>CM048745.1:769405389-774405389 GCA_026315105.1 Locusta migratoria
ACTTATCCATAAAATCTTCCCATGAGGAGAATTCCTCTGTGCATGCATTTCCCCACTTGGCCGCTTTGCTTAGCAAATAGCTAATTGCAAAATCTATCTTATGTTTATCATCCCACTTGTGTTGTAGAGATCTAGAAAATACTCTTAGAAAATGAGTTGGGTGCACCTCTACATCTGGTTTAAATTTTGGGAACTGTTTTGTCATACCACCTCCTGTACCCATACTGATTTCTTCTAGAATAGCTGCTCCTGATACCATAATCCTACTTGAACATAATTTATGTTCTAATTTTTCCTGAGTCTTCACAACTTCTTCCTTTATTTGATTTATTTGTTGCCATGTTTCGTCCCAGTCAGTACTTACCCTTAAAGAGGAATGTAAGGCCTTTACTGTCTAATTTACTCTTTTTTATCTACTAAACCGGCAATACGGTGTTCCAAACTGGATATATCCTCCACGTCCAGTTCAGCAAAATCCCTACTTTGTTCTAACAGCTCTACTTGGTTTTCAGTTTCCGATATTCTACGGCCTATTTTCTCTATGTTACCTATAGTTACATTACAAAAATCTGTATAGTCCTTTTCCACAGTATCCAATTGACCGTTCCCATTCTCATGGATGTGTTGTTAAAATTTTTCTTTTACTTCTATTACAACATGAGACACAGTATGTATTTTTTGGTTCACATTTCCTAATGCTTCTGGTGTTTTCTGTTCTGTCATGTGTGATAAGCTAACTTGTAATTCTTCTTTTATATTTTTTGTAATATCAGTTTTTAATTGATCACATTTGTGAGTTAGTTCCGTTTCTACTTCAGTTTTAAAATTTATCAAATCGCTTTTACTGGTTAATTTTTTTAAATCAGTCTTGTTTGCACACCTCTGCCTTCAAATTATCATATTTTTTTTGTCCATATCTGTTTTTAAATTTCCAATTGCTTCTAATAATTTTTGTAATGATAAGGATTCTCGCCCTAAATTGTAATCTTGTGGTAAAGCCATACCTCTAGTAATCATGGGCATTTACACAGTTATCAATATTACAAAATATCACCCTCTGAATGGATCAGGTTATTTTCACACTACACACCATTCTCTCTACACAACAATTTATATATAAATATATTTAAAAAAATGTTTGTTTCTTACTCACTACATGATGTTTACTACTACATTGCGGAGGGAGGTGATGTACTGTGTGTTGGCGTGTTTTAGTGTCGACTGGTGCGGGGCTGGGCATCGTCACTGCAGTGGCTGCAAAGCTCCATGCATTGTTCCTGAGGCCCAAAGCAGCAATTTCCTCATCAATGGAAGTCATCAATGTCGGCTTCACACTCTTCTTCCCGTCACTTATTTTTATTTACTGCTGGCAGATATTAGCTGGCTGTACAAACATCATATATTAGACATATATTTATAATCCCATGTATGTCAGTAAATTTTCTTAATACTCCTTTAGTTCATCATCATCATTTTCCATTTCCAGTTTCCCGGGTGTGGCTAACAAGCGCTCTCCATCTCATCCGATCTTGATATAACATTTGGTCTTGGACATCATCCCAGTTAAAACCGCTCTTCTCTATTTCTGATTTAACTGCCTCTATCCATCATCTCCTTGGCCTTCCTCTTGGTCTTCTTCCTTCCACTTCCATTCTGAAGTATTTTTTAGCTGTACTTGTGCTATCCATTCTCATCACATGGCCATACAACTGCAGTCTTCGTTTCCCCAAGATGTTCGCAATAGGGACCCTGATACCAGCTGTTTCCCTGTGTGCCTCATTTCTTATCTTGCCTCTCCTGGTACTTTGTTTCATAGTCCTGATAAACCTCATTTCTGTTACTTGGATTCTACTGTAATCCTTTTTTAACAATGTACATGTTTCCATGCCATATATAAGGATTGGAGTGAAGTAAGTGTTATACAAAGTTAACTTTGCTGCCTGGGGTACTTTTTTGTCCCAGTGTAGATTCCGAACTTGCATGTAGAAATTTGATGCTTTTTGTGTTCTGTTGAGGATTTCTTGCCGGACGGTGTTGTCCTTGGAGAAAGTGGGAAACTGATTTAATTGTTGTTCCCTCTAAGTAGATGTTTGAACTTGTTCCCTCTCTGTTTATGGTCATCTCAACCGTCTTGGTCTTGCTGATTTTCAGGTTAAATTCTTTAAATTTATTGTTCCAGACAGTCAGGCTCTTCTGCACTTCTGATTCTGTTTCTCCCCATATTACAACATCATCTGAAAATACCAGTGATCTCGACTCATTTGCAGTTTCCTTAATAGATTTTAGCATTCTGTCCATTACAATAATAAACATGAGTGGTGATAGAGCACTTCCCTGCTGGACTCCCCTTTTCGTCTCAAACCATTCAGAGCAACCATTTCCTATTTGGACACTACTATTGCAAGTTTGATACAGCATCTTTACTCTGTCAATCATGTAATTGGATGCTTTTAGATCTTACAGGCATTTCCCTATTTTATTGCGAGGGACATTATCATATGCCTTCTCAAGGTCTAAGAACATCATCACTAAGTTCTTTCCATGTTCCCAGTATTTCTCTGCCAAAATCCTTACCGCAAAGATGAGGTCTATAGTACTTCGCCCTTTCCTGAAGCCATGCTGTTCTTATTCTAATAAGGGTTCAACTATCTTCCTATGTCTGGTTTCTATAATTTTTTCCAGCAGCTTTAGGGTATGTGAAAGTAGGGTGATACCTCTATAGTTTCCACACTTCTTTCGGTCTCCTTTTTTAAATAGTGGAATGATGATTCCTTTTGTCCAGTCATCTGGAATTTGTTGTTTGTCCAGATGACTGACAGAACTCTGTAGATCCATTGTAGGCCAGGTGTTCTGGCTGCCTTCATCATATCTGAGCTTAGCTCATTAAACCCTTTAGTTGTCGTTATTTATAGACATTTAACTCTTGCACTGCTCATGATTTGTGTCTGTTGCTCCGTAACCATAAGCTTGTTGATATGGTTGTCATGGACAACTACGAAACTCTTCGTTGATTTATTTTCGTAAAGGAATCTTGAATATTTTTCTTTCTTATTTCATTCCTTGCATACTTCTCCATATTTCGTCACTTTTGTCGCCAATGCTGCTGTATTCCAAGCTTATTTGTGGATGTAGTTGTATAACAGTGGCGTGATGTGTACATCCATAGTCACTTACTTGTTTGGAGAATTTCTTCTTGTTGTTTTGAAAGAGGGATCCTGCCCCTCATCCATGCACTTTCGGAAAGGATCATTCTTCTTTGCAGTTTTCTAGTGGAGAGAAGTGGCTGCAATTTTAAGTCTATTTTCATACTCTTAAATCAAAAGCTACTCTTCATTTAAGATGTATGTTTTGTAATAACATTTTCATAACATAAACACGACTTTCCACTATTCAGTACACTGCAAGTTTAAATTACTATTTTTCATAGATCCTGATCTAACATGCTTCTAACATGACAATATCAGAATGACTATACCTTAAAAAAAAAAAAAAAAAATACTTTTTCATACTAATCAATGAATAAATATTTACACAGCACTTTTAACATACTGACTTCCTTGTCGTCAGGAGCTGGCCGCTATATGTATCTGCCATCACATCTCCCGAACAGGTAGTGCGATGCCGACTTTCCACTCACGTATTCAGACAGTCACCTAGACATACCGAAATAGCGCGTGCCTGAAACTCCAATTTATTTCAACTTAATGTGGTTGTAATATCTTCCCATTGGTACTACTTGCGTCCTTGCTTTCATAGTGTAAACCCGTTACACTACAATGCTCCCATCCATAGAATGCCAGTTTTATTTTCTTGATGATGACATCCTCCTGAGTAGTCTCCGCCCAGAGATCTTAATGGGGGATTATTTTAAGGCCAGCTCTAATTACTGAAAAGACTGCTGTCCCTCTTTAGGAACCACACAGTTGTCTGACCTCTCCAGAGATACCTGTCTGACTGATTAGCCTGATCAAAATAGTGTGTATAATGGTTAAAAGGATGCTTGTCAAGTAATTATGCTGGTTCTCGATGTTGTGGTGTGTTATGTGGTAGAAAGGTGTAGGTTCACTTTAATAAAAAGATTGCACAACTTTACTAAAACATGATAAATTAATTATAAGTAAATGAATTCTCAACTTGGTGTTGTTGATTTAGTCATGACTGAAAAAGTTTTAATTACAGTTTTATCTATTGAAGTTCTAAGTTTCTTGTTGTCTTTAAGAATTAGTATGTGACTAAGTCTTGCACTATTCTGTGTAGCATAGCACTTTGTTCTAAATCAGAGAAGTCTTTCCATCAACTGTAGCACTTAAACTTGAAGTGCACACTCTATGAAGACAAAGCACAATGTCCTATAGAGATGATGCATATTTCTGTCTACGGGCTGTGTGCACAGAGTATTTAATTATGCTTCAGCCTATCAGGATACACACATGTGACAGAATTTATACTGCATGGCTTCTTGCAGGATTGTAGGAAGTTACGTTGCCAACTGTGAGACTTCCATGTAGTAGTGTAGTAGTTTTTGGTTGCATCACAAAACACAATAATGCACATGAATCTCAGGACCTTCTGTCTCCTTGTCAGTGTGGATTCCGGGAGGGGTGATCTATAACCTACAACTGAGCATCTACTTAGGTTGCAAACAGCAATTCAAAAGGCCTTCACTAACACCAACACCTTGTTGCAGACTCTTTGATCTACACAAGACATATGACACGGGCCCATCAGATATTATATACCCTCCATGACTGGAGCTTTTGAGGCTCACTGCCAATTTTTATTCAGCAGTTACAACTTTGAGTCAGTGCTTCAATCATTTCCCCAGATTTTCAGGAGAACGGCATCCATCACAGTTCTTTGAGTGTCACACATCTCTTCATTGTTATAAATGGCCTGGTGACCGTTGTCGATGATTTGGCATTTGGTGCAACTCTCACTTGATGAATGTGGTGGGCTTCTGCCTGGGGTGTTTCCCATGGTTTTAATTTCTCTCCATGAAAATGAGGTTTAGGAATTTCTGTCATCATACCTCAGTCCACTCTGACCCAGAACTCTACTTAGGTAGGTATCGAGCAACTGCAATTTGTAGCACAGTACCATGTCTTGGGCTTCCTGTGTGATAAAAAGCTGACTTGGCTCTCCAATATTTCTCATCTGAAGACTAGCTGCCTGCGGAAGTTTAACACTCTCTGCTTCCTTGCCCACCCATTACAGGGTCAGAATATGCTACTCTTCTCTGTGTTTGTCAGGCTTTTTAGTCCCAACTGGATTACACTACTGGTTTGGCAGCTCTTTCCTTTCTGCTTTCTTCTGCATTCGACATTCAACAATTTTCCGACCACCCCATAAACTACATTCTTTTTGCATATGAGAGGTATCGACCTCCTGTTACCTGCTCTTGGGTGGGTTACCAGTTGGAATGTACCTCACTTCCATCTGCCAAGGTTTCTGTGTGTCTTTCCATGACTGTGCTGCCTCTTAGGGCGCTCAATATTAATTTAGTGAGTACGGGCTTGGCGAACCAGGGCTCCCTAACCTGGGGACTGGTAAGTGTCGCCGTCCTCTTGACACCGTAAACTCTGGGCACACTTCAGTGACTGCGACGTGGCATGGCGGTGGAACATTGTGTGTCTCGGGGAATGAGGATCCTGGGTTGACTGTCTGGGTTATGAGGAAGGAAAGTACAAAAAAATAAATAAATCAATCAATCTCTAGGTGTGCTACGTGCTGAAGGGATGCATGGCTGTTGAGGTGGAACAGTCACTAGTCAACAGTCTCTGGGGATACCGCCAAACTTCAGTTGTATAAGGCTTACCTAGGCATGAGGAGATCTGTCCAGGTGAAGATTTAGTTCCCTAGCTGCTTGTGGGATCAGCATGTATCTTTCACAATTATCCTTTCCCCCTCCCATTGGGATGGGTGTACCACTGGGGGGCACCAACACATAATCAAGAAAGAGGGCTCGGGTAGCCAGTTCTCTGGACTTTCATTAGGCTGTACCACTCCTTATCCATCCAGATCATGACTTTGTTCTTGCACCGCTCTTCCTCCCCACCCATGGGGACATTCTCTTCCCTTACTTTCTGTCTCTTCTCTTACTTAATACACCCTCTCACCTTTCTACCCTTGTCCCTACTCTCTCCCTTCCTTTAGCCCTCTTTTACCTTTTCTGTCTCTTCCCTCTCCCATGCCCCCACTCTCTTTACTCCATCTCTCTTTTGCCATTCTCTGTATAATATGTATGACCAGTAACTACTCACTCCTTACAGTAAAACTCTGTCTCCATTCTTCATCAATAATAAGCCTTCCAAAAACATAGAAATAACCCATCAAAACTGTTAAATACTTTATGTGAAACATGAAGATATATAGTATGTCATGGACTGAGTTTAAGTTATGAAAGAGGGGAAATAGCTTCTAAAATATTTAAACAGAGAGAGAGAGAAAAAAGATCTTTACATAGTCACAATTTCCTCCCACATTACTCCTAATTTCCCAGTGCAATAAACTCTTTAGGGGGATGCAACTATAATAGCAAGTATCCAGGAGTTAGGAGTGTCATGCTGAATAACATGATAAATGAACTAGAAATATCTAAACATCTCGATTGTTTTAGGGTGTTGAATTAAATTCAAGGGTCAGTTTGAAAATTGGTGCAGGCCTGGGAATCAAACTCTGATTTCCCACCTTTGACCAGCATTTGCCTTAACCACTTGGCTATCTGAATGTGCCTCCTATTCATCCACAACTCTTTTAAGTTGCACATTACAATAGTAGTGCCCATAATTCTCATGTCCTCCTGTGCTTGCCATTTGGTTCCTGCATGAAGTAAAGAGATGTTACTGCATCTGCAGTGAAGAAATAAACCAAACATCATGTATGAATGAATAGACACCACACAGTGTGTGTGTTATTTTACCACAGATGTGGTCATATCATTCAGTCTCATGTGAGTATACGAATATGGTAAGCATAAGAAGACATAGACAACAATGACACTTCTTTCATAATCTGCTACTTGTCAAAATGTGGGGTGGATGGTAAGTGTACTCAGACAGTGATGTGGTTAAGTGAGCACTGGTTAAAAGTTGGTCAATCTGGGTTTGAGTACTGATCCATCACAAATTTAATCTATTCCGATGTTCCAGTGCAGCCAGTCATTGCTTTCCTTCCTATTCCTTTTTATCATTAAAATATTATTGCATACTGGCTGTGAACTAGATGTAGTGTCTGTTCTTACATATCTTCAGATTGTCGGGCAGAGTTTACCCCAGACATTGTCACTGTGGATGGTGGGGAGAGTGTGGATATCTCCCACGAATCAATTGAAATGTAAAAGACTAAAGGTTAATTTCTAAAATACCTGAAACAGTATAAAGTGATGAAGACAGTGGACTAGATACTTGTAGAAGTAATGATGCAGATATACATGACAACAAATCAGAGCTTTCTTCCTCTTTGCTGGATGCTCTTTCAGAGATGTCACTTACACAACAAGAATACCTAGAAAATTTGCTTGCAGAAAATTCTTCTCTTGATCTGCTCATTGATGGCTTGCCAGCTGAGTTGCATGATGTGGAAGACGTTTGTACTGAAATTGCCAGAGAGAAGGTCAATTCAGAAAGACAAATTTCCCAAGTATCACAGAGCAGCAATACAAGTGAATCTCAGCCATCTGATAATCTCATACTTCAAATAATCTATTACAACCAAGACATGTAGAGCCAAGAACAGTGATAGAAATATTATTTGGAAAAAGAAGCATATGAACATTCCAGACAAATGAAAACTGTTTTCTGGAAATACTGAAAATCCACCATTTGTGTAGGAGTTGGAAACACCATTTCAATTCATTTTGAGAAGGAACTTTCGTTGAAAATACTATTTGAGTCTACACAGTATAGCACTTCCAAAAATCAAAACAAGCCTTTTGTTCTTTGACGTTGATTTCCAAAGGTTCATTGGGGTACTTTTCTTTTCATCTGTTTGTAAGTACTCGAACATAAGGCTTTATTGGGATAATTCAGTTGGTATTGAAATGTTGCAGACAGCAATGAGTTTTTAAAAATATTGAAGGAAAAAAAGAATTAAGAGCAATACTACATTTCAGTGACAATGCAAAGCAGGTGTTAGACAAGGGTTCTGAAGGTTATGACAAACTTGCACACTGGACGAAATTGGAAAGAAATTTGTTACTGTTCCAATGGAAGATTCTTTGTCTATTGATTGAACAAATTTGTTCCACGAAAGCAGGGCATCATATGAAGCAATATATGCCTTAGAACCCCATGACTGGGGGTATAAATTGTATGTACTGAGTGGTGTATCTGGCTTTGCGTATGAATTTGAAATACAGAGAATGATGCAAACACCAGACTTAGAGACGAGCCAGATTTGGTAGCAAGTGGCAATGAAGTGGTTAGGTTGTGCAGAAACATTCCAAAAAGAGTGAACCACAAATTATATTTTGATAATTATCACACAGGTTTGCCTCTTGTGTCGGATTTGGCAGATAATGGAATTCACAGCATGGGTACTACACAGAGAAACAGGATACCACAGTGCATTTACCAACTGAGGAAGAATGGAAGGAAAAGGACAGAGGATATGCCATTCAGTATTGCACCACCTATGACAGAATTGAAATAATTAATGTGTTATGGAAAGACAACAAGTGTGTGACCTTGCTATCCTCATTCATTGGAATATAACCAGAGGGAACAACAGAAAAATTCGACAGATGAGAGACAGTAAAGAAAACTGTAAAATGTCCTGAAATCATACAGGAATATAATAGACACATGGGCGGAGTTGATTTACTAGATAGTTTACTGGGTAGACATAAAATATCCATGCATACCAGAAAGTGCTGCATGAGGCTTTTTTCCCATCTAATTGACATAACAAACAATTATCAATGCCTTATTATTACATTGAAGGAAGTATGGTAACTCCATGACACTGTCTGAATTCAGAGTTTAACTTTCAAGAACATTGTGTGCAATTGGATGTTCGTTAGTATCAAAACGAGGAAGACCATCTTCTGTAGTACAAAGGTAATATGCACTCAAAACAAGTATTGAATCTGTTGCTCAGTTTTTCCTCCAGTTGTGACACACGATATGGTCAACCATTTCCCAACCTGAAATTCAACAAGATTATGCTGTAAACTATCAGAATGTGTGAAACAAACATATGTATTATGTTCGAAGTGTGGTTTAGCTCTATGCTTCAATAGGGCCACAGACTTTATTTCTGTTTCATTCCAACTATGTGAACTCTGATATGATGACAACGAGTTTTTCCTAATTTTGTGTATCATTTTCCTTTGTATGTAATCTTTTGTACTTTGATTTAATGAAAATACATTAATTAAAAGAAATACTCTGTTTTTTTCTTTTTTATTCATTATTATTATTTTTTATGCTAATAATCACCACATTTAGAAAGAATAATTGCACAAGAGTAACTGATTCAAATATGCATCACTTGGGATTACACATGTTGAGTTTTATATGAATCGATCCATTTAAATGCTAATAAAAACTGTAAATAATTACATACAATTTTTTACTTTTTTTTCATGTGTTGTTGGCGTATTTGGGCATTGTGGTTTTTTTAAATAAAGAAACAATCATCATTGTAGCGAAAAGGAAACAAATTGCCAGCTGTGCTGATGTTGATAACTGCATTTCAGTATGTGGTTGACAGAATAGAAGACAATTCAGGCACAAAACATCTATTTTATGGTCCTGGAAGTGATAAAGTGTTCACGAAAAAAATGAACCATGAAAAATTCATTGCCAAAAAGAAGTAATAAAGGTTATAGCAATGAAAATTTGTGGATCTCCATTATGAATGTTGCTAAAAACTCAACTAATGGAAATACCAAAGCACAGCTTTGGATTCAAACAAAAAGTGTTTAGATTGTGGTGCCTCTGACCGCAGGTCAATTTATTGCAACAAGAGTGACAGAAAGTGATGCTTCAGTTACAAGAGTCTTACCTGATTGTATGAAGCAGAAGCAATAGGTGATAGTGAATACAAACTTTTTTACGGAGAATATTAACAACTGCCAATTTATAAATGTACATACAAAGTAATAACTGAGAAGTGGTGTTAATTAACTGTGGCAGACAGTTTGTTACGAAAATATGTGTATAAGATTGACTACATAAAGTTTGCAAGATACAGATGTAGTCTAGATAGGATTTGGGAAAAACTTACGTCTCTCCATAAACATATTTTCCAGGCATTGTTGAGATTGATGATGTTAAAATTAGAACAGATATTTATGTGATTTGTAGACACGCTATTGATTTAGAAAAGATATTTGGGATGATCTTCTAGATCAAACTGTACTTTTAATAAACAAGGTCAAGTTATTGATAGGAAGCCAGAAGAGGGAACTCATCCTTTGTGTATCCACATAGCACACAAACCAGAATTATATAACAGAGGAATATGTCGAAGCGAAGGGTGCATACAAGATGAATATTAACAAGAGCAAAACAAGGGTAAAAGAGTGCAGTCTAAGAAAATTAGGTGGTGTTGAAGGAATTAGATTAGGTAACGAAACCATAAAGGTGGTAGATGAGTTTTGTTACTTGGGCAGTAAAATAAAGTATGATGGTCACAGAACAGATGATATAAAATACATAATGGCAATGGGACGAACAATGTTTTTGAAAAAGAGAAATTTGTTAACATCGAATATTAATTTAAGTGTAAGGAATTCCTTCTTGAAGGCATTTGTGTGGAGTGTAGCCTAGTATGGGAGTGAAACATGGACGATAAACAGTGCAGACAGGAAGAGGATAGAGGCTTTTGAAATGTGGTGCTACAGAAGAATGCTGAAGATTAGGTGGGTGGATTGCATAATTAATGAAGAGGTACTGAACAGAATTGGGGAGAAAAGGAATTTCTGGCATACTGTGACTAAAAGAAGGAATCAATTGGTAGGACACATTCTTAAACATCAAGGATTCATGAATATAGTAAAAATCAAAGAGGGAGACCAAGATATGAATACAGTAAACAGAATCAAATGGATGTAGGATGCCGTTTTTATGAGGAGATGAAGATGCTTGTTTGGATAGAGTACACTACAATTTGACATGTACAGGAATTTGACATTAGCTGACAGTTGTCTTTAATAAGTGGGCAAAAGTAGAAATCTGTGCCTACTTTATAGGAAGTTGTGCTGACCACTACACCATTGGGACACAGTAATCAATACTGCTGTTCAGACTACCCTAGCACGCCTCCTGTGAGCCAGAAATTCTCAACTTAACTACAGACTACTGACATAGAGGCACTGCCCATTATTGCTTATTACATGTGTCCATAAGTGTTTAAGCTAGGTGTGGATCCACACTAAAGTAAGGATCAATGGCCATCATATGGTGTCTATTGTTTCAAACATATCTGAAAGAACAGGCAGAACGCAAAAACAGAAATTGATCCTTACTTTAGTGCAGATGCACACTAGACCCGAACTCGCATGTGAATTGGTGGCATACCGTAATTATTGAGCGATAGTCAGCAGGGCCACTACATCATTAGTCTGTGGGTCAGTTGAGAATTTGCGTCTGATGGGAAGAATGCTAGGGTAATCCATGTAATCATGGTGATCATTACATCTCAGTGGTGTAGTGGGCAGTGATGAACTGCTTAGTAGCGGGAACAAATTTTCAGTTTTATTGATTTATTTCAATTCACACTGCTAGCTAACATTGTCAGTTCTTTAGCATGTTGCATGTAGTAGCTGCAGAATAAAAAAGTAGTGTATGCTCGAAAGTTTATAAGTTCCATCAATTCTCATGTGAATATAAAAACACCACCTCAAGAGGAAAAAATACAGTAGTTATGAGCTTTTAAGTTTTAGCAAGTGTTAATGGTGGTTCGATGAACCCTCTGCCAGGCATTTAAATGTGATTTGCAGATTATCCCATGTAGATGCATTTGCTTGAAAGAAGTTTTGAATGTATTTACTAAGAATTTTTTTTCTTAAATTGTAAAAGACTGTGGTGCATTCTAGAACACTGTAGATAAGAACTGATACCAAGAATAGCAAGATGGGTTTACACAAGGACGAGCATTCTTACACTGTCGAAAATCTATCTGGTCCTAGGATGAAACATGTTGATGCCTTAACTTAAATGTAAATGTTCTGTTTGGTTTTGCATGTGGTTTGACATCTGGAATTGGGAAACGTTCAAGGGAAAGATGATGATTGGGCGCATAATGAGGAAACATGTTATGTGGCAGTATACAGACTTTAGTAAATCCACACCCATTGCAAGGTGAAGTCATTTAACTTTTGCACAAGTATGGACATTGTGCAGTTAAGTAAACTGGGGGAAAAAAGAAGCGAGAGAAAGAAAGAAAGTTGCTGTATACAAGATTTGATTGATCTCCCACTGCATAAAATGTTCAATTATTAATAAGAAATCAGGAAATAAGGAAGATTTCCTTCATCCATTGTTCAAGGGAAGTGAATACTTACCACACGGACCATTTTTAACTGCTCTAACTGTACAAAGGGGACAACCACAATCTAAGTATTGTTGATGTGTTTACCAATTTTACTTGGCTATGTCCTGTGTGATGTAGAAGCAGTCTAGAAAATTAATTTTACGGATTACTGTCAAGAGGGCCTTCCTTTACTGCTCAATAATTCAAGGAATACTGTGTTACAGAAGGAATTCAACACATTTCAATAACGACAAGATTCTGCAGAGGCAATGGACAGATTGAGAGAGTCAATTCTACTTTGGCTATAGTCATTGCTAAGCTTAGTATTAATAACTCTAATGAATGGTGTAATGTAGTAACACCAGTTCAACACTGTGAATTCTATAAGACATAGAGGTATTGGGTAAACGCCGTTCAAGTTTTAATAAATTAAGATGCACACGAGAGTGCTCTTAAAATCATAAAAGTATTAGAATGTTCAAATGTTTGTAAAGTCTATGGGACTTAACTACGGGGTCATCAGTCCCTAAACTTACAAACTACTTATGAACTACTTACGAACTAGGACGGCACAAATATCCATGCCCGAGGGGAGATTGGAACCCCCGACCGAAGTGGCCGTGTAGACTGTGACTGGAGCGCCTTAGTCTCCTCGGCCACTGCGGCTGGCAAAAGTATTAGAAGAAATTATTCATTCATTAGAAGAGAGATGCAGTGTACATAGGGATATGCTAAACTACAAATTATCAAGGTGTAAGAAGAAAGCTGTCTTGACTTCAACCAATACCAGAAAAAAAGCTTCGATGCAAAATGTTGGCGATCTGGTTCCAATTAAAAAACACTAACTGGGTAACAATTAATGCCAAGAATTAAGTTATGTGAAATTACAAAACCTGTAACATTTGCCGAGAACTTGATAAGCATGAGGGCCCGAGGATTACAACATGTATGCTGAATTTATGCAACCTATGAAGTGGACAGCCACTAACCTTATGTTTGCCTAAAGCGCACACAGATAAGATCAAAGAGATTAGAGCTCATACAAAAGCATACAAGCATTTGCTTCTCCCTCATTCTATATGGTAGTGGAACAGGAAAGCCAATAACTAGTAGTGGTACTAGGTATCCTCCATCACGCACCTTTGGGTGGATTGCGGAGTATGTCTTTAGATGTAGTTACTACCCATAATCGAAATTGGATGATTGTCACGGAGATCAAATATAGGATTGGGATAGGGGCTTTAAGGGTTTCTATTACGGATGGGTCGAACCCCAATTTTATCGAATTGTATCTAAATGCCAAAACTTAAATAAAAGATGTGCTGAATTCCAAACTTGAATCGAATCTTCTAAATTTCGAATCCAAATATTCTGTCAACTCAAGTACATGTATTTAAAAAGAATTACTACCCTATCACAGGCAATGATGAAGATAAAGTCTTCTGGAGTGGCTCCCAAATGACAATATTAACAGTAAAATTTAAGAAATTCAAATTTAATTTAGATTTTTATTTTAAATCTTAAGGATTTTTTAATACCCTTTACCCTTAAAAGAAATTTGCATGAAACATTTTGATATGTATGTTGTTTAGATGCTCTAAAAGGTAATAAGAAACTTTCTTCACTCTATTACAAACTGTTTCATATTGATGAAATAAAAAATAATTGTTGAATGAAGTCGTAGAAACAATGGATTATGTTTGTTCGTTTGCCTCTTTTTTCTTTTTTTCAAAAGTAAAACCTGAAAAGATGAGTAGCTATTGTGAAAGTTAAAAAAATACATTCTTAAAAAAAAGAATGTGTAAATGTTCAATACTATTATATTGACATATCAGGCATTCCATGAGTGACGGACAGAACATTCAGGCACAGAGAAATCCGTGTTTATTTGACGTGTGTGTGCTTGTTATTGCCACAAAGACATTTCAGAACTGTGGTAAGCACTTAACGCGCAGATTGCGTATTCTGGAGGGTTAAGCAAGAATATTTTGTACATTTATTTATTCTTTCAAACATTTAAGATCACATAACTTGTCTGCACAGAATTTTTATTCGTAGAAGATTTGAAAATCAGTACTAGAAGTCAGTTGCCGTGCTTAATTTCTAACTATTCTCGTTCAGCATAAGAATAATACAAATGTAAAAATTAATGTGATACGTATATTCTCCCGCGTTTGCTGTTGTCTTTCGGGTTTGTTATGGGGACGGAATTTAAATGTGGTAACAGCTAACACGGAAGATTACATGGCATAGTGTTTACATTTGTATTATTTTTGTGTGTGCAGAGAGTGTGGAATTTACGAATCACAATTCATAGGAACAATCCCTTACCTCTTATAGATAAAACACATAAGTTGTAGTACGGAGACAGTGGTTGTAGCGTCAGGCATATTGATGTAACACATGCTTGCCAGTCAGCATTACGTAGTAGCTTTTAGATAAGGCTTCACGGCTATTGTATGAAACTAAATGCGGAAATATAAAACCATTTTTTTTAGACTTATAATACAAATTTTATGAAATGTTTATAACAGCAATTAGATACCGGTACGGTAATTCTGAGTCACAGTTCCTTCGTAGTACAGAGCATCATCCTTCGTACAATCTAGTGCATTCGACATCAAGCATTTTTAAATGCCTGTTATGCAATCTGATTTGGAACCCACTTCTATGTATCATCATTCCCTTGGCACACTTACACGTTTTATACGCATTGGTGTCAGTTGTCTGTCACTTTTCGAAAGGCAGTAGGTGTGCATGTGTTTAAGCTTTACCTTAAACTATTTATTGAAACAGACGTCAAGTGGTTGCTAAATTGACGTCATCCCGCCTGGATGGCGCACAATTAAACTTTTTTCCACATAATAAATAACTTTCTTCTTGAAATCCTACGAAATTACAGTTCACATACCCTAGCAATTCACAAAATTCGATGAAACAATATGTGAAATGAGAAGGTTTTAGTCCAGTCAATGAGTGCTCAAAAGAGGGGTATAGAGTGCATGGAATATGCGAGGATTTTTGACTTCAGGACTTTGTTAGGGATAGTTAGGAGGTGAACATACGAAAAGTCCCCACCCCTGGGGGGTGAACTAAGGCGGGGAGGGGGTTGGAAAGGTACCATTTTTTGGTTTTTCGCTTATATCTCGAAAACGGTCCGCTTTAGGAAGAAAATGTTGAAAATAAAAATGAAGGATAATTGAATTTGCAGTTGTTTCTATACATAAACGTCAAATTCCCAACAGGTTTCGAGATATACATTATTGAAAATCGACCATTTTGGGGGAAAAAAAAATTTATCTCACTAATTTTGTCGAACATTTACTTCTAGTGACTCACTCGATTATTTCTCAGAAAGAAACTTGTAGAGCATTAAATTTCCTTAAATTTGATATCCATGTTTGCTACCTTATCTTCTCCCAATCAGAAGTTACATCATTTATAAGATGTGCACTCAGTTTCGACGTCCTTTTTGAGGGGCTGTGAAGGTAAGCAACAATACTTTAACACTGTTAATAAGGTAATTGCAATTGAAACAGAACACCTTTTTATAATTGTAGCTTTTATGATATGATGAATCATACAAATGAAAGTATTAACAACACTGATATTGATTCAAAATGAAAAAAGAAAAGTGAATTCAACACATTTCTTCGTTTTTCTGAGGCGGATGAGTCGAAACTCATTTATTATCACGTACAGTGGACACGCCATCAAGGTCAGCGGAACCTAACGCCCCATAACAAACATGGAAGGCCTGTCACTGGTGTGTTGCATGACACCGGACTGGGGGGGGGGGGGGTGGAATTGAGTGTTCTCACTCACTTCTTACTTAAGATTGCCAAGTGTAGAGAACGTTTGTGTGTTGGTATTGGGTGTTGGCTTTTCGTAATATTTATTTTTATTTATTTATGAACATGTTGACTGTGTACTGTGCACAATGGCTACTTGGCGTTTTGTATTTGATGAAACAATAGCTGGATCAGGTGTTGTTGTTTGCACAGTGACAAAAAAAGGAATAATATCACTCATAAAAGCAAGTAGAGAAAGGGGAGATATCAAGGGCTCATCCTTAGAACGTTTGGACATCCTTCTGATTCATACTGAATGTCGAAAGAACTGCATCACGCTGCAATTCATCAAGGCTCATTTAAAGAGACAGGCACTCTCATCGTCATCTCAAGCATCTCAGCCCGCAACTTTGAGATCCCAAAAAACGAAATTTGATTGCAATACAAATTTTTTGTTTGTTTGTGGCGAAAGTGTTGATGGCTAGCAAAAGAAACCCAAGGAGAGATACAGGAAGATATTTTTAGTTACTAATATCACAAAAGGACACAATAGAACTGACATAGAAGTGATGAGTATGGATGCTCCTCGAGCTAGGCACAATCTGTGGGGAGAGGAAGTCGTGAGGCGTCTTTCCACCTAAAATCATTTAGGCTGTGTATCATGATGAATGTTGGTTGGACTTTATAAGGCCGTTTTACCAGAAACTCTGAACATCCAACGTCTGAAGACTCCATCTCAACACTGTGGAAGAGGTTAGTGTCTTACTGGAGGGGAATAGTGAGAGTCAATTCACTGTAAACGAAATTTTGGGTGTTATTACTTGGAGGAAACCTGCGAGGAGAGCTATCAGAACAGAACTGTTGAAGAGGTATGGGGATTGCATAATCCTGATCGCAGGCTCCAATAGGTTTAAGGTTCGAATAATTTTTTTTAGGGTCGCTGGGTACAAATTGCTAACCAATGCCCGGTATGATAACAAGGAAAAGGATGAGAAAGAAGAGCGACTCAGAATTGTCGAGAAAACTGCTGAGATATTCAAAGTGGTGTGTACAATTACAATACATACTTGCCAAGAGATACCTTCTCGAAGGATGTAGATTTTCTCTCACAATCCCTCCAAACTTATCTTGAGGAGGTTATGTTGAAAAGAAAGGAAGAAAAATGAGGAATCAAGGAGGAAGTGCATTGCATCAGTTGTCAGGTCATGAACCTTCTTATCACCAGTATTGACAAGTATGATTCATAATATAAAAATAAAAGCTAAAATTATAAAAATGTGTTCTGTTTCAATAGCAGTTACCTTCTTGTCATTGTTGAAGTGTTGTTGTTTACCATGCTAGCACGTTTCATAAGATGAAAACATCACAGCGTCTCAAAACACCAATTTCTAGAAGGACCTCGAAACTGAGCACTCATCGTATAAATGATGTAGCTTCTGATTTGCTGAAGGTAAGGTAATGTAATGCTCTACAACTTACTTTCTGACAAATTTTCTGAGAAACGATCGAGCGAGTCACTAGAAGTAAATGTTCTCAAAATTAGTGAGGTAACAATGATTTTTTTCTGGAATGGTCGATTTTCAATAGCGTATATCTCAAAAACCATTAGGAATTCGACGTTTATGCATATAAACAATTTTATAGAAAATTCAATTATCTTTCATTTTTATTTTGAAGGTTTTCTTCCTAAAGCAGACCGTTTTCGAGATATAAGCAAAAAACAAAAAAAAAAAAAAAAAAAAAAAAATGCTTTTCACCCCCCTCCCCTCTTTAGCTCACCCCCCAGTGGCGGGGACTTTTTGTATGTTCACCTCTTAACTATCCCTAACAAAGTCCTGAAGTAAAAAAATCTCGCATATTCCATGCACTCTGTTGTTGTTGTGGTCTTCAGTCTGGAGACTGGTTTGATGCAGCTCTTCACAATACCCTATCATGAGCAAGCCTCCTTAACTCCACATAAGAATGGCAACCTACATCTGTCTGAATCTGCTTACTGTATACATCTCTTGGTCTTCCTCTGCGGTTTTTACCCCACACACTTCCCTCCAATGCTAAATTCACGATTCCTTGATGTCTAAGAATGTGTCCTACCAATCAATCCCTTCTTTTAGTCAAGATATGCCAGCAATTCCTTTCCTCCCCAATTCTGTTCAGTACCTCCTCATTAGTTATGCGATCCACCCACCTAATCTTCAGCATTCTTTGGTAGCACCACATTTCAAAAGCCTCTATCCTCTTCCTGTTCACACTGTTTGTCGCCCATGTTTCACTCCCATACAAGGCAACACCCCACACAAATGCCTTCAGAAAGGACTTCCTTAGGCTTAAATCAATATTCAAGGTTAACAAATTTCTCTTTCTCAAGAACGCTTTACTACCCATTACCCTTCTGCATTTTATATCCTCTGTACTGCGACCATCATTTGTTATTTTACTGCCCAAGTAACAAAACTCATCTACCTCCTTTATTGTTTCAATAAATAATATAGTGAGGACAGTTTACAACTCACCGCAAAAACGTGGCGACGAGCTGCGACAGGCACATACAAAAGACACACACATACAACACATTCAGCTATTCCATCCCATAACCTTTTCCTTTATTGTTTCGTTATCTAATCTAATTCCTTCAGTATCACCTGATTTTCTTAGACTGCATTCCATTACCCTTGTTTCACTCTTGTTAATGCTCATCTTATATGCACCTTTCAGCACACTGTCCATTCCGTTCAACTGCTCTTCCAGGTCCTTTGCTGTCTCTGACAGAATTACTATGTCGTCAGCAAAACACAATGTTTTCAATTTTGCCCCCCAAACTTTAATTCCTTCTCCAAATTTCTCCTTGCTTTCCTTTATAGCTTGCTCAATGTACAAATTGAATAACATTGGAGAAAGGCTACAACCCTGTCTTACTCCCTTCCCAGCCACTGCATCCTTTTCATGCCCTTCAACTTTAACAACTGCTGTCTGGTTTTTGTACAAGTTGTAAATAACCTTACTCTCTCTATATTTTACTCCTGCTTGCTTCAGAACCTGAAAGAGTTTATTCCAATCAACGTTGTCAAATGCCTTCTCCAAATCTACAAAAGCTAGAAATGTAGGTTTGCCTTTCCTTAATCTATCTTCTAGGATAAGCCGTAAAGTGAGTATTTGCTCCCGTGTTCCTACATTTCTCCTGAACCCAAACTGATCCTTCCCGAGGTCGGCTTCTACCAGCTTTTCTATCCTTCTGTAAATAATTCGTGTTAATATTTTGCAACCGTGACTTATTAAACTGATGGTTCTGTAATTTTCACACCTGTCTGCACCTGCTTTCTTTGGAATGGGGATTATTACATTTTTCTTAAAGTCTGAGGGTACTTCGCCTGTCTCATACATCTTACACACCAGGTAAAACAGTTTTGTCATGGATGGTTCTCCCAGAGACTTCAGTAGCTGTGAGGGAATGTCATCTACTCCAAGGGCCTTGTTAGGTCTTTCAGTGCTCTGTCAAATTCATCTCTCAGTATAGTATCTCCTATTTCATCCCCATCTACTTCTTCCTCCCTTCCTACAACATTGTGTCTAAGTTCATTTCCTTCGTAGAGCTTCTCTATATACTCGTTCCACCTTTTAGCTTTCCCTTTCCACCTGTATTCTTGATATTCATAGAGCTGTTTTTCTTATCCCCCAGTCAAATATCTCTTTTATTTTCCTGTAAGCTGTATCTATTTTCCCCCTATTTATACATTCTTCTACATCCTTGCATTTGCATTCTAGCCACTCCTGCTTAGCCATTTTGCACTTCCTGTCAATCTTATTTCTTATTCTTCTGTACTTCATTTTGCCTGTTTCATTTACTGCATTTTTATATTTTCTCCTTTTATCGATCAAATCCAGTATGTCCTGTGATATCCAAGGATTTTTTGTAGGTCTTGCCTTCCTACCTATTTTGTCCTCTGCTGCCTTCACTATTTCATCTCTCAATGTTACCCATTCCTCCTCTACTGTTTTATTTCCCCCCGTTTCTATCAACCCTCTGAAGTTCTCGAGAACTTCAGGTTCCTTCAGGTCCCATCTCCTTATTTTCCTACCTTTCTGCAGTTTTTTCAGTTTCAGCCTACAATTTATGACCAATAAGTTATGGTCAGAGTTTATATCTGCTCCTGGGTATGTCTTATAGTTTAAAACCTGGTTCCGAAATCTATGTCTTGCCATTATAAAATCTATCTGGTATCTCCCAGATCTCTCCTGGTCTCTTCCACGTATACAATCTTCTTTCGTGATTCTTAAACCAGGTATTTGTTATAACTAAATTATGTTCCACGCAAAATTCTACCAGGCGGCTTCCTCTTTCATTCCTTTTGCCCAGACCATATTCACCTACTATCTTCCCTTCCCTTCCATGTCCTACAACCGAATTCCAGTCTCCCATAACAATCAAGTTTTCCTCTCCCTTAATTGTCTGAATAATTTCCTTTAGCTCCTCATATATTTCTTCGATCTCCTCAACATCAGCAGAGCTAGTTGGCATATAAAGCTGTACTACTGTGGTCGGTGTTGGCTTCGTATCTGTCTTGACTACGATAATGCGATCACTGTGTTGCTCATAGTGGTTTACCCGCATTCCTATCTTCTTATTCATTATCAGACCTACTCCTGTTACACTCCCAACTGATTTTATATTTATAATCCTGTACACACCTGACCAGAAATCCTGTTCCTCTTTCCACCTAACTTTACTAATTCCCACTATATCTAACTTCAACCGATCCATTTCTCTTTTTAAATTTTCTAACTTCCCTACCCGATTAAGGGATCTAGCATTCCAAGCTCCGATCCTTAGAATGCCAGTATTGTCTTTCCTGATGACAACATCCTCCTGAGTAGTCCCCACCCGGAGATCTGAACGGGTGACTATTTTACCTCCGGAATATTTTCCTGAGAGGATACCATCATCATCTGTTCATACAGTAGAGCTGCATGTCCTCGGGAAAAGTAAAGGCTGTAGTTTCCCCCTGCTTTCAGCCGTTCGCAGTAACTGTGTGTCAAAGCCACATTAGCTGATGTTACAAGGCCAGCTCAGTCAATCATCCAGACTGTAGCCGCTGTAACTACTAAAAAGGCTGCTGCCCCTCTTCAAGAACCACACATTTGTCTGGCCTCTCCACAGATATCCCTCCGATGTGGTTGCGCCTACGGTACGGCTATCTGTATCGTTGAGGCACGCAAGCCACCCCACCTCGGCAATGTCTGTGGTTCATGGGAGTGGCCATGCACTCTACAATGCATTTATTGACTGGACTATTTGCACATAACACTTTGGATTCAGGATTCAGTAGTATTCGGCTATTATGTACCGAATCTCGAATCTAAAGCCAATGTGCTAGATTCAGCGAATAATGGATTCGGCTGAACCACTCAGACAGAACTCTAGTTTCTATACTGAAGAGACAGGTGACACTCTGAAGAAAAGGCCTACAAATATTTGAAAATATTTTGTGTGTTTGCTGAGAAACAAAGTTCATGGGGAAAATATTAGTTTGGTGGTTCTGTTTCATTTTCTTTATTTTTATTTTTTCCCCATTGATGAGAGTTTAGAACTTTGTCAATGAGAATAATAAATAGTTCTCGAGGAAAGTCGGAACCAATTTTATTACAATAATAAAATCATTTTCTTAGCATCATACAATTTTATTACATTCAGATACTCATTTTGTTGTTCTCAAGTTTCATCTTATATCCCTCTTTTAAGAAAGTATCCATTCTGTCTAGCTCTTCCAAGTCTTTTTTTTATCTCTGACAGAATTACAATATCATCAGTAAAACAACATTTTTAGTTCTTCTCCATGAATTGCATTCCCATCTCCAAATTTTTCTTTGGTTTTCATTACTGCTTAGTCAATGTACAGATTGAATAACATTGGGGATAAACTACAACTGTGTCTCTGTGAATTGCTTCTCTTTCATGACCATCAATTCTTATTACTGCAACATGGTTTCTGTACAAGTTGTATATAATGTTTTGTTCCTTTTATTTTACCCCTGCTACCTTCAGAATTTTAAAGTGTATTTCATTCAACACTGCAACATTTTTAAAGCTTTTTCCAAATCTACAAACTCTGCAAACGAAGATTTGCCCAACTACTCATCTAAGATAAGTGAGGGGTCAATATTGCCTCATATGATACAACATTTCTGCAGAATCCAAACTGATATTCCTTGATGTCAACTTCATTATTCTGTAAATGATTTGTGTTGGTATTTTGCAACCATGACTTTTTGCTCTGATAGTTGTAATATACATGCCTGTAGGCACCTGAATTCTTTGGAATTGGAGTAATTACATTTTTATTGAAGTCTCTGGGTATTTCACTTATCTCTTACATTCTGCACATCAGTTGGATCCTCCCTCCCCTTTTTGTAGACTTTTACCTTCAAGTTCATTTCTCTTGTATAGCCCCTATAAATATTCTTTGTGATTTGCTTTGATTAGTACTAGTGTATCATCCAAGCTCTTGATATTCGTACAGCTGCTTTTCTTTTCTCCAAACATCTCTGTGATTGTCCTTTAGTTGGTATGTATTTATCCACTAGTTGTACATGCTTCTATGGACTTACACTTTCTCTAGCCATGCCCGCTTAGCTATCTGTCCTGTTTAATTTGCTGCATTTTATCTTTTTCTTCTTTCATCATTTAAATTCAGTATCTCAGTATAGAGGAAAGATAGTATGTCACTGTAAAGACGATTGCTGCACTACAAACAGGCATGTAAAATAGACCGTCATATTCACACAAGTAAATTAATAACATTAGCCATCATCAGAAAAAGAAACATATATCCACACAATCATTCATACATAACTCAAGTATACATGACTACCATCTCTGGCCATTCCATTGCAACAAGCATGTTTACAGTGAGCAAGGAGTAGAGGGGGATGATGGGAATGGAACATTCCATGTTGCCTGATGGATTGTAAAGGCTGCGATAGGTGGGAATGTGAGATGCAGCTTGGAATGCCATAAATGGAAGGGGATGGAGATGGTAAAAGGTGAGGTGTAGTTAGAGAGAGAGAGAGAGAGAGAGAGAGAGAGAGAGAGAGAGAGAGAGAGAGAGAGAGAAAGTGTGCATGCGTGTGTGTGTGTGTGGGTGTGGGTGCGGGTGTGGGTGTGCGCGCATGCGCGTGCGTACGTGTGTGTGTGTGTGTGTGTGTGTGTGTGTGTGTGTGTGTGTGTGTGTGTGTGTCTGTCGCACGCATGTTCGGGGGTGGGGGGGGGAGGAGACTGCAAAACAATAAAAGTAAAAGTAAAAATAAAAATCCAGCCTGGGTCTTTCATTTTTACAATTAACAATGTGGTAATAAGGACAGTTTACAACTCACCGCAAAGATTTAACAACGAGCTGCGACAGGCACATAAAACACACACACACACACACACACACAATCAATAATTTCAGCTGTCGTCTTCTTCAGAAAATATAATTTTCATGCAGTCACACAGGCACACAATACTGTCACACAACCATCAGCTCCAGCTGTTGCACTTTTATATACCTGTCGCAGCTCATCGTCACGACTTTGTGGTGAGTCGTAAACTGTCCTTATTACCATATTGTTAATTCCAACACCATATTGTTAATTACAACCTGGACTTTCCATTATTAGATTTCTCAAAGCAATTCATTCATATTCTACTGAGTTAACCTTACTCAGTTGCAGTAATCATTGCCTAATGCTGTCACTCAAACTCCAAAGAATTTCAGGTCCCTTCAGTTTACCCAAGTATCATCTCCTTGTTTTCCTTTCTTTTTGCAGATTTATTTATTTATTAAATGTTTAACCACTATGAAAATGCATTGAGTACCGAGGCAGCTGGTTCCCCACTTTTTTGTTGGAATATTTTAAACGGGAACGTATTTGTGTTTCTTGTACTCCAACAGGGGAACTTTTCAGTTGGTTATCTTCTGTTCTGGTTTTCCCACTGTCCATGTTTCACTTCCATATAAGGCTGTGCTCCAAATGTACTTTGTCAGAAAACTCTTTCCCACACATAGGCCGATGCTATAGCCCGATTGAAATTACATGCTGTGGCGCAACAGTGTTGCCAGGGGTATGTGATATACCAAGATAGGAGGACACTTTACAAATGCTGTTAATGTGCTATATTAAATGCTATATGGTGCAATGTTCTAAGCAACCACTGCTAGTTGTGTCTAGAAGGAGACAACTGATTGTAAGTTACCTGAAAATATCCATTTACTGGCTAGTGACTGTACAAACTACCACATGATGAACTCAGTTACTGCTTAAAGATGATGAAGGTAGACTCCAATTGATAAAAGAATGACAGGAAGAAAATATAAGATATAAAAATCAATAAAATTATGAAAATGACACAGCGAAGTATTGTAAATAAAACAATCTAATTTCAAGAACTGAATGAAAACAACTTCAATGTCATTCTGATTAAACCTAGAAATAATAATAATAAAAATAAAATAAAATAATAATACTAAAAAAAGACATAATAAAAAAATCAATATCACCGGTGATGTGAGTCAAACAATCATCTTTCAGTATGAGAATCTACAAGCAGTGCCACTATGCCATGCTCCAGATCCATAATGGCTACTTACTTTTTTTATTCCAAGTAGCTACTCAGAATGCTGGATTTGAACTTCCGAGAATTTCAGCTTCATGTGGGTCATACAAAGCTCATGTAATGTTAGCTGATATCTCGTGATTATAATGACTGTATACGTGACTTTATAACATAGCTCGTGCGAAAGGATCCATGTCCAGTAGTGTTTCATTAGTGTTGTGTGTGAAGCATATGTATTGCTTTAAGCATTATTGTGAATTTTTTTGGTGTGGTTATCGTATGTGATGAAATGTGAAATATAAGGAACAGACCTATGAATCAAGATCAAAACACATCAAGAATTAAAACAAGACAAGGAATTGACCATTTGTGGCAGTTTGGCTACAGCGAATGATCCTGACATGACATTGAGCTCTCCAATTGGAGGGAAGCAGCTCCAGTGTGCTAAGTGTCAACTAGGAGGAAATTTTAATCAGACTATAGAAGACTCCTTGTGCCCATGAATGCTCTCTTTGTCTATGTCTTTTTATGTCCTCCTTGCTTTGTCTGTCATGTTGTGATTACCAATTATCATATTAGGATCCTTGCTATTTTCATTTCTAATACTTCTCATTCATTTTGTCTTTTGGCTGTTTGTTCTCAGTCCATATACCATAGTCATTAGATTATTCATTCCTTTTAACAAATGCTGCAATTATTTTCTTTCTCTTGAGGATAGCAGTGTTGTCAGCAGATCTTTTAATCAAGACCCTTTCACCCTGAATACCACTCTTGAACCTTTGTTAATTATGTCATTACTTCTTTGATGTATCTATTGAATGGTGGGGGTGAAAGACAGCATCCCTGTCTTACACTCTTGTTAATCCAAGTGCTTCATACTTGGTTATGCAATTGTATTATCCCCGCCTTTTCTCAGATTTTTGAACATCTTGCAACATTTACATTGTAAAATGCCTTTTCCAGGGCGACAAATATGATGAGCTGGTCTTGATTTTTATTTGGTCTTGCTTCCTTTATCAGGTGCAATTCTGAATGGATAGCAAAGATGATGTTTCAGAGGATTTTACGCACCTTGCTCTCAGGTTTGTCCAGTGTTTAGGGCAATTCTCCATACAGTACACATTTGGGCACCACTACTCGACTCCTCCTGCATTGCTGTGGCCATTTCTTCCAGTGATGTCGAATCAATTTGTTTCCTCCCTTTACCAGATTGCACATCAAAGGAACCTGTCTCTTTGAATGATTTTTTCCAGATACACAGCAGTCATCAGACCAACACCTTTTTTCAAACCTTTCAGTGTCTGGATTCTTGTAAAACAGTTTCAGAAGCAGTGCGCAATCCTGCATTGAGACAGTCATGGCGAACATCTCAGACGAAAAATGAGAAAAAGCCTTGTACCCAGAACGTCTATATCAAATTCAATGGGTCGTATGCATGACAGGTGTTTCATTTACGTATTCTGACAGATACAGCACCATCTATTGCTCAATTTTTACACTATTTATTTTTCTTCTGTCATATTTTTTCCCTCTTCTCCGATAATATTACATTGCAGTTTGATTTCATTATGACCAGTGGTATCATTTTTAAAGCGTTTTGAAAGTTTAACTTTAATAATAATCACCCAGTACAGTTAGATTAGATTAGATTAGATTATTTATTTGTTCCGTAGATCCATATTGAGGGGATCCTCGTGGATGTGGAACATGTCAAGAAACAAAATTTACAAGTTGAATAACAAATAATACTAATAATATAAATACAAATACATACACTTATAATATAAATACAGATACATAATTTTTTTTTTTTTTTTTTTTTTTTTTTTTGCTGATAATATAATAATACTAATATAGTATGAGTGCATGCATCATTTGGTACAATTTAGAAATTCACTAATGGAGTAGAAGGAGTTGGCCACTAGAAAGTCTTTTAGGTTCCTCTTAAACTGATCTATATTTGTAGCTAAATTTTTTATACTTGATGGTAAATTATTGAAAATGTGTGTTCCTGAGTAGTGGACCCCTTTTTGAACTAAAGTAAGTGATTTTAAATCCTTGTGTAGATCATTTTTATTTCTAGTATTGTATGTATGAACTGAGCTGTTTGTTGGGAAAAGGGATATATTATTTATGACAAATTTCATTAAGGAATAAATATACTGAGAGGCAGTAGTTAATATACCCAGTTCTTTGAAGAGGCTTCTACAAGACGTCCGCGAATTTACTCCACAAATAATACGTATTACACGTTTTTGGACTCTGAAGACTTTTGACTGACTTGAGGAGTTACCCCAAAATATTATACCATATGACATTAAGGAATGAAAGTAAGCAAAGTATGCAAGCTTTGTTATTTTTATGTCTCCTATGTCTGATAACACTCGTATTGAAAATACAGATTTGTTGAGTCGTTTCTGCAGTTCTGTGGTGTGCTCCTCCCAACTAAATTTATTATCAAGCTGTAATCCCAGGAATTTAATTCTGTCAACCTCTTCTATCTGCTCTTCTTCATATTTAATGCATATGCTGTCAGGAAATCTCTTACATGTTCTGAACTGCATGTAGTGCGTCTTTTCAAAGTTTAATGACAATGAGTTGGCTTTAAACCATTTATTAATGTTCATGAAAATATCATTAGCAGACTTTTCTATCAATATACTTGACGTACTCTTTATTGCTATACTTGTATCATCTGCAAACAAAACGAACTCTGCTTCTGGTAGTGTAACTGATGAGAGATCATTAATGTACACAAGAAAAAGCAATGGCCCTAAGATGGATCCTTGTGGGACACCACATGTAATTTCTTCCCAACCCGATGATGACTGTTGGCCTAATTCACTAGTCACTTGCACTGACACCCTTTGTTTCCTGTTAGTGAGGTACGACTTGAACCATTTTGCAGCATTTCCCGTGACCCCATAGAATTCTAATTTACTTAAAAGGATGTTATGGTTCACACAATCAAATGCCTTTGACAAATCACAGAAAATACCTGCTGCTTGCAATTTATTATCTAATGAATTAAGTACATTCTCACTGAAAGTATAAATAGCCTTCTCAATATCGGAACCTTTCAGAAATCCAAACTGTGTTCTAGACAATATGTCATTTGCGGTTAAGTGGTTGAGAAGCTGCTTGTACATTACCTTTTCTATAATTTTTGAGAATGCTGGCAAAAGTGAAATGGGTCTGTAGTTTGATGGTATCTCTTTATCGCCCTTCTTGAAGAGAGGTTTAATATCTGCATATTTTAGCCAATCAGGAAATGTTCCCGTTATAACAGACTGGTAACACAAATAACTTAAGATTGTGCTAAGTTCACAAGAACACGCTTTAATTAACTTTGTTGATATTTCATCGTATCCACTGGAATTCTTTGTTTTTAAAGATTTTATTATGGAAGATATTTCTTGTGGTGAAGTGACTGACATATTCATGTGTGTGAAGTCATTTGTAAATGCTAGTTTCAAATATTCAAGCGCATTATTTACTGACCCAGACAATCCCATACTATCAGTAACGGATATAAAGTACTTGTTAAATAGATTTGCCACACCATGCCCATCAGTTACTAATGTCTCAGCTACTCTTAATCGTACCTGCTCTTGTTCCTTTCTGGTTCTACCAGTCTCTTCTTTCACTATATCCCATATTGTATTTATTTGGTTTCCTGATGTTGCTATCTTCTTTTCATAGTGCATTTGTTTAGATACCTGAATAACTTTTTTTTAATATTTTACAGTATTCCTTATATTTAGTTAAATCATCATCATTGCAACTACTCTTGGCTGATAGATACATACTCCTTTTTGTCTTACATGAAATTTTTATTCCTTGTGGAATAGTGTAGTGTAACAAGATTCACTACATGTCCCAAGCTCGACTCAAGATAATCAAATAATTCACTTAACGATAGAAACTGTCCAGAGAACTCTGTCTTTGCAGGTTCCAGGCAAATGCAAAGTGTTTGAGTTGCTACACCTAAGAAGCTCTAGGATGCACAGTAGAACTTATACGTAGAAGCTCCAAGGTAGAATAAAAACAAAAAATGTATTGTTTAAGCTATATATTCTGTAAGAGTATTCTGTATTATCACTTCTTTTACATTGGTCTACATTGTGTAAAGTCAGTTAATATTCCATACTTAATGATGTAATAAGATAGAATAAAATTTTCATGTGAATTCAAAATATAAGAAGTTATTTATGATGTAAGATGGAATTAATAATATATGATACAATAACTTAATCTTCAGAAGAGTGAATTTTGATAATATGAGTTGCAGAAATATCAGAGTAGCTGGTTTTGTCATAAGTAAAAACATTTGGGCTCCTAACTTTGAACAAGCAGTCTCTTCAAAACCTCAAGTGTGCTGTCTAAGTAAATTTCGCGGTCAAGACATTACAATAGGAATGATGATGGAAATAGGATCACATTTGAGTAAGTGCAGATTTAGATTTCACAACCAGAATCCTATCTAAGAGCCTATACAGAAGAATCAAGGAACAATTACACTGGAGTTAGGGGAATATCAAAGAGGTTTCATACCATGGAGAAGTTGTGCAGAGCAGATAATTACTGTAGTTTAAAACTGATTACAGCATACTACAGAGAATGGAACAAACCTCTGGCAATAGCATTTATGGATTTTAAGAAGGTATATGACTGTCTCTACGGACTTCAATATTAAAAATTTTAAGAAATCTAGGACACCACCCAAAATTAATTAAATTAATACGTCTCACTCTAACCAATGCCAAATCAGAAGTGAAGTTTAGAGGAGAAATTTCCAAACCATTCGTAATAAAAACAGGCTTAAGACAAGGTGACTGCCTATACCACTACTGTTCAATTGTGCCCTGGAATATATAAGAAGAGAATGGTACGAGGACAAACCAAAGAACATAAGAATTGGAAGTGTGAAAAATGATATAAGTTTAACTTGTTTGGGATATGTAGATCTTGCTCTCCTAGGCAACACTATTCAAGAAATCAAACAAGTTAAATCACTGCAAGAAATAGCACAGAAAATTAGCCTTAAAATATCATTTGAAAAGTCAGAGATTATGGTAATTGATCCACCACGTACAAACAAAATTACAACAGGAGAACAGGAAATCAAAATTGTTGATAAATTTAAATATTTAGGCGAATATTCCAGTTCTTTCGGTATGTTGCCATCCTGTGAGAAAATACATCCCAGGTACTTGAAACTTTCTACCTGTTCTAACTTTGTTCCTCCTATCTGGCACTCAATCTGTTTAAATCACTTTTCCACTGACATTACTTTCGTTTTGGAGATGCTGATCTTCATATCATAATCCTTGCACCTCTGATCGAGCTCTGAAATATTAGTTTGCAACCTTTCAATCGAATCTGCCATTACAACTAAGTCATCTGCATATGCGAGACTGCTTATTTTGTTTTGACCTATTTTAATCCTGTCCTGCCAGTCTACTGTTTTCAACATATAATCCATGAATAGTATGAACAACAGTGGTGACAGGTTATAGCTTTGTCTTACTCTTGAAACTATCCTGAACCAAGAGCTTAATTTGCCATCTACTCTAACTGCGGTCTGACAGTCTACGTAAAGCCCTATAATTGCCTGCAAAAGTTTGCCTCCTATACCATAATCTTGAAGAACTGACAGTAGCTTTCTCCCAGGAACACGGTCATAAGCCTTTTCCAGATCTGTGAAACATAGATACAATTCCCTGTTCCACTCATAGCACTTTTCCGTTACCTGCCGTAGGCTAAAGATCTGGTCCTGACAGCCTCTAAGAGGCCTAAACCCACACTGATTTTCATCTAACTTGTCCTCAATTAATACTCGCACTCTCCTTTCAACAATACCTGAGAATATTTTGCCTACAACACTAATTAGATACCTCGATAGTTGTTGCAATCTTTTCTGTTTCCATGTTTGAAAATTGGTGTGATTACCGCTTTCGTCCAGTCAGACAGAACCTGTCCTGATACCCACGCATTTTCAATTATCCTGTGTAACCATTTGAGACCTGATATTCCACTGTATTTGACGAGTACCGGCTTAATTTCATCCACCCCAGCCGCTTTATTGCACTGTAATCTACTGACCATTTTCTCCACTTCCTCAAATGAGACCCTGTTTCCATCGTCATTCCTATTTCATTCTACCTGAAAATCTGACACATCATTGAACGTTTCACCTACATTGAGCAATTCTTGAAAATATTCCCTCCATCTGCTCAAGGCATCCACAGGATTGACTAGCAGCTTTCCTGACCTGTCCAAAACACTTGTTAACTCCTTCTTCCCTCCCTTTCAAAGATTGCTAATTATGCTCCAGAATGGTTTTCCTGCGGCTTGGCCCAGAGTTTCTAGCTTGTTTCCAAAGTCTTCCCATGATTTCTGCTTGGAGTCTGCAATTATCCGTTTGGCTTTGTTTCTTTCTTCAACATAACTTTCTCTGTCTGTCTGATTTCTAGTATGGAGCCATTTTTGAAATGCCTTCTTTTTCTTTTTACAGGCTGCCTTGACTGTGTCATTCCACCATGCTGTCTGCTTCTTCCTGCCTTTACACACTACTGTTCCAAGACATTCTCTAGCTGCTTCCAATAGTGTGTCCCTGTACTTCGACCATTCCTCTTCCAGTGACTTTAAATAATTACATTCAACTAATGGTACCTTTCTGAGATCATTGTTATGTATTTGTGCCTAATTTCCTTGTCTTGATGCTTCTCCACTCTTATCCTTCTACACATGCACCTAACTTTCTGCTCTTTTGGCCTCACAAAACCAAATTCACTGCAGATTAAATAGTGATCAGTATCATCAAACAACCCCCTGAAAAACGCGTGTCCTTGACTGTCTTCCTGAATTCCTGGTCTGTTATTATATAGTCAATGACAGATCTGGTTCCCGTTCCTTCCCAAGTATAGCGGTGAATGTCCTTATCCTTAAAGAAGGAGTTTGTGATAACTAAGCCCATACTGCAACAGAAATCCAAGAGCTGTTTTCCGTTCCTGATGGCCTCCATATCCTCTCCAAACTTACCCATAACCTTTTCATAACCTTCTGTTCGATTTCCTATCCTGGCGTTGAAATCACCCATGAATAAAACACTATCCTTATCCTTCACCCTAACAACTACATCACTAAGTGCGTTGTAAAATCTGTCCATCTCATCTTGATCTGTCCTTTCACAGGGTGAATACACTGCCACAATCCTAATTTTCTTGCTGGTGATGGCCAAATCTATCCACATCAGTCGTTCATTTACATACCTTATTGCAATTATGCTGGGTTCGATTGCTTTCCTGATGTAAAAACCTATACCCCACTGTGCTCTTCCTACTTTGACTCCTGACAGGTAGACCTTGTATTCTCCGACTTCGTCCTCTTTCTCTCCCCTTACTCTAATGTCACTAACAGCTAAAACATCTAACCCTGTCTTACTTGAAACCTCCACCAGCTCTACCTTCTTCCCATTGTAATCCCCATTGATATTAATAGCTCCACATCTCATTCCAGATCGTTTGCCAAGTCGTATCTGAGGAGTCCCTGGTCTGTCAATTAGAGGTGGGACTCCATCACCTCCAAAGGTCCGAGGCATTTTGCTCCGATTGTTGTCAGCATGATATTGAAGTACCTGGGAAGCAGGTTGCTAGCCTTACTAGCCCAGAGCCCCCCTGGGTTTTACCCCTAAAGGTTGAGGGACTAACCGGTGGATTTGGTAGTCTTTGCCGTCTGAGAACAAAGGTGGCCACGACTCAGAATATGTCCGAGATGCCCAACCTTATTCCAATGTAACTGGTATCCCAACTGTCGGGACCACTTACTTGGCCACTCATACGTTGCCCATGGTTCTTGAAATTAGGACATGACTACCATGAACCACAAACTATATTAAAAAAAAAAAAAAAAAACCACACACACACACACACACACACACACACACACACACACACACACACACACACACACACACACACCCTGTCTATAGCTCCAAAATTAAAACACTAAAACAGTTACACAACCAGAAAAAACATATGCAGCTGAAACCATATTCATATATGAAAAATAGACGAAGATTACTCACCAGGCGAAGGAGCACAGGTGTGACAGCATCACAAATAAATAAATGAATACACACACACACACACACACACACACACACACACACACACACACACACACACACAAACGCAAGCTTTCGCAACCCAGTTGTTTCTTCAGGCAGAAGGGAAGGCGAGGGAAAAGGAAATGATGAAGAACCAGTAATGAGCACAATGAGAAAGAAACACATCTCATTCTTTGGGCATCCGATAAGAACTCCAGAAAACTGAATTAGTAAAATAATAATAATAATAATAATAATAATACAAAAATTGTGGAATAGTAAGAGCAAATTAAATAGATCACTGAAATTAAGGGAGATGTAAGAGAACTGCAAATTACAGAAGATAACCTAAAAAATAAGACTGAGAAAATCAGAATACTGCAAGACACACAAACCAGGCTCCAAACGAAGATCAATAAAAGGATTACAGGACGAATGATCTCAGACAAAGAAAAAAAGAAAGAAAATATCAAAAAGAATGAACTATTGGGCAGACAGAAGAGCAAAACATCGCTCCTACAATAAAAAATTATAATAATATTAGTATAACCTGTGTATTATTGAATTATGTTGAATTAGTAGTTAACTAATTTGTTTTATTGAAAAATAATAACTTCTAAAAACCTTTCTGATGATGATGATCATGATCGTGTGCCATTTGTGGCTGTTAGACCCCAACTGAGGTCATGTTCAGCCTGCCTGGTGCAAGTCTTTTTATCTGACGCCACTTCAGCGACTTGCATGTCAATGATGATGGAATGATGATGACGACACAACACCCAGTCCCTGGGTAGAGAAAATCTCCAGTTTGACCAGGAATTGAACCCAGACCCCCCTGCGTGGCAACCCACCACACTGTCCACTAGACTACGGATGCGGGTGCCTTTGTAATATTGACTAGAGTTGTCCAATGAAAGCCATAAAATAAATCATAATAATAATAAGGCTGAGGTTACAGATACAAAAGTAGCAAGGATGACTGCAAGTACTAATATATGGGAATATTCACAGGAGGGTGTCCATAATATTAGCATTGAATAGGGGAGCTCTAGACTGAATGCTGAAAGGCATAACCAGCCTGAAATGATGAATTAGAAAAGAATCTTTTGAAATGTTCATGGTGGAAAATTGGTTTAACCGTGACAGTTTCTGCCAGCTTGGTAATGCATAGAATCCAATTACCTTCACATATGCTCTAATTGAAGTCGACAGAGAACTCCAGTGGTTACGGTGAATGCGATACTGAGGACAGCTGAGTCCTACAGTTTTGCCATCAAGGGAGCTGCCGCCAAGTAGAGTGATCCAATAGTCACCAGTGCTTTTGATACATGCAGAAAGCTTCAGTATATATTGCATGGAGGACCTTTCTGTCAGTTTTCTGGGTTTCATTCGGAAATGACAAACAGGTGTCCACTCAAAAAGTTTCATGGAGTGTAGTTGGGGACAACCTGTTGTAAGTATGAAATTTCTTTGAACATTCTTTGTGGTGTGCTTAAGTCTAGGGAGTCTAATTAGAAGAACTGAGGCATTAAAAGTGACATCCTTCCTTTCCTCTATTTTGAATGATCCTGTTTCAAAAGTTTTTGGACAGGTGAGGTTTGCACAATTGCCATAACCTGATAAAAGTTGCTTATTGGGTGAAGTTTTAAAATTTGAAGTCTCTCCACTCAGATCTCTATGATCTGATTGGACTCCATGAGAGCCAATTAGTGTTCAGCGAGTGTTTATTTTTCAAATTCCATAAAGGAGAACAGTCAGTCACTAAATTCTGTTTTAATGCATATCTGTAAATTGCAGCTGTTACACAGTCTTCGTCAGTGCATTGCACACATTAATGTGTATACAAGCACTAGATCTACAGGATATTTTATTCTGAGCCCAATTTAATATTCTCCTTGTATGTACAAAACTGGACCCTCGTGTACTAGTGACAGTGTAACAGTTGAAATCTATAGATCTCCATTGAAACATAATTTTTGCAGCTGACTCTCAATTTTTGTGTGAACTGTCTGTTGCAATGAAGTTATAGGTCACTTATAATTTTTGGAGCAGTGTACAGCAGTCGATGCCCAAAGTATCCAGAGGAATATTTGATTGCCATGAGTGACAATGATGTTTGTCTCCTTATGGAAGTCAGCTCACCGTAGTCAAAGTGAGTAACTGATATGTAGACTACTGTAACATGCTGCATTGTGTGACAGTTGCCACCTGATACATAAATTTCATTACTTTCATTATTAAATTCGGAAGAGGAAACATGAAAACTCTGGCCAAATATAACACATAGAGGAAGTATGGTCCAAATTGAATAGTGAAGAGAGCAGAGGACAAAATAGGTAGAAAGACAAGTCCTACAAAACATCCTTGGATATTATAGGAAATACTGAATTTAATTGATGGAAGAAGAAGGTATAAAAGTGCAGTAAATGGAGCTGCAAAATGGAGTGTAGAAGACTAAGAACTGTGATTAACAGGAATTGCAGAATGACTAAGCCTGTGTGACCAGAGGGCAAATGCAAGTCTTTAGAAGAATGTATAGCTGAGGCTAAGACAGATACCGCCTACAGGAAAATAAAAGAGAAATTTGGAGACTAGAAAAGCAGCTGTATGGATAACTGAGTCGGGAAACCAGTTCTGAGCAAATAAGGGAAAGCTGAAAGGTGGAAAGAATATATAGAGGGGCTCTATAAAGGAAATGAATTTCAATACAATACTGTAGGATGGGAGGAGGGAGTAGATGAACATGAAATAGGCGATACTGTACTGAGAAGAATTTGACAGAGCATTGGAAGACTAAGTGGAACCAAGGCCTCTGGAGTAGATAGCATTCCCTCAGAGCTACTGAAGTCTCTGGGAAAGCCAGCCATTACAAAACTATTACACCTGCTGTGCAAGATAAATGAGACAGGCGAAATACCCTCGGACTTCAATAAAAATGTAGAAAACCCAATTAAAAAATAAAATAAAAATGAAAAAAAGGCACAGACAGGTGTGAAATTACAGGACCATCAGTTTAATAAGTCATGTTGCAAAATTTTAACTCACATTAATTACAGAAAGGTAGAAAAGTTCATAAAAGCTGACCTTGGGGAAGATCAGTTTGGATTTAGGAGAAATGTAGGACCTTGGGAGGCAATACTCACTTTACAACGTATCTTAGAAGATAGATTAAGGAAAGGCAAACTTACATTTCTAGCTGTTGTAGATTTGGAGAATGCTTTTGACAGTGTTGATTGGAATACACTCTTTCATATTCTGAAGTCAGCAGGAATAATATGTAGATACTGGATTGGAAATGTAGTAAACAGGAACAAGGAAGAGTGAGCTGACTAGGTGTCTTGTTCATCCATGCCTTTATTTAACATCAATTAACACAGTAAATATACATAAAATGCCTGTAATTGTCTAAAAGCAAAAGGAATGACAATCAGTTTAAAACAATAATCAATCTATTTAAACATCCAAATTTAATAACAATAAGCTTAAAAATTATCATGTGCACTTAGCACATCCCCAGTACTCCAGCAGTCCAAAACTTTAGGGCTCCAAGCCCTATTGGCCAATATTGTGATAAATGTCTTTAAAATCTCCATAATTTATATACTGTGTGTGGGCTGTGGGTACAATAACAAATCTCTTGAAATCGGCAACCTGCAAACTTTTCCAGCAGTCCACAATATGCCCATAATGCAGATAATAAAATACAAGGTGCTTCCATTTATTGAATATAGGATACAGATTGAATTGCTGTTTGTAACCCTAGTAATTACTGGACAATCCGGAGTTTAAGGCCTAGGTTACTCATCCATCTTTAGCACACACCCTCTGTGGAACTAGAAACATGTGACCAGATGGTCACTTAACTTTAAATCCAGTAAACAATGTGACAACAGTAGTTAGAGCCACTAAGCCCATTGTAACAGTAATTATCTAGTCACAAGTATTAAAGGAGTTTCACGAGTTAGCAATGTGATAGACTTGCAACATGAATTGCTGGGAACCAAGCAAAATATTAGTTGCCTGTTTGTTTTCATGCTCTAGTTTCATTAGTGTGAGAGGGACGAAAGATCAGGTGTCAAGATTAAAGATGATTACTTAAATTGTGACACAGAAGTGACCAAGTACCACAGTCACACTTGGAAACAATTTAGTGCAGTGCCAATGTGATCTTTCGCCTCACTCGTGCCCTCGTCATCCTTCTTACTGAGCTTACTATGCTGGAAAAATACAAAGAAATTAAGCAGACTATGCCAGCACATATATGGGGTGGAAAGAAGTATGTGGGGTAAAAATAACAGAGGGAGACCAAGAGACAAATACAGTAAGTAGTTTCAAATAAAAGTGGTTTGCCATTCTTATGAGTAGATACAGAGACTTGCTCAGGGTAGAGTAGGGCAGAAAGATGCATGAAACTAGTCTCCGAACTGAAGACCACAACAACAACCTACAATATTAATAATTAAAGTATTTTGATGCTGTGACAAATAAACGGCATTTATGTAATAGTATACACAGGCTTTTGCATCAAGCAACATTTGAATTATAAAATCTGAAAGTGAACTAATTCACGTCTAAATATATCTACACCTTTTAGCCTGTTTCATTTTTCCTAAAACGATGTATAAGGTAAAATAAGGAACTGAAACAGAATAAATAGTGTCACTGTGTTGTAATTTAAAACCTCAGACAGTTGAACCGCATAATGGGTAGATAACATCAGGCTGTGTCAATAAAATAATATTATTAGAGTCTTCTATTCACATTATACGGCACTACATTGCAGCTAACATTCGGATAATATTTACATAGATTACCACTAGAGTTCACCAGTGAGTTTAAGTGCCTGGCAAAATACAAACAAAGTAGAAACTGTGATGCCCACCAGATGGAGCAATAAACAGAAATGGTGACTGACTTAACATGCAAAAAGCGAAAATATTAATCTTCTTACCATAGTTCTGTGTTACAAAATTATTACCAAAAATATTTTATATTCTTATTAATGTAGTACCATGTTGTATAGTGTGTAATTTATTGTATATGAATATTTGGACAGTACTTAAAAAAGAAGAGAGAAACTTAGCTATACAACATTTTTATGAAGTACCAGAGTAACCTCCACAATCCTATTTCTCAAACTTACCTTTAACAAAAAACAATCCTTTTGAGATTGGGACCTATAGCTAATATTTTAAAAGGGCATTAAAAAATTTAAGTAGACTATTGATGTAATAGTTCTGGTCCAAACAGATTCATCAAAATGCACATTGATAAAGACCTGAGCCAGTGTATACAGGTTGGTGCTCCTTTTTATGCAGCAGGCTGTGAACTAGTTGAAACAAGCACAATCTGCTTGCAAACATACACTTCATGTCTGTTTAAAACTCCTGTTTATATATTTAAAAAAGCTTCCAAAATAGATTTACTATTTTTCCAACGATTTTATTGCTCAGAACAAAAATAAGAAACTTTTTGAATCATTGTCTTCATGAAGAAGATTTCAACATAAAAGCTGTTTATCCCTTTTTAGCAACAGCCAATTGGAAAGGGCTTTGTGATTTGAATAGGGAGTTCAGTTACGAGACTGGCAGCTCATGCAGCTCAAGGCAGTATGAAAGCCACATCAAACCTCATGAGATCTATTTGAGTGGGCAGTAGATAACATCACCTGCCAACGTTTATGCTTCATCCATAAAATTTACGGAAATTGCAGTATTTTACGGTTTGATGAATGGATGATGTTATTTTGTGACTTGCAGACAAAAATTTGACCCATTAACAGTCAATAATCACCACATTTCTATTCAGTTGATAGCAAGTCTATGGTAATTGTTAATTCATTCTTTGATGACTTGTGTTTTTAACTGTCTGATGTTTGTGTCTTCATTGTAATTGAATTTAAAGCCGGGATATAATTTCTCCCATGTGACTCTTAGGTGCCGACAGATTCATCTCTTCAAATTGAGAGCAGTGATGATGGGAGAGGTTACTTATTGACATTCAGACTTCAAACATAATCAATGATCTCCAGAATACAGATAAATTCCTTTTCCTTTCAACAGTGAGAAAGTGCTTTTGTATCTACTACCTGTGACTGCATCATCAACAGTTTTGCACTCAAGATTTCACAACATTCAAGCAGCACAGTTTTCTTCCATTCACTTTTACTTGGAAATGTTTCCTATCATGTTGTGCAAGGAAGAGAACGAAACTACAGATGAGGTGGTAATGAGCTTTGGAGACAGTTTACAGCTCTTCAGTTAGATGCTGCAAGTATTGCCAATTGAACACAAATATGAAGAATTCGTGGGACTGATGGACTTCTTTTGAAATTCAGTTGTACTTAATTAGTGCTCTATATTTTCACTACACCTCACATCAATGCCACTGTGAACGTGTTTTCAAGCTTGTGAAGAAAAAGATAACAAGAGTTAAACATTAATGTCCAATTAATCTCTGGAGTCTATTTCTGTTTTGTTCAAATGTTTGTAAAGCTATGGCACCAAACTGCAGTGGTCATCAGTCCCAAGACTTAAAAACTACTTAAACTAACTATGCTAAGGACACAACACTGTTTTCTTCTTGATTGTGATGTTCATCTCGAAACATTGGTCTGTGATGTAAGCTGATATGATTCATTGAAGTATCTTATTTGAAGCAAGAATTATTGTATTTTGTAGCCTGCTGGCTGCGGTGGCAGAGTGTTGTGCGGCGCGCCAGTTACAGTCTGAACAGCCACTACGGTCAGGGCTTCAAATCCTCCCTTGGTCTTAAGTAGTTTGTAAGTTTAGGGACTGATGACCCCGTAGTTAAGTCCCATAAGCTCTACAAACATTTGAACATTTTTTTATTATTATTTTGTAGCCGAGAAGTATTATTTTTGTGATATGGGGAAATTAGTCAGGTGTTTTTATTTTTTATTTATTTATTTATTTATTTTTTTTTTTTTTTTTTTTGTCACACTTGATTTTTCCAATAACCTTTTCAAAAGTTGACAGGAGTGTAAATTTTTGTGTACTTCACCCTGTGATGCATGAATTATTAACAAATGAGGAGAAAATTTTGAAATGGTGTTTATATACTAAATAACAATGTCACCTATCACAAAATACAAAAATTATTGTAATTTAGTACGTACAAGGAGGGATATATTAATGTCCACTGAAGTAGATACTATCGACTTCAGACATCCAGAGTCCTTTCTGTGAGGCTTTCGTTTTTCTTAGGAAAGGTTTGAATAAAATTCGACGTAGATGATCTTCGCATTTAATGCAAATTTCCTTTGCCTCTTCATTGTGATATTGATGAAATGGATTTCGAAACCAACCAATGTTGAAGATGTTGGAGACTGAAGAAGAGCAGATAACTAATACGACACCAACAGTTTGCCAACATGTGAGGCATCCTTCATTGTTCTCTGGTGATATTGGTCAAGGCCCAAACAAGTGGTTAAAGGGATATGAGCTATCTCTAAATTCAATTTCAGGGATGAAACAATACACCTGGTAAATGTTTATTTCTAGTTCGAAGGGACTACCAAGCCATGTACGAAAACAACAGAGACAAACTGACAAACTGGGCATTGTTTCTGATGTAACTGGAGAAATTCCTTGGAGAAGCTCAACACCTCAAATGTAAAGCTGAAAAACAACTAAAAATCAGAGCACAGCATCAAGGTGATAATACAAAAGTATATATTCAAGACATCTTGGGACTGTGTAAAATAGTAGACCCTTAGATGAAGAAAGGTGTTGCTGAGAACATGTACCGGGAACTACTCATGAAGTTGATTTCAACAGCAGATGACTTCATGAAATGGTGCCAGTACATTGAGATGATGCACCTAAAACAAATTGGACGTAACGAGTTTGAATGACCTCCGAACATTTTATCAATGGCTGCAATGGGCAAATAGTTCAAAAAGTTCAAAAGGTGCTAGAATGCTAGTGAAACAAAAAACAGAGTCGCTTCAGAGGTAATAAGGGAGAACGTGGAACAAACATGGGCTCCAATCACTCACCGTCAAATTCCGTCAAAAAAGCAAGACCATTGAGGCCAAGGCGGATTTGTGATCCTACAATGCAGTGTGAGGAACCTGTCTATGTCCCAAGGAAGATTGATGTTTGGAGGACCCAGAATAACCAGCCACTCTGTTTTCACTTGAACAGCTGGGTCATGTTGTGCGGCACTGCCTGGAGTGGTGACAAATAATTGTTGATGCCCATGCCAGGAGGTTGCAAGCAGACGTACGCCAATGCTGACCTAGACCAAGGAGGACAAGACCTTGTGTTTCCAGAATGATGTAGATCACCATCTCCACAAGCTTGCCACTGGAGAGGAAACTCTCTAAAATGACGATCAAGGTCCCCATCTTCTTTTAAGAGCTTTTATCAAAGCAACTTGGAAAACTTAAGGGTGTGACCTTCCGTGGAGGTGAGGCTGCAGAAGTGCAAAATCCTTCGTGCTCGGTATAGGAAAACTACATCTGTAGGGATGGCTGACTGTACAAGCTTTTGTTGACTTGGGAGCATCACATTCAGTTATTTTGGAAAAGTACCATTGCCAGTTGAAGAAGACAACTTTGCCCTCAACGAAAGTGCTCAGCTGAAGGTGTCCAATGGGAGGTATGTGTAGCCTGCAGAAAGGTTCATTATTTGTATCTGTATAAATGGCCAAACAAAACCCTTTGAGCTCCATATCTTAGAAGAATGTAGTCATGACATCGTATTTGGATGTGACTTCCCAAGCAATTAATAATTGTCTGTTTTTATCTGTATTGTTAAGTATGGGCAGTAAGGCTATGAATGCCCAGGAAAGGACAAAATTAATATTCTACAGACTTTATGGTTAAAGTATTGCTCAGAAAAAGGAAAATAAAGTCAAGACTTACTTTAAATGTGAGACACATTTGTTTCATTTGCAGGAAAATATTGAAACATCTTAACAAAATGAACATTCGCTGAAAGCTTAAATGCAGTCACTGGAAGAATAGCAAGGCAATTTCAGAAAATAAAAACCATCTTTATTTCAGCAAAAGTTAATGATCCAGTCAAAGTACCTCAAAACAACTTTTTTCAACAATTTCAAAGCAGTAAAACTTTATTTTAATGCAAGTACCCTGTCAATTTATTAAATTTCTGTGTCAAATCAGTGTTAATAAATAAATGAAATAGATGCAACTTATGCCAGAAATAAATTCTATAATTTCATGTCCCTAGCAGTTACAAAAGAGGCACCTGAAGCAGCCAAACATCATGGAAGATTTTGCATTGAAACATGGTGCACCATGATCTATAATTACAGATCAAAGACAAGTTTTTCAATTGAGACTTGCGGCAGGGATAAACATTCAGTACAATCTTACAAATTGCATGACTGCCTACCAATCTCAAACTAATGGGCTCACTGAACCTCTTAATAAGACCTTGAATGACACGCTCTCTATGTATGTAAACATCATGCAGAGCAACTGGGATGATGTGCTGCTTTTTGTAATGTTTGCCCACAACACTGCCAAACAAGAGACCACTGGATTCTTGCCCTCCTCCTTGGTGCATGGTCCTAAAGCAGCAGCAGTAGCAGCAGCAAGAACAATGACGATGTGGATGACAATTACATTTGTCAATAATTAACCAGGCTTGAGGAGACTTGGCAGTTGACTCTACTCTGTACACTGCAGGCTCAGGATGTGTTTTGTCAAAGGTGTGATGCATGCCATTGCCCTGTTGTATTCCAGCCTGGTGACCTCGTCTGGATCTTCACTCTTGTTTGGAAGTTGAGCTATCTGAGAAGTTACTGAGATGTTACTTTGAGCCATACAAGGTCACAAGACAGCTATATGCTGTTACTTATGAAGTCAAATATTGCTACCCTGACACGAGATGATGAAAGGATTCCATAAATCACGATAAATTCAAAGTTTCAGCAATACTCAACAAGGTGAAAGGCAAAAAAAGTGGCAATGACAATATAAGTTCAACAAGATGACTTGTTCCTGCCATTGGGAACTGCAGTATTCAGGGTCAATGACTTCGTCCTTCAGCAACAAGACATGAACATTAAGGTGCTGTTCTTCTAAGGAGGGAGCAATGTCGCAAAAGGGGGTGTTGGAGGGGAGCAGCAGTGTGTTTTAGTGACTAACATGTTGGATTCTGAAGCAGAGGGTCCTGGGTTTGAGCCCCACCCTGTCCGTATGTTTTAATTTGTAAACAAGGCTCTAGTACCTTCTAGAAGTATTGCATAATAATAAACCATAAATTTCTGTTAGTGTATATATACTGTGTAAATCTATCTGGAATGGTTCAGTCTGTATTGTTGTGAGTCGCAAGTGCTGAATAAATCATTGCTGAGATCAAACCAGTAGTCTTCATTTAACTGGCTATGTCCTACAACATCAATATGTGATAATATAATTAATATTATAGAAGGAGACCTTCTAGGTGGGAAAATGGTATAAAATAAAGATTTTAACTTACCTAAAGTACAGGCTTGTCGATAGAAACACGAAACACACAAAAACACACAACCATTCGAGCTTTCGCCACCAGTGGTGGCTTCTTCGGGAAAAAGAGGGAGGAAGGAGAGGAGAAAGGGAAGGATACGGGTTTTAAGGAAGTGGAAAAGGAGCCATTCCAATCCCAGGAGTGGAAGGACTTACCTTAGGGGACAAAAAGGAAGGTAAACAAATACACACACACTCACACATATCCACATCCAAACACACCTAGGCAGACATTTGTAGAAACCAAAGAAGTTCAAACTTCTTTGGTTTCTACAAATGTCTGCCTAGGTGTGTTTGGATGTGGATATGTGTGAGTGTGTGTGTATTTGTTTACCTTCCTTTTTGTCCCCTAAGGTAAGTCCTTCCACTCCTGGGATTGGAATGGCTCCTTTTCCACTTCCTTAAAACCCGTATCCTTCCCTTTCTCCTCTCCTTCCTCCCTCTTTTTCCCGAAGAAGCCACCACTGGTGGCGAAAGCTCGAATGGTTGTGTGTTTTTGTGTGTTTCGTGTTTCTATCGACAAGCCTGATAATATAATTATTATGTCATGATATGACTGCATTAAAAATGATGTGTCAAATCATAAAATTAATGTTTTACCAATGCTTCCTATTGTATCAAACATAACATTGACTTTTCTTGTTCTGGTTGTTTTTTTTTTTTTTTCTTTTTTAGGTGCACGATGCTTTTGGCTTGAGTGGGTACACATTTGCCCTTTATCGTGAACGTGGTAGAAAGGATGAACTTATTTCTTCACGTTCAAGAACTATACGTTCAAGTGGATTGCGTCATGGTGATATGGTTTATATGTGTCCTCTTAATGGAGCACTGCTTTGGTCAGAGCCGTCGCCTGGCAGCAGCAATAGTATGGCCCATGATGAACCAATTGATGACTATCCTGAGAAATCTTCATCGACTCCCAGTCAAAATATTGCTCTCTTGACACCATCAGTAGTGCAACTTCAAGAGGATGAAGTGGATCAACAACTGTGGAAACTCGATGGGAAGGTGCAACGCAAACGGGATGATAAGCTGTGAGTAGTGTGTATTATTTGACAGGTGTTTGAATTTTGAAAATTAGATTTAGTAGTTAAAATACATTTTTTATTGAAGAGAGGGAATCTGGTTTGAGATCATCAGTAGACTCTAATTTTGAAACACTATTAGATCCTAAAACAGTCATTTACTCGTTTGTTTCATAACTCTAAACATACCAAATGAGTCATCAAAACAATATAGATACGATTATGTTGTATAGTGAAAATTCAGTTTCTGATTTATTTCCTCTTAAAACGCAACCCCTGACTCAAAATTTTTTCATTTATTTATGTGATTGAACATTGTTCTGCATAGAAAATGACCCTTCTGCTTTACAAGAAGTGACAATGCTGGCAAGTGTAGAGATTTTCATACACTCTGTGTCCTGTAACCTCTTATCAACATCCACTATCCATAAAATCTTTCCTCTCCCTTAACACTCTTGTCTGAACAACATGTAAGGAAAGAGAAGGATGGGTTGGTGTTTGGGTTGTTAAAATTAATTTTTTGATTTGATGAGTAAACATGTGTTTGTGTAATAATGTTTATGTAACGTAACTGAACTGATCTTAAACCCGTTGTTAGCTACGTTTAAAATTGTAAATAAAATGTCAAGTTAATGTAATTAAGTTTTGATTAATTTGGAAACCAATCGGTGTAATTAACAAAGCTATGGCCTGATCTGACAACTCACAAAAGATTTCACTCACCTTCACCTTCCTTACAATGTCATTTCGGAGACGTGCACACACCAGATAGCTAAAAATAAATCTACTGCCTTTGTGCAACGCGTATTTTGTGATTTGCACACGTATGAAAGCAATAATTTTGAATAATGACTTTCTATGATAATCAAGTCAACATGGTTTGTTGGTGGATGCAAACCAACAACTAATGTTAATATTTTATAAATAGCACTTCTTTTGGTAAAATTACAAGTTTTATTTCAGTTAAGCTCTGAAAAAATTTGCGTTCGTTAATTGAAAAATGATTGGTTCTGGTAAGATACAGGGTGTCTCATGAAAGACGCCTGACAAGAGTCCGTGGATCACGCGCTATGGCTCCCAGCCGCCGCCGCCACCTCATTCGCCAGCCATGGCAGCGCCCGATTCTTGGACTCTATTGTGCCGCGGGTCCATACACTGAGTTAAAGTCTAAAAAACATTGCCATTGAGTAACCTAAGCTTACCTTTATTTACAGTAGATGTTAAAAATGATGTCCCTCTATGGAAAGAGTGGCCTGACATCTCTTGAACACATTTGCGAACACTCGACGAATTTCGGCTGCTGAAATCTGGGAAATGACTAGTCGAATCCTGTCTTCCAACTCTTCGAGTGTATGGGGATTGCTTGCATACATCCTGTCTTTTAATATTCCCCAAAAATAAAAGTCACGGGGATTTAGATCTGGAGAATGAGGAGGCCAGTCAACTATCCTATCATCAAAAACACTTTGTATTGCTGTCGTAGAAGCATTGGCAATGTGTGGTCTTTTGCATTGTCCTGCATGAAATAACCGTACAGTTTTTTGTTGGGTGAAAGTTCTTGAAAAACGTACCACTCGAACACTCTGTCACGCAGTACAGAACACAAGAGCATGGTGTTTCTACCTGACGACAATATGACTGGTCTCGGCACTGTTGTCAAGTGTCCCAGAATACGCATAGCGGTGTCCGGCAGGCGGAGCGCCAGCAGCCAGCAAACGTGCCACCCAACTCGCGGACCTCTCCCAGGTGTCTTTTGTGAGACAACCTGTAGATTTTGGCGGTGGCAATAATTGTTGAACTCAGTTTTCAGTGAGCATCCAAACATTAAGTTATGTAATTGATAAAATTTGAATTGTTATTATTTTAAGGTAGTGTTTGATCAATATGAGTGATTATCAAAGTCTTATGCGAGTTCATTTATTGATCATCAATAGGTATCGTAATAATGATGTCTGCCATTCTAAGTTCAAGTGCAGTTAAGTTAATCAAATTCCACAGTGAAGATAATCATTAATTACTGGACCTGCATTCAAGTTATCTCTCTCTCTCTCTCTCCCTCTCTACAGAAATAATTGTTACTAAGTTTAGGCTTGATTGTTCTATTATCGTTAATTTATTTTGTTACATAGATCAAGAATAGGGTTACTACTCATTATAAAAAGGAGAAGTTACATAACTTTAACTTTATATTTGTAAATATTCAATTCAGCAAGCAAAGTTACATTTAACATTAATTAAAAATAGTTTGACATGCACATGCAGTTGCAGCGTTGTCCATTACAATCACATTGACAATGACTCTTTCCAATACAATCATCAGCTTACAAGATTTCTCTTTCACACAAATTATTTTCTTTATTCCCCCTTCCACAGCTTAACAGCAGTATGGTGATTTATTTTCCCGTACTGCGTATTTATCCGCGACTGTTAGCATCCACGATGAGCTATACTCATTCTGCACAACAGACAGAAACCAATTTTGCACGCATGAATTCTGCCTTGAGCAGGACGAAAGAATAACTTGTTTATTAAATATATTTCACTTCTTTCACTTTTAACAGTTGTAATTCTAATAATTTTCACTTTCAAAATAATACTGTTTCACTATCAACTTGAGCACTCCATGAGCCACAATACGTACGCCCAACAATTGACACGGGGTGGAAGATACTGCTGTGCTGCCCGTGCTACATTTAGCAAGCACCACAGTCTAACATTGTCTTTGGTCTGAGAGGAGTTGCTTTATGCTACTATCAATCTTTGAATTTCCACACAAAGCAAAACGTTTTATATAATTAAACAAGACATCATAAATAAATACAACTAATACAAAATACATTTACAAAACAGGTAAGACCAATAAAATAAACATTGACAAATACAATACACATTATACTGAACAGATGACAACAAGTCATTACGTTTACATAGAATACACACATATTACACTGTACATCATCAAAGAGGTGACATTTATGCAACATAAAAATTATGTAGACATTTCACACATTTTTAAATGAAAAAATTTCTCAGAATATAGCTTTTATTCGCTTAACATGTAAGGGTTACCTTACATACTGCCTCCGTTAACAAATGAAGAAAATAAGACAGCATGTCGATATATTTTTTCACCTTTTTTTTTATTAATGTATTTATTTATTTTTTTATTATCTAAATGAATTACTTTCACCCATTAGTGTTCATATATATTCATGTGATATCTAAATCAGCTTGTAGATTTTTGCACTTGCACTTGTTGATTTGACGTATAGGCTGACAGCTGACTGGCACACACCTCACTGTTTGTAAACACAGGGGCATACCACATGCATTCCACTTGTAAGATCACTGCAATCACACTTTGTTGGGCTGCAGGGCGGTCGGGCGGGTGAGTTACCATGTTCCTTTGAGGCGCGTTGCCTCGAAGAAATGGATTGTTGCCACTGGCTTCGGAACTTGACGGCCATTCCCTTTGAGGCTGCCGCAGCGATTGTTGTCTGGTGGCCGGTGAGCATGCTGGCTCCTTAAATTCTGTTCGTAGTTAAAGTCAAGATTTCTGAAAATGTTGTACTGTCTCAGTATCTTGAAATACACATATTTTACACGTAGCAAAAATAAGTAAATATCATGGCATGTTCACAGTATGCTGTCCTTGGTGATGCTCTATATATTATAGTTCATTTTAACATAATATATATTTGTAATGACATAATTCATTTACATAATAAACATACTATACAAAATATGCATTTTTCATAAATGACCTATTTCTATGATTCCTTATAGAAATAAAATTACACTAACCATCATTTTTACTTTATGCTTCTTCTAGTATGGTAGCTTTCTGCACCCGCTATTCTTCTGTAACCTGTCTCTGGCACTCACCATGATATTTGATGCTGATTTCATTTTTACCTGAGGCCCTTTGAAATACTCACGAAGTTTATCATTGTGTTTGTATGTCGTACATTTTTCTCGGAGCACATTGTGTTGTTGCTTCTCTTCAAGTCCGTGAAGTACATGTCAGTCCACTCTTCATTGTCACTTTCTTCTCACTGCATGAAATTTACAATTGTCTTGTTATGTTGCACATCTTTCTCAGAGGACATTAGTTCGTTGATTCCTTCTGAGTCCGTAAAGTCCTTATCAGTCCACTCTTCATTGTCATTTTCTTCTTGTGGCCCAACTACAAACTAAAATAAAGTATGACAAAGTACAAGTATTCACATAATAGTTCTGATCCATGATGTTTGTTTTTGAATAACAGGAATCTATATACTGTATAGGTAAATTTAACACAGTAGGTACTAACAGTGATTTTGAAAATATACATTAACACTAACCTGAGACAAAAGTTAAGTTTTGAGTTGAAAGAAGTTTACCAATAAATTGTCTTGGTACTTCAAGGGATACATTTTAATAAAGCTGACTGGGTTCTTTTTACATCACTTTCATTAGGAATGTATGTTCTCCCTGTTGGAGTAAATGGATTTACTTTTGTGATAACGTCTATAACTGACACACACAGGACATCTGTGTGTGCAGGATAGGAGAATGACTTAGCTGCTCCACATGGATGAAGAAAAGTTATTTTCACTTCAACAAGTTCGTTTTTTTGTTAAATGTACCGAAGCCACCAGTTTCTGCCATATACAGTGGTGAAATAGCCTGATACATCTTGTAACTTCAGTTTGTCTGGTGATGCAGCTACTTCCCTCTCCCAATTCTGCATATCACTTGAAAAGTATTTGACTATTAATTCTGATGTAATTTTGGGAATGAAAGTGCGAAATTGCTGTGTTCCTTTGATTGTCAATGCATCCTCACACTGGCTTTTTAATATTTCTGAAGCAGCGTAGTAATCTTGAGTGAATACGCAAAAGCAACAGTTGTGATATTATCTACTGCACACTTGCATGAACTGCCAGTCTCGTAACTGAACACCTACTGCATTATAAGGCTTTTTCCCATGTGCTGTGGCTTTTATGTTTAAGTCTTCCTTATGAAGGTAAAGGTTCAGGAAGTGTTTTGTATTTTTTACTGAGCAGCAGAACAGTCAGAATAATAATATATCTTTTTGGAAGATTTTGAAATTTATTTGTTAGATAAGAAATAAGCTTCTTTTGAAAGATGTAAACGGCAGTTGTATTGTGCTCCATGTAATCAGAAACAATGACAAAGCTCATATGCTCAATTTTGCCTTCCTGTTTGTAATATATAATAAACTGGTGATATTTTGATATTTCTAATACCTTTTTACATTGCTTTCAGTATATTTTAATGAAATTCCTGTTTGTTAAAGGCAAGTTTGATCAAACTAGGGCTGTTAGTGAAAAACAAGAGTCCAGAATATATTTTTTTTTTAGCAATGAACCCATCATCATCCCACTGTTATATTTTGCCATGTGATTTAAAACAGTTTGAAGTAGTTATAATAATAACTATATAATAATAACTTATAATTTTCAGTTATGTACTTTTTGTAAAATAATTAAGTCAAAATGTTATTAGTATTTAGAAATCTGTTATAAATTAGAAGCTATGTATCATTGTATATCCCTGGAAATAGCATGCAAATGCTGAAAAATGACACCTTTCCCAGCTATCTAGTTCACTTAGTGCAGCTCCTAGGGCAATAAAAAAAAAGTCCGTTCACACATTTAGTATCTAAGAGGGTGAGATAACATTTTTGTTTAAAGTGTGTTGATTTGACATGGGATGACTCTGAATCTGCATTTAAGTTCTCTCTCTCTCTCTCTCTCTCTCTCTCTCTCTCTCTCTCTCTCTGTCTCTCTCTCTCTCTCCAGAAATAATTGTTTCATAGTTTAGAACTATTATTGTTAATTTCTTTTGTTACATAGATCAAGAATTGGGTTACTACTCATTACAAAAAGGAGAAATTACATAACTTTAACTTTATATTTGAAAATATTCAATTCAGCAAGCAAAGTTACATTTAACATTAATTACAAAATAGTTTGACATGCATGTGTAATTGCTACTTATCTCAGTTAATTCTCCAGAGATGTCCATTACAATTACATTGACAATGTTTCTCTCCAATACAATCATCAGCTTACAAGATTTCTATTTCACACACATTCTTCTCTTTGCTCCTCCTTCCACAGCTTAACAGCAGTATGGCGATTTATTTTCACGTACCGCATATTTATCCGTGATAATTAGCGTCCGTGACGATGCTACACACATTCCGCGCGACACGACGGAAACTGATTTTGCATGCATGAATTCTGCCTTGAGCGGGACGAACGAATAACTTGTTTATTAAATATATTTCACTTCTTTTACTTTTAACACTTGTAATTGTAATACTTTTCACTTTCAAAATAATGCTGTTTCACTATCAACTTAAGCACTCCACGAGCCGTAATACGTTCGTCCGACAATTGTCACGTGGCAGAAGATACTGCTGTGCTGCCTGGGCTACAACTTGCAAGCGCCACAGTCTGACATTGTTTTTGGTCTGAGAGGAGCTGCTTTTTGCAACTATCGATCTTTGAATTTCCACACAAAACAAAACATTTTACATAATTAAACAAGACATCATAAATAAATACAACTAATACAAAATACATGTACAAAACAGGTAAGACCAATAAAATAAACATTGACAAATACAATATACCGTACACTGAACAAATAACAAAAAATCATTATGTTTACATAGAATGCACACATATTACACTGTACATCATCAAAGAGGTAACATTCGTGCAACATAAAAATTACGTAGACATTTCACACATTTTTAAATGAATAAATTTCTCAAAATATAGTTTTCATTCGCTTAACATGTAAGGGTTACCTTACAAACATACACTCAATACACATTCCTATCAGAGCAAAACCATTTCTGCCCCTATCCATATCACTCAGCCACTTTTTCAGTAGTACTGCTAGTATTAATCATAATAGAGTTAAGTCAATACTATTTATTTACATCCTTTTTACATGTATTCAAACTGTCTAAATTATGTTATTAATACATTATTAATTGTTGATCTATTAAAATCATTCTTATTTTATAGGTAACTCAAATGTAAAAAGTATTGTAAGTTTAAAACCCTCGTACGATGTAAGATAGTGCCGTATCGCCCTAATCTGATCAGGATAAATAAACAAATAAGTAAATAATTAAAATATACTGAAATAAAGACATTTTCACATGGTGAGGAGTCATAATTGCATTTCAGTACAAATGTATGAGGTACCAATGTTTGCAGTGTCGACCAATTTCATAATACAATCATAGGAAGGAAATTAATTGTTTAGTAGTAACATAATGGTGTCATATTTTACACACACTTCTATGAAGCAACTTCTGCTCACATTTACTTAACATTTTCACTTCCTAGTAATGGAAGTAGCGAAAACCCTTGTCACACGTACACAAAACTTTCTGAAGAAGGCCATGGCCAATAGCTGAAAGTGGTGTATGTGTGTGTTTTTTGTATGTGACTGTTGCAGCTTGTCGCCTTGTCTTTACATTGAGTTGTAAACTGTCCTTATTACTATATAATTAATTCCAACCTGGACCTTCCATTATTAGAACTGCAGTCACCTTAAGCAGCCATATTGCTCCATAGTACTAGGGATGGAACGTTGGCTGAAACCATATGTCAATAATAGTGAAATTTGAAACTCAGACTTGAATTTATGTAGATTAGATTAGATTAATACTTGTTCCATAGATCATGAATACAACACTTCATAATGATGTGGAATGTGTCAGTTAAATGAAATGTGTCAATACATAATATTACATGACACTCAATTTTTGAATATTTTATTTTATTTTTTATTAATTTTTTTAATTTTTTTTATTCTTTTAATTTTTTTTAACCTAAAGTACTAACTTTTATCTAGAAATTCATCTAATGTGTAGAAGGAATTGCCATTCAGAAATTCTCTTAATTTATTTTTAAATGCTAGTTGGCTATCTGTCAGAATTTTGATACTACTTGGTAAGTGACCAAAGACTTTTGTGGCAGAATAATTAACCCCTTTCTGTGACAGAGCTAAATTTAACCTTGAATAGTGTAGGTCACCCTTTCTCCTAGTGTTGTAGCTATGCACACTGCTGTTACATTTGAATTCGGTTGGATTGTTAATAACAAATTTCATAAGTGAATATATATATTGTGATGAGATAGAATGGCTGGCCAGTACTTACCATTGTGCTGTACCGCCGATAGTAACACAAAATGAAAAAACAGAAAAAAAAAAGGGACAAAGGGACAAGCTTTTGGAACAGAGTTCCTTCGTCAGGTGGGAGAGAAGGGAAGAATAAAGGATGGGAATAGAAGGGAAAGGTGGTTCACGACCTAGGTCATGAAGGGAATTTTCATCATTAATCGTATATATATTGTGAAGCTACTGTGAAGATTCCTAGATCCTTAAATAAATGTCTGCAGGATGATCTTGGGTGGGCTCCAACAATTATTCTGATGACCCGCTTTTGGGCAATGAATACTTTCTTACTAAATGATGAATTACTCCAGAATATGATGCCATAAGAAAGCAGAGAATGAAAATAGGCATAGTATGCCAGTTTACTGAGTTGTACATCACCAAAGTTTGCAATCACCCTAATAGCATAAGTAGCTGAGCTCAAACGTTTCAGCAGATCTTCAATGTGTTTCTTCCAAGTCAACCCCTCATCAATGCATAAACCTAAAAATTTTGAATATTCTACCTTAGCTATAGATTTCTGGTTGAAATAAATATTAATTAATGGTGTGATGCCATTTATTGTGTGAAACTGAATATACTGTGTTTTTTCAAAATTTAAAGAGAGTCCATTTACAGAGAACCACCTAATAATTCTCTGAAATACTTCATTGACAATTTCATCAGTTAATTCCTGTGATTCGGGTGTGATAGCGATACTTGTATCATCAGCAAAGAGAACTAGCTTGGCATCTTTATGAATATAGAAAGGCAAATCATTAATATATATTAAGAACAGCAAAGGTCCCAGTACCGAACCCTGTGGCACCCCATGCTTGATAGTTCCCCAGTTTGAGGACTCAGCTGTTTTTTGTATATTATGTGAATTACTTATATCAGCTTTCTGAACTCTTCCAGTTAGGTATGATTTAAACCATTTGTGCACTTTCCCACTCATACCATGGTACTTACGCTTATCTAGAAGAATTCCATGGTTAACACAATCAAAGGCCTTTGATAGATCACAAAAAATCCCAACGGGTGATTTACGGTTATCCAGAGCATTTAATATTTCATTAGTGAAGATATGTATTGCATTTTCTGTTGAAAAGCCTTTCTGGAAACCAAACTGACATTTTGTTAGAACTTTATTTTTATTAATATATGAAGCTGCTCTGGAATACATTACTTTTTCAAGAATTTTTGAAAGAGTGGTCAGTAGTGAGATTGGGTGGTAGTTGTTGACATCCAATGTATCACCTTTTTTATGAAGTGGTTTGACAATAGCATATTTCAGTCTATCAGGGAAAATACCCTGCTCCAGTGAGCTATTACAAATGTGGCTAAGAATCCTACATATTTCTTGGGAAAAAGCTTTTAATACCCTGCTGGATATGCCATCAATGCCATGAGAGCTTTTACTCTTGAGAGAGTTTATTAATTTCCTAATTTCAGATTGAGTGGTGGGTGGGATTTCCATTGTATCAAACTGTCTAGGTACACCCTGTTCCATTAACTGCCTAGCTTCTTCTAACGAATATTTGGATCCTATATTCTCCACAACATTTAAAGAATAATTATTAAAAGTGTTTTCAACTTCTGACTTTTTGTTTGTAATTTTTTCATTCACTTTGATGGTAATGCTGTCTTCCTGTGTTCTTGGTTGCCCTGTCTCCCTTGTTATAATATTCCAGATTGTTTTAATTTTATTCTTGGATGTACTAATCTCAGACATTATGCACATGCTTTTGGATTTTTTTAATAACTTTCCTTAATACAGAACAGTAGTTTTTATAATAGTTGAATATTTCTGGGTCACTACTCTTTCTTGCTGTCAGATATAGTTCCCTTTTCCGATTACAAGATATTTTTATACCTTTGGTGAGCCATGGTTTTTTGCTTGGTTCCTTACAATTAAATTTGACTAATTTCTTGGGGAAACAGTTATCAAATACCCTTACAAAAGTATCATGAAATAAGTTGTATTTTTAATTAGCTTCAGGTTCCTTGTACACTTCATTCCAATCTAACTGCTGGAGACTTTCCGCGAAATTTCTAATTGTCGAATCATTAATTGTACGAACAACTTTGGAGGACTGATTCGAATTACTGAAAGGAGCTATATCATATAATGTAACTAGCTGTGCACCATGATCAGAAAGACCATTCTCAACAGGACATGCACTAATGTTGTTAAACCTATCTTGGTCTATAAAAAAATTGTCTATCAATGTGCTGCTGTTCTTTACTATCCGAGTAGGAAAATCAAAAACAGATGTCAAATTGAAAGAACCGAGTAAGACTTCCAGGTCATTCTTCTTATTACACTCTTGCAGTGAATCAACATTGAAATCCCCACATACAATAATTTGCTTCCCCCTATCTGACAGATAGCACAACAAGGCATCCAAGTATTCCAGGAATAAATGAAAGTTTCCTGAGGGGGGCCTATACACTGTGACAATTATAAAAGAACCACCCAGTTTAAGCTCACAGGCACATGCTTCTATATGTTGCTGTATACAAAATTTTTTTTTTTTTTTTTTTTTTTTTTTTTTTTTTTTTTTGTTTCTAAATTATTTATACTGTGACAACTTTTGACATAAATGGCAACCCCTCCCCACACCTTCATCTCTCTACTTACATGTGCTGCTAGTTTATACCCACTAATATTTACTTTATTCATATCAGTGACAATATGATGCTCAGACAGGCATAGTATATCTATTACATTGTCAGCTTCTATAGTTTCTAAACAAATCAGGAGCTCATCTACTTTATTTTTTAAACCCCCAATATTTTGATGAAAAATACAAACATTATTTTTTAATTTACTATTGTTAGAATCTTGTGATATTTTAACAGCTTTATTACCTGCCTGTCTGGGCTTCTCATTGGACACTGAACTTATCCTAAAAAAGAGGTACTTCCAAGAGTTGCAGTGTCCCCCCTTATAGATTTTCCTATCAACCCAGCTAGTTTTCCCTTCCCTTTCCTATTGAGGTGCAGGCCATGCCTAGTAAAGTCCCACCTATCAATAGCATCAACAGGGACCAAACCAATGTCCGACAGAGTGGCCGCCCTACGCAGCTGATCTAACTCCATATTGACTCTCCTTACAGAGCTGTTCAACCGAGGCTGATCGTACCGCATGAAGGCAGGCACCATCCGAACATTCGTATGGTTTGTTGCAGATGCTATTTTTACCAGGTCACACTCAATACTGTAGCCCTGATCCCTATCTATACTGTTTCCCGCACCACCCACTATCACAACATGATCTTACTTAGTAAACCCTTTACACAATGAATCTAAATCCTCTACCACCTGGCTAAGATTTGCACTGGGCTTGATAAAGTTTGTGACCTGGTACCTGTCACCTAATTTTTCCTGCACAATTTGGCCCACACCTCTCCCGTGGCTGCTACCTAGCAACAGAACTTTCCTCCTACTTTCTACTTTTTTTGAAACCTTTGGTTTCCTAATGAAATTCTGTTGCTCCTTAATTACACCTACATCTACCGGAGGCTCTTCCTCATTACACTGTGGCAGCAAGGCAAACCTATTTTTTGTGCCAATGAAAAAACTGTCACACTCTGTACTCTTACTGAGGCCACTGTTCCCTGCTACCACTTCCCACCTCTGGTTACCCTCCTCCCCCCTTAACCTCAACAGTTCTTCTCTAACACTGTCTAATTCAGCCTGAAGGGCTCTGATTTTCCCCTCCTGTTCCTCTATTTTCTTATCCCTTGAACAAACCCTGCACAAGAAAGGAAGAGTCTTCTTTGCTTCCCCAATACCCACACCACTACATTCTCCCCAGTGAAACCAACTTTCACAGCAGCTGCATAGAACCCCTGAACTAACTTTCCTACGGCAGCTCAAACACTTAGCACTCATGGTTGTTTCCTGTATTAAGCTAGATGAGAACAGAAAAATTAAATTAGATACAGATATAAAGGAGCACTAAAGTTGAATAGGGCACTAATATATGTAAATACTAGTCGTACAGTGACATAAAAGCAACTTCTATTACGTGTTAACGTTAAGTCTGTACTTTGAAAATTAGGCCTAGTCTCCGAATGTAAACAAAGGAAATGCGAAGTTTCTGGGGCAGCAAATAAAATTTTAATTAACTCTACATGAATAATAAGTGAGAAGCAATGAAGGGATATGATGTACTTAACTTGTAATAAAGGCAAAAGAACTAATAAACGAGTTTATTTAGATCTGCTGTGCAAGAACATAAACGAAACCTATGGCTGTAAACACTGCTATATGGACTTTTTGCGATTAATGAAAAACTACGCAAGGGATAGTGAAACCTTTAATTGTAAGCTAGGACAGGACTCTAATAAATGTATTTAATTACTTATCGGTGTAAAACTAAGTCTTATTACAATCTAAATTACTTATCTTTTCCGAGAGGACGAAGCTGCCGCGTCTCGCCTAGCGCAGGGCTGCCAACCTCCTGGCTGAACACTGAAGGGGGAGAAAGTTTATAGTGATAAAAATATGATAATATAGAGTGAGATTAGTACATATCCAGAATAATAAATAATTTTAGTGAAGATCTGGGTTAAAAGTGGCTTGTACATGGTCACTGGATGTTTGTATAGTCCCTGGTTCAGCAGCAGCAGTAGTGGCAGAAGTAATGAGAAAAACCTAATTTCCTATTTGTGTAGTAGCATTAGATGGACTTTTTAAATTAGCTGATATAGTGTAGTGTCCTTTGTCAGCCAAAATACAACAATGTGTTGATGTTGATTAGTTTGATATGTCAGTGTGTGAGAATGTCCAATATTCTGATGTAATCATCATCATCATCATTGTCGTCGTCGTCTTTAGAGACTGATTATGCCTTTCAGCGTTCAGTCTGGAGCATAGTACCTCTAATAAAAATCCTCCATGATCCCCTATTCAAGGCTAACATTGATGCCTCGTCTGATATTATGCCTTTTACTTCAAAATCATTCTGCACTGAATCTAAGTACTTTCTTCTTGGTACACCCCACTGTGCTCTTCCTACTTTGACTCCTGACAGGTAGACCTTCTATTCTCCGACATCATCCTCTTTTTCTCTCCCTTACTCTAATGTTACTTAACAGCTAAGACATCTAACCCCAACTTACTTGCAGCCTCCGCCAGCTATACCTTCTTCCCATTGAATCCCCATTGATATTAATAGCTCCCTATCTCATTCCAGATCATTTGCCAAGTCGAATCGGAGGAGTCCCTGGTCTGTCAGTTAGAGGTGGGACTCCATCACCTCCATAGGTCTGAGGCATTTTGCTCTGATTGTTGGCAGCATGATATTGAAGTACCTGGGAAGCAGGTTGCTAGCCCTACTTGCCCAGGGCCGCACTGGGTTTTACCCCTAACGGTTGTGGGACTAACCGGTGGATTTGGTAGTCTTTGCCGTCTGAGCACAAAGGTGGCCACTAGTCAGAATATGTCCAAGATGCCCAACCTTATTCCAAAGTAACTGGTATCTCAACTGTCAGGACCACTTACTTGGCCAATCATAGGTTGCCGGTAGTTCATGAACTAAGACATGACTACAGGAACCCACACCATGAACCACCACTTCAAATATTTATTCTGTATTTACATTTCTTAATGCATGTAGTAAGTACCTTAAGGCTGCTTTTTCTGTCGCCATTATAATTTTAACAAGCTGGAGAGCCCACTAGGTAGTGTCTCCTTGCTGTGTTAGCTTTCTTTAAGAGTCAGTTTGAACTTGGGGGGGGGGGGGGATGGAAGGAAGGTAAACAAGTACACACACACTCACACATATACAAACGCAAACACACCTAGGCAGACATATTGTAGAAAGGAAAGAAGTTGGCCAGAGATACCACTTGAAGCAGAGGCTCTGTCCAGAGAACCGAGGCAAAGATGTTAAAGATGGTGGTCAGGAGTTTGAATTTAGCGGAGGTTGAGACCAGGTGGGCAATGCGAAGAGAGAATATGCTCAAGGGCAAGTTCCCATCTCCGGAGTTTTGAAAGATTGGTGTCGGTGGGAAGTATCCAGATAACCCGGATGGTGTAACATTGTGCCAAGATGTGCTGGCCGTGCACCAAGGCATGTTTTAGCCACAGGGCGATCCTCATTACCAGCAAACACTGTTGCCTGTGACCATTCATGCGAATGGACAGTTTGTTGCTGGTCATTCCCATATAGAATGCTTCACAGTGCACGCATGTCAGTTGGTAAATCACGTGGGTGCTACGCAAGTGGCTCTGCCCTTTATCGTGTGCACCTTCCAGGTTATGGGACTGGAGTAGGTGGTGGTGTAGGGTGCATAGGGCAGGTTTTACAACGGGGGCAATTACAAGGGTAGGAGTCTGAAGGTAGGAAAGGTGGTTTGGAGATTTCATAGGGATGGACTATGAGGTTACGGAGGTTAGGTGGGCGGCGGAAAGACACTCTCGGTGGAGTGGGAAGGATGGATCTCATTTTGGGGCAGGATTTAAGGAAGTCGTATCCCTGCTGGATATATATGCATATGAAGGATGGATCTCATTTCGGGGATATATGCTTTCTACAGTATAGGTGTACTTGTGTCTGTGTGAATGTGTGGGTGTGTGTGCATTTGTTTACCCTCCATTTTTCCCCCAAGGTAAGTCTTTCCTGTCCTGGGATTGGAATGGCTCCTTACCCCCTTCCTTAAAACCCTCATCATTTCCTTTTCCCTCTCCTTCCCATATATACATAGAGGTGAAATATTTACTGTTTTCTCACTGTTAGTGGGATGTGTACATCTTTGACTAGATCTAGCACAATAAATAACTTTCTGGGACTCCAAATCCGCACCTATTATCACTATTGATCTCAGCCGACAAGGTAACAGCTCTCCCATTCTTGTTCACTAATAATTAGGATTGTGTCATTCGTAGAGATCTGGAAGGGTTTGGTATTTTGAGGAAACAACAAGAACTAATCCAACTTTGTTCTAGTCAGTAGCGAATGGACTTGTGTGATTTTGATTTGAAGCATGCCACAGTCCTAAATTCTTTACTTGGGGCTACTGGAGGCGGAGAGGAGGGATGTTTGCAATTGTTAAAAACTGTTACCCCAGCAGGAATTAAACCATATCTTAGCCATTGCAAGCTAGCATCAGCCTGACCAACTACTGATTTTCTGATGTGGTAGTATAATGTTTTTGTCAGAATGGAGTGCAGAACACATGGTATGAGAAGTAAAACTATTTGTGGGTATCTGTCTATTTAACAGTAATTTCTTGGCCGCACGGTCTGAGGGGTCTTGCTACGGAATTGCAGCTGCTCCTGCCAGAGGTTTTACTCCTTCTTCGTGTGTGTGTGTAAATTATTTAAAGTAACATGTAAGGCAAAGCAGTTATGAGACAGGTAGGGAAATTTAAATATCTTGGGGCACATATTGATAAAAATGGATTGGGCCACACAGAAGTAAAATACAGACTAAAGCAAAGCAGAAAGGTGTTAGGGTGTTTTAATTCTTTTTGGCGGGATAAGAATATTTCCACCAATAATAAGAAAAGAGTAGGTAAGATAATGGTTGAATCACTGCTATGCTATGGATCAGATCTATGCATATTAAACGCGGATCTCAAAAGAACACTAATAGCTGTGGAAATGGACTATTTGCGTAGGAGTGCCAGAATATCAAGAGTCGAAAGAAAAACTAATGATGAAGTAAGAGCTAGAATGAAGGCAAATGATACAGTGATAGACAAAATTGAAAGAAAATCACTGAAATGGTACGGACATATGATGAGAATGCCAGATCATCGGTAGGGACTGATGACCCCGCAGTTAAGTCCCAAAAGATTTACAAACATAACATAACCAGATCATCGGTGGCCTAATAAAGTTCACGAATGACAACCACCCGGCAGACGTAAGCGCGGAAGACCATGACGCTCTTGGACAGACAGATAAATGGAGTGATGGAACATCACGGCATCGACAAGAAAGAAGCGCTGGATAAAGAAGCTTGGCGCAGCATAACAGGAATACGACAAGATGTTGTTATTAATTAATCTTTGTATTAATTAATCCTCTAATAATAATAATAACATGTAAGGCTAGGTAGGGACTTATGACCTCAGCTGTTTGGTCCATTAGGAGTACAACAAAAAATTATATATAGTATGTAGAATTATGTAACATTGCATATGATAGTATACTACATTTCAGCATGCTCCATACTGATTTTGTATGGTAATATAGTCTCATTTTGCTAACGTTTGTACAAAAAATGTGTTTGAAATCTTATGGGACTTAACTGCTAAGGTCATCAGTCCTTAATCTTACACGCTACTTAAACCATCTTAATCGGAGGACAACGCACACACCCATGTCCGAGGGAGGACTCAAACCACTGACATGAGCAGCCACCCAATCCGCGTCATGATGCCCTAGACCACGCAGCTACTCTGTGCGACGCTCAAGTTTGTTGTGTTGCTCTTACCATAATAAATGGAGTATTACGCATCTTAAATGTTACAAGGAGCATCATTTACGCATTAGAAAATGGATTCCAAAATGGTGCAGAAAAATTAACAATGAATAAATGCACGACAAACTGTTTGCATATTTTGTGAACGATGGAGGGTTTATTAATGGATGGAGCTGAGTAGAGAGACTTATCCGAAATAATAAAAATTACTTTGACAGCGTCCATCTAAACTGATTACTCTGTATGCATGGGGGCTGGGTATAAATGAAAGGATAATGAGTGAAAGGAGAAGAATTAAAATTTGTGCCTCGGGTGTGAATTGAACCTAGACTTCCATACTAACTTTAATTCAATGCTTCTCCTTTCACTCAATGTCTTTGACATATTGAGATGGAAAACTATCTCTAGGTATATAAATTTATAAGTAGTGGTGTAAGAGTGCATAGGTCAGGTTTTACAACGGGGCGGTTACATGGGTAGGAGCCAGAGGGTAGGAAAGGTGGTTTGGGGATTTCATAGGGATGGACTAGGAGGTTATGAAAGTTAGTGGGGTGGCGGAAAGACACTCTCGGTGGAGTGGGAAGGATGTCGTGAAGGATGGGTCTCATATCGGGGCAGGATTTAAGGAAGTCGCATCCTTGCTGGAGAGCCACATTCAGAGTCTGCTCCAGTCCCAGAAAGTATCCGGTGACAAGAGCGGCACTTCTGTTGTTCTTCTGTGGAAGGTTCTGGCTTTGGGGGGATGAGGAAGTGGCTCTGGCAATTTGCTTCTGTACCAGATCAGGAGGATAGCTCCACCAAGAGTGTATTTCGGCTCCCACCTAACCCTCATAACCTCCTAGTCCATCCCTATGAAATCCCCAAACCATCTTCCCTACTCTCTGGCTCCTAGCCATGTAACCACCCCGTTGTAAAACCTGCCCTATGCACCCTTACACCACCACTTACTCCAGTTCCATAACCCAGAAGGTGTACACGATCAAGGGCAGAGCCATTTGCGTTAGCACCCATGTAATTTACCAACTGACATGCCTGCACTGTGAAGCGTTCTATGTGGGAATGACCAGCAACAAACTGTACATTTGCATGAACGGTCACAGGCAGACAGTGTTTGTTGGTAATAAGGATCACCCTGTGGGTAAACATGCCGTGGTGCACGGCCAGCACATCTTGGCTCAGTGTTACACCTTCCTGGTTATCTGGATACTTCCCACCGACACCAGTCTTTCAGAACTCCAGAGATTGGAACTTGCCCTTCAGCATATTCTCTCTTCCCGTTGTCCTCCTGGTCTCAACCTCTGCTAAATTCAAATTCCCGCCCACTATCTTTAACATTATTGCTTCAGTTCTCTCGACAGAGCCTCTGCCTCAACTGTTTTCTCTGTCCAAACTCTTTGCTTTCTACAAATGTCTACCTTGTTGTGATTGCATGTGTATCTATGTGTGTGTGCGCGCACGCTTGTTTACATTTCCTTTTTTCCCCTAAAGGTAAGTCCTTCCACTCCTGGGTTTGGAATTACTCCTTTTCCACTTCCTTAAAACCTGTATCCTTCCCTTTCTCCCCTCCTTCCTTCCTTCCTCTTTTCCTGAAGAAGCGACAAACGGTTGCGAAAGCTTGTAAGTGTGTTTGTTTGTGTTTTTATTTATGTCTGTTGATGAGCCAACCTGTGCTTTGGATAAGTTATCCGTTTTCTATTTTTTATACATATTTATCCCACCAGGAACGTTTCCTTCTATAATATTTGTTAAAAAACAGAACTCAGTTTAAAAGCAGCATAAAGGAAAAACAAACTCATATTTTAATTTGGTTGCCAAGAGATCTTCCATAGTCTCTCACTTAGGAAATATGAAAATACAAACAAGATTAAAAAAAAAAAAAAAAAAAAAAACTTTTTAAGGACTAAAAATTTATTGAGAATCACCCATTCTTTGTTTCTTCCGTAATGCATCTCAGCATAGAATCTGTAACATTCTTGGATCAGCTTCTCTTCAGTAAGAGTGATGACTCTATCTCGAGTTGATTGCTCCTAGTGAGATGGCCTGATTTGTATTTCAGCTTTCCACTCTTATTGTGATCTCAGGAAGTAAACATTCTGTATTTATGTTAGAGCCCCACTCTGCACCATGCTGGGGGCTGTTGGCTGCCACCACGACTCACCAGCTGGCCAGCCCATAGCTTGCGAGCCACAGCTAATATAGGTCCAGGCCTCAAAAGCTAGGCTCAGCCCTTGAAGTATCAAAAGTTTCCGCTGACCTACGCAATTGTGTAGTATAAACTACCACAACTAATGCTATTTTGTTATAAAATGAGCAGTCACATTATCTTTTGACATTTCATTCAGATATTTAACGAAGTTAAAGAATTGAATCATGATGAACGTAGCAACCACATAGTCACAAGGCACAGGAAAGTATTCTTTCTTTTCAGCTTCTGCATTAGATCTAGACATAAGAAAATATGTATTGAACCTAGAAAACTAAGCTTGTTGTAAAATTAAACAGTTCTGGTAGCAACAACGCAAATGTACACACATACTATATCATTCACATTTTGTGCACTTATAAAGTGTTCTCAATGTCTCTGAAACAATAAGTGCTACACAACGGAAATTACATTCTGCTGATACCCTTCATTTACATGATTGTTCTGCTATTCACGGTGAAGTGTTTTGTAATCGGGTTCATAAAATTGATTCAATTTCTCGACTGTTCCACACTTATACGAAGCTTGAGAAAAACAAGTACCAAAAAGCACATGTGCGAGTTTGATTTACAATTATGTTATTCTTACAATTCAAAACAAATGTTCAAATGTTTGTGAAATCTTATGTGACTTAACTGCTATGGTCATCAGTCTCTAAGCTCACTATTTAAATTGAATTATTCTAAGGATAAAACACACACCCATGCCTAAGGGAGGACTCTAACCTCCTATGTGAGCAGTTGTCCGATCCATGACATAGCGTCTTAGGGCCCTTTTACGCGGGAGACTGCCAGCCAGCTGCAGTTAGCTGAGGCAGTTTCCGTTACATGGAGTCAAATGAGAGCTTTTAGATGAGAGAGCGTGAGCGTGTGCCTCTGCTCTCTGCAGCTGACATGTCGGCTGTCAAGCGAATTTCCTGTTAGTCGCGTTACACACAGTCAAATGGGTGCTTCCAGACGAGCGCACGTGAGCTGAACATGTGTCTCGTGGTGTCCTTTGTTAGTCTATGTTTTTCAGCTGGCAGAATGTAGTCACGCCGAACAAAAATGAAGAAATTGGTTTCTGTGTTTGATGTGGAACAAGTTGTAAGTGAAATTCAGGCATGAGCAGCAATATGGGATTCATCCAAAGCAGATTATTCAAAGAAAAACAAGAAAGCTGAGGCCTAGAAGGAAGTATGCAGTGTGTGCAACCCCAGCTATGTGCTGTCCCAGGAAGAGCAGTAAATGATAGATAAGAGTTTCATTTGCATATCTTACATCATTTGTTTAAAATAGTAGAATTTCATTAATGAAATCTTCTCGGGTTATAAGCCTCCTCATGTGGTTTACTGCGGGCAGTAAACCACATGACGTGGCTTGTAACCCGAGAAGATTTCATTAATGGATATCGTCGGGAAAAAATGCACTCATATATAGTAGAATTTCAATTTCTTATATGTAGATTAATCAGTGTTTTATAAATAAAAACATACAAACACTTTGTGAGTTTTTATTTACACTTTTTGTCTTTTAATTTACAATGCATATAATGTTTTGCCATGGAACACGCAGTTAGTTAAATTAGTTTGATGTTTCTTCCATCTTCATGGTAGAACAGTTTAAGTGTTTATTTCACAGTAAGTAAAATAGTGCTGAGCAGGGCTTAATTTCAGTCAGAACACACAGTAAATGCTTTCTGGCACCTCCTAACAATATTTTTATGCATTGTATTAATTTAATGGAAGCAGTTAACACCAGAGATTTAAAACAGTACTTGTCATTTGAATCGCAACGTAACTATAATTTGCCATTGCGCCAGTAGCAATGAATATATTTGAAAATCGATAGTTTTATAAGTGGCAGGGGGTGTGTTCAAGGAATGCATTCTGGCATCTAAAATTTTGGAAATTAAGCAGTGGTGCTATGTATAAGTCCCACATTAAATTTTTAATTATGTGATGAATACGAGCATTATTTCAACGGCACAGGCTTAAGGTTGTCTAATTTATTTAAAAAATGTCAGTAGTTAAATTTTCTTTCTTTCTGTAAATTAGCAGTAACAAAATTTCAAGGCTATCGAAATGTTAAACATGAATTATCTCAGCTCGTTCATGCACTAATTTCTAACTTGCTGGGATCTATGAAATAATTCAGCAATACATGAGGTACTACTTGAAGCTTTACACACGTGAGTACTGCCATGCACGTTTACCGACATCACTGTTGAAGTATTCAACAAACTTGTTTCTGATATTTGTTGCCATGCTTGACCTGCAGTTTGTTATTATTTCACTGTTGAAATCATAGAAACCTTCTGACGGTATTGTATCTATCAACTGCTAACCATCACGAACCATAACAAAACTGTGAAGTATGACACATGCTTTCACGATATTTCATGTAGACAATAAAATGTGCCCAATTATAATCTGGTGTTAGTAATAGAGTGGCACCATAACTTTCTCCTCGACCTCATATTTTTCAATCTCACCAGAGCTGTGACAGCAACAAATTCTCCTGCTTCCAGCATACTGCGAGAATTGCTGATTGGAAAACAGCGCCCTTAGATTGTAGGACTACTCTGCACACCATTCTTACAATTGTAACACCATCCTTTGTACGGTAGTGAGTACAAAAGCTCTTTGCATTTGTAGGAGAAGGTTGGTGATTAAAATCTCATGGAAGAAGCGTGCTACAATGAAAACGCTTGTGTTTTAATATTGCCCCCCCCCCTCATCTCTCTGCCTCCCCCCCCCCTTCCACCCAACCTCAATAAAAAAGCAGAAAACATCTGAGTCCTTCTTTCCGCTAATTCAGTATACTGCACAATCTATTTTTTCAACGGCCTCCCTCTAGCCCATCATGAAAAAATCGCACACTGCTCAGCAGTACTGTAGAAGAGGTGGAGCATTTGTAGGGTTGGCAGTCTCCTTGGAAAACGTTTTAATCTTCTAATGTTTGTGTCAATAACAGACCGTTTGTTTTATCTTCGCCAAAACAAGGATTTTTCCAGTTAATGTTGTTTTCAATTGTACCCACCAAAAATTTCATTAGATGTATAATTCTTAAATTTGTTTTGCTTATTGATTTCTTAAAGCCTGACAAAAATTTTCTAGTAATCATGTGGTGAACTATACACATTTATGTTTAGGGTCTTTTGTATCCCATCCTCGTCGCCACTTTTGTGTCCCAGCCTCGTCGCCGCTTTTGTGTCTCGTAGGTGTCGGTGGCCGAGTGGAACGAGACCGACACAGTAACAAAGATAGCACGCCGGTGCAGGTACGGAGGGGAGCAGCCAGAAACTACAAACACTAAAGTAAATTAGAAAGAGATATATATTGCACAGAATGTAACAATACTTAACTTTTACATAGTACTGCAGAATGTTGATACATAGTTGTTAGAGGCCTGCCTAGTGCCTGTACAATAGCAAAGTCTTCACTGGTGCCTATCTGATTACGAAGGTCCTAACTGGTTGCTATCTCAGTCCCAAGTGCCAGTCCTTCAGTGGTGGCCACGAGCGGGGTTGCAGCAGAGGGCGCTCGTGGCTGTCGTGAGAACGCCGCGCCGTGTGTGCATGGCGGCGCGCGGCGAAAGTAGGTGGCGCGCACTTTGTACTTGTGCGACACCACAGGGTCAGTTGTCTTAATTTGCACCGTGAAGATATAACTTCAGTATCATTTTAAAATTGGTTTTGATTGTCTGATGTTTTTACTAGACAGCAGCATAATCTGCCACAAATACTTCTCAGTTCAATATAGTAGTTTGTAGCTCTGTCAGAGAGAGGGGTAAAAGTTACTCTCGCTCCAGTTTGGAATTGTGAGCTACTGCCTCTTAATCATAAGAGAGAGTCGACATTTTCATGTAGGAAGCGGACAACTGCAGTGCGAATTGTCTCCTCATTGCCCTTATGAAGACTAATGCAGATAATTCAGAAAGTAGAGAAAGAGGATGGCTGTAGTTACTGTGTGAAAGTCATCACTCTTGTCTGTAATCATATCTTTGATAAGTAGATGACACACCAGAGTTGAATTTTCAGACATTTTAATTGGAATACCACCAATATACCAAGTAAATCATGAAAGATTTTTCTCTATGCGTATAAGTGTGGTGACTGTTCTGTTGAAAGAACAGATACCACATAAATATACATAATTAAGGAGAAGACGATCACGGATCCAGCCTTCAGTGCAGATGCACACTATGCCTGAACTCTTGAAGTAATCGTCAAAGTGCCACGAGCAGTGAGTGCAAATTGGTAATGACAACTACGTAAGCAATATGAGGAAGTTTGAGTCTTATGGGGGGGGGGGGGGGGGTAGCCCGCGCACCTGCAATGATCGTTGTTTTTCCTCTCATGCAATGGTTACCATAACTGCTTAGCGAGCAGTAGGAACTGAGTCTGAATTCCAGCTAGGCACAACTGTTCAACTTCCCCAATGTGTTCACTCAATGGCCACAAGCAGCTTGTGCCAGATTATTTCTTTTAATGTAGATTCTTCCTGGCATTCCAGGAAGCAGCACAACTATCACAATAACCAGACATGATCCACCATGTTGTCATATCACTACCGTAGTCGTACCAGGAAGATAATTTTTATACGGGCAATGCCTTTCTTGAGTGCTCCAACACCTTAGGAGAACATCTTGTGCACACACTATGCAGTGGCTTAATTTTTTCTCCTAACACATGATATCGAGCATTGAAGTATTTATAGTGAGGGAGATGAATGGAATGTTGCACAGATACATAAGAAAGAAAATAAAAGTAATCCACTAAGTTACAGATACATTATATTGATATCGACATGTAGCAGGAGATTTGCACGAATACTTTTTCCAACATTTTGAAATAACTAGAAATATATCACATATTAACAGCAAACTAGCATGGATTTCTAAATCTTTACTCTTGAGAGACTTTTACAATAATATATTTGTATGAAGTACTGAGTACTCTCAAACTGATTCCATATTTATAGAGTGTCAAAATGATTTTTGTTATCTTCAGTCATAATCAACTTCGAACCATACCACCTTCCTAAGGAGTATAGTCACAGTTGTACAATTGGGATCGTGATGACTGTCCGCAAGTTAATAGTTTGCAGTAACTGACGAGGAGTCACCTAATGAAAAGGATGTGACGAGTGTAATTCTTCCAGCAAAGTAAAGTAGACTTCTCCTGTTCCAAATATGTATTCACAATATTTAATGAATAATCAAAATATTGCTCTTAGATTTGAGGCAGTTAATACTACCGACTAGTAAACTCAGAAAAGCAAATTCAGTTGCGAAAGGATTTTGAATTTGTATCTTCAGATAGTGACAATTGACCTTAAACATCAATATACATTCTAGATATCAATAAGCAAATCAAATTTGAAGGTTATACATATTATAGAATTCCTGGGGTTGCAGTTAAAAACAATATTAACTGGGGATAACCCGTGTTTTGGCGAAGGTGAAACAAACGGTCTGTTATTGATACAACCATTAGAAGATTTAAACGTCTCCTAAGCAGACTACCAACCCTACAACTGACACACCTCTTCTACAGTATTGCTGTGCAGTGTGGAATTATTACCTGATGGGATAGAGGGAGGACATCAAAGAAGTTGAATGAATATATCAGATTGTGCAGTATAGTGAATTAGGGGAAATTAGGTCTCAGATGTTTTCCATTTTTTTTCCTTCAAGTAGGGGGACAGGGAGAGGGGGGTGGGGAGGGATGAGGTACAGACACAATATTAAAACAAAAAAAAATTCATTGCTGCCCAATTTTTCCAAGAGATTTCAATCACCATCCTTCTCCTTCGAATGCAAAGAGCTTTTTTCCCATTGCCGTACAAAGTATGCTGTTACAACTATAAGGATAACATAGGAGTAATTAGAACTCACACATACACGTTTTGGCACTTATTTTTTTCGAGCTTCGTATAAGTGTGGAACAGTCAAGAAATTGAAGCGAGGCTAGAAACCCTTTACGAAAAACTTGGAGAGACATTTCCAGGAGAGTTTGAAAAGTCCATGCAAAAATAAAAACTACGAACATGTTTGGGGAAAACCATTTTTATTTTTTGACATAGTCTCATTTTAGACTTATAAACTTTCAACGCTATTATAATATGCTGATCCCTTCCAAATAATAGGAATTGTCCATGCCTGCAAAATAGCTATTAGTTTCTGCAATCACCACCTCATTTGAATGAAATCTTCGTCCCGCCAGCCATTTCTTCAAATTGGGGAACAAATAATAGTCTGAGGGAGCCAAGCCCAGAGAATAGGGAGATGCAAAACGAGCTAGAATCCTATTTCCAATAATTTTGTGACCACAACAGCTGAGGTGTGTGGTGGTGCATTGTCGTGATGGAAAAAAAACTTTTTTCTGGGCCAATTTCCGGTGTTTTTCTTGCAGCTCGGTTTTCAAATGGTCAAATAACAATGAATAATATGTACCTGTAATACTTTTACCCTGTTCCAGATAGTACTTGCAACACTTCACACAATTCCGTTTTTGGTCAAGCATGAGCAGTCGCTGCACCCATTTTGCGGATAGCTTTCTCATGTCCAAATGTTTATGCAAAATACTATGTACCCTTTCATTCGAGATGCCCACAGCACTAGCAATCGTGCACACCTTCACTCTTTTGTCATCCATCACCATATCATGGATTTTATCAATGATTTCTGGAGTCGTAATCTCCACTCCCATGAACCACAGACATTGCCGAGGTGGGGTGGCTTGCGTGCCTCAACGATACAGATAGCCGTACCGTAGGTGCAACCACAGCGGAGGGGTATCTGTGGAGAGGCCAGACAAACGTGTGGTTCCTGAAGAGGGGCAGCAGCCTTTTCAGTAGTTACAGGGGCAACAGTCTGGATGATTGACTGAGCTGGCCTTGTAACATCAGCTAATGCGGCTTTGCCACACAGCTACTGCGAACGGCTGAAAGCAAGGGGAAACTACAGCCGTTATTTTTTTCCCGAGGACATGCAGCTCTACTGTATGAACATATGATGATGGCATCCTCTCGGGTAAAATATTCCGGAGGTAAAATAGTCCCCCATTCGGATCTCCGGGCGGGGACTACTCAAGAGGATGTGATCATCAGGAAAGACAATACTGGCATTCTACGGGTCGGAGCGTGGAATGTTAGATCCCTTAATCGAGTAGGAAAATTAGAAAATTTAAAAAGGGAAATGGATAGGTTGAAGTTAGATATAGTGGGGATTAGTGAAGTTCGGTGGCAGGATGAACAGGATTTCTGGTCAGGTGACTACAGGATTATAAATACAAAATCAGTTGGGGGTATCACAGGAGTAGGGTTGATAATGAATAAGAAAATAGGAATGCGGGTAAACTACTATGACCAGCACAGCGATCGCATTATCATTGTCAAGATAGATACGAAGCCAACACCGACAACAGTAGTACAGGTTTATATGCCAACTAGCTCTGCCGATGATGAGGAAATCGAAGAAATATATGAGGAGCTAAAGGAAATTATTCAGACAATTAAGGGAGAGGAAAACTTAATTGTTATGGGAGACTGGAATTCGGTAGTAGGACAAGGAAGGGAAGGGAAGATAGTGGGGGAATATGGTCTGGGCAAAAGGAATGAAAGAGGAAGCCGCCTGGTAGAATTTTGCACGGAACATAATTTAGTTATAACAAACACCTGGTTTAAGAATCACAAAAGAAGGTTGTATACGTGGAAGAGACCAGGAGACACCGGGAGATACCAGATAGATTTTATAATGGTAAGACATAGATTTCGGAACCAGGTTTTGAAGTGTAGGACATACCCAGGGGCAGACATAGACTCTGACCATAACTTGTTGGTTATGAACTGTAGGCTGAAACTGAAGAAACTACAGAAAGGTAGGAAAATAAGGAGATGGGACCTGGATAAATTGAAGGAACCTGAAGTTCTTAAGAATTTCAGAGGGAGCTTCAGGCAACAATTGACAGAAACGGGGGAAAATAAAACAGTTGAGGAGGAATGGGTAAAATTGAGAGATGAAATAGTGAAGGCAGCAGAGGACAAAATAGGTAGGAAGGCAAGACCTACAAAAAATCCTTGGATATCACAGGAGATACTAAATTTAATCGATGAAAGGAGAAAATATAAAAATGCAGTAAATGAAACAGGCAAAATGGAGTACAGACGACTAAGAAATGAGATTGACAGGAAGTGCAAAATGGCTAAGCAGGAATGGCTAGAAGGCAAATGCAAGGATGTAGAAGAATGTATAAATAGGGGAAAAATAGATACAGCCTACCGGAAAATAAAAGAAACATTTAGCGATAGGAAGGGCAGCTCTATGAATGTCAGGGACACTGATGGAAAGCCGGTTCTCAGCAAAGAAGGGAAAGCTGAAAGGTGGAAAGAGTATATAGAGGGGCTCTACAAAGGAAATGAACTTCGAGACACTATTGTAGGAAGGGAAGAGGATGTAGATGATGATGAAATAGGAGATATTATACTGAGAGATGAATTTGACAGAGCACTGAAAGATCTAAGTCGAAACAAGGCCCCTGGAGTAGATGATATCCCGTCAGAGCTACTGAAGTCTCTGGGAGAACCAGCCATGACAAAATTGTTTCACATTGTGTGTAAGATGTATGAGACAGGTGAAGTACCCTCAGACTTTAAGAAAAATGTAATAATCCCCATTCCAAAGAAAGCGGGTGCAGACAGGTGTGAAAACTACAGAACCATCAGTTTAATAAGTCATGGTTGCAAAATATTAACACGAATTATATACAGAAGGATGGAAAAGCTGGTAGAAGCCGACCTCGGGGAAGATCAGTTTGGGTTCAGGAGAAATGTAGGAACACGGGAGGCAATACTCACTTTACGGCTTATCCTAGAAGATAGATTAAGAAAAGGCAAACCAACATTTCTAGCTTTTGTAGATTTGGAGAAGGCTTTTGACAATGTTGATTGGAACAAACTATTTCAAGTTCTGAAGCAAGCAGGAGTAAAATATAGGGAGCGTAAGGTTATTTACAACTTGTACAAAAACCAGACAGCGGTTGTCAGAGTTGAAGGGCATGAAAGGGATGCAGTGGTTGGAAAGGGAGTAAGACAGGGTTGTAGCCTTTCCCCAATGTTGTTCAATTTGTACATTGAGCAAGCTATAAAGGAAAGCAAGGAGAAATTTGGAGAAGGAATTAAAGTTCAGGGTGAAGAATTGAAAACATTGCGTTTTGCCGACGACATAGTAATTCTGTCAGATACAGCAAATGACCTGCAAGAGCAATTGAACGGAATGGACAGTGTGCTGAAAGGTGCATATAAGATGAACATTAACAAGAGTAAAACTAGGGTAATGGAGTGCAGTGTAAGAAAATCGTGTGATGCTGAAGGAATTAGATTAGGTGACGAAACAATAAAGGAGGTAGATGAGTTTTGTTACTTGGGCAGTAAAATAACAAATGATGGTCGCAGTACAGAGGATATAAAATGCAGAATGGCAATGGGTAGAAAGGCGTTTTTGAAAAAGAGAAATTTGTTAACATCTAATATTGATTTAAGCCTAAGGAAGTCCTTTCTGAAGGCATTTGTATGGAGTGTTGCCTTGTATGGGAGTGAAACATGGACGATAAGCAGTGTGGACAGAAAGAGGATAGAGGCTTTTGAAATGTGGTGCTACAGAAGAATGCTGAAGATTAGGTGGGTGGATCGCGTAACTAATGAGGTGGTACTGAACCGAATTGGGGAGAAAAGAAATTTCTGGCATACCTTGACTAAAAGAAGGGATAGATTGGTAGGACACATTCTTAGACATCAAGGAATTGTGAATTTAGCATTGGAGGGAAGTGTGTGGGGTAAAAATCGCAGAGGGAGACCAAGAGACGCGTATAATAAGCAGATTCAAGTGGATGTGGGTTGTCGTTCTTATGAGGAGATGAAAAGGCTTGCTCAGGATAGAGTAGGGTGGAGAGCTGCATCAAACCAGTCTCTGGACTGAAGACCACAACAACAACAACAACAATCTCCACAGGGTGTCCAGAATGTTCAGCATCACTTGTGCTCATATGGCCACTCCGAAAATTTTGAAACCACTTATAAACTGTTGTAATCGAACATGCAGACACCATAATGTTTATCAAGCTTCTCTTTAGTCTCCTGTGGCGTTTTGCCTTTCAAAAGTAATGTTTTAATCATCACAAGAAATTATTTTTCATTCTTTCTTTGACAATCACTCGACTTCCTTGATTTACACAAATGCCAAACACAAAGAAATAACCAATATAGCTGAAACGCATTGTGCATTCTTTCCAAAGATGCTACTAACTAAACATCACCTCAGTACCATCTCTTGGACTTTGCACAGACTTTACAAATGTCCCTCATATAAGTGCACAATGATATTCTGCGTATATACAGTTTGTGATGCTGCTACTAAAACTGTTTAGTCTTACAGCTCACTTCGTTATCTAGGATCAATACACAGTTTCTTAACTCTAAATCGCAGAGTGCTTACAGGAGAGAATAGTTTCATGCATTGTATCATTGTTTGTTAGGTGAAATATTATGTGGTAGCTATGTTTATCATTATTATATTCTTTAACTTCATTTTATATATATATATATATATATATAGTCGCTCATGTTGACGTAAATGGTTTTACTTCCTCTCTTGGTATATCAGAGCGACAAGCAGAAGTGGGTGTCAGCCAGTCTGTGGCAATGGCTCACAGGGAGAGGTCAACTCGAGACAGAGTCATCGCTATTATTGAAGATGGAGGGTGCTCCATCGGAGAGGCCAGCAGAAGGTTTTCCGTGTCATATACCACTGCAGCGAGATGGTGAAAGAACTATCTTGAAGAGGCACCACCGAGAGAGCTCCTGGCTCAGGCAGGAAGAGAGTAAGCTCGTAGCAGGAGGATCGCAAGCTAGTGTTTACGAGCAGACAAAATCTTGAATGTGAAGCAGTTGCGGCTGGTAACCTACTTCCCCAGCACCAGTGACAAGATTCGCCGAAGGCTATGGAATGCTGGAATATACGCACAAAGGTCCGCTTTGAAACAAAGTGAAGAAAGTATTACAAACCGGCTGGCATTTGCAGAGCTTCATCTCAGAGCATCGTTGGAAAATGTTATTTTCTCTGACAAAAACTGTTTTCCACCAGTAACGACGGTCCAAGGGTCGTTTACAGGCCTAGAGGCACTCGCCATCAAGGAGATTATGTAACAATGACAGGAAGAAGTGGGTGCATATCCATTTCCTGCTGGGGCTGGATACCTGCACGAGGAGTAGGAATCCTTCACAGAATAGAAGGCATCTTCAACAGTGTGCGGCACACCCATGTACTGGAAGACTTGATGCTTCCGTAAGTGTGAATGCTGTGTGGAGAAGAGGACGTCATACTGCAAGAGGACCATTCTTCTGTTCATAAATCTGCATTCATCCAACAGCGGCTCTCCACAGTTGGCGTCGATGACGTGGACTGGCCATCGCAGGCGGCTGATATGATCCCCGTGAAAAATATGTGGGCTGAAGTCACCAGGACTTTACCAGAGAACTGGCAACAAAACCAGCTAACTTCAGCAGATGCAATTTGGGACTGTTTTGGAAGCATGGGAGGAAGTTGCTTCTTCATGCTGTTACGTCCAACTACTTGTAGAGGCTATGCCAAAACACATCATAGAAGTAAAAAATAATGAGGGATTCTCCCTGTTTCCATACATATAGAGTAATCAGTTTACATAAGCATTGTCAAAGCGTGTTTTGTCATTTCATGTGTGTTTCTTTCTTCCCCTCCATCCTGTAATACACTCTCTGACCTTCAAAAAGTATGCAAATGCAAAAAATTTGGTCTTGCATTTTGTTTTTGTTAATTTCCCCTTCTCTCTCTCTCTCTCTCTCTCTCTCTCTCTCTCTCTCTCTCTCTCTCTCTCTCCCCCCCCCCCCCCCTCCCTCCATCTCCATTACATTATAACCTCAGTAGCCCCCCCCCCCCCAAAACGTTGTAAAAAAAATTAGTAATTTTCCATTAAGTGTGCTTTCTTTACTATCCATCAGTCCTCTTTATGAAGCAGTGTTCTTTTATATCTCTGATAATCCATCCTTTGTTCTCTAAATCCTGTGTTCCTTTTCTCTTGGCCCCAAAACAAACTGTGACATATGTCTAAGTAAGGAGTACTTTATAAGTATTTCACTCTTTCATTTTCCAGTTCTGCACACCTATTCATTCTTAGATCCCGCCCTCCCTCCTACTACACCTCCCTTGACATATTTATCTGCATCTATGTGTTGCAGTTCACAATTATGTGCTTGGCAGGTGTATGTGCCTTTTTTTTCCAATGGCTGTCATTATTTCTCTCATTCTTGAAAAGGACGTGGATATAATGGACGGCTGAATCTTATGTGGCAAGCACTGATGTCTCCATTAAAATGGCCATCTGTTCTGACAAATCCCAGTATCCAAACTTTGAAACGGCAGAGACAAAGGTTTTCTCCCATCCTTCCAAGTTGGATATTATGTTTCACATTTTTGGTGCAACATAATACTGGAATCCCTTGCTGTTTTTTAACCTTAATATTACTATTAAAGGGAACCACATCGCGAAGAATAATTGCTCGACACACTTGCCAGTTATGGTATACCTTGTCATTGCCCATACTAGTAAATCACAGAAACGTCCTTCATCAAAGTCTGTTTATCTTCCTGAACATGGTGAATAATGGATCTCAAAATGAAGTTACTTTCCCCATTTTAGAATCCTTTTTCTAATGTATAATCGATGCTCCTCTTAACTTGAAAATTGAGTAATATTCAAGTTACTAGCTTATATGCCCATGCTTCGCAACGGTTGTTGAAAGTGGGCCTGTGTGTATCATGGCTTTTTAGGATTCCGGACCTCTGTCAGTAAAAATAGAATCCTTGTTGGATCGCTCTGTCAATAAACTCAGTTGTCTTAACCAAGATGTCGAATGTAAGTAAGTCATTGTCCGAAACGATGTATCTTCATAAAGTTTTTGATATACAAAGTGAAACTGCCAAAATAAGCAAAGAAATGTTGTAAGTATTTAATACACAAAGCGAAAACAGTAACACTATTTTCAATGTTTGTTGCTATTCGTAGACATAAGATTGCTTAATTTTGTCACAGACATTTGCTTCCTTGTTGTACTACCCCATACTTATTATGCAGAAGCAGTGTTTATTAGTTCTTTGGTGCAGTACAGCACTCGTATCACTTGTTTACTGTACTACGCAGTCCATACTTCAAGCATAATCTACATCTAAAACAATTTCCCTGATTCCACTTTTATGAAACAAAATTGCTCCATGCAAATCCGTGAAGTAGTTTAGACTAGATATTTCCAATAGATGGACAGTCACTGAAAACACTTAAGATTGCGATGTATCTTTTTTTCGTGATCTGATTTTGATGAAATCATGCTTATATGTTGCCCCAATCATAGCTCAAATTTCCTATGAAAACCATTAGTTTTTTTTTTTAATACATTTGAGAAATAGGCATATCTTCATGAATATGATGTAGCTTACATCATACGTCAGTTATATTCGCCATTTAAAACATTTATTTCCTGATCATTCATACTCTGGACAATGGGCTGAGGCATGGAAAGCTGAAATGTAATAAGTATATCCTTAATTAAGTAGAAATATCAGTGAAAACAATTATTATTCTTACGGTTGGCTCTCTTTTTGTTAGATGCACTATTGTCGCTCCAAGTGTGAGACTTAAACTTCCATAGCTGTTGTACGTATACCTTAGACTGTGATATCAGTATGTAAATATATTGATTAAACACGGCAAGGATTGTATCAGTTTTATATTCATTGTGTTGAATTACATTTCGTAGAACATAGCAACCAAGAAAACGATTTCAGAAATACGGTAAATTTGAAAAGTCAAAGAATAAGTAGTATTTTCAAAGGGTAATAATACAATCGCTGCCCCAAACTTCACACGAACACCCACAGTGCTATCTGTTAATTCTTTGCTGCATTATGCTGTTCTTTCCAAGCATGAAATACACCTAAAACTTCAATTTATGATATATTTTACTTTCCTGATCTGATTTTAATGAAATGAAGCCTATATGTTTCCCCAGGACATTCTCTATTTATCTGTGATACTCTCATGAATGTTTGTTTAGTACTTTTGGAGATTACTCTCTACAAATAGACACATGCGATTGCTTTCAGAGAAATGTTTAATTGTGATATCTCACTTTTTCTGATCTGACTTGGTGAAATGAAGCTTTTCTGTAACCACAAGATACTCATGTTTTCTGTGAAAAACACCTGAAAATTTGTCTACTAGTTGTCTACAATGAAAAACATTATAATTGTGATGTGCTTCTTTCCGTGATCTGATTTTTATGAAGCTAAGTCTTTATGTTGTCCCAAGGTACGCTGAAGTTACCTGTCAAAACCACACATGAATTTCTTGAAGTAGTTTTGGAGAAGTGGTTTCTAATAGATAACTTCCAGCACAGTTATGAAACAAGGAACAAAGACAGTTTCATGCTTCCTACACAGACTAAATCTATATGCCCAGGATCTACAATATATGGGAATGAAAATATGTAATAAATTAAAAAACACACATTTTCAAAAGGTTGAAACTGAATCAATGAAGAGAAAATTATACAGCTCTGGTACAAAAATGCTATTATTCAATTGATGAGTTCTTAAATGATAATCTGACAAGGGAACCACATGGGTATCGGATTTTAGAATTTTTTTATATTTATGGCACTTGAAGTTCAAAAATCAAATAACAATCAGTTAAAGCCATTCAACGCAACTCTCAAAAATTCTTGAGAAATTTGATTTTGGAGATTTGCAAGTACACATAAGTACCAATAATTATAGCAGCTGTAGCATTTGGCACTAAACCTTAGTGACGGTGGTTCGACTACCAAGGGGACTTATTTTCTTTTCTGTTTTTGTTGTGATCAAATACTTACACGATTTTAATATTCAATGGTTATCTTTACGAGAAATGCAAGTACCTTTGTTTATTCATAATTTTCTGTATTTTATAAAAAATTGTTAATAATGATGTTTTCAATAAAAAGACATAAGTTGCATTTTTTACAGTATTGGCTTCATTATTAGTTGACAATGGTAGTGTTCGATTGTTCAGTTTGTGAAGAGCTACGACGCTGTATTTTGAAAGTCATCTTTGTAGCTACTAATGGCTTTCCGAGCAAGTAATCTACTCAACCATCGCTGTAGGCGACAACAAAATGTTCAGCTCATCTATATACAAATAAACAAAAACTGATGCAACACGTGGAATTAGAGATCCCAAAATGTTTCATATAACTGAATTCAAAAACAACGAAAAAAAATATATGTCACAGCAGGATTGGAACTACCAATCTTGTGGTTGTGAGGCCAGAAAGCTACCACCTGAGCTACACCAACAGATGCTGCAACTGTTTCAATTATTTGTAGTTACATATACATTCAAAACGTCAAAGTCGATTTTCTCAGGAATTTTTGAGAGTTGTGTTGAATGGCTTTGGCTGATTGATATTTAAGTTCTGAACTTCACATATTTCTTTATAGAAATTCTAAAATCCTATACCTATGTGGTCTCCTTGTGAGTATTTGAGCAGGATAAAAACATAAAATTATGTACAGGGTAATTCTTACATTAAAGAAAACTGCAACCAACAACTTTTGATTATGCTATTTATTTGATAAATAGCGCTGTTACTGGTTTCGAAGATTTAAGTTCATCATCAGATGGCTGTTCACGTCCACATAAATCCATTTACATTTTTGTTATATAGATAATTTTTCTTTGTGGTGAAAAGTCTTTGGTTGTGTGCTGCCCTACAATACAAAACACGATTGTAATTGCTAACTCAAGCATAAATGTCAATCATGAACACTGACAAATGTTGTGAACAAACTTTTATGTTAGAACTTTTTTCTTTTTATTCATTTACTTACGTCAAAATGCTGGTTCCATTAAGCTATATCGCTGATTATTGCAGTTGTTGCTGCAGTGAGCACTTTTTGAAACGCTTATGTGGAGCAACATAGCACGATTAACTACGTATAAACACAAACACACATAAATAAAATGTTTTTGCCACAGAATACACACGGTGATAATGCCAACATAACATTGTTGGCATTATCACCATCTGTGTATTCTATGTGGCAAAAACATTATGTTTGTGTTTGTGTTTGTGTTTATACATAGTTAATCACATGCTAAAATGTAGTATAACATCATGTAAAATCCGTGATAAGGTGCCTCAGACCATGTGGCCACCCCGTGTGGCCAAGAATGTCTTGCTTAGCCAGACACCTTTGAGCTCTTTGATTGGTCGTTACGTCTAATGAGTATTCCATTATGACAAAATATTATGCTAACACATCTGTAATTTTGTGGTAGGCTGGGGTGAGGTTAACTTGTAATGGCTAAGGTATGGGTCCAATTCCTGCTGGGGGTAACAGTTTTTAACAGTAACAAAAATACCATCTGCACCTCTAGTAATGCCAAGTAAAGAACGCAGGACTCTGCCTTGTTTCAGATCAACATTTCGTTGTTTCTTCAAAATACCAAATCCTTCCATGTCCCTACGAATGGTGTGATCCTAATTACTAGTGAACGAGAATGTTATAGTTGGCGCCTCATCATATCTGGTCAAGAGTGACGGTATGTCCCCAGAAGAAACAATAAATATATCAGCAGTATTCATTCATGTTATCCAATAGCAAATGGTACCAGTTTCAAGTCCCTGCCTGGAAAAAAATCAATTGTATCGTCATTTCAGGTTCCAGTATAACGCTATTTGTGACCATATTTAATATCTTATGTCTGATTGGGCTTAGTTAAATACATCAATGTACTGCATTCTATACCACAACTTTTTGATGTATGATGTCTGTGAGTTCCACTATATTCTATATCTTCAGTGGTTACCTCTCAGCAACAATATGAGCTTTATGCAATTCCTGGTGTAGTGCTAAGATTATCTTTTTTTTCCGGAATCGGAAATTGGTCTTGAAAACTGATCTAATTTATGCCTAATTGAGTCTTGATCAGGCACACAACTTATGTTAGGTTTACAATGCATTCAAATTCAGACCACAAACAAAAAGAAATCATGTCATTAAATAAATGTAATAATGTATCTGACTTTTCACTTATTGCAATGAAATTTAATTTACCAGTGTTTCTGTCTCGTGTCTAATAACATGTTTTCTAATATTTGTTGTATGACAGTATTGGTTTGCACCTTGACTGAATGCCATAAGGAGAATTATTCTTTAGTATCTTAGGTAGTACCTATTGTAGGTAATGACTGTACTGTGGAATGATGTGATGACCTGCTATGCAGCTATGCTATGTTGGTTACATATCGTTAGGTGCGGCCTCCACTTTGGAATTCAGGGGTGATCCACATTTTTTGCTGTCAAGTTTACATAGTGAATGTTTTCTGGGTATTTATTATTAAGTTGTTCATAGTGAACTATTCTGATAGGTGAGATGTACACACTTTTATTTCATTCTGATGCACATCCACTGTTCTACACTTGATTAGTATGTTTGTGTCATCAGCATATGCAACATACTTCTGATAAGGCTAAGTAGGTCCTAGTCATTTACAGAAAGCAACAACAGAATTGGTCCCAGGATGGAACTGTGTGTCATGCCATATTGTATACAACGTTTATGTTTACAGTAGGACTGTATGTTTTTTCATTTTTGTGCAGCACTTCAAATACTGTTGTCCATTACGTAGGTACGACTGTACTCACTCATAGGCTGGTCCTCTGATATCCACATTTTCTAGCTCATTAAGGAAAAAAACTGTTTTGTGATATCAAATTCTTTTGATAGATCTAAAAATATTGTTGCAGTGTGTTCTTTTTTGTCTATTGAGTTTAAAATGTCTCAGTAAATGTACCTTTTCGAAAACCAATCTGTGGTTGAGAAGAGTTTATTTTTTTCAATGAAACATGTGAGCTTTTTATAACTGATTTTTTTCTATAATTTTAATGAAAATGTCATAGAGACAAGCTGATAAATTGCTACATTAGTCCCCCCCCTCCCTTTCTTGTACAATGGCTTCACTTTTTCTATTTTAACTTTTCTGGGGATATTCCCTCCAAAAGTGGACAATTGCAGATGTCCACCAAGGGCTTTGTTATTAAGGGAGCACATCTTCTAATCATGTGATCTAATATATTGTCATACTATATGAAATTTTGATTTTACCTCACCTATTATTTTCAGTATTTCCCCTTCATCTGTTGGATATACAGAGACTTACTATTTTGGCTAGTTCTAATGTGACTTTCAATGCAACCATTTAAGGAAAGAAGGCGCAAAGCATGTATTCACTGTGTAGATAAAGTCACAATAGGCTGTATTATTTCCAATCATCAACAAGATAGAAATTAATAGCCACACCTACCTCAGCTATATACATGATAGGAGTATTTACTATTCATTATATTTCATGATATTTATACAAATATAATATGTATTGTTTGATTTCGTATTTATGAATATATTAGATATTTGAGAATCTGTACAAGTGTTTTATGTGTTAGGAAGATTAAGACAGGATTTAACTTTGTTTATTGATTATTAATATTCACATAATTTAGGAAAGGGAATTACAAATAAAATATTTTCATGTATTAAGTGTTAACAACAATGCTAGGCATTGTTAGGATTACTATATAAGGAGGGCCAGCAGAGACCATTGGAAGCAGTTCTGATTGAGATTTCGAGGCCACCACTATGCCGGTCAGCTTATTGTATTTGCATTGTTAAAGTGTTGGTCATAATTGTGAACAGTTATCGAAATTAAACAACGATTTCAACTTTACCTGGTGTTGCTCTGAATTACTGGTTATCCACTGACGTACACCTGAATTGGAGAAACTTGCTCCAACTGCACGTATTTTGGAGAATTCCACATGTTTCTGTATTATTGAAATTTTAGATGCAGATCACCGAGCAGTTACACCGAACCCCGAGATATCAAGGTAACACCGATTGTACAAACTTTCAGTGCTGCGACTATTTGGCAGTTGGTGGAGGAACCTACATCTTAAAAACTGTTATTACTGCGACTACTGTGATGCGACGACATATAATATTTGTTACGTCACAATTGTTTGATGAAGCTGGTATAATGGATGTTACACCGCACTTTCAAGTTGAAAGTCGATAGTAGGCTTAATAAATCAGTTTTATGCTTTGACTGTTCTGCACAATCAATATTAATGTCTCCACATATAATTAATTGTCTTCTTCTCTTGATGTCTAATCACGTACAAACTATTTCCCGGGTTTGTACGTAAACGAAGGCTTCCGCAGCCAATGTCACGGTCAGTAAAATTCATCGGTGTTTTTGGCCGCATTGTCGGTTCATAAAAGCGACGTTTTGGCCACTGTTGCAAGCGGCTGAAACATCAGATTTTATGTATTGGCAATGTGGCCAAAAACCCCTAATAATTTTATTGACTATTTCCAAGGTTCTTTAACAAAATATTAATGTCACCAGTTGGTACCCTGTACAGACAAGTTATAGCTATTTTTTCATGAGTTATTTCAATTTCATTTACCTCTATGTATAATTTTTCTAGATAATTAAAACATTTAAAACCTATGCCATTTTGACATAAATGCATCTGCCTCTACATTTATATAATTTTCTACAAAAATAACTACCCAATACAAAATTTGGAATATATTTATACTACATGCAACTTCACTTTGACAAGATGATTTTAAGTTAAACATAATACAGAAGGTTTTTTTTAACAAAATTTTAAATTTGTTTAATTTGTTGGACAGAGATTTTATATTTTCATGAAATACATTCAGAATTGAGGTACGTGTATTTATGTTAGATGTTCTATCTGGACAAAGATTTTTATTTTCTTTTGGCACTCCTGAACTTTCACCACCTTCAGACGGTATCAATTTCTCCAGCAATAATTGAGCATTGAGCCTAGTCTGTTCAAATGCACCCCATCCTTTCCCCAGACACTTGTTATTCAAAAATTTGTTTGGATCAATGAAATCTGCATTTAGTTTGTCCCACTTTTCCCTGATGCCACTATATATTTTATATATGTAAGATTGCTTATTGATCATCTAAGTAGAATTCCACTTATTACCAATCTTGTATTTTCAAATACTGCTTTAGCTAAGTGAATGATATTTCTGCTTTCACTTATAATTTCTTCTTCAAAACTGCTTCAAATTGAATTTCCCCCTACATGAATAAAAAACACATTTGAAATTCGACCATGGATAGTTTTCGTTTTTGTCACAAAATAACAGACCATCTTTAGTAATGCAGCTATTGTCAGCAGAATTTGCAAATGGCGAATAAGTAACTGATTATTTAACATTTTTCAAAAGAGGTATATTGGCTGGCCAGTACTTACCTTTGTGCTGTACTGCCGATAGTGACAGAAATGAAGAAAAAAGAAAAAGGATAAGCTTTTGGAACACAGTTCCTTCTTCAGGTGGGAGAGAAGGAAAGAAAAAAGGATGGGAATGCAAGGGGAAGGTAATTCACAACCTAGGTCATGAGGGCGGTGTTTAAGGACTTCCACACTTCTTTAACACCATCCTCATGACCTAGGTCATGAATTACCGTCCCCTTTCATTCCATTCCCATCCTTTTTTCTTCCCTTCTCTCCCACCTGAAGAAGGAACTGTGTTCCAAAAGCTTATCCTTTTTCTTTTTTCTTCATTTGCGTCACTATCGGCGGTACAACACGAAGGTAAGTACTGGCCAGTCAATCTATCTCTTTTGAAAAATAATTTATCATCTCTGAGGAGAATTAATGAAATTGATTACTTAATATCATATATAAGGCTGCTGTACCATCACAAATTGTCTCTTCCTTTGGAACAAATGTATCATAGTAATTTACATGTCGAGACAGGCAAATGATTGTAAGATAGTGCCTCTCCCCTCGCGGAAATCTCACTAAAATGTGTGCAACGTGTCTTTAGTAATTTAGCTATTGTGAGCAGAATGTGCAAATGGTGAATGAATAATTGATTATTTAATATGATTGTCCTTGTGGTGAGATCAGATATCTGGGCGAACAGCAATTTCACAGTTTGGTACAGGTACATTTTTTAGTATAGAATGTCTGATAACGAAGAATCAATTTTCATCAGATTGTTTTGATAAAACAGCTTCACATTGTGGCTTCTTATTATACTTTACTGTTTTTCATGCATTAGTTATTCATTTCCATTTTTGTGAATTTGTTATTGTAAAGGTTCTGTAAGTTTTAATTGTGCTAATCTTGGGCTATTCTTGCATATCGGCAGTGAATTTTTTATGGCCCTGTACAGTTATAATTATGACATATTTATGATGCAACATTTTTTGTATCAACCATTATTGATGCTCATATTCCTGCTCAAATTACAAACGAATCTAGTTTTCGTCTATGTATCTGACTGTTAGTGTTTGTATTATTTGCCATTAAGGTACCTAACTGTTATATGTAAATTGAAATACTATGTAATATTTTTATGGCTTCTTATCATCTCTTACCCGTAGGCCTTACTTTAGTGCAGTTGATTTTACTTGTGTGTGTGTGTGTGTGTGTGTGTGTGTGTGTGTGTGTGTGTGTGTTTTGGGGAGGGAGGTTGACTTTCTCTTGTTATTTTGTTATTGAAGGAGTTACTTCATTTACTTCAGTTTAAATTAGCAAGAAATTTTTTATAGTAGTTTCTGTTTTATAAATATATGATTTGTCCATGTTTTGGCAAGAATTACTGTTGTAGAAAATACCAAATATTGAGACAAGGGTATCTGTAACTTGGAAATCACTTTTATTCATGATTTGTTTCAAATTTAATTGCAAATCTTCTTTCATCTATTTTGGTCAATCTTTAAAACTGATAAATTCATTCTTTTTGTGGAGGACAGCTTGCCACAACTGTAAATTATTATTATGAAGGTAAAATTTATATTTGAAAGTACTTGCTTTACATTTGTGAGAGAGAACAGTTTTACTTTAATTCTGGATGTATTTAATTAATTTTCAAGCTTTTACCTATCACTGCTTATAAACAGTTACATTCTGTAGAGCTTTTTTTCTTGTTCAGGAATGCCAGGGGGGGGGGGGGGGGGGAAACACAAAACAAATACGTTGAAAAAACATGTCTTGACTATCTTTTCTGAGGCTTTGAATACATTATCCAAGTTCTTTATTTGGCTATACAAATGTCCATGTTCAAACACTCAAAATTGTTTTAAGCTATTTGTAACTGATAAAATATTACACCTTAAATGTATCTATTTTTTACAGATGTCGCCATGGTCCAAATGCTTGCTGTGTGCATTGCTCACCACTAGAACCATTTGACGAGGCTTATCTCAAAGAACAGAATGTTAAGCATATGTCATTTCATTCATACCTCAGAAAACTTACTGCTGGAGTTGACAGGTTAGTATTTAAAAATATAATAAGTTGCTGAGAGTAGTGTCATTTATTGCATCAGCCAGACACGCATATCTGATTCATGATATACTGTTTAGTTCCTCTTGTAAGGAAAATGTTGGAAAGGGGAAGACTGTTTAAAGAAAAAAAGTAATTAAAATAAAATAAATCTTCAGTCTTTATTTCTTTTGTTAACATCTTTTTCTGTGTAGTGTCCATCTGACATAAAACAAATTTTCCAACCAGTATTCCAACGTCAGAAATATTTTTAATCTCTAATTGGGATGATGTTGGTGACCTGTTGCAGTTTCTTTTAATTTCATCTTGATCAGCAAAACATGAACTTTTGTTTCTTCAGATGCAAGTTAACAATAAATTAGTTAATATTGTTGTTGCTTACTGTATTCATCTCATGGTCTCCATCTATGATTTTTTACCCAACACACTTCTCTCCAACGCTAAATTCACGATTCCTTGATGCCTAAGAATGTGTCCTACCAATCAATCCCTTCGTTTAGTCAAGGTATGCCAGAAATTCCTTTTCTCCTCAATTCTGTTCAGTACCTCCTCATTAGTTACACGATCCACCCATCTGATCTTGAGCATTATTCTGTAGCACCACATTTCAAAAGCATCTATTCTTTTCCTGTCCACACTGTTTATCATCAAAGTTTCATTCCTGTACAAGGAAACACTCCACACAAATGCCTTCAGTGACGACTTTCTTACACTTGAATTAATATTCGAGGTTAGCAAATTTCTCTTTTTCAAAAACGCTTTTTCTACCCATTATCATTCTGCATTTTATATCCTCTGTACTGTGGCCATCATACTTTATTTTACTGCCCAAGTAACAAAACTCATTATCAACTTTATTGTTTCATTACCTAATCTGATATCTTCAGCATTGCCTGATTTTCTTAGACTGTATCCCATTACCCTTGTTTTCTCTTGTTAATGTTCATCTTATACATACTTTTCAACACATGTCCATTGTGTTCAACTGCTCTTCCAGGTGCTTTGTTGTCTCTTAGAGAATTACAATGTCATCGGCAAAAGGCAATGTTTTTATTTCTTCGCTGTGAACTTTAATTTCTTCTCCAAATTTATCCTTGCTTTTCTTTATAGCATGCTCAATGTACAAATTGAATAAAATTGGCATCCCTTTCACGCCCTTCAACTTTGATAACTGCTGTCTGGTTTTTGTATGAGTTGTAAATAACCTTCAATTCCCTGTAGGTTTGCCTTTTCTTAATCCATCTTCCAAAATAAGCTGTAAGTTAGTACTGCCTCACATGTTCCTACATTTTTCCTGAATCCGTACTGATCTTCCCCGAGGTTGGCTTCTACCAGTTTTTCCATCCTTCTGTAAAAAAAGTTGTGTTAAGATTTTGCAATCATGACTTATTAAACTAATGGTTTTGTAATTTTCACACCTGTCTGTGAATGGGGATTATTACATTTTTCTTAAAGTCTGAGTGTATTTCGCCTATCTCATACGTCTTACACACCAGGTGAAATAGTTTTGATATGGCTGGCTCTCCCAAAGACTTAAGTAGTTCTGAAGGAATGTAATCTGCACCAGGAGCCTTGTTTCGAATTAGGTCTTTCAGTGCTCTGTCAAATTCTTCTCTCAGTATAGTATCTTCTATTTCATCTTCATCTTTTTCCTCTTCCCTTCTAAGTTCATTTCCTTTGCAGAGCCCATCTATATACTCTTTCCACTTTTCAGCTTTCCCTTCTTTGCTGAGAACTAGTTTTCCATCTGAGTTCTTTATGTTCATACAGCTGCTTTTCTTGTCCCCAAATGTCTCTTTTATTTTCCTGTAGGCAGTATCTATTTTTCCCCTACTTAAACATTTTTCTACAGACTTGCATTTGCCTTCTAGCCACTCTTGCTTAGCTATTTTGCACTTCCTCACAATCTCATAATTTCTTATTCGTTTGTATTACATTTTACCTGTTTCATTTACTGCATTTTTATATTTTCTCCTCTCATCAATTAAATTTAGTATTTTTTGTGATATCCAAGGATTTTTTCGTAGGTCTTGCCTTTCTACCTATTTTGTCCCCTGCTGCCTTCACTATTCCATCTCTCAATGCCATCCTTTTCTCTTTTACTGTCGTATTTCCCTCTGTTTCTGTCAATTGTTGCCTCAAGCTCCCTCTGAAATTCTCAAGAACTTTGTGTTTCTTCAATTTATCCAGGTTCCATCTCCTTATTTTTATATTTTTCTGCAGTTTTTTTTTTTTTTTTCAGCCTGCAGAAACAATAACATACCATATATACTTGAGTAATATGCACCCTCAAGTAATCCGCACACCCCAAAATTTTGATGGATGGGGGGGGGGGGCAAATCACACAAACTCGCAGATTTGTGGTGTAGATGAGGATACTGCCCGTTGACTTTGAACAAGCATGTGAGGGAACCATCTTGGGATATCACATGTATTAAATTTCGAAACAACATGTAAATATCAAAACAATTGACGCTACACTGAGAGAGAGAGAGGGGGGGGGGGGGAGGGGGGGCACGGATTTGTCATATCCAGAGCATGCGAATCTGCACCAACCCCATAAAATTATCGTATTTTACCTGCTAGACATTGTCATACAAACTGAAAAATATTTTATGTGTAATGTATTACCGTGAAAAAATAGTCACAGTAACACACACTGAAATGAACGCTAATAGAATCTGTTCCGTTAATAAATAAATTGAGCTGTGACTGGTATTACACAGTCATATATCTTTGTAAAAGTCGATATGTCATGTATTTACATCAAAGATATTTGATAGTGTAATAGGGAGCTTTGACATACATGTATTTTTCATCAAAGAAATATCATCAAATGCGGTGCCTCGTCGTATATTTGATTATAAAAGTTGCTTGTTTTCTCTCCGCTGCAATGTAAAATATATCCTCTATGAGTGCTAGTGTCACTGTTGCTAATCGACATGTGTGTGTTTGAACATCGCTGCAACACCGTGCTGTAATTAACTTTTAAACCCAGTATCTAGAAATCGCTGTAACCCTCTCTTCTCCAGATATAATCTTTGTCACATGCCGATACCAGTGGGTTATATGGTGGTACTGAACTGAATAATAGCAGATAACATACTTTTCTTACATCAACAACGCAACTATTTGTACGTGCTGGCAAAGAAACTGCTGAAAATACTTGCTACCCCGCCATGTTTGTGACCGGCTAAGGTAGTGCACAATAAAAAGTTGTTGTTATCACTATCTTGAAATATGATGACCTTAATACCCCTTTCTAACACTACAACGATGATTTATGTCAAAGATATATTACGAATATTTGATGATATTTCTTTATCATAGGTTTGATTGAAAATATTATCGAGTAATATCAGTCTAAAGAGATCGGTTTTTTAAAGCAGAGTAATACCCACCTAGTGTTTTTTGTTGTTGCATATGGAGTAATACCAATCTAAACTTGAATAATCCATGGACCCCAGTTTTTTGTTCATAAATTGGGGAAATAATATGCACGTATTACTTGTCTATATACAGTATGGTCTAAATCTATATCTACATGGGAAACTCTGCAAATCAGATTTAAGTGCATGACAGAGGGTTCATCGAACCACCTTTATACTAGAATGAAATTTTCACTCTGCAGCAGAGTGTGCGCTGATATGAAACATCCTGGCAGATTAAATTTGTGTGCTGGAACCGGGACTCGAACCTGGGACCTTTGCCTTTCGCGGGCAAGTGCTCTACTGACTGAGCTATCCCGACACGACTCATGATGCCGCCTCATAACTTTACTTCACAGAAGCTCTCCTGTGAAACATGCAAGACTAGCACTCCTGGAAGAAAGGATATGGTGGAGACATGGCTTAGCCACAGCCTAAGGGATGTTTCCAGAATGAAATTTTCACTCTGCAGCTGAGTGTGCGCTGATATGAAACTTCCTGGCAGATTAAAATTGTTCCGGGATAGCTCAGTCGGTAGAGCGCTTGCCCGTGAAAGGCAAAGGTCCCAGGTTCGAATCCCCTTTCCGGCACACAATTTTAATTTGCCAGGATATTTCATATCAGCACACACTCCACTGCAGAGTCAAAATTTCATTCTGGAAACATCCGTTAGGCTGTGGCTAAGCCATGTCTCCACCATATCCTTTCTTCCAGGAGTGCTAGTTTTGCATGTTTCGCAGGAGAGCTTCTGTGAAGTTTGGAAAGTAGGAGGCGAGGTACTGGCGGAAGTAAAGTTGTGAGGCGGCATCGTGAGTCGTGTCGGGATAGCACAGTCGGTAGTGCGCTTGACCGCGAAAGGCAAAGGTCCCAGGTTCGAGTCCCGGTTCCGGCACACAATTTTAATCTGCCAGGAAGTTCACCTTTATACTATTTATCTCCCATTCCATTCTCGAATAGTGCGTGGGAAGAAAGAACACCTCCTCGTTCAAGCTTTGATTATTGTATTTTATTCTGATAGTCATTTCTACCTATGTAAGTGGGAGTCAACAATATATTTTCGTATTCAGAGGAGAAAGTTGCCAATTGGAGTTTTGTAAGTAGCCCACGCAACAACGATAAATGCTGTTGTTGTAATTATTCCTATTCCAGATCCTGTATCATTTCCATGGTGATGTCTCCCCTGCATCGATTGCCACAAAACGAGCTGCCCATCTTTGACCTTTTCTATGTTCTCTGTCAAACCCACCTGATAAGGATCCCACACTGGGCAGCAATACTCCAAAAAAGGACAGACAATCATAGTGTATGCAGTTTCTTTAGTAGTTTTGTTGCATTTTTTAAGGGTTCTGCCAATAAAATGCAGTCTCTGGTTCATATTTCCCATGACAAACAAAGTTATATTGATTTCTTTTTGTACTTATGTGGACGGCTTCACACTTCTCTTTATTTAGAGTCAATTGCCGATTTTTACACCATAGTGATATCTTATTTAGATTGTTCTGCAGTTGGTTTTGATCTACAGATGATTTTACTAGACGGTAAATGATGGCGTCATCTGCAAACAACCTAAGAGAGCTGCCTAGATTTTCTCCCAAATCGTTCATGTAAATAAGGAACAGCAGAGGACCACCAACACTACCCTGTGGAATGCCGAATATCACCTCTGTTTTAGTCGATGCGTTACTGTCGATTACTACAAACTGTGTCCTCTCTGACAGAAAATCCCCTAGCCATTCACAAATTTTGGGCGATATACCATAAACACGCAATCTGATTAAAAACTCACTGCAAAGATGCAGTGACGAGCTGCGACACGCTCATACGAAAGACACACACATACAACACTTTCAGCTATCAGCCATGGCCTTCTTCAGAATATAGAACATTCACGCAATCACACAGGCACACAACACAGTCATACAACCATCACCTCCAGCTGCCGCACTTCGAATCACGCTCTACGGCATCTAAATTGGGGGGAGAGGGGATAGGAAGGTTACATCATGGTGGTGGGGATGGGTACAGCACAGCCTAGATGGGAATAACGAGATGCAGCATAGGAATGGAGGGGGGAGGCAGGTGCGGGGAGAAAAATAAAATAAGATAAGAAAATAAAATAAACAAAATAAATGTACATTTAAATATACATATTTATTTCATTTTTTTATTTTATTTTCTTATCCTATTTTATTTATTTATTTATTTTTTATTATTTTCTTATCTTATTTTATTTTATTTTTCTCCCGTCACTCGCCTCCCCACTCCATTCCTAAGCTGAATCTCATTATTCCCATCCAGGCTGTGCTGTACCGATCCCCACCACTGTGATGTAACCTACCTACCCCTCTCCCCCCCAATTTAGATAGCGCAGAGCGTGATTCGAAGTGCGGTCTGCAGCGCACCAGTCACAGTCTGCACGGCCGCTATGGTCGAGGGTTCGAATCCTCCCTCGGGCGTGAGTGAGAGTGTTGTCCTTAGCGTAAGTTAGTTTAAGTAAGTCAAATAATTAGTGTGTAAGTCTAGCAACTAATAACCACGAAGTTTGGTCACATAAGACCACACACACATTTGAACATTTTGAGCACGGCAGAACCATTCAAAAGTCAAACTGTCCACTTTTAAACCTGGTGAATTGGAAAACGTGCCTTTACTTGCAAGGTGATCATTTTCAGACCACGACTTTAGAAAGTCCATTTTGTCACTGAACTGTGTTTTTCCAACTGCAAACTTCATTGCCATATCTCTAAACTCTGAGCTTTTCCTTTTCGTAGACACTGATGATCTCGACCTTCTCATTCAGTGTTAACCGTTTCCGGTTCTGCGACATTTTAACATTACAGTTGTAGTGTTACATTGAACACTACTACCTTCTTTTACGTCGACTTCAGGTATCTACATATTAATTAATTTGTTATTAGGCTGGACCAGAACAGAAACTGCTGCCAGAATCAATGTTTGTTGCAGATTCTGGGGGCAAAGGCCAGGGCACAGTAATCACAGATGACATAGGATATAATGGGAAGAAGTTTCTCCATGATTTAGGAAAAACACTAGGAAAAAAAAAAAAAAAAAAAAAAAAAAAAAACAATTGTTCTTGTTGATTTATATGTATGTTCGTGGCACTATTGTAATATTATTCATTCATGGTTTGACTGATGTCCAATGTATTCATCCGTAAGGCGAATAAATTGATGTAAGAAGTTTCTCAAGAAAACCGTAGTTCTTTTTTATATTCTTATTTATTACGGACATCTTAAATTAAACGAGTATCAAGAAGAAGTTTATTCATTATGGTTACACGTTTTAGTAATGACAGAGACACAACTGAGGCTGGATCTCTTAACTAAACTTTTCACAGCTACATTAAAGTTACGTGTTTAACCTTGCTGAGAGAGACTTTTAATATGAAATGTTTGTTCTTGCTATTTGAAGAAGAGATTTTAAACAGCGGCAAGAACATTTCAATCTTAAATCGTGAAATAGTACACGACTGCAGATCCACGATGACAAGAAACATTTCACAGTATGTTTATAAACTTACTTGCTTGAAGACAAAAACTGTATTCTATGCAACTTTAACTTACAAAACGTTCTAATAATTGTTGTCGTTTAGTTTACAACCATCTTTTTCTTTCACGCTGTCCGTTATTTGGAAGTTTTGATTGTTGTTGGGGGACGTATCACAGTGTCTGTGTCCGTTATTGAGAATGTCCGCTATTTGGAATAATTTTAGTGTAAGGGCTAATGTTGTTTTGCAGGGGAATTTTAAAATGTCCACTATTGGGATGAGTCCAATGTTGGGAAGTGTCCATTAAGGGGTGTCAGGTACATTTTTGCAATTTGACACAGGTTTTCTTTGAACTTTTCTGCTATTGTATCATCAGAGTTGCGAGGCTGGGAAAAGGAAGCAGTTATTAACTTTTTATGAATATGATGTACAACTTTTACCCATAATAGCTCACAGGAACTATCATCAACTTCACTACACGATAGACTACTTTTGATGACGGTAAACATGTCTCTACCTATTTTGTTTAATTTATCCTTTCTGAAGACAGTTAGATCTTTTGCAAAACTTTCTGCTGAACTTATTTCCGGCTTAAGCCAACTTTTGCTACCTATAATCCTATTGTGTTTCAGTGCTTTCTGTTAATGTTTGGAGTTCTGGTACTTTCCTGACACAGCTACTACAATTTGCAACTGTTATACTGGTAGTTCCTAGATCTATATTTCTCCTTTGATCAAACTACACCCTTTGAGACAGCCCATTTAGTGTTTCCCCTATACCCTTAAAAACCGCCCAGTCCACACTACACAGCCCCTGCTACCTGTGCGTATAGTAACTCCTAGTCAGTGTAACCCGGAACCCCACCACCCAATGGCGCAAGTCAAGGAATCTGCACCCCACACAGTCACAGAACCGTCTGAGCCTCTGATTCAGGCCCTCTACTTGTTTCTGTACCAGAGGTCCACAGTCAGTCCTGTCAATTATGCTGCAGATGGTAAGCTCTGCTTTCATCTTGCAAGCAAGACTGGCAGTCTTTACCACTTCAGATAGTTGCTTGAACTCTGAGAGAATCTCTTCAGATCTGAAGTGACACACATCATTGGTACCAACGTGAGCCACCACCTGCATTTGGCTCCAACGTTAGACGGGTAATGGAGCCCCTTAGACAGATGGTTGCCAAGGAGGGGAAGCAGGCCAACATGCACTCCGCGTCCGAAAGGACCTGTTCCACATCTGGAATGACCCCACCCGGTATGCACACAGAGTGTACATTTGCCTTCTTCCCCTCCTTGGAATCCACCTCTCTAAGGGTCTCCATTACCTGCCTAACGTTGGAGCTCCGAACTACAAGCAAAGCCACCTGCTGTGAAAGCTCAGATCTTGCAGACTGCGTGGTGACTTCAGGATGAGAGACACCATCTGGCTCAGGAACATTGTTCTGAACAAATAGCCTCTCAACTGGAGCGACCTCCCATACAATCAAGGGTGGTGGTGTCTGCCACAATGCGAGCAGTATCAGGGCTTGTCGCTGCCGCAGGCTGATTGGTGGACACGCTGGACATCATTTCGGTTCGTTGCTGTTGCCCAACAGCAACGGCACCCCTCGACCGCAGCCTCAAGCTGTGCAACTGAGGTTAACACAGCTTGAAGCTGGGAATGAAGTGTCACCAGCTCAGTCTGCATCCACATACAGCAGTGACAGTCCCTATTCATGATTGCAATACCCAGAAAAACCAACAAATAGAAACATGCAATGTAGACTCAACAGAGGGTAACTAAGATAAACTGGTGCTACTAACACACGTACGAAAACAAATTGACGGGGTAAGGAATGTGCAAAGCACTGCTATCAAATTACACTATTTTGAAAAATAACCGAGAGCCTGCTGAACTCAAAAACAAGAAACAAATGTAAGAATTTACACTGCAGACAGACAAATAAATGAAAATAGTTCACTCGTACTTAACTGGAGCCAACGCCACTTAGATACAAGGTCTGTGCACTGCCTGCCAAGAGTAGTCATAACAAAAGCAGACTATTTGTCTTATGTAGCATTGTGATAAGTTTGGGAATACATACACGTTGCACAGTGTGTTTCAGAATGTTCTTAATGTTGTTTATGTGATTCTCTGTGCAGATTTTTGCTGGTATGAGACAAAATATCTAATATGAATTGTCTGATTCCAATATCGGTACAATATGTTGCTAATAGTTCAAAAATATCTTATACCAATACAAATTAGTCTGTGAATCACATAAATAACATTAATATAGTTAAAAGGCATTTCACACCACCAGAGAGCGATCAACAGGCAATTGGAGAATACAATGCTCTTTTAAAACTACATAAGATCATTTCAAAGAACAGTGATTGTACTGGACTTTCTGAAGATGGTGACTGAGCTCACCGAAACCGTTTAAGGTACGAAAATAAATTTTTACTGCTCTTGGCTGAATTAAGTGTTTTGTAAATAACATTAAGAATCTGAAACACTCTGTGCAGTGTGCATGTATTACCAAATTCAGTACAATGCTACATAAGACAAATAGTTTGCTTGAGTTATGACAACTCTTGGTAGGCAGCACAAAGGCCTTGTATCTAGGTGGCATTGCTGGAGCACTGTCGGTGCTGCCTGTAGGATAGCTGATGGTCAGAGTCTATATCTTCCCCTGGGTATGTTTTACAGTTCAAAACCTGGTTCCTGGTTAATATTATATTATTAAAAAGAGGTAGAGTGGCTGGGTGATTTGTAGAAGTCACACACACACACACACACACACACACACGCACGCACGCGCGCGCGCGCGCGCGCGCGCGCGGTAGGTTGGTAGGATGGCGAATGGCTACTCTGGATGAGGGGAGTGGGATACTTTTGAGGGATGATCTCATTTCAACATATGACTTTAGAAAGTTATAATCAGGATGGAACATTTTGTTAAGGCATTCCAGGTCAGGATGGTACTGGGTCACTAAGGGGATGATTCTGGGTTGTCTGTCGTTAGGAACATTGTAACTGGAAGGTGGTGATTGGACTGCTAGGAGGATCTACTTGTGCACAAGGTCTGTAGGGTAGTTGTGGGAGAGCAAAGTATTGGACTGGTTGTTGATGTAGGTGGTGAGGGATTTGTCATTGGAGCAGATACGTTTGCCATTGATGCCTAGGCTGTAGGGAAGGGATTGTTTGATGTGGAAGGGATGGCAACTATCAAAATAGGGGTTTTATTCTTTGTTTGTGGGTTTAATATGGACCGAAGTGTGACCATGGGACCCAGAAATGTGAAAGTCAACATCAAGGGAGGTGGCTTGGTTTCTGGAGAAGAACCTGGTGAATTTTAAGTTATAGAAGGAATTGAGGTCTTGAAGGAAGTTCAGAAGACCAAAAAGATGTCATCTTTGAATCTATACCAAGCCAAGGAATGAGGTTTGTTGGAAGATTCAGCTGAGCTGATGTTTGGAGTAGATGATATATTATTCAGGATTGGGAGGCAACGCTGGATGTGAAAAATTCCTGAAATTTTTCAAGGCAGAGTTCAATACTGGCTCTGTTGCCTGGGGTTGCGACTAGGTTGTGAAGTGGTATTTCCAGTTGAGATTACGGGTAAACGATAGGATCTCTTTGACCATGGCAGTGTGGTTTAATGAATGTGTGGGACTGAAGTTTAAGCATTTTGAGAGGGACTTGAACATGCTGTTAAGGACCGGGATAGGTATTGGTGTTCAGTGGTGTTTGCACGTGTTGATGGTTTTCATAGGTTCTGGTTGAGGCATGTGCTGGGATTGGAGGATACAGTATGGAAGCCAGACTTGGTTTGTCACCTATTGAGGGGGGGGGGGGGGGGGGTTCAGGGTGTTGTTGTGATGGGTGGTTATGGATTATAGGAAGAGGGACATTACTTCTGTGGTGATGGAGCAGTGGGGTGCATAGTTTTCTCAGGTCCTGTGTGGTACATAAATCGAGTGTTTACAGTTGGCTTGGTGTGATTACCTCTTTCATCCAGTCAGATGGAACCTGTCCCACCTCCCATGCCATTTCATTTGTCCTATGTAACCATTTGATACACGACATTTGATTCTGTTTGATGAGTTCTGACTTAATTTCATCTACCCCAGCCGCTTTACTGCACTGCAATCCATTGACCATTTTCTACACTCCCTCAAATGTGATCCTGTTTCCATCATCACACCTATCCCATTGTATATCAAAATCTGATATATTACTGAATTTATTTTCACCTATATTGAGCAACTTTTCAAAAAAATTTTCCAACCATCTGCCCATGGCAGCCACAGGATTCACTAGCAGCTTTCCTGACTTGTCCAAAATAGTCATCAATTCCTTTTTCCCTCCCTTTCAGAGTCTGCTATTCTGGTGGAAAAGTGCTATTACTCTGTCGAGGAATTTTTTGATGACAAATTCACAGATTGAGACAGGGCAATATATAAGAAGTATAATGAATACCTTTGTATAAAGAAGTATAATATCTTTGTATTGATATATATTTAGTTATAATATCTATGTATTAAGAACTATAGTGTATAAAATGTAAATTGACTCATAAATCTCTCATATTGTAAATTTTGACATGTCTCCAGTACAAATGATTTGAAAACTGTACGTTACGAGATGAATAAATCATATTTTACATTTCACATTACACAGTCCAAAATGATTTTTCACTGGTTTGACCCTATGTTTCCAACCAATTTATGAACTTTTCCAATGATTCCTGCTTTAATGCTGCAATTATCTGTTTGTTTTTTTCTTCAATATAATTTTCTCTGCCTGCCTGAGTTCTAGTATGCAGCGATTTTTGAAACTACTCCGTTTTTCCTTCTATAGACTGCCTTGATTTTTTCATTCCACCAAGTTGTCTGCTTCTTTCTGACTTTACTGTTCCAAGACATTGTCAAGCCACATTTAGTACTGTGTTCTTATACCTTTTCCATTCAACTAACTGCCACCTTCCTGAGATCATTGTATTGTATATCTGCCTGATATAGTTGGCCAAAAGCTTCTCCATTCTTATCCTCCTCCTTATGCACCTTACATCCTACATTTTTGGCCCCCACAAAAGCTATTTTGCTGCAGATAAAATAATAATAACTGTTGTCAAAGAACCTTCTGAATACAAGTGTGTGCATGACTGCTTTCCTTAATTTTTGGTCTGTTATTGTAAATCTGGTTCCCCTGCATTCTGAAGTACATCAGTAAATGTTGTTGTATGCTTTTGAAAATAAATAAATAAATGTGATCACTAAGTCTGTACTGACTCAGAAATCCTGTTTTCCCTTTCTGTCAGCCTCTATATCTTCACCAAACTTACCCATAACCTTTCCATATCCTTCTGTTTGATTTCCTATCATTGCATTAACATCACCAATGAGCAAAACACTGTCCTTGTTCTTTAAAAACTACATCACTGCGTGCATAATAAAGCCTGTCCATCTCATTTTGATCAGTCCTTTCACAGAACGAGTATACTGACACAGTTCTAATTTTCTTGCTGGTAACTGACAAATATATCCACATCAGTTTTTCATTTATATAATTGTTGCACCATTGTGCTTTTCCTGTTTTCCCCCCTGGCAGGTAGACCTTGTATCCTCCCTCATCATCTTCTTTCTCTTGCCTTACTTAATTGTCGCTAAGAGCTAAAATGTCAAACCCCATCCTACCTGCAACCTTTGCCTAATAATACAGACAGTGGTGAATGTGAAAAGAATTGGGAGAGATATAGGATAGAGGGGGAAGGACCTATTTTTCCCCCACATACCCTCATCCAACATTTCTAGCCGTTCTATCCAATACCTGTCACAATTCCACAATTCTTGTCTTTTTAACCATGGTCTGTGCTGTAGATATATTTATTGTTATTATTTCCCACCCCTCTTTCCCACTTCTCATTTTGCTTCCAGAGAGAGAGAGAGAGAGAGAGAGAGAGAGAGAGAGAGAGAGAGAGAGAGAGAGAGAGATTGCATGGATGATTGTGTGTGTTCTCTTTCGAACGAAGGATGTGGCCAGAAGCTAAATTGTATCAGTGCTTTTTTATTTGTCTCTCATGGCTTGATGATAATCTTTGTGGTGAATTATTAGCTATCTTCATTATATTCGATTAATGATGGAAATTCTCCACAGATATGATTATTCTTCAAAACAGACAGATTGGCTGGTTAGTACTTACCTTAGTTCTTTACCAGCGAAATTACATAAAAAAGAAAAGAAAAAGGACAAAATGTAGGACTAGCTGTCAGAACATGGTTCCTTCATCAGGTAGGAGAGAAGGGAGGAAAAAGGAAACAGGGTACAGAAGGGGAAGGTTATCCAAAGTCTAGGTCATGAGTTGATTATGGGTGATGTTCCAGGACTGTGTAAGTCAGAGATACTGTATGTTAGTACTGAGCCAAGCCAAAGGGGATAGATCAAGTGATAAAGAGAAGTGTACCAAATAATACTTTGTGGGGGATGGGGAAGGGGTGTTTAGGTAAAACATTTTTGATTAACAGGAACACACACACACACACACACACACACACACACACACACACACATAAACCAACCAAGCATTACATTGTTAATCTGGGAAGTTGTTATATTATTTAATCACAGAATATATCGATTAGTATGCCAAAAAAATTAATAATAATAATAGTAATAGTAGTAATAATAAAAATAATAATAATAAAATAACTGGTTTACGGGACACACTACTGATTTCACAAGTCAAGGCTGCAGAATTGTAAGATGTATCAGTAATTCTTTTACTGAAAACAACAAAGCCTGGAATGTCTTTATTTACATGCCACCCACTCTGGTTAATGGCATCATTGTCCTGGTCTCCAAGCTGCTGCCTGCATATGTCAACGAACTTAAGGAAATTACTATAGGACTCCATCTCAATTAACATTGGGCATTACAATTACCTAAAACTCAATTTATTTCTCCAGAATATGTTAAGAACAACAGCAAATAAATAAACATATTTTTTAATTATAATTTGGCAGGACTGACAAGACTTTATGTATTGTGTATAAATAAGAATTATACAGGACAGAGTTACATATATGCTTCAGGGAGATTTTATAGATTCAAACCTATTTGTGTGTGTGTGTGTGTGTGTGTGTGTGTGTGTGTGTTCTTATATTTTTCTTTTATTTATTTATTATTACTAAAAGTAGGTGTCCTGCTCACTAGACAGTTGCTTTAACCACTACACCCTCTTGATGCAGTGGCTTTGGATAGCTGTGTGGATTACCTAGACACACCTCCTTCCTCAGACCCGTATGTCATCTCTGCCCCAGTCCAAGTGACTTATCCTGCTTTGGCTTTCAGGCAGTGATCCCCATTTAATTATATCATATGTGTTATTTCAATAGATTTGGAGTGACTCTGCAATGTTGTTTAAGGGCCATAATCATCTGGACTCTTATGTAAATGAGTGTTTGGACTAAGGAGGAAGCTGTACCTGGGTTATCAGACAAGTGTTTAAGGCCACCATGTCAGGATGGCTTATAGTTAATGCAACTGCTTTGTGGGCAGGAGACCCAGATTCAAGTGCCAGCCTTTGTAAAAAATTTCATCTATGCTTAAGTCTGCATGTATATATACATCAGTTATCATCATTATATTATTATCATTATTACTATTATTACAGAAAACATTGAAAGGGTGAAATGAGTTGTTGAAGATAAAAGCTCATTGACACCACCTAAAATGTTGTCTTTTATTTCTACAGGGGTAAGTTTGTAAACCTGGAGGATATTAGTTGTCGAATCAAAGCAGGTTGCAAAGATCATCCACCTTGGCCAAAAGGTATCTGCTCAAAGTGTCAGCCAAATGCCATTACATTAAATCGACAGGTTAGTACAGTGAACAGTCTATGTATTGGATGTTCGTCACTTATTTTTCTATTTTGACATCACCTTAATGTGCTAGTTGTTCTGTATTTCTTTGCATTGTAATATTATTGTTATAAACAAGAACAACTTTAATTATACATTTATGTGTGTTTTTGAGATTTATTGTATATATAATAATTAGGGATGGGTTGAACCTCAATTTTACAGAATCGAATCCGAATACCGAACCGAGCGAGGTGGTGCAGTGGTGACACACTGAACTCGCATTCGGAAGGATGGTGGTTCAAATCCACCTCCAGCCATCGAGATTTAGGTTTTCCGTGATTTCCCTAAATCACTCCAGGCAAATGCCGGGATGGTTCCTTCCAAAGGGCACGGCCGATTTCCTCCCCCATTCCTACCCAAAAATCTGAGCGCAAGCTCCATCTAATGACTAAGCTGTTGACGGGACGTTAAACCCTAAGTTTCCTACCTTCCGAATACCGAATCTTACATAAAACATGTGCCAACTCCGAACCCAAATCGAATCTTCAACCCAAATAATCTGTCAACTCAAGTACATGTATTTAAAAAGAATTACTACTCTATCACAGCCAGTGATGAAGATAAATCCTTCTGGGGTGAATACCAAATGACAATATCAACAGTAAAATTTAAGAAATTTAAATTTCATTTAGATTTTTATTTTAAGTGTTAAGAATTTTGTAATACCCCCTACTCTTAGAAGAAATTTGTATGAAACATTTCAATATATATGTTCTTTAGTGGTCTAAAAGATAATAAGAAACTTTCTTCACTCTAATTCAAAATGTTTCATTTTGATGAAATAAAAAATAATGAAAGGAAAGGATTACCCATTTTCTTCTTTTCTCAAAGGGGAAGGCTCAAAAATAAAACCTGAAAAGGTGAGTAGATATTTTGGAAGTAAAAAAAATAGATTCTTAAAAACTAGGATGTGTAGATGTTAAATAATTTTATAGTTACATATAAGACATTCCATGAGTGACAGACAGAACATTCAGAAACAGAGAAATCTACGATTATTCGACGTGTGTGTACTTGTTAGTGCCACGAAGACATTTCAGAACTGTGAAAAGTACTTAACATGCATATTGCGCATTTTGGAGGTTTAAGCAAGAGTATTTTATAGATTTATTTATTATTTCAAACACTTAAGATCATGTAACTTGTCTGCACAGAATTTTTATTCGTAGAAGATTTAAAAATCAGTACTAACAGTCAGTTTCCGTGCTTCATTTCTATATGCTTCCTTTCAGCATAAGAATAATACAAATGTCAACATCAACGTACGGCGTTTGCCATTGTCTTTTGGGGCTGGCTGCAGTGGCTGAGCGGTCTGCAGCACAGTCTGCACAGCTGCTACGGTCAGGGGTTAAAATCCCCCCTTGAGCATGAGTGTTTGTGTCATCTTTAGTATAAGGTAGTTTGTAAGTTTAGAGACTGATGACCCCGCAGTTAAGTCCCTTAAGCTTAACAAACATTTGAACATTTTGTCTTTCAGGTTTGTTAGGCGGATGGAATTTAAATGTGGTAACAGCTAACATGGAAGATTACGTGGCATAACGTTTACATCTCCATCTTGGCCCCGTCGTTTTCCCATTTGTGGAGACGACGACATTTTTAGGGCTAACGTTGGATAGGAAACTTAGCTGGTCTCCACATGTGTCTTCTCTGCCTGCCCGCTGTACTCGTTCCCTCAACGTTCTCTGTGTTTTTAGTGGTACATGATGGGGCGCAGATCGTACTGTCCTGCTTCACCTCTATCGGTCTACTGTCAGATCCAAGCTGTATTATGGGAGTTTCGTGTACTCTTCTGCACAGCCGTCCATTTTAGCCTTCTAAACTCGATCTACCATCTGGGGTTACGCCTGGCAATAGATGCCTTTTACACTAGCCCTATTGTAAGCCTCTAAGCTGCCAAATTACCTATAACCTATCAACGCGACATATTGCTGTATCGGTACGCATGCCGTCTGCTGTCGATGACCCACAACCCTTCCTATCCATTCTTTAATGACTCCCTCAATAGCCAATATGGGCTGCCGGCAACTGCCCTGCTCCCTCCTAGAGCCCGCTTGCGTCGGCAGCTCGATTTTACTCTCCCTTCCACATTTCAAATAGGTAAGAACCCAGTGCCACCTTGGCTTCAGGCTCAAGTTCGCGTTCACCTCGAACTTACCTCACTCCCAAAGGAGAGTACTTCGGATGCTTTTTACCGCTCGAGGTTTCTTGAACTTCGTGCATGGCTCGATTATTCTGTCTTCATATATACAAATGACTCTAAGACCAATGAAGGTGTCGGATGTGCGTTTGTCGTTGGGAATGACGGTTTTCAGTACAGGCTTCATGATCACTGCTCGAATTTCACAGCTGAGCTTTTTGCCCTCTATCAGGCTGTACTATACATCCGTCAACACCATTATCCCAGTGCCACCTTGGCTTCAGGCTCAAGTTCGCGTTCACCTCGAACTTACCTCACTCCCAAAGGAGAGTACTTCGGATGCTTTTTACCGCTCGAGGTTTCTTGAACTTCGTGCATGGCTCGATTATTCTGTCTTCATATATACAAATGACTCTAAGACCAATGAAGGTGTCGGATGTGCGTTTGTCGTTGGGAATGACGGTTTTCAGTACGGGCTTCATGATCACTGCTCGAATTTCACAGCTGAGCTTTTTGCCCTCTATCAAGCTGTACTATACATCCGTCAACACCATTATCCTTCCTATATCGCCTGCTCTGACTCCTTCAGCGCCATCCAGAGTCTGAGAGCCCCTTTTCGGCCCATCCTGTAGTACACCAAATCAACCGTTCCATTCAATTATTAGTTGCCGACGGCCCTCACGTTCACCTGCTGTGGGTACCTGGCCACACAGGCGTGCCTGGTAACGAGGCTGCTGATGCCGTGGCCAAGGCTGCAACTCTCCTACCCCGGAGAGCTACGTACTGTGTGTCCTCGAATGATATTCGAGGGGCTCTTTCCTGTTGCCTTATATCGTCGTGGCATAATGTGTGGTCCTCGCTTACAAACCATTAAACCGCTCCCGGTGTTTTGGAAGACCCCCTCACACCACTCGTGATGAGAAGAGGTCATCTTGGCCCTGTTGCGGATTGGACATTGCCAGTTCAGCCACCACCACATGCTAACTGGTGACCGTGCACCATTATGTTCCTGTGGTCACCCGCTGACGGTGCACCATGTTTTATTGTCTTGTCCAAATTTTACTCCTGTTCATATTGCACTGAATCTACCGAATACACTGGAAGAAATTTTAGCTGATGACGCAAGAGCTGCTGCTCAAGTCTTGAATTTTATCAACTTGACCAATTTGTCAAAGGACATTTAGCTCTTCCGTTAGTTGTATTTTTACCCTATGTTGTTAGCTGTTAGGCTTATTATCCTTCGGTATATCTCAGTTTTGATTTGGGCACTAATGACCTCAGCAGTTGTGCACCCTAAAAAAAAGAAAAAAAGAAGAAAAAGAAAAAGGGGGGGGGAGACATATCCACAATACGGGATGGCCATCATCTTGTTCACATGGCCATTGTGGACCAGTTAGCGTCATCATCATGTCGCTGGAGCATTGCAACAAGTGTGAACTTGTCTGCATTGACAGTTCATCACTGTCTGCTTCAGGTCAGACTGCTTGCACTCATGCCATTATGTTGGCTTCCACTGTCCAGAAACCACAAGCTCCTCAATGGGCATGTGAACACCATCAATGGGGTGCTGAGTAACAAAATGCTAGAAACTGCCCAGGAGACTGTCTTTGCTGGTTCCGGCCAAAAGTAAAGTGTTTGAGCTGCTACATCTAAGAAGCTTTAGGATGCACAGAAGAACTTATACCTAGAATATTCATGGAATGTATGACTTTAACTGTGAATGGGTAAAGTTGAAAATGTGTACTCAACCTGGATTCGAACCCAGGTCTCCTGCTTTCTAGGCTGTTGCGCTGACCTCTACACCACTGGGGATACTGCGATCACCACACCTGCATGGAATTACTCAAGTACGCCTCCCGTCAGATACAAATTCCCAACATTACCCTGCCCACTAGAACTCAACTCGTAGTTATTGTAAACTAATTTCCATAAGTAAGGGCCTAGGAGTGCCTCCACATCATTGCCCATCATCGGCAATTTATATAAGTTATATATATGTGGTGTCTGTTCTTTTGGATATGTCTGAAAGAACAGACACCACATATATATATATACAGTAGAACCTCGTTTTTACGCTTTTCAGGGGACTTCAGTGAAATGGTGTAAAATGCAGGAAAATGTAAAATGCAGGAAATAAGGTTTTAAATGGTAAAATATGCTTAATGGATCAGCCTTGCATTTTTGTAGTTTGTGTGATATATTTACATAATAAACATCTAAATACTTGCCAGGGAGTTGCTTATACAATAAAGGTAATCCAAATTTTTACTATTTTAGGCGCCAGGCAAACTGGTAATTTTATGGGAAGTAGAAATTTTTGACGTAATTTCAGTCATTATAATCGAAGAAGCCACTATTTTAGGCGCCAGACAGAACTGGTAATTTTATGGGAAGTGGAATTTTTTGACGTAATGTCAGTCATTATAATCGAGGATGCCACTATTTTAAGCGCCAGGCAAACTGGTAATTTTATGGGAAGTAGAAATTTTTGACGTAATTTCAGTCATTATAATCGAGGATGCCGCTATTTTAAGCGCCAAGCAAACTGGTAATTTTATCGGAAGTAGAAATTTTTGACGTAATTTCAGTCATTATAATCGAGGATGCCGCTATTTTAAGTGCCAGGCAAACTGGTTATTTTATGGGAAGTAGAAATTTTTTACATAATTTCATCCATTATAATCGAGGACGCCACTGCTGGGCTATAACACATCTTCAAAATTACCTGAAGCGCTTCGATAGATATCGTTTGTACGCCGCTGCCAGGCTATGTAACACATCTTCAAAATTACTGCCTTTTACCGGAATGAATTATTTCCGTTCTTTTTGTATTTTTCGATGTTTCACACAGTATTAGAGAATTTATTCGCGTTCTCGAGTACAAACATGTGCATAAGTATTTTTGTGACGTTTGCATAGGATCGGCATCTCTCACTATTATCGATTTTTTGAGGTTCTGGGTATTATGATACCCAACTTTGACAGATAAAGTTCTTTATTAATCAGAAATATGTATCACAAAAACAACGCAACTATTTATTCTCACTTCAACAAAGCAACTGGTTCTGATTGTTTGAATACTCACCAGCCGCTCTGGCAAAGAAGCTAGTGGAAAGACGAACTACACCGCTACAAATCAGCATTATTCTCTCGTTAACAAACCATTCTGCTTTTCTGAGTACATGCCAGGCACTCTGCCAAAAAAGCTGGTGAAAAGAATAACTACATTGCCACAAATCGGCGCGTCTTTAAGTCAACAACGAAACGCGAAATATACGTTTGAATAAATGCAAAGTGTCAATTTTTAAGCACTATACTTCAGGGGAAAGCCATGCTAGTGTCAATTTATGTACATTACGTCATTTTTCTTCACGAACATGCTTTCAAAAAGTGTAAAACGCGGGAAAAGCGTAATTATGTTAATGCAAAAACGAGGTCGAATTAACATTGTAAACATAGGAAATTTGACGGGACCGACAAAAAATTGTGTAAATGGCGGGAAAATGTAAAAACCGAGAATGTAAAAATGAGGTTTTACTGTATATAACTTTTATACCTAGAAACTCCATAGTGGAATAAAAACAAAAAATGTCTTGTTTAAGCTACATATTCTGTAAGAGTATTCTGTATTATCACCTTTTACATTGGTCTTCATAGTGTACAGTCAGTTAAAATTCCACAATTAGTGATGTAATAAGATGGAATAAAACTTTGAAATTAATTCAGAATATAATAAGTTATTTATGATGTAAGATGGAATTAATAATATAATATGTGAAGTCTGATAATATGAGTTGCAGCAATATCATTACGGAAATAGACTAGCATTTCCGTCATAAGTCAAAACATTTGGGCTACTAACTTTGAACAAGCAATCTCTTCATAATAAACATCAAGTGTGGTGGCCATGTAAATTTCACGTTTGAGACATCACAACATCAATGGTGACAAGGAAGTTTTCAGGGGGAGGGACATGGGGATGGATTTGGGGCATTCCAGAAAGTGGTTTATGTCCTTGATTTTGCATGGGAGTCAGTGGGTTACAGGTTGGATGTGTTGGTCTACCAGAGCTGAGTTGCATTCTTTTAGGGCTTTGAAGCCTGACCTGATGGGACGGCCTGGAAATTTTCTTTATAAATTTTAGACAGTAGGTAGAACATAGTGTGGTTCAGGCGGAGAAGTAGTTCTATGGAGGCATTGGTGAGACCTTGTGAGAGACATAAGATTGTTATGATTTTCCGTAGTTCACCTTGTATTGAGGTAATTGGGTCTTGAGATACAGGTTTGTCTGTAGAGGTGTATGAGAGTTTTTTTCAATCCCTCTGCCACATACTCCTCTCATTGAATTACTACATTTGTGGAGCCCTTTTCTGTTGAGAGAATGCTAATAGTGGACTCTGCTTTCAGTTTTCAGATGCTGGGTTGATGTTAGGAGTAGGTGATATGTTATTTAGGAAGGATTGGGAGGCAATCTGGTTGTGATGTAAGTTTACTCAACTGTAAAGTTTACTGACAGTTAAGTTTCATTGTTAATTTACCAGACATTGTAATAACAGGCCTAAGTGACTTGTACTGCTTTACTAAGCCTTATCCCCACTGCTTTGTCTGTAGCTATGCATATCCATATTGTGGAGCTTTTAAATGAAAAACGGTGGAAACGATTGATTGAGTTCAGTTTAGTACAATTTATTATATACAAATAGATCCATACGAGAATATTACACAAAATTAACAGGTAACCCTTGAATTTGTACCCACTTAAATCAATATCACCATTTCCCATGGTAATCTAGTGGCTCCTCTATACATTTAACAAAATTATGCAATAGATACCGACTGGTCATAACTTAAATTATGAAACAAATATTACAACTCCAACAAGGTTCTTGGTATCAACTATCAATCCTTCCTCACATACAGTTAAGGAACAGCTTTTCAAAAACACAATATGTCAGACAAAGTCAATTATAGCCCAGCAGCCTCTGGTTCTATACATAAATTCGAAAACAACATCTGCACAGGAACAGCTTAATGTCCACATATCGGTAAGAATCCCTGTGTACGCTCGTCACCAGAGTCCAGTATATATTTGTAATAGCACCAAATAATCTAGGAAGACAATTGGGCAAGACATGTTTGCCCCTATACCATCACAATGCGTAATCATACGCCACACCTTCGACCACGTTAGGAACCTCCCTTTCTTTTGTGTACGTCCAGTCTTCCTCGGCCACCACCACAGGATCCCTTTGGCCAAACTTGTCAGCTCTCCTCTAATGCAGCACCACTGGAACTGCCACAACCTTGGCCACAAGTTGGTCGTAGCCACGTGATACCATCACTGACCAACTCCACATGCTCTCCCCCCTACCCGTGCACTCGCCAAAGACCTTGTTTCCCACTCCACCAGTGAGGTTACCTCTGGTCCACAATTGGCACTGCCAACTGCTAGCATATTGATAATTTTCAGACATGTGCCGATCACGGCACAACATCTAGCCTGTATAAGGCATGCTGATACTACCTTCATAACGTCTGCCTCCCGCCCACATCCACCCATCCTCACAAGCAGTCCCCGAAAAATAGATTGATGAAGCCGACCAATACTGCTGCTGCAATATGCCTGTTGTCCAGGGCAACCTATACATATGTGGATTGAAAATTGTTTTTGCCACTGACATGTAGGCTGCCCTAAAAGTAGGTTAATACTTGGGTTAGAACTTAAATAGTGGCAACACTGCTGTGGAGACTCTATGCAATGAAATTTATTATTGTCGCTGATAGCACACATTGTTGACATACTGACCTTACCTCTGAGCAAATGGGTCCATCCCATGTCACTGGCTTGCACACAGTCAAGGGAAATACTGTCACTTGTGAGGTTGCTGTATAACGTAACAGAGTCACTATGTTTTCAACACAGAAACAATGTAGTTTGATTAAGATTGAATGTGCCAGAGGTCGTACAGCATGACAGTGGCATCAAGGCCTTCAATAGGTGTGCGGGGAATCGGCATTGCTGTAGAGAAGAGTGGCACATTGGGTAAAAGTCTTCAACAAAGGTCGGCAAACTGTGGCAGACGTGCGTCGAGCAGGTCGTTCTAGATTCTCTGAAGAAGTAGTGCATACTGTCGGCATGTTAGTGGACAGTGATCGATTTGTCTCTTTCCCAAGAGACCAGATAAGGGTATACGACTGCTTCGCATTGGCTGAGACATGGGCCACATTGTACGAGCCAAAACGGGAAACGCCAATCCAACGAATGGCATCATTATGAGTCACCGCAAAAGTTGAAAGTGCATCAGAGCCCCAGTATAGTGACAGTGATGGTGATTCTCATGTACATTTGTAATTGTGTTATACTAATATATTACATTCCTTGTCAGCAGACTGTTAATGCACAGTATTACTGTTTGTTTTTGGGGGCAACACCTGCGACCAAGCAGCAACACTTTCTGCGCAACCCGCCCATCATTTTGCACGACAATACACGGGTGCATACATCGCAATCTGTGGCTGCTCTGTCCGTCAATGGGACTGGGAAGTACTGTACCATCCACCATACTCCCTGGACTTAAGTTCTTGTGACTTTGGTTTCATTCCGAAGATGAAGGAACCACTATGTGGCATTCATTTCAGAACTGTTCCAGAGACTCGACAGGCAGTAGACCACTCCATTTGCACCATCAACAGGACATGCTCTACTAACAGTAGTAACAGTTTCTACACAACACTGGTGACTACTATGAATGACAGTAACATGTGCAAACATGTAACGCTTTTGTAACAGTAGTGAATAAATAATTGCCACTATTTAAGTTCCAAACCTTGAACTTACATGAACACAACATACAAGGAAGTATAGATGTCTGTGCCTAGAAAACAGTTTCTTACTCCTCTTGTGTTATCTATCCTCCACACCAGGTTAATGCAGCAGACATTCACACAAGAATTGTGTGTCCTGCAGAGCAGCCTATATGTCAGGGGCTCAAAATGTGTATCCATGTCCCTATTCTTGTTAGAGTTAGGTGAATGTAAACATCCCACTGTATCCCCTTGATCACAGACATTGCCGTGGTGGGGTGGCTTGCATGTCTCAATGATACAGATAGCGGTACCATTGGTGCAACCACGGTGATTGGGTATCTGTGAAGAGGCAAAACAAATGTGTAGTTCTGAAGAGGGGCAGCAGCCTTTCAGTAGTTTGAGGGGCAACAGTCTGAATTATTGACTGAGTAGGCCTTGTTACATCAGTTAATGTAGCTTTGAGTAATATTATAATCGCAATAGCATATTTATTTTATTTTACTATAATGACTGATTTAGATTGATAAAGATCAGCTCAGATCATGTCCTTGTGAGTAGTTGGCCCGTCTCTTGAGGAGCAACTCTGAGCAGTGTACTAAAATCATATTGTGATCTAGAGTGCTGTAATTATTATATTAATCACATATAAAATATTAATGTGGCTTTGTCATACAGTTACTGTGAACAGCTGAAAGCAAGGAAAAACTAAAGCTGTAAATCTTCCTAAGGACATGCAGCCCTACTGTATCAACATAAATATGCTGATCGCACCCTCTTGGGTAAAATATTCCGGAGGTAAAATAGTCACCCATTGGGCTCGTTGATGTGGACTAGTCAGGAGGATGAGGCCAACAGTCAAGACAATACTGACATTCTACAGATCAGAGTGTGGAATGTTAGGTCTCTTAATTAGGTATGGGGCTTAGAAAATTTAAAGATGGGAAAGGGTAGAGGTTGAAGTTAGATATAGCAGATATTAGTGAAGTTCGATGGAAAGACACACAGAATTTCTGGTCAGGTGAGTACAGGGTTATAAATACAAAATCATTTTGAGGTATTAGTAAGTGGATCTAATAATGAACAAGAAAATAGGAATGCAAGTAAACAACTGTGAACAGCAGCACACTTATTGTATTATCATAGTCAAGATAGACACAAAGTGAACACCAACTACAGTAATAAGAGTTTATGTGCCAATTAGCTCTACCAATGACAAGGAGTTATTCAAACAGTTAAGAGAGACATGGGGGACTGTAACTCAGTGGTAGGTAAAAGGAAAGGGGGGGGGGAGATAGTAGGTGAATATGGACTGGGGAAAAGGAATTAAAGAGGAAGTCGCCTGATAGAATTTTGCACAGAACATGATGTAATCATTACAAGTACTTTGTTTAATTTCACAAAAGACATTTGTATACATGTGGGAATGGAATAGGAAAGGAAATGCCTACTAGTGGTACAGTGTACCCTCCGCCACGCACTTTACCTTGGTTTGCGGAGTATAAAAGTAGGTGTAGAGACCAGGACACACTGGAAGGCACCAGATAGATTTTATAATGCTAAGAAATAGTTTTCAGAACCAGGTTTTAATTGTAAGACATATCCAGGAGAGGATATGGACTCTAACAATGTCTTGTTGGTTATAAACTGTAGACTGAAACTGAAAAAACTGGAGGAAGAGAGGAAAATAAGGAGATGGGGCCTGGATAAACTGAAGAACCTGAAGTTCTTGAGAATTTCAGAGATAGATTTAGGCAACAATTGACAGAAACAGGGGAAATGACACAATAGAAGAAGAATGGGATATTAGTGTATAAGGAAGTGGCATCGATGGTTATAAGGATGGTTTCAGGAGGTAACAGGCTGGGTAAGGATTTCAGGCGGTCGAGGAAGTGGTTGGTGTCTTTGATGAAGGATGGGAGACTGCACATGATGGGTTGAAGGTGTTGGTCTATGTAGGCAGAGATTCGTTCTGTTGGGGCTTGGTAACCGGCCACAATGGGGCGGCCGGGATGATTGGGTTTGTGAATCTTCGGAAGTAGGTAGAAGGTGGGGGTGCGTGGTGTCGGTGGAGTCATGAGGTTAATGGAGTCAGGTGAAAGGTTTTGTAGGGGGCCTAAGGTTTTAAGGATTCCTTGAAGCTATGCCTGGACATCAGGAATGGGATTGCCTTGAAAAACTTTATATGTGGTATTATCTGAAAGCTGACGCACTCCCTCTGCCACATACTCCCGCCGATCAAGTACCACTGTCGTGGAGCCCTTGTCGGCAGGGAGAATGACGATGGAATGGTCAGCCTTCAGATCACGGATGGCTCGGGATTCAGCTGCGGTAATGTTGGGAGTAGGATTAAGGTTTCTCAGGAAGGACTGGGAGGCAAGGTTGGAAGTAAGGAATTCCTGGAAGGTTTGAAGAGGGTGATTTTGAGGAAGAGCCCACACCTCAGTTGTATAAGGCTTACCCAGGCAAGCGGGGCTCTGCCTGGGTGGACCTTTAGTTCCCTAACTGCTCGTGGGACCAGAATGAAACGAGCAAATAAAAGCGTGGCCTGCCGCGAAAACGGCATCTCAAAGCATGGTAAGGTCGAATTCAATGCTGAGAAATATGACCCTCAGTTGTTCCCTTCCTTGGCAACGCCGTGGGAGGAACGTAGGGCGAGAAGTCGAGGTGAGGCGTATGCCCCCCGATATTTAGTATGTTCCCGGACTGACGGTGAATCGTTTACCACCACAAAGCCCCTGTTGTTGAAAACGTTTAGGATAAATTCGGCGAAGTGGAGGGCATGTCGAAGATGCGATCCGGCTCTGTCCTTATTACGACGTCATCCCCAGCACAGTCACAAGCATTGCTTGCCTGTGACAAGCTGGGTGATGTTCCAGTAATGATCACTCCTCATAAGAGCCTCAACATGGTACAGGGTATTATATTCCATAAAGATCTGTTGCAGACTGATTACGAGCTTCGTAAGAACTTAGAGAGGACAGGAGTTCACTTTATATGGCGAGTGCATAGGGGTTCAAAGGACAATAGGGTTGCTACCGGTGCATTCATCTCGGCCTTCGAGGGCGATTCCTTGCCTGAGAAGGTAAGGTGATGATATACCGTTATGATGCCAAGCCCTACATTTCTCCCCCTATGCACTGTTTTAAGTGCTGGAGGTTTGGGCACATGTCCTCCAGGTGTACTGCCAACTCCACCTGTCGAGAGTGTGGACATGCGGAACACCCTGACGTCCCTTGTGCACCTCCTCCATTTTGTGTGAACTGTGGACAACACCACTCCCCTTGCTCGCCCACATGCTCTGTTCTGCATAAGGAAAGAAAGATCATGGAATATAAAACCCTGGATAGGCTGTCTTACTCGGAGGCAAAGAGGAATTACGAAAAACTGCCTCCCATCAGCATGAAGCCATCCTTTGCTGCAGCTGCATCTTCATCTACAGCCTTACGACCTGTACAGTCGGTCCTAGTGGGCTCCCGGACCCAACCATCCACCTCTGTCCCCTTGACCATTGGGGGCACCTCAAATTCCATCGCCCCCAAAGATCCGGGATTGGGAGCGGTAACCACCAAACTAAAGGGGACATTGGTCCCCACCCCGGAGCCAGAGTCACAACAGCCTGCACTGGCTCATCGCGCTAGGAAGGGGTCGCTCGGCTCCCATCCCTCTAAGGTTTCTCCCGCTGAATTAGCGGATGCCAGAAAGTACCGCCAGCTGGTCATAGGGCTCCACGCCCCTCCTCAGTCCCGGGAACTGAGCTGGCAGCGTCCTCCCAGCATGAGAAGCCTAAAGAGAAGTGCAAAACAAAGAAGAAGAAGAAAGACAAGAAACCACCCAAGGAGAAGGATACCCCGGTGGCCACCTTGCCACCACCGCCCTCCACCTCTTCTTCTGAGGATGATGTAATAATACTTTTTTTTTTTTTTTTTTTTTTAATCGATGGTGTTGTCACAAGATCAAAGTTGAAAACCAGAATTGAAATTTAACTAACCGTAAGATCAGCAATGAATATTAATTTTTGAAATGGATAATACACTGAAAGGACCACTAAAGATTCCTCCGTCATTTCTCAGTAGCAATGTAAGTTAAAAATTACGACAACACAAGAAAGCGCCATTATATAAGAAAATAGCAGAATCAGTTACCTGGTATGCATTCATTGGTGGAAGCTGTGACATTGCAGTTGAACCTGTATGAATTGATCAATATCTTCGTTCTCGTAAACTGATGCTTGGTTTCGTGACTATTAATTATTAAAGTTTTAAGACCGTGTGCAGTTTTGATCACTATGGTTATCGAAAGTTACAGACATTATCAGACTTCGCTTTTAACAGAATGAAGATTTCCTGCAGGCATTCAATTTTTAATATAAAATGAGAGTAAATAAATTTTGCATCAAGAATGTTCTTTTGTCATCATGAGACAATATGCAAGAATGACCAAGCATCAATTTACTAATATTGCTGAAAAATCAAGTCCAAAATTAAATGAAAGATGGGGAGAAATAGTCATTATTTAAATAAAATAGGAATTCCAAATGAAATTTAAAATTTATTACATTAAAGGATGCTAACCAGGGCTCACACTTACATGGTTCGGTAGGTCGAGTAAAATACGTCCGCTCAGTATAAAGGTAGAAAAACGAAAGACCACAAGTGATTCCGTTTTCTATCCAGATCGTTTGAAATGGTTGAACGATTACTTGAAACAAGGATAATCAGAGATTTATTGGCAGAGAGAACGGATGCTTGCGACAAGAGTCGCAGATATAATTTTCAATAAAAAAAGTTTTAATGTATCGCTACAACGAGATAGAGATCCTCACGTCCCCCAAAGACTTGGCAATTGCCGAGTCTTCGGAAGCCATGGATGTTGAGGCTCTACCTCAAAATTCGGCGATGGCAGAAGATACTGTGCCTCCTACTGCGCCGTCGAAATCAGCATGTCCCAGCGACCAGGAGGCTCTCCGATCCTCCAGTGGAACTGTGGCAGCTTTTCCGCCATTTGCCAGAGTTACAGCAATTGTTGTGTTACTTCCCGTCATTTTGTGTAGCCCTGTAGGAAACCTGGTTTCCTGCTCAAAGGACCCCAGCCCTTCGTGGCTATCGGGGCTACTACAAAAACCGTACCACATATGACAGGGTCTCTGGAGGTGTATGTATATATGTCCTTGCCACTGTCCCCAGTGCCGCTGTGCCTCTCCACATGACTCTTGAGGCGTTGGCTGTTCGAATCCGGGCTATGCAGGCACTAATGATCTGTTCTCTTTACCTTCCTCCAGATGAGATGGTTTCATTTACTGACCTTGCTGCCCTGGTGGCAGAACTTCCCCCACCATTTTTGCTTCTGGGGGACTTCAATGCCCACCATCCCTTGTGGGGTGGAGCGCAGACAACAGGTCGCGGTAGGGACATAGAGATGCTTTTATCCCAGCAAGACAGCTGCCTGTTAAACACTGGTGCACCCACGCATTTTTGCGTGGCGCGAGGCACGTATTCAGTGATAGATCTCTCTATTTGTACCCCGAGCCTGCTGCCGCATTTCCAGTGGAGGGTCCATGATGACCTTTGTAACAGCAACCATTTTACAGTTCTCATGTCGTTCCTGGGTTTCCAACCTGCGGGCTGCCTGTCTCGATGGTCTCTTCATCGAGCTGATTGGCAACGCTACACCTCAGCTGCTACGGTTCCTGTCCCGACGTGGACCTGGCGGTTCACCAGGTCACCAATACAATAGTTTCAGCCACTGAGGCAACCATTCCCACCACTTCTGACTCCCCACGGCGTAAGTCTGTGCCCTGGTGGACGCCGGAAATCGCTGCAGCCATTCGGGAACATCGGCAGGCGCTCCAGCGCCATCGGCACCACCCCACCTTGGACAACCTGATAGCCTTCAAACGGCTTCGGGCCCGAGCTCGACGGCTCATTCGGCAGAGCAAACAGGACAGCTGGGAGAGTTATGTCGCCAGCATCGGCTCTCGCGCTTCGTCATCTAAGGTGTGGTCCCAAGTTAAACGCCTCTTTGGGTACCTCACATCAGCAGCAATCCCCAACTTACAGATCCAGGGTACTGTATGCACCGAAGCCATTGCTGTTGCTTAGTATATGGCGGAGTATTATGCTCGCAATTCCACAACTGCAACATACAGTGTAGACTTCCGTGCACTGAAACAGTGGGTAGAACAGCGACAACTGTCGTTTCACACGCGTCTAGCAGAATCATACAACTCTGCTTTCAGTGAATGGGAATTCGAAACTGCCCTTGCCACTGCCGCAATACCTCTCCGGGACTGGACAGGATCCACAGTCAGTTCATCTGGCACCTGGTGCTGATCCACAGGTGGCTGATAGTTACCGCCCATTCAGCCTCACCAACGTTCTGTGCAAGCTATTCGAACGTATGGTGAGCCGGCGGCTTATGTGGATACTTGAACATAGAGGTCTGTTGTTCCCACATCAGGGGACTGTTGATAACTTAGTGGCCCTGGAGTCTGCCATTCCTACGGCATTTAGCAGGTGTGAACATGTTGTTGCCATCTTTTTCGACCTTAGAAAGGTATACTACACAACTTGGTGCCACCACATTCTGGCTACACTGCACAGTTGGGGCTTGAGAGGTCCGCTCCCTCTTTTTATTCAAAACTTTCTTTCCTTCCGATCTTTTGGGTACGGGTTGGTACTTCCCTCAGCTCCCCTCACGTCCAGGAGAATGGTGTTCCGCAGGGCTCCGTCCTTAGTGTTACCCCTCTTTTTAATTGCCATCAATGGACTTTCTGAGGCAGTGGGGTCATCGGTATCTTCCTCCTTGTTCGCTGATGACTTCCTGTCTCTTTGAACACATTTATCTCCAAAACTACTTGACGAATTGTCATGGGGTTGTCACACGTGACTTGAGCATATCGTGCTGTTGCATAAAGGCTTCAACAATTAAAATCGGATCAGAGAAAATAAAGATATCATAATTTAACCATTTGTTTAAAAACCTTCGTGTATGTCTATTTGTTTAAGGTAATCTCCAAAAGTACTACACAAACTTTCATGGGTTTCCACAGATAAATTAGGAACAGTTTGGAGAGTAACATAGGCTACATTTCATAAAAAACGGATCAGAGGAAGGGAAGATGTAATTTGAAGTTTTATGTGTATACTATGTATCGTGTAGTTCAACAAATCTCCAAGAATACTATAAGAACTTTCATGGGGTTTCATAGGTCAACTGAGAGTACCTTGGGGCAACGTATAAGCTTTATTTCATCCAAATCGGATCAGGGGAAGAAGAGATATCATAATTTGTAGTTCCTGGTGAATGCTGTGCTTGAATTGCAGCATAGTATAGCAAAGATCCAATAGAGGCGCTAATCGTAACATAGTATACCAAATAACTAATAGATTGGGATGTTGCATTTTTTAGTCACATAACTTAGGTGTAATACACTCACACAAGGGCTACAATTTTCTTTACAGCAGCGGTGTTGTGTATTGATGTTGGCAACGGTCGTTGAATCCTTTTTGAAAAATCAGTCACATACAATGAAGGGGAATAATTCTTTGTGTTGATGATGAAATAAATAAATAATGTTGTTCCGATCAGTAAATTAATAATAATAATGATCCTCATAAAGCGAATACCAACATTAACATACTAAACCGCTGCCACTGCAATTAAAAATTAACCCAGGTATTACACAAAACAATCATTTTTTTACTAGCTGTATCCCGCATGCCTTGCAATGCCATTGAAAGAAAAAAGTGCTTCTTTCCGCGGGTATCATTTTCATTTAAAACATAACGACGTTCCTTCCCGTCTATTGATGTTTTCATCTACTAAGAATTCTTTGTGAGGAGACACGAATTTATGTAGTTTCCTTTCTGATTTCGGTGCGTACTTACTACATCTTGAGTCCATTCTGTTTAGTAATGCCTAGAAAACTGGATAGTACAGTACAGAACAAACAGAGGCCCTGTTAGTTACGTAGTGCACAAAAGAATTAATAGTTGGGGCTGCAGAATTTTTCATTTTTTTAAATATTTTATTTATTTTCGATGATTATGCCATAGAACAGCAATGAACCACTAAAGGTGCTGTTGGTTTTGTAGTGCTGCAGAGAAACAATACATGATCATGTAGTGCGTATTCCTTCAGTGACAGAAGTATTTTGAATTAAGAGCCTCAGTTTTATCTCTGCAAATACAAACTAACATTGAACAGTGAGTTGCTGATTACACATTGTATATTCACAGCTTAACGGGGTTTCTTTGCTTCTTTTGACAGGGAACATTTGAATTAAAAGCATAACGACAGTCCTTCATGTCTATCGATACTCTAATTTACATAAGAATTCTTTGCAAGAAAAATCGAATTTATGTAGACCCCTTTTTGATTTTGGTGTATCCTCATTACATTTTGAGTTTGTTCTCTCTGGAATGCGTCAAAATTGCCATAGTACAGGAAAGGACGACGTAAGGCGACGTTAATTACATAGTACACCAAAGAACTAATTATGGCATTGCTACGTTTTTCATTCTCATAACTATGGTGTAATACACTACAGGGAGGCGTACAATTTTACTTATGGCAGCGACATTGTGAGCTGATGTTGGCAAGAGCCGTTGAATGCTTTTCAAAAACTCAGTCACATAGAATGAGGGGAATAATTCTTTATGTTCCTGATGAAATAAATAATTTATGCTGTCCTGGTCAGTAAATTAATCGTCCTCCTAAAGCGAATAGTTAGTTGCCAACAATAGCAAACTAAATCGCTGCCACTGCAAGTAAAATTTAACCCAGGTTGGGCACAATTTTTTTAAATTCCTAACTGTATTCCATATGCTTTTCAATGTCATGGAAAGAAAAGAAGTGCATCTTTTGATGGGTATAACCACTAAATTGTGCATGAAAGAAATACAGTAAAACCTCGTTTTTACGTTCCCGGTTTTTACATTTTCCTGCCATTTACACCATTTTTTGTCGGTCTGTCAAAATTTACTATGTTCACAATGTTAATTCGCCCTCATTTTTGCATGATCATATTTACACTTTTCCTGCATTTTACACTTTTTGAAAGCATGTTCGTGAAGAAAAAATGACGTATTCTACATAAATTGATGCTAGCATGGCTTTCCCCATAAAATATAGCACTTAAAAATTATTCGCAGTCAAGTTTCTTGACACTTTGCATTTAATCAAATGTATATTTCGCGTATAATTGTTGGCAGTACGTATCTAGTTGACTTACGACGCGCAGATTTGTGACGATGTAGTTCCTCTTTCCACCAGCTTCTTTGCCACAGTGGCTGGCGTGTACTCAATCAGAACCAGTTGCTTTGTTGATGTGAGAATAAAGAGTTGCATTGTTTTTGTGATACATATTTCTGATTCATAAAGAACGTTATCTGTCAAAGTTTGGTATCATAATACCCACAACCTCAAAAAAGCGGTAATAGTGTGAGATGCCAATCCTATGCAAACATCACAAAAATACTTATGCATGTGTTTGCACTTGAGAACATGAATAAATTCTCTAATATTGTTGAGTGAAACATTGAAAAATACAAAAAGAACGGAACTTTAGGAGTTTTACTACGTAAATAATTAATGCCAGTAAAAGGCAGTAATTTTGAAGATGTGTTACATAGCCTGGCAGCGGCGTCCAAACGATATCTATCGAAGCGGTTGAAGTAATTTTGAAGATGTTTTACATAGCCCAGCAGTGGCGTCCTCAGTTGTAATGAATGAAATTACGTCAAAATTTCTACTTCCCATAAAATTGCCAGTTCTGCCCTGTGCTTAAAATAGTAAAAATTTTGATAACCTTTATTGTATAATAAACTTCCTGGCGAGTATTTAGATACCTATTATGTACATATATCACAAATAAACTACGAAAATGCGAGGCTGATCCAGTAAGCACATTTTACCATTTAAAACACTACTTCCTGCATTTTACACTATTTTAATGAAGACCCTTGAAAAGTGTAAAAATGAGGTTCTACTGTATCTATTAAGTTGGAATTACCACATGATATTGAGACTAATCCACTCTTTCCACACACTTATTTGCTCTTACAATTGGTTTGTACTACACTGGCTGCAAAGAAGCCCCACCTCCTTTTCACAGAGCAACCACATAACATGAAATAATATCTAAATAAATGTGTCACAGAAGCAACACGAAAGTTGAGAAAGCGTCACTAAAAGAGCCATTTACACATAGTCATCCGTTTTAACCGAACAAAAAAGGACCAAGATAAAGTCAGCGATTAATATATTTTTCCCAGTATTATGTAACATTTCCACCTTAATGTTCAGGACACGAAAACTGTTCTGCGCATCTGAATGCTCACTCCAGAGATATTTCTGCTCTGTGCCTGCGACTAGAGATAATATACACATGCGAGCAACGAACTCATCAGAAACCTCTCCTCTTTCATAATTGTTCTGTACAATATTGAGATTAAAATTTGAAATTACTTACTTTTGGTGCGGACTTTATTAAGATAGATACAGACGTCTTCTTTTGCAGAATAAATTGTACTTAGTGTTCTGAATATATAGTTCTATTACAGAAGGTTGATTTCAATTTCGTGCTTTACGAAGTAATCACTGCAGGACATGTGGACATGTCTCAGGTGAAAGAGTGGACGATGCTGCTAACACGTCGAGACAATTCACTGGAAATACTATATTTAATGGAAAATTCTATACAGATGATCAGCTGACGGCATTCCTTCAGCGATTACCCGAACTTTATGGCACATTGACACCAGCATGGCATTTTATTTAAACAGACATGAACTGCTCTGTTGATTGAATTACCAGACTTCCAGCATTTGTCAAGTTTTCGATAATAGGGAGCACTACATACAGAATAACTGCAACATACTAATACTTCAGCATACACTTACAGTTTAGTACTACACTATAGAACCAATACATGTCGCTGTTATTATTATTACTATTTTTCATCTCAATGATAGAAGTGTTTTTAGAAGTTTACGCCAAACAGACAATTTCACACCGCAGTCTTAACTTTATGAACACAAATTAACATTAAATTTACATTGTTCCGGAGTACGGACTTACATTAATTTGACTTTTTGTATGAAAAACTTTATGAACATTCAGCATTTTCGACAATGACTTCTACTTTAATTTGACATCTTGGCTAGGAAAACTGAGTTTATTGACAGAGCGATCCAATAAGGATTCTGTTTTTGCTGTCCTAGGTCCGGAACGCTAAAAACCATGATATACACAGGTTCCTCTTTAACAACCGTTGCGAAGCACGGGCATATAAGCTAATAATAACAATAATAATAATAATAAAATTATGTTAACCATATATACAGTAAATAAATAAATCTAACACTAAGTGACCCCAGTGCACTATCATTTTATCCTTTATGAATTCTTCTACCATGTGATAACAGTGCACTCACAGTAGCCTTATTTGTAGATTCTCTGAGTTCATATTAAGTATATTTTTGTGCAGTAATTTAGTACACTGTCAGAAGAAAATTAGTACACCTGGAAAGACAACATTTAGTTTGATCCGATGACAGCACATGCCACCTGAGGAATAGTAGATGTACAAATGATGACATAGCTGCCAGAGCATCACAGGGAATGCTTACAGCCACAAGGATCAGTGTGGTATCAGCATGTGAAGCAAACATCCCACGCAATTTGGATGTTCTACATTAGTTGTGCAATGATACTGGTTGCAATTGTCATGTGAACATTCTCACATCCATGGATGAGGTTCTGGACATCCAGACACAGAATGTCTGCCAATATTATCATATCATAATGGCAGCAGTGGCAGATTGTACAGCTACCACAGCACAGATAATATGGCTTGTGAGCCAAGAAGTGTCAACATGAACTTTGACAACCAGTTAGTAGCGCTGGGACTGTAGGTATGGTGCACACCTCTCTTAGAAGATGGAATGGCAGTCAACGGTCTTCAACAATGAAAACAGATTCTGCCTGCAAGCAAGTGATAGTCATTTGCACATATAAAGTAGACTTGGCGAGCACTTTCTCGTAGAGTCTATTTATTCAAGCCAAATTGTTTGATATGGTACAACTCGTGTTCACCTTCGGTGTTTGTGAAGGGAACACTGACCAGTGCTCAGTACACGCAAAATATTGTAAGACCTGTTCTTTTGCCATTCTTGCAATATTAATGGTGATGTGTTGCTCCAACAGGATAATGCTTGTCCACAAACTGCTTGTGAAAGTCTGTGTGCTGTGCAAGATGTACAACTTTCCTGACCTGTACACTCTCTGGACTTGTCTCTGATCAAGCACATGCGGGATACGATGGGATGACAACTTGTGATCCCACTATTTTTACAGTATTATATGAAGAGGTTGGGCTGGCATAGAATAATATACCCCTCTGTATGTTCGATTGAATGCCAGAAAAAGTGCCTGCATTGCCATGTGTGGAGGCTACACCATGTACTAATATGGATGCTTCAGCATGGATCAGCACCTGGTTCCTCAGTCTCATTCAAGCTATTGACCTGTAAACATAATCATTTCATGTACTCCAAATGCACCGTTTCATTGGTACTTTGGAGGCTCTTATCAACTAAACAGCATAGGGCAGAAAGTTTTTGGCCATTAGGGTGACAAGAGCTGTTATGTATTTGAATGTCGGTTGTTGTAGGTTTCCTATATACTTTAAATGAGTGTCTACCATCCTGCTTCGTAATGTTAAGGTCAAGGAACTGAAGTGTGCCATCCTTCTCTTGTTCAATGGTAAATTCGATTTTCTCATTTAGGCTGTAAAATTTATTAACTATTTCAGTCCCAAAAGCTTAGGTCTTCGTGGCAAACAAGTCTGCTCCAGTCCCGAATCTCTGAACCAATACACCAATAACCTAATAACCGCTTTCACATCCCGCAGCTATCCTCCTGATCTGGTACAGAAGCAAATTGCCAGAGCCACTTCCTCATACCCACAAATTTAGAACCTTTAACAGAAGACCCTAGGAGTGCGCCTCTTGTCACCGGATACGTTCCAGGACTGGAGCGGACTTTGAATGTGGCTCTCCAGCAAGGATATGACTACCTTAAATCCTGCCCCGAAATGAGATCTATCCTTCATGACATCCTTCCTACTCCACCGAGAGTGTCTTTCCACCGCCCACCTATCCTCCATAACCTCCTAGTCCATCCTTATGAAATACCCAAACTACCTTCCCTACCTTCTGGCCCCTACCCTTGTAACTGCCCCCATTGTAAAACTTGCCCTATGCACCCTTCCACCACCACTTACTCCAGTCCCGTAACCCGGAAGGTGTACACGATCAAGGGCAGAGCCACTTGCGATAGTACCCATGTGATTTACTAACTGACATGCCTGCACTGTGAAGCGTTCTATGTGGGAATGACCAGCAACAAACTGTCCATTTGCATGAACGGTCACAGGCAGACAGTGTTTGTTGGTAATGAGGATCACCCTGTGGCTAAACACGCCGTGGTGCTCAGGCATCATATCTTGGCACAGTGTTACACTGTCCGGGTTATCTGGATACTTCCCACTGACACCAATCTTTCAGAACTCCGGAGATGGGAACTTGCCCTTCAGCATATTCTCTCTTCCTGTTGCCCACCTGGTTGCAACCTCCACTAAATTCAAATTCCCGCCCACCGTCTTTAACATCTTTGCCTCGGTTCTCTGGACAGAGCATCTGCCTCTAGTGGTATCTCTGTCCAACTTCTTTGCTTTCTACAGTATGTCTTCCTAGGTGTTTTGTGTGTGTGTGTGTGTGTGTTTATATATATATATATATATATATATATATAAAGTATAGAAGGAAACTATAAAATAAATATAAAAAATAGAAAACGGATGACTTACCCAAAAGGACCGGCTCGTCGATAGACACAAAAATAAAAATCACACTCAAACACATATACAAGCTTTTGCCACCACTGGCAGCTTCTTCAGGAAAAAGAGGAAAAAAGGGGAGGAGAAAGGGAAGGATATGGGTTTTAAGGAAGTGGAAAAGGAGTCATTCCAATCCCAGGAGTGGAAGGACTTACCTTGGGGGACAAAAAGGAAGGTAGATAAATACACACACACTCACACATATCCAAACACCTGAAGAAGCTGCCAGTGGTGGCGAAAGCTTGTATGTGTGTTTGAGTGTGATTTTTATTTTTGTGTCTATCGACGAGCCGGTCCTTTTGGTAAGTCATCCGTTTTAACGAAAATTATAGAGGGAAACTTTCCTGGTGGGACAAACAAATATAAAAAATAGAAAACAGGTGACTTACCAAAAGGACCGGCTCGAAGATAGATACAAATAAAATCACACACAAACGTACATACAAGCTTTCGCAACCGTTGGTTGCTTCTTCAGGATAAGAGGAAAAAAGGAGAGGAGAAAGGGAAGGATATGGGTTTTAAGGAAGTGGAAAAGGAGTCATTCCAATCCCAGGAGTGGAAGGACTTACCTTAGGGGAAAAAAAGGAAGGTAAACAAATACACACACACTCACACATATCCAAACGCAAACACACCTAGACAGACAGGGAAAAATAAATGAATATTTAGATCTCTCCAAATCTGAACCAAGGCGTGTTTCATATTAATCACATCCACAATCTCAAAATACAATCTTCTAGAGATCAAGATCGTCAAAGTTAAGAAAGGGAACTTAGATCCACATGAAGTTTATTTTATGTCTAAAAGCAATAAACGATCCACCAAAATAAAGACAATTTGCAATTAAACACCAAAATAAAGTAAGCTTAACTTCCAAACTATTATTAGGAATTTTGATCACTTCATTGAAGTAATTTGTTTGAATCTCCCAATCACAAATACCCAATTTAAGTAACCATTTAGTGAAAACGGGATGACCATTTGCCATCATGTTCTGAGTCAAATTATGAATTTTAACGTGAGACCATAAGGGTGATCGTTTAACTAAGACATGCCAATAAAACGGAAATCTCCACCAAATAAATTTATTTTGCCAATGCTTTACGTCGACAAGTATATTTGAAATTGTGTGATAAACTATGTTTAAATCAAATAAGATCCTTGGCTTGCATAAAGATTCTAAATAACAGCAAGACCTGTCGTTCATAGTAGTTAAACAAATTGTCAATAGGTGGCACATTCTACATTGCTTTTATATTAGCTGTGCAAACTAAGTTGATACTCGACGCAGTGGCTAATGTGAGTAACCATAAATACATGTGCCATTTATAATCATTCGTCAGGTATCAACGAGGTTTGTACAAAAAGTACAATTTTTTTCAGACTAAAGTGTTTTTGTGGAAACAATAACTTTAAGCTAACTGTGAATTTTTTGTCATAAGTGGAGAACAAAACCTTGAAAATGATACCTCAATCATTAATGTTGGATAAGTTATACGGGAGATATGGCGTACCCACAAAGTAACACTGATGAGAAATAATGTATATGATTTATTTATTATACAATAATATACACACATAATTTGGTTATATTAAAAATTCGGCAGTGCAGTAGAAGGAATTAGCCATTAGTAAGACTTTCAGGCTCCTCTTAAACTGATCTTTATTTGTAGCTAATTTTTTGTAAATTATTGAAAGCATATGTTCCTGAGTAGTGAATTCCTTTTGAACTAAAGTAATTGCTTTTAAAGCCTTATGTAGATCATTTTTCTTCCTAGTATTCTATGTATGAACTGAGCTGTTTGTTGGAAGAAGGGATATGTTATTTATGACAAATTTCTGTAAGGAATAAAATACTGACAGGTAGTAGTTACTATACCCAGTTCTTTGAAGGGGTTTCTACACAATATTTGTGAATTTATTACGTTATGGAATGAAAGTAAGCACAGTATGCAAGGTGTTTTTTTTTTTTTTTGTCTACATCTGTTAACACTAGAATTGCAAATACAGATTTGTTAATTTGCAGTTCTGTGGTGTGTTCCTCCCAACTGAATTTATCATCAAGATGTAATCCCAGAAATTTAATACTGGCAACCTCTTCTATCTGCTCTTCATATTTTACGCATATGCTGGATGAAAACCTCTTACATGTTTTGAACTGCATGTAGTGAGTATTTTCAAAGTTTAACGTCAGCTAGCTGAAAACCGGCATTGCTTGGGTATTTATTTATTTATTCCTGCCTTGAGTTATTACTTATCCTGTCCCTTCTCTCTCTGTCCATCTCCCTTTTTCTAAAAACATGTTATATTCATCGGAGAATATATAATGTCTTGCATAATGTACAAAATTATAAGTACATTATCAAAACAAAGAAAGATGGTAATCAAGATACAAAATTCGTAAGTTATTGACAGTATAGTAATAGGACAGTTTACAACTCACCACAAAGACATGACTATGAGCTGCGACATGCACATAAAAAGACGTACACATACAACACTTTCAGTTACCGGCCATGGTCTTCATCAGAAATAGGAACATTCACACAACACACAAACGTCATCTCCGGCTGTCACGGTGAGTTGTAAATTGTCCTATTACTATATTGTATGAGATCCGTCACTTACAGCAACTGTTCTCATTGATTGAAGCTTACATGTGCAAAATTTCATCTGTGTTTTATATATGAAGGTGAGTTGACTTTAAACCATATACAGATGATCTGGCAATACTAGATGAAATTTTTGGGAATTTGAAGAACAGAGTAGAACCACTAAAAGAAACAGCTGAAATAGTTGAGCTATCATGATAACAGGACAGTTTTAAAAACTAAATATTGATGTATCAAGATAACTGATAACTTCAGATATCTTGGTGAAACTACTGTATGAACCATAAATTGGAATAGAATCAATTTAAAATAAAACTGAAAATATGAAAGGAACTTCCATGAAGGTTAAAAATTTATACAATAAAAACTTTTCTATAAATATATTTCATTATTACGAGACAGTCCTGAATCTATAAGTCCACTATGCAACAGAAACACTTCATTTAAGCAGATACAAAATGGCTTTAAAAGCTTTTGCATTGTTAAAAATACTAGACCCAATGAAGAATAATGATGGGAGACTGGGTACTTAGATCTAATAAGAAACTTAATGAATTTGGTTAAAAAATTACAGACATCATCAGGCAGAGATGAGTTACATGCTATGGTCATTTAAAGAGAAAGAATGGAAAAAGACTATCAAAGAAGATTTATACATTCTTTCAAAATACGAAAAAATACAACATATGTGATTCAAAAGGTACTGTGAGAAGAGACCGGAAAGAAATCCATATTGATCAGGAGACCATATACAGAGAGAAAAATTTATAGCAGCAATTAAGAAATTCTAAAGAACAAACCAACAAAATATGTGGAACCAAATGGAAGAGAGGAAACACGCTCATTCAGAAAAAATGAAGGTGTATGGAGGAATATGAAAGAGAAGAACAAAATAGTTATTTTAGCATAGTTCTTGGTTACTTGCAATGAATAAATAAATAAACAACAGATTTACATCATCAGAATTTGAATCACCTACAGACCTTCGTAATTATTGCTCTTGCTAAATGCTGCAGCTTTAGTAAAATGTACTTTCAAAATTGATGTGTGACATCTTATTTTTGCTGAAGTCAATTCACATGTAGTTGATATAAAAATTAGATATCTTAAGATTTTAATTCCATTTTTAACATAATTGAACTCATTGTACTGTATAAATTCTTCTGTTTCCATGTTTTCTGTGAATATTCACAGCAATATAAACCACCTGACATTCCTGAATTACAGTTACTGATTCTGCCTGTTGGTTTCAGGTGTATCGCCATGTGGACAATGTCATGTTTGAAAATGCTCATCTCGTTGAACGTTTTATTAATTACTGGCGTAGTACAGGTCATCAACGCCTTGGATTTCTTTATGGACGTTATGAAATTCATGGAGATGTACCGTTAGGAATTCGTGGTACAGTGGCCGCTATATATGAACCACCACAAACGAGTACACGAGATAGCATTACTTTACTTGAAACAGACAAGGACAGGAAACATGTGGATGACCTAGCTGGACAGCTGGGCTTAAGGCGTATTGGCTGGATATTCACAGATCTAGTTACAGATGATGTGAAGAAAGGCACGGTAAGTTGCAGTATAATTCATTATTGTAATTTCTACATGTTTGAGGTTTTTAATAACTTTTATAGTCGGTGCTTCTGGAGGTAAAATCTTGTACTTAGTTAAGTTGCATCACATGTCTTCTGCATGATCAATTTTTCTGCCACTCTGCTGATACCTTTTTCAGGATCTTTTGGTATTGATGTTTTGTTGAAGAGATAATCCTGAACACATCAACATCCCAAAGTACCAACAGAGTGGTCAGACTGTCTTTTTTGTAGAAGATATATGACAAGGCTGAAGAACCTAGATATATACCTTCAATACTAAACACATGATTGATCAGCAACCTGGTTTTCACAGTTCTCCAGCAGATGCTTCATATGTTCCTGTATAATGATATTCATCTTGAGTGTAACCAGAACAAATTAGATTTCATTCAAAACTCTTGTTGAATAGGCAACATGTCAAACAAATGTGATTGCTTGGGAAGCAAATCTTACTTGCATTTCTTCGAAATTGACTTGTCATCTTCTCACATCATGCTCTAACATCCGCATGATGTTGATTTTCAAATTGCTCTCTATAATTAGGATATTTAGGTGTTGATATTGAATATTTTATTTGATTGATCTCAAGCATCTGATCATTGTGGCACTCAACAATACAGGATTCTACATTGCACTTGTCACAGTAATGTCTGCTATGTTTATAGCTGTCATGTTGAACAGGCTGAACCAGGACTCACGTGGAAACACTACATTTTGCCCCTTGATACACCCACTAAGGTGTCTGTGATTATTACTATCTCAATTGCCACTGTAGACTTTTTCTCATCAGTTGACATTCTCCAGCAATTCATTATGTAGCTTTACAATCCAACATGGCCATGCAAACAAGGTAACATTCAGTTTCTACTGTGATCACACCTGGTACATTAGCTGCTTGACATTGTGTTTGATCTACTTCTGCTCTCTGGTTTTCCACTTAGATCATTGACTTAGGTGCATACCTTTTATGAGCCAAAATGAAAATATATTGAAAACATATTTCCTTACACTTTTACCAGAGAAAGAGGTTTCCTTTGAGTATGTGCCCCTGAGCTACCTCTACCTCCTGTGTAACATACAGTTATTTTGCAACCCCAACTACCCACATTAAAGCTCCCAAAATGAAACCCTTGCGCCCCCCCCACCCTAATAATTAGATGAACACTCTACATAACAATTCACAATATTTATTAAATTTTAACTGTTTTGGCTGTTGGTTCCTCATGGAACATTGTATTAACTATAAGGGGCATTCAAATGAAACTCGGTCACTAAAGTAAAGGTAATGATATTGTTAACTCCAAAAAGTACTTCTACATAGTACACATACTAAAAAATAGCCGTCAAAACTGTTGGCACATTTGTCCCTTTGCGACATTAGCTGGTTGATTCCATCCTTAAAAAAGATGGTAGGATGCTTTTGGATCCAGGACTGGACCCGTCACACACTTCATCATCCTTTGTGAAACAGTGTCCATGAGTAGCTTGTTTTAGAAGTCCAAACACATGAAAGTCCCATGGTGAAAGGTTGGTACTGTATGGTGGATGTTTCAGTGTTTCTCACCGAAACTGCTGCCATGTAGTCTTCACCGCATTGGCCGTGTGTGAGTGGGCATTATCATGCAGGAGGATATTGCCATTGGACAACATGGGTGTTTCGACTTGATGGCTTTTCTAAGGTTCTGTAAAGTGGCTTGATAATACTGGGCATTGATTCTGGTTCCCTGTTCCAGGCTTCTACTGCTTGCTCTGACACTTACTTTCCGGTTCAAAACGGCGTCACCATGATTCGTCATCTGTAACAATACATGACAAAAAGGTGTATTCTTCCACATGATAATGGTGCAAATAACCCAAAGACAGCACCTTTCATGTAATGTGCTGTTTGGTGGTCTGTTTTTAACTACCGGGTTGCAACTCGTTGCTTCTTGAAGTTCTCATCGATCGGCGCCGCAATAATGGTTGGCTGAAATTTCTTGAGACAAAACTAATTGGCTACAAATAATGAATATATGTGACATGTACAATTGCAGTGTCCAATTGTCCCCACTTACAGCCAGCATACAAGTCTCATTAATAACAGTTACCACAACCCAGTACACACATTCCACACGTCAATAATACAAATTATCACAGTTTGTATGTGGAATACAAAAGTCTCAGTTTCAAATTATAATGTGGCACAATTATTAATAATCCACTCATAATACTGGTAGAAACACTTACCACATGACTAACACTGAAGAACTTTTACGTAATTGTTTAAATTAGAGTTCAAAGTGACTTGGGTTGTATCTCTGGTATATCTCGTTACACGACACAAAACAATACTCAGAAATGGCATGGATTGTGCCTCAGATCAAGGATGTAACACGACTCCTTTACATGGCACAAAAGCATCCTATTTATATCAACCAAACAATGACACTGAAAATTACATATTGCTAATTACCTACATTGAGTTAATTATAATGGAAAAGTAAAAAAAAATACATGCAGTTGGCTACAGTAACTTCTCTGATATTGCCTCACTTTCAAATATATCGAAATAGAATTTTAAACAATTACTTCATAATAAACAGTAATTATACAGGAACTGATGTGGGAAAAACTTTCCTAACATTAATTGTGTAACATAATAATATCTACTTTAATATTATGAGAAAAGAATATACTTAGCGTTGACAGAAATACTAATTAGCATAATATATGACCTCTTGCATGAACTAATTAATATTCGCTAATTAAACAAACTTCTGCAAAGCTAGATAATAGAAAATTACTTCAGCTAGTTACATTATGAAAAACTCACACCTGCATGTTTTACAGCCCACTTTAGATTTGCCTGAAGTTTTATGATCTTTTGCAAATATTTTGATGGACGATATGATACGACTCTACTATTGTGATAAAGTCTATTCACCTGACAAGTAATATTGTCACGTTGAAACCTGCAGGTGGTCTGGAATTCAAAGGCTGGTTGTTAATAGAGCACAACACTGTCACTAAGAAACACATTTATTGCAAACATAAGTGTACATTCAGTACAGACTGCCTCGTGCTTGGAGTGCTCCACTACTTATACTTAGAAAGAATTTTCTGGAAATTACAAGTACTTCAAACATAAGAAACATGTAGAACATTCTAAAAATAGTAACAAGTAAATTCTCTTCTGCCTGTGGCAGGATTTGAACTTTTCTTTTGGTAGGTCTACACTTTGCGGTTCAATTTGTTCTTGGTTGTTTGTTGAATTGGGGGCCACAAGCACAGTGATCTGCGATGGTAACCACTGCACCATGCGTGCTGTCACAGAACTTGCAGCATTCATCCTCTTCTAGAAAGAAAAGCGACCCGCACTTAGGTTCCGTTTGCAGGCAGCTGCAGTGTCCTGGATCTTGTCATGGGTTCTCTGTATGGCAGTTCCAGAGAATCCTTCCTTTCTTCTTGCACGCCTTCCTTGTGGTAATGATGACCGGCGCCAGACCCTCCTGTCGTAGATCCATCATTACCATAATGGTCGTCAGAGTCCTTGAACAAGAATCAATTTCTGTCTATTTATTCTCTGAGATCGTTGTAAGGCTTCAAACGGAGGACGTGCACAATGTCTCTTCATTTTTGTCATTTTGAGGACGGCTTACAATCCTGACTTCGTCTGGGACATCTGACAAGCAGCATATGACATGATATGGACCAAAGTATCACTTCAGTAACTTTTCTGATAGCCCAACTTTCCGTACAGGGGTAAAAATCCATACCAGATCTCCTGAGCTGTACACAATAGCTCGGTGCTTGTCGTTATACCTATGGTGGTCCTTCTCCTGGGCTTCTAGTGTCCATATGTGAGTCAGGTGTCTTGCTTCTTCAGCCCTGGTGATGAGCTGTTTCATGTAGTCATTCTGAGTATCTTCCTGTTGGAACGAATACAGCATATCGATTGTCGTCTCAACCTCACATACATGGAGCAGAAAAAGTGGTGTGAAGCGTGTGGTGTCTGGCCTTGCTGTGTTTATATGCAGATGTCATGACTGTCAGCATTGTATCCCAATCCTTCTGCTCAACATCGACGTTCTTCGACAGCATATCTGCTAACGTCTTGTTAAAACATTCTGTAAGACCATTTGTCTACGGATAGTACACAGTTGTCATTCTGTGGACAATGTCGCAGCATGATATTGCTTCTGATACTAGTTTTGATATGAATACTTTTCCTTGATCACATGTGGTGCACCATGCTTCAAAATAATGTCTTCTTCTAGGAATTTTGTGATCTCTGAGGCTTCTGCAGTTGACACAGGTTTCGTGACAGCATAGAGGATGAGGTAGTCAGTGCAGACGATTATCCATCGGTTACCGGCTGTCGACTTCGGGAACCTACCTAAAAGGTCGATTCATGTCCGGTGGAATGGAGCTGCTGCTGGTGGAATTGGTACCAGATGACCTGGAGGAAATTGCGGCATGTTTTCGTCGCTAGCACTCCTTACAGTGACTGACATAGTGTTTGACAGATCGGTAGAGACCTTGCCAGTAATACCTGTGTCTGATTCTGTCGATAGTCTTCACGAATGCCAGATGACCGGATCTTGGTGAATCATGGAAATACTTGAGAATAGCTGGCCGAAGTTGAGCTGGAACATCCAGTAGCCATTTGGGGCCCAGTGGATCATGGTTGCTCTCATGAAATTCTCCTTTGCTAGGTTCTCCTCTCTCAAAGGCCTCCATGGTTTGGAATAATGGTGGATCTCCCCTCCCCTCTGTTTAGCTGTAATGTCACCTAACTCGGTGAGAGCTGAAATTTCATCCATTCTGTTGGCTAATGGATTTCTTGAAAGGCAGTTGCCGTCCTTGTGTTTACACCCGTTTTTGAATACCACTGTGACATCGTACTCTTGGAGTCTTAGTGCCCATCTTGCTAGTCGACTGGATGGATCCTTCAAATTGGTCAGCCAACATAAAGAATGGTGGTCTGGCACGATAGCGAATGGTTTACCGAATAGATACGGCCGGAATTTGTTGATAGCCCAGATAATGGTGAGACACTCCTTCTAATGAAGGTATTATACCAAAATTTGCTAGAATTGTACATTTTATCAATAGTGCAGTGGCTAATAACATCAAGAGACATGCTAGTTTTGCATTAGTTAGAGAATGCATTCGTTTTACTAGAAGACAACTGGATGTTATATCCAAAGATTTATTTTATCTTCATTTGGAGATCTCGTCTTCATTGTCCGGAATATCTTGGGATTGGGTTGATTGTTCCACCTGGGCAATATCGGACTGGGCGCACAGGAGCGCCGTCACAAAGCAATCCTCCAAGTTTCAACGGCTGTGTACTCCTTCTTGTTTGTAGAATAGTTCATCTTGGACTTTGAAAGAACTCTTGATGAATAAGCTATCGCCTGCTTGGCACCTTCCTGAATTTGTACAAGCACTGCACCAATCCCATAATCACTAGCATCTATGTGAAGTTCAGTTTCTGCATTCTCATTATATAAGGCTAGAACTGGTGCGGAAGTTAGAGCCTCCTTAAGTTCCCGGAAAGCTCGTTCTTTCGTCTGATCCCAGTAAAACATGGTGTCTTGCTGCAGAAGTGCTTGTAGTGGGCATGCCTTGTTACAAAAACCTATTAAACGGCGATAGTATGACCACAGCCCAAGGAAACTTCTCACATCACGGATGTGCTGAGGAGTTGGAAATGATGTGACTGCCCTTACTTTATCTGGATCAGGACGCACACTATCTCTGTTCACTAGGTGCCTGACGATTTTTATTTCATTGGCAACGAAGAGGCACTTCTTTGGGTTGAGGTGGAGTCCTGCTGTCTGTACACACTTCAACACAGTTGACAGACGGCTCAGATGTTCCACAAATGTCCTTGAGAAAACGACAATGTCATCTAGATAACAAAGGCATGTCGTCCATTTAAGATGTCGAAGTAAGTTGTCCATCATGAGTTTGAATGTGGCAGGGGCATTACATAGTCCAAATGGCATGACCTTGTATTCATAGAGACCATCAGGTGTAATAAAAGCAGTCTTCTCCATGTCAGCTTTGTCAACCTCAATTTGCCAATAACCTGTCTGCATGTCCATGGTGGAAAGTATGTAGCTTCTGTCAAACATTCTAAGGTGTCGTCAATGCGCGGCAATGGGTTGACATCTTCCTTTGTGATTTCGTTCAGCCACCAATAGTCGACACAGAAACACCACGTGCCATCCTTCTTTTTCACAAAGACCACTGAAGATGACCAGAGACTCTCTGAAGGTTGAATAATGTCATCGTACAACATCTTCTCCACTTTTTCTCGAATTATCCGTACGAATGTTGGCTAATTGGTGGATGATCCCCAGCATTGATACCGTGTTTTATCATGGGCCGTTTCATCTGGCTCTTCCTCTGCCTGGTCCGGATTACACTTGAAAATTGGTGTAGTATGGTTAACACCTGCTGAGATTGCTCCTGCGTCAAACTGGGCCCTATATGCAATACCAGTAATATTCTCTAGTGTGGTGTTGTCAGTAACAGCAGAGCATGGGACTTCATTGCTGAGATTGAGCTCACCGTCCTGGACTGGTTCAGCTGATCCAGTACACATTCCTTTAGGAATAAGTTGGGATTGCTCATGAAAATTAGAGGTCAAAAGTTCTCCTCAACCACATGTAATGCTTATGATAGCCACTGGTATGTAGATTTCCTTTGTTATACTGATTAGCTTTTTGCAATCGACAAGCACTTCACAGTTCAACTGGACATCTTGGCAGCTGACTGGAACTCTTCTCATTGATAACGGCTGGATCTCAACATTCTCGACAGCAAACCACCTCCCAGAAAAGTCCATGTTACCTGTACTCGTGGAATGGCTTTCTCAATTTGTAGCTCAGATCTTCCACAGTTATTGACAGCCTGGGATGCCTGAAGGAAGTCCATCCGAGGATGACATTGTGGCTACATTCTGTTAAGACGCCAAATTCAAAAGGCTGCATCCTGTTGTTGATAGTCACTCTTGCGACACATGTTCCTACCGGCTGGACAAATTTTCCATTTGCACCTTCAGCACAGTTTCTCTTATATCACAGAACATTGTATTTTTTAGCTTACGGTGGCAGTCATTCGACAATACAGAGAAGGAAGCTCCTGAATCAAGTAGTGCCCGGACAGGATGGCTGTTGATCATGACATCAGTGAGATTTCTTGACATCTTAGCGTCTGACACCCATGGAAGATTTTCATCTGCAGCGGCCTCACCTCCGTAGATGGTCGCCTCACCTAGTTTTCCTGAACTTAGTGGCTAGGTGAGTGGCTGGTATCTCTGTAAGGCGACGGTGAACGTTGGCGCTGTGTTGGAGAGCAACCATGTCCAGGATATGGTGACAGGCTTCGTCCCATAGGTCGAATGGCTCTGATGGCTGGTGTCTTCTCATATAATAATTGTCAAATACTCGTCTTCTCTCCCTACAGTATCGCACAACATGTCCGGGAAGGCCACAGTGAAAACACAATGGCGTGTTGTCTGTTGTCCTCCAGATATGTCCTCCTGTGGAGCTTCACATTAGCTGGAGGATTTGATTGTGCTCGCGTAAGCCGGTTTCTAAGCTGCAGTTGGGTGGCTGCAGCATGAGTCATAAGAGGACGAGGCCATTCTTCGCATCAGGTGCAACTGGCGGGGCTGACAGGCACTAATGTTTGAAATACCTCTTCCTCAGCAGCGTCAGGCAACACGTTCATTGTGAACACAAGCGTACACTCAGTACAGATTGCCTCGTGCTTGGATTGATCCAGTATTTATACATAGCAAGAATTTTCTGGAACTTACAAGTACATCAAACATAAGAAACATGTAGAACATTCTAGAAATAGTAATACAAACAAATAATTTTTCTTCTACCCATGGTGGGATTTGAAGTGGGGACCGCAAGCACAGCGATCAGCGATGCTAACCACTGCACCACGCTTGCTGTTGCAGAACTCGTGGAAAAATTCTTTCCAGATGTATTTTAACAATTAGTCAGAATTATTTGATATTTTAGTTTGTCTCTGACAAATATTGTCCTTTTTGTAATTATTACCTCTTTATAAACTATTATTTTAATATCATTTTCATTATCACTTAATTTACTCAACTTAGGGAATGATCTTATTGTATAAATAGGATACATGCCAAGATCACACTTTTTATTTATTCAAGATGACTGGTTTCGACACTATGGTGTCATCAGCTGGTGTCATTGACATTAAGCTGCTTATTATAGTGCTCCCCATAAAAGCTGGTAGGTGTACTGGATGATAGTTAAATAGATACTCATGTGCTGGTTGATAGTCAGATATAAAATGGATGGTTGGTCAAAATTAATACAGTAAAATAAACATAAAAGAATAACCACCATAGTGCACATGCCTGGTTGGTTTTCTGGAGGTCCTCAAAGTTTGGCATTCAGAAATGTCATGTGACATCCCTCGCCCAGAAACTTGCCTGAAACTCTTTTTTGTATACGCCATCTTGTTTTCTGTATTTGATGATTTTCTTATTATAACCCAAGCGTTGTCATTTCAAACCAATGTTGCACTGAAAATTATCAAAAACTTGTCATTGTTAGGACAAAGCATTACACTCTAATGTCTAAAAATGCCATGTTAGCAGAAAACACCTGCTATCAATGGTATGAGAATTACGTATTATTCTCACAGCTGTTCGGCGTAGCGTAATGGGCAGCAAATTAGTTTCTGATGCACGAATATCTTAGAGGGTGGTTCGAAACTTGCCGGGCACAGTGTTTCCCTTCCGTTACATTGAGATACGACAGTTGCCACAGAAATCTAGGACTCCATTTATATATGAAAGTAACAGTATCTGCGCGTTGTTTGGAATATTCATTATCACAGTATCCTCCCTGTTGTTGTGCAAATGCTTCAGAAGACCAGTTTTCAATTCGTTGTTGCTGGCAGTTGCTAACAGCTAAAATGCCATTTTTAGACACTATATAATAATTTATCGGACTAGGAATGACGTGTTTTTGTTAATTCTTCAGTACGCCACTGCTTCGAAATGACAACACGTAGGTTAAAAAAAAAAAAAAAAAAAAAAAAAAAAAAAAAAAAAAAAAAAAAAAAAAAAAAAAAAAAAACAGGAAGCAAGGTGGCGTATGCCAGAGAGTTCTGGGCGAGGAATGTCATGTGACATTTCCAAATCCCTGATTTACGTACAATCAAGTGACGGTGTCAAATTGCCATTATTTTTGCAAATATCTCTCTAACGGTGCGAGTTACGGAAAAGACATAAGAGAGAAAAGTTGTAGAGAATTTTCTCTGCTACAAGTTCGGTTATTCAATTTTCATGTCAGATGAACGGTTTATTTTCAATTACAGTTATATTACAAACGGTTTTTTTTTTGTTACTAAGAAATTGTTTGTCCGAAATATTTGAAAAAGGGAGGTTCTGGTCTCTGACGGCCAACAATTATGTCTGTAAAATTTGGTACTGATCGGTTGAACAGTTCGACCTAAAAAGTGCAAACACGTTATGGACAGACAGACAGATGTCATAAAATCACTGTTATTTTTGCAAAATATCTCTGAAATGATGCAAGATATGAAAAATACATAACAGAGGAAAGTTGTAGAGAATTTTCTCCTCTACAAATTCGTTTCAGAATTACAGTTAAGCCATTATTTTCATTTAAATTTCGAACTGTCAAAAGGCAATAGTATAGGCCCACTTTTAGTGTTACTACTGTAACCTAAAGCGGGCCAAAAGAATAACAAAAGTTTTGGAAAAGAAAATTATGACGGATACATTCGTATCTATTATCATGCAACAGTGGTATTGAGAGTTTCAGTATTGCAAGCAGATGGGTATGAACACCAACATTCTTTGTTACAAGTTGGTGGGGAAACCACTGTGCACAAATTGTTCATAAATTTAAGTGTTGAAGCATTATGGAGTGGATGGTGCCCACTCTAACCTTACCGCCTTTTTCTTCTCAAGTAAGCTACTCCATTGGAAACCACATTTTATGGAGGTATTCTCCATAAAGTAGCCCTCGAACTAGTTGGTTAATTTAGATGGAAAAATCACTGTTATACATAACTTATCTTGTCAAAAGTTGAACCGTAGAATACTGTGTTGTCATCATATTTCGCTGCACAGCTAATAGTAATAGTTCCATGTGTTTTGGTGGGATGAATTAAGAGCTGAATTTTTTTTATATTTAATTTTTCCTTGTTTATTGATCTTTCATATAATAAAAAAAATGTTCACAACTTGAAGCTACTTCTTATGAGTGCAATCAATTATAAGTGCATTGCAGTACACAAAACACTATAGTGGAGGGGGGGGGGGGGGGGAGTCCATTCTGCAATGGAGCTGATTTTAGTGATGACTTACCTACTGGTCCCGGTACCCTACTCTTAAGGTGTAGAGTCTGCAGCCGTTGCAGTGCAGGACACTGTAGGTATCCAGCTGGGATTAAGAACAAAACGCTGTGCCCAGAAAATTTTGGTGAGTGCTTGGATGTCAACCTTGGAAGTGATTGAAGAGCAGTGATTGAAAGTGTGAATATGTGTCAATCACAATAAGCCAATAACCATTTAAAAAGGGGCCAGAGAAATCTACGTGGACATGCTATCAGGGCTGGGTTGCAGGAGGCCAGGGAGAGAATGCTGCCGTAAGATATGCTTGTTGGCTCACACACTGGGTCACACCGCCACTAGATATTCTATTTCTCTGTCAATGCCAGGCCAGTCTACATCTCTGCGTGCCAGACTTGGTACGTGAGACACCCATTGTCCCTTGTCTAACAGCTGTAGAACTTCATGTCGCAAACTTGCAGGAACCACCACATGTAGATCTGCCGCAGTCGAAAGAAGGAGAACTTCCTCTAAGACGGAGAGGCGGTCTCGTGGAACAAAGTAATAGTGAAGGGAAGCGACATCCAAATGGAAACACATTATCTCTTCCCAATCGAACTGCGGATCTGGGCCCACTGGAAGTCTGGAAAGAACATCAGCATTGGCATGCTGGCCACAGGGGCGAAAATGAATGTCATTCTGGTACTGTGAAAGGTACAGGGCCCAGCACTGCAGTTGGTGGACAGCCCTATCTGGAATTTTGGAGGACGGACTAAACAACGGTATTAATGGTTTATGGTCTGCAATTAACTGAAACTTCGTGCGATACAAGAAGGGTTGAAACTTGGTCACGGCGTAGAATATGGCCAGGGCCTCCTCCTCCATCTGCGAGTAATGGGCCTGAAGTGGGTTAAGATTCATTTATGCAAACACCATTGGCTGCTCGTAGCCATCCACATTGGCGATGAGCAAGGACAATAACGGGGATAAAGCACCGAATAAAGCGATGAGGATATCCACGACAAAAACATAGCACGACATACCTCTGCATCATCGACGTGAAAGGCCTAGAAATGCTGCCGAAGACGATCTTCATATGTGTCCCAATCATCCACTGTCTCATTGTATGGGGGGGAAGGGAGGGGGGAGTGGCGCCGAAGAAGACTGTTTCGAAAGCAACACTGGAACTGCCTGCTGCTTGATGGCCATGAGCTCCTTCTGCTGCTCAACCAAAACCTGAATTGAAGCTTCCATGTCTAGATGACTTCGCATAACCCAACGAACAAAACAACATGTGCAAGGAGGACCCTACTTGTCGCCTCTTCTGTAGTACACAACACACGATAGTACGTAGCACTGTACGACGCTTACACCAGTCTGTCCCTGGGCGTAGCCCACATTGCACTCCATGCACCTGGGCCGCACTGGCAGAGTTGCTGTTATTCCGCTGGTAGTTCGTGCTGCTGCGACTACACGCAAGCTCTGGTGCCCGAGCCTTACTTGCTGCATCTACAGTAGGGGTCACACTGTGTCGGTGCGTGCCTCACACAATCTTTCTGGCGGCTACTACATGCATACATGTGATTAGTCAAAAAGCATACTTTTGTAATGAATTCGAAATTACAAGTGCCGGAACATGGCTGCGTCTTCTTCAAGATCAAAGATGCAATGCAAGTCCAAACAATATTTTATTAATGAATTTTGATCTACACCTTTTACTACTGTTTTAGTGACTGTTAATAAACTTTATCAATTAAGTAATGTTTCATATCTTCAGGATATTATAACTATTTCTGATATTAAATATTTTTTTGTAATACAGCCTGTTACTAGGCTTTTTTCTTGATTTACTTTCATTTGAATCAAATGAGCAATTAACAATTTTTTTATATTCACAATGATACCATCTTGACACATAATAAATACTCTACTTTAATATTTATGACTTTCTGAGTAACCAGTTTCAAATATACAACTATTAATCAAAGATTATTAAATTAAGTATTTCACCTTACATTTGTTTATAATGTTATCACATACCAAATGAGTGTGTGTATTGTGTTCAGTGCATCATGTACAGTCATCTAACTGCTAGTAATGAGATATAACGTTTTACTTTTCATAATAATTTGTAACATTGACCAAAGTTTTTGTCTATGCGTGAATGTTATGTAACATGACATACCATATATTTCTGCTGATAAGACAAGGTTGAATCATAAAAAAAGACCCCAAAATCTGTCGTCTTATAAGACGAGGAAAAAAGAAAAAAAATTAGATTGAAATTTCGTCTGAAATTTACATCGTGGAGGAAATATTTATGAAAACAAAGGTATGCGTATTTTTTAAATATTTGCTTTATGAGCTTTTATTAATTTACTGAGCGGACAAGAGTACATAATGAGAACGTATATGCCAAAAAGCAGGAATAGAAGTAATTATTTACAATACAGCTTGATTTTTTACAATGTCACTTGTCAAAAATAATTTCTCAGTACATCCAGATTGTGCTGAGACAATTACCGTATATTTACGTACGGAGCAGTGAAAGGGTTAAAATACTTTGGAGCTACACGCCAACAATTGCTGTTTCCTTTGAAATCCTTTATCTTATGTTCCCTGAAATTTCGTGTGTTTTCACCCACATAAAATGTGCATTGGCTCGATTAAATGTCATCTGGGTGAAAGAAATTACTTTTCTCTTAAACTTCGCAGTGTAAAAAAACGTGCTTCTTCATGATCGGATACATTGTTGCACTAAACACACGAAAGTTCAAAAGTAGATAGCAAACACTATGTGGTCACTGAGGTACTTTTATCAGGCCCCGCGACTCTGTACAACCTGCAGTTGTAAAGAAATGTACGTCCGAATCTTCGTGTAATGATAAGTAATTTATTTTTGCCATGTAGGTTACATTATCGAGCAGCACAATGCTCAACAAGCAAAACACAAAGTCATTTGTTACTAAAACTTGTTGACACGTAACTAGGCAAAGAAACATCTATAAAACAGCGATAATAAAACATATGGAAACATAGAATAACTTACATTCAATAAGAAGGAATAAATGCACGCATGACCATTAACAAGAATAAAACGAAGGTAATGGAATGTAATGTCAGAAAATCAGACGATGCTGAAGGCATTAGATTAGGTAATGAGACATTAAAAGTAGTAGATGAATTTTGTTATTTGGGTAGCAAAATAAATTCTGATGGCTGAAGTAAAGAAGATATAAAATGCAGAATGGCTATGGGGAGAAAAGTGTTTCTAAAGAAGCGAAACTTGTTAACATCCAATATTCATTTAAATGTTAGGAAGTCCTTTCTGAAAGCATTGGTCTGGAGTGTAGCATTGTATGGCAGTGAAATGTGGACGATAAGGAGTTCAGACGAAAAGATTAAAGAATCTTTTGAAATGTGGTGCTACAGATGAATGATGAAGATTAGATGGGTAGATCACTTGATTAATGAGGAAGTGCTTAACCAAATTGGGGAGAAAAGGAGTTTCTGGCGTATCTTGAGTAAGAGAAGGGATAGATGGGTAGGACACATTCTGAGACATCAAGGCATTGTCAACTTAGCATTAGAAGGAAGTGTGTGGGGTAAAAATTGTAGAGGGCGACTGAGGGACGAATACAGTAAGCAGATTCATTAGGATGTAGGTTGTCGAACATATTCTCAGATGAAGAGACTTGCACAGTACAGGGTAGCATAGAGAGCTGCATCAAACCAGTCAGCGTACTGAAGACCACAACAACAACAAATGCACGCGCAACACACAGCGCCCCTGGCGGTATGCTAGGAACTACGCAGGTGCACATCTAAAATTTGAGACTCGTGTTCATTGAAGCTTTCACTTACAACACACAAACAGTTGGTAGCCTGCTGCAGTCTCTACAACTGCAGTAAAGGGTGAAATCCACACAAAACCTATGTATGGCAGCTTATAGTTGCATTTTTCGGGACTTCCTGAAGCTTTCCTTCCAAATCTAGGCCACAGGCGTAATTTTTAGATCCCAAAAACTGTTAAAAAAAAAAAGTGCATCTTGCATTCGGATAAATACGGTTGTTGTTGTTATGGTCTTCAGTCCGGAGACTGGTTTGATGCAGCTCTCCACCCTACTCTATCCTGAGCAAGCCTTTTCATCTCCTCATAAGAACGACAACCCACATCCACTTGAATCTGCTTACTATACGCGTCTCTTGGTCTCCCTCTGCGATTTTTACCCCACACACTTCTCTCCAACGCTAAATTCACAATTCCTTGATGTCTAAGAATGTGTCCTACCAATCTATCCCTTCTTTTAGTCAAGGTATGCCAGAAATTTCTTTTCTCCCCAATTCGGTTCAGTACCTCCTCATTAGTTACGCGATCCACCCACCTAATCTTCAGCATTCTTCTGTAGCACCACATTTCAAAAGCCTCTATCCTCTTTCTGTCCACACTGCTTATCGTCCATGTTTCACTCCCATACAAGGCAACACTCCATACAAATGCCTTCAGAAAGGACTTCCTTAGGCTTAAATCAATATTCGATGTTAACAAATTTCTCTTTTTCAAAAACGCCTTTCTACCCATTGCCATTCTGCATTTTATATCATCTGTACTGCGACCATCATTTGTTATTTTACTGCCCAAGTAACAAAACTCATCTACCTCCTTTATTGTTTCGTTACCTAATCTAATTCCTTCAGCATCACCTGATTTTCTTACACTGCACTCCATTACCCTAGTTTTAGTCTTGTTAATGTTCATCTTATATGCACCTTTCAGCACACTGTCCATTCCGTTCAATTGCTCTTCCAGGTCGTTTGCTGTATCTGACAGAATCACTATGTCATCGGCAAAACGCAATGTTTTTAATTCTTCACCCTGAACTTTAATTCCTTCTCCAAATTTCTCCTTGCTTTCCTTTATAGCTTGCTCAATGTACAAATTGAACAACATTGGGGAAAGGCTACAACCCTGTCTTACTCCCTTTCCAACCACTGCATCCCTTTCATGCCCTTCAACTCTGACAACCGCTGTCTGGTTTTTGTACAAGTTGTAAATAACCTTACGCTCCCTATATTTTACTCCTGCTTGCTTCAGAACTTGAAAGAGTTTATTCCAATCAACATTGTCAAAAGCCTTCTCCAAATCTACAAAAGCTAGAAATGTAGGTTTGCCTTTTCTTAATCTATCTTCTAGGATAAGCCGTAAAGTGAGTATTGCCTCCCGTGTTCCTACATTTCTTCTGAACCCAAACTGATCTTCCCCGAGGTCGGCTTCTACCAGCTTTTCCATCCTTCTGTATATAATTCGTGTTAATATTTTGCAACCATGACTTATCAAACTGATGGTTCTGTAGTTTTCACACCTGTCTGCACCCGCTTTCTTTGGAATGGGGATTATAACATTTTTCTTAAAGTCTGAGGGTACTTCACCTGTCTCATACATCTTACACACAATGTGAAACAATTTTGTCATGGCTGGTTCTCCCAGAGACTTCAGTATCTCTGACGGGATATCATCTACCCCAGGGGCCTTGTTTCGACTTAGGTCTTTCAGTGCTCTGTCAAATTCATCTCTCAGTATAGTATCTCCTATTTCATCATCATCATCTACGTCCTCTTCCCTTCCTACAATAGTGTCTCGAAGTTCATTTCCTTTGTAGAGCCCCTCTATATACTCTTTCCACCTTTCAGCTTTCCCTTCTTTGCTGAGAACTGGTTTTCCATCAGTGTCCTTGATATTCATAGAGCTGTTTTTCTTATCTCCAAATGTTTCTTTTATTTTTCTGTAGGCTGTATCTATTTTTCCCCTATTTATACATTCTTCTACATCCTTGCATTTGCCTTCTAGCCATTCCTGCTTAGCCATTTTGCACTTCCTGTCAATCTCATTTCTTAGTCGTCTGTACTCCATTTTGCCTGTTTCATTTACTGCATTTTTATACTTTCTCCTTTCATCGATTAAATTTAATATCTCCTGTGATATCCAAGGATTCTTTGTAGGTCTTGCCTTCCTACCTATTTTGTCCTCTGCTGCCTTCACTATAAATACGGTAAAATGCTTAAACTATAAAATTTTGTTGAAAATTTGTACCTCATCTTATGTGAAGGTTGTCTTATCTGCGAAAATATACGGTAATTTATATGTCATTTATATGCCTCTCAGTTCTGCTAAGTTAGTATTTAGCTAGATATTAAAGTGTACAACAGCTTATGTAAGTATTTGTGTTTTGAACATTAGTTTACATGATACCAATATATTTCCAATACAAGTAAGTTTTAGTTACAACTTCAGGTTTTAGCTAATGTTAACAAAGATATATATCTACATTAGACATTTGTATGGTATTGGTTTGTTTCTACCTCTCATAATATTGAAGTGATTGGTAAATTTTAATATAGTTGTAACACTATTTTTTGTGTAATGCTGGTACTACTGTTTTCATGCAGAGGTAAGCAACATAAAAAAATGTTACACTACACTAATACCCAGTAACTAATCTCATCCATGGTGATTCTGCAATTGTCAGAAACTAAAGCATTCTCTCCGCAACCATTTCCAGTTTGATGACACGACGAGTATGTTCATGACAAGCATAGTCTTCCTGTGACTTGTGCCTCTCAAAGAATCTTTTGTACCATTCCATAATATTTGAATGTCTCGGACTGAACTCATTGTACACAGCCATCATCTGCCGATACATTTTATGGCCTCCAAGTCCCCCGACAACCAAAAATCAAATCGCTCCTTGTTGTTCCTGCTTACTTGTCCTCATGTTCGGTAGTGGATGATAAATTGTTTGACCACCTTCACTTTGGCATGTAACCATACTGTCACTATGCAGTGTCAAACAGTACACACGTGCCAGTCACTTTACTGGTAGAGGGTGTCAACATACCTGCAGTTACGTGCTACCACCATTTAAGGTAAAGTTACATATGCTGACCAGGTTTCATTTGAATGAACTTCATAAAAGTACAATCTAAGTTTTATATTATAAGCCCATTTTCTAGTACATAATACTTATAAATGAATACTTAGGGTTTCCTTTATTAATAATGTTGTGAAATGAGGAAAGAAAGTGTTCATTTTATTATATTTATGGTATCTTATTCCTAGTTTTAGTCCTCTGCTGCCACTCTGTTAATGGGCTATTTAGAGGAAACACCATTAGCTTTCCAAGCGTGCAATTTCCCTGGGTCCAAATTTTTTGACGAAACCTTCATGATCTGGGCTCAATTCTGAGATCTTGTTCTCATTCATCCACAATCTCATCACCATCTCTTTGGTTGCTCCTGTGCCCAGTGTGCCACTGCATGTACATGATTTCCATCTCTCTGATGGCTCCATCCACACTTCTCTCTGCATGAAGTCAAGTAAATGTCAATAGCAAATGCATTTTACAGTTGTCATCCCTTCCACAGCAAGCATTAGCTGAGAAGAACATCTCCTCACCACATAATCTCATACAGAGCTGCATCAACTTGACCATACCTTGACAGTGTGTTAAACTCTAATCTTCTTTGGTTTTTTTAATTGTGTTTTTCACCACCACTTCAATTATTTATAATTGTGACTGCAAATAAACATCTACTTCAAACCCTTCTTGCCCCACTCTGCTGGTTTGCATGGAATCCTGTTCCACCTTTCCACTACTCTCACTCCCAACCCCTTGCCACATGGTTAACATTTCTGTGGAAGACTGAGGTGCAAACACACACACACACACACACTCACATCGCATTGCATCACATCACATCACACTCCAGTCCCTTAACAGAGTTGTCCTATTTCATCCAAGGCAGGGATAACTGTAAAGTTGCCATGTCTGACATCGGCTCTGCTACAATTTCTACATATCGTTTTAGATGGGCATGAACACCAACCAGGTGTTCATCCTAATGGATGGTTACTACCAATATTTGATCTGTAGCAGAGTTGATTATTGAAGGTGGGATGCAGTTCTAACCACAGCATGCTCATTTTCAGTAGCTGCTGCACATCCCACTGTCAGGGCCCTTTTACTGCACACTAGCTTATTTTGACTAAGTAAGTGGAATTATTCTTGGAACACATCCTTAGTATTTTTATGACTCCTGCCCTCAGTGTCTCCTAATCCAAAACCCCACACCCACCTCCATCCTGACCCAGGATTAGTAACTTCCCACATCCTATACATACAGACCCCCGGCCCAAAATTTTTTACTTTTTCTTCGTCTTCTTTTCTTTCTTTCCTTTGTATTTCAATCCTCTGTCATTGTGCATTGCATGAATGCTGCAAAGGTAACTGTGTACGTAAAAGTATTCCTGAGCCATCATATATATTGTTTCTGGTTAATTTGCATTTCTTCATATGATGTCAGTTATTAAATGTAAATCCTTTTATATGAGTCCAGCTATGCTGTGCCCATAAGGAGGTCAAAGTTATTTTTTTATAAATTTCATTGAACTTCAACAACTTCCGAAGTGCTTTTCAAAGATATTTTAAATCCTTCTAAATTATTTCAACAGATTTTTATGACAGTGAAGAGTTTTATTCAAACTCTCAATGGAACTGAGTTATATCTCTCAGGAAACAAGATGAGTGAATGAACAATTCTGATACCAGACAGAAGAAAGGTACATGGACATTGTTACACAGATATTACATATCTTCTATGGACTTGGTGCTCCTTGCTAATATATACTTTTCCATGACTGTCAACCATTGTGCTGAGGCAGTCCAGAATGTGTACAAACATAGTTCTTGGGACCATAACTGCCTCTATAAACTGATCAACCCCGAATTAATCTGATTTCTTTGGTTGAATGTAGTACATGTAGTGTAACCTGTTACACTACAACACCTTGGTGTTTGTGCACAAGTTGTGTCACTATACTTTGCTCCTGCAGGGTCTCCCTCTGTCATCCCTATTCCATACACCAGATGCCTCCTTCTGAGTCATCATCCACCCACTCCAGAGGCCCAGCAATATTTAATCCAATGGTACAATTTAGTTGTAAAGGTGTGTGCGTGTGTGTGTGTGTGTGTGTGTGTGTGTGTGTGTGTGTGTGTGTGTGTGAAAGGGGGGGGGGGAGTTAGGTAAATTGTAGTTATGTAGGTTTTGTAAATTGTCTATTGAGGATTGGGAATGGTAAAGGACATAGGTATTACTTTTTTTAAATTATTGTTGTACTAACAACGGAATAGATATTACCAGAATTAATCATATCTGTAAGTGCCTGTCTGTACTACTATCCATTGTCATTCTAATAATGCACTTATATTATGCTCCGTTGGTGTGATTAATTTTTTAATGTTTTCTGTGGGAAGATGCATTACTGTGCACATTAATCAGTGTTGTATTGTTGCAGGTGAAACACGTCCGTAACATAGAGAGTCACTTCTTGTCTGCAGAGGAATGTATCATGGCAGGCTATTTTCAAAATCAGCATCCAAATCCCTGTCGTTTCTCACCTGTTGGATACTTTGGCTCAAAGTTTGTGACTGTGTGTGTCACAGGTAAGTAATTTGTGCATAATTGGTATTCATTAAAGGATGAATCATGTATCTTGTCACTCTTTGTTGATGGTTGTGTTCAAATATGCTGTCATCCAGATGAATGGCTGTTTGAAGCTATGAGTGCAGTTACGTTGGGGTAACATTATGTTGTGGGAGACATTCACATGGATTTCTATGAGAACTGCAGTGGTAATAGCTGTGTTCTACATTCCTACACGCTAAAGTCTTACTCAGTGGCAGTGACATCTTCCAGCAGAATAACTGTCTTTACTATAAAGCCAAGTCCAAACATAATAAAACTCAAACTATTAACATATCCACCAATTCAGTCACTTCAGATTAAGTTAGAGGTAAACACAATTCTTCCAGCTATCTCGTATAACTCACTGCTTAAATAGTCCTGAGTTGCAACTAATAGTGTGCCAGTTTCAAATTTTGAATCAGAAAGCTTTAGTTTGAGAGTCACTGTGTAACGAGAAATTTAATTCCATTAATTCCACTTTTGGATTCTTCAGTTTCTCCGGCATATTTGTTGCTCAAACAGTCCACAGGTGTACTGCCGGTGCACAATATTTTGGCGATCAGACATGTCGTCATCGTCAGGTGGGCTGACATACTGAGTTGTATGCATCCTCAGGGCCTCAGTAGGTCAGCACACTTGACGATGGTGACATGTCTGATCGCCAAAATATTGTGCCCATTGGATACTATGAACCAGCAGTACACCCATGGACTATTTGAACACACTTTTATTCAAAATTATTAATTTTATCAATTGTAAGAAAGTTCACAAATACTGTCTGACATTAATTCACTACTGACTACTCCCTACAATCATCATTATCTTGATCATTGTCATCATCAACTAAAACTTTAGCTGCATAACTTAAATTGTCTCCTAATGCTGCAACAACATGTGCAGAAATCCCATGTCACCTAACACTTAACGCATTTGAACAACTGCTACTCAGAATGACTACTCCATATAAACTGTGCATGACTCCTCTGGACAACCAGGACTCGTGCTGCAAAACTGTTTACTACTTACTCATGTTCTTGATGACTACTGCTCACAGACAATGTCTGTGGCCCTGTTTATATATCATTCATGGACCACATTACGTCCCATTTTGTGACTGCATCTTATGTCATTTTAAGAATTTATTTATAGAATTATAAATTGACTAATTAGATTACAAAATATTACAAAAATAATGAAGTTACATTATTTTACATACAAACCAAGTAAAATTAAGAGTAACATTTTCATCTTATGAAGTTCTGGTATCCAGTTACTGAACACTCATTTTATACATTTTATAAAGGAGTATATACATTATGAAACAAATATTATAGAAGGAAACTTTCCTGACGAGATAAATATGTATAAAAAATAGAGATCGTTTAACTTACCCAAAGGCTTGTTGATACACACAAATACACAAATAAACACACACACAAACATTCTAGCTTTCGCAACCGTTGGCTGCTTCATCAGGAAAAGAGGAAGGAAGGAGGGGAAAAAGGGAAGGATGCGGGTTTTAAGGGAGTAGCTGAGGAGTCATTCCAATCCCGGGAGTGGAAGGACTTACCTTAGGGGAAAAAAGGAAAGGTAAACAAGCACACACCACCACCCCACACACATACACACGCAAACATTACAAGGCAGACATTTGTAGAAAGCAAATAAGTTGGACAGAGATATCAGTTGAAGCAGAGGCTCTGTCCAGAGAACCAAGGCAAATGTGTTACAGACTGGTGAGCGGAAATTTGAATTTAGCAGAGGTTGAGTCCAGGTGGGCAACGGGAAGAGAGAATATGCTGAACGGCAAGTCCCCATCTCCGGAGTTCTGAAAGATTGGTGTTGGTGGGAAGTATCCAGATAACCCATACGGTGTAACACTGTGCCAAGATGTGCTGGACATGCACCAAGGCATGTTGTGGAAGGATGCATAGGGCAGGTTTTACAACGGGGCAGTTACAAGGATAGGAACCGGAGGGTAGGGAAGGTGGTTTGGGGATTTCATAGGGATGGACTAGGAGGTTACGAAGGTTATGTGGGCGGCAGAAAGACACTCTTGGTGTAATGGGAAGGATGTCATAAAGGATGGATCTCATTTTGAGGCGGGATTTAAAGAAGTCGTATTCTTGCTTGAGACTCACATTCAGAGTCCGATCCAGTCCCGGAAAGTATTCGATGACAATAAGGGGACTTTTGGGGTTCTTCTGTGAAAGGTTCTGGGTTTGGGGGATGAGGAAGTGGTGCGGCACGTTCTTCACTACATTCGTGTGGGCTGGACTGACGCCCCTCCGCGTCGTGCTTCAGATCCCCTCCGTAACTATTATTCCTTCCGTTTTCGTCTGTCTGAATGGGACGGGGTTCTCCTTTTGGCTACAGATGGACAGGCTCTGTGGGTGCTGATTCCAGTGGATCTCCATTCTAAAGTGCTTCAGATGCTTCATGAAGGACACTGGGGAGTTTCCCGCATGAAAACATTGGCTCGCCGAGGTGTGTTTTGGCCCGGCATCAATGGTGACATTACGAGGCTGGTGGCTAAGTGCTCGTTGTGCTTTACAGCAGGCGGCACCTCGGGCGTCTCTCTCTTCTTGGCCACAGCCCCGACAGCCATGGGAACTGGTGCACATAGATTACGCGGGCACCTTCCTGAACTCTTATTGGTTTTTTCTTGTGGATGCTTACTCAAACTTTCCATACATTTTTCGTTGCCATAACCATATCCACTGCTGTAACTATTCAGTCACTGTCTAAAGTTTTTGCTTTGGAGGGGTTTCCACACACACACTCGTTTCAGATAATGACACCCCTTTTACTACTTCTGTTTTTCAAGATTTTTGTGCGCGTCTGGGCATTCGCCATATTTCGGCCCCTCTGTTTCATCCCCAGTCTAATGGCGAAGTGGAAAGGTTTGTGCATATGTTTAAAGCTCAAATGCGCATATATGTGACCTCTTGCTCTGTGGATGATGCCATTATCCGTTTCCTGATGTCGTATCGGTTCACCCTGGCGGGGGAACGCAGCCTGGCGGAACTGCTTCATGGCCGGCAACCTCGCACTCTCTTTCATTTGTTGTTGCCTCAGCCACCGAGTGTTCCCACACAGCCATCGGGTCGGTATCTTCCGGGGTCTCTAGTGTGGGCGTGCAGGTTTGGCCGGCATCCTCGTTGGCTGCTGGGTAAGGTGAAGTCGTGTCTCGGCCGTAGCCTTTGCACTGTGGACACTGCTGTGGGCACTCTTCGTCGACACTGGGATCAGTTGCGCCCGTGTTTCCCAGCAGATTCACAGGTGCCACCTCCAAACCCGCCTCCTCCGGGGCCTGTTTCACCGGCATGCTCCTTGCCAACATCTTCAGGGGGACTGACTTCTGCACTGCATGCTGTGTCCGCCCGAGCTCCGTTGGCGGTAAGGGTGCCTTTCCCGGCACTGGCACCAGTCCCAGCAGCTACATTCCTGAGCGCCGGGTCGCCCCCACCTTCGGCTCCCCTCACTGAGCATCCGGCACTGGACACGGGGAGGGAACCACCGCATCCAAAGCTATGGACATCCAGACACCGGAAAGGACCGTGACTCAATCTGTGAGTAATGAAACCGCTCCTTTTTTATCTCCATTTCTGTGGGCAGATGGTGCGCCCTCATCCCCGGTCATTGCGAGCAACAGAGGTACCAGCCACTCCTGGCAAAGACAATCAGGACATTATCGACCCTATGGGGTAGTACCAGCCCAACACTGGCAGCAGGAGATGGACGAGGCATCGCCCATGGACGTAGCCTCGGTGCGGTTGGTACCCATGGACATTACACCGTGAAGGGGGAGGAATGTGGTAACACGCGGCACGTGTGTTTGGACGGCACGCCGCCCCTTACTAGAACTGGCCGCTGTGCAGCGGTGACTACACTACCGCGCTGCACCCTGCCGGCCGCCCGGCATTTTGAGAGAGGCACTGGGTCAGCCGTAAACCTTGCCTCAGTTATATGCTTACTGTGCTCGCGAACGTGTCTCCAGACAATACTACTAAGTAGGACAAGAGTGGGTGTTTACGAATGTATCTGGTGTGGACTTCGATGGGACGGCTCAAGGTCCTAGCGACATTTTTAGCTGGCATATTGTGCATAGGTGTGTTATTAGTCATAACAGATGTAATACTTTTTGTGCAGATTTCTGATTCTTCAAAACCAAAACAAATTATTGTATTCATCAAAATCAAATTTAATGCAGTGATTTTAGATAGAGATATCATTCATAAGTACTTTGGGTAATTCATCAAGTAGTAAACATGTAAACTACAGATGCTGAAAACTGTCAAAAAATTTTATATTATCTTGAATGTTCCTTTGCCATGGGAGAGAATTCATAAAGTGTTATTCGCAATAAAACTTTGGAAGAACATCATGCAAATACAGATTCAGGTCTTAGCATATACAAAAAAGTCTGAGAAATATTAAGAATTTGACCATTAAGTTTCATCTCATGTTGTAAGTTTTACGTGAAGTAGATATGTACTGTTAATATATATTCAGTTATGTATAGTCGCAAAAACGTCTACAAGCTCGAGACTCTAAAGTTGAGCTTCGGAAATCAGATAGAAACTCTTTATAACAATTTTTGGCTAGGAAAAGGACATTGAGTGTTGGTATATGGAACGTTCAAAGCCTGACAAACAAACACACCGAAATAGAGAATGAAATCTGGCGACTGAAGGTGGACATAATAATTCTGTCAGAAACAAAAAAGAAGGCACAAGGGATTGACAAATTTTTAAATTTCAGACATTTTTGGTCTGGAGTTGATAAACATAAACAAGAAAAAGCAGGTGTTTGCATTCTAATTAACAAAGCTCTGTGCACTTTCATAAAGGACTATGCATTTATATGCAAAAGAATTGTCACTATTACCATCAAGTTATAAGGCACTGAAACAGTTACAGTAGAACCTAGTTTTTACGCTTTTCAGGGGACTTCAGTGAAATGGTGTAAAATGCAGGAAATAATGTTTTAAATGGTAAAATATGCTTACTGGATCAGCCTTGCATTTTCGTTGTTTATGTGTGATATATGTACGTAATAGACATCTAAATACTCGCCAGGGAGTTGATTATACAATGAAGGTTATCAAATTTTTTACTATTTTAAGCGCCAGGCAAAACTGGTAATTTTATGGGAAGTAGAAATTTTTGACGTAATTTCATTCATTATAATAGAGGACGCCACTGCTGGGCTATAACAGATCTTCAAAATTATCTGAACCGCTTCGATAGATATCATTTGGACACCACTGGCAGGCTATGTAACACATATTCAAAATTACTGCCTCGTACCGGAATTAATTATTTACATAGTAAAACTCCTACAGTTCCGTTCTTTTTGTATTATTCGATGTTTCACACGACAATATTAGAGAATTTATTCGCGTTCTCAAGTACAAACACATGCATCTGTATTTTTGTGACGTTTGCATAGGATCGGCATCAATCACTAATATCGCTTTTTTGAGGTTGTGGTTATTATGATACCCAAATTTGACAGATAAAGTTCTTTATTAATCAGAAATATGTATAACAAAAACAACGCAACTATTTATTCTCACTTCAACAAAACAACTGGTTCTGATTGAGTACACACCAGCCACTCTGGCAAAGAAGCTAGTGGAAAGACGAACTACACCGCCACAAATCAGCATTATTCTCTCGTTAACAAACCATTCTGTTTGTCTTGAGTACATGCCAGGCGCTACGCCAAAGAAGCTGGTGAAACGAACTACTACATTGCCACAAATCGGCGCGTCATTAAGTCAACAACGAAACGCAAAATATACGTTTGAATAAACGCAAAGTGACAAGAAACTCAAATGCGAATAATTTTTTTAAGCGCTATACTTTAAGGGGAACGCCATGCTAGTGTCAATTTATGTATATTACGTCATTTTTCTTCACGAACATGCTTTCAAAAGTGTAAAACACGGGAAAAGTGTAATTATGTTAATGCAAAAACAAGGGTGAATTAACATTGTAAACATAGGAAATTTGACGGGACCGACAAAAAATGGTGTAAATGGCGGGAAAACGTAAAAACCGAGAATGTAAAAACGAGGTTTTACTGTATAATAGAGATGTTTGCACCAAACGATGATATGGCACAGCAAACCAAAGAACATTTCTACCAGAAATTAGACCATCTACTCAACCAAGTCAAAAAGCACCAAGAAGTAATAATACCAGGATATTTTAATGTGAGGATTGGCTCACAAGTAAATGATGCAGTAGTAAGAAGATATGGAGAAACTGTCATTAATAGTTCTGGAGAAAATCTTGTAGAATTCTGTAACCAAATTGACTTGAAAATTCTGAATACACTCTATTCACATGGAGATATTCACACACACACACACACACACACACACACATATATATATATATATATATATATATATATATATATATATTACTCACCAGGCGAAGGAGCACAGGTGTGACAGCATCACAAATACATAAATGAATATATATATATATAAATATTGTTGAAATGAGATAGAATGGCTGGCCAGTACTTACCAATGTGCTGTACCGCCGATAGTAACACAAAATGAAAAAACAGAAAAAAAGGGACAGGGACAAGCTTTCGGAACAGAGTTCCTTCGTCAGGTGGGAGAGAAGGGAAGAATAAAGGATGGGAATAGAAGAGAAAGGTGGTTCACGACCTAGGTCATGAAGGTGGTGTTTCGGAAGTGTGGGCGTCAGAGATACTGCATGTATGTACTGAGCCAAGCCAGAGAGGATAAATATAACTAAAAAGGAAAGATCAAGTAGTAAAGAGAAGAGAAGAGAGTGAAATTAATGATGCTGAGGGGTGTAGGAGGGGCGGGGGGGGGTGTCTAAAACGTTTTTCATAAACAGGGAAATATGGATGGACACACACACACACACACACACACACACACACACACACACACACACATACACACACACACACACGGAGAGAGATAGAGAGAATGACAGAGAGAGCGAGAGGGCGGTAGAGAGAGAGGGGGGGGGGGGGTAAGGAACGGATAATGAATAGGTGAGCTGAGGATGGAGGAAGGGGAGGGGTTAGCGTAGATTTAGGCCAGGGGGGTGGCGGGAGGAGAGGATATGTTGGAGGGCAAGTTCCCACCTCCGTAGCTCTGAGGGACTGGTGTTGGTTGGTATTATCCAAATGGCACGTGTGGTGTAACACGTGCCCAGGTCCCTGGAGTTATGCTGGAGGGCATGTTCTGCCACAGGATATTGGGTGTCTCCCAGGCGAACAGTTCGTCTATGCCCATTCATCCGCTCAGCCAATTTGTTGGTAGTCATACCAACATAAAAGGCTGAACAGTGGACACATGTCAGCTGGTATATGACATGCGTTGTCTCACATGTGGCCCTGCCTTGAATTGGGTAGGTTTTTCCTGTGGTGGGGCTGGAGTATGTGGTAGTGGGAGGATGCATTGGACAGGTTTTGCAGCGGGATCGGTTGCAGGGGTAGGAACCATTAGGTAGGGAGGGTGGTTTTGGGATGTTGTAAGGTTGGACAAGGATGTTGCGGAGGTTGGGAGGACGGCGGAAGGCTACTCTGGGTGGTGTGGGAAGAACAGTTTGGAGTGATGGTCTCATTTCAGGGCATGACTTGAGAAAGTCATAGCCCTGTTTGAGGAATTTGTTGAGGCATTCCAGGCCAGGATGGTACTGGGTGACTAAGGGAGTGCTTCCGGGTGGTCTGGGGTTAGGAACATTGTTTTTGGAGGGAGAGGAATGGACAGCTCGTGAGATCTGTTTGTGGACGAGGTCTGTAGGGTAGTTGCGGGAGAGGAAAGCATTGGATAGATTGTTGTTGTAGCTGGTGAGGGATTCGGAACTGGAACAGATACGTTTCCCACGGATGCCCAGGCTGTAGGGAAGGGATCGTTTAATATGGAAGGGATGGCAGCTGTCAAAGTGGAGGTACTGTTGTTTGTTAGTGGGTTTAATATGGACTGAGGTGTGGATGTGAGACTCAGTAAGGTGAAGGTCAACATCAAGGAAGGTGGTTTGAGTTTTGGAGAAGGACCAGGTGAATTTAAGGCTGGAGAAGGAGTTAAGGTCGTGGAGGAAGTTCAGAAGGGTTTCTTCACCGTGAGTCCAGACCATAAATATATCATCTATGAATCTATACCAAACCAGGGGAGGCAACTTCTGTGTCTTAAGGAATGCCTCTTCCATGCGGCCCATGAAGAGGTTGGCATAGGAAGGGGCCATCCTGGTACCCATAGCTGTCCCCCTGATTTGTTTGTAGGTCTGGCCCTCAAAGGTGAAGTAATTATTGTTGAGTATGAAATTAGCAAGTGTGACAAGGAATGAGGTTTTTGGGAGGCTTTCAGGTGGGCGTTGGGAAAGATAGTGTTCCAGAGCTGATAGACCATGGGTGTGAGGGATGTTGGTGTACAGGGATGTAGCATCAATGGTGACAAGGAAGCTATCACGTGGGAGGGGCATAGGGATGGATTTGAGGCGTTCCAGAAAGTGGTTTGTATCTTTGATATAGGATGGGAGCCTGCAGGTTATAGGTTGGAGGTGTTGGTCTACCAGAGCTGAGACACGTTCTGTTGGAGCTTTGAAACCTGCTACTATGGGACGGCCAGGATGATTCTCTTTATGGATTTTAGGGAGTAGGTAAAAGGTAGGCATGCGAGGTTCAGGCGGAGAGAGAAGTTCTAAGGAGGCAGTGGTGAGACCTTGTAACGGACCTAGGGTTTTAAGAATTTTCTGTAGTTCAGCCTGGACTGAGGGAATGGGGTCATAAGGAATAGGTTTGTAGGTAGAGGTGTCCGAGAGTTGACGCAGCCCTTCTGCCACATACTCCCCTCGATCAAGTACCACAGTTGTGGAACCCTTGTCCGCTGGGAGAATTACAATGGAGCGGTAATTCTCCCAGCGGACAAGGGTTCCACAACTGTGGTACTTGATCGAGGGGAGTATGTGGCAGAAGGGCTGCGTCAACTCTCGGACACCTCTACCTACAAACCTATTCCTTATGACCCCATTCCCTCAGTCCAGGCTGAACTACAGAAAATTCTTAAAACCCTAGGTCCGTTACAAGGTCTCACCACTGCCTCCTTAGAACTTCTCTCTCCGCCTGAACCTCGCATGCCTACCTTTTACCTACTCCCTAAAATCCATAAAGAGAATCATCCTGGCCGTCCCATAGTAGCAGGTTTCAAAGCTCCAACAGAACGTGTCTCAGCTCTGGTAGACCAACACCTCCAACCTATAACCTGCAGGCTCCCATCCTATATCAAAGATACAAACCACTTTCTGGAACGCCTCAAATCCATCCCTATGCCCCTCCCACGTGATAGCTTCCTTGTCACCATTGATGCTACATCCCTGTACACCAACATCCCTCACACCCATGGTCTATCAGCTCTGGAACACTATCTTTCCCAACGCCCACCTGAAAGCCTCCCAAAAACCTCATTCCTTGTCACACTTGCTAATTTCATACTCAACAATAATTACTTCACCTTTGAGGGCCAGACCTACAAACAAATCAGGGGGACAGCTATGGGTACCAGGATGGCCCCTTCCTATGCCAACCTCTTCATGGGCCGCATGGAAGAGGCATTCCTTAAGACACAGAAGTTGCCTCCCCTGGTTTGGTATAGATTCATAGATGATATATTTATGGTCTGGACTCACGGTGAAGAAACCCTTCTGAACTTCCTCCACGACCTTAACTCCTTCTCCAGCCTTAAATTCACCTGGTCCTTCTCCAAAACTCAAACCACCTTCCTTGATGTTGACCTTCACCTTGCTGAGTCTCACATCCACACCTCAGTCCATATTAAACCCACTAACAAACAACAGTACCTCCACTTTGACAGCTGCCATCCCTTCCATATTAAACGATCCCTTCCCTACAGCCTGGGCATCCGTGGGAAACGTATCTGTTCCAGTTCCGAATCCCTCACCAGCTACAACAACAATCTATCCAATGCTTTCCTCTCCCGCAACTACCCTACAGACCTCGTCCACAAACAGATCTCACGAGCTGTCCATTCCTCTCCCTCCAAAAACAATGTTCCTAACCCCAGACCACCCAGAAGCACTCCCTTAGTCACCCAGTACCATCCTGGCCTGGAATGCCTCAACAAATTCCTCAAACAGGGCTATGACTTTCTCAAGTCATGCCCTGAAATGAGACCATCACTCCAAACTGTTCTTCCCACACCACCCAGAGTAGCCTTCCGCCGTCCTCCCAACCTCCGCAACATCCTTGTCCAACCTTACAACATCCCAAAACCACCCTCCCTACCTAATGGTTCCTACCCCTGCAACCGATCCCGCTGCAAAACCTGTCCAATGCATCCTCCCACTACCACATACTCCAGCCCCACCACAGGAAAAACCTACCCAATTCAAGGCAGGGCCACATGTGAGACAACGCATGTCATATACCAGCTGACATGTGTCCACTGTTCAGCCTTTTATGTTGGTATGACTACCAACAAATTGGCTGAGCGGATGAATGGGCATAGACGAACTGTTCGCCTGGGAGACACCCAATATCCTGTGGCAGAACATGCCCTCCAGCATAACTCCAGGGACCTGGGCACGTGTTACACCACACGTGCCATTTGGATAATACCAACCAACACCAGTCCCTCAGAGCTACGGAGGTGGGAACTTGCCCTCCAACATATCCTCTCCTCCCGCCACCCCCCTGGCCTAAATCTACGCTAACCCCTCCCCTTCCTCCATCCTCAGCTCACCTATTCATTATCCGTTCCTTACCCCCCCCCTCTCTCTCTACCGCCCTCTCGCTCTCTCTGTCATTCTCTCTATCTCTCTCCGTGTGTGTGTGTGTGTATGTGTGTGTGTGTGTGTGTGTGTGTGTGTGTGTGTGTGTCCATCCATATTTCCCTGTTTATGAAAAACGTTTTAGACACCCCCCCCCGCCCCTCCTACACCCCTCAGCATCATTAATTTCACTCTCTTCTCTTCTCTTTACTACTTGATCTTTCCTTTTTAGTTATATTTATCCTCTCTGGCTTGGCTCAGTACATACATGCAGTATCTCTGACGCCCACACTTCCGAAACACCACCTTCATGACCTAGGTCGTGAACCACCTTTCTCTTCTATTCCCATCCTTTATTCTTCCCTTCTCTCCCACCTGACGAAGGAACTCTGTTCCGAAAGCTTGTCCCTTTGTCCCTTTTTTTCTGTTTTTTCATTTTGTGTTACTATCGGCGGTACAGCACATTGGTAAGTACTGGCCAGCCATTCTATCTCATTTCAACAATATTTATTATCTCTGAGGAGAATTTTCATCATTAATCGTATATATATATATATATATATATATATATATATATATATATATATATATATATATATATATAGATAGATAGATGAAGATTACTTACCAGGCAAAGGAGCACACACACACACACACACACACACACACACACACACACACACAAATGCTAGCTTTCGCAGCCTAGCTGCTTCTTCAGGCAGAAGGGAAGGAGAGGGAAAAGGAAATGATGAGGGTTTTAAGGGAGTGGGTAAGGAGTCATTCCAATCCTGGGACAGGAAAGACTTACCTTGGGCGGGGGGGAGGGGGGGTAAACAAATACACACACACCCACACATATACACAAACGCAAGCACACCTAGGCAGACATACTGTAGAAAGCAAAGAAGTTGGACAGAGATACCACTTGTGGCAGAGGCTCTGTCCAGAGAATCGAGGCAAAGATGTTAAAGATGGTGGGCGGGAATTTGAATTTAGCGGATGTTGAGACCAGGTGGGCAACGGGAATTGAGAATATGCTGAAGGGCAAGCTCCCATCTCCAGAGTTCTGAAAGACTGGTGTCGGTGGGAAGTATCCAGATAACCCGGACGGTGTAACATTGTGCCAAGATGTGCTGGCCATGCACCAAAGTGTGTTTAGCCACAGAGTAATCCTCATTACCAACAAACACTGTTTGCCTGTGACCGTTCATGTGAATGGACAATTTGTTGCTGGTCATTCCCACATAGAACGCTTCACAGTGCAGGCATGTCAGTTGGTAAATCACGTGGGTACTATCACAAGTGGCTCTGCCCTTGATTGTGTACACCTTCCAGGTTACAGGACTGGAGTAAGTGGGGTGGAAGGGTGCATAGGGCAGGTTTTACAACTAGGGCAGTTACAAGGGTAGGAGCCAGAAGGTAGGGAAGGTGGTATGGGGATTTCATAGGGATGGACTATGAGATTACGGAGGTTAGGTGGCCTCCATGACATCCTTCCCACTCAACCGAGAGTGTCTTTGCTAGTGGAATGTTTTTGTCACTGGCTGTGCCTGCAATAAAACAAGGGAAGTTGGAATGTTTGAGGTTGATGTGTGCCATAAAATTGTTTTTAAACCCTAAACCTTAGGAAAATATCTGAAAACTAAACAGTGAGTTCAATTCTTGTTAAGGCATTTGACCTAACAAGAGATGTACAGCATCCACAGCAGAAAAACCAACAACAACAAAGGCATCATATCCAAATACATTTTCAGTACTTTCAGCATTAACAACCAAATATGTTATTAACAAATAGCTGACTTATTAGGTTTGTCAGCTGTGAATTCACTGAGAATAGGAATCTGTTGTTTGCTGTGCCCTGCCAAACTGTATTCAGTGTATATCAACAGCAAGGACCTTGCCCCATGTTGAATTGTAGCAGCAAGGGTTCATCCATCACTCACTTTTCAATGGAAAGCTTGCTTTGGCATCCTGAGAATAATGAAATGTAGTGAGTAGCTAAGTCCATAAATTGATCAGGGGATTGAGAATAACATATGAATGTTATCGGTCCACCCCTCCTCCCCCTTCCCCCTCCACCCCCCCCCCCCCCCACACACACACACGGAGCATGTAGCCCTCTCATGGGCCACAGAACAAGAGGGGCTCAAATGAAGTGTCATCTACTATTCCTTTTGTTGTCATCAAAGTGTTTCACCTCCTCCAAGGTACTCGACACAAGATTAAATAAGGATGAGATCACTCCCCACCTCGATTTGGTTGCCCACGGCAAGGGAAACCTTGAATTATTGCAATATTCAGAATTGTTACCAGTATAGGAGTCTCACTCTGAAGGGTCTCCATCTACATCTACATGGGATACTCTGAAAACCACATTTAAGTGTCTGGCAGAGGGTTCATCGAACCACCTTTATACTATTTATCTCCCATTCCATTCTCGAATAGCGCGTGGGATGAAAGAACACATGAATCTGTCTGTTCGAGCTCTGATTTCCCATATTTTATTTTGATGATCTTTTCTACCTATTGAAACACTTCCTTACTGGGTGCTAAATGAATAATTTCACCCTTGACTATGGTGTTTCCATAAGACTCATCAGTTAGTTATAGTGTAACGAGTTCATCTACATCTACATAAACACTCCGCAATCTACCGTAAGGTGCATGGCGGAGGTTACCCTGTACCACTACTAGGCATTTCCTTTCCTATTCCACTCCCAAATAGGAGGAGGAAAGAAAGAATGTCAATATGCTTCCGTACAAGCCCTAATTTCTCTTATCTTGTCTTTGTGATCTTTACACAAAATATAAGTAGGTGGCAGCAAGATCGTACTACACTCACCTTCAAATTCTGGCCCTATAAATTTCCTCAATAGAAATTCACAAAAAGAACATCGTCTTTCCTCCAGCAATCCCCAATTGAGTTGCTGGAGCATTTCCATGACACATAGGGCACCCTTCCACCACCACTTACTCCAGTCCCGTAACCCGGAAGGTGTACACGATCAAAGGCAGAACCATTTCGATAGTACCCACATGATCTACCAACTGACATGCCTGCACTGTGAAGTGTTCTATGTGGGAATGACCAGCAACAAACTGTCCATTCGTATGAGCGGCCACAGGCAGACAGTGTTTGTTGGTAATGAGGATTACCCTGTAGCTAAACACGCCTTGGTGCACGGGCAGCACATCTTGGCACAGTGTTACATTGTCCGGGTTATCTGGATACTTCTCACCGACACCAATCCTCAGAACTCCGGAGATGGGAACTAGCCCTTCAGCATATTCTCTCTTCCCTTTGCCCACCTGGTCTCAACCTCCGCTAAATTTGAATTCCCGCCCACCATCTTTAACATCTTAACATCTTTGCCTCGGTTCTCTGAACAGAGTCTCTGCCTCAAGTGGCATCTCTGTCTAACTTCTTTGCTTTCTACAGTCTGTCTGCCTAGGTGTGTTTGCATCTGTGTAAATGTGTGGTTGTGTGTGTATTTGTTTCCCTTCCTTTTCTCCCCCCCCCCCCCAAGGTAAGTCTTTCATCTTCCGGGATTGGAATGGCTCCTTACCCCCTCCCTTACAACCCTCATCATTTCCTTTTCCCTCTCCTTCCCTTCTGCCTGAAGAAGCAACTGGGTTGCGAAAGCGTGTGTGTGTGTGTGTGTGTGTGTGTGTGTGTGTGTGTGTGTGTATTTATTTGTGCTACTATCACACCTGTGCTCCTTCACCTGGTGAGTAATCTTCGTCTATTTTTTATATATTTATTTTTCCTGCTAGAAATTTTTCATCTATAATATTCAGATCATTTATATAGATAGAAAATAATAGCGGTCCTATCACACTCCCCTGGGGCACGCCTGACGATACACTCATCTCTGATGAACACTCGCTGTCGAGAACAATGCATTTTGTTCTATTACTTAGGAAGTCTTCCAGCCAGTCACAAATCTGTGAACCTATTCCATAAGCTCATATCTTCGTTAGCAGTCTGCACTGTGGCACTGCGTTAAACGCCTTTTTGAAGTCGGGAAAAACACAATCCGCCTGTTGCCCTTCATCCGTGGCTCACATGTCATGTGGGAAAAGGCCAAGCTGAGTTTCACATGAATAATGTTTCCTTAAATCTGTGCTGATTCATTGAAAGAAGCTTTTCTGTCTCAAGGAAATTTAGTATATTCGAACTGAGAATATGCTCCAAACTTCTACAGGAAACTGATGTCAATGATATTGGCCTGTAATTATGTGGGTCAGTTCTCTTTTCTTTCTTATAAACGGGAGTCACCTGCGATTTTTCCAAACACTAGGAACTTTGCTCTGAATTAAAGATTTGCGACAAATGCAAGCTAAGTAAGGGTCCAATGCCGCATAATACTCTTTGTAAAACAGAACTGGTATTCCATCTGGACCATCAGACTGTTTTGTATTTAGCTCTCTCATCTGCTTCTCTACACCGGAAATACCTATTGCTATGTCCTACGTTGATCAAATGATGGTACATTTGTGTTGTCCTCCTGCATGAAAGATTTCTTTAAGGTTAAATTTAGAACTTCAGCTTTCCATTTGCTTTCTTCAATTACTGCCCCGGAATGATCAATGAGTGACTGGATAGTGGGCTTTGACCTTATTATTGATTTTACATAGGACCAGAATTTTTTCGGATTCTCGGAAAGATCTTTTGCTAAGGTACGGCTGTGGTAATTATTGTATGCTTCCCACATCGATTTTTTTATAGATGCACGAATCTCTACTATCTTTTGCCAGTCATCATTTGCGTGTTCTTTTTTTAACCAAGAAAATTATAGTCTGCTTTTTCAGTAGCTTTCTAACATTATTATTATACCACAATGGATCTTTTCCATCCTTAATTGACTTTACAGGCACATATTTCTCTAACCCTTTATGTACAATGCACTTAAATTTAGTCCACAATTCCTCTACCAGAACTAAACGGTGCCCCATTCATTTTCTAAGTGCGATCCTAACAATTGCTTATCAGCTCTTCCCAACAAAAACATACTCCTAGCCTTCTTGATTGGTTTATGAACTTTGGTCACCTTCAACGCAATGATGATATCATGATCACTAATCCTGTCTTTACACAGACATTGTCAGTAAGGTCAGGCCTGTTCATAGCTATAAGGTTCAAAATTATTTCCATTGCTCGTGGGTTTCCGGTTTATCTGCTCAAGACAGTTTTCGGTAAATGTGTCCAAAAGTAGCTCACAAGACTGCATGTCTGTACCGCCTGAAATGTAACTAGAGAGGTCCCAATCTATATTCTTAAGTTTGAAGTCTCCCCCGACTAATATTACATGGCTCAGATACCTATGCACTACCTGGTGTAGACTTTCTTTGAAGACTCTAAAACTGCTACAGCAGCACTTGGGGGGGGCGGGGGAGGGCTGGTAAAAACACCCAACTATTAATTTTACTTCTATTAGACCTAAAGTTGTACTACATTCCTATATTTCAACATAAGATGGCCAAATACATTTATTTTGGGGATTAAGATGAGTATTTCCTCAAGTTTTTGTCTGCTCAGTTGGACAGTAAAGGAAAACACTTTCTGTTCCTACAAGGAGAAAATGTGGTAAAGGAATACGCAGAATTCAGAAGTTGTGATTTGTGGTTTATTAATTGTATCTGAAGGTGCAATAAAATGTTAATCAATTGCTAATATACTTCGTGGGCAAAAATTTATTGGTTATGAACTGCCATATTTCTCTTTCTCTGAGCTTCATCCTGAAAACAGTCTTCGGAAGGTAAGAAGTCCATTATTTAAAAGAAGCTAAAAATAGGGAAGAAGAAACGACACAACATTTAACAGAAAAAAGAAAGCTCGTAGTGTCCCCCCCCCCCCCCCACACACACACACACACTCACACACTGCATAGGATTTAGTGACCATAACAGGGCCGAATTTGAAGAAAAATGAAGAAGTAGGAAGAAAGAAGAAAAACTTATTTTTGTGTGAAATTATGAAATTTTTTGAAGAAAAACTAATAATTATTCTGAGAAGAGTGGTGGTTACTCTTAGCAACCGGAGTCAACAACACCTAACAACAAAGAATGAACATAATGTTTCAGCAGTCTAAAGTACTAAAAGTAATAAAATTGAGTCAATAAGAAGAGGATTGTGGTTGTAAATGACCAAACATTGAGAATTTATTGAAGAACAGTGACCTGTTTGAAGCTACATGTTGTCAGAATACATGTAACCTGAAGAAGATAAGACGTGCTGTAGTCAAAGTATGTTTGACGAACGCGACTACGAACTATAAGATCCTCTAATAGGAAAAAATGAAAAGAAGAGGACCTCGTAGAAGCAGATGCTGTTGACTGATGCAGTTGTACCACCTGACACATCCGACATTGTTGATGTGGACGTCGATACTGTTACTGAGGTGATAGCATCTGACGCATCCGACAGCTGATTGGGAGGCAATACAAAACAGTGGTGTCAACGACTGCAATGGCACAGTTGACAGCTAACACCAACTATGCGCAGCAGCGCTGATTAACGCCATACTGTTTGGTGTGTGAAAGAATGTTAAAATTACTAACAAAGCTGTATGGTGAATTATATATTGCGTTGGACATTTATGCTCACGAGAGGAAAGTTAAAGACACTAAAAATAGCTGAGGATCAGCCTCCGTGGTTTACTCAATATCTAAGACAATATATCGAGGATATGAAGTGACTAAATGATTTAGAAAAGGGTATGAAGCCATTTAAGTCTGAACAATCTGATAGTTTTCAGCATTTTCCTGATAAGATGTGTGATACTTGAAAAGAGCAATTAGTAAGGATAGATACCTTAACTTCTCAGTTGGATATTCATGTCAAGGGGTGCACATTTGGAAGAGGGTTTAAATAATATAAAGCAGTTACTTTTAACGAAAGAGGATGTGGAAGAAATTTCATGGAAAGTGGTTTTAGATTATCTCAGTAATGAAAAGGATACTCTGTTATCAGAGATAGAAGGCAGAATGTCAGTGAAGGAAGGGGTAGTTACAAATAGCTTACAAAATTTAAATAGGGAGATAATTACACCAGTCAGAAACTTGAGGTACTTGAACTCAGTTCTAAGTCTGAATTATCCCAAATTAATCAAACTGTAACTGAGACCAAATTCAATGCATTAGAGAATGTTCAAAATTTTTCTGAAGACTGAGGTAGCCAGCTAAGAACGAGTGGAGAACCTAGGAATTTTTTTTTTTATGTTGGAGAGTTGTCTCTTGGTTCTTGTTTCCCAGTTGACTAGTTCAAGGAAAGGAATAGATTAGTCTCTAAAGGCTTTTGAGGGAGAGAATGAAGTGCATCTCATTGTTTTAATTAAAGAATAAATAAATGAAAAAATAATAAAATAAATAGAAGATACCAGTGATTAATTGTGTAGTTGGATTTAGAAATAGTTGAGAGGAAATGATTTTATCATCAGTTGGAAAGTACAGAAGTATCTTAAGCAACCCAACCACGTGGAAGTTTGCCTTGCATTACTTGACATGGATAGGTCAAAAGCAGGTGTCATATATATTTAAGAACCTATGTATTCACTGAATTTAACTGAAAAACATCACCATGAAAAATGTTAGTAATGTTGTTATGCAAAGATTCATATGAGAATGAAAAGAGAAAGTATTTACATTTTGAATAAGCAGAAAGAAATGTGTAATGTGGTTGATGTTAAATTATCCTAAAAACTTATTGAAGGGGGAGTGATTTGGATTTCTCTTGATTGTGTCTAAATAAATGGTATCTAGAGGACTGAATAGGATAAACTATTTTGAGAAGAGTAGTAAAGCCAATAGTTGAAGCACTTGATGTGAACCTTTATGATTCAGGCTACCAGTGACAAAAGAAGGGTAAAATGAGAGAGCCTGTGGTGAGATGAATGATTTGATAGGAAATCACTTAAATATATTTAGAGATGAAAGTAGGATGTAATGTGAGATCTATGAATCAAACGTGTAACAAATAGGTGGTGCAATATTGTTACAGATTGTGTATAGACTGTAGTTGGAAAGACACTTTGATGAGGTGAATTCTTTTTCCTTTATGGAAAGATTTTATTTTAGATTCGATGAAATATCATATTACTAACGATTAATTTTTATTGAAATATGAAGAATAGTTTATTGTATTTTATAATGGTAGTATTGTTTGTTGTATGTGGGGAAAGAAAACATAGTGTACATTTGGTATCTTGTTTCTGAGGAGAGGGCACGCTTCAGCGACCACCTTGTGGCACGGCGGTGTAACGTTGTGTGTACCCTTCAATCCCAAGGTGTGCTTCATGCTGATGGGATGCATGGCTGTTGAAGAGTATAACGTTTACTGGTTTTTAAGTAATTACATTTCTTTCTACCACTTCCAAATATGTGAAAAACGATACTTATCTTTTCAACATTACGATGTATTGGGGGGGGGGGGGGGGGTTTCTGCTCGCTGCAAAAATCATTCACCTGGGGCATTGTGGTAGAAATAAATACTCGTATGTACATTTTTTCACTTCTTATTTAATTTCCAAACAAACTGCTTCTTATTCCACCAAAACATTACAACTTCATTACGTACATAATGGAACAGAACTTAGCTGACAGAATTTCCATTTTAAAACAACAGACTGGCATAGCTTCCAGGCACTTGACAAACGACTAAAACTCGAACTCCCCCACACAAGGCGGTGAGGCAAATATATAACAGTGACAATAATGACATTACATTATGCATTGTTCATAACAATTGAATATACTAATTTACAATTAACGAACACAACAGTAAAACGTTTCATTTATACAAAAATAATCACAATATAAAATGAAAACTATACATACAATAATTTTGGATGGCGCATATCTTTATAAGTCGTAATATCGGTTCTTTTTGTATAACAACAAACAGCAATGTTAAATGTCAATTAATTTGTTAATGAGTACATCATACATGTTCCTAACATATATTGAACTATGAAATATCTTGGCAATTCTCAAAATAAGTTCAAAATCTCACGTCAGTCAATATATACGAAGAATTACAATATTAAAATTTCGACTATTACATTAATTAACACATTTAGCTGGTCTACACAACTTGTTTATGAGCTTAACATATATACAATGCTTTTTCATGACTTTTTGTTTTACATGTCTTTTCTCTCTAGTTCTTGAAATAATGTACAGTGACAAAACTATTGTTTATAGAACTGTCTGGAAAGCAAATATATGAATCTCTTAATTAATTAAATCTATCGCTTGTTAACTAATCACAGTATCACCGAGACACTGTCCTACACTGATTCCTCGGCTGGCTATTTCGTTTATAACTAACTTCACATGCAACATATATCACTATTGAACCACACGATTCCGGGTCCGATGCAGATGGTATCGTACGATAACATTGAGATGAGAGGGCCAGCACTATCATCACAAGAGGAACAGTCACTAGCGAGCAACCTCTGGGGATACTGCCGCACCTCAGTTGTATAAGGCTTACCTAGGCACACGGGGCTCTCTCTAGGCGGACTCGTACTTCCCTAGCTGCTCGTGGGACCGAGATGAGCAATTCCAATTTGTCCCTCGAACCTTCCAGTGGGATGGGTGTACCACTGGGGGGTACCAACACCCAATCCAAAAAGAGGGCTAGGATATCCAGTCCTCCTGATTCGGGAAGTAAGGAAAAGAGTTTTGTGAATAGTAAAAGAACACAGGCTGTTGTGCAGAATATGTTTATTGTTGTGAAAAGAAAGGATGGCTCGTTTGAGGGAGTATCTCCTTTCTATATTCAAAAAGACTGCTGGCAGTTTAAAATCAGTGAAACGTTGCGAAATGGGACATTACTGGTCGAAACATCGAGTTCCCAGCAGGCAACCAACCTGCAGCAGGAGAAATTCCTGGGTGAATATGCCATAGAGGCAGAGTTACATAACACCTTGAACTATAGTAAAGGCGTAGTGACCTGTAGACATCTAGTAAACATCCCTTTGGAAGAACTGAAATCTGAGTGGGCACAGGAGGGTATTTTGGATGTACAAAATATTATGAATTGGGTGGGTGGTGAGTTGGTGAAATCGGACTCATTCATCCTCACCTTTAATAATCCCCTACTTCCAGATCATGTCAAAGCAGGTTTCCTTCGTCTGAAAGTTCGACCTTACGTCCCCAACCCAATGCACTGCTTTAAATGCTAGCGCTTTGGCTATACCACCGTGGGGTGCAAAGGTGAGGCCATCTGTGGCAAATGTGGCAAGGTTGCGCATGACAGAGCTGAGTGTACACCACCCGCCACTTGCGTAAACTGCTCTGGGGGTCACCCCGTCTGGAGTCGTGATTGCAAAGTCTTCCTTGAGGGAAAAAAAGGCGCAGGAAATAAAGACCACGAAGCGCATTTCGTATGCTGAGGCCAAGAAAATCTTTCTGGCCATGCAACCACCAGCCTTTGCTGCATCTTTTGCTTCTGTTGTCCAGAAGCCGATTGCCAAACGTGATACTGTCACGCAAACTGAGTCTGTTTGTGTTGGTACTAACACTTGTACTTGCCAGTGCACCTGCCAGGTGACTGCTGCAGCCATAGAAGCCTCCAGTCCGGTCGGTCCCCAAACATCGGAAAAAGGCACTGATCCGCCTACTGTAGAGATGATGGCCTCTCGGTAGCAGAGATTGGCCAAAAATCCACCACAGCCCCTACCTCTGTAACGGGCGCCCATCCGAAGCCACCTAAGGCCAAAAAAGCAGTCGAGAAGTCCCTGTCACAGGATAAACCAGAAGTTACACTGTTTGAGCCTGTCCATTTACATGTAACAGACGCTCCATCCGACTCTGCGTCAGAGCCAATGAACCTTGATGTGCATTTGGGGCAACCTAACCGCCCCAAGTCGGGCCCTCTACCCCATAGCGTCTCCGCCTCGGTGGAGAGAGGAGGTGAGGGTGAAACCTCCGTAAGCAATGGCTCCCATACTACAATGGAATATGCAGGGCTTTAGAATCCATGTGGAGGAACTTCGTCTCTTATCTCAGGGTCGACCTCTGTGTATGTGTCTCCAGGAGACAAATTTTAAGCCTACCGACTCCCCTGAGATACGTGGTTACACTCTACATAGGATGGATGACATAAGTGGGGAGAGAGCTAGGGGTGGAGTGGCTATTTTTGTTTGTACAGCCTACCACTCCATCACCCTCTCCCTAACCACAAGCCTCCAAGCAGTCACAGTATCTGTATATGTGCATCATCGACTGACTGTTTGCTCCCTCGATCTGCCCCCTCATGATACGCTTAATGAAGAGCCTAAAGGACCTTCTTACTCAGTTTCCCCAGCCTTTTCTTATGTGTGGAGACTCTAATGCACATAATGTGCTTTGGGGCTCTGTCACTACTTGCCCCAGGGGTAGAGCCACTGAGTGGCTCCTCTTGTCGTCGAACACACATTTACTTAACACCGGTCAACCCACACACTTTTGTACTGCGACAGGGTCATTATCTGCCATAGACCTCACTCTTTGCTCTCCATCCCTTGTCCACACTATACAATGGGACCTGGTCGATGATCTCCATGGAAGCGATCACTTTCCAATCGCCATTTCCCAATCGTATGGAATCGAACCTGAAAGACACCCGCCGTGATGGATACTCAGTAGAGCGGATTGGGCACTTTCAGCCAACTTGCTCACCTTGAACATTGTGACAGTGTCACAGAATGGGTATACCATATTACTGCACTTCGCCGCTGATGCATCCATTCCACAGTCTTCGGGACGTCCAAAATGGCAGCCAGTCCCGTGGTGGAATGACAATTGCTGATCTGCCATCAGGACCAGGTGAGTGGCTCTGCGTCAGTTCAAGTGTCGTCCGACTTCAGAGAACCTTGCAGCTTTTCGGGTTGCAAGGGCCACGTTTGGCAATCGGCTTCTGGACAACAGAAGCGAAAGATGCAGCAAATGGAGGTCATGGCAGCAGTTCCCGAGTTCCATTAATCGTTCTACAACCAGCATGAAAGTATGGGAGACCATCAGGAGGATTTCTGGAAGAGGAGGAAGGTGCCCCATAACTGCTGTAATAGGTAACGGTACTTTACAAACACGACCAGCAGACATTGCCCAGACCATGGCTACTTACTTCGCTATCATTACTGCCACTGCTAGTCAGGATCCAGAATTCCGGCTCCACAGAATGGCTGCTGAGAGGGGCCCCCTGGACTTCAGGTCCAGGATTACTGAGGAGTACAACCGCCCTTTCTCCCTGTGGGAATTGGATTCTGCATTTTGTGTAGCCCGAGACACTTCACCTGGTCACGATGGGATCCACTATGCTATGTTACGGTACCTTACAGATTGAAACAAAGTTATCCTCCTTAACCTTTTTAATGCCATTTGGATGTCGGGACACTTTCCCGACTTGTGGAGAGAAGCTATTTTAATTCCCCTTTTAAAACCCGGTAAAGATTCCACATGCCCCAGCAGTTACCCTAGTGTTGCCCTGACTAGTTGCATTGGAAAGACCCTGGAGCGGATGGTCAACTGCCGTCTTGTCTGAATGTTGGAATCCAGGCAGCTCCTTAGTCGCTTCCAGTGTGGGTTCAGGAGATATCGTTCCACCTTCGATAACCTGGCCTCTCTGGAGGCGGCAATACAACAGGCTTTCCTGCGCCGTTATCACCTTCTGGGTGTATTTTTTTATATCGATAAGGCCTACGATACTACTTTGAGGCATCTTATACATAGGCAGCTTCATGAATGGGGATTTTGTGGTTGCCTTCCAATTTTTATTTGGTCATTCCTTTCTCCATGTATTTTTAGATACCGAGTTGGTGGTGTGCTCTCTGATCTCTTCGAGCAGGAAAACGGTTTCCCTCAGGGTAGTATTTTAAGTGTGATGTTATTTGCTATAGCCATTAACAGTATCACTTGTGTTGTGAAATGTCCGGTCCAGTGTTCACTATTTGTTGATGACTTCTCTGTCTTCTGTTCTTCTTCCAGCCTTGCAACGACAACTCATCAGTTGCAGCTCTCCCTCAGACGGCTCAATGAATGGGCACAGAAGACTGGTTTTAAATTTTCAACAGAGAAGTCTGTGTGTGTTTGTTTTAACCGTTCAAGTTCTATTTTTAACTTACCTGAACTGTGGATGAGGGACACTGTTCTGAATTTTAAAGACACTGCGTTTTCTGGGTCTGACATTTGACTCTAAACTTACCTGGTTGTCACATCTTAAATATTTGAAGATACGGTGCCTCAAGGCACTAAGTATTTTAAAGTGTCTTAGCCACACTTCGTGAGGAGCTGACAGGACTTGTCTGCTACGGTTTTATAGAGCATTTGTGCATACTCGACTTGACTATGGGTGCACTGTGTATGGGTCAGCAAGAACCTCTTATTTAAAGATGCTGGACGTGGTGCATCGTGAGGGAATTTGGCTCGCGACGGGGGCATTCCGCACGAGTCCCATACCAAGTATCTGCGCCGAGGCTGGTGAACCACCACTTCACATGCGGCAACAATTCCTCATGGCATGCCAGGCATATACGACTTTGTCCTCGCCAAATACACCAGCCTATCCTGTCGTTGCCCAGTCTCCTGTGGAACGGCTTTTTCGTACCAGGCTACGGGCAACGAGATCTTTTGGGATACATTCTCAGGATTGTCTTTTGGACATGGATGTGTCTGGTTTTAATGTTTTGCAGCAGGGTTGGACTAAATGTCCATCTTGGCTCCTCCAGTGACCGAGATTACTTTTAGAGTTGAGACATTTTAAGAAGCAGTCTACTTCCGATTTTATATTTCAATCTATGTTCTCTAACATTTTAGATCAGCATCGTGTTTTTACCATGGTGTACATGGATGGGTCCAAACAGGGGGATTCGATAGGCTGCTCCATAGTGTTCCCCAACACCACCATCAGAATTCGCCTTCCCCTTGCATACTCCGTTTTCTCAGCAGAACTCCATGTGATCCTGCGGGTGCTGGAGCAAATGCAGCAGGTTCGTGGCACGAAGTTTCTACTGTGCTCTGATTCTCTCAGTGCGCTGCAATTCATACGCGATTTGTATCCAGCTGAGAAGATAGTACAGCTCATTCATAGCAGAATGTACACTCTCCAGCAGCGGGGGAAGCAAGTGACATTCTGTTGGGTACCAGATCATGTCGACATATGTGGCAACGAAATGACTGATCGGACTGCTAAGGAGGCTTGCGAAGGCTCTGATATTACACATTGTGCCGTTCCCCTGCCGGACATCCTCTTTGTGGTGCGTGGTGCGGCGGAAGTCCCTTTGTTTGTGGGAGGAGGCGTGGCAGGCAGAGACAAACAATAAACTGCAGTCGGTTAAGCCAGCTGTCTGACTGTGGCGAACATCCTGTCAGTTTTATAGGCAGCATGAAGTGGCCTTGACACTTCTCCGGATCGGGCATTGTCCTCTGACACATGGCTATTTACTCCTTTGAGAGGACCCTCCGATTTGCGATGCTTGTGGTGTGCAAATCACTGTATACCACATTTTACTGGAATGATTTCCTACCGTGCTGCTAGGACAGTGGTGGCTCTTTGTGGTCCCCTTCCCTCTGTTTTAGCTGATGACGAGGTGAGTGTGATGAAAATTTTCAATTTCTTTGAACTTTCTGGACTCTGGCCTAGACTTTTAGGCTGGAGGTTTTAGGACGTTAACGAATGGTTAGCCCACCACTCCTCTGGCACGGCATTTTGAGTATGTCTAAGACTGTAAACCTTCGACGATCATCATCTATTACTACCTTGCCATGCTTGGTTGGGTCTTTGCTTCGTTCTCGTTATTGTTTGGTTAGTTTGGTTACTTTCCTTTCTGTTCCCTATTTGTGTTCACTTCATTTTATTCAGGTCACACGTATCGCCTAATTATCTTGTACGGGTGCTAAAGACCTAGTTGTCGTGCGCCCATAACACCATCCATCTGAGGAGGGGGGTATGTAGTGTAACAAATACACTACATGCTTCCTCCACTGGGAGAAGATAACCAAATGTCGGTTTGAGTGGGTTTAGAGAACCGATAGGATGTGTACTGTCCAAGGATTCTCTGTTTTTCAGGCGTTTTCCTAGGTAGGAGCAAGTTACCTGTCATAGAGGTTACTTGCAGGGTGATCAAGAGGAGCATGAACTTCCATGAACATTCAGTAAAGAGGAGCAGCCTCTGGTTATTGTTCTTTTAGTTTTTGTGTATTATTCAGTTGTTAATGATTGTATAGTCTGGAGTTTAAACATGTTGGATGTGACTCTCCTTATCTAAATGTGTAATAAGGAGTATTTTCAGAAGAGACATTGTAGTTAGGTTACAATAAAGCCCTATTTATATGAAAGTTTAAAACAGAGTAACTCATTATTTAGGGTAAAAGTGAGTTAGTGTTTATCTTCATTATCTTCAGATGTATTTAGTTGACAGATAAGTAGTCCAATTTCTAATATTTACATGAAAAAGAAAAGGGATTGAGGCGCAGTAAGACTGGACCTCAGATACTTACCATTTTTTGAGAGAAACATAATTTGTATGAAATGTATTCTCTGAAATTAGCACAGTCTTGGGGACATTTCAAGCTGTGGCAAAATGATACTTAGTCAAGCCTGTGAAGATTTCCGTGTCTGTTATTGACACTGATAGAATCCATTACATTACATGGTTGCACTTGTGTTTATAGGAGGACGCATCAGAGTGGCACTGCCTCTTGTATATGAGTCAGCTGATACAGTAAATGTTGCATAAGGGGAGAGAGGGTACCAATGATTAAAATAAGTGGCTTACAGATTTTCTTGCCAGACACTCTAAATGCAAGAATATACTGGTGGAGGCCACTTTTTGTAACTTTCCCAACCTTCACTTAGATTTATCTTAGGGCGGAAACAGAGGTGGATGAGACAGTAGTGGCAGCACTGGGGTCAGAACCTTTATAACAAAGCTGTATGCACCTGCTGTTGTTTCAAAAGAAATTGAAGGATAGCACTCACGGATTAACCAAATGCTAGAACAGTCATTGATATTGAATTCATCTAAATCCAACCACTCATCACCATTTGTGATCTAACTATATACACAAGTAAGCACATGCTCATAAAGTACAAACACTTCATTCAGTCATGTGCAACATATGGGAAGTTACATAGGAAGTAGTTGAAATGTAGTGAACAACATAGAGGCTGCAGGCTCCTACATGCCTTTATATTGACAATATTCCCATTAGGGTTCACTGTGATAACAAGTGATCTTGTGAAGATGGTCAGTGACTGCTCTGCTGCTGGCAGCTGCCCAGGTAACTTATGGGCATATTCTTTGAGGGGTGACATGCACTATGCCAATCGTACTCTCCACACATGATCTGGAAACAGGTATCATAACTAGCAGCTTACCCTCTCAGTTATTGGATGTCCCAGTGAAAAATAACTACTTCCTGTACAGTCATTTATTTTTATTGATGGTGAGATGCACCAGGACAGACTATGGAAGGGTAGGCCCATCTGCATACCAACTTTCCTTCCTCAAGACAGTGCTTTATTAGTATAAAAAATGACTTACAAAGGAATGGTCAGACTTGTCATGTCAAAACCTGTGTTGCTATTTTTACCAATGTGAGTTAACACTGAAGTAAGTCTGTATGCAGACTGTTAGCTGCTGATATGATCTGGAAGTGTGTAAAAACTTTTATGAAGTATGACATTATTGTCGCATGGTTTCTGTGCTTATAACTGCCTGTTGTACAACCCTGACCTCTCTCACTACGTTATACCAATGCCGTCGAGGGACAAGATGGTGTTAGCTACACGCTGCTCTCCTGCCACAGCAGTGAGAGGGCTGATTCGCCCAGTGAAAGCAATTGTACGGTAATTGATAAATACGATAATAATAAATTTGTTGACAAATGTAGCTGATATGTTATCTTTCCAAATAGCTATGAAATAGACATAAATACATATACGGTTTAGAATACGTCAAACTTTTATTTCTTGTAATTACCGCAAAAATGCGAAAAATTTATACAATGTTCAAAACATAGGTTTTTTGTGCACCAAGAACATACAAGCAAAGTCGACATATGACAGCCCTGCAAATCACAGACGTAGTTAGACGTCTGTAAACAAAACTCAGCCAGTGTTAGGAAGGAATCAGGCCTAATATCAGTATATTTCGAGGCGTGGGGAGGAAAACTGATAATGTATGACTGATTGCAACTTGAGAATATTGTCACAGTGATTTGCACACAATAATTTTCTCTTTTAGTTTTCTGTAAAATGCCTTCCACTGGCGGAAAAATTCTCTGTCTAACAGTTGAATTACGTTCGTCGTTCCAGGTGGAAACTGAAGTATCTCTACTTCTTTGTCAGGGTGAGCTCAAAATACAGCTTTTTAATGAATCAGAACTTTTATGACCTGACCACGAATCTAGAAGGAGAAGAGATTTGTTCCCGCAGAACAGAAGAAAATCATGACACATGAATAGTGTAACATTATCATTTCCCATTTTTCCAGACTTTGATGTGTCTACCACAAGATTGTCTACATAGAACATTGTTTGTTTGACACCTGGTCCAAAACATCCAGTTGGTTCTTGAAGACACACACATAGTTTAGGCATCAATGAACCATCCAGACTAATTATGGGCATTATAGTGTATGAATGGGTGAGTGCAGTCCTGGACTGCACAATTGCCTCAATATTGTCGCGTTGCAATGGAAGCAGGCTTGACTTCGAAGGCAACTAAACACAGCACTTATACTCAAAGCACGTTTATTACAAACTCAACATACATGCAGCACTGACCGCCTTTCAGGCAGAGTGCTCCAGAAATTAGAAGAGCAGTTAACATAAGAAACAAGTAGAATTTACAAGTGAACATAAGAAAGATGTAGAACCTTCTGGAATTGTTAATTACAAAGAAATAAATTTTTGCCGGTGGACGGGATTGAACCGGCGACCTTCTGCACCGCAGTCCGTGACGCTATCCCCTGCGCCACGCTGGCAGTCGGTGTTCGTGGTCTCTCGCGACATTGCTCCCTCTCCTGGAGAAACAGCGACCCGCTGTTATGATCCCTGTGGAGCCAGCTGCAATGTCCTGGATCTTGACCATGTCATGGGTCCTCTGTATGACAGTTCAAGAGACTCCTTCCCTTCTCCGCGATTATCGACAACAGACGTTCCTGTCGTGGCTTCATCAGGAACATTACCGTCCCTAAAGTCCTTGAACAAGAAGCCATTGTCGTCTACCTGCTCTTCAGGATCGTAGTAAGGCTTCTTCCCATAGGTCGACTGAACTCATCAGCAGGTGACTGCCTGGGATAGTGGAAACACAGTGGTATGTTGTCTTCTGTCCTCCAGACGTCTGTTCTTCTGCGGGGCGTCATAGTTACTGGGGGAGTTGGCTGTGGTCGCGTCGGCCGGTTCATGGGCTGCCGTTTGGCGGCTGCAGCATAAGTCATAGCAGGGCGATGCCATTCTTCACGTCGGGTGCAATTGACGGGGCAGACAGGAGCTAATGTTTGAAATACCTCGTCCTCAATGGCATCGGCTCCCTCGTGACTTACAGGGCTCACATCCATGGCCATAATCTGATGCTCGCTCGCTCTAATAGTCCCGGCTGTCATGCACTGTTGTAATTCTTCTCTCAAGATTTGCCGTATGAGAGAAGCGAAGTCATGCTGATCTTCCACAACGGCCATAGGGACTACATTTGGGAGTCTGTCATACTTCTTGCGTCCAACCCTCCTTTGTTGTATCTCTTCAATACGTCTTCTGCAATTCCCTTCATCAGGTGCGTGATCTTGTCCGCCTCAGTCATGTTCGGATTGACTATGTTACACAGGGCCAAAACATTCTGTATGTACGATTGTGTCGGCTCACCATGTCGTTGGGCCCGGTTCTTCAGTTGTTCTTCCGCCGAGCGGATTTGTCGCTGGCGGTCTCCAAACGTCTTCATAACTTCCTCCTGGAACGTCTCCCAGTCATTCAACTTGTCTTCGTTGTTTTCGAACCATTGCTGGGCTGTTCCGTCCAGATTGAAGTAAACGTTGGCCAAGCACATCGTATGATCCCACCTGTTGTACTTGGCGACGCGGTCGAATTCCTTCAGCATCGCCTGATTTTCTAAGACCGCATTCCATTATTTTTGTTTTGCTCTTGTTAATGTTCATTTTATATGCTCTCTTCAACACACTGTCCATTCCATTCAACTGCTCTTCCAGGTCCTTTGCTGTCTCTGACAGAATTACAATGTCATCAGCAAAACACAAGGTTTTTATTTCTTCTCCCTGAACTTTAATCCCTATTCCAAATTTTTCCTTGCTTTCCTTCACCCCCTGCTCGATGTACAAATTGAATAACATCGGAGAAAGGCTACAACCCTGTCTTACTCCCTTCCCAACTGATGCTTCCCTTTCATGCCCTTCGAGTCTAATAACTGCGGTCTGGCTTTTGTACAAGTTGTAAATAATTCTCCTTTCCCTGTATTTTACCCCTGCTGACTTCAGAATTTGAAAGAGTGTATTCCAGTCAACATTGTCTAATGCCTTCTCCAAAACTACAAAAGCTATAAATATAGGTTTGCCTTTCCTTAATCTATATTCTAATATAAGACATAATGTGAGTATTGCCTCCCGGGTTCCTACGTTCCTCCTGAATCCAAACTGATCTTCCCCGAGGTCAGCTTCTACCAGCTTTTCCATTCTCCTATAGATAATTCGTGTTAAAATTATGCAACCTTGACTTATCAAGCTGATAGTTCTGTAATTTTCACACCTGTCTGCGCCTGATTTCTTTGGGATGGGGATTATTACATTTTTCTTAAAGTCTGAGGGTATTTCGCCTGTCTCATACATCCTACACACCAGTTCAAATAGTCTTGTCATGGCTGGCTCACCCAGAGACTTTAGTAGCTCTGAGGGTATGTCATCTACTCCTGGGGCCTTGTTCCGACCTAGGTCTTTCAAGGCTCTGTCAAATCCATCTCTCAGTATAGTATCTCCTATTTCATCTTGATCTACTTCCTCTTCCCTTCCTACAACATCGTCTCTTAAGTTCATTTCCTTTGTAGAGCTGCTCTATGTACTCTTTCCACCTTTCAGCTTTCCCTTCTTTGCTGAGAACTGGTTTCCCATCTGAGTTCTTGATATTCGTAGAGTTGCTTTTCTTGTCCCCAAATGTCTCTTTTATTTTCCTGTAGGCGGTATCTACTTTTCCCCTTCTTATACATTCTTCTACAGATTTGCATTTGGCTTCTAGCCACTCCTTCTTAGCCATTTTGCACTTCCTGTCAATCTCATTTTTTAGTCGTCTGTACTCCATTTTGCCTGTTTCATTTAATGCATTTTTATATTTTCTCCTTTCATCAATTAAATTTAGTATTTCATCTCTTCTACTGTCTTATTTCTCCCTGTTTCTGTCAAATGTTGCCTAAATCTCCCTCTGAAATTCTCCAGAACTTCCCTTTCCTTCAATTTATCTAAGTCCCATCTCCTTATTTTCCTACCTTTCTGCAGTTTTTTCAGTTTCAGCCTACAGTTCATGACTAACAAGTTATAGTCAGAGTCTATATCTGCCCCTAGGTATGTCTTACAGTTTATAACCTGGTTCCAGAATCTATGTCTTACCATTATAAAATCTATCTGATACCTTCCGGTGTCTCCTGGTCTCTTCCACGTATACAACATTCTTTTGTGATTTTTGAACCACGTGTTTGTTTCGATTAAATCATGTTCCATGCAAAATTCTACCAGGCGACTTCCTCTTTCATTCCTCCTGCCCAGTCCATATTCACCTATTATTTTTCCTTCTCTTCCTTTTCCTACTACCGAATTCCAGTCTCCCATCACAATGAAGTTTTCCTCTCCCTTAACTGTCTGAATAATTTCCTTTAGCTCCTCGTATATTTCTTCGATCTCCTCATCATCGGCAGAGCTAGTTGGCATATAAACCTGTACTACTGTTGTAGGTGTTGGCTTCATATCTATCTTGACAATGATAATGTGATCACTGGGCTGCTCATAGTAGTTTACCCGCATTCCTATTTTCTTATTCATTATCAGTCCTACTCCTGTGATACCCCCAACTGATTTTGTATTTATAATCGTGTACTCACCTGACCAGAAATCCTGTTCATACTGCCACCGGACTTCACTAATCCCCACTATATCTAACTTCAACCTATCCATTTCCCTTTTTAAATTTTCTAATTTTCCTACCCGATTAAGGCATCTAACATTCCACGCTCCAATGCGTAGAATGCCAGTATTGTCTTTCCTGATGACAACATCCTCGTGAGTAGTCCCCACCCGGAGATCCGAATGGGGGACTATTTTACCTCCGGAATATTTTACCCGAGAGGATGCCATCATCATATTTCCATACAGTCGAGCTGCATGTCCTTGGGAAAAGTAACGGCTGTAGTTTCCCCTTGCTTTCAGCCGTTCGCGGTAAGTGCATGGCAAAGCCACATTAGCTGATGTTACAAGGCCAGTTCAGTCAATCATCCAGACTGTTGCCCCTGTAACTACTGAAAAGGCTGCTGCCCCACTTCAGAAACCACACGTTTGTCTGGCCTCTCCACAGATAACCCTCCACTGTGGTTGTACCTACGGTATATATATCAATCCTGTTCAGAAAAATATTTATAAAACGTAAAGAAAGTTAGACTTACCACACAAAAAGGCACCGGTTCGTTAATACACAAACAAAAATAAAAAACACACACACACACACACACAAAACTGAGCTTACACAACCTAAGGTTGCTTCATCAGAAAGAGCAGGAAAGGAGAGGGGAAAAGGAAAGGATGAGGGTTTTAACACAGTGGGTAAGGAATCATTCCTATCCCGGGAGAGGAAAGACTTACTTTGGGGGGGGGGGGGGGATAGGTATAAAAACACCCACCCACATATACATGCACACAAACCAAAGCAGACATTTTTAAAATGCAAAGAGGTTGGACAGAGATGCCAGTCAAGGCAGAGGGTCTGACCAGAGACTGGAGGCAAAGATGCTGTATAATGTTGGGCGGGAATTTCAAACTAATGAAGGTTGAGACCTGGTGGGCAGCGGGAAGAGAGAATATGTTGAAGGGCAAGTTCCCATCTCCGGAGTTCTGAAAGGTTAGTGTCAGTGGGAAGTAACCCAGAAGGTGTAACACTGTGCCAAGATGTGCTGGCTGTGCACCAAGGCATGCTTAGCCTTAGTGATCCTCATTACCAACAAACACTGTCTGCCTCTGTCTGTTCATGCGAATGGACAGTTTGTTGCTGGTCATTCCCACATAGAAGGCCTCACAGTGCAGGCATGTCAGCTGGTAAATCACGTGGGTGCTGTCACAAGTGGCTCTGCCCTTCATTGTGTACACCTTCCGCTTTACAGGACTAGGGGCAGTTATGTGGGTAGGAGCTGGAGGGAAGGGAAGGTGGTTTGGGGATTTAATAGGGATGGACCAGGAGGTTACGATGGTTAGGTGGGTGGCGGAAAGACACTCTCAGTGGAGTGGGAAGGATGTCATGAAGGATGGATCTCATTTCGGGTCAGGATTTAGAGAAGTCATATCCTTGCTGGACAGCCACCTTTAGAGTCCGCTCCAGTCCTGTAAAAGTAACTGGTGACAAGAGGGGCACTTTTAGGGTCATTCTGTGGAGGTTCTATGGTTGGAAGGGGGGGTGGAGAGAAAGTGGCCCTGGCTATTTGCGTTTGTACTAGGTCAGGAGGATAGTTGCGGGATGTGAAAGCTGTCATCAGGTTATTGAGATCAATCCTTCATGACATCCTTCCCACTCCACCCTGAATGTCTTTCCGAGGGTTGACTGGTCCATCGTCATTCTCTCGGACGACATGGGATCCACGACCGTGGTACTTGATTGGCAGGAGTATGTGGCTGGTACTACCCCATAGGGTTGTTTTTTAAGTAAGGGCCGTTCGCACGTATAGTCCCGTAGTTCGCGCGGACGCTGCAACGAGCTACCGCGCCACTTCCCGGCATCCTTCCCGTTCACACTGATGCCAGTTGCAGCTCTGTAACTGACGTGTACGCATCGCTGTGCTACTTTATAATGTTTGCGATTATTGAATCGCCCGCCGCGTGTGAGATACGGTCAGTGATACATTTTTTGACCGCGAGAAGCCTATCAGCTGCAGAAATTCATTGTCAGTTAACAGAAGTTTATGGCTTGAATGCAATGAGTGAAGGTAAAGTGTGTCAATGGTTTAGAGAGTTTAAAAATGGCTGTCAAAACGTCCATAACGAAGAACGCTCAGGCCGGCCCTCTGTGATCACTGATGATTTGGCGGCTGCAGACGAAACAAAGTGAGGACGGAAGATTCACAATTTCCACTCTTTCTTTGGAATTTCCACAAGTTTCAAGATTGGTTTTGTACAAAATTGTGTCTGAAAACCTAAACTTTAAGAAACTGTGTTGTCGGTGGGTACCCAGATTCCTCACAGAGGACCACAAACGGAAGAGATTTGCCACGTCATTGGACTTTGTGATTCATTACGAGGAAGAAGGGGATGACATGTTGAGTCAAATTGTCACTGGAGATGAAACATGGGTATCCCATATCACTCCTGAAAGCAGTCGACAATCGACGGAATGGCGACACACAACCTCACCCGTCAAGGTCAAAGCCAAACAGACGCTGTCAAAGCGCAAGATTATGGCAATTGTGTCTGGGACCGGCGCGGTGTTTTGCTGGTGGACTTTGTGCCACGAGGAATGACAATCAACTCAGATGCCTACTGTGCAACTCTAAAGAAGCTCTGCCAAGCAATTCAAAACAAAAGGCGCATCATGCTGACAAAAGGAGTTTTGCTCCTGCACGATAACGCTAGCCCTCACACCTCTTAAAAGACTCAGGATTTGATTGATTCTCTTAGCTGGGAAGTTTTGGACCATGCCCCGACCTTGCTCCTAGCGATTTTCACCTTTTCCGGTACCTGAAACACCATCTTGGCGGGCAGCGCTTCAATGACGACGATGAAGTAAAAGCGGCCATGAACTCTTGGCTGTCAGAGCAGGCAGCTGAATTCTTTGAAGAGAATTAAAAACTTAGTTGTATGGTATGACAAGTGCTTAAATAAACAAGGCAACTATGTGGAAAAATAGGTAAAAGTGTGTAAAATGAGAAAATAAAAGTTTTTTTACAAAAGTATTTGTATCTTTTTTAAAAAATAAAAATGACCCTTACTTAAAAAACAACCCTTGTATCAGTTCATATTTATTTTCAGCAGTGAGCAACACCTCTATTTTACAGCCTATTTTATTTTATGGTCTAGCGATTGGTTGGAGTCTTTCTGGTATTCTTGCTGAAATTTTTCAATTAAGAGTCAGGAACAAAAACTTTTTGCAATGCAAAATGAGCATATTAATAAAACTCTACTTTACAAGCATTATGTTGATGATATTTTCATCACCTTTAATGGAAGTAATAAGGAGGCTGACCAACTACAACATATTTTAACAATTTGCACCATAAGATAAAGTTCACCTCGGAAGTTGAAGGCTCTCTTAACTTTTTGGACTTAAAATAAGAAGAAAAGACCAAAAATTAAAACATGATATCTTTCGTAAACCAACTGCAACAGGTATCATTATTGCAGCAAATTCTAATCAGCCCCCATCCAAATAATAATAATAATAATAATTTCGCTCTATGTTTTACAGGATAAAAGAATTTGCTCTTCATCAGGAGGCTACTGATAGGGAAATCCATACTATAATACAGATAGGAATAGCCAATGGTTTCAAAGAATTTGATATTAAGAAAATGGGTAAAAAGCTACTTTCACAGTGTGATTCAAACAACACAATTAAAAATTAGTAATGAATTTAGAAAGCATAATGTCGTAATAGGATTTAACATGTGTAATTATTAGGGAAAATTCCTTTGCCACAGTGTTGAAAAACCTGTTAACAAATTTTGTTAAGGTGGGGTATACAAGATTAAATGTGGGACACACAACAATTTCTATACTGGGCAAACAGGAAGAGAATTTCAAATATGATACAGAGAACATAGCTATCCCAGTAATGGCAGCGCAGTAAGTGCCCATTTGCGTCAAAATCATCAACTTCTTAATATTGAAAACAATTTGCATATTCTTCATTATGAGAATAAAAGCACATGTATAGACATTTTGGAGGATTTAGAAATTTTTGTGCATAGATACCTTGAAGGATCAACTGCTTAATGAACAAATTAGCAGCATAAGGGACTGGTTTTTCCAAATTTTTGAAGCAACATTTTTCAATAATTAATTTTGAGGATTTAACTTTATTTTGCAAATGTAGTAGTTATTTTATTTTTTATATTTGTTTAAAATTATGTAGATTAGACACCTTTATTTTGAACTTGTACCTTGAGTAAATAAGGCAACTGTTTGGCCTCTAATTTCCATGTTACTCACATGATAATGTGCCAAAGAAGCTTGATTTTAGAGAGAGAGAGAGAGAGAGAGAGAGAGAGAGAGAGATGGTTTACTTACCAGGCGGAAAAGCACAGGTACATACATAGGCACACAAATAAAAACACACATATGCTGAGCTTTCCAGAAAAAGAGCAGGGAAGGAGAGGGGAAAAGGAAAGGATGCGTGTTTTGAGGGAATGGGTGAGGAGTCATTCCAATCCCGGGAGACGAAAGACTTGCCATATGTCTGCCTTGGTGTGTGTGCATGTATATGTGTGTGGGTGGGTGTGTTTGTTTACCTATCCTTTTTCCCCTAAGGTAAGTCTCATCTCCTGGGATTGGAATGACTCCTCACCCACTCCCTTAAAACCTGCATCCTTTACCCTCTTCTTCCCTGCTCTTTTTCTGAAGAAGCAACTTAGGGTTGCGAAAGCTCAGCATTTGTGTGTGTTTCTATTTGTGTGTCTATCTACATACCTCTGCTTTTTCACCTGGTAAGTCCTACCTGGAATGTTTCCCTCTATAATATATTCTTATTCTTGTTTGGCAATACAGAACAACAGTATTTTAAATGACAAATTTGAATGCATCAAAGTCAATATATATTATATCGATTGTTATTGCAAATTATGTAAAATTATTTACTATGCATAAAAATATAAAATATTTTAATTATAAATTGCGAATTATTTAGTGTGTATACTTAGTGGCTGACAGGTCACCAGATGATGAGCTAAGCTCGAAACATGTTGTGTTTTGACAATAAACAATCTACTAACAACATCTAAGTTATTATTCAAGTAACCTCTAAGCAAGTTTAGACTTATTTAAATGAACTCTTCACTATTGTTACTAATTATACACATCAAACTTTTTAAAAGATCTAAAGTTGTGTATTTTGATAATCTGAAGAACTGAGAATAATCGTATAAAAACATATGAGCTATTAAGGTTTTTCTGATGGCTCCAGTCCTTATAAAATATACAAGCCAAAAAAAGGAAAGAAAAAGAAAGAAAAGTACTGAACTCAAGGTAAAATTAAAGTTTGTATTGAATTTTACATTGAAGTATATAATCAAATGATTAAACTAAATCCTCTGCATTAACTTAGTACCACAGCTACTAATTACTGCTTATAGCTTGAGAGCTTATAGACTACAATTTGGTAGTAATTAGGACAATTTGTTATCATAGAGAAATACATAGTTATCTGTCTACCACCCCCACCCCTCTCATAGATGGAAACTTCAGTGCATAAAGTATGTGTTTACCGTAATCAACAGATACAAAATTAGTTTGTGCACTATGTTTTTACATCCGAGTCTTTTTGCAGGTGATGCAAGCAATCAAGTCCATATGGAAGGATATAGTGTTTCTAATCAGTGCATGGCTCTTGTGAGAGACAATTGTCTTGTCCCAACTAAAGATGCACCAGAACTGGGTTATGTGCGTGAATCAACGGATAAACAGTACGTGCCAGATGTCTACTACAAGGTATGTGCCACATTCTTACTTCCTTGTTCTATGAGGGATCATAACTCTTTAAAAAAATGTATTTCCCACCCTGAAATCCCTTTTCTGGTATTAAGATTTTTGTTATTATTATTAACAATGGAGAGTCCAGGTTGAAAAATCAATAATATGAGAATAGCTGGCAAATCAGGTAAAGCTGATTGCTGAACCACAGACAGACATGTATTAAAGACAATCACAGTCTCACAACTATTTTCACCCACTCTTTTATTGGAAAAAAGTATACAATCAGCACTTCAACCACTTGCTAGGGAAAAAAACAGGTTCTGCAATGGTGATCTTTTTCTCTCAATATACTGGTTTTACAAAGGCCTTCCTAAACACATACCCCACACCAAACGCACAAACATAATCATTGCCGTATCTACATAATCCCTAAGAACCAGAAGCAAATGAGTGGTCCCCCAACACACATTACCTTCTGAACCAGATCAATTAAACTATATCCTTTGTCAGGGCTTTGATAATCAATCATCATGTCCTGAAATGATACATATCTCAGCCAAGACACTTCCTACCCCTCCTAAAGTGGCGTTCCATTGCCCAGATGACTTACACTACATCTTGGTCCATCCTCACTCCTATCCCAATTCTGGCCACATCCACTAATATTTGCCCTTCTCGTATGCTCTGCTATCCATTCCTTCTCTCCCCCTCACAGCACCACCAACACTGCACCAAAGAGCCAAATCTTAGGCACTAGTCCCTGCATACTCCATCAGGTGACACTGACATCTCTACATACACACTCATATTCTGCTATCCTTCCCTCTAACTGACCCACATTGGATTGCTATTTACATTTGATGTGACATATTGCATTATGGCCATAACAGCTAAAGACAGCAGTCATGTATATGTGTAGTTGTGCATGTATAATTCTCTCTCTCTCTCTCTCTCTCTCTCTCTCTCTCTCTCTCTCTCTCTCTCTCTCTCTCTCTCTCTCTCCCTCTCCCTCCCTCCCTCCCTCCCTCCCTCCCTCCCTTGTGTACTGAAGAAGGCTTTGAGAATATACCAGTCAGCAACTCAGCATGTTAATGTTGAGTAGCAGTCGATCATTTTCATATTAGGTTGATATTCCATACTGGACTTGAAATTTTAAAGGTTTAATACTGCAGTGAGCAATATTTCACTTTCCTACTTTTTTCTGTAAGAAAAGGGCTTTACTACTGACACTGAATGTGTTCTATTGCTGGTTGCCTTCTGATGGTATTATACAAACCATGGTGACCTAATGAGCAGAAATATTATACTTCAGTCAAAGCTTACAGGCATATGTAGACTGCAGGCTTAGGAAGTGTTGTTTGTATTTAGACATAAATATTTGTCAGTGTACAATAATGGTCAAAGCTGTAGAATCTGGAGAAATTTGTTGTGAAAATGCAAAAATATTGTTTTGAGATGTTGTTGTTGTGGTCTTCAGTCCGCAGACTGGTTTGATGCAGCTCTCCATGCTACCCTGTCCTGTGTAAGTCTCTTCATCTGAGAATACGTTCGGCAACCTACATCCTTTTGGATCTGCTTACTATATTCATCCCTCGGTCTCCCTCTACGATTTTTACCCCACGCGCTTCCTTCTAATGCTAAGTTGACAATTCCTTGATGTCTCAGTATGTTTCCTACCAACCTATCCCTTCTCTCAGTCAGGATATGCCAGAAACTCCTTTTCTCCCCGATTCGGTTAAACACCTCCTCGTTAGTCACATGATCTACCCATCTAATTTTCATCATTCGTCTGTAGCACCACATTTCAAAAGCTTCTATCATCTTTTTATCTGAACTCCTTATCGTCCACATTTCACTCCCATACAATGCTACACTCCAAACAAATGCTTTCAGAAAGGACTTCCTAACATTTAAATTAATATTGGATGTTAACAAGTTTCGCTTCTTGAGAAACACTTTTCTTCCCATAGCCATTCTACATTTTATATCTTCTTTACTTCGGCCATCAGAAGTTATCTTGCTACCCAAATAATAAAATTCATCTACTACTTTTATTGTCTCATTACCCAATCTAATTCCTTCAGCATCGCCTGATTTTCTGACATTGCATTCCATTATCTTCGTTTTACTCTTGTTAATGTTCATCTTATATCTTCCTTTCAAGACACTGTCCATCCCATTCAATTGCTCTTCCAGATCTTTTGCAGTCTCTGACAGAATTACTATGTCATCGGCAAACCGCAATGATTTTATTTCTTCTCCCTGGACTTTAATGCCCTCTCCAAATTTCTTCTGAATAAGGGAACCTGCTAGTCAGTTCCCCGAGTCTGTGTACCTTCGGAAATGCTAAAACTACGCTCTTGATTGCTTTAGGAGAGAAGTGGCTAAAAATCCAAACTACTCTTCTTGTATTAAATAAAGACTGCTGTGCTTCATTCAACATGTATATTTTAGAGATACCTGGCCTATACCTCAGATAAATTATCCCTTTCCAGATTCATTATAATTTTCAGTATAATAGATCTTACTTTTTCAATGTCTAAACTTATAATAATAATGCTTCTAAGTCTGAACATATAATGATAATGCCTCTGAACAATAATTCTCTACAAAACCCTAAGTTCTAAGTATATAAACATATTCATTCTCTTCAACGTCGGGAGCTGACCGCTATTTGGACATACACCATTGCGCCTCCCTGAACAGGTAGCACAACGCTGTCTTTCCATTTGCACATCCAGCCAGTCACCTGGGCATATCGAAATAACTCACAGCAGAAAAATTGGCTCCCCTTCAACCTAACACGGTTGTAATATTTTCCCATCAGTACCACTTGTGTCTTTGATTTTGTAGTATAAACTCATTGTACTACAACATTGAACGATTCTCTTCAGTCATCTGCAATTCCATTCTTGCTGGATTTTTTCAGCTGCAGCAATGTCAGAGATTTGATTTTTTTATTGGATTTCCAATACTCACAGTGCACTCATGAAATGGCTGTACAGGAAAACCCCCACCTCATTTCTACCTCAGAGATGCTGTGTCCCATGTCTCATTCACCGACTAAAATATCATGTTCAAACTCACTTAAATCTGCAATTGTAGCAGCAATGAGTGATGTAATGTCTGTGTCAGACTCATTGTATATAGGTGTTTCCGACTGCAGCACTATCCTCTGAGTGTTTACATATATTTGTGTTTGCATATTCATGCCTATACTGGTTTCTTTGGCTCTTCAGTTTATTTAATATTCACAGAATATATGACATCAACTGCGATTGGGCAAAGCTGAAAATGTGTACCCAGCCGGGATTCGAACCCAGGTCTCCTGCTTTCTAGGCAGTTGCGCTGACCTCTACACCACTAGGGCACAGTGATCACCGCACCTGCAAGGACTAGCTAAGCACGCCTTCCGTCAGATATAAATTCCCAGCTTCGCCCTGCCCACAGTACTCAAACTCGTAGTTATTAAACTAATTCCCGTAAGAGTAAGGGCTTCAAACTTGCCCACCCCTCCCCACTAACGATAGGATCATTGCCCATCACCTTTTCACATATGACAGGCTTTTCACAAATGTCTGTCTAGGTGTGTTTGCGTTTCGATATGTCTGAGTGTGTGTGTATTTGTTTACCTTCCTTTTTTTCCCCTAAGGTAAGTCCTTCCACTCCTGGGATTGGAATGACTCCTTTTCCACTTCCTTAAAACCCATATCCTTCCCTTTTCCTCCCCTTTTTTCCTCTTTTTCCTGAAGAAGCTGCCAGTGGTGGCGAAAGCTTGTATGTGTGTTTGTGTGTGATTTTATTTGTTTCTCTCGACGAGCCGGTCCTTTTGGTAAGTCATCTCTTTTCTATTTTTATTTTTGTTTATCCCACCGGGAAAGTTTCCCTCTATATATATATATATATATATATATGCTTTCTACAGTATGTCTGCCTAGGTGTACTTGTGTCTGTGTGAATGTGTGGGTGTGTGTGCATTTGTTTACCCTCCATTTTTCCCCCCAAGGTAAGTCTTTCCTGTCCCGGGATTGGAATGGCTCCTTACCCCCTTCCTTAAAACCCTCATCATTTCCTTTTCCCTCTCCTTCCCTTCTGCCTGTTGAAGCAGCTAGGCTGCGAAAGCTAGAGTTGTGTGTGTGTGTGTGTGTGTGTGTGTGTGTGTGTGTGTGTATTCATTTATTTATTTGTGATGCTGTTACACCTGTGCTCCTTCGCCTGGTGAGAAATCTTCGTCTATTTATATATATATATATATATATATATATATATATATATATATATATATATATATATATATATATACGTAAAAAATAGATGAACACTTACCAGGCGAAGGGGCACAGGCAGTAATAGCAACAAATAAACACACAGACACACACACACTCAAAAATGCTAGCTTTCGCAGCCTAGCTGCTTCATCAGGCAGAAGGGAAGGAGAGGGAAAAGGAAATGATGAGGGATTTAAGGAAGGGGGTAAGGAGCCATTCCAATCCCGGGACAGGAAAGACTTACCTTGGGGGAAAAAATGGAAGGTAAATAAATGCACATACACCCACACATTTACACAGACACAAGTACACTTAGGCAGACATACTGTAGAACTGTAGAAAGCAAAGAAGTTAGAAGTTAGACAGAGATGCCACTTGAGGCAGAGGCTCTGTCCAGAGAACCAAGGCAAAGATGTTAAGATGGTGGGTGGGAATTCGAATTTAGCGGAGGTTGAGACCAGGTGGGCAACGGGAAGAGAGAATATGCTGAAGGGCTAGTTCCCATCTCCGGAGTTCTGAAGGATTGGTGTCAGTGGGAAGTATCCAGATAACCCGGACGGTGTAGCACTGTGCCAAGATGTGCTGGCCATGCACCAAGGCATGTTTAGCCACAGGGTGATCCTCGTTACCAACAAACACTGTCTGCCTGTGTCCATTCATGCGAATGGACAGTTTGTTGCTGGTCATTCCCACATAGAACGCTTCACAGTGCAGGCATGTCAGTTGGTAGATCACGTGGGTACTATCGCAAGTGGCTCTGCCTTTGATCGTGTACACCTTCCGGGTTACGGGACTGGAGTAAGTGGTGGTGGAAGGGTGCATAGGGCAGGTTTTACAACGGGGGCGGTTACAAGGGTAGGAGCCAGAAGGTAGGGAAGGTGGTTTGGGGATTTCATAGGGGTGGACTAGGAGGTTACGGAGGTTAGGTGGGCGGCGGAAAGACACTCTCGGTGGAGTAGGAAGGATGTCATGAAGGATGGATCTCATTTCGGGGCAGGATTTTAGGAAGTCGTATCCTTGCTGGAGAGCCACATTCAGAGTCCGCTCCAGTCCCGGAAAGTATCCGGTGACAAGAGGGGCACTTCTGGGGTTTGTTGTAAAACCTGCCCTATGCACCCTTCCACCACCACTTACTCCAGTCCCGTAACCCGGAAGGTGTACACGATCAAAGGCAGAGCCACTTGCGATAGTACCCACGTGATCTACCAACTGACATGCCTGCACTGTGAAGCGTTCTATGTGGGAATGACCAGCAACAAACTGTCCATTCGCATGAATGGACACAGGCAGACAGTGTTTGTTGGTAACGAGGATCACCCTGTGGCTAAACATGCCTTGGTGCATGGCCAGCACATCTTGGCACAGTGCTACACCGTCCGGGTTATCTGGATACTTCCCACTGACACCAATCCTTCAGAACTCCGGAGATGGGAACTAGCCCTTCAGCATATTCTCTCTTCCCGTTGCCCACCTGGTCTCAACCTCCGCTAAATTCGAATTCCCACCCACCATCTTAACATCTTTGCCTTGGTTCTCTGGACAGAGCCTCTGCCTCAAGTGGCATCTCTGTCTAACTTCTAACTTCTTTGCTTTCTACAGTTCTACAGTATGTCTGCCTAAGTGTACTTGTGTCTGTGTAAATGTGTGGGTGTATGTGCATTTATTTACCTTCCATTTTTTCCCCCAAGGTAAGTCTTTCCTGTCCCGGGATTGGAATGGCTCCTTACCCCCTTCCTTAAATCCCTCATCATTTCCTTTTCCCTCTCCTTCCCTTCTGCCTGATGAAGCAGCTAGGCTGCGAAAGCTAGCATTTTTGAGTGTGTGTGTGTCTGTGTGTTTATTTGTTGCTATTACTGCCTGTGCCCCTTCGCCTGGTAAGTGTTCATCTATTTTTTACGTATATTTTTTTCCTGTTAGGAATTTTTCCTCTATAATATATATATATATATATATATATATACACACACACACACACACACACACACACACACACATGTGGCATCTGTTCCGAAAGAACAGACGTCTCTTCTGATCCTGCAGTTGTTATTATTTAATATTCACAGAATATCTGACGGAAGGCGTGCTTAGGTAGTCCTTGCAGTTGCGGTGATCACTGTGCCCCAGTGATGTAGAGGCCAGCGCAACTGCCTAGAAAGCAGGAGACTCAGGTTCGAATCCCGGCTGGGTACACATTTTCAGCTTTGCCCAATCGCAGTTGATGTCATATATTCTGTGAATATTAAATAATAACAACTGTAGGATCAGAAGTGACGTCTGTTCTTTCGGAACAGACGCCACATGTATATATATATCTTCAGTGTATATATATAATTCTGTGTGTCAAACAGTGTACAATTCATTACTTCACCGCAAATGCACTAAATATCTTTCAATGTCGCATGAGGAGCCAAAGTGAGCATAAGAGGAAATGGATGATAGGGACATTGCTGTAGTAGGGGACTTGTGGGAATTTGGGGTAGACAGGAAATGTGCACCTGTAACCATTGACTCAAAGCGAGAGAACTGGGTTGGAATCCTGATGTAGCATAAATGTTCACCGGTCACCTTCAGATTATTTAAATGCACTATTGCAGCCAGAGTAATTATTTTCCTTCCACCAACCTGTTACCTTCCTATCACTTAATGTGTAAATATATGAAATTGTTGACAAAGGTGCTGTCTCCTCTGTTTCATTACAAGAATGACTATTTAAGATACTCACCATGCAGTCAGTTTCCTGCCCCATGGTTTGCGATTGACAGCTGTTCTTGCTCTTTGATTTGCCACATTTACCTTAATACAGTAGCTCCGTCTGTGTTAACTGATTAATAACTGTGATGATTTCATCAGCTGGATCCTATGACTCTTGTTGGTTGCCATATAGGATACATTTGTCCACTTAAAGCTCTATCACACTCTTTTGGGGTTAGCACCATCATTTCAACCATTATGCTCAGGAACAACCATGTCACATATTATTGGTGACAATAGAATTCTCACCATATGTTGCTTTCACTCTTCTACAGATTTTGATTGGAGGCACTTGCCTTTAGCTACAATCTTTGTTGCTAATGCATGCCACATTGTAACACACTATATTTCAGAGTCCTCTGGCAGCAGAGGGTTGCAACTTATTTATGTGAAGCAGTAAAACTGACCTAGTAATAAGTGTGACATGTAATACCTCAGCCAATATTGAGAACAGATTCAAAAATTCAGAGGTTTTACTTTTCAGCACACCTTCATATATGACTATTAGTTTGTAGACTACAGAAATCCAAAATAGGATACACGTTATCAGCAAAAATGATACATATATATTGTTGATTTTCTGGATTTTGGATAGGTGATGTGGACATTTTTCAGTGAACCACTTAAGTGTCTGACATCTTCTATAGCCTGATGATTTAATTAATTGTTAGGTTCTCTCATCTCTCTCAGTGGACAAGAAGACATTAGCCAGTGGTTTTCAGGCACTGTGATATAATTTGGCATAATTTCAGAATGAATTATTTTAGTAATACAGTCAACTGTGACACGTGTTCATTCTCCTCCCATACGTGATACATGTGTTTTTGCTCATCTTCATAGCAGTTCCACTAGGAATTGTTTGAATGAAATGAGGCTTATGATCTTAACTCATTTCTAATCCAACTAGCTTGTTTTTATTCCCTATTGATTTAGTTGTCTTTATGCTCTTTGCCTACCAGTTGCAATATGGGTGGAAACAGACTACAAAATTCACCTTGCAATTTAACACAGTTTGTCTGCTTGGCAACCAGACACTTTGTTCACTACACCAGTGGGCCTTTCATTGAACAGTGTTCTATGTTATGCATATGAAAGCATTTCTTTCTTCTACTTATAGCTGTGCTTTGCAATTGCTAAATATGGATGGGAATTGGATTACGTCCTACTCCATTCCATAATCTCTCAGCCCATCACCTCCCCTATCTCTATACCTGTTTCATACCTTCCTCTGTGTCCTCTTACGTGTCTCTCAGTATTAGCTAGTTGAAAAACTGGCAGGTATTTATATTTTCCAATATAATCTTAGGGCACCACCTCCTCTTCCCTCCCCTGATATCCACCCTTCCATCCTTGTCATTACCTTCATCTACATAATATACTCTGCAATCCAATGTAAGCTCCACTGTAGATTGGTATTGAAGTATGTTGTGTAGTCTACTATGCACCATAAAAATTCCTACATAGGCAGTGCCATTTCTCTTGCTTTGAATGGCAGTAGTGCAAAATTTTATCACAGTCAGATGCAGAGTGCATAAAATACGAATCTAAGCTGAAGTTCCAAACTCAACAATTTCAATTATTATGGTTTTTCAGTGCCACTTACAGGCTCCAATTGTGAATGTGAACAATGCAGATACACACACAAAATGTCATCAAAATTGGTTCAATGGTTTAAAAGGATTTCAGTGACTACCCACAGTTTTTTCAACACATTTACATCGTGCCTTTTCGCTACACACTTTGTTGAGATATTTTGGAGGATATTTTACTGAAAAAAATAATTAATTAATAAACAGCATAATTATAAATAAAACAAATTACGTGGAAAGTTTATGAAGCAGGGTATGTCGTATGTGCATTTGGGAAACACATGTAAATTGAAATAAATTGTCGGATCAAGGAAAGGTTTGACATCGTTACCCAGTGCCATCTATAGGATTCTTACCCAACCTAGATGGGTAAAGGTTAAGTTCCGCATTCTGGTCGTAAATCACTCAGTCAAGCCCAACAGGCTGCCTCAACATTTATTTTGCATTAAAAATATTGAAGTCATTAATCATGACAAAAACTGTACTATACTTTAAGTTGGATCAGATCACACAAATGTGTAAATATCATTAAGATCAGTGAACTAGTTTCAGAGTTCATCTCAGACAATCATGATTAGCGGATTTCAAATATATAAAGATAAGAATTTCTGCACCCATCTGTGGCATGGTCATGATATGTGTTCAACATTGACACATATATGGAAAAAATGGTGCATGGTCGCTGTAAACCTCCCCACTTTGGTAATAACCTTGTTTCTATCCATGAACCTTCGTTGAGCACTTTCAGCTCAGTGACCGTGCCAACCATTCAGTTGAATAGTGTTCCATTCTTGCTTTATTGTCTGTTATTGGGCCAGTTAACTTAAGGGATATCAAACGGTTGCTGCCCTCAGTAATTTGGGACGGGGGTTGTCATCTACTCTGGTGGCCTAGGGGCTTATTTTCAACTTAGGCACTCTGTCAAATTCTTCTTGCAGTATTGTATTTTCTCTCATCTTCATCTTCAACATGTTCTCTTTCTATATAAACTACAACCTGTCCCCTTTCTATAATGTTGCCGTGAGTCCTCCGATGGAACACCTGATGCAGTGGTTAGCATTGCAGATTGCTGTGGTTGCGGTCCCCAGTTCAGATCCCAAGATGGGCAGAAAAAATTTATTTATTTGTATTTACTATTTCCAAAATGTTCTACATTTTTCTTACGTTTGATGTACTTGTAAGTTCCAGAAAATTCTTCCTAGATATAAATAGTGGAGCACTCCAAGGAGGAGGCAGTCTGTACTGAGTGTATGCTTGTGTTAGCAATAAATGTGTTCTAAGTGCAAAGTGTTGTGCTCTATTAACGACCAGCTCTATTATCTGGGCCAACTGCAGTTTTCAACGTGAAACTTTCTGCTGGAGGCGCTGGGTAACCTGCAGTAATCTGCATCATCATGGCTCTGATTAGGCATTGTAAGCGCTGTTGCCTATATGGACAAGAACCGGAATACAAAGGGTAAACTGTCTTGAGCAGTTAAACCGGCATCCCATGCGCAATGGAAATATTCTAGACCTTATAGCCACAAACAGGCCTGACCTTATTAATGATGTCTGTGTAGAGACAGGAATTAGTGATCATGATATCGTCATAGCGTCGATGGTGACCACAGTTCATAAACCAGTCAAGAAGGCTGGGAGCGTGTTTTTGTTGGGAAGAGCCGACAAGCAAATGTTACGATCGCACTTAGAAAATGAATGGGCATCGTTTAATTCTGGGACTATGGATGTAGAGGAATTGTGGACTAAATTTAAGTGCATTGTTAATAAAGGGTTAGAGAAATATGTCCCAGTAAAGATGATTAAGGATGGAAAAGATCCACCGTGGTATAATAATAATGTTAGAAAGCTGCTGAGAAAGCAAAGGCTGTTGCATTCTCGATTCAAAAAAGAACACGCAAATGATGACAGGCAAAAGCTAGTATAATTTCGTGCGTCTATAAAAAGACCGATGCGTAAGCATACAATAATTATCACAGCCATACCTTAGCAAAAGATCTTTCCGAGAACCCGAAAAAATTCTGGTCCTATGTAAAATCGATAAGCGGGTCAAAGCCCACTGTCCAGTCACTAGTTGATCATTCCGGGGCAGTAATAGAAGAAAGCAAACGAAAAGCTGAAGTTCTAAATTTAACCTTTAAGAAATCTTTCACGCAGGAGGACCACACAAATATACCATCATTTGATCAACGTACTAATTCCAAAATGGGGGACATAACAATAGGTATTTCCGGTGTAGAGAAGCAGCTGAGAGAGCTAAATACGAAAAAGTCTGCTGGTCCGGATGGAATACCAGTTTGGTTTTACAAAGACTATTCTGCGGCATTGGCCCCCTAATTAGCTTGCATTTATAGTGAATCTTTAATTCAGCGCAAAGTTCCTAGTGATTGGAAAAAAACGCAGGTGACTCCCGTGTATAAGAAAGGAAAGAGAACTGACCCATACAATTACAGGCCAATATCGTTGACATCGGTTTCATGTAGAATTTTGGAGCATATTCTCAGTTCGTTTCCTTGAAACGGAAAAGCTTCTTTCCTTGAATCAGCACGGGTTTAGGAAACATCGTTTATGTGAAACTCAGCTTGCCCTTTTCTCACATGACATCTTGTGAGCCATGGACGAAGGGCAACAGGCGGATTGTGTTTTTTTCGACTTCAAAAAGGCGTTCGACACGGTGCCACACTGCAGACTGCTAACGAAGATACGAGCTTATGGAATAGGTTCACAGATTTGTGACTGGCTGGAAGACTTCCTAAGTAATAGAACGCAGTACGTTGTTCTCGACGGCGAGTGTTCATCAGAGACGAGTGTATCGTCAGGCGTGCCCCAGGGGAGTGTGATAGGACCGCTATTATTTTCTATCTATATAAATGATCTGATGGACAGAGTAAGTTGTAATTTGCGGATGTTTGCTGATGATGCTGTGGTGTATGGGAGGGTGTCGTCTGTAACTGACTGTAATAGCATACAGGTTGACTTAGACAAAATTTCTAGTTGGTGCGAAGAATGGCAGCTAGCTCTCAATGTAGAAAAATGTAAGGTGATGCGCATGAGTAGAAAAAACAATCCTATAATGTTCGAATACACCATCAGTAGTGAGCTTCTTGATGCTGTCGCGTCGTTCAAATATCTAGGCGTAACATTGCAGAGCAATATGAAATGGAACGAGCATGTAAGGACAGTTGTGAGTAAGGCAGACAGCCGACTTCGATTTATTGGGAGAATTTTGGGAAGATGTACTTCACCTGTAAAGGAGACCGCGTATAAAACGCTTGTACGACCACGTCTTGAGTATTGCTCAAGTATTTGGGACCCGCAGCAGATCGGTTTGAAGGAAGACATAGAGGCGGTTCAGAGGCGAGCAGCTAGATTTGTTACCGGTAGGTTCGACCAATGCGCGAGTGTCACGGAAATGCTTCGACAACTCAATTGGGGATCGCTGGAAGAAAGACGACGTTCTTTTCGTGAATTTCTGTTAAGTAAATTTAGAGGGCCGGAATTTGAAGCTGAGTGTAGTACGATCTTGCTGCCGCATACTTACATTTTGCGTAAAGATCACAAAGACAAGATAAGAGAAATTAGGGCTCGTACGGAGGCATATAGGCATTCTTTTTTTCCTCGTTCAATTTGGGAGTGGAATAGGAAAGGAAATGCCTATTAGTGGTACAGTGTACCCTCCGCCACGCACGTTACGGTCAATTGCGGAGTATGTATGTAGATGTAGATGTACCTTCGTCCAATGGTCCATGTCATCAACAAAAGACCCATGGATACGAAAACCGCAGTCGGCCAGCTGCACATCGGACACCCATCTGTGTTCTCCAGAGACACTAGACAGGATCCAGACAAATGGCTGAAAGGACTTGACCAAGTCACCAAGTATAATAGGTGGGACTACATTATGTGCTTGGCAAATGTATATTTCTACTTGGATGGGATGGCCCAGCAGTAGTTTGAAAATAAGAAGGACAAGCCTTATAGCTGGGAAAAATTCCAGACATAACAACCATCGGATCAGTCCTTTCAACTACAGAAAATTACTGCCAATCTATAGAGCGAAGCCCGTCACCGTGGTTGTTCACCAACATGCTGCCGCTGTTCGACATTGCCTTATAGTCATACCAGCCCCTCGCCTAGCCGCCGTGATCAGGAAAACTAGGTGAGGCGACCATCTACGAAGGTGAGGCTGCCGTAGATGAAAATCCTCCATGGACAACAGTCGCTAAGATGTCAGAAATCTCATTGACGGGCACTGTCTGCTCACTAGTTGATTCAGGAACTTCCTTCTCTGTATTTTCAAATGATTACAGCCACAAACTAAAGAATATAATGTTCTATGATACAATAGTAACTGTGCTGAAGGTCGCAAATGGGAAATACGTCCGGCCGGCAGGAACACATGTCACTATAATAACTATCGTCAACAGGATGCAGTCATTTGAATTTGTCATTTTAACATCTTCGGATGGTACTTCCTTCAGGCATCCCAGGTTGTCATTGACTGTGGAAGATCTGAGTTACAGGCATCCCAGGTTGTCATTGACTGTGGAAGATCTGAGTTACAGATTGAGGAAGTCGTTTCATCGAGCACTCATAACACGAACTCCCCTAGGAAGTTGTTTACTGTCAAGAATGTTGAGATCCCGCTGTTAACAATGAGAAGAGTTCCAGTCAGCATCCGAGATAACTAGCTGAACTGTGAAGTGCTTGTCTATCATAAAAAACTCAATAGTATAACAAAGGAAATCTACGTACCAGCAGCTGTCATAAGCATTACAGGTGGTTGAGGAGAACTTTGGATCACTCATTTTCATGAGCAGTTGCAGCTCTTTTCTAAAGGAATGTGTACTGGAACAGCTGAACTTGTCCAGAATGGTGAGCTCAATGTCATTGATGAAGTCTCATGCTCCTCTGTTACTGCCGACAACACACTAGAGGAAACTACTGTGGCTTAGCATATAAGGGCCGGTCTCACGCAGGAACAATGTCAGCAGGTGTTAACCATACTACACCAATTTGAAGTGTATTCCAGGCATGAGAAGAGCCAATTGAAACAGTCCACAATAAAACACTGTCTCAATACTAGGGTTCATCCACCAAATAGCCAGCGTTCGTATAGAGTGTCACCAGATGAAAGACAGATAATTCCAGAGGAAGTGGAGAAGATTATGCATGATGCCATTATTCAAACTTCAGAGTGTCCCTGGTTGTCTCTGTTGGTCCTCCTGTAGGTGTGCGGCATTTCTGTCTCACCTATCGGTGGCTGAACAAAATCACAAACAAAGATGTCTATCCAATGCCGCTCATTGATGACATACTAGACTGCTTGAAAGGAGCTACATACTTCTCAACCATGAACATGCAGGCACGTTACTGGCAAATCAAGGTTGATAAAGGTGACAGAGAGAAGAGTGCTTTTATTACACCTGACAGCGTCTATGAATTCAAACTCAAGCTGTTTGGACTATGTAATGTCCCGGCCACATTTGAACACATGATGGACAACTTGCTTCGACACCTTAAATGGATGACATGTCTTTGTTATCTAGATGACATTATCATTTTGTAAAGGACATTTGCGGAACATCTAAGCCACCTGCCAACTCTATTGATGTGTGTTCAGACAGCAGGACTCTGCTTCAAATCCAAAGAAGTGCCTCTTTGTCACCAAAGAAATAAAAATCCTGGGGCACCTAGTGAATGGAGATGGTGTCCATGCTGATCCAGATAAAGTAAGAGCAGTCAAAATTTCCAACTACACAGCACATCTGTGATGTGAGAAGTTTTCTTGGGCTGTGCTTATAGTAACATTGTTTCATACAAGGGTTTGCCAACAAGGTATGTCCATTGCAAGAACTTCTACAGGGAGAAGCTAAGTTTTACTGGGATGAGATGAAAGAACGAGCTATCCGGGCAGTTAAAGAGGCTCTAACTTCTGCTCCATTTCTGGCCTTATACGACAAGGATGCGGAAACCGAACTTCACACAGTCACTAGTGGTTATGGGATTGGTGCAGTGCTTGTACAAATTCAGAAAGGTGCTAAAAAGAGTTCTGTCACCCACCTGTTACCTACCTATCATTAAATGTGCAGATATATGGAATTCAAGAGTTCTCTCAAAGTCCTAGATAAACTACTCTACAACTAAGAAGGATTGTCTCACCATTATCTGGGCTATCAATAAGTTCTGGCCATATTTATTCGGTAAACCATTCACGTCATGACAAACCACCATTCTTTATGTTGGCTGACAGTTTGAAAGATCCATCAGGTCGACTAGCAAGATGGCATTAAGACCCCGATAGTATGATGCCTCAGTGTTATTCAAATACGGGCACAAACCCAAGGACACCAAATGCCTTTCAAGGACTCCATTAGCCGAACACAAGAGCATGGATGAAATTTCAGCTCTCGCTAGGTTAGATGACATTACAGCTGAACAGAATGAAGATCCAGCATTATTGCAAACCATGGAGGCCTTGGAGAAAGGAGAACTGACCAAAGGAGAGTTTCAACTTCTAACAGGACATTGTGTAAGAGCAACCATGATTCACTGGGCCCGAAATGGCCAGCTTATTCCAGCTCATCTCCGGCCAGCTATTCTCAACTATTTCCGCGATTCTCCAGTATCCGGTCATCTCGGATCCGTGAAGACCCTTGACAGAATCAGACACAGTTATTAGTGGCAAGGTCCCTAACGATTTGTGAAGCACTATGTGAGTTACTTCAAGGAGTGCCAGAGATGCAAGCATGTGCTGCAATTACTTCCACGTCATCTGGTACCAATTCCACCTGCAGCAGCCCCGTTCCACTGCATTGGAATCATCCATTTAGGTAAGTTTCCAAAGTCTACAACCAGTAACTAATTGATAACCCACTATGCTGTCATCAAATCTGTGCTGACTGTAGAAGCTCCAAAGATTACAAAATTCCTAGTAGATGACATTATTCTGAAGCATGGTGCACCATGTGTGATGATATCTGAGCGAGGAAAAGTACTCCAGTCAAAACTAGTATCAGGAGTAATGTCTTGTTGGGACATTATCCACAGAATAACAACTGCCTACCATCCTCAGACGAATGGTCTTCAGAATGTTTTAACAAGGAATGTTTTAACAAGACGTTAGCAGATATGCTGTCAATGTACAATGTTGAGCAGAAGGCTTGGGATACAATACTGCCAGTCATTATATTTGTTTATTATACAGTAAGGCAAGACACCACAGGCTTCACACTGTTTTTTCTGCTCTGTGGTCATGAAGCTGAGACAACAATGGATCTGCTGTTCCCGTTCCAATTGGATGGTACTCAGGATGACTCTGTGAAACAGCGTATTACCAGGATTGAAGAAGTAAGACAGCTGGCTTGCATATGGACATTGAACGCCCAGGAAAGGGAACGCCAGCGATGTAACGACAAACACCGGACTTTTGTGTACAGCCCAGGAGATCTGGTATAGATTTTTACCCCTGTACGGGAAGTTGGGCTATTGAAAAAGTTACTGAAGCGAAACTTAGGTCTGTATCGTGTCATACACCACCAATCAGACATCACATAAGAAATCAAGATTTATGAGCCATCCTCAAAATGACATTGTGCACGTCCTCCGTATGAAGCCTTACCATGATCCCAAAGTACAGATAGATAGAAACGGCCTCTTGTTCAAGGACTCTGAAGACCATTATTATGATGATGAAGCCATGACTGGAGGGTCTTGCACCAGTCATCATCACGGTAAGGAAGATGTGCAGGCAGAATGGAAGGATTCTTCGGGCTGCCATACAGACTATCCATGACTAGATCCAGAACACTGCAGGTGGCTCCAAAGGGAACCTAACAGTAGATCGGTGTTCTTTCAGGAAGAGCAGCAATGCCGCAATTCTTCCAAATGCCTGGCGCAGTGGTTAGAATTTGCAGATCACTGTAGTTGCAGTCCCCAGTTCAAATCCCGCCTTGGGCAGAAAAAAAATTATTTCTTTTTATTTACTACTTCTAGAATGTTCTACATGTACTTGTAAGTTCCACAAAATTCTTCCTATATATAAATAGTGGAGCACTCCAAGCAGGAGGCAGTCTGTACTGAGTGTACACTTGCGTTAGCAATAAACATGTTCTAAGTGAAAAGTGTTGTGCTCTATTAATGATCAGCCTTCAAATTCCGGACCACCTGCAGCTTGACAATATTGCATTCAACTTAATTTCCCTTAATTCCTCAGTTTTTCACCTGAGTTGTTGATATCCATACAAACCAGATTTCTCTCTCTCTCTCTCTCTCTCTCTCTCTCTCTCTCTACTCCAAACATCACTTTAATTTTCTTGCAGGTAATATTTATTTTTCTCCTACTTATATACTCCTCTTGTTAGCCTCTTTTTAAATTTTTAAGAATTGTGTTCCCTTTTGCCAGCTTTGTTTTCTATGTTTGTATATATATTCTCCTTCTGTTGATTAAATTCATTTTCTCCTATGAAACCCACTCATTTGTTCTGCTAGTTGTAGTCTGTTTACTTAATGAATCCTCTGCTGCTTTCAATATTTTATCTGTAAAAGCTATCCGCTTGCCTTCTAGTTTGATAAGTTCCTCCATTTCAGTTAATAGTTGCCTAATGCAACCACTGAAATTCTAATAAAACCTAGTATCTTTCAATTTATACAGTGACCATCACCATATTTTCCTTTTTTTTTTTTTAAATCCATTTTCAATCTATAGTTCATAAACAATCAGTTATGTTCAGAGTTCATAACTGTCCCTGGATGGGTATGTCTTACAGTTTAAAACTTTTTTTTAAATTTTTGTAACCTCTATTAATTCAATAGCTTTTGAATGTGTATTTGGCAATTTTCATAAGTGGAGTGGTAATGATCTTGGAATTAATGAAATTAAATGCTCTTGTAACACAATTATACAGACAGAAGGATGGGGTTGATACTTTAAACATATGTACATGGTAAGGCATAAAAGAGGCATCGTTGTTGTTGTTATTGTCGTTGTTGACTTCAGTCTGGAGACTGGTTTGATGCAACTCTCCACCCTACTCTATCCTGAGCAAGTCTCTTCATCTCCTCATAAGAATGGCACCCTAGTTCCATTTGGATCTGCTTACTTTATTCATCTCTTGGTCTCCCTCTACAATTAATTCTTGATTCCTTGATGCCTAAGAGTGTGCCCTACCAATAGATCCCTTCTTTTAGTTAAGGTATGCCAGAAATTCCTTTTCTCCCCAATTCTCTTCAGTACCTCCTCATTAGTTACGTGATACACCCACCTAATCTTCAGCATTCTTCTGTAGCATCACATTTCAAAAGCCTCTATCCTCTTCCTGTCTGCACTGTTTATCATCCATGTTTCACTCCCATACAAGGCAACACTCCACACAAATGCCTTCAGAAAGGACTTCCTTATGCTTAAATTAATATTTGATGTTACAAATTTATCTTTTTCAAAAACGCTTTTCTTCCCATTGCCATTCTGCATTTTATATCCTCTTTACTGCAACCATCTTACATTATTTTACTGCCCAAGTAACAAAACTCATCTACCACATTTATTGTTTCATTACCTAATCTAATTCCTTCAGCATCGCCTGATCTTCTTAGACTACATTCCATTACCCTTGTTTTGATCTTATTAATGTTCATCTTATGTGCACCTTTCAACACATTGTCCATTTTGTTCAACTGCTCTTACAGGGCCTTTACAATGTCATTGGCAAAAGGCAATGTTTTTATTTCTTCACCCTGAACTTTAATTCCTTCTCCAAATTTATCCTCGCTTTACTTTAATAACATACCCAATGTACAAATTGAATAACATTAGAGAAAGGCTATAAACCTGTCTTACTCCCTTTCCAACCTCTGCATCCCTTTCATGCCCTTCAACTCTGATATCTGCTCTCTGGTTTTTGTACAAATTGTAAATACCTCTCCGTTCCCTATATTTTACTCCTGCTGATTTCAGAATTTGAAAAAGAGTCTTTTCCAATCAACATTGTCAAAAGCTTTCTCCAAATCTAAAAAAGCTAGAAATGTAAGTTTGTCTTTCCTTAATCTAGCTTCTAAGATGTAAGGTGAGTATTGCTTCTCGTGTTCCTACATTTCTCCTGAATCCAAACTGATCTACCAGCTTTTCCATCCTTCTCTAAATAATTTGAGTTAAAATAATGCAACCATGACTTATTAACTGATGCTTCTGTAATTTTCACATCTGTCTGCGCCTGCTCTCTTTGGAATGGGGATTATCATTCCTTTTTGCTTAAAGTCTGATGGTATTTCCTCTGCCTCATACTTCTTACACACCAGGTGAAATAGTTTTGTCATAGTTGGCTCTCCCGGAGACTTCAGTAGTTCTGGGGGAATGTCGTCCACCTCAGGGGCCTTGTTTTGACTTAGATCTTTCAGTGCTTTGTCAAATTCTACTCTCAGTATAGTATCGCCTATTTCATCTTTAGCTATATCCTCTTCCCTTCCTACAATATTGTCTCTTAAGTTCACTTCCTTTGTACAGCCCCTCTACATACTCTTTCCACCTTTCAGCTTTCCCCTTCTTTGCTGAGAACTGCTTTACCATCTGAGTTCTTTATATTCATATGGCTGCTTTTCTTGTCTCCAAATGTCTCTCTTATTTTCCAGCGGGCATTATCTATTTTTCCCCTATTTAAACATTCTTCTACTGACTTGCATTTGCCTTCTAGCAACTCCTGCGTAGCTATTTTGCACTTGCTGTCAATCTCATTTTTTTGGTCATCTGTACTCCATTTTGCCTGTTTCATTTACTGCATTTTTATATTTTCTCTGTTCATCAATTAAATTTAGTATTTCCTGTGATATCCAAGGATTTTTTGTAGGTCTTGCCTTTCTACCAATAATGTCCTGTGCTGCCTTTACTATTTCATCTCTCAATGCCACCCTTTCCTCTTCTACTGTTTTATTTCTCCCTGTTTCTGTCAAATGTTGCCTAAATCTCCCTCTGAAATTGTGTGGTCTTTCAACAGAATGGGTACACTGCTCAACAAATTTGTCGTGCATTTCAATTTGGTTCAAAAGGTGAACCATTAGAGGACAATTACAAGTCTTTTGCCTTTCGTAGGGAATATTTCCTCGAAAATTTCAAGAATTTTAAGAAGATTCGACATTAAAAGTGTTTTTATGCTCCCACCTAAGACTAGGGCCCTCCTTGGGTCAGTCAAAGATGATTTAGGACTGAGGAAACCCGGTGTTTATAGTATTCCGTGTTATTGTGGTAAAACTTACATTGGCCAAACGATCCGCACAGTTCAGGATCGGTGTGTGGAACATCACCGTCATACGCGTTTGCTTCAACCTGAAAAGTTGGCTGTTGCTGAACATTGTTTGAATGAGGGACACTAGATGTTATACGATGAAACTAAACTGATTGCTCCTGCTTCCCGCTACTGGGAATGTGTTCTCAAAGAATCCATGGAAATTCGCATGGCCGATAATATTATTAATAGGGACAAGGGTTTTCCACTAAGTAAAACTTGGAACCCGATCTTATCTGACATCAAGCAACAACGGTCTTCATTTCGATCATCTGTTTCTTTTAACTAACCTTGTTTTAGAGACCCATCGTTTTTGCCGTTTTTCTCCACCAGCGCGCTACTGGTTCTATTGCGCCTAGGTGGCTTCTACTTTGGTTTCGCGCACGCGCGGTGGGTCGTCAGCGGTGTATAAAGGGGCTGCTGTTTCTTGTTCTTTATCAGTTTCCAGCGAGTTAGTGTTTTAGTGCTCTCACATGAAGATGGCAGCCAGTTGGTCTGTTGAAATATCGCATCTAGTTGACGACGGTATCCGGCTGCATACCCGAGATGAATATTATCAGTTACTACGCTGGGAAAGTCTATGCAACCACAGAGAAGAACAAGTTCAAACATAAGTTTGGAAGGAACAAAAATTGAATCAGTTTCTCATTTTCAGTATCTTGGAAGTATGTTCTGCAAGGATAACACCATCAAACAAGAAGGTAGTAAGAGGACAAGGACATACTCCAGGGAATAAAGTTAACATCAAACTTCATCCTGAATGTACAGCATGGGAACATGTGCAAAGGGGGACAAAAAGATTACCCAGCCTAAATAATTTAAAGTCCAAGAACAGAGCATTGCACAAGCCCAAGCTCTTAAGTGCGAGTGTTGTCAACTCCAGTGGTCTGTGCAGATTCAGCTTGCTGTTTACATCTTCAAACAGAAGCAATACAATAGTTATGATACAACATATGTCAAGATTCATTACACTTTAACTCACATATCATTTATTTTGGAAAACATTATTTGAGCACATATAAATGGTTGAGGTATAAGAATTCCATGTGGGTACATTTACTACTGCAAATCGCTTATCACATATGTTTCATTGGGTGAGTGGATAGGCTGACAGTTTATGAATGCAATGGACACACTTTCGAATCCCACTGGAGTCAATTCGTTTTTTATTTGTTAGACCTCTTGCAGGTATTGCAGGTAGTAATTCGCTAAACATTGTGCAGTTATAGGCTTTTATAAATTTTTAGAAGATTCTATTTTATAATAATCTAATCTTTAATTAGACAGAGATGCATTCATAGTAATATTATTGAAAATAGGTGCATTTTGTTTATAATTACTTGACCACCAGGTAGTGTCACTGTAGTTTTCACCTAAGAGAAACGTATCAGCTGCTTAGCATACTTTATAGGTGTACTTCAAACTTATCAAAGCAAGACTTATTGGTCTTCAAAATGGCTGATGTGAATGATCATGAGCACATAATAGCTCTCTTTGAAAGCAGTGTTAGTACATCTGAGGCAGGATGTTGTTATGGTGTTGATAATTCCACAGCAAGGAGATGGATCAAATGATTCAGAGATAATGGTGAGGTAATGACCACGAGTCTCTACTCAAAGAGAAGATGTTGAATTGGTCATAGTGGTCCAGGCTGTGCCTTTCTCAAACACCCGAGAAGTAATGAGAGCTTCAGATTTCCCAGGCTTGTTGAAAACTGCTCTCAGACAATTAAATGATTATGGAATCAGGTCCCACCATGCTGTCATTAAAGAACCATTATCTGATACCAAGCTGTGAACAGAGTGGCAATTGTGAGTTCCTGGGAAAATGTTGATTGGAGAAAAGTCATTTTCACCGATGAGTGCACAATTGAGTCCACAAGCAGAGGTTCTGTTCTTCTTTACTACACAGATAGACAACAATATGACACCCAGTTTGTGGCTACATGCACTAGAAGTGGGCACATAAGTGTGAAATGTTGGGGCGGGATGTCTTTTATTAGTGCAGGAACCTTGGAATATATCCAATAAAAGTTCAATTCAGCACGCTATGAACATTTCCTTGAAAATGTAATCATTTGTGAAGCTCAACTTGGTACCATGAAGGACGTCTCATTACCAACATGATGATAATCCAACACACACCAGCTTTAGTATTCAGAGCTGGTTCCAGAGGAGAAAGAATATTATTCACTACCTTCCATGGCCTCCAAAGTCACCTGATATCGATCCCATGAAGAACGTATGATTTAAACTCAAGAAGACTGTGCGGCGTACTTGGCCAGACCCTCCTCCAAGAACTGTGGATGCCCTGTGGGATTTTGTTCATTCTTCTTGAGAGAGATTTGACGTGGATGAGGGTTTTTGCCGAAGACTTGTAGATTCTGTGCCTTGAAGAATCTGAGCTGTTCTTGATGCCAATAGCAGGTGGGCAAAATGCTGAAGACATACGTAGCCTACATTATATTATTTTTTTATTTTAATATCAGACTCCAAGGAAGATTATTTTTATGAGAGGTCAGATGAATAATACTCTCCAATGATGTTTTTTATGGGTGGTCAAATAAATATTACCTTCCAAGGAATATTATTTTTAAGTTTCAAATTTACAAACTGTAATTAGTTATTTACTAGTGAGAATACAAAAAGTAACAGCAGTATAATTTAATAACAAAAAATATCAAAGCAAGAAACATTTGCACCACAATAAAAAAAGATATAAAATAGAAAGTTGTAGGCTTTGTTGGCATCCAATCTGATGCTCACCACTTTTACCAGAAGGCCAACACTCTATCAATGAGCTACCTGTCCTTTCTCGTTAGCGTAACAGTTGAATAGTCCTACCAGAGTTAAAAAACAAATATTAAACTGGAAACAACAGATAATATTAGAACTTTACAATTTGTTGTACTATTAGTGGAAAGCCCATCCACCACAGCAAAACGTACATCAGATGGGAGGAAAAATAGTTTTTAATGACAGCCAGGCTATATAGAAAATTATGGCTGATAATTCTGTCGTTTAAGGAATTGTTTCAGCTGCTTTGCACCATTGTGCATGAAAATTACATGATCCAGGCATCCTCATTGTCTGAAGGCTTGGAATGACATGGCTGCATATAAAATTTTATACCAGTTACTAGTGTCGGTACAACTAACTGGATCTGCAGGAGTCATCTCCTGTCAGCATGCATCACACAGTTACCTTAGCAGAATGAAGTGGCACTGCTTCAACTGTGACTGGATCTTATGTTGTCCATATATCCTGCAATTTTGGTTATTGACATTGCCTTGAAGCTGGAACTGGGCTTCATCTGTCTAAAAAAATGTTCCATGATCCAATCGTTATTGACTCCCATACACACAAGAAATTGTAGAGCGAACATGTGTCTTGCCGGCAGGTCGGCAAGAAGCAACTCCTGCGATGCTTAATTATATACAGACAGCAATGCAGAATATTACGTAGAATCATATGTACTATGCTTGGGGCATTTCTAATGATCAGGCAATTTCACATTCACTAGTCCTGCGCATCAGTGTTTGTCCCTTCCTCTAACGATATGGCCACATCCTCTACAGAGGTGAAAAGGATTTATTTCCTCCCTCTGCTTTATTGAACTTCTTCGCCATGTTTGTCAGTCATCAGATCACGACCTCTTCTCATGTTATTTAGGGCACATTTATGCTGCTGCCTCGCTGCTTCATTCGAAGTTCGGCAGCTGGAGGTGATTGAATGTATGACTGTGTTGTGTGCCTGTGTGAGTATACTATTTTCTGAAGAAGGTCATGGCTGATAGCTGGAAGTGTTGTATGTGCCTGTCGCAACTTGTCGCCACTTCTTTGCGGTGAGTTGTAAACTGTCCTTATTATATTATTAATTACAATGTGGACTTTCCATTATGATATTTTCCCTAGTTATACATTCTTCCACGGTTTTGCATTCTCCTCGAGCCACTCCTACTTAGCCAGTTCGCACTTCATGTCAACCTCATTTTTCAGATGTATGAACACTCTTTTGCCTGCTTTACATGTTGCATTTTTATATATTTTCTTTTCATCAGTTAAGTTCAGTATCTCCTGTGTTACCCAAGGATTTCTATTAGACTTTGTCATTCTGCCTATATGATCCTCTGCAGCCTTCACTACACTATCTCTCAGAGCTACCCATTGTTCTTCTACTGTATTACTTTCCCCCTTTTCAGGCAACCCTTACCTAATGTTCCCTCTGAAACTCTCAACCACCTATGGTTCTTTCAATTGGTCCACATTCCATCTCCTTAATTTTCTACCTTTTTGCAGCCTCTCAAGTTTTATTCTACAGTTAATAACCAGTAAGTTGTGGTCAAAGTCTGTATCTTCCCCTGGACATGTCTTACAGTTTAAGACCTGGTATCTAAACCTCTGTCTTACCATTATAAAAGTGAATCTGATGTCTCCTGGAATCTTCCACATATATAACCTTCTTTCATGATGAATAAACCAAGTGTTTGTGGTGATGAAATCATGCTCTGCACAAACTTCTACCAGGCGATCTCCTCTTTCATTCTCTTCTCTTTCCTACTACCGGATTCCAGTCCACCGTCAAAACAAGTTTTCTTCTCCTTTAACAGTCTAAATAATTTCTTTTATATCTCCTCATACATTTCTTCGATATCCTCATCATCGGCACAGCTAGTTGCCATATAACTTGTACTACTGTGGTTGGTGTTGGCTTTGTGTCTATCTTTGCTACAATAATGTGTTCATAGTAACTTACCCACATTCCTATTTTCTTATTCACTATCAGACCTACTCCTGCATTATCACCAACTGAATTTGTATTTAAAATCCTGTACTCACTTGACCAAATATCCTATTCATCCTGCCACTGAATTTCACTAAGCCCCACCATATCGTAACTATCCATTTCTCTTTTCAAATTTTCTAACTTACCTAACCGATTAAGGATAAAACATTCCACGCTAAGAATGACTCTCCCCCCCCCCCCCTTGATGACGACATCCTCCTGAGTAGCCCCAATCCAGAGATCTGAATGGAGGCCTATTTTACCGAAGAAGATGCCATCATCATATATTCACATAGTCCAGCTGCATGCCCTCGTGAAGATTAATGATTGTTGTTTCCCCTTACCTTCAGCCGTTTGCAGTAACTGCATGGCAAAGCCATGTTAGCTGATGGTACAAGGCCCGCTCAGCCAATCATGCAGATTGTTGCCCCTGTAACAACTGAAAAGGCTGCTGCCCCTCTTCAGGAACCATGTTTGGCCCCTCCACAGATACCCCTCTTCTGTGGTTTCACCTATGGTATGACTATATATATCGCTGAGGCACCAAGCCACCCCACCTCAGCAATGTCTGTGGTTCATGAAAGTGGATTCTTACTGTGCATTTGTGTAAAATACGAGGGTAAGTCAATTATTATCCACAATTTAGTTATATTTTTGTTTATGTTGGTAGTACTGTTGTTTTACGTTGGTCACACATGTTTTGTTTATTTTTTGTTATGTCTTTGCAATTTTCAAGCTGCTACGTTAGTTTCGTGGTCTCTGCTGTGCTGTTAATCATGGCTGCTCCGCTGTCTATTTGCACCAAAGAAGAGAAACGTTCAGTGATACGTTTTTTGTGGGCGGAAGGTGTATCGGGGGCCGAAATTCATAGAAGACTTTCAGTACACTACGGGAGCAGGGTTTTGCCACAACAAAGTGTGTACAAGCGGATTGAAAATTTCCGAAATGGTCGCACGAGTGTTACGCACGATGAAGGAGCCGGATGACCGTTTACCACCACAAATGAAGAAACTATTGAGCGATCACGTGAAATGATTCTTTTAGACGGCCGATTAACTATTGATGAAGTGGCTCATTGTCTTCAAATTAGTCATGGTCCTGCCTACGAAATTATTCACAACAGACTTGGGTTTCATAAAGTTTGTGCAAGATGGGTCCCAAAACAACTCGCACAGTTGCATAAGCAAACGCGCCTCGACATCTGCAAAAACCATTTGGATTGCTATGGTAACGAAGGGGACAACTTCTTATACAGAATCATTACTGGTGACGAAACATGGATCCATCATTACGAGCCGGAGAGTATAGGCAGTGTATGGAATAGAAACATCCAATTTCGCCGTGCACGGAAAAGTTCAAGACCCAACCATCCGCAGGAAAACTGATGCTTACGGTTTTACGGGATGCACGAGGTCCTGTACTGGAACATTATGGTGAAAGGGGCACAACAATAAAAAGTGTACATTAAGTGACATGCTTACTGACAGGCTAAAGCCTGCAATTCAAAGCAAACGCCGAGGATTGCTGTCAGAAGGTGTTGTGTTGTTGCATGACAATGCCCGTCCACATACTGCTGTCCACACTGCTGAAACGCTACAGAAACTCAAATTCATCCTCCATATAGTCCCGATCTTGCCCACATTCTGACTATCACTTGTTTGGTCCACTCAAACAGGCATTAAGGGGCCGTCGATTTGACTCGGACATAGAAGTGAAGGAAGCGGTGCATTCCCGGCTCGCAGCTCAACCGAAAACCTTCTTTTATGAGAGCATAAGGAAGCTTGTGGAGTGATGGACGAAGTGCACTGAAAAGTAAGGATAATAACTGACTTACCCTCGTAAATACCTTTTTAAAATTTTCATTGCCATAAACCACATATCATGACATAGAGTAGCAGTGAGTGAAAGTTTTGTCTGCCATTCAACTCAGAAATTGAGAGGTGTTAGTACAAACCTACCATTATTGAGGTTATTTTATAATTTTCCACTTGCTGGTACCACCTTACTAGTACCCATCTGGATGTCTAGGAATTTCACAAACAAATGTGGTGTTCAGTAGGCACAATACATAGTGAATTGTAATCGTAGTTTGATAGTTGGTCCTTATGTGAAATGTATGTTTGCAGTGGCGCAGTTATGCAGTCCACTGCAAATGCCAAATCTTTACGTTTTCTCAATGGTGTTTCACAAAAAGAGTGTAGGCTTACCTACAGGGTCTCACTTCACCAAGCATCTCCGTCATATTCGCTTGTTGGTCACCTACCAGTAACAAATCTGTCTTCAATATCTTTTAATCTGACTTGGAGGAGATCCTGAACACTCAAGAATTCGTTGCACTAGTGATTTATGTGTAGAAGAGTAAACATTTTTAAAATTACTCCAATGAACCAAAGTCAAACAATTGTCTTCCCTACTTCATTGAGTTCGTACTGAGGTATGAATTTATAATAATTTGTTAGCAATTCATCTCAGAAAAGGAATAAAGATAAAAACTTTCCTAATTATGATATGACAAGTCTTTTCACATGAATTCTGTTTACAACTATGTTACCTTCTTCTTTTAATCTACTGCTAGATGAATGTGTCTTCAGATTTCTGATGAGTACCAGTTTTCCATTAGGCTGCCTTGTATCACATGCAAAGAATTTAGCCAGTTGTTACTCCATCTCTTCCTGATAAAAATTCTTATGTATAACTTCATCATCTTTTATGAATTTGAATTCTATGACAAAGGACTCTGTTGTATAAGGTTAAATTATTTAGTACTATAGCTGATTTCCATTTCAGGGCCACCTTCATTCAAAAAAGCTTAAAGTAATGAGAAATTTGACTGTACACGGCATTTCCTTTGTCATAGAATAGCTCATAGTTTTCATTATGACACTCAAACACTGCTAATCAGTTGCATAGTAAAGGGTTTATAAAAACATCTTGATCTACATTTCAATGCTTATAACAATATATTTAGAAAAAACACAGAGTCTTCAAGAGGATATGTACTCATTACTTGACTTAGAAGCAGAAAAATTACTGTGGGGTCCTAAAGACACTTGTCAGTTATACAAATGCATATTTCTCTAACTTACATTTAAACAATTAAAAAGTGCAACAAACGAAACCAGTGGCTTGAGACATTTTTCTTACATTCTGTAAATGTTTATTGATGATGCAATTTTATAATTGACAAGTCTCTTTATGGTCACATGCTTATTTCACTTCTCCTACTTTGCACTAATGTGATTGGGAATCCATGTTTAATTGTACATTCCTTTATAACTAAGTCAGTCAGTCAGTTCACAGGTTAGAGGAAGACAGTGGCATACCACCTCCAACAGTACTATACCTACTAAAGCAATTATGTTCAAGCCAATCTTCAGATTTATGACTGCTTTACTTTTTCTTTACTAGTATGTGATGATCATGTTTATATTGAACCCTAACTCAAGTGGTTTTAATAAACCTTTAGTTATACAACTCATTGACTGTGTTTCAACCCCTTCTTGAAGAGCCTACACTTAGTTCTTAATGTTGATTAGATTGGATTCCATCAGAATCCATTTGTGCACAGCAAGTGCTTTAATATTAAAATTTGAGTAATATTAAAATTTGAGGAAGGGTATTTTGTTGTAGGCAACAACTTCATTTAATATAGCTAATATACATAAATGTATGCAATGTTTTAGCACCTTTTGCAGCCAATTGCTCTCTTTCCTTTAATCCACAATGTTGCTATATGACCAACCATTACACACACACACACACACACACACACACACACACACACACACACACACCCTGCATGCACTCTACAGTAGGTCGAAAATTATTGACACTAAGCCTTCGCCCTTATTTTCTATACTCATTTGTGTCATTCCTTCTTGTCACCCCAGTACACTTACAACCATTTCTCAATAAAGAACCACTGCACCTTCAAAGTTACAGTTCAGTGTGGGTTGTACACAAGCGATTTTCATTTAATTTCATGAAATGTCATCTTTAAATATAAATTTGTAATTAATTATTTCACTGCTGTTGCTGAAAACTTTTGATTATACATTAACATGGAGGGGTTGTATACAACAGTATATTACACTGTACAGTTAATAATGACCGTAGTGCTTTATTGCTAGTGTTTGATTTTGTGCGTTGGAATTTTTGTACCAGTGAGAAGCGCTTAAAAATACCCATCCATGTTTACTGGCAAGCCGTAACAAATATGTACTCCAGCTCCAAATAAATTTGTCACATAAAGACAATTTTTATTTTTTATTTATTTGCTTTTAATTTTTAATTACAGGACCACTGACCCCCCTCTGCCCTCTTGCTTTACCTAGTTTAGGAAAACTACTTATAAATTTTCAGTTTACACAAGATGGAACAGCTGTTTTAGTTATCACATATAAAATACATATTATGCAGTTTTCTACCTCCAATGTAGAACAATTTAAAGAAATATCCACATACACCTAAAACTGCAAGAGGAAGTCAGATAACTGCAAACTGGGCTATTTGCACTTAATTACAATTTTCCAATAGTGGCTGAAAAGTAAACACCTGGAAGTTCACTATCAATCCAAGTTTTACTTACTTTCAAAATTATAAAAACATTTCAAAAGTGTGAGTAGTAAAAGGAACAATTGGCACCACCTTTGCTGCTATTCAGGATATTAATGTGACAGTGTGATTGAAAATTATCTGCAGCTCTCATGACTAAATAGGTGGGCCGGGTAAAACATTACACGTAAATATATCTAAAGTGTGGAGCCTACTACCTTCCAGTAGACTAAAAAGAAAACACAAGTGTTGTACACAATCTAATAAGAATAATAAAATCTTTTATAGGAAACTTTGTAGTAGATTGTTAACAAACATTTCCTTTATAGATACCTTTTAATGATTCATTTTCAATTCTGTTGTAAATATGAGTTCACATTGTATTGAGAGTCAACACTGTATAATCACTGTAGCAAAAATAAATTATTCCAGTTACTTACATTTTTCCTCTTTGTAAAACACTTTTCACACTAATCACATAACAGGTTTAAATAAGATGTTTTGTTAAAATAAGGAGAGGAACATGGGAATTATGGTTGATAGAAAATATTTAAAAAAATAACAAGCTGTTTTCCCATTATGCTTGTATTTCCATCGAACGGAGCTACACGAGATTTATCACAAAATTTTTAAGGCACTTTCTCAGTGCAACAATGAATGATATCGCAAGATGATCAATGACGTTCCTCTTAGGGAGTTTCCGTTAACAATGAAATTGGCACAGCGCTGCCTTTTTTCTTGCACAGTTACTTGATATGGCATAGTGTTGCCTTGACATGACAGCTTTAACTGGAATGTGTTCTTTCCTTCTATGCCAAAAAGGCATAGTATGGCACTAAAAGCTCATGCCCATAGATCTTTTTTTTTTCTCTTTTTTTTGCAAAGAATACACAGAAAATAAAGGAAAAAATGGAGAGACGAGCTACATTTAAGTACTACGTCAGTGCCAGGAACACGTTCTGTATACTTTGATTTCACTTAGGTACACAGACTTATAATACTTTGTTAATTATATTTTTGGACGTTTAACAAGGATGTTTCTTATGACATTTTAACAATACATTTTTCGTTATCTTCTTTGTTACTCATCTACCTATGAGCTACAAAGTTAACACCACTGTCATAAAACTAGGGAAGCATTCTGCAGCTAAGATTATAAGGCACAAATAAGGATGGTTTTCTGATGGTAATTTTTGGATAATTTTATCCTGACAACCAGTTACCAAAACGAACATCACTTGCATAAATGAAATTTCTGTCACGTATAACTTGTGCAATTTTCTTGCACTGATTGGCAGCATTAGCTTCATATTGTGCAGCATTTACACTTGATAAATGGTTGTCAACAGTCAACATGGACTTTAAATATAATGTAATTTTTAAACATACAAATATATTTCTTAATTTAACAAAAGATTGACACAGGTAGTTTCATATTGCAACACCGCATATCTTTAAAAAAATTGAGAAAAAATAACTTTTCAACTGTAGAGCTCAGCTTACAAATGTCTTTCACTAAAACTAAAACAAATGATTGGAGAAAAACTTCAGAATAAAGTTATCATCCAATTATAGGGCAATGCTTATCTTTACATCCCCAGAGGACATTCTAAACATCTGCAGTTATGCATTCCATCTAAAAGAAACGACGTTGTTACAGTTGTTCTGAAATAGAGGTATAATACACACGTAATACGAAATGGATCCATCGTACATTTTTCTCTCTTCATCTAAAAAATAAACTAATGCTTACGATAACGATTTCGAAACGACGATTACCAGGCAACGATTAAAAAGATGCACCTGATGTAATATATTCATCTATTCTACATTCGAAATTCAACAGACACCGGTAAAGTGATTGCGGGTGGACGAACAGTTATTCGGCAGAATCACGATTACTGAGAAGGAATGAATGCGAGTACATTTACGCTTCGATAGTTTCGAACTTCCAAAAATCTTCGAAGAATCGGAGGGAAGAATACGACTCAAAAGAAAAGCAAATTAAAAAAAAAAGGGAAAAACTTCTTTCAAATGTGCGACACACACACACACACACACACACACACACGTACGTTAGCCGTTTAGTTTTCTACCTATTTAGGCCCTTGTAATTCCACACTTGAGATCAACCATACGAAGTCTGAAGAGTCCTTCCCCCTTTCCTTTCGTAGGAAAAACAACAGAACGAAAACAAAAACTCTAGTGTATGGCAAACATAAGCAAAGCTTCTATATATAAAAAAAAAATAATAATAATAAAGGAAAGATTCAACAGAAATCCTCTTCCCAAAAAAGAATAGTTTTGCCACTTCTATGTTGTTTACATTCACCTACTGTGGATGTATCTCTAAAGAATAACTAACTCAGCTTCATTTAGCCGAGACACTTTTTTTTCCTTTTTCTTAACAACTTGCTGCAAAATGTGTAGCGATTGGATTTTGAGACGTATGTGTGTGTATACATATATATGGATATATTTATATTCGTTCATCACGGATAAAACCCCCCACCCTGCGTCAGCTTTATGTAAACTACACACGTAAGACAGACTACCCCATATATGTTTTTCGATCATTTTTTTTTTTCTTTTTCATATAATTGGCAATATGCTTTCGACTCCGGTCAACTCAAAATAGCGTAATATTTGCGAGTATTTTTCTTCTTACAACTTTCCGCATTTGGTAATCACAATCGTTTTAGTCGGCTTTCCCGTCTGATCACCAAATGTGGAAATTTTTTCAACAAGTTCGAGACCTTCAATAACATGTCCAAAAATTCCCGTGAAACCTCTCATTTCTTGCAAGATGATACGGAACTGTGATCCAACCATCCCGAGGTTGTCGTGACGTTTTTGTGTACGGCGCATTCCAACTGCACCACGCACAGCTGGAAACTTTGTATCATCAGGCATAAAATAACCATCCTCAAAAATAGACCTCCCCCCTCTGCCATTGTTGAGCTCAAAATCTCCAGTAATAACGGATTCTCCCTCCCAGCACTGGAAAACAGCACAACCTTTGTAACTAACACCCATTTCTCCTGTACAGAGTACCCCAAAATTCTTCGCCATCTTTGGAGCAGCATCAGGACGAACCTCAATAACAATACGCCCTTGTGGAGTCCCGTTGACATCAATGTTAAAGTAGTAAAGAGGATATGGTCCAGTTGGGTTACGAACGTTCAGTGGAACAACGGGTTGAGGTGGTGACTGGACCTGGACAGCTACCACTCCTCCATCCTGAGCGTATGGAGGTGGTGGTGGAGGTTGCGCGTGTGGGGGAAGAGCAGGTGGCGGTTTCCCAGGCCCGGCCTGCTGGGGCGGAGGTGCAGCTACCATAACGTGTTGCGGAGGTGCTGCAACAAGGTGATGCGGTGGAGGCATGGCAGTAGCATTAGGCGGGTGATGAGGGTGATACTCAACAGTTCCATTCTGCTGTAAATGATGCTGCTGCTGTTGTTGTTGTTGCTGCTGCTGCTGCTGCTGTTGTTGCTGCTGCTGCTGTTGTTGCTGTTTTGTTAACACATGGCGAGAGTACAGCTGCGACATACAATAATTGGCAAGGAACAAGATAGGGTTATTCTGAGCAGTAGCAGCGTGGTGTGCTTGTGGTGGAAGTCGTCCCGACTGTCCTCCAGCAACAACAGCAGGGGGTTCACCAGAGTGAATACCAGCTAAGGCCTGCTTCAGCAACCCAAAATCAAACACAACACCAGAATTCCCAATGAGGTCGTCGAGCTGGCATTGTAGGTACATTTCGTGGTACTTGCCCTGCAATCGTTGCTTCTCGACTGCAAGTGAGGCATACAGTGCGTGGGCTGCAGCAGGACCATCTACAGCTGCCAGGCCTCCCCGTGCCTTTGCTAAAGCTTCACGTGCTTCAGCTACCTCTGGTACATGGCTCCAACCCGACTGTAGATCTGTTTCTACGTGTGTCTTGAGCGTTACACAGGCTTCCAAAACCTTGAGCAAGAAGTCACGTTGTTGCATTGCCAAACGCTGTATTTCGCCCAGCATCTTGCTCATAGCATGAAGTTCATTGTGCACCTATAAGAAAAGAAAATTTTATTACACACACACACACACACACACACACACACACACACACACACACACACACACACAAATTCATGTCCACTAATGAAGATTTCAAATAATAGCTGTACCTCAGTAACAAGCTGATCCTTCGCTTCAGCTTGTGATTTTATCTGGTGCCCGGGATGGTCCTGCTGTGTGGCACATGCACGACACATAGCAGCACAACAAGTGTGGCACCAGAGAGCAAGAGGCATGCCATGTGTATGACAGTTTTCACTCGGAAGAACCTACATTTTGAGAAACAAAAAATACATTAAACCAGTGGATGATAATGCATCATAATTAAAAAATTTTCTTCTTGTGTAATGGCTACTTGATAGTATTCTCACCTTGCGGTCCTTGTCCGGAGGCTTGTTGCCACCTACGGCATTACTGCCACTGCCAGGTCCAATCTTAAGAGCAGTCAAATTCTTTGTTAATGTCAGAACTGCTCCATATGTCTGCAGAGTATCCGCACCCTGCTCGCCAAGTTCAGTTCGTTTCCAACAGTGAATACAGTATACCTCACGCCCCTTCATCAGTGCAGTCTGGATACATTTGAGGCAGAAGTAATGTTTGCAACTTAGGAACTTGGGGCATAAATCAGAATCATTAAATTTCTGCTTGCAAAACGTGCATAGTGTCAGTTCCTCGAGTTCTGGCACAGCTCCTGGTTCCATCATCTGCAAGTGCAAATTTTATATCAGAACTGCCATACAATCTTAAGTAGGCCTAATAGAAATTCGCTCACCACATTGTTATTTACAATACAAACATTTACATATTTCCATCAGACAAGTGACATGTGAAACATAGAAACGTGATAGTAAGCAAAATATGACCATGTTATAGTTGAGTGTACTCCAGTTTTGAATTAAAAACTTCATAGACACAAGTGTCGACAAACAACGTTATTTTCATACAGTACAAATAACTTTTTTTACCGTTGCCGTAAAACAAATATTAAATCCGTATCAAACACTAATGGTTCTGTTATCAAGTGGAAACATTCTTCGCCGAACAGATCAGCACTCTTAAATTACACTTTTGTCACATTGGAAAGATCTGTAACTATGTAAGTGTTAATTTCATTTACGAACAATGAAAAATTCAAATCTTGGAACGTTGTAAGAAGATACATAAAAAGACAAGGCATTGTTACTGTGCGTCACTCGTGTAAACACAACATGTCAGTAAGTGCTTTAACTATTATTATCATATCTTAATGATGTGTAAATCTCAACTGTTCTCGGCACTGAAATTAATTATAGTGTCTATTTAATATGATGTATAGTGATGTATCATACCGTGTTTATCGTTTTGCTGCTTCAGCAAAAAACTACGATCCGAGCGATGGAATATACGTGAAGTAGCGACCGAGCTACAACGAACAAACGCACTAATCGATGCGTTTTGAACCACTACGCAATGCTTCTGAAGAACGATAGAGAGGCATTTATAATTTACATTACGAAAAATAGCCGTCGCCGGCTTCTATACGTCTCTAACTTCCAACATTATGCCACATCATGATGTTTGCACTGATCCACTTGGCATGGCGGCCGATGTTACTGCTTGAAACGTTCAGCGAATCGTGCGCCATCTATCGACGAATTTCTTTATTATCTCTCAGTTGCCATCTTGCCGAGGTAAAATTGGCGGCTGTTTGAATGTAGTCTTCTAACTTACTGTCTTTATGTTACAGGAGAAAGATGGTTATGGCAATGAAGTATCAAGATTGGCTCGTCCTCTTCCCGTGGAATATCTTCTAGTAGATGTACCAGCGTCCACTCCATTAACTCCGCTGTACACGTTCTACGCTAGTGATACCATACAAGCGTTTCCCGTGGAAAACAGGTAAGTGTGATACCAATGGTAAAATTAGCAATAGTAGTATTTACTCACTCTGTAGTCTGAGAGCAGCTCACACCTGTACATTTCACTAGTGTGTGAAAAAATCATTCATATTATCCTAAGACACTATGCTGTTTAAAGTTTGTAAGGAAAAATTTGCGCGCTTGCGTACACATACGCACAAAAATTAGGGACAAGATTAAGATTACGATAATATCATTCGAATGTAAAGTAGATGATTTACTACTCACTAATTGCGGTATATCATTAACCATAAAATATAAATCATACTTAGCCAGCGAATGAATTTAAAAAATCTGTTGCGTTTGTATATTCCAAAGTCAAATACCGTATTTGTTTATATGTGACCAATAAGTCATTAATCTTTGCAGGCTGTATGGACATTTTAAAACAATACGTATATTGGCCTGCAAGAAGATTGAAGATTAACTCTTCTAGCATGTAGGGAGTTTTGGTATAAACGAGCTACGTATAATCAATGATAGTCTTCCCCGAAAATACGTAAAAGTGTAAGAATTTAAAACTGCATAGAGCGAATCCTCATTACAAAGTAATTAAAAATATATAATTATATATAGTCATATACATGCAGGCTACCATTTATATCTTCTCAGCGATGAGCTTGTACCTAGTAAGATACTATAACAACCTGTATGGAAAATTGTGATATTTAGTACAGACATTATTTATTTATTTATTTATTTTTTTTAATGTAAATACTGTAGCATTTATGGTGGGAAATTTATACACTGCAGCAAAAAAGTAATTCATAGAGTCAGAATTGTTTCTAAAATTGTGCAGTGGTTAGCACACATGTAGTGTATGTACACTGAAAGTCAACAAGTCAAATGTCTATTCGGTCAGTCTGACTGGGATATTGCCTGCTTTCCCTAAGCTGTTTAGTGCAAGTGCTCAGTTGGTTCCTTTAAAATTTGTGGATCCAGTTTCCTTCTGTAACCCACAATTTTGCTCTATCTTTAATGACTCAAGTGTTTACAGACCACTAAACCCTAATCTCTGTAGCAATGGTTTTTCTTTTTAAGATTTTCCAATACATAAGGAAGCACTAGTAAGACTACCAATGGTATATTATTCCCCTCCCCCTTAGTGTATCTTTGGGAAATTCAGAGATATTGAGGTTTTTCAGAGATGCTGCAGGTGGAGTCTGGAAGGTCTTCATAAGAATGTAATCTATTAGAGGTAGTGAGAAACTGTTTTGGCAGCTTCCAAGACTCATAGGTTAGATGCACTTTTTTTTTCAGTTGATCCAAATTGAGTAGATCCTCTTAGATGTAGAACGTGTCAGAAAACAAGGTACACAATAAATACTTAAAAATGATATCAGCTGTGTTAATGTATCTGCCACAGATCCCAAATATAATTGCTCTTGTGGATTTGGAATCTATAAAGAAACAAAACCTTAAGAATATTTAGGCCTACACTCTAAAGGACATAATCCTTATTAGTAGTACATACTAAATGTTGAATATTCTAGGTGCTACTTATATACAATGAACACAATATTCACATTTGTGATTTTTTATATAATCACTGCAAACTCAATAACAAGTAGGTTGGTCTTCCAAACGGACTATTTTCATATCTATGGGTAAGTAGGTGACTATTCAAACACATTCTGGAACCACAGGTTCTTCCAGTGACCATAGATATTTCCATTTGGTACAGGTGAGATCTATTTCTTTGCAGAGTCTCATTGTTTCCTTTGCTGCCCAGTCTCCTCAGCTGTTCATTGGCAGTTGTCTTCAAAGAGCTGTGTTCCGTGGTGGACTTTTGTCCTCCAGGGTGAATGATCGTAGGCGAAGGTCTCCCGGGTGTTGACGTCAGTATCACATAATTTCATATTGGCCTTGATTACATCCTTAAACTGTTTTTTCTGCCCTCCGACACTTTGTTTGCCATCTGCTAGCTCTGAATCAAACTTTTGCTTGGGAGCAAGGTAGTCAGACATGTGAACTACATGGCCTGTCCAATGCACTTGGTGTTTTATAGTAATTGTTTCAATGCTTTTGGTCTTGGCTTGCCATATTGTTTTAAGAATTCTTCCCAAGCAGTGCCGATGGTATTTCTCCAGCTTTCTGATGTTCTGTCTGTAACATGTCAAGCACTCAGCTTCTTAAAGTGATATTGTAATCAAGGCGAACTTGTAGGGCCTACACAAGATTCTTTGTAGTCATGTTGACATCACAATTACAAAAAACTGTAGATCTTAGTTTGGCAACAGCTGAAGTGGCTTGTTTGCTGCTGTGTTGGATTTCAGAATCAATATTTGCTGTTGATGAAAGAATACGGTAAGAGAAGGTGTTGACTGTTTTCAAACTCGCTCCATCTATGATTATATTGATGCTACTTTCCTGTTTTCCTGTAGCTAGTTGGTGTAGGATTTGGGTTTTGTTGGTATTCAGTCTTATGCCAATCTTCTTGTTTAGAATAACTTCCAGTTCTTCTTCTGAGTGGGCTACAACTGTGTTGTCATTTGCATACTGCAGCTTAATTAGTGCTGTAGAAGATATTCTAGTCCTCACCTTGAAGTCTGCTCAAGTTAAAAACGTTTCCATCCATCCTGTCATTCATTTTTACTCTTAGAGGTAGATTGTCTTTGAACAGTTGTATGCCGGTAGTGGCATAAAAGGAAAATAGCTGGGGGTGATAACACACCTTTGCTTACCTCCAGTCTTGATATAAAAATTCTTGCTGATAGTCACTGTTGATGACTCCTGCCATGATATCGGTGTACAGCAACCTTAAGCCAGCAATGAACGTTTTTGGAAATCCATACAGACCAAAATCGTCAACAAAGCTCTGAGCCAGACACCTTTTTGAGGTCAATGAAACCAATAAAGAGGAGAGAGTTTTGTTCCCTGCATTTCTCTTGAAGCTGCCCCACTGTCTTCAATCATCTGGATGGTCTGAAGCCATTGGGTTTCTGGAAGGATCTCTTCCACTATAGGTACAAAGAGATTTGTCAAAATTCAAGCAATAAGCTTTCCCCCTATAATAATAATAATGATATTCCCCAATAGTTATTACATTACACATGATCTCCTTTCTTAAAGATGGGAACCACCAGACTGTCTCTGAAATCGGAAGGCATATCTTCTCTAGTCCAGATGTTTACTATGAGTTCTCTTATGTGTTTAAGAAGCTTTTTGCCTCCTGGTTTGAGAGCTTCTGCTGGAATATCATCGTACCTACAGCTTTGTTACTTTGCTTGATTAATTGCAGATTCAGCTTTATCTTTAATTGGGACACAGCCAAGACTCTCTTGGCTAATTGTTTTTTGTATTTTATTGTATACTTGATTGATTCTTGATTTAGTGTTTTCAAAATATTCTTTCCATGTATCCATAATGTTGCTTTGATCTTTAAAAAGTTATCTTTGGTCATTGGACAAATTTGGTTTCTGCCAAAGGCAGTGGGACCATAAATTGCCTTCACAGCTTGAAAGAACTGACATGAGTCTTTAACTGTCAGGTTTTTTAGTTCTTTTGCTTTGTCAACCCACCCTGCATTCTTTAATTTGTACGTTCTTCTTTGTATTACTGCTTTGGCAAGGCAGAATGCTCAGTAACGTACATCATCACTTCTTAGGAGGAGTTGGCCACAAAAAGTCCTTTAGACTTTCAAACTGAAATTTATTATGAGTTAAATTTTTTATGGCTGCTGGCATGTTACTCAAAATGTGTATTGTTGAATAGTCAGAATACTCACATGTTGCATTTGTTTGAGTCATTAATGGACTATGAGGTTCTGATGAGTGTGCATTATAAAAAAGAATTATTGTTATTCAACATTTATTTGCATTTCTTCTGCGGTAAAATTTTACGACGCTTCTCACCAGTCTCCAGTGCTTATGTTGGCAACTGATGAACAATGAAGTGTAGAATTGCGTTAATATTTTTCACGAGCTACAGAGTAAATGTTATTGCTGCTCGTTACACTCAGCAAATTTAATAGTGTACCTTCTCTGTGGTTGACGGGTTCTTGTATGTACCCTTCTCCGTTCAGAAAAAAATAATTTTCATTTTAATTGCAGTTGTCACAAAAAAACATTTATTGGTCATCTGAGTTGCCATCATTACCATTGGTGCCAACATAACCACTGCAGCCCGGCGAGAAGCGTCGTACAATTTAACCTCTTCTGCAGTAGTTGCAAAGTTGTTTTTGTTATGATATGTAGAAATACTGAAAATTTGTCAGAGCAATCAGGTGCTTAATATATATACCCAGTGGTGTAGCTATCATAGGGCTAGGCGGGGCAGTGCCCCGGGACCCGCGAGATCAAGGGACCCTCAGCCTCTGTGAGCAATGTTCAGAAAAAGTTACAGTAAGCTTCGATTTTTTTGTTTATTTTTACTCTCCTGCCCTAACATCCATCACCTCCCCCTCCCCTCAAACCAAGTTTCCACAGTACCCTTACTGGAGCATTGAGTGACAGAACAGTGCTTAATAATTGGGCCTTCACATGGTGTTACTCGGTGGCGCTGCTGACTGGTCAAGCTGCCAGTCGCTGTGTATAACAATTCAGTCAGCGTAGCAGTAGAAGTAGCGGCAGCATCAAAGCTCCTCACAGCTGAGCTTTCCTCCAAATGTTGCGGCGTGCCACTCTGCTCATTGTGAAGAACGAGCACTTCCAAATACTGTATGAACTTCTTATTGGCAAATAGAAGTGTACAGTAAGATTATCTGAATAAACTGGTTTTCCAAACATCCATGGATAATCGACATTCTACTGTATTATGATATTTTAGTTAAATGAAGGATTGTAGAGTTTTAGGCTAAACTGCAGACTCTGTTACCCACACTTTGCAAATGTTGGCAACACCACAGAAGTCAACCATAGAGTAGGTATATGTTTTATTTATTTTGTGATCTGTACCAAACGGTGATCATTTTAAGTGAAAGTGAGGTTAGGTATATGTTAAACAAGAAGGTTTATTATTATTATTATTATTATTATTATTATTTAGTATGTGAGGGCGCATAGCCCCTGAAACTCCGGTTCAGAAATGATCTATTTACAGTTGCCAACATACGAGCCATGCTAAAAACACGGGCAACAGACTCTGCAGTTTTACCAAGGTTTAACTTTTTGAACCCGGATCCATAAACCTCAAACGCATGAAGTGAAATTGAATCATTAGTCCCACCTCAGAATATAAACATTATGAAGTACATTGCTTGTCTGCTAAGACATTGACCCTGCCCCTATTAGTGTGTTGTCAGTCACGGGCACTGAATTACTAGCATTGTGTTTCACAATACACAGTGTGACCACATGAATATGAATACTCTACAAAGTATTATTACAGAATGGTATTGTTATGGTAACTCAATTGTTTGTGCAGTGAATTCCTCCATGGGAGTACTCCTTAATCATAGATCTCAATGAAGTGCTGTAACCAATTACACTCTGAAATTCATGCAAGAAGAAGAGAAAATGTGGATAGTAGATAGTTTTCTGGATTGTATTAATGATCGGCGCATCATCGGTGAAGTTTCTGCCTGCAACTTCAGTCGCCTAGTATGGAGCAATTTTGAAAACAATCTCATGTGGTCGTCTTATCTGTACATCTTACCCAGGTCGAACTCTATCCCTCTGCAAAATTTCATCCAAATCCACCCAGTAATTTTTGCGTGAAAGCATAACAAACTAACTTTCACAGTTATAATTATATTAGAGAGTATGATTAAATATTATAGGCTGTGTCACACTCAATAATTTACTTAGTAATATTTAGGTTTACCTTATTATGTCTTCCAGTGGGCTGATGATGTAGTTTTGTATCTGTATAATTTTAGTTTAAAGAAGGCCCAATGTCAATTTTGCCCCGGGCACTTGGTGACATAGCTATGCCAATGTATATATCATAACTTATTTGGGATAAGGTTTAGAGGCATAACTGTAGACTGGGATACCACCTGTCTGCTTTGACCCATGACGTTATCAAGGTGTCAGAAAACCAGTATATGGGATATCTTAATACTTCTGTATTGTAGATAGAAATAATCTGTACTTATAGATAACAGAATGGCCGGCCGCGGTGGCCAAGAGGACTGCACGGCCACTACGGTCGGGGGTTCGAAACTCCCCTTGGGTATGGATATTTGTGCTGCCCTTAGTATAGGGTAGTTGATAAGTAGTTCGTAAGTCTAGGGACTGATGGCCCCGTAGTTGAGTCCCATAAGCTATACAAACATTTGATAACAGAATGTACCATCGATTCACGCCTTTAGCACTCACATACGAAAAAATAATTATAAAAATAATAATAATCTCTGTTAACCTACATGTAACCATCAGAGAGAAGCTACAGATCACTTTTTAAACACAAAATATTAATCTGTTTTGTTTGTAAACAAACAATCGTCTTTAGCCCAACCACTAACACTATCTACAAACATGCACACACCTCAAAACTACTGCGCTGTGATGACATCACGGGTCAAAACTGACGGCCGGTATCCCCATCTACAGGTGAGCCGGTTTAAAATTTCAGATACTGTACTAAAACACCCTTTTAAGCAAAAAATAAGAATAATACAGATCAGGTAACTTAATGTCATGCTTTCACCATACAAATTGCATATTTTCTATCTGTGAAATGTATTTCATAAATATTTTAAAACTACAGCTTTCCTGTGTACAACAAATATCTAATAATTTGTATTTATTTTGAACAGTCATTCTATTGTTTTGTTCGTTTTTGTTCTGCAGATTGGTTGATGGTCACATCCAGGATTTCAATACATTGAGCAACTATCTGCAACAGTTCTCACCAGACCAGTTTCTAAATGCAGTTTCTGATTTTCATTTCTTGTTATACATTTCAACAATGGATATGCTCCCAATGAAGGTAATTTCTCCCTATTATATATAGCCTTTATTTTAACCAGTTTTAAAATGTGATATTAATTACCAATATTAAGAACATCACTTTTCTATTTAAAATCAAACAATGGAAATTCCAACAATATTTTCACAAAGGTAGCCTGCTAATTACCACAGAGACATCTTGTTGATAAGCAGAAAGGAACACGTAAAGATTAAGTTTAATTAGTTTTTGTCCATTACAGCGTTCTTCAGAAATAGCGCACTTGTGCAAGCGCGTGTACACACACAGGCGCGCGCGCACACACACACACACACACACACACACACACACACACACACACGACTGCTGTCTCCAGTAGTCACGTGTGAGGGTGTGTGTGTGTGTGTGAGAGAGAGAGAGAGAGAGAGAGATTCTAAGTCTACTACACTGTAGTATTACCATAGTTAAGACTTGTCAAATGCTGTACTCTGATAGTTATTTTATAGACCACTATTTGTATTATGGAGCAAATGTCCTCCAGGTATTTAGGATTACAAAATAGTACTACTTATGTAATGTGATTTTGGGTTATTACCTGTAGTCCACTTTATTCATTAATTGTAGGATTCACATACTCTGTATGCAAAAGTCAATATCAAGGTCAGCAGCATAATGTACTTACATGTGTTGGCATGGTGATTCTGGCTGTGGTCATACTGTGGCATGCTGATACAAAGCAGCAGTGTATGGCCATGGCCGCGGTGGAGTGGCTGAGCATTCTAAGACACCTGGCTGCAGATCGCCCAGTGAGACAGCCATGTTCAGACAAAAAATGAGATGATATATTAAATGTTAACAAGCAAGAACAGAACATCTCATGGGTGGCCTGTTGTAGATTTTTGTCAAAATTACTACTTTTCCAGTATATTTTTTACACTCATTGCATCTGAGAAATTGTTTAATAATGACTTACTGGTAATTAAATGTTGTCATAAAGCTCCCAAGAGCTCTTATTCTTATACGGTCTCTGGAAGTAGCAATAATTATAATGGTAACTCCAGTTAAAAACTATTTTCTTTTGAATGCTAAAAAACTTCATTCATTACCACAAAGAAGTTATGCTCAATTTTTTACTACAAAAATGAGTTTTTATTTTAAGTAGAAGCCATTAAAACTACATAAATATGGCTAATTAACCCTTTTGCTGCTAAAGCCATGCATCCTGCCTTCCGGGTCGAGCACACCTTGAGTCCGCCTAATTGCACTATCTTCATTTAAGGGGGGCCGCACCAACCGCTGACTGCGATGAGCTTACCGCTCGGATTCCCTCAGCCTGTGCTGAATTTTCCTGGACCCAGCAGTCACGTCTGTCTCGCCTTCCGAATGTGATCACTGACACACAGTGCATCTGCATACTTTTACGTGGCTTTCAATCCACTGATATATTACTGGACAGTTAAACTGCTTGCTGATATGGGCCAATCCACATTAAATTGCCTAAATTCGGAACATTTTCCCACTCGAACATCACGGGTTTCAAAGAAATTTTGTGTGAACAGTCGTACACGTCCTCTATGAACATTGGTGAAGTTTAACTACCATCGAAATAATCCTGGATGAGATGTAATCACTTGCTTGACTTCATTTACAAAGTTGTGCACAGTAACCGTGAATTTCTAGTGAATTTGAGCTGTTATATCTCGGACAAGCTTTTATTAGCATAAATGAAATCTGGCCATCTCATACAACTATAAGCGCTATCGTAGGAATAATGAAGAAAATAATTTCACGAGGCATATTCAACCAGAAAATGTCAGGTGAAGTCGCTAGAAAAACCGGCGCCTATTCTTAGTAATTCATTCAGTGTGTCAATAAATTCTGTTTTAGTTCCCAGTGATTAGTAATACTTCTTTCTATGATGAGTCACGAAGCAGCGTACAACACACAACAGAACATTGCAAGTTTTGCATTGGTGGCTCACTTTCTGTTTCATGCAAACGAATGCATCTGTGCATTAACATACTTTCAGCCGAGTGTTCACTCATAACAACAACTGTAAAATGTCTCCCTGCGAAACACAGAGGATTCTTGTCGTCATAGCACCTTCTCCTATCAGCTTTTTTCCACCCAGTGGCATATCTTTTTACAGTCTCCCTTAAGAGAGAAAGGTGAAACTCTGTGAGTGCCATTTTTTGCACTGTTACCAACCCAAGGAGAGCACAAGCATTTATAATGCAAAAATCCAGAATGTGAAAAAAAAATTCTTGTACAATTTCACAGTCTTACAGACTGATCCCACTGAGCGCAGTAACATGTCACAACAGTCAACTGAACCCAAACTCAAATTGTAATCTACAAAATAGTGTGGTTTCCTTATTTTTTCACCAGTATTTCTGTCAGTCTACTCTGTTTCAACCACTTGTGGTGTGCAATGTTAACATCAACATCTCTCTTTTATTGAACTACTTGGTAGCAAGGATCTTGTCAGTGGACATAAACTCAGTTTCCCCTTGTTTTAATTTAATCTGCAGTGCCACATGCGGCTGTTCATGGTTGTGCTCGAGAACCAATTATCAACAAACAGATGATCCTTTTTCCAAATATGGTCCCATAATAGTTGCCACTTTTTCCTAAATTGTGGAGCCTAATTTCTGTTGTTGAGCCTGTGTATACAATCAAATCCAAAATATACCTACTGTGACGTCACACAGTACAAATTTCTTTATTCCAAATCTACTTCGCTTGGATAAAATATATTGTTTAAAAGATAATCATACTTTGAACAGCAAGATACTTTCATCTGTACAAAGCTTGTGATGTGGACGAAATGAATTGTGAAATTTCTCGATCATCCTAATCCTAATTTTAAAGAGAATGTCACCTCCGGTACTGGCAGAGTTATCATTAAAGTGTAGCATTCTCAGAAGTAGAAAAAAGCAGTCTCGGGACATAATTTCACTGAAAACTGGTGTATTCAGAAGTCTATCTTTGGACCAATTAATACTTAATTCTAACTTCTTAACTTGCGCCATTGGAAGGCAAATAGCAACAAAACAATACATTTCCTGAGAGCCAGTGTCTCTCCACTTTGACAGTCGTGAATTTACAGATTCAGTATTTTATCTGGTGTAAACGTAAAATCGATTTGTTTCATCTGCAATGAATTGCAACAGTTCTTCAGACATAAGAATGCTTAAGTCAGTATCTAGTTGACATTCGTGTCCTGCACTCGTGTTCGAAGTCGTGGTTTAACGGCTGGAAATCTGTTTCTTTCCAGCCAAATGTATCACTAAAGCGAGCTCTTTTCCAAACCCATTCACTGTCACTTTCTGATTCTTTGGATTCTGAGGAACTAGCAACTGTACATCTTGCTCTTCCCTCTGATGTAGAGGGCTGAGGAGTACAGCTTCAAGGTTCTGTTGAAGACTCATCACTGCTAGAGGCTTCACAATCACTGTCACTCTTAGTGAATATATCCAGGATCTCTTTATCCATGCCACCATGGCGGCATGTTATTTCTGCCACAGAAAACAACAAAAATTATGAAAATACGGGAGCAAAAGTCGAATTCTCCAAAGACTGATCACAGCAACAAACATATACATCCTCTCGAGCTATACAGCCTGAATGCTGAATAGCTACTGGAAGTGAAGGGCGGAAAAACAGCCCTGCATGTCCGCAATCTTTGGGGACCACAGTCCCCAACCCTCAGCTGGCGAAGCAACAGCCTTCTACAGCACCTTTGACTAGCAAAGGATGCCTTGGAATTCTTCCTTCTGTGGTTTCTCACACTGACAAAGTGGTTACTAGTGAGTGGTTGAAACAGCCACCAACTGCTGGTTGTAGAGCTTCGAGGTCTCCCTCAGTCCCTGAGACTAACTCACCAAAGCCCTCCCTGCAAGAGAAATCAGAAGGTCAGCAAGAGAATGTCTTCCAAGAAGAAAGATACCACGGGAGTTACCAGCCTCCACCCCATACATCTGCATTTGAGGGTGAGGTGGGGATCCTCGCATCCCCTGAGAACTTGGCAATTGTGAATACTTTGCAGAGCCAAGGACATCGAGGCTAAGCCTCCGCAATCAGTGACAACAGTTGATTCTCTGGAACCTGCTGCACCTTTGGCATCAGCATGCCTCAGCAATCCAGAAGCAATATGATTCTGCAGCGGAACCATGGCAGTTTTTTCCACACCTTTCCAAGTTGCAACTATTGTGCTGCTTTCCTGGATTTTCTGTAGCTGTACAGGAAACTTGGATACCTGATCAAAGGACTCCTGCTTGTTGTGTCTATCAGGGCTATTACTAAAATCGTTCCACCTATGACAGGTATCTGTCAGTGTTTTGTGTCTATCACCTTGCACCGTCCCCAGTTCTGCCATGCCTCTCCACACAGATCTGGAGGCAGTGGCTGTTCACATCTGAGCAATGCAGGAATTTACCATCTCTTCCATTAATTTTTCCCCCAGATATTGCTGTCTCTCCTACTGATCTCACTGCCTAGGTTGCCCAACTACCCCTGCGATTTTCCGACTTGAGGGACTTCAATGCCCACCATCCTGTGTTGTGTGGGACTGAAACCAGGGGCCATGGTAGTGATGTTTGAAATTTTTGGCAAAGCTAGACATTTCCGTTCTAAATTCTGGAGCCCCCATACACTTTAGCATGGCACATGGCACTCAGACATTGACCTGTCCCTTTGCAGCCCGAGCCTACTCCCACGTCGTAGTTGGAGGGTAAACAATGACCTTTGTGTGAAGCGACCATTTTCCCATCCTTTCGCCACTCCCATATTTTCAACCTGCGGATCACCTGCCCCAATGGTCTCTACATAGGGTTATGCCTCGGCTGCTGTGGTTAGTACCCCACTACCAGCCGATATTGATATGGCAGTTCAACAAATCACTGAGGCCTTTGTGTCCGTCGCAGAGGCAACTACTCTGACCACCACTGGCTCACTTTGGTACTAGTTTGTTCCTTGGTGGCACCAGAGATCATTGAGGTGATCTGGAATCATTGATGGGCACTCCGGCACCACCCTTCTACAGAGCCTTTAAAAGACTCTGGACCTGAGCTTGAGAACTTATCCATCAGATTAAGCAGGGTTGTTGGAAGAGGTGTGTAGCCTCCTTTGGGTCTCGCATCTCCCCGTCTTGTGTGTGGTCCCAAGTTCGGCGCCTTTCTGAGTACCGTCCGCTGATGAGAATCCCCTGTCTTCACATTCAGAGTACTCTATGTACAGACCCGATCGCTACCACCGAACACATGGCAGAGCATGATGCACACAGCTCTGCGACCACAGCCTACAGTGCAGCCTTTCACACTGTCAAAGAGTAAGTCAAGTGGAAGCCGCTGTTGTTTCATTCGCATCACCAGGACTGTAGCAAGTGATCCATGTAGCAAGTGCCCTTGGAGCATGCCCCAATACTTGTCCAGGGCATATCCATAGCCAATTCCTTCGTCATCTCTCTGCAGACTTCAAACGTCAACTGCGTCCCCTACTAAATCTTCTCTGGGCCAATGATGTTTCTCCATTCCATTGGCAGGATATTATCATCGTCCGAAGATGAAACCTAGTGGAGATCCACTGGCGGTCCATAATTACTGCCCTATCAGCCTCACCAAAATTCTAAATAAGCACTTTGAATGGACGGTGAGTCGGCAGCTCATGTGGATCCTTGAACATCGCGCTCTCCTGTTCCCACAGCAGGGTTTGGGGGGGGGGGGGGGGGGGGGGACTTCTTTCAAGGCCTCTCCACTATTGAAAACCTAGTTGCTCTAGAGTCTGCCATGAGCACCTTGTTGCAGTCTCTTTTGATCTCCGGAAGACGTATGACATCACCTGGACCACCATATCCTAGCTACACTGCACGACTGGGGCTTGAGATATCCATCTGGAAATTCCTCTTGCTTCACTCATTTCTACTCATCCTTTGTTCAGGAAAATGGTTCCTCACAGGGCTCCTTAGTGTGCCTCTCGTTTTGATTGCAATTGACGGCGTTGCTGTGGCGGTGTGGTCATTGGTTTCTTTCTCACTGTATTTCAGTGACTTATGTATGTATGTACTTCAGTTTCGCTGGCATTGGGCTCACTGAAGGGTGCCTATAGAGAGCCATTCGAAAAGCAGTCATGTCCTTTAGCCCATGGGTTCCAGTTCTCTGCCTGCTAAACCAGGGTTATGCACTTTTGTTGTTGTCTGGTGGTGCACCCAGATGCCGAACTGAATTTGCCTGATGAACTGCTTCACATTGAAGAGGCACATCACACTTCGACAGCTGTGACAAAAGTGTTGCACTGCCTCAGCCATACTATTTGGAGATTACAGCAGCCTGGTGTAGGATTCTGTGGCTCCTGTGTTGCTTCGTATGTTGCCTGTATTCATGCCTCACCTCACCACCCAAATTGCGGGCTTCTCTTCCCAGCTGCTGCTCTCACCTCCCCAGGACAACACCCAAGGTTGGATCTCCCAATTGCGGTTTGTGTTCATTCCCTTCTTTCATCGCTTGAGTCCTTCCCATCACTCTCACTTTTTACTACCCTAACCATATCCTTCCTTGGTCCATTCCTCGCCTGTAGCTTTGGTTATATTTGTTCTCTGACTTGAAAGACTCTGTTTCACCACTCATCGCTAGTTTCAAGCAGTTCTTGATTTGTTGTGTGTCCCAGAAGTTGTGTACATAGACGGTTCCCTAGTTGATGGCCATGCCGGGTATACCTATGTTTATCTTTAGCATGTCGAATAGCATTCATTGCCCTGTGGCAGTAGCATTTTTACCACGAAACTGGTATTTGTCGGGCTTTTGAACATCTCGAAGCCTGCCCCGGGGAGTCTATAGTTACTTGTAGCGATTTCCTGAGTGGCTTGACCTGTGTTTTTTCTTTTGTGCAGTCAATTCAGGACTCTGTGTTCAGTCTTGGCAAATCTGGCCACTCTGTGGTCTTTGTTTGGACAATAGGCCACATTGGCATTTTGGGGAATGAACGCTTTGATCAGCTGGCCAAGCAAGCTACCACCTAAGTCTCCTGGAAACTGGTCTTCAGGAAAGCGATCTCCTACTGAAGTTAAATTACAAGGTCATTGGGCTTTGGAGTTCTGAATGGGCTGACTCAGCTGCCCCATACAAGCTCAGTGCAGCAAGCTCTCTACAGCCACATAGAAGTCCTCGCTGAGGTCCTCTCATAGGAAGTCATTTGTCCTATATTGCCTGTGTGTTGGTTGACACAAGGCCACCTTCTTTGGCGGGAGAATCTGCCACAGTGTCACTGTGGTGCTTTTTTGACAGTGATCCACATCCTGTTGGACTGTCCACATTTAGCTGCCTTGCGGCAGTCTTTTAACCTGCCTGCTGCACTTCCTTTCATGCTTAGAGACTCTGCCTCTATGGTTGACCATGTTTGACATTTTATTCACACAGCTTGTTTTTGTGGTCCTATTTACTTGTGGATTCCTTAGCCTGATCTCTTAGGCCCCCAGCCCTCCAGGTACTTATAACCTATTCCCATTTTTTAACATGGGGTTTTTAGTACGTGCAGGGTAAATGGCTGAGCCTTTATTATTCTTGTGCTCAGCCAGCCATGGTATTTTGCTGTAAAGTTTTCTTTCAGTTCGTTACTTGGACTCTTTCTTTTGTGTTGACAATGTAATGTTCATTGTCGCTCTGTGCACTTTGTGAGTTTCCCCTCTGGGTGTTAAGGGCCAGATTTTATTTTTATGTGACGGCTTAGTTAGGAACAGGGGACTAATAACCTAGTAGTTTAGTCCCCTTAAACTCCCAACAACAACAACAATATGTTAAGAAGAATTTCATTGATATTACTAGCCTTTCCGGTCCCATTTCCTTCTAGGTAATAACACCAGTCAGCTAAGTTACTGACTGAATATAATTGCTGTTAGACAGTAGGAAAATCACTTATCTGTAACACCCAGAGGTCCTGTTTCCATATAGGCTACCATATTCAGACTGTGCTCTGACAGTTCAGTGCTTAGGCACTACGTACACCATTTCCACTTAGCCTGCTGTGTCCTTGCCGTGCACATATCATGCTGTGGGTTATCCGATGGGCAGCAGGTGCACTGTGGGAACATAATGCACTGTTTGGAAACTACGTCAAGTGCCAGTACGTCACCTGTTGACAGTTGCTCCTTACAGTTTTTCCCTAACTGCTACGAATCTCTCTTGAATGAATTTCTCCTGCCTGCCACCGTCACACTAGGCTTTGCGTGTCAATCGTAAACATGGACGAGGGGCTTATGATACTTGTGAACAGCATCCAGAACTAATGATTTGTCACACAAAGACTATGTCAGTATTCTTGTCAAAGGTAGCAAAAGCTGGCTAAATGGGAGATAGGTTCTTATGAAATTATACAAAGGGACAATTGGATAGATTGAGTGCAGTGAAATTAAAGTAGATAGTTCCTGTGAGTGTGTATGAGTAGGAGCTATAACTGAGAACCACAGTACATTAATAATTGGTCCTTTTTACCGACCTTTTGACACAGACAAGGTTCAAAGAAAGCTTGGATCAAATCTCATAAATATACCCAAAGCATACAATTTTAATTGGTGGTGACTTTAACTTACCCTTGATTAGTTGGCAAAAATACATGTTCAAAACTGGGGCAAGCATAAAACTTCATCCGAAATTGTACTGAACACATTCTTTGTTAACTATGTCAAGCAATTAGTTCAGAGACCAACTAGAATAGTAATTGGTTGTGAAACCATACTTAACCTCCTAGCAACAAATAATCCAGGGCTAGTAAAAGCATCAAAACAGACACAGCGATTAGTGAACACAGAGTTGTTGCAGCGAGACTGAATATCGAAATTCCCAAATACACCAAAATTAAAAGAAAGTTTACAACTCACCGCAAAGACGTACACGGAGTTGCAACAGGCACATAAAAGAAAACCACTCACACACACAACACTTAAGCCAACAGCCTTCTTCAGACACGAGAGCATTCACACATATCACAGTCATACAATTGTCATCTCCGGCTGTTGCACTCACGGTGCCTGGAGAAAATTGTTGTGTGACTTTGTGAATGCTCTCTTGTCTGAGGAAGGTTGATGCCCAGTATTATATTTGTGATGTTTTTATGTGCCTCTCACAGCTCGTTGTACATCTTTGAGGTGAGTTGTGAATTATCCTTATTATATTGTTGAATTCTAACCTGTACTTTCCATTATTTAAATTCAATGAAAACTCATTTATTAAAAAAAAAAAAAAAAGCAGATAAAAATTCACTTAATGCTTTCTTGAGTGAGAATCTCCAAACTTTCGAAAATACGTGTGTGTGTGTGTGTGTGTGTGTGTGTGTGTGTGTCAGATGTAGCTTACATTCAAAGAAATAATATTGACAGCTATTTAGAAATTCATATCAAACAAAGTAACAAAAGAGGGGGGCGATCCATGTGGTAAACAAAACGGGTTAGATCACTCTTGCAAAAGCAAAGAAAAAAGCATACCAAATTTAAACAGATACAAAAATTGTCAAGACTGGTAACCTTTCAAGGAAACTAAAAAATTTGCATATACTACAATGCAAGAAGCTTATAATTGTTTCCACAACAAAATGCTGTCATGTAATTTGGTAGAAAATCCAAAGAAATTCAGGTCATAAGTAAAGTATACTAGCGGCAAAACACAAGCAGTCACTATGCAAAGGCAATGGTAATACTACTGATGACAGTTTGCTAAAGCAGAATTGATAAACATCGCTTTCTGAAATTCCGTCACCAAAGAAGTCTAAGTAAATACTCCAGAATTGAATCTAAAACAGCTGCCAGCATGCATTAGATATCCTTGTTCTATTAAAGCAACTTGTTAACAAAAGCAAGTCTCTTCGTCCTGACTGTATACTAGTATACTGATAGCTCCCATACCTGGTAATCATATACAACTGTTGGCTCAGTGAAAGACCCGCACCCAAAGACTGGAAAGTTGCACAGGTCATTCCAATATTGAAGAAAGACAGTAGGAGTGATCCACAAAATTACAGGCCTGTATCATTGATATGTGTTTGTAGCAGGATTTTAGAACATCATGAACTATCTCAAAGAGATCAACCTATTGACCCATACTCAGCACAGATTCTTAAAGTACCATTCTTGTTACATACAGCTACCTTTTTACTCACGTCAAGTTTTGAGTACTATCGACAAGGGGTCTTAAATTGATTCCATATTTCTATATTTCTGGAAGGCTTTTGACACTGTACCTCACTTGCATCTTCTTATCAAATTGCATGCTTGTGGAATATAGCCACAGTTTTGTGGTTGCATTAATTTTTGACAGAAAGTCATTAAGTAAATCTGAAATAACGCCTGGCTTTCCCCAGGGAAGTGTTAAAAGGCCCCTATTGTTCCTTATCTTTATAAACTATTTAGGAAACAATCTGAACAGCTCTCTTACATTGTTCACAGATGATGCTGTTGTTCACTGCTTAATAAAGTCACCCAAAGATCAGAAACAGTTATAGGAGGACCTTCATTTCAACAAAAACACTTGTCCTGGGTGCAACTTAGCATATTTTCATTAACATTATAACCAACCAGGAATGACTATAAACTTTATTTACTTTTCAATATTTTTTTCTTTTATGAGAAGCAATTTCTCTAAAATTTTGTTTAAAAAATTATATCAAATAGTACTGACTAATAAGATTAATGAAAGAGAAGAAGAAGAATATAAAATGTAGCCTGATACTTTCTGTAACTGATATCCTGTAGCATTAAAGATTTAATAAACAAAATGTACCACATCTTAGTAACAGTGATACACAAGTCAGAACCCATTTATCCAGAAAAAAGTGGAAATGGCTAGCAGTGGAAGACGAATGCACAGTACAGTTGTAATTGGCTAAAATCATTTATACTGTATAGTTTTCAGTCTTTTTTTGTTATTATTATTATTGTTATTATTCTAATATTTTTATAAATCATTAAGTTTTTAGCACAAACATATGGTTGTGTACTGTACAAATTATTGTTGCAGGATTATATGGGACCATTGCTTGAAGCTGTGCGGACACAAAATAGTGAAATGGCACGGGACTGGGCTAGATCAGAACACTGGGCAACAGTAGAACAACTAATTGCTGCAAGTTCCTTATCACCACCTTCATCACGTCCTCAGAGCAGCTCATTTACAGCTCCATTAGCAGCTCCTGCTCCTTCTGCAGCAGCAGCAGCAATGCCATCAGCATCACAAATGCATGATGATGCAGGATGGACCTGCAGCCACTGCACATTTTTAAACCCAGCTGAACTATCAAGTTGTGAAATGTGTCAACTACCAAGATAAATTTGTTTATACATTCGGAAAAAAAAAGTGAACAAAAAGAACTTTTCGTAAAACAAGAGCAAACATTTCTTCAGGTATGGAAAAGACGTGAAATCACATTTAATTTTATGAAATAATTATTTGAGGACAGTAATTGATTACATATGTAGAACTAGACAGACACTGTGTCAGTTTGTATTTGAAATTAAATGTATGTCATATTTAAGTGAATAATGAAAATGGCTGTGCCTCATTTAGAACATACAGATTTATTTCATAAGAAAGGAAAATAAAGTCTGTGAAGTTTTTGCAATAATTTCGAGTGATTTGGATAACTAGAAATAAAACTCAGTATTAAATTTCTGCTTCATATGTAATAAGTGCTCACCATATTCAGTGCCTCTTACACAGTTGTAATATTTAAACAAACAGTTCCATATTTTATTGTATTTCATTGACTTGTACCATTATGTTCAACAATCTGAATTAATTTGATAATTTGCATGTCATTCTGTTTCAGTAAGTGTCACAGACTAAGTAAAATCAAGATCTCAGATAGCTTGTAATCTCTTTCATTGGAATGTTTTCACTTTATCAATTTGGTTTTCCTACATTTCCTAAAAATATATTTTCCTATTTTCATTGTAGATTAGTTTCATATTTATTAAAAAGGATTTGATATCCAGAACTTAAAAATAATTCAGTTTATCAGTTGGTTAATGTAACATACTGACAGTGGATTTTTCAGATATTTAATAAAATTTTAAAACATACTACTACTGTAGTCATTTCATTTCCTTTCGAATTTTTTGTTTTTACTACATTAAAGAGTTTAGTATGCATGGATGTGTGTTCCCCCCAGCAAGCATAGAGTAACATAGAGAGGCTACACTGCCTACATCAGTGAAGTGAAGTCACAGCAGCTATCTTGGCTGGGTGTAGAAACAGAGTGGGCACGATAAACGCGTAGTTCTTCAAATGGCGCTCGCCTCAATTACATTGTCATTTGAACCCCTTAGGATAGGAAAAAAATTACCAAATTTTTCACACAGACAGGTTAATACTGAAGGAATGCAACAGTGTTCTTAGCAAGTACAATACATATTGTGTTTGTTTAAAAATAATTGAAACTATTACTTTTATATAAAAATTGAGATTACAACATGAAAAAGTTAGTTGCCTGCCACATATTTTGTTTTTTGGTTAAGAAATTTTCATCAGCAAGAAGGTTGTAGTTAATGAAATGAACTTTTCTTTTTATGTAAAAAAAAACCTGTTTTATAGCTTCCCTAGTTTTCTCACAAATTTGGATTATGACTTAATACTTTATTTTATTACTAACTATCTGACCCTCCCCAGCTTTGCACAGGAAATCTTTAAACTTCGAGGACTGCAGAATGTATCGTGTAGCGGTTTGCTTAAATTTCTTTGTTACAATTCTGGGATCAACATAGGCTATATTAACTGCCAATATGAAAATGTGAAATACTTGAAATAAAAATAATAATGTAGAATGGTTTACCACTTCGGCACTTCCGTGACATCTGTAGCATAAACTATGAGATCTCCCACAATCACAATATCTGTAGTCTGAAGCCATCTGGCGTCAGCACTTTAGAGGAAAACAATAAATGTTTTCCTTCCCCCCTCCCCAATCTTTGTGAGTTCTGCAATTCTATACAATGTACACTGGCCTAGCCCTTATAGTTTAGGCTCCTGAAGTGCTGAAGCGGTAAACGATTTTATGTTATGTTTATTTTAGTTGTTTTACAAGTTCCTATTGACATTAAATATAGCCTAAGTTTATCGCAAGATTCTAAAGAAGAAATTAAAAGAAACCACATGACGATACATTCGGTACTCCTCGAGTTATAACAGGCAGAGGGAAAATGTGCTTCTATTTTATCTAATAGTATGATTTGCTACCCCTTGCTGCAATTTGTAATTACTTATGGCAAAAGGATTGTAAAAAAGGAACGCCTTAAAATATATGAAAAAGGAATTAACATTTATAATTGTTTATTGCATTTGGGAAGATATTTATTTATTCCTTCCATTTCTGCATGCCATTTTTATTTCTTCCTTTGCACTGTACTTGTCTTTTTTTTACAAAGAACAAGAAATCAGTGAACAATCAAGTATTGCAGTAATAATGTTATTGAAAAATGACTTGACAAATTTCATGAATAACACAATAATACTCACACTGATAGTATTGCACAATAAAAAGACACAAAATCAAGAGAAATTATTTGATGAATTAATACAAAAATGGAAATAGATCCCTTATGAGTAATAAACTATACTGCAGGCTAAGTAGAGACAAATTGCTTTTACACTCAGCTGCACCAAGATTACTGATGTGGCCCTCTAGAGACACCATTCTAAACACTCAAGCACCCTGAGCTCACAGCTACGGCCGTGTGGTGCTCGGCACTAGGACTGTGCTGTTACCTGGCCGTAGATTGATGCTGTCAAAGATTGTTTCTCTTGGTAGCAACTAGATGAAATCTAATGGGACAAAAACTATTTCTCTACAAATGACGAAGACAACACACAGAATTGCAGTTCTTGGACACTTTTATTCATAAATGCCCAGTTGTCCCCATTTATATCCAGATTACAAGTATCATTAATTACAACCATTAAGCACATTCCACACATCAATAATACTAATTTACACTGTCCATGTATGGAATTCTCAAGTCTGAAGTGTACAGTGTGGCACAAATATAGATGAATCACAGTAGATGCACTTTCTGCACTAAAACCTTGGCGAAATTTTACATAATTGTTCAAAATTGAAGTTCCAACTGGCATAGCTTGTGCCTCAGATCGCGGCCGAAACAATAAACAAAACAAGGAACTGATATAGGTTGTGCATCGGATAAAGGATGAAATGATACTCTCAACTAGCATGGATTCGGCCATGACAACTGACTAAACAAACTCCATTACATGCCGTGAGTACATCCTATTATATCTTCCAGTGTCACTGAAAATTGTGTATTGTTAATTGAGTTCATTACATTAATTATAATAGAAAAGCAACCCATTACATGCAACCGGCTATAGTTAAAGATAGCGTAAATAATGCTGATTAAATTAATATACAAATCTCAGTTCAATTAATAGTATTTAATTTATGTATTAAACAGAATTGGTTTATCAACAATACTTTTGTAATTAATGGTAATTATACAGAAACTGAAGAGTGCAAAACTTTCCTAACATCACTTGTGAAACACATTAATACCTACTTTAATGTTGTGAGAAAAGAATTTAATTAGTTTTGACAGAAATACTAATTACCATACTATCTGAACTTTAACAATATACCTCTGGCACTAATTAATTAATATTTGCTGATTAAACATACTTCTGTGACATGAAATAATAGAAATTGACTTCAACTAATCACGATTCATGCTCTGTGGCCGCCATGTTAGTTAGGAGTTGCACTCTCTGGTTAGCTTTATTTCACTGTCATTATAAGGCCTCTCTATGTTATTCTGTGCTCGCTGGTCTCCCCCCCCCCCCCCCAAAAAAAAAAAAAGAGAGAGAGAGAGAAAAGGCAGAAGGGAAGGAGAGGGAAAAGGAAATGATGAGGGTTTTAAGGGAGTGGGTACGGAGTCATTTCCAATCCCGGGACAGGAAAGACTTACCTTGGGGAGAAAAAAAGGAGGGTAAACAAATACACACACACATACACAAACACAAGCACACCTAGGCAGACACTGTAGAAAGCAAATTGGTTGAATAATTCAGCATTCACAATACCTCTACAAGACTACTATGCAAAACGCATTCAGATATCTGGGAGATGGTTCAGTGCACCAGTTTTACCCCATGTTTCTAACAACAGACACCTTCAAACATGTGGTGAAAAATGAATACTTAAATCTTTCCATGCAAGCTTTACATTGTCTTATTATGATTAGAGGAGGAAGTATGATACTGAACTTTTGTGAAAAGATATTGCCGCAATAAAGAATTCTCGTTTTAATGTTTGCCTCCCCATGTCACATATTGTATCCATTGTCTTTCCATTTCTCGGCAGTACAAAATCAGGCAGACCTTTGAAATTTTTCAACCTCCGCCATCAATTTTACGTGGTAAGGATCCATCACGCACACGCGTACACACACACACACACACACACTCACACACACACACATAAAATTAAAAGGACAGCCTAGTGTAGGCACTGACTTCAGTGGATTTGTTCATCTACTAAGTGTTGTGCCAATTAAAGAAATTGTTTGGTTTGCCACAGCTGCATCGACACTGCCATCCCTGGTGACAAAATTCGCTCTTGTACATCCAGTACTAGTGGGTCCTCTGGCGCAACCATCTACTTCCATCCCCTTTGTTTAGGGGCTCTCTTTCTGTTGCTCCCAAAGTCCCTAATGTGGGAGCAATAACTCTCCAAACACCGAGGACATCAGTCCTCACCCCTGAGCCAGAGAAGCAATTTCCATCTCTGGTTCTTCTTGCAATGAATGGATCCCTCAGAACCCTTCCTCCAAAGGTTTCTCCCACTGGCAAAGTGGATACCAGTGAGTGGCTGAAAAAGCCACCAACTGATGCTCCTAAGGCTACCCAATCTTCATCCATCCCTGATGTAAATTCAGAGTGAAATCAAAAGACAAGTATGCGTGTACCTGTATCCTTTCCAGCTAATGCTGAGTCTGGATGCCAGCTCACACCTCTTTGTTCCACGCGTGTTCTCACTGCTGTTTTCCACTGTGTTCTTGGGCACCCTCTAGGTCTTTTTCTATCCATCTTTAGTTCTTTCATAATTTTGGGTAGTCTTTGCCCACACTTCCTCTTACATGCCTGTACCATCTTATCTATTTTCAATATTCTCTCTAATGTTTAAGGTCCTTCCTTATATCCTCCTTTTGTCGATTCAGGACAGCTGATATGTATTTCTGCTTAAATGAAGTCCCTCTAACAAAGGAACCGCTTTTAACGAAGGTTAAGAATCTAAGTAATAAGGGAAGTACTATATTTCATCAAAATATACAAGGTATCAGAGATAAAGTTATTGAACTGCTTATGGATGTATTGGTATTTCAGAGGACTTTTTAAATGATGTGATAATTCAGAGACTTCCTTTGCCAGGATAGGGGTTATCTGCCTTGTTCTCTATGGGTTTCTTGCAGTGTGAGTTAGTGGCCATTCATGTTTAAAAAAATAATATTCCATCCATGTTTCAAAACACTGCACAGAAAAGATATGTGAATGTTGTGACAGAGTTGTTAATGTCAATAGGACTAATAATTGTTGTTATTTATAGGTCCCCTGTCTGTTTTAAAAAGTTTTCTGCCCAAGCTAGAGAGGGTTCTGCGTTCACTTTATAAAAAACACAAAAATGTAGTTGCATGTGGTGATTTCAACATTAGTTGTGTAAGTAATAGCCTAAGAAAAAGCCTGCTGTTATATCTTAATTCCTATCATGTGATGCTAACAGTATTCTTTCCAATGAGAGTGCAAAGCAGTAGCAGTTCTACAGTTGACAATGTTTTTGTTAATTCTTCGTTATTAGAGGGGTATTCTGTTAGCAGAACAGTAAATTGCAATTCAGATCATGATGCACAAAAGGTCTTTGTATACAAATAAATGTTAAATATAATTATAACTTTTTAGAAAAGCTAATCCAATTGCAATTGGGACCTCTTTAAACCCAATTAAAGAACAAGAATGGCAGGATGTTTATAGCGCTGATATTATAGATGATATCCAGTGCCAGCTCCCACCACTGTCACATTGTTAACAGCGCTAACTATCATAATTTAATCAAAATATCCACGGGTGTACTGCCAGTCTATATTGTCCAACGGGCACAATATTTCGACGATCATACATGTCACCATCATCAGGTGAACTGACGGACTGAGCTCCTAAAAATGCACCGGCACGGAGATCTGCACACTACGGCGGCTCGAAGGGAACTGGGTTCTAGCCCAGTAGTGGGCGATTTAAATACCCTCGGCCCACAGAGCGACCCCTCTGTGGTCTGTGCCGCGGTCGCGCAGTGGAACCGATTGCGACGGCGTCTGAGACGACGTTAATGTGAGGGCTCTGCCTGCCGTGGTCGTCACTAGGTTACGTTTGCTAGATTTACTCTTAATTAACCCAATCGCTGGTTCCCAAGCTTTGCTAAAATTATGGCCACAGTCACGGTTTATGAGGTCATCACTTGTGCGAATATCAATGTCTAATGACGCAGTCACAGTATCTCAAAGTCTGTACCAGAATCCTAGTGCGTTCATACTCCATCGCGTGATTCTCCGACAAACAATGTTCAGCAACCGCCGACTTGCTTGGATACATAAATTGTGTGTGCCTCTGGTGTTCAACACATTGATCCTCAACAGTACGCATCATCTGTCCAATATATGACTTGCCACACTGACACGGAATCTGGTACACGCCGGCCTTCCTCAAACCGAGATCATCTTTGTCGCTCCCCACCAGTGACCAGTGCATGAATTTTATTTGGTGGACAAAAGACAGTTCCAACCTGGTGTTTCTTCAAAATGCAGGTGACCTTCCCCAAGAGTGCGCCGGTATATGGAATGATTGCAGTGCCTACATCGTGTTTTCATCCGTTTCCACAGGGTGTGCTGTAGTGGTTGGGTGGAGTGCCCTTGAATCTTCCACTCTGAGTACCCATTTTTTCGGAATACAGTCTTTGGGTGTTCCAATTCCTGGGATAGACACACTGCGTCGAAGATAGTGCGCGCCCTATGTACTAGAGTTTTAAGTACCCCATTCCTCTGTGAAGGGTGGTGACTGCTGTCTGCGTGTAAATACAAATCAGTATGCGTTGTCTTCCGATGACCAAGAGTGCCGTCAGCTTGCCCAAAACGTCAAGGATCAGCAATTTACCCTCCGTTTCAGTCTCCAAACTGAATTTTATGTTGGGATGTATGGAGTTCAGATGTGTAAGGAAGTCAAGGAGTTTATCCATACCATTTGGCCAGATGACGAATGTGTCATCCACGTAACGGAAAAAGCAAGTAGGTTTCTATTCAGATGATGCCAGGACTTCCTCCTCGAAATTCTCCATGTACAAATTTGCGACCACAGGGGAGAGTGGGCGACTCTCTCCGTTTGTTCATAGTATTCGCCATTGGAAAGAAAATACGTGGAGGTCAAGGCCTGCCTAAAAAGTTCGGTGGCCTTCTTGTCAAACTTTTGACCAATCGAATCTAGTGACTCTCGAAGGGGCACCCTCGTATACAATGAAACAACATCAAAACTCACCATGATATCTGACTCATCCAGCCTGAAGCTGTTAAGACGTTCAACAAAATCCACGGAATTACGAATGTGATAAGGGCATTTACCCACATAAGGACTTAATATTCCTGTCAAGTATTTGGCTAACAAATATATAAGTGCTCTGTTGTTACTGACAATGGGACATAACAGCACCCCATCTTTCTGAACCTTAGGGAGTCCATATAGTCTTGGCGGTATCGGGCCTTGAGGTAGCAGTTTCTTGGTGATACCCTCCGGTAAATCCGCATCCTTGAGAAGCACCCTCGTCTTGTTCTCCACCTTCTTTGTGGGGTCAACGCTGATCTTCCGGTAGGAATCATCATTTAGCAGGCTCTGCGTCTTTTCAGTGTAGTCCTTATGGCAGACAACAACCGTAGCATTGCCTTTGTCAGCCAGTAAGACAACAATTTCAGGACGCTCCCTCAGGCCGCCCTCTCTTTACTAGTGATGTTCGACTTCATGGGCTTCGATTTCATCAACGCATGACAAGTTTCATGACGTATTTCCTCAGCTGATTCAGGCGGAAGTCGAGCTGCAACCTGTTCAACAGCACTAATAATTTCTGTGACCGGTGTGAACTTGGGGATAGGAGCAAAGTTGAGTCCTTTCTCCAAAATCGAGACCACATCATCACTCAACTCCATGCCACTCTGATTGATGACAGTCTTGCACGGAACCTGCAGAGATGGTTCGTCAAGGAGGCGTGAGAACTTAGCTGTTTGACGTTCCGGTGCCTTCTTATGTGCGGAATCGGCTGCAACCCAGGTAACACCATCAATTCAATCCCAGGATAAAGAAGTGAAGTGACTAGCCAGTTGAAAATGCAGTTTGAATAGTTCTAGTGAGATGAATTCAAGGCTACGGCAGGTGAAATGCACTCTGTCATGAAGCAATGCGAAGCTGGCCCGTTTCTTAATACTCTTTGCTGCTGCAGAATCGATGTGATGCGTAACCTTAGCAAAATTTTGAACAACATTCTTGGAACAACATCTCTTTAGAAGGACAAGAGTACTTAGCAAGCGACATCTACGGTGGTGCAACTTTTCAAATTTCTTCATGCTGCAATACATCTCCTCCCCGTAAAGGTGTACAATGTGATTCTTGAGTTCCTCCTGGCGTATTTGATAATCAAAATATCCACAGGTGTACTGCTGGTCTATAGTGTCCAACGGGCACAATATTTCGGCGATCGTACCTGTCGCCATCATCAGGTGAACTGACGGACTGAGCTCCTGAAAACGCGCCGGTACGAAGATCTGCACACTACGGCGGCTCAAAGGGAACTGGGTTCTAGCCCGGTAGCGGGCGATTTAAATAACCCTCGGTCCGCGGAGCGACCCCTCAGTGGTCTGCGCCGCGGTCGCGCAGTGGAACCGATTGTGACTGTGTCTGAGATGACGTCGATGTGAGGGCTCTGTCCGCCGTGGTCGTCACTACATTATGTTTGCGAGATAGCACTATTCAAACTGCATTTGAAACTGTCTAGTCAGTTCACTTCTTTTTCCTGGGATTGGATTGATTACCTGGGTTGCAGCCGATTCTGCCCATAAGAGGGCAACGGACGTCAAACAGCTAAGTTCTCATGGTTAGTTTTGATGTCATTTTGTTGTTTACGAGGGTGCCCCTTCAAGAGTCACTAGATTTGATTGGTCAGAAGTTTCCCGCCTGCGGGTTCGGGGGTAAGAATAGGCACACGGTATTCCTGCCTGTCATAAGAGGCGACTAAAAGGAGTCCTCATACGTTTCGGCCATGTATCTTTGGTCCCCTATGTGGGTTTGACCTTCCATTTATCAAACTTTTCATGAAGAGCGAACCATTTGGGGAAGGACACCTTACGTGGTGCAATGACTATTCATTGTGCAATTCCATCTTATGCACCTGGCTGCGGCTTTTATGTAGCCGTCAGACAGGTTATTCTATCTCAGAGCAAGCCATGCCCGTTGTGCACTGACACCCTTGCATCCCAGTCATAATGGTTTACACTGCGCCAGAAAGCCAGCACGGTAGCCAGCCCACTGTGGTGGGGTCGTCATGTACCCTCTTGGCTGTAGGCCCCTGACAACACAGGGATGGCTCTACCGATGCCAGAGCTGCATACTCCTCATGCAAGCCAAGGAGTCGATGCTTGTCTCTGTGGAACATCAGGACTCCCGGCAACGGTCATCCCGCCAGGTGACGTTGCTGTGGCTGGATGGCGCCTATGAGGAGAGCCCCTGATCGGAGTGGGTGGCATCGGGGCAGATTACCCGCAATGAAAAGACAAAAATCGGGTGACATTGGTGGGCGTACAACCGCCGTCTCTAAGAAAGGAAAATTCAACGCCTCTATGTACGACCCCCAAACGTTCCCCTCCCTGACCGCACCTTGGGAGGAACGACGGGGCGCGAAACAGACTGAATAATATGCTCTCGTTTGCAGCAGGACTGATGGGGACTTATTTTCAGCGACCAAGCCTCAGTTCTTTGTGGACCATCTGGAGGACAGATTTGGGGAAGTGGACTTACTCTCTAAAATGCGCAACAGTTCTGTTCTCATCCACACAGCATCCCCTGCCCAGTCATGAGCTCTACTCACTTGTGACAAGCTGGGTAACGTTGCGGTGACCATCACTCCCCAAAAGTCCCTGAATATGGTTCAGGGTGTAATTTTCCAAAGGGATTTGTTGCTCCAGTCGGACGACGAGCTACGGGCAAATCTTGAACGACGTTGAGGGTGATACAGTACCCGAAAAGGTCAAGGTGATGATATACCGTTGTGACGTGCGGCCTTATATTCCTCTCCCTATGAGGTGCTTTCAATGCTAGAAGTTCAGCCACATGTCTTCCCGTTGCATGTTCAGTGCTACATGTAGGGATTGCGGGCGTCCAGCACATCCGGGCACCCCATGTACACCGCCTCCCATCTGCATCAACTGTGGTCAGAACCATCCTCTCTGCTGGTTGCAATGTCCTGCACTTCAACGGGAATGGAAAATTACAGAGTATAAAACCCTGGACCATATATCATATAATGAGGCGAAGAAAAAGTTTGACCGTCTGCACCCTGTTACAATGAAAAACTCATTCGCAGCAGTATCATCGTCGTCACCCTCCTTGGCGGCAGCAGTATTTCCTACTTCATCTGTTTCTGTGGACCGCCAACCTAACCCTGCCCCCACGGTGGTTGGGGGTTATTCTTCCACAGCTCCCAAGGCAAAAGCCTCGGGGTCAGCTATTACCTCTCTGCCGGAGAAAAAACAACCGTCTCCGGCTTCCCTCACACGGAAGAGGTCCCTTGGGACACTCCCTTCCGCCAGTGTCGATATCAACATTAACCAGTAGCAGGCGCGCTCGCAGACTGCTGGTCGCAGGGCTTCGCGCTCCTCCTCAGTCCCTGTGGCTGAGTCTGAGATGCACCTTCCACCGGCAAAGCCCCCGAGGGAACGGAGGGGTCAACAAAGCCAACAGAAAAACTTGACAAAAAAGTCCGTGGTGGCTTCCGCACCACCACTCCCCTCTGCCTCCGCCTCCACCTCTACTTCTGAGGATGAGGTGGAGATTCTTGCGTCACCCAAGGACCTCGCTCTCGGTGACGCACATGACAAAACGGACAATCCAGATGATACGCATACTCCGGTGGGTGCAAGTGATGCTGAGTTGTAGCCCACCAACTCGTTGGATTCATGTCTTCCCAGCACTCAACCAATGTCATCCTCCAGTGGAACTGCGGCGGTTTCTTCCCCCACCTGGCTGAGCTATGACAGCTTCTGAGCACGACACCTGCTTTCTGCATTGCTCTCCAGGAAACCTGGTTTCCAGCAATGCGGACCCCTGCCCTTCGTGGCTACAGGTGATTTTACTGCAATTGTAGCATATATAACAGGGTCTCAGGTGGAGTGTGTGTGTATGTCCTCACCTCTGTGTATAGTGAACCCGTGCCCCTTCGAAGACCATTAGAAGCAGTGACTGTCGGGTGAGGACCACACACGAGTTTACTGTCTGCAGTATACACTTGCCACCAGATGGTGACGTATCTGTGAACGTTTTGGCTGCACTCATAGCTCAACTACCCCCACCTTTCTTACTGTTGGGCGACTTTAATGCCCACAGTCCCTTGTGGGGTGGTTCTACAATCTCTGGTCATGGCAGGGTTGTCAAGGATTTACTAACTCAACTCGGCCTCTGCCTCTTAAATACAGGTGCCCGCACACATTTTAGTGTGGCACATGGCACATTTTCGCCCATTGATTTATCTATCTGCAGCCACAGCCTTCCACCATCTGTTCACTGAAGAGCTCATGACGACTTGTGTGGCAGTGACCATTTCCCCGTTATTTTGTCACTCCCACAACGCGAGTCCCCAGCACGCCCACCCAGGTGGGTTCTGTACAAGGCTAACTGGAAAGACTATGCTTCTGCTGCCATCGTTGGCCCTCCCCCACTCGAGAACATCGATGTGGTGGTTGAGAACGCCACACATTCTATTATTTCTGCTGCGAACACTACCGTTCCACATACATCAGGGTGCCCACAGCGTAAGACAGTGCCGTGGTGGTTGCCGGATGTCGCTGAAGCCATTAAAGACCGCAGGTGGGCCTTACAGCAATACAAACGGCACCCCTCTCAGGAGCACCTTATCAATTTTAAATCGCTTCGCGCTCGTGCTCGCCAACTTATAAGAAGACAGAAACAGGAGTGCTGGGAGAGGTACGTTTCCACTATTGGGACAGGTACCTCAGCCTCGCAGGTCTGGAGTAAAATCAGGCGGCTACAAGGATTACAGACGCCAGTGGGAATCCCTGGGATCTCCACAAATGGAGTCATCTGTACAGACCCGGCCACACTTCCAGAGATGTTTTCTGAGCACTGTGCTCGTGCCTTTGCCTCTGCCAATTATCCACCGGCCTTCCGTACAGTAAAGGAGAGGGTAGAGCGCCAGTCTCTCTCCTTTACTACCCGCCGCTCTGAATCTTACAACACTCCTTTTACTGAGTGGGAGCTTTTCAGTGCTCTTCAACAATGTCCTAACATGGCGCCTGGGCCTGATAGCATCCATAGCCAAATGCTGAAGCATCTCTCAGCAGATAGTCGGCATAATCTACTTGCAGTCTATAACTGCATTTGGTGTGATGGTGTTTTCCCGTCACAGTGGCGGGAGAGTATCATCATCCCAGTGTTTAAACCAGACAAACATCCTCTTTCCTTGGATAGCTACCGGCCCATTAACCTGACTAACGTTCCATGCAAACTGTTGGAGCGGATGTTCAGTCTGTGGTTGTGTTGGATTCTTGAGACTCGGGGATTATTGGCTCCATGCCAGGGCGGTTTTCGCCAGGGTCGATCTACCAACAACAACCTGGTGTACCTCGAGTCTGCAATCCGCACAGCCTTTTCCCGGCGCCACCACCTTGTTGCCGTCTTCTTCGATATGCCTCCCTGAGCACCTCTCATATCCAGGAAAATGGGGTTCCTCAGGGCTCGGTTTTAAGCGTTCCCTTATTTTTATTTGCCATCAACGGTCTAGCGAAGGCAGTTGGATCATCGGTATCCCCTTCTTTTTACGCTTTTGTATCTCTTTTAGTTCCTGCAGCACCCAATTGCCGAGCGTAGGTTGCAAGGTGCTATTCGGAAGGCGCAGACATGGGCACTTACTCATGGCTTTCAGTTTTATGCCACCAAGACCAGAGTGATGCACTTCTGTCGGCGTCGGACAGTTCACCCTCACCCTGAACTTTATCTTAACGACGAACTCCTGACCGTAGTAGACACTCATCGGTTTTTAGTACTGGTCTTTGACGCCCAGCTGACGTGGCTCCCCCACATTCGTCAGCTGAAACGGTAGTGCTGGCACCGTCTCAACCTTCTCCGCCACCTGGGTCATACAACCTGGGGTGATGACCGCTCGACACTGTTGCGGCTTTACACAGCGCTGGTGCAGTCCCGTCTTGATTTTGGGTGCATTGCCTATGGGTCTGCCGCACCTTCGGCACTGCATCTACTGGACCCCATTCACAACTGTGGGGTTCGCATCGCAACAGGCGCTTTCCGCACCAGCCCAGTGAACAGCTTACTAGTGTAGGCTGGGATCCCACCCTTGGGGGTCCACCGCCAACACCTGCTCGCGGCTTACGCAGCCCATGTATATTGCTCCCCAGGCCACCCGAACCATCGTCTCCTCTTTTCTGATGTGCTTGTCCGTCCCCATCAGCGACACCCCAGATCAGGTCAAACAATTGCCTATCACGTTCAGTTCCTCCTGCAGGAGCTTGAGTCTTCTCCCCTTCCATCTCCCCTATCAGGTATGTGCATGTACAGCCCCGTGGTGCTTGCCAAGGCCGTCTACAGGCTGGACTTGGCCCATGGGCCGAAAGATTCAGTTCCACTGGCGGTGCTCCACCGTCAGTTCTTGGCTGTCATAGCGGAGTTCCCTCGTTATGACCTGATCTACACCGATGGTTCTTTGGTTGATGGCTGCGTGGGATTTACCTACACTCATGGTGACCATTTGGAACAGCACTGTCTGCCGAATGGCTGCAGTGTTTACACTGCAGAGCTGGTGGCCATTCACAAAGCTCTCGTGCATATCCGGTCCATCTCAGATGAGTCTTTTGTTATTTGCAGCGACTCCCTGAGCAGCCTCAGAGCTCTGGAGCAGTGTTACCCGCGGTCTACCCTGGTGTTGGCCATGCAGGAGGCACTTTATGCTGTTACACAGTCTGGGCGATTGGTGGTGTTCATCTGGTGTCCGGGTCATGTTGGTATCCCGGGCAATGAACGTGTTGACAGGCTTGCCAAGCAGGCTGTCAGTATGTCCAGTCTAGAGATCGGCCTCCCGGCTTCTGATCTCCGTTCATTGTTGCGTCAGCAGGTACATCGGCTTTGGGATGTTGAGTGGCGTAGCCTGAACATGCCAAAGAAGCTCCGGGTTGTCAAAGACACTACGGCCGCATGGCCCTCCTCCATGCGTAGTTCTCGGCGGGACTCAGTGGTTTTGTGTCGCCTCCGCATTTGGCATATGTGGCTCACCCATGGGCATCTCCTTCAGGGTGAGGACCCGCCCCAATGTCGGTGTGGCTCCCGTCTGACAATCATCCACATATTGTTGGACTGCCCCGTTTTAGCCGCCTTGCGGAGAAATTTTAACCTCCCTGCTGTTTTATCAGAAGTTTTAGGTGATGATGCTACAATGGCAGATTCTGTTTTACATTTTATTCGAGCAGGGAGTTTTTATCACTCTCTCTAACTAGAGATTTCCTTGTGCTGTCGAGTGGTTCACTTTTCCTATTTTATTTTTATGGTCGGTAAACCACAGCCATCGGCTTCCTTGTTGTATGCGGTATTTGTGTGATGGTCTCCTTTCATTTTGTTTCTTGTCGTTTTTTGATGTTTTCTGGACTAAGTGGGATTCCCCTCCCACTTTACACATTAATTCTGGGCCTATCTCTTTCACGGCCACATTATTCTTTGGACGCTTTATGGTGAAATGGGGGACTGATGACCATTGTAGTTTCGTCCCCCTTAAACATCCACCCAACCAACCAACCAACCAGTCAGAAGTTTGACAAGGAGACCAATGAACTTTTTAGGCATGTCTTGACTTCCACATAGTTTCTTTTCAATGGCGAATACTATGAACAAACGGAGGGAGTTGCCATGGGTAGCCCACTCTCCCCTGTGGTCACAAATTTGTACATGGAGAATTTCGAGGAGGAAGCCCTGGCATCATCTGAATGGAAACCTACTTGCTTTTTCCTGTTACATGGACAACACTTTCATCATCATGGTATGGATATACTCCTTGACTTCCTTACATATCTGAAATCCATACACCCCAAAATCAAATTCACTATGAAGACTGAAACGTAGGGTAAATTGCTGATCCTTGACATGTTGGTCAAGAGAAGACCTGATGGCACCCTTGATCATGGTGTGTATCGGACGACAACGCACACTGATTTGTATTTACACGCAGGCAGCTGTCACCACCCTTCACAGAGGAATGGGGTACTTATCTTCGACGCAGAGAGCCTACTCCAGGAATTGGAACACCTGAGGACTGTATTCCGAAAAATTCAGCGGGCTCTCCGCCCAACCACTACAGCACACCCTGCGGAAATGGATGAAAACACGAGGGAGGATGTAGGCACTGCATTCATTCCATATACCAGCGCACTCTTGGGGAAGGTTGCCCACATTTTGAAGAAACACCTGGTTGGAACTGTCTTTTGTCCGCCGAATAAAATTCATGCACTGGTCACTGGTGGGGAGCGCCAAAGATGATCTCGGTTTGAGGAAGGCCGGCGTGTACCAGATTCCGGCAAGTCATATATTTGACAGACGATGCGTACCATCGAGGATCAATGCATTGAACACCAGAGGCACACACAAGTGATGTATCCGAGCAAGTCAGCGATTGCTGAACATTGTTTGTTGGAGAATCACCCAATGGAGTATGAACGCTGTAGGATTCTGGTACAGACGTCGAGATACTGGAACTGCGTCGTTAGAGAGGCCATTGAAATTCGCACAAGTGACGACCTCATAAACCGTGACTGTGGCTATAATTTTAGCAAAGCTTGGGAACCAGCGATTGGGTTAATTAAGAGTAAACCTAGCAAACGTAATGTAGTGACAACCACGGCAGACAGAGCCCTCACATCGACGTCATCTCAGTCGCCGTCGCAATCGGTTCCACTGTGCGACCGTGGCGCAGACCACAGAGGGGTCGCTCTGCAGGCCGAGGGTATTTAAATCGCCCGCTACTGGGCTAGAACCCAGTTCCCGTCGAGAAGCCGTAGTGTGCAGATCTTCGTGCCGGCGCGTTTCCAGGAGCTCAGTCCGTCAGTTCACCTGATGATAGCGATATGTATGATCACTGAAATATTGTGCCTGTTGGACACTATAGACCGGCAGTACACCCATGGATATTTTGATTATCAAATATGCCGGGAGAAACTAAAGAATCATATAATAATTTAGTTTGTGTGAAATTTATATTGCCAGTTAAGATCATTTTAGTTAGTACTTCGGTTTTAATAGGTTTATTCTTGCGTACTTGACAGATTTTGTTTGTGCTGCTGTTTTTCTAGTTTATTCTCGTGTATTTCATAAGAGCCGTTAGGCCCCAGCCACAGAGTTAGCAGCAGCAGTTACAGTCAAGTAGGAGCAAACTATTGTGACTTTTTGCAGCAAACTATTGTGATTTATTTGTGGGCTGAGCAGTGTTAAATTTTTATAAACTCACACTAGTAACAAATTGATACTTAACCCTCTACAGGCAATTGTTTATTTGTTAGGTTGGATAGGATGTGTGCCTGCTGCGTATGGATGCAGGAGGAGCTAGTCGCTGTTTGCGAACAGCTGAGCATGCTGTTGGCCGTGGTCAGCTGTCATCAGAGTGCTGCAGCAGCAGGTGGTATGGTGCGTCATATTTGACATCACAGGTGTTATATGCTTCACCCACAATCCCTGCTGTCAGGACATCTTCGCACGTACCGGACGTGGTTGAGCCACCCTCTCCTCAGTGGGTGTGGCAGGTTCAACAGTGTTTGCGTCGCTCAGAGCAGAGGGTTAATGTGGAGGCTGGCCGTGTGGCATCGCCCCTTACTGCCTGTGAGTGGACGTGTGGCCACTCCTTCAGCAGGGTCGGAGCAGGCACATGGAGGGAGGGGTTTATTATTGATTGGGAGCTCCAATGTTAGATGGGTGATGGAGCCCCTTAGGAAAATAGCAGAAAGGTTGGGAAAGAAGGCCAATGTGCACTCTGTTTGCTTGCCGGAGGGTCTCATCCAAGATGTGGAGGAGGCCCTTAAGGCAGAAATACCACTGGGTGCATCCGACTGCAAATTGTTGCTCATATTGGCACCAATGACTCCTGCTGGCTGGATTCAGAGGTCATTCTCAGTTCATGTAGGCGATTGGCGGAGTTGGTGAAGGCTGAAAGCCTCGCTTGTGGAGTGGAATCTGAGCTATTTCTAGTGTCGTTCCCAGAACCGATTGCTGTCCTCTGGTTTGGAGCCAAGTGGAAGGCTTAAACCAGAGGCTCAGGCGATTGTGCGGAGATCTGGATGCAAATTTCTCTACCTCTGCTATTGGGTGGAGAAATTTAGGGTGCACTACACGCAGGAAGTGGCTACAAGGGTAGCAGAGTACGTGTGGAGTGCACATGGGAGATTTTTAGGTTAGAGAATTCCCTCCTTAGGTTTGACAAGACGCCTCCTGAGCCTGGACAAGGTAGCAGTAGGCAGAACGCAACAAGGAATGAAAATATCAGTGTAGTATTCGTTAACTGTAGGAGTGTCTGTAGAAAGGTCCCAGAACTGCTCTCATTAATAAACGGTCACTATGCCCACATAGTACTAGCGACGGAAACTTGGCTGAAACCATATGTAAACAGTAATGAGATTCTAAACTCGAATTGAAATGTATGGCGAAGAGATAGGCAGGATAGTGAAGGGGAAGGCATGTTTATAGCGATTAAAAGTGCACTAGTATCGAAGGAAATTGATGGAGATCTGAAATGTGAAATAATTTGAGTGAAGGTCACAGCTAAAGCAAGCACGAACATGGTAATTGGATGTTTCTATAGGCCTCCTTGCTCTGCAGCTGTTGTGGCAGAACACTTGAAGGAAAGCTTGGAAAATATTTTGAATAAATTTCCCAATCATGTTATAGTTTTGGGAGGAAATTTTAATTCGGTTGCACAGTGGTGTGCCAGACAATAAATCCAAAGGTCGCGAGTTCAATCCCTGCCAACTCCTAGGATTTTTATCTGTCACTTTCCACTTATTTCACCTCTGGCCGTATTGCTCATGTGAAAAATACTGAGTAGCACCATGCTATGGAACCCCCATTAAACTGTAGGTCCCCCTATAATTGGCTGGGTAAGTCACTTCGAAGGTCGGAGGAAGGCAACGGCATACCACTTCCAAATAGGACCATGCGTAGTAAAGCACTGTGGTGTTCAAACCAATCTTCAGATTGTTGACTGCTTTATCTTATCTTAGACTGGGAGACTCAAACATTTATGACGGGTAGCAGTGGCAAAGAATCAAGTGAAATTGTTTTAAGTGTGTTATCTGACAAGTACCTTGAGCAGTTATACAGAGAACCGACTCATGGCGGCTACATATTATACCTTCTGGTGACAAACAGCCCCTAACTATTCTAAACAGTTAATGCAGAACAGGAAATCAGCTATCATAAAGCAGTTACAGCATTGATAATTTCAGCCGTAACTAGAAATATTAAAAAATGTAGAAAGATTTTTCTGTTTAGAAAAAGTTACAAAAAGCAGATTTCAGAGTACTTGATGGCTCAACACAGAAGTTTTATCTCAAGTAAAAATAGTGTTGAGGAACAGTGGACAAAGTTCAAATCCATTGTACAAACTGCATTAGATGAGTTTGTACCAAGCAAGATCGTAAGAGATGGAAAGGAGCTACCATGGTGTAACAACTGAATTAGAAAACTACTATGAAAGCAAAGGGAACTTGACTGCAAACATAAACATAGCCAAAGCCATGAGTCAAACAAAAATTACACGAAGCAAAATTTTACGTGAGGAGGGCTATGTGAGAAGCGTTCAATGAATTCGAAAATAAAGTTCTATGTACTGACTTGGCTGAAAATCCTTTTGAAATTTTGTTCTTATGTGAAAGCGGTAGGTGGATCAAAACAAAATGTTGAGACACTCTGTGACGAAAATGGTATTGAAACAGAGGGTGACACTCTAAAGGCTGAATTACAAAATGTCTTTTTCCAAAGCTGTTTCACAGAGGAAGATTGCACAGTAGTTCCTTCTCTAGATTGTCACACAGATGACAAAATGGCAGATACCGAAATAATTGACAGAGGGATAGAAAAACAATTAAAATCACTCAAAAGAAGAAAGGCTGCAGGACCTGATGGGATACCAGTTTGATTTTACACAGAGTATGCAAAGGAACTTGCCCCCCTTCTTGCAGTGGTGTACCGTAAGTCTCTAGAAGAGCGTGGCGTTCCAAAAGATTGGAAAATGGTGCAGATCATCACCATTTTCAAGAAGGGACGTTGAACAGATGTGCAGAACTATAGGCTTATATATCTCTAACATCAGTCAGTTGTAGAATTTTGGAACATGTATTATGTTCGAGTATAATGACTTTTCTGGAGACTAGAAATCTGCTCTGTAGGAATCAGCATGGGTTTCAAAAAAGGCGATCGTGTGAAACCCAGTTCACAATATTCATCCACGAGACTCAGAAGGCCATAGACACAGTTTTTAGGTAGTTCCTGTGTTTCTTGACTTCTGCAAGGTCTTTGATGCAGTTCCTCACAGTCGTTTATTGAACAAAGTAAGAGCATATGGTCTATCAAACCAATTGTGTGATTGGATTCAGGAGTTCCTAGGTAACAGTATGCAGCATGTCATTCTCCAATGGAGAGAAGTCTTCCGAAGTAAGAGTGATGTCAGGGCTGCCACAGGTGAGTGTCATGGGACTGTTGCTATTCCCAATATAAATGACTTTGTGGATAACATCGCAAGTTCACTGAGGCGTTTTGCAGATGATGCTGTAGTACATAGTGAAGTTGTAACAATGGAAAATTGTATTGAAATGCAGGAGGATCTGCATCAAATTGACACATGGTGCAGAGAATGACAATTGAATCTCAATGTAGACAAGTGTAATGTGCTATGAATATATAGAAAGAAAGATCCTTTATCATTTAGCTACACTGTAGGAGGTCAGCAACTGAAAGCAGTTAATTCCATAAATTATCTGGGAGTAGGCATTAGGAGTGATTTAAAATGGAACAACCATATAAAATCAATCATCGGTAAAGCAGATGCCAGACTTAGATTCATTGGAAGAATCCTAAGGAAATGCAGTCCGAAAACAAAGATAGTAGGTTACAGTACACTTGTTCACCTAATGCTTGAATACGGCTTACCGGTGTAGGTTCTGTACCAAGTGGGGTTGCTAGAGGAAGTAGAGAAGATCCAACAGAGAGCAGCAAGCTTCATTACAGGATCATTTGGTAATCGTGAAAGCATTACGGAGATAATCGATAAACTCCAGTGGACGACTCTGCAGCAGAGACGCTCGTCACTCGGTACGGGCTTTTGTCGAAGTTTCAAGACCATACCTTTACTGAGGAGTCTAGCAGTATATTGCTCCCTCCTATGTATATATTGCAAAGAGATCATGACGATAAAATCAGAGAGATTAGAGCCCACACAGAGGCATACCGACAATCTTTCTTTCTGCCAACCATATGCGGCTCCGATAGTGGTACTCAAGATACACTTCGCCATACACTGTCGTGTTGCTTGCAGAGTATGGATGCAGATGTAGATGCTTTCCTCGACATATTTCTTATGCTGTTTGAAAAATGCTTTCCACTAGAACACTCAAAACAGGCAGTGTGTGTGGCTGACAAAGTGGATAAGAATATTATGCAGAACAAAGTGAGAATTGTATCAAATCTTAGAAGCAGTCAAAATGAAGCTGCAGTAGCTCATTATAAACAGTACTGTAAAGTTCTGAAAATGTCATTAAGAAGGTAAAATGAATGTGGTATGCAAAAAAGAATAGCAAACTTGCAGGATAAAATTAAAACCATTAGGTTAGTCATGAAGGAAGTGTCTTGTCAGCAGCACCAGGTTGAGGATATAAAATCAATGCTTAGTAGAAATGATTCTGTTACTGGTAAGTCATATATATGTACAGTATTTAATAATCACTTCCTGAATGTAACAAGCGAACCAAACAGAACCATAGTTTCTGCAGTAATCATATAACATAGTTAAAAATAGTTTTCCAAGGCTGTTACTTGAAATAGTCCTCCATGATACCTACGGAGGAGATATTGAGTCAATAATTAAATCACTAAAGACTAAGTAATCTTGTGGATATGACGGGGTGTCAAGCAGTATTCGAATTATTGTTGTCCATATGTTAGTCCAGTACTTAGCCATATTTGTAATTTTTCCTTTCAGAATGGTCAGTTTCCTTACAGATTAAAGTACTCATTTGTGAAACCACTTCATGAAAAAAGGGGACGTGTATAATGTAGACTACTATGGGCTTATTTGTATCTATCAATCTTTACCAAAGTTACTGAACAGGCTGTATATTCAAAGTTACTTTGTAACCGCCCCGGTAAAATATTCTTATAATATTTCACTGAATATGGTTGTGGATGCTAACTACACTACCGGTGGAGTGGATAAGGTGTAAATGTTTGTTATAATGACCATGCACCTAATTCTGCTGGCAGAACTTTACCATGAGACGATTAATCATTCATATAACACTAATCACGATTAAAGACACAGCATATATTAGATAATACACACAAACACGTGGTTGCACCGCTCAACAATTTGATAACGACTACACTGAAATGTTTAATCAGTAGACAGCAATAAATCACTTTGTATAAAGAAAGACAATGCACCTCAAATTAAACAGACACATCCATGAGTGTGTAACGTAATGTGGTCCAGTTGGCACTTTCACACAGATTGGCAGTTCATTATTTCGTGGCGCGGTTGCCCGATCTTTCGTGATGTGTGGATGGTGCTATGATGTGCTCATTAAGATAATTAAAATCACAGTTTGTTAATAATCAAGTCTAGTCAGTCAACACTTCTCACAACAATAATGCGATTCCATACTTCTCTACTGTTTCGGAGCGCGGCTGACCGGAAATCTTGATGTGCAGTTGGCAATACGAAGGTTCCAGCTGTGGCACTAATTAATTAACATAAGCTCAACTTCACATATTTTGACGATGACCGTTACCGTCGCAACGTGGTTGAGACATCACAGCAACAATACGGGAATGACACACGTAACGAAATAATGATATGTTTCACTTGTACTTCCACACAATAGGGTACTGAAATGATCCACTTTATTTCATAGCACACTTGATACGATTCTTTCATGACAACTTTGCTCATTTCCTTGGACATGTATTGTGCCACTACCTAGATCCAACTCCAACTGAGTGCACGGGCTTGTAATCACACCAACGCCGGAACATTCTAAAAACAAGTGACTGGCAGACCGCGCAACTATCGATGCTAGCATTCGATAATGAAGGTGCTGACTACAGTACGCTTACAACTTGATCATTTAAGTTCACATAATTTGTTGTCAAATGAAGTTTGATTCACGAAGTGGTTTAACAAATGAAAATGCTATATTTTCATTTCTCTGTGAGGCACTGGACCACATTACGTTACACACTCATGGATGTGTCTGTTTAATTTGAGGTGCATTGTCTTTCTTTATACAAAGTGATTTATTGCTGTCTACTGATTAAACATTTCAGTGGATGAAATACACGGCTAGGAACATTCTGCGTCTTATTTCATTTAACAAAAGCATCTGAGTGTGTTGATCACAAAATATTTTTGCAGGAGGTAGGAACATTATGGAATAAGAGGTGCAGCTCACAACTGGTTCACCTCTTACTTTAACAACAGACAGCAGACCTGCAGTCACAATGGGGCACAGTTGATTGTGGGGCCTGTTCTGGGACTGCCACTGCTTCTTATTTACATAAATGATATGCCTTCAAGGAGAACAGTGATTGTAAAATATTTTTGTTTGCTGATGATGCCAGCTTGATAGTGAAGGATATTCTTTTGTAATATTGACACAGTATCAAACAATGCAATTCAGGAGAGAAGTTCATGGCTTATAGAAAATAAATTGATGCTAAATCACAGTAAAACTCAGTTTTTACATTTTCTAACACACAGTTCAACAAAAGCTGACATTTTGATCACACTTAATGGTCATATGAAAAGTGAGACTGAACAGGTCAACTTTCTAGGTGTTCAAATAATGGAAAGTCCAGGTTGGGTAATAGCACAGTGTACAACTCACCGCAAAGATGTGATGACGAGCCACGGCAGGAACACAAAAATGACACGCACATATAACACTTTCAGCTATCAGCCATGGCCTTCTTCAGAATTAAGAATATTCATGCAATCACACAGCCACACAACCGTCAGCTCCGGCTGCCGCACTTCGTATCATGCTCTGCCCTATGTGCCTGCATGAATGTTCTTAATTCTGAAGGAGGCGATGGCCGATAACTGAAAGTGTTGTATGTGTGTCATTTTTGTGTTCCTGTCACAGCTCGTCGTCACATCTTTGCGGTGAGTTTCTAAACTGTCCTATTACTATATTGTTTATAGGTGGTCAGATAGATAGCAAGCTGTCATGGAAAGCCCATGCACGTGGTGATTCTGTGTCAGCTATCGATGGCTGAAAAAATCACAAAGAAAGAAAGAAAGATGTCTACCCACTGCCGCGCATTGACGACACATTAGACCGTTTGAACAGAGCTACATATTTCTCAACCATGGACATGCCAGAAGGGTTACTGGGCAAATCGAGGCTAACGAAGCTGACAGGGAGAAGACTGCTTTTATTACACCTGACGGCTTCTATGAGTTCAAAGTCATGCCATTTGTACTACGTAATGCCACGGCCACATTTGGACGCATGATAGACAACTTGCTTCAACATATTAAATGGACGACATGTCTTTGTTATCTAGATAACATTGTCGTTTTCTCAAGGACATTTGCAGAACATCTAAGCCACCTGTCAGCTGTGTTGAAGTGTGTTCAGACAGCAGAACTTTGCCTCAACCCAAAGAAGTGCCTCTTTGTTACCAAAGAAATAAAAATCCTGGGGCACCTAGTGAATGGAGATGGTGTGCGTTCTGATCCATATAAAGTAAGGGCAGTCACATCCATGATGTGAGAAGTTTCTTCAGGCTGTGCTCATGCTATCGTCGTTTCATAGGAGGTTTTTGTTACAAGGCACATCTAATGCAAGAACTTCTGCAGAGAGATGCCATGTTTTACTGGGATGAGATAAAAGAACGAGGTTTCTTGGGAGTTAAGGAGGCTTTAACCTCCACACCAGTTCTAGCCTTATACAACAAAGAATGCGGAAACTGAACTTCACACAGTCGCTAGTGGTTATGGGATTGGTGCAGTGCTTGACAAATTCAGGAAGGTGCTGTAAAGGTGATAGCTTATGTATCAAGAGTTCTCTCAAAGTCTGAGATAAACTACTCTCCAACCGAGAAGGAGTGTCTCGCCGTTATCTGGGCTATCAACAAGTTCCGGCCGTATCTAGTCGGTGAACCATTCACGTCGTGACAAACCATCATTCTTTATATTCGCTGACTAATTTGAAGGATCCATCAGGTCGACTGGCAAGATGGGCACTAAGACTCCAAGAGTACATTGTAACAGTGGTATTCAAAAATGGGCACAAACACAAGGACGCCGACTGCCTTTCGAGAAATTGCATTACCCGAACACAACAGTATGGATGAAACTTCAGCCTTCACTGAATTAGTTGAAATTACAGCTGAACAGAGCGAAGATCCAGCATTATTACAAACCATAGAGTCCCTGGAGAAAGGAGAACTGACCAAAGGAGAGTTTCAAGTTATAAACAGATGGCCACTGGTTGGTCCAGCTCATCTTCGGCCAGCTATTCTCAAGTATTTCCATGATTCTCCAATATCAGGTCAACTGGTACCAATTACACCTGCAGCTGTTCCATTCCACCATATTGGAATCAACCTTCTAGGTAGGTTCCCAAAGTCGACAGCCGGTAACCGATGGATCATAGTCTGCAATGACTACGTCACACGCTGCACTGTCACAAAATTGTGCCAACTGCAGAAGACCCAGAGATCGCAAAATTCCTAGTATAAGACATTATTTTGAAGCATGGTGCACCACGTGTGATGATATCTGATCGACGAAAAGTTTTCATGTCACGTTGTGACATTGTTCACAGAATAACAACTGCCTACCATCCTCAGACAAATGGTCTTACAGAATGTTTTAACAAGATGTTAGTAGATATGCTGTCAATGTACGTCGATGTTAAGCAGGAGGATTGGTATTCAATGCTGCCAGTCATGACATATGCTTATAATACAACAAGGCAAAACACCACAGGCTTCATGGCGTTTTTCCTGCTCCATGGTCATGAGGCTAAGACGACAATGATATGCTCTTTCCATTCCAACCGGACAACACTCAAGAAGACTATGTGAAAAAGCTCATCACCAGGGTTGAAGAAGCAAGACAGCTGGCTCGCATTCGGACTCTGGACACCCAGGAGAAGGACCCCCAGCAGTATAATGACAAGCACCAACCTGTTGTGTACAGCCCAAGAGATCCGGTATGGATTTTTACCCCTGTACGGAAAGTTGGGCTATTGGAAAAATTATTGAAGCGATACTTTGGTCCGTATCACGTCATACGCCACCTGTCACATACGAAGTCGAGGATTATGAGCCATCCTCAAAATGACAAAAACGAGACATTGTGCACGTCCTCCATATGAAACCTTACCATGATCCCTAAGAACAAATAGAAACATACTCTTGTTCAAGGACATTGCAGACCGTTATGGCAACGATGAAGCCATGACACGAGGTATTGGCGCTGGTTGTCGTCACCGCAAGAATGGCCTGCAGGCAGAATGTAAGGATTCTCCGTGACTGCCATTCAGAGTACCCATGACAAGATCCAGGTCACTGCAACTGGCTGCAAAGGGAACCTAACAGCAGGTCGCTTTTCTCTCAGGAAGGGGAGCAATGCTGTGTGGTGCAGTGGTTAGCATCGCATATTGCCATTTCAAATCCTGCCACAGGCAGAAGAGAATTTATTTTTTTGTATTTACTATTTCTAGAATGTTCTACATGTTTCGTATGTTTCATGTACTTGTAAGTAACAGAAAATTCTTCCTATTATAAATAGTGGAGCACTCCAAGCAGGAGTCAGTCTGTACGGAGTGTATGCTCGTGTTGCTAATAATCATGTTCTAAGTCTAAAGTGATGTGCTCTATTACCAACCATCGTTCGAATACCAGACCACCTGCAGTTTTCAATGTGACAATTTTTCCTTTGATCCCTTTGCCTCTACAAAATACCATTCCTTCACTTTTATCTTCATTTATTTTTATTCCATTCCTTTTCATGCTTTTCTTCCTTGATCAAGTTTTAGTGGCATTTCTACTTCTTTAACACCCACATTACCATATCATCTAAAAAAACCATCTTTCTGTACTTTTCTTTTACCATACCTTTAACTGCCTTATTCATTCCCTCCATCACAAAAAGTTTATGAGATAGAAAACTTCCTTGTTTTTCAAAGTATTCACAGTTTCCCAGTGGTGTTCTAATTCTACAAGTGTGTCCTCTGTACATTGTCTTTATTACATTAATGTATCCATCTTCTATACCAGTGGTTCCCAAACTGTGTTGTGACCCACTAGTGTGTCATGCAAACTTTTGGGTGAGTCGCCTGACAAACCTTGAAATATATAAGTAAAATACCCTGCTGACTGAAAAAATATGAAAGTTTATTTCATGCAGAAAGTTTCCTCTAAAATGTTTTATGGAAAATTCATTCTGAAACTAAACCAATGTGATTAATAACATGCTAAAGTCCTAGCCAAACATTACGTAATCTGTGGATGATGGGGTGTAGACAGCTGTTTAGTCCCCTCAAAAATCCCAAACAACCATACTTGTAATTACTCTAGTGTAAAATAATTTTTTTTTTTTATTTAGGTCTGTGAAAGCCTACATGAGACCTCCAGCAAATTATGTAAGGGTGTTCTCAGTGCAAATACACCTTCCACAGGGTGTATGGGAGAGATTTTTTTATGTGAATGGATGACTGCTGTCTCAGACCAGGGTCTGGAGTTTTAGGAGGCTAGAAAGGTTTCCTCCAAATGGCCCATAAAAAGTTTGGTATATCAGGATGTAATTTGTTAGGATCATCTATATATATACATCGCAATCCAACCTAAGGTGCATGGTGGAGGGTACACTGTATCACTACAAGACATTTCCTTTCCTCAGTTTGGAAAACATGGTTTCCTTATTTGGAAAAAATAGCGAACTTATAATTATTTAAAGATAAAAATAACAGTCTAATTCACAAAATTTGACAATTTATTACTACAGGCAACTGGTTTCGATCTAAGATTATATCATCTTCAGACCTCTCGCTGTAGACATTCAAGCTTGAACATCTACAGCAAGACGTCTGAAGATGATCTAATCTTAGATCGAAACCAGTTACCTTTAGTAATAAATTGTCATATTTTGTGAACTAGACTGTTATTTTTATCTTTAAATTTCTTTTCCTATTCCAATACCAAATAGAATGAGGGAAAAAAGATCGTCCTGCAGTCAGCTTCAAATTCTGGCCCTTTTAATTCCCTCAATAAAATTTCTCAAAAAGAACATTGACTTTCCTCCAGCAATTACTATTTGAGTTCCCAGAACATTTCTGGGACATTCGCACATTGATCGAACCTACCAGTAACAAACCTAGCTGCTCACCTCTGAACTGCTTCCATGTCTTCCTCTAAACCGATCTGTAATACTCAAGACATGGTCCTACAAGTGTTAATACATGCTCTCCTTTACAGATGAAGCACATCTTCCAAAAATTCTCTGCATTACTGTACTTACATGTTCATTTCATTTCATGTTGCTCTGCAATGTTACGCCTAGATATTTGAAAATGCAACTGGGACATGTCACTAGGTCGGTTTTCCTGCTTCACTTAAATAAGTTGCAACCTTCTGCTGCTAGAGGGCTCTGAAATGTAGAGTATTACATTGTGGCATCCATTAGCAACAGAGATTGTAGCCAAAGGCAAGGGACTTCAATCAAAATCTGTAGAATAATGAAAGCTACGTATGGTGAGAATTCTATTGTCACCAGTAATATGTGACATTGGATTGTTTCTGAGCATAATGGATGAAATTATAGTGCTAACCTCAATGAGTGTGACAGAGCTTGAAGTGGACAGATGTATCCTATATGGCAACCAACAAGAGTCATAGGACCCAAGCTGATGAAATCATCACAGTTGTTAATCAGTTAACACAGACAGAGCTATTCAGGTAAGTGTGGCAAATTAAAGGGCATAAACAGCTGTCAATGCTGAACCATGGAACAGAAAACTAACTGCATGGTGAGTGCCTTAAATACTCATTCTTGTCATGAAACAGAGGAGACAACATCTTTGTCAATAATTTTATATATTTGCACATTTAATGATAGGAAGGAAAATAATTACTCTGGCTGCACTAATGCATTTAAATAATCTGAAGGTGACAAGTAAACATTTATGCTACGTCAGGATTTCAACCCAGTTCTCTCACTTTGAGTCAATGGTTACCTTAACTACATACACTTGGCTACATGTGCACATTTCCTGTCTACCCCAAATTCCCACAAGTCCCCTACTACAGTAATGTCCCTATCATCTGTGTCCTCTTGTGCTCACTTTGGCTCCTCATACGAGGTTGAAAGATATGTAGTGCATTGCAGTGAAGTAATGAATTGTACACTTTTTGACATGTAGAATACATGTATACACTGAAGAGCCAAAGAAACCAGTATAGGCATGCATATGCAAACACAAATATATGTAAACACTCAGAGGATGCTGCTGCAGTCAGCAACACCTATATACGATGAGTCTGACACAGGCATTACATCACTCACTGCTGCTACAATTGCAGATTTAAGTGAGTCTGAACATGATATTATAGTCGGTGAATGAGAGATGGGACACAGCATCTCTGAGGTAGTGTTGAGGTGGGGGTTTTCCTGTTCAGCCATTTCACGAGTACACTGTGGGTATTAGAAATCCAATAAAACATCAAATCTCCAACATTGCTGCAACCAAAAAAAAAATCCAGCAAGAATGGAACTGCAGATGACTGAAGAGAATCGTTCAAGGTTGTAGTATAATGAGTTTATACTACAAAATGAAAGACAAAAGTGGAACTGATGGTAAGATGTCATTACAACTGTGTTAGGTTGAAGGCGAGTTAATTTTTCTGCCGCGAGTTATTTCGATATGCCCAGGTGACTGGCTGGATGTGGAAATGGAAAGACAGCATTGCGCTACCTATTTGGGAAGACGCAATGGTGTATGTCCAAATAGCAGTCAGCTCCCGACGTTGAAGAGAATGAATATGTTGATATACTTAGAACTTGTAGAGAATTATTGTTCAGAAGCATTATCATTATATGTTCAGACTCAGAAGCATTATTATTGTAAGTTTAGACATTGAAAAAGTAAGAACTATTATTTTGAAAACTATAATGATTTTGGAAAGGAATCATTTATCTGAGTTATAGGCCAGGTATCTCTAAAATATACATGTTGAATGAAGCACAGCAGTCTTTATTTAATACAAGAAGAGTAGTTTGGATTTTTAGCCACTTCTCTCCTAAAGCAATCAAGAGTGAAGTTTTAGCATTTCCAAGGGTACACAGACTAGGGGAACTGACTAGCAGGTCCCCTTATTCAGAAGAAGGCTGTTGTAAGAAGTTTCCTAACAAGTTCTGTGCTACTCTCATGTAACAAGATCCAGAACTGGGTTACACAGCAATAAGGCAGAAGTGCAACCTTTCCACAAATTCTGAGAGCTCAGTGTTGGGCCATTAATAAGTGATAGTGCGCAAACCATTCAACAAAGCATCATCAATATGGTCTTTCAGAGCCAAATGCCTCCTCATGTACAAAGCTTTATGCCCTACCTGGATTTATCAACACCAACATAGGACTGTTAATGACTGGAAATATGTTGTCTGGTCTGATGAGTCTCATTTCCATTTGTATTAAGCGGATGGACAGGTACACTATCCAGTCACTCGTTGATCACCTTTAAGAAATGTTTCATGCAGGAGGACTATACAGCTTCCAAACAAAGTACATAGTAATAGGTTATTTCCAGTGTAGAGAGGCAGCTCAAAGAGCTGAATACAAAAAAGTCTCCTGGTCCAAATGGAATACCAATTCAGTTTTACAAAGAGTATTCTGTGGCATTGGCCTCTTACTTAGCTTGCATTTATCACTAATCTTTAATTCAGCACAAAGTTCATAGTGAATGGAAAAAAGTGCAGGTGGCTCCCATTTATAATATAAGAAAGGTAAAAGAACTGACCCTCAAATTACAGGCAAATATCATTGACATCAGTTTCTTGTAGAATTTTGGAGCATATTCACAGCTCAAATATAGTACATTTCCTTGAGATGGAGAAGCTTCTTTCTATGAACCAGCACGGGTTTAGAAAACATTGTTCATTTGAAACTCAATTTGCCCTTTACTCACATGACATCCTGTGAGCCATGGATGAAGGGGAACAGACAGTTTCTGTTTTTCTCGATTACAAAAAGGCATTTGAAGTGATGCTGAACTGCAGATTGCTAAAGGAGAAATAAGCATATGGAATAGGTTCACAGATTTGTGACTGGCTGAAAAACTTTCAAAGTAATAGAACATAGTATGTTACTCTCAATGGCTAGTGTTCATCATGGACGAGTGTATCATCAGGCGTGCCCCAGGAGAGTGTGATAATGGCTCTTTGCTGATGATGCTGTGGTGTATGGGTGGATGTCATCATTGGTTGGCTGTAATAGCATACAGGATGACTTAGACCAAATTTCTAGTTGGTTTGAAGAATGGCAGCTAGCTCTTGTAAGATTCCTTCCCTTTGCCACTCCCTGTAATAGGTCCATACAAACATTGTCTTTTTACAAAATGGTGTTTTATTGTGAGAACAGATGGGTGTGGTGGGTTCACTTTAATAGAAGCATTTACTTAACTTGAGTGTCGGCCATTGCATTGAAAACCAACGATCCAGGAGCTTGCAGCAGCACAGTTCACCTTATTCAAGCAAATAAAAGATGATTGATGTCAAATTACGGAGGCAACACTTAAAATCTTTTAAATGAATAAAAAAAATTATAAAAAAAACAGTAAAAACAACATGAGGTGTTGCCTCCATAATTTGACATCATCATCAATATATAGTAGTGTTGTGGTGTAAAGTCTGCGCCATATGCCAGACCTAAGAAAATGATCATGGAGAAGGCAGCAATCGACCGAAAGTCAATCGCAAGCAGGCGCCGCACATCCTGGAGGGAGTAACCAAAGATACGCGCCCTCTACAAGTGGTTATATCTAGGCCAATATACATCTGGACGGCCCAGCAGCTACTAGACAGAACTTAGGCAGTTACTAGTCAGAAATAGGACAGTACTAAGTCAGAACGCGGCTACGAACTTAGCAATAACTAGGTCTCAGCGCAGCTAACATCATATGGAAGATGGCGCGAGATGAGAGAAGAAACAGACATATGTTCTAAAGTTGAGTATTATAATTTTCAGTCAATAAAACTTGTATTATTAATCTGAATAGTTGTTACAGTTGGCATCAATTCCTGCACCAGTACCTTTCCTGACAACTAGGCTAGGACGAGTATGATTCAACAAAAGGTAACAAGGTCACAACAAATGGCAACGAGGACAACGAAGAACCAGAATTGTGACAAAATATTAATGTCTGAAAGTTCGCTGCACTATTAATTTTGCTTTATTACAGGTCTCAGCAGTTCTACTGCAGCAGCCACCGTCACCAGTAATTCCGCCATTCTGGCAATATGACGAAAAAGAAGAGGACTGGTCAGACTGGCTCCAACAGTTGAAGCCTATGCCACAGTGCACAGGATACAAGGTACTGTCAAACTTCATTTTCTGTTATCATGTATAGGCCCCCCGGTGTTCCGTCTTGTGAAAAAACTGTTTCCCACCGCAGAGCCTTCAGAACTTTTTTATGATTCAGTGATAGGAGCCCTCACGGCATATTAAGAACAGCAAATCAATGTTGTGGCCGCTAGGTATCAGTTCTTCCAGTGTAGGAAAAATGACAACCAAACATACAGGCAGCGCATAACAGATCTTCAAGGTCTCACTCGGAAGTGAAAATTTAAATGTTCGTATGGAGCTTTGTATTCAGATGTCATGTTGCGTGAGGCAATTGTCTATAATATTCCTGATGGTAGACTTAGGGAACAGAGTCTAAAAATGTCAGATCCGTTGTTCCATCAAGTAGAACAGATTTCGGAACAGTAAGATATGGGTGCCACATCAGCGAAAAACTTTGATTCACTTCCACTGTGTAGTGTAATGTCCCGTGCCGGCGAGCACCAGGTCAAACGCCGTGTACTTCAGCCTGCCTGCTCGAAGTGTAAACAAGTTGAGAGACACAGAGCCCTGCCTAATAAGGAAGTAAAGTCTTGCCCACAATGTTTGTCGCAGCACAAATAGCAGAACTGTCTGCCCAGTCAGCAAAATGCTATGCATGCAGCAAGAAAGATGATATACAAACAGTTTAGTTGCAGCAAATGAAACAGAATTTGGCCTCACGGCCCAAACAGTGATAAGACAGTACTTATTCCATAAATGCAGTATTTTCCAAACCAGTGACTGTCCCTCATAACATCAAGGACACTGATGTAGCGCAAGTTGTATGTCAGGCCAGAAAAATGTATGTCAGTTTGCGTGTGAATGACATTTCTGTAAAATTTCAACTAGACACAGGTGCATCAGTCATATTGCTCAATCGCAAAACTTATGAACAGTTAGGATCACTGTGCCTTTCTCATGCTAAAACAATGTTAACAGCATACAATGACAATGAAATTCCGGAACTAGGGCAGTGTTCACTACCTGTAGTATACCGATTGCAAATGTGCACAGTGACATTTCAAGTGCTTCAATCTTATGAAGGAGAGAATATTTTTGGTTTAGATTTTTTTGATCTTTTTGGTTTATTGTGCTAGACAATGTTTTAGTTGTGAATAATTTTGATGCTAATGACAGTGTAGACAAATTGTTGAAAGACTTTCCAGATTTATTTTCTGCAGGACTAGGAAAAGTTAAAGATTTTGTTCACACATTACTCTTAAGAATACTGCCAAGCCAAAATCTTGCAAAGCTCTTGATGTGCCACTCCCTTTACATGACAAAGTAGTACAAGAAATTCGCACATTGCAAGAAGATGGTGCAATTGAATCTATATAAGCTAGCCAGTGGGCGAGTCTGCTTGTAATTTTGCTGAAGCTGTTGGGTAGTATTCACATTTGTGTTGATTTCAAGGCTACAGTGAATCCACAAACAGTTGCAGGCAGTTATCCTTTGACAAGACCAGAAGATTTAATGGACAGATTAGGTGCAGGAAAATATTTTTCCAAAATAAATTTGAACAATGCCTACCTTCAGCTGCCACTCGATGAAAAATCACAGAAAAATTTGTGTTGCAAATACTCATCTCGGCTTGTTTCAATATTTGCATTTACCGTTTGGCAATGCATCCCCACCCGCAATTTTTCAAAGATATTTGGAACAGCTTACAGCTCGGATGCCTTGTTGTTCAAACTATTTGGACGACATAGTTGTGTCAGGCCTTACCCTAGAAGAACACAAGGCAAATTTAAGGAAATTGTTTCAAGTTTCGTCAGACATAGGTCTCAAGTGTTGCTTAGATAAGTGTGAGTTTTTCAAACCAGAACTGCAGTATCTAGGACACGTGATAAACAGTCAAGGTATGCACTCAATGCAATCACATTTGCTTGCCATTCATGATATGCCAGCACTAAAAGATGTGAAAGGATTACAGTCAGTCTTGAGAGAGTTAACATGCTATATTAGGTTTATTCCAAATGCAGCACAAATTGCAGCCCCTTTGCATCGGCTACACCGTAAAAATGTTCGTTTTGTTTGGACAGATGAATGTCAATGCGCATTTCAGCAGTTAAAAGATTTATCAAAGATATTTCGAACAGCTTATAGCTCGGATGCCTTGTTGTTGAAACTACTTGAACGACATAGTTGTGTCAGGCCTTACCCTAGAAGAACGCATTGCAAATTTGAGGAAATTGTTTCACGTTTTGTCAGACATAGGTCTCAAGTGTCGCTTAGATAAGTGTGAGTTTTTCAAACCGGAACTGCAGTATCTAGGACACAACAGTCAAGGTGTGCACTCAATGCAATCACTTTTGCTTGCCATTCACAATCTGCCAGTACCAAAAGATGTGAAAGGATTACAGTCAGTCTTGGGAGAGTTAACATACTATATTAGGTTTATACCAAATGCAGCACAAATTGCAGCCCCTTTGCATCGGCTATGCCGTAAAAATGTTCATTTTGTTTGGAAAGACGAATGTCAATGCACATTTCAGCAGTTAAAAGATGCTTTGCTCAGTGATCGATGTTTGGTGCACTTCGATCCAGAAAAGCCAGTTCTTTTGCAAGTGGACGCATCATCATTTGGTCTAGGAGCAGTACTGTCACATAACCATGGGGATACGGACCATCTGATAGCATTTGCGTTAAAAGTTCTGACAGACACACAGTGCCGTTATTCTCAGACTGAGAAGGAAGCTTTAGCGATAGCGTATGGTGTCACCAAATTCCATCACTATTTGTATGGGAGAAAATTTTATTTAGTCACTGATCACAAGCCTTTGCAGTCATAGTTTCATCCTTCCAAACCAATTCCTACGTGCAAGGATCACAAATTGCAATGTTTGGCACTGCTCTTATCACAGTATCAGTACGAGATTGTGTACAGACCCACAACTCGCCATGGAATTGCCGACGCACTTTCCCATCTTCCAATTGGCCATGACAAGGACTGTGATGCTTCTGAGATGCCATGTTGCCAGATAGATGCACAGGAAGAGAGTTTCTTGTAATCCTTCTCGTTGGACTGTAGGAAAATTCCTTGGGCCACAGAAACAGACTCCGATTTACAAATTTTGCTGCACTACATTCGCACATAATGGCCTTGTTCACAACATGACATTCCAAATTCACTGGTGTCACTATTTTGCTAGATGGAATGAACTTTCAGTGCATAGAGGTGTGATTCTAGTTCCAAATGACAGTGGACAATCGTATGTGTTGATTCCGCGATGTTTGCAGAACGAAGTATTGAACTTACTGCACCAAGAACATTGGGGAATGGTTCGCACGATGACACTGTACTTGGCAGGGTATGGACGTCCAAATAGAAAAGATGATGTCACAGTGTTCAGTGTGCACTACCAATCAGTCAACCCCACCTCAGAAATTTTTTGCATGGCTGAAAGCAGATTCACCATGGCAATGAGTGCATATTGACTATGCTGGTCCTTTCTGGAACACTAAGTGGCTAATTGTGGTTGATGCTTTTAGTGGTTACCCATTTGCAGTGCCAATGTCTTCTATGACTTCAAGTAGCACGATTAGGGGCATGGTCTTCAATTTTTTTGTCTGGAAGGTCTCCCTGGACTGATAGTCTCTGACAACGGCCCTCAGTTCACATCACAAGAATTTCACTCCTTTTATGAATGCAATGGCATTAAGCATCTAACCAGTGCTCCATTTCACCCGCAGTCAGACGGTACTGCAGAATGCTTTGTCTGGTCATTTAAGCAGCAGATGTCCAAACTTTGTTCAGAGTACTCACGGGAGGCGGCTCTGCAACTGTTTCTCGCCTCCTACTGCTCGCACCTATGAGAAGGGTCATTGCTGGCCGAGCTTCTGCATGGCCACCACCACCACACCCTGCTTCATTTGCTTCACCCATCAAACTGTCCAGAGCAGCAGCAGCCACCAACACGCAAGTATCGCTTCGCTCAGCGTAACCCAGTCTTTTTCAGTTTTTGGCAGTCGCAGAGGGTGGGACTGGAGTGAGATAATCCAACCTTTTGGTGCTCACATGTTTGACATTTCAGGTCCCGATGGCATCATTCCCAGGCACTGCAACCAAGTTCACCCTTCTTATGTACCCTGTGATCCTTCTGCTTTTCTCTTGGCAGATTCATGCCACACACAGACTGTGCGGCTTTCGCCCCCGCTGCAGATCTTCATGGCACCATGTCCCGAAGTCATGGAGATGAAGCCCTCGCCATCTCCACCTCTCCTGGACATCCCAATGGACATTGACTAACACAAGCAGCACACCACGCAACATCCGATGGCAAAGTCGGCACCAATGTCACCATCTACGTCATCATCTGGGCCACAGGGTGTGGGTGTGGGCCCTTCAGAGGATTTCCCCAGAAGACGTTCCCTTGCGAGCTCAGACTTGATGGCAGGGCCCGGCTGGTAGTCTGCCGTCCTCTGAAGCTACAGACTCCGGTCCATCAGTACGTCCATGAGCCTACCTTCTCCCCCGTTGCCAAGCTCCATACACAACAATGGTTCAGCGCTTCGGAGGAGAGGGATGTTGTGGCGTAAAGTCAATGCCACATGCCAGACGTAAGAGAACAATCATGGAGAAGGCAGCGATCAACCGAAAGCCCAGAGGGAGTAACTGAAGATGCACGCCCTCTACAAGCGGCTATATCTAGGTCGACATACATCTGGTTGGCCCGGCAGTTACTAAACAGAACTCAGGCAGTTACTAATCAGAAATATTACAGCACTAAGTCAGAACGAGGTTACAAACTTAGCATTAACTAGATCTCAGTGCAGCTATTATCATACAAAAGGAGAGAGAAGAAACAGATATATGTTCTAAAGTTGAGTATTATAAGTTTCAGTCAATAAAACTTGCATTATTAATCTGAATACTTGTTACAGTTGGTATCGATTCCTGCACCAGTACCTTTCCTGACAACTAGACCAAGACAAGTATGATTCAACAAAAGGCGACGAGGTCACAACATTTAGCATCTGTTCTTTCCGACATTTCCAAAAGTACAGATGTCACTTGTGGTAAAGTTGTAAATGTGTACCTAGCCGAACCTGGGTCATCTGCTTTCTAGACAGTTGTGCTGACTCCTACACCACTGGGGACACAGCAGTTACCACACCTCCTATGGATTACTCAAGCATGCCTCCCATCAGATACAAAATCTCAACTTTACCTTCCCCACTACTGCTCAAACTATCAGCTGTTTAAACTGATTTCTGTAAGAGTAAGAGCCTAGGAGTGCATCCACACTGAAAAAAGGATCATTGCCAGTCATCAGCAAACTGTATAAGTTATATATGTGTGGCATCTGTTCTTTCAGGCATGTCTGAAAGAACGGACATCACTTGTGATCATGCAGTTATTATCTATTCATATTCACAGAATGTGTGAAATTGACTGTAACACTATACAGGATGGCTTAGACAAAAGATCTAGTTGGTGTGAAGAATGGCAGCTAGCTCTAAATGTACAAAAATATAAGGTGATGCACGTGAGCAGGAAAAGAATCCCATAATGTTTGAATACAGCAGTAGTAGTTAGCTTAGATGCAGTCCTATCATTCAAATATCCTTGTGTGAGTTCAGACAAGTCAGAGGATGACAGTGTTGAAGATTTACAGTGTTGAAGATAGTGAAGAAGATGTGGAGGTCATGGAGTTTGAAGATTTGGAGAAGGAACTTGATAGGATGATTTATGTTGAAATCAAGGAAGGTTGCATTGTTTCTGATGGCCAGTGTGAGACAGAGTGTGATGTAGATGATGTCAAGTCTTGTGAGAATCAAGTCATACCAGTGAAATTGAGCATTACTGAAAGTTGTTGAAGCAGAAACAGAAAAGAAGAGGTAGGGAAAGACATCTTGCATTGTGTCATACAGAGCTACATTGATAAGGAAGAGAAAGCCAATGTTCTAGATAAGTTACTGTGTAAATATCATGAGCTAGAAGATAATGTGCGTAGGTTAGAGCAGTGTGTGTTACCAATGATAATTGTGTTACTAATGTATGTATGGCTTGTCAACCTGTTGAAAGTAATGTGTCCCTGAATCATGTACAAGCTAATGACGATTTCTGTACTATGAAACATGAAGATATTATTGAAGATATTACTCATGAAGAAGAGGAAGATATACAATATGATGTCACTGGATGCCCATATATTACTGTGTTTATTGATGGAAAAGGCAAGGAAGCATTAGTTGATACAGGTAGTCCAATCAGTGGAATTTCTGAACAATTTAGAGATTGTGTGAAACATGTACCGGACTACAGGGAGATGCCTGTAGTAGGAATCAAGATCAAGGGTGCTACCAGCAGACACAGTAAAGTAGTTAACTGACAAGCCTTGTTAAACTTTAGTGTGAATAATGTCAATCTATGCCAAGGATGTCTAGTAATACCTAATCTGTCTGAGGATATCTTGCTAGGAACTGACTGGATCATGAAAGTGAATGCTGTATTTGACTGAGGAGGAAGAAAAATTATGTTTGTGGACCCAAAGATGTGTTTTACATTGTACTGCTATGATATTGATAACTGGGAATAATCTGAGGAAGCAGAGTGTAGAATTAGATTTATTAGATCATAATAGAGATGTAGAAGACTTGCATGAAGAGCCTGAAGAAGCCATGGAGGATATTAATTATCATGAACTCATAAATACCAAGGTGGAGGAAGCCAACAAATTAAACGAAGAACAAAAAGAAGAGCTGAGAAGAGTCTTGTGGAACTATCATGATGTGTTTGATGACAGACCGGGGAGAGTGAAAAACTACCAGTGTACCTTGCTGGTCAAACCACAGGAACCATTTTACATCAAACCATATGGTATCCCTATTGCAAAAAGGAAAGCTGTAGAGAAATAACTTGAAAAGATGGAAAACTGGAACATAATTGAGAGGAGTTCTTGTGAATACAACAACCTGTTGACTCCAGACATCTGAACAAGTTTTTAGAAAGGGAAACTGACCATCCAGAGAGCATCGACTTCTATTGTATAAATTTGAACATATAAAATATATGACTAGCCTGGACTTGACTTCTGGTTTTCATCAGGTGCCACTTCCCAGAGACTCAAGGAAGTACACTGCTTTCTTGTATAACAGAAGAAGCCATCAGTACTGCATGGTCCCATTTGGATTAAATGTTTCTGTAGCTGAATTTATCAGAGCTTTGGATTTGGTATTAGGCAAAGATCTTTTTGAAAAGTTAACTGTGTGTGTGGATGATATCCTTGTCACTGGTCAAACCTGGGAAGAACACATAAGCTTACCGGAAGAAGTGTGCAGAAGATTAAGAGCAGGAGGGATGTCTCTTAAGCTAGATAAATGTAAATTTGCTGTGGAACAGTTAAAATTTCTTGGTCACATTGTAACTGAAGAAGGTATACTCCCAGACAATGAGAAAATTGAAGCCATAGCAAAGTTTCCAGTGCCCAAGACCAAGAAACAACTCGAATCTTTTTTTGGCATGTGTGGATTTTACCGCAAATATATAAGTACTCAAGCCTTGAATGCCCCATGTTTGAAAAACCTGCTGAAGAAAAATACTGTTTGGAATTGGTCAGAAGAATGCATACAAGCCTTTGAAGAGATAAAAAAAAGCAGCTTTGTAGCAGCAATATTTTATACAGACCAGACTTGTCATTACCATTTTGTTTAAGTACTAACAGTAGTAATTATGGAATTGGTGCTCATTTGTTTCAAGGGAAAAAATTGATAACCAGCCAGAACACCGGACCATTGCATTTGCAAGCAGGACATTAAAGAAACACGAGAAGGAATACACCGTTACAAAAAAGGAACTTTTAGCAATTTTTTGGGCTTTCACAAAATTCAGAAACTACTTGTTAGGCTACAAAACTATTGTATACACAGACCATAAGGCTTTGACCTACATTCAGGAGTGCAAACTTCACCATAACTGGATTACCAGATGGGCACTGTTCTTGCAACAGTTTGATTTCTCTGTGGAATAATATTAAGGCCAAGGTCAATCTTGTTGCTGATTTAGTCTCTCGTTTGCCAGTGGGGGGTGAATTTAAAGATAGCAGTGGAGCCTGTGAAAAGGAATTCAGTGTCATGTACCTGAAAGGTGTTAAAGAAGAAACAGAAATCTGAAAAATTTGTGACAAGATTAGGAGATACCAAAATCATGATGATAATTGGAGATTAGTCAAGAGATTGTTAGGCAAAAGAGGGGAAGATAAGGTAGGTGTGAGGATACAGGGCTTTAGGTTAGTAACCACTTTGGTAAGTTTTGGTCGAAGATAGTTATCGGTGGTGTGCAGCGAGAACTGCTGGCAACAATGCTTAGGTTGGAATGTTCTTTGTTTGTTGGCTGGTGTGCGGAAGTCTCCCGCTGACTGCAGAGTGAGGTGGCAGCATGTCGGCAGTGAGTTCGTAACCTGCATTTAGTGGTGGCTAAAGTTTTTGCCATTCCGTCGTATCGCACATGGGTTGCAGTTGCATATTGAAATGTTTCAGTGTGGACTTGTAGACATTCATCGTAGTGACATGCGGTTATTAAATCAGTGTATTTAAAGGGAAGAGTTTTTAACATTTGTCATTCCATAATAAAGGTAGTTAACAAAGTTTACTGTTATGGATCAACCTAGTAATTGTCCGCATCCCATACCGTCAAATCATTGGAACAATTATTAAGTGATTAAGCATAAAATAGAATGTAATGGCAACTTTGCCCATCGAGGATTAGGTGGACGCAGCAGTGACATTACATAGGGCAATACTATAATACATACAAGGGCATGTTGTTTAGACGTATGAGTGTCGACAGTGATAAATGGAAGTTGTGTTGGCCTGAGAACTGTGTTGATGTATTAATAAAGTATGTTCATGAAAGTTTTGGCCACTGTGATACTCAAAAGTGTATACAGAAAATACAAGAGAACATCTATTTTTATAACATTGCCAGGAGAGTTAAGAAATTAGTGACTACATGCGACAGATGCCAACGAGTCAATGTGTCCAATCAGACATGTTAAAGCTCTCATGCAGAACATTTGCCACAAGAATTGCTTGAAACTGTAGCTGTGGATTTTTATGGAAGTCTTCCCAAGACCAGAGGTGGTTATAGCCATATATTTGTTGCCGTGGATCTGTTCCCTAAATTTATTAAATTGTACCCTGTGAAGAAAGCCACCAGCAAAACCATAATCAACAAATTCAGGAATGACTACTTTCAGACAGTTGGCAAACCTAAGAAAATCTTGTCTGATAATGGAACTCAGTTTACCCCGAAGCATTGGAAATCATTCGTACAAGATGAAAACATCAGACACATATTGATTTTGGCATACCACCCCTCCAGCAATCTGGCAGAAAGATACATGAAGGAAATTGGCAGATTGTTCAGGACAAATTGTAACAAAAATCATGCATCATGGATAGATTATGTGTATGAATTTGAAGAGATTTTGAACAGCCTTCAACATACTTCCACGAAATTCTGCCCTTACGAAATCATGTTTGCAAAATCATCGCCTAACCTAATCAGTGAACTCGTCAACTATCCACTTTACAAAGAATTGAGCAAACAAGAGAGAGAGGAGATCATACGTAGGACTATGAAGGAACAAGCTGAAGCCAGGAAGAGAAGACATGACAAAAGTTCGAAAACTACCAGATAAGAGTTTTGTATATATGTACTAGCTTCTTTGCCCGTGCTTCGCAATGGTTGTTGAAGGAGGGCCTGTGCATATCATAGATTTTTAGGGTTCTGGACCTCAGTCAGTAAAAATAGAATCTTTGTTGGATCACTCTGTCAATAAACTCAGTTGTCCTAGCCAACCGAACAAATGTAAGTAAAAGTCATTTTCCAAAATGATGACTGTATCTTCACAAAGTTTTTAATATAAAGGGTGAAACATGCCAAAATAAGCAAAGCAATGTCGTTAAAAACTTAATACACAAAGTGAAATCAGTAACACTATGTTCAATGTTTGTTGGTATTCGTAGACATAAGATAGCTTAATTCTGTCACAGATGTTCGCTTCCTTGTTGTACTACCAAATACTTATTATGTAGCAGCGGGGTTTATTAGTTCTTTGATGCACTACAGTGCCTCTATCACTTGTTTGCTGTACTACATAATCCTTACTTTAAGCATAACCTACATCTAAAACAATTTCTCTGATTCCACTTTTATGAAACGAAGTTGCTCCATGCAAATCCGTGAAGTAGTTTAAGAGATTAGGTATTTCTAATAGATGAACAGACAGTTACTGAAAACACTTAAGATTGTGATGTACCTTTTTCCCATGATCTGATTTTGATGAAATTATGCCTATATATTTCCCCAATCTTAGCTCAAATATCCTGTGAAAACCACATGAAAATGTGTCAGTTGTGTTGTTTTTATTATTATTATTATTATTATTATTATTATTATTATATACGTTTGTGAAACATGTTAGAAATAGGCATATCTTCATGAATATGATGTAACTAACATTATACATCAGTTATATTTGCTATTTAAAACATTTATTTCATGATCTTTAATATCTCTGGACAATGGGCTGAGGCAAGGAAAGCTGAAATATAATAAGTATTTCCTTAATGAAGTAGAAATATCACTGAAAACAATTATTATTCTTACGGTTGGCTCTCTATCCATTAGATGAGCTTTTGTCGCTCCAAGCATGAAACTTAAGCTTTCATAGCAGTTGTAAATATACATTGGACTGTGATTATCAGTATGTAAATATATGGATTAAACATGGCGAGTTTTGTATCAGTTTTTTATTCATTGTGTTGAATCCTATTTCATAGAACATAGCCATCAAGAAAACGATTTTCAGAAATATGGTAAATTTGAAAAGTCAAAGAATAAGTAGTATTTTCAAAGAGTAATAATCCAATCGCTGCCCTAAACTTCACATGAACACCCACTGCGCTATCTATTAGTTCTTTGGTGCATTACGCCATTCTTTTCAAACATGAAATACACCCAAAACTTCAAATTATAATATCTTTTAATTTCCTGATCTGATTTTGATGAAATGAAGTCTATATGTTGCCCCAGGCTATTCTCTGTTTATCTGTGATATCTACCATGAATGTTCATTTAGTACTTTTGGAGATTAATCTCTACAAATAGACACAAGTGATTGCTTAAAAAAAAAAAAAAAAAAAAAAAAAAAAAAAAAAAAAAAAAAGAGAGAGAGAGAGAGAGAGAGAGAGAGAGATTTAAATTGTGATATCTTACTTTTTCTGATTCGATTTTGTGAAATGAAGCATTTCTGTAACCGCAAGAAACCCTCACGTTTCCAGTGAAAAACCCCTGAAAATTTGTCTATTAGTTTTGGAGATGAAAGAGAAAGATAGACATGATGGTTGTTGATGAAAAATGTTAAATTGTGACGTTCTTCTTTCAGTGATCTGATTTTTATGAAACTAAGTCTGTATGTTGTCCCAAGATACGCTGAACTTATCTGTGAAAACCCCATGTGAATTCGTGAAGTAGTAATGGAGAAGTGGTTTCTAATAGATGAACAGACAGACACAACAGTCTATGAAAACACTTCGTGTTTCAATTTTGATGAAATCATGTCTAGTTCCTGAACCAATCTTTGCTCATGTTTCCTGTGTAAACCGCATGAAGATTCATCCAGTAGTTTTGAAGATTAAAGCGAACAGCGACAGGCCTACATATACAAATTTATTATTAGTACAGATATGTTGTACAACTGTAAAATTTTGCAGAAATATATTGTTTATGCAAGTGCTGTATGTCAGTAAAATCTGTTGTGAATATGGTTAGTAGTAAAGAAGTAATAGATTAAAACGTGATGCTTGATGGGGAGGTTTTCTATGAATGTTACTCTTTACGTCCTCATATTTCATCAACTACGTGTCATACTGCGATACAATTTCGAATGTACGTTCAGCTTTAAGTGTGTATTCTGTCTGAAAAATTTTATGCAAGTACAATTGGTAGTGTAGGAATTATAAATTGTAATGTTATACCGAATGCCATAGTTTTGCTCCATGAACAGCGGAATAGTAGTAAGAGAGAAACTTTTTTCCTTTCATTGTTTTGGTGTGGTTGTCTGTGATAGAAGTTTTAATTAAGGTTTAAAATTGTGTTTAAAGTTTGTTGCATGTCGCCAAGTACTGCTATTCTCATATAGTGTATTTATAAAGTCTCGTCGCATTATGTAGCAGTTTTTGGTGATTCCTATTGTTAATGATGTTATATCTCCTTAACCATGTGCCGTATGTGGTTTGTACTCCTACAGCAATTGTTATCTTATGTAAGGAATATGTATACCAAATATGGTTGAAATCGGTCCAGTGGTTTAGGAGAAAATGTGCAGTATTGTCGTTTGACACAGCAATTATTTGCGCATCTCATTGTTTATGACATCACATCTCCTTATGTATGTGTCATAGGTGATTCTTACCCCAACAGCAATTGTTGGCTGATATTAAGGAAAATGTGTACCAAGTTTGGTTGATATTAGTCCAGTAGTTTAGGAGGCTATTTTATAAGATGTAAGATTCTTTGATGAAATATCTTGAAACTTGTATTGTCAATAGGTTGGATATAAATTTTGGAAACCCCAGGAAAGTATACATTCTGTGTGTGCTAAGTGCGTTGGCAAGCATTGGGTTTCTAGCTATGTGGTAGCATACTTCTGATTCCGGTTTCTGGTGCCACATCTCCTACTCATTCTGTAACCTGTTCAAATTATCCCATATCTATCATTCTATCTTTCTTCTTTAGTGTTAAGGTATAAAATGTGTGTATGTATTTTTTTTTATGTTAATAAGAATATTGATTTCAATATAGTTTGTTCAGTTAGACTTTTCAATGTATTAATTTATGTCACAGTTAAAATTTGAATTCAAATTGTTGCCTGAGTATTAAGAAGCTAAAGTATTTGAGATATTGATAGAATCAGTTAATTAATGTTAGTGTCTAATGATTTTGTAAGATACCAAGTTTCATGTCCTCAAAGTTTAAAAAAAAAAAAACCTCAGTTCAGAATGTGAGAACAGTAAATTTTACAGTATAGTTATGTGGACCTTTTTTTTTTTTTTTCATATGTTTCTTGTGTATTTTGTTTTGATGATTAAAAAAGTCAGACAAGTTTAGTATGGCAGATTCTTGAGAGTCAGCTGTTCCCGATACTGCCCTCTGCTCTTGGGAGGTCATACCCTTGTCACTTACTTACTGCACTTGGAACTTTCAGGATCTGGTGATGCTGCACGTGGGGACTGTGCTGTGCCAACCCCAGGCAGGACTAAGTGAGGTACTGATGCAGCCAAGCCAGCCATCGGGTCCAAGCCATCCAAAGTAGGTGATTTACTCTTGTATCACCTCGACTTATGAGGGCATCATCGAGCTGATGGGAGGGGGGGGGGGGATTGTGATGCTACTGCTGGCCCTCTCATCTCAATGTTATCGTATGATACCATCTGCATCGGACCCGCAATCGTGTGGTCTAATAGTGATATATGTTGCGTGTGAAGTTAGTTACAAACGAAATAGCCAGTCTAGGAATCAGTGTAGGACAGTGTCTCAGTGATACTGTGATTAGTTAACAAGTGATAGATTTCATTAATTAAGAGATTCACATTTGTGCTTTCCAGACAGTTCTATAAACAATAGTTTCATCATTGTACAATATTTCAAGAACTAGACAGATGAATTGTAGAAACTTTATGTAAATCCAAAAGACATGAAAATAAATAGCATTGTATATATGTTAGGCTCATAAACAAGTTGTGTTGACCAGCTAATAGTGTTAATTAATGTAGTAGTTGAGATTTCAATATTGTGATTCTTTGTATATATTGACTGACCTGAGATTTTGAGTCTATTTTGAGAATTGCCAAGATATTTGATAGTTCAATATATGTTAGGAACATGTATAATGTACTCATTAACTAATTAATTGACATTTAACATTGCGCTTTTTTGCCAACAAAAAAGGACCAAGATTAAGACTTAAAAAGGTATGCGCCATCTAAAATTATTGTATGTATAGTTTTCATTTTATATTGTGATTATTTTTGTGTTTATGAAATGTTTTACTTGTGTGTTTATACATTTTAAATTAGTATATTCAATTGTTATGAACAATACATAATGTAATGTCATTAATGTCAATGTTATATATTTGCCTCACCACCTTGCATGCGGGAGTTCGAGTTTTGGTGTTTGTAAAGTGCTCTGGAATCTATGTCAGTCTGTGTTTTAAAATGGAAGTACAATCAGTTAAGTTCTAGTGAATTGGGTACGCAAGTTATGAAGTTGTAATGTTTTGCTGGAATAAGAAGCAGTCTGATTGCAAATTAAATAATAAGTGAAAAATTGTACCTATGAGTATTTATTTCTACCACAATGCCCCAGCAAATAGAACAACCATACATCAAAATGTTGAAAAGCTGAGTATCGTATTTGATATGTTTGAAATTGGTAGAATGACTGAATAACTTAATAACCTACTAACGTTTTAGCGTACTTAAGGCATTGCAAGAGAGCAGCATCCATATTAACGACGAAAAGTCCCAACTGTGCAAAGAAACTGTCACTTTCCTTGGACACGAGGTTTCAGAGGAAGGCACGCGCCCCACCTCAGATCATGTTTCACTCATATTACAACTCCCACTTCCAGAGACATATAAAGAGCTGCGCCACTTCCTGGGAATGATTAATTTTTTCAGGCGCCACATTCCGCATGTGGCTTCAGTACAAGCACCATTAACTGATGTACTAGCAGACAACAACACGTCAGGTGAGTGCAAGGTCCCTTGGATGGACTATATGACTGCCATGTTCAAACAATTAAAGACAGTACTCGCTCGCGCAGTCACGTTGGCACATCCTATCCCGGATGCTAAAATTTGAATTACCATGGATGCTAGAAACTCTTCAGTTGGTGCCGTGCTACAACAACATGTCAGTGACCATTCCGAACCATTGCATTTCTTCTCAAAAAAATTAATGCCCTCTCAATGTAAATGGTCCGCGTTTGACAGGGAACTCTATGCTATTTACGCTGTCATCAAATACTTTAGAGAGAACATTAAGGGGCTCCCTCTGACTGTCTTTACTGATCACCAGCCACTTGCTGACACTATATGCAACCCGTCAGGCAATCTCCTCCTCGGCGTTGGTGGTATTTAGGCTTTATTTCACAATTTACAACCGACGTAATATACGTCTGCGGTGCAGACAATGTCATAGCAGATTATTTGTCACACATCTGCACTATCTTGGCATCTGTAGATTTTGACAGACTTGCACGCCTTCAGCAGACGGACAATGAGATACAAAAGCTACTCTGGTCTCTGGACAAGTCATTGCGCATTGAACCGAGCTCGTTACCTGGCATGGGCATCCCAGTTTTTTGTGACATTTTCACCAGCGTGGCGCGCCCCCTGGTTCCAACGGTGATGCGCACAGAAATTTTCCATTCTCTTCACGGCCTTTCCTACCCTGAAGTTAAGCCAACCTTAAAGTTGATTTCCGAACAATTTATTTGGCCGAATATGCGACGCGACTGTCAGACGGTGGACTCAGGCATGCTTATCGTGTCAACACAGTAAAGTTAACAGGCACACGCAACCCCCACTAGGCAATTTTAAAACCCCCACAGGCTGATTTAAACATATTCATTTGGATCTCGTGGGCCCCCTTCCCATTTCGGACGAGTTTCGTTATATACTATCAATGATCGATCGTACTACTCAATGGGTCAAAGCTGTCCCGCTCAAAGATATTTCCGCAGCAACTATCGTGCATACTTTCATTGACGCTTGGATATTGTGGTTCGCCTGTCCGTCCTCACTTACTAAAGATCAGGGGCGACAGTTCGAGTTGGCACTTTTCAATAATTTATGCCATCTGTGCGGCACCAATATATTTCATACAACAGCCTACCAGCCACAGAGCAACGGGCTTGTAGAGAGGTGGCATCGCACTCTCAAAATGGCCCTCACGTGCCATGACGGTAACTGGACCGACACCCTCCATGGGTTCTTCTCGGCATCCGCACCACACATAAGGAAGATCTACACTCCTACCTGGCCGAGATAGTTTACAGCGAATCACTCATACTTTACGCGGTTTTCGTCGCCTACATTGACCACCCCTCACAAACCGATTTGCCAACACTTGTCAAATGCGTACATGAACATGTCTCGCGCACGCAGGTACCCCTACCATGCACCCATTGTACACCACGTGTGTTTGTACACAAAAAGCTGGAGGACTGCTAGTTTGTAATGCTGTGTGATGACACCTTGTGCCCCCCTCTACAGCTGCCTTACTCCGGTCGCACCGTGTCCTATGCAGATCCAAGAACACATTTGACATTTCCCTTAATGGACACGTGGTTAAGATCTTCATCAACTGGCTGAAACCCGCGTGGACGCTTTCCCCTGTGTGTGACATCCCACAGGCAGGAAATGATGACGCTGACAACCCCTCAACAAGTGATCTTACACTGTGTGACGATCTTTCACCTTCACACAGTGCTCCTGCATGTGACGATGGCCTCCCAAGTGCCAAGCGTGCATGTGATGATCAAGTTTTAGGCAGTGATCAGGCGAACTCAGTCCCCCTGCAGCCACCTCCCGGTGCAACACACATCGCGCTGCATATCCTGCCGGACAACACACCTATGTTCGCAGGTTTTTCTCCGACTCCCAACTTCAATGCCTCCCAACCCTGTGCCACACCGATTACAGTGCACCTCACAGATTCCCACGCCCTCAATGCAGATGCCTATGTCACATACGCTGTGGAAGTCTCCGCCTATCCACAGGATGACATGACCATCCAGCTGCGGGACAAAACGTTGTTCGTCCTATACCTCCAGCCCTGTTCTGACACCCCCTCAACTCCTGTAAACATCACCTCCCTTTACCCTCTTCTGCCAATGCTTCAAAGATCTCGGCGTCTTTAAGCACGTCGGGTGTCCTACATCTTTCATTTCCCCTCCTTCATCCCCGTTCCTCTGCTGTTCCGATCTACCACGTCGGATGGCCCCTCCGTCGCCCACGCTGGTTGGAGGACTACACATTGTCTTCCCCACCTTTCACCTCTCCACACCCACGACGTTCTACGACACCAGCGTCATCGCACCCGCCGGAAGTGCGCGCCCTCCCAGTCATACAACCTGCACTGACAGCACTCAACGCGCCACGGCCACACCCCTTTCAGCGACCACGCCATACTGCACAGCCTCACCACGATGCGTGCTCCACGCCCCTCGCCGGACTATGGGCTAGCACCACGTGACAACACACCGACGCCTCCCCTGTGCTCCACACTCCCAGGGGGCGGGGGGGGGGGGGAGTCTCTTGGCGTCCTGCGTATCGATATCACACACGGGAGCCAAAAGTAACCTCTTTGGTCAAGGTACACGATCGCTGCCTCAGCACCAAGACACCAGTGTTGTACAAGACATTGAAAATGTCGCACCTCTGTTGTTATAGTATGTAAATAAAGTGACTTTCTGCCAGTATTTCCAGTGTTATTCGATTGTAGTGTTGGTAGAAACCACAATTTAAATTAATGTACCTTATTTAAAATAATTATAGCTAAACAAAATAAATCAATTTTACATTTATAAATGAAAATTTAAATATATTTAAATTTTATGAATATAAGTTTAACATTGTAAGTAATAGTATAAAGTGAAACAGATAAATCGAAAAGTAAGGGGAATTGAACCCAGATCAGAAAATTTGCAAGTTATTGGCTTACCCACGGCACTATGCCAACATTACTGATATTGTCGCGTTGAAAGGGAAGCAGGCTTGACTTTGAAGGCAACTGAACACAGCACTTATACTGAAAGCAGGTTTATTACGAACTTAACATACACGCAGCACTAACTGCCTTTCAGGCAGACAGAATGTACCAGAAATTAGAAGAACAGTTAACATAAGAAACAAGTAGAATTTACAAGTGAACATAAGAAAGATGTAGATACTTCTGGAATTGTTAATTACAAAGAAAGAAATTTTTGCCGATGGGCGGGATTGAACCGGCAACCTTCAGCAGTGCAGTTGGTGACACTATCCTCTGCGCCACCATGGCAGTCAGTGTACGTGTTGTCTCGCGGCAATATTGCTACTCAAACTAGTTTGCACTGTTATAAGAAACTCTATGTGAGTATTTTATGTTTTCCTATGACCCACTCATGTAAGATATTTTAGGAATTAAAAGGTTCATGTGCCTGCTTCTTCTCTGACAGATGAGTCAAATCAGTGAGACCCATCCCATGACTGCCCCTTGTCAGTACAACTAGAATACACATGAAACACCTATGTTTGTAGATGACTGTATATTCTTTTTTTCCAAACATTTGCACTGCCTGACAGTCAGTTACTAAAATATATTTAATTTTAAGTGAATTTCAATTAATGCTTTCACAAATATAAATAATAGCAGAAGTGATACTTGTCAGAGGAAAATAAATAATAATAAAAATAAGCAAACGAATTGTAGTAGTGTCTGTGGATTGATCACTATACCTCTGAATTTGTAATGCGGAACTTACCTACCAGATACGTAGCTTTTAAAAAGAATGCAAGATGAAGGCTCAATAGAAGTAAAAGAAAACTGGAAATATTAATATTAGTAAAGGAAAGCTACAGAAAGTATCCTTTCCCAGGTGTGAACTCCTTTGGCTTATATAACACATTATTTTTTACATGGTACAATTATCTCCAATTTTCCATGTGTAATAAAATCATTTATTTACTTATTTTTACTGAATCTCACCTTTTTCATTCATTTATGATTTTCCTAAGGTAATATTCAGCCATACCTTCCTTAGCCAAGTATGCCTAACCCATGAAATTGTCTTTCCTTTATAAACTCAATACACAGTTGCCTGTACATCTTTTCACATTTCTTTCTAAAACTGAACTGGTATTCCATCCGTACCAGGAGACTTTTTTGTATTCAGCTCTCTCAGCTGCATCTTTACACCAGAAATACCTATTTCTATGTCTCCATTTGGAAGTTAGCGCTATGACGATCCTTCTTTGAATAAGGTGATCACCACATTTAATAATTAGTTTGTTATAAAATTTAAACTTAACAATAAATATTAATTGTGAAGGGATGTTTTTCAAAAAGAACAAATACTTCTTCGAAATCCACTTCAATTTATTGCTACAGGCAAGATACACAGATCTGACATACAACTGGCTTGAACTGAACTCTAATTTGAAGTACAACAACTGACTACTAATTCCCGAGCATTACATGTATTTATTACATTATTAACAATGTCAAGTGATGCATAATTATCACAATGATAATTTATGAATCGGTTCTTTTATAAACAACAAATCCATGTAACTTGCATTCGTCATACAAAGTCAATGTATTAGTATAACAAATAACTGATTAAATAGTTTTAATATTTTATAAATGAAGTGAATCCTATTGTTTGGTTGAAGTTAAATAATCTGCTCTACAATGAACTACAATGTCTGACAATCAGCCATAATGACAATTAGATGTAACAACAACTTTAAATTACAATTTGTACTGGAATTTGGTCAGGCCAAATTAATTTGGCTTTTATAAAATTGGAAAGAGAATATATACTGTACTCCTGATTTGATGCAGTCAGTTTAAGATTACCAGCTGATCAATACTTGCCCTTTAATTAATTTACTATTATTTCAATCATTTTGTTTTAATAGTTTCTCATTAAATTTGACAAATGAAGTGCAATCTTTAAAAAGTAAGCAAACAAACTGCAACAGTTTCTTACTACTTTTCAGTTATCTACTAGTTATCTACTACAAAAATGGAACTAAGCATTTCAGATTATTAATTCATTTAGAAAATTATTTAAGTTTTTATCTGTTCTCATTTAGGACACTTGTACATTTACAGACTAGGACAGGACTCTGGTTATGTAAGTGATAGGGATAGACAAAGGTTATCTCAGATTTTTAGTTCAATTCACTGATTATTGATACAAATCACTACTTTCTGTATGATCCATTTGTGCTGCAATTCCAAAAGTACATAGCCTTGTCAAATATCCTGTGCTGCAGACGAGCATTTGTGTGATTGCACAACTAGAGTTGGTTGTAATCCCTTTAATAAAAGCACACAGATCCTGGGCACAGGAGGTTATCACTGATGGACATTTTCATCAAAATACCAAGACAATGTAATTTATTAGTAAGGGCAAAATTTAACATCATGCTTAGCATCAGATAACAGCTGGCATGAATAGGTAAAGATACAGATGCTCAGCACAATACAATAAGGAGATCTTCTAAATTTATAGCAAGAAGGGAGCAATAATTTGCTTTACAAACATAACAGGCGAGACTGAAAAAAAACCATGTTACAACAAGGATACCATTTTTAAAAGAAAGATTGAGCAAGGAATAGCAAAGGCAGTAACACTAGATATAATTAACAGTGGGTACTACAGGCTTTGCTTAGGCAAGTATACAAACCCAGCAGTGTAACTGAACTGTGCTTCTAAACATTGGCCGGAGCACACTGTGTTATTTAGAATGAAACCTCACTACATAATATAAATGACCATTTGCAATAATTAAGACTACAGTTACAATTTGGCCAGAGCACACTGTGAACATTAGAATGAAACCTCACCACATAACATAAATGACCATTTGCAATAGACATGACTCTAATTACAGTCTACTGGCCTGAAAGATGCACACAGTAACCCTAGATAGATTAAAATAATGGGCCATCTTTCTTTTTCTTTTCTTTTCTTCTCTCTCTATCTCTCTCTCTCTCTCTCTCTCTCTCTCTCTCTCTCTCTCTTTTTTTAATATATATGGCGCAGCTTAAATTTGGAAATTTTCACAATAAAAATACCTTCAAAAGAACTTGGCCAAAACTAGACAATTAAAAGGCAGTAACACTAGAGATATATTAAGATACCCCTTTGGGTTAATATACAATTATACCAAAGCCATCAGCAGAGTAATTGAACAATGCCCTTTAAATTCTGGCCAGAACATGTTGCGCAATAGAGAGAAGGCTTAGACCTTTACCTAAATGGTAACTCGACGAGTTATACTAAACATCAGCTGATGCTCAAAAGAAGGAAAGACAATAATTCTAGATATATTATTAACAATGCCCTTTTTGGATGCTATTTTAGGCAATTTCCTTTTGTATACATTTGGCTCAAATCAAGTTTGGAACTTCACAATAAAGATACCATTTTACACAATACATTGGCCAAACCAGATGATAAAAACAATAGACAATATACAAGCACCAATGTCAACAGTGTAATTGAACAGTGCCCTTTAAATACTGGACAGAACACATTGCGCACTTCAGGTTGAACTATCACGGCTGCCTGACCCTGATTTGAATAACTTTCAACATAAGCAGTGTGCTAATTACTTTTGTAGATGCTTAGTAATTCACCAGTTAATGAATTCCAAGCTGACAGTTCTTCTTTATGAAGAGTTAAATTCAACTATTAAAACTTCCTTTCACATTCACAATATGAAAGTCTTGAAACAATGAGGTCCAGCAATGGCTGTGCGTCTAAGTACTTTTAATCATTAATTAATTACCAAATGAATTTGTCATTTTTCACTCATCTATGTACTTTGTAGAATGAACCACTCTTTTATACATTTAACTCCATATTTATTTATATTCAAGGAGATATTCTACCAATTAGTACATAAGAATATGGCACAAATATCTTGACAGACGCCATACACAGAATACAAAACAAAATCAATTACTTTTTCTTTTTAGCAACCGTCTAAGTACACACTTTCTCCAAGGAACTTCAATATATATCTTTAACTGGGCAGACATAATATCTGAGGCCACTTGCTGATGCGACCACCTCCAAAATCTGAAATAAACAGATTCTCGCGGCAGCTGCTGTTCATATCATGCCTAATCAATTCACTAAAATAAATTGATAACTATTTGGGTATCTCAGGGTATTGGAGAAGTGGGGGATTGACCACTACATACTCCCTCCCTCAGCTTTGAGATAACCATCAAAAATTTTAGGCATAACAGTTAAATCAAGCCAGTCAGATTAATTAAGATGCGGCTATGGACAGTTAATCGCTTATTTTACAGAACATCTGACAGTGGACAGTTTAGGTGAACTATGGCAGTTTAAATTGGCATTAGGCAAACTTTCATTATCCATCTTTTGTTTGAAAGAATATAAACAAACTTAATCTCTTTTAACTCTCCTGGGGGGGGGGGGGGTATTCTCTTAAATTAAGGAGAGAATGTCTCTAACTTCAATAGATTATTAGTAAAAGTACCCTCAGACTAGCATAACTTGTGTGAACCACAATTTAGAGAGTAAGGGGCATTTCTACTTATATATTACTCATCAGACATAGAAAAAAAAAAAAAAAAAAAAAAAAAAAAAAAAAAAAAAAATTTGAAGTACCAAGCTTTATGCTTAAGGTACTTCTAGGTGTCAGCCGCTATCTGTCGAATATGAATATGTTAGGTCCTCATTATTGGCACCTAACAGGACCTAACAGCCTCATTTTATGGCTCTACCACTCCCAACACTTTCTCCATCCCTTCAATTGTCTCCTGAGAACAAATGTTATTTAATATCCTCTCTTTTAACCCTTTATTTGGTTCTATTCACATACCTCTAGCTTAACCTTAAGTTGAAACCCCGATGTGTGCGTGTATGTGTGTGTGTGTGTATGTGTGTGTGTGTGTGTGTGTATTATGTTGTATGTCAAGTGTAAAATATATAATGTCTGTGTACCTGTGTGCGTGGACTTTGTATAAAGAATAACTGTGTGTGTGTGTGAGTGTACGTGATAACTAACCACCTCAATAAAAATTACAAACCCAACCCTATGTAAACTTGAAGAAAGAGGAAAAAATAAAAACCCCATATAAAAAAAAAAGAACTAAAAAAATAAAAATAAAAAAAAATAAAAAAAACCATACATACTAACACTGATAATCTTTCTTTCTTTTTTTCCCCCTTTCTTTCTTTATATATATATATATATATATATATATATATATATATATATATATATATATATGTGTGTGTGTGTGTGTGTGTGTGTGTGTGTGTGTGTGTGGGAATGACCAGCAACAAACTGTCCATTCGCATGAACGGTCACAGGCAGACAGTGTTTGTTGGTAATGAGGATCACCCTGTGGCTAAACATGCCTTCGTGCACGGCCAGCACATCTTGGCGCAGTGTTACACCATCCGGGTTATCTGGATACTTCCCACCGACACCAACCTTTCAGAACTCCGGAGATGGGAACTTGCCCTTCAGCTTATTCTCTCCTCCCGTTGCCCACCTGGTCTCAATCTCCGCTAACTCAAATTCCCGCCCACTATCTTTAGCATCTTTGCCTTGGTTCTGTGGACAGAGCCTCTGCCTCAATTGGTATCTCTGTCCAACTTCTTTGCTTTTCACAAATGTCTGTCTAGGTGTGTTTGCGTTTCGATATGTCTGAGTGTGTGTGTATTTGTTTACCTTCCTTTTTTCCCCCTAAGGTAAGTCCTTCCACTCCTGGGATTGGAATGACTCCTTTTCCACTTCCTTAAAACCCATATCCTTCCCTTTTTCCTCCCCTTTTTCCTCTTTTTCCTGAAGAAGCTGCCACTGGTGGCGAAAGCTTGTATGTGTGTTTGTGTGTGATTTTATTTGTTTCTCTCGACGAGCCGGTCCTTTTGGTAAGTCATCTCTTTTATATATATATATATATATATATATATATATATATATATATATATATATATATAACTTACCAGGCGAAGGGGCACAGGCAGTAATAGCAACAAATAAACACACAGACACACACACACACACAAAAATGCTAGCTTTCGCAGCCTAGCTGCTTCATCAGGCAGAAGGGAGGAGAGGGAAAAGGAAATGATGAGGGTTTTAAGGAAGGGGGTAAGGAGCCATTCCAATCCCGGGACAGGAAAGACTTACCTTGGGGGAAAAAATGGAGGGTAAATAAATGCACACACACCCACACATTTACACAGACACAAGTACACTTAGGCAGACATACTGTAGAACTGTAGAAAGCAAAGAAGTTAGAAGTTAGACAGAGATGCCACATGAGGCAGAGACTCTGTCCAGAGAACCAAGGTAAAGATGTTAAGATGGTGGGTGGGAATTCGAATTTTTAAATTCGAATTCCCACCCACCATCTTAACATCTTTACCTTGGTTCTCTGGAGAGAGTCTCTGCCTCATGTGGCAATTCGAATTCCCACCCACCATCTTCAAAGTGTACTTGCGTCTGTGTAAATGTGTGGGTGTGTGTGTTTTTGTTTACCCTCTTTTTTTCCCCCCAAGGTAAGTCTTTCCTGTCCCGGGATTGGAATGACTCCTTATCCACTCCCTTGAAACCCTCATCATTTCCTTTTCCCTCTCCTTCCCTTCTGCCTGACGAAGCAGCTAGGCTGCGAAAGCTTGTATGTGTGTTTGTGTGTGATTTTATTTATTTTATTTGTTTCTATCGACGAGCCGGTTCTTTTGATAAGTCATCTGTTTTCTATTTTTATTTTTATATATATATATATGTTCACACAAGTTATCCCCATCCATAGAATACTTGTCACTACCTTCATACTGTATCTTTCTTAAAGATTCTAATTGTTTTTCTGTGACTATAATTCTCTCCTTAATTTCTGAAAGTTCAGTGTTAGATTTCTCTTCTAGAGTTTGCAACCTCTCTTGACAGTTAGTTAAGTTGGTATCTACTGAAAGTAGCCTATCAGATAACTCTTGTGGAGCTGTAGTAATTTCTTGGTGTTTAATAGTGACTACGTTGACAATTTCATCTAATAGATGTTGTTTATGTGCAGAAAATTTAGTTGAAACAATTTTATCAATCATATCTGGTAAATTGTCTTTGGGTATGAAAGTTTGCTTCATAGATATTAATTCCTCCTTTAAATTGTCATAGTTTTCTTGGCATTTATCAGTGTATTGTTGCAACAAAATCTGAAATGTGTCAAAGTTTTTGTCCTGTTCTGTAAGGTGATTTTTCATATCTACTAAAGCATTATGCACTTTGGTTTTTTGTGCATTAAATGAAGCTGAAAGATAATTTATCTGTTCAGTGAAATCAGTTGTAAGTTGTGTAATGTCTGATTTAAGTTCATCTTTAAGTTCTTTAAAATCCTTATTGTGTTTTTCTGTAAAATTGTTAAAGTTCCTGTTTTCTTGTTCTGTAAATGCTTGGAACAGTTTGGTTATAGTTTGTAAAGTAGGATTACTTTATTCTTCCATTCTGTTGTGTGCAAATTGTTGTCTTGTGATGGGCATACGATAGGTTAGTATAATCACACTACACACAGCACTAACACTCTATCACTGAAAACCAAAGTGAAAAAATAAAAAGTCACTCTCACCATGGAGACATGGATGGCACTGCTCTCAGTGGCATAGAAGAAGCCATGTGACGCTGCCCTGGAGACCGGAGGTGAAGCTGAGTAGAGTTGTATCAGATGTTGCAGGTGTGATGTGGCTGCTTGTGTCAGCTGCTCACAATATCTTCTGTTCTTGTTGTGCCAGATGCACACAATTTATTCTCCTTTGTCTTCTTGAAGATACTGCGTATTTGCCACAAGTTATTATATAGACTACAGCAAACTTCATATGAAATATAATTTCTTGATGATGTCTTGATAGTATTGGCAATTATGCAATTAGTATGATCGTCTTGTAGTCAGGTTCTTCTGATTATAGGGTTGCCACTTGAACTATCATGGCTGCCTGAACCTCATTTGAATAACTTTCAACAACATAAGCAGTGTGATAGTTACTTTTGTAGATGCTTAGTAATTCACCAGTTAATGAATTCCAAGCTGACATTTCTTCTTTATGAAGAGTGAAATTAAACTATTAAAACTTCCTTTCATGGTCACAATATAAAAGTCTTGAAACAATGAGATCCATCAATAGCTGTGTGTCTAAGTACTTTTAGTCATTAATTAATTACCAAATGAATTTGTCTTTTTCACTCATCTATGTACTTTGTAGAATAAACCACTCTTTTATACACTTAACTCCATATTTATTTATATTCAAGGAGATATTCTACCAATTAGTACATAGGAATATGACACAAATATCTTGACAGACATCAGACACAGAATACAAAACAAAATCAACAACTTTTTCTTCTTAGCAACCATCTAAGCACACACTTTCTCCAAGGGACTTCAATATATATCTTTAACTGGGCAGACATAATATCTGAGGGCACTTGCTGCTGCCACCATCTCCAGAATCTGAAACAAAAAGATTCTGGCGGCAGCTGCTGTTCCTATCATGCCTAATCAATTCACTAAAATAAATTTATAACTATTTGGGTATCTCAAGGTATTGGAGAAGTGGGGGAAGTGGCTTGTACCACTACAATGTAAAGCTTCTGCTATGAGTTTGCTAAACAGTGATACAACAACAATCTCTAAATCAATAATCATAACACATGAGCACCTTTATAGGGAGAGGACCACCACAGATGACATAGGGGAGGAGGCAAAAAGCAGTTAAAACCAAACTTCCTCAAAGGTCGCGGGCTAGTGTCACTGCCACATGTATGGATAGTCACCAAACCACTCAGAAAAGACATGAATAGAAGGCTGCAAACTACAACTCGTCGACGGCAGCAACAACGACGAGCAGGGAAAGGGCCAAACCCGAGTTCCGACTATGCCTGGGCGTGGCAACCAAGCCGCAGAAGGGCAAAACACCAAATAAATTCCGCTTGTTACCCTCAGTATACCAGTTCAAGATTGTCCTCGCATGGGTGGCAAGACATTTCAAAACACGTAACTAACGCAACAGTGAAGTCAAACTTTACTCCAAAACAGAAAACAGTCAGTGACACCAGATACAAAACCAGTTCAGCATCCACGCCCAAGCAGAGAATGTTCACGGTCTCGGCCCAAGTGTCCGCATCAGCTGTCACAGACCCACACGCCTGGCCGTCGTGTCTCAGCGACCGACAGAAACACTAACGGAGGTAGCACCACCATGGTTAGAAGGAGAAACAAACACAAATTGGGGTGCAGATTTTGCACAGAACAAGCCCATGGCTCAATCTCCCCACCCAAAAGGAGGAGATTGGGGGAGGGGGGGTCAAGAGCGGCCAGCAGCTTTGACTTGTGTGATATGAACACAGTAAATTTTAGCTGACTGCTCTTCTTTAACCAAAAGATTAACTGGAGTCAGGATTTTCAGTATGGTACATGGATCTTTAAAATGAGGAGTGAACTTAGCTAGATTTTTCCTGGGGCCCTGTTTAGCTGGAAAATTAGGAACATACTCTTGATCTCCTACTTTGCCAGGAAATGGGCACTGATTACGATTGTAAAGAAAGGCCTGGTGTTTATGAGCAATGGCAATGTTATTTCTGGCTCTACTCCAATTATTTCTAATGAACTGTGATGTAACTGGATTAGGTAACAAATCATGAATACCCTAAAGGTTGACCACGGCAAATATTGAAGAATACGGAGTAGCCTTAGACATCTCATAATTACCATTATTGAAAGCAACGCTCAACCAAGGTAATGTTGAATCCCATTTACGGGGAGAATTTTGATGGTAAATGATTAGGGCAACTTAAGATTGTGGTTCACCCTCTCGGCAAAATATCCCTTATGGTAGTATGGAGTGGAGTAACGTGTTTGATGCTGTTACGGAAACAAAAAGCCTTAAAGAAACGTGATCAAAAGCAAGGCGCATTATCACTGACAAATTGTTTAGGAGGTCCAAACACACTGAAAATATGAGCAAGATTATGAACTGTAGTACTGGTGGTAACATTACGAGTTGGTAAGAGCCAAGTGAACCTTGTGAAAGCATCAATAACTCCCAAAATGTATTGGTTACCTCTATTAGTGTGTGGCAATGAACCAAGGTGGTCAATATAAAGTTTATCTAAGGGCACTTGCTCTCTATCAGAATGAAGCAACCCATGCTGGGGTCCACAGCTAGGTTTGGCCTCTTGACACAATTTACAATGAGCAACCTTGTTACTACTATCCTTGTCCATGCCCGACCAAGTAAGATGCTGTTTGATTTTACAACAAGTCTTATGGAAACCAAAGTGTCCATCTATGATAAAGTCATGAAAATAGGAAAACACAGGCTGAACCAGACTATCCAGAATACAAATATTCAGGTTACCATTGGGGTGCATGTTCTTATGCAATATGCCCTTAACAATCTTGTAATTAGTTAGTTTTTTCCCAGATTGAATGTGGTGCTTGGATCCCAAATTAGCATCCTGATCTTGTTTATCAGCCAAATTACCAAATAGTTGAGGGAAATCAGTATGCACAGGGCAAACCAACTGATCAGCAAGAGGGACACTAGAAGACTCGGGGGGGGGGGGGGGGGGATCCTCAGTATACATTCGGCTTAGAGTATTGGCCAACATATTGTCAGTGCCTTTAATATGATGCACTTTAAACTGAAATGCAGAAATGTGGACAGCCCACCTGGCAATGTGACCAGTCTTGCAGGATCTCACCAACACCCAACTCAAAGCCCGATTATTGGTTTCCAAGTCAGCTTCTCTGGGTTCCAAATAAAAACATAACTTATCCACGGAAAATAGTATGGCGAGAGTCTCGCACTCATACACTGAGTAGTTAGTTTTGGCATCGGTGGGCTTGAGAGAACCAAAGGCTGAGTGTTGTCTTTGGTCCTGATATTCTTGCAAAAGAATGGCAGAAATGCCCAGATTGGAAGCATCAGTCTGCACAACAAACCTTTTACTAAAGTTAGGAACTCCAAGAACAGGTGGGTTGCAGATGGCAGATTTAATAGTATCAAAAGTATCTTGCTGGTCTTGGCCCCAAACAAACTTAGCTCCTTTGTGCCTTAAATTATTAAAGGGAGCTGCAATTTGAGAAAAATTTGGTACAAACTGCCTAAAATAGTTTGCCATGTCGATAAATTTGATGATGCCTTTTTTGTCGGCCAGAGGTTTCAGAGCTCTAAAGGCCTTGGTGTGTTCTTGATCAATGAGAACACTGGTGCCAGAAACTAAATGTCCTAAAAATGACACTTACTGATGGGCTAAGGTGATTTTTGATGGTTTAACAGTAAGGCCTGCAGCTTGTAGCCTATTAAAGATTTGTTCAATATGGTGGAGATGCTTGGGAAAGGTTTTGCTGTAAGTAATTAAATAAACCAAGTAATTGTATACACAGACCAATTTAAGATCACCTAGGATGTTACCAAGAAGGCGGGTAAGAACCACAGCACTTGTAGCTAGTCCAAAAGAGACCCTATTAAACTCGAAAAAGTTCCAGTCAGTACAAAACATGGTTACATGTTTGCACTGCTCAGTAAGAGGTATTTGATAATCTGCCTGATTTAAGTCAAGGACAGAAATCAGTTTGCTCCAGCGAACCACATGAAGGAATTATGAAGATCAGGCAGTGGCACTGATTCAAGAATAACTTTTTTATTAAGAGGTTGGTGGTCGACTACTGGATGAAAGTCATGACCCTGATCTTTAGGCACCAAAAATATGGGGGCAGCATAAGGAGATGTTGAATGCCTAATAACACCCTGCTGAAACATCTTGGAAAGTTTACTTCTGAGTATTTTCATCTTCGGTGGTGACAAACAATACAGTTGATTGTGTCACCGGGACATCGTCATTTAGGCGAATGTGATATTGTAATATATTAGCTTATCAGACAAAACATTAGGGAACTTATTGAGGAGGGTAACAAGTTGATCAGCCTGTTGTAAGGAAAGATGGGAAACCTCGAATGTTTCAATATCAGTAGCCAATAAGGAAAGAGTATTAGGGCCTAAAGTGCACTTGCCACATTCACACAAGACAAACTTGGTTGAAGAAGAAAATTTAAAGGAAAAGGAGTGCACAGAAATATCTAACAGTAACCCTGGTTTAAGGATGAAGTCACAAATTAAGAGTAATTTAACTAGTAAATCCTTGACCAAAGCTAAGGTAAGTGGCCAAGAAAAGGTCCCTATAGATAAACTGCCCCTAATCGCACCCTGCAGAGTCAACAAAAGCCCATTGGCGAGACGATATCTCTGCACTGGTAAAGGCACTTAGCGTAGTCTAGTGAGGTGGGACAATTCAAGATACCAATCAAGGTTAAGCAAAGAAATAGAACTACCAGAATCGAGAAGTCCACAAACTGGCTCATGTCCTAACATAGTACAAACATAGGGTAAAGGTGCTCGAGGCCCAACATCAATCTTGGCGCAAAAATGTCATTTACGGTGCCGGATAAATACCCAGCAGTTGTCCTGTCATCATTTATTGGGATGGACGGGATGCGGGTTAGGGCACTGTCTTACCAAATGACTGAAGGAACCACATCTAAAACATGCTTGGGAGTTACCAGAGTTAAGTGTTGATTTCATGTGCGATATTCCAGGACTAGTATGGTTGTTTGCGGTGCTGGATTGACTCAAGACCAACAGATTATCAGCAAAGGAAATGGCACTAATGGATTGAGCTACTTCAAATAATTGTTGCCAAGAAACAGGCTGACTAAGGAAACACAAGCATGATCTATCAGGTCTAATCCCTTCGATGACAATTGATATTAAGCAGCAGCAGTTTTAAATCTCTGTAAATAATCGTGCAAGCTCTCGTGACCGTCTTGCACTTGCTAAAGAAACCAACATTCCAACTCATTATACATTCTAGTTGACAACATTTTATCTATTAGCATACAGTGAAAGTGTTTAACAATTAAAGTGTCAGTAATAGCACCTTGAATGTCATCTCTGAGCTGACCTTAAGTAAGGGGATACAACAGAGCCAAAACCATGGAATCCGAAATATTAAATGCCTCGGCATGTTATTGGATGCTATAATAGTTTTTTATATAATACTACTATTGCACTAAAACCATTATTTTGTATACATCACCTTGTTTCAGTTGTTCAGTGGTAGATGTTGTTTTAATAGTTCACCTGCCTTTAAATAAATATGACAACATTAGGACGACAGATTCTTGGACATCTTGGAACCAGTAATATGACATGTTTCATTTTATGTATTTTTATTTAATCTTGATGAAGCACATAAACAGAAGTAATATATAATGACTGACTGTGTTCTACATAATGACAAACTTATTATTTCTCTGTGTTAGATACTACTAGCATCACTTCACAACTGATGGCATTCACACCAATTCACATATATTAATACATATTATATTTTCGAGAATATTCTAGAACACGGAAATAGTTAAACACAGTTTTAATAATTTGTTTGTTGAACATAAATGAACTTTGATTTAAGTAAAGATACACAAAATTATGACAAATGTAATGATAGATTTTTCTTATCAAAACAAAACAATACAAAAGATTGTAAGCAAATAACAATTAGCGCAGTATTAATGTATGTTTACATTATTTAAAATGATTAATTTATGTTGGCTATGCAACCTTCTGGTCAGCAAAGTATTACATTATGGTCAATACATTACAGAAGACCAGGTAGTGGTGTTATAAAATGCTTATATAATATAAATATGGAATATTAGGGCACAGTACCATGATCAAATGTGGTATTGTACTTTGAATTTATCCAAACAAACGAGACTTTCTAGGCCAAATACATTACAAGACATACTAATAACCTCAGAAGTTCTTTGATTTGGTAAATATCATAAGTAGACAATGATAGTATATCTTTAAGTAGTAGCATAAGTGGGTTGGGCAATTTAGCAAAAGATGTAGATAACTGCGAAAACACAGTTGCACTGTGTGTCAAACTGCTTTCACTTTGAGGTGTTAAAGAGGGGTGCAAAATGTGAAATTGCTCATGATCCAACCCTAATGCTGTTACCCTAGATTGTAACTGATTTAGTTGGGAGCAAATATTGGCAATAATTTGTTTTTGCTTGCCTTTAGAATCAAACAGAGTTAAATCAGACGCATTTGATGCAAGATGAATTACATGAGCACGGACCTTATCCAATTGTTTCTGAGAGCGCTGGTCACCATAAAAAAAGACAATAGTGGCAGACACTTCTTGAAGGGCATTATTCATAATGGCAATATGAGTATTAATATCACCCATACGATCCGCGTTGATTGTTACCAGCTCATTGAGAGACCCATGTAGGCGAGAACGTAATTCAGCAACACTTCCCTCAGTAGGTTGACCCCGTACATGTAATTCATATAAAAGATGGTCCTTCTTCAAAAAATCAATACCTGGACAATTTCTAGCCATGGTGGTACTGCACCCTGAAATGATACGGAATTGAAAACAGGAAGGCATCACAAATACAAAATATTCTCATAATACTGAACTACAATCAGTGAAAATCGATGAAATGTTCTTGGGTTATCAGCCGAATGGTGGCGTCGTCTTGGCACAACGTTTCAATGAGTTTCGTACTTATCATCATCAGGCGAGGTGTCGGGATGCTGTTCTGCACCTCCACGTCTGACCATTGTCCACTTCTGCAGGCGGCCAATCAGGGACCTTCAGAAGCGGCTGCCGCGTCGGTGGTGGGGATACGCGGCGCGGCCAGTGGTGGGGGAATGCGGCGTAGCTCTGGTACGTGCTTCGGGCCCTGGCGGCTGTCCATTCTGTCAGTGGACACCGCCACGTTCTGAACAGAGCGTTCCTGCCTAATCTTTTCAATCATAGGATTCCAGGCTATGCTCAGCTGAAATCCGCTATCCCGATTGACCAAGTTATCGTGGAGACGTATTTCCACTGCTTCCTTAAAGACAGAACCCCAGAATCCATTGGCACCACATATCTTCTTAGTTTCTTCAAACTTGAAGGTATGCCCCTCATCAATGCTGTGCTCTGCTACAGCAGACTTGCTTTTTTGCCCCAGGCATGTATTTCTGACGTGCTCTACACAGCGTTGTGATATGCACCGTTGTGTTTGTCCGCTGTACAGCTTACCGCATTCGCATGCCCGGTGTCTGTAATCCTAAAGGGTCTTTGGTTGAACCAAGTACGTCCCTTTAGAATTACAGACACCGGGCATCTACAGTATCGAGTGTGAATGCGGTAACCTGTACATCGGACAAACACAACGGTGCATATCACAACGCTGTGTAGAGCATGTCAGAAACACACGCCTAAGGCAAAAAAGCAAGTCTGCTGTAGCAGAGCACAGCATTGATGAGGGGCACACCTTCAAGTTTGAAGAAGATATGCGGTGCCAATGGATTCTGGGATTCTGTCTTTAAGGAAGCAGTGGAAATACGTCTCCACGACAACTTGGTCAATTGGGATAGCGGATTTCAGCTGAGAACAGCCTGGAATCCTACGATTGAGAAGATTAAGCAAAACACTCCGTTCAGAACGTGGCAGTGTCTGCCGACATAATGGACAGCTGCCAGGGCCCGAAGCACAAACCAGAGCCACGCCGCATTCCTCCAAAAATGCCGCGCCGCGTACCCCCACCACCGACGCGGCAGCTGCTTCCGAAGGTCCGTGATTGGCCACCTGCAGAAGTGAACAACGGTCAGACGACTGTATAGGGAGGTGCAGAACAGCATCATGACACCTCGCCTGAGGATGATGAGTACAAAACTCATTGAAACATTGTGCCAAGACGATGCCCCCACTCGGCTGATAACCCGAGAACATTTCATCTCTGGAATATGTCGAGAGAGCCTGCAATCGCATAAATCAGTGAAAATGTCAATCAGTTTTATGAAGTGGATCAAAAGATCTGCTACCAGTTGAAAACCAGGATTTTAATTGCTTTAATAGAAGCACACAGATACTGGGCACAGTAGGGTATCACTGATAGACATTTTCATCAAAATACCAAGACAATGTAATTTATTAGTAAGTGCAAAATTTAACATCACACTTAACATCAGATAACAGCTGGCATGAACAGGTAAACATACAGATACTAAGCACAATACATTAAGGAGAACATCTACTTTTAAAACAAGAAGGAAGCAATCATTTCCCTTTACAAAAATAACAGGTGAGATTTAAAAAAAAAAAAAAAAAAAAAAAAAAAAAAACAAAAAACAATATTACAACAAGGATACCATTTTTAAAAGAAAGAGTGAGCAAGGAATAGCAAAGGCAGTAACACTAGATAAAATTAACAGCGGGCGCTACAGGCTTTGCTTAGGCAAGTATACAAACACCAGCAGTGTAACTGAACTGTGCTTCTAAACATTGGCCGGAGCACACTGTGCAATTTAGAATGAAACCTCACCATGTAACATGAATGACCATTTGCAGTAATTAAGACTACAGTTACAATTTGGTCAGAGCACACTGTGAAATTTAGAATGAAACCTCACCACATAACATAAATGACCATTTGCAATAAACAAGACTTCAATTACAGTGTACTGGCCCTAAAGATGCACACAGTAACCATAGAAAGATTAAAATAATGGGCTGCCTTTTACTTTATTATTATTATTATTATTATTATTATTATTATTATTATTATTAGACACACATGGCACAGCTTAAATTTGGAAATTTTCACAATAAAAAATACCTTTTAAAAAACTTGGTCAAAACTAGACAATTAAAAGGCAGTAACACTAGATACATTAAGATACCCCTTTGGGTTAATATACAATTATCCAAAGCCATCAACAGAGTAATTGAACAACCCTCTTTAAATACTGGCCAGAACACACTGTGCAACAGAGAGAAGGCTGAGACCTTTACCTAAATGGCCATTTCAACTCGGCGAGTTACACGAAACATCAGCTGATTCTCAAAAGAAGGAAAGACAATAACTCTAGATATATTATTAGCAATGCCTCTTTTGGATGCTATTTAGGTAATTTCATTTCATAGACATTTGGCTCAAATTAAGTTTGGAACTACACAATAAAGATACCATTTTACACAATACATTGGCCAAACGAGATGATAAAAACAATAGACAATATACAAGCACCAACGTTGACAGTGTAATTGAACAGTGCCCTTTAAATACTGGACAGAGCACATTACGCACATCAGGTAAAATGTCTGCTACGAGCTTGCTAAACAGTAATACAATGACAATCTCTAAACCAATAATCATAACACATTAACACCTTTATAGGGAGAGGATTTCCATGGCTGACATAGAGGAGGAGGTGAAAAACTGTTAAAACCAAATTTCCACAAAGGCCACTGGCTAGCATCTCTGCCACATGTATGGATAGTCATCAGACCACTCAGAAAAGACACAAACAAAAGGCTGCAAACTACAACTGGCCGACTGCAGCAACAAAGACGAGCGGGGAAAAGGGCCAAACCCTAAGTTCTGACTATGCCTGGGGGTGGCAACCAAGCCACAGAAGGGCAAAACGCCAAATAAATTCTGCTTGGTACCCTCAATATATCAATTCAAGATCGTCCTCACATGGGAGGTGAGACATTTCAAAACATGTAACTAACGCAACAGTGAAGTCAGACTTAATTCCAAAGCAGATAACAGCCAGCGACACCTGGCACAAAACCAGCTTGGCGTCCACGCCCGAGTGGAGAGCGTTCACAGACCCAGCCCAAGCGTCCGCATCAGCTGTGACAGACCCACTCGCCTGGCCATCGCATCCCAGCGGCCAATGGAAACACTAACGGAGGTAATACCACCACTGTTAGGAGGTGAAACAGACACAAATTGGGCCACGGATTTCAAACAGAATGAGCCAATGGCTCAGTTGTCAGTAGTGGCTCTTGCTGTGTGGCACTGTCCTCTCTTCTTGGCGATGAATAAATTTACATTGTGCCCATAATTCCATGCCACAATATAATAGACAACCAGCATCCAAGGCTAATTTTTGGAAACTCCACTTTGCTGGCTCACTATGTCTCGCCACATATGTCATTCACTGGCTGTCTACACTCGACACTCTTGTTAAGTCACACTGTACATATTCCCGCCTCTTTCTTACACGCCAAAACTTGGCGCCTTCTACATCAGCAATGAGGAAGTACCAATGTTTTACATGATACATTTCATATTACATGACCTGCATTTGGACCAGAGTACAATCTTCTTACATTTATAACAATAAATATTACCATCAAAATACTGTACAATCAAGATAAACAAAATCATTTTTAACTCTATAAATACTCAAAATAAGATAACATACATACCACAGATCACAAAAATAATTAATGATGGATACCTAAAATTTTATATATCTATTACAGCAAAACAAACATTTGGTATTAAATAGTTTGAACAAATTATTGAGTATATACATTAATGTTAAAACTCCTCCTCCAGTTATACCTGATCTGTCTTTTCAATATACATTCCATGTCTAGCCAAACATTTCTGAACTTCCCACTTAATTTGTCAAGATAGATTAAATGCGCCGCAAACACTGACCTTACCAATTCACAAAATTGTTACACACTTTTATTAATTTTGGTAGCATTATATCTATGTAAACAGGTGATTTTGATGGGAATGCATTATCTGTAATTTAGAAAAATCATGTTCAGCAGCTGTGTAACTAGTGCTCATAGTGGGCTAGCTTGTGGAGAGCTTATGTGTGTAATGCAGAAACAGCAGACTGGGAGGGGGGGGAGGGGGGGACCTGAGCGCTTGGAAGAGCCGTAACATCACTGCTAATTCTCTGTGCAGCCAGGATGGTGGCAGTGTATTATATATGATAAAGTTAAATTTAAGGATAAAACATAACTGAGATAGAGAAGTGCGGCACAATTTCTGAAATGGTTTTGTATGACATGTCTGATGATGTACAGACATCCTTTCTATCAAGTAAATATAAAAAGTTTTTGTAGAACGAAAACACAGAAATTTAGTAATTAGTTATAAATTTATAACTTTTAAACCATTTAAGATACAGAGGTGAGCAAGGGCTCATAGAAAAGGTCTCATCAAGATGTATTCACCTGATATGCTTACATTTGACATAAGATAAATGCTGATAACAGGAACCTAATTCAGTAATAAGATTTTATAAATTTGTTAATAACATAAAGTACAAGACAGATACATTACCATCATGGCAGTGTTTGTTTGCAGGTATCTTAATGAAAATGGTTATACCACAAAATCACATTGTTCAAATTTATTTGTGCATGTTTTCTTTGCTTAAATAATTAATTTGTATATAATTGTACATAATTGTTTAATTTGAAATGGTACACCAAATCAGTTTGTTCTCTTGTAAAGAGCAGGAAATATGTAATAACATGTTTCATACAGATTTGTGCAACAGAGTTTATCACATATATAAGTTTAAAAGAGGAAAACAATACTGCAATTGGTGGAAGAGTTGATATTGATATCTGAATCGCTCCATAGGAGAAATGATAATTCAAACATGTTAATTAATATGATCAGCTTATATTTATTTGTTTCTACTATAAGTGTTTAAAGGTGTTTGTGTATGAATGTACAGTATACTTGGCTAAGCATTGTACATTGGTGAAGGGTGGCATCTAGGGATTTTGATGATGCCAGGGTTTATCCAGAGGACAGGTATAAAGGCTGGGTGATAAGCCCAGGTGGGGGAGTGTGTGTTTGGCTATCATCATGCCGGCGAAACTATGACAGTCTCTGCTGCAACTTTTGGAAGAGTGAAACTTAAAAAGTTTTCAGAGTGCGGAAAGTGCGGTTGAACTTAGAAGAATTTACGAGTGTGGCGAGTTACTGTTTAAACTTGCAGGGTTTCTTCTTGAGATGCTGTGTGCTATGTTAAACTTGAAGATTGCAATGGGTGAAGCTTAGGCACTGTGACTTCAATAAATTTACATGGATCAGAATGGTTGTACCAAGTTGTTGAGAAACTGGTTGTAGGAGTGCATTTTATTAGGAAGTGTCAGCTGAGTTTCATAAACATTCAATCATTTCTCTGAAATGTGCAGATATCTGTTGACGAATATATTTTTTGTCAAATGAACTGTGATTTGAGTGAATGTAAAGACAATGTATTTGTGGCTAGACACAGGCTAGTGAAACAGTATTATGCAATGAACAGTAGCCTTGTAGGGAAATTCAAAATATTTTTGGGGAAGTAAATTTTGTCTGGGGGCTGAGCTATGTTAGATATGCCAACGTACAGTGAACATTACTTTGATCTGATAAATAAACATAATACATAAAACTATAATGTAATTGTTGTGAAAGTTATTTCTATGTAATGCACACTTCTTCTCAGTGTTCTTTGTGTTTTATTGACCATATGCAGGTGGGAACTGTAGACAGATTTTTTATCATCCCTTAGACAGAGCAGTACTAATTGAGCCAGAGAACTTGATTGTCTTAACTTTATATAAGATTCTCTACAGACAGCCTTTAATAACCCTGCAACTCCCATTTGCCTGCTTCAATTGCTGTATTTTTATATTTTCTCCTTTCATCACTCAAGTTCAGTATCTCCTGTGTTATCAAAGAATTTTCTATTAGGTCATGTCTTTCTACCTATGTGGTTCTCTGCTGCCTTCATGACTGTGTCTCTCAAAGCTACCAATTCTTCTTCTACTGTAGTACTCTCCCCCATATCAGTCAAACCTTGCCCAATTTTCTATTTGAAGCTCTCTACGACCTCAGTTTCCTTCAATTTATCCAGGTTCTATCTCCTAACTTTTCTATCATTTTGCAGTTTCTTCAGCTTTAGTATACATTTCATAGCCAGTAAGTTATGGCCATAGTCTATATCTGCCCATGGATATATCTTACAGTTTAAAACCTGCATTCTAAACATGTGTCTTACCATTCCGAAATTAGTCTGGTACCTTTCAGTGCCTCCTGGTGCATGTAATACAACCTCCTTTCGCTATGATTAATTCAAGTGTTTGTGATGATTAAATTTTATTCTGCACAAAATTCTACCATCTACCTCCTGTTTGATTCATTTTACCCAGTCCATATTCACCTACTATTTTTTCTTCTCTTCCTTTTCCCACTATTGAGTTCCAGTTTCCCATGAAAATCAAGTGTTCCTCTCCCTTAACTGTCTGTATAATTTGTCTTATCTTGTAACATGTTACTTCAATCTCATCATCAGCAGACCTAGTTGGCATACAAATGTGTATTACTATGGTTGGTGTTAGCTTCATATCTATATTTGCTATGATAATGCATTTGCTATACTGTTCATAGTAACTTACATGCATACCTACTTTCTTATTCATTATTTGACCTTCTTCTGCAATACCACCTACCAATTTTGTATTTATAACCTATATTCACTTGACACAAAAATCTGTTCATCCTGCCACTGAACTTCACTAATCCCCACCATATCTAAAGTCATCTTATCCATCTCTCCTTACCTACTCAATTAAGGGATAGAACATTCCAGGCTCTAATCCATAGAATGTCTGTTTCATTTTTTGTGATGACCTCATCTCCCTGAGTAGTTCCCATGTGGAGATCAGAAGGGGGGACTATTTTACCTCTGGAATGATGCCATCATCATTTATTCTTACAATAGAGCTGCATGTCCTCAGGAAAAGTAACAACTGTAATTTCCTCTTGGTTTCAGCTGTTCACTGTAGCTGTATGGCAAATCCATGTCAAACTGGTACAAAGTTCTTTACTTTGACTGCTTCTCCCTGACTTAAGCTTATTGGGTTGAACTTCCTGACAGACTTCTCTGTTACTCTCCTCTCTGATTGATTTACTTAGTTCTTTGCCCATTCCACTTGTATACTTTTGTAACTATTCTTAAATTAATATAAACAATCAAAAACTCCCACTTACAATCACTTTCTGATAATTTAAATTGAATGGAAATTACAGAACAGTCATGAATATTTACAATAAACAAATGAAATCGTATTTTTGTACAATATTATTTAAAAGATTGATAAAACCTGTGAGTGTCTTATAAAAAATATATACATTTATTTAATTAATTTAACGAAATTCTGAAGCAGTTATCTACATCTGCATCTGCAGGGTATACTCTGCAAATCACATTTAAGTGCCTGGCAGAGGATTCATCAAACCACCATTATACTATTTATCTCCCATTCCATTCTCGAATAGCACGTGGGAAGAAAGAACACCTGAATCTCTCCGTTCGAGCTCTGATTTCCTGTATTTTATTCTGATGATCATTTCTACCTATGTAAGTGGGAGTCAACAATATATTTTCGCATTCGGAGTAATATTTCGCAGTGGAGTAATATTTACATGTGTGTGTGTGAGTGTGTAGACTTTTTATGCATTTACTGATAATTTTTGTGGTGTACTGAATTATTGCCATTGGAGAAAGAAAACTGTGTTAGTGAATTATGCCATGCTGTTTCATTCCTGGGTGTTCATCTGGATATGACAAGTCATCTGCATTAAGCAGGCACTTTTTTAGATCACCAAAGAGTGCCAGTGATTTTGCTAAATGGGCTAAAGTTATTCTGAAGAAGAACATTGACAGACATTTCACTGATGACTACTTTGTTATAGAAGGAAACGGGGTTGAAATACTGTGAATGACATGGAAGTTAAAGCCATATTCAGTGCAGGGGCGTAGATACGGGGGGCTTCAAACCACGCCTGTCACTTGTGCTAAAATTAAAAAATTACAATAATTTGTGTAATGAATATGAAAGTTAGACTGAAAACTTTGCCAACAAAGAGAGGTACCAGGGTGGTGGAAGGAAGAAAGATTAGTGTTTAACGCCCTGTCGACAACGTGGTCATTAGAGGCGGGGCTTACGCTCGGATTGTTTAGGTAAGGTTGGGGAAGGAAATCAGCCGGGCCCTTTGAAAGGAACCATCCCAGCATTTGCCTGGAGTGATTTAGGGAAATCGTGGAAAACCTAATTTGGATGGCCGGAGGTGAATTTGAACCACCGTCATCCCAAATGTGAGTCCAGTGCGTGTACCAGAGTGTCTGTAAGTTGTAATTGATGCTTAGTTGAGCCTTGGCATCTTACTTGTTGTCAGGACACTGTCTCGAGTGTCTTATTGGTGGCCTTCGTGAGGCCTAGGCAAGTGTTGTGCACAACTTTCACGACTGTAAATCTTGTCAGTTAAAAAATATTGCTCTGGTAACCACCACCTAACCTTCAGTAACAATGAACAAGTATTGTTGAATTCCAGCCAGAAACACACTCCACAGACTGTTTAAAGAGTGTAACGAAGGCCACCGTATCTTATGTTTACTACTGCTACCAGCTTCAGTGATCTACTAACTTCATTACTACAGTAGGGTGGCGAACTTGTATGTGACACAGACAAATATATTTTTTAAATGAGAACAAATGAATGACACCATAACCTTATTACTTCAGTGTATAATTTATACCACAGATCCTGAACATCTGCACACACAAATGCCTAAAGTGGCAGCATTTTATCACAGACAGATTAAATTCCCCCTCTTTTGACAGATATTAATCATGTGAAAGTAGTTAATTTCCATGTTTTGGATCTAATTTTCGAGTTTTTATTTTATTGAAATAATTAGCTCTATAGGCTGTCAGTGCTTTTTAATACACATATTAACTCCCATGAACCACAGACATTGCCGAGGTGGGGAGGCTTGCGTGCCTCAACGATACAGACAGCCGTACCATAGGTGCAACCACAGCGGAGGAGTATCTGTGGAGAGGCCAGACAAACGTGTGGTTCCTGAAGAGGGATGGCAGCCTTTTTAGTAGTTACAGGGGCAACAGTCTGAATGATTGCCTCAGCTGGCCTTGTAACATCAGCTAAAGTGACCATGCCACACAGCTACTGCGAACGGCTGAAAGCAAGGGGAAACTACAGCCGTTACCTTTCCCGAGGACATGAAGCTCTACTGTATGAACATATGATGATGGCATCCTCTCAGGTAAAATATTCCGGAGGTAAAATAGTCCCCCATTCAGATCTCTGGGTGGGGACTACTCAGGAGGATGTGATCATCAGGAAAGACAGTACTGGCATTCTACTGATTGGAGCGTGGAATGTTAGATCCCTTAATCAAGTAGGGAAGTTAGAAAATTTAAAAAGAGAAATGGAAAGGTTGAAGTTACATATAGTGAGGATTAGTGAAGTTCGGTGGAAAGAGGAACAGGACTTCTGGTCAGGTGAGTACAGGATTATAAATACAAAATCAGTTGGGGGTACTACAGGAGTAGGTCTGATAATGAATAAGAAAATAGGAATGCGGGTAAACTACTATGAGCAACACAGTGATCCCATTATCGTATTCAAGGTTGATATGAAGCCAACACCAACCACAGTAGTACAGGTTTATATGCCAACTAGCTCTGCTGATGATGAGGAGAGTGAAGAAATATATGAAGAGCTAAAGGAAATTATTCAGACAATTAAGGGAGAGTAAGACTTAATTGTTATGGGAGACTGGAATTCGGTAGTAGGACAAGGAGGGGAAGGAAAGATAGTAGGTGAATATGGTCTGGGCAAAAGGAATGAAAGAGGAAGCTGCCTGGTAGAATTTTGCATGGAACATAATTTAGTTATAACAAACACCTGGTTTAAGAATCACAAAAGAAGGTTGTATACTTGGAAGAGACCAGGAGATACCAGATAGATTTTATAATGGTAAGACATAGATTTCAGAACCAGGTTTTAAACTGTAAGACAAACCCAGGGGCAGATATAAACTCTGCCCATAACTTATTGATCATGAATTGTAGGCTGAAACTGAAAGAACTGCAGAAAGGTAGGAACATAAGGAGATGGGACCTGGATAAACTGAAGGAACCTGAAGTTCTTGAGAATTTCCTAGGGAGCTTCAGGCAAAAATTGACAGAAACAGGGGAAAATAAAACAGTAGAAGATGAATGGGTAGCATTGAGAGATGAAATAGTGAAGGCAGCAGAGGAAAAAATAGGTAAGAAGGCAAGACCTACAAAAAATCCTTGGATATCACAGGACATACTAAATTTAATTAATGAAAGGAGAAAATATAAAAATGCAGTAAATGAAACAGGCAAAATTGAGTACAGATGACTAAGAAATGAGACTGACAGGAAGTGCAAAATGGCTAAGCAGGAGTGGCTAGAAGGCAAATGCAAGGATGTAGAAGTATGTATAAATAGGTGGAAAATACATACTGCGCACAGGAAAATATAAGAGATATTTGGAGATAAGAAAAACAGCTCTATGAATATCAAGAACATAGATGGAAAGCCAGTTCTCAGCAAAGAAGGTAAAGTTGAAAGGTGCAAAGAGTATATAGAGAAGCTCTATGAAGGAAATGAACTTAGAGGCAATATTGTAGGAAAGGGAGAAGAAGTAGAAGAGGCTGAAATAGGAGATACTGTACTGATAAATGAAGTTGACAGAGCACTGAAGGACCTAAGTCGAAACAAGGCCCCTGGAGTAGATGACATTCCCTCAGAGCTACTGAAGTCTCTGGGAGAACCAGCCGTGACAAAACTGTTTCACCTGGTATATAAGATGTATGAGACAGGCGAAATATCCTTGCACTTTAAGAAAAATGTTATAATCCCCATTCCATAGAAAGCAGGTGCAGACAGGTGTGAAAACTACAGAAGCATTAGTTTAATAAGTCATGGTTGCAAAATATTAATATGAATTATTTACAGAAGGATGGAAAAGCTGGTAGAAGCCAACCTTGGGGAAGATCAGTTCGGGTTCAGGAGAAATGTAGGAACACGGGAGGCAATACTCACTTTATGGCTTATCCTAGAAGTACAAAAACCAGACAGTGGTTGTCAGAGTTGAAGGGCATGAAAAGGATGCAGTGGTTGGGAAGGGAGTAAGACAGGGTTGTAGCCTTTCTCCAATGTTATTCAATTTGTACATTCAGCAAGCTATAAAGGAAATCAAGGAGAAATTTGGAGAAGGAATTAGAGTTTATGGCATTGTGTTTTGCCGATGACATAGTAATTCTGTCAGATATAGCAAATGACCTGGAAGAGCAGTTGAACGGAATTTACAGTGTGCTGAAAGACGCATATAAGATGAAGATTAACAAGAGCAAAACTAGGATAATGGACTGCAGTCTAAGAAAATCAGGTGATGCTGGAGGAATTAGATTAGGTAACGAAACAATAAAGGAGGTAGATGAGCTTTATTACTTGGGCAAATGATGGTCGCAGTACAAAGGATATAAAGTGCAGAATGGCAATGGGTAGAAAAGCATTCTTGAAAAAGAGAAATTTTTTAACATCAAATATTGATTTAAGCCTAAGGAAGTCCTTTCTGAAGGCATTTGTGTGGAGTGTTGCCTTGTATTGGAGTGAAACATGGACGATAAATAGTGCGGACAGGAAGAGGATAGAGGCTTTTGAAATTTGGTGCTACAGAAGAATGCTGAAGATTAGGTGGGTGTATCACGTAACTAATGAGGAGGTACTGAAGAGAATTGGGGAGAAAAGGAATTTTTGGCATACCTTGACTAAAAGAAGGGATCGATTGGTAGGGCACATTCTTAGACATCAAGGAATTGTGAATTTAGTGTTGGAGGGAAGTGCATGGGGTAAAAACCACAGAGGAAGACCAAGAGATGGATACAGTAAGCAGATTCAAACAGATGTAGGTTGCTGTTCTTATGTGGAGTTGAAGAGGCTTGCTCAGGACAGGGTATTGTGGAGAGCTGCATCAAACCAGTCTCTGGACTGAAGACCACAACAACATTAATCTAATCTGTAGATATTTAGCCTCAATTTCATGTCTCTACCCTGTTTCGCAAAATCTTAGGCTTTAAATTGACATTCTTAGCATATTTTGCAACTCACTTGAAACCATGCAAATTTCCTCCAAAGAGAGTAGTGAAGGTAACAGTCCCATTATGTAACAACATCAATGATTTGTACACCAGTTGTAGTACCTTGTCCTATCCATATAGCACTTAGTGACGCTGATGCAAGTATAATTATCAAGTTTCAAATGGAAAGTAAAAAATTTGAAACACACAATCGGCTATTGAAAGAGAAGAGGAGAGTAATTTTTTAGAAAAAAAAAAATTCTACTGAATCACAATCAAAGTCCTGTGCATGTTGTGCTTTCAGTTTCCTGAGTAAAACACAAAAGTTGATCATAGACTCTCTGATTAGGAAGTGCAAACAATTGCAACTGGTATGCAATATAATGATGAGTTTATTTTGGAATACTTGCTTCTCAAAATTAAATCCCTTAAGGGCTAAGGGCATTGTTGAAGGCACAACTTAGTTCCTCTGCCTTCTGAAGCTTATTGGAGAAAGCTCTGCAAGGGATTTAAATACTCATTTGGTGCCAATACACAAGCCATAAAAGCTATTAGAGTATTTAGAAATGAACAGTATGAAATGTTTAGGCATTATCATTTTCAATTAAGTAAAATTAGGGGAAGACATTCTATTTAATTACTCCTGACTTAAAGTCGATGGTTTTGTAGACTTGGGTGATTTAACTAGAGAGGAAAAAAGGATACTTTGGTGAATCATGCTTTGATATTCATGTTTATTTGTCTCATTTATAGCTGGATCCAACTGGTTGCTGTTTATGCGAGCAAAAATGCAACTAGTGGAGATACCTTAGTTAAAATATTGACACAGGTAGTTATACAGTTGGAAGAAGCTGTAGCAAGGGTGATAGCTCTCACAAGTGATGGAAATCAACAAATAAAAAGGCTTGGATTAATCTAGGGATTACTGGCAAAGTAGAAAGTATTAATCATAGTATCCAAAATCTAGTTGATGAAATAAATCTCGGGTGAACAGCCTGGTATGAATGTGCATAAGACACAGTATTTCAGAAATTGACCACGGTACCATCATCAGGTGCACTGATGTACTGACCAGTGGGCGGTTGGCACCAGGTATATATATCACAATATCCCCCTCCCCTGTAGGTGCTCCATATGAGACGGCATGGGCCATGTCCCCCGCATCTGCTCTTCCACCATCTGGGAGCTATGTCTGAGCTCAGCACATCCAGGAGGGTCTGCTGGCACCATTCTAGTTGTTCTTCCCTCTGTCCTCGAGGTCTGTGCACTCTGGGATATTTTCTTCTTCTTCTTCTTAATCCATGTGATTGTGGTTCCCTTACTCTAATTTCTATTGATTCTTTGATGACACAGTCCCAGTATTTGGAAGTCAGTGTCAGGATTTTTGTTTTGTCATAATCCAAGCTGTGGAGTTTCAACGGGCAATGTTCAGCGATTGCTGACTTAGTGAGTTGTTGCAGTCTAGTGTGTTGTTGATCTTCTCGGCATTGATCGTTAATGGTTTGAATAGTCAGACCTAAGTATACATTACTGCATTGACAAGGTATCTGATAAACCCTTGATTTATGTAAACCAAGGTCATTCTTGACACTACCAAGATGTGTCTTGGTTTTGCTTAGAGGGTGGAAGATAGTTTTCACTTAGTGTTTATGAAAACTGTGAACAATGTTTCCAGATAAGGCTCCACGAAATGGAATAATAGCCATCACTGCCTTCTCCAAAGGTTCATCCTCAGTTTCTGCCGGTAGTGCTACAGGTGAGTTATGTAAAGCATTTCGATTTCCTCTTCCTTGTTCTTAGTTTCAGGCCTTTGGTATGGTCATAATCCAAGCCGTCGAGTTTTGACAGGCAATGTTCAGCAATTGATGACTTAAAGGGTTGTTGCAGTCTAGTGTGTTATTGACCTTCTTGGCATCGGTTATCAATGCTATGAATAGTCAGACCTAAGTACACATTACTTCATTGGCAAGGTAGCTGATAATCCCTTGATTTACATAAACCAAGATAATTCTTGATACTACCAGGAAGAGTCTTGGGTTTGCTTGGGGGATAGAAAATAGTTTTCACTTAGTGTTTATGAAAAGTGTGAAAAATTTTTCCAGCTGAGGCTCCACGAAATGGAATAATAGCCATCACCGCCTTCTCCAAAGGTTCATCCTCAGGTTCTGCCGGTAGTGCTGCAGGTGAGGTATGTAAAGCATTCCAATTTGCTCTTCCTTGTAACCATTCCACTGAAACATGGTCTTCAGATGGTCCAATTCTTGTTGGAGAATGTCCTTATAGTAGATGATGAGCTCTGTTACAAGAGTTTTGAACATGCCATTCTTTTGTGCCAGATGGTGGCAGATGTCCACATGTAGGTACAAATTGGTGTACATCTTCTAAATGTTCAGTTTCATTGGCTTTGTTTTGGTTAGAGCTCAGCGTGTTTCTTACTGAATCTCTTTAGCAACTTCCAGTAGAAGTCAAGCAGCTGTTTGTTTCACTGCGCTGATGATGTCAGCAATGGGTAAATCTTTTAGGAGTTGGAGCGAAATTCAATCCTTTATTAAGAACTGAAACAATATCATCATCCAGTTCCTTGTTAGTGAGATTGACAATGGTCTTACTGCTGCCATCAGGGTCGTTTCTCCAATCTAAATTCAAACCTGGATGCCTGTCATTCAGCCAACTTCCTCTGGGCTTTGTCAGCTGTGGCCCATGGGACACCATCAACCCAATCCTACGTCCAGAAGTTAAACTGCTTGGCCAGTTGTAGATGTAACACTACCTAGTGAAGCAGAATCTCTCTCGTACCAAAGCTAGGCTGGTGCGTTTCTTGATTGTTCTTCTCGCTGCTGAGTTGATGTGATGCTTGACTGAACAAAATTCAGTACTACGTGATCTTCTCAGCACTTCATAAGAAAAGCAAAAGAACTTAATAGACAACTTCTCTGGTGGGCACCTTGTCAATATTTTTCAAGCTGTGATACATCTCTTCCCCTTAGAGGTATGTGATGTGATTCTTCAATTTCTCCAGACATATTTTGTGACAAAATAAATTTTGGAATAACAGTGTGGTATGAGTGTTCATAGGACACAATATTCCAGAAATCAACAACATTGTCATTGTCAGGTGCACTGATGTGCTGGCCGGCACTAGGTATTTATGGCACAATACCCTACCCCCTCCCCCTCCTCTCCGCAGGCACTCCATGCGAGTCGGCACAGTCTGAGCCCTGTGTGCAACCCATGTCCAGCATCTGTTCTACCACCATCTGGGTGCTGCGTCCTAGATCTTGTATATCCATAAGGGTCTGCTGGCACCTTTCTAATTGTTCTTCCTCCACCCTCGAGGTCTGTACATTTTGGGATATTTCCTTCTTCTTCTTAATCCAGGTGATTCCAGGTTCCCATGCCTTCCTACGGACATAAACTCTGTCACAATTTAGTTGTGGTTCCCTTACTCTGATATCTATGGATACTTTGATGACACAGTCCCAGTATCTGGAAGTCTGTGTCAGGACTTTGGTTTGATCATAATCCATGCAGTGGACTTCCAACAGGCAATGTTCAGCAACTGCTGACTTACTGGGTTGTTGCAGTTAGTGTGTCATTCATGTTCATGGCATTGCTCCTCTATGGTATGAATAGTAGGTACAAATCAGTGTGCATCTTCTTCCTATCACACTGTGACACAAAGTGCCTTCAGCTTGTTTTCTAAACAGAACATCCAGGAAGGGGAGCATCCTATGTGTTTCAATCTCCACAGTTAACTTAATAGTCTGGTGTCTGGAATTGAGATGTGTGAGGACGTCTGTCAGTTTATCTCTTCTATGTGGCCAGATAACAAAGGTATCATTTACGTATCTAAAGAAACAGGTAGGTTTTAGATGTTCTGATTCAAGTACATCCTCCTTGATATCCAGTTGATCAGGACAGAAAACTTTGGGCCTTTTCAGACTATGTGTGTATATTGAAATGTATAAGGAACTATTTTCATGTTAAAATTAAGTTGTTGTACAAAAATCAAGAAATAGATTTCAATTCTATAGACATGTGAATGCTTTGGACTTGTCCAATGAATTTGCAGGCCTAAGACCTTGTCGAAAAATGACTTATTCCTATACAGTCTCTACATCTTTCCAAAGCATCAATGTAAAGCTGGCTTTTCAATTATTCAGCAGTTTGACTGCAAATGCTATTAAAATTTTCCGTGACACTAATCCCAAGAATTTTAGTGGCAGTAAAAACCTGGAATTATTCATGAGAGATTTGAATCATGTATCAGATGCACTCTACAAAGATTCTCCTACATACAAAATATTAATTGACTTTTATGAAACTATTTGCTCAGAAAACAAAACATTATCCTCAAGCAGAACAATGGAATCTCTTAGAGTCATGTTACAGAGTACATTGGAAGTTTTGCAGTAGGCCTACTTCTGGTCAAAAAGATTAAAGTAGATATTGACATGAAAATTCAACCAAGACCCTCTGGAATGTCAGTTTGGAATTTTGAGGTCTATAAGTTGTGACAACCATCCATCAAATGTAGATTTTCTGCAATTATACATGTTACAATGAATGTGTGTTCCTATTAAGGTGGCTATACTTGCATCTGGAAACTGCAAATGGAATTCAAGCCACCTTTTACGTCGTTTGTTAATCAGATGCACTTGTGCACTAAAGAAATGGAAGTATGAAAAAAAAAAGCATTAACTTACCTGCTGAGGAAAAAATGAAAGACAAATTGGTGACAGCAGAACGGGAGAATGATCTTCCTATACTGTATAAAGATAACATTCCAGAACAATGTTTAGTTTATCACACAGCAAGTTACATTGTCAAAAAGCTTAATAAAGAGAGCAGCTGTGTCATGCATGCTCAAACCTTGTGAGTGAAATGCCATCTAATGCAATAGCTACAACTTTTACTGCCATAAAAGACTTTGGATCAATAAATGGCCTTTCTTATTTCACTTATCTGTCTTAAAGTGTCTTCAATATTCTTTTACGGGTTGAACCATTTCTTGAGATAGAAAGTGTCTTCCATTTCAAATCAATGGGCTGATGTATTTTTTGAGTGTTTGGACAAGACTGACAAAACTGTTTTAGGTACAGGTGATTTAGGATGTTGTGTGGGACATAAACTTGACCTCTCCTGTAAATGAATGTTCATTTCATGAAGTGCCACCTTTTCTTTCACACAAAAGAAATCGGCAGAGAGCTCTTCTCTGCGAAGACTTCAATGTCATCACACAAGTTTTCCAAAGTATCTGATAATTAACAGTTACAAATTAGAGAGGTTAGTTTATATTATCTTTTATATCCTGTTTTAGTCTGTATTATAGATTGGTATATTATTTTTCAAAAATTTTTGAAAAATAATTTATCATCTCTGTGGAGAATTTACATTTGTAATGTATATACCCTATAAAATCCTGTTTGTTTGGATAAATGCAAAGTACAATACCACATCTGATCATGATATTGTACCCTAAAATTCCATATTTATATTATATAAGCATTTTATAACACCACTACCTAATCACATTGATTTAATCACTTCATTACTTGGGTCATCTAATAAACTAAATTAATTATTGAAAATTGTGATGTTAGATAACAATGTGTTTGTTAATGAAATTAATAACTAACATTATCTCATGTCTTACGTAATGTATCAACCTTAAGGTAATACTTTTCTGACTATAAAATGGTATAATTACTTTGATTTAACAATTTTAAATAATGTAAACATATATTAACACTGTGCAAATTGTTATTTACTTACGTTCCTTTGTATTGTTTTGTTTTGATACGAAAATCATATCATTACATTTTTCATAATTTTTCTTGATGAACAATGTATGTTAGTTTCATAAACAAATTATTAAATTTAACACATTGTAACTTCTGTGTTCTAGAATATTCTAGAAAACAATGTAAGCATTAACACGCGTGAATTAGTGCGAACGCAATCAGTATTAAATCAGTATGAAGTTAGTCTTAAAGCAGCCTTTTTCTTCTAGACACTATGTTGAAACTAATAAATGTATATTGTTTGATTACATAGAATTTTCTAGATTTTAATAATCAAATTAATTACTTATCCAAATTGCTGATTATTTACATGTTTTATCATACTTCTGTAGGCCTAAAAAGGTAAATGGTATACTCAGTTAGCTGCAAAGAGGTGCAATAAATTTATAGAATATGAATAAATGTAGAAAATATTCTGGAATCTTAATAATTGAAGTGATTGATAATGATCTTTTCTGAATGGAAAAAAGTCTTGTTGTGCTTCCATAGGTCCAAAAGTGCAGTTTTTATACATAAATATTTACTAAAAGATGCAAAACATATAAGTTAGGAATAAATGTGAGTATTACACACTGTCTCATTAATGTATTAATTAACTGTCAGATTTTGAAAGCAATATGATTTATATGTACAAGTATTCAGTCCATAAATATTTGTAACGGTATTCCCAACCAGTTATATTTACAGTTGCTGATCGGTTGTGCTGGAATTGTGTTCAGTAAATGATGATGGAGAATATTGGGTGCTTCAGTAACACTTTAACAGGAAGAAATAAAGAAACCCTGGTTGCTGGTGACTTTAATACAGATTTTCTTATGCAGTCCTCCAGTAAAAATTTATTGCAGTCAGTAACTTTGTCTTTCAACCTAACACACACCGTAAACTTTCCAACTAGGATAACTAAAACCTCCAGGACAGCAATTGATAATATTTTTATAGACAAATCAAAGGAACAAAATCATATCATAAAACCAATAATAAATGGCCTGTCAGATCATGATATGCAGCTCCTTGTTTTAGGTATAGATTCTAAACAGATTATGAAGATTGCAAAATGTACATACAGGAGAGTAGTCAACCCACCAAAAATTAAAAATTTTAGAAAACTCCTCAAAGACATGAACTGGAAAGATGTATATAGTGCTAATGGCATGAATGAAAAATATAATGTATTCATTAATAATGTTAGTATCATGTTTGAAAACTGTTTTCCTCTAAAAGTAACGCGAATTAAACAGAAGTCTATAATAAAACCTTGGATTACACAAGGAATAAAGATTTCATGTAAGACAAAAAGGAAAATGTATCTATCAGCCAAGAGTAGTTGCAATGATGATGATTTAACTAAATATAAGGAATACTGTAAAATATTTTAAAAAAGTTATTCAGGTATCTAAACAAATGCACTATGAAAAGAAGATAGCAACATCAGGAAACCAAATAAAAACAATATGAGATATAGTGAAAGAGGAGACTGGTAGATCCAGAAAGGAACAAGAGGAGGTAGGATTAAGAGTAGCTGAGACATTAGTAACTGATGGACATAGTGTGGCAAATCTATTTAACAAGTACTTTATATCCGTTACTGATAGTATGGGAGTGTCTGGGTCAGTAAATAATGCCCTTGAATATTTGAAACTGGCATTTACAAATAACTTCACACACATGAATATGTCAGTGACTTCACCACAAGAAATATCTTCTATAATAAAATCTTTAAAAACAAAGAATTCCAGTGGTTACGATGAAATATCAACAAAGTTAATTAAAGTGTGTTCTTGTGAACTTAGCACAATCTTAAGTTATTTGTGTAACCAGTCTATTATAATGGGAACATTTCCTGATTGGCTAAAATATGCAGATATTAAACCTCTCTTCAAGAAGGGGGATAAAGAGATACCATCAAACTACAGACCCATTTCACTTTTGCCAGCATTCTCAAAAATTATAGAAAAGGTAATGTACAAGCAGTTTCTCAACCACTTAACCACAAATGGCATATTGTCTAGAACACAGTTTGGATTTCTGAAAGGTTCCGAAATCGAGAAGGCTATTTACACTTACAGTGAGAATGTACTTAATTCATTAGATAATAAATTGCAAGCAGCAGGTATTTTCTGTGATTTGTCAAAGGCATTTGATTGTGTGAACCATAACATCCTTTAAAGTAAATTAGAATTCTATGTGGTCGTGGGAAATACTGCAAAATGGTTCAAGTCGTACCTCACTAACAGGAAACAAAGAGTGTCAGTGCATAGAAAGGTCTGCTAATGATATTTCCATGAACATTAATAAATGGTTTAAAGCCAACTCATTGGCATTAAACTTTCAAAAGACGCACTACATGCAGTTCAGAACATGTAAGAGATTTCCTGACAGCATATGCATTAAGTATGAAGAAGAGCAGATAAAAGTGGTTGACAGTATTAAATTCCTGGGATTACAGCTTGATAATAAATTTAGTTGGGAGGAGCACACCACAGAACTGCAGAAACGACTCAACAAATCTGTATTTTCAGTATGAGTGTTATCAGACATAGGAGACATAAAAATAACAAAGCTTGCATACTTTGCTTACTTTCATTCCTTAATGTCATATGGTATAATATTTTGGGGTAACCCTTCAAGTCAGTCAAAAGTCTTCAGAGTCCAAAAACGTGTAATACGTATTATTTGTGGAGTAAATTCATGGATGTCTTGTAGAAGCCTCTTCAAAGAACTGGGTATATTAACTACTGCCTCTCAGTATATTTATTCCTTAATGAAATTTGTCATAAATAATATATCTCTTTTCCCAACAAACAACTCAGTTCATACACACAATACTAGAATTAAAAATGATCTACACAAGGATTTAAAAGCACTTACTTTAGTTCAAAAAGGGGTCCACTACTCAGGAACACACATTTTTAATAATTTACCATCAAGTATAAAAAATCTAGCTACAAATAAAGATCAGTTTAAGAGGAACCTAAAAGACTTTCTAGTGGCCAACTCCTTCTATTCCATTAGTGAATTTCTAAATTGTACCAAATGATGCATGCACTCACACTATATTAGTATTATTATATTATCAGAAAAAAAAACAACAAAAAAACCTTAAAAATTTATGTCTCTGTATTTATATTATAAGTGTATGTATTTGTATTTATATTATTAGTATTATCTGTTATTCAACTTGTTAATTTTGTTTCTTGACATGTTCCACATCCACGAGGATCCCCTCAATATGGATCTACGGAATAAATAACTAATCTAATCTAATCTAATCTTGTCCAAGTATGGTTCCATTATATGATCCCCCCCTCCTCCATCATCATTTTCGATTGAAACCTGATAGTTATGATGTCCCTTTGCATTGGATTCCATAATGAATGTTATACATAACTTTCGGTGTCTTCAGTTTTAATCACAAGCACAACCTCATCTTCTCATCTTCATATGTGGATAGTACAAACAGGCCTCCACATCACAGTCTCTGTGTGTCTCTGCAACCTGCTCATCACCACACTTCATCTAATGTGTTCACAAGCTGCAGTGGCATAAACCACTATGAATACAATGTAATACAGATATTGCTGGAAGACTGCAAATCCAGATACTGAGATACAAGAAGTTACACGAAACACTGAGATAATGAGTGTAATGCTGTAATGCTTATATGCACCATACAGCACTTTGTGGACTATCTAGACTTGGGTTCTGTTGCAGTTCGCGATGGACTGAGCAGGCCTAGTTTTGTCTCAATTGGTGGAGCAGCTGGCGTGGTATTTCGTCTCAATTTGTATGAGGATCAGGGATGTGAAGTAATCTGGTGCAGTGTGCTTATGCTACTGTGACAGGAGCAACAACATAATCACCAGGAAAAGTACAGAGAAAATGACAATAACATGTTACATTATAAACGTGTCCTGCTAATGATGTTTCATAAATTAGGAATACATCACCTGCTATTTGTCATTCAGTGGTAGATCCAGTAGCTTGCCTGCCTGTACATTATTATGAAACAATGGGTTCTTCAAGTCACATGAATCACAAACATGTGAGTAAAAATTAGATGAAGTACACTTACCAGGCGAAGGGGCACAGGCAGTAATAGCAACAAATAAATACACAGACACACACACACAAAAAAAAATGCTAGCTTTCGCAGCCTAGCTGCTTCATCAGGCAGAAGGGAAGGAGAGGGAAAAGGAAATGATGAGGGTTTTAAGGAAGGGGGTAAGGAGCCATTCCAATCCCGGGACAGGAAAGACTTACCTTGGGGGAAAAAATGGAGGGTAAATAAATGCACATACACCCACACATTTACACAGACACAAGTACACTTAGGCAGACATACTGTAGAACTGTAGAAAGCAAAGAAGTTAGAAGTTAGACCAAACTTCTAACTTCTTTGCTTTCTACAGTTCTACAGTATGTCTGCCTAAGTGTACTTGTGTCTGTGTAAATGTGTGGGTGTATGTGCATTTATTTACCCTCCATTTTTTCCCCCAAGGTAAGTCTTTCCTGTCCCGGGATTGGAATGGCTCCTTACCCCCTTCCTTAAAACCCTCATCATTTCCTTTTCCCTCTCCTTCCCTTCTGCCTGATGAAGCAGCTAGGCTGCGAAAGCTAGCATTTTTGTGTGTGTGTGTGTGTGTCTGTGTGTTTATTTGTTGCTATTACTGCCTGTGCCCCTTCGCCTGGTAAGTGTACTTCATCTAATTTTTACGTATATTTTCCCTGTTAGGAATTTTTCCTATATAAAATTGAAAACAGATGACTTACCAAAAGGACCGGCTCGTCGATAGAAACAAATAAAATAAATAAAATCACACACAAACACACATACAAGCTTTCGCAGCCTAGCTGCTTCGTCAGGCAGAAGGGAAGGAGAGGGAAAAGGAAATGATGAGGGTTTCAAGGGAGTGGATAAGGAGTCATTCCAATCCCGGGACAGGAAAGACTTACCTTGGGGGGAAAAAAAGAGGGTAAACAAAAACACACACACCCACACATTTACACAGACACAAGTACACTTAGGCAGACACACTGTAGAACTGTAGAAAGCAAAGAAGTTAGAAGTTAGACAGAGATGCCACTTGAGGCAGAGGCTCTGTCCAGAGAACCAAGGCAAAGATGTTAAGATGGTGGGTGGGAATTCAAATTTAGCGGAGGTTGAGACCAGGTGGGTAACGGGAAGAGAGAATATGCTGAAGGGCTAGTTCCCATCTCCGGAGTTCTGAAGGATTGGTGTCGGTGGGAAGTATCCAGATAACCCGGACGGTGTAACACTGTGCGAAGATGTGCTGGCCGTGCACCAAGGCGTGTTTAGCCACAGGGTGATCCTCATTACCAACAAACACTGTCTGCCTGTGACCATTCATGCGAATGGACAGTTTGTTGCTGGTCATTCCCACATAGAACGCTTCACAGTGCAGGCATGTCAGTTGGTAAATCAGGTGGGTGCTGTCACAAGTGGCTCTGCCCTTGATTGTGTACACCCTCCGGGTTACGGGACTGGAGTAAGTGGTGGTGGAAGGGTGCATAGGGCAGGTTTTACAACGGGGGCGGTTACAAGGGTAGGAGCCAGAAGGTAGGGAAGGTTGTTTGGGGATTTCATAGGGATGGACAAGTCATCTGTTTTATATTTTATTTTTGTTTATCCCACCGGGAAAGTTTCCCTCTATAATTATATATATATATATATATATATATATATATATATATATATATATATATATATATATATATATATAAAAATAAAAATAGAAAAGAGATGACCCACCAAAAGGACCGGCTCGTCGAGAGAAACAAATAAAAAACAAATAAAATCACACACAAACACACATACAAGCTTTTGCCACCACTGGCAGCTTCTTCAGGAAAAAGAGGGAAAAAGGGGAGGAAAAGGGAAGGATATGGGTTTTAAGGAAGTGGAAAAGGAGTCATTCCAATCCCAGGAGTGGAAGGACTTACCTTAGGGGACAAAGAGGAAGGTAAACAAATACACACACACACTCAGACATATCGAAACGCAAACACACCTATATATATATATATATATATATAATGGTGTGGCGACGAGCTGCGACAGGCACATACAAAAGACACACACATACAACACATTCAGCTATCGGCCATGGCCTTCTTCAGAAAATAGAGCACTCACGCAATCACATAGGCACACAACACAGTCATACAACCATCACCTCCGACTGCCGCACTTCGAATCACGCTCTGCAGCGAATCGTGGACGGGAGGGCAGGGGAGGGGAGGGGAGGGGATAGAAAGGTTACGTCACGGTGGTTGGGATGGGTTAGATGGGAATAACGAGATGCAGCTTAGGAATGGAGTTGGGAGGCGGGTGAGGGGAGAAAATAAAATAAAATAAAATAAATATATATATAGAAAATGCATGCACACTGCAAGTACACAAGACTGCATACACACACATACACATGCACGCATGCGCGCGCGCGCACACACACACACACACGCACACACACACACACACACACACACACACACACACACATATGCACACACACGATCACACATTCACACACCTCTCAAAATAGGCGAGGTTTGGGATAGAGAGGTAGGAACTGTAAGGTATGGAAAAATATATATATAGGGTAGTTATCGTAGGTTGAATCCTTGTTGATTTCGGGATCGGAGAATGTATTGTAGGGATAACTCCCATCTGTGCAGTTCAGAAGCTGGTGGTGGATGGTGGTGGATGGGAGGATCCAGATGGCCCGAGTTGTGAAGCAGCCATTGAAATCAAGCATGTGCTCTGCTGCATGCTGTGCCACAGGGTGGTCCACCTTGTTTTTGGCCACAGTTTGGCGGTGGCCATTCATCCTAATGGACAGCTGGTTGGTGGTCATGCCAATATAGAAAGCGGTACAGTGCTTGCAGCACAGTTGGTAAATTATATGGCTGCTTTCACAAGTGGCCCGGCCTCTGATAGGGTAGGATAAGCCTGTGACAGGACTGGAATAGGATGTGCTGGGTCGGTGGATTGGACAGGTCTTGCAGCGGGGTCTTCCACAAGGATATGATCCCTGTGGCAGTGAGCTGGGTTTCGGGGTGGCATAAGGATGAACTAGGATGTTGTGAAGGTTGGAAGGGCGACAAAACACCACTTTAGGAGGGGTGGGAAGGATCTTGGGCAGGATGTCTCTCATTTCAGGGCACGAGGATGAAAATAAAAACCTTGGCGAAGGATCCAATTTAGTTGTTCGAGACCAGGGTAGTACTGGGTGACAAGGGGAGTGCTCTTTTTTGGATGGTTACTGGTGTTAGGAAGAGGATTTGGGGTGTGTGAGGATATGGCACGGGAGATTTGTTTGCGGACTAGGTCTGTGGGGTAGTTTCTGTTTGTAAGGCCTGTGTGAGACCTTCAGCATATTCAGAAAGGGAATTCTTGTCACTGCAGATATACCGTCCACGGGTGGCCAGGCTGTAAGGGAGGGATTTTTTGACATGGAAGGGATGGCAACTGTCAAAATGTAGGTACTGTTGGTGGTTGGTGGGTTTAATATGGACGGAAGTGTGGATGGAGCCATCAGTGAGGTGGAGGTTGACATCCAGGAATGTGGCATGGTTGGTTGAGGAAGACCAGGTGAAGTGGATGGGAGAGAAGGAATTGAGGTTCTGAAGAAAGGAGGATAGGGTGTCCTGGCCCTGAGTCCAGATCATGAAAATATCATCAATGAACCGGAACCAGGTCAGAGGTTTGAGGTTTTGGGATGCTAGGAAGGATTCCTCCAGACGGCCCATGAACAGGTTGGCATAGGAGGGTGCCATGCGGGTGCCCATGGCTGTGCCTTGGATTTGATGGTAAACTTTCCCCTCAAAGGAAAAGTAGTTGTTAAGTAGGATGAAATTGGTAAGGGTTATGAGGAATGAGGTATCAGGCTTGCGTTCAGAGGGACGTTGGGAGAGGTAGTGTTCCAGAGCGGCAAGGCCATGGGCATGTGGGATGTTGGTGTATAGGGAGGTGGCATCCACTGTGACAAGTAAAGATCCAGGAGGCAAAGGGGTGGGAATGGTGGAGAGTCGGTGAAGGAAGTGGTTGGTATCCTTGATGTGGGAAGGTAGATTTTGGACAATAGGTTGGAGGTGTTGGTCAACTAGGGCTGAAATTCGTTCGGTGGGAGCACAGTAACCAGCCACAATAGGGCGTCCAGGATTATTAGGTTTGTGGATTTTGGGGAGCATAAAAAAGGTGGGTGTGCGGGGTGTTGCTGGGGTGAGGAGGGAGATGGATTCAGGGGAGAGTTTCTGGGAGGGGCCATAGGATTTTAGTAGGGATTGAAGATCTTGTTGGACTTTGGGGATGGGGTCAATCTGGCACAACTTGTAGGTGGAGGAGTCAGAGAGTTGGCGGAGCCCTTCTGCCAGGTAGTCACTGTGATCCATACTACAGTGGTGAAACCTTTATCAGCAGGGAGGATGATTATGTCAGGATTAGTTTTAAGGTTTTGGACGGCTCTTCTTTCTTCTGCTGAAAGGTTTGAGTTCTTGGGAAGGGACTTGGGAAAGGATGGTGAGGACAAGTTGGAGGTCAGAAACTCTTGGAGGGTAACCAGAGGGTGGTTAGGTGGGAGTGCAGGGGGATCTTTGTTGGATGGTGGTATGAATTGGGACAGGCAGGGTTCAATGTTGGGATTAGGTAGATTGCGGTCAGAGGGATTGGTGGCAAAGTAGTGTTTCCATCGTAGGGATCGGGAAAAGAAGAGTAGGTCTTTGACAAGACCAACATGGTTGAACTGGGGTGTAGGACTAAAGGTAAGACCTTTGGATAGAACGGAAACTTCAGTGGGGTTTAGGTTTTTTGTGGATAGGTTGACCACAGTGTTCTGGGGTTGTTTTGGTATTGGATGCTGTGGAGTGGTGGTAGGGAGTTTGGAGGGATGAGGTAGGTTCAAGAGGTCAGCTAAGCATGGTCTGGGACCTATGAGGGGCTCACGAGGAGGAACACTGTGGTTCGGATAGGGGTTGGATATGGGTGCTCCAAGGCGGCAATATGATGTCAGCAGGCTGGATAGTTTGTGGAGGTGGTGTTTGGAATGCTCCTCCAGTTGCTGGAGAGCAAAGGATTCGATCTGGGAGATGGGATGTAGGTAGTTTTGGTTACACAATAGTAATATCTTACGGAGGGAGAGAAGGTAGCTAAGGGATTTATGAGCCATGGAGAGGTGATTTTGTAGGACTAGGTTCGTGAGGGATAAGGATTGGTGGAATCTGAAAAGGTGCAGGTCATTGTGGAAGGAGGGGTGGGATCCAGACAGTGGAATTTTTAAGGTTAGACCGTTGGGAGGGATACCATGACTTAGACAGCATTTTAGGAATAGGATGTGGGATTGGGTTTTGGCCAGGGAAAGGGATACTTTCCTGAACTGGTACAGATAGAAGGAGCAGGGGTCCATTGGACAGGGATGGTGCCGGGAAAGTGGAAAGTGAGGAATGATGGGAGAGACAGTGGATTATGATGAACCTGGGAAGAGGTTCAACATGCAAAATACGCACCAGGCACGCAAAAGTTCGTAAATTCGCGCACACAACTACACAGATACACACCCAAGCACGCAGATTCACGCCCAGGTGCACTAAATGTTGGAAAAAACTGCAAAATCACGAATAAATCCATGCACCAGAACGCAATATCGCGCACTAAAACGGGAGATCTCACACAGGAGCAAGCAGCCCACCGCAAAAATGCGTACAAAAACCCAAACAACGCGTAAGTACGAAAATTCGTGGAAGAAAGACTATAATGGAGCTTCTAGAACAGAAAACTCAAGACACAGTAACGTAAATTACGTAATTCTAATATATAGTGCCAGAGGAGAAGAATATACGGGGCTAGGGATAAAAGATTACATGTACATATCTGTGGGTGGGCCCGTTAGTTCAAACGAAAGTGGTTCTGGCATAATTTTGTCAAAATGTCTGCCTAGGTGTGTTTGGATGTGGATATGTGTTTATGTGTTTTAAGGAAGTGGAAAAGGAGTCATTCCAATCCCAGGAGTGGAAAGACTTACCTTATGGGACAAAAAGGAAGGTAAACAAATACACACACACTCGCACATATCCAAACGCAAACACACCTAGGCAGACATTTATAGATACTGAGTATCTCTGACGTCCACACTCCTGAAACACCACCTTCATGACCTAGGTCGTGAAGTACCTTTCCCTTCTGTTCCCATCCTTTCTTCTTCCCTTCTCTCCCACCTGACGAAGGAACTGTGTTCCGAAAGCTTGTCCTTTTTCTCCCCTTTTTTCTGATTCTTCATTTGTGTGACTATCGGCGGTACAGCACAATGGTAAGCCAGCACTGGCCAGCCATTCTATCTCGTTTTTAATAATATTTATCATCTCTGAGGAGAATTTTCATCATTAATCGTGTATATATATATATATATATATATATATATATATATATATATATATATAGAAGGAGACCTTCTAGGTGGGAAAATGGTATAAAATAAAGATTTTTGACTTACCTAAAGTACAGGCTTGTCGATAGAAACACGAAACACACAAAAACACACAACCATTCGAGCTTTCGCCACCAGTGGTGGCTTCTTCGGGAAAAAGAGGGAGGAAGGAGAGGAGAAAGGGAAGGATACGGGTTTTAAGGAAGTGGAAAAGGAGCCATTCCAATCCCAGGAGTGGAAGGACTTACCTTAGGGGACAAAAAGGAAGGTAAACAAATACACACACACTCACACATATCCACATCCAAACACACTTCATGGTTTGCAGCTATCCTCTTGATCTGGTACAGAAGCAAATTTCCAGAGCCACTTCCTCATCCCCCCAAATTCAGAACCTTCCACAGAAGAACCCCAGAAGTGCCCCTCTTGTCACCGGATACTTTCCGGGACTGGAGCAGACTCTGAATGTGGCTCTCCAGCAAGGATACGACTTCCTTAAATCCTGCTCCAAAATGAGATCCATCCTTCATGACATCCTTCCCACTCCACCGAAACTGGCGGAAGTAAAGTTGTGAGGCGGCATCATGAGTCGTGTCGGGATAGCACAGTCGGTAGTGCGCTTGCAGAGTGAAAGTTTCATTCTGTATACATAAAGATGTTAAACTCAATTTTCAAAATTACTTTATAGCACCACACTGTTTGTACAACTTTAGCTTTGTTACATGCCGTAGGTGAAATATTTTTCCTGATTTGGGATATACGAGTCTGTATGCTTTTGGGTGAGGGGTTTCCTTCACCATGTAGGGTCCAATATAACTTCTTTAACTCTCCACTTAATGCTTTAGATCTCTCATTCTTTTTCACTAAAACATATTCCCCACATCAAAGGTAGTCATCTTTCCTTTACTGTCATGTCTCTTTTTCCTCATGTCTGCTTGTTTTTTCATTACAGGTTTCACAATTTCCTCATGTTCCTGAGGTGAGAAGTATTTGCATGCAGAAAATGTTATGAGATCACTCATTAGGTTATCTGCCAGTTTGTCATTAACAATTTCATAGGCCAAAAACCCTTTAGATGAATGCTGAAGGCTGTTCATAATAGATTCAAAATTAATTAATAATTAACCCACTCAGAATGATTCTTACTACAGTAAGTTCTGAATAGCCTGCCAATTTCTCGCATTATCTTTCAGCAGGATTGCTGGAAGTATGATACACAGATATCAATACATGATTAACGTTCTCATCGGTAACAAATTCTTTCCATAATTTAGAGGTGAACTGACTGCCGTTGTCAGACAAGATACACAATTGCCCATACAATTAAATTAATCAGATCTAATTTTTGTGATAATACAATGACTTCTTGCCTTCTTCAAAGTATACAATTTTATGTATTTAGAAAACAAATCAACCATTACAAATACATAACAAAAGACTTTAGATTTCGGCAAACTTCCATATAAATCTGCAGCAACAATTTCCAGTGTCTTTTTTGGCAAAATATTCTTCATCTAGCCCTTACTATTTAGATTGGATACCTTTACTTTTTGACACCTATCACACTTTGCCTTTTTTTTTTTTTTTAACTTTTCTGGAGATGTTATAAAAATATACAATTTCCTGTATTTTCTGAATACACTTCAAGGCTCCACAATGTCCAAAACTCTCATGTACATACTTAATCAATATATCCACATAAGGCCCTGGCCAACACAGTTCCCACATGTCCCTATCAAAGTTCATTCTTCTAAATAGAATGCCATTATGAACTTTGTAATACTGATCAACCTTTTCATGCCCCTTTTTTCCAAGATAGCTTTTCACTAAGCTCCAACTTTGGTCATCATTCTGACATCTAATATTCTTACATATTTTACGAATTTGACCCTCTTCCTTCACAACTTTGATATACATGAGTCTGAATTCTCTTTCATGATCCCTACTGAAATCCTCATTTTTGTCACATACAGGAAAACGAGATAGACAGTCTGCAATCATGTTATCTTTACCTTTGATGTATCTTATAGGGTAGTTGAATTGTTGTAAGAACATAGTGCACCTTGTTATACTGTAATGATACAGGCTGCACTCCTGAAGATAAATTAAAGCTTCATGGTCAGTATAAACAATCACTTGATGTCCTGACAGGTAGTTCTTAAATTTTAAAAATGCCCAATAAATAGCCAATAATTCCTTTTCAGTTATGGTGTACATTCCCGCATGTTTCTGCAGGGTCCTACAAGCAAATGCAATATATCGATGTATTGTTTCCCCATTTACTACTCTCTCATCTCTCTCTTGAAACAGATGTGCTCCTAAGCCATAATTGCTACTGTCCATTGTAATACAGAATGTCCATTGTAATATAGAATGTCCATTGTAACACAGAATATCTGGTCTGTACAACATTCTACCACTACACAATTCTCTCTTGATCATATCAAAAGCTTCTTAACAAGATCTGTCCCATAACCAAACACTGTTTTACTTAAGCAAATTGTTAAGACAAGGGGAATTTAGGGCTTGATTACTTACATGTTTCCTGTAATATACACAAATTCCTAAAAATGACTTTAACTTTTTTTTTTCTTTTTTGTTTTTTGGTGCAGGAAATTTCTCTATTGCTTCTAATTTATCCTTGTCAGGTGTAATTCATGCTTTGTTTTGCTGTGGCCCAGGAATTTCAGTTCTTTCACAGCAAACTTGTATTTTTCTAGCTTGAGTGACATACCTCCTTCCCTAAGTGTAGTGCAGACTTCTTCTAGTAAACATAGATGTTCCTATCAAAATTTTCCAGTTACCAAGATGTGATCAACATATACTACAAGTTTTCTAAGCAATTCTTCCCCCAAAACAGAATCTAATTCCCTTATGAATTCAACAACCGAAATGTTTAACACAAATGGTACAACACAGTACACATAGCAGCTTCCACCATACAAAAATGCAGTGTATTTCCTGGAATTATACTCCAAAGGTACTTGATGAAACCCTGCAGTCAGATCAAGGCTAGACATGTACTCTAAATGGTCAAATTTATGTAACAGTTCATCTATATTTTCAGAATGATCAGTTTCCCTTTCAATAAATTTGTTGAGTTGTCTGGAGTCTAAGACTAACCTTACCCCTCCTGTTCTTTTTGGAAATTATCACCAATGGGTGACTCCTGCTCTACAGCCTATCTTTTAGAAAATGGTACCCCATATGGTTTGATAAAAAAAATTGATTATGTGGCTTCATTTTTATCTTACACTCAAATTGGAAAAGTGCAAGTACTATTTGGGTCACAGCATAACTAAGTGTGGCATTGCTCCTGACAAGGAAAAACTATAAACAGTAGAGAAGTTCACTACTCCAAAGACAAAGAAACAGTTGAAGTCATTTTTGAGAACCCTTGGGTACTACCAAAAGCATGTAAGTACTCAAGCACTTAATGCACCCTGTTTGACTAATTTATTAAAGAAGAACATTTATGGGAATGGGATGAAAAGTGTCAGAAAGCTTTTGATTTTATTAAGGAAGAACTTTGTTATGGTAGTATGTTATATAGGCCGGACATGTCATTACCATTTTGTATAATGACAGAATGTAGTAGCTATGGACTAGGAGCACATTTATTTCAGGAGAAAATTATAGATGGAGAAATTATTCATCAATCCATTGCTTTTGCTAGTAGAACTCTACGGAAACACGAAAGAATGTAAATTGTAATTGAAAAAGAACTTTTAACTATATACTGGGGATTCTGTAAATTCAAAAATTATCTGTTAGGACACAAAATAATGGTATACACTGATCACAAAGCCTTAACTTACTTTCAAGAATGTATTCTGTATCTTGACCATATCACCAGATGGTCTATGTTTTTACAATAATTTTATTACACCATGTCAAAGGTAAAGATAATGTAATAGCTGATCATTTATTCAGACTTCATGTGAATGATTATAATAATAATTATTATGCTGTATGTGAAAAAGAATTCAGAATTATGTATATTAAAGATGTAAAAGATGAAAATCAAATTAGGAAAATTTGCCAGAATATCAGGAGATACCAAAATGATGAATAAAATTAGAAGCTTGTAAAGGTAAAAAAGGATATGTGAAAGTTGACCAATATTACAAAGTCCATAATGATATTTAGTTCAGAAGGCTGACAGTAGACCAAACTATGTGGAAATTATGTTGAGGATGAAAGTGTTAATTATATATTAATTTCAGCATATCACCCAGCAAGCAATCCTGCAGTAAGGTATGTGCGAGAATTTGGTAGGTTATTTAGAACATATTGCAGAAAAAATCATGCAGACTGGATAGAATATGTGAGCAAATTTGAATATATAATGAATAGAACTGTTATGGACAAACAAGCTCCAGTAAAGAAACGAAGGCACAACTCAACAGAAAAAATAACTACATTTATCGTAGGAGATCTGGTTTTATCTGAAGTTACTGAAAAATCTAAGGCACTGTGGAGAGTTGAAAAAGTTATTTGATATTTACATTGGACCACCTATGGTAAAAGAGAACCCTCATCCTAATGCATATCGTCTTGTGTACCCTAAATCAGGAAAACTGTATGGATTATGAAATGTAACAGAATTGAAATTGTACAAGTAATTCTGCCTATTGTACATAGATGTATATAAATTATTCAATTTTCATATATGTTGACTATAGGCTTATATATTTGATTCTGTATACTCATATAGTTTTAGGGATGTCTGTGAATAGATCATGACAAAGAGACTCTATTCAGATTACATATATATTGTGTCTTTTAAGGATCTGTGGGGTGAATGATGTGCCCTCATCCAATGTTAATACAATCCTCATATGACCAACTCCACATATATGTTTTGCCTGGGAAATAAGTTACAGCACTTGTCTATACAGAATTTATAATTAAGATGTACTGTTGATTTTTTGTATTTTACAATATTTCTGTCCTGTTAGAATAAGTCATGATTTTTGGTTCTACACCAAAATGATTTGCATATATGTTATGTAAACCACTTTTGCATTTAAAGAGAACGTATGGCAAGAAATTTGTCAAGAAGTTTTATTGCTGAGAGAGTAATGGCCATTTGTACAGTACAATATTAAAAAATTTAGATTTTGACTAAAACAAAGCAATAAATTTTCATTGTACTAAAATAAGTAGCAAATTAAAATATTGAACATACATTTCTTTGCTTTAGCAACTTTAAGGTTAAGAATAGAAAACTTTGAGAAGTCTTAACTAATCTTATGCACTTTATTTGTTATTTTATATATATGCACATACTATGGAGTTTCAAATCAGAGGTGCCAGGTGTTGACAAACAAGCATTAAACTGGATTTGTTAACAACCTGGTCACCATTGATTTGACTACAGCATTTTCATTCTAATAAAATGCTAGTGCTATTTCTTCCTGTGGCTGCATAATATCTTGGTAGTTGAAGACTGGTGACTTACCATAGATGAATGCACCATTGTACAAGATGTATATTGAATAAAAATAAAAATTGTCACCTGAAGAAAACAGAATAAGCTGTATGTATAAAAATCCACTTCATCAAAATTCATATCTGCAAAAGAGTTACACCATCTAACCAATAGATTTGTTTTCTTGCTAAATTTACTGTCAAGAACCCTGTGAAGGTCAAGTTATAAATATAGTGTGTGTCACATTTTGTCCTTTTGTTATTCAAATAATAGTTTCAGTTGTTTCTTTCTTTTGCAATGATTTTCAGATCATCTAGTTGCTTTTGCCGGGCATTATATAACCTGGCTGATCATTTTTGTGTAGTATCCAACACACAAAGGATTTGGGTGTGTGTGTAATTAAATGATAGAAGCAGATATTCTATTTACCTTACAATTCTGTCCTTTAAGCTACCACCCGATACCTGATCTTTATGTAACTACCCGATACCAATTGTTCTGTCCTCTGTTCATTCCATTTTTACCATTATATTTATAGCATGACCTAACATACTTCAAATGTTTGTATTAACAGCATTTATTTATTTATTCACCATTTATCATTTACATGATATGGGTTTCATCAATGTGTAAACATAAAATGTGTCGATGTGCATACTTAAAGAAAATTACATATAATACATAAAATCCATATAATATTTAATATATAGGTACAATATAACACATTATACTGTACACGAAAACTTTATTTTTCTTATTACACTAAATGATAATTGTTCTATTTCATTTAAGAAAAGTATAATGCTCATTAACATAAAGAATTCAGTATCAGTATCATTGTTTACTTAAAAATCAACAGTCAACAATATGGAAAAGTCTAGAAAATGTATCAATACTGCATTGTTATAATTAATACTTGTGTCAATTAAGCAAATCATAAAATATTAATTCAAACTCAAAATGTATGTAGGAAAGATCACAAATGTAACTTTAAATCATCTCTGTATATTTTTGTGCTGATGATGAACATTTCTGAATGTATATCCAGATAATTGTTAATGTCACAATTAGATTATGTCACATGAACATTTTAAGTAATTTCTGGTACTGTATATATAATTAATAACTCGTGTAATGTATTTAGCCAGGAGGGTCCCGTTTATTTGTAATATTGAAGTATTTGATACCATAGTTGGTCATAGTATTGTAACCTAATATTCCATGTTTATATTACATAAGCATTTTATAGCACTTCTGTCGAGTCACATTGATCATCATTTGCATTACTAGGGTCTTCTAACAAACTAAATTAATTAATTATTGAAAGTTGTAACAACAATGTAAACATATATTAACACTGTGCTAATTGTTGTTTACTTCCAATCTTTTGTATTGATTAATTTTGATATGAGAAAGCTATTATTACATCTGTCATAATTTTGTCTTTACATAACGCAGGATTCATTAATGTTTATTGAACAAATTGTTAAATATTTAAATATTGTACTTCCGTGTTCTAGAAGGTTCTAGAAATACTATTATGTATTAATACGCGCATATTGGCGTGAACTAGGGGAGTTTTAAGGCAGTCTTAGAGGAGTAACATCTTAGTTAGTTTGGAAGTGTGTTGTGAACCAGTCTTACTTTTGTGTATCATGAAGAATGGATAAATAAATATACGTTATAAATGAAAGTGTCACAAATGTAGTTTCCTGAAAACCCAAAAACCCGGTGTCATAACATAATTTTGTGATGTGTTAATGGCAGGCGAGCTACAAGATCTTCGAGACCACTGAACATCTACAACAGGTGATGTATAGAAAAATGTGGCTTTAATGTAGGCCTACGTCAAGTAAAAAAATAAATAAATAAATAAAATAAAAAAAGCGCCACACTTGGAAAGAAATAATGTCATTGTTATAAATAGATAATGTATTAATGAGAACTTGGACTGTAACCATCAACTTTCATTATAAATAAAAAGTAATAATTGAAATCAAACAATAACAACAATGTATGAATGCATCGTATTGTCAAGATTGTATAAATAGAATTTCGAATTAGTTCGAGTTAGTCAGTGTCACTTCCAGTTTTATGTTAGTACCAGTACCAGTTCCAGTTAGCTCTGTTGATTTTACTCAAGGTTAATCAGTTGGATGGAGCCAAATTTGAATAAAAAAAGTTGAGGGAAATAGTGTTTCAATTATTTACCGATTCACTAAGATAAGTATAAAATAAATTAAGAATTAGATATCTGTAAATGAAAAAATTGATTCTCTGTGTGGCTATATTGTGGTGTTCCCAATATTTAACCAAAATAGAGTGGAACATTACAACACCCAGACAATTTTTTTGGTCTTGACGCTTTTCAGGTTTTTGGTTTGACTATTGTTGATGAAGTCAACATTGTCTCTGATCAAGTGTCTTATCTGCAACTAGACACTTTATGTGCCAAATTTCCTGCGTTTTCTTCAGCGAAGTTGGGCTGTGCTAATAATTTCCTAGCCCACATCACCATGAAGCCCTCCACCAGGCCTCGTTTTTTCTGCTCATGGCTGGTTCCCATTGCACTCTGTAACCAAGTAAAAGCAGAGTTGGACCACCAGGAGGAAGCCAGGGTGGTACAACAAATTCCATCAAGTGAATGGACAATGGCCGTGGTCATTGTAAAAAAACTATTGGGACAGTTGTGCCTTTGTGGCGATTTCAAATGGTCTGTGAACGCTCATCGTATCTTTGACACTTACCCATTACCATGCCTTGACAAGCTTCTTGCAAAATTGTCAGGTGGACAGTGCTTCTCCAAGATTGACCTCTCTGATGTATATTTGCAAGTCTCTCTCGATTCTGACTCTCAACGTCTATTGGTCCTTAACACGCTCTTTCGATTGTACCAAGGGGGAAGGTTGAACCATGGAGGTTCACGTTTCTGTTGCTCTCGCTTGAGGGTCTCTGCTACTTTGATAGATCTTTCTCTGTGTGGTTTATCTTTGGTGTTTCCTTCGAGAGGAGGACTAAGCTCTGGTGTGGCAGTTGGTGTACACTTGTCTGGCATTGAGCATTCATGTGAATGGTACTGTTATAACATAGCTGTAATTGTTATGGGTAGTTAGTGTTTGGCTCCAATTATGTATACTGTTACATGTTCAATGTGGGGTTCTTCCAGCCATGGTGTGTTTGCACCAGTTGTAGCCTAAGTGCTTGTTCTGTGAATGGTTTATATTTTGACGTTCTAATCATTAACAAAATTGTTTGTTCACAGAAGTGTCTGCTACTTGGCCAAGGTGCACTGGCATTGTATTTTGTGTCTAATCTAAAAACTTGCAGAATGTAAAACTGCTGATGTGATATTGCAGTTTGAATTCAGCCGTTCACATTTAACTGTTCAACTGGGTAATGTGTAATGGTTGCACCTTTGGATAATGGTGCTGTGCTTGTCAGGTACTGTGATGTTTCTTGTATAGTATTACGAGTGTGCTCAGTAACTGTATCATAACTTTTATGGTCAACAAGTGTTCCTAATCTATCTTGGCCGAATTACCTACGACTGGGGTGGTCTTTATACTACAATTATTTTACGTAAGTAGTAGCAGATTTTACTCTTGGCTACTTATATCTGTTCATTAACCCTTTCCACTCCAATGTCAAGTGCCTCTCAACATCGCAAAATTTATTTTCCGATCTGATGTCTAGCCTTATTCGACACGACTTTTCCAAGCTTTCAGACGTATTCTGAGTCTACTAAGCATTAGTGCTGCCATCTAGGAGAACTAATGTTAACTCTGTGTCGAACAGTTGCAACTGTAATCATTATGTTTAGTCCACATGGACAGAAACGAGGACGTCATTCAACTTCTGATGACGAGGAACACTTGAATGGAAAGTTGCACACTATCAACAAGCTTCCTGGGAACAAGGATAAGGATTGTGCAGTATGCGCAGACAGAAAAAAAGAAAGGTGGCAGGCAGGAAACTGTGTTTTACTGTGAAACATGCTTACGAAACCCAGCTCTCCACCCTGAAGAGTGTTTCAAAAAATACTACACAATGAAAAGTTTTGTACTGTAAAAGTTTACATAAATATACTTGAATGAAAGCACACATTTTGTTTTAATGTATACCCTAATTGTTGGTCAGTGGCCTCATTGTTTCCACAAAGGGATCTGCACAAATGTCTGTGGTGCACTGCCGCCCAGGCAGCAGCAATTTAAATACGAGTGCGCGGAGCTGCCCCGTGTCTGCCTTACGGAGTGCATAGGGTAAAGGTTTCAGCACCTGAGTAGTAGTGCACTATTTTCATATTCTTATTAGTTTATGTCTGGATGTTTGCACTGAGCCACCACAGTAGAACTGTCTGCCTTATTGAGTTGCGCGTCCTTAAGCATGGTGCGGACTGTTTAACAGAGACTTTGCGGTAGCTAATTTTAGTCACATTTAAGCTCTACTTACTCTTAAATCTTTTACATGGAGGAGTTTTACTGTTAATATTTTCAGATCATTATTATTATTCAATGTTATGGATTTGTATCTTTGAATTGTGTTTCCATCCTATTTATTTGCTCTGGTTGATGTTGCAGATTGCTTCTGTTGTATTGTGTGGGAGACAGCATCCCGTCCGTGGCTTCATGTCTTGGTGTGACCCTCCGACCCTCCTGGCTATTTGACGTGATTTCATTTACGTGTTAGTTTGTGTTGGCGAGGTGTCGTCTTTCCAATGCTTCTCTCCCACCTTACCTTCTGAAATGTTTTCCAAAGTGTATTTATTGCTGCTTGCAAGTGTATTTTCCTTGGGGTGTGTGTTTTATGGGTGCTGTTTTATTGTGAAATCTTGAAAAATTTTCAACAGCATTTATTCCTGTGCTTAACTAATTGTATTTGGTTGCTGGCCCTCCCTTAGTCAGCAAATGATTTTTGTTATATGTTTAAAGAAATATTGTCCTAAATAAGTCCCTCTTCAAGGGCAAGCTCTTCTGACTTATTGTATTTATAAATGTTGTTCAAACGAGATAAATTGGCTGGCCAGTACTTACCTTTGTGCTGTACTGCCGATAGTAACACAAACGAAGAAACAGAAAAAAAGGGGACAAAAAGGACAAGCTTTCGGAACACAGTTCCTTCATCAGGTGGGAGAGAAGGGAAGAAGAAAGGATGGGAACGGAAGGGAAAGGTAATTCACGACCTATTTTATGAAGGTGGTGTTTCGGGAGTGTGGACGTCATATATATATATATATATATATATACGTAAAAAATAGATGAAGTACACTTACCAGGCGAAAGGGCACAGGCAGTAATAGCAACAAATAAACACACAGAGACACACACACACACACACACACACAAAAATGCTAGCTTTCGCAGCCTAGCTGCTTCATCAGGCAGAAGGGAAGGAGAGGGAAAAGGAAATGATGAGGGTTTTAATGAAGGGGGTAAGGAGCCATTCCAATCCCGGGACAGGAAAGACTTACCTTGGGGGAAAAAATGGAAGGTAAATAAATGCACATACACCCACACATTTACACAGACACAAGTACACTTAGGCAGACATACTGTAGAACTGTAGATATATATAGAACTGTGTGTATATATATATATATATATATATATATATATATATATATATATATATATATATATATATATCCAAAGAGGAAAGATCAAGTAGTAATTATTGCTTTTATATATTTTAATTATAATAAAGTTGAACTTTCAATCCATTAATGACAGATTGGTGCACCCACCACTCCCAAATTAGGTTCCGTTCCTTGTCCAATACTGCTTGGTTTTACATCCACCCAACACTTCATATTCTGATCCCGTCACAGGTTTGTCCTAATCTACAAGAGGTTGGGCCATCACTGAAAGCAGCCATGTGGTTTAACAACTCTACATTGGTATGACTACCAACCATTTGTCCATCGGAATCAATGGTGATCATCAAACAGTGGACAAAAGCAAGATGGAGCACCCTGTGGCACAGCACACAGCAGAATGCAACATGCTTGATTTCAATTGCTGCTTCACAACCTGTTCATCTGAATCCTCCACTCCAACTCCAGTTCTTCTGAAGTGAGCAGCTGGGAGTTGTCCTTAGAACACATTATATGGTACCACAACAATCTCGACCTAAGGTAACCTATCATACATATACCCCATGCCTAACAGTTGCTCTCCCTCTCCCCCAACCTTCTCTCAATTCATGTCTCTCTCCAACTGTGTGGCACCATTTTTCTAATTTTTTTTTTTTTTTTTTTTTTTAATTTAATATTTTTCCAAGCTACATCTCATATTTCCACCTTTAAACTTTGCCATGCTTGCCTTACATCCTTCCCCCTCTCCTATTCTCTACTCTCCACTCACTGTCAAGATTCCAGTTGGACCGTAGCAGCCAGAGATGATGGTCATGTGTATGTGTGCATGAGTTGTCCCAGAGAGATTGCATGTTTCCTCTCTCCGATTCAGGCTGTGGCCAAACGTTTAAAACTGTATGAATGTGAGTGTCTTTTATTAGCTGACTGTCTGTGGCTCAGAAATTGTCTTTACGGTGAGTTGCTCCTATTCTATATTATGGACATTTCAAACTAAATTTCTAATGTTCTATGTTATCCTTGTCTGAGCCAGTCAGTATTCAGATGGTTATGGCATAACCAAGTGAAAAATCATGTATTGAATAGTTAAAATGATGAAACCTGGCGTGTACAATATTCAAAACACTTATGGGTATGCAGCCATGTGAGTGGATGACCACTGATATTTCGATGGGAATACACAGCCATTTTCAAGGAAACTGCAAATAGTGAGCACTGTGCATGGACATTAAATGTTCTTGCAAAGTGCTCCCTCCTGCAGTTGCCTTGAAAATGGCTGGGTGTGCTCCAAACAAAACATAGGAAATCATCAATCCTGTCATCCAGCTGCATACCCGTACATGTTTTGAAGATAAAATAGCATTGCAGCACATTTCTTCAGTTACTGAAAACATATAGAATCTTCATTTAAGGGGAGTAGGAACATCCTATCCCAACAATATTAAATATAATGACTTGGCTTTCCTACATTTTAGAAACCTCTGTAGCCACTGACGTGAAACTTTTACAGGACATTAAACTGAATGTTCTGAGTCTATTGAACAATGATAATTGCATTTCAGCCACTGATTTTGGAAATACATTTTTTAATCACAGGGTTAAAATTTTGTGCATTTTTTGTATGTTATCCTAAATAATTATAATTATACATAACATTATATTCTTATTTTAGTGCAGTAGATTCAGAATACATATGTTTTAACTCCCAGAAAATATGAATACTCTACTCAAAGTTGATTGTGAGATTTAGGGAAAAATGCAAGAGAAAATGTAAATTTTCAGGACTGGCTTCTAAAAGTTTCAAAATACCTAGGTCATGAAGGTGGTGTTTCGGGAGTGTGGACGTCAGAGATATAAATATATATAGCCAAAGAGGATATGATCTTTTTCAAAATGTTTTCTTCTTTCTGGATTCCTTAGTAGCCATGTCTCTGCATACTCTGCTTTATGAATGTGAACCTTGCCTGTCTGTTCACGTTCTCTGATGCAGTGTGCTAAGTCCCATATTCTGTAGTATTGTCACCCTACCAATGTTGCCATCATTAAAAGCAATAACAATATTAGTAACCCCTCCTCCCCCCCCCCCCCCCCACTTCAGTGTCTTCATTCCAACAAAGACATTTTTTGTACTTCAAAAGGGATAGATTGGCTGGTCAGTACTTACCTTGCCTCTCAATCATTGTTTCAACTTCCTCAACCTGGTGCCCATCCTCTTCTGGACATGACAAAACACATTCCAGATTTGTAGTAATCTTCTCACTATTAGGCTGAGCAGCTACAACACTGTTATATGCTTTTTAGACTCAATTAATGAAGAACTTAGTATAACACACTCCCCTTTCATTCACATATCGACTAAAAATTTCAATAGTTGCAGAAGCCTCCAAACCACCACTTGTTCCTTAATGTCTGTCCCAGATATGCCCATCTTCCTTCCCTGATTTACACTTATAACAATGTTTGGCTAAAATCTAGAAATCTATTACCTTTCCAGTATCCACACTGGTCACTGTAGCAACAAAATTCTTAAAACTGTAGCTGCACTTCTGCCAAGTGCCATCAAAAGCTACTGGTATGTCAGTCATTTATTTCAATAGCTTCATTTGCAATGCCCTTCTTTGATTCACATGCAATATTCCTCAGCAGCTCCAATAAATCATGCATACCTACTTGTTGATGTTACAAGGTGGGCATGGCATATTCATCACAGCACACATTGTTTTTGCTGCAGTGTACCCTTTTCCAATAGCTCTCAATCCATAAAAACCACCTAACATTTACTTCGTAATTATGTTTAGACTCACCAGAATTCCAAAATGAATGAGCATATTTACAACTGGCATAATTAATGATAAGTTTCCTTGCTAGTCCATTTCGCACCTCACTGTCTTCCTATCAACTAACTGTCCCTCCACATATTTTACAACACACACATTTACCTAACACCTTTGTTAGGATGTGTAAATCTAACAGAATATAACTTTATCTACCATTTACATCACTTTCGTTTTGAGAAAACTGTGTATCACAAAGTTTTATTTTAATCTTCAAACCACTAATTTTTTCTTCTTCTAGATACTGACAAGTTTCCCTGTATTTCATTGTCTGTTAAATTCACAGACCACATGTTGAACACTATGTTTCCCTTTATACAGAAATTTATTGACATGAAACCCTGTTTCTTAAAAATACTTCAATTTGGTGTCATACTTTACTTTTTGAGAGATTTACCAATCTATTCATCACTTTTCTATGGAAAAATGTTGGCACTTTGACATACAATGTGTGTTTATACTATGAAATGATATGAAACTGTTTTTGACAGTGCTAACAGCAGAACAAACATGTAATCTAACCTTTATAACGCAGCAATCTACAGCCTTCAATATAAAAAATTACCAACTTTATTAGATCTTGAAGTAATGCATGTAAAAGTTTTAACATTTACAACTGGTGTAGATTATATTTTAAAGAAATAAAATAAAATACTGCCCAAGTCAGTTTATAAGTGAATATATTATAAAAAGTAAAGAAAATTTGTCTTACCAAGTGAAAAGGCACCGGTTCGTGGACACACACATAAATAAAAACATACACAAGCGCGCACACACACACACACACACACACACACACACACACACACACACACACACACACACACACACAACCCTGGGTTGCTTCTTCAGATAAAGAGAAGGGAAGGAGAGGGAAAAGGAGAGGATGTAGGTTTTAAGGAAGTGGGTGAGGAGTCATTCCAATCCTGGGAAAGGAAAGAGTTACCTTGGGGAGGAAAAGGATAGGAAAACAAACACACGCACCCACACACATATACACGCACACACACAAAGGCAGAAATATCCCTATATATAAAGAAGTCACGCGATCACACAACCATCATTTCCGGATGCTGCACGTTGAAGCCAGAGATGACAGTTGTGTAACTGTGTTGTGTGACTTCATGATTGTGTGAGTGCTTCCTATTTCTGACGAAGGCCATGGCCAATAGCTGAAAGTGTTGTACGTGTGTGCATTTTTTATGTGCCTGTCGTGGTTCGTCATCACATCTCTGCAGTGAATTGTAATCTGTCCTATTAGTATATTATTAATTCCAACTTGGACTTTCCGTTATTTTATTATTTGGAAAATTGTAAATTTTATAATGAGATAAAATCCCATTCTAACTCCCCCTAACAATCATGATGGTGTTTTTTTTATAACTGACCTGCATAAATATATTTGTCATGTTCCTGCAAAACTAATACATGATAAACATTGACATGGACTAGATGACCTAGCTTCAGTTACAATAATGATGATCCTCCTATAGTTGTGAGGCAAGAAGCAAAGTGAACTGTGCACTGTTTTGTAGAGTCTAATAAAATATAGGATATGGGAATGTAAAAAAGGGATTCTGGTAAGTGAGGAAAAATGTTAATAATGGACAAACAATTTTAAAGCTTCAATTTTTTTTTTTTTTTCAATTTTATTTTACACTTTCTAATTGCACACAAGTGTGCACACAATATCTTTCGCACACATGTGAGTGCATGCTTGTGCCCGCCCACACATACACATACACACACACACACACACACACACACACACACACACTTTTTATATACAAAAAGTGGAGAATACTATTACATGTCTTATCTTTTCACCCTGCATTAATTTGTGAACATAAACTTTCTTTCTCTTTGTCTCTTTATATAATTATATATAATTTATATATTTAAATATTTATTTACTTCACTCATATAAGAATAAGTGAAAATTATAAAACAAAGAGAAGTTTCTTTCCATACTAATATAGTAATTATCTTCCAAAAGATCACAATAGTGAGACACTTAAGTCCTTTAACAAACTGCTTTCCTCAGTAAAATACTCTTTACACATAGCACCTTGTTTGCAACATGGTAATAAATGACACTCATACCATACCTTTTGTTTACAATATATTTCACTTGTTGAGTTTTATATAAAACATACTTGAAAATAATTTTAACAGCACCTAAATAAGACTGTGTAGCTCTTTCTGATATAAGCGTAATTTGATACATTTATTTGTATAAATTCATAACAGTAAAATTAAGTTTAACTGTACAATCTATAAAAAAACATCTTGCAGAATGATAACTCTCTCACACAGAATTATCTGCTGCTGCAACATCTCAATTGTGTGTCCAGATAACACACAATATACAATATAATTACAAACTCTTCCATGATTACAGTACATTAACACAATAAAAGGTCTGGAAAACAAAAGGTTGAACCAAGAGAAATTCAATATAACCAACTGATTCTAGGAAGTGGACTAGTTTAACAAGCATTTGCACAAGAAAATTGACTTACGAACTAAGAAAAATACCATATGGCACATTTATACACCATATTCTGAACACAGGACAGCCAAACTGTCTATTCCTCCTGCTGGTAACATAAGATGTGTTCTATTGTCTCTCATAACTAATCCACATTTTGGGCTTCTAACAACAGTGTTGAACTTTGGAAGGAGACAACATAAGCAATGCTAGGATCTTAGCACTTCAAATGAAAAATTCAAGAACTGAACATTTTATATGCAGGGTTTACTATATGAAGAAATATTGATTTCATAAGGCATTTACTGCATCCATCATTTTAGTAAGTAAGTTGACTACCTCATGAAACAATGCATGTGTCAATTTGGAAGCTGACTATCAATAATTCTGAATGTAAATCCTTAATTTAGATTTTAATAACTTATTAGCAAAAATTATGCAAATATATAACTTCAAAACAGTTAACTTTTGCAATTTCTCCCAAATCCACAAAAACAGGCTATTAATGCAGCTGAAAAAATTAAAATTATTAAGTACTCTATGGAATTGAATGAGAAAGCGGAAGAATCACGCAACCACTTAAAAAAGAGAGGAATATGCCCTCATACAGCCTGCTGTCTGACTTTATTATTCTTCCACTTATATGAAAATAAACTTAGATTAGCTGTGGTTTCTTACTTATTCTTTTGAAGGATCGGGTATCATCAGCAGGTAATATCTCATTTCTTTGTGACAGGATGAATCGTCTTACATGGAAAGTATCACAAAACTGTGGAATTATTGGCAATGGCATTTGTTGCAAATCACTCATCCCATATTTTTAAAGAAAAATATAACCAAATGAAGAAACTTCCTATGTTACCAGTAAAACCATTCTCCAAAAGTTGTGATGAGAAATAATTTCAAAATGTAAGGGATGATGGTCCAGCTCCCTAAGAACTCAGAAGAAAAAGTAACTTAGAAAAATAGTTCAACTTACTAGATCTCATTTTTTTATAAAACTAAAGAGCCCTTAAAATTACTAGATTAATTTATTTCTTTTTTTCTTTTTTCATTCCTTTTTTAACTATGGAAACAGTTGTTTGAAATGCAGTCTGCAGATTTTTTTAAAAATCGTTAACATACTACAGCAACAGCCCACAGTAATTTATTTAAACAGTATACACTACAGGCATTCAGTGAGAATTATTACTGTACATAATTTGCACTACTAGCTGGTTCTTTTTTAATGAAAAATTATACATGTATCATCATCTCTGATAGTTAATTTGTGATAGTGAAGTGGCATCAGAAACTGATGCAGGAAATCTACAATACATTAACAATGAGAGGAAAAAATATACATCATCAGTTTTTAAATATACAATTTCTTTCTTTAAGACGCATGCCAGTCTTTAGCTTATTGACACTTCAATCTTTCATTCTCAACTCTGTAACAGAATGTAGTAAATAAATCCCATCAATCTAGACTTTACTAATGTGCAGTCTTTAAACAAGTGAATCACTATGTGATTCCAGGCACATACAATCGTTCACTGGCTTGTTCCATTATATACAAGAATCTTCTGTGGTCAATAAAAATAAATACTATTTATATATGCAGAAGGCTGACAGGTATAATCTGATATAAATACATGAAACAGCATTGCACTTATTCTATCTGATCATCTTGCACAAGATATTTACTAAGACTGTACCAATAGTATGCACAACAATATTTTAACATTTACATTCTCTGTTTGCATACCCTTCATCAACTTTGAATACTAATAACACAGAGGCATCCCATAACAATAAATACACTTGAAGAGTTTCTTTGTATGCAAAATTTTGAGCACACAGTCTGGATTTACAAATATGCTGCTAAACGTTTGTGGAAAGTATTTAACAAAACAACACATATGAGAAATTCTGAAAGAGATTACGACTCTTGAATGTTCACATAACACCTGGTTCCATAGTAAGTTGTTTGCTTGTGGGATCATAATAGCCTGCTAAGTAGTATATATCATTATTATCATAAATAGTGGAGAACCTATGAGGCTCAGCTCCCAGGCGTCGAATGTATGTTTCTAATGGTAGAACTTCACATTTATGAGAGATTGTTTGAACATCATTTTCATCACTGTGTGGCGATTCAAATAATGCACCCTGAAAACAAACAAGTAAATATATATGTAAAAAGAATTTCAAATGATTTTCACCTAACTATCTATCTTAAATTACACAGACTTGAGGAATTAAGAGAGCAGCCAGAGATGGTGGTCATGTGTGCAAGTTATACTCAGTGATTATGTGAATGTATTTGCTGCTTTTTCTCATGAAGGCCATGGCAGAACATTGTCTATTATACGTGCCTATCAGCAGCTCAATGAGTATCTTTACGGTGAGTTGTAATCTATCCTCTATTACTGACATTTCAACCAGAGTTTCCACTGAAAAATACAGTATATATCCCTTAATAGGGGAACTTTTGTGCATGACCTCACAAACTTTGCATAGTATGTTACTGTATCAAAATATTCACTACAAATCTAACAAAAATAATTAACATAAATTAATTTTAAAAAATGTCATCAGTTCCAATATTTTACTTCATCCATGAAATAACACTTCATGCCTATTCCTTCAGAATAGTACATGTTTTTTCCCCCTAATTTTTCCCCCTAGTTTTTTTCCAATTTTTACTTCATCCATGAAATAACACTTCATGCCTATTCCTTCAGAATAGTACATGTTTTTTCCCCCTAATTAACAATCGCATTCCCCACTAAACAGACAATAACTGACAGGTACAATGGAAAAAAATACTGCTAAAATGTTTATGCTTTCAGACAATCCATCTGAAATAGAAAATACATACAGATTCATAGAAGCACAACTCAGACACATGTGGTCACTGTCTACAGTAGGTAGAGCATTCAAGTACCATGAGACAGTAGCCATGTGTGTGTGAATTTTGTTTTTTATTGTGGGAGAAAAGCTTTATCTGAAAATTTAACCATTTTAGCAGTCTTTTTCATTCTTCCCATCTATAATGGGTTTAGTATGGTAGATACAAATTAACACTTTTTTATCTTTATTTTCTTCCCCAGATTAGGAAGAACAAACAAGTCTGTCTGCTGAGATTTTTATGCACCCCCCCCCCTCCCCTCCCCCACTTCCCACACTTTTCCACTCCAGCTGTTTGATGTATAGACATTCAGATTTCCTTATAGTGCTCTGTATATTTGGATCTAGTGAAACAAAAAGTACATCTAATCTAATCATGATCAATACTTAAGTTCTGAGCAACTGTAAATTTTCTCATTGTACCCAACTATTGAATGTTCTATAGTAAAAATGTCTATTCATACAGGCTAATGAAACATTCAATAATTAAAACTCACGGGATATTTTAGAGGTGCACATCCATTAGTTTCTTCTGGATGATAAAACCATTTGACACGTACTACCATGTTAGTACCCCAAGCTTCCCACATCGATTCTATGCGACCTATATAGGGACGATCAGGTCTTCCAGTTGACAGGAAAACTGCACAGTCACCGACCTGTAAGAGAAATTTATTTTATTTATACAATTTTCATATTTATTTAAACTATTTTTTATTCTGTGTTGTTACATTTGTATACAAATTTCTGTCCCAATTGAGCACAATAACAATTTCTGACTGCAGTGGCAAATGTGCTATTAATAAAAATCATCAATTATATTGTCCTGACTGAGCAGAGATGTGAATAAAAATAACTATTTTTTTAACAAAATTATTGTTGCTCTTTGCCAAAATCAGTGTTACGTTTTGAAAAAGTGTCATTTTGTGATAAAATTGGTACTTTCTTGCCATAAGAAGTGCCATTTATAACCAAAATGAGTGCTTATTTTTCTGTTATTGTTCTCATATTCTGCTAAAATAGGTTATGATTTATTGCCAAATTTGTTGTCACTTTTTAAAAATTTCTGTTAGTTACACGATCCACCCACCTAATCTTCAGCATTCTTCTGTAGCACCACATTTCAAAAGCCTCTATCCTCTTCCTGTCCGCACTGTTTATTGTCCATGTTTCACTCCCATACAAGGCAACACTCCACACAAATGCCTTCAGACAGGACTTCCTTAGACTTAAATCAATATTCGATGTTAACAAATTTCTCTTTTTCAATAACGCTTTTCTACCCATTGCCATTCTGCATTTTATATCCTCTGTACTGTGACCATCATTTGTTATTTTACTGCCCAAGTAACAAAACTCATCTACCTCCTTTACTGATTCGTTACCTAATCTAATTCCTTCAGTGTCACCTGATTTTTTTACACTGCACTCCATTACCCTAGTTTTGCTCTTGTTAATATTCATCTTATATGCACCTTTCAGCACACTGGCCATTCCGTTCAACTGCTCTTCCAGGTCCTTTGCTGTCTCTGACAGAATTAGGATGTTTTCGGCAAAACACAATGTTTTTAATTCTTCAACCTGAACTTTAATTCCTTCTCCAAATTTCTCATTGCTTTCCTTTATAGCTTGCTCAGTACAATTGAATAACGTTGGAGAAAGGCTACAACCCTGTCTCACTCCCTTCCCAACCACTGCATCCTTTTCATGCCCTTCAACTCTGACAACCACTGTGTGGTTTTTGTACAAGTTGTATACAACCTTACGCTCCCTATATTTTACTCCTGCTTGCTTCAGAACCTGAAAGTTTATTCCAATCAACATTGTCAAAAGCCTTCTCCAAATCTAGATATGTAGGTTTGCCTTTCCTTACTCTATCTTCTAGGATAAGCCATAAAGTGAGTATTGCCTCCCGTGTTCCTACATTTCTCCTCAACCCAAACCGATCTTAAAGGTCAACTTCTACCAGCTTTTCCATCCTTCTGTAAATAATTCATGTCAGTATTCTGCAACCATGACTTATTAAACTGATGGTTCTGTAGTTTTCACACCTTTCTGCACCTGCTTTATTTGGTGTTTTTTTTTTTTTTTTTTTTTTTTTTTTAGTCTGAAGGTACTTCACCTGTCTCATACATCTTACACACCTGGTGAAACAGTTTTGTCATGGCTGGTTCTCCCAGAGGCTTTAGTAGCTCTAAGGGAATGTCATCTACTCCAGGGGCCTTATTTCGACTTAGATCTTTCAGTGCTCTGTCAAATTCATCTCTCATTATAGTATCTCCTATTTCATCCTCGTCTACTTCTTCTCCCCTTCCTACAATATTGCCTCTAAGTTCATGTCCTTCATAGAGCCTCTCTATATACTCTTTCCACCTTTCAGTTTTCCCTTATTTGCTGAGAACTGGTTTTCAATCTGTGTTCTTGATATTTATAGAGCTCTTTTCCTTATCTCCAAATATTTATTTTATTTTCCTGTAGGCTGCATCTATTTTCCCCTATTTATACATTCTTCTACATCCTTGCCTTCTAGCCACTCCTGCTTAGCCATTTTGCACTTCCTGTCAGTCTCATTTCTTAGTCATCTGTACTCCATTTTGCCTATTTCATTTACTGCCTTTTTATATTTTCTCCTTTCATCGATTAAATTTAGTATGTCCTGTGATATCCAAGGATTTTTTGTCGGTCTTGCCTTCCTACCTATTTTGACCTCTGCTGCCTTCACTATTTCACCTCTCAATGCTACCCACTCCTCCTCTACTGTTTTATTTTCCCCCGTGTCTGTCAATTGTTGCCTAAAGCTCCCTCTGAAATTCTCAAGAACTTCAGGTTCCTTCAGTTTATCCAGGTCCCATCTCCTTATGTTCCTACCTTTCTGCAGTTCTTTCAGTTTCAGCCTACAATTCATGATCAATAAGTTATGGGCAGAGTTTATATCTGCCCCTGGGTTTGTCTTACAGTTTAAAACCTGGTTCTGAAATCTATGTCTTACCATTATAAAATCTATCTGGTATATCCTGGTGTCTCCTGGTCTCTTCCAAGTATACAACCTTCTTTTGTGATTCTTAAACCAGGTGTTTGTTATAACTAAATTATGTTCCATGCAAAATTCTACCAGGCAGTTTCCCCTTTCATTCCTTTTGCCCAGACCATACTCGCCTACTATCTTCCCTTCCCTTCCTTGTCCTCCTACGGAATTCTAGTCTTCCACAACAATAAAGTTTTCCTCTCCTTTAATTGTCTGAATAAATTTCCTTTAGCTCTTCATATATTTCTTCAATCTCCTCATCATCGGCAGAGCTAGTTGGCATATAAACCTGTACAACTGTGGTTAGCGTTGGCTTCATATCTATCTTGACTACGATAATGCTATAACTGTTTTCTCGTAGTAGTTTACCCGCATTCCTATTTTCTTATTCATTATCAGACCTACTCCTGTAATACTCCCAACTGATTTTGTATTTATAATCCTGTACCTTCCTGACCAGAAATTCTGTTCCTCTTTCCACCGAACTTCACTAATCCCCACTATAACTTCAACCTATCCATTTGTCTTTTTAAATTCTCTTTTAATTGCCTAATAGAAGTACAGTTCTAGCCTGCAGTTCTCAGATTTATAACATTTTTATACAGAAAAATTACAATTTTCTCAATGTCTCATAAAAATAATCCAATTTGATGTTTTGCTGTTAAAAACTGTTAATTATGCATTATTGGTTTTATAAAACAAATGGCAAGTAACTAATTTTTCTTAACAAAGTGTTTCTCAAAGATGCTAAACATGGAGAGCTTCCTGATTTGAGTGGCAACAAATGTTCACCAAATGTATGTAATTACTGATAATAATGATTATTTATGTTACACCACTGGCTACTTTTTCCTATCAAACTGGTCTTACAGATACACAATCACAAACTTACACCACATGCTTTTCAAAAAGGCCTGGCCTCTATAAATGCCATTAATATTAGAAAAATAGGCTGTGATAACCAAACATAACCAACCATCTTTTTGTTCCTCAACATAAAAGCATTAACCATGAGTCAATATCACATGAAGCAGAGTACAACTTATGGCTGAAGGTATTACAGTTGCACTTCTGACAAGTGATAATCACAGAAGAGAACCATGCATAAATATGCACACTAAAAAAATGGAATCATATGCAGATTATTCTACATAACAAACACAAAAAGACTATTGTTGTACTTGTGAGTAGAGAGAACACCCACAAAAAAGTTGACACACACACACACACACACACACACACACACACGCACACGCACGCATTGGACTTCCCTTTACTCAGTTTCATTGTGGAGTAAATTAATGTGGTTACTGTTTGGGATATAAGGGTTCTGAGATTGAACAGCATGTACATTACTTTAGTGGAGTGAGATACATGATTTTCTTCATTATGCAGCTGTACATGATCAAACGTACCGCTATATCGCTTTCACTTTTTTATAAGATAGCATGCCTATTCATTCTGTATTCCTTTTGCTATTTCCTTCATTAAAATTTCTTGTAGGCTGTTCCACTCTTTTTGTGACATTTCCATATGTGCACATCCAATACCTTTTCTTTATGATTCAACCCTGAAGTCTAAACCACTAGTCATTAAAATTGCTACACCAAGAAAAATGCAGATGATAAACGGGTATTCATTGGACAAATATTTTATACTGGAACTGACATGTGATTATATTTTCACGCAATTTGGGTGCAAAGATAAATCAGTACCCAGAACAACCACCTCTGGCCGTAATAACGAACTTGATACACCTATGCATTGAGTCAAACAGAGCTTGGATGGCATGTACAGATACAGATGCCCATGCAGCTTCAACACAATACCACAATTCATCAAGAGTAGTGACTGGCGTATTGTGATGAGCCAGTTGCTCAGCAACCATTGACCAGATGTTTTCAATTGTTGAGAGATCTGGAGAATGTGCTGGCCAGAGCAACAGTCGAACATTGTCTGTATCCAGAAAGGCCCGTACAGGACCTGCAACATGCGGTCATACATTATCCTGCTGAAATGTAGGGTTTCATGGGGATCGAATGAAGGGTAGAGCCACGGGTCGTCTGAAATGTAGCAGCCACTGTTCAAAGTGCCCTTGATGCAAACAAGAGGTGACAGACGTGTAACCAATCGCACCCCATACCATCACACCAGGTGATATGCCGGTATGGCAATGACTAATACACGCTTCCAATGTGCGTTCACCATGATGTCGCGAAACACAGATGCGACCATCATGATGCTGTAAACAGAACCTGGATTCATCTTAAAAAATGACTTTTGTCATTCGTGCAACCAGGTTTGTCATTGGGTACACCATTGCAGGTGCTCCTGTCTGTGATGCAGCATCAAGGGTAACCGCAGCCATGGTCTCTGAGCTGACAGTCCATGCTGCTGCAAACGTCATCGAACTGTTTGCTGCAAACGTCATCGAACTGTTCAGCAGATGGTTGTTGTCTTGCAAACATCCCCGTCTGTTGACTCGAGGATCGAGATGTGGCTTCACAATCCGTTACAGCCATGCGGATAAAATGCTGTCATCTCAACTGCTAGTGATACGAGGCCATTGGGATCCAGCATGGCATTCCGTATTGCCCTCCTGAACCCACCAATTCCATATTCTGCTAACATTAATTGGATCATGACCAACGCGAGCAGCAATGTCACGATACAATAAACCTCAATTGCAATAGGCTACAATCCGACCTTTATCAAAGTTGGAAACATGATGGTATGCATTTCTTCTCCTTACACGAAGCATCACAACGTTTCACCAGGCAACACCGGTCAACTGCTGTTTGTGTATGAGAAAACGGTGGAAACGTTCCTCATGTCGGCATGTTGTAGGTGTCGCCACCGGTGCCAACCTTGTGTGAATGCTCTGAAAGGTAATCATTTGCATATCACAGCATCTTGTTCCTCTCGGTTAAATTTTGTGTCTGTAGCATGTCACCTTCATGGTGTAGCTATTTTAATGGCCAAGAGTGTATATGATCATTGGGGAATATTACATAACTTCCACATCCTGGTTAAACAACATGGAAACATCCCTAAAAAAGCTGTGTTAGTGTAGCCTCCTAATCTAAAATTTTCACAAGTACAGCCCATTTCCTACTTTACCTTAACTTTTGTTTTTTTTACACCAGCCAGAAAACAAAATCTAATTACAAAGATGTTCAGGCTCAGTTTTCCTTTAAATAACTCTCTCCTCAAACCCATAGTGGAGGAGCCTAAGGAAGGAAGATTAGTATTTAATACCCCATTGACAGTATGGTCATTAGAAGGAAAGCTCACACTTTGACTGTTTCGGTAAGGATGGAGAAGGAATTCTGCCACATCCTTTCAAAGAGACCCCTCTAGCATTTATCTGGAATGATATAGGAAAATCACTGAAAACCTAAATGTGGACAGCTGAAAGTGGATTTGAACCACCACCCTCCCCAATTAGAGTCCACTGTGTTACCTCTGTGCCACATCACTGGGAGGAGGAGCCTAAAATGAAGAATATGCCACCAGTAACATTTTTAAAAGCACTGTTAAAAATATACGAATAAACATGGAGAAAACCATTGTGTAAAATTTTTCTGCAGTTCTGGAGAAGTTAAAAATGTACAGAAAAATCTTGAAGAGCCGTATGCTGGATTTCATTAAGGCATGTTGGCAATGGATCAAATATTCATTAATTGCAAATATGTGGGAATTTGTAAGATGGCATACTGCCCATTTATAGAATTGAGGACCACTAGAGATAAAACAGAGTATGAATGTAACAAGCAACAAAGAAGAGCAAATGGAAGGATCACTGTCAATAGATGACATGAAATTTAAGAAAACTACATCTTTCAAATATCTTGGAAATAGTGTGCAAGAAAACAATAATATGGAAGGGGAAGTAATGAAATGGATAAAACCTGCAAAGAGGTGTCTGCTTTCAATGGGCAAACTATTCAGCAGGAAACTACAAACATCAAAACTCCACCTGTACTTCAGAAAACTGATTGACTGGTATTATCGTAAGGTAAAAAAGGTTTAGCAGTGGTAAATCCAAAGATTGGTTTGAACACCACATTGCTTTGCTAGCATGATCCTGTTGGAATTGGTATGCCATTGCCTTCCTCCGATCTCTGAACTCACATCTCCTCCTAGTTATATGTGTAACTCTGCATTTTTTTTTTTTTTTTTTTTTTTCAAATAAATAACATTGCCAAAAATTAAAATCTCAGGACTGACTAAGGATCACATCAATGATCTTTGGATTTGTAGTCCACCTCTCTACCCCCACCACCACAATCATCTGGTTTTCTGTAGATCAGCTCCTTGCAGATAATGTTTGTTCATTGTTGAAATCTATGCTCAGTTTTTTAAGAAAGGAAAAATTGTGATGTCCAAAAACAGGGTGTTAAGAAAAATGTCTGGACCTGTGTCAAGTAACTAACTGTTTAACGAAGGATAACGACAGAAGTCCTCACACTGTTTAATGAACCAAAGTGAAAGCTGTTACAAAGAGCAAAATAAATAAGTGGCTGGACACGCACTTACAAGAGAAGAAAGGATAATGGAGGCAGTGTTACAAGGAAGCTGCAAAAATCCATTTGAGGTGGTTGGGTTTTCTCAAGAAGGACCTGCCCACGTTAATGACCAGTGATAAATCAATGGAAAAGGCTAAACTTTAGCAAGTAGTCAGTAAGTATTTCTAGCCTATAGATGATGGACGAGGACAGCATCAAAAAGCACTAATAACTGAGGACACTTCCCTTCACAAGAATGTTTATAATATACAGTAGGATATTTAGTCCAATTTGTATTCACTATTGAAAAGTGTAGTTTCTACATTTCTGTGTAAAGTGCCTTCATTTCATATTGCTATATCATAGCAAATTTTTCATCTACAATTCAATGAAAAGTTGAAATGAGCTCTGGATAGATACTGTTCCTAATGAACACTCTGTCGACAGGGCATTAGACCCAAATTTTCCTTCCTTCCTTCTTTCTGAAAGGGTCATTCAATTTCCACCAACAACATGCACAAATATCTCAAACTGTAGTTAACATGAACGGATCATCAATGTTGAAAGAGACTTACCCTGATACTCTCTTTGCCCCGTTGGATGGCTTTGTAGAATTCTTTACGTCCTCGTCCCTTAGCTCCTGGACGCTTGAAACCTCTTCCTGACCAACCCCATAACTGTCTAGCTGGTAAGAATGCTGCCATTTTGCTTCGGCTCTCTACTGATGGTTGTCTGTCACGACACTTCTTAGGTTTCACAGTCTCTTTCTCCTTCTGTGAACATTTCAAAATAAAATTTCTATATCAATAAAAATAATATTAAAACAGTAGTCAAGAGTTTCACTTTCTTCTCTTTTAAAATATTCATTACTATCACCACAGAAAATGACAATTTTTAATTATCAATCTGTTCTGAATTAGATTTAATACTTTTTCAGTATGTGTCCAAGGGAAAAGAGAGGGGGGGGGGGGGAGGGAGGCAATTCACACACACACACACACACACACATTTTAAGGAGATTGATATGAGGAGTAAAATGAACAACATTTTTGTACTTACATAATCCACAGCACCATGTGAACATTACATACAATGAAAATGACGAAAACTAAATCTAAGTTTATAAGTTTCGTTACTAATCTCAGAAATGACACAGAGTGAGATGTAAAACACTGGATTATACTTTTTAAAAATAATGACTGCCATAAATTACATAAAAATTGGGTGACTGTTCACCATGAGAAAGAGCACTGAATGGACATTCACTCAAGACAATATAAAAGCTCCTATTGATGTTAAGAGGGGAGTAAAATAACAAAAAATCCAAATAATATAATAATGGAAAGTCCAGGTTGGAATAAATAATATAGTGAGGACAGTTTACTACTCACCGCAAAGACGTGGCGACGAGCTGCGACAGGCACATACAAAAGACACACACATACAACACATTCAGCTATCGGCCATGGCCTTCTTCAGAAATAGACTGTGTTGGGTGCCTGTGTGATTGCGTGAGTGCTCTATTTCTGAAGAAGGCCATGGCCGATAGCTGAATGTGTTGTATGTGTGTGTCTTTTGTATGTGCCTGTCGCAGCTCGTCGCCACGTCTTTGCGGTGAGTAGTAAACTGTCCTCACTATATTATTAAAAAATCCAAATAAGTTCTACAAGTAGCTCATAGTCGCTTAAAATTTAGTTTACATATCTCTACATAGTGTGACTGTTTTCTTCTGGTTTCTTTCTCATTCTCCTCATATTAAAACATATAACAATGGAAAGTCCAGGTTGGAATGTAACAATATGATGAGGATAGTTTATAGCTCACTACAAAGATGTATGTTGAGCCACGAAAGGCACATACAAAGACACTCGTACACACACAACTTCATCTTTCAGCCATTAGCCTCCATCAGAAAAGACACAAACTACCAGCAAACAATCACACAGCCACACTTTAAAGACACACAACTGTCATCTCTGGTTGCTGAGATGACGGACATGAAATACCATACATACAATCACACCAACACAGAACTGCCATGTCTCACTACTGAGATGAGGAGAGCACGTGCAGATGACCATCACTGTCTGAGAAGTGTGAGTGTCTGAATGATAGTATGTGTCTTTTTCTGATGAAGGCTAATGGCTGAAGTTGTGTTTGTATGAGAGCCTATCACAGCTCAACACAGATCTTTTTTGTGAGTTTTAAGCCATCATCATAATAATCATTAAATATTAAAACAACCAAGTTCATTTTGTATAGGGTATTAGCCTGCTATCTGCATTATTATTTAAGAAGATCACTAATATGGCACTGTAACAGAAACTTTGCGTTGTAGGATCCACAATATCTCCACCAATTTCAGATGTCCTACCTTGGTAGGTAAGGATTTCTCATTACTAAATAGTGAATTTGTCAATGACTACTGATGTGCTGGATCCCAGACTGACGACTTCGCAAGATTGATTGGTCTTAAAATTGGGGCAAGACCCCAGAACTGACAATGAAATCAAAGATAAGTAAATATCTTAACAATGGAAAATCCAATTGGAATGTTAATAATGGAGGATAGATAACAACTCACTGTAAAGAGGCTCACTGAGCTACTGAAAGGCACAAAAATGGATAATCACATCCACATAACTTATTTTTTAGGCCATGGACTTCATCAGAAAAAGAAACACATACATTCACGCAATCACTCAGACAATAATACACACACAACCACCGTGTCCAGCCACTAGAGCGCCACAAGCATTAGTGAGGTAGGGAGTGGAGGGGGAAGCATGATGGGTAAAGGTGGGGATGGAGAGTTTCGCGTTACATGATGGATTGTAAAGGATCTGATAGGTGGGAATTTGAAATGCAGCAAAGAATACAGTGTAGGGAAGGGGTGGAAATGGATAAAAGGGAGGTGCAGAGGAGTGTGGGGAGAGAGTGGGAAAGGAGATGCCTAACATCTTTGTCCCATCTCCCCTCTTCCTTCCCCACTCATTATCATGTATCTCTCCAATTCATGTCTTCCTTGCAACTGTGTCACCCCGTACAATATCTCCTTAATTAATAATTTTTTTTATTTATTTTGTATTTTATTATTTTTTCCTATCTTTTTCCCGTTTTTCCTATTTTTATTTTTTCCCTATTATTTTATCAATCAAATCACCACACTTCCTCCCCGTACTACTCTAATACCTCCCTTTTATCCATTCCTGTCCCTTCCCTTCACTGTATTCATTGCTGCAATTTAAATTCCCATTTATTGGAGCCTTTACAATCCATTTAAGAATTTAAAATGATATATTCTGTGGAGAGACCTGACTGAAATTGGTACTTATACTCCCTTTCTTTTGTGAGTGACATGATCCTTAAGCACATAACTTTTCAAGTACCTTCAGGGAAGAGGTAACTATGAAAACGGATACATAAGTATTAATATCTTGTCATACTATCAATATTATAAATCTATCTGAGAATTTACAATGTAATAGTGATGTTTTGCATATGTAACTGAAAATATATGATAGGTTTTAATATTGAGGTGGAAAAAACATTTTTAATTTCTTGGGCAGACCATGGAGTAAGTGTTATTTGTCACTATGTATATGGTTCTTCTTCTTGCATATATTCTACTGCTTGTCCATACAATTCATTGAGCAACTTTCAGGAATTGTTAAACACACTGGTTACCCAACTAATATAATTTATTACTTGGCTCTTTTCTTTCATAATAAAGTCCTATTACTCCTTGCCTTATTTCCCATAGTCTTTTCTTAATTATTGCTCATATAGATTTAATTTAACTATTTGGATTATTCATTTCAAACATTACATGCAGACTGCTTATGTTTTTATCATTTTCCTTAAAGCAGAAAAATAATACGAAATCACTAGTTTGTTTGTTCTAAAGTCCCCTACACACATTCCGATTTATTGTCTGACCTACCAACTGACCAGCCAACCAACAAAATTCGTAGCAGCATACACATGTTCCAACCAACTGTATGCAGCGATTGCAGCACCTCCCTTTTCTGGTGTCTATTTGTGAAACCCTTTTTGTTTTCACGTGTTCGCTGTGCAGACAGCAGATGATCGCAGGCAAGAAGTTGGTCGCATAATGCTACACACGGTACAGTTTGTCGGCTGGAGTGTTAGGGGGATCGGATGTCGGACGATCAGGCCTGACCAACCATCCCACAAGAAAATTTATTGGACAGCAGATAAATTGGTCCCAACAAATCGGAACAGTTTAATTAATTTACTTTTATATGATACATTGATTCATTTTGTACCATTATGCTCTATTTTGTTACTTTTGGTAAAGCAGCTGTTAAAGACAGATACAAATTCATCTACTAATACATTAAATTTATAAATGACATGTGTCACATGATAATTATTCCTCCAATCAGTATTCCGTTATGCTCTCATGAAGGAGTTTACTGATGTTTTCATTTTATGAAAGGGATTTTGTGTTAATTTATGATGGCACAAAAGATGTTTAAATTCTGAGGTGAGAGACCAGTTCACTGAACAGTTGGCAGAGAAAGCAGTGATTGGTAGTCCGATGGTTTGTCTAGCCGGAGCCACCCTGTCTGGGTGTATGAAGTACTAATATGTCATATCAATGAATGTTGCATATGTACCGTACACATGCATTCATTGTTAACACTTGCCTTCTCATATTGTCGCTACTTATAACATCCTGAATCAAATTAGAATTACCGCAGCTGAATCCCGAGCTATCTGTGATCTGAAGGCTGACCATTCCATCATCATTCTCCCTGCCGACAAGGGATCCACGACCATGGTACTTGATCGGCGGGAGTATGTGGCTGAGGGACTGCGCCAGCTTTCAGACAATACTATGTACAAAGTCTGTCAAGACGACCCCATTCCTGATGTCCAGGCAGAGATTCAGGGAATTCTCAGATCCTTAGGCCCCCTACAAAACCTTTCACCCGAGTCCATCAAACTCATGACCCCACCAACACCCCGCACCCCTACCTTCTACCTACTTCCTAAGATTCACAAACCTAATCATCTAGGCCGGCCAATTGTGGCCGGTTACCAAGCCCTCACAGAACGAATCTCTGACTACATAGACTAACACCTTCAACCCATCATGTGCAGTCTCCCATCCTTCATCAAAGACAGCAACCACTTCCTCGATCGCCTAAAATCCTTACCCAGCCTGTTACCTCCTGAAACCATCCTTGTAACCATTGATGTCACTTCCTTATACACAAATATCCCACTAGCCCAGGGCCTCGCTGCAATGGAGTATTTCCTTTCACGCTGACCACCCATTTCCCTATCTAAAACCTCTTTCCTTAATACCCTAGCCATCTTCATCCTAACCCACAACTTCTTCACCTTTCAGGGCCAGACATACCAACAACTAAAGGGAACAGCCATGGGAACCCAGGATGGCCCCCTCGTATGCAAACTTATTTATGGGACGCTTAGAGGAAGCCTTCCTGGATACCCAAGCCTGTCAATCCAAAGTTTGGTACAGATTCATTGATGACATCTTCATGATCTGGACTAACAATGAAGAAGAACTCCAGAATTTCCTCTCCAACCTCAACTCCTTTGGTCCCATCAAATTCACCTGGTCCTATTCCAAATCCCATGCCACGTTCCTCGATGTTGGCCTCCATCTGTCCAACGGCCAACTTCACACATCCATCCACATCAAACCTACCAACAAACAACAGTACCTCCATTATGACAGCTGCCATCCATTCCACATCAAACGTTCCCTTCCCTACAGCTTAGGTCTTCGTGGCAAAAGAGTCTGCTCCAGTCCCAAATCCCTGAACCAGTACACCAATAACCTAATAACAACTTTCACATCCCACAGCTATCCTCCTGATCTGGTTCAGAAGCAAATTACCAGACCCACCTCCTCATTCCTACAAATCCAGAACCTTCCACCGAAGAATCCCAGAAGTGCCCCTTTTGTCACCGGATACTTTCCGGGACTGGAGCGGACACTGAATGTGGCTCACCAGCAGGGATACGACTTCCTTACATCCTGCCCCGAAATGAGATCCATCCTTAATGACATCCTTCCCACTCCATCAAGAGTGTCTTTCCGCCGCCCACCTAACCTTCGTAAGCTCCTAGTCCATCCCTATGAAACCCCCAAACCACCATCCCTACCCTCTGGCTCCTACCCATGCAACCGCCCCCGTTGTAAAACCTGCCCTATGCACCCTTCCACCACTACTTACTCCAGTCCAGTAACCCGGAAGGTGTACACGATCAAGGGCAGAGCCACTTGCGATAGCACCCACGTGATTTACCAATTGACATGCCTGCACTGTGAAGCGTTCTATGTGGGAATGACCAGCAACAAACTGTCCATTCGCATGAACAGTCACAGGCAGACAGTGTTTGTTGGTAATGAGGATCACCCTGTGGCTAAACATGCCTTGGTGCACAACTAGCACATCTTGGCGCAGTGTTACACTGTCCGGGTTATCTGGATACTTCCCAATGAAACCAACTTTTCAGAACTCCGGAGATGGGAACTTGCCCTTCAGCTTATTCTCTCCTCCCGTTGCCCACCTGGTCTCAATCTCCACTAATTCAAATTCCCGCCCACCATCTTTAGCATCTTTGCCTTGGTTCTGTGGACAGAGCCTCTGCCTCAATTGGTATCTCTGTCCAACTTCTTTGCTTTTTACAAATGTCTGTCTACGTGTGTTTGCGTTTCGATATGTCTGAGTGTGTGTGTATTTGTTTACCTTCCTTTTTTTCCCCTAAGGTAAGTCCTTCCACTCCTGGGATTGGAATGACTCCTTTTCCACTTCCTTAAAACCCATATCCTTCCCTTTCTCCTCCCCTTGTTTCCTCTTTTTCCTGAAGAAGCTGCCAGTGGTGGCAAAAGCTCGGATGTGTGTTTGAGTGTGATTTTTATTTTTATTTGTGTCTATCGACAAGCCGGTCCTTTTGCGTAAGTCATCCGTTTTCTATTTTTATATATACCTGGTCTCAACCTCCACTAAATTCGAATTCCCACCCACCATCTTAACATCTTTGCCTTCGTTCTCTGGACAGAGCCTCTGCCTCAAGTGGCATCTCTCTCTAACTTCTAACTTCTCTGCTTTCTACAGTTCTACAGTATGTCTGCCTAAGTGTACTTGCGTCTGTGTAAATGTGTGGGTGTGTGTGTATTTGTTTACCCTCCTTTTTTCTCCCCAAGGTAAGTCTTTCCTGTCCCGGGGTTGGAATGACTCCTTATCCACTCCCTTAAAACCCTCATCATTTCCTTTTCCCTCTCCTTCCCTTCTGCCTGACGAAGGAAGAAGAATTTTTCCTTTTTCCCTCTCTTTCCCTTCTGCCTGAAGAAGCAGCTAGGCTGTGTGTGTATGTGTGTGTGTGTGTGTGTGTCTTACTTTTTTCTATCACTACCTATGCTCCTTCGCCTGGTAGGTAATCTTCATCTACTTTTTATATATATTTTTCCTGCTAGGAATTTATCCTCTATAATCATACGAAACAATTTCATGCCAGACACACTCCTTTTCAGCAGCACAGCATACACTGAACAGAAGTGACTACAAGATGTACGAACCTTATTGTTGTGTGCTAATAGCTGTCAGCGTGCTGTGAATAATTACAACAGATAGTTGCCTTTCGCCCACCACGGAATAAACACACTGTTGTCTGCTGAAGTACAATTCCTACACACTTTTTCTTACAACTGATCATTAACATCATTCAGCTTTAGAACATGTACGGCACATGTGTGCAGTATTTTAATATAGTGCACCACAAGTAAACTTCACACAATCCGACGTGAATGTGTTAGTAGTTACTGAATGTGATGCTGTAAGTCCTGGCCCTGCCGCAGACCAAGACAGTAAATTAAACATACAACATGATATATAATATATTTACATTACACAAACAGAAACTGTTATAACAGTGCCATTTTGCACAAATTTTTAAAAATTGAAATTTTTTGACGTACTGTAGCGCCTTAAGTATTGGGAATAGAAAAAAATGGTAAGAATCAAATTTGTAGAGAATTTTGTTCTCTCTAAAATAGAACTGAGATGTAAAAGCAATATGTGCAAAAAAAAACGGAGAGATTTTGAAAAAAACTGAAAAAGTCCGATATTTTCGAAGTTTTTTGACTGCAGAAAGTTTTACCGAGAGAAATTTTGTTGGCGAAGCTTGGTTTCCTATATGAGCGAGTTAAAAAATAAAATCTTTTACCCCACCTTTTGCAAGGTACAGACATTTTTCTGACACTTTGACTGGGCTAAGGCAGAGTTTTCATTCCCACAGACAACACTTTTCTGTCTATTTTTTAGTAGCTTTCAAACCACTTCACTGCCCTATTTGAGAACTTTTGTTGTCACATTTTATTAGAAGTAAGTCAAAACTGACAGTATCAAAATCTGAAATCTACCAGTGGCAATGTAGTAGCTTTGTGGTTGTTCATAGCGAATTTCAGGTCATCCATTACCTTGATTAATGCAGTGGTTATGCTGTAGTGTTTATGAAAGTTGGACCAATATTTGTCAAATAAGCTGAATTGGTACAAGTGTTACTGAGATATGTAAAGTGCAACTCAAAGCTTGTACTCACAGCTCTAATTACAACAGTGCCTTGATAAGGTGTCATACAGCCTGGATACTTTTGATATGACTTTCCACTTTCACATTTTGAATGAATACTGTAACAGACCGTATAATAGCATTATGAAATGGATAAGAATGTGGTTTACCACTTAGAGGAGATGGTGAGTTGCAGACGGACACAATTTAAAAACTATAATTTTCTATTTAACAGTCCGCAGGTGTAGTGCTAGTTCATAGTATCCAGCAGGCACAATATCTCAGTGATCATACATGTTGCCATCATCAAGTGCACTGTTGGACTAATATCCTGAGGTTGTACAGCTGTCTCATGTAACCTCCGTGCAGCAAGGTGTTTCCTCCGTGGGTCCCTTCTTTGCTCTTCTCTGTGGGCCGCACCCCAAGATATGTAACAGTGATTGCAGAGATGTTTGCAATGGTTTCTGTGGTAGCAACAATTTATTTGCCCTGTTCACCACATTGTGTTGTTTACTGAGTCGCCTCTTGATTAAGCCCAGTGATGGTTCCCAAGCCTTGCTAAGATTATAGCCACAGTCTCTGGTACAAATTTCAATAGTCTCTCAACTGATGATGTCCCAGTATCTGGAAGTTTGTACCGAAATCCTGGTTTGTTCTTACACCATGGCATGATTCTCAGTCAAACAGTGTTCTGCAACTGCCGATTAGTCAGGTTACATTAATCGGGTATGCCTCTGGTATTCTAAGCAACAATCTTCAATAGGGCACACTATCTATCTAACGTATGTCTTTCGAGATTAACAGCGAATCGGATACACACTGGTCTTCCACAAACACCACAAGGCAGGAAGGCTACATACAGCAGATGTGTGGCCTGCACCCGACAATGACTTGTATGATCACTGAATTATTGTGCCTGTTGGACAATATGAACTGACAGTACACTCATGGACTGTTCAATAAATAAATACACTGAGAGAAACTGAAGAACCACTGTATAATTCAGAACACACACACACACACACACACACACACACACAAAGTCACTGGCAAAGTCACTCACACATTTTCTACTGATAACAAGGGAAGGAATCAATTACCCACTAAATATTTAAATTATTTTGTTTCATTTCAAATACACACTCCCATTCACCTGCCCCACTATAACAATATGTAATTCCAAAATTTACCTTTGTCTTCGTAGCAGGCTGAGCAAGGTCTTCATCTACCTCGCTTGTACTGCCACTAATGCTCTCCCCAGTCGTACTTCCACTGCTTGTTCCAACACCACTTGCACATGCTTCACCAGATGCAGCAACATCTGTTTCTTGACATTTATTTGGATATTGCCCATCAGATGCATTCAGAATCCCATCAGCAGGTGAGGCCTGAGATGCACCATCTGTACTGGTATGCCCTAAAAGTGTAGAAATGGAATTGTTAAGATACTGCTATAAGTACCCCATCCCTTTTAGAAAAGAAAATATCTGACGACCAAAAAAATCTATATATTAAAAAAATTGAAATATAAGTCTATATTGACTTCATAGCTACATCCCACAAAAGGAGCCGTTCCAGTCCCGGGAGAAGAAAGACTTACCTTAGGGGGGAAAAAAGGAAAAAAGACCTTCCTTTCCCCCCCCCCCAAGGTAAGTCATTCATTTCCCTGGATTGGAATGGCTCCTTACCCACTCCCTTAAAACCCACATCATTTCCTTTTCCCTCTCCTTTCCTTCTGCCTGAAGAAGCAACTGGGTTGCAAACTCTTGTGTTTATGTGTGTGTGCGTTTTATTTCTGTTACTATCACTACCTATCTTTTTTCTATATGTTTTCACTTCTATTAATTCATCAGATTATCCCCGTTTTTCGATATTTCCGTCTGTTCTTCTGACATTTCCGATTTTTTTCTACACTTTTCACTTCTATTCATTAGTCTGATTATTTTTACCCTCCAACCATATTCTGACACTACAGAACGAATCCTTATAGTACACTTTTCTTTCATCCTCACACAATTTGCCAAACTTTTCCAGATTTTCCTCACCCCATAACCAGTTAGATGCCCATACAACTGCCATACCCCTGTGCATCACGTTGGTGACTAACTGTGATTGATCACAGTTTCAACAACGTTTCTCTTCTACTACTTCCTCAAACAAATTTTTCTCTTTTTTCCTATCTAAATAATTCCTTTTGCTATCTGATCACCTTATATCTCTCCCATATATAATTTTATTTATTTATTAATATATATTTATTTCTTATTTCATTACCGTTCAGTACAGATTTCTCTTTTTTCCACACTATACATGTCACCCTACATCGACCCCATCAAATTTTATCTACATTCCCTCAGCAAGCATGCCTTTTCCCTAGCCAGATTGAGGTCACACATTCTATTCATTCAGGCTTGTTTAACATTTGGCATCATCCTCAAGGGTCTCACACAAAAAGTTCCCATCTCTGTCCTTTCATTCTGCCTTATACCTTCCTTAAAACCCATATCTTTCCCTTTCTCCTCTCCTTTCTTCCACTTTTCCTGATGAAGAGACCAACGGTTGCGAAAGCTTGTACGTGTGTTTGTGTGTTATTTTATTTGTGTCTCTCGACCAGCCTGTCCTGTGGGTAAGTCATCGGTTTTCTATTTTTTATATTCGTTTATACACACACACACACATGAAGATTATAGAGGAAAAATTCCTAGCAGGAAATATATATATATATATATATATATATATATATATATATATATATATATATATATATAAAATAAAAATAGAAAACAGATGACTTACCAAAAGAACCGGCTCGTCGATAGAAACAAATAAAATAAATAAAATCACACACAAACACACATACAAGCTTTCGCAGCCTAGCTGCTTCGTCAGGCAGAAGGGAAGGAGAGGGAAAAGGAAATGATGAGGGTTTCAAGGGAGTGGATAAGGAGTCATTCCAATCCCGGGACAGGAAAGACTTACCTTGGGGGGGAAAAAAGAGGGTAAACAAAAACACACACACACCCACACATTTACGAAGCAGCTAGGCTGCGAAAGCTTGTATGTGTGTTTGTGTGTGATTTTATTTATTTTATTTGTTTCTATCGACGAGCCGGTTCTTTTGGTAAGTCATCTGTTTTCTATTTTTATTTTTGTTTATCCCACCGGGAAAGTTTCCCTCTATAATTTTCGTTGCATCAATATATATATATATATATATATATATATATATATATATATATATATATATAAAATAGACGAAGATTACTCACCAGGCGAAGGAGCACAGGTGTGACAGCATCACAAATAAATAAATGAATACACACACACACACAATCGCAAGCTTTCGCAACCCAGTTGCGTCTTCAGGCAGTAGGGAAGGAGAGGGAAAAGGAAATGATGAGGGTTTTAAGGAAGGGGGTAAGGAGCCATTCCAATCCCGGGAGAGGAAAGACTTACCTTGGGGGAAAAAAAGGAGGGTAAACAAATGCACACATGCCCACACATTCACACAGACACAAGTACACCTAGGCAGACATACTGTAGAAAGCAAAGAAGTTAAGTTAAGTTATATATTAAGTTAAGTTAAGTTATATATTGATATAACTTAACTTCTTTGCTTTCTACAGTATGTCTGCCTAGGTGTACTTGTGTCTGTGTGAATGTGTGGGCATGTGTGCATTTGTTTACCCTCCTTTTTTTCCCCCAAGGTAAGTCTTTCCTCTCCCGGGATTGGAATGGCTCCTTACCCCCTTCCTTAAAACCCTCATCATTTCCTTTTCCCTCTCCTTCCCTACTGCCTGAAGACGCAACTGGGTTGCGAAAGCTTGCGATTGTGTGTGTGTGTGTGTATTCATTTATTTATTTGTGATGCTGTCACACCTGTGCTCCTTCGCCTGGTGAGTAATCTTCGTCTATTTTTTATATTTTATTTTTCCTGCTAGGAATTTTTCGTCTTAATAATCGTTATATATATATATATATATATATATATATATATATATATATATATATATATAAAAATAGACGAAGATTACTCACCAGGCGAAGGAGCACAGGTGTGACAGCATCACAAATAAATAAATGAATACACACACACACATTCCCCCAAGGTAAGTCTTTCCTCTCCCGGGATTGGAATGGCTCCTTACCCCCTTCCTTAAAACCCTCATCATTTCCTTTTCCCTCTCCTTCCCTACTGCCTGAAGACGCAACTGGGTTGCGAAAGCTTGCGATTGTGTGTGTGTGTGTGTGTGTGTGTGTATTCATTTATTTATTTGTGATGCTGTCACACCTGTGCTCCTTCGCCTGGTGAGTAATCTTCGTCTATTTTTTATATTTTATTTTTCCTGCTAGGAATTTTTCGTCTTAATATTCGTATCATATATATATATATATATATATATATATATATATATACGAGTCTCCTCCAGTCCTGAATCCCTGAACCAGTACACCGATAACCTGATCACAGCTTTCAGATCCCGCAACTACCTCCTGATCTGGTACAAAAGCAAATAGCCAGGGCCACTTTCTCTTCCCCCCAAACCCAGAACCTCCCACAGAGGGACCCTAAAAGCGCCCCTCTTGTCACCGGTTACTTTCCAGGAGTGGAGCGGACTCTGAATGTGGCTCTCCAGCAAGGATACTACTTCCTTAAAACCTCTCCCGAAATGAGATCCATCCTTCATGACATCCTTCCCACTCCACCAAGAGTATGTCTACAGTATGTCTGCCTAGGTGTGTTTCCGTTTGTGTGTGTGGGTGGGTGTGCGTGTATTTGTTTGACCTCCTTTTTTTCCCCCCGGGGTGGGTCTTTCCTCTCCCGGGATTGGTGTGGCTCCTTGCCCGCTCCCTTGGAACCCTCATCATTTCCTTTTCCCTCTCCTTCCCTTCTGCCTGGGGAGGCAGCGGGGCTGTGAAAGCTATCGTTTGTGTGTGTGTTTTATTTATTTGCGTTGCTGTCACTGCCTGTGCTTCTTTGCCTGGTGGGTAATCTTCGTCTGCTTTTTGTATATAAAATACACGAAGATTACTCACCAGGTGAAGGAGCACAGGTGTGACAGCAGCACAAATAAATAGAACACACACACACACACACACACACACACACACACACACACAAACACTAGCTTTCGCAGCCTAGCTGCTTCGTCAGACAGAAGGGAAGGAGAGGGGAAAAGGAAATGATGAGGGTTTTAAGGAATTAGGTAAGGAGTCATTCCAATCCCGGGACAGGAAAGACTTACCTTGGGGGAAAAATGGAGGGTAAACAAATGCACACATGCCCACACATTCACACAGACACAAGTACACCTAGGCAGACATACTGTAGAAAGGCTTTCTACAGTATGTCTGCCTAGGTGTACTTGTGTCTGTGTGAATGTGTGGGTGTGTGTGCATTTGTTTACCCTTCTTTTTTTCCCCCAAGGTAAGTCTTTCCTGTTCCGGGATTGGAATGACTCCTTACCCACTCTCTTAAAACCCTCGTCATTTCCTTTTCCCTCTCCTTCCCTTCTGCCTGACAAAGCAGCTAGGCTGCGAAAGCTAGTGTTTGTATGTATGTGTGTGTGTGTTTATTTGTTACTATCACTGCCTGTGCTCCTTCGCCTGGTAAGTAGACTTCATCTATTTTTTTTACATATATTTTTCCTGTTAGGAATTTTTTCTCTATAATATATATATATATATAGTATGTCTGCCTAGGTGTGTTTGCGTTTGTGTATATGTGTGGGTGGGTGTGTATTTGTTTACCCTCCTCTTTTTCCTCCCCCCCCCTCCCCTGAGGTAAGTCTTTCCTCTCCTGGGATTGGAATTACTCCTTACCTACTCCCTTAAAACTTTCATCATTTCCTTTTCCCTTGCCCAAATGTAGCCCATCATTGACCAACTACTGCTACTCATTAAGCAATGGAATGCCACTACTGAGTTTTCTATTATTTGAATCCCTGGCTGTAGATGTCTTTTCTTCTTTTGAAGCCCCACCCCTCTCACACACACACTTTCTCTCTCCAACAAATATTAATTTTAACCTGCTGCTGTCAATTTTCCTCCCTATACATTTTATAGATACTGGGATCACTTTCACCTTCAAATAAACAGCTTTTGTTAAATTATTGGCTGAATACGATTTCAGTGGATGTTTTTGTTTATGAACCAGTTAAAGTAAACACAACAAATGAGAAATAAGTGTCTCCTACTAATGGACCATTATGTTTTGCTCCTACTGATTAAAACATATGAAAATCTACTATTATGAAGAAAAATTCTGAAGTGCATATGTGTCACTACATAAAAAATTAGGACGTATTGGTTATGATTGTGTGGTCATAAATTTCATAGTTACTGGGTTTCTCATATAATTATTGTTCTAAAACCGCAACTGTTCATCGTCCTGGATATTATATGCTTAAATTACATTTTTATTAAACAAATTATGAATGTGTTTGTTTCTAATTAACATAATTACGTGGATGATGTTGGTTGTATGGCACAGTTTCACAAAACCAAATACCAATAATTATCGCAACATACAATAAACATGTTCAATGTAGCTGCGCGGGTGTGTGTGTGTGTGTGAGCAAGAGAGAGATCCGGGAGGTGGGGGGAGGGGGGTTAGAAAAATAAGAAGTGACAAAAGATATTCTATTTTTCTGAGGAACACAGTAAGGTAATTTGCAACCTTGTGTTATTGAAGTATGTGCTGTTACAAAATTTTCCATATCAGATGAATTATTGATGAAGATATTAATTTTCTTGCCTGATTTTGAAGTGGAGTCACTGCCAGAATCCCTTCTGTGTCGGTGTCTTCTCCTTCTATGTCGGCGGTGATGCCTCTTATGTCGGCAGTGTTCTTCACAGCAATGATGCTTCCTCCTTTTCTTCTTCAGTGCAACTCCTTCTGCCATAAGAACACCACTGCATGATAATAAGCGTTTCAATTTATCACGGCGTCTTTTCTTAAGCCTGCGGCGTTCTCTAAGACTGCTGTTGTCCCCAACATCAAGTAATGTGGACCCAGATGATTGTTGAGAAGTGTTTGTTTCACCTGTGGTAGTTTGAGCTTCGTGATGCTGTGATGTAATTTCTGACTTTTCCTGTATGAAAGTAAGTAAATAATTTAGTTCATTTCAGTGCAAAGTGTGCAAAAAGCTATGAATAACATGGAATGTTTAATGTGTATTATGTAGCAATTAGTTACCACTGACTCACTCTTGTAACAAAATTAATCTAAGGAAGGGATAGATCAGGTTTTTCACAAATGACTAAAAGAACACTAGACCTTGAGTTAATACTGAACACAACACACATCTACAAAAGATTTCAAAAAATGAGTTCAAAATAGATTTAACCCATTGCTTGAAAATCCTAGTCTAGAATGTTTAAAATGCTGAAAAAGATTGTCCCTTACTACAGTTCCTTACCTTCATTTCTGAAAGGAAAATCAATTTCAATTATGTCAAGGCAAGATAAGCTACCTGTAGTCAATCATATTCTGCTGGGAGATTATATTCCAAAGGAGAAAATTTCCTGTAACAATTCGACTTTCTTGTTCTGCCACTGAAAGAAAACTAACATTCTGTACTATTTTATGGCCTTTAAGCCTGAAAAGGAAATGAAGAAAGAAAGAAAAGCTAAGAAATGATCAAAACCATATGGTCTGGGAGTTTCGGTGGTGAAGGACAAACCTAATCAAATAAAGTAAGCATTTTTTTTCACTGTCTGTCAATCTGAGTTGAATGCCATTACCTGTAACAAAATCTAAATGCACAACAAAACAATATTTAAATTTCCTAGCATTATCACTACTGTAAAAAAGGGTTGGCCATTATTTGCAGCTTAACCATGTATCTGTGCTTTTATATAACAGTGGTACTGGAGGAGAATGTGCCCATTGCAACATACTCTTCTTTTCCAATTTGCACACTTTACCCTCAGTAACAATGTGTGAACCATGTTTTCACTATTCCTGTCAATTAAAAATTGGCATTGAGACCGAGCCCAAAACATCCAAGTTGAAGTCAAAGGATACCTACTTCCCAACCTAGTAAGAGAACATAGCTTATATGGCACATTGATAATTCAATAGCCGTGAATTCAACAACCTCAAACAGAATGAGCTACTTAACATTTTCACAAGCATTAAGGATGAATTGTTTCGTAGTAAATTAATTCCTTATTTATTTTTAACTGACTAATAAGAAAAACATTCAAAACCCTTACTACAAAATTTGTTGCCAGTTCCTTCATGTAGACAACTGTTCATCAAATAAACAAAAATAATGATATTTCTAGTGCACTCAAGTGTAATATCAATCATTCAACATATTTGATTTTGGTAATTTCTGTGGATGTTAACTAAAATCAAAGTGGATGGCAAAAGGAAAATGATCAGAAAAACACAATGCTGATATCTAGAAGTTACTACATTGAAAGTTCTATTAATGTGCACCATTCATTGTAATCTACACCTCCCACCTCATTCCCCCCCCCCCCCCCCCAAACACACACATGCATATTTGTCTCATGCTTCCATTAAAAAGATTTTAACCACCTCCTTAGGATTTGCATCTCAATGGCTTTTTCTCAGTACCAAGAACAAAGTGCAAATAAGAGGACAACAGTTAAAAGCATCTATAGCTGATACATAAAAAATAAATAAATAAAAAGATTACAAACAGAAAAGAGTCAAATTAGAAGATAAAGGTAAATCAATATTTCATAAATGCAGTACCTTTAAATGGATAGCATTCTTGTAAAGCAGATGTGAAAAAATAACAAGAAAAATATACCTGAAATAGTGCTGTAGACCTACTCTCAGAGTCTGCAGCAGTAGAGCTTTTTCCTTTAGCAGATTCATTACTGCTGATAGATAGATCAGATTTCGGTGCAACTGTATTTACCATATTTGTACAAGTAACAGCTGCTGTCTCATTATTCATTCGACGATCCTTTGAATGGCTCTCACAGCTTGTTCCAGAGTTACGCCGACGTCTTTTTCCCAGACTCAGAAGAGGATTGGGATCATACTCTGTAACAATCAAAATCATTCATTTAAGTGTATTTGATTGTGTGTATACATAGTGGAACATGTCTCTCATATAGAAATGTTAAATAAATTCAAAATATTCAAACATATTGACTCTTGTAGGACACTGAATTAAATCCAATGACAAAGTTGAAAAATTTGTTTTGGACCAAAATTCGAACCCAGATTTCCCATTTTGGACCAGAAGTCACCTTAGCTAATTTGGCTATCCAGGCTCACTTCCCATCCTACCCAAAGTCTCAACTAATGACACACTATGATTGTAGTGCCCCTTGCCTATTACTTCCTCTTGCTTTCACTGTATTCCAGCTATGGATCAGGTCTGTGTGCACAACTGCATGTCAGAAAAAAAACAGGCACTATATTTATAACTGTATGTATGCCGCCAGCACACAAATGTTGATTTTTGTGCAAATGCACAAATATGCCAAATCACTTGCAGGAATACAGTTAAAGTTGCAGGCAAGATGAAGTAATGGGCTGAGGGCACTGCAGTCTTAGTGTTCAATAACTTGAGAATTTGGGCAGAACATAGAGTGTTTCTAGATATCCAAACCGATTAAGGTGACTACTGGCCTAAAGTGGGAAATCTGGGTTCAAATCGCAATCCAGCACATTTTTAACTTCACCACTGAATTTATTTCAGTGCCCTGTAACAACTGAAATGTGTCAATATTTCAAACCTGTAAATTTATCATTGTTGATGTCAACCAATGACATCTGTTCTTTCAAACATGTGCAAAAGAATGGGCACCATTTCTATAAGAAATGTTACAAGTTTTTTTCCAAAGTTAGAGGGGTTGGCCAGTACTTACTTAACTCCATACAAATAGTCAAGAAGTAAAGAGGTGCATGAGAGATGAATAATAATAACCAGGGGAGGTTGAGACAATGGGTCTCAACCGATTTGACTCAAACTATGTGAGAAGCAACAGCTATATGAGCATTAAAAATCCTAAAATTGCCCACTTGAGTAGCCCATAGGAAAAGAGAAAGACTTTAGGCCTATTAAAGGCATCTATTACAGTTTGATCAAGTTCTATGCTAGATTGTGTACTACAATTGTGAATGTTGGTTTAGTGTAGTGGGTTAATTCAAACACAAAATTAGAGTTAAAAATTGAAGTGTTCCTGAATTATCACTGAGAGAAGATGCATTTAAACACATTTAATTGTACAGCATCAATTCAGTGCATCTGTCTTCACCTTTAAATGGCTCGGTATGTTTTGTATGCATCAAAACAGACAGAGAAAAGACTTTCGATTAATGATGGAAATTCTCCTCAAGAGATGATAAATTATTTTTCAAAAGAGACAGATTGGCTGGCCAGTACTTACCTTTGTACTGTACCGCCGATAGTTACACAAATGAAGAAAAAGAAAAAAGGGGACGAAAAAGGACAAGCTTTCGGAACACAGTTTTCCTCAGGTAGGAGAGAAGGGAAGAAAAAAGGATGGGAATGGAAGGGAAAGGTAATTCACGACGTAGGTCATGAAGGTGGTGGTTGAGGAGTGTGGAAGTCAGAGATACTGCATGTTAGTACTGAGCCAAGCCAGAGAGGATATATATAACCAAAGAGGAAAGATCAAGTAGTAAAGAGAAGAAAAGATGAGTGAACTGGTACACTTTACCAGAATGCAAGAAATTCACTTTTGTTTTAGTTAACCTAGCCCAGGGTATGTTTATTGAATTTGAGTTTCTTGTATTCTAATTATGGACATCTGCTCGGATTTCATACTCATGGGCATTCTCTTTGGCATGTACCAGTGTTTTAAGAATGTAGAGACTCTGAACAGTTAGGATTTTATGGTGTACAAAGTGAGGGCTACAGGAAACGAAGTTGTTTAAGCCAAAGAAACATGTTATTGCTTTTTTCCACCAGCAGAATTTCCCCAAAGCAAAATGCCGTAGTGCAAAAGGCTGTGAAAAAAATGCATAGTATGCCATTATCAAGATATCCACTCTAACACAGCTCTTTAGTTTCCTCAAAAGATTTAACACCCTTGCTAATTTAGAGCATAGCTTTTCTGTGTGGGTGCTCCAACACAATTTACTATCTAGATATATGCCTAGTAGTTTTACCGGGTTTTTGAGGTCACATAGCTCCTCATCAAGATTTCTCAGTGAGAAGAGGATTTGCTCAGTTTTGCTGTTGTTTAGCCTCAGCATATTTCTTTGGAACCATTCAGTTGCATTTTTCATCATGGAATCATTCATTTCTTTCAGGACACTTATATCACAGTGTGATGTGATGAAGGTTGTGTCATCAGCAAACATAACAGTTTTAAATGGCAAAAAGGCTGGCAAATCATTCACATAAACTACAAACATGAAAGGTCCTAATAAGGAACCCTGTGGGACTCCATATTTTATACTGAGAAAGTCAGCCTTATTACTTGAATTGACAACCAAATTTTGTTTTCTGTTTGTTAAGTATGATGTTACTAGTGTTAATTCTCTGCCAGTAATACCATAAATTTCAAATTTCTCAATTAGGATGCTGTGAGAAACTGTGTCAAAAGCTAGCTTGAGTGTGTTGTTTATTTTCAAAGCTCTGTATGATGGATAGTACAAGTTCTTGAACTGCCTTAATTGTTGACCGCCTATTACGAAAACCATATTATATTGAGCATTGTTAATAACATGATGCACTACTAAACCACAGTTTGTGAATTGACTACGAGATTGACTGCAGCACCTAATGACAAAATTTGACTAGCAAATTTTACTTTAATTGTGTGTTGCCTGTGTTTCTGTGTTAAAAATAACTAAATAAAATAAGTAAGCTTTCAAGGGTAGCAAATAAGATTGGAAGCAATAGCATCTCAGTTCCAAAACAAACAAGTCAAATCTAGAACCTGAAAATGGTCTACAATATGCAACAATACACATGTTTTAATCATGGATAAGAATATCAAACTTTTTCATTTATGTACAGCTTGCTAAGAGTCCATTCTTTGCAATAGAAGTTAAAGAAGGGCCTTTGCGCGATTTCACTTTTTAAGTTTTTATATCTCTGATGATAAAAAGGGATCCCTTATCAGATCATTTTGTAAATGAATTCATTTTTCTTATCCAAGAAGTCAAATATAAATAAAACACATTAAAAGAAGCAAAGCAAGGTCATTAAGTTTAAATACACAAAGGAAAATTAGTAATTCTATAGATCTTAACCAAGTATATTCAGTATCAGGTTGTATTCATGAAGATAAGATTGTGGCTCTTAATTCTATTACTAACAAAACTTTCAAAAACACTTCTGTCACTGAGGTAAGGAAACTGGCAGTGTCATCCATTGATTCTTTGTTGTACTAAATTGTGATGATCATGTCACTTAAGGTTAACATCTGAACAACTAAACTTAGCTGCCTCCTAAAAGTTCTAGATTACATCTTTTTTACCTCAGGCTACACTCAAGTTACCTATGAAAACCCCATGAAAATTGATCTTGCCTTCTGGAGATGAATGTGCACAAACGGACAAGTAGAGGCACACAATGGTTTTACAGCAGAACCATTAGTATCAGTATCAGAAGATAACCAGTGGAAATTAATCACATCCCAATGGTGTGCTGTCTACAACACTCCTAAGCACTTCATCAAAACTACATTTACATACAGAAAAGGGGCATTTACAGTGCAAGGCTGCTCTGTGGACCAACAATTAAAATTATTTCTCACTGATAACATCACAAAATTATACTTAGTCACAAGTTTAAAGACAGGTCTTCATGTTTAACAGTCTGCTGCAAATACAGACCCCTATTTATCACAACTTGGATCTTATCAGTTTCCATGCCCACTGTGTTTTTACTAGCAGGAGGAAAACTTGTCCATGAGAGGTGGTAGGTCTGTTATCTAGGTTTCTGTGGAAAACTACACAGTTTCATATATAGTCCAACCCCCTCCCAAAAACTAAATAAATTTAAAAACAGGTATGTAACCCACATTTCACTTGAAAGGATACTGTTACTTAGGTTATCCAATGCCAGAAATATGATTGATGATATTAAAAAATAAGTAGCACCGTTCAAAGTATTTTTTGTGATTATTAATGTTTGATGGTAGTGTGAAATATTTTGTTGGTTATACAGAGTGATTAACATTAAATAATAACAATAATAATAACAGTGATAATAATAATGATGATGATGATGATGAATTTATAGATGGGAGTGATTACCTAATATTTTGAATAGGAACCCATGTCTCTTAACAGTCATCCAGGGCACCATGAGCACTTCTTCATCTTTGATTCAGTGAAACAAATTTCTACATCTACATACATATATTGCAAGCCACCACATGGTGGAGGCTACTTGCTACCACAACCAGTTACTTCCCTTTTTGTTCCACTTCCAAATAAACCGAGGGCAAAACAGTCATCTAAATGCCTCTAATAAAATGTGGGGTCCCCCAAGGCTCTATCTTAGGCCCCCTGCTTTTTCTTGTATATATCAATGACCTTTCATCATCGACATTATTGGAGGCCAAGTTTGTTTTATTTGCAGATGACACAAATATTGCAATAAATAGTAAATCAAATATAGCCATAAAAATATCAGCTAATGAAATTTTCATGGACATTAATAAATGGTTCTTAGCCAATTCTCTGTCGCTAAACCTTTAAAAAACACACTATATGCAGTTTAGGACTTGTAAAAGGTTTCCTGCCAGTATATGCCTAGAGTATGACAACAAGGAAATAGAAGAAGTTGAATGTGTCAAATTCTTAGGATTACAGCTGGATAATAAATTTAACTGGGAGGAGCATACCAGAGAACTGCTGAAGTGCCTAAACAAGTCCCTGTTCACTATGTGAATGTTGTCAGATATAGGAGATATAAAAATAAAAAAGCTAGCATATTACGCATACTTTCACTCCATAATGTCATACGGGATTATTTTCTGGGGCAACTCATCAGGCCAAGCAAAAGTTTTCAGAGCACAAAAACGTGTGTTACGAATCATTTGTGGTGTCAACTCAAGAACCTCATGTAGACGGCTATTTAAGGAACTGGGGATACTTACTACTGCTTCCCAATACATTTATTCTATAATGAAATTTGTCGTTCAAAATATATCTTTTTTTTTTTTTCAAACCAATAGCTCAGTCCATGGGATCATTACTAGAAAGAAGAATAACTTGCAGTACACATTTTCAACAACATGCCAGCAGCCATAAGAAATTTAACTCACAATAAAGTACAGTTTGAAAAGAGTCAAATGTTTTGGTGGCCAACTCCTTCTACTCCGTTGATGAATTTCTTACCAGAAGTGATTGATTGTACCTTATTGTATATAATATTCACAAATACGAATACTGTGTTCAGTTTGACTTCAGTACAAGTCAAAAATAAAATTAAAAATATTTAAAAAATATTCACAAAAAAATTAAATAAATAACAAAAAATAAAAAATTAAGTAATTGCTAAGAATTTTAATATGCACCTAGTAAATTAGTAAGTAGTAATAAGTTTGTGTCCTTTAAAATGTAAATATTTTTAAGATAATTGTTTTTCCTGACCAATTCCACGTCCACAGGGGCAATTACATTTGGGGTCTGTGGAAGGTACATTAACACATATGCTCTCTTTTTGTAAGTATATATTGTGTACTTTGTTCTGTCATGTTCTACATCCAAGAGGATTCCCTCAATTCGGATCTACTAGAACGAAAAGTATATCTAATCAAATCTATGAGTTCTAATTTATCTTATCTTTGTGGTCCTTACGTGAGATGTGAATTGGAGGCAGTAGAAGTGTTCTGCAATCAACTTCAAAATTTGATCCTCTAAATTTCCTCAGTAATTTTTGTTGACAAAACATTGCCATCCTTTCAGGGATTTCGGTTTCTGTTCCTGAAGCATTATTGTAGCACTTGCTTGCTGATCAAACCTGTTATTGATGTGGCCTTCAGTTCAAAGACTGGTTTGATGCAGCTCTCTACACTACTCTACCCTGTGCAAGCTTCTGTGACCAAATTAAGAAAAAGGACCCTAAAATGCATATCGAGAGCTATAAGCACTTTTTTATCTGAAATACTGTGAAACCAAACTCTTCTGCTGGTCAAGTGCTCACAGCTCTTGACATATGAATTTTAAAGTCCATTTTTACTACTCTTCTATTTCCTGTTTTGCTCCATACTACTCTATCCCAAAGTGTGGAAAGCAAAGAGCTGGCAGTATGAGAGATTCGTTTCACAGTATTGAATATGAATTAGTGCTAACAGCATCACTGGATGACATTTTCAGACATGCAGAAGACTATATGCTCACTTTCTTCAAATGAGTCTTCAACTTTGGAAACTTTTTAATTTTATTTATTTGCCGTACATTGATCAAATTTTTCTTATGTTCCTCACATATTGTATTTGCATTTATTATGAGCATTTTTAAATTTTGTGCAAGCAAACAATTTGGAAAGCTGTACACAGTCACTGTCTTGACCGATTAATGCAAATCAAATACAAAGTACAGTTTTTAAATTTATTTAATGAATTTGGGATGCAAATGTTCATCTGATTTTGGAATGAGGGGAGGAAGGACAGGCATTACTTCTCCTTGAAGAATATTAATATAACACCTTATCAGTTGTATCTTTTAATGCAGTTCGATTAACTTACTGTTTTTATGGGGAACAATAGAGGATATAGTCACACCAACATTGTTGTTATGGTCTTCAGAAACTTGTCTGATGCAGCTCTCTACCCTACTCTCTCCTGAGCAAGCCAATTCATCTCCTCATAAGAATGGCAACCCATATCCATTTGAATCTTGTTACTGTATTTGTCTCTTGGCCTCCCTTTGTGATTTTTACCCCCCAAACGTCCCTCACGATTCTTTGACACTTTCCTCATGATTCTTTGACATCGAAAAATATATCCTACCAATTGATCTCTCCTTTTAGTCAAGCTATGCCAGACATTCCTTTCCTCCCCAATTCTGTTTAGTACCTCCTCATTAGTTAAGTGATCTACCCACCTAACTTTCAACATTCTTCTGTAGCACCACATTTCAAAAGCTTCTATCCTCTTCCTGTCTGAACTATTTATCATATGTTGTTCACTCCCCCAAAAGGCAACACTCAAATGCCTTCTGAAAAGACTTACTTATACTTAAATTTATATCTGATGTTAAGAAATTTCTCTTTTCCAAAATGGTGTTTCATGCAACTTTCATTCTGGATTTTATACCATCTGTGTCCATTTTACATTATTTTATTCCCATTGTAACAAAACTCAATTGTGAAGTTTCTTGTCCTGTTACCTTAAATAGTTCATTCAGCATCACCTGTTTTTCTTGGACTACATTCCATTACCTTGTTTTGCTCTTATTAATGTGTATCTTATGATCATGTCAACACACTGTCCATTCCATTCAGTTACTCTTCCAGGTCCTTTGGTGTCTCTGACAGAATTGCAGTGTCATCAGCAAACTATGAAGTTTTTATTTCTTCGCCCAGAACTTCAACTCCTTCTCCAAATTTCTCCTTGGATTCTTTTACTGCTTCCTCAAGGTACTAATTGAATAACATTGGAGAAAGGCTATAATCCTGTCTTACTCCATTCCCAACTAATGCTTCACTTTTATGCCCTTCTATTGTAATTACTGCTGTCTGGTTTTTGTACAAGTTGAATATAACTTTATATTCCCTATATTTTCCCCCACTGACTTCAGAATTTGAAAGATTGTATTCCAATTAACAATAAACCTTCAAAGTCTTTGTATTCATTATTTTTCAGTGTTTTGGGTAGTTTATTAGTTACAGCATTTGCAGAATGGACAGAATGAAACATTTTTACATACATGTGAATGTCACTTACCAGAGACTGCCAGGAAGGATATAGAAGTGAATCCCGATAGGTTAAAAAAATATTCCCACTGTCCCAATTTGGTGAGATGTTTGGTGTAATGTAACCATTTGAGACAAACTACTGAAGAATCCTGAAAGGATCACTGGCTGTCATTCTTTTGAGTAGTGATCATTTCAGTGCAGATGCACACTATGCTCAGACTAATGCGAATCTGTGGAATTCCGGGAGTAAAGAGACTAATGGGAAGGAGTACTATGTCAGTTGTGTGTGGACAAGTTGAAAAAACTGGTCTCATGGGAGAAGAGACTTGTTAGGGTAGACATTGCAGGTGTGATTAGCACAGTGTTCAGATGGCACAGTGGTCAGGACATGCCCGAGACGGGGTTGAATCAAGGCTGGGTACTAATTTTAATCATTGATTTATTTCAATATCCACTATCAGCTAATGTCATAAATTCTTGTGTATGTATTGATAATAGCTACAGGATGAAAATGATGTATGTTCTTTTTGGGTATGTCTTAAAGAACAGACACCATACATATCACATTCAGGAGGATAATGGTTCAAATCTGCATCCAGCCACCGTGATTTAGATTTATCATGATTTCCCTAAATCACTCCAGGCAAATGCCTAGATGTTTCCTTTCAAAGGGCACAGCCAATTTCCTTCCCGATCCTCGAATCATTCTGGGCTTTTGTTATTTCTGTAATTGCCTTGAAACTGAAGGTATGTTAATTTCTAAATGTCAAAAACATGCATGTTGCCAAATGAGAGATGAAATGAAACAATGGAAAGTCCAAGTTTAAATATAAAGACTGCTACTTATCATAAAGATAGTACACTGAGTCATGGACAGGCATGACAAAAAGACAATCACACAACTTATCTTTCAGCCAAAGCATTCCTCGAATACATTTGTGTACATTTTATTAACTATGCCATGGTGTGTAACTTTCTGGCAGATTATAAATGTTTCCCATCAGCTGTGTTGTGCAAGATTCATTATGATATGAAAAACATTACTCCTAATGATATAGATATGCAAACCAATCAACACAGTGAATACAAAATACTCTATGCCAATTTTCAATACATAATATTTTACTTCAATGCATATTTATTTTATTTCCACCTTTTTATGATTTGGTTCATAATTACTTCTTCCAAGAAAATGGTTAAGAATACACATAAATTAATTTTATTCTTACAGCAGAACTCACCAACAACGGGATAGTCAGGTGGCAACAATCTGATATCATCAATGTTGATGCGGCCATTATCACCATCATCAAATTCAACACTGACAAACTGCCCATCAAGCTCAGGGTCTGGACTGGATGGTTGTGCCACAGTACCTGGGTACAGGCAACGATACTGTTGGCTCCAATAGGCACATAGTCGAGTACCAGGAGGAAGGTCTGCAGTGCTGGACGGCCGCACCTCAAGGATCTGTAGTAGACATTTTCTATCAATTACAAATCAAATAAATATCATTATCCTATCAAACAGAAATACAATTCAAGTGAACAAATAAAAAGTTTTAATGTGTGAAAAGAGACTAATCACACACTACAAAACAGTGCAAATAGCAACCAGGACTCAGATTTAAATAACAAAAAAAATTGGTAGAAGCAATTCATATTTCATTTATGTTTAATGATAGGACAGTAGTAACTTAGTGTAAGGAAATAGTACAAAGAAATTAAAACAATACCTATGTGGGAAGACAAGTCATAATATAAATAAAAAGCTGGTCTTTTATGTTGTGAGAAGGAAAAGTCCTTTATTTCGGGGACAACAAAACTCAAGGATGACAGCAAACTTCTCACTCAGTCATGACGAAACAGTACTAACTTTTCTTCAAAATTAGGCTAATATGGTGGGGTGGTTGCAGAATCAAGTTTTTAAAGAAATTTAACTGACAACTTAATTTTCAGTACTAATAATGCGAATTACAGTTCATTTCAAATTAATTATGAACTTCTGAGATAAAGTAAATGCTGTATGTCCTTTGAACTAATTTCATTTTTGTCCAAATTAAAGTAAAATTAATATGTTATCAAATTATGTCTGCTGATAGAAGTCACTATCAAGACATTATTGTTATGTTTTTAATACATGCTCAAACTGAATTCCGTAACTGATCTTAACAGAAAACTGTATGTACTTACCTATTGTATATAAAAAAGTTTTTGCATGGTGACAAATTTTAGTTTACCATATTTACTTATTTTTCTGAAAGAACCTGAATTTTCAATCAAATTAATTTTAAAATTTCCACACATATACAAATGAAACATTTGGATTACTACATCAATTTTGAAGATCTGAAAACAATAATGAAGAACAAAAATTGCACTCTTGTTTCGAAGGAAAGGTATAACATTAATTTGCCACCTGTGCATCTTACACTATTTGTGAGACTACACTACTTACGCTAGAATAGAACAGAATAGAAAGCTAACACATAACAATCAATAAATTATGCTCAACTAGAAAACATAATGGTAAGCAGCATGATACGAATGAATGTAATGAAAATAAAATGCAATGAATATAACATCAGTTCATGAATTATGAACTTATAGAACTGCTAGTGAAATGTATGATGGTAACAACATCGAAAACAGACAATTTTGATAATAAAATCTTTATTTATTTTCTTTCTAACTTTGCTGCAAAACTATACATTCAACTGAGGAAAAAACATAATAATCAGTTCCAATAAGATGATAGTGATGGTGGTACTAGTTGCAGTAATAGGTAGTAGCAGTAATAGTTGTAGTAACAGCAAGTAGAGAGTGACAACCAACAACCCATAAAAGTAGAGTAGAAAGCACATAGTTACAAACAATAATCTCTCACAATGTACATATTTCACATTCTCTCTCTCTCTCTCTCTCTCTCTCTCTCTCTCTCTCTCTTTCTCTCAAACATAATATGACAAGGTCCATGAAAGGCAAAAAAAACACAGAAATGAAACCAACAAGAATATTCTATCAAGAGCTACATACCCTGACAGATAAACTACTTAATTACCGAACAATATTTGCCTACTTGTAAGTATTGAAGGATAACAATTGTTAAAAACCTGATCTTACAAAGAAACTAAGTTTACTAAATTCAAATAACCCTGCTACATTTGTCGACAATAAGAATTCATTTAATGTACTTGGCATGCTATTCAATCAATTACAGTAAATCTTAACCTAACATGAGGAGCCCAATAACACTTAGATTTCAGAAGAAAATACCCATCTTTCTAGTATATAGACATATTTAAAGGAAAATGGGATTTGCTAATTTTGGTACATGAGTGAGTCAGTGCAAACATATTGTCACCTCATATTTTGGACACTGATGGCCCCCTTATATTTATAATAATCAGTTTTGAACTTTCTGGGGAAGTGTCAAGATTTACCTCGCTTGAAATTTCAGAGTCCAACATATAGTGTGACAATTACTGCTACATAATACATATTTTAAATCATTAAAAAGCAGCAATTCATGTTGTATATGTTAAATACTTAAACAATAGCTCATCAGAAATATTTCAGTTTTCGATGCTGTATTAATGACGGAATGAGATTTTATGTGAGCTTTATGAATGAGGCATTATGTCATGAAACACTCTAGTATTGGTACTAATCCTTTTATTGCATTATCAAGTTAGTGAAAAAATGGTGAATAAAATTATTTACTTAAAATGCAAATTAAACTCTGTAAAAATGTTCTTTAATTTTTAGATGAAAGAGTGATGAATATCGAATGATGATGTTTCATTGACTGTGCTGCATAATCTTTTGAACCGGATGAAATAGTTTCAAAAAGTCAGCATTCTGAACTGTACTTTTAAATAAATAGTTTTACAGAGCACTATGTTACTCTTGTAACTCACCGCATCCTTCAGCACCTCCTCCCGGCTATAGATGTGCTGACGGTTTCCACGTTCTCCATCCAAAGTCACACCATACACATCAGGTGGACGGATGGCACTGAGAGTGCCAGCATAAAACAAACCTCCAGAAGCAGTCAAGACACGCTGCTTGTCTGTATTTAGGTGAGAAGCTGTCAGTGAACAGGATGCTGCAAATAAATAAATAATAATGTTTTCATTAAGAAAGTCTGAATATAAACTGTGAAAATACTAAACTGTGTCCAATTATGAAGAAATTTAAACTATAAATTTCAAAATTTATTTTTTAAAATAAAAATAATAGTATTATAATCCAACGAAGATGTCGATATCATAAGTGAAGTGTATTTTTGGATAACTAGTATACAGGATTCTTAATTGAACCCAGACTATTAGAGCCACACACATTCTGGCTGCCAGTGCAGACAATATTATTTTAAATGACAGCTGTGATACATCTCATAATCAGAAGACGGTATTATGATTTCTTAGAATGCTTATCTCCAGCTGACATCCACACACTGCTTGTTCAAAATTCACAAGTGTGCATATACTTTACTCTTCTTCACAACTTTCTAGCTTTTGTCTTGAACACTACAGAAACATATCCACTACTTAACATTGTCTGCTGACAAGTGACTGGCAAATTGCACATCTGCTGTTTACAGATATGTTACTTCAATCTGTTATCATACTTACTGTATGTTATCACTTATGCAACAGAAATAAAATCAGTCTTGGAACTCTTTCGATTGACAGTGGATCTCTCTTGAGAATAAGCTCAATCGGTTTTGTGAGTAGCTCATATTTACAAACAAGGCATTGTATGGCATCTATGATTCATGCCAATGTGACTTTGAATACTTTTGCAATTAGGCAAGAGTTCAGGTTTTTCAACAATGGAGGAATTACAGTAACTCCTAATGCAAGCCACACAGAGTTATCAGATGCCAATGATTAAGATTCTAGCAGGATGTCTCCCATGCCACCCATGTTTACAACCTTCCCGTCATTTAATTAACAATGTGAAGAGTGCAGCACTTTCTCCTGAAAGTTGCAATTATTTATTTATTTATTTATTGGCTTGTGAATTTATCACGATCAAAAGACAAAAGGCTATGTACCTCTCAGTAAATCCCTCTTTATGATGAATAGTTCAGAATACTAATATGAAATATTTACAGAAGAATGGAAAAGCTGGTAGAAACCAACTTGAGGGAAGATAAATTTGGAGTTCAGAAAAATGAAAGAATATAAAATCTACATTGACCTTATGTCTTATTTTAGAAGACACACTAAGGAAAATTAAACCAGTGTTTATAGTTTTTGTAGCTTTGGGAAAAGCCTTTGACAATGCTGACTGGAATACACTCTTTAAAATATGAAGGTAGCAGAAGCAAAATATAAGGAACAAAAGGTTAAATACAACATGTAAGAAACCAGGCAACAGTTAAAACAACCAAGGAATATAAAAAAAGTGATTGAGAAGTAAGTGGGGTAGAATTGTAGCTTATCCCTGATGTTATCCAATCTGTACACTGAATAAGCAGGATCGAAAACAAAGAAACATTTTGAGAAGGAAGTAAAGTAAAGGGATCAGAAATAAAAACTTTCAGGTTTGTCAATGACTTTTTAATTCTGTTAGAGACAGTTGAACAGAACGGACACTGTTTTAATAGGAAGATATAAAATGAAAATAAAAATAAAAAAACTAAATTAAGGCAATGGAATTAGTTGCATGAAATCGTGTGATCAGGTTTACACATGGCACTATAAAGATAGTAGATGAGTTTTGTTATTTGGGCTCCAAAATAACTTATGATAATGGTCAAAGTTAAGAGAATATAAAATGTAAACTGGCAATAGCAAGAAAAGCATTTCTTAAGAAGAGAAATTTGTTAATGCTGAATATATATTTAAGTGTTACTTGACTGGAATGTATATGTATGGAAATGAGAAATTGATGATAAACAGTCCAGACAAGAAGGGTATCAAGACTTTTGAAATGTGGTGCTACATAAGTATGAAAAAGATTAGATGGGTAGATCATGTAATCAATTACGCTACAAAATAACTACTACACACATACAATTACTTGACATTTCACAATGGAGCAAGGAATTACAAGATACCTATATAACACTGACAGCCACGAGACACTATACATATGCTACACACATTACATATCAGTTCATACTAAGGAAAAAAAGAAAAAATTTTTTTTAAAAAGTGTTTTTACTTTTATGTTAAAGCCAGAAGTGCCAACTCAAGCATTTTAGACAAAAATAGTTACGGATTAGAGGAGATAAACTGCATACATATGATTATTTATGTGTGTTCTCATGCTGAGAGAAGTACAAAGAAAAATATTATGTACAACTGATATTAAAAGTACATAAAAATCAATACTAAATTATGCTGATACACATTTATTTAATACATAAGAACTTTTGTAGAAATATTACTCTAATGCCAAATAACCTGTTCAGTAAGGGTGGCTCCTACTTGGATTAAATTTCAAGCAACCAAACTTCCTTTTGGCTATATTTTTTCAGAACGATTGATATAGGTGAAAGGTGATGACAGTTACTCACGTGGTGAAGATCTGCTACTGTAAACACTGAGTGGTAAATCTTCTCCTTCTGTCTCACTAGCAGTGTTAGTTGCAGGAATAGTAGGAGGCTGCCTATTCACTTCTTTTGTTCCTGTCATACTTCTGTTCCTTTTCTGTCGTTTTGTAACCATTGGTTGATGATTTTTGTCTTGACTAGTTGAGTGAGATGATGTGGTAGCTACTCTTTTTGTAGTTTTTGTACCCCTTGTATCTCCATTACTTAGTTTCCTTTTGGCAGATGTCCCTCCAGAACTTTCATTTTGAACTATTTTGGCAGGCACTTTGTCATTCTGGTGAACATTAAAAAATTCAAAATCAGAAAAAAAACACCATGAAAACTTGTAGATAGAACAGAATGAAATGCAGGCATGAATATGTGAGAGAAATGAAAGACATAGAGCAGTGAAGAACTCTAGACCAGAAAAATAGGAAAACTGTGGTGCAAAATGATCAAATTTCAGCATGGGCCTTTAGAAAATTTGTGGATTGTTTAATGGACTTGTCCAATGACTTTGCCCTTTGATACCCTTTCATCCCTAAGTTTGCGCAAGATGTAGAGTGCAAAAGTGAATTTCAATACAACCTTTTGTTTTAATTATATCAATTAAAATTGAGAGTTTATATTGTGATAAGCAAAAATAATTTAAACCTATAAACATAGTTAAAAGTAATAACTGTTATTTAAGCTCATATGATGGCTATAGCTCTTATGAATTAGTTACCGACTGCCTATTTTTTATCTGCCCAGAAAACCACAGAAATTAACAGAAGGAAGGTGAAGCAACAAACATGACCAGCATGGTCCCAAAACTTTTCCACTTCTAGTAATGTTTATCATAGGTCAATGGAGCAAAGAAAGGTACTTGGTGAAAAAACACGCCGAATGTAGAACATTCATACTAACTGTTGGAGTATAAAGGCATAAATAGATGGGAACGTGAGATTCAGTTTGGAAAACTGTAAAGAGAAAGGGCAGGGAGGGAAGAGAGAATATCCAAATGGGAGAAAATTATGCAAGTAAATGAATATTAAACAACGGAAATTCCATGAAAGATTCAACAATATTTTTTGCAAAGGATAGGTTGCTACTCACCACTGAGACATCTTGACGAGTCACAGAAAGGTATAACATATTACAAGTTTACTAATAAAGGAATATTAAAAATTAAACAAAAATAGTTGTCACACAGTTGGAAGAGAGACATGGATTGGAAGGAGATATAGGATACGGATTGGGGAGAGGAGAAAATTTAGGCATGTATTGTATAGGTGGTAGGCTACCTTATATTGAGGCCAAGATGGTTGCGGGACTGTAGAATAAGTTTTATGGACAATTGCCATCTGCTCAGTTCACAAAGCTGGCAGTCAAGGGGAGGATCCAGATGGTTCGGGTTGTGAAGCAGCCATTGAAATCAGTCATGTTATGTTAAGTTGCATGATGTGCTACAGAGTGGTCCACCTTGCTTTTGGCCACAGTTTGGCAAGAGCCATTCATTCTGAAAGACAGATGGTTGGTATACGTACCAATGTAAAATGTTGTACAATGAATGAAGCAAATTTGGTAAATCACATGGCTGTCTTTATGCCTCAGAATAGTAGAAATCATTCTGATCAGTTGCAAGTAAGATGGGCCAGTGACATTTTATGAAACCATACCTTCATCTTTGGCACAACAATGTGCATTGTCTCGCCAGATATTTTCTAACTTTGTAATTCTTACACAAGAACACATAGTGGAAATTGAAGTCAACAATGAACAGTCTGTCACGTGGTTATAGCAAAAATAACTAGCACAAGTTCAGTCATTACAAACTGAGCTCGTTTCTTTAAATACTGCAGCTCTTGCAGCTTGAGGGCACTTGGTCATAGGGATCAATAACATGTACCACACTCAATTCTACGATTATGATACTGTGAGTCTGTTCCTGCATGATCCAGCACAAGCTAGTGCAAATGGCAGAGTCTTTAAGGTACTGGTCTCTGGTTAAGAGGGCAGAAACTGCTAACTGATGGTGAATCTGGGTGTCTTCCAACAATGCAGCATCTTCCAACAATATGGCATCACGTACGGTTGCACACCCTAACCTCAATGTGGAAGTCAATGGTAGGATCTTACGGTTCCAGTTCCTTTTTAAAGCAAGGCATCTAAGGGTGCTGACTCCTGTCTTCGGATAGGAAGGAGATCAATCAGCCATACATTTATATGGCTACCAGTAGCAGTGACTTCTGAGGATGGATGCTCAAGGGTCAAAGTAGCAGCCGGGTGGGACTGAGCACACCCAGATAGTTGTTGCAGATGTATCAGCAACCACATCTCCATCTTTGGCACACACTACCAGTGTGTCCACCTTGAGCCCCAGGCGGTGCCATTATATCATGGCTCACTGACAGTGTCCGATGACAGTGAGAATCCTGAACCCTGCCATACTGAGGCTAGCCAAGGCTGGTGTGTATCCAACCGAGAACTGTATTTCTTGACAATAAACAGATGTTGGTTTTCATCATTGTTTTCTTAGCATCAAAGGTACTCCCGGGTATCATCCTCAATCCTGACAAATAGACTTGACATCTACAAAGCTCGGGAACCCTGCACTACTTTCACAGATGTCGCAGTCTGTGATGGGGTACGATAAGCCTGTGATGAGACTGGAATAGGAAGTGGTGGGTGCGTGAAATCGGTAGGTCTCGCACTGGGGTCTTCCACAGGGATCTGATGCCTGCAGTGAGGGATTGAGATCTGAAATGGCATAGTGATGGACTAGCATGTTGCGGAGACTGGGTGGGTGACGGAACATGACTTTATGAGGGATCAGAAGGAGCTTGAATAGGATGTGTCTTATTTCAAGACCTGAATACATAATTATAAGTCCAGATGAAGGATATCATTCAGTTTTTCCAGTCCAGAGGGGGATTTGGTGACAAGAGGAGCACTCCTTTATGCCTGGTTTTAGGGGGAGGAGGGAGGATTCATGATGTTTGGAAATATGGTATGGGCAATCTGTGAACTAGGTCTGGTGGGTAATGCCTGTCTTGAGACACCTTGTGAGGCCCTCAGCATATCAGGTAGTTATCATCACTGCAAATATTCCCCCCAAGAGTGGCATGGCTGTACGGGAGGAATTTTTTTATATGGAATGGATTTCAGCTGTCAAAGTGTAGGTACAGGTACTATTGATGGTTGGTTGGTTTAATGTTGTTGTTTGTTAATCTTATGGGACTTAACTACAGGGTCATCAGTCCCTAAACTTACAAACTACTTATGAACTACTTACGAACTAGGACGGCACAAATATCCAGGCCGGAGAGGGGATTCTAACCCCCGACTGTAGTGGCCGTGCTGACCGTGGACTGGAGCGCCTCAGTCACCTCGGCCACCGCGGCCGGCTTGGTTTAATGTGGGCAAAGGTGTAGGTGGTGCTATCAGTGAGATGGAGGTTAACATCCAGGAAAGTAAAATGCCAGGTTGAGGAGGAACAAATGAAGTAGATGGAAAGAGGGAGTTGAGGTTTTGAAAAAATATGAGATGGTGTCCTGGCCCCAAGTTCAGATAATGAAAATATCAACGAACCTGAACCAGACCAAGGGTTTGGGGTTTTGGGAAGCTACAAAGGTTTTCTCTAGACGAACCATAAATAAGTTAATGTAGGAGGGCACTCCACAGGTGCTCATGACTGTGCTACAAATTTAAGTATATACTTCACTACATTATTATTAATCGACATTTCGCCATGGACTGTCCGTGACTGTACTGTTTAGGTTAAGGGTACATTATTATAATAATAAGCCGTCTTCAGTCACAATAATTTTATTGGTTTTATTGTCTTACGCATTTCAGAGATATAACTCCATTTTCGAGGACTTTATTAATGTATTTTTGTGTTACATCTTCTTCAGTTTTTCACCTAATGGTCGACGAATGACACAGTTGTTAGTTTTTGGCGAGAAAGTTGCCACAGGCGTTAATGCAAGGATCTTATGTATTGGTGAAATAATTTCCACATTTGCACACAATTTTATAACACATTTTTGCAACTGGTTTATTATAAGATCCTTGCATTAATGCCTGCGGCAACTTTCTCACCAAAAACTAACAACTGTGTTGTTCTTCTACAGTTAGGTGAAAAACGGAAGCAGATTTGACACAAAAATACATTAATAAAGTCCTAAAAAATGAAGTTATAGCTCCGAAATGCATCGGACAATAAAAACAGTAAAACAATAAAATTATTGTGACTGAAGATGGCTTATTATTATAATAATATACCCCTATACCTTCAAAGGCAAAGTAATTGATGCTTTGTATGCAGTTGGTAAGGGTTATGAGGTATGACGTATTGAGTGTTGCATCAAAAGGACTTTGGGAGAGTTACAGTAGTGTTCTCAAGTGGAAAGAGCATGGGTATGAGGGATGTTATTATTGACATTCCAATCTGGACTTTCCATTATAAGACAATAAATTCAGTCCCTATGATTAAAACAAATTTAAATCCATAAATGTTTAATGAATACCTTCTCATTTTTGTTCACCCATGGAATGTATTTCACTTCTTGCTTATTCATTGCTGGCCTCACATTTTCTGATCTCCATCCTAACTCTTGCTCATCATCATTATCATCATTATTTTCTTCATCATTGTCATCATCATCTGCCCAAGACCATGTTTTCACCTGCAGATTAAAATTTAGAAAATATTTTAATTAGCTACTTTTTATGTTTATTACTCATTTTCGGTATTGTGTGCACACAATACTGCAGACTGATGCACTCTTCAATTAAAATGTTTCTTTGTTTATCGCCACTAACAATGACAAAGTTTAAATTATTGCTGAATTAGGAGACATCAATACACTGAAAACATACTGTCAATTCAAAAAGAATTATTTGAAATTCTGTTGCAGTTATGGCAGCAGAATTTCTCAATATATTACAAACTGCATAAAACATATCACATGTACCAAAATAATTACTGAAGTAAATGCAACAACTATCAGTGAAATTAATTAGTACCCAGAACATTGCAAGCAATAATTTTGCTAAAAGCTGCCAACTTTGATGATTTATGACACTCCAGATAAAATTAATATAGACACTGGCTTTGGTGCCTGTGTGTCCTATCAGTTGCGCAACTGTGGAACAGGGAATATGCTCAGATCACATATATGATGAACATGAGCCACAGTCAACATTGATTGACTTTAACAATGGAAGATTTGATTACTAGAATATGTATCTACTGGTCTGATGGAACATTTCCTTTTATCCTGTTAGTGTGGTGGATGTTCCAGTTTATGATCACATAATGATTTGAGTATATCTAATAAAACATTTTTTTCCCAAATACCATGGAATCTTTCACATGCTCTACAAACAGTTTCATTTATAAATTACTTTGTGATTCCTTAATAACAAAATATATTATTCACAATTCGTTAACAACAGATTGGCACAGTACTTAACTACCTTACTCAAACTACATAACAAATTTATATATAAAAAAATTATGTCTGAACTCACCTTAGCTTCAGCCTTCAGTTTTGGCCTTATCTTTGGTTTGTGGTCAGATATAGGCAATTTTTTGACTGCTGAAATCATGTGCGCACCAGGTTTATTTTGTTCTTGTGAACTTACTAAGGTGCTGTCAAGTCTTGAGTGTGATAATAAAAAGCCCATAAGACCATTCTTCGTTTTTGGTTTCTTTGCTACTATCATTTCTGTGGTTTCAACCTTTCCATCATCAAGCAAATGTTTCTTTGGCCTGCCAACTTTTCGCTTCTTTGATGATGATAAAACTGGAGTTGTAGTAGCAGTTGTTGTAGTAGTAGTTGTTGTTGCTGTTGCAGTAGTAATAGATGCCATTGTTACTACAGATGTAGTTGCAGCAGTAGTAGCAATAGGTAACACTGCAGCTTCTGCAGTCTGAAAACAATTTTAGAAAGAAAATTAAGATCCTTTAAAATACTATTTTGCTGTCAGCTAACACTTAACAATTAAATCATAATATTTTCAAGAGGATAGGTTGTTCACCACAGAAACATAGAAACATCACGATGATTCACAAAAAGGCACATATAAAGGGTACAAGTATTCTCAGCTTTCAACCTTATGGTCTTCTTCAGAAATAGAAACACATTTTCTCATACAAACATGATTGCTGTCTCCAGCTGCTGGGGCCAGATTGCGGGACTGTCCAATGCGAGAGCAGTAACCAGTGGTGGGTGTGAGGAGGTGGGGAATGGGGAATACACCAGCACTGTCTGACAGACAGGGAGGAAGGAAAGGGAAAGACAGGAGTGCATGGCAGAAGGGAAGACTTTTTGAGGCGAGAGTGTGTGTGTGGAGAAGGGGAGGGGAGGGGAGGGTGGAAGGACCAGGAACTAACAGGGATTTAGATCTGGATGATTGCAGGAGTGTAGGTTATATTGTAGTAGAGTTCCCACCTGCACAGTTCAGAAAAAAACTGGTGTTTGAGGGGAGAATCCAAATGGCACATGCTGTGTAGCAGTCACTGAAGTGAGCTACCTCATGCAGGGTGACATACTTTGCAACAGGGTGGTCCAGCTGTCTCTTGGCCACAATTTGACGATGGCCATTCATCAGGAAATGCCTGTGAAAGGACTGGAGTAGGTGATGGTAGAATGGTGAAGATGACAGGTTTTGCAGGGATATAAGCCACATGGCAAGAGTTTGGGAACAGGGATGAAGTAAGGATAGACAAGGATATTATGTAGGTTAGGTGGGCTGCGGAATATAACTGTAGCAGGGTGGGGAGGGTAGTGGGTAGGGTATTTCTCATTTCAGGACAGGATGAAAGGAAACCAGAACACAACGCGTCCTTTCAAAAGTATTGTTGAATCCTTCCTGGAATTTTCATTGTTTTGTTTCAACTAAATCACAAAAATTCACTCTGTGCATATCAAAATAAATGAATTGTATTTAATTAGTGTTTACTTCTTTGTGACAGATGTTTCTATTATACTCTTATTATTGACTCATAATCACTGACACTACAAAAATAACATTATGGTAGAGGATTTACTAATATTAAGATGATTCACATTAACTAATGAGAGAAGAGTAAAGAAAAACAGAAATTAAAAGAAAGGAAGATGTGGAAAGCTGAGAATTATTTAGTTATGTGATACTTGTAGTGTCTGTACAATGAACCATAATATATAAATTAGTCTACTTACATAATCACTCACTATATTTTGCCAGTGTACATGATTACAGTATAAGAAAAATAGAGCCTCACCTCAATCACTGGCAATTCCTTTTCTTGCTGTTTGAGAACAACTGGTGGCTTTTCTGACGTCTTAAACCAGGACTGCACATCACTGTCTCCTAAGAAAGTTAAACCACCAATTTAAAGGCTGCTCTTGAAGAAACTAATTATTTGTATTTATCAAGTGCAGAATTGATTGGACATCACTAAGACAAATGTAGAAGAATGTAAAATATCCTTACTCCAGTGGGACTAAAATTATTATCAAACTGAATATTTGTGCTGCTGTCTACTGTATATAATTGTAGGCTGTCTTGGCATATTCCAATGATAAAACTTTTTTGGGTGATTAGGCAAGTGGTGGTGCCTTTCCACAATATTTCACACCCATCACAGCCAATCATCCAAGCAAATTTTTTAACTGTCTACCACAATTTGTTTCATATGTAATGAGAAATAAGCAACATGTTCATTTTTAAGTAACAGACAGACACACACTAATGGAGAGTAAAAAGCAATCTTTGATTCTATAATGAACTGTGGATTATCATCATAAAGGTGTGTAACAATCAGCTGCAATTCCATTGGTGTTTTTATTACTGTGGCACATCCACACTTGATCTATAAATAGTTGTCTTTAGTGTGTTCGTTTCAGCTAATTGAACTTTTAACAGGTCACAATAGTGCATGTCACCACATAATACTACTGTTCTATGGCAAAACGGAATAATCTGTTCAAACACATAAAAGTTGTGTTATACATGTGACATTCACTAGCACTACAGTAGGCTACCTGGATAAAGCACAATAATAAAAAAGGCCAACGGAATTGCAAACTTCATTGTAACATCATTAAGAAATTGTCTTTTAATAGCACTCATCTTTCTGTGACCAGCCTATAAATAGGTAAATTTAATTCTTCTGGTTAAACTAAAAATGTTAGATGATTTTGAAATAAATATATTAAATAGATTTCCAAATAAACAAACATCAACACATTCATGGACTGTTTTTCAACAGAGTTCAACTGCTAGAAACTGAATAAAATTTGCTATAAATAACTTTTTTTAAATGTGCAATTAAGGGAAATATTTGGAATTTTTGTTTCTCTTTGTAAATTCAATTTCTATTTATTTTTAATTATTCTAATTTGTTTTTGGAAGGATTGTTTCTATTTCTGTTTTAGTAGTTTTTCAAACTGGCCAAACCAGAATGAAACATAAACAGATGCCCAGACAACATGAAAAGATTGTAATATAGAGCTTATCATACATATTTTAAGTTAACCTTACTTAGTTTTATGTTACCTGCATTTGGAGTGTATATTTCGAAAAAATAATGTCTTAGGACTACAAGAGATACTTTTGTAAAGATTTATCTATGATAAAAGGTGATTTATGAGTGTACTATGTGAAAACATCTTAATAATTTTTACAAATTTTATGATGCCAGTTAACATGATTGCTAAGCATGGTGTAGTGTAGCACATTTCAAACTAATCTCAAATATGAAGCCATTAAAACAGAATTGGCAGACATAAACAAGAAAATAATCATAAATAATGGATGATTGTATACTTTAGTCAAAAACTTGGTGAGACTCAATTTTAAATTCTTATTTAAAATGAAAGATTCCCTTTGGCAGAATTATACTTCTGTAAGCCATAAATTATAGTCAAGGAAGCTGATAACTGTCTCCTATCATTCTACATTTAAGGTTTCCTTCATATAGAAATTCTATAGAATTCATAAAATAAGATAAACATTCACTCAAAGCTAGTGGGGGAAATGTTTTAACACAGTTTACATGTAGTAAATTCTTGGAATGATAGTATCCCAAGTTGTACCACTTTTAATCATTCTAGTAAACAAAATATAATAACAAAAGAAATTGCATGCACATACTTGATACTACATTAATTACTAGTATTTTAAGGAATTGTTTTCCTCCCACGGTGTTCTCCTAGATCAATATATCAATTCTATGCTCATCAGAGGTTAAGAAAAGTTCTGCAAGTTAGTTAAATGAATTATACAGCTCTCTTCTAATTCTGCACTGTTGTAATTACCAAGCTTACTTGATAAGGTCCAACAATCTCATTTCGAATCAACAGATTAAAACACATGAACAGAAACTCCTATAATAGGAATGTGCATGTGTGTGTTTTAGAGCTAAATGGCAATAAAATCTTTAAATTACTGCCCTATAGCTTCCAATAAGCTACCAATCCAATAACTGATTTCAGATGCATTGGACAAAACTAAATATTGAAAACACCGGGATGTTATGCAAATGACACTGATAAACTTCAGAAGTCCTATTTTAATCCCCTTTTGATTTATACACGGTACTTACAGTAGACAAGTTACGCCATTAACTGGGCATTGATAATATGGAAACCTACAGATAAAACTACTGCTTTATTGAGAAAACAAATCTTTTAGATACAATGTAAAGTGAACAAAGGATTATCAGTTTAAGAGCAGGCATTTACTGTGGAGGTCTGGATAAAATGCAGATTTCCCGAGGCAGATTTCACTCACCTGGATTGGGGAGGCGCGAGGAAGGTTTCGAGCCAAATGTGTGACACGGGAGGCGGCACAAGGAAAAGGCTGCAAATCAAGCACACAGAACTAAAGCACCAATACCAAGCCAGTCCCAAGCAAACTGGAACGATTCTGTCTTGTAGGAGGTCCCAATGTGGGCTGACAAACAGTCAAAGTGCATGCACACTATGAAATACATTCAAAACCAAAAAGAACAATGATAATAAGAACAACAATATTAATGCTATTATGGTAGCATTATTCTATAAAATTATTTTCTTTTTATGAAGAGTTATTAATACAGAAGATGAAGGCCTTTTTTTAACATGGTAACACTGAGAAGAATGACAGTTATGGAAGATGAACTATCTTAAATATATCCAACACTTACAGTTTCATTTCTTGGCTGAATGATGAAGACCATCCCCAAATTTTATTAAAATGTTTAACCAACAAAATCTTTTCAACTGTTTAGAATAACGATTTAACTAAAAATAAGTGTTTGATTGTGTGTGTGTGTGTGTGTGTGTGTGTGTGTGTGTGTGTGTGTGTGTGTGTGTGTGGGCACAGTAGTCTGTACTAAAACAGTTTAGTACCCACAACAGCAAACCTTACACATCAAAATTTTTTCTCCTGACAGCAAAAAATAAAGGAGCTATCTCACTTAGAAAAATTATAATATATACTTACCACTGTGTTTCTCGATGTCTGAGCCAAATAATCCATCGAGTTTAGGAGCTGTGCCAGAAATGTCACCATTAATCTTGGGTTTTGCCTTCATTAAACTAGCATTGCATTGAGGCATCTGTGTTTCTGGCAATATAGCTGCTGGCCTCAACTTTGGCCGATTGGCAGTCAGTGTTGGTGGTTTCAGAATGTCAAGCTTTGATGCTTTCAAACGGGGTGGCTCTGTTACTTTCTCCAATACAGGTGGCAAGTCTCTGTAACCCAATCATAAATTTAATTGGAGACATGAAAATAAATAATGGTGTGTGTTTTCTACAGTTCTGAATTACAAATAAACACAACAGCAGGAAAAAAGATTGGAGCAGTATAATTGATCATTGCTTCATAAATTTTCTCTGAACTAGCGTGAAGAAGGCAGAGTAGAATTCATCATTTATCAGCAACACTGCATCAAAACTCATCAAGGGAAGGACAAAAGATAAACATTTTTAACTGTCCATATTATCTGTTGAGTATATCTTCCAGGCTAAATTGCCATGGATTAATCCACAAAATTTCCTCCTCCTGACGTTTTGTTGCCAACAGTGGACAACATCTTCCTAGGTGAGTTGATAACACATCAGGAGGAAGAAATTGTATGTATCAACCACATCAATTCATTGTGAAAGTTTTTAATTAATGAAGATGCCATCTGCAAAAGCCTCTAAGTTATGACGAGTCTGCATGTACATGATTTTGTGTGTGTGTGTGTGTGTGTGTGTGTGTGTGTGTGTGTGTGTGTGTGTGTGTGTGAGAGAGAGAGAGAGAGAGAGAGAGAGAGAGAGAGAGAGAGAGAGAGAGAGAGAGCGAGCTTACTGGATTATTGTATTAATCCAAATTCCAAAATTCATCATATGGGTTGGAACTGACAGTTAGCTATATAACTGGTTACTCAGGAAAAAATCTGCTTCAGTTGTATTTAGACTGTTTCATTAATCCCCTGCTGGTTAGGATGACAAGTAGGCAACATACTGTGTCACAGCATGTGAACTGACGCCCAAATCACATAGTCTATTATGTAGTTCACAATTTATTTGTTCACCTGAAGATGGTAGTAGCTTCATAAAAGAAAAGACTATATCTAACTGAAGCAGATTTTTTCCATGATAACTAATCCTTTCAGTTGCAGATGTCTGAATAACCAAATCTTATCTGTAACTGTTGTGAAATGACTAAACAATAATTTCACACTGCAATCAAATACTCTTGGCAATAATCAGTTAATTGTAGATTAAACCCTGCATACAACTTGATTTTAATATTAGCTGTGAACACCTTACTTAATGACTGTCCTATGTGTAATTAATGGCACAGTTTTCTAAATTATTACAGGTACTTAGTAAGGAATAACTGTATTACCAGTCTCAAAATCTGAACATATTTTATACTAAGTAATACTGCAACACAGACCAAAGAGTTGTGGTTACGAACCTGTTTGTCTTCGAAGCAGAAACTCTGCCTGCAGTTCTTTGCGGCGAATTTGGTGTGAGTCTGTTACAACGTTTCCGTGGCCTTCCTGGGCCTCTCTTGACTGGACTTTGCTGCACATTTGTGCTAGAATTATTTGTAATTGTACAAGCTGGGCTTGCACCCATTTCTGAAGGAGAAGGAGTTGCCACAGGAGTGCTAGTATTATTTCCAGCAGTCAGTAGAGTATTTTCTGCTTTCTTTGGTGTAAGGCGTGACAGTTCACGCTGTTTTTCTCTATAGCGTCGCTGCAAGTCAGCCAGCCGCATTCTCATCTTAAGCTCCATGGGATCCATCGTTTCATTAGATCGTGGACTTGTTGCTGGCGACTGAATCTGCACACTTGTTCCACAAGGGGTAGCTCCAGTTACAATTGTGTTGTGCTGATGATCTTGAGGGCTGGTAGCTTCAGAAGAGGATACCGGGTACTGGTGTACCTGCTACACAAGAAATAGATAAAGAATGAACAGTACTGCAAAGAAAAAGTCATATCCAGGAGAAATTCATATTTTCTATGTTTCCATATATCTACATATATTAAAACAATAACAAGAAGTTAAGTAAACTGCAAATTTAATACAGAATCCACTAATCTTACACTAAAGAAGAATTTGCTTCTGAATTTTAAGATGATTTATAGGTACTTAGATATAATTTTGGGAAAAAAAGCACTGATACTGTTTTAAGGTAGTATTTATTTTGTCTTGCTTACACAGACTGAAATAAATAAAAACTGCAGCAGTTTTCTGTATGAAAAGGGTATAAGACAGTATTTCAAAATCTTGTACAAATCAAAAGCTCTCTCAGATCCATAAAATGTTATGCTAAATTTCAACTACTCTCATCAGGCTATGTAATGACTTGAAATTTAAATGTACGAATATTAGATGCCCGCAAGCAGGAATATAACCTGCAATCTGAAAGTTACTTCAACATACATGTAAAGTAAAAGTTGTGTACAGACCCTCTAGTCTATAATACATATTTTTACATCTTTATGAATTACACCGCTTATGTTTACCCACAAAATCAGATAATAGAAACTTTTTCACACCTTTTTCAATCAAATATCCAGTATAGTTTTATTTAAAGTAAGGACTACCTTTATTTACAAGTTAAAATACCTTCCTGCTAATAGTTTCCCAAACATTTAATTTGTGATAAACTATCAACATAAATTTGTGTTTCTGTTCTTTAAAGTGATCAACAAACTGCTCAGGACTGTAGATGTGAAAATAAATGTAGACAACAAAGACAATGACTTACTTTGTTGGTGGCTGATTTCTTGCATTGTCTGTCCAGTTTTCGCGTGCGGTAGTTACGGTTCACATCTACTCCAGAGTCTACAGATGAAGCTCTCTGGTGGACAGGTTTTGGTAGCTCTGGTGTAGTGTCATCAGGTTCCATATCTTGATCTTTTGACAAACTGTGTCCCACTTCTTCCATAATTCGTTGCTCTGCAAGAGCACACAAAAGTCCCAGGCCACCCAGAACACCATTGACACTACTGCTGCTTGCTACAATGCTGACACTGTTACACCCATTGTTGTTGTTATTGGTGGTGCTGCTGCTGGTGGTGGTGGTGTTGCTGCTGCTACTACCATCACTATTACTGTTCTTTGTGGTGGTAGTTGTAGTGGTGACTGTTGTAGTTGTACTGCTACTGCCACTGCAGATGGTGATACTATTTTGATCACTGGTGCTTGATGTAACTGTCAACAGAAACAGTATACAGTTTATGGATAGGTCAAATAATACTAAATATTGTTATTTAAACATATGTGCTAAAATATGACAATATCTTTCTGAAGAAATTAATCAGTTGTTGAATCATTTAGCATAATTTTCCTACACATATATCCACAATACAGAATCCACCCGATAACAAATGCAGAATTCACTTCTCTCCACACAACACTTTTAGCTGTACTTTCCATTCATTTGACAAATATGTGCAAAAGCAATAATTACTATACACATTCCATTGTATCTACAGGACAAGCTATCACAAATCAATATGTGACTTATGTGGAGAAAAGAATGAAAATGTGGAAAACTAAATGATGTTATGGTCTTCAGTCCAGAGACTGGTTTGATGCAACTCTCCACCCTACTCTATCCTGAGCAAGCCTTTTCATCTGCTCATAAGAACATCCACTTGAATCTGCTTACTATACGCGTCTCTTGGTCTCCCTCTGCGATTTTTACCCCACACACTTCCCTCCAATGCTAAATTTACGATTCCCCGATGTCTAAGAATGTGTCCTACCGAGTGATCCCTTCTTTTAGTCAGGGTATGCCAAAAATTCCTTTTCTCACCAATTCTGTTCAGTACCTCTTCATTAGTTATGTGATCTACCCACCTAATCTTCAGCATTCTTCTGTAGCACCATCTACCACCTTCATTGTTTCGTTACCTAATCTAATTCCTTCAGCATCGCATGATTTTCTAAGACTGCATTCCATTATTTTTGTTTTGCTCTTGTTAATGTTCATTTTATACGCTCTCTTCAACACACTGTCCATTCCATTCAACTGCTCTTCCAGGTCCTTTGCTGACTCTGGTAGAATTACAATGTTATCAGCAAAACACAATGTTTTTATTTCTTCCCCCTGAACTTTAATCCCTATTCCAAATTTTTCCTTGCTTTCCTTCACCGCCTGCTCGATGTACAAATTGAATAACGTCGGAGAAAGGCTACAACCCTGTCTTACTCCCTTCCCAACTGATGCTTCCCTTTCATGCCCTTCGAGTCTAATAACTGCAGTCTGGCTTTTGTACAAGTTGTAAATAACTCTCCTTTCCCTATATTTTACCCCTGCTGACTTCAGAATTTGAAAGAGTGTATTCCAGTCAACATTGTCAAGTGCTTTCTCCAAATCTACAAGAGCTAAAAATGTAGGTTTGCCTTTCCTTAATCTATCTTCTAAGGTAAGACGTAAAGTGAGTATTGCCTCCCGGGTTCCTATGTTCCTCCTAAACCCAAACTGATCTTCCCCGAGGTCAGCTTCTACCAGCTTTTCCATTCTCCTGTAGATAATTCGTGTTAAAATTTTGCAACCATGACTTATCAAACTTATGGTTCTGTAATTTTCACACCTGTCTGCGCCTGATTTCTTTGGAATGGGGATTATTACATTTTTCTTAAAGTCTGAGGGTATTTCGCCTGTCTCATACATCCTACACACCAGTTCAAATAGTCTTGTCATGGCTGGCTCTCCCAGAGACATTAGTAGCTCTGAGGGTATGTCATCTACTCCTGGGGCCTTGTTCCGACCTAGGTCTTTCAAGGCTCTGTCAAATTCATCTCTCAGTATAGTATCTCCTATTTCATTTTGATCTACTTCCTCTTCTCTTCCTACAACATCGTCTCTAAGTTCATTTCCTTTGTAGAGCTGCTCTATGTACTCTTTCCACCTTTCAGCTTTCCCTTCTTTGCTGAGAACTGGTTTCCCATCTGAGTTCTTGATATTCGTAGAGTTGCTTTTCTTATCTCCAAATATCTCTTTTATTCTCCTGTAGGCAGTATCTACTTTTCCCCTTCTTATACATTCTTCTACAGATTTGCATTTGGCTTCTAGCCACTCCCACTTAGCCATTTTGCACTTCCTGTCAATCTCGTTTCTTAGTTGTCTGTACTCCATTTTGCCTGTTTCATTTACTGCATTTTTATATTTTCTCCTTTCATCAATTAAATTTAGTATTTCCTGTGATATCCAAGGATTTTTTGTAGGTCTTGCCTTTCTACCTATTTTGTCCTCTGCTGCCTTCACTATTTCATCTCTCAATGCTACTCATTCCTCTTCTACTGTTTTATTTCCCCCTGTTTCTGTCAATTGTTGCCTAAATCTCCCTCTGAAATTCTCCAGAACTCCACTTTCCTTCAATTTATCTAAGTCCCATCTCCTTATTTTCCTACCTTTCTGCAGTTTTTTCAGTTTCAGCCTACAGTTCATGACAAGTTATGGTCAGAGTCTATAACTAAATTATACATCTGAAAGGTGGTAAAATAAAAAAAATACAATAGTTCATTTAAAATTTTGGTCAACATGTACTGTAGCTTCAAATCAGACATTTACTGACAAGTGTGACTACCATGCTACACTGAAAAGTTGCAGGTTACAGTTTCTCTGTTAAGAAAAGCACATGTGTGAATATCAAGAGTTCCAGTGGAAAACTAGTACTAAGCAAAGAAGAGACAGCTGAAAGGTGGAAGGAATATATAGCGATGTTATACAAGGGAAATTAACCTGTAGCTGGTATTGTAGAAAGGGAACAGGAAGCAAATGAAGATGGGATAGGAGATACAATAGTGCAAGAAGAATATAACAGAGCACTGAAAGATTTGTGTTGAAACAAGGCCCCTGGAATAGACAATTTTCCCTCTGAACTTCTGAGATCCTTGGAAGAGTTAGTCATAAGGAAACTATTCCATCAGGTGTGCAGAGATATATCAGAAGGAGAAATACCATCAGACTTAAAAAGGAATGTAATAATTCCAATTGCAAGGAAATAAAGTGCAGTGAGGTGTGAAAATTACAGAACTATCAATTTAATAAGTCACAGTTGCACAATACCAACACAAATTATTTTCTTTTTTGGAGTGTAACCTTGTATGGGAGTTAAACAAGGACAATAAGAATTCAGACAGGAAGATGATTGAAGCTTTTGAAATTTGGTGCTACAGAAGAATGCTCAAGACTTGATGCATAGATCACGTAACAAATGAGGAGGTATTGATTATAAATGTGGAGAAAAGAAATTTCCGGCATATCTTGACTAAAAGAAGGGTTTGATTGGTAGGGCACAGTCTGAGACGTCAAGAAATCCAATTGGCATTTGAAAGAAGTGTGGGGGTGAAAAGTGCAGAGGGAGACAAGTGACAAATACATTAAGCAGATTCCAAAGGATGTAGGCTGCCATTCTTATTAAGAGATGAAGAAGCTGGTGTAAGATACAGTAGTGTGGTGAGCTGCATCAATTCAATATTTGGACTGAATGACACAACAACAACAACAACAACATTTGTATCTATACCCTCTAAGCCAGCTTATTGTATTTATATTTGTACATTTTTATGTTGTTAAAACGAAACAGTTCACAAAATAAGCGAGAAAAAAGTTACTGGGAGTGCAAGAGATAGAGAATATGTAGATTTCAGGTGAATTACTAAAAATATTGACAAAAATTTTGATTAGAACAGAGACTCCCTAAATGATGAGCTACTGCAAAAATCCAGTCAAAATAAATGTGTATATAAATAAATTATTACCATTCCTCCAAGCTGTAATGTATGCTGTCATTCTAATGATGAAAATAATTAACAACCTGAACTTTTTTGAAAGCTTAATATTTGAGTTTGTATAGAGTTTTAACACACTATCTACTTTTCTTGGGATGTGTGTAACAACTGAATAGTCAAAATAACATTTCTTCTGCTGAAACATAAGGTCTAAGAAGTTGTGGTCAATTGATAAAAACTATTAGCAAAGAGTTTAATATATGTACCACGGCACCTCAACCCAGATGTTTCAAGAGAAGAAAATATCAGCTGTAGAAGATACCACTGTACTGTCAAACCAACAGTCTTGCAATAGCATAGAATATGAATTGTGTGTGTGTGTGTGTCCCTATCTGTTTGTATGTAAAACTAAAAATAAATAATAAACACAATTTAAGAACTCAAGTAAATTTTAAGTTTTTTATTTTTTTATTTGTTTTTGTTCATAAACTGCAATTGTAAAACAAACTTTCCTCATCATTGCCAGAAGGTGTAAAGTATAAACTATGATCCAAGAATCTTACAAATAACTAACAGAAGTTGTAATACCTACCAACAGCAGTTTCCAGTGGCACACAGCTGCCATCCAATTCAGGTTGCACTTTGTCCCCATCGGGCTCTTGGACCTTTGGCACAGACAGCATCTGCAACATCTCCACAGCTTTCTCATCAGCCAGAGTTGTTATCCTGGTTGAGTTTGGTGACCTCAGTGTAGAAGTTGATGTGGGAGTAGCATCGGTAACAACAGTAGGAACTGGTGAGATGGGTATTGGTATGTTCGGCACAGGAGTGTTTGGTTCTGATGGCCTCTCTCTCTCAAACTGCTCTATACTATTTGACAAAAGTTCTAGTCCACTGACATCAACGGGTGGCTGCTGCTGCTGTTGTTGCTGCTGCTGCTGTTGTTGTTGAGCTGGTGTTTCATCTTCACTACAAGGTGGAGTATCTGTCTGATTGCTGGCATCAGCAACAGTGACAACTGATTCCAGAACTGGTGGAGGTTGCCCTGGTTGACTACCAGGATCTTCAGCTTCTTCTCCATGGGAAGCAGCTACCTCTGGTGGTGGCGTAAGGCAGGCATCGGCTGGATTTACAGGTGAGGTTGCCTGAAATATATACATATACATGATCATCTAGTGTCTCAAAATAATATTATGTTCACACAACACTGGACAATAAAAACAAGGACTTTCAGCAATCTAAGCTGTACATGAATAAAATAAGGAAAAAAAATGTTTAAACCCATAGAAGATACTGGTTGTCCTTCCTTAACCAGAGTGTTTACTGAAAAACTGTTCATAGGTGAACAGCCAGATGTCTGTGTTCAGCTGACCTGTTGGAATTTGATACCCAGCCATTCCCCCACAAACTGTTTCATCATGAATTACACAAGGAGAAGTTGAGTGTGGCTGTTATTCTACATTACTTGAAATACTTTAGATGCAAATGCTTCATTTTTCTCAAATAAAAGCTCTGTACTCACTAAAATAACAAAATATGTTTCTTTAAGTTAAACATACTAGCTTTCTTACCTGAGATCTCTTGCCAGTCTCTGTTTGCACCGCAGCAGATGGTTGCTGCTGCTGTTGCATTTGGGGTAGAGACTGTGCTTGTGGAGGTTGAGATGGTACGTGAGTCTGGGTCTGAGGGGTATGAGATAACTGTACAACTGCTGTAGCAGTCGCAGTAGCAGCTGTGGCAGCAGCTGCTGATGGGTGTTGTTCATAAAAAAAGTGAGTTGTTGCAATGTTTGTTGCTGGGAAGATTGGTGCCGTGGTCGTGACTTCCGAACTCACAGCTCGGGTAAGTGTAGGTGCCTTCACCTCCAGCGCTGTACAGTCCGCTGCTTCAACCTATATTGAGAGATACATCAATTACCAGTTTGTTCTGAAGAAGAAACAAATTTTATTATCTATTAGAGAAGCAGAGACTTAAATATTTGTACAGTTACTAATTTTTACCTGAGGAAGGTTTTAGGCACGGTTTTATAGCGATGTGATAGATATTTAGTAATTTGAAGAATATTACGCAAAATGTGGAACAATAATTACTCTTTGAAAATTATATTTACTCTTTGAAAATGGTTGAATGGGTGGAATATATTGGGATGGAAAGTTATTGGTGTATATAAAATTATACGTGTGTGTGTGTGTGTGTGTGTGTGTGTGTGTGTGTGTGTGTGTGTTAATATTTCGCTCTGCAGCGTAATCTACAGAATGCAAACTAATCATATGTGTATAATTGTTGTCCGAAGTCTCCCGTTGTACACCATAGCAGTTCTATGCCGATAGCTATAAGGGGGTGGAAGATATGATGGTTGAAAGTTGTCAAATTATTTAAAAAAAAAAGAAAAAAAAGAAAAAAGGACTGAAGGTCAGCGCTGACGTTTGCGACTCTATAGCAAGGAGGTTATATACAGTGAAACTTAATGCCACAGACCATAGCTTTGGTCTATGTGTGCTACAATGTCTTCAGCTCTTTCTCTGTAAGGATAAGCATACAAATAAGGAAATACAAGAATAAATAAATAAGGCTGTAAAAAAGAAATTTCTTTTAATACATCTCTTTAAAAAAATCGATTTGACGTTTCGTGCATTACATCCCTTCAGATATGCTGTTTCCAGTTCGTCTAGCTTTTGCCATGATAATTAAAAAAGCTCAAGGACAATCATTAAACGTCACAGGAATCCATTTACAGCCCTCAGGTATTTCACATGGTCAATTATACGTCGCTTGCTCAAGGATGGGCAACCCAAAAAGTCTCTACATTTACGCTCCAAACAATATTACAAATAACGTAGTTTACCAGAATGCCCTAAAATGAAATTAAAATGAATTTGGACATTAATCTCACCATACATGGGCTATAAGGAATAATGAATGTATTATTTATTGTAAATCATTAAGCACTTCGCATAATTTTATTTTTTTATTTGAATGTTGATTAAAATGTTTGTTTCTAAAGAAGGTATAGTATTTCATTTCATCCTTCAAAACCAGTCTCATAGCACACTACTGAAAGATAGCTTATCAATCATAATCAACCAACATGCGAGCGGAGCCGTGGGTTTAAGCTAGTTTAGTAATAAAACTGTGTGGTGACCTCAATGGAAGTTCTGATATTTATGTAATCTTCGATGAGACATAATGACATCATAGACTTTGTTACAATCTTTGAATTACAGAGTGGTTGGAACTTACAGGTGGTGTTGTAAGGTCATTTTTTGGTTGGGGAGAGCTTGATGTGTTGTTATTGTAAAGTACTTCTTAACATTTAATAGAGGCCATCCTAAAACACCTCCAGGGTACTGTGCGAGTGCAGTTCAGGCTACACCTCAGTTTCCCACTCGAACTGGTCTAACCCAAGGAGATGGGCTTTCCAGCCTACTTTTCAACCTGGCACTTGGAAAAGTGGTATGCCAATCAGGTATTCAGACACGAGGTTCTATTTACTATAAGTCTGAACAATTGTTGAGGTATGCAGATGATTTGGATTTAATGAGCAAAACACTTAGAAGTCTACGAACTGCATTTCCAGCTCCAAAAGTCAGTGCAGAGAAGGATGGGCATGAGTATTAATGAAGAGAAAACCAAGTATAATAGCACTAACCAACCCTTATAGCCCACAATAACCTTGGATGGAAAGACATTTGATCAAGTGCCACTTTTCACTATCTACGCACAAAGATAGAAGCAAATGGCGCCACCCTTATAGAAATAGCTTATGGCTCACATATGTGCTTCTAACTGATGATACTTTGGGATGTTGCAACATTTTAAATCTAAGCTTCTACCACGAGTGACTAGGTGCTGAATTTATAAAACACTGATATGCCCAGTACTCACTTATGGCTCAGTAACATGGAGAATTACGAAGCAGGGTGAAAGAAGTATACTGAGGAGAATTTTTGGACCTGTATATGAAAGTGGGATCTGGAGAAGGCGAAGGAATGACGAACTTTGTGACTGCTATAAGGAGGATGATATGGTCAAGTTCATAAAGCTGTGTAGACTGAGATGGGCTGGATGTGTAATGAAACTCACTGAGACAGATCTTGCAATGAAAGCCTGCTGCAGTGAACCTGGAGGAAGAAGAGCAAGAGGATGACCTAAGTTGAGATGGAGTGACGAGGCTAGAGAGGATGCTGCCCGAGTCAGTTGCCATAACTCAAGGTCCACAGCGAAGTCCGTGGAGAAATGGCAGAAAATTATTTAGGAGGCCAAGTTCCACCCCAGGATGTAGTGCCAATGGAAGAAGAACAACTTCTAAACTTGTGCTAACTGAGCAATAAATGTGCTCAATATGGTTCTGAAACGATGCCAAAAGCTTCATTTTTATCTATGGACCTCAAATTATTTGGGGGAACCATCCCAAGAGCCATTGAACAGAATAGATAAGTATCTTGACTATTTCATTGTTGTCTAGAGTGTTAGTTATAATAATGTGCCCCCAGTGTAAACATTTCAATAGACAAATGACTTTTTCAACTAGAATGAAGAATATCTATTTGACATATGCATAATGAACTGTATTAACAGCCAATAAACTGTGGGTGCCATTATAGGGGACTACTACTATAATGTGTGGCTTCTAGGAATCTGGAGTGAAGGGGAGGTATGCTCAGACAGCCATGTGGTCAAGGCGACCACTGGCCCAAAGCGGGTAATTCAGGTTTGATTGTGGCCCAGCACAAATGTTCAGCTGTCACTTTTGAATCATTTCAGTGCCCTAGAACTGCCAGTGCCATTTATTTCTTGCATCTTCCCTCCTCTTTCTTATCATTTAACGAAAGCAGTTTAGAAGTGTTTGTGGTATCATTAGCTCACCTTGATAACAGTGGTCCTCTTCTTAGTGGAAGTGTGTGCAGGCTGCGGTTGTTCAGCTGCCGCAGTAGCATGAGCTGTCAGCGTGAACTGTGGCTGCACGAGGATGCGGGTCGTGGTGGTGGTCTCCGCCGCTGCCGCAGCAGTCGCAGATGCAGTTTCCGGCGGATGTTCGAACAGCTGGATGTGCTGCTGAGGCTGGGGCTGCTGCGGCTGTGGTTGCAGTGTGGGAAACCCGACACCCACGCCCACACCCACTCCCGTGGCAGCTGTAGCGGAGCTACCCGACCACAGAACGGCCCGCTGCAGGTGCTCTGCAAAACACGGACCGCAGCCCGCTGTCCGACGAACTATGTCAAGATAGGAGGGAGCAGGAATCGCCACCTCCACCAATGGCACCAGGGATGGCTCACTCACTCTCCCACTTATCCACTTACATTTGCTACTGGAGAATGTGATACCATTTGAGGAAGTTACAAGGAAATGAAAAGTCATTTGTATCTGTCCTGGCGCTGGAATAGACTTCAGACCGACACTTTCGCATTCTTCACAGTTTGATCTGTTATGTAATCTATGAGAATATCATATTTATTATGTAGTTTGTGAAAAAACTGTGACTGATAGGTATATTTTACTTGTAAATCTACATCCTAACTCAATGAACTGGCGATGTTATCAATTTCTGATCTATACTGTTCTCGAAAGACAATCTAGCAGATTGATCAGAGACTTGCTCAATGGACAGTTAAAAGTGAAAACGTATCCTGAATACTGTTTAAACGATATTTGAAAAAGCAAGCTGGGTGTGTTGTCAAATTCACCGAGATGAAGAATAAATGACAGCATGATATCAGGAAGAAGTAGTGGGAGAAACGCTTACAAAACTTGTTGTCAGTGATGGAAGGCTGAGCTCGTTTGTTGGTTAAAACAAAGAAAAGAACGAAAAAGTCACTATTGCACTCAAGTGGACAAATAGCGAGAAAGAGATACGACCTTTTCGTGCATGTTCAGGCTCTTCAGACATAACTTTTAGAGTTAAACTAAAAGTTGCCGTTTCCTGACAGGTACCACTTTTTCTGCAGGATTTAGACATGTTAAAACAACAATAATGGTTTGTACATCTGAGCATCACTTGCTCCACTGACAAGGATAAACCGGAACAGAGGTTACGGAACAGCAGAATTTTGTCCACGCAATGCTTTGTATAACAAAGGTACAAGTGATCTGAAGATCGTCTGAATAAAAAACATAAAAGCTAATGAAAAAAAAAAAAAAAAAAACAATGAAAGGGGCTACACAGGGTAATTGCGTTTAAAAAAAACAAGAAGAATTGAAAATAGTGCGCAATGAAGCTCTCACGGCGCGGACATTATCGTCCAAACACTTGCTGTTGACAGTTTGGTCTGCGAATTTTCGGCTGACTTGGCCGTGTTTGCACAGCTGCGTTCTTAAGGCCATCCGCAGCGGGAGTCAGACCAGTAGGTGCGCAGAGATCAGCGTCTAGCGTAGAAGTGTTGTTACCTACATGACCGGTCGCTTAAGAACCATGGTGGAATTGACTAGAGGAGGACGGGAGAGCGGACCGCCCCGAGCCACTCGTCTTCTGGGGGCTTCGAAATACCTCGAAAGCAGGTGGGTTAAAAAAATTTTTTTTAATAATAAATAAATAAATAAAAAGCGCCCTTGACCTGTCGTTCTTAACAGATTGCATTATTAACGTACCAAATTACATCATTAGCGTGATTTTGTCTACTGATCGGACCTTCAATCATATAGGTCTACACGTTTAAAGATTGTTTCTGGTTCATGTATAATGTGCCAAATAAATAAGTTATCACCGATACTGTGCATATATATTAACTTGAAAACAATAGCCCAGTTGAGTAATGAGTACGACTTTGGACAAGTATTCGTAGGGATAAAACTTTATACAGTCTTGATTTAGATTTCCTGTAGAGATCATGAAAGACTTCAGGTGACTTCTAGGAAGTTTCCTTCAAAGTGACCACTGCTATTTTCTAACGCCATGTTAACCCAAATGCAGCTGTTACATACATTTCTAATGGACTCCACACCGAAAAAAATCTATATTAGATTGATGCCAAGAGCCCGGAGATGAAACTAGAGTAGAAAACGGGACGTTTGAAGGCGCACACACAAACACATACACACATACACACATGAGCTTTTTCGAAGCGTTGATTTTCGGAAGAGGTTTGTTAAACGGCCGTGCTCTGGGATACAGATGGAATCTTTTCCTCCGTCACCCAGCACGTAATAGAGAAGGTGTGAAGAAAGGGGGGGTCGAGAAAATATGCGGGAGATGGAACGTATAGGACGTAGAGCGGGGATGGATGAATGGGGAGGAGGAATCGGAGAGGAAGGCGAAGAAGGTGCATAGCCGTATGAGAGTAGGAAAGAACGAAAGCAATAAGAGAGCGATTAGGAGTTAAGTAAAATCAAAGAGACGGCCAGAGAAGAGCAGACAAACACCAGTGGAGAAAATACTAAACGCACGACATAACTTGGCATTTTGGGAGTGGAGATCGAGTGGCCGGCACGGATCTTTCACCCGTTGCCAACACTTCAAATGAAACTATACAGCGCGGATGGCCATGTAGCAACTACTCACATCCAAACCTTCAGATGTCAGACACTCAGATCAGTACCAAACGTTGTATATCGATAGAGTATCAGCCGAAACTTCTATATAATTCGTGATTTGTGCTGTCGTCCAGTAGAACGTGCATAAACTATAATAATAAGTAACAACTAACCTACGGAATAGAGGAAATGCGTATCTGTGAGGCATAATCACGTCGCGCTTCCATGGGTCCGCCGGGCGCCGTGGCTCAGCGCGCCCGGTCAGAGGGCTGAATGCTCTCTGTAATAAAAAAGCTGAGCCAAAGTCAGGTCGAACCAAAAACGAACAAACACGATCAGCGTCCGCAATGACCAGAACAACCCAAAGAGCAAATAAATTAAAAAAAAGGGTTAGTAGGTAAAGTATTAGATTGTCGTACAGAGGGTCCTGGGTTCGAGCCCCACCTAGGCCTTAAATTTTTTCATTGTTTAAACTACAGTACGTTGGAAATTGTTAAAAGGGGCAACGTGTTCCTCATATGTAAAAAGACTGTTTCCATTTTGTAGCAATGTGCTACTGGCAGTTTACTCTTGCTTCGTTTTATTTGAAAGTAGCAAATCTGTAGGGTTTATTCGTAGTTTCACAGAATAAACGAACATAATCAGAACATATGAATAAAAAAAACTGTATCACATATACAGCTGTATTAATAATAATAATACTAATAACAGTAATAACAATAACAAAAAATAAGCGTAATTAAAGTAATAACACAGTACAGGTTTCCTACTTTGAAATAAAACGAAGCAAGAGTAAACTGCCAATAACACATTGCTACAAAATCGAAACAGTCCTTTTACATATGAGGAACACGTTGCCCCTTTTAACAATTTCCAACGTACTGTAGTTTAAACAATAAAAAAAACATTAGAGCGAGGTGGAGCTTGAACCCAGGACCTTCTGCACAAGCTAACGGTCTACCAACTAGCCCACGGTGGCGTAACGTGATTGCCTCTCACAGACACGATTTTCTTCTACTCCGTAGGTTAGGTGTTACTTATTATAATAATTTACGCACGTTCTACTGGACGGCAGCAAAAATCACGAATTATATAGAAGTTTCGGTTGATACTCTATCGATATACAACGTTTGGTGTGGATCTGAGTGTCTGACATCTGAAGGTTTGGGTGTCAGACCACGAATCTGAGATGGTCTTTGATTTGCGCAGATCTCCTGCCCCCGCAGGTGCTTAATAATGTGGGATCGCTCCCAGAATCCTCCGCTAAAAGTGCCAAGTGCTGTGGTGCGTGTAGTAATGGAAGTGAACAGAGGGGGAGGTGACAGCGACCCAAGCAGCGGCGGTACTGCGAGTACATACATACCTATGTTGGCGGCAGGGATGAGCAGCAGGTGTCCAGAAAGGGGGTCCCTCACGAGCTGGTAGCCGACGGGCGGCGGTAGCGGAGAGTGCTCTGCTGCACCCAGCTGCACTGGCACCGGCGCTGCAACACCACACGTGACACTCAGCTACATCCAGCCCCTCCCAAAAGCGCATCTTCATGTGCCACCCTAGAAAGCACATGAGGAGTAGCTCAAATGTGTCGAGCCCCTCCCAAGCTAAAATCCTGGATCCGCCACTGGACGTCGTGGAAGCTAACAGTCTAGAACAACTACCTGCTGACATCGTTTCACCATTTACTTCAATTTTAGCTCCTAATAGTGAGGTGCTTAACGCTGTAAACCAAAGAAACTTCTTTCAATTTCTGAAGCAAGCAGGAGTAAAATATAGGGAGCGTAAGGTTATTTACAACTTGTACAAAAACCAGACAGCGGTTGTCAGAGTTGAAGGGCATGAAACGGACGCAATGGCTGGGAAAGGAGTAAGACAGGGTTGTAGCCTTTCTCCAATGTTATCCAATTTGTACATTGAGCAAGCTATAGAGGAAAGCAACGAGAAATTTGGGGAAGGAATTAAAGTTCAGGGTGAAGAATTAAAAACTTTGCGTTTTGCCGACGACATAGTAATTCTGTCAGAGACAGCAAAGGACCTGGAAGGGCAGTTAAACGGAATGGACAGTGTGCTGAAAGGTGCATATAAGATGAAGATTAACAAGAGCAAAACTAGGGTAATGGAGTGCAGTGTAAGAAAATCAGGTGATGCCGAAGGAATTAGATTGGATAACGAAGCAATAAAGCAGGTAGATGAGTTTTGTTACTTGGACAGTAAAATAACAAATGACGGTCGCAGTACAGATGATATAAAATGCAGAATGGCAATGGCTAGAAAAGAGTTCTCGAAAAAGAGAAATTTGTTAACATCCAATATTGATTTAAGCCTAAGGAAGTCCTTTCTGAAGGCATTTGTATGGAGTGTTGCCTTGTATGGGAGTGAAACATGGACGATAAACAGTGCGGACAGGAAGAGGATTAAAGCTTTTGAAATATGGTGCTACAGAAGAATGCTGAAGATTAGGTGGGTGGATCGCGTAACTAATGAGGAGGTGCTGAACAGAATTGGGGAGAAAAGAAATTTCTGGCATACCTTGACTAAAAGAAGGGATAGATTGGTAGGACACATTCTTAGACATCAAGGAATTGTGAATTTAACGTTGGAGGGAAGTGTGTGGGGTAAAAACCGCAGTGGAAGACCAAGAGATGGATATAGTAAGCAGATTCAGACAGATGTAGGTTGCCGTTCTTATGTGGAGATGAAGAGGCTTGCTCAGGATAGGGTATTGTGGAGAGCTGCATCAAACCAGTCTTCGGACTGAAGACCACAACAACAACAACAACAACATAAATGACCATGTGGATAACATCGAAAGTTCACTGAGGCTTTTTCTGGATGATGCTGTAGTATATAGAGAGGTTGTAATAATGGAAAATTGTACTGAAATGCAGGAGGATCTGCATCGAATTGACGCATGGTGCACAGAATGGCAGTTGAATCTCAATGTAGACAAGTGTAATGTGCTACGAATACATAGAAAGAAAGATCCTTTATCACTATAGCAGGTCAGCAACTGAAAGCAGTTAATTCCATAAATTATCTGGGCGTAGGCATTAGGAGTGATTAAAATGGAACGACCATATAAAATCAATCGTCGGTAAAGCAGATGGCAGACTGAGATTCATTAGAAGAATACTAAGGAAATGCGGTCCGAAAACAAATGAAGTCGGTTACAGTACTTTAATACTGCTCACCGGTGTAGGATCCGTACCAGGTGGGGTTGATAGAGCACGTAGAGAAGATCCAACGGAGAGCAGCAAGTTTGGTTACAGGTTCATTTAGTAATCGTGAAAGAGTTACGGAGATGATCGATAAACTCCAGTGGAAGACTCTGCAAGAGAGACGCTCTGTAGCTCGGTACGGGCTTTTGTCGACGTTTCGAGAACATACCTTGACCGAGGAGTCTAGCAGTATATTGCTCCATCCTAAGTATATCTCGCGAAGAGATCATGAGGATAAAATCAGAGTAGAGCTCACACAGAGGCATACCGACAATCTTTCTTTCTGCCAACAATACGTGACTGGAATAGGAGGGAGAACCGATAGTGCTATTCAACCTACACTCCACCATACACCGCCAGGTGTCGTACGGAGTATGGATGTAGATGTAGATGTATTGGAGTGCGTTCGCAAATACTGACGTAGGTAAAGAGGACGGCGCTGCGGTCGGCATCGACGGCTATCTGGCGCAAGCGTAGGATTGGTTACCGCTGCTACAGTGGCAGGTTATGACGATTTAAGTGAGTATGAACACGGTGTTACAGTCCGCGCACTAGACATGAGGCACAGCGTCTCCCAGGTAGCGATGAGGTGGGGATTCTCCCGTACGAGTGCCTCATCAGGCAACAATATCAAATTTCCAACATCGCTGCGGCCGAAGAAAGATCCTACAATAACGCGACCAATGACGACTCAAGAGAGTCGTTCAGCGTTACAGAATTATAACCCTTCCGAAAATTGTTGGGCCATCAAAAAGTGTCTGCGTGCGAGCCGTTCAACGAGACATCATCGATGTAGTTTTTTGGAGCTAAAGACTCACTCGTGTACACTTGACTGCACGACACAAAAGCTTTTCGCCTCGTCGGGACTGTTGATGACTGGAAACATGTTGCTTGGTCTGACGAGCCGTCATGAATCCAGGGACCCTGCCTGTGTGTAGGCAGGGGACTGTTCTAGCTGGTGGAGGGTCTGTAGTGGCGTGGGGCGTGTGAAGTTCGAGTCATATAGGACTGCCGTACGTCTAAATAATACTCTGACATGTGACATGTACGTATGCATCGCGGCTGATCACCTGGGCCCATCCGTGTCCATTGTACATTCCGACAGACTTAAGCAATTCCAGCAGGACAATGCGACACCCCACACGTACAGACTTGTTACAGAGCGGCTCCAGGAACACTCATCTGACTTTAAGCACCTCCAGTGGCCACCATACTCCACAGACATGAACGTTATTGAGCAAATCTGGACTGCCTTGCAACGTGCCGTTCAGAAGAGATCTCCACCGCCTCCTACTCTATCGGGTTTATCAACAGTCCTGCGGGATGCATGGTGTGATGTCGCGTGTTGCGGCACATCTGCGTGCTCACGCGAATAGTGGGGGCGGGGGGGGCAGTGGCGTAACTATGGGGGGATGAGGGGGATAGAAACCCCCCCCCCCCCAAAAAAATCATATAACAGCAATCTGGTAAAGGCAGAGAAGGGAAACTTGGGGTGTTTTACCATAAGCTTTCATTGGATGGTAGTGAATTACTTTCTTCAACGGGAGTGGTAGATGGTAGTCTGTCTGGAAACTGACTAAAATTTTGCTCGTCAAACAGAGCTATCCCCCTCCCCCCCCCAAGCCAATTCCTAGTTACGCCACTGGGGAGGGGGTACACGATATTTAGCAGGTGTACCAGTTCCTTCGTCTGTTCAGAGTATACTGGGGCATAGTATGTAAGGTGAAGTCTATCAGTCCGAGCTCTTCTTTTCCCCCCCTCATATTTACAGAAAACTCAAATATGATATTTTGGTTTCTGTAGGAGACTGCCAAGTCGTTAGTAATTTGATCTGCAAGTTCGTTTGTAAGCAAAGGAGTGACCCTGTCGAAATAAGGCAAAACTTCCCCGACAAATCAAGCCAAATAAGTACTTTCAAACAACTTTTTGCTTTCCGATCAAAAATACATAAGGGAAAAGCATCTCCCAAACTATAGCACATCCTACAAAACTGTTCAGAAATATACAAAAGATGAACAAACTAAGCACACAAATTCTTTACTTCTGTTGCCATATTGTGCGAGCAGCACTGCAATAATTAATACAGATTTTAATTCGTTTTTGCAACTACAAAATAATGTGTAATTATTTCAACTTTAGTTTTTATTCGCTGAAAACATCACTATACAACAATGAAATATTTTTATGCACACTTTAGGTTTGCGTCTAGACTAAAAGCAGTTCGTGTCAAAAGTACTGATGTACTTTAATTACACCAATATAAACGGACAAAAACACGGTCGGTAAAATCGCACTTCAATACCTATTCAGACTAAAAGGTTTTTTAGATCTACAAACAAATCAGAATGCAAAATATGTTTCATTGCGGATCATTAAGAATGTTTTGAAAGACAAACTATAGTACGACAAAAACTCACTTTTCAGCAGTTGCAAAGACGAATTTGGAATATCTTAAGGATGCTATGATGGGATGACGTAGACAAGTACTGAAATTGATACACATCTCTTTCACGGTGCAAAGCTCCTGGAATCACAATTACGGAAGCCACGATTCATTAAATAAAATAAAAATGAGGTAAGAGTTAAATCAAATGGAGGTTGAGAAGGGAGCTGTAGATAAGATAGGCAAAATACGAAACTATGATGTCGTGAATTGACATGAAGACAATCAATTGCCGTAGAATAATTTGATGTTGAATCCGCCTTTAAAAGTTATAAAGGAAAATCACCAGGTGAAATAAAGATTAAAAAGAAAGAAAGATACAGGGAGAGGATGGAAATGCAGATGAGAATAATGGCAAGGAGATGTGAAAGAAGGCTTAGGTGATTGTATAAACTTGCTTACAGGCATAGACTAAATATACCAGATTCAATACATGTACGAAAAATAAATTACTAGTAAAATCCATATCCTAAATTATCAAATTAGTTGCGGTTTTCTAAGTTCATAGAGGACAGAATACTAAAAGGACTTCACGAAGTAAGAGACCACAGATGCAGTATTTCCTCTTCTTTTCTAAGCATTTGCTACTTTTTCCCTTCACGTGTGTTACAGATATCGTTGATTTACCGCCAGAATGCCAGATCTGATGTCTTCCGTTTAAAAAAGGCTATGATTTATTATAATCAGTCGACCCTCTTCAGTTTCCCGTTTGTACAGTTACATGCCGTAAATTCCTCTCGGGAAGGTAACGGGATATTTTAAGAATAGGCGCTACGTTAGGCAGTTCGAAATACGTGTAACGCTACTGATGACTAAGTATGACGCTTGTGGTGGAAGTGCACACAATGGCTGCATGACGTCAGCAGACGCCCCGTTGCGAGAACATTTGAGAATGGATGTTACTCGTTGCTTGTTCCGAGAGTCGAGCACCACAGCGGCAGTTGTCCTCGCGCTGACTCCATAAAGAAAGAAACAGAAACTGCTGTGTTTCCATGTCTAAGAATACAACAGGGTACGATTTCGGCTTCTCATGTGTTGCTGGTTTTCTGTTTTCACGGGTCCTATCGTACAAATTCATCTCTCGATTAATTATATGTTATTCCCAGAAGCTTCCTTGGGTATCCTGCATTAAGAGGAATTAGTAATTAAAAAACCATCACATTTTTAAAATCCATATAATTGATGCCTCCAGTTCGGCACTTTATTTTTTTTTAGTTTCAGAACAAATTAAGGTTTTCAGTTACAATTTTCCTTTACTCTTTGTTATGAAACAAAGGTAGTGTTAAAGAATCGCGGTGTTCGTTGTTACATCAAAAGTTGCAGGTCCATTGTTACTCTTTTTAAATGGGTGTCGTGCAACTGTAGAAACATTGTGCAACATTTCGAGTGTGGCAGAGTTGCCAACCGTATGGACTTAGGGTCTTTTTTTGCAAAATGTAGGGATGGATTTCCAAACCCCCTGGAAAACGTACGGACGTTTTGTTCAATAAAAAAAATTTAGGCCGCGGCGGAGAGGCCGAGCGCATTGAAGGCGGTATGCACCGATGCGCAAGGCCGTTCCCCGTCGCGGGTTCGAATCCTCCCTCGGGCATGGATGTCTGTGTTGTCTTTAATGTAAGATAGTTAATGAGTAGTTTGTAAGTGTAAGTTTGTAAGACTGATGACCCCGCTTACTATCGGTAACAAAAACGTTCAGAATAACCATGTGTTCCTAAATAGTATTTTATTCCAGCACCAGCAAATCAATGAGCAATCTTCGTCTTCCAAACAACGTATTCAGTGTTTTCTTTCCAATTTAACGACCTTCATATTTGATTGAATTATCATGTACACGAAGTTTAACGAATTTCTTTAATTAGGTACTCGTGTACACGACTTATTTAGGGTTATCTGCCAATTTTCGCATCTTATCTAAAGAATCATCTGCAAACAACCTAGGAGGATTGCTCAGGTTCTATACTTGGGTATAATAAAAGCGATTTATCGTCGCATGGAGGGTCAACAGTGACGGAACTCATCACAGCAGAAGGACGGAAGCGTCGTCGTCTTCAAACCATCATGGAATTTGTCAACAAGTGGTGGGAAAATTACGGCTGCAATAAGCTCTCGAACAAAGAGTACACGAGAAATGTTCAACAATACTTTTTTTCGTCCGCAGTGTTCGTCTAGTGGCAGTATTTTTTTCTCCTTTTTTTTCGAATAGAGTGTAGCATATAGAGAAATACAGATAAACAAGACAATAGCGTAAAACGCGAAACAGTTTGGTAATGGCATTATTTATACAGTCCGCACACCCTAGACAGGAATCAGTCCCTCGTGTTGTGATACTGTTAACAAAAAGACACAACCACATATCCAGTGAGCTGTACGAGGGAGGAATTCCATAACACGGCAATACACTAAGGGGACACATTAACAACAGGAAATCGTTTCACATCAGCGTGTCATTAAAGTAGTTACAGGAGGAAGCCCGCTGTCTTAGCAGTTTTTACAACCGTAGAAGAACCACTGCGAGGCATACCTCTCGGTCGAAGAGGGCCCCGTTCTTTCAATCAGTGCGGAGGACTTCCCTACGAGCGACCCGGCTTTTTTTACAGCAGTTCCCAAATCCATTTCGATTCTCCAAGCAATCATGTTCGCCGTAGCAGCTGCCGCAGCGTCGATTCTTTACCGGAAGAGGGTCGGTCTGGCCAGCCCATCATTCTAAGGCCGTCTCTGCTATGCAAAGGTGACCCTTGTCCCGCCTCTTGTGACGAGGTCGAACCACCATCTCTGATGCAAGTCACGGTGACTCAACGTACAACGGAGCCTGCCGCAGTTCACAATGCATCCTCCTAATCAGGAAAACAGCCTTACCATATAAATGCCTTTACAATTGCTTATCGCCATCGCACTGACCCTCGTCCTGTCCCAATTCCGTCTTATGACCTAGCCGTCGACGGGACGTAGAAGTCCAATCGTCCTCCCTTTCGCTCTTCCTCTCGTTGCACCTGTAAAACTGTCAGAAATGAGTTTTTCCCGACTTGAGATAAAACATCATATAATGCATTCCACTGAAAATATCCGGTTTTATATAGTGAACTCTCTTTTGAAGTTTTCGTTTTGTCCCAGTGTACGAGGGCCATATGGAAAGTCATTTTTTTATTAATCATATTTATTTTCGGACAAATCAGATACATCATCTTAACTGACATACTTTTGTTTACTTTTCAACGTAATCTCAGTTTCTTTGCACACTCTTTTCGCATCGTTATACAAGTTTGAAATATCCTTACGGTAGAAATCTTGGCCGTGCGCTCCAAGGCACATTGTTGCGGAGCGCGTGGTTGCTGGCCGTCGGAGGTTCGAGTCCTCCCTCGGACATGTGTGTGTTTGTGTGTGTGCGTTGGCCCTTTCACAAGATAGTTAAAGTAGTTTGTAAGCCTAGGGACTGATAACCGCAGCAGTTAAGTCCGGGATTGTAGTGGGGATGTGGAAGAGTTTCCTAACCAAAGTCCTGATCTTCTGAACAATGCAGGAGAAGTGTGCGGGCGAGCGTTTTCGTGTTGCGTGGCTATATTGGGTCGCGAAAATTTTTTCACGAATATTGTGGGTCCCGTTAGCAGACAGATTGGCAACTACTGGGTTAGCTAAAAAAAAAAAAAAAAAAAAAAAAAAAAAAAAAAAAAAAAAAAAAAACACGGACCCTGCACATAGTGGCAGACAATGATAATGGGTGCAGGTTAATGTTTTAACGTTAAATTATCACGAACTCATATTTTCACATCAATCCCAGTGACAATTCTGTGCCTTACTTAGACACCTCAGACACCTCGCATTGATCGTTTTTACACCTTCATTTATCTTTCTACAGTAAAACAATTTATCCATTTAACGCAATATGGTAGAGACACTACTTCTGAATAAAAATATAACTGACGTACACGTTTTAAAAAACCCATGCCGTTTATTGCTGTTTCGTTTCATGAGTATACGGTTTATTTCAAGTCTTAACTATTTTGTGAATGGTATTAAAATGTTCATAGTTAGCTGCCGTTGTATTTGAGTTACTTTGTTCGAAAAGCAACTAGAACAAAAGATTACAGATGTCATAATGTTAAATTCGGTGTACGCAAATACTACTAACAACTAGATAGAGACAGATATATGTTCACAAACATGGCGTCGAGCGTCACGCTTTCGTAATACACAGTACTGACTCCAGATTATCTCTGAGCTCAATGGTAACGATACACTAATTTTTTTGTAGTTGTTTATCTTTGATCAGCGATGCTTATCGCCTCCGGTTCCCTCTGACTCGCAATGCAACTAATTTAATTTCGTTCGTCATTTTTTACTTAAAAACAAGCGAGAAGACGGAACCGTGATAGTTTTACCCACTCTCTGGTCTGTATCTAATCAGTGTAGACGTCTTTCATACCTGTATCCATTCAATGTAAGTTATTGTGATGCAAGTTGTTGTAAAAATATATTACTTAAATTTAAAATCATCCCCTCTCTTTGGCTTTTATTTAAATGAATCCCTCCACGTCAAATACTTATTTTCTGCTGTTTTCAGCTCCTCGACGTCCATTACTATCGCTTCGCATGCCTTCAAAATATCACTTCCTATTAGTCATTCTTATACAATACCTTACTTGACTACAGAACCTGCAGTCATTTCTTTTGTAATTATACGAAATCCGATTTTTTTAATTATTCTATCATAACCAGTAACTTCATATTCCACCCACGGTCACACAACAATGAAAAGCGAAGTGAACAGTCTGAACATTGATCTACTACGGAAAGTATCTCCAACGTTAAAAAAAAGGTGGGGGGTTTATCATTTCTAGCTTCTACAATACGAAGCGCAGGATCCATAAAAATGTTCAAATGTTTGTAAATCTTATGGGACTTAACTACGGGGTCATCAGTCCCTAAACTTACAAACTACTTATCAACTACCTTATAGCCGACCGCAGTGGCCGAGGGAACTGAGGCGCTTCAGTCACGGTCTGCACGGCCACTACGGTCGGGGGTTCGAATCCTCCCTCGGGCATGGATATTTGTGCCGTCCTTAGTCTTAGCTAGTTCATAAGTAGTTTGTAAGCTTAGGGACTGATGACCCCGTAGTTAAGTCTACAAACATTTGAACATTTGAACTACCTTATACCATGGACGGCACAAATATCCATGCCCGAGGGGGGATTCGAACCCCCGACCGTAGTGGTCGTGCAGACCGTGACTGAAGCGCCTCAGTCCCCTCGGCCACCGCGGCCGGCGCGCAGGATCCAGCTAGATGCTTTCCGTAAGTCTTATAACGTGCTGTTGCTTGTATGCAACCCGCGGTTTATTTGCTTTAATGTTCATTTTGTGCTGTACTTTAACTAGCTTATTTCAAATTCAAACATTCGGTACCATCAATTCCACGTCTAAAAAATATAATCGCGGAATCTACTTTAACAATTATGGCATCATACGAAGCAAGGGCAACGTTATAAGCAGACGTGTCGGGTATACCGCTGCTGGCCCGAGACAAGAAAGCAAAGAGGGCAGCGTGAGCGCGCGCGCTGCAGAACGGCAAACAAACGCCGTCCAGGCGGGGGCTGCAGGAGGCCGTGCAGCGCTGGACGGGGCAGGGGTTGCAGCGTGGCTCCTGAAACTGGACCCGGCGGGCCGCGGCGGCTTGGGTTTCCGCCGCTACAGCTGCAGCTGCCGGCGGCAGTTTCTCGCCCCACACGACACTCGCAACTGCGATGCACCCTCGTTCGTGGACGTCGGTTTTTCAAGTACCTAATGCTAACCCACGTATCTACTATTTGGCCACGACAACTTGACGATTTTGTTGGTGCTGCCACAAGCGGAGAAAATCGACACCAGTTGAAAGTTATTCTTTTATTTACATGAGCTGCCAACCTTACAATGGTCCTTGACGCGAAAAATTAATGTACACATTGTTAGGGGAACGGTTCCAGCACTGCGGCAAGCAACCGATGCTGCCTTCCGTTCGTGCAAGACAAGCTCCCCGCAGCCACTGCGCGAATCGTCAAGTTATCGTGGCCAAATAGTACTTATACACTGATCGAGCATTCAGTGTCGAAACTAACAGGTCTGTACAAGAGATAAAAAAAATAAAAAAAAATAACTTTGTGAAGCAGTGTTTCTCAATCTGAGGGTCGCAGTCTTTCTCGGGGGTCGCGCGGTCACCGGAGGACGTAGCTGCGCCATAAAACACCCCCCAGTGTATGTATGACTACTAAAGGGCTCAATAATACAAAAACATAGGCGTAATAAATTTAAATTTCTTTTACATTAATCCTGAATTGAATAGAACTCAAACTGCTTTATAATAAACTAGCTGAAAGCCCGCCCGGTTAGTCCATCACACCTTCCGTTTTCTCTCTCTGCCCACTTTATTTTTCATTCTTTGTCTGTCCATCTTTTCCTCCCCCCCCCCCCCTCTCTCTCTGTTCATCTCCCCCTACACCTCACACTGCCCATCTCCACTCCTCCTCCAGCTGCTTAGTCCATTGCCTTCTCCACTTGTGAAAAATTATAAAACGCTAACTTTCATAGAGATCAATGAAGTTGTGTCTCTGCAAGGTACCCTCCGCTACGTACCGTTAGAAAGCTTTGTGCGGTTCCGAGCATTGGAATTCAATGTTGTCCCTTGTAAGACGTGTGGAAAACTGCCGTATTATAAATGGCATTGAAGCTAATTACTTCTTTGCTACTAAACGTATTCGCAACATATTTTGCAAACAATGTCCATTTATGTGAATAAATGTACCTACAAAATTATTTCTTTGTACGACTTATTGTTTACGAGATATGACGTCATAAACACTGATACCCGTGGGGAAATTTTCGCATCAAGTTTCTTCATATTTTACGCGCTGTCCTAACGCTCATCAGACTGCGATGAAATTGTGTACACTTGATCTTCAAAACAACCGGAAAATCACTGATCACGTAACAGGAACTGTTTTCCAGGAACAGTTTAACGATACTGGCTGTGTGTAGGCGACCGTAAACATGAACAAAAACCAGGAACGTTGTTGGGCGTACTAGGGTCGTACCCTGCGTAGACGCTGCATGAAACAGGTCAAAATTTCGACGTGCTTTGCAGCGTTCAACATCGTTCTTAAGGTAGAAAATACTTGTTGATTATGCCTTGATTGTGATGAGCATCGTTCTGATGCATTATTTTTCGGCTCTGGCCCTTTTCCGAGAAGATCATGTCGGAGAGCGCCATTCCGTGCTATGCCGTTTCGTTTCTTGATAGTACCGAAGCCATCAGGTTTCATCCTCAGTGTCCAACGGTTCAAGAAATTTGGAGTCGCATCCGTCGTTTCGATAAAATCCTGGGAAGCGTCTAAACGCGACTGCTTCTGGTCGTCAGTCAAGTAATGTGACACAAGACGGCAACACGTTTTCCTCTTCCCTAACTTCTGGCTAAGGATTTGGCGCACGGATTCACGATTAATCTGCAGTCATGCACACAGTTAATCGACGATCGTTCGCGATTAGTGTCCTCGCTTTCTCAATGTTTTCGTCACTGACGACGATCGCAGGTCTTCCGAGACTTGGATTGCCACAATTTCCCGGCCTCCTGTTCTCAGTTCAGGACCCATGCACTAAACAAGCACTTCGTCGGACAGATCCAACGTGCAACACACACTATGCTCAACCGAACTACGGAGGAGGCAGGTGCAGAGTTGTGGTTCGCCTCTGTTGTTCTGTCGACCATTCTGTCATTCACAGAATTTTATTGTCACAGGTTGTACATGTAAAAATAGCAAATGTTTGTAAGTCTTATGGGACTTAACTACGGGGTCATCAGTCCCTAATCTTACAAACTACTTACGAACTAGGACGGCACAAATATCCATGCCCGAGGGGGGATTCGAACCCCCGACCGTAGTGGCCGTGCAGACCGTGACTGAAGCGCCTCAGTCACCTCGGCCACCGCGGCCGGCAGTTGTACATGTACTGAACAGGAATAGTAAAACACGAAGAATAGCTGTTACTCTGTCAGCAACTAAACGGCGCTGCAGCATGCCAGTAGCAAATGTACGGGATAGGATAGCAAACGAGCAAGCTATGGCTAATAAAGGTTTCACTGTGTTTTACTTTCATAAAGGTAGGGGCGGTCGTGATCTCTCATCCCCTCCCTCCTGTTAAAAAAAATTAAAATAAAAAATAAAAAACTACAGAAGTTTATACATTGTATTATTTTCGCGGATGACTTTCAGAGAAGAAGATGAAATGAAAATGAGGGGTCTCGAAAATTCCAGAGAGTTAAGAGCATTTTTAACACTGGGCAGTTTTCCGTTTTTTGCCCAGATGGACGGAGAGCGGCCGACCGGGAGCGTCGGCCATTCTTTGGCTGGCGGCCTACCTGCTGAAATCTGACAACAAACCTGACACGCAGGTAGTGCCGGCAAGCCGCAGGAAGCTGAGGGAAACAGCAAAGGAGGGAAAAGCACCCCCTCCCCCACACACATTCAAAAACGTATATTGAATGACTTCGCGAACACAGGCTAAGCGGCTGAAAAAGGAGCCTTCCTCCAATTTATTTACAAGATCGAATAGGTATATCTCTGGACCTGTGTTTACAGTCATCGCTGTAAGGGAGAGATTGTGCTTCCGAATTATTTTCAAGGCATCGCTTGTGTAATTCGGGAGTGTGGGTTCGAGTCCCGCTCCGTGAAAACTCTTTTTCGTTTTTCGCTGTTGTATTCTTACAAAGTCCACATTACAGCGAGATCTGGCGTAATCTGTAATTCTAGAAATACTTTTAGAACTGGGCTTACACAAAATCAAGAAACTTTTAATACAAAATAATCGCCTGAAAAGAGAATTCTTATTTAAGGAAGAAGACAGCAAAATATTTTAGGAACAGAGCTAGAACTCGGTGGCAGCCAGCGCAAGTGAAAACCAGCGGAGTGTTAACGTATCTAATCTGCCACAGCCCGCCAACTGTCGCAGGCGCCGCTTACAGAACTCTGAACGCACAACACACTGGATAATATTCACTTCTTTGCCGAAAAGAGTCGTGTTTCCTTTACATAATACACACCCTTTTTTGCCTTGCTCTAGTGTTGTGTGATAAAAGGGATTAGATGAATCAAGCTAAGTAAAACTTAGTATACATCATTAACTAACAAGGAAGGTACTTGGACTCGAACAAACATATCTGTATGAACGTTTGGTTACAGGACCATTACGTAACCCTCAATGTGCTAGTGGGTGTCGTTTTTCTGCAAACCTCTGCAAGCATCCTCTAGACATCATGGTAGATGTAATTGTAGACGTGATACGCATGCAGAAATCTTGACTATAAATGTAAATTGGAAATGTCAATAAAATGCTCCGAGCGATATGAATGACTGCAAAACGTACAGTGAAGAAATTTATGTTGATCGCATGGCAAACGTGCGAATGATTCGTCTACTACACCAATAACATCTTCACGAAGGGTTGTTCATAACTTCATTCCAAACAATAGCAATACATTAACGCAATTGATTACCAATCGCGGAGCCATCTGACGCTTCACCACACAAATAACATCACAAAACGCAACTTCGGAGGCTCACTGCACCGTCCCTACTGGCGAACCGACAGGTCAAAGTGCAATGCGGCATGGCACACGCAGAGGTCTCGAACGGACGACTGCACTGTTTTGCAGATGCGGGAGTATCACTAGTGCAATAAGGGACCTTTGAATTACGTCTCACACCATTTTGGTATATTTGTGTTTGTTCGAGCCTAAGTACTCTCCTTGTAAGATAAAAACGGACTATAGAGGAAAACATTTGTAATCGCACTGAAGAAACCAATCCGTGATTCGTTTAAACATAGCCATCAAGGAGAATCGATCAATCGCACTCGGCTACGAATAACTTAGTAACTACCAGGGCCATGTAAAAGTCCCTGAAAATCTTACAGCTATGATAAATTTCTAGTGGTGATTAAATCATGAAATTCAAAAAACCTGCGAATGGCGGAACCAATCACGCGACAGGCGTTTTGTTAATATTTACAAAAACAGCTGCCATCAAACGAAGACAGTTCACAAGTAAATTAGATGGAAGACCACCCCTGTGGGTGACGCACGCTTTTCCCCTCTCAGGTCGATACAGCTCCAGGAGCTGCAGACGACTAGAAGGGTGGCCACCCTCTCCCAAGAGCGATGAGGAAAGTCTTCGTCGGAAGCAACGAAGCCCGCCCCCAAGCGGAGGGAAAATGTCGCTCCAAATCTGAGAAATGTGCGCTGTTACTGCTGAGGGCGTTTCCCGGTAGGACGGTGCGTGCGGATGGGGAAAAGTGATGTAGTAGCCTCGACGCAGGCTTTCCGGTTCCAGCTGTATACTGATATGGTTTTACCGAAATATGAAGTATTGAAATTCATATGTGGGGGATTACGAAGGCTTTCTGAGAAATACTGCCTTGTTATATGGATTATTGTATTTCATTGAAATTGCCAGTTCCAGCAGAACTAGTTGTCATCCTGAGATGTTCTCACTTCATAAAACTAAGTGTCATCGTCGTCACTGAAACGGGAATGTGTCAAATTATAAAAACATATTCCCAGCACAAAGGCGACGATGTTCGCTCAGTTTTACGAAGTGAGAGCACCTGAGGATGGAGAGTAGCGGTCTTGAGAATCCATATAAAGAATTAACCCTGCAGTAGTAGCGCGTGGACAGACAGTCCGCACAAATGTATTTTTCCCCTTTCTTTTTTTATATCTGTGGATCCTGAAGTTACTTAAAGTGAGTATCTTACTGCAGTAAAAATACTACTTTACTCCGTTGTTTCATGTGGATTAGAGTAGCAGTGGAGGAATGCTCACCAGTTGTGGCCGCGGCGGAATAGCCGTGCGCACTAAGGCGCTCTGCTACGGTGCTCGCGGTCATTCCACGTCGGAGGTTCGAGTCCTCCCTCGGGGATGGGTGTTAATGTTGTTCTTAGGAAAGTTGGTTTAAGTAGTTTGTAAGTTGACCAATAACCAATAACCAATGCAGTTCGGACCCAAAGCTTTACAAACATTAGAAGATTTTGAACAACAGTTGTGGACTGTCAGTCCAATTAGCGTTGTTGGTAAGCCTTTATTACCATCTTATACTTTATTCTCAAGGTGTTCATTGTTACTGCAGAGTTATTCTCTATTAGTTTTGTTAGGTTCATCTTACTTACTTATTAAATTTATATTTTTTCTGCGAAATGGATTTATATTAACAAGAGAAAGTCTGCAGAGGAATTCCGCCTTAGGCAAGACATTTTTTTCTCGCCAATAGCCACAAAGTTGGTTACTGTGACCTACCATACAGCGAGGGCGTTATCATACTATGAAGGTTGCTGAAAATGAAGCAATAATTATCTCTATTTGGGGCTTGAGAGTGTCGCTTGTAATAAAGTTCGAAAAGGAAAAAGTGTGCAATTTGTAGTGTTAAAATTATAAATTTTAACGTCATACCGAGAGCCGTAGTTTTACTCCATAAACAGCGGAAAAGTAGTAATCGATAAACTTTTTTCCTTTAAACATTCTACCATGGTTGCCAGCGAGAAAAAGTTTAATAAAGGTTTGAAATTATGTTTAAAGTTTGTTGCAAGTCGCTAAGTACTGTCATTCTCATACAGTGTATTTCGAAAGTCTCGCCGCATTATCTGGCATTTTTTGCGATTTCTATTGGTCATGTTCTTTTGAACTATGTGCCGTATGTGATTCTTAACCATGCAGCAATTTTACCTCAAGGTAAGGAATGTGTGTACCAAATTTGGTTGAAATCGGCCGAATGGTTTAGGAGAAAATGAGCTGTATTGTCGCAAAATGCAGCAGATTTTTGCGCATCTCATTGTTTATGACGTCATATCTCGTCAACTATGTATTGTACGTGATTCTTACACTTACGGCGACCGTCCTCATGAATGAAGCTTACTTGTATAAAATTTGAGATAGATTGGATCAAAACTGTAGATTTGTATGCAACACGTACACACATACGGACACTCTGCTTTATATATAAGACTAGCTGAAAACCCGGCTTTGCCCGGGGATTTATGTATTTATTCCTGCCACTTTTCAGGTATATATTCATTTGTATAAGGGCTGTATGTCTGTAAAATGTCTTGGGAATACAATTAGTAGTAAACACGTAATAGATTAAAACTTGGTGCATGATGGGAGGGTTTTCCATGTACATTACTGTTTATGTGCTCATATCTCATGAACTACGTGTCGTACTGTGATACAATTTAGAAGGTACATTCAACTATATGTGTGTATACTGTCTGTAAAATTTCCTGCGGGTACAATTTGTAGTGTGCAAATTATAAATTGTAATGTCATACCGAATGCCATAGTTTTACTCCATAAACAGCGGAAAAGTAGTAAGCGAGAAACTTTTTTTCCTTTCATGATTTTGCTATGGTTGTAAGCGGGAAAAAGTTTAATCAAATTTTGAAATCATATTTAAAGTTTGCTGAAAGTCGCTAAATACTCTCAGTCTCATATAGCATAATTATAAAGTCTCACCGTGTTGTGTGTCAGTTTCTTGCAATTCCTATTGTTTATGACGTCATATCTTCTGAACCATGTAGCGTACGTGATTCTTAACCCTGCAACAATTGTTTTCTCACTCTGAATGTGTGTACCAAATTTGGTTTAAATGGGTCCAGTGGTTTAAGAGAAAATGAGCGGCATTGTCGCTAAATACAGCAGTTTTTGGCACATCTCATTGTCTATGACGTCATATCTCGTCAACTATGTATCGTACGTGTTTCTTACACTTACGGCGACCGTTCTCGTGGATGAAGCTTACTTGTATAAAATTTGAGATAGATTGGATTAAAACTGTAGATTTGTATGCAACACGTACACACAATACGGACACTCTGCTTTATATATTAGAAGATTTCTATTCAGTTTTCGGTAGATCGATATCGGGTAATCGATGTTATTGGTTTCGATATTTAACACAATCGGTTTCTTTAAGTTCGATCTATACTGAGTTGCAGAATCGATGTTTTGGAGTGAGTAGCCGCTGGTGGCGGTACCATCGCCAGCCGAGGCCGATGCCGCCATGCGGAAAGCCTGGCCCTGCGGCCGTGCGTCAGCCAGCAGCCTCAGGACTCCCCCGCGGTGACGTCAGCGCCGGTTCCGGGGGCTGCTCTGGTGTGCGCTTAAACGCGGCTTCCTGTGCCGCCGCGAGGGGGCCACATAACATAACAACGTTTTTTGGAACCCGGCTCTCGGAATCATTTCTTAGACTACTTTCTACGCAGGTACCTTACTGGCTACCGCAATCACTAGAACGTGAAGATATATTCTTCTCGAAACCCGTGTTGCGGAATTCGCATGATGGTACCACTGCTTAAATTTAACGAGGAACCGGTAACAGCCGTGAGACTTCACCCCACCACGGTGCCGGCCGCGGTGGCCGAGGGGACTTAGGCGCTCCAGTCACGGTCTGCACGCCCACTACGGTAGGGGGTACGAATCCCCCCCTCGGGCATGGATATTTGTGCCGTCCATAGTCTTAGCTAGTTCATAAGTAGTTTGTAAGTTTAGGGACCGATGACCCGTAGTTAAGTCCCTTAAGCTATACAAACATTTGAACATTTTGTCTACAGCGGTCCACAGTCGCATCGTAGTTCGTACCAGTCAGATCACGGCGACGTTCCATGTTACACAATTCACTTGCGCAACCACGTCTCAGAAGGTCTCCCACATAACTGCAGCTTCCACAGGAGAGTATGCTCTGCAAACTGCACACGGATGTGTTTCAAACGCTAAAATAAATTTCTTCACGACACGAAGGCGCTTTAAGAATCAGCTTTCGCTGTTTTTGGAGAACGGATGTCGTTTGCGAACTCGGAGGCGAGAAGTTGTCCTTCGCGTTAGGAAATAGAAAATTCTTCTGCCACATCCTCCCTGGCCAGACATTATCTGTTCTTGGAAATTAAATACTAGCTGCCTCAAAAGATATTTCGTGAATTGGGATAAACGTCCTCTGCCCGACTGGAAGATATCCGCACCGCGTAACATCGTGCAGTGTTACCTCTTAGCTTGAAACATTTTCGTCTGTATTTTACACATGAGTGGCGTACTCTTAATTACCATGAACAATGCCAAGTTCAGAACATCATGCCGCTGCTGTTGGACAAAGAGGAACTAGACGTATACTACACCACACGCCCTAAGGTGGCTCGCAGGATAAGTTTCCAGAGTCTACTAAAATAATATAATACGGAGCCATTTTAAGCATAACATATTGAGACGTTTTTGAAAGAGAATTCTGCTCACTACTGTCATCCAGTGCCAATTTTTACTCAGGTTTAACCGGTTTCGCAGCCTAGACACATAGCATCAGTGTAGTGCCTAGATAAATATTGGCACGGGTGATAGCTGTAAGCGAAATTTTCCTTAAAAATGAATCACCATAGCTGTGAATGCCCTGGGCAACGATCCGTCTATAATATTCAAAAGTACATCCGGTTCTTCTTTCTCTGTGACTCCTCTCTTCCTAGTCTCCCTTCCATTCCCCCGCATCTTATGTACATTTCACGCTCTACCACACAAAACGTTTTTAACGATAAAACCATTTGTGCCTGAGGATTTAATGGTAGGAGAACGGAGCGTTCGCTATTAGTCGAATTCAAAATGTTCAAATGTTTTTGAAACTAAGGAACCAAACTGCTGACTTCATCGGTCCTAGACTTATAAACTGCTTAAACTGACTTACATTAAGGACAACATGTACACCTGTGCCAGATGGAGGCCTCAAACCTCCAACGGAAAGCGGCCGCGCAATCCGCACCATGGCGCCTTAGGCCACGCAGTCATTCGCGCTAGGCTTGCTAATAGTCACGTCAAATTTTCTGCGACTGTTTCAATGATTTATGATGAAATAGTGTATGAAAAATACGAGTAATACATTGATCAAATTTCTAAGCAATGCAGAAATTGGTGATTTCTTTCAGATGTTGAGAACTTCAAAACTGTACACTTCGGAAAATACAAATAGATAGTATCATTTCACTGAGATAAAAGTGCATCACGACATGAATCTGTCACGTCTTACCTGGATGTAAGAATTTGTGGGGATACGGAATGGAATGCTCACATAGCCTCAGAACAAGTACTGCAGGATGCAACTTTCGCTTGATTAATACAATACTGGGAACACACACACACACACACACACACACACACACACACTCAGTGCTCAGAAAACACTCGTCCGACCTGTCCGAGAACATTTCTCCTGTGTGTGTGAGCCGGTCTCAATTGGGACAAACAGCATGTATTGAACTACACAAAGAAAAGCAGCACGAATGTTCATAAGTTTGTTTTGTCTTGTGGGAGACTTCACATAAGTGCTCAAACACCTGGAGATATGTGTTTACTAGTCCACTGAAGCCTACTGCTGTTGTAAGTGGGAAATGTTATACTCTCTGCGGCGAACGTAAATTGATTTGCAACGAATGAATGTAACTGCACCGTATTCTGTTTTACACTCTACTTTTCTGCTCACCGAGTATTTTAACATCAAATTTAGACGGCCAGCGCTGCACCTGGTACCGATTTTCCCTATCGACGTGCTGGTCGCAAGCTGCCGTTATTCCCAGTTATTAATTACCTCTTCTCCGACCTGCATTTCCTGTCGCTAATGATGGAGCTGGAAACAGCTCGCGAGCCAAGTGAGCCCCGAATAGCCGCACCGTCGCGTGTTGACTGGACACAGGGTTCGGTCCGCCCCGACCCCGAATACGCTGTTGCAGCGGCGACGTCCGTGGTCAGCTCGCCAGGCGATTACTGTTAACGCTTAATTAGGTCGAGCGAGTCGATATATCGATTGCATTGCTAGGTCCTCTCCAGAGCTAGCAAGACGAATGCAGTTTTAACTGGCATCACAGGGCTCCTATCTGATCGCCTTGTCTTCCGAGTCTCTCTGCGGTCTACATACCGAGGCTCGATTCTTGGTGATTAATTTACAGGTTGTTTAGTTTTTTCGGTAGCAAGATGGCTAGGAAGCAGCTCGACTCAGCCTAGTAAGAGCAGCAGAGGCACTGCTTACATAAACGAGATGTTACGTGCAAGTTGTAAGTAACATGAAGTGATAAGAGGGTTGTTTGTTTTAAGTTGCAAGAAGTTCCGCTGCCCGCTTTTTTGCTCAGTGCTAATTTTAAATCGCACTAATCACTACGAAACGTCCCCAAAAATAACATTTCACACAGCACCATTCACTCTACCGCGGAGTTAATATTTATTTCTGCAAACTTTCGTTTAGCCATTCTCCTCCGTGGACTTCGGTAAGTGGTGCAGAGTAACTGCTCGACTGTTTTCTGGTTGTGAAAAGCAAAGGTCTGGTTTAGGACGACAGGTCAGTGAGCTGTTATTTGCTATTATTACAAGTCACAGAGTGCAAACATGCTTTTCCGTACTTAAATAGTAACCACATTGGTCTTACGTACAGGGACTGTATATATAATAATTACTTGGTAATAATTTCGAATGACAGATTGGTTAAATGGACCTCAAAGGTGAAACATTTTTTGCGGAACTGCGTAATGGACTACCATTCCACCGCCGACCCTCTGTTACAGATCAAACTGTTTGCGGCGTGTCATTGGTTGTGTGTCTGAAAACCGACATCGTACATTGAAAACAACTGTTATCTACTTTTTTGTTTCATTTATTTTTAATGCCACTTGTCAACCTGTCATTTTCTGTTTCTGATAGTGCATTAGTTTTGTATTCCCATATCTTCGCAGTATCCAGAACCAGTCATATCTAATATGTTCTGGTAAAGAATGAACTTCAGCTGCAATGTGCAGTCCTTCAGCAGTAACTTGTTCATTTCACCTATACCCGAAATTTATACTCGTGTATGAAATTCCGCTGCCGTTGTGGAAACTCATTTACAGTGATATGGAATTCTGTAATTTACTTTTGTTGTTCTGTGCTACTTCGCGGGAAATTTTACCAGTTAGTATTGAGGGCCGAATTTTTCACACTTATTTTCTCGCTTCATTATAAAGGAGGCCGCGACTGAAAAACCATGGTGAACTGTATGAAAGCTGGAAAACCTGAAAATAATGTTTTAAGAATAGGTCGATTCACTTAAGAACGACTCTGGAGTAGAATATTGAATGTTACTGAACCTTTCCTCATTTGAATAATTGACAACTAAACAAAGTTTTATCAATGAAATAAATCGCAATTTGCGATGTTATGGCTTCACTGTATTAGGTTTAGATGAAATACCAAACTGTGGCGAATGAAAATTTGTGCCCGGCCGGGATTCGAACCCGGGATCTCCTGCTTACTAGGCAGACGCGTTGACCACTCTGCCACCGAGGACACAATGACCAGCCCCACTGCAGAGGACTCTTCCCTGCACGTCTCCCGCCACACACAAATCTCCATTCGCCACGCTGTCTCTTTCCTATACCACAGCCTATTATTCAAATTTTCATTCGCCACAATTTGGTATTTCATCTAAACCTAATACAGTGAAGCCATAACACCGCAAATTGCGATTTATTTCATTAATTTGAACGCTGTAATTCGTCAAAAATATATATACAAGTTCCAGCACGTACTTTTACAGCCTATGTAGCTTGACTGTTCTGGCTGTAATGTTGCAGGAAATCTAAAACAATGCAAATGGTATACGCGTGTGTTTAGACTGCACTGTAAAACAGACGCCGTTGTTCGTTTAGCACAGTGGATAGGCAGCGGCTAGCAGCATGAGAAATGAGTTAACTTGGAGGCTTTTCCTCCTCGGAGCTGCGGTCGGAAGTTCCTTGTGGCAGGCCTGTCCACAGATATCTCGGCACTACGTGACGCTTTGAGGGGCCGAGCGAAGGTCTTCAGTGGTTAGGACGGCGCATGTGCAATCAAATCACTGAATGGCTCTGAAGATATAGGAAAGCGGAATGCCGAGATTATTTCTCCTTCCTCTTCTTTTCCCTATTATGCAAAATCGTCCAAACTATCTCAGTTGCACTGTACGCATTCGGTTTCACCGAAGTACAAACCTGCAACGAGTGGACGCTGGATGCATCTGCATCACAAGTCTGTACTATAACTCGGATCTGGAGTCATTTATGGTAATTCGCAACGTACAGTTCGTAATAACAAGTTTTACCAGCTGTGAAGTAGAGGTGCTGACAAAATATTGGAGGATACTCACATGTTTGGAAAATGCATTACTGAATCGCAGAAACCCGTCTCTGTGTTCCGGAAATACATTTTTCTAGTATTTCTCGCACGGCAGGACTATTTACGATTTTTCTATATCTCCAATTTTGATTAATGTAAATCGATTCAAGTTGTCGTTTCTTCAAGAAAGATACAAATATTACTTTCGTTTGACCTCCTGTTACCTCAGCATTCTAAAACCATTTACAAACAAAAAACACTTGAGGATGGGTTTTATCAATGTGATTACTAAAACCCATGTAATTTTCTGAGGGGGGGGGGGGTGTTGAGCCCCATAGTCTCTTCTTCACCCACTACAGTTCGTAACCACATCTACAGAAAAGACAATATACATAATAATATATAACACCATTTTCACAAAGATGCACAGTAACTTTCGGAAAGAAATTTGATTGGAGGACCACACACTTACTAGTGCATATAGTGTCCGAAAGCAGCTTACCTTTCTTTAAAAGTGTATATGATGCCGAATCTAAGGATCAACTTTTCATTTCAGTAACTCTGCAGCCGCGGTGGAGTAGCCGAGCGGTCTAAAGCACCTCGCTGCGGAGCGCGCGGTTGCTCTCCGTGGAGGTTCGAGTCCTCCCTGGGGCATGGGTGTGTGTGTTTGTCCGCAGGTTAGTTTACCTAGGTTTAAGTAGTTTGTAAGCTACAGACTGATGACCACGCAGTTTGGTCCGATAGATTTACAGAAATTTGAACATTTGAGTAACTCTGCAGGCTGTCATTACTTAGCGGGGAAAATTACAGTTCCGCAGGGTGTAGGGCAACCCTTTGCCACTAAGTATGTAACTCAAAGTGTCAAGGGTCGCCCCGCGAAATGGCCGCACGAAATGCTACAGACTGGGCGGCCATTTCCGCTGGAGGTTCGAGTCCTCCATAGCGCGCGCGCGCGCGCGCGCGCGCGCGCGCGCGCGCGCGCGCGCGTTTGTTTGTGTGTGTGTGTGTGTGTGTGTGTGTGTGTGTGTGTGTGTGTGAGAGAGAGAGAGAGATATCCTTAGCATAAGTTAGTTTAAGTAGTTCGTATGCCTAGGGACAAATGATAAACAGTTAAGTCCCTTATATTTACAAATATATGCACACAATTTCATTTTGTACTTAAGTAAATAAAAGCACCCAAAATATGTCTTTTTACATGCAAAACAGATTATATGTGGCACTAAACTTTTGAATAATCTTACGAAGAAAGAACCAGACGACGGGCGACTGACAGAAATAAGTATATGAAGAAAATTTAGAAATCTGGAAAGGGGGCAAGGTATCTCGAAACCGGAAATGGCTTTGAAATAAAACATTTTAAAAGCTTATGTGGCAGGTTGCGTTAGTGACTAACAATTTAAACATTTTATTAAGGGCCACTGAGGGATAATATATGAGAGGAAAACAATTAGTCCAAGAGCGACAAACGACGAAAACATGGAAAGGCGAGAGTAGCACGATACTTACAATCGGTAGATTGAAACAATACCACAGAATGCTGAAAACAGAATTGATCGTGCACAAATAACTTTAACAGTATCCCAACATTAATAATACAGAAGCAATAAATTTATACGTATAGGTCATATCCCATAGACTGTCTAGTTTCAGCTTCGAACTTCATTGTGCCCTTTCTCTTATGCCGTACCCTTACACTTAATTGCTGTTCGCTGAAATGTCAGGGCGGACATTGCTGAACTGAAAAACTGTCTGCTGAAAGCTTGTATTGGCAACAACGGCTGAGCGCAACTATATTTCCGCCCGCGAAATCTAATCACAACGCCTTCTACAGATAACGGAGTGAGTGGATTTCAGCTGTCTTTATGAACTGCGACAATAAAAAAGGCTACAGCACTTCGGCCGTGAAGAATTTTTCTTTCGCACTTTCTCTTCTGGGCTTCTTAGCCTACGATATGTTTGTGAAGCATTTTTTTAAATTACTGGAAAGTAACCTCCTTACTTCATACCTTTAGAGCTGCTGTATACATTACATATAGTAAACAGTAATGTTTACTACCATAATTCGTTTGGTTTCCTGTTCCATTATGAATTTAATGTACGCTTCTCTGCATCTGAATAAATGGGAAAGTGTCCGCTTCTTGTTTGTTTGTTTTTTCTTCAAACAATTATGCTTTTTACTTATTCCCATAATTGTTTGGAAAAAAAGGCGGACACTTTCCTATTTATTTAACAGCAACAAGGAAAAACGAGTGCAGCAAAACAAACATGATGTATCTGAATTTCTAAACTCTGAAGTACGCGGGGGAATAGTAATATTTTATTTGATCCTTCCAAAACGCTGGATCCACCAACGCCGAGACTAAGCGTTTTCATGACTCACGACTTCATTGCTGTGACGCTCTCGCACTTCTGACGTTCTCTATTTGTTCTGTCAATATTGGCGATGAACCCACGTAGACAGAGTGTTCAATGGGCTTACTCTAAAGGATGAGAGTTTAAAAGTGACCTGCATCTTAAAATTCTTCCAATGAATTCCTTGCAATCGACACACAGGCTTCAAATTCTAGTCCTAGCATTCATTTGCTAAATGCCTTCAGGAAAAATACCAAGATGGATCCTTTAAATGGGTACGATCTATTTGCTTCCCACCATTTTCCATCCGAGATTAAGTTTCAATGGTTTCGCCACTCGATCTTCATAAGACACACAGTGTTTCGGAAAAACCGCAGCAAATGTAGCCACGATGGTAGGACGACTTCCATGGAACACGAGGCCAGTGTTTTAGCCGCACTGAGAACTCGGCTGGCGGTTTCTGAACTCAGTGGCAATCGATACGTTTTGCAGAGAGATATCTGCACTGTGTACTGAGTCATCCGTCATATCGTGAGAGTAAACTGTTACATCACAATTCCCGCAAGCACGTCAGGCGCAGCATTCCATTATGATTACGTACGTATTCCTAATAACGATGAAACGCTGGGAACAGTCTGTTAGCAAATCCTCGACCAAGACGCGTATCTCAATAGGTCCTTCGGAAGAAGTTATTTTGTTTAAATCAAATGTTTGTAAATCTATCGGACCAAACTGCGTGGTAATCAGTCCGTAGCTTACAAACTACTTAAACCTAGGTAAACTAACCTAAGGACAACACACACACCCATGCCCCAGGGAGGACTCTAACCTCCACGGCGAGCAACCGCGCGCTCCGCAGCGAGACGCTTTAGACCGCTCGGCTAATCCACCGCGGTTACTTTGTTTACCAAATAATGTTTACATAATCAGTGTTTTCAAAGACGTGAAGGTAAAAAGAAATGTGATGTAACAGTTTCGCATTTTACAATATTACTTTTTGGTTGTAGTGGTTTCGTGCGATTCGGATTGTTCTTTGGAGTTAGGTGACTGCTTTACTGTCAACACCTGATAACAATGCAATCCATCCAAGATAGTTAAAGATGGGGACGATATTATAAACAAATATCGTCATATACTCCATTTTAATCCAAATTTCCTAGCGACTGAGTATACACCTTCTATTATATTGTTGCTACTATTTTAGATTCCCGAAGGCTGTTAAGCCTGGAATAGTCGCTGATACTGCATGAATTTTGGGCAGGAAAACCCCGATCAGTATTATTGTTGTTATTATTAAAATATAAAACCCTAGATATTTGTGGTTCTGTAAAACAGAGGTTCAGGACAAGATCCGTTAGGAGAGGAGAAAAAAATACTTATGTACAAGGAGAATCTACACTGTAAGAAATATATATAGCCGCATGAAATGGCCGCGTGGTCTAAGGTGGCATGCTATGGACTGCACGGCCGTTCCCGCCGGAGGCTCGACTTCTCCCTCACGCGTGGGTGTTAGTGTTCTCCTTATTGTGAGTTAGTTTAATTAGTTCGTAAGTCTATGGACTGCTGACCATAACAGTTTGGTCCAATAGGTTTACAAACATTTGAAGTGTATATAACAACAACACAACAGCAATATCCTCCAACCCTTCGCAAAACACGACACCGGTAAATTTTGAAAATCACCCTAAAACTGAACCATTTGCTCCTTGGTGGGATTTTACAATTCCGTTGACAAATATGCATTTACTTAATAAAAGTCGAAGTTGACTTCTATAAAAATGTTCAAATGTTTGGAAATCTATCGGACTCAGCTGCTTGGTTATTAGTCCGTAGCTTACAAAGTACTTTAACTAAGGTAAACTAACCTAAGGACAACAGAAACACCTATGCTCGAAGGGTGGGGGACTCGAACCCCCGACGGCGAACGTACGCGCGCACCTCAGCACGGCGTCCCAATGCGAAGGACTAATCCGCCGCGGCTAACTTTTATAGCATTTGTGTATTTGAAGTAATTTCTTACAATGATGACTAAAATATGTTGGTGATTCTGGCGTTATAAAGAGTAAAACACAGCGAAAGATTACTATCAAATAAAAACCAGAAGCCGTGCGGAGTAGCCGAGCGGTCTGGAGCGACACGTTGCGGATCGGGCTGTTTCCCGCGTCGGAGGTGGAATCCTCCCTCGGGCATGGATGATTGTGTTGTCCTTAGGATAAGTTGGTTCATAAGTAGTGCGCCTCGGTTACGCAGTGGTAGAGTGCCAGACTACAAATCCAAAGGTCGCGGTTTCGAACCCCGCCAGGACCTAGGATTTTTATCTGTCACTTTCCACTTCTTTCCCCTCTGGCAGGATTGCTCATGTGAAAAATACCGAGTAGCACCGTGGTTCCTAACCCACGTTAAACTGAAGGACAGTTCGAAGGTCGGAGGAAGGCAACGGCATACCACCTCCAAACAGGACAATGCCTAGTAAAGCACTGTGGTGTTCAAACCAATCTTCGGATTGTTGACTGCTTTACCTTTTAAGTAGTTTGTAAGTTTAGGGACTGATGACCCCGTAGTTAAGTCCCATAAGCTTTACAAGCATTTGAATTTTTTTTTTTAATCCAAAAGCACAAATTTTTAGGTTTATCTGTCTTGGGCTAGGATAAATTGTTTATACTTTTTGGTCGGTTTTAGCAATATGTTTTATTTTTTTAATATTTAAATACCTAGTTCCTTGTTTACGGTCTAGTGCATGTGGCATTTTAAAATCTTTGAAGTGGTTACAACAGACGCGTGGTAACTTTCAGGTTAATGTGAGTATCCCCGTGTGAATAATCCCATTCAATTACATATGCCTCGTCTCTTGGTTGCGCAGTATCTCCGTCGCTCGGATACTTGAGTATCCCGGTGTGAATAGTGCCTAAAGTGGCCCCTACACGGTCAATAATATTGACAATATTTTCCGGCTGCGCAATAATATTGACGGTCTAGGAGCGCGATTGAGAAGAAGCGCAATAATATTGAAAGAGCAAAAACTTCTGAAATATATTGCGCTACCTGTAAATATTGTGCCGTCTGTGGGCTGTATTGACAATATCTTTGACAGATTATCGCGCTATGTTGTTATGTTTGCTGTATCGAGAGTGAATCTTGACGCTCTTTATACCAGTTTTTCATCCATATTTTTTTTTGGCTTGCAATAAAATATAGCAATAATAACAACAGCAGCGTCTGTATCGTCCAACATTTCACCCCACAATATTATTGCACAATATTTATTGAGCAGTCTAGGAGAGAACGACAACATTATTGCACAATATTATTGTCAATGTTGTTGACCGTGTAGGAGCCGCTTAAGGTTTGACTGTAGAGAACAAGTCGAATGTCTGTAGTTCGCAGTAGCTTTATGGGGATTGCACGAGTTGGACTACTGTGGACAGCTGCATCAGACCAGTGTTGACTGGAGAAGCGGACAACAGGAGTAGCTGCTGCTCGGCTGCGAGTGTCACGCTCTGTGGAGCTAGCGTTGGTCGCAATCGGGTGGGAAAGGCCGGTCGGCGTGCGGATGCAGCGCCACAGAGGCGCCCCTGCGGCAGTTAAAAATACGCGGCCGCCGCTGCCGCTGCCTTCTCGACAGGCGGCCGCTCGCAGCCAGAGAGCCCCGTTTGACGCCCCCACGTGTGCCGACAACGGAGGGCGGCGCAGGCCCAGCCAAGGTCACGCGGCCCCTGTTAACTGCCGACCCTGGCGTTCCGCTGCGAGGTAACACACAGTCTGAGAAAACCGCGTCTTCGCGCAGGCAACATTACTTCCGATAGCATAGTGCTAGAGTGCCAAACTACAAATCCAAAGGTCGCGGGTTCGATTCCCGTCAGGTCCTAGGATTTTTATCTGTCACTTTCCAATTCTTTCACCTCTGGCACTGTTGCTAATGTGGAAAATATCGAGTAGCACCGTGGTTCGGAACCCACGTTAAACTGTAGGACCCCCCCCCCCTATAACTGGCTGGGTAAGTACAAAGGTCGGAGGAAGGCAACGGCATACCACCTCCAAACAGGACCGTGCCTATTAAAACACTGTTGACTGCTTTACCTTTTTACACCGCTGTAAGATACCTATGGTTCGCGACCCCCAGGGGGCCCACGGTCACTGCAGGAGGTAGTTGCACCATAAAACCACCAGACTTCTGCGGGTTTCAACAACAGGGGTTGCCATGGTGGAGTGGCCGAGCGCTCTAAGGCGCCTTTACTGCAGAGCACGCGGTTGCTCGTCGTCGGAGATTCCAGTCCTCCATTCTGCATGGGCGTGTGTGTGTTGTCCTTAGTATAAGTTACTTTAAGTAGTTTTTAAGGCTAGAAACTGATAACGGCCGCAAAGTTCCTTAGAATTACAAACATTTGAATCTGACTACGGGTTGCATTACGCCAAAACATTTGTTTATTATTCGATGCTCTGACATTTGATACAAAGACATTAGTCTCCTCACAGTGTGAATTTCACTGAGCATAATTTAAGAGGGCAGACTGGTGGGGCGGTTACCAATCAGATCAATGAAGGAACGTTTAGTTGCAAGTAATTGTTGAAGCCGTGTATAAATGCCAATACGTTGTTGCAGTGGTGACAGGAACAGTCTTACAGCCGTAAGCGGGCGTCTCTTAATTATGTGATGGGTTTAGGGGGGGGGGGGGGGGGTGTCGAGCCGAATGTCACCAAATCTCACGTAATTTTTTATCCGCAATAAATAGTGTAAAGCTGCTAGATAAATGGATTAAATTAAGTAAAAAGTGTTTCACGTCTAAAATATGGTTGAATGCTACACAATAATATGTATCGTAGTTATTCAAACATCACATGGTTACACAGTGGCCCGTCGATTATTTCACTAAGGCCACACGACCATTTTTTTACATGCGCCTTTCTGTCGCAAATCGAACGCAAGACGCAGTGCAGTCTGTATAATCGTATTTAAAATCTGACAGGCAAATACAATATCAACATTCATCACACTTCCTTCAGGAAGAAAAAGGTGGTGATATTCTAACATGCAACCATGAAAGAAAGTGAGTGAGCATTGCATGTAGTCTTAAAATGTGGTTTTTATCAAATTCAATTCGAGGTTATTACAAAACATGAATCTACTTATCAAATAGTGTGGAGCGCGATCCTCTAAGAGTTGGAACAAATAATAGTAGTACAGACATGATGGTGATCGGAAACATGTCTGAGCGGTCTGGAGCTCCACGTTACGGATCACGCGGCCTTCCGCGTCGGGGATTCTCATCCTCCCTCGGGCATGGATGTATGTGCTGTCCTTAGGTTAGTTTAACTTGGTTTACGTTGTTTGTAAGTTTAGGGACTTATGACCAAAGTACTGTACCGCGTACTGGAGCGGCGTGTTGCGGTGCGCGCGGCCGTCCGCCGTCGGGGGTTCGAATCCCCCCCCCTCGGGCATGGATGTTTGTGTCGTTTTTAGTATAAAGTAGTTTGTAAGTTTAAGGACTGATGATCCCGTAGTTAAGTCCCTTAAGCTATACAAACATTTGGCCATGTGAACCAAAGTAGTTTGATCCCATAGAATTACAAACATTTGAACATTTGGAAACAAGTAACGGAGAAAGAATATGTAAAAATTATGAGGCTCTATAAATCAAAATAGGACCATGAGAAAATTAAGAATGAAATGTCACTCGGCCTACTCTGCTCGCCTAAATTTCTTTTCTAGTTTCAGAATAACTAGCACAATCAGTCATGTGATCTTAGAAGGAAAGTACTTGGGCTCGAACAAACACACATACACCAAAATCGTATGAGAGATAATGTGAAGATCCCTTTTTGCACTAGTGATACTCCCGCATCTGCAAAACTCTGCAGTCGTCCGTTAGAGGCCTCTGCGTGTGCCATGCCGCATTGCACTTTGACCTGTCGGTTCGCCAGTAGGGACGGTGCAGTGTGCCTCCGAAGTTGCGTTTCGTGATGTTATTTGTGTGGTGAAGCGTCAGATGGGGCGGCGATTGCTAATCAATCCTGCCAATGTATTGCGATTAGTTGAGATGAAGTTACGAAAAACCCTTCTTCATGAAGATGGTATTAGTGTAGAAGATGAATCATTTGCATGCTTTCTCGTATCTGTTATGGTACAGAAATATGAGCATAAGTTAGATACTGTTGTTACAAACTCATAATAACGATAATAGGGATATAATGACGAACAACTCATTGCAAGCGGTAGTGCTACCGTAAGTGCGGGAAGAGGCGATGGAAGCAGTGTTAGTGAATACAACAGTCTTTCGGGAAGAAGGTTAAAGTTGCAACTATCATGTGAGGCTATTGATGACAGTACGCTAGAGAACAAGTACGATGATTATTGCATAAGTTATAGTTAAGATATCTGCATTACGTATGGCGTCTACAATTACATCTACAGTGCTATCTAGAGCATTGTTGCAAAGCTTTGCAGAAAAACGACACCCACCAGCACATTGAGGTGTACGTAGAGAGCCTGTAACCAAACGTTCATACAGATATGTTTGTTCGAGCCATGTACTTTCCTTGTTAGTCCTCCTTCACGTCCACGAAATGTCCTGCAATGAGTTTTGAAAACATTGGCCGCCTTACTCTAAGAGGGTGTACTAAGTTTTCTTTCCGGTAAGGTATGTACAGATAATAATGCACATAGCCGAGTTTGTACGGAACCCTCAGACGGTGAGTCCTATTCGCACTTGTTCGGATATTGAGTACAGTTGGTCGCAGTTCTGAACGTGACTCACTGCCGAGTCTTGCGGCTGAGTTACGGCGCATTGTGGCGCTGCCGCGTTGTAGACGGACACGTGGCAGTGGTCCGCTGGAACCAGGGCCGCCAGCTGTGAGGAATCGACGGGTGTGTGAGGAATGCGTTGTGCGAGGGCCGTGGGATGACGCGGCAGCGCGCGACCGCCGGCCGCTGCGCTGCGCTGTCGCCGGCTGGCAGGCTGTGAGTCACGAGGTTGGGGCCGGCAGGGAAGCGCAGCCACTGTGCCTGCTGGTCCATTATACTGCAGGCTGCGCTGGCGGCCGCTGCAACCAGTGGCGTAACTAGGACTTGGCTTTGGGGGGGGGGGGGGGGTAGATCTGCTTGACGAGCAAAATTTTATTCAGTTTCCAGACAGACTACCATCTACCACTCCCGTTGAAGAAACTAATTCACTCCCATCCAATGAAAGCTTATGGTAAAACACTCCAAGTTTCCAATCTTTACCTTTACCAGATTGCTGTTATACGATTTCTTTGTTTTTATTTGGGTGGGGGAGGGCGTCTGGGGGGGGGGTCTATCCCCCTCATCCCCCCCCCCCCAATAGTTACGCCACTGGCTGCAACGCATGTCGCCGCTCTCGACATTATGACAATTCCACAAGTACGACACGCGTTTTCTTGGTTAGCAGATGGCACCATACGCACTATGAGGTCTTCTCTATGCAGAACATCAATTTAGAAGGCTGTGGCTACGCCATGTCTCCACCATATCCTTTCTTCCAGGAGTGCTAGTATTGCATGTAACTAACATGGGTGTAGGAAACATTGATCGTGTGGTACACGCCTTTTCCTGTTCAGTTTGCGTAAATTTATACCGACAACAATCATACTGTTCGCTGGATGGAACTTGAAATTCAGATGTCTGTAAATCTATCGGAGCAAACTGCGTGGTCATCAGTCCGTAGCCTACAAACTACTTAAACTAAGGTAAACTAACCTACGGACAACACACACACCCACGCCCCAGGGAGGACTCGAACCTCCGATGGCGAGCAACCACGCGCTACTCAGCGAGGCGCCTTCCTCTGGAACTGTGACTTTATTTATCGAAATACTTTCTGCAGCAATGATCGAATCTTTGGTGTATTCCGGAATGTCAAAAAGGTGATATGTGCAATTGCTTGCCAATTTCAAAAAACGGAAGTGACGATGGAGATATAAAAACTAGCGCTCTCATGAACGAAATCGTAAAGGCTAAATGATTACTTTCTGCGTATTTTGTATTGTGATAGTCATGTTGAGGCTCTGACATTTCTTAGCATCTATTGGCATGTCTGTCGTGTACCTAAAGCTACCTTTTTCCCGAATGGGAAAGTGTACAGGAAAAATGTTACTTGGCACAAATGCAGCTGCTTCTACTGTTACAGTATTTGATGTCGTTACACCGTGGTTTGTAATCCACATTAAGCTGCAGAACCCCCGTAACTGTCTGGGGAAGTCAGTTCAAAGGTCAGAGAAAGGCAACGGCATTCCACAGTAAAGCAATGACCAATCTTCGGACTGTTTTTACCTTTTCAAGTAGGCGTGACAAAAGACATTCAGCGAATCTGAGTCGTGCTGTTCAACGAAAGTTAACAGAACGCCTAGAGAACGTAAATGTGACCAACTTCTAAATATCACGCATATACTTCGCGGGTGGGAATCGGAGCATGCGATCATATGCATGTCACTGGAGCAGACGACAACGTCATTTATATTAAAACGTAGAGACGGTGAAATTTTTGAGAATGCTTTGTTTAAGGAAGTTACGACGCACCTTCGTATGAGACGTTTGAAGACAAACACCAGTGCCGTCAAAGTGTGCGCCCATTCACTTGCGCAACAACGAGGAAAAGTTGGTGCCTAATTAGTGAATGGAGGGGAGACATTTTGGAGCATCCAAATAAGTCGCTTAGAGGAAGGAAGTGTAGAGTTTTGATGTTGAATGGTTCGAGGTCAGCAGAACTGCGCCACCGCCCGCTAGCTAAATCCGTTGGCCAGATACGCTGCCAAAAAGGCTGCGTGTTTTGCTATCGCGCTACAAGTTCCTAGCCTTTCTGACGACTTCAGTGGAAAGTTTAAGCACTCACTATCGTTACACTCAAGGGGCCACGGAATTAAGTCGTGAAACGCCTGTGACAGCAGCTGATCATGAAATGACTAAGAGATATGCTAAGTCCTGCTGCATATCTGTGGCGTTGTCCTCGGGGTGTACAAAGTCGTTCGGGTAGAGACCCTACAAATAATTACAGTGATAAACTTTACCTACGCTCGTCGGGATTTACAGCTGCAAAATGTTCGAATGTTTGTAGAGCTTATGGGACTTAACTACGGCGTCATGAGACCCTAGACTTACAAACTACTTATGAACTAGCTTATACTAAAGACGGCACAACATCCATGCCCGAGGGGGGATTCGAACCCCCGACCGCAGTGCAGACCGTGACTGGCACGCCGCAGACCGCTCGGCCACTGCGAACGGCTTACAGCTTCAAACATGACGAAGTAACATAGGTCGAAAGTTTCGGCATCAGAACCTCCGTTATCAGAACGTAAAATCGCTAACGTACTCGTAGAATAAAATTATCGCCCTCAACCTCAGGCAATAGTGATTCTGCAATTCTTAATGCAAGGATTCTGTGATGAATTCTAATTCTAGGTGTGGCTTGAAGGGGATATCCGTCCATGTACGCCTCGTTTACAGTGGGTTCTGTCGCTTGTGGCTAATGGAGATGACTTTCAGGGATTAAAGTGCTGTTACTTAATGCTTCCTACATTATCTGGTACCTTTCGTCATCGACTAGTTACAACAGTGTTGTTTTTACTGGCAAGAAAACAAATTACGCAAGTCATTATCGTTAGCAGAAAATGACTTATAGAATGGTTTTTTCCTACGTCTCGGAAAGGGTTAACATAATTACGTCGGTCGCGGTGGAGTGACTGAGCGTTCTAAGGCGTCTTGCTGTGGAGCGCAATTTGCACGCCGTCGGAGGTTCGAGTCCTCCCTGGGGCATGGGAGTTTCTGTTGTTCTTAGTTTAGTTTAAGTAATTTTTAAGCCTAGGAATTGATGACCAAGGTAGTTAAGCCATTTAGATTTACGAAAATTTGAACATTTTTGAACATAATTACGTCAACAACTAACACAATAGTCGATATTTGCTTGACAGACTAAAGCGTAAGTATACAGATGGTGTAGATGCAATGCGGCGAATTGGAAAGGACTTCCGTGACTTATTACAACAAGAAAAACAGAGGAAGGGCGATCCGTAACGTGCTAGAAAAACACGTAGATGTTGGAGAAATGCGCTGTATCCTCCAACAACAACTGCAATCAATTGGACGCATTATAAACATGCATTTTCGATTTTTTTTTTCAGTCACAATACGGAAGAGTGCAGTTTTCATTGAAAGAGGCATCACACGTTCTTGCTGTAGAGATAATGAAGAATTCTGGGGAGCTATGAAACATGTGTAAAGGCGAACGCCTGTGGAACACTAAGGCGGCCGAATCTTGAGTACTGATCGAGTGTTTGGGATCCATACTAGATCGGTTTGAAGGAAGACATAGAAACAATTCAAAAGCGCGCTACTACATTTGTTTCTGGTAGGTTCGTCGAACGGGTTAGTATTACGGAGATGCTTCAGAATTCAATAGGAATTTCTTAACAGAACACTATTGAGAAAATGTAGAACTAAATGCTGTTTGATTCTACTGTTGGCAACTTACATAACGCGTAAGGACAACAGAATTAAGATAAATTAGGGCTGTTAGGCAGGCATATAGTCGTCGTGCCCCCCCCCCTCCCTCTCTCTCTCTCTCTCTCTCTCTCTCTCTCTCTCTCTCTCTCTCTCTCTCTCTCTCTCTCTGTGTGTGTGTGTGTTTGGGCCAGGGAAGGAAGAGACTATTGTGGTACTACTAACCTTCGCCACGCGTCATACTGTGAGTTGCGAAGTATGTATGTGATTGCATATGAAATAGGGACCCCACGTCACGTAAACATCTACAGCCATACTCCTCAAGTCACCTCATAGTTTGTGGCGGAGGATATTTTGTATACGACTGTCACTTCGCCGGCCGCGGTGGCCGAGGTGAGTGCGGCGCGCCAGTCACGGTCACTACGGTCGGGGGTTCGAATCCCCCCTCGGGCATGGATATTTGTGCCGTCCTTAGTGTTTGCTAGTTCATAAATAGTTTGTAAGTTTAGGGACTGATGACCCTGTAGTTAAGTCCCATAAGCTATACAAACATTTGAACATTTGATTGTCACTTCTTCCTCGTATTCCAGTTGCATGGTTGGCGGAAGGAACGACTGCCCGTTTTCCTCCGTGAGGGCTCTAATCTTGCGTAAGAGGAAGCAATATATTGGTTGACTCTTCAAGAAACTTACGCTCTTGGAACTTTTAAAGAGCCCGTCCCGCGATACTAAACATCTCTCTTGCAGCGTCTACCACTGGTTTCACGATCTTCTCTGTGAAACTTTCGTTGTGGCGAAATGGGCCCGTAACGTCGTGTGCTGCTCTCCGTTGGATCTTCTCTGTGTCTTCTATCAACCCTACCTAGTTCGGATCCTACACTGATGAGTCATACTCTCGGCCGAACGAGTGTTTTGTAACCTACTTCCTATGTTGACGGACTACACTTCTCCAGGATTCTTCCGATGAATCTCAGTCGGCCATCTGCCTTACCCACGATTACTTTTATATGGTCGTTCCATTTCAAATCGACCCTTACAGCTTACTCCCAGATATTTTATAGAAGTAATTGCTTACATTGCTCTCTATGTTGAGAGTCAACTGCCATTCCCTGCACCATGCGTGGATACGCTGCAGATCCTTCTGAATTTCGCTATAACGACCGGGAGAGTGGTGAAATGACCCCATGCCTCTCCATATCTGCACCCCATGACTCCAGTCGGGAAAGGATCATGCGGCGGTCTTTCGGCACTGCCTGTGGCAGTGGGTCTTCCGAGTCCAGTAAGGACGCAGTTCTGTGTCGCAGTAAGAAAAAAGAAAAGTAAGCAAGATGAATGTCGTGCCGTGAAATAGAACGAGCAATCTAGCGTATAGAGGGTCGTCAATAGCCACCCCTGGCGAGGCCATGTGCATCGGGAATGACGTGGAGGAAATAACAGGGCTGGCGTCACGCGGGTCGTGACATCTTGTCATTTTCATGACCGCCGCTGTGGCGTGCGGCCGCCGCGTGACTCGGGACGAGCCATCGACCCGGCCGCCGTCGGATCCGCCACTGGCGCCGTTCTGCCCCACGTAAAACTCAGCCGCGAGTCCGATCTGGGCCGACCCAAACTCCCCACTGCGGAAGCATCGGCTGTGGCCCAAATTAACAGTTCCGAGGACGGCGAAGGCCGATACAAAGCAGGTGTATCACACGCTCAACGTAGGTGAGCAATATCTGCTCGAGTCGAAGACAGCCGCGGTGGAGTAGCCGAGCGGTCTAAAGCACCTCGCTGCGGATCGCGCGCTTGCTCGCCGTGGAGGTTCGAGTCCTCCCTGGGGCATGGGTGTGTGTGTGTGTGTGTGTGTGTGTGTGTGTGTGTGTGTGTGTTTTGTCCTTACGTTAGTTTACCTAGGTTTAAGTAGTTTGTAAGCTACGAACTGATGACCACGCAGTTTGGTCCGATAGATTTACAAACATTTGATTTGATTTTGACACAATCCACAGCCGTGCTGTGTGAGAGATGTATTACGGCTGAATGTACGCTCAAAGACTAGTTTGAAAACTTTTTTGGTGGGTCCAGGTAGTTTATATGTACTGCTAAAATATTATACCATGCAAAGTAAGGGTAGCGAAATTTGGCTTCTACCCAAGTGACTGGCTAAAATCGTCACTTCTTCCGAGTTCGTCTTGGAAAATTGGATTTTCTGGCGGTAATTTGCATCGTACCGCCGAGGTGAAGTAGCCGAGCGGTCTGTAGCGTCTCGCTGAGGAGCGCGCGGTTGCTCGCCATGGAGGTTCGAGTCCTCCCTGGGGCATGGGTGTGTGTGTTGTCCTTAGGTTAGTTTACCTAGGTTTAAGTAGTTTGTAAGCTACGGACTGATCATACTGTTTGTATAGTCTATGGGACTTAACTACGGGGTCATCAGTCCCTACAAACTACTTACGAACTAGGACGGCACAAATATCCATGCCCGAGGGGGGATTCGAACCCCCGACCGTAGTGGCCGTGCAGACCGTGACTGGAGCGCCTTAGTCCCCTCGGCCACCGCGGCCGGCTACGGACTGATGACCACGCAGTTTGGTCCGATAGAATTACAAACATTTGAACATTTTTGCATCGTACCAACACCATCTTAGGTGGTGTTGCGTATTACTCGCTAGATATTTCGATCAACTGACTCTCGATCTTCATCCGGTGCTCTCTGGGATACAAAAGCTGAAGTGCGCCATCAAGATGAAAGTCCAAGAATACTGGCGGATGGCATCGTGGCAGCCCAATGCTCACCCCCATGCCGCGAAAGTTGTTTCGACAACGGCCACGATCCCTATCCGTGCTATTTCCATATTTTCGAGCACTGAAGAAAGACATAGGAATCAAGTGTAGACGTTTCGATACAGTAAGGGATCCGCAAGCAATCGAGAACATTTTTCTGTCAATGTACTGGCAGTCTTGTCTGACAATGGAAAAATGTATTGGGACGGCAGTAACATTAAAAATAATAAACAGTTGAAAATTACTAAAATATTTCGGGCTACTGTGCTCTAGTCGGGTAAATTTCTTATTCAAACCCAACGTTTCGTCCAAAATGACTAGAGGAGCACCAGTGCGAATGCAGAAAGGGAGAGAGTGACAGATCAACTATTGCGGAACGTGCTTTGCAACCAAGCATATTATACTTGATAAAACTTTGGTACTGGTAACCACAAGCTTTACAGAAATTGTTAATACTCCAATAGTTTTAATAGGAAAAAAAGTGAAACAGCATCTGCATTCTGGTGCTAAACAATAGGTGTATCAGTCCTCCACCATGGGGCGATGGTAACAGCGAACGACGGCAACCGAAAACGGAGAATGGCGTTCCAATATTCAAATCATGAGACGTCACAACTCGAAAACGGAACTTGGCCACAGTCAATAAGGAGCTGGTGTGGGAATCGAACACCCAAATTATTATCGTGCGTTGAACCGCGGTGGAGTGGTCGAGCGTTCCAAGGCGTCTAGCTGCGGAGGTTCGAGTCCTCCCTCGGGCTTGGGAGTAATTTTGTCCTTAACATAAGTTAGTTTAGGTTGTTTGTAAGACTAGGGACTGATGAACAGAGTAGTGAAGTCCCATAGATTTACAAACGTTTGAACATTATTTCTAGGTAGGGCCAGGGTAGAGAAGAGCTATGTAATTCATTTGGATCTGATATATAAAACGAAAAAAGCTTTTAAAGTATAAATTTAATCAAGGTCAGAAGCCTTTTTTCATAATTTTCTGCTTACATTTAAGCCATGCTCAGTTCGAAAAGGAAACCGTGCAGTGTCTTGACAAAGGAAGGGAGATTAACAGTAAAAGTCCGGTCAACAGCGTGGGCAATAGAGGAGGAGGATATGCTAGGATTGATTTTTGCCAAGGATAGGGAAGAAAATCGGCCCCGACCGCAGGGGCCGTGCAGACCGTGACTGGCGCGCCGCAGACCGCTCGGCCACTACGGCCGGTTCGCAATCGCTGTCCTCCAGAATGCGAGTCCAGAGTGTTTTACCAGCGCGCCACTCGCTCGGTGGTGTCTTGACGAGACGACGCCTTGCGCTTAAAATTATGACGATGACGAGCTGTCGTCATAATTTTTTATATGAGGAACAATTCAGTTGGATAATTAAAACACTTGGGAGTTAACAACTGGTTCTGTCAGTCGTATGAGAAACCTGGAGGAAGCCAGTGGGTGTGGGGCTTAGCCGATTCTTCGTAAGGTGCTTCGGGTCGCCGAGCCTTCCAGAGAGCACGACTAAGCTGATCGATGGTCAGGGGCGAGCGTCTTGCCAATGCACGTACGTCCGGTGCGGCGGCAATAAAGTCAACCATGCGTCACAGGGAGGCGTTATCCTGGCAGCGGACCCCTAACAAGCTCCTTCTCGCTTCTGCCCCAAGGGTCTTAGGATAGGAAAGCAAAATGTCTTCTGCACTTCATAGAATTTGGTTAGTGAAACAACCGAACTGGCCTTAGTGGTAAACAAGTATCCGCTTTAGTCATTAAAATTTTATTCATACACGACCAATTTCGGCCGATTGAAAACACAGCTTTACGTACTCAAGGCTGTAAATGGTGAACAGCGAAGCTGCCACGCACTTGCATCCCGAGGAAGTGGACATGTGTCCGCCGCACCTCTACGCAAAGTACCTGAAGACAGGTTTTAAATAGCCAGAAACCGGTTGTGCTTGAGCGAATAAAATATTAACTCTTCTCACGTGGGTACTTTTTTTCTATTCTGTACTTGTTGATCCTCAGCAACTTTTCCACATCTAAATCTGAAGTCTATGGCAGAGACTACTTCCAATCGCAGCACCAATTATGCTGGAACCGAGTACAATGCTTATCCAAAGTCAGGAAATATTGCATCTACCCAACTGCCTTGATCAATGGCTCTCAAAAAGCCACATGAGAAAAGTGTGAGCTAGGTTTCACAGTTAAAAGGAAGTGCCTTTTTACCTTCTGTTAAGAGGAAACGAATGCCGAAACAAACTTTCGAAAGGGCGCTTCATGCGTCGATCGTCATCAGCGCCCCAGGAAGAAAGGAAGGTAGGTTTGCATTTGACTTCACGTCAACTGCTTGGTTATTAGAGACGGACGACAAGCTCGTATTCTTTTGTGAAGGACGGGGGAGGAAACGCGTCGTGCCCTTCAAGCGGGGGTGACTTAGTGAAGTCACGGAAAACCTGATCTGTATGACCGGTGGCGGATTAGAACCGCCGTCCTTCCGATGCGAGCCCAGCGTGTTATCACTGCGTCACCTCGATCGGTACCACCGCCCAGAACCTGAGGGTAATTTGAAGTGAAACAAGAGGATGTCAGCAGAAAGACAGGCTAGTAAATGTTCGTCGCTTTATGTAATGTCGTCCATTCAGCTGGATGTGACAAAAAAGGGCTAAAAAGCGACACCTCCGACTTCTGAAACAAGGAAAGAGACAGAATCGTGGTCGAACATTAAAAAAATAAGTTGCCAAGGCCCTTTCCACGCAAAACGTTGTATTCTACTATAAGTGACAATGCAATAGAGAGAAGTGATGTAACAAGATATGAATACCATAGGAGGGAAATTATAAGTAATTCAAGGACATCAGCGTATCGTTACATTGTCAACCAACAGAACCCAAAACCTGTTGCTTAAAGGATTTATCATAGCGCAAAACACACACATACTACACATCTTATAGTGCGTATTTTACTTCTCAAAGCGAAGATGTGAGATTTCGATGAAATGATTAAAACAAAGTGGAAGAGAAGAATGTGAACATAACTAAAGCTAGCTTTTTATACATTTTTTTTTAATTTTTTTTTAGAATCAAAATCACTTTCACAGTCAAGTAGCTCAATATCAAAAGCCACACTAATTACATTTTCAATGATGATTTGCGTAAGTCAATGTCATAAACTGCCTTTTACGAAGCACACTGGAACGTAGGCTTATCCTTTGGTACAGAAGTTTGATCGCTTTTGGCAAAAAAAAAAAACAGTCTTGGTTGCATAAATACAATATTATTCTTTTTTACATGTGACGCGTTTCGCCAGTAGTAGGCATCATCAGACATTCTGGGGAAATTACAGACGTGGTTTAAAAGATAGCAAAGTATATAAAAATGTCCTTATGTTAAGACAAACTTGTTAAAGGGCAGGTGTAAGGGAAGGTGACATGTAGTTTCACCAGCTTAAACCCTCCCTTTAACAAGAATGTCCTACATAAGGGCACTTTATATACTTTTAAGTCCATTGCTGTTCTTTAAACACGTTTGTAATTTCCCCAGAATGTTTGATGATGCCTAGAAAAAGCGCAACGCGTCACATGTAAAAAAGAAAAATATTGTATATGTGTGCAACTAAGACCTTTTTTTTTTTCGAAAATACTCATTACGGTTGCTATAAAAGTGCCACGAGAGTATGGAGTGAAGTGATTTCAGAAGTTCAGTGGTGAATCGACGAGTTGGAGGGGGGGGGGGGCGCTGTGGAGCAGCAATATGTGTAACATGAGCTTTCGTTTTAGAAATAAAGTCGATGATTTTATGCCTCTTCTGAAAACGAAATAACCAAGTACGGATCGGGACATCTAACAACCTCCTCAGACTAAAATCGCGGATTCGCCACTGCAAAAGAAGATTGATCATGTACTTGTTCCACGCTTTCCACCTTTCATCCAGTTAATCTCACTGATATTGATATCAGTTGCACATTTTCTCAATCATGAAAGTCCCGCTCATATCCAAAATCTAGTTCTACCACCTGAGTGGAGGGACACGATGTTGCTTGAAGGGCAGTAAGCTTTGTGATTTCGAGAGAAGACACCTTAGAATTTCACCACGTTGACCTTAACGGAGACTTGGCGTCGAGAGATGAATGAAGCACTGTACAGAGGCAGCAGTCTAGAAATGGCGAGCTGCGCGTGGTGTCAGCACTGTCGAACGCCAGCGAGTCATTTAGCCTCGTGCACAGTCCCACACAATGCTTCCGAGAAACGTGATAGTCTTCGCGTAAAAGAGTTCCTGTCTGGTGACTTGCCACCTATTGTAGCCGCCGCGTCCTTCACGGAGGCAGGTAACGCTTTTCGTGACGTATCAAGCACCGAGATTATGTTCCGCCGACTTGTCCGTAAGGTAGCTCTCAAAATATTTCGTCAAGTTTTCCACGTTCTGAGAGCGTAATCTACGTCCGGTGTGCTTGCGACGGACGCTGCGATGTCAGCAGAAGTTGTTTCGTTCTCCTCAAACGTTAACATAGCGCTGTTCGCGTTATCAACGGCTTTGTAAGCTGAAGATTAACAGCCTGCCACGTACACACACGACACGATTTAAACGCATTGTTTCTTTCACTAGACTGCTAGACAAGCAGTATTACCTCTTCTTGCCACACAGGCGAAATACGTAAATGAAATAATGATAATGTTTGGAGGAGAAAACAGAAGGCAACGCTTACACACTACGTTTATCAATACAGCACAAAATCTGTTAATCGAATGCCGACCAACAGAATCATCGGTGAGGAAATCTTTACAACAAGCATGTGATACTGTCCAAATGCTAGTTTTAAGCCGTCAGTGTAATTTAGCGCAAAAAAAGTGTATGTGTCAGCTATAAATCAAACACATATTTTGAACTTACTTCAGTGGACATTTCGAGCTTTTCAAACCGTGTTATGTAGTCCGATCTATTTGTCATGTGTAAGATGCGTATACAAAATATTTCTGAACAGTGTAATTATCTTTTTCTATGTTTCGCCGGCCGCGGTGGCCGAGGGGACTGAGGCGCTCCAGTCACGGTCTGCACGGCCACTACGGACGGGGGTTCGAATCCCCCCTCGGGCATGGATATTTGTGCCGTCGTTAGTATTAGCTAGTTCGTAAGTAGTTTGTTAGTTTAGGGACTGATGACCCCGTAGTTAAGTCCCATAAGCTTTACAAACATTTAAACATTTTTTCTATGTTTCATATTCCTGAGAACACGGGTATAATATATCCGAGAAATCTCCATCCTCCATTGCGGCTAGTTGATGACCTGGAAAGGATATATATCTTTAAACATGGAAACCAAGTTATCTTGGAGAAGAAAGGATATCGGTTCGTCCAGCTTTAGAAATTATCTCAACATTTGGCTAAAGAGAACCCATGAAAACTATGAGGGAGGGATGGATTTTTAATCTGGCACTTGCTCTCAGTACGAATTTCTTCGGTACCAGGAAGTTTCAGAACTCTATGAGAGTAAAAAAAAAAGTACAAATATGCGAGGAAACTTTTACAGAGATCTTAAATCGGTAAATGTGACGATGTAGTTTCTGTTCGGAGGGGCTTACGAGAAGGAAGGAAGGTTAGAGTTCAACGTGTCATCAACAATAAGAGTATTAAAGACGTTTTTGGAGCTTTGGACTGGGGAAGGATGAACCGTATTCTGTTATGGGAACCATACCAGCAATTGCCATGCTTTGAGAAATTAAGTATAATTTAAATCTGAATATATGGAGGAAGATTTGAACTATTGATATCTGGAAGGGGAGTCAAGCGTGCCAACTTGCTGACTACGTTTAACGCCAACTGTGCCAACTTGCTGAGTACGTTTAACGCATTTGGTATATGTAGTAGGTGAACGAGTTTGGCTATCCAGCTCGGAAACAAACCTAGTAACTGTAGTAGTGCTTGCACTAGAAATAGTCTAACGGTTCTTAGTAAACCGTTAAGTTGTCGATATAGCATCATGTTATGCTCGCTGGTATTGACGCATTCATAGGTCGAACCTGTTCCTAAAGCGGTAACACTTGACCTCCTTTCTTGTTCTCTCATAATGCGTCCCTTTGACTTCTTAGTAATGAGACGCAGAAAAAGGGGAGGAAAAAACAAAAGGTTCCTGTTGACTGTCATTTCGGCAATAGTCAATAATGAGCACAAACACATGTACAATGCCTATCACAGCGGCGGACTGTACATGTGAAAATTTAAATGCTGTTTCCTCTAACCATGAGTTTCGAAAATACACGCCCACTCAGTGTCGGTCATCCTTGTAAGGGCACGTGCGACTAACTGTTTGAAAGCTACACGAAACTGGCTCTCCCCCTCTTTCTCATTGACTTATAAGCTCCATTGTGGTCTATTGGTCAGTACAGGCATTTTCTCTAAGACAGTAAAAACTTATTTTTAAGTTAGTCTCAGGATTACCATGGTAAGTAGCCATCAGTTGCTTTAAGAACACTAGTGCCCATCGTCGTGCCAATAGTATATAGACACACTAATAACAGTCTCATTGTATGAAATGTGTTGTTGAGAATCACACACAATTTGAAAATAACAGTATCGTTTATAACAATAGCAGTCCGAAGAAAAATATACAACACTACGCGCAACCTACCCTTAATATTGCACAGAAAGGAGCTTTGGATGGTATATTACAGTTAACGGGTTTAGAAAGCAACATGTCAAGTACGCAAAAAGAACTCAATGTGATCGCTTAAAATTAGGTAAGCGCGCACATTGGCCAGCTGACGTCTTCCTTTCCATTGGAAGTAGAGAGCTTGCGGCAATTTCACAATGTAAAAGTTCCCTCTTGCGAGTCAAAACTACTGACGGACGGTGAAAGTTTCACAAATAAATTGAAATTATTTCCGCTGGACAACAATGGGTATCCCTTAGTATGTATGTGGTTGAGAGGGGGGAGCGCATTCAGAAAGGTTGAGAAACTCAGATATGGATAATATGACGTGGCAGTTCACCTACAAAAGTTTCATGTTAACTGACTCTGGCCGCGGAAGCCGATCCAATTAATTCGGTGGTTTTGCAGATTAAAGAGCGTTTCTCGTTCTTTGACCGTGACCGAATAAGCCAAAGAGGAAGCAACACTGCGGTCCCTCTGGAATGAGTTTTTCGTGCGCCGCTGTGCGCTCCTCGAGGCGGGTCTCTGGTTCGAGGCCAGTGGGCGGCATATTTTTAGATGCTCAGGGGCCTTGGGTGTCTGCGCACTGCGCTTGCCGGGCTTCCGCCTAGCACACTGCCTGCAAGTTCACTCGCGAGCGTTTCCATGCGTCATTACGGGAAAACGTACGGAGACTTTCGTCAGGATACACCTGTACTGTTCACGGAATTTATGACGTCAACCGCGAATAGGTTAAGTTGAAGACGTTTACCCAGCAGGAAAGCGAACTCGAGTCTCCTGCTTTCTGGGCAGTTGCGGTTGCGCTGACCCCTACACCACTAAAACACACACCTCCACGGACTACTCAAGCAAGCCTCCCGTCAGATACAAATTCTTAACTTCACCCTGCCCACTATTGCTCACACTCGCGGTTTTTTCAAACTGATTTCCGTAAGAATAAGGGTCTAGGAATGCCTCCGCACTGAAGAAAGGATCATTGCCCTTAATTGTCATACTGTACATACGTTTTTTCCTCGGCAGCGCTAGTCAGTATCCGATTATTACTTCGTCTTCTACACCTCCATCCCGAGGTGAGAAGATTAATGTTTTGGTACTTGAGTGTGATTCATCACTCATGGCGTTGAAAGCAACTAGGCACCTCGCGAGTACTGCACTTTCGTTACGAACAAATTCAATTACTCGTTATTTATGACAACATAGAGGTGGTGAAGAAAAGAAGAGAAAATGAAGGAGGATTTCCCACAGTCGCAATATTTAACTATTTTTTCTTTCCCCTGCCATAAGAGTTGTGAAGCAGGACGCTTCTCTCACAGCATAACAAAATACGAATAAGTCCTGGTCAGAGACAAAGAGGGGGACTAGCTTATCGAGTGATCTAGCAGCTTTAAAAACATTTTAACCAAAGAGTATTCATATATTTGCGCTTTCTTACGAGTTAACCGTGATTCCTCAGCACGTGAGTTTCCGAGGGCGTGCATTTGTATTAGCAAGCATCATTGAGTACAGACACATGGATCCTAAACTGGTCTTTATTTGCAGCTCATTTTTATGGTTGTTGGTAAATTATTGAAAACGTGTGTTCCTGACTAGTGGACCCCCTTTTGAACTAAAATAAATGCTTTTAAGTCCTTGTGTACATCGTTTTTATTCTTAGTATTGTATATATGAACTGAGATGTTTGTTAGAAAAAGGTGGTATATTATTTACGACAAATTTCATTAAGGAATAAATATAATGTCAAGCAGTAGGCCTAGTTAGAATACCCATTTCTTTGAAGAGGCTTCTACAGGATGTCTGAATTTTCTCCCATCAATATGTATTACACGCTTTTGGACTCTGAAAACTTTGGTTTGTCTTGAAGAGTTACCAAAATGTTCAAATGTTTGTAAATCTATCGGACCAAACTGCGTGGTCATCAGTCCGTAGCTTACAAACTACTTAAACTAAGGTAAACTAACCTAAGGACAACACACACACACACACACACGCCCCAGGGAGGACTCGAACCTCCGACGGCGAACAACCGCGCCCTCCGCAGCGAGGTGCTTTAGACCGCTCGGCTACTCCACCGCGGCGAAGAGTTACCCCAAAATGTTTTACCATATGACATTACAGAATGAAAGTAAGCAAGGTTTTTTTTTATTATTATTATTTTTATGTCTCCAACGTCTGATGACACTCGAATTGCAAATACAGTTTTGTTAAGTCGTTTCTGCAGTTCTGTGGTGTGCTCTTCACAACTGTATTTACTATCAAGTTGTAATACCAGGAATTTAATACTCCCAGCCTCTTCTATGTGCTCTTCTGCATACTTTATGCATATGCTACATAGAAACCATTGACATGTTTTGAATTGCATGTAGTGAGTCTTTTTCTATGTTTAATTTCAAAATCTTGGCTTTTTTAGGCCGTTTATTAATTTTCATGAAAAGCAATGACAGACCTTTCTAGAACTATGCTCGACGTGCTATTTAGTGCAATACTTATCTGCGAATCCAACGAACTCTGCTTCTGGCAGTGTAACAGATGAGAGGCCACTAATGTACAGAAGAAAAAGAAATGGCCCTAAGATGGATCCTTGCGGGCCACCACATGTAATTTCTTCCCAATGTCATGATAACTGATGGCTTAATTCAGTAGTCTCTTGCACTGACACCCTTCGTTTCCTACTAGCAAGGTATGACAAACCATTTTGCAGCTGCCCGTGTTATCATAGAATTCTGTTTTACTTAGGAGGATGTTATGGTGCACACAATCAAAGGCCTTTGACCTGCTGCTTTTAAATTTATTATGTAACATATTAAGTACATTCTTACTGTAGGTGTAAATAGCCTTTTCGATATCGGAACCTTTCAGAAATTCACAACTTTACAATCGGCAAATGATAATCACTTTGTAGAAGTGGAACCGAGTGAAAGCAGAAAATGCGCCTCGGACAACTTGGCTAGAGCGTGCACTTGCCGGCGGCAGATCCAGAGGCCAGAGTTCGCCCCAGGGATGGGCCGGGCCGGGCCGAGCCGAGCGAGTGGCGGCTCTCAGCCGTAGCCGTGCTGGCAGCGCGCGGCGAGGATCTGGCGTGCGATCGCGTTGCGCAACAGCGCGCGCCTACGATCCTGTGCACCGGGATGACTAACAGACCCACAGGCCACCGCTATCCAGCGCGTGTACAAGTCGGTCAGAAAGTGCGTAAGATCGAAAACTGACGAATAAACCCAGTGGCGCAGCCTCGATTTTTAAAAATAAAGCCTATCGAATTTATTAATCTGTGACTTATATTTTTACTCTTTTTATAATTTAAACAACTATGCTACGAAAACAATTGCACAAGAAATAAAATGACTAGGCTCGCATTAATTTGAACGTGGAAGAGGAGCAACGTGGTGGAAATGGAGAGTATATAATCAGCTCGTAATATACAGATCTCGCACTGAAACGTGGCCCCTGAGCGGAGAATGTTGGGAGCTGAAGCCTGCATTCAGCTCGTAGCGCATTGGCTCTTAGAACAAGCCCCACCTCTTTCTCCCAGTGCTGCCAGCTTATGGCCTATAGCTTACAGGTTTTAAAAGAAACATGTACGGGCTTAAAGCGTCACAAATGGAACACCAAATTATCAGTTTAATGTTTGAGTAATAGAAAACTGGAACATTTATTTTTAAGAGAGTTATTAAGCGGGTGTAGCAATGCTTTCTGCCTCTTTTTATTGTTGTAACTAAATAACAATCAGCATTAACATTCTTCATACCACTTCTTTCTAAAAGAAGTCGTCAGGGTATGTGAACTTATTTTAGCAAATAACAAAGTGGAAGACAATAATCAATACCAAGCACAAATCAACAATACGTTGACGATGTCTACGGTGTACAATGCTGTTATGAGGTAAGGCTGGTAGAGAGCATAAACATTCCGTAGACACACGAACTCAGCCGACTTCCGCCGATCACAGAGGGGCCACGAAAAAGTGCGCGATCTGTATATGTAGCAGCTTCTATGTTACTAGCCAAAGAGAAAGGTCTATACAGTTTAATTAACATGAGACTATGTGTCAAAATTAAACTAAAATAACACTATTGTTGTCCCTAAGATTCCACTTTGTGGCGCCGTTGACCTGCTAAGCAGCGGGTCGCCGCATATGAACAATCGGCTCGAAACTTCAACATGGCAGTAACAATAGCGGCAACATCAAAACTGGTCGCGGTGGCATAAAAACCGCCCACAGCAACAGCAGCACACGTTCTCAGTGCTTGGCAAATAATAGTTACGTTGTAATTTATTACAAACGTACACTTTCAAATTTCCGGTGCCGACTTGTTTAAAAAAATACTATAATTAAAAAATCTTTGGGAGATGCTGCGGGGGGGAGGGGTTCAGCCCCATTAGCTCTCCAGCCCCTACCGTGGTTGCGCCAATGAATAAAACACAAGTACTGCCACAACCTCCAATCAACACCAGTACTGACCCAAATATTAAAATATAAGATCATAACGATGTGCATAAATTCGTCATGTATATGGTTAGTTCGCTCTATTTAATACACTAAAACTGTGTAGCGGCACGGAGCAGTACTTGTCTTTCGCGTACAGGTTCTTACCAATTATGTCACCCGAGTGTTACTCGTGGATTTTCCTGTGTTAACAGATTGCCACTGAATTCTCTCAGCATTACGAAAAGCCTGCTTCCCGCACGCATTTTACGTAATGTTGCAGAGGCGTGCCATCCTCACAAGGTTGAACAAACCCTTTTGGTAAAGTGTTCTTTGGCGTCAAGTCCGTAAATATCTGCTGTATATTGTCATCTGACAGGTATTTTTGACCCTTCAAGGCAATTTTTTTAAGGAGCCGAAGGTGCGATAACCCTATGGGGAAGATATCAGGACCATTTGAAGGAAATTAGGACCATTGCAAATCCAAGATCCTCCCCATAAACACAGACGTTCGGTAACAGAGATTATGGAGTATTCAACCAACACGCACTCAGAACACAAAAGGGCTGTTAACAAGATTTTAACTGAGAAATGATATGTTTATGGTGTGATTTTAAGTGTGTGAATAGGAGATAGAAGCGGAGATCGGTCGTGGTGCAAACGTTGGGTTTTCCGGGGATAGGGGGGGGGGGGGGGCGCTGGCAACTGAGTGTGGGTCTGGCGTGCCAAATGTCACGTCTTTGTCTGCTGCTCGGAGCCAGTGGCGGCTGGTGGGCTGTTTATTAGGAGGGGCGGCATGCCTCTTCAATTGTACATGATATTTTGTCCCTTCAGAACATTTCTTGAACGGGGAGAATATAGCATTAATTTTATTAGCTAGTTACGTAATTTAACCCTTCATCTAACACGACTTTTTCCTCCTATACCAAAATACGAACAAATTTATGCACCAATATGTCGTTTTTAATATTTTCTGCAGGCAATGAAAACCTTGTAACTCCATTTTATTAGATTTCACAAGAGACCCAAAACTGTACCTTAAAATAATATAAAGTTAGAAGTAAATTCGTTGTGTGTGTAACTATATAAGTAAGTGTTCATACAACACAAATGCTTCGTCAGCAACAAACATGTTACTAAAATTAGAAGAAGGTCTCGGTGGTCCTAACCTTTTTAATTCCAACTTTCCCTCAAAAGTCAATTTTTGACTACCAAAAGTTAAACTGTAGTTTACGCTATTTATATCATTCATTCTAAATAGACAACTAGAAAAACAGTTAGGCAATAACAGGCACCTTCACAATAACGACAGTAGTATCACACGCAGGGCACCTGTTAGAAACTGCCTGACCGGCGGCGGTGCGCCTTTGTATATTTCGCGCCCTTGGCGTGGACGCCGTCCCAAGCGGCCCGGTTCAGCACACTACCCTCACCCAAACCCCCAGTACCACCACTCACCCCAAGCGCCCGTTGCCAGCCTTTACACGGCGCGGACGGATCGCGTAGAGTCCGACAGCCAGTCCATTCTGAAAACATTCGGTGAGCCTGGCTGGCAGACTACCTAGACTAAAAACATTGGTCATTCACTTACACGGGCTGCTGCTACACGAAAATTATTCAAGTAGATTTGTGATTAACGATTGGTACGTATTCCGTGTTGGATATTTTTGGGAGGGCGGCGCTCCAGAGTCCTCAAGGAGTAGCCGCCACTGCTCGGAGCTCTCCAGTCGAACGGAACACACAGATATGACGTTTGATAATACAAGGATTCCGGTTTAACTCCAAACAAGGGCCCTTCTTCTACGATTTGACGGTTGGGCTCTATGGCCCACGGCTTATAAATCTACACAAAACTCTGCTGCGACCGTCAAGTGCACGGCGGAGGGTGCTTCTACTACCGTACGTTACAAACCCCCGCGGGAGAGATGGTGCAGCTCCAGGCACTATCCAGATACGGAGAGAGAAAATGGAGAAGATAGAAATAAGAGAAACTTGTTTCGGAACGAGTACAGCGAACTCCAGGGAGACGCTGAAGGGGAAAAAAAAGAGGGAGATTCGAGCTTACAAGGCGGCGCTTTGTACAAATCCAAATCGATCCCTGCCAGGTCCTAGGATTTTTATCTGCCACTTTCAACTTCTTTCACCTCTGGCAGTATTGCTCATGTGGAAAATACCGAGTAGCACCGTGGTTCGGAAACCACGTTAAATTGTAGGTCCCCCTATAACTGGCTGGGTAAGTCAGTTCAAAGGTCGGAGGAAGGCAACGGCATACCACCTCCAAACAGGACGATGCCTAGTAAAGCACTGTGGTGTTCAAACCAATCTTCGGATTGTTGACTGCTTTACCTTTTTTTATCATCCATTAGGTAAACCAGACACGAATACGACAGAAAAAGTTTGATGAGAGTCTCTTCATTCTTTTCAAGAGACAGTGGTACACGAAATAATGACCCCCAAATACAATAAAGTAGTTTGTGGAGGGTAGATGCAATTGTAAATTCCAACTGTAGCTCACTAATATTGAACGATACTACCCCTCTTTGTTTCATGATGTTCACAATTTAACTTTTCTACAAACGTATGCTACTAACGTGGCAATGGAGGTCTTGGATTCGACGCCTGACGATAAACGCAGATGTATGGATGGGAGTTCGCCGCGGCGGAGTGGCCAAGCGCATTGAGGCGCTATGCTGCGATGAGCGAGGCCGCTCCCCGTCGGGTTTCGAACCCCCCCCCCTCGGGCATGGGTGTTTGTGTCGTCTTTAGTATGAGGTAGTTCATAAGTAGTTTGTTAGTTTAGGGACTGATACCCCGCAGTTAAGTCCCGCCGCGGTGGAGTAGCCGAGCGGTCTAAAGCGTCTCGCCTCGGAGCACACGGTTGCTCGCCGTGGAGGTTCGAGTCCTCCCTCGGGCATGGGTGTGTGTGTGTGTGTGTGTGTGTGTGTGTGTGTGTGTGTGTGTTTTTGTCCTTAGGTTAGTTTACCTAGGTTTAAGTAGTTTGTAAGCTACGGACTGATGACCACGCATTTTGGTCCGATAGATTTACAAACATTTTTAAGTCCCTTAAGCTTAACAAACATTTGAACATTTTGATGGGAGTTCACTCACTCAGGGCGAAGTTGTTTGAATTAATATACAGCGACTTTCATAAGCAAGACAGCAAAGCAGAGCCGGTGGGAGTGGGTGAATCAAACTTTCGCGCCAACTATTAACTGCACCACATTAGTATTACCATGCAGCAGACTGCGAGGCACACGGAATCTGACCGATTCTATTATTCATCTTCGTGAGCCCAAAAAAGAAGTTGCCTGATCGCAGTAGTGAAGCTGACACGCAAGAGGCCGTAATCGTACTAAAGCGAATAGTAGTAACACCACAATGGGAGTCACATCATCAATTACATACTTATTTCTACAAGCGTATTATGTATGAGTTCTGGGTCTCTATTGCCTGGGGACCTACACAATCGTATTACGTACGGACCTAAGCCATGGGCTGACATAACGCTTTAACTTGTTCAGACAATACGCTAAACCAACCCGTTTTTTCCGAAAGATACACTAATGAGGCTCCGCATTTGAGGTTCAAGGCGTGTGCGACTAAAGGAAGTGACAGCCAGTAGCAGTTTCAAGGCACTTTCTGAACAACAGCGGGTTCGACGACGTTTGATCAGAGAAATTTGTAAGCCGATGGAGTGCAGTATTATTATTGATACTCAAGCATTGAACTACTAACATGGGTGTGGATAATTGGAGATGGGGGGGGAGGGGTCATGGGGTCCAAACCCTCACCAAAGCCACGACGTTATCAATACAAAAGTCGAACCCTATCGTACATAAAACTCCTACATTTTTTGAAATAGGAAAACTACGAGTCACACTACAGCGACAATCAGTAGTTTTATTTTCCTAGCACAAAGATAGAAGTTAAAGTCATCAGTATGACACAGCTGGTGAGTAATATTGCAAGTACTGTATTGCAATTGTGGACGACTGTCTCAGTTATTTTCTTCTGGATATCTCAGAGATTTCGATATTGCTGAGTGCTTTCTGCAGTTCGGCTTTGATCTTCTCGATGCACTTTTCTCTCCGAAACTTTCATCGGAGAGGAAAGGAGAAATGCGCGCAGAGCGTATTATCAGCGAGCAAGCAAGGCTTTGTCTGGACAGGACTGAGCTGGGACAAGGAAAGTGATGCAACTCCTGTGTTGCCGAAGAGTAAAGTACTGAGAAAACTCTTTCGACTGTCGTGCCAGTAGAAACCGCGGAAGGGTATTTAGCATGTACGACAACCCATCTGCGCTTAACAACTGAGAAATTAGTTCATAAAAATAACCGTCGAAGGTTACGACTAAACTTACTTCTCATTAGAGAGAAAGAGAGAGAGACAGGCTGAAACAATATTAGTGGAAATACTTTTCCGCTTTTGCTGTAGTCTAAAACAGGTTTCGAGGACTATATTTTTTCAAGGTCCGATCGATTGCGATAATAAAACATAAATGGAAACACTATGACGCTTCACGCAGGTGTGTTGTAATGCAATTCCTCTAGGAAGTCCATCGATCGCTGCACATCGGACTTTACCGAGAGAGGCGGCGCAGTGGATAGCATACAGAACTCGCATTTAGGAGGACGGTGGTTCGAATCCATTTCCAGCAGCCGCGGTGGAATGGCCTTAGAGGCGACTTACTGCGGAGCGGTTGCTTCCAGTCGGAGATTCGAGTCCTCCCTCGGGTGTGTGTGTGTGTGTGTGTGTGTGTGTGAGTGAGTGAGTGAGTGAGTGTGTGTGTGTTGTCCTTAGGTTAATTAAAGCAGTTTGTACGCCTAATGACTGCTAACTTCAGTAGTTAAGTCCCAGAGATATACCAACATTTGAACACTTCGGGCCGTCCAGCTTTCCGTGATTTTCCTAAACCACTTCTGGCAAATGACGGGATGGTTCCTTTGAATGGTCACCGCCGATTTCCTTCCCCATTCTTACCAAACCAAACCGAGTGTGAGCAACGTCTCCAATGAGCACGCTGCTGACGGGACATTAAACCTTTATCTTCTTTCATTCCCTACAACGGTCGTCTCAGTTTTCAGACTGTTACGTGCGTGCTGTTATTAGATCTCTTCATGTTGAGAGGTTCCACCTTATTTCCCCACAGTCCATACAACATAACTGTCAAGAGTGAAAGTAAAGGCGATGATTGTGCGGAGGTCACGCTTGATCTTTTCGGGTCTGATCCTGCAGATCCTACGAGTCAAGACAGAAAGAAATTAAGAAGAGTCTTGCGTTTTACCAGTGCGGCATCTCGCTCAGTAGATGGGATTGACAAGAGTGTGGAGGAGATGATGGACAGGCGCGAGGTGAACTGAGAAGAGAAGGAGATGGGAAGAAAGGACTAGGTGAACAGAGAAAGGGGGCAGAATGACATGGCGTAATGAAGGATTATAATAACCCAGGAAACTTTACTGTGAATTACACGTGCAACATATTATACTAGAATGAGGGGAGGAGATTGGCAGAGATCGGAGGGGGGGGGGGGGGGGGGGGGAAGTATAGCTTGGTGGCTCAAGAGCTGCCCACTTAACACAACACTCGCTTTCCACATGTTTTACAAACATAAACAAATGTTTTGTTAAGTGGACAGCTCTTGAGCACTAAAATGCTTGAAAAATCACATACCATCAATCAGCAATGTGAACCAACTCCAAACGTGTTCCACAATGTTGTAAGCAACATATAAAACACGTATACCGCCTGATGATGAACTGTCAGGCAGTTCTAAACCGGTTGTGGTAATAAATACATAACAAAGGTGACTGGTTGCTGTAATATTCTGATATCTTTAACTGATGTACTTCTTGTATTGCTTCTTCACCTACTCTGATTCCTTCGGCGTTGTCTGATTTTCTTACACTTCACTGCATTATCCTTGTTTTGTTCTTGTTAATGTTGAACTTTAATATTCATAGAATATATGACATCAACTGCGATTTGTATCTGACGGACCTCGGACCTCTGTTCTCGCAGACCTTTTAATTCCCTTTCCAAATTTCTGCCTGCTTGCTTGATGCAGACTGGCGGCTTGAGTGTGCGGCAGGTAAGTCGCTACAGGCCGCGCGCTCCCCGCCGGAAGCTGCCGCAGCCGCATCCGGCTGTGCCTCAGGGGACGTTATCGCAGCAGCAGCAGCCCAACAAGTGGGAGAGCACGTGACCCGCAGCCGCCTCTCCGCTACACATCACCGCCGCTCTCCCTGCCGATAACTGACAGACCAGCCTCTCTGTCCGTATCGAGACCCGCACAAACTATCTGTCTGTTGTAAAAGTGTGCCGCGGTGGAGTAGCCGAGCGGTCTAAAGCGTCTCGCTGCGGAGCGCGCGGTTGCTCGCCGTGGAGGTTCGAGTCCTCCCTGGGGCGTGTGTGTGTGCGTTTGTCCTTAGGTTACATCTACATCTACATACATACTCCGCAATTCACCGTAAGGTGCGTGGCGGAGGGTACACTGTACCACTACTATGCATGTCCTTTCCTATTCCACTCCCAAATTGAACGAGGAAAAAAAAAGAATGCCTATATGCCTCCGTACGAGCCCTAATTTCTCTTATCTTGTCTTTGTGATCTTCACGCGAAATGTAAGTAGGCGGCAGCAAGATCGTACTACACTCAGCTTCAAATTCCGGCCCTCTAAATTTACTTAACAGAAATTCACGAAAACAACGTCGTCTTTCTTCCAGCGATCCCCAATTGAGTTGCCGGAGCATTTCCGTGACACTCGCGCATTGGTCGAACCTACCGGTAACAAATCTAGCTGCTCGTCTCTGAACCGCCTCTATGTCTTCCTTTAAACTGATCTGCTGCGGGTCCCAAATACTTGAGCAATAATCAAGACGTGGTCGTATAAGCGTTTTATACGCGGTCTCCTTTACAGGTCAAGTACATCTTCCCAAAATTCTCCCAATAAACCGAAGTCGGTTGTCCGTCTTACAATTGTCCTTACATGCTTGTTCCATTTCATATCGCTCTGCAATGTTACGCCTAGATATTTGAATGACGCGACAGCATCAAGAAGCTCACTACTAACGCTGTATTCGAACATTATGGGATTGTTTTTTCTACTCATGCGCATCACCTTACATTTTTCTACATTGAGAGCTAGCTGCCAATCTTCGCACCAACTAGAAATTTTGTCTAAGTCATCCGGTATGCTATTACAGTCAGTTACGGACGACACCCTCCCATACACCACAGCATCATCAGCAAACAGTCGCAAATTACAACTTAATCTGTCCATCAGATCATTTATATAGATAGAAAATAATAACGGTCCTATCACACTCCCCTGTGGCACGCCTGACGATACACTCGTCTCTGATAAACACTCGCTGTCGAGAACAATGTATTGCGTTCTATTACTTAGGAAGTCTTCCAGCCAGTCACAAATCTGTGAACCTATTCCATAAGCTCGTATCTTCGTTAGCAGTCTGCAGTGTGGCACCGCGTCGAACGCCTTTTTGAAGTCGAGAAAAACACAATCCGCCTGTTGCCCTTCGTCCATAGCTCGCAAAATGTCATGTGAGACATCTAGGATTAAGTAGTTTGTAAGCTACGGACTGATGACCACGTAGTTTGGTCCGATAGATTTACAAACATTTGAACATTTTGTTGTAAAAGTGCTGTCTTGGCAAAGCGAGCCCCACAGTAGTGGACCGCTTCCTCTTAGGTTCTCACTTCAACGAAACTGAAGAGGAACATTAAGTTTTTCCACCGGGGGGAGGGGGGGGCGGGGGAGATTGTCAAAATGTTCAAATGTCTGTAAATCTATCGGACCAAACTGCGTGGTCATCAGTTCGTAGCTTACAAACTACTTAAACCTAGGTAAACTAAGCTAAGGACAACACCTATGCCCCAGGGAGGACTCGAACCTCCACGGCGAGCAACCGCGCGCTCTGTAGCGAGGCGCTTTAGACCGCTCGGCTACTCCACCGCGGCGGGAGATTGTCAAAATTCCAAAATCCATAATTGTGATCAAATTGATTCTGCGTGATTGCAAATGTATCGTCCTCCCATAACTAAATTTGAAAAATATTTCCCGACACTTTTACTACTACAAGCGACAGATAATTATTCAGTAAAATAAAATGAACTTGCCTTCACTCAATAAATTGTGTTTTATTGTACAAATCATCAGATGCCTCCATCATTTTTACACGTCCTCCGAATGAATCTATCCGTCTGCAACGGAGTGTGTGCTGTATGAAACTTCCTGGCAGATGAAAATTGTGTGCGGGAACCGGTACTCGAACCTGGGACCTTTGCTTACGCGGGCAAGCGCTCTACCGACTGAGCTATCCCGACACGACTCACGATGCCGCCTCACAACTCCACCACCGCCAGTACCTCGCCTCCTACTTTCCAAACTTCACAGAAGTTCTCCTTCGAAACTTGCAAGACTAGCACTCCTGGAAGAAAGGATATGGTGGAGACATGGCTTAGCCACAGCCTAGGGGATGTTTCCAGAATGCATCTTGGAAAGTAGGAGGCGACGTACTGGCGGAAGTGGAGTTGTGAGGCGGGATCATGAGTCGTGTCGGGATAGCTCAGTCGGTAGAGCTCTTGCCCGCGAAAGACAAAGGTCCCAGGTTCGAGTCCCAGTTCCGGCACACAATTTTAATCTGCCAGGAAGTTTCATCTTTTACACGTGTTTAAAGGCCTGGGCTTGTTAAGATCAAAACATAGGTTGTAACAATATGGAAATCTTTTAAAAACAGTCTCATATAATTAAATAGATTTAACACTTGACTTACTTATTAAAAAGTGGTGCAGAAATAAGTCTGGTGCTGTATGATAATTATCTGTCCTGGAGTACTGCACCAGATTTATTTGTACACCACTTTTTAATAAGAAATTGTTAAATCTCTTTAATTATATGAACCTGTTTTTAAAAGTTTTCCATATTGTTACAACCTATGTTTTGATTTTAAAAGTCTCAGGCCTTTAACATGTGTAAAAAAATCATGGAGGCATCTGATGATGAGGCTTCAGGGCTCGAAATGCATTGTGTACAATAAAATACAACTTTGCGACTGAAGGAGAGTTCATTTTATTTTACTGAAGTAAAACAGTTACGGAAGTATCACAATAATGGACAAAATTAAGATAGTCCTACTTATGACATGTAGTCGACGAAAATCAGGCGATGCTGAAGGAATCAGATTAGGAAACAATAACAGTAATAGATGAGTTTTGTTATTTCGCCAGCAAAATAAACTTCTGATGGACGAAGTAGAGAATATTGAAATGCAGAATGGCTGTAGGAAGAAAAGCATTTCTGAAGTACAGAAATTTGTTGTTGTTGACATACAATATTAATCTAAATGTTAGAAAGTCCATTTTTTAAAGTTACGCGGATTAGCATTGTACAGGAATAAAAACAGGACAATTATGAGTTTAGACACATAAAAAAATTAAAAAAATAAAAAAAGAAGCTTTTCAAATGTGCTACTGGCGAATGCTGAAGATTAGATGGGTGGATCGCTTAACTAATGAGAAGGTGCTTAACAGAATTGATCGATTGTTGGGGCACATTTTGAAACACCATGGAATCGTATTTATCATTGGAGGGAAGAGAGTGGAGGTTTAAATTGCAGAGGGAAACCGGGAAATGAATACAGTAAGCAGGTTAAAAAAAATGTTGGTTGCCGTTCTTATTCAGATATGAAGAGGCTTGCAAAGGGTAGGTTAGCGTGGAAAGCTGCATCAAACCAGTATTTGAATTGAAGACCAGACAACTTTCGGCCGGGTATGAATTTATTCCATTCTTAAAATAGCATACCTCCTTTTTCACCATCTATCTCCATCGTCTCTCCCATTGTATGCCCATTTCCCCTGCAGGCGTATCCGCATGGGGGCCGAGAATGTTTCATCCAGAATTTACTGCTGCCAGTCACGATTCTTCTTCTTTTTCTGCACGACGGTTTTTAGTAAACAATTTTCGTTACGTGTGCTATGACGTTTTAGGTGTAATGATTGCGATGTGTGGGTAAAGTCACGAGAATAATTGCAGCAGCTCACAGACTGAAAACATCACACGAAAGTAAACTAGAACTGTGAAACGAGATGAAACGGTTACTTTTTGTAAGGGGCATTAACAAAGACAATAAAAAAAACTTTTTTAAAGGAAAAAGCATATGAATTAGATTCCTCACTCCGCACCGATGAAAATATAAAGAATATGGCGCATACGATAAAAAGGGATCAACAGAATGAGAAAATAATATAGGGACATAGTATCAATACGACGCAATGTAAACTCTAATGCATTAGGCTGTGCAAGCGAGGAGGCAATTCAACCAAAATCGACAGCAATGAAGAAGGAAACCTGTTTTACGAGACTCTTGTGGGAAAATGGCAGTTGATATACCTACAGTCTCTCCAGCCTAAATTAGACTTCGGTCTACAGAAGCGATTAGTTTGTCACAACAAGCAAACTTGTTACTAACACATTCGATGGCTATGCCACCACACAACCAACCTGTCACATCCGACGTAAACTAGAACTAGCCTGAAGGCAGGCAAATCAGTCTGAAATGGGTGAGATCAAAATCAATTATTATAACAAAAATAGTTGCAGTCTTTTCAACGTTTGAGCTTATATTGCAACTACAATAATGTAACAATTTCTTGTGGTTCAGGGCTTCGTGAAAGTCTTTCAAATGGATGCCACTTCGGCGACTCGCATGTCCCGATTTACCCCGGGGTCGTTGAGAGGTGAATGCCAGAGTAAAACGCAAACTAAGAATTGCCCAATCCAGCCATTATTCGAATCCGCGATCTCTAATTTATTGCTTAATTAATTTTTATCCCAGTGAACCACTTCTTTTTTTTCGGGTAGTTCGGTTGTTTGCAAACGTGAGATTATGGATGTCAATGTTTATTGATGACGTCTTTGTTCAGTTTGTTACAGAGGGTGTCTAAGAGAGATGAGCTACACTCCGGCATTATTATATACGATGCCTAACGACGTTGTATAGCCATTACTTCCCAGCGCATAAACATTACAGCACGCTGTGTTACCCCGCTTGCAGGAAACAAATTCTTTACGTGCGAAAATCCGCTATCTTAGGAAAAGAACATTACTCTCAGCCCTATTTTTACAGAACGATTATGAAGGGTTTTGTAATTCTAAGAAAGTCAATAGGTGATTCCTTACTCCAAAAACTGCTGAGACCGTGCGTAAATTTTACAGGAGATAAACATTCCATTCTTTGATCACGAAAGATCATAATTTTTATGTTTCAATATAATAAAAAGCTCACACCCAGAAATAATACATATTTAAAAGTAGCTATTCGTATTACGCATTAACAATGTGCCTAAAAATTGTAAACGGTTTGTAATGAATATTATGAAGCCATAGATTATGCTACTATTTGCAAAAAGTCGATTACGGCAATGCAGCACTGCATTAATTGAAAGGCAAATCGTCGATGTCGAGCACTGAAAATAATAAGATTTTAAAAGCCATTGCCACCACACGTCGGTAAACACACAATTTATATTATAAAGAAATTTTAAGAGAAAATACATGGAAACTCAATTTCTTTTACAGAAAAATTTAAACAGAAGGCAGCGACAATCGTTACTGCGACGTATGTTAGCTAATCTCTCTGATGGTATAATATCGATGTGAGTCTGTTATGATTTCACAATCGTGGAATTCAACTGAAAGTTGACGTCGAAAGTAGAGGAGATGACTTCGACACCGTTGCGATGAGGTAATATACCCATAAATGATTCTTAATTCGTTGTAAATCTACGTAAGTCTTTTTACAATTGCAGTCATGTTTCGGTGAGAATCTCGGCTACCATTTGTTCTGTTGTGGTGGCCACGCTGCAGGTTTACTTGGAAACAATCTTTCACAAATTTAGCACGGATTACAGTAGAATGAAACTTCAATTTCACTGTCGTCTTCTCGTCGTAATTAAAAAACTCCTTATAAGAACTTAGTCACTAAGGAGTGGGGTGGGGGGTAACGCAAATTATGTTTTATCGTTCGCGGCACTGCAAATGGTATTCCTACCTGGGTAATATCAGTATTTACTATTTATAAAAGAAAGGTTGCGTATCAAAGCCTGCATTGCATCTTGCGGATACCACAACAAATAACCTCGACGCAGATAGTAACTACCATATTGTTGTTGAACGGGGTGAGTTCCATAAATTCATTTACCGTTGTTGTAGATGTGAATATTGTTATGGTGTCTGACAGGGTGAGTTCCCATTGTTTTGTGATGCCAAGCGTACCAAGCTTGGTTGAAATCGGTCGAATAGTTTGGAAGATGTGGAACGAACACCACACACACATCTCCATTTGTTACTTATATATGGAGTATGCTCAGTAGTGATGCATAAAATAATTTTTCCTAGCTTTTTAATTCCGTCCTAATCGTTATCTTATGACTGGATTTCTACAGATTGTGCCGCTATTTTAGTGCCTATTTTAATGGCAACCTTAGGCCTTGCTTTTCTTGATTTTGTACAAAGGATTCTTTAAAGGAACAGCAGTTACGTTTCTTTTACTGTTGGCGCAAATCGATCAAAGATTCCAATTACGCTCCATATATGAAACTTTCCTCGCACACGTTGAGCATTTGGTAATTAGAATGAAGTATTTCCTCAAAAAGTTGTCCACGATGATAAAAATAGCGTGTAACAGTTGGGTCAACAACAGCTGTTTCACAGCGGTCTTGATCGGTGACTTAACATGTTGTATCATTGCGCAATATCTGACAATAGCTATGACATGTAACTCTACAGAGGCGTGGGTTGTGCACTTTCGATCTGCATACATCATTCGTTGAAGAGTCATTCTTGCTCTTGTAACCGCGAGCGCTATAATGACTCAAAGATCATGGTGCGTGAATAAAAATAGTAACATTAAGAGTTTGCAATGGTCTTTTTCCAAAGTATGAACGGAGCGTTAGGATTCAATTATATTTTTTTAATGAATAAAGTGCTTCTACGCGAATAGTTTAGCGAATCGGCGCTTCTTCATTATCCATACGACTGTTATGGTGACTGCTGAACTGCTCGTGTTTAGGTCGAATCGAACTGACAAACGCGATTCACACATATGCCAGAACGATTTCTTTATTATCCTTCCCCAAATCGAGTACTACATGTTAAACCTTATTCTTGTTTCTAAAACGATGGCCTCCAAAAGTACTCCCATTTTAGGCCACGGGAAAGCCATTAATTGTTTCTGATTGCCACGGGAAAACCATTAATTGTTTCTGATTGCTTCTTCGACATTTATCCACAATACGCATCAAATACCTTAGTACCTCGTTTGAGTCGCACATTATATTTATCTACCAGTCTTCAATATATGAACCCACATGTATTATTTTCAAGTTTATACTATTTCAATCATTTCTGCGTTACCTGTGTTTTATTTTAATTTTTATTATTTTTTATTTTACTATCTCCGGAACAAATGTATTCCAATGGTAGCATAATTGGTACATATAAGTGAAACCCTCTTTGCTTCCTCAATTTTTACGTCTACCTCAAGTCATTTTACATGTTCGGCTTTGCTTGACTTACGACCCAGTTTCCACTTTAGAAGACTAATGGCGAACGTAGAGCAACTTGGAAATGTGTTATATGCAAACCTTTCTGGTGGTCTAAAAAAGCCTATAAGCATAATTTTAAGTGTGTTACTATCAACGTGTATCACTGACCTGAAACAGTAAGATATGGCTTTTAATTATATATTCAAACTAAAATATTGAGGCGGTTCTGTCTTGAACATGAGTACAGGGTTCCATGGATGCGCAAAAATTTACGACACTAACCTATAATAAGCCACAATCTGGGCTATAATGAAGGGCTATAAGTTCGTATTTGTTTGGCGGTTTATTTTCGTTGTTTTTTGGCACAAGGATCCAAACAATGTTTCTTATGTCAACAAGATTAGGGTATATCTAAAGGAGCTTTTTTTCTTTTTTAAATTGAGTGTCATTTTATTTATTCAAACATTGTCGGAAAATGAGATCTGGGAGAACGGAAATTTGCTTATTTGTCTGTAGGCGACAGCATCAAACTATAAGTTTTCCGACTTCGAAAGGCATAGTAGAATCTGTTCGTATGTAAACACTGCCTGAGGCAAAAAGTACCCTCGATGCTACTGCAATTTTTACTCGTAGGAAGGACGAATACTTTATTGAAAAATGGAATCGATACATTAATGAGCGATCGAAACATTCAGTTCTGCTGTTTATGGTTCAATGAAAAAATTTTTACTTTGTTTTCTTTCAATATATTATTTGTTTTCTTTTTGGACGTGATAGGAGCTCTCAGTTTTCTTGTAGCCTACCTTGTTTTAATAAGTCTGTTACGCATAAGCCTATTCATTTTCAGAGGAAATCCCTGAACATAAGATAAGCATTACATTTTACCACTTTGTTGAAAGTGAATTGTAGTTTAGAAATCTTGTTATGATGATCTTTCACATCGCAAAAAACTTATGATTTTTACTATGAAACTACCAAAGCAGCCAGAAAATTTGTCGACCACCAAGTTATTTACTAACAGGATTCGTTTCTGTCATATCGCTTTTAATTGTTGGATCGACAAATAAACTGCATTCGTATTTCTCCCTCAGTTAAAAAAAACATACACTTTTCATAAAAATCTATTGTTACTGTAAACGAACAGCGGTTATGAACTTAAAACACAGTAACTACAGTTTAAGTTATAAAAGGTAATTACAAAGTCTAACAAATACATCGAGTTTGTGTACTGTACCTATTCCTCGTCAAACCATCGGATTGGACATGTTACTGTAAAGTTATTAATAATAGAACTTATAATTTACACTGTTATTAAGCGCAGTACTTCAGTGAACGCTACATATGAAAGAGAATGCATATCAGTTGAAGCTCTCACTTATATCCGACAGCCGGGTATTTTCCAGTCGGCAATATCGGTTCGTCCTGCGCAGGCCCGGAATGCAACTGCGACATCACTCTTAATATCCGCTATAATATTGTTGGCGCATTCATGAGATATTTAGCATAACAGCGAACACGTTTATGATATATGACAAATAATCGTCTGAAGAGCGTTGCCTGTCTTAAGCTACGAACTTCAACAAATGCAACACACAGAATTTACGACTATGTACGAACTCTCGGCTTCCCAGCTGTCCAGCCGGCAAACAATAATTTTGTTAATTATTTTACGTGTCATTAAGCGTCTTAAAGATAACGACTATGAAAATATTGCAGAAATCCAATAATGTTCTTTTATAATTCCTTGATGAAATATGTGAAATGACATCGTATTCACAAGAAACGAAGCGGGTATAATATTCTATTCTGGCTGCTTGGATCTGCGTTTCGTCGATCCTTCAAATTTTACATCACAATAAAATCAGAGTACACGAACATCACAGGTAAAAAAAACCTATCTTACAAACAAAGAAATATTTTCCGGTGGACATTTCTCGGAAGCACTAATAAGCGCGTTAACAGCAAATACGGTTGCAGAATATGCCTTACTGAGATGCTCCTATGTTTCGTGTGCGGGTGTATTTCCTTGTCTTGATGTAGCACACGTCTGCGGCGGGTCATAACAACCGGCGCAGGTGAACAGACTGTCGAAGCCTACACCAATGCTTTCTCTTTCACTGCCACTCAAACACTGCTGCTCTGAGCGGCCGGGTGGTCACAAGGAAGAGGTTGGAGGTGGGGGAATCGATACGAAGTTTCTACGTCACCTCCTAGATGCCTCTGCGGACAGCCGACTCAAGCGCTACCTCTCGCCTAAAGCAATAACTACTTCGCATCGGCTGTTGCGAGTGCACCGCCAAATACAAATAACCAACCGAAACACACAGGTTCCTATCTTTTTCACTTGTTAAGATAGAAAAACTCTTTAGGTCAGTTCTCGTCAGCATATATATTTAGTATTTACTATGTCGTAATAAGTAGGCGAAGACAGCCCTCTTCGTTGTCTGGTGACATGTGGGCTGAATGATTGTTCATAAGGCGTCCATGTGAGCTGATATTAGTTAATATTTATCTTCAGAGACTGTGAAAGAGATATATAAAAGGGGGTAGAAAATAAACCAAAATCTCAATTTTTATTGTCATACAATGGGCCTACAAGTTCGTTTCGTATTGTGTCCTGATAATTTACACCGAGGTATATATGTAACATGATTTGATTCCTTCCAGTTGTTGGTCGTTAATAGTGTACCTAAACGCTGCTATGTACTTTGCGTTTAGGCTACATTTCTTTGTGTTGTGATGTACTAACAATCTCAACAAACTTTTGATTGCATCACATTACCTTACCACGTAACTGACGTTTTCGATATATTTTAGCTATTTGCGTTTAGGCTACATTTCTTTGTGTTGTGATGTACTAACAATCTCAACAAAATTTTGATTGCATCACATTACCTTACCACGTAAATGACGTTTTCGATATATTTTAGCTATTTGCGTTTAGGCTACATTTCTTTGTGTTGTGATGTACTAACAATCTCAACAAACTTTTGATTGCATCACATTACCTTACCACGTAACTGACGTTTTCGATATATATATATATATATATATATATATATATATATATATATATATATATATATATATATATATCGTAATATCTTCCCAGTTAGGTAGTTAGATTAATCACACTTCAAGTACGTATATATAATCTTATTCAATCGAAAATACATGTCAGTTGTCTTCGAAGATTAGTTTCAAGAAGTTCCTTGCAGTTGTGCTGCTATGTAGAGTAATACCAAAGCTTTACATACTTTAATTTTTTTACCGTGTGCGAAATAGCTGACTAATCTGACAGTTTTTTGAACAAATAATGCTTGGCACAGTTTATGATTGATTAGTTTCTTAACCCCGCAATCCGCAGAAACGTATCACTCCAATGTCCGGATACCTAACCAGCTGCAGGATGTATAATTTGAGCAACGGTATAATTTACCACATTTCACAGATTAAAGGGTTGACCATGAGAGAATTTCACAATAATTACTAACAAAATGATGGGACGCTGCACCACTTTGAAATAGTATCAAGATCTGACCGTACAGTTTTTATAAGTTGTTTTCCACTGAAAAATCTCCAGCCACCACTAACACCTAGTAAAAAGCTGTTAAGACATATTTAGGAACGTCAGAAGTCGCAAACGCTAAAACTACTTTCACTCAATTAGCGTTAACAGACAAGCCCACCCTCGTCAATCTGTACACTATCTGCAAGTGGCTACACGAGTGCCACCTGGTAGAGAAATGAAATGGCGTAGACCCTTCCTACAGTGTTTCCAGAGACGCAGCATGAGAATAATTCTGGTGGAGCACCCAATACTTTACAGCTTCATACCATATCCCCGGGACGGTGCGTGTCCAACATTAAGATATCGCTTTAATTGCCCCAAAAAAGTGTAAAAGTGCCGTTCATGTACAGAAACGAGTATCAGAGTGAGTAAAAAATCTCATTTTGTTTCCAATAAAGATATTGTCCGCAGAAAAATAAAATCGCTAAATATCAAGGGAGAACATAAAAAAATTACGTTGCTTTTGTTTGTGGTCGAGACAGAACATCCCTCAACAATGCGATAGTGCAGTAAGACCTATTTAAATTTCTATCAGTATGAACTCTCATTTGTCCTACAGGGACTAAGTAATGCAAAAGGACTCTCAGAGAGACGATGATTCTACCCTGTGTATAAACAAACTTTCAAGCAGGAATAAAACGACCATGTTCCAAATTAAGGATCACAGATGAAAAAGTGAAAACTTTAAATACGGAAGCAGTGTACCGTGGAACCAGGAAATACGACAAAGTACCTCTTCATCACATCTTCTACACCACCAAGTCCCAAATTATTACACAGTGGAATGTAAAACTACTGATGTCAAGCAAAAGTGAGTGGAAAAAAAAAGGGTACCAGCTGTAGAAAATTCAGCATCTGCATCGTCTCACCGTGTGACTCATTGGCGGAGCACTAAAAAGTTGCAACAGTTCCACTAAATAAAGTACCTACAGTACACTTGTGCGTCCTATTTAGGAATATTGCTATGCATTGTGGAATCTTCCCCAGATAGGACGACGGTGGATATAGCGAAAGTTCAGAAAAGGGCAGTTCATTTTGTATTAGCGCGATACAGAAGAAAGAATGTATTTCGATGCAAACGTTGGGGTGGAAAATATTAAAAGAAAGGCGGTATTTGTTGCGGCGAGATCTATTTGTAAAATTTTGTTTCACTAACTTTCCCCTCTGAATGCGAACATATTTTGTTAGCATCCACCTACATAGGGAGACATGATCGTCGTAATAAAATAAGAGAAATCAGATCGATCCGTACGAGCCTAATCTCTCTGACCTTATCTTTGGGTATTTATGCGAAATTGGCTCATAAGCCTGGTGCAAGTCTCTCAATTGGACGCCAAATCGGCGACTTGCGTGTCTCTAGCCTATCTCAGCTATCCAATGTTCAAATGTTTGTAAAGCTTATGGGACATAACGGCGGGGTCATCAGTCCCTAAACTTACAAACTACGTATGGACTAACCTATACTAAAGACAACACAAACATCCATACCCGAGGAAGGATTCGCACCTCCGACGCGAGAGGCCGCGCGATCCGCAACGTGGCGCTCCAGACCGCTCGGCTACTCCCGCGCGGCCTCCAGGAAAGGGGACCGACAGCTTAACGTGGAATACGAACCACGTGTCGTTTCTGGCGTTTCCCCACATCGTTGAGAGGTGGAGGATGAGTTAAAACGCAGACTGAAAAAATCCGCTGTCCGCCCGGGTATCGAACCCGCGACCCTTCCGTTTCCAGTCGAGCAGTCGTGCAACTTACTCGCCAAATCTCAATTGTCCAGGCTTCTTCTTATTCCCCCGACTCAAACTCGCTGTGAAAGGAAAGAAATTTGATGATATTCCTGATATCCATGCAAATGTGACGAGGGTTTTGATCCCAAAGGAATATCTCGTGCAAAGTTTCCAGGACATCTATCGAAGAGCTCACGGGGACATAGTTATTGGTGGTGACTTTTTCGGAGGACTGTAGTTCACAGTTCATCTACGTTAATGTTACAGGACTATTCACAGACGCTTACTGTCAGAGTTGGCATACAATTTTTACTTTGTTGCATGTTGTTGCCTGTATCAGCAAAACTAGAAATCTCTGTACCAGGAAACATGCTTAGAGATTCTTTATTGAATGTGAAGTATGTGTGGACAGTCAGACCGACGCGGTCGGTAATATAGCTGTGAAAAAGTGATCGTCAGATTAAGCTGAGAGGTGAAGTCCATGTGAAAGTATAGTCTGATATGGGTGTGTGACAATTATTTTGATTTCACTTAAGGAAAAAGGACATTGCAATTTCAAGTGCCTATTTATTCTTTGCAAACGTTAGCAGCTCTTGGACTGGTGTATCTTTCGCCGAGTTGTTAACTGTTTTTACTTCCTACATGTATTCGGCCAGACATTTAAAATTGCAGGGATAGATCCCTATTGGAGAGGTACCAGATTAAATCGGGGGTTTCATTTAGGCCCCTTTTGTGTGGCGTCCTCCTGGGACGGTGAGCTGTTGTTGTCATGTTGAGGGGACTAAACATCTAGGTCATCAGTCCCGAACTGTTATCTTGACGTAATCGGGTTCTGATGGGTGGTCTGGTGAACGCATGATCTCCAACCTAAGTCTTCGTAGTACCCACAGATTAGAAAGTCGCCGCAAAGTGGCTCGTCGGTAACACACTGGATTAACATTCGAAAGGGTGGCATTTCAATCTCCGTTCAGCCGTTCGGATTTAGATTTTCTCTGGCTACCCCAAATCCCTTAATGTAAATTCCAGGATGGTTCCTTTATAAAGGACACCAGCGTTTGTCTTTTCAGTTCACAGCAATCGGAGCGTGCCCATCCACTCTAATAACATAACCTGTCACCGCGACTTTAAAGTCAAAATTCCCCCGACCCTTTCATTCTGGCGCGGTCCTTTCTAGTGAGTGTTGTCGGCACTGACCTCGCCCGTATCGAGCACCACGGTGCAGGTTCTTGTGACAGCACCATCGATCTTCACAGCGTAGCGCCATTCTCCCCGTAGGTCAAGGTTTCTGGAGAACTGCGCAGTTGCGTGTCTCTCCGCTAACGATGCACATGCAAACAGGTGGACCTAGGACCTACTTTTGCAATGAGTGGAGAGCGATTTTACACGGAGTGCGTACTCAACTGACGATGTAGTTTAGGCAAATTATATTTCATTCGCTATCGCCACAGTCCTTCAGGCCTTCTTTCTGTTTGCGTAGGTACATTTAATCCATTTGCCATAATGGCTAGAGGGGAAAATGCGTCTTGAATATTTAATTTAAATTTTCTTCGATAATGAATAGAGGGCGAAGCATTGATTTAAAATTTATGCGAAGGCCGGGATTTGAACCTCAACATCCCACTCAGGAGGTAGTTGGGTTAAACAGTTTTTTGAAGCCACCTTTACGCTGCGACTAAGGTAGCTGCCTGGATTACCCTAGTAGGTCTCCATCCCCAGCTCGTACTCCAGCTCCGCTGTGGCTCTTTTTTCAATTCGTATCAGCAGTGCAGAGGCTATCCACCATTGGAACAGCACCCCAGCATTAAACTTAGTGGGTGTCACTTGCCTGTACCTCAGGCAGATTTAGTCTCAATATTATCTTCGACAATGAGTGGAAGGTGAAACGTTGAACTCAAAGGTCGAGGTCTCCACTAGGCACTTGCTTTAGACTCTGCCCTGCTTTAGCCCTCAACCCTTTATAGGACTAGACTAAATGTGTCTCAGGATCAGATAATTTGTTTATTTAAATTTAATTTTGCCGGGAAGTTCGTGGCTCATTGCCAGTTGATGGTATCCAGTTCTCCAACTGGTCACTATTAATCGGCAGTCCACCCGGATCAACCAATAGGGTAAACATACCTAACTTCGTGATATTAAGGAGTGTAAATGAAAAAAACTAAAGAAGTATTTAATCTAGAAATTGTATATTTTACTTGTTGATGACCAATACATTATTCTACTAGCCAATAATAAAAAAAACATTCAAGAAATAAAAAAGTGTGGAAGTCATGAAATGTTGATAACACAGTGGACACGCTACCTAATTTCGTGATAGCATACCTAATTCCGTGACATTATATACCTAACTTCGTGATAGCGTACCTAATTTCGTGATAATTTTGTTTTTAATTTTTAAAGTTGACTTAATTTATTTTTCATTCATTTTCTGCATCTGTATCCACTGTCACTGACATTTTCGCAAATATTGCACATAAATAACGTATCAATGAACTGACAACTTTCTAGAAACCATCGCAGACGAAATCAACACTGAATCCAAGCACTTATATTCTTTCCACAGCTGTAGCTTTCATTACAAGTGGCGCAGATGCCATAATTTCTTTTGTTGTTTGACTTCTGTTTTCCTTAGAAAGTGATTTCACTGTACTGCAGTGATTTGGTGATTTTAACACTTGATCAAGAGCAGCCTGAGTTTGAGCGGGAATATGGATTCTCGCCTTATTAGGCCTATCTCTTTTCTGTTTACAGCCAGATGGTGACGTCGTCTTCTCAGGTATCATTAAGTCTGACACTCTGATATCAACAGACGGTATGTGGGTTGTTGATGAAGTAGATGGACTACTCTGGTCACCCACAGTCCTACATGCTTCTTGCACAGAGATTTGACTTTTTGGAGATGATGTGAGAGCTTCACCGGGAACTGTTTCAGGATTTACAGGAAAAATGCCCGTTTTGGTGAATTGGGAAATGTTCCCACTCGAAAACGCCTTCAGAATGAAAGGATTGAACAGTGCATGACAATCGTAACGACCAGGTCTGCGTAAAGGTTTACCTTCTTGAAACTGCCTCGTGTCTTTTGCCATACCTGTTTCAAGGACTTGTACACCGAAACATCCATTGGTTGTAGAATATGGCTAGTGTGTGGTGGTATTGTGACAATGCTAATTGTATTCTTAGAGGCAATTTCCAATACGTCTGGTGTCACGTGGCTCACATGAGAGTCCATTAGCAGAATCACTGGTCTCTCTGCACTAAGGCAACGAACAAATGCGTTGAACCACTTTAAAAAGTTCATTGTTAATTCATCCACTCAGTGAGAGGACTATTGAGGCGTTAGGAAAGGCGCCACTTGACACAGCAGTTGACATTCGCACTTCTTTAAAAATAATTAGAAGAGGGCCAAATTCACCTGCAGCATTTTCACATGACAGTACAGTGTGGGTTTCTGCCTTGTCTGCAATAACACGGTTGTAAACGTATTTTTCCCTACCTTTACCATATTTTACAACGTAAGAAAGTCCAGTTTCGTCACAGGTCCAGATCTGACTAGGTTTTATAGTGCTGCAAACTTTATCATAACACTCCTTTAGTTTATCATTAAATCATTCAGCACTTCACAATTGGCATTGTTGGCTCTGTAGCAGAATAGATTTTCTGCTGTACGAAGTCTCAAATTGTAACAGTTACTACAATCTCGCCACCATTTCCAGCTAGCACAGTTTTTCACGTCACTGACTGGGATCTTATCAGCAATCAAATGTTCAAATGTTTGTTAAGCTTAAGGGACTTAACTACGGGGTCATCAGTCCTTAAACTTACAAACTACTTATGAACTACCTACAACTAAGGACGGCACAAATATCTATGCCCGAGGGGGGGTTCGAACCCCCGACCGTAGTGGCCGTGCAGACCGTGACTGAAGCGCCTCAGTCCCCTCGGCCACCGCGGTCGGCTTATCAGCAATCCCACATTGTGTTTTGACCATTGCATACGCCAGACGCCTTATTAATTTAACGTTCAAACCGAACCCTATTTCTTCCATTTGTATTACGAAATTAACTAACTTAACTTCGAGTTCACTTGTAAGGGCAAACTTTCTACCTATTTTTCCAGTTGTTACATTGCCTTTGTCGCCATCACTGCGGTCTACATAGTCTTTTTAAGTACTCCATGGAAAACAAATGTTTAGCAGCTTTGCATATCAGCCACTTTTCTTCGAAAACCTTCTGAAGTGCTCCTCGAAAGTCGTCAGATGAATAATATTGTCTTCTCTTTCTCACAAAACCCATTTTTGGCTTTTCCTTCTTCACACATTTGCGTGGAGACGGAGCCATTGCTTTTGAAATGGGCACAAAACCTAAGAGTAGTTGCCATTTTCCTAAGCGAATGATTCAGTAATAAGGCATTTAAATCCAACTATGACGACTAAGATTATAAGTACGTTCCATAGGTAATACAACTACATCGAAAAGAGTAAATAATTACTTATTAACGTACCGTAATCACCTTGAAATACAGGGTCAGCACAGTAGACGACATGTTTCCTTCCACACCACATACATTGAACTACCTGCTCCATGCCGGCCGCGGTGGCCAGGCGGTCTGCGGCGCGCCAGTCACGTTCTGCACGGCCACTACGGTCGGGGGTTCGAATCCCCCCCTCGGGCATGGATATTTGTGCCGTCCTTAGTATTAGCTAGTTCATAAGTAGGTTGTACGTTTAGGGACTGATGACCCCGTAGTTAAGTCCCATAAGCTCTACAAGCATCATCATCATCATCATCATCATCATCACCTGCTCCATATCAAGCAGTCTTTCCCGTAAACAACGCCTCTCCTATGTGAAGACGTTCCTGCTGAGGACGGTTGGAATTGCGTGTAGAAAAACTGCCTTACTTCAGTACAAAGATTGTGTCTTTTATCACGAAATAAAGTATGTCACGAAATTAGGTAGGTTTACCCTACACAAGGACGAAATGAGGACTCCCATATGTATTTCAGATTAACATATTTCTGCTGTGGAGTTTTGTTGAGCGAATGCACTTAGCCATTCGTTGGCCTCCAGTTGAGCGTGTGGTGTACAACTTCTACACAGTACTGTAAAATCCTGTTACAAGAAGCCTTGACCTACTACGTGAGTTACCATCAGAGAGTTGAATGTACAGGAAGTGGAAAGTCATGCGGCTGATACGTGCACGAGTACTAAGGCGCGATGCAGAAAAGACAGCAGGAGCGATCAGATCCCATACGTATTATGTGGTGTTTTGAATGGTCTACAACCACATACATGCTTTGTGCCCGTTGCAGAGCTGGAGATCGAAATTAGAGCTAAGGTTATTGACAAATGGAAAACGTACGTTAGAGACAGGCAGTCTGGAGAGTATTAATAGGAGCCTTCGGAGAATAATTCAGTTTTATTGCTGTGAAAAAAACGCGCAAGAACGGTAAAATATCATCAATTCGCTGCCTCGAATTTACCTGCGAAAACAGTGGTATGACAACCACAGCGGTCACCAAAAGGCAGTTATCATACTAATTCGGAAATGACCGACCAACTACATAACATACATTCATGTGTCATTTAAGTACGGCGCTATTGGCGATGCGATGATAGCGCCAATAATACGAAGTTGACCTCGTTTAACAGAGTAAAGTAAAACCGTGCGGCATGATTGGCTGGGAATCTCCAAAGAACAGCTTTAGCCGCCAAAATTGCAAATTTACGATAAATCTAGGTGACTTATTGTGTGTGGTATGGTGTCACGTTCGAGTTGGGTGGTAATTAGAGAAGGGAGAGGGTGAAATGTGTTGTCGGAGAATAGTTTTCACATTTAGAATGCCACCAGAGTGAGCCTAGTTTAACGTCTCCACCCGACGGATGGATCACCATCAACAATATCGCGTGCCCTTACGACTACCAAACGTTGCTTATAATTTTACTACCTCTCCTCAATATTACTAAAAATTTCCGGGCTATTATGCCGTGGTATTATGGATTCCTGTGCAACATTGGGCAATTGGAAAAGCATGTAGAACCGGAAACAGATAAAGTTTTAATGAAGTAGTTCTGTTTGTGACCAATTGCATTTGCGTAACGAATAATATATTTTACTTCAATACATGTTTTCCTTGATTTCCCCAACGCTAGGACAATCCCTTTGTCAAGGAAATAAATTCATTCTTGTTCAAATGAAGTAACAGTTCAACTGCTGAATTCATCCTTGTCCAAATAAAGTAACGTTTCAACTGTAGTACTCTCACTGCCCACAATACGTGAGAGCTTGTCCTTCCTTTGAATTCTGTTCCTCTTGCGCTGCTAGATTGTATAAGGGAAATCCGTTTCCTGCCGTATATTACGTAGCTAAATCCGCATAACTGCGCATCTCAACTTGCTTAGTGATAGCAGCTTACGGGACTGACGCCGTCTTACTTTCTAGCTGGAAAAGAGCCTGACTTCTTTACGGAAGCCAAGATTTGCTCGTGGAGTGCTGCGATTTACGGACAGCTAATCGGCTTATTGCCATAACAAACTAAACTTACCGGGGGGAGGGAGGGGGGGCTGAAGAGCAGACGGCGGTCAAAGATTTTTGTACTGATTACGTCACCACTACATCCGCCAGTCAATAACGTTATTACTGTTTGAGTCAGGCATCGAAGGAAAGAATGCGATACTCATTACCTGTGTGTCTGTCGTGGTTTTGGGGTTCTATGATTTGTCAGATGAAGCTAACTTGCAGGACGTGCTCCGCCGAACCAGCTACAGAGATTGTAATGTCAGTGCGATTTGCAGGTATGAGCAACAGAATAGCGTGCTATTCAGCTAGTCAGATAACGAATGTCCGGGTTCAGTTTCTGGTCCAGCGATAAGCTCTACTGCACTGAAATGGCATCTTAGTTGTGTAATCGTTTTGCAATATCCTCTCATTAACCAGCGGAATGTAAGATACACGCGTTGTAGTCACAAATACTCTTCTTTCCAGAGTCTCAGTATAACAATTAACAACCTAACTTTATTGGTGATTGAAATGGAGATACTGCCTCGTATCAAAACACACGCCAGCAGTGTAGCTAGCTACTGTGACGTCTTTATGTAACTTGACAAGCATGTCGGTCAACCCTGACCTGGGCCTCAATCACTTTGTCGGGAGTTGGTTGATTGGAGCTCGAGCATTTAGCGTGCCCTATAACATGTTGTGTGGGTAGACTTATCGGCCAGCGATGCTTCAGCACTGCTGCAAATAGGACTTTTAAGTAACCTTCATGGATTCATCTCATCGTATACGAATGATATGAACGTAAATGTGATTCGGACTTGCAAAATACAACTAGCAGACCACGGAGATTGCACTTTGGTAGCCTTTGTCATCCACTACAAAAGACCACTCGCAGACGTCAAAGGCTTTTTGTAGTTATCTCGACCATTCTTTTGGTGTGAGATTGGTTCATCAACAATCTTCTTTTGCATGGCCTATCTGTCTTACATCGCCCTCCAGTTTCCTGTCCTGTACTTGTTTCTTAATCTGCTGTTATCTTCTTCCTCTCTCTTTCTACCGATATTTCTTACAGTGTTTTTTCTTTGTAGATAACTTGTTCGCACTACGCCCATGTGTCCCGACCAAGGCGTTCTTCTCTAGTTTTTGCAAGTTTTATTTCCTCTCTAGTGTTAACAGTACTTTTTCGTTCGACATATAGTCAGTCGGCACAATTTTAGCACACTATTTAACCTTTTCTTTTTTATAGTACATTTGGAACTCCGGGTGGCGGAGTACTTAGGAGAATGTTGCCATCAGAAAAATCAAACTGGCAAGCTACCGGTTGGAGTGTGGCATGTTAGCCGCGGTGGAGTAGCCGAGCGGTCTAAAGCGTGTCGCTGCGGAGCGCGCGGTTGCTCGCCGTGGAGGTTCGAGTCCTCCCTGGGGCATGGGTGTGTGTGTTGTCCTTAGGTTAGTTAACCTAGATTTAAGTAGTTTGTAAGCTACGGACTGATGACCACGCAGTTTAGTCCGATAGATTTACAAACAGTTGAACAGTTGTGGCATGTTAAGTTCGTTAATCGGGTAGATAGGTTAGAAAATTTGAAAAGGTAAATAGATAAGATGAAGTTAGATATAGTGTTCGTTCGCAGGATGAAGAAGAATTCTGGTAAGGTAATGCAGAATTGCGCCCAATAATGAGAACGGAGAGCTGAATAAGTTACTATAAGGAGTATAGTTAATATAAAATGACAATGGCAAGAAAAGCGCTCCTGAAATAGAGAAATGTGTGAAGATGGAATATAAATCTTTGTGTAGTCTTTTCTGAAGGCACGTTTCTTGACTGTAGCATTGATACGGAGGTAAAAACGTGGACAAAAAGATGGAAGAAAGAAGGAAGGTATATTAAAGTGTAACGTCCCGTCGACATCGTGGTTATTAGACACGCCCGGATAGTCTTTGTCAGAGATGGGGGAAGGAAATAGACCGTGCCCTTTGAAAGAAATCATTCCGGCTTATGCCTGGAGTGATTTAAAGAAATCACGGAAAACCTAAATCGAGATGGCTGGATGCGGATTTGAACCGCCGTCCGTCCGAATGGAAGTTCATTGTATTGTTACTACTGCGCCAAGAGCTTATTGGACTTAACTACGGGGCCATTAGTCCCTAAACTGACTAATTGCTTATGAACTAGCTAATACTAAGGACGGCAGAAATATCCATGCCCGAGGGGGGATTCGAACCCCCGACCGTAGAGGCCGTACAGACTGTGACTGGCGCGCCGCAGAACGCTCGCCCACGCGGCCGGCAGTAATAACTCGATACAAATGTGTGTTTTGCATGAAAAACTTGACATAAACATTATAATTATTGCGTCAAAATATTAAAGAACATTCTTTTATGTTTATAGCGTTGTATTAAAACAAAAGAAACTGAAATTTATTTATTCCAAAGCGGATTTCATAATGGGGGGAATGAAAGGGTGAAGAAAGAAGTAACAGATCCGGGGTCGAATCCCAACCACACAGTTTTGTATGCCGCCGTTGACCAATCAACGCCTGATAGCAGCTGACATCAAATCATTGCACCGACTGCGTCACTAACGGTCCTCATACGCATGTATATGTAACAACTTATCTATATCTATAAATGTGAATGTCTGTTCGGTGTACGTTTATGACGTCTGAACCACAAGACATAAAGAGCTAAAAATTTGTACAGTTACTAATGTCTACCCGAGGAAGGCTTTAGGCGCGGTTTTATGGCGATCGGATAGCTGTTTATCTATATATATTAATGTGAATGTTTGGTGTACGCTTATCACGTCCTAACGACAAGACATAGATACTTAAAAATTTGTACAGTTACTGATTTATACCTGAGGAAGGTTTTAAGCACGGTTTTATAGCGATCTGATAGATATGTAGTAATTTGAAGAATACAACGCGAAATGCGGAAGAATAATTACTCTTTGAAAATTACATTTACTGTTTGAAAATGGTTTTATTGGTTACATTGTTGCTTGAGGTTGATAATGATAAAAGGGTGGAGTGTATTGGGATGGAAAGTTATCGGTGTATATAAAATTCTACGTGTGTGTGTGTTAATATTTCGCTCTGCAGCGAAAACTGCAGAATGCAAAAGAATGGTCTGTGTGTAATTGTTGTCCGAAGTCTCCCGTTGTACACCATAGCAGTTCTATGCCGATAGTCTGTCTGTATTAAAGGAAATTTCTTATTGCTTATACAAATGAATACATACCTGCAAAATTATACAATTGTACATCTTATAACTCAATAAATATGAGATCGTACGCATTTTATGTCATTTGTGTTTTGATTACTATCTTTCTTTGTTTGGATATTATGTGGGACAGCCTTAATTCTTATTTATTCTCCGATAAATATAGCATTTTTTTTATTTTTTTTTATTTTTTTTTTTTTTAGAAAAAAAAGGAGATGAACAGATAGAGAAAGGATAGAAGTACTGTCTCAAAGCAGGAATAAATAAATAAATACCCGGGCAAAGCCGAGTTTTCAGCTAGTTTATAATAATTTCTTACTCTTTTCTCACTTTACGATCTTCGTCAGATTTTACTTCTTTCTTTGATTCACCCAATGAAACTACCATAAAAAAAAATTTCTGATCTAGCACAGCGTTTTTAAATGACAGACTATCCGAGGAGTATTTTGTGGTTTGGTATTGTGTCTATTTTGGCCTCTGAAATTGCTCGATGCAGAACAATTCGAGGCTAATTTGGCGGACCTGTGACACGGGCGTGGCAGGAGGGCGCTAAGTGCAAGCGCCAGCGGGCCACTTGTGTGCGTCTGGTGGCTGGCTGCACAGGCACAGCGCGCTGGTTACACCGGTTTGCTGGGGTCGCTGGCCGGACACGCATCGCCGCCGCGGCGGTGCGGCCACTGCACAAAACGTGCTGCACGCCCACCCTTTCTCAAAGTCACTTCCCAGTTGGGACACGTCCTAGCAGATTGAAATTCCGGAATCTAGAGGCGCCCGATGCTGTTAGCGACTGCTATCCCGGTTTTGAGTCCAAGTCGATACGCAGTTGAGACTTTTAAAATAGTGCGCACCTCTCTACAGAGTGAAAGGTTCATCCAAAGTTTTAAGCTGTTCGATTTGTCACTGGGTGCTTTGATTTGGGCTAACATAGCCCTACAATTGCTGGCAAACCACTGAACACCTTTATCATGAGAGAGCGCAGGAATATTTCACTACTTTCATATCTTCACAAGAACTGCTTCCACACTTCGCCCCTTGGAATGGGAAGTAACTGAAGGAAATTACGTCTTGCGTCGCAGCTTTTACTTCTCTCCAGGTTCTTGACCTCACTATCGTGGATCTTTCTTCCCCCCCTTTTTTTCTTGTTAATGAAAAGCCACTGACACGAGTGTTTCATTAACGTACTTAGAATAGAAAAGTGCTCCTCCTATGTTGCTGAAGGCGTTTGTTTGGTTTTTCCCGTATGCTTCTTCCGAAATGCAATATCATTAACAGATTTAAAAACTATGAACAACTCAGGGGTGGTAGAGGAAGCTGCGTCGGTCATTAATGAGCCGAAAAATTCACGTAAGCCCACTGAACCTTACCCTCTATCGAAATAACTTTACTGTCGATTCCACCCAGGCCGCGGTGGAGTAGCCGAGCTGTCTAAAGCGCCACGCTGCGGAGCGCGCGGTTGCTCGCCGTCGGAGGTTCGAGTCCTCCTTGGGGCATGAGTGTTATGTTGTTCTTAGGTTGGTTTACCTTAGTTTAAGTAGTTTGTAAGCTATGGACTGATGACCACGCAGTTTGGTCCGATAGATTTACAAACATTTGAACATTTTAATTCCACCCACTTGGTTTTTCCAAAGGCAGGGGCGGATCCAGGACGGCCTGTTTGCGGATGAGGGTTGGAGGGGAGGGCGGTGAAAGAATTCTCATCGTCAGCTAAACTCTGGCACAGTAGAAGGACTCTAGTACTGGCCACCCCTTTTTACACAATGCCCATAGCCTTAGTATATCTAAATCGATTGAAACTAATATTGATAGGATTTTTATTGACAAGACACATCCAATTTGTTCCCCATTCTAACGCTTTTGTTTGGTTTCTTATGAACTACGTAATCGACAGACCGAAACAACCAAATCTTCCTTCCTGGCTATTTTTTGGGTGACATTTCCTTATGCTTTTCTTAAAATTTTACTATATTCTGCAAAGCTCTAACAAATCCGCAAAACTTCAAGCTAATTTTTACCTAGAAATTATTCAATTGCTTTATCTATCTAGGCGTTGTTTCAGGTTAACGGATTAGATCTTTACGGACTCTTGTCCAAGGACACATTAAAAACGGCTTGATAGTTCGAGACAGATTTATAGATGATGTTGCTGAATACTTGGAACCTATTTTATCGTACCTAGCTGCCGACAATAGAAGGACTTTTCGTTGTAGGAGGTTGATTCGCGGTCCATTCGGCGTTTCGCCATCTGGTGGCTGATGACGCTGTGGAGCAGTCCACATTGCATCGCCTCTTCTTGCGTGGCACTGGAGGCGGGCTAGTTCCTGCCATCTCGGCGTGCTCTTCTCTCGGTCTGGCAACAGCACATATCGGATTACGAGAGCACGCAACACTCTGTTCCATCTCGCACACCAAGTTCTTCTTTCATGATATACGAGAACTGACAAGGACGAGAGCGACAACGTGCACTAAACACTCTCTTTGTGATCTAAATTTAGTTCGAGGTTATGAGTCGCACATTCTTATCCGACTTTAACTCTTAGGAACTCTTCCACGTTTCTCCCACTCATTGCAGTGGAGTGTGTGATAATATGAAACATTCTTGTTGGCTGAAACTGTATGCATTGCCGAAACTCGAACTCTGATCACCTAACTCTGGGTGGTTCAATGAGCATTCAAAATTCCGCCCTTCCGAATGCGACTACAGCGTCTAACCTTTGCGTCGCCTATTTCTTTTAGTGTACTTAAATTGTCACAAACATATGGGCTTGATTAGAGCCTCGCGACCTCTTGTCGTTCGAAGATGGAACTGTCATCTTGGAGGGCGACATAGAAGCCAGGTGAAACTTTGTGTGATTAAGACTTGTGTGGCGAAGCGAGACACGAACTTGGAACCTCTTGTCTTTCGCAAGCAAGTGCTTTACGAACTGAGCTACCCAAGCACGACTCACGGCCCCTCCGTACAGATTTACTTCCTTCCTTCCAGAGTTCAGAGAAGTTCTCCTGCAAAACTTGAGCGGTTATCGTTCCTGGAAGAAAAGATACTGGAGGATGTCTCCATAATGGAGCTGTAAAGAGAAAAAATTATCTCAGAACGCTAGTCATGCAAGTTAGACAGGAGAACGTCCGTGAAGTCTGGAAGTAAAGCTGTAATGACGGGTGGCAAGATGTGCTCGGATCAGTCAGTAAGGAACTTGTCCGCGAAAGGTAGAGGTTGCGTCTTCGTGGTTTGGTCCAGTACACATTTCTGACTGGCAGAAAGTTTGACTTCCAATTTTCCCTCCAAATTGAACGACAAGAAGACACGAGTCCCTAAGCAAGCCCATATGAGTGCGTCTGTCAATTTAAGGACACTAATCGAGCTATAAGACGCCGTGGTGCGACAATGGAATCTAATTCAGCAGAGCGGCATTTCGAATCCCCATTCAGCCGTCCAAATTTAGATTAATAGTAGTTCCCAAAACCTCTTAAGAAGGATGCTAAAGTGATTGCTTAGAAAGGTCACGTCCGATTTCCCCTCAGATTCTTCCTCAAACGGAGTTTGCGCCCCGTCTTCGATAAGACGTTAAACTTTAATTTTATGTGTTCATCCAAGGAGATTACGAAGCCACAGCACCGGCAGGTCGTGGTCCGACAGATAGGGTTGAAATCCAGCGGCAGCTGGCTGTTCTTCTCTACTTACCTTGAGATGAAAGAAGGGATGTCGCATCATAAAGCGACAATAGGAAGTCACTTTCCACTTCGATGTTGGTTTAAAGATCATAACTTACCTATAGCTGCAGGAAAAATATTTACGAGAAACTGACGCGAAACTGTCAACTAATAATAGTAAAAATAAATAAATAAATAAATAAAAACATTTCCTGCAAATCCAGCATGACAGCTAGTTCTACGAATAACTAAGTTGCAAAATGCGTTCATGCGTATGCCCAAAACGAACAAGTCGAAAAGCACCACAAGGGTAGAGCACTAAATTCAAAATGGTTTCCTCTGTATGAAGACTTTATTACTACGAAAACATTCAGTTTTGTTATGAAGTACGAAAAACAGATATGCAAGAGAAGAAAGTAATCTTCAGCAAGAGAACATCCAGGTCGATCTAGCTGGGTGGTAGAGGGAGGGGGGCGGAGAGGAATGGATGGGGGCGGGGGCAGTTTTGCGATGAATGACGAACTAGCTGTGAAATTTCACAAGAAATTATTCTGCTTATGCCTACCTCGGTCCTTCGCAGGTTACGCCTTTGGACTTGAACTGGAAATGTGCTTCAGACATTGATGGTACAACGTAATTCTATGAAACTGGTGTCAGGAAAACTGAGGATTACTAAACACAATGGTGACATCGTCATTTAGAAATAGTTCCTGGTTTGAGTAGCACGAATTAACTATCGAGCAGATAACACTATTGCTGGAGATTTCACTGGTTCACGTCAGTGAGATACTTGTTTTTTTGTCAGCCACGTCCATAGAACGTGAAACCTGATTCCGTGAAGTGCATGCAACCAGCACCGTTGCGGTGCACAGCTGCTTGTATTCCATTTCGACTATTTTTCACATGCGATCGGTCGTGAAAAGGAATTCTCAGTGAAAGTCCATAATGTTTTATATGCAACATTGCACTATACCTTCCAACTACTCTACATAGACGACGTTCGGACTTGGAAATTGTCGTAGCTTGGTACTAAATCTCCAACACTACATCTATATGCGCCTTGTTTTTAACACTTACCGCGTGGTTACCAAAATATTTCCTAGGACGCAGCGAACAAGAAAACGCGTCCGCCGTAATATAACGTCGCCCAGCATTCCACATTGTTTTTTGCGTTTCAAACACAGGTTTATGGTACCCGATAAAACCTATAGGTTCTTTACAGCTTTTACTTCCTCACTTTTGCTCTATATAACAGGAACTAACGTGAGAAGACGCTATATCGAATATATTTGCAAAACAATACTCTTTTGCTTTTAGTTTGTGATATGTTCCGTGCTGTTCGGGTCTTTAATTACTGTTGTTTTTGGCACTATTATTATTTTTTGTGATGTAGGATATCCGCACCGGATGTCGTTGGTGTAGTGCTAATGCTAGAACCTACCTCTTTCACATGCAGGTGATTCCATTGTTCTGTCATAATTGGCGCTAGCAGAAGAGTGCTCTAAAATGGAGTCTGATTTGGATGCGCGTATGGAACAGCGATGTGTGATTTGAATTCATCACTGCTGAAGAAATGTAACCGATTGAAATACATCGATGCTTCCTAAAGGTGAATGGAGACGATACAATAGACGTGATCAATGTTAGGCGATGGGTACGGCTTTTTCAAGGTGTTGAAAATGGCGTGTATATGATAACCGACAGCCGGTCGACCCTACACATCTGTCGTTCCTCGTAATGAAGAGCTTCTTGATAAAGTCATCTGTGCTGATCGGCAGATAGCGACAGAGAACTGTGTGCAAACCTGAAGGTCGGCTGTAATGCCTTGGAACATTTGGTTATCGCAAAGTTAGTGCGAGATGGGTCTCGCCGATGTTTGCAGAAGAAGAATAAACGTATCCAATGGAAATTTGTCGGGACCTGTTGGACCAATATAAAGCCGAAGGTGATGATTTTCTGAAGACCATCGACACCGGATATGGGCTGAAAGGAAATGGTTAGGACCAGCTGGTTCCAATTTTTTTTAGGTTTTGGTTCATCGTTAACAAAAGTACATAACGAATGGTGGCGCTTACGCAGAAAAATCGTTGTAATATTGCTCTATTTAGCTGTGCTGTTGTGATTTATGTATCTCTAGTAGTTTTCGTGAATAAAAACAGGAAGCACTATCTTCGAAACGACCCTCGAATATGTTTGTTTAGTGAATGCGGAAATAGCTACCGCACATGGTGGCATACCACTAAGGGTTTGGCAATTGTTAATACAGAATACGTTTCCGTATTGTAACGAATTTGATACAAATGAGATTTTCCAAGTTTTCCGTCGCTTACTTGGTGACACAATGCGCCCAAAAATGACTCGCTTGGCGTGCTTTTCTAGTAATAGAAAGGTTGCTGATACTATATGACACCTGATATACAAGTCGGAGTGGGAAACAGATGAAGTCAGATATTTCAAAAGCTAGAATTGTGATTAACGAACAGGAAACAGAGTCGGCGGGGCAGGTTCGCCAAGACACGACGCGACTAGCTAGAGCGGTAACGCAACTTTGGGCATTGAAATATTGTAGTAGGAAGTAGTCCGCCGTGGGACTGGTTGCGCGCGAGAGGAAAGGAAAGTTTTTCTCAGCGGGCAGAGTTATCAGAACCGGCTGGCGATACGCAAGCCCGCCGATAAGTATCGGCCGCGGCGGCGGCGTGCTGCGGCGCGGCGCAGCGCTGTTCGGCGAGGCGGCCATTTCTTACCTGGGTACTGCCACAGCGAGGGCGGGGTCAGGGCGGAGCCGTGCGTCGCGGCCGCCGCCCACGGCGCCACGCCATTGGCCGACCGGTCGTCGCAGGGCGGGGCTTGCAGCACGGCCGCTGAAACAGCGCCAAGATGGAGGGGCCGCTCAGTAATCGCCGCTAGGGTGCCGCGGCGCGCGGCGGCGCGCTAGGTCGGCGCCCAAGCGTGCGCTCACAAAATACGTCCAAAATACGTCGTAGTTCTGACGTCAGGGAACTACAGCACCTTTGCAAAAGACGTAAATACTAGGACACATGCGATATTGTGACGCTTGCCAAGCATACGAATTTCGCGATCATGCAATTCCTGTATTTTTAAGAAAATCCTAGTTTTGCGTGTATTGTTTTTTTTTTCTGCGATGATAGATGCTAATTAGAATACAAGATTTTACAAATTCATTGTCCACTGCTTTATTCCTGGAGATATCTGAATGGATTATGCCGCGGTGGAGTAGCCGAGCGGTCTAAAGCGTCTCGCTGCGGAGCGCGCGGTTCCTTGCCGTGGAGGTTCGAGTCCTCCCTGGGGCATGGGTGTGTGTGTTGTCCTTAGGTTAGGTTACCTAGGTTTAAGTAGTTTGTAAGCTACGGACTGATGCCCACACAGTTTGGTCCGATAGATTTACAATCATTTGAACAGATTATACAGCGCTTCGCTCAGTTGCCGACAAACTATTTAACTTGTGAGATTCTCGTATAGCTACAAAAGCTTCTCCGACGCCGATAAGCGTGTAAAGAGAAATCAACAACGAGAGAGAACTGAATATGGCCTTTTTATTAATCTGCTGAATATCTATCGTGGCCTTGACTAGTGACGGAACAACATTGACACTTGCGAAATGAATTTCATCGTTTGAGTGTGCGTGCAGAAGATTGGTTTCCACTGTGCGGTTAATCAGGATATAATGGTTGTGAAGAGGTAATTGTGGTTAGTTCACACTGAAATAGTTGTGGCGCACTACATAATGCGTGAGTTCTGGAGGCAAAGGGCAATAACCACAATGTTGAAAAAACAACTGTTCATAGCAAAGCTAACATCAAAACAAAGGTTGGTCAGAACAAGTGACGAATAAAATTCGTAGAATTGGCTGCGCGGGAGTAGCCGAGCGGTCTGGGGCGCCACGTTAAGCTTCGCGCGGCCTCCCGCGTCGGAGGTTAGACTCCTCCCTCGGGCATGGATGTGTGTTAGTTTAACTTAGTTTAAGTAGTTTGTAAGACTAGGGACTGATGACCAACGTAGTTTGGTCCCATAGGATTACAAACATTTGAACATTTTTTCGTAGAATTGATCGTGATCGAACCTGATAGTCGTGGAGGCAGATCAGAGGCGGGTGGCGAGGTTTGGTGGATTCGATCAATGCGCGAGTGTTACTGAAACGCTTTATAAGGAAGTCAACTGGGAGTTGGGGGGCGGGGACGCGACGTTATTTTCGAGAAGCACTGTTGAAGACATTTAGAGGGCCGGAATTTGAGGCGGAGTGCAGAACAATTCTACTGCCGCCAACCTACATTTCGCGTAAAGACCACAAGGATAAGGTTAGAGAGATTAGGGCTCGTACGGGCGCATATAAGTATTCGTTTTTCCCTCTTTGTATATGGGAGTGGAACAGGAAAGCAAGTAACCAGTGGAACCTAGTACCCTCCGCCACGCATCCATGGGTGCCTTGCGGAGTATGTATGTAGATGTAGATTCATAGTCTAATTTTTTCAATGAACGACGTGACAAAACCCAAAATAACAGCTATGCGCAGGCTGTACTGATGGCAACACACAACACCCAGTCCCCGCCGTGAATCGAACCCTGCGTGGCAGTCAGCGACGCTATCGTCTTCAGCTACGGAGGCAGACTTTCCGCCGCACGTACTTCCTTGTTCAATCAACGCAGCTTGATTTTAGTACTTGGCAATTAAACTGCAGTTGGATGATCAACATCTCTGAGGGGCCCATTATCGATGGTGTACGGTTTGCAAGCGCTGGAACCTCTTCACCAGCACAGGTCACGGATGTAAAGTTGCATCATTCACGTGTCGTAACTTACCTCTCATCTGCTGACATCGGTTTAACATTGACTCGTGTTAATGGCTTACCGCTGAAGCTGTTTGATACCAAAATAATTTGAACATAGCCAAAGCTGACGTAACAGAGAGCGTATGGATTCAGGGTAACCTTCTTGCCATTTTACCCCAACAACAGCTTCGTCCATCAAACAACCTTGTACCATCCCTTCTTCTACAGTTGATCTCTTCTGTTTTTCGTCTGCCTATGAAAGCGCCCCTCTCGTCCCAGCTTTCAATTGTTAGTAACATCATATGGACTTCCTGTTGAACATAATCTTCACAGTAAAGAGGAACGCTTTTTGAATGAAATCCCCGCCATTTAGCTATAAATTGTTCGTTTATTGCACAGTCATTATTTCGGCTTTTGTAGTCGTTTCCAAGTGCCTAATGAAGCCTTTAAAAAGATCGGATACGCCTAAGCGAACATGTCATGGTCAATACGGAACACTATTAATCTTGTCTTGTAAAACCAGTCGTCAAAGGCCCTATTGTAAAGGGACGTGTGTTTTTTGACGAGCGCATGGCCTGTCGACGTAGTAGATTCTTCTGAGATATTACCCAGGCATGATGTGGTAAGAGTCGGAGGTACGATTTCATTACTACATTAGGCTCGTGCGTGCAGTTCTTATCCTAGTGCCGACATACCTTAAATCGACTCGGATAGTATTAGCAAACGTAGTATTCTCAAGCAGATATGATTTTCCAGTGCTTTCCTCTTTAGGTGCACCAGTCGTCCTATCTAGAGACACACACACACACACACACACACACACACACACACACACACACAAATATATACACGCGCGCGCATTGGTTTTCAGAAACAAGTCCCTACAGATTAGTAAGTTGGTTGCGAAATGCGATTATGATTTTGCTTCCACATCGAAACTATGTTCAGGACGTGGCTAGGGTAGTGTTGAGCTCTCTACAGCCCCTGTGTCCTTTGTGTCTGCCACCTGGTCCGCTACCCAGAGAGCGACCCTGTCCAGTGACTCGCCGACGTCTCTATCTTCAGATTTGTAGCACTCTGTGGGAAAGTATAAGTCACTGCTCATCCAAGGAATCATTCCAGCAGTACCTCCAGTGATTTGAGGTACGATCAGAACAGTAGGCTGAGAGGAGCCGGCGACGATGCATACCGACACTCCCACCGTCCCTCCCATCCGTACACACTGTCGAGATCTTCCCATATTTTGTTTAACCCTCACTCCTCTGCTTACACTGTTCAGTCGTTTATTGATATCATCGTGGTTTCACAGTGAAGTAGGAACCCGCGATCAGGTGGACCGCTGAAATATCGTGTCATAAGATCGATGAAATCCGGTCGCAAACCCGCGAAGAGAATCGACAATTATTACGCCGGCAAAAATCTACGAAATTATGCAGTAGACCAATAATTTGCTCTACTTTCGACAGAATGATATAACACAATTTATACAATGTGCTTGGACGCAGTCGTACTTTTTTTTTTTTTTTTTTTTTTTTTTTTTTTTTTTTTTTTCTGAAAGAGAGGAGAAGATGGAAGAAATGAAAAAAGTATGAACGTACGACCAACAATGCGTTCCAAGGGAGAATACCCACTTTAGTGAAAATGAAAGATTTTTGACAGTATAAGTTTCAATGCTACAAAACCACTAGCCAGTTGGGTTGTTCTATAAATTTTAGTTCCACAATGATGATGACAGTAACCTGAGCGCCTTATGTAGTTGGCACCTTACTCTACTTTCTAACAAGTTGGTCTTCTACCGCACGGGATTATCCGTGTGTTCTAGCCGCCTTAGCTGGGACTGTGGCGTTGGTTTCCCCCCCGGAGGTTCGAGTCCTCCCACGGTCATGGTTGTGTGATTCGGTTAGTTTCAGTAGTTTGTAAGCCTAGGGACTGATAGCCATATTGATCCCACATAGTAGTTTGATGACGTCATCCAGCAGGGGAAGCAGGGTGACATGAAAGGAAGTGCAGGTATGCCTACCTTGTGAGGCGTTATCGAAGAATGAATCTTCCCACGACGCGGTCGCCAACAATCCCAGCTGTGAGTGAAATGGTGCTGATGTTTCACTACCGACGATACCATAGGCATTATGTGTTGTAGCTCATGAAGGTAGCCATCTACGAATAGAGTGCATGACAGAAATTCTGCAACGAAACGGTTGTATAGTATACTGATGTTGCGGTCCAATGTCTAGAATAATTTTATTGACAACGAATTAGTTTTTTTGTTCCATATAATTCGAAACATGGAAAACACACGATCCTAAGCGCCTTTCTTGCAGCAGTAAAATGATTCCTTTTTCATAGCTTTATTGTCGATCAATGAAAAGGCCTAACAAATAAGTCTTCACGCATTCGTCGTGTTGGATGTCTTGACACAATCTGTAATGTAATGTCTGTAAATCTATCGGACCAAACTGCGTGGTCATCAGTCCGTAGCTTACAAACTACTTAAAGCTAGGTAAACTAACCTACGGACAAGCACACACACCCATGCTCCAGGGAGGACACGAACCTCCACGGCGAGCAACCGCGCGCTCCGCAGCGAGACGCTCCAGACCGCTCGGCTACTCCACCGCGGCGACACAGTCTGGTAGCAAGAAATGTGCATGTCCGTCCATTGGAAAAACCTCATGGTACTGTAGCTCAATACAGTCCTCCTGCTTTGCTTTCATACATCTCTGCTCCTTTCTTATTTTATTGCCGTCCAATTCTTTTCCTTCTTCTTCTTCTTCTTCTTCTTCTTCCTACGTCTTCCTCATGCTTTTCCTGTCACAAGACTACACCGTCCCGGAATCAGCGCCACCAGTCGCAACCTGTGGCAATGTCTTAACGGCTCCATCTCTCTCATTGACTGGGGTTTGTTATGAGGCGAACTTCGTTTTGAAGTCTCTTCAAACCTCGTCGCTAAACTCTAAGACGTCGCCGGTAATGTAGGCCTACGCTGTGATCTGGAAGGCAGAACAAGTCGGCTCGATTCCTGCTAGCATTTTATGCCGGAAACAATACCTTTACATTATTGCAGCCCGATGCACTGGCCATTGGCTGTAAGAATGAGTTTTTGTTCGATGAATTGATATTAAATGCTATTGTCGATTGCGGGTTTAATTTAATTGGACGTCTCGACCGAAGAGCGTATCCGAATTTTTGGCGGGGAGGCGGCAGACGAGTGGAACAATACGGGAAGCAGAGGCGTTCCCTGGCGAGGACGCGGCGCGGTCAGCCCATTGTCTGCGCTACCCATTGTCCCTCTCGACAAAACACCGCCGACCGCCCGCAAAAAAGATATGCAGCTCTCAGTCCCAATGAAATGCCTGCCTTTTTACTCATTATTTCAATTAAAGCAAGAGCGTGTTATTAATTCCGAAGCGGCAACTGAAAAAGAGGAAACTTATCGGGTTGAATTAGAATAGAAACAGGTGAGAAGAGCCGAAAGGTGTGACTCTCAGCCGCGACATGATTCTGGTCTTCCTTCAGGCAGCGAACTTCTTTGGTCAGCAACATACAGAAAAAGTGACTGTGCTAACATAGGCGCTGTCTTCTGCAGTGTTTCCGGTTCGGAGCGCAATTCAGATTACAGCTGGTTTACCTTAAGTAATCCAAACAAGATCAGGGGCACAAATGTCTTATATGGAGTAATCATGGATTTCTACATACTCTTCCGCAACGCAGGTGCGATAGTGCGATAGTGGAGCTCTCCTTGGATGTAGGGTGATCCCAAACCTGATGGTGGATGAACCATTCACTGTCAGAATTTGGGGAGCTGGCCGTACATATGTTACTCGTCACCAAGCCTTACCTTGGCATGACAACTAACCAGCTATCGTTTAGGATGTGGTCAGAAACGTGGTAGATCACCTTGTAGCACAACACTCAGCTGAGCAGATGGGAGTTATCCATGCAGTACATTCTCCAATCCCGAAATTATCCAGGCATCAAAGGCGTAAACCCCTTTTTGTTCACACTCAGCAGTTCCTCCCCCCTCAAACTTATACTTCTCCCACTCCATGTTCTCTCTCTCTCTTTACGTGTGTATGTTTCTTCGCTCCCCTCTCCCCCGACTTGCCCCCTCACCCCACCAATAGTCTAATAGCCGATAGCTTCGATGGGTTAAGTGACGTGTGTATGTCTTTATGTGCCTGTCGCAACTCTTCGTACACCTTTGGAAAGAAAAAAACAGGGAGAGAGAGAGAGAGAGAATATCAGATCATCTGCATTTTCAAAGTATTGTAAGTCATATGTGCCACAGCGTTGCTCAGTCACGCTTAAGTTCACATTCTCTTCTGAACCTCCCGAGTCAGCCTACTGTGTTTGGTAGGTTTAATGTGGACAGATGAGTGGATGGAGCCACAAGTGAGGTGGAGGCTAACGTCCAACCTGTACCTGTTGCAGCTCGTCGTACGTCTTTGTGGCGAGTTGTAAACTATCCTCATTATCATCATTGTTAGATACTTCTTATTTTGCATGATTAGCTTTTTTCCCCCTGAGAGCCGCGAACCAGTAAACACATAGAAGGTACCGCCACTGCTTGTACCTAATAATACTGAGGCATTAGTGATGCCCGGCGCTGATGCTGTTGAGGGCAGTGCGCCTTGCGAGAGAGACTCACCCATGGCGGAGAGCGCGCTGGCCTGGTCGGTGGGCGCGGGGGCGGGCGCGGGGGCGGGCTGTGGGGGCGGCGCGGGGGCGGCGATGGCCTTGAGCTCGTGCTGCTGCCGCTGGCGCGCCACCGCGATGCCCACCGGGATGCTGGCGGTGCCGGCCGCGGGCGCGGGCGCCGCTGCAACACCACGAGTGCTTCCTAAGATGTAAGCAATCTTGCCTACCACTTCCCATATCGAAACCGTACCCATTCCGTTGAACGTAGGTAAGGACCTGGAACTCGTTTTCAAACTACAGGCAGTGTTAATAAATTTCACTGTTCTGGTATCCCTTGGGCCACAACTGCGAGTTTCTCGTCAGAAGGAACCCCGTCGAAACTACCAACAAGAAATTACAATGCCTTAATGAGGGCCTCCGGAAGGTAAGTGCCAAACCAGAATGTACGAAACAAACTCTAAACACCCTCTCTCTATTCTAGAGGCTTGCACCCCGCTGCTTACTACTAAAGCGACTGTGGAAGACCGCAAACCATGTGTGGGGTAATTTAGCGTCTCATTGTTTTGCCACTGCATTCAAGAAGATTTGAAAACCTGCTGTTCTGTTTCCAGATAGTGTCTTGCATCATAAGCTCGACTCTCTTCCACAGTTGTCTTCTGTAATCGATATCGAGAAAGGCTTTCTAAGAGATTTCTAAAGATTTTGGGTATTAAGCCACGTCACACAAAAACGAATGTTTCGATCGACTTTGCAAAAGGGCGGTTAACTGCTGGATACTGGAGAGTCTATCGCTTTATACTGTCTTACTGGGTAATCTGGTGGCTACATACGTGTCATTTTTGTAATGTCATTGGGCAATTTGAGGACTTGGCTTTGGGGAGGGCAAAATTTTAGTCAGTTTCCAGACAGACTACTATCTACCACTCCCGTTGAAGAAACTAATTCACTCCAATCGAATGAAAGCTTATGGTAAAACACCCCAAGTTTCCAAGCTTTACCTTTACCAGGTTGCTGTTATTCGTTTTCTTTCCTTTATTTTTTTTCTTTTTTTTCCGGGTTCTGGGGGGGGGTTCTATCCCCCTCTCACACCCCCTCCCGTAGTTACGTCACTGCCGGTGTTCATAGATTGCAGCTAAAATACATAAAATCTGTCAACACTGGCCACTAAGCTATCACTTGAGGCTTCAGGGTGCTAGAAGTGATAGTGTCATTGGGCAGCCTTCACAGATTTTGTGTATTTTAGCTGCAATCTATGGACACCAGTACATTACTACTAGCCCCAATTCTGACTACGTTTGTCACTGGGCCTGATGTGGTTATATTCAAGCATTTTCAATCATTTATGGAAATTTTAAGGATGATAATAAGCATTGTTACCAGGCGATTGGTTTGAAGAACATTGTGGAGAATTCTAGAGAATTATTTGTCCACTCTGATCGCCCGCCATGAATCCCTGCGACATAATCGAGAGGAAAGGCCATTTCGTGCATCGCTAGTACTTTCGCATGACTCACTATTTCTGCAGGGGATTTTGAACGAGTTGTTGAGTCGGTGGTGCAGAAGGATGGTAGTGGGTGTTCCATGACTTTTGTCACTTCAGACTAGCAGAGTAGGATGGCGTAGGTACTGACCGGTGGCGACGTCCTTCTTGCAGGCGGCGTGGTGGTGCAGGGGCAGCGGCAGCGGCGCGGGCGAGGCGGCCTCCACCTTGATGGTGGCCATGGGCGAGATGCTGGTGGTGACCTCGGCCACCTGGCAGGGCGTGCTGGCGGCGGAGGTGCCCGGCTCCTTCTTGATGGGCGGCGGCCACGTGGTGCGGCTGCAGCCGTCCGCCGCCACGAGCAGCCCGCCGTGCTGCAGCTGCGGCTGCTGCTGCTGCTGCGGGGGCGGCTGCAGCACCTGCTGGTGCTGGTGCTGCAGCTGCAGCTGCTGATGCTGCGACGCCGGCGCGCGCCGCTCCTCCTCAGCGCCACCTGCCGTCCACACTGCCTTCAGTACACACGGCTCGGACACGCCAATACATAAGGTAAGGATCACCTTCTGAATATTCCCCATGCAGTCAGCCATATAAGTAAATCATAATGAGATGGAACTAGTATACAAGGTGCATCTCAAAAGTTCGGTGACTGGTCCATTATTGTACAAACTGCGGTGTCGAGGATGATGTGCCCGCGCCTAGATATTGAGAGACACGTCAACAAGCGCCCCCTACCGTGCAAAGCACCGCAGTGCAGCTGTGTGGTAGGCCTACACGCTGCGGCCCAGCTAACAGGATCAGTGGGAGAACTCGTGTCGTTCGAACTTGGAGTGCATAATGGAGGAACAGAGCAATGGAGCAATATGAAGTTTTGTTTCATATTAGGAAAAACGTCGGTGGAGTCCATTGGGATGTTAGTGCATGGTGTTGAAGCCGTGAGTATCGTGGTTGCGGAGATCCAAGAACGTGTTAGCTCAGTGCTTCGAGCGTTTACACATGAAGCGTTTGTTGACAGTTTCCAACAGCTGTACAACTGATGTCAGAAGTGTATCGTACGCATTAGGCCTTGTGGGACCCTCACCAGGTGGGACGGAAGATACTGAGAAGGTTCAGAGAAGGGCAGCTCGTTTTGTTTTATCACGTTACGGGGGGGAAAGCGTCACAGAAATGTTGCACGATTTGGGGTGGAAATCATTAAAAGAAAGACGTTATTCATTGCGGCGTGATCTGTTTGCGAAGTTTCAATCACCGACTTTTACTTCTGAATGTGAAAATATTTCGCTAGCTCCCACCTACTTAGGGAGACATGACCATCCCAATAAAATAAGAGAAATCAGATCGAAAACGGAACGATTTAGGTGTTCTTTCTTCCCGCGCGCTATTAGGGAATAGAACGGTAGAGAAAAGTTATGAAAGTGGTTAATGAACCCTCTGACAGGCACTTAAATGTGATTTGCAGCGTATCTATGTAGATGTAGATGTAGCGATTGCTTTGAAGACCAGTAGAGGTATTTTGTTTTCCTGAGACCATTCACCGAACTTCTCAGACGCATCTTGTACATACAAAACCAAACTCTCTCTCTCTCTCTCTTATATATATATATATATATATATATATATATATGACGTTTCAGCGTTTGGGGCCATCTATTTATTTAATGAAGAAAAAAAAGCATAAGTGGGCTAAGATTGCTTTAAAATATCTTTATTTTTTACTGGTTTCGGTAGATATAAGCTGTCATCACCAGATTTTGTTCATTCTTAACAGAAGATGACTCTTAATTTACTCACCTTAAGGAGGGATCTTATTGTATAATTAGAAGGATAGATATCAAGATCGCTATTTTCATCTTTTATTTATTCAAGACGAGCGGTTTCGACACTCTGTGGTGTCATCATCTGGTCTCATTGGCATTAAACTGCTTATTACAGTTCTCCACATAAAATCTGGTAGGTGTACTGGATAATTTTATGTGTAACTATCATCCAGTACACCTATCAGATTTTATGTGGAGTTGCATAATAAGCAGTTTAAAGCCAATGAGACAAGATGATGACACCACAGAGTGTGGAAACCGGTCGTCTTGAATAAGTAATAGATGAAAATTGCGATCTTGACATATAATCTATTTAGATTACTCTCATGTCAACCACTGGTCTTGCATTAAAATAGGATTGTACGAACATCAGCATGTTAAGACTAGAAACTTCTTCGACTGCTGCAGTTATGTGACGTACTATTATGTTTTTATCATTCTCTTGGCAGTGATCACATTCACGTGATACGATGGCCCAAGTAGGGCAAGGAGGCATATATCAACTAGCTGATCAGGCGTAAAGTTACGAGCGCCAATAAGCAATTTCTATCAAAGGACGCACGTGCCGTCACAATAGCATGTACGAGCAGACGTGTTTTCTGGTGGAGGATTCGGCTGACACGTCATTTTGTCGTGAAACGTTTGTGGCTCCCTCTTTTCGACTGACAATAGAGCAGTTGTGCAGCAGGGGTGTTACACGATCGCTGTCGGCGCTTCGTGTACATTACGCATCAAGCACTTAGCTGTTTCTGTTTCGTATTTTTTTATTTTCCTTACAGATCCGTACAACTTCTTCGTGTTTTCATGCACGATCCGCTTTCAGGAATTGGCAGGGCTATGCACTGCGTTATCATCATCATTAGAGACTGATTATGCCTTTCAGCGTTCAGTCTGGAGCATTGTACCTCTAATAAAATTCCTCCATGATCCCCTATTCAAGGTTACCTAAGAGACTCATGAGCTCGTCAGCGGAGGGTCAGAGGAGTCGACGTAGACCTAGAAGAAAGTACTTAGATTCGGTGCAGAATGATTTTGAAGTAAAAGGCGTAACATCAGACGAGGCATCTTTCCCACAGGCATTACTTTCGTTTTGGAGATGCTGATCTTCATATCATAATCCTTGCACCTCTGATCGAGCTCTGAAATATTAGTTTGCAACCTTTCAATCGAATCTGCCATTACAACTAAGTCATCCGCATATGCGAGAGTGGTTATTTTGTTTTCAGGTACTTTAATTCCGCCCTGCCAGACTACTGTTTTCAATATATGATCCATGAACAACAGTGGTGACAGTTTACAGCCTTGTATTACCCCTGAATACTACCCTGAACCATGAGCTTAATTTGCTATCTACTCTAACTGCTGCCTGACAGTCTACGTGAAGCCCTTTAATAAGGTGATGTGCATGAGTAGAAAAAACAATCCTATAATGTTCCAATACAGAATTAGTAGTGAGCTTCTTGATACTGTCGCGTCGTTCAAATATCTAGGCGTAACATTGCAGAGCGATATGAAATGGAACGAACATGTAAAGACAGTTGTGAGTAAGGCGGACAGCCGACTTCTGTTTATTAGGAGAATTTTGGGAAGATGTACTTCACCTGTAAAGGAGACCGCGTATAAAACGCTTGTACTACGTCTTGAGTATTGCTCAAGTGTATGATGTGATTCTTCAGTTTCTCCCGGCGTATTTGATAATCAAAATATCCACGGGCGTACTGCCGGTCTATAGTGTCCAACGGACCTCATAAACCGTGACTGACGCTATAATCTGAGCAAAAACTTGGGAACCAGCGATTGGGTTAATTAAGAGTAAATCTAGCAAACGTAACGAAGTGACGACCACGGCGGACAGAACCCTCACACCGACGTCATCTCAGACGCCGGCGTAATCGGTTCCACTGCGCGGCCGCGGCGCGGGGCGCGGACCGCGGAGGGATCGCTCCGCGAGCCGAGGGTATTTAAATCGTCCGCTACCGGGCTAGAACCAAGTTCCCTTCGAGCTTCCGTAGCGTGCGGATCTCCGTGCCGGCGCGTTTCCAGGAACTCAGTCCGTCAGTTCACCTGATGATGGCGACATGTATGATCGCCGAAATATTGTGCCCGTTGGACACTATAGACCGGCAGTACACCCGTGGATATTTTGATTGCTCAAGTATTTGGGACACGCAGCAGATCAGTTTAAAGGAAGACAGAGGCGGTTCAGAGGCCAGCAGCTAGATTTGTTACCGGTAGGTTCGACCAATGCGCGAGTGTCACGGAAATGCTGCGGCAACTCAATTGGGGATCGCTGGAAGAAAGACGTGAATTTCTGTTAAGTAAATTTAGAGGGCCGGAATTTGAAGCTGAATGTAGTACGATTTTGCTGCCGCCTACTTATATTTCGCGTAAAGATCAGAAAGACAAGATAAGAGAAATTAGGGCGCGTACGGAGGCATATAGGCATTCTTTTTTTCCTCGTTCCATTTCGGAGTGGAATAGGAAAGGAAATGCCTAGTAGTGGTACAGTGCCACGCACCTTACGGTGAATTGCGGAGTATGTATGTAGATGTAATTACCTGCAGAAGTTTGCGTTATCTTACCACTAAATTTGAGGTGGCTGAATAGGGAGTTTCCCCGTGTTAGACGCGCAGGAAGAAGGTGTGGTGGTGCGGAGCGGTGCTTACCTGAGGCGGTTTGCTGGCGCCGGCAGCCGCAGCTGGGCCTGGCCTCGGTCTTGACTTCGTGCCGGTCCCAGGAGTTGTTGGAGGCGGCGTTGGCGCGCCGCTGCTTGCGCGACCCGGTCGGCGTGGCGGCGGCGGGGGCGGCTGCGGGGGCGGGCGCGGGGGCGGAGGCGGCGGGCGAGGCGAGGCTGGCGATGGCGGCGGCGGGCTGCGAGGCGGCGAAGCCCTTGGCCATCAGCTCGAGCCCGGCCAGGCCGCGCTCCACCAGCGGCACCGGCCCGCCGCCGGACCCGGGCGAGAAGGCGCCCGCGCCCGCGCCGCCGCCGAACGAGTAGTTGGACGAGAACAGCGAGTCCGACACTGCGGCACACGGGGAGCGAGTCAGACGGAAATACCCCAACTTCTCCACACACTACTGACCTAGTGTCCCTACACTTTGTCACTCATCACCCGCGAAACGTGGCTGATGCTCTTAACAGTTAGGGCCTGGTGTGCATCTCCAAGGGACGGTTGCTTCAATCTAAAGCGTAATTCCTCAATGGAGTTGACGTCGGCAGCGTAGACCAGGCTATTGACATAACCGCACAAACTGAAATCCGTGGTATTTTTATCCGGAGACCTTGCAGGCTATGGCAGAGGCCCTCTACCTATCCGATGTTGACCGTATGAAAATATGCTGGACCACCGTCAGGCATGAATCACATGTTTTGGCCTCGGGTAAGTGGAATTTCATCAAGTACTTCTCAAGTATAGTCTGCAGAAAAAAGCATGTACTGCTGTCCGGTTAGTCTCTGTGGTAGAAAGTATGGTCCAATTATGCAGTTTCCGAGCAGTTCTGCCCAGACATTCAATGAGTATCGCTGCTGATGTGATACGTTGAAAGTAAGTAAACAAACGTAAGAACTTTTTAGCTACTTTTGACCAGTACTTTGTACGTGTGAGTTATTGACCATCACTTCTGAAGCATCCTACATACGGTGTCGTCCGAAAGAACGCATACCACATATGTAACTTAAATAATTCAATAATCTCATAGTTGTATGTCTTATTACGAAAGGGACATTGCGGTTTGGGAAGACAGTATGTCCGAAAAGAGAGGCAAGCTCTATATGATGCCGAGATGTTCTAAATATAAATTCCAACTGCGGTCTTTTAGCCTCAGCTGATCGTACGTGTCGTAATGATACAACATGTCCGAACGAACAGACGCGGCAATGCTGTCCGTCTTGTGGAGGTTGGATGCTTCTTTCAGTGCGGATGCACATACGGACGGGCTCCTGACGAAAATGCAGGGCTTGCTGCGAGCCACGAATGATCGAACTAGGATGACATTTCAAAGTTTCGGTGAGTCGGTCGGGGTAAGTGCTTGGCTAGTCTTTGCAGGCGTGTTAAGCCCGTCTGCATGTGGTAGCGCAGATGCTAAGCGCAGCTGCCTAGTTAGCAGGAAGTCCCGGGTTCGAATCCGATCCCCGCGTATATCTTCATTTCTTCATGTTTTAAATCTTTAGGCTTACTGCCACCGTAATAAATATCAAATGAAATTCAAACTGCTGCAACCAACCATATTTATCGCATCTTATTTTCCCGTCAATTATACCTGCTTTACAACTTGTATTTATGTCAATACGGCAATATGTAGCCTATATTTTCTAGTTCTTTTGGTTAACCTATTGTATATCTTTCATATGTATCAAATCTACTGTTGTAGGCGTAAGACTTCCTATTTCTGCACTTTTTCACCCGCCTCCAGATTATTTAGCTAATCCGTCCAATTTTTAGCCACTTAACGCCAAACCTACCTGTAGTAGGATGTACATTTTCGGCCCTAGCGATCTTCTTCCTTCAGGAAGCACGAATCAACCGAATGGAACTGTTTGCGCTATGTGCTGAAATGAACCTGACTGAGCATGCTCGAGTCCAGGCGAAACTTTGAGAGCATCGTTACGGAAACCCTCATCACGTATCGGAGAACAGGATCTCTGGGAGACACACACTCAGGAGCATCTCCGTCTGAGAGAGGGGCAGGCTTGAATGACAAAAACTCCATTTTCTTGTGGACTGCATTCCAAGAACATTCCAAGAGTCTTACAGAGCTGTGGGCGGAGCAACGCGGCACTGAATGATACTCAACGGACTTTTTTTACTTATTCGACAATCAACAGCCATGTCAACCGCGTACCGCGACATAGATCAGTATCCATTGAATTCTGCTCGTTCCTATTTCGTCCCATCTGAACACATTCAAAGCTTCTACACACTTTTATACATCGTCTTCGCATCTATTCCTTTGCGTGCCCAGGAGTCTTTTGTGATGACTACGACAATGATAGCTTGTTTTAGGAGTTAACTGGGTGATGTGGAGTGTTTCGAACCGCCGTCACAGATTAACATATCTTCGTCTGTGCGGCAGTAGTCGAGTCCGTCGTGAAACGTACAGTGCCGCCGCGTTCGGTAGACACTTTGGTGACATTACCAAGGCTCAATAGGCAGTAATAAATTCAATGATGTTTGCCATTGGTGTTGCCGTACTTGGTCGTGGCCTATGTACGGAGTGGAATCGACGCTTCAGGAAACGCTGCTGGTTCGTGTGAAACGTGACCTGACAGCACGCTTTCTGTTCGCCTGTTCTCGGCAGCCAATAGGAAGCGTGTTGACCGCGGGTTGCCGCCGAAGCGCGTCGTCTCCGGACGCAGGCATTCTCTGGCAGCGAGCAGTGACGTCACATTTCTGGGACTTAAGAAGAGAACACGCCAGGTGCCGTAACACTAATTCCCAGAAATTTCGCTCACTGGAAAAGTGTTCGAAATAAATGAACAGGTGTCTCGGCTTATCTGCAGACACTGAGAAAACTGCGATCAAAGTGTTGGACGAACGGCAGATACCTTTCAAATCCCTTTTAGCGCTTCTCCCATTCACCTGCGGCGGCTTCACGATTTTGCGCCCTGTTTTATCTACCCATGTTAGATTACTACACGAATGTTTCTTATCACGTTAGAGGATACAAGGGTATTAATAATTAAAGTAATTGAAAAATTACATCTGGGTTTGACATTAAGTAAAGGAGCGTTACCAAATATCTGTGAAAAGGAAACTCGTTCATCCGAAGTATTATTGCAAACCGTAGAGACGTTTCTACATCAAATGTCTGGTGTAATTCATATTTCAATCCAGATTTTATGAGCAATACGGATCAAACTGAATGCTACTATCGCACGAAAAGTAACCAAAAACTTCGTCTCACCGAGGTGAAAAAAATCAGGAAGGCGGTGTCCCACTTATATTCGTGGGGGGGGGGGGGGGGGGGGGGGCATTTACTCGGCTATTCATGGGTCCAAGTTGGGTGCGTGCAAGGGAATCACTGTGCAATGTAACATGACGGCAAAACGTATCTTACACTGGTTGCAGACCGCGTACATTCCTTCATGGCGATCTTGTAACTTCCCAATGGCAGTTGCACTTTTTACAAGAAATGCGTCACGTCATAAGGCTAGGAGTGTGATGCAAAGATTCGAGGAACAAAGAAACACAATAGTTCGCACGAAATACATAAAGCAATATGCATGCAAATCTTATGCACGAAAGGAACTATCCTGAAATGCAGTCTCTGCTTGCGTATGACTATTGGATGAATCAATGTAGCTATGACGCACCTTTCTCCTTTTCCAAATGGCTCTCATTTTCTCTTCGTGGGTAGTCTTCCTTTCTTCGATACACTTGGTTTCTAACCTCTCTCCGTTCTGTGGCTTTATTGCCCTTCTGTTTATCTTTTGATTGCAAAGATCCCCGTCTAATACTTGAGTAGTTTCTGTCTGCGCTAGGGCCTTCTTCGCTTCTTGGATTCATGGAGTGCTCTTCAAACCCTGCGATCTCTTTATGATCTCGCTCTTAAGCCTTATTGTTGGAAATCTTTGTATGTCTATAGAATTTGTTTCGTGATGTCAGCTGTAAAGTCGGAGTATCTCTTCGTATGTTTCGGTGATTTAAGCCACGAAAACTGACAACTGCCGGGGGGGGGGGAGGGAGCAGACCACGCGCTCTCTGTACCGCGTTTGTTGACGCCTTTGAGCGGAGGATGAGACGGTGGCCGATCGGTACCGGTTGGGAGTTTAGACACCTTGTATATCAATACTAGAAGATGTCTCGTCTTCATAAACTTTATTTGTGTGTCTATTTCCTATTTTTAACTTTATACGCCTTGCGTTTTTACGGCACAGAGTACCCTGAGCCACTAAGCAGCCGATAATATTTCACAAAAAGCTTTTTTACCTTGCTATGCGCTTTGTTACCTTGTTCCTTCTTGATCTGTTTTACTTCCGAGTTAGTCTATTCTCCCCGTTTCCCTTGTCCAAATTCCAACATTTAAAAAATGCAAGTGATCTAAGCTATGTGAACTTTACTTCGTCATATCCACCGATAAATATAACTGAAATGTACTAGGAGATCTGACATTAATGCACTATTGTTGCTATATCTGAGTAAGTAAAGACCTACATCTACAGTATCGGGGGAGGGAGGGGAGCGTTTGAAACAGGAAACATGCACATGACAAGATTAGCCGTAGTGCACGTGAACATGTGTCAAGTCTTCGCATATATCGAGATGCGTTGCTCATTTTCCGTACACATACTTCCGCCGGCAACTCTTTTTTTTCATAGTGTTGCAGGAAGTCGACCTTAATGGTTAGATGGTATCTACAGGTCAGCTGCACCGGAAGGTACCTTAATTAGTGAAACAAAACCGGTTATTAAGCGTCCATTGCTGATTTTAAAAAAAATCTGTTGACGTGTCTGCTTATCGGCGACTAGCCGTCCGAAATGCATAGGCGAGGCGGCCAGGTGGGGCGCTATCCCATCTGCCGGCTGGGGCCGCGTCATTACTGGCGGCCTAATCCCCGGTAAGCGACGCAAATTATTGCTGTACTCGCGAGGAGCGCCGCCCCAAACGCCACGCCACGGCGCGTTCGTGCACTGGCGAGGGTACCGCACAGTATGGCTGCAGCGCTTCCCACACACACTTTCTCGTCCACGGTCCTCCTCCTCTTTAACCGCGTACATTCCTGACTTAACATCTACGGCTGTGCCAATTGCAGTACATCAGTAAGGGTGAAACACTATTTTCCCCGTAGCATACCTGGCCCCAAAATCACTATAAAGCTATCGAAGAACCAAAATAAATAAAACATTAAAAAAATTAAAAATATAAATAAATAAATAAAGGAAAGCAGTCAACAATCCAAAGATTGATTTGAACATGGTCCTGTCTGGAGGTGGTATGCCGTTGCCTTCCTCCGACCTTCGATCAGTCAGTCATAGGGGACCTACTGTTGAATGTGGGTTCCGGACCACGGTGCTTCTCGATATTTTTCACATTAGCAACATTGCCAGAGGTGAAAGAAGTGGGTAGTTTTCTTCGTTGCGGACGCTGATCGTTTTTGTCCGTTCTTGTTCGATGTGTTGTTCGCTAAGCTTTTTTATTTCAGAGAGCGTTGAGCCACCTGACCGGGTGCGCTGAGTGCTATCGAACCGCACCGAAGAACCACAGCAGAATAAAAAGAATTAGGACAACAACATTCCTATAACAGCACTTACCGGCAGCTAAAACAAAAATGCCCGAACTGAATCTACTGCATATTTAGATCAGCTGCAGCAGTGGTGAATCAAAGAGGGCCGGGGGCCTATAGGGCTGCAGCCCCCTCAGGACTGCACTTCTACACTTGGCTCTCCTCAACCTTTTCTTTCCTTTCGCAAATATCGGAAAGACCAGAGACCGCAGTTATTAATCTTATGTCTCCATATCGAGAACTGGTGCATATTTCAGTGTTGGAACATACGGGAATATAGGGTTAGTTGTTTGCCGCGTAGTGCAGTGATCAGAGTAGGAAGACATGTAAAGATTTTACATCGGGCGGCTTACATGCTCCAGTCGTCAGTAAATGTGTGGGAATCCCGTGTGACGGTGCCGTAAGGGTTACTAGGAGACCCGAGTACGGCTGCATTTTAAACAAAACACCCTATATCACAGAGTAGGTAAAACATCATTACCTTTAGCATTGTTTTGTAACAAATATTTTATTTCAGTTTTTTGAAATAGTCATGTAAATATTGTCTTGTATGTATTAGTTCTCCTTTTCATGTTCGTTGCCACGGCGGATTAGCCGTGTGCACTGGGGCGCCGTGCTGCGATGCGCGCGGCCGTTCGCCCTCGGGAGTTCAAGTCCCCCCTCGGGCATGAGTGTTTGTGCTGTCGTTAGGCTACTTTACCTTAGTTTAAGTAGTTTGTACGCTACGGACTAATAACCAAGCAGTTCAGTCCGATAGATTTACAAACATTTTTCTTGTTCGTTAGATATCCGAAGATGACCTAACCGGGCGAAACGCGTCATATCTAAATGAAAACATATTTTTGTAACCAAGAATTTCAATTTCACACGGTTGCTGTGCCGCACCACAAAAATGGAATGGAAAGACGTTTACAATACTTAATGCTTCCTTTCTCCCTACGACACGAATTACTGTCCTATGTAAACCTCATTTCATCGTGAGAGTACAAATTGCACCTCAAGTCCTAAATTACAGTTTTGACAGTACAGCTAATTTGCAACATTCTTTTGCAGCCACACATCTCAGACACTTCAAATATATTCTGTCGCCGCGGTGGTGTGGCCGAGCGTCTAAGGCGCCTTGGATGCGGAGTGCGCCGTTGCTCGCGGTTGGACGTTCGAGTCCTCCTTGGGGCATGGGCGTGTCTGTTGTCCTTAGGTTAATTTAGTATGTCTACGCACTCATGACCATAGCAGTTGGGTGCGATAGGTTTACAAACGTTTGAACACTTAATTATCTTGTCACTCTCCGTCATTCGCCATCATTCAGTGCTGTGCTTCTAATGTATATTTACAGAATCGTCTGCTTCAAATTATCAGGTATATTGTCACTACTTTTCTGTTTCCTGTCCTTGCCTTTCTATTCCGTCTCTATCTTTCACCGAAAATATACTTACTGTGTGGGTACTATACCCTCTTTCATGTTGGTCATATTGAAGGTCGCCCCGTTCCTTCCAAATCCATACAAATGCCCTATCATCGTAATTTACTGTGAGAATTTATCCTTCCGTCCTTGTTTCATTTTTCATAGAGATTTGGCTGTTCTACTTCCAGTTGCACTTCAACACTGCAATTTTATTTGACCTAGCCCACGCTCCTTCAAAGCTATGATATTCGTTTTGTAAGCCATCAATATCAACTATTTTAGTTAAATCAGTACAATAAAACTTGATATCAATGTTTGTTGATTTTGTGAAATAAGGAAAAGGCTACAAGAAGGAAGCATTTGCTCTTGCTTCATGCTCGATACAAAATGTCGGAGATAAGTCTTTTTAAGTTTTATGGCGTAGTAAATTGTGCTGATACTCTCGCTGTACTGAATGGCATCGCTGAAACTATACATTTTTTCTACGAACATCACGCTTGAGGTTGGCGATAAGGTTTTCTGTCAAGCAACAAACCTGCATGCTTGGAGTACATGAAAATTACGATGACTACACCCGACTCCCCCGCTCTTACAAGTTCTGTGCGTATTTTTCGTCATCCTTTGGTAGGATATTGAAAAACAAAAATACGATGACAACTGATACTTTCTTATTATTTCGTCAGTTATTCTGCGAGCTGTACTGTTAGTTTTACGAATGCATACGTTCATTCCATTTCGTCTCTTTCACTACAATGTTATGTGCAAAATTTACTCTTCAGTTTGTAGAAATTGCTACAAGAAATATTCACTATTGATATGCTTCCTACACAGGTTATTTTGATGTTGGAGATTTTTCCCCTTATTTTGTTGCCTCCCTATTCTGTTATTTCCGTACATTACATTTCGACACGTAGAAGAAGTTAGAAACGTCTTTCTAACAAAATTTGGTACAGCAATTTTCGTGTGCTGCACGCTCTGTAATTCAGTCTTCCCGTTTGCTTTGGCTATAAACACAGACACTGTCCATAGCTAGACGACGTCACAGTTGACAACTTTAGTGAACTATTACGTGAACGTTTTTTGAATACACGCGGCATTTCAATCTTCTGTCACCGAGCCAACTCATACAAATCCATCTTCACAATTAAAACAGTAAAATGCCCATAACTTTTAGGCCTAAAATAGAAAAACAACAGCACTACAAAATAACGCAGTTGTTGTAAGGTGTTTGTGTAAACAGAAGAAAAGAAACACGTTGTATTACGGAGGGCAGAGTTGAAAGCTAATTTTCGAGTCAGGAACTGTTGGTGCAGAGGCAGTGTCTAAAAAGCATGGAGGGTTCAAACAGGTCACGTGCGATTCAGAATTATTGTTGTCGGATAAGCCGAAAATGGTTCAGCTGTGTCAAGACACAAATAATTTCGGAAATTAGCATTTTGAGATCATGGCGCTATACTTTTCTGCGCATATAACTTCAAATTGAAAACGTACTTCGTCGCCATTAGTCGCGATGCGAGGTTACTACAAATAGGCCTCACCGTTGCGTAGGGGCAATTACAGCAAGTCGTGTGTTCTGTTGCAGCGAGTAATATATTTTAGCTCGTTTACGACTTGCGGAGGGTAATAAACGTGTATTTCACTACGCCGCGGGGCCAACGGTGCAAGTTTAGGACAACGACACCACCGCCGCATTAACGTCTCCAGTATTCTTGCTGCGAACGTTACGGTACTCGTTTCTGTGTCGAGCAAAACTTGCGTTTCCTGTACGGTATATCACTACAAAATGGCCAAAACAGTTTCTCTGAGTTAATTTAAAAAATAATTGTGTTTTGCCTAGATACAGCTGACGCAGCTGTCTCAGTAAGTAAAGTGGGAGGGGGAATGTTGTACTGTTATTTTTTAAACTGGTTTGATATAAGTGAGGACCACACGAAATAACTTAGGTCTTTTTCTTTCCTACTTCCTATTCCTCTAGACTTTTTCATACTTTTTGGCTGTTGTTCTTATTTCTCACCATAGTATGGATGTCGTTTCATTATCTCCTAGACGCCTTCGTAACTTTTTACTTTTGCTTTGAACGATTTTCTTATTTCTTGTACTGTTATTTCGAATTCGCTCAGATCTGTCCTAACTTCTTTGATCAAACCATCGAAAAAAATTGTGGTTTTATTCTTTTCTCGTCTCCTTCTGCTCTGTTTCGCCTTTTTTTATTTTATTTTATTGGCCTTTGAAAAGTCCCCTATAGCCATCCACAAGTAATCATAAGGACATCCTCTGGTACAGTTATGTAAGCAAGTTGTCAAAAGCAAACAAACAAACATCAAAGATGTGACAGGAAATAAAAACATCAAGATCATTTTGAAGCAACATAACAAACATTAAAGATTATTTAGTTGTATTTAACGAAATGCATTCTGCAGTTTAAAGGCATTCTGGATTAATAGTATATTAGTGCCGGAGTCTTGCATTTATTAAAATTTGACATACAAGTTTTTTGATAATTCATTAACATCAGGCTTTTTTCTGCCACTTGTTACGTTAGCTTTTTCGTCCAAAGCGGTCGTTCGTATTATTTCTTCTACATATTTAAATTTTCAGAGCTTAATTTTTTTTTGTTATTTTTAAATTTTATTTTATTTTGTTGTTCTCTTTATTTAACGAGAACAGTATAGGGTTTTTAACCAATATCTCACATGTAATCAGTGTAATTAAACTTCTCGGTTTCTATATGTATTTGTGTCACTCTTGTCTGAGACAATGTTATGAGGATTTCATCTAATTACTGTAGTAAAATTTATAATAATAATATTAGGCCTTTGTGATAATAGTTATTGTAGCTGTTGGGAAAGTGGGAGCAGACGATAGGGTAGGAGAAGTTGAGATGTTGGCTGCAGATAGGTTGGTAAGGAATGCTGTTTCCACGAGTTTGAAATAGTTATTTTTAAAGTGAAGTTGCCAGTACAGAGAAAGATTCTGGAGTGCTGGGTTAACCCTTTCCTGCCCAAGCTATCAAATATTGGAGCACATAACTTCATATTTGGTTATTTTGCTACCAAAGTAAATAAAAGCACATTAGTGTATTAACACATTCTAGTTGTCCTTATTTTAAGCAAAAAATATTAAATAAAAAAACTGGACTTCAAAGTCCAAGAGGATATAATTCAATTCGGAGACATTATGCAATACATATCTATGATTACATAAGGATTAACGAGGAACAAACAGAGAGCAAAATATTTTTATCGAAATGCCATTTAGATGCTGATCTGAACGGGGGAACAAAAGCCAACTGTAGTTATTCCTGAACAGTATTCATATTTCGAAATTCATTGAAAAAAAAAAAAAAACTACAAGAATTTGTTAGTGACACCTAGCAACAAAGACAACTACATAAATAGCTTGCACAAAATGCCTTTGACACACTTTCAGTACTAAAAACTTCCAGTCACAGTTTTGAACGCTGTATAAATAAAAAGAGCTATATTCCTCGAATAATATCAGTTTTCATTAGCTAAAACAATAGAAAACCACATTACCAACGCGAGAACACACAACAGCGTCTTTCTGTGACGGCAAAACTCTCTTGACGGAATCGTGCCCACAGACATAAAACAATCTGTTGTTTACTGCTCTTTGTGAGCAGAGATACTGAGAAATCTCGGCCAGCGGGTGTTTCATGTGACACATCAGAGGGACACTAACGTCCCGTGAGGAACACAAGTCAGATATCAGTATCCACTTTGTTTTATGGCGCTGGAAATGGGCCGGGACTTTTAAGTCCCGTCGGGCAGGAAAGGGTTAAGGAGTATAGACAGGATTTTGCTTCTTTATGAAAAAGTATGTTCAGAAAGGAGTGTAAAAGTTGGTTACGGAGATGTCAAGTAATTACGGATAAAAAGAAATTAAAGATTTTCAGGTACATTTATGAAACCGACACTTAGGATTACATATGAGAGAACAGATATCATCTGCAGGACGCGTTAGGTACGGGCAGGAGGCGCGCATGCGCCGGCAGCGCTGCGGCGGTACTGACCTTTGTGGGCGCCGATGAAGCTGTGGAAGGTGTTGAAGCGCGTCGAGGTGCTGGTCGCCTGCGAGTAGATGGCAGCACTGGCCTCGGACGCGCCCGGAAACAGCGAGTACAGCCCGCTGCTCACTCCGTAGCGGCCGAAACCTGAACCAACGACCAAAACAAGCGCCGCGTTAACAGGTGGCTGGCCGGCGGCGCGTATTAAGACGTGCCTGCTCGCTGCCGAAGACCTGTTGCTCGTTGCATCTCACCCCCCTCCTCCCTCCCTCTCTGTCTCTCTCCACTTCTCCCTCTCAATGGATTTAAAGCGTACCGGCAATCTGTGCCGTTGGCACACGTTCTCCAGCGTCAGTGGACCACGGTATTACGTATAAACAGATTTTTCGCTAACTGCAGTTGTAAAGGTGACTCATCCGTATTGTATGGATGTCGTTTGTATGTTAATGAAATGTCGCCTTCGGAGAGTTGTTAATCTGACGTACTCCCATTTCAACAAGTGCTGCAGGAACAATGTTTTCTTATCGACTATCGGTCTCTCCCCTGTCTGAAATGGTAATGGCTGTAATATAATGAAGATACAACAGAAGTAGTCACCAGGATGTATACCAAGTTATTTTTGCGAGTTGCTATTGCGATGTGATGCAGCTCTCCACGCTACTCTATCCTGTACAAGCTTTATCTCGAATGATAACGACAAACCACATCCATTTCAACCTACTTACTGTATTCGTTTCTTGGTCCCACACTGCCATTTTTACCCTCCGCACTTCCTTCCAATACTAAATTGACAATTTATTGATCTCAGAAAGTGTCCTATCAATCGATCCGCCTCGGCGGAATAGCCGTGCGCACTGAGGTGCTGTGACCCGGTGCCCGCGGCCGTTCGCCGTCGGGAGTTCGAGTCCTCCCTCGGGCATGGGTGTATGTATTGTCCTTAGCTTAGTTTAACTTGGTTTAATAAACAAGCAGTTAAGTCCCATAGATAAAAAAAATCAATCGATCCATTTTTTTAGTCAAGATACACCAGAAATATCTTTTCTCCCCAATTCTGTTCAGTATCTCCTCGTTAGTTACGCTCATATAATCTTCAGCATTCTTCTGTAACACTACGTTTATAAAGCTTCTAGTCATGTATTGTCTAAACGGCTTATCGGTCACATTTCACTCCCCCAAGTCTACATTCGAGACAAATGCCTCCAGAAAAAACTTTCTAACTCTTTATTTCTCGATGTTAAACATTTTTTTTCCTTCAGCAATTTTTTTTTCTTCCCACCGCCATTCTGAATTTTGTATTTTCCCTACTCCGCCCATTCGAAGTTATTATATTGCTCAAATTACAAAACTCATCTAGGGCTACTACTTTTATTGTCTCAACTTTAAATCCTTGCTTTCCTTCACAGCTTCATCAATGTACAGATTGAATAACACTGTTGAATGGCTATAATCTTGTCTTATTCCCTCCCTCCCCAACCACTGCGTCCCTCATGCCCTTTGACTCTGATGTTGAATGTAACTTTTCGTTCGTTTTTGTTCTTCCTTCTGACACATTCAGAGTTTAAAACAGTGTACATTGTCTAAAACTTTTTCCAAATCTACAAAGGTTAAAAGTGTAGGTTAGCCTTTCCTTAACGTGCTTCTATGATACGTCTTAAGGTCAGTATTGCCTCATGTTCTCCTGCATTTCTCCTAAATCCGAAACGATATTCCCCTAGATCTGATTCTTCTATATTTTCCATTCTTCTGTAAGCAACCCTGACATATTAAACCGAAAATGCCTAAACGTGCTTACTTTGGAATTGGCAGTATTACATTCTTCTTGACGAGTATTTCCCTTGTCCCATACATGTTGAAAAATTTGGCTATACTGAAAAATACTAGCGTATATCTGTAAAATATAGTGCAACGTTCAATAAAAAGCCTGTCCTGAGATAATAATGTATATCTTACTGATTGCATTCGTTTCCTACTTCCGGACTTTAGTTCAGAGTAGTTCCTATCAATCTTTGTATGATATAGTGATGTACCTCCTATTTCCAAAACTGCTTGTTCAATTTTCTTCTAAATGGTGCACGACTTTTCAACTAAAGTGTCACAGACCCAACATTCGCAGATTGTCTAAAGAAATGCGAACTTGCATCATCATCGCCGTTGGCGGAGTTTACCACGAGGTCTGTATCGTGAGGGAACCCAGTGTTCCGATTTCCCCCGTTAGCTGCACCAGTATTATTTGCCTAGCTGTTGCATTCATGGACGCTTGGCGAAGAAAACTGCTGAGCGAAGTACCGCGGTTTTCGAGGTAACGGACTCGTTTTTTTTTAAGACTACGTTTTTACTCCCGCCTTTTTGGTTAACACAGTGTAACGGGAAAGATGGGATTATCCCCCCCCCCCCCATCGTGCCAATTCCGGTAGAGGTTTCTCCCTGATGTTACAAAAATACCACGACAGTCTTTACCAACAGCACTGAAACTGTAGACGCTAAACGCTATCCTACTTTCTTAATTCTTTTGGAGAAAACTACCGTGTTTACGCTTCCATACGTAACATTATATCCTCTGTAGTGCTCCCGTGCAACAGTAACAGTCCCACTTCGAACAGCGCTGCACTTGCTTGAAAGTTCCAAGCCCGTTTCACCATTCACCCCGAACTTTACCAGACGGGAAGTCCAGGATCGCACCTGGGTCATGCTGAGATTGCGTTCGTACATATTCAGTGCGGCACAAGAGTATCGATACGAACTTTTCATAGAACACGTATGGGAAATGGACAGTCTGCAACACGACAAAGGTGGTCGGGCACATTAACCGGTATGTAGTTGATAAACTACTGTTGCATTCTCCCAATATTTCATATAAGAATCATAAGACAAATTGACAAATTAAGACGCGCACAATGACGTACAGATAGGGTTCTTTTTTTTTTTCCCTGTTCAGTGAACGAAAGGGAGGGAGAGATAACCGAACGAAGTACTCTTCGCTGTTAGTAGTACAAGGGTTTGAAAAGTGCTCATGCTTGATGTAGCTAAGCTGCAACATGACAGGATTTTAACTGGGAGTTTGAGATTGGCGGTTCGACATTGATCGAATTATGTATTCTGCCGGCAATTATATTCATTTGCATATCTGTGAGTGCTGTGCGAGGAATTTGAGCCCAATTAGTTAGTGAATTAATCGAAATGTCTAGATTACGAATAAATTTGTTCTCTCTAGAACATTATCGCATATTGTATCCAGTGGCGGTACGTAACCGCACATTCTCAATTACCTCGCAAACGAGTCGGTTGCGAATACATGTTTACAGAAGGGTTTTCACATCTGCTGTTGTACATTTTCATCTGTGTCAGTTTTCGCCATTAATATTGTGATACACCCTTTATTATTCATTATCCTACACGTACTAGTTGGGACTGACAGTATACGTTGGATTCCAAAGCACGAAGCATTTGTACACGTGCAAAAAGAATTGACGTGAGTGAAAATCAGCTTTATGCTAACGGAACGAGGTACGGATCCCTGGTGAAAGCGTGGCGGAGCGTCACAGTGTGTTACCGCTAACCCCCTTAAGAGTATAACTCACCCTCGCCTCCGCCTTTCCCACATGTGTATACGCTTTTAACAAAAATAACTGGAACATACAAACATTATTTAAATATTGTATTGAAAACTCAATAGTTGCAGTAAAATAAATGACACCCATGTTTGCAGACCGCAATGCGCAATGTACGACGAAGAGGATTTTAGTTTAGCTTTCCATTTTGCCCATATTACTTTCAATCTCTGAAAATGGTCTCTTTTTCCGCTCATCAGACCAAATTGTTCCGATCTTGGTGGGTTTGTAAGCCAGGTCAACTGCGAGCTGCTAATTTCCTGTTCAAAATTTTATAATTTATTGTATAATAATAAAATAATAACAGTAAAATTTTCTTTAAATCGATGTCTAGTAAATCACGTTATTATCATTTTCAATAAATTGCTGTTGAGAGAAATACGTCATTTGGAAATTATTAGTCCGAATATTTGTGAAGTATATGTATTAGGAATTTAATACTTGTAATAGCAATAAACTCTCAAAAACCTACACAGAGACTTAATATTAGCATAATAAACTCGTAGTTTGCGCTCATCATTATCTGCATTTCACTTAGAACTACGACTATAAACAGACTATGTGAGCGTGTAAATGAGGAAAATACTGATTCTCTCAGCTGCTTCTACCTTCAGTCATCTCATCGGCTTACTCAACTTCCTGTGCTTTGCTGGTTATCTCTGAAGTTTGTTATCCGGAGATGGAATGTATTGACATTTCTGCGAATTACACTCCTGTATCCTATTCGTTGCCTTCACCAACTCACGAATTGTCGCATTTCAACGTATTCTTGTCTGGAGATAGGTAAAAAATCACCAAAAGAGGCAAAATTATGTCTATATCTATAACATTTATATGTGTGTGTATGTATGTACCCTATGTACTCCAAGACGGCTAGAGTAATTTTCATGAAATCCTTTGAAGTGAGGTGATCCTGTGAAATTTGAAGAGTATAACGCGAAATACGAAACAATAGTTATTCTGTGGAAAATTTATTTACTCTTTGACTTTTGAACTTTACCGTATCTCAGAAGGTGATTTTATTGGTTGCTATGTTCTACGTAATGTGATTCAACACAGGGAATACCAGGTTTTTACAAGCGTCAGCGTGTCTAATCCACATTTACATAGAAATGTAACAGTCTAATGTATATGTAAAAGTTTACGTCTGGCATTTGGAGCGACAGTAGCGTTACTGAAGGCACTACCAATAAAAGGTCTAACACGGACAGTCTAGGAAGCACTGCAGTAATAGAAAAATGGCAGGATACAAATGGAAAGCTTGCTACTTTTAATGCTGTTATTTCGATATTTTCCAGCCACATATGTAGTGCTCAATTTTCCAGTAAGAATAGGAAGAACTTATTAAAGTACAATTCCATATCCTTTTAATATCAACATATAGTAATAAGATGTCATTGTCATTGTTCGCAGACATAGGTTCACGGTAGCAAAATCATAATTTTATCTTAGAAAATGATTTAAGGCGCTAATTCAGCTGTAACCGAATCGTGTTTAAGTTCAGAAGGAAATGATTATGTTCATTTCCACATGCTTGCCTCATATTTTATGATGCTTTGCGTGGATTTTAATATCCAACTGATTTCGGATTAATTTTAATAATTCAAAACTGGACATGATTTTTCGCTAACTGTAAAATATTATAGCTGTTGTTGTTGTGGTCTTCAGTCCGCAGACTGGTTTGATGCAGCTCTCCACGCTACCCGGTCCTGTGCAAGTCTCTTCATCTGAGAATACGTTCGGCAACCTAAATCCTTTTGAATCTGTTTACTGTATTCATCCCTCGGTCTCCCTCTACGATTTTTACCCCACACGCTTTCTTCTAATGCTAAGTTGGCAGTTCCTTGATGTCTCAGAATGTGTCCAACCAATCTATCCCGTTCTCTATGCCAGAAAGTCCTTTTCTCCCCGATTCGGTTAAGCACCTCCTCATTAGTTACGTGATCTACCCACCAAATTTTCATCATTCGTCTGTAGCACCACATTTCAAAAGCTTCTATCATCTTTTTATCTGAACTCCTTATCGTACATGTTTCACTCCCATACAATGCTACACTCCAGAAAAATGCTTTTAGAAAGGACTTCTTAACATTTAACTTAATATTGCATGTTAACAATTTTTGCTTCTGTAGTAACGCTTTTCTTCCCATAGCCATTCTGCATGTTATATCTTCTTTACTTCGGCCATCAGAAATTATCTTGCTACCCAAATAACAAAATTCATCTACTACTTTTACTGTCTCATTACCTAATCTAATTCCTTCAGCATCGCCTGATTTTCAGACATTGCATTCCATTACCTTCTTATACCTTCCTTTCAAGACACTGTCCATCCCATTCAATTGCTCTTCCAGATCTTTTGCGTTCTCTGACAGAATTACTATATCGTCAGCAAACCGCAATGTTTTTATTTCTTCTCCCTGCACTTTGATGCCCTCTCCAAATTTCTCCTTCCATTCCTTCACTGCCTGCTGAATGTACAGATTGAACAATTACTAAAATTCCATTCATACTAATACAGAGTAGTCGAACGCAATCCAGAATAGCCTATACCCTTTCATTCATGAACTTCCTTATTACCTGCTAATTTGAACAACTTTTTGGCATTATCTCTGTGCTTCCACTAGAAGTTATCTGGCCATAATAATTAGTGGTACCGTGTACAGTCGGGGCGGGTGACTACTAAACGATAAAAGAGTGAAACGTTGCAGTTTTTTCTCCACCACCCAACATATTTCAGCTAATTCCTAGTATCGCTAGTCGCAGACTCACAGAAGGCTGTGGCGGACAGGAAACAAGTCCTTTGTGTGCCCGCACACTACCTGCGAAAAGCCGCTTACCCAGCAGGGGCCCGGGCCCTGCCAAGTGCCTGTCGCCCTGTATACCTGTGGATTTCCCACCCGCGAGGGCTTGTTGTTGACAGCAGCCAGGGAATGGCAGCCTCTTCCGGCCTGGAATGTTCTCCGCAGGCGGTCGCGACGAGACCGCACACAAGCGAACGGCTTGCAAATCTTGCAGTTCCCTGCCGTTTTCCAGACTGCCGAGAAATATGGTAACTCGTACACCCCGTTTACATGGGTTCCCAAAACCGGATTTCGTAAACCGATTTTCCAATTCCGCTTTTGGTTGGTTATGTAAACACTCCAAAATCGATTCTGGAAATCCATTTCTCTAAAGCGGTTTTCCAGTTCCACAATCTATTTTCGTGCCCATGTAAACGCGACCGTTTTTGAAGCGTTCTTGGCTTGTCAGATTGTTTTTTTGTAAGAATTTTCGGCACATATGGACAGGGTGATATTTTCTAATATGAAATAAAAGTATTAATATTAGAGTGAGCATGAATCTGTGTGTTTAAGTAAAGAAAAATGGCGATTATGCTGACTAAATCGGGGACTGAATCAGCTGTTTTTCAGCCGCCATCTCAAGTGAATTAGGAAATCCGATTCAGGCTGTGCCATGTAAACACGACAGCGAAAAACGGTTTATGAAAATCGGTTTTCGTCTTCCGGAAGATGTGTTACATGTAAACATAGTGATAGTATACCAAATACTTCTGTTCATGATGCATGCAACTAGGGACAAAGACTTTTCGGGCCACCTTATTGCGTTCGGATGGCTAAGTTCCCAGTTTACAGTAATTCAGTCGTCAGTAGTATGTCGTCCCCTCCTACACTGTGCAAGAACATATGGGAATTTAGAGCCTCTGTATGTTGTGTCGAGAGCCGATAAATGCTAACGTGCCTACATATGACAAGGAAAGTACTTGGGCTCGAACAACCACAAATACACCAAAATCGTGTGAGAGATAATGTAAAGGTCTATTATTGCACTAGTGGTACTCCCGCATCTGCAAAGCTCTGCAGTAGTCCATTAGAGGCCTCTGAGTGTGCCACGCCGCACTGCACCTTGACCTGCCGGTACACCAGTAGTGACGGTGCAGTGTGCATCTGAAGTTGCGTTTTGTGACGTCACTTCTTTAGTAAAGCGTCGGATGGGTTAACCATTTGTTATCAGTCCTGCTAATATAGTGTGTGACTGGATGAGATGAAGTTACGAAGAAACCTTCTTCGTGAAGATGGTATTGGTGTAGAAGATGAATCATTCGCATGTTACCTGGTGTCTAGAATGGTGTTTCTAATGTATACTCGTATTTCTGCACTATAGTAGGTACCAGAAAACATGTGAATGATTCATCTTCTACATCAAGACCGTATTCACGAAGAAGGGCTCTTCGTAATTTCATATCAACCAATCGCAATACACCAGCAGAATCGATTACCAATCGCCGATCCATGTGACGCTTCACTATACAAATAACGCCACAAAACGCAACTTTCGAAGGCACACCGCACGGTCCCTACTGGTGTACCGGCAGGTCAAAGTGCAATGCGGCGTGGCACACGCATAGGCCTCTAATGGGCGACTGCAGAGTTTTGCAGATGCGAGAGTATCGCTAGTGCAATAAGGGACCTCTACATTATCTCTCAGGTGCTTTTGGTATATTTGTGTTTGTTCGAGCCCGAATACTTTCCTTGTGAGTAGACAGACATATAAAACGAAAGAATTTAAAAAAAAAAAAAAAAAATGTTTGTTAAGCTTATGGGACTTAACTACGGGGTCATCAGTCCCTAAACTTACGAACTACTTATGAACTAGCTTATACTAAGGACGGCACAAATATCCATGCCCGAGGGGGGATTCGAACCCCCGACCGTAGAGGCCGTGCAGACCATTAATGGAGCGCCTCAGTCCCCTCGGCCACCACGGCCGGCCCTACAGCTTTGCTACGCACTCAGGAATGAAATAAATTATTTATATAAAACTTTTATCGGCTATTACCGAAATGTAGATAGTCCCCATTCGTGAAACATCAGATCGTAAAATGTATAGTTTCTGTAATTTTTCACGAACTTGCTGTAACTCCGTAAATATGACGATAAATCCGTAACTATTACGGACAATCCGTAATAGTTGGCAGCTATGCTATTTTAATATTTTTCGGAGGGGTGATGGAGAGGGAGGAGAAACTTGAAATCAGAACCTCCCATCCTATCACCGCCTTGAACGGAAAACCAAATACAGCGTAGTTAAAACCATCGGTTCGTGATCTCGGACTCGATACGGGTGCCGGTGCTTTGTTTGTACACGGCGCGTTTACTTATTGGCACAGTACGGTGTGCATTGGCTGTGTCCTGCCGTCGCGGTCCAGCGGAGGTACATGTTTAACAGCTAATTAGATGAAGAACGCGTTCTTGGGGGGGCAGAGTTCCGCCGGGGCGGACGAAGACGGAGTGGCGCAGCGAGCTCGTAAACACGCTGTGAAAGGCGGAGGGCGAGGGAAGCGGGAGGAAATGAGAAAGCACCGCCGGAGGAAGAATGGAGGGGGGGGCGAGGAACGAGGTTAGGCGAGGGAGGAGGAGGAGGAGGCCTGGGCCGGCTCCGCGGGGGAGCTCCCTGCGGGAGAAAGAGATTGAAGGCGAGCCGGGAGGCGGCGCGGAAAAAGGAAAAAGTGGGAGAGATAGGGGAGGCTCCCGCGGAGGAAGAAAAAGGCGCGCGGCGCGGGCCCGGGATGGGCGCCCAGAAATGTGTATCCTTACGCCGCAGATAACAGCCATCGGCGCGCCGCTACCGCGTACGAAGTAAAGCTCTGTATAGGGAAAGTATGGCCAACCTGCCAGCGGCATGTTGGGCCTATTCCGCTGGTGTTTACACACCGACCGCTACAACGTTCCCAGTGCTTAATAATACTAATCAGCCGATTTTGAGAAAACTATTCGATTAAAAAAATTAATTTTTTCCACTTGTTATAGTGTGATTTATTAGCTCGATACTGATCTCAATTTCTATTCATTATTACTTATAATTTCCATGCTGCATCAAATTAAGTAAACTACTGCGCAAAAGTTTGAAGAGTTTGCGTAAGAAAAATCGCATTGCGTAGACTTTGCGTATGGTTGATTTTAGCACATACAATGCTGCGGACGAAATGTAGGTAAGATATCGAAATTTTATTTAAGGTTGAGACACGGTCGAGATACGGGGTGTTATATCCGACGGACAGATGCGGGAACTTCGCGTAGTTCTGTCCATGCAGACCTGGCTGCTCTACGGAATATTTTAAGAAAACTGTTTGGTTTGTGGATCCAGATCTAAAGGGTTCACCTATAAATTCAGACTGACCTGTACCTTAGCCAGATATTCGAATAGACCAAGAACATGTCGTCATCGGAGCATAGTATAAATGAAGAAAACAATTGAAATTATGGATAAGTCTTTGATTAGTATTTTCTTACGTATAATGTACTTATATCCCAAATGAACTACAAAAAATGCAAGGAGATACCTACTACATGACTTTTACCAGAAACAGAAATTAAAGGTGCCTTTACAACGCCAATTACATTTGAATGTCTAATACATGTCTTGTTTCAATTCTTTTTTTCCCCCTCTAACCCATGAAAACAAATGAGAAAAGCTTATTTGAAGAACTGTATATTCATTTTATAGCTAAACAGGAATCTAGTTCACTCACTAACATGTCAAAATTTGCGTATTTTCGGCAACTACCCGCAGATCAACGACGCGTGAATAATTTAACCTCATGGCATTATGCAGGAATTTTCTTCACAAATTTATTCAAGTTAAAAATATATAGGTATCTGATGCGTGATCCATTCGTCAGTGAATCTTTAATCTATTAATTTACATTATGAGTTAAAATCATCACAGCACAAGAACCGAAGTTCGCTTCTGGCCTCCCAGTTTTCTCTGACGACTTTCATCAGCCAGACTGTTCATCTTCCTGTATTTCTGATATCTAATGGAAGTACTATAATGGTTACCTCCCTTCTTCGCTTCTTAAAAACACCCGAAACCACAACATTGTAGCATTATTCAAACCAAAACATACGAATATTCACAAGGCTTCTGATGGCAGCCAAACAACGTATAGGACCAAGACGGCGGAAAGAATCACGTGACTCGGTTTCAGCCAATCACGAGCTGCAGACGGCGGCACGCGGCGCGGAAAAGGATGGCCATACTTTCCCTATACAGAGCTTTAGTACGAAGTCCGCGCGGGCGCGTGGCGCGCATCGCGTGTCCGTGCAGTGCAGTGCCGGTACTGTTCTGCCGCCTGTCTCTGTCCCTCTCTCTCTCGGCCGTTAATTACTCCTTCTGGTGTCTTTAATTACATTTTAATGGCCTATTCAGCGGGTGGAATCCGTTGTCGTGTAATGATAGCTGCTGAGGGACCTGAAATGCACGTGCCCTATTCAGCGCTGCGACGTCACTCCTAGGCGTACACGAGACACAATTATCGGACCCGGAGGTTCCTCCTTTCTTCTGTAGACGTTGCGTGCACGCCTGGCGCGGTGTGTGTGTGTGTGTGTGTGTGTGTGTGTAGATTAATGGCGTGCCACAAATTCTGCTGTTTGATGTTACATTGACGGAGACGTAGTCGGCAACGGAAATAACGACCGCTTCTTACTGTTACTGGCTTCGAGAGTGTAAATTACTCGCAAATATCTGGGAGTTCGTACTGCGTTAGGCTGCATAAATGTGTGTCACTTCGTGAAACGTAAATCAGTTGTATTGCTCACTTTACGCACACAAAGTAAAGTCTTCAGTACTTGTTTTCATTTCTCGATTGCAACACCATTAATGTGTACACATGTTGTATTTAGTAGCCGAATATAGATTTTAAAACTCGCCCTATTCACGGTGGGGTGTTTTCAAATGTTCAAATGTTTGTTAAGCTTAAGGGACTTAACTGCGGGGTCATCAGTCCCTAAACTTACAAACAACTTATAAACTACCTTATACTAAAGACGACACAAACATCCATGCCCGAGGGAGGATTGAACCCCCGACGGGGAACGGCCTCGGAACATACCGCCTCAATGCGCTTGGCCACTACGCCGCGGCGCGGAGTTTCTTGCATATGCTAGGTGATGCGTCGCGATTGCCCTCATAAAATTTCGCAGGATTTATCATGGACGTTTAGCGCATACTTAAAAATAAGGGAACAGTGGTACCGGATGGCTTCCTATATTTTCCATATTTCGGTCCTACCATCATATTTTGACCTACACGGATTGCCTAGCGCGTTACATCTGTCTCTTTCGGAACGGGGGTGGGTGGAAGACGGGGTGCAACAGCCCTGGTTGGAAACCGACTGGTGGTAATAAATAAAGCACAAAAGCGATCTAAACAAGGAAGGAGAATTTTAGTGTAATTTTCCGTCAACGAGGAGGTAATTAAAATAGCACAATTAGCTCCGATTTAATAGCAGGAAGAAATCGGTCTTATCCTTTACAAATGAATCACCTTAGGATTCATTTTCATCGAACAGTTTTCTTTGAGCGATAACCCTCTTTTAACGGCACGCTTGGCTTATACATGTGAACAATGTCGGGAATGACAACGTAAAAGTTTTTGTTTGGTCTTCATCGGTCAATGTCTGCTTCTTATAATGGTGGCACTTCGGCAACTTGTTTCAGTTTCAGTGTTTACCTATGCAAACAGTGCCGTATATCCCTCACGAGGATGTACAGGCTCCTTCCTTACCTTAGCAGCCTTCTTAGGTTGTCTGCAGTTGCTGTTATTTATCGTTTAGGAAAATCATCAGAAGGTTAACTGCCGTAAGATTTTTTTTATAAGAGATCTGTATTGTGCGAAAATTGGCCATAGAACCTAAATAATGGTGTGAGGCCATCCACCGGAGCTCCAAAGGAAATCCATTTAACTTCGTTTACTACGCAAGTTAACTCAATCGACTCAATGGCCGAACAAGAGCAAAATACTTAGGATTTAATTTTACGGTCGCTCGCTGTCGGAGGTTCGAATCCTCCCTGTGTGAGTTGTCCTTAAGATGCTAGTTTATGTATGTCTAGTGACAATGACCTAAGCAGGTCCCTTAGGATTACAAACAAAACAGTAAAAATGAAAATTACCACAGACTTACGTTAGAAAGACATGTAGAAAATGTGGGGAAGGCAAAACACCTGAAAGCTGCACACAACTACTAGAGAGATGAGATTGCCTACATTAGGCTGGTCCGTCGTGTTTTGGAGTATTATTGCGCAATGTGCGATTATGAGGTGAGACTGACGGAGGACATCGAAAAAGGAGAAAGCAGCCAACTCATTCGTACTATTGCGATACAAGCGAAAGAGTGTGACGGAAATGATGGAGTAGAGGTTGGAATTATTACAAGAAAAGCGTTTTTTGTTTTGGTGAAATTGACCTATTAAATTTCGATAGTCGACTTTATCCTCCTAAGGCAAAGCAGTATCGTTGACTCAAATCTACATAGGGAGAAATGATGGTAACAATAAGAGAGGCTAGAGTTCGAACAGATTTAACTGTTCTTTCCTCCTGCTTGCTACTCGAGGACGAAAGATGTCTGAAAGTTGTTGGATGAATTTCTGTGTGATTTGTTGAGTAACGATGCAGAGCTCCTTCTCCCATCTCTGACAGCCCCGCCCCTCCTCCCCGTACTCAGATCGAAACCAGAACCACCGTAGCTCCCGTCGGTAACTAAATATTCTGGCTATTTAGCTGTAGCTTAAACTTTGGTACTATAAACAACTTATGAAACAGCTCCTCTGAGAGGTTCTGTAATACGAGGTATGTCCTTAAAGTAAGTTCCGTTTGGTTATATCAACCAAACGTCTACAGATACGGAAAAAAATATTTATTGTATAAAAATCTACAACTATTCAACTACTTTTCTTCATAACTTCCGAAATTTTGTACGCTCTTGTCATAGCGTGGCACAAGTTTTTGTGTGCCTTCTTCATAGAAGGTTGCCGCCTGTGTATTCAACCATGTGGCAAACATGTTCTTTCAGCTCATCATCGTTGAAGTGTTGGTCACCAAGGACAGGTGTTAGAAGAGATGAAAAGAGTCTTCTTTTTCCCTTCACGTTACCGCCCGATCTCACTGGGCGAATGTGACCAAACAACTCCTACGGGAATTTCACTGGGATGTGTTTGATCATCCTCCGTTCAGCATCGCTCCTAGCGGCTTTCTTCTTACACCTAAAACCTGTCCATGGTGGTCAACACTTCAGCGATGATGACCAGCTGAAAGAACATGTTACCACATGGTTGAATACACAGGCTGCACCGCGGTAGAGTAGCCGAGCGGTCTAAAGCGTCTCGCTGCGGAGCGCGCGGTTGCTCGCCGTGGAGGTTCGAGTCCTCCCTGGGGCATGGGTGTGTGTGTTGTCCGTAGTTAGTTTACCTAGGTTTAAGTAGTTTGTAAGCTACGGACTGATGACCACGCAGTTTGGTCCGATAGATTCACAAACATTTGAACAGAGGCGGCAACCTTCTACGATGAAGGCATACAAAGACTTGTGCCACGCTGTGAGAAATGCCTAAAAAATTTCGGGAGCTATATAGAAAAATACCCTGACTAAAAGAAGGGATAGCTTGGTTGGACACATTCTTAGACATAGGGGAATCGTAAATTTAGCATTGGAGGGAAGTGTGTTGGGTAAAAATCGCAGAGGGAGACCAAGAGACGCGTATAGTAAGCAGATTCAAATTGATGTGGGTTGCCGTTCTTATGAGGAGATGAAAAGGCTTGCTCAGGATAGAGTAGGGTGGAGAGCTGCATCAAACCAGTCTCTGGACTGAAGACCTTAACAACAACATATAGAAAAGAAGTTTAATAGTTGTATATTTTTGTACAATAAATATTTTTTTCTGTATCTGTACACGTTTGTTTTATATAACCAAACGGAACTTACTTTGTGGACATACCTCGTATATGCGTAACGTGGTAATTACATACTTCTACGTGATTTTCCCTTGCAGGAATGATTTCCAACATTCTGCTGAAGCTTCTTTGATTCCTGTTAGATACCACAATCACGTAGTTGAGCCTGCGTGGACTGAATGACACCACAGCGCTACACGTTCCGCTGCCGCACCCTGCAGCAGGTGGTCCTATTTCAGAAGAGACTTTTAAATAAACTGCGTTTATTGCCAGAGGGATTCGCGGCGAACGTTCCTCCTGAGGCCGCAACAGAGGCGACAGATGGCACGAGGGGCAGAGTCGCGCAGCGAGAATACGCGGAGCGTGCGGCCGTGCGCCCCTTATTCCAATCACGGCTCTAGAACACGCGAGGCGATCGGCGAAACCGCTATTGGCTATTTAGGCGGGGCAAGAGTAATGTGGGCGGCCGGCGCTGCATTATTCAGCCGGTCCTTTCCGCGCCCTTTTTCCACGACTGCGCCCGCGGCGCACCGCATAATGAGGCGCGGTCCAGGGTGCCCTGCCTGCCGCCTTCCTGTAGCTATAGCGCTAGCGCGCGAGCGGCTGGCGGTGCTCCCCACACGTCACCGAATCACTTCATTATGCCGCTCACTGCCGTTCAGTAGTTTACATTCCGTTACCGGAAAGGTGTGACATGGAAATCGACGGTAAGAGACGTAAAGGAAGGCCAAGGCGCAGGTGAATTGTGCCAGTGAAGCAAGGAGTGCAGAGAGAAGACGGTGGAGAGATGCTGTTCCCAGCAGACCGAACCAGGGGCTGGAAACTGCGGACGACGATGATAATCAGCTTTGCTTCGTTTTCTAAAATATCGCAAATGTGAAGACCATAAGCCAGAATAATATTTTACGCTACATTGTTTTCTGAAAGGAAGATATAAGATGAACATTAACAAGACAAAAAACGAAGGTTATGGAATGCAATGTCAGAAAATCAGGCTATGCTGAAGGAATTAGATTAGACAGGGGTTATTAGAGTCTAAGGGCAAGAAAGGGACGCAGAGATTGGGAAGGGAGTAAGACAGGTTTGTAACCTTTCCCCAATGTTTTTCAATCTGTACATTGAGCAGGCAGTGAAGGAATGGAAGGAGAAATTTGGAGAGGACATTAAAGTGCAGGGAGAAGAAATACAAAAGTTTGAGGTTTGCCGATGACTAGTAATTTTTAAGATCTGGAATTGCAACTGAATGGAATGGACAGTGTCTTGAAAGGAAGATGTAAGATGAACATTAACAAGAGTAAAACTAAGGTTATGAAATGCAATGTCAGAAAATCAAGCGATGCTGGAGGAATTAGATTAGGTAATGAGACAATAAAAGTAGTAGATGAATTTTGTTATTTGGATAGCAAGATAACTTCTGATGGCCGAAGTAAAGAAGATATAAAATGCAGAATGGCTATGGGAAGAAAAGCGTTTCTGGAGAAGCGAAACTTGTTAACACCCAATATTAATTTAAATGTTAGGAAGTCCTTTCTGAAAGCATTTGGAGTGTAGCATTGTATGGGAGTGAAACGTGGACGATATGGAGTTCAGATGAAAAGATGATAGAAGCTATTGAAATGTGGTGCTACAGACTAATGATGAATATTAGGTGGGTAGATCACGTAACTAATGAGGAGGTGTTTAACCGAATCGGGGACAAAAGGAGTTTCTGGCATATTCTAAGAGAAGGGATAGATTGGTTGGACACGTTCTGAGACATCAAGGAATTGACAACTTAGCATTAGAAGGAAGCGTGTGGGGTAAAAATAGTAGAGGGAGACCGAGGGACGAATATAGTAAGCAGATTCAAAAGGATGTAGGTTGCAGAACGTATTCTCTGATGAAGAGACTTGCACAGGACAGGGTAGCGTGGAGAGCTGCATCAAACCAGTCTGCGGACTGAGGAGCACAACACAACAACATTGTTCCAAACCAGTCTGCGGACTGAGGAGCACAACAACACAACAACATTGTTCCAGCGCCTAAAACATTTCTGAATAATATAATAATTACAGCAGTCTAGATCACAATATATGTATTATGATGACCGGTTTCGATCAATATAGATCATCCTCAGATCATGTCATTGTGCCTAGCCGGCCCGTTTCTTGAAGAGCTTTGTTGCTCTTGTTGATCTTTATTCGAAATCGGTCATCATAAAACAAAATAAATTTCATATTGCGATCTAGACTGCTGTAATTATTATATTATAATCCAGAATGTTTGTTTTAATTATGGCACAGACATGTTTTGCTCCCTGTAACTTTTCCGAAGATGCCGTGGCCTTATTTAAAGAATCACACACGACGTGTCCAATCGTACACTGCCAGGTAACAATTTACTTGGCAGACGTGACATATATTGTAGTGTACGAAATTGTGGACACATTTGCTTCAGTTCTATCCATTGTTCCTAAAGGTATTTCTTCACTTTTCTTCTTCACTTTTAGCTACCGTAATATTCTCTTGGTCCCCAGCTGTATGTAACATGAAAAAAGCAATTCTACCTTCAAGCCGACAACATTGGCGAACTTTTTCTTGTAATTATGCAGTCACTAGTTTGTACTGGCCAGTGCCCAATCATTACGCCACCTCTTTCCAAGTTGTTAATAACTTGCAAGAGGTGAAAATCAGTTTAGTTGGATTACAGATACTCAAGGAATAAACTAAGTTCGAGGAAAACGAGAGAGAAAATCAAGGAGAAATCGACCGAGTGAAACAATGGCAACAGGCTCCTAAAGTACGATGATCGGACAGAAACAGCAGTTGAATAAGTAAGTGAGCGGACATGCTTCCGTACTTTTACTTGCTCATTTGCCTCGGCGCATGCCGGCCGGCTCCGTGTTTACATCTTGGCTACGTAGTGGGAAAGCGTTGTTTCTTTAGTGTAACGTTGGCATCGCTTTCAAGTCGTGCAGTTCAGCCTGTTTTAGTAGGGGTTTTTTCCCTAGTCTTTTAGCAACTTCATAATACACTGACGCTGCTCTTATCTTTTCTCTCTTTAAGAAGCGCTGAGTGCATCTAGTTACCTCTTCAGGTGTCGTTAGTGTTTTTATTCGTTCCATATCGTACAGACCACATTATTACTGTATTTTTGAAATGACACGTTTGAACTGGTTTACGTGATCGTTAGTGTTCAGTCGACTGAGACATCAGTAGCAGAACTTTTCTTCATGCCGGTAGTTTTTCTGCAAAATTCTTTTTTGCATGTATTTCATAAACTCAAAATTGTCACTCAATTTTTCTGTGATAACTTCAAATTTCTATCTTCTTTTTTGTCGGATTCGATGTTCTTTCGTTGTGCAGTTGCAATTCGAAGTCTCCATCGTCTCTATTTATTTTTCTGTTTATTCAACAGTTTTTTTTTTCCTACGATCAAGTGCACCAAATAATATCTGCGATGTATTAGACAAGTTTTTTCTTCCAAAAGCTCAATTACGGAGTGAAGTTTTACAGTATAGCGTTATTAAACTGCAACATTCCTCATCAAGTTAAAGATCAATCGCTCGTGTACCTATAGACAGAGCACAGCATACTTTGCATCTCACTGTCTTTAGAACGTTTCCTTAGAATTTGCCTAAGTGTCTTACAATTCACACGTGGCCACGGCGGAGTGACCGAGCGCATTGAGGCGCTATGCTCCGATGCGCGAGGCCGTTCCCCGTCGAAGGTTCGAATCCTCCCTCGGGCATGGATATTTGTGTTGTCTTTTGTATAAGTTAGTTTATAAATAGTTTGAATTCACACTTGGTTTCCAATTTGCAAATGTGAGCGTGATCTAATCTACGTTTGTTCCAAACTGAAACGACGTAATCACATAAATTCGAAAGCCTTGCACTAACCATGAAAGAAGTGATTTTGTGATAGGCGCGTATTGTAAGGAAATATTTCTCAGTCTTTTTCATTTCAGTCCAAGAAAAAATATGTTTGTTTGTTATTGCTATATTTTTAGTACTGTGTCGGTTGGTGAGCTCCAATACTGTCCAGATGCATGGTTGATAATGTTTTAAGACTTATTTTAGAAGTAAAACCACAACGCCACGAAAGGTTCGCACAATAGTGGTTTGGTCGTATTGAGAATGGAATTGCTATTATTTAGAGAGCCTTTACGCCTAAGAAGACACCGCACCCATTGTCAGTATGTAACTTCAAAGAACTTTCAGTAAATGTAACTAACACCGGAAATCTTGCAATGGGCGGTAATTAGGCACTGGTTTTGGAAAGTAATGTTGGGAAGATAAAAGAAGTAAGGGTTTTAAATATGTTGAAGTAACGATACTTGTTAGTGGAAGAAACACAGGGGGAATAAAAAAATAACGTAGGTTAAGGCAATCCGACAGTTAAATTCTGCCTTATGGAATTAACCCCAAAAATTAAATTTACTGAAGGTAATGTATCATATAATTGTGGAAAGTATTGTGAATGAGTTGTTATCGAGATAGAATATTTCCTGAAATGGATAACGATTGCTAGGGGAAAATGAAGAAAGGACGAGAAAAATGCATGAAGATATTAAAATAGTAATGTTACTTTCGTACACGCATACTTTGGATATATAAAAAAAGGAATAAGCATTTGGGAAGAGAAAACAATGCAAAGTAGAGATCTACAATATGAAAATTGACTGGACGGTTTGTTCCCTGTTACGAAGATCATGGTATTTAAAGTGGAATTTTACGTCCCTGTTCGGTAACGCTGTCCGGAATTAGTCTAGTGTGATATCCGCTTTATGGGCATGATCAAGGCCATTATTAGAATAAGAAGAGTAACCGGTACTGCAGCGGTGACTGAGCAGAGCAGCGCGCTCCTGCTAATGCTTGACGTTAAAGCGAATATCGTACCACACTAAGTGGGACCGCTCTGTCGGATAACCACTTAAATTCCGTTTACACTGACGTGACGAAAGACATGAGACACCTCCTAATATCACGTCACTTCCCGATGAAGTGTTGCAGCTTGACGTGGCATGGACTCAACAAGTAGCCAGCTGCAATATTGAATCAGCCGTGCACAACTGAGAAAGTGTCGCATGAGCACAATTTTTTGGACGACCTGAACCTGTCATTCGCTAAAACGGATCAGAGTATCCCGAATAACTGCAGCCCGACGACATGGCCCAATTCCATCGATGTTCGGGAACGTGAAGAGAATGAATGATTAAAACGTTGTTTAAGTAGCCGAACATAATTTTCAAAAAATGGTCTGTTCAGTTGGAGAAGTAGACCTAGTCATTACCAAGGGAAGAAAAGCTGCGCGCCAGTATGGAGCCATCACCAATTTGCACAGGGCCTTGTTGACAACTATGGTGCCGCAGTGGAGTAGCCGAGCGGTCTAAAGCGTCACGCTGCGGAGCGCGCGGTTGCTCGCCGTGGATGTTCGAGTCCTCCCCGGGGCATGGGTGTGTGTGTTTGTCCTTAGGTTAGTTTACCTAGGTTTAAGTCGTTTGTAAGCTACGGACTGATGACCACGCAGTTTCGTCCGATAGAATTACAAACATTTGAACATTTTTGACAACTTCGGTCTACAGCTTCATGGGGCCTGTGCCACACTACAACCCTACCACCAGGTCTTATCAACGGAAATCGAGCCTAACCACGGATTTGCAGTTGCCTAGGATCCAACCGATGTGGTCGCGAACCCAGAAAAGATGCTGCAGTCAGAGTCGTGGAGTGTCCCATGTGTCGAGCTGCCAAGTGCCATTGGTCGTTCAGCCTGCTAACTGGCGCCAGTGTACGAGTGTTGTGCGTGGAGCGTGGAGCGCGCGGTACTGACCGTCGGCCTGCTGCGCCGTGGGGACGGAGGGCGGCGGCCATGGCGCGCGGTGCCCGGCGCGGAACGGCGAGCCCGGGGGCGCGCCCAGCATTCCGCCGGCGCCCGCGCCGCCGCTCGGCGACGGCGACTGCTGGAAGCCGCCCGCTGCAACACACCACAGCACGCCGATGTCAGGCCGACAGCTATACACTTTGTACTCTACAATAAGCTCAGTCAGTGATCTCTGTACCATCTGGATGTCGAGCTTCAGCTGTCTTAGCGTGCCAGCCAAATTCAAACATGGCTGCTATGAAGCATTACAAGAAAAAGAGAAGAAAATATGTCTCGATTCCACTCCCATATCAGCCTACTACATCGAATATTGAATTAAATTCCAAATGAAGAGGTAAGCAAACAATTTTTTTGTCATGTAATGACTGATAGAAACTCGTTTGCCAAATTTAAACACGGCGGACGATGTGAAATCGTGTGCAAAGCATATGAATGTGCAGGCATGCTGCAGTTCTATGCTCAGATACCAGAGTTATACATCCAGTTTGTATAGAGATCACTGAACTCAGTACATAGCAGAAAACCTGACGTTGCCCGGGTATTTATTTATTCCAGTCTTCTGTTGGGCCATCTCCTCTGCCCTCCTCTCAATGTCCATATCGTCCTCCTTTCCCCTTCCCCATGCCCTCTCTGAACATTTTAACCTCCCACCACTTCTCCCTTCTCATAACCTCCCCCCCCCCTATCCACCTCCTGTCTGCCTATCTATTCCTCCCCTTCTTTCACATAAACGATGGTACATGTAGTTGACAATAAATTCGTACACTATGTATTTATTACTGTACCATCTTCCATTAGTCAAATCCAACTCCTCCCCTCTCTGTTCTCCTCTGCCTTCCCCCTGCCAGTGCTCTTATCTTTTGTTCATTTACTCCCCACTCCCTGTCAATTTCCTCCTTTCATCTCCTCTTCTCCTCTCTATTTAGCTCCTCCTGTCCCTTCTCTCTATTCTTCTCTTCCTCCACCTCTGACGGCCCAACTGCTTCCCCCTCTCTTTCTCCTCTCTTCTGTCCATATTTTCCTCTACTCTTTGTCCATTTCCTCACCTCTCCCCGTCCATCTCCTACACTTCTCGGTTTCTAATGACCACGGGGTGTTAAACCCTAAGCTTCCTTCCTTCCTTCCTACACTGTTCTCTTTCGATCCCTCCTCCCGCTGTCTATGAAATTAACTTACATCTGCCACGTTTCATTATGATCAGTTTATTACAAGACACCCGCCGTATGATTAGATTCTGATCGAACGCTTTCGGCTTCACAGGAGATCATCAGGTGCCAACTGAATGACACAAACACAGTTATACAAATAATATCTACACAGAAGATACGAAAAGAACTGATGGCATACTGACTATTTATAAATTATTTACTCTGCGTCTCATATTTTTTTAATCTTTTGTACAACTAATGTCTGTTTAAGTTGTACGTCATTTTATCTGTGTTTGCGTAATTTTCTCGTCACCTGCAGGTGGCCTAAGAAGCCGAAAGCCCGTTCGTGGCCAATTAAGTAACCTGTTTTGTCCAAAATAAAAATTGATTCTCATGTAACTTTCTTGTCTGTGTCAAACACTGACAGAGAGGTAATATTCTTTTAACATCTAAACAGTAACATACTTCATATTTCTGAATGCTGCCTTCGTTGATTCAACAATATGAAAAACATTCTCATGGTTGAATTCGGGTTAGAACTATCCAAGAAATTATTAAATAAAGTTAGAAAATAATCACAAAAATATTCATATTTTCATCATTTCTGGTTGACACGGAAAGCTGATGAGCTGAAATAGAAAACTGCCGGAGTGGTTGAATAATGTCACATGCGACTGCAATATTTTTATTAGCAGATGGTTTACGCCATACATAGAGATTTAATTTTGTTGCCTTTTAAAATAAAAATCTAGATATTAAATTAACGGTTTACTATAACGTATGGCATTCGTGTCTTGGCGAAAACCGAGAATTGTTTGTCAGGGGTTTAATGTTTCTAAATATACGAACTTGGCAACTACATGTCAGATTCTAGCTCACGCATGGTAGACCCTTTCAAAAAAAAAAAAAAAAAAAAAAAAAAAAAAAAAAAACATCGCATTTATAGGAATGAAGTTGCGGCTAGCCTGCGGGTATTCTGATAGTTAATACTCACTGAGCTCGAGAAGCACAAGTTTCGAGTGAACATTTTGTCTCTAGAAATACTGCACCTAAAGAATATATTTATACTTAGCAACATGAAACACAATTCGGCTTCTCGACTTACGTTCGTTACAGATTCAACCGCACTCCAACTATGGTGGCAATGCGTTTTCCAAAAAAATTCAAACTTTTTTTTTTTTTTAACCAATAGAGAAGGTTGCCATTGGTAACGATCGGCGTCTTGTTAGCATACGAGTACGCGGCCTAACAAGCGGTTGAAGCGCCGTCGTGCGACATCAAGTTCACAGTTACTCGAGCGGACCGCAAGATATGGGCCAGTGGGCATCTTAAAGAAGGGGCAGAAAAACGCGGGCCGGGCGGTAACCCGGCAAATGAACTGGCCCGGCCCAGCCATCCAGCACATAAATCGCTCCCGCCGGCGAGTCCTCGCTCCAAAAAACCGCGAGAAAGCTGCGCCTCTGCGGCCGGCCGGCGTGAAATTTCACTGTGCCCACCTGCCCAGCTTCTTGCGCCGTAATTGCGACCAGCATTTAAAGAAACTGTTAAGAAGCTGGCCGCAGGTAATTATAAAACGGCAAATTCGTTACATCACTGGCGAGTTACATCTACGTCCATACCACGCAAGCCACACCGCGTGTGTGTAACGGAGAGTACTTTCTGTACCATTGTTACTTTTTCCTCCTATGGTTAGATTGTAGGTATGCTTCCGTGTGGGCTCTAATCTTGTCCTTGCGGTCTTTTCGCGACATATACGTAGAGGAAGCAATATATTGGTTAACTCTCCGAGGAAGTAAACATCTAGCACATTCTCCCTGTTGTATCGAGGCCTCGGAGCCTACGTATGAAGTATCGTCCTAGATGTGCGATTGGATTCTCGATTTCCTCTCTGCAGTTATCTGCGATTCCCAAAGGACTTGTTGTAATCCATCTTCTGGCCTTTATCTAAATAAAAGGTTTCGGAGATAATCCTAGAAGCACATTGTTCTGTCGTTTGCCGTTCAGTAAATTCGTCTGTAGTCAAAAAAGGTAATTGATACGGACTAATTTCGTATATATTCGAACGCCGTGCCACTTGCTGGTAAATTCTTACATCTCCGATTGTTTCTGTAGACAGTCCTCCATCATGTGCCACGTGTGCCAGTTCAAGTAAATTAGTATTTTTGGACAGACCGGTGTATCACGTAGCCTACTTCATGTTCATAGATTGATTTGTTACGAGTTAACACTATTTTTTTTCAGATGATAGTCTTTTATTGAATAAATAGGCGTTAGGTGTGTTGTTCATATACAAAAATAAAAGTTGTGTTTAGCTATATTTATGTTTGATCTGACGTTTTGAAATTCCGTCTATACTGCAACAGAGATCAGATGATGGTGGAACCGCTTAGCAATAAAATAATAAATAGCCATCTTGGTTTTTAAGTATATATCATTATTCAATAAACAATTCGTTTGAATTTCGTTTACACATTAAATCGCTCACTTTTAAATTCTGTCGATTCTGTTAGTAGCTATGTATTAGACTCCGAACACTTTAAAACATTTATAAATTTTTTGTGCCTGTGGGTGGTAGAGAGGTGATACGTTTTATTGATAGAACATTAAAAAGGTGTATTCAAATGTGCAAATGTTTGTATAGCTTACGGGACTTAACTACGGGGTCATCAGTCCCTAAACTTACAAACTACTACAGACAGTGACTGCAGTCCTCTCGGCCACAGCGGACGGCAAGGTGTAACTAATTTACTAATACTCCTACCAATACAAAAATGTTTTGTTGTCTCCCACCAACATATGTACGGAGAAGTAACCGTCGTATTGAAATAAAAAAACTCAAAACGTGCACGGACACATTTAAGTGTTTATTTTTCCCACAAGCCCTCTGGCAGGCAGATACAATGCTTCAACTAAAAAGCTGTCGTGTGTCTGTAAATGCTACAGCGTTTGTGTCGTAATAGGGATACATCGCTACAGTATCGCAGGGGAGGTAATAAATGAAATGCTTGTGGAATTTGAGATTTTTTTTAAAGTTCATACTTACCGCGAAATCATAATGGGTGAATGGAGCAATGTTCTATCCGATAAAGGCTGTGCGATCATTCTGCTGTCTAAGTATCTCTCGCCCAATAAGTGAATGAAAATTGCTACAGCCGCGGTGGAGTAGCCGAACGGTCTAAACCGTCTCGCTGCGGAGCGCGCGGTTGCTCGCCGTGGAGGTTCGAGTCCTCCCTGGGGCATGGGTGTGTGTGTGTGTGTGTGTGTGTGTGTGTGTGTGTGTGTGTGTGTGTGTGTGTGTGTGTGTGTGTAGTCCTTAGGTTACTTTACCTAGGTTTAAGTAGTTTGTAAGTAACGGACTGATGACCACGCAGTTTGGTCCGATAGAATTACAAACAAACAAAATTGGTAAACCTACTACGTAGTGGGAGGGTAATGTATGTCGAGCTAGCTTTCTGGCTGCTCACACCAGTCCCGGGCTTAGGAGGAACGGTTGGTACTGGTTTCTTACTGCTTCAACACATTCAGTCACATCTTAGACCCAGTCTGCTTCCAATGCGCTCGCAGAATGCAGGAAGATGGTCCAATACTGAGGCAAAAAATGAAGAAAAAGAAGAGGATCCCAGGTGACGTCGTCTTTGCGTTGTATCTGAATTTGAAAACTCGGTGAATTCTTCGCTGTTAACTCCTCCCGGTTCTCAAGGAGAGCGAGCGCGGCAGTTTCCCGTCGGGGGCAGAGCAGCTTGCGCAGCCGCTCTGCGCAACAACAGGGAAACTCTGCAACACTTGCCGATGCAAATGAGCTGTGCCGGCGCCGTCATCGAGTGGCAGTCCTTGGAGCGGGCAGCGAGTCGGCTGTAGTCATGCGCGCTGTGGCCGGGAAGCTCGGCCGGTGTTCACGGAGCGGTAATCTAAGAGTGGTGCAGTCGTTAGCCCGCGCGGCCCGTGAGAACGCGGACGCCCGCCTGCCGCTTTATCTCCATTATTGTCTCAATATAGGGCGCCCCAAAATGTTGCCGACAGACGGGATATACGGCAACCGCCTAATGAGATCCAAGGCCGGGATACAGGGTGTTCGGCAATTCCCGGCGCAATAATATTTTGATAAGGAACCCGTGTGCGGAAATGCCATCCAGTGACGCTATGAGCACATCTCCTTCTGTATGCTCTTTGCTTAGTATTGACTAAAACGAAAAAAAAAAAAAAAAAAAAAAATCGCACTGACGTGTTTTACGGCCCACTTTATATTTATAGTTTTATAAGTTTTTGCAAACATTTTGGACCAAAATAATAATCTAAATAATAAAAAATTAATTAATAAAATCAACGACTGCCGATATTTCGGCAGGAGACCACCCTGCCATTTTCAAGGGATAACTGCAGTAAGAAAGCAATGTGCAACGATCTTTAAAACCTGTGTTATCAAGGAAGCGATAGAAATAAAACTAGGTGACAACCTTATGAATAGTGATGGAGGCTTCTGCTTAAATTCCACTTGGGATCCTGCTCTCTCACTTAGAAAAAAAACAGAGGGAGAAAACTAATCCGACGTCATCTGTCGATAACTGATGTTTATTATCGATATTCTGACCGGTTTCATCTCTGGTCGTGTCGGCGCTGTGTGCTTGCTTGCTCGGCGTGTGTTGTCTTTCCTGTTTACTCATTGAAAACCGAGGTTTTAAAGATCGTTGCACATTGCTTTCTTACTGCAGTTTGGCCTTGAAAATGGCAGGGTGGTCTCCTGCCGAAATATCGGTCGTCGTCGATTTCGGTACCTGGCAGCATACCCGTAAGTTTTTCGAAGTTGTTATTCGCCAGGAGAAATCAAGGAATAGACAGAATGTTCAAATGTTTGTATAGTCTATGGGACTTAAAACTTACAAACTACTTAGGAACTACTTACGAACTAGGACGGCACAAATATCCATGCCCGAGGGGGGATTCGAACCCCCGACCGTAGTGGCCGCCCAGACCGTGACTGAAGCGCCTCAGTCCCCGCGGCCACCGCGGCCGGCGGAATAGACAGACTATGTTCGTATGCGGAAGGAGCTAGAGTCAGCCTGATCGGATCGTTTCTATTAAGTTATCTGCATGATAAGGATGATTTTAGTTCCTTCTAATACGCTCAGCTCCACATTCTAGTACTGGAAGCTGTTAACTCTTATAAAGCACAATGTCAGCCGAGCACGCACGAGACGCGCGCGCAATTTGAAATAAAAAACTTCCCCGGCGTATTCCACGACGTACTGAGAAAGAAAATGATTGTTGTATAAAATTCACGAGCACTACATCAAGAGGCGGGGGCGGAGGGCGGGGACTGGCGATCAGCTGTGGAGGGTGACACGTGGGCAGATGCGCGCGCACCCCCGCTCGCGCTGCGCATGCGCAGCTGAAGCGGCCGCCGCGTGGCCTTTGTTTACGCTCTCATTAATCAGGGGCGGCGCACAAGGCCCCTACTGAGGAAGAAAAATACCGCAGTATTTCTGTCGCGCCTCAAAGTTATCAGAAGCCAGCTGGAGGATATAGCCGTAGCCTCGCATCCTAAAGCGGGCGGCCACGGTTACAAGACAGTGTTATTAGATCAGTAATGTGGCACCCGGATGCATACCCGTAAGGTTTTTCAATTTTCTATTCGCCGGGAAAAGCTCAGGTTTTACAGTCAAATTGTTATTAATCATAGTATTCTCAATGTTAGTTTTCATGGGTAGGAACAATTTTTAATCCTAAAATTTTTAAATTATTTTCAGGTTTTCACTCTATTTTGCGTCGGCGATTAAGAGAGACTTCAAAACCCAAGACGATATATGTGATGAAAAAAAAAATTCTCTTTGTGGTTACTGTACCGAGCGGAGTGGCACAATGCTAACACAATGGACTCGCAGTCGGGAGGTCGGTGGTTCAAATCCACCTCCGGCCACGGTCGATTTCCTTCCCCATACTCACCCAAATAATCGTAACATGAGCTCCTCCTCTAACGGCGACACTGTCAAAATGTTCTAATGTTTGTAAATATATCAGACGCAACTGATTAGTCATTCAAATGTTTGTTAAGCTTATGGGACTTAACTACGGGGTCATCAGTCCCTAAACTTACAAACTACTTATGAACTACTAAAGACGGCACAAATATCCATGTCCGAGGGGGGATTCGAACCCCCGATCGTAGTGGCCGTGCAGACCGTGACTGGAGCGCCTCAGTCTCCTTGGCCACCGCGGCCGGCGATTAGTCATTAGTGCGTAACTTAAAAACTACTAAAACTAAGGTAAGCTAAAATAAGGACAACACAAGCACCCATGACCGAGGGGAGACTAACCCCAACAACGACCGGCCGCGCGCACCGCAACACGGCGCCCCAGTGCGCACGGCTAATCCGCCGCGGCGGCAACGATGTCTACGGGACGTTAAACCCAAATCTTCCTTCCTTCCTACTGGTTCTCATTTGCGTGATTTCGCTACTTCCTCTCCCACAATACTGACAGTTGCCAGGTACTCGTATACCTCCTGATCAAGGGCGGTGACTGAATGCACCGCACCCTATTACGGGCTTTTCACCTTGACAAATTCTCATAGCTGTCCGATTCATAGATAAAGTTAGGCGATGAGACGGAGCCTCTCCCGTTTAGTCAAAAGAAACGAACATAACAAGCTACTAGAATGTTAACTATTAAAAGAACCAGTTGCCAAAAATTAACTTTCAACCAGCGAAGCAAATGATAACGGATTGTGCGCGACATCAACTATGGTACACAAACAGCCCGATGATATTATAAGAGACACTCAAAGCAGGAAAGTAACTGTCGTAACTGTTAATAAACATTTCCACCCTGACACTGGCCGGTCATTTCCTTCATGGAAACATTTTTGCGCTCTCCTCGCAACCATTTTTGTACCCAGACGCACACCTCTTCAACCGAAGCAAACCGAAGGCTAGGAATCGCTTTCTTCAGGGCTTAAAAAATATGGTTATTGCAGGGGAGAGATGGGGACTTTATGGAGTATGTGAAAGAGCTCTCCAGCGAAACTTCTGCAGCGTAGTGGAAACGAACTCGGCGATACGTGCGTGGCCATTATCCTGCGACAGAATGATGTCGTCTCGACTACGCTACAGAACTTTCGCTTTGATGCCCTTACACATCCTCCATAAAGTCAGCTCTCCCCATGTGATTTCCATATTTTTTTGGAGCCGAGAAAGACATTCGTGGTTGTCGGCGTACTTCGTGGTAAGAGCAGCACGCCTTAGTGCAATAGTGGTTCCGTATCCAACCGCAAACATTGTCCCGTGAAGTCATTAACTATCTTATTTCACAGTTAGCGGCATTACTTTTGAATAAGAAACAGTTTACCTACTTTTTACATCTATCTCGCTTTTCTTCGACTATTCCTTATAATACTTGACACTGAAGTTACGTCCTTTTTTCGTTTCCTTCGCTGCCGTGACTTACATTAATATTACCCGGTGCCAATATTATACCTTACATTTCATAAATGGTCCTTTGAGGTACCGGAAATAGCTAATTTTACGGAGTATTCTGTGAGAAAGTTACAGTCGACATTAATTTGTTGCATAAAAGTCGACTCCTTTGGTTTGTTAAGCCCGTAACCGAAAGCGCAATATCCTTGGAAGTGAAGAAATTTTAATCGCCATGATTTGAATAGTGAGGATATTATAAATCGTAATGCACAACAGACTTTGTACCAATGTTGGAGTTTAAATTGCAAACGTTTCTACGTTGTCACCACCTACATCTTCATGTTCATTTACAGGTGTGTGGTGGAGGGTATTTTTTTGTACCTCTATCACCATATTTTTCTGTTCCAGTCGTGTATCCGTCGCGGGAAAAAAGAATGCGTGGACTCCAATGTCTTTACTTTTATCCTCGTGGCCTATCTGCGAGATATATGTATGAGGAAACAATGTATTGGTTGGCTCTTACAGAAACTTACGCCTTCGGAACTTCAACAATCGTGAAGCAGAAATGGCTCCTTTACAGCGTATGCCACTGCAGTTTGCAGACTTTCGTGCTTGCTGAGTGAATCCGGAACGAATCGTATTGGTCTTCTTTTCATGTTTTCTATCCAACAAACGTGTCTGGTACGGATCTCATGCTGACGATCAATATTCAAGCATTGCCCGAATGTTTTATAAGCTACTTTTGTTTGTTGACGTACTGAGCTTCCTGGGGATTCTTACAATGATTCCAAATCTGAAATCTGCCTTACCTACGATGAAGTTTTTGTGGTCGTTCCGCTTCAGATCGCTTCTTATGCATAATCCATGATAATTTATAGAAATAACAGTTCCCAGTGATTGTTCTGCAGTGTTGTAGTCTTACAGTAAAGGATCTTTCTATGTGTTCGCAATACGTTACATTAATTTATGTTGAAGGTCAATAACCCTACCTGCACCACGTGTCGAACGCTGCGTTTACAACAATTTTCCAGTGTTGGGACTGCTTTGTATACTACGTTAACAGCCGCGAAAAATCTAATTGAACTTCTGAAGTTATCATTTATACATGTTATGAAAAATAATGCCGGCTGCGGTGGCCGAAGGGACTGAGGTGCTCCAGTCACGGTGTGCACGGCCACTACGGTCGGGGGTTCGAATCCCCCCCCCCCTCGGGCATGGATATTTGTGCCGTCCTTAGTGTTAGTTACTTCATAAGTAGTTTGTAAGTTTAGGGACTGATGACCCCGTAGTTAGGTCCCGTAAGCTCTACAAACATTTGAACATTTTGTAAAACAAATTTCTCTTGGCGGCACCCAAGAAAATCCGATCACGTCGGAAGGCTTGCGACTTGCATTGCGTGATAGTGATACATACACCGTATGAGAACATTCGAATTAGAGGTGTTCGGAGAAAGATAAACACCTCCGTAGCTGAGTAGTTAGTGTCGATGTCTCCGGTGCGGAAGGGCCTCTTCGCATTTTTTATGGCGGCGGGAGGTCTGGAACGGGATGCACACAGCCTCATGTGGCCAAATGAGATGCTTGAATAAAAAAGCAGCGTCACCATCAGGACTGATGTACTGCGGTAACGGCTGGATCGTTTGGCAGCATGCTGAATACACATCCCACAAGCATGGACGCTTCTGGTACTGCCTTGACAACAGCCAATCAGTCGGAACAGGCCTAATCTGTGAATTGTGTTTAGTTTATCGTTTTTCCTCTTACCTTCCCGTTTCATGGTCGTCAACGATACAAGTACGAGGTTACAAAAAATGTCTGTAAATCTATCGGACCAAACTGCGTTGTCATCAGTCCATAGCTTACAAACTACTTAAATCTAGGTAAACTAACCTACGGACAAACACACACACCCATGCCCCAGGGAGGACTCGAACCTCCACGGCGAGTAACCGCGCGCTCCGCAGCGAGACGCTTTAGACCGCTCGGCTACTCCACCGCGGCACGAGGTTACACTTACACTCATTTTCGTCAGCTACACTAAATAGTTTCACTAAAGACGTTTAATACGGTAGATGCTGAAATGGCGCCCACTGTGAAAGCTGGCACAAGGCTATCAGCCACACTAAGGAGAATTACAGAAATTGCGAATGTAGTTCTGTAACGCCGCAGCAACCAAATCGAGACTGGTTGAGTAGACGGTGCAAAAGGCTGCGTTTTGTGGACGGCGGAGCGGAGCTACCGCCGTGGACGCCGCGTTCCGTCAAGGAGGCCCGCACACGGCTTTCAGCGCGGCTCCGTGTTTGTTTACGTAGCTGTTAGGCGAGATTAACGTCGCTATGACCGGCACACCTCCAAGACCAACTAGTCGTTTACTACCTGTACGTCGCCGTGTAAACGTGTTTTCTGACAGAGCGCTGTGCCTCGCGACTCTGAAGACTGAAACTCTGTTATTTCCAGTGTCGTTACTAGCAGGAATAACCACTGACGAGCCAGTAGCGTACAAATCACGCTGGAATTTATTTCATTAAGATTCGACGCGAATTAACGTTACCTTTGCACCTTATGAAGCGTTATTTTTAAAGCAATAAAATCTGTCAACTAACAAAGAGTTTTTACGGTTATGCGTAGCTAGAAACCCCTACATTCGGCATCTCGTAGCACTAAACAGCCTGTGATTTATCGGATAGTTCGGCACAGTTTTGTCAACGCTCACGTGGTCGATTTATAACAGTCTAATACAAAAGCCGGCTGCGGTGGCCGAGCATTCTGCGGCGCGTCAGTCACAGTCTGCACGGCCACTACGGTCGGGGATTCGAATCCCCCCTCGGGCAAGGATATTTGTGCCGTCCTTAGTCTTAGCTAGTTCAAAAGTAGTTTGTAAGTTTAGGGACTGATGATTCCGTAGTTAAGTCCCGTAAGCTCTACAAACATTTGAACATTTTGTAAAACAAATTTCCAGAGTCACGAATCATACTTGATCACATTACAGTCTTCACCTTCATGGTGCGAATACTCTGCGATTCGAAGAAATAACAACGAAGGTTTTTCCTATATTTATTTATGAATATGTCTTTAGCCTTCGCATCTATTTGTTGCAAATGTTTTTATCTCTACGTAACAATTACATACAGTGCCCCCTCTAAAGTGTTTTTCATTCTTATGGTTTTGCCTGACACGCTATTATTCCTTCTCTACTGATTCATTTCAGTGTTTCGTTCGACGGAATAGCAGATTTTTCAATACCTTGACCTTTTTTTTTTTTTTTTTCGTTAAATGTCTTCGATAGATAACTTCCCTGATACATTAGTGTTAATATTATTAAATTTTTAACATTAGCTGTTCACATAATATTAAGTTCTGTTCGTACTATCACGTTTAATGTGGCCCCGTTTCTTTTGTATGACACAATGATGATAGGAATGCACGTTATTTGCTGGGTTTCTTAATTTATAAGTGCGATATGAGTTAATAATATGCCGTTAAAATGACCTTTTCTCATCGTCATTTATCTCTGCTTCTTTCAGAGTTAATGCTAAATAAATTGAGAGAAAATATACGTGTTTGTACCATATTTTTCTGCCTACGTAACCCGTTTCCAATTTCACGATACGCTTGCCAGAGCGTTGATCGATCCATTTTCATACTTCTCTACCTTTCCACTCTCCAAAACGGAGCGTCAAACACGAATACCGTTTCCGTTAGAACTTTGATTTCTATTATTTTATTTGGTGTTATTTCTCGCTATAAAGGGTTGATTTTTTCATCGTGTACAGACTCTAGGGATTGATCGATATGACGATACGGAACAAAAAGGTGTAATGAACTTAGGTCGGGAAATGCTTGGTTTCCATACTAGATGCCATTTATTTAATCATGCTTTGTTACAGAGATTGAGATCGTATACGTGCTGTGTCACACAGCCACAGATACATTGTGCATGGTTATGTGGCCGCTACATGACGGTGCTGCAGCACACTTCGCCGTTAAGGTCAGGACGCATCTAAATCGTGTCTTTCCTGGTCGATGGATCAGACGAGGAGGTCCAGTTGTATGGCCTGCTCGTTCACCGGATCTCAACCTGTACGATTTCTGGTTATGGGACCATCTGAAAAATAGCGTGCATGTAGAGCCCACTGCAGATGTGGAGACACTGGAGAAGCGCACTCATGCAGTGTTGCCACCGTCGCGATTTTAGTGCTCCAGTGTGAAAGGCAGCACGGAAACGCCTCCGTTGACGCTCACGAAATCCATTTTCAACATATATATTGTTCGTGTGAAAAATACCGAGTAGCACCGTGGTTCGGAACCCACGTTAAACTGTAGGTCCCCCTATATCTGACTGGGCAAGTCAGTTCGAAGGTCGGACGGAGGAAGGCAACGGCATACCACCTCCAAACAGGACGATGCCTAGTAAAGCACTGTGCTGTTCAAACCAATGTACGGATTGTTGACTGCTTTACCTTACATTTTACTGTAACGGTTGCTGCATGCCACAGTGCGTATTAGAGCGCAGTCTCTGTGATGAAGCGTGACTGAAATACGGTCTCTAGCACGGGAACCACGCATTTTCGGATATAAATTCATCAGACCCTTTTTGTTCCGTTCATCTAGATCAATCGTTAGTTTTGTGTCCCAGCCTCATCGCCGCTTTTGTGTCTCGTTTCCGTCGTTGGTGTCGGTGGCCGAGTAGAAAGAGACCGACACAGGAATAAAGGATGCACGCTTGTGCAGGTAGGAGGTGACCAGCCAGTGGGGCAGCAGAAACTAGAAACACTACAGTAAATTAGAACGATATATATATTTCATAGAGACGTAGTAATACTTAACTTTTACATAGCTCAGTACTGCAAAATGCTGATACATAGTTGAGCTAGAGGCCTGCCTAGTGCCTGACCGATAGCCAAATCTTCACTGGTGCCTATCTGATTCCGAAGTGTTAACTGGTTCCTATCTCAGTCCCAACTGAACGATGTCGTTCAGTGGTGGCCACGAGCGGATTTGCAGCGGAGGGCGCTCGTGGCTGACGTCGTAAGAACGCCGCGCCGTGCGTGCATGGCGGCGCGCGGCGAAAGTAGGTGGCGCGCACTTTAGACTTGTGCGACACCACATTTAGTTTGTGCCTTGTGGGGAAAAAATTGCCCTTTACGGATGAGCGGCAACAAAATATTTTCGCAGTCTAAGGAGGAAGCTGGTGTTCGAAATTTAGCAACACTCGCGGCAACGAAACGAACGTTCGTTTTAATGATTGCCACGCGTATCATGTCGCGGCACTGTTCTCCCTATTGTGTGGTAATGTAAAACGAGCTGCCCTTGGTTGTACCTTCTCGCTGTCCCGTGTCAGCCCTATCTGTTGTGGAACCGATACCGCGCAGCAGTATTCCAGCAGCGGGCGGAGATCTTTTAACGGATCTAATCGCCGCCGCTGTATTCCAGTTTGCTGCAGTCCTTATGTCGATATTGTCGGTAGAGTCCTTTCCAAACCGGCGGTGCACCCCGACTCGGCGCTAAGACGTCGGGCGGCTGGGGCCGCGACGTGCGTCTTGCCTCCGCTTTGTTGTGCTCGGCGCGGCGCGGGGTTTCCAGAAAGCCTTCCGCACCAATTTAACGCGGGCCGGCGCGCAGCTTATTAAAGCGGAGGGGATAAATCTGAGTTAGCTGGCAGGCTAGCTGGCTAGCCGGCCTCGTGGAGATGCTATCCGCCGGCACGGCGCGGCGAGCGGGGCCGGGAACCGGCCGGGCCGCGCCGCGCACCCCAGCACCCGAATCTCTAGCACTAAAGGGAATAAATTTTCTGCAATCGTTGACGATCCCTGTGAATAGAGACGTCCAAATCGCTTGATGAATTTATTTTTTATATAACGACTAGCTGAAAACAGGGTGATGCCCGGCTATTTATTTATTCCAATATTGAGTTAGTAATTCTTCGCTTGCCTTCTCTCTCGGTCCATTTCCTCCACCTAACTCAGCTTATCTCCTCCTCTAGCTCTCTCTGTCCCTTTCATTTACACTATACAGTTTACTATCTTATTGTCAGCTAACATTTGCGATGGTTTTATATACAGGTTGTTACAAAAAGGTATGCGCCTCGGTTGCACACTGGTAGAGTGCCAGACTACAAATCCAAAGGTCGCGGGTTCGTTCCCCGCCAGGTCCTAGGATTTTGATCTGTCACATTCCTCTTCTTTCACCTCTGGCAGTATTGCTCATCTGGAAAATACCGAGTAGCACCGTGTTTCGGAACCCACGTTAAACTGTAGGTCCCCCTATAACTGGCTGGGTAAGTTAGTTCGAAGGTCGGAGGAAGGCAACGGCATACCACCTCCAAACAGGACCATGCCTAGTAAAGCACTGTGGTGTTCAAACCAATCTTCGGATTGTTGACTGCTTTACCTTTTTTACAAAAAGGTACGGCCAAACTTTCAGGAAACATTCCTCACACACCAAGAAAGAAAATATATTATGTGGACATGAGTCCGGAAACGCTTAATTTCCATGTTACAGCTCATTTTATTACCTCTCTTCAATTCACATTAATGATGGAATGGAAACACACAGCAACAGAACGTACCAGCGTGACTTCAAACACTTTGTTGCAGCAAATGTTCTCCGCTAGCGAGGATACGTGCATCCACCCTCCGTCGCATGGAATCCCTGATGCGCTGATGCAGCCCTGGAGAATGGCGTAATGTATCACAGCCGTCCACAATACGAGCACGAAGAGTCTCTACTTTTGGTACCGGGGTTGCGTAGACAAGAGCTTTCAAATGCCCCCATAAATGAAAGTCCAAGAGGGTTGAGGTCAGGAGAGCGTGGAGGCCATGGAATTGGTCCGCCTCTACCAATCCATCGGTCACCGAATCTGTTGTTGAGAAGCGTACGAACACGTCGACTGAAATATGCATTAGCTCCATCGTGCATGAACCACATGTTGTATCGTACTTGAAAGGCACATGTTCTAGCAGCACAGGTAGAGTATCCCGTATGAAATCATGATAACGTGCTCCAGTGAGCGTAGGTGGAAGAACATGAGGCCCAATCAAGACATCGCCAACAATTCCTGCCCAAACGTTCACAGAAAATCTGTGATGATGACGTGATTGCACAATTTCGTGTGGATTCTCGTCAGCCGGCCGCGGTGGCCGAGGAGTCTGAGGCGCTCAAGTCACGGTCTGCACGGCCACTACGGTCGGGGGTTCGATCCCCCCTCGGGCATGGACCAAGCACCGTATGAAATATCATGTAGAATGTGACGTTTTTATTGTTTTGAAGGTGAAGTGTGTAAAATTTTATCAACATCGAAATAAAACTTTAAATTGAAATATTACGCATGTACATAGCTATGTTCATATTGTTTTGAAGATCAAGAGAACAACATTTCATCAGGATCGGACTACAGCTGTATATTTTATCAAAGTTCGTATGTAAAGTACTGTAACCTCCGTCAGGCACCATACGAGATTGTGTGTAAATGTTGACCTTCCTTTTGTTCTGAAAGTTAAGTCAGTAAACTTTAACACAATCGGTTGAACTATATGGAAGTGCATAAAATGATACTGTAATTCGAAATGGCGATGCCCATACAAAATGTTCAGTTCCGATTTTTTCGATTTTTCTCTTATCCCTCGTTTTTTTGCATAAAGTAACCCTTAATAAAGCGAACACGTTTTGGCGGATACAGCTATTCATTCTTATATACAAAAATGGTTCTGCCCGTTTCATCATCAGAGTGAAATTTACGTCGGGGAAAATTAACTAACATATTTATTTCCGACCACTTTCTGGCTGCTAGTGGATTCTCCAGAGGGCAGTTAACAAATTGCAGTCGCATTCCAGAGAACGGCGCTTCAAATCCGCCTCCTGCCATATAGATTTAGCTTTTTCCGTGATTTCCCTAAATCGCACCAGGCCAATTGCGGAAATGATTCTCCTGATAGCAGACTGCCGATTTCCCTTCCCCATGTTTACCACTTCGAGTTTACGCTCTGTCTCTAATGACTACTCTGTCGACGGAACATTAAACTCTAATCTTCCTTCAGTGTTCGGTATTCTTACCCCAAGCCTGGACATCGAATATCTACTAAAAAAAGGTACTAGGTGCCCGAAATTTGTGGGAAATAAATATTTATCTTGTTCAACAGATTGCCGACTTTTTGCAACAAAATTTTTACATTCGTTGAAAAATATTTATCTTGTTCAACAGATTGCCGACTTTTTGCAACAAAATTTTTACATTCGTTGAAACAGGGGCAAAATATTGATTTATTATCTTAAGCTGAACTCACGGTCAGCCCTGCTAATGTATAATTAGCGCCTCTTAGTTTTAGGATCATTTACTCTTAACTACAAATATGATTATGACAGTATCCGACACGTCGTATTTTAGGCGGCTTCCTACCAGTAATTGATAAGGTCACTAATGTTTGTACAAACTTGTGAAATTATTAGGAATGTTTACGCTTTCTCCCAAATTATTATTTTTCAGTAATCAAAACTGTTATTTTTTTTAAATATTCAGTTCGACTGGACATGGTGGGTACATTTATCCTAACATCGATAGAGTAAAAATTCTCCCCCCCCCCCCTTTCCTTTTGTTACGAGAATCTGTTTTCCATAATCTTGCTTTAAGGCAATGGGAAGGAGCACTTCAAGTATAAACAGAAGTAATACATCACTTCTTACAGAAAGTGTTACACAGCAGAGCTTCTGCAAAGTTCGGATGAGCCGTGCGTGGTTTGCGCAGACAGCGGAAGGCAGCGTTCCTCGTTCGAGTCCCGTTGCGGCAGCCAGGTTTAATCTACCAGAGTTGCAAAACAGTGCACACTCGGCTGCAGAGCCAAAGATTCATTCGGGGAAGAAAGACGCCTGTTTAATATCCAGTCGAGCGCTGTCCGCCGTTGGGAAGAATGCGCGCGGCAGGCACGCAGCGGCATTGTGCATTGTGCGCACCGCGTGCATTGTGGCGCGGTCAACACGGCAGTGGTGCACGCCGTTCTAAAAACATTGTCGTACACGCACTTGTGTCAACACTGCGCGTATGACTAACCTGATGAGGTCTGACGGGCGTAAATATAACTTCGTATCTTTTCAGTTCATTGGTACTACGTGCATAATGCCGGTCAAGTTTTTGATTCACGTGACTGTGAACTCATTAGGTTGTTGTTAAATAACAGTACCACCAAAAGGCAATAATAGAAGGAAATAGGCTAACAGCAGAATGAGGCCTACAGTGAAGTCTACCAGTAATGCAATATTTCTGAGACGGCTAGTAACAGCGTCGGCAGCTAGAGGAAGGTCGTATCCCAGCTCTACTCTTCACCCCGCGCAGGCGTTCTTCTGCACGGCCTATAATCTGAAGTCTGAAATAAATTAGTTGCGACGCCGTCGCCACAGTTAACTGTCTGCAAACACCAGACATAGCGTTCATCTACTCTCGGCTATAAGAAACAATTCTGAAGTTTCAAATGAAACTGTAAAATTCACGTGTCGTATAGATCTCTATAGCGTCTCTATTCTAATTTTCTGTTCTAATTTTAATTAGTGTGAGGTTCAAATTTACGACGTAACACAAGTGACGGATTAAACTTTAGGACAGCAAAATAAGTGACTGCAGTGTGGCGAGGTGGTGCAATTGTTACCAGACGAAACCCGTATTCTGGAGGTTCAACGTTCAAATCAGCGTCGTGCTACATGACTTACGGTTTTACGTGATTTTCCTAAATTGCTTTAGGCAAATGGAATGGTTCCATTGAAAGGGCACGACTGTCTTGCTTTCCCGTCGCGTTTAAAGGCATCGTTGGCGACGGGAAGTTTTCCGTTTTTAGTAGGAGGAGCGTCCTTTGACCGTGTTCCACGTGACCAGTTCGTTGCCAATTCACCGAGGCTCTATTGTCAGAACCTCGGAAGTAACGGTGCCAACGCGATGCAGCTACTCATTTGGTCTCACGGCGCTGAGTGAAGCTCATTCCAGGTATCTTCACCGCAGAAAAATCCAAGACGCTAAGCATTTACTACGGGGGCGAAAATTTTTTCTTCACAGTTAGAAAACTGCTAAAATCACTGTAATATAATGATTACCAAAACGTCTAAATCAACAGTGGAACTTTCAAAAGTTGCGAATCACATCTCATTTGATCCATTGACGTCATTTTCCTGATTCTCAGCAATTACTTAACAATTATGATGTTTACACTTCTTCTCCTGAAAAATTGCTTCAACATTTTTGGAGTGACAATTCGGAACGCAATATCAGTTGCACGGTAGGGCTTCTTATTTAGCGGCTTTAATGGGTACAGAAATTTGTAAAATTTCTGTTAATTATCCACTCATTAACCGGAATAATCTAATGTTAAAAGTGTAATAAAATAAGGGAATAGTTACAGTTAGAAAATGTGTGCCTTGATGCAGTGTAACTGAAAGTGGGTAAATACCTGAACTTTATTCGCCCAGTGAGACAACGTAACAGTTTCCAACGAACTTGAAACATCAAAGCTTCTGAAACTCAACCCCCCTCCCCGCCCCGATGACATATGCACCAAAACAATGAGAGCAAAAAACACCATTATTTACTGTCGGCTGGTTTCGTTCAGGAAAACAGTTTTCTGACAGTATCCTTCTACACCATTGTATGTATTTACAAAGTTATATATAACTGTATGAGACATAGTTCATGGACACACGCGATCATAAACTTAATTAGATTTTTGAAATGTCATACGCTGCTGAGGATACGCTTTCATTACGAATGCGTTGGTATTCTGATATTTAGCAAATTATTTACTTCACTCTTACGTAATTTTAAACATTCATTTCGAACTTTCTTATCCGCTTTCTAGACACTGGATATTAACATAGGTCTACATGGCGGACGGTCATTGCTAAATGACGTGCTGATGTTTTGGGATCGGACTAATTCTCTTGTCATGTGTGTTTATAGTAGTTTTCAAGATGAACTGATTGTACATTTCTCTATTCAGTTTCGTTCCCCTTCCATCTGTTCCATACTTTGGCCAGTCTTGTGAGAAATCCGCCACTTGTACGGCCCCAAACACCTTTACTCACCCACAGTCTGCAGAAAGGCCATATTTATTGTACAGTAACTGAGTTGAAATCTATAAAAAGAAAATGGAAACCTCGCCCCAGATTCAAACGTCTCTTTTCGCACGCAAGGCCACCGCAACTCTGGATTGACCGTACCAACTGTGGTACATTCAGTACTGCACTCTTTGTGGAGATTACGACATGTGAATAAAACCTTCTAGGTAGCTGCGGCGTTTATTAAGACTTTTCGGCACCTGTCATCATGAGATCTAAGAATCTCTGAACTAGCGAATCATAGTTAAGTGCCAGTATAAAATCTGTTCCTAGGCGATGGACTGTACTACGTACAGATTTTGTCACTGACACTGAACTATGCTTCGCTATTTCAGAGTTGTTATTCATAGCCGGCCGCGGTGGCCGAGGGGACTGAGGCGCTCCAAACACGGTCTGAACGGCCACTACGGTCGGGGGTTCGAATCCCCCCTCGGGCATGGATATTTGTGCCGTCCGTAGTATTAGCTAGTTCATAAGTAGTTTGTAGGTTTAGGGACTGATGACCCCGTAGTTCTCATAAGCTCTACAAACATTGGATTGGATTGTTATTCATATAGACGAAAAATGAAGATTGCGGACTCGTACCGAAAATTTCTATTCTTAAAATAGTAATGATAATAATAATGAATAAAAAAAATTGTTGATTGCATCTAAGTCAATAATCTATTGAGCACCGGATTGACAGAATATGTGCTCTATTTTTTTATTTGTTATTATTATTATTCTCGAAATTTCAGCATGCTGCTAGCAGTGTAGCGTAGTGCATAGCGCGCCTGGATGAAATGACGTGACAGCTCGACTGCAGCTCAGGTGGAGGTGGATGGGGCAACGAATGGTCCGCCGTGTTGGCATAAATAACGATGGCCGCAGGGAGGTGTGGTGGGTCGCTTTTTCCCGCACCTCTGCGGTGGTAGTGCGGCAGTCTGGTGAGCGCGCAAGGCCAGGCAGACGGTCGCTGGTCGGCGGTCTGTGGCCCGGGCCGGCCGGTTGGGCAGCGGCGGGTCGCTGACCGCGCATAACGACTCTTTGCTGGCCTCTCCTCTCCACAGCCGAGCCGAGGCGAGGCAGTCTGTAGCGAACTGGGCGGACCTTGAGGTCGCGATGTACTAGCGCAGCTCTTCTGAGGAAATATTGGAGAAAATGTTGGAGATCTAGCGTTACAGAAGGATGATGAACGTCAGCTGGAGAGACGAATGAAGAGGTACTTAGAGGAGTACAGGAAATCAGATCTCTGTGGAGACACACCCAAACAAAAAGAGGCAAATTTGTAGGACGCAGCCTGAGACACAACAATACCATTAGGATAATAACAGATGAAGCTACTGAGGAAACGAATCGCTGGGGCCGGCCGCGGGGACTGAGGCGCTCCAGTCACTGTCTGCACGGCCATTACGGTCGGGGGTTCGAATCTCCCCTCGGGCATGGATATTTGTGCCGTCCTTAGGATAAGCTAGTTGATAAGTAGTTTGTAAGTTTATGGACTGATGACCCCGTAGTTAAGTCATATAAGCTGTCTAAAATAAAATTAAAAAAATAAATAAATAAATAAATAAAAATAAATTTAAAAAAATAAGAAATCGCTGGGGGCGACCAAGGATGTCATACATGCGACAGATCGTGAGTGATGATGTTCCATTACGCCAGGCCGCGGTGAACTAGCCGAGCGGTCGGAGGCGCCTCGCTGCGGAATGCGCGGTTGCTCGCCGTCGGAGGTTCGAGTCCTCCCTGTGTGTGCGTAGGTGTGTGTGTGTGTGTGTTGTCATTACGTTAGTTTAGCTTAGTTTAAGTAGTTTGTAAGCTACGGTCTGATGACCACGTAGTTTGGTCCGCTAGATTTACAAAAAATGTTCAAATGTTTGTAGAACTTATGGGACGTAACTACGGGGTCATCAGTCCCTAAGCTTACAAACTACTTATGAACTAGCTAAGACTAAGGACGGCACAAATATTCATGCCCGAGGGGGGATTCGAACCCCCGAGCGTAGTGGCCGTGCAGACCGTGACGGAAGCGCCTCAGTCCCCTCGGCCACCGCGGCCGGCGCTAGATTTACAAACATTAGAACATTTTGAAAGCGCCAGGTGACGGACAGCACGTACAGCATTAAATCGTTTCATTGTTTACGAATGAGAAGCACAGCACCTTAAGTGAACAACTATGATGGCTGTAGCTGCAGAGTTGCACGAAGACGAAGTCGTAGCCTAAGTAGCAGCCTCCTTTCGGAAACACATCACCATCCATCGCTTGTGGAGTTCCAGTTTTCATTTAAACTGAAAATTTTGATAAGAGAGCAACGTTTCACGTAATTGCAGGTATGGTCTCTAATTTAGAACATGGAAGTGAGAGAATCCGAAGATCTATCATTAATTTTAATCTCTTATCGGAGATGCTTGTGACAGGATTAGAATTGTAAGTATGTTGTGATTTCTGTTTTGTTATACTGATCATTTACTTTTTAATTCTATTTTTCACTCAGACGAAATTGTGTAAGTCGTAAATCTGAAGTAGTCGGAAGCTTACAAGATTTTTCAGTTGTAATGACTTCGCAATGAAACTGAAGAATCGTTATAATCAAGCAAAATATAAGAAAAATCTGAAGTTTGCAGTAACATTAAATTTCCGTAAAAGATGATTGCAAGGCACTGAAGAACTGCATTTGCTTGTCGGGACGACGAGTGCTCTTTCTCTTCTTCTTAGAAGAGCATCGCTGATGTCTTATTGCAGTTCCGGTGAGCTACGACAAGAGATACAAGCACGAAAAATGAGATATTTAGCACTGTGGCCTACTTATCATTTACACAACGTGATTCGTTCACGAATTCACAGCATGATCTATTTTTCGGTACTTGTGTCTAATTTACGTATCGGATATGTTATGAAAATGAGGTATAACGACATTATTAGACAAAATACGATTTAAGTGATTTCTTGATGCTCTTGTGTATTGGTCGACAGACGTGATCTGGATTTTATTGTATTAATAAATTCTCCTGTCGCATAAACTAGAGTGTTTCATACACAGGGACGTTTCACAACAGATGAGAGCTGTAGCTAACGTCATGACGACACGACCATTCTCAGGACAGGCAGTCAGAAATAGAGTTCCCACTAAAAAATATAAATTTCCGGGAGAGTTATTTTCTTTGACATGATAGCCTTCGGAATTTAGAGCATGTTTACTGGAATACGTGTTTGTTTGCACTACAATCCTTTAATTGGTATTACAGGCTGGAGTAAGGCGTTATCGCAGGCAGGAGCGAAGCTGTGACTATCGCGCGCACTGTGCTGTGCGGAACATCAAGGCTCTTCATTTGCTCGCCGGAAAATTTTTCTAGGTTATCTCGAAAGAGGGTGTAGCAACAGACGTTGGCAAGAGAGTAGGAGCAGTGTAGACCGGCCGCCAAGTAACGTAATTGGTAGCAGACGGCTTCGGCGCCGGCGCGGGCGCCGGATACCAGACACCTACGCCGCAGCAGAGTCCACGACGACTCGCCATGGACGGCGCGCGAGGGCTTCAGGCTGACCCTCTGGCAATTAGGGAACTTCGCAGAAGGAAGCACCAGCAATATTCCTGCAAGGAGCCACTCGCACTGACGTCCGAGGTGACACAGGGGAACTAAAAAGGAGGGAATTTTCTTCGAATGCGTAAAAAAGAAGGCCTTATTGTGCACATGGGTGTCTTCCCCCTCACCAGGTCTCAAGTTGGATCTCTGTACCTGCTGCATCTCGATGTCTGTGGGCGATGCTTTTAGAGGGCTTTTATGGAGTATTGCTGCCCAGTGCGGGATCCTTATCAGGTGGGTTTGACGGAGGACATCGAAACAGTCCAAAGAAGGGCAGCTCGATTCGTATTGTCACGATACAGGGGAGACAGCGTTACGGAAATGATACAGGATCTGGGATGGGAATCATTACTAGAACGGCGCTTATCGCTGCGGCGTGGTCTACTTACGAAACTACAATCGCCAACATTCTCAAATGTTCAAATGTTTGTAAATCTATCGGACCAAACTGCGTGGTCATCAGTCTGTAGCTTACAAACTACTTAACCCTAGGTAAACTAACCTACGGACAAACACGCAGCCGGCCGCGGTGGCCCAGGGGACTGAGGCACTCCAGTCACGGTCTGCAACAGCCACTACGGTCGGGGGTTCGAATCCCCCCTCGGGCATGGATATTTGTGCCGTCCTTAGGATTAGCTAGTTCATAAGTAGTTTGTAAGTTTAGGGACTGATGACCCCGTAGTTAAGTCCCATAGACTATACAAACATTTTGAACATAGACTATACTAACATTTGAACATTTGAAATGCCTGGTTTCAATACTAGAACAAACATTTGAACAAACACGCACACCCATGCCCCAGGGAGGACTCTAACCTCCACGGCGAGCAACCGCGCGCTCCGCAGCGAGACGCTTTAGACAGCTCGGCTACTCCACCGCGGCCCAACATTCTCCTCCGAATGCGAAAATATATTCTTGACTCCCACTTACATAGGTAGAAATGATCATCAGAATAAAATACGAGAAATCAGACCCCGAACGGAGAGATTCAGGTGTTCATTCTCCCCGCGCGCTATTCGAGAATGGAATGGGAGGTAAAATAGTACAACGGTGGTTCGATGAACCCTCTGCCAGGCACTTAAATGTGATTTGCAGAGTATCCCATGTAGATGTAGAGCAGTGGTTTTGGGCAAGGGAGAGGGGGGGGGAAATGGTTAATTATTCCCATAGGGAAATTTTAATTTTTGTTGTTGTTATGATCAATATTTAATAGTTCTATAATACTGATTACATAAGTTTAAAATACTTACATTGTTTTTCAAATAATAGCGTTAGTGCGACACACTATGTACGAACTTCTTTCGCACTAAGTTTAGTTCATCGTTCCTTAAAGAACTGAAACAACCGGTAACAATTTTCTCATTAGTCCGTGATTTAATAAAACAGCTACTGAAACTATTATTTACCGTTCATTATATAATTTTTATTATAAAACATTGTGTGTAGTAATTTTGATAATGGGTTATGGAAGTACTAGTTAATATCTTATTGCACTGAGGAGGATTGGGTGAGATGCTCATTATAAGGTTTTGTAGGACAGGAAAGTGGGTTCAAACCTAAGGGGCCGAATTGCTGTCATCGGTATCTAGACTTCCAAACTTCTTAAAGTAAATTACGCTAAGGACAACAAACAGATGCATGGCCGAAGGAGGACTCTAAACTCCGACGGTAGTGTCTGCGCATTCTGCAACATGGCGCCACTGACCGTGCGGCAAGTTAAAATTTGAAGTTTGAGAGATTTTCCTATGTAAAGACTTGTTGACCTTAGGCTATCATTAGTAATTAATGTGTTTTGACTTTTTTATGAGCAATGTAGATTAGTACTGAAACTACTTATGAAAGTTTCGGGATAATTAATAACAGTGGAGGGTAAAGATGGTATGAAGGTTGCGTACGTTTGCAGTAATTATGGAAGTGAAAAAATAGCCACATGCAACCATAATAGTTACTATAAAGCAAATTTTATCCAGTATAGACATTGGAACAGAGTAATTTCGTGTAAAAGAAAGATTTTTTTCTAAAATAGGTTTCAAGGATAGAAAAATTAAGACCTGTCTTAATTAATTAAGACTTCTACTTCTTAAGTCATTTTCGATGTGATAAATGAGATGATGTGTTATAATTTAGCGAGATGAAAATTACTTCACAAATATTATTTCTTAAAAGCACCCAAAGTGTTGGCGCATGTGCGTTTATTGAGCATGGTTGTCGGACGTCACGTAAACTGAATCAGGTTACGCAACAGATGCCGAGCACTTAATTAGCGACTGAACCCAATTGAGCAGCGCGGGGAGCGATCGGCTATTTGGATTCGGAGTTTCAGCGAGACGAAAGAGGAGAAACGCCGCCTCCCAGTCAGTCCTCCGTGCCCGGCGTTCCAAGGTATGGAATGAGGTCGGGCAATTAATAACCATAAGGCCCGGCAGGTATAAATTGCCACGGCCGAGACGCTTCGTTACTTATGAAAATGGGCGTGTGATGCCGGCGCCACGAGCGCTGCTAGAACAGATGTACTGGCGACAGGCAGCGTGTGGCTAACGGAACGCTTGTCCAGATAAATCACCTGACTTTGGTGAAACGTGCTACGAAAATTCTAATGTTTGCAAATCTATGGGACTGAACTACTGTGATTATCAGTACCTAGGCGTACAAACTACTTAAACTAATGTAAACTAACACAAGGACAAGCCTGAGGGAGGACTCGAACCTCCGACGGGGAGCAACCGCACACTTCGAAGCAAGAAGCCTTAAAGCGCTCGGCCATTCCACCGCTGCTAACGTGCTACATTTACAGTTTTCGTACTGAGCAAGGATTCTTTCCATATTCCCACTACCGACAAAATTTTCGGGTAAAATCTTACATGTGGCCGTTTACTGTTGTCATGTGGACTTTTCAGAACGGGATCATTATACCTACAGATTTTTGTTTACAATGACGACGATGTCGTTTTGAAAGAGACGAAGACTCTTTCAGCAACGGGCATATAGTAATTGGTTGTTTGCTGTTCTGACAACATAGCTTCCGTTCAGATCGGAAATATTGCACCCAGCAATATTCATTTTACATTGCAAGGAAATTCGCTATTGACTTTTTTGTCAGTTTTAGAATTACGATTTTAGGGACTGATGGCCCCCTAATTTAGTCCCATAAGCTCTACAAACATTTGAACATTTTCTCATATGCCGCCGGACCTAAACTTTTGTGTGATGTCCTCCTATTACATCATTGTGCTCCATGGCTCGCAGCAGGAGCCCGGTCCTGCTGTGCGTCACACACACCCATGCCCCACGGAGGACTCGAACCTCCAGGGCGTGCAACCGCGCGCTCCGCAGCGAGACGCTTTAGACCGCTCGGCTACTCCATCGCGGCTGTATGTGTTGTCCTTAGGTTAGTTTACCTAGGTTTAAGTAGTTTGTAAGCTACGGACTGATGACCACGCAGTTTGGTCCGATAGATTTACGAACATTTGAACATTTGACGCACAGCAGGACCGGGGTCCTGCTGCGAGCCATGGAGCACAATGATGTAATAGGAGGACATGTGGCACTTTTGGTCGGACGGGGTACGTGCTTGGGTCGTCGTCGTGTTAAACCCGCGTGACCGGGGTGGCCTAGACGCTTAGCGTATCTGCCTAGTAAGCAAGGTGTCCCGGGTTCGAATCTCCCGACCCGGCACCAATTTTGAAATGTCCGTCTGTATGATTACACTGCCTACCAGCAGCAGTTAAAATCTGTAGTGGGAATATCTGCATCGTTACATGTCTGAAAGAACGTCTGCCGGAATTCTTAATTCTAAGGTCAAAAGTCCAAAAGCGCAAAAGTCGCTATCGCTAATAGTATTAATCCTATTATTAGACGTCAAAAGAAAGGGGTTTTTCCTCTGATTTGATAAAAATAATCGTGCAGAAGGAAGAAGAAAAAATTAAGAAACTGTAGACACTGAGGAGGTACAGTGAAAATGGAGAGGAAAGAAGAAGAGAACTGAGGAGAGAAGAGCAGGTAAAGGAGGAGACGAAAGTGGAGGTTAAAAAAGAATAACAAGAGAGAGTTGTGACATTGGCGAGCAGAAATGAAGGAAAGAGAGTGTGAAAGCAACGGCAGAGCAGTGGGGCATTGTGCCTTTTTTCGGTTAATGTGATGACTGGTGAGGCAGGAGGCGGGGCAAAAAGCGGGCTAGTGTGCCGCGGCTGCTGGGAATGCGGCTGGCGGACGGCCGCGTAATCGCTATCTGCCGGAAGCAGGCGCCGCGCCCGCCAAGATAAGCCGCGCGCCCACGCCTACCTGTTGATGGCCGCCTCTCAAGAGACGGTCAACTACCCGAGTATGGCAGGAAGGCGGACCACTACCAAGTGAAAAGCTGTGCCGGACCAGAGGTCGTCTAAACAACTTGGCTATCCGAGCACGCCTCTCGTCCGCCCCGATTTCCACAAGTTGCACCTTATGGACGGAGCGCCCTTATCGTCAAATGTTCAAATCCAGAATGAAACTTTCAGTCTGCAGCGGAGTGTGCGCTGATATGAAACTTCCTGGCAGATTAAAACTGTGTGCCGGAACCGGGACTCGAACCTCAGACCTTTGCCTTTCGTGGGCAAGCGCACTACCGACTGTGCTATCCCGACACGACTCACGATGCCGCCTCACAACTTTACTTCCGCCAGTACCTCGCCTCCTACTTTCCAAACTTCCCAGAAGCGCTCCTGCGAACCATGCAAGACTAGCTGTGGCTAAGCCATGTCTCCACCATATCCTTTCTTCCACGAGTGCTAGTCTTGCATGGTTCGCAGGAGAGCTTCTGTGAAGTTTGGAAAGTAGGAGGCGAGGTACTGGAGGACGTAAAGTTGTGAGGCGGCATCGTGAGTCGTGTCGGGATAGCACAGTCGGTAGTAGGCTTGCCCGCGAAAGGCAAAGGTCCCAGGTTCGAGTCCCGGTTCCGGCACACAATTTTAATCTGCCAGGAAGTTTCAAATGTTTTTCAAGCTTAAGGGTCTCATCTGCGGGGTCACCAGTCCCTAAACTTACAAACTACTTATGAACTTCCTGATACTAAAGACGACAGAAATATCCATGCCCGAGGGGGGATTCGAACCCCCGACCGTAGTGGTCGCGCAGACCGTGACTGGAGCGCCTTAGTCCCCTCGGCCACCGAAACCGACCGACACCACACCATCTACACAGTGTGTTTTTTTTCCCTTGCCGTGTAAAAACTTAAGAACTGATCGAGGACAGGATACGGAACAAAAAAGGCCTAATGAACTTAGTCCGGAAATGCCTGGTTTCAATACTAGAGACTATTTATTCAGTCATGCTTTGTGACCGACTGCGGTCTAATACGCGTCTGTGTCTTGAAAATGGTGTCCATGTGCCTCAACGCATGAGTATTGTTGCTGCGTTTGACACAAGAGCGCTAAAATTGCAGAGGTGACAACGCTGCATTAATACATGCGCGATAATTGTGAGAAATCCCTGTAACAAAAAATCGCAAGGGTTGTGATCCGGCGAACGAGCAGGCCTTGCAAATGGACCTCTTCGTCCTATCCTACACCAGGGAAGACATGAGTGAGATGCGTCCAAACGTTAACGGCGAAGTGGGCTGCAGCACCAGCTTTAACAGCTGAGAGCTTTATGACTGGCACAGCATGAGGATCAGTGCATACTGTAAATGTGGCTGCATGGTGCAGCAGGTGGTAGGCCAGTCTCTGTGACAAAATATGGTAGAATAAAAGGTCTCTAGCTTGGAAACCATGCATTTCTGGAAATTATTAGAACCTTTTGTTCCTTACCCTCTCTCTTACCTCTGTCCCTGACCTTGTAAGTTGTTTCATTATCTCGCCCATTACAACCATCGTAAAACCTTTGATTTTGCGACTATGGCAATTTAACCTTCTAAGATGCCGCTGCTTATCGACAATGATATGTGTTAGGGAATTCTTGAGGAATTCAAACAAACCTCAGTACGGTAGCAAAATCTGTGCAGAAAAGTACATTGGCAACAAAAACGAAACTGAATATTTTAATATATTTTTGATCTTGCATATATTATAGTCTGATAGTGCATGAATGCATGCATATTTTGTGATTTTACGGTACATACGATTTTTTTTCTTATGATATAAACATGTTTTCCTAATTGAGCTTCTATTATTTTCCATAATTTATGTCATAATTACTTGTAAATATTGTATCCGACGGTGACTGTAGATAAGTTGTATCACATGTGTTTAGTAATGAATGTAATGTGAAATACTGTGTACAGCACTCGGTAAGAGGGTACGGTGTGCCCTAACAGTGCCAGGTTACATAAACACGTTCATTCTACCAGTATTAAAGTACGGTGAGGGCTGGATGTTAGTCTGGGGAGCGGCTTTCTCCATTTCCTTTTCCGTCTGCCATTCTTCTGTACGTACATGACGCATCTGATTTCGTCGTGTTTGCTTCATTAGCAAACAAGGCATCCTCAACGACGCCCGCGCACGCCTATGCATCAGGGCTGTCATCAGGCACCTGAATAAACTCCCTGGCTCCGGCTTAAGCAACTGTCCGTGCATTACCAATTTAACTAATCTCATACGTTAAACAACAGTGGTACCTTCGCATCCTTTAGACCAATGGCTCACAACCTTTTCAGACCAGGGACCACTCTTGATTTCTTTATTGCGAGCAGGGACCAAAAAGTTCAAGAAAAATAAACTGTGTCAATCTAAAAATAAGGTTATTGAATGTTTTCTCCTTTTTACAACATAACTTCCGAAGAGGACAGACTCGTATGCATTTTTACACTTTCTATCATTTTGGATTTCAAAACGCGTTTACAATCCTGGGAGACAAATGAATATATTTCAAATGGTCCCGAAGTCATATTCACTTCTGCCACCACCAGTGGAGTTCTCAAAGTATCCTAACACACAGTACGATTGACTGACCAGGTAGTAAGGAATTAATAACTTGAAATAAATAAAAGTTTAAAATTTTACATTTTTCACGGACCACAGGTTGGATCCACTACTTTATAAACTGAAATCTCAGCAGGGAGTTTTACAAAAGAATTCCAACATCCGAATAAAGTTATGTAACTGACATAGAGTGATGAGAACCACATGTTCGATGTTACGGTACTAAAGTGACATTATGTGTTCGAAACAATAAAACAATAGAGTTGAACACTTCCAAGACCGAGAAGTTACTACATGATCCTCGTACTTTTATTATATTCCTGTAAGTTTATTCGCATATTAGAGAAAAAATGCTGAATCTAGTGGTTTTCAGTGTCAGCAATGCTGATTTTCTTAACAACTGCGCCACAAGACAGGATAGACTAAATGCTTTACTTTCTGAAGTAACGTACTCACCTCACTAGGATATGTTCCGCCGAAGAATTTGCCCTACTGTATAAATATTCACTGAATTAATGTACACTGCTTTTTGTTCGACCGTTAGTAGACAAACAGGTATGTGCAGGTGGCACAACAGTGCGATATAGACGTGTATGAAGCATTTAAAAAAACTATACGCAGCCTGATAACAAAACTATGTCGAGAAATTCGTTTTGTCTTCACCATTCTGTCTGCTGCTTAGTTCGTGGCTTTGAAAATACACAGACACAAACTTCTCAAAAATTTAAAATTAATATTAGACACTTTTTCTAATCTCCTAAATGGAATCAGATTCAAATATGTCATTATATTCATTCATATTTTGGCCAGTATCGATGTCGTTATATTTTACCACTTTATAAGTAAACCGATACCTTCACAGAATTACTTTATTCAGTCTAAAAAGAGCTAAATTTACTCTTAAAATTGTCTTTATACGAAACGTTTCAAGGGCAGATATCATCAGCATTCGTACTAAGAAACTCGAAATTGATAATATTATCACGTTCAAGTAGTAAGAACTACGTTGAAGGCTGATGATATCTGCATAACGAACGAAGAATATGGTAACTTTCGTAATATTTCAATATTCCGAAGTTATAGGCTTATATCATATACATGAATTGTAAAAATAAAGGAAACAAAACGGTGCAATCTTTGTTTATTGTAGCTATTCCAGTTTAAGCGGCAAACAATTTTTTTTTTCGTTGAAACAACAGTCTCATAAAAGCTCCTTTCTAAAAGATCGTTTCCTGTGACCTACAGTACAAAGTTGCGCCTTGTTTTATTTTTAGGCTGTGGCGTTATTCTCCAACAAATGAATTCACATCTTTGTTTATGCAATATAAAATTTCATTTCCAGGAATAGTAAAATGACAAAGAAGATATAAGACTTTTGCACACGTCGCTGCAACGAAGTTACTAAAAAAAATCAATGTTCTCCGTTATTGTGATTTGAAGCAAGGTTACTGGTTTGGAATTTACAATTTTCATTTGCTACCAAGTATAAAAAAATTCGCTTCAAAGATGTTGAAGCGAAAAAAAATAATAAAAAATAAAAAACAAAAACTATACAACTTTAGTGTAATACCGTTTGCAACGAACATTTTCGAGACAGCAAATAAATTGTACTTTATTTTCGTAGAACGAACATTTTTCATCGTTATTAAATATGCTTCCGGAGTTTAGATCGTAGTTTCCACAATGATTCTTTGAATTAGTTTGGCAAAATATCCCTGGAAAAGTAAACACCGAAAATGTTGTTTCTAAGACGGTAGTGATTGAGACATTGTTTATTTAGATTCTTATTCTATAACAGAGCATGTCTTAAACAGGCGAGCAGCGAGCCCCTGAAGACAGAATTCTAATAATAGGGAAACGGATGATCATAGTGTCCCTATTATGAGGAGATCATTGGGGACTGCAGAAGAATCAAGAAGCAAGGAGACATCCCAACATTCTCTTTTCGTGATTTACGGGAAAATAAATACGGTCGGCCGACGGGAATTTGAACTCTGTTCGTTCCGAAAGGGAGTCCAGAGATTGAACCAGTACGCCACCTCTGACAGTGCAATATTCTTAACAGTCTACCTTCCGGATCGGAGTGATCTTCACGACACTAAACGCACCGGCACACCGTCGTGCACTGCTCCCTCAGTACGGAATATCGTCGCCTTCTCGCGTTCTCTCATGAATTTCGTAGGCCTGTCTCTGCGACGTTGTCCGCACCTCCCGTCTCTATTAGATTCTCTCCCTGATCAATCCTAGTGTAAATTGCAGAATTACAATTCTTTATCGCTCTTCTGCACTTCAAGGTTTAGCCACTTATGCGTTTCACTTTTATCTCCTTCTGGGTCTTTCAACTTCCTTCTTCCTGTTGGTTGGTACTGACTGGCCTGATGTGGAATTTTCTTCGCACTCATTTTTTGTACGTCATAATATTTTATTTTCTCTAATTTTTCTTTTCATATTATAAAAATTTAGATCATTCCTAGGAACTTTTATTCTTGTAAGATCTTTTTCTTACTTTCATTGCGTTTTTTAAAGTAATCACGACTCACTTCCTTATAGCAATGCAATTGTAGACATGGTTTTATAAACTTTTATTTCCCTCCGTATTTTGTTTTTGAATATTTTTTAACGTTCCGTATATCGACTACTATTTGTTCGTAGTTTCTATGTCCATGCGCCGCTATGAGATATGCTCGCGGTTTTTTTTTTTTTTTTAATAAATTTCTGATTTTCCCTTGTAAGGTTAAGGTGGTAAACGAAAGTTATCTTTTGTTTTACTTAATTGATGGATTCTGTACACTCCGTTTTATGGTTCTTCTTATCCTTCCAGGATTGTAACATCGTTTGTGTACCCAAGGATATTAACACTTCTATTAAATTATTTCTATCAATCTCACTACCCAGATTTTCTTCTTGTCCCTAATCTTTAACCAAGCGATTTATATAAACACTATCCGACGTTGCCCGGGTTGGTTTTTATTTCTTTTATAAGTTAATCTACCTCCTTCCCCTCTGTCCATCACATTCTCACAACTGTCTATTTCAGTTTCGTTTTGACCTAGCTCACTCATATGGCGTCATATCTCCTGAATAATATAAACTGTAATGAATATAATTTTCCAGTTACCTAGTGTGTGATATTAGAAAAGTGCTGCGAATAGACTTGATACTAAAAAACGTAACGTCATAAATTACGGCCTCATGTGTGACGGAGCGATTTTTTTCGTGCATCTCATTGTATATGACGTCATATCTCCTAATCTGTAGGTCGTACTATGACCTAATTTCGATGGTAAATTTAGTACAGACTGTCTGTAAAATGTCTTCCGAATACAATAAGTTGTGTAGACGCAATAAGTTCTAACCTCATGTCGAATGGCGTAGTTTTACTGCATGAGCAACGGAACAGTTGGAAGCTACCAACTTCTTTCCTTTCTTCATTATTTCGGGGTTGTATGCAAGAAAAAGTTTTCATAAAGGTGTAGAGTTTGTTACGAGTTGCTAAAAACTCTCATTCATATACAGTAGATAAATAAGTCATCCTTAAGTAATCGTGGCATGACGTGAGCTGCAGCGGAGTGGCCGAGCGCATTTAGGGGTTATGCTCCGATGCGCGAGGCCGTTCCCCGTCAGGGGTTCGAATCCTCCCTTGGGCATGGATGTTTGTGCTGTCTTTAGTATAAGTTAGTTCATATGTAGTCTGAAAATTTAGGGGCTGATGACCCCGCAATAAGGTTCCATAAGCTTAACAAACATTTGAACATGATGCGACAATTTTTTGCGACTCACACTGTTTATAGCGTGTACCACGTGAAATGTGTGTCGTAAGTTGTTCTTACCCCCTCAGGTATTGTTGCACGTTTGTAAAGAATAAACATACTAAGGTTGGTTCAGTTCGGCCCATTAGTTTAAAAGGAGGAGGAGCAGATTTTCGCGGTTTTCTTTATTTATTACGTCATGTCACCTGAATTATGTCATAGGTTGCTCTTACGCCATTACGATTGTTGTCTGGCGGTCTGTCTTTATTCCTTCTGTGTGTATGGATACGCGTTTCATAGACGCAATTCCTTGTTATTTTCAATTTCTGTGAGGAAAAACCAAATCTAAAAGCAAGGTTTCTTAACGGTGTTGGGCGCCGCAGTTTCGGAAAATATATTTACGCTGTGGTGGTGTGCATAAAGGAAATTCTACTTTTGTAGCCATCAACATCGTCTTTCGTTGCGTGTTCGACTGGGATGTTCGCGATCATGATAGTTATAGATAAATATCTTTTACCGCCAGACAGTGCCGACACCGTTGGAGCCTAAATAAATAAAAATATTGTATAGCTTTTGGCACAATGATGATTCTTCTAATTGAATTGGAAATATTTGCACTATTGTGGAGGTAAAGGAATGATGCCGGCAAAATTAATGGGAAGCAAAAAGTCGTGCTCATTAAAATCATAAGCGTTTCATAGACGCAATTACTTGTTATTTTCAAATTCTGTGAGGAAAATCCAAATCTAAAAGCAGGGTTTCTTAACGACGTTGGGCGCCACAGTTTCGGAAAATATATTTACGCTATGGTGCTGTGCATAAAATAAATTCTACTTATGTAGCCATCAACGTCTTCTTTCGTTGCGTGTTCGATTGGGATGTTGGCGATCATGATAGTTATTTTCGTTCTTGTTTGTTGCAATGCGGAATAGTTTTTCTGAAGGCATATTGAACCAGCATATAAGGTTGTCAACCGAAGATCTTCTTCCAGGACCTCTTTTGCGGTTTTTATTTTATTTATTTATTTATTTTTGAATTACTGTTTGTAGTAGTCTAATATACTTGGCCAAGCCGGCCGCGGTGGCCGAGCTGACTGCGGCGCGCCAGTCACGGTCTGCACGGACACTACGGTCGGGGGTTCGAATCCCCCCCTCGGGCATCGATATTTGTTCCGTCCTTAGTATTAGCTAGTTCATAAGTAGTTTGTAAGTTTAGGGACTGATGATCCCGTAGTTAAGTCCCATAAGCTCTACAAACATTAGAACATTATATTTGGCCAAAAACGTAATTTCGAGGTCAGAAAAATACAACTACACAGAATAGAGCAAAATCGTAGCTGACGCACTTGTACGGAGTTGCGGAAGGTGGGAATAAAATATTTGGAAACGGGCGTCACTTAAGTGCAAGTAAATTAACCGTAATACAGCGATGGCCTAATACGGCGAGGACGGCAGGTGGGGGTTGTAGTGGGCGCGTCGCGTGACGGATCCGCCGGTTATTTATTCAGGCTGCGGCCCAGCTGGCGGCGGGTCCCGTTCCAGACCTTCCCAACACACAAAAAACTGCCGGGGCCCCCGGGCATCGATCGGCGGACCGCCGGGTCGGCACCGCCGACTGCTGCCAGCTGCTCGTTACAACCTGCCCTACAGTTTTTGAGCTCTAACTTACCTAACGTCGTTACGAAAGCGAGCTAGTCTTGCACTGCGAAAACAGAAAGAGAGAGAGATGGAATGTTGTGAAAATGGAGTGTACTAACATCAGGCGTACGACGGATTTATTATGAACATTGGAAGACTTGTATTTTCACAACACAGCGGATTTCTCTGTTTCATGAGATGCAGGTATAGAGATGGAGGAGATCCAAAGAAGAGCAGTACGCTTGTTACAGGTTCTTTCAGTAAGCGTGAAAGCGACACGAATAGGCTCTGTCCACTCCAGAGGCAGACGCTGCGAGGACGGCGTTCTGTACCACGGTACGGACTTCTGTCCAAGTACTGAGAGAGTACGTTTCTAGCAGAGTCAACGAATATACTGTTTCCTCCTACGAGAGGCAACGCGGAGGCTTACTTGGATCGTGTTTCCCGCGATCCAAACGCGACTGGAATAGGAAGAGAAGGAGTGACAAGCCGTGAGGTAGAGTGTAGATGTAGATTAACGTGCAGATGGAAGGAAGCTGAAACTGTACACCCTCATCAAACTAAGACCAAACATGTAGGGTGGTGGTAGTTACGCAGTTGCAGAAATTTCATGATAAGTGTGAAAACCTAAGGAAATACAGAAAGCAGTGGAAAGTACTATGTGCCGCGGTGGACTAGCCGAGCGGTCTAAAGCACCTCGCTGCGGAGCGCGCGGTTGCTCGCCGTGGAGGTTCGAGTCCTCCCTGGGGCATGGGTGTGTGTGTGTGTTTGTCCGTAGGTTAATTTACTTAGGTTTAAGTAGTTTGTAAGCTACGGACTGATGACCACGCAGTTTGGTCCGCTACATTTACAAACATTTGAACATTTTGAAAGTATTATGTACATGCAGAAGAATAAAGGAGGAAATTCAGCTGGATGAATTATTAATAGTGAATCGGAAATTTTAATCTTGTTTTCAAGTGGTTGTCTATAGCCGCAATGTATTTACAAAAATATTTGGCATAAAGGAATTCTTGTAAGAATTGAAGCGCAAAATCTTTCACAGTCAGACAGTGCCGACACCGGTAGAGCCTAAATAAATAAAAATATTGTACAACTTTTGGCATAATGATGACTCTTCTAATTGACTTGGAAATATTTGCACTATTTTGGAGGTAAAGGAATGATGCCGGCAAAATTAATGGGAAGCAAAAAGTGGGGCTCATTAAAATCTAAAAGTTCGGTGTATCGAAAGTTCAAATTAAAACAGTGTCATACGGACGTTCAGATTTGAAGTATCTGAAGTACAGAAAATAGTCATGAGAAATTCTTAAGTTTCTACTGGCACGACAAAATATCGGAGCTATAATTAAGTAATTATTTATAGATCATACGGAAGATTATAAAATAGTATTATATTTGCGAAAACATAGTGTGGTTGTAAGAACAGGGCAGGACTGAAGAAATACAAAAACGCCGTGAGTGAAACGTGAGTGTTGAAGTTTATACGCAAAAGATATGTATGTATACATGAGTGGGAAAAATTTTTTAATACACCATCTGCCGAATTTTGCTTTATTCGGAACATTGTTTTTTGAAACAAAATATTGCCTAAATGACTGAACCGAAACTGAATAATTTCAACAAAGTCGTATGTAGGTGATGTGTCGGAAGAGTGTGTAAAAATTGGCGATACTTCCCGAAATATTCCGGCATAAATAATGATGAAACGGCTGCTTGAATCATTGAAAAATATTTACATTTGAGAAATGAATGACATTGTAGTGTTACGACTTTAGCGAGTGTTAAGTTATAAATATTACTAGGAGAGCGCGGTTGCTCACCGTCTGAGGTTCTAGTGCTCCCTCGGGCATGGAAGTATGTGTGGTCGTTACATTAAGTTAGTTTAAGAAGTTTGTAAGCCTAACGGCAGTAGTTAAGTCCCATAGGTTTACAAACGTTTGAACATTTTTGAAAAAATTTAATCAATACAACAGTCTATGATCGCAAATTTTTTTTCTGAAAATGACCGGTTTCGGCAAAACGCTTGTGTCATCATCTTGCCAAAACCGGTCATTTTCAGAAAAAAATTGCAATCCTAGGCTGTTCAGTTAATTAATCTTCTACAAACAGGTCGCTGAACTCCTGTAACAACGTTATCTAAAATTATGAATAACTCCATGAGGTAAAAAGTATAAATAAATATAACTGTAAGTAATTACGACTTATACATTCAATATAACATTGCCATATTCATGTATTTTTTGTAAAACATGCTTTGTTCTCTGTAATAGTCAGCATTTAAAATAAAAGCAGCTTTGGTGCAATATATAAATATGTCTTTTCTACAAAGTATGTTTCGTTGCAAAGTCATATGAATAGAATTTCTTAATGGAGTACTATTGTGCATGATAGATGGGCAGACACAGATACAGCAAGAGAGCGGGAGGGAGGGGGGGATAGAGTATCTAATTATCGATTACGTCATCTGTCTGCTGTGGTCATGCCGAAATCTATTGTGCTGCAAGCTGTCAGTCCCTGATGCCTACATACATAGGCACATTTTATCTCGAAATATATATGTCTAGCATAGAATCTTCCTTGTTACTATGTAATACAGACGTTTTTTAATGGTGTTTAATGTGGTGTGCCTCGGTTGCACAGACTACAAATCCAAAGGTCCCGGGTTCGATCCCCGCCAGGTCCTAGGATTTTTATCTGTCACTTTCCACTTCTTTCACCTCTGGCAGTATTGCTCATGTGAAAAATACCGAGTAACACCGTGGTTCGGAACCCACGTTAAACTGTAGGTCCCCCTATAACTGGCTGGATAAGTCGGTTCGAAGGTCGGAGGAAGGCAACGGCATGCCACCTTCAAACAGGACCATGCCATAGTAAAGCACTATGGTGTTGAAACCAATCTTCGGATTGTTGACTGCTTTACTTTTACTTTATCAATGTGAGAGAAAGCCCGGAACATCGATAGAGGATTTGGAAAAATGAGAGCAGCTCTTTTATTCGCCGTTAATCTTTGTAGTAAGTCTGCGAAAGTGAATAAAGAGTTTTGTCGGCAATGTCGAGTAATTTATTTCGACACGAGGAGACGAGTGCAGCGCGAGGCACTTTTTGACTGACAATGCGCGAGCAGAAATGAAGTGGCTGCTGGGTGGAGCGGACTCAGCAGCGCGGCTGAGCGCCGCTGTTTGTTTTGGGCCGTCAGGTGCAGCGCGCGCTGCGCCGCGCAGTGCGTCGTGCGTGCGTGCGTGCTTGCGCGCGCGCAGCTGCTGCAGCCACTGCAGCGCGCGCCGCCGCGGCCGCTAATTATAGCTAAGCTGCGTAATGGAAGTATTTGAGCCGGCAGCGGCGGGCGGGGAGGGGAGGGCAGGGGCGGGGTAATTGACATGCGGCGGCCCCCTGGAGGGGAGGCCACGCCCACCGCCGGCCCCGCCCCGGCGCCGGCTCCGCCCACCTCGTGACGCCGCCGCGCCGGGCCGCCCGCCAGCGCTACTTCGGGGCCTCTTTTCATAGTGCCCGGCGCAGCTTTCTCCATTGGACGACTTAGAATTCCGCTTTTTCTTTCCGCCTCCTCGCTTCTTTTTTTTCCTCTCTTTTCTTTTTTTTTTCCTTCCTTCTCCCCTTCTCTTTTACTGCTGCGCCAAGATGCATTACTTGAGCACTGCAGCTGTATCTTGGGCTAGTTTTGTTTCCCGTCGCTGCGCGCTTGTCGCAATCGATTACGATTTTTTTTTCGCCTCCTCGCCGTCGAGCCCTTGTAGAAGTGTATTTCATCGTATTTTTAGCTTTTCGAGGGTCTGAATCTTCGTTTCTCATCAGTGTAACAACTCCACAGCCGCTTTGGAGAGACGTAGGTATTTGAAATCTCAAATACTATGAGAATTGGTACCCAAGAACATCAGGCAACCGTTGAGGAGTAGAGACAGACGTATAGAATATTCTCATTATCCACATCAGTAATACGAGATAGTCTGTAGCTGAAAGCCTTTCCAAGGCTCGCTGTTCTACTTAACAACCTCTTCGAAATTCATAATACACTCGTTACAGCAGCGCATGCAGCAGGGGACCAACTTACTGTAACTCTCAAACCTCGTGGCGCTATTTTAGATCATTTTGTACAGGATATAGCCAACCTCTTCGTCTCTACTACTGTTTGTACTTTCCCTAGTAAATATTTTTTATTTTACAGGAATATTGTACAGCATAAAAGATACAATACGTGCCTCTACTATAGTTCACGATTGAATGTTATTACAACAGGAAACTGTTTGCCTTTTGTGGGCCTCAAACAACTTTACCTAAATGTTAGTATTCATACGTATATTTTCTGTAGGGAAGTCACGAATTTAACGCCGTAGTTTCTGGGTATTTTCCCCCCTACATTGCCAGTTTCTGCAGTAGTGATACGAATACATATAATTTAATGAAAACATGTAGGTTCCGCTAAGAGCCGCGTGGTTCGCGTTTTGTTGAAACTCAGAAATTACAATGTCACAAAATTTGTGACCATGTGATAGCTTCGGCGTCGAAGACATTTGAGCAACTCATGGTAAATATTCGTCTCATAACTGGCATGCTAATGTTTTCTTGTAAAAGCAGTAGGCCTAAATATGCTTTTTCTTCTGAAAATTACTGCCGTCACTTTAGTACATCACATAGAAAATTATTGAAATACATATTATATAGGCTACGTTGAGGCAACAACTATGAAATCTCCTGCTGAGAACAGCACGACGTGGCATGACACTGAGCTTATTTTCGACGTGGGACGTCTCGTCAAGGAAATGTAACGGAAATTTTATTTATTTAGATTTTCCATTCTGTGCAGGATAACACAATATAAAAGGCTTTTTATTTTCTTATTTTTTTTATTTCTTTAATTTACTCGAAACAACAAGAGGAGAAAGGAAAATAACTATCGCCTACGGAGCACAGACGGCAGAAATAATAGCGGTACTAAGAGATGAACAGTCGCGTACAGCATGCAAGAAGCAATAAATGTATAGTGATAAACTGAACAAAACTGATCGGAATAAAATACGGAGAAGATAAAAAAAATGTGCCGGCGGAACGAGCTGGGAGCAAAGAGCGGTGTTTAATATTCCAAGAGAATATACTTGAATTATATATAAAATTCATCATGGTTAGTCTTGTTATGACTGCCTTGTGTTCAAGAACGTCACAATAATAAGCTTTCAATCTTTTCCATTCTCTTCCTCTACATATTTGACCACACCTTTTTGATTATGGTTTTGGGATATCTATCAGTGGCAACTTTTCTGACATGATGTAACCACCATTGTATTGTGTACTTCAGTTTCTTCCAGTTTACGTTTTATACCTGCATCTAATGCGTTAATTCGAATGAGAAACTCTTGTATATTCTAAAGTTGAGCTTAGAAACCATTTCTGTTGGCTCGGCTATTCGTTTGTAGGGATTGTAGAAATTCTCTAACATTTTATCACTGGATCAACACTCCATTTAAATGTGCCACACAAACTGGGGAATTTTTAGTGAATGTTACTGAAATTGTCCAAACATAAGCTCTAGCCAGAGAACTGGTTTCTTTTTTTCTTTTTTTTTTCACAAGTTTGTCAAGTATTAAAATTTTTGCTCTTAACTGTTTCCCGGTGGATGCCTGTATTTTAGATTTTTTTTAAAGGCCTATATTATTGTTATTACGGCAATGCGAGTTTGGAAAATTTGTTACTCGTAATCTCCAAGGAACAGGTAGTATATGTGTATTCAGAATTATGAATAATTGTTTGCCTACGGACTATGTGGAGGAGAATAATGACGACGAATTTATTTAGGTGATCCCATTGTGAGCAGAATCGGTACTGCCGAATTTGCAAACGCGTAAGTTCTATTCATGTACCGCTAGATACAATCCGTGAACACAAAAACTTCCACGGAAATTTCTTTTCCTGTCTGCAAAATTTGGATGTATGTCTCTTGTCTGCCGCTATTTTAAAAGAATGCTCAGTCCGGACTGTTGTCGGAGGAGACGCTTTACAAACAGCCGTCACACGATATACGTTTCGGACACCGCACTGAAGATGACTTCTTAACGACGGCGTGGGTTTGTTAAGAAGAGCGTGTTCCAGCACGTGACACTCAGCAGTGGCCGAAGGGACGCGACGCAACCTTTGACAGCATGGGAGACAGTTCGTAACCTCCAGCTTCACTGACAGAATGCGGAAAAATGGCTTTATCAGACCGCAAGTGCGTTGCGGAAACCGCCCAGCGTACAATGGAAACCGACCGTGGGACAATTTCGAAATTAATGGCTGAGTGTGAAGCACAAAATTGAGAGAGTGGTTGCGCTAACTGCAGGAAGAAAACGAAGGCAGATGGTGGAGAAGCGGTGCTGCAATTATGGCTCCTGAAAAAGTGGATGATGTGTTGTATTTTCTTATCGCCGTGCGCACTGCTGTTGCCAGAACCACTTTATTTGTTTACTGCGAAGCTGATTGTACCTTTCTGGGCTGCAGCTTTGGAAAATCGCGTAATTCCGCGCAAAGTACGAAACGAAAATTGCAGACTTACGTGCGTTCGCTTTAAAGTCGACACGGTCAGAACAACTACGTTATACCTGTTCTCTCTGATAATAGGTAAATGCTCCCGGCAGCAAGCGTACAAGGAGGTGTAAGAATGTAACTCTGTAGATAATATTCGCCATGTAATGTGCATGTCAATTGTGCAGGTTCCCTGATTTTAAAAAATTAAAAGAAGCTGAGTATACAGTTTATCTATTTTTTATGTGCTATTTAGCCGCGGTGGAGTAGCCGAGCGGTCTACGGCGCCTCGCTGCGGAGCGCGCGGTTGCTCGCCATCGGAGGTTGGAGTCCTCCCTAGGGCATGGATGTATGTGTTGTCCTTAGGTTAGTTTACCTTAGTTTAAGTAGTTTGTAAGCTACGGACTGATAACCACGCAGTTTGGTCCGATAGATTCGATTATGTGCTATTTATGGCATATATCGTCGGTGTTTGGTGGAAGGTAGACATGAAACAAACGTAAATTCGCAGTATTAAAGTCCTACAACAATATTTAGCAGTTGGGTATTTCTACGTAAAGTCAAACAGATTCTCCACACGCATCAGATAGCAGTACAAAGCTAGCCTTTCACGACTGCAAGTTGGTAGAAAACCACAAGTAAACTATAAATCAGAGAGGAGCTCTATATAAATTAATGGTATGTTAGTTTGAGTATAAACGTTAAAATTGTGGGAATGTACAATGTTGTACAAGTGAACAACGGCAAAGACAAACTAGTGACTATGATGAATACATCGAAAAAGGAGGAAAAGGCAGAGGGGAGAAAGAAGTGTGTGTGGAATGTGAGCTTGGAAAAATTTTGACAAATATTATTACACAGCGGTGAGAAAATAATTAGCCGCGGCGGAGCGCTCGAGCGCATTGAGGCGCTATGATACGACGCGCGAGGCCGTTCCCCGTCGGGGATTCGAATCCCCCGTCGGGCATGGATGATTGTGCCGTCTTTAGTATAAGCTAATTGATATGTAGTTTGTAAGTTTGGGGACTGATGACCCCATAAGCTCTACAAACATTTAAACATTTTTGAAAATAATTAGTGGGCTATTGCACATTTGTACAACATAATTGTTTTATACATACATATACATTTTTAAACTCAAAGTTGATAGCCTATAAGCTCCTTTGCGAGTTCCATTATGTTTCTGTTTCGAAGTGTTTGATACACAAGCTTAGTGCGTGTATTGGGTGTCTATGATATTGTGTGGGCTACCTGTTTAGTATTAAGTCGTCTGTCAACGGCCTAAAAAGCCTCTTCATAAAGAATAAATACTATTGTGGTGTATCAATACACATTACTAGAGTTTTTAATATTACTTCGATTTATCATCTTCCGCGAGATGATGAGAGACAGTGCTATTTATTCATGAAACAGTCCAATCAACAGAAAATTTATAAAACAACGAGCTTAGGAATTCGTAGAAGATTATGTATCTGTGTAAGACTACACGAATAATTGCAGACACAACTACTGATACATAATGTGTAGCTCTAGCTCATGTCTAAATACGGAATGTGCGACAGCGGGAAGTTCAGTGCGTCCGGAAGTGTCAAAGGGAAAACAGTTTTCCCGCGTAGTGTTCAGTATCGTGAGGTCCACTGAACCAGAGAACGTGATATAAGAGAGAAAGAGTTCGATGTGTTTCATACTTTTTACCATCATAAATAGCACACAAAATTTTCTTCTCTCTAGAGTAATGAAATTTGCGTCAGTGGCAAGGGAACACAAATGCCGTAAACATCCCTAAGCTATTTTTCTTTTTCTGGGCCCCATAAGCAGAGAAGCTCGGCGCTGCAGTGCTGTGCCAACTTTCACCTCGGCACCCGACACGCCGGCGGGCCTACAGAGCCAGTTCGCCGATCCTGTTGCGGAGGAAACACACGGGCTCTGTCTGGTGCCAGTGAAACTTGTTGGCTGTGTTCATACTGTAATCTACCATTTATTCACGGACATAATATTTGGCGGAGCGGATGCGTACTAAATAACATATATTCTTCTAAGAAAAGCTTTATTATTATTATTTATTTTTTATTTATTTTCATCGTGAACTAGAGGCAGTTTCCAAGTCGCGACACGAAATTAATCGTCCCCATAGGTCGTATGGACCTGCCTGGCCTATTGCTTTCGTAGACATCTAACAATAGCAATAATAGTAGTAGCAGCAGAAGAACGAGTAGCAACTATCACACGTCACGGAATATACTCCGAAAATAAAGGTAGAGCTGTCAACAATACTTAAACGTAAAGCACTCAACAATACTTAGAGGTAAAGCAGTCTTTTTTTTTTTTTTTTTTTTTTTTTTTTTTGCACTTTTCATTCTCCATCCTGAGGGGATGGAGCGGGCTGCTTGAGGGCTTGCGAGTACCCTTTTCAGCCTTCTTGGGGATGTTACATCTTATTTACAATTTATTTATTCCTTTTGCTTGGTGCTAAGTTTTTCTTTTTAACACAGATTTTACAATAGTTGAATTTACTATATTAAGTTACATTATTTTCATTTTTGATATTTTGGTAAATGAAAAGTTGATATTTACAAGATAAAGGTGAGGGAATTTAGGATACATAACTAAGAAAATATAATACATAAATAATAAATAAGAAGAAAAAAAAAACATATATACATATTTTTTAACATGTACATTGGTAAGTCATATACATGTGTGTGTTGCAGAGGGGAAGTGTTTGGTGGTGGGGTTGGTGTGGTGATTGTGTGTGTAAGTTCAGATTGGGTTGTTGCGTTTTTATGTGTGTTTGTGGTGCTTTTATATGTTTTCTCTTCTCTTTAGATGCGGCGGTGTTGGGATGTTTGATAAGGGTGCCATGGTTGGGGCTAACTCTGGGTACTCCGTTGAGGTGTTGTCCGCCACTGTACGCGCTGGTAGTGTGTATTTAAATCTCGGTCGTCTTGTTGTGCGGGGTCTTGTCGTTAGGATGTCCTCCATGTCCGTCCTTTTGGTCAGTATGTGACGTCCATAGTTTGCCCTTAGTCGTGTTAGTCGGGTTTGTAGGGGTTCAACCCCCGTGATTTCGTAGACAAGGTTGCTTGTCGTTGTCCTTGGTAGTCTCGTTATGCTTCGTAGGAGTCGTCGTTCTGTCGAGTATAGTCGTTCGGCAACTGTTGCGTGTATGCCACCTAGGGGGGCCGCAGCGTACTCTAGTACAGGTCGGATGTAAGTCTTGTATGTGTGTATGGCCGTCTGGTCGTCACATCCGTATAGTTGTCCTTGTACTCGTCTTATGAGGTTTTGTCTTTTCCTAGTTTTGTTGAGAAGGTATGTGAGGTGTCTCTTCCAGTTTAGGTATTTGTCCAGATATACGCCTAGGTAACGGGCTTCGTCAGCTAGTCTGAGTGGTATGTTCCATAGTGTAAGTTGTATGTCGTCGTTTTGTTGTTGTCGCTTCTTGAAGAGGTGTCTGTGTCTAAATAGTATTGTTTGCGTCTTTGTGGGGTTGGGTCGGATTCTCCATTTGGTCATCCACCGTTCCAGACGTTGCAGATATGCCGTGGTTTTTCGTTGTATGGTGGTAGTCCTAAGTTCTGTGCACCAGTATGCTGTGTCGTCTGCATAAAGTCCTATTGTCTCTGTTGCGGTATTCGTAGTGGGTATGTCTGCAGTATATAGCGCGTACAGTAGCGGAGAAAGAATACCTCCTTGTGGGACTCCTGCCTGTGGGGTTAGTTCGTGGGACACCGCACCGGCTACATGTACTCTACATATCCTGTCTTTTAGATAGGTCTGAATTAGTCGTACTGTTTTTGTTGGGAGGCCTAGTCTTATTAGTTTTATTAGTAGTCCGTCGTGCCAGAGTTTGTCGAAGGCACGCTCTATGTCGAGAAAGACGGCGAGCGTGCAATGTCCTATATTGAGTCCTCGAGTTATTCCGTCAGTCAGTTTGAGTAGGGGATCATTCGTGGAGTGGTTAGGTCGGAATCCTGATTGCATTATGGGGAGAAGTTCTTTTTGTTCAGCGTACTTTCTGAGTCGGTCGGTCAGTATGCGTTCATATGTCTTTCCGATGACGTCTAGTAAGGATATGGGTCTGTATGATCGGGGATCTGTTCTAGGTTTGTCGGGTTTCGGAATCATTATTGTCTTGCTTGTTTTCCAGGATGGGGGAAGGGTCTCATTGGCAAGGCAGTAGTAAAGCAGTCAATAATCCGAAGATTACTTTGAACGCCATAGTGGGCACGGTCCTGTTCGAAGGTGAACTGGCACACACAGTCAAGTATAGGGGACGTGGAGTGTGGCGTCATTTTGAAGCATAGTGCAACTCGTCATTTTTCAAATCAAGAACATTGCCACAGGGGAAAGGAGTCAGATAAAAATCCTAGTATAAGGTGGGCGTGGAGCGAACCCGCCAGTTTTGGACTATGAAGTCTACAAAGGAGTAAGGCTTGCGTTTGGGACGTATTCTGGGCTATAATGGAACAGAAAGCAGCCAAAATAAAAACAAATTAATCTGGCAGCAAAAATACGAAGAAGAAAAACTGAAATGACCGAAACTGTACTGCACCTCATAAATCATAGCATCACAAGTTTATTTGTGTGACCATCTTACACACACAGCTCGAATTATTTGTATTTTGAAATAAAAAAACGCCGTTTTTCTCCCGCTATTTATTTATTTTATTCAGAAGCGTTTCGCCCTCTTCTATTTCAAGTCACCATCAGCGGGTTGGTTTTTCTACAATGTACGTTTGAGAACAAAAATGTAATTTCTAGATAAACCAGTTCACTGATGATGCTCTGAAGTAAAAGAGTACGAAGCGTCTTGATAAAATAAATAAAGGGGGAAACAGCGTTTTAATTTTGAAAAAGAAAAAAAAATGTAGCACTACACTTTGTTGTACAGCGGTAAAAACCTAGTCAACATGAATAATAGTGATTCGAACTTCATTCCAGTGAATTTGCAAACAACTGTCTATCAAACGTAAGTAACGACACCCTGCAAAATAACTTATCCACAAATTTTTATCATATGCGGAACGATTGAAAACGATAGCTTTGGATGAATAAAAGAAGTTTTAGAGAAACGAGCAGATAAATTCGTGGATAGTCTCAGAAACTAGCGCAGACGTGAAACACAGGAATAAGAAGCGCACTCAGAGATTGAAAATGCGAAGAATCCGATTAGGAAACAAAATTGACGAGAAGAAAATGATATGGATGGAAAGTAAGAGAATTCTATCATACTGTTGCGTGTTATTTAAGAGGGTACAACGGCACATATTAGTAGGCCTAACAATAATCGTCTCGGTTTCGGGAATATATCATTATTTACACATTTTCCACATTTCTTGTGCTATTATTATGACAATTATATGTAGCAACAGTAATCGCAATGCTTTCTTTATTAAATAAAAATTAGATAATCTACTTCTGCAAGCAGAAATTTGTGCAATAGCGCTCTATACATTTGTAGGCATTTAAGCACGCACAAATCGCTATCTACAAACTTACGTTTTTTCCATTGCACCAAAATTACAGAAATGGCAGCGCACTTCTTGGAAATAAAACACTGTAGGCTATGTGAATAATAGTCATGTGTTAATTTTGCAACAACTGTTCATAGTGTTCTGGTAGAAGTGTAAAATAATAGAACTAGAAAAGTTGTCAAATCGCATCGCGTTTTGTGAAAGAGTCGCTGTGCTTCCTTGACAAAATGAAAACATTCATTTTTCTTATGACGTCCTTATTACACGGGAGTGATAATGAAACATTTTTTTTCTTGGTCCAGATTATTCCATATATCGACTTTATTTACTTAAAATTGCGATCGGTATGACAAAATATAGCTCGGCGAGCTGTAGTGAATTGCAACGAATTTGGCAATGTTTCGATTGTTAGTTTTCGTCGATATTACATAAATACGCGAACGCGAAAACTGAAATACTGATTTTTGGGACTACTCGAAGGCCAAAAATAAAATAAATGAAAAATAAGGAAATTACACAAAACATAAATCATGTGTGAACGCAGCCGTTAAGAGTGGTTTAAAAAAAAGTAGAAGTTTTAATATGCAAGGGTCGAATTTGATGTCGATACGCCGCGGAAGGTACAGTTGCAACTCGACAGCCGTAACTGTAGAATGGGTTAACCATATTGACAGTAGTGGAAATCAGAATTTAGCGGCAACATAATAGCATTACTTGTTGGCGTAGCTTACATTAAAAAAAAATGTGAGTTTCGCTACTTTGTAAACACCTCGGTAAACACAGTTGTTGGAATTTCGACGGCAGGCGATACTGACAAATATCGTGGTGGGAACGGCATAGTGTCTTGCCGGACAACGTTGCCAACGAAACTGTGCGTTTACAGTCTTGCACCAAGACTAAAAATTGGCGCACGCCTGAGGGCCTGCTTTTCTTTTGGCGATTTTTACAGCCAGCTCGCTGGGCGAGGAAAAAACAGGCGCAGCCGGGAAAACAAACAGATGCGTCGCGGCGCGGCGGCAGCGCGGGAGGCGTCAAGAGGCTCGGGCAATTAGGCCCGCGCTGCTATAATTACGGCGAGGTTGGCCGTACGTGACCGACGCGTGGTCCACTGCAGGCGGCCGCAGAGGCGGCGTCCTAGCGCGACAGTTCTGGGAGCGAGGGCGGCCTAACTGAGGAATACTATAATTCACTACAGACTTATGAAATGTATAAATGCGTACGAATAAATTAATAAAAATATCTCGCAGTGACTATAAAACATAGACATTTTATTTAGAATGGGCAGCCTGTATTTTGCATAAAGTGATTTCGTCTTTTTAGTGACTTCGAACTTATTTGTTACGCCTCATGCGTCGCCTTATTCTTGCCGAGAAAACAATTTTCCTTCATTGTGTAGGTCTACATCGTATCGTTCCTCCCTTTACCTTTTTTTTTCAAAGAGAAATTCGTATTCTTCCATACATCACTTTTAGACGAATCAGGACGGCAATAACGCAAAACACGGTGGAGTACCACTATGGCAAGTTCATAAATGTTCAGATGTTTCGAAATCTAAGAGACTTCACTTCTGCGGTATCAGTCCCTAGGCTTACAAACTACTTCAACTAACTTAATGCTAAGAGACACACTCTTGCCCGAAGGAGGACTCCAAACTCCGACGGTGAGCAACCGCGCGCTCCGTAGCAAGGCGCCTTAGAAGCGCTCGGCCTCTACACCGCGGCACTATGACAAGTTTCACGACGGTTTCATAGCATATTTCTGCAAAATGACCAAAGATAAGGAAACGTAGGAACTGAAATTATTTCGATTTATGTGGTCTCTCTGCTACCGCAGACGAAATACGCAAAAACAGTGAAGATAGACGTACGTATTGAGTAATGCGCTACTGGTGGACTACTACTGTACGACGTAAAATCTGTACTGATAATTGTAAATGATCTAAGTCCAAAAATGTCGGCGCTACGTACATAGGCAGAAAAATTTTTAATCGATTGGTATAAACGATTTTACGAGGTTATTAAGGTAACTGTATATTATGATAATATACTGGTTACAAATGCAGTCAACAGAAGTTTTTATACACATTTTTGAACTTTATTTTTCGTCACCTGAGAAATCAAGAAAACGGGTCACTAGATAACATCAGTTTTGATTTTTTTCAGGATGTTCTCCTTTCATTTATGATGCCCTTTCAATCATTTCATTGTATATTTTTATATCGTTGGTAGTCCCTTGGCAGAACAGTTCCATCACGATTTTTCACAGGTTCTAGACATGGTATTTAAGTATTCCTACGTTGTTGAATAAAACGATGTTTCGTTCCGAATATTAGGTGGTTTCACAGAATACCAATCAGAACCAAAACTCTGAAATAAGTTTAACTATTTCGTACCAAGGATTGAGAGCCAACCAAACAGGAATGTTAGAAGTCGATAGAAAATTGACTAAGAATGTGAGAAACGGAGCATAGTATTGCAAATAGATAAATGCTGTTTCGAGTACATTTTATAATTAATTACGGTAAAACCGAATGTGATATGTAAAGGGGGGGAAACAAAACGCATGAAATAATTGCAGTTGTTTGCTTATCAAACTTAGTTGTATAAGTTGGCTTAAAAATAAATCACACAAAAATCTAAGCTGGACTCAATGTTCCGTGCGGGAAAGATTTCCAAATTTACAAAACGCGTTCAAAATAAGGAAACTGACAAACGCGTATTTTGGTAGTGATATAGGCCAAAAGAAATTGCACAAAAATATCAGCTTTCTCATTAACTGAAGTACCGACATTTACTTCATTAGTATTTCCGTGACCCTCCTCACAAAGTAAGTTGTCTCGCTACCATTCAAAGCAGAAGCGCATTACGAAAACGTCTCCAATTAGAACTTCACTCCGCGTAACAATTACTGTGAGTTTCAAACATGAGTAGCAACTATGCCGAACTCCGTATTTTCTTGATGATTTTCTTTCCACGTCACGACTCATTCATGAAGACTAGAAATTACTCTTTAGAGAAAAATCGTCTCTATCCTGTCGTGTAAATAGCGTAACTTTTACCCAAGACCTATTCGTTCAGTCACGAAATAGTGGAAGTATTTTTGTCAGGCCTACGAAAAAAATATCATGAGCATCTCAGTGCTAATTTCGATCTAAAATAAACTTGGAAATAAGGATTATTTACACATAAGGAGTCAACCGTCCAAGGCGGTTACATTGCTACCTCACACACAACGATTAATTTCGATACACTGCAAATATTGCTGGAAGCGTTGCAAACGGTAAATATTTTACTCATTTATTTTCTCCGTCGGCGTTTACAAAAATAATTAATGTCGACGCAAGAACGCGTATGGTCTTCAAGGCACAAGCGACAATTAAGAAGATGAAGAAGAAGCAGCAAGTATCCCCTCATTACTTGGAAGTCATCCAAAAGACGCAAGCATTTGGCACAGTAGCAGGTTGTCCAATCGGCGGGTTGTAATTGTGCGTCTAACGGAAGTTCACTGAAACTGCAGTATGTAAGATGCGTAAAAGTTCTGGTATCTGTAGACTGGTGCGGATAAGTCGTACACTAATATTTTCGTCGCCGAATTTTGGAGAGGAAAAGATTTTCTTCCTGAACGCGTAAATTAAACATTAGAAGACTCGTTGTGCGGGAACAGTGTGATAATTCTGGTCACAAACTACTTGATCAGAGCATCCAGTGATGTTTGTTGTGACGTCTTTGTACCGCAGGAAAAATTCGTCATTTTGACGGGCTCATCTTCGATCATGTAGCAAGACCAGGATGAAACTATTACTTTTTGGCGGTCGTCGAGATCTGATAGGGCAGCGGCGCGGCAGTTGCGTAGGATGCAGATAACGGTCGGAACCTGTCGCGCATCCTCCGTTGCCTCGCACAGGAAATTCGGCGCCGGCGTGCGTGACGTGCAGGAATTGGCGCTTAATTTACTGCCGCTCGCAAAGTATGCGCGGGCGCGGCGTGCAGATACCGCGACAATTACTCGTAATGGCCCGGCGTGTCACTACGCGGCGAGAGCGCGCGCGCGCTACCTGCACAGGCGGCCCAGTTTGGCGCGCGTATACATTTCGTCGTTAAAAGTTTTACTAGGAACTTCATTACAGTTTTTTTCTTTTTCTAGGCAAAAAACATTTTTCCGTGACATTCGCTTTTGTAATAACTGTTTGTCCACCATATCGATCAAACTTCTAAGTCTAAGGCGTCTCGCTGCGGTGCGCGCGGTTGCTCGCCGTGAAGGTTCGAGTCCTCCCTGGGGCATGGGTGTGTGTGAGTTGTCCTTAGGTTAGTTTACCTAGGTTTAAGTAGTTTGTAAGCTACGGACAGATGACCACGCAGTTTGGTCCGATAGATTTACAGACATTTGAAACTTCTAAGTTCACGTGACCTTCGTCAGCTATAAAAATGTTAGTGAGTAGTTTACGTATATGAGCATACGTTTTATTAACTGCAAATTTTGCACTTTAAATTAGAAACTTGTGAAGAACACATAGAATAATTTGATATGATCTACGAGAAATGGTTTGGGAACACCTACTACAGTAGAAACAATGGATTTGTCTACAATTCATAATTTTAATTTTTGTTTCTATTTCGACCAACGCGTTTCCAGAAATTATTCCCTTTTTTCATCAAGTGCTCTGTACTCTGTGCTACGCCATTTTGGTAGTATTTTTGTTTCATATGGTTCTGTAACATTGTGTTGTCCTTACAATAATATGTAAAGACATGCGCAATTTTTACTTGGTGGTAGATCAACAAACAATTTCATGTAAAACTGTTTCATTTATTTAATTTTGTGTTTGGAACAGATAGTAGGCGACTATTCTTATGACATCAACCGCTGGCGTATGCGGAAGCACGTCACCTTATATATTAAAAAATCTACGAAAAATTATTCAGTCGGCCTAAACGAAAGGTATTCATCTACAGATTTGTCATGAACTATCAGAATTTGTAAAACCCTCGCCTTCCTTTTTCTATACTCAAACGCGATTTCCTTCTGTATACTTCTTATGGGGATGTCGTTGCTGTAAACTGAAGTCAGTCGGTCAGGCCGTTCTATCCGACCGATTTCCTTCTTTTGGCTTTGAACGAAAGGTATTCATTCGCAGAATTGTCATCAAGTATCAGAATTATCTTAAGTATCTCCGTCCTTTATTTATATTCTAACGCGGTATCCTGTCCTTGCACTGAATATTTTAATCTGTTCATTTTACGATTTCTTCGGTTCTAATTAAGGTACGCAGTTGTTTTTGACCTAACAACACTCTCCGGATCAAGCTCTTTCATTTGCGCTTTTAAACACTTGCATTAATTGCTTCTGAAAAAAGCTGTGCGTGAACATTCAACTTTACATCCATTTTTCCCCAATTTTTATGTCATTCCACTAACAGTGCAAATTATTCGCACGGGTCCTCTAGTATTAATAATTATGTGAATGCAGTATAGGCAATCCTATGTTAAAAATGTTTAAGTCCACGACCTCTCCATACATTTTTTTTTTTTTTTTTTTTGTACGCACTTTTGATCTGTTATGCTAGTTTGTATGCAGATCGCTGTTTAGTTGAATACTCTACAAGATACGACAACCAGCCACCTCTTTAAAATGCTGTTAATTTTACATCGAGCTTCGGGTTTTGATCCATGTCTGTGTTAATAATGCAACAATTTATTATCACTAACTAATACGTTTTGAATGCTGCAGAATGAAATGTTGGTGAAAAACGTTCAACACGTCTTATCAAAAATAAGGTAACTATATGAGGCGAGTTGCGGTGACGACCGTTCAAAAAACTTAATCGACAACTAGGCAGCTAAAGTATAATCGTGGATAAAATATTGCTGCTTGCGGGTAGCGACTCATGGAAATATTGAGCCAAATTCATTTTTGCGATTTGCGCGAAACTCTTCCACACGAACCTCAACACAGAAAACTGCCAGTGCACGTTCGTTTTGTTTTGAGAAGCGAAAATGCAGCAGTAATTGAGCAGACAACAGACCGCTGGAGAAGGAAACGACGGCGACGGTGGATAAGCGTGCCCACCGTAATTTCGACCCACCTATGATTAATTTTGAAAGGATGTCATTATTCTCATTAAATGCAAAAGCTCCTATTTAAGCCATTACCGATTTCGGGTGATTTTGTCCTTCGGGAACCTGTAGGTGTCTTCATTAATGGACTGCTGCGTCGGCGACGTATTCTTACGAAACTATTCCGCTAAGAGATTTTCGAAGTTAATGGTTCCGAGAGCTGGCGGAGATGCAAACAGAAGTTATATGGGACCGCGGCGGTAATTAAAACACCTGGCTGATTTCGGATGTGACGGTGCGTGCGTTGCTATGACATGACCGTATTGTGAAAATGTGCGCGCCTGCAAAGTCGTTTTGAGTTACTAATTGCTATATCTATACTTTTAATGTTAATTTGGATCTAAAATGACGTTGTCTATAAGATGTCTTCGTAGTACTGATGAAAATATTAGGGCTATTTCGTAACTACGCCTGAAAATGTATTCAAATTATTGGGGAAGTTATGGAGAAATAGCCGTAATGCAAGTAATGTCACTCTATTGGGCGTCTGTGTGGTGTGGAGGGAGAGGCGCGCGCAGCGGTTGTTGCGAAACGGCTGCCGCTTGTTTTTTTGGGTTAGCGGTGGGAGCGGCAACCGCCCACGCTTCCTGCAGCGGGAGTCGGGACGCTATCGGAGTCTGGCAGGCCGGGCCGTGTCCTGCCCGTGACGCAACACTGCTTTAGCGCGCTCGCCGCCGCCACTTTTCGTTCACGCATTGTTGTCGACAACACTAGCCACCGCGCCCCCGCCCCGCACGTACGCTAATTCGAATCATTTCACACACCACTAAAACTACGTCCGGAAAAATTTTCTGCGTGCCTGTGTGTTCGCAGACAAATTTCTAATAGGAAAGCTCGGTAAAATATAATGTTCGTTAATTTTGGTTATTGGGTGATTGCACCCTTGCACAACTGGAATGTGTCGTGTAAACTGCGCTGACGTACTACTGGTATAACGGGATGTATGTAAGGTTGAGATGGAGAGTCGTTAGTAAAGTCTCCTAATACAATAAAGTTCAAGTCAACATTTTCGTTTATACCTGCATTTTTCTGATTTTGGTGGTTCCATCTATAGTATCTGAGAATCAACCAGCGGGTTCACCCGCGCTGTATATCTCTCACGTGAGACACCTGAAGAAGGGAAAATTAATTTTCCCGAAACGTTGGTGAAGGTTTAATAAGACCTATTCCATGCAACTTGTTGGCTGTAATTTTTCAATGCAGTCTAAAACGAAGATCGCTATTTATAGTAATTAAAAGCGATCTTGACTTGTACTCTTGTATTTCTAATACTTTCTTACTGATGTTTCACTCATGTCTGTGGCTAGAAGTAGAAATTCGAGGATGCTGCGTTATGGCTCGGTTGTAACAGCGACGACTCTAGCGTCGGTTTTCTCGAAAATATATTTTCCTAGTTTTACTTTAGTCGGTTGTTAACTTACGAGGTATGAGAAAGAACGCAGCTCACAAGAAAGATTGTTTCACAATTTATTCAAGCGCCCTGTCAACTTCATAAAAGCGGCTCCAGTGAATTTACTGTTTTCTTATATAATTGAAAAATACAAATGCTAATCTTTCTCCCGTTTTAATTGAAATTACAATTTGCTTCTTTCGCTAGCTAGCGTTATTACTAGGTAGTTAGTATACCAGTTTTAGGGAAAGCTTTTTTCAAATTTTCTGATAACCTTTAGGGAACAAATGTTCTTGTAACTACAGCTTTCTTTCCGAATTTGCCAGAAACTTTTGAATAGAATTACAACGTGATATCTCTGCGTTTCAGTGAATTTCTGTGAACATATTTAGTGCGGTATATACAACAATAGTCGTTGGTTTTCAGCCGTACAACAAATGAGGTGACGCTTCAATGGTCTGTCAAAAATACAAACATTTATTTTGCACGAATCTAGAACGGTATCTAATCCTAATATTATTTTTGTAAATTACGTGTGACGCCAACGGCATTGAGAAACTTATCTGTTTCTTATGTGGCTGGTAACGGTGTTGTTCGTGTTCCCTTTTTTTGAATTGTTGCGTGTTCTATTTGTCGTTCGGCGTTGTCAGTAATAACAGGATATCAAGTTATTTGGGAAATTTGTGTAACATTTTGGCAAGAAAAATTGTGATGGTGTAGGCGTGACAATTTTGTGAGTCCATTGGCAATGACTTTTCTATCATAATACGAAGACAGATCCCGAGGCTAAACAAACAACGAAGATATGGTAGGAATGACAGGATTAGTTCACAGAGGCAACGTGACGATGAACTGTATTGAAGGAATCCATTTCGGTTAGCTAATGATCGTGGCATAATATCACAACAATCGACTGAAAAGTTTCCCCAAAATTGAAACCGCACTCCTTTTACTGTTTTTATCGTTGATTGACAGACGCGTCTTTTATCTTCTTTTTTTTAATATATATATTTACCCGTTACTTTTTGAGCAGATGTGACCTCGCTTTCTTGAGAAAGCATTTTCGCAAATTGCCGACTCGAATCTTTTTTATTTTATATACCTATTCACAAGGTCTTTTAAGAGAAGGTCGCAATTTTTTTATTAATTGGAATTACCGGTTTCAACGAAATAAATAGTTATCTTCGAATGTACAGCATTTCCGGCCTCATATAGAGACCTCGTGGAAACAAAAATATTCTCTAGCCATTGTGTAAAACTGATTAAAATATGTTGTCATGTTCCAAAAGTTTTCTTGGCAACGACATGGTGTATCAGTTTCTCTATAGTCTAAAATTTGACATATTTTAAGAAAATATAACAGATTTTAGACTCCGGCCGAAGTACCAAAAAACTTTTGTAATATAATTAAAAAATTCTAAGTCTCTGTTGCAATATTTTATTCTCCAATAACGCGTTTCGCGCTGTTAGCGCATCCTTAGATTGGGCGGAGATGGAGCCACAGAAATATCTATAGCTGTGGAGGAGGTATCTTAACAATGTGTTGTCATTGGGCCACATAGCGGCAGTTCCGCAGTTATTAACAATACTACCAGTCGTAAACGTGGATCTGCCGTGACAGCGACTCCTCTGCTGCTATGTGGCCCAATGACAAAACAAATTGTTAAGATACCTCCTCCACAGCTATAGATATTTCTGTGGCTCCATCTCCGCCCAATCTAAGGATGCGCTAACAGCGCGAAACGCGTTATTGGAAAATAAAATATTGCAACAGAGACTGAGAATTTTCTTAATTATTCAACACTGTTGCTGCACCAGCCGCCACCACCACCACCACCGTCATGGAATGGAATGAAATGTTTGTAATATAAGATTTTATCAGTTTTGCAATATGACGAGAGTTTTTTTTTTGTATCGACAACGTCTCTAAACTTTATATGTGGGGGCAGGAAATAGCGTAAATCTGAAGATGACGGTAATTTCAATAAATAAATTGCTATCCTGTATTAAGACCTAAAAACAAGGTGTAACTATTACATCGCTCTCCACCAGGCGAGGTAATGGTAATTTCAATGTCAGCAGCCTAGTTGTTTGCCAGTAGTGGTGTGTGACGTACCGCGGGGCCTAGCGCGCGTGTTGTTGCTGTTGCCGGGCAGCGCGGGAGCGCCGGCCGGGAGCGGGCAGACTGCATGCGGACGTGCCCGCTAGCCGGCAGTCGTGCCGTGGCGCGGCGCTAGCCAGCGAGGCAGCGGTGTACGGAAGGAACTTTATAAACCTAACCACTTCAGCTTTTTCGTCGTGCCACGGATAACAGCGGTGGAAATTAACTAAACCTCAGCCAATCCTCGCGTCGCGCGTATACAATGATGAATAAGTCTGCCGGCTGTCTATTACCTCGATGTCCTTCCGAGACGTATTTTGGAGCGAAAGTTTGTCAAATTTTCCAAGATGTACAGAAAGGCTCACATCTAGGGAACCGTGTCGATGGCGCTGTCACGCGAAAACAAGCATAAAAATAATAATAATAATAAAAATGTGGCAGGAATTGTGCGGTATATGCAAGGTTGCGTCAGCGCGGAAAGCGCGTCAGCGCGGATAGCTCGCGAAATCCTCCTCAGAGTTCCTTTCCGGCACAAATGTTTATATGTCAACATTAACCCTTTCTTTACCGATTTTCGACGAGGATCGAAGCAAATCATTGTTCTCAATAATTGTTTTCTGCTATTTGCTGGTGACTTCCTGCCGTTTATTGTCAAGAACAATTACTACTGGCTTGGGAATTACAGTGAATAGCAGGAAACAGTGATTGCTACATATAAGCTTGCGTGTAAGCAAATGAAAAGACGATGTTGCTTTTAAGCAACGCGGGTAAAGAAAGGGCTAAATCGTGCAACTTAAACTGATTTATATTCCTGATTGCCAATAAAAGTATTGTCGACGGACGTAAAATACATTCCCCAGTACAGTTTATACTAACTTCTCGGCATTATCATTGTAGGCCTACAATTAAACCGTATCCGACCTCAAAACATTTTCGTAAGAATTTATCGCTCTCTTCGGCTAAATATCTGTAACTACAATTACGAAAAAAATTTCTCAATTTTTGTCTGCATTCAAGAGGAAAATCTGGATTTTTGACATTTGGTGTTACTACATTTTGTCTCTCTATGACGACAAAACACCAGTCACAGTCCACTTTTCCACGGACGAACACATCTATTTCATTCACTCCATTTCGTCTAAAACCATTATATTTGTGAAAGTACATTGTCAACTTCACGTAAATGCGCGAAGCAAGTCAAGTCGTTCGCGTCTCACACAGCTCTGAATGCCGTACAATCCTCGGAATTGTAGTACAGCTTCTCTTTGTCTGGTGGTAAATGACGGGAAGACTGCGGAAATAAAAATGACAATCGCACCTCGGAAATTCAGTTACTCGTCGATTACTGACTGACGAGCAACGAGGGTGACTACATGTTGCTGAATGTGAAGAAGGCAAGTTCACGCGACGCAAACAGTTGCTAGACGCTGACATGCTCGTACCTAACCGCAAATTACTGGAGTGCAGTTTCACGGAGCAATTTTCTGCTCTGTAAACCCGGAGTTCGTGCAGAAATCCTGTGATCGGAGCACTCGAAGTGCGCAGTTGGCCATCTGTCGTTGCGGCCACAACTTCCGACTGCTCGCCGAATTATCATGTAGCATATCACGCGTCAGTGGAAACATTGCGCCTTTGCCATATTTCACAAAGTTTCCCTGGAGCGATGACATAACGACAGTTGTTGTCACACCCAGGTGAAGGCGATTTATTCATCATAGTCCATCCTTGATCACTCTGTGCGCGAAACAAGTGAAAATCCCGCGTTGTTTAAGCTTATTACCGCGTTATACATAAAGGGGAAAAATTGCACAATAATCTACAACTCGGAGCCTTGGAAACGGTCGACACTCGCTTATCTACTGTAAGGACTTAGGAAATGAATGACGGCGTAATAAATATTACGAAAATAGAATAACAGTGGACAGCGAAAATATGTTTCATCGCCTGCAAGTTACTTAATGCTATTACTACTCTTAACATCACGATTCGCGAGTGGTTTTAACATCTGCAGATATTCGCAGAGGAACCTCAGAATACAGAGCTTGCCAACGCTGAAAGCGATAGACTGACGCGAAATCGCACCCTTAACGAAGGCGCTATCAGTAGTATAGTGTACGCGCGATGTCACGAGAAGAGGGTTGGTAAAATGAGTTAATCTTTAGGAGTATCGGAAAGATAGAGCTAGTGCTCACAAAATGAATGTTTCGGTTCCTGTCGGATGCATCGGCGAAAGTAACGAAATTTGCGACGTACAATGAGTATGGCGCAATATAATGCATTATACACTTTTTTGCAACTGCGACAATTTCAGAGTCGATGACACGAAAAGAGATCCCTATCACGAGGCTACCCAAATTCCTCGCTCATATGCCTCTCTCCTTTGCACTTGACACATAGCTAACACGAGCCATGTCATTCATTTTGACATAACTCTAGCTCTATTTCCTGTAATATCCAACGATTAATCGCTTAGATATTGGTTTCAATGAGACGCTAACCCTTCCCCAAGGCACGGCGTTAACGAACCGACGTGATGATGAGGGGCTACAAACACTTCGCCGTAGACTATAACGTAGACGGAAGTCCCGGTGAAAAGTGGCATTGTGTAACGATGTGAAATGTTCCGGATCTCTCCAAAGTACAGTGAAGTGCTGCCGTGTCAGTGTTAACCCTGCTGTCGGTCCGACGCGAACACCTCCGGCGACCGTTAGCCTTACAACCTGTAGAGCTGCAACCTACGGCGGAAGTTGGAAGTCCGCGGCAGTTCCGCAAGAAGAGTGCCGCTGAGTTTCCCGGCGACACTCGACGCAGTCAGCGGGTACCAACCTTCCTGGTATAATCCGTACGTGGTTCCGGCTGGCAGGGACGTCTCGTTAGTGAACCGGCCTCATCGGCGTCGCGACGATGGCCCGGCGCGCTGCTCCGCATACGGCGGCGCTCATCAGCTGATGCACACACTCGCACTCTGGCCGAGCCAGCCACCCGCGGGGAGCTCGTCCACCAACCGACGACTGACAGTTCGCTGGCAACACGCGACTAGGTAGACAGGAGCGAACTCGGCTCGTGGCGCGCGGTCAAACTACTACTGTGGTCGCGGCGGTCGGTCGATCGGGCGGCGTCGCTGCCTCGTGGCGCGGTGCTGTTCCCGCGCTGCGTCGGGGCACACTGGCTGTTGGCGGGCGGACTCGCCTGCGTGCAGCCCGCTGACTGCGGCTATCGCGCGCTCGGCGGGTGGCCGCGTGGCAGGGGCCGCCCGACGCCGGCGCGCCGCCATTGGCTGCCGCCGCGGCGCCGGCCACGCCCCGCGCCCCGCCCCTCGCCCCCACCACCGCGCCTCGGGGCGGGCGGGAGGCGCCGGCACGCCGAGCGCGCGCGCGCACTCACACACACACACACACACACACACACACACGGAGCAGCGCGGCTATGCGAGTCGTAATAAACCGGCCGCCTCCACTCCCCCCCCCCCCTCGCTCCCATGTAGCGGCGCTGCGACGCCGCGCTGGCGCGGTTATTTACGAAAAACATCCGGCGAGATGCGGTGGCGCCGGCAAACTCCCGAAAGACGGGCGCCGCCGCCGCCGCCGACCGCCCTGGGACCGACGACGCCGACGCCGGCGCGGCGTAGCGTCGCGGCGCCGCCGCCGTGCGGTCGCGGCCCGCGGTCGCTGCGGTTTTCCTGCAGACAAGGCCCGCTTATTACTGCCGCTCTGCAAACGCGCTCATCCCGTCTGAGCGGCACTCTGATTACCTGACAATCACCGGAACGCGAAAAATCGAAGCTCATCCGATACTTGACACTCGTTTCAATTATCTTCCTAAATAAATGGTACGCCAAGTTCATCAGTGATCGTGAATCCTCCAGATCTCTTGGAACATTTACACGCACCTTACATGTCCATCTATAGATCGCCAAGTCGCCTTATGGTGTGTGCCGGAGATACTCTTTCCTGTTTCCAGTTGCGTATTGTTCACGGAAAACAGACTGCGGGTGTAATAATTCTATACTTAAACGTCTTTTTCGAATATATATGTATGAGGGAGTAATGTAATGGATGAATCTTCAAGAAACATGGGCAGTGGTAATACGCTGGACTCGCAGTCGAGAGGACTGCTGTTCAAACGCGTTTCGCAGCGGTGGAGTAGCGGAGCGGTCTAAAGCAACTCGCTGCGGAGCGCGCGGTTGCTCGCCGTGGAGGTTCGAGCCCTCCCTAGGGCATGGGTGTGTGTGTTGTCCGTAGGTTAGTTTACCTTAGTTTAAGTAGTTTGTAAGCTACGGACTGATAACCACGCAGTTTGATCCGATAGCTTTACAAACATTTGAACATTTGAAACCCGCTTCCGGCCATCCTGATTGAGGTCCTCCTCGATTTTCCTAAACCACTTCATTCAAATGCCGGGATGGTTCCTTCCAATTGGCACGACCTAATTCCTTCTCCATTCCTGACAAAAGCTATACGTTCTAAGAGTTACGTCTCTAATGACCACGATGTCGACGGGACGTTAAACCCTGATCTTTCTTCCTTCCTTCTAGAAAAGCATACGCACTAGTATTTTTGACAGTAGCTGATGCAGTGATACAGTACGTGTCTGTTGCCACTAGAGGTGGCGTATCATCTCCGTGACGATTTCGCTGTTGGCAAAGACACCTGTAACGAAATGTGCTGCTCTCCTTTGGATCTGCTGTAACTCTCTCCTGGTAAGGATCCCATTCTGCCGAGTAATATTCAAGTATTGCTCTTTCTGTTCCTTTTGATTTCTTATTCACATAAACTGGACGTGCTTTAAGCCCACTATATTTTTCAAAGATAGAAGCTATATCATGCATGCACATAATAGTGTGTTGGAACCCTTCTGTTCTATAGTAGCCCTTCATTAATGCCTTGATGGTGCTGTTATGTGTAATGAAATACCCTCCTAAACCCTGTTCCGCATGTAATCAGATCATGTAAGATTGTAATAGTAGCGCGAACTTCTTGCTCACGTACGCTAATTTGTACATTACGTGAAAAGGAAGATTATCGTTTAACGTCCCGTCGACATTGTGGCCATTAGAGAAGGGTACGTTAAGTGACTTGATACTGCGAAATGCAGTTTTCAAAGCAGACTACCCTATGTGTCCCTTACTACGATATGATTACATCGTGAGCTGGTTCGCATTGCGATCATATAATTTTATTTCTATACTCTTCTAATTTCATTTGCCAAAGATCGCAATGAAATGTTTTGCTGACCGGCTTAAGCAAATTAAATTCGGCTTTCTGATAAATGGTTTACACATACAGCATCTTGAATAATTTCATTAAGTGAATGTCAATCCAAATCAACGTCAACATAATATGTATGAACAGAACACTTTATGGAGAAGTTTTTCTTGGCTGAGGCTTGTCATTATCATAAAACACAATCGCGCGATCTGTGCCCAGTAGTAAAGACTAAAAGACAACTAATTCATAGATTGTAGCATGGTGTTGGCAGCTGACATCCGACACAAGTGTGCGGTACACACACCAAACAGGGCTACAAGGGGCACTGATTACCACGACATGTTTTATGACGCAGCATTTGATAATTTCACATATAAATTTAAAAATGACATTGACCGACTTTTGAGGAAATAGGTCACTTACTTAACAATTGAAGGAGAAATACCGAATACGTTGCTTGGAGGAAGTTTCCTTGATTATCAGCAGTGTGGCTCGCGAGTATAACTATATGTGTATAAAAAATGTCCGACTTTTTCGACAAGGATTAGACCATACATTACGAGAGCCTGGCGGAGGGACATCGCTTTAAGCACAGCAAGTACGTGCTCTTCCAGGACAATTCTGAAATGGAAATAGAATCGTCGAGCTGTTGTCGCCTCGGTGTAGTTGCTGTGCTTATTTCGTAGCCAGACCACCTTCCTGAAGTGGGGAGCGACAGGTTTCCATAGTTATGCTGGCTCGCCAAACCCACTATCGTAACTTGATTCATCTGTATTAGTTCATCATAGTGAAAGACGCCAACGGTATCAGTCTACTCACAATACTAAAGTTCTCTGCAATGTGCCCCTCTCCATCCGTCAAATTCACCGCGAGTAGTGGAGTTACGCTCTTCACCTGCTGTTCCGACAAAGTAAATCGATCCGCGTCCGTTTTCACGATAACTCATCTTGTTACGAATGGAGCCTCAAATATCAACTCGTGATATTACAGTGCGACGACTACAATGCCGGAGACATGTTCCTACCTTATCACTATTATGGGGTGCGCGACTTACTCCACTCCTGTCTACATCCGTGTGGCACCTGCATCGCGACCGGACGTCTTCAGTGGCGACAAAGTTCTTACATTCATATGCGACACAGTTTTGGAAACGGTTTTTCACAGTTTGCCGTTTCTAATGATCACGCTGTCCTTCCTTCCTTACATCTTTGGGCTTGAATCGTTCGTTTTACTCCGGTTCACGATTTAGGTCAGAATGTGGGATTTCTTCTTCTTTGCACAAAAATCTCGCGGAATGGCCGTACGACGTGGGGCGTCACGTTGTGGAACGGGTGGCCGCTCGCGTCGGAGAATCGAGTCCTCCCTCGCGCATGGATATCTGTGTTGTCCTTAGTATAAGTTAGTTTACGTAGTTTGTATGTCTAGAGACCGATGACCAAAGTACTTTGGTCCCTTAATATAAAAAGCATGTGAACCTTTTAATCTGCATAAAATTTCACTCTGTACATATTAACGAATAACATGAAAATTTAACCACAATCGAAACACGCATGGGCTTTTAGCCTACATGAAACAAGAGCGACGGTATGACATTTTCTGAAGGGGTGGGAGGGGATGTGATATCTGGGAGTTTCGGAGATATGAAGTATTTTGAATACTTTGTAGGTCGAATGCCGACTTTTAAGTAGCCACAAGAAATTTCACTTCTGACTCTGCTAAAAACTTAGGTTGCTGAAATAATGACTTTCAAATAATTTTCCTTTTCCTGAGAATGTTTTTTAAATTTCTTTTTTTTTTTTTCTTTTTTTGTGGAAGAGTGGGTGGAGTGGGGAGGAAGTCCGTTATATAAAAGAAAACTCGAATGCCGAAAAGAACAAGTACTCCAAAATCGTTACTGCAGTGTGCACATGACTTATTGGAGGAGATATTGGGAAATGGGTTTAAGATAACTCTTTAGTTTAGATTACCCCGTTCAATAGTAATATATCTTAATCTTCGGACAAAAATGCTGTAATCACCATATGTCCAGCAATCGTAGAACTGTTTTGTGTGTTTTTTGTCTTGAAAAGGAAGATTTCGGGTTAAGGTCCTATAAACGAAGTCGGTACTAAAGACACAGAACAACCTGTCACAAAACAAGGGTGACCAAGAAACTGGTCCGCGCCATTTTTGAACGAATATTTTCGACGTAGTTACAGGTGGGCCGAACTGGTATTTAAGTCACGCCCCTTCCGAATCTATACGCAGCACTATCTTCTTTCGTTCCTTATCCAGTTTGTATACTACGTTTCTTTGGAAGAGATAGGAGACCAGGCCGGCACTCAGTCTTGTCAGGGCGGCAGACAAGACTTTTTAACCAGTTTCTTCAGCTCGTTTCCATATCTCTGATGACGCCCTACGACTGCGCAATACAATCACTCCATCCAGAATCGTTGTAATTTCAGATTGCAAATTGCATGTGAATACAGCAGTATCGAACATTAACGCCGTACGTACCTAGGTCCTAGCCCACCTAGGTTCTAGCCATCTCGCCTGGCGGTGTGCAGAATGTAGCGATGGTTATGGAGTCGTGAAAAACCACCAATGAGATATAAGGGTTTGTCGATGTATTTTGCGTTTGCTACTATGTCGCTCAGTTTACGAAAACTATGCCTCAGGTTTTTTTAATTGGAATGCTGTGAAATCGTACGTACATAGAGCGATTGGCATATGAAATAGGCATCCGTCTAGGAACAAGATGGCGCCCAGAGCAGCTCATGACCCTGTCTGGTGTTTAAGTAACCGACAAAAATCAGCGCAACGTCCTCACAAAAGGTTGCGCACCAATGACGTCATCCTCTGGAAATTATAATGGGCGGAGAAAAACTACAGGACAGAAAAATAGAGAGTGAACGTGACATTATTGGGCTTATACTGAATGTGTGAATAGTAATTTTTTGTCGTTTTTACCTTTGTAGTAATCCTCGACCTTCCACAGTGAAGTGCATCTCATACGAAAAGCAAGATAAAGGCGTGGGTTTACGAAAACATCGAGAACACAGAGAGGAATTTAACTACATTGTCTTCCACTGGGCATTGAATTAAATCAACGGTGAAAGTTGAAAATGTATGCCAGGCTTGTATTCGAACTCGTGTCTTTTGCTTACTTGGCAGTGCGCTAATCACTACGCCACCTGGACACAGTGATGTGACCATCACGACTGCGCGAGATACCCTGGCACGTCTCCGGCTAGACCCAAATTTTGACGTAATCACTCATTATTCGTGACATTTCGCCGATTCCCGTACGAGATTGGTGTGCATCCACAGAGAAGAAAGGACCTCTGGGGGACCTCCAGGTTCCTCAATTCGTAACGAGTGTTAGCAAATACACAACAAGTGCAAGATCATCTAAAGCGCTCCTGTCTAATATACCTGCCAGTAATATACTAGATACTTACACTAACTCTCACGCCTACGTTCATGCGTTGACCATCAAATATATCAGTAGAAGGTAACAAAGGAAATCTTGCAGACAGCGGCCATATAAGCTGTATATGCCGGTTGTACTTTCTGCAAACCTTGAATGCTATGTTGCTTTTTATCTCTGTCAGCAAGTAGATTACGGAGACAACCAGACGGAGTCTGCCATACGATCATTTCATTCTTTACGAAAACACATTCACTTGCCTCACGTATCTCCTCGAGGTTTTCGTTAAATGTTCTCGATGTTGTTCCATATAACAAATGGAGGTCAATAGAGGCGGAGCTCTCGGATAGTCGGATAGGAAGGAACCAAACCACCGTCTACCTGGAGTGTGAACGAATCCTGTTAGAGCTTATACAGCTTGCAAATTCCTTATCTTAAGCCATTCAACCGTTGACCAGGTGGGAAGAACGCCACATATGAAAATGCAAGACTATATAACGTGAGTAGCCTACATTTATTTCGATTAAAAACACAGTTCATAGTCTGTTAAGACTACACCCGTAAAGAAAAAAATCTTATTCCTAGATATGGAATCCAATGATGATGCCCTGAAACAGGAAGGGTACAACGCGTATTGATAGAATAGATTGCAGCAAGAAAACGTCGGTTTCATTACCAAAAACGAGTAATTCGATACCTGCTACGGAAGAGGGCCACACAGACAGATTTATTACAGAAGATAAATTTCACAATACTGTACTTGTTAGTTATAAAAAGTTTCGAAAGTGTGGAATCACGTATCATTTCTTCCCACAAGCGTCTTTCGGAAACATAAAAAGAAAATCGTAGAAATTGTTTTCCATACTCCATTTACGAAAGGAACATAATTTGACGATTAATCCGGTTTACAGTGGAAAATGTAGGATTTCTTAAACCCACGATATTAGTTAAACCCACGATAAATGCCAGAAATAGTATCCGAATAAACCACGTATTCGAGCGTGCAACCTTGGTTAGGTATGTGACTGAAACCACTAATGAAATAGAAAATAATGCAAAATATTTCTTAGTCTGGAAACACTACCATGCTCTGACGCCGCGGAGTGACCGAGCATTCTAAGGGGCCTATTTGCGGAGCGCGCCGCTGCTCGCCGTCGGAGTTTCGACTCCTCCCTCGGGTATGTGTGTTTTTGTTGCCCTTAGCTTATTTTAGTTTAAGTAGTTTGTAGAGCTTGGGACTGATGACCAGAGTGGTTAAATCCTATAGAGTTACAAACATTTGAACATGCGGATCTCTTTCCCCATCCTTACCCAAAACTCCGAGCATTAGCTCCGTCTCTAATGACCAAGCTGTCGACGGGACGTTAAACCCTAAGCTTCCTTCCTTCCCTTCCGGCATTTGCCCTAAATCTGGATAGTCGGAGATGTGTTTGAACCGCCGTCCTAACGAAGTGCAGGATATTAGACTCTGCATCACTTCACTCGGCGGGAAACGGAAAGATTTCCTTTATCCTCTGCAGTCTAATAGTATCTGATGTGACTACCGTGTATGTTTCAGTTCATAAGATGCACCCGTATTCGTCTCTCGATATCCCTCTGTGGTAGCTATAAGTAGGTTAATCACATACGACATGAATTTTATTATTTAAAACATTGTTATACATATACATAAACCTGTTGTTGTTGTTGTTGTTGTGGTCTTCTGTCCGGAGACTGGTTTGATGTAGCTCTCCACAATACCCTACCTGAGCAAGCCTCTTCAAATCCACATAAGAACGGCAACCTACAACTGTCTGAATCTGCTTACTGTATCCATCTCTTGGTCTTCCTCTGCGTTTTTTACTCCACACACTTCCCTCCAACGCTAAATTCACAATTCCTTGATGTCTAAGAATGTGTTCTACCAATCGATCCCTTCTTTTAGTCAAGGTATGCCAGAAATTCCTTTTCTCCCCAATTCTGTTCAGTACCTCCTGATTAGTTACGTGATCCACCCACCTAATCTTCAGCATCCTTCTGCAGCTCTATAAATATCAGGAAAAATTTAGTTATGTTTTAGTTGGAACAACTTTTCTGTTGACGATGCGAAGTGAAATAAAAAAGAAAGTACAGATGACATAATGGGCACTGAACGGAGACTTGATATGGAATCCAACGAATCCAGGTCCAGCGCCAGTGTTAAACGGTATTGCAGCACTATCTGCCTTTAAAGAGATTCGGAAAATGTGCGTGTGTTTCTATCTAAAAGTGGTGAAATTCCACGTTTCTAAAAGCGAACCACTATTCCGCAGTTTGTGCCATTTTATGGAGCGCCGATGTTTCAGTCCCTACTAATACATTAACGCACACATGAGAGACGCTGGCGCATGCACATGGCGCGAATAATAAGATAAAATTACGTAAAAACGCGGCGCGGTATCAGTGTCTGCACATTACGGGGCAATTTCGTGGCTATAGAGCACTCACGGGCCCCAATAAACGCGATTACTGACGCGTCGTTTGGGACGGCGGATCTGCAACAATTGAAATTATTTCGGTTCATTGCGCGTGTTGCTGGACACCGGGAGCTCTGGGCCTGCGGGCCGTTATAGTGGCCATTAAGCTTTTACAAAAGCTAGGAAAGCGCCGCCGTCCGATTCCCTTTTTGTAGACGCGCTGTAACTCTCATTTGGCGCAACGTAATATCGATTGTCCGTAGGGTACATCTTTGAAAAAAAAATCTGTCTTTGTGTAAAGAACCGTACGCTGCTTTTCTACATCTACATCTACATAGATACTCTACCGTTCCATTCTCTAATAGCGCGTGGGAAGAAAGAACACCTAAATCGTTCCGTTTTCGATCTGATTTCTCTTATTTTATTGGGATGGTCATGTCTCCCTAAGTAGGTGGGTGCTAGCAAAATATTTTCACATTCAGAAGTAAAAGTCGGTGATTGAAACTTCGCAAACAGATCACGCCGCAATGAATAACGTCTTTCTTTTAATGATTTCCACCCCAATTCGTGCAACATTTCCGTGACGCTTTACCCCCGTAACGAGCTGCCCTTCTCTGAACCTTCTCAATATCTTCCCTCAGTCCCACCTGGTGAGGGTCCCACAAGGGGCAACAGTACTCCAGGAGAGGACGCACAAGTGTGATGTAGGCAGTCTCTTTGGTGGAGCTGGTGCATCTTCGAAGCGTTCTGCCAATGAAACGTAACCTTTGATTCGCCTTCCCCACAATATTTTCTGTGTTCTCTCCAGTCAAAGTTGTTCGTAATTGTAATTCCTAGGTATTTGGTAGAATTTACGACCATAAGGTTTGACTGATTTATCGCGCAATTGAAGTTCAATGGATTTCATTCAGTGCTCATGTGTGTTACTGCACACTTTTCTTTATTTAGTGTCAATTGCCAATTTTCGCAACAAGTAGGAATTTTGGCTAAATCGCTTTGCAGTTGCTTTTGATCCTCTGTTGACTTCACTAACCGATAAACGACAGCATCATCCGCGAACAGTCTAAGGGAGCTATTCAGATTGTCTCCTAAATCGTTTATAAACACAAGGAAGAGTAGGGGACCTATAACGCTTCCCTATGGAACGCCAGATATCACTTCTGTTTTACTCGATGACTTACCGTCAATTACAACGAACTGTGTCCTTCCTGATAGGAAATCGTGAATCCAATCGCACAATTGGAGAGATATTCCATAAGCACGCAATTTCATTAGAAGCCGCTTGTGGGGTACAGTATCAAAAGCCTTCCGGAAATCCAGAAATATGGAATCGATATCCCTTGTCGATGGCACTTAACACTTCATGTGAATAAAGGGCAAGCTGTGTGTCGCAAGAGCGATACTTTCTGAATCCGTGTTGACTATTGGTTAATAGGTCGTTCTCTTCGAGGTAGTTCATAATATTCGAACAAAGTATATGTTCCAAAATCCTACTGCAAATCGACGTCAAGGAGATTGGTCTGTAATTTTGGGGATCACTCCTATTGCCTTTTTTGAATATTGGAGTAACTTGGGCAACTTTCCAGTCTTTGGGTACAGATCTTTCGCTGAGTGATCGGTTGTAAATTATAGCTAAGTACGGAGCTATTGCATCAGCATACTCTGAGAGGAATCTAGTTAGTATACAATCTGGCCCGGTAGATTTGTTTTTGTTTAGTGACTTACGTTGTTTTACTACTCCAGGAACATCTACTTCTAAGTTTCGCATGCTGGCAGCTGTTCTTGGATTTAATACTGGAGTGTTCACTTCGTCTACTTTCATAGTAAACAGGCAGCGCCGTTTGTGGCTTTTCATACACGCAGGCGTTGGGTGTATTTCGGAAGATGGCAGAACATGTGGATTATTGAACTACTTGAGCGCACTTTGATGTGGGACTGCATCGGTATCTTATACTGAATCATCGTTTATAGAACCCAGTCAATTGGATTGTCTGAATACGGTTTTAAGACTTTCCGAACTGCGAGTGAGCAGCTGTAGTGCATGACATCTCTGGTACACTATTTTACCGGGTATTTTGTGAATGGACTCGCAAGTTTCGCGACGAACGAGCGTACGAGACATCGCAATTCACTGACTTGCTGGAGAGCGTCTGAGGGGAGGTGAAACCATGGGTTTTGATGTGCGACAGCCCTAACTTTAGCAAGTCATATCACTTCTGGTACTTTCCCATCAAACTTCCTATTTTTTTTTAACAAGGACACCTGAATAGTAAAGGCGGCACAATTTCGAAAGTGTACTGATCGTCCTTCCCTTGTTCTCCTTTAAGTTAGATATCACATGATAAGTACTGTACGTCAATCTTCTGTCACTAATAGGTAGGCCTACCGAAGGGATAAACTTGAAAAAAATGTTCAAATGTTTGTAGAACTTATGGGACTTAACTACGGGGTCATCAATCCCTAAGCTTACAAACTACTTATCAACTAGCTAAGACTAAGGACGGCACAAATATCCATGCCCGAGGGGGGATTCGAACCCCCGACCGTAGTGGCCGTGCAGACCGTGACTGGAGCGCCTCAGTCCCCTCGGTCACCGAGGCCGGCGATAAACTTAATTTTGACGATTTTCATCAGCGTCAGTGTTAGGAACACTATATATATATATATATACTCCAATGCGGCCATTAAGAAGGTGAAAAACATCGTGAATAATATTTCTGAATGAACACTATTGAATCGCTAATACATATTTTTAAAAACTTCAAATAAAAGTTGCCGGCCGCGGTGGCCGAGGGGACTAAGGCGCTTCAGTCATGGTCTGCACGGCCACTACGGTCGGGAGTTCGAATCCCCCCTCGGGCATGGATATTTGTGCCGTCCGTAGTTGTAGCTAGTTCATAAGTAGTTTGTAAGTTTAGGGACTGATGACCCCATAGTTAAGTCCCATAGACTATACAAACGTTTGAACATTTTTTTTTTTTTTTTTTTCAAATAAAAGTTCTAGTGTTTCCAGATTTGACGAAAAAGTGATTCTTTTCGGAACCCCCTCCCTTCTGCCCACTATTTTGTTTTTAATTATGACATTTGACTAATATCAAAACGTGTAGCACCTTAAATATGAAATTCGATCATATATGATGTGGTACGCCAAAGACGGATTTGCGAAAAATAAGCTAGAAATATATTAATACGACGTACACTCGCCCGATATGTATGCGCTTCAGTGCCAGCATATAGGACGCGCGTGCATCGATGTAAAATGATACAGAGTTTTTTTTCTGACAAATGCGTCTTTGCAATATTGCTTCATCATATACGACTAAATTTGGCTGTAAGAATGCTCCACATTTTCCTATCTTATATATTAAATGAATCTACAAAAACTTAAAGTCAGTCGGCCAGACCAAACTACTCGGCCGATTTCCTCATTTTAGTTTTAAACTAAAGTATTCGAACACAGATTTGTCATCAACTATCAGAATTTACATAACTCTCGCCTTCCTTTTTCTATACTGAACTGTGATTTCCTTCTGTATATTTCTTATGGGGATGTCCTTGCTGGAAATTAAAGTCAGTCGGTCATTCCGTTCTATCCGACCGATTTCCTTAATTTTTGATTTAAGCGAAAGGTATTCATTCGCAGATTTGTCATCAATTTCTCATTCCTTTATTTTTATTCAAACGCGGTATCTTTTTGTCCTTGCACTAAATATTTTAATCGGTTTGTTTTACGATATCTTCGGTTCTTATTAAGGTACGCAGTTCTTTTTGACTTACCAACACTCAGCGGATCAAGCTCTTTCATTTTCGCTTCTAAACACTTGCATTGATTAGCTCTGAAAAAATCCATGCGTCAACATTCAACTTTACTTCAATTTTTCCCAACTTTTTAGTCATTCTACTAACGGTGCGAAGTATTCTCACGGGCCCTGTAGTTAATCTTAAAATGAAAACAAAATGTAGTCGGGTGAAGGGATTTTGAAACAACTGACTTTTTCACCAAAAAAAGATGCACGGATTATACCTTCACCTTCATTAAAAACCGCAGAACTTTAATTTGAGTTTATTTTAAATCTATGTTATTCGTTCAGAAATATAAAACTCAGTTTTTAAGGGCTGATAAAAAAAGTCCAGTTATGTACGTATCTAAGCGATGAAGTCCGACATCATAAAATCATACATTCATAGAAATTGGTTATTGCAGCTTTTCTGCTGATTTGAAATGTCTTGAAAAAGAATAGAAATGGGAAGACGGGACTCTCTCTCTCCTCTCTCTCTCTCTCTCACACACACACACACACACACAAAGCACAAAAAAGTGACAGCGTGAGACCAACTAAAGAAATGTTCCTCGCATAATTTTCGGGAAGAGTTCTGCCAAATGCCGTTTGCGTGCAGTGGGTAGTCTGCATGACTTTCGGACAGCAATCATGAAGGTGTATTCTGAATTAGATGAAGAAATGTCTGCACGAATCGAAAAAGGCAAAGGAGGGCAGCTAGTTTTCTATTATAACGTAGTAGAGGACTGTGTGTTACGGCCATAATGTCGATGCGGGATGGAAATAATTAAAACAGAGGCGTTTTTCGTTGCAGCAAGACCTAGTTATAAAATTTCAAACGTCATCTTTCCCTCGAATTCAAATTATAGTAAAATAAGAAAAATCAGAGCTCGACAGGAAAGGTTTAGGTTTTTATATTTCCCTCGCGCTGTTACAGAATGGAATGGTTCAGAAATACTCTGAAAATGGTTCGATGAACTCTGTATCAGATACTTCAAATGTTCAAATATTTGTAATCCGAAGTAACCAAATTTCTGTGGTCATCGGTGCCTAGATTTGCAAACGACTCAAACTAACTTAGGCTAAGGGCAACCCGTGCCCGAGGGAAGATTCTAACCTACTACGCAATCTGCCGCCCGATCGGTAACGTGACGCTCCAGACCACACGGCCATTCCCGCGCGGCGCCAGATACTTGAGTGTCAATTGCAGGTTAGTCATGTAACTGTAGAAATAGAATAAACACTGTATGTTTTCCATTGAACAAGGGCACACGTTTTAGGGCTCCAATAGCCGTACAGCGCATGAGATAAACTTTTTTCTTTTCTCTCATTTTCCTCCTATTTCAGTTTATTATTCTTCGCAGCTGTACGGAGGAAGGTATTGCTTTCACACGCCCATGCGTGCTGACATTTCTCCACTTCTGTCAGCGCAGAATCTGCGAAGAACGAACTAGTCCGTTTGCCGGTACTTCGTTTCACTCTTTCCTGATGATAAGTAGGCCTAGACCTACATGTATATACTCTGATATTTTGCTTAGTTTCTCCAGCAGAGCTTTGCCGAACACGTGAGTAACGCTCGGGGGACGAGAGAGTGAATCCAATTTCAGACTCTATAGTTGCACAGAGACACTAGGGTCTGGAAGGCATTAGCTGCCACTGGGAACTGAAAGACGTCAACGGGTTAAGGCTGAGAATCTGTGACGGGCTGGGATTCGAACCCGAGAAACCTGATCGCTAGGTACTTCCGCTGTCCACTTCGCCATCCGGACATAACTGCACGGACTAGACTAACACGCCTCCCGTCAGAGACAAAAATCTTTAACTTATCGACACGCTACTGACATAGTGCATTTGCCCATTATGCTCAATACTCGCTGCACTTCGTCGATTCCTGTAAGCGTTCGTGCATGGTGAGCCTCTGTACTGAAAGATCGCTGGCCGCCGTCGCTTTACTTACAATAACGATTAATTTTATTATATGGGACCGTCCGAAAGAACAGACTCCACTTCCCACTGACAGATTAAAAGTGTGACAGACCGGGATGCGAACCCGGGCCCTTTCCTTCTCCCCCCCACTTTTTTATTTATTTATTTATTTTTGTTTGTTTGTTAAGAGAGTTCTTGTGGAGCTACCTTCGACCTATTGCGGATTGCATGGAGCTGCTTTCATCCACTTTCCTTCTTTGCAGCGGTGAAATTCTACGCCATTAAATCACTTGGCTCTGTGCTTAGTTCGTGTAGCTATGGTTTATCACCCACCGATGGTGTGGGAAACCGCGTCCTTTCACGTGCACGCTTACAGCAAGGGGCTATTAAAACGCCCTTTTCAGACGCCTCTGGGAGTTAACACCACTGCAAGTGACGATCCACGGCTTTCTTCCTATCTCCGATACTGACATTTGACATAAAGATGTGCGAAGAAGCTTTGTGAACCTATACCTTTTTCGAGCTACGCCCTTATTCGTGTCTGGAGGTATCTAGGAAAGGTTCGATAGAGGTTCTAGCACAGTGAAGTTTTTAGTCATTCCTGAAGAGTACACTAAAAATGTTCAAAATTTCGGACCGGTACGCTATTTCATCACCCCATTTAGTCAATTTGTGTTCAAGTAGTTTGCATTTAGATTAAATGTAGGAACATGCTTTGCAGTACCTTAGCATGTATCTTAGAAGATAAGGAAAGGCAAACCTACGTTTGTACCTTGTATTGATTTGAAAAAGCTTTTGACAAGGTGGACAGCAACATGCTCTTTAAAATTTTGAAGGTAGCGGGGCGAATATAAAGGGAACGAAAACTTATATACGAGTTGTACCAGAGAACAGTTATGATTAGAAGGGCATGAAAGGGTCGCAGTAATCGGGAAGGGAGTAAGGGTTGTAGCTTTCCTCATTGTCATTCAATCTGTACTTTGAGCTAGCTGTATAGGAGAGTGAGGAGAAATATGGAAACTGAAGTTCACGGTGGAGAACAAACTTTGCAGTTTGTCGATATGGGCCGGCCGCGGTGGCCCAGGGGACTGGGGCGCACCAGTTACGGTCTGCACGGCCACTACGGTCGGGGGTTCGAATCCCCCCTCGGGCATGGATATTTGTGCCGTCCTTAGTGTTAAGTAGTTCATAGTTTGTAAGTTTAGGGACTGATGACCCCGTAGTTAAGTCCCATAGACTATACAAACGTTTGAACATTTTTTTTTTTTTTTTCAAATAAAAGTTCTAGTGTTTCCAGATTTGACGAAAAAGTGATTCTTTTCGGAACCCCCTCCCTTCTGCCCACTATTTTGTTTTTAATTATGACATTTGACTAATATCAAAACGTGTAGCACCTTAAATATGAAATTCGATCATATATGATGTGGTACGCCAAAGACGGATTTGCGAAAAATAAGCTAGAAATATATTAATACGACGTACACTCGCCCGATATGTATGCGCTTCAGTGCCAGCATATAGGACGCGCGTGCATCGATGTAAAATGATACAGAGTTTTTTTTCTGACAAATGCGTCTTTGCAATATTGCTTCATCATATACGACTAAATTTGGCTGTAAGAATGCTCCACATTTTCCTATCTTATATATTAAATGAATCTACAAAAACTTAAAGTCAGTCGGCCAGACCAAACTACTCGGCCGATTTCCTCATTTTAGTTTTAAACTAAAGTATTCGAACACAGATTTGTCATCAACTATCAGAATTTACATAACTCTCGCCTTCCTTTTTCTATACTGAACTGTGATTTCCTTCTGTATATTTCTTATGGGGATGTCCTTGCTGGAAATTAAAGTCAGTCGGTCATTCCGTTCTATCCGACCGATTTCCTTAATTTTTGATTTAAGCGAAAGGTATTCATTCGCAGATTTGTCATCAATTTCTCATTCCTTTATTTTTATTCAAACGCGGTATCTTTTTGTCCTTGCACTAAATATTTTAATCGGTTTGTTTTACGATATCTTCGGTTCTTATTAAGGTACGCAGTTCTTTTTGACTTACCAACACTCAGCGGATCAAGCTCTTTCATTTTCGCTTCTAAACACTTGCATTGATTAGCTCTGAAAAAATCCATGCGTCAACATTCAACTTTACTTCAATTTTTCCCAACTTTTTAGTCATTCTACTAACGGTGCGAAGTATTCTCACGGGCCCTGTAGTTAATCTTAAAATGAAAACAAAATGTAGTCGGGTGAAGGGATTTTGAAACAACTGACTTTTTCACCAAAAAAAGATGCACGGATTATACCTTCACCTTCATTAAAAACCGCAGAACTTTAATTTGAGTTTATTTTAAATCTATGTTATTCGTTCAGAAATATAAAACTCAGTTTTTAAGGGCTGATAAAAAAAGTCCAGTTATGTACGTATCTAAGCGATGAAGTCCGACATCATAAAATCATACATTCATAGAAATTGGTTATTGCAGCTTTTCTGCTGATTTGAAATGTCTTGAAAAAGAATAGAAATGGGAAGACGGGACTCTCTCTCTCCTCTCTCTCTCTCTCACACACACACACACACACACACAAAGCACAAAAAAGTGACAGCGTGAGACCAACTAAAGAAATGTTCCTCGCATAATTTTCGGGAAGAGTTCTGCCAAATGCCGTTTGCGTGCAGTGGGTAGTCTGCATGACTTTCGGACAGCAATCATGAAGGTGTATTCTGAATTAGATGAAGAAATGTCTGCACGAATCGAAAAAGGCAAAGGAGGGCAGCTAGTTTTCTATTATAACGTAGTAGAGGACTGTGTGTTACGGCCATAATGTCGATGCGGGATGGAAATAATTAAAACAGAGGCGTTTTTCGTTGCAGCAAGACCTAGTTATAAAATTTCAAACGTCATCTTTCCCTCGAATTCAAATTATAGTAAAATAAGAAAAATCAGAGCTCGACAGGAAAGGTTTAGGTTTTTATATTTCCCTCGCGCTGTTACAGAATGGAATGGTTCAGAAATACTCTGAAAATGGTTCGATGAACTCTGTATCAGATACTTCAAATGTTCAAATATTTGTAATCCGAAGTAACCAAATTTCTGTGGTCATCGGTGCCTAGATTTGCAAACGACTCAAACTAACTTAGGCTAAGGGCAACCCGTGCCCGAGGGAAGATTCTAACCTACTACGCAATCTGCCGCCCGATCGGTAACGTGACGCTCCAGACCACACGGCCATTCCCGCGCGGCGCCAGATACTTGAGTGTCAATTGCAGGTTAGTCATGTAACTGTAGAAATAGAATAAACACTGTATGTTTTCCATTGAACAAGGGCACACGTTTTAGGGCTCCAATAGCCGTACAGCGCATGAGATAAACTTTTTTCTTTTCTCTCATTTTCCTCCTATTTCAGTTTATTATTCTTCGCAGCTGTACGGAGGAAGGTATTGCTTTCACACGCCCATGCGTGCTGACATTTCTCCACTTCTGTCAGCGCAGAATCTGCGAAGAACGAACTAGTCCGTTTGCCGGTACTTCGTTTCACTCTTTCCTGATGATAAGTAGGCCTAGACCTACATGTATATACTCTGATATTTTGCTTAGTTTCTCCAGCAGAGCTTTGCCGAACACGTGAGTAACGCTCGGGGGACGAGAGAGTGAATCCAATTTCAGACTCTATAGTTGCACAGAGACACTAGGGTCTGGAAGGCATTAGCTGCCACTGGGAACTGAAAGACGTCAACGGGTTAAGGCTGAGAATCTGTGACGGGCTGGGATTCGAACCCGAGAAACCTGATCGCTAGGTACTTCCGCTGTCCACTTCGCCATCCGGACATAACTGCACGGACTAGACTAACACGCCTCCCGTCAGAGACAAAAATCTTTAACTTATCGACACGCTACTGACATAGTGCATTTGCCCATTATGCTCAATACTCGCTGCACTTCGTCGATTCCTGTAAGCGTTCGTGCATGGTGAGCCTCTGTACTGAAAGATCGCTGGCCGCCGTCGCTTTACTTACAATAACGATTAATTTTATTATATGGGACCGTCCGAAAGAACAGACTCCACTTCCCACTGACAGATTAAAAGTGTGACAGACCGGGATGCGAACCCGGGCCCTTTCCTTCTCCCCCCCACTTTTTTATTTATTTATTTATTTTTGTTTGTTTGTTAAGAGAGTTCTTGTGGAGCTACCTTCGACCTATTGCGGATTGCATGGAGCTGCTTTCATCCACTTTCCTTCTTTGCAGCGGTGAAATTCTACGCCATTAAATCACTTGGCTCTGTGCTTAGTTCGTGTAGCTATGGTTTATCACCCACCGATGGTGTGGGAAACCGCGTCCTTTCACGTGCACGCTTACAGCAAGGGGCTATTAAAACGCCCTTTTCAGACGCCTCTGGGAGTTAACACCACTGCAAGTGACGATCCACGGCTTTCTTCCTATCTCCGATACTGACATTTGACATAAAGATGTGCGAAGAAGCTTTGTGAACCTATACCTTTTTCGAGCTACGCCCTTATTCGTGTCTGGAGGTATCTAGGAAAGGTTCGATAGAGGTTCTAGCACAGTGAAGTTTTTAGTCATTCCTGAAGAGTACACTAAAAATGTTCAAAATTTCGGACCGGTACGCTATTTCATCACCCCATTTAGTCAATTTGTGTTCAAGTAGTTTGCATTTAGATTAAATGTAGGAACATGCTTTGCAGTACCTTAGCATGTATCTTAGAAGATAAGGAAAGGCAAACCTACGTTTGTACCTTGTATTGATTTGAAAAAGCTTTTGACAAGGTGGACAGCAACATGCTCTTTAAAATTTTGAAGGTAGCGGGGCGAATATAAAGGGAACGAAAACTTATATACGAGTTGTACCAGAGAACAGTTATGATTAGAAGGGCATGAAAGGGTCGCAGTAATCGGGAAGGGAGTAAGGGTTGTAGCTTTCCTCATTGTCATTCAATCTGTACTTTGAGCTAGCTGTATAGGAGAGTGAGGAGAAATATGGAAACTGAAGTTCACGGTGGAGAACAAACTTTGCAGTTTGTCGATATGGGCCGGCCGCGGTGGCCCAGGGGACTGGGGCGCACCAGTTACGGTCTGCACGGCCACTACGGTCGGGGGTTCGAATCCCCCCTCGGGCATGGATATTTGTGCCGTCCTTAGTGTTAAGTAGTTCATAGTTTGTAAGTTTAGGGACTGATGACCCCGTAGTTAAGTCCCATAAGCTCTACAAACATTTGAACATTTTTTGTCGATATGGTTGTACTTGTAAAGGACCTTGAAGAACAACCGAATGGAGGGGATGGTGTCCTGAATGGAGCTTACACGGTGAGCATGAACAAGAGCAACACAAGGGTAATGGAGTGTAGCCGAATTAGGCGATGTTAAGGGAATTTATGAAACGATAAAATAAAGGTAGTAGGCGAGTTTAGTTATCTGGACAGTAAAATGGCTTCTAATGGGCGCACTAGAGAATACATAAAATGCTGAGTGGCAACGGAAAGAAAAGCACTTAATTTGTTATGAAGTCTTTTAGGCAGGCATTTTATATCTTGTACGGGAATGAAGCTTGGACGATAAACAGGTCAGACAAAAAGAGGGTAGAAGCGTTTGAAATTTGGTTGTGCAGAATAATGCTGAAGAATAGGTGGGTAGATTGCGTAGCTAATGAGAAGGTACCGAACATGATTGAGGAGAATAAACATTTTGGCATATCTCGACTGATAGAAGGGATCGATTGTAGGACGTATCCTGAGACACCAAGGAATCGTCAATTTAACATTAGTGGGGAGTGTGGGGCAACAATCGCAGATGGATGACTACAGGAAGCAGGTTTAAATGGACCAGGCTTGCCGTTGTTATTCGGCGATTAAAAGGCTTGCAAGGGATAGAGTATCGTGGAGAGCTCTATCAAACAGTCTTACGGATGTAAGTCTACAACAACAATCAGTTACTGTTTTTCTGAAGGAACGTACCGATAAAGAAAAAGGCGTGTTAGCGGAGTCTCCGTCAACGACATTTTCTGTGTTGATGACACTGTATTGATTGTTAACTTGGGTGATCTAGAACAACTTGTCAACAATTTTGTTGAGTGCAACAATGCTCTAGGTCTGAATATTAACACCAGAAACTAATTTTAGGATTGTCACACGACATAGGAAAAGTGACCTACGAGTGGTTTCCGATTTTTTTACTCCCGAAATGACCATTCTCTACGACCGTGCCGTCGATTTCCCTCAGAACTTCATACTTCTTATTTCTCGAACATACCTTTTTCTCACTCTGAAGAGTATTTGCCGTGCAGTAATGTGTTAGTATTCAATGATAAGAGTTTCTTCTTTCGTTGCCGGCCGCGGTGGCCGAGCGTTCTGCGGCGCTCCAGTAACAGCCTGCACGGCCACTACGGTCGGGGGTTCGAATCCCCCCTCGGGCATGGATATTTGTGCCGTCCTTAGTCTCAGCTAGTTGATAAGTAGTAAAACTACATATATTATTCAATGGCTCCTTAATAAAAAGAGAAGACAAGTTTAAAGTACCTTGGAACCTGACAGGAGAGCAGAAACCTTCGTGAAATTTAAGAAAATCCTCTAAAATACAGACTTAGACGTAAAATTTAAGAGTCCGCTTAGCAAGATGCTACATTTTGTCTGAGCTTCTATACAGTTATGAAGTGTGGATACTATACATGCCAACGCTAGGGAAGATAGAGGCCTTCGAAATGTGGATGTACCGCAGAATGCTTAAAATGCCGTGCACAGCAAGAGTAAAACTAACAGCGAAGTAGTGCGGCGAATGCACAAATAGCGAGAATGATGGAAGCGTATCATAAAACAAAAACTGCATCTCTAGGACATATAGTACGGAACTCGATATATATGCGTCTACAGATTGAGGGAAAACAGGAGAAAAACGCAAAGAAGAATATCCTGTTTAGACAATACTGCAATACTAAAAAGTACAGACTAACTTTATATACTACGATTTAGAGAAGAAAGATGGATCCTGTTGTCGCCAACATCTATTGATGCATAGGCAGAAATATACATATGCAGCACAGGACTGTGTGTATGTGAATCAAGACCGTGGAAAAACTTTAGGGATTCGGACTGAATGTGATGTGATGTTATACCAGACACTAAAAATTTGATGAACTGGTAAGAAACGAGCAATACATCCGCACAATCGGTCAGTAAAAGTACACACGGGAAACAATAACTACAAAACGGGCCTGAAAAACAAAACATTGGTAAAGAAGCGACGAAATAATCTCCTAGAGGAAACCAGAGGGCATAGAGCCAACAAATAACGGAGAACGCTGTGTATAATTACTACTCTCAGAGGAAGAGTATCAGGAAGTCGCAGTGGATCACTTCAAACCTTTCAGAAGACTAATAATAATATAATAAAAATGTGCCGACTGAGAAAATGAATATAGACCTACTATGGTGTGTGTTGGGAAAAAGGTAGAACTAGGAATTTGTAAGCAGCGTAAATTGCATAGGTGGCAAACGTATTCGCAGTTTCGTGCAATATAATATAGACTTTTCAGTCTCACATTTCATTGCATCAAAGATATTCAAACTATATGACCGATTTTCATGTGTTACCTCTGAAATTGAACCTTACTGCTTCAAAGCATAACGATGGTATTTTTCAAAATTATCACCTTAATAGATATACGAGGGCGATTCGGAAAATAAGTTCCGGTCTCTGATATCACGAGAAGTTACGGCACTACCAACAACTTCGTTCTGTTGGGCGGCTCGATTCAGTGCGCTCACGGCACGGGTTCAAAAGTAGACTGCGCACAAAAGTTTTCAACAGATTTTAGCGCTATGATTAGTTCAGCTTTTTTATTGGTATCTATGCGTAGGAAGTAGGAAATTTTAAAATTTAAGAGCTCTTTTTACGCAGAATTTAATGCTCTATAACTTTGATACATAACATTTTGCATTTGGAGTACCCGGTTTTGAGTTGGAAGAATAACATAGCTCACTTTCCCATGGTAAAAATGCAGATTTTTTTACGAAGCAGTTTTAACTTGTAGGTAGTTCAGTCTACACAAAATTTTATGCTCTTTCATTTTGGTATTCAAAAATTTCTGTAGGTTGCATAGTTTTCAAGTTATAGCCGAAAAACTAAAACCTTATAAATGTCGTTTTTGAAGCTCGAAAATTATGCACAAGCCAGAAACCAACACAAACTCATATTACTCGTGTTTGGGATGCCTAACATCAATAAAAATATTGTTTGCAATTTATGCTTATTTATTCAGCCAGCACGGCCTTTTTTCTTTCCTAATTTTCCTGTGCTACATAGGGAAATCTGGAAAGGGAATTAAAGTCGATGTTTGCCAGTGATACCGTAATTCTATAAGAGATGGCCAAGAACATTCAATTGAATGTTCAAATGTTTGTAAACCCACACCGCCATTCTCACCGACGAAGACGTGCTTTACAGAATGGATATCTTGTAAGACTAATATCAATAGAAATAAAATAAGAGTAATGGAAAGTAGTCGAATTAAGTTAGACGGTGGTCACAGAATTAGATTAGCAACAAGACATTAAAAGGTGATAGCTCATTTTCGTTACTTGGAGGATAAAATTACGGGCGAGGACTGATGTAGACGCCGGGCGCGGTGGCCGAGCGTTCTGCGGCGCGCCAGTCACAGTCTGCACGGCCACTACGGTCGGGGGTACAAATCCCCACTCGGGCATGGATATTTGTGCCGTCCTAAGTATTCGCTAGTTCATAAGTAGTTTGTAGGATTAGGGACTGATGACCCCGTAGATAAGTCCCATAAGCTATACAAACATTTGAACATTTGACCGATGTAGAGAGGACTGGCAATATCAAGAAATAAATATTTACTTGCGGTAAATAGTAAGAAAAATAGGGAAAACTACAGCAGTTACTTTTCCCGACGATATACAGCTCTACTGTATGAACATATGATGATGGCATCCTCTCGGGTAAAATATTCCGGAGGTAAAATAGTCCCCCAGCCGGATCTCCGGGCGGGGACTACTCAGGAGGATATGATCATCAGGAAAGATAACACTGGCATTCTACGGAGCGTGGAATGTTAGATCCCTTAATCGTGTAGGGCAGTTAGAAAATTTAAAACGAGAAATGGATAGGTAAGTTAGATATAGTGGGGATCAGTGAAGTTCGGTAGAAAGAGGAACAGGATTTCTGTTCAGATGAGTAAAGGATTATAAATACAAAATCAGTTGGGGGTATTACAGGAGTAGGTCTGATAATTAATAAGAAAATAGGAATGTGGGTAAACTACTATGAGCAGCACAGTGATCGCATTATCGTAGTCAAGATAGATACGAAGCCAACACCGACAACAGTAGTACAGGTTTATATGCCAACTAGCTCTGCAGATGATGAGGAGAGCGAAGAAATATATGAGGAGCTAAAGGAAATTATTCAGACAATTAAGGGAGAGGAAAACGTAATTGTTATGGGAAACTGGAATTCGGTAGTAGGACAAGGAAGGGAAGGGAAGATAGTAGGTGAATATGGTCTGGGCAAAAGGATTGAAAGAGGAAGCCGCCTGGTAGAATTTTGCACGGAACGTAATTTATTTATAACAAACACATGGTTTAAGAATCACAAAAGAAGGTTGTATACGTGGAAGAGACCAGGAGACACCGGGAGATACCAGATAGATTTTATAATGGTAAAGACATAGAGTTCGGAACCAGGTTTTAAACTGGAAGACATACCTAGGGGCAGATGTAAACTCTGACCATAACTTGTTGGTCATGAATTGTAGGCTGAAACTGAAAAAAACTGCAGAAAGGTAGGAAAATAATGAGATGGGACCTGGATAAACTAAAGGAACCTGAATTTTTTGAGAATTTCACAGGGAGCTTTACGCAAAAATTGACAGAAACGGGGGGAAATAAAACAGTAGAGGAGGAATGGGTAGCATTGAGAGATGAAATAGAGAAGGTAGCTGAGGACGAAATAATTAGGAAGGCGAGACCTACAAAAAGTCCTTGGATGTCACAGGACATACTAAATTTAATCGATGAAAGGTGAAAATATAAAAATGCAGTAAATGAAACAGGCAAATGGAGTACAGACGACTAAGAAATGAAATCGACAGGAAGTGCAAAATGGCTAAGCAGGAGTGGCTGGAAGGCAAATGCAAGCATATAGAAGAAAGTATAAATAGGGTAAAAATAGATACAGCCTACAGGAAAATAAAAGAGATATTTGGAGATAAGAAAAACACCTCTATGAATATCAAGAAGACAGATAGAAAACCAGTTCTCAGCAAAGAAGGGAAAGCTGAAAGGTGGAAAGAGTTTTTAGAGAGGCTCTATGAAGGAAATGAACTTAGAGGCAATATTGTAGGAAGGGGAGAAGAAGTAGACGAGGATGAAATAGGAGATACTATAATGAGAGATGAATTTGACAGAGCACTGAAAGACCTAAGTCGAAACAAGGACCCTGGAGTACGTGACATTCCCTTAGAACTACTGAAATCTCTGGGAGAACCAGCCATGACAAAATTGTTTCACCTGGTGTGTAAGATGTATGAGACAGGCCAAGTACCCACAGACTTAAAAAAAAAAAAAAAAAAAAAAAAGTGTTAATCCGCAATCCAAAGAACGCAGGCGCAGACAGGTGTGAAAACTACAGAACCATCAGTTTCATAAGTCATGGTTGCAAAATATTAACACGAATTATTTACAGAAGGATGGAAAAGCTGGTAGAAGCCGACCTCGGAGAAGATCAGTTTGAAGTCAGGAGAAATGTAGTAACACGGGAGGCAATACTCACTTTACGGTTTATCCTAGAAGATAGATTAAGAAAAGGCAAACCTACATTTCTAGCTTTTGTAGATTTGGAGAAAGCTTTTGACAATGTTGATTGGAATAAACTCATTCAAGTTCTGAAGCAACAAGGAGTAAAATATAGGGAACGTAAGATTGTTTACAACTTGTACAAAAACCAGACAGCGGTTTTCAGAATTGGAGGGCATGAAAGGGATGCAGTGATTGGGAAGGGAGTAAGCCAGGATTGTAGCCTTTCTCCAATGATATTCAATTTGTACATTGGGCTAGCTATAAAAGAAAGCAAAGAAAAATTTGGAGAAGGAACTGAAGTTCAGGGTGAAGAAATAAAAACGTTGCGTTTTTACCGATGACATTGTAATTCTGACAGAGACAGCAAAGGACCTGGAAGAGCAGTTGAACGGAATGGACAATGTGCTGAAAGGTGCATGTAAGATGAACATTAACATGAGCAAAGTAAGTGTAATGGAGTGCATTCTAAGAAAATCAGGTGATGCTGTAGGAATTAGATTAGGTAACGAAACAACAAAGGAGGTAGATGAGCTTTGTTACTTGGGCAGTAAAATTACAAATTATGGCCGCAGTACAGAGGATATAAAATGCAGAATGGCAATGGGTAGAAAAACGTTCTTGAAAGATAGAAATTTGTTAACATCGAATATTGATTTTAGACTAATGAAGTCCTTTCTGAAGGCATTTGTATGGAGTGTTGCCTTGTATGGGAGTGAAACATGGACGTAAACAGTGTGGACCGGAAGAGGATAGAGGCTTTTGAAATGTGGTGCTACAGAAGAATGCTGAAGATTAGGTGGGTGGATCGCGTAACTAATGAGGAGGTACTGAACAGAATTGGGGAGAAAAGGAATTTCTGGCATACCTTGACTAAAAGAAGGGATCTATTGGTAGGACACATTCTTAGACATCAATGAATCGTGAATTTAGCATTGGAGGGAAGTGTGTGGGGTAAAAACCGTAGAGGAAGACCAAGAGATGGATACAGTAAGCAGATTCAGACATATGAAGGTTGCCGTTCGTAAGTGGAGTTGAAGAGGCTTGCTCAGGATAGGGTATTGTGGAGAGCTGCATCATACCTGTCTCATGACGATCATAGCAACACACGACTTTGAATATAAATTTAAGATAAACTTGCCCAGAAATCCAACTTGGAAGAGAAACAGAAGAAAAAGAATTGCTGCTTTGGACGTGGATGTACAGAAGAATGATGACGATTGAACTGGATAACCACTGAAGCACTACTCAATAGATTGCCAATATTACGCTCGTCCGCTTACGCTTGGAGTATTGATGCGCAATCTGGGATCCTTATCAGTTTGAATGAGAATATCGAAAAATTAGAAAGAAGCGCAGGTCGTTTTGTGTTACGGCGATACAGAGACAAGTGTGTCACTGATATGGGGTTGGGAATCTTTACAACAATGGTGTTTTTCATTGTGGCGAGAGTTACTGATGAAATTTCGATCACCATACATGAAAATACTTTGTAATGGGCGGCTAAGTACTATGAAAGTGGTTCAATGAACCCTATGTTAGGTACTTAAGTGTGAAGTTAAGAGTACCCACGTATTTGTAGATGCAGTGGATGTTGAGGTAACGAATTTCTTTATAGGCAATTATCGGTATTTAGGAAAGATATAGGACATCAAGAATTTTTCATTTGCTAATGGGCGGAATAATGAGAAATAATAATTGCATAAGAACTTAGAAAAACTGGAAATTAAATGATGAAGTAGTTTGTATATCTAGGAGGGTGGTCAGAGGCAAACAATTCCGAGAATGAAGCTTTGGCATAACAGCTAACGAAAGAATAAAATATTCAAATGTTTGTAGAGCTTATGGGACTTAACTACGGGGTCATCAGTCCCTAAACTTACAAACTACTTATGAACTAGCTAAGACTAAGGACGGCACAAATATCCATGCCCGAGGGGGGATTCGAACCCCCGACCATAGTGGCCGTGCAGACTGTGACTGACGCGCCGCAGAACGCTCGGCCACCGCGGCCGGCAACGAAAGAAGAAACTCTTATCATTGAATACTAACACATTACAGCACAGCAATACGCTTCAGAGTGAGAAAAAGGTATGTTCGAGAAATAAGAAGTATGACGTTCTGAGGGAAATCGAAGGCACGGTCATAGAGAATGGTCTGTGCGGGAGTAGAAAAACCAGAAACCTCTCGTAAGCCACTTTTCCAGTAAAAATCTTAAAATTTTGACCAATCTGACATCTCTTTATTACGTCAAGAAAGAGAGAGGGAATGGTCTAGGTATATAAGAACCAGCCGGGGGGGGGGGGGGGGACACTGAAAAATATTCAAGTGTTTGTAGACCTAAGAGACCAAACTGCAGTGATAATCTGTCTCTGGACTTACGAACTACTTAAAATAACTTATATTAAAGACAAAACACACACCTGTTTCTGAGGAACGACTGGTACTTCCAACGCGAGCGGTCGCGCGATCCGTAACGTGTAACCCCAGACCACATGATCATTTCCGCGCGGTATAAGATTAACTCAGTTTACAAGATGAGCAAATATTATAATCTGGTAAACCTGGACTGAAGCGAGGAACGAAAACGGAAAAAATAGGCTGAAGATAAAACTTGGCGCAAGGCAAAGGAAAAGTGCAGCCGAAATAGCGATGTCCGAAGATGGCCAAAACGAAAAGTACAGGGTGTCCAGAAACGGGCTTCCTGATCTCAAAATTAAATATCTCTAAACAATGATCGATAGAGGAATGCAGTAAACGGTATGTTTATTGTGAAAGCTGTAAGAAGTTTATACAGCAGTTTGAAATAATAGTTACAAAAGTTGCTAACAGATGGCGCTATACGCCGTACAACTCATATCAGCATACGTAAGTGAAATAATCGTGTGAAAACACTCTTTGCAAACAATCACATCACAATGTTTTCAAAATGTTCACCATTGGAACTACAGAGGTGGCGCAAACGAAGAATGAAATTCGCCATCACATTTCGTAGTGTATCAACCGAAATGGATTCACATGCCACAGAGATCGCCGATTCAAGCTCGTCCAGCGTGGCGGGATGCTTCGGGTAGACCATGTCTTTCACTGTGCCCCACAAAAAAAGACCACAGTGAGTCAAATCCGGCGAATATGGAGGCCAATCCATGCATGCACCAGTAAATTTGGGATATTCCAAGGCAATGACTCGATTCCCGAAGTATTCCTCAAGAAACCGAAACAGTTGTTCCGTCCGATGTGGTCGGGCTCCATCTTACATAAACCATGGTCGATCCTCTAACGCTTGCTGTGTGGCGACAAATTTTTCCAAAATTGCAACGTAACGTGCACCAGTGACTGTTTCTCGAATGAAAACAGGGCCAATAATGCCTCTGCTGCATACTGCAGCCACACAGTAACTTTAGGAGAATACGGGGGTTTCGCTTCACACCAATATGACTTTGCGGAACCCTAAAATCGCCAGTTCTGCTTATTCACGTATCCATTCAGGTGGATGTGTGCTTCATCTGTAAACCAGATGCAGACAACATCAAATCCTTCACTATCAATCATTGTGAGCATCTGATTAGCAAAGGCAACCCTTTGTTGCACACCTCGTACGGGTATAGCCTGGTGCGTTTGAATTTTGAATGGAAAAATGGGTAGGTTCTTTGTCAGTATTTTTTGCGTGCTGAAACGCTTCAAACCAGTTTCAGATGCAATTCTACGGACGGATGACATTGGATTTCGTTGAATAATTCCAGAAACTGTGGCGATATTTTCAGGCGTAACTGCGGTTTATCAGTTCCGCTGCCTGTTCGTTGAAATTTTGCGAAGAGCGTACGAATGGTTTTCGCAACGGGTCCTTTTGGAACATTAAATCGTGCTTGAAAACTTTGCCTTGTTGCCGTAGGACTCTCTTCTAACCTGTGGTACTCTAGCACCAGAAAAACGCGTTGTTCAATGGAGTACATGGTTTTAATCTCTTACTTCTTACCCTAACCTCCTTTCACGTTTCAGTAGTGTAACTGATCGCTCTGGGCTTCGGATCACTATTTATACTAGGCATTACGTATGGCGATTACAGATGTTGTAACTATTATTTCAAACTGTTGTACAAACTTCTTACAGCTTTCACAATAAACATACTGTTTACTGCATTCCTCTATCGATCTTTGTTTTCGAGATATTTAATTTTGAAATCAGGGAGTCCTTTTCTGGACACCTTGTAGAAGAAGAGGAGCAGGAATCAGACCAAGCCTGATTTGACTGGATGTACTCGTGAGTTGCAGTACATAACAGAGAAGCTTACACAGGATGGTCTAGTATCGAGAGCCTCATATAACCAGGCTTAAGTCTTAAGACAACACAACAACAAGAAGCATGTTTTAGGCCGAGCACGAGCAGAGGCGCTGGCTAGCTGGACGGCCGGCGTCCGCACATCGCCAGGCGCCGAATACACGCCTCCCCCTCCTCCCAGGCGCGCGCAGCGTTACGTAACCTCGCAGCTCGCACGACGCAGCCTCTAGCTGAGCGCGTTGAGAAACTGCTCTCTCCTTGTACCCTAAGCTCCTGCCTCAAGTCCCTGCAACGCAGCTCACATAACACACGACGGAGAACTGCTACCAAGTTAGACACTGTTGTCGATGAATTAGACAATTATCACAAGTAAAGATAGCTGGGAGGAAGTAAAGCTCGTGGTGTGAAAGTATGCTGTTAAATCTCTGCTGTTAAAAAACCGCATCATTTGCAAGCCACCAATCCGCCTGCGTCACCTGTAGTCATTAGGCGACAAAAAGGTACAATGTCGAATGCTAAATTCGGCGACAGGGTTCCATACGTCACTTATCGAACGAAGTGCCAGATGGAGACAAGTTAAGGAGAGGTGGCTGATTCGTAACATGTTTGTTCTTCTATTGTTTGAATACTGTATTGCTTTCGAAAGAACAGATTCTGTTTTAAAAGGTCATACAAACAACGAACGAGCGTATGTCGTGCGCCAGTGTTAACGATTTTTTGTTGTACACACAGCGGAGATATTGTAACAGTGGCGTACGAAAATCCATGTACACATTCTTTTGCGAACACATGATAGACAGTAAATTGTCTTTCTTCAGCAACTGTCTCAATTGTTGTTGATACTTCTCAGTAGGATGACTAACCCTCCCGTATTTTACGGGATCTCTCGTATTTGAATATTTTTTTCATAATCTACGGGCTACTGATTTTCAGATTTTCTGGGCGTTTTTCTCCCGCTTTTAACTTTTTTTACGTATGTGCAAATAATTTTGAAGCATTTAAATATTGTGGCGCACGGTCAGAATTTATTAAAAAGTCGGACATCAGAGGCAAATGATTCTGTATCGACATTATGCCTATCGATAATCTTGTTATTGCCATTCGACAATTGGCGGTTGGACGTGGCTTCGTTTCAGTGCCAGGTCTTACTGTGAATAATTGTTCAAGATTTTGTGGTAGCTGGGCGGGGACTACTCAGGAGGATGTCGTCATCAGGAATAGCAACACAGTCATTATACGCATCGGAGCGTGGTATGTTAGATCCCTTAATCTGGTATGGAAGTTAGAAAATTTAAAAAGAGAAATGGATAAGCTGAAGTTAGACATAGTGGGGATTAGTGAAGTTAAGTGGAAAGATAAACAGGATTTCTGGTCAGGAGTAGGTCTGCTAATGAATAAGAAAATAGGAATGCGGGTAAACTACTATGAGCACCGCAGTGATCGCATTATCGTAGTCAAGATAAATACTAAGCCAACACCGAACACAGTTGTATAGGTTTACATGCCAACTATACCTGCCGATGATGAGGAGATTGAAGAAATATATGAGGAGCTAAAGGAAATTATTCAGACAATTAAGGGAGAGGAAAACTTAATTGTTATGGAAACGGAAATTCGGTAGTAGGAAAAAGAAGGGAAGGAAAATTAGTAGATGAATATGGACTGGGTAAAAGGAATGAAACAGGCGCATAGTAGACTTTTCCACGGAACATAATTTAATCATAAGAAACACCTAATTTAAGATCACGAAAGAAGGCTCTATACGTGGAAGAGACCAGGAGACACTGGAAGGTACCATATAGATTTTATAATGCTAAGACATAGATTACGGAACCAGGTTTTAAACTGCAAGACATACCCAGGTGCAGATACAGACTCTGACCATATCTTATTGGTAATGAACTGTGTGCTGAAACTGTAAAAACTGCATAAAGGTATACAAATAAGCAGATAGGACCTGGATAAATTGAAGGATACTCAAGGTCTTGAGAATTTCAGAGGGAGCTCAGGCAACAATTGACAGAAACAGGGGGAAAAACAGTAGAAGAGGAAAGGGTAGCATTGAGAGATGAAATAGTGGAGTCAGCACAGGACAAAATAGGTAGAAAGACAAGAACTAAAAATCCTTGGATATCACAGGGAATACTAAATTTGAATGATGAAAGACGAAAATATGAAAATGCAGTAAATAAAACAGGCAAAATGGAGTACCGACGACTACAAAGTAAGACTGACAGGAAATGCAAAATAGCTAAGCAGGAGTGGCTAGAAGTCAAATGCAAGTCCGTAGAAGAATGTATAACAAGGGGAAAAGTAGATACTGCCGACAGGAAAATAAGAGACATTTGGAGACAAGAAAAGCAGCTGTATGAATATAAAGAACAGCAAAGAACGGAAAGCTGAAAGGTTGAAAGAGTATACAACAAACAATGTTTAAATGTTTGTAAAGTTTATTAGATTTAACTGCGGGGTTATCAGTCCCTAAACTTACGAACTACTTATGAACTAACTTATACCAAAGACAACACAAACATAAACGCCCGAAGAGACGCGGGAGGCGGCGCGATCCGCAACGTGGCGCTCCAGACCGTTCGGATACTTCTACGCGACGAAAGGAGTATATAGAGGGGCTCTACAAAGGAATGAGCTGCGAGACAATATTGTAGGGAGGGGAGAAGAAGTACATGAAGATAGGGCCGCGGCGGATTAGCCGTGCGTACTGGAGCGCCGTGTTGTGGTGCGCGCGGCAGTTCGCCGTCGGGGTTCGAATCCCCCCTCAGGCTTGGATGATTGTGCCGTCTTTAGTATAAGGTAGTTCATAAGCAGTTTGTAAGTTTATGGACTGATGACCCCGTAGTTAAGTCCCATAAGCTCTACAAACATTTGAATTTGATAAAGTAGGAGATACTATACTGAGAGATGAACAGAGCACTGAAAGACGTAAGTCGAAACAAGGTCCCAGGAGTGGACGACATTCCCTCAGAACTACTGAAGTCTCTGGGGGAGCCAGCCATGATAAAACTATTTCACTTGGTACGTAAGATGTATGAGACAGGAGAAATACCCTCAGACTTTAAGAAAAACATAATAACCCCGATTCCAAAGAAAGCGGGCGCAGACGGGTGTGAAAATTACAGAACTATCAGTTTAATAAGTCATGGTTGCAAAATACTAACACGAATTATTTACAGAAGGATGGAAAAGCTGGTAAAAGATCAGTTTGGATTCAGGAGAAATCTAGGAACACGGGAGGCAATACTCATCTTAGAAGATAAAGTAAAGGCAAACCTGCATTCACAGCTTTTGTAGATTTGGATAAAACTTTTGACAATGTTGATTGAAACCTGGATGATAAACAGTACGGATTGGTAGAGGATAGAGGCTTTTGAAATGTGTTGCTACAGAAGAATGCTGAAGATTAGGTGGGTGGATCGCGTAACTAATGAAGAGGTATTGAATAGACTCGGGGAGAAAATGAATTTCTGGCATACCTTGACTAAAAGAAGGTATCGATTGGTATAACACATTCTTAGGCATCAAGCAATCGTGAATTTAGCTTTGGACGGAAGTGTGTGGGGTAAAAACCACAGAGGGAAACCAAGAGATGAATATAGTAAGCAGATTCAGATGGATGTATATTGCCGTTCTCATGAGGAGATGCAGAGGCTTGCTCAGGGTAGAGTAGGGTGGAGAGCTGCATCAAACCAGTCTCTGGACTGAAGACCACAACAACAATAAAAAGCTATTTAAAAGCATAGATGACTGAGAATGTTCTAAGGTTATGAAAAAGTATTTTTACAATGAAAATTCAGAAGAAACAATTGTTCAGGCTTCCCTCAATTTCTTTGTGAATACTGAGTATGTTTTATTCAAAAAGCAAAGTATTTGGAGAATTCCTGTCTTACGGAATCTCATGAAACTGTGCAGTAAATAGTACAATTCGACAGAGAAAGGAAGATTTTTTGGTAGTTGTACACATAAATCATTAGACACTATTCTCGTTTCAAATTTGAAATCTACTAATGAGAACATCATCATCGAATTCTTTTTTTCTGACTTAATTATCAAATTTGGAAGTGGTTAATCCCACCATGTCTAAAAAGGGAATTAACATTCATAGTGTTAAATCCCACCATGTATGAAAAGGGAATTAACATTCAATGACATGCATGAAGTTACGGAATGTGTAAAACTGGCTTATGTGAATGAAAAGGAATTATTAGAGGAATTTGGTAGTTCTAATGATGCAATTACATGTTCGGTCTCTTTAGAGAGTAGCGTAAGCGAGAAATGGATGAAATTTTTTCACAACTTTCAAATTAAATAATGTATATAATTTTCAAAAGTTGGGTAAGCTGTTGGGTTATGTTATGTGTATACCAGGAAGTAATTATCACACTGAGAGACAATTTTTCTCTTATGAATAATAAGTGGTCAGATCTGTGGAATAGAAGTAGTACAAACCTAATCAAAACTGAACTGTAAGTCGCCGTGAATTCTCCTTATTCATGCAGTGAATTCTTTGAATTTGCTAAAAATGGCATAAAACTACTGACTGATGCAAAATCTAAGTATTTACGATGTGTAGTTAAAATTGTCGAGTTGCACCGGGTTTCGGAATCCACTTTAACTCTTTGAGGGGCGATGGTTATCGATGTTAACCACTTACTTTAAAACGCCTCGTGACCAAATGTGGGAGCAGTCCTTGTGAATCACACTGTTGGTTGAGGGATTTCTCTCGATAACTATCTCAACAACAAACAGTGTCACTCATAATGAGAATTGGTTTCCGATTTGGCCGCCAGGCGTAATTGACATCGATAACCACCGCCCCCGAAAGAGTTCTCTGTAGGTCCTATAAATGGCTGGTTAAATCAGTTCGGAAGTCGGAGGAAGGCAAGTGCATAGCACCTCCAAACAGTCTTCGGATTGTTGACTGCTTTATCTTTTTTACCTTTAATTAAGTAATTATCTTTTATAAATACTGTTTTTATTTTTGGTGAAATTTTGACGTGTTCTTAATCTGCCTTTTTTTTGTCAAGGATATAAATATCTCCCTTACTTGCTATTAAAAACTGGTTATCACATTGGGTGACATAGAAAAACGGGAACATTTCCACAATTCAATAAAACCAGAAGTGACGAAGGAAATAAATTTAATTCATAGTAATTGAAAACTTATACTTTGCCACTTAAGAAACGATGATGTAATTTACAACTGATGCATCCATTAGATGTCGTCCCACTGTACGAATATATAAGTGAAATAAGTGCCGTGGAGTTTCCTCATTGACCGTGCAACATCTCATCTGGGATACTGTGAATTTCATTCCGAATTCTTTCTTTTAAATTATCGCCGCGGTGGAGTGGCCGACAGTCTAAGGCGCCTCGCTGCGGAGCGCGCGTTTGCTCGCCTTCGGAGGTTCGAGTCCTCCCTGGGGCATGGGCGTATATTTGTTGCCCTTAGGTTAGTCTATTAAAGTAGTTTGTAAGTATAGGGACTGGTGACCATAGCAGTTTGGGCCAATAGGTTTACAAACATTAGAATACACTCCCGAGACATTCGAACAACTGCTGCTTGTTTACGATTTGAACGTCGTGTGCTCCTTAAGACAGACTCGCATACATCAATGTTCGGTGGAGAACGCACAATTCTTGGTCGTCCTGTTGGTTTCTTCACGAGGGCAGATTCAGTCTTTTAAAAGTTATTACGTGTTTCGACGGAACGACATCATAACGTCCTAAATTATAAAAAACGGCGAAACTCCCTCTGCGCCGCTACCAAAGTGTTATTGTTTTTGTGAAACTTTTTATGGCTAGCGCACACTGTGATCCGTTCCACTGATCTATGATTACTGAAATGGCGGACTGTTTACTCGCTGTGACGAATGCGCATTGCTGCCACCAGCCCTTGGCTGCCACTACTTATTTCAAACATTTCCATTATACTGTTTCATCCTGTATTTCATTTGTACAGTTGGTTGCTGCTTTTAATGTCAACCCAAGAGATAGAGTACAAGTCAGTTACATCAGTCTCACTGAAGGTAAAGTCCTTGATATGCTAGAAAAGGCTGGCTACAATCACACTTTCCCTAGTTGAATAACGCAGACTGAATATTATGGAACGGATATCCAGTTTTATAGGAATGGTGTTCAGACTGCGCTGCGACATTTGCGTTGTTGTAAATAGCTTCAAGACTTTGCCTTAGGCGCTAGTATTGGTACTGTGTCGTATGGCAGCAGTGTGAATTACGGTTGATGATAGTCAACGTATGTCTGGACAATGCGAGTAAGAGTTTACTCGTAAAGTTGTTTTTTCAAAGCAACACCAGTACTGCTGCTCTTCGCGAGAACCCGCTCCTAAATGTGAGATGTGTCCGGGATGTAAGAACGAATTTTTTTAATGTGACGATTGGTAGCCATCATTTCTTCATCAGCGATCCTACCCGTTAGTAGCATGATTGCTTGTGTGTGGCTAGCATTGTTTGATGTTTATTTTCGTTTTGGGGCAGATGACAACTGAGCAACGTATCCAAGTCATATTTATTACAAAAACAGTGGAGGTTCCACGGCAAATGTCCTTGAATTGCATGTGGCGCTCGGATGCAATGTTGCTCAAACCGAATCATCAGTTCGGAAATTGATCCGGAAGTTTGAGACCACGGATATTGTTACAGACATTAAGAAAACAGAACGACCGCGTTCTGTTCAAATACAAAGGACCAGAGCTGTCGAGAGTGACAGTGTCACCGTAAGACCCAGAAAGTCAGACGAGCTCAACTATTGTGTGTATGACCAAGTTCACTGCATGAAATGCTTCCAAATGATCTGAGATTGCGTGAATACACGATTTAACTTGCACAAGAGGTCTTGACTCGACAAGCGGAGAACGAGGACTTCACAATATATTCAGATGAAGCACACTTCCACTTCAGAGGGTACGTCGATAAGCAAAACTGCAGAATTTGCGGTAACAAAAATCCGCGAGTGGCTGTGGAAGATGAGGTGCAGCCACATCACACGACTGTGTGGTGTGGGTTCCAGCCGGGAGGAGTGATCAGGTCGTAATTTTTCCCTCTTACTGATGGAAATTGTGATTTTTGTTATCAGCAAGATGGTGCGCCATGCCACGCATGCCGTGAAACGATTGCTGTATTGGTATTATCGGACATCATCTAGAATATGACTCGGAAGTTCGAAACCGTGCCGATCGTTCCTTGCTGCGTCACTACCAAGATCACCAGATTTGAAATCCACCTGTTTCTGGCTCTAGGGTTACTTTAAGAACATGGTTTATCAGCGGGACACTAAAGTCTGCAACAAAAATCACACCACTTGCCCGTCATTCCACTTACAACACTGAAGTTCCGTGTGTAAATAATTTCCTGCGGGGCCCCTCAACTGTCGCCACTTTTCATCTTGCCACAAAGTTAAAGTCGTTTTAACTTTGTGACTCCACTTACCGCACGAGGAAACCACGAGGCTGGGTGGGAGTGGCCGTGCTCTCTAAAGCACGTCGCTGCGGAGTGCGCGTCTTCTCCCCGTCGGAGGTTCGAGTCCTCCCTCGGGCATGTGTGTGTGTGTGTGTGTGTGTGTGTGTGTGTGTGTGTGTTTTGTCTTTAGCATAAGTTAGTTTAAGTAGTTTGTAAGCTAGTGACTGATGCCCACAGCAGTTTAGTCCGATATCTTTACAAACATTTGAACTTTTGAAATCACGAGGAAACTCCGTATCGTACGTCCTGCAAATTTTGTGTTCAGATTACCTACAGAATACCCAGTGAAAGTGAACAATGATCACTCGTGAAAACAAGGAAATGTGGGTGGGACCGTGGAGAGATGCACAGCATCGAGCAAATTGCGAGAGCCGTGATTATATTGTCACTCCATATTCAACTCTCCTTTTTTAAGAACATTAGGAATTGTCCGACCGATCATTTATGTCTCTTTTACCTTCATGTAATCTTGTCAATTGCAAATTATACATTGGTTATCGAATGCGAGATTACGGTAAGATTATATTACCGGCACAAGGAAATGTGATGAATTGCGAGAGCATGGGAGATCTCTTAAAAATGAAAACAAGTAAACGGTTTGTGAACCGTGGTACAACAACGGATCCAAGAGTCAAAAAGCTCCAAACGGAACGCTAATAACAAGTGGTACTTTTATAGAACAAATCACAAGTCGTTTCCTTAAATATTGCTGTTGGAAACGTACATTAGTCCTACAAACAGACACAACATTGAATGAAGCGAATAGACACGTCAAAATTCGATGAAAAAAGAAAAGCTAAACCTCAGCTTAAACGAACACAGACATCCCGCTTCGCAGTCTAACGCCGTCACCACATCATCAACGTTTCTCTTCCAGTTCGCTCAATTTTGCACGTCTTTAGCGTAGAACGTTCACTCTTTCCATGTTCCTTTTTCTCCACAGTGCAGTAAACTTTCTTTCGTGCTATGTACTTGTATTCAGTTTTCTTTGGTTATGCACTTGCAATTATGCGGTTTCAATTGCACACCACGTTAAAGAGCTTTTCCAAAGACGGCTTTTTTAAATACAATTTTGGTGCTACAGTGACAATGTAGTGCGACAGTCAATAAAGGACTGAAAACTTCATGAGCACATTATAGATAATTTACTTATATGTTGTTTTTATTGTATGGTGCATACATAAGACCTGTGTGTTAGTAAACAACTCGTATTATTGAGCAATTACTGAAAGATTAATTTATAGATAGATATTAACTTATTTAATTTTACAAAAGGTGATGCAGTTACAGCATGATTTGAGACTGTCTCTTAATAAAGGAAAACTGTTATATTACAGTGTCTTTCTGTACAGTTGTACGAAGCATAAATGCAAAATTCGATACCGATTAATACTTCGTCGTATTTAACTGCTACTGTTGTGGCATGTTACGTAAAATTAAGGTTTTTGTTACTCTTCGGGCCTTAGTTTATTATAATTGCTGATGCGGTAAAGTCGTTTTTTATATAATTTTTTCAGTGTATTTCGAAAGAGTTAAAGTCCATGATTTACTTTCTTAGTAAAATTATGTTTTGATGTTAATAAAAAGTATGTTAACCAGAAAGTTAGTCATGTGGAAGAAAATTTTTAAAACGACGCAGTCCTTTACAATTCCTTGTGGTCTTAGACGGTTCAAGTGTCGCTTGAAGTATCATTTGAGAATGCACTAATACTTTTTTTGCCAATATCGTATTTTTAACGAGTATATACATGACTCAATAGTTATTAGAAATTAATTTTGTTATCTGAAATTGCCACTCCCATGAACCACAGACATTGCCGAGGTGGGGTGGCTTGCGTGCCTCAACGATACAGATAGCCGTACCGTAGGGGCAACCACAGCGGAGGGGTATCTGTGGAGAGGCCAGACAAACGTGTGGTTCCTGAAGAGGGGCAGCAGCCTTTTCAGTAGTTACAGGGGCAACAGTCTGGATGATTGACTGAGCTGGCCTTGTAACATCAGCTAATGTGGCTTTGCCACACAGCTACTGCGAACGGCTGAAAGCAAGGGGAAACTACAGCCGTTATTTTTCCCGAGGACATGCAGCTCTACTGTATGAACATATGATGATGGCATCCTCTCGGGTAAAATATTCCGGAGATAAAATAGTCCCCCATTCGGATCTCCGGGCGGGGACTACTCAGGAGGATGTGATCATCAGGAAAGACAATACTGGCATTCTACGGGTCGGAGCGTGGAATGTTAGATCCCTTAATCGAGTAGGAAAATTAGAAAATTTAAAAAGGGGAATGTATAGGTTGAAGTTAGATATAGTGGGGATTAGTGAAGTTCGGTGGCAGGATGAATAGGATTTCTGGTCAGGTGAGTACAGGACTATAAATACAAAATCAGTTGGGGGTATCACAGGAGTAGGATTGGTAATGAATAAGAAAATAGGAATGCAGGTAAACTACTATGACCAGTACAGCGATCGCATTATCATTGTCAAGATAGATACGAAGCCAACACCGACAACAGTAGTACAGGTTTATATGCCAACTAGCTCTGCCGATGATGAGGAGATCGAAGAAATATATGAGGAGCTAAAGGAAATTATTCAGACAATTAAGGGAGAGGAAAACTTAATTGTTATGGGAGACTGGAATTCGGTAGTAGGACAAGGAAGGGAAGGGAAGATAGTGGGTGAATATGGTCTGGGCAAAAGGAATGAAAGAGGAAGCCGCCTGGTAGAATTTTGCACGGAACATAATTTAGTTATAACAAACACCTGGTTTAAGAATCACAAAAGAAGGTTGTATACGTGGAAGAGACCAGGAGACACCGGGAGATACCAGATAGATTTTATAATGGTAAGACATAGATTTCGGAACCAAGTTTTGAAGTGTAGGACATACCCAGGGGCAGACGTAGACTCTGACCTTAACTTGTTGGTTATGAACTGTAGGCTGAAACTGAAGAAACTACAGAAAGGTAGGAAAATAAGGAGATGGGACCTAGATAAATTGAAGGAACCTGAAGTTCTTAAGAATTTCAGAGGGAGCTTCAGGCAACAATTGACAGAAACCGGGGTAAATAAAACAGTTGAGGAGGAATGGGTAAAATTGAGAGATGAAATAGTGAAGGCAGCAGAGGACAAAATAGGTAGGAAGGCAAGACCTACAAAGAATCCTTGGATATCACAGGAGATACTAAATTTAATCGATGAAAGGAGAAAGTATAAAAATGCAGTAAATGAAACAGGCAAAATGGAGTACAGACGACTAAGAAATGAGATTGACAGGAAGTGCAAAATGGCTAAGCAGGAATGGCTAGAAGGCAAATGGAAGGATGTAGAAGAATGTATAAATAGGGGAAAAATAGACACAGCCTACCGGAAAATAAAAGAAACATTTGGCGATAAGAAAAACAGCTCTATGAATATCAAGGACACTGATGGAAAACCAGTTCTCAGCAAAGAAGGGAAAGCTGAAAGGTGGAAAGAGTATATAGAGGGGCTCTACAAAGGAAATGAACTTCGAGACACTATCGTAGGAAGGGAAGAGGATGTAGATGATGATGAAATAGGAGATACTATACTGAGAGATGAATTTGACAGAGCACTGAAAGATCTAAGTCGAAACAAGGCCCCTGGAGTAGATGATATCCCGTCAGAGCTACTGAAGTCTGTGGGAGAACCAGCCATGACAAAATTGTTTCACATTGTGTGTAAGATGTATGAGACACGTGAAGTACCCTCAGACTTTAAGAAAAATGTTATAATCCCCATTCCAAAGAAAGCGGGTGCTGACAGGTGTGAAAACTACAGAACCATCAGTTTAATAAGTCATGGTTGCAAAATATTAACACGAATTATATACAGAAGGATGGAGAAGCTGGTAGAAGCCGACCTCGGGGAAGATCAGTTTGGGTTCAGGAGAAATGTAGGAACACGGGAGGCAATACTCACTTTACGGCTTATCCTAGAAGAGAGATTAAGAAAAGGCAAACCAACATTTCTAGCTTTTGTAGATTTGGAGAAGGCGTTTGACAACGTTGATTGGAATAAACTCTTGAAAGTTCTGAAGCAAGCAGGAGTAAAATATAGGGAGCGTAAGGTTATTTACAACTTGTACAAAAACCAGACAGCGGTTGTCAGAGTTGAAGGGCATGAAAGGGATGCAGTGGTTGGAAAGGGAGTAAGACAGGGTTGTAGCCTTTCCCCAATGTTGTTCAATTTGTACATTGAGCAAGCTATAAAGGAAAGCAAGGAGAAATTTGGAGAAGGAATTAAGGTTCAGGGTGAAGAAAAAACATTGTGTTTTGCCGACGACATAGTAATTCTGTCAGATACAGCAAAGGACCTGGAAGAGCAATTGAACGGAATGGACAGTGTGCTGAAAGGTGCATATAAGATGAACATTAACAAGAGTAAAACTAGGGTAATGGAGTGCAGTGTAAGAAAATCAGGTGATGCTGAAGGAATTAGATTAGGTAACGAAACAATAAAGGAGGTAGATGAGTTTTGTTACTTGGGCAGTAAAATAACAAATGATGGTCGCAGTACAGATGATATAAAATGCAGAATGGCAATGGGTAGAAAGGCGTTTTTGAAAAAGAGAAATTTGTTAACATCGAATATTGATTTAAGCCTAAGGAAGTTCCTTTCTGAAGGCATTTGTATGGAGTGTTGCCTTGTATGGGAGTGAAACATGGACGATAATCAATGTGGACAGAAAGAGGATAGAGGCTTTTGAAATGTGGTGCTACAGAAGAATGCTGAAGATTAGATGGGTGGATTGCGTAACTAATGAGGAGGTACTGAACCGAATTGGGGAGAAAAGAAATTTCTGGCATACCTTGACTAAAAGAAGGGATAGATTGGTAGGACACATTCTTAGACATCAAGGAATTGTGAATTTAGCGTTGGAGGGAAGTGTGTGGGGTAAAAATCGCAGAGGGAGACCAAGAGACGCGTATAGTAAGCAGATTCAAGTGGATGTGGGTTGTCGTTCTTATGAGGAGATGAAAAGGCTTGCTCAGGATAGAGTAGGGTGGAGAGCTGCATCAAGCCAGTCTCTGGACTGAAGACCACAACAACAACAACAATCCGAAATTGATTGAAGAATACTTATATACATATTTTTTGACGACGTTACAGCGTTAATTTTTAATGAAATAAATCGCAATTTGCAATCACTTATGGCTTCAGTGTACTAGGTTTAGATGTAATAGCAATGTGCGGCGAATGAAAATTTGTGTGTGGAGGGAGACGTGCAGGGAAGAGTCCTCTGCAGTCGGGTTAGTCACTGTGTCCTCGGTGGTGGAGTGGTCAACGCGTCTGCCTCGTAAGCATGAGATCCCGGGTTCGAATCGCAGTCTGCTTTCGACAGCGCAGCGGTGAGGACGGACTGTTTACGTCCCGCCGCAGTGTCTCGCGCGTGAGCGGTTGTTTACTTCTCGTAGTCTTCGCGAGTGTTACTTCATATAGACATAGAATGGCTCATTCGTACCGACAGTCTACAATCAAGATCAGCTTTAACAATGAATTTGCACGACCGAAAGCATTCGAAGTGGAAAGATTCATCCATGAAGAGATTAAAATTGATCCACGAGAGATGATTGGAATACACTTCTCCATTATAAGTAGTGTGGTCTACGTAAAACTGATCAACGACATGGTATGTGACAAGATTGTGCGAGAGAACAAAGACGGACTAAAATTCAAACATTCTGACGGAAATGTCGGAGCAGTGACAATCGATCATGCAGGGCTGGGACTAAGAACCGTCAGAGTTTTTGAACTACCTTTCGAGGTACCGGCTGACATGGTGACAAAAGCGCTGCAACCCTATGGTAGAGTGCTAAGCCACATAGCAGAAAAATGGACAACCTTTACGACGTACCCTGTTCTTAACGGCGTACGACAAATAAGGATCGAACTGACAAAACACGTGCCGTCTTATCTCACGATTGGAGGCTGCAGAGCAATAGTAATCTACGATGGCCAACCAAAAACATGTTCAGGCTGTGGTAAGGAAGGTCATGTCCGTTCAGAATGTCTTCAACGGAGAATTGTTCAGGTACCAACAGGAGAACCTGTACAAACATCTACGGCCACGACCCTCCCTCTCACATATGCAGAGGTGTTTACGAAGAACGTTCACTCAAACAATGACGTGACCCAACAACTAGAACATTCTGCCGAAGGTTCAGCAAACGAAGACACCTTCAAGGAAGAGTTAGCGTCTCTCCTCACAGAGATGCCGCGAACGATCTCTCCACCAGAGATACTCGAACAGAACATGGAAGTCGACAGTAGGGTAGTGCCAACAGCCGCCTTCGTCCCCGCCAGCAAAGAGGACAGCGATGCACAACCAAATTCGGATACGGAAGCCCATGTCCGTAAGCAACGATCTCCAAAACGACACAAGAAACGGCGACTCACCCCGTCAGACGACTGCTTACAACGTACGACCGGAGACAGTGAACACGTTGAGGGGGGCGGTGACCACGCAGACGTTACCGTGATCTCTCATCAAGAAGGTCAACATCCCGATAAAAAGAAAAGCCACGAGCGACCTGCAAAGTATGACAACGAAGAACTGCCTGCAGCCCACTACCAGTCTGCTACAGTGGAAAAGACGACACAACAGGAAGGGGTGGAGAAGACTAAGATGACGACGATCTGTTCACAAGGCGATTGGTCAGAGGACACTGGAGATGACCCGATGACGGCCGCAACAGGCGACGGGGCAGCGACGGCGCCCCTGCAAAGTTAAACACGCAGTTAACGCCAGCGGATATGACGAGGCCCCACGACGTGTCAGTATAACATCAGATGACATAAGCTCCCATGGGCGACACACACATGGCGGAACGAAGACAAGCATACCGACTAGCCTCCATAAATATTAACACCATAAGGTCGCGCATTAAAATGACCTTACTCAACGAGATGCTGATCGCGGCGGACATCGATATAGTCCTACTTCAGGAGGTGTACGTTCAAGATTTTCCGATCATCTACGGGTACGACACCTACATCTCACATGCCTCCGAAACAGGCAGCGGCATGGCAATACTTCTTAGAGAAGGCATAGAAGCCGAGGATGTTCTACACCTACCTTCAGCAAGGGGATCAGCGATGACGGTGCTTGGTGTCAGACTCATCAACATTTACGCACCATCCGGAACAGACAAGAGACGAGATCGTTCCCGCTTCTTTTCCGAGGAAATTGCACCGCTCTTTCAAGGACGACACGACTGTTTCATCCTCGGCGGTGACTTTAATTGCGTACTTGCCCCGAAAGATCAAATTCCTGGATACACAACGTGCCCGGAACTAAGGACGATAGTGCGTGATATGCATTTGGTTGACACATGGGAGCATGTGCATGGCCTACGTCAAGGCTTCACCCATATGACGAGTCATTCCGCTAGTCGCCTCGATCGAGTTTACGCAACAAATACTCTCAGAACTGATATCGTGGATGCAGAACTGTGGCCTGCAGCCTTCACCGACCACACGGCATTTATATGTACCATCTCTCTCAGGAGACAACAGGTGTGGCGGAGCCGCGGTCCTTGGAAACTGAACGTCGCCCACCTTGACAACCCAGACTGTCGCAGTGCCATTGAAGATACATGGAAATTATGCCTAAGACGTCTCCAGACGTATCCCACAACACTACGTTGGTGGCTGGATTGTGCCAAACCAGCGATACGCCGTACCTTCATTCGCTACGGCCGTGAACAGGCAGCGTGGCGACGGCAAACGATGAACTTTTACTTCACCGTTCTACGTGACTGCAATAACCAGGCACCTTCTCCGGAGAGACATACGACAGTACAACAGGCCAAGGCCAAGATTATAACCACCATGAGAAGCCACCTCGAAGGAGTAGCAGTCAGGGCAAGGGCACTCGACCGAGTCATGGGAGAACAACCATCCATGTATCATATCATCAACGAACGTAAGCGTCGAAGAAGAGGCCTGATACACGTACTGGACACTGAAGATGGCAGACATCTAACTACGCAACAAGAAATAAGCACTGCCTTTGTCGCATACTACACTCAACTATACACAGCGGTGGATACTGACATGGCAATAGTTGACGAAGTTTCTCAGACAATCCTTGGCACCATTGATCTGGCAGCAGCAGCACAGCTGACGGAGGATATAACTGAAGAAGAAGTAGTGGAGGCTATTGGTAAGGGAGCGGTGAATAAATCGCCTGGACCAGATGGACTCCCACTGGAATTTTATAGGGCATTCCGAAGTATGATAACACCCATATGGACTAGTATTTGCCGTGAATTGATGTCTCCAGATGTGCCCTTACCACCGTCCTTCGTGGAGGGACTTATCATCCCGATACACAAGCCATCAGGTCGCTCAAGGATACGGGACTACCGACCATTGACGCTTCTGAATTGTGACTTTAAAATATTCACCAGACTCTTAGCTTCGCGCTTCCGAAGTATATTGCGCCAAGTGATATCGCTGGATCAAACGTCGCTTGGCGGAGATGCCAACATTCAGACAGCACTCGGCGAATATCGCGATGTAATCGCACTGGCCAAGACCTGCCGCCTTCGCGGAGCCCTTGCGTCGATTGATTTTGATCGGGCCTTCGACAGAGTGAGCCACACCTATCTGGCAGCAGTCATGAAGCACATGCGATTTCCACAGCCCTTTATCAGTGTTGTGATGCGGCTATTAAATAACGCCTCCTCCAAGGTGCTCATCAACGGACGAACGACAGCACCCCTCACCATATCAAGATCGGTTCGACAAGGATGTCCACTTTCGACAATTTTATACGCCATAGCCCTTGAGCCACTACTCTGTGGCCTACGTCAACGATTGACAGGGTTGACAATGAGAGGGCACACATTCAAATGTAAAGCGTACGCAGACGACCTGGTGCTCATGGTACGGACTGACAACGACATGCAAGAGGCTTTAACTTGGATCAACAAATATGGAATGGCTACAGGCAGCCGCATCAATGTGGACAAGTCAATGGCCATGAGTATCGGTGACGGGGTACCAGAAGGACATGTAGCGCCCTTACAACTCAAGGATACCTTAAAATGCTTAGGTGTTGTCTTTACCAACGACGTGCGTCACACAGCAGCTTACAACTACAAGAGACTTCTACAGTCAATCCGGACAGCAGTTAGAGGGAATACTATACGGTCTTTGGACATTATCCAGCGTGTCAATTATGTTAACACATACATGGCGTCACGAATTCCTCACCTTGCACAAGTCCTTCCGATGCCGACGGTGATAGCACGGCGTATATTGGCTGCGTTCTGTAGCTTCGTCAGTGCGGGACTACTCTTCAAAGTTAGATATGAAACCCTCACCCTCCCTCCCGGTAGAGGAGGTTTAGGTCTTGCACATGTTCATGATCGAGCAGTGGCACTATACATCAACACCATGTTGAAGTTGTGGAGACGACGTCAGACATCTCTGACAGGTATCTTAATAGAAGAACTTGCACCGAGGTCACAAACAGCACCGGTGGCGGTGCAGCACATCTCACAGTCACTCCACCACATCAGGGCCTTTTTTATAGAATACAGTTACGTTCAGATGGCACTGCCGGAAAGCAGACCTGCGACGGCTCGCGACATCTATCGAATCTTAACGGCCACAAGAACTGGCAATGTTATTGAGAAGAAGTATCCAAATGTTGGCTGGCCGGTGGTATGGCGATCGATACACCACGTTTCCTTGGATACGGAAACACGAGCCATGTGGTACCTGACAGTTAATGGTAAACACGCAACACGATCTAGACTCCACTCTATACATCTGATGGATTCACCATTATGCCCCCAGTGCCGAGTCCTGGACGACGACGAACACCGGTTAACATGTGGCCCAGCAGCAGAAGTCTGGCGTTTAGGACAACAGATAATAGCTTTCTTTCTTCGAGTGGGGCCACAAGACATCAGACCACGTTCCGTGTTATTCCCTGACAGGACATACTATCCACGAACTAAAACGAATGCAGTAACATGGATTCGAGCACAACTGGTGCTCTATTTATTCAGAGATACCCCAAAGAATGTATTAGACTTTTGGATCTACTTAGAAGAACGACATAGAAAGATTGTACATAATCCTAAGTATAGACAGTATTTTTCAAATTTTTTATGGAGTGCGTTTCAGGACCCGCCGCACAGCTGGAACGTCCCGGGTAGGAGAAGTTAAAATATTAAATCGACGAAGAATGAACGGAAGATATGAAAACGGCAACTAATCCTAATGTACGAGAAGACGTACCCGGGCGCTGGAGCGGCGATGGAATTGGAATAACACTCTACACCGTGCTGCGTATATGTTTATTTATGAAATGCGAGAAGGCAGTTAAGTTTCTGTAAGGGTTGTGACCACGGTGAACAGATTTACTATTACATAAAAAAAAAAAAAAAAAAAAAAACAACAGAAGGTCGCCGGTTCATTCCCACCCACCGGCAAAAATTTATTTCTTTATAATTTACAATTCAAAAAAAAAAAAAAAAAAAAAAAAAAAATCCCGGCCGGGTACAAATTTTCATTCGCCGCACGTTGGTATTACATATAAACCTAGTACAGTGAAGCCGTAAGTGATTGCAAATTGCGATTTATTTCATTAAAAATGATTGAAGAATGGATTTTCGTCTGAGAGTGCTTCTTCATGTATACGTGTTTTCGATGCCGCAAATGCATCAGTTATGCTTTCTCGTCTCCTAACTGTAATCGTAGCTCAATTCTGATGCTGTAGCCTGAATGACAATAGTAGTGTCTGTTCGAATAATGTCAGTTGACGCTATATTTGAAACCAAGCAACTTGAATCGTGACAGGAGCGCGCCACTGCCATATCAGCTGGCATGTGACTTAGGGACTTGCCTTGACGTCATTTTACTTGCGCGCCCTTTCAAAGAAACCATACCGGCAGTTGCCTGGAGTGATTTAGAGAAATCACGGAAAACCTAAATCTGGATGGCCGGAAGTGGCCTCGAAGCACCGTTCTCCCTAATCCGAGCCCGGTGTGTTACAATAGGCGGTGAGAGCGCCCGCAATTACCCTCCCCTGGTGTAACTAAAAATGAAGAAACTGGGTATGGAAAGACCGGTAGCAGGTAGGGAGAAATACGGAAACTGACCGCAACGCTTCAGCGGGGTGCAGGGGGAGGGGGGGGGGATGAAACGTGACGTAGTGAGAGAGCGGGATTAATAAGGACGACTTGCGCTCCGCACCAGACGCGGCCAGCGCACTTTTTGTCCTGCTGTAGGGGGGGGGGGGGGGGGGAGGGGGCCTCACCTATCGGCAGGACACGCCGCGGTATTAGTGCGCAGCTCATTTCGGACGACTTAACTCCCACTTCCGCTGCAATATCGCGGATTAATAATAAAATTACTCTTTTATATAGCTCTGTTTTACTCTCTGTGTATTGAAGAAGGCAGTAGCCTCAATTCACTGTACTCGTTCAAAGCACAGAGACAGCAGTGCACACACAAAACTTCGAAACTGATACACATTTCCATGGAAATCTAGTTACATTAAAATGCGTATTTAGTTAATGATTTTTTTTTAGAAGTCGTACATATACACCGGAATCTCGAATAAAATTAAATTTGTGCTGCTTTATGATGAAAAGATAGCTTTGATTTATAGTTTGCAACATTCTTTCTCTCATATAAATCTCTTTTACTCCCACACCCTATGTATTTTTCTCTGTCTCTCTCTCTCTCTCATGCTTACATTATTAAACAATGAATGTCTCAAATTATCAGTCACATTTTCATAATATATATAAGACGAGGAATGAGAAGGTTCTCCGCGAAAACGGCGAAGAAACAAACAAAATAGCTGGAACAGGATGACATAATGCGTGTTTTTGGAGTTTTTTTTAATTATTATTATTCTGAGGGGGGGGGGAGGAGTCGTCAGGTGCGATGCGTCTTGTTATCGAATTCTTCTCTTGCTCCAACTTCTTGATTTCAGAGTAGTTAGCCGTACGTCTTCAGTTGCTTGTTGGATGTATTCCATTTTGTCTTCCCCTATAGTTTTTACTGTACACTGCACTTCATATCCTTATGAAAATTATTCACTGATATCTTAAAACGCATTCTATCATCTTGTTCCGTATTTTTTTCCTGTCTACGTCGATTCTGTGGAAACCTCCTCATTCCTTATCTTCGATCTGATTTTAAAGATTTTTTCCGTATTCCAGCAGTGCTTAGTCCTGTCCTGTGCATAGTATTTCTTACACGTTTCATTTTATCTATTACTACTCTTTTGTTACAATGTTATGTACTGACTCGTTCCATAATCAAGGTTACTTGCTCCTCAATTTGATCCTTTCGGAATATGTAACCTTCTGGGAAACTAGAAAAGAATTGAATATATATGTTTAGTAAAATGCAAGAAAATAGGAGAAACCTGAAGGAACACATCTGAATAATAATTAGGGTAAGGTGGTACAAATTCTATATATGTACAATTCCGATCAACATAAGGTTGCGCCATTTGTCAGTTTCGTAGTGTTGGTAGAACTTGCTTTTGTGTGGCGTTGTGGTGTAGCAGGTTTCTACAGCTCCTCCTGTCTTTTCCAAGAATACACCACCTTGTACTACGGAGATATAAATTTTTTCCTGTTAAGAGGTAAGTGAAGCTAATTAGCCTAACGCGCTGTTATAAAATCAGAAGCTAAGGATGACTGGATTAGCTGCCAAAAATGCAATGTTTGGTACCATGAAGTATGCATTGGTGCCCGAGGAAGAAGTACTTTTATGTGGAAGATGACAGTGATCAAAATTGTACCAGACAGTGATCAACATTGTACCTAGTGTGGTACATTTTCGATCGATGTTTCTCATTTCTGTAACATTTTTGTGTTTATACCAACATTTGTAATTGTCTAATATTTCTGTTACATATTCATTAAACATCCAAGAACAAGTGCCATAGTTAAAAATGATGACTTATCTCAGAAGTATATTAAGAGAAAGATAAAAGATTGAATATATATAACTGTGTAGGACTTTGTCCGTCATCATGCTCTCAAAAGTGTTCCAGTGTCTACCGCGAATATAGACTTTCCTCAATTTTTCCGACAGTGTCTTTCTTCAAAGAGTCCCATTTAAGATCGTAGAGCAACTCTGTTTCATTCTGACGTGGACTACAACGGCCTGTTTGGATCCCAGCAGCGCTTCCACGGATTCGTTCGTTGTTATGCCTGCGCTAAGCGTTGGGGTGATGTGGAAATGGTTGTGCTAGCATTTTGATCGGCTGTTCATTTACAGATGTACTGTAGTTTACCATAAGCATTTCCATAAATTTATGTCTTCCACTCGTTTGCTCCAATATAACCGATACATAGATTTTAAGTGATCGTCTTATTCCATATCACTTGATATTATCACCAGTAAATATCAATAGGATATGACGTGCTCCAGATAGTAGACGCAAATATTTTGATCGGTTACTAACGTGCTTTTTCCCTCCTAATGGACGCCATATTGCATCTACCCGCACTTCCTTATTTCTAACGACGATACTTTGCTTTAAGAAACAGAAACGTCAGAGAATAATTTGAAAGTGCTGTTTGATCCAATCGTTTACATGTGTTGTCAATTTCATTCAGCTGCATTCTACACGAGTAAATTTCTTGAATCTGTGCTGATTTTTCGTGAGATGTTAGGTTCTTCTCAAGTGCTTCAATAATGTTATGCTGTAAGATCCTATAAAAGACCAAGGTTTCCTATATAAACTAAATATTTCTCCTTTTCAAATGACTAGGTTTCGTATAGTTGTTTTGCAGCAATTACTCTGGCATATGCAGACAAGTGTGAAAACTACAGAACTATCAATTTAGAAAGTAATAGTTGCAAAATACTAACTCTAATTATTTACTGACGAATGATAAACTGATAGAGGCCGACATCGGGGAAAATCAATTTGCACTTAGAAGAAATGTAAGAACATGCAAAGCAATACTCATATTACGACTTATCCTAGGCTTAACATAGGTTACGAAAAGGCAAACTTACATTTTTAGCTTTAGTAAATTTACAGAAAGTTTTTGGTAATGTTGACTGGAATAAACTCTTTCAAATTCTGAAGGTAGCATGGGTTAAAATATAGGGAACGAAAAGTTATATACAAATTGTACAAAAACCAGACAGCAATTAAGAGAGTTGAAGGGCATGAAACAGACGCAGTGATTAGGAAAGGAGTAAGACAGCTTTGCAGCCTTTTGCCAATGTTATTCAATCTGTACATTGAGCAAGATGTGAAGGAATGCAAGGAGAAATTTGCAGAAGGAATTAAAGTTCATGGAGAATCAATAAAAACTGCGATTTATCGATCACATTGTGACTTTGTCAGGGCCGAGAAAGGATCTCGAAGGGTAGTTGAAGGAATGGACATTGTCTTGAAAGGAGGTTATAAGATGAAAATTAAAAAGAGCAAAAGAAGGTTAATGAAATGCAGTGTAAGAAAATAAGGTGATGCTGAAGGAATTACATTAGATAACGAGACAGTAAGAGTAGTAGATGAGTTTCGTTATTTGAGTAGCAAAATAACTTCTGATGACCGAAGCAGAGAAGATATAATAAAATGCCGATTGGCTATGGGAAGAAAAGCATTTCTGAAGAAGTGAAATTTGTTGACATCCAAAATTAATTTGAATGTTAGGAAGTATTTTCTTAAGGCATTTGTATGTGTATCGTTACACCGGAGTGAAAAGTGGACGATAAGGAGCTCAGACAAAAAGATGATAGATGATTTTGAAATGTGGTGCTACATACGAATGTTGAAGATTAAATGAGTAGATCTCGTAACTAATGAGGAGATGCTGCACGGAATTTGGGAGCCAAATAGTAGGGATCAGTTGGTGGGAAACATTATGAGACATCAAGGAATCGTCAATTTAGCATTGGAGGGCAGTGTGTAGGCTAAAAATCCGAGAGGGAGACCGAGGGACGAGTAAGTAAGCAGATTCAAAAGGATGTAGAGACTTGAACATCAAACCAGTCTCCGGACTGAAGACCACAAAAAGATATAAAACAAGAAACAAACGAAAACACCGAAAAAATTTAGCGCTCGCATTGTACGTATTTGACTCTCACAGTTACTTTCATAAATGCTATGAGGGCGACTCGGAAAGTAAGTTTCGATGTCTTACGTCACGAAAGTGAGTGGCGGGAGAAAAGTTCAAATGTTTTTAAATCTTAACTTGTGTAGTTACTAGTCCCTAGGATTACAAACTACTTAAACTAAGTTAATTAACTTATACTAAGAACAGCACACACACCCATGCTCAAGGGAGGACTCGAACCTCCGACGGCGAGCAACCGCGCGCTCCGCATCAAGGCAACTTGAAAAACTCGGCCACTCCACCGCAACCAGTGGCGGGAGCATCGTAAACTTTGTACCGTTGTGTAAATGGTTCAGTGCGCTTCCGGCAGTATAATTATAAGGTTGTATTCAGCCAGTTCTCTCAACAGTACAGGTGTAGTACCTGGTAGAATGGTGTAGGCCTTCTACTTATTTAAAACATAATGTCTCGTTTTAGGGCAGTGCTGCACAGGGTACCACGCTATTAACAAAGATTGAAAACATGAACAATGTATTTTTGGAAAGCCCATAAAGTCCTCTAAACACTGAAAAACAAGGAAAAATTGTTCTGCCCGACAAACAGCTAAAAGTTGTGAAACAACATAGCATAGTAATTAATACAATGACACCAGTAGCAATTCATCGAGACGTTAGTGAAGTGGACAGGAACATTATGTGTCATAGTTTTGTTCGACGATAGAGTAGTGCATTTCGCGACCGACGCGCTGACATCAACGATAAAGAACCAAGTGGCCTACCGTCTGTTATGAATGATGACCTCGTTGAAAAGTGGATGAATCGTCGTTTCACCATTTATAAACTCTGAGAGCATTTTCCACAAAACATAATAAGTAGAAGGGATTTCTAAAATGTTCAAATGTTTTAAAAGTAAGGGACTAAACAGCTGAAGTCATCAGTCCTTAGACTTAGAAATACTTAAACGAACTTATGCCAAGGACAACACACACTCCCATGCCCGAGGGAGGACTCGCAATCCGCGACCGTGCAGCGGCAGAAGGCGGCAGAAGGGATTTCGAAGCTTGTAAAGCCGTCTATTAAATGTCTGAATGTGACCGGAACTCGTCTTGTAAAATACCGGGAATGGTATACTATTCTCAGGTATGTCATAGAAGCCGTCCCAATAAAGCGTTTACTGAAAAAAAAATTGCAACTCAATTTCCAAATCACCTTTTAAAAACTCTTGCTGAACTTCTTGACGATAGTGTTAGTGTTTGTATACTACAGTAAATGCTATTGATTCAGCAGAAAGTATTTACTGGGCATTGGTGTGGTTTTGTGAGCAGCAGGATCCAATATTAACTTTATTGTCACATCACTCGGTTTCCTGTTATTGTTAAATCAGCATTCAGTACCTACTTCTTAGAATTGGATAACTATTTTATGTATTGTGTTAAATGTTCAACAAGGGATACCTTTGAGCTTGAAGCGACCGAAACAGTACAGAACAATTCTTAAAATTACACTAGATCACAGAAACAACAGTCGTCTGTTTCATTTCCACGCAGGGCTAGGCACATGTCTACTAGGGCCCTCAGACAGTGGCATGTTGTGGCTGCAAGTGCTCGAGTTGCGTGAATGGTACAGCTTTCTCGCAAATGTGTTCATTCATAACACGAAGAGAGTATGCTGATGCAATAGCCCCATACCTAGTTATCATATACAACCGCTCGCTCAGCGAACGATCCGTACCCAAAGACTGGAAAGTTGCACAGGTCACTCCAATATTCAAGAAAGTCAATAGGAGCGATCCGAAAAATTACAGGCTTATATGACGTCGGTTTGCAGCAGGATCTTAGAACATATGTTTTCCTCAAATATTATGAACTATCTCGAAAAGGACGACCTATTGACCCATAGTCCACATGGATACAGAAAGTATCGTTCTTCGAAACACATCTAGCTCTTTGCTCACATGATGTGATGAGTGCTATCGACAAGGGATGTCAGATAGATTCGGTATTTATAGATTTCCGAAAGGCTTTCCACATTGTACCTCACAAGCGTCTTTTATTCAAATTGCGTACTAATGGAATATCGCCACATTTGTGTGACTGGATTCGTGATTTCCTGTCAGAAAGGACACAGTATTCCGTAAGTGACAGAAAGTCATCGAGCACAACAGACGTGATATCTGGCGTTCCCGTGGGAAGTGTTATAGGGGTCCTACTGTTCCTTATTTTTATAAACGATTTAGGAGAAAATTTGACTAGCTCTCTTAGACTGTTCGGGGGTGATGCTGTTATTTATCGGCCAGTAAAGTCACCAGAAGATCAAAAGCAACTGCAAAATGATTTATAGAAGATAACTGCATGGTGCAAAAATTGGCTTAATAATGAGAAGTGTGAGGTCATCCGCATGACCACCAAATGAAATCCGTTCATCCTTAGTTACACGATAAATCAGTGAAACCTGCAGGCCGTGAATCCTAATAAATACCTGGGAGTAACAATTACGAACAACTTAAATTGGAAAGAACATAGAAAAACATTGTAGGGAAGGCAAACCAAAGACTATGTTTCATTGGCAGAAGACCTAGAAGCTGCAATAGTTCTATTAAAGAAACTGCCTACACTACACTTGTGCGTCCTATTTTATAGTATTGGTGCGCATTTTGGGATCCACACCAGGTGGGACTGATGGACGATTTAGAGAAAGTCAGAGAACGGCAGCCAGTTTTGTATTATCGCGTTATAGGGTAGAGTGTGTCACGGAAATGATGTACGAGTTGGGGTTGAAATCATTAAAAGAAAAGCGTTATTTGTTGCGGCGAGATCTATTTGTGAAATTTCTTTCACCAACTTTCTCTTCCGAATGCGAATATATATTGTTAGCACCCACCTGCATAGGGGAAAAAGATCTTTATAATAAAATAGGAGACGTCAGGTCGAAAACAGAGCTATTTAGGTGTTCCTTTTTCCGCGAGCTATTAGAGAATGGAACTGTTGAGAAATATCAGAAAAGCGGTTTGATGAACCCTCTGCCATGCACTTCAATGTGACTTGCAGAGTATTTATGTAGCTGTAGATGTGGTAGAAGAGAATCTAACGAATGCAGCCCAAACATAAGAAACAAAGTTGTGGCGTGCTGAATATAGAAATGAAATCGGGAATGTATTTTATAACGCAATAATTCATTAAATGTTTTATCCATTGCAGCAACTGTGTTATGTTAGGCTGAAAAGAAAAAAGCTACCAGTTGCAAGGTTGTAGATTTTTATTGTCCTTCTTCAGGTATCTATACAGGAAACAGTTAAGAATAATATACAATTACAGATATTACGTAAAATTCGCCCTACAATCATAGGACTAAAGGGGCAATAATTCATAAATATAACGAGGTTGACACAGAAATATATAACCTTACGTTGAGTAGACATACTGATTTTGAAGTTCGGGAAGAACATGAACCTAAAGGTGACTGCTCAAGCTGTGCATGACGATCATCTCCAAGACAACTGGAATAAAGTGATTACGAACTACTTCCAATCAAAAAGTCATAGTTCTTTGTATTAGAAGATACTGTTAACAGCGTACTGGAGGAAATTTATGATGACTATTAAAACCGTGACTTCAATTCCTATAGCACACTAATGAGGCGCTATAAGTTCATTAAAAGTAAATCAAATTGTAGATTAAATATAATGTTTGTCTAGCAAAAGGTGATCAGAAGTTCGTTTCAAAAGAAATAAAAGAGCGTTTAATATCGCATTTTGATAAAGCGAGGACATATGGATCTATTCATTTCACTATAAACTTCTGTGAAATAATGTGGGTACTAGAGAAGTCTAAAATGTTTATCTTGTGCAGTTTCAAACCTTTGATTTTTTAATTGACAATACTGAGGCTGCATAAGGCATTTCATCCAGATTTTTCACACGTAAGGACACAGAAGGCTATAATAGTGGAGGAAGTGTACATGTTTTGTGAAAATGCAGGGTGCGGAGTTAGGAAATATTTGCAACAATGACCAGAGTCACTTCCAGTATGAAATGTCTTCATCATCAACACCGTCTAACGGAGGAGAGAAAACTACAGATAGCGTTGGGTAATCTATACATAGCTCCATCTACAGCGGCACAATTGATGTGGCTTTATAAATGACAGTCAAACTATTAAACAAATTGTACGTCTGTTGTAAAGAGATACGTACAGTATCGTCACAAATATTCCAAAGAAACTTGAAACAATCCGACCACGAAATTTTCAAATCGAAGCTACCAAAAGTGTGATACCTGGTTAGAAGACAGATCGTACTTTTCTACAACGGTTACCCAGAAAGTAATGCAACATATTTGTTTCTTCATCAACTATTTATTGCATGTAATGAGGATTACATACACAAGATAACGATCTTCCATCCCTGTTTTTCATATAATCTTCGTCCCGTACTATGACATTTCCCCAGTGCAAAACAAGGTAGATATTTGCTTACTGCTGCACTCTGTAAGGATTCTTGCCAGATAACACTCACCAAGGAGAGAGACAAAGTTTAAAAATGGGCAGCTTCGTTTTGTATCATTGCGAAATGGGGAAGAGATTGTGACACGTATAATCTGCAAGTTCGGATGGAAACCATAAAATAACTTTTTTCGCTGTTAAGATACTTTAAACGAAATTCCAACCACCAGCTTTCTCCTTCCAATAAAGAATTATTTTGCTTTGTTTTTGTACCCGCTATTCAAGAATGGAAAGGCAGACAAACTGAAGGTAGGCACGTGTGAATTGCATAGTAGCTCCTCCATTCTTGTCGTAGACGTAGATTGTGAAAACAGATGAATCTTTCAGAAATACCTTGTACTTTAATAGAAATTTCTTACCTTGTTTCAGCGAACGTTTTCTGCTGTTTGTATGTCTTGTGTTGATGCCAGTGAGCAGCGGCGGTGTGGCCAGGCGCATTGAGGCGCTATGCTACAATGCGCGAGTCCGCTCCCCGTCGGGGGTTCGAATCCTCCCTCGAGCAGGGATGTTTGAGCTGTCTTTAGTATAAGGTAGTTCATAAGTTTAGGGACTGATGACCTCGCAGTTAAGTCCTATAAGCTTCACAAACATTTGAACATTTGATGCCAGTGATGAAATGTTTGCACTCGTTTGCTCATAGACGGGAAAAGTCTTTTTCGTTACTTCTACCTATTTGAATATTGATGAGAAGAGAGGGGGGCTAAATGAAAGTCACTCGATTTTTAAACAAATATGTGAAGATATTCGAAGCAGATGAATGGTTTGGGAAGGTGGTTGACAATATCGTAAATGGGCCTTTCTTGCAACTCTTCGAAGTGTCATCAGACTGCAAGCACGAGTCTGTGCGTGCTTCCCCTTGCTGGATGAAAACTTTTCTATGCGACAGTGATATATGACTGCGAGATCCGTTAGCGACGAACCTACTTCCCGAAAGTCGGCTGGAGTTGTCGTCCGTCAAAGTGCGGGCCTCTGTATTCCTTTATCGAGTTTACGCAGTTGTCGGCGAATGCGTTCACAGGCCACAAGGACTTCGCGGTGGACACGCAAGTCTCCAAAGTCGCTTTGGAGTTTTTATTTATTTTTAAAAATTATATTTTTATCTTTTTTTTTCAGTTACCTCTTCCACCTGATTCGAGCTGATTATACGTGCTAAGGCGGTTCAAATGGAGGCAGGCGGTTCAAATGTTCAAATGTTTGTTAAGCTTATGGGACTTAACTGCGGGGTTATCAGTCCCTGAACTTACAAACTACTTATGAACTCTCTTACGGCCGGCCGCGTTGGCCGAGGGGACTGAGGCGCTCCAGTCACGGTCTGCACGACCACTACGGTCGGGGGTTCGAATCCCCCCTCGGGCATGGACATTTGTGCCGTCCTTAGTATAAGGTAGTAAATAAGTAGTTTGTAAGTTTAGGGACTGATGACCCCGTAGTTAAGTCCCATAAGCTTAACAAACATTTGAACATTTTGAAATAGCTTACACTATAACACATACATCCATGCCCGAGGGAGGATTTGAACCCCTGACGGGGAACGGCTTCACGCATCGGAGCATAGCGCCTAAATGCGCTTGCCACTCGGCCGCTGCGCGACAGGCGGTCATATCTGTTGTACGGAACGTAATATGCAAGTCAAAGTTGCAGGATTCGAATTACAGGGGGAGATGGGAAAGGAAAGGGGCGCGTCTGTTGTTTCCCACGAACGGAGGAAACCAGCGAAAATTTCAGCCTGCGAAGCGTTGGTCTAGACCGGATGCCGTAGTGCGGCACGTAGCGAAATTGTACGCTCCCGGTAAGGGAAGAGCAGACCCTCATCTAGACGGCAGCTCTCGGCGGTGGCTGCCTATTGAAATCTCAGACGTCGCCTGGCTGCGCGACACCGAAAACCTGATAGCTGCCAACAGAAAGACTCTCGCAACCTAGAAGGAGTAATGAACGGAGAAAGGAGGAACTTCTTATCACCGGTGTTACACAAGGTTGCAGATTATTGCTACTGTTGTGCAAAGTATATTGAATCACGTACGAAGACAGAGAAAGGAAGTTTCAAGTATGTTGGCAGTCAAGATATGTCAAAGATACAGATCCAAGGTCAAGGAAGATTAGGGCTGAACGTACCGTCTATGATGTGATCATTAGAGACGGTTTGCAAGATAATTTTAGAATTGACGGCACCGAAGAGTTGTTGCAAAACCGTCAGAGTCTGTAATGCAGGTTATCACGAGATTAAAAATAAAGAAAAAGGTAGAAAATAGACGCCACAATAGAATAACGAAGAAGTTTTCTATTTAGGAAGCATTCTTATGTATCCTCCCATCATCTTAACAAACGCTCATAGCTGAATAGCTGGAGTCGTTCAAAAGTTTGTCGAGTCTATGGGACTTAACTACGGGGTTATCAGTCGTTAAACTTACAAACTTATAAAATAGGCTGTATGTGTGTATGTTTGTTCTACATCTCCTCCTAAACTACTGGACCGAGTTCAACCAAACTTGGTACACATATTTCGTACGTGAGGTTACAACTGCTGTAGGAGTTCAAACGACGTACGACACAAGGTTCAGAAGATACAACGCCATGGACAATAGGAATCGCAAAAAACTGCTACTTAATGCGACGAGACTTTATATTTACACTATATGAGAATGACAGTACTTGGCGACTTGCAACAAACCTTAAAAATAATTTCAAACCTTTATTAAAGGTTTTCTCGCAGACAACCACATCGAAATAATGAAAGGAAAAAAGTTTCTCGCTTACTACTTTTCCGCTGTTCAAGGAGCAAAACTATGGCGTTCGGTATAACGTTACAATGTATAATTTCTACACTATCAATTGTACTCGCAGGAAATGTTGCAGACAGAATACACACTTAAAGCTGAAAGTACGTTCGAAATTGCATCACAGTACGACACGTAGTTCATGAGATATGAGGACGTAAAGAGTAACGTTCATGTAAAACCGCCCCATCAAGCATCACGTTTTAATCTATTATTTCTTTACTACTAACCATATTCGCAACAGATTTTACAGACATACAGCACTTATACAAATCAATATATTCCTGCAAACTTTTATAATTGTACAACATATCTATACTAATAATAAATCTGTAAATGTAGGCCTGTCGCTGTTCCCTTCAAACTTCAAAATTACTGGACGAATTTTCATGCGGTTTTTGCAGGAAACATGAGCGAAGATTGGTTGAGGATCTAGGCATGATTTCATCAAAATAGAATGACGAAGTGTTTTCATAGACAGTCGTGTCTGTCTGTTCATCAATTAGAAACCACTTCTCCAAAACTACTTCACGAATTCGCATGGAGTTTTAACAGGCAACTTCTGCGTACCTTGGAACTACATATAGACTTAGTTTCCTAGAAATAGGATCACAGAAAGAAGAACATCACAATTTAACGTTTTTCATCGACAACCGTCATCTATATCTTTCTCTTTCATCTCCAAAACTAATAGACGAATTTTCAGGGGTTTTTCGCAGGAAACGTGAGGGTATCTTGCGGTTACAGATACGCTTCATTTCACAAAATCAGATCCGAAAAAGTAAGATATCACAATTTAAAAATTTCTCTCAAAGCAATCGCATGTATTCGTTTGTAGAGAGTAATCTCCAAAAGTACTAAATGAACATTTATGGGGGTATCACAAATAAATAGAGAATATCCTGGGGCAACATATAGGCTTCATTTCATCAAAATCAGATCAGGAAAGCAAAAGATATCGTAATTTGTAGTTTAGGTGTATTTCATGCTTGGAAAGAACGGCGCAATGCAGCGAAGAACCAATAGATAGCGCTACGGGTGTTCGTGTGAAGTTCGGGGCTGCGATCGGATTATTACCCCTTGAAAATACTATTTACTCTTTGACTTTTCAAATGTACCATATTATTGAAAATCTTTTTCTTAGTTGCTATGTTCTACGAAATATGATTCAACGCAATTAATATAAAACTGATACAATCCTCGTTGTGTTTAATCCATTTATTTACATACCGATATCACAGTCTAACGTATATGTACAGCTGCTATGGAAGTTTAAGTCTCACGCTTGGAGCGACAATAGCGCATCTAACGGAAGGAGAGCCAACCGTAAGAATAATAATTTTTAGTGATATTTCTACTTCATTAAGGAAATACTTTGCTTATTATATTTCAGCTTTCCATGCCTCAGCCCATTGTCCAGAGATATGAATGATCATGAAATAAATGTTTTAAATGGCGAATATAACTGACGTATGATGTAAGCTACATCATATTCATGAAGATATGCCTATTTCTAACAGGTATCGCAATCGTATTAAAAAACAAATACTGACACTTTTTCATGCGGTTTTCACAGGAAATTCGAGCTAAGATTGGTGCAACATATAGGCTAGATTTCATCAAAATCAGATCACAGAGAAAAGATACATCGCAATCTTAAGTGTTTTCAGTAATTCTCTGTTCATCTATTAGAAATACCTAATCTGCTAAACTACTTCACGGATTTGCATGTAGCAACTTCGTTTAATAAAAGTGGCATCAGGGAAATTGTTTTAGATGTAGGTTATGCTCGAAGTATGGATTGCTTAGTACAGCAAACAAGCGATAGAGGCGCTGTAGTCCACCAAAGAACTAATAAACACCGTTGCTGCATAAAAAGTATGGGGCAGTACAACAAGGAAGCAAACGTCTGTGACAGAATTAAGCAATATTATGTTTACGAATACCAACAAACATTGAACATAATGTTACTGATTTCGCTTTGTGTATTAAATACTTAACGACATTTCTTTGCTTATTTTAGCACGTTTCACTTTTTGTATCAAAAACTTTATGAAGATACATCGTTTCGGACAATGACTTTTACTTTCGACATCTTTAAGAAGACTCAGCGTTTTGTACAATGACTTAGGCTAGAACAACTGAGTTTATTGACAGAGCAATCCAATAAGGATTCTATTTTTGCTGACTGAGGTCCGGAACCCTAAAAAGCCATGATACACAGAGGCCCTCCTTCAACAACAGTTGCAAAGCGCGGGCATATAAGCTAGTGGTATTATATTTAGCAAGCAGCATTACATACGATTTTCGAAGCAACTGAAATTTCGGAAGACAGAGCTTGTTGAATGAAATGAAGGCTGTGGAGAAGTAGCTTCTCAAACCGCACCTGTGGAAAGAATAGAAATAGAAAACATTAAAACCTGTCAAAAATTTCCTGGACACACACACACACACACACACACACACACACACACACACACACACACACACCCACACACTCACACCCACACATATGTCCAATACAAAAAGATACAGTAAAACTAAAATAGGCAACAAGTGTATGTAAAATCCTGGATATGTTCTAAGGTTCTGAGAAGTTATAATATCATTGGCGAATGATTGTGGCTGAAAACATTTTAGGCACAAATACGATGAACATCTGGAAAAAAAGTCAGAATAACCCTAAATGCAGCCGGGTGACCTTTTCTCAGCCGCCGTCATTTTTGAAGGTGCACACAGTGTCATTTTCAAGGCACAAATGTAACATGAAAGCGCTGTCTAAGATAATTTAAAACCTAGGTTAGCAGAGCATTTTCGGAAAGATAATAAGCACACACACACGCACACACACACACCGTAAACACAAGAGCCATCACATGACCAAAATTTACCGACGCTATAAGTTATTACAGTGGACATTAATGTCCATTATTAATATCCATTAAGTTCCAAAATGAATATCCAGTAGCATTAACTCCGCCCCTCTCTATTTTGGTGAGGGGGAGAGTAGTATTCACCAAATACTTGCGCCTACATCAGTACACCGCAGTGTGTGGCGATGGTATTTTGTGTACCTCTGTCACTTTTCAGGTCGCGTAAGGTTCGCGGGGGACAAAAATCCTGCAAGTAAGTAAGCCTCCATGTGGGCTCTAATCTCACACGTATGTCTCTCGTGAGATATACACAGGAGAAAGCAATATATTGGTTGGCTCTTGGAGGAATGGAGGCTCTGGGAACTTGGATCGTTGCCATACCGTGACACAGAACGTTTATCCTGCAGAGATTATTTGCCAATCATCTCCGTGATACTTCCGCGCTTACTAAATGAACCTTCTCCTTTGGTTCTATATCTGCTCTATCTATTTTGAACCCTCACTGCCGGCCACGGTGGCCGAGAGGACTGAGGCGCTCCAGTCACGGTCTACACGACCACTACGGTCGGGGGTTCGAATCCCCCCCTCGGGCATGGGTATTTGTGCCGTCCTTAGGTTTAGTTAGTTCATAAGTAGTTTGTAAGTTTAGGGACTGATGACCCCGTAGTTAAGTCCCATAAACTATACAAACATTTGAACATTTTTTGAACCCTCACTGATAGGCAATACACAAGGTGAATGACCGAACGAGCGTTTAGTAAGCTGCTTCCTTTGTTGATAGAATGCATTCTTCAGGATTTAACCAAAAACACTCATTCCTCTTTATAAGGCCTTTTGCTAATTTAGTTTCATTTGCTTCCTTAGTAACATTATCGCAGTAGCTAGAAGTGTATCCAGGATCTCCGTATTGTTATATTACATAAGATGATCGGTGCCAAGACAATGTTGTACAGCAGCGGATATTTTCTGAATATTGTAAGCATGTCTGACGCATGTGCCACACACGCCGACTGTTGGTTTGACCTGTGTATGAAGTGTCACAACTGCAAGGTATACGGTAGATGCCTATGATCGTGATCATCCTTTATCGATCCCAAACAGATGGTGGTCGAAAATCCATTTCACAAAAATTTCTGCAAATGCGAGAGTTCCTGTCGGAAATGATTCCTGCTTAAGGCAAAAAGCTATGATGATATAGGCGATCGACTGGTCGATTAGGGCACGCACATCGGATCTGTATTTCACTATAGGCATTCCGAAGAAACGTGAACTCAAGATGGGCTAATTCTGCTGCATTCGCGTATTATTTGGTAGAAAACAGTTGTAGGTAACGAGGGGAGAAAATTAGCACAACATGACAGGGGACTGATGGCATCAATATAGGAGAAAGAATGATGCGTATTTCCTCCTTTTACTAAGATACTCTGAGAAAGATGTCATATCTTTAGGGGACGCAATACATATTTTCCTGTCATTCATTTAATTAAACACTTTATTATGTGAAACAGTCAAGGTCGCTCATTATCTTTATTGTTGGTATGTCACAATACAAATTTGTATTGTGGCATTCCAATAGGAATGATGGCGAATAAATACATTTTTAAACGGTTTCATTTATGATGTGGTGCGTGAAAAGAAACATCCAAAGATGACAGTTGAATCTGACAAAACCGGTCATCTTAATAAAGATAATTAGCGATCTTAACTATTTTACATAATAGTTGTATAGGTCGCCCTCCAAGTATGATAAACTATCATTTAGTATACATGGAAGATGCAGTTATCAATAGGAGTGTTTTCATCTGTCAACACAGATCTCATAAATAATTCGCCTCTAGTGTCAACAACGATGACGCGGTGTTAAAGAATAACTTTACTTTGGTGGTATCATAATATGTAGAGTGGTCATGACATAGGGACGAACCATACTCTTATCAACTGTTTAATGTATTGATTTGTTAATCGTGTGCCACGTGTTTGTGAATATTGCATGTTGGTAGATTACTCGCATAGGAACAAGACAAATTTTTTCGAGATATATCTATGAATGGCCAGAGATGATACAGTAACTACACAGGACTCTTCCGCGCGGCGAGCTGCCTAACAGAGAGACATGTTATTCAGTCTGGACGACCAGGAGAACATCTCTGGGACATTGTGTGGTGTTCGGGACAGACTGCTTTGCTACTCGGGAACGATGACAGGTTGGTGGATTTGACGCGCACGATCGGGCTAGAGGTAGTTCCAAGCAGTAGCTGGGGATCTAATAGACTCGGGGAGTATTTACCACTTCGGTCGCTAGAAGGCACCGCGTACGAAGGTGCATCGCCATGGGTAAAAGTTGGCATTACGGTCGGCTGCGTTCTGTACTTAAGTTTGTTGGAGCGGTGATGTTGGCAGCAGTCGTGCAGACGCGACTGAGCACCGCTGTAACGTCAGTTGTTCGTTTTTTGTACCTCAACTGACACAGCCGTGTTCCGACGAAAAATATGATGAAGTATTACAGTTTCACCACGCAGCAATTTCCATGGCAAATGGTCAATGTTTTAAGCGATTACTTTTTTTTATTAAATCATTGGGTTCTGTAGGTGGATGTTTGAAAGTAAATTGATCGGTTTTTATTGAAAAAGGTAATGAAACGTTCTTAACAAATGAGAAAAGTCAGTTGCAAATGATCAATGTTTCCTATGACTAGTGTCATGACACTCGGTAGGCGGATGGGTGAGCGTAAATGGATGTCCAAAAGGTCCATGATTTGCTACGCGAGTGCGTTGCCAACCTATGCGCGCTATGGAAGCGCCGCCGACACTCGCGTTGATCGAGAACTTCAGGCCTACTCAGTGAACTTTTAAGTGACCTTATTTCGTCACAGGCATACAGGTGATGCCTTTTCAGTGAACTCTATTTGTGCCTGATTACTGCTGCGCAGGAGTAGCCGAGCTGTCTAGAGCGCCACGTTGCGGATCGCGCGGGCTCCCGCGTCGGAGGTTCGAATCCTCTCTCGGGCATGGATGTTTGTGTTGTCTTTAGTATAAGACAGTTCATAAATAGTTTGTAAGTTTAGGGACTGATGACCCCGCAGTTAAGTCCCATAATCCTTACAAACATTTGAACCTGATTGCTGTTTATCTAGCCTTTGTCAGGTTGTATGGCCGTTGATTGGCCCTTGTTGGGTTTGATGAAAGACTGTTTTTATTACATAAGCTGTAGTCATTGCTTTCTGGTTTAATGTTGCCAACGCGTGGTTCGTGTGGTGTGTTGAGTGGGCGTTACTGTCTTGAGAGGGACTTGTACGTGTTGTTGGTTACTCTGCAGCTTATCATGTATTTTTGATCAGTATTTACATCTACATCTACATGGGCTACTCTGCAAATCATATTTAAGTGCCTGGCAGAGGGTTCATTGAACCACAATTATACTATTTACCTCCCATTCCATCCTCGAATAGCGCGCGGGAAGAAAGAACACCTGAATCTATCTGTTCGAGCTCTGATTTCTCGTATTTTATTCTGATGATCATTTCTACCTATGTAGGTGGGAGTCAACAATATATTTTCGCATTCGGAGGAGAATGTTGGCGATTGGAGTTTCGCAAGTAGCCCACGCCGCAGCGATAAGCGCCGTTGTTGTAATGATTCCTATCCCAGATCCTGTATCATTTCTGTAACGCTGTCTCCCCTGTATCGTGACAATACGAAACGAGCTGCCCTTTTTTGGACTCAAATTCAAATGGTCAAATGTTTGTAGAACTTATGGGACTTAACTACGGGGTCATCAGTCCCTAAGCTTACAAACTACTTATGAACTAGCTAAGGCTAAGAATGGTACAAATATCCATGCCCGAGGGGGGATTCGAACCCCCGACCGTAGTGGCCGTGCAGTCCGTGACTGAAGCGCCTCAGTCTCCTTGGCCACCGCGGCCGGCTTTTTTGGACTCTTTCGATGTCCTCCGTCAAACCCACCTGTTAAGGATCCCACACTGGGCTGCAATACTCCAAAAATGGACGGACAAGCGTAGTGTATGCAGTTTCTTTTGTAGTTCTGTTGCAGCTTTTAAGAGTTCTGCCAATAAAACGCAATCTCTGGTTCGCCTTTCCCACGATATTATCTACGTGTTATTTCCAATTTAGACAAGATGTTGTTCACATTTAACGGCGGGTTTGGTATTTTTTGTAATTGGGTCTCACGTAAGCGCTCTCAACTTAAATGAGTTAAAAGTTCTGTTTAAAGTTTTAAAACTATGTTGATATTAGTGTTTTGAACCCTTTGCCTTTCCATTTTCGAAGTGTTTCGCAAGCATTAAGTCCATGTTTTGTACGTAGGCATCCACTAGATGGCAGTAACGGTCATTATGGCTGCCCACAGTGACCGTCAGTTGCAGGTAACCAGTGTGTGCGGCCGCGTTATGCCTTCACAGTGCTAAAGAAGTATATTTTGACTGTTATTGTATTTGTGTGAGAATGATATAGTTCGCAGTTTGTATCGTGCACCATAGGAATTGGCGCAAACGAGATGTTAAGAGTTTTACACCATGCAGAATTACCGTCTGTATCACGTAAAGCAAATGAAGAAGATAGGTTGTTAGCGCTATCTTCGGTTTGGTCAAAAGTGTCTGCGAGGACATTACCGATGTTGAACCAGTGTATAAGCCTTTTATTAATAATGTAGCCAATGACTGTTCCTTTCGAGTATGTTAAGAAGGCAATTGAAGCAAATCATTAAGGCTGAACCTTGAAGACAATTATGCATCGCTTCTGAAGAGTCAAGAATGGGAACTACCGATCTCATTATCAGTGGTATTATGAAGAAGGAACGAAACATGACAAACTCATGTCGGAGTATTTTTGGTCTGCTTTTCAAGAGGCAAGGACTAATCTCAGTCCTGTGCGTGATGTTGATATACGTCGGTGGGCATGCACGAAAGCTACAGCGCTTGGACTGACTGATTTGAAAGCTGGTCCTATCTGGGTATGGAAGTTTATGACAGTTCACAAGATTGTGTGTCGCAAAGCTACGCATTTTGTAAGAAACTAACATCCTCAACTGCTTAAAGGACAGAGAATTCGGCAACTGCATTTGATATTGAATTCACGGACACTATAATTCCTAATTAATCAGAGGCTGAAATGCATAATACCTACCATTCTGGGTTTAATTATGATATTCAAAGAGACTGCACACTAGAATGGTGAAAGAGATACGATTGTCGGAGTGAAATCAGTGTCTCGAATATCACATTCGTATGCAATTCGGCCAATTATTTCCATGGAAAATAGACTTATTTCTCCAGTACGCATTGACTTCCGTGAACCCAGTGGTACATTTGGTCCTCTTGTACCAAATAAAGTGCACATAACGGCTTCAAAATCAGGCGAAGTGGACAGGCGTATTCTTGAACAATGGCGACATAAATGTCCCCCAATGTTCGAACTAAATGTTGACAGTGTTATTTGGAATACGGAAGATATAAGTTTCTCAACACACAACTGCGGAACTGCGTCATTAATCCAGGGCCCGTATTGTCGGTTGCAGTTGTGTTTAACAGATTTCTGTTCCAAGATGCACAAACAGCGCATACAGCTAAATGGAATAATAAAAATAATGTTATCTGGTAACTGTTACCTGTCACATTCATTATTACACCACTGTCCATCTTGTACCGCCATTGGCAGCTAACTTTCATGTAGTGTCGACGGATTACTAAATTTCCATTGTAATATCATTTCAGTATCGGTGAGAAATTTTGAGAATATTTGCTGTTAGAACTGACAGTTGAATTGAGTGGATAAAAATCCTGTTGGTAACTGTAAGCTTATTATTTTGTAAAGACTAACTACTCACAAAAGTTGTCGTATCCTGTTGTAATTGTTTTGTAGTGCTCATCCTGTAAATCTAGCAGGAATTCTTGGATGGCGTTTAACTGTATGCATGATTTCATGTTACTAAAAATTTGAAGTCGCACACTACGAAAACCAGAACCACCATTCCATGTATCGTCACAGTGTCAAAGGAACCAAGAATTTACAACAACGCAAATTACTTTGCGAAGCAGAATGTCGGTGGTGCCGTCCTCATTCGAGATTGAACGGCGCCTACACAACGGTACCGCTACACGCGACAGGCGGACGCACCGAAATCTTTTCACGGTATATGCGCGCACATATAATTAGTTTCGTCATTGTTCCAGCAGGAAGTAACTGCAGAAACACAGCAACGGTACGTTCAAAATCCACACCCATAGCCTAGGCGGTGGCTGAACTTGCGACCTCCGCTGTATAAGGTGCGCCAGCGACACCGCCCAAGACCACAGAGGCCGGAGGGTCACACTTTATTATTTTACTTGCTAAACACAGGTATTTCGTCGAGCAACATCAGAGATGTGGCAGCGAGATGTGCACAGCACGCAGCAAAAGGTAACACCACTGTCGACACGTCGATAGTTCAATCGAAACTAGCTTTGTTCTGAGCACTATTCTGTTCAAAATGTTTGTTAAGCTTATGGGACTTAACTGCCGGACTGATGACCTAGCTGTTTAGTCCCCTCAAAACAACCAACAGCCAACTTAACTGCGGGGTCATCAGTCGTGTCGGCCGCGGTGGCCGCGGGGACTGAGGCGCTTCAGTCACAGTCTGCACGGCCACTACGGTCGGGGCTTCGATTCCCCCCCTCGGTCATGGATATTTGTGCCGTCCTAGGTCGTAAGTTGTTCATAAGTAGTTTGTAAGTTTAGGGACTGATGACCCCATAGTTAAGTCCCATAGACTATACAAACATTTCATCAGTCGTTAAATTTAGAAAGTACTCATAAACTAAATTATACTAAAGACAGTACAGACATCCATGTCCGAGGGGGGATTCGAAGCCCCGACGGGGAACAGCCTCGCTCAACCGAGCATAGCGCCTTAATGTGCTCGGCCACTCCGCCGCGGCCCACTATTATGTTCGTGCTACACATTAGAGGCGTTTGTCATGACGTGCTCTGTCATTCCAAAGTTTATGCACAGATATTAACAAGATGAAAAAATAGCAATTGACGTAACTGAAAACGCCACAAGAAGTTAGTCAGTATAATAAGATGAATTATGTGATCAGCAGACCATTAAACGAAGTGGATATTGCATTTAGAGAAGAAGAAGGAAGAGGACGGAAAGGAATGGCTGGCTACATTAGTCCATTAAAATAATTCAATGGCCACAAGTGAAATTTTGTGCCGGACCGGGACTCTGACGTGTATTTTCCGGTTCTGGTCAGCGGATCCCTTAACCATTAGACAGTCATGCTTCCCGTTCGTCACAAATTCCCACGGGTCGCATGCTACGGAGGTATCGCTTCAATTGTCCACATTCTCTTACGCTCATTAGGTCGACAGATATTACCGCATCTGCGGTGAAGAAATGGACCACACGCTGTCGTCGCGAAGAAATAGATATGACGATGGTGTGGTGTCTGCTCTTTCGTACGTGTCCGAAAGTCGCAGTCCCTCGGAGTAGGTTACCCTTTCTTTCTTCACAGAATGGCCATACCTCTTCCAAAGACTGCAAAGAATAACTTCTATATCTGTGTGTGCTTTTGACTTTAGTTATTTATTTTTGTGTGCCTTTGTAACCTAGAGATGAGATCTGTACTTCGTGGTATGTTACAGCATTTAATCATTTATTAAAATCAACATTATTTTGAGACAGGATGCGGTCTCAGAAATTGTCGGAGGTCAGATTTTCTGTTCACGCTCTTTGTTCTGCTTCATCGCTTCCTCTGTCAATGATGGCAACGGAGTTCCCTCACTGTTCTTCGTCTACCTGAGCTACTGCTGTCTCGTGGTCTAGTATTCGACGTGGGCGTAGTCTCGCCTATCTTCTTCATTGTATTTCTTATCAACTCCTCTCAAGAATTTTTCAACATTACATACAATGCATTTTTAAAACCATCGGCTGTTTATTATAAACCTTATATATCAACCAGTTTCGGTCAATAGACCATCTTCATGGATAAACTATACAAAATAAACGTAATTAATGTGCACAAACAAAGAGAGGAAATAACCAGCGAAATTAAATATAATGAGATTGAAAGCGGAGAATCATGTCAATTTATCATATAGTTAAAATACTTACAAGGCGTTAAAACTGAATGGTAAAATGAATGAAATAAAATACATCTAGTTCAGACAAACAGGAGTCAGTATAACTAAAAATGTTAAAAATATAGTGGTCATCTTAGATAAAACCTATCAGTCAACACAACATAAAAGGTAAGAACAGACTATGAATAAAAATGGAGGGAGTGCCTTGTGCTAATTGCATGAGTCAGAGACAATAAAACCTATGTTACCGATATTGGTAATACCATTAATGGATGTACAATATCTTTGGATGAACATCTTTGGACACAAAAGTAAACAAAGTTACAAGGTGCAGTCGTCCTCAAGTTACGACGAAATTTGTGTATACAAAAGTTAACAATAAGAAATAAAGCATGGTGCAATAGAAAAACAGAAAGTGATCATCATCATAAACAGGTTACATACATTAAGATCGATTAATTACGTTTATTTTGTACTTTTTGTATAGTTATCCATGAAGATAGCGTATTAAACGAAACTGGTTGATTTATAAAGTTTATAATAAACAGCCGGTGGTTTCAAAAATGCATTTTATGATATACACTACAGCTGTTGACACTCCCCTCACGAAAGCATTTTTTCAACATTACACTGTAATCGGAATCTCTGGAATCTGCCGTCTAATAAAATTTATTAGAAATTTCCTGGTAGATTTAAAATTTTTACCGGGTCGGGATCGAATCTAGGTCCTTTGCGTTTAGCGGGCAAGTGCTCTGACAACTATTTAGCTATCCAAGATTAACTCACGACCATAAATGCTCTCAGAAAAAGCTATATTGTCTGTGACTTAGGAAGTTTACAATACATGTGAAAATGCGCTTATTGTTTGATCCATCCGACATGATACGATGATTGCGTGATTTCGTCATTTAAAATTTAATAACGACAGCAAATTTTTAATCTTTCAGCGCGTCTTTGTTAATCATACTTTACCGACGATCAATAGACACACACAGAGATGAAAATACCAGTTTGCTTGTACGAAATCCACCTACATAGGTTAACTAGAGTGGTAAAGTCACGGGTATTATTAAAGTCTTACGCCGCCATCTTACCTACACAAACAATGGTACGAAAAATTGCAGCGAAACACGACACATGTATTGACCGTAATACTAAAGAGGCTCGTTACTTTCATGAAAATCTACAGTTGATCACTCTTAATGCAAGTTTGCACACTTGACTTTCAAAACAAGTGGATGGTCTACACCATATTTCCTTCGGTGCATAGTGGGTATACCTTTTAACACATTTGGACATCGTTTAATGTATCGGTATCAAAGGTGGAAGTTGGAAAAGGTTTTCGTATCCGACAGCCACTGTATGATGTATGGCTGAGGCTACCCCGCAATAAACTTCGACACCGTTTTACCGATTACCATGGAAGCTGGCAGATATAGTCAATTTTTTATACTCAGAAAAAGTACGTGTTGGACTGATAGAGGCGGAGTAATAAATGGAGGAGGAGATGCAAGGGAAGAGGAGAGAGGGAGAGAACAGGGCAAGGGGAGAGGAGGTTGACAGAGAGAAGGGGAGTGGGAGAGACGGATAGAAAAGGAACATGGAGAAGGCAGAAGTAGATTGAACGAGGGGAGTAAAAAGACAAAGGAGGAGGGGCAGGAAGGAAAGGATGGACAGAGAGACAAAGGAAGAGGGGATGAACTAAGAAAAGATGGAAATAAATAAATACCCGGGCAACGTCGGGAACTAAGGCTAGTAATAACGTAAACCTACAGCTATCATTAACCTGATTTTGGTTGCGCATGTTGTCACAATTTGTAATATAACATTTAAGAAAATCGAATCTGATCACGTTAGGAAGTATTCTAAAATTGGGGCGATGAGTGAAAGGGAATAGGAGCTCACCTCCTTGGAAAATCAGCTGGAATCAGCTGAAAGGAAGAAAAAGTAACAGAAGTAAAGGAGCAACAGATTGAAGAAAAATAATGAGAAAGCTGTACAAAGGGGTTTTACCGAGAAGCTAAAAAAGAAGTAGGCTAAGGAGTAAACCCCAGCAGTGGCGATGACGATGGTTACTGGCGCCAATAAATATCTACCCTCACTTCGTAAAGAACGCAATGAATTATATTGCATCAGTGGTGTGGTGTGTTAGATGCTCTACTTGGAACTATGGATACATGTTCTGGGGGACGTACTCGAAGACTTAAATTTGTTTAAGTCAACTGCCACTCCTTGCATCAAGCGTCGATGCGCTACAGATCCTCTTGCACTTCGCTGAAATTTTGCAAAGTGACTTTATGCAGTTTGATACAAACGCACTGTCCGCTAGAGAGAATAAATTAATTCCGGAAATAAACCCTTAGGTTACGGCTATGGTAGTATTCTCGCAAATTTCTCCCTTCCGTGAGTGGTAGAGCAGTTACGCGTCATTTGTATTAGAACTTCTGTGAAAGTTTGTAAAATATCGTAGAAGCTAGGTAAGAGTGGTAGTAAACTATTGAAATGGGGACGGGACGGAGGCAAAAGCAGGAATGTCGTGAGTCGCGGCTGACTAGTTAAGTCGATCGAATATTTCCATGTTCGAGTACCAATATCGTACACAATTTTAAGCTACCACGAAGTTTTATACGAGCGCACACTTCGCTGCAAAGTGGAAAGACATTTTGGATACTGGGAAAACGTTTGTACGTCCACATCTCATATGCACTGTTTTGGGAACATGTTATGTGCTGAACTTCATTCGATTTCATGTGGCTGCACTGAGCCGCACGAGAATGGCCGAGTGGGCTAAAGCACCATCCTACGCGTTATGCGAGGTTCGAGTCCTCCCACGGGCGTGGGGGTGTGCGTGTGTGTGTTAGCTTAAGTCTAATATATAAAGTAGAGTGTCCGTATATTTGTACGTGTTGCATACAAATCTACAGTTTTTTTTCAATCTTTATGAAATTTTGTACACGTAAGCTTCAATCCATGAGGACGATCACTGTAAGTGTAAGAATCACGTACGATATATAGTTCACGAGATATGACGTCATAAACAATGAGATGTTCGAAAAACTGCTGCATTTTGCGACAATGCTGCTCATTTTCTCCTAAACCATTGCACCGATTTCAACCAAATTTCATACACACATTCCTTACCGTGAGGTAACAATTGCTGCATGGTTAAGAATCACATACGGCACGTGGTTCAAAAGATATTACGTCATAACCAATAGAAATCGCAAAAAATGCCATATAATGCGGCGAGACTTTCGAAATACACTGTATGACAATGACAGTACTTAGCGACTTGCAACAAACTTGAAACATAATTTCAAACCTTTATTAAACTTTTTCTCGCTGGCAACCATAGTAAAATGATTAAAGGAAAAAGGTTTCTCGCATACTACTTTTCCGCTGCTTATGGAGTAAAGCTACGGCTCTCGGTATGACGTTACAATTTATAATTTGAACACTGCAAATTGTAGCGACAGGAAATTTTACAGACAGTATACACATATATAGTTGAATGTAGCTTCTAATTTGTATCACATTCCGACACGTAGTTCATGAGGTATGAGCACATAAACAGTAACGCTCCGCTGGTCATGGACTAACTGTCGGTATGAAGTTACAATTTATAATTTTTACACTAAACATTGTATCTGCAGGAAATTTTACAGACAATATACACGCATATAGTTGAGTGTACCTTCTAAATTGTATCAAAGTACGACACGTAATTGATGAGATATGAGCACATAAACAGTAACTTTCACGGAAAACTGTCCCATCACGCACCATGTTTTAATCTATTACTTCTTTACTACTAATTGTATTCTCAAGAGATTTTACAGTTATACAGCCGTTATACAAATGAATATATACCGAAGAAATGGCAGGAATAAATTTTTGTGTATCGTTTCCTCCGGTTGTCGTAGGTGTCGGTGGCCGAGTAGAAAGAGACCGACACAGGAATAAAGAAATGTTCAAATGTTTGTTAAGCTTATGGGACTTCAGTCATGGGTCATCAGTCCCTAAACTTACAAACTACCTATGAACTAGCTACAACTAAGGACGGCACAAATATCCATGCCCGAGGGGGGATTTGAACCCCCGACCGTAGTGGCCGTGCAGACCGTGACTGGAGCGCCTCAATCCCCTCGGCCACCGCGGCCGGCCAAGAATAAAGGATGCACGCTTGTGCAGGTACGGAGGTGACCAGCCAGTGGGACAGCAGAAACTAGAACACTAGGCTAAATTAGAACAAGATATATATATTTCGTGAAGTCTTGGTAATACTTAACTTTTACATAGTTCTTGACTGCAGAATGCTGATACATAGTTTAGATAGAGGCCTGCCTACTGATGATTCCTAGTGCCTATCCCATAACCAAGTCATAACTGGTGCCTATCTGATTCCCAAGCCGGCCGCGGTGGCCGAGGGGACTGAGGCGCTTCAGTCACGGTCTGGACGGCCACTACGGTCGGGGGTTCGAATCCTCCCTCGGGCATGGATATTTGTGCCATCCTTAGTATAAGGTAGTAAATAAGTAGTTTGTAAGTTTAGTGACTGATGACCTCGTAGTTAAGTCCCATAAGCTTAACAAACATTTGAACATTTGAATTTCTGATTCCCAAGTGGTCCATGCAGCAGTCGTGGCCACGAGCGGAGTTGTAACAGAGGGCGCTCGTGGCTGACGTCGTAAGAACGCCCCGCCGTGCTGCATGGCGGCGCGCGGCGAAAGTAGGTGGCGCGCACTTCATACTTGTGCGATACCACATAAATAAATAACCGGGCAACGCCGGGGTTTCAGCTAGTAGTTTATAAGTCCAGGGAGATGTCAGCAGTTTGGTCCCTTAGGATTACTAACATTTGAACATTCTGAAACTACAGTCAGTCGTAACAACACAATGCGATTAATTTCACCGGACGACGTTGTTGGTATGTTTTTGTTAGAGTAAATCATCGTTGGGAGACATTTCTGCATTGTCATTGTCGCGTTCGAGAGTAAGTCTTGGTGGGGGGGGGGGGGGGGGGGGGGTAAAGACACGATAGCCGGCCGCGGTGGGCGAGGGGACTGATGCGCTTCAGTCACGGTCACTACAGTCGGGGGTTCGAATCCCCCCTCGGGCATGGATATTTGTGCCGTCCTTAGTATAAGGTAGTTGATAAGTAGTTTGTAAGTTTAGGGACTGATAACCCCGTAGTTAAGTCCCATAAGCTTAACAAACATTCCATTCCAAAGACACGATAAAAACGTCTTGCTCGAAACGTTCGGCTCTTGGTGAATGGAGAAGATACGAGGCGTTAATTAAGAGGTAGCCCGCTGCGGAATGGGTGTCTAGCAGCAGGAGCGTCGCCGGCGGAAGCGCCGCGCGGCGATATAAATTTCATGAGCCGCCGCGCCGCTTTGGGGAGCCACAACAAACGCCCGCCTCTTCCTGCCGCAGCTGTCGCCGCTTCCCACGTCCAGCTCTGCGACGGTGCCACCCGCTCCCCATGGGGCGCCTATATTGTCAGCTACCATAAATTGTTTATCTTTCTAGCTGTCCGCCTCACGGAATTCGGAGTCTGTTTGTCAGTCTATCAAAATTAGCAATTTTAAGTAGCGAAAGAGAGCCGGAAAATTCTGAACATTTTTCTGGTGTCTTTGTCGCCACTTTCGTTACCTCGTGTGAACGACATGATTCTCCAGTTGTTGTTGTTGTCGTGGTCTTCAGTTCGCAGACTGGTTTGATGCAGCTCTCCACGCTACCCTGTCCTGTGCAAGTCTCTTCATCTGAGAATACGTTCGCCAACCTACATCTTTTTGAATCTGCTTACTATATTCATCCCTCGGTCTCCCATGATTCTCCAGTTGTTGTTGTTGTTGTTGTTGTTGTTGTGGTCTTCAGTCCGCAGACTGGTTTGATGCAGCTCTCCACGTTACCCTCTCCTGTGCAAGTCTCTTCATCTGAGAATACGTTCGGCAACCTACATCCTTTTGAATATGCTTACTGTATTCGTCACTCGGTCTCCCTCTACGATTTTTACCACACACGCTTCCTTCTAGTGCCAAGTTGACAATTCGTTGATGTCTCAGAATGTGTCCAACCAATCTATCCCTTCTCTTAGTCACGATATGACAGACTCCTTTTCTCCCCGATTCGGTTAAGCACCTCCTCGTTAGTTACGTGATCTACCCATCTAATTTTCATCATTCGCCTGTTGCACCACATTTCAAAAGCTTCTATTATCTTTTTATCTGAACTCCTTATCGTCCACGTTTCACTCCCATACAATGCTACACTCCAGACAAATGCTTTCAGAAGGAACTTCCTAATATTTAAGTTAATATTGGATGTTAACAAGCTTCATTTCTTTAGAAACGCTTTTTTCCCCATAGTCATTCTGCATTTTATATCTTCCTTACTTCGGCCATCAGATGTTATCTTGCTGCCCAAATAACAAAATTCATCCACTATTTCTATTGTCTCATTACCTAATCTAATTCCTTCAGCATTGCCTGATTTTTCTGACATTACATTACATTACCTTCGTTTTACTCTTGTTAATGTTCATCTTATATCTTCTTTTCAAGACACTGTCCATTCCATTCAATTGCAATTCCAGATCTTTTGCGGTCTCTGACATAATTACTATATCATCGGCAAACCGCAAACTTTTTATTTTTTCTCCCTGCACTTTAATGCCCTCTCTAAATTTCTCCTTCCATTCCTTCACTGCCTGCTCAATGTACAGATTGAACAACATTGGAGAAAGGCTACAATCCTGTCTTACTCCCTTCCCAACCTCTGCGTCCCTTTCTTGCCCTTCAACTCTAATAACCGCTGTCTGGTTTTTGTATAGGTTGAATATAACTCTTCACTCCCTATATTTTACTCCTGATACCTTCAGAGTTTGGAAGAGTGTATTCTTGTATGATTTCAAAACCTCGCTGCGGAGCGCGCGGTTGCTCGCCGTCGGAGGTTCGATTGCTCCCTGGAGCATGGGTGTAGTTTACCTTATTTTAAGTAGTTTGTAACCTACAGACTGATGACCACGCAGTTTGCTCCGATAGATTTACAAACATTTGAACATTTTTTTGCTTTCAAAAATTACTAATACGGAGAGTCTCCAGTATGACATAGAGAAACAAAGATACTAATCAGCACACAAACTATTCCTGTGAAATTCCAAGGGTGTACGCCCCAAGACAAGAAAGTTTTAGAAAATATATCGTTTGAATAATTGTTTATTATTATGTGTATTTTAGGTGTACGTGATTATTAATGTTATTGCGTGGCTTTCCTTGTTCTTAATGCTTTCATCATATGCCAATTATGATATTTCGTAAAAACTGTGATAAAATTTACCAAATGTTCGTTAAGCTTATGGGACTCAACTAGGGGTCAGTAGTCCCTAAACTTAATAACTACTTATGAACTAACTTACACTAAAGACAACACAAACATCCATGCCCGAGGGAGGATTCGAACCCTCAATGCGCTCGGAAACTCCGCCGCGTCTAAAGTTTACCTATGATAAATTTGACGAAATTTCAGAACGAGATATAAAGACCTGACTGGTTTCGCAAGTAAAATAACATACACCACTCACTCAGAGACATGACACAATGCTCATCGGACCAACGTATTGCTCAAGATGGCAGATGACTAATTGTTCGCTCGCTATAATTTTTGTCAGCTACTCACGCCATTTCAAAGAGTGCATTCCAACCAACATTGTCCAAAAACCGTCTAATCCGATAGTTGCAAAAAAGAAAACAGCAACCAGAGACTATTAATAATGCTATGTATTTAAAATATAGGGCCGTAAACTTTCATCATTAGACGGCTGTTCACGTCCAAATACTTTCATCACTATTTACTTTTCGATTCCTGCCCGTTGTGGCGAAAAATTCATGGGGTTCTGCTGCGCTAAAGTACACAAAAGATGATTGAAATTGCCACTTGAACGTATTTGGCTCTAATAACGATATAACAGACGGTAAACAACTTCACAGTGGAATTGTTTTTGTGCCATTTTTTGTAGCGTCCTTTCACAATCGCGGTATTTATCCGATTTCCATAAGATTTAGAACCTGAAGAAGGGCCATTGGTCGTCTTGTCCGTAATTATATATCCGGAATCGAATGTTCGAATGTTTGTAAATCTATGGGACTTAACTTCTCTGGTCACCAATCCCTAGACTTACAAACTACTTAAACTAACCTAAGGACAACATACACACCCATGCTGGAGGGAGGACTCGAACCTCCGACGGCGAGCAACCGTGCGCTCCGCATCAAGGCGCCTTAGAGCGCTCTGCCGCTCATCCGCGGCTATATATTCGAACGTGTCCGAAAGAACAGACATCCTTTTTGATCCTGCAGCCGTCACCAAACAAGACACAAAGTAATTTACATTTTTCCAGTGGTCACTGAATTAAGCAAATTTCTCTTCAATCACGGTGATCACCGTGTCCACTTGGCGTAATGGTCAAATGCAACTGCCTTCATAGTAAGCAGAAGATCTGGATTCGAACTCACGGTTCTACACAAATTTTCAAATTTCCCCATTGATTTAATTGAATGCCCTCTCGCAGGAAATGTAAATTCCTTTGTCTCTCTGCCGCGGCAGAATAGCCGTGCGCACTGAGTCGCCCAGCCGCGGTGCGCGAAGCCGTTCGCCATCGGGGGTTCGAGTCCTCTCCCTGACATTGGTGTTTGTGTTGTCCTTAGCCTAAGTTACTTTAAGTTAGTGTAAGTAGTTTGTAAGCTTAGGGACTAATGACCACCGAAGTTAAGTCCCTTAGATTTACGAACATTTTATTTCATTGCCTTTGTCTCTTCATGCTATGTATCTACTATTCCATTCTCAAATAGTAACTTATGTAGGATTCGTCTGGAAAGTAATACTTGCATACAAAACCTCAGCAGAAGTTACGTAAATGGATAAACTTGGTAACAATCCAGTACTCTCTTCGTCAAGAGAACACAGAGTATGTCAGAACACATCCAGCTCCTAGAATACCTTTGTTGACTCCAAAAAAACTGTAGCTTTGGTTGAAATCGTTGTTTTCAATAACTGAAAATGTTATCGTACTGCAATAAAGACTCTGTAGACTGATTTAGAGATCACAAATATTTGTATGAATAAATTTTTGTAGCACACAGACTATAATCCATTGTAATGATGTACTACATATTACGTTTTATCATTTTTTTCATATCTCTCCTACTGTTTCAGCGACATGTGCTCAGAAATAAAAGAACTGCCCTTTTTTTTGGGGGGGGGGAGGGGATTTTTCACAACTTCATCGGCCCTATGGGCTTGTATAAAAAATCGTCCATATTCGGCCCTAGACTACAACTTATTTGAAGTGTATCCGAATCGGCGAGTGTCACTTGTATGTGGTCTGCGTCCAGCATAGCACTGGGGCAGGAGCTCAGGTCGAGAGTCGAAGTCGAGATAAAAACTTTGTGGGTTTCACTGTTGAGTCGTCAAGGTCAGCGAGTACAGAGTAAGAGTAGAAATACCTTATGGCTATCATCCTCTACAAGTCAATGGTCAATTCTGTTACTTCGAAACCTGCCCCCTTCTTACCCCTTTATATACATCACGTAGTGTGTCACTCCGGTGGTTGGTCTTAGCTAAACATGTAGCATGGCACAATACAATCGTAATTCGTCGGGCTGGTAGTTTCTCAGACACAGTTCTTCACAAGAATGACTTTCTTTTGTTCGTTCATCTGATACGCAGCCACAACTAAGGCAAACGGAGAAAGATTAGTGTCTTAAACCCCACCCACGATTAGGATTTCTTACTGCTGGTGGGGTAGCAAGCGATCATAGAGTTTGTAAGGAACCATACTTATGGAGTGATCTGGCTGACTGCAAGAAAGCGATATGTGGATCGCAGTCCGAGAACAGAATCCAACTACTTCTGCGTTCGTGTCTGTGTGCTAATATAATTTGAATCTGCCCTGATGGTAGAACTGATATTCAGATACTGCCATGCCGTCATGTTCAAAATGTTTGTACAGCTTATGGGACTTAACTACGGGGTCATCAGTCCCTAAACTTACAAACTACTTATGAACTAGCTAATACTAAGGACGGCACAAATATCCATGCCCAAGGGGGGATTCTAACCCCCGACCGTAGTGGCCGTGCAGACTGTGACTGACGCGCCCCAGTACGCTCGGCCACCGCGGCCGGCCATGCCGTCATGTAAAATAATATTTATAACTAAGAAGTAGCGAAATAAAGATAGAGAGAAAGAAGAAAACTGTTACTGAATGTTATCTGTAATTTTTACAGGTAAAATTTCAGAATACATTGAAAAGTCAGTCTATGTGTTCTGTTATAGCAGAGCTCCGACACCGACACCCGTTTGTATCCTTCACAGTTTTTGAGGGTTTCATGCATATTACAACAGAAACGTAATATACCTATACTTGAATGTTTAGTTAATGGGCATCTATGATGATAGGGTCCTAGGAAATTGCGAAACATCTGAAATAGCATACTGGTCGCCAGCGTCAGTAGTTCTAGATTATCAGTGCAGTGCTTCAAAGTGTTATCAAATAGGTATGTCAGCCGATCTCGAACTCCTTCAGAGACGCGAAGATTGGAAACCGCAATACAAGTATTGTAAACCAGCAAGATAGCACCATCGGTAATAAAAGTTTCGAATGAAAAAAAATTTTTGAATATTCTAGTAGCTCTCTCTGGAAATTACATTACATTTTTCACGGTCATAATCATCAAAGAAACATTCAAAACGTAAATATTGTTCACACCATGTGAATTTTATGTAAGCAGTTTAAAGTAAAATTAAAAAAAAAAAAAAAAAGTAAAGTTCAGTGGCAAGCATACTTCATATAGATTTTTAAATGACTGTTTTTTGGCTGACAGCTTTGATGCATACCAAGCGCACCAAATCATTGAAAAACCACCAGCAGAAGGAATCTGTTGTTACCAACGTATTTTTAATGCGAATTTGAAAATAAATACAAAATATTTAATATATAAAAATTAATGTTTGTTTGTCTTTTTGTTCGTATTTTATGTACGGCCATATCGTACATCCCATTGCGATAAAACTTTGTCAACTCATTCCTTGCACTCGCGCGGAGGTTATATGCATACTAGAATTAACTTCGTATGATGCATGGCAGAGGGTGCTTTACAATTAATTCGTTTCTTACACCCTTATGCTGTAATGGCTGCACGGATATAATTAAATTTGAAACAGAGGTAGCTTATACCCTGATTAATACATGGGCTACTTTCGTAAGCCACAGTAAGGTGCATGGCAGAGGGTACCTTACATTGGATTAATGATTTGCTACTCGTTCAAGGTTAAAGGGATGGACAGATTTGAATGATATTTGGAGTGGAGGTAGCGTATACCCTGCATTAATACACGGGCTACCTTTCATAAGCCACCGTTCGGTGCGTATCGGAGGATACCTTATGATGGGTTAATATGTTTGTTTCTCTTCGCGCTCAAACAGCTGGACGGATTTGAATGAAATTTGGAATGCAAAAGCTTATACCCCGAATAATTACATCAGTTACCTTTCGTAAGCATCCTTAGGTGCATGGCGGAGGATACATTACAACAAACATCCAAAGTGCTTGATTGATCACCATTAAAGTCATCACATAAATATATGTTTCGATTAAGGTGATGTTTATAAACTGTAAGCCAGTGAATTTAGCATGACGGAGCGTACCTTGAGACTTCGACGCCGTTTGACCAGTTACCATGAAACTTGGCGCATATATGTATATTTTCATATATAGGGAGGAGTAGGTGGAGGAGGAGATGGGCAGAGAGAGTGGAGAGGAGGAGAATGAGAGAGGGGACATGGTGACAGACAGAAGAACAGACGGAGAGGGAGGAGGAACTGGACGGAGAAAGGGACATGAGGAGACGGGAACAGGAGCAGGTGAACAGAGCCAAGGGAAAGGAGATGGCCTAATGGAAGATTGGAAACCTCATATATATTTTATGTGCTGCCATGTAATTGCCATAAAACTTCGTCAACTTACGAGAAGGTTATGGGGATAGTACAGTTAACTTATAGTAGGTGGCGCGCGTGTCGTACCGGCAAACGTACTTGAAGGGCCATCGAAGTAGTCACCGCAAGTGTGCGGATTAAATATAAAGAATCCATGTTTTTCACATGACAAATTGTATGTTGTATGCTCGTGAGTCGGACAGCCAAGAAATTTGTTTGTTTCTGCTGAAGACAGAAAAACGAAAAATATTGTGTACCCTAAAGCACTAGAATAATGGAGTCAACAAAATGAAATGAATGTCTTTTATACGTCTCCTTTATGTATCGTTAAATTTAAATAAATGTATTGATTATCAACTATAAAATGGATATTTATTTCTATCATTCGTAATAAACGAGCTAACACTTTAAAATTTCAAACGTTATTTGCACAAATCAGAATTATTTCTTCGGCGGCAGCAACGCGCCTGCTACCAGCTAGTAATTTAAAACAGCAAATCGAATTTCAGTCACTGCGTGAGTTTCATCAGTGAAAGTTTTACGTTCTGAAAACTCATATAGTACAAGCATATATTATAACCTCAGCTAGTCATGAATGCCAGCTCAGCATGGTAGGTTGCGAAAAACATCAAAATGAGCCTGCAACTGACACTTATTACAATATGAGTTCAAAGATGTTTCTTTAATGGCAAACTGATCTGGTATTCATGCCATATTGATATTGTTGTAGCTGTGAGCCGTACGCTTGTTATGTGTGAGTCTTGTGTTATATGAGTATTCAAGAATTAATATTTTTGCGTGAAGATCACAATGAAATCGATTTGCTACAAATGATTTCAAAACTTCTACGCTCGATGTTGCTATTTCGCCTTTTTACAAAATTGGTGTAACCAATGCAACAGGATATTCGGAATGGTCGGCTTCATTGGGAATTCTTGGAAGAAGACGCAGTTCTCAGGAAATCGGGTAAATCTGAAAAACCTGTATTCAAAGAAAATTGTGCTTCCAAAATCGTATCTGAGAGATTAGGGCACGTACAGGGAAATGGATACAGTAGTAACTTCGCGCTCTCTCGAGGCACTGGTTTAAGAGTTCCTGCTTCCATTTCGCAGTGCAGAAATGGAAACGACAAAACACGCGGAACTTCACTGTTAAATGAATAGCGTCGAGAACGACTGAGGGACTACATTGGCACCCTGCGTTCTCCGCCCTGCAGTACACAGTGGGAAACGGGGAACACAGCTATGAAGATGTAGCTATACGTCTATTACACACACCCACTCACTTCTTCTATCCATTGCTACATCCTTAAAATTTTAGACTTAATATTCAAATGTTCACACTTATTGGGTACTGCCATTGAGAAATACAGTTCAAAAACAGCAATACTTGTAGCACTGCGGAGAGTGGCAGTCTGCGACGTAGCTCGTACGGGCCCGTCACGCATTGTGCGCTACGAAATTGTGCCTAATGCCTGCGCGTCTGTCTGACTCAGCCGCTCGTAAGTCGTGGTCATCGTTATTTCTGTCACCATTCTCTTGTGAGTCAGTACACCCCGCTGACCGGGACAACGGAGAAAGCTCGGCAAGTACCAATCAGCCTCTACGAAACAGATGTACGCTAGATAGAGCTGTTACGGCCTGCTGTTAGTTCGAACTGGAGTGCCCAGTGAAAAAATTAAAAGTGTTAAAAAATACGACTGCGGTTAGTTACGGAGCAGGAAATCATTCATTACGTTTACAAAGACCGGCAAGAACCTTAATGTCGTGTGAAGTAATACTTATTGTTTTGTTCTCAGTAGTCTTATCTTGTGCAGTCTCTTCCTGCTTAATTTAACCTAGCCTTAGTCTACCTCTAGCCTCTATGCTTCATGATTCTTTGATACCTCAAGAAATCTCTTTTCAACAGTTCCCTCTGTTTTAGTCTAGTAGGGCGACAACTTTTTCTGCCTAATTCGGTCCAGTACCTTCTCCTTAATCAGGGTACTAAGTAACTGGGAGGAAGTTGGGCGAAGCGTAGCCATATCTATGACGTTTTATTTTTGTTTGTAGTCATTTACATTGCAACGCCTGTTGATATTGTAAACGTTAGTAGCGCCACTTTTCAATAGCTTCTATACCCTCTTGTGTGTACGGTTCGTGCACGTTTCACTGCCATACAGGACTACATTTCAAACAAATATCTGCGTAAGAGACGTACAGAACTACATTTTAGACAAATGCCGCTACAAAAGACTTCAAAGTTCTTAAATTCATATTCGATATTAATAAATTCCCATATTTCGGAAGCATAATTCTTCCTGTCTACAGTCTGCCATTCTCTGCTTCGGCTATCACCATTTATTTGCTGCCCAATCAGCAAAAATGATCTACTACTTTTAGCTTTTGATTTTTTTATGTAATTCCCTCCAAATCCCCTTGTTTAATTCCTCTGATACTCTAATTATAAACTATTTTCAAGAAACAACTCATTCCGTTAATTACTCATATCTTATTTCTTCTCTTGCACTTTAATTCCATAGGTTTACTTTACCGATTGCTTAAAGTAGGGATTAAATAACGCCAGCCGCGGTGGCCGAGGAGACTGAGGCGCTCCAGTCACGGTCTGCACGGCCACTACGGTCGGTGGTTCGAATACCCCCTCGGGCATGGATATTTGTGCCGTCATTAGTATAAGGTAGTTGATAAGTAGTTTGTAAGTTTAGGGACTGATGACCCCGTAGTTAAGTCTCATAAGCTTAACAAACATTTGAACATTTTTGATTAAATAACGTAGACTGTCGGCTATATGTAGTATCACTCCTTTCTCAGTTACTGTTTTCCTTGCATTTGTCGTTCGATTCCAATAACTGCCATCTGCCACTAGAATAAACCGTAGATTTTTCCATCTAATTTATGCCCACTGCCTTAAGAATTTCAAGAGCGTATTCCAGTCAATACCCATTCCGTAAAGCTTTCTCTAGATGCGACTTGCTGGAAGACTAAGTAATAGAACGCAGTACATTGTTCTCGACGGCGAGTGTTCATCAGAGGCGAGTGTATCGTCAGGGGTACCGCAAAGAAGTGAGAAATTTAGAGGGCCGGAATTTGAAGCTGAGTGTAAAACGTTCTTCCTGCCGCCTACTTACATTTCGCGTAAAGATAAGAGAAATTAGGGATCGTACAGAGGCATATAGGCATCTATTTTTCCCTCGTTCTATTTGGGAGTGGAATAGGAAAGGAAATGCCTAGTAGTACAGTGTGCCCTCCGCCACGCATCTTACAGTGGATTGCGGAGTATATATGTAGATGTAGATGCAAGTACGCTTAAAACGTTGGTTTGCCTGACTCCAGTCTATCATTTAAGATTAGTTATAATATAGAAAATTAAACAAAAAAATCTTATGAGAAAGCGTTTTTCGCACCAAAAAGCTGTAACTTCTGATCTGGAACTCAGACTTTCTTGTTACGGATGTAACGTAAAGTGAGATGAACCTTTTAACGAGTAACTCGCGGGCACTTCGTCGCACTGGTAAACTCATCTTTTGTTCTAGTATAGTGCAAGCGTTGCACTAGAAGGTAGCTTTGATGAATGTCTCCGAGAAAGACATCGGTACTCAACAGCGACAGGATACGGCGTTGGAAACCTTTGAGTTCAAAGCCGCCGCTGCAAAACACCGATGAGTTCACAGTAATTTACGATCAGTTGACGGACGACCCAGCGGCGTGTAGATGCGCTGCTGTGTTGGAAACGCAACAGCATTCAATGACGTCAACTGCTGCTCGTCTTCGTCGGTAGCGGACAGTAATCGCAAAACCCTGAGTTTAGTGGTCGCTGCTAAACGATTCTGACTGGCAACGAACGTTTCCTGTAACTGCACACTCCGTGAACGTCGCCGAGGAAGTCGTCACTGTCAAATAGTGTGAAGGTATCCGTGCCTGTGTCTCAGTTCCTGTTGGCTGTCCACGTGATAACAAACCGTCAGTAGCCTGCCTGCTGATGACTCGCTACCTCATCGTTCAGCAACCATCTACGTCCCAACAGAGCCTCTCCACACCACAGCAGTGAGTCATATTGCCATACTGAGAGCATGTTTCTAGCCCGTTGCCGATGCACTAATATGCAGCTGACCTTCCGCTGAATACCGGTACTTCTATATTTTATAATCCCTTCAAAGATAATCGTTCAGTTTGGAATTTTAAGTAAGCACGTAATTGATATTTTTATACGCATTTATTTATACGTCTTGACGTATTTAATTCGGTAATTAACGAAGCCTAAGTTGCGTGTATGACATTTTGCTCTTTTGACTTCCGACTTTTTTACAATTTGCATTTTAATACATTTAAACATAACACATTAATCTGAAAACAATTGCAAGTGCATTAAGTAATAAAAAGTAAGGTTGTGGACTATAAATTATCATAATCCTCACTGTCAAACAGGATTTGAGATTTCGTAAGTGAAAGTGCATGTTTGCCTTCTCCTAATTCAGGTTTTAAGGTAAACACGTATTATTCAATAAATTAATAGCACTATATAATTATCTTGTTTGTGTAAATAATATTATAATGAGCTGCAGAATTATTTGTTGACAGATTTATTAATGTGATTGAGTTTTAGATACAGTGTCGTATGATCATATTGGGAATGGATGCTTGCTAAGATAAACTGGAGAGAAATCTCCCCTTCTGAATGTATCCTGCAGGTGGCGGAATTCTCCTCCAGTTTATGGTATCGTATTGCGACCGTTTTCGGTTGTCGGTTTCTTTAGTTTCTCCCCATTTAGCTTAATAACCCCGTATACAGCTAACGAAATGGAGTTTCCGAATATCACACAGCAAAAAATGTGTGTAAAGCTTGTGGGACTTAACTCCGATGTGATCAGTCCCTACACTTACAAACTACTTATAAACTACCTTATACTAAATACAGCAGAACATCCATGCCCGAGGGGGGATTCGAACCCATGACGGGGAACGGCCACGTGCATCGTTGCATAGCGCCTCAAAGCGCTCGGCCGCTCCGCCGCGACTATCACACAGCATTATGAACTGCGACTATATCCGAAGTTCGCCGAGTGAACGATAAGTTAATCAAGTAGAAGGTAACAATACGTGAAAACAGTGCAGATAATATTCAGTCAAAAGAACGCATTCACCTCGTAATCCTTCACTACTGCAAAACCACAAGGTTCCGAGGACTTTGTTACAAGATAGCATTGAAGTAATTAACATTATAGCACACTACAATATCCTAATTCAGAGTTAAGTGAGAAAATGGACAGCGTAACAAATTAATGTTATGAGAAAAGAGCCTGTAATTAAAGGAGTAGTACTGTTAACAGCATTACTACGTTTGTCAACAAGTGTTTAACTGCGTATGTACTTATTTCTTGTTTACCGTATAGGGTGAAAATTCATGATCACATTGTAGTTCGAAAATACTGACACCAATTATTGACAGAAGAATAGAATCAATTGATGAAGATGACCTTGGAATACCCGAAGTAGCACTGACCTGAGGATTTATTTTAGAACATAGGTTAAGGAAAGCCAAATTGACGTTTGTAAGTTAATCGACTTTTCCATCAGTACTTGACAAACGTGATGACAAAAGAAACTCACTTACAAATTTTCTGCAGAACGTTTTGAAGTGATTTTCTTTTTAATATTACATTTATAACTTTTGTGACTTTGGGGAAAGCACTGCAAAGTGTTGACTGGGACATATTCTTTTAATTTATAAAACACTTTCTTAGTTTCACCTCATAGTTCATGCTACTGTAACTGAGGTTATGTTCTGCACTGATACACAAACGGCTGTTCTGCAGTTGCAACACTACATCTTTCGTGTGACACTGAAGAACTTAGCTCTCTTGTACTATCTCCTGTTTAGCTTTCTTTTCCCTATCTTTCGGATGTACCAAGAAGTAGTAACTAATCAGTCATATCTACATCTCGTAGTTCCTAAATGAATGCAATCAAATACATAATGACCATAGCCTTACATTTCATACTAGGCCATACTTACCACGTTTTTATCTACATTGGCGAATTTTATTCTCCTGTATACTCACCAGCATTACTAACTCTTTACAGAAAATTTAAAGGCTTAAGTGGTACACGTTATGATCTTAGAAAGGGATTAGAACGATTCAGTGATACTAAAAGAAGAACACCTCATCACGCTTAAAGATGTATCGGGCCTACGCAGAACTAAACGGAATTCATATTGACAAGCCTGAATCATCGTTCGGAGGAACGAAGAAAACAAAGGAAGTGACAAAAAATATCAAATCTTCTAATTTAAAAGAATGAATGGTAGGAACTATGAAAATATGGGATATATCTTGAAGGATTAGGACCCGGGATTTTCGCCCAAGTTAGTGAAAATACGGGATAGGTGGCAATCCTAGAGAGGAGAGCTGCGTCAGTGCTTACTGAAGACCATAACAACAACAACAACAACAACGCTAACAGCACTGGCCTGTGGAAAATTCTTTGACTCTTCGGGTTCCTCTGTTCGGAAATGCAGTCTCAGGGCGACATGTACTTCTGACTATAGGTCCCCTTTGCCGGTTGGAAAAATGTGGTAGGTTTAGGGACTCGAAAGGCGCAGAGGTCTGTTGAAAGACTGGCACCTGGCCATTGAGCCAGACGAAATGGATACTGTCATAGGGGTAGCCAGGATATGATTTCGGGAAAGGTTTAAAATGAAAGGACACTGGAGTAACACGTACTATTAATAGAACTGCAGACAACACTAATACTGTATATATTGTATTATTTCTCATTGCAAATGACTGGATGCTAGAAAGAACCTACGTATTCTCCATAATAGGAACGAGGCAAATCACATCATGATGATAGCCAACTGTGGATTGAAACCCGGAAGACAATCAGAAAAGCAGTTCGTGAAGCTTTCAGTAACATCAGGAGCATTATCAGATAAACAGTTCCTGACTAAAATTTCTGCGGTACGTGAATGCGCTCAATGGCAAAAAATAGTGTACATATACGTTTTGGTTAGAAGAGAACCTTGATTCGTTTACATAGGAAAATATAGATGACTCACATTGTAATTACTAATAGTGGTGCTGAAAACCAGCTCAAATCTCTAAAGTACAGTGAAGCTCCAGGGTAGACAGTTTCTACACAGAATTTAGACCCCCTCTTTACGATAATTTACCATGGGTACCTTGAGCAAGGAACTGTTCCCTGCCGGCCGCAGTGGCCGAGTGGTCTGCGGCGTGACAGTCTCAGTCTGCACGGCCGCTATGGTAGGGGGTTCGAATTCCCCCTCGGGCATGGATGTTTGTGTCGGCTTTAGTATAAGGGAGTTCTTAAGTGGTTTGTAAGTTTAGGGACTGAAGACCCCGCAGTTAAGTCCTTTAGGCTTAAAAAACGTTTGAACATTTTGATCTGTTCCTAGTCATTGCAAAAGAGGCAAGTCACACTCATCTTTAAGGAGCAGACATGGTAAAAGAAGACGCTTGGGAAAACACTAAGTGCTCAGTATTTCAGTAGTAATTACCATAACTCTTAATATACTGTGAAACAAGATTGTCGTTTTCAGTTAGTTGTAGAATGTGTGAACCTCTTCGTCCGAAATATACTGATGGCCATGAATGTCTTTCTTCAGCGCTACAAAAAGTATGGGAATCGCATGGAGAGAAATATAAAAAAAAAATACGGAGCCCGTATAAAGGCTTCCCAGCTTTGGCAAAATGTAGGCAGGCTCTACCCTGTGCCAGTTTTTTTTCTTTGTCGTCATTTCGGGAGGGATATGAACCCCAGAAACTACCCCACTGGCTACGCCCAAGGATACTGTACAGATCACGTACTTAAACGTGGCCCCTGAGCGGAGAATGTTGGGAGCTGAAAGGTGCATTCAGCTCGTAGCGCATTGGCTGTTAGAACAAGCCCCGCTTCTTTCTCCCAGTGCCGCCAGCTTACGGCCTATAGCAGGTAGGTTACAAGTTTTAAAAGAAACAACATGTAAGAGGTTAAAGCATCACAAATGGAACACGAAATTATCACTTTAATGTTTGAGTAATACGAGGCGCGTCCAGAAAGTAAATTCCGTTTCAATTTATCTCCGCTGCAGCGCTGCGATTGCAGTTCCGCACATGCGCTGTAGACGATGTGTATCAAGGAGAAGAACGTGTGCCATTTGGAGATCGCTGTCAGTTACGTACGCTCTGTTGTGCTTGTTTGAAATGTCAGCGTTGATTGAAAATCCTGCCGCCTGTGAAATCAGGTCGGTGATTCGGTTTCTGAATGCGAGGAAAGTGAAACCAAGTGAAATTTATCGGCAAATTTGCGATGTTTACGGACCAAATGCGATGAGTGATTCGATGGTGAGAAGATGGGTCCGACAGTTCAGTGTAGGGCGTAGTGATGTGCACGATGAAGAACGAAGTGGGCGTCCACCTTTGGTTACAGAAGAACTGGTTCACGCGATTGATGACAAGATCCAGGACATCTCAAGTCTTTCCTTGGCGGACATCACTTCAACAATGACGACGAACTGAAAGAAACTGTTTCCAACTGATTGAAGACACAGGCGGCAGATTTCTATGAAGAAGGTATACGAAACCTGGTGCCACGCTATGACAAATGCCTGCAAAATTTCGGCAGTTATGTGGAAAAGTAGTTTAAGAGTTGTAGAATTTTGTGCAATAAAAATTTCTTCTGTATCTGTGTACAATTTCATTTTATTACCAAACGGAACTTACTTTCTGGACGCGCCTCGTAGAAAACTAGAGCGTATATCTACGAAATATTAATGTTTTAAAGGGACTTATTAGGAGGGGGCAGCAACGCTTTCTGCCTCTTTTTATTGGCCGGCCGCGGTGGCCGAGGTGACTGAGGCGCTCCAGTTACGGTCTGCACGGCCACTACGGTCGGGGGTTCGAATCCCCCCTCGGGCATGGATATTTGTGCCGTCCTAGTTCGTAAGTAGTTCATAAGTAGTTTGTAAGTTTAGGGACTGATGACCCCATAGTTAAGTCCCATAAGCTTAACAAACATTTGAACATTTTCTTTTTATTGACATAACTGAAAAACAATCGGAATCAACATCCTCACACCACTTTCAATGACAGCCTTCCTTTTTCTGAAAGAAGTCGTCGGGGTATGTGGACTTATTTTAGCAAATAACAAAGTGGAAGGCAATAATCAATACCAAGCACAAATCAACAATACATTGACGATGTCTACGGTGTACAATGGTGTTACGAGGTAAGGTTGGTAGAGAGCATAAAGATTCCGTAGACACACGAACTCCGCCGGCTTCCCCCGATTATAGAGGGGCCATGAAAAAGTGCGCGACCTGTAGAGCGCGTTACGGTAGTGGCGATCCCGGCTTTATTTAGCCAGGAAGACAGCGGCAGGGTGCCGCGTCAGCTGAGGCTGAGCACACGTGGCGGCCGGGCCTTATGCGCGCAAACAGCGGCGCGGCACAAGGCTGTTTACAGGACAGCGCGGCGAAAACAGAGCCTCTGCCGCTAATTGACAGGGGCGCCAGATGGAATCCGGAAGTCCGAATTACATTACCCAAACTCGCCGTCCAACTACGTCTTGTTATGCCGTAGCTGACGAGGAGCACTGACACTGCATCCTCACGTGACAGGGGGTGGCGACTGTACTCAAGTAGGTGTCATGAGGCCTGATGGGCCAGCAGCACAGCAATCATATACAGTTGCTCTCTGGACGAAAGATCCGTGCCTAAAGACTGGAAAGTTACACAGGTAGCACCAATACTCTGGAAAGGAGATGATTTTATAAATACACAGCTCAAACCCGGGGATCAGGTGAGATATTACACTCAATATGTAGATGGTAACGTATTTTATTCAGATACTAGCTGAAAACCGTCTCCTTTTTTTCTAAAACCATGTTACATTTATCAAAGAACATATACGAAATAAGAAATCACACGTAAAAATGCACTCGTTTCGAAGAATCCAATCACGAAATTCAACAATAATGATTGTAATAATATCACAGATCGATAACTTGATGCCGGCCGCGGTGGCCGAGGGGACTGAGGCGCTTCAGTCACGGTCTCCACGGCCATTACGGTCGGGGGTTCGAATCCCCCCTCGGGCATGGATATTTGTGCCGTCCTAGTTCGTAAGTAGTTCATAAGTAGTTTGTAAGTTTAGGGACTGATGACCCCGTAGTTAAGTCCCATAAGCTTTACAAACATTTGAACATTTTTGATAACTTGATGTAATGCGCGAAACGTCAAATCGATTTTTTAAAGAGATGTATTAAAAGAAATTTCTTTTGTACTGCTTTATTTATTCTTATATTTCCTTATTCGTATGCTTATCCTTAGAGCTGAAGACATTGTAGCACGCATAGACCAAAGATATCATCTGTGGCATCACGTTTCGCTGTATGTAACCTCCTTGCTATAGAGTCGCAAACGTCATCGCTGGCCTTCAGTCCGATTTTTTAAAATATAATTTGACGACTTTCAACCACCATATCTTCCATCCCCTTATAGTTATCGGCATGGAACTGCTATAGTCCACAACGGGGGACTTCGGACAACAATTGCACACAGACCATTCGTTAGCGTTCTGTAGTTTCCGCCGCAGAGCGAAATATTAACATACACACGTAGAATTTTATATACACCGATAAATAACTTTCCACCCTAATATACTCCACGCTTTTATCACTATCAACCCTCAAGCAACAATGCAACCAATGAAACCATTTTCAAAGAGTAAATATAATTTTCAATTCGCGTTATATTCTTCAAATTACTAAACATCTATCAGATCGCTATAAAACCGTGCCTAAAACATTCCTCGGATATAAATTAGTAACTGTACAAACATTTAAGTCTCTAAGTCTTGTCGTTCCACTACGGTCGGGGGTTCGAATCCCCCCTCGGGCTTGGATATTTGTGCCGTCCTTAGTATAAGGTAGTTGATAAGTAGTTTGTAAGTTTAGGGACTGATGACCCCGTAGTTAATTCCCATAAGCTTAACAAACTTTTTTTTTTCTTGTCGTTCGGACGTGATAAGCGTACAGCGAACAGACATTCACACACACACACACACACACACACACACACACACACACACACACATATATATATATATATATATATATATATATAGCTATCCGATCGCCACAAAACCGCACCTAAAACCTTCCCCGGGTAGACATTAGTAACTGTACAAATTTTTAGCTCTTTGTCTTGTGGTTCAGACGTGATAAAAGTACACCCAACAGACATTCACATTTATAGATATAGATTGTATACAGTTGAAATCTGTATGTCATACAGTACGATATTTTGCTGTTTAAACTATTTACTTGAGGTTTACACGGCGTTCACTTAGAGCACCATGAAGCTACCGTAATAGTGAAAAATTCATTCCTCCTGCCCATAGTACGGTGTGTGATCACCTCGGACGGCCGTACAGTTGGACACCTGCGTGCCATAGACAGTGCGATGTTAAGAATCAGCTCTTGAGGTATATTTGGACATTTCCGTCCGTGAGTGACAGAAAAAATCCACAGACATTTTGTTTCGAGAACTGATACTTTGTAATTTGGGAAACTAATACCGTTTGCATTTTTTTTTTTTTTACATTTTATTAGCTGGGAGTCTCATAAATGAGATGGCTCCAAACCCTGGTGGTTTTTGGTCAGGCGATTACAGTCATATGAGACAGGGTTGGAATTATCCTTAACAAAAAAGTGCGATTAGGAGTAAAGGGGTTTGTTGAGCTGGTAATTACAAATTAGAATCTAAAAGAAGAGGCACAATTATAGTACAAGTATACATGACAGCTACGGGTTATGACGACGATGTTATTGAAGACGTCACTGGCAGTAGATGTAAATCTTATCATGGGGGAGGGGCATATGACTGCTGTTGATGGGGAAATAAAATTAGTGAGTGGCAGGAACATTTGGATTATGATTAAAACTTAAAAGGGGAGAAACAGAATTCTGCCGGACAAATAACTATGCATCACAAATACCGTAATAATAATGTTTTCTATCCAGGATCGCGTTTGCACATTTTCATTATTTATTTCACATTGCCTTTTCTAGACAAAATTGCCTCACAAGGTCTCAAGATAACAACTAGATTTTGTTGAAATCGGTACTGTCGAAATAAAATAAAATAAAAATATACAGCATGATCCTGGCGGAAAAACATTACTACAAATAATTGATCTCGCCCTTATGCAAATACCTTACGTCATCGACATCCAAAGAGAACATATACATGGAAAATCTGGCGGTATTAACAGATGTCAAATCTGTTTATTATTACTGAAGCAAAGATTTAAAAACTAAGTTAAGGACAGCTGATGGTAGCAGGCTGCGAAGTGAAAACTTATCCTGTAATGGTTATGACGATAAGTAAACTAAGATTGAAGAGCATTCAGATGTTGGTTAAGCTTATGGGACTTAACTGCGGGATCATCAGTCCCTAAACGTACAAACTACTTATCAAATAACTTATATTAAAGCCAGCACAAACATCCATGCCCGAGGAGGATTCGAACCCTAGACGGGGAACGGCCTCACGCATCGGAGCATAGCGCCTCAAAGCGCTCGGCCACGCCGCCGCGGCTTGAAGAGCATTAAAAAGAGAAGCAGACAGGAGATTAAACCAATCTCAAAAGTATACACTGGAGCTCCATCAACTAGCAATAAACAAATACAAAAGTGCGCAATGACATAAACGGGTAAAAAATAATAATTGGCATTATGGAAACAGAGGGAGAAGTAATAAAGCAGGAAAGGTCAGAGAAAAAGAAAGAGTAGATTACTACTGACCTACTAACTAAGGTAGAAGAAGAAATGTTTTAAAAAATCTGTGAGGCCAGACGACCACGAGAAATACAAGAGTCTGAGAAACAGAATTAATAGGCAAGAAAAGGAACAGAAAAATATCTTGGAGATATCTGGATTACAGCTGAGGAGAACATGACAAGGGACAAGGCTTATAAATGTATGAGACATGTCTTTCGAGGCAGAAGAAACAGAAGAGCCGTGAAAACAACAATAAGCTGGATGATGATGATGATGAAGTCGCATGAAGATGGAAACAATACGTAGAAAAAGAATACAGTGGAGCATAACAGTCCGAAAACACCATGGAATAAGAAATGTGGGTGAACCAGTAGTAAAGGATGAGTATGAGCTAGCTCTGAAGAAATTGTGAAGCAACAGATGTATTTGTAGACAACATCCCAGCTGAATTTCTGAAATCTGGAGAAACAAAAATTAACCGGTATTGTATAATTTGGTGTGCAAATTGTACAAGCACGGAAAAGTTCCTATATATTTTGAGAAAAGATGATTATTTCCATCACGAAGAAGGCAAAATTTGAAAATTATAGGACTCCCAGGCTATTTGTTTATGCTTCTAAAATAAACCTCAATTACCCTATACATCATAGAGCAAAAAGTTGAAGCTTTACTCTCAGAAGTAAGATTCGGATTTTGGAAAGACAAATGAACCATGGAAGCAATATTTACCGTAAAAATAGTTGTAGAGAAACGACTGGAATGAAACCTAGCAAAATACATACCTTTCATAGATTTAGAGAAAGTCTTCGAAAATATTTAATAGGACAAAATATTTGAGGTTCCCTTAGAAGTAGGGATACACTATAAAGATAGAAAATTATATGGATCCTACACAAAAACGACACAGCGGTTATCCATGGACGGACGAACCAAGAAGATGGCAAATACGGAAATGTGTCTAAATCTAAATATGTACATAAATACTCTTCAAACCACATTGAAGTGCATGGCAAAGGGTTCATCGAACCGCTTTTTCTAAATATGTACATAAATACTCTTCAAGCCACATTGAAGTGCATGGCAAAGGGTTCATCGAACCGCTTTTATGATATTTCTCTACAGTTCTATTTTCTAATAGCTCGCGGGAAAAAGGAATACATAAATCTTTCAGTTTTCAATCTGATTTATTTTATTCTGATGATCATGTGTCCCTATTTAGGTGGTTCTTACAAAATATGTTCGCATTCGCATGAGATAGTGAAATAAATTTCGCAAATAAATCTCGTCGCAACGAATGAGACCTTTCTTTTAATGATTTACATCCTAACTCGTGGATCATTTTCGTGACACTCTCTCCCCTATATCGCGGTAATAAGAAACAAGCTGCCCTTCTCTGAACTTTCACTAAATCGTTCGTCACTCCCACTAGGTGGGGATCCCATAATACGCAGCAATACTTCAAAATAGGAAGCTATGGTGCAGGCAGTTCTTTAGTAGAACTGTTGCATCTTCTAAGTGTTCTGCCAATGAAACGTAGTCTTTGGTTCGCTTTCCCTACAGTATGTTTTATGTGTTCTTTCCAATTGAAGTTGTTGGTAATTGTTACTCCTATGTATTTAGTTGAATGTACGGCCTGAAGTTTTGAATGATTAATCGTGTAACTGAAGTAGACGGATTTCTTTTAGTGGTCATATGGATGACTTCAAACTTATTATTATTAAGAGTCAATTGCACCATGCTGATATCCAAATCATTTTGCAGTTACTTTTGATCTTCTGGTGAGTTTACTAACCCATACGTGACAGCATTATCCGCGAACAATCTAAGAGAGCTACTGAGTCTCCTAAGCAGTCAATAAAAACAGTATGGGCCCTGTAATACTTCTCTGGGGAACGCCAAAAGGATGTACATTATCCCGAATTAAATTTAATCTCTCGCAGATTCGGCCCTTTAAAATGTATTATACTTATTGATAGCCAAAGAACATATGTCAGTGATGTAGCTATTATAGCTAATATTATTGAAAACTTTGTAGCTTTGTTAAACAGCATGGATAAATTCATGGGAAAATAATACTATATTAAAATAAACTAACAAAAAAAGAAATAGGGATGGCAAATGACTAGGAAGCTAAATTCCAAGTTCATGTAGGTAGCAATAGGACAAGTCGTTTCGGATTCAGTCGGTCACCACCGGTGCATGTGTTTTCATCATTTGTTAGCTTTCGTTTCGTGCGTTTTCGTATCTTCTGCTGTTCTGTGCATTGCACATGATGAAAGTGATAAAAACAATAAAAGGGAAGCCATGTCAAACTGTGTTTTCAATAGTTCCGAACGTAATATGTGCACAGGTCGTTTAAAAATTGCAAATGGTGAAATCGTTGATCAACAGCAACATTTGTCGACCTGACAAAACAGGTGTGGAGATAAAGAAAAGCACGTATAATTGCAGCAAAAGAGTTCGTAAAGAAACGAGTGTCTGTTTCCCAATTTTTTAAGCAGAAATTTGTCAAAGGTAAATGCTTTGAATTCGTTGAAAACGTACCGAATTACGATAGCTCCAAGACGCAATTCCTTAAGCAAGAAGAGGAGCTATTGAGACAACCCAGAATCGTACCTGTACTTTACAATTGTACACATCATATCGACATCGGAAGTACAGAAGAGGCAAGGAAGTTATTTCCTGTTGTATTTAATTTGCTCCCAGACAAAAGTCAAAATTCATACGAAAGAGTTATGGATAGCCAATCGATAGGTGTAGGTTTAAGAGTTCCAGATATTAGCCTCATTGCTTCTCTTAGTTGGCCATCTTGTATTCTCTAGACTGAGGATTCAATCTAATATTCAGGAACGCTTTTCTACTTATTGTCAAACGTTATCTGTGATATACCAATGTACTACATAGATATATGTATTCTGAATCGAAATGAAATGCGTTTGCTTTAATTACTGTTCTGTAGGAGTTGAAATTACTTTTTTGATGAAATTACTTACTTTTATCTATGAAAAATTATCGAAAACAGTGTTTGGCACAGCTTGAATTCGGTGTGGCTACTTTCGACCAGTACGTGACACATAACTTGTCTCTGCATAAGGGCATCAAACTTGCTAAAGAATTTAATTAAGTGTAGCTTCATAAGATTAGAAAACAAAGCTTATATCAAGACAAAGATTGAGACTAAGAAATTACTGATTGATTCAAAATAATGTCTCTGAGTATGCACAAGTCCATAAATCACCTTCAACTCGCTATATTCAAATATAACACTTGAACAGTTTTTCAGTAATTCAACAACTCGGCATACGCCAAGAACAGGAGAAATGGAATCCGGCTACAGTTACATAAGTTTGCGCTTTTTCATAACGTGTATAAAACAATCTGAGTATGATATACTCCTGTGATCTCCTTGCACCATTCGTTATCTTTCTATTTTTATCTTAGCCACTTTACTGGTTTTTTAACATTATTACTTTAAATAGAGACACGTGAGAAAATACTAAAAGAGGCGCCAAACACTGCATAACCTTTGTTTGAAATAAATACTTGTAACAGCCTTTCCATTCAACTCATCATCCCTTTCCCGTCTCAGGGAGGATTACAATGTCATCAGGAAAGCTCAATATTGTTATTTCTTCTCCCTAAAATCTCATTTCCTTCGCAAACTTCTCTTAACTTAGTTTACTGTTAGGCTTAGTTCATTGGGTGTATTATGTGCAGATTACATAGTCAACTGTAGCTTCCGTTCGACTTTCAGGACTTTAGTTCGAGTCCTGTGTAAGTTTTTAGGTAACCTTTCTCTCTCTGCCTATTATCGCGCTACTTTCAGAATAAATACCAAAAACGTAGGTGTGCCTTTTCTACAGTCTGCTATGCCGCAGGGTATCCGTTCTCCAGAACCCAGACTGCTTTCCCTGCGATTATCTGTCACACGTCTTTCTGAAATCCAATGTAGAAAAATTTGATGCACGTTCCTTCCGTGTGTACATAGCTTGACTCCCTATGCATTGACGACTTCTCCACCTAACTTTGTGTCGTTGTAGATTGTTTTTATTTCACAAAATGTTATATGTTTAACAGAATATTTTAGGCGTACTGCCATTTCAATAGTAACATAGTCGCTAGATGAAACTAGGCATTGATAATGGTATTACAACCGGGACCGAACAAAGTGACTAAGACGTTGGAACCGTATGTGCGCGAAGCTGGGATAATTATCACGTTTGGAAATTCTAATACTTCTTGTATGATAAAGGCCGACATTTTGCCTGTAGGTGAGTTATCTTAGGATGTTTTAATTGAAATATCCTTCAGTTGTGTCACTTGCCTTTGGTAATGTTTTGTTACGATAAAATCCAAATGTTAGACCACGAAATTACGAAATTGAGCAGTGTTTTCATGTACATGTGTATTGCATCTTTTAAGTTAAGATTTTATTCACTATAAAATGGCAACAAGCTTTACTGAAACTAGTTGTGAAATGGCCTGAAGCGAACGACAACTGTATTCTCAAGGGACTAAAATTTTGTTAACGCTTCCCTGGAAATGATTAGAACTGAAACTGCATTCTGACGCACCTATTGTTCATATTTACCACGCGATAATGTTCATGTCATTATTCGTTACCGATTACTATAGGTAATCATTTTTGTATGACATGGTAATTACACACGAATAATAATTCCAGGCGTGATTGTATCTAAAAATACAGGAAGGAAATTGGAGCTCATGGAATGCGTCCCACTTACCAGCTTATCTGTTCTACATCCTCTTCCTATACTTACGACATAAATAATCACCTCATAGAATCAACAAGACGAAGGAGCTGGCGTAGCGTAATAGTTAATATAATTCGTGCTTTTGAGAAAGGGGATACGAGTTTACGGCATTCAAATTTCAGTCCAGGAATCCATATACTGGATTTCGGTGTCAAATAAAGAAATAAGACATGACTTGCTTGAAAACTGTCTTAATCTTTCCTGAATTGAATTAAATTTTGGTTGTAAGGAAATTCGTAAAGGAGAAATAAGAATGAAAGGACCGAATGACGAACATAGTGATAAAGCCGTTAAACAAACGTTTTGTGTTCCTGCGAATTGTCTTTCTCCATTCTCTGGCGCAATGGGCTGTTGGAGATCTGGGCCCCATTGTGAAGCTTGGCTCTTTTCAGTCAGGGCGGAGCGCGCGGGAACTCTGGCCCGAGGGAATTCCCCGCTGAGAAAATAGGGAGGAGATTTCCAACTCTGTAATTTGCCTCACAACTGAGCTGAACGTCACGAACTTCAGTCTTAAACGGGAATAATTATGTCTCTTCATCACACAACAATTTTATTTAAAAGGCAATATCAGCTCTATGGGAAATGCGGTTCCTTCCAAAGTACAGTAGTATACGTATTGACTTGTTCCATGACCATGGAGTCTTACTCCTGAAGTGGGTCCTATGGAACAGAATAAATAAATAAATAAAAGAAAATCGTGTACTTCAGCATTCATCATGTCATATACTAATAACACGTAGAACTAAGCCGCGGCGGATTAGCCGTGCGCACTGGGACGCCGGGCTGCGGTGCGTGCTGCCGTTCGCCGTCAGGGGTTCGAGTCCACCTTCGAGCATGGATGCTTGTGTTGTTCTTAGGTCAGTTTACCTTTGTTTAAGTAGTTTGTAAGGTATGGGCTAATAACCACGCAGTTGAGTCCTATAGATTTACAAACATTTGAACATTTTTTTGTAGTACTAACCGAATTTTTAAGCGACCATTTTGATTTGAAGTACCGGTAATCAGTAATGTTGTCGACCGATCCGCACAGATTATCCGGTAATGAATTTCGAAAGATCACAGTCATGTTATATTGATTTCATCCTACAACAACCTTTATCCACACAAAATATGTGATTCTATTCTGCGTACGAGTAGTTATATGCGAGTGTAAGTGTTTTAAAAGTCTCTGAATTTCCCGACATTTGATGCTGATTGCCCTGTAATATTAATATTAAATGGTTATCCAATCGAAATCTCTTCACTTCTCGTTCCTCAGAATGTGATGAAAAAAGGATTAATTTGTATTTTGAATCTTGTAGGTTTTCTTTTCTTACTAGGGAGAAAGATGATCAACAGCTCAAGTATCTATGTAGTTCAAAGTCATGTTCCATAAAATGTTACAAGGTTTTATTTAATTAGAGTGCGGAGTATTGTCACAAATAGGGTGAGAGTGTCTACGTAAAAAGGAGAACAGTTTCAAACTATAAAAGAATTCGGTAAATCACTAAGTGGTTTGGCCACTTTGAGTTGGATCCCTGTGGGTTTTTCCATTTCTGTCATTCCTGAGCTTCCAGTCGCTAAATGAATCCAGCTGTCTTCCTTTCCCGTCAGTCAGATGATCTTGATATTGTTTTTTTTAATTAATAAAATGTGCTGCAATCTAGAAAGGAAGATTAAAAATAAAAGTAGTGTAACGTGAATTAATAGAAAACTAAAAAATAAAACAATCAAAACATCCGGCGCTTTAGACGGATGTTGAAAATTCGGTTGAGTAATGATGTGAGAAATGAGAAGGTAATCCGTAGAATCGACAAGGAAAGGAATATATGTGAAACACATTGGTTGAAGGCACAGAACGACACAGTGTGTGTCAAATGTCATTTTAAGAACTAGGGAGGAAATTAGGTGAACTGTTAATGAATGAGGAGAAAAAGAAGGAACAGAATGATAGGACAAATCTTAAGACATCAGAGAACACCTTCCACGGTACTGCAGCAGGGACTCTTAAACATTTTTAGACCAGGAACCACTGTGATTTCTTTGTTGTGAGCAGGGACCACAAGGTTCAAGAAAATATACTGTGTCAATCTAGACTTCAATCAGAACGTTAAACATATTCGTAAATTCAGAAGCAATATGTGTTGACCGTACTATTATAATAGAAACTTTTAACAGAACATTACATTTTGTTTGCAGCAATGTGATTTACAGCTTTAATCTTATTTTCAAAGCTACAAGCGTATCGTAACTTAGTTTCAATCGATTCTTGGATTTGTTTTAATCAGGGAATCCTTTTTAACTAAAATAAGTAGCGGAGAAAATTGTAAGCTACCGGAAGGCGATTTTGGTTTTGCATTTTTATAAGAAAGAATGCGAAGAGGAATGATTAAAATACGTTCTTACAGTTGCTATCATTTTGGAATTTAATAAATGTTCAGAACACCAGGAGGCAATCAATATATTTAGAGTACTACCAATGTTATCCACTTTGGTCACGACCAGTGAAACAAAATATCAGGATCACACAGTACGACTGCCAAAAAAGCGTAACGAGGATTTGATAATTTAAAACGAATAAAAGTTTCAATTTTTCTATCTTTCGCAGAGAACACTTTAGCTCTTGTGCGCCACTTACGGTCGGCGGACCACAGGTTGGAAACCACTGTACTAGAAGAAGGTGTAGACGGTAAAAACATAGGGGGAAAACGAAGATTAGAGTAGTAGATGTAGCTCCATACTATCTTGGAGTGTGGAACAGCGGCTGGTCCAAGTTGTGATTCAATAATTTATGTACCAACATCCGTAAAGTTTCACTGAATTTTATTTTGCTACAGGTTTCGACACTCCAGTAGTAACATCTTTAGGTCAAATCAATTACAGGATGGAAATCATTGATTTGACTTGAAGACACTACTGGAGTGTCGAAACCGGTAGCAAAATAATTCAGCCAAAATTTACGGCTGTTGGTAAACAAATTTTTGAATCACAAGATTAGAATTCGCTCAGAAAATAATTTAGGACGTAGAGTGCAAATTATACTCTGAAATGAAGTGGTTGACGAGTGAGAGGAATTCTTGAAGTGACGCATGAAATCCGTCGCAAGACTGAAGGTACACACACACACACACACACACACACACACACACAGAGAGAGAGAGAGAGAGTGAGTGAGAGAGAGAGAGAGAGAGAGAGAGAGTGAGAGAGAGAGAGAGAGAGAGAGAGAGAGAGAGAGAGAGGGAGAGAGAGAGAAAGACAATGTACAGTCCATCGCCAAATGTCAGTCTAGGTCAGCGGTCGGCAACTGGCGGACCGCGGTCCTAGTCCGGACCGCGGAAGGCCAAAAACTAGACCGCCAAAAATATTTTGAAAGTATAAGTTATATACTAAAATTATTTTTTAAACCTTTTTTTCCGTTGATAACAATTCATATGAGAGCCACCTTTGTATTTTTTTTCTAGAATTTTACTATTAACAACTGAATAATTAGAACCCTTTATGATTATTATAGGTAGATTAAAAAAATAGTTGTCATAATGTGTAACGCCGGGATTAAACTGAAGAGCGGTGGCAGAACGGGGCCCGCTGGCCGGTGACCCGCATAAAACTTCTGTACAGACGAATGCAACACAATAGTTTTATTTAATGAGCAAGAAAATTCTATGAGGCGTTCTTTTCAAGTAAGGTCCGTTTACTTGTAGACACTAGTAGTCCGCGCGCATACAGCAACGATCGCCTGCATACAGGCTCTCTAGTACCGACATGCCTCGGGAACAGTGATCTCTCTGTAACCTGGGATGCATAACTCTGCTGTCTGAGCATAGAACTGTAGCGTGCCTGCACATTCATATGTTTTGCGCACGAATTTGCACTGTCTGCAATGTTGTAATTAGTCAAACTAATTTCGATCAAATAATTGCTCGATTAACTCTGGATTTGAAATTTATGCCAATATGAGAAGTAACAACTTGCGTGAGTACAGAATCGAAACATAATTCTTTTTCGTTTTTTTTTTAATACTTCATAGCAGCCAAGAAACAGAATATGGACATCTTTGACTGACCCACTCATAAATCTGACGTTGAACATCCAGGTTATATAGAGATCACTGCTCGGTAATAACTGTGCTCAGTTTCAGCTCTGTAGCTAAATTGTATGATTCTGTTCTGTGGCCGCGGTGGAGTAGCCGAGCGGTCTAGGGCGTCTCGCTGCGGAGCGCGCGGTTGCTCGCCGTGGAGGTTCGAGTCCTCCCTGGGGCGTGGGTGTGTGTGTTTGTCCGTAGGTTAGTTTACCTAGGTTTAAGTAAAGTAGTTTTTAAGCTACGGACTGATGACCACGCAGTTTGGTCCGATAGATTTACAGACAGACATCTGTTCTGTGCTATCAAAATATTTCAGACTTAACAATATTTCAAGTCGCCCGTGTATGAGGTTCACTCAGTGATTCGGTTTTTGTCAGCAAGGAACCTGTCTGTTGCAGAAATTCATCGACAGATTTGCGAAATGTCCGGTGATACTGTTATGAGTGAAAGCAAAGTGCGTCAGTGCGTACGAGAAGACAAAGGTGGTCGTGACAACGTCCATGATGAGAACCGCTCCTCGATTACTCCTTCTTCGATTACAGACTATTTGGTGGCTTCAGGTGCAGCGAGGATTCGTGAGAACAGGCGTTTCACAATAACAGGTCTCTCAAACGAATTTCCTGACCGTAGCAATGATGACGACGCGAAAGCACTCATTGCATTAGCTTTACTGCAACTCGATTCCAGTTCTTTCGCTATGTTGCCATCCTGTGAGAAAATACATCCCAGGTACTTGAAACTGTCTACTTGTTCTAACTTTGTTCCTCCTATTTGGCACTCAATCTGTTTAAATCTCTTTCCCACTGACATTACTTTCGTTTTGGAGATGCTGATCTTCATATCATAATCCTTACACCTCTGATCGAGCTCTGAAATATTAGTTTGCAACCTTTCAGTCGAATCGGCAATTACAACTAGGTCATCCGCATATGCGGGACTGCTTATTTTGTCTTCACCTACTTTAATCACGCCCTGCCAGTCTACTGTTTTCAACACATGATCCATGAATAGTATGAACAACAGTGGTGACAGGTTACAGCCTTGTGTTACCCCTGAAACAACCCTGAACCATGAACTTAATTTGCCATCTACTCTAACTGCTGCCTGACAGTCTACGTAAAGCCCTTTAATAAGGTGATGCGCATGAGTAGAAAAAACAATCCTATAATGTTCCAATACAGCATTAGTAGTGAGCTTCTTGATGCTGTCGCGTCGTTCAAATATCTAGGCGTAACATACAGAGCGATATGAAATGGAACGAACATGTAAGGATAGTTGTGAGTAAGGCGGACAGCCGACTTCGGTTTATTGGGAGAATTTTGGGAAGATGTACGTCATCATAGTTTCTTCGGGTTTGCTGCCGCATTTTGAAGTCAAACTGACCCAATATTTCGGCGGAATACCTGTCCGCCGTCCTCAGGGGACTATGAGATTTTACTTGTGCACCTCAACAAAAAATTTCAAAAGTATCCGGACCCATCTAAGATTACCTGCCGACTTCTGGTCTAGGGGGTCGTGTGTCGGGGTAGTCCCAATTCGGAATTTTCGGAAGGGAAATTGTACTTTTAGTTCACATGTTTGTATAGCTTATGGGACTTAACTACGGGGTCATCAGTCCCTAAACTTACAAACTACTTACGAACTACCTTATACTAAGGACGGCAGAAATATCCATGCCCGAGGGGGGGATTCGAACCCCCGACCGTAGTGGCCGTGCAGACCGTAACTGGAGCGCCTCAGTCCCCTCGGCCACCGCGGACGGCTGTACTTTTAGTATTTGTCTTGCAACAGCGGGAATCTTCCCGAAAATTTCAGTCGGGACCCTATGATGGTAACTATATTAAATTAATTTTGGGACGATATGGTCCGGACAAAAAATATAGAAGCAGCGCGCGCTGGCGTGTGTGTGTGCGCGCGCGCGCTTGCGTGTATGGAGAGCAAAGTTGTACGTGCGCAGCGTACGTACGTAGGCGAGTGGTGGGGGCTTGAATGATGTTGTAGAGTAGGTGGAGGTGATGTGGGAGCGGAGAGGGCAGGCTAATGAAGTGGCTGGCCATAGCGAGCGTGCAGGCGCGCACGCGAGCCGCCGCGTGCTGCTGCCGGGTCACCGACCGCCGCCGCCGCCGCCGCCACTGGCACCGCACGCAGATAAGCCGGCCTCTCCCATCACTCTACCTGCCCACGGGTACCCGCGCTGCACCAGCCACGTGTCCTGCGGTTCTTTCCGAAGTCGTCAACAGCGCTAAAGTAGGGTGAGCCACCGAAATCATCATCATCCACTAGAATTTCCAGCCTGTGGCCGGGTCTGCTTGGAACGTAGGCCTCTCCGTCGCTCCCTGTCCTCCCACCACTTTCCCTCGTGCACTCTGTCCTACCCTCCTCTCTTCTGCACTTCCTTAGGCCTATGATCAATCTCTCTCTTTTGGTCATCCTACATCTACATACATCTACATACATACTCCGCAATTCACCGTAAGGTGCGTGGTGGAGGGTACACTGTACCACTACTAGGCATTTCCTTTCCTATTCCACTCCCAAATAAAACGAGGAAAAAAAGAATGCCTCTATGTCACGGTACGAGCCATAATTTCTCTTGTCTTTGTGATCTTTACGCGAAATGTAAGTAGGCGGCAGCAAGATCGTACTACACTCAGCTTCAAATTCTGGTCCTCTCAATTCACTTAACAGAAATTCACGAAAAGAACGTCGTCTATCTTCCAGCGATCCACAATTGAGTTGCCGGAGCATTTCCGTGACACTCCACTAGAATTTCCAGCCCCTGGTCGGGTCTGCTTGGAACGTAGGCCTCTCCGTCGGTCCCTGTCCTCCCACCGCCGGCCGCGGTGGCCGAGGGGACTGAGGCGCTTCAGTCGCGGTCTGCACGGCCACTACGGTCGGGGGTTCGAATCCACCCTCGGGCATCCATATTTGTGCCGTCCTTAGTTGTAGGTAGTTCATAAGTAGTTTGTAAGTTTAGGGACTGATGACCCCGTAGTTAAGTCCCTTAAGCTTAACAAACATTTGAACATTTTTTGTCTCCCACCACTATCCCTCTCGCACTCTGTCCTACCCTTCTCTCTTCTGCGCTTCTTTAGTCCTGTGATCAATCTATCTCTTGGTCATCCTCTTCGTCTCCCGCCTCTATCTCATCTTATTCTATTGACATGACCATACCAATTCAATCTTGACTACTCTATGGTCTCTTGTAGACGTGTCTCCTTCACAATTTCCCCTCACCTTCTCGTTTCTCATTCTATCTAGTTAGTCCAATCCTGCTTCTGCGGAATTTCATCTCACACGCCTGTATTCTCCTCAGCTATCTTTTCTGCATAACACACGTTTCTGATGCATACGTGAGTGAAATGAGCGTATGGCTTTCTTGGCCGGGAGAACCCTTGCGGGTTTGTTCAGCCGCCTTAGTGTAAGTCTTTTTATTTGACGCCGCGTGGGCGACTTTCGTGCCAATGATGATGAGTTGATGATGATTAGGACAACACACAACACCCAGTCCCCTGCCGGGAATCGAACCCGGGCCTCCTGCGTGGTAGTCAGCGACGCTACCGCTGAGCTACGGAGGCGGTCCGCATACGTGAGTAATGGAGCATAATACTGTAGGTATAGCACCTACTTACTCTTCTGGGGTACATCCTTGCTCCACGCAACACTTCGCTTTCTTTGCAGGAATCTTTGGTCTTGCTTGCCGCTTTCACTGATCTGCATATCATTCCTCCCACTTTCTTCACCTGTACCTTCCAGATACTTAAAATTGTCCACCCTATTTACTATTTCCCCTGCAGTTTTTACATCTGCTCCTGCTCTTTCTTTATTCCTTGTCACAATTTCATGGTTTTTAGTATTAAACTTCATTCTGTACTGAGCCACCACCTACTCCCATGCATTTAGTTGCTCTTGTACTTCTCCTTCTCCATTTCCTTACACCATTATGTTATCTACAAGCATCATCGCTTTCATATCCTCTCCTATTCGTGTTGCAACCCCTGCCGTTACAATGGTGAGTACGGTAAGGTGGTACAATTGCGATCATTTCGAACAAACGTTAATCTAACTGGAAATATATTGAGAATCGAAATAATTTTAACTATGGCACTTGATCTTGGATCTTTAATTTTGATGATGATGATGAAAGGGGTTTTGGGCGCTCGACATCTAGGTCTTCAGCGCCCTATCCAATTAAAGAATATAAGAACCAGCAAGTGTGAACAGTAAGGAAACCAATTAAAGGACAACGATCCAGCAAGTAACACGTGCAGCTGAAGTGAAATACATAGGTGAACATTAGAATTGAAGATGGGGAAAAGTACCCCAATGGAAAAGCTGGAGAAAGAGTTAAAACTACTAAGCTGAGGACCAAGGCCGGCTGACCACAGCGATATAAAAGGGTGAGCCAACCACCCTGCAACATATTAAAACCTCTAGCGTAAAAGCTTAAGTCAGAGTTGGGACAAATGTTTAATGAATATGGAACACAAATATTAGACAGTTACAAATGTTTTTACATACACAAAAAATAAAAATAAAAAATAAATAAAATAAATAAATAAATAAAAAGAAAAAAAGGAAAGAAAAAGATTACAGAATTGAAAAAAAAAAAAAAAAATCGATCGAAAATGTACCACACTATGTACAATTGTGATCACTTCCTGTTATAATTTTGTTGACTGACAACTTCCATATAAAATGCACTTTTTCCGTCGGGCACCAAAGCATACTTCGTGGTACCAAACATTGGGTTTTTGGCAGCGAATCCCGCCTCTCTTAACTAGAAAATTTATAAAAGCGCGTTAGACTAAGTAGCTTCACTTAACTCTTAACAGGAAAAAAATTTCCGAAGCACAAAGTGGAGTATTCTTGGAAAAGACAGGAGGAGCCATAGAAACCTGCTACATTACAACGTCACACAAAGGCAAATGCTACCAACACTACGAGTCTACGAGACTTATGTTGATCGGAATTGTACCTATATCGAAGTTGTACCACATTACCCTGGTAGAGGAGGCAGAGCACTTCCTTACTTCAGTCCTTTCTTCCGTTTAAACCAGTCCGTCCTCTCCCCTCCTACTTTTACACAGCTGACACTTCCTTGATATATTTTCCTCATTCTCCAAGTAGTTTGCCTCCCAATTCCCCTTTTCTTCGTGCTTCCCGTACTTTGCTTCTTTGCTATTTCCCTTGTCAAGGAAGGCCATTACCAAATCTCTACCCAAATCATTATGTTTTTCTTCTACCTTCCTTACTCAAAAAAATCAGGTCTACTGTTGGTCTCCCTGGTGTGAACTCATAGGCTCTTCTCTAAACCCTTTTTCCACTCTCTTCCGTACTCACCTATCCAATATCTTCGGCCGGCCGCAGTGGCCGAGCTGTCTGCGGCGGGCCAGTCACGGTCTGCACGGTCGCTGCGGTCGGGAGTTCGAATCCCTCCTCGGGCATGGATGTTTGTGTCGTCTTTAGTATAAACTAGTTCATAAGTAGTTTGCAAGTTTAGGGACTCATGACCCCGTAGTTAAGTCCCGTAAGCTCTACAAACATTTGAATTCTTTTCAATATATTCTCGCATACCTTGGCCACATGGCACATCAAATCACTTCCCTATAATTTTAAAATACTTTCTTGCATCCTTTCTTGAAAATGGGCACAATTATCTCTCTTTTCCAGTCCTCCGCTGTCTTCTTTTCCTTCCATATCGCCCTCATAATCCAGTAGACCCACTGCATCACACAATGCCAGCTGCCGTCACCATTTCCACACTGACTTCATCCAATCCCGGTGCTTTTCCTCCTTTCATGGCCTTAAGGAGCCACCGAAATAAGGGGGTCAAATATATATATATATATCGGTAAATTTACCACTGTAATAATCCCTCAGCGGCCATAGCATTCGAGCCACATGTTGTTGTTATAGTCTTCAGTCCGAAGATTGGTTTGATGCAACTCTTCATTGCCATATCATGTGACTCTTCAGATCTGAATAACGAACAGCAACCTACTCCCTTCTCAATCTGTATACTGTATTCGTTTCTCGGTCTCTTTCCCAATTTTTACGCCACACACTTCCCTTCAACAGTAGATTGACGATTCTTTGATGTTTCAGAATGTGTCTCGGCAATCGATCCCTTCTGTCATACAAGGTATGTCAGAAATTTCTTTACTCCCCAGTTCTGTTCAGTACCTCCTTATTACTTACGCGATCTAGCAAAGTCTTACTTCAACATTATTCTCCTGTAGCATCATATTTCAAAATCTTCTCTCATTAATCTGTTTGAAACGAGAACGATAGGTAGTTCACTCTTGTACAATGCTACGCTCGACAAAGGACTTCCTAACGAATTAATACTTGATATCATTAAATTTTTCTTCTTCAGAAATATTTTCCTTCCAATAGCCATCCTGTATTTTATATCTTCTTTACTTCGGCCTTCATAAGTTATTTTGCTACCCTAATAACAAAACGTATCTACGACTTTTATTGTCTCCTCGCCTAATTCCTTCCGCAACGCCATATTTTCTTAGACTACGTTGCATTACCCTTGTTTTGTTTTTGTTAACGTTCATCTTCTACCCTCCTTCCAGAACACAGTCCAATCTATTCAATAGCTCTTCCACGTCCTTTCCTGTCTCTGAAAGAATTAGAATGTCATCGGGAAACTGTACTGCTTTTATTTATTCTCCTTAAATTTCAAACCCTTTTCTGAATTCCCCCTTGATTTCCTTCACAGCTTGTTCAATGTGCATTTGAATAGCATCTGCGAAAGGCAACAATCCCTACTCCCTTCCAAACCACTGTGTCCCTTTCATACCCTTCGACTCTTACAACTGCTATCTCCTCTGTGTACAAGTTGTCTATAACTTTTCGTTTCCTGTATTTTATCTCTGCTGTCTTCAGAATTCGAAATAATGTATTCCATTCAACAGTGTCAAAAGCTTTTTAGAAATGTACTAAAGCGAAAAACGTAGGTTTGCCTTTGGTTAATCCTTGTTCTAAGATAAGTCGTAATATAAATATTATCACACGCGATTTTGTATTTGTCCTAAATCCAAACTGACCTTCCCCGAGGTAGGAATGTACCGGTTTTTTCATTCTTGTGTAAAAAAAGTATTAGTATTTTTCCATCATGACTTATTATAAATAGTTCCATATGTTTTACACCTATCTGCACTTGCTTTCTTTCGAATTGGGATTCTTATATTCGTCTTGAAGTCTGAGGGTGTTTCCCCTGGCCCAATGCATCTTCATGACTGGTTCTCCCAACGATATCAGCAGTTCAGAAAGAATATCATCAACTCACTCCACATAAAAAAGCTGCAGTGGAGGTCTTCCGCTTCACAAAGTTATTAAACAATACACACTGTACAAAATAACAAACACTTTCATATCAGTTCACTATGAGAAAGATACCACTGATCACTGAGCTACAGTCGTATTAACCAACTAACAGTTTGTATAAGTTATGTGACCGTCTTATGCAACTGTAAATCAGTCTAGACCAGACGCGTTTCGCTTTATTCTAAGTCATCTTCAGTGGTCAACTGTACAAGAAATGTTTTGTTTTACATATTTATTTGATTTTTACTAAATTCGATCGGTAACAGTTCTCATGCAATAGGATTATTTTGATTCTGAATAAAATTGACTGCTCCACCTGTTACGTCACAGTTCACTACTGCACACTTGGTGTAGATTACAGAGAGTATGAAACACCGAACTGCGCAGTATCTACTCAAATCCGTTCATAATACAAGAACGTTGCCTGCAGTGTTGCGTGGGTTGGGGCAGCTGAATCACCCGGTGTAACCTTCAAGGGAAGGACCTCAGACTCGACCAACCAATTCGGTTCATATCTGACAGGTCGCTTCTGTATGAACAAAAATGACGAGCTGTAAAATATTTTGGGTCACTACCTCTCATTTTCTGATAAAACTGTCCTTACATGTCATGGCATTACATTGACGCAAAATTAACTGGATTGATAAATAATTGTAAACCGAGAATTTTTCATAGGATGATGTTTGTTCGCTACTTATAGATGTGGTCATAACTCGGTTTTTATTTATTTATTTTATTACAGAGATCGGTCAGCCGTCTGACCGAGCACGCTGAGCTAAAGCACCGGTTCTCGGCTAAGCCGCACTTCGCTAAAGATTGCTAAACTTACTGCGTGTGTAACCGACAGGCCTGAAAGTATTTTTTTTCTTGATCTCTCTGAAAATACATGTTTTCAGACAACATACCAGAGGATAAAAATGCTCAGTTTAAAATTATCTACCGATACAGTTCATTTTGAGTCTATTGAGTCCTGTGAGAGCGGTAGACTAAAAATCTGGTAGTGAGTCAAAATTAGAGTCCTTCAATATTCTTCACACGCAGTCGATCTGTCGAAAATGAGTCGAATTGAAGGCCGTGACAGGCATTTCGTTTGTTTTAGATATAATTGTGAATAAAATGAGCAACTCCCTCTGGCGTCTTCTTGTTATCGGCGGTTACAGTCATGTAATAATCAGTATTGCGGAAGTCATAATCACTTTATTTATCAATTGCCTCAGCATATTCCACAATATATTATTATTATTTATTATTCTCATATGGGCTCAAAAGGACCAAGAGAAGTACAATTAGTAGATGAAGTGAATGATTTATTCATGGCAGCAACTGTAGTTTATAGATTAAAAAGAAAACAGCTACCAGTTGCAGGGTTTCAGATTTATTAACAACCGGTTTCAGGGAATTATTGCCCTTCTTCAGGTATCTGTACACGAAAAACTGACAGTGTAATATGCAAGTACAAATATTACAGAAAATTCGAAATAGAATCACAGAATTAAAGGGGGCAAGAGGTGCAGTGTATATAAAGCTTTCTTGAAAAGTGTTCTGTTGTATTCTCATAAAGTAAGGAAGTATAAAAAGAATTAAATTCATATAAACGAAAATAAAATTAATTACTTATGTTGCTTTGGCCTTCCTTTGTGCCAAAATTTGTTTCGTGCCCTCAGAATGAAGTCTCTTTCTTTCATCAGACCACGATGTTCCAGTCTGTTTTTCAGTTTTTCTTTGTTCAACTTTCTAATCAAATATCTCTTGTCTAAACATTTTATTAGCTGTAACGCCTGCCTGAGCTATGCCAGCAAGTTTTTAGATCTTCCTTAATCGCAGCGATCCGTTTAATTGGTTCATTTTTGGCCTTACTGCTGTTTTAGTAGAATTCTACTATTTGTTTTGTCAACGTAGTGGGCGCCGTTCTTTTAATGTGCCCATAACATTTAAGTCTTCGTTTTCTCATGTCACCATGTATGTCTGTGTATTCTGTTTCCTTATTACTTCTCCTCCATCAGTAATTTTGAGGCCTAACGTTTTCCTAATAAGCTTTCTTTTGAATTTCTTCAGTCTACCTCTTTCTATTAAAAATTATCATTTCTGCTCCATGAAGACATTCAGGTTTTAGTACACTGCTGTAATGTCGAAGTTTACTGAATTTAGAAAGTGGTCTTTTATTATAAATAGGCCTATTTTGTGTTAAGCTGAATGCAGTTGCCATTTTTAGACAGCAAGATTTGTTTGCAGTTTTTCCCGACCGTTTTCTTGTATCATTTCCCCCCAGTATATAAATTGAAAAGACCCTTTTTATTTTTCCATACTTCGTGTTCAAAAACTTTGGTACTTGTTTGGTGCACGTCATACACATATTCCGCTTTGTCGAATGACATTTTTAGACATACTTTTTCCGCAACTTCTTTAAGAACTGTTTTTTAGCTCTGGTAACATCCCTAGTTAAAATTGCCAAATCATGTGCAAAGGCGAGGGAAACTACTCTAAAATGACTTGTACCTAACTTCATTGATTGATCCGTATTCTGACTCGACTTTTGCACTCGCTATTCTGTAATTACTTTTCCAAAACACAATTAACAGTAATGGGGAGAGTCAAAAAATGTTTGTAAAACTACGGGACGTAACTACTCTGCTTATCAGTCCCTAGGCTTACAAACTAGTTAAAGTAACCTAAAGACAGACAGACGCCCCCATGCCCGAGGTAGGACTCTAACCTCCGACGGTGAGAAGATGTGCGCGCCTCAGCAAAGCGCCTTAGAGCGCTCGGCCACTCCACCGCGGCCTGGAGAGAGTCTATCTCTCTCTGTCGAACACCAGTCTTTATATCAAATGGTTCAGAAAATTCTCCCATGAATTAACCCTTAGAACTAACGTTGGTTAACGCTTCCGTAAGTGATCTGTTTGCGAAATTTCAATCACCGACTTTTACTTATGAATGTGAAAATATTTTGCTAGCACCCACCTACTTATGGAGACATGACCATCCCAATAAAATAAGAGAAATCAGATCGAAAACGGAAAGATTTAGGTGTTCTTTCTTCCCGCGCGCTATTAGAGAATGGAACGGTAGAGACAGGCGCTCCAGTCACGGTCAGCACGGCTACTACGGTCGGGGGTTCGAATCCCCCTCGGGCATGGATATTTGTGCCGTCCTAGTTCGTAAGTAGTTCATAAAGTAGTTTGTAAGGTTAGGGACTGATGACCCCGCAGTTAAGTCCCATAAGCTTTACAAACATTTGAACATTTTTTTGAACGGTAGAGAAAAGTTATGAAAGTGGTTAATAAACCCTCTGCCAGGCACTTAAATGTGATTTGCAGAGTATCTATGTAGATGTAGATAGATGAAGTGTCAGAGTTTTAATATCTAGACCTTCTTGCTTTAAAGTTTGGAAAAGAGATTCAAAATCAAATGATTCGTAGGCCATCTTTTTTTTTTTAAATTTTTTTTTAATTCATGGAATGTGTATTTTTGATCCTTGATGGATGATTGCGGCTACCTTTATTATGAGCAGAGGTACTCGTCTTTTCATCACTATCTTCGATGGCTGTTCTCTGTGCGTTGAAAGGTTTCATGTACTGAATACTGTGCTTCTCACTGTCTAGCAGAAAAAAAAAAAAAAAAAAAAAAAAAAAAAAAAAAAAAAAAAAAAAAAAAAACGTTTTTCGATCTTTTTCCTCTTTATACTATTATTTTAATATCTCTCCCATATTTTCATATCTTTTTCCCTGAAAATGTCATCACCTGTGTTGACGTGGTAGTTTATCCTCTAGTTCAAGTTTATTTTCTTTGCCTATACTGTTTTACGTGTCAAATCACCGTTATTTTTTTTAAATATCTCTGAAACGGTGCGAGTTATGGAAATAACAGAGCAAAGTCGTTAAGAATTTACTCCTCTACAAATTAGTTTATTCAAATTTCATTTCAGATGAACGGCTAATCCGTTATTTTCATTTGAATTTCGAGCTGTCAAAAGGCGATCGCAAAGTCTCACTTTCATTGTTACTACCATAATCGTGAGTACAGGGTTATAAATATAAAATCAGTTGGTGGTAACGCAGGAGTAGGCCTGATAATTAGTAAGAAAATAGGAATGTGAGTAAGTTCTATGATCAACATAGTGAACGCATTATCGTGGCAAAGATAGACACAAAACCAACACCGACCACAGTAGTGCAAGTTTTATGCCAACTAGCACGGCCGATGATGAGGATATCGAAGAAATGTATGAGGAGATAAAAGAAATCATTCTGAAAGTTATGAGAGACGAAAACCTGATTGTGATTGGGGACTAGAACTCGGTAATAGGAAAGGTAAGAGAAGAAACTGAAGTTAGTGAATAAGGACTGGGAAGAAAGAATGAAAGAGGAGATCGCTTGGTAGAATTAGTGCAGAGCACAATTTAATGATCACCAACACTTGGTTTAATCACCATGGAAGAGACCAGGAGACACTGGAAGGCACCAGACTGACTTTATAATGGTAAGTAATAGATTTAGAAATCTGGTTTTAAACTGAAAGACATATTCAGGGGCAGATATAGACTCTGACCATAACTTATTGGTTATGAATTGCAGATTAAAACTTAAGAGACTGCAGAAAGGTAGAAACGTTAGGAGATGGAACCTCAACCAGAGGAGGTTGAGAGTTTCAGAGGGAGAAATAGGTAAGGACTGGGTGAAACGGGGTAAAGAGTAATACAGTAGAAGAAGAATGTGTAGCTCTGAGAGATTAGTGAAGGCTGCAGAGGATCATATAGGCAGAACGACAAGGCCTATCAGAAATCCATGGATAACACAGGATATACTGACCTTAATTGATGAGAGGAGAAAATATAAAAATTCAGCAAGTGAAGCAGGCAAAAGGGAGTACAAACGTCTGAAAAATGTGATTGACAGGAAGTGCAGACAGACTAAGTGGGAGTGGCTTAGAGGACAAATGCAGAACCGTAGAAGAATATATTACTAGGGGAAAGATAGATACCGTCTACAGGAAAAAAGAGATATTTGGAGACAATAAAACGAGCCGTATAAATATCAAGAATTCGGAAAACCAGTACTAAGCACAGAGGGGAAAGCTGCACCGTGGAAGGAATATATAGAGGGCCTATAAGAAGGAAATAAACTTGAAAGCAGTATTCTAGAAATGGAAGACGAAGTGGTAGAAGATGAGATAGGAGATATGATAATGCGACAAGAGTTTGATAGAGCGTTGACGAATTTGAGTCGAAACAAGGGCCCTGGAGTAGATGATATTCCATATGAACTGCTGATGTCGTTGGGAGAGCCAGTCATGAAGAAATTGTTTCACCTGGTATGCAAGATGTAGGAGACAGGGGAAATGCCCTCCGACTCCAAGAAGAATATTGTAATTCCAATTCCAAAGAAAGCAAGTGCAGACAAGTGTGAAAATTACAGAAATATCAGTTTATAAGTCATGGTTGCAAAACACCATCACGAATTATTTACAAAAGTATGAAAAGCTGGTAGAAGCTGACCTCGGGGAAGGTCAGTTTAGATTCAGGAGAAATGTGGGAACACGGGAGGCAATACTCACATTACGACTTATCTTAGAAGATAGATTAAGGAACGGAAAACCTACATTTCTAGCTTTTGTAGATTTGGAGAAAGCTTTTGGCAATGTCGACTGGGATACACTCTTTCAAATTCTGAAGGTGGCAGGGGTAAGATATAGGAAGCGAAGAGTTATATTCAACCTATACAAAAAGCAGACAGCAGTTATTAAGAGTCGAAGGGCAAGAAAGGGACGCAGAGGTTGGGAAGGGAGTAAGGCAGGGTTGTAGCCTTTCCCCAATGTTGTTCAATCTGTACATTGAGCAGGCAGTGAAGGAATGGAAGGAGAAATTTGGAGAGGGCATTAAAGTTCAGGGAGAAGAAATAAAAACATTGCGGTTTGCCGATGACATAGTAATTTTGTCAGAGACTGCAAAGGATTTGAAAGAGCAATTGAACGGAATGGACAGTGCCTTGAAAGGAAGATATATGATGAAGATTAACAAGAGTAAAATGAGGGTAATGAAATGTAATGTCAGAAAATCAGGCGATGCTGAAGGAATTAGATTAGATAATGAGACAATAAAAGTAGTAGATGAATTTTGTTATTTGGTTAGCAAGATTATTTTTGATGGCCTAAGTAAAGAAGATATAAAATGCAGAACGGCTATGGGAAGAAAAGCGTTTCTAAAGAAGCGACATTTGTTAACATCCAATATTAATTTAAATGTTAGAAAGTCCTTTCTGAAAGCATTTGTCTGTAGTGTAGCATTGTATGGGAGTGAAACGTGGACGATAAGGAGTTTAGACAAAAAGATGATAGAAGCTTTTGAAATGTGGTGCTACACACGAATGATGAAGATTAGGTGGGTGGATCACGTAACTAATGAGGAGGTGCTTAACCGAATCGGGGAGAAAAGGAGTTTGTGGCATATCCTGACTAAGAGAAGGGATAGATTGGTTGGACACATTCTGAGACAGCAAGGAATCGTTAACTTAGAATTAGCATTGGGGTAAAAATCGTAGAGGGAGACCGAGGGACGTATACAGTAAGCAGATTCAAAGGGATGTAGGTTGCCGAATGTATTCTCAGAAGAAGAGACTTGCGGAGGACAGGGTAGCGTGGAGAGCTGCATCAAACCAGTCTGCGGACTGAAGACCACACCGTAATCTAAAGTGGGCGAAAATCATTTTGCGATAACCAGGAGTAGCAGGATCACCACTCTACTTATCCTGGGCAGCGCTCGTAACGCGACCGGAAAGCGGTTTACTATTGGGAACCATCGAAGAGAAGCGCCAGATGAAAGGGCAGTCAGCTCTACGAGTACTAGTTAACTCTGTGTGAATGAGCGCCAGTATATCTTTCCTAGAAGCGCTGCGGCGTGCAACTCGCGCTGCCACAGAGCACATGACGGCTTTACCTCTTACTGTAGAGCTGAGTTAATAGCCACTGCCTTGACGACGTACACCGGCTGGTGGCATTCGCGACAAACAGCAGCGTCCCTCGCCTTAACACAATGTAGCCGACGGCTTTCCGCTACGCGCCTGTTGTCTGCGAGTACACTTGGCGGAAACGCAGGTCGCTGCCGCCCCCATCCACACACACTCACACAGAAAAACGCGCATAGCCCACCTGGGCTAACGTATGCGCGGCCAGCAGCGGCATAACTCTGCGGCGATTGTGTTGCGGAACAATGGCCCGCGGCGCGGCCGACTATTGGCCGGCCTAATCTATTGATCCCGCGCGGCAGTGCTATGACGGATGGCCGCTGCTGATTGCCATATATAATATGTATTGGTCATTACGCTTCCCGCTGCCGCTGCCGCTGCCGCCGCCTTGACGACGACTCGGGCTGCTGCCCCAAGACAGCCCGTCATTCCGACCGCAGCTTTACGACTCTCCGCTAAGGAATGACGCCCGGAATTTGCCTGACGTTATACACGAGGGGAAACTTCTAACATTGTCCAGGGACATTTCCTAGATTGTCCAGGGACATTTTCTAAGAATTTTTAGTACAAGTAACCCGAGGTCTCATACACTAAAATAATGAGTGAGGTAAATATAGGAAAGGTTGGGGAAATGCCAGCCTACTATATTATAACCCCATACTGCTTCAACAAGCCTTTCAGTATAACAATTGGAAGTAGGGAGCAGTGGGAGAAAATAGTTCGACACCGTACGGGGGATATTGTCTGGTTCACTGACGAGTCAAAATCAGACCAAGGCGTTGGGGCCGGGGTATACGGGGTGTAGCCAAGACTGGAGGCGTCATCTCTCTAGGGAAACTGTCCTCAGTATTCCAGGCCGAAATCACTGCCATCAGGGCATGTGTGGAGGAGAATTTGCGTAGGTGCTACAAAGATCGTAGCATCTATATCTATTCAGACAGCCAGGCAGCCCTGAGATCACTGGCAGCTCCTGCAACAAGGTCTAAAATTGTTGCAGAATGTCACAGGGTTCTGGTGGAGCTAGGGGAAAGCAATAGAGTAAACCTATTGTGGGTCCCTGGCCACTCGATGATCAGTGGCAACGAACATGCCGACAGATTAGCCAGGATGGGGGCAGAGACTCAATTTATTGGACCGAAACCTGTACTGACAATCACCAAGGCAATGATCAAATTGGAGCTACGTAACTGGCTCAGAAGACAGCACGTAGAATATTTGACCAAAATCTACCAACAAAAACATGGCAAGGTAATGATGCCAAAGCCATGTTTTAAAAGAAGCTCTGCAATCCTGGGCCTGAACAGGAGAGAGATTAGACTCATGGTTGGATTGCTGACAGGCCATGGGAATTTCAAAAAACACCTACGTGGAATGGGAATAACGGAAGAGGACCCTAAATGTAGGATCTGTGATGACGGTGATGAAACTGCATCACATCTAATCTTCGAATGCATTGCATTGGAGAGTAAAAGGCACAGAACATTTGGGACAACTAGACCCGAAGAAATTATGTCTAATAAAGAACTGGTAAAGGGACTCCTTGCACTGTTCAAGGGCATTGGTTGGCTTTACTAGATATACAGGGAGCGATACCGCGCAATAAACTTAGTTTCGGTGCGGGCAGTGGCGGTTTGGACCAAGACTGTTTTGGCTTCCCTGGAAAAATCAAATCAAATCAAACCCGAGGTCTTCCTACTATATAGTTACTGTAAGTACTGTATATGTACCTCACCTTGCTGCGCTGTTCACAGAGAAATAGCACAAACATTAGATTGGTCCATATGATCACAACGTCTTTCCAGAAGTTTAATTAGCACAACAGATGCTAATAACACATTTTGTCGTGAATTATTTACTATGGTCTAACAAAGCTGAGATAAGGTTTTGATTCCGTGTCTATAAAAATGTGGCTAAAAACTCGTTGAGCTGTGCTCTGAGTGTATTTTCATTGGGAAATGCCTTCAACACTGTTCGATACAGAGCGGAAAAGGTGAAAGTATGAGGGCGCAAGATCAAGTGAAGATGGTGGATACTAAATGATTTGCCAATCGAAATCCTCTGTACTGTTTTCGGCCTATCAGAAATCGTTGTTGTTGTTGAATTACTTTTGCAAGACGTGTAACTTGTTGACAATACATTCCAGCAATGATGGTTACAACTCCCGGAAGCAGTTCGTGGGGACTGCATACTGACGCTATTACAACATAATCTTCAAGACTGTTTACGCCTTTCAGCTTTCAGTCTGCACCATTGTACCTCTTATAAAATTCCTCTGTGATCCCCTATTCAATAATGCCTCTTCTGATGTTAATCCTGTTGCTTCAAAATCCTTATTGGCCGAATCCAAGTACTTTCTCTTTGGTCTGCATCGACTCCTCCTACCCTCTAGGTAATCTTGCTTCTTCCTTGCGTGTACCATGATCCCACCATCTGTACCTGTTTCTTCTAACTGCTTCATCTATGCTCTTCGTTCCCAGTTTTTCTTTGATTTCTTGATTATAGACACCCTCCTGTCATTCTTCCCATCTATTGGTACCTGCAATCATCCTTGCTACTTTCATATATTTAGCTTCAACCTTATTAATATGGTAACCTGTATCCAGAAAGCTTTCACTCACATACAACAAGGTTGGTCGAAAAATTGAACGGTGCAGTGCTAACTTACCACTGACTTTCCTCTTACGGAAAAGAATACATCGCAGCTGAGTACTAACTGCATTCGCTTTGCACCACCTTTATTCTAGTTCTTTCATATGCTGCCATCCTTCAAGAAAGTACGTCCTTAGTACTTGAAAACTGTCTACCTTTCTTTGTTCCTCCTTTTTGGGGCTCAACCTGATTAAATCTCTTTCCCAAAGTCATTACTTTCGTTTTTGACATCTTCATACCATAACCCTGATGGAGATCCGAAATGTTACATTGCAACCTTTCAATCGAATCTGCCATAACCACTAAGTCGTCCGCATGTGCGAGACTGCTTACTTAGTTATCATTTACTTTAATCTCACCCTGCCTGTCTATTGTTTTCAATTTCATAATCTCCTAGAAACAGGGTCATAAGCCTTGTCTAGCCCTATAAAAAGTAGATACAATTCCCTGTTCCATTCATAGCACTTCTCCATTATTTGCTGTAAGCTAAAGATCTTACAGTCTGTAAGAGGCCGAGATCCACAGTGATTTTCATCAAACGTATCTGTCACTAATACTTGCATTCTCCTTTCAATAATACCAAAGAAGATTTTGCCCACAAAGAGATACCTCCGTAGTTGTTACAATCTCATCTATTTCCATCCTAGAAAAGTGGTGTGATTACTGCTTTCGTCTTTCAGTTATCCCGTGTAGCCGTTTGAGACCTGACACTCCGCTGTATTTGATGAGTTCTGACTTAATTTCATCTATATCAGTCGCTTTATTACACTGCAATCTATTGACCTCAAATGCGATCTTGCTTCCATCATCATTCCTATCCCATTGTACATCGAAATCTGACATATTTGTGAACAATCAGAGCTGTTCTAAAGTTGTATAATAATATTTTCGTTTGTGAATGAGCGAAGAGCATCGGAGAGTTACTGCTTTGTATTGGTCAAACCATTCCTTTCTTTTGCTTAACATAGAGAGACAGTTTCTCGTCACTAGTAAGAATAGTGGATAGGAGCCGGTGTTGTTCACAAGTAAATTAATGACAAACATGGCGAGAGGCACATAATTTTGTGGCATTCATATACGTCACCTGATGGATTGAAGGATGTTGAGTAAAGGGCAAAGATCTTTGACCTCCACTTAACCCTTCAATGCAAAGTGTAGCTGATCAGCTACATGCCTTATTTTTTCCATTATCTTTCGAACTGACCAACATTTTACCACAAATTCATTTGTAGCTGCTTGTATACGTATTGTTACATATGGTAGTAGCTAGTCCTAGAAATTATAAATCGCAGAGCGCTACTGAATCAGTTCTATAGTTAGCTGCATTGAGTTACTCCTAACAAGTGTGTTTGTTTACTTTAGTATTCCTCCTTTGCCATGTAAAAGTAATCAATCACATAATACTGTTGCATTATGAGTTACTTTCAGGAAAGATAAGAGGCACATTAGTGACATTTACTTTTCGAGTACATCATGGAAACACTATACAGCTGATCAGCTGTGAAAGGTTTGTTGCTAGTAGCGCATAATAATTTCAAGGATTTTTTTTCAATACTTCTCTCAGTATATGTGCACTAAACATTAATCGTGGTAGTTTTATAGCTTCAAATAAAAAGTTATACCTTCACTCCCTCTCTTGGCGAATAAAGCAATTCACCGTCCTACTCTCTTCCTCACCCATCCTCCATCGTGCCTGAAGAACGGTTGATTTCGAAATCTAGCTATGTGTATTTTCGTCCAAATATTTCATTTTGATAGTGTACACGTTGCTTAGAAAGTCGTAACTGATGGACATACTCAAGAAGTTCAAATCAGGTACGTTATATGAATAAAAAACGTAAAAACAAGCAAATGAATAATATAACAACTGGTCCATGTATTTATTTATCGTATGACATAAACACTTGGACATGTAAGGTACATTAGACAATGACACTTCTCCAGGTGGGAAGCCGAGAGCTTTGTCTAAGGCGTCTCGCTGCTGAGCGCGCGGTTGCTCGCCATCGGAGGTTCGAGTCCTCCATATGGCATGCGTGTGTGTGTGTGTATGTTGTCCTTAGGTTAGTTTACCTTTGTTTAAGTAGTTTGTAAGCTACGGACTGGTGACCACGAAGTTTGGTGCGATAGATTAACAAACATTTGAACTTTTTTTTTTTTTTTTTTTTTTTTTTTTTTTTTTTTTTTTTTAGGAAGCCGAGAGAACAAACAGCTTATATTAAAATTGAAGTGCATTAATTACAAAAGAAATACACAGATATACAGTGAAAAGTCCATTACAATGTTGTGTGATGCAGCGGAATTTTGAAAAGGCTCAGTAACACAATGGTATATGTAGAACCAGGGAAAGATATAGTATACCGTATAATAAGATGATCAGTGGAATGAACATTAAAACACTAATAGAAAACATTAAGATAGAAATTGAAATAAGTAATAAAAAACGTCAATGAAATGAGTCGCAAAATTTACGCAATTTAAGTTAACTGAATTAAGAAAGGCAGGTCTTGTTGAATTTTATACTTTCTATGAGTTTTACCATTTTTATTTTAAGTCGTATGTATTCCAGAAAAATAAAATAAAAATGGTAAAACTCATAGAAAGTATAAAATTCAACAAGACCTGCATCAAGAAGAAAAATTTTACCAAGATATGTCAACATCAAAAGTTTTCAGCACAACCATGAATTAAGAAAGATATGCAGCGAAGATGATCCAAAATTAAAATAGGTAATGTATATGTCGTGGCTGTACGTAAATGTAGACTGGTAGGAGACAAGTGAAGAAGTCGTGATGCGTAAAAGATATCGTTAGTGCCAGCTGAATAGCTATATAATTGGCTTCCAAATAGTGAATCGATGTGAAGTGTAAAGATGACTTGTGTAGGTTACATGATATTAGTGTATGTTTTGAAATAGAAAAGCGTGCTGTTTCATTGTGAATCTAACAAAATTCTATCCAGTAATTATTTCGATGGTCCTACAAGAGAGTCAAATCAAGTTTAAAAATACGTGTGTAAATGTTTCGTAGTTCCTCACGGAAACTGCAGCAGTGGCCATCTTAATCTTGTAGTGTCAGCAGAGGGTACGCGGGACCCATAAAAATCTGGTAGCTTTTAAGATGTATTGCTGCTAGAGGCTGCTCTCGGAAGCGCCGTCAGTTTCGTGTTGCGCCGAGAGCGGCCCAAGTTGGTCCGTCTGGCCGCGCTAAGTGTTCCATCGCGTGTCTCGCAATCATTTGTCACCCTGTCCCGAGTCATTTGTGAGCAAATGAGCCAACTTCCGGGGATGCTCGCGCCTAGTTCCCGTGTAGAAAATTCCGACCTTCCGCATCAGGCAGTCGCGCTGCCAGTCACACGATAATTACCCGTAATAACAGAGCCCGCGAACTTGCGCGGATCGAAGCGGAGACAAAGGAGCCCTCGTGCACGAGGTGTTATTACAGAGTTCGCTATTAAATGAAGCGATACAACAGGAACGGCAGTCCAAGTTCGGCGCCGTCTTCGGTTCTGTGCACGATAAGAACCACGAACAGCTGGCAACGTACCTAGGTGCTAATTTAGGCCGCCAGGTCTGACCACTTTGCTCCCATGGACCCAATTGAACACTTAGGAAAACATTGCGGGATGAAGTACATCTGATATTACCATATTCGTTATTCTCATACTGAAGTTCGTATATGTATTTCAGAGACCCTTAAGACAAAAGTATAGAGGTTTTAGCCTTACCTCTACGATGTATAGGATTTTCACTAGAATTATCACCAAAAGTAAGGAAAAATATTATTAGTAATAATATTTTTCTGGCAACATCGCGTGTTTTTTTCTACTTTTGACTGGTTTCGACAGAATCTAAGGGTGGGGGAGTTACAGTGACACGAAGAACAGAGCTCTACCGTTCAGCCGTGCGGAGTGGGGCATCACATTACGGATTGCGCAGCAAAAATGTTCAAATGTTTGTAATTCCTATGGGACCAAACTACGTTGGTCATCAGTCCCTAGTCTTACAAACTTAATCTAAGGACAACACACACATCCATGCCCGAGGGGGGGATTCGAACCCCCGACGACGGACGGCCGCGCGCACCGCAACACGGCGCTCCAGTACGCGCGGCTAATCCGCCGCGGCAATTGCGCAGCGGCTCGTGTTGCAGATTCGAGTCCAAAAAATGTTCAAATGTTTGTTAAGCTCATGGGACTTAACTACGGGGTCATCAGTCCCTAAACTTACAAACTACTTATGAACTACCTTATATTAAAGACGGCACAAATATCCATGCCCGAGGGGGGACTCGAACCCCCGACCGTAGTAGCCGTGCAGACCGTGACTGAAGCGCCTCAGTCTCCTCGGCCACCGCGGCCGACGATTCGAGTCCTCCCTTGGGCATGGGTGTGTGTATTGTCCTAAATATAACTTAATTTAAAAAGCTGTAATAAGCAGACCAGAAGATGACACCCTTGAGTGTCGAAACCGGTCGTCTTACACTCATATATATAAAAGAAAGAAAAAGCTATCTTGGCAATTCTCTTTATATTAGTTTAAGTAGGTTATAAGTCTAGGGACCGATGACCAGAGTAGTATGGTGCCTTGGAATTACAAACATTTGAACATTTTACCGTTTAAAGATACATAGCAGATGATAGAAAATTTAATACTGAACTGGCTCTAACAGATTTCGAAAGTTACCTATGGGCACTTTTATGTCCTACTCAGCAAGTTGCTGTAAGCGGATCAAGGCTATATTGCTGGAATTGCTGCCACCTCATCTGGAATGTTCTGCTGCAGTTGTCGAATACACAAAGTATTGGCACACAGATCAGCTGGGTGACCGTCTATGACCGCGACCAGACTGACATCTGCAAACAAGTCTGTAGGGGTGAAGACTGTGGAAACATGCTCCAATGTTCCACCGGCTGCGTTGACAGTTCCTCCATCCTGTTGGTAGCAACTGTAGATCTTTTCGTTATATGCATACATTTACGCTCAATCGCCTGGCCACTTTTATTGACCCACCCTGTAGCTGTCATCTTCAAATCCAATGGAAATTACGTGGTACGTCTAGAAAGTAAGTTCCGTTTGGTTGTATAAAACAAACGTGTACAGATACAGAAAAAATATTTATTGTACAAAAATCTACAACTGTTAAACTACTTTTCTACATATCTGCCGAAATTTTGTAGACACTTGTCATAGCGTGGTACAAGTTTCTGTATTGCTTCTTCATAGAAGGTTGTCGCCTTTGTATTCAGCCATGTGGTAGCATGTTCGTTCAGATCGTCATCGTTGAAGTGTTGACAGGACAAATTTTAGCAAGCCTTTTCATCTCCTCATAAGAACGGCAACCCACATCCACTTGAATCTGTTTACTATACGCGTCTCTTTGCCTCCCTCTGCGATTTTTACCCCACACAGTTCCCTCCAGTGCTAAATTTACGATTCCTCGATGTCTAAGAATGTGTCCTACCAAGCGATCCCTTCTTTTAGTCAGGTATGCCAAAAATTCCTTTTCTCACCAATTGTGTTTAGTACCTCTTCATTAGTTATGCGATCTACCCACCTAATCTTCAGCATTTGTTTCCACGATAGTGCCCGCCCTCATGTGGCCAATGTGACCAAACAACTCTTACGGGTATTTCACTGGGACGTGTTTGATCATCATCCGTACAGCTCGGGCCTCGTTCCTAGCCACTTTCACCTCTTCTTACACCTAAAAATCTGTCCTTGGTGGTCAACATTTCAACGATGATGACGAGCTGAAAGAACATGCTACCACATGGCTGAATACACAGGCGGCAACCTTCTATGAAGAAGGCATACAGAAACTTGTGCCACGCTATGACAAGTGCCTACAAAATTTGGGCATCTATGTAGAAAAGTAGTTTAACAGTTGTAGATTTTTGTGCAATGAATATTTTTTCTTTATCTGTACACGTTTGTTTTATATAACCAAACGGAACTTACTTTATGGACGTACCTCGTATTTTACCGATAACGAGAGCACATTTTACTACTGAAACAAAAGCTCCTCAGAGGACTGTCATTTACATAGAGCTGGTCTGATAATTCGTACGTTCATGTATCGTTCATTAGACGACACTACTGAATCTTGCCAGACGGCATCACCACGTTAGGAAACACGGCATCTACCAGGGAGCCTGTCACTACGTTTACATGCAACACATCTTCCGGAAGACAAAAACCTATTTTCGTAAACCGTTTTTCGTAGTCGTGTTTACATGGCATGGCCTGAATCGGATTTCCTAGCTCACTTAAAATGGCGGCTGGAAAGCACCTGATTCAGTTCCTTATGTAGTCTGCACAATCGCTATTTTTCATTATTTAAATACACAGATTTATGCTCACTTTAATATTTATACTTTTATTTCACATTAGAAAATTTGACCCTTCCCATTTGTGCCGAAAATTCTCAACAAGAAAACACAATCTGACAAGCCAAGAACGCTTCAAGAACGGTTGCGTTTACATGGGCACGAAAATCGGTTGTGGAACTGGAAAACCGCTTTAGAGAAGCGGATTTCCAGAATCGATTCTGGAGTGTTTACATGACCAACCAAAAGCGGAATTGGGAAATCGGTTTACGAAATCCGGTTTTGGGAGCCCATGTAAACGGGGTGTGTGTCTACTGTTTAGCTGGGGCTCGTGGTCGAGTAGAGCGACTTGGGTTTCGTTTATTCGAGCTTATGTTCCGCCTCTAATGTCCTAGATGTCCTACTTTTTCAAATTTAAATGGACAAGGAATGATACCGCTCTTCCTGTTTTTAATGAATCTGGTCGCATTTGCTTTGCACGGAATCAACAGGAGAGGTGACGGTGAGCCGGCCAGTCCTCGGGTGGTTTGGAGCCCTCGGCTGCGGCCGCAGAACAGCCCCTTCGCGGAGCCCTCCTCCCAGATGCTGACTCATAAAAGCGGCAACCCTCGTCCTGGTCGGGCCGGGCCGGCCTTCCTCTCATAAAAGATCCGCCTCCCGTCCCTCCCCCGCGCTGTCTTAGCTCCGAGGGAGGGAATTGACAAAAAATTCCTCTAACCGGAGTTTACGGTCGGCGGCGGAACTCGGTGGACCACCTGCGCATACCATCGTTTATAGCTCTTTCACCCCTTCGCTAAGTTAGGCCCCGATCCCAGCGCCATCTACGACACGCCGCGGGTTACTAACGATGATTCTTTGTTGTGGGACGTATTCGTCCGAGGTCAGCCGTATTTTCTTGTAATTCCAGTTTGATGTCCTGAACGAGGCAAGCAAGTGAATTACTCGTAACTCATATAAAAATATCACCGACGAACTTACAGGAAGCAGTAGCAGCAGCCACGTAGTCTCTTCTCAGGAAAGGCGCTAAGAACGGAAGCGCTGCTTCCCCATTTGAGTGGTAGTGAAGTCATTAACAACTCTTCACTGGAAACGCGATACTCAACACACATTATTTTGTTGCAAATAAACGCATCTGTAACAGCTAAACTGGTTTGAAAGCACTTCGACATTTCTTTTAATTATTATTACTATTATATGATAATTGTAATTGTTTCTGCATGTATACTTACATGTTCTTTTTTTATTCATAGTGCCTTTGAGCTGTAGGTACCCACCCTTAAGAACTGTTTGTAATGGAGATGCGGTACGTGGTAGAATGAACAGTCTCGATCCGGAAGTAGCGTGGTTCAGATTTTTGTGTCCCAACTTCGTCGCCGCTTTTGTGTCCCAGCCTCGTCGTAGGTGTCGGTGGCCGAGTGGAATGAGACCGACACGCTGGTGCAGCTACGGAGGGGAGCAGCCAGAAACTATAAACACTCGAGTAAATTAGAAAGAGATATATATTGCACAGAATGTAACAATACTTAACTTTTACATAGTACTGCAGAATGTTGATACATAGTTGTTAGAGGCCTGCCTAGTGCCTGTACAATAGCAAAGTCTTCACTGGTGCCTATCTGATTACGAGGGTCCTAACTCGTTGCTATCTCAGTCCGAAGTGCCCGATGTCCTTCAGTGGTGGCCACGAGCGGCGTTGTCGCAGAGGGCGCTCGTGGCTGTCGTCGTGAGAACGCCGCGCCGTGCGTGCATGGCGGCGCGCGGCGAAAGTAGGTGGCGCGCACTTTGTACTTTTGCGACACCACACAGATACCTCTAAAAGGAAAGGAAACTTAGGGTTTAACGTCGCGTCGACAGCTTGGTCATTAGAGACGGGCCGCCCGCCTGGCCGAGGGGACTAAGGCGCTCCAGTCACGGTCTGCACGGCCACTACGGTCGGGGGTTCGAATCCCCCCTCGGGCATGGATATTTGTGCCGTCCTTAGAATTAGGTAGTTCATAAGTTCATAAGTAGGGACTGATGACCCCATAGTTAAGTCCCATAAGCTATACAAACATTTGAACATTAGAGACGGTCAGATACCTCACGGACATATCTTTTTTCCTATCTTGTCATAACTCATTCAAATAAGGCAAATGCCAGGATTTGCCACTATTGTTTGTTAAATCAAACTTATAACCCCATGTATTTCCAATTCTACATCTCTAGTAACATAAAAAAACGTCGCAAATGAGAAATTGTAGACAAATTCTACCAAAGTAGAAAAAATACAATCCACAGAAATGGTTATGTTACCTAATACACTACTAAAGTTCAGTTACTAAACACAGTTTTCTGATATTTCTTCGCCAGAAAAGACATAGTAAATATTCCAGAATTCGTATGAGTAATTTGGATCTAGATAGCCTCAATGTAATGAAATAAGTCAAATAACTAACACAGCCAAGTCTTCTGGGTACGGCCTATATACCAATTACGTTTCTTTCGGAATATGCTGATGAAACAGCTCCATTTTTAGCAATCTTATAAAACAGACTAATAGGGCAAAGGGCGTACCTAAAGACTAGATGTTATACATCTCACTGAGACACTACAAAGAAAATAGACGTAATCAGGTAAATTAAATACCCATATGATTATCACAGACTTGTAGTAGGATGTTGAAAGTTCAATCTTTCGTGATTAAGGTTCAGTTCACACACAGTGTGTGTATGTATATATGAGTGTGAGAAGTCATCACGCACAGTAAAAGTGGATGTATGTATAAACATAATGAAATCTTAAGGCTCCTACACAAGCTCCGATTTATCGTACAACCAACAAGATGTCCAACGAACCAACCAATTGGTAGCAGCCTACACATGTTCCGACCAACTGCACGCAGCGCCACTCTGCACTGGTGTCTGTCTGTCGAACTGTTTTTGTTTTCGCTTATTCGCTGTGCAGACGACCTCAGGCATGGAAGTTGGTCGGGAAGCGCTACACACGGTACAATTTGTCGGGTGAAGTGGTGGGGGAATGGGAGATTGACAAGGAAAGTTGGTAGGGTAGCGCCTAAAACCGCCCAATTTATCGGGTGACCAACGAATTGGCCCAATAAATCGCATCGTGTGTACTGCCATTTAATGTACATTTGACGAACTGAATATCATCACATTGACTGAAACATAGATCCGAAATTACGTAACATTGGGACTCATTACGGTAATCTTTAATATATTAGCAAGCATAGTCGCTAAGCACCTTTGGGAGCACAATGGAATAAAATCTGATATTGCTGCCCAAACAGCAAAACACAACACGTTGAGACGATTAGTTTCGGTTAGTGAAGTCAACAGAGGATCAAAAGCAACTGCAAAGCGATTTAGACAAAATTTCTACTTGATGCGAAAATTGGCAATTGACACTAAATAAAGAAAAGTGTGAAGTAATACACATGACCACTAAAAGAAATCCACTGAACTTCAATTACGCGATAAATCAGTCAAACATTAAGGTCGTAAATTCTACCAAATACCTAGGAGTTACAATTACGAACAACTTTGACTGGAGAGAACACACAGAAAATATTGTGGGGAAGGCGAATCAAAGGTTACGTTTCATTGGCAGAACGCTTCGAAGATGCACCAGCTCTACCAAAGAGACTGCCTACATCACACTTGTGCGTCCTCTCCTGCAGTACTGTTGCCCCTTGTAGGACCCTCACCAGGTGGGACTGACGGAAGATATTGAGAAGGTTCAGAGAAGGGCAGCTCGTTTTTTTTTTATCACGTTACGGGGGGGGGGGGGGGGGGAAGCGTCACGGAAATGTTGCACGAATTAGGGTGGAAATCATTAAAAGAAAGACGTTATTCATTGGGGCGTGATCTGTTTGCGAAGTTTCAATCACCGACTTTTACTTATGAATGTGAAAATATTTTGCTATCACCCACCTACTTAGGGAGACATGACCATCCCAATAAAATGAGAGAAATCAGATCGAAAACGGAACGATTTAGGTGTTCTTTCTTCCCGCGCGCTATTAGAGAATGGAACGGTGGAAAGTTATGAAAGTGGTTAATGAACCCTCTGCCAGGCACTTAAATGTGATTTGCAGAGTATCTATGTAGATGTAGATGTAGATGTAGATGAGACCATTGCGCAAGATTGGCCCATCTCTGAAGACAGCACAAACTTAGGATGTTCCCCAGACACAGTTCAGCTGAGGTTCAGATAAAAGTTTCTCCACAATGTGCTATTAAATTGTTGCGACAACTTGAAACTTATACCAAATTAAAACAAAGAGAGTCGATACGATTTATATGGGCAAAACTTGTAATTTTCACATACACTGACCGTGAAATTCTGGCGCCATTTTATAGTGAAATAATGCCACCGACTTGACCAAGGCTGCATAGATGTCAGAGACGGTGACTGGTAAGTGCAGATCTCGCACCACGCGTTTCGCATTTTTTCGACAAACTAATAGTAACACCTGAGAGACAGATATTCCAAGCGATTGATGATGTACACACTACTGGTCTCACATGGCGCTGTACCCATGAAGCAGTTATTTATAGTCGTGGAAGAGGGCACTGCTCACACAATGACATTAAGGTGCTCGTTTTCATTCGACTAGAAATATTGAACGTGGACAGCAGCTGAGGAGTCTTATTTTAGCCTTTTTGCCGCGTCTCGAATGACCAAGCTGTCGAAGGGACGTTAAACCCTAAGCTTCCTTCCTTTTTGCCGAAGCTAAACAGTTGGATGGTTAAGTCTGAGGTCTGAGAATTACATTTACAACTTGTGTATTTAACACAGGTTGTTGGGCAATTGTGTTTGCTTTGTAAATGTGTCGTTTTTTTCTCTATGAGGATCTGCCTTGAGAAAAACACTGGTTTTTATTTTCATACACCTAGATATTTCGCTACAGTTATCTTCAGTGGGTCCTTTTATTGCCTTAAATTGAACAACAGAAATATTTTAGTATTTACAGGGTACTATAAGTACTTATTGTTAATTAGAAATGTATACAGGAATTTTATACACGTATGTATACCTCGTTTTTACATTTTGAAGTGGTTACAGTTTTCCTACCTCTTCTGTGTAGGTCCTCGTTGACAGTTTGTCATCAGCAACTACATGACACTTATGTCTCAAAATTAGAAACTTCTCACCCCCAACACAATCAACTGTCAATTCTACCTCAAATCCTGCCAAGATTCATACGTTCCTCTCGAAACACAATCAGCTGTCTACCCCATCACAATTCAGTGACAGTGAAGTATTCCTTCACCATGCCGCCAGTGATGACACCAAGTTGAACATAGTTCATAAGCAAACGAATAACAACACACACAGATGCCCTTCTCGTAAAATTAAATAATACTAGACCAAACCATAAAAAGAAAATAAAAAGCAGTAAAAATTTTTCAACATAAAACAGTATTTGCCATTGGCAAAGTGTCAATGAGGACCTACACAGATGATGTAGAAAAACTTGAAATTTAACTTAAAATTTAATAAAAATAAATAAATAAAATGTATATACTGTACATACTTGAAATTCTAGTACACATTTCTAACAATTCAGACTTATAACAACCTGTAAAAACTAAAATATTTCTGTTGTTCAATTTAAAGCAGTTAAAAGACACACTGAAAATAAGTATAAGAAAGATGTATAAGTAAGAAAATAATGACCAGTGTTTTGCTCAAGGCAGATACTCATAGAGAATATATATGGATATGCTGGGGCACGTCTTGAGCATATTAAATACATTTTTGGAAAAACCGGCACGTACATGATATGTGTACGTTCTCCAACCCTGCTACAGAGCGTCAGATATAAACGCCCGCGGTTGCTCCTAGGCCACTCTTCGGCAGAAAAGGGAACTGATGCGCTACAGACGAAACCACTGAAATGTATCTGACAGCATTCCGGATGTTATATGGGACCGAACTTATGCAGTACTCTGTCAAGTATTTTTCGAGTTGCTCAACCAGCATTCCATCTGTACATTAGGTCACAAAAGTACGACCTGCGGCAGTCTCCGGTGTCTGCTACTTCTACGCTCTGTAGCGTTTATCGATGAAATTTCCAGACATATGTCCGTATCCTCAATTTGTCCCCCACAGCACCATTTACAACCATTGCAAGTTGCTGCAACATTTCTGGCAGGCATCGTATTGAAAGACTGTAAAAGCAAGGAAACAGAAAATTTAGGTACACTATTTCCTGATGAATTACAACTGATTTCGTCACACCCATTTATGTTTTTATCTAACCGAAATATGAAATGTGTAGAACAACTCTCGGCCTACTTTATTCATAGTCAGGTGCACATGTACAACTGACTAACTTTAGTTTCGCTGTTTACATCTACATCCATACTTCGCAAGCCACTTCATTGTGTGCGGCAGAACCTACTTTTTTTTACCACCGTAACTTCTTCATTTTCCTATTCTAGATGCACATGGTTCATTGGTAAAAAGACTGAAGGTATGTCCCCGCATAGGCTGTAATCTTATTTTGTCCGCACGGTCTTCTCGCGACGAATGACCTCGTAAGTTTAACAGAAGCCCATACCAGCGATTTGTAAGCTACTTCCTTTGTTGGTGGATTACACTTCCTAAGGATTCTTTCAGTGGATCTGTCTGGCATCTGCTTTACCCACGATTAATTTCCAGATATTTTACGGAAGTAAGTTCCCCCCGTGACTATTCTGTAGTTTTGTAGTCAATTAGTAAAAGATCATTTTGTGTGTGTGTGTGTGTGTATAAACAGTAAGCTACATTCATTTAGGTGAAGGATAAGTTGTCATCCCATGCACCATTGATCGACACACTGCGGAACATCCTGCAATTCGCTACAGTTTTTCAGCGTTGCGACTTCTTTGTTTACTACAGCATCGTCCACGAAGAGCCCCAATACAGCGTGTTACAAAAAGGTACGACCAAACTTTCAGGAAACATTCCTCATACACAAAGAAAGAAAATATGTTATGTGGACATGTGTCGGGAAACGCTTAATTTCTATGTTAGAGCTCATTTTAGTATTTCTCTTGAAATGTAAATTGAAATAATTCGTACAGACAATTGTCAAAATACCCAATTGTTTCGTTAATATGTACTGTACTTTCTCGATTCACCGCGAGTTGGCCCAATTGAAGGAAGGTAATGTTAACTTCAGTGCTTGTGTTGACACGCGACTCATTGATCTACAGTATTAGCATCAAGCACATCAGTACGTAGCATCAACTGGTTAGTGTTCATCACGAGCGTGGTTTTGCTGTCAGTGCAATGTTTACAAATGCGGAGTTGGCAGATGCCCATTTGATGCAAGGATTAGCACGGGGCGATAGCCGTGGCGCGGTACGTTTGTATCGAGACAGATTTCCGGAACGAAGGTGTCCCGACAGGAAGACGTTCGAAGCAATTGATCGGCGTCTTAGGGAGCACGGAACATTCCAGCCTATGACTCGCGACTGGGGAAGACCTATAACGGCCAGGACACCTACAATGGACGAGGCAATTCTTCGTGCAGTTGACGATAACCCTAATGTCAGCGTCAGAGAAGTTGCTGCTGTACTAGGTAACGTTGACCACGTCACTGTATGGAGAGTGCTACGGGAGAACCAGTTGTTTCCGTGCCATGTACAGCGTGTGCAGGCATTATCAACAGCTGATTGGCCTCCACGCTTCTCAACAACAGATTCGGTAACCGATGGATTGGTAGAGGCGGACCAATTCCATGGCCTCTACGCTCTCCTGACCTCAACCCTCTTGACTTTCATTTATGGGGACATTTGAAAGCTCGGTACCAAATGTAGAGACTCTTCGTGCTCGTATTGTGGACGGCTGTGATACAATACGCCATTCTCCAGGGCTGCATCAGCGCAGCAGGGATTCCATGCGACGGAGGGTGGCTGCATGTATCCTCGCTAACAGAGGACATTTTGAACGTTTCCTGTAACAAAGTGTTTGAAGTCACGCTGGTACGTTCTGTTGCTGTGTGTTTCCATTCCATGATTAATGTAATTTGATAAGAGAAGTAATAAAATGAGCTCTAACATGGAAATTAAGCGTTTCCAGACACATGTCGACATAACATATTTTCTTTCTTTGTGTGTGAGGAATGTTTCCTGAAAGTTTGGCCGTATCTTTTTGTAACACCCTGTGGAATGTAACGGTTTCCTAACACTTCCTTGGGGCAGATGAGAAATTACTTTCCCGAAGAAAAAAGTTCAAATGTTTGTAAACCCATTGCACCAAATTGCTATGGTCATAAGACTAACAAACTCCTTAGACTAACTTACACTCACAAGGAGACCACATGGGTATCGGATTTTAGAATTTATAGTACGTGAAGTTCAGAACTTATGACAATCAGCCAATGCCATTCGACGCAACTCTAAAAATTCTCGAGAAAATCGACTTTAAAGTTTAGCAAAGTATAAACGTAAGTACTAATAATAGAATAGTTGCAAAACTTCAGAGTTGATTTCCTCGATAATTTTTGAGAGTTGCATCGGATGTATTTGGCTGATGGTTACTAGAGTTCTGAACTTCACATACCATAAGTATCAAAAGATTCTAAAATCCGATACCCATTTGGTCTCCTTGTCAGCACAACACACCCATGCCTTAGGGAGGACTCGAATCTCCTTCGGGAAGGGCTGCCCAGTCCGTAGCATGACGCCTTAGACCACAGGCCAATTCTGCACCGCAGGAAAACTTTTCTCCGTGAAGAATGACATGCAGTGTTTGCTAGAAATTCAAGCCAATTACACAGCTGGGCTGTACGCTCGCATTTCGCCCAAGAGTCGACACTGCGGAAACGTCAAGGAACACTGAATATGCCTGGGAGTCAGTATTTTCTGCTCTCTGGCTGTAGTAGATAAATAAAGCGAGCTGCGTTACACATTCTATTTGCATTCGGAATACATGTCGATTTCTACAAAGAAAAATGTCGTAATACAGAATCATTAAACACGTTCCATAATTCTACAACAGACTAATGTTAGAATAAATGCCTATAGTTTTTCGCTTGAAAACGGAAATGATTTGCGCTTGTTTCCAATCATTAAGGTGGCCACAGACGTAACCACATACTTGACAAGCGTGCTTGCCCGAGCATGCTTTAAGGTGTATAGGATAAACTTATTCCGGAATCAGTCTTGTACAAGCTGCTTGATTCTTGATCGTATTTCAATTATGCTTGCTCGTGCTTGAGCGAGTGCACCGAGAAAAAGGAGGCTTGTACAAACATGTGTCAATAATTTGATTGATATGCTTTTTATCTCGTACATTTACATTATATTATCTGTACCTATAGTACTGTCGGGTGGGTTAAGTCAAACGATGAGAAAAAAATGAAAAACACCTATTTGTTTCATCAAAATCTAATATTTTGGAAAGCCAGTAAATGTGTCATTTGTGAATTAAATAATGAATCAATGGATCAGTGACTTTTTTTCACGTTAAGAATAGTTTTTTAGTATTTATCATATATTGTCAGTTACAAATATTTACTGAAATTTGGTATAAGTGTTGTTCCGCCTACCTTGCCGAACAATTAGAAAATGAGACAGAATGAATCTTCAGAAGATTTTTCCTTGCTAATATTAGAAATTGTATTTTTATTTGTCCTCTTAGAACTTGGCCTGCCGGTACCATACCTCCACCACAAACCAACAAGAAATTAGTAAATTAAAACATTAAAAAATAAAAATGGTTAAAATTTTTTTTTTTGTATTTTCCGATCGCATTATGACCTCTTAAAGGGGACTACAGTGCAGGAGAGGCAGAACAATATACTTGACATCCAGCCCAATATTTGCTAACTAAGAAGGTTTATGTTTCATTATTTGAATCATGATAAACACCAGTGTGTGGAAATAATATTTCCGGTTCTCTGAACACTGTACTTCCCAGTTTCATTGTTGTTACCGTGTTCGGTTCAAAGACTGTTTTGTTGTAGCTCTCCATGCTAGTCTGTCCTGTGCAAGTCTCTTGTCTCTGAATAAGAAAGGCAACCTACATCCTTTTGAACCTGCTTGCTGTATACGTCCCTCGGTTTTCGTCTCCGATTTGTTACCCCACACACTTCCCTCTTCGATATCTCAGAATGTGTTTAATCAATCGATCCTTTTTTTTAGTCAAGATATGCCAGACATTTTTCTCCCCAATTCCGTTCAGAACGTTCTCATTAGTTACGCGATCACTTATCCTCTTCAGCCGGCCGCGGTGGCCGAGGGGACTGAGGCGCTTCATTCACTGTCTGCACGGCCACTACGGTCGGGGGTTCGAATCCCCCCTCGGGCATGGATATTTGTGCCGTTCTTAGTATTAGCTAGTTTGTAAGTAGTTTGTAAGTTTAGGGACTGATGACCCCGTAGTTAAGTCCCGTAAGCTATACAAACATTTGAACATTTATCCTCTTCAGCATTTTTGTGTGGCACCACATTTCAAAACCTTCTGTCATGTTCCTGTCTGAACTCGTTATTCTTCGCGTTTCACTCCCATACAATGATTCACTCTAGACAAATACTAACTTTTAAATTGCTATTGGATGTAAATAAGTTTATTCTTCTTTGAAAATGCTTTTCTTGCGATAGCCATTCTGCATTTTATTTGTTCTTTATTTCGGCCATTATATTTTGCTACTCAAACAACAAAACTCATCTACTACTTTTATTATCTCAATACCTTGGTCGTTTGTTTGTTTGGGGCCGCGAGGGAGTGGCCGCGCGGTCTAAGGCGCCTTGCTTCGAAATGCGCATTCGCTCCTTGTCGGAGGTTCGAGTCCTCCCTGGGACATGTGTGTGTGTGTGTGTGTGTGTGTGTGTGTTGTCCTTAGGTTAGTTTAAGTAGTTTGTAAATCTAGGGACTGATGACCACTACAGTTTAGTCTCTTAGCTTTCAGACATTTTAGTATTTGATTTTGTTTGTTTCGGACAGGGCGATCGAACTGCTTCCCATCCCCCGTTGGGGAGGGAAAGGAATGAGGATAGGAAAGGAGGGCAAAGGGAAGGAAATAGAGTCCAGGGAGGAAAGAAGGAAGAAAGACTTTATTCGCTTGGAGCCCCCCCTCGGGGGGGGGGTCTCAATACCCAATCTAATTCCTTCAACGCCTTCACTTAGAACACATTTCATTACTCTCGTTTTGCTCGTGTTAATATTCATCTTATAACCCCTTTCACTGTATTTTTATTTTATTTATTTTATTTTTATTTTTTGTAACAAAATCAAAAAGCTCCCAAAATCTAGTCACCGACGCTGGAGCTGATTTGGTGGTAAAATAATGCTCTTAAACGCATACATGAATCGTGTGGAGGCGCGAAGAATCTGTATATATTTGCGCAAGCGTTGCAGTCAAGCATTTAAAGAATCAGAAAATAACAGCAACCAGCCACCTTTGTTACATATTTATTTACCACGACCGGTTTCTAATTGCTTGGCAGTTCATCATCAGGCGGTATACATGTTTTATATTTTGTTCATAACATTGTGAAACTCGTTTGGAGTTGGTTCATACTGCTGTTTGATGCTAGGTGATTTTTGAGGCATTTTAGTGCTCATTCCAAAGAAATCGGGCGCAGACAGGTGTGAAAATTACAGAACCATCAGTTTGACAAGTCATAGTTGCAAAATTTTAACACGACTTATCTACAGGAGAATGGAAAAGCTGGTAGAAGCTGACCTTGGGGAAGATCTGTTTGGATTCAGGAGGAACGTAGGAAACCGAGAGGCAATACTCACTTTACGTCTTATCTTAGAAGATAGATTAAGGAAAGGGAAACCTACATTTTTAGCTTTTGTAGATTTGGAGAAAGCTTTAGACAATGTTGACTGGAATACACTCTTTCAAATTCTGAAGTCAGCAGGGGTAAAATACAGGGAAAGGAGAGTTATTTACAACTTGTACAAAAGCCAGACCGCAGTTATTAGACTCAAAGGGCATGAAAGGGAAGCATCAGTGGGGAAGGGAGTAACACAGGGGTGTAGCCTTTCTCCGATGCTATTCAATTTGTACATCGAGCAGGCGGTGAAGGAAAGCAAGGAAAAATTTGGAATAGGGATTAAAGTAATTCTATCAGAGACAGCACAGAACCTGGAAGAGCAGTTAAATGGAATGGACAGTGTGTTGAAGAGAGCGTATAAAATGAACATTAACAAGAGCAAAACAAAAATAATGGAATGCGGCGTTAGAAAATCAGGTGATGCTGAAGGAATTAGATTAGGTAACGAAACAATGAAGGTGGTAGATGAGTTTTGTTACTTGGGTAGTAAAATAATATACGATGGTCGCAGCACAGAGGATATAAAATGCAGAATGGCAATGGGAAGAGAAGCATTTTTGATAAAGAGAAATTTGCTAACATCGAATATTAATTTAAGGGTAAGGAAGTCTTTTCTGAAGGCATTTGTGTGGAGTGTTGCCTTGTACGGGAGTGAAACATGGACGATAAGCAGTGCGGACAGGAAGAGAATAGAGGCTTTTGAAATGTGGTGCTACAGAAGAATGCTGAAGATTAGGTGGGTAGATCGCATAACTAATGAAGAGGTACTGAACAGAATTGGTGAAAAAAGGAATTTTTGGCATACCCTGACCAAAAGAAGGGATCGCTTGGTAGGACACATTCTTAGACATCGAGGAATCGTAAATTTAGCATTGGAGGGAAGTGTGTGGGGTAAAAATCGCAGAGGGAGACCAAGAGACGCGTATAGTAAGCAGATTCAAGTGGATGTGGATTGCCGTTCTTATGAGGAGATGAAAAGACTTGCTCAGGATAGAGTAGGGTGGAGAGCTGCACCAAACCAGTCTCCAGACTGAAGACTATAACAACAACAGTGCTCAAAAGCTGCCCACAAAACACATACTTCACCACAGCACTCGATTTCCATATGTTTTACAAACATAAACAACACAGAGCATTTGGTTGGGTGTGTGGTTACATTTATGAAGTTTCGCTCCTCTTGAGACAGACGTCACATTGCTGCTGGAAGCTCTCCCTTACTCCGTTATTTTTAATTCTCCGGCGCCTTACTTCGGATGGATGTACGTTATCTTAAGAGTGCCCTGGTGTTGTGAGACGCCTGCTGATCTGAAGTGCAAAGCGCCCCACGTAAGGTGTGCGGCAGCGGCTGCGGCTGGTGCTGCGGCATGCGGAGGCGGGCGGCCAGGAATTCCTCGTCGCCGGCCACCAGCGCCGCGGGGGCGAGCAGGGAGGGCAGGAGGGCAGGCAGGGTCTCTTGTTTCGCTGAGCGGGCCGCCCTCTCCGCTCGTCTTGTGCAGACGCTGCAGGCGGCGGCCGAGGGCGCCCTTGTGTGCCGCGCCGCCTCGCAACATAACACGCGCGTGTCGTCTGCACGGGGGCTCGCGTCTCTGTGCGAAGAACGCAGTCCACATGCACTCCCACATTCACAATAAACCATTTTGTTGAGAACGTCGCTGTGAACAAAATACAAGTAGATTCTCGCAAAGAAGAAAACAGTAACCAGTCACTATCATCAGGGCCGGATCTAGGGGGGGGGGGGGGGGGGGGAAAGGGGGCAGTTGCCCCGGGCGGCAGAGTTTAGAGGGCGGCAAATTTTGAACGACTCTCTCTCTCTCTCTCTCTCTTTTTTACAGAATGTATCTTTCTGGTATAATTTAATAAAATTAACTGACTCAGAATTATTAAAAGTAAAATGACTGCAGGAAATACCGAAATCGTTTAGCGGGCCGCGGTGGGCGAGGAGACTGAGGCGCTCCAGTCACGGTCTGCACGGCCACTACGGTCGGGGGTTCGAATCCCCCCTCGGGCATGGATATTTGTGCCGTCCTAGTTCGTAAGTAGTTCATAAGTAGTTTGTAAGTTTAGGGACTGATGACCCCGTAGTTAAGTCCCATAAACTATACAAACATTGAACATTTTTGAAATCATTTAATAAAACTAAAATTCCGGGTTGCTGACTTCAGTGTTGCCCTGTCACAGGTACTTCAGCTAATCAAACTTTAAAAATCTACTAGATATTAGCCAGAACGAGGGAGATGTTTGCGTTATTGCTTAAGTAAAGGCACAATGTTTATTAATTTGCATAGATTTCCTTTTTTAGATAAATGGATATTCATATTTCATATGATTCTTGTACCTCTGAAGGTATTTCTGAGGCCAAAATGCTAGCAGAAAATAATGAGGTATCAACGGTATTCTCCGAAAAAAGGATTCGAAGAAAGAAGGAAATGGCCGATGAGATTTGTAAGGATGAAGTATCCAACATTCACAGAAAAAAAGGAATAATTGACAGAGCTTAGTGGCAGGTTTACCGCACTTGAGAAAATTGGTGCAAAAATTAGTTTTCTGTGTGATGTGCAAATTCGAGAAATGGAAGTGGAGGACTTGAAGGCCAAAGCAGCGGAACTGGCAGAAGATGTTAGCGAGGAAGAACTTGAAGTTGAAAGTTTCGGACAACATGCGCTGGCAGTACAAAGAGCATTGCAAGATTCCACTGCATCATCAACATTAAGTTTAATTTATAAAAATAAATTGGTAGAGGGGTATCCCAATCTTACTACAGCGTTAAAATATATCTTATCATTCCAGTCTCTGTTTCGTCTGGAGAAAGAAGTTTCAGCAAGCTGAAACTAATTAACTACAGTTGAGGAGCACGACTGCTTAACAAATCTGAATATAATATCCATAGAGCACAGACGAGCTGCTTCTCTAAACTATGATGATATCAAAAACAGTTTTGCAGCAAAAAGAGCTCGAAAAGCGAAGTTTTGAATTGATTTTTGTACGATGATTAATCTTGTAATATTTTTGTATGTATTAAAATTGTTCTGTTTTCCTTCGATCTTAAATCAGTCAATAAAATAAGTTCATGTTGTGAGATTGTGACATTTATTTATAAATATGTAACCCAATTAGCGTCAAAAAGTCGATTCTTACAGGGGGGGGGGTGAAAGAAGGGGCGCCAAATTAAGGCTTGCCCCCCCCCCCCTCCCCCCCCCCCCCCGCCCTTGGCAAATGTCCTAGATCCGGCCCTGACTATTATAATGCTATTGATTTAAAAATAGCGTCGTAACAGGTTTCGAATAAAAAGATTCATCATCAGGCGGCTTTTCACGTCCAAATAAATTTCTCATTCTTCTAAAATGATTTCCAATCCATGGTGTACAGCAATCGGTTAGAATAAATTTTCCTTCAAACCGTCTTGATTGCGAATTATTATTTTTTTTATTAGTTAATGACGCGTTTCGCCCTTTAGCAGGGCATCTTCAGATTATCTGCATGACAGAATTTACACAAAATTACAAGGCGGAATTACAAACGGTTGTAATGGTACATGGGCTTATTTTGTGTTAAGAAGACGGTACATATGGTAAACAAAGCTTACAATGCACTCTCCGTGGTGTGACACCGTAAGTTGTTATTGCGGTGTTTCTATTTTTCTGGATTTTTTTTTTGTTTTTTTTTTTTTTTTTTTTGATTTCCTAGTCGCCCTATAAATGATCGGGTAACAACGAGTTACAGTTGGAACATACTCGGTAAAGATGTGAGAAACATAAAACCGATTTTTAAGATTTTTGTATCACCAGAGACCACCGCTTCTATTAAGGTAATCTTAAAAATCGGTTTTATGTTTCTCACATCTTTACCGAGTATGTTGCAACTGTAATTCGTTGTTACCCGATCATTTGTAGGGCGACAAGGAAATCCAAAAAATTCCAGAAAAATAGAAACACCGCAATAACAACTTACGGTGTCATACCACGGAGAGCGCATTGTAAGCGTTTACCGTATATACTGTCTTCTTAACACAAAATAAGCCCATGTACCATTATAACCGTTTGTAATTCCGTCTTGTAATTTTGTGTAAATACTGTCACGCAGATAATCTGAAGATGCCCTGCTAAAGGGCGAAACGCGTCATTAACTAATAAAATAAAATAATTTGCAATGAAGACGGTTTGAAGGAATATTTCTTATTCTTCGTTTGTGTGGCCATAATGTCCGTAGTTGCTTTCATAATTATGAATAGCGATGTTTGTCCGTCTATGCAACTACAATAAAAATGCGATTTTTTTCTCACCAGACGCGTTTCGTTTTAATGACAGTAAAACATCTTCAGTGGCCTGTAATAATAGAAATCTACAGTTTGTTTTGTTTTTAGATCGAAAACAGTTCGTTAACGCAACATGAAAAGTAGGCCTAATGTTTTGTTACTTACGGAAATTTTGTTTTCGCTTCACATCATGGACTGCCGATCTGTTTCATCCAGTACCGCCGCTTCTTCATGCTGTGTCGTTTTTTCACTACTTCCACTGTCACTTTTGCACTGCCCATAATTGTTTTTCACAGATTAGACGTGTTTGTTTTTGTTTTGACTGAGTCTGCATAGTGTGTTATAGGTGTGTTGCCAACATCACAAATGTAGTTATTTTTCTATGTTTTATTTTATTTATATATTTACATATTTTACGCCCACATTGCAGCACTTTAATCAATCCATACACATTTAAGTCTTAATCCTAGTTGTAGATTTGGCTTTTCTCTTCTGCTCCCAAAACTTCTTCATCCTTTCCGACCTGGCGGCCCTCTCTTCATCTGTTGTGGTGTATTTTCTGCGTGTAAATGTCTTTAATTTAAATCTCGTGTTCCTGAGTTTCAGGATCTTTTTCTCTTCTCTTGCTGCATTGTCAAGCCTAACTCATCTAAATCATCTTGAACTTCTTTGAACCAGCTGTTCTTGGTTTTACTTTTCCAAAATTAGCTGAACAGTTGTTTCAGTAGCCTAGTTTCTGGTAGTCTGGAAATGTGGCAGAAAAAAGCAACTCTCTTTTTCCGCATTGTGTCAATTATTGACTCTTGCCGGCCGCGGTGGCCGAGCTGACTGAGGCGCGCCAGTCACGGTCTGCACGGCCACTACTGTCGGGGGTTCGAATCCCCCCTTGGACATGGATATTTGTGCCGTCTTTAGTATTAAATAGTTCATAAGTAGTTTGTAAGTTTAGGGACTGATGACCCCGTAGTTAAGTCCCATAAGCTCTACAATCATTTGAACATTTTTTTTGAACAATTATTGACTCAGTTTCTTGGTATACAACTTGGTTAGGTAATAGTTGCCACTGTCCCTCTACTTGGTATTTTTTGTTTATTATAGTTGTAAGGATTCTTCTGTCTGCTTTCTGTAGTTTGTTGTTGATTTGGTGTTCATCTTGAACAGTGTTTCACTAGCATAGGTTTCTTCAGGTTTAATAACGGAGTGGTAGTGTTTTTTGCATTTATCGAGAGACATTTCTTCTTCTATGTTGGCCAGGTGATGCGTTGCTTTCAGTTCAGTTGTTCTGCTTTCTGTTGACATTATATCATTTGAATTCCAACTTATAACCTTTCCAAGATATTTGAATTTATTTACAATTTTAATTTGTTTGTTATAATTCAGTGTAATGGCTGGTGTTTCAACCTTGAAGGATGGCATCATTTCTGTCTTTTCAAACGAGATCTGTAGTCCGACTTTTGCTGCTATTTTTTCGAGTTCTTCAATTTGGTGTTTAGCCTCCTCCACGCTATTTGCGAGAAGCGCTAGATCATCGGCGAAGGCCAGTCAATTTAGTTTGATGTTTCCGTCAATCTTGATGTTTTGTTGGCATTTCTTATTCCACTCTCGCATGACTTTCTCCCATGTATAGTTAAATAGTAGTGGTGAGAGACCATCCCCCTGTCGAAGACCTGTCCGGATTTCAAATGAGTCTAAGTTTTATAATAAATTATGTTTTAGTGTATTTAGGTTTGATGTTAGCGTACTGAATAGTGGCAAATATATATATAACGCAAACGTTTTCATTTATTTATTTAATTTTTTATATTATTCTTTACTTTTAGATTCTAGCACACTTGTGGCGAAATATCCTTGGCGCTGTGGTGCCCTACAGTACACAAAAGATGGTTGAAATGACCCCCGTATATGTATATATACAGTAGTGACATTGATGATATTAATAATATTTCTTATAGATTAAGTTTGAGAACATAAAACACAATGGCATGTATTCTACATCAATTTTTTTCTTTTGCCAAACTACCCATGTTAAATATACCAATTGTAAATGTAATTCTCAGATTTAAGCATCCATTGAACTTGGGTTAATATTCTCAAAGCAGTAATACACCGCAATCCATTGTTGGATCCCGTTGGTTGTCTCCAATAGTTACAACTTCCGATGTACCGACAAGTATTGCTCGCAGCATTCCATTCTCCATACCAAGTGTCCAAGCCGTCGCGCCTGAACTGTACTCCATTTTGCGACCCTTCACCTTACAGTCCGCCCCGGACACTTTATTCATACTAAAAACTTCATGACATTTTGGATACTTCACCTTCAAAACAAGAGGAAGGTCACTGTCACATAAAATTTTGGATGGTGCATGACGGTGGATACTTTACATATGGACTTCGTCAGATTTTACAGTAGTGTTCCGATCCTGATGAATTAAAAAAAAAAAAAAAATAAATAAAATAAAAAATATGAGTGAACAATTCAGTTTATCAGTGCGGTATTAATACATTCAGATTACCTAGAATCATTTCAATTAATTAACGTGACTAAACAGTTAATTTTCAGATTTCGGCAAAGTTCCGAATGAAATAAAATTTCTGAAAATTCTAGCAGCTCTCTCTGGAAGTTACATTTTTCAGGGTGATAATCATCAAAGAAACATTTTAAAAGATAAATATTGTTCACAACATGTGAATTTTATGTAAGCAATTTAAAGTAGGAAATTTTTAAAAATATGCTTCAGTGGAATGCATACTTTATTCAGATTTTTAAATTATGGTTTTTTGGCTAGCAGATTTGATGTATACCAAACGTACCGAATCATTGAGGTGAAGCAGAAGGAATTTGTTATTACCAATGTAATTTGAAAATAAATACATAAATGTTATACATAAAAGTTTATGTTTGTTTGTTTATCTTGTTCGTATCGTATGCACGGCCATACCGTACATCCGATTGCGATAAAACTTTATCAGCTCATTGCTTGCACTCGTGCGAAAGTTATAGGCACACTAAAATTAACTTCGTACCGTGCATGGCGTAGGGTGCTTTGAAATTACTTAATTCGTTTATTACGCCTTCACGCTGAAGTGGCTGGACGGATATGAAGCAAATTTGGAACAGAGGTAGCTTATACGCTGATTTATGTATGGGCTTCCTTTCGTAATCCACCGTTTGGTGCCTGGCGGAGGGTACCTTACAATGGGTTACTATGTTTGCTACTGCTTTATGCTGAAACGGATGTACAGATTTCAATGAAATTATACTTTGCATTAATGCGTGGGATACCTTTCGTATGCCTCCGTAGGTGCATGGCGGAGGGTACGTTACAACAAAAGTAGGAGATGGACTAACTTTACTAACCATATACAGTTTATCCATTCATTCATAGTTTCAATCTCTATAATAAAAAGCAATGTCCCGATTGACTGACTGACTGACTCATCATCGGCCAGCCAAAACCGCTGAAGATAGAAACTTGAAATTTGTGAAGGGTGTTCATCCTACTCTGTAGCGATTTCTCGATGGAAGTCCGTAAAGGGGTGAAATAGATAATGAAACGTTGTTTGAAAATATGTTGCTATTTATACAGTTTTGAAGCTAGAAATACAATTTTTTTTAATTTAACTAATAAGGGGGTAAAATAGGGAACGAAAAAAATTGATTTTCAAAAATATGTTGCTGTTAACTCAAATTTTAAGCTACAACTACGAAACTTCGGATATGGAATCTTGGTCAGGATTTAAAAAAAAAAAAAAAAAAAAAACACGAATTTCAGTATTTCTGGAAATTCAACAAGTTATTAAGACAATTTTGAAGCTAGAGCTGCCAAAATTGGTATTTGTGTTGTTGGTTAGAATTTAAAAAGTACGTGCATCGGTATTTTTGGAAATTCAACCATCAAGGAGGTTAAATTGGAGAGGGGATTTTTTTCGTAAATCTTTTGCTATTAAGGCAATTTTGAAGCTACATCCACATAAATTGGTATATGTTTTCTTGGCCAGCATTAAAAAGATACGTGTTTTCGGTATTTCCAGAAAATTAATCATTTAGGGGGTGAAATAGGGGATGAAACATGTTTAGAAAATACGTTGCAACTAAGCCAGTTTTGAACCCAGAATTACAAAAAACGTTATTTGCATACTTGGTTGGAACTAAAAAGACACATGTTGGGGTATTTTTCGAAATTCAACTATTAAGGGGTGCCATAGGGATACAAGTAGTAAAATCAAATGTTTGTAAATCTTAAGAGATTTAACTACGGGGTCATCAGTCCCTTAGGCTTAAAAACTAATTAAACTAACTTAGACTAATTTATGCTAAGGACAACACAAACACCCATGCCCGAGCGCCGAATCGAATCCCCGACGGCGAACAGCAGCGCGCACCGCAGCATGGCGCCTCAATACGCACGGCCATTATGCCGCGGCTACAAGTAGTATCACAACATTCGCGGCGAACATCCTCGGGCTTTGGTGTGTGTGTTGTCCTTCATTTCTTTTGGAAATGCTGGAACGAACTCTCACCGTTGCTTTCTTGTGTCTTTATGTATTATTTCCCGTAGAGACGTTTATTTTGAAAACCTAGTAGATTAAAACTGTGTGCAAACCGAGAGTCGAACCTAGGACATATATGAAAATTTATATTAAGAGGAAGAAACAATCTGGTGCAGACAAACCAGCTTACGCATACGAAGCAGTGACCGTTAAGCTAGTAGGACATAAAAATACCAAAGTTGTTAGGTTCGAAAGATCGTTTTGTTCTGCCCAAAGAGAAGGGTATGTGAAATATGACATTAATTTTGAAATACACGCATGGATGCAATTTATGAAAAGATACGATCCAAACGTCTGAAATAATGTATAATTAATGAGGTGGTAAATTTGTTAGGATCCTTAAAAGTAATTTTCCTAGCGATTCCGAACTGACCGACATGTGACCAAGAAAAATGATGATAGGATGAGAAATCACTTTGGTGGATTAGCCTCAATATGACGTGCCCAGGGAAAATGAGAACGAACCTTTTGTTGGATGTGGCTTTGAGAACACGTTTGTGTAGGTTGGGGGTCTAGCACCACCACAGGTTGTCCAGGAGCTCCTCCGCCTCGCTTCACCTGAGAGGCCAGCGCTTCCTCCCTGGTCAAGTGAGGGAGTACTCAGTAGCCGTTCCATTGTCACATCCTAGGTAACAACATGAAAATCTCACTCTCTGGGGCGCACACCAAACGCCGGTACGAAGCAGTATCTAACCGGAGACGGGTGGTTTCGCTGCTTTGCGAAATAGGGTATTTTCCTATGTTAGGAATATGGTTCGAATTATTGTTATTCTGGGTGATTATAACATTCAGACAGCATTTTCGCTCATAATTCTCACAAAACATCAGTTATTTTAACGTAATAAAGCTTAAAAATCATCAAATTTCACGATTAGATCACGTGATCGAAAACGCTCCGTTATTGGCTGACGAACTGGTGACGTCATAGAACACCTACAGCGTGGCAACTAGAAGTCGGAGCTGTATTACTGTACGCGTTTCCTCTATTTCGCAGCTTTAAGTTCAATTTTTTTCGTGATCTAAACGCGTTTACAGTTTTTATGCCACAATGGAAGATGGTTATGTGAAGGCTGACAGCGGAAACCTCCCTAAAGTTGATGCAATTATGGTGTCTTCATTCTTTAAAAACAATCCAAATTTTTACGTGCCAGAAATGAGAAACGTGAAAACTGCATTGTAAGTAACGCATACCTACATTTTAAAGCTAATTATTTCGAGAGATATTATGTGCCATTGGGAAAAAGTACCCGATTTGTTGATTTCAGCAGACTTAATCTGAAGTCACCATATTATGCAATAAAGGGTGAAATTTTATCTTCTATCCAAGTGGCCTTGAGTGATTATGTTGGCAACATCAACAACACGATAGAAAATCTTTGTCCAGATGTTCAGACCACATAGAATTAGTGTATCGTACAGACCATGAAGTAAATAAATAATGCTGTTCCTGCTCTATGATTCTTGTATGTACCCGTGTCCGGTCAGTAAAAGTAACAGCCCTCGTAAATCAAAGGTTTCACAACAAAATATTTGCGCTGTCACGCGATTGGCTAATGGCGACGTCTCATGAGTCTTGCTATTCAGCATCTGTTGCCAACATAGTCACAGGAAGCCGCCGGGATAGTTAGTAAAATTTAACCCAGTAAAGCTTCATTAAACACATATTTGCGTAATTGACACTTTAAATCGTATTTACACTTGCATGTTACGAAAGTTTGAAAGCTAAATAAATCGGCGCATTAAAGACATCTCCCATATACGTATATTACGATAGGGTAAGTTGTTGTAAAGTAACCAGAAGGGCGTTGTCGATATATAAAACGGTTGTTTGACTAAGATCTATTGGTGATAAAATTGCACTTACTGGAGATAAATAATCAGTGCTATACTTTTATAGTGAGCTGCAAAAATATTCATCTTGTTCTTTCACCAAATATATTAGGAAACGGCTTTAATTACACATAAATCGTAGGCGTGTAACATTATGAAGTTTTACTTCGCAAATGTAAAAATCAGGTCATTAAGCTACACATAATACTACGGTACTTTACACCTTTGCAGTAGAAGAGAATGATACTAAACAGTTTAGTTTACCAATGGAATAATATTGTTTACTTACATCAAAATGATTCTCACAGAAACACACACATGAAGTAGCCGCTATTTCATTTTCAGTGTCAACCACTTTTTGCGTATCTTCTCATTTTTTGATACTTGCAAGAACAATTTTTCTGGAGTCTTGACAGATGTATTGGTACAGTGCGGAACTAAGCAATATTTGTTGGTCATTGTGCAAACGTTAACGCCCAAACACGAGGCCTCGGCCCAAACAATATACAGGTATTTGTTTATCTTGCGATAACTGCAGCAGCAGCGTGTTGTATGACGTCACAGGCATCACGTGACTCAAAAGTAGCGTTTTAGCGGGCTTTCTAATTATTTGAATTTAATTTCATTTTTTTTAAAGTACTGATATCCACGAGGTAAAAAAGCATGTTCGGACCATAATATGACATAATTGACAATTTAAAACGATTTCCAGAAAACAGTCAAATACCCTATTGATGTGCAAGTTTGACAACGTCTTGGTTGCAACGTTTTCTGAACTTCCCTCCCCTTGTCAGACGTATGCAGTAATTTGAGGCTAGGCACGCAGTCACATCTTACGGAGATGCACGCACGCTGCGCTCGCGATTGCCCTAACGACATGCGCCTGCATCCGGTGCTGCAAGCAGCCCAGCAGCGGAAGGAATGTCAATGCATCTCACTCAGCAACACACTCACGCCACCCTGTTCTCCACTATTACTCTCGTTGCTTATTAACTGCTTGTGCATGTCCCTTTGATTATCTGTACGTGCATACAATAATTTTTTGGAAATGCTGGGCCGCGCGGGAGTAGCCGAGCGGTTTGGAGGACCACGTTACGGATCGGGCGGCCTCCCGCGTCGGAGGTTCGAATCCACTCTCGGGCAAGGATGTGTTGGTGTTGTCCTTAGGTTAGTTTAACTTAGTGTAAGTAGTTTGTAAGACCAACGTTGTTTGGTCCCGTAGAATTACAAACATTTGAACATACGAGGCGCGTCCAGCAAGTAAGTTCCGTTTGGTTATATAAAACGAACGGGTACAGATACAGAAAAAATATTGATTGTACAAAAATCTACAACTGCTAAACTACTTTTCTGCATAGCTTCCGAACTTCTGTAGGCAATTGTCATAGCATGGCACAAGGTTTTGTGTGCCTTTTTCATAGAATGTTCCGCCTGTGTATTCAACCATGTGGTAACGTGTTCTTTCAGCTCGTCATCATCGTTGAAGTGTTGTCCACCAAGGACAGATTTTAGGTGTAAGAAGAGGATTACTGTCAAAAGATTTTTTTTCACGATAGTGCCTGACCTCACACACCGAATTTGACCAAGCAATTCTGACGGAAATTTCAATGGGACCTGTTTGATCATCCTCCATACAGCTCAGACCTCTCTCCTAGCGACTTTCATCTCTTCTTACACCTAAAATCTGTCCTTGGTGGTCAACACTTCAACGATGATAAAGAGCTGTTGCCACATGGTTGAATACACAGGCGGCAACCTTCTGTGAAGGATGCATGCAAACACTTGTGGCAAGCTATGACAAGTGCCTACAAAATTTCGGCAGTTATGTGGAAAAGTAGTTTAAGAGTTGTAGAATTTTGTGCAATAAAAATTTCTTCTGTATCTGTGTACAACTGCATTTTATTATCAAACGGAACTTACTTTCTGGACGCGCCTCGTACCTTTTGGAAATGGTGGAACGAACTCTCATCGTTACTTTCTTGTGTCTTTATGTATTATTTCCCGTGGAGACGTTTATTGTGTAAACTCCTAGTAGATTAAAACTGTGTGCGAGACCGGGAGTCGAACCTAGGATATTTCCCTTTCGCGAGCAAGCACTGAAGTTTGGAAGGTACGAAACGAAAGTATTGGTGGAAGTAAAGCTGTGAAAGCGGGCCCTGAGGCGGGCACAGATGGAGTAATTGCCCGTGAGCGGCAAAGGTCCTGGCTTCGAATGCTGGTCTGTCACATATTTTTAATCAGACAGGAAGTTTCATAATAGCTCACTTCTCGGTGCATAGTGAAAATTTCATTCAGTTTTATTGGTAGTTACAAATCGAAAGGTGTATCCTTCAAATCCCGGTCAACACAAGAACTTTTATCTGTCACTTATCACTCGTTACACCTCTAGCAATGTTTGTTATGTGAAATATGGCGAACTGCACTGTCGTTCGAATCCAAGATAAATCCCCAGTTCAAAGCTCGAAGGAAGACAACGGCATACTACCTTTTACAACACTAAGCCTAAGCTAACACTAAGCCCTACGATGTAGAAAACAGTCTTCAGATTATCGTAGGTTTCTTGCTCCAGTAGTATTCAAAAATGTGAATTCATGGTTTTCCCCAGATTGTGAAAACAACTTTAGAATTCTATAAATTAGCTCGAACCAGTCTGGCTATTTAAATTACCATGATCAGAAAGCAACCTTTTTCCGACGTTATTATAGCAGTACAAGATCTATTACTTTAAATAAGTATTTTTCAACCTTTTTGAATGCGCGATCCCCTTTCCGAGTAAAAATGTTCAGCGACGACCTAGTCCTGTAATAAAACTATATCAGTGATTGCAAAGGCAAAGTATTCAATTTTATTTCTTAGATGAATCTAAGATATGCACAGGCATTCACATCTGGGGAAAGCTACAGTAGCAGAAACAAACTGAAAAAAAAAAGAAAAAAAAAGAAGACTTTGCGACTACACGAATTTGATGTATAGTTTTGCTGTTATGAATAATGCACTACAATGCGTAATTTGAGATGGCGTGTTGTAATGTGCGATTATAAAACCGTCATAGCTGATACATAACTTCTTAATATTTCAATGGTTGTCATAAACATTGGATTTCTTCGAAAGGATAGTTATCGTTACTTTTTCTCCAGCCCATATATGAGTAAAAGATTAATTTCAGAACATGAGTTTGTTATCACAAATGTTAGCCCCTTGTGCAATTCCTAGAAACCAGGGAAAGCGATTCTGAATTACCCAGAACATAGAACTATTTACCTCTCGCCCTGGCATCTTACACTGTCCACGGCCGTCTACAGACTACTTACTGCGGGTACAGACTTGCCAACAGTCCCATGTTTCTTTTCACAAAATAGGATATCGTCAGAGCCTAATTAAAATTTCAATAAAAACAGAAAATTCCGTATCTCGAAAGAAAATCGATTTTAAAAATTCACATTTAATTGTATAGCTCTTGTATATTCAAATCCCTGGTACACTTTTCTGCACTGTTTCGAGTTGCAGGGCTTCGGAAATCGTCATGGAACGAAAGGACAAACTGCACACAACTCACCAGGTAAGACTTCCATGTTGCAGAGGCATTGAACACTGGGTACTCACCTGAAACAGAAGAACAATAAAAATTATGTTCAGAACACGGGTATGGTTCAAACAGGAATTTAAAATACGTCATCTAAAAACATCAGCTAAAACGAAACCGTCATCAGATCACATCCCCACACAATAACGACAGCTTTTAAGCAGTTTTCATCTGTAAACTGTGTAACACAAGCAGGACACAAATCCAATAATTTGACACAGAGCAAAGCAAGGCAGACTCGGTGCTCTCTACTGATTGTTTACGTGCGACATGTTCAATGTTTATGGGGGTCACAGGTTAATGGTTATGTTTCAGTTGTCGTTTGCGTGTGAATGACGGTTAACGACGACTTCGAAAATTGTTACTCGTGCCAGTTATGAAGTGCATGATGTAATTAGATTTTTGTGTAAATATGAGAAAATGGACATAGAGCTGGCCCTAGTAGCCCATTAAGGCCCCGCGTTTCCATTGGCAGTGATTTTTAACCTCTTCTAATATGCGGTACCTTTCCGACTAAAATATTTCGACAACCCCCTTCCAATCTCTATATATAAAAGGAAGTGTCCCGATTGACTGACTGACTGACTGACTATCATCGCCCAGCCCAAACCACTGAAGATAGAAACTTGAAATTTGTGGAGGGTGTTGATCTTACTGTGTAGGCGTCATTTAAGAAGCGATTTTTCGATATTCCGTCCGTAAGGGGGTGAAATAGGGGATGAAACGTTTTTTGAAAATACGTAGCTATTTACGCAATTTTGAAGCTAGAACTACAAAATTTTGGATTTTAATTCAGGGTTCGATTAAAAAAGACACGTGTTTCGGCATTTTTTGAAATTCGACAAATAAGGGGGTTAAATAGGTGACGCAAAAAATTGATTTTCAAACATATGTTGCTGTTAAATCAAATTTTAAGCTACAACTACGAAACTTCGGATATGGTCAGGATTAAAAATCCATGATTTTTAGCATTTATGGAAATTCAACAAGTAAGAGGGTTAAATAGAGGATCAAAATTCTTTTTGAAAACACGTTACTAGTGATACAATTTTGAAACTAGAGCTGCAAAAATTGATATTTGTATAGTTGGTTACACGTTAAAAAATACGTGTTTCGGTATTTTTGGAAATTCAACCATCAATGGGGTTAAATTGGAGAGGGGATGTTTTTCGAAAATATGTTGCTATTTAGGCAATTTTGAAGTTAGAACTACATATTTTCGGATTTGAATTCGGGGTTCGAATTTAAAAGACACGTGTTTCGGCATTTTTTGAAATTCGACAAATAAGGGGGTTAAATAGGTGACGCAAAAAATTGTTTTCAAACATATGTTGTTGTTAACTCAAATTTCAAGCTATAACTATGAAACTTAGGATATGGACTCTAGATCAGGATTAAAAAGACACGAGATTCGGTATTATTGGAAATTCAAAAACTAAGGGGGTAAAAGAGGGGATCAAAAATTCTTTCCGAATACACTTTGTTGTTAAGACAATTTTGAAGCTATAGCTGCACAAATTGTTCGTTATGATTTAAAAAATAAGTGTTTCGGTCTTTTTGGAAATTCAACCATCAAGGGGGTTAAATTAGAGAGGGGATGTTTTTCTAAAATCTGTTGCTATTTAGGCAGTTTTGAAGTTAGAACTACAAATTTTCGGATTTGGATTCGGGGTTCGAATTTAAAAGACACGTGTTTCGGTATTTTTGGAAATTAGACTAATAAGGGGGTGAAATACGGGATGCAAAAATTGATTTTCAAAGATATGTTGCTGTTAAATAGCAGTGATGGTAAATTATTACTTCTCACTTAACCATTGTAATTATAACTTTGTTTCTAGGAATTTCTGTTTTTATCGTTATAGCTTCGTTTATTATTTTTATTTTTTTATTTTTTATTTTTTTATTTTTTATTTTATTTTATTTTTTATTTTTTTTTTTTTTGCATGTGTTGCATGAATGTAGAATTATTAAGAAGGAACTAGCATGGCGCCATTTTAGATGGCTTCCAGGTACTTCGTCTACAAATGTGTATTTGTTTTCGCGGTGAATAAGAAACTGTATAATTTATTTATTTATGTTCGTTAATAAACAAAAAAGCAAAGCTTGCAAGTGTCTCTGGTCAACAGTTCTGGAAGGGGTTCTTATTCGCAACGCATCAGTGACCCAGTCTACAGCTTGCCACTGTAATTATCATAATTAGAATCACCTGCCAAGTTCCTTTCATCTTAGTGCTTCGTTCAACGAAGCCGCTTTTCATAATCGTTGTGCCGGCGATATCCGATAAAAACAGGGCGCTGTCGTTCAAAGTAATTCACAAATTATTTCAGTTATCTACTCTGTAAGATATTCTCTAATTGTTTTGGATGAAATTAAATAGAACCCGTCAAGTTATATCTTTTTCATTTATTATTTACACCATACCGGTTTCAAGATGCCTCGACTGACCCTAAAAGACGTACTTCTTCATCATGAAGATTAAACTTTGTATGTTTTAATCTACGTTTTAAGCACTGAGAATGGTCACACAGTGAGCGAAATCTGGATCTGCCACAATAAAAAAATATTTGCGACTGATAGCTGTTTACACTCTACATGATTTGCGTGTCTTTTCAAGGAGAAAATTTTTACAATCCGTAAGTTACAGCATGGTGCATGCGGAGGGTGCCTCCCAAAATATTTACGCTGTTTCACTGATCAACACGAAAGTTGACACACACGTGTCATTGGTCGTAGAGAGAGATTTTGGGGGGGGGGGGGAGAGGGAGGAGGAGATGCAGTACAGGAAGGGTATCCGCCCACCTCCTAAAGTAAATATGACAATTCCATAGTCAACCACGCTGACCCTATATAAGGTGGAAAAAACACAAGAAAAGAAGAGGAGGAACATGCGCAGAGACAGAATGATAAGATGGGCAGAGAAGAAGGAGGAGGGGGAGGGGCCGAGGCAGAAAGAGAGGAACAGTTGATCAGAGATAGGGGAGATGGGATGCACTAAACAAGACTATGGAATAAATAAACACTCGGACAATGGCGGGTTTTCAGCTTCGACGAAGTGTGCTCAGTAGAGAGAGCGAAGACTAGGCGACTGAAGGACTCATTATCATTCTCAAGCACGGAAGAGCATCGATCTGTTATTCAGGTATGTAGGATAAAACTCTCTGGAAAATCAGAACAGTCGTCAGGGAGTAAAACAGCAACAGAAAATATTAGATGATCATCTCCCGAAGTGAAACGAAAGTCAGTATCGTGGAACACCGAGTGTTTTAAGTGAAATCTTTATATATAAAGCAGAGTGTCCGTATGTTTGTGTGTACGTATGGCATTCAATTCTACATTTTTGTTCCAATCTTTAGGAAATTTTCCACAAGTATGCTTCAATCCATAAGGACGGTCGCTGTAAGTGTAAGGATCATCTACAACACAAATTTCACGAGATATGACGTCATAAACAACGAGATGCGAGAAAAACTGCTGCATTACGTGACAATATTGCACATTTCTTGCTAAAACACTGAACCGATTTCAACCAAATTTAGTACACATCTTTCTTACCGTGAGGTACCAATTCTGTAATGGTAAGAACAACATACGACACATGGTTCAGGAGACGTAACGTCATGAACAATAGGAGTTGCAAGAAACTGGCGCATAATGCGACGAGACTTTATGCATACAGTATATGAGAACGAGATTACTTAGCTACTTGCAACAAACTTTAAACATAATTTCAAACCATTATTAAACTTTTTCTCGCTGATAACCACATCAAAGTAATGAAAAAAAATCTATCGCTTACTACTTTTCCGCTGTTCATGGACTAAAACTACGGCATTCGTTATGACTTTACAATTTACACAAATTGTAGCCACAGGAAAATGCTATAGACAGTATACGCACATGTAGTTGAATGTATCTTCTAAAATGTATCACAGTACGACATACAGTTCATGAGATATGAGCACATAAATAGTAACGTTCATGGAAAACCGCCCATCAGGCACCAAGTTTTAATCTATTACTTCTTTACTACTAATTGTTTTCCCAAGAGATTTTACAGACATACAGCACTTTTACAAATGGATATATACCTCAAAAATTATACAATTGTAGAACGTTTAATTTAATAAATATGCGATCGTACGAATTTTATATGTCATTTGTATTTTGACTGCTATCTTTCTTTGTCTGGATGTTGCACTTATAATGTTGTACATTACACAAGACAGCATTTTTTCTTATATATAAACATGATTTTAGAAAAAAAGGAGATGGACAGAGAGAGAAGTGATAGGAGACGTACCAACTCAAGGCAGGAATAAATAAATACCCGTCCACGCCAGGTTTTCGGCTAGTACTTAAATAAATGATCTGTTTCCAACGAGAAACGCGTAAGTAATGCAGTGATTCTTAGCGTGTCTTTTTAAATACAGAGATAAATAGCAGTGTACAGTCAAATCAGTTGTTTCGATAAATCCGCGACTTGGCACCTGATTCATTTAAAACTGTCTCCATTTCTGGTTGTAAGTGACATGAGAGATGGATAACAGTTAATCAAATGTTCAAATGTTTGTTAAGCTTATGGGACTTAACTACGGGGTCATCAGTCCCTAAACTTACAGACTACTTATCAACTATCTTATACTAAGGACGTCACAAATATCCATGCCCGAGGGGGGATTCGAACCCCCTGACCGTAGTGGCCGTGCAGACCGTGACTGGAGCGCCTCGGTCCCCTCGGACACCGCGGCCGGCACAGTTAATCAACAATAGTGCAACTTTGCAGTTGCTAAGTATGTTCAATATTTGTTTTCTATTACTGAATACTTCATGTCATTGAGTGACCGTATATATAATTACGTCACTGGCTACTAGGTACTGTTAATATTATTAAGAATGAACGCCGAGAAAATGAACTGCATACTATTGTATATCTTATCTATTTTCTGATGAATGTGTGTAATTTTAGATGTGTGGTATGGTATCACGACAGACATCTTCTTTCTAGGTACCGTCTGAAATTCTTTTTGTCAGTGCTTCTGTCTTTTTCCATCAGTTTTTAGTACTAAGTTCCCAATTTAGTTAATATTAGCGTATAATAATAATATTAGCGTAAATAGTTTTGAAATATAAAATATCCCTCTTGGCCTTAATTTCACAGCTCAAGTCAGCCGTGATTATCTTACAAATGATACCTTATCGTCATATCACAACGCACTAAAAAGAAGGAAGGGATAAAAACCTTTTGGCAACGTTGGCAACACTACAAAAGAAACGTGTTCCATACTTACCCAGAACTATACAAATAAATAGTCATGGTACTACACTGTGTTAAACAAAAATTTCATAACTCCGCAAATAGGTCCAAATCAATAGTGCAAAGCGAGTGAACGACGAAGAATCGTTCAAGCATACGGCGTTTCCTGGGGTGAAGCGAGAAACCTGAGATGAAATGCAATTAATAAAATAAATAAAAATATTCTTCCAGTGGGAATACATAAAATGTATTCAAGTCATAGTTGCTTGTTAAAAAATCTTTTAATGACCTCACATTTAATGCACAACTAGTTTCGACGTACTATGGTGTCATTCTCAAGTGCTCAACATTGCTAAAATCAATCACAATGAGGAACATTTATAAAAATGAAAAGTTAAGACTGAAAAATGAAATAGGATACATTACGTTTATGAAATGGTCTGAAGAACTTTATGAAATCTGAGCCTGCAGCTATCATTGTGGACAACAGTTGTTTTTCGACCAAGTTGTACAATAGCCTGAATTTTAGAGAGGTCAGTCCTACTGAACGTAAAAATAAAAAATGAAATGTAAAATTTGTATATTTTCCGTCTTCCTAATGTTCAACAGGTGACGCACTGTCAATAACAAACTAAAAATTATTTTTTACTTCGTTTCATAAAACTGAATAAAAGTCAAAAATTAAATTTTTGCAATGTTAAGTACTTGAGAATGACGGCACAGTACGTCTAAACTAGTTGTGCATTAAATGTGACATCATTAAAAGATTTTTAACAAGCAATTGTGGCTTGGAATACATTTTATGTTTTCCCTATTAAATAATTAATAACGATTTGCACTCCTTAATGACATTATGTCAGACTATAATGAAAAATATTTTTCATACGGTAACTTACTGTTTCGATCCAAGAAACAAATGAAATTGTAAATCTCTTTCTTAATAGTAAAATAACAATAATAACAATTCCGAGTGGTCCAATGGCCTGGTGCAAGTCTTTCCACTGGACTGCACTTCAGCGACTTGTGTGTCACTAAACTACCCCAGTTATTCATCCAGGGAAAGGGGAACTACAGTGTAAAGCGCAATCCGAAACACGTGTCATTTCTAGTGACTCCTCTTCTTTCATTGTAGACTACTGATGATCTTTTATTTCAATAAAACGTTACGCATTTGGTGGCAAAAACTTGCATCATCTTGTAGATGAATAGGCGGCATAAAATACGCTCAATAAATAATGGAGGAATCTACAGAACCATCAGAAATAAAGTAAGAAAAGAAGGTGCACTTAATCCTAATAAACGGTGTGAGCACCGACCGTGACATATGGAAGTGGGTTGTGGATTGCAACGAAAACAAATTAGAAAAGAATACAACAATCGGAGATGCCATTGTTGTTCGACGGGACTATGAATGCTGACACCATAGAAAGATTGGAAAAAAAAGTTTGTAAATCTATCGGAGTCAACTGCGTGGTCATTAGTCCGTAGCTTACAAACTACTTAACCTAACCTAAGGACAACACAAACACCCATGCCTGAGGGGGGACTCGAACCCCGACGGCGATCGGCCGCGCGCATCGCAGCACGGCGTCCCAGTGCGCACGGCTAATCTGCCGCGGTGATTGAGAACAAATAAAGGGCTAAGAAACATTTAGAAGTACCATATAACAAAATGAAAGATGATATAGTATAAAAAATAAATATTAATTATTACCCAGTGGACGTAAGATCTTCATAAAACGCAGGCAAAAGGTGGAAAGATCAATGAATTTAACAGGCAAATCACCAAGACATGCAGAAAAGAGAAGAAGAAAATTTCTGGCTGATATCTCTTTTAAAGTATGAACGTAATAGTTTAGATATTGTTTCTCGTGGCCAGTGGCGTAGCTATATCACCAAGGGCCCCGGGGCAAAAATGACTTTGGGGCCCTCTTAAAACTATGTAGATACATAACTACACCATCAGCTCCTCACCGCCTACTGGAAGGCATAATAAGACAAACCCAAATACTACTAAGTAAATTACTATGTGTCACACAACAGATGTTTAATCGTATTCTTTAACATAACTGTGAAAGTTTGTTTGTTATGCTTTCACGAAAAATTACCGATTCGATTTAGATGAAATTTTGCAGAGGGATGGAGTTGGACCTGGGTAGGACAAACAGATAAAATGACCGCATGGGATAGTTTCCGAAGTTGCTCCATACTAGGCAATGAGGTCGCAGACAGAAGTTAACAAAAAAAAAAAAAAAAAAAAAAAGGATTACTCATCCACGAAAACATGCCCCCCTGCCGCGAAGCAAACCGGGAGCAGTCTACGATGACAGCAGGCGGGCTTGTCAGTGCAGACAACTCACTCTCGTCAAACTACTGCGCTGTTACCTCATTGCTCCGTACAGATCAGTCTAATTTCTTTGATAGCCCAGTCAAAGAAGGAAAATACGAGAAATATTTCAGCAAAAGGAAGTTTTCGGATTTTTTTTATTTTTATTTTTTTTTTTAATTTTTTTTATGAAACACTTTGGATTGAGCTGTGCCCCTACCATGCTTCATGAAATATGTTAGTGTCTGTCCAGGAAGAAGTAATAAGTAAAATAACTTAGTCCACAGCTTCGTTTATTATCGTGACAGTGGGATAGAGGTCAGCGTCTTGAGTGCACAATTCACTATTAAAAAAGTAATTATTACATGAAAGTGGACAATAATCATGTGTAATAGACCCAGCAGTACTATCATTTCCTCTTTCGTCACTTCCCTGTAGTTCCTGGCTCTTGAGTAATTATTGTCAGCTTTTCTCTGTGTTATGTGGAACTTAGTACACATAATTACCTCATCAGTCATAAAATCATCAATTATGTATCAGAGAGCTTGCGTCTCTGACCTCACGCACCTTGCGTTTCGTTTTCAACCAAGGAAGTTTTTTACGATTTTTTTTCCTGTATTGGAGGGCGGCTTGTATGTCGTTTTACTCCAGAGTGGTACAGTCTTCAATATCAGATTTATTGCGGGATCGGAACTAGGATTTACATTTGAATAACAGTATCCTGTTCATGGTCTGATGAGAATTTAGATAAAAATCACTAATATCTTCATTTTTTGTCGAAAGAAGTCTATTTCCTCATTTGTTAGAACCATACCACGTCTACGAGACCTGAATATTAAATTATTTAGTAGAATAACACTCATTTTCGCTATGTGTAAGGGTTAAAAATGAGATTGACGGAAACGGCAGCATGGCTATTTAGGAGAAACTAGAGGACAACTTATCGAAAGTTAAACTTCTATTTACGAAATAAATTTAAATTTTTGAGCATTTTAAATGTTGGGTAAATATTTAATGTATAACTGCAACAAAGCCATTTACAAGGAAGAACAGACGTGACACAAAACAGTTCAAAACTACTTACATGACAGACAGCGCGGTGCAAATCTGCTACCAGTGACGCACTCCCTAACAAAACATTTTTGTGGTTGGGTACACCTGTGCACTAGAAACTTAGAACCTACACTGACATTGTTAAGGCTTAATTGACGAATAGCTAAAGCGGAAATTCGACATCTCCATTATTTCGACAAGAGTGAGCGATTAAAGAAAAGTGGTAGCATATTTGCACCAGCGCTGCCGCTCGAGGGATCACAGGTTGGTATGCGATCTGATAGATTAATTATCTTCAAAAGTAGAAAGCCAAGATCGCAAAATATTTATTTTACGACGGCCGGTTTCAATGGGTTCATCTTACGTTAAGTAGCATGTGCAACATAGCACTTAGTCGAAATATCAAACGCATCAGTTAAAACATGAACAGCTTGTAAGAATCTCTATGGATACAGCCATACATATCACCACTTGAGCTGTTTTCTGTTTGACTGATGAGGCACCGATCAGTAATACAATCCACAAAACCATCTACGATCCATATCTCTCTTCTTCTTGCATGAATTTTAGAGTGAAATTGGTTACAGCACTACATTGGGATCGACGATTAAGGAGCACTCCCTTGGAGGAATTCAATACACAGACAGATGCGTTACCATAATAACACCGTTGTGAAATAATACATTGTAGAGTATTAATACTCAAATCTGGTTAAACCCTGCATTGTCAAACAAACTGCTGGTAGAATAAAACTTTCACTCTGCAGCGGAGTGTGCGCTGTCATGAAACTTCCTGGCAAATTAAAATTGTGTGCCGGAACCGGGACTCGAACCTGGGACTTTTGCCTTTCGCAGGCAAGCGCTCTGACTGAGCTATCCCGACACGACTTACGATCGATCCGTCCTCACAACTTTACTTCCGCCAGTACCTCGCCTCCTACCTTCCAAACTTCCCAGATTCGAGTCCCGGTTCCGGCACACAATTTTAATCTGCCAGGAAGTTTCAAACTGCTGTTAATTCAGCGCCATTCATTGTTATTTCGCAAACATTGGCAGCCATGGCAACTCCGACTTCAGCCGACAACACGCTAACGGTGGCAGAGTCCACATTTAGTGAATAAGCAATAGACCTTGTTATGTTTATATTTTGAGGTGGGGACAATTTTTGGATTTCACTTCGTGTGTTTGAGGTTTGTTGAACAGGGTTCAAACAGTTCAAAATCGACAATCATTTATTCATCTAAAATACTACATACAGTAGAACGTCGACTAAACGAAGTAATTGGGTGACATGAATGTTCGGAAAACTGGTTTATTGGAATAATCGAACTCAACACTTCTATTTGGCAATAAGTAGTAGTGTACAGTGACTGTGTTTATACAGTACTAGCTTATATGCCCTTGCTTCGCAACGGTTGTTAAAGAGGGACCTGTGTATATCATTGTTTATTAGGGTTCCGAACCTAGGTCAGCAAAAACAGATTCCTTGTTGGAGCGCTCTGTCAATAAACTCAGTTCTCCTAGCCAATATGTCAAATGTTAATAGAAATCATTGTCGTAAACGATGAATGTTCATAAGGTTTTTCATACCAAAGTGAAATCAATTTCAGTACAAACTCCGGAACGATGTTAATTCAATGTTAGTTGGGAAGGAAGCTTATCGTTCAACGTCCCGTCGACAGCTTAGTCATTAGAGACGGAGCTAACGCTCGGAGTTTTGGATAAGGATGGGGAAGGGAATCGGCCGTGTCCTTTGAAAGGAACCATCCCGGCATTTGCCTGCAGTGATTTAGAGAAATCACGGAAAACCTAAATCTGGATGGCCGGAGGTGGATTTGAACCACCATTCTCCGAATGCGAGTCCAGTGTGTTACCACTGCGCCACCTCGCTCGGTAATATTAGCTTGTGTTCACAAACTGCGGTGTGTAATTGTCTGTTTGGAGTAAACTTCTGAAAACACTTCTATCGTTGAGATGTATAATAACAGCGCCATGTATTGGTTCTATGGTGTAGTACTAAACTGTTTATCTCTCACAGTAAGTGCATGGTGAATTATTAGTTTACTGCAGAGTTGCAATGGTGACAATGTAGTTATTCTGTATGCAGTGCTCCCTATTATCGAAAACTCAAAGAATGCCGAAAGTCTGGTAATTAAATAAACAGAGCAGTTCATGTCTGTCTAAATACGATCTCATGGTGGTGTCAATGTGCGATAAAGTAAGTCAGGGTGGTCGTTGAAGGAATGGCGTCAGCTAATCGTCTGTATACAACTTTCCATTAAATATAGTATTTCCAGGGAATTCACTATGTCAGCAGCATCGGCCACTCTTTCAGCTAATAAATGTGCCCACGTATTAAAGCACGGCCGGCCGCTGTGGCCGAGCGGTCTTTGGCGCGCCAGTCGCAATCTGCACGGCCGCTTCGGTCGGGGGTTCGAATCCCTCCCCCCTCGGTCATGGATGTTTGTGTCGTCTTTAGTATAAGGTCGTTCATAAGAAGTTTGTAAGTTTAGATACTGATGACCCCGCATTTAAGTCCCTTAAGCTTAACAAACATTTGAACATTTGAATTAAGGCACGAAGTTGAAATCGACCTTTTGTAAGAGAACTATATATTCAGAAGCCGGATTATAACTCTAAGTACAGTTGTCTCTGCAAAAGAAGATGTCTTTCTCTATCTTAATGTAGTCCATACCAAAAGTAAGTAATTACAAAATTTAATCACAATATTGTACCGAACAATTATGAAAGCAGAGATGTTTCTGTTGAGATTGTGGCTCATGTGTGTATATTATCTCTGGTGGCAGGCACAGAGCAGAAATATATCTGGATTGAGCATTCAGATACGCAAACAGACTTTGTATTCTCAACAATAAGATGGAAATGTCTTGTGATATTGTGAAAAATCTGCTAATCGCTGACTTTATCTTGGTGTTTTTTGTGCTCGGTTAAGACGGATGACTATGTGTAAATGGCTTTCTCAACTTTCTTGTTGCTTCTGTGACACATTTATTTAGCTGTTATAATTTACTGACCAGAACAGCATAAATTATTTATTTCATCGTGAACTTAAATAATTATTCACCCCATTCTACGTGACTGATTTTTGAAAAGCATTCAACGGCCGTTGCCAACATCAGCACATAAGGCCGCCGCCGTAAGTAAAAATGTACCACTTCTTTTAGTGTATTACACCATAGTTATGGGAATGAAAAAAACGCAGGAACGCCATAATTAGTTATTTGGTGTACTGTGTAACTAACGTCGCCTCACTTTGTCCTTTCGTGTACTATGGCGTTTTCGAGTATTCCTCAAGAGAACGCACTCAGAATGTAATGAGGATCTACCGAAATCAGAAAGGGAACAACATAAATTCGATTTTCCTTGCAAAGAATTCTTAGTAAATTAAAACATCGATAGACGTAAAGGAACGTCTTATGTTTTAAATTCAAATGATACCCGTGGAAAGAAGCACTATTTTTCTTTCAACACCATTGCAAGGCATGCGGGATGCAGCTACTAAACAATTATTTATTTATTTATTTATTTTATTTATTTATTTATTTATTTATTTTTTGTCGTACCTGGGTTAAATTTTACTTGCAGTGGTAGCGGTTTAGTATGTTTACGTTGGCAACGAAATTTTAGCTGTAGGGGGATCATTAATTTATTGATCGGAACAACAATGAACTGTGGGGTTTGGAAAGTAGGAGGCGAGGTACTGGCGGAAGTAAAGTTGTGAGGCGGCATCGTGAGTCGGGTCGGGATGGCACGGTCGGTAGTGCGCTTGCCCGCGAAAGGCAAAGGTCCCAGGTTCGAGTCCCGGTTCCGGCACACACTTTTAGTCTGCCAGGAAGTTTCAACAATTATTTATTTCATTATCAACATAAAGAATTATTCCCCTCGTACGTGACTAATTTTTCAAGAAGGATTCTAACGCAGCATCGCCATCTATTAATTATTTGGTATGCTATGTAGCAGCGCCTCTATCGGATCTTTGCTATACTACGCTGCAACTCAAGCAAAGCATACACCAGAAACTATAAATTACGATATCTCTTCTTTCCCTGATCTGATTTTGATGAAACGAAGCTTATATGTTGCCCCAAGGTATTCTCAGTTGACCTATGAAACCCCACGAAAGTTCGAATAGTATTCTTCGAGATTTGCTGAACTACAACATACTTATAAGCATAGTATACACAAAAAACTTCAAATTACGATATCTTTCCTTCCTCTGATCCGATTTTGATGAAATGTAGCCTATGTTACTCTCCAAATTATTCCCAATTTACCCGTGGAAACCCATGAAAGTTCATGTAGTACTTTTGGAGATTACCTTAAACAAATAGATATACACGACGGCTTTTAAACAAATGTTTAAATTATGATATCTTCATTTTCTCTGGTCCGATTTTAATTAAAATCAAAATGTTTGTATAGCTTATGGGACTTAACTACGGGGACATCAGTCCCTAAACTTACAAACTACTTATGAACTATCTAATACTAAGGACGGCACAAATATCCATGCCCGAGGGGGGATTCGAACCCCCGACCGTAGTGGCCGTGCAGATCGTGACTGGAGCGCCTCAGTCCCCTCGGCCACGATTTTAATTATTGAAGCCTTTATGAAACCGCACGATATGCTCAAGTTACGTGTGAAAACCCCATGAAAATTCGTTAATTAGTTTTGGAGATAAACGTGTTCAAAGAGACAGACATGACGGTTGTAGATAAAAAATTTCAAATTACGATATTCTTTTTTTCCGTGTTCCGATTTTTATGAAACGAAGTCTATATGTTACCCCGAGTTACGCCCAAGTTAACTGTGAAAACCCCATGCAAATTGGTGAAGTAGTTTTCGAAATAAAAGGTTTTTAATAGTTGAACAAACAGACATGGCGATTACAGAAAACACATAAATTTACGATATCTTTTGTTTCCGTGATCTGATTTTCATAAAATTATGCCTATATGTTGACCCAAACTTTTCCCATGTTTCCTGTGAAAACCGCATGTAGATTCGTCCAGTAGTTTTGAAGATTTAAGGGAACAACGACAGGCCTACATTTACAGATTTATTATTAGTATAGATTTGGAGGCGCGCGATCCTTCACACTGCGCCGAGCGGCATGCCGCAACACTTGTAATGCTCAGCTGTTGCTGTGAGCAGCTTTGATGCTGCCGCTACGTCTGCTGCCTGTTGTACACTTGCACACACCAACTGGCGGCTTGGCCGGTCAGCAGCTCCACCGAGTGGTATCGTGTGGAGTTTTCCGCCACAATGGGAAACTTGGTTTGGGGGAGGGGGAGACGATGGACAGTGTAATAATGATAATAATAAAATAAAAAATTCGACGCTCTACTGTTAACACTTTTCGTACGCCCCTCACGGAGGGCGAGGGGCCCCTTGAGCTCGAGGGCCCCGGGGCACTGCCCCGCCTAGCCCTATGATAGCTACGCCACTGCTCGTGGCAAGCATTGTCAGTTAACACCAAGTCCGAATTTAAATGCTGTGAACTTCGTTAGAGGACACGCACGCAATCTCGATCAGTTCCAGGCTTCTTTTGAAACGATTGATTCTAAAGGCTGCGGCTTATCACACATCAGTGACGTGGTTCAGCTGCGGTGAAATCCAGTTTTGTTTTTAACGTCCCTAACAAAGTACCTGTTCTTAGCACTGAAAAAAAGATCTGCTCCATAGCTGTCAGATACTACCTGGCTATCAGAACTTTCAGTTTTGTTTGACATCAAATTCCACATCAAAGAACTGAACCTACAACTCCAGGGAAAGGGTAATCTCGACTTTGATCTCTATATTAAGGATTTCGGAAAGTGCTTTCTGTGTTATTTGTGAACAACAGAAAGGAGAAATTATTTCTTATTTTCACTGTTTAGAATTGCTTTTGTGGTACTATCACCGCCGTAGCCGGCCGCGGTGGCCGAGATGACTGAGGCGCTCCAGTCACGGTCAGCACGGCCACTACGGTCGGGGGTTCGAATCCCCCCTCGGGCATGGATATTTGTGCCGTCCTAGTTCGTAAGTAGTTCATAAGTAGTTTGTAAGTTTAGGGACTGATGACCCCGTAGTTAAGTCCCATAAGCTTAACAAACATTTGAACATTTCACCGCCGTAGGCGTTGACATTTACTTCCCGGAAAAATAAATTCTTCGTGGTTTGAGGATGCATTATGTCTTGACAAAAATGAGAGTTACATTCTTCTTCTGTTGTATGTGCCGGCTAAACTACAGTTTGTAACCACTGATTTGTCAGGCAATGAAGCTCAGAAAGGGAAGAAAGTAGAATTTTATTGCTGCTTGCTTGATGTCAAGTTTCGGAAACTGAAGGAAATTTGGCAATGCTATGACATCAATGTTTAGAACAAGTTTGCTCACAAATATTTTCCAAAAATGTAAGTTAGTCTGCATATTATTCAACAACATTGACTGATGGATATTTGAAATCAGTTTCATGACATCACTTTCACAAATCTCACTAACGTATTTGGGGTATACACACTAGATATGACGTAACGCCTAATTGCTAACTTTTTTATTATTCATAAATACGATGGTTGTCCTTTTTTGTGCACTCCATACCCTTCACCCCAGAACAGCACGGAGCGCTGCTTAGATTTTAGCCCTTTTCAGCAGAGCTTTCGCTTTGAGCTGCCCCTTGTGAAATAAGTTTAGGAGAGTGGTCGGCAAACTACGTTCGTCGGAGGAGGCGAATTCCAGCACTGTACTGATTAAAAATTTCTGAAAGCCGCACTTATTTTCTAGAACTACGTTTTCAGCAAATAATAGCAAATAAATACAGAACTCACGATCAATGATAACCCTATATATAGACAAATGAAATACAATAAACGAAATAATATGACAATGGATATTTAATACGAACAGTGACCTCGCATTTCTTTGCAAAGTTTGACTACTACAGCTTTGTGTTTTTTTTTTTGTTTTTTAACTTCAGGGGTAGCGCTTGAATAAATTTGAATAGCGTAAAGGAAAGCTGTCTTTCCGGAATGTTTTAGAAGTTTCTTCAGTTGAAAATATTAACCCAGATAGCACTGACGTCCTTCCAGAAGGACGAGAATGGCAGCTTAGTTTTTCATACTTTTAGTTACAAATTCGTGCACAGTGACGTATTTCATTTCTTTGAATCTCTTCCTTCCATTTTAGATAAATTTTAGTTTGTATTGTTGATTGCAAAGTGGTAGGATACGGCTGCAAAGTTGGTGTCCATACCGATGATATTGAAGATTTCCTCGTAGTTAGGTTCATATTTCTTGAACATTCTTCATTTATATATGTATATGTCATTTTAAATAGCGTTTTAATAATAATGATTCATTAGATGAAAATTATAAACATTCATTTTGACGTCCTTCCAGAAAGATGGGCAATCTTCCAAAACTAATGATGTGTTTGTGCAAATAAAAAAAATCACTTATACCGTTTTTGTGAAGTCGAATGAAGGTAATTTATACCTTTTGAAATAAAATTAAAACCAAAAACAATTCCGCACTATCTGGGTTAAATAATATTAATGTATCCAAAAGAGTCAGGAAATGATACCAGATCGGTAGATAAAGAAATAGTAATTAACTTTATTTATATTACTCCAGAGGACGATAATCTCTGATACGGCAGTAGTTTTCAAATAACGATGATACAATGAGAAATTCACATTCAAATAATGTGTGCATTTACATACATGTAGCGCCTAAATTATGAGTCGTATTCCAAGGAAAAAAAGTCAGTGACATAGTAATATAGCTTACTAATAATAGAAATACCTGTAAGATTCGCAGCAAGTTGAATTTATGTATTTTTCGTACGATATGCCACATGCCTTACAGTACTAGACACATTCAAAACGAGAATCTAAATTAACATACAAGTCTAACAAAAAGACATTATTCATTATGAAATGAGTTATACTTATTACAATGCTTATAAAATAAGAATTAAAGGGAACACAAATTTGTCAAAATAATTTACAACTAAACGGAAACTCTTAAATTACAAAGCCAAGAAATGACAGTGTCTGTAAGTCTATGCAGATCCTCCAGCGAACCGTCCCGAAAACCACGAATTTTACAATCAAATATGTGCTGCATCGTCTGTATTTCGCCGCAGTCACAGTGAGGATCGTCCACGTAGCCCCACTTGGCCATCAGCTCGTTGCACCGTCCAACATCGGTTCTCATTCTGTTTAATGCTACCCAGGTTCTTCGAGGGAGCTTGAATCCAGGAACACGATCAGCCGGGTTCTTAATGAGGTATCCATTGTGAACATTTGCTTGCCGCCATAGGTGGTTCCATTCTGTTACGCTGTTCCGATTGTTCGACGAGTGGTTCCAGAAGGGATTTCTAGACATTAATCGTGTCGGGCCCTGTAGATCAGCGTGTATGGGAAGTGTGATGTCAGCAGCAATTTTTTCCATTTCTCTTTGGATTGCATGTTGTCTGCGGAGTGACGGAGGTTCAATACTTACCAGCACAGAGAGCCATGGTGTAGGAGTAGGTCTCAACGCTCCAGTTATTGTTCGCAAGGTGTCATTTAGGCGAACATCTACTTTGTTGACGAGGGAACTGTTAGCCCATACAGGTGCGCAGTATTCTGCAACGTTATAGATTAGAGCCATGGAAGAAGTGAGAAGTGCCGGCCGCGGTGGCCGAGGGGACTGAGGCGCTCCAGTCACGGTCTGCACGGCCACTACGATCGGGGATTCGAATCCCCTCTCGGGCATGGATATTTGTGCCGTCCTTAGTATAAGGTAGTTGATAAGTAGTTTGTAAGTTTAGGAACTGATGACCCCGTAGTTAAGTCCCATAAGCTTAACAAACTTTCTTTTAAGTGCGAAGAGTCTTAGCGTTGCTTCCCCAGATAGAGCCTGCGAGTTTCTGAATGATATTGACTCTGCCTCTGAGTTTTTGGCTGACGTCATGGAGCAAGTTGAAAGATATAAGTAGCTGAATACACGATGTAGATATTTTCGTCGATCGCGCGCTTTTCTCCGATCCACGTGGCTCCCACCGCCAAACATGCTGGTAACTGGTAACTGGCTCCCCTTGACTAGCGAGTGACGCGAGTGACCTGCGCCGTGCCAAGCCTGTGGTGCAACAACGACAGCACCCATCCGCCCGCAATTAACAATTGCCAAACTGTGAGGAACAGGTCTGAATATAGACATTTCAAGCGCTTTTGGACGACGCGACGTGTAAATTTGACAGAATTTACCCTTTCACTGTCTTCCATCAATTATACAATTGGAATGAAGACAAACACTGCATAAGTGCCTAGTGACCATAAGTTCGACAAGAGCTGTAGTCGAAGCCGTTCGTCAAAGAGTCGCACGAGCGAGCAAAGGGCGGTTTACCGACCAATGCAATAGGCCAACGAAATCCAATGGACGACAACCAAACGAATCTTGTCGAGATTCGCTCAGTGTATGCGGGCGACGAATCTGAGCTTTCGTCTTTGGTTGTGGATCGAACTGCTGACGGTAACATCAAAGTGTTGTTGGTGGGTTGGCTTTTGGACCCCCCTCTCATAATGTGGATGCCTTGTTGGTTCAGTATATTATTGAACCAGTGTATTATTGAACTGTGTGTGTTTATTGTGTCTTAAACTGCTACAGTCGGTGATTATGTAATGCACATGAGGAAGTAAAATATATTTTCCTGTGACAATTTTGCGGTGTGGACACTGCGACTTCCCACTCAACTTCCTGCTCTAGCTACAACTCTCCCAACAGGAGTATCATCTTTGAAGTTTTTTAGGACTACACAATACCATAATAATACGAAATCTGCCTCTTTCATTCGAAACAAATTGTGAAATAGCTCATATTTTAATTCTGCTTTAAGGTCAGACACACTGCCCCTACTTTGTAAAATAGAACTAGTCTACAAAAGTCACTTCTTCTTCTTTTCCTGATTAGCACCTTCTTGCAGTAAAATAAATTCTACCCACATGACGACTTCTAAATACTCACCTTCCCGTTTAATATCGGCCCGCAAAGTCATTATATTAATACGCGATTACGAAAATTGAAGTACAGATTAGGAAGTAGATTTTTTCAAGTCTGTAACTCTGATTTTGCATCGTCTTCCACGCATTGAGATTTCCAACATCAGTGGTTCATTTGTAGTAATACACTCACACCTTCACCTACAGTAAGTCAACTGCTGATCGATGATGTTGCCAGCAGACTAAATCAGAGCCCGTAAATAACGTTTTTTGACGGCGTAATGATAGGCGAAAGGTACGGGAGCTGGGCAAAGAAGGGGCATGGGTAAAGATAGGGGAAGGAGGAGGGCCGTTAGATTTAGGGGCAGAAGATGGACAGAAATAGGCGATGGAGAATAGATGGGTGAATTGCGGAAAACGATTGCTTTTCCCAAGAACAATTTATTCAGTTCGATTCAGAGTTAGCAAACCGTCTGAGTTTATGCAGAAATGGAACAAACAAACAAAATTAATCTACTGGCAGTACAATAATGATTTTCCAAGAACACATCGTTTTGCTAACTTTCCTTTGATTCCACATATCCACAGCAATTTTTTTGTCGATGAATATATGTTCGTGTCGTTCGTTTCATATCAGACTGAGACACACAGAAGCGTGTGCAAATTTAGCTTGCTGTAATTAAAACGCTATTTTCTAATAATAGCAGAGTGGAAGTAGCTTAGAGAAGTTGTCAAATGCAACTTCAATTTTACATGGCCGAATCACTTGCCCCCAAACTCGCGCTTTCCTGACGATCAGAGGCCCCACGCCATTGCCTTAGCAATCGACGCTTGGGTGAAATCCATTGGCTGTCGTTCGTTGGCCTACTGTTTATCTGAATTAGAGCGAACTGCGCTTTTATGACTTTTTTACTGTTCGCAAGGCTCGCGTTTGAGTCACAGATGGGTTTTTCGTAAAAAATCAGTTTTCCACGGGGACAAATTGCTCGTCTTCCGCTTATCAGAGGCGGTAAAAATAAATAAAAAATAAAAAAATGAAAAAGAAAGTTCTCTCGAAATTCAAATGTTTGTAAATCTGCTCTGGTCATCAGTCCCTAGGCTTACAACCTACTTAAACTAACTTACGCTGCCGGCCGCAATGGCCGAGCGGTATGCGGCGCGTCAGTCATAGTCTGCACGGCCGCTACGGTCGGGGGTTCGAATCCCCTCCTCGGGCATGGGTGCTTGTCCTGTCTTTAGTATAAGCTAGTTCATAAGTAGTTTGTAAGTTTAGAGACTGATGACCACGCAGTTAAGTCCCTTAAGCTTAACAAACATTTGAACTTTTTTTAACTTACGCTAAGAGCAACAAATACACCCATCCCCGAGGGCCTCCAGCCTCCGACGGCGAACAGCCTCCCGCTCCGCAGCTAGGCGCCTTGGAACGCTTGGTCACTAAATTTCGCCTGCTGTCTCGATGTTCGAAGGTAACTATAAAACTAATAGTCTTCTTTCCATATAGAGAGTTCGTATGTTTGTGTCTACGTGTTGCATACAAAGCTACAGTTTTGATCCAATCTTTTTCAAATTTTGTACACGTAACCTTCAATCCATGAGGACGGTCGCCGTAAATGTAAGAATCATGTAAAACACATTGTTTAGGAGATATGACGTCATAAACAATGAGATGCGCGAAAAACAGCCGCATTAAGCGACAATGTTGCTCATTTTCTCCTAAACTACTGGACCGATTTCAACCAAATTAGTTACACATATTCTTTACGTGAGATAACAATTGCTGTCGGAGCAAGAACAACATACGACACATGATTCAGGATATATAATGGCATAAACAATATAGTTCCAAGAAACTGCCACATAATGAGACGAGACTTTATAAATACACTATATGAGAATGGCAGTACTTAGTGACTTGCAACCAACTTTAAACATAATTTCAAACTTTTATTAAATGTTTGTAAATCTATCGTCATCAGTCCGTAGCTTACAAACTACTTAATCTAAGGTAAACTAACCTAAGGACAATACACACACACCTATGCCCGAGGGAGGTCTCGAACCTCCACGGCGAGCAACCGCGCGCTCCGGAGCGAGACGCTTCAGACCGCTCGGCTACTCCACAGCGGCAAACTTTTATTAAACTTTTTTTCCTGACAACCATATCAAAATAATGAAAGGAAAAAAGTTTCTCGCTTACTGCTTTTCAGTTGTTCATGGCGCAAAAATAGGGCATTCGGTATGACGTTGCAATTTATAACTTCTTCACTACAAATTGTAGCCGCAGTAAATTTTACAGACACTATACATACGTATGGTTGAATGAAATTGCATCACATTCCTACACGTAGTTCATGAGATATGAGCACATAAACAGTAACGTTCATGGAAAATCGTCCCATCACGCATTAATGTATTACATCTTTACAATTAACTCTGTTCAATACTGTGAAGTGGATTAGATATGGCCATGTTTCTCACATGGACAACTTTGTCACCTGCTCAGAGTTGGCCTCACCAAAGAAATTATTCATATTAGATCCTGGACAAGTAACGAGAAATATTGTTTATAGTAAAGTTGTGAATTGATTATTATTGTTCTTTGTTTGGATACTGCACTTATAATTTTGTACATTATGCAAGACAGTCTTATTTCTTATTTATTCTCCGATAAAGATAGCATGTTTTTTTTAGAAAAAAGAAGATGGTCAGAGAGAGAAGGGATAGGAGAAGTACGAACACAAGGCAGGAATAAATAAATAAATGACCGGGCAAACCCGGGGTTTCAGATAGTTCTCTATACAATGAAATTCAAATTCGTACATTCTCTACAAATAGATTTTCTTAACGAATTTTTGAGGCAACTGCAAACACAGCCAGTTATTGAGCAATAAATTTAATCGTGTTTACATTGTCAACGGTTGGAGACGCAGTCTGTCTCTTTATATAGCAGGATAAATACTCAAGATCGCAAATTTATTTTATTCTTGTATGACGACTCCATAATGTGTTGTGTGCCCAACCCCAAAATATTATTTAAACATGACGCATATCGATTGCGTTTATTGAATGACAAAAGCTTCAGATCAGTTTCAAGTCCAGATGATACTTGTGCACCGCATAAATACTGTTCACAGTTAAAATACTTAAAAGGGTCTGTCAGGTATGCACTACGTGTTTCAACTCAAACGGTTGTCAGTCGGCTTCAAATCTGTGACGTCATCTCATCTGCCCTTCCTATAACTGCACGATGAATCCAGTCTAATGCCCCTTTTACGCGATCGACTTTCTTGTCTCGGTTGACTACTCAAGACCAGTTGGGCTACTACAGCGCCTTGGCGTGTTACTCCCGTTCTGAGTCTCGTCCTTCTCGAGTGGTGGTCTTCGTTCAGACGTCAGCACCAAGACTGCAGTTTCGCATCTGAATGATGAAGCGAGGTTATGAGAGCACTTTTTACGGACGAGCAGGAAATTATAAGTGAGTTTATTAATGACAAAAGGGTAATATATACTTAATGTTCTCGTCAAATGTCATGCGATAAATTCTGTACACTACTGAGAACCTAAAAAGTAGAAGTTTCGTCCAAAATTTTCAGAATTTATACGTTTATTTGGTGAAGAAAATTTACACTTTCAAGCACTTCAAATAGTACGGAAAATTTAGTTAAAAGCGCCTTCTTACATCAGTTTTCATGTCTTGTTTTCTTCCTGGCGCACAGGTAACGTCGAAAATAATTATATTTTCTAATAATTAAGACTTTTTCACTGTTGAACTAATTTTTGTTAAACCACGTTTATATGTTTACGTTCGTATATAAGCATAGTGTACGCTTTTTTTCCATCATCGTCATCATCACAGACTGATTATGACTTTCAGCGTCCAGTCTGGAGCATAGTACCTCTAATAAAATTCCTCCATGATCCCCTATTCAATGCTAACATTGATGCCTCGTCTGATATTATGCCTTCTACTTCAAAATCATTCTGCACCGAATCCAAGTACTTTCTTTTTGGTCTACCTCGACTCCTCTGATCCTCCACTGCCGAGCTTATGAATCTCTTGGGTAACCTTGCTTCTCCATGTTCCCATCTATTAGTACCTGCAACTTTGCTACTTTCATATCTGTAACCTCTATCTTATGAATAAGGTAACCTATATCCTCCCAACTTTCACTCCCATACAACTAAGTTGGTCGAAAGATAGAGCCGTGTACTGCTAGCTTCGTCTTGGTACTTCCTTCCTTCTTGCAGAAGAGAGTAGATCTTAGCTGAGCACTCACTGCATTAGCTTTGTTGCACCTCGATTCCAGTTCTTTCACTATGTTGCCATCCTGTGAGAAAATACATCCCAGGTACTTGAAACTGTCTACCTGTTCTTTGTTCCTCCTATTTGCCACTCAATCTGTTTAAATCTCTTTCCCACAGACATTACTTTCGTTTTTGAGATGTTTTTCATCTCTAAGAGAACCCTAGTGGAACAAAAAATGCTAGGCTGTAGTGGAATATTTTCATTGTTTACTCGTTTAATGAGAACACAAAGCAAACAACAAAATAAAGTTTAAGAACTGCGAAAGCATTTCTGAAATATGAATGAACTCTACGAGAATACCTTCCGATGTTGGCAAACACCTTTACAGTTTCTTGCTTCTGCGCATGCGCATTCTGTTGCTCTGTCAGAATCGCCGCGGTGGAGTAGCAAAGCGGTCTAAAGCGTTTCGCTGCGGAGCGCGCGGTTGCTCGCCGTGGAGGTTCGAGTCCTCCCTGGGGCATGGGTGTGTGTGTTTGTCTTTAGGTTAGTTTACCTAGGTTTAAGTAGTTTGTAAGCTACGGTCTGATGACCACGCAGTTTGGTCCGATAGATTTACAAACATTTTAACATTTTGAACACTCAGAAACTCGAACGCCACACTTGGCACAGTTTACAGATCACTGACGTCAGAGACGCACTCGCCATGTGTTGGCGGCTGGTTTACACGCAGGCACGAAAGGCGCACGCATTGAGAGTAGTCAGTTCTCGCCACGAAGTCGATCGTGTAAAACGGGACTTAGTGACACAAAAAATAGTCGGAGCGGCGGTTGGCTGCGCAGTAGCGTTCTGCTAGGTCTGAGACACGCCGCCGGTGGCAGTCGCGCATTCGGAACGAGGGGCGAGGACTCGAGGAGCACGAGGCCGGAAGTGGAACGGAACGCCCTTGCCGCTGGCGCATGCGCATTCCTGCCGGCCGCGCGGGGCGACTGACCCTGCGGAGTGCGGACACTCGCGGAGGCCCGGGGGACGCAGGACGCAGCGGCGGCCGCCGGCTACGACTTGAGCAGGCGCCAGCCCACCAGCCAGCCAGCCCCACGAAGAATACGGGCCAGCCGCCTGGAGCGCTGCCCGCCGCGTCGCCGTCTATCTCGTTTATGCCGCCCGCCTGCCGCGCCCGGCTATCTCCATTTTATTTCCTACAGGGCCGAAGCGGAGATAAACAGAATTTTTTTCTAACAAATACGTAAGCCACGAGACTGTGTTGTCTCCTGTCCCATGCGGTTTCGGGCTGGCATCCAAATGATATTGACATCTTGCCACAATACAGCATGTTTGAAAATCGATGGCGGGGTTTTACGTCTTAGCAGCGTTGATTACATTCAACTTAAAATTATAAATAATACAATAACTGAACGAATAATTCAAACATTCCCTCGAGGAGCAATAACAAGGCTGTTATAAAATCATATTTATTTCCAAAAAATCAAATACATCTTAATCTACTTTTGCACACATTTATCCCAAACCGCGCGGGAATGGCCGTGTGCTCTGAGACGCCTTGCTGCGGACTGCGCCGAGCCAGAATAGCCGTGTGCACTAAGGCGCCCAGCTCCTGTGTGCGCGGCCGTTCGCTGTCGGGGGTTAGAGTCCTCCCTCGAGTATGGGTATTTGTGTTGTCCTTAGCAAAGGTTGCTTTAAGTTAGTGGAAGCAGTTTGTAAGCGTAGGGACTGATGGCTGAAAATAAAATGTTCAAATGTTTGCATAGCTTATGGGACTTAACTACGGGGTCATCAGTCCATAAACTTACAAACTACTTATGAACTAGCTAATACTAAGGACGGCCCAAATATCCATGCCCGAGGGGGGACCCGAACCTCCGACCGTAGTGGCCGTGCAGACCCTGACTGACGCGCCTCAGTCCCCTCGGCCACCGCGGCCGGCCACTGATGGATGACCAACGTAGTTAAATCCCTTAAATTTACAAACATTTGAACATTTTTCCGCCTTTTGTTGCGGCGTGCGTGGCTGTTTCCCTCGGGCAAGTGTGTGTGTGTGTGTGTGTGTGTGTGTGTGTGTGTGTGTGGTTGTGTGTGTGTATGTGTGTACGTTATCCTTGGGATAAGTTAGTTTAAGTATTTCGAAAGTCTGCAGACTAATGACCAATGCAGTTTGGTCCCATAGCTTTACAAACATCTGAACATTTCTCTCAGTGTTCTACAAGCTTGAAAATTCCCTTATGGTAGATATCCATTCCAACTGCCCCAAGACAATGAGAAACTGCTTTCTGAATATCCACCAGCGTCTTAAAGCGTTGGCTTCGCAGGTGTTCGCCGCGCAGAAGTGGCCGAGCGGTCTGGAGCATCACGCTACGGATCGCGCGGCCTCCTGCGTCGGATGTTAGAATCCTCCCTCGGGCATGGATATTTGTGTTGCCTTATAAGTTAGTTCATAGGTAGTTTGTAAGTTAAGGGACTGATGACCCCGCACTTAAGTCCCATAAGTTTTACAAACATGTTTTCGCAGGTGTTCCTTCACAGAATGGAAAATATGGTAATCGGAGAGTGTCAAGCCGAGACTTTAGGCTATGGGGTATATGGAAGAGTTTCTCCGTAGTTGCACGAGAATTGCGTGTTGCAGAATGATCTTTATAGGACGTCTGTCGAATTGTGCCAACACCACCTAGATACAAGGCCTCACAACAGCCGGAAGCCAATGAGAAAGGCCGCGGCGCGCATGTCACTCACGTAAGGAACGAAGTCCTGATCCGGCGGGAGCTAGCTTAGAGGCTGACCGCTATGAGGCAGTGACGTGACGTGCGCGCCGCGACCTGTCTTTCTCGTTGGCATCCCTTTTCTGTAACGCTTTGTAAGTCCTATGGGAAGATTAAAATCGTGTCAGTGTGTAAGGTGCAAAAAAGTACTACTAGCAAGAGGGATTTAAGATGATTTTTAAGATAACGCTAGTAGATATTTTGGATTGCAAATTTTATTTCATGTACAAGCAATCTAGAATACAGCTTGCTGAAGTGACGAACTCAGGCGAGAGCAGTGATCCAGCCCACCTTCTCAGCCCCACCTTCCTCTCTTCGTTCATCTCCTCCTCCCCTCACCTGACTGTGCATTTCCTCCTCCCATCACCGGACTGTGCATTTCCTCCTCCCCTCTCTCTGTCTGTTTCTGATTGTATATTTAGTAGAATATCAAAAATGTGTGCGCCTCGATTTCACAGTGGTAGAGTGTCAGACTACAAATCCAAAGGCAGCGGGTTCGATCCCCGCCAGGTCCTGGGATTTTTATCTGTCACTTTCCACTTCTTTCACTTCTGGCTGTATTGCCCATGTGAAAAATACCGAGTAACACTGTGGTTCGGTACCCACCTTAAACTGTAGGTCCCCCTATAACTGGCTGGGTAATCAGTTCGAAGGTCGGAGGAAGGCAGCGGCATACCACCTCCAAACAGGAGCACTGTGGTGTTCAAACCAATCTTCGGATTGTTGACTGCTTTACCTTTTGCCATGTCGAAATTAGAACTGAATCGACCGAGAACTTTTTCCACATTTGTGGTAACTACTCTTTCCTTTTTGGAAGTTTTTATTACAAACTTGAACACTTTCAGAAAGGAGAATGAATACATAACAATTTGATAAGGAACCCATGTCGAGAATGTCATCTAGAGAGGTTGCATTGAAAGAGATATGTTTCACAGTGACAAAGATAAAGAAGTGGTCATACTGTCAATGGATGATACAAACACTGAGGTACCAAAAGTCAGCCGGCCGCGGTGGCCTAGGGGACTGAGGCGCTCCACTCACGGTCTGCAGGGCCACTACGGTCGGGGGTTCGAATCCCCCTCGGGCATGGATATTTGTCCTGTCCTTATTATTAAGTAGTTCATAAGTAGTTTGTAAGTTTAGGGACTGATGACCCCGCAGTTAAGTCCCATAAGCTATACAAACATTTGAACCAAAAGTCATAGGATACCTCCTAATACCGTGTCGGACTTTCTTTTGCGTGGCGAAGAGCACGAACTGGACATGGAATGAACTAAGCAAGTCTTCGAAGTCCCCTGCAGGAATATTGGTCCGTGCAGCCTGTAATCGCGAAAGATGAGCTAGACCAGGATTTTGTGCAATAACTGATACTCTCGCTTATGTCCAGTAGATATTCGACAGGATTCATGTCGGGTGATCTTGGTGGCCAAATCATTGTCTGAAATTGTCCAGAACGTTAACCGAGTGAGATGGCCCAGTGGTTATCACACTGAACTCGCATTCGAGTACACAGTGGTTCAAATCCACATCCGGCCATCCAGATTGGCGTTTTTCGTGATTTTCGTAATTCACTGCAACCAAATGTAGGGATGACGCCTCTGATTTTCGTAATTCACTGCAACCAAATGTAGGGATGACGCCTCTGAAAGAGCACGGCCGATTATCCCTCTTTTCTTGTCCAAACATTACGAGCGTGAACTCCACCTTTAATAACCACGGTATTGACGGAACTTTTTTTTTTTTTTATTTTTTTTTTTTTTTTTTTTTTTAAATTCTTTATTATGGCTTTTGGTGACAGTGACCATACAGCCAGCGGTTATTACATTGACAACATTACAATAGAAAATGTACAGCACAATATTAATAAGTATGTTACATCATATAGCCTTAGAATGACGGAACTTAAACCATAATCTTCCTCTTCCTTCAGTATGTTCTCCAAACCAAACGGAAACAACTGTAGCTTTATGACACGGCCCAATGTCATCCATAGAAATACCATCTTGTTTGGCAACATGAAGTGCACGAATGGCCGAGAAGGGACACCAAGTAACATTCAATAATAGGTTCCGTTGGACCAGTTCACTGCATCAAAAAGCAGGCCACACCATTATGGAACCACCGCCCCCTTGCACAGTTCCTTGTTGGCTTCGTGTGGGCTGCGCCACACTCAAACCATCCCATCACCTCTTAGCAACAGAAATCGGGGCTTATCTGACCAGTCCATGATTTTCCAGTCGTCTGGGGTGAAACCGATATGATCACGAGCTCAGGAGAGGCGCTGCAGTCGATGTCGCGTTCTTAGAAAAAGCATTCGAATCGGTTGTCTGTTGTCATAGCCCATTAAGGTCCTGCTATCATAAAGAATACGTCTGTCACACGTCCAATACTGATTTCTGCGGTTATTTGAAACCGGTAGCACGTCTGTTATCAATGACAACTCTACGCAAATACCGCTGCTTCTAGTCATTAAGTCAAGGTCATTGGCCACTGCGTTGTCTTTGCTGCAAGAAAATGGCTTAAATCTGGTATTCTCGACCCACTCTTGACACTATGGATTTTGGAATATTGTGTTCCATAACAGATTCAGCAATGAAACGTTCCTTGCAACTACCATCTTGCGTTCAGTGTCTGTTAATTCCCGCCTTACGGCTTTTTCACGTGAATCAGCGGAGTTCAAACGACAGCTCTGCCAGAGCACCGCCCTTATACAACTTGTGCACGTGATGCTGCCGCCATGTCTACTGTGCATATCGCTATCTGGTGACTATTGTCGACGACAGATAAGGTGAAATGAGGAGGCCAAGCGAAACAAATACTGCCTTTCTTCCCATGTTGCCAAACAGGTAGAATTTGTGGATCAATCGCGTTCTGAGTTATGCCAGTGAGGTGGCACAGGTGGAGAAACGAAGTGTATCAATTGCACATTCATTTGAAAAAAATGTTCAAATGTTTGTAAATCTATCGGACCAAACTGCGTGGTCATTAGTCCGTAGCTTACAAACTACTTAAACCTACTATAAAGTTGCCATTGCTTCGTATGATGCCATAATTGTTAAAGTAGATACCGCGATTCTATTTTTTGTACAAGTAATTGATGGTACCGATTTTTTTTTAATTTTGAAATAAATTAGTTAAAGTACAGCACAAAATGAACATTAAAGCAAATAAACCGCGGGTTGCATATTAAAGTCGGGCACCATACAAGCAACAGCACGTTATAAGACTTACGGAAAGCATCCTGCGCTTCGTATTGTAGAAGCTGGAAATAATAACTTTTTTTTTAATTTAATATATGAACGTTGAAGATACTTTCCGTAGTAGATCAATGTTCAGACTGTTCACTTCGCTTTTCATTGTTGTGTGACCGTGGGTGGAACAAGAAGTTACTGGTAAAGATAAAAAAAAATTAAAAAAATGATCGGACTTCGTGAAATTACAAAAGAAATGACTGCAGGTTCTAAAATCAAGCAATGTATAGTATAAGGATGACTGATTGATTGAAATTTTGCAGACAATGCGAAGCGATTGTAATGGCGTCTGAACATTAAACCATTACGGAGGCGAAGGAGCTGAAAATAATAGAAAATAAGTATTTGACCTGGAGGGATTCATTTAAATAAAAGCCAAAGAGAGGGGGTGATTTTAAATTTAAGTAATATATTTTTACAACAATTTGCATCACAATACCTGACATTGAATAGATACATGAATGGAAGACATCCGTTCAGAACGAACATAGATAAGAGAGTGAGTAAAAAAACTACTATCACGGTTCCGTCTTCTCGCTTGTTTGGGAGTAAAAAAATGATGAACGAAATTAAATTAGTTGCATTGCGAGTCAGAGGGAACCGGAGGCGATAAGTATCGCTGATCAAAGATAAACAAAAAATAAATAAAAATTTCAGTGTATCGTTACACTAGGTAAACTAACCTAAGGACAACACACACACCCATGCCCCAGGGAGGACTCGAACCTCCACGGCGAGCAACCGCGCGCTCCGCAGCGAGCATTCATTTGATATATTATTTTTGAGTAGAATGTAAGCATGCTACAAAAGTTATAAGACCCCTATATTCGAGTGGGAACCACACACGTGAGTTTCGTGCTAGTAACTGCTGTTTTATGCCGAGCGAGGTGGCGCAATGGTAACACACTGGAATCTCATTCGGGATCACATTGATTAAAATTCACCTGCGGCCAGCCAGATTTAGTTTTTCTGTTATTTCCCTAAATCGCTCCAGGGAAATGGCAGGATTATTCTTTTTAGTAAGGGCACGCCCGATTTCGTTCCCCATGATTAAAGCTTTACATGACTTTCAAAATGATCAAATGTTTGTTAAGCTTAAGGGACTTAACTACGGGGTCATCAGGTCATCAGTCCCTAAACTTACAAACTACTTATGAACTACCTACAACTAAGGACGGCACAAATATCAATGCCCGAGGGGGATTCGAACCCCCGACCGTAGTGGCCGTGCAGACTGTGACTGAAGCGCCTCAGTCCCCTCGGCCACCGCGGCCGGCTACATGACTTTCCTCAATCATTAAAGACGATAATGCCCTGATGGTTTCTTTGCAAGGGCACGGACCATTTCTTCTTCCCTGACCTTCCCGAAAATCCCAAGTGTAAACTCCAACTCTAATGATTATCTTGGGCTGCTATAGCGCAGTGAAATAATTCATTGGTGAAGCGTGAAAAGTTGTAGTGCCCCGAGTTTCGAAACCGGGATGTGATAATTTTTTTTTATTTTGTTGCCTGGCATTGCAATATTCTTCTCATAATGCATCTAGATGTCTAAATTATTTTTCTTAATATTTTACGTATTCCTCGTATTTAGCTAAATAATCAGTATTGGTGCTATTCTTGGTTGATAGATACCGTACATTTTCCTTTTTGTCTTACAGGAAATCTTTATTCATGTTTTTTTTTATAGCCTTATGTTTAATTTGAGTTACTTTTAGAGGAATACAGTTTTCAAACATGGTGCTGACGTTATTAGTGAATATGTTATATTTTTCTCTCATGTGATGAGCACTTCACACAATGAGGGACTGCTCTCTGTACGATGAGTGCGCAGGCAGTTTTCGTCAGTGCTAACGTAGGAGTGTAGTAATCACTTTAGAAAGATTAAAACAAAGGCTCACACCCTTCTCCCACAGTTCTCTTACAAGATATGAAGTGTCGTCGTAAATTGTGGACTGAGAAACCGTACGCAGATGTTGCGGCGAACAAAGCGAAACTCTTCTGAAACCTTCTTTCTTGTCTGAGCCATTCACATTTTGTATATTCCGGGAAGAAAGAAAAGTCGACAAGTCTCACAAAATCCCTTTTAGACGTCCTGTACTGGTAGGTGTTCCACTGTTCCTGCTCTTCGCTTCGCATTCATTTGTGTAAAATCCCACGAACACTCAGAGATTGCACCGAGCGGTATAAAAGTGCTACGTAATCTTGAAGCAGTAATAAATCTCCCAGCTTTAACGGGACTGCCGACTTACTACCAAACATAACATTCATCTTTCTGTGTTGATTCCGGGACCGGAGCTTTTCGAGGGATTCGTGATAACTGTAAGGAATTTAGGCCCCAGGAAAACGTGTCGTAAAACGTGCGTCTTGGAATTGCGTCCGCAGACCACTTAAAAATTTATGTTTCCTGACGGTGAATTTGGAGAGTAACAGTGCAGCAGAATGGCGGAGAAGTTTACGAGACGCAGGTGTACAACTTTTCTCCAAACGCAGCAAACAGTCCGCTCACAAAGGACGGGCCCCACAAGAGACGGAAGAATTGGCGGACCACAGAAAACATACCGCAATGCCCTGCCTTCCAACCGCAAGGGCTCGAAAGGCCCAGACACGGTCAATAAAAGGTAGATCGCAAAGGGGGGAGTGGCCTCTTTCCCGGAAGAAAGCCATAGCTATACAAAAGCCGTGCAGAAACACTGGCCTCCAATTTCCCGTTCCCCGTCCTCCAGCAGCTTAGTTTTTGTTCGATGATCAGCGTTGATTCTGATCGTGTGTGTTTTTCGCGTATACCAGTTTATATTAAAAGAAATCAATTAGTTGTGTTTGATTATATAATGGGTCACTTAGCTCTTAACTTGGGTGAAGTTAGCAAAGTTCAAATGTTTGTTAAGCTTATGGGACTTAACTACGGGGTCATCAGTCCCTAAACTTACAGACTACTTATGAACTACTTACGAACTAGGACGGCACAAATATCCATGCCCGAGGGGGGATTCGAACCCCCGACCGTAGTGGCCGTGTAGACCGTGACTGGAGCGCCTCAGTCCCCTCGGCCACCGCGGCCGGCTGAAGTTAGCAATCGCAGTAACTAATCATTTTGGATTCACACCTCATGCGTTTTTTCAAGTACGCCGTAAAAATATTGAGGTTCGTCTGATATGCAAAACACTGTTTTTTTCTTGTTTCAGGACCTCTGTGCCGTCATCAGTGGTTGATTTATTTATTTATTGCTGTGAAAATGTATGTAGTTTAGTACTAACCTAGGTGTGAAAATTATGGCTAAAAGTAGTATGTATTAGTATTCAAACTGTGAAAATGAATATATTTTAGTACGAACCTAGGCATGAAAATTAGGCCTTAAAGTAGTATATCTTAATATGCAAACTTAAATTTCCAAACTATGACATACTACTTTTAGGCCTAATTTTCAAAACTAGGATAGTAATAAAATAATTTTCACAACTGTAAATAAATAAACACAGTGGTGCTGAAACATGTTTAGATAACAAGGGGAAAAACCACAGTGTTTTGCCTATCAGGAGGTCTTCATCTATAAATGTGAATGTCTGTTCGGTGTACGTTTATCACGTCTGAACCACAAGACATAAAGAGCTAAAAATTTGTACAGTTACTAATGTCTACCCGGGAAAGGCTTTAGGCACGGTTTTATGGCGATCGGATATATTAATGTGAATGTCTGTTCGGTGTACGCTTATCACGTCCGAACGACAAGACGCAGAGACTTGAATATTTTTACAGTTACTAATTTATACCTGAGGAAGGTTTTAGGCATGGTTTTATAGCGATCTGATAGATATTTAGTAATTTGAAGAATTTACGCGAAATGCGGATCAGTAATTACTGTTCGAAAATTATATTTACTCTTTGAAAATGGTTTTATTGGTTGCATTGTTGCTTGAGGGCTGATAATGATAAAAGAGTGGAGTATATTGGGATGGAAAGTTGTCGGTGTATATAAAATTCTACGTGTGTGTGTGTGTGTTAATATTTCGCTCCGCAGCGAAAATTACAGAACGCAAATGAATGGTCTGTGTGTAATTGTTGTCGTACGTCTCCCGTTGTACACCATAGCAGTTCCATGCCGATAACTATAAGGGGGTGAAAAATATGGTGGTTGAAGGTCGTCAAATAATGAAAAAATCGGACTGAAGGCCAGCGATGACGTTTGCGACTCTATAGCAAGGAGGTTACATACAGCGAAACGTGATGCCACAGACCATATCTTAGGTCTATGCGTGCTACAATGTCTTCAGCTCTTTCTCTTGAAGAAAATATAAGAATAAATAAATAAAGCAGTAAAAAAGAAATTTCTTTTAATACATCTCTTTAAAAAAATCCATTTGACGTTTCGCGCATTACATTCCTTCATATATGCCGTTTCCAGTTCGTCTAGTTTTGCCATGACAATTAACAAAGCTCAAGGATAATCATTTGTAGTGGTAGCATCAAGTTTGAACAGTGCTATACATCGAGATATCGACGTGCGCAAGTCGAACAGAGATTAAATTCACGTAATATCTTTGCTATTGCTCATTCATTTTTCTATACGTGTTTATTCTGTTTTAGTTCAGTTTTTGTTTCTGTTTTCTGTTATGGAAATATACGTGTATGTTACCCAAGAAATGTTGCTGTTAACTTAATGTATTACGAGTCGCAACACATTAAACGTCACAGGAATCCATTTACAGCAAAATGTTCAAATGTTTGTATAGTCTATGGGACTTAACTATGGGGTCATCAGTCCCTAAACTTTACTTATGAACTACTTATGAACTACTTACGAACTAGGACGGCACAAATATCCATGCCCGAGGGGGATTCGAACCCCCCGACCGTAGTGGCCGTGCAGACCGTGACTGGAGCGCCTCAGTCCCCTCGGCCACCGCGGCCGGCTCCATTTACAGCCCTCATGTTTTTGACATGGTCAATTATACGTCGCTTGCTCAAGAGTGGGCAACTCAAAAAGTCTCTACATTTACCCTCCAAACAATACTACAAATAACGTAGTTTACTAGAATGTCCTAAAATGAAATTAAAATGAATTTGGACATTACTCTCACCATACGTGTTGAGATATTGCAACACAGGCTATAAGGAATAATGTATGTATTATTTATTGTAAATCATTAAGCACTTCACATAATTTTATTTTTTATTCGAATGTTCATTAAAAATGTTTGTTTTCTAAAAAAAGGTATTGTATTTCATCCTTCAAAAACAGTCTCCTAGCACACTACTGACAGATAGCTTATCTATCATAAGCCAGTCCCAGTTGGTCCCAGTTAGTGTGTACCAGGGGTCATCAAACTGCGGCCCACGGGCCGAATCCGGTCCGTGACGTCAGTTCATCCGGTCCGCCGATGGTATCTAAATTTACTGGATAAAAAGGACGTAGCGCGAGACTTGTGATACCATCTCAATTAAAAAAGTTATGTTTAGAATAATGGAAGATATATTCGCATGTACGGTCACATATTGGCTGCTATGTACTTTAAATTTACATAATTATTAAATTAATTTATCTGCTTCATTCGGGGACATACCCCCAACCACCGTCATTGAAGAGGTTGATTCTGAATTCTGTGAGTTGCTTTTAAACGCTGGCTGTGGTCAAATCCTGTTTCGTCTTTACAAACTTAGAAACGAAACAAATGTTTTCCCCACTGAAAGAGATAAGAGATGATCGACAGCTGTCTGGTCCTACCCGGCTGTCGACTTATCAGTTTTGATCGACGTGTACCACATGAATGAACTCGAAAGTTCGCTAACTTCGTTATCTCAACCGTATCGTCAAAGCAGGTCGGGAAAAGCTGTCATTCTTGGAAGCACATCTCGAAAGAGTAAATTTTATCATTTTCCCTGTGTCAAAGAGTTGTGTGTTACAATCCGCGACGATATCTACCCCGAGTTTAAGACAAAAATGTTAGTCTTCGTATGCTCATCTTGTTCTAAGATGACTAGGACATCGCTGTAAATTTACTTATAAATAGACCAACACACACCTGCCATTAATGTTATAAATCGTTTATTATTAATTTCGGTAACTCATTCTACCATCTTCAGAACCTTGCTTAGTTGGCTACCATCACATAACCACGGTTCATATAGATGTTCTCATACGTAAACCAATCTTTTATACCTGCCTAATGAAGTTCTATATCTGCAATTTATCAAATCCTATTCAGTCTTGTGGTGTTCCTTCCTGATGCAGTTTACAAAGCAGTGATTTGAAAGAAGGTATTTTGTAGGCTAAGGTTAGTGTTAACGTAATGAGATAAAAATAATGCACAAATATATTTTGCACTACGCTCTAATTATAGAGCGCGTTGCAATGAGCAATTATTCAAAAATCAAATGTTGAAATGTTTTTAAGTCTATGGGAAACTGGTAGGATCATCGGTCCTTAGACTTACAAACTACTTAAACTAATGCTAAGTAAAACACACACACTCACATGCCCAAGGTAGGACTCGAATCTCCGACGGGGAGCGGCCGCACAATCCGTAGCATGGCGTCTTAGACCACGCGGCTATTCCCGCGCGGCAGCAACTATTGTTTTTTGAAAACAGTGAATATGCCTTACCCATCCATCGCACAGGACACTTGCCCCCAAGATATTTTCTTTAATGAAATCCGGATGACTGCACAGAGTTCCTGAATCACTATTGATCGTTAGAGACAGAGCACGAAGTCAGTTTTTTTTTTTTTTTTTTTTTTTTTTTTTTTTTTTTTTTTTTTTTTTTTTTTTGTTAACGGCAGAGGAGGAAATTTATCGTGCCCTTTCGAAGAGAGTGATTTAGGAAATGACAGGGAAACTTAAGTCTGGATGTCCAGAGGTCGATTTGAACCGCCGTCCCCACGAATGCGAGTTCGACCATCTTGTCACCTCGTTCGGTGGTGTTCAAGCTTCACAAACCCTACATGTCAGAACAGATGCGTCGCTCGGAAGACCATCTGCACGGTTGCTCGACAATGTTGCCTGTTTTCCAGGAGTTCTCTTGCTGTATCGCCTTACCTGATTAACTACGGTCGGGGGTTCGAGTCCCCCCTTGGGCATGGATATTTGTGCCGTCGTAGTTCGTAAGTAGTTCATAAGTAGTTTGTAAGTTTAGGGACTGATGACCCCGTAGTTAAGTCCCATAGACTATACAAACATTTGATTTTTACCTGATTAGTGATTACTGCTGCTGGCAACACAGAGACGTGGCACATCTACCCACAGTGAAACCATTCTGATAGTCGGCTAATATTGACTAACAATACCTGCAGGCAATATTTTAACAACCACTCACCAAGTTCGTACTGAGATCCCCATTAGTAAAATTTCGGGAACGAAGCTTTGCAGACAAAAACGTCTCCATTTCCTGGCCTTCATTGTAACAATTTTCTTTTCTTTTCTTTATAATTTCCTCAGGAATAAAATGTGAAGATACAAGTGTTAAAAAGTGAGAAAACATGTTTGTATTGGGAAAATGTTCAGCCAAAACTCAGTTAGGGATGTTTATTTAACATATTTGGGAATTTTATCATAATAATAATAATAATTAATATTATTATTTTATTGAACCTAAAGTAGGAGGACAAAGGAAAAGAACACATAACTGAAGAAGGAAAAATACATCAGAAACAACATTATACATTAAAAATAGATATTACAATAAAACATTACAAAAGAAAAGAACTTAAAAACACGGGTTACTAAACAAAAAAACTTGCAATAGTATACATTACAAATACAAAAAACAAATGAAGGAATGTCAGTCAAAGATATGTTGGTCCACCCCTAGCGTCATCCACCAGACGTCTCGGTTCCGCTTCTTTAAGGATGGCTGTTACTCCATCCCTTCAAGCCGCCGGCCGTCCGCTTGGGCGTTTTGCAGCGGGTTGAGAATGGAGGACTCGGTTAGTGAGGGATCTTTCCGCTCGGAAGGTGTGACCAAGCCATTACATAGTCTCTTCTGCCAAATACTCTTCCAACGAGTGGTTTTCCGAAGCGCTGTATTGGTCTTCTATCTTTCTTCGCTCCCATTTATTTTTCATTTTATTATAGACTGGTTCACAATTCTTTCGAAGTACATTTCTTTCAAATGCATAGACTGATTCTTCTGTTGTTGCTAGCTTCGCTTATGTATAAATCTACTGGCTATACTTGTGTCGTGTACAGGACATATGAACAGGTTGTTCAGACTACAGAAGTGCGAGATTAGAATTTGTTATGCGTTGATACAATTCTTTCGTAACTTCACTTCTACTTCACTGCTCAAAACAATTAGGGAATCACGTTAGATATCACACACAATACACATATAGTAAGTATTTAATTTAGATATTGGTTACAATTGTAATTTGTGTGAGATTATTTCTCAGCTCTTTACTTGAAGTTTACTTAACGTTTACTTAGAGCGAGGCACCGTGGGGCTACTATAATAGTGAAAAAGTCATTCTCGTTGCCCTCTAAAATAAGGTGTGTGATCACCTCGGACGGCCAGTACAGTTGCACACCCGCGTGGCATGGACAGTATTAAGTTCTCAATCAGCTCTTGAGGCACATTTATTCTTCCATGAGTGCAATATTCAGCTTTGCAACAATCGAGGGTGGTGCTGGTCTGACTGCATTACAACTGCCAAGTACATTCCAGACCTCCTCGATTGGGTTTAAGTCCGGTGAACAAGCTGCGACTCCACTCGTTCAGTTCCCTCAGCTTGAAGCATGTTGTGCACCAGTTCAGCTCTGTGGGGACGAGCATTATCGTCTAGCAGAAAGAATCCACCTATGGCACCAGCTTAGGGCACAAAAAAGGTCGAAGGATCTCGTCTCTATACCTCTGAGCGACCAAGGCGTCATTCTGAACGATATAGTGCTCCGTACGTCCGCCAACACTCACTCCTGCGCACACCATTCGTCCTCCACCATGACATGGTGATGTTTCCTGCATCTAAGCAGGATTGTTCCACGTTCTCTCCAGATGAGGGAACGACGATTGCCTGTCAGAACACAAAATCTTGCCTCATCTGTGAACAGGACACGGCGCCATTCGTTACGACTCCCATCCTGATGTTCTCTCGCATATCTAAGGAAGTTAACTACATCTACATAGATACTCTGCAAATCACATTTAAGAGCCTGGCAGAGAGTTCATTAACCACTTTCATAACTTTTCTCTACCGTTCCATTCTCTAATAGTGCGTGGGAAGAAAGAACACCTAAATCGTTTCGTTTTCGATCTGATTTCTCTTATTTTATTGGGATGGTCATGTCTCCCGAAGTAGGTGGGTGCTAGCAAAATATCTTCACATTCAGAAGTAATAGTCGGTGATTGAAACTTCGCAAACAGATCACACCGCAGTGAATAACGTCTTCCCTTTAATGATTTCCACCCCAATTCGTGCAACATTTCCGTGACGCTTTCCCACCCGTAACGTGATAAAACAAACGAGCTGCCTTTCTCTGAACCTTCTCAATGTCTTCCGTCAGCCCCACCTGGTGAGGGTCCCACAAGGGGTTATCAGTCCCTAGGTTTCACACAGACACACACACACTCACTCTCTCTCTCTCTCTCTCTCTCACACACACACACATAGGCCTGAGGCAGGAGTCGAACCTCCGACGGCGAGTAGCGGCCCGCTCCGCAGTCAAGCACCTTAGAGCGCTCGGTCACTCTACCGCGGCCCGCCCAGTTTATGTGGACTAAACGGTGTCGTGGTTTTAATGGGACACACACCATAGCCCTCCGTGCGTAAATACCGCATTCGCGAAGGCAGTTTCGGACAAGTTGTGTATATATTACGCGTGCTGTTGCTGCCTGGAGGGTGCGTTGCAGCTGAGATGCATTCAGTGTCTCGACGGGCTGTTAACCGGTGATGACGGTCACGTCTTACTGATTTTACCTGTCGACGACCTTGGGCTTGCCTTCTTTTGACAGTTCCTGTTACCTGAAATCGCGTCCAATTCTTGGAAATCAGACTTTGAGACAGCGCACTAGCTGCCTGCAGGCACCTCCCTGTGTGTCTGTCCCTCTTCCAACTTTCCTGTGGCCCTCTTTGCCATAGCTTCGGGTAAGTCACGTTGTTGTTCCATTGCACTACCTGCTCACTGCACTGAACCCTACTGTTTGTGTTATTCGTTTGGTAAACACAAGTCAAAACCAATCCCCTCTGCAGCAACTTTTTGTTATTACCACTATCTCGATTGCCGTAATGTTGTTGTCTGTGTAGAACCGACAGAAAGACGTCAAACTATTTTCGTTCATTCTGCCGATGACAATACTTCAGAAACTAGATTGATTTGATTTTCTCAGGTAAGCCAAAACAGTCTTGGTTCAACCCACCACTGCCCGCACCGAAGCTAAGTTTATTGTGCGGTATCGCTCCCTGTATATCTAGTAAAGCCAACCAATGCCCTTGAACAGTGCAAGGAATCCCTTTACCAGTTCTTTATTAGACACAATTTCTTCGGGTCTGGTTGTCCCAAATGTTCTGTGCCTTTTACTCTCCAATAGCCGGCCGCGGTGGCCGAGGGGACTGAGGCGCTACAGTCACGGTCTGCACGGCCACTACGGTCGGGGGTTCGAATCCCCCCTCGGGCATGGATATTTGTGCCGTCGTAGTTCGTAAGTAGTTCATAAGTAGTTTGTAAGTTTAGGGACTGATGACCCCGTAGTTAAGTCCCATAAGCTTAACAAAAATTTGAACATTTGAACTCTCCAATAGAATGTATTCGAAGATTAGATGTGATGCAGTTTCATGACCGTCATAGCAGATCCTACAGATCCTACATTTAGGGTCCTCTTCTGTTATTCCCATTGTATGTAGGTGTTTTTTTTTTTTTTTTTTGAAATTCCCATGGCCTGTCAGCAATCTAACCAAGAGTCTAATCTCTGTCCTGTTCAGGCCCAGGATTGCAGAGCTTCTTTTAAAACATGGCTTTGGCATCATTACCTTGCCATGTTTTTGTTGATAGATCAGAAACTAGATATCTCAACTGATGTCCTAATGTAGTTAATATGGAGCTGAGACACTCGAACTCAGCAAAATAAAATTAACGTGCAGCAGCTAAAATTGCAAGCAGTAATAGTCAGGCAACTTTATGTCCTCCAACAAATTTCTACATCTACATACATACTCCGCAATTCACCGCAAGGTGCGTGGCGGAGGGTACACTGTACCACTACTAGGCATTTCCTTTCGTATTCCACTCCCAAATTGAACGAGGAAAAAAAGAATGCCTATATGCCTCCGTACGAGCCCTAATTTCTCTTATCTCGTCTTTGTGATCTTTACGCGAAATGTAAGTAGGCGGCAGCAAGATCGTACTACACTCAGCTTCAAATTCCGGCCCTCTAAATTTACTCAACAGAAATTCACGAAAAGAACGTCGTCTTTCTTCCAGCGATCCCCAATTGAGTTGCCGGAGCATTTCCGTGACACTCGTGCATTGGTCGAACCTACCGGTAACAAATCTAGCTGCTCGTCTCTGAACCGCCTCTATGTCTTCCTTTAAACCGATCTGCTGCGGGTCCCAAACACTTGAGCAATACTCAAGACGTAGTCGTACAAGAGTTTTATACGCGGTCTCCTTTACAGGCGAAGTACATCTTCCCAAAATTCTCCCAATAAACCGAAGTCGGCTGTCTGCCTTACTCACAACTGTCCTTACATGCTCGTTCCATTTCATATCGCTCTGCAATGTTACGCCTAGATATTTGAACGACGCGACAGCATCAAGAAGCTCACTACTAATGCTGTATTCGAACATTATAGGATTGTTTTTTTCTACTCATGTGCATCACCTTACATTTTTCCACATTGAGAGCTAGCTGCCAATCTTCGCACCAACTAGAAATTTTGTCTAAGTCATCCTGTATGCTATTACAGTCAGTTACAGACGACACCCTCACATACACCACAGCATCATCAGCAAACAGCCGCATATTACAACTTACTCTGTCCATCAGATCATTTATATAGATAGAAAATAATAGCGGTCCTATCACACTCAATTTAAAAACATTTAAAACAATGTCCTAACTTCTTCTCGGTTACACGTTTGAAGTCATTTGTCAGGTATCAGACTTTTGATTCTCTAGTGTATTCGTTATGGAGGAGCTAGGAAGTGGTTGTGCAGCCTGCGCCACGCGCCTCAGCGGCGCGAGGCGTGTGCGGTGGGCAGCGGCGAGGCGTGCGGTAAGTCGGCAGGAAGGGCCGTCAGCGCCGGTAATCGAAGCAGGGACCGCGCGGAGCGGCCGTGCATTATGCAGGCGGCCGAGTGTGCGACCGTGTCGCAGCCGCGCTGTCGCCGCGCCCGCGCCCGCGCCCACCGCCCGTCACGGACACTACACAGGCCGTGTGCGGCCGCGCACTGCCGAGCAGGCGCTTCAGCCTCTGCACGGTCACCCATTTCTTGTCCACCACAAATGACTACTAGTCCACAACAATGGAAAAAATACGCTGCCAGAAATAAAATACAACTCCCTGTAGAACTTTTCTTGCAGTGCCCTCATGGTTATTATCGTAATATAGCAAACACTCGTGGTCGGGTAGGTTCATTCACTCAATCACTCCATGGCACTGCGGTCCTCTGAGGACCTTGGCTTCCTGGGTCACAAATTTCCAGTCGTCTCGGTTGAAAGATTCATATCTTTGTTCCGCAGGGAGCATCTTCTGTCGGTGCGCGTTCCCGCGTTTGAGCAGTAGCAGTGCAGTAGTGGTTGTTGTCCGGACTCGGAAGTGTGAGCAGGGAGAGTGTTGCAGGCAGTCTAAGAATGAAGTTGTATATCGCAGCATGAACTTGGCACATTTCTTAATGAATTTTTCCATGTATAAAGATGTTAAGAAAATAATTGAATCTGATATGTACCTTGGCAGTATGAAGATTAGAGGTAAGTAGCATTATGCTGCTGTTATTGTCCGCATTGCGTAGATATGATCGATGTTTATACTGCTCTTTTTGAGAGCGCAGAAAGTGAAGGAACTAAAGATTGGTGTAAATCATTCCCTTGTAACTACCTTACAGTTTTTGTACAACATTGTTTAGAGTCTAGTTGAATATAGAGGATTTCAACTTAAATGCATTTCACATCTACTTCAAGTTATCCATATACCCATAAAACCCCATTAATTGTTTTTCTACAATCATGGATGAAATTTGTTTTTATTGTAGTAAGTGAATTCGCATAGCACCTTCGCGAATTCAGTTGTTTTTTGTCTCTTAGTAGCAGTAGCATGCTTGTGGCAATAGAGTTGAAAGCAGTAGCACACGCTGTTTCCTTGCGCACAGGTAGGCCAGAAAGACATACAGTGTTAACCCTTGAAACAAATATTTCAAGAGTAAGTGTCACATTCTGATTTAATTGTCAACCTCTCTCTTCAGCACCACGCTTGCATCGTACTGTTCAAAGTCTTATGTAATGATACAGGCGTTTTCGTACCAGAGGTCAAGTTCCATTTTCTATTAACAAAGTTACACTATCAGTATTTGTTTTATTTTGTATTTATTTTGTTGTTGCTCAAAGTCATCTTTATTCATTTTGATAATTGTTCAGTCAGATTAGTGTGTTATGTTACAAGTGCAGATGACCAATACCAATTACTGATTATAAATTATTTTATGAACAGAATTGTATGTCATACAAACAACAGTGACGCATTCGTTGATGAAGAGAAACGCCCCCTTTTCTATGGATAACTTTCACGGTCTTCAGCGCGCCTGCGCCACCTCCTCGCTGCCACTGCTCTCATGTCGGCTTCCACATCTTCCAGCCACCTTACACGCCGTCATCCTCTCCTTCTTCTACCACCAGAATGTCTCATCATCTTCTTCGGGAGCATTTCTTCTGTCATTCGCCGCTGGACATGTCTTAACCGTCTTAGCCTTCCCATTTTGACTGCGGTTACCAAATCAGTTCTTCGTACACAGGTCTTATTTCTTTATTAGGTCCTAATTCTCCATATCACACCTTCTTTTATAGGACCAAAAATCTTCCTCTGCATATTCTTTCCATGTATTAAGTATCTTCTCTGAAGGCTCCGTCAGTATCCATCCTCATTACCATACATAACCTGGTTTGATCACTGTTTTGCAAAGTGTCTAGTAAAGTCATCTGAAGATCAAAACCAACTGCAGAACGATCTGAATAAGATATCAGTATGGTGTAAAAGTTGGCAATTGAGTCTAAATAATGAAAAGTGCGAAGTCGTGCACATGAGTACGAAAAGAAATCCGTTAAACTTTGTTTACAAGATAATCAAATGTGAAGACCGTAAACTCCACAAAATACCTAGGATTTACTATTACTTCAGACTTAAACTGGAAAGAACACGTAGATAATGTCGTGGGAAAGGCGAACCAGAGCCTGCGTTACATTGGTAGAACCCTTAAAAGATGCAACAGAACTACTTAAGAAACTGCATACACTACCCTTGTCCGTCCGTTTTTGGAGTATTGCTGCCCAGCGTGGGATCCTTATCAGGTGGGTTTGACGGAGGACATCGAAAGAGTCCAAAGAAGGGCAGTTCGTTTTGCACTGTCACGATACAGGGAAGACAGCGTTACGGAAATGATACAGGATTTAGGATGGGAATCATTACAACAACGGCGCTTATCGCTGCGGCGTGGGCTACTTACGAAACTACAATCGCCAACATTCTCCTCCGAATACGAAAATATAATGCTAACTCCCACTTACATAGGCAGAAAAGATCATCAGAATAAAATACGAGAAATCAGAGCTAAAACGGAGAGATTCAGGTGTTCTTTATTCCCGCGCGCTATTCGAGAATGGAATGGGAGATAAATAGTATAAAGGTGGTTTCGATGAACCCTCTGCCAGGCACTTAAATGTGATTTGTAGAGTATCCCATGTAGATGTAGATGTAGATGTAGATATAGTTTCCTACTTACGTTCTTACTTTTGAGCATGGTATATAGTGCTCTATATGATCTGTCGGCAGCCCTAATTCGGTTTCTTACATCTGCTTCCACTTTGTTTTCGGATGTTGTTACCGAGCCAAGATAAATAAAGCTATCTACTCTTTCAAAGTTTTACCCTTCTAACTGTCTACCATCTGTGTTTTTTCTAACCCTCTCGGTTACCATATACTTAGGTTTTGTTTCTCTGATTTCTAAATCAAGGTTCTGGGCAGCGGCTTCAAACTCTTTGAAGGCTGATGCGAGTGCTTCCGCACTTCTATCACTCATTACTACATCATCTGCATACGTTAATATTTGCAGAAATCTATTGTAAATATTGCCTCCTGGATTTGTGGTTACTGATCTTACTGCTTTCTCTAATACCAGATTGAATATTACAGGGGGATAATGGTCGAGTAGGGTAGTCTTCCAATCATTTCTGAGTACGGAGCAGTGACGGCGCTGGTGCAGTGGACTTCCGGAGAAAAGGCTGACCGCGCGAAAAGCTGTACTGTGTATTAAAAGGTTTTAAGTCGTGGAGGAAGCACGCAGCTGCGCATGAACGGCCATGCGCGCTAATGCGCCTTGGTGCTGTGTGATCGGCTGCTCTACTCGGGCCGGCCGCGGTGGCCGAGCGGTCTGCGGCGCCCAATTCACGTTCTGCACGGCCACTACGGTCGGGGGTTCGAATCCCCCCTCGGGCATGGATATTTAGTATTAGCTAGTTCAAAAGTAGTTTGTAAGTTTAGGGACTGATGACCCGATAGTTAAATCCCATAAGCTCTACAACCATTTGAACAATAAAATACGAGAAATCAGAGCCAGAACGGAGAGATTCAGGTGTTCATTCTTCCCGCGCGCTATTCGAAAATGGAATGGGAGATAAAATAGTATAACGGTGGTTCGATGAACCCTCTGCCGGGCACTTAAATGTGATTTGCAGAGTATCCCATGTAGATGTAGATGCAGAAGTAAATTTCACTTAGGCATACGTGTTTTTATTATTTATTTATTTACGTTTAGTTATTTGATGACGCAAGTACGTCGTTCTGTGACGGCGACCCTCCCCCCTCCCACCAAGCAAAACTTGGAGACCCCTTAGGGTTCACGACCCACTGATTGAAAAAACTCTGCTATAAACATCTACGAGAGATTCGAGTCCTCCTGCGGGCACGGATGTTTGTGATGTCCTTAGCATAATTAGTTTAAGTAATTTGTAACTCTATGGAATTGATGACCTCTGCAGTTTTTTTTATTTATTTATATGCTGCAGGCATACTTGGCGACGCGCTATCCCGCCACTGCGTGGCGGCGGTGCGGCCGAACACAATTGAGGCGCTATGGTTCGAAGCGCGAGGCCGTTTCCCGTTGGGGGATCGAATCCTCAAAATGTTTGTAAATCTATTGGACCAAACTGCGTGGTCATAAGTCCGTAGCTTACAAACTACTTAAACTAACGTAACTAACCTAGGGCAACACATACACCCATGCCCCAGGGAGGACTCGAACCTCCGACGGCGAGTAACTGCGCGCTCCGCAGCGTGGCGCCTTAGACCGCTCGGCTACTCTACCGCGGTTCGAATCCTTCCTCGGGCACGGATGTTTGTGCTGTCTTTAGTATAAGTTAGTTTATAAGTATTTTGTAAGTTTAGGAACTGATGACCCCGCAGTTAAGACCCATAAGCTTAACAAACATTTGAACATTTTTGTGGCCGGATATTACTGGATACTTCCGTTATTACGTACGCATTTTCATTACAATTTGCGCCTTATGGTGTTCATTAGTCGACAACAACAAGAACCCAGCATCTACGGCACCAGCCGCAACGTAGCGATGCATTACAACAGCGGCTCAATGTGGCGACCACCAACGTCGTTATACACATTGTACCTCCGAAGCATGTTCTGGTACACTCTCTCCATCCCACCTGGTATCTCTTCAATGTCTTGTGCAGCGGCCAGAACTCTGTCCCTAAGCAGATGTTGACGAGTTACACATCTGAATTGAAACTGTCTTAGAAAGGAAACGATACGTTTCCGGACATGGGTTCCTATTCAATATGTTATGTACTCATTACCCTCTACAAGTCCTAGAAGTTTGTAACGGTAATGTCCGATCACCCTGTATACTTTTACAAATATCATGAGGTATATCGATCAAGTCGTGGAAAAATGTATAAAACAATCCTTTCCATTGTACGGTATGACTTGACAGTTTGCTATCAGTTGAGTCTGATAGTTGACTGTGATGCCATACCATTTTAAACAATGGAAAGGGTTGCTTTATACTTCTTTCCACGAATTGGGCGATAAAGCTGACTACATTTGTAAAAAAAAGTTATTTGCTTCTGAAATGTTCAAATGTTCAAATGTTTGTAAAGTCTATGGGACTTAACTACGGGGTCATCAGTCCCTAAACTTACAAACTACTTATGAACTACCTTATACTAAGGACGGCACAAATATCCATGCCCGAGGGGGGATTCGAACACCCGACCGTAGTGGCCGTGCAGACCGTGACTGGAGCTCCTCAGTCTCCTCGGCCACCGCGGCCGGCTTGCTTCTGAAAAAGACACGCATAGACACGCATAGATACCTTGGTTAACCCTTTAATGCATAGTGTAGATGATCAGCTACATACCTTATTTTTTCTATTATCTTTAAAACTGACCAACATTTTACTACAAATTCATTTACAGCTGCTTGTGTACATAGTCTTACATATGCTAGTAGCTCGATCAGAAATTATAAATTGCTCAGTGCTACTGAATCATTTCGACAGTTAGCTGCATTGAGTTACTCCTAACCGGTGACTTTGTTTACTTTAGTATTACTCCTTTGCCATGTAAAATTAGTCAATTACATACTACTGTTGCATTATGAGTTACGTTTTGGAAAGATGAGAGGCATAATAGTGATAATTACTGCATCGGGCACATCATGGAAGCACTATATAGCTAACCAGCTATGAACTTTCTGTTGCTAGTAGTGAATAACAATTTTAAGGATTTTTTCAATATTTTTTCAATATATGTGCACTATACATTAATTGTAGTATTTTTTTATAGCTTCAAATAAAAAGGCATGCATTAAAGGGTTAAGGTGAATGAAGATTCACCTGCAGCTGATTGACTGTGTGCATGTTAGTCTGAAGCTTTGTACGGTTGTTGTCAAGAGCTTTCTTTGTAAATATTAACTAATGACGCATCAGCTGTAAAAGCCTCCAGAATATCCTAACATATAACCTCTTATCAGACGCCATTTGTTGGCTGCTTTGTTAAAAAAATAAGTACTCCTCAATGGACTAGTGATCTAGTGATCATGAACGGTCGAGAGCTGTCTTCCAGTTGGTAATATTAATGCGACACTCGTTTATGTTACTCTTAATTTTTTTTCCTCTGACGTCCCAAGCATCAGTTTGCTATTGATGGACTAATTCGCTTGTTTGGGAACTGTGTGCCCTGCCCGTTGAAACCGGCGTCTCAGCCATCACTTCTACACTGGTTTTATTTGTCTCTTCAAGAGTGTCGACATTTGTATGTCTTTCTTGCCATCTTAAACGCAGAAGGCTCCTTAGGCATCGAAGTTCCACTTTATGAGCTGCCTACTGTAACACTTTTCAGAACCATAAATACAGCAGAAAAGCTGCAATTTCGTTCTTTAGGTCGCTTTTATTTTGTATATGACCGGTTTCGGGCCAGCTACCTATCTTCAGATCTGTTAACAAGAATTGAATGACAACTGATTGTAAAATACTGTCAATAAAGTTAATAGAATGAAAATGAAAAAAATAATAATAATAAACATACATGCCAGATTCTCACAGTCACTGAAAATCTTAAAGGTATGACATGGGCCGAACAAGTACGAAGAGACCTTACTGATGCTCAACGTACCATTCAGGACACATCTACAATAGCAAAATAGACAAGTCGGACGTCCAGCCAGAGACAAGAGCTAAAAAAGCAGCACAAAGTGGACAGATAAAAGAAAGAAAGCCATGAGCGAGAAAATGAAGGTCTCATGGACAATCCGCAGGAAGAACTGCAGAGACTTCACGTAACCACAAAGGGTCTACTAAAAACATAGCAATTTTATAAAGGTGTATATTAACCTGTTACTTTCTGAACAAGATTTTCAATGTCGTAACTAACGTACAAGTATCATCCCGAGCCTTTAAATTACATTTTACATTAGACTGCAGGTGGAAGTTTGAGCGTTTAAAATTATTAATACACTCTGTAAGGAAGAAATTATTATTTTTTTTGTAAAGTCAGCGTATAAAATTGATGTATGTAACTGAAATCAATTAATTAAAAAAATCTTTAAAAATAACAACAAATACAACTGCGTTTCAATAAAAATTTAGAATTATTTTCCCTTTATAATTTTATGTTCATTTCTTTATTTGATTTAAATAATATGTAACAAATTCTCTCAAAAGTTTTAACTGGATATTGCGTCTTCTCTTCAGGTTATGAGTGGAGCATCCCTGTGTCAGTCGGCAAGCGTCGTAACGTCGAAGTTTCCTCCTGCGTGTCCCGTTCACTGCCGGCAGTTAGCTGTTGGGCGCCGAAGGTGGTATCTGCCAGCGCGTCACGTTCCAGGCATCACTACAAAATGGCGCAAACGTGGTTACGCATGAAATCACTTCGTTCATTCAGGAATTTGTTCACTGTATTTATTTCGTTTTTCCGCGGCTGTCTACGCCTTAACCTTTGCGCCATTTGCCGTTCACGTTTTTCGCTAGGTATTTAGGAATTCTCTCCGATACACATCCATTGTATGTCAAAGTGACAAACTTATTTTAGCTGTAATCTTCTTAGTGTCATTACTCAAACCAGCGTATTTGTTACTGATTTTATAGGACATACGCATAACATCGTGTGGTTATATATATATAGATTGTGACTGGCGCCCCGCAGACCGCTCGGCCACTACGGCCGGCGTAACCTGTTTGATACTGTCTAGTTCGCCTTGCAATTCCTCTTCCTTGAGTGGCAATTTGTTTCACATTGCATAGAAATATGCTTCTCTTTACTGTACTGCGTGTCGTGAGGTCGTTGCTGTAATACTATCACAGCATATCTCTTTTTCTAGAAACTGCGAATGCATTTCTTCCTTCCATCTTATGGTCAAAGACGAGAAGATTAATTGTCCAGTTGTTCTCTATTTCTAAACCAAACTGCATTTTATGAAGATGATAATTTCAATTTTTTTTCATTCTCGCTACTCCTTCACACCTCCTGAAAAAAAAAAAAAATCTTCAACTTATTATCTGTAATAAACTATTTTCCCTTTATTATTTAAGAAAACTGCTCCAGTCACTTTTACTTGAAATGATATTTATTCCATGAACTGGTTTTCGAACCTTTTCAGGTTCATCATCAGATGGATCATGTTACAATAACATTTTAAGTGTCATGTTGGATGCTGGCTTGCGACTGTATGACCGGATTTTTGTGGTTAATTTCCATTTCTTGCATCTCCTTTTGTTTAACTCACAGTAACACATCACTTTTCTATTGGGTTCTAAAAAGCACAAGTTGGACGCTGGTAAAGTGTTGTTTATTGTACAGTGTAGAACCCAACAGAAAAGTGATGTGTTACTGTGACTTAAACAAAAGAAGATGCAAGAAATGGAAATTAACCACAAAAATCCGGCCATACAGTCGCAAGCCAGCATCCAACATGACGCTTAAAATGTTATTGTAACATCATCATCTGATGATGAACCTGAAAAGGTTCGAAAACCGGTTCATGGAATAAATATCATTTCAAGAAAAAGTGACTGGAGCAGTTTTATTAAATAATATTGAAAATAAGTCACGGGTTCTGAAACATCCGTAATGGTTAAACTAAATATTTTCCCTTTGATTCCACGATAGATGATGAAAATTTTGTTTTCAAAATTGACCACATAAATTTCAGCTGATATACCAGATAGACAATTTTCTACATTTAAATCTTCATCTTGGGTAAATAATTCGTAATATAAAATAAAACAATTACAATCTAACGTGAATTCTAGCAGAACCCGAAGTTGAAGGATTTCACCTACGGCCAAGACTATCGAACAAAGCACGCAAATAAAAGTGCTGTCAATAAAAGTGCGCCTCGGTTGCACAGTGGTAGAGTGCCAGACTACAAATCCAAAGGTCGCGGGTTCGATCCCCCCCCCCCTGGTCCTAGGATTTTTATCTGTCACTTTCCACTTCTTTCACCTCTGGCTGTATTGCTCATGTGATAAATACCGAGTAGCACCGTGGTTCGGAACCCACGTTAAACTGTAGGTCCCCCTATAACTGGCTGGGTAAGTCAGTTCGAAGGTCGGAGCAATGCAACGGCATACCACCTCCAAACAGGACCATGCCTAGTAAAGCACTGTGGTGTTCTCAAACCAATCTTCGGATTGATGACTGCTTTACCTTTTTAAGGTTGACACAGTAACTGCGATACTCTACCTTCAGTAAGGAAATGTATAGCACAGTACATTGTTTTGTGCTACATAAATGTAATCACGATGTCATCTCATTTTAAGTTCCCTTCTTCTTTTAGAGTGAACTGGAACAATGGTAGCATGCTGGAACTCGCATTCCACCTCCGACCATCCAGGTTTAGGTTTTCTGTTATTTTCCTAAATCGCTCCAGGCAGATGCCGAGATGGTTCCTTTGTAACGGCACTGCCGATTTCCTTGTGATGAGAACCCGACCGTGTTCTCCGCCTATAATGACCACGCTGTCGACGGGACGTTAAGCCCTTCTTCATAATCTTCGTATTTTAATGACGCTCATATATACTACGGTATTCTCTGTACTATAAATTCATCCTGGTATATAGAATACAAATGTGTCTGCAGATTTCTTGCTTTAACTGGCTCTTTATGAGCATAACTTCTACGAATTGTAAGAAACATTCTCGCCTTTAATGTGCACTAGAAACAGCATCTCGCAGGATATTTAATTTTGGCTTGCATTTAAAAACAAGTTATTTCAGGATGTTTCCATATATTTGTAATATTGCGCTTAGTATTTTTCGAAAGACTACGGAGTTACAGGCCCCTCGTCAGGCTTTAGTACTTGGAGAGCAGTTTGCTATCCTCGGTACGGGTTTATTGCGGAGCAGAGCTTCGTGTCTTTTTAAGAGTGTGTGTGTGCGAAAGCGCTCCATTTAGTACAAAGGTCTGCGTAAGCAATCCTTGAGAGAAATGACAAAGGCCACATGCTTTCTGTATAAAAATAGCGTCGAAACTACTACATAAAAGACGGTACTCGCAAAAGGTTGACTTTTATTATTTTTTTTCTACAAAAAGAAAGGGGAAGAGAAATTAAAGATTCCCTTGCGTTCCGTACGTTCTCTCACCGTAGGACACACTGCGAACGAAAGCTGTGGTTTCCCCCGTCCCGCTGTGCGAAATTGGGGCGATGATTTCTTTGGCGCTCGTTACGGTCTTTTAAAAAAGTGCCCACCCGAAGCTTTTCATCTCGGCTAGGTCGCAGAGCGGGGCTCCTTTCCCACCCGCGGTGATCAGCAAAAATTGCACAAGTTGCGAGATATATTGAACGTGGCCCGCGGCGCGCTCTTCAATGGGCCTCTTCTGGGCGCTGCGTCGCGTCGGCGGGGCCCTCGTCGCCTGCCGAGCGGAGCCGAGGGCGGCCGAGTGCGGCCGAAGCGCGCGCGCCACCAGCGGCGCCGGCGCCGCTTTTTGTGCCGGCTCTGTGGGAGAGCCGCGGCGGGGCACGGCGCATGCGCATGCGCGCCGGCCGCCTGCCAAGCACTAGCCGCGGGAGTCAGCTGACGAGACGGTCGGCGTCTTCCCGCCGCGCCGCGCAGAGGTCGCTCCGCCTTCGCGACACTGATTCCCTCGATACGCTAGCACGAAACTTAGGGTACAGATTTTTAATATGAATCATACAAGAAGGCCAATGAAACGTACATAATTCGAAACGTGGTTTGTCATAGATGATGCGAATATAAAAATTATGTGCGGACGTAGCCGTAATTTTCATGGATAGTAATAAATGGTTCTTAGCCAATTCTCTGTCGTAAAACCTTGAAAAAACACACTATATGCAGTTTAGGGCCGGCCGCGGTGGCCGAGGAGACTAAGGCGCTCCAGTCACGGTCTGCACGGCCACTACGGTCGGGGGTTCGATTCCCCCCTCGGGCATGGATATTTGTGCCGTCCTAGTTCGTAAGTAGTTCATAAGTAGTTTGTAAGTTTAGGGACTGATAACCCCGTAGTTAAGTCCCATAGACTATACAAACATTTGAATTTTTTTTTTTTTTTTTTTTTTTTTTTTTTTTTTTTTTTTTTTTTTTTTTTTTTTTTTTTTTTGCATTTTTGGACTTGTAAAAGGTTTCCTGCCAGTTAATGCCTAGAGTATGACAACAAGGAAATAGAAGAAGTTGAAATTGTCAAATTGTTAGGATTACAGCTGGATAATAAATTTAACTGGGAGGAGCATACCACGGCGCCTAAACAAGTCCCTGTTTGCTATGCGCATGTTGTCAGATATAGGAGATATAAAAATAAAAAAAAGCTAGCATATTAGGCATACTTTCACTCCATAATGTCATACGGGATTATTTTCTGGGGCAACTCATCAGGCCAAGCAAAAGTTTTCAGAGCGCAAAAACGTGCGTTCATTTGTGGTGTCAACTCAAGAACCTCATGTAGAGGGCTATTTAAGGAACTGGGGATTCTTACTACTGCTTCCCAATACATTTATTCTCTAATGAAATTTGTCGTTAATATATATCAAACCAATAGGTCAGTCAATGGGATCAATACTAGAAACAAGAATAACTTGCATAAAGATTTAAAGTCACTTACTTTGGCTCAGAAAGGTGTCCAATATTCAGCAGTACACATTTTCAATAACATGCCAGCAGCCATAAAAAATGTAACTCACAATAAAGTACAGTTTGAAAAGAGTCTAAAGGATTTTTTGGTGGCCAACTCCTTCTACTCCATTGATGAATTTCTTGTCAGAAGTGATTGATTGTAACTTATTGTATATAATATTCACAAATATGAATACTGTGTTCAGTTTGACTTCAGTACAAGTTTTGTGCAGTAATGTAATCATTGTAAATCAGTGTAAAAATAAATAAAAAAGTAAAAAATAACAAAAAATAAAAAATAAAGTAATTGCTAAGAATTTTAATAAGCACCTAGTAAATTAGTAAGTAGTAATAAGTTTTTGTGTCCTTTAAAATGTAAATATTTTTAAGATAATTGTTTTTCCTGACCCTTTCCACATCCACAAGGGCAATTACATTTGGGGTCTGTGGAAGGTACATTAACACATATGCTATCTTTTTTAAGTATATATTGTGTATTTTATTCTGACATGTTCTACATCTAAGAGGATTCCCTCAATTCGGATCTAATGTAACGAAAAGTACATCTAATCTAATATCAAAAGTGGTAAAAAGAAAAATAAATTTTATGATGATACTCCAAACAGTCCATAAGTTTTGCCACTGCATTATGACCCGTTGTATGTGGCATTTTGGTACAGGTAAAATTAGCTGAGTCAGTTAGCACTTTGAGTTCCAATCTTAAGGCCCTGGGTTTGGTTCCCACTGTCTCCCATTGCTTTTAATTCTTCGTTATGTTCAGTTCTTAACTTTTAAATATAGTTTTAAATATAATTAAACAATTCAGTTTATGAACGCAGTATTAATATATTCAGATTAATTAATTTAGATTAATGTGTTTAAAGAGCAATTGTTTTAAATAATACATTTCAAGTTTCTCCGTTGATTTTCCATAAGAACATAGTTTTATTGAAACATGGTAACCCAACAAGGATTTTCTAATAGTGAAGTGAGTGTTGGAAACATCCCAAGTACAAATTTGAATCAAAACTTAATCCTCGAGTGGGGTGGTGGGCTATTGAGTATCCTGTTACAATATTTGCCTTTTCTTTCACTTGTTCTCATAGCATCACATAAAACCTATAAATTTGCAGTGCTCCATAAATCACAATTGCATTTTTTTCATGACTTTGCAAACACAATTGGTTGAATTTCGACCACACTCAATACTAGATCCAATAAAACTAGAAGTGACGGAAGAAAGAAATTTAATTCATAGTAATTGAATTATTACAGTTTTGCCATTTACGAAACATAGATGTCATTTATCTCTCTGTCTTTATTTATTTATTTAGTACCTACTTTAGGAGATTACTCATCGGCCGCTGCAACATCTCAGCTGAGATACTCTAAATGTCATCCTGAATTTTCTGTTTTAACTAATCCAGTGTTCTTGCTCGAGTCGTTGCCCTTGAGGTAGCCCCATAAGAAAATGAACGGATAAATCTGGCGATCTCGGAATCCAGGGAATGTTACCGAATTCGTGAGATCACATGGTTACGGAACAATTCTCGCACACTTGCCATTGATTGCCGTGCAGTGTGTGATGTCGCTCCCTCCTGCTGAAACCAGGCTTCTTGAACGTTTTGGAAGTTGTTCAATACAAGTGTGACGATTATTTATTTATTTATTGTGGTGTCATGTGAGACTGACTCCTTTTGAGGGTATTTCCTTGGTGTGTGAGAGGTAAACATAGGAATATTGCTTTATTTATTGGCACTGTAAGAGGAAACTGGATCACACTTTGGATCTTTAGTTCCTTCATTTCTTAGGTGGTAGCTTGTAGGCTTTCACGTCGCATAATGTTCATCCATTATGTTTGGGAGACCGATGGTGTCTAGTTCAAGGGGCGTATTTTCAAGGTGGGTGCCAGCGTTCTAGTGAGGAGGTTACCTTATATTTATGCCAACGTTGCGGGAATCCCGAAGTAAGTCGACCTAAGCGAGTAGTTTGGTGGCGTAGTCTTCAGTCTTATCCTTGAGGTAGTGCTCCTGTAGTGTAGCATTTCTCTTGTCCTCATCGATCGTGGAGCTCCTAACATCCATCAAAGGCATCAATTTTGTATCGGTTGGAGAGACTTGATATTTGTGTCGCAAGTGACTTCCCCTTTCATTCCTACTACCTAGACCATATTGACCTACTACTTTTCCTTCTCTTCCTTTTCCTACTACCGAATTCCAGTCTCCCATCACAATTAAGTTTTCCTCTCCCTTAATTGTCTGAATAATTTCCTTTAACTCCTCATACATTTCTTCAATCTCCTCATCATCGGGAGAGCTAGTTGGCATATAAAAATGTACTACTGTTGTCTGCGTTGGCTTCGTATCTATTTTGACAATGACAATGTGATCACTGTGCATCTCATAGTAGTTTACCTGCATTCCTGTTTTCGTATTCATTATCAGTCCTACTCCTTTGATACCCCCAACTGATGTTGTATTTATAATCCTGTACTCACCTGACCAGAAATCCTGTTCATCCTGCCAACGAACTTTACTAATCCCCACTATATCTAACTTCAAACTATTCATTTCCCTTTTTAAATTTTCTAATTTTCCTACCTGATTAAGGGATCTAGCATTCCACGCTCCGATCCGTAGAATGCCAGTGTTATCTTTCCTGTTGATCGTATTCTACTGAGTAGTCCCCGTCCGGAGATCCGATTGGGGGACTATTTTACTTCCGGAATATTTTACCCGAGAGGATACCAACATAATATTTTCATACAGTAGAGCTGCACGTCCTCGGGAAAAGTAACGGTTGCAGTTTCCCTTTGCTTTCAGCCGTTCGCAGATTAAAAAGTCTGCTGCCCCTCTTCAGGAACCACACGTTTTTCTAGCCTCCTTACAGATACCCCTGCGCTTTGGTTGCACCTACGGTACGGCTATCTGTATCGTTGAGGCACGCAAGCCACCCAATCACGCCAATGTCTGTGATTCATGAGGGTGGAATAAAATACATATGTCAATGTAATGCGCTTTGCTTGGTTCAATATTTGTGTTTCTGTGGTGGAATCTATGTTGTGACATAAGAATATTACTACGTCAACGAAAAGCAGAACAAGAGAGTAAAACAAAGTTTATTGAAAGAATACGAAAATAACGTGGTGCGTTTTTAAGATAGGTAGCGTGGTGTAATGCTGTCCATTTGCTTCTTAAACTGTTACTGATAAACACTTCATATCAGTAATTGTAAATATAAGTCTTATAATAGTATTATTATAGTACTGAAATTTATTGTTTTTTTATCTGTTAGGGATATTGAAATTATAATTAGGGCGTTTGATTTTCCCAAGTCTCCCGAATCCATTCATTATGAATTTTTAGAATAATGTGTGTGGGTATATTGTATTTCAGTTGCAATCTGGAATAGCCGCCTTCGCTCATCCAAGACCGCCGTTTCCTGTTTCCGAGCAGATTAGGATTTCCCTAACTATCTGTAATCCATTCACTAGGTCCAAACTGTTAGCCGGCGGGCTGGGGAACCCAACAGCCTGACAAAACCCGCCTTTCACATGGAAACAATCAGCTTCCCCCTGTATCTGTAATGTCACAACTCGAACCTACAGCGGGAGCGGCCGCGCAGTGTTAATCTTCTGCAGAACAACACCCTGACTGATGAAAGTAGCAAACATTTTCTTCGATTGACACACAATCTACTGGCGGAAACAATGATGCGTGGAATAAAGCTAGTAACCGATATAACGCTCACGTACTAACCTTAATACGTACACTGTCGAAAGCTGCACTACACTATGACACGAAACAAAAATGTTCTAAGTGTGCTCGTACGGCAGAAGTAGTAGGTAAGATCACCTCTACCAACCACCACCTCGATCTTCACCTTAAAAACAGGTAGACTAAGTGTCTATGCATATTCTTTTTCTGTCAGCTGTACTGGGTAAAGTAATACTTCCATATGGAAATCTGTACCGGACGAGGCCTCGAACCTGGATTTCTCGCTTACTGCGAGTGGTGTCTTTAAGCACTATATAAGCTATTGCGGTATGCTCCCCGGACCGATAAAAAAAAAAAAAAAAAAAATCAAAAAGTAGTAACTAACGGATGAAACTGCTAAGGGTCACCATGCACGAGGGAGGACTTGGGAGTGATATGACGCCTTAGACCGCGCGGCTGAAAACCTCCATATGTTACGCTGTCTACATGCCCCAATTCTCTAACATTGCCTGTTTCTCGCAGTTGGGTTAATGAGACTACGGAGAATGCATTTGTCTCTGAAAAATAAGAATGGAAGTTAGAAGATAGCCATTATGGTTTAAATTCATCATAGTCTCTTTCTGCCTGTTGCGGAAAACACGTAGTGTGCGAGTATTAGAAGATGTAGGCAGTGTGACAAATGAGACTGTGGATCGGTCTGCTATATCTCTCCATGAGAGGGAAATCGGTCCGAGTCCTGTGCGGAACAAAAGTCCATGTGTCACTAATAGGTAGCATGATGTCAAAAGAACTCGCAGTGACTGAATAAATTTACAAATATTAGTCAGATCTCTCGATTGTTAACAATGCCTTTACCTTCAGATATATTGACATGGAACGGAGAGTATTACACAGTGTATACAGCGGGCTATGGTGTAACATACAGGAATAGATATTCGAAGAATCAAATTGTTCGTTCCGGTTTGAATTTGTAACATCCATGAAAAAGCCCCAATATGAGTATACAATTTTTATGGTTTCATTTGTGTTTATGAACGTATTTATTAATTTGCATTTGCGAAACAAGCGTTCTAAGGCATAAGTTAGTTTAAGAAGTTTGCCAGCCTAGGGACTGACGACCAGAGTAGTTAAAAATAATAATAATAAAAAGTTGCTATGGCGGTATTTATCAAACGTCGGCGTACTGTAGATGTATCGAAATGTGGGATTCACTTCCAATATTGTTAGACCGAAACAACAACAGATATCCTCCCAATGCTATAAAACCGTCGCCTTCTCTAACAAAAAGAAATACCGCACGCTAATGGCGAGAAAAATTCAAATGAACTATTTTTTAAAAGAAAAGGGCAAAGCTTAGGAACATCACAACTTATAAGAGGAGAAGAACAATGTAACGGAGAAACAGACAGACATTTTAAACAATTCTATGAAGTATAATCTCGTAGAATAAAAAACAAATAAAATAACAACAAACATAAGAGAAGGAAAGGGGATGAAAGAAATGTCTTTAACCAAACCTAATAATTACTACTCTATTTTCATTCTCGACTTACGTAAAAAAATAAAAATCATTTACTTCTTATAAATGAGTAAGAAATAGTTATTGAAGGAAATTGCATTAATTTCGTGAAATTTATATCAGTAAATGAGAGTAAAGGTACTAAATTAGTATTTATAAAAGTGCTTGTACAGCTCCATTTCTTCTAATTCTTCTAATTGTACAATTAGTTTTTTTCTCATTTTTAATTCTAAATGCTAGTGTCTCATATAAAAAAATGCAACTTACGAGCTATGACTACTTGATAGAGAAATATTTTAAATTTTGATAAGCAGTAATCCTGAACACTGTCTTGTTTGACGCTATGGCAGCTCAGATTCTGTATAATTTTATTTAACTTGATACATAATACAGTCGTGATATTTGTAATAGTTATTTTCATTTCTGACACATCCACACTGCGACTTTGTGGTACAACAAAGAGCACGATGCGATACATAATTTATTGTACTTAAATTTTTATTACTGGACATTATCTCCCGTGACGTACTTTTTGGAACTTCTTGGAACGTCATCGGACGAGAGGTATTTACCGAAAGTGTTTTGGAAACGACGTGCAGTTATTGATACAGTTTTTGTATCAGCGGAAACTTCCGATTTTTTTATAGAATTTTACCAAAAGGTATGGGAAACATTTTTTAAAGAATTTACTATTATTTAAAGTATAGATTTTCTTTCATTGGGTAGCGGTCTCCGAATATCACTTTGGGGGGAGCAATATGGATAGGTTGCCCCAAACATTGTTCTGAAGAAAATGTGGTGGATATACGCTCTGCAAAAGAACGTATAACGAGTCATGTAAAACTTTACTCGCTTCTAGATAATGGTATTTGTCAGGTAGCTAATGACTTCTTATGTATATGATCGGCATAGGAATTGCTCGTGTTGATACCATTACCTTATCTTGACATCAAATAAGCGGGATAGACTAGGACTTAGCAGTGAGCAATAAAAATTACAGTCCGACCGAAACAATTTGCCGCGGCGGAGCGGCCGAGCGCGTTGAGGCGCTGTGCTAAGATGCGCGAGGCCGTTCCCCGTCGGGGGTTCGAATCCCCCCTTGGGCATGGATGTTTGTGCCGTCTTTAGTATAAGCTAGTTCATAAGTAGTTTGTAAGTTTAGGGACTGATGAACCCGCAGTCAAGTCCCTTAAGCTTAACAAATATTTGAACATTTGATCGCCATGCACGGTACAAACGATGTGGCGGAAACTATTCTCAAACATGGCTGAAAATGACTTAAAAGTTCGTGGTGCTCTACGTCGGTAATATCGAAATTTAATATGGTGTTTAATGTGGTGAGTCCGTAGAAAATGAAATAGGAGGCGTTACAGGTTTAGAAAAATCGACGGTACTTTTATTAAAGTACATCCAAATTTGATGCCTTTGCCTCGTTGTGACATTTTATACTTAGAAAAATGAAGTAAGTTAAATAATTAGTAAACTTAACTCGATACAGCGGAGTCTCTGAATTACGAGTTTGCTATAAGTCCGATAGTCATAAATCAAAACAAAAACCACGGTTACAAATTAGTCTCCGAAAAAGACACTGCACCTTTATAATGATCACGAAGTAAATAATTAAAAGACTTGACAAACTTTTAGGCTGCCAATGTAAATGCCTATTCAATCAATGTGGTTTTAAAAAGATTTTTTTACCCAAGTTTTCTTTTCAGGATCGATTTACTTCTTTTCACACATAAATTTCGATAGTTGGAGCTGCTTCCGGTCCCCTTCAACTGCTAATTAACGAGACTCTACTGAACAGCTACCACAAAAAGTTCCACATTTTGCATGTCTTCTTGTAGGTAGATACTCTTCAGGTAGACGACAAATATGTCAAGTAGATACTACGAAGTTCCAGAACCTGGACATGACTACCACGATACAACATAGACACAAAGTAATAAACTTCACTTCTGTTTTTGCAAACGACAAACAAATTTACGGATCTCCTTTTTAGCATTTCTAATTACATAATTCATATAAGTTAGTCAGTAAATCAGCTTCAATCACTGCTGCATAAAATATTTAGAAAAGTAACCAATAGTATGATTATTGTCAGTGTAAATTGACACAAACTAAACAGGAAAAGCCGTGTATCACGTGATTAAACGTTTCCTAAACCCATATTAGTTATTAAAAAAGCTCCTTGCTACCAGGGAAACAATACAATAACCCCTTCAATTAAATGAAATACTGAATAAGTTACATTTTTAGTGACACGGTATAGGAACGTCACAGTAAATATGATTGCGTCATATTGTGATTAAAAACAAAATAAAGTTTTACGCGCGAGGAAACACTCCTAGTAGTTAAACGGCGCTTCGTCAACTGAGGTACAGCAATATTGTTGATTGAACCCATCCCGAATGCGACCCGAATTAAATTGTCAGTTCACGAAGGCTGATTTCGGTCAAGCCGAAGACTCGGATGATTTCTGCCCGAAATCGAAACTGCGGTCGATATTAATATTTTGGCCGAAATGGAGTATTCGTTCGGTTCTTAATAAAATAAAATGAAGTACCCGTCCGAAAATTACATACAAGGCTGTTACTATGTTAGACAGTTGACAGAAATCAGAGAATTCGTCTGCGATAAATCTTATAAGTAAACGATGACTCAAAGAGAGGACAGTGTATTAGAAGCGTTAAACTCGTTAATTATAGAGCTCTTAACATTTGAAATCTTAATTTCACTCTGTCCGTAATAAATGTTATTGGTGTCTGGGGACGTTGTACCATTATACATTTTTAAAACGGAAATATTGCCTCTAAAGCATATGTCTGACTACTTGACTAATATGTCTTTCTGTCCTTTCTCTCAAAAATATCATAACTTAATGAAGAGTAATGGGGCATATATAAGGGACAAGAATAACTACTATCGAAGGTGTACTTCACGTTGACTGGAACAGTATAGATGTACAATGAAGAACCGGGGTTCCCTCGAGCAAGCAAAAGTGGAGTAGCCGAGCGGTCTAAAGCGTCTCGCTGAGGAGCACGCGGCTGCTCGCCGTCGGTGGTTCGAGACCTTCCTAGTGCATGGGTGTGTGTGTGTTGTCCTTAGGTTAGTGTACCTTAGTTTAAGTAGTTTGTAAGCTACGGACTGATGACCACGCAGTTTGCTCCGACAGATTTACAAACATTTGAACATTTTGAACAAAAGTGCCGCAGCACGACGTGGCGTGGACTCGACTGAAGCAGTGCTGTAGGGAATTGACCCCATCCATTCTTGCACGACTGTCCATAAACCTGCAAGAGTGGGAGGGGTGGAAATCTCTTCTGAACAGTAGGTTGCAAGGCGTCCCGGATATGTCCAATAATGTTCACATTTGTGGAATTTGATGGTCAGCGGATTGGTGTAGCTCGGAAGAGTGTTCCGGCAGCCACTCTGTAGAAATTCTGTACGTATGGGGTGTCACATTGTCCTGCTGGAATCGCACAAGTTTGTTGGGATGCAGAATGATAAAGAACGTATCTAGACGAATCAAGGGTCCCGACTACGCACGTCCCACACCATTACAGGATCTCCACCAGATTAACAGTCCCCTGATGACAGTAGGGTCCATGGATTCTTGAGATTGTCCCCATACCCGTATACGTCCATCCGGTAGATACAATTGGAAACGAGTCTCATCAGATCAGGCAACATGTTTCCAGTCATCAACAGTCTAAATGTTCAAATGGTTGTATAGCTTATGGGACTTAACTACGGAGTCATCAGTCCCTAAACTTACAAACTACTTACGAACTAGTTAACACTAAGGACGGCATAAATATCCATGCCCGAGGGGGGATTCGAACCCTCGACCGTAGTGGCCGTGCAGACCGTGACTGGAGCGCATCAGTCCCCTCGGCCACCGCGGCCAGCATCAGCAGTCCAATATCGGTGTTGACGGGCCCAGGCGAGTCGTAAAGCTTTGTGTCGTGCAGCCAGCAAAGTTACACGAGTGGGCCTTGGTCTCCGACAGTCCATATCGTTGATGTTTCGTAGGAAGGTCCGCATGCTGACTCTGGTTGACGGCCCAGCATTGAAATGCGATGCAACATTCGGAAGGGCTGCACTTCTGTCACGTTGAACGATTCTCTTCAGCCGTCGTTGGTCTGTTCTTGGACGATCAATTCTCCGGCCGCAGCGATGTCGGAGATTTGATATTTAATCGGATTCCCGATATTCGCAGTGCACCTGTGGAATGGTCGTACGAGGAAATCCCCACCCCATTGCTACTCGGAGATGCTGTGTCCCATCTCTCATGTGCCGAATGTAACAGCACGTCACCTAGATCGTGATAAAATGGCACTGTAGCAGCAGTAGCCCATCCAACGCCTGCGCCAGACAACTACTGTCTTATAAGGCGTTGCCGCCGCACCACCGTTCTCTGAATGTTTACATATCTCTGTATTTCCTTTACAAAATGTTCACATTTTTAGAGCTTATGGGACTTAACTGCGGGGTCATCAGTCTCAAAACTTACAAACTACTTATGAACTACCTTAGACTAAATACGACACAAATATCCATGCCCGAGGGGGCGATTCGAATCACCGACCGTAGCGGCCGTGCAGACTGTGGCTGGCGCGCCGCAGACCGCTCGGCCACTGCGGCCGGCTATGTTTCCTGTTTGCAGTTTTCTAGTGTATATGCTAGTTTGGATAGTATGTTTGTATAGGTCTATCGCATCACTGTTCAGAACAAAAGCGATGACTTGCTTCGAAAACTCACCATTATATCAAAATTCTCTATTTTCAAACAACAGGCAAAAATAAAAGGGATAAAGGACCAGCGAATTCCTCACCACCAATAGTGGCGAAGCATCGAAAAGAAAGAAGCTAAGTAGAAAGTCAGACCTTCAGTCGGTAATACGAGGTACGTCCAGAAAGTAAGTTCCGTTTGGTTATATAAAACAAACGTGTACAGGTACAGAAAAATATTTATTGTACAAAAATCTTCAACTGTTAACACACTTTTCTACTTAGCTTCCGAAATTTTGTAGGCACTCGTTATAGGGTGGCACAAGTTTCTGTATGCCGTCTTCATAGAAGGTTGCCACCTGTGTATTTAGCCATGTGGTAAAGTGTTTTTCGCGCTCGTCATTATGGTTGGAGTGTTGACTAGAGAGGAAGATTTTAGGTGTAAGAAGAGGATTACTGTCAAAACGTTCTGTTTGTTTCCACGATAGTGTCCAACTTCACACGGCGAATGTGATCAAGCAGCTCTTAGGAGAATTTCACTGGGACGTGTCTAATCATCTTCCGTACTGCCCGGACCTCGCTCCTAGTGACTTTCATCCCTTCTTACACCTAAAATCTGTCCTTGGTGGTCAACACTTCAACGATGGTGACGAGCTGAAAGAACATGTTACCACATGGTTCAATACACAGGCCGGCAAACTTCTATGAAGAACGTATACAAAAACTTGGGCCGTGCTATGACAAGTGCCTACAAAATTTCGGAAGCTAAGTAGAAAAGTAGTTTAACAGTTGTAGATTTTCGTACAATAAATATTTTTTCTGTATCTGCACACGTTTGTGTTATATAACCAAACGGAACTTACTTTCTGGACGTATCTCGTAATAAGAGAAAAAATCGCACTGGCGTCTTTTACGGCCCACTTTAGATTTGCCTATAGTTTTATGATTTTTCTGCAAACATTTCGGACACAAATAATAAAAATATAAATAATAAAAATTAATGGACGATAGGATTACGACTGTATTACTGTGATAATATCTATGCACCCAACACGTAATGTTCTGTCTGGGCGTATTTTAACAAACAGCCAAATTATTTGATATTTGAGTTTAGCTTTGACAAATAACACTCTTTTTTGAACTTTTGCCTCTTTTAAATTACTAACCTCTTCCACATTTTCATTATCACTTAATTTACTCATATTAGGAAATGATAGTATTGTATAAATATGACAGCTGCCAAAATCACAATTTTTATTTGATTTATTCAAGACAACCGGTTTCCACACTCTATGGTGTCACCATCTGGTCTCATTGACATTAAACTGCTTATTATAGTGTTGCACATAAAATGTGGCAGGTGTATGGGATGATAAGAATATAGAAAATCATGTGCTGGTGGATAGTAAGATATAAAATGTATGACTGGTCAAAATTTAAAAAAAGTAGAATACACATAAAATAATGACCACAATAGTACACATGTCTGGTTGGTTTTATGGAGGTGCTCAACATTTGGCGTACGGAAGTCACGTGACATCCCTCGCCCGAAACTCTTCTGCATATGCCATCATGCTTGCTGTATTTGATGATTTTCTTATTCTAACTCAAGCGTTGTCATTTCACAACAATGGCGCACTGAAAATCATCGAAAGCTCGTCGCTGTTAGGACAATGAATTACAATTTAATATCTAAAACTGCAATGTTAACAACTGCCATCGATGGTACGAGAATTACGGACTACTCTCGCAGCTGTTCGACGTAGCGTAATGAGCATCGAATTAATTTGTGATGCACGAACATCTTAGGCGGTGGTTCGAAACTTGGCAGGTGCGGTGGCTCAGAACGCTCGGTCAGAGTGCTCGATGCCCTCTGTAACGAAAAACCTGAGTCAACGACGAAACGTTCAAAATTAAACAAAATAAACCTACGTCCACAAAGGACCGTTCAAACCGAAGAACTAATGAAAAGAGAGAAAAAGAAAGATGGCTCGACGCCATATGTAATAATAAAAAAATAAAAAAAAATTAAGCAAAATTCTCAACGAACAGGAACAAACGACCGAAAGCATTGATCTACCTGAAGAACAAAAATTAAAACAAAAATAATAATAATAATAAATAACTGAGATTGGCATTTATTTCATCTTGCTTCTTAAGAGGTTTTCGCACACTCTTGTGGATTGAGGCGCTCCAGTCACGGTCTGCACGGCTACTACGGTCGGGGGTTCGAATCGCCCCTCGGGCATGGATATTTGTGCCGCCCTTAGTTGTAAGTAGTTCATAAGTAGTTTGTAAGTTTAGGGACTGATGACCCCGTAGTTAAGTCCCATAGACTCTACAAACATTATAACACCCGCACACTCTTGTTAATTGAACACAACTATATCCTGCAAGATTGAGATGTAAAAAGGTAACAGCGCTTTCTCTGAAAAGTGTATTTGTTCTATTTTGTGAACATATCATGAAATACATACCAGCAAACATAGACCTCTTTATCACCTGTACACAAACTGGGGAGATCCTTTTACAATGGCTGTTGTAAATGATGTAATGATAATAGAACTTTGTATATAGATTAAGTACTAGAGATTTGTGGAATTCGGTATTACCACACTTATTTCATTTGTTTTTTTAGCCGTAAAAGAAAACGTAGTCACGGTTTGAAACAGAATATTTGCTCTTTATTTTAGTGTAGAACAAACGGTTTGTTTGCAACAGAGGAAAGTTGCAGAGAATTTTCTTCTCTAAATATTCAGTTATTCAGTTTTCGTGTCAGATGAACGGTTTGTTTGCAATTACAATTACATTACAAACGACGTTTTTAGTGTTACTGACGCATTTTATATCCGAAAAAATTGAAAAAGGGAGGTTCCGGTCTCTGGCGGCTAACTATTATGACTGTAAAATTTGGTGCCGATTGGTTGAACAGTTCTACCTAAAAAATGGGAACACATTACATACAGTCAGACATAAGAAAATCGCCGTTTCTCTCTCTCTCTCTCTCTTTTTTTTTTTTTTTTTTTTTTTTTTTTTTTTTTTTTTTTTTTTTTTTTTTTGGCAAATATTTTTGAAACGATGCAAGAAACGAGAACAACATAAGAGAGCAAAGTTGTATAGAATTCTCTCTGGTTAAGCATTTAAATTTCGAGCTGACAAAAGGTGATCGAAAAAGCCCACTTTTAGTGTTACTACAGTAACCTAAAGTGAGTCAATGTGGACTACGGCCAGTAGGATAAATGCATTTCGTTTCTCACTTTCGAAATGCACTTGAAGTATCGTATACATGATCAAATCTTAAGGCTGGCCATAGTGTGGGTATTGCCTAATTCTTACTCCGTCTGACTCGGCTAGCCAGTGTCCATCTTTAACGGTAACAGCTGTGGTGAGCAGTAAGTCTGGACTCACAATGATAAGCGCTGGACTCCAAGGAGATAGTGAGTATTTCTGGCTCTAACCACCAAACGCCCATCTGGAACACACGCCTACTTGTATGTGCTTGACTTCATTCAATCTGGGGATGCGATGCGATCTAATATCTTGTGACGGGTACCTGCATAAGCAGAGAATCGTTTAAAATTCCTCTATTGATAGATTTGCCGAAATCGGCCTCAATAAAGGAATTTTAAACAAGTGAGCCTCGCTCTTCTGCTTATGTAGATTCCCATTACACGCCTAGTTGTTTTTACGTGGGGCCTCTCAAAGCCTGTCTGGACTGATGGCCGAGAGAAACTAGTTTACTCGTAACGTCAACGGAGAGCCACCCCCCGCCGCTGTCATCAACCCCAGCTGTTTCCGGCTTTACAGTGTTTAGTGGATAGTAATTCCGCTTATCAAGTTGTCAAGGGGTGACGGAGCAGCGTTATCGGTGGCCCTCGCGAGTGATATATCGACGCAAATATTGCGACACACTCGGAATGATCTATCACTCGACGGCAAACAAGGCTGAATTGCGCTGGCCACCCCGGCACGTTGGGAGAGTGACGGACGTGTTTACAATTTCTTTGACAATTCTATTTCAGACTGAGATGCGTTACTCAGGAAAAATGTGTTCGGTTATCTATGAAATGTCGAAGACTGAATTACTGTCGGTTAATAATCCTTAGGAAAGGTTGTTCACTGGACCTTGTTGCGCAATTCTCTCTCTCTCTTTCTTCCTTAATACCTTATGATAACGAAGCTATAACACGCTTAGAGTTCTCACGGCAGAATTGAAACGAAAGCTGCAATAATGAACCTGTCATAGTGGCCAGTCAGTGAGAGTCTATAGCTCCTCTACGTTGTCGTTGTTGTGGACTGAAGTAGGGAGACTGGTTCGATGGAGCTCTCTACTATATCAGAGTCTAACATATGAGTCACGAAACTCGCAGGGAATTTTTGCAACTTCGCGATTGCAGCGCTGCCAAGCGGCTGGGACGTAAAAACATACAGCGAAACGATTGCGTAATGAATGTGTATTTGGAGTGAAGCAGCATATTCAAAATACCTTCGTATTTACCAGCTTTTGTGACGCTGCAAATTGAAGCAACTCTCAAAATTGTATTTCAGAAATCTCTCATTTGCAAAGGATGCTCAGAAGTAAGAGAATAATGTTACGAATAACAAGTGTTCATTTACATTGGTTAGTTGTACTTTTAGCTATAGAAGTAAATCTTTAACTATTCATTCACATCAAAACTTCTGCTTTTAATCAGACTCACAAATACTTGACCACTATTTCATAACATTACTGCTGTATAAAAGTAATGTCTGAATGCTTCAATAGAGCCTGCTTAGTTTTGCATCTCACTTTCACAAAAATTATAAGCCTGTATAGCAACATATTTTGCCGGTTACCTACTAGTTTGATAAAGTGATTGCGTAGATACAAATAAATAATATGTCGATATATAAACTGTTACGGTCGGGGGTTCGAATCCCCCCCCCCCCCCGGGGCATGGATATTTGTGCCGTCCTTAGTCTTAGCTAGTTCATAAGTAGTTTGTAAGCTTAGGGACTGATGACCCCGTAGTTAAGTCCCATAAGTTCTACAAACATTTGAACATTTGTTTTATAAACTGTTAATAGTAGCACGTCATATTCTTGAAGATATTCAATTTGATACCTACCAAGTACCTAAAAATATTGTGATAGGTACACGAAAGGCACAGAAGCAAGGGCAAGGTGAAAAGAGGGTTGAAAGGCGATGTATAGTCAAGTCTCCTACAATGTAAAAAAACGTGTGTAGTTTTGAAAATATTAAAATGTCCGGAATCCTCTAAAACAGAACTCCTGCAAAATGTTAGTACGCACCGAGCACGCGAACATCATCCTAATCAGTTACTTTTATACTTGAGCACATCAGATTGGATTTATTTCTGCTTTCAAAAAGTTTTTGGGCGATACGATTACGACTCAGGTAATGTGAACTGTGTGAATTACACTACACTGGCAGATCGACTGCCATTAACTGAATCAGTGATATTACTTTAATAATGTTTTCATGTTTGTATTAGAAAGTTCACAACAACGTTTAGAGACTCCGAAATCTGAAAGTAACAGCATTATAAACGGCAACTTCTCAGTTTGTGTCATGCCATTCCTATGTTATTCCCTACTGACCTCTTGGAGCGCTAGTATCGCTTCGATTGCATTTTTTTCTCTAGAGAGTTTCGCGACTGTCTGTGATAGACTGTGACTATATTCTGTGCAAGGACACACTGCTCTCCAATACTAAGTCTGCTACACTGCCGGTCACACGCAGTACATATTGTGTATATATTCTCCTGAAGTCTCCGAGGACCCATGCGCGTGCACGCACTCATGCGCCAATTATCCGTTCAGATATGACACCATTCACCCAACTTTTTAGACACACCGCGTAATACTTTTGCAATTGCGGGTCTGCCTTTTGTGACATGTAGTTTTCGATTCAGATTGGTCATGTAGTGTGACCTGATAGAGGAAACTTGCTAGCTTCCGAAGGTGCTATGAGCTACAGGCTAGTGCGAGGTAGGCCGTGGCTGGCAGGTGGTAACGCCGACAGGTGCTGCCTGCAACAGGAAAGCTGACGGGTCGCCGCCTCGACCCCGGGGCATCACTTACCGTTCCTCTGCCTTGCGTTCCTCCTTTTATCTTCTAGTGTGCATCGGATAAGTGTCGCTTTGCCCGCTGTGCGTATCTTGCACTTCATATCCCTTCTTACGATCTCGTAAAACCTGTTGTAGTTCCGGCCGGCGAAAGACACGTGGACATAACGGTGCATCCAAGCAACGGCAGAAAAGCTTTGAAATTAGTGCTATAATACTATGTTAGTTCTGTACTATTTTTAATTAACCAATCGTGTGTGGATTTCCAAAAAAGTATGGTACCTTATTGTTATGCGACACTCTAGTTGAGTCATACATTCGCTTTGGTTGTACTTTAAAGTACTTTCAGTACTTTCTCTACTACTTCTTCGAAGTACAGCTTTGTCAGTTATACTTCCGTACACAAGCTATTCGTAAAAGTCATCATTATCCATTGCCCGAGAAAAAAAAAATCTTCTACAGATGTCGAAGTCCATGTAATCTAAAACTTCCAGGCAGATTAAAATTGTGTGCCGGAACCGGGACTCAAACCTGGGACCTTTGCCTTTCGTGGGCAAGCGCTCTACCGACTGAGCTATCCCGACATGACTCACGATGCCGCCTCACAACTTTACTTCCGCCAGTACCTCGCCGCCTACTTTCCAAACCTCACAGAAGTTCTCCTGCGAAACTTGCAAGACTAGCACAGGCATAGGTCCCAGGTTCGAGTCCCGGTTCCGATACACAATTTTAATCTGGCAGAAAGTTTCATATTGGCGCATACTCCGCTGCAGAGTGAAAGTTTCATTCTGGAAACATCCCTTAGGCTGTGGCTAATCCATGTCTCCGCCAGATCCTTTACTCCAGGAGTGCTCGTCTTGCAAGTTTCACAGGAGAACTTCGGTGAGGTTTGGAAAGTAGGAAGCAAGGTACTGGCGGAAGTAAAGTTGTGAGGCGGCATCGTGAGTCGTGTCGGGATAGCTCAGTCGGTAGAGCGTTTGCTCGCGAAAGGCAAAGGTCCCAGCTTCGAGTCCCGGTTCCGGCTCACAATGTTATTCTGCCAGGAAGTTTCATATCAGCGTACACTCCGCTGCAGAGTGAAAGTTTCAATCTAAATCTACATCTGCACACATACTCCACAATCCACCGCAAGGTGTGCAGCGGATGGTACTTCGTACTACTATTGTCATTTCCTTTCCCCTTTCATAGAGAGAAAAGGGATAAACTAATGTCTGTATGCCTCTGTACGAGCCGTAATTTCTCTTATCTCTGTGGTCGTTACGCGAAATTTAAGTTGGTGGTAGTACAATAGTTGTCCAGTCACCTTAAATTTACACCCTTCAAAATTTCTTCACTTGTTTCTGGAAAAGAAAATCCTCTTCCCTTGATTCACATTTTCATTTACGGAAACATCTTTAGTAATGAACCTTAGGCCTTAGATTGTATCGTTGCCGATTTATTAAATTACGTCTACTGTGTTATTTCCAGTGGGCTTCTATTAGATTGTTCAATGGCATTATATTTCAAGATAATTTTTCGTACGATGGATTATTTTATTCTATTTTGAAAGAAAAAAACAATGTTTATTTTAACCAGTTCTGACTTGTGTTATCTTTATACAGTTAAATGTTCAAATATTTGACTTAACTACGGGGTCATCAGTCCCTAAACTTACAAACTACTTATCAACTAGCTTTTCCTAAGGACGGCACAAATATCCATGCCCGAGGGGGGATTCGAACCCCCGACGGCAGTGGCCGTGCAGACCGTGACTGAAGCGCCTCAGTCTCCTCGGCCACCGCGGTCGGCTTATACAATTATCAATAATTGTATATTTGACATCTTTTTATGAATTCCTTGGTGGCCATATAAGTTACGAATCAATATAGATTGTTTAGTGTAGTCAGCGGACATCACTTTGTTACTTGGCTCGTGCACTCACACCCAAATTACATGGGCTTCTAGAACCGGATTTCGTGAACCGATTTCCCAGTTCCGCTTTTTGTTCGTCGTGTAAACACTCCAAAATCGATTATGGAAATCCGCTTCTGTAAAGCGATTTTACACTTCCAAACAAACCTACTTTTGAAACGTTCTTGGCTTGTCAGGAGGCGTCTTCGTGCTAAGACTTATCGGCTAATGTGGACGGATTGACTTATCTGCAGTGAAGGAGAAGTATAACTATTACACTGAGCATTACTCTGTCTTTTTAAGTGAAGAGAAACGGCGACTGCGTTCTCTAAATCAGCCGCCTGAGACGGGCGTCATTCAACGGACTGACCGTCCGTTCCCGCTGGAGGCCTCCCTCGGGCATGGGTGTGTGTGGGTGTGCGTGCTGTCCTTTTTTGGTTTCAGTGGTTTCTAAGCCTAGGGACTGATGACCATAGCAGTTTCGACCAGTACGTTTAGAAACATTTGAACATTTTTGACTAAATAGGAACTGAAACAGCTGTTTTGTAGACGCTAAATTTGACTGTGCTAAAAAAATCTGCTTCAGGCTTTCACACGTGAACACGACAGTGAAAAATGGTTTAAAAAATTTGGATTTCGTGTTTTGGAAGATGTGTTACATGTAAATGTTTTGTCAGTGAACATGTGTGGCAGTTCGTGTAACTTTATATTTTTTCACAAACTTATGTGGCACGTGCTTCATGGGTTGGCTTATTCAAAACATGTCCAAATGTTTGTTAAGCTTATGCGGGTTCATCAGTCCCTAAACTTACAAACTACTTACGAACTAGTTTATACTGAAGAAAATACAAATATCCACGCTCGAGGGAGGATTCGAACCCCCGACGGAAAGCGGCCACGCGTATCGGAGCATAGAACCTCAATGCGCTTGGCCACTCCGCCGCGACGATTGGCTTATTGCGAATGAATATGTCTTACTTTGATTTCTATTTATTTCTTTTATTTAACAAACTTCAATTCCAGACAGCTCATGATGGCGTTATTGCCACGTTACACAATGTCGGTATTGCAGCTTATACAAGTTTTCTATATTCCACGGTCACCAATCGGGCTGGACGCGTAGCTTACAAATAATAAAAATTTCGTGAGTTTCAGTGGCCTGGTGCAAGTCTTTCGAGTGGACTCCACTTCGACCACTTGCGTGTCGCTAATCTACCCCATTTATTGAACAGGACAAAGGACATCTACAGTTTAACGTGGAATGTGAAACACTTACATTTTTTCGACTCCTCACATCGCTGTGAGGTAAAACGCATACTGAAAAATCCGTTTCGAATTCGTGATCCTTCAGATTCTAGTCAATCGCTTTACAAAATTAAATTTTTCGCGTTGTTAGGTGGAGTACGGCGTCTTTCTGAAGAAGGTCAGGTTTTTTGTGTTTGTTTGCCTTTCTCATTCTTTGGGGGTAAGTCATTTTTCGGGAAATGAGTGCACACGCTAGAACAGAATCGTAAATAAATTTTCGTGTAATGATTCAGAGTTCTTAGAATCTATGAAAAACAGTTTTTCGACAATTTTTAGTTATTGCTGATTTTTAGATCGCTAAGAAGTGGTCCCTATTGCAGAAACAATGAGGACAGTAGTATAAAAGATACTTCACAGTCACGGAATATCGTATTCAGAAGTATAGCTTACAGTCCACTTGGAGCACTGCCATCGCACTGTATAACAAAAGTGAGCAAGACTGTCGACTGTTTGCGCTGAACTGCGCTAATACGAGGCGCGTCCAGAAAGTAAGTTCCGTTTGGTAATAAAATGAAATTGTACACAGATACAGAAGAAATGTTTATTGCACAAAATTCTACAACTCTGAAACTACTTTTCCACATAACTGCCGAAATTTTGTAGGCACTTGTCATAGCGTGCTACAACGTTTTGCATGCATCCTTCACAGAAGGTTGCCGCCTCTGTATTCAACCATGTGGTAACACCTCTTTATCATCGTCGAAGTGTTGACCACCAAGGACAGATTTTAGGTGTAAGAAGAGATGAAAGTCGCTAGGAGAGAGGCCCTATGGAGGATGATCAAACAGGTCCCATTGAAATTTCCGTAAGCATTGTTTGGTCACATTCGGTGTGTGAGGTCAGGCATCATCGTGAAAAAAAAAAAAAAAAAAAACAATCTTTTGACAGAAATCCTCTTCTAACACCTAAAATCTGTCTTTGGTGGACAACAACGATGATGACGAGCTGAAAGAACATGTTACCACATGGTTGAATACACAGGCGGCAACATTCTATGAAAAAGGCAATAAAACCTTGTGCCAGGCTATGACAATTGCCTAAAAAATTTCGGAAGCTATGTAAAAAAGTAGTTTAACAGTTTTAGATTTTTATATAATCAGCATTTTTTCTGTATCTGTACCCGTTCATTTTTCATAACCAAACGGAACTTACTTTCTGGACGCGCCTCGTATTATGAAATACCAAAGGAAACTCTAAATTTGCACGACCAAATCGGCGATCTGCTTTCAATGGCATTTGAATGCTGTATAATAAACTCGTTGTGTAACATGTAGGTACTTCAATCAGCCGTTTCGTCACGAAACCGTAACAGAGTTTCTTTTTGTATTTCATAATACTAGCGCAGTGTAACTTCGGTGAACAAATGTTCAAATGTTTGTATAGTCTATGGGACTTAACTACGGGGTCATCAGTCCCTAAACTTACAAAGTACTTATGAACTACTTACTAACGAGGACGACAAAAATATCCATGCCCGAGGGGGGATTCGAACCCCCGACCGTAGTGGCCGTGCTGACCGTGACTGGAGCGCCTCAGACACCTCGGCCACCGCGGCCGGCAACATCGGTGAACACAAACCACATTAAAAGACTATTAAATTTGCTGCATAATATACTTATTGTATAAAATATAGCTACTTCAACAATCCTGATGAGGATTCATAAACAAAGTTATCGTACTTTCGGTGGCGTTTGACACTGCAAGGACATCAATGCGGGCGATGCAGCGGGTAACAACTCGTAATTTTATAATTATGTGAATTCTCCGAGAACAAGTACGTTGTTTGCGACGAAAGTTTACTGAAATGCCCACCAAAATAACTATGATGGATTGAAATGAAATAGAGTTGTACGTGACGCTCGTAGATGTTTTATAGCAGTGTTTTTTCATTCAGTGGGTCGCGAACCCTAGGGGGGTCTCCAAGTCCTTCTTGGGGAGTGGAGGGGATCGCCGTCACAGAATGACGTACTTGCGTCGACAAATAACTATACGTACAAAGCGTGTGCCTTAGTGATATTTACTCAATGTTAAAATTACGGAGTCCATTGTGTAGCATTAATTATGAATTGAATAGATCGGTGTGTTAATGGTGAGTAAGCGCAGAGTCTGAAAACTGTCAGGTAAACTGTCGACAGCTAAAAGAACATGATACAATAAGTAATTATTTTAAAAATTTGAAAAAAAAAAATCTACTTCTTTACAAATTTTAAAAATTTATGCAAAACTTTGCAATCATGCTCTAGATAGCACTGTAGATGTAATTGTAGCCGCCATACGTAATGCAGATATCTTAACTACAACTTGTGTAATAATCATCGTACATGTTCTCCAGCGTATTGTCATCAAAGGTCGTGATGATAGTTGCAACTTTAACGTTCTTCTCGGAAGACTGTTGGTATTCACTGCCACTGCTTCCATCGCCTCCTCCCGCACTTACCGTAGCACTACCGCTTGCAATGAGTTGTTCGTCATTATCATCATTATGTATTAGTGTTACAACAGTATCTAGCTTATGCTCATGTTTCTGTGCCGTAACAGATATGAGAAAGCATGCGAATGATTCATCTTGTACACTAATACCATCTTCACGAAGAAGGGTTCTTTGTAACTTCATCTCAACCAATAGCAATACTTTAGCAGGATTGATTATCAATCGCCGCTCCATCTGACGCTTCACGACACAAATGTTACAAAACGCAACTTCGGAGGCAGACTGCACCGTTCCTACTACCGAACCGACAGGTCAAAGTGCAATGTGGCAAGGCACACGCAGACAGAGTTTTGCAGATGCCGGAGTATCACTAGTGCAATAAGGGACCCTTACATTATTTCTCATGCGATTTTGGTGTATATGTGTTTGTTCGAGCCCAAGTACTTTCCTTGTGAGTTAAGCAAAATATATTTTGCTGTCGTAAATCGTGTAAAATAGGGTAAATGTGTTCCATTCCGAAAAATATACAAATAAATTCGTCCGAGAATTTAAAAGAAAACTCGAGCAAAAGAAAGATTATATTTTTTTCTTTGAGATAACATAGTTTTGTTACGGTTCGTGAGGAGCGGGGGATTGCCAGAATATTTTTACTTGGAAGGGGGTTAGCTTATTCGAAAAGGTTGAAAGACTGTTTTATAGCACTCCCCCAGCGAAAGGTATCAGTGACGTGTATGTGTTGCAAGTGCCGATACCGGCCAGGATGACGAACAATGAATTAATCTTACAGAGATTTCTCCAACAAATCGCTTTTGTTAGGTGGTTCGCCCGCAGCTTTTCGAAATCGTCTAAATTCACAGATCGGCTCCGAGTCCACAAAAGGCAATATTGACAGAGGTCGCAACCCGTTTTCCTATGCATTTTCTCCCAATTCGAAAAATCGGGCACGGGTATTCGGCACAGCAACGCAATACACACACAGACACACGTACACGGCACGCGTTTCGTTTCGCAGGAAAGGGACGCGTCGGGCGGCGCAAGCGGGCACCTGGCGGCGTGCATCTTAATGGTGTTTGAGCCGTCAATATTTGAGCGTTTGTCGAGAGCGACATCAAAAATAAAGAAGGCGACATGCGCGCCGCGGCCCAGCAGGCGGCGGCAAGGAGCAGCCGCGAGGAGGTGGCCGCCAGCCCGCACCGCGCCGAGAATTAGGCGGGGATTAGGCCGCGCCGTCAATATTTACCTGTGGCACACACGTTCGGAAACGCGGCCGCCGCGGGCGCCCTGCATAATTGACAGCGCCAGGCCAGGCCGACTGCCCGGCGTCTGACGTGGCCAGCGGCCTTCCGTGCAAGGTGGTTAGAGTACAGGGAGGCGCCTTTACGCCGAAAAAGTGAAGCCTGCCTCCGCCATATTGCCGAGCCTTGGAGAAGTTTTCGTACTGTAGAGCTGATGCTCTGTGTCACTTAAAACAGGAATAATACGTACGGCGGTTTTACCATAATGTACAACATGTTAAAAACTTGAAAATTACCGTTAAAAATTAATTTTTAAAATATCTTTTTTGTGTCCCAGCCTCGTCGCCGCTTTTGTGTCTCGTTTCCGTCGTAGGTGTCGGTGGCCGAGTAGAAAAGTACCGACACAGGAATAAAGGATGCACGCTTGTGCAGGTACGCAGGTGAGCAGCCAGTGGGACAGCAGAAACTAGAAACACTAGAGTAAATTAGAACGAGATCTATATTGCACAGAATTTATACAATACTTAACTTTTAGACAGCTCACTACTGCAGAATGCTGATACATAGTTGAACTAGAGGCCTGCATAGTGCCTATCCGATAGCCAAGTCTTCACTGGTGCCTATCTAATTCTGAAGTGTTAACTGGTTCCTATCTCAGTCCCAAGTGAACGATGTCGTTCAGTGGTGGCCACGAGCGGAGTTGTAGCAGAGGGCGCTCGTGGCTGACGTCGTAAGAACGCCGCGCCGTGCGTGCATGGCGGCGCGCGGCGAAAGTAGGTGGCGCGTACTTTGGACTTGTGCGACACCACAATCTTATGATGAGTATTTATAAGTATTTATCCAAGAAAACATGTTCCTCCTATACTTTGAGATTTTCAGCTATCAGTCGATCTTTTTTTAAATTTTTTATTAGCAAATCATGATTTCGGCCACTAACTGGGCATTATCAATGATAAAAGTACAAGGAAAACACACTGTTACATGTGTTTAACTGAAGATGTTATTAATATGGATAACTCACAACGCGCCAAGTATGACAACTGGACATTTTTGCCCAGTTATACTTGGCGATAATGATTTGCTAATAAAGAATTTAAAAAAAAGTAAAAGATCGACTGATAGTTGAAAATCTCAGAGTATTGGAAACATATCACAGTCGTTGAGCGCAAACCATTCAAAGTAACCTGAGAAAACATATTGTTTGAAAGTACACACTTTGCACTGACTGTAAATTCAATGTATTAACTGCAAGAAGGTCGACTCAACGCATAATTTTAACAGAGAAATAGCATTCCATAACTCACCAAGATGGCGGACAGCCGTCAACTGACGTATGTGCTCCTCATAGATACCGCCATATCCCTTTATTTTAACCTCCTTGCCCCCATATACACTGAACGGTCAAAGAAACTGATGCACCTGCCTATTAAGGTAGAGGCCCAGCGGGCACGCACAAGACGTGCCGTAGACTCGGCGAACTTCTGAAGTAGTGCTGGAGGGAATTGACACCGTGCGTCTTGCAGCGCTCTCCATAAATCCCGAAGAGTACGAAAGGAGGGGGAGGGGGGGGGGCGAGAAATCTTCTGAACAGTACGTTGTAAGGCAGCCCAGATTCAAATGTTTGTTAAGCTTATGGGACTTAACTACGGGGTCATCAGTCCCTAAACTTACAAACTACTTATCTCGTACCTCATACTAAGGACGGCACAAATATCCATGCCCGAAGGGGGATTCGAACCCCCAACCGTAGTGGCTGTGCAGACCGCGACTGGAGCGCCTCAGTCTCCTCGGCCACCGCTGCCGGCGCAGCCCAGATATGCTCAACACTGTTCATGTCTGAGAGTTTGGTGCCAGCTGAGGTGTTAAGACTCAGAAGAGTGTTCCTGGAGGCACTCTGCAGCAATATTCTGGACGTGCGGGCTTCGCTTTATCGTATTCGAATTGCACAAGTCCCTCGGAATGCACAATGGACATGAATGGATGCATGTGCACAACCGGGGTGACATCTCACATATCATCTGTCACTCTGGACCAGTGATTTTCAACCTGTGAGTCGCGACCCCCCCGGAGGAGGGGGGGGGGTGTGAGTGGGTCGCATAGTCTTGCCACTTGAGGAAATATTCGCACCATAAAATAACGAGCGTAGTTAACCTCTGAATACAAAGGGGCCGCGGTGGGGTAGCCGAGCGGTCTAAAGCGTCTCGCTGCGGAGCGCGCGGTCGCTCGCCGTGGAGGTTCGAGTCCTCCCTGAGGCATGGGTGTGTGTGTTTGACCTTAGGTTAGTTTACCTAGGTTTAAGTAGTTTGTAAGCTACGGACTGATGACCACGCAGTTTGGTCCGCTAGATCTACAAACAAATGTTCAAATGTTTGTATAGTCGATGGGACTTAACTACGGGGTCATCAGTCCCTAAACTTACAAACTATTTATGAACTACCTACGAACTAGGACGGCACAAATATCCATGCCCGAGGGGGGATTCGAACCCCCGACCGTAGCGGCCGCGCAGACCGTGACTGGAGCGCCTTAGTCCCCTCGGCCATCGCGGCCGGCGATCTACAAACATTTGAATACAAAGGGTTCCGTAAATAAAATATGTAGGCCTAATAAAAGTGATTTTTTAAAATTATATAATTGTTTAACATTATTCTGATTTGATTAGAACGTACTTTTTATGCTAAAATTTCTTAATGACGAATAAGCGCAAAGCCTGAAAACTGATTTCACGAACCACTCGATAGGTAATTGAACAACATGGAATAATTAATTCTAAGAAATTAAAAATCTACTTTTTTAAATATTGCCTGTACAGTGGGATCTTTGTTAATCATCATAATTCGTTCCGAATCTTACCTTAAGTCCGAAACATTCGTTATGCAAAGTACATATAGGCCTATCTGTCGAAAACCATGTAAAAATAGAATGTCTTCCACTTCGAAAACTTCAAATCAAGAACAAAGTCCAACAAGAAACCTGTATCGCCGTGGCGGATTAGCCGCGCGTACTGGGGCGCCGTGTTGTGTTGCGCGCGGCCGTCTGCCGTCGGGGGTTTGAATCCCACCTCGGGCATCGATGTTTGTGTCGTCTATAGTATAAGGTAGTGCATAAGTTGTTTCTAAGTTTAAAAATTAAGCTTTCAGAAAGAACTTTCTAACATTTAAATTAATTTTGATTGTCAACAAATTTCGTTTGTTCATAAATGCCCTCCCTCCCATAGCCATTCTGGTTTTTTTTTTTATATCTATATTATAGCCTCCCTTCAAGAAACTGTAAATTCCGTTCAGTTGCTTTTCTAGAGCCTCTGCTATGTCTGACAGAATTACAATGGCGTCGACAAAAGGCAAAGATTTTTTTTGTTTTTTTTGTTTTTTTGTTTTTTTGTTTTTTTTTTTTTTTTCTTCTCCCTGAAATTTAATTCCTTCTCCAAATTTCTCCTTACATTCCTTCATTGCTTGCGCGATGTATAGATTGAATAACATAGGGGAAAGGCTACAATCTTGTTTTAATCCCTACCCAACCGCTGCTCCCTTTCATGCTCTATGTTTCTTTTTTATTGTAAGAACTTTTCTTTCGCTATATTTTGCGCCTGCTGCGTTTAGAATTTGAAAGAGTGCATTCCGGTCAACAATGTCATGTAAAAAGGCTTTCTCCAAATCTATGACAGCTAAAAAGGTGGGTTTGCCTTTTCTTAAGCCATTGTCTAAGATATGTCGTATTTTCAGCATTGCATCACGTGTTCTCACATTTCTTCCAAACCAACCTTCCCTGATATTGATTTCTACGAGTTTTTACATTGTCTGTAAATAATTCGATTAGTGTGCAACTGTGCACTTACGTGTGCACTTGCAACTGTGACTTATTAATTATATTCTTCTTGAAGTCCAAGGATATTTCACCTGTTTCATAATTTTGCACACAAGGTGGAACAGTTTCTTCATGATTGGCTCTCCCAACGAAGTCAGAGGCCTTGTTTCGATTCAAATCTTTTAGTGCTCTCTTAAATACTTCTCGCTTTATTGTATCTCCAATCTCATCTCCATCTTCTCTTTCTGCAATACTGCCTTCAATTTTACTTCCCTTGTACACGTCCTAAATATATTCCTTCCATTTTTCAGCTTTCCCTTCTGTATTTGGTTTTACTTCTGAGCCCTTAGTTGAACTTACGGCCTTTCGAATTGACTGAATTATCGTGTACATGAAGTTTAACGGATTTTTTAATGCTCATATGAATTACTTAACCCTCGTGATTATTTAGGATCAATTACCATTTCTTGCACCATACAAGTATCTTATCTAAATCGTTTTGGTGTCGATTTTGTTCTACTGGTGACTTTTTAAACGACATGTGATGGAATCATCCGCGAACAGTATGAGAGCTGGACAGATTTCCTCCTAAATCGTTTATGTGCAAATGTTTGTAGAGTCTATGGGACTTAACTACGGGGTCATCAGTCCCTAAATTTACAAACTACTTATGAACTAGCTAATACTAAGGACGGCACAAATATCCATGCCCGAGGGGGGATTCGAACCCCCTAACGCAGTGGCCGTGCAGACCGTGACTGAAGCGCCTGTCCCCTCGGCCACCGCGGCCGGCAAATCGTTTATAAAGTGGCCCTATAACACTTCCCTTGGCGACACCAGATATAACTTCTCACTTACTGGATGACCTTCCGTAAATTACTACGTAATTTCTGACTCGCGAATCGCATAACTGTGGTGATAATACCAAGGAACGCAATCTGATTAGAAGCCACTTGTGAGATGCAATGTCAAAAGCCTTCCAGATATCTAGAAATATATTCCTTGTCGATAACACTCATCACTTCATCTGACGTTTGAGAAGAACGTTACTATCTGTATCCGTGTTGTTCAAACATTCAAATGTTTGTAGATCTATCGGACTCAACTGTAGGGTTATTAGTCCATAGCTTACAAACTACTTGAATTAAGGTAAACTAAATTAAGGACAACACAAACATCCATGCCCGAGGGGAGACTCTAACCCCCGACGGCAACGGTCGCGCGCACTGCAGTTTGAGTATGGAACTACTGGAGCAGTATATTCTAAAAATGTTCAAATGTTTGTAGAGCTTATGGGACTTAACTACGGGGTCATCAGTCCCTAAACTTATTAACTACTTATGAACTAGCTAAGACTAAGGACGGCACAAATATCCATGCCCGCCGGCCGCGGTGGCCAAGCGGTCTGTGGCGCGCTAGTCACGGTCTGCACGGCCACCACGGTCGGGGGTTCGAATCCCCCCTCGTGCATGGGTATTTGTGCCGTCCTTAGTAGTATCTAGTTCATAAGTAGTTTGTAAGTTTAAGGACTGATGACCCCGTAGCTAAGTCCATAAGCTCTACAAACATTTGAACATTTTATCCATGCCCGAGGGGGGATTCGAACCCCCGACCGTAGTGGCCGTGCAGAACGTGACTGGCGCGCCGCAGACCGCTCGGCCACCGCGGCCGGCAGTACATTCTGAAAGGAACTTAACTGTTATACAGTCTGGACCGGAAGACCTGCTTATTGTTAAGTGATTTAAGTTGCTTCATTACTCCAAGAAATCTGCTTCTAAAATTACGCATGATGGTAGCTGTTCTTGATTCGAATTGTGGATTTGCTTCGTCATGTTTGACGAAAGAATTTCGAAGAGCTGTTTTTAACTGTGTTTCTGCTTTAGCAGCACTGTTATCAGTAGCATCACCATTGCGGACGATAAGGAGTTCAGACAAAAAGAAGATAGAAGCTTTTGAAATGTGGTGCTACAGACAAATGATGATTATGCTGACTAAGGGAAGGTATAGAGAAGGTTGGCGGGGCACATTCTGAGACATCAAGGAATCGCCAACTTAGCATTGGAAGGGAGTGTGTGGGGTAAAACTCGAAGAGGGAGACCGAGGGACGAATACAGTAAGCAAGTTCGAAAGCATATACGAGGCGCGTCCAGAAAGTAAGATCCGTTTGGTAATAAAATGAAATTGTGTACAGATACAGAAGAAATTTTTATTGCACAAAATTCTACAACTCTTAAACTACTTTTCCACATAACTGCCGAAATTTTGCAGGCATTTGTGGCACCAGGCTTTGTATACCTTCTTCATAGAAATCTGTCGCCTGTGTCTTCAACCAGTTGGAAACAGTTTGTTTCAGCTCGTCGTCCATAGCGAGAGCACTAATTGTAAACCTACTGTTTTCCTGGATCTTGTCATCAATCGCGTGAACCTGTTCTTCTGTAACCAAAGTGGACGCCCACTTCGTTCTTCATCGTGCACATCACTACGCCCGCCATTGAACTGTCGGACCCATCTTGTCACCATCGAATCACTCATCGCATTTGGTCTTTAAACATCGCAAATTTGCCGATAAATTTCACTTGGTTTCACTTTCCTCGCATTTAGAAACCGAATCACCGACCTGATTTCACAGGCGGCGGGATTTTCAATCAACGCCGACATTTCAAACGAGCACAACAAAGCGTACGTAACTGACAGCGATCTCCAAATGGCGCACGTTCTTCTCCTCAATACACATCGTCTACAGTGCATGTGCGGAACTGCAATCGCAGCTCTGCAGTGGAAATGTTCAAATGTTTGTATAGTCTATGGGACTTAACTACGGGGTCATCAGTCCCTAAACTTACAAACTACTTATGAACTAACTAAGACTAAGGACGGCACAAATATCCATGCCCGAGGGGGGATTCGAACCCCCGACCGTAGTGGCCGTGCAGACTGTGACTGAAGCGCCTCAGTCTCCGCGGCCTCCGCGGCCGGCCCTGCAGCGGATATAAATTGAAACGGAACTTACTTTCTGGATGCTCCTCGTAGGTTGCCGTTGTTCGAATAGTAAGAGGCTTGCACAGGATAGGGTAGCGTGGAGAGCTGGATGAAACTAGTCTACAGGCTGAAAACGACAACAATAACTTTTTTTAACTGGTGTTAATTAATTTAATTTTTTTCTTTAAAAATGGTAAAGCTGCACCTAGTACTAAGAGCAACTCAGATAAAATTTCTGCGACATGGTGACTATCCGTAAAAAGCAAATAGGTACTTGTTTGATGGCATTGGCATTAAACAAAATGATGGGAATTACGAGATTGACAGGTTAGTTAAAAGTGTGCCGGCTGCGGCGGCCGAGGGGACTGAGGCGCTCCAGTCACGGTCTGCACGGCCACTACGGTCGGGGGTTCGAATCCCCCCTCGGGCATGGATATTTGTGCCGTCCTTAGGATTAGCTAGTTCATAAGTAATTTGTAAGTTTAGGGACTGATGACCCCGTAGTTAAGTCCCTTAAGCTTAACAAACATTTGAAAATTTTGAGTTAAAAGTGACGAATAACGTGAGACGTTTCTGTAACCTTCGCCGCGGTGGAGTAGCCGAGCGGTCTAAAGCGTCTCGCTGCGGAGCGCGCGGTTGCTCGCCGTGAAGGTTCGAGTCGTCCCTGGGGCATGGGTGTGTGTTTGTTGTCCTTAGGTTAGTTTACCTAGGTTTAAGTAGTTTGTAAGCTACGGACTGATGACCACGCAGTTTGATCCGATAGATTTACAAACAGTTGAACAGATAGTTCTGTAACCTTCGATGGCGTACGCTTGCAACAGAGGAAACATTTCTCGTGCGCCAATGTGAAATGCTTGGACCGGTAGGTGACCTGCAGTACGATGAGTGTGTCGAAGTAACGCAGCCCGCATCAGACGCTTCTTACCGGTTGGGCGCGATTACTTTGCGAAATTCGAGGAGACGAGAAAATGTGCGTCGGCAATGAAGCAGTTAGTATGGGGGGGGGGGGGGGAGGCCCCTGTAACCGCGGGCGCGCCCCGGCGGCTGGCCGGTTTTTGGGCGGCTGATGGCGACGGGAAATTCGATTTAGCGGCAATTTCCGGGGCCGCGGTGGCGACGTGGCCGGCGCGAGCGGCTCCTTGCCCGGGGCTCCGCCGCCGGCGACCGCCCGCTACATTTGCCCTTCGTTAGCTGCAGGTAATTTGGATAACTTAGTTTCCTTTTTACCCATCTCTAAGGATGAGCCTTTTCTTGTGGCTGTTTCAGCTGTTGGCGACCTCGTTCTTCTTTTCTCAGGCGTGCACTTTCGTCATGAATAGACAATGAGGTACCCTCGCAGTCGTCCGCCTTCAGAACTTAGTGGTCAGCACGAGTGACTCCCCGGCGGAGGGCCCGGGTTCGATGCCTAGTATTGCCCAGGATTTTTCCTTGTTGGGAGAACTCGTATGGGAGCATCTAGCCCGGTGAATGTTCAAATCCCCGAGGGGGGATTCGAACCCCCGACCGTAGTGGCCGTGCAGATCGTGACTGAAGCGCCTCAGTCCCCTCGGCAATTACGGAGGTGACAGTAGAACGTTTGTGATGGTCACTACGTTGGTGTGGGCGTGGAGGGGCCTCATCCTATCCCAATTGTGTCAGAAGTCTGTACGCGAGATTTCCACACTCCTACATATCCCTAGATCCACTGTTTCTGGTGTGATAATGAAGTGGAATCGTGAATGGAAAGCGTACAGGCCGAGCTTGTCTGTTGACTGACAGCGACCGCCGACAGTTGAAAGGGGTCGTATAGTGTAATGGGCAGACTATCCACACCGTCATACAGGACTTCCAAAATGTGTCAGGATCCACTCCGAGTACTATGACAGTTACGCGGCTGTCAGTAAGACATACATCACACCGGTCAATGCCAAAGGACTCCGCGCTTGGTGTAAAGAGCGTAAATATTGGACGATTCAATAGAGGAAAAACGTTGTGTGGAGTGACAAATCACGGTACACAATGTGACGCTCCGACAAAATGTTCAAATGTTTGTAAATCTATCGGACCAAACTGCGTGGTCATCAGTCGGTTGCTTACAAACTACTTAAACCTAGGTAAACTAACCTATGGACAAACACACACACCCATGGCCCAGGGAGGACTCGAACCTCCACGGCGAGCAACCGCGCGCTCCGCAGCGAGATGCTTTAGAGCGCTCGGCTACTCCACCGCGGCCTTAGCCTGGTGAAATCAATGTGCTACTTGACCGAGTAGTAGCGGTTCCAGAGTCAAGAAATGCGACAACGTTCGGGACTTTGATGTGCTGACTACTTGCCGTACCCCATCCAACGATATCAGTAGTAGAGGAGGGCACGGTGATCGGTCGGATGCAGTTGGTCTATTGAGGACCAGAAAGCGGATCTTTCCCTTTGCCTATCACTGCAGTCCGTAGTTCTTGAAGCGAGGCTCAAAAGCGTAGGTGCCCAAGGTATTTGAAGATAGTAAATCAAGTCGTCAATGGAAGTTTGGGATGAAACTTCCCGGCAGATTAAAATTGTGTGCCGGAACCGGGACTCCAACCTGGGACTTTTGCCTTTCGCTGGCAAGTGCTCTACCGACTGAGCTACCCCGACACGACTCACGATGCCGCCTCACAACTCCACCACCGCCAGTACCTCGCCTCCTACTTTCCAAACTTCACAGAAGCTCTCCTGCGAAACTTGCAAGACTAGCACTAGAATTTTGCAAAGTATGAGGCGAGGTACTGGCGGAAGTAAAGTTGTGAGCCGGCATCGTGAGTCGTGTCGGGATAGGTCTGTCGATAGAGCGCTTGTCCGCGAAAGGCAAAGGTACCAGGTTCGAGTCACGATTCCGGCACACAATTGTAATCTGCCAGGAAGTTTCATATCAGCGCACACTCGGCTGCAGAGTGAAAGTTTCATTCTGGAAACATCCCTTAGGCTGTGGCTAAGCCATGTCTCCACCATATCCTTTCTTCCAGGAGTGCTAGTCTTGCAAGTTTCGCAGGAGAGCTTCTGTGAAGTTTGGAAAGTAGGAGGCGAGGAACTGGCGGAAGTAAAGTTGTGAGGCGGCATCGTGAGTCATGTCGGAATAGCTCAGTCGGTAGAGTGCTTGCCCGCGAAAAGCAAAGGTCCCAGGTTCGAGTCCCAGTTCCAGCACAGAATTTTAATCTGCCAGGAAGTTTCATATCAGTGCACACTCCGCTGCAGAGTGAAAGTTTCATTCTGAATTTTTGAATGCTATTTTTTTCGATTTATTACATTAAAACACATTTACGGAAGAACATTAAATTACGTACCTAACAACTTGACACAAGACACAATAAAACGTCTTCTAATTATAGTGATCTATCCTGCTTTTAAATCGGTACTTACCCATTTACATTGTGTAACTGGCCGCAGTCGACTGACTGCCTGACGAACCACTTCGCGCTGACTGCCGATTTTCGCGCCATGCGAAGTTTACAAAGCATTGCGTCTGCCTTTTGTTAGCTTAGGTGGCAATTAAATAAACATTTTCAATAACTGTAAGATAGCTTGTTATTGAGAGGTTAATGGAGAATATAATCTGAATATTGATAACTAAAATTAAAATGAAACTTCCTGGCAGATTAAAATTGTGTGCCGGAACCGGGACTCGAATCTGTGACCTTTGCCTTTCGCGAGCTAGGTTCGAGTCCCGGTTCTGGCACACAATTTTAATCTGCCAGGAAGTTTCGTATCAGCGCACACTCCGCTGCAGAGTGAAAGTTTCATTCTAAAATTAGAATTTTCGGCGCGGTAGGTCTCTTGGGTGTCAGCCAGTCAGATTATACAGTACGGTCACTATTTTGGCGGAATTTCCTATGCGAGTAATACTCACTGTACCACCTGCCGTCATCCACTCTCTACTTCTGTATCTTCAACAGCTTGCAGAATTAAATCTAGAACTTGACTTGTCAGGAGGCAGAAATGTCACACTAGCATCGCTGCTGTTGACCCCCGTAGTCCAGTGGGTCTTTAATAATAAAAAAAAGAACTGAACTATCACCACAGAAGAAAAACGAATATACGTTAGCAATCGACCGAACTACTCGCAGGAAAGACAAAATTTCTAGTTGATGCGAAGAATGGCAGCTAGCTCTCAATATAGAAAAATGTAAGGTGATGCGCATGAGTAGGAAAAACAATCCCATAATGTTCGAATACAGCATTAGTAGTGAGCTTCTTGATGTCGCGTCGTTCAAATATCTAGGCGTAACATTGCAGACCGATATGACATGGAAGGAACATGTAAGGACAGTTGTGAGTAAGGCGGACAGCCGACTTCGGTTTATTGGGAGAATTTTGTAAAGATGTATTTCTTTTGTAAAGGAGATAGCGTATAAAACGCTTGTACGACCTCGTCTTGAGTATTGCTCAAGTTTTTGGGACCTGCAGCAGATCAGTTTAAAGGAAGTCATAGAAGCGGTTCAGAGGCGAGTAGCTAGGTTTGTTACTGGTAGGTTCGACCAATGCACGAGTGTCACGGAAATGCTCCGGCAACTCAATTAGGGATCGCTGGAGGAAAGACGACGTTCTTTCGTGAATTTATGTTGGGTAAATTTAGAGGGCCGGAATTTGAAGCTGAGTGTAGTACGATGTTGCTGCCGCCTACTTACATTTCGCGTAGTGATCATAAAGACAAGATAAGAGAAATTAGGGCTCGCACGGAGGCGAATAGGCATTCTTTTTTTCCTCGTTCTATTTGGGAGTGGAATAGGAAAGGAAATGCCTAGTAGTGGTACAGTGTACCCTCCGCCACGCACCTTACGATGGATTGCGGAGTATGTATGTAAAAAATTCAAATGTTTGTAAATCTATCGGACCAAACTTCGTGGTCATCAGTCCGTAGCTTACAAGCTACTTAAACCTAGGTAAACTAACCTAAGGACAACACACACACCCATGCCCCAGGGAGGACTCGAACCTCCACGGCGGGCAACCGCGCGCTCTGCTGCGAGACGTTTTAGACCACTCGGCTACTCCACCGCGGCGGAGTATGTATGTAGATGTAAAGGGGATGGGGGGATGTAGACAGCGGGTTTGTTTGATGTCCAGAGAGCCCGAGTTTGATTCCGGCGTCAAAGATTTTCCCCGCTCGTCCTCGCCATCATTCCATCATCAGTGACGTGCTAGTCGTTCAGTGGCGTCACCTCAAATGCATTTCACCAGGCAGGCCGACCACGATCCCAGCTCATGATCATGTTCAAGTTTGGTCTCCTTGCGCTGTTTTTGTGCACTCCCTTTTTTAGCTTTGTGAGAGCAGATGAATCTCTTTGAGACACGTTGTATTTTCATAACATCGCTGTGACTGCGTCTCGTAGTTGAGGTTAGGAAGAATTGACGTAACTTTCACAATGAGGCCGAACTGTTAGGTGGTGAGGATGGAACGCAGAGAGCCGTGGCCAGCAGGTAACGCTGTGCGGTGCAGCGGTGGAGAGGGCGCGACCCGGCTTTATCGCGGCCGTGTTGACAGACGGGAGAGCTCTGCCGCAGAGCGGAGCGGCGGCGGCTTCAAAGGCCGATCGCCGCACTCACAGGTGGGCGTGCCGCGAAATGGCCGTGTCGCAACGCCAGATAGCGGCCTCTGCCCTGCCGGTAGCGCGCCACCGGCTGCGGCTGCGGCTGCGGCTGTGTACGGCGGCCAAAACAGCGCGCGCTGCACTCACACGCGGCTATGTTCCACGTCCTAGTGAAGCAGCCACACACTGGCGCCAAGCGACAGCACCACCGCTGGCTGCTACAGGAAAACAGTACAGCCGTTCTCGTAATGCCGCAGTAGTGCCTGACGTCCAAAAGGGTTTCATCACAGACTGCAATGATTAAAATTGTTCGCGAGCCGGCGTTTTTATGTGATGAAAAATATCCGGACACCCAAAAACCATGCGTTTTTCATATTAGGTGCATTATGCTGCCACCTACTGATAGGTACCTCTACATCTACATACGTACTCCGCAATCTACCGTAAGGTGCGTAGCGGAGGGTACACTGTACAACTACTAAGCAGTTCCTTTCCTATTCCACTCCCAAATAGAACGAGGAAAAAAAGAATGCCTATTCGCTTCCGCGCAAGCCCTATTTTATCTTGTCTTTGTGATCACTACGCGAAATGTAAGTAGGCGGCAGGAAGATCATACTACATTTAGCTTCAAATTCCGGCCCTCTAAATTTCCTCAACAGAGTTTAACGAAAAGAACGTCGTCTTTCCTCCAGCGATCCCCAATCGAGTTCCCGGGCATTTCCGTGACACTCGCGCATTGGTCGAACCTACCACTAATAAACCTAGTTGCACGCCTCTGATTTGCTTCTATGTCTTCCTTTAAACTGATCTGTTGCGGGTTCCAAACACTTGAGCAATATTTAAGACGTGGTCGTCCAAGCGTTTTATACGCGGTCTTCTTTACAGATGAAGTACAACTTCCCTAAATTCTCCCAATAAACCGAAGTCGACTGTCCGCCTTACTAACAACTGTCCTTACATGTTCGTTCCATTTCATATCGCTCTGCAATGTTACGCCTAGATATTTGAACGACGCGACAGCATTAAGAAGCTCACTACTAATGCTGTATACGAACATTATAGGATTGTTTCTCCTACTCATGCGCATCACCTTACATGTTTCTACATTGAGAGCTATCTGCCATTCTTCGCACTAACTATAAATTCTGTCTAAGTCATCCTGTATGCTATTACAGTCAGTTAAAGACGACGCCATCCCATACACCACAGCTTCATCAGCAAACAGCCGCAAATTACTACTTACTCTATCCTACAGATCATTTATACATATAGAAAATAATAGCGGTCCTATCACACTCCCCTGGAGCACGCCTGACGTTACACTCGTCTCTGATGAAAACTCGCCGTCGAGAACAACGTATTGCATTCTATTATTTAGGAAGTCTTCCAGCCAGTCACAAATCTGTGATGTATCTTCGTTAGCAGTCTGCAGTGTGGCATCGCGTCGGACGCCTTTTTAAAGTCGAGAAAAACAGAATCCGCCTGTTGCCCTTCATCCGAGGCTCGCAAGATGTCATGTGAGTAAAGGACAAGCTGAGTTTCACATGAACGATGTTTCCTAAACCCGTGCTGATTCATAGAAAGAAGCTTTTCCGTTTCAAGAAAATTTACTACATTCGAACTGAGAATATGCTCCAAAATTCTACATGAAACTGATGTCAACGATATTGGCCTGTAATTGTGTGGGTCCGTTTTCCATATCAGCGACCTCAGTAGTTATTTGACGACATGAGAGAGAAAAATGAGGCGATGGAACTCACGGACTTCGTACGTGATCAAGTGACAGGATATCACTTGTGTCAGAAGTCTGTACGCGAGATTTCCATACTCCTAAATATCCCTTGGCTCACTGTTTCGGATGTGAAGTGGAAACGTGAAGGGACACGTACAACACGTAAGCGTACAGGCAGAGCTCGTCTGTTGACTGACAGCGACTGCCGACAGTTGAAAGGGGTCGTATAGTGTAATGGGCAGACTATCCACACCGTCATACAGGACTTCCAAAATGTGTCAGGATCCACTCCGAGTACTATGACAGTTACGCGGCTGTCAGTTAGACATACATCACACCGGTCAATGCCAAAGGACTCCGCGCTTGGTGTAGGGAGCGTAAATATTGGACGATTGAATAGAGGAAAAACGTTGTGTGGAGTGACGAATCACGGTACACAAAGTGACACTCCGACAATCGGGGTTTACGACTCACCTTAGGTTTCCCTGTACTTGTATGATTTTGTGATTTTGCCATTATATCCATAACATTGAAAAAAAAAAACAAAAAAAAAAAAAAAAGAAAAAAAACGCGGCGGAGCGACCGAGCGCACTGAGGCGCTATGCTCCGATACGTGAGGCCATTCCCCATCGGGGTTTCGAATACCCTCTTGGGGCCAACAGTCCCTACACTTAAAAACTACTTATGAACTACCTTATACTAAAGACGACACAAACATCTATTCCCGAGGGCGGGGGAGGGGGATTCGAACCTCCGACGGGGAGCGGCTCTGCGCTTCGGAGCCTCAATGCGCTCGGCCGCTCCGCCGCGGCTTCTCTTCTTCCGGATGTGTTGCATGTAAACGCAGTGAATGCGAACAGCTGTCTTAGACTGTTCGCGGATAATGCTATCATTTATCGTTTAGTGAAGTCACTAGAAGAGAGAAAAGATAAGTATGTGCATGATGGGAAAATTGACAATTGACCCTAAATAATAGCTAGTGTGAAGTCATCGATATGAACTTTAAGACAAATCCGTTAAACATTTACACGATAAATGAGTTCAGACTGGAAAATTAACTAAACACCTAGGCACATCACTGATAGAACACTTAGAAGATGCAACAGTTCTACTAAACAAACTGCGTACACTACACTTGGGCGTCCTATTTTGGAGTATTGTTGTGCATTGTGGGATCCCCACCAAGGGAGACTGACGGATGATATAGAGAATGGTCAAAGAAGGGAATCTCTTTCGTATTGTCACGATACAAGGGAGAGTCATGGGAATATTGCACTAGTTGGGGTGGAAATAAGAGAAAGGCGTTATTCTTTGGGGCGAGATCTATTTGCGAAAATTCTTTCGACAACTTTCTCCTGCAAATGCGAACATGTTTTGTTAGCACGCTCTTACATGAAATAAGACGAATCAGATCAAAAACAGAAAAATTTGTGGGTTACTTTTTAAGGCGCGCTATTAGAGAATGGAAGGATATAGTAAACCGGTTCGATGAACCCTCTGTGATTTGCAAATATGTAGATGTAGAAAACGCAAGTTGGAGAGTTTTTCCGAAAGTCAGAGTAATACTGAGTGTCTCAGATAATAAACGTGCGTTTGAATGTTGACTAACGCGAAGGTAAACCGCCACCTACCTGTTGTAGTCCAGGAGTTTTGTGGCACGAGAGACCACGACGCAGAGGCTGCGCAAGCTATACGGATTATCACGTGTGTTTCTTCTGGTCCAAGTACAGTTAAATAGCCGGCACATACGTCTCCAGAACAGTGTAATTGTGTTAATACAGTGTACATTGAGTCGCGACAAAATGCATCGCTTCGCCGCATAGTCCTTGCTATGTTACAGTGGTCTGGAGTGCCTTAAGACTTCTCGCTACAGGCTCATACGTCGCTTGTTTACGCTCTGATACTTGGCGTCTACTGGGCGTCGCAGAAATTACGGGAGTTCCACACCTTGAGTGATATTTCAAAGTTTTCTTCCGTAGACGCCATTTCTAAGTGTCAGCGCGTAAACAAGCGACGTATGAGTCTGTAGTGAGAAGTCTTGAGGCACTGCAGAACACTGTAACATAGCGACGGCAGTATGCGGCGAAGCGATGCATTTTGTCGCGACTCAATTATTATTGTATTAACACAATTAGACTGTTCTGCAGACCGTATGTGCCGGCTATTTAACTGTACTCCACATGTGGAGGTATTTTTTTCTGTAAAAGTGTACCTACATCGCCCTCCAACACACCCCACAATACCTCTTCGGAGACGCCATATTGGCTATCAGTAGAAGCAGGGCCGTAGTCAGAATTATGCTATAGTTTTTTTCTTCTTTGGAAGGAGGGGGTGCCAGTTAATACAACGCAACTGTAAAATATGACTTACATTCCAACTTGTAAAGCATTAGTACGTAATTACCGAAGGGAGGAGGGGGAATTGCCGGCCGCGGTGGCCGAGGTGACTGAGGCGCTCCAGTCACGGTCAGCACGGCCACTACGGTCGGGGGTTCGAATCCCCCCTCGGGCATGGATATTTGTGCCGTCCTAGTTCGTAAGTAGTTCATAAGTAGTTTGTAAGTTTAGGGACTGATGACCCCGTAGTTAAGTCCCATAAGCTTAACAAACATTTGAACATTTTTTTGAGGGGGAATTAGCCTCCTTCTTGCCTCCCCCCTTTCGCTACAGCCCTGTTGTAGGTTTTTTAGAAAGTTTTGTATTTATAGTAACGTGTTTTGAATATATTCCATTTCTAAGCAATCGAACTAATGGAAGCTCTCGAAAACCCGACGTTATACGTACTATTTACTGTAATAAAATGACTTGAAACGTTGGTGGTTAGATACAAGGGTTGCATGAAAAATATGAGAATTATTACTTTTCTCTGAAATTAATTTACAGACAAAAGAACCCATATTTACACACAGTCGGTGTAATGACCGGACGGCGTCGTAAACCGTCTATTTCTATTGACGTCCCATAGTGACCGCCTTCTTGCATGTAAAATATCATCGCTGGTGTTGTGCCGGACCTCTCGAAATGGTTGTTTCACTTGGGCAAATAGATCAGAATCACAGGGACTCTTGATGCGTCAGAACACTTCAGTGATCAGGACCCCATCATTCTGCCTGACAACGCATTATGACGCAACCGCCGGCCGCTGTGGCCAAGCAGTCTGCGTCACGTCAGTCACAGTCTGCACGGCCACTACGGTCGGGGGTTCGAATACCCCCTCGGGCATGGATATTTGTGCCGTCCTTAGTATTAGGTAGTTCATAAGTAGTTTGTAAGTTTAGGCACTGATGACCCCGTATTTAAGTCCCATAAGCTCTATTAACATTTGAAATTTTTTTTTATGACGCAACCGTGCTGCTGTCCAAGACCTCTTGTGGCCCTGTCGATAGGAGATTAGGATGTCCAGCGTACACACTCTAGATGCGACCCTGTGGTTGCGACCTCTTTCAAATATTCAAATGTTTGTATAGCTTATGGGACTTAACTACGGGGTCATCAGTCCCTAAACTTACAAACTGCTAATGAACTAACTAATACTAAGGACGGCACAAATATCCATGCCCGAGGGGGGATTTGAACCCCCGACCGTAGTGGTCGTGAAGACCATGACTGGAGCGCCTCAGTCCCCTCGGCCACCGCGGCCGGCTTCGACCTCTTTGTCAATGTGTAAAACTACTACGATGGATCCGGTACAACCACAAAGTTGACATTACTCGTGTCGTACGGCGGTCGATAAGGAGCATCAAAACAAATAGACGGCACATGATAAACAACGCCTTCTGAACTTTAGAAGAAAGACACAAATAATTTATCAGAGGCTGCAAAGGATGTGGAAGAGCAACTGAATGGAATGGACAGTGTCTTGAAAGGAGGCTATAAGATGAACATTAACAAGAGTAAAACGAGGGTAATGGAATGGAATATCAGAAAATCAGTCGATGCTGAAGAAATTAGATTAGATAATGAGCTAATAGAAGTCGTAGATGTCTTTTGTTATTTGTGTAATAAAATATCATGTGATGGCCGAAGTAGAGAAGATATAAAATGCAGAATGGCTATGGGAAGAAAAGCGTTTTTAAAGAAGTGAAACTTGTTCATTTTGTGTCCCAGCCTCGTCGCCGCTTTTGTGTCTCGTTTCCGTCGTAGGTGTCGGTGGCCGAGCAGGAATAAATGATGCACGCTTGTGCGGGTAGTAGGTGACCAGCCAGTGGGACAGCAGAAACTAGAAACACTGGAGTAAATTAGAACGAGATATATATTGCACAGAATATTATACAATACTTAACTTTTACATAGATCAGTAGTGCAGAAAGCTCATACATAGTTGAGTTAGAGGCCCGCCTAGTGCCTGTCCGATAGCCAAGTCTTCACTGGTGCCTATCTGATTCTGAAGGTCTTAACTGGTTCCTATCTCAGTCCCAAGTGAACGATGTAGTTCAGTGGTGGCCACGAGCGGAGTTGTAACAGAGGGCGCTCGTGGCTGTCGTGAGAACGCCGCGCCGTGCGTGCATGGCGGCGCGCGGCGAAAGTAGGTGGCTCGCACTTTGTACTTGTGCGACACCACAGCTAACATCTAATATAATGTAAATGTTAGGAAGCTCTTTCTGAAAGCATCTGTCTGGAGTGTAACATTGTATGGGAGTGGAACGTGCACGGTAAGGAGTTCAGACAAAAAGACGATAGAAACTTTTGAAATGTGGTGCTACAGACGAATGATGAAAATTAGTTGGGTATATCACGTAACTAATGAGGAGGTGCTTAACAGAATTGGGAAGAAAAGAAGTTTCTGGAATATCCTGACAAAGAGAAGGGATAGATTGGTGAGACACATTCTGAGACATCAAGGAATTGTCAACTTACCATTAGAAGTAAGTGTGTGGGGGTAACAATCGTAGGAGACCGAAGGACGAAGTTCCAGAGCTCCTAGCGCTGACAGAAGGTACTGAGGCAAAAATCGTTATGGGTCTGAAAGCTGGCTGACGCCAGAGATAAGGAATGAATGGTCTGCAGAAAGGATAGATGACATAAAAAAGGGCATGGCGTGTTTATTGCTGTTACAAATGGTTTATTCTGCAGCGAAATTGAGGCAAATACTTCCTGTGAGCTGGTATGGGTAAAGGTTATACCTGGCAACCGGAATAAATTAATAATTGGATCTTTTTATCGGCCCCCTGATTCAGACGATGCAATTTCCGAAATGTTCAAAGAAAGCTTAAATCATATTTTAAATAGGTACCCGAAGCATACTGTTATAATCGGTGGCGACTTTAATTTGCCCTCGATATGTTGGCATAAATACATATTCAAAACCGGCGGCAAATATAAAACATTGTCCGAACTAATTAATTCTGAATGCTTTCTCTGAAAACTACTTCGAACAGTTAGTTCATGAACCCACTAAAATAGTAAATGGTTGCGAAAATACCCTTGATCTCCTAGCAACAAATAATCCTGAGCTAGTAAAGAGCATCAAAACAGATACAGGGATTAGCGAACATCGAGTTGTAGTAGCGAGACTGAACATCGAAATTCCCAATTGCACCAAAAATAAACGAAAACTATATCTATTCAAAAGAACACATAAAAATTTTTTTCACGCTTTCCTGAGTGATAGCCTCCAGTCTTTCAAAACTAAAAATGTCAGTATAGATCAGCTGTGGCTTATTTTCAAAATCATATTATCAGTAGCAATCGAGAGATTTATGACAAATAAATTAATAAAAGAGGGGGCTGACCCTCGGTGGTACACAAAACAGGTCAGGTCACTGTTGTAGAAGCAAAGAAAAACGCATGCAAATTTAAACAGAGACAGAATCCCCAAGACTGTCAATATTTTACAGAAACTCGCAATCGAGCGCGATCTTCAGTAAGAAAAGCTTATAATAGTTTCCACAACGAAATCCTGTACCTCACAAGTAGTTTCTAATGAAATTGCGTGCTTATGGAATATCGCCCCAATTGTGCGATTGGATTCACGATTTCCTATTAGAAAGGGCACAGTTCGTAGTAAAACAGAAGTGATATCTGGCGTTCCCCAGGAAAGCGTTAATAAACGATTTAGGAAACAATCTGAATAGCTCCCTTAGACTGTTCACGAATGATGTTGTCGTTTATTGGTTAGTAAAGTCAATAGAGAATCAAAGCAACTGCAAAGCGATTTAGACAAAATTTCTACATGGTGCGAAAATTGGCAACTAACACTAAATGATGAACAGTATGACACTAAAAAAAATCCGCTGAACTTCAATTACACGATAAATCAGCCAAACTTTAAGGTCGTAAATTCTACCAAATACCTAAGAGTTACAATTACGAACATTTTAGACAGGAGAGAACACATAGAAAATATCGTGGGGAAGGCGAACCAAAGGTTACGTTACATTGGCAGAACGCTTCGAGGATGCAACAGCTCCACCAAAGAGACTGCCTACATCACACTTGTGCGTCATCTCTTGGAGTACTGTTGCCCTGTGTGGGACTCTCACCAGGTGGGACTGACGGAAGACATTAAGAAAGTTCAGAGAAGGGTAGCTGGTTTTATCACGTTACAGGGGGGAAAAGCGTCACGAAAATGTTGCACGAATTGGAGTGGAAATCATTAAAAGAACGACGTTGTTCGTGAATCACCTACTTTTACTTCTGAATGTGAAAATATATTGCTAGCACCCACCTACATAGGGAGAGATGACCATCCCAATAAAATTAGAGAAATCAGATCAAAAACGAAAAGATTTAGGTGTTCTTTCTTCCCGCGCGCTATTAGAGAATGGAACGGAAGAGAAGGGTTGTGAAAGTGGTTAACCCTCTCCCAGGCACTTAAATGTGATTTGCAGAGTATCTATGTAGATGTAGATTCTATAAGATTCAAAAAGATGTAGGTTGCCGAACGTATTCTCAGATGAAGGGACTTGTACAGGGCAGGGTAGCGTGGAGAGCTGCATCAAACCAATCTGCGGGCTGAAGACCATAACAACAAAAACTGTATCTGTTTGTAAAGGTCTCCCAAAAAATCCGATAAGTTACAGAGGAGGGCCAAATGGCCTCCAAGAAATCGCACTGCTGCGTTTTACGGCCCACTTTAGTGTTCCAGCAGTTTTATGTTCAAATGTTTGTAATTCTATCGGACCAAACTGCGTGGTCATCAGTCCGCAGCTTACAAACTACGTAAGGACAAACACACACACGCAAACACACACATAACACACACACACACACACACACACACACACACACACACACACACACAGTCATGCCCCAGGAAGGACTCGAACCTCCGATGGCTAGCAACTGCGCGTTCCGCAGCGAGGCGCCTTAGACCGCTTGGCTACTCACCGCGGCGCAGTTTTATGACTTTTGCCACTATCGTGTACAAAAAAAATAAATAGTATTAAATAAAATGTATAAAACTTTATGTTATATAATTATTTTAATATGTTTCATTTTATTATTTGATTTATTTACACGAATTTCCAACTACGCACCGCGTTACAATTTCTGTTTCACGCTGTGTAAAAGGTACTCTCGTAAGGAACGTAACTAGTTTACCAATAAAAATTGATTGCAGATATTTAAATTCATTCATTTACTCTTGGGGAATTACATTTCAAATATGCATTTATTAATGTCATCCAAGAGAAAATATCAATCATAGAGAATAAAAAAAGAATACCCCGTGTATCAAGGAAAACTGCAAGTTTTTAACTGTTTCAGTTATGTTAACGTGATCTGAGTGAGTTGCGCGCTGAAAAAACTATTATTGTTCGGACCGTGTGTATAGTCAGGGGGTGTGTAAAGGTAGGGAGGTTCGAAAAAACTCATACGACGTACACAGAATCCGTTACAGATATAGTAATAGACTGGAATTAACACGGTTGCCGGATGGAATCAACAGTAGTCTTGTTGAATAAAACATCCCAACATTACCCTCACGTGATAAACAGCTTAACAGGCAAACTAATATGGAATCGTCATCATGCGGCTGTAACCATATTCTTTCTACATGCGAGACTACACTATCGAAACAACTTCCCATCTCGATCATCAAGACTAAGACACATGCCGAGAAGCAAGAAATTTCGGATATTATGTCAGTCTTTAGGGGCGATCTAATTTGTTAAAAAAATGTAAAGGTTGCCTAAGATTGCTTCTAAAGTCTCGTTACCGGTATCTGCATATCTAGGCTGTCATCATCAGATCTTGCATATTGTTAACAGTTCATGACTCACATTCAACTATTTGTCTTGCCCGTACTATCAGAATGCTGGAAACATCAGCAAGTCAAGAGTAATCACAAGCTAATGTTCTCAGCATCCTCCTAGCATGGCGCAAGACAAGTAGACACGTGAGTCGTAATCTGTTAAAAGTAAATTTTCTGAAGTTAGGTAAAGCAACCTGTACTTTTTTCTGCAGATAGGACTCTAGAATCAAAACATTCATTGGTTTACAATATGTGGTAGTAAGTGTATTTGAATAATAAAATCAAAACGGAATTACTGAATATTTTAAAATTAATAACACGAAATTTCTCAGTGACTGATGTCTTTGGTGAGTAGTACTGTCTCACAAAATGAAGTCCAGTGAAGAAACATTTTCAAGTAGTGAGAAAAATTCTGAAGCCGCGGATGTAGTTTTCTCAGCGGACGTCAGAGGTTCCTGCTGTGCAACGTACAAGGAGCGGGTTGGCGCCAGTAAACGTGTTATGCAGGAAGTGGCGGAGATGAAGTGGTACAACGGGCCGGGTGTCTGGCCTCGCGCCAAGACGTGTCTGCTGTGAATTCCCCGAAGCAATTACCGGCACGTCTCGGCGAAATGAATGTAATTGAAAATATTAAACAGTTATCAAACAGAAGTAGCCAAACCACAGTGCTTCAGAACGTCTGGCGAACTCTGTAGGGTCTGTTCATGATCTGTGTTTTAACTATAAAACCATTTACTGCTACTGAAATGTAGAAATTTCAGGAGAAAAAGTAAATACTTTGAGGGTATATTATTGTGTGTACAGTCTAATGTTTGTAAAGTTATGGGACCTAACGACAGCGGTCATCGATCCCTAGATTTACAAACTACTTAAACTAACTTATCCTAAGAACAAGACACCCATGTCCGGGGCAGGACTCGAACCTCCGACGCGTACGGCCGCGCGCACCGCAGCAGTGCGTCTTACTGCGCACGGCCATTCCACCGCGTCATGAATACAGTCGACTAATGAAATTCAGATAAACGTCTGTCGAATCGTCAGTAGTTACTGTTTTGCAAATGTTTCAGTCGTGGAACAACTGATTTGGGAGTGTGTTTTCTTGATATTTTCACGACCATTACGATGTTTGAATGAACTTGTGCTGTTTTTTGAAATACGGTTCAGAATTACAAGAGAAATGCGATGAAGCATCTATCATAAACGAAATATCTTTACTGTTGCGTCATAATTAAGAAAGTTAATTTTTTTCACTAATTTCGTTTAAATTTTCGCCTCCTTACAAATAAAAAACGCGTCTGCTGTTCCTGAAGAACGTTTTTACCTGCATCGGAACGGCAGTCTTTAATTGGAGTATATTTCGTCGTGTTCCTAATGAACTTCGTAACACTTGAGTCGGTCCTGGCGTGGATAAACAATACACTGACGCATACATCAGAGATTTACTCCATTTGAAACTGGCAAACAATGCATAAGGATTACACAACGCATTTCTGTTTGGTAAACGCTGACTTCATAGGCTGTGGTGTTGCAGTGGATATACCGGTTCCCGCCACATCGCCGTAGATAAACACTGTCGGACGTGGCTGAAACGTAAATGCGTCATCACCTGGGGACTGGATACTGCACTCAGCCCATGTGCGGACAATTGAGGAGCCGCTCGACTGACAAGTAGCGGAAACTGACAAAAAGGGCCGGCAGAGTCGCGTGCGGCTTCATGTCTTCTGTAGTGTAGGTTAGGTTTGGTTGAACTGTGACAGGGTTTGTTGAGTTGACAAAACAACTTTCGTCAGGGGCAGCAATGCAGACAAGCGTTCATTTTTGGGTAGAACACTTTCGACACAACTTTCCGCAGGAACTGACGTACTCGTGAGGTAGTGGCGTTGTGAAGGCGACCTGAAACGAAACTATCGATTTGTCGATCGCTGTTTCGTCTAGCAGTTGTTGATAAATGTGTGAGTAACAGGGCAATCGTGAGGTATTTCTAGGGAGCAGAAAAACTATTTGAGAATCAAGAATAAAATATGATGGGCGGTAGTTTGAGCAATTACAGCTGTCTTGTTATGTTTCTGACTAACCATTGCCGCGGTGGAGTAACCGAGCGGTCTAAAGCGTCTCGCTGCGGAGCGCGCGGTTGCTCGCCGTGGTGGTTCGAGGCCGGCCGCGGTGGCCGAGGAGACTGAGGCGCTCCAGTCACTGTCTGCACGGCCACTACGGTCGGGGGTTCGAATCCCCCCTCGGGCATGGATATTTGTGCCGTCCTTAGATGTAAGTAGTTCATAAGTAGTTTGTAAGTTTAGGGACTGATAACCCCGTAGTTAAGTCCCATAGACTCTACAAACATTTGAACATTTTTTTTGATTTGGTGGTTCGAGTCCTCCCTGGGGCATGGGTGTGTGTGTTGTCCTTAGGTTAGTTTACCTAGGTTTAAGTGGTTTTTAAGTTACAGACTGATGACCACACAGTTTGGTCCGATATATTTACAAACATTTGAACATTGAATAACCATTACTCATAAAATAGTGATAGTAATAGAAAACAGCTTACTGTTTTAATAAGCAAAAGTCTAAATTTAGTTGGTCTATGAAACCATTGCTTCGAAATTTTTATTTGATTACTACTGTCAATGTTGTTATAACAAAGATTTCAAATTCAAAACATAGATATTTAAATAATTGTACAGAGTAATCATTACATTACACTGAAATGCAACTGTTTCTAAAATAATACAATTTAAAATTGAAGTTGTACATATAATGAACTTGTATAAGAAGTGTCCTAAAGGAACTAGCTTGTACTTTTTTTTTTTTTTTTTTTTTTTTTTTTGACTTTATACTTGACTGAGAGTAAGTTAAATTTTTAAACTGTTTGTAATACGTCAGTCATTTTTATTTTGTGTGGTAGTTTGTTTTACTATAGTTATTAAGGTGTTGTCAATATGTATTAGAAATGTTTTTTTCTTAAATAAATGTTTATAAAGCTTATGGTACTTAACTGCGGGGTCATCAGTCCCTAAACTTACAAACTACTTATGAACCACCTTATACTAAAGACGTCACAAACATCCATGTCCTAGAGGGGATTGGAACCAAAAATCAAAATGTTCAAATGTTTGTAAAGCTTATGGGACTCAACCACGGGGTTATCAGTCCGTAAACTTACAAACTACTTATGGACTACCTTATAATAAAGACAGCACAAACATACATGCCCGAGGGGGATTCGAGCCCCCGACGGGGAACGGCCACTCGCATTTGTGTGCCTCATGTATAATTCGCGCATTGCTAACAGTAACAATAAATTCAATAAACAGAGAGAGAGAGGGAGAGAGAGAGAGCATTATGACACTGTTAACATCTAAATAACTTAAATATTCCATAATATACTTCAGTTACATAGAAAAAGTCTTAGAATCTGTAAAAAATATGAGAATGAGATAAAACATATTGGCATCTATCGAGGAGCGAACTTACTTCTTTCTGATTCACAATGTCATACTCTTAACCACAAGACCATAGCTGTCACAAGAGAAGATCTGGCTGTTCTAAATGTTAACAGTTCTCACAGGGGTCGATCACACGCATTTGGAAAAATCGATGGTCGAAAGCATAGTAGTGTCTTCACGACTGCAAAAAAAACTGTGTGAAGAGTGCTCTGCTCATACAATAATGGGACGTCACGTTGTGGTAGCTGAACGTCAGAACAGCCGACTGCGTATATCCTGCCGTACCATGCTGTAGAATGGGGCGGCGCGACGTGGCGCGGTGTGGTGCGGTGAGATTGTATCGCGGCAGCACGCACTCGGCTGTTCTGACGTTTAAGCTACCGCAACTTGACCGAAAGCATGAAGCCGCAAATTCCCATTTCTTGTTTTAGTCGTTCATCTAGAACAGTGATGTTCAATATTTTCGAATTTGCGACACATTTCCAAATAAAATTATTCTGGCGACCCCCGTTGGGCCCTCGAAGCGTTTGTATTACTGAACCCCAAGTATTTTATGCTACAGTTACTTCCTCATGTGACGGTGACTCCCCGATGATGTCTACGGGACGCCCCACCCCTCCCAGTGGATTGTCGCAACCCACATGTTGAAAAACACACCGACTCTAGAATAAACAAATCGGACGAAAAGTTACGCAGTAGGTTCTCATTGAAATTGATGCAATTTATATATGACACGTGCGTAGGATGCACCAAAATAATCCCCTTTTACGTCACGTGTCGCTCCTCTCGCTGTGATTATATGGCAGTTTTAGTTGTTATAACGAAATGTGCTTTAAATATGTCAAAAATACTTGGGGTGAATATTTGATACTCCTCTACTCTGCATGTCACACAAGAAAACAAAACTGTAGAGTGACAAAATGGTTAAATTTTTCATGTTTAGTGTTCATGCACAGCAATAAAAATATGGCAAGATTGATTAAAATATTTACCAAACGTTATATAGACAAATGACAGTGTTTAGTCTCCTGGTGCTGTGCGGTTGGTCCACATCAAATATCTGTAAACCTATTGGACAAAACTGCTGTGGCCATCTGTCTCTAGAGTTAGCAACTACTCAAACTATTTTTCAAAAGCCCAACACACACACCCATGACCGAGGGAGAACTCGAACCTCCGCCGGCCGCGGTAGCCGAGGAGACTGAGGCGCTCCAGTCACGGTCTGCACAGCCACTACGGTCGGGGGTTCGAATCCCCCCTCGGGCATGGATATTTGTGCCGTCCTTAGTTGTAAGTAGTTCATAAGTAGTTTGTAAGGTTAGGGACTGATGACCCCGTAGTTAAGTCCCATAGACTCTACAAACATTTGAACATTTTTTGAACTCGAACCTCCGGCGGAAACGGCCGCCCAGACCGTAGTATGACGCCTTAGACCACGCGGACAGTCTGCGCGTCTGCGGTTGGTAGTTTCCGTATGGTAGTAGAATAATCTTCTGTCAGAAAATGACGTTGTAATCTTACTGGTTGATTTAAACATGTTTTGCATCTAAGCTAATAGTTTCAAAGTAGTTAAATTTAACAGATATATATTATATGAGAAAAACGTGTTGCATACTGTTAAAGCAGACTATAGTTATCGGAAAAACACGCAGAAGAATGAAGGTACGTGGTATCCACGACAAATGGGAAATATGAAAGATATGTCGAAGTTGGTCGAAACTGGCAACAGATTAATAAAAACAGCAAATAAACGCGACTCAGTACTGCATGTGTGAAAGCAGACTGCAGATTTTGTAAGAACACTCAAAAGAATGAAAATATGTGTTATCCACGTTTAATAAAACTTTCATATGACCATACTAGTTAAATAAAAGTCGAAGTTCAATCAAATTGGTAACGGATTAATAAGAACAGCAAATCAGTGTGGCTCATTACTGCATGTATCTTCCGTTTCTTGTACGAAAAGTTACAGCCATAGACAACAAACGAACTGACCATTATATCAAAACTGTAGACAGCATAGTTATGTCAGTTTATCCGTATTTTACGACTGTTCCTTAATTACACATAAGACTGCTCACACGTTTATAGGATGGAAATGTGACGGCCAGACTTCTGTCTAGTAATACGAGGCGCGTCCAGAAAACAAGTTCCGTTTCAATTTATCTCCGCTGCAGCGCTGCGATTACAGTTCCGCACATGCGCTGTAGACGATGTGTACCAAGGAGAAGAACGTGCGCTATTTGGAAATCGCTGTCAGTTACGTACGTTTTGTTGTGCTTGTTTTAAATGTCGGCGTTGATTGAAAATCCCGCCGCCTGTGAAATCAGGTCGGTGATTCGGTTTCTGAATGCGAGGAAAGTGAAACGAAGTGAAATTTATCGGCAAATTTGCGATGTTTAAGGACCAAATGCGATGAGTGATTCGATGGTCAGAAGATGGGTCCGACAGTTCAACGGCGGGCGTAGTGATGTGCACGATGAAGAACGAAGTAGGCGTCCACCTTTGGTTACAGAAGAACTGGTTCACGCGATTGATGACAAGATCCAGAAAACCGTAGGTTTACAATTAGTGCTCTCGCTATGGACTTCCCCCAAATTTCACGATCACTGATGTTTCCAACTGGTTGAAGAAACAGGCGGCAGATTTCTATGAAGAAGGTATACAAAACCTGGTGCCACGCTATGACAAAAGCCTGCAAAATTTCGGCAGTTATGTGGAAAAGTAGTTTACGTGTTGTAGAATTTTGTGCAATAAAAATTTCTTCTGTATCTGTGTACAATTTCATTTTATTACCAAACGGAACTTACTTTATGGACGCGCCTCGTATACATTCTAGTAATACACACTTTTGAAAACAATTAGGGAATCAGGTGAGCTATGATACGCTATATACATATGGGAACGTATTTTATTCAGATATTGGTTACAACTGTAATTTGCGTGTGACAGAGTACGATGTTATGCTGTCTCAAGTCTTTACTTGAGGTTTACAAGGCATTTACGTGGAGCGAGGAACCATGGGGCTACCGTAATAGTCAAGAAGCCATTCTCGTTGTCCTATCTGAATCCAACTCCCCTTGTAATTCGTTTGGTAGAGTAAACACAAGTCAACATCCGCCCCCTCTGCAGTAACTTTTTGTTATAACCAGTATGTCGGTTGCCGTAATGCTATTGCTTCCATTCCGTAGAACCGACAGTGTGGGATCCTTGTCAGGTGGGTTTGACGGAGGACATCGAAAGAGTTCAAACAAGGGCAGCTGGTTTTTTATTGTCACGACGCAGGGGAGACAGCGTTACGGAAATGATACAGGATGGGAATCATTACAACAACGGCGCTTATCGCTATGGCGTGGGCTGCTTACGAAACTCCAATCGCCAACATTCTCCTTCGAATGCAAAAATATGTTGTTGATTCCCACTTACATAGGTAGAAAAGATCATCAGCATAAAATACGAGAAATCAGAGCTCGAACGGAGAGCTTCAGGTCTTCTTTCTTTCCGCGCTCTATTCGAGAATGGAATGGGAGATAAAATAGTATAACGGTGGTTCGATGAACCCTCTGCCAGGCACTTCTACATCTGCATCTACACATATATTCTGCAAATCACATTTAAGTGCTTGCAGAGGGTTCATTAACCACCTTCATAACTTTTCTCTACCGTTCCATTCTCTAATAGCGCGCGGGAAGAAAGAACACCTAAATCGTTCCGTTTTCGATCTGATTTCTCTTATTTTATTGGGATGCTCATGTCTCCCTAAGTAGGCGGGTGCTAGCAAAATATTTTCGCATTCAGAAGTAAAAGTCGGTGATTGAAACTTCGCAAACAGATCACGCCGCAATGAATAACGTCTTTCTATTAGTGATTTCCACCCCAATTCGTGCAACATTTCCGTGACGCTCCTCCCCCCCTCCCCCCGCCGCGTAACGTGATAAAACAAAACGAGCTGCCCTTCTCTGAACCTTCTCAATATATTCCGTCAGTCCCACCTGGTGAGGGGCAACAGTACTCCAGGAGAGGACGCACAAGTGTGATGCAGTCTCTTTGGTGGAGCTGATGCATCTTCGAAGCGTTCTGCCAATGAAACGTAACCTTTGGTTCGCCTTCCCCACAATATTTTCTATGTGTTCTCTCCAGTCAAAGTTGTTCGTAATTGTAACTCCTAGGTATTTAGTAGAATCTACGACCTTAAGGTTTGACTGATTTATCGCGTAATTGAAGTTCAGCGGATTTCTTTTAGTGGTCATGTGTATTACTTCACACTTTTCTTTATTTAGTGTCAATTGCCAATTTTCGCACCATGCAGAAATTTTGTCTAAATCGCTTTGCAGTTGCTTTTGATCCTCTGTTGACTTCACTAACCGATAAACGACAGCATAATCCGCGAACAGTCTAAGGGAGCTATTCAGATTGTCTCCTAAATCGTTTTTAAACACGAGGAAGTGTAGGGGACCTATAACGCTTCCCTGTGGAACGCCAGATATCACTTTTGTTTTACCCGATGACTTACCGTCAATTACTACGAACTGTGACCTTTCTGATAGGAAATCGTGAATCCAATCGCACAATTGGGGAGATATACCATAAGCACGCAATTTCATAAGCCGCCGCTTGTGGGGTACAGTGTGAAAAGCCTTTCTGAAATCCAGAAATATGGAATCGATTCGAGATCCTTTGTCAATGGCACTTAACACTTCATGTGAATAAAGGGCAAGTTGTGTTTAAATGTGATTTGCAGAATATCCCATGTAGATGTAGACAGAAAGACGAACCATTTTAGTTCATTCTGGTGATGACTCTAGTTCAGAAGCTAGATATCTCAAGTGTTTCGGCCAGTGTACGTCTGCGGGCTGGCCCTGGTCTGGGGCGGGCCGTGGCGCGCTGAGCCTGCACCCGGTGCCCCTCAGAAGAAGCCGGCGTGGCGCGGCGCGGCGGCTGGGCCGGGACCGGTTCGGACACGGTGGTGGCTGCCAGCTGTCCTCCGCCCACCGCGCTCTGCTCTGCAAGCCGGAAGCGCCGCCGCTGCAGCTACAACCTGCAAAAGCGACGCCTTCTTCTTTCTCACCCCAACGTCCTGTTAAACCTCCTTTACACGACCAACTTTCATGTATGAGGGCACTTTTTACGCAGGACAGGAAAAGGTTAATTGAGTTTATTAATGACGAAAGGGTAATTCACAGTTGACGTTCTCCTCAAATGACATGTAGCAAATTTTTTACACATCTGAGAACCTAAATAATAGGAAAAAGTGTCATTCAAATTTTCGAAAACTTACGCGTTTGATTGCTGAAGAAAATTTATATTGCAAAGACACGAAAGAATATCCAGAATTCACTGAAATAGACTATTTAATTTAGTTTCTATATCTTGCTTTTTTTCTAACGGTAAAAATAACATCGAAAATAATTTTCTCATCTAATAGTTTTGACTCTCCTGTTGATAAAATTTTCGGTAAAACACGTTTATATATTTACGCTCGTATATATACATACTGTAGGCCTTTCCCCCGCAAAAAGACAGTCATAACTTCACCACGTCTACTATTTTAAATCATTAATAAGCATTATAAATGTAATAATAAATCTTGGGAAATGAAAAGTTAAAAACTTTCATGGACGGTCGCGCGTATTTCTCAGACACTAGGTTCCTGTTTACTGTAGCGAGCAGCGGCCAGAACAGAAGTAGGGTGGGGTCGAAAGAGGAGGCTAGCGTAAAGGGGGGATTTACCTCGCTCCAACTTTACAAGAAAGGGAAACGAACATTGTCGTTCCGTACCTGAGGCATACGCGCGCGCCGGCCGCGGTGGCCGCGGGAACTGAGGCGCTCCAGTCACGGTCTGCACGGCCACTACGGTCGGGGGTTCGAATCCCCCCTGGGGAATGGATATTTGTGCCGTCCTTAGTATAAGGTAGTTCGTAAGTAGTTTGTAAGTTTAGGGACTGATGACCCCGTAGTTAAGTCACATAAGCTTAACAAACATTTGAACATACGCGCACCTATAGGAGGGTTAGGTTTTTTAATTTATACTGACTTTTTGATCACCCGGTACTACGGAAAAAAAAGTACCATGGCTGCCGGGAGGCGAGGAGCAGTTAGCGAAAGGCAGCGTCGCAGTTTTGAAAACGTTACCTGTAACAATGTGTGCTGTAATATTTCGTGTCTAGGGCATCGTAACGTTAACACCGCTCTGAAATAAATAAATGTCCTGGAACTAGTGCAGATGTTTTCTGCTCCTGGCAGGATTAGGTAAAATCATCGTCGTCACTTGTCGAATTAAAATACTTCTATCTACTACCATTGCACTACTAGTTACGGCGCACTATGGCATCATTGTCATTACAAAAAATATTAAAATGATGCAACCACTTTAAAAAGTGAAAAGTGTAAAAAAATTACCACAAAATAAAAAAAGAGCATCGCGAGTATGGAGTACTTATCAAAATGACAATCAAACCATGTGCGCCGGGCGGGAATGGCCGTGTGATCTGGGGCGCAATGTCGCGGGGTATGCTGCCGCTCCCGCCAGAGGTTCAAGTCCTCACTCGGGAATCGGTGCGCGTGTTGTCATTAGAATGAGTTAGTACAAGTAGTTTGAAAGACTAGGGGCAGAGACGTTAGCAGTTTCGTTCCTTGAGATTACAAGCATTTGATCTTCTTTTAATATTTTTGTGAACCATATGCCCTAGGTTTTTGTACAGTCACCATTAATTTATTTGGCACATTTAATATCGTAATCCTGTGGGCATCATTCTACAAAACTTATTTTTCGACCGTATTGTACAACTTGAGTTTTCAAGTGGTCAATCTTATTCAATCTTTTAGTCCAATTATTCCAAAGTTGTAAATTGTGGAGAAACCAGTGCCAGTTTCGCATGACTTCCTCTGTATAGGGATTCGAATATGCCTATCTGGCCAAGCTGAGAAACAGTTACAAATCGAATTAAATTCAGAGACTGTGGTAAAGTGTTTCATCCTTTATGATAATACGGGATAAAAGAAATGTGCCCACAGCTGAACACAGGGCATTCAGACTCTAATTGCTCTTTTTTTGTGTGAGTGTGTGTGTAAATTTGGAAACTTTCCACTATTTAATGCTGTTTAATCATTGTAATATTTTTGTAAGCATGGGAACTTGAAAATGACGCCATAAAGCACAGAAACTAATAGTGTATTAATAGTACTAATAGTTAGATGGAAGTATACTAAAAAGTTTTTTCTAAGAAGTGACTGTGGGTTTGGAGTATGTTTTGGGTGTTTCCTATGTCAGTTATACGTGATAATGACTGTAATAAACTTTATTCACTGTGTGTGTGTGTGTGTGTGTGTGTGTGTGTGTTTGCTGTCTGTTCTTTCGGGCACTGACGAATTTAAGAGTCTGTTTGTACTGTTCTCTGGGTAATCACAAAAACAAATGTTGGGGGTAAGTGGATTAAAACCGGAATGGAAGCTCTTGCATGCTTTTATAGTTCTCCAAAGCGCTGAGGACTCGTCTACCCAAATAGAAGGAGAGAAAGATGCATTTTCCTCATCGTTATAATTTTCCAACAGTTAGTCGGCGAACATTGTAAATGATGGAACTTCTTGCATGATGCTTATTAGATCACAAAATGCATTTCTTACTTATTCATGTTTCAAACAGATTAAAGAGAGACGCGGTAGAATGGCCTAGCGTTCTAAGACGCCTTGATGTGGAGCACGCTGGTTGCTATCCGTCGGAGGTTCGATTCGTCCTTCGGGCATGGATCTGTGTGTTGTCCTTAGGTTAATTTAATTTAGTTTCATGAAATGCATCTTTAACCATCAGAGGTTTTATTATAAACCATACAATGGACTAGTTTCGGTCCAGGACCATCAGCATAGATAAAATGGTATTAAACATGTTAATCAGCAGCATTAAATAAAATAGATCTGGCTGAAAACAGCAGGAGTCCCTTTCAATAAAAATACAAATGTCATATTAGATTATCATAGTCAAAACTTAAATGTTTTGATACTTTTTTATCTATGATGATGGTCCTGGACCGAAACTAGTCGACTCTCACGATTTAATAAAACAGCTGATGGTTAAAGATGCAATTTATTAAATACATGACGGCTGTTAGCACTCACCTTACCAAAACTTTAAGTTAGTTTAGTTTGTACGCCTAGGATCTCATTATCGCAGTAGTTAAGTCCCATATATTTAGAAACATTAGAACATTTTTAGATTAAAGAGAAACGGAAATGAAGTCATTCCCTCTGTCACACTTATTGTGCTTGTAAACTGATCCAACTCCTACTGTCTGAATTTTGCGTAACCTAGCAAGACAAAAGGAAACAAGGATTTCAGTGCAAATACATTGAGTTTTACTAGAACAAGAACTGTTATCGGGTTTCCCCTAACTCGGGGAGTGTAAAGCAATTAAGTTAGTGTACGCCACATACATTTAGGTTTCTTGTTCTTAATTTTCGTTTCTCATTTAAGAAACGGGAGTATTGTTTCGACATGCGCATCTGAGTTCCATATAAATAGAATGAAAATCCGTTTCAGGCGTGTTGATTTGTTGACGGGCGGTCATACTGGCCAGGAAGTCATCGGAATAGGATTTACATCTGTTTTCGTTAAGATGTGTCGAGGTTTTCTCGGGGAGAAGGAAATTTCAAGTTTGTATTTACCTTTTCTTCGTCGCATATTTTAGACAGGAAGTGCCAGGTATGCGTGCGTCTCGTGTAGGAAAAGCTGCGGAATTCGTGTGCAGGGATTAGTGAGGAGCCGCGGAGGAGCAGCCGAGCGGTCTAAGGCGCCTCGCTGCGGAGCGCGCGGTTGCTCGCCGTGGAGGTTCGAGTCCTCCCTGGGGCATGGGTGTGTGTGTGTTGTCCTTAGGTTAGTTTACCTAGGTTTAAGTAGTTTGTAAGCTACGGACTGATGACCACGCAGTTTGGTCCGATAGATTTACAAACATTTGAACTTTAGTGAGGACTATCTCGTCCTCATCAGAGTTGCGGAGTTTGTGTCTCCTGCTTTGTAGCCTTCCCCCTGCTCCCTAATTTGAGTGTTTCTCCTGTTATTGTGTAGTTATGCAATAAAGAATCTTTCTGTGTAAACACAGCACTTCACATTTTTTTTTATGTTTAGCTGAATTGCCATTCCCTGCACCACGCGTCGTTACGCTGCACATGCTCCTGCACTTCGCTACCCTTTTCCTGTGTTATGACCTGTCGATACACTACAGTGTCATCCACAAAAAGCCACATTGAGCTTCAGTTATTATCTACGAGATCATTTACGCATATTATGAAAAGCAACGGTCTCATGACACTGCTCTAGCGCACATCAGAAATCACTTACACGTCTGAAGACTTCTCTCCTTTGAGAATGTCATGCTGCGTTCTGTTGTAAACTTCAATCCAGTCAACCAGTTGGTGGGGTATTACACATCGTCGCACTGCGTTCGTCATGCGACGCGATGGTGCGTTTCCTGGAAGAGGAAGGAGCCCGGGGAGCGGAAAGCCATAATTGCACGGAGAGCACTGCATGTGAATTACAAGGGTCAAGTCGTACCACAAAGGATGCCGGGAAGGGCGGATGCCGTCGGCCGACTGGACTACCAGTACTGTTCCCCAGCAGGTGGAGCCACGGCAGCGCCCACTGTCACAGATGTCGGATTGAGCTTTCTCGTCATCATTGAGGATAGTTTCAATTTTAGCAAAGAAAAAATGGGTGCCTCACACTCTTCAAACATTACAGAAAGCATGTCGAATGGTCCTCTCCATCGAAAATGCGCTCTGTGACAAGGAAGGGAACGAGTTCTTACTACAGGTGTTCTCTGCAGATGAGAAATCGTATGATAACTTCCAACTTGGCAGAATCCCCCATTCAGGGTCGTCATGCCTGGATGCCGTTTCCTTTGACCAAAACTGCCCCCTTCCTACAGCGCTGGGCTACGGTGAATACACAGTAATAACAAAACTTGACCACTCTTCGCAAAGAGGTCCAATGAAAACGGCCAGGGAAGCCCGTAGGTAGTGTTATTCATGCTCCACGACAATGCAAACTGAGTCAAGGAGTTCTTGCAGATATTCAAATAGGAGGTATTCAGTCATTCGCCATTCAGTCCGGACCTGTCTCCCTGCGATTGTACCATTTTCGACGCACTAAAGGAGGCTTTGAAAGGCAAACGACAAGCAGTACACGCGGAACTGGTTCGCAACGCAAGCTCAGAAATTTACGAGCCGGCCGGTCCGCCTTGTGACGCTACGGGTCAACTACCTGAACTACCCTGGGCAATACAGGGTGACTTAAAAAGAATCAATGGTTTATAGTTGTTTAGTACGGAACAACTATGAAAGAAACACATGCGCATTTAACTGGTTAGAGGACGGTTCAAAGTTTTATATTCGCACAGACACTATACCTTACAGTCAGCATGAACATCCTGTATTGCCAAAGAAAGATCGAATACTTACACACATGAATCAATTGGTCCCTAACAAGTTTGTTTGTGTGGTCCTAAAATAGAAGACGGTGAAACGCGTCTGGGTGAAATTAAGAGCTTGCAGTAGGAAAACGAACAATTGGTTCCTGTTTACTGAATTGACGGCTTCGGCTATTCGATTTCTCAGAGCTTGAAGGGTATCCTCGTACGTGGAACAAAGAATTTTTTTTTTTTTTTTTTTTTTTTTTACCTCCACACACAGGACGGTGTGAGATCTGGTGACGTGGAAGGAAGGGAGCTTACGGTTTAAAGTCCCGTCAACAGCGTGATCGCCGAGGCAGAGCGGCCGAGCGCATTGAGGCGCTATGGTACGATGAGCGAGGCCGTTCCCCGTCGGGGGTTCGAATCCCCCATCGGGAATGGATGTTTGTGTCGTCTTTAGTATAAGCTAGTTCATACGTAGTTTGTAAGTTTAGGGTCTAATGACCCCGTAGTAAAGCTTAAGCTTTACAACATTTGAACATTTTTGACAGCGTGATCATTAGAGACGTAGCTCACGCTCGGACTTTTGGGTAAGAATGGGAAAGGAAATCGGCCGTAACCCTTTCAAAGGAACCTCCCCCCGTCATTCCTGGAGTGATTTTAGGGAAATCGGGGAAAATCCGAATCTGGATGGGAAAATTTTACAAATCGACCACCGCATTTGAGCCTGGAAATTGTAAATGAACTTCACAAAACAGGACAGGAGAGGAATCGAATGATTTCAGTATATATATCTGGTGTTGCAGCTGTAGGTTATATAAATAAATGATTATTCAGCAACTTTTCATTTCATAAAATATTAGGAGAGGCACTTAATTAAAATTTGTGCTGTGGCCAGGATTCTAACGTGGGACCTCCTGCTTGCTGGACAGGCGCTGTAGGCCGCTCAACTAATACAGCGTGACGGACAAAGCGACTACATGGACTGTCTTAAAGCACGTCTCCCTCCACACCACATACTTTAATTCTGCCTCAGTGTTCCATGAGAAATGCGTATCAAATTGCCAGGGCTCTCTTATTGTAAGCCAGCCGCGGTGGTCGAGGTGCCTGAGGCGCTCCAGACACGGTCTGCACGGCCACTACGGTCGGGGGTTCGAATCCCTCCCTCGGACATGGATATTTGTGTCGTCTTTAGACTCAGTTATTAAGTAGTTTGTAAGTTTAGGGACTGATCACCCCGTAGTTAAGTCCCATTCGCTCAACAAACATTTGAACATTTTTGTAAGCAGGAGGTCCCGGGGTCGAATCCTGGCCACTGCACAAATTTTAATTCAACGCCTCTCGTTATAATTAATACCTATGGTATGGCATGACGAAGCAATGTTGTCTCAAGGAACTGTATGATTTGTTGATATTTTTATTGCATTGTTATTTATTTTATTTACTAATTTATTTTTGAAAAAGAATAATCTTGCTTTGTAGTTTAGGCGCTGTCCAACATACTTACGAAAACGACAAGCATCACGAGCACTAAATTATTGGTGGGATGGGGACTCAATAGATATGGATCACAAGAAGGCCTAATCGGAAGATACCCTTGAACAAAATTAAAAACTTACGTTGATAAGCTTCACAATTTAAACTTGTATTGAAACTACTGCGCGATTATCAAACAATATAACAAGATTTATACAACATTATCATTTAAATTTTTCAACAGTCTGTGTTTGATTATTATAAAAATAGACGTTATTGTTGAATTTCCTAGAATTACGTTCTTAACACATGTACTGACTATAACTTTATTATTATACCAAAAGTCGACGGAGTTACTGTAGCATGGCGATGGATTATATGTCTTCTGCCTCCTGGCCACCGCTTCTACTAATTAACAACAATACCAAGGAGATTAGCGTTTATTTACCCCGTTCCTCGTAATTTTACCTGCACAATTCATTAAAACGTGGAGCGTTATCTTTTTAATGAATGATATAATTGGATTTCATATCCTGGTACGTTAGTATAGTCTGCAAACCATTGATTCTTTCAAGACGAAAGGGTTTAGCTCTATTTATCGGTTAAGCTTGGGTATTACGTTCAGCGATGTCATTTTTTGTCGGACAAGGCTCGTTCAAATGTTCAAATGTTTGTAAATCTATCGACCCAACTGCGTGGTCATCAGTCCGTAGCTTACAAACTACTTAAACCTAGGTAAACTAACCTAAGGACAAACACACACACCCATGCCCCAGGGAGGACTCGAACCTCCACGGCGAGCAACCGCGCGCTCCGCAGCGAGACGCTTTAGACCGCTCGGCTACTCCACCGCGGCGACAAGGCTCGAAAAAGTGTAATTGCATGGCATGTCCCCTTACCCCCACTTGGCGCCCATGCGTAGAACAATGTTAGTATGGCTATATCCACTAACAGTTACAGCAGATTTCTGAATCCTGCTATGGGATAAAGAGCGTGGAGACACTGTGAGGGCCCGCCAGACAATTGTCCATACGCATCGTGCGAAGAGCTATTGTTTTTCCCGAACTTCGGCAAAAAATGTGCCTGCTGTGTTGTGTCAAAGGGCGTGTTATTTAGTAAGGCGGTGTAGGTACAGTTTAACAAAAATGTCCCACTAATTTATTAGTAACACATGTGAAATTTACTTCAAATACAAGGATGGTGTCAAAGTTCTCGGAACGAAATAGCAAATAATTTACACCAAAATTTTATTTTATTTTATTTTTAAATGTAGAGTCCTTGTAGATTAATGCACTTGGTCCAACGATGTTTCAGTGCCTTGATCCCATCTCCAAAATGAGATTCCACCAGGCCTGAAAAATAGTCGTCAACTCCGTCTATCAGTTCTTCGTCTGAAGTGAATCTTCGTCCCCCAAGAAAAATTTTCAGTTTTGGGAGGCGATGGAAGTCTGATGGAGGCATATCAAGTGAAAAAGGCGGGTGTGATGGCAACGACACATATGTACGGGCGCGCATTGTCTTGGTAGAAGGGGACTTTTTTCGTGTATCTATTGTTGCAGTTTGTCCAGGAGGTTCTCCAGTAACTGTTTGCCCAGTGGGGAGATAATCTACAAACAGTATGCCCTTCACATCCCAGAACACTGATGCCATGATCTTTCCAGCCGAAAGAATTGTCTTTACTTTCTTTGTGGCGGGGAATTATCATTTTTCCACTGCTTTGACTGTTGTTTTGTCTCTGGGGTATAGTACTGCACCGAAGTTTCCACCATAGGGTGGCAAACCGCCGCATAACACTTGCCCGTTTCTCCTAAAACGAGCTAAACATTGTTCCGGTATGTCAATTGTCATGCGATTTTGATCCAGCGTCAAGAGTCGCGGCATCCATCTTGCAGATATTTGTTTTCGTTTCTTATTGTTCAATTAAAATGTGATATACTGTTTCAGATGACATGTGGCAAGCGTGATGAATTTCACGCACTTTGAATCGCCGATCCTCTGTGATCTGTTTGTGCACTTTTGCAATGATTTCTGGAGTAGTGACATCTAACCTCTCCCGATCAAATTTGAATTTATTTGTCCACTTGGGCAACAGTTGGATATGAAGGAGCAGGTATACACTGGAAATAGGCATGGATGTCCTTTGATTTCATACTTTTCTTTACGAAGTATTTAAGCACTGCTCGATTCTCGATTTTTTCTTCCATCTTTCCAAATGACTACGCGGGAACAAGAGAGCCACGTCAACGCCACCGCTCTCTTCTTTGAGCATTGACATGGTACGTGTTTACATGCAACAGTCCGATGGACATCACTTGAATTACTCCATGCGCTAGCGCTGAGTTCTCGTGGTGATTCCGAGAATGAATACTCAGCTTCAGCATTGTGTATGTACAAAGAGACCAATAAAAGTGCAAACGCAAATTATTGAAAAGAGGGGAATGAAGAAGGATTAGGAAGGAAAGAGTTGATAGTGGCTGCAACAGGGCAAGGAAATTAAACAATGGCGACAAGTGAAAGTGTGTGCCTGGCAGGGAATCGAATCCGGGTCACCCGCTTCGGGCCAGCGGCTGCCTTAACCACTTGACTACCCGTGCTCGCCGCCCGTCCGTCTCAAACTTCCACAGTCGCACACTATGGTTGTAGCGCCCATACCGCCCATGCCTCTTACACTCGCCATTACGGATTCCCGTGTGATCTGGAAGATATGACGGCATCTGCGGTGAAGTAAGTGAAGCTAACACTGTCTTCGCGTATAAATACTTATTATATTGATGTGGCGTCTTGCTGTTTCGGACATGTCCGAAAGAATAGACACCACGCCAACATAATAAAAAGTGCAAACCGTGCGTTAAAATATGGAAATATCCACGAGAACGTGTAAGTGTAAATACGAGAACAAGCCTTGAGGCAGTGTTACTTGTAGTGTGTCTTAAATCGCAGGACTCTGTTGGATCGTAGCACTACTGACGATACACACGCTCGAAGAACTAGATGTTCACAGTATGTCAATAAGCGACTGTTTAACAACGATTCGGCCAATCTGGTATCAGGCACGTGGTACTGCTCATACTTTCGCGGCCCCTCACGGGATCGAAGGAAACGGTAGTACCAACAGTCGGTGTCCCCGAGGCTCTAAAAATGTTCAAATGTTAGTTAAGTTTAGGGGGGTTTGTGGTGTCGCACAAGTCTGAAGTGCGCACCATGTACTTTCGCCGCGCGCCGCCATGCACGCACGGCGCGGCGTACTTACGACGTCAGCCACGAGCGCCCTCTGCTGCAACCCCGCTCGTGGCCAACACTGAACTGCATCGGCCACTTGGGAATCGGACACGCACCGGAAAAGACTCTCATCAGGAGGCAGGCCTCTATCTACTTAAACTATGTACCTGCTTTCCACTAGAATTCAGTTAACAAAGCAAAGTATTGTACTCTCTCTCTTCGAAATATATCTTGTTCTGATCTAGCTTAGTGTTTCTAGTTTCTGCTGTCCCACTGGCTGGTCACCTCTGTACCGCGCACGCGTGCTTCCTATTTTCCTGTGTCGGTCTCTCTCTACTCGGCCACCGACACCCAGGACCACCGGCGGCAACGAGACACAAAAGTAGCGACGAGGGTGGGATACAAAAGAGTTAAATGCGGGGTCATCAGTCCCTAAGCTTACAAACTTCTTATAAATTCTCCTCAGAGATAGAATGGCTGGCCAGTACTTACCTTTGCGCTGTACCGCCGATGATAACACAAAACAATAAACAGAAAAAAGGGGACAAAAAGGACAAGCTTTCGGAATACAGTTCCTTCATCAGGTGGGAGAGAAGGGAAGAAGAAAGGATGGGAACAGAAGGAAAAGGTAGTTCACGACCTAGGTCATGAAGGAGGTGTTTTCTTCTTCCCTTCTCTCCCACCTGATGAAGGAACTGTATTCCGAAAGCTTGTCCTTTTTGTCCCCTTTTTTCTGTTTATTCTTTTGTGTTATCATCGGCGATACAGCACAAAGGTAAGTACTGGCCAGCCATTCTATCTCGTTTCAACAAAACTTCTTATAAACTAACTTATACTAAAGACAGCACAAACATCCATGCCCAAGGGGGGATTCGAACTTCCTACGGGGAACAGCCATCGGAACATAGCGCGTCAAAGCTCTCGGCCACTCCGCCGCGGCCCGTGCCTCTATCGATAGCGCTGTAGTACTACTCTTTGGTTGCGTCACAGTACACGTTACTACATCCTGTTTTCTATATTTCACGCTGCCCCGTCCCTTACGAAAGCCAACGCTATCTCAAAGACTAAGTGCCTGGCGCATAAAACGTTTGTCTCTGTCGTCAATTAACTATTCACGATTACGTCCGTTAATTGGTCTGACTGGCGTATCATTGGGCTGCGGGCGTGGCGGCACTGTTAATGATAGAGCTGCGAGCTCTGTGCGACGTAAACAGTTCGTCCCCTGCCGCCTCCGCAGGTACCTGCCTGCTGTACTTATGACGAGCTGCTACTCGGCCAGCACGCGCGCGGGCATCGAGCGCGCCCCGGAAGCTGCAGACATCCATCTTTAACCCTCTTAAGTGCTGCAACAGCTCGCCGGCTCGCCTTCTTTCGCATTCCGCGCTCTCCGTCAGCCGGCCGGCCGTTACTAATTGCTCACGGACACGGTTCCGCGCTGCAGCGATGCACTTTGAATGAACGACACTAGTCAACCGGCGGCCCGGTCTAGAATAGAGCCCGTTCGACGCCGCGCCGCCGGTAGCTACAGCTGCCGGCTGCCGGCTGCCGTGTCAGTCGTGCTGTGCGCGCCGGCGCGGTAGACACGTTGCATGCGCATGCAGGCCGGCGGAGCGCGGCGCCGTGTATGGAAGGACAGCAGCCTCCAAATAAATACCTCAGCGACTCGACAAGCCGACATGTTTATTTCTGCTGGCTGTCTGGCGCGCTTTCAACAATGCTTCAGCAGGGAGGTGTGCGGTACCGTGCTTCAAACTGCAATATCTATCTATATACAACACTAGCCAACCTCACAATGTTTCCAAATTGCTAACACTATGGCAATTAGGTATCCCATAAAGTTCTAGTACAGCATTAGTAGTGAGCTTCTTGATGCAGTCGCATCGTTCACATATCTAAGCGTAACATTCAAATGTTTGTAGATCTTATGGGACTTAACTATGGGGTCATCAGTCGCTAAACCTACAAACTACTTATGAACTAGATGACATAAAAGTTTTCTGGGTGTTGTACCGCGTCATGATGTAAGGCTATTAAATAACCAACGTTTCGCCCAACGTTACAGTGGCCTTCATCTGAGTATACTGATGTGAGCTGGTTGTTACTACACTTTATATTACTTTCATTTAGACATTACGTCATAATTATTAAAAATAAGCGATGTTATTGGTAATTTTTGGCGGAAGAATGAAACTTTATTTTGATATGATGCTGGAGGGAGTGGGGGTTAGCCGTTGCTTCTTGCATAGCGAGACATGATTTGTGTTCATCGGCGAATGGGGTGAGGGCTTCCGTTTCTCTCCTGCTGGCCGTGGGCCGCGCGGCGGCAGTTGCTTGCTGGTGACGCTCGCGTGTTGTGTTGTCAGTGCGGCCTATTTCGCTGTGATGGCTGGTAGCCAAGAGGGGCAAGCTTGAGTCCATCTTCTCTATTCATGTTATTAGGGTGTTTTACAATTTCGATGGCTTATGAACTAGCTAATACTAAGGACGGCACACATATCCATGCTCGAGGCGGGTTTCGAACCGTAGTGACCCTGCAGAACATGACTGGCGCGCAGCAGACCGCTCGGCCACTGCGGCCGGTTAGGCATACCATTGCAGAGCGATATGAAGTGGAACGAACATTTAAGGGCTATTGTGAGTGGAGGATGTACTTCATCTGTAAACGAGATCGCTTGTACGACCACGTCTTGAGTAATGCTCAAGTGTTTCCGACACGCAGCAGATCAGTTTAAAGGAATAGATGGAAGCAGTTTACTGGCGAGCAGCTAGGCTTAGTTTCTGGTCGGTTCGTCCAATGTATGAGTGTCACAGAAATGCTGCGGGAACTCAAATGGGATTCGCTGGAAGAATAACGATCGAGAAATTCTGTTGATGAAATTTGGCGGGACGGAATTTGAAGTTGAGAGCGGTCTTGCTAACACATACTTACATTTCGCATAAAGATAACAAAGACAAGATAAGAGAAATTAGGGCTCGTACAGAGGAATGTAAACATTCTTTTTTCCTCGTTTTGTTTGGGAGTGGAATAGGAAAGGAAATGCCTAGTACAGTGTACCCTTCACTACGCACCTCACCTTACGGTAGATTGCGGAGTGTATATGTGTATCTAAGGATATGGGACCTGGTTAAGTTGAAAGAACAATATTTAGAAACCATAAAAAATCCACGAAGAAAAATGTCTTCGAAACATTTGCTAACAGATTTTTGAGCCTTCTTCTGCAACTCAAAAATACTACAAAGATTCTCAGTAAATAGATGCTACGAAAAATTGAATTAAACATCTAAAAAGAGCTAATGCCCTTGTTCTCGGCTCCCATTTGTACGTCTCCTGCTCTCTTCCCTCTGCGTCTATATCCTGCATCTCCTCGGGAGCAAGGTTTCCTTACTCTCTCCTATGTCAGTTAATAATCGCGGGCTGTGTCTCTTCTGTACAGCCATACTTACAAACGATTGCACAACTGAACACGACATCGACAGCAACACATGAAGAGCTACAGAACAACCGCATTTACGAAGAATTGCGCAACTATACATAATATTAACTCCTTCAATGTTAATGCTCCGGTTCCCGTTAATCACCGAAGTTAAGCATTGCCGGGCTTGCCTAGCACTTGGATGGGTAACCGTCCGGATGTGGCGAGCGCTGTTGGCAGGTGATTGAGAAGTCCGAATAGTCCGACATCCAATAGTCCGGAACGCTCGATGGTACGGCAACACGATCCAAGGAGATTTCTTTTTTCCTCTGATGCTTCCGCTGTTGCTGCAGTTACGCTGCAGTTCACATGAGGCGATCCCCTGCTTGGCCGGTCACTACAATGTTCCGCCAGCGTTTGTCAATGACGCAGACGCCATTGTTGGGATCGGAAGCATTCAGACCTTACTCAGCAGATCTCGGCTGTTACTGTACTGTACAGAGGTGCCTTTTATTGTTTCGATTGCCAGGATTTTTCTTTATTTAACAGTGGTGTCATATCTTAGTGATCTGTGGAAGTTTTATTGATATTTAAGCAATGAGAATGCTCTCGAAACCGGAAACCTTCTTCAAGCTCTAAATCAGGAGTGAAGTGTAAACAAGCACTCTGACCATCAACCAGAAATTGGAAGTCAAACGCATGGAGAAAGGTGACAACAGAAATATTTTGATAATTGAATTTAATATTGGTTCGTCAACCATTTATGGCATAAACAATCGGTTACAACTAAAACTTGGCTTCCAAATAAACTTGAAAAGAAAACCGAAACTGGAACAATTAGATAGATCATTGTACAAATGGTTCAGTGCACTATGTCACGGCTGTTTTCGATAGGCAGTAACAGGTACAACACGATAGTTCGGCATTTTCGGTAATCAGTCACCGGGTCGGTCCCGAACGTGCCCGATTATCGGACATACTGCAACGGCTGCGGTCTGGAACACCGTCACGACGGCCGGGAGTGCGCGATGCTGGGGCCCTATTCTGTATCTTTCGTACCGTTCGGTTCGGTGTGTTTTTCTCGGCGGTTACGTCAATTTCGGTTCGGTAGCGAAAATGGTTATTCTGTACGTTTCTGTGGCCTGCTACCGCCCGAAACGGCCACCGAAATTTCGAGCGCTGCACCGAAAGCCGCTGAGGTTTCGGTGAGGCCGTTTGGTTCGTTTCGGTGGGCTTGGATTGCGAAGATAAATTATTATTTTAGCAATGCTGTGTCGTTTTAAATTCCGATAATGATACATCTGTTGTTTTTTAAGTAATAAGTAACTTTAAAACATTAATTTTCAAGGTTGTCTACAGATATTATCAAAATATTACGTTAAAATTGCTAGCGTTCTAGAGTTTAATATAACGATATAGCACTTCTGTAAACTCTATTGCAATAAACTTTATCTTAAAATACGCATCTCGGTAATGTCTTTAATGCGCCGTTTCATTTATCCTGCAAACTCTCATATTACGGAAGTGTAAATACGAAATCCATCAAATACGGCGTCACCTTCGTTTTCGCCGTTCGCAAAGCTGTCGCGTCGTATTTGGCAAATTTTCGTATTTGTACGTGAGAATTACTCAAATATGCACTCCAGATACTCCACCGCATTGAAAATCTTCATAAAATGAGCCATTTTCACCGCAATCTTAAGACCTGTTGTGCCAACAAGCACGTTACCGACGTATCTGAACGGTACTTAGTAGTGTTTTACAGTAGTTTTCCGTACAAACTGAGTATTTATTACTTACAGAAAACACTCTTACAACGTTTAAGTTAAAATGGAAAGGAAGTTTGTGAAGCTAGATAGTGGAAATCATACAAATTAGCAGCAGTATAAGTAACCGATAATCATTCCGCAAAGAAGACAATGGAAACAAAGACTGGCCTCTCTTGTAGACGCTGTGGTCTAGTGGTTAAGGCAACAACCTCCTATCCTAATTGTTTTAGGTTCGAATCCTTCCTGGTGCAAATTATTTTTTCACCAGTCATCTTGTTTGGAACACTTTTCTAGTCGTATAAGAGAAGCATGATCTGCAATATTCTTTAGCATGTACATGTAAGAGCGAGCGCCAGCAGTAGTTTCTTATACATCAGGGTTCACTCTTATTATAAAACAAAAGATGAAATTTCTGTGAGTGAAACAAACGTAGACTTTTATTTTTATTCATTTACTTTTTTAGTCTTGTTACAAATAATTCATGTGTGACTACTCTCAATGCTTGAAACGCAGTTTGAAACAAAGAAAAGTTTTCAGCCTTCATGTTGACGATCACATAATCTTCAGTATGAAGACTGAAAATTTTTGTACGTTTCAAACTATGTTTTAAGCACTGATGAGAGTCTGACAGCGACCAAAATCAAATTTTGCGACAGTAAAGAAATATTTGCGACTGCTCTTCAACATCCGTATATGTTAACAGCCACTGAGCACTTGGTTTCAAGATGGAATCAGGTTTTGTCCAATTAACGACAGAAAATACTAAAACTGGTTATGAGTGAATCTAAAAAAAATCCTTTAGCTTTCTCGCATCGGCAAACAACTGTTTTGTTATTAAAATATTGTACGGTCTTTCTTCAGTATAAAACCATTGACGCTTGTAAGAGCTGTCTCGACTAATATGCAATCCTTTTCGTTTCCCGAAACTTCCATGTACTTCCGTAGTGCCAAAATAAGAAGTTTTTCACTGCTAGCACTGCGCTCTCTCTGCTGCTAACGCCGCGTCTTCCCTCCCAGCGCGTTGAACTCGCGCCACGCCAATGAACCGCACAATTCTGCTCTCGTCTAGGACAAACGGTAGCACCTAACGTTTTCCAACAAACGGTAAAAATAAATTCAAACCTTTCCGAAACTTTTTCTCGCTTACACCCCCACAAAAAAATGTAAAGAGAAAAAGTTTGTCGCTTACTACATTTTGGACGTTGGTTTGGTAAAAGTTCTGCGCCAGACGTGGGATTTTAATTTATTACTTCACTATCACTGAATATTTTGGCCGGACAGTTTGCAGACATGGACAACATATAGCACTGAAGGCAATAATAAAATTATTTTGATGTGCGACGCTTAGTTTAGGAGATACGGTGTGATAAACATAGAGTAGCGTGAATAAACAACTTTTATGAAAAGTTTAAATATTCTCTTTTTTCAGTGACAAAAAGTTTTAATTAAATTTTAAAAAAATGTCAGTAGGTAGTTCTCGGAACACACTGTCGTGTTATGTCGCCAGATTATGAAATACACGACTTTCATTTTTTACATTTTTTGGGCTGTCTCTCACGGTAGGAAACGCAGCGAACGCCGGCCACTGCTGCCGTTCACGCTGCTCGCCAGCAGTGCGCATGCGCGGAGAAGCAGTCAGGCACTTCTGATTGGCTGATGCCAGCGGATCTGGCAACAGCGCCACCGTGAGCTACGGTGTCCAGAAAGGCGTACCGCAACGCCACCGAAAGGCATACAGAATGAACTAACAGAGCTGCCTCGATAACTCGACCCCTCGGTGCGCTCTCTGACCGAACCGAACTCTGGGGCGCCGAAAAGATACAGAATAGGGCCCCTGACCACGCCCCCCTCCCTACCGAATCCGGCGACGCCTTCGGGACGGAGTATCACACGGCGACCGGTGGATACTCAAGGACCCTCGCGGCATGTGTGGTACCGGGTTTACAGTTTATTTAATGTCATTGTGACAAAAAATTTTGATTTATGTCTGAATTAATGTACAATGCTTGGAGAAATGTTTTTATGATTGTATTTTACTTAATTCATAAATTATCAACACAAAAAGAAATTTGTTCTGTGAAATTATATAATAATAAAAAAAAGTAGATTAAGAGCCTCTTAGAATAACGATACAGGGTTAGTATTAGAGCACTTTAGTTAGTAAGCAAGAAGGTGAAACTGTACCACATTTCAGGAAGATGGGATAAATAGAAAAGGTATAGGAAGTTAGAAAAGGAACAGTTCAGCACTCGTACTCCACGCGTAGTTGCCGTTTAAAACAATTCTACAAGTCAAAGTGGTAACAACTATACTTATTTGAAAATTTGAATATTCATTTCAAAGATTGCTACAAGGAGAAAATTACATATTTGAAAATCCGCGTGGCAAGTGCTGAGAATCTTCTCCACTTTATTGACTGTAGCTGTTTTATAATCGGAACAGTCAAGCTAATTATTTGACAGTTCGCGTGGAAGACGTACGTACCTGAAATGTTTCTAGTGCTGTTTGGATGGGAACAATAAATTTACTTGACAGTTTAATATCTGGTGTGCCTGCCTGTGATATTTTTTAAAGAATTTACAAATTTATTGATAATTGTGTAAATTCATTTTGTCGTAGTTCCCGAGCCCTCTGAATCTAATAGAGATGAGGAACATACTATTATAGCTTAGACGAGATAAAGCGTGGACTAGCTAAGTGAAGATTAAGAACAATATGTTCTTCATCGCTTTTCGGCTGCTCCTAACATTTATTTTCAGAATCTATAAAAGGCAGCGGTGGATAAAAATCGCGCACAATCACATAAAGTTTATTACACAGTCCAACAACAGACACGACCGGAAGAAAATAATGAAACCATTACTACACCGTGCAAAGCATTATTACCCATAGGAATAATAATAAACACAAAAATCGCTGCCCCACACTCCCTTTCTTTATATCTATGTCACGCCTTCTACTGTACCGTTGTTCCGGAATCGTGCTTGAGTGTTTCTTTTGCGATTTGCCTGCAAACATTGTCTACTCTCTTCGTCGTTCTCACTGACTCTATTCTTGGCTTGCGTTGCTCGTACGCCGTCCTATATTCCCACCACGATTTGAAATCAATATTTGCAGCCTATCAATCTACCACGAATTGATATCAATTCAATATTTGCAATGCACCAAAGATATGATCACCGATAATTTGTTTTAGTTTTCGCGGAATATCAATCATCAATGCGGAATTTGTTGACTTGCGCGTAGAAGGACCGATATTTCGACGTTTCACTGGTCCCATTTTATAATTTTTTTATTCATTTGTTTATATGTACAATGACCTGCCATCTAAAGACTAAGAAAACCAGTATTTTACATTATGAAATTTTTCGTTTACAGAATGATTTCTTCTTATCTATATCTATAAATGTGAATGTCTGTTCGGTGTACGATTATCACATCTGAACCACACGACATAAAGAGCTAAAAATTTGTAAAGTTACTAATGTCTACCCGGGGAAGGCTTTAGGCACGGTTTTATGGCGATCGGATAGCTATATATATATATATATATATATATATATATATATATATATATATATATATATATATTAATGTGAATGTCTTTTCGATGTACGCTTATCACGTCCGAACGACAAGACGCAGAGACTTAAATATTTATACAGTTACTAATTTAAAACTGAGGAAGGTTTTAGGCACGGTTTTATAGCGATCTGAGAGATATTTAGTAATCTGAAGAATATAACGCGAAATGCGGAACAATAATTACTCTTTGAAAATGGTTCTATTAGTTGCATTGTTGCTTGAAGGTTGATAACGCTAAAAGGGTGGAGTATATTGGAATGGAAAGTTATCGGTGTATATAAAATTCTACGTGTGTGTGTGTGTGTGTTAATATTTCGCTCTGCAGCGAAAACTAAAGAATGCAAACGAATGGTCTGTGTGTAATTGTTATCCGAAGTCTCCCGTTGTACACCATAGCAGTTCCATGCCGATAACTATAAGGGGGTGGAAGATATGATGCTTGAAAGTCGTCAAATTATAAACAAATTCCGACTGAAGGCCAGCGATGACGTTTGCGACTCTATAGCAAGGAGGTTACATACAGCGAAACGTGATTCCACAGACCATATCTTTGGTTTATGCGTGCTACAATGCCTTCAGCTCTTTCTCTGTAATTATAAGCATACGAATAAGGAAATATAAGAATAAATAAAGCAATAAAAAAGTTTCTTTTAATACATCTCCTTAAAAAAATCGATTTGACGTTTCGCGCATTATCTATCATAATCAACCAACATGCGATCAAATTTAACTACATACAGATTCATGAACTTTTAAAATAAACATGTAAATAATAACTGGAATAAGGCAAATAAAAATGTATGTTATAATATGTCAAGAAGTTGTTATTTGTCATAATATCTAATATCTTTTATTTTCATCCGTATATATTTCTAAAGAAATAAACCACGAACTCGCTTCAAATAAATGACTGCAACACATTCAATAACCGCAAAGTGAAATCAATTCAGTCGTTGCAACACGCAAAAATATGATCACCACACATTACGAACACAGCAACTGCATCAACAACAAAATCAGCCAGATCGGACGAGCAGTTTTCAAGTGTCGATCTCTCATACAAGCTCCAATTTACGTTTATGACCTTCTGTCACTGCATCTCCTCTTCCCTCCACTCTTTGCCAATCTCCTCTGGCCTCATCTCTCCGTTCGTCTGCTCTTGCTCCTCTTTCCGCCTTAGTGTCCTTCTCCTCCTCCATCCATTCATCCCCTTGTCTCTGTTCATCTCCTTCTCCCCTCATTCTGATATAAACAGTGTTACTTGTAATTCACAGTAACAAATTATGTATTTATTCGAATCTTCCACTAGTCAATCTCCTCCATCCACATCTCCTCCTGTGCCTGCCAACTTTCATGGTGAGTAATTAGATGTGTCGAAGCCTGTTACAAGTTTCCCTCCTCCGTGTACCATACAGCGGCTTACATAAGCTGAAAAGTCTCCACGAAAACACACATACGTGTAACAAGTTTAATGGTGATCGGGAAAACGGTAATGAAATGTACTGATCGCGGAGCATAAAAACCGCTTCAATTAAAAATACACAAATGTACCAAATTTGATGGTGATCGGCCAAACTTAAGATGTGGTCTCTATCGCCAACTGTGTTAAGAGGGCGTACAAAAATAATAATTTCTGCACATTGTTCGAAATTTTCCGAATTTTCTTCGTAACTGCCCTGGATTTCTCCTGAAAACTTTTCCAGGACTATAACAAAAAAATAATAATATTAATAATTACCTCTCTCCATTGTCCGAATTGAAAAACACACTTTTAGTTTTTCTCAAATTTTCTAATTTTCCTATAGATAAACAAAAATATTCCTCACAAAACTTGTCCGGATAATTGGGAACACAAGCAATGAATCCAAATCAGTCTAATGGTTCTCAAGTGATATTCTCACACATTTGCCAATTAATTTATCGAATACAGGGTGACAATTATCGAACTATATGAAATAAAATTGTCGTAATTTTTGAACGGTTTGCTTAGGACGTAACTATACGGGTGGTCGCAGAGAATTAGCAAGCGTTTGCGCATGTGAAAATGTTACATTGGGATGGGTTCGTCAATAAACATTTCGAGGTCGGGAATTTTCTTCACCCTCGACGGATGACTGCGTGGTGTGCAGTGCCCAGTCACGAAATAATCGGTGCCATATTCTTTAATCACACGGTGACTACCGAACGGTATGTGAGGGTGTTGGAAGGTGATTGATTTCCTATTACCCAAAGTGACTCTGATTTCAACAAGGTATGATTCATGCAAGACGGAACCGATCCCATTGAAGCAGGGCAGTCTTTTATGTCCTGGAGGAGCACTTTGGGGACTGTATTCTCACTGTGTGATACCCATCTGTATAATTCTACAAGTTACGACATGTTCCAATCTGGGTTCTTATATAAACAAACCAATTGTTATCACGGAACGAAGTGGCGCAGTGGTAACACACTGGACTCGCATTCGGGAGGATGGTGGTTCAAATCCACCTCCGGCCATCCACATTTAGGTTTTCCGTGATTTCCCTAAATCACTCCAGGCAAATGCCGGGATGGTTCCTTTCAAAGGGCACGGCCGATTTTCTTCCCCATCATTACCCAAACAACCCGAGCGTAAGCTCCGCCTCTGATGGCCACGTTGTCGACGGGGCGTTAAACGCTAATCTTCCTTTCAATTGTCATCTTGAGTACTAAACCGTGATTCACAATATAACAAAACAATGTTCCCAAGTCCCTTATCAGCCCATTTGCGCAGTTTCCAACCAATAGAGTACAATCCTTTTGATTGCATACATAGTTCATAATGTGGGACGGTACGATTGTATACTACCTTTTGAAACCGACTGCCAACAATAGACTAACAAGAATAGACTAACAGTTTGCAGCTGATTTGAATTCTACTGCCGATTCTGTAATGTTGCCAGCTGGATAAAATATTCTCTGGTAATATGTGGGGCACGGATGGAGACTTCATGTAACGGACAAGGAACAACAACAACAAACCACATGTCACTGGCTCTCCCCGGAAACGATATCAGGACGGCTAAACTTTAGATCAACGGATCCAAGAAGAAGCAGAAGATAGGTGACGAATAAATCAACGACTCTTTTCTGAGCGAGAATTGATAAGAGCGCCGATGTCATCTCCAACAGTGAGCAGAAAACTCTATCTGACCTGTGCAAAAGACCACACAATAGGTAAAATGGAAGCATAGAAATTTTTTTTTGACCAAGTTCTCAAATTTTTTGAAGAGACGTCGTAATGATGCCTACGTTAGCCGATCTTCTCAATTCTAAAGGATCAGCGTTATGTTGATGAAATTCATCAACGCCATCTAGGACATTTCGTACTTGGCTTACCAAGGGCATTTTTCCAGTAAGGTAATGCTCGGTCCGCTAACTGAGTCGCTCAAGACTTGCTACGCCATGTTACGACTCTTCCAAGGCCGCTCTGATTCTCAGACTTCTCCGCTATGGAGCAACTGAAACAGCAGATTCCGTGATGTGACGCGGTACATGAGTTGGATGTGGCTGTTCAATATTTGTGGGCCAGTCTAGGTCAGAACTACATAACTCTTGACATCATACGTGCAATCAACTCGATGCGGGACGGTATTGCGATATGTACCGGAGCAAAATGAGATGAACCGCGTTACTGCTACTGCACTGTATTCTTCTTCTCGTACTCACAGCATTTGTTTACTTGCCTTCAGTTCGGGATCACTTGTAGCTCTCATTTGTAGATTTATGTCTAATAAATTTCATTTCGATCCGATGCTCCTTTTCGTGATGCTCTGTTTTTAGAGTTCTTCGGTGTATCTGGATACAAAATATGTTATCAATCCATTAGGTTTAGTTGAGAATGGCATTATTCAAGCGGGAAGCCTAAGGCTCCTTTAAAGTGTCGTATAACAGGAAATGAGCTACCACCCAACCGGGATTCCGAAACTTTGCAATTAGGGCAAATGACCTCGGCGGGTAGCGAGTTCCATCGCCCTCAGTGCAAACGGCCTCGTTTCTGTCATGTGATGAACTAGCGGCTATCATTGCTCTCCCGTCATAATGGCTGACACAGCTTTTGATCATCCCAATTGCAATAGGGCTGTTTGTCTTTGTGACGCCCGATTTAACGCTTCGTGCTTTGCTATTATCAGCTTCGTCATTGTTACTCTTTCTAGCGGCACGTAACCTAGTTACTGGCGTTCTTTGTTCAGCAATCCTCTAACTTTCATTTACCGGTATTGATGGTCCAGGAGATTTCCGTTTTCCATCTGTGCCTGGCACAAGGACATTGTAAGAGGAAAAGTTGTCTGCTGTTGCCCTGTATAGACCAGACAATACCAAAAACGAATCCGAATTCTATTATTCGTAAAATGGTTATTTGTGTGTCATTTCCATTTGTATTTAGGTAACGGCGCAGCGAGATTTTGTAGTGTTTTCTTATCTCCACCAAAGTTTAAAGTTTTGGTAGGCTCGGAAGTTTGATTCGTAGTTCTGCTCTGTCGATTGAGCTGGGTTTCGTCAATACAGGAAGCCGTATAATAATAACCTCCAACATATAGTAATTTAGGAGTCAAATTTTAATTGTATTTTTTCCACAAATTAATGAAGTCATTCTTCTGACATTGCAGGTTTTGGAGGCGATGTGATAGTTTTATATTCTTCAGAAATGAAACACCTAGATCGCGAATTAATTGTTTATTTAATGACGACCAGTTTCGGAGGACTGTGCCATTTTCATCTGCTCAAATACCTTTTCTAAGCCGGTCATCTTATTTAAAAGAATGGAGATAAAATAATAAATGCAACATAGCACTTAGTTATCATATAGAAATACGTAAATTAAAACATGACAGCTTACAAGATACTAAGTACTTTGTAAACTGTCATGTTTTAATTTATGTATTTTTATATGATGACTAAGTGCTATGTTGCACTTATTATTTTATCTTCATTCTTTTACATAAGATGACCAGCTTAGAAAACGTATTTGACCAGATGATAGTGGCACAGTTCTCTGAAACTGGTCGTCATTAAATAAATAATTAATTCGCGATCTTGGAGTTTCATTTTTGAAGAATATTTTTAACACTCTTTGTTACATTACTTAATGAAGTTATTTCATTTGAAGTTTTCGTTGTCCTGGAGGTATGAAATCTATACGAGTAACTTTAAAGGTTTGAATTGTTTATTTCTGTAAGTAGTCCGACGATTGCTGAGAGGAATCATTATGAAACTTACTGTCAGATTGAAACTGTGTTCATTCGAACCCGGGACCGAATTTTTCCGTTCCTTGCGGGTGTGTTTGTTCTGCGTTGGTCGTTGAGTTCCTGGCCCTCACATCGAACGCACTGAGACTCCGCACCGGCATCTGAGCTACCCTGGCATGCATCAATGCCCGCCTTCAGAGCCATATAGACGCCAATACCTCGCCTCCTACCTTCCGAACTAAGTCGATAGAGCACTTGTCCGCGAAAGCCAGAGGTCCCAGGTTGGAACAGCGTGACCTAGGTCTCACATCATCGTTGCTTTCGAAACCCATATTGAGGAGAATTCCGGTTTCCAAAAATATAATACTCGAACATGGAACGTGTTCAAAAATTCCGTAACTGACCGACGTCAGAGATGTAGTTTTGGGCAGTTGTTCTGCTTCTTGTAAACGGATTTTTTTTTCAATCTTGCGGAACGCTTCGTTCCTCTAGAGACATTCTGTACACTGGTGCTAGAAGGGAGGGGGGGGGGAGATACGTTCCTTCGCATACTCTGTGTAAAATGGAACTGGGAACTGGTATTCCATCGGGTTCTGCGGCCTTTCCTTTGTTGAGCGATTTTAGTCGGTTCTGTATCCTTCTGCCATTTTGTCATCTGTGCGGCAGTTTAGTGAAGGAACAACAGTACAGTCTTCCTCTGTGAAACAACTTCTACATCTACATAGATACTCTGCAAATCACATTTAAGCGCCTGGCAGAGAGTTCATTAACCACTTTCATAACTTTTCTCTACCGTTCCATTCTCTAATAGCGCGCGGGAAGAAAGAACACCTAAATCGTTCCGTTTTCGATCTGACTTCTCTTATTTTATTGGGATGGTCCTGTCTGCCTAAGTAGGTGGGTGCTAGCAAAATATTTTCGCATTCAGAAGTAAAAGTCGGTGATTGAAACTTCGCAAACAGATCACGCCGCAATGAATAACATCTTTCTTGTAATGATTTCCACCCCAATTCGTGCAACATCCCCCCCCCGTAACGTGATAAAACAAAACGAGCTGCCCTTCTGTGAACCTTCTCAATGTCTTCCGTTAGTCCCACCTGGTGAGGATCCCACAAGGGGCAACAGTACTCCGGGAGAGGACGCACAAGTGTGATGTAGGAAGTCTCTTTGGTGGAGCTGGTGCATCTTCGAAGCGTTCTGCCAATGAAACATAACCTTTGGTTAGCCTTCCCCACAATATTTTCTATGTGTTCTCTCCAGTGAAAGTTGTTCGTAATTGTAACTCCCACGTATTTGGTAGAATTTACGACCTTAATGTTTGACTGATTTATCGCGTAGTTGAAGTTCTGCGGATTTCTTTTAGTGGTATGGGTATTGCTTCACACTTTTCTTTATTTAGTGTCAATTGCCAATTTTCGCACCATGTAGAAATTCCGTCTAAATCGCTTTGCAGTTGCTTTTGATCCTCAATTGACTTCACTAACCGATAAACGACAGCATCATCCGCGAAAAGTATAAGGGAGCTATTCAGATTGTCTCCTAAATCGTTTATAAAGGAAGAGTAGGGGACCTATAACGCTTCCCTGTTCAACGCCAGATATCACTTCTGTTTTACTCGATGACTTACCGTAAATTACAACGCACTGTGTCCTTTCTGATAGGAAATCGTGAATCCAGTCGCACAATTGGGGAGATATTCCATAAGCACGCAATTTCATTAGAAGCTGCTTGTGGGGTACTGTGTCAAAGGCCTTCCGGAAATATGAAATCGATTTGAGATCCCTTGTCGATGGCACTTAACACTTCATGTGAATAAAGGGCAAGCTGTGTTTCGCAAGAGCGATACCTTCTGAATCCGTGTATAGTAAAATATATTTAGTTTATCGGCCCTGTCTGTATCGACGCCTGGACACGTGGTTTCGCCCCGTTTGCCGATTTGGCGCGGTAGCTCAGTGGTATGAGAGCAGCCGCGGCCGCCACGCCCTGACCGCGGCGGACTGCGTGTCTGCACACGGGACGCACCGCTCACGCGTGCTCTCCTCGCACGCCAGGCGATCATATTTTAGGCTCAGTCATTTGCGCAACGCCCATTCTCCGCTGTACTCTCTCTCTAAAAGCCACGCAACTTTATTTCCCCTCTGGTATCGTGGGTCAATAACGCAACAAAACTCCGGGTCCACATACGAGGGCAGTGAAACTATTTTGTATGTACTGCATCAGTATTTACAATCGCCCCTGACACTGGCTTCCATATTAGTAGTGAATGCTGCAGTTGTGTTCGACTGAAGGTAAGCCAGCTCCTATCCTAGAAAGACGTCATTTTTGCCGTGTACTTGCCCAGTGTGATTCCAGCGTTCCCGAGAAAAATTTCGTCCACAGTGTGTTCACTGCGTGTAGTCTTTAGTCACCTTTGACTGGTTGTCGACTGTCGGACGATAGGAAGCTACTAAATCACTTCTTCCAACGATCCAGCCAATCAATGCTATTTGTATAGTCAAAGCTTTTTGATTCAATACCAGCCCACATATTGACAAATCTTTATTCCTATTATAGGTGAATCAAAGATACAAAACCTCATTAAATTTTTGGCACTAACTTCGTTTCATGTTTTTCTTTTCTTTTTTTCCGCTAAGGCTTTGTATGTTTCTCCTTATGGACACCATTTTTCTATTTCCAACCACCTACAGTTACACGTCCAACACCACAATCTTCTCCCACTTTTAATGCTGATTCATCTTTATCAAGCCTCTTAATTGCCTTCAGTTTATCTTCTACAGACATTGACACATCCTTTCTATACGAAGCCACCATAAAAGAAGATGTGTGTTTGGGTTACATTTATCAAATTTTGCTGTATATTAATTTACAGAGATTTAGGTTTATGTAAATACCCAGCATAACAACATCATCATCATTTGAGACTGATTATGCCTTTCAGCGTTCAGTCTGGAGCATATTACTTCTAATAAAATTCCTCCACGATCCCCTATTCAATGCTAACATCGATGCCTCGTCCGATGTTATGCCTTTTACTTCAAAATCATCCTTCACTGAATCTAAGTACCTTCTTCTTGGTCTACCTCGACTCCTCTTATTCTCCGCTGCCGAGCTCATGAGTCTCTTAGGTAACGTTGCTTCTCCCATGCGTGAAACATGACCCCACCATCTCAGTCTGTTCGCTCTAACTGCTTCATCTATGGTGTTCATTCACAGTTTTTCTTTGATTTCCTTATTATGGTCACCCCCCCTGCCATTATTCCCATCTATTAGTACCTGCAATCATTCTTCCTACTTTCATATCTGTAACCTCTACCTTGTGAATAAGGTAACCTGTATCCACCCAGTTTTCACTCCCATACATCAAAGTTGGTCGAAAGATAGAGCGGTGCACTGCTAGCTCAGTATTGGCACTTACTTTCTTCTTGCAGAAGAGAGTAGATCTTAGCTGAGCACTCACTGCATTAGCTTTGCTGCACCTCGATTCCAGTTCTTTCGCTATGTTGCCATCCTGTGAGAAAATATATCCCAGGTACTTGAAACTGTCTACCTGTTCTAACTTTGTTCCTCCTATTTGGCAATCAATCTGTTTGAATCTCTTTCCCACAGACATTACTATCGTTTTGGAGATGCTGATCTTCATATCATAATCCTTGCACCTCTAATCGAGCTCTGAAATATTAGTTTGCAACCTTTCAATCGAATCGGCCATTACAAGTAAGTCATCCGCATATGCGAGACTGCTTATTTTGTTTTCACCTATTTTAATCCCGCCCTGCCAGTCTACTGTTTTCAGCATAACAATGTTTTAAATAATAAAATTCATCTCGTATGTAATTAACCTACTTATAGCTTCCACAGAGGGAATCCGAGAGACGAATACAGGTGCATCTTATTAACTGTAGACACATCGGATGTTATTAGACTGCAGAGGATAACTTAAAGGAAATCTTTTCGTTTCCCACCGAGAGATGTGATGCAGTGTCTAATATCCTGCACTTCGTTAGGACGGCAGTTCAAACACGCCTCCGACTATCCAGATTTAGGTTTTCCGTGATTTCCCTAATTCGCTACGGGCAAATGCCGGAAGGGAAGGAAGGAAACTTAAGGTTTAACGTCCCGTCGACAGCTTGGTCATTAGAGACGGAGCTAATGCTCGGAGTTTTGGGTAAGGATGGGGAAAGAGATCGGCCGTGCCCTTTGAAAGAAACCATCCAGGCATTTGCCTGGAGTGATTTAGGGAAATACGCAAATGCCGGAATGGTTGCTTTGAAAGGGCACGGCCATTTTACTTCCCTGTACTTTACAAAACATTACGAGCTTCTTCTTTTTCTCTAATGACCATGTTGTCGACGGGAACGAGCTAGAGCGTTCATATTAATGAAGCAATACTTCGAGAATCTGGGGACATACTTGACATCATAAGTGTCTGACCTGAGGAAATTTCCAGAAAGATGTCTGCAAAACAGTGATTCAAAGGATAGTAGGCCTACAGTCTCTCTTATGCGACGAAAACGAGACGCGAGGATGCCGTATTACTTAGAACATCGGCCAATACAAAAAGAAGAAACAACAATATCATAAATGGTTGCTGGCATCTTGTTATTGATAAAAGTGATACAGTAATTACTTTCAATGTGCAATACAATTAAAAGCATAAAAGAGGTTGATATGTATTGAAAAGTTTATAACAGACTCTTGATTGCCTGCCGAGCGTCCCTTTATCGCCGCCATGTCACGCATTCTCTGTAGAAGTTACGCATCCATGATGGAGGCTTCTTTTCACTGCTTTTTCAAGAGCTTTGAATCATTCATTGCGTGTTATTGTGGCACCACGTTTATCAACTATGTTTTCTTCCTCTTCTGTTTCCTTTTCATCGTTCTTAACAATGCCGACAATGTCTTCGTCAGTACTTCATACAGATCATCGAGGGTAAGCCACTTATTAAGGTCCTCATCAGTTGCATCTATACATCCAGGAAATTGTTTAAACATACGCAACTTACTGTACATGTTTCCCGCGCTAATTTCTTCATTGAAAGGATGCAATTTTACAATCATATGTTCTCCTTGGTCAATAGGCCTAGTTTCAATCAAAGATGACAAAAGCTCTCTATGGAAATTTCTTTTTAACGCCTCCAACAAGCCATGGCTCATAGACTCACAAATAGTCGTAACATTTGGAAGAAAGAAGAATGCTCTTATTTCTCCAGCTCGCTGTTCATTCTCACTCGGATGTGTGGGAGCATTAACTAATAGTAAGATGGTTTTTCTCGGCAAGCGCTTGTCATTTTAAAAACTTTTCAAATTTTGGTACAAATTCTCTAAAAAGCATTCATTAAAAATTTCTGAAGTCATCCAACTTCTTTTATGGTTATCAAATTTGACTGACAAAACATGTTTTTGAGATCTCTTGGGTTATTTGATTTCCCGATCATAGCAAGTTTAAAATTTAGGTTTCCAGTAGCATTACTGCAAGCATAAATCATTTTTCTCCTCTTCATTCGCTTGTAACCTGGAACTGTTCCTTCAGTCTGAGCTGCGAGTGTTTTGCTTCGCATTATTTTATAATTTACGACCCTTGCGTCACAGTTAAACAGTTGTTCTCAGAAACACTTTCACTATCAATTAAATAAAGGAACTTTCTCTACAGAAGTGTAATGATTCATTATTAGCTAAGAGTTTTTGTCCTCAACTACTGAGTTGTCGAATTTCCATACCACTTCTTCCAACGATCCAGCCAATCAATGCTACTTGTAAAGTCAAAGCTTTTTTGATTCAATATCGACCCGCATATTGGCAAATCTTTATCCCTATTATAGGTGAATCAAAGATACAAAGCCTCGTTAACTTTTTGGCACTCACTTCGTTTCATGTTTTTCTTTTCTTTTTTCCGCTGGCTTTGTATATCCCTCCTTATGGACACAATTTTTCTATTTCCAACCACCTACAGTTACACGTCCAACACCACAATCTTCTCCCACTTTTAACACTGATTCACCTTTATCAAGCCTCTTAATTGCCTTCATTTTATCTTCTACATACACTGACACATTCTTTCTATACGAAGCCACCATAAAAGAAGATGTGTGTTTGGGTTACATTTATCCAATTTTGCTGTATATTAATTTACAGAGATTTAGGTTTATGTAAATACCCAGCATAACAATGTTTTAAATAATAAAATTTATCTCGTATGTGATTAACCTACTTATAGATTCCACAGAGAGAAACCAAGAGACGAATACAGGTTCAAAAGGACGTACGTTGCCGTTCTTATTCAGAGATGAAGAGATTTTCACAGGGCGGCGTATTGTCGAGAGTTTTGGACTGAAGACCACAACAACAGGTTCCACAACATAGCGAGATATCTCGAATATGATGCACGCAACACCCAGAAAACTCCAAAGACATCACTTGGCGTAGGAAGACATGGCGGCCGATCGGTAACGAGTACTCCTCAGGGTTTTTTGTGGAATTACCGTGCACACGTGATTAAGGCATGCCAGGCCCCGCAGTGAAGTAGCGCGAAGTCACACAGCTGAACAGGTCCATTTGGATAGTTTTAATAGAATGTTTTGCTGGCGTTGTGCATGTATTTCTGTATTTTCGACAGAAACAGGTGATGGACAAGAAATCAATACAAGGCATATCTTCCGCTGCCATGTTGAAGGCGCCATAGTGGCATTTATTTCCACAGAATTAGGGAAACCATAGAAGACTTAAATGTGGCAGAAATTCTGAATCGTTTTCGAATTAATCGATCGAGGTCAGTCTCAGAACTCAGGCTGCTCTAGAATTTCATTAGGTTCCTTCATATCTTCATATTGATCGTAGAACGAACCACCTTACAAGACAGCTACTTTTCGCTTGGCAAAACAGTACGTGTGAGTTGGGGGGGGGGGGGGGGGTAATTGAGCATACGTCTCATATCTGGAACTGACAGATGAACAAAGCCTTTTGGTGTATATTTAGACAGTGCTAATGAAAATAAACACGAAAGAACCACAGAGGAGGCTGGGACAGGTTTCATTGAATCAAATTTGAACGAAGCGACACACCATTAAGTGATCACTGTGGACAAACGTATTTACAACCTGCTAAAGAGAAACAATCACAAAGTGTTGTTTGCGAGGCAAGGAGGTAACAGAAATCGCAGTATGCAGCACAAAACAACTTAAAAAGGCATTCACTTGATTTTTCAGTGTCCCATAAATTAACAGTTGGAAGTAAACAAAAGTGATCGGCAGCGCAACTCAACACAAGTCTGTCTCTCTCTCTGGCACCGGTACTTCGGATCTCCGCTTTGAAACGAGGATGAAACGAAATACTTCCTGATGGCGGTTACTAACAAACACGCTGTTGTGGCTGTTGACCTGTGCTTGCTCGTTTTACCTCTTCCCGAACGTTTGCTCACCGCTGCCATCAGTGCGTGTAAACGAAACACTGTTTGTATCGTGGTAGAACTGCGAGGACGAAGCTCCTGCGCGTTAGCAACACATTTGGTGCTGTGACTAAGTGGATACTTTCGTTTTGTGAAATTAAAGGAATGGACTTGGGGCAATGAAATCTCCTCCGTGGTATGCAAAAGAGTGTGTATGAGACCGTGAAATATGAAACCGTGAATATTCTAGCCGCAAGAATGGGCAGATCTCTCAATTTTACCATTTCAGAATAAGGAAGAACCCGAACATGGTTCAATGATATGCATGGAAAATGTTTGATAATTACACGATTAGACTTACGTGACATCAGATCATTCTGTTTCAGTTGACTGACGTAAGGAGCAATTTATATTTGGACAACCGTATAAAATTGATCGTAGGTAAGACAGATGCCAGATTAACCCTAGCACCGCTAAAGGTGGGGAGAGGGGGAGCAAAAATTGCCCTCGGTATTTGTTTTATTTGTTTAACATATCTAGTTGTTGGAGTAAAGAAGCAAAAATTTAGGTAGTTGTAGAAAAATATCTAGAGTATATGCTGTCACGGTTTTATAATTTTTGTGAATTATTTCAATCTGCCTATTACATTTAATTTTTTGTCCCCCCCCCCCCCCCCCCCACACACACACTTAGACATCGGTGAGACAACTTTCCTCATTAAAATATTTCTCAGTACGACAGAAAGAAATGCAGTTTCTGACTGTTGGTACCGCTGTATTACGTTCCCATTGTTTTGAAATAAATCTCCATTGCTGTTAGAGCAGTTCTACATTACTCGCAGTTCTAATAAAATGTCTCGTCATTATCAGAATTACTGCAACTGTTCAAGCTGTTGACTTTTATTCAAGAGGAAGATGTCACATCTGTTTGAAGACTAAAAACTCTAAAACGGAAGAGGACAAGATGACAAAAGTGTCTATTGTTTGTTGCAGGTGTTCCAAGTATGTGTGTTCCACTCATTCTACAAAAACAATCATATGCACGAATTGTGAAATTGAAAGTGAAAGTGAGTAGGAAGGAAAACCTCAATTGTAATATTTTTACTTTGACTTTCTGCTTTCGTATTTGTGGTTTGGTATTGTACGTTCTTTATGATTTCTTAATACTAGTCTGATGTATATCTAAGTGTTAGTTTCATGATAAAAATTTAATAACATTTCTCATATTCATTACTTTATTTGTTGTGTTTGCATATGTTATAATGTTCCTGATAACTATGGAAAGGGTGCTGCAACCTAATAAAGAAATTACTAGTTCATTAAATAATAAAAAATAAATAAACAAACAAAAATAAATTGTTAAAAAGTGAAAAGAGCGTGAGGACAAATTTTGCCCCTCCCCCCTCCGCCTTAGACATCCATGTGACAGATCCGAGCTTAGTGATGCTAGGGTTAAGATTCATTGGAAGAATCCTTAGGAAATGGTCCGTCAATAAATAAAAGAAGTAGGTAAAACATTCGCTCGTGGAACATTTCAGTATTGCTCATCGGTAATTGATTGGTAGAGAAGATCCGACGGAATGCAGCAGGCTTTGTTATAGGCTCTGTTAGGAAGCGCGAATGCATCACAGAGATGATCAGGGAACTACAGGCGCAGACGCTGCAAGAGAGGCGCTCTGTGTCGTGGTACGAGCTCCTGTCAAAGCTGCGGCAGCAGACGTTTCTCGAGGATACAACTAATATATTCCTACTCGTACGTGTATCCAGTGGCGGCTCGTACAAAATTTGACCAGTGTGCTGCAATATTACAAAAATAAACAGGAAACAAAATGAACTAAAATAAAAAGCGTGACTGACAATGGAAATAACAGAGCTTAGCAATATCCCCACCACGTCATCTGTGTTCTACACAAGTGACCAATGAAACTGCTTGGCTGAAAAGCGCAGTTTCACTCGCATGTTGGCTATACATTACTAATGTTGTTTGTGATTGAAGTTTTATTTATATAAATTAAAAATTTGAACTCAGAGGTATTTGAATACGAGCCTCGCACAAGTAGGTTTGAGAGAGAACGCGCAAGACCCTGAGCCAGCGCGCTATTTGACTCTGTATGCCGCAATATTCGTCATATACTATTCTGCCGCAACCGTTACAAGCAGTGCGAACAGAAATATTGATCTGGTGCTGCAGTCGGTCTCAGCGCACGTGAGTCGCCAGGCCTGACTTCACGTCTGCGCATGTGCAGTAGCGAACAGACGACTGCGCCGCCTCTCTCCGCACGCACCAGCGTGGCTGAATCCCACTTCAGCACACGGAGCTGGTTTCCAGCTATAGCGGCGAGAGCGTTCCAAAATGCGTTTTCATCCTTATTACTAGCATTGTAATACGTATTGGAAGGGAACTGGCATAATTTTATTGTGATATCTGGCTCGCATTCCAAGAGAAAGGATGTAATTTTACAGCGATTTCTCGCTTGCTTTCGAAGAGAAATGGCATAATTTTAGTAATATATTTACAGTATGCTGCAGCACATTATCACCAGCCGCCACTGCATGTATCTCACGAGGTGATCGCAAAGATGAAATAAGAGAGCTTAGAGCCCACACGATGGCATATAGGCAGTAGCTTTCGTGAAGCAAACGTGACTGGAATAGCAGGAGGAACACGAAGTACCCTCCGTCACACACCGCGAGAGCGTCGTTGGTTCTAAAGATCTGTCATTGGCCAGCTGTCCACGCTGCTCGGCAAAATAAAGAGGAATAACAGTGCTATTATGCATTTATTCAGATAAACATGTAAAAAAAAAAAAATTAATCCACGAAATTGTCTACTCTGAGAATGTTTGCCGCGGCGAATTAGCCGTGCGCATTAGGGCACCGTGTTGCGGTTCGCGCGGCCATCCGCCGTCACGGGTTCGAGTCCCCCTCGGGCATGGGTGTTTGTGTTGTCCTTAGGTTAGTTTACCTTAGTTTAAGGCTTGAAAGCTACGGACTAATAAGCATGCAGTTCAGTCCGATAGATTTACAAACATTTGAACATTTTTTTTCTTTTGCTTATTACCGCAATCTACTTTTAATGAAGTTGTCGAAAATGTGTTTGTTGTTGTGTTATGGTCTTCAGTCCGGAGACTGGTTTGATGCAGCTCTCCTATCCTGAGCAAGCCTTTTCATCTCCTCATAGGAACGGCAATTCACATCCACTTAAACCTGCTTACTATACGCGTCTCTTGGTCTCCCTCTGCGATTTTTACCCCACACACTTCCCTCCAATGCTAAATTTACGATTCCTCAATGTCTAAGAATGTGTCCGACCAAGCGATCCCTTCTTTTGGTCAGGGTATGCCAAAAATTCCTTCTCTCACCAATTCTGTTCAGTACCTCTTCATTAGTTATGCGATCTACCCACCTAATCTTCAGCATTCTTCTGTAGCACCACATTTCAAAAGCATCTATTCTCTTCCTGTCCGCACTGCTTATCGTCCATGTTTCACTCCCGTACAAGGCAACACTCCACACAAATGCCTTCAGAAAAGATTTCCTTACACTTAGATTAATATTCGATGTCAGCAAATTTCTCTTTTTCAAAAATGCTTTTCTTCCCATTGCCATTCTGCACTTTATATCCTCTGTACTGCGACCATCGCATGTTATTTTACTACCCAAGTAACAAAACTCATCTACCACCTTCATTGTTTCGTTACCTAATCTAATTCCTTCAGCATCGCCTGATTTTCTAAGACCGCATTCCATTATTTTTGTTTTGCTCTTGTTAATGTTCATTTTATACGCTCTCTTCAACACACTGTCCATTCCATTCAACTGCTCTTCCAGATCCTTTGCTGTCTCTGACAGAATTACAATGTCATCAGCAAAACGCAATGTTTTTATTTCTTCCCCCTGAACTTTAATCCCTATTCCAAATTTTTCCTTGCTTTCCTACACCGCCTGCTCGATGTACAAATTGAATAACACCGGAGAAAGACTGTCTTACTCCCTTCCCAACTGATGCTTCCCTTTCATGCCCTTCGAGTCTCGACTGTCGAAAATATTTCCTACATAGTTTTCCATGATAACAGAAGGGATAATCAAATATATATTTAGTAGTAAGCCTACGAAGTGCGTCGGAGAGGACATATAAAATAATTTGAAGGAAGGATGAACCTTACACGCCCATTTGATGATAGTATTGTGTAAATGATACCCTGTAGCAGACACTAGTTTAGACCGTCCTTCTGAGGACTTCCGTAATGCTCCAGTTTCTCAACTCGAACTTGAGAAAAAAAGGAAAAGACTTTAGACACATGCTGCTAAGTTTGCGTTTGTAATCATTCTTTTCAGCCCTTCCTAATGTGCTAATATCAGAAAGCTGCTTAGAAAATTTAGAGAAACACCACTTTTGGTAATATATTAATATTGTATAAATAATGTATGTTAATCAAGGTAGTGTAAGGAGGGTTAAAGGTATTATATTGTGCCTTTAAAAGACAATCGACCAAAGAATTAATACCTAAATAACTTTTGACACTGTGCCTCATATACGAAAAGTGATATCTGGCGTCCCCTATGGGAGTTTTATAGGGCTCCCACTGGTCCTTGTCTTTATAAATGATTTATAAGAAAACATGAGCAGCTCTCTTAGACAGTTCGCGGTTGATGCTGTCGTTTATGATTAGTAAAATCACTAGAAGATTCAAATCAACTGCAAAAGGATTTAGATATCAGCTTGGTGCGAAAATTGACAATTTGCCCTAAATAATGAAAGTATTATCCATACGAGCAATAAAATAATTCCGTTAAACTTCATTTACACAATAAATCATTCAAATGCAAAGGACAGAAAATATCGTAGGGAAGGCGAACTAGAGTGTGCGTTTCATTGGCAGAACACTTTGAAAATGCAACAGTTCTACTAAACAGAATTCATACACTACACTTGTTCCATCCCGTTTTGCAGTACTGCTGCGCTTTTTGGGAGCCTCAGGAGGTGGGACTTACTTAGAAAAAGTTCAGAGAAGGGCAGCTCGTTTTGTATTATCGCGATAGAGGGGTGGAAATCATTAAATGCTCAAATGATTGTAGACCTAAGGAACCAAACTACTCTGGTCATCGGTCCTTAGACTTACAAACCACTTAAACTAACTTGTCCTAAAGACCTCCCCCCCCCCCTTTCCCACAATGAAAGAGGACTCGAACCTCCGGCAAGAGCGATCGCGGCACCGCAGTATGACGCTCCAGAACGCACGGACATTCCTACGCTGCTGGAAATCATTGAAAGTAATGCGTTATTCGTTTCCGCGATATCTATTTGCGAAATTTCTTTCGCCAACTTTTTCCTCGTAATGCAAAAGTTCAAATGTTTGTAATTCTATGGAACCAAACTACGTTGGTCATCAGTCCCTAGACTGATAGTCCCTAGACTATTTAAGTTAAACTAACCTAAGGACAACACGCACATCCATGTCCGAGGGAGGATTCGAATCCTCCGACGCGGTAGGCCGCTCGATCCGTAACGTGGCGCTCCCGACCGCTCGGCTACTCCCGCGCGGCCCTCCTAATGCGAAAATATGTTGTTAGCATCCACATACATAGGGAGACATGATCATCACAATAAGAGAAATCAAATCGAAAACTGAATAATTTAGGTGTGCCTTTTCCCTCGCGCTACTAGAGAATGGAACGCTAGAGAAATATGAAAGCTGTTCGTCGATCGCTCTACCAAGTACTTAATTGTAATTTACAGAGTGTAGAATTAAAAACATTGCGTTTTGCCGACGACATAGTAATTCTGTCAGATACAGCAAAGGACCTGGAAGAGCAATTGAACGGAATGGACAGTGTGCTGAAAGGTGCATATAAGATGAACATTAACAAGAGCAAAACTAGGGTAATGGAGTGCAGTCTAAGAAATCAGGTGATGCTGAAGGAATTAGATTGGGAAACGAAGCAATAAAGGAGGTAGATGAGATTTGTTACTTGGCCGTAAAATAACAAATGATGGTCGCAGTACAGAGCATATAAAATGCAGAATGACATTGGGAAGAAAAGCGTTCTTAAAAAAGAGAAATTTGTTAACTTCGAATATTGATTTAAGCCTAAGGAAGTCCTTTCTGAAGGCATTTGTATGGAGTGTTGCCTTGTATGGGAGTGAAACATGGACGATAAACAGTGCGGACAGGAAGAGGATTGAGGCTTTTGAAATATGGTGCTACACAAGAATGCTGAAGATTAGGTGGGTGGATCGCGTAACTAATGAGGAGGTACTGAACAGAATTGGGGAGAAACGAAATTTCTGGCATACCTTGACTAAAAGAAGGGATAGATTGGTAGGGAACATTCTTAGACATCAAGGAATTGTGAATTTAGCGTTGGAGGGAAGTTTGTGGGGTAAAAACTGCAGAGGAAGACCAAGAGATGGATACAGTAAGCAGATTCAGATAGATGTAGGTTGCCGTTCTTATGTAGAGATGAAGAGGCTTGCTCAGGATACGGTATTGTGGAGCGCTGCATCAAACCGGTCTCGGACTAAAGACCACAACAACAACAACAACATACGTAGATCTGAAGGACCAGTTCGGACGCCCGCGAAGCTTGTGAACAGACGAACACCCAGTCATGTGTTTTTTTTTTTTTTTTTTTTTTTTTTTTTTTTTTTTTTTTTTTTGTGCGACTTAACTAAGGGGTCATCAGTCTCTAAACTTACAAACTACTTATGAACTACTTACAAACTAGGACGGCACAAATATCCATGCCCGAGGGAGGATTCGAACCCCCGACCGTAGTGGCCGTGCTGACCGTGACTGGAGCGCCTCAGTCACCTCGGCCACCGCGGCCGGCGTTTTATTTTCCGCGAATATAAAAGCGGACTCACAATCCTGAAGCGGTGCGGTTAATGGGCCGAACAAGAAATTTGTCGCGCGAAGAGAGTGGGAGCCATCACGTCTGCGGTGCGTTTTTGTACACCCTCCCCCAACCCACTGTCGTAACAGAAATGGAAGTCACATGCTCCAGAAGGAAGAGCACTGATAAGAGGGTCCTTTGATGTCTATAATTGGCTGCTTCATCTGAATCGTTGCTGTCAAAATAGTATAAGCATGGTACTCAATATTGCTGTCAGAACTGGCGCCATCATTTTTTAAAACCGATAGCGGCTGTTCTTTCCTTCGACTTCTTTTCCCTGTCTCTAGGCAATTCCCTTCCGTAAATTCAGTAGCGCTGAGGAGATTTTACACATTAATTCTGGAGTAATCGTCCCAAATTCGCGGGTATGCGACTGCCATTCTCTTTACGACAGTTATTATGAATTTGCGGTGCCTTATAAATACACCTTGCGGGAACCTAGGCGGTGCTTCAAAGCGACGTTGTTGCAGGCGAGGTGGTGTACGCATACTGTATACTGTATAAGAGCCGGGGCCGGGGAAGCGGAGCCAGCACGCAACACGCGCATTTACATGCACACAAACGCATGCACTTCCACACAGTGGATCGGAGGGAGATCCCTATCGGAACGAGATGCCTAAAGCAGGCATTTCCGCCCGTTACAATACATTGCGAAACCAACCTGCATTTGACTCCATAACTGTAGCATGATGCAAAAGCAGCTCGTTAACGTCATGAGTACCTCACTACAATGTAGTTTAGTATACTCCTGATGTCCTCTGCTATGAAATAATGTAAATTATATCAGTTCACCGTACTTTATGACTTTAAATCCTTGTAATGACTAGGAACGTTGTACAGTTATTGTATTTCCGCTTCCGTTTGGATGTTGTCATAAAAAAGGATATCAAGTATAAAAATATAGGGTAAAGTGGTACAATTTCGATCATTTCGGAAAACTGTTATTGTAACTGGAAATATATTGAGAAAAGATGTAATTTTAATTATAGCACTTGTTCTTGGATGTTTAACTAGTATGTAACACAAATATTAGACAATTAAAATGTTCAAATGTTTGTTAAGCTTATGGGACTTAACTACAGGGTCATCAGTCCCTAAACTTACAAACTAATTATCAACTACCTTATACTAAGGACCATGCGTAATTTAGAAGTAGATATCCCTGGAGTGTTAAAATAACTTTAATCACTTAACAAAAAGTAAGTCTGCCGCTCTCCATTGTATACCAACTAGTTTCCTTTCGGACTATACTGATGCAAATAGCCCTATAACTAGTTATCATATACAACCGCTCGCTCAGCGAAAGGTTCGTACCCTAAGACTGGAAAGTTGCGCAGATCACTCCAGAATTTAAGAAAGGCGATTGGAGTGATCCGCAAAATTACAGGCCTATATCACTGACGTCGATTTACAGCAGGATTTCAGAACATATACTTTCCTCAAACATAGTGAACTACCTCGAAGAGAACAGTCTATTGACCGATAGCCAATACGGATTCAGAAAGTATCCTTCTTTTGAAACACAGCTAACTTTTTACTCACATGAAGTGATGAGTGCTATCGAAAAGGGATTTCAAATCGATTCCGTGTATCTAGATTTCCGGAAGGCTTTTTACAGTATACCTCACAAGGATCTTCTAATAAAAATTCCATGTTTACGGAATATTGTCCGCAGCGGAGCGGCCGAGCGCATGGAGGCGCTATGCTACGATGTGCGAGGCCGTTCCCCGTCGGGGGTTCGAATCCCCCCCTCGGGCAAGGATGTTTGTGCCGTTTTTAGTATAAGTTAGTTCATAAGTAGTTTGTAAGTTAAGTGAAATAAGCTCTACAAACATTTGAACATTTTGACGGAGTATTGACACAACTGCGTGATTGGATTCATGATTTCCTGTCAGAAAGGACACAGGACGTTGTAAGTGACGGAAGGTCATTGATTAAACAGAAATGATATCTGGCACTCTAGAGCCCCTATTGTTCCTCGTCTTTATAAATGATTTAGGAGTCTTAGACTGTTTGCGGTTAATAAAGTCACCCGAAAATCAAAAGCAACTGGAAAATGATGTAAATAAGATATCTTCTTGGTGTAAAACTGGAAATCGACACTGAATAATGAAAAATGTGAAGTCATCCATATCAATTCCAAAATAAGTGCGCTGAACTTCATTTACACCATAAACCAGTCAAATCTACAGCCCGCAATTCAACTAAATACCTAGGAATAACAATCAGGAGCAACTGAAATTGGAAAGAATACATAGAAAATATTGTAGTGAAGTCGAACCGAAAGCTACGTTTCATCGGCAGAACACTTTGAAGATGCAACAGTTCTAGTAAAGAAACTGTCTACCCTACACTTGTGTATCATAAATTGAAGTATTGCTGCACGTTATGGGATCCGCACCACGTGGGACTGATGGACGATTTAGAGAAAATTCAGAGAAGAGCAGCTCATTTTGTATTATGGCGATGCAGGGGAGAGAGTGTCACGGAAATTATGCACGAGTTGGGGGGGGGGGAATAATTAAAAGAAAGGCGTTATTTGTTTCGGCGAGATCTATTTGCGAAATTTCTTTCAGCAACTCTCTCTTCCTAATGGAAACATGTTTTGTTAGCACTTATCTACATAGCGAGACATTATCATCGCAATAAAATAAGAGAAATCAGATCGAAAACAGAAAGATTTAGGTCTTTCTTTATCCCGCGCGCTATTAGAGAATGGAATGGTAGGAAGGCAAAAATGTTCAAATGTTTGTAAATATATCGGACCAAACTGCGTGGTCATCAGCCCGTAGCTTACAAGCTACTTAAACCTAGGTAAAGGACAACACACACACACACCCATGCCCCAGGGAGGACCCGAACCTCCACGGCGAGTAACAGCGCGCTCAGCAGCGAGGCGCTTTAGACCGCTCGGCTTCTCCACCGCGGCAGGTAGGAAGGCGCGAAGCAATACGGAATCGTGTTTGAAATGTTATGGGGTTCACGCAGGAGCCTTTGACCTGAAAACAATGGGCTGTAAAATTGTGCATTTCTTTTGCTCTGAAACAGGACGGTTTCTTAGCTTTACTTCTTACAGCAAACTTAGTGTTATGTGATGCTTTACCATTGTATAGGGTCCACCAATTACAATTAAAGGTAACTGTAAACTAACTGTAAAAGTGACATTTGCTTGCCGACCGTGGTGGCTGAGCGGTCTGCGGCATGCCAGTCACGTTCTGCACGGCCACTACGGTCGGGGGTTCGAATCCCCTCCCACTCGGGCATGGATATTTGTGCCGTTCTTAGTATCAGCTAGTTCATAAGTAGTTTGTAAGTTTAGGGAGTGATGGCCCCGTAGTTAAGTCCCATAAGCTCAACAAACATTTGACATTTGCTTTTGATGTACCGGCATAGTAACTATAATTGTAACTGTGTTACTTTTCCTGAGAGATAACTTTATCTGTAACTTACAAGTAATACTACGCAAGGTCTAATGGCTGATTCCGATTCAGTTCAAAAAAATGTTCAAATGTTTGTTAAGCTTATGGGACTTAACTACGGGGTCATCAGTCCCTAAACTTACAAACTACTTATGAACTACTTACGAACTAGGACGGCACAAATATCCATGCCCGAGGGGGGATTCGAACCCCCGACCGTAGTGGCCGTGCTGACTGTGACTGGACCGCCTCAGTCACCTCGGCCACCGCGGCCGGCTCCGATTCAGTTAGAATATTTTGTTGTCTGCTGCAAAATATGAAAGTCGTATATTTTTATACGTTGGGATACCGCCGTAAAAATGGTATAATCTATGCCGAAGGAAACGCGGTTGTTATCTTTCAAAGCAGATATCGTCAAAATAGTAGATGGTATAAACAAAAATGTTGAAATATAATTTACATGGTTGCTACTGTACTTTACAGCTGTGATATCACGTCTTTATATATCTTCATACATTTCGAAACCCTCCATTTTTCTCACAATTTTTTGGAACTATAAAAATGTTATGTGCAGTAAATCTTCTTTTAATCAAGATGTGCCAGAAATTTCTTTTCTCCCCAGTCTGTTCTGTATCTCCATATTATTTACATCTATTCATCTAATCTTCAACATTCTCTTATAGCACCAAATTTCAATATCTCCTATCATCTTTTTGTCAGAATTCCTGGCCGCGCGGGAGTAGCCGAGCGCTCTGGACCCCACGTTACGGATCGCGCGACCTCTTTCGTCGGAGATCCAAATCCTCCCTCGGGCATGGATGTGTGTGTCGTCCTTACGTTAGTTTAACTTAGTTTAAGTAGTTTGTAAGTCTAAGAACTTATGGCCAAAGTATGTTTGGTCCCATAGAATTATATCCATTTGAACATTTTCTGAATTCCTTTTCCTCCACGTTTCACTCTCACACAACGCTACACTTCAGACAAATGCTTTCAGAAAGGACATCCTGACATGTAAATTGCCATTGCATGTCAAGGAAAAATGAAATGGTATTATGGCATTTTTGGCCGGGAGATAACATATGAGATTCGGCCGCCTAGTGCAAGTCTTTTTTATTCGATGCCACGTAGGCGACTTGCATGCTGATGAGATGAAATGATGTTCAAATGTTCAAATGTTTCTTAAGATTAAGGGACTTAACTGCGGGGTCATCAGTCCCTAAACTTACAAACTACTTATAAAGTACTTTATACTGAAGACGACACAAACATCCATGCCCGAGGGGTGATCCGAATCCCCAACCGTAGCGGCCGTGCAGAACGTGACTGGCGCGCCGCAGACCGCTCGGCCACTGCGGCCGGCGAAATGATGATGATGATGATAACATACAACACCCAGTTCCCTGTTGGAAATCGAATCCGGGCCCCCTGCTTTAGTCAGCGACGCTGTCATCTGAGGTAATGGGGATGGATGTCAAGCAATTAGAAATTTAAGTTTTTTAAATAAAAAGAAAGTATCCTATGGGACCGAAATACTCTGGTCATCGGTCCCTGGGCTGAAACCTATCCTAAGGACAAAACTCTCACGCATGTCCGAGGGACGACTCGAACCTCCGGCGGGAGCGGCCGCCCAGTCCCTGACATGGCGCGCAGTACTGCACGGCCATTCCCGTGCGGCTCTCTTCTTCAGGAATGTTTTTGTTTCCCATACCCATTCTGCATTTTATATCTACTTTACTTCGGAGATAGATATTATTTTGCTACCCAAACAAAAGAACCCATCTGCCCCTTTCATTGTGTTGTTACCTAGTCTAATTCGTTCACTATCACCTGACTTTCTTAGACTTGTTTTGACCTGGACTACAACAGTGCATCGTAATCGGCGAGTACCACTTGGGTAGTGCTACTTCAAAAAAAAAGTAACTTCCCCAGCAGCGCTTCTGGACTCGGTGGCACGCTGGTGTTGCTCCTCGGGAGAGAAACTGGACTCTTTTGTGCCGAACATTGATGTAGATCAGCGACCGGAAAATGCGCGCGATCGCAGGAAACGCGGTTCGCGCAAAGTGTCTTGAGTGGCGAGGCGTAGCGGGAGGCAGGTGCGCGCCGCGGCAGTGCGGTGTTTTTGCCGGCTCCTCCTGGGGGGCAGTGACCTCCGTGCCGAAAGCCTAGCCGCGGGGCGGGCAGCCGAGGCGACGCCGCGCGGCCCTCTTACGTTATAGCCCCTTCTAGAGCACTGTATAGTACAAGCAGAACAATCCGCCATTTTGAATCCCACGTTGATGCGCGCATTTAAGGTCTACGAGATATTTACACTTTCTAATATGCTCTTAAGGCCATTAAATATACTTCCCTAACGCAGAAAATATTACAGGATAGTAAATTTATTTGCTTACATTTAACTGTCTGAGGCAAGCAACTGAAAGTTAATAGTGATTAGATGGATATTTAGAGATATGATACATTCGCTTACACCCCCAAATTAAAGCATATGTTGTCGTTCTAAATATTTGCCACATACTGTTAAAATACGTTATTTCTGGTTTATAAATGGTACGGTAACGAAGAGCTGCATTCGAAAACATTTGCGGAATAATGTTTAATTGCGATGCTGTACTTCCCGTATTCCGCAATCTAATGTCTAGCATATTTTACACACACCGTATTTCAGAAAAGATTTTTACGTCAAAATGTGTTTAATAACTTTGAATGTCTGGTATCGTTAGGTTACTACGGTACTAAATAAAGTCTCTCTGGTACCACGCGCATTGAAATAAAGTGAATGTTGCATGCTAAGTTTTGAATTTAATGCGTTTCATGTACGACTTCTTTCCTGTTCGCATTCTTTGCGAAGTTCAATTTATTTATTTATTTTCAGACATCCCGCACACAACTTGGCTTAGGCCTACATATTCCCGTGTTGAGAGTCACACTTAAACACTGAACTAATGCTACATAGTATTATTTTAAATCCACTAGCTGGATAAAGCCAGCTGCACTCAAGCATCACTTAAAGTACAATTAACGGCCCTTACAATAACTCCTTAGTCGAATTAAATCAAGAAAAGTAGCTTACTTTAAACACACTATATGTCTTGTTAGGTTAACAATCTGTGGCTAAATTAAAATAAACAATTGCTAACATGTATAGGCCTATATGTTCATTACTACCTCTCTGTGAGCATAACTATTTCTAATACAATTAAAAAAATGGTTTTGTTCTTAACTTTACACAGATAGTTGCTCCATTTTGGCGTCCATACTTGGCGTCTAGAATTTACAAGCCACATTTTACGCCGATCTATGTTTGAAGGAAAGCTATAAAACTTATAGCGACCATGTCTTCTATTATTCTGCAGTTCGGAGCAGCACAACCAACCATTTCACAATGTGAAACAATAAAATCACGAAATATTCGCAGATTCACTTCGCTACACGACACAAAGCATACAACCACAGTCATACAACACTGTCGTCGGACTGGGATTCAAAATGGCGGATTATTCAGCTCGGTATATATAGTGCTTTAGCCCCTTCTATACGGGACGCGAGACACGTTTTAAGCTGCAGCGCTCCTTGCGATGGACCACTGAACTACAGCAGAAAAAATGTTACGAATTCTGAACTTCTATAATAATATTCTTGGAAGAAGGGCGAATACCTAAAATATTCAAAAGATCAAAAATACTGGCAATTCTAAAACCTGGCAAAACAACGGACAAGCCTGAATACTTTAGGCCAATCTCTCTACTGTGCATCTGCTTAAAACGCCTAGAGAGACTCTTGTACAATCGCATTGTAACAACTCTGAACGAAAGACTCCGCATCGAGCAGGCCGGATTCCGTCAGCAACGCAGCGGTTGTGAGCAAGTGCTGGCTCTAACAACACACATTGAGCGTGGATATGAAGACAGACTTAAAACAGCAGTCGTATTTGTTGATTTAACTGCCGCATACGATACAGTGTGGAGACAAGGCCTACTATGCAAGATTCTTGAGATCTTCCCATGCCAAACTCTGTATAAATTACTAAGTGAAATGCTCAGTAATAGAGCTAGAAGGAAAGAAAAGCCGCACTACTATCTTAAATAATGGATTACCACAAGGTTCTGTATTGGCTCCATTACTCTTCAACCAATACACAAACGATCTACCGACAACAATTGCTCGGATGTTCTGTTACGCTATTGACATGGCTTTGGCGGTGCAACATCGAAGCTTCGAAGAGTGTGAAAACACCCTCAACCAAGATCTCAGAACAATGGAAGAATACTTCAGAAACTGAAGATTAATCCCCAATCCATCAAAGACAGAAGTTACAGTATTTCACTTATGCAACCAACAAGCCACTCGATCTCTTGATGTTAGTTTTGCTGGAAAAAAGTTAAGCCACAACCCAAACCCAAAATACCTTGGCATCAGACTGGACAGATCACTTACATTCAAATCTCACTTAACAGAAACAGCAGCTAAGATACGAACAAGAAACAACATCATTCGAAAGCTTGCCAATTCTAGCTGGGGAGCTGATGCGCATACTCTGAAGATCTCTTCTTTATCACTGGTGTATTCTGTTGCAGAGTACTGTAGTCCTGTCTGGCTTAACAGCAGCCACACATCCAAAGTGGACATCGAGCTAAATAACACCATGAGGATCATATCTGGGACCATAAAATCGACCCCACTGCCCTGGCTGTCCATTCTCTGCAATATAGCTCCACGACATCCCAGACGGCAAGCTGGGTTAGTTAATGAGTGAAATAAAATTTCTGGCAATATTAAGCTCCCTATCCACCAGGACACTACTCCGAACAATCGTCGCCTGAGATCCAGAAGCCCACCATGGAGAACAGCTCAAAACCTTATATCCATCCCTTTCGATACCATGACAACCTGGAAGAATGATTGGTCCAATTCCGGCCTAGCCAGGAATCATAGGGAAATATCACCTGGCAGAAATGTACCTGGTACAGACTTGCCAAGAAGAATATGGGTCACACTCAACAGACTCCGCACGGGCCATGGCAGAAGTGAAGAGATGCTCTTCGGATGGGGCATGCGAGATACTGCCCAGTGCGACTGCCCAAAACGTGCATTCACAAGAACTACTGGAGTACTATATGAAGCCTCCCCTAAAGCTGTCGAGTGGATGGAAAAACTGGACATACAACTTTAATATAATTTTGTAGTTTGTTTTTGTTTGCTCACTAAATTGTTAATTTGATTTCAAGTGTCATAGTATATATCTAAATGTATGTATGTAAACCATTTGTACTTGAAAACCACATACGCTAAATAAATAAATAACTGAACTACAAACAAACGTTTACACGGTACGCATTTGTCGAGTCGTCTGCTTCACCTGTCTACTTCATTTGTATATGCTCGACATTATTCAAGCCGGGCGTGCGATTTAATATCTTGTAATGGAATTTGCGTAAGCAGATGAGCACAGATCGCTATTTTCAAATTATTTTATTTAGGCTGGTCTTAGCAATTCTGAGTTGCCATCTTCAAGTCTCTTAACATTTAAATATTATATGGTAATATTTGTGATGAAATTATATTACCGTATAATATTTAAATATTAAGATTCGTGAAGATGACAACCCACAACTGCCGAAACCGATCTAAATAAAGCAATTTCAAAGTAGCGGTCTGGGCTCCTCTGCTTAAGCACATGCCTCTAGTGTTTTTCAACCTCTTAGAATATGCGACCCCTTCCAAGTAAAAAGTGTATGGCAACCCCTTCCGAATAAAAATATTCTGGTCAACCCCCCACCCCCCCTCCTCATGTTATCTCAAAGGAAACAAATCGTCTTTAGTTTGCTCCAGCTTTCTTTTAAATTGTCGGATGAAATTTTTTGTGTGTGTTTTCGGAATGGAACATATTATTTCGTTTTTACATGAATTCCAACAGAAAAATATATTTTGTTTAACGAGTGTTTCGCGTTTCAGGCAAGACTCGAAAGCTCTCAATTGAAAATAATGATTTAGCTTGGTTCCTGATAACAGTTTTCAGACTTAGCGCTTCCTCATCATTAACACACTGTATTATAAAACAATCTATGAGGTATTCAATTCATAATAAATGTTACAAAAAGTAATGGAAAGTTTTAACATTAAATAGATTGCACTTAGACAAATATTGTATTATAAAACAATCTATGAGGTATTCAGTTCATAATAAATGTTACAAAAAGTAATGGAAAGTTTTAACATTAAATAGATTTCACCTAGACAAATTTCTTTGTACAGTTGAACCCGTCGTCACATTATGGTGCCAACTACTTCCTCCTGTGACGGCGACCCCCCGAGCAACACTTTGCCTCCCTCCGGGGGTCGTGACCCACAGCCTGAAAACCACTGTTCTGCTTCACATGTTGTCAACTTACAGCAAATCGTCGAGTTAAGATCGGTTTTCGAGACTATCAGATACATTCTGATTATTGTAATAATTAAAACAATTGTGTTTTTGACTTCCACTGTGAAACTGTATTAACATAAAATGTTCAAATGTTTGTTAAGCTTATGGGAGTTAACTGCGGGATCATGAGTCACTAAACTTACAAACTACTTGTAAACTACCTTTTACTAAAGACAACACAAACATTCATGTCTGAGGGAGGATTCGAACCCCCGACGGGGAACGGCCTCGCGCAACGGAGCATAGCGCCTCAACGCGCTGGGCCACTCGGCCGCGTCTGTGTTAACATCAGAACTAGCGTTTTTGTCGAAGTCTGTCAAATGTTTGCCTGAAGATGTCTTAATCAGCCGAAATCTAGTTCGTAAATAAACAAAAATTCGTGGAACAAAAGCAGATTGTTTGTTTTCACCCTGAAATATGTTATTGTTCTACCAACAAGTGACGGAAGACTCCATGTATAAGATGTATTGTTTTCGTGCAGTTCTTGCAAAACTACGTCGCTCATGTGTTTAAACATCCTCGTTATAAAAGGTCATTAAATACTTCTACGTCGTGCGGTTTCACCTATCAATTACAGCATGTTTCAGAAGAAATATCAAATATTTCAGAAGATTGTAATGATGACGAATTACAACAAAACTGCCATATATCTCGTGTCCAATTTTTTTGGGTTCAGAGATACAGCTCTGAGAATGTAACCCAAACAAACTTAAAGCAAATGAAAATTTGCATATTTTGAATGATTCTTGGTAGATCATCATATGTATTTTTTATTTAAATAACCGGTTTTCGTCGTACTTTAAAATCTGAAGATGACCTAGTACGCCGAAAACTGGCTGACTAAGTGGAAATGAACTTGTAGAACATACACGAAATTGTACTTCGAAACCAGTATGACTTTGTTCTGCCAAGAACCGTTTGAAAAATCAGTGGAAATGTCTTCATTTACATTTACTCTAAGTTTGTTTGACTTTCATATTAACAGCTATATCTCTGTATTCAATAAAAGTGTACACACATTATAAGGAATTTTTATTGCAATTCGTCTGTAGTATCACATAAAATATTTCCCACTGCTCCTAAGACAGCCTGCATTTCTTAAACAAATTTGCGACTAGGCTCCCTTCGACAGCTGGGTTCCCTACTCGGTCGTCTGCGCATGCGCGAAGCACTTCCATACGCGTGAGAATAGGATCCATCCTACTCCGTCTACAAGCTATCGTAAGCGTGCAACTTGTGCAAGTGGTCGCGTCTACTTGGTACGCGGCCGGCGTAACCGGTGCATCACGGGTAATCTTGTAAGCCCTCACTTCCCGTGTAGAACAGGCTTTAGAGGAAGGATGCGCTCCCGAACTCAGCCAAATTACAGGGGCGGCCACTCTTCTCGTCTGCAGAGTGATAACGTCGCGCGCAAAGACGAACGCACTGTTGCCAGTTCTAGCGGGATTTCCTTTGGAACTATAGAAACGGTTATTTCTGAAATGGTAGAACAACGGACAATATTTTTCTACTGTGAAATGCTATGTAAAACTGTCATTTTTTCTTGAAAACTTGGATATTGTTGTTGGTGTTCAGCTGCTCTGGAATGGCCTAGCGGTTCTAGACACCATGTCAGCGACTGCGAGGTCGTTCCCGTCAGAGGTTCGAGTCCTCCGTCGGTCATGGGTGTATTTGTGTGTGTGTGTGTGTGTGTGTGTGTGAGAGAGAGAGAGAGAGAGAGAGAGAGAGAGTTGTCTTTAGGTTAGCTGAAGTTAAAGTACTAGTAAGCTTATGGACTGACGACCGCAGTAGTTTGCTCCCACCGATTTACAAATACGTGAACATTTTTGGTATTGTCGTTGTTGCAGATCAATCTCCACCATCTTCCTGAGCAAGCTTCTCCATCTCCTCTCAGGAACGGAAGCTCACATTTATGTGAAACTACTTACTGTATTCATCTACGAGGCGCGTCCAGAAAGTAAGTTCCGTTTCAATTTATCTCCGCTGCAGCGCTGCGATTGCAGTTCCGCACATGTGCTGTAGACGATGTGTAGCAAGGAGAAGAACGTGCGCCATTTGAAGATCACTGTCAGTTACGTACGCTTTGTGGTACTTGTTTGAAATGTCGGCGTTGATTGAAAATCCCGCCGCCTGTGAAATCAGATCGGTGATTCGGTTTCTGAATGCGAGGAAAGTGAAACCAAGTGAAATTTATCGGCAAATTTGCGATGTTTACGGACCAAAATGCGATGAGTGATTCGATGGTGAGAAGATGGGTCCGACAGTTCAATGGCGGGCGTAGTGATGTGCACGATAAAGAACGAAGTGGGCGTCCACCTTTGGTTACAGAAGAACTGGTTCATGCGATTGATGACAAGATCCAGGAAAAACGTAGGTTTACAATTAGTGCTCTCGCTATGGACGACGAGCTGAAAGAAACTGTTTCCAAGTGGTTGAAGACACAGGCGGCAGATTTCTATGAAGAAGGTATACAAAACCTGGTGCCACAAATGCCTGCAAAATTTCGGCAGTTATGTGGAAAAGTAGTTTAAGAGTTGTAGAATTTTGTGCAATAAAAATTTCTGCTATATCTGTGTACAATTTCATTTTATTACCAAACGGAACTTACTTTCTGGACGCGCCTCGTATTAGCCCCCTCTGCGATGTTTTCCCCACACACTTCCCCAATGCTCAGTTGACGATTTCTTTGCGTTCAGTGCCTCCTCATTAGTTACGCCATCTACCCACCTAATTTTCAACTGGGACTTAGACCCGGAACCTCGCGCTTACTGGGCAGCAGCACGAAGCCTCTGTGCCACCTGCAAGCCCTACTCAAGCTCGCACCACGACCGAACCCAAACGCTCACTCCGACGATTGTGCTCCATGGTTCGCTTATACTTTTTCTTACAATGATACAGTTATATTCACAGCAGCCAAATGTAATTCATTAGATGAACTTATAGTAATAGCACATCATTTGAAAATTTAAACGGGAGGAACAGAGTAGTAAACTTTTCAATTAATGTTTAACTATCCTATTTACCTATGTTGTTGGTGTTGTGGTCTTCTGTCCGGAGACTGGTTTGATGCAGCTCTGCGCTATCGTACCCTGTGGAAGCCTCTTCATCTCTTAATAACTGCTTCAACCTACACCCCTTTGCTTATTGAATTCGACTCGGTCTTCCTCTGTGATTTTTACCCCACCACACACTCTCCTCCAATTCTAAACGGATGATTCCTTCATGACTCAGAATGTACCCTACCAATCGATCCCTTCTTTTAGACACGATACTTCTTCTCGCTTCTGTTCAGTACCTCTTCATTACTAATCTTCACCATTCATCTGTAACACATTTCAAAAGCATCTGTCTGAACTCCTTATCGTCCATCTTTCATTCCCGTATAGCTCCAGTTATACTCATATTTAAGCATCAAACTGCCGAATTTAATTCAGTGGTGGAAGCTATGAAAATGGTATGTCATTTGAAAACCTGAAACAAGACGAACAGAGTAACAAATTGTGTAATTACTTTTTAACGACACTTTATGTCGATACAGAACGATATTTGTCCTGTGGGCTGTGACGTAAGCATGCCTGACTATTTTACCTTAATTTCAGAAAATCCAAGGAATGCCAGTATACTTTCCTCAACCAGATACGCAACAGACAAGAGGGCACGTATGCTCAGTTAAATTACATCGAGCATCATAACAATAATACGTGACCACGAAAACTGAAGTACCGACGTTTAATAATAATTATACAAGCTGGCCATTGAAAATTATATAATTCGAAATGTACTTTGTCATAGATGCATGCAAAATAAAAATCATATGTGTGTTTGTAGCAGTTAAGACTGGTAGAAGGAAGTAGATGCTTTCATTTCGATGACTGTGATGTTCTCCAACACGTTTTGAACTTGTCAATAACAATGCGTCAACTTTTAAAATTGATGTCCTTTCAACTTCTGATACACGTACTGATCAGGTCTGTGATTGAAATGATACATAAAAATAACAACGTTTCTTAAAGTCTCGTTCTAGAGACACTGATGTTTAAATGGTACATTTGCTGTAAGACACCGATTATGGTTACCACAGAATTTAAAGGTTTCTAATTTTTGGTTTCTGAAGTTTGAATAACTACGACGAGAGAAAGAGTAGAGAGGGGAGAGGTAAATGGGGAAGATGCAAGGCACAAGGAAAGGAAAGAGGAGTTAGATGCGTGATGGATTAGAGGGAGGAGGAAAAAGAAGAAGAGGTGGAGAAGGAGGAGGAGAAGGAGATGAGGAGGAGGAGGAAGGAGAGAGAGGTGGAAAAGACGGACATAGAGAGGGGATGAGGAGTAGATGCAAAAACGATTGCTTTTCAAAAGGGCAGTTACATGTCGTATGCTCCGGAGTCGGTAAGCCGTCTAATCTTAATGTTTACGCAGAAATCGGACAAACGAAAAATTTATTATATCCACTGACATTACAATAAATTATTTTCTGAGGAAACACATTTTCCCCTTTCATTCAACACATCCATGGTAACGCAAAGCAGGAGATTGATTTGATTGATGTATTTTCTCGGTACGCCCATGTTTGCAAAGATTCTTTCATTTATTTTCCTATTTAATTCACATTACATTGAACCACAGCCAAGCAAACCCAGGTTTAGCTGGTCGTAATAAATGTCTTATGCGATATAGGTGTTTTATTTTTTGACAGCTGTGCGTTAATGTAAGATTTCTTTGGGAAAACAAACACTGCTATGTTTGGGAGATCAGGTAACATTCGATTTCACGCTACGTAATCAGTGCTCTTTTGGATCCTACGAAATCCAGTTAATAACTACAAACGAAAATTTTTGTCAACGAAATCCCTTGTGGTTTTGTACTCAAGGTTTAAATAGCAGGTTACGTTCCCGAAAGTCGAAAAAATTGAGATTATTGTAGACATAATTTAATGAAAACGACGACTGAGTAGTAATTAATGTGTGTGTTTCAGCCTAGTTGTTTCCATTTTATGCCCAGTATTTCCACGTCTGTACCAGTTGTTCTCTACATATGCTGCAAGTCTGCCATTTGTGTACTCGCAGCCGCCCGCGATGGCCGAGGGGACTGATGCGCTCCAGTCACGGTCTGCACGGCCACTACGGTCGGGGGTTCGAATCCCCCCCTCGGGCATGGATATTTGTGCCGTCCTTAGCCTTAGCTAGTTCACAAGTAGTTTGTAAGTTAGGGACTGATGACCCCGTAGTTAAGTCCCATAAGTTCTACAAACATTTGAACGTTTTATTTTATTTTATTTATTTATTTATTTATTTTGTACTTGCAGCCTGGGTTACACCGGACTGCCAACTACTGTATGTCTCGCGTTGCTATTTTCTGTACTGCCTTTTCGAATTCTGATTGCGGTACTCCTATTAAGGCTGTTTTGTATTTTACAGCCCCCACTGATATTCCATAAACGGTACCTGCTGAAAGCGTTTCCCAGCTGTAGCAGCTGTGACAGCCGCCGAGATACCAATGACATGAGTACTAGACCACAAACATTATTTGAATCAGAAAAAAAAAAAAATGTTCAAATGTTTGTAATTCTATGGGACCAAACTACGTTGGTCATCAGTCCCTAGACTTAAAAACTACTTAAACTAACTAACGTAAGGACAACACACACATCCATGCCCGAGGGAGGATTCGAACCTTCGGCGCAGGAGGCCGCGCGATCCGTAACGTGGCGCTCCAGACCGCTCGGATACTCCCGCGCGGCGTTTTGAATCGGAAATTTCGTCTTTCTTTATCAGGCTTGCCAATATCTTCCTTTCGAAAGACTCGCGATACTTGACGCACAATGTATTTTATGGTTATATTCATAGAAGTGCTGGGTAGTTGTCGATTTGCATGGGTGTTTTAGTCGGCGTCGCTCATGGTCGCTGCGTCTCTCCCTGAGTGTTCGTACAGTCTGCCCCCTCCCGTCCCCACCCAGCTCTCTACCTCATTCGCACTTAATGCGACACCCACACAGCTTTCGCAGAACATTTGGAAGAACACCAGAAATCAACCACATCAGACAACATAACATGAGAAGCTGAGTAATAGTTTGATGAAAGGAAAAATACTTCTCTTAGGCGTTCTATTGCATAGAAAAATTGAAAATGGTATTGTGAACCTATGGGTTTGAATATTCAGTTTACTGTCGGCGAATGTTTTCCATTTCGCGTATAAAAAATAAAAATTAAATATCCAAAGCAATGTCTGTCATGAAGTTGTGGAAAATGGAAATGACTGCAACGACGTGTTTTAACAAAAGCAGCGTTGAGAGCTGGACATAAAAAAAAAAAAAAAAAAAAAAAAAAAAAAAAAGCGTAGCATTCTGCGAACGTATCTGTGGACCAGACCGACAAAGAGCAGATATCGACAACAATTTTCATTTTTACAGAATATTGGACAGCTTAGTTAACATCCAGGAGAAACAGAATAAACCGGTTAGTTTACCTCAGTTTAAGTAGTTTATAAGCTACGGACTAATGACCACGAAGTTGAGTGCGATAAATTTACAAACCTTTATGAACAATGAAATTTTATTTGAAATCTGCCGTCATTGTATATTTATAACATTTGTGGTAAAAATTTATCCATTAGCGTAAGAGGCGATGTGGAATATTGTCGCATTATGTTTCAGCTTTTAACGAATTTCAAATGGCATCATATCTATTGAACTACGTGGTGTAAAAGTTAAAAGTTTGTGTAACTAAGGGAACAAACTCTAGGATCTTACACACTACTTAATCTAACTTATACTAAGGACATCAGACACATCCATGTTTGAGGGAGGACTCGAACCTCCGGCGGGAGCGGCGGTGTAATACATGGCATAGAGCATCAAACCACGCGGTCATCTCAGCACTTCAACTTCGTGTTGTTGGTGGTTATTGTCTGATATTGAGGAATATGTGTACCGAGTTTGGTTAAAATCGGTACAGTAGTTTAGGAGCAGATTAGCCAACACACACACACACACACACACACACACACACACACAAATATACGAGTTATGTTCTCAAAGTACGTTCTGTTTGGTTATCTAAAACAAACGTGTACAGATACAGAAAAAATATTTATTATTCAAAAATCTACAACTGTTAAACTACTTTTCTACATAGCTTCCGAAATTTTGTAGGCACTTGTCATAGCATGGCACAAGGTTTTTTACGCCTTCTTCATAGGTTGCCGCCTGCGTATTCAACCAAGTGCTAACATCATGTTCATCATCGTTGAAGTGTTGACCACCAGGAAGGGTAGTAACACAAAAAATGTTCAAATGTTCGTTAAGCTTAATTGACTTAACTGCGGGTCATCATTCCCTAAAATTACAAATTAGTTATGAACTACCTTACACTAAAGACGACACAAACATCCATGCCCGAGGGGGGATTCGAACCCCCGACGGTAGCGGCCGTGCAGACTGTGACTGGCGTGCCGCAGACCGCTCGGCCACTGCGTCCGGCAGGTAGTAATTGCAAACTTAACAGTTGTGCTTAACCTTCTCTTCAATTGTGTGAGCCAGTTCATTAGTAGCAACAGACTTCGTTCTTCATCGTGCACTTGATCACGTCCTTCATTGAACTGTTGATCCATCTCGTAACCAATGAATCACTCATAGCATTTTGTCCGTAAATCTCCTAGATTTGCCGATGAATTGCTTTTCGTTTAACTTTCTTTGCATTTAGGAAACGAATCACATTCCTTATTTCACATGCGGCGACATTTTCAATTACGGCTGACATTATAAAGAAGCACTACAAAGTAGTCAGCAGCAGCGATCTGAAAATGGCGTACATGACTTCTACTTGAGTCAGAGTAACTGCAGCGCATGTTCGCAACTGCGATCGTAACGCTACCACGGATAGAAATAAAAACGGAACTTACTTTGTGGACGACCCTCGTATATACAGGGTGTTTCACTAAGTGTGTTTGCCTCTGTAACTTATAAAATAATAGGTGACGGGAAATTTTAATGCGGTACGTCAAGAAATGTTACACTTCCTGCGGAGCTATGAACATAGTTTATTGTATCATTTTCCAAAGAGTTACAGCACAAAGATATAATTTTTAAATGGAACAATAGTTTTTTCCTATCGTGTATTGGATTCGTTTAAACCAGATGCGTCCAAATCAAATTAAACTACATTCCTATCACAGTTTGGGGGGCGGAGGCTGCGATAGCGTAGCTCACTGGCCGAGTGGCTATCCGCTGGGGCACGGTTCACTGTCTCATGACCACCAGCCAGTCAGCTACGCTGTCGTAGCCTCCGCCCCCTAAACTTTGAAGTGTTGTAGCTGCCAAACTAACAGTGATAGGAATGTAGTCTAAATTGATTTTGACACAGCTGGTTTCAACGAATCCAATGCACGATAGAAAAAAAAACTATTGTTCCATTTAAAGAAATTATACCTTTGTGCTGTAACTCTATGGAAAATGATACAATAAACTATGTTCATAGCTCCGCAGAAAGTGTAACATTTCTTGTGTTGACCTACCGCATTAAAATTTCCCGTCACCTATTATTTTATAAGTTACAGAGGCAAACAAACTTAGTGAAACACCCTGTATATTTAAGAACGTACGCATACTTACAGTTTTCATAGATAAATCACTAATGGCAAGTGCCATAAATATTTCCATTACGTTAAAAAAGACAATCATCATTGTGAAAACACTTCCGGGTGTTCATCTTCAACCCGATTTAAAATTTCGTAAGATAAGGGGAAAATTGATGCACATTGTCTGTAAGCACCATTCAAGCGTTTTCTGTCGGTAAGAATAAAACTGAATCTAGTACAGAAAGTTGGCAACAAAAGAAACGTAGATGGACCCAGGAGTTATCGACGGCTAAAAAATAAAAAAGACCGTTGGCTACGGTAATAGGGAACTGCGTAAGAAAGGCGGTATCCCTTGTATTCAGAGTTTTTGTGTAGGCATTGACTCGCAGACTATAGTACTGCTTTATAGTGCATAGCACACATATTTGCCGTGCCGTTAATATGGTTACTGCAGACAACCTCGCGATACTGAGCGCTTTCGCGCTGCATTAACTGCAACTGACTTTGATGAAACTAATCGCGTATTTAAATATCTTTCGCGATTGTCACTTTACGTGGACTCTGCCCGCCAAAATTGCTCTGAAAGTTCGTTAATGACGCTCATTTGCAATTCAGCAAAACTTCTAAGACAATTTGGAAGATTAATGATTGCGCTGCAAAAGCGCGCTGCTGCTTGCTCTGACGTGGCGATAACAAGTTAAGACGATTTTTCTTTCGGTTTTCCGTGAAAATAAACGAAAATGGGTGAATTCAAGTGGAAAATAAACGTCTTCAAAAATGAAGCGTGACGTTTAATAGCAACATACATAGCCCATGTTTCGACAAAGAGTGGAACAAGGTTGTTCACTGCGATACATGTCAATGAAAATATTAGTTTCTTGCTCTATATTTCACATGCTATGCATTCTTTTTTTAATACATAATTACGTGAAAAGTCGATTGTGGTGTTGATGCATGGGATTTTTGTGAGAGATGGCATTTCACAGAATAACGATTTGCAAATAAGCAGACATTAGAGTGTAGCATGAACTCTTCCGAAAAACAACAGTGGACACATTATGGCAGCAGGTGACAGTGGAACCAGAAAACTGCAATGTGTTTCAGAAAACAGTGTAACCTTTCGACCTGGTTGCCGGAAAGAGACTGACGCGGAGTAGGAAGTGCTGACACCCACTGACGATGCCTTGTGACAAAGGCGAAACGCGTGTGGGTGACTTATAAAAATAAAACCCTTCATTCGCAGTAGCAAAAGGCGTTTCCTTTAAAAACATTACAGTGAAATACATAATATTCAGCTGCTACTCAAATGGTACTGCAAGCAACGTAATTTTTTATTATTTAGATTATTATTTTGGTCCAAAATGTTTGCAAAAACTTATAAAACTACAAATCTAAAGTGGGCCGTAAAACACGTCAGTGCGATTTTTTTTATTGAAAACAGTAACAATTCATTGTATAATAATGTTAATGAAGGGGAAATATGGCGGCGACCCGCTGCTTAGCACGCCAGCGGCGCCACCGCGCGGAATCTTATGAACTACAATAGCGTTATTTTGCTTCATGTTTTACACATAGAGTCTCATGTTGATTAAACTGTAAAGACCTTTCTCTTTCGCTAGTAACATAGAAACTTTACAAGCTGGTAATATACACTCCATTTTCACCACGTTGCTCCTCTTACAATTTCAAATTAATGGCAGTCTACTCAGTTTATTTCTTGTTCAATTGTTATCTAAGTATAATTCGTTAAATTATGAAAGTTGACTATAAATAAGTTGTAGATTAATAAATTCAATAGGCTTTATTTTTCTTAAAAAAATGAGCCCCCCCTCCCTCCAGAATCAAATCCTGGCTCCGCCGCTGGACAGACTCAAGCAGAATTTGTATTCCGACTGCAAGAGCAAGTTCGTAGACACAGGCTTTCATTTGTTTGTTATTAGGAATGAAATCTTTTCTGTTCACATGAATATTCAAGCTTCCTTAAATGCTGCGACACTTTTCTAACGAGAATGTATTGTTGCATAGGAATAAAGTGTGTTAGAATAACCCTTACGAAACTATACCTTCATGACATATGTTGTTGTTGTTGTTGTTGTGGTCTTCAGTCCGGAGACTGGTTTGATGCAGCTCTCCACAATACCCTATCCTGAGCAAGCCTCTTCATCTCCACATAAGAACGGCAACCTACATCTGTCTGAATCTGCTTACTGTATCCATCTCTTGGTCTTCCTCTGCGATTTTTACCCCACACACTTCCCTCCAATGCTAAATTCACAATTCCTTGATGTCTAAGAATGTGTCCTACAAATCTATCCCTTCTTTTAGTCAAGATATACAAGAAATTTCTTTTCTCCCCAATTCTGTTCAGTACCTCCTCATTAGTTACGTGATCCACCCACCTAATCTTCAGCATTCTTCTGTAGCACCATATTTCAAAAGCCTCAATCCTCTTCCTGTCTGCACTGTTTATCGTCCATGTCTCACTCCCATACAAGGCAACACTCCATACAAATGCCTTCAGAAAGGACTTCCTTAGCCTTACATCAATATTCGATGTTTACAAATTTCTCTTTTTCAAGAACGCTTTTCTACCCATTGCCATTCTGCATTTTATATCCTCTGTACTGCGACCATCATTTGTTATTTTACTGACCAAGCAACAAAACTCATCTACCTCCTTTATTGCTTCGTTCCCTAATCTAATTCCTTCAGCATCACCTGATTTTCTTACACTGCACTCCATTACCCTAGTTTTGCTCTTGTTAATGTTCATCTTATATGCACCTTTCAGCACACTGTCCATTCCGTTCAATTGCTCTTCCAGGTCCTTTGCTGTATCTGGCAGAATTACTATGTCATCGGCAAAACGCAATGTTTTTAATTCTTCGCCCTGAACTTTAATTCCTTCTCCAAATTTCTCCTTGCTTTCCTTTATAGCTTGCTCTATGTACAAATTGAATAACATTGGAGAAAGACTACAACCCTGTCTTACTCCCTTTCCAACCACTGCATCCCTTTCATGCCCTTCAACTCTGACAGCCGCTGTTTGGTTTTTGTACAAGTTGTAAATAACCTTACGCTCCCTATATTTTACTCCTGCTTGCTTCAGAACTTGAAAGAGTTTATTCAAATCAACATTGTCAAAAGCCTTCTCCAAATTTACAAAAGCTAGAAATATAGGTTTGCCTTTTCTTAATCTATCTTCTAGGACAAGCCGTAAAGTGAGTATTGCCTCCCGAGTTCCTACATTTCTCCTGAACCCAAACTGATCTTCCCCGATGTCGGTTTCTACCAGCTTTTCCAATCTGCTGTATATAATTCGTGTTAATATTTTGCAACCATGACTTATTAAACTGATGGTTCTGTAGTTTTCACACCTGTCTGCACCTGCTTTCTTTGGAATGGGGATTACTATATTTTTCTTAAAGACTGAGGGTACTTCGCCTGTCTCATACATCTTACACACCAGGTGAAACAAGGTTTGTCATGGCTGGTTCTCCCAGAGAATTCAGTAGCTCTGAGGGAATATCATCTACTCCAGGGGCCTTGTTTCGACTTAGGTCTTTCAGGGCTCTGTCAAATTCTTCTCTCAGCACAGTATCTCCTATTTCATCTTCATCTACATCTTCTTCCCTTCCTACAATATTGTCTCGAAGTTCATTTCCTTTGTAGAGCCCCTCTATATACTCTTTCCATCTTTCAGCTTCCCCTTATTTGCTGAGAACTGGTTTTCCATCAGTGCCCTTGATATTCATAGAGCTGTTTTTCTTATCTCCAAATGTTTCTTTTATTTTCCTGTAGGCGGTATCTACTTTTCCCCTTGATATACATTCTTCTACATCCTTGCATTTGCCTTCTAGCCACTCCTGCTTAGCCATTTTGCACTTCATGTCAATCTCATTTCTTAGTCGTCTGTACTCCGTTTTGCCTGTTTCATTTACTGCATTTTTATATTTTCTCCTTTCATCGATTAACTTTAGTATCTTCTGTGATATCCAAGGATTTTTTGTAGGTCTTGCCTTCCTACCTATTTTGTCCTCTGCTACCTTCACTATTTCTTCTCTCAATTTTACCCATTGCTCCTCTACTGTTTTATTTTCCCCCGTTTCTGTCAATTGTTGCCTAAAGCTCCCTCTGAAATTCTTAAGAACCTCACGTTCCTTCAATTTATCCAGGTCCCATCTCCTTATTTTCCTACCTTTTTGTAGTTTCTTCAGTTTCAGCCTACAGTTCATAACCAACAAGTTATGGTCAGAGTCTATATATGCCCCTGGGTAGGTCTTACACTGTAAAACCTGGTTCCGAAATCTATGTCTTACCATTATAAAATCTATCTGGTATCTCCCGGTGTCTCCTGGTCTCTTCCACGTATACAACCTTCTTTTGTGATTCTTGAACCAGGTGTTTGTTATAACTAAATTATGTTCTGTGCAAAATTCTACCAGGCGGCTTCCTCTTTCATTCCTTTTGCCCAGACCATATTCACCTTCTATCTTCCCTTCCCTTCCTTGTCCTACTACCGAATTCCAGTCTCCCATAACAATTAGGTTTTCCTCTCCCTTAATTGTCTGAATAATTTCCTTTAGCTCCTCATATATTTCTTCGATTTCCTCATCATCGGCAGAGCTAGTTGGTAAATAAACCCGTACTACTGTTGTCGGTGTTGGCTTCGTATCTATCTTGACAATGATAATGCGATCACTGTGCTGGTCATAGTAGTTTACCCGCATTCCTATTTTCTTATTCATTATCAATCCTACTCTTGTGATACCCCCAATTGATTTTGTATTTATAATCCTGTACTCACCTGACCAGAAATCCTGTTCATCCTGCCACCGAACTTCACTAATCCCCACTATATCTAACTTCAACCTATCCATTTCCCTTTTCAAATTTTCTAATTTTCCTACTCTATTAAGGGATCTAACATTCCACGCTCCGACCCGTAGAATGCCAGTATTGTCTTTCCTGATGACAACATCCTCTTGAGTAGTCCCCGCCCGGAGATCCGAATGGGGGACTATTTTACCTCCGGAATATTTTACCCGAGAGGATGCCATCATCAAATGTTAATACAGTAGAGCTGCATGTCCTCGGGAAAAATAACGGCTGTAGTTTCCCCTTGCTTTCAGCCGTTCGCAGTAACTGTGTGGCAAAGCCACATTAGCTGATGTTACACGGCCAGCTCAGTCAATCATCCAGACTGTTGCCCCTGTAACTACTGAAAAGGCTGCTGCCCCTCTTCAGGAACCACACGTTTGTCTGGCCTCTCCACAGATACCCCTCCGCTGTGGTTGCACCTACAGTACGGGTATCTGTATCGTTGAGGCACGCAAGCCACCCCACCTCGGCAATGTCTGTGGTTCATGGGGGTGGTCATGACATATACGTCATTGAAAGAGCAGAATGAAAGATGCAGATTGTGATTATGTTAAATTTCACACTACATATTTCTAATAAATTACTAATATGAATGAACTGAAATACCACACAATTATGTTAATGTTATGGCACCTGACTTAATATAATGTTTACAATACTTAAGAAATTATTTTGCATGTACTATGCTCATACTCTTGCTCCTTATTGCAATAATTTTATGTCGTATAAGCCGATTATGTTAGTACTTCGAAAGTATGTACTCATCTCACCTGCAATTGCATGGGAAGCATTTGATAGGAACCATTAGGTCAATTACAGGACGTGAAATCGTTCCTTGATGTAATAAAGCCGCGGCGGAGCGGCCGAATGCATTGAGGTGCTATGCTCCGATGCGCGAGGCCGTTTCCCGTCGGAGGGTTCGAATCCTCCCCCCAACATGGATGTTTGTGTTGTCTTTAGTATGATTTAGTTTATAAGTAGTTTGTAAGTTTAGGGACTGATGACCCTGCAGTTAACTCCCTTAAGCTTAACAAACATTTGAACATTTAGATGTATAATAAGAATATTCTTAGCTCACACAGTTTAGCTGATTCACATGCGAATGTATGCAAGCACAACCTGCGACATTCAGTATATCTTTCCTCTTGTGGGATGCTGAATCCTTTGTATATAGAAACTAACGGTATGACACTGCGGCATCTTTCCTGGGCCGCAGCGGGTTGGCCGAGCTCAATAAGGCGCTGTGCACCGATGCGCGAGGCCGTTCCCCGTCGGAGGTTCGAATCCTTCTTCGGACATGGATGTTTGTGCTGTCTTTAGTATAAGCTAGTTCATAAGTTCATAGTTTGTAAGTTTAGGGACTAATGACCGCTCAGTTAAGCCCCATAAAAAATAAATAAATAAATAAAAAATCTTCCCTGGAAGAGTAATGAGTGAGAAGAACGTCGCATTACCGTCCCGGTAGGTGTGTTAGCTGTCTCGCAAACACAACTGTTTTAATTTGTTTCACAAAGAATCTGATTAAATGAAACTTCTCGTTGGTAATGAAGTGTTATTTATGAGCACTGTTGCGTTTCAGACAAGTAAGGCAACAGTTAGCAGGGGTAGAACCCGCACACAGCTTTACTTGTGTTCGAGAAGCAATTACGGTATCGACTGCGCTGAAATACTCCGTAACTAACGAACTCTTACACAGGTAGTACTTCGTAATGTAATTTCAGTTTTGTAAGAGTTTTATTAAATAAGGCTATAGAATTCCACAGTTATTTGAGTATTATGCAGAAGACAGCATATAATTTATTGTATTAAACACCAGGTAGTCTTGAATTAACTAAATTTTTTCTAAGACACAGAAATACGAGCGATATCGCTCAGTGCGGCACAGTGATTTAAATACGGTACTGCCGTGTTTCGACTTGAATTATATACCATAAAACAGTTTATTAAGTTGTTTTGTCAATGGAAAATCAACTTTTTAATACACAACCTTCATATAGGTAAACAAACATTAAATTAGTATATTTCTGCAATCTACGTAATGGCTAGGTTGCTCCAGCAATGGCTGCTGAGTACCACGTGACGTGCAGCTGACCAATGGTAAGACATTATTGTCGCCAATCCACACATAAAAGGTTGTCGCTACTTTCTGAATGCAGGGCTTTAGTTAGGTCGGAATAGCATCTGCTTTGTTATCTATTTCTATAAATGGCATATTTTTTATACATTTTGAGCTACGTCGAGGAAAAGAGAAGCGCGCTAGATTCTTACGTCTATTGCGTTTCATTTTGTCGACTATTAACATCAAATTGTATACTTAAATGAGCTATAAGCACGTGCACTTAACAATTACCGGCATGAAATTTTGCGTGACCGCTGACATAATAAGGTCTAATTCACGGCGCAGCTTCGAACGTGTTGCACGCATGTCAGCGTGGTAATTCCTTACGAGAAACTGCAGAGACTTGAGTCTTAAGTTGGCGTAGGAACCACTGAGGCTCGTCTGCACCCGAGCCTGATTGACAGACGTTCATGAAACGTCGTCTTGCGATAAATGCTGTTGACTGCATTGATAACAAATCTCCAAGACATATTCTACCCTGCAGACATGTGCGGTTAGTAACCCTTCTAAAACAATGGCCTCCTGTCAGTTGTTTTTCATGATCGTAGATAACTGGGGAAAAAGTCTGCAGCCAGAACTTCGTATTCAAAATTAGAACACTACGGCGTTGCCACCGTTAGTCCTTGAGAATGTGATAGAATTAGCAGTAACACGGAAGTCATTTGCAATGCTAATGCGAACAAAATGCGTTCTGAAAGAGGATCTACTGCGAGCTTCCTGTCATCGAGACTTGAACGTACAGAACAAAATACTCCGATAGCCTTCAAGTCCTTAGTGATGAAGTCGACGAGAGGTTTGCTGGGGAATTTTGCACAGCACTCGAATGGTACGCGCCCGCCAACCAACAGCTGTCAACCGTAGTAATAACAACGTGTAATTTCTGTGCCATTTTGAAATGTGTCGCGTGGGTAATGTGTACCATGGCAATATCTCGTGGGCCTAAGTATGTATCATTGGTTGTGGATATATGGGCTGCATTACTGTAATTGTGTATAAACTCGTGACACTACGTATAAATTAACGAATTGGAATCGATCCAGGGGAATGCTGGCCTTTCATAAACGAAAAGCGAGGCTGCCACAATAATCGTAAACACAATTCGTGTCTGCGGAATGGAGCAAGTGCGAAATTAGAAACCTAAAAATACTGTTCGAGCACTTTTCAGCGCCTATTATTAGCACAAAAATGGACATTTGTTTCCCTTTTCGAAAATTATGCTCATTCCTGTTTCGAGCTACTATACCGATAGTGATGTTACTGGAGTTTTTAATTCACTTCTCGTTTGGGTGATGCTTTTTAATGAAACATCCGTATAATAGGATATAACTTTTCCCAATTTCGACGCTCACATGTGTAAACCTTCCTGTTTACATTCTTTTATAGCAGATGCCAGAATTACGATGCATCTCCTTTCTCTGGCCGTTGCACTTCATCCGTGGTCGAGGTCGTTTGTAACTTCAGCTATTTTTCGGAAAAACAGTGATTACGTTTTTCATCTTCCAAATAAAAGTTGACAGGTGTGCTTTGATTTACTTAAAAGGTTTGTTTCGACCTCTACTGTAAGCGATTTCATGAAGAACAACGATTAGAAAGTATAGAGACTGGAACATCAATAGGAGAACATTAAAAATTGACGAATAAATATTGTAAAGAGGCGACACAACGCTCAGTTAATGAGAGAAAACTTCTACCCTTGCGTAAAAATGAATGATCAAGTTGTACCCAGTGAGGGAACTATGTTGATTTCAGAACCATCATGCAGTATCACTAAATGAAACATAGTGCAGTGAGAAAATCAGTAAAAGAAAGTGCAGTAAGTCTCTGAAATAAGAAAAATTTAATTTTCGAAGAGAAAATGAGGAAGGCAGTGGTTCCATATACACAAGTGAAACGGCAATAGGCTGCATGGTGTAAATAAAAAGCGGCTGCATATCCTAAGACACCTTTTCCTTTTGTGGCGCTACAGTCCAGGGTGAACTATGGCCTTCTCCACGAGCTTCCGCCATCCATCACGGTCATATGCTACCCTCCTCCAGTTTCTGCGTCCGAGCTTTCGTAGGTCTTCTTCCATTCCACCCAGCCCAGCCATCTTGCTCGAGGTCTACCTCGTCCTCTTTGGCCGCCTGGATTTCAAAAGAGAATCTTATTTGTCACCTAAGACTCCTCCATTCTTGCCACATGACCTGCCCACCTTATCCTTCCTGATCGTATGATATTTGTTACAGGAGAATCGGCATATATAGTGTATTTCTCTGCATTGTACCTTTTTCTTCATTGTTCTCCATCATACACAGGGCCAATTATTTATCCTCAGAACTTTCAATCTGTCTAGCAGCCTTGCATCAGTTTCCGTCAAGGGCCATGTTTCTGAAGCGTGAGTGAGAACAGGTCTAACTAGAATTTTGTTGGGCGGCAGAGGAGTCTTGACTGCAATAAATTACTCAAGGCAAAATATGCCTTGTTTGCTGATATCAATCTGATCGTAATTTCTGTTGATGTGTCATTGAAGCAAGTGACTGGTGAACCAAGATACTTGAAGGTATCAACTCTTTCTACATTAAATAATAAGCATGTTAATACATCTCCTTGTTGTAGCCCATTTTTTATTTCCAAGGGGTCTGAGTAATTTCCTTGAACTCGAATGCTGCTTCTTACATCATACTTCTTCATTTTAACCATTTTCTGAAGCTTTACATGTATTCCCATCTCCTGTAAGGCATGAAATAACTGGTTTCTATTTATGCTGTCGTATGCAGCCTTTAAGTCAATAAAGAGGTGATGTGTTCCAATTCTATATTCAACAGTTTTCTCCAAAATTTGGCGCAGGTTGAAAATCTGGTCTATTGTTGACCTTCGTCGTCGAAATCCACTTTGACAATTCCAATTTCTTTATCCACCTATGGGAGTAGCCGATCAAAGATAATTAGATAACATCTTTTCGTCCACGAAACGCAGAAAGTAGTAGGAAAGTAGTAGATATGGGCTGTCAGGTAGGTGCGCTTCTCTCGAGTTCCGAAAGGCGTTCAATACGGTTCCGCACTGTTGCCTGATGACCAAAATAGAGAACGTATGGAATATTAAACCAGATGTTTGATTGGATTGAAGAGTTTCTAGAAAACAGATCACGGGATATCATACTTCCTAGGTGAAAGTAATTTCTCGTGTTGTCCAAGGGTGTATAATAGGACAATTATTTTTTAAATTATACATACATGAACTCGTACATAATCTTGGAGGTTCCATGAAATTTTTCGATGACGTACAGAATTCGTAACACTTGAAAATAATATCGAAATGCAGGAAAATATGCAGGTTATCGACGCTTTGGGCAAGTAGTAACAATTGGCACTCACCATAAAAAGGTGCCAGCGTTTCATTAGAAGAGTGCGAAAGCGTGACAGTAATGATCGGCACACTACACTGGTAGTCGTTGCAAGAGACGCGTTCTGCATCAAGGCATGGGCTTCTGTCCATGTCCGGAGAGCGTATGTTTCTAGAAGAGTCAAAGACCAATAGGATGAAATGAGAGAGATTAGAACCGTCACGGAGGCTTGTCGGAAGCCGTACTGAAACAAAAAGAGGAGGAAGGCACAGTGGTACACGAAAGTGTCCTTCCCCATACATCTTCAAGTGGCTTGTGAAATAACAGGAAGGAAGGAAAATTAGGCCTTAGCATGCCGTCGACAATCTGGTTATTGGGACGGTGCAAAAAGGGTTACGGATACGGATATTGTCTGTTCGGCGGTTCGCGCAATCGTGTTACGGGTCTGGTGCAGTTCCGATCCGAATACGTTCACGTACGGTACTGAGTACGCTTTGCAGGATCATATAATTGTTGTCACCTCCCTAACCAATTTTACACATTTTGTAATAGCGCAGTGTGAAGTAAAACGTATCAGAACAAACGACAATAAAGACTGCAGTGTGCTGGTAACATCAGGTGAGGTTGCTTACTTGCAGAGCACAGCACAGTATCAATGACCAAATTCGTGCTGTGGATTGCTGCTCCTATGGTAACTACTATAAGCAACTAACAATCACTTTCTTATTTTCATCTAGTTATAATGCATCACATTTATTAAATTACTAGCGTCAGTTAGCCGGGTATAGTCCATTTCTCCTCCTCCTCCTTCTCCTGTGCGACGCTTTCCAACCTACTCCCTATTTCAGTTTCTTTTACATGCAGCTCAATCCTTATGACGTCATCACTCCGTGTACGCAGAGTGAAACATAGGAAACTATCTGAGAAATGTGCTACATCTACATAGATACTCCGCAAATAAAGTTGGTAGTAACGAGGTAATAAATTACAGCCGCATGCATGACAGGGCGGATTTTAACGCATTTTATATTTTTATGACGTGATACCTCCTGAACTACGTGTCATACTAAAATACAAATTCGAAGGTACACTCAGTATATATTATGTGCCTACTGTCTGCAAATTACGTCGCGAACAGATTTAATAGTAAAGACGTAATAAATTTAAACTCTTGCCTGATGGGCGGTTTTAATGCATATTATTGTTTATGAACTCTTGTTGCATGAAAGGCGTGACGTACTGTGACATAATTTCGAGATACATTCAGTGATATGTATGTATACTGTCTCTAAAATGTGTAACGAATGCAATTAGTAATGAAAATGATGCCAAAGATTGTTTTTGTAATTTTTTCATTACTGCATAACTAATTTTAGCAATCTAGCTGCAGCCGCGCGGGAGTAGCCGAGCGGTCTGGAGCGCCACGTTACGGATAGCGAGGCCTCCCGCGTTGAAGGTTCGAATCCTCCCTCGGGCATGGATGAGTATGTTGTCCTTAGCTTAGTGTAAGTAGGTTGTAAGCTACGGACTATTAACCATGCAGTTGAGTCCGATAGATTTACAAACATTTGAATTTTTTTTTTATCTAGCTGCCATCTTCTGTTGCCTCATATACACACATAAATACAAACTTATGGTCGCTTATTGATAGTGCTCTATTTTAAAAGTGACGTGTTTCATATTACATTTTATATATATAAAAAAAGCACTAATAAGTGCAGTACTCTCCAGGCGCACGTTGTACCTCAACCCCCTTTCCCCCACTCCCGTCCCCTTTCCACCATACATACTGCCAAATATAATGAGTCACGAATGTGTATAATAACTGTAGAATATATAAAACATTTTATAAATTCTATTGAATATTTAATATCCACAAAAATTAAAAATAATTTGTTTGCATGAATATGTAGTACGTTACTTTAGCATAATGTCCAAGGGATTCATAAAAATGTAATAAACGAACACTCTTAATTTTGAGAATGAAACTTTCACTCTGCAGCGGAGTGTGTGCTGATATGAAACTTCCTAGCAGGTTAAAACTGTGTGCCGGAACCGGGATTCGAACCCGGTAGGAGGCGACATACTAGCAGAAGTAAAGTAGTGAGGACGGACTGTAAAGTGTGCGAGGATAGCTCAGACGGTAGAGCGATTGCCCGTGAAAGGCAATGGTTCCAGGTTCGAATCCCGGTTCCGGCACACAATTTTAATATGCCAGGAAGTTTAACTCTTAATTTTGATAACGTTACAATTATCAATATTTCAGTAAGCAGTACGACTGTGAAGGCCGGTCCAGCTATATGGCGAAGGCTATACCGACGAGTAAATAACGGCAGTGACCTTCCTTTCAGTCCTAACAGCTTGCGTTTTTTCTCTTTGCCTAGATCTTCTCCGTTATTCAACTTCCTACAGTTTGCGGATTATACCAGAGAGCTCGCGGATCTTGATGGATATGTTGTTGACAGCAGGCAGGAAATCTGTAAAATATGAATGTGAGCTTGATAACATGTTTCGCTCTATTAGTCCGATCGGATGATTTTATTGTTGAAATCGAACGTTTCATTGTCATCTGCGGAAACATCTTCAAAGGGACTGAAGAGTAAAAGTTTGTAATACTTAGACGGCGATCTGTTCAAATAATTTATTAGGTAAACAGCCAAGGTAGCTAATAATCTACATTAAGATGACCAGTTTGGCCAGATTAAACTGCAGTCAATGGATTTTCCATTTGATGCACTGCGAAATGATTAGGGTGGTAGTATAATCTGCCAAAACCGGTCATCTTAATGTAAATAATTAGCCACCTGGGCTGTTTACGTAATTAAAATGGACTGAAGGGTTTTGGAAGTTCCGCTAATGACAGAAGTTCCATTTCTACGTTTTCCCACACCGAGAACACTCCAGCGCAAGTGGACATTCTCTGTTGTTGTCGTGCGGTATTTCTATAAGCCCGCAGTGGAAGACTGGTAAAGACCTTTTTCAGCACCGGACTCCAGGTACGGTTTAGTTTGACACGCTCCTCATTGGCATTAAAACAATCTCTATGACATAAGTGAATCGCATATCGTAATGTCAGCTTTCGACTGCCGATGTAAGTGGAGACCGTGACAGATCAGCTGTAGTCAGACACGGTTTGCGACCAGGTTACTGCCGGCCGCGGTGGCCGAGGTGACTGAGGCGCTCCAGTCACGGTCAGCACGGCCACTACGGTTGGGGGTTCGAATCCCCCCTCGGGCATGGATATTTGTGCCGTCCTAGTTCGTAAGTAGTTCATAAGTAGTTTGTAAGTTTAGGGACTGTTGACCCCGTAGTTAAGTCCCATAAGCTTAACGAACATTTGATCATTTTTTGAACCAGGTTACTACTGGATTCTATTTGACATTGAAGCCACCAGCGGAAAACATGAAACCCAGTACAGAGGCGACTAAATGTGCCAATAGTTTTAATCAGAAGGAAGCGGAAGTCGCAAAGGTGTGAAATATGCTCTATATAAGTGCTGTTATAAACGTGATCACATACTATAGTACAAAAATTGGGAGATAACGAAGAAGACACTCCAGGACCTGACCTACGTTTACATCTGGCGGTGTGTGGCGGAGCGTACTTTGCGTACCACAGTTACCTCCTCCATTTCCTGTATCTGCTTTCAGTGATTGTTCTCTATTTGTGATGTCATAGAACAAAGGATCTATCTTTCTCCGTAATAGCAGTACGGTACACTTCTTTATTTTGAGGGTCAATGCTCTCTCTGCACCAAGCAGCACCTCTGAATTGTACTACAAGTTTACAGCGTTGCGACTTCTCATTATACTACAGCAACAACCGCGACAAGCCTCATTATTCTCGCACTTCCGCTTTTATCTGCTAAGTCATATATATTTATACATATGCACATTTTTTAAATAGTTCAATAAAATCACATCGTAAGACCTCTCTCAGTTGAGAATAACGTGCTGTATTCTCTTTGTTACAAAATTTTTATTCCAATCCAATCACACATTTGGTCTGTGATATTCCCTACGCTCATATTGTTTTTCAATAGGCTACAGTGTGGAAGGGCATCGAATGCCTCGAATCATGTTAAAAATGTTCAAATGTTTTTAAACGTGTTGCATCATTGCCCAAAGTTATATGGTCATCAGTCCCTAGACATACAAACTACTTAAACTAACAGTAAGGACAGAACGCGCGCGCACGCTCGCCCACACACACACACACACACACACACACACACACACACACACACACACACAGTTGTCAGAGGGATAACTCGAACCTCCGGCGGGAACGGCCGCCCAGACTTTAGCATGACGCCTTTAGATCACGCGACTATTCCGCATGGCCTCTGATAATGTAGTATACGTAGTAGCATATAAGACGGAAATGTAGTAACTATTAACAAAACTTACGGCAAGCGTAAATCTGATTATACTATGTCGAAGCATAAACACAATTAACATAGACGTAAGGCATATCCTCTTCCAATATAAATATAATATGGCGTACGTTGTGTACTTTCATCATATAATACTACAAAAAATTATATCACTTAAAAAAGTCAAAAATTAAAGAGCGCATCGTGGTGAAAATGTTGTGGTCTTCAGTCCGGAGACTGGTTTGATGCATCTCCATTCTACTCTATCCTGAGCAAGTCTCTTCATCTCCTCATAAGAACGGTAACCTACAGCCATTTGAATTTGCTAACTATATTCATCTCTTGGTCACCCTCTACGATTTTTAACCCACACACTTCCCTCTCATGCTAAATTCACAATTCCTTGATGTCTAAGAATGTGTCCTACCAATTGATCCCTTCTTTTAGTCAAGGTATGACAAAAATTCCTTTTCTCCCCAATTCTGTACAGTACCTCTTCATTAGTTATAAGATTTCAGAAGCACCTATCCTCTTCCTGTCTCAATTATTATCGTCCAAGTTTCACTCCACACAATGCAACTCTCCAAACAAATGCCTTCAGAAAAGACTTCCTTGCACTTAAATTAATATCCAATGTTAGAAAATTTCTCTTTTACAAAAACGCTTTTCTTCCCATTGCCATTCTGCATTTTATATCATCTGTACTGCGACCATCATGTGTTATTTTACTATCCAAGTAATGAAACTCATCTACCACCTATATTGTTTCAACACCGTATGTGATTCCTTCAGCATCGTGTGATTTTCTAAGACTGCATTCCATTACACATGTGTTGCTCCTTTCAACACACTGTCCTTTCCGTTCAATTGCTCTTTCAGGTCTTTTGCTGTCTCTGACAGAATTACAATGTCATCAGCAAAACTCAATATTTTTATTTCTTCACTCTGATCTCTTAATTCCTTCTCCGAAATTCTTTTTGCTTTCCTTCACAGCTTGCTCAATGTAAAAATTGAATAATAATAATAAAAAAGTTCGAATGTTTGTAATTCTATCGGACCAAGCTGCGTGGTCATCAGTCCGTAGCTTACAAACTACTTAAACCTAGGTAAACTAAGGACAACAAACACACCCATGCCCCAGGGAGAACTCGAACCTCCACGGCGAGCAACCGCGCGCTCCGCAGGGAGACTCTTTAGACCGCTCGGCTACTCCACCACGGCTTGAATAAACCTCTGAACTGTATGTCCTTCTCTATGTCCTGCTGGGGATCCCAAACACTTGAGCAATAGTCAAGACGGGGTCGTACAAGTGTTTTATAGGCGGTCTTGGTTGCATTACAGACGGGAAAGATCCTTAGTTTGCAAGTTCAGATGTTCAAAAATCTAAGGGACTTAACTACGTTGGTCATCAGTCCCTGGGCTTACAAACTACTTACACCAACTTATAGTAACCAAGACAACACAAACACCCATGCTCGAGGGGGGACTCGACTCTCCAACGGCAAACGGACGCGCGCACCGCAGCAGTACGCACGGCTATTCTGCCGCGGCGAGTTTGCAAGTATTTTACGAACTGCGGTATCCATTTTAGATCATATAGATTTTATATTATGTAACTTCGATTGATTTAGCTACATTTTTATTAATGCGACACTTTGGGTAGTAATTGAACCCTGTAATGTTTTGGCTGCTTCAGGTTGGGAAAGTGCTACACTCCCGAAGTGTCGCTTCAACAAAGTCGCCGAGATCTCTACTTGCCGCAATTGCCTCACCTACCTCGTCAATCTTCCATGTCTTTCCGAATTTGAAATATTCCACGGCATCGAAATAAATCGAATAGCAAAGATGAAAATTTGTGCTGGACCGGGATTCGAACCCTGATTTCCCGCTTTGGGCCAGCGGTCGCCTTAACCAATTTTGCTACCCCGGAACGCTTCCCTAACAGCCCAAATTCTCATCTTGTAGCACACTACGATTGTGCTGTCCCCTGCCCATTACATACCACTCGCTCGCAGTCTACATTGGATTTCCTTCCGCAAGGGATCGAGCGTATTAATGCGACCGCACTGAAATTGTCAATTGCCTGTCGGCGCAGACATGCAATGGTTTATATGGTGTCTGTTCTTTTCGATCCTGTCCGAAAAGAACAGACACCATATAAATAATGCTCTATCTTTGCCTGAGACAGTGAGACTACAACAGCCTCAACCTCATATCGCTAGAGATCCTGGTCTCCTTTACGTTCATTAAAGTTTTTCCATCTTTGTTTGAAGTCCAAACTTAAAGCTGGAAATAACACCGATATTGTTCAAAAATCGAAGAAGGTACTTTTCTGATGTTAACAAACGTTATCAAACGTTAACAAACCGTTTCTTTAAAATGTTGTCAATGTAAATATAAAAAGAGTGGCTGATAAGCTTCACCCTTATAGAAGTCTTTTATTTGCTAAAATCTTTCCACATCCTTTACCTCCGGTGTCAATGATAAAAGTGTCAACACAAACTCATTTTCACTACAATTGCGTGGGGTGGATAGCCCTCATTTTCCAGCATTTGTCATTGATTTGATTTTCTCAGGGAAGCCAAAACAGTCTTGGTCCAACCCGCCACTGCCCGCACCGAAAGTAAGTTTATTGTGCGGTATCGCTCCCTGTATATCTAGTAAAGCCAACCAGTGCCCTTGAACAGAGCATTTGCCATACTTTTATTCGATCTGTCCTGTCCAAGCCTTTTAAAATCAATGAAAGCGAGGTGTGTTTCTAAATTCTTTCGCTTTTTGTTCTATTATTTGTTTAATGGCGAAGAATTTATGTAAGCTCGATCTTCCTTTTCTAAATCCATTTTGCTTTTTTGCTAAAAGAGACTGTGCAGTTGTTTTCATTTATATCCTGTGCAGTTACCCCATAATTTTCAGAATTTCTTCCACCTCCTCTTTTGCTTAAGGTCTTAACTAGAGCTGTTAACCAAGAAAGAGCTCCGCGTTACATTGTTGGAATTTGAAGTGTAACAAGTATGCCCATCCTATAAACACGTCTACCATTTTTTTTTTCGTGGAGAGAGAGAACGTAACCCCAATGATCCCCAACTCTGTATTCCAAGCTGTATCCGCGCCTTATGTCAACCGTTCACCGCAGTCTAATACAAGCAGAAACTCTGTGAGGGAAAACGAAGTGTATCCGAAGCGATGCTAATGCTCCAAACGGCCGGTAGACAGTTACAGAAGAATGCCATGATACCAACTGAGAAGTTACTATATATAAATGCTGTTGCTTTCATATTTACTAGTCACTAAATGTGTTTTTGAATTTTCTCTTACAAGTATGAAAATGCCATACAACTACTGCTGTTGATGACAGCCTATAATATCAAAATGTCAGTACAGTGTTGTCCAAAAATGTTTTAAGAACAAAAATTAAGTAGAATCTGATATACTCAAGTTCAGAAGCAACTGTTGTAATTACATTCGCGTGCTCGCTGGTTACTTTGACGATGTACGAGTTTTTAGCGGATATCGGACATTGTAATATATTCAAAACTTGACAATTTTAAGTATTGTAGACTAGGTGCTCGTAACGCCTTTTCCGCCTTGTCCTTGGTTCTGTGTCTTGCGTGCACCTATTTTGATTCTTTTAGTTACTTGTCAAGTGACAAACTACGTATCTTCAGCACTGTTACGTGCTAATATTGACAGTTCCTGAATATACACGGACGTATTAGTTATTTACAGCTATGCGGTGAATTTTTTAAAGCAGTAGGTTCAAATGGGACTTAATTACCGATGAAGTCTCTAGCCTTCCAAACAACTCAAACTAACTTAAACTAACGTAAGGAGACTACACACACGCCAGAGGGAGAACTCGAAACTCCAACGGGAAGCAAGCGCACGCTCCACAGCAAGCCGCTTTAAAGTACTCAGTCATTCACCGCGGCAAACCAGTAGGTAACCGGCAAAATATGTCAATATACAGGCCTATAATGTTTGTAAAATTCAACTATGAAACTAAGCAGCCTCTGCTGGAATAGTTGATTAACTGCAGTCGGAATGTTCAAACAATACTTCTTTGCAGAGTAATACAATGAAATAGTAGCTGAAGTTTCGAAGTGAATAAATTGTCAAACATTTTCTTCCTTGCCTAAAAGCATAACCAACCTCCGTAAACGAATAATTCTTATGCGTAACATTATTCTCTTACTTCTCAGCACCTTTTACAAATTGACTTGAGAGATATCTGGATTATATTTTTTTAGCTGTTAGAATTTATAGCGCCACAAAATCTCCGAAATAGAGGCGTATTTTGTACGTGCTGCTGTACTCCAAATACACATTCAACACAGAGTCGTTTCTCTCTCTCTCTCTCTCTCTCTCTCTCTCTCTCTCTCTCTCTCTCTCTCTCTCTCTCTCTATTCGTTTAGTCGATTCCGACTCTTCGTGACCCCATGAACCACAAAGCACGCCACTTCCCTCTGTCCTGCACTTTCTCCCGTAGATCTTCCAGGTTGGAACATGTTGCTTCTGTGATGCCATCGATCCACCTCATCCTCTGCCGTCCTCTTCTTCTAGTGCTTTCGACCTTCCCCAGCATTAATGTTTTTCCAGAAAGGCATGTCTTCGCATTATGTGTCCAAAGTAGGTCAGCTTCTGTTTTAAAAGTAGACCTTCCAGAGAGCAATCTAGTTTTATTTGTTCTAATATAGATCTGTTGGTTCTTTTTGCCGTCCATGGAATTCTAAGAATTTTCCTCCAGCACCACAATTCAAAGGAGTCAATTTTCTCCGTTCGGCCTTTCTAATGGTCCAGGTCTCACATCACAACTGGGAAGACCATAGCATTCACTGTACGTATCTTTATTGTTAAAATTATGTCTTTGGACCTTATTATCTTTTCAAGGTTTGACATCGCCTTTCTTCCGAGCAACAAGCGTCTCTTGACTTCGTTGCTGCAGTCGCCATCGTCGGAGATCTGGGAACAGAAATAATTGAATGTGGACACCACCTCCATGGATTCTCCTCCTCTATCCCATGAGTTAATACGTTTAGTTGCCATAATTTTGGTTTTTTTTACATTTAGCCTGAGACCGGCCTTTTCACTTCAATTTTTTACCTTCAGCAACAGAGTCTTTAACTCTTTTTCACTTTCTGCCAACAGTATGATATCATCTGGATATCTGAGGTTGTTTACATTGATTCCAGCTATTTTAATTCCTGTCTCTTCTTCATCTATCCTGGTATTCCTCATAATTTGCTCTGCAAACAGATTGAATAAGAATGGAGACAATATGCAGCCTTGCCGGACCCCTTTCTGAATCTTTATCCATTTTGTTGTGCCATACAAAGTTCTCACTGTGGCTTCTTGGTCAAGGTATAAACTCCGTATCAGATGAATGAGGTGAACTGGTATTCCCATTTTACTGAGTACGTCCCATAATTTGTTGTGATCGACACGGTCAAAGGCTTTGGCATAATCAATAAAGCAAAGGTATACATCTTTCTGGAATTCTCTTGCTTTTTCCATAATCCATCAAATGTTGGCAATTTGATCTACATCTACAACCATACTCCGCAAGCCACCCGACGGTGTGTGGCGGAGGGTACCTTGAGTACCACTATCGATTTTCCCTCCTTTTCCCGTCACGTATTGTTCGCGGAAAGAAGGATTGTCGGTATGCCTCTGTGTGGGCTCTAATCTCTCTGATTTTATCCTCACGATCTCTTCGCGAGATATACTTAGGAGGGAGCAATATACTGCTGGACTCCTCAGTAAAGGTAAGTTCTCGAAACTTCGACAAAACCCCGTACCGAGCGACAGAGCGTCTCTCCTGCAGAGTCTTCCACTGGAGTTTAGCGATCATCTCCGCTTTCATGATTACCAAATGCTCCTGTAACGAAGCGCGCTGCTCTCCGTTGGATGTTCTCCATATCCTCTATCAATCCCACCTCGTACGGATTCCACACCGGTGAGCAGTATTTAAGCTGTGGGCGAAAAAGTGTACTGTAACCTACTTCCTTTTTTTTCGGACTGCGTTTCCTTAGAATTCTCCCAATGAATATAAGTCTGGCATCTGCTTTACCGACGATTGATTTTATATGGTCGCTCCATTTTAAATCCCCTCTAATGACTGCTCCCTGATAATTTATGGAATTAACTGCTTCCAGTTGCCGACCTGCTAAATGATAAAGAATCTTTCTTTCTGTGTATTCGCAGCACATTACACTTGTCTACATTGAGCTTTAATTAACATTCCCTGCACCATGCGTCAATTCGATGCAGATCCTCCTGCATCTCAATACAATTTTCCATTGTTACAACCTCTCTATATACTACCGCATCATCCGCAAAAAGCCTCAGTGAACTTCCGATGTTATCCGCAAGGTCATTTATATATATCGTGAACAGCAACGGACCCACGGCACTCCCCTGTGGCACACCCGACATAACTCCTACTTCGGAAGTCTTCTGCATTGAGAATGACCTGCTGCTTTCTGTTATCTAGGAATTCCTCAATCCAATCACGCAATTGGTCTGATAGACCATATGCTCTTACTTTGTTCATCAAACGTTTGTGGGGAACTGTATCAAACGCCTTGCGGAAGTCGAGAAACACAGCATCTACCTGAGAACCCATGTCTATGGCCCTTTGAGTCTCGTGGACGAATAGCGCGAGCTGGGTTTCACACGAACGCCTTTTTCGAAACCCATGCTGATTCCTACAGAGCAGATTCCTAGTCTCGAGAAATGTCATTATATTCCAACATAATACATGTTCCAAAATTCTACAACTGACCGACGAACTATAGGCCTATAGTTCTGCACATCTGGTTCCTCTCCCTTTTCTAAACCCAGCTTGTTCTTCCGGTAGCTGTCGATCTAGATATTTGTCGAAGTCTGTTTTGTAAGATTTTGAGCATGACCTTCCTAGCATGCGAGATAAGAGTCGTTTCACGGTACTTTTATATGGCCCAGTCGCTTGGCGCCGCTGCATAGTTATAAAAGTTACCTGGGAGTTTCGTGACTGTTTTGAGACTCTACCTTGGAGAGCCAAATGATGATGTTAGCAGCGCCTGCTCTCGGATGCGAGTCGACGGCTCCGTCGCTGCTGCCAGCATCGGTATTGGTCGGTGGCGATCAGAGGTTCGTTCCAGCAGCTGCCAGATTGCTTGACGCGCATGCGCAACGCTGAAATTGTGTTCCAGCAGCGCCTTCTCCCGCTTCCAGCAGCGCCTTCTCCCGCTTCTGGCTGCTTGGAGTGTGGCTGTTTGGTGTTCCAGCAGTTGCCGCAAGCAGCCATACGCTTCCCAGAAAAATATTTCTGGCGCGGTCAGACTGCCAATTTGCGCATGCGCAGAAAGGTCTGAGTTAGAGTGGGGGGAGGGGGGTAGCCATCACGTGATACGTGTGTGTTTGTAGCGTGTTTTTCGATTATTTCGAAGTCGCTGCAATCCCACTTGAGATCAGATATTTCTCGTTTACAGTTCTTCGTTATTAGGAAGGAAAGTATTTGAATGGGCGCAGGACGGAATCCTCCCAACGGCAGGTAGACGAACATGCGACAGGACTGAATCCTCCCGAATTACTCTAGCTCAGTGGCGCCTCCTGCAGGTACCAGCCCCCAGCCCCCATCCCCGCCCCAAGCCGTTACCGGCCTAACTTTTCACTTCAGTCCACGGCAGATCGCTTAACAGTGAAGATGCCCTCCGACGCCCTTGAACTTTCAGTGAGTAGAAAGGGAGGGAAAATGTTACTTCTGAAAGGTATCACTTTCAGATTTCAGAAATTGTTGAAAAGTGGTGTAGCGCGATGGACGTGCAACATTAAGGGTTGCGAAAGTTTTTTAAAACAATTTATGTTGAGGAGCTAGATGTTATGGACATTCATGAAGACCACAACCACGCAGAAGTGCCTTCCAAGAAAATTCAGATGCAAACATTGATTGCTAATATGAAGCGAAAAGCCACAGAAGACATTTGTGAGAGGCCATCTAAGCTGATTTACCACCATTTAAAAGCGAGAAGATACGTAAGAAGTAACAATTAGAGATGTCGACAGCTTCCGAAAATCTATTTACAATGCTAGGCGGAAAATTCTGCCGAAATTGCCGACGAGTGTTGAAGATGTTCATGAAGTTCTCAATATGTTACATATTGAAACTACAGACGGGAAAAATTTCTTGCTGGACAACAATGCCGGGAAAAAAGTTGTAATATTTTGTGACTCTGAAAACCTTATCGTGCTTAATCAGCGAGCAACAATATATGTTGACGGAACATTCAAGTGTTGCACAAAATTCTTTTGTCAGCTGTTTACTATACTCGGCCTAGTTAATGGACATTACATTCGATTGGTTTTTGCCTTATTGAACGACAAGAAAACTTCGTCGTATCAGTATGTCTTTGACACAGTCATCAATAAATGTGCTGATCTAGGACTGAAATTTTCACCATCAGCGATGTTTTCAGATTTTGAAGACAGCATAATAAAGGCTGGAAGTGAAGTCTGGAGTGATATAAGGATCCAAGGATTTGACCCAGAGCCGGTAGAGGAAGACTCAAACATTGGGTCTTGCACATGACTATTACGGAAGAAATGAAATTGGAAAGTTTCTATCTTATGTATTGCACAAGTCTAAAGTGCGCGCCACCTACTTTCGCCGCGCGCCGCCATGCACGCACGGCGCGGCGTTCTTACGACGTCAACCACGAGCGCCCTCTGCTACAATCCCGCTCGTGGCCAGCACTGAACGACATCGTTCACTTGGGACTGAGATAGGAACCAGCTAACACTTCGGAATCAGATAGACACCAGTGAAGACTTGGCTATCGGATAGGCACTAGGCAGGCCTCTAGCTCAACTTTGTATCAGCATCCTGCAGTACTGAGCTATGTAAAAGTTAAGTATTGTATAAATTCTGTGCAATATATATCTCGTTCTAATTTACTCTAATGTTTCTAGTTTCTGCTGTCCCACTAGCTGCTCACCTTCGTACCTGCACAAGCGTGCATCCTTTATTCATGTGTCGGTCTCGTTCTACTCGGCCACCGACACCTACGACGGAAACGAGACACAAAAGCGGCGACGAGGCTGGGACTCAAAATATATTACTGTACGTTTACTCTTCCTCTAACGTTAACTGGGGCTTAATTCTCACTCTTACTTTACTGTACAGTGTGGGAACATACACTGGAACCTACGCTAGATAGCTTTGCTTGCCTGGAATATTAATAAAGGTCTGGCAACACACTCTTGTCTCGGGCCGCCACCAACTACCTGCTTAAACAGGTTATGGGAGGATTCAGTCCCGTCCTTTTCCACACCCTGGCAGGCTCGGGAGGATTCAGTCCTATTTTTCTGACCGCGGGAGGAATGGATCCTGCGCCCATTTTAATTATTCCTTTAAACTCACCTTCCCCTGCAGCCAGAAACAGTGCAAAAAGCGTTCCAGCAGTGCAAGTATCAAACAAGGGTTTTTACCAAGGAGGTTAAAATAAGGGGAGATGGCGCTAAGCATCCTAGCAGTACTGTTCTTTGAAGTATGTGGCGTAGCAATCCGCCATGTTGTTCTGACAAAAACATCCGTGGAACGTTAGGGCCAAGTCCGTATTAAAAGATGCTGGGTGCACTGTGTATACAATTTATGTTCTGTAGTTGGTTGATTCAGTACTACTGCAGTGTTTGTGATGCTGGAAAAACATTTTCTCGTATCTACTGTCCAAATTCGTATTTAATTGAAGATTACAAAATGCTATGTCATTGGTCAGTGTAAGCGATCTCATGATGCGATTTAATATTCCATAGGCAGTGGTATAGACATCACGTTATCTTTCTTCAGAAAACCCCCCAGCTGCTTGATGTACTACGATACTGTCAAGGAAAGTGGTACACGTCAGTACATACGTCCATAAGTGATAGTTTGCAGACGGCCAACACCAAAACACGTCAACAACACAGTGAATACCAGTCTATTGTAGGTACAGTTCGACGAAAATATGCTCAGTACTCGAAGTCTAGAAAACTGCAGCCAAAGGTGAATGTAGCATATTCATAAATACTAATTTTCGTTATGTATAACGATTCAGTTTTGAATGTAAACTTTAGAAGTGCAGCATATAGAGACAGTAAACACTTCTCATACAATAAGAAACTGGAGAAATTGCATTACTGTACGTTACTACCGGTACTGAAAGTTGATTTGTCGCTTGTCTAAGTATTTTTATTCTATCTGAATACTTAACTGTAAGTAGCTTACAAGTACTCATCTAGGCTTATTGGCATCATGATGCATATAGCATGTAACTCATTGCGATTGTACTTCACTAGTAATGAACATGAAACATGAAACACACGAACCAGGAGTAGGAAGTAAAGGTTTAATAAAGAATCGCGTGAATTAGTGAAGCTTCGCTGATTTCATTAATCATTAAAAGCATTTCCATTATTATACCTGCAATGTGGAATCTAATTATCAGAAATTTCTTAAACACTTTAATTATTTAATAAAGTGCCCACATTAATTGAAAGATTTTCATAACCTATCCATTAGTCACAAATTGTGGCTGCACTGCAAATTTTTGAAGCACAAAAAGAATGAGGGTAGGTACAAATTCACAATAAAAGTGACAACAAACACGTTAGAAAAGAAACTTACACATGAAATGTGATTCCTTTGGCTTTTGCGTTGCTGTCTGAAGGATTTGTACAACCAAATAGATAGGATAGGATAGGATGTTTTGGGCGCACAACAGCAAGGTTTTTAGCGCCCTGACTAAAGGATTAGACAACAGTAACTAAAGTAGGTCTTGGCAACAACCCGAACCCATATTGCCAGTCAGCGATGGAAGTTGGCAGACGTAAGGTTTGGTACTTCAAAGTCGTTAAACGAAAATGTCAGAGTATAGGAGGACGCTGATCGCTGATGTTAGAGGCATCAGCGAGCCTTCCTGTAACACACTAAAACCTCCGGCCTAAGAGCTTAGGCCAGAGTCGGGAACGTTCACAAAATTGTAAAACGTTCGTCACACTCGCCTCGTCGTCAGCTAAAACAATGGGTAGGGCATGACCAAGATTAGCCGCTGCCCTCTCAGAACGATATAAAATACACTCAATTAAAATGTGGCTTATAGTGATTTGCACGCCACAAGCATCACAAATCAGTGGATCCTCCCGACGGAATAAAAAGCTGTGGGTCAAAGGGCTGTGTCCAATGCGAAGGCGCGTCAGTGTCACTTCGAAACGTCTGTATGGCTGGCAGGAGGTTCGCCACGGTCGGACAGTTGGTTTAACCAACCGCAGTTTATTACCTGTCACTGCCAGCCACATCTCCTCCCACAACTGAAGGGACCTCTGGCGCAGCACAGAGTAGACGTCCAGCAAGGGAATGGCACACTCCGTGACATTTGGGTCACCGCAGGCCGCCTTGGCAGCCACATCAGCCGCTTCATTTCCGCTTATCCCAACATGCCCAGGTACCCAAAGAAATGACACCTCTTTACCCTGCCGTTGGAGGAGGTAAAGTTGGTCATGGATCAATTGTGATATAGGTTCAGCCGTACAACCAAATACTACACACGACACCATATTTATGAAGAAAAGATCCGAAAACGAGAGACACTTCTATTCATACAAGCTTAGTCGTGCACTCTTCTGGTCGGAACAATATGGCGGCCGAATGTTTTCGGTCGGCTTCACAGTCGTGACGTCATGCCCTCTCTTATTTTTACCTCCATGGTTTTTACGTCATAGTAGCTGCGCATGCGCAGTAACACCTGTTTGGAAGTAGCCGTCTGGCAGCTGCTGGAACGAACCTCAGGACTCGCACCCAGACCCGCGCCCTGCGCCCTGCTAGGCTCGGCCGGCCGGCACCCTCCCAGTCGGAAAAATAGCCGGGGGCGGCGGTCTGGCCAGCGCGAGTCCCGCGGCATGGGGAGCTGAGCCGCACCCAAAACGGGAAATGAGAAGTGTCAGCAGGCGGCCGGCGCTGACTGACGCCTGCTGATGCCTTTATTTGTCCCCGCCGCGGCTTGTCACTATTGCGGGAATTCAATTTTAGTCCGCGCCCAGCCGCGCCGCGCGAGGGATCATCGGCTGCCTTCCTCTCCGCGGCTGCAAGGAGACGACACAGCAGCGGAGCGCTCTAATGAAGCGCGATAGCGAGCGCCAGGCCGTCCTTTTTATTCGCACTGCGCTACTAATCTGCTGTCATTTCCGGCCGCTGTGATAGTCGCGATGGCGGGAATCCATCCGGGATAGGACGCGGAGATCCGCTGCCTTGTTTAAACATCCTGAATAGCCTCCGTCGCGAACGAGATAACTAAAGTATTTGAATAGAAAAAAACTGCTGTGGTGTTCTACAACTAGCGTGAAATAATAAAAAATCGCAATGACATGTTTTCAAATCAAATGTTCAAATGTTTGTAAATCTATCGGACCAAACTGCGTGGTCATCAGTCCGCAGCTTACAAACTACTTAAACCTGGGTAAACTAACCTAAGAACAACACACACACCCATGCCCCAGGCACGACTCGAACCTCCACGGCGAGCAACCGCACGCTCCGCAGCTAGACGCTTTAGACCGCTCGTCTACTGACATATTTTACGGCCCACATTAGATTTGTAGTTTTATAAGCTTTTGCAAACATTTTGGACCAAAATAATAATCTAAATAATAAAAAATTAAGAAGAGTGCCTGAAACCCTTTTAGGGGAAAAAAAGTAAGTAGTGGCGAGTTCCGAACAACCGATCTTATTATTATTTTTTTTTTTCAGCGTCTGAGTGCAACGCCTTGCCCACTACGCTACGGTACTCAAGCAAAAGGCGAGACCTTTAATCTCATACTATTGATGGCCGTTGTTAACTGTTGCTAATATTGCATTTGTAGACACTAGATTATCATGTATCGTACGAAGAACGATGCGTTTTTGTTAATTCCTCACTGCGCCATTGCTTTGAAATGAGAACGTGTAAGTTACAATAAGAAAATCATCAAATACGCAACGCAAGATGGCGTATGCCAGGGAGAGTTCTGGGCGAGGAATGTCACGTGACATCTCCGAACGGCCGGTTTTCGTTAATTCAATGGAGGGTGTTAAATCTCCGTTATTTTTGCAAATATCTCTCAAACGATACGAGATATGAAAAAAACATAAGGGAGATAAGTTGTAGAGAATTTTCTCCTCTACCAATTAGGTTATTCAATTTTCGTGTGATGAACGGTTCGTTTGCAATTACAATTATATTACAAACGGCTTTCTTTGGTATTACTACCGTATTTTTTGTCGAAAATTTTGAAAAAGGCAGGTTTTGGTCTCTGGCAGCCTACAATCATGTCTGTAAAATTTGGTGCTGATCGATTGAACGGTACGTCTTAAAAACAGGGAACACGTTACGGACAGAGAGACATACATCCCAAAATCTAAGTTATTTTTGCAAATATCTTTGAAACGCTACGAGATATGGAAAAAAACCCAAACAAACATAAGAGAGCAAAGTTGTAGAGAATTTTCTCCTTTACAATTTCGGTTATTCTATTTTCGTGTCAGTGAATAGTTAATTCATTATTTTCATTTAAATTTCTAGCTGTCAAAAGACGTTCGCAAAAGGCCTACTTTTAGAGTTACTACCGTGACCTAAAGTGGGCCAAAAAATAGTCGCAGACGATCCTTTCCACGAATTTACTAGAAGAAACGCCGCATTACGACACGGAACAACAGAGTTCTCCTTGGGAACGGAGAAATCTTAAGCCAACGGGAAGTAGAATCATATCTTGATGAAAGCGGATTTTACGTTGAGAAACAGGTGAGTTGTTCACAACAGTTGGAAGAATTGAGACTGGAGACTTAGGGAACAGTCGCCAACATAACAAAGAGAATGAAATATTCTCTCTTTTTATTGTCTTATTGAAGTACTAATTAAACCAAGGGAAAAAAGGTTGCAGACAGCCATCAGGGGACACTATGTCGGACATCTAATTAAATATTGCTAGATATAATTTTTCTAATTACAAAAAGGAATCTTTGAAGTGTTTATCGAACGGTAGTTACGGTACCCAAACGATAATTAAATCTCAACAAAATGACAGTATCAAACAACTAGCTGTGCTATCTTGGAAATATGTTGCGGCCGTTAAAGAATACCACATTATCTCGTTTCCCTGATATCCTCCTGTTATGTTTTAACTCCTCCTCCCCTTAACAACGAAGTACTTAGGGACGGAAAGGCCTGTTAGCGTATTAACGTACAACTTGAAGATACCGTTCTTATACAATGAAATACACTCCTCAAAAAATTGACGGCTGTTTGACCATCCGTACAAAGACGAGAATGGCAGGTAACGAACGGTTAGTAGCCTGTTAATTCGTTTCTTCAATAAAAGTTCGCTAACATGTTTTCGTTGCAGCGGGGTCCACAACCAAAACCAAAAACAAATTTTCCCAATGACAAATAATCTTCCACACTGGATTAAAATGACAGTTTTTCCCCGGCTTAAACTGATGTACAGTTTCTGTTGTACATCAATTTCTAAGCGCGTGGCACAAACTTTCAAACGGACATAGCTTACGATGAAGGCTTCATTTAACATTCTAACAACGTAGACCTACAACCAAGGTCATTAAGCAAAATTCACGGAGAAACGACTACAGGGAACACCGCCTAGGCAATGGAGAATCCAGGAAAAGGATATAGCTAATAAAACTTTCGGTCAACTACTCTGAGAAACAGAAGACGGGAAACAACAGATAAATCGTTAAGAGGTTCCTGGATGGTCACCAACGTACAACATGTTTAACTTAGAAGGTGATATCCTCGGATTAGCGAAGACCATGAATCAATAAAAGCAAGTCTACCGATACAGACTGTATAGTAACTAGGTTTCTTTCAAGGTACGCTGACAGCGCCATATTTGCAATTAACAACCGCTCGCTCGATTAAAGACTGGAAACTTGCACAGACCACAATAAAACCTAAGACAGAAAGTAGCATTAACCCGAAGAATTACAGCTCCATATCACTAACGTCGAAATGTAGTAGTGTTTCGAAGGAAGTGTTCCAAATTGCTGAATTTTCTCGAAAAAAATGATTTGTTAACGAAGCTCCTTTAATCGCACTAAATTTGATTTCTGTTTGATTCCAGAATTCTTTTGACTCCGTTGCTCACAAACAATTTCTAATCAAATTGCGTGAATATAGTTTCGTCTCAGATGTGCGATTGGATTCGTTATTTACCGTAAGAAAGCTCACACTTGATAGGTAGGGATCGACAGTCACTGAGTAAAATAAAAGTAATATCTGTCGTTCTCCCAGGAAGTAAGGGCCTCTGTTGTTCATAGTTTATATAATTATAAGTAGTTAAGGAGATAATCTCAGTCTCCTCTAATATTGTTCACGGAGATGATGTTTTTATTCTTTTATTTATTTGTTCTCCTGAGTTTTAACTGTATGTGGCCGTCTACAACGCACAGTCGCAATGTACATTCAATTAAATAAACAAAAACACAATTAACCATCTATGAAAGTCATCAGAAGATCAAAAGCAATTGTAAAATTATTTATCAAAATATTGTGTGGTGCGAAATAAGGAAAAGTGTGTAGTCAACCATATGAGTACTAAAAGGAATCAGTTAAATTTAGGTTACATGAAGAATCCTAAAAGCTGTTAATACAGCTAGCACGAACAGTTTAAAATGGCACGATGATGTTCTCAGGAGGGGAAACGAATAGTGTTTTATTGGTAAAACACTTAGAGGACGGAACAAATGCATTAAAGAAAAAAAATTCACTCTGCTTGTCTATACTGGCGTATTGCTGCGTGGTTACGAATCAGACGGAACTTACTGAGGAATATTGAGGATACAGAAAGATTCGAAAGAAGGGTGGTCCGTTTGTATTATCGCGAAATAGGAGAGAGTCACACATTAGCAAATTGGGGTGACAATGTTAAAAATAGCGAGCTCTTCTATGTGACGCGGGCTTCTTCACGTTTCTCTCTCTCTCTCTTTTTTTTTAAGCGGAATGCTAGAGAAATAGCCTCAGTGTGGTGTGATGAACCCTGTCAAAGGTACTTATAAACTTCAGAGTTGTAGGTATTTTCCATCTCCAGTTTCCCGGGTGTGGCTAACAAGCGCTCTCCATCTCATTCGATCCTGATGTAGCGTTTGGTCTTGGACAGTATCCCAGATAAAATCGTTCTTCTCTAGATAAAAGTTAGTACTTTAGGGAAAAAATTAAAAAAATATAAATAAATAAATAAAAATAAAATAAAATATACAAATATTGAGTGTTATGTAATATTATGTATAGACACATTTCATTTAACTGACACGTTCCACATCATTACGAAGTCTCATATTCATGATCTATGGAACAAGCATTAATCTAATCTAATCTACGTCTGATTGTACTGCGTCTATCCATCGTCTCCTTGGCCTTCCTCTTGGTCTTCTTCCTCCCACTTCCATTCTGAAGTATTTCTTGGCCGTTCTTGTGCTAACCTTTCTCATTACATGGCCATATCACTGCAGTCTTCGTATCCCCAAGATGTTGGCAATATGAACCCTGTGTTTATGTTGCAACGATGCATACTTGTGTGCCTCGTTGTATTTCCTTAGGTGAAACTCACTTTCAGTTGTCGAACGCAAAATATTTAGTGTTTGCTGTTTGTTCGACTCGCGAGTTCAGATGTGAAGTTTGTCGGTACTGTTCCCCGACCAGGCGGAAACGGCGACGGAGTAAATTTCTCAATCGTGAGTTGGTAAAAAAAAAAAAAACGAATATGGGGCGGCGTGGAGAGTGTCCAGGTCGGTTCTCCGGGCACGCGGCCTGCGAGGAGCCTCGCGGACGCGAGATTTAGTGTAGGACGGCTTGAATTACGGCGGTAAAGGAATGCAAATCGGCGGCGCGCTGTTGGCTACCCCTGGGTTATTGATGGTCCGGCCCGGCTTGTTCTCCGAGATTAGGAGCCCGACATGCGGGCGGGGGGTGGGGGAGGGGGCAGCGCGTGGTGGGGGGGAGGGGAGGGGGGGCGTCAATCAACACGCGGCCGGCTCCTTGGCGCGGGCCGCGTCACGGGGCCCAGTCACTGGGTCTGCCGGCCTGCGGCTCGTCAACATCAAATATCTTAGGCGGGTCAGCGACTTTGTTTGTGCAAGAGGCAGTCTCCCAGCCAGAGAGAGGCAGCCACAGCCAGGGCTGCCCCTCTGCTGCTGCTGCTGCTTAACGTGGCACACTCTGACTCTCCTACTCATCATTTTCTTCTTCATCGACTAAAACAGAGATGATATCGGGCGTTCCACAGGGTTTTGTTATTGGTCCTCTGCTGTTCCTTATTTACATAAACGATTTAGGGGATAGAAACAAAACGCATTGCTTCTTGAAAGACAGCTTCCACTCGTTTCTAACACTAAACGTAGGTGTAAACCAGATGTGGCTCAAATTCAAAGAAGTGGTATCGACAGCAGTTGACTGTTTTATACCAAATAAATTAATTAAAGAAGGAGGCGATCCCCCTTGGTACACAAAACAGGTCAGGACACTGTTGCAAAAGCAAAGGAAAAGGCATACTAAATTTAAACGAACACAAAATCCCCAGGATTGGCGATCCTACACAAAAGCTCGAAATTTAGCGAAGATTTCAATGCGAGATGCCTACAATATTCATCACAACGAAACTCTTTCTCGAAATTTGACTGAAAACCCAAAGAGATTTTGGTCATATGTTAAGTATACTCGCGACAAATCACAAACAATACCTTCACTACGTGATAGTACTGGCGATCCTGCCGATAACAGCGCTACTAAAGCAGAGTTACTAAACCTAGCTTTTAGAAACTCATTCACCTTAGAAGACGAAACCAATATTCCAGATTTCGAATTACGAACAGATGCCGTAATGAGTGACGTAGAAGAAATCATCGGAGTAGTGCAGCAACTAAAATCACTTAACAAGAACAAGTCTTCTGGTCCGGATTGTATACCCATTAGATTTCTATCTGATTATGCTGAAGCGATAGCTCCTTACTTAACACTCATATACAACCGCTCTCTCATAGAAGGATCTGTACCAAAAGATTGGAAAGTTGCCCAGATCACACCTATATTCAAGAAATGCAGTAGGAGTAACCCACTAAACTACATGCCTATTTCATTGACGTCAATTTGCAGCAGGGTTTTGGAACATATCCTGTATTCAAATATTATGAATTATCTCGAACAGAACGATCTATTGACGCAAGGTCAACACGGATTTAGAAAATATCGTTCATGCGAAACACAACTAGCTCTTTATTCACACGAAGTGATGGGTGCTATCGACAAAGGTTTGCAAATCGATTCCGTATTTCTTGATTTCCAGAAAGCTTTTGACACCGTACCTCACCAACGGCTTTTAATCAAATTGCGTGGTTATGGTATATCGCCCCAAATTTGCGATTGGATAGGGGATTTCTTGTCAGATAGGACACAATTCGTAGTAATCGATGGTAAGGCATCGACTAAACAGAGGTGATATCGGGCATTCCACAGGGTAGTGTTATTGGTCCTCTGCTGTTCCTTATTTACATAAACGATTTACGGGAAAATCTAAGTAGCTCTCTTAGGTTGTTTGCAGATGACGCCGTCATTTACCGTCTAGTAAAATCATCTGAAGATCAAAACCAACTACAGAACGATCTGAATAAGATATCAGTATGGTGTAAAAATTGGCAATTGACTCTAAATAATGACAAGTGTCAAGTCGACCACATGAGTACGAAAAGAAATCCGTTAAACTTTGTTTACAAGATAAATCAGTCAAATGTGAAGGCCGTGAACTCCACAAAATACCTAAGTATTACTATTACTTCAGACTTAAATTGGAAAGAACACGTAGATAATATCGTGGGAAAGGCGAACCAGAGACTGCGTTTTATTGGCAGAACCCTTTAAAGATGCAACAGAACTACAAAAGAAACTGCATACACTACGCTTGTCCCTCCATTTTTGGAGTATTGCAGCCCAGTGTGGGATCCTTATCAGGTGGGTTTGACGGAGGACATCGAAAGAGTCCAAAGAAGGGCAGCTCGTGTCGTATTGTCACGATACAGGGGAGACAGCGTAACGGAAATGATACAGGATCTGGGATGGGAATCATTACAACAACGGCGCTTATTGCTGCGGCCTGGGCTACTTGCGAAACTCCAATCGCCAACATTCTCCTCCGAATGCGAAAATATATTGTTGACTCCCACTTACATAGGTAGAAATGATCATCAGAATAAAATACGAGAAATCAGAGCTCGAATGGAGAGATTCAGGTGTTCTTTCTTCTCGAGAGCTATTCGAGAATGGAATGGGAGATAAATAGTATAATTGTGGTTCGATGAACCCTCTGCCAAGCACTTAAATGTGATTTGCAGAGTAACCCATGTAGATGTAGATGTTCATTAAAACAAATATACGCTTATAACTTTATGTACTGTATTCATCTGTGAAACAGTAATATTGCACTCGTGAATCGGGCAGTTCACGGCCCCTAAATAATAGTAAATACGCGGCGCGTCCAGAAAGTAAGTTCCGTTTGGTTATATAAAGCGAACGACATCAAGGTATACCACATAACGAAACAGTAGACCGCCTTGCCAAGAGAAGTATTACGGAAGGACAACACTGCCTCACGCCGAATCCATATACGGACTTCCGAACGACGATTCGAAAATCTGCCTATCGCACTTGGGACCACGAATGGCACCTCTCTCAAGCGTTTAAGGTAGGTAGGTTGGTGGTTATTGAAGGGGACTAAACATCAAGGTTATCAGTCCTTTGTTCCAGTCTTAGAGATAAAACATTGTGTTAAGCGTTCCAAAGCTTATGTTTTAACACGTCAAAGTTTAAAAAGAAGATGGAAAAACGAAAAAAGGGTTCACATAAATACAAAGAAGGGATAAAAGTACTGGGGCAGGACAAGAGTGTTGTTGCCGGGTGATTACATAAATATAAGTATCACATCCAACCACTCTGTGCACATTAAAACACCTACCTAATAGACTTAGGCAACCGGAGAACAGATAAATGACAGACACACAAGAGAATTTAAATGGATTGGTACAGTCCACACTCACGAATAAAATTTAAAACACTATCAACCATGAAGGCATTGTCAGCTAAAACAAGCGTCAAGGCGTCAGGGATATTAAAATTCCGTCGCTCTGCGGCTAAATTGGGGCATTCCACTAAGATGTGGGCGACTGTCAAAGTCGCACCACAGCGACACTGAGGAGGGTCCTCACGACGCAGAAGGTGTCCATGCGTCAGCCAGGTATGGCCAATACGCAGCCGGCAAAGGACCACCGACTCCCTGCGAGAAGCCCGCAGTGAGGACTTCCATGCAGCGGTGGAGGGCTTGACAATGCGGAGCTTGTTTGGTTTGGCCAAGCTCACCCACTCAGAGTTCCAAACCCCAAGGACCCTGCTACGTAACTGGGATCGGAGGTCTCTTTCTGGTAGGCCAATATTCAGAGACCGTGAAGTAGTGGCCTGTTTGGCCAGTTGATCAACACGTTCATTGCCTGGGATGCCTATGTGGCCTGGCGTCCAGATGAAAGCGACAGAACGGCCTGACTCGCCAAGGGCAAAGACAGCATCTTGTATTGCTCGCACTAAAGTGTGGTTGGGGAGAAACTGGTCGAGGGCCTGTAAGCCACTCAGGGAGAAGCGTTTAAGGAAGGACACCTGGCAGCTATACAACCAGATGTCTCCTCACGACCATGGTTTTCATCGATGACGCTTAGTAGACGTCATGCAACGTCTATCATTCGGATGAGACTGGGACATGAATGTTACACTGCCCACCTACACCGTTTGAAAATCATCGCTTCTCAGCATTGCGACAAAGATGCAACGGCAGTGGCGTATCTCAACCACATCATACTGGCATGCACCAAGTACACGGCCGCACAAAGTGTATTCTACCGAACGCTGGTTGCGAGGGGTTACCCCCTCCCCACAAGTGTCACTGTCCTCCTTCATGGATTCGACAAGTTTAAGTACAGTTTACTGAAGGACTACCTCAAAGTCACCGGCATACAGCTCTAATTTTAGAGCTTGTGTGTTTAACTTGAACATGCACAGCGTGAAACTGCATAAGTAATTTTATATTATATTTTGACTTTTATTTGTCTTTGCACCTCTCATATGGTCCTATGCTGTCTGCACTTTTGTTGTATTACATGTGTCACTAGTACTGTTAAATATGTATTGTTTTATGTTGAAGTATTTTATCCATTTCAGCAACTGTTCAGATTATAAATTAATGAAATGAAGCAACCAGTTGCTTGTGGAACCACTGTAATAACCGCTGGCTGTATGGTCACTGTAACCAAAAGCCATAATAAAGAATTATATATATATATATATATATATATATACGGGTACAGATACAGAAAAAATATTGATTGTACGAAAATCTACAACTGTCAAACTACTTTTCTACATAGCTTCCGAAATTTTGTAGGCAATTGTCATAGCATGGCACAAGGTTTTGTGTGCCTTTCTCATAGAATGTTGCCGCCTGTGTATTCAACCATGCGGTAACATGTTCTTTTAGCTCGTCATCATCGTTTAAGTGTTGTCCACCAAAGACAGATTTTAGGTGTAAGAAGAGGATTACTGTCGAAAGATTTTTTTTTTCACGATAATGCCTGACCTCACACACCGAATGTGACCAAACAATTCTTAGGGAAATTTCAATGGGACCTGTTTGATCATCCTCCATAGAGCTCGGTCCTCTCACCTAGCGACTTTAATCTCTTCTTACAACTAAAATCTGTCTTTGGTGGTCAACACTTCAACGATGATAAAGAGCTGTTACCACATGGTTGAATACACAGGCGTCAACCTTCTGTGAAGGATGCATGCAAAAACTTGTAGCACGCTATGACAAGTGTCTACAAAATTTCGGCAGTTATGTGGAAAAGTAGTTTAAGAGTTGTAGAATTTTGTGCAATAAAAATTTGTTCTGTATCTGTGTACAATTTCATTTTATTACCAAACGGAACTTCCTTTCTGGACGCGCCTCGTATTAAAGACCAGCTATATGCGCGTGCTTCGCAACGGATGTTAAAAGGCAGGTCTTCGCATACCATCACTTTTAGGGGTTCCGGACCCCAGTCAGTAAAAATGCAATGCTTGTTGGATCGCTTTGTCAGTAAACTCAGTTGACCTAGACAAGAGACCGCACAATCCTGAGCCTTGTAGCCACTGAACTGTTTTCTATACATGCTTATTAGAAAACAGATCGGATTCAAAATTTAAGAACTTTTTAGGTCTTCAGTCCGGAGACAGGAACGGCAACCCACATCTATTTGAACCTGCTTACTGATTTCGTCTCTTGGTCTTCCGCTACGATTTTTATCACACTCACTTCCCTCCAGTACCAGATGCACGATTTCTTGATGTCTTAAGATAGTGTTTTACCAATCGGTCCCTTCTTTTAGTCAAGGTATGACAGAAATTTCTCTTCTCCCCATTACCTCCTCATTGCTTACGCTATCTACCCATCTAATTTCAGCATTCGTCTGTAGCACCATATTTCAAAAGCTACTGTCGTTGTTCCTGTCCGAACTATTTATCGTCCATGTTTCACTACCGTACAATGCAACAATCGACACAAATGCCTTCATAAAAGACTTCCCAACACATTAATATTTGATATTAACAAATTGCCTTTCTCCGTTGTATATCCCTCTCCGTTGTACGTTATTTTACTGCCAAATTAACAAAACTCATCTACAACGTTATTGTTTCGTTAACTAATGTAATTCTGTCAGCATCGTTTCAATTTCTTACACATTGTTAATGTTCATCTTATGCGCTTCTTTCAACACACTGTCCATTCCGTTTAGCTGCTCTTCCATGTCCTTTCTGTCTCTAACAGAATTATAATGTCATCGGCAAATCGCATTTTATTTTTTTTTTAATTTCTTTGCCCTGAACTTTAATCCCTTCTCCAAATTTCTCCCTTCTTTCCTTCACAGCTTGCACAATGTATAGATTGAAAAACATTGGTAAAGGGTACTACCCTGTCTTACTCCCTTCGCAACCACTGCGCCCCAACATAACTTTTAGTTTTCCAGTACACATTTTCAAACCTTTTTCCAACAAAAGCTAGAAAAGTAGGTTTGCTTTTCCTTAATCTAGCTTCTAAGATAAGTCGCAATGCTAATATTGCCACGCATTTCTTCTAATATAAACTGATCGTCTCCGAGATCGGCTTCTGACAGGTTTTCCACACTTCTGTAAATAAGTACGCACCGAATCAAACTACGTAAAATCAGACATTAATGAACCTATCGATTAAAGTGAAGGAATGTTGTTATGTATGAAAGAGACAAAGAAAAATCGCTAAGTTATTAACTCACAAAGAAAAATCGCTAATTTATTAACTCACAAAGAAAAATCAGCAATTCGGTGGCGATATTAGTTTGTATTCGTAGAGGTAAGATTGGGCAGCGGCCGAATAGCCGTACGCACTTAGGCGCCCTCCCGAGGTGCGCGTGGCAGTTCGCTGTCGGGGGTTCGAGTCCTCCCTCGGGTGTGGGTGTTTGTGTTGTCCTTAGCATAAGCTGCTTTAAGTTAGTGTGAGTAGTTTGTAAGCCTAGGGACTAATGAACAACGTATTTAAGTCCCTTAGATTTACAACATAAGACTGCAGTGCTTAATTCTGTTTATGACGTATGTTTACCAACAAACTTACTGAGTCATAACACGCAACAGGGCCATCTATTGTTTCTTTGGAGTACTACGAAAGTAATAGTACCTCCATTAGTTCCTTGTTGTACTAGGCCGTACGTGTAAGCATAGCATACACGTACTTCAAATTACGATATATTTTCTTCTCCTGATCATATTTCGATTAAATGAAGCTTACATGTCGCACCAAGATACATTCAAGTTACCTGTGAAAATCCCATGAAAATTCGTGGTTTTGGAGTTATAAAGTTTTAATATATTAGAGACGCGACGGTTACTGAAAACACTTAACATCACGTTACCCTTTTCCCCTTGGTTATGTATGTTGATCCAAACTTCGCTCAATTTTCCTGTGAAAACCGTATGAAAATTCGTCAGGTAATTTTGAAGACTGAAGTGTACAATGACAAAACTACATCATTTTGACTGATTCTTTCGTCGGTTCTTGGTGGTACATCATCATACTGAATTAAAAATCACAATTTTGAATATGTTCTACAAGTTTATTTTAATTCGTGAACAGGTTTTCGGTTTATAAGGCCACATTCAGATTTCACCGTTTAAACAGTAACAGTAAAGTCTGAAGACGGCCTTATAAGCCGAAAACCGGTACACGAATTAAAATAAACTTGTAGAATATCCTCAAAACAGAACTACATATTTACAGTTTTATTATTCGCTAGTATATAGATTAGCATTGGGTATTTATAATAAAAATATTTACAATCAAGCATGTAAATAGATACCAAATTTAACTCATTATTACACGAAAATGAAAGTAGAATGTTTTCACGTAAGTGAGTGGCAAACACTGAATTACATATACAAATGGTAGGGCGTCTGTTCTTTCCAACATGTCCGGAACAACCGACACCCCACAATGTAGAAATGTAATTCAGTGCTAACTACTCACTCCTGTACGGTTCACATCTTCAACGTAGGTCCGGTAATATCCTTGGATCTAGTACGGGAATCACGAGACTGGGAGGATTTGGACGACAGAGGCGCTACTTCCGTAGTTTGGGTCGGCCGTGGACCGTGTCGGGGTAGCCAACTGATTAACGTGACTGCCGAACCAAAGCGGGAAACCGGGTTCGAATCCAGGTGCGCCACAAATTTTCACCTGTTCGCCGCTGACTTACTGCAATATTCTAGTGCAGATAGGGCATTCCTCTCAATTAAAACGCAACATACTGCATGATAAATTAGATAAACCGGTCATACTAGAGAGAGAGGATTCATGAGGAAAATTGTAGGTCAAAGAAGAAGCAAAGAAACTGAGAAGCATGAGACATATCAAAATATAGAAAAATAGCGGAAAAGGAGAAGTGTTCGAGGAAGAGGTGGTGAGGCCAAAAAAGGCCCTACGCTTAGTTCTGGAATCAAAGACAAAGAAGGAGGTGAAGATGAGAAGGAAAAGAGGATTAAAACACGTTTAACTTATATATTACTGGCATTGTCCCTGTGGTCACGCGGGATTGCCCGTGCGCTCTAAGGCACCTTGTTGCGGAGTGCACGTCTGCTCTCTGTCGGACGTTCGTGTCCTCTTTCAGTTGTGGGCGGGTGTTGTCCTTAGCGTAAGTTAGTTAAAGTAGTTTGTAAGCCTAGGGACGCTGACCATATAAGTTTGCTGCCATAGCTTTACAAACATTTTAACTTTTTTTTCTTTTTTTTTTTCTTTGGCACATTTGAGGTGGGTGACTATCCGCAAATATCAGCGCAATATGATTTGTATTTTATATTCGTGCCATTTGATATGTCACGTGTTTCCTGTGGGATCACGCAACATCACTGTGACTTCTATTAATGTATCAAAAAGATCCGATCATAAATCACAGGTCTGTCGAAACCATTCATAAAAATATTTAGAAGTCATCTTGGGCTAATATTAAAATTGAAGAAACGGCTTAAAGATATATTTTCAGAACAAAATAGTTATATATAAAAGTATGATAAGGTTTCTCGGAAACTACAACCACTCAAAAAGTTTTGCTTATGCACATAGGTATTCAAGTTGGTCTTTGCGGTCAACACATAATAAATCCGAGAAAACAACTTTAATAACTGTGTGCATTTTTGTTAAATGCCTCTTTGTCATCGTAGCCTTAAGATGAGATTTGTAACTCGGAACGCGGTCCTTCATTAAATAATTTAACCAAATGAACAAAATTGTTTTGTTGATAGAGGTTTCTGAAAACCTGTGTGCTTTCTGAAATAGTTTTCTTCATTTAATAGTCAATATTGTTTTAAATTGAATTTTCAATCAGAAGCATTATAAGTAGATGTGAGGAAAGAAGAAAGAAGTGTGGTGAAAAGCTAAAAGGTCAATGGAAAAGCAAATGAGCAGAAAACCGACGCTTGGTTCCGAATTGGCCAACCAGGAAGGTGAGAAAACATTACTAATTACATGGAAGCTGAAACAGACAGCAGGTGTTGACACTGTACTGAAACACATTTTCTGTTTTCACTCAAATCATTTGCAAGGCAACATAGGTGGTCCGCTGGAAGATAGGGGGTGCTGTTATATTTTATTCGTCTTTCTCTTCTGCACAGAGATATATTAAGAAAAGTACAGGTGCATTGTACATTCCAACGTTCGGCGTATTTTCTCTGATTTGTAATTTTGCTCTTTAAGGCTGTTGTACTCCAACGGTCTTCGATTACGTAATCTGCAGGGAAATGAAGTTACTCGAGTCCGCCAGTTTTCTTTCCTGTATTGACAAATATGGCATCTATTTGTCCTAACACGACAAGCGAAATCGATAGTTGCAACAAGACAGTAACGCTCTGTTTTCGATTTGCGATTACGTTATTGTTCCGAATTCATTGATTTACGCTCAATAATTTATATTTAAATCAATTTCTGAGGGTGCGAAGTCCTAACATCAGTATCGCTTGCCGTTCTCCGTTGGCGTTATAATTTTAATAACTTTACTAAATTCAAATGTGTACTTCTTGGAAAGAAAGCTGACGCCGATGGCGAAATTATTTGACAGAAAAATTGTTCGCAGCAGACGGTATTAGTGAGATCTATATATTATGGGGTAATTGTTCATTTCAGTCCACACATTACTTCTTGTCAAATGTTCAGTTTGGTTTTAGAAGTGGTTTAATAAGTGAAACGCTGTATCATTTTTGAGTTAGACACTGGCACAAAATATTACAGCAGAAGTTTGACTATTATGAAATAAGCAGAATATTTCACAGTTGGTTCACCTCTTCAATGATAGGCAGCAGAAGGTAATTGTCTGCCTTGTTGAGAATTCCTACGACATGCACTCAAAATGGGCCATAGTTCAGTGAAGGGGGCCCCAGAGGTCAGTTCTGGGGTTGTTTCTTATTTACATAAATGATACGCCTTCTAGTATAACAGGTAATTCTGAAATATACTGTTTGCTGATGACAGCAAATTGGTAGTGAAGGATGTTTATGCAATACTGACGTAGTATCTAATCATTTGTACAAGACAATAAATTCAGGCATGCAAATAAAATATATGCTAACTCACAGTAAAATTTTACAGTTTCTAACACACAATTCAACAACATCTGACACTTTAATTGCACAAAGTGAACAAATGTTTGTTTTGAGATTTAACCGTTCAAATTCCTGCGTGTGCAGAAAGATAGTAAGCCGTCGTGAAAAGCCGATATTCAGGATCTTGTTCAAAAACAAAATGTTACTTCATTTACAACTAGAACAGAGACTGAAATAAGTGACATTCAATAAGAAGTGTTATTTTTTTGGGGTAACTCTTCTGAATCAAAAAGTGTATTTATGCCGCAGAAAAGGACGCCTCGAGCAAAAGCTCATGTTCATACCTCTTCAGTAGTCTGGGAATTCTGGCACTGGCCTTTCAATAGAAATGTTAATGTCGTTTGTTGTTATCAGTAGCAGCTTTTACTCAGTTAAAACTAGGCAGAAATCGAATCTGCATTTGGATCACACCTCATCGACTCTTGTGCAGGAAAGTATGCATTATTCTGTTAATTCTTTTTCAATAATCTGTCACAAGAATTCAAAGATCTCAGCAGTAACTCACACACTTTCAAGTTTAAACAGAAGAAATTCCTCATGCCTTACTCTGGTCGGGGTAAAGGGTTCGATTGGAAACCGAAAGGTCCCGGGTACGAAACCCGGTCGGACATTGCATTTTTTCAGTCTGCGTGTTAACCCAGCCTTCACCTCTCAACGATGTGAGAAGTCGCCAGAAACGACATGTGGTTCGGATTCCATGTTAAGCTGTAGGACCCCTTTCCCCGGTTGAATAACTGGGGTAGTTTAGGGACACGCAAGTCGCCGAAGTGGCGTCCAATTGAAAGACTTGCCCAGGGCAACTGCGCCACACGAAATTATTTATTATTACTATGTCTTACTCTTTATCTTCTGTCGAGGAACTCCAGTACAAATTAAAAAGCCGCGGCGGATTAGCCGTGCGTACTGGGGTGCCGTGCTGCGGTGCGGGCGGCCGTTCGCCGTCGGGGGTTCGAGCCCCCCTCGGTCATGGGTGTTTGTGTTGTCCTTAGGTAAATTTACCTTAGTTTAAGTAGTTTGTAAGCTACGGACTAATAACCACGCAGCTGAGTCCGTCAGATTTACAAACATTTTGATTTTTACAAATTCAGAAATTAGTTAAGTGCTGTTTACGTTTTTGATGGTGTTCACATAGGTTCAGGTGTGTAGACTGCATAGGATTCCTTTACGTCTCGTTTCATGTATTGCTACGTTTTAAAGAAGTCACCGAGAAACACCAAACAGGCAGCCGAAACATGATGTTGCCTCAAAGTAAATTTCAGGCTAAAAATACAGTTCTTACCGTTCTTACTGTTCATCCATCCGAGTTAGCAAACGGCTATCGGCACGTCTCGAGCTTTTGTTCATCGGTCCTTCTACATTAATGACGGTTTTTTAAATTTATTTCATTAATTATGAATTTAAGTTGCACTACCAATAACATAATAGCCAAGATTTGTGTACAATATTAGTAGTGGTTACAAAGCGCTGTTTGTGCTCGCGTTTAGTAAAAGCAGCAGCAGTATTAAACGCATCGATCCTGCATCGACGGAGAAGAAATAGCTGTCTTAATGTCTATGTGCAGAGGATATGTGATTTTCTACGAAGAAAGACATTTACGAAAATAAATAACAACAAGTAAAGTTAAGCAATGGAAGAATAATAAAGTACTGGCGTAGACATAGAAATAGAAGCAAACAAAGAAAGAAAAGTCACTAGCATTATTAGATCTGTTCGCTGTCGAGAAAAGACCGAAAAACGGAGATGGGCAAACCCAGTACATTCCCGAGCTGTGTTTCGTACTGTCGTTTGTTCCGAGGTCTGAAAACTTTCTTGTTGAATGTTCGTCTGGAGGGCCATGTTGCGGATCACGCGGCCTCCAGCGTCGGAGGTTCGAATCTTCCCTCGGGCATGGATGTTTGTGTTTTCTTTAGTATTAGTTCATAAGTAGTTTGTAAGTTAGGGACTGATGACCCCGCAGTTGAGTCCCGTAAGCTTTACAAACATTTCAACATTTGACTACGCTTACTAATCTCTCTCATAATGAATTTCAACCTCACATCCGCCTTTCCTAACGAACTATAGAAAATTGTAGAGCTGAAATTGTATACACAACAGATTATGAAAGTTCTTAATCAACGCAGAACCCGCTCGGTTAGCCGAGTGGTCTAACGCGCAGCGTGCCGGCCGCAGTGGCCGAGCGGTCTGCGGCGCGCCAGTCACAGCCTGCACGCCCGCTACAATTGGGGGTTCGAATCCCCTCTCGGACATGGAATTTTGTTAGTATAAGGTAGTTCATAAGTTGTTTGTAAGTTAGGGACTGATGACCCCGCATTAAGCCCCTTAATCTTATCATACATTTGAACAACTAACGCACAGCATTCCCAGACGGGGAGGCGTACTGGCCCCGGTTCGAATCCGTTTGTTGGATTAACGAAGGGGGTGGGAATGCCGGCCTGCCTGCATGTGGTTTTTAGGCGGTTTTCCACATCCCCCTTGTTGAATACCAGGTGGTCCCCAGTCCCGCCTCAGTTACACGATTCGCAAACATTTGGTAACACTTTACACTTTCAAACCTATAACGCTATTCGCAGACATTCGGAGTACACATTTCCTCCCGGGGGGCATGGGGTGGCGGCGGGAAGGGCATCCGGTCATCCCGTAAATATTAAGACGCCAAAACTGAATTAACAAAGCCGACCCTGCATGTGCTGGAACATGGCTAAAGAGAAGGAGTTTATAATAATTATGTGCTACACGTAGCTGAAGCAGGTATTACAAAGCAAATTTTAGCGTGACGATCACACTCACGCTGTTGGAAGGGCGGCTCGAGGCTACATTTGCATCAGATTTCCCCCACGGTAACTAACATGAAATTCAGCATTCCTTTTCTTCACTAGTGCGCACTTTCTATCAACGTATTGCACACTTGCCTGAAGAAATCGTTGTGGAAATGTGTGAAAAAAAAAAGTATTTAGTGTTGCTCAGGCACGAAAATCTTGGTTGTAAAAGAAAACATGGGCTCGTCTCGTTCATTGAATATTTTCGAGAGGAATTCGAGTATTTCACATCAGCCAGTATAAGGCTTCTGAGAATTTTGCAAGTCCTTTCATTGACAAAATTCAGCAGCGGACATGCAAATCACCTACCTTTTTCTTGCAATGAAGTCAGTACGGATGAGTGCACCGTCACTTAGACAGTAGGGGAGAATGCGTTGCTCTACTCCACAAGCCCGTACTCCAAAACTTACCAGCAAATTTCAGTAATAGTGTCACACTTAATGTACCGAACTAAAGCAAATAGTCCATCTGTCTGCGCACCAGAGCTGAAATTGTGTACAAAAGAAACGACGAAAGTTGTTAATCGACCCAGAAACAAGCTGATAAATTTTTATGTAACGTTTACTATATATTCTACACGTAGCTGAAGCAGGTTTTACAAAGCAAAATTTACGGTGATAATCAGACTCATACAGACATGTCGCCGTTTTCTTCGTTTGGGTAGAAGGGAGGGTCCGAGAAGTTGAACGACCGTGGGGTTGGCGGTTTATGACTGGGAGAGGTTCAAAATGTTCAAATGTTTGTATAGTCTATGGGACTTAACTACGGGGTCATCAGTCCCTAAACTTACAAACTACTTATGAACTACTTACGAACTAGGACGGCACAAATATTCATGACCGAGGGGGGATTCGAACCCCCGACCGTAGAGGCCGTGCAGACCGTGACTGGAGCGCCTTAGTCCCCTCGGCCAACTGGGAGAGGAAGGAGAGGGAGGGCAACAGGCATATTCTAAATTCTGATAATACTGTTTGAATGGACAACATAGGTAGATGTAACATGAAATTAATTGTGGTAAGTTTCACTAATAATTCTGAGGATATACAGAATTAGCATTTTATTCAATTAGAAAGCAACTTCCCAAATGTTGAAGAGTTTTACTGAAATGTGTTAACACCTTAATTAATACAGTGCGTAGTCCTAATGTAGAAAGTACATATCTATGGGATCTCAGATTGAGTTCTACTACTACTTCTACTATTAATAATAATAAAAATAATAAAATAACTATTATTATTAATGTCTAGCCTTTGCTAAAGATCCAGTCTTCTAGCGGTCTTTTCATACTTCGTAAACCCGGAAGCAAAATAACGAACTGAAGACTGGTACGAAACACCGGGATTCAAATCTCATTTGACGAGATGCAGTTTATAATAAACGTAACAACAGCACCAGTAAGACTGGAGGTTCGGGAAGGAAAAATTGAGCAGCGAGAAAAACGTAAACGGCTAATGGATAAAACCTAACCTGTAAGAGAAAGAAGCCTTCGTCTCGCATTAACAAAAATTAACTATAAAAAAATTAACTATAGGCGTCTACAATAGATATGTCTATTCCTATAGCGACGAAGTTCGACACTACTGTAATGCTGTTGTATAGGAGGCTGCATATGGGGCGGACAATCTTACACTTAACAACAAAGGTCTAATGGAGAAACTTCAGGCCAGAGAAGGAAAGATTTCGAGAAAAATTCTGGATCTTGTCAATAAAAACGGTGAATAGAAAAGGCGCCACAGATATTAAGGGAAGAAACACGTGGAGAATATAAGTGACACGTTTCGGATAAGAAGTGTGGCCTTTTATGACCGCATGCCACGAATGAACCCAGAAACGATATCTAAAAGCCTATTAATTACTTAATGTCAAGATAAGAAAACTTACGGATTAAGGTTCTTAGAAGTCAAAAAATGTCTATGAGTGGTGGACTTTTCTCGTAAAAATTTCTAGGAGTGTGATCCGCAAAAGGAAAAACAGAAAACCACAGAGTTTCCCAGGGAACACCGAAATTCAGTACAGGAAAGGCGAGGAAGGAGCTGTACCGGAAACGAACGCTGGGGCTCTAGGCGGCCGGTAAAGCTACGAGCATTGCTCCCAAATTATTATGCTCGGTCCCGAGATCTCTTCTTCTCATCATAGATAAGACTGGTTTTATGGCACGCTTAACCAGTTTTTTTTATTGTGTACTACAGCCAGCGGAATGAATAATGAACGCTACAATGACATGCGAACTAACTTAACTCAGATGTTATCCCGTGTACCCGCATCGTAAAACAATTAGCCCTCGCAATTACTCATTCCCTTCCTGGCGCTTCCTGCACAGAGGTGGTGTTGCTGTTGCCGGATGTGTTAATCAGACGTTTAGGACAACATCCGCTGTTTTCTTCCGGGTGAATTTCAGTACGTACTAGGAAACAGGTTTCACATTTGGCACTTGGGTGCGTGCATATTTTATTTCGTGAGCAGTTCAACTATGTGGCCATTTCACAACGAAGAACACTCAAAAGGTGTGGTTGCGGACGCCCTGACAGAGGAAGAGTTCGCAACAAAGACAGGTGATGGTAAGGCGGCGTCCTCACAAGACAACAGGGTTCCTTTGTCCTGGAAACGCGGCACCTGGCAGGGAGGGGCGGCGACTTTTATTTCAACGCGTTTTACCGCCAAAATGCAAATGACAACAGCCAGCCGGAAACAACCGCCAAAACAGACACCGCCTATTGCTCCACAGACGCTACGTTATTGTTTATCCGTATTTTTTTGTTTTTACGCCTAATGAATAAAGCTTCTCGCAGTATAAAAAGTTACTCTTAATCTACACCGGTTATCTTCTATCTATATCTATAAATGTGAATGTCTGTTCGGTGTACGTTTATCACGTTTGAACCAAAAGACAAAAAGAGCTAAAAATTTGTACAGTTACTAATGTCTACCCAGGGAAGGCTTTAGGCACGGTTTTATGGCGATCGGATAGCTATTTATCTATATATATTAATGTGTATGTCTGTTCGGTTTACGCTTATCACGCCCGAACGACAAGACGCAGAGACTTAAATATTTGTGCAGTTACTAATTGATACCTGAGGAAGGTTTTAGGCACGGTTTTATCACGATCTGATAGATATTTAGTAATTTGAAGCATATAACGTGAAATACGGAACAATAATTATTCTTCGAAAAATATATTTTCTCTTTGAAAATGGTTTTATTGGTGGCATTGTTGGTTGAGGGTTGATAATGATAAAAGTGTGGAGTATGTTGGGGTAGAAAGTTATCGGTGTATATAAAATTCTACGTGTGTGTGTGTGTGTTAATATTTCGCTCTGCAGCGAAAAGTACAGAAATCAAACGAATAGTCTGTGTAATTGTTGTTCGAAGTCTCTCGTACACAATACAAACATGAAGTACGAGTCAAAAATTACTACTTATTTGTCTGTCTGCAAGATATTACCAGCTTAATTTAGCTTTACTGTCTCAGTATGAATTAAGAAGTCAGTAGGACGCTTGCAGAAATTGAGAACTGTGAAAATTAGTTTGATATACAAATCATTAATGAAGTATGGTCTTAGTAGAAATTGACTACGATGGTATTTTGTCGAAAACTGACATTTTGAGGTCGTGGCTGTGTACAAAGTACAGCTTGATTTCTTGCAAAGATGGAAACATCAACTAGCCACTATTAATAAAGCTATTTTTTTTTAAATAGGGCCGTTAATGGTTTCGAAACTTCATCAGACGACTGTTCACGTCCAAATAAACTTTTTATTATTTATTTCTGTAGTTTCGCTCCTTGTGCCTAATATTCTTGGGATGATGGTGCCCCACAGTGCACAGAAAATGACTGACATGATCTGTTTGAATGCACCTAACACTAATAACATTCAGAAATGTGGGTGTTGTACTTAGCGTAAGTTGGCTGAAGCTGTTTGTAAGACTACGAACTGATGAGCGCAGTAGCTTGAACCCATAGATTTACAGTGATTTGAACATTTTAATAACATTCGAATATGTCATTTCAGTAATCTTTTGTCTACTGTTGGCACCATCATCCCACGAAATTTCGGCACAAGCGGCCAGAATTCAGAAGTAAATAACAACAAATGTATTTGGACGTGAACAGCCGACTGATGATGAGCCATTAGTTTGAAACCGGTAACGGCGCTAGTTAAAATTTAAAAAAGAACAATAAAAATAATCGTAATTATTAACAAAGATCGGTTGCTGTTTCCTTCTTTGCAAGAATCAGTCTTTAATTGTCTATGATATTGGGAAACAGTTACAAATGATGCGCTTGGATGCGAAACTTGCTAGTAAGATTTTACCAATATGCAATTTTGTCATACTCCTACGAAACACTTTACAAATGATGTTTTCAAAACTGATGTTTTGATAAAAAAATGAGTACTTTTTGTAATAAAGAAACAAAGATAAATACCAGCACGCGATGGGCTACAATTTCCCATGTCTGTAGGAGCAGTATTGCTGAGAGAAACAGAGTATGCTCTTCCCTTCACATGCCACAGTTTTGCTAAATGAGGACATTGTACTTAGCTCGCGTTTACAGGAAAAGATGCACGGTATCCTTCCTCTACCACTCTCGTATTAATACGATTTAAATTGTTCTTATTCTTGCCACCGTCCTCCATATTAGCTTTTTTTCTCCTTATTCTGAAACTTCTTTTAAGTCTTACTCATTTACTTTTAATATCACACGAACAAAACTATTTCGGCGATGAAGTAACTAAACTGCATTTGCACGTGGTAATTATCTTGTGGATGTTGTAGTTCTTATTTTCGTACTTGCTAATATAAACTGGAGAGGAAATGCGCATTATGCAAGAAACCTGTTTGCATTGGTTTACACAAACATGTTCAGCACGTAGATGCTATCTTAGTGCGGTTTTATCTTTTTTACTTCAATTCCTTACATAAAGCTTTTGGCAGTTTGTTTATTGCTTTAAATGTTCAATAACATGCTTTAAGGCGTGGTTTTTTTATGATGTACTGTTCTTTTCTTTTATTCACGTCTTGTTATCAAGTTTCTTCTTTTGTTATTGTTGTTATTTTTTGGAATTTGGAAACATTTGCTGTCAAAGCGCATGTGATAAGAGTACGAAAACAAAAGAAAATACTACAGCACAAAAATGACAAGCTGCAAATCATATTATTGGACACTTAGAGCGATAAATAAATACTACTAATGACTTCATGTAAAAAATTAAAAGAAAAAAAAGGGAAAAAATAAATGAACGCTGAACATAGCATTAAGTGCCGAAACATGATTGGGTGAATAAATACAAAAACATTTAAGGCGGAATTCCTCTCCAGTTTGCATCATGTGTTTATGCAGTCCCGTTTGTGCGAATGATTGTTATATGTGAAAATGAGACCTCTTTGATGAATGACATTGTGAAAAAGGTTGACTGAACGTGCAATGAAGGGGAATACGGTAAGAGGGGGACGGAGGGGGAGGGGATGGGCTTTTGAAAGCCGTGCAGGGAGCGACAAGATCCGTGGTGCACAAAACAGGCACCTTTAAGTGGCAGGACACGCTGTTCTGCCACTACGTCTAGAGTCCGTGATTATTTGCCCTGCATTCCTTTCCACGTTCAGTGCCACCTTCACTCCTGTATTTACTCTAGCACTGCATTTTAAATATTCAAACGGTTTCGTAAAAATGAAAAAAAAAAATACCTTTTTTGTAGACAGATTCTCCCCCTCCAGTGTCCTAATAATACATTGCAGCCTGACACTCTAGCTACCTACAATAGAGCCTATAATATTTCCCTCTATTACCGCTATCGGTTATTTTTTATAAGACCTATCCTAGTTGCGGTCTATTTTAGTCCAATAGTTCCATGTTGCTTGAAGTATAACGTTTGTATTTACCACATTATGATCCGTCATTGTTTGCAGATTTGGATAAGTAAAAACTGCGGTTTTTATCATAAGTATGTCAGTTTCTTGAGCATACTGTCCGTGATGAATGTCTTTTCTTAAGAGTAACGCCTCTGCTGTTCTTTCCTGGGACACAACTAAATTAATTTAGCTTGGCGAAAAGGTGGGTCCTTATACTACAGTAAAGCTGAAAACACCGAGTGATCAGACGTAGTTATAACGCCTCATTGCATGTGCAATGTCAAATGTTTGTAATTCTATGTGACCAAACAACGTTGATCATGGCCCTAGTCTTACAATCTACTTAACGTGGCGCTCCAGACCGCTCGGCTACTTCCGCGCGACCCTCATTGCATGAAATATCTTAAAATATAAAATCGACGTTTCGTCCGTATTACAACGTACTTCCTCGAGACAAACGTCTTGTCTTGTGGAAAGCCGTCGTAATCCGGGTTTTATACTTTATACAGTGATGCGGTACAACACGCAGAATAATTTTATTTATCTTAACACCGGGCACGGAAGCCTACACAGTTACATCGTCACAAATTAAAATGCAAGTTTCCGTTATTCATAGAAAACAACGCAGTTGTACTTCATTGATAACGAGACACAGGTAATTTATGTAATCTATGAAAGTATTTGTGTGCTTTTAAAATAATTATTTCTTGAATAGTCTTTTGTAGCCTAACAGTATTAAACTTCAATCTACTAATTAAACTCGTACAACTTTGCTCCCTGTCGGAGGTTTGAGTCCTCCCTCGTGCATGCATGTGTGTGTGTTGTTCTCTGTATAAGTTAAACTACTCTGTAAGTCTATGGACATTGCAGTTTGGACTCATAGCTTTACAAACATTTGAACAATTCTATAATGTTGTAGCAGCAGTTATGCGCTGTGTCATGCTACAGTGTGCATTGCAACATGAAGAGTTAAATACATTTAATAATGAAAATGACAACTCAGTTGAGGAAATTATTTACACAGTAGGAGGGTAATATTTTATTCACAAATGGTGTTCTTGGTGCTATTTTTGTCTTCGTAGTACCCATAAGAACGAGATATATAGTTGGAAAAGGTGATTAGCGCTGTAAGAAAAGGATCCGATCAAAAAGTTCTATTATTTAAATATCGCTGCCGTAATTCAACGAATTTGAACAAACAATATCTAGAATATTTTATCTACCATTACTGTGTGAAATTGTGTCATTGTCAAATATTCTTATAAATTCAAATGACACCTGCTACGGTCTACTTTGTCTCTTTTTAAATTATTTTTAAAGTAGGTCAAATAAACTATTTGGCTTCTGAATTAGTTATGATCTCGTGTTGGCATAGATAAATCAGTATAAGGATATTGGGTGTAGTCGAAACATGATTTCGTACAACGCTCGAAAACTCCGTGAATGCCATTTGTGTAACAGACAACGGTTGCCCCTATCGTGAAGCGCGTCGTTATTCATAAACGGCATGCAGCAAGCTCGCTCAGCGCGCCATTCGGCTGCGCATGCGCACTGCATCCGCTGTTGGCTCGGCTCTCGCGCCGGCGCTATCGCCCACACCATCGACGCCGCCTGTGCTGGCCTCGAGCCCCGCAAAGAGCCTTTCCCTCATTCCCAGTACCACACATAATCGCAAATGTGTTGGCTTTTATCCGATAGTGTGCCGCGTAGTTACTAGCTGTGCGTCAAATACATTCCATGAAACACGCATACAGCTGTCATTACATAAAATCTAGCACACGCAGCCAAACAATTTAGGGTCCTACAATTGCAAAACAAACTGATAGCGGTAGTAACTCTAGAGCGGCGAATATTATTTAAAGTGCCTTATTCCGAATACACTAAAAATGGTAAAAGATAATAATTGAAAAGGAAAAAAAGTCACACAAATGACACACAAAAAATCGAAGCAAAACACAAATTTAATTTATAGCATCGGGCTCACCGCTTGCGTTTTTTTCGCACCATTTTCACACTAAACAATCCAGCATGCGTTTCAGCTTTAAATGCGTCACTAATGTACCTCATCACAATCTATATTCGGTGTATGGATTATCGTACGGCTATCACGCACAGAAAAGCAGGACGAAAACACAACACAATCTGCCACGAAAAGCGTTGATTGTGGAAACGGATTCTTCCCCCGGTTTTTTCTCTTCCAAGCGCCGTCCGCCAGTGTCGATAAAGTTGAGTGCACTGCAACATTGATCACACGTGAGCGTACGATGCACGTGCCCACAAAATGCCATGGTTCTTCGGTCTCATTACGGCCACGAAAACGCGTTGCGATCGCGTGTTTTTAGATACGGACACGCCATGCATCTGCCAGATGTCAATAACGATTTCTGTGAGTGCTCCCATCTCGTGGCCTTTTTGAGCACTACCTTCAGCCGGAAGCGGCTGACATCTGTTGTGCCGCCCGCAAACTCAGGGTTTCTCGCGTAAAAGCGGTGTTTTGAGAGTCTGGCGTAACGCAAGAACCATTTGAATGTCGTCAAGACGTTCAATTCGACTTCATTTAAAATGACACAGACAGTTGATGTAACAGCTTGCGTAACTTCTTTTCACAAAAATTACAAAACTGCAGCTTAAGTAACTTTTCTCATAAAAATAACAAAACAAATAGATTTTTATCATTATCAGAAAAATGCCAACTAAATATAGTCATTTCCTTATTTTTTTAATATCATGCAGTACATTTGAATCCAATCGAAAGTACATCTCTTACATTTAACACAGTGCTATACATCTTACACATTAAGTTCACGCAACGGCACGTTCAACACAAAGAGACTTAAATTTAATATGGGATACAATACTTGAAGAAAAGGTAACACTAGTACAAAAAAGTGGAATTCATGAAAAGTAGAAAAACAGTCACATTTTAATCAGGCCGTCTTAAACAGAGGGCATAGCCGGTAATGAAGATGTGAGAAGCGATGTAAGAGGGAAAGAAAAACACCATAGAAATACGAATAATGAAGCGAGGATGAATGAAGCGCTGTGATCGAGAAACGAAGGAATAGAGAGAGAAGAATAAATGGTGGGGGGGGGGGGGGGTACATTTTCATTGTTATTTCTCAGAGAGAAAATTTTGCGGATAAGTTTTGAGGATAATAATTGTACTCCAGAGTGCGAGGTAACTTACTAGATTGCTGGGCAGCGGAAACCCCTTAAGCAACTGCGAGTTCTTTTTATTAATGGATGGACACAGCTAGGAAAATAGATAAATGCGATGAGATGCTCAGTTCTTCGTTTAAAAAGAAAGTAACGTGTGAAAGATGCGACCGACAAAATTGTCATGTGATCTTAAGACAGGTTATTTTACAGAAAAGACATAACAAAGAGAAAATTCGAATAATTTAATAATGAAGAATAATTATGATATCTAAGTACACCTACAATATAGATAAGTGAAGTTAATGTCTCCCTAACGAAGTAAAAGAATCGAAAACCGCAAGTCTAGTTGGTATCAATTATGAAGTTTTAGTTACGTGATATACAGGTCCGAATTAATTAGTTATTTGCCTATTTCCTTTCCTCGACAAAGATTCCTGCTCATCCAGAGCGGCGTCTTATTAACGCAGTTGACTAGTGAGCAGGAGACAAGGGTTCAAACCCCGGCCTTGGTCGAAATTTTTGTCTCTGCTTTAATCTGCATAGACATACACCCCAGGTACTGAACGCATTAGTGAGCAAATTTTATGTGTGTAAGTAATTTTAGTGACAAATGCAAGAATTTTCTACTATCATTCTCGCTCAGAAAACGCAATAACAAAGCAACCGGCATGGCCGCACATAAGCAGTTATTGGCCAAATGATGATATCACGGAAAGAAGAGGAGGATCCCCTAATCTTCAATGTTACGCAATGTACCCTCTGATGTGACATTCAGACGCGTATATACATAAATTAAAAGTCATCACATGAAGGCTTTAGCACGAAACGAGATTGCCGTTCATTAGGAACTTCCGTGTTATCGTTATATGCCAGGGCGAACTTGCTTCTGCAGCTTTTATTTCACTCTTCATTAAGAGAATCAGCAAGTGAAAGTATTTTATGAATCACTGTTGATATTAACTTCGAGAAGAATACGACACCCTCGGCTTATTTAAATTTGTATTATGTTTCTAATCGACGAGGAAGGGAAATGTATTCAGAAATAATTAATGCCGTCCTGTATTAAGACGTAACTCAGTTTTAATTACCGTTACCAATTAGATATGCAGTTTTCGATTCCACAAAAAATGACAGCGTTTTCTCCACCTGTTCTTTTCGCACGGAATAACCATTGTTAAAGATAAACGGCAAATTGTGCGACGTATCTTTCATGCCAAATTCTTTTTAGAAGAAGAGTTCAATACGTATTAGAAAAAACACCTGTCATCGCAATCATAACTTTAGGTCACTTTAATATTAGTAAACATTTATCAACTAACACATAGGAAATATTGTAGGGGAACCAAAGACCCCGTTTCATTGGCAGAACACTTAGAAGATGCAACAGCTCTACTAAAGAAACTGCCTACACCACACTTGTACGCTGTATTTTGGAGTATTGTTGCGCATTGTGGGATCCCCAAGTGGGACTGACTTTAGCGTTTCTCCGGGGAACACATGGAATTCGTTTGACAAAAATCTGATCAGAGAAAGTAAAGGACATTTGTCTATAAGCAATAACGTGTGTCTATCTGTTCAGGCTAATCTATAAAACTACTACAAGAACTTTCATGGGGTGTCACAAGTAAATAGAGAGTAGCTTGGGACAATATATACGCTTCATTTAATTAAAATCGGATCAGGGGAAGAAAAGATATCGTAATTTGACATTTTAGATGTATGCTACGGCTTAGTACAGCAAAGAACAAATAGAGGCGTTGTTATTTTCGTAGTGAACGAAAGAAACAATAGATGCCTTGTTGCGTGTATTGCCTCAGCAACAGAAGTACTTTGGTAAGCGTACAGAATTAAGCTCCGCAATCCTATCTCTGCGAATGCTAACTAACACTGATTAGCGAGTTACTGATTCCGCTTTGTGTATTAAAAAATAATGACATGTATTTGCTTCTTTTGACAGGTCTTATTAGTATTTAAAACATAATGCCATTCCTTCACTTTTATCGATAGGTTTTATGTACATAAAAATTCTTTATAACGAGAAATTTATTACATTTTCGAATAACGGTGCCTATAAAACGGTCGAGTGGTCGAGCCAGAGCGGCTAGTGCGGTCTCTGGGCTAGGACAAGTTAGTATTATCGCCATATAGGGGAGAGAGTGTTATGGAAATGATGCACGAGTTGGGGTGGAAATCATTAAAACAAAGGCATTATTCTTTGCGACGAGACCTATTTGCGAAATTTGTTTCACAAACTTTTTCTTCCGAATGTGAACAGTTTTTGTTAGCACCCACCTACGCAGGGAAACATGATCATCAAAATAAAATAAGAGAAATCAGATCGAAAACGGAAAGATTTAGTTGTTTCTTTTTTCCGTAAGCTATCAGAGAATGGAACTGTAGAGAAACATCATAAAAGTGGTTCGATGAACCCTCTGCCACCTACTTCAATGTGACTTGCAGAGTATTGATATAGATGTAGAAGTATCCTAACTGCGACCATTCATAAATAAAAAACTTAAGCAGACTTATCCTGGGTTTTTGCTGTCAGCCACTGCAGAAATTATCGTCACTCTAAGCATAATTGAATCCCTCGTCAGGTTTAACGAAAAACTGAAACACTTCCTCTTTAATTCTCAAAAATTGTTCCCAAAAATTAACGCATTTGGCCTGTATTCTCTCTGTCAAATACTAAAGCAAATGCCTCCGCCCCCATCTCCCCCATATTAACTCTTATGGTTACACAGAGTGTTAAGGTGCATTTATTAACCTCCACGAAGTCTGCAGGCACAGAATTTATCTACCGTGGAGACAACGTGCTGAGCCCACACCATGTTTGCTGTAACTGCGTCATTGTTACCAACCATTTCTAAACCAACTGTTATTTTTATTTTGCTAATTTATCCACCGATATAAGCGACCAGAATTTTTTTTGGATTTCTATCAGTTTCGGTTCAGATCTTCATTTTGGAGACATAAAAGAATTTCGTGTTGAGCCTCGCGCTAAGTCTCGAATACCTGAAAAACTACTACTAATCTTCAACATTCTCTATTTTTGCTGGTCACGGTGGCCGAGAGGACTGAGGCGCTCCAGTCACGGTCTGCACGGGGTTCGAATCCCCCCCTCGGGCATGGATATTTGTGCCGTCCGTAGTATAAGGTAGTTGATAAGTAGTTTGTAAGTTTAGGGACTGATGACCCCGTAGTTAAGTCCCATAAGCTTAACAAACATTTGAACATTTGATCTCTATTTTTACGACAGCGTTGTGACCTATTTAAACCACTATGGATATTGTCGTCTACAAAACACTTAATTGCCCCCAACATAATGTCTTTGTCTTTAAGCAACAACTGTCTGACGCTTTCATAGAATGGAAGCAATGAAGGAACCAAGATACTTTTTTCCTCTTAGTTCCAGAATTCATATGTGCTGTAAATATTTTGGTGCATTTCGATGTTACGGTTTGAGGTCCTGTTTGGAGCATAAGCTTGGTGTTATGGAAGAAGATCGGAAATGTGCTTCTCAACAACAAAAAACTGGATGAAATAAATCTCAATATCAATATCAGGAATGTGTTTTAGTTTGCGTCCAAATCTGCCTCACGAAAGTCTCCTGAGCCGTGAGCAGGAAACAACATGAAAGCAGCAGAACTATTGCATGTTTGCCAAATATCATTCCCGTAAATCTTTTTCGAAAATAACGTCACGTTTCGCATAAATACAATCATTTGAAGTCTCTAAACATCTTAAACCTTTGTGTGCGCTATTTCGACTTCGCAAGATACCAGTACCGCGTCTGAATTATCTCATCATCTACTACGCCTACTTGATAACGACCCCAAACCGCGGATCAGAATTGGCTAGACTAGCTTGTTGTATCCACTGCTCTATCCCAGACCCTTCTGGCAAATCGAAGGTTACCCTAATGGAGTTTTTACGTCTTCCCACATTTCACGTAATTTCTTAGTACTTTATTATCCTTATCTATCTACCATCAACACAGCTACTCTACAATTCACAAATTCACATTTAACTGCCTGGCAAGGGTTCATCGAACCGCTTGTAGTTTCTTTACCGATTCATTATCTGATAGTAGGCGGGAAAAATGAACACCTAAATTTTTCCTCTTTACGTCTAGTTTCCTTAATTTTATTCTGATGATCATGTCTCCCTTTGTAGGAGGGTGCTAACAAAATATGTTCGCTTTCGGAGGAGAAAATTGTAGAAAGAAATTTCGTAATTAGAATACGCGGCAACGAATAAAGTATTTGTTGTTCAAATGAAAAACCTACAGCCGTAACGTTTGGATTCTAATGACTAATTTCGAGAATACCCTTCTCTTCTTCAGACCCTTTAAGAATCCATGCTGTAATCCATACTATCCTTCCATTGCTTGTATTGCGTATCAGGTGATTGGGTGATCCGCAATACACGCAATGGAAGGCTAGTATGGATTACAGCATGGATTCTTAAAGGGTCTGAAGCAGAGAATAGTGTATTCCCGAAATTAGTCATTAAAATCCAAAAGTAACGGCTGAAAGTTTTTCATTTGCAACAATAACAGAACACCGTCGTCCCAGCATCCTACAAATCAAGATGGCTACACAAAGAATGAAGTATTTCTTATAATGTTTTCCGCCAACTCATGCATCATTTTCACGACGCAATCCACTGTCGCGATAATACGAAACGAACTTGCCCTTCTCTGAACTTTACCTATATCCTCCATCAGTCTTAGACATTGCAGCTATACTAGAAAATAGGACAGACAAGTGTAATATAGGTAGGTTCTTTAATAGAACTGTTGCATCTTCTAAGTGAGGGCTTTCCAGTTTAAAATACTCGTAATTCCACGGTTTTTAGTTGAATTAACAGTCATTCGATTTGGCTAATTTATCGTGTAAATAAAGTTCGTCTTAGTTTGTTTTGTGTTGATATGAACGACCTCACATATTGCGTTATTTAGGGTTAAATAGCGTAAAAATCATTTGAAAATGAAATTTGAAATATGGAAGTTGTGAAATTTTTATTCAAAAATGACATCGAAATTATAATAAATCGCGTAGGCTATATTTGGAGTACTGTTTCCAAGGTAATTGTTTTTACATCGCTTAAGATGTCAATCCTCTGTTGCCGGCCGCGGTGGCCGAGCAAAAGATTGGAAAGTTGCACAGGTCACACCTATATTCAAGAAAGGCCATGGAGTAACCCACTAAACTACAGGCCTATTTCATTGACGTCAATTTGTAGCAGGGTTTTGGAACATATCCTGTATTCAGATATTATGAATTATCTCGAACAGAACGATCTATTGACCCAAGGTCAACACGGATTTAGAAAATATCGTTCATGCGAAACACAACTAGCTCTTTATTCACACGAAGTGATGGGTGCTATCGACAAAGGTTCGCAAATCGATTCCGTATTTCTTGATTTCCAGAAAGCTTTTGACACCCTACCTCACAAACGGCTTTTGATCAAATTGCGTGGTTATGGTATATCGCCCCAAATTTGCGATTGGATAGGGGATTTCCTGTCAGAGAGGACACAGTTCGTAGTAATCGATGGTAAGGCATCGACTGAAACAGAGGTGATATCGGGCGTTCCACAGGGTAGTGGTATTGGTCCTCTGCTATTCCTTATTTACATAAACGATTTAGGGGAAAATCTAAGTAGCTCTCTTAGGTTGTTTGCAGATGACGCCGTCATTTACCGTCTAGTAAAATCATCTGAAGATCAAAACCAACTGCAGAACGATCTGAATAAGATATCAGTATGGTGTAAAAGTTGGCAATTGGCTCTAAATAATGAGAATGTGAATCCACATGAGTACGAAATGAAATCCGTTAAACTTTGTTTACAACATAAATCAATCAAATGTGAAGGCCGTAAACATAAAATACCTAGGAATTACTATTACTTCAGACCTAAACTGGAAAGAACACGTAGATAATATCGTGGGAAAGGCGAACCAGAGACTGCGTTTTATTGGCAGAACCCTTAAAAGATGCAACAGAACTACTAAAGTAACTGCATACACTGCGCTTGTCCGTCCATTTTTGGAGTGTTGCAGCCCAGTGTGGGATCCTTATCAGGTGGGTTTGACGGAGGACATCGAAAGAGTCCAAAGAAGGGCAGCTCGTTTCGTATTGTCACGATATAGGGGAGACAGCGTTACGGAAATGATAAAGGATCTGGGATGGGAATCACTACAACAACGGCGCTTATCGCTGCGGCGTGGGCTACTTGCGAAACTCCAATCACCAACATTCTCCTCCGAATGAGAAAATATATTGTTGACTCCCACTTACATAGGTAGAAATGGTCATCAGAATAAAATACGAGAAATCAGAATTCGAACAGAGAGATTCAGGTGTTCTTTCTTCCCGCGCGATATTCCAGAATGGAATGGGAGATAAATAGTGTAATTGTGGTTCGATGAACCCTCTGCCAGGCACTTAAACGTGATTTGCAGAGTATCCCATGTAGATGTAGATGTAGATGTAGATCTACGGCTCGTCAGTCACGGTCTGCACGGCGAGTACGGTCGGGGATCGAATCCCTCCTCGGGCATTGATATTTGTGCCGTACTTAGTATTAACTAGTTCGTAATTAGTTTGTAAGTTTAGGGACTGATGACCACGCAGTTAAGTCCCATAAGCTCTACAAACATTTGAATCCTCTGTTACGGATCATCGCGAACCCACAACGCACACATGCAGTATCGCGAAGCTCCCGAGTTCTGCACTTTGCTCTCGACAGTTTGGGAATCAGTGCTTCCAGTGAACAATCAAATAATTTAGATTTGCCTGTGTTGTCTAAAATCGCCGGATACAGTCACGTTTATTTTGCAGCATCTCAGGCTGCGGCAGTCGGAGACAGTGGTCATGTTTGCGTCAGTTGTGACTGCGTGATGGTATGTGTGTGTGTGTATGTTCCCTGTTTTTCTGTTCGTCGTGCTTGTCTGCGACTCATAGTATCGTCTTTAAAATGATTTGCAATTTAGCATTTGCATAATGTGATGGATATTATAATCTGGACTTTCCACTGTCGAGGATAATCCAATCTGAACTTTCCGCGTTTGATTTGAACGTTATATCCAGTATGTCTGTATATTTTAACTTACTTATAATTTTCAGAGTGCGCCTCTGTTGCACTGTGGTAGAGTGCCAGACTACAAATCCAAAGGGCGCGGGTTCGATCCCCGCCAGGTCCTAGGATTTTTATCTGTCACTTTCCACTTCTTTCACCTCTGGCAGTACTGCTCATGTGAAAAATACCGAGTAGCACTGTGGTTCGGAACCCACGTTAAACTGTAGGTCCCCCTATAACTGGCTGGGTAAGTCAGTTCGAAGGTCGGAGGAAGGCAACGGCATACCACCTCCAAACAGGACCATGCCTAGTAAAGCACTGTGGTGTTCAAACCAATCTTCGGATTGTTGACTGCTTTACCTTACCTTATAATTTTCAGATAGTCTGTTTTTCATACATAAGCACCTGTCTGGTGATTTTTGCTGGAACATCTTCGAAAGGAAACGAAATGCAAACAGCTGGCTGCATCCAGGAAAAGAAATTGTCATGTATATCATTAATCCACAAGAAATTCTCTATGCTAGAAGATAAACGTTAGTGACACAACCTGTTGTTTTACTTTGTCTTTCTCATCTTCACTTCGATGTGCTCACACTCCTTAAACAACGAAGGTGGTAAATTTTGCCAGCTGTAGCGTGGTCTCATATGGATCTCAAACGTGGACAATCAGACAGAAAGAACAAAAATATTTATTTATGTGGCTATGGAGAAGAATGGAAAAAGTGAAGTGGACCGACAGAATAAAAAATGAGGAGGTGTTGCGCAGGGTAGGAGAGGAAAAGATCTTCATTAGGACAATGCAGAAGAGGAAAACATCTTGGTTGGGGTACATATTACGTAGGAATTGTCTGCTGATAAGAATAATGGAAGGAAAAGTAGAAGGAGGAAGAGGGAGAGGAAGAAGAAGATTTGGAATGCTGGCTGACCTGAAGAAAGGAAGGAACTACAGGCAGATGAAGGAGGATGCCCAGAACAGAGCGAAGTGGAGGACGTCCAGTTGAAATCTGTCTGAGGACACACCTACTCAAAGAAGAAGAAGAAGTCCTATAAAGTCAGCGAGGAAGGGGAAGCACAATTTTATTGAGGTCCTAGCTACGGATGTTAACAGAATGCACACCATCACTTTTAAGGATTCCGGACCTCAGTCAGTAAAAATAGAATCCTTGTTGGATCGCTTTGTCAGTAAGCACTGTTTTCTAGAACCATTATTCGAAAATTTAATACATTTCTCGTTATAAAGAATTTTTATGTAAATAAAACCTATCGATAAAGTGAGGGAATGTTGTTATGTTTTAAATACAAATAAGACCTAACAAAAGAAGCACATATATGTCGTTATTTTCTAATACAGAAAGCAGAATCAGTAAATCGCTAATCAGTGTTAGTTAGCATTCGTAGAGGTAAGATTGCGAAGCTTAATTCTGTACGCTTACTAAAGTACGTCTGTTGCTGAGGCAATACATGCAACAAGGCAATCTGTTGTTTCTTTCGTTCATTACGAAACGCCGGCCGCGGTGGCCGAGGGGAAGCGCTCCAGTCACGGTCTGCACGACCACTACGGTTGGGGGTTCGAATCCCCCCTCGGGCATGGATATTTGTGCCGACCTAGTTCGTAAGTAGTTCATAAGTAGTTTGTAAGTTTAGGGACTGATGACCCCGTAGTTAAGTCCCATAAGCATTACAAACATTTGAACATTTTGAACATTACGAAACTAACAACGCCTCTATTTGTTCTTTGGTGTACTAAGCCGTAGCATACATCTAAAATGTCAAATTACGATATCTTTTCTTCCCCTGATCCGATTTTGATTAAATGAAGCGTATATATTGTCCCAAGCTACTCTCTATTTACTTGTGAAACCCACTGAAAGTTCTTGTAGTAGTTTTGTAGATTAGCCTGAGCAGATAGACACACGTTATTGATTATAGACAAATGTTCTTTACTTTCTCTGATCAGAGTTTTGTCAAACGAATTTCATGTATTTCCCGGAGATACGCTCAAGCCACCCGAATCTCAGGCTACCTGTGAAAACCCCATGCAGATTCCTGAAGGGGTTTTGAAGTTTGAAGTCTGCAACACTGGACCGCCATTGACAGTTATATTATAAAAATAGAAGTCGTATGTAACGGAGACAGCAGTGATGGTAAGGCCCAGTGGGTTTTCAGAGTCGCGGGGATGTTGAAGGCCGCTTTCCACCAGGTGTTGCAAACATTTCTAGATATTTTCTGTGGGTCTGAGATCGGATGAGTTATCGCTCCAGTCGAGCCACGATAGGTTTCCTGAGTGTTCGCCAAACAAGGAAGTGCGCACACAGCCCTGTGGACATGGCTTTCGTTGTTTTGGGGTGTTGTCCGTGGCGTACCGTGCAGAAAGGGCCACGCTTGAAGTACAGAAATAGCCATCCTGTTTCATGAGAATACTCCAAGTCACGATACGAAAGACAATTACGAAACGCCAAAGCAACACCACCGACTTCCGGCAACGAACACACTGGACGTCAGACGCATCATTAGGCACTCTGCCGTGCACTTAAATGTGGTTTGCAGAGTAATTATGTAAATTTAATTATGTAGATGAGAACACACTCGCCGCCTTGCATCATTCTGAACAGTCGCGAAGCCGCGAATCGTCAGATCACACAACACGCCTCGTCAGCTTCTGTCCAGTTTGTGTGGTGTTCGACCCATCGGAGGCAAGTAGTACCGTACGCGGCGTTTTGTGACTGACCTGGTATCGCATGTGTACGTAGATCTCGTCGCTGCGTTCGCACCGGAAGTGATCGAGATGTAGCCGCGTTCATTGGCAGCAGTAGTTCCTCTCTAGCTTGAAACGTGTTCCAGGAAAAACATTTTTTTTTTCTGCAGCTGAGTGTGCATTGATATGGAACTTCCCGGCAGAATAAAACTAATGTGGCGGAACAGGACTCGAACACAGGAGCTGTGCGTTACCCGGGAAAGTGCTATGCGCAGCTACTCGAGCACGACACATGACCTAGCCTCACAGCTTTACTTCCGCCAATACTTGTAACCTACTGTCATTAATAAGGCGTGATTTCCGTACTGCTGTCTTTCAGGATGTTTTAGCTACCACTGAAATCACGCTGCACTTCGAATGTTAATAATACTGAGAAATGTATTAACGATTGATTGCACACGGCGTAATAATGTATAGGAAACTTCTTGTCAAATGTCTTAGGTCCGAAAATAACGGATATCGGCGTCAGCTTTTATTCGGCCGCTGTGGTTGTGGAAAGGAAGAGAGGAGGCGTAGAGTATGAAGGAGTGGTTGAAGAAAAGGTGAAGACTCACATAAAAATTTACTAAGGGATGTAAGGATTGGCGGACCAAATTGCCGACTTTTGTGAAGATGGACGCTAGATCGATGGAAAGTCCTTCTGTAAGTGGCAGCTCGGTGCCTCTCAGTTTCCTTATTTTAGTGGTTACTGATAATTCGTTTGAAGATCTGAACTTCGTAAATGGGTCCATGTCAAATTGCTCAATTTCGGAATCGTTTTTATATTTACTGCCTTTAATCAACGAGATATAAACAGCGAAAGTGTCAACGTTTCTGCTATGCGATTTTTGCAGCTACTTTGGTCCAATTTATATTACTGTTACCGTACGTTAGAAATTGAATCCACAGCTACGGTAGGATACAACGCAAGTTGTTTCGGATGAGACTGGTTTAGAAGATTTACTGAAAAACAGTGTATGTAAAACAAAATAGAGTGTACCCCACTTTCATCTTTCACCAAAAACTGTCACCGTTTCGATCAATTTGTAAAATATTGGAAAACAGTATGAGAATGAAATTTTATGTTCCTCATCCTTAGACTCTAAGAAAAATGTAACAATCCCCATTCCAAAGAAAGCAGGCGCAGACAGGCGTGGAAATTACAGAACCATCAGTTTAATAAGTCATGGTTGCAAAATATTAACATGAATTATTTACAGAAGGATGGAAAAGTTGGTAGAAGCCGACCTCGGGGAGGATCAGAGGATCAGTTTCGGTTCAGGAGAAATGTATGAACACGGGAGGCAATACTCACTTTACGGCTTATCCTAGAAAATAGATTCAGGAGTAAAATATAGGGAGCGAAAGGTTATTTACAACTTGTACAAAAACCAGACAGCGGTTGTCAGAGTTGAAGGGCATGAAAGGGATGCAGTGGTTGGGAAGGGAGTAAGACAGAGTTGTAGCCTCTCGCCAATGTTATTCAATTTGTACATTGAGCAGACTGTAAAGGAAAGCAAGGAGAAATTTGGAGAAGGAATTAAAGTTCAGGGTGAAGAATATAAAAACCTTGCGTTTTGCTGACGACATAGTAATTCTGACAGAGACAGCAAAGGACCTGGAAGTGCAGTTGAACGGAATGGACAATGTGTTGAAAGCTGCATATAAGATAAACATTAACAAGAGTAAAACAAGGGTAAGGGAGTGCAGTCTAAGAAATCAGGTAATGCTGAAGGAATTAGCTTAAGTAACGAAACAATAAAGGAGGTAGATGAGTTTTGCTACTTAGGCAGTAAAATAACAAATGATGATCGCAGTACAGAGGATATAAAATGCAGAATGGCAATGGGTAGAAAAGCGTTCCTGAAAAAGAGACATTTGTTAATCTCGAATATTGATTTAAGCCAAAGGAAGTCCTTTCTGAAGGCATTTGTGTGGAATGTTGCCTTGTATGGGAGTGAAACATGGACGATGAACAGTGCGGACGGAAGAGGATAGAGGCTTTTGAAATGTGGTGCTACCGAAGAATGCTGAAGATTAGGTGGGTGGATCGCATAACTAATGAGGAGGTACTGAACAGAATTGGGGAGGAAAGGAATTTCTGGCATATCTTGACTAAAAGAAGGGAACGATAGGTAGGACACATTCTTAGACATCAAGGAATCGTGAATTTAGCGTTGGAGGGTTTAGCGTCGGAGGGAAGTTGGGGTACAAACCGCAGAGGAAGACCAAGAGATGGATACAGTAAGCAGATTCAGACAGATGTAGGTTGCCGTTCTTTTGTGGAGTTAAAGAGGCTTGCTCAGGATAGGGTATTGAGGAGAGCTGCATCAAACCAGTCTCCGGACTGAAGACCACAACACATCCTTACTTAGTTATCATGTAAATAGTTTCATGTTCACCCTGTGATTACGAGATAGAAATCGAAAGTTTAAGTTGTTTTCGTGACGCAATTTCATGCTTCTTTTTGCGAACGTTGTCAGTCCACGTTTGATAATTAACTATATCTCTTTTTGCAGAAATGAGGTTGAAAATGGCGCATGTCATGCCTTTCTTACAAAATCATCAATTTTGTACTTCGTTATTGAACATCAATGAAACTTTATATTATTTCGAGTGATGAATTTTTCGACCGATTTTGTCTGAAATACCTAATTTAATAAAAAAAATAGCTCGTAAAGTTCTTTTCATTATAATACTTTACACCCATATGAACCACAGACATCGCCGAGGTGGGGTGGCTTGCGTGCCTCAACGATGCAGATAGCCGTACCGTAGGTGCAACCACAGCGGAGGGGTATATGTGGACAGGCCAGACAAACGTGTGGTTCCTGAAGAGGGGCAGCAGCCTTTTCAGTAGTTACAGGGGAAACAGACTGGATGATTGACTGAGCTGGTCTTGTAACATCAGCTAATATGGCTTAGCCATGCAGTTACTGCGAACGTGTGAAAGCAAGGGGAAACTACAAGTCGTTAATTTTCCCGACGACATGCAGCTCTACTGTATATATGATGATGGCGTCTTCTTGGGTAAAATATTCTGGAGGTAAAATAGTCCCTCATTCGGATGTCCGGATGGGGACTACTCAGGAGGATGTCGTCATCAAGAAAACAAATCGTGCATTCTACGAGTCGGAGTGTGGAATGTTCTAACCATTAATCGCGTAGGTAAGTTAGAAAATTTGAAAGAAAAATGGATAGGTTAAAGTTAGATATGGTAGGAATTAGTGAAATTCGGTGGCAGGATGAACAGGATTTCTGGTCAGGTGAGTACAGGGTTATAAATACAAAATGAGTTGGTGGGTACGCAGGAGTATGCCTGATAATCAATAAGAAAACAGGAATACGGGTAAGTTACTATGAATAGGATAGTGAACGCATTATGGTAGTAAAGATAGACACAAAACCAACACCGACCACAGTAGTGCAAGTTTATATGTCAACTAGCACGGCCGATGATGAGAATATCGATGAAATGTATGAGCAGATAAAAGAAATCATTCATAAAGTTAAGGGAGACGAAAACTTGCTTGTGATAGGGGACTGGAACTCGGTAGTAGGAAAGGGAAGAGAAGGAAATGTAGCAGGTGAATATGGACTGGGTAAAAGGAATGAAAGAGGAGATCGCTTGGTAGAATTTTGCGCAGAGCACAATTTAATGATTACCAACACTTGGTTTAATCATCATGAAAGAAGGCTGTATACGTGGAAGAGACCAGGAGACTCTGGAAGGTACCAGATTGACTTTATGATGGTAAGGAATAGATTTAGAAACCAGGTTTTAAACTGTAAGACATATCCAGGGGCAGATATATTGGTAATAAACTGCAGATTAAAACTTAAGAGACTGCCGAAAGGTGGAAAAGGTAGGAGATGGAACCTGGACAAATTGAAGGAACCAGAGGTGGCTGAGAGTTTCATGGGGAGCATTAGGCAAGGACTGGCTGAAGCCGGGAGGGGGGGGGGGGAGGTAGTAATACAATAGAAGAAGAATGGGTAGAGAGAGAGTAGTCAAGGCTGCAGAGGATCATTCACATAGGCAGAAGGACAAGACCTAATAGAAATCCCTGGATAACAAAGGATATACTGAACTTAATTGATGAGAGGAGAAAATATAAAAATTCAGCAAGTGAAGCAGGAAAAAATAAAATAAAATAAATAAATAAATAAATAAAAAAAGTACAAACGTCTGAAAAATGAGATTGACAGGAAGTGCAGACTGGCTAAGCAGGAGTAGCTAGAGGACAAATGCAGAACCGTAGAAGATTGTATAACTAGGGGAAATATAGATACCGCCTACAGGAAAATAAAGGAGATATTTCGAGACAAGAAAAGCAGCGGTATGAATATCAAGAGCTCAGGCGGAAAACCAGTATTACGCAAAGAGGGGAAAGCTGAACTGTGGAAGGAATATATAGAGGGCCTATACAAAGGAAATAAACTGGAAGACAGTATTCTAGAAATGGAAGACGAAGTGGAGGAGGATTAGATAGGTGATATGATACTGCGAGAAGGATTTGAGTCGAAACAAGGCCCCTGGAGTAGATGATACTCCATCTGAACTGCTGATATCGTTAGGAGAGCCAGTCATGAAAAAATGGTTCCACCTGGTATGCAAGATGTATGAGACAGCGGAAATACCTTCCGACTTCAAGAAGAATATTGTAATTCCAATTCCAAAGAAAGCAAGTGCAGACAAATGTGAAAATTACAGAACTATCAGTTTAATAAGTCATGGTTGCAAAATACTAACACGAATTATTTACAGATGAATGGAAAAAACTTGTGGAATCCGACCTCGGATCAGTTTGGATTTAGGAGAAATGTAGGAACACGGGAGGGAATACATTACGACTTTTCTTAGAAGATAGGCTAAGGAAAGGCATACCTACGGTTTTAGCGTTTGTAGATTTGTGGAAAGGTTTTGACAACGTCGACTAGAATACACTCTTCCAAATTCTGAAGGTATCATGAGTAAAATACAGAGAGCGAAGAGTTATATTAAACCTATACAAAAGCAGGCAGCAGTTATTAGAGTCGAAGGGCAAGAAAGGGACGCAGAGGTTGGGGAGTAAGACAGGGTTGTAGCCTTTCCCCAATGTTGTTCAATCTGTACATTGAGCAAGCAGTGAAGGAATGCAAGGAGAAATTTGGGGAGGGGATTAAAGTTCAGGAAGAAGAAATAATAACTTTGCGGTTTGCTGATGACATAGTAATTTTGTCGGAGAATGCAGAAGATCGGGAAGAGAGTGGACAGTCTCTTGAAAGGAAGGTATAAGATGAACATTAACAAGAGTAAAACTGATGTAATGTAATGGCAGAAAATCAGGCGATGCTGAAGGAATTACATTAAGTAATGAGACTCAGGCGAGAACCCTATGCTGCTCAGGACGTGCGCTAGCCGCGCGTTTCGCGTATTTCAAGCGTCAAATTCGCGTCGCAGTATCTCGCGATGTAATTGATATATTGCGATGCAATCAACGCCATGGTTTATGTGATTTGTCATGCTATGGATTGCTGAAGGAAAAATATAGTGTGTACATTAAAAAAACATAAGTTTGTGTTAAAAAACATGTTGCTTTCGTTTTAGAATGTTTCCAAATATTTACATTCATGGGCCCCAGCCGTATATTGATACCGGTGAAAGTCGTTTTCCAATCGCTGTTATTGTTCCAGAGATATTTTGGGTGGACAAGATAACTGGGATACCCTGTATATATAATGTGAATGTCTGTTCGGTGTACGCTTATCACGTCCAAACGACAAGACGCAGAAACTTGAATATTTTTAGTTACTAATTGATACCTGAGGAAGGTTTTAGGCATGTTTTTATAGCGATCTGATAGATATTTAGTAGTTTGAATAATATAACGCGAAATGCAGAACAAAAATTACTTTCTGAAAATTATATTTAATCTTTGAAAATGGTTTTATTGGTTGCATTGTTGCTTGAGGGTTGATAATGATAAAAGGGTGGAGTATATTGGGAGGGAAAGTTATCGGTGAAAATTCTACATGTGTGTGTGTGTGTGTGTGTGTATTAATGTTTCGCCCTGCAACGAAAACTACAGAACGCAAACGAATGGTCTGTGTGTAATTGTTGTCCGAAGTCTCCCATTGTACACCATAGCAGTTCCATGACGACAGCTATAAGGGGGTGGAAGATATGGTGGTTGAAAGTCGTCAAATTATTTTTAAAAATCGGACTTAAGGTCAGCGATGACGTTTGCGACTTTATGTTAAAATGTTCAAATGTTTGTAAATATGGGACTTAACTATGGCGTCATCAGTCCCTAAACTTACAAACTACTTATGAACTACTTACGAACTAGGACGACACAAATATCCATGCCCGAGGGGGGGATTCGAACCCCCGACCATAGTGGCCGTGCAGACCGTGACTGAAGCGTCTCAGTCCCCTCGGCCACTGCGGCCGGCTGCGACTCTATAGCGAGGAGGTTACATACAGCGAAACGTAATGCCACAGACCATATCTTTGGTCTATGCGTGCTACAATGTCTTCAGCTCTTTCTCTGTAAGGATAAGTATAGGAATAAGGAAATATAAGAATAATTAAATAAAGCAGGAAAAAAAAAAACAATTTCTTTTAATACATCTCTTTAAAAAAATCGATTTGACGTTTCGCGCATTACACCAAGTGATCCATCTGTGATATTATTACAATCATTATTGTTGAATTTCGTGACTGGGTTCTTCGAAACGAGTGCATTTCTTATCTATTCTCTGATAAACGTAACATGTTTTTAGAAAAAAGGAGATGGACAGAGAGAGAGTGGATAGGAAAAGTAGTAACTCAAGGTTCGAATAAATAAATAAATACCCGGACAACGCCGGGTTTTCAGCTACTATTAACATAAGGAAATAAGATCGAGTTTGATACTTCGTTGGAAGCTGTACTTCTAATTGTAACTGCCAAGAACATTGTGCCAAATATGAGAAAATTAGTAACTTCAAAGCGATGCTAAAGATCAACAAAGTATGTTGAAAGGTAGTGCAAAGTAAGGAGCCTTATAAAACTGTCTATAAACAAAAAATGGCATTATTATTATTGGTTTTAATAATTTACAAACAACAAGACGACTCTCGGGCCGCAGGGGTGCGGCCGAGCGCATTGAGGCGCAATGCTACGATGCGGGAGGGCGTTCCCCGTCGGGGGTTCGAATCCCCCCTCGGGCATGGATGTTTGTGTTGTCTTTAGTATAAGGTAGTTCATAAGTATCAACAAATAATACAATTCCTGAGACAACATTGTCTCGTTATAACATAGGTATTAAATATAAGGAGAGGCATTGAATTAAAATTTGTGCTGTGGCCGGGAATCGAACCCGGGACCTCCTACTTGCTAGGTAGACACGTTAGGCCACACAGCTAACACAGCGTTGCAGGCAAAGCGACTACACAGATTGTCTTAAAGCACGACCCCCCCCTTCATACCATATACTTTAATTCTACCTCATGTTCCCTGTGAAATGCGTACCGAATTGGCAGGACTCTCCTATATTGGAATAGCACCTCAGCAAAGAACGCGAATGGGAACAATCCCGCCTTATTCCTCAGGCCAAGGTGTTATAAATATCAACAAATAATACAATTCCTTATATTTCATACCTTTGGTATAACGAGACAATGTTGTCTCAAGGAATTGTAGACAATAATTCATAACTAGTTCGTAAGTTTAGGGACTGATGACCTCGCAGTTAATTTCCATAAGCTTTACTAACATTTGAACGACTGTCGGCTCGCTAAACGCTGCGACAATACATTTTTTTTCTTGCCACGCTCCTGACAGGGCTATGTCTGCCTCGCTCACGTGCCCCACAGCACAGGCGCTGCAGCATAGCACCGGTGCTTTTGCCGGTGCCTGCCGTTGTTCGCGAAGCACCAGAATTGGTGAGGCCTGCCATAGATGAAGCAGTTAGAGCAGGGGGAAGCAAGGTTGAGATTGGTGGATTCGGCAGTAGAATATAGGATGAGTGAGGTGGATAAGGAAGAAATAATTGGATTTGGTAAAGAATGGTTTTAAAGTAGGCTTAATGTCTGACGAGGCATCAGTGTTAGCACTTGTAGGGGATCTTGGAGAAATTTTATACGTGGTAGTATACTCCAGCATAATCAGTCTTGAATAATGAAGATGGTTCTTGCGGTTCGGAGCGACCAAGGTCGCGGCAATTGCCGTGTTCTGCTCGCAGGCGCAGAATGGCGTAGTTTATTTATTTATTCGTGTCAAAAGCACTTGTACAAACATAACATGAAGCACAAAAATAAAAATGAAGATCAATGAATATAAATACAAATTAGCCATTAATAGTACACATATTTACAAATAACAGTGGTAACAGTTCAAATGGTCTTTTCCCCAGGATTAAACTTTAAACTATGCTAGCCCAAAATCTGGCTACATCACGGGTAGCACCAGTCAGGTCCTACATGGTACAGCAGGCTGGACAAAGCTCACACTGTAGCAGATGCTTCGTAGTTTGTTTTTTTCCACACTCGCACATGACAGATGCACCAGAGAGGCCCCACCTTCTCATGTTGACTTTGGATCTTGTTACCTTGGTCCGCAGTCTATTGAGGGACTTCCACGTCATCCAGTCCTCCTCGTAGCCAGGTGGGAGTGCTTCCTGTGGGGTCATCCAGCCACCAAGATCCCCGTTCTTTGCTCTCCAAATCTCCAGCCAGATCAGTTGTGGTGATTTGTCGAGCTCCGTCGTTGCATGCAGAAAGCTTTTCCTGATTTGAGTCTGCTATGGGCAGGCTGATAATCAAAACAGGGGCTGGGTTGATAATTTCGATGCCTTTGCTCGTTCCATTCTGGCTGTGACTTCCCTTCTAATCCCAGGTGGCGCTATACCAGCCAGGCAGTATAGTTTTTCAACTGGCGGTGGCCTTAGACATCCCGTGACAGGTTTCGTTTAGAGCCACATCCACTTGTTTAGCGTGGCATGAGTTGTACCATACTGGGCACGCGTATTCTGCAGCTGAGCAACACAGGGACAGGGCTGTGGTTCTTAATGTGTTGGGTTGTGCACCCCAGTTTGAGCCTGTGAGCTTGCGAACAATATTATTTCTAGCAGCTACTTTGCATTTGGTGTTCATGCAGTGCTCTTTGTAGGTAAGCGTTCGGTCAAGAGTCACACCCAGATATTTAGGGGTGGCGTTGTGTTTTAGTGAAATATCTTCCCAGTTTATCAAATGTTTGTGAAGCTTACGGGACCTAACTACGGGGTCATCAGTCCCTAAACTTACAAACTACTTATGAACTACTTACGAACTAGGACGGCACAAATATCCATGCCCGAGCGGGGATTCTAACCCCGCGACCGTAGTGGCCGTGCAGACCGTGACTGAAGCGCCTCAGTATCTTCGGCCACCGCGGCCGGCCCCAGTTTATCTGTAGGGGCTTGACGCCTTCTTGTTATTTGGATGAAAAGCACAGGTTTGAGTTTTTGAAGGATTGGGTTTGAGTTGGTCTTTCCTATAATATGCTGTGAGCTCTTCGAGGGATCGTGATACCTTTTCTTCTACACTCTAATGTAAAAACGGTAAGGCTGCTGGTCTTAATGACATTTGTGTTGAACAATTAAAACATTTTGGCCCAAGGACCAGAAGGTGGCTTGTTGAAATGATGAACATCTGTATGACGGGATGTAAAATCCCAAAAATATAGAGAAAGTCCAAAGTCATAGCCATCTTGAAACCGAGCAAACAGCAAATGACCCTAAGAATTATAGACCCATCTCTCTGTTGTGCCACCTATTTAAGATTTTCGAAAGAATGATACTCCACAGGCTCCCCGACACAGTCGACCCGCTTCTAATCCCGCAAATGTAGTAGTGTGGGTGCGCTGTTTGTGTCATATCAATAACTGGAAACTGAGTAGTTCATTTAAATTTTAATAGATAATAATCAACAATCATCTTTTGCTAAAAAGTGAGTACGATTTTACATATTTCGAAATCCCTTTTCCTAATGATCAGAAGTCACACACACACACACACACACACACACACACACACACACAAACACACACTGTTTACTTTAGGCAGCGCAAGGAAACAATGAAACTTGAAAAAATTGCAACCACTTGTCATGTTTCGTTTAGGGAGTAAAGGGGAAAATCTTGAGTTTTATCTCTCTCTTATGCTACATTATAAAGAAATAATTAAAAGTTACGTTCAAAAGTAAACACCAAATAAAGCAGATGAAATCTAAAAATTTACTAGTAATATTTAAAAAATCATAACTAGCGATAATTTGATCTTCTGGCGTTGATAAAAGTTAGGGAGAAATAAGCAGATTTGCCTTTAAAAAATACTTATTTTATATATTTTAATTTTTGTACGCGTTAAGTAACAAAATAGTTGTAAAATCTAAATTATAGTTCAGTGACGCTGAACAGAATACGCAAAGAACTCGTACTCTAAAGATTAAAAACAGTTTGAAACACAACGAGGATGGGCGAGCGCAGTGGACATAACGGACGACAGTTTAGTAATGAGAGTGAGCTGGAACTGAAACCCTGACAGGTTGCGTGGCCTTCAGAAATCAAATGTTTGTAGAGTTTATGGAACTTAACTACGGAATCATCAGTACCTAAACTTACAAACTACTTATAAACTAACTTATACTAAGGACGGCACAAATATTCATGCCGAGGGGGGATTGGAACCCCCGACCGTAGTGGCCGTGCAGACCGCGACTGGCGCGCCGCAGACCGCTTGGCCACCGCGGCCGGCGGTCGTGGAAATACAAGTCGCTGCAACCGTTCCGGCTTTCCGGACAGAGACCGTCAAAGCGACAAATGAAATGCCGCTACTTGTATCTAGTTACTCGTTCCTTCCGTTCCCTTTTGTGAACCGTTCCTTTGGACCTGTTCGTTCGCGAACGAACCATCTCTAGGTCAAACCGCTCGCGAAATGTTGACAAAGCTAACAACAATTGCAGCATTTGGTATCAGGATAAAGCCCGTCTATATTTTTCCAGGGCTGGGAAGTCGTTACACATGCTCCATACAGTCTCGATTTCTGACCTTACGAGCCCCATATTTTTTGGTGCCTTGAGGAAAGACATTCATGGCCATCGGTATGTTTCGGACAAACAGGTATACACCTGGGAAAAATCATGGTCAGGTAGCTAACTGTAAATATTTGTGCATGCAGGAACTGACCGTCTCGTCTCTGTGTTAACAAAAATGTTCAAATGTTTGTAAGGCTTATGGGACTTAACTACGGGGTCATCAGTCCCTAAACTTACAAACTACTTATGAACTACTTACGAACTAGGACGGCACAAATATCCATGCCCGACCGTAGTGGCCGTGCAGACCGTGACTGGAGCGCCTCAGTCCCCTCGGCCACCGCGGCCGGCTCGGTGTTAACAGTTTTGGTGATTGCTACTGATATAATGCGCAGTTTACTTAGTTTCCTATGCAGGCGTCTTCCTTTAATTTGCCTGCCCCTTATAGATGACTGTGACTTGTCTGCTTTTCAATCACTAGGACCAGTTTCTTGCTCAAGAGACCCACAAGCTAAGGCGCTCCAGTCACGGTCTGCACGGCCACACTACGGTCGGGGTTTCGAATCCCCCATCGGGCATGGATATTTGTGCCGTCCTAGTTCGTAAGTAGTTCATAAGTAGTTTGTAAGTTTAGGGACTGATGACCCCGTAGTTAAGTCCCGTAGACTATACAAAAACTTTTTTTTTGAGACCCTCAGAAAATTACGTTAAATAGGAGGGAATAAAAATGGAAGAGATTCTGTGTGGAATCTGTCAGTGACTCTGTGGGGCCCGGCGGCTTCACTGTGCTTTAGAGATTTGAGTTGTTTTTCAACACCACTATTACAAGTTACAATGTCAGTGAAATATCAGTCAGCAATATCTCTTGATGTTCCTATGTAACGAAGGTTCCTCTCTTGTCAAGAAGTATCTGTACGCTTACTTTTTGCCACTGACGGCTTTCACGTACCGCAAAAATTTGATTTAGGAAATTCTTCTTATTAATGGATCAGAAGTTATTCATAGCTTCAGGCACCGCCTTTCTGATTGCCATCCGTTTTTCGACCAGTATTTGTCATTGTTCTTGATATTGTTTGTCTTGTTCCTATTTTGGAGAATACGTAAAGAAGGTTACTAATTTGGTTTCTATACCATGGTGACTCTCCAATATAGAGTATTCAGTACTAGAGCAGTTCTATTAAAAGTACAAGTTATTACCACGCCCTCTCAATGGGCGCTAGTGGCTGTTAGGACACACTTGAAAATAAATTTCTCGAGCACACTTACTAATTTATTTATGCTTTACGTGTTTCAACTTTCGTCATTTTCAAAGAAGACAAAAAAGACTGGGTTATAGTTATCCACCACTTACTTTGTTAGTCAGGAATAGCAATGTACAAAAATATCGTTACACTTACCAAAATTTCATTAAAAATTGTTCTCCGTATTCAAAACTTCGTCTTATTGATACGTATCATGACATTAAAACAGATCTCTAAATCGCATATCCCCAGACTGTCACACCAAGAGTTTTAAATGGGGAATAATTTGTGACAAAATTTTAGTAAGTATAGCGATACATGTACAGTGTCCATTGTTATTCATTAAGAGAAATTAGGGCTCGTACTTAGGCATATAGGCATTCTTTTTTTCCTCGTTCAATTTGGGAGTGGAATAGGAAAGGAAATGCCTAGTAGTGGTACAGTGTACCCTCCGCCACGCACCTTACGGTGAATTGCGGAGTATGTATGTAGATGTAGATGTAGATTATAACAAAAAGTGTAATAGAGTACTGATACCAGCGTCTTTTTTTGTAGTTCTAGAAAATGATGAAAGTCGGAACGCTTAAAGTATAAATGAATTGCTAACAAGTTAGTCTGATCAAGACATTTATATTATTTTCAGTTTCTTTCTTATTAGATAATTACATGTTACTTGCTTCCCAACAAGAAAAAAATCTTTTTTATGCCCAAATCGATGTACCTTCTCCGTTAAATCTGTATTATTTTTTGCCAAATCCGTTCTTCTTCAAGTTACTGTTTTATTCAGATTCCTATATTGTTGCAATCTTTGTGCGTTATTTTTGTCACCTTTGACGTTATTTTCGTCGCCGCACCGTACTATTCACATGAATGTTGACGATGGTGATACGCATTCGTTCACTATACTTTTTGGAAGTTTTGAACTGGAACATTAAAAGTACCGAAGCTCCCTATAAACTTTGCTTTTCAATTTTCCTCCGCTTCAAAAACGGAATAACCAGAATTTTAATGTATTCTTGGATTAGTGAATTTCTCCCTTAGGTAGCACAATTATGAGATATTAGGCACTCCATTTAAAACACAATAATTAGAACGAAAAGAAATATAGTTGGTTGTCTTCACCTTTGGCCTGTTTCTTTATGTCCATCTCGCTATCGTTAAAGTTAGTTCCTTTAAATAAATAAATAAATAATAAAAATGACGAAGATATGAACGCAGCGATCGATAAACGTTTCGTTATGTGAATTTAACGCAGAGTCCACCGATTAATTGCAGTCTATGTCGGATTTCTTTAAGTAAGACATGGGCGATCAAATATTAATGTTTTAGTGTCATTGTATTTATGTTAAGGAATAAATTTTACCTATTATTTGACAGAAAATAACGTGACTTAAGCAGCAGAAACGTCGCTGAAACATATCTAACAGATAAAAATGAATCTTTGTGTGTTCGTATTTTCTGCGCGGCCATACCGTTCAGACGATTGTGACGAAACTTTGTCAACATATTGCTTGCACTTTTGCGATGGTCATAGACGCCATTATATGACTGTACTACAAATAGTTCAAGAGATATGACGTAATAAACAATGAAATGCGCGAATAAGTGCTGCATCATGCGACGTCTGCTTCTAAACTACTTTACCGGTTTCAACCGAATTTGGTACACATATTCCTTTCATGAGTAACAACGTATGGGTAAGAACTGCTTATGACATATAGTTCAGGAGATATGACGTCATAAACAATTATATGGGTTGATAACCTGTGGCATCATGCGACATGCGAAAAAGGACACTTCATTCATCCTATAATCTTCATGACATTTTGGACACTTCACCTTCAAAACAAGTGGAAGGTTACTGTCACATTTGGATGGTGCAAGGCGGAGGATACTTTACATATGGACTTAGTCAGATTTTACAGTTGTATTCCGATCCTGATGAAATTTTTATGATTGAACAATTGAGTTTATCAGTGCAGTATTAATATATGCAGATTACCTACAATCATTTCAATTAATTAACGTGACTAAACAGTTAATTTTCAGATTTCGGCGAAGTTTCGAATGAAAAGTGAGGGAGGGAGGGATGTTTGTGATATAGCAGTTGGCACATGAAAATGGCCCCCACCATGAAGACGTTTCCTATGTGGGACGACATTCCGACAGTCAAATCATATTCACCAGACCTCAGCAACCTTGCTGTTTTTCCTTTCTACAGATTCTGAGGACAATTCGGTAGAAAAGAGATATGAGCTGAGTGAAAAAGGTTAACAAAATGCTTTGAAGTGGCTGGTCCCTGGCCCGAGCAAGAACGGGTATGTAGCCTCAAAGACTTCCACTTCGGAATCAATTTGGAAGTTCGGAAATATTTTAGTTTTACGTGCTTCGAAAACTATTATCTCGTATTTCAAGCATCCATTTCTACTAATGTTTACTGACCAACTTACCAGATATGAGGTTACGGCCCTTTGCAGCTATTGCATAATGAAGGAACCAGAGTCGACGTGAATTTCCGACGACCGTGTTGTCGACATACCTACAAGAAAAACAAAATATCAATATTAAACCACTTTCGATTTTAACAATGCGTAGAAACAACGGATTAATTTGTATCATAAAAGGTATAAAAATTTGTTCACACACCATAAAATGAAACTATAACGACATGGTACACAAAACTGTTGTGTTCTTGTTGTGATCTTCATTTCAAAGATTGGTTTGATGTAGTTCTCCACACTGTTCTATCCTATGCAAATCTTTTTATCTATCTTCCAGGTCTTTTGCTATCTCTGACAGAATTAGAATGTCTTTGGCAAACTGCAAAGTTTCTATTTCCGCTCGCGGAACTTTAACTCCTTTACAAAATTTCTCCTTACTGTCCACAGCTAGCTAAATGTCCAGATTGAATAATGCTACGGAGAGGTTACAACCCTTTCACTCGCTTCCCAACTACAGTGTACATGTCTTCGCATTCTTTTGTAAATAATTCCTGTTACTGTTTTGCAGTTATGACTTTTTAAACTGATATGTCTGAAAAATTCACGCCTGTCTGCTCCTGTTTTCTTTGAAACTGGAATACTACATTCTTAATTAAGTCTGACAATATTACGCCTATTTTAGACATCTTTCAAACCAGTTGCAATGTTTAATTCTCTCCATAATTAATGGATTGGGACACAGATGATTAGATTTTGTAGGTGGAAGGAAGTACGAGAAGCTGTATAGAATTTTTTTTTTAATTTTGCGCGACCGGATTCGGCGCTTCAAATACACCACGTTTAGGTTCCTAGCCGAACAAGACAAATACGACAATAATAATACTGTTAACCAACAAATGCATTACAAAGTCATGTATAAAAATGTTAATAAGGTCACTATGCAACGAATTAGTGTAAATTACATCATAAAATGGGACTTCCTCCATTTTTCCCCAATTTTTTTTTTTTTAATACAAATGTAAGTAGACGACTCCATCTGGAGTCTGATGCAGAGCGACCACATTAAAATTATTAAAATTAGAAGAACCAGCTTTGGCCGCATTGAAACCTTCATTTTTTATATTACAGATAGATTTCAGTCGGTGTCTGACCATCTTCAGTGCTAGAGTCCAAGCCCTGTGGGCCCACAAAAACTTGCACTTTGCATGTTAGCATAAGATAGGAGGTACTTCCTACCTTATGTTAACATGCAAAGCACAGGTTTTACTTCCTATCTTATGTTAACTTGCAAGTTTTGGTGGGCCCACAGGGCTTGGACTCTAGCACTGATGATGGGCAGACACCGACTGAAATCGATCTGTAATATAAAAAAATAAAGGTTTCAATGCGACCAAAGCTGGTTCATCTAATTTTAACAAATGTATGTGATCGTGAAGAAAAATAAATGGCAATAAGGGAATGTTTGTTTGTTTGTGTGTGTTTGAAATTTTCTTATATGGTATATTTTTACTGGACAGAAAAATTGTTTCGAAGACCTAAATCTCAATGAACGCTAAAAGAAAATATTTATTACTTTGAAATCTGATACGTGTGATTTTACGACTGTCTGAAGATAATCTAACGTCTTACTGTGTTCATTCAAGTACTTTTGTAATTCTGGTAACACTACGTCAGGGGATATGTGAGATTTTATGATTCCTGTTCGGTGAAAAGCATTTCAATCTGTAATTTCTGCCAGTCCTTAGAAATCTCTACGGGTCAGCATAGCTGGCAGTACGTTGCACCCTAGGGCTTCTTTTAGCAGACACAGCTGGTGCAGACACCACACGCTTGAACACGCATATGCTATGGGGCCGCGATCGAATCTCATTCCAACTCTCTTCCCTCAATTAATTAATTACGGCTTTTGGACATTAATAATTAGATGGACCACCGATGGCGGCCGAAAACCGTTTCCCACATTAATGGGGCATAATACATTAACGCCGAAATAGGTTTAATGTTCCTTGCGGCAATTTCCGGCTATACTGAACTGGTCCCGAATTTCCAAATCCGTTGGAAGTGAGACGGTGGTGAATCAGAATGCCTAGAAGGCGGTGGCTAGCAGACGGCAGTACGTCTTCTTTGGTTGTCCAGAGGCCACTGAACTGCGGTATTTCGAAGAGAAGACTCCCTATCCAGAATCACAATTGCTCTTTTTCGATGTTACTTTCCCTGGAAGTCAGTTTCCATCCTGCTAATACATGGATTACCAAGTTCTCTTTTGGAAACAGTTATGCAGATTAGTCAATTTCATCTATAGTCAGCGGCACTGTTATGAGCAACTGATTTAATGGTTTTTATTTATTTATACGTGTCCAAATACAAAAGATTAGATGTATGCAAATATTACAGAATATATGCCTGGTTATATTCCACGTGGTGCTCAAAATTCTGCTGAAGACAACGAGATCCTCATTGACCTAGGTTCTGAGAGTTTTGTGTAGTTGATTAGGTTCTGATGTCTTGAGACTCACCACACTCGCTTAGCTCTTCCTTGAGATATATCCCCATTTCTTCAGGTTTACCTTACACCGAGATACGCCAATTCTCAGATTATTAGACTTTCCATGTCTTATACGGGATGTGATGAGCTGCAGCAAGTTCTTCTTTGGAGTTGTTCCAATATTCCTCTAAATAATAGCTACTCCATAGTTGCATTCAATCCTTTGTAGTTGATGTCAAATTTGATTATGCTGTCTGAAGGACGGTCTTTCTCAGTTTTAGTCTTGGTGTCCGATGTTCACACCCAAGCATGGGATGTCTGAGGTCCAACTGCTTCTTCTTCCTCTCTGTTTTTGCTATGTTATGCCTTCTGATATCTCGAGGTGCTACATCCAGAAGACAGTAGATTTCTTAACTGGGATTGCTGCCATACAGCCTGTTAAACAATACGTTCTGCTTCATTTGGGGCAATATTTACCTGTTTAGCATTGCTGGAGTTCTGCCACACAGATGCTGCATATTCAGTAGCAAAGATGCACGAAGAAAGGGCAGATGTGCGGATGTGCTCCTCAGTTGTTGCCAATCAGTTTCCGGATATTATTATTCCTAGCACAGCCTTCTTTCATTTTTGTATCTGTGCAGTGGTCTTTGAAACAAAGGAAACACTCGCTCTCTGCTAGCTATTAACCTCTCCAAATTATGTTTAGTTTGTTCCTAGGCTCTCTTTTCCGTACGTGGCATCCACACACACTAGTTTACATGCAAGGTTTAGTTTCAAGTAGTTGCTATCGTAGTAGTCGGGTAATCGTTGAAGACCGGTTCTTTAACCTGTTCTGAGTTTCGATTCAGGATAATTTATTCTACGACTATGGAGATGATACCGCTCGTACGTTTTTGGAACCTGTTGGCTGTATTATAGGTTGCAGTATGACTACAACATTAGTATTAGCAATCTTGAAACACTAGCGTCCATAATATCTAGAACCCACTCTTGGTTGATGGTTCACACAGTTTTATTTTTCGTTCTCAAGTCATCTAGTCCAGCACATTAGGGTGGATGTTATAAATTCCCAGATAATTTACATTGGAAATGGCAACGAAAGTCCCTGCCGACGGCGGCTTCTTCGTCTGCTTCCCGCCTCCATAGTCCAGTGGACAGCGTGGTTGGTTGCCACGCAGGGGGCCCGGGTTCGATTCCCGGTCGGGTAGGAGATTTTCTTCGCTCGGGGACTGGGTGTTGTGTCGTCCTCATCATCATTCCATCATCATTGACATGCAAGTCGCTGAAGTGGCGTCAGATAAAGAGACTTGCACCAGGCAGGCTGAACACGACCCCAGTTGGGGTCTAACGGTCATAAATGCCACACGATCATCATCATCATCGTCTGCTTCGATGGAAGATCAGTTGGTAAAACGAAGCCTGGATTCTAATCTATCTCGGACACTGACTAGGCGCATAATTGAAATTCTGCCGCAAAATCGCCACCTTTAGGTTTTGTTGGAGAGAGAGCCGACATTGCCAACACCGATCAAGAAAGAAGGAAGCGCTGCAAACCCTGTCTCACAACTAGTACAAGAAGACTGACGAAATACTCGTGTAAATCCTGCGGACAGTATCTGTGTCTTCAACATTGTGATTTTGTTTGCCGAGAAGGATGCGAATTGGGTGCTCCTCCAGAAGAAACCTTATTTGTTATATTTTTCGTTGTAAGTTACTTTTCAGGACTTTGTATGTCGTACAAACCATGTAAAAGATTTCCTGGACAATCTATTTTTCCAAGCGTAGTTCCTTATTTCTATGTTCTATGTGTATGAAATAACTCTATAATGAAATTATAAAAAAAAAAAAAAATAATAATTATAGAACCTCATATAGAAGCTCATCCATAAGTGATTTCTCAAAGAATTGTTAATTTGTGTGAATGGATCTGACAGACCCGGTGCCAGCATCCGTGCGACTTTAGTGGCGCCAGCAGCGGAGTGTCGAGAAGTAGCGCGCCTGAGGCAAGGTGCATGTCGGCCACGAGGATCAAAGTTGTACCCGCAGTTGACACCTCGTCTTGTTTGCGGACCGACTGAGTGGTATGTGGCCGCGTATCAACATCCACTTCACGCATCGGGCGCTTCGTTTACATAATTGGTGGGACCACGAGGCAGTAGGCCTACACAGGGCCGCGCGCTGCTGAGGCCTGCGAGTGGCCGCCACTGGACACACGCGACCTGCAGCACGGGTTGAGCGGCGCGTCCGCGGAGGAAGGTTCCTCCACGGGAGGTGCCGGCTTGAACGTATTCTCCAGGTATTTGACAACAGTATGTACACCATGAAAATGCACAGACAGTGTTGCAAGACAGGCATTAATGCTAGTTGCCAAGTTCAGTCTGCGACTCCTCCTGAGCGAGCATCAGTTTTCCACACACTGTACCCTTAAACTAACCGGGAAGAAAAAATAAATAAATAAAAAGAAAATCACCACTTGTTAATGGTCACTCACAAAAATAAGTTCAAATACTAGCTGTACGCGATCCCGCGTTATCTTGATTTATTTCCGGTTAAATGAGAAAGTAAGAAAGCACGCATTCCTAATAAGTAATGCTTTGTGAATTGGAATCGGATGTACATCCTACACTCCTTGCTCCCTTTATCTCACTGTCCCCCTCTCTCCGCCCCTCTCCTCTTTCGCCTCTCTTTGTCCATTTGTCCTCCCTCGTCTTTCGGTGCATCTCATCCTCTCCCTCTCCCTTCCCCTGTCCTCCTCCTCTTCTGTTTGTCCATCCGCTCCTCCTTCCCCCTCTTTCTGTGGATCTCCACCGTCTCCCCCTCCCTGCTCTACCTGTTCATCTCTTTCTTCTTGCTATGGTAGTTTCTTTTCCATCTCTTACAAGTCTGCCTAACCTAGAGCCTTCTTTCGAGTTACGCTCAAAACCGATATCTCTCAAAGTTCTTAACCGAATGCTTTGAAACTTTGTCATGACAGTCCATTGTCAAGCGCGTTGCCGGCCGCGGTGTCCGAGTGGTCTGCGGCGCGCCAGTCACGTTCTGCACGGCCACTACGGTCGGGGGGTTCGAATCCCCCCTCGGGCATGGATATTTGTGCCGTCCTTAGTATTAGCTAGTTCATAGGTAGTTTGTAAGTTTAGGGACTGATGACCCCGTAGTTAAGTCCCATAATCTCTACAATTATTTGAACATTTCATGCGCGTATTTTTGTGCACCAAATTTTTAGATTTATGCCACATATTCATTTACATAAATTTAATGAGGGGGAACTTTTTTTTAATGGGAAACTATAGTTTGGTAATTATTTTCTAATAGCGACTCTCGAAAGGAATCGAATGATGCGTAACATTAAGGTCTTTGAGAGTCTATAAGGTCACATGAATGTCATTTACAGAAGGTGTTGGAAGTGAAGCCCATTGGTGTCAATGCAGCGCTGCAATTTTCTTATCATGGGTTCAGTAGTAATAGTATCACGTTGGCACTTATCGAAGCACATGCTCTGGCAATTCAGCCGGCCTCAGTGGCCGAGCGATCTGAGGCGTGCCAGTCACGGTCTGCACGGCTGCTGCGGTCAGGGGTTCGAATCCCCCTTTGGCATGAATGTTTGTGCCGTCTTTAGTATAAGCTAGTTCATAAATAGTTTGTTAGTTTAGGGACTGATGACCCCGTAGTTAAGTCCCATAAGCTCTACAAACATTTGAACATTTGCTCTGACAATTCTCTCTCGCATATCTTCAGTTGTAAAATTGTGAAGGCATTGGAGAAGGAAATGAAGGGAATTCAACTCGGGATTAAAAAAGAGCAGAGAATCGACGTGAAGTATCTGGCTTTCGCAGACGATCTTGCCATCCTAACGATCAATTGAGGAGAAGCCAAACTTGCGCTGGATAAGTTGCACGAAGTATCAAAGAAAGCTGGTCTACAAATTTCCTATGCCAAAACTAAGTACACGGAAAGCAAGGCAGCAAACACTCTACCCATCACAACCGGTACGGGAAAGTGGCACAAGTTAGACACTTCAAGTGTCTAGGAGAGATCATCCCACAATCAAGACTGAACCCAATAGACAATCAAGAAAAAGTCTCCAAGTTACAAAAAGCACATATGATCACTTGCAATCACTTCAATAAAAGATCTATTCCTGTCAACGCAAAAATAAGACATTACAAAATAGTAAGTCTACCCGAAGCACTCTACGCTGCAAAAACTATGTTGATTCATTGTCAAACGAAAGTACGCTAATTTAAAAGCAGAAAAGGAAAATTCTACGGAATTGATCTCGAGAAAAACAATGAACATATATGAAAGAAATATGGTTTTTTATAAAAATACAAAAAAATCACAATGACGAAAAGACGGCTAAAATTTTATGGACATTTAAAAAATGAGAAAAACACGATTACGTTAATAAACTGAAGAAAACTGTAGGATCGACAGAAGCAATGAAGAAATTGCAAACAGTATAGGTGTTACAGAAGAAATAATATGTGACAGAAATCATATCAGGCTACTGATAGAAAACGAAACCTATGAAGAAGATAAGCCCGAACCTCGATCAAAGAGAGTGTGGACAGATGAACAGAGACGAGCAGTTGGAGAGGAAATGAAGTAGTACTGGGAGGAAAGAAAGAGAAAGAAACAGCATTAGTCTTTAGTTGCACGCGGACCAAATTCATAAATAACTATTTAAAAAATAGGCATATAAACTCCTTGCTTTATTAGAGTGCAGCGTTGTGACAAAAATTCAAAGCAACCAGGTAAACGGTATTGCACGAACGGAAATTACATTTTTGCTAATGTAGATGAAGCAAATTGATAGTTGTAACAACTAATAATCTTGAATTCACAATTATATGTTTATATTTGAACTGACAACGCACCAATGTCCGTTACATTAGATGAGAACAGACACTGTCATGAATTGCGATCATACAAAATAGCAGAAAAAGTGTGAAGATGTTAATTAGCTCAACGTGACATCCGTTGCAGGTGATTGAAGTTGTTCTTGCAAAGCTGTTGTGAATACTACAACAATCTGTATATGTCGACTTTTGACTTCAAAACACCACCCAAATAGTCACCTAGAATCTGCTCTTTTAGTATCACGTTAAGGGTTGGAGCTAGGCATTCTGTGTACTGAACTGTTCGCTGTGAAAGATTACGTAAGTTGCATTTTAGGTGTCCGATTATCATAATAGTAACGGGAGCATAGGACTGCACAAAATCATTGTTTTCAAATCGTAGTAGACTGATGTTTATGTGCCTCCCTATTGATATATCAACTCGCTCTCAGAAATTCTCTCGTGCGAAAGCATAAATTTCATGTTTATTTCCAGCTCTCGTTAATCCAAAACACATCTGACGTAACTTTTTTTCATCAGAGCTGAGAGCGATGAACCACTGACTTGCGTTTCGCAGGACATTGTGATGTGCCCACTATGCAAATTGGTTGAGTCTAGTCGAAAGAGAAGCTGTTATACTGACGTTTTGCTGTCGTTTATACGAATCAAGTACGAATATGATACTGTACAATTTACACCACGCATATTTAAGAGTGTTATTTGAAATGTTGTAAATATTAGGTTTTGCTACAATTTGTTTGAACCATGTGACACGTCTACCGGCCAAATTGGAAAAAAAGTCTTGTTTCTTATATTCCGTGAACTGGATCGAGAAAAACTGTTCTGCACCGATCTCGTAATGTCAGCCATGACTTGGATTTCAGGGAGCTTTAAGTTGTCGCGCTAAGTGACCGCTAAACAGAGACATGCCAGACCGGTTGTGGTCCCAATCGGTTACACCGCTCTGTCGTCGTCGTCCCTGTACACAGTGACCTACTAAAGGAGAAATTGCTGTGTTAATGCAACAAAAATTGCACTCGCTCGTCTTTTCTATGCACCAATCAGTTTTACTCTTTATTTTTCAACGCAGTGAGCATGTAGTTACTCTTTCCTCCATCAATACACCGTATACTAGTATTACTGTATGAAAGCGACGAGCATCACACACTCGCCTGGACCATAAAGTTACAGTTCAACGTTAATAAGTTATAATTTTTTGTTTTACAATGATTTATGAGAAATACAAAGCAGTAAAATTAAAAAAAAAGCTATTAATTTATGTCTTGAAATCCACATAGTTGCAACTGGGAAAAGAAAACCTGTTTGACAACTTGTTCACTTTTTGTATGAGTCCCCGTTGAGGGTCCGAATCCCCCATCGGGCATGGTTGTTTGTGCTGTCTTTAGTATAAGTTAGTTTATAGGTAGTTCGTAAGTTTAGGGACTGATGACCCCGAACTTAAGTCCCATAACCTTTACAAACATTTGAAATGAAATTATCGTATGACATTTTTGACAGGTAGACTCTATCTTGGATTTTTCAGAGGCTTAGTGCAAGTATTTTTATCTGACGCCGCGTGGACGACTTGCGTATCGATGATGATGAAAATGATGTTAAGGACCACAAATAATTCCCAGTCCCCTGGCGGGAATCGAACCTGTGCCCATTCCATGGTATTCAGCTTTTTCTTCTTCTATTTTATGGACATAGCTTAGGACAAAATAAATTTACAATACAACTAAATGAACCAATGCTAAGGTACGGAGGACACGAGACCATAGTGACTTTTCAGGAGAGTAGAAATATAATGTCAATATTTTCAGCTTGTCCAAACGTGTCTTGTTTCTATCATCAGTCTTACGACAGGTTCCACACAGGCAGCCAGGCATTCCTCTCCTGCATCAGCCTCTTCATTTCTAAGCAGCACTTCCACCCTTCATCCTCAGTTATTTGCTGTATGTATTCCAATGTTTCCTTGCAGTTTTTATCCTCTCCAGCTCCTTCTAGTACCATGGAGGACATTTCCTGATGTCCTATCACCATGTCCCTTTTGTGATTTCCGTATCGCCGATTCTTCAGAGAATTTGCTCATTCGTTATCTTATCAGTCCACCTAATTTTAAATATTCGTCTGTATTATCACATGTCAAATGCTTAGACTCGTCTGTTCCGGTTTTCCTACTGACCATGTTTCACTTTCATACAAAGGTGTAATTTAAACCTAAATTATTAGAAATTTATCCCTCAAATAAGGCCAATTTTAGATACCGGTAACTCCTCTTGGCCATAATTTCTTCTTAGCCTGTGCCAGTCTACTTTTTATGTTTACCTTGCAACATGTAACGTGCATCATTTTAGTTCCAAGGTAGGAGAATTTCTTAATTTCACGTAAGTTTCTCGCTATTTTAATTTCCACTACAGCTCATTACTTTTGACTTTTACAGTTTTCTCTCAGTCCATATTTTGTAATCATTACTTGTTTATCCTGTGGTTTTACAAGTATACAACAGTTATAAATTAGATACAAATATCCAAATTTGAAAACCACTTCAGAGCACATGGAGTCACTTCACGCAAACTCTCCAAATCATCGCTAAATGCTCGCAGCTGACACTGTTTGACGATGTGTTCTACGGTTTTCTCCCCGTCTCCGCAGTCACACACCACTTCTTCATGGTGTAAGCACTCCTCCATTTACAAGTCCTGTTTCGGTTCAGCCTCAGTTATATCGGATGCCAGACGCAGCACTAAAGGTGCGCTGACATGACAGAACTCTCCGTTTGGTGTGGGTTGGAATCTCACGACCTTCTTTGATGGATCTCGATCAGGTGGGCGTCGTGCGGTGGATGTTCATTCCAGTGTTCTTGCCACTTAGCGGTCACGTTGAAGTAACTGATACTTTATGTGTCACAGCAGGGAGATTTCCGTGATTTGAGATGACATGTTTGGAGGATCCTGTAGAGTATCATACAAGGGAGAGTTCTTGAGGAAATTTACCTTAGGTGCTTTCCTTCTTAGAACTTGCGGACCAATATTAGCCGGAACTGGTAACCACAGAATGGGGGGAGATCTAAGGTAAAGCAGTCAACAATCCGAAGAGGGTTTGAACACCACAGTGCTTTACTAGGCATGGTCCTGTTTGGAGGTGGTATGCCATTGCCTTCCTCCGACATTCTAATTGACTTACCCAGCCAGTTATAGGGCGACCTACAGTTTAACGTGGATTTCGAATCACAGTGCTACCCGATATTTTTCATATCAGCAACATTGCCAGGGGTGAAAGAAGTGGAAAGTGACAGATAAAAATCCGAGCCAAAAAGCCAAGTTTCTTCGTAAGCATTAAACGCTGTTCTTTGAATGTCAAAAGATCGGTGAATAGTGATACCTGCGTAACGTTGTAGTTATGTTGTTCTTCAATTCTATCAAAAGTGACTTGTAGCTTCCTTTAGACTTCTTTATTATTCAGGTGGAATGTGGTAACCCCAGTTTTATCTGGGTTGGATGAAGACTCAATTTATGGAAGTAATCACTTAATCAGGTCACTCATCATTATGTGCTCGCCATTACGTGCTACTAGTGCTTGAGGTCTTTACTCTGGAAGACTAATGCTAGGTCGTCTACATACTGGAGTTTCGTGGAGTCCGTGTTTGGCATGTCATCGATATATTGGTTAAACATGAACCATGGGATTGGCCGTTATTTAGCTTCCTGTATCTCCTAGATTGTCCGTTCAGGAATATCTTAGAGCGTCTTTCCGAGAGCATGCTGTTCACTACAAGCTTTTAAAATGGAATAATTTGAATAAACTCCAACATCAATCCTTCCCACCACAGTGTCATAAGCTGCTGCAAGGTGCACAAAAACTGCACATTATTTAAGACCTCGTTGAAACCCAGCTTCCACTAAAGTTGTCAAGGTTAAGATCTAGTCACAGCAGCTCCGACGTTTCCTAAAGCCACCTTCTTCATGGACATTACAAGCAAGTCTTTCGTCATTGATCTTTGAATGCTCCATGGTGGACGATTAGGAACTATGAAAATGGTTGGTACTGCTGTCATTTGAATCGTGTCCAACCATTAGTTCTGTATTTATGAAATTGTCTTCAAAATGAATCTAAAAATTAGTTTATCAATAAAGTAATAACGAACAATGTAAACATTAAAAAAGGTTTTGAGATACAATATCACATATAGACCACGACTTATGACAAAGAGCAATGAACTCATTAAAGATCTTTTTCCTTCAATTATTATTATTATTATTATGTAGTTTTCTGCCTAGTGGCAGGTCCATGTCTTCATACAGAAAATTTCTGATTCCATTGTTCCCTGTTTCCAGCTTCTTCCTTCAGTCTGTTGTATCTCCTTCCAACTTTCATGTCGTCCAGATGTAGAATTCTTCTTCTTCCTCGTTCTGTGTTTCCTCTGATTTTCCCTTGGATGACATCGTGTAGGAGTCCCTCGTGTCTAAGTACGTATCCAATTCAGTTGCCCTTTCTCTGTAGAATTGTATGCAGAATACTTCTCTCCTACTCTTCTCAGTACATCATCATTTTTCATGCGATCTGTCTATTTGATCTTTTCCATTCTCCTCCGGCACCACATTTCAAAGCTCTTTTATTTTTTTTTCTCCTTCTTTCTCATGGTCCACGTTTCTGCTCCATACAATGCAATGCTCCAATGTAGCACTTTACCAGTTTCTTCCTTAATGCCAAGCTCAACCTGCTGGTCAGCAGAGTCTTCTTGTTGAAAGCAGCTTTGGCCATGGCGATCCATGCTCGGATTTCGTTGTTGCAGTGGGCATCCTTTGTGATAAAACTTGAACAGATTCACATTTTCCAGTTCCCGATTTCAACAATTATCTTCAATAGGCCAATAAAAAAAGATGTAATGTAGAGATAGGACACTTTGCCAGTAAACAACTCGTAGGCTCACAGAAGTTTATGTATTTTAAGTTTGCAGTAGCTCAAACATCAGTTACGAACCGTATGAGCCACTATAACTGAAAAAAAAAAAAAAAAAAAAAAAACAGTATACATATTTAAAGGTAAGTAGTATTGTTATTTTCTATATGTTGATATTGTTTATCGCCAATACATGTATATATAATAGTCTGTAATAAAAGATCATAGCATCGGACCCTTCGCTAGAAAACATATGTTGAAACTTGTCGTTTACAACTTGCTGAAATTGTGCGTAACTAAAGTGATTTAACCCAGATCCCATTCTTTTGAAACCTAGTTGGTGTCCATGGCACGACGACGGTTTATTACCTATATTTTGCGCTCTTCGGGCTCCACTGAAAACGTAAAAACCCGAAATCATTCTCTAAACCGTTAGAACAATTCGAAGCTGTACAGCCCACATTAATAAAAGCGAACTTATTGCCGTATGCTGCCCTGTCGCGTCGACATTAAGGAACTAAAATGGCGGATGCGCATATCCAGGTGGCCTACTTGCAGCCGTGACGTCACCGCGGACCCGCGGCCGGTGTCGGCTGCGACCGCGGGCAGTAGCTGACTACTTGGCGCAGCGCGTCTGTTGCGCAACGAGTGCCTGCAGTGCTCGCGAAAGGCGCTCACAGGCTATTCGACGTCGCGATTCGCGCCCAGTCAGAAGCTGTGACAGAAGGACGCAGCCAAACGAGGGTGGGAGGGGGTTTCTGAGGAGTCCTGACCCACTAATCATCATCATCACTGAAGAATGACTATTCGTTCCAGTCTTCAGTCTGGTATAATCCGCCTTTTAAAATTTCTCCATGATCCTCTATTCAATACTAACAATGATGCCTCGTCTGTTAATCATGTTACTTTAAAATCATTCTTGACCGAATCCAAATATTTTCTCCTTGAAACTTCCTGGCAGATTAAAATTGTATGCCGGAACCGGGACTCGAACATGGGACCTTTGCCTTTTGCGGGCAGGCGCTCTACCGACTGAGCTATCCCGACACGACTCACGATGCCGCCTCACAACTTTACTTCCGCCGGTACCTCGCCTCCTACTTTCCAAACTTCACAGAAGCTCTCCTGCGAAACCTGCAAGACTAGCACACCTGGAAGAAAGAGTATGGTGGAGACATGGATTAGCCACAGCCTAAGGGATGTTTCCAGAATGAAAATTCTGGATTTTCTCCTTGGTCTACCTCGAGTCTACCCATGAGTCTCGCGGGTAATCTTGCTTCTTCCATTCGCCTAACATGACCCCATGATCTGTTCGTTTTAGTTGCGTCATCTGTGGTGTTCATTCTACATTATGGATCCCCCCAGCCACTGTTCACGTTTATTAGCACCTGTAATCATCTTTGCTACTTTCATAACTGCAACCTCTCGCTTGAACAGTGGTAGAGTTCCAGACTACAAATCTAAAGGTCAGCGGGTTCGATCCCCGCCAAGTCCGAGGATTTTTATCTGTCACTTTCCACTTCTTTCACCTCTGGCAGTATTGGTCATATGAAAAACACCGAGTAGCACCACGGTTCGGAACCCACGTTAAGCTGTAGGTCCCCCTATAACTGGCTGGGTAAGTCAGTTCGAAGGTCGGAGGAAGGCAACGGCATACCACCTCCAAACAGGACCATGCCTAGTAAAGCACTGTGGTGTTCAAACCAATCTTCGGATTGTTGACTGCTTTACATTTTACCTCTTTAACCTCAAGCTTATTAATAAGATACCCACTATCCATCCCATCTATCTTTTACTCCCATACAAGAAAGTTGGTCGAAAGATTGAACGGTGCACTGCTTAGTCTTAGAACTGACTTTATCTTACACGAGAGAGTAGATGGCATATGAGATCTTTCTGCCTTAGCTTTGCTGAACCATGATTCCAGTCGCTATCCTGGCAGAAAATATATCCTAAGTACTCGAAACTGTCCACCAAATGTGTTCCTTCTATTTGGCATTCAACTTTTTTAAATCCCTTTTCCCACAGACATTACATTCGTTTTCGAGATGATGATTTTCATACTATAACCTTTACATTCCTGATCTACATTTGAAGCATTAGATTGCAGCCTCTCAACCAAATCTGCCTTCACCACTAAAAAGGGCCATCTTTGATGTAGAACGCTCGGAACAACATGAAACCATGCTTAGAATAACAAGCAATCATAACAGGGTCAGTGTTGTGCGTCATTTCCATACAAAACGCCGCAGTTGTCTGCTAGCGTCACTAGATGGTGGCATAATGTAGCTGCACTAACCAGAGCTCCAGTACGTATTTGTCTCTTGGAGCGTTCGCAAGCGAGTTACTGTGTAACCTGTTAATCTTACGCATGTGGTCAAGTATTAGGAACCAATTTACGACGTGCTGAATATGGGAACGACATCGGGGCGGAGGATACAGAATTCGCAGATATATTATATAACGTAATAATTCAGAAATATATTGGCGACGTTACACTGCATATATATACGGATTTGAAGGACAGGAGGGACCTGAACCTGAAGGCGGCTCTTCAAGCGGTAGACGACATTAATCTCCAGAACAACAGGAACAGACAAGTCACAGTGAATGCAACATTGATTTGGAATTTGATAACGTGGATTTAGTCAGGTGTGCACATTATTCTCTCCCACTTTGTTTTAACCACTTCATCGAAATCCCGCATCTACACTTTGAGGACTAATATCAGCAATTTCAGGTGTATGGTACTGCTGTGTATGTGTGTTTTGCGCTGTTATAAGTAGTTTAAGCAGAGAGTTTTTGATGCTGTAGGATTGAATATGTAATGAACATTGACGCCATTAAATAATATATAATTTCCTTCCTATGGTACAGATACCTTGTTACTTTTTTTCCTCTCTATTCAAATGTTTCTTGCGGTACAGTACAACGTTTTGCATGGAAATGACGCATGCCACTGCCTGTTTATGATTGCCATTTCAAGCATGGTTTCATGCGGTTCCGAGCGCTGGAGGTCAAAGATGTGATAGGTGTCCGTTGAAAACGATGGACTGGCAGGGTAAATTAGATGAAAACGCGCATATACGAGCCTGCTTATTTCGTTTCACGTATTTTACCCTGTCAATCCATCGTATTCAACATATGATACATAAATAATATGAAATACAATGGTGAAAGTTAGCAGCCGAGTCTTACTGCTGAAACAGCTGTGAACCATGAAGTCAATTTACCGTCCACTCCAACTGCTGCCTGAAAATCTACAGATAGATCTGTAATTGCCTGGAGAAGTTTCCCTTGTATTCCATAATATTGTAGAACTGATAATAGTTTCCTCCTATGAACACGGTCATTAGCCTTTTCTAGTTCTGTGAAACATAGAGACAATGCCCCCACTTATCACTGAAATGAAATTACACAAGTCTTACAAGGTAGGTCGCAAAGTGTCTCCAGAGTACTGAAAAATTATTTATTTCAATCGAAACTTCATGAATAATTAATTATTAGTACACCAATTTTAACTTCTCATAGCGGTGATTATACATGTTGGTCGGCCTTATAGATCGTGGAGTAATAATGAATAGGACAGAAAACACCAGTATTACATAATGATTATTATGATTTATTTACTTATTCTGTTTAGCTCTATGAACCTATTATGAAGCATGAGTGTGGGTCTTGGTGTACAAAACTGTTTAAAGTACCTGACATTGCAGGAAGGTAGTGATTTAATTGAGTTAAACAACTCCCAAACGGAAATGTTGCCAATTTCCCTTTTTACAGCCTTTTATTTTTTTGACTACCGGTTGTGTTGAACTAAGTCATCGCCGCGGTGGAGTAGCCGAGCGGTGTAAAGCACCTCGCTGCGGAGCGCGCGATTGCTCGCCGTGGAGGTTCGAGTCCTCCCTGGGGCATGGGTGTGTGTGTTTGTCCGTAGGTTAGTTTACCTAGGTTTTCGTAGTTTGTAAGCTACGGACTGATGACTACGCAGTTTGGTCCGATAGATTTACAGACATTTGAACATTTTTGAACTAAGTCATCATCTTCAAATCAGCATTGTCAACAAATATTGGTCATTTGGTTGTACATACTTGAACTAAAGTTATAATTGGCATGTGCAAGCATTTTGAAATATGGTGTTACGCACGGGTGTTGAAGGCTAGATGGGTAGATCCCGTAACTGTTAAGAAGGCACTGAACACAATTGGGGAGAAAAGATATTGCTGGTACATCTTGATTAAATGAGGGATCGACTGGTAGGAAACATTCTATGGCAAGAAGGAATCGCCAGTCTAATAATCTACATCTACACAGATACTCTGCAAATCACATTTAAGTGCCTGGCAGAGGGTTCATTAACCATTTTCATAACGTTTCTCTACCGTTCCATTCTCTAATGGGGAAGAAAGAACACCTAAATCGTCCCGTTTTCGATCTGATTTCTCTTATTTTATTGGGATGGTCATGTCTTCCTAAGTAGGTGGGTGCTAGAAAAATTTTTCGCATTCAGAAGTAAAAGTCGGTGATTGAAACTTCGCAAACAGATCACGCCGTAATGAATAACGTCTTTCTTTTAATGATTTCCACCCCAATTCGTGCAACATTTCCGTGACGCTTTCCCCTCCCCCCCCGTAACGTTATAAAACAAAACGAGCTGCCCTTCTCTGAACCTTCTCAATGTCTTCCGTCAGTCCCACCTGTCGAGGGTCCCACAAGGGGCAACAGTACTCCAGGAGAGGACGCACAAGTGTGATGTAGGCAGTCTCTTTGGTGGAGCTAGTGCATCTTCGAAGCGTTTTGGCAATGAAACGTAACGTAATAGTGTAAGTGTGTCTGTGTTATTGTGTGTAGGGGGGGGGGGGCTAGTAAAATTTGCAGAGTGACACGAATAAGTCGACGTTCCTATTCGGACACGGAAGAGGCTTGCAACGGATACGGTGACTAGGAGAAATACATGCAACCAGTCTCCGGACTGAAGAGCACAACAGCATTAACGACACGCGTTACGAGCAGATATTTCCGGGCTACACGATTAGAGTTGTTCCCAAATGGAAAGTCGAACGTCTCGTCGACGGCTGCATCATTAGAGACGACCGTCTGGGACATCTAGTTAGGGGGACGGTGTTAGCCTGCGCGCCTTGCAGACTGGGAATAAGGCAGACGAGAGCAGGAGGAAATGGGGTGGACGTTAACTAGCGTGCAGAGGAAGCCGGCGGCGGCGGCTGGCTGGCAAGCGAGTTTTAAAGTTTAAAGCTTAGCGCTGTCCGGGGTCAACGGCCGAGCCAGCCCGGGACCACTCCGCAAAAACCGGACCCGCCGCGGCCGGCGAAAGCGGCCGCCCCCACCGCGGAGGCGGAGGCGCAGGCGGCTCCACTTGCCGGCTGCGGCTCCTCTCTAAGAGCCTCGCGCTCTCCTAGCAACACAGCCCGGCACAGTGTGGGGGAGTTGGAAAACAAGTTTCACCTGTCGACCGTGGTCAGAGATGCGTATGAAAGGAAAAAAAAATAGAATGAGACATTAAAGATAAGACATGTCTTTATTTTCCACAACTACATGGGATACTCTGCAAATCACATTTAAGTGCCTGGCAGAGGGATCATCGAACCACCTTTATACTATTTATCTCCCCTTCCATTCTCTAATAGAGCGCGGGAAGAAAGAACGCCTGAATCTCTCCGTTCGAGCTCTGATTTCTCGTATTTTATTCTGATTATCATTTCTATCTATGTAAGTGGAAGTCAACAATATGAGACTTTAACTTTGCCCGTCGTAATGAGTGTTCAAACAACTTACGGGTATGCTGCCGGGTGACGTCGTCGACAACCGCCGATATTTCGGCAGGAGAACACCCTGCCGAGGTATTAAATACGCTTGCACATTGCTTCCTTAAGTGCAGTTGTGCCTTGAGAATGGCAGGGTGTTCTCCTGCCGAAATATCGGCGGTTGTCGACGACGTCACCCGGCAGCATACCCGTAAGTTGTTTGAACAGTCAACAATATATTTCCCCTGTCGATCGTGGTCAGAGTTGCGTATGAAATATATATAAATGCTTATCTCGAAATGCGAAACTATTGTTGTTGTTGTGGTCTTCAGTCTAGAGACTGGATTGATGCAGCTCTCCACCCTACTCTATCCTGATCAAGCCTTTTCATCTCCTCATAAGAACGACAACCCACATCCACTTGAATCTGCTTACTATACGCGTCTCTTGGTCTCCCTCTGCGATTTTTACCCCACACACTTCCCTCCAACGCTAAATTCACAATTCCTTTATGTCTACGAATGTGTCCTACCAATCTATCCCTTCTTTTAGTCAAGGTATGCCAGAAATTTCTTTTCTCCCCAATTCGGTTCAGTACCTCCTCATTAGTTACGCGATCCACCCACCTAATCTTCAGCATTCTTCTGTAGCACCACATTTCAAAAGCCTCTATCCTCTTTCTGTCCACACTGCTTATCGTCCATGTTTCACTCCCATACAAGGCAACACTCCATACAAATGCCTTCAGAAAGGACTTCCTTAGGCTTAAATCAATATTCGATGTTAACAAATTTCTCTTTTTCAAAAACGCCTTTCTACCCATTGCCATTCTGCATTTTATATCATCTGTACTGCGACTATCATTTGTTATTTTACTGCCCAAGTAACAAAACTCATCTACCTCCTTTATTGTTTCGTTACCTAATCTAATTCCTTCGTTACCTAATCTAATTCCTATTACAAATGTTCAAATGTTTGTTAAGCTTATGGGACTTAACTACGGGGTCATCAGTCCCTAAACTTACAAACTACTTATGAACTACTTACAAACTAGGACGGCAGAAATATCCATGCCCGAGGGGGGATTCGAACCCCCGACCGTAGTGGCCGTGCTGACCGTAACTGGAGCGCCTCAGTCACCTCGGCCACCGCGGCCGACGAAACTACTACACTACAAGACAGTGACAAGAACAGAAGTACAATATGCAGCAGAAACACTCTCCCTCAAGAACAAAGGACTCGTAGATGAGCTCGAGAGGAAGGAAAGGGTAATTCTGAGGAAACTTCTTGGTGGACACAAAAAAATTGGCGAAACATGGGTAAAGATGAGCAATGAGAAGGTCTATCAATTTATTAAACCAGTTACAACGGAAATGAGAAAGAGAAGGCTTATGTTCTTCGGTCATCTGGTGAGAATGGATGACAGTAGATTAACGAAGAAAATCTTCAATTTAATTCAACAGAGGAAAAACACCCAACTGTTGGTTGCAAGGAATAAAGAAAGACCTCGTGGAACTTGGAATCACAGAAATGGACGCGATGAATAGGGACAGTTACAGAAAGGCAGTAACTGAATTCGAGGTTTTTCAGGAGGCCCCAAGAAAGAAGACCAACAGGAAACTGACAGCTGAACATCTGGCAAAAATGGCAGCCGGCAGAAGAGCAGCCCTAGAGAAGAGAAAGAAGAAACTGAATATAAAATAAAATTGTAACGCGGTCCTTAGTTGGCCAATTCATGTAAATAAATAAATAAATAAAATTAATTAATTAATTAAAAAATTCAGAATCAGATATTAAAGATAAGACATATCTTTATTTTTCTACATAATTTCCAAGACATTTGTCATATCGCTTTATAAAGCCCTTTCTACACGGGAAGTAAGAGCTTATGAGATTACCCATGATGCAGCCGTTCACGCCGGCGGCGTACAGTGTAGACTCGTCCACTTGCACAAGATGCACGCATACGATCGCTAGTAGACGGAATAGGAGGGATCCTATTCTCACGCGTATGGACGTGCTTCGCGCATGCGCAAACCCAGCTGACAAACGAAGCCAAGTCGCGAATTTGTTTGAGGATGTGTACTTGTCTCCTGTTCAGAGGAACGTAGTTTTTCAAAAATGTTCAAATGTTTGTTAAGTTTAAGGGACTTAACTACGGGGTCATCAGTCCCTAAACTTACAAACTACTTATCAACTACCTTATACTAAAGACGGCACAAATATCCGTGCCCGAGGGGGGATTCGAACCCCCGACCATAGTGGCCGTGCAGACTGTAACTGGAGCGCCTCAGTCTCCTCGGCCAACGCGGCCGGCCGTAGTTTTTCGACTCACAAGGAAAGTACTTGGGCTGGGACCAACACATATACACCAAAATCGTATGAGAGATAATGTAAAGATCCCTTATTGCACTAGTGATACTCCCACATCTGCAAAACTCTGCGCCGGCCGCGGTGGCCGAGGGGACTGAGGCGCTCCAGTCGCGGTCTGCACGGTCACTACGGTCGGGGGTTTGAATCCCCCCTCGGGCATGGATATTTGTGCCGTCCTAGTTCGTAAGTAGTTCATAAGTAGTTTGTAAGTTTAGGGACCGATGACCCCGTAGTTAAGTCCCATAATCTATACAAACATTTGAAACAAAACTCTGGACTCGTCCGTAAGAGGCCTCTGCGTGTGCCATAGCACTTTGACCTGTTGGTTCGCCAGTAGGGACGGTGCAGTGTGCCTCCGAAGTTGCGTTTTGTGATGTTATTTGTGTGGTGAAGCGTCAGATGGGGCGGCAATTGCTAATCGATCCTGCTAATTTATTGCGATTAGTTGAGATGAAGTTACGTAGAACCCTTCTTCGTGAAGATTGTATTAGTGTAGAAGATGAATCATTTTCATGCTTTCTCGTATCTGTTATGATACAGAAATATGAGCATGTTGTTACACACTCATAATAATGATAATACGGATGACAATAAAGAACAGCTCATTGCAAGCTCGTCTCTAACAGCCTCGCGCTCGCCTAGCGACACAGCTCGGCACAGTCGTCATATACCAGGGGCAGCTGGAAAACAAGTTTCACCTGTCGACCGTGACCAGAGTTGCGTATGAAAGGAAAAAAATAGAATGAGACATTAAAGATAAGACATGACTTTATTTTTCCACATCTTCATCAACATGGGATACTCCTCAAATCTCATTTAATTGCCTGGCAGAGGATTCATTGAACCACCATTATACTATTTATCTCCCCTTCCAATCTCTAATAGAGCGCGGGAAGAAAGAACGCCTGAATCTCTGCGTTCGAGCTCTGATTTTTCGTATTTTATTCTGTTGATCATTTCTACCTATGTAACTGGAAGTCAACAATATATTTCCGCATTCGGAAGTGAATGTTGGCGATTGGAGTTTCGTAAGTAGCCCACGCCGCAGCGATAATCGCCGTTGTTGTAATGATTCCCATCCCAGATCCTGTATCATTTCCGTAACGCTGTCTCCCCTGTATCGTGACAATACGAAACGAGCTGCCCTTCTTTGGACTCTTTCGATGTCCTCCGTCAAACCCACCTGATAAGGATCCCACACTGGGCAGCAATACTCCAAAAATGCCGGCCGCGGTGGCCTAGGGGACTGAGGCGCTCCAGTCACGGTCTGCACGGCCACTACGGTCGGGGGTTAGAATCCCCCCTCGGGCATGGATATTTATTCCGTCCTTAGTATTAGCTAGTTAGTAAGTAGTTTGTAAGTTTAGGGACTGATGACCCCGTAGTTAAGTCCCATAAGCTATACAAACATTTGAACTCCAAAAATGGACGGACAAGCGTTGTGTATGCAATTTCTTTTGTAGTGCTGTTGCATGTTTTAAGGGTTCTGCCAATAAAACACAGTTTCTGGTTCGCCTTTCCCACGACATTATCTACGTGTTCTTTCCACTTTAAGTCTGAAATTATAGTAAATTCTAGCTATCTTGTGGAGTTTACGGCCTTCACTTTTGATTGATTTATATTGTAAACAAAGTTTAACGGATTTCTTTTCCTACTCATGTGGACGACTTCACACTTCTTATTATTTAGAGTCAATTGCCAATTTTACACCATACTGATATCTTATTCAGATTGTTCTGCAGTTGGTTTTGATCTTCAGATGATTTTCCTAGACGGTAAATGACGGCGTCATCTTCAAACAACCTAAGAGAGCTCCTTAGATTTTTCCCCTAAATCGTTTATGTAAATAAGGAACAGCAGAAGACCAATAACACTGCCCTGTGGAACGCCCGATATTACCTCTGTTGTAGTCGATGCCTTACCATCGATTACTAAAAACTGTGTCCTCTCTGACAGGAAATCCCCTTCCAAGACATTCGTCACACCGCTTTATGACTTTATGAGCATCAAAAAGCCTCCCAGGAAAAATCAGGGGGTTGCTTATAAAGCGATCTGAAAATTTCTCAATGTACTTGGAAAAATGAAGATATATCTTATCTTTAATGTCTCATTGTAATTTTTTTTCCTTTCATACACAACTCTGCTCATAGTCGACGGGGGAAACTCATTTTCCAACTACCCCTTGTACATTGTCTGTCGCTAAACAATGTCACACGTCCACACCTATGAAGCCATTTGCCGTACGGAAATTTCAAATGCGATATCCCAATAAATAGGTTGTTGCGCTGTTCATCTCTATTTAAATAATTTAATACTATTTAGAAGAAAAAAGCGTAAGCCTAAACGGCATTTGAGAAGAATTTTTTTCTGGTAAAGTCAATCAGCTTTGAATCTTCTCGTAATATTGAAGCTAGAAGATGTCATTGGCTTTAGAAATTTTGTCACAATAAGCCCTGCAATTTTGGACCCCTTCTGCAAATGTTTGGATGAACGACTTCGAAAGAAAACACTAATTTAGGGAAACCATCCCAGCCTCGGTCATGGTGAAGAATGCAATCCACGTTTAATTGCTTTAAATGAGCCTAAGGGGTTTGAGTTGACCTTGCGAGAGTCATAGATCGGATTGAGAGTTTATATAGGGAAAGATTAATTTTTAAAACTCACAACCACCAACTACGAACCAAATTCCTAAACTTGCCTTACTTTTCATTGTCAATTAAACATATTACGCCAGATGTGACTATATCAGCTAATGTATTGTTTATTTGTCAACAGGCTATTTTGTAATGAGGGCCTTAAAGGTTCCTAACTGCATCGTATTACTTCAAATGCAAGTAGTATTAGAATATTTTATTTCACGCTGTGCACTGCACTGCGCCTGGCACTCGCCATTGTCCCTCCCTCCCCTCACCGGAAACGAGCCTGGAAAATCCTAAGCTGGAAGAAGCCACCAACGTCGGCATGCTCGCTGGCCTCCCGTCAGCTACAAGCACACAGCAAATCTCAACTTGGAGAATTTCTACCTATGGCCTAACTATAAATGTTGTCACCCAACTGCATACATACATTGCTACCATAATTAATAAGATTAAAATTGTATAACATTTAGTGCATTGGCATGGTCAATGTTTGCAGTGAACTTCTTACTGTTTAATTATCAAATGCTATTAATCACCAATATTTCTATTGGGCGGTAATATCACAACCTAGGGTGAAAGCCTAAGAACATATAATCAATTTCTGGTTGGACTAAGGAAATTTCGATGCGACTTCTATCGTAGTTCCGTAATTTATACATAACACGCTCTCCGTATTCCGCAAATTCAACTCTTCTCCTAACAGCGTCTGTTAAAGATTTCATGCAGAGTGCCTTTATCAAGTTGGTAGACTGCCATACGATGAATCCAGAGGTCGCGGGTTCTATCCCCGCTAAGTCTTAGGATTTTCAACTGTCACTTTTCAATTTTTTCACCTCTGGAAACATTACTGACGAGTACCAGCGTGGTGCGGAAGCGACGTGAAACTGTAGCTCCCCTTATAACTGGCTGGGTAAGTCAGGTCGGAGGAAGGCATCGGCATACTACCTGCAAACAGAAACATGCCTAGTAAAGCACTGTGGTCTTCAAACCAATCTTGTTGACTGCTTTACAATTTACTGTTTACCTTGCGATATCAACATCGTGATCTGATTTTTTGCTCCTTCTGAATAAGTTTTTCTGTAGAATGGACTACTATGAGCCGCGGCAGAATAGCCGTGCGCATTGAGTCGCCGTGCTGCGATGCGCGCGGCCATTCGCCTTCGGGGGTTCGAATCCTCCCTTGGGCATGGGTTTATGTGTTGTCCTTAGGTTAGTTTAACTTAGTTAAAGTTGTTTGTAAACTAGGGACTAATAACCAAGCAGTTACGTCCTATAGATTTACAAACATTTGAACATTGCCTACTATGAAAGTTATAAATATACGTCTCTTCTTCCGCTTAGAATTCCCCTGGCTTTCCATTTCTTGTAACAAAATCAGTAATGGTTTGTGACCAAACCAATTGCACTTTTTGGGAGACGAATCAGTGGTTTTTATTTATTTTTTATTTTATTTTATTATTTTTTTTACTCGCATAACTTTTCAGTTACGTGTCGAAATTGTCATTTTCCCCCTTTTCCCTGCGTCGTATCTGGTATTTATAATGAGAAGCCTAGAAAAACCTCACAGACGCATGGATGAAATTAATTTCGCATTGCTGATATCAACTGACATGAAGCGGCTAATGGGTTCAATCAAACAAAATATTCGTATTGTGTTAGGTAACCTTTTTACCGACTTCATAACTATCGAAAACGTTCAAATGTTTGTAAACCTGTAGGACCAGTCATCAGTCCCTATACTCACAAACTTGCCGCGGTGAAGTGACCGAGCGATCTTAGGCGCCTTGCTGCGGAGCGCACGTTTGCTCGCTGTCGGAGGATTGAGTCCTACCACGGGCATGGGTATGCATGTTGTCCTTAGGTTAGTTTAAGTACTTTGTAAATCCAGAGACTGATAATAATAATTTCGTGTGGATCATTTCAATTGGACGCCACTTCGGCGACTTGTGTGTCCTTAGCCTACAGTTTAACGTGGATTTCTCACATCGTTGAGAGGTGAAGGACGGGTTAAAACGAAGACTGAAAAAAATCAGAGGTCCGATCGGGTTTCGAGCCCGCGACCCTTCGGTTTGCAGTCGAGCGCTTTACCCCAAGCCCAACGGGCCCGATTAGAGACTGATGAACATAGCAGTTTGGTCCAGATGAACATAGCAATTTGGTCCATTACGTTGAAATACATTATAATTTGAATTTGAACTTGAACTTAGAATCTACTTAAACTAACTAAGGCCTAGGATAACAAACACACACACACACACACACACACACACACACACACACACACACACACACACACACACACATGCCCGAGGGAGGGAGGACTCGAACCTCCGACGGGGAGCAGCCGCGCACTCCGCTGCAAGGTGCCTTAGAACGCACGGCTATTCCCATGCGGCTTACCATTCGTTAGGATCACTATCGGGAATGCAAGTAACTCACTGAACACAACCACGTTGCGCCATTAGGCGAGCTGTTTGCCTTACATGAGGCATATCGATATTGGACGTCAACAAATTTCGCTTCTTCAGAAACGCTTTGCTTCCCATAGCAATTCTGAATTTTATATCGTCTTTAGTTAGGTCATCAGAAGTTACGTTTCTACCCAAATAACAAAACTCATCTACTCCTTTTATCGTCTCATTACCTAATCTAATTCCTTGAGCATCGCCTGATTTTCTGACACTACATTACATTACCCTTGTTTCACTCTTGTTAATGTCCATTTTGTACCTTCCTTTCAAGACACTGTCCATTCCATTAAATTGCTCTTCCATGTTCTTTGCGGTCTCTGACAGAATTACTATGTCATCAGCAAACCACAAGGTTTTTATTTCCTCTCTTTGGACTTTAATTCCCTCTCCAAATTTCTCCTTGCATTCCTTCACGGCTTGCTCAGTGTAGGCCTACAGATTAAACAACATTGGGAAATGCTACAACCATGTCTTACTCCCTTCCCAACCACTGCGAACCTTTCAAGCCCTTCGACTCTAATATTTACTGTCTGGTTTCTGTACAAGTTGAATATAAGTCTTCGGTCCCTATAGTTTACCCATGCTACCTTCAGAATTTAAATTAAACTACAGTCGTTAATTATCCCGAGAATATGCAGCTCTGCTGTATGAGTATTTGATGATGGCATCCTCGCGGGTAAAATATTCCGGAGGTAAAATAGTCCCCCATTCGGATCTCTGGTCGGGGACTACTCAGGAGGATGTCGTCATCAAGTAAAACAGTTTGTGTTGGTTTATGAAAAACAGTTCAGTAAATGAGATTTATACTTGTAGACATAAATAAAATTATAATGTTCATAAGGGTTGTATTCGTAAAAACAGCTCGACATTACACACATATAGCTGACGTAAGACAATAAATAATAATATCTAAGAACAACCGTTATGTCACCTTCGGCACGGATAACAGCGGCGACATGGCATTGAAGCAAAGAGGCTTTGGTAGGCCGCTGGTGGGAGTTGTCACCACATCTGAACAAAACGTCGCCTGATTCCTGTAAATTCCATGGAGGCCGGCGATGAGCTCTGACGTCACGTTCAGCCACATCCCAGACTTTTTCGATAGGGTTCAGATCTGACGAGTTGGGGAGCCGGTACATTAACTGAATGAAACTCACCATTATGTTCCTCGAAACACTTCAACACACCGCTGGCCTTGTCACATGGCACATTATACACTTGAACATGCCACTGGCTGCTGGGAAACATGATTGTCATGAAGGGAATTCATGGTCTGTAACCAGTGTACGATGCTGCTTGGCCGTCATGTTGCACTGCTCTAGCTCCACTGGTGCCCACGTGAATGTTCCTTAGAGCATAATTGAGCCGCCATCAACTTCTCTCCGTCCCACAGTGCAGGTATTAACAAGGTATTCATCTGGAAGACGACCAACTCGCACCCTCCCAGCGGTATGGTGAAGAAAGTATCGGGATTCATCAGATGGAAAAATGCTCTACACCGATGTCCAGTGACGATGGTCACGTGCGCATTTCAGTCGTGTGTTAACATTGGAACATGTATGTGTCGCCGGCTGTGGAGGCCCATCTTTAGTAATTTCCGGTACAGATACACCTGTACTCTGGTCAGCATTATAGTCTGATATTCGCCACCGGTCCTGCTTTACCCATCTACCCAGCCTATGTCGTCCATCATCTTTAATGAAGGGTGGCGGTCCAAGCCCTCGACATTTGAACGTTGCTTTACTTTAGTTCGGGCACTTGTTGAATACACACACCTCAGAACTTTGCCAACACCCGACAAGTCCTGCAGTTTCTGAAATGCTCGTACCAAGCCTCCGTCCGGGGCGTTACTGTCTGATGAACTCCATGAAACTCAGATAAATAGCGCGCCTTACACATTCTAGAAGCAGACATCACGCTGACTGATACTACGTGCACTGTTCGTGAGTTTCACCAACATTTATTGCTCTACGGGTGATGCTGCTTTCGCCTGGAAGGCTTTATATTAATATTAGGTTGCTGACCATAATCTAGCTGATCAGTATATGTTCCACTCTTTCTGTCACATCGTTATATGATTTAATTCTAACAGATACAGCACACAACAATAGTCAGAGTACATATACAGATAGGTTTTCAAAGTGAATTTTATGACTATAAAACGACACCCAAAATACAAGCTTAAGGTACATCGCAAATTAGCAGTTTATGGCTTAACATTCTTCTCGTGTAAGCTAAATATTTTAAAGGTAAGTAATGGTCCAAGAATAATGTGTATCAAAAAGAAGCAGTTTAATAAATTAACCTTATTTTACTCTAAGTATACTATTAAAATACTATAATTTATTAATCAAAATGTTGGGTAGTTGATAAGTGTAACAGACTAATGTGTTACAGAGTCGAAAAGAGGTAGTGGCAGAGGGGAGAAAGGAATATATAAAATGCGAGTACGGAGTAATTATAACAAAATTAGTAACTAATGGGGGAAATTTTAATTAACTCTCATTACTTAGTAACAGGGAATAATGACATTGTGTTAGGTCATTAGGGCTGCGTTAGGATAAAGCTTAATTTAGTACTCACTCTATTCCGGACACAGTTTGCAGACAATTGCAACATACAGTACTTAAATGTTTATGTAAAACTTGGTGCAGTGTTTTGAACCTTGCTCTTCCATTTGCAGGAGGTTCGGTTGTTCTGATGCCAGAAGAGAAGTGTTCCAAAGTATGGAAGCGAGTATAAAACAGCGATGTGTGACTGAATTCCCAATTGCTGAATAAATGGAGGCAACTGAAATCCGCCGACGCTTGCTAAAGGTAAACGGAGACTATAAAATAGACATGAGCGAGGTGAGGCGATTGGTGCGGCACTTTCAAGAAGGCGAAATGGGTGTGCATGACAAGCTACGTCCCGATCGGCCCTGCACAGCTGTCATCGCAATGCAGACCGTCGTGATCAACTTATCTGTGCTGATCGGGTGACAACGACCAGAGAATTGTGTGCAGACCTGAATGTGGGCTGTAATGCTTTGGAAATGCTGTTGGAACATTTCGGATATTGCAAGATCTGTGCGAGATGGGCCCCGCAGATTTACAGAGGAACAAAAAACTGGAAATTTGTTGGGATGTGCTGGAGCACTATGAAGCCCCAGGTTACAATCTTGCCAACAGCAGACGAAGCTGTCGAAGTTGTCGAAGCAGTAAGCAAGTGGTCAGCCTCAACTGTGCGGCAGCCAGACTCTGGTTCACCGTTGGGAAGCGTGCAGAACGAAAGGAGGTTACTGTGTGGGAAAAGTTCAGTATGCAGCTGAAAAATTGTTGTGCTGTTGTGACTTATGAATCTCCTGTAACTTCCATAAATAAAAATAGGGCGCATTACCTCCGGAACGACCCTCGTATATCACTATACTGCCCATAGTTCAGGAGGAAACACGACGTAGTCACTTAGATACAGGAAAATGTACTTGCTGCTTACAATCAGCGTGACGTTTCAATTTATACAGCTTCAGGGGTAGCGGATAGCATCTAAATATTTTACCGAACATTTATCTCATTGTATGGCTTATCGTCCAGGAAATATGACGTAAAAACTGAGATGCGTAAAAAAGTTGTTTCGTTTGTAATTTAGTGCAAATTACCTAGACTGTATTCAGCCAATTTTTTTGTCAGCATAGCACTTCGTGATTTTCAACAAACTTTAAATACAATTCCCAATCTTTCTGAAATTTCTTATCGCGTACATGCCTAACGTTAAATACTAAAATATTAACTTATTTGTGACCAGACATATGAATCATTTTGTACACGAGAATATTCTTCAAAGAATTGAGGGTTAACTGATTAAGAAGTTGGTTTGTATATTTCAAGGCCGAGTTAGCCATCATTCAGATCTTTTGCACTTCAAGCACCACAGAACCGTAGCACACCACCAAGAGCCTGCTGGCAAAGTGGAGGAAATGTTACAGATGTCAGGCCAACCCATATGGATTCCAGAAAACCATTTGTGACTCAGGTTGGTTTCTGTATATCTGCATTTATACTGCACAAGCTACCTTGCTATATATGCTGCAGGGTGCTGTGTGTAGTATATACTGTCGCGCCCTTCTTCGCCTGTTCCAATCGTGTAGGGTCTGTCGCAAGAATAACAGCTGGTAAGCTTATATGTGAACTCCAATCTCCATAATTTTAATCCTTGTGGTCTTTTCGAGAGTTATACGTAGGATGAACCAACATATTGGTTGACTCTTCTAGTAACTAATTACCTGGGAATTACGAACAACTTAAATTGGATAGAACAAATTGAAAATGTGGCGCGGAAGGCTGAATTTCATTGGCAGACCGCTTACAAGAGACAACAGTTCTACTAAATGAACTGCCTACAACTACACTTGTACTCCTATTTTTGAGTATTACTGAGCAGTGTAGGATCCTCACCTGATGGAACCTGAAAGAGAACATAGAAAAAGTTCAGAGAAGGACAGCACGTTGTATTATTGAGATACAGGAAGAGAGTATCACGGAAATGATGCACAAGCTCAGGTGGAGATCATTAAAGGAAAGGCGCTATTCGTTGCGGCGAGATCTATTTACGAAATTTCTTTAACTACTTTTCGCCCCCGAATGCTAACAAGTTTTGCTAGCACTCACCTACTTAGGGAGACATGATAACCATAATGACGATGAGGATTATGACCGAGTGTATTTTTGGCCCTTAAGACTCCAACTGGGATTGTGTACAAGTCTTTTAAGCAACGCCATTTGGCGACTTCCGCGTCCAAGATGAGGAAATGAGGATGCGGACACCACACCACACTGTGCCTAGCGGAGAAAATTCTCCGACTCGACCAGGAATCGAACCCGGGCCTCACCGGAAAAAATAAGATAAGAGCAATTAGGTTCAAAGCCGAAAGATTTAGTTGGCCGCGCGGGAGTATCCTAGCGGTCTGGAGCTCCACGTTGCGGATCACACGTTTTCCCGCGCCAGAGGTTCGAATCTTCCGTCGGGCATGGATGTTTGTGTAGACTTTAGTATAAGTTAGTTCATAAGTAGTTCATAAAAGGGAATTCAATCACACATCGCTGTTTTATATTCGCTTCCATATCAAATTCCATTTTGGAACACTTTAGGGACTGTTGACTCCGCAGTGAAGTCGTATAAGCTTTGCAAACATTTGAATTTGAAAGATATAGTTGTTCCTTTTTCTCGCGCGCTATTAGAGATTGGAACGGTAGATAAATGTTATGAAAACGGTCAGATGAATCCTCTGCCAGGCACTTGAATCGCATTTGCAGAGTAGATATGTAGATGAAGAAAAGAGTTAGTCCTAAAGCTCTGAGCGCTCCTCCGCCCACATTTTTTTTATTTTAATTTTTTTTATGGGACTTAACTACGGGGTCATCAGTCCCTAAACTTACAAACTACTTATGAACTACTTACGAACTAAGACGGCACAAATATCCATGCCCGAGGGGGGATTCGAACCCCCGTCCGTAGTGGCCGTGCAGACCGTGACTGGAGCGCCTCAGTCTCCTCGGCCACCGCGGCCGCCCCCCCCCCCCCCCCACATTTACTAGGTCTTGTCACCAATGTTAAGGCCTAGCACTCGACATAGCTTATTCGATTGGAAGATCGAAAGTATCCCTGAAAAGAAGGGGAAACCTAATTGGATTACAATACGGAGAATGACGTTGTTGCAGACAGTGAGAATCGTGATCATCTAAACGACGAGAAGGTAAGAAATATTTTTCTGCTTTATCCGACAAGGGTGTGAGAAAAGAGGCGTAATACTGCATGGAAATGAAATGTGGATAATGGGAAAATCGAGGAGGAAGAAAGTGGTCCATTTGAAGTACCTTATCCTGGACGGTAAAAGAGATTAATTGGTCATCTGCTGACGCTTTCGGCATAGGTAAATTTCGCATTGGCTGCAGGAATACAGTGACAAAAATCCTTGAACGGACCGACATGCCGCGTGGAAGGCGTCAAGCTATGTCCTTAGTGTAAGTTAAAGTAGTTTGTAAGTCTAGGGACTGATGACCACGGCTGTTTGGTCCAATAGGCTTACAAACATTTGGACTGAAATTAGAAGAGGAAAACATATTGAAGGTGTAAACTATAATACTTAAGAAATAAAGGTTCGCATTAGTTTGGAAGAGATGAAAAAGCTCGTCAAAGCAGTCGATGGTAATACGAAAAAAGAGCAGTGAGGTCTTCAGTAGGCTGAAAAATATTATCCTGGAATAAAAACGCTTTACTGTAACGACAAATCTGTCTTAAATATACATCATAATATTAACTGGACAGATAAGATTGCAAGCAGAGAATCTGTATATACCACGTCGTTTCAATTTAGTTACTGAACTGAGATCGGTGGTTGAGAAATATGAAGTAAAGAAACACATTCCATAAATTCACAAGAAAAGGAATTAAAAGAAAGGACTGTTATCTTCATTTACATGCCTACTCCGGAAGTGAACACTGAGATGCCTAGTGAAGGGTTTATTAAACCATTGTCATACTATATCTTTGCTGTTCCACTCTCTAACAGGTTGTGGGGAAAATGAACACCAAAATTTCTGCGTGCGAGCTCTGATTTATTTTTATTTATATTCTCATTCGGTGGAAAAAACTGGTGAATGAAATTCCGTTAAAATGTTCTACCGCAATGAAAAACACTTTTGTTTTAATATTTGTCACGCCAGCTAATGTTTCATTTGCGTGACACTCATAGTGTTCAAAAAATGTTCAAATGTTTGTATAGTCTATGGGACTTAACTACGGGGTCATCAGTCCCTAAACTTACAAACTACTTATGAACTACTTACTAACTAGGACGGCACAAATATCCATGCCCGAGGGGGGATTCGAACCCTCGACCGTAGTGGCCGTGCAGACCGTGACTGGAGCGCCTTAGTCTCCTCGGCCACCGACTCAACCAATCGAACATCTTTGCTTTGAACTTTTTCAATGTTATTCTCGGTCGTATGTGAACCTCAAACCGCGCAGTTGACCTCTAAAGAGGACGGCCATCCTCTTTAGTGAACTTGTTGCATCTTATAAGTGTTCAGCCAATAAAACGCAGTATTTGAGTCACACGACCCACAACCATATCTTTGTAGTTCTTACAGTTTGTTCTTCTACCCTATGTATTTAGTTGAATTGACTGTCTTTGGTTTGTACGATTTATCGCATAGCCGAAACTTAATAATTCCTTTTAGTACTCATGCGCCTGACTTCACAGTGTCCACTTTAATTTTTTCTTGCAGGGCACACTCTCATGATGTGGTCCAGAGTGTTTGCTCAGGTGCTCCACAGACACAACCTGGGCTGTCCACGAGTCCCCATTTATAAAGCATGGCCTTGCATCTTGTGTGGCCACTCCGGATGCGATGGTGATTAGTCCGGTCTTTTTTTGCGAAGTTGAACCCTTTTAGTGCTTCTGAGGGACCACTTACGAGATGATGATTGCTGACTGAGTTCTACCACTGCTGTTCCAGCTGTCTTTTAGGTTGAAGGTGTCCTGTCCTTTTATACAGCAGTTAGGCTTTCGTGATTTTAAGCATTATTTGGCACATTTGTAAGACTTCCTGCTTAAGGAAACATTCTTCTTCATTTTTGTACTGTTTTTTTTTTTCTGTTCTCTCATAGATATTTCTTTTTTCGTCTTATGGTATTTAGCTTTTGATGACTCCACCTGGGTTGCCCAGATCGTTTCATACATCGATTATACAAGGTGTCGAGCAGCAGAGGTCTTATAATGCCATATACCATGTCTCTTTCACTCGTTCACTTTTAGTCAGTTACTATAAACTGTGCCATTTTCGACAAATCCAAAATCTAATGACACAAATCTAATGATACTCAATGGGCGTACAATTTTATTACAAGCCACTTACGAGGAATGGTATCAAAGCCTTCTCAAAATCTGGAAATATGGACTCGATCTTAGACTCCGTGTTGATTGCACTCATTACTCATTACAACACGATTGAGGACCTTAAACAAGTGAAGTCACATTCAATTCTCGCACAGTTCGCATATGAATCGAATCTGCCATCGGAATTACAAGAAAAGAAAGAAAAAAAATCGCACTGACATGTTTTACGGCCCACTTTAGATTTGCTTATAGTTTTATGATTTTTTGCAAACATTTTGAACAAAAATAATAGAAATGTTAATAATAAAAAATTATGGGCGATGCGATCACGACTCTACTATTGTGATAATATCTATGCACCCAACACGTACTTTCTGACCGTATTTTAACAAACAGCCAAAAGTATTTGATATTTGTCTTAAGCTTTGACAAACATACTCTTTTTTCTTAAATTTTTTCTATTTAAACTATCATTTTAAAATCTCACCCCTATTTTCATTATCTTTTTCCGTTAAAATATTATCACTGTCTTATCTTGGCAGTTTGCTCAAAGTTTATTTTCTTTGCCTGCACTGGTTACGAATGAATATACCCTAGAAGGAACGTAACGTACATTTTCCTTTCGGACGAGTGACTATAGACCGGATGGGACACGGCGCACATCACGTGACATCCGTCGCCCGAAACTCTCTTTTGCATACGTCATCTTGCTTTCTGTATTTGATGATTTTCTTATTATAGCTCAAGCGTTGTCATTTAAAAGCAATGGCGCACTTAAAATTATCAAAAACACGTCTTTCCTAGGACAATAAATTATAATCTGAAGTCTAAAAATGCCGTGTTAGCAGTTAACACGTGCCATCGATGGTACGAGAATTACGGGTTAATCTTGCAGCTGTTCGCCGTAGCGTAATGGGCGACCAATTTGTTTGTGATGTACGAACATGTTAGCCGATGGTTCGAAACTTGCTAGGGTGTGGTGGCTCAGCGCGCTCGGTCAGAGAGTTGCCAGCATGGTAGCACGACGCCCTCTGTAACGAAAAAAAAAAAAAAAAAAAAAAAAAAAAATGAGTGATTGACCAAACGATCAAAACAGAACAAAACATACCAACGTCCACAAAGTACCTATCAAACCGAAGAACCAACGAACAGAGAGAAAAAGAAAGAGGGTTCAACGCTATCTATAATAAGAAAAAACTGAGCAAAATTCTAAACGAACAACCCAGGACGAAGATGAACAAACGACCCCAATGCATCGTTCTCCCTGAAGACACAAAATATAAAAAGACAAAAAAATTTAGTCACCACTGACAATTTTTTCCTCTCTTGCTTCCTAAAAGATTTTCGGGCACTCTTCTTAACTAAACACAACTATATACTGCAATATTCCGAGTTGTTCAAAGGTAACAGTGCATTCTCTGAAAAGTGCATTTGTTCTGTTTCGAGAACATGCCATGAAATACATACAAACGAATTGTAAACATAAACTAGGGAAAAAACAGCTAATGTATACACTTCTCTTCCGTTTCATTAAGGAACGACAGTTGCCACAGAAATCTAGGACTCCATTTATATATGAAACCACCAGTATCTCCACGTTGTTTAGAATATTCATTATCACAGTACCCTCTCCGTTATTGTGCAAATGCTTCAAAAAATGTTCAAATGTTTGTGAAGCTTATGGGACTTAACTACGGCGTCATCAGTCCCTAAAATTACAAACTACTTATGAACTTGCTTATACTAAAGACGGCATGTCCGAGGGGGGATTCGAACCCCCGACGGGGAACGGCCTTGCGCAACGTTGCATAGCGCCTCAGTGCGCTCGGCCGCTCCACCGCGGCTGCAAATGCTTCAGAAGACCAAATAGAACAAACGCACATTTTAGAGGGAGCACTCTTTCATATGCACAATTCTAGACATTGCAGAACATAGCTCTTTTTATTTAATAAAGATGCCCGACACCCTTTTAGGAGCCATGGAAAAAAAATAGTAGTGACGAGTATCAAACTACCGACCAGGTGCATCACAACCTCCCGCGCTGCACACTACACTATGGCCGACAGTTACTTAACGATTTCATAATTCTCGTACTATTGTTGGCAGTTGTTAATTGCTGATATGGCATTTTAGAAACAAGATTACAATTTATAGTAGTAAGAACGACGTGTTTTTGTTAATTCTTCAATGCGCCATTGTTTTGAAATAACAATGCGTAAGTTGTAATACGAAAATCATAAAATACGGCAAGCAAGATAGCTAGTGCCAGAGAGAGTTCTAGGCAAGGAATGTCAAGTGACATCCTCGAACGCCCGGATTACGTAAAATCAAGTGACGTTGTGAAATCGCCGTTATTTTGCAAATATCTCTGTAACGGTGCGAGTTATAAAAAGAACAACATAAGAGAACAAAGTTATAGAGAACATTGTTCTCTACAAATTCGGTTATTCAATTATTGTGTCAGGTAAACGGTTTATTCGCAATTAAAATTACAATGCGAACGGCTTTTTTTTTTAGTGTTAGTAACGTATTTGTTGTCCTAAATATTTGAAAAAGGGAGGTTCTGGTCTCTGGCGGCCAACTATTATGTGTGTAAAATTTGGTGCCGATCGGTCGAACGGTTCGACCTAAAAAGTCGTAACAAGTTACGGAGAGACAGACATCGTCAAATCTCAGATATTTTTGCAAATATCTCTGAAACTATACACGTTATGAAAAAACATAACAAAGCAAAGTTGTAGAGAATTTTCTCCTCTATAAATTAGGTTATTCAGTTTTCGTGTCAGATGAACGGTTTGTTTGTAATTACAATTACATTACAAACGGCTTCTTTTAATGAAATAACAGGTTTTCGTTTGGTAGGCGATGTGAGATGTTTCTTTTATTTAACTTCAAAACATATCGATTTCGTCCCTATGATGGGACATCATCAGTGCAGAATTGCAAGTCATGATGACCTATGTGCTCTGCTTAAAAACATTTAAAGGTCTTGCCGGTACAAGTCACAACAATAAAATCCTGCTTGGTAGGCGATGTGAGATGTTTCTTTTATTTAACTTCAAAACATATCGATTTCGTCCCTATGATGGGACATCATCAGTGTAGAATTGCAAGTCATGATGACCTATGTGCTCTGCTTAAAATCATTTAAAGGTCTTGCCGGTACAAGTCACAAGATTTTATTGTTGTGACTTGTACCGGCAAGACCTTTAAATGTTTTTAAGCAGAGCACATAGGTCATCATGACTTGCAATTCTGCACTGATGATGTCCCATCATAGGGACGAAATCGATATGTTTTGAAGTTAAATAAAAGAAACATCTCACATCGCCTACCAAGCGAAAACCTGTTATTTCATTATAATTCTGTGGTGGGCTAGCACACAAAAATGGAATCTAGTTACATGAGGCTTCTTTTAATGTTACTAACGTATTTTATGTCCGAAAATTTTGCAAACGGGAGGTTCTGGTCTCTGGCGGCCAACTATTATGTCTGTAAAATTTGGTGCTGATAGGTTGAACGGTTCGACTTAAAAAGTGGGAACACGTTTCGGACAGACAGACAGACATATCAAAATCGGCGTTATTTTTGGAAATATCTTTGAAACGATACGAGATTTGAAAAAAGAACATAAGAGAGAGAAATTGTAGAGAATTTTTCTCCTCCACAAATTCGGTTATTCTGTTTTCGTGTCAGATGAATCGTTAAGCCGTTATTTTCTTTTAAATTTCGAGCTGTCAAAAGACGATTGCAAAGGCCCACTTATAGTGTTACTGCCGTAACCTAAAGTGGGCAAAAAAAAATCGTTTGTTCATGTTTCTTATTGAAAGTTAGAAGTATTAGAATATGTAATATTCCCATTTTGTGTTTGTCTTTTTTGGGATTTTTAGATATCTAGAAGATGCAACTAAATACTATTCCAGTCGACCCGCATGAATATATGTACTTCGCGGAGGACGCCAATAATTTGCTTAAAGGTGTGATAAGTGACTGCTATGCGTGCCGATGTGACTGGAAAGCACCACAGCCGGGAGACAACGTCTGCTTGTACTATGGATTTTTTTATCAGCCTTTTCTCCGCTAGCGAGGGACGTTATGTCTTACCTTTCCTATGGGAACTAATGGGATAAGGTAAAGCACTTTTCGAGAAAACGCTCATTGCTTTTAAGCAACGCCTACCAATTAACGGCGAGCAATATAGATGAATTAAAGCCACCGCGCGATTGCCTAAGCTGGATATTAACCTTAATAGACCGGAATGAGATATTTCGGTAAGGGTTGTAACGAACTTTTATGCTCTCGCTTCCTGAAAGCTGCGCTCGGTCTAAAAGAAACGTACGGCACCTGCAGCACTGGAACGCTTTCACGCTTGAGCAGCTACATCTCCAACCTTGCGTTTGCCAATATCAGAGAAATCACATTTGTAATAAGGGAAAGTGCGGCAAAGTTCCAGATAATTACAGATTCTTGACATCTGTTTGCACTTCAGCCCAGTTTCTGATGTAAGACATATTTCGTTTCGCTGGACATGCAAGTCAATACCTATGGACATCACGGTCTGTGTACCTGGTTGTTTTTAGTACCGCTATTTCAGCACGGCAGGAGCTCAAAGAGCTGTGGCGTGGTAAGGCAGAGGATCGCCGAGCTGACGTTCAGTACACCAGCTGGGAGGCCAGAGAGACTGAGCACCTAAAGCAGATTATTGTATTGTTTCCTGGACAGCAGAAATAATTCTACACGTACATAGATTATAGCGTTTGGGCGTGTATTATTTGAATTAAGATTTACAATTTTCCAGTTTTGTTTCTGTTATTCAGTCTTCCTCCTCAATAACCTCAGATTTAGTGACACGCGATGCTGTTTTCTTAACAAGTAAAATCGCGAAATATAGATATGAACTTAACAATTATTCCTGTATTCCGCTGCCACGCTGTCTACAGTTCCTGCAAAAATGAATCAATTACTTTGTGTGCTATTTATGACAGTACTCTTATACTCACTTTTCTCATGAAATTGATTAGATTGGTCTGATCATGTGGATCTGATCTAATGTGGAACGTGTCAGTTTAATAAAAGGCATCTTTACATAATTCTACAAGATATTCAATTAATTTTTATACATTTTTTAGGTTTGTACAACTACTAATTTATATCTAAAAAAAGGGTCACCTACTAAGTAGGAGTTGTCATTCACAAATTCTTTTAATTTCTTTTTAAATGGTAGTTGACTATCTGTCAGACTTTGAACGCTGTTTGATATGTGACCAAAGACTTTTGTGGCCACGTAATTCATCCCTTTCTGTGCCAAAACTAGATGTAATAGAACAGTGAAGAGATCATCCTTTACCTTACTGTTGCAGTTATGCACAATGGCCGCGGCGGAGCGGCCGAGCGCATTGAGATACTATGCTCCAATGCGCGAGGCCATTCCCCGTCGGGGGTTCGAATCCCCCCTCAAGCACGGATGTTTGTGTCGTCTTTAGTATAATGTAGTTCATAAGTAGTTTGTAAGTTTAGGGACTGATGACCCCTCTGTTAAGTCCCTTAAGCTTTAGAAACATTTTATGCACACTGCTATTAGTTTTGAATTGGGTTGGTTTATTACTAATAAATTTCATAAGGGTATCCTTAAATACTGAGAGATGAAATAGTGAAGGCAGCAGAGGACAAAATAGGTAGAAAGGCAAGACCTACAAAAAATCCTTGGATATCACAGGAAATACTAGATTTAATCGATGAAAGGAGAAAATATAAAAATGCAGTAAATGAAACAGGCAAAATGGAGTACAGACGATTAAAAAATGAGATTGACAGGAAGTGCAAAATGGCTAAGCAGGAGTGGCTAGAAGCCAAATGCAAATCTGTAGAAGAATGTATAAGAAGGGGAAAAGTAGATACAGCCTACAGGAAAATAAAAGAGACATTTGGGAACAAGAAAAGCAACTCTACGAATATCAAGAACTCAGATGGGAAGCCGGTTCTCAGCAAAGAAGGGAAAGCTGAAAGGTGGAAAGAGTACATAGAGCAGCTCTACAAAGGAAATGAACTTACAGACAATGTGGTAGGAAGGGAAGAGGACGTAGATAAAGATGAAATAGGAGATGCTATACTGAGAGATGAATTTGATAGAGCCTTGAAAGACCTAGGTCGGAACAAGGCCCCAGGAGTAGATGACATACCCTCAGAGCTACTAAAGTCTCTGGGAGAGCCAGCCACGACAAGACTATTTGAACTGGTGTGTAGGATTTATGAGACAGGCGAAATACCCTCAGACTTTAAGAAAAATGTAATAATCCCCATTCCAAAGAAAGCAGGCGCAGACAGGTGTGAAAATTACAGAACCATTAGTTTGATAAGTCATGGTTGCAAAATTTTAACACGAATTATCTACAGGAGAATGGAAAATCTGGTAGAAGCTGACCTTGGGGAAGATCAGTTTGGATTCAGGAGGAACGTAGGAACCAGGGAGGCAATACTCACTTTACGTCTTATCTTAGAAGATAGATTAAGGAAAGGCAAACCTACATTTTTAGCTTTTGTAGATTTGGAGAAAGCATTTGACAATGTTGACTGGAATACACTGTTTCAAATTCTGAAGTCAGCAGGGGTAAAATATAGGGAAAGGAGAGTTATTTATAACTTGTACAAAAGCCAGACCGCAGTTATTAGACTCAAAGGGCATGAAAGGGAAGCATCAGTTGGGAAGGGAGTAAGACAGGGTTGTAGCCTTTCACCGATGTTATTCAATTTGTACATCGAGCAGGCGGTGAAGGAAAGCAAGGAAAAATTTGGAATAGGGATTAAAGTTCAGGGGGAAGAAATAAAAACATTGCGTTTTGCTGATGACATTGTAATTCTGTCAGAGACAGCAAAGGACCTGGAAGAGCAGTTGAATGGAATGGACAGTGTGTTGAAGAGAGCGTATAAAATCAACATTAACAAGAGCAAAACAAAAATAATGGAATGCGGTCTCAGAAAATCGGGCGATGCTGAAGGAATTAGATTAGGTAACGAAACAATGAAGGTGGTAGATGAGTTTTGTTACTTGGGTAGTAAAATAACATCCGATGGTCGCAGTACAGAGGATATAAAATGCCGAATGGCAATGGGAAGAAAAGCATTTTTGAAAAAGAGAAATTTGCTAACATCGAACATTAATGTTAGTGTAAGGAAGTCTTTTCTGAAGGCATTTGTGTGGAGTGTTGCCTTGTACGGGAGTGAAACATGGACGATAAGCAGTGCGGACAGGAAGAGAATAGAGGCTTTTGAAATGTGGTGCTACAGAAGAATGCTGAAGATTAGGTGGGTAGATCGCATAACCAATGAAGAAGTACTGAACAGAATTGGTGAGAAAAGGAATTTTTGGCATACCCTGGCTAAAAGGAGGGATCGCTTGGTAGGACACATTCTTAGACATCGAGGAATCGTAAATTTAGCATTGGAGGGAAGTGTGTGGGGTAAAAATCGCAGAGGGAGACCAAGAGACGCGTATAGTAAGCAGATTCAAGTGGATGTGGGTTGCCGTTCTTATGAGGAGATGAAAAGGCTTGCTCAGGATAGAGTAGGGTGGAGAGCTGCATCAAACCAGTCTCCGGACTGAAGACCATAACAACAATAACAACAACATCCTTAAATAAATGTCTGCAGGTTTGGTAGGCTCCAGCAATTATTCTGAGTACACTTTCTTTGTCCAATGAATAGTTTTTACTCAGCGATGAATTACCCGAAAATATGATTACTGTCATAGGAAAGAATTGAATGAAAATACGCATGGTAAGGTAACTTACTGAGACATGTATCACCAAAATTTGCAATAACCCTGATAACATTTGTGGTCGAAGTGCAATGTTTCAGCAGACCATCAATGTCTTTCTTCCGATTCGATCTCTCAAAGCTAAAAATTGTGATTAATCAACCTGATCTACAGACTTCTGTTCAGTGTCCATATTTATTAATTGTCTCATGTCATTTACTGTAGAGAAATCTGTACAGATTGTTTCATCAAAATTTAATGAAAGTCAATTTGCAAGTAACCATTTCATAATTTTCGGAAATACTTCATTTACAATTTCGTTAGTTAATTGTTGTTTTCCAAGTGTGGTTACAAAACTTGTATCGTGAGAAAAAATCGCTAGCTTTGCATCTTCGTGACGATAATTTATTAATATGAACAATTCCTATAGTGTGCCGTTTTCTTATGTGAAAATTAATAAAGTTGACGATGTGTACATAGAGAGAAGAAAATTCGACAACACCGAAACACATTACCAAACCCAGTCAGTGTAGGAAAACCGTTGACATACAAAATGGCTTCCAGATGTCTCGGTATGGATAAATACAGATTTCAAGATCTTACACTATTCCTTCTGCATATAGTGGACAATGCGAAATGCCTGAATAGGGACATTGCTATCTTGAAACACATCGCCATTGGACAAGAAAAGTTATACCATGGGAGCTTGAGCGTTGCCAGAGGGGGTTTAGGGGATTTAAACACATACCGACATGTTGACAACAAAAACTGAAACCATTCTGTTATCAAGATAAAACCCGTCTACATTTTTCCAAGACTGGGAAGTCGTTACAAATGCTCCATACAGTCCCGATTTCTCCTGCTATTTTCTCTCTCTCTCTCTCTCTTCTTTTATATTTCATTTTATTTTATTGTTATTATTTTTTCTGAGCCCTGAAGAACGACATTCATGGCCATCGTTATGTTTCGGATGAAAAGGTGAACCTCTGGGTAAAAATCATGGTCCTGCTTAAATAATGAGCTGTTTACTTAGTTTTTTCCCAGGCGTCTTCTTCTAATTTGTCTGCTCGTTATAGATGAGTGTTATTGGCTTCCTTTCCAATCGCTGGGAACGATTCCTTGCTCAAGGCACCTACGGTAAAGTATGGCAAAAATCGGGACTAAATCTGGCAGAGATTCTGTGTAGAAACTGTCAATGACCCTAAGGGGCCCTGGAGCTTCATTGTGCTTTAAATATTTTGAGCTATTTTTCAAAATCAAAATTAGTAACTACAATGTCAGACATATATTACAATGTCAGTCATCAATATTTATTGACGTTCCTTTGTAAACTAATCAAGTTACCTGTCTAGTCAGAGAGTATCTGTACATTTATCTTGTGTCACTGATAGCTTTCAGGTACGGCAAAAATTTGAGTTAGCGAGTGCTTCTCTTATAATGCTTCAGAAGTTAGTGAAGGCTTCACGCACTGCCTTTCTGACTGCCATTGATGTTTCGATCCGCATTTTGCCTATCTTCATGATGTGATTAACTTTGTTCCTATTTTGGAGTATACGTACAATTTTAAGAGGTTTGCTAATTTGATTTCTGTGATATGGTAAGATTTGAGTGTACAGTCCTTTAGAATGAAATGTAACATACACAGTATTAATGCCATTGCAGTCGACGTCATTACAATGTCCATTCATTGACAACAACTCCCGGAAACATATCCTAGCTAAGCCTATGAATGGAATGAACTTTATCAGCCAAAATAGTCACATAATCTTTGGCAATAAGGTGACGTTGCAGAATATCCACGGAGCCTACGGAATACACCAAGGCACCCAAAAATCTCCGAATCACCACCCTGATACATTCTAGGTACGTAAACCCCGCCAGAAGTTCTCAGCACTGTGCAACATACTTATCTGACCAAATTATTTTGTTATTTTGCACAATACTCAAGGTTTTATGGCATTGCCGGCACGTTTTCTTGTTACAGATGTATGTATCAAGCGTACCCGAAGGTTAAATTTCCCAATTTTAGAACAAACAAAGACGTCATAATTACATGAAAAACTTTATTGGAAACAGGTACACCAATGTTTGAGCTATTTTTTTACATAGTAACCTAAATAACTGAGTCACTTGTTTCGTCGTGGGATTGACTTTTCCTGCGTCGTAGAAGTCTGCCTTCTGTGAATGGAGCCAGCTCTCCGTCGACAAAACGCTGGACGGAAAACAGGAATGTCTTCAGGTGAAAAAAAAAAAAAAAAAGTAAATGACAGAGCAATATCAAGACTGTGCATCGTGCAAATCACTTAAGGCACCGACATAGTCTTTCATCTTGACCGGAGATCCACTATGACAACAATGCCTTGCTTGCTGTTTGGTTTCGGGATAAAGTGTGACATCCACGACTCATCGCCGTTGACGATCTTGTCGTGAAACTCCTCGCCGTATCATGATACCGCTGCAGAAATGCCAGTGCTTCTCCATAGAGCCGGCCGCGGTGGCCGAGGGGACTCAGGCGCTCCAGTCACGGTCTGCACGGCCACTACGGTCGGGGGTTCGAATCCCCCCTCGGGCATGGATATTTGTGCCGTCCTTAGGATTAGTTAGTTCATAAGTAGTTTGTAAGTTTAGGGACTGATGACTCCGTAGCTAAGTCCCATAAGCTGTACAAACATTTGAACATCTTCTCCATAGCGTTTCGTTTGCTCGGTGTCAGGGTTTTCGGCACCTACGTGGCACAGAATGTCTTGAGCAGTAGGTGCTTAGTGACAGTTTCATAAAACAAAAATCACGCTATCCGCGGAAAATGGCTGGTGAGATCCGTCATCTGAAGCGACGGTTTTCCAGTATGCCCTTTCGCACCAGCTGCTTGATGGAATGTCGCCCAACGCGCTATCAATCATGGACACTTAGACGAACTTCGATAAATCCAGTACTACCGATGCACTTTCAGTTTGCGCATGATGTTTCGTCGTTACACCTGACAGAGATAACGATGAATTACGATGGGTACTATGTTTTGTGCGTTAAGGAACCACCGAACTGACCGAACCTCGCAGGCAACGGGAGAACGAATGAAACATTTCGGGGCACTCCTGCCGCGGTGCTGGCACCAGTCTGTTGCCATTTAATTTTCACATCAAAATCTGTTAAGTATGCTCAATTTCTGCGGCTAAACTAGTCTTTTTGTGCTCAGAACTTTTTGTGAGTAAAATGATTCACTATATTCATTTTTTGTTAGAGGTCACCGCAACTGATTTCGTAATAAAACTGTAGTAAATAAATACTGCAACCAGCCAAAAGATTTTGTGTATACACATTACAAAATACGAGCTGGTGCAACCACCGAGCATATGGACTATCTCATGTCGTATTATACGGAACGAAAGGGAGAGAAATATTTTTCGTGTAAGGCTGCACTTGCGATTCGATTTGTGAACTTGCGATTCGTGTCTGATTTACATAGAGCCCATATCGTTTTGGTTTGATGAACCATAAAATGACTTTTGTTATTAAAACAAACCGTCAAAGAAACTCTTCTAGCAACTGGAGTAACACTTGGTCCTGCCTTATACTTTTGTTTTCCATATTTTGCTACACATCTTCTGAATGCGAGAAGATCCATTTCTTCATTCCCAGATGGTCTGTATAAGAGCCATGAATTTTGAATGGTCACATATAAACCCCCACAAAAAAACTTGGCCAACACTACTCCTTAGATGTGATATTTGATCTGTAATAGCTCTCATTTTGCTCCATTCTGTCTGTTCCACATATATTGTAAGACTTCATTATGTGAGGCTGAGAAACAAAAGTTTTTCAGTGCAGCAGAATATCTTTGCACTTTCCAAATGAGATGCATACCATCACAGTTTGACTCTGTAGTAACTAAAGAGTTGTCATTCCAGAGACAACAAGTTACTCTGAATTTTGTCACACAACATTTCATAAAGGCTGTGTTCGTTCTTCATTACACTTTTTTGTTTTACTGAGCAATTTCCTGTTCTGTTGCTTCTAATGGTTCCACTTACACCAATACCAATTTCAGTCAAGATATTCACTATTTTGAAGGACATGAAGTAGTTGTCTGCAAACAAATGATGGGGAAAAATGTCACCAGAAACATCCTACAGCAATATCCCAAAGAAAACCTTCACTTCTTCTACAGATAAAATTGATCTTTTTTTAAATTTTTTTATTTTATTTTATTTTTTATTTTTTTATTGCACTGCATAGGAAACATATTTCATGACTGAAAAACCATTCAAAAGCTAAGACCGCTGCAATGAGAGTACAGTAATAAGCTTTTTGTGGTATGAAAAGAAACGTATAAATCATACTATGAGGATAATACTTCGTAAAATTGATGTTAGAATGCAGAGTCACCATTTCAACTGAGCGTATACGCATTTGACCCTTGTTGCGTTGGACCGTTAGCACAACAACTAAATTTCAGTGACAGTTACAGTCGGAGTAATGAGAGAAACCTCATTCCATGCTACACACGAACCAAGAGTTTAACCCCTGAACACCATCGTACACTACAACAATTCACAAACACAACAATGCTGAATATGTTGTGCCATGTCTTTACCGTACTGAGATTAGAGTAAAAAGTAATGTCTACATTCACATGCTTCCAAGGAATACTATTGCGTGGTACATAAACGCATCACCGAGCGCGAATGGGTGAAACAACATCAAGAAAGTTACTTTCTGGGCGCACCTTGTATCAACTGGTTTTGGAATGCCAGTTTGCCTTGTAAATCCCTGCTTATGGAGTTCTAGGATTGTTTTGGCGATAACATGGTTCACGTGTATGACATTGAGTTGTTCAGACACTTTTATCTACCATTCCCTTTTTTTTTTTTTTTTTTTTTTTTTTTTTTTTTTTTTTTTTTTCGTCATAGTTCCCTTCAGTGACAGTCTGTCACGGTGGCTCAACAAACACTTTCGTCCGCTTTTTGATGGGTGGTTATGAGGACGATGTTTTCCCACCTCCCTGTATGCGGCAAAAATCTTCAGGGGCCTTAGCATCCAATGTCCGAACACCAACATTTCGCATACGTTTACATCCACTTCGCTACGAGATATGACACTCAGAATTATGCATAACACTGTTCTGACTCTCGCAAAATATTGTCGGCACAGAATTACCTAACATCAGCACTTCTTTTTCAGCATGTATCTCTCGATGTTTTTAACCATAATGAGGACATCAAAGAAAAACTGGGAATGAACACAATAGATGAAGCAGTTAGAGCGAACAGACTGAGATGGTGGGGTCATGTTACACGCATGGGAGAAGCAAGGTTACCTAAGAGACTCATGAGCTCGGCAGCGGAGTGTAAGAGGAGTCGGGGTAGACCAAGATTCGGTGCAGATTGATTTTGAAGTAAAAGGCATAACATCAGACGAGGCATCAATGTTAGCATTGAATAGGGGATCATGGAGGAATTTTATTAGAGGTACTATGCTCCAGACTGAACGCTGAAAGGCATTATCAGTCTCTAATGATGATGATGATGATTTTTTCCCATGTATTCGCCAAGTAGCTGTACAGTGCTTGACTGTTAAGCGTCGCTGCAGAACCACAACATTTACAATGAACGAATGTCAAGGAGCATATTTACAGCAAGGGTAATGGTGTAATAAGGGTTGCGAAATTTTGGAAGAAGAATGTGTTACATAAATTGAGCAACCTTCACCAATGTGACGACTAATGTTCATCTACAGTAGCTAGTATCTAAGTTGATAATGGCATCATTGCAATCATGATTATGTATGCACTAAGCCTACAGCAAAGCAACAAAAGAATAAACACGTTACAGAAGGTGGGAAAACATAAAAACAGGGCACTACACAAAAACTTAAAAAATTAAAATAAATAAATAAATAAAAGATGTGATGGTAGTTTAAAGCCACATTCTGTCAAAAGTTAACACTACGCGAATCCAGTAATATCTTGATGCGTCTCAACCCGCATCTTCTGTCGTGTTTGTTTCAGCAGTGAGTCGTCAGTGCAGTGTAGTAGAGCAGTGAAATGGCACTGGTGAGATCCATACTTAACATCTAATATATAAAGCAGAGTGTCCGTATGTTTGTACGCTTTGCATACAAATCTGCAGTTTTGTTCCAATCTTTATGACATCTTGTACACGTAAGCTTCAATCCATGAGGACGGTCGCCGTAAGTGTAAGACTAACATACAATATATAGTTCACGAGATATGACGTCATAAACAATGAGATGCGCGAAAAACTGCTGCATTTTGCGACAATGCTGCTCATTTTCTCCTAAACTATTGCACCGATTTCAACCAAATTTGGTACACACATTCCTTACCGTGAGGTAACAATTGCTGCATGGTTAAGAATCACATTCGGCACATGGTTCAAAAGATATTAAGTCATAACCAATAGAAATCGCAAATAATGCGGCGAGACTTTCGAAATACACTGTATGAGAATGAGAGTACTTAGCGACTTGCAACAAACTTTAAACATAACTTCAAACCTTTATTAAACTTTTCTCGCTGGCAACTTTTCCGCTGTTTATGGAGTAAAACTACGGCTCTCGGTATGACGTTACAATTTATAATTTGAACACTACAAATTGTAGCCGCAGGAAATTTTACACACAGTATACACGCATATAGTTGAGTGCACTTTCTAAGTTGTATCACAGTACGACAGGTAGTTCATGAGATATGAGCACATAAACAGTAACGTTCGTGGAAAACTGCCCCATCACGCACCAAGTTTTAATCTATTACTTCTTTAGTACTAATTGTATTCCCAAGAGATTTCACAGACATACAGCCGTAATACAAACGAATATATACCTGAAAATGGCAGGAATAAATAAATAAATACCTGGGCAACACCGGATTTTCAGCTAGTATACTATAAAAGGATGGAAAGTTCCCTCAGTAGTCATTCGTCCAGCATATCATTCACAGAAAGGAAAGGGAGGGGTTCTGGTACACTTCTTAATCTCTTCTGATACAAACTAGATGGATAATGAGTACATATGCGTTTCGTTATCGCTTCACGTAGATTTCCTAAGCAAAGTTGGTAGCGCGCTGCCACAGTGTTTTCCAGACATGTGGAACTTTTTTGGAGACCACAATAACACTGACGCCAGTGAGTGGTGTTTACAGCTGGCGCGCACTATGCAGGTGTTCCAGCCTACCTGAGAGGCTGTCTGCGGCCCAGCTTCGTGGAAGCGTCGCTGCCTGGCCGCCCCAGGGCCAAAGCCTGCTCAAACTCAACCCGCCTCGCTAAGCTAAAACGAGCTGTGCTGACAGCATAACATTAGTGGGCTCTTTACTTTCAATGTAATGTTTTTAATGTTGTTGTGAACTTCAATCCAAAGACGCGTTTGATGCAGTTCTCCACACTACACTGCGCAAACCTCTACATTTATGAATGAGAACGGCAACAGACGTCCTTTTGAACCTGATTAATGTATTGGTCTCTTGGTGTCTCTCTGCGATTTTGGCTATCACACACTTCCCTCCAATGTTACATCGACGATTCCTTGATGTCTCCGAATGTTTCCCACCACTCGATCCCTTCTTTTAGACAATATCTGTCAGAAATTTACTTTCTTTCCATTTTTGTTCAGTTAACATTTAAATTAATATTAGATGTCAACAAATTCCTCTTCTTCAGAAATACTTTTCTTTCCATTATTATTCTGCATTTTATATTATCTTCTTTACTTCTGTCGTCAGAAGTTATTTTGTACCCAAATATCAAAATTCATCCACTACGTTTCGTTTTCTAATTTAATTCCTTCAGCATCGCCTGATTTTCTTAGACTGCATTCCATTATTCTTGATGTTCTCTGGTGAATGTTAATCTTAGGGGTCATTTCCTGTCCCTGACAGAATTACAATGTCATGGCAAAATTTTTATTTCTTCTCCTTGAACTTTAATTCCTTCTCGAAATATCTCCTTGCTTTCCTTCAAAGAGTGCTCAATGAACAGAGTAAATTACATTGCGGATACGCTTCCTATGTTACATTGTGATTAGTATCGTACCATTCTACGCCGAGTGCAGCATATTTTGTCTTAAATAATCAGTATGAAATCATTCATATTTTATTTTACGAAAACTGTTGATATTTCCTTTCGCATTAATTTCCACTGTCCTAAGAGACTTTAAGAAAAATGTTATAATCCCCATTCCAAAGAAAGCAGGTGTAGACAGGTGCGAAAACTACAGAACCATCAGTTTAATATGTCATGGTTGCAAAATATTAACACGAATTATATACAGAAGGATGGAAAAGCTGGTAGAAGCCGACCTCGGGAAAGATCAGTTTGGGTTCAGGAGAAATGTAGGAACACGGGAGTACTCACTTTATGGCTTATCCTAGAAGATAGATTAAGAAAAGGCAAACCTACATTTCTAGCTTTTGTAGATTTGGATAAGGCTTTTGACAACGTTGATTGGATACACTCTTTCAAATTCTGAAGCAAGCAGGAGTAAAATATAGGGAGCGTAAGGTTATTTACAACTTGTACAAAAACCAGACAGCGGTTGTCAGATTTGAAGGGCATGAAAGGGATACAGTGGTTGAAAAGGGAGTAAGACAGGGTTGTAGTCTTTCTCCATTGTTATTCAACGTGTATATTGAGCAAGCTATAAAGGAAAGCAAGGAGAAATTTGGAGAAGGAATTAAAGTTCAGGGTGAAGAATTAAAAACATTGCATTTTGCCGACGACATAGTAATTCTGTCAGATACAGCAGAGGACCTGGAAGAGCAATTGAACGGAATGGACAGGGTGCTGAAAGATGCATACAAGATGAACATTAACAAGAGCAAAACTAGGGTAATGGAGTGCAGTGTAAGGAAATCAGGTGATGCTGAAGGAATTAGATTAGGAAACGAAGCAATAAAGGAGGTAGATGAGTTTTGTTACTTGGGCAGTAAAATAACAATTGATGGTCGCAGTACAGAGGATATAAAATGCAGAATGGCAATGGGTAGAAAAGCGTTCCTGAAAAAGAGAAATTTGTTAACCTCGAATATTTATTTAAGCCTAAGGAAGTCCTTTCTGAAGGCATTTGTATGGAGTGTTGCCTTGTATGGGAGTGAAACATGGACAATAAACAGTGCGGACAGGAAGAGGATTGAGGCTTTTGAAATATAGTGCTACAGAAGAATGCTGAAGATTAAGTGGATGGATCGCGTGACTAATGAGGAGGTACTGAACAGAATTGGGGAGAAAAGAATTTTTGGCATACCCTGACCAAAAGAAGGGATCGCTTGGTAGGACACATTCTTAGACATCATGTTTGCGTAAAAGGCTCTGTTTCTCGCTTGTATCCTTTCTCTAATATAATGATTGATTCTGTTATCACTGGTTGAGACGACAGGTAGGTAACAGAAAGAGCTGACAGCCTTAAAACATTCATGAGAGGTCCTCCAGTCATGCGGTCTTTTTCTAGCCTTATGATTGGGCGTTAATATGTATTTTGTCTTGTTTTCATTCACATTAAGATCAATTTTTGCTCCTGCTTCCATTATTTCACATATTTGTTTAAAGGTGTTTACAGCTCTTACTACGATTAAAATATCATCTGCTAATGCACATATACGACTGGACTGCGACATTATTATTCCTGTCTTGTATATTTTTTGTATCATAGTATACAATGCTTAGTTAAAAAAGACTGCAGAGAGACCATCACGTTATTTCATTTTGTTGTTCACCTTCACTTTGGCCCTTGTGCTTTTCATCTTATATATTAAAAGAATCTACGAAAACTAAAGTCAGTCGGCCAGACCAAACTACCCGTCTGATTTCCTTCATTTTTGTTTTTAACGAAAGGTATTCATCCACAGATTTGTCATCAACTATCAGAATTTACATAACTCTCGCCTTCCTTTTTCCATACTCAACTGCGATTTCCTTCTCTATATTTCTTATGTTGCGGATCGAACCCGCGCGGGTTCGATCCTTGTCAGTTCCTAGGATTTTTATCTGTCCCTTTCCACTTCTTTAACCTCTGGCAGTATTGCTCATGTGAAAAATACCGAGTAGCGCCGTGGTTCGGAACCCACGTTAAACTGTATGTCCCCCTTTAACTGGCTGGGTAAGTCAGTCCGAAGGTCGGAGGAAGGCAACGGCATACCACCTCCAAACAGGGCCATTCCTAGTAAAGCACTGTGGTGTTCAAACCAATCTTCGGATTGTTGACTGCTTTACCTATTTCTTATGTGGATGCCCTTGCTGTAAACTAAAGTCAGTCGGTCAGGCTGTTCTATTTCACCGATTTCCTTCATTTTTGCTTTAAACGAAAGGTATTCAGTCGCAGATTTGTTATCAAGTATCCATCCTTTATTTTTATTCAAACGCTGTATCTTTCTGTCCTTGCATTGAATATTTTAACCAGTTTGTTTTACGATATCTGCGGTTCTAATTAAGGTACGCAGTTCTTTTTGATCTGACAACACTCAGCGGATCAAGCTATTTCATTTACGCTTATAGACACTTGCATTGATTGATTTTGAAGAAAGCTGTACGTGAACATTCAACTTTACTTCAATTTTTTCCCCAACTGTTTTGTCATTCCTCTAACGGTGCGAAGTATTCGCACAGGTCCTCTAATTGTTAATTAATCTTTTTACCTTGTCACACATGTGTCAGTTCTTTTAGTACTTAATATTTTTATAATGCTGGAGTGTTAATACTATCAAAAACCTACTTAAAATATATATAAGAAAACAGGAAGTGGAGCTCTATGTCATATTCATAAATTTTCTCCGTCATTTGTCTAATCACAAGTGCTTCTATTTGGCAGGAAACCACAATGGTATCCTCCGATGATATTTTCAGTACACTTCTTTATCCTTTCATCCGTCACCTCGGCATGTGTACATAGTTGCTTCAGTATCTAAATCAACAGTTAAGTTACGACTGTTTATAACGTACGAAACTACCACTTGCAAAAAACCTCGATTCGATACTTGGAACCATTCATTGATTAAAAGAGACGTAAGTTTTAGGTGACACAGTCTATGTATAAGGCTTCTTGGCGGTGCGTCATCTATTGTTGGACGTCCCGTTTGCCAAATACGCCCGCAGTCTACATCTACATCTACACAGATACTCTGCAAATCACATTCAAGTGCCTGGCAGAGGGTTCATTAACCACTTTCATAACTTTTCTCTACCGTTCCATTCTCTAATACCGCGCGGGAAGAAAGAACACCTAAATCGTTCCGTTTTCGATCTGATTTCTCTTATTTTATTGGGATGGTCATGTCTCCCTAAGTAGGTGGGTGCTAGCAAAATATTTTCACATTCAGAACTAAAAGTCGGTGATTGAAACTTCGCAAACAGATCACGCCGCAATGAATAACGTCTTTCTTTAAATGATTTCCACCCCAATTCGTGCAACATTTCCGTGACGCCCCCCCCCCCCCCACCGGTAACGTGATAAAACGAAACGAGCTGAACTTCTCTGAACCTTCTCAATGTCTTCCGTCAATCCCACCTGGTGAGGGTCCACAAGGGGCAACAGTACACCAGGAGAGGACGCACAAGTGTGATGTAGGCAGTCTCTTTGGTGGAGCTGGTGCATCTTCGAAGCGTTCTGCCGATGAAACGTAACATTTGGTTCGCCTTCCCCACAATATTTTCTATGTGTTCTCTCCAGTCAAAGTTGTTCGTAATTGTAACTCCTAGGTATTTGGTAGAATTTACGACCTTAAGGTTTGACTGATTTATCGCGTAATTGAAATTCAGCGGATTTCTTTTAGTGGTCACACTTCACACTTTTCTTTATTTAGTGTCTATTGCCAATTTTCGCACCATGCAGAAATTTTGTCTGAATCGCTTTGCAGTTGATTTTGATCCTCTGTTGACTTCACTAACCGATAAACGACAGCATCATCCGCGAACAATCTAAGGGAGCTATTCAGATTGTCTCCTAAATCGTTTATAAACACGAGGAAGAGTAGGGGACCTATAACGCTTTCCTGTAGAACGCCAGATATCACTTCTGTTTTACTCGATGAATTACCGTCAATTACAACGAACTGTGTTCTTTCTGATAGGAAAGAATGAAAATGAAATCTCGCCCCTATAAAGTAGTGTAGTGAGATGATGGGCTTCAGTAGTGGTAGAGCAAACCTCCAGCCCACACTGGGACCGCTGCACCTGCGACTGTCGGCGTACTTCCGGTAGCGGCGTAACTGCTCGAGATGGGAACCTGCTTTCGTGCCTTTATTTTCTTATTGTGTCGTCTAACAGCGGTTCAGGCGTGAACGGTTAAAGGCTCTTCGCTTTGTGCCCTATCAATTGACCCTGAGAGGGCAGGCTCACCCGATGGCGAGGCGGCAGCTACACGGACGGAGGGGAGGCGTCTGTAACCCAGGCCAGAGGGCGACGGGCCGCAACTATCTCTCGCATGGCGATACCCGCCAATCATCCCATTTACATGGGCTCCCTAAACGGATTACGTAATCCGATTTCCAAATTCCACTTTTCATTGGTCACGTAAATACTCCAAAATCGATTCTGGAGGTCCACTTCAGTAAAGCGGTTTTCCAGTTCCACAATCGATTTTCGTGTCCAAGTTTTGGAATCGTTCTTGGCTTGTCAGATTGCGTTTTCTTGTTAAGAATTTTCGGTTCATATGGACAGAGTAACATTTGATCCTGTGAAAGAGAATTATAAATTTTAGAGTAAGCATGACTGTGGGTATTTAAGTAAAGAAAAATAACGATTGTGCTGACTAAAGCTGGGACTGAATCAGATGTTTATCAGCCGCCATAATGAGTGGGGTAGGAAATCCGCTTTAGGCTATAACATGTAAACACGACAGCGAAAAACGGTTTACGAAATTTGGTTTTCGTCTTACGGAAGATGTGTTGCATGTAAATGTAGTGTATATAGTGGGTCGGATGCGTTTTGTTTACGCTGTATGGCTGCCTTGGTGGTCGGCAGTGATGTTTACCAATATGGCTGTCACTCGTTTCTTTAGTCATCAACCGTGTTTGAACAGTTTTCTTTATCTTCGCTTTTCCCGCATTCAGTAATATCTTTACCTTAGTATGCGTACTCAGGGATCACGACCTACTCTGAAAAGTGGAAGCAAGGGATGTTAGTTCAAAGGTTTGTTAAGCTTAGGGGACTTAACTGCGGGGTCATCAGTCCCTAAACTTACACACTACTTATAAAGTAACTTATAGATAGCACAAACATCCATGCCCGAGGGGTGATTCTAACCCCCGACGGGGAACGGCCTATCGCATAGAAGATTAGTGTTTAACGTCTCGTCAACAGCACGGTCGTTGAAGTTCACGCTCGGATTGTTTAAGAATGTGGAAGGAAATCGGCCGTACCCTTTCAAAGGAATGATCCCAGCTTTAGCCTGGAGTGATTTAGGAAAATCAAGAAAAACCTAAATCAGGATGGCCGAATGCGACTCCAGCGTTTTGTTACCACTGCGCCACCTCGCTCGGATTGAGAAGTGAAAGTAAGAGTATTTATTTGAATTAAGAAGTTATACAAAATTATCTGTTTCTGCAATGATCAGTTTTTAAAGGCTTGTGCTCATAGCACTGATGATGACACTTTTGGCCGTTAGACCCCAGTTCGGATCGTGTTCGGCCTGCCTAGTGCAAGTCTTTAGGTGACGCCACTGACGCCGCGGTGGAGTAGCCGAGCGGTCTAAGGCGCCTCGCTACGGAGCGCGCGATTGCTCGCCGTCGGAGGTTCGCGTTCATCCTGGGGCATGGGTGTGTGTGTTTGTCCTTATATTAGTTTACCTTAGTTTAAGTAGTTTGTAAGCTACGGACTGATAATCACGCAGTTTGGTCCGATAGATTTACAAACATTTGAACATTTTCGAAACATTAAATGTTCAAATGTTTGTAAACCTAAGGGACCAAACTTCTGACGTAATCGGTTCCTAGACTTACAAACTACTTAAACTCATGTTGAGGATGACAACACACAAGTGCCCGAAGGATAATTGGAACCTCCGACTGGAGTGGCCACGCAATCCTTTAAATGACCCCTGAAATCACAAAGATCATTCCCTTGCGGTTGCATTACAGTCTTCCGCTTAAACGATGCTGTGGCGGAGCATGACATTTGAACAATTTGAACGCCACTGATGCGACTTGAGTGACAATTATGATGACAACACTACAGCCAACCCCGGGTGGACAAAATCCCAGCCCCGAACGAGAATCGAACCGGAGCCCCCTGCGTTGTCCACAGGACTACAAACGCGGCTCATAGATCTCGGTTTGTGGGAAGTTCACAATAATAGCCTTGCTGCACTGGGCTCCATCTAATGATTTTGATTTACGTATTCATCATTTTCTATGAGCAGCTCTTGTGATTATCGTGTTTGCAGTCAAAAATGCTAGATATGAGGTCCGCCTGATATACGTATTACGCATAACAACAAAGCATACCAGTCGTGGTTTTTTTTTTTTTTTTTTTTTTTTTCTTATTTGTGAATTGATGGTGAAAGGATATAGTCCGCGAAGTATGTGTAATACTTGTATGTTGTTCACAAAAACATGGAAGGGAAAATAAGCTTCAGAACAAACCATGATAAAGCTACCATTGTCTGATTATGTTAAAAGAGTCCTACATGACCACGAACTGTAAAACCAAGCTATTAATAAATAACCTAATGATGCGGGCACAGAGGTGCTGAAACATGTTTGGGTAAACGTAAAAAACGCTGTTTTAATATCAGGCGGACGTCATATCCAGAATTTTTTATTTACTTGTTAAAAAGTTGCATGTTTTATTAAAATTTTTAACTTCTAAACAGGATGCCGTACAGGTGCCATAAAATTGGACATTTCAATTGTTCGTGGCAAATCAACAAAGTCATAGTAAAGTCCATAGTCGTTTCATACAACGGACCTTGTTTCTACTGTTTTTAACAAGAGTTACATTATCAGTAACATACAAAATATTGTCTAAAGCAATACTAAAGAGAATAAAGGAACAAGTAGGATATAATATTGGAGAGTAGCGAATAGGAAACGAAGATCATACGGCCGCGGCGGATTAGCCGCGCGTGCTGGAGCGCCGTGTTGCGGTGCGCGCGGCAGTCCGCCGTCGGGGGATTCGAATCCGCCCCCCCCTCCCTCCTCGGACATGGATGTTTGTGTCGTGTTTAGTATAAAGTAGTTCATAAGTAGTTTGTAAGTTTAGGGACTGATGACGCCGCAGTCCAGTCCCTTAAGCCTTACAAACATTTGAAGATCATGAGCAGAAAGATTCTTAATTTAAAAACTATTATGAGGGTGACAGCTATACAAAATAAAAACACAGTAGTTCTTTTCGTAGACTTCAGGAAGGCTTACGTCTCAATTGACATGGATAGATGAAAATATCAGAAACGCTCACATTGCAACATCAAGGATTACGTTTTATGGCGAAATTTGTGAATCGTTCAAAATCAGATCAGAGGATCCACAAGGAGACGAACTGTTATGGAATCTCTTTTACTTGGTTATAGATTTTAAAAAAGTAAAAACATTGGAAAACGTACTACAAAACAGAGGTAAAATAGGCATAAACGTGGGACAAGGAAAGAACATATTTTAAAAAAAAAGTTCAAATGTTTATAAAGCTGATGTGACTTAACTGCGGGGTCATCAGCCCCTAAACTTACAGACTACTTATGAACTTGCTCATACTAAAGACGGCACAAACATCCATGCCCGAGGGGGGATTCGAACTCCTCTCGGCGAACGGCTTCGCGCATCGTAGCATAGCGCCTTAATGCGCTCGGCCGCTCCGCCGCGGCGATATAGCAGTGATATAGCGGGTGATATAGCAGTGATAACTGAAAACCAAAAATACGCGACTATTACATTTGCCCCATATTACACGAGATTGTTCAAAATTCTGGGTTAGAAGTATGTGATAAAAACCGAATATATATAACATAACATACACTACATAACATACTGGAGAAAATTATGAGAAAAATTAAAAGATTTGATAAATTTAAATACGTTAACGAATTGATCCAAGTCAACGGACTGGATATCACAACAAAGAAAGGAAGAGTGACTAATAATTTGGATATTCATTAACACAAAACTGTTACAATAAGAAATCAATGTCTATCCAATCGAAGATAAGACTTTACAATTCAGTTTTTAGGACACAAGCGACATATGGATCAAGGTGCCTAACAACGAATAAGAAAGGCGAACTAATGTAACTGGAGAAAATATTCAGGAAAATACTAAGAAAAATTATAGTTCCCGAGAAAAACAATGAAAATATGGGGATGAAAAGGAGAAATGACGATTTATATAAAAATACATAAAAAATAACGGATAGAATGACGAAAATACAGCTAAAATTGTATTGATATTTAAAAAGAATGGAAGAAAAACGGATTACAATGAAAATATTTAATTGCGTTAATAAACTGAAGAAAACTGTAGGATGGATAGAAGCAGTGAAAAAAATTCATAGAAAATAGGTGTCACGGGAAGAAATAGTACGTGACGGGAATCGCTTCGTGTTAGTGATACAGAACGAAACCTTTGAAGAAGGTAAGCAGAAAGCTCGACCAAAGGTAGTGTAGACGATGAGCAGAGACGAGCTTTTGGAGAAATAATGAAGTACTGGGAAGAAAGGAAGAGAAAGCAAATCCATTAGTCCTATTCGGTTCATAGCTGGCCAGATTCGTAAACAAACAGTTATTGTAATCAGCAGTGCTGAATTTTCAACATTTCTATAAAAACATTCAGACTGAAATCCGAATTATGTAATGTAATTGCTTGAAGTTTAATTGCAAGACCAATCAGTGAAAGAGAACTTAAGGAGAAATAAATGAATAATAAATTGTATTAGTACGGTAGAAAGATGCACACAACTCACTAGGCTTAGGTAGAAGTGCAACATAACCTACAGTTTCCACGAAAACCGATCAAAACAAGTTTAATAAAGTACAATTCCCTCATTATTATTATTATTATTATTATTATTATTATTTATTATTTATCGACTAGCTGCTAAGCCCGGCGTTGCCCAGGTATATATGCATTTTTCCAGTCTTATATTCGAAACGATAATAGAAACTCGAGAGAGATTTCATCTTCATGTATCCATGAAAACTGCTTAGAAATTATGAAACAGTAAAACAAAGAAATATTCAAGAACATAAATTTAAGTGCAGTATCCAAAGAAAGAAAAGTAGTAATAAATTACAAATGATGTGTACGATTAATTCAAAACTTAACTATAAACAATATTTATTGATACTTGTGATAGGAAGGTTTTTGTGATTCATTGTTTACATCATATCTCCTAAATTATGTGTCTGATAGTAAGCAATATGTGTACCAAGTTCAGTTGAAATCGGTTCATTATTTTAGGAGGAGATGTGGAAAAATAGCGCATGATGTAGCAGTTATTCGGAAATTTCACTGTTTATGACGTCATATCTCGTAAAATATGTGTCGTACTACGATGTAAATTCGAAGATACATTCAGTGGTATATGTGCCTAATATCTGAAAAATACGTCGTGAATGGTGTTAGCAGTAAAGACGTATTAAATCGAAATCTCATGCGTGATGATGCGTTTTTTCATGAACCAAATTGTTTATGAGTTCATATGTCATGAACTATATGTCGTACTGTGATATAATATCGAAGGAACATTCAATGGTATGTTTGTGTACGGTCTGTGAATTCTCTCGCGAATTCAATTTACAGGGTAGAAGTAGTAACTTGTAACGTCACGCCAAATGTCTTAGATATACACCATGAACGTCGGAAAATTAGTAAGCGGTAAACTTTCTTGCTTTCATCATTTTGTTGGGGTTGTCAGCGAGTAAACGTTTCTTAAAGATATGAAATTATTTACAAAGTTATATAAGGAACACATTGTTCAATAGGGCGATCTATAATTGTTTAATAAAGATTTTGCAGCCTAGATCGCATTGTTCATTTATTATGTTACCGGTTTCCACGTGCCCGACGCCATCTTCAGATCTACTATACAAAGTTTAACAAGTGATCTGTATACATGATTGCCAAGACACTACCTATATACAATTACATGGTTACATACATGTCGTATTTTACATAACTTCGCAACATTTTTTACATACTAAAAGAGTACATGTGCATTTCTAATTTGTAAAAAATGTTCTGAAGTTATGTAAAATACGACAGGTATGTAACCATGTAATTGTATATAGGTAGTGTCTTGGCAATCATGTATACAGATCACTTGTTAAGCTTTGTATAGTAGATCTGAAGATGGCGTCGAGCACGTCGAAACTGGTAACATAATAAATGAAAAATGCGATCTTGGCTGCAAAATCATTATTATTTACGAAGTTTATTGAAAGTAGCTAAGTGCTCTCATTGTCACATAGTTGACGAATAGAATCACGCTATCACGCGCCGCAGGATGGGGAAGTTTTCATTGTTTATGACGTGATACCGTATGAACTAAGTATCGTAGGTGGTTTTCCCCACCATAGCAAATGATTCCTGACCTTAAAGAATATTTGTACCAAATCTGATTGAAATCGATCCATTAGTTTAGGAGCAGATGTAGAATATTATCGCATGACGCCGCCGTTTTTTACGACTGTCATTGTTTGTAACGTCGTATATTCTTGCGTATGTGGTTTTTACCCCGAAAGCGATTGTTGCCTGATAGTGAGGAATGTATGTACCAAGTTTGGTTCAAATCGGTCCAGTAGTTTTCGAGGAGATGTGGAACATACATACACACACACCCATATACACACATACAGCCCAGTTTATAAGATACCAGCTGAAAACCCGGCGCTGCCAGGGTATTTATTTATTTATTTATTCGTGCCATTTTTCAGGTATAGATTAAAATTGGAGCTCGAGGGGCGGTTTTCCATGAACGTTGCTGTTTATGTGCTCATATCTCATGAACTACGTGTCATATTGTGATACTATTTAGAAGGTACATTCAACTATATGCGTGTATAATGTTGTAAAATTTCGTGCAGCTACAATTTATAGAGTAGAAATTATAAATTGTAACGTCGTACCGAATGCCGTAGATTTACTCCATAAACAGCGGAAAAGTAGTAAGCGAGAAACTTTTTTCCTTTCATCATTTTGCTACGGTTGTCAGCGTGAAAAAGTTTAATAAAGGTTTGAAATTATGTTTAAATTTTGTTGCAATTCGTTAAGTACTCTCATTCTCATACAGCGTATTTCGAAAGTCTCGCCGCATTATATGGCATTTTTTGCGTTTTCTATTGGTTATGACGTAATATCTTTTGAACAATGTGCCGTATGTGATTCTTAACCATGCAGCAATTGTTACCTCACGGTAAGGAATGTGTGTACCAAATTTGGTTGAAATCGGTCCGATGGTTTAGGAGAAAATAGCAGCATTGTCGCAAAACGCAGCAGTTTTTCTCGCATCTCATTGTTATGACGTCATATCTCGTGAATTATACATCGTATGTGATTCTTACACATACGGCGACCGACCTCATGGATTGAAGCTTACATGTACAAAATTTTAAAGATTGAAACAAAACTGTAGATTTGTATGCAACACGTACAAACATGCTGACACTGTGCTTTATATATTTGACTAGCTGAGGACATGGCGTTGCACGGGTATATATTTATTTATTCCTGCCCATTTCTCAGGTATATATTCATTTGTGTATGGGCTATATGTCTGTAAAATCTGTTGGGATTACAGTTAGTAGTAAAGAAGTGATGGGCCTAGATTAAAACTTGGTGCGGGAAGGAGGGATTTTCCATGAACCTTACTGTTTATGTGCTCATATCTCATGAACTAGGTGTCGGAATGTGGTACAATTTAGAAGCTACATTCAACTATGTATGTGTATACAGTCTGTAAAATTTCCTGTCGCTACAATTTGTAGTGTTCAAATTATAAAATGTAACGTCGTACCGAGAGCTGTAGTTTTTACTCCATAAACAGCAGAAAAGTAGTAAGCGAGAAACGTTTTTCCTTTCATCATTTTACTATGGTTGCCAACGAGAAAAGTTTAATAAAGATTTGAAATTATGTTTAAAGTTTGTGATAGTCGCTAAGTACTGTCATTCTCATACAGTGTATTTCGAAAGTCTCGCCGCATTATATGGCATATTTTGCGATTTCTATTGACTATGACGTAATATCTTTTGAACCATGTGCCGTATGTGATTCTTAACCATGCAGCAATTGTTACCTCACGGCAAGGAATGTGTGTACAAAATTTGCAAAACGCAACAGTTTTTCGCGCATCTCATTGTTTATGATGTCATATCTCGTGAACTATATATCGTATGTGAGTCTTACACTTACGGCGACCGTCCTCATAGATTGAAGCTTAGGTTACAAAATTTCATAAAGATTGGAACAAAACTGTAGATTTGTATGCAACACGTACAAAAATACGGACACTCTGCTTTATATTATTATTAATTGCGCACATTCCCCTTAAGGAGAGCGCTAAAAACACAAAAATCTAGCTTTTATTCCTGTCTTTCTTCTTCTTTTTTTCTTACCATAAACCTTTCATTCTTTCACTTTGTGCCTTCTTTTGTTCATCTGTCCATTTTCGTCTGTTGTTTTTGTGTTGTGACTTGAAGTCAACTTTTTGGTTTCTGATTTTTTCCCTACAGGTTTTGCGGTCTTGTATGTCTTCTATAGAGATGTTTAATGTTTTCAGGTCTTCTATGGTTTCTTCGTACCAAGATGTGCCCAGTTTCGATGTAGAAATTATGTTGAATATTCTTTTAGTTAGTCTGGTGTCATTCATTCTGGCGATATACATGAAACATTTTGCTCTGCCTTTACTCATATGTGTCGTGATTGTTTCAGATTGTCTGTATAGTTCTTCCGTGGGTCTTTTTTGCCAAATATTTTCTCTAAAAACTGCACCGTGAATTTTTCTCAGAATTTTCCTTTCTTGTTTTTCCATCTCCTTGATTTTTGGCATTCCTTTGGTGCTCGTAGTTTCTGATGCGTAGATAGCTTCTGGTAAAACTACTGTGTTGTAGTGTCGTAGTTTTTCGGCCGTGGAAATACATTTTTTATTGTAGTGGTACCAGGTGAGTTTATAGGCTCTCTCTAATTTTGAGACTCTTCCTTCGTTTGCTTTGTGTTTAGCCCAGATTTTTGCATGATTTCACCTAAATATTTAAACTCACTGACTTGTAGAATTTTTCCGTACTTTGTTTTTAGTGGGAGTTTATGTGATGATTTTGTATAAAAAATTTGTGTTTTTTCATAAGAAATTTGTAGACCGGTTTTCATGGCTATCTCGTGAAGTTTTTCTAGTGCATGTTGTGCTTCCGTTCTGGTATTCGAGAGTATGGCGATGTTGTCTGCAAACGCAAGGCATTTTATGTGGGTTATCTTTTCCTTATTTCTGCCTAGTTGAATTCCTTTGACTTCTCCTTCCCATGTACGAATAATTTTCTCTAAGACTGCATTGAATAGGATGGGTGAGAGACCATCGCCTTGCCGGACGACGGTTTTGATTTCGAAGGGCTCTGCTTTATATATTAGATATAGATAAAATTTGTGTGTTGAAAGTATTCATGGGGATGCAGAGATCACCTGCAACTGCTGATAAACACAGCGTTCGTGACACTATAGTTGAAATTGGTTGACAAATGTCGTGCGGCGGCGGTGTCGAGGCGAGCGACCGCCTGCAGCCATATCGCATGCCACGGGTAGCTGAGGTCCGTGAGTGGGCCTTCACAGGGTGCCGTACACCCCTGCTGGGGGCCTCATGCTGGCTCCACCCTCGCTGTCGGTCAGGGGTGTGCCAAGTGTTCCCTGCGATCACGCAGCGCTGAACCGAAGCAAAACTCGGCCGTTCCCAAACTACCTTCTGGGCATCGCCACCGACTTCCACTGTCGTGAAAGTTTGCGCCACCGCGACCGACGGGATGGCACAGTCGCTGCCCCGTTATTAGCGAGGTATATCTGAAACGAAATCTAAACTCTGTCTTAGAATACGGTAGCGTCCGAGCGAGCTCTTTCCCATTTAGTGGTGCATGGGGGGGGGGGGGGGAGGGCGAGGGAGGGGGGAAGGTTTAGCTTCGCTGCACAGGGACCGTGCATTCGCCGAATGCTCGCTTCGTAATCGATGTTAACGACGGCCCGGACTCTCTCCATTATTAAGCGCAGTTCTCGGAAAACTGGTCGATCTGCTCCGTCAGACGCACGTACTGTCGCGTGTACGAAATTGCTGCGTTGTCGTCTGGAAGCCATGGCGAGTGGGTGGGAAGGGGCGCGGATCGGAGAAACGCGAGACGGCACAGTGGAGGAGCCACCGATTAGGGAATTACGACTGCCCGAGCCGCACGATACACCTGCCCAGCTGCGCGACCAGTCGGCGCGATAAATCAACCAGCAGTCCCACTGGGACACGCACCGGCGCCCGTCCTGCCTCCGATTCTTCTCGTTGAGCACGAAAAGGACAAACTCGAAGTGTAATCCAGGTGACGAAACAAGAAGCCTGCCGAGATATAGAACTATTCTGGAGGGATGGAGCAAAACACGAGAGGAGAATGGAGAGGTGGCATTACTTGAAAGGTCGAATTACTCGGACGTCTTGTTACGGAACGTTAAAACATTCCACGACGCAGTTTCCCGTCAACGGGACGGACCGTCGTCGTCAACGGTTCCCAGTTAGAAAGCACTGTCTGAAGTTGCTATGAAGAGGTAAAGACCTTGCCTTCTTACTTCGGGAACTGGCGTATCTTCTCAGTGCTCACTCGTGTTGCTGTAGTAGATTTTGCTCTTACTTCTGTCCTTAATTATCTGAAAGTTGGTTTCATGTTTTTGGAATACATATCGAGTCAAGCCATGTTTCTAAATTTCGTTTCTAGCTTAGAGTTTTTAATTATTTTAAATAGGAGAGACATATCCCCTGCTCTCGAAGAGGAATAGTTTAGGAAACCAATTACTTTTACTAGGGATTAGGATCTATAATAAAACGAATATCATTATCATTAAAAGGTTTATCCAGCTTAATATTTTTATGAAAATTTGCACAAAACATGGCTGAATACATAGTGGTATTTTGGAGTAACTACATACGCAATTAGTCCTTATCTCTTGCTTCCACCTCTTACATTAGCTGCAACGTTTGCTTGAGCTAATTGCTGGGAAGCATTGCTGCATACAAGAACAGATCTTCAGAAACTCCTCTAACTTCTACGTTTTATGATGAATACTTGCTTACCCTATCTGTATATATTTCTCCCAGTTGAAAGAAAGAAAAAAAAAGGTTTAAAAGAAAGGGAAGAAGATCGACGCCACCATTTGAGTGACATTCTAGCAACAGTATGAGTTCTCTTTTGATCAAACCGGTCTGTAGCAACGAATAAAATATACAAATGTAAAACAATGACTCAATTGTCTCTAAACACAATGACCATAAGGCAAAAACCATTAAACAAGTTTAAAGGTGTTTAATCAGTACTGAATGTAAACAAATCCGTATAAACAATGGAGAAAAGTTACCCCTGACTAAGGTGAACATATCGGCTATTAGGTAGGTGGTCATAATATTCTGCCTGATCTGAATGTTTCAGAATCGTTTGTTGGTAGGCAGTGAATTGTATTTTCACAATCAAATACTAGGTCACGGGAGGACTAATCTTTATTTTACAGTTTATATTTATGGCCACTGCGAAGATCTGGCGATATTTTTCCTATCAGGAGGCCGAGAATTTAGTCTGAACTGTAACCACAAAAAACGAAGCCTAGTTTTGCGTGATTAAAAGTATAAGTAAATGAAACAATGTATACTAAGGTACTAAGGTACAATGAGTCCTATAACATGCACAAAACAATTAAGAGATCAGGTGAGATGCCACACACAATATACGTATGCTAACATATCTTACTCAGATATTGGTGACAATTGTAATTTGTGTGTGATACAATGTTCTACTTTGCTGTCTTAACTGTTTACTTGAGGTTTAGCTGGCGTTTACTTAGAGCGAGGCATCATGGGGTACCGTAATAGTGAGAAAGTAATTCTCGTTGCGCTCTAATACGGTGTGTGATCATCTCGAGCATCCAGTACAGTTGAACACCTGGGTGACATGGACAGTTTGAAGTTATCAATCAACCCTTGAAGGATAATTGGCCTTTCTCCATGAGAGCAATATTCAGCTCTGCAGCCGTTGTGGAAGATGCTGGTCTGGCGGCAGTAAGTTTGCCAAGTGCATCCCAGACATGCTCAATCGGTTTTAAGTCTGGTGAACAAGCTACTCACACCATTCGTTCAATTCCCCTAGCTTTAAGCATGTCCATCAGTGCAGCTCTGTGGGGACGAGCATTATCATCCATCAGAAGGAGCCCAGTGTAGGGCACAAGTTCTATACCTCTGAGCAGTCAAAGCGCCAGTCTGAACGACACAGAGAACCGTACGTCCAGCAGTACTGTCTCCTGTCCCACACCAATCGTGATGTTTCCTAATGCAGGTTTGTTCCGAGTTCCGCGTTCTCTCCAGATGAGGAACGACGATGGACCGGCTGAACACAAACTCTTGACTCATCTGTGAAAGAACCATGCGCCATTCATTACGACTCCGATTCTGACGTTCCTCCGCCCATTTTCAGCGGACTAAATGGTGTCGTGGTTTTAAAGGGACATACACCATAGGCCTTCGTCCATAGTGGCCTCATTTCTAAAGACGATTTCGGACTGATTGTATTGATATTGCGCGTTGTAGCAGAGTTGCATTTAGCCTTCTGTCTCGACGTGCTGTTAACCGGAGATAATGCTAATCTCTTTCTGAAGTTACACGTTAAATGCCTTGGCCTTGCATTCTTTAAAAGGTTACTGTTGTCTGAAATGTCTTCTAGGTCCTCGATACAATTACATTTTGGGACATTCCAATAACTGCAGCCACCTCCCTCTGTCTATCCCGCTTCCAACCTTCCAATGGCTCTCCATGCCATAGCTTCAGGTAAGTCACGTTGTTGAACTGCACTGCCTACTCACTACACTCTTTCAAACCATCGTAGTTCTAGTCCTTTTAAAAACAAAAACAAACACTATCTGAACCCAACTGTTCGTATAATTCCTTGGGTAAACAGAAGTCAACACCAACCCCATCTGCAGCAAATTTCTGTTGTTACCACTATCTCGTTTTTCGTAATGTTGTCTCCACTCCGTAGAACCGACAGAAAGACGTCGAACCATTTTAGTTCAATCTGCCGATGACAATACTTCAGACCCTAGATATCTCAACTGATCCCCTAATTGTTCTGATAAGTGCAGTTGTTTGAAAATATTTGTTGTCAAGAAAAGGAAAACACAAATTGTTGTTATTAAATGTTTCAGTGACTCCATTCCTATTCCTTCACACTCAGCAATGTGGAAAATTTATCATGTAACCTGCGTCATGAACATCTTACTTGAATTTGATTCAAATGTTTGTAAATCTATCGCACCAAACTGCGTGGTCATCAGTCCGTAGCTTACAAACTACTTAAACGAAGGTAAACTAACCTAAGGACAACACATACACCCATACCCCAGGGAGGACTCGAACCTTCGACGGCGAGCAACCGCACGCTCCGCAGTGAGGCGCTACTCCACCGCGGCTTGAATTTGATTATAAGAGGTAATCCGTCCTATGCTGACTGTAGTTAAGAGATTTATTTTACACCAGACGCGTTTCGCTTTTTATTTTAAAAGCATCTTCTGTGGTGGTGTTGAGTCTCTTCTTTACAAGGCTTGATTTCATGGTGGAGTGTGTGCTCCACGACTGTATTTGACTTGTGGAAATTTTTTCAGCAATCAATCGTAAAAAATATTTATTCGCAGATCTAGATTTCGGCCACTGTGTGGTCATTATCAGTGCTTAAAAACGCAACCTCCAACATGGAGGTCGAGATGTTTTAAGTATTTTAATTGTTTTAAGCACTGATAATGACCACACAGTGGTCAAAATCTAGATCTGCGAATAAATATTTCTACGACTGATTGTGGAAAAAATTTCAACATCTCTTCTTTACATCTTACTACTATTTCTCCGTCTTGTTGGCTGGACTTGGTTCGTTCCTGGCGTGTGTTTTTCGCCAGGAACAAACCAACTGCAGCCAACAAGACGGAGATACAGTAGTAAGATGTAAAGAAGAGACATCAACACCACCACAGAAGATGCTTTTAAAATAAAAAGCGAAACGCGTCTGCTGTAAAATAAATCTCTCAATTGCAGTCACCATAAGACGGATTACCTCTTATAATCAATTTTAACAGCTGCTGCAGAAGACGGCCACACAACCAAACATAGTATCTTACTTGAATTTTTCTTTCCAGTGATATACTCTAATGTCGTTGCTAGTATCTTCCGTAATGATTGGTGTCTTTTATTTATCTTGTTATTCTTGTAATTCTTCGTGTTCTCACTTTGCCTTACGTTTTGCGCATACGGTGATTGGCTCCTCTTGGTAATGCAAATGTAAATGTTTGAAAATCTGTGAGACTTAACTACTGTAATTATCGGTCCCTAGGCTTAAAATGTTCAAATGTTTGTTAAGCTTATGGGACTTAACTACGGGGTCATCAGTCCCTAAACTTACAAACTACTTATGAACTACTTACGAACTAGGACGGCACAAATATCCATACCCGAGGGGGGATTCGAACCCCCGACCGTAGTGGCCGTGTAGACCGTGACTGAAGCGCCTCAGTCCCCTCGGCCACCGCGGCCGGCCCCTAGGCTTACAAGATACTTAAACTAACTTGTGAACACCACACATACCCATGCCCAAGAGAAAACCTCCGACGCGCGCATCTTACCAAGGCGTCTTCAAGCGCTCGGCTATTCCACCATGGCTCCTCTTAGTTTCTTTGTAGGTTTCCGCTCGTGACTTTCTAATTCTTGTATTGTTTCCAATTTCTTCTCTGATTCATGTACTGTCTTGTCACTAAAACATATGAATAAGTGTTACAATAACGCATTTGACACTTTGACACGCCGCAGAGACACATTGGAAAACTGCAGCAACTGAGAACATCGTTACAAAATATTGCGATATTCCAGTTCTGTTTGAGAACTTCGTTACAGTTCTGTAACACATTTACACTAAAGATAGACACCCCCACCCCCCCACACACACACACCACAAAGCTTATGGGACTTAACTATGGGGTCATCAGTCCCTAAACTTACAAACTACTTACGAACTACCTTATCCTAAGGACGGCACAAATATCCATGCCCGAGGGGGATTCGAACCCCCGACCGTAGTGGCCGTGCAGACCGTGACTGGAGCGCCTCAGTCCCCTCGGCCACCGCGGCCGGGAAGAGATTTACAGATTGGGGAAATTCAATTAGCAAACAGTTGATTGGATGCTCCACAAATGGATAGCGTGAAAGATTTAGTCCAATTGACGCGTTCAGTCCCGTGCCTGTTGGAGTACACTGCCCATAATTTTTCGATCGTTCTCAATTTCAGTTGGAAACCTTGTTGGCCAAAGGAGGTTTATGAAAACAAATAGTAGCAGCTGCTGCTATGTTAGGTGGACGTAATGTTACTGAAACAATTCTACGAAAGTTTGTCATTAAGATCAGAAAAAAGGAAGTGTTTGAGGTTGACTTACTGTGCTTTAAACATGCTGCGGATAATAACCAGACAAGTCCTGCTATGAAATGAAATGGTATTCCAAACCATGAATTGAAAAACGTGTAATATCTGACCTTAGAGAATAACAGTTTGAATTTGGCAGAAATGTAGGAATAGCTGAGGCAATATTCACCTTTCAACTTATCTTAGAAGATATATGAAGGAAAAGCAAACCGACATTTCTAGGTTTTGTACATGTGGAGATAGTATCATCCTCGGCAACAATTTCTGGTATAAATTTAGAGACTTACACTATCCATCTCCACTGTTAAACGCTCAAATGAGGATAATTAAATACGTAGTTGTCAGTCGAAAAACGATGGCAAGGGGTCTTCGTCATCCGGCTGTAATTCAGAAACTGCTATGAATACTCATTACGTCGGGAAAACTTCAGGAACCGCTCTGTGTAAGCAAAACTTGCCTCAGAAGACAACGCGTGGGGAATGGAAGTTTGGTTGGTCTTACACACGTACACGGATAGCCTAACAGTAGGCGTCCGACCGCGGTAAGCGGGAAATCTCGATTCGGTTCCAGGTTGCGGCACAAAAATGTAATATGCCTCCAGCTGATCGTTCCATCTACGTCGAATCACAGCTGAAATTACACAGAATTTATTTCAAAGTAATGGGACCCAGATATTTAGATGCACAAGCACAGAGCGTCGAGGATGGGGATGTGATACCTTCCCATAACTTAAAAGTTAAAATTAAGAAGATAGAGAGAGGGAGAAAAAAGTCCAATCCGAACTATGATGTGACAAGTACACGAGAGACTGAAAACACGTCCGGAGACTGGTTTGATGCAGCTCTCCACAATACCCTATCCTGAGTAAGCCTTTTCATCTCCTCATAAGAACGACAACCCACATCCACTTGAATCTGTTTACTACACGCGTCTCTTGGTCTCCCTCTGCAATTTTTAGCCCACACACTTCCCTCCAATGCTAAATTTACGATTCATGGATGTCTAAGAATGTGTCCTACCAAGCGATCCCTTCTTTTAGTCAGGGTATGCCAAAAATTCCTTTTCTCACCAGTTCTGTTCAGTACCTCTTCATTAGTTATGCGATCTACCCATCTGACCTTCAGCATTCTTCTGTAGCACCACATTTCAAAAGCCTCTATCCTCTAACATCAGTAAAACTGGCCGACAGATTTTCTGTCTCAGGCAGACAGTGACGCGAAATGTACGCTTGCAACTAATGAGGGATAGATGACAGGAAACTGCTAAACACCTTGAAAAATGAGCTTATGTAGAAATAAGGAAGAAAGCAACAAGAAAAAAAATCGAATAAGGAACACTTTGAAAGAGTTACGTTAACAGCATCAGAGAAATAAGTTCGTACAAATCCATGCTTGTCGTTGAGTCAATGCATGATAGATAATAGGCAGTGTACAAGGACACATAGGCATCCTTCAAATTATGTGATTCTCGTGTGGGTCGGGGACTAACTGTTGATCACAACATAATTTCGTCTCTTGATCGTATCTTTATCTCAAATACCCACCTACACCCAACGTCCTCAATTATTTGTCGCAACATTCTAATAATTTCCTCTATAATTTTAGACCTATTTTGGCTCCCGCTAGAGCAATGAAATTTATTACGTGACGTCGTAATACATGTCCTATCACCCTGTCACTTCTTATAATTTGTTTTTGCCAAACATTATTTTGCTCGGTGATTCTGTAAAGAACCGCCTCGGTACATTTCCTTATGAGCGTGCCCAATCTTCTACATCCTTACAGGAGTACCTGTTCTCAAACGGGTAAATTCTCTTCTTTTTCAGTTTTCTACGATTCATTTCCACTCCACGCTGTGCTCCAGACATACACTCGTAATTGCCATCCCAAGTTGCGGCTCACGGTTCGTACCATTAGTCCGTTCAGCGATGAACTGCGGTGATCAGTTCCCCATATCCTTCTCGCTTCGTCTGCTATGTGTTAGTTTGCCTCAAATGTGGAAGAATTTTTTTTCGCTTCGTCTAGGGAGTGCGTCCCCTCCCGGTTTGGATGGTGATGGTGTCACCAATCTCTCTTTAATATTTTTGATATATGAGATTCACTCTGACTCTAAAACTTGTGTTTAGTAATTTATCAGCTAATTCAATATCGCGTGTAATGTTGTTCTATTAGTAATCGTATTAGAGCACTAAGCTATGGAACAAACACAAATGTTTTGCCTCATTTATTATTCTTAAGTTTTTTATTAGAGAAATGCCATGTTTACTTCATTACTATCGCATAGCAGATGCCTCTCACAGTTGTGTGGAAAAAGTTTATCCGCAGTTATAGACAAATCGAATTTTTATGTCCTAAGAGATTCATTGTTTAATTTGCCACTATAATACTTTTCCGGGAAAGTAATAGATTAATTTATTGTTCTGTAATAAGTGCACAGTCCTGAGGTAGATGATGGTCAATGCTACATTCTGAACAGTCTGAAGGAAAGCTTTCTTTGGTTTTGTGCAGAGTGAACTACAGAACGAGAAAAAATTTGAAGGAGAAGAAATGTTTGTATAGCTTATGGGACTTAACTACGGGTCATCAGTCCCTAAACTTACAAACTACTTATAAACTACCTTATACTAAAGGCGGCACAAATATCCATGCCCGAGGGGGGGATTCGAACCCCCAACCGTAGTGGCCATGCAGACCGTGACTGGAGCGCCTCAGTCCCATCGGCCACCGCAGCCGGCGAAGATGATCCATTAAATCGACATAATTCAGTGTATAATATAGCTCATCTACTGTTACCTTCTGAAACAACCTAGCCCAAAACTTGGATTTGATCGGATGAGTACTACGTTTGCGCCAGAACGTATTGTAAAACGTATTTTGTAATAATCAAGGCTGGAATTTATGTTATCGCCGCGGCGGATTAGCTATCCGCATTGCGGCGCCATGCTGTGTTGCGCGCGGCTGTACGCCGTCGGGGTTTCGAGTTCCCCCTCAGGCATGGGTGTTTGTGTTGTCCTTAGGTTAATTTACTTTAAGTAGTTTGTAAGCTACGGACTAATAACCCAGCAGTTGAATCCGATATATTTACAAACATTTGTAATTGTATGTTGCTATCTACGGAACTTATGAAATGATGTGATTACACTTACGATTTAGACTAGGATTAAGAATGGGAGGGTTCATTCGGAAAGTAGTCACAAAGAAAGCATGTTTACAAATGAGGCTGTGACGGAAGCTAAAATGGATGAAGGAACTTAGTACCATGTTGCGGCTCATCAGATACAACATAATGGAACTTCAAGGTCATAAGCATATTACAATCCAGGTAGCTGAATATACAGGGTGTTTCACTAATTGTGTTTGCCTCTGTAACGTATAAAATAATAGGCGACGGGAAATTATAATGCGGTAGGTCAACACAAGAAATGTTACACTTTCTGCGGAGCTATGAACATAGTTTATTGTATCATTTTCCAAAGAGTAACACCATAAAGATATAATTTTTAATGGAACAATAGTTTTTTCTCTATCGTGTATTGGATTCGTTTAAACCAGCTGCGTCCAAATCAATTTAAACTACATTCCTATCACTGTTAGTTTTGGAGCTACAACCCTTCAAAGTTCTGGGGTCGGAGGCTGCGATAGCGTAGCTGACTGGCCGAGTGGCTATCCTCTGGGGCACGGCCCACTGGCTCATGACCACCAGCCAGTCAGCTACGCTGTCGTAGCCTCCGCCCCCTAAACTTTGAAGGTTTGTAGCTCCCAAACTGTGATAGGGATGCGCCTGATTTGGGCGCAGCTGGTTTCAACGAATCCAATGCACGATAGAAAAAAACTATTGTTCCATTTAAAAAAATATATCTTTGTGCTGTAACTCTTTGGAAAATGATACAATAAACTATGTTCATAGCTCCGCAGAAAGTGTAACATTTCTTGTGTTGACCTACTGCATTAACATTTCCCGTCACCTATTATTTTATAAGTTACAGAGGCAAACACACTTAGTGAAACACCCTGTATATTATTGCGTATTATAATTTTAGCTCTACAGGGTTATTTTTCACAAAAGACCACAGTTTTTGTTTATGGCATTATTTGCAAGAGCAATACGGCTCGTTGAAGATAAAAAAAAAAAAAAAAAAAAAAAAAAAAAAAAAAAAAAAAAAAAAAAATACGCGCCTCACTTTCTCAGCTATTCGAAGTTTATCGGAATCGGGAGTGTCATTTGTGTAGCGTTGCTTATCAGCTAAGGGCCCATGTGGTTGCCGCCCACGTACTCCCAAGAAGGGAGCCCCCTAGGACGACTGCTGTCACCCCTGGTAGGCCTACCGCTATAACTCCCCACTAATCTGCTCTATTTGCCAACTGTGTGTGGGCAGGCAACAGCCGCGTGGGCGCCAGTACGCGCTCTAATGTCTCGGATTTTCTCCGCGTGGTCGTTCCACGAGACGTAAATGGAGGGGAAGTAATATGTTCAGCCACTCTTCTCTGACGCTGGCGCTCTCGGAATTTCAACAGCGATCCTTTCCGTAACGAGCAACGCTGTTCCTGTATCGGCTGTCACTGCAGTTCACTGAGCTACTCAGTGACGGTTCGAAACATTATGCCGCGGTGGAGTACCCGAGCGGTCTAAAGCGTCTCGCTGCGGAGCGCGCGGTTGCTCGCCGTGGAGGTTCGAGTCCTCCCTGGGGCATGGGTGTGTGTGTTGTCCTTAGGTTAGTTTACCTAGGTTTAAGTAGTTTGTAAGCTACCGACTGATGTCCACGCAGTTTGGTCCGATAGATTTACAAACATTTGAACATTTTCGAAACATTAAATGTTCAAATGTTTGCAAACCTAAGGGACCAAACCTCTGAGGTCATCGGTTCCTAGACTTACAAACTACTTAAACTCATGTTGAGGACGACAACACACACGTGCCCGAAAGATAATTCGAACCTCCGACTGGAGTGGCGACGCAATCCATTAAATGACCCCTGAAATCACAAAGATCATTCCTTCGTGGTTGCATTACGGTCTTGCGCTTAAACGATGGTGTGGCGGTGCATGACATTTTCAGTTGTATCATCTCTACTTTTTTCATGGACATCTAATGAAGGCCCCGGGCTGATAAGTAATACATTGGAGCCGACAGAACGAATGTTTTGTACATTTTCTCGCGGTGCGCGGGAATGGCGGAGCGGTTCTAGGCGCCATGTCAGGGGTTGAGGCCGTTTCCGTCGGCGATTCGAGTCCTCCCTCGGGTATGGCTGTGTGCGGTGTCCTTACGAAGTTTAGTAGTTTGTAAGCCTAGGGGCTGAAGACCATAGTAGTGTGGTCCTATAGATCTACAAACATTTGAACATTTCCCCAACATTCTTCTCTTCTTAGCCATATATCTGCTTTTAATTACAAGAAAAACGCCTTTCGAAGCCAAAATCGTTATATTGATCATTTCTTAAGGAATACCTGATTCGACAAGCAAAGACATTTGCCAAAACTAGACTGGGGCCTGCACAGAATACTTCCATAAAAACGGGGAGTATGGGCAAAGTTGTATCTCACAATAATAGCATTGATAACAACATTGCCGGCCGCGGTGGCCGAGGAGACTGAGGCGCTCCAGTCACGGTCTGCACGGCCACTACAGTCGGGGGTTCGAATCCCCCTTCGGGCATGGATATTTGTGCCGTCCTTAGTATTAGTTAGTTCATAAGTAGTTTGTAAATTTAGGGACTGATGACCCCGTAGTTAAGTTCCATAAGCTATACAAACATTTTGATTTGATAAAAACATTGATAAAAAACAGCACCAGCGGCGTATACCCCAAGTCATTAGTAAGCTTGCTGTAACGTTGCGGTGTGTCTTTTAGCAATTATTTTAGCAGTCGTATTATCAATGATTTTATTGGTGTTTTTATCGATGTTTTTATTGCGAAAGAGAACGAGGCCATTCTCAACTTTTTACGTAAAAATTCTTTGTAGGCTCTAGTCTATTTTTCGTAAATATGAAAAAAGAGGTCAGATAATGGCATTTATGCTTGCCGAAACCGGTAATCCTGAATAAATGGCGATCTTGGCTTCGAAGTGTGTTCTTTCTTCCAATGAATTTTAAGATGGTCCCTCGACAAATATGAAGACATTATCCGCTTTTGAGATACACTCATACCCTATATACCACTCTTCCAAGTGCATGGTAATTAGACTCTTTAGTCCGTACTCCCTCCTTAAAAAATATGGAAAGCAAACAGCCTGCAGTAGAACAGATTTGCTTCACAGTGTCCAGGGTCAAGAATGTTCATAGCGTCACTAGTTCACAATTGCGGACATGGATTGCTTGCCAAAACATCAGTTCCCTTCACAAGTTCTCGAAATCTATGATGGCAATTTCCAAATACCTTGTATGATGTACATAAGATAAAAAGAAAAATACCTGCTAGATTATGAGACTTGAAAAATTTATAGCCAGAGATTTTGTTCTAAGCAGCCAAATTCCGAGAGTAACCTCATTGTTTGCACGCTCGAATATTACTCCGAGTGATTGGCGATAAAAAAGCAACTGTGTTATCATCAGGTAGTGCTGTCGCTTTTCTGTCTTACGCTCGGTTCCCGGTGTTTCTCCAATTTGTCACTATGTGGGGCAACTGTTGTCAAGGAGACCACGCCCACTGTTTTCGTTTTACGGTTGATGGCAATAAATTAGGTTATTCTCAGTCAACAACTGTTCCATCTGATTCAAAGATGTTCTCTGGGAAGTCTTACAGACGTATAATGCGGTTTGTGTAAATTTAGAAAAACGGTATTTCGAGGTAGATTGTTCACTGCTACATTTTATCCTTAATATAGGGAAGACATAAGAAAGATAAGGAGTAGGTCTACAGAACGAAGCATGTCATCCTGACTTAAAGATTATCTCAAGCGTTCCCATTAGCAGTGTGTTGCGATACGTGATGTCCATGTTACATCGACTATCCAGAAAGTGACACACGTTTTGAAATAAATTAACAGCATGGAAAAACCAAATTTTATTATTATATTCATTCTAAAGGCACACACTTAATCTATTTTTCTATATAACTACCATTAAAATTAAGACTCTTATCATATTTTAACACACGTTTTTCAATATCGCCTCTGTAGGAACATGTCTTCTGCAATTGTGACCACTGGATTGTACCCTTGTCTACATTGCAGTCGCTCGGGTCCAAGTCAGGGCTGTATGGTGGACGATCAAACACCTCTTATGGCCGAGGGGACTGAGGCGCTCCAGTCACGGTCTGCACGGCCACTACCGTCGGGGGTTCGAATCCTCCCTCGAGCATGGATATTTGTGCCGTCCTAGTTCGTAAGTAGTTCATAAGTAGTTTGTAAGTTTAGGGACTGATGACCCCGTAGTTAAGTCCCATAAGCTTAACAAACATTTGAACATATGAAACACCTCTTATCCAAAATCTCGTAAGTACTTTCAGATATGACTGGACAGCGTTGTCATTAATAAATATAACTTTTACGTTAAGTTTTCTCGGATTCTTATTTTGTAACCTCCGCATTAACTTAGTGCTACGTGCATAAAAACAAATAAATAAATAATTAAAAACAAATAAAAAAACCAGGATTACTTTTGGAATTCCAAAACACAGCGCTTAGTAGTTTTCTTATTGACAGCGTTTGCTGACATTTCCTTGGTTTCTAGGTATAATTTGTACGTCCCCATTACATTAAATGCCTTTTTGTTTCACAATTGACACCCTTATTCAAGTGTCAATATGATCGATAACTATTTCCACTTTGTGGTTATCCTTAAAGATGGTCAGTGCTGCAGCCAGGCTCATTTTTATTGTCTTCCATTACGATTTTTGGAACCAAAAACACAAAATTTGTGGTAACCAAGCATCTCCGGTACAATTTCATGCACAAAGTCTGTGAAATTTGGCGAAAACGTTGCAGAAGTTCTGTTATCGTGAAACGATGTTTTTAACGTATTTTGTTGTTTATTCGCTCCAGTTTGTCAATCACGAGGCTAGGCCAACCACTGCGGTCCTCATCGTGAAGGTAGGTACGGCCATTTGTATACTCAATCCACCATTCACTAAGTCGGCTTCTTATCCTTCACCCGTTCCTTCTGTAGGATCCGCGTTGAAGCAATGTTACTGATGGATGCCCATCATGCCGCCACCACGCCTTCCAGAACAGAATACGAGTACCCCGTTTGTCTGCGTCTAAAATCGTGTTTTAGTCTGAGAACTTTTTCGAACCTTGAGTTGGAGGCGGGATTCGAATAATAACCTGGTGTTTACCTAGTTGCATGTGGTAAACCTACTAAAAGCCTTACTGCCGCGTGGTCTAAGGCATCATGCTACGGACTGGGCAATCGGTTCTGGCGGAGGTTCGAGTCCTCCCTCAGGCATGGAATTGTGTGTTGGGCTTAGTGTATGTTACTTTAAGTACATTGTAAATAGGCAACCTGTTTCGGGAAACAGTATTAATTGAATAATAGAGAAGCATGCTACCGATCCCTAACGGTAATTACAGCGCAAGCAAAGGGTTTTTAACTTACTGTAGACCTACAACCCTCCCGCGCTCCATTCGTGAATACAACGCAAAAAAAAAAAAAAAAAAAAAAAAAAAAAAAAAAAAAAAAAAAAAAAACGCTAGTACGTAGTGATGTAGGAAGTAACCTCTGTCAAATACTTAACAGCGAATTGTAGAGTATGGATGTAGATGGATATGTTACCACGACGTGTTCTCCATGGACCATTTTACAATACGATGTTGGCGGGATGGTAGCGGTTGAGTGCACTTCGTTACCATGAGTCCACTTCAAGACGAAAATGGGAAAGGAATGCTTTGAACGTATCCGCGTTACGTCTATCGGTGCAAAAATGATGACACAATGCTTTTGGCTGAAGATGAATTGTGAATGATAGTGCGGTGCAAGAACTAATACTAATACCAAGAGCATGGTCTTTGCAGCCGGGGAAAAGAAGATAAAGTTTCAGGCACGCGACAACTGAAGAAGTAAAATTATTATCAGATATTTAAATCTTAATGTGTGATGATGTGACATGCACCCGTGAAAATAAAACCAGCCAAGCAGTTTCTAAGGAAGATTTCAATAATAAGGTGTACTTGGTGACTTCGACAAGTGACGGCAAGAATAGTTGAACTCTGCTAGGGAATGTCTTTTCCTACAACGCAAGAACATGGAAAACGAATAATTGATCAAGTGGTTGTGAACCTAAGGGACCAAAGAACTGTGGTTATGATCCCTGGACTTACAAATTACTTAATGCTAACTTATCCAGTCATACTCACGCGAGAAAGAAAATGGCGAAAGAACGAGAGCGTTTCAGAGGCATCTAAGGATGAGAAGGAGGAAGATGAGCTAATGTAAATAGTTAAGAAATGACAGGAATTGGTGGTAGAAAGGTAAGTATTACAGCAGATTAAAATAAACTGAATAGGGTAATAGGTAATGTCTATAGTCAAATAATATAAAAAGGTGAACAAATCTTTATTATAGAACTGTTTTAGATGTAGATTACTTACGTCGAAAATCCTGCGTCGTTGTGTTGCAATTTTTAATGCTTGTCTATTGTCTACTAAAAATAGTGAAGACTCAGGCTGAGTCAGAAGGAAAGGCTTGAGAGCAATGGTGATTCTTAACACTACTATCGATTGCAGCCACAGTCATCGCCAAGGGAACACCGACGGAAGGCAATATATGTTCCTGGATTCCAGACAGCCCACACAAGTTATTAGACCATCGCGTTTGTAGTCTCTGATTGGCCAGACTACAGTTAAACAGCCGGCATAAGCGGCCTATAGGACACAGTGTACATCGATTCAGGACGGAGTGCGTAGTGTCAGCAGAGAGTGCGCCGGCGTGTCGAAGAGTGTCCTCACCTTGCTGTAGTGCTCTGCAGTGCCTCAAGACTACTCGCCAAGGATTCACAACTGACGCCGCTTGTTTACGTGAGGACAACTTCGACGTATCACTGAGTGTCTGCAACTTTATAATACTGGGATCAATGTATTTGCACCACCGCCGAAAGATGAGAATTTCTTTGGTTTAAAAAATAGCACATTAGTAGTGTGGGGGTACTGTTCTTCTTTAAGTGTAGTGACGCCGCCTTGCCAACACTCTTCCGTGACACTAGTGGCCGGCCGCGGTGGCCCGCGGGGACTGAGGCGCTCCAGTCACGGTCTGCACGGCCACTGCGGTCGGGACTGCGGTTAGGGACTGATGACCCCGTAGTTAAGTCCCATAGACTATACAAACATTTGAACTATACAATCATTTGAACATTTTGACACTATTGTAATGTTTACTCACCATTCCAATGCGCACTTTACTTGCGCTTAGTGGGCCCAAGTGTCCTGCAATGTTCTCAAAGGAAAAGGTAATACGAACGAGCTCTGATCATCAACACAGCAGAAGCTGCTTAATTCATTTCCGTCCTCGGTGGACTTTTCAATACCTTTTGTGACGAAATGTGCACAGTTAAACAAAACATTACAACGAAATGTACCATTTACTGCTCCTGCCCTTGTGCTGTTCTCGAATGTTAGGGGCAGATATAAACTTTGACCATAATTATTGGTCATGAATTGTAGGCTGAAACTGAAAAAAACTGCAGAAAGGTAGGAAAATAAGGAGATGGGACCTGGATAAACTGGAGGAACCTGAAGTTCTTCAGAATTTCAGAGGGAGCTTTAGGCAGCAATTGACAGAAACGGGGGAAAATAAAACAGTAGAGGAAGAAAAGGGTAGCATTGAGAGATGAAATAGTGAAGGCAGCAGAGGACAGAATAGGTAGGAAGACAAGACATACAAAAAATCCTTGGATATCACAAGACGTGCTAAATTTAATCGATGAAAGGAGAAAATATAAAAATGTAGTAAATGAAACAGGCAAAATGGAGTACAGACGACTAAGAAATGAGATTGACAGGAAAAAGCGAAATTTGTTAACATCGAATATTGATTTAAGCCTAAGGAAATCCTTTCTTAAGACATTTGTATGGAGTGTTGCCTTGTATGGGAGTGAAACATGGACGATAAACAGTGCGGACAGGAAGAGGATAGAGGCTTTTGAAATGTGGTGCTACAGAAGAATGCTGAAGATTAGGTGGGTGGATCGCGTAACTAATGAGGAGGTACTGAACAGAATTGGGGAGTAAAGGAATTTCTGGCATACCTTGACTAAAAGAAGGGATCGATTGGTAGGGCACATTCTTAGACAGCAAGTAATTGTGAATTTAGCGTTGGAGGGAAGTGTGTGGGGTAAAAACCGCAGAGGAAGACCAAGAGATGGATACAGTAAGCAGATTCAAACAGATGTAGGTTGCCGTTCTTATGTGGAGTTGAAGAGGCTTGCTCAGGATAGGGTATTGTGGAGAGCTTCATCAAATCAGTCTCCGGACCACAACAACAACAACATCACTAATTTCCTCAGAAACTGTTAAGACCAGGAAGTACTTTTGTATGACGCTTTTTCTACAGAATCACTGATACCATCACCTCTCAAAGCATGTATCTTTTCTTCTGACTAACACTGTTCAATATTCGTGTTTTCTCCACCCAAGCAGTAAACGTCCCAACACTACAACGCGAGATTTTCCACGTAAGAAACTTAAACCTTAATGGTTCTATATGAAAGTTTTTTTTTTTTAAATTGTTTTCGTTTTTTGCTGTAAGGAAACGTAAAGAGCCCAAAGCTAATGAAAACACAAAGAAATGTAGATCTAAATAAGCGTGAACAGCTCACTGAAGATAAACCCGTCGGTCAGAAATTAGTAACTGTCCTATTTTGAGAATAAGTGGACATAATTAAAAATTACTGGTTGCTGTTTTCTCTTTGCAGGAATAAACTGAGTTAAACGACACTGATTCGACTTCAGAGCAAGCGCGTTGGTGCACTCTCGTATTTGCCACATTGCTTACATTGGAGATATTTGAAATATCTAGCTAGTCAATCACTATAATGATGATTACTGTTATGTGCTGTCTTGTTATTCACGGTGCTAAAGAGTCTCTTTAGAAGGAAATCTGTGTCAAATTACATTACTACTATTATCTGTGTTGATTAGATTGTTTTTATCGCAAGAAAGCGTATAACGAGGAACGTAGCCAAATTATCGGACCATAATACTAATGAGGAAAACGAGGTCAGATGAAACTGATGATAATAACTGTCAATGAGGTACTACTGGTGACTAGTTAGGAGGAACGGACAAAACTTCTAAAAGGAGGCCAACTGTTAGCTCAGACGCTATATGCGAAGAATGACAAAAGTGTTGTTCGCAATTAAAGACGTAAGAACTATTGCGAAAGTAATGCGTGGAGGAAATGGATCACTATTAGATTGAAATTCAAATCAGTTTTTGGTAGACGGCTGAAGCGAAATCTATTACCTAAGTGCTAGAATATTTTAGCTCGTTCTTTTTCCACTTGGAAAAGACCTTTTCAATTTTGCGAATGAAAATACTGTTTTGGATTCTGTTCTACTTAGAATCGAGTAAGCTCTAATAACTATTCTTGTACTTTGAATACATGCGCGCTTTCGGAGGGTTAACTGATTTAAAGCAATACAAGGGAAATTAAGGCAGTGTTGTAAACGTGGAAGAGGAGGTCGATGCAGATGACATAGGAGATGATAGTGCAAATAGCATCTGACGGAGCATTTAAAGCCCTAAGTAGAAACAAGACTTGTGGAGTAAACGAAATTTTTTTAGCGGTGTTGATTGGGAGAGCGAGCCATGACAAAACGGTTCCACCAGGTGTGGAAGATACTCTCAGATCTCAAAAGGAGTGAATTAATTCCAAATCCAAAGGAAGGAATTGTAGACAAGGTGCAAATATTACAGAACGAACAGTTTATTATGTCATGGCTGCAAAAACACGAATTATTCAAAGATAATGGAAAAACTGGCAGATCTATGGGAATGTCAGTTTGCTCTTACGACTAATGGAGGAACACGTCAGGTAATTGTGACGCTACCATAATATATTAGAAGGTAGGTTAAGATGACGCAAACCGACGCTTATAACTGTTGTAGATCGGAAGAAAGGTTTCGAAAATTTTGTCACCAATACATTCTTTCGATTGCGAAGGGAGCAACGGTAAGATACAGGTGAACGAAATAGTATAAACAATTTGCATAGTCACCAGACTTCAAGTTATAACAGTCGAGCGGCCTGAAAGGGATGCAGTGATTGGGAATTAGTGTCGTAACCCTTTCCCTGAACTGTACACTGAGCAAGCAAAAATTTTTAAAATACACTTTTATGATGTATAAATAAAAAAAGTATGCGGTTTGCTCATGATATTGTAATTCTGTTGAAGACAGCAGAGGACCTGGAAAAACAACTGAAAGGAATTTACAGTGTGTTGAAAGAATGGTATAAGAAAACAGAAACAAGAGTAAAACAAGGGCAATAAAAAGCAATAGAAATAAATCACGTGAAACTGAAGTAACTAGGTTAGGACCACTAAAATAGCTTTTTATGGACGGAGAAGAGGAGACGTGTGAAGAAAAGAATTTCTGAAGAAGAGCAATGTGTTGACATTGAATATTAAGTCAAGGGTTAGAACGTCTTTTCTGAAGGAAACTGTCCTTGTGAAACATGGAAGATAAGAAATTCAGACAAGAAGAAACTTTTGAATGTGGTGCTACTAAAGAATGCTGAAGTAATGCGTAACTAATGAGGAGGTAATTAACGAAATCTCTGGCATGACTGTAACAGTACATTCAAATAGATTTCTATCATATTTTTGTCTGAACTCCCGACCAGTGCTATAATTGAGTTAAGTATTTTCAGAAATGAGTTCGTAACATTTAAATTAATGTGAAATGTCACAAATTTCTCTTCTTAAAATTGCATTTCTTTCCATAGCTGTTCTGCATTTTATATCTGCTTTGCTTTGCCCTTCATAAGTTATTTTACTACGCAAATAACAAAACTCATCTACTGCTTTTATTGTCTAGTTATCTAATTCTTTCATCATCGCGTGATTTTCATAGACTACATTACCCTCGTTAATGTCCATCTTGTACTCTTCTTTCAAGACACTGTCTGTTCAATTCAACTGCTCTTCCAGATTCTTTGCTGTCTCTTAGAGAATTACAATGTCATCGGCAAACCGCAATGTTTTTATTTCTTCTTCTTGTACTTACCATTCATTTCTCCAAATTTCTCCTTGCTCTCTTTCAGACCTTGCCCCATGTACATGTTGATTAACATAGGGAAAGGCTACAATCCTGTCTTACTTCCTTCCCAAACATGCGTCACTTTCATGCCCGTCCACTGTCTAGTTTCTATGCAATTTATATGTAAGTTTTAGTTCCCTGTATTTTACCCCTACTATCTTCAGAATTTTTAAGATTGTATTCAAGACAACTTTATGAAAGGATTTCTCCAAAACTGCAAAAGAATGCAGGTTTGCCTTTCCTTAACGTAAGATAAGTTGTGAGTATTCCTTTACGTGAGCCTCCTAATCCAAACTGATCTTCCCCTACGTTGTAAGCCATTGTGATTCATTTATGTGCTGGTTGCTTGGGGACTAGTCAACAACCGGTTAAAAAAAGAGAAAAATATTTCTTTTAGTTTCAATATGACGCGTTGTGGATAAGCGTGGAGAGGTCATCAAACCAGTCTGGGGACTGAAGACTACAACAATAACAACATGCAATCAGTGGCGGCTTTAGCAGTAGGCTGGAGCCTAGGGCTCAGATTTGAGGCAAAAAAATTGAAACTGTAAGTAAGCGTAATAAAAGTTATTTAATTACGTTAAGCGAATGTACGCTATTGTGTAAGAAGTATTATGGCATACCTTACAGCCACGTTGTTGTTGTTGTTGTTGTCTTCAGTCCGGAGACTGGTTTGATGCAGCTCTCCACCCTACTCTATCCTGAACAAGCACTTTAACTCCTCATATTAACGGCAATCCACATCCATCTGAATCCGCTTACTATATTCGTCTCTTGTTCTCCATCTGCGATTTTCCCCCCAGACACCTCCCTCCAATGCTAAATTTACAATTCCTTCACGTTTAAAATGTTCAAATATTTATGTAGCATATGGAACTTACTGCGGGGTCATCAATCCCTAAACGTACAAACTACTTATGAACTACCTTATACTAAAGACAGCACAAACATCCATACATCCATACCCGAGAGGGGATTCGAACCCCCGACGGGAAACGGCCTCGCGCATTGCGGCATAGTGTCTCAATGCGGTCGGCCGCTCCGCCGCGGCAATTCCTTCATGTCTAAGTATGTTTCCTACCAATTTATCCCTTCTTTTAGTCAAGGTATGCCAAAAATTCCTTTTTTCTCCTATTTTGTTCAGTACCTCCTCATTAGTTACGCGATCTCCCACATAATCTTGAGCATTTTTCTGTAGGGCCACATTTGAAAATCCTCTGTCTAAACTATTTATCGTCAAATTTTCACTTCGGTTCAAGGCAACACTCCACACAAATGCCTTCAGAAAAGACTTCCTTACACTTATATTAATATTCGATGTTACCAAATTTCTCTTTTTGAAAAACGCTTTTCTTCCCATTGTCATTCTGTATTTTATATTCTCTGTACTGCGAGCATCAAGTAACAAAACTCACAAAACTTATCTACCATCCTTTGTTGTTTAGTTACCTAATCTAATTCCTTCAGTATCGCCTGATTTTCTAAGACTGCATTGTTTTGTTGTTGTTAATGTTGGTGTTATGAGATCCTTTCAACAGACTGTCCATTCCATTCAATTGCTCTTGCAGGTCCTTTGCAGTCTCTGACAGAATTACAATGTCATCAGCAAAACGCAATGTTTTTATATCTTCACCCTGAACTCTAATTCCTTCTCCGAAGTTGTCTTTGCTTTCTTTCACAGTTTGCTCAATGTACAAACTGAATAACATTGGAGAAAGGTTACACACAAAAAAAAAAAAAAAAAAAAAAAAAAAAAAAAAAAAAAAGTAGAGCTTATGGAACTTAACTACGGGGTCATAAGTCCCTAAACCTACAAACTACTTATGAACTAGCTAATACTAAGGACGGCACAAATATTCATGCCCGAGGGGCGACTCGAACCCCTGCCGTAGTGGCCGTGCAGACCTTGACTGGAGCGCCTCAGTCCCCTCGGCCACCGCGGCTGGCTCTAATAAAAGCTGTTTGGTTAATGTACAAGTTGTAAATAACCTTCCGTTCCCTCTTATTAATAGCGTATGACTGTGTATTTTGTAAGATACCTGTATTATGTGTCACATATTTGTTAACGATGTAATTGTCGATAAAATATTTTGTTATGTTATAAATTAGTTTCAATACTAATTAGAATGTTTGCTGTATTTAATATATATATCAAAATTTACCGTAAAGTATTTTTCAAAACATATAGAATCTCCATGTAATTGCTAGGAAGAGAAACAATGGTTTTTCTTTGCTGATAGAGTTTAGAGTATTATATAGGGGTATGTTATTATTATTGGGATGTTATGGAAAGTGAATCACTGTATTACGAACGCTCAATACACATACTTCAACTTAAAGTAAGGTCTGCTTTTGTCTGCAATTGTTTAATCTCTTCAACATGTAATTTTGGTGTAGTAGAAAGAGAAGCTACGTGAGCTACCTCACCTGGAATTACGAACCTGCAGATTTTACACAAGCTAATTATAAAATTGACTGTTATATTAGACACACATACTCTTGGCAATTCCAGATTGGGTAGTGAATTTTACATTTGGTACATAGAGACCTTCTGTTATCCAAGAAAATAAATTAAAAAATTTACAGGTTCACACATCATTGCAGAACATGAAGCAAGAAACTACGAGCTGCATCGACACCACAAAGTCTAGCCTGTGATGGTAAGAAATAAATAAAATTGTTCCTTTTCAGGAATTTCTCAGCATCTTATCAGAAACTGACCAGAGACATTTAAATCAGTATAATTATGTCAGACGTAATGAATATCAATATTTAATATATAATTATTTTACAATTTGTTAGCTGAGAAATATACACAAAAACTATTTGTTGTGCAATCTTAACCAAATGACTGGGTTGTAAAAATAATGTAGGAAATGACACTTCGATCCCCTAGTTCACAGTGATACTAATTACGGGAAAAAAAGTTTTTGTGATTAGGACGATAGTGCATAAAACATAAAGGTACATTTTCATTGACAAAACATTATAATTACTGTGATTGTGAAATAGGGCAACTAATTGTAGAGGTGGTTGGGGGTGGCAAAATTTGAATAGCCTACTGGCGGCAGAAGTGAAAACCCGCGACCGCAAACAGCGTCCACCGCCTGCGGGAGTCCCAGTCAGCTGGGCCGGTCGCGCGCGGCCAGACGTGGCCCGCAGTTTTGGCAACCCTGGCGGGCGGCGCGGCGCGGCTAGGAATGCGGCCCGCGGCGGAGGGCCTAGGGTTGCCAACAGGGCGCTCTTTGTGGGGTAGATGGGCCCCCAGATTGTGGACGCCGCTTTGTTCGCCGGCGCATTGTCTCCGCCCGCTCGCCTCGCCAAGCCTCCGCCGTCCCAGTCCCCGATTTCACAGCCGTGACACGTGGGCGGCGCCGAGCTGCGCCTCGACACTCGCGGGTTCGACTCCGCGCGCGCGCCATGCCGACTTAGCACGGCGGCCGGCCGGGATCTCTTCTCCAATTCCAGTCGTCCGGAACGAACAGATGGCTGTTTCCTCCCCGGCCACTCTTTTTTTTTTTCTTTCTTCTTTTTATTTATTTATTTTATGGCCTTCATTGGACCACTTTAGTGAATATTACAAACGTTATTAGAATTTGTTGTTATGCATTAACACAATTTAGTTCAAAAATAATTAAACATGACAATTTAGCGCTACATAGGTTATTACAGTTTGTTGTTATGCATCAATACAATTGAGTTCAAAAATAATTAAACATAATTTAATAATACAGAGGTTATTTATTTATTAGTTTTTTTATTTATTACTTTTGTGGCCTACATAAATATTATGAATTAGGTTCTTCTGTTTGTTTTTTTCTTTTTTTTCTTCTTTTTTTTTCGGACCAATACTTTTTCATTCTTTCAGATCGTGCCCTTCTCCCCTCATCCAGAATCACCCTTCCCAGTCTCTGTTTGTTAATTTTTATTGGTGGTGTCACGTGTTTGTCCTGAAGTATCTTGAGTTTATTACAATAAATTATAGCCAAGTTCAAGAGCGCACAGCGTCTTTTGGGCAACTTCCTCCCCTTCTTCTAACGCCCCTCCGCCGTTGCCGTGCAAAAGACATCTTTCTGAACGTACTATGAAGGAGACAAGATTATTATTAGTAGTTAAATAACAGGATGAATCGTCTTGGCCAAGATTGCAAAATTATTTGACGAATTGCGTTAACTCCTTTAGGGCCGGTTTGTCAATGTCTCGTCAAGTTCCATTTAAGATTTTAACTTGTCGTTAACGGAGAATTGCATTTGTCAATGTTTCGTTATGAGTTAACCTAACTTTAAAAGACCTCAAACTGGCAGTTAAGTTAACGAGTAAAATTCTGGATTCCTGGAGACATTCATCAAGAATATCAAGAAGAAAAAGAATAAGAAATGAAGTAATCAGAGAAAAAATCAAATGTAAAATACAATTATTGAATTCATCGAATTCTAAAATGGTATGGACATGTCAGAAGAATGGGACAAGAAAGGCTTCCAAAATGCATACTCGACTGCACACCGAACGGAAGAAGAAAAAAATGGAAGAAAACCTACCACATGGATGCAGGAAGTTCACTCAGCAATGAGGAAGAACAACATTCCTGAGGACTTATGGGAGGACAGAGAAGTGTGGAGAACAATAATTTGTAACTTAATGTAATCTAATATAGGCACTGGAAAAATGTACTTACATTTTAAAACCAGAATAATAATAATAATAATAATAATAATAATAATTCTGCTCTTTACATGGCTAACGACCAATTAAGTGAGAATCTGTATAAAAATGGCATGATTTATATCGGACCAAACTGCGTGGTCATCAGTCCGTAGCTTACAAACTACTTAAACCTAGGTAAACTAACCTACGGGCAAACACACACACCCATGCCCCAGGGAGGACTCGAACCGCCACGGCGAGTAACCCCGTGCTCCGCAGCGAGGTGCTTTAGACCGCTCGGCTACTCCACCGCGGCTGGCAGGATTCCAAAGCGCTAAAATACCGCAATATATTCACGTGATAAAGACCGATTTATCGAACAAAGTAACAGAAGCACTACTTGTATGAAAAACTAGTGTGGAAAGCAGCTTTACTGGAAAATTAGATCGTCGGTAGATATTAGAGGAGTTTGATATATTGCAGATACGCTATATAACCTTAAAATCATTGTTGCGATATCAAAATACAAACTTACGGTTAACGACTAGTTAAATGAGAATCGGTGTGATGAAAATGGCTGCAATAAGAGATTTGGTTGACAATGACGATGATCTCAAAATTTGGTCGATCTAGAGGTCATTGCCCTTAAGGCGTCCTAGACGTATTTATGTTCGTACAAATCATTTTGAATGCTGGGATGATGCAGAATTTATTACGCGATTTCGTCTTCGAAAAGCCACTTTGGAAACGCGACATGAAAAACTCCACGACCATCTGAAAAGTCCAACATGTTGTTGTTGTTGTGGTCTTCAGTCCGGAGACTGGTTTGATGCAGCTCTCCACAATACCCTATCCTGAGCAAGCCTCTTCATCTCCACATAAGAGCGACAACCTACATCTGTCTGAATCTGCTTACTGTATCCATCTCTTGGTCTTCCCCTGCGATTTTTTCCCCATACACTTCCCTCCAACGCTAAATTCACAATTCCTCGATGTCTAAGAATGTGTCCTACCAATCTATCCCTTCTTTTAGTCAAGGTATACCAGAAATTCCTTTTCTCCCCAATTCTGTTCAGTACCTCCTCATTAGTTACGTGATCCACCCACCTAATCTTCAGCATTCTTCTGTAGCACCATATTTCAAAAGCCTCAATCCTCTTCCTGTCCGCACTGTTTATCGTCCACGTCTCACTCCCATACAAGGCAACACTCCATACAAATGCCTTCAGAAAGGACTTCCTTAGACTTAAATCAATATTCGATGTTAACAAATTTCTCTTTTTCAAGAACGCTTTTCTACCCATTGCCATTCTGCATTTTATATCCTCTGTACTGCGACCATCATTTGTTATTTTACTGCCCAAGTAACAAAACTCATCTACCTCCTTTATTGCCTCATTTCCCAATCTAATTCCTTCAGCATCACCTGATTTTCTTACACTGCACTCCATTACCCTAGTTTTGCTCTTGTTAATGTTCATCTTATATGCACCTTTCAGCACACTGTCCATTCCGTTCAATTGCTCTTCCAGGTCCTTTGCTGTATCTGACAGAATTACTATGTCGTCGGCAAAACGCAATGTTTTTAATTCTTCCCCCTGAACTTTAATTCCTTCTCCAAATTTCTCCTTGCTTTCCTTTATAGCTTGCTCAATGTACAAATTGAATAACATCGGAGAAAGGCTACAACCCTGTCTTACTCCCTTTCCAACCACTGCATCCCTTTCATGCCCTTCAACTCTGACAACCGCTGTCTGGTTTTTGTACAAGTTGTAAATAACCTTACGTTCCCTATATTTTTCTCCTGCTTGCTTCAGAACTTGAAAGAGTTTATTCCAATCAACATTGTCAAAAGCCTTCTCCAAATCTACAAAAGCTAGAAATGTAGGTTTGCCTTTTCTTAATCTATCTTCTAGGATAAGCCGTAAAGCGAGTATTGCCTCCCGAGTTCCTACATTTCTCCTAAACCCAAACTGATCTTCCCCGAGGTCAGCTTCTACCAGCTTTTCCATTCTCCTGTAGATAATTCGCGTTAATATTTTGCAACCATGACTTATTAAACTGATGGTTCTGTAGTTTTCACACCTGTCTGCACCTGCTTTCTTAGGGATGGGGATTATAACATTTTTCTTAAAGTCAGAGGGTATTTCACCTGTCTCATACATCTTACACACCAGTTGAAACAATTTTGTCATGGCTGGTTCTCCCAGAGACTTCAGTAGCTCTGAGGGAATATCATCTACTCCAGGGGCCTTGTTTCGACTTAGGTCTTTCAGGGCTCTGTCAAATTCTTCTCTCAGTACAGTATCTCCTATTTCATCTTCATCTACATCCTCTTCCCTTCCTACAATATTGTCTCGAAGTTCACTTCCTTTGTAGAGCCCCTCTATATACTCTTTCCACCTTTCAGCTTTCCCTTCTTTGCTGAGAACTGGTTTTCCATCAGTGTCCTTGATATTCATAGAGCTGTTTTTCTTATCTCCAAATGTTTCTTTTATTTTCCTGTAGGCTGTATCTATTTTTCCCCTATTTATACATTCTTCTACATCCTTGCATTTGCCTTCTAGCCACTCCTGCTTAGCCATTTTGCACTTCCTGTCAATCTCATTTCTTAGTCGTCTGTACTCCATTTTGCCTGTTTCATTTACTGCATTTTTATATTTTCTCCTTTCATCGGTTAAATTTAGTATCTCCTGTGATATCCAAGGATTTTTTGCAGGTCTTTCCTTCCTACCTATTTTGTCCTCTGCTACCTTCACTATTTCATCTCTCAATTTTACCCATTCCTCCTCTACTGTTTTATTTTCCACTGTTTCTGTCAATTGTTGCCTAAAGCTCCCTCTGAAATTCTTAAGAACCTCAGGTTCCTTCAATTTATCCAGGTCCCATCTCTTTATTTTCCTACCTTTTTGTAGTTTCTTTAGTTTCAGCCTACAGTTCATAACCAACAAGTTATGGTCAGAGTCAATATCTGCCCCTGGGTATGTCCTACACTGTAGAACCTGGTTCCGAAATCTATGTCTTACCATTATAAAATCTATCTGGTATCTTCCGGTGTCTCCTGGTCTCTTCCACGTATACAACCTTCTTTTGTGATTCTTGAACCAAGTGTTTGTTATAACTAAATTATGTTCTGTGCAAAATTCTACCAGGCGGCTTCCTCTTTCATTCCTTTTGCCCAGACCATATTCACCTACTATCCTCCCTTCCCTTCCTTGTCCTACTACCGAATTCCAGTCACCCATAACAATTAAGTTTTCCTCTCCCTTAATTGTCTGAATAATTTCCTTTAGCTCCTCATATATTTCTTCGATTTCCTCATCATCGGCAGAGCTTGTTGGCATATAAACCTGTACTACTGTTGTCGGTGTTGGCTTCGTATCTATCTTGACAATGATAATGCGATCACTGTGCTGGTCATAGTAGTTTACCCGCATTCCTATTTTCTTATTCATTATCAATCCTACTCCTGTGATACCCCCAATTGATTTTGAATTTATAATCCTGTACTCACCTGACCAGAAATCCTGTTCATCCTGCCACCGAACTTCACTAAACCCCACTATATCTAATTTCAACCTATCCATTTCCCTTTTTAAATTTTCTAATTTTCCTACTCGATTAAGGGATCTAACATTCCACGCTCCGACCCGTAGAATGCCAGTATTGTCTTTCCTGATGATCACATCCTCCTGAGCAGTCCCCGCCCGGAGATCCGAATGGGGGACTATTTTACCTCCGGAATATTTTACCCGAGAGGATGCCATCATCATATGTTCATACAGTAGAGCTGCATGTCCTCGGGAAAGGTAACGGCTGTAGTTTCCCCTTGCTTTCAGCCGTTCGCAGTAGCTGTGTGGCAAAGCCACATTAGCTGATGTTACAAGGCCAGCTCAGTCAATCATCCAGACTGTTGCCCCTGTAACTACTGAAAAGGCTCCTGCCCCTCTTCAGGAACCACACGTTTGTCTGGCCTCTCCACAGATACCCCTCCGCTGTGGTTGCACCTACGGTACGGCTATCTGTATCGTTGAGGCATGCAAGCCACCCCACCTCGGCAATGTCTGTGGTTCTTGGGGGTGGAAGTCCAACATATCGTTATGTATTTTGTAAGTTATCTGTCGTAATAAAAAACAAATCATTATTTACGTCTGCAAGCTATTAATTCAGTATTTACTTATGCTTATTGCGCCTAGCGTAAGGCCTAAAATGGGCGCGGTTGCTCGCCGTCGGTGGTTCGAGTCCTCCCTGGGACATGGGTGTATGTGTTGTCCTTAGGTTAGTTTACCTAGGTTTAATAGTTTGTAAGCTACAGACTGATGACCACGCAGTTTGGTCCGATAGATTTACAAACATTTGATTTGCTTAAAATGTATTTTCTTCCTCCGATCTACAGGAACAGTGCACTTCCGCGTATGTGCTAGTTATTGCGTGCACTAAGGTACTACGCACTTGACAGTATTTTATCGTACTTGGCCCTAAGCACTTTTGCTGTCCTACATGTTCCATGGACGGCATTGCATTCATTTGCCACAATCTCGCTTCATTTTCCTTCCATGTCGTAGCGTCTGTCTTTTTACATTCCAATGAGTTCTTATATTTCTCTATTAAGGACACAAGACTCGCACTAACTTCTTGTAAAATTCGAGCTTCTTTCACGTTTGTTTTCCATAGCGCCAAATAACTGTCTGCTAACCTCTTCCGATAGTCAAATATGCCGAACAGCTGTTTATTCAGACGGCACTTTTATTTGTTTCTATTGCCAACATAGTCGAAATATATCGTACCTTCACGTTTTCTCCAGGTTAGCAAACGAGAGGTGTATCTGGTAATGACAAACGCAACGCATTTAACGAGCACATTTAACTGGACGTTAAAGGCATCTTCTCGTTTACTAACGAGACGATTAACGAGAGATGGACGAACCGTCCCTTAACGAGGCATCTTCATGTGCTTGAAATACATGACTGTTGTTATTTCAATAAAGCATATTACACAATTAAAACAATAAAGTCTTCACATTGTAAAATAATTTTTGTTATCCATGAATGGTAAGAGAATATCTGGCCATAAAGCAGACCAGTCATGTGCCATAAAATACGTTTTAAGAAGTAAACCTGTCTTACTGTAACACATTTTAAAATATTCATTAAATGCCAGTACCAGTAAGTTTAAAACAACATAATAACAAGGGGTGTGGTTAATATAGCAGCCAGCAGGAGACTGCTGCTTTATGAACATTTTACAATGTGATGGCTGTATTATTTTAATTGTGTAATATGCCTTATTACTATCACGACGCTAAGTGTATTCGAAACACATTGAATATCTGAAGATTGCTCGTTAAAGAGCTGAAACGAGTCATCAAATAAAATCTTGACTTTGAGGATTTATCCTCTTTAATTAAACGCCAGATCGCGTGTCTAACCGTTGACAATGTTTAGAAACATTCACATATTTTTCATGTAGGCGACTCCATCCGGAATCTGGTGCAGAGCGACCACATTAAAATTATTAAAATTGGAAGATCCAGCTTTGTCCGCATTGGAATCTTTATTTTTTACATACAATACAGATCGATTTCGGTCAGTGTCTGACCATCCTCAGTGCATGAATCCAAGCCCTGTGGGCCCAAAAAAAAACTTGCACTTTGCATATTAACATCAAGTAGAAATTACATAAGTAATCATGTATTGCCTACTTGATGTTAATATGCAAAGTGCAAGCTTTTGTATCAAGCGAGGTGGCGCAGTGGTAACGCACCGGACTCGCATTCGGGAGGATGGTGGTTCAAATCCACCTCCGGCCATCCTGATTTAGGTTTTCCGTGATTTCCCTAAATCACTCCAGGCAAATGCCGTGATGGTTCCTTTCAAAAGGGCACGGTCGATTTCCTTCCCAATCCTTACCCAAAATTCCGAGCGCTCCGTCTCTAATGACCAAGCTGTCGACGGGACGTTAAGCTCCAAGCTTCATTCATTCATTCAAGTTTTTTTGGGCCCCCAGGGCTCGGATTCATGCACTGAAGATGGTCAGACACTGACCGAAACCGATCTGTATTGTATATAAAAAATTAAGATTTCAATGCGGCCAAAGCTGGTTCTTCCAATTTTAATATTCACACATTTTTCTTACAAGTTGAGATTGAAGGCCATAATTTCACTTTGCGTAGAATCTATATTACGGCGTAGAAGATAGAAACGTTAAACAGTTGAAACCAAACACCTTGGCGAATGTCTGATGTCGAAATATTGCTCTTTGGGCTTTTCTTGAAATTCCTCCTGACCAAAACAAACAGTTTGTGAGAGTCCTCTACAAACCGAGAATTAGGAAGCAATGGATGCATGGTGACTCATTAAAGCCTAAATTTGTGCGTTCACCTCTTTTTGCATATGCCTTCCAGTGAGTTAATGAAACACGTAATTGTTATATCTGCCACGGTGGAATGGTCGAGCGCTCTAAGGCGCTCCCCGTAGAAGGTTTCGAGTCCTCCCTTGGGCATGGGTGTGTCAGTTGTTCTTAGGTTACTTCAAATTAGTGTAAGTAGTTTGTGAGCCTAGAGACATAGAACCACAGTAGTTGAGTTCCATAGGTATACAAACATTTGAACTTTTGACTTGGTACATATATCAGGTGCACTGGGAAATCCAAGAGTTTGGCTTGGATCGGCGAACAGAGGAAGGAGGGGAGAGAGCCAGCCTATGAACATTTTTCTTGACACGTCTGAATTCTTTGCTCTCTCTTTTTCTCTAAGAGGAAACAGATGCAGTTAGGGGGTGGCAGATGGGGAGACTGCTTCACTCCAATAGTCCCCCCCACTTTCCCCCATATTCGCCAATGACCCCTGTGGTGTCGCACAAGTCCAAAGTGCGCGCCACCTACTTTCGCCGCGCGCCGCCATGCACGCACGGCGCGGCGATCTTACGACGACAGCCACGAGCGCCCTCTGCGGCAACTCCGCTCGTGGCCACCTCTGAACGACACCGGTGACTTGGGACTGACATAGCAACCAGTTAGGACCTTCGTAATCAGATAGGCACCAGTGAAGACTTTGCTATTGTACAGGCACTAGGCAGGCCTCTAACAACTATGTATCAACATTCTGCAGTACTATGTAAAAGTTAAGTATTGTTACATTCTGTGCAATATATATCTCTTTCTAATTTACTCGAGTGTTTATAGTTTCTGGCTGCTCCCCTCCGTACCTGCACCAGCGTGCTGTCTTTGTTCCTGTGTCGGTCTCGTTCCACTCGGCCACCGACACCTACGACGAGGCTGGGACACAAAAGCGGCGACGAAGTTGGGACACAAAAACCCCTGCTTGGGTTGGAGTATAATCGGATTGAGTACGGTTAAAACACCCCAAATGTGAATTCACAGTGTCTAAATGCAGACCGTGACACTTGTAGATTTTTTCGGTGTTTCTTGCAGAAGAGTGGACGTGCTGCGTCAGTTGTGCAACGATGCTGGTTGCAGTGGTTACGTGAATATTCTGACATTGAAGGTTCTGGACGTCAAAGCAGCAACAGAGGCGTTCTTTAAGATAATCGTATTGTAATGACAGTAGTGGCAGATAAGAGGGTTTTGAGGCCCTAAGTGTCAGCAAGAACTGTTGCCGACTGGATACAAGCCATGAGATTGTGGACACGCACACCTCTAGCCCGTCTCCTATTTACACCACAGCGTCGACACACACGGCTCAACTGGTGTCGTTCGAGGATCGCTTGGAAGATAGCTTGGAAGATCTTCTGCCTAAATGCAAGTAATGAATGGCCGCTTGCGCTCAAGGCATAGATCTAGCGGACGCTGTCTTGTAGAGCGCATTCCTCCACGATACAGTGGCCTCACTCCAGGTTTCAGCGAGTGGGTGTGATGAGTTACAGCTCACATTCACCTTTGGTGTTTGTCGAGGGAAAGCTGACCGGCACTCGGAATGTGCAGAATTTTGTAAGACCCGTTCTTTTGTCATTCTTGCAACTCGAAGGCGATACGTTGTTCCAACAGGATAATGCTTTCCGAAACTCTACACTCGAAACTAGACATGTCTCCAATCGAGCATGTCTGCAATATGATGGGATGACAAATGAGTCGTCAACGCACAATTCTTGCAGAAAAATGTGAACAGGGCTTGGAGGCGTTGAATGCTGTATCACCAAAAACAGTATGCGCTGTCAGGATGTAGGAAACAGCGGTGTCCTGTCACTCGCAACGCCCACATTTGCCACGCTTTTACCTGCTCCAAAGGGTCGGGTGCCCCTGTCTCCTCTTACTTTTCCTCCTCCTTCTACACCCATCCCTCTACCACCCGGCCTCAGAATTTCGTAGACGGTGTCCAAACATTTGCACACAGGTCGCTAGCGCAGCTTGTAGTGTGCCTATCACACTAGGCCAGGCCTCTTGCCAATTACATTGTTTACGCGTATAATAAACAGAGGGAATCTAAGGAAGGTGTTGTTATGTGGGTGTGCTTACGCCAAAAATAGGATCATTGCAAGGGAAAGCTGCTTTCGAAGAACGGAGAAGCGTTGAACGTAACGAGTGAGGACCACCTGACGATGCGACCTTTATTTTTATACACAAAAATGAATGTCTGTAAATCCTCTATCTGTTCATAAACCATACATTCGATAACAATGAAACTTTGTCGATGGTTCACGACCCTAAAACAAAAGAGCAGGACACATAGCTCAGGAGATGTTGTTGTTGAGGTCTTCAGTCCGGAAATTGGTTTGATGCAGCTCTCCACCCTACTCTATACTGAGCAAGCCTTTTCATCTCCTCATACGAACGGCACCTTACATCCAATTGAATCTGCTTACTATATGCGTCTCTTGGTCTGCCTCTGCGATTTTTACCCCACACACTTCCCTGCAACGCTAAATTTACGTTTCCTCGATATCTAAGAATTTGTCCCACCAAGCGATCCCGTCTTTTAGTTAAAGTATACCAGAAATTCCTTTTCTCACCAAGTCTGTTCAGTACCTCTCCATTAGTTATGCGATCAACCCACCTAATCTTCAGCATTCTTCTGTAGCACATTTCAAAAGCCTCTATCCCCTTCCTATCCGCACTGTTTTATCGTCCATGTTTCACTCCCGTACAAGGCAACACTCCATACAAATGCCTTCAGAAAAGACTTCTTTACACTTAAATTAATATTCAATGTTAGCAAATTTCTCTTTTTCAAAAACGCTTTTCTTCCCATTGCCAATCTGCATTTTATATCCTCTGTACTGCGAACGTCATAAGTTATTTTACTACCCAAGTATCAAAACTCATTGTTCCGTTATCTAATCTAATTCCTTCAGCATCGCCTGAATTTCTAAGACTGCATTCCATTATCTTTGTTTTGCTCTTGTTAATGTTCAGTTGATATGATCTCTTCTTCGCCGGCCGCGATGGCCGAGGGGACTGAGGCGCTCCAGTCACGGTCTGCACGGCCACTACGGTCGGGGATTCGAATCCCCCCTCGGGCATGGATATTGGTGCCGTCCTTAGAATTAGTTAGTTCATAAGTAGTTTGTCAGTTTAGGGACTGATGACCCCGTAGTTAAGTCCGATAAGCTATACAAACATTTTTTATGCTCTCTTCAACACACTGTCCATTCCATTCAACTGCTCTTCCAGGTCGTTCGCTGTCTCTGACAGAATTACATTGTCATCACCAAAACGCAATGTTTTAATTTCTTCACCCTGAACTTTAATCCCTATTCCAAATTTTCCCTTGCTTTCCTTCACCGCCTGTTCGATGTACAAACTGAATAACATCGGAGAGAAGCTACAACCCTGTCTTACTCCCTTCCCAACTGATGCTTCCCTTTCATGCCCTTTGAGTCTAATAACTGCAGTCTGGCTTTTGTACAAGTTGTAAATAACTCCCCTTTCCCTGTATTTTATCCCTGCTGACTTCAGAATTTGAAAGAGTGTATTCCAATCAACATTGTCAAACGCTTTCTCCAAATCTACAAAAGCTAAAAATGTAGATTTGTCTTTCCTTAACCTATCTTCTAAAATAGGTCGTAAAATTAGTATTACCTCTCACGTTCCTACGTTCCTCCTGAATCCAAACTGATCTTCACCGAGGTCAGCTTCTACCAGCTTTTCAATTCTCTTGTAGATAATACGTGTTAAAATTTTGCAACCATGACTTATCAAACTGATGGTTCTGTTATTTTCACACTTGTGTGCGCCTAATTTCTTTGGAATGGGGATTATTACATTTTTCTTAAAGTCTGAAGGTATTTCGCCTGTCTCATACATCTTACACACCATGTGAAACAGTTTTGTCATGGCTGATTCTCCCAGAGACTTTAGTAGCTCTGAGGGAATGTCATCTACTTCCGGGGCCTTGTTCCGACCTAGGTCTTTCAGGGCTCTATCTCCTATTTCATCTTCATCGACTTCCTCTTCCCTTCCTACAACAAGTTCCTTTGTAGAGCTCCTCTATATACTCTTTCCACCTTTCGGCTTTCCCTTCTTTGCTGAGAATTGGTTTTACATATGAGTTCTTGATATTCGTAGAGCTGCTTTTCAGTCCCAAAGGTCTCTTTTGTTTTCCTATAGGCAGTATCTATATTTGCCCTATTTATACATTCTTCTACATCCTTGCATTTGCCTTCTATCACTCCTGCTTAGCCATTTTGCACTTCCTGTCAATCTCATTTCTTAGTCGTCCATACTCCATTTTGCTTGTTTCATTTACTGCATTTTCGTATTTTCTCTTTCATCAATTACATTGAGTATTTCCTGTGATATCCAAGGATTTTTTGTAGGTCTTGCTTTTTTACCTATTTTGTCCTCTACTGCCTTCAGTATTTCATCTCTCAATGCTTCCCATTACTGTTCTACTGTTTTATTTCTCCATGTTTCTGTCAATTGTTGCCTAAAACTCCCTCTGAATCTTTAAGAACTTCAGGTTCCCTCAATTTATCGAATTCCCATCTCCTTATTTCCCTACCTTTCTGCCGTTTTTTCAGTTTCAGACTACAGTTCAAGACCAATAAATTATGGTCAGAGACTATATCTGCCCCTGGGTATGTCTTACAGTTTAAAACCTAGTTCCGGAATCTATGTTTTACCATTATAAAATCTGTCTGATACCTTCTGGTCTCTTCCACGTATACAACCTTCTTTCGTGATTCTTAAATCAGGTGTTTGTTATAATTAAATCATGTTCCGTGCGAAATTCTACCAGGCGACTTCCTCTTTCATTCATTCTGCCCAATCGATATTCACCTGGTATTTTTCCTTCTCTTCCTTTTCCTACTACCGAATTCCAGTCTCTCATCACAATTAATTTTTCCTCTCCCTTAATGGTCTGAATAATTTCCTTTAACTCCTCGTACATTTCATCAATCTCCTCATCATCAGCAGAACTAGTTGGCATATAAACATGTACTACTGTTGTCGGTGTTGGCTTCGTATCTATCTTTACAATGATAATGCGATCAATGTGCTGCTCATAGTAGTTTACCCGCATTCATATTTTCTTATTCATTATCAGTCCTACTCCGGTGATACCTCCAACTGATTCCGTATTTATAATCCTGTACTCACCTGATCAGAAATCCTGTTCATCGTGCCACCGAACTTCACTAATCCCCACTATATCTAACTTCAACCTATCCATTTCCCTTTTTAATTGTCTAATTTTTCTACCCGATTGCCGCCGTGGAGTAGCCGAGAGGTCTAAGGCGTCTCATGCGGAGCGCGCGGTTGCTCGCCGTGAAGGTTCGAGTCCTCCCTAGGGCATGGGTGTGTGTGTTTGTCCTTAAGTTAGTTTACCTAGGTTTAAGTAGTTTGTAAGCTACGGACTGATGACCACGCAGTTTGGTCCGCTCCGATCCGTAGGATGCCAGTATTGTCTTTCCTGATGACAACATCCTCCTGAGTAGTCCCCACCCGGAGATCCGAACGGGGCACTGTTTTACCTCCGGAATATTTTACCTGATAGAATGCCATCATCATATTTTGATACAGTAGAGCCGCATGTCCTCGGGACAATTAACGGCTGTAGTTTTCCCTTGCTTTTAGCCGTTCGCAGTAACTGTGTGACAAAGTCACATTAGTTGATGTTACAAGGCCAGTCAGTCAATCATCCAGACTGTTGTCCCTGTAACTACTGAAAAGGCTTCTGCGCCTCTTCAGGAACCACACGTTTGTCTGGCCTCTCCACAGATACCCCTTCGCTGTGGTTGCACCTACGGTACAGCTACATGTATCGTTGAGGCACGCAAGCCACCCCACCTCGGCAATGTCTGTGGTTCATGGGGGTGGGTTAAATAGTTATTATGTTATATACTCGACAAGAAAATATAATGCTTTACTCTCTCATGATAGCTTCAAATTCAAATGTTTGTATATCTTATGGGACTTAACTACGGGGTCATCAGTCCCTAAACTTACAAACTACTTATGAACTAACTAATACTAAGGACGGCACAAATATCCATGCCCGAGGGGGGATTCGAACCCCCGACCGTAGTGGCCGTCCAGACCGTGACTGGAGCGCCTCAGTCACCGCGGCCGGCGCTTTCAAATTAGTTGGGTAAGTCTGTAGCTTTAAGAATATAAGAAAGGCTACTACGTTGTTGTAATTTTTAACCACAAGCTATACTTTGTATCTGTCTTCAACCGTCTTTTAATTTTTTTAAAACATAAACACAGTTCAGCTTTGTCTAAGCGTGACTGGAGCGTCTCAGTCACCGCGGCCGGCGCTTTCAAATTAGTTGGGTTTGTCTGTAGCTTTAAGAATATAAGAAAGGCTACTACGTTGTTGTAATTTTTAACCACAAGCTATACTTTGTATCTGTCTTCAACCGTCTTTTAATTTTTTTAAAACATAAACACAGTTCAGCTTTGTCTAAGCTTTTCATATATTATGCGCAACTTCTAGCTTGTCACTAGAGATCCAATATATTATACACTGGGTCGACCGCAGTGGCCGAGCGGTCTGCAGCGCGGCAGTCACAGTCTGCACGGCCGCTACGGTCGGGGTTTCGAATCCCCCCCCCTCGGGCGTGGACGTTAGTATCGTCCTTAGTCTAAGATGGTTCATAAGCAGTTTGTAAGTTTAGGGACGGATGACCCAGCAGTTAAGACCCTTAAGCTTAACAAAAGCATGAACATATTATACACTAGATTCTCGCCAGACGGATCCTGATAAGCACCACTAAACAGTACTTTTCCTACGAAACAAAAATACGTCTTCACACAGTCTGCTAAAAGTCCTCTACGTTCATATGGTCGTTTTCTCCTCCCCAAGAAATCAGTACCTAGTGACACCTACTGTATTGCAAGTCGAGACGCTCCTCGCTGGAAACAATCCTGGCGGCGGCCATGTTGTGTTGTGGGTGTTTCAGCGTGGATCGACTCCTGGAACCTCCGTATCACTTTAGCTATTTACTAATCTGTAGAAATAATTATTACATTTACTCCATATGCACTGTTTTAACAATAAATCATAATTGAAAAAAAAGACAACTGTAAGACGATTTGGTAATTTCTTCTTCCGGCAGTGTATTTCAGCCTCTTACTAAGGTGGTGCGATGGCGATACTCTCGCGTTACATTTGGCAGTTTAGTGGTTCAACTATTTGTCCAGCCGTGAAAGTTCCTTTGCGTTACTTACGGCATAAAAATTCAAATGTTTGTAAAGCTTATGGGACTTAACTACGGGGTCATCAGTCCCTAAACTTACAAACTACTTATGAACTACTTACGAACTAGGACGGCACAAATATCCATGCCCGAGGGGGGATTCGAACCCCCGACCGTAGTGGTCGTGAAGACCGTGACTGAAGCGCCTCAGTCTCCTCGGCCACCGCGGCCGGCCTTACGGCATATACACGAAGGTTATTTGGAAAGTACCCGGCCACTTCCCGTACCCGATCTTCATTAATTACCGCCTTTACTCCGTGTCAAATCGCCTGGTCATGGACTAGTCGTTGAACATTAATATTTTCTCCCCCTTTTATTCATGTCACAAACTACATCACCGATAACGACGTGAATAGCGATAATATATATTAATTTCTGTTGACGTTACTGTGTGGAACGTGGTTAAGCATGATTAGAGAAATAAAACGCTTGTTGGCGGTTGTTTAGTTCGCTGTTTACTTTTGCGGACTGTTTATTAGTCTGTTGTCTAATAACAATGGAATATAGGGTGTCCATAAATGTTTACTCCTATAACAAAACAATGTGACTCTTCATTGTTTTCAATAAACGGAGAATGCGTTATACTGCGTACTCGGAAGAAAGAAATCAAGGGGTTAATGTCAGCTGGTCTCGGAGCTATGAAATTGGGTAATTTCTGCTACCCACACTTATCGTAGAAGAAAATCGTGGTCAATAACTTCCTTCCGCGGTGGAGTAGCCGAGCGGTCTAAAACGTCTCGCTGCGGAGCGCGCGGTTGCTCGCCGTGGAGGTTCGCGTCCTCCCTGGGGCATGGGTGTGTGTGTTTGTCCTTAGGTTAGTTTACCTAGGTTTAAGTAGTTTTAAGCTACGGACTGATGACCACGCAGTTTGATCCGATAGATTTACAAACATTTAATTTAATAAACAATAACTTCCTGAATAGCCTGTTGCTTATCCTGTAGCTGCAGACGGTATAATTCAGAAACACGTCTAGGTAAACGTGCCCATTTAGATTGCTTTGAAGGAAGAAAAGTGTGCCGACCACTCGATCACACATGAATACAAACTACATCGTAAACTGTGGACTGTCCTGAATGCCTCTTCCATGACGGGCTTCTGTCATCAAAAGAAATTTAAAGGAAGGAGATTGAGGAATACACAAAAATGAAATATAGAAAGTATCATAGCACTTCTAGAGACTATGTATGCTGCGTCTTAACTCCACGGTCACATCTGCAAAGTCTTAATCTCGGCCATTGGAGTTGGGAAAAGTGAAACATTTCATGAAAGCCCACTTTATAACAGGGAACGGAGACAGGCAGTACTGAAAAACATCGGTACACTGAATTTTCTTGAAAAAATACATATACAAAAAATGTATTAATATCGATAGTACCAATTAGCTCCATGTGATATTAGCATACAAATTATTCCCGTAACATGTCACGACTCGAAATCTAGATGCCTCAGGAAGGCTTATTTGTGGTTGAAGTTACGAAAGTACATCACTTCCTATTTATGATGACATAATTGCGACGAAGACTTCCTGCAGTAACATTTTGATTGAGAACGAAATGTAGCAAATTGCTCTTGTCTCTTAATATACGTATGTCGACTGTTTGCAACAAACGTTTTGTTATCACTTCAGAGTATTAACGGTTGTACTTTACTCAGTGACTTCACAGCATCAAAATCATGCGGGAACTTTCAAACGTCCCTTATCTTAAGTTATTTGGTAATTTACATAAAATAATTAACATATTACTGATCCGTAGCAAGAGTAACAGAGAAATATTGAAAACCATCTAGCGGAGGACATCTTACAAGATTCTTCCCTAAATCGATCGTTTCTAACGGATCCAATGCTATAGTGGCATACGGAAACTCAATGACCAAATTTCCAGCCACCCCGCCGAATAGCTGTTCCGGCAAAAGAAGAATAGTCGACGTTGTCTAACGTGGACATTAACATCAAATAAACTTGGTACAAAACTGATCAACAGCGCGTATCCCACAATTCATTGGTTTCTTACTTTTGAAATTAATTTCGAGTGGCTCTTCACCTGATGAAATACTTTCAGTTGAATACAGTTATCCAACACGGGAAAGGGGCCCTTCCATTTAGAATGTAATCTGAGCCACGTATCGTTTCTGACTATTTTTCAAATCACTTTGATGTGAAGGATTGATTAAAAACTTAAAATGACTGTGATCCGACCGGCATTCGATGCGGTGACCTCTCTAACCAGTCCCAACCCTGAATTCTTAGCAGACTGAAATTATCACCCTAAGAGGTAACGTGGCTACCAAGCCTATGAAACAACTAAATGTCACTGTTTAGATTTGCCATTTGAGATAAATGTCCTGTTTGAAAAGGAATTCGAATTGTAGATGCCGTGGCCACTATTTATGCTCTTACTCGCCATTTCAATTTATTGTTTAGTGGTGATTTTTTACCTCGGCCTTTTTTTCTGTAACTTTTCCGTCTACAATTCTCCATTATCGTAAAATATTTTACTGTTGTTTTTAATTCATTTGCTTGTTCATATTCTCGTGAAAATACTGTTAATGTAGTGTCTAAGTGAAATAAATTACTCCAAGCAGAAATGCAAGTACTCGTCCTTCCCATGTGTCATGCTAGAGAGGGATATTAAAAATAAGAAGCAGTTTCCCACCAGTTGGTGAAAAAGACGCTATATAAGCTGGCATTGAAGTGCTAAATCTGCAGTAGCCAATAAATTATTTAGATTATCTTTTTAACTTAACTGTGGCAAGATGGCGGATACGAGCTGAGCTGTTTTTGCTTCTCTTTTATGACAGCTGAAGCTCACTTCCACCCTCCCTCCCCTCACCCCCCTCCAATCCATCCCGAGCTTCTCAGAAACCCCTGCTTAGGCCCAGTTAGGGTTGTACTCCTGTTTTCTGCCACAGCCCCCTTCCCATACTCCCTATCCCTTTTGGTCCACCTGAGAACCTGATTGATTTTTAAATTCACTGACTTACCGGTCTAGGACTCAAACCATGGCCCTACAGATTCCAGTTCAGTACCACGCATCGTCCTATTGAGCACAACTTCGAATTTTCAATTATCAATTACATCGCTTTGGAGTTAACGGGAAAATCTTCAGTGTTACTGGCGGAAATTTCAAAAATTTTCAGGAAATTGGGATGATGATTGTCCTACATCCCCTTCCTTCTCATTTAGCTGGGAATACTACAGCACTGACGTGTCCAGGACTGATTCCAGACGCCGTACATATTCTCCTAATGGCTGAAACTTCATGTCTCATTGCATGGCAGAAAACGAAATTGGTTCATTTTTACAGGCAGAAATTTAGAAAATAGGCGGGAGATATTATGTCGGACAACCTCTTTGAGAATATCAAACAACAATTTCTTTTCAAGAGACATATTTAATGTCAAAATTTCAAAAATATTAAGTAAAGCGAGGCACTGAACTGAAATTTGCGCCATGGCTGGCGTTCGAACCGGTATCCCATGCTTACAAGGAAGTCACTTTACCGACCTTCTTTTTTCCTCGGATAGATAGCTTCTTAGTGGAGTTGGTTGCACGCTTGTTCTATGTTGATAATTTAGTTCTAGACTCAGTTCTTTGAGGAGAAAGCGCATCCAGCCCTTTCGAACGCTCCTAGCAATCCGTGGCATCATGGATAACGTGGATGCACAAAATAACCTAAGCACGGCTCCCTCCACAATACTAACTTAGTTCTCGATGTTCCCCTATACAATTCGTATCAATATTTCCGAGGCTCTCCAATAGAGAAATAACATGCCAGCATTGGACTAAATTGCAACAATCATGAGCCATTCCCGGGCAAGTGCTCTACCGATTGAGCTATCATCACAGCTTTACTTCTTCCACGAAAGTCAAAGGTCGCAGGTTTGAATCCCATCCCGGAGCACAATTGTAATTTGCGCATATCAGCACGCGCCCGATGCAGAATGAATATATCATTCTGGAACACTCATACCCGTACCTCATGCGTAGGTGATTTTTACATGAAACAGTCAGGTTATAGCTTAGATTATTCCGTGAGTTCGCGTTATCAATAATGCTACGACGGCTGATTGCATGATGTGTACGACCTGCTGATGGAGAATTACCATCGGAATAAGATTGAGAGACGACACCCAGAAGGGACTTGGTCTGCGTTGTAACGACGGAGAAACGTGCGACCTGGTACCTCGTGCTTAGCGAATAATTTCTGACAAGGAGTAAACTGCATGAAGTTGCTCTGGCTGAAACTCGTATGCGCACGCGACGTCGTATGACCGTCACGCCGAGCGGGGGTGGCCGTGCGCTCTAAGACGCCTTGCTGCGGAGTGGGCGGCTGCTTGTATGCCTCAGGCATGGGTGTCTACGTTATCTTAGCATAAGTTGGTTTTCAAGTCTAGGGAATGATGAGCACAGCAGTTTGGTCCCTTAGCTTTACAAACATATGAACGTTTGACCGACATGGATGAACATCACCTGGAATGCAGAACTTCAGCAGATTTGTGGCTTCTAATACGGAAAATGCTTGCCTTTTATCTTAGTAACAGCACACATGATAAAACTTAACATGCTCCTTTGTACGGTTAAAACATACTTCCTCGAAGCCAAGACACACGGAGTAAACTGGATACAATGACTGTATATTACCTCATTCGTGACGGTCTCAAACATGTTCTTGATTTTCGGATCTTCCTAAACTAAAAACAGGATGAAGAGAAATACCTTTTATAAAAAGCGTCAGACTTCCGCTAATTACTTAGGTAGTGCATGCACCCACCGGAGGTTCGAGTCCTCCGTCGGGCATATATGTGTGTGTGTGTGTGTGTGTGTGTGTGTCTGTGTGCTGTCCTTAGTGTAAGTTAAATGAGTTTGTAAGTCTGATGACCATAGTTGTCTGGCCCAATAGATTTACAAACATTTGAACATTTTTTTGAACCACGGCGGAGTGGCCGAGGGCACTGAGGCGCTATGCTCCGATGCGCGAGGCCGTTCCGCGTCGGAGGTTCGAATCCTTCCTCGGGTATGGATGTTTGTGTCGTCTTTAGTATAAGTTAGTTTATAAGTAGTTTGTTTTGACCCCGCATTTAAGTCCCATAAGGTTAACAAACATTTCAACATTTTTTGAAGGATTCCTCCCCCTCCCATAGCAGTGAGATCCCGAATAAGAGAAGATGACACGGATGTTCACTGATTCAAAATATTAGAAACAGAAGATGGATCAATATGATAATATGAGAAGATGTACTTGGGCCTCCGTGGAGATTTGGGATTAGGATATTATAATATCGGAAGGGTATCTTCAGTTTTGTTATATTCTGTTTTCTCATTTATTATTTTCTATCCCCTAAGTAGCTGTCACGATTGTTTAATTTAGTTTTGTATTGTAAATTTATTTGCCCCTAAGCTATATCGGTATGAATCCACGGTCCAGGGGAAAAAAATCAATCATCTCATGACAGCCAACGCTCATATTCGTGTAAGTCTTTATTTTTCGTGAAGTTGATATTGGTCCGAAAAGTAACAAAAATCCTCAGTTAATAAAGATAATAATTAATTTAGTCAAGATGAATGCTGGCCCGAACGAAAAACATTGGTACGAAATTAAACTTTAAAAAGGAAAAGTACTGGGGAAAGCGACTGCTTAGTTAGCAGGAAGTCCCGGGTTTGTATCTCAACCGTGTTACAAATTTTAATTCATTGCGTCGTCTCAAATTCAGTGTCTGAAGAGAATAGTTGCCTTACCGACTTACAATAAAAGCCGTTTCGTATGTGGGACAAAATGCGCAAGATTCTGTCGCACCTACAGGATAAAGCATGCTTAGATTTCTAATATAGCCATATCGTTATATAAAGAGTGTCCCACTCAACAATTTCTGGGATTACAATATATATTCCATTAGATTCGCTCGCTCGCCGGGCCCTGGACAAGAAGAAAACAGAAACCAAAACCAACTGAAAACCAAAGACTGGGTGGCGGTTTGAACCACCGTCTTCCAGAATGCGAATCTTGTGTTACAAACATTGTGCGGCGTACTTTTTTTCTAGTAGAATATTTCCTAATTTTGGAGAATTTCATCATTCCCCAACTATTTCGCATAAACGAGGTTCTTGTGCATCCGTTAGCACAGTGCGGCGCGGCGCAGTTCGGTGTTAACTGTCTAAGGCAGCAGACGACCGACTCGAGTGCCTTTGCTAACAGAACGACGTCGCCTGCAGTGCCTCTCGCGAACGGTTGGCTCCTAGATGACTCGAAAACCATCGCTCCATCAGATGAGTCCCGATTTCGGTTGCAGGCGTGGAATTCCTGTTCCAGACAAAGATGGAATTTTAATGAAGGACAATGCACCGTGTTACTGGGCCACAGTTGTTCGCGATTTATTAGAGTTAGACGAACATTCTGGACAGTTCTAGTGAATGAATATCGCCCATCGCGTATCCTACTGAATAGTTATGAAGATATAATCTAGGGACTCAGACACGAAATTCTCCTCTGGCAACACATTCGAAATCATGGATGCTTTTATAATCAGCTTATCTCAATATTCCTGCAGGAAACTTGTGTTCACACACTTTCGCATTTCTGCACTTCGCCGGGGAAATTACGACCAACATGATACCAGGAGGTTTGACGTAACTGTGTCAGCTTTGTATATGTACAGGGCCGTCTTTAACAGGGGGTGCAAGGGTGCGGGGCACCCCGGCGCCGGTATCCAGGGGGCACCGAGCGGAAGTCGCTGCCTTTCTAATCAATCGGTGTGAAACATTACTGAAACACTGAAATGGACGTTGGTACTCCGTAATCCTGACTTTCTGCAGTTGAGTGTCATTCGGGAATGAATGCTGGACTACAACTGTATTTTTTGCCTTTATACTGTGTGACAGATTTCTCATTACAACAGCCAAATATTTTAAGAATGTACTTAATACTGTGGGAACACCAGAACGACAAAGTTTCACGATATCCGCATGTCACTATGAGCTTCCCCAGAAAGGGTCAAGAAACAGAGTCGTCACAATCAGAGAGTGCAGCTACACTGTTAATCACCTATTAAAATTCACTCACTGTACCGTTTTCCACCTGGCAACTCTCTTCAACATCAAGTGGACATTCAGAAATACCTTCGTCTGAAGAGACGCTTGCTTCACAGGTTACTACAAAAGAAAAAGAGTCATATTTCAAAGTCCCGCTTCATTTCAGTCAATCGCGTGCGTGGAATTTACATTGGAGGCAACAATTTCTGAAAATATTATGAATGATCCTGCTATCTGGCCACAAATAATATCTGATAAAATAAGGTTGTTTTTAACAAAAATGGACCAATTCAGTGTTTCACTAAGTGTGTTTGCCTCTGTAACTTATAAAAAAATAGGTGACGGGAAATTTTAATGCGATAGGTCAACACAAGAAATGTTACACTTTCTGCGGAGCTATGAACATAGTTTATTGTATCATTGTCGAAAGAGTTACACCACAAAGATATAATTTTTTAAATGGAACAATAGTTTTTTCTATCGTGTATTGGATTCGTTTAAACCAGCTGCGTCCAAATCAATTTAAACTATATTCCTATCACTGTTAGTTTGGGAGCTACAACCCTTCAAAGTTCCGGGGGCGGAGGCTGCGATAGCGTAGCTGACTGGCCGAGTGACTATCCCCTGGGGCACGGCTCACTGTCTCGAGACCACCAGCCAGTCAGCTACGTTGTCGTAGCCTCCGCCCCCTAAACTGTGAAGCGTTGTAGCTCCCAAACTAACAGCGATAGAAATGTAATTTAAATTGATTTGGACGCAGCTGGTTTCAACGAATCCAATGCATGATAGAAAAAACTATTGTTCCATTTAAAAAATTATATCTTTGTGCTGTAACTCTTTGGAAAATGATACAATAAACTATGTTCATAGCTCCGCAGAAAGTGCAACATTTCTTGTGTCGACCTACCGCATTAAAAATTCCCGTCACCTATTATTTTATAAGTTACAGAGGCAAACAAACTTAGTGAAACATATATATATATATATATATATATATATATATATATATATATATATATATATATATATATATATATATATATATTGCTGGTAGCAAGAGTAGATCGTTTAACGGTACCTTACATATTGCAGTAAAAAGTTACCAAATAACGAAATTATTCGTCGTAATTGGCTTGTTTATTCATAATCTACAGATTCAGTATTTTTTTCCCAATGTAAGCTGTTTAATGTAAATGTCACTGCTTTTAATGGTCAGATTGGTTTCAAAGGCTGGAGGCCTTTGTCGAGAAATGCAGAAAGGCATGAGAAGAGTTCAGGGCACATACTTTCTCTAACAAATATATATTTAGATGTAAATAATGACTTACTAAAAGGTCGAACGGTAGACTCTAAGAATGAAGCTCAAATACACCTAGAGAGAAAGAGGTGGATCGCAGAGAGGATAATCGAGATTAAAAGATTTTAGCTGGTCAAAATTTATCTTTTCTTATTCGCAGATGAAGAGGCTTGTACAGGACTGGATAGCATGGAGAGCTGCATCAAGCCAGTCTGCGGACTGTAGACCACAACAACACTGAAAGTTAGTTGAATGTATTTCCAACTTTTATAATATAATATCAGAACACATTGCACGAATTCAAAGTGCTCAGCATCGTATGCCACATTAATTTGGGCATAACATTCAAAACGAATTGATTAATTTTATTTCTGAACAAAAATTAAAAATACTACAATTCACCTTTTAAAACATTTAAATACTATTCTGTGATTCTAGTTTGCACACCTGACATTTCACACGTAGAACAACTTACTGTTATTGTAAGGATTGTTTATTTTAACCATCAATAAAACTTGCTGAGACAAGAACATTAACGGTTCTTCCTGTTACTAACACTACAAGGGTTAACAACTTATTTATTAGATTTCTTAAAATCCTCCAATATTGAACGAGAACTTTTTACGAGCCCAAGGATATGATAATGGGACTAATACTCTAAATTTATTTGATGCTTCTAGAAGCTCTTTGGAAATCGCATATTACTTTTCTGTTGTTCAGGAAATACATGTATTTTTTTAGGCATCAGCTTCACGTTGGGATGCCATTATATACTAGATACCTACTTTGACACTTAAGCCTCTTCCAGATACGCGATGTCAAAATAGATTTGATGCTTTAAAAGCATTTCGCTTTAATATGGATAAAAATTACTCTATTTTTACATTTGATAAGTAAGAAACATAATGTGTTAATTGATTGATCGGTTGCCGCAGTGGAGTGGCCGAGCGGTCTAAGGCGCCTCGCTGCGGAACGCGTGATTACTCTCCGTCGGAGGTTCGAGTCCTTCCTGGGGCATGGGTGTGTGTGTGTGTGTGTGTGTGTGTGTGTGTTGTCCTTAGGTTAGTTTACCTTAGTTTAAGTAGTTTGTAAGCTACGAACTGATGACCACGCATGTTGGTCCGATAGATTCACAAACATTTGAACATTTTTTGATTGATTGGTTATTGGTCTAACGAGTTCAATAATGTCAAAATTAAAGTCTTAAAGTTTCATATGCCCAGTTGTAATGTGGTACAACATTCTTAAAAAATTCACACTGTAATAAAATTTCTAGAAAGTTTTGACGTCATTCTGGCCAAAAACGAATGTTTGTTTGGTTGGTTTATAAATCTATCGGACTTAACTGCGTGGTCATCAGTCCGTAGCATACAAACTACTCAAATTAAAATAAATTAACCTAAATGAAAGATTCCATTTGTTGACAGAACAGAACAACAAGTTTTCATTTTTATTTTTGGAAAACAGTGAAAGCTGTTGGGAAGTGGACAGAGAGCAAAGAAAAACACAATGTCTCACCCTTGAACGAAAGTTAACACATGAAAATATATCGGATATTGATGGGAAAGAGCTATTTAATAAGTTTGTATTGCTTGCTTTATATTTCGTAAAGAAACACAGCTCCACTTGATGTGTTAAATTTTCTTTATTCCAATAATTCAATGTCTGTGTTGCCAAATGTTTCATCATCTTTGCGCATATATTTAACACTTCCTGTGACAGTAGCAGAAGGCGAAAGGTCTTTTTCCAACTGAAAATAACAAAAAAACTATTTACGATCGACCATGACCCAAGAGCACGACCACGACTGACAAGTTTGGCCATCATAAGTATCGAATCAAAAGCTGATTTCAGAATAGATGATACCGTAAAAATGTTTGCCGATTAAAAGCCAGAAAAATTGAATTCAGTGTTGAAATTGTTACTGTATTTTTGTGTAAGTATTAAATAAAAGAAATGGAACATAAAAATTACATTTTGTGGAATTTCTTTTCTTTTCTTTTTTTTTTTTTTTCCTTTTGCTGGCTAGAGAGGGGGGGGGGGGGCGAGTTTTCGTACCCTGGCGCCACATATCATTAAGACGGCCCTGTGTATGTAAAACGAAATTTTTTTGTCCACTGGAAGACATCATACAACCACCTACAAAAGTCGCACGACAGACCCCAAAATATGTTTTAAGATATAATTATTTTTGAGGGCAGTGGTGAAATGTTGAGATACTGTAGCTGTATAATCATGCAAGACAAACATTACTAATGCTTACTATAAGATAAATAAATAAATAAAAATACTTCGTGGGTGAGAGGAACATTAGTTTGTATGACTGCACATACCACACTATGTTAGTCGTAATCCCTACACAAAGTATACGACACTAGAACAGAATGGTGGTATTCGTTCTCCATATATACCCAACTGCATTTCGCGCATATCTATCGCCATTTTTCAAAGGTAGCTAATTTTATTCCCTCTGTATTTCTGCTGCGCTTTCATATAAAGACCAGGGCGGGCCGTGCGGGAATGGCCGTGCTGTTTGGGGCGACACTTTACTGTTCGTGTCGGAGGTTCGAGTTCTCCCTCGGGCATGGTTGTGTGTGTGTCCTTAGCTGAAGTTAGGTTAAGTAGTTCGTAAGTCTAGGGACCGATGACGTCAGCACCTGAGCAGTTTGGTCCCTTAGGTTTACACAGCGGCAAGTTATGTTGCTAGCGCCACATCTCTGGATTCGTGGGCAGTGTCTATTCATGAGCGATCGATCCGGAATGGAAACGCTGTAGCATATTCTAGATCTAGTTCCACGACGGCGTAAGAAGGATATCTTCTATAAGTGACGAATAATCCAGTATGTGACTTTTATATTCCTTGAGGCTCGTCAGTAACGCTAAGAAATAGAAGCAAGAGTGAAACAAAGTACGGGGGTAATGGTTCCATCTGCATAACTTTTCGTTATCGACTTTGCCACATGTCACCACTGTTTAGAGCCCTAGCGGCATCTATAACAGCCAACACCGGCTAAATTTTGCAGTTTCTACCTTCTCGCACATCAAGGATTCACCCCTACCTTTTTCAGAATCGAACCCTGCCATGTTATTAACATTTCTTAATATCGCGCAGGAATTGGTCTCGCCAACAAAGTGTGTTAGCCTAGACCAAGAAATCCTTTGGCATCGTGATACAGTACTATATTTTGCTGACTCGGCGTTTAACTTAAGGTTTACTTCGAGCGAGGCACCAATGGGCTGCAATGGGTTACCATAATAGTGAAAAGGCCATTCTCATCGACCTCTAATATAGTGTGTGAACACATCGGACGGCAACTACAGCTACAAACCTGCGAGGTATGGACAGTATGAGGTTATCAATTAGCTCTTTAGGGTTATTTGGCCGTTCTTCCTTGAGTGCGATATGGAGCTCTGCAACCGTTGTGGGAGGTGCCGGTCTGATGCAATGTATCTGTGAAGTGCATCCCAGACGTGCTCAGTCGGGTTTAAATACGGTGAACAAGCTGCCCACCCCATTCGTTCATTTATCTCAGCGTCAAACATGTTGTTGACCAGTTCCGCTCTGTGGGGACGAGCGTTATAGTTCACCAGAAGGGACCCATCACCTATGGGAACAGCGTAAGGCACAGCAAAAGGTAGAAATATCTCATCTCTAAACCTCTCAGATGTCAAAGCGCCAGTCAGTCCGACACAGAGGACTGTACTTTCTCCGCGCGGGAGTAGCCGAGCGGTCTGGAGCGCCACGTTGCGGATCGCGCAGCCTCCCGCGTGGGAGGTTCGAATCCTCCCTCGGGCATGGATGTTTGTGTTGTCTTTAGTATAAGTTAGTTCACAAGTAGTTTGTAAGTTTAGGGACTGGTGACCCCGCAGTTAAGTCCCGTAAGCCTTACAAACATTTGAACATATTGAACTGTACTTTCACCAATACTGACTCCTGTCCCACACCATTCGTCCACCACCATGATATTAGGAATTTGCTGCACATAAGAATGATTGTTACGAGTTTCACATTATCTCAAGCTGAGGGATTGATTGTTCGTCTGAATACAAAATCTTGACTCATATATGAACAGAAACCGGCGCCATTCCTTACGACTCCAATCCTGATGTTCCTCCATCCAGTTTTTGCGGGCTAAACGGTGTCATGGTTTTAGTGGGACATGCACAACATAGCCACATTTCCGAAGACGATTTCGAACTGTTGATATTGCGCGTTCTGCTGCTGCCTGAAGGGTGCGTTACAGCTGAGTTGCATTCAGCCTCCTGACTCGACGGGCTGTTAACCGGAAATGACAGTTTTCTCTTGCTGAAGTTACCTGACCTTGGCCTTGACTTCCTTTAATCGTTCCTGTTGTCTGAAATCGGGTCCAGGTCTTGGAAATTGCATTTTTTGGACACTCCAATACCTGCAGCCACCTCTCTCTCTGTTCCACTTACAGCTTCCCTAGACGGCCCTCTATGCCATAGCTTTGGGTAAGTTACATTGTTGTTGCATTGGACTACCTGCTCACTACACTATTTGAACCCAACTACTTGCGTTGTTCGTTTGGTAGAGTAAACACAGGTCAACAGCAACCCCCTCTACAGCACCTTTCTGTTAGTACCAATATTTCGGTTGCCGTAATGTTGTTGACATCACTCCGAAGTACCGACAAAAAGCAGTCGAACCATTTATTTGATTCTGTCGATGACAACACTTCAGAACCTAGATATCTCAAATGATCCTTTAAAAATTTTCAACAATGTATTTGATTATTTTAATGAAAGCGTTTTGAATTGTGAATGTGGGCCTAGTATTAAGATTACAGCATAGTCTGTACAAGTTTAGTGTGTAATATTGCCTGTGACTTGATTTTTTAACTTAATCATACTACATAAGTTCAATAAGTTCAATAAGATGCATCATGCTTCAATCTACAATTGATGAAGACAGTTTTTTTTAGGGCCGGATATATGAGTTTACATTGTACAAATTTTACGTCACCTGTACTCGTTTGTATACATAGTATGCAACACTAAAAATAACATGAAAATCCAATCAAGTGCTAGATTGACCTTACGTGAATATTAGCAGCCATGCCAAAAACTTACAGGCTTGTAATTACATACAGTGACATTGTTTTTCTTCCTACCTCTACAGGACATGTAAACATAGCTGAAATCTGATATGATTCTCAGTTTTCGAGAGAGTGAGGTAGATTTTCGGAAGTGTCTCTATTCAGACATCAGACTAGCCACCCTAAATTCGTTATTACATTGTTTCCAAAATCATGTCACTAGAAATCTAAGCTATATCGTTTAAACAAACAAGAAATGCGTCATGCAATTTTACCTTCGGGCAAAATTTCCAGGACATGTATCGCAGAGCTCAGCGGTGCATGGTTGTATGCTGTCAGACATAGAGGCATAACTACACATAACTCCGTCAAAGTATGAATAAGACCGCGGATGCGTCAGCGGTAAAGGGACATCGAGTGAACACTGCATTTTCAAATGGAACACATTCGAACCGATTCATACGTCATAGCTTCAACAAAAGTTATGTATATATACTCCCACTTTTAGAAGTAGCAGTCTTCGGGATCGACTGTCCATTCCTTTCAATTGTTCTTCCAGATCCTTTGCTTTCTCTGACAAGATTACAATGTCATCAGCAAATCGCAATATTTTATTTCTTCACCCTGAACTTTAATTCCTTCTCCAAATTTCTCTTTGCTTTCCTTCACAGCTTGGTCAATGTACAAATTGAGTAACATTGGAGAAAGCCTACAACCTTGTCTTACACCCTTTCCAAACATTGCTTACCTTTTGTGGTGTCGCACAAGTCTAAAGTGCGCGCCACCTACTTTCGCCGCGCGCCGCCATGCACGCACGGCGCGGCGTTCTTACGACGTCAGCCACGAGCGCCCTCTGCGACAACTCCGCTCGTGGCCACCACTGAACGACATCGTTCACTTGGGACTGAGATAGGAACCAGTTAACACTTCGGGATCAGATAGGCACCAGTGAAGACTTGGCTATCGGATAGGCACTAGGCAGGCCTCTAACTCAACTATGTATCAGTATTCTGCAGTACTGAGCTATGTAAAAGTTAAGTATTGTATAAATTCTGTGCAATATATATATCGTTCTAATTTACTCTAGTGTTTCTAGTTTCTGCTGTCCTACTGGCTGCTAACCTTCGTACCTGCACCAGCGTGCACCCTTTATTCCTGTGTCGGTCTCTTTCTGCTCGGCCACCGACACCTACGACGGAAACGAGACACAAAAGCGGCGCCGAGGCTGGGACACAAAACCTTACGTACACTTCGACCATTTGCGTATCCAGGATCGTAGTCTGGTGGGGGCTGAGGTCAATCCGAGCTGACTTGATTAAAAAAAAAATAATAATAAATAAATAAAATAAAAAGTTCGCCGGTTGCCGTGCAGTATTGCGCCATTCTATTTCCCTAAGCATGGTTTGGGGGGCTTCAAGGGGGGTGCAAGGAGGATCTGCGAGGGCGGGGGACTGCAGTATTGTCTGGGGAGGGTTCGGGGAGGGTCTGGATTCCTTTCGGATGGTATTCAAAAGCCTCGTCACGTTTTGTTGGATGTCAAAAATATCGTCAAACATCTTTCCTTTCAAAGGGAGTTTGAGGCGATGGAAATGGAAGGACTCTGGCGGATTGGAAACTGGGGAATATGACCGGCCGCGGTGGCCGAGAGGACTGAGGCGCTCCAGTCACGGTCTGCACGGCCACTACGGTCGGGGGTTCGAATCCCCCCTCGAGCATGGATATTTGTGCCGTCCTTAGTCTTAGTTCAAATCAAATGTTTGTATAGTCTATGGGACTTAACTACGGGGTCATCAGTCCCTAAACTTACAAACTACTTATGAACTACTTACGAACTAGGACGGCACAAATATCCATGCCCGAGTGGGGATTCGAACACCCGACCGTAGTGGCCGTGCAGACCGTGACTGGAGCGCCTTAGTCTCCTCGGCCACCGCGGCCGGCTAGTCTTAGTTAGTTCATAAGTAGTTTGTAAGTTTAGGGACTGATAACCCCGTAGTTAAGTCCCATAGACTATACAAACATTTTGGGGAATATGGTGAATGTTCAAGTTGCACCACCCCCTCTTTACCAGGCACTGTTTGACGCTACTGTCTGTGTAAGGGCGAGCGTTGTCGTGCAATTTGACCATCCTTAATGTTATAGTGCTATTCATCCAACTTTGTTCTCAGAGATTGTATGTTGGAGTTACGTGAGTTCGGACGTGCGAAAAATGTTGGTATTTGTGTGGCACGTGCTTTCGTAGGAAACGTGGCAGTAGTGTAAGTTTTACCAATAGGCAATCGGATCTCGCCGCAACGAATGTGGCCTTTCTTTTCATGATTTCCACCCCAAATCTTGCCTCATTTCCCTGATATTCTCTCCTATATCACGATAATACAAAACTAGCTGACCTTCTCTGTTCTCTAAAACGTGCGTCATTGCCACCTGGTGTGGATCACACAATGCGCAGCAATACTCCAAAATAAGACGCACAGGTGTAGTGTAGGTGGTTTCTTTAGTAGAACTGCTGCATCTTCTAATTGCTCTATTGATGAAGCGTAATCATTGATTCGCATTATATTTTCTATGTGTTCGTTCCACTTTAAGTTGTTCGTAATCGTTATTCCGAGGTATTTAGTTTCATTGACGGCCTCTAGTTTTGACTGATTTATCGTGTAAATGAAGTTTAACGAATTTCTTTCAGTGGTCATATGAATGACTTCACACTTATCATTATTAAGGGGCAACTGGCAGTTTTTGTACCAAACAGATAATTTATCTAAATCATTTTGCAGTTGCTTTTGATCTTCTGGTGACTTTACTAACCGATACATGACAGCATCATCAGTGAACAGTCTAAGAGAACTACTCATTGTCTCTTAAATCGTTTATAAAAATAAGGAACAGTAGGGCCCCTGTAATACACCGTGGGGAACGCCAGGTACCTCTTCTACTCAATGACTTTCCGCCAAGCCAACAGGAAATCACGAATCCAATCGCGATATTCCGTAAGCACGCAGTTTGATTAGATGACGCTCGTGAAGTACAGTGTCGAAAACCTAGAAATACGGAATCTGTTTGACATCCCTTGTCAATAGCACTCATCACATCGTGTGACTAAAAGAGCTAGCAGTGTTTCACAATATTGATACTTTCTGAATCCGTGTGGACTATGGGTCAATAGATCGTTCTCTTCTAGTTACTTCATAATATTTGAGTAAAGTATATGTTCTAAAATGGTGCTGCAATCCGATGTCAGTGATTTAGGCCCGTAATTCTGCGGATCACACCTATTGCCTTTTTTTAATATTGGCGTAGCCTATGCAACTTTCCAGTCTGAGCGAGTGATTATATATGTTAGGTATAAGGCTATTGCATCAGCATATTTTGAAAGGAATCTAATTGATATACAACTGGAAGTGGGAGCCTTACTTTTGTTAAGTGATTTAAGTTGCTTTAACACTCCGGGGGTATCTAATTCTAAATTACGCATGCTCTTCTTGATACGAATTATGTAGTATCTGCTTTTTCTTCTTTTGTAAAGGAATTTCGGAAAGCTATTTTAAGCAATTCTGCTTTAGCAGAACCGTCAACCGTAGCATTACCATTGCTGTTGTGTACTGAAGGTATTGATTGTGTTTTGCCGCTAGTATACTTTACATAAGACCAGAATTTCTTAAGATTTTCTACCAAATTACGTGACAGTGTTTCGTTGTGGTAACTGTAGTAAACTTGTCGAATTGAAGTTCGTGGTTGTAGATATTATTTCTTTGAATGTAAGCCACATCTGAGCTACACTCACATTGTTAGTTTCGAAAGACTGGAGATTCTCACTCAGGAAAGCATTAATCAAATTTTTATCTGCTTTTTTAAATTTTATTTTATTAGACTTTTCTTTTAGTTTTAGTGGTTTTGGGAACTACGATACTACGTCTCGCTGCGACAACTCTGTGTTCACTAATCCCTTTGTCTGTTTTGATGCTCTTTATTAGTCCAGGATTATTTGTTTCGAAAGGGTCAAGTATGTTTCCACAATGATTTACAATTCTAGTGGGTTCATGAAAAACTGCTCGAGATAATTTTCGGAGAATGCGTTCAGTACAATTTCCGACAATTTTTATACTTGCCTCCGGTTTTGTACATGTATTTTTGCCAACGTATCGAGTTACAGTCGCCATCAGTTAAAATTGCATACTTTGGGTACGTTTTTGAAATTTGATCCAAGCTTTATTTGAACATTTCTGCAATCGAATTGGCTGAGTCAGGGGGTCGGTTAAAAGAACGAATTGTTAATTTATTCTCGTTGTCAGGTATAATGTTTACCCCTACCAATTCACAGGAACAATGTACCTTAATTTCGCTACAGGATAAACCGCTCGTGACAGCAGTAAATACGCCGCCACCTATTTTATTCAATCTATCATTTCTGAACACCATTAGCCGCTTTGTAAAAATTCAGCAGAACTTACTTTAAGATATCTTTAGTTTCGTTTATACAATACCGTCCTTTGGACAGACGTATTGGGGTATCGGGAAATCTGCTGTACGAGTTCTGTATCGCGTTCTCGAATGTCTGCTGACTTATGTCCTCATCATTCTCGGTTGTGCGTTAGTAGCTGCGAACATCACACTGTCAATATTGACCACTTCATCATGGAGCCCATCACGATCTGTTGCTATTGAACTTGGATGCCGCTGCAAGATATATCGTGCTCAGATTAACGGCGTTATGTGTCAACGTAGATACGACAAGTTAACCGAGGAGAAAAGCCATTAATGGACATATCGCTAGATAACTCGGTTACACGCCAAGCTGGTCGTCAGGTGTGGCGTTTGCTTCGCATAATCGGGAACACGAAATGCACAAAACAGAAGTGCTAATAACATTAGTCATTAGATTTGGAGAATATAAACATTTTTATAGAGTGTCATATTATGTGCTTCAGCTGAATGCTTTGACTGGCGTATATTTCAAAATATATTGCACATAAGATGGGATCTAGAGTAAACTATGAATTATGTCATCCTCAACGACTTTCAGTTTTCTCCCTCTTACACCAAAGAGCACCGTTTCTGATCATAGATTCCAAAGTTTTCTTCTGTTTCTCCTTTTATAAAATTTTTAATTTCTTGCAACGAAGGAGCCCTTAAAGCACATTTCGTATAAGTTGTTGAAATACTTGATTAAAAGAGAATAATTCTATGACTTATGAAATGGAGAGTCAAGACCATGTGCATTGTAATGTCAATGGAATGTAACCGTAGAAACAGAAGCAGTACACAGTTGTGTCCAGAAAAACCTTTGAAGGGTTATTCGTGATAAGAACACAATTTATACGTAAAATATTGTAAGAAACGAGTTAATTTTTAGCCAACTTCAATCAGAAGTACATCAAGCACTTAAGAAAACAGAACGATGGAATGATGTATTGTGCTTTCTCAACTGAGAGTATGCGAACGTTTCTTTTACCCAGCACATTAGTTGTTTATGGTATGTTAAGATTCTTACACAATATCATATAGGGTAAGATGCGATACTGAGATTAGGGTTTTATTTAAAAAAATGTTCAAATGTCTGTAAATCTATCGGACCAAACTGCGTGGTCATCAGTCCGTAGCTAACAAACTACTTAAACCCAGATAAACTAACCTACGGACAAACACACACACCCATGCCCGGGTTTTATTTACTCCTGTGAAAAAAAAATGATCATGGTAATTTCAGGGGGATTCCGCTGAAATTAACACGCCTACCTGCGTTCCAGATGCAGTGCCTCTAACACTTTGTTATCGATGGGGCGTTGAACCTCGATCTTTGTATTATCCAACAGTGAAAAACGAAACGGGATAAGTTACACATAAGATAACGATGGTTTTTTGAGATAGACATACATCACCATCGTAGCAAGTGATTACACAGGAAGTTTCGTGGCGCCAGATACAAACATTTATATGTGCAGAAACAAGTGGGTAATTTCTAAGATACCAAGGACATGAAAGGGTGACAGCGATTGAGGATGGACTGAGACAGTGTTGTAGCTTATCCCCGATTTTATTCAATCTCTGCAGTAAGCAAACAGTAAAGATTTTTCTTAAATATTTGGTCACTGCACGATCTGAATAAGGTCGGAGATAAACAGTGTAATGTCTCTGGAGTAAAATGATAAAGTAATGGAGAAGAAATACAACCCCTATGACACAGTAATTTGATAAGAGACAGGAAATGACTCGGACTGGATGTTAAATGAAATGAATAGAGTTTTCAGAAAAGATTATAAGCTTAGTATAAACGAAAATAAAACGAGATTAGATGAATTAGGCCAGGAGATGCCGAGGGAATTAAATTCGAACATAAGAAGCTAAAAGTAACTACTGATTTTTTTCTCTAAGGCTAAATTAATATCAGACAACGGAGGAAATACAGACTGTCAGTAACAATAAAAGCTTGTTTTGAAAAAATAAATAAATAAATAAATAAAATAAAAATTATGCTTGTTAAAGCAAACTTCAGTTTACTAGGAAGACTTCTGAAGGTATTTGTTTAGACCTTAGTGTTACACAGACAGGGGCGGATCAAGGGTTCGATTCTGGAGGGGGACACAGGTCACCGATTGTGTTTTCAGTGTTGTCTTCACCCTCCCACTAACTCCCCAACCCTAAGCGAAAATATGCCTTGTCGTTATCTATCACATATGTGTAGGATTTTAATCTCTGTAAAATATTTAATTTTGAATATAAATATTTTAAATTGTTTTTCCTTAATACATGTGACGTTTTACTGTACTAATCATAGTAATAATACCACATATTTGTTTTCGTCAGTTACTAGCACAATTCGTCAGCGTTAAAGCCTAATCAATAGACTGAAATTCCGTAAAACACTGTGTTTAAAAATATGTGTCCAAAACTTTGCGAACAACATCCCTCATGCAGTTAATTTGAAAACTATGTTAGGATATTTGATAACCTTTTAATTTGCGCATTATGAAATCGAAGTGTACACTCATTGTTACACGTAGCGCTACGACAATGTTTTGTATGCAAACTGTGGTTATACGAGTGCTACTTAGGATATCTGAAGTGACTAAGTGATGTTGTTGTTGTTGTTGTGGTCTTCAGTCCGCAGACTGGTTTGATGCAGCTCTCCAAACTACCCTGTCCTGTGTAAGGCTCTTCATCTGAGAATACGTTCGGCAACCTACATCCTTTTGAATCTGCTTACTATATTCGTCCCTCGGTCTCCCTCTACGATTCTTACCTCACACGCTTCCTTCTAATGCTAAGTTGACAATTCCTTGATGTCTCAGAATGTGTCCAACCAATCTATCCCTTCTCTTAGTTAGGATATGCCAGAAACTCCTTTTCTCCCCGATTCGATTAAGCACCTCCTCATTAGTTACGTGAGCTACTCAACTAATTTTCATCATTCGTCTGTAGCACCACATTTCAAAAGCTTCTATCATCTTTTTATCTGAACACCTTATCGTCCACGTTTCACTCCCATACAATGCTACACTCCAGACAAATGCTTTCAGAAAAGACTTCCTAACATTTAAATTAATATTGGATGTTAACAAGTTTCGCTTCTTTAGAAACGCTTTTCTTCCCATAGCCATTCTGCATTTTATATCTTCTTTATTTCGGCCATCAGAAGTTACTGATGTAGAACAACAAAAGAAATTAATTAAAAAGTAAATACTTACGAAATTTTGTGTAAACACTTCGTATACAAAAAATTTTTTTTAAGTTATAAGATTTTGAAATGCGATCGCAAATTAATTCTGAAAATTGGATGGTAGTTCGAATAACTGGTGAGTTGTTGTTATGGTCTTCAGTCCGGAGACTGGTTTGATGTATACCCCATCACACAAGAACAGCAACCTACATCTGTCTGAATCTGCTTACTGTATCTATCTCTTGGTCGTCCTCTGCGGTTTTTACCCCAAACACTTCCCTCCAACGCTAAATTCACAATTTCGTGATGTCTAAGAATGTGTCCTAGCGATCGATCCCTTCTCTTAGTCAAGGTATGCCAGAAATTCCTTTTCTCTCCAAATCTGTTCAGTAATTCCTCATTAGTTACGCGATCCACCCACCTAATCTTCGACATTTTCCTGTAGCACCACATTTCAAAAGCCTCTATCCTCTTCCTGTCGGTGAGTAGGACAGAAAAAATAGGCTGTATCTTGACTAGAAGAAAGTTAGTTTGCTTAGATACCATCTGAGGCATCTGGTTGTATTGGTTGTCGACATATAATATTCTACGGTAAACCCTTTTACATACGCATGTTCCATTGGTTATCGTTGTTTCAACGTTATTGTCGTGCTTTTCATTCTTCTGTGATACATACTTTTTCCTGAAAGACGGTAACTCACCAACACGTTGATTTTTATTTATTTTCTTAACTTTCTGTCATGAATACTTCGTCATTTTAAAATACATGTTGACTTACCTTTGTAGGCATTAGATCTTCTACTTGTCAGCGCGCTACTACAAAGATGATTCGGCATTTAGCTGTTGCTGCAGCGCCTGTAGTGCTCTTCGTGCGTCCACGCTCAGCTCATTCGCCTGCTGGGAGAGTGGCGGTGCTCAGACGGAGCTCAGTGGATCTAATCTGGGCGCGAGTTTCACCGGACTCAGTTTACAGAATACTCTGCATGAGAATGGCTGGAATTGGTCTGCCAGTTTGTGAGTGAGTGCTCTCACCTGACTACAAACGTCCTTATGTATCTTCTAATTTTTTTAAAATTCCGTTTCTCTTTTAGTCTGTTTTCAAGCAACCTTATTTACTATAATCTAAGACATTTGAAAATTTATACATCTAACGATATAAAAACGTAAGTGCGGACTTGACACTCTACCTAATTTTTTTCAGCATTTAAACTCGCTCCATTCGCATATAAAATTCGCAATGGAAGTGGAAAAGGAAGGCACTTTACCTTTTCTTGATGTCTTGGTACGAAGGAAAACAGATGGGAGCTTGGGACACAGCGTCTACCGGAAGCCAACGCATACAGATCTGTATCTGCAGGCCACAAGCTGCCACCATCCTGCACAATCTGGTAGTGCATTGCGTACGCTGGTTCATAGAGCAAGTGTGGTATCTGATCCTGATAACCTGTCAAGTGAAATGGAACATTTGAAGACAGTGTTCCGACAAAACGGATATTCTGAGAGACAGATACATAATACATTCAGGCCCAAGAGAGTTCAGTCCACGGAGTATATGAAGACACAAATACACCTTCCACCTTGGCGTTCTTGTCGTATTTTGATACCATGTCGTCGAGAATTGGAAGAGTCCTTGGAAGATAGGAAATTGTGTGTTGCGAACATCTCCAAAACTGAGGAACCTGTTAGGATCGGTCAAGGACGATCTTGGTCTGAGGAACCGTGGAGTGTATAAGATCCCTTGTCAGTGTGGAGCTGCATATACAGGGCAGACATGTCGCACAGTGCAAGAATGCTGTGATGACCATCAGCGTCATACACGCCTGTATCAACCAGAGGAGTCGGCGATTGCAGAACACTGTCTGGTGTGGTATCTGATCCTGATAACCTGTCAAGTGAAATGGAACATTTGAAGACAGTGTTCCGACAAAACGGATATTCTGAGAGACAGATACATAATACATTCAGGCCCAAGAGAGTTCAGTCCACGGAGTATATGAAGACACAAATACACCTTCCACCTTGGCGTTCTTGTCGTATTTTGATACCATGTCGTCGAGAATTGGAAGAGTCCTTGGAAGATAGGAAATTGTGTGTTGCGAACATCTCCAAAACTGAGGAACCTGTTAGGATCGGTCAAGGACGATCTTGGTCTGAGGAACCGTGGAGTGTATAAGATCCCTTGTCAGTGTGGAGCTGCATATACAGGGCAGACATGTCGCACAGTGCAAGAATGCTGTGATGACCATCAGCGTCATACACGCCTGTATCAACCAGAGGAGTCGGCGATTGCAGAACACTGTCTGGTGTGGTATCTGATCCTGATAACCTGTCAAGTGAAATGGAACATTTGAAGACAGTGTTCCGACAAAACGGATATTCTGAGAGACAGATACATAATACATTCAGGCCCAAGAGAGTTCAGTCCACGGAGTATATGAAGACACAAATACACCTTCCACCTTGGCGTTCTTGTCGTATTTTGATACCATGTCGTCGAGAATTGGAAGAGTCCTTGGAAGATAGGAAATTGTGTGTTGCGAACATCTCCAAAACTGAGGAACCTGTTAGGATCGGTCAAGGACGATCTTGGTCTGAGGAACCGTGGAGTGTATAAGATCCCTTGTCAGTGTGGAGCTGCATATACAGGGCAGACATGTCGCACAGTGCAAGAATGCTGTGATGACCATCAGCGTCATACACGCCTGTATCAACCAGAGGAGTCGGCGATTGCAGAACACTGTCTGGTGTGGTATCTGATCCTGATAACCTGTCAAGTGAAATGGAACATTTGAAGACAGTGTTCCGACAAAACGGATATTCTGAGAGACAGATACATAATACATTCAGGCCCAAGAGAGTTCAGTCCACGGAGTATATGAAGACACAAATACACCTTCCACCTTGGCGTTCTTGTCGTATTTTGATACCATGTCGTCGAGAATTGGAAGAGTCCTTGGAAGATAGGAAATTGTGTGTTGCGAACATCTCCAAAACTGAGGAACCTGTTAGGATCGGTCAAGGACGATCTTGGTCTGAGGAACCGTGGAGTGTATAAGATCCCTTGTCAGTGTGGAGCTGCATATACAGGGCAGACATGTCGCACAGTGCAAGAATGCTGTGATGACCATCAGCGTCATACACGCCTGTATCAACCAGAGGAGTCGGCGATTGCAGAACACTGTCTGAACACAGGACATCGCTTGTTTTATGAAATGGCAGAAATTTTATCCCCGGCTTCATCCTTTTGGCAATGCGTCATTAAAGAAGCTATACATATCCGTACATCTGATAATCTCATCAACCAGGATTCGGGATTTCAATTGAGTATAGCCTGGAACCCCGCTTTGGCTACTATCAAATCAGGACGAGAAAGTCAAAACCGTTCGATAACGGACCTGCCATAAATTGGTTTAGTTCCAGTGAGTAATGTCTGGCGGGGCTGTTTCTAAACACAGCGTACAGCGCAAAACCGCCGCTCTTTGTTTCCCTGCACATGGCCCATTAGATCGACGACCTCTACCGGCAAATTATTGCGCATGCGTAATTTGCGCGTCTGCGCACTCTTCACTAGCGTATTCTATACACAGTGGCCCCCATATGCAGATACCGTCAGTCGTACTTGGCCATCAGCAAGGTGCAACCACCTGAAGATGTCGGACAGTTGATCCGGAGAAATATTGTGGAATTTACACAACGTTATCCGGCGGCAAACTCGTGAATACTATATGTTTCAAATACTTTTAAATACTAGTAAAGCAACTTATATTCGATCATTTTTGAAGCGAAAAACTAAACGGCAAATCGCAGCACAGCGAAGTACCACGAAACACTATGGAACAGTGGTTGGTATCATTGGGAAACAAGGTAATTTATAACCCAACACCCGTATTTTAAAGATTTGCATTCTAATCATGCCTGGTAGTACTGTAAGAGCATATCTTTAAAATACGATGTTGGGCGTTTTTCTATAAGAATTCGACCAACCGAAATCTCATTGTCCATACCTGGAGATGGATACACATCAGCAACGGAATATCGTTCCGAAGTCTTTCGATTTGTTTCTAAACATCGACTCTCAAAATTCGTCGCGTTGCGGCTCTTTAAGCGGCCGATAGACTGTCAACAATATTGTACAATGTATTGATGGTTTCTCCAGACAGCGATCAGACATTGCATAATTGTATTAGTGTCAAATCTCAGATTTGTTGAGGCTAGTTGTTATTTGACTCTTGGCTTGGCTTTGCGATCACATAAGGAAATGCAGAAGAGTAGGTTGTTCAAAGAATGATGTAATAAGAGACGAAGATTGACAGTTGAAAATTTACTAAACGATATGAGGATAAGCAAGGCTAATGACTGTCAGAATGATCTGACGATGGGAACTTTGATCAGTAGATGTAGATGTACTAAGCTACATCTATGATGGTGATTATATCATCGTGATATTTATTTACGAGTATAGCAATCCAAATAAGTACACACATCTTATTTTTACTGTGCTAAAAATTTATCGGTATTATTGTGGTAAAAAATTTATCATTCTTATTGGCCACAAAACGTTGTAAGTCATACTGTTGATATTATGTTACTTGTAGGTTTCTGAAAGGTAAAAAGTTGTGTAAAAGGTTGCTGCGCATAAGAGAATTATTTTCGAAGTTGTTGTTGGGCAAAATGAGTAAATTGAATGATTTGAGATAAATCACATTGTTAGGGATAACATACCTGAAGACAATGCTGTACCTAATTATGTCATGTCTGATTTGTTCTTCAAGTAACAAAATTATGGCTCCAGTATTTGGTCAACGTCACAGCTCCGCTTTTTGGATACAGTCATAATTATTTTCAGTTCTTTTCTATAATTTATTTTATGTATTTACTACACCAAAAGAATTGCAGATGATATAACTGTCTTTGCTGAAACAATGAAGGAGGCAAGGCAGCAAATCTTTTAACTAAAAAACAAGCAGCTAACAAGGTCTTCACATGGACTTAGAAAACAAAAAAACAAATTATGACACACAAAATACTACCAGATAAATCCCAAAAAGTCCAAAAACGGAAGAGGGATATAAGAAGAGAGCTCAAGCATCTCGAAGAATTGATTAGTGGGAATGCCGCGGAAGGGAAAGCAATGGACTGCAAGAGAAATATGAATGACCTGGCCTCAAAAATAACAAAAGACTCGGTTGGTCGAATTCTTGTAGAAAAACGTCCAACCGTATTTTAAAGATTTGCTCTTACAGTGCTACCAGTCTAGACGCGATTAGAATGCAAATCCTTAAACTACCAATTTTGGGCTATAAATTACCTTGTTTCCGAACGATACCAACCGCTATTGCATATCGTTTTGCAGTGTTTCGTGGTGCTACACCGTGCTGTTATTAGAGTCGAAGGGCAAGAAAGGGACGCAGAGGCTGGGGAGGGAGTAAGACAGGGGCGTGCCTTTCCCCAATGTTGTTCAATCTGTACATTGAGCAGGCAGTGAAGGAATGGAAGGAGAAATTTGGAGAGGGCATTAAAGAGCAGGGAGAAGAAATAAAAACATTGCGGTTTGCTGATGACATAGTAATTCTGACAGGGACCGCAAAATATCTGGAAAAGCAATTGAATGGGATGGGCAGTGTCTTGAAAGGAAGATATAAGATGAACATTAACAAGAGTAAAACGAAGGTAATGGAATGCGATGTCAGAAAATCAGGCGAAGCTGAAGGAATTTGATTAGGTAATGAGACAATAAAAGTAGTAGATGAGTTTTGTTATTTGGGTAGCAAGATAACTTCTGATGGCCGAAGTAAAGAAGATATAAAATTCAGGATGGCTATGGGGAGAAAAGCGTTTCTAAAGAAGCGAAACTTGTTAACATCCAATATTAATTTAAATGTTAGGAAGTCCTTTCTGTAAGCATTTGTCTGGAGTGCATTGTATGGGAGTGAAACGTTGACGATAAGGAGTTCAGATAAAAATATGATAGAAGCTTTTGAAATGTGGTGCTACAGACGAATGATGAAAATTAGATGGGTAGATCACGTAACTAATGAGGAGGTGCTTAACGGATTCGGGGAGAAAAGGAGTTTCGAGCATATCCTAACTAAGAGAAGGGATAGATTGGTTGGACACATTCTGAGACATCAAGAAATTGTCAACTTAGTATTATAAGGAAGCGTGTGGGGTAAGAATCGTAGAGGGAGACCGAGGGACGAATATAGTAAGCAGATTCAAAAGGGTGTAGGTTGCTGAACGTATTCTCAGATGAAGAGGCTTGCACAGGACAGCGCAGCGTGGAGAGCTGCATCAAACCAGTCTGCGGACTGAAGACCACAACAACAACAACGCTGTGCTGCGATTTGCCGTTTAGGTTCCCGCTTCAAAAATTAGGGAATCTAAGTTGCTTTACTAGTATTCCCTTTCATGGAGGTGCAAAATTAAACATTATAAAACAGTGATTAAATTAGAGGCACTATACACAGCATAAACACTAAAGGCTAGTCAGAGAAATTAGAGCTAGGAGAAAGGAAAAATCTTAGTAAAGAAAATAGTACAAAAATTTCAAGGTAAAAAATAATATACGTCAAAAATGACTCTCTACAGGAAAAGTTGACAAGCTCTCGGATACTATGCGAACAATAAAGATAAAGTTTATGGCCTTCTCAGAATGAACCCTATTAAAACAAACAAAATCCAAAAGTCAACACAGTTTCAGCCGACCAGTTGCATGAAGGTTTATGCATGTAAACCATGTTTATGTAACTGGTCGGCTGAAACTGTGTTGACTTTTGGATCGTGTTCCACCGTTGCTGAATTGCAGCCATGTTTAAAATTTTTAAAACAAACCTTAGACTTCTTCCGTAACCGCAAAACTAAACCCCATTGGTTTAAAGCAACAGGAAGAGATCTCGTCGAATTAAAAATCGCAGGAAGTTCAGTAATCGATCGAACAGCTCAAGTGTAACTAAACGAAGATACAATTCCAAGGCAAATGAACAGTAAAAGGCAAACCTATGACTTTGGAAGACGAGGAAACGAAGATAAGAAAGAATGAAGAAATACTGGACACTAAGAAAACAACAACACAAAGACAGGACCGATTCAGTTTACCCCGAAAAGGATGAAACGAAGGAAGAGAATCCAATTTTATCTGGCTTCTGGTGAATCTGATCTTATTGCTCTGCTTTCTTTTATAGATTAGTATAATCGTTTCACTTTACACTTCATAAGACTGTGAAGTTCCTAAATATTTCCAGTAATTCGCAAATGAATTGCGTTTCCGATCATTTAGAACCCATTTGAACGTCACGACACAGCAAATTATACAAAATAAGCAGAGAGTGAAGTGACAAAAATATACAGTTTTAATCAGAGACAAAGCAAACCACACAGTTTGCTTAGTAAAATCTAATTTCATTGCATCCGGCAGTATATTCCAGTCACGTCTACATCTACAACCATACTCCGCAAGCCACCCGACGGTGTGTGGCGGAGGGTACCTTGAGTATTACTATCTATTTTCCCTCCTATTCCAGTCACGCACAACCTACAAAGAACCTGCAGACTGCCAATAATACTGGGCATTGTGAAATATTGCGTAATGTTACTGACGGTCTTGGGGACGCTTTCTAACAGACAATGAAGAACCCTTCCAAGCGGAGTGCCAGCCAGCCTGTTGTGCAGGTGTCTGCTGTCGCGAGGCGACAGGGGGTGGGGTGGTTGTGATGCTGGGGGAGCCCGCCAAGACGCGAGCAGGTAGCGGGGAAATTCCGCACAGTCAGCGCGGGGACGACGAGGGTTCTTCAGCGCTCGTGAGGGCGCACCAGCGGCTGCAGTGCATACTCCCTCTCTGTCTCACACACACGCTCACGCACTACACCACACGAGGCAGCACGGCTGGCTCACGGCGACCTGTCGAAAAACCTCGCGGGTTGACCGCACTTGGGCCGCGATTAACCGCTGCCGTAAGAGAAATATTATACACGAACAAGAATTTTCCCTTGGCGCGAGAGATTTATGGTGCAGTCTTCCCACTTTTAACTTGGCCCCAGAAATTTACAGAACATTCGTTTCCCTCCGGCATAAATTTTGCTCCCCGGACCCTCCGCTATTTCAGTTTCATTAACTTGTACTCTTCGGAGGTCATATTTCGCTCCGTAAATTACAAGCAGCTAGTTTCCTGTATCTTGTGTGCTACCTTACTGCTTCCTCTGTCGGTAACATCCTGTGTTGCTTTGTGGTTCTCAATCAGTTATTTTCATTTGGTTTTGAATGATATTGCGCACGAAGTACGCAGATTAATTTACTTGTACAAGACATTAAAAGACAGTCTGAAACCATGTTCTTTGTCGCCTTTTTTTTTCCACGGCATGTTTCGAAAAATTACCTCATCTTCAGGTAACCAGTGAAGTACCTTTTTTCTTGATATAGTTAGTTGCCTGCTTTATAATTTTCTCCACCAAAGAGAACACAGTATCCATTTCACACACACACACACACACACACACAATGGAAATACATATACATTGAGGTTTAATAACATACAGGAAATGTATCACCTCGTAAATATTAATTCCATAGCTTATTTACGAAGATGGGGAGCGATAATTTACAAGAACATAATACGAACGAATTTTAAAATTTGCTATCACATTCTTTCCCACGACTTTAGTGCGAAAATGGTGTTACCTGCCATAGTTTATATTTACTGTTGTCTAGTCATTTTACTAATTCACACGCTGATGAACATATGCATAACTGCTAAACCGTCATAAAAAATGAATAATTTGTTCTTGTCCTTGCCAAGATCGCTTATTCAATAGTTGCTTTTAAATTTTCACTTGTTTCTGCCGGTTTCGGCAGATCTTACCGCCATCATCAGAACTGTAGAAACGTCATTGCCTAACATTTCTGAAACCGGGAGAAACAAGTAATAATTATTTTAAAAAATCTGAATAAACTATCTTGGCAATAACATGTCTTACGTAAACAACTGATCTCGCCCAGCAATGTGTGTAAATTGTATTATTGTTATTATCACACGGGCGTTAGTTCCATTCGTTTCCTGGGCGTGTGTTTATTCCGTTCTTATGTGAGTCCACCTCCTTCTTCTCCCTTGTCCATCACCATCTTACCACTCTCAGTCTGCTTCAGTTTCATTTTCATGCAGCTCTACCCACAAGACATCATACCACATGAATGACATGTTCCACAATTTATTTTTTTCAGGTACTAAAGAGGAATAATACGAAACTGTCTGCGAAATGTGTTACAAATGTAATAAATTTCGTCATGTATGACGTGTCGATATTTCAAGTATCACATTGTTTATGAAATAATATCTCTTGGAGTGTGTCGTAACATGAGAATAATTACGAAAGAACATCCAGTGGTATGCGCACACTGTCTGCAAAATATGTCACGAATACAATTAGTAGTGTAGAAGTATACATTTTAATAATCTGTCGAATGCCGTAGTTTTACTGCATGAACGGCACGGAAGGTTCAGATGAAGAACGTGGATCGCAGTTGTTATACGGGAATGAATGGCTTGAACACCAAAGTAGTATTTTTCTCTTTTTTGCGTAACGTAATTAAGTTTGCTATTGTGCAATAAATTCTTGGGGAGAAGAGTGAATGTTGGTGCATGATCTCCACTTACTGTAGCTTGCACATCTGACGAATTAAGTCTACACGATAATCACCGACGTAGAGATCATAAAACCGAATAATACGTAGAAGGACACTGAGGAGACCAGAAACAGCTGATCTAATTTTAAAGAACTATCCTGCATCTGCATCTACATGGAATACTCTGCAAATCACATTTAAGTGCCTGGCAGAGGGTTCATCGAACCATCGTTATACTATTTATCTCCCATTCCATTCTCGAATCGCGCGCGGGAAGAATGAACACATGAATCTCTCCGTTCGAGCTCTGATTTCTCATATTTTCTTCTGATGATCATTTCTACCTATGTAAGTGGGAGTCAACAATATATTTTCGTATTCGGAGGAGAATGTTGGCGATTGGAGTTTCGTAAGCAGCCCACGCCGCTGCGATAAGAGCCGTTGTTGTAATGATTCCCATCCCAGATCCTGTATCATTTCCGTAACGCTGTCTCCCCTGTATCGTGACAATACGAAACGAACTGCTCTTCTCTGGACTCTTTCGATGTCCTCCGTCAAACCCACCTGATAATGGTCCCACACTGGGCAGCAATACTGCAAAAAAGGACGGGCTAGCGTAGTGTATGCAGCCTCTTTAGTAGTTCTGTTGCATCTTTTATGGGTTCTGCCAATAAAAGGCAGTCTCTGATTCGTCTTTCCCACGAAATTATTTACGTCTTGTTTCCAGTTTAAGTCTGAAGTAATAGTAATTCCTAGGTATTTTGTGGAGTTTACGGCCTTCACTTTTGATTGATTTATCTTGTAAACAAAGTTTAACGAATTTCTTTTCGTACTCATGTGGACGATTTTACACTTCTCATTATTTAGAGTCAATTGCCAATTTTTACACCATAGTGATACTACTTTATCCATTTCAGCAACTTTTCAGGTTATAAATTAATAAAATTCAGCAACCAGTTGCTTGTAATTATTTATTTTATACGACCGGTTTCTGACGCTTGAGTGCCCTTCTTCTGGTCTATTTTAGTATTGTTGCTTAATGAATGTAGCTACATGCTATTAGGAGAATCAACACTGAGCCACTCCTAATAGCATGTAGCTACATTCATTAAGCAACAATACTAAAATAGACCAGAAGAAGGGCACTCAAGTGTCCGAAACCGGTCGTATAAAATAAATAATTACAAGCAACTGGTTGCTGAATTTTATTAATTTATACCATAGTGATATCTTATTTAAATCGTTCTGCAGTTGATTTTGATCTTCAGATGATTTTACTAGACGGTAAATGGCGGCGTCATATGCAAACAACCTAAGAGAGCTACTTAGATTTTCCCCTTAATCGTTTATGTAAATAAGGAACAGCAGAGGACCAAAAACACTACCCTGTGGAACGCCCGATATCACCTCTGTTTTAGTCGATACCTTACCATCGATTACTACGACCTGTGTCCTCTCTACAGGAAATCCCCTATCCTGTCGTAAATTTGGGGCGATATACCATAACCACGCATCCGTTGAAAAATTCATAGACAATGCTTCTCACGATAGGAAGTTTATAGTAACAAGTAATTTGGGGATCCATAAAGGAGCTTAGAAGCGTGGGCTTCAACTTGGCTTCCTGTATATACGAACCTACTGTCCCGTACACTGGGCAGCGCGAATTGTGAAGTAGGGACTGGTGGAATGTGTCGACCGCGCTCTTCACAGTAGCAGACCAGTACGCACAGGTATATGCAAATCCGCAAATAACAGTTAACGAGCGCTCCCCCCCCCCCCCCCACTCTCATAATGAACGCCGCTCTGAACAGCGGGTGGCCGTCGACCCGACTCTATCTGTGCGCATATCTAGCCCAGCTAGTGCTGTTACTTTTTCTCATTTAGAACGCTGCCGAGGTGAGACCTTTCGCACATTGTATTAAGAGGATTTGCCTGTAAGTCTGATAACGTGCGTTCGGAATTCTAGCATTGCAGTCAATTTTAGAGTCCATGCTTGGTGTCCGACGAGAGTGGTACCAGAAACGTGATAGCGCTAAGATTTAATACTCAATTTAAAAGCAGACGTATTCGATAAAGATCAGAAACTACAGTCCGTTATCGAGTGACTCGGTGATGAGAATTCATCTGTAATGCAAATAATTATTTTCTTTAACGTATCCTTCAAATGAGATAGATGGGCTGCCCAGTACTTACATTAGTTCTGTACCGTCGACAGTCACAAAAAAACACGAAAATAGAAACGTAAAATAGGACAAAAGCTTTCAGAAATATTTTGCTTCGTCAGGTTACGCGCGGAGGGAAGAGAAACGAAACAGAAGGGAAAGGTTATTCGCAACCTAGGCCATGAGGAGATGAGAGCAGGAGAGATGCCGTATGAAGCTGCTCTTACACCTCTCATACAAGCATTAAAGCCGTTTCACACGGCGGTCACACTATGTCACGTTACGTAACGTGACAGATTTTTCAAAAGATCTGTTTCCATAGTTTTAAATGGTGTAATTAACAACGACCTCGCAGAGCCTCACAGACGTCGACAGACGAATCTGCGGGATCGCTCCGAGAGAGATCTTTTCAAAACGTCTGTCGACGTCTGTGGCCCTGCGCATGCGCACTGGCCGGCTACCCCAGTGCGCGCATGACCACACCTGTCGCGCAGTTTTGTGCGGTTACTCGTTACAAGAAGCTGTATTACTGTGTGTGTGGTTTTTTTTTTTTTTTTTTTTTTTTTTTTTTTTTTTTTTTTTTTTTTTTTTTTGTTATGGTGCAGTTGATTGAAACCGTCAGAATGCGTCCACTTTTGTGGAATACAGATGTGGAGAAGTTTATATGTTCGAGATAAATTTTACCAAAATTATAAACCACATACATAGCGCCAATCTTTCTCTGCTGGAAATAGACCTCCTGTAGTTAGTGTCTTTTTTACTAATAACGTTAGTTATGAACATTAAGATCTCTTCATACTCAGGTTTAGATAGCCGAAAGTATGTTGTGAATCACTCATCATCTAGCTCCAAGTACTCCATCAGATGATGATACTGTGTTTTATTGGTAGAACCCTTAAAAGATGCAATAGAACTACTAAAGAAACTGCATACACTACGCTTGTCCGTCCTTTTTTAGAGTATTGCTGCCAAGTGTGGGATCCTTATCAGGTGAGTTTAACGGAGGACACCGAAAGAGTCCAAAGAATGGCAGCTCGGTTTGTATTGTCACAATACAGGGGAGACAGCGTCACGGAAATGAAACAGGATGTGGGATGGGAATCATTACAACAACGGCGTTTATCGCTGCGGCGTGAGCTTCATACAAAACTCCAATCGCCAACATTCTCCTCCGAATGCAAAAGTATATTATTGACTTCCACTTACATAGGTAGGAATGATCATCAGAAAAAATACGACAAATCAGAACTCCAACGGAGAGATTAAGGTGTTCTTTCTTCCCGCGCCCTTCGAGAATGGAATGGGAGATAAATAGATAAAGGTGGATCGATGAACCCTCTGCCAGTCACTTAACTGTGATTTGCAGAGTATCCCGCGTAGATGTAGATACTCGCCGCACTGTTCCCGTCTTTGGCTGATGGGGTGCACCCAGTGCGTTCGGTTTGTAACCGAGTACAAGAGCATGAGTTCCTCTTCACGACTCGAACTACTATCGCCGTCATCCAACCCAGGCACATTTTTAGTAAACGTACTATCGCATCACGAACCACTTGCTTTGTTACTTGCTTCAACTGAACCGTCTGACAAAGCAGAAACTATGGTCCAGTGTCTGACAGACGTCGGTGGCAGTGTTAACTGCACATCTGTCACTCGACATCTGTCACATTACGTAACGTGACATAGTGTGACCGCAGTGTGAAATGGCCTTATGCGTGTTTCGCTTTGGAGAGGTGAAAACTTTGTGAAAAGAGAAGCACACAGCAGTATTGTTTAAGTAATCAGGTTCATGTTATCGAAGTCCAAGAAATCTAATAAACTTCGATCTCCGAAGTTCCAAGACATATTCAGATTTGCTTGGAAGGTGTACTTGTGGAGCACAGGGAAAACCGCATAATTGTGGACGCGAATCTCACTCACTCTCGCGGACGGGTTAAGTGCGTCGATCAGAAGTCCCTATCATTCGAGGCACCTACTGTCACCAATGTCGTGTGTGACACACCATACGTGTTTTACAGTGGAGGACAGGGGCGTAGATAAATTTTTCACGTGGAGGGGGGGGGGGGAGCGGGGTTCAGAGCCAGAGCTATATTGAGGTGCCCTCGCACAGTTGACAGATTGGCAAGCTTGTGACCCCCTCCTCCAGAAAACAAACTTGCGATTTTTTCTATTTGCAAAATTTTGCGAATAATTGATAAAAGAATGAAGCGTTATTGAAAAGATTGTAGACATGAAGAGCAGTCTTTTCTGTTATACCTTGAAAATAACGGGCGTTCGCCTGCCGAAATACTGGCTTTTTGTCGAAGACGTTGCCCAACTATATTCCCATTAATTATTTTTAACATTACATACAGAATAAGCCCAATTTTCACAGCAAAAGTAATCGCTGTAGGAATTAGTAAATTAGAAATACTTTCCGCACTACCACATCTGACTCAAGTCGTCAGTTGCCAGCAATCGTAAAGAATCGAAAGCCTTCAGACAAATGCCGTATAGCAGAGACCCGGGGGAATGGCGCCACCTTAAAGGAAACCAGTTTTCTTTACCTTATTAAAGATGTGTCTTTTTCGTAAAGAATAATACTACAGCTTCGCCAGCTAATACTACTTTATTATAATTTTTTTCAGACATGTGTTTTGTTAAGTTTTATTGTTAAAAATATATTGCGAAAGTATAAGCAGTGGTGCCATTACCCTGGGTTCCGGGGTTATGACACCATACATATGAAAATCAAGGATAAGCCTACACGATGAGTAAGTAGTAGTAAATGAGTGTTACAACCGTTGTAATTTATACCTATCACTCTTCTGTATTAGACATTTAGAAGGCTTCAAGTACTTGTCGATGTAAAATTGGAATAAAAATACATTTTATAATTTAGGCTTGATTACGGCACCGCAAAAGTCATAAATACCAGCCGGCCGCGGTGACCGAGGTGACACAGTCCGCGTCAGGCAGCGCAGCGGTGCGGTTGGCGTGTTTACGTCCCGCCGCTGTGTCTCGCGCCTGAGGTTGTTTACGTAACTCAGCCGCCTCTACGCGACTTACTTGATAGAGCAAGCATGGCTCAATCCTGGAGACATTCGACCTTGAAGATCAGTTTTTCGAAAGCATATCCACGACAGAAGGCACTGGACATCGAACAGTTTATTAGAGACGAAGTGAAAGTTGCCCGCAGCGAAGTTGTAGGTATTCACTTTTCGATAGTGAGCAGTGTCGTGTACTTAAAGCTCATCAACGACGCGGTCTGTGAGAGAATTCTGAACGCGACCAGAAGTGGACTGAAGTTCCGTCACTCGGACGGACATATTGGTGAAGTGACAATTGAACACACGGGTCTCTGCACGATACGGGTGTTTGAACTTCCATTTGAGGTGCCAGAAGAAACAGTGATTTCCGCGCTTCGCCCTTATGGGCATGTGATCAGTCACGAAGCTGAAAAATGGGCACAGTTTACCACATTCCCCGTGCTCAATGGGGTGCGGCAAATACGTATAGAACTGAAAAAACATGTTCCATCTTATCTGACCATCGGTGGATGTCGTGCAATAATAATTTATGACGGCCAGCCGAAGACGTGTTCAGGCTGTGGACAAGAAGGACACCTACGTTCCCAGTGCATGCAGCGCAGGATCACACAGTTGCCACCTGGGGATGAACAGCTCCCGCCTGCACCGACGACTCTTCCGGTGACGTATGTTCAGGCTCTCCAGCATCCTGTGCCGACGTACGTTAAGGAACCCTCACTGAACGCTGTAGCGCACGAAGGAAACGAGGACAAACTGGAAACTACGTCCACGACCGATCGTACACCACCAACGAATAATGAGGTGTCTCAGGTTGAGGAGATGGACGCCACATCACCATGGCGTCGTTACCCCAGTTGAAAAATATGGCTAAGAACGTCAATTTAAAGCCAAAGATTTTGCAAAACAATTAGGTTAAAGCCATGAAATCGAAGCTAAATATCTACAGATTACGTTAATACGGGTATTAAAGAGCGCTGACAGCCTATAGAGGTACTTATTTCAATAAGATACAGGCTCGAAAATTAGATTCAAAACGTCGAAACTAACAATTTCTTTCACACGATTAATACCTGTCAATAATCACGGACAGCGACCACAGGAATTAGTTCCGCTGTAGGTAACGGAGATAGAAAACTGGCAAGCCTACCCGTACTGCCAACCCTGGGTAGCCGGCCGCGGTGGCCGAGGGGACGCAGGCGCTCCAATCACGGTCTGCACGACCACTACGGTCGGGGATTCGAATCCCCCCTCGGGCATGGATATTTGTGCCGTCCTAGTTCGTAAGTAGTTCATAAGTAGTTTGTAAGTTTAGGCACTGATGACCCCGTAGTTAAAAGTCCCATAGACTATACAAACATTTGAACATTTGAAACAACCCTGGGTACTGGGGTGGCGCGATAACCCAGGGCAGTGGCATTACCCTGGTCTTCCCTACGTTTGCCGGCCGCAGTGGCCGAGGAGACTGAGGCACTTCAGTCACGGTCTGCACGGCCACTACGGTCGGGGATTCGAATCCCCCCTCGGGCATGGATATTTGTGCCGTCCTAGTTCGTAAGTAGTTCATAAGTAGTTTGTAAGTTTAGGCACTGATGACCCCGTAGTTAAAAGTCCCATAGACTATACAAACATTTGAACATTTGAAACAACCCTGGGTACTGGGGTGGCGCGATAACCCAGGGCAGTGGCATTACCCTGGTCTTCCCTACGTTTGCCGGCCGCAGTGGCCGAGGAGACTGAGGCACTTCAGTCACGGTCTGCACGGCCACTACGGTCGGGGATTCGAATCCCCCCTCGGGCATGGATATTTGTGCCGTCCTAGTTCGTAAGTAGTTCATAAGTAGTTTGTAAGTTTAGTGACTGATGACCCTGTAGTTAAGTCCCATAAGCTTTACAAACATTTGAACATTTTCCCTACGTTTCACCCAAATTACCGTAGTGAAGTTGCTAGTGCTGACGAATATGAGCAAGCTGACGGACGACAGTTATTAACAAAGTCCACTGTCGCCTCATATGATAGACATCCATCGCTTCTTTGTAATACTACTTTGGAGAAATGACACTTTAGAGATTACAACGTGATATCAGTGTGCATTTACAATAGTGGGACGAAGGTAAGGTTGCTTCTTGTGAGCAGGGAATGGGAACTTGACTCGCTAAAAACTATATTTGTCTGTGATATGTACAAGTTTGCCACCCTACTGTAGTAATAAAGTTAGTAGATCACTGAAGTTGGTAGCAGTAGTAAACATGAGACACGGTGGCCTTCGTTACACGCTAGGCAAACCTCGCGCAGTACTTTAAACAGTCTGTGGAGCGTGATCCGGCTGGAATTCAACAATACTTGTTCGTTGTTACTGATGGTTAGGGGGTGGTTACCTGAGCAATTATTTTTTTTTTTTAATTGGCCAGATTTACTGTGGTGAAAGTTGTGCGGGACGCTTGCCTAGGCCTCACGAAGCCCATCCGTAAGTCTGTAAGACATTCGAGTCAAAGTGACCCGACAACAAGGAAGAAGTCAAAGCTCAACTAAGCATCGATGACAACTTACAGACAACCTGGTACCTCTCTTTGTTGACAAAGTTTTCAGTCTCTCTTATTCATTACACAAATTATTTTCATTTAGCACGAGTCACAAATAAATAAATAAAGTTCTGGGGAGGGGTTTGAACTCCCTCGTCCCGCCAGTTATCTACGCCCCTGGTGGAGGAGTATGCTGACTTGGCGCCCTGTCAGCAAATGTTGGCGGTTTCCATTCAAGAGACAGAGTAGTTGTACGGAATCAACTTCCATTATAGGTTTCATTACACCTTGTTGTTGTAAACGGACTTTACCCCACGGCACGGACACACAACTGAATACAACGAACAAACGGATGGGAAGTTCATTTCGTGGGGGGAAAAGTATCACAAACCAGATTACCTACTTCCCAGTCCAAACCGTAAGCACGAACCACGACACCCTGTCCTTTCCAGCTCACTCGATGTTGCACAGCCTTAGCGTGCAAACTTCGGTGCTTTTATTTTCCTTCTTTTATCACAGTTTAGTACAACTTTTCCCTGCTTTCAAAAAAAAAAAAAAAAAAAAAAAAAAAAAATGTTCAAATGTTTGTAGAGCTAATGGGACTTAACTACAGGGTCATCAGTCCCTAGACTTACAAACTACTTATGAACTAGCTTATTCTGAAGACGGCAAAAACAACCCTGCCCGAGGGGGATTCGAACCCCCGCGGCCGTGCAGACCGTGACTGGCGCGCCGCAGACCGCTCGGCCTTTACGGCCGGCCCCCTGTTTTCATGTTTGACCTGTGGTCATATATTGAGAGACTGTTCACTTGGCCAGCTTAGCACTAAATCTGACGGGGGTACGCAGGGGAGTTTCCTTTGTGAGTTGCAGTGTACTGCTGCATTAGAGTTTAATAAATCTCAGAATTTCTACCAATGAGACGTGCCATAAAGATGATGTCATCTGGTAAAGCGATGTCGATGCTTACCTTCTGGTTCAGCGCGATTGTCGGCTGTTCCTTCAGATGGCCGCGCAATAAGCCACTCGTCCTACCTCCTGACGTTGCAAACACTCTCAGTCTGCTTGTTCTTACTGGAAACAGCTTTTGTCTATAACAGTAGATAATGTAACATGAAAAATTGCAATCGATATTTATAAATGGTGCACAAAATGAAATTAGCCAGAAAATTAATCCGTGCGCCTGAAGACCGGCAACCAAACTTTCATTATTCACAGCTGTGGCTACGACGAAGCGGAGTTGAGTAACTTTAGACCCATAAAATGTTTTACGGGCCAATTTTTCCAGCGCACGCTGAAAAAGTTATGAGTCCAAAGTTTTTATTCTGTCCTCAAATTAGGTTGAGGTATTACATGACGTGAATATTCCTCGGTAGTTTTGCCCGCTTTGGTTACGCAAGTCGCAATCCTCTTCCACTTCAGGGCTCCGAACTGTAGCGTGTAGCATGCAATACGTGAGCAACAGATGCTGCAATCGAGCTCTAACCGCAGGAAACGTGTTTCCAGTTGAAATCCGTAGAAGACCATGTTGTGTATGGTGATTATTGTATCGACATCGCCACGGTGGAGTGGCCGAGCGCTCTAAGGTACCTTTCTGCGGAGTGTACGGTTGCTCGCCGTCGGAGGTTCGAGTCCTGCCTCGGGCATTAGTGTGTGTGTGTGTGTGTGTGTGTGTGTGTGTGTGTGTGTGTGTGTTGTCCTTAGCGTGTGTGTCTGTAAATCTGTCGGACCAAACTGCGTGGTCATCACTCCGTAGCTTACAAACTACTTAAACCTAGGTAAAATAACGAACGGACAAACACACACACCCATGCCCCAGGGAGGACTGAACCTCCACGGCGAGCAACCGCGCGCTCCGCAGCGAGGTGCTTTAGACCGCTCGGCTACTTCACCGCGGCTGTTGTCCTTAGCATACGTTCGTTTAACTAATTTTTAAGTTTAGGGACTGAAGACCTCTGCAGTTTGGTCTCATAGCTTTACAAATATTTGAACTTTTTAAAATTATTATTGTATCGACATCAGTAAATTGCGACAGTGGGGTGTTTGTTATGAAGGAAAGTAGTAGCATCACGTGTGTGTCAGACCTCGGAGTGGATGACATTGTTGACAGATGTCCTCTGTTTCATGTAGAGAGTGACCATTCGTACACACCTTACACAAGATTTCTTTGCCGCTCTCGACTTATCTGATGGATAACTCGATTCCAAAGAGCAGAGTTAGAATTGGAGGCCATTTGATGCCTCCCCCCCCCCTTTTGCGAGGACCACCCAGGGCAGACAACCCAGTACCCCCTCCCGCCCTTAGATACGGCTGTGGCAAAAATAAGAAAAAAAAAAAGAGTAACAAATTCAACGATTTATTTTTCTTCTATTCTGTTTTATGGAACTACAAACAAGTACATCAATTTATCAATCAGAAGAAGGGGAAAATTATAAAGCTGTTGTACTTCAAACATTAAGCAGTTTTGTATTTTTAAAAGTTGTTTGTACTAGATCCACGTTTGTCCTGTGTTTGACCCTAAAACTGCCCAAACCACTCCACAAAGCCCTCTGTACCGATGTAGTCACCTGCTCTTCAGCAGAATACACTAACGCACCGTCCTTCGTTACAAGTCGAGGAATCTACAGACTACAAGTACAAGGTTACAAAAATGTCTGAGCCTCAGATTTGGACCGCAATGAATCCAAATGACTATGCTGGAGATGGTCAGCTTTACCCTCACTTCGCAAGCAAGACTACGATCTTGACTGCTTCATTTATTATGTTATTCAAAAATTTGTATATAGCTGCTATTTTCCGTAGGAACAATGTTCCATCAAACATTATAGACTGACAACCTTTACCAGAGTGAATCTCCTGGAACTCATAGTGGTACACATCGGTTATGCCTACGTAACAAAGATGGGATTGATGTCTTCGAGACACTTCGCGAATGTATGTCGCCATTGACTAACGCTGAAGTTACCATTTCCTTCTTTCCGAGCACGAACAGCTCACCATCAGACATTGCTAATGTCAGAACTGTACATAGCCTTCATTTTTCTTTGGATTTATAACAGAAGCACGTTCCGTGCGGTTAGAAACTAAGAGGATGGTTTCATAAGTATCCGGCCTGACCGAGAGATGGCAGTCGTTGAAAAATATTTCTAGATTAGAAAGTTAAAATAAATAAATAAATAAAAAGTAAGTGAAACGTGGACGAAAAGGAATTCAGAAATGCTTGTAATCCTATGGAACCAAACTAGTCCCTAGTCTTACAAACTACTTAAACTAAGTTAAACTAACCTAAGGACAACACACACAACCATGCCCGAGGGAGGATTTGAACCTGCGACGCGGGAGGCCGCGCGATCCGTAACGTGACGTTCTAGACCGCTCGGCTATTCCCGCGCGGCCAGAAAGTTTCAAATTTGAAAAATCCACATGTTTAGTATTTCTTTGTCAGCCGTCAATAGTGCACTTTCTGAGTGAACTTGTGAAAATGGAGAAAACTGGTCATCGTTATGAGATACATCGTTTTCAATTTTAAAAGGCCTCAGCGCAACCAATATTAAAGCTGAGCTAGAGTCTATTTTGGGAGAATCGGCTCCTTCGTTTACCAATATTTGGTAGCTGAGTTTGAACGATGCCGTAAGAGCTACGAAGACGAGCATCTCAGTGGTCGACCAAATGAGGTAACGACTCCAGAGACGTTAAATAAAATCCACAAAGTGGTACTGCATGATCGTCAACTGAAAGTGCTCGAGCTAGAAGCATAGTAGGCACGTCAGAAAGTGCGATACATCGCAATTATCTGAAATTTTGAACGTTAGAAAACTATGTGCAAATTTTGTGACACACTCGAGTAAAAACAGTGTCGTGAAGGTGTTTCAGTTTAGAGAAGTTTCGCAGCAACAAAGTTGATTTCTTGCGCCGTTTCATAACCATGGATGAAACATGGATCCGCCACTTCACTCCCGAGACGAAAGAACAATCAAAACAATGGACAGAAACAGGAGAAACTAAGGGAGGCGAAGACTGTTTCATTGGCAGGGAAGATCATGGCGTAGGATTTTTGGGATGCGCATGGGAAAATTATCATTGACTACCTTCAAAACGAAAAAAAAACTGTATTATGCCAACTTATTGCTACATTTGGACGAAGAACTCAAGCAAAAATGGCCGCATTTGGCCCAGAAGAAAGTCTTGTTTCTTCATGACAATGCACCAGCTCACAAGTTCGTCATTGCAATGGCTGAAATTCATGAATTACAGTTTGAGTTGATAGCTCATGCACTCTTTTCGTCAGATTGAGCCTCCTCGGATTATTTTCTGTATCCAAACATAAAAAATGGATCGGTGGTCGAAGACATAAGAAAAATGAAGACGCGATTTCGGCAGTTAATGGCTATTTTGAGGTGTTAGGCAGTTCTCATTATAAAAAGGGTATCGAACTTACTGAACATCGCTGGGAAAAGTGTATAGAAAGGAGAATAAAATGTTCAAATGTTTGTAAATCTATCGGACCAAACTGCGTGGTCATCAGTTCGTAGCTTACTTAAACTAAACTAACCTAAGGACAACACACACACACATGCCCTAGGGAGGACTCGAACCTCCGAGGGCAAGTAACCGCGCGCTCCGCAGCGAAGCGCCTTAGACCGCTCGGCTACTCCATTTCTACTGAAAGGAGATTATGTTGAAAAATAAGTATTTTATTTATTTATTTTTTTTTACAAAATTCTTGTGTTTTCTTTGTTGGGACGGATACTTCTGGGACCACCCTGACGCAGTTACGTTGCACAGCACCAAGTTGCACACTATAGTTCCGTGACGTCTTGCGGCACAGGGCTACAACTTACGTCACTGAAGTGGGAAACTCGACCCAGTGACATGCACGTCTCGTAATACCTCAACCGCTATTGAGAACGGAATAAAAAAATTCGGAGGCAGCGTGCCCTCGTATTTCGCAATCCTGTATACCTGTATCTGCTTACATACCCCAAAAGCCAGTGGATAGCAGAATGTACTATGTACATATAATATCTACATCTACATTGGGTACTCTGCATATAAAATTCCCTGGCAGAGGGTTCATAGAATCATCTTCATACTATTTATCTACAATTCCGTTCTCGAACTACTTCCGGGAAGAAGGAACAGATAAATCTCTCCGTTCGAGCTCTAATTTCTGGTATTTTATTATGAGTATCGTTTTTCCCTATATAGGTGTGACTCAAAAACATACGTATTGAGTCAAAAATAGCCGTACTCCATTTCATTTCAAAATCTCAGCAGGAGCTGGGAAAGCTGAATACTTCATTAAGGTATGTGTGAAGTGGTCTAATTTTTTACGGTATGTACTTAACATGAGTTCCATCTTGCAATCGGCCATCTCGAAACTAATTCAATTTTTTAAATGGAAAGGGGAAAGTGTGACACACAAAATAAGCTTTTTCTGACGTGCTGATTCCAGTAAACACATTGACGTAACTTACAGTTATGTTTCAAAACTTACAACAAGATCTCTCTTTTGCACAAGGTATCTTGATCAGTGATGAGGAATACTTTTTTATAAAAGGAACTCATTGTTCGATGGGGCGATCTATAATTGTTTAATAATGATTTTGCAGCCAAGATCGCATTTTTCATTTATTATGTTACCGGTTTCGGCGTGCTCGATGCCATCTTCAGACCTGTCGTAATTATATAAAAAATGTTGTGAAGTTATGTAAATTACGACAGGTCTGAAGATGGCGTCGAGCACGCCGAAACCGGTAACATAATAAAAGAAAAATGCGATCTTGGCTGCAAAATAATAATTATTATAGAATACTTTTTTGTCAGTGCTGAATTCAACCGTCACAATCACAGATACTGGAATGACCATAATCCACTCTAGATAAGCGAGATTTCTCCTCGCTTATATACTACCGGACGATGGTCTTGTCGTCTCCGGATCCTCTCTAGCAACGTTTACATTGTCGTTCCCAATTCCGACGGTGCAAGTCTTCGTTCATTTATTGTTCTAAATACCTGCAGTTGCCCTCCTTTTTGTTTTCTGTAAGTAGAAAGGACCACATTGTTTCATTATTCAGTGTATTTATTTAGACACATGCATAGGATAAGTTGAAAGTTTCAATTTTGGGGGCAAACTGTACAGACCGTCAGGGCCCATCTAGGTCAACATCTGTTTATAGTAGTATCTGTGGTAAAGAACAGCGACATCGTAGGAAGGGGTGTACAGTTGAACGTCCCTTTGGCCTTTCTTTCATTGCGTTAAATGACGTTAGTAGGCTAAAGTGTAAAAACAACAGGATATCGGAAGAGGTTAGAGCATTGCTTTATCCGGATAGGAGTTGAGAATCAGTAAATAATTGAAAAAAATATCCCAAACGAACCGTGACGCTATCCCTGTGTTTGACTACAACTCAAACGTTGCTAACGAAGCGGTTATTTTCATGGCGAAACCTTTCAGTTTAATGCTAAGAGTAAGATCAAGCTATTAGCGGAACAATTTCAACGTTCTGCGAAATACTTCTTCAAAATTATACCTGGTAGATGAAACCGCCTGCTTTTTTTCCTTGCTTCTTAACTAGAAGAACAGAATTCCGCGAATTTTGGGGGAAGGCTTCGTTCGTCCCACGAAGGACTAACATAAATAAAAAAAGGGAGGAAATGAATTTCCGGCAGCATGGCGTAGGCTTTGAACTGTATCTGTTAAGATTGGGGCCAAGCTATTTTCTCTGTTGATTTCCTTTTCACGGAAATGTTTTCATTCTGTATCCATTTATTTGTGTTTTGAGAATTTAATGTCCGGCAGCGGAGTGAAGATATTATTTCAGAAGTACCTGAATGTTGTCAGACGAGAGTGGATCGGTAAGAAAACAGAAATGATATTGTGTGAAGTCTTCTAGGTAAATTTCGACAAATCTTTTTGGATGACGATGCTTGTAACGATATGCGAATCCTCCTGCATCCGAGTGTACTGCCTCGGTCTCTATCACAGTGTTCTGTTTGATTACTTACTCTGATAACGAATATTCTTCGTCAAACACCGAAATGAGAAAGTAAACAACAATAATACATATTTCTCTCAGTGTCTATGCAAATAAACACAGAGCCGCTGCCGCGGTGGAGTAGCCGAGCGGTCTAAGGCTACGGAGCGCGCAGTTGCTCGCCGTCGGGGGTTCGAATCCCCCCTCGGGATTGGATGTTTTTGCTGTCTTTAGTAGAAGTTAGTTCATAAGTAGTTTGTAAGCTTAGGGATTGATGACCGCACAGTTAAGTCCCATAAGCTTAACAAACATTTGAACAGAGCCGCTGTGTTTCATTTTTTCAGTATGGTACATATATATATATATATATATTTCAGTCTGAGGACTGGTTTCATAACTTCCTCCAACAATATTCGAGGCTATGTCTAGCTCTTACTCAAACCATTCCACAATATGCTTATCATTTATCCTCGGTAAACCATCTTAGAAACAACATTAAATTAAAGATCTTACTGAAAAAGGGCCAAGGATGAATTGTCAGATCTGAAAGTTAAAACAAACTCGATAGTTTGGAAACGAGGAACTCATTATTTCGAAATTAGAAGACTAAATGAAATCACACAGTGTTTGTGGCAATTAAGTCACAATTCAAAGGGTCAAGGTTCAAATCGCCCATCCAAGTGCAGGGTCATCGTTATCATGACCCATCGTTATCATGACCCATTGACTACCTTGAAAAAGGAAAAACAAACAAACAAACAAACCCTGCCAGTATTATGCCAACTTATTGCTGCGTTTGGACGGAGAACTCAAGCAAAAACGGCCGCATTTGGCCCAGAAGAAAGTCTTGTTTCTTCATGACAATGCACCAGCTCACAAGTTCTTCATTGCAATGCCTAAAATTCATGAATTAAAGTTTGAGTTGCTAGCTCATGCACCCTTTTCGCCAGATTGAGCCCCCTCGGATTATGTTCTGTTCATAAACGTGAAAAATCGATCGGTGGTCGAAGATAAAAATAAATAAATAAAAAATTTAACAAAATCAAGACGCTATTTCGGCAGTTAATGGGTATTTTTGAGGAGTTAGCCAGTTCTCATTATAAAAAGTGTATCGAACTTATTGAACATCGCTGGGAAAAGTGTATAGAGCTGAAACGAGATTATGTTGAAAAATAAGTACATTTTTTTTACAAAATTTTTATGTTTTCTTTGTTGGATCGGATACTTCTGGGACCACCCTGACGCAGTTACATTGCACAGCACCAAGTTAAACACTATGGTAGCGCGACGTCTTGCGGCAGAGGGCTGCAATCAAATCCAAATTCAAATCAAATGTTTGTTAAGCTTATGGGACTTAACTACGGGGTCATCAGTCCCTAAACTTACAAACTACTTATGAACTACCTTATACTAAAGACGACACAAATATCCATGCCCGAGGGGTGATTCGAACCCCCGACCGTAGTGGCCGTGCAGACCGTGACTGAAGCGCCTCAGTCTCCTCGACCACCGCGGCCGGCCAGTCAAATCCTTTAGTGTACTTACATATTTATCAATTTTCAAAGTTTTCAGACAATTCTTGGAGAAAAGTTCTTAAAATAAGGACCTCGGTAATAAGGTATTTTACTTTTGAGTTGCATGTCATGTGAAGGTGATTACACGACGACTGCCTTCAGATCAGAAATGTTTGCTATGGTCATCAGTCCCTACACTTACAAATAACTTAAACCACAGTCTAACATATACAGTCACGTCACTCCCACAGCGATAGCAGCGCTCCAAGCGGCCGGCAAGCTACGTTTCTGAACACTATAGTTGATGAGAACGAATAGTATCGTTTAGCTTGACTTCAGTATACTTTTTACGTTAGGGAACGTATGTAGTGCCTTATAAATAGGTAATAATTTAAAAATAGCTCCCCATTTGTCTTTCTTAGGTTTCGTAAGATACCTGACAAGGTACGAAACGGTACATTACAGGACAGTTAATTTATAATTATCCTGTAACATAAGGCTTTAAATGAATAATTTCATTTTCTATTAAAAATAGAAATGCCTAGGAAACACCAAGACACATGCCCTTTACCAGAGAGACGTTAATTTCTACGCAGGAACGTTACGTATTCTTCGTTACAATTCCAGTAAAATCGAAGAGGGCGGAACATAGGAAACGTATATAGAATGGAATAAATACAGTATTTAACGTACCATATCAACCATCACAGCTGTAGCTAATGGAAAAACGTCACAGGTCACAGACGTGGCAATATAACGATAAAAGCAACCAAACTGTTTTTCAACAAAGAAGAAACCAATTCCACAATTGTTGCTACATCTGAACCAGAAATGGCAAAAATCCTCAAAACATTGGTTTTTTAAAGCTAAAGTAATTACACTTACAAGAATATGCACATATAAGAAAGACGTGTAAAAATGTGTAAATCATTAGACTCCATACCGATTTGATACACGTCAAAAATTGGCTATCATAGTAAGAACAGGCCATAATGGAAGTTTATTATACCATTATGTTTATATGTAACTTACTTTCAGCGGAATAAGCTGTAAATATACACATATTCGTAAGTATTTGTTCATGACAGTGTTGTTCTTTATAACATTGAATCATTTAAATTAGGCAGTTTTTATATTAATTTCCGTATTATGTTTATCCACTCCCATGAACCACAGACATTGCCGAGGTGGGGTGGCTTGCGTGCCTCAACGATACAGATAGCCGTGCCGTAGGTGCAACCACAGCGGAGGGGTATCTGTGGAGAGGCCAGACAAACGTGTGGTTCCTGAAGAGGGGCAGCAGCCTTTTCAGTAGTTACAGGGGCAACAGTCTGGATGATTGACTGAGCTGGCCTTGTAACATCAGCTAATGTGGCTTTGCCACACAGCTACTGCGAACGGCTGAAAGCAAGGGGAAACTACAGCCGTTATTTTTCCCGAGGACATGCAGCTCTACTGTATGAACATATGATGATGGCATCCTCTCGGGTAAAATATTCCGGAGGTAAAATAGTCCCCCATTCGGATCTCCGGGCGGGGACTACTCAGGAGGATGTGATCATCAGGAAAGACAATACTGGCATTCTACGGGTCGGAGCGTGGAATGTTAGACCCCTTAATCGAGTAGGAAAATTAGAAAATTTAAAAAGGGAAATGGATAGGTTGAAGTTAGATATAGTGGGGATTAGTGAAGTTCGGTGGCAGGATGAACAGGATTTCTGGTCAGGTGAGTACAGGATTATAAATACAAAATCAGTTGGGGGTATCACAGGAGTAGGACTGATAATGAATAAGAAAATAGGAATGCGGGTAAGGTACTATGACCAGCACAGCGATCGCATTATCATTGTCAAGATAGATACGAAGCCAACACCGACAACATTAGTACAGGTTTATATGCCAACTAGCTCTGCCGATGATGAGGAAATCTAAGAAATATATGAGGAGCTAAAGGAAATTATTCAGACAATTAAGGGAGAGGAAAACTTAATTGTTATGGGAGACTGGAATTCGGTAGTAGGACAAGGAAGGGAAGGGAAGATAGTGGGTGAATATGGTCTGGGCAAAAGGAATGAAAGAGGAAGCCGCCTGGTAGAATTTTGCACGGAACATAATTTAGTTATAACAAACACCTGGTTTAAGAAGCACAAAAGAAGATTGTATACGTGGAAGAGACCAGGAGACACCGGGAGATACCAGATAGATTTTATAATGGTAAGACATAGATTTCGGAACCAGGTTTTGAAGTGTAGGACGTACCCAGGGGCAGACATAGACTCTGACCATAACTTGTTGGTTATGAACTGTAGGCTGAAACTGAAGAAACTACAGAAAGGTAAGAAAATAAGGCGATGGGACCTAGATAAATTGAAGGAACCTGAAGTTCTTAAGAATTTCAGAGGGAGCTTCAGGCAACAATTGACAGAAACAGGGGAAAATAAAACAGTTGAGGAGGAATGGGTAAAATTGAGAGATGAAATAGTGAAGGCAGCAGAGGACAAAATAGGTAGGAAGGCAAGACCTACAAAGAATCCTTGGATATCACAGGAGATACTAAATTTAATCGATGAAAGGAGAAAGTATAAAAATGCAGTAAATGAAACAGGCAAAATGGAGTACAGACGACTAAGAAATGAGATTGACAGGAAGTGCAAAATGGCTAAGCAGGAATGGCTAGAAGGCAAATGCAAGGATGTAGAAGAATGTATAAATAGGGGAAAAATAGATACAGCCTACAGGAAAATAAAAGAAACATTTGGAGATAAGAAAAACAGCTCTATGACTATCAAGGACACTGATGGAAAACCAGTTCTCAGCAAAGAAGGGAAAGCTGAAAGGTGGAAAGAGTATATAGAGGGGCTTTATGAAGGAAATGAACTTAGAGACAATATTGTAGGAAGGGAAGAGAATGTAGATGAAGATGAAATAGGAGACACTGTACTGAGAGAAGAATTTGACAGAGCCCTGAAAGACCTAAGTCGAAACAAGGCCCCTGGAGTAGATGATATTCCCTCAGAGCTACTGAAGTCTCTGGGAGAACCAGCCATGTCAAAATTGTTTCACCTGGTGTGTAAGATGTATGAGACAGGTGAAGTACCCTCAGACTTTAAGAAAAATGTTATAATCCCCATTCCAAAGAAAGCAGGTGCAGACAGGTGTGAAAACTACAGAACCATCAGTTTAATAAGTTATGGTTGCAAAATATTAACACGAATTATATACAGAAGGATGGAAAAGCTGGTATAAGCCGACCTCGGAGGAGATCAGTTTGGGTTCAGAAGAAATGTAGGAACACGGGAGGCAATACTCACTTTACGGCTTATCCTAGAAGATAGATTAAGAAAAGGCAAACCTACATTTCTAGCTTTTGTAGATTTGGAGAAGGCTTTTGACAATGTTGATTGGAATAAACTCTTCCAAGTTCTGAAGCAAGCAGGAGTAAAATATAGGGAGCGTAAGGTTATTTACAACTTGTACAAAAACCAGACAGCGGTTGTCAGAGTTGAAGGGCATGAAAGGGATGCAGTGGTTGGGAAGGGAGTAAGACAGGGTTGTAGCCTTTCTCCAATGTTATTCAATTTGTACATTGAGCAAGCTGTAAAGGAAAGCAAGGAGAAATTTGGAGAAGGAATTAAAGTTCAGGGCGAAGAATTAAAAACTTTGCGTTTTGCCGACGACATAGTGATTCTGTCAGAGACAGCAAAGGACCTGGAAGAGCAGTTAAACGGAATGGACAGTGTGTTGAAAGGGTGCATATAAGATGAAGATTAACAAGAGTAAAACTAGGGTAATGGAGAGCAGTGTAAGAAAATCAGGTGATGCTGAAGGAATTATATTGGGTAACGAAGCAATAAAGGAGGTAGATGAGTTTTGTTACTTGGGCAGTAAAATAACAAATGATGGTCGCAGTACAGATGATATAAAATGCAGAATGGCAATGGGTAGAAAGGCGTTTTTGAAAAAGAGAAATTTGTTAACATCGAATATTGATTTAAGCCTAAGGAAGTCCTTTCTGAAGGCATTTGTATGGAGTGTTGCCTTGTATGGGAGTGAAACATGGACGATAAGCAGTGTGGACAGAAAGAGGATAGAGGCTTTTGAAATGTGGTGCTACAGAAGAATGCTGAAGATTAGGTGGGTGGATCGCGTAACTAATGAGGAGGTACTGAACCGAATTGGGGAGAAAAGAAATTTCTGGCATACCTTGACTAAAAGAAGGGATAGATTGGTAGGACACATTCTTAGACATCAAGGAATTGTGAATTTAGCGTTGGAGGGAAGTGTGTGGGGTAAAAATCGCAGAGGGAGACCAAGAGACGCGTATAGTAAGCAGATTCAAGTGGATGTGGGTTGTCGTTCTTATGAGGAGATGAAAAGGCTTGCTCAGGATAGAGTAGGGTGGAGAGCTGCATCAAACCAGTCTCCGGACTGAAGACCATAACAACAATAACATTATGTTTATCTCTCAATATTTTACTAATGCTTGTAACGCAAGAACTATAGTAAGTATTCCGTTAATTACGTACAAAAGCGATTATAAACAAACATCACTACTTCGGCGGCTTGCCCACCGCTAGGAGCGCTAGTGTCGCAGCAACCGTCAGTTGGTGACAACTTTTACAGCAGTGAGTGTCGCGACTGTATATGTTAGACTGTGCTTAAACCAACTTACACTGAGGACAACACACACACACCCATGCCGAAGGTGAACTCAAACCACCGGCGGGTACGGCCGCCCAGTCCGTAGCACGACGCCTTAGACCACACGCGATTCTGCGCGGCTGCCTTCAGAAAGCATTCTACTGAGTTGAAGGTGTTCATTCACACATTGGCCGTAACTGTTCTTAACAATATATGTGATATGTTTGTGTGCCCGAAGAAGTTGTATAAGTAGAAAAGGAAGGGATTAACTCGTAAGACAGTAACATCGTAGACATTCACATCCAACACACGTGGGCAGAAATATACCTCGTCCACAATCAAAGTGCTGAGTGAAATAACGATAAAGATGAGCATACCCACCACTTTGATTTTATATCATGTATGTTATGGCTTTGCCAAAGTATATTTCAAAGTTTGTTGCTAATCAATATACATATATAAAAATGAAACGTGGGACGTATGGACGTATATTTCGATTGGTAGCCAAAATTATTCACTGCAGACCAATGGCGGTTATGCATGAGAGTAGCCTTTAGGTTCGCGGTGTGCACTATGTTGTTTTGGTCGCGGTGTGTGGCGGTGGGTGAGTGTGGCGAACAGAAAAGCGTAAAATGTGGAGCAATACGACGATCAACAGACGCTCAAAGATAAAAAGAGTCAAAGTTAAAAAGAGTCAGAGATGAAACATAGACATACATTAACTAAGCATTAACTACTATGGCAATATAAACACTGGAAAGACAACCGTAGTGCTTAGGATCAAAATACTGACAACTGGGTTAGAGAGACAAATATACGTCGAGCGTCACGGTTTCATAATACATAGTACCATCTCCATATTATCATTGAGCTCAATGCAATACACAGACTGTAGACATACGTTAATGTATGTCTGTGATAAAATTCGGACTGAAGACCAGCGATGATTTTTGTCACTATAATAGCAAGTAGCTTATATTCAGCGAAACGTGCTGCACATTCTATAGTTGTTTACCTGCAACAAGCATACGAAAAAAAATAATAATAAGTACATACTGCAGTTTGAATAAAACTACCAAAGCGTAAGAAAGACATTTCGCGTTCTCGATCCGTTTCTAAAAGACAGAAAACGGAGCTGAATAGTAAATCTACGAACTATAGAAACTTGAAATTTGTAGACGTTGTTTATCTTACACTGCAGGCATCAGCGATTTTTCGATATTCCAACCCCTGAGGGGGTGAAATAGGGGATGAACGGTGTTTTGAAAATACATTGTTATTCAGGCAATTTTGAAGCAAGAAATACAAAACTTCAGATTTAGATTTTTTATTGGAATTTTAAAACCACGTGTGTCGGTATTTTTGGAATTTCAACCACTAAGCGGGTAAAATAAGGGAAAATCTTTTAACGGTGTTACTAAGACTATTTTGAAACTATAAATGCGAAACTTCGGATTTGGAAACATGGTTTGAATTAAAAAAGTGCTACGGGATGTTTTGAATCATGCCATTAATGATGCAATAGGGGTGGTAAATTCTTTCAAAATACTTGATAAGGAAAGTATTTTTAACGCTAAATCTATGAACATTTATATTTAGAAGTAGAAGCAACCAATGCAAACTATCTAGTCTACGCGTGCGAAGCAGTGGGAATTAAGCTAGTAATTCTTAAATGAATTACACAACATTTGAAGATCAGTGCCGAGCACCTCAAATTAAATATTTCTCTGAATTTCAGTTTCCTTGGATTTATGCTGTAAAGATGTCCTAAGTAATGACAGAAATAATTAATTACTAGCAAACCAGGCAACGCATCGCAGTTGCTAAATCTGGATACACATCGTACATTCCGCTTCATAATCTCTCTGTCCATCACCTCCCATGTCTCCATTCCTGTTTCTTACCTACCTGTTCTCCTCGACCTCTATCTGTATCGGCTATCTGAAAAACGGCGTTGCGTAGGTATGTATATATTTTAAAATAATAATGATTTTGCAGCCAATATCGCATTTTTCATTTATTATGTTACCGTTTTCGGCGTGCTCGACGCCATCTTCAGACCTGTCGTAATTTACATAACTTCACGACATTTTTCATATACTAAAAGAGTACATCCAGATTGAGGCATCACCAAACATGTACTCTTTTAGTATGTAAAAAATGTCGTGAAGTTATGTAAATTACGACAGGTCTGAAGATGGCGTCGAGCACGCCGAAACCGGTAACATAATAAATGAAAAATGCGGTCTTGGCTGCAAAATCATTATTAAACAATTATAGATAGCCCCATCGAACTATGAGGTGTGTGTGTGTTAGTCCAGGTACACCTCGCTCTTCGCCCTTTCTGCCTCCTCTCTCTGTCCCTCCACTGCTCCCTCTGTATCGACCTTTGCTTGCTCCTTCTCCTCCTCCTTCGCCGGCTTCTGCTCCCCTTCGTCTCCTCCTCTTCGACCACCTCCTGCCGCCGCCCCCCCCCCCTCTCCGTCCATTCCCCTGTCGATGTCATTAACGAGCTCGCCCTCTGTGAGTCTCCTACAGTCTTCTCCTTTCCTTCTATATGAGAAATTATACATATCTGGTAAATTTCATGGTGACGATGATCGTGTGTCATTTGTGGCCGTTATACCTCAATTGCCTAGTGCAAGTCTTTTTAACTGACGTCACTTGTCTGTCAATGATAATAAGGACGACACAACACACAGCCCCCGAGCGTGGCAGCCCACCACGCTATCCAATAGACTACGGAGGAGAACAGTTTCATTGTGATCGGACAAACGGCGTCGATATCTGGAGTAAGGTACCCTCTGCCATGCACCGTACAACATCTTACGTAGTCAGTGTGGTTTCTCTTATTTTGTAGGTGAAGCGTGCAAAATTTCATCAATATTACCATTTGATTTTATCCGTTTGAAAATGTGTTTAGAAAGCCTGCGACGTGAAATCAATGGGATCTAAAAACCACAAAGTAAAAATAGGTTTTTCGACAACCAATAGACTACGACAGAAGCTAATACACAACATTCAGTGTAATCGTGACGCGTATTCTGATTCTGCAATATACAAAATAAAACTTCAGGAATGCTCCATGTTCTGCCTAGGACAAACAGGCGGAGTGTCAACACCAGGTACACAGAACACATCATCAGCAACATCATCACAGATACACAATACAGACCCCCCCCCTGTTTACTGAAATCGAGCAAAACGTCAAAGTACTCCACCGACTAAATAATGGACAGAAAATAGATTTGATTGTAGAACTGCCACTGTATTCACATCACTAGAAATATGAAGATAAAATACGAAACGAAAAACTGGAAAGTGAATCAGTTAATTTCTTTCGTTGTGTCTACAATATATTAATATAAAATGCTAACAAATAGAAATAAGCTAAATTAGAAATAGACACAAACAAATTATAGCCAAGATTATTAAGAAAAAAGATCTTGCTTCAAAATGTATCATACTGTACGAAAATTGTATTACCTATCTTTGTTAACTCTATCTTTGTAAGAATATCTTTGTTCAAAACGTTAAAATGTTTGTAAATCTATGAAACTTAACTACTCTGGTCATCAGTCCCTAGGTTTACAAACTACTTAAACTAATATATGAAGAACAGTCTAGAGTGCAAAAAATTTTATTTTTTTCGACTAGTTTCGGTCTTATTTAAACCATCTTCAGGAAATTAAGCTCAATTGACGCACTAGAAGGCTCCAAGTCTCCTGCCAGCTCCACAGCATCAATGGAACTTATTTCCTGAAGATGGTTTAAATAAGATCGAAACTAGTCGCAAAAATGAAATTTTTTGCACTCTAGACTGTTCTTTATATATAAATTTAAATAAGAGTGCTGTTTCCCATAAGTGGAACAAAAATGTTTCCAAAAATATGTACTTAAACTAACTTATGCTAAGGATAACAAATACACCCATGCCCCAGGAGGAGTCGAACCTCCGAAGGCGGTTAGAGGCGCGCTCCGCAGCTAGGCGCCATGGAACGCTCGGCCACTCCACCGCGGCGAACATGTTTATAACTGTTTATGTACGTATGTGTATTTTGTAAACATTTATGTGTCGCGTGCATAAAATGTTAGTTGTAATGTTTGAAATGTGTGCGATTGTAGGCAGATGGACCATCAAGAAACTGTAAGCAGAAGTTTTTCAAAAGGTTTCGCCATTTACTACGTATGAAGACCGACCAATAACTAAAATTTGCACATTTAATCATTACAGTAGAGATAACTGCATAATGCGGAACGTCACACATTAGAAGCACCGCAACTAAAATGGGTTAGCATAAAAATGCACTTGAAAATGGGAATTATTTTCCGATACGTGTCGTGCTAAATAAAATTGTGACTGGTAGCGTAAGTGTTATTTATAAACAATAACAGAGTTATATATTTTTAGAAACAATTTTTTTCTTTAGGGATAACAGCGCCCTTATAATAATTTTATATACAAACCAGTCTAGAGCGCAAAATTGGTTATTTACTTCCAACTAGTTTCAAACCAATTTTGGGCCATCTTCAGGTTGTTGTTCCACGATGATGTTGAGCGGAGCAGGCGCAGGTGCCATCACCTGAGGATCTGCTGCGCCGCTCCCACAACCTGAACATGGCCCAACATTGGGTTGAAACCAGTTGCCAGTGAATAATCGGTTTTGCGCTCTAGACTTTTATTATATGTACAAAAATGAGAATTAAACTGTAGATTGGGGTCCAAGTCTGTTGCACAGTATTCTCTCTCCACGTATCACACAAAATCTTACGCAGACATTGCCGTTTCTCTCGTTTTGAAGGTCAAGCGTGCCAAATTTCGTCACAGTCATATGAACAGTACGGCGGCGCATGAAACACGGATCTAATCCGAAGTAAATGTTCAAATGTTTCTAGAGCTTATGGGACTTGACTACGGGGTCATCAGTCCCTAAACCTGCAAAATACTTATGAACTAGCTTATACTAAGGACGGCACAAACATCCATGCCCGAGGGGGGATTAGAACCCCCAACGGGGAACGGCCTCGCGTATCGTAGCATAGCGCCTCAATGCGCTCGGCCACTCAGCCGCGGCTAATCCGATGTAACTAGAATTATTATTTATATTTTTTTCAACGCCACCCAGCAGCTTCAGTTATGAATCCAAACCATCGAGGTACCCACTAAAGTACACACATAAAATTTAATCAAAACCCGTCCACACACACACACACACACACACACACACGGTTGGTTCCTCCACTACGTCTGCGGCTCACCTCTTTGCTACATGCATTGCGGTCAGATTTTTTCGGGGCTGTTTACTCAAAGTAATACATAGGACTATTGCAATTAATATTAAATACACGAAACATTCATAAAAATGGTAGGTTGTAGGTTGGCTAAGCATCCAACAGATGCCACCGTGTGATGATTTTAGGCCCTTGCTAGATGCTACAATTTATTTGACGTGACACATGTTTTCCAAATGTACATACGACATTACCATTTTTAAAGTAAATGTTTCGTCTGTGTTGTGGTCATTAGGAAGGGCAACACTGGCATTCTACTGATCGGAGCGTGGAATATTAGATCCCTTAGGTTAGAAAATTTAAAAAGAGAAATGGATCGGTTGTTGTTAGACATAATGGGGATTAGTGAAGGTCGGTGGAAAGAGGAACAGGATTTCTGGTGAGGTGAATACAGGATTATAAATACAAAATCAGTTGAGGGTGTTATAGGAGTAGACATGATAATGAATAAGAAAATAGGAATAAACTACTATAAGCAGCTTAGTGATCGCATTATCGTAGTCAAGATACATACGAGCCCAACATCGACTACAGTAGTACATATTTATATGCCAACTAGCTCTGTCGATGATGAGGAGATCGAAGAAATGTATGAGGAGGTAAAGGAAATTATTTAGACAATTAAGGGAGAGAAAAACTTAATTGTTAAGGGAAAATCAACGGAAGGGAACATAGTAGGTGAATATGGACTGGGCAAAATGAATGAAAGAGGAAGCCGCCTGGTACAATTTTGCATGGAACAAAATTTAATTAAAACATACACCTGGCTTAAGAATCACGAAAGAAGGTTATAAATGTGGAAGAGACCAAGAGACACCGGAAGGTACCAGTTAGATTTTATAATGGTAAGACACAGATTTCGGAACCATGTTATAAACTGTAAGACATACCCAGGGGCAGATATAGACGCAGACCATATCTTAATGATCATGAATTGTAGGCTGAAACTGAAAACACTACAGAAATGTAGGAAAATAAGGCGACGGGACGTGGATAAATTGAAGGAACCTGAAGTTCTAGAGAATTTCAGAGGGAGCTGTAGGCAACAACTGACAGAAACTGGGGGGAATTAAACAGTAGATGAGATGTGGGTAGCATTGAGAGATGAAATATTGAGGGCAGCACAGGACGAAATACGTTGGAAGGCAAGATCTACAATAATCATTGGACATCACAGGAAATACTAAATTTGATCGATGAAAGGAGAAGATATAAAAATGCAGTAAATGAAACAGGCAAAATGGAGGACAGACGACTAAGAAATGAGATTGAAAGAAAGTGCAGAATGGATACGCAGGATTGGCTAGAAGACAAATGGAAGTCCGTAGAAGAATGTGTAAATAGGGGAAAAATAGATGCCGCCTCCAGGAAAATAAAAGACATTTGGAGACAAGAAAAACAGCTCTATGGATATCAAGAATACAGATTTAAAACCAGTTCTCAGCAAAGAAGGAAAAGCTGAAAGATGGAAAGGCTCTATAAAGGAAATTCACTTATAGACAACATTGTAGGAAGAAAAGAAGGAGTAGGTGAAGATAAAATAGGAGATAGAATACTGAGAGATGAATTTGGCAGAGCGCTCAAAGAACTAACTCAAAACAAGGCCCCTGGAGTAGATGACATTCCTTCGGAGCTACTGAAGTCTCTGGGAGAACTAGCCATGACAAAACTATTTCACCTGGTGTGTAATATGTAAGGGACAAGCGAAATACCCTCAAACTTTAAGAAAAATGTAATAATCCCCATTCCAAAGAAAGCAGGCGCAGACAGGTGTGAAAATTACAGATCCGTCAATTTAATAAGTCATGGTTGCAAAATGCTGACACGAATTATTTACAGTAGGATGGAAAAGCTGGTAGATGCCAACGTCGGGGAAAATCAGTTTGGATTCAGGAGAAATGTAGGAACACAGGAGGCAATACTCACTTTATGGCATATCTTAGAAGAACATAGATTAGGGAAAGGCAAACCTACAGTTCTAGCTTTTATAGGTTTGGAGAAAGCTTTTGACAATGTTGATTGGAATACACTCTTTCAAATTTTGAAGCAAGCAGGGGTAACATATCGGCAACGGATGGTTATTTACAACTTGTACAAAAATCAGAATGCGGTTGTTAGGTTTGAAGGGCATGATAGGGAAGGGTGGTTGGGAAGAGAATAAGGCAAGGTTGTAGCCTTTCTCCAATGTTAATCTATTTGTATATTGAACAAGCTATAAAAGAAAGGAAGGAGAAATTTGGAGTAGGAATTAAAGTTGAGGGTGAAGAAATGAAAACATTGCGTTTCGCTGATGACATTGTAATTCTGTCAGAGACAGTAAAGAACCTGAAAGAGCAGTTGAACGGAATGGACAGTGTGTTGTAAGGAGCGTATAAGACGAACATTAACAAGAGCAAAACGACGATAACGGAGTGCTCTCTAAGAAAATGTGATACTGAAGTATTAGTTTAGGTAACGAGACAATAAAGGTGGTGGATGAGTTTTCTTACTTCAGCAGTGAAATAACACATGAAGGTTCAGTACAGAAATATAAAATGTAGATTGGCAATAGGAAGAAAAGCGTTTTTGAAAAAGAAATTTGTTAACATCGAATATTAATTTAAGCGTAAGGAAGTCATTTCTGAAGGAATTTGTGTAGAGTGTTGCCTCGTACGGGAGTGAAACATAATCGATAAACAGCTCGGACAGGAAGAGGGTAGAGGCTTTTTAAATGTGGTGCTACAGAAGAATGCTGAAGATTAGGTGGGTGGATCGCGTAACTAACGAGGAGGCACTGAACAGAATTGGGGAGTAAAGGAATTTCTGGCATACCTTAATAAAAGAAGGGATCGATTGGTAGGGCACATTCTTAGACATTAAGGAATCATGAAATTAGAATTGGATGGAAGTGTTTGGGGTACAAACCGCAGAGGGTGACCAAGGGATGTATACAGTAAGCAGATTCAAACGTATGTGTGTTGCCATTCTTATGAGGAGAGGAAGAAGCTTGTTCGGGATAGAGTAGGCTGGAGACCTGCATCAAACCAGTTTCGGGACTGAAGACCACAACAACAACAGACATACAGCATATGCTTTTGCAATTATGTTAATTATATTCAGAACATGTTCTTTTTTCTCTGTATTTTTTCCTGTTTGCGTGGATTCTCGTGGTTAATTACTGATTTGGCATTGTTAGTGTAAAGGGGTAACCAGATTCCCCCACCTTTCCCCGGAGTAGATAAGTGTAACCCAACTCTCTACTTATAGTGCTATACAAGTGAATGTGAGGAAATTGTCCAAATGAGGCGAAATTTGGGTACCAGTCTGGTATTCACGTAGTGGGATGTAGTAAACCGCCCAACGACTATATGCAGGCGGCACTCAGCCTGATGGTGGAGCCCTGCTTTGACAATTGCATCCCTTAATTAAATAAGTTATTAAAATAGTAGACGAGTTCTTCCATACATCTTATCGCCTGCTGGCCGCGGTGGCCGAGGGGACTTAGGCGCTCCAGTCACGGTCTGCACGGCCACTACGGTCGGGGGTTCGAATCCCCCCTCGGGCATGGATATTTGTGACGTCCTTAGGATTAGCTAGTTCATAAGTAGTTTTTACTAATGTCCCCGTAGTTAAGTCCCATAGACTCTACAAACATTTCATTTCTTATCGTCTCATCACTATAGCTACCATGAATTATATGTATTTCCGAGTTACAGAAACTACATGTATTATCTGCAGAAATATCTAAATTGGTGAACAGTCGACACTGTTACTGAGATTTCATTACAAGTCACAGGGTTGCTAATTGTGTAGTCTCCCACATCTGGGTTTTCCATTGTCTTCCCATATAATTCCAGCGCGTAACGGAATTACTCCTAATAATTTTAGCAGCCGACAGCTTCCCTGTATCTTGCTGTTGTTAGTTAATACCAGTAACGTACACAAAGGAACAATATCATTATTCATTCAGCGTAGTCACACGACCACTGACCCTGTGTCAAGTTTAAAGTAGTGCCGTGGAATGAAACACGCAACGAGTAACACAAGCCAGAGGCGATTACCTTTGCAGGTTTTGTCCAACGGAATTTATACACCGTTCTTAATATCACCGCTATTCACAGGACATAAACTTTGAACTCAGTTCTTTTCTCCAAATGTGGAGCATCAGTAAGCCATCAAACTACAATATTGTAAGGACTGCCGAACATCTGCTGAGCCCTGTTTTATGATAGAGCTGTTCTTTCGGCGGCTCTCTTTGTAGCTTGTGAACAGGTGGCGGCGTTACGATACGTAGAAAATTACAGCCAACCGCAAACCAGGAAACTCGTTAGTGGATGAGAAATTTGATAAATGATGTACTTTTTATAGACCTTCATTCCAAGCAACAGTTCTTTTTTCCTGTATTGTATGACGGTTCTAGTTCTTCCGTGAGGCATATGATAGCTTACTGGCATCATTATCATCCCTACACTCCAAAGTGCAGGGAACCGCATCGGGGACAGTGGGTGTCAGCCGCTCCATCTGCTGGTATACAAGAGCATTTCCTGTAATCGAGCAATGGTAGAAGAAATAAGAAAACTGGTCCCTAATACTGCTTATTTGAGCGTCTGCAAGACATTTCTTTTGTTGCACTTGATATTACGAACCATCCAGGTAACGCTGAACAACGAGTGCATAATCATCATCTTCGTTGTCCCTTGAGGAATCATCAGGCTGGGTTAGGACATATCTCCTTCCTTTCCACCATTCTTCTTCTAGAGCTCTTTTGCTCCAGTCCGGATTTTTTCTTCTTAAACTGTTCTCTATGGACTCAAACCATGTCTTTGGTCTCTCTTGGACCTGCAGCACTATAAATGTCATTTAAAGACATCATGCAATAAAATTCCAAATGCCGCTTTAAATACAAGTATTTTTATTACACCATAGGACCTATTTCGGCTGTAGTGCCACCTTCAGGTGTGTCAGATGGTCTTGACATCCACATACATCATTAGTCAATTTCTTTATTGCTTCGTAAATCATATTAAAGCAATATTTGTTCTAAAATGTTTTACGATTTTCTAATTTATGTTTGACAGCTTCTTGACAACCAGCGATTTAATATATTACATTGCTGTTTATCTGTCAAGAAGCTGTCAAACGTCACTTAGAAAATCGTAAAACATTTTACAACAAATATTACTTTAATATGATTTACGAAGCAATAAAGCAAATTGACAGCAGGAAAATCAATGATGTATGTGTATGTCACGGCCATCTGACATACCTAATGATGGCGCTAAAGCCGAAGTAGGTCCAATAAGGTAATAAATGTATTTAAAGCAGCATTTTTTTAAATTTTATTGCATTCAATCCATCTCGTCGCATCTCAAACGTGGGCTCCATCCTAATATTATGTGTTATTCCATTCTCTTTACATGTTCAAACTATTTGAACCTATTGCTCTCGATTTTTTAAAACTTTTCGACTCCAATTTCCTTCGTAACATCATCATTTCTCACTCTGTCCTTCCACGTCTTCCGTAACAAATTTCGTAAGATGCAAATGAATGAGCAGTCTCTGTAGAAATTTGTAATTAGTTACCAAGTCCAATTAGGCCATTCGCGTAGTTAACTCATAATCAGATTGGAAGAATAACGAAGATGTTACAGCTCCGGTACGTGAACCTAGCAGGCAGAGTAGCTAGTAAAGCTGATTAAAATTGAAGAAGTGGAAGCTTACTGGGTTAAATGCTGAAGGAATAACAGTATGCAACCTCGCTTGTCATATCGAGCAGCAATGGCAGATAGTCTTATTATTCAATGTAAATTATCTTAAGAGAACTATATAAATCTATATCTACGTGCATACTCCGCATGCTACGTCACGGTGTTTGGCGGAGGGTACTTTGGTGCTTTTGTGGTGCTTTTGTCACTTTCTCCTGTGATGCCAATCGCGTAAGGAAAATCCTCTGTGTGGGCCTTAATCTTTGTAATTTTTTCTTTGTGGTCCTATCGTGAGATATACGTGGGAGGAAGCAATATATTTGTTGACTCTTCGGGAAACGTAGGCTCTCTGACTTTTGCTAGAAGCCTGTACCGTGATTGAGAACGCCCCTCTCGCGGCGTGTGCCACTGGAGTTTCCTATTCGTCTCTGTGACGCTTTAGCGCGTACTAAATGAGTCCCGTAACGAAGCGTGCTGATCTCCGTTGGATCTTCCCTACGTCCTTATCAACCCTTCCTGGTTCGGATCCCACAATGATGAGCAATACTCTAACGCTATCCGACAAGAGTTCTGTAACCTACTTCCTCTGTTGACGGATTACACTTCTTGAGGATACTTCCTATGTATCTCAGTCTGCCATCTGCCTACCCACAATTAATTTTATATGGCATATCGCCAATTACGTCTATGCTCAAATATTTTATGGAAGTAACTGCTTACAGCGTTTGTCCTGTTACTGCTTAGTTATATAGTAATGTATCTTTCTTTCGATATAAACGCAGTACTTCAAATTGTTTATGTTCAGCTGAATTGCAATTCCCTGCACCATGCGTCGATAACGCTGCAGATCATCCTGTATTTCAATATCATTTCCCAGTGTTGCAACTTCTCGATAAACTACAGCATCACCCACAAAAAGCCTCGCACTTCCATTGTTACCTACGAGGTCATTTATGGCTACAGATAGTGAAAAACAATGACCCTACAACAGTCCTCTGGGGCACGCCTGGAACCACTTTCACGTCTGAAGCTCTCTCTGTTTTGAAGATCAAATGCTGCATTCTGATAGCTAGAAAAGCATCTATGCAGTGACAGCTGGTCCGACATTCCATATGCTCGCACTTTCTTCATCAGGCGACGGCGCATAACGGTATCACACGCCGTGTGGAAGTAAAAAAAAACACGGCATCTAGCTGGGATCTTGCATCTACTGCCCTCTGGATATCGTGGATGAATAACGCGAGCTTTGTTTCACATTATCGTTGCTTTTGGAAACCACGTTGATTCGTAGAAAGGGTTTCCAGAGATGCCATAATACTCGAACAAGTGTTTCAAAATTTTGCAGCTGACCTATAAAAGAGGTCAAAGGCAAATAATGGCAGCTTTGTGTGTACAGACTAGGCAGAGGATACAGTGTGAAAAGAAGAGAGTTTCATTTGATAAAACTCGCAACAGCAGATGGGTTCACGCTTAGAAGCATCGGGTGTTACAAATAAACTGACTGTCCTCTAGCCAGTAAGTTAATAGAATCGTGAGCAATTTGATCTGAAAATGGGTACTGTGTTGGAGAGAGAGAGCGCGCATGACTCTCCACGGTGAATGATCACGTACCTGGGACGTCTGGAGAACACAGGACTCTGAGAAACTACGTCGAGTACTTCGACTAAGGAAAAACGTCTCTGTGAAAGTAAAGAACCGTTGGAAATCGCACTCTGCCTAAACACAAATATAAACATGTCAGCTGAGTAGCAGACTGACAAAAGGCAGAATATTGAATGGTTACTGTCGAGAACAAATCTACAGTTGCAGCACATTGTCTTGCTGCTGCTCATTCTGTGGAATACAATAGGTTCCGGCATGCACCTCCAATTACCGAAGCAGTGTTCTTAAAGAGGGAGTTGAAATTAACAAGTGTCTTATGAATACGAATGGAGGTTTCTGTTTATATTCCGCTTGGAATCCTGCTGTTTGCCTTGTCAAAAACAGAGAGACAGCGTTATTGCTATCTCAGCTACCTCACCGTTGGTTATTTCTACGCATTAAGCGTTATTACTGGTGCCTGTCGTATTGTGTCATGGCGTTAGTGTTTATAGTGTGTCTGTGTGTTTTTGTGCGTGCGTGTGTGTGTGTTGTGTGTGTGTGGGCGCACGCGCTCTCGCGATCCTAACTTTGACTTTAATTGATTTGCACAACGCCATGTTGTCGCATCACAGGGCGTGTTCCTGTCGAAATATCGCCCCTAGGTGCAAATTTTTTCCGGACATTTTCCTAAGTTATTTGAAAATGTCATAAACATTCTGTCAAAGTAGTGAGTGTTTCGGCTTTATGGCCGACTTACGAACTACAGCAAATCGTACGACATGAAGTATCGCGCGCGCGTGTGCGTGTGTTTGTGATTTATGCAAATGTACAGATATAGCCTGATCTGCATGACAGCTTACAGGCTCGACGTAAAAAACTTAGAATTTATATGGCCACGGGTCTTTTAAGACAGAATTGGACACCAATCACCAGTTTGATGAAATTGTGCGCAACTGATGTTCGAAATAAGTGGATAATGACTGTCAACAAAATATTTCATATGATAAATATTGGAGGGTAGCTTAAAACAGATTGCAACGCCGTCTGACGGATCGCAATAAAAGTGGTTTTCATGGAGGAAAAAAATGTCCAATTGTTTGTAAATCTATCGGACTTAACTGGTTATCTGTCCCTAGGCTTAAAAACTACTTAAACTTACTAAATGCGAAGGACAATAAATACACCCATGCCCAAGGGAGGACTCGAATCTCCGACGGCGAGCAGCGGCACACTCCGCAGCTAGGCGCCTTGGTAGGCAACTCGACCGCAGCTTTCATGGAGGAGGAGATAGAGAGAGAGAGGAGATGGAATGAGAGAGGACGGGGAGGATGTGAATAGGAAGACAGATAGCGGAGCAATTGACTAGAGAGAGGAGGAGGAACAGGTGAATGTGGTGAGGGAGAAGGAAGAGCTGAAGAAATGGGCTATTCTAATAAATACATGATGTAGGGAATGTTACTGCAAATGACATGTACCATCGTTTATATTAGGAGGTGCTGAGGAGGAAATGGACAAAGGAATGGAATGCATAGAAGAGGGTGTGGTGGTGGGGTAGTGATGGTGGAGATAGATGTGATCATCGTGAGGAATTTTTGGGTGTTAGACTCGAACTGGGATCGTGATCAGCCTATCTGGTGCAAGTTTTTAGGAGACGCCACTTGGGAATTATGAATGATGATGAGGACGACACAACACTCAATCCCCAAGCGAAGAAAATGCCTGACCGGCCCGGGAATCGAACGCGGTCCTCCTGTACGGTAGCCCACCATGCTGTTCAGTGGACTATGGAGGCGGACAGGTAGAGGTAACGTACACAGATACGAGGGAAGAGGAGGTGGAGGGGAGATTAACAGAAGACTGAAATAAAAGAACACCCGGCCGACTCCGGGTTGTTCGTAATGAATAAACGAAACTTCGTTCATAGAAGACTGAAGCGGAAGTTCAGTCCTGAATTATGCGAAGTGTAGGATTCTGCGTGGCAAAGAGATCAAAACGTACGGATTGGGAAGTCTGGATGTAGAGATCGGAGTAGATGCAGTTTTATAACACTAAATCGTATTCCTTCTCCATTTCGGCCATACGGTTGTGAAACAATTCACCTTCTAACCTGTGAATAATCGGAAACAACTCCGCAAACAATAACATATTAACTAGCGTAGCCTTTTGTGGTAGATGTAGCTTCTCTCCCGACAAATCTCAGCGGGTTACTTTTTGTCGAACGAGGAATAACTAATTCTGTCACTTCGTATATAACTTTTTTCTATCAGGAAAATTGTTTTTACCATTTCGCACAACATTTCCGTTTGTCATTTAGTATAGCTGTTTTTTTTTTTTTTTTTTTTTTTTAGTTAGGTACCTAGCAGAGCAACTATTATTGTTGCAAGTTTTATTTGTCACATGTAAGAACAAGATATCATTAACGTGATTAACTACTCTAATATCAGAGGCCTCCACGTGAATTCCGAATGCCTGATACTTATCTACTGTACTCAAAAGTATCTTCCTGGCCTGAATTACGACTCCACTTACATATACTCCAAACGCTAATACCTCGAACATGCAACCACTCTATTTGGCCATTGGCTATTAGTTTCAATTCCATGAAATTGTCTTCTCAATATTTGACCTTACTCCAGGCCGTATTTTGTTTCTTAGCAGTCTCTTCAAGAATATTAATGATGGCGCTGTGTCTGATTACATTATTTTTTATCTTTTGTAATTTTTTTCATGATATTCTCCCTTCGTCTACTCCACTTAAGAGGTCCAGGTTAATTTATCATTTCGCCCAGCACGTTCTCGTCATTTTCCGCAGCTTCAAGTCGATTGCTTTCCAATTTACCCAGAGATTACTTTTACTTCCATAGAGTAGTGTATGCCGAACAAAAGATTTGTTCCGTTAGATAGTTAAAATATAAATGTTTTGTCTATATAATAGGGTATTTGATTGTTTTCTAGTAATCATGTTAAATGCTTAATTATGGTGGTTTATACTCATAATATGCTGTTTTTCGTTGCGAATTTCGGTATTAAAAATACTGAAATATTTTGAAAGCCCACGAAAACGCTCTACTTGAGTCATGGTTTCCTGTGACGTCAGCTGACTCTATGCTGCACCTGCTGTGGTAAAGTTCACTAACACTGTTACATTGTTTGGACATTCACGTGTCTTAAAACTGCCGTACAAGTATTGCGTAGTATTGCACTATACAAATATAAGTATAAAGACAGCAGAAAAATAGTTTTTGGGTGTTCCAAACAATGGGAAGATCCGTAAAATGTTGCTGAGACTCGCTCGTAGAGATCCAGAAGAGATAGCGGTCACTTCGTTCGTTTATTTCTGTGAGGAGCCTTTTGGCGTAAGTAAAACACTCTCATGATAATTATCATTCTTTTAGTTCACTCTAAAGTACCAATCTCTGCAACTGTAGGAAAAAAGTGATATACCTGGGAGAAAGTATGAATCACACAGTCGCAAACGAACATCAACTCGCGACGATAGGATGCCAGTGAATCTCTTTAATTTCGAAGCTATAAACCCATTCAATCTTTTCTCGCATCTCATTAATTATGTGAAATCGAGGTTACATTTTACTTCCTATCCCGGTGTCTTTGCATGATAATGTTTGCAGATAATGAATGCCAACAATCACGTTACTTTCGCATTAGCCAATCACATGACGACGGAAATGTTTTATCATGAATTTTACTGAGCTGACAAGGATATAAAGAAAAACCTGTCTATTTACTTCATGGTTGTAGGAAACACAAATGAAGTCCGTGAGTTCGGATTTCTAATATTAAAATATTGGAAACGATTTTTTTCGTGTTGTTGATGCTGCCAACATAATCGCGTGAGGCCACTGGGACGGAAAGTAAAATTTTACCTGAAACTGACATGCTTTGGCTATGCGAAGTGTGCGTTACCAACGTATGAGCGATAATGAAACGCCGCCGACAATGCCCTGGCCTCATTCTAGACTTCAGCTCATAATGTAACTATATATAAAGTATTTCACAGTTTTTGGTGTTATTACTTCTACCAACATCAAAGCACGTAAAAATCAAATTCTCCCTTAACTGCATGCTTTATTGCATAATTTGAAGATTTTAGGGTCACTCTGTTAATACAAGTACTTTTTTTAATTGCATGGAACCTCTAGCAATAATAATCTTTAAAATGTAAGTATGTTTTACTTACAATGGCCGGCCACGGTGGCCGAGGGGACTGAGACGCTCCAGTCACGGTCTGCACGGCCACTACGGTCGGGGGTTCGAATCCCCCTTCGGGCTTGGATATTTGTGCCGTCCTTAGGATAAGCTAGTTGATAAGTAATTTGTAAGTTTAGCGACTGATGACCCCGTAGTTAAGTCCCATAAGCTATACAAACATTTGAAACAGTTTTTACTTACAATGCGGTTTTTACTTTCTTATTTCCGGTACGTTTTTGAAGAGAGCAGATACCATAAACACGTCAACGTTTCGAAGATATCCACTACTTGCCTTCACAAAATTATTTTCCATTCTTATGCATAAATTCTAAATGCATTTTATATTACATAAAAAGAAAACCGTATGCAGAGAAATGAAGGAACAATGTAGTAACATTCGCTAACATGCTATAATACATTTACAGCTTTCGTTTCTGTAATGTCATGTTACATCATCAGAGCTTCAGCCAGTAACAGAAAGTTTTCGATAACGTTATCTAATATTAAAATTTAATAATCTTTATGCTTTACTTGCATAAAAATAACATGTTTTGTAAGAATAATGACCGGACATACTATTTGTATGTGATGATCATTCAGAATAACAAGAAATCGAACCGTATTTTTAACATACAAAAATAGACTGGTCTTCTCGTTACTTCCATGAGAACAATAAAATAACAACTGAACTATGACAATTCTAAACATTCAAACATCTGGACCGATACAGGGCTTTGAATTAATTTCAATGAAAAAGATGAAAATCTGTGCTGGACCGGGATTCGAACCCGATACTCTGGTTTGGACCAGCGGTGACCTTAACCGGCTAGGCTTTTCAGGCACGTTTTCTGCCCCACCATACTACGATGTTAGTGCCTCCTGCCCATTACTTCATCTTGCGCGCAACTTAACTGTGTTAAAATTTTAAACATGGCTGCAATTCAGCAACGGTGGAACACGACCCAAAAGTCAACACAGTTTCAGCCGACCAGTTGCATAAAATGGTTTACATGCATGAACCTTGACCTAGGTTTCGGCAAAAGTAATTTTTCCTTCTTCAGAAGTACACATAAAGCTCACATTAAAAAAGTTAAATAAACTGTGGCTGACTCCATGTCAATAGACTAAAAAGTAAAATTTAAAACAATGTCACATCATAAAATTGTGGAGCACGTCCACACACAGGTCGGAAAAAAATACTTTTTAGTCTATTGACATGGAATCAGCCACATTTTATTTAACTTTTTTAATGTGAGCTTTATGTATACTTCTGAAGAAGGCAAAATTACTTTTGCCTAAACCTAGGTCAAGGTTCATGCATGTAAACCATTTTATGCAACTGGTCGGCTGAAACTGTGTTAACTGTGTTACTTAAAGAATGTGTGTGTTCTTTCGGACATGTCCGACAGTTGCCGTGGAATAGATGCCGACAACATGAAAGAAATAGGAAGGTTGACGTCTGTAAAAAGAAGCAAAGGTGAGGTTATTATGCCTAAAAGATAATAACTTTGAATCGGAAAGGTGTTGTGTCAATGCAAATTATCACGAATTGTGGGTAGTCTACTGAAGTTCCCTTTCAGTGGGATTGGGACAGCCCTAATCCGCTGACGAAATAAAAGCCCCTGGACAATATCAATTTACTGTTTAAATTTTTTCTTCTGAATGTGTCCGCACGGGTGGTAACAGGCCGGCGTGAACGACATTACACTGGGAAATGCTTTTGTGGCCGACGCTTTTGATCTAAAACTGAGCCCCCAACTCTGTTACCTGGGCCAATCTCGTGAATTATAAAAAGTGCCGCCAGCGCTTCCGAAAAGAGCCGGAGGTCAAGTTGTGCTCAGAGATGGCTGAAAATAAGCGGTGCAACAGGCGCCGCACTCGGACTCTGGACTTGGGTAGGGGCAGCATCAATAATGTCGGCGAGACAGCCAGCAATTTGGAACGTGCTGAAATATGCAGCAGTGCCGCCACAGAATTTCCGAGTTGTTCCGTCTCTCCTGCGGGCCACCCATAATCATCGGCACAACATTGCGTTGCGGCCGCTTACCGCTTTGCACGTATCGATCGTACGCTGTGTGACAAACATAGACCAGCGTGGTACAACACAAGAAAATTTCGTCAAGTAGCACTGGCGGTAGTCAAGGGAAACAAAGATTCCACCCAGTAATCTGTTAAAAAAATAGTGTGTTATATCACGAATGAAACTTTCACTCTGCAGCGGAGTGTGCGCTGATATGAAACTTCCTGGCAGATTAAAATTGTGTGCCGGAACCGGGACTCGAACCTGGGACCTTTGCCTTTCGCGAACAAGCGCACTACCTACTGTGCTATCCCGACACGACTCACGATGCCGCCTCACAATTTTACTTCCGGCAATACCTCTCCTCCTACTTTCCAAACATCACAGAAGCTCTCCTGGCTTAGCCACAGCCTAAGGGATGTTTCCAGAATGAAACTTTCACTCTGTTCAAATGGCACTCGTAATGAAACTGGATATTAAGGATTGGGTAAAATAATCAAGAATATGAGGTATCATAGATCGACACTGTGCACAGTAGTGTTGCAATTTCTCACTGCATACGAAAATTTTACAAAACGCTTTCGTTTGTGACTATAATCAGTGTTAAACACTTTTTCTGTATCAAAAGAGTAAGAGAGATATCTTTGATTTTGTATGATACAGGTAAGAACAAATTTTGTTCTTTAATCGTACTTTTTTTCATCTTTCACAACTTCTCCAGCTTTAATTTGGTTTTTGGTATGTTATTGTAATTAAGACTATGAAATGAACTCAATCTCATTCAAACATTCTCATTTTTATGGTAATTGTGTGTTTCGTAATATTTTGTATCTTGTGCTGTCTGTTATTAAAGTAAGAGGTTGTGCCAATTGTGAGCTACTCCACTTACTCCATTACGTTCCAACTTCGGCAAAAATATTTGGTGATCAACATAGTCAAAAGCTTTGGTAAATCAAAGAATACGCCTAGCGTTCGCAGTTTATTACTTAATCCGTCATGTGCCTCACAGAGAAAAGAGAGTACAGCATTATCGATTGTTAAATCTAGGGACATGATCTGCGGAGTTTGGTCCCATAGATTTACAAACATTTGAATTTTTGGTTGGTATTCTAAAAGAAGAACAGCCCTAATTTTAAAAAATAACGAGGAGAAACTAATGTAATGTGAGTTTTAGTATGTGTGTTAAATCGGCGGTAGCAGAACACTGTTTAACGAAAGGACATAAGATGATATATGATGAGACCCGCATAGTAACCAATACCTCCAGTTTCTGGAGCAGTGTTTACAGAGAAGCCATTGAAATCAGGTTGACAGACAATTTAATAAATAGAGACATGGGTTTTCCTCTTACAAGGAACGTACATGGGCTCGAACAAACATATCTGTATGAACATTTGGTTACAGTATCTCTACGTACACCTCATTGTGCTGCTGGATGTTGTTTTTCTGCAAAGCTCTGCAACCATGCTGTAGATAGAACTGTAGATGTAATTGTAGATGCCATACGTAATGCAGATATCTTAACTCTAACTTATGTAATAATCATCGTACATGTTCTCTAGCGTATTGTCATCAAAAGCCTTGTTGATAGTTGCAACTTTAACCTTCGTCTCGGAAGACTGTTGGTATTCATGCCACTGCTTCCATCGCCTCTTCCCGCACTTACCGTAGCACTACTGCTTGCAATGAGTTGTTCGTCATTATCAGCCCTGTTGTCATCATTATGTGTTAGTGTTACAACAGTATCTAACTTATGCTCATATTTCTGTACTATAACAGATACGAGAAAGCATGCGAATGATTCATCTTCTACACTAATACCATCTTCACAAAGAAGGGTTCTTCGTAATTTCATCTCAACTAATCGCAATACATTAGCAGGATTGAATAGCAATCGCCGCCCCATCTGACGCTTCACCACACAAATAACATCACAAAACGCAACTTCGGAGGCACACTGCACCGTCCCTACTGGCGAACCGACAGGTCAAAGTGCAATGCGGCATGCCACACGCAGAGGCCTCTAACGGACGACTGCAGAGTTTTGCAGATGCGGGAGTATCACTAGTGCAATAAGGGATCTTTACATTATCTGTTATACGATTTTGGTGTATATGTGTTTGTTCGAGCCCAAGTACTTTCCTTGTTAGTTGAACATGGAATCTACTATTAAATAATATCAAATTGCAATGTTCGGCCCGGATTCCGGGACCTGGGACTGATTAACGTACGGTGCGATATATCGTTGTGCTTTTTTCCACTAGGGGCGGCGCCACCATCCCTGTCTAGAAAGTAGCAACTGTGACGGCCGGCGCATGCGGCGTACACGCGACCGACGCCTATATAGGACGCAGTACTTTGACTCAGTAGCAGCGGTTTCCTGAAGATGAGGGAAAGTTGTACCGTCGAAATATTGAATCGCTTTCATTTTCTTATCCGGCAGAAAACCCGCAGAGACTTCGAAGATGTGTGTTAATTGTGGTATAAATCGAGAGATTTATACCAAATAAATTAATAAAAGAGGGGCCTGACCCCCCCGTGGTACACAAAACAGGTCAGGTCACTGTTTCAGAAACAAAGAAAAACGCACGAAAAATTTAAATAGACACAGAATCCACAAGACTGGCAATCAGTTACTGAAACTCGCAACCTAGCGCGGAGTTCAATGCGAGAAGCCTATAGTAGTTACCACAACGAAATCCTGTCTCGTAATCTTGCAGAAAATCCAAAGAAATTCTGCTCATATGTGAAGTACACTAGCGGCAAAACACAAACAATACCTTCACTACGCGATAGCAGTGGTAATACTACCGATGACAGTACTGCTAAGGCAGAATTACTGAACACAGCTTTCCGAAATTCGTTCACCAAACAGACGAAGTGAACACTCCACTATTCAATCCAAGAACGGCTGCCAGCATGCGAATCTTAGAAGTAGATGTTCCTGGAGTAGTAAAACAACTTAAGTCACTAAACAAAACCAAATCTTCCGGACCAGATTATATACCAACTAGATTCCTCTCAGAGTATGCTGATGCAATAGCTCTGTATTTAGCGATAATTTACAACCAATCACTCAGCGAAAGATCCGTACCCAAAGACTGGAAAGTTGCCCAAGTTACTCCAATATTCAAGAAAGGCAATAGGAGTGATCCCCAAAATTACAGGCCTATCTCATTGACGTCGATTTGCAGTAGGATTTTGGAACATATACTTTGTTCGAATATTATGAACTACCTCGAAGAGAACGAACTATTAACCAGTACTCGACACGGATTCAGAAAGTATCACTTTTGCGAAACACAGCTTGCCCTTTATTCACATGAAGTGTTAAGTGCCATCGACAAGGGATCTAAAATCGAGTCCATATTTGTGGATTTCCTTAAGGCTTTTGACACTGTACCCCACAAGCGGCTTCTAATGAAATTGCGTGCTTATGGAATATCTCCCCAATTGTGCGGTTGGATTCACGATTTCCTATCAGAAAGAACACAGTTCGTTGTAATTGACGGTAAGTCATCGAGTAAAACAGAAGTAATATCTGGCGTTCCAGAGGGAAGCGTTATAGGTTCCCTACTCTTCCTCGTGTTTATAAACGATTTAGGAGACAATCTGAATAGCTCCCTTAGACTGATCGCGGATGATGCTGTCGTTTATCGGTTAGTGAAGTCAACAGAGGATCAAAAGCAACTGCAAAGCGATTTAGACAAAATTTCTAAATGGTGCGAAAACTGGCAATTGACACTAAATAAAGAAAAATGTGAAGTAATACACATGACCACATACAGAAATCCGCTGAATTTCAATTACGCGATAAATCAGTGTAACCTTAAGGTCGTAGATTCTACCAAATACCTAGGAGTTACCATTACGAACAACTTTGACTGGAGAGAACACATAGGAAATATTGTGGGGAAGACGAACCAAAAGTTACGTTTCATTGGCAGAACGCTTCGAAGATGCACCAGCTCCACCAAAGAGACTGCCTACATCACACTTGTGCGTCCTCTATTGGAGTACTGTTGCCCCTTGTAGGACCCTCACCAGGTGGGGCTGACGGAAGACATTGAGAAGGTTCAGAGAAGGGCAGCTCGTTCTGTTCTATCACGTTACGGGGGGATAGCGTCACGGAAATGTTGCGCGCATTGGGGTGGAAATCATTAAAAGAAAGACTTTATTCAATGCGGCGAGATCTGTTTGCGAAGTTTCAATCACCGACTTTTAGTTATATAAGATATATTTAGATAATATCGTGGGAAAAGCGAACCAGAGACTGCGTTTTATTGGCAGAACCCTTAAAACATGCAACAGAACTACAAAAGAAACTGCATACACTACGCTTGTCCGTCCATTTTTGGAGTATTGCAGCCCAGTGTGGCATCCTTATCAGGTGGGTTTGACGAAGGACATCGAAAGAGTCCAAAGAAGGGTAGCTCGTTTCGTATTGTCACGATACAGGGGAGACAGCGTTACGGAAATGATACAGGATCTGGGATGGGAATCATTACAACAATGGCGCTTATCGCTACGGCGTGGGCTACTTGCGAAACTCCAATCGCCAACATTCTCCTCCGAATTCGAAAATATATTGTTGTCTGCCACTTACATAGGTAGAAATGATCATCAGAATAAAATACGAGAAATCAGAGCTCGAACAGAGAGATTCAGGTGTTCATTCTTCCCACGCACTATTCGAGAATGGAGTGGGAGATAAATAGTATAATTGTGGTTCGATGAACCCTCTGCCAGGCACTTAAATGTGATTTGCAGAGTATCCGATGTAGACGTAGATGCAGATGTAGAATGTGTTTCAAATGTTCAAATGTTTGTATAGTGTATGGGACTTAACTACGGGGTCATCAGTCCCTAAACTTACAAACTACTTATGAACTACTTACGAACTAGGACGGCACAAATAATCCATGCCCGAGGGGGGATTCGAATCCCCGACCGTAGTGGCCGTGCAGACCGTGACTGGAGCGCTTCAGTCCCATCGGCCACCGCGGTCGACTAGAAGGTGAAAATATTTTGCTAGCACTCACCTACTTAGGGAGACATGACCATCCCAATAAAATAAGAGAAATCAGATCGAAAACGGAACGATTTAGGTGTTCTTTCTTCCCGCGCGCTATTAGAGAATGGAACGGTAAGAGAAAAGTTATGAAAGTGGTTAATGAACCCTCTGCCAGGCAATTGAATGTGATTTGCAGAGTATCTATGTAGATGTAGATGTCTCTGCCTGAAGCCAAATGTAGTAAAATAAGGACGCAGGTCGGTGAGCTTCGGCAGACTGCGCTGTGTCGCAGAGCGGTGCGACGCAGAGCTTCCGCCTCCGGGCTCGCAAAATTGTGGCCCGGCGCCAGCGAAACGAAAAAATAAGACGCGGGGGACGGCGCAGGAACAGCGGAAGGCAGGGGCAGGGGCCCGCGGGGCGGCGGAAGGCGGCGCCGCGGAAGAAATGCTGTTATCGAATCTGAGCGGGAATTAAGGGGGCGCCGACGTCACCGGAGGAGAGCAGGAGAGGAGGGCGGCGAGAGAGAGGGAAAGCAATTTGTCGGGCGGGGGGGGGGGGGGGGGGCAGGCCGCAGCGCGCGGCCTCTGCCAGCGCTGGGGCTCTGCCTCCACGAGACCAGCTCTCTGTCTACCAGCAGTGTAGTGATGGGCAGCTGGGATCATTTCACTGTTTCGAAACATACGGATCATCTGAGTCTAGTGAGTCGACTCACTGTTTCGGCACACGAAACATCTGGCGTGCCGCAGAGTCGTGCGCCGCGCTACCTTCCCCGATTTAGGAATGGCGGTTATCGCTGAAACAACCGGTTTTCGGTTATACCGATTCTTTTCATCTCCAGTTTAACCGCACCGTAAAAACTGCTCAAGATAACCGGTTTTTTAAATAACCGATTTTCGGTTTTTATTGCTATTATTTCCAGTAGAGTTCGAACGAAACATATTTTGCGGCCGAAACAGAAACCGTAATCGTCGGTTCTAGTTTCGGCCGAAACCGAAACTTACGAAATTTAGTTAATAAAAAAGTAAGTAAAGCAGTCAACAATCCGAAGATTGGTTTGAACACCAAAGTGCTTTACTAGGCATGGTCCTGTTTGGAGGTGGTATACCGTTGCCTTTCTCCGACCTTCGAACTGACCTACCCAGCCAGTTATAGGGGGACCTACAGTTTAACGTGGGTTCCGAACCGAACCACGGTGCTATTTAGGTAAATTTACGTTAAACGACAAATCACTAGTCTTTCCATATTTTGCGAGATCCCCTCCCAATACTACCCCTTCTTGAGTGTGTGTAAGGCTAGCCAGCAGTCCGTAGAAGACGATACACGAAGCATACAGATTTACTGGCCTAGTATTTGCATCCGGCAGTTGCGAATATTGAGCCAACCACTCCGTAAGTTGGACTTGTGAGCCAGCGCATACGAATATCTCGTTATACACACAACATATATAAGTTACAGTCAGTAAATAAACTTCTATCAGTGCTGCAGAAGTATTTCGAAAAATAAAGTCACAATTCCGACTAACAGTATGATTGTTGCCAGTGTAAATTTACGCAAACTGAACTAGGAAAGCTCTGTACCACATGATCAAAGAATGTTCAAATGGGCGTGAGTTCTTATGAGATCTAACTGCTTAGGTCATCGGTCCCTAGACTTACAAACTACTTAAATAACTTACGCTAAGGACAACATAGACACTCATGACCGAGGGAGGGGGGAGGAGTCGAACCTCCGACTGGAGCAGCCGCGCAGTCCGTAACATGGAGCCTCAGACCGCACGGCTACCTCACGAGGCACCACATGATCAATGTTACCTAAATCCATATTGGTTATTAAAAAAGCTCCTCCTTTAAAGGAATCACATTAATAAAACTTGTTAGCATAACAATAAGATAATACATTAAAAGTTAGTATTCCAAGCTTAGAGTACATCACTTACATAATAGGTATATGAATCGAATTTACCTTCTCTTCCAAGGAACATTTTGGATGCTTTCTCCATAAATAACATAGCATGTTTGTAGTACCTCCACCCGTTTTCAGCTTTTTAAAGCAAATGGAGCATTTTACCTCAGTTCTACCGTACTTCGTGAAGTACTTCCACACTCGGGATGGTGCCATTTAAGACACAACCGACGTCTGGCGACGACAGCAAGGAACTGCCGCATGACCAGACGGACGCAAGTCTCGTACACTGCCGCCGGCCGCGGTGGCCGAGGGGACTGAGGCGCTTCAGTCACGGCCTGCACGGCCACTACGGTCGGGGGTTCGAATCCCCCCTCGGGCATGGATATTTGTGCCGTCCTAGTTCGTAAGTCGTTCATAAGTAGTTCGTAAGTTTAGGGAGTGATGACCCCGTAGTTAAGTCCCATAAGATTTACAAACAATTGAACATTTCGTACACTGCCGGTGCACGCGCGTCGTCTAATAGGCCATGCCACACGGCAACAGGTGCATCAATGCCGGAACAGCTCCACCAGTTCTCAAGTTCTTATGCCACGCGTTTGTTGCGCGATCCTGACTGCCAGGATTCTTCTTAAATTATCACTGATCGCTTTTCTTAGTTTCTGCGATGACCAAATATTTCACAGCAGTGGAAATTTTAGGAATGGCCCTAAATATTAGGGTCTACTAGTTTTAATTTTTTTAAATTATTTACAAAAAACACATTTTGAACCACTACTACAAGAAGTAGTCGTACCGGTTTTTTTACCCGGTTCTTGGCAATAACTAAAAGAAACCGGTTACAACCGACACCAAATAAATACCGAAAAAAACGGTTATCCAAAACTAAAATACCGGTATCGGTTTTAACCGGTCGGTTTTTCCCATCCCTACCCTGATTCACGTGAACCGCGACAGCTGCAGGGCGCCGTAGTGAGTCGACTCGCTTCTTCAGGGCGCAGGATCCATTCCTCCCGCGCTCAGAAAAATATGACTGAATCCTCCCGAGCCTGCAACGGTGTGGAAAAGGACGGGACTGAATCCTCCCATAACCTGTTTAAGCAGGTAGTTGGTGGCGGCCCGAGAACAGAGTGTGTGGCCAGACCATTATGAATATTCCAGGCAAGCAAAGCTATCTAGCGTATGTTCCAGTGTATGTTCCCACATTGTACAGTAAAGTAAAGTTAACTGGGGCTTAATTCTCACTCTGAGAGTCAGAGTAAACGTACAGTAATATCACTTTGGTTCTTACAATCTAAAGATCTGTGCAACATTTTCAGCAGTTGGTATACAAGTTTATTTGATACAGCGTCTAATTATAAACAGAGGACAAGACAGGCTAATTTTTTTTTTTCCTAAGGAAGGAGAAATTCTGCTTTCAACGGGAGGGCGGGACATGAGTCTCATTGAACTGGCTTGACTTAACGTGAATAGAAGCAAGTTACAGTAAGCAGATTCAGACAGATTTAGGTAGCCATTCTAATGTGGAGATGAAGAGGCTTGCTCAGGATAGGGTATTGTGGAGTGCTGCATCAAACCAGTCTCCGGACTGAAGACCACAACAACAACAACAACAACAACGTAAGCAAGTTATGAACATCTGTAGTTTCTAATAAAACTTACCTTAATAGGAAATCGGAAAATAGGAAATACTCCTGAAAGACGTTCGCGGATATTGTATGTATTATGAGCAATACTGTTAAATGTGGTGCTGGGGCATAGTAGGTAAGCGAACAGACTGTTATTTTTGCGACTCTGGTTCGATTCCCACTAGAAGCTTAATTTCATTTATTAAATTTCTTGCAAAATTAAACTTTTAATTATAAAATTATAAATAGACTATCTTCAAATTTGGAGGTAATAAGTAGAAAAAGGTAACACGAGAAAAAAATTCCATTAATCAACAGCGAAACGTGAAAGAGATAAGGAAAGCATGAGGCCGTTATAAACAAGCACAACGAAAACATGACAAGAATGGAGAATGACATTTGTATTCGCGTATTTTTCACAAAAATTTGTTTATTGCAAGTGGTATCTTGGTAAAAAGCTTCCAACGTAAACATTCCATAAGACAACAACAACAACAACAACAAAAGAACTGAACAAATTCGTCTGCACGAATGATGTTGCAACTCTGGAAGAAACGGTAGGAGCAGTAGAGAACCTACGCATGGAGACGAGATTTATAACGCCAAACTTCAACACTTGTTATGTGATCAACACTGACCATAGCGGATGACAGTATGAATGAACGCTGAACACTGGTTGGTGGAAGTTGGGGCTGGGAGCTGGTACCTGCAGGAGGTGCCACTGTGCTAGAATAGTTCGGGAGGATTCAGTCCTGTCCCCTGATGGCCTACCTGCCGTTGGGAGGACTTTGTCCTGCGCCCCTGCTTCAGCACTCAAAACACTTGACGTGCCGCAGCCCTGCATCCCGCTACCTGTGCTGATTCAAGTGAGCCGAGAAAGGTGCAGTAGGGCGATACAGCAAATACGAAACATCTGCGGAATATCAACTTGGTTTTAATACGTTATTCACTAGACTTAATTGAACGGCGCAGGATTTGTTTGCTACTACGAATTTACTATCGTGTTAAAGCGTAAACGTTTCCTAAGTTACTCGTATTTTCATACAAACAACTGTTGTAACAAAGGAAGCAGAAAATAGAACTATTCAAATGACATAAAAGTTTTCTGGGTGTTGTACCGCGTCATGATGTAAGGCTATTACGTAAATAACCGACGTCGGTTATTTAAGTAATAGCCTTGCATCATGACGCGGTACAACACCCAGAAAACTTTTATGTCATCTGACTCTGGCCGCGGAAGCCTACGTAAGTAATATTCAAATTCCAAAGTCATGAAACTTCTTCCAACCTTCAAAATTCCATAATTCAGTTTAAATAAAACAAGAAAGATCATGGTTCAAATGTCTACGTGCATCCAGAAATGAATAACTTTTCTAACCAATCAAAATATTTAAGATTTGTTCCTAAGACATATTTAATGCAATCAACAGATATTACTACAAGTATTAACATAAGGAAAGACATTTCACAATTTACATGACGAAACCACAAAACTGAACTAAAACTTTTCAATGTTCAGATAGGTATCCTAATAATCAGGTTCATCTTCAGTCAGTCAAATAAAAGAGAATCAATTACAGTTTCTTTAAATTCAAATTAAAAAAAGTTATTTTTGACATCTAACTGAGATTGCAGTTTCGTCTCACTGAAATTATTTGCCTTTGCTTCGAAAAGATGCGTTCACCTGGCACAGCTGTAGCAACAATGCATAACAACGCTTTGTTCACGCGAAACTACCTGAAAACACCGAAGGACTTGATAACTTTTCTTGGTGTTATCCCACTTTTCAAACCTTAGTCGACAAAGTCGAACAATTCGCTGACTCGAAACATCAACTCAGTAGCCAACTCTACAGTAGTGCGCCCATTAAGTGAGCCAGATGCGCGCTTTACCGGCTCTTCGATACCGACGCGACGTAAAAAGTGTTGTAACCAGCTATATTTACATTACCAGTAGTCCAAATTGCAACACGAAGAAGAACCGTAGAATTAACTGCCGTATTTATTTCGGAAGTAATATGTCCTACAAAGATCAGATCTCTGAAAAGACACCAATGTGAAGTGAGGAAGATGATGAAACTGGGATTGAGAGTTGCCGTAATTGCTGGGTAAAACCGCCCCTACACGCTAGGTACTGAATCGAAGAGGGCATGGTTGTATTGTTACTAAAGCTAATCTGGGGTAGTAGGGGGTGGGGTTTCCCGGGCATGTCGTGCTGCAGTCGTCGAAGTGACGTTTTGGGCAGGAGAGAGATCGAAAGGACAAGAAGTCGAGGCAGTCCAATGGGCGACAAAGAAGTCTGGGACTTGGCGCCCCACGCGTAGTCTCGCGCGTTATCCAGTTTCAATGTTACCGGCTGCAAGCTCTGAAGGTGCCTACGAACAACACGGTCCAACACCAGGCTAATGCCTCGGCCAGTGTGGAGTGAGCATCACTTGCACATGGCACGGTTTCGTCCGCTCTCCACCATTACTACATTCTGACTACCGCAACAAGGTTCACCTTTCTAATATTTTTAACGAGAACGTGAACGTTAGGTAGTTATCGGTATTTCAAACATTTGATGTGAACGCTGGGGATTGGCTAAACAGCAGACATGTTTTTATTTATTCAATTTATAAGAAACCTGATTATGCGTCTTTTTAAATAAACGCTTATTACAGTCAGAGCGTACTTAATTTCCACAATGACAACATTTCGCTGCCGATGCCCACATCTTGAGATAACCTGGCAGACGTAGTAGTATGAACCCTAAGCCACCATTTGGGAAAGAAATTTTTGTGACTTTCTTCTGGAATGGATGTGAATTGCGGCTTTGAGAGAACCGTAGAAGGAAATGCCTAGTAGTGGTGCAGTGTACCCTCCACCACGCACCTTACGGTGGATCGCGGAGTATGTATGTAGATATGTAGATGTAGACGAACGGAACTGGAGCTTTCCAGTCGTCGTGTTACAGATGGAAATTTAATTGTTCTATCATAAATTAGAATGTTTCATTACGTAGAATCTTTAAGGAATTGCAAATGCAGAAAACAGTGACTAGAAGGAGGGCTATTATGATGGTTTATAACATCAGGGAATAATTCTCATGATACTATACAGAGTTGTTGGGGGTAAAATCGGCAGAGGAGAATATAAATTGGGATAGAGGACATCCTACTTCGAGGGGAAGAGTCTCGCTCTGAATAACAAGTAGTTATCGGCCATATTAAACTTTATAGTGTCCTCGTATTTGGAGGACTTCAGCTGAAGAAACACTGCTTACCCTAGATCACGATACTATATATTTGTACAGCTTGTACAAAAAACAGACTGCAGTTATCAGAGTTGAAGGGCATGAAAATGATGCACTAGTTGGGAAGGGAGTAAGACAGGGTGGTAGCCTTTCCCCAATGTTATTCAATTTGTACATTGAGCAAGCTATAATGGGAAGCCAGGAGGAATTTGATAAAGGAATTAAAGATCAGGAGGAAGAAATTCAAACATTGCTTTTTGCCTATTATATTGTAATTCTGTCAGAGACAGCAAAGGACCTGTAAGAGCAGTTGAACGTAATGGACAGTGAGTTAAAAAGTGCATATAAGATGAAAATTAACGAGAGCAAAACAAGGGTAATGGAGCGCAGTCTAAGAAAAGGGGATGCTGAAGGAATTAGATTAGGTAACGAAACAATATAGGTGGTGTATGAGCTTGTTAATTGGGCAGTGAAGTAACATATGACGCTCACAGTACAGAGCATATAAAATTTAGAATGGCAGTGGGAAGAAAAGCGTTTTAGAAAAAGAGAAATTTGTTAACATCGAATATTAATTTTAGCGTAAGGAAGTCTTCCCTGGTGGCATTTGTGATCTGTGTAGAGTGTTGTCTTGTATGGGGGTGAAACATGGACGAGAAACAGTTCGGACGCTTTTGAAATGTACTGCTACTGAAGAATGCTGAAGATAAGGTGAGTGGATCGCGTGACTAATTAGGAGGTACTCAACTCATTCTTAGATGTCGAAGAATCCTCATTTTAGCGTTGGAGGAAAGAGTGTGGGGTAAAAATCGCAGAGGAAGACTAAGAGAGAAGAATGCAGTAAACAGATTCAAATGGTTGTAGGTTGTCGTTCTTATGAGGAGGTGAAGAGGCTTGCTCAAGATAGGGTATTGTGGAGAGGTGCATCAAACCAGTCTCCGGGCTGAAGACCACAACGACCCGTTTCGGTAATCAGAATCACTATCATTTCATCTCTCTCTCTCTCTCTCTCTCTCTCTCTCTCTCTCTCTCTCTCTCTCTCTCTCTCTCTCTCTCTCTTCTTTCGCTCTCTGTCGCTCTTTTATTTTTTCTAAAAATAGGGATTGTACATGTCTGCTCCATAGGAAGGGTGCATGGACTAGGTTTGTCACATCTCTCAATAAAAACATAGACTTCAGAAAGCACCAATGGCGCTTCACTCAAATCATTACTAAAGGAACCGTCGCAGTGTCGAGACACCGCACACCTGTTAGTCGACTGATGATAGCTTCAATGACTTCAACGAAATTGCGGACTGTGGTTTCGTGAAGCAAGAAACGTTGCTTTGAGACGTTAAAAAGTATTGTATAAGGTGAAGAATTGTAAGCAACTCGCGTTGTATTCTCTGCAACACTCTAGAACGGTACTTGGATTATGTACACTGTTAAGATAGCTTTTTGTGTAAACGAAGCTGTCGCCTTCTGGGGAAGAATCTTTCCCTGTCGAGGCAGCCACGTCGGTTAGACATTGCGACACCAAGATTCTGCGTCGTTCACCTTCATAGTTGGTCCAACGTCTTGCCACGTAAACATGCCCCATATTGAATGAAACTTTCACTCTGCAGCGGAGTGTGCGCTGATATGAAACTTCCTGGCAGATTAAAATTGTGTGCCGGAACAGGGACTCGAACCTGGGACCTTATCCTTTCTTCCAGGAGTGCTAGTCTTGCATGGTTCGCAGGAGAGCTTCTGTGAAGTTTGGAAAGTAGGAGGCGAGGTACTGGCGGAAGTAAAGTTGTGAGGCGGCATCGTGAATCGTGTCGGTATAGCACAGTCGGTAGTGCGCTTGCCCTCGAAAGGCAAAGGTCCCAGGTTCGAGTCCCGGTTCCGGCACACAATTTTAATCTGCCAGGAAGTTTCATATCAGCGCATTCTGCAGAGTGAAAGTTTCATTCTGGAAACATCCCTTAGGCTGTGGCTAAGCTATGTCTCCACCATATCCTTTCTTCCAGGAGTGCTAGTCTTGCATGGTCCGCAGGAGAGCTTCTGTGAAGTATGGAAAGTAGGAGGCGAGGTACTGGCGGAAGTAAAGTTGTGAGGCGGCATCGTAAGTCGTGTCGGGATAGCACAGTCGGTAGTGCGCTTGCCCGCGAAAGGCAAAGGTCCCAGGTTCGAGTCCCGGTTCCGGCACACAATTTTAATCTGCCAGGAAGTTTCATGCCCCCTATTGTGCAAGCAACGGTAACCTGTATTACGAATATTTTGAACAATATTTGTGACCTCGTGGGACGCCAGATATGCAGGCGACCATACATGGAGTAGATTGAAAACCGTGATTCGTCAGACGAACGAACTTGTTTTTGGTCAGAGCCACAGAGCCAGCTAGTCTTGCCGGCTGTACCAGGTGAATGGGAACTGCTTATAAATCCGCGTAGGTGCAGGTGACGCACGGGGCGTCTCCTGTAATTGTGGGGACGTGCGACTGTGCGGAGAATGGCCATCGGTCGCTCGCTGCCTGATCGCTATTCTCCTGGGTGGTCGGTTTCTCCACAATGCTGTGCCTGTTGGCATTCATATGATGCAGCTCATCTTTGCTACACCAAGAGAAAATTAAAACGGAATACATAAAACAGGTGATACAGTAGTTCCTTGAGTTTTTTGTTCACATATTATGCAGTTTTTGCCTATTCAGAATATTCGTTTTTGAGTCCACTGTTCACCTAGACGTTGCGGCATTTTAGTTGTCTGGTATGCGTGTGTTACTGGAAATGAACCGTTTAAACGCGAACGTCTCTAGATCGAGATTTCTCGCTATGTTGCGAGGTTCGTGTGTCGGTTCTACCATAGCACTTAATCAGCAGGCAAGTCAGAATTGGCAGCGCTTCAACATTCGATGTTCACGTATTACTGTTGCCACTCTGCAATGCGTGATGGAGAAGACATCAGATTCTTATATATAAAAATCCAGTTCTTTTTAACACTCTTAACGAGTACGTATTCACGTGGTTTTTATTCATTTGTAGATCTGTGAGAGAGGGAGGGAGACGAGCACACAGAGAAGAGGGGCACATTGAGCATTTCCTTATAAAAAATATCTACAACCTCGGACAATAAAGTTCGGTGAATAGAGCTGCAACTTTAACATAGATGAACTACGAATTACGGTTACTTACTGTTCTTCGAAATAGTCACCTCCCGTAACTATGCACCGCTGAGCCAACACCACCTCGAAGACAAGGCTCACAGCCGCGTCCTTTACGTGTGACGTAGGCACGGCAAACTGTGAGGCCTTGTCTTCGAGGTGGTGTTGGCTGAGCTCTGCGATGCATGTCCTGGAAACTTTGCGCGAAGTCTTCCTCTGGGTTGGTATTCAAAAGCCTTGTCATGTATCGTTGGATGTCAGGAATATCGCTAGTTCTCTTTCCTTTCAAAGCGAGTTTCAGTCGAGGGAATTAGAAGAAGTCTATAGCATTGAGACCCGGCGAGTATGGTGGTTTGTTCAAGTTGCCCCACCTACTTTTCTGCCGGGAACTGTTTGACGATAGTGGCTGTGTGTGGAAAAGCGATGTCGTGAACAGAAGACCAGGAACCTCGTTGTGCGTGAAGGGATCGTACCCTCCCCAGACGTTGCAAAAAAGGGGTCGAAATATCAATGATCATTTCACCGTTCAACGTCGTACCTCAACTATAAATTCCTTGTGGATAATGCCTTAAAGCTGGTAGAAGCTGACCTCGGGGAAGATCAGTTTGGATTCAGGAGGAACATAGGAACCCGGGAGGCAATACTCACTTTACGTCTTATCTTAGAAGATAGATTAAGGAAAGGCAAACCTACATTTTTGTAGATTTGGAGAAAGCATTTGACAATGTTGACTGGAATACACTCTTTCAAATTCTGAAGTCACCAGGGGTAAAATATAGGGAAAGGAGAGTTATTTATAACTTGTACAAAAGCCAGACCGCAGTTATTAGACTCGAAGGGCATGAAAGGGAAGCATCAGTTGGGAAGGGAGTAAGACAGGGTTGTAGCCTTTCTCCGATGTTATTCAATTTGTACATCGAGCAGGCGATGAAGGAAACCAAGGAAAAATTTGGAATAGGGATTAAAGTTCAGGGGGAAGAAATAAAAACATTGCGTTTTGCTGATGACATTGTAATTCTGTCAGAGACAGCAAAGGACCTGGAAGAGCAGTTGAATAGAATGGACAGTGTGTTGAAGAAAGCGTATAAAATGAACATTAACAAGAGCAAAACAAAAATAATGGAATGCGGTCTTAGAAAATCAGGCGATGCTGAAGGAATTAGATTAGGTAACGAAACAATGAAGGTGGTAGATGAGTTTAGTTACCTGGGTAGTAAAATAACATGTGATGGACGCAGTACAGATGATATAAAATGCAGAATGGCAATGGGAAGAAAAGCATTTTTGAAAAAGAGAAATTTGCTAACATCGAATATTAATTTAAGTGTAAGGAAGTCTTTTCTGAAGGCATTTGTGTGGAGTGTTGCCTTGTACGGGAGTGAAACATGGACGATAAGCAATGCGGACAGGAAGAGAATAGAGGCTTTTGAAATGTGGTGTTACAGAAGAATGCTGAAGATTAGGTGGGTAGATCGCATAACTAATGAAGAAGTACTGAACAGAATTGGTGAGAAAAGGAATTTTTGGCATACCCTGACTAAAAGAAGTGATCGCTTGGTCGGACACATTCTTAGACATCGGGGAATCGTAAATTTAGCATTGGAGGGAAGTGTGTGGGGTAAAAATCGCAGAGGGAGACCAAGAGACGCGTATAGTAAGCAGATTCAAGTGGATGTGGGTTGCCGTTCTTATAAGGAGATGAAAAGGCTTGCTCAGGATAGAGTAGGGTGGAGAGCTGCATCAAACCAGTATCCGGACTGAAGACCATAACAACAACAATGCCTTAACTATCGTAAAAGCTGATGAACATCGTTTTGATGCGTGATTTTTCGGCTCTGACCTCTTTCGACGAGGTCATCTCGGAGAACGCCATTCCAGGTTTTGCCGTTTCGTTTCACGATCGTACGGAGACACCAGGTTTCACAGCGCGGTTCAAGGAACTGGGTGTCGCATCCACCGTTTCGACAAAATCGTATGAAGCCTCAAAACGTGCCTGCTTCTGACCGTCAGTTAAGTGATGTGGCACGAGTTGACAAGGTTTTCCTCTTCTCAAACTTCTGGCTGAGGGTTTTTCGTACTGATTCACGGTTAGCCCAATCTGCAGTTCGTCCGCTGTCATGCGCACAGTTAATCGACGATCGTGAGTGATGAATGTCCTCAAAGTTTTCGTCACTGACGGCGGTGGCCGGTCAGCCGCTACAGGGATTCTCAGAAACACTTTGCGGTGTCCTCGAAAACGGGCAAACCACTCGTACACACACTTCATGGAAAGTGCTTGATCCCCACAAACACGTACCAGCATTCCTTACCTTTCTTTAGGTGTCTTTCTACACTTAAAACAAAACCTTAAATTGATCGTTTGCTCGGCCATTCTCCTATTCTCAATTCACAACCAATGCACCATCATCATCATTAGAGACTGATTAAGCCTTTCAGCGTTCAGTCTGGAGCATAGAACCTCTAATAAAATTCCTCCATGCTAAGATTAATGCCTCGTCTGATGTTATGCCTTTTACTCCAAAATCATTCTGCACCGATTCTAAGTACTTTCTTCTTGGTCTACCTCGGCTCCTCTTACCCTCCGTTGCCGAGTTCATGAGTCTCTTAGGTAACCTTACTTCTCCCATGCGTGTAACATGACCCCACCATCTCAGTCTGTTCGCTCTAACTGTTTCATCTATGGTGTTCATTCCCAGTTTTTCGTTGATTTCCTCGTTATGGACACCCTACTGTCATTGTTCCCATCTATTAGTGCCTGTAATCATTCTTGCTACTTTCATATCTGTAACCTATAGCTTATGAATAAGGTAACCTGTATCCACCCAGCTTTCACTCCCATACAACAAAGTTGGTCGAAAGATAGAGCGGTGCACTGCTAACTTAGTCTTGGTACTGACTTCCTTCTTGCGGAAGAGAGTAGATCTTAGCTGAGCACTCACTGCATTGGCATGCACTTAACAAATAATTCGTTCTACAGTTCTAACACGGAACACTCACTATGCTCAACTGAACTACATTGGGAGCAGGTTGTCGACACCGACCGTTACGAAAGTGCAGCGTTGCGATTCGCCTATGTTGCCTGATCGACCGTTCTTACTTCATTCACCGAACTTTAGTGTCGGATGTTGTATATTTGAAAGCAGGGTAAGCTGGCCGAGGTGGCCGAGGGGACTGAGGCGCTCCAGTCGCAGTCTGCACGGCCACTACGCTCGGGGGTTCGAATCCCCCCCGGGCATGGATATTTGAGCCGTCCTTAGGATTAGCTAGTTCATAAGTAGTTTGTAAGTTTAGGGACTGATGACCCCGTAGTTAAGTCCCATAAAGAAAAAGAAAAAACAGGGTAATGTAATTCCTCTAAGGGGAAGAGTTCACATGTTGGTAATATGTGCTCCTTGTTCAAGGTGGTCGCTCTCTACATTTTTTTTACAAATTTTCCGTTTAATAAAAAAGTTTTTACTGGTATAAATTATTGTTCAGGACAGTCAATTCCAGCAAGCATGGTTGTAATAAGCTTACCAAAGATATACATGGTGATTGCAATTAAACTTTCAAAACGCTGTAAAATTAATACCACTGGTCATATTTACGTCAAATTGCAATAGAATATTCTCGGAGAAAGGGAAAACGTATTGCTGAAGAAAAATAGTGTGAAAACAGATGGCACTGTAAGCAACATGATGACAAATGAATCATACAACAATACTTAAGGTGTAATCTAGACTTTAAAGAAACTGTACAATTCAGATTGCATGGGTGTACAAGGGTGATACTGTTAGACTGTTAGTTACGTAAGGCATCTTCCATGGCAGAATCATATCACATCGGATGGATAAAAAAATTGGTTTTTAACTGTTCTGAGACCAAAAACTGCCTAAATTGCATCAAGCACGTCGGTTTTTAATTGCCCCGAGGCGCAAAACCGCATAAAAAGAACCGATCAAACTAAAACAGGGTTTTTAATTTGCGTGTGACTATAGCAAAACAAGTTTAAGATGATGGCCACCGTTTGAAATCGAAAAACATCATGTTCCACAAGCAGTCGAAGTGTTTCTGAGGAGGCGTTCTGATTGTGTTGCACAATGCTTGCCTTCAACGCAGCTAAGTTCGCTATCGGAACCCTGAAATGTTCAAATGTTTGTTAAGCTTAAGGAACTTAACTGCGGGGTCATCAGTCCCTAAACTTACAAACTACTTATGAACTAATTTATACTTAAGACGACACAAACATCCATGCCCGAGGGGGGATTCGAACCCCGACCGTAGCTGCCGGGCAGACTGTGACTGGCTCGCCGCAGATTGCACGACCACTACGGCCGGCTCGCAACCCTAAACACAGCATCTTTCGGATATCCCCAGAGCCAGAAGTCACACGGATAGAGGTGATCGGGATGCCAGGCTGTAGAGAAATGGCGTCTGATTATCCTGACACTTCCAAAATGGCGCGTCAACAACTGCTCAACAGAATTTGCAATGTGTGGAGGTGTGCCTTCTTGCGTGAAAATGATCCCATTCACACATTCACGCTGTTGAAGAGCTGGAATGACGTGGTTGCACAAGACACACACAGCGCTTACCAGTGGCGGTACAGGAAACAAGGCCTGAAGCACCTGTCTCATTGAAAAAAACATTGGCCCTATGATAAATGATGCCGTAAACCCGCACCACACAGTGACGTTTACAGGATGAAGCGTACCGCTGATTGATTTGCTGGTGCATTTTCTGTTGCCCATATTCGACAATTCTGTGTGTTAACCTATCTTGACAGATGGAAGTGGCTTCGTATGTCCATTCATCGTCCACACAGGAAACCTTGGAACCAAACAATTTTTGATGTGTATTTTAATACGAGATAAATTTGAAATTGATGTACCGATATTTGATATTATTTATACTATGAGGCCAACGTGACGTGCTAAAGTTGGGGAACGCTGGGGTACAGTGTGCACAGAGTTCATTTCATACTTTTTTGCTCTTAAAAGAGAGAGCTGTGGCATATAAGTACATTGTTTAAATGCATTTATTTTGAAGAAAGTTTTCCAGTCGCACTCCTCTTAGACAATGTCTGATGTTACAGCCAGCAATAAATTAGGCATTGAAATGTGATACCGTCTCCGTGAAGGAATCTTTAATCTCGGATGACTTCGCTCTAAAACCAACACGATAGTACTAACATTACAGAGATGCAATATGCTATGACGCTGCATCACCTGCATTTTCTGTAGGAGAAATGCAATAGTAAATTAACTGCTTTTTAAAATGCGTATGATTGTTTTGGAACTATCAATGCCCAAAAAACTAAAATACTTAGTCAGTGACATCCAGAGGCTGATTCTACAGATACAAACGTGGAAATCTCTGGCAGAGTTTTAGAGCATGTAGTTCAGTTCAAATACCTTGGAAGCATCTTGTCCAAAGATTGCTCTTGTGAACGAGATGTGGAAAATCGAATTCGTGCTGCCCAACAAGCATTTGGACACTTAGCACGCCGAGTCTTCATGAAGAAAGACGTAAGGATGAAGACTAAGCGTATGGTGTACAAGGCAGTTGTCGTAACAACGCTTCTTTATGGCTCTGACGCATGGACGGTATGTCGCTGCGATATAAAGAAAGCTTCAGCGCATTCATCAGCAGAAGCTGAGGTCTCACTTGAAAATCAAATGAGAAAACCACATCACCAACAACGCAATTCTTGAGAAAACAGGGGTAAAAACATAGAGGCTACTATCATTGCTCATCGGCTTAGATGAGTAGGGCACGTACGTCGAATGGCAGGTAGCAGACTTTCCCGACAAATCCTCTGCGGTGTTTTCGAGGTCACTGGGAGTACTTTCTAAACGCTACAAAATCCAGTTAAAACAAACCCACAGACAATTGCTGAAGATCGAGTTCTTTGGCGCCGTGCCATCTCTGCAGTTGTGGAATACTTCGAAGAAGACTGTCGCAGTCTAGATGAAGTCAAGCGACAAGCTCGGAAACTCAGGAATAGTCAACCGCGAACTTCACCATCATTAATGTGCACCTACTGTAGGCAGATGTTGTTGTTGTTGTGGTCTTCAGTCCGGAGACTAGTTTGATGCAGCTCTCCGCCCTACTCTATGTTGAGCAAGCTTCTTCATCTCGTCACAAGAACGGCAACCTACATCCATTTGAAGCTGCTTACTGTGATTTTTACCCCACGCACTTCCATTCAACGCTAAATTCACAATTCTGTGATGTCTAAGAATGTGTCCTACCAATCGATCCCTTCTTTTAGTCAAGGTTTGCCAGAAATTCTGTTCAGTACCTCCTCATTAGTTACGAGATCCACCCACCTAATATTCAGCATTCTTCTGTAACACCACATTTCAAAAGCCTTTACCCTCTTCCTCCCCGCACTGTTTATCGTCCTTGTATCGCTCCGATACAAGGCAACACTTGACACAAATGCTTTCAGAAAGGACTTCCTTATTCTTAAATTAATATTCGATGTTAACAAATTTCTCCTTTTCAAAAAAGCTTTTCTTCCCATTGCCATTCTGCGTTTTATATCCTCTGTACTGCGACCATCATATGTTATTTTACTGCGAAACTAACAAAAATCATTTACCGGCTTTATTGATTCGTTTCCTAATTTAATTTCTTCAGCATCGTCTGATTTTCTAAGACTGCATTCCATTACTCTTGTTTTGCTCTTGTTAATGTTCATCTTATGTGTTTCTTTCAACATACTGTCCATTCCGTTCAATTGCTCCTCCAGGTCCTTTGCTGTCTGTGACAGAATTACAATGTCATCAGCAAAACGCAAGGCTTTTATTTCTTCGCCCTGAACTTTAATTCCTTCTCCATATTTCTCCTTGCTTTTCTTTATAGGCTGCTCAATGTACAAATTGAATAACATTGGGGAAAGACTACAACCCTGTCTTACACCCTTCCCAACCTCTGCATCGCTTTCATGCTCTTCCTAATGTAATAACTGCTGTCTGGTTTTTGTACAAGTTGTAAATAACCTTCCGTTCCCTATATTTTATTCCTGCTGATTTCAGAATTTGAAAAAGTGTATTCCAATCAACAATGTCAAAACCTTTCTCCATATCTACAAAAGCTAGAAATGTAGGTTTGCCTTCCCTTAATCTAACTCTAATTTAAGCCGTAAAGTGAGGATTGCCTCCCGCATTCGTACATTTCTCCTGAATACAAACTGGTCTTCCCCAAGGTCAGCTTCTATCAGCTTTTCCATCCTTCTGTAAATAATTCGTGTTAAAATTTTGCAGCCATGACTTATTAAACTGATGGTTCTGTACTTTTCAAACCTGTCTGTACCTGCTTTCTTTGGAATGAGGATTATTACATTTTTCTTAAAGTCTGAGGGTATTTCCCCTGTCTCATACATCTTATACATCAGGTGAAATAGTTTAGTCATGGCTGACTCTCCCAGAGACTTCAGTAGTTCTGAGGGAATGTCGTCCACTCCAGGGGCCTTGTTTGGACTTAGGTCTTTCAGTGCTCCGTCAAATTCTTCTCTCAGTATTGTATCTCTTATTTCATCCTCGTCTACTTCTTCTCTAATTCCTACAATATTGACTCATTTTCCTCTTAGAGCCTCTCTATATACTCTTTCCACCTTTGAGCTTTCCCTTCTTTGCTGAGAACTGGTTTTCCATCTGTGTTCTTGATATTCATGGAGCTGTTTTTCTTATATTCAAAGATCTCTTTTCTTTTCCTGCAGGCTGTATCTATTTTTCCCCTATTTATACATTCTTCTACATCCTTGCATTTGCCTTCTAGCCACTCCTGCTTAGCCATTTTGCACTTCCTGTCAATCTCATTTCTTAGTCGTCTGTACTCCATTTTGCCTGTTTCATTTATTGCATTTTTATATTTTCTCGTTTCATCGATTAAATTTAGTATGTCCTATGATATCCAAAGATTTATTTGTAGGCCTTGCCTTTCTATCTATTTTGTCGTCTGCTGCCTTCACTATTTCAGCTCTCAATGCTACCCATTTCTCCTCTATTGTTTTATTTCCCCCCGTTTCTGTCAGTTGTTGCCTAAAGCTCCCTCGGAAATTTTCAAGTACTTCACGTTCCTTCAGTTTATCCAGGTCCCATCTCCTTATTTTCCTACCTTTCTGCAGTTTTTCCAGTTTCAGCCTACAATTCATGACGAATAAGTTATGGTCTGAGTTTATATCTACCCCTGGGTATGTCTTACAGATTAAAACCTGGTTCCGGAATCTATCTCTTACCATTATAAAATCTGTTACCTTCCTGTGTCTCCTGGTCTCTTCCACGTATATAACCTTCGTTCGTGATTCTTAAACCAGGTGTTTGTTACAACTAAATTATGTTCCGTGCAAAATTCTACCAACCGATCTCCTCTTTCATTCCTTTTTCCCAGTATATATTCCCCTACATTTCCTTCTCTTCCCTTTCCTACTACCGAGTTCCAGTCTCCCATCACAATCAGGTTTTCATCTCCCTTAACTTTCTGAATGATTTATTTTATCTCCTCATACATTTTTTCGATATCCTCATCATCTGCCGTGCTAGTTGGCATATAAACTTGCACTACTGTGGTCGGTGTTGGCTTCGTGTCTATCTTTACTACGATAATGCGTAAGTTACTATGCTGTTCATAGTAACTTACCCGCATTCCTATTTTCTTATTCGTTATCATACCTACTCCTGCGTTATCACCACCTGATTTTGTATTGATAACCCTGTACTCACTTGACCAGAAATCCTTTTCATCCTGCCACCAAACTTCACTAATCCCTACCATATCTAACTTTAACCTATCCATTTCTCTTTTCAAATTTTGTAGCTTACCTAGGCGATTAAGGGTTAGAACATTCCACGCTCCGACCCGTAGAATGCCTGGTTTGTTTTTCTTGATGACGACATCCTCCTGAGTAGTCCCCGTACGGAGATCCGAATGGGGGACTATTTTACCTCCGGAATATTTTACCCAAGAAGATGCCATCACCATATAGTTATACAGTAGAGCTGCAAGTCCTCGGGAGAAGTAATGACTGTAGTTTCCCCTTGCTTTCAGCCGTTCGCAGTAAGTGCATGGCAAAGCCATGTTAGCTGATGTTAAAAGGTCAGCTCAGTCAATCATCCAGACTGTTGCCCTGTAACTACGGAAAAGGCTGCTGCCCCTCTTCAGGAAGCACACGTTTCTCTGGCCTCTCCACAGATACCCCTCCACTGTGGTTGCACCTATGGTACGGCTATCTGCATCACTGAGGCACGCTAGCCACCCCACCTCGGCAATGTCTGTGGTTCATGGGGGTGGCTTTCAGTATAGTATCTCCTATTTGATGTTCATCTACATCCTCTTCTCTTCCTACAATATTGTCTCTAAGTTCATTTCCTTTGTAGAGCCCCTCTACAGCATCACGTCACCAAGAAACACAAACTAAGTTGAAAGTGTAGAATAATCGGAAAGAATTTGTAAACTCAGAATCGAGTATGAGCCGACGACGGTTGTAGTTATGAGTCCGTGTTTGTTAACCCTTAGCTGCCCTGGCGAATTTAGTAACTCTCATATCCATGCAGGGTCATTTTTGACCCAAAATTCTTGGGTTAAATGTAATTGTAAATAAATTTTTGAATCTAAAGCATTTATTGTCTGGTTAATATCAAATTGTAAGGTAAACAAATTCATTTAAACATAGAAGTAATCACTAAGAAATTGTTTTAAAAGATTTGAATTTATCTGACATTTTTTAATTGGCATAAAAATTAGTTTTCATTAGAAAGACGTCATTTTCCGTGTTTTGAACTTCTGATGGCATGGTTCTTGCCATATGAATATATAAAAAAGATGAAACTTCCTGGCAGATTAAAATTGTGTGCCGGAACCGGGACTCGAACCTGGGACCTTTGCCTTTCGCGGGCAAGCGCACTACCGACTGTGCTATCCCGTCACGACTCACGATGCCGCCTCACAACTTTACTTCCGCCAGTACTTCGCCTCCTACTTTCGAAACTTCACAGAAGCTCTCCTGCGAACCACGCAAGACTAGCACTCCTGGAAGAAAGGATATGGTGGACACATGGCTTAGCCACAGCCTAAGGGATGTTTCCAGAAGGAAACTTTCACTCTGCAGCGGAGTGTGCGCTGATATGAAACTTCCTGGCAGATTAAAATTGTGTGCCGGAACCGTGACTCGAACCTGGGACGAGGTACTGGCGGAAGTAAAGTTGTGAGGCAGCATCGTGAGTCGTGTCGGGATAGCACAGTCGGTAGTGCGTTCGCCCGCGAAAGGCAAATGTCCCAGGTTCGAGTCCCGCTTCCGGCACACAATTTTAATCCGCCAGGAAGTTTCATATCAGCGCACACTCCGCTGCAGAGTGAAAGTTTCATTCTATAAAAAAAAGATGATTTGCAAACCATATTTGTTTAAATTTCTGCGCCGAATAATGATTTATATTTTTACCAATTTTTTCAAATTTGTACATAAAAATGTTGGTTACCTTCTTTAGACTTGACAGCATTCGTAAAAGCTCCCAAACATTTCACCTAGCGAATAAATATTAAAATGAAAACTCTTGGGGTTAAATATGATCGCGCCAGGACAATGAGGGTTAACCGGCCGGGAAGAGCAGAGGCGGCGGCTGGCAGATGCGGCGACGTTTCTGGGAACGCGCGGGTTGCGTTGCGCTGCCCCTGGGCCTCGCCGGCCAGCGATGGACGCGCGCCGCCGAATGCGAAGGAGCCTTGGCGGGCGTGTGTGGGATTCTTGGCCACCCACGCACACAGGGCGCCGCGGAATCACAAGCAGCCGCCTCATCTCGCCTCAGCCGCGTCCAAGGCGCATGCGACAGCCCAATCCACTGTGCTAATTTTGCACTGAGTATGCGAACGAACATAACCCCCCCCCCCCGCCCCGCTATTTAGCACCAGTAAAAAAGGTAAAGCAGTCAACAATCCGAAGATTGGTTTGAACACCACAGTGATTTACTAGGCATGGTCCTGTTTGGAGGTGGTATGCCGTTGCCTTCCTCCGACCTTCGAACTGACTCACCCAGCCAGTTATAGGGGGACCTACAGTTTAAAGTGGGTTCCGAACCACGGTGCTACTCGGTATTTTTCACATGAGCAATACTGCCAGAGGTGTACCCTCTGAATGAATCCGACCTCGGGGAAGATCAGCGGGCCCGGTGGTCTTGGGGTAAACCGCTCGACTGGAAAACAGAAGTGTCGCGGTTTCAAAACCCGGTTGGACCTCTGATTTTTTCAGTCTGCACTTTAACCCATCCTTCACCTCTCAACGATGTGAGGAGTCGCCAGAAACGACACGTGGTTTGGATTCCACGTTAAGCTGTAGGTCCCCTTCCCCGGTGGGATAACTGGGGTAGGCTACGGACACGCAAGTCGCCGAAATGGCGGCCAATTGAAAGACTTACATCAGGCCAATGAGCCACACGAAATTATTATTATTATTATTAGTTTGGATTTAGGAGAAATGTAGGAATTATGACAATGTCCCCTGGAATAGACTCTTCCAAATTCTGAAGGTAGCAGGGGTAAAATATAAAAGCAAAGAGTTATATTCAACCTATACAAAAACCAGACAGTGGTTATTAGAGTCGAAGGGCAAGAAAGGGACGCAGAGGTTGGAAAGGCAGTAAGACAGGGTTGTAGCCTTTCCCCAATGTTGTTCAATCTGCACACTGAGCAGGCAGTGAAGGAATGGATGGGCCGGCCGCGGTGGCCGAGGTGACTGAGGCGCTCCAGTCACGGTCTTCACGGCCACTAAGATCGGGGGTTCGAATCTCCCCTCGGGCATGGATATTTGTGCCGTCCTAGTTCGTAAGTACTTCATAAGTATTTTTAAGTTTAGGGAATGATGACCCCGTAGTTAAGTCCCATAGACTATACAAACATTTGAACATTTTTTTGAGAAATTTGGAGAGGGCATTAAAGTTCAGGGAGAAGAAATAAAAACATTACAGTTTGCTGACGACATAGTAATTCTGTCAGAGACTGCAAAAGATCTCGAAGAGCAATTGAATGGAATGGATAGTGTCTTGAAAGGAATATATAAGAAGAGTAATGGAATGCAATATCAGTGGAAGGAAGCTTAGGGTGCAATGTCAGTAAAACAGGCGATGCTGAAGGAATTAGATTAGGTAATGAGACAATAAAAGTAGTAGATGAATTTTGTTATTTGGGTAGCAAGATAACTTCTTATGGCCGAAGTAAAGAAGATATATAATGCAGAATGGTTTTGGGAAGAAAATCGTTTCGTAACAGGCGAAACTTGTTAACATCGAATATCAATTTAAATTTTAGGAAGTCCTTTCTGAAAGCATTTGTCTGGAGTACAGCATTATATGGCAGTGAAACGTGGACGATAAGGTGTTCAGATAAAAAAGATGATACAAGCTTTTGAAATGTTGTGCTGCAGACGAATGATGAAAATGAGATGGCTACATCAGGTAACTGATGAGAAGGTACTTAACCAAAACGGGGAGAAATGTTCAAATGTTTGTTAAGCTTATGGGACCTAACTACGGGGTCATCAGTCCCTAAACTTAAAAATACTTATGAAGTACTTACGAACTAGGACGGCACAAATATCCATGCCCGAGGGGGGATTCGAACCCCCGACCGTAGTGGCCGTGCTGACCGTGATTGGAGCGCCTCAGTCACCTCGGCCACCGCGGCCGGCTCGGGGAGAAAAGGAGTTTCTAGCTTATCCTGAGTAAGAGAAGGGATAGATTGATTGGACACATTCTCAGACATCAATGAATTGTCAACTTAGCATTAGAAGGAAGCTGTGGACAAAATCGTAGAGGGAGGGACGAATACAGTAAGCAGATTAAAAAGGATGTAGGTTGCCGAACGTATTTTCAGATGAAGAGACTTGCACAGGACAGGGTAGCTTAGAGAGCTGCATCAAACCAGTCTGCGGACTGAAGGCCACAACAACAACACCCTCTGAATTGCTGATATCGTTAGGAGAGTTAGTCACGAAGAAATTGTTCCATCTTGTGTGCTAGATGTTTCAGACGGAGGAAATAAGCCTGAAACGCCAAGAAAAATATAATAATTCCAATTCCAAAGAAACCAGTTGCAGACAAGTGAGAAAATTACAGAACTATAGGGTTAATTAATCGTGGTTGTAAAGTACGAACACAAATCATTTATAGACGAATGGAAAAAGTGTTGGAATCCGACCTCTGGGAAGATGTTTGGATTTAGGCGATAGGTACGAACATGCGAGGCAAAACTCACTACGTCTACATGCATCACATTTTCCGGAAGACGAAAACCTAATTTCTTAAACCGTTTTTCGCTATCGTGTTTACATGGTATAGCCTGAATCGGATTTCCTTGTCCACTAAATATTGCGGCTGAATAACAGCAGATTCGATTCCTGATTTAGTCAGCACAATCGCTATTTTTCTTTATTTAAATACATATATTTATGCTCACTCTAATATTTATACTTTTATTTCATATGAGAAGATGTCGCTCTGTCCTTATGTGCCGAAAATTCTTAACAAGAAAACACAATCTGACAAGCCAAGAACGCTTCAAAATCGGTTGCGTTTACATGGGCACGAAAATCGATTGTGGAACTGGAAAACCTTTTTAGAGAAGAGGATTTCCAGAATCGATTTTGGAGTGTTTACATGACCAACCAAAATCGCAATTGGGAAATCGGTTTACGAAAATCCAGTTTTGGGAGCTCATGTAAACGGGGTGACTCACGTTACGACTTAGAAGAGAGAGCAAGGAAAAGGAAGCCTACGTTTTTAGCTTTTGTAGATCTGGAGAAAGCTTTTGGCAATGTTGACTGGAGAACACTCTTTCAAATTCTGAAGATAGAAGTGGTAGTAAAATATAGGGAGCGAAGAGTTATATTCAACTTGTACAAAAATCAGACACAGAGTCGAAAGGCATGAAAGCGATGCAGTGGTTGGGAAGGCAGTAAGGCAGGGTTGTAGCCTTTCGTCAATGTTGTTCAATATGTACACTGAGTAACTTGTAAAGGAATCCAAGGAGATATTTGGAATGAGAATTAAAGTTCAGAGAGAAGAAATAAATGTGGTTTGCTGAGAGACAGCAAAGAACCTAGAAGAGCAACTGAACGAAATGGAAAGTGTTTTGAAAGCAGGTTATAAGATGAACATTAACAAGAGCAAAATAAAGATAATGGTGTGTAGTCTAACAAAATCAGGCGATACGGAAGGAAGTAGATTAAGTAGTGAGGCAATAAAATTAGTAGAGGAGTTTTGTTATTTGGGTAGGAAAATAACTTCTGATGGCAGAAGTATACAAGATTGCAGAATGGCTATGCGAAGGAAAGCATTTCTGAAGAACAGAAATTTTTTGTCCTGCAATATTAATTGAAATGCTTGGAAACCTTTTTTGATAGCATTCGTCTGGAGTGTAGCACTGTACGGAGTGAAATGTGGACCATAAGGAATTCAGACAGAAAGATGATAGAAGCTTTTGAGATGTGGTGCTACAGACCAACCTTGAAGATTAGATGGGTAGAGCACGTAAATAATGAGAAGGTAATACATAGAATGTGGGAGAAAAGAAGTTTCTGGCATTATCTTGACTACGAGAGGGGATCCATTCGTAGGACACATTCTGAGACATGAAGGTATTGTAAATTTGGCATTAGAGGAAAGCGTGTGGGGTAAAAATCGTAGAGGGAGAGCGAGAGATGACTCCAGTAAGCAGGTTCAAATTGATGTAGGTTGCCACTCTCACTCAGAGATGAAGAGGCTTACACAGGATAGGATAGCGTTGGGTGCTGCGGACCGAAGACCACAACAACAACATAACGTAGGTCTATAGAGAAGCGGAGCGTTTCTGAGGATTGGAAACAGGACAGATCATTCTCGTTTTCAAGAAGGATCGTTGATCAAGTGAACAAAATTGTTGGCCTATATCTCTGATGTCAGTTTGTCGTAGAGTTTTGGGACATATTTCATTTTCGAGTATTACGTAATTCAGGAAATTTCCTCTGTAGGAATCAGCGTGGTTTTCGAAAGCATCAATCACGTGAAACACAACTCGCACTATTCATCCACGATACGTAGAAGGTAGTAGATACAGTCTTCCATATAAGCGTTTCCTCTTTTAAGACATTTGAAGATCAGAATGCGAGGATACGGAATGGAATATGGGATTCAAGACTTCCTAGCTAACAACACGCATCATGTCATTTGCAATCGAGAGAAATCTGCAGACGTTACGGTGCTCTCAGGCGTGCCATAGGGAAGCATTTTCTTTTCACAAGATTTATAAATGACCCGGTAGATACAATTGGAAGTTGAATGAGACTTTTTGCGGATGATGCTGCAGTGTATCGTGAAGTGTGGGAAAGTGTGGCAAAATGCAGGAGAATCTGCAACGCATCGACGCAAAGTGCAGGGAATGGCAATTGAGCCCCAACATGAACAAGTGTTAAGAATTGCGCTTACACTTTAACAAAGATCTCTTACTTTATAATTATCATATAGCAGGACCAACGCTGGAAGAATCCTCAGAAAGTGTAGTCCGTCAACAAAGGCCGACGCTTGAGTATTGATCACCAGTGTGGGATCCAAACGAGGTAGGAGTAACATAAAACGTACAGAAGATCCAACGGAGAACAGCACGCCTCGTTACAGGCATATATAGTAACCGTGACCGTGGAAAAACAGTGATTTAATTTAAAAATTATGCTCTTGTTGTGTATTATGACTACTATTGCGATATTTTTTAACATTGGTTTTATTTAAATGAGTAGGCCTAAATTTTTATTGCGTCAGTCCATGAGCTTGTACATTACTTTTGTAAGTAGATTACTGGTGAGTCCTTGTGAGATGGGTATAAGCTTACTTCCACTCGTGAAACAACTTTTAGTGGCTGATCTATTAAAAGGAAGGGAGTGTTGCATGACTGTTCATTCAGGATGAAATCGGGACAAGTTTTTTTGTGTATATGTATTTCAATGTCTCCAAGAAGATTCATGGTTTCGCCTTTATCTGTAAGGTGTAAGATATGTACATTCTTTTCTATATTATCCACTGAGTGTTTATCTTCGGCCAAATGGATGGCACGTAGCCAGTTCGTTGTACACTTTAACGCGATATCGATCTTGTCACGACGCTTGTTACTGTGGAAAATAAACCGCACCAAAATGAATCTGAAATTCACCTTTACAGTGTTCTCCTGAACTCCGGATCTACTGAATCATTTACTTGGTTGAGCACAGGGACAGGGCAGTACAGTTGACGCGAAAGGCTCAAATGCCCTGAAACGTGCTCAGGCTGCATGTCCTCTGTTCTGCGATATGTAAACCAGGCGCTGTGGATGCGCCGAGTATCTGTCAACAACGCGTCTCGCTTTGAACTGTGCAGGCTCTAAAGCAGCACGGGAACCTGACGTTGCATTGCCAACATAGGATGCAACGCGGGACAGACCTTAAGGGAAAATGCGTGAAACAAGAGCAATACATCTGCAAACTTTGATCTCTTTCAAATGATTCCATTATCTTTGACAACAGAAAGAAATGAATTAGAATAAAGAGAATTGAAGGTGTTAGATTATAAAATGACGTTTTATTCGCTGGTTTAATTATTGTTTCTGTCATATCAGCATCTCTCGTAATTATTTTTTTAGTAGCACGAACAGAATGCAGGAGGAAACATCCACAGACAACTTACGTTTACGAAACATACTCAAACTCATAGTCTGACCTGCAGATTTGAAATCCATCGGCATTGTATGCGTTCGCCGTGGAAATCATATCACACGCTTCGGTATTTATCTCGCAATTCGTAAATTCTTCGACGAGGGAATGACATCGTATGTTAGACTTCCATTCTTCCTTTTACCCTCACATTTCACCCCAAAACTTTACGAGCTAGGGGCTGAAATAGAAGAAACTTTCAGTTGATTACTTTGCTTTCCTTTTCCGTGTCCATAATAATAATAATAATTACTATTATTTTCATCACAGCGGTTGGACAGGTCCTGAGCTTCTTTATTATCAACCTAAAGGTCGTCAAGGATAATCAAATGTTCAACTGTTTGTAGAGTCTATGGGACTTAACTACGGGGTCATCAGTCCCTAAACTTACAAACTACTTATGAACTACTTACAACTAAGGACGGCACAAATATCCATGCCCGAGGGGGGATTCGAACCCCCGACCGTAGTGGCCGTGCAGACCGTGACTGGAGCGCCTCAATCCCCTCGGCCACCGCGGCCGGCCCCCATTTACTTACATTGCTTAGTGATTACCTAATGGTCCTAATGACCACCTTTGCCACAAATAACGGCTGCGACGCGTCTTGGTATGGAAGCACTGTGACCTTTACAGATCGCTGAAGGCTGTTGCCACAACTGCACAAGCAAGTTACCTAAATTACGAGGAGGGGAGGGTGGGGGGGTTGAGCTCTGACGCCACGATGTCACGTCCTAGATGTTTCGATGGGGTTCAGTCTTACGAGCTGGGGCAGCCACCACACCACAGGCGACTCACCACTGTGTTCATCTAACCACTCAGTCATACTCCTGATCTTGTGACATGGCGTATTATCTAGTTGAAAAACACCCATTACCGTTGGGAAAGGTGATGGTCACGAAGAGGTGTCCCTCGTCTGTAACCACTATAGGATACTTCTTAGCCATAAAGGTGCCTTACGCGAGCTGCTCTGTACTCATGGGTGATCATGCGAATGTTCCCACCAGCTTGTTTCCGTCTCGCAGTGCATGTGTCAAGAGGTTGTAGACCTGGAAGTTGACGGGATTCGCACGTTCCCACCGGCATAATGCTTAAGATATTGGATACATCGAAGCACGCAACTCTTTCCACTGTGTCGACGTCCACCGATGATGCCCACGAGTCCATTTGAGACGTACTTCTTCATGTTACTTTTACTCAAACTGGATCATCGGCTGCGGAGACCCATCGTTAGGACTGTTCGGTGCACTTTTTGTTCGGATAAACTTCTACTCTGACTGGCATTAAAATGTGCTACTAATTCCTGTGCTGTTATACCAGTCTGCTTAGACCATAACGCCTGTCATGTGTAATGAAGGTGATTTTGCTTTGCTTTTTCTACTTGTTGAGGACACTCACCTCAGCATCCTCGAACGCCCGACAAGAAGTGGTTTCCGTAATCCTCGTGCCGAGTCTCCAAGCATCCACAGTCTGTCTTCCGTGATAGATAACGCGCCTCCTCCATTCTAAACAAGAACAGTATGCTCACCGATACTACATGCAGCCATTTTTCATAAAATGTCACCGATACCGCCTGGACGGGCTTATATTCATATTACGAAGAGGGTTTACATACCTCAACGTCTATGTAAATATACATAGACTTTGAGGTATGACAAAAAATCTGCAAATCTTCCTAGCAGCCGCGGCAGAGTGGCCGAGCCCATTGAGGCGTTATGCTACCATGTGCGATGCCGTTCCCCGTCGGCGGTTCGAAGCCCCCGTCGGGCATCGATGTTTCTACTGTCTTTAGTATAAGTTCGTTCATAAGTACTTTGCAAGTTAAGGGACTGATGACTCCGCAATTAAGTCCCATAAGCTTTGCAATCATTTGAACATTTCTTGCTGGCAGGGGATTCATCGAACGACCGTCATATTGTCTACCATTCCGCTATAGAAATGCGTGCAGGAAAATAGAACACCTAAATCTCTCCGTTCGCGTTCTGATCGAGTAATCACGGTCATTTATGTCTGTGTTGATGGGAATCAACAATATATTTTTCGAATCGGTGAGAAAATCGGCGATCGAAATTTCGTACATAGATCTCCCCACTCATAACTCCGACGTCATAATGATTCCCACACCAACTCCTGTATAATTACCTTGACACTGTATCCCCTGTTTGTGTAGATAAGGAACTGGAGAGGAACAATAACATATCTGAAATGATTCCATAACCACGCAGTTTGATTAAAAGCCCTTTGTGAGGTACAGTGTCAAAAGCCTTCTGAAAATCTAAAAATATAGGTCAATTTCAGATCCTTTGTCGATAGCACTCATCACTTGATGTAAGACCTAGTTGTGTTCCACAAGAAAGATATTTCGTAAATCGATGTTGATCTGGCGTCCATAGATCGTTTTGTTCGAGGTAACTCATAACGTTTGAGCACATGATTTATATTTCAAAACCCTGTTGGAAATCGAAATCAGTGATATAGGCCTGTAATTTATCGGGCTATTACTATTACCTTTCCTCTGTATATATGTGACGTGCAACTTGCAGACTTTGTGTACAGATCCTTCGCTGAGCGAGCCGTTGTATACGACTGAATCGAGATATCGCATCAGCTTACCTTTATACCGACCTAATAGATATACAATCCGGCCCAGAGTAATTTCCAATAAACGATTTAAGTTGCTCCACTACTCCGATGATATCTATTTGTATTCCGCTCATATTAGCAGCAATTGTTAATTCTAAATCTGGAATATTCACTTCATCTTCTATGATGAAGAAATGTTCTGGTCCATCGATGAATGTTTTTCACGGCGCTATACTCGTTCTGGTGAGATTCGGTGTTCTTCGAATCTTCTAACTTGATATACTGAGAGTATTCTCATGTAGCGGTGCAGGATATAATACTACTATAAGAGCTTACTAGTCCAGCATCGAGGAATATCTTGATAGCTGGTAGTACCAGGTCCACATGAATCACTGTATGGGGAATTGAGTTCATTGATATTTTCGATACTTTTTCTGTATCCTGACGTACAACTGTTTGGAACTAAGTATTTGATAGTCCGTCACTTCATGTGGCTTCCGAAATAGTGTTTTTAGGTGTGTGCTGGAGACTGTCTTCATAGTAAGGAAGTGGTTGCTGCTACTGGATTGTGCTGTAGCTAATTTGTGTGAAAAGTGCTAGGGTTTTCAAAATCGTCAACATTTCGTTAACTTGCTTTCAAGCAATTGCAGACTTTTCATCGATTAGTGGGTATTTAAAGATAATTTACGTTTTATACCATCTGTGGTGGTGTTGTGTAATACTGAAAGTAGTGGCTGTTTCCAAAATCGTATGCCTGAGTGCTGTGTACGGAAATACGCGGTGCGGTAGCCAGTAAGGCCGCATCATCAAGGTTTGTTTTTGGAAAAGCTATAGCGGACTATTCCGCGTATTTCCCAACATTTGCAAGTAATTTTTAACTTTATAGTTGGCGATTTACCACACCGACGTTTGAAAGCGAAAGTATAATTAATGTTTGTTCTTTCATTCGAAAGGGGGTTCGTAAAATATTTGACAAAATGTGTCTATAATTTGATCAAATTCAGCTAACAGCCGTCCCCGTCAGTAATAAGTCCCCAGCCGTTTACAGCCCCAAATGTTTACAACACGAAGCTCAAATAGGGTTGAAGTGTGCGCTAGAAGGCCTGTCTGCATTTGTACAGATTAGATGATTTGCTCGAGATGCTGCGAGGCGTGGTTTTTTTTTTTTTTTTTTTTTTTTTTTTTTTTTTTTTTTTTTTTGTTGAGAAAGTACCGTTCTGAAATTAAAAAAAGACGTGTTAAGACATCTCAATAATTGTATGCGCTCTGGTTACCTACATCTGTTGTCTACACACACACGAAATTACAATCTGATTCTTCCTTGTTTACGTTGTGTACTGAGTGTTTAGCCGGCTGCGGTGGCCAAGCGGTCTGCGGTGCGTCAGTCACGGTCTGCACAGCCACTACGGTCGGGGGTTCGAATCCTTCCCCCCCTCGGGCATGGATATTTATGCCGTCCTTAGTATTAACTAGTTCTTAAGTAGTTTGTAAGCTTAGGGATTGATGACCCCGTAGTTAAGTCCCACAAGTTCGACAAACATTTGAACATTTTGTACTAAGTGTTTAAGATGTCACCGATAATGGTGAGTCCCGTCGAGTATGAAGTACGGGGTGTTATAAAATTTCTTCGTGCTAAAGGCCTAAAAGCGATCGATATTCATCGTGAGATCCGTGCAGTTTACGGAGCAAACATTATGAGTGATGGAATGTTAAGATAGTGGTGACAGTATTTAAAGATGGTCGGACAAATTTGCATGATGAAAACGGAGTGGGCGTCCTTCAGTCGTTAATGGAAGTTTGGTGCAGGAAGTGGACAATAAGGTGAGAGAAAACAGACGCTTTACGATTTCCTCCTTGCGGGATGACTTTCCTAACTTTTATTGTAATTTTTATGGCATTGTGACCGAGCAAGACAATGGATGAAAGTTGTGATGCAGTGGTTAACAAGTCAGGTGGCAGACTTCTATGAGGAGGGTATTCGAAAACTGGTACAACGTTATGACAAGTTCCTCAATATTGACGGAAATTATGTAGAAAACTAGATTAAAGTACAGGCTTTCGTGTAAAAATAAAATTATTGAGATATCTTAGCGCGTCTTTGTTTAATTTCAAAACGGTACTTACTAAAAACACTCCTCGTATTTAGAGCCGCAACATATACGACAACTGTAAAAGTAGATATGGTTTTCTTTTGTGGCGCGTATGGCCGAATTGGTAGAGTAGAGATTCGGTTGCATGCTGGAAATTGTTTAAATGTTCAAATGTTTGTATAGCTTATGGGACTCGACTACGGGGCCATTAGTCCCTAAACTACCTCTGAACTACTTAATACTAAGGACGTCACAAATATCCATGCCCGAGGGGGGATTCGAACCCCCGACCGCAGTGGCTGTGCAGACCGTGACTGGAGCGCCTCAGTCCCCTCGGCCATCGCGGCCGGCATGCTGCAAATTAATTAGTCGTGCCAAGCTTACACGAGCTATCTTTCAAAACGCTATAAGAAAGAAACTAGAAGTGTGAAGAAGAATATATGCCAACGACAAACAACAGTAGTTGAAGAGAGAACTGCAAATATTGTTTCAGGAATGGGAACACACAATACACGTGCCATTAAAGCCAAAGTGGATCACTCAAAGGGCGTTTCTACCAACACTACATTCCCATCTATTTCTTTTCCACCATTCGCTTCACCAAAGGCTTCGTCGTAATGCCTATCACAATCTGTTATAGCTCTGCGAATGGTATCTACAAAAACTGCAAGGTTAGGCGGCGTTCTAGGCACGGTTTGCATTTCAGACGCTGCGTCATTTACAAACAATGGTTAAATCAATCTTGGAAATATGCAGCTGAAAATCCACACTAGCTGCGAGGATGTATAAATGACGGCCTTGGTCAGTCAATGTATGGTGTGCGCTTTTCAAAGAATACATCATTGTTCCCTGTTTTATTGATGGGATTCTAAATAGCTGAAGTTCTTTTCGAAGGCTCCGTCCAGTGGGAAAAAGTGGTAATAGTGAAAGCACTTGAATCAAGGTGCAGCAAAGCTAATGTAGTGAGTGCTCAGCTACTCTCTTCTGCTAGATGGAAGTCAGCACGAAGTTAGCAGTGCACCGCTCTATATTTCGATCAACTTTTTTGTATGTGGAGTAAAAGTTGGGTGGGGATACAGGTTACATAATTAGTAAGGTTGCGGTTACAGATATGAAAGTATCAAGAACTATTGCAGGTACTAATTGATGGGAAAAATGGCAGGACAGTGTCCGTAGTAAGGAAATCAAAGAAAAACTGGGAATGGACACCACAGATGAAGCAGAACGAACAGACTGCGATGGTGGGATTATGTTACACGCATGGGAGAAGCACGTTTGCCTAAGAAACTCATGAGCTCAGCAGTAGAGGGTAGGAGGGGTCAAGGTAGACCAAGGAGAAAATACTTACATTCGGTGAAGAATGATTTTGAAGTAACAAGCTTAAGATCAGATGAGGCAGCAATGTTACCATTGAATAGGGGATCATGTAGGAATTTTACTAGAGGGACTATGCTCCTGACTGAATGCAAAAAGGCATGATCCAATTATGATGATGATAATGAAAGATGTTTATTTATGCTACCGATCTCGCACTTCGTCAAACATACGTGTTAAAAAGTAGTTGTATACGTTGGTAAATACACCACGTACGTCTTTCACAAAGGAGATAGAACCGCGCCTCGTTCTGAATGTATGTGACTTGTCGTATTTAAACTTTTGCTGCATGTATAATAGAGCGTTTAAAACTGAGACACTCACCGGTTCTGCCATTCCATGTCATTGTACGATCCCATTGACCACTGGTTGCTGGTAAAATCTGTCAATATCCAGCATTTAATGGCTATTCTCACAAGATGGATTATAAGAAAATTAGAGTTTTAGTAACATTATAAATGAACTGGCCGTAGTTTCCATGCTCTTCTGCAATGGATGTTCGATATCTACTCACTAGATATGTTGATTGATCTGATGACTCTCATTTTTAATTGTATCGAGTATAGAGGAAACTTCATGAATCCATGGACCCTGCATGTCTTCACTGACTTCTTGCACACAATGAAAGAAAAAAATATTACTAAAATTCTGAAATGGACACTCGGAATATTTAACTTTAGTAGAAAAGGAGCTAACAAAGAACAATAATTTAGGATAATAACGGGTTAACAGCACTATTTAACTTAGTGATTTGAGATTCTGACTTTTATTATAGTGCTGATTTTTACTTTGCCACTGGTGGTAGATTACCGCCGAAATGTAGCTCATCTTGGCGTAATGTTGTCCAGTACTGGATCTTGCTGTAAGTCGCCAAATTCAATCTTTTTGGAGTCGAATTCGTTTAAACAAAATGCCATTAGTAATTGCACTCGTCATACGAGGCCATTTAATATTATTACTTGTTTAGCGTTCAGACAAAGCTCCTCCATAACTACTTTTTAGCCTCGCAAGCTAGCCATTTGGCACGCTTTTGCCATCTTTTTTCCCCACGTTATCACTTTTCGTTGAGATGGAGAAACACTCCATCTTTTATACATGAACACTATTTACAAAAACTCTAAGGCGGAACCGTTACACTTTTATAAATTAACATTACATTTAACAAAGCTAGTATTAGAAAGCAAATTATGTTTATATAAAATTCAAAATAGTGAATTACAATTTTTGGTAGTCTAACACACATGTTCAAAGATCATAAACTTATACTCATTGAACGTAATCGGTACAAAACATGTCAAGATGCACAGTTCAGAAATAAATTATGAAGGTGCACCAGCTCCACTAAAGAGACTGCCTACGTCACACTTGTGAGTCCTCTCCTGGAGTACTGTTGCCCCTTGTGGGGACCCTCACCAGGTGGGACTGACGGAAGACATTGAGAAGGTTCAGAGAAGGGCAGCTCGTTTTGTTTTATCACGATACGGGGAGAGGGGGGGGGGGGGAGCGTCACGGAAATGTTGCACGAATTGGGGTGGAAATCATTAAAAGAAAGACGTCATTCATTGCGGTGTGATCTGTTTGCGAAGTTTCAATCACCGAGTTTTACTTCTGAATGTGAAAATATTTTGCTAGAACCCACCTACTTAGGGAGACATGACAATCCCAATAAAATAAGAGAAATCAGATCGAAAACGGAACGATTTAGGTGTTCTTTCTTTCCGCGCGCTATTAGAGAATGAAACGGTAGAGAAAAGTTATGAAAGTGGTTAATGAACCCTCTGCCAGGCACTTGAATGTGATTTGCAGGGTATCTATGTAGATGTAGACGTATAAATACGAAAAATAAATTATGCTATTACAAAGAGAAGTAAGAGAGAATCAACTGAATTGAAACACTTGAAACTTGCTGTTACGGTACATCACACCAGTATATACCGGTACGGCTGCTGCTACAAGAGAGGCTCAGTATGGCGCCCTGAGTGTCCAGAAGAGTAGGGCAGCACAGGATATCATTCTGCACGGCACCTCCCGTGAAGTGGACCACGGGATGTTCACCTGTCGTGACGCAGCACGCGCTCTGCCTGACGACATGGAATTGCGCGCTGCGTTCTCTGCCACTTCATCAGCCACCTGCGGTGCAGTCGGTCGTCAGCCTCTTCACGGAGCGACGCTCATTTCTCCAGCTGATTCCAACTTCTTCATCATGCAGGAGGAGAAAGAGGGCCCTTCAATAACCCTTTCAGCCGGCGATATCTCCGAGTGCAGCTGCAGCATTACTGTTGTTTTGATAATGGAGCATCACCAATGATGCCCTGCGTCTTTTGCCCAAGCTCATAGTGACATGTCAAGTGCACTGTGACTGGTCAGATGAGTGAGGCTATGAATCACGATGACTGAACAAGACACCTGGTGTCCACGGTTTGAACTGACGGTGGCGCTGTGAAACATGCGGCCTGTTCTCTGGACATTAATGCTGGCAAGTTTAGTAAAAATTAGTTTCCGTTTTATAACATATTAAACGGGGAAATTTTGATTATAACGATCCGGTATTTAGTCATTTAGGCCCTTTATTTCTTCAAGCTAGAATTCTGGTTTCTTCAACAAGTGGTTGCAGTAGTAAACAGTTTCCCTTCTGCCATCTTTTATCTTATTGTTATTGCAAACAGCACAGTACTTACATCACTACTTACAGTTACTCTTTTCATTGTGAAAGAGAGAGTAGTCACAGAGAGTAGTTCTGTAGATTTCCAACCGAAGCTTTTAGAAGTGGCTCAACTTAGCTTTCTGGTTGGAAAGAAGCGTCCAGATTGTACAGAATGAAGCTACTGATTACTGCTACCATAAAAAATAATAATAAATAGATAAAAATAAATTTAAAATAAAATTTCCTTACGATACCACATTTTTGATTTCGTTATGAACCTGTAGGAAGCAATATATAGATGTGATGTATCCACCCCACCCATGTTTTTACTAAACTCACTAATGACTCTGGTCTTTTGGAATTGCTCCTTTCTGTTGCTTCCCCCCTTCTTGTCATTGGCATCGAGAGAGGCTCGCCGAGAGATGTTAAGACACTTGAGTACAGGGGTTACGGTGCTGAGACACCGGACAGACAGGTTATAGCGAATGGAAGTTGTTGTCGGGCGACGTCGGACGTTCGAGCTCATTGCCACATTTACGCTGTCGAGGCTCTTACCTGGGCCGCTGTGGAATGGCCGAGCGCTCTAAGGCGCCTTGCTTCGGAGCGCGTAGTTCCTCCCCTTATGGGTGGGACTGATAACCCCAGTACTTATGTTCCATAGATTTACAAACATCTGAACATTTCTTTGGCTACCTCGTCAGTCGAGTGCTTGAGGCGCTTGAAGTGCTGGAAGAGACGAATAACGTTACATTCTTGAATGTGGCACCACGATATACATCGAGTGTCAAAAGTCGCGATGCACTAATTTATTTCAAAAACTTTGGAGGATTTAGGTAACCTGAATATTCCGGTAAGGTATGCGAGAGGTAGTTCAAATGTTCAAATGTTTGTTAAGCTTAAGGGACGTAACTGCGGGGTCATCAGTCCCTAAACTTACAAACTAGTTATGTACTACCTTATACTAAAGACGACACAAACATCCATGCCCGAGGGGGGATTCGAACCCCCCGACCGTAGCGGCCGTGCAGACTGTGACTGGCGCGCCGCAGACCGCTCGACCACTGCGTCCGGCGGGGGAGGGGGGGAGAGGAGGAGAGGAAGTCTATGTTTTACGGTTAATTTCTAACATGGGCGACATCTTCAAATCAGTTATCTTGAATCCAAGTCAACTCTCTCTCCATATTTTTTTTTTTTTTTTTTTTTTTTTTTTTTTTTAATGGAGAGCACCGTGTGATACATCAAATAACATCAGTATTTTCTAACAAATTCATTCCTGTAAATGGATTCGACGTAGCAGCTATAGTTCGGAAGTCACAAGATATCTCTTTCGCACGAGGTATTTTGTTCGTTGACGAGGCAAATTTCTTCGTTAGTGATGAAGTCAAGCGTCAAAACCACAGATACAGGAGTGACCAGAATCCGCACTTGATGGAACCCTCAAAGGCAAAAAAATCAAATGTTTGTAAAGCTTATGGGACTTAACTACGGGGTCATCAGTTCCTAAACTTACAAACTACTTATGAACTACTTACGAACTAGGACGGCACAAATATCCATGCCCGAGGGGGGATTCGAACCCCCCACCGTAGTGGCCGTGCAGACCGTGTCTGAAGCACCTCGGTCCCCTCGGCTACCGCGGCCGGCCCCTCAAAGGCAGTTGGCAACGTAAAACTTATTGTGTGGTGTGGAGTATGGAATACCCATATAATTGTACCAGTTTTCATTTACCAGAACCTAACAGCTCAGAGCTACCTGAAAATGATGCACGAAGTAGTATTTCTCCTATTTCTGAATGAAGATGGGAATGGGAGCAATTGTTTCTCAGTGGCTAGATGTTTAATTTCCTGGTCACTGAATTGACCGACATGGGTCTGTGGAATGGCCACCCAAATCACCTGATCTCACAACTACTGATATTTATATATGGAGCCTTTTAAGGCAAATCGTATATGCATCTAAAGTAAGAAACAGGTACCATTTCGAGCAACGCATTGAAGAAGCTTGTGACGGCATTTCTGTGGAAATCCTTCTGCGAGTGCTCGAGATTGGATTCAGCGCCTCAAATATGCTTTGACTAAGAGGAACAGCAGGCTGACCACACTAAATGACTGTTATTTAAAGAGAACACTCCAACTTTTACCTTAAAAAATCTGTTTACAAGAATGAATTTGTCAGATGTGATGTAAAACACGAGCCCCTTTTCTGTAAAAATAAAAATAAAAATAAATTTAAAAATTGCCGATTTTGAAGTGGTACCCATGTTCGGTGCATACCATATAAGATAGACACCTCCCCTATGCCTTAGCGCAGTGTTTCCCAACCTTTTTAAATATGCGACTTCCCTCACAAGAAAAATATGTTTGGCGACCCTTGTCCCTCTCCTAAGCCATAACGATACTATTTGAGCGATCTGAAAACCTACGATTGTAATTTTCTTTCTGTTGATACTAGTTTCTTGTAAAAAATAATGTACAGTATTATATCTTATACAATGAATTTGTAAAGGTCTTTTTTTTTTTTTTTTTTTTTTTTTTTTTTTTTTTTTTTTTTTTTTTTTTTAATGCAACACTCTCTACCTTTACATTTTACATGATTTCCGGCAGATAATACATTTTACACAACGAGTGTTTCTCATTTAAGGTAAGAGACAAGGGAATTGTACTCGTTAATAAATTTGTCACTTTGTGGTAAACTTGTAAAGACGTAGACAGGTCTTTTGTTGGGACTCACCAACAATTACTTACTGCAAATTGTCCTGTTATCAACTGATTCCTGAAAACGGCCTTCATACTTTGTGTTTATTCAAAGTTAACACTGTTTTTCTTGCAAAACAATCTAATACGCTCTATTCATTACGTAATTGTCATGTAAAATACTATCATTTTTATTATACCCGAGTTTTATATTATTGAATATCTAGTGTTCAGAGAAGCATTGGGATGGTCATTTATGGTGAAAGTATTTCCTACAGTGACAAGCATTGGGCTGGTTATTTTATGGAGAAAGTACACCCTACAGACTTAGCGACCCCTGGGGGTCGCGCCCCACAGGTTGAAAAATGCAGCCTTAGCGGAATGTTCAGATTTCTCAACTGCTGCAGTTTTTTGAAAGAAAGCGACATTTGCCTCACGCGGTATGTGTGTAGGCGGCGGGGCACGGGCTGGGAGCAGTGTGGTACGCGCAGCCCTGATCCCCGTTCGTCCCCGGCGACCTCTGGCCGGAATACCCACTCCCCTAGTATAGCTGCAGGAAGTGAGCGAGGAAGCCTGGCTGTGGCGGCGGGCCGCTGGAAGGCCTTGAGAGTGCGCATTGTTGACTCACTCTCCAGGCCGCGGCCGATGCCGAGGAATGCGGTTCGACTCTCGCCTTCTGTACAACAAACACAAGGGCCGCGCACCAGGTTAAGACTCGCTGCCCGCCGTGGGAAGTGGCCGATTCGCCCCGCCGATTTACGGGGGACCGAATCTGGCCCCGCTGCCGAACACTTAACGAGTGAAGCGGCCTGTCTAAAGCGAGCAGGAATTAAGGTTCAGGCTGTTGTCAGCTCTGCTACAGAACACACCGCTGAAACTGCCCAAGCTATATCAGCAAGTTACTTCTTCCGTGCTTACGAATTTCCTGAAGGCTTTTGACTTAACCGCTTCAGATTCCGTGTGCATCATTTATAAAGGGTCTACTTTAATCTTGTGTGGTTCGCGAACGAACTAGTTCGGAAGAGCGCTTCCACAGGCGAACTACGCGAACTAGTTCGCAGACCCTTCGCCTCTTAGTTCGTCCGCTCCTTTTCCGAAGACTGACGGGGAACAGCGAGAGGACGCGAGAGCGCGCAGAATCGCGTGATTGCCTTCTGCCAGTTACCGTCATTTCGGGCTGAGATGCAGCTCAGTTGTAGTTCCCTGCCACAAATTTTCTTTTCTAAGATATTCAAAATGTTCAAATGTTTGTATAGTCTATGGGACTTAACTACGGGGTCATCAGTCCCTAAACTTACAAACTACTTATGAACTAACTAAGACTAAGGACGGCACAAATATCCATGCCCGAGGGGGGATTCGACCCCCGACCGTAGTGGCCGTGCAGACCGTGATTGAAGCGCCTCAGTCCCCTCGGCCACCGCGGCCGGCTGTAAGGTATTCAGCAGTGTCTAAATATAACCCTCATTCCATTGTGTAAAGAAGTAAAGACTCTTTTAGTAGTAGTAGCAAACGCCATAAAGAGCGGACGAACTAAAAGGAGCGACCTACTTCGCGGCTGAGCTGGGAACTAAAAGGAGAACTACTGGTCGCGAACTAAAATATGCGCGATCGGTCGCGAACTAAAATATGCGCGATCGGTCGCGATCCAAAATATGTACAATCGGTCGCGAACTAAAACATGCGTTACCGGTCGTGAACTATTATGCCAAACGTATCTCGCTTCTTAGTTCGTTGGATTCTTTTCCGAAGACCGACGGACAATAGCGAGAGGGTGCACAGCAGAATTAAAAATCACGTGTTTGCCTTCTACTGATGAGAGCCATTTTGAGGTGAGCATCTGCCTGCAAGATTACATAGTTCAGTGCTACAAAATTCCTGTTTTGAAGTAGTCTGCATTCTGCAATATCTGACAAATAAATTCAGTAATGCCAATATATAGAGATAACTCTAAACTTAAACGCGAGAAATTATCCAAAAACTGTTTATTTTAGTGAGCGCTCCCGATCGCGAACTATTATCCTGACTGGGTACACATTTTCAGCTTTGCCCAATCGCAGTTGATGTCATTATTCCATGAATATTAAATAATAACAACTACAGGATCATAAGTGACGTCTATTTTTTCGGAACAGACGCCACATGTATATATATTATGCGCAAGTCTATTATACTTGCCCAACGTAGCATATGTGAGTTACATGGTTTATAGAGATGTACGCTGCTCAAAACAATTAGGGAATTAGGCGAGATGTCATACGTAGGCCTTTGCATACGTATTTTATTTAGATATTGGTTACTATTATAATTTCAGTGTGATACAGTACGATAATGTACGGTCTCTACTTTTTACTTGAGGTTGACATGGCGTTTACTTAGAATGAGGCACAATGGGGCTACAATAATAGTGAGAAAGTCATTCTCGTTGGCCACTAATATGGTGCGTCATCACCTCGGACGGCCAGAACAGTTGCACACCTGCGTGAAATGGACAGTATGAGGTTATCAATCACCTTCGTGAGTGCAATATCCAGCTCGGGAACCGTTGTGGCAGGTGTTGGTCAGGCTGCAATGCGTCTGCCAACTGCACCACAGACATGTTCAATCGGGTTTAAGTCCGGTGAACAAACTGGCTAGTCCATTCAATTCTCTCAGCTTCGAGCATGTTGTCCACCAGTGCAGCTCTGTGTGGACGAAGTTTATCGTCCAGTAGAAGGAACCCATCTCCTGTGGCACCACCGTAGGGTACAACAAAAGATCGAAGAATGTCGTCTCTGTACCTGTGAGCAGTCAAAGCGCCATTCTGAGCGACATGGACGTCCGTACGTCCACTACTACTGACTCTTGCCCATACCGTTCGTCCACCACCATGATATGATGATGTTTCCTAGCATGAGCAGGATTTTTCAGAGTTCCATGTCCTCTCCAGATAGAACGACACAGAATATTGATTCACGTGTGAACAGAACACGGCGCCATTTATTACGACTTCAATCCTGATGTACCTTCGTCTAGTTTCTGCGGGCTGAATGGTGTCCTGGTGTTAGTGGGACACACTCCATAGGCCTCCGTGCATACAGGCTACACACCGAAGGCGATTTCGGACTGTTTGTTGATAATGCTCGTCCTGTTGCTGGCTGGAGGGTGCGTTGCTGCTGAGATGCATTCAGCCTCCTGTCTCGACGGGCTGCTAACCGGATATAACGGGCATCTCTGTCGATGTTACCCGTCGACGACCTTGGTTTCGCCTTCTTTTAAACGGTTCCTGTTCTCTGAAATCGCGTCCACGTCCTGGAAAATATACTCTGGTACTCACCTAGGATTTTTATCTGATACATTTCACTTCTTCCACCTCTGACAATTTAGATGACGTGAAAAATGACATGTAGGACTCTGGTTCAGGATCCACGTTAAACTGTAGGTCCCCCTATAACTGGCTGGGTAAGTGAGTTCGTAGGTCTGAGGAAGGCAATGACATAACACCTCCAAACATGACCATGCCTAGTAAAGCACTGTCGTGTTCAAACTAATCTTCGGATTTGTGACTGATTTTAACAATAGCTGCAGCCACCCTTCCTAACTGTCTCTTCCGCTTCCAACCTTCCTGTGGCTTTCCATGTTATAGCTTCAGGTAAGTCACGTTGTTGTTGCATTTCACTAGCTGCCCACCACACTGTCTGAACCCAACTTCTTGTTTAATCAGTTTGGCAAACATAAGTCAACACCAACCCCGTCTGCATCAAATTTCTGTTATTACCACTATCTCGGTTGCCGTAATGTTGTTGTCTCCACTCTTTAGATCCGACAGAAAGACGTCATCCCACCGATGAGACTACTTTAGAACCTAGATGTCTCAACTGATCCTTTAATTGTTTTGACCACTGTATATGCTATGTAGAATACTAATATAAAAGTATTTGGAACAACGTATTACTGTCCTCCTCAAACTATCTGTCTTTTTGATAAAGTATTCTGAAACGCATGTAGACCTCCTTTAACCATCTAACCCATGTTATCTTCCTTTGACACTCAGACCCTTTGTAAATTGTAGTATTAAATTATACCTCGGTACTTTCAATTATCTCTACGTGCGAGATACAGTTTGTTATGCATTGAAAGCATGTGTGCATCCCTTTGGAATCGTTTATGGTAAGGCCTAAACAAAGCATAGCGACAACCTTTCATATGTGGACTGTCAAGAATAGCGTCTTACCATTTGTAAGTTGCACGTCTCGTAGTACTCTGAGTCAACCAAGCCACTAAGTTTATTGCAGAAACATACTGATTTATTATTCATTTCTCTATACGAAGGTTGTGTGTCGCCGAAGTACTTTTTTCTATTATTTAAAGAAGTTGATAAACTGTTTTATGGTGTAGAATTCAAGACAACACACGGCAGCTTCGTATTACTGTGACATACTGAGCGATAGCGTACGTATATATCTGAGGAAAACTCTAGTTAACTCATGTTTTCCTTATGTTTAGTATAATACCTATACGCTGTCTTTTGAATAATAAACAAATAACTGTGGAAATCATCGACTCAGTTAATAATACTCTTACAAAGCCATCGTGAGATTATGAAGTAATACTGCATATGTGTCGAATGTGCTCGTTATTGTTATAGCGTAATTGGTATCGGTCTTGTGCACAGACGTTGCAGGGTGTTGCTTCGATCCTCCCCCATCGCTTTTTTTTCTACTCTTTTTGTCAGAGATCCCAGCTTCATACCCTGGCTGTGGGACAAATTTTAATTCATTGTCTCCTCTTATATCCGATAAACTTACAAAGATTTCATCAGTATTACTGTCTTTACACAGAAACCTACTCAAATATGGAAACTCCAATGGTTCAGCGGACAGCATCTTTGTTTTGCACAATGAGGTTAACAGCGCAACTTTCAGTTCTATTCATAATTATTTCATGGCGACATTTCACTCATAGCCGTAAATGGAAGTGAGGACCCTGTAAATCAAAGGCCGCACGGAATGACCGCGTGGTCTAATGCGTCGTGCTACGGACTGGGCGGCCGTACCCGCCGGATGTTCGACTCCTCCCTCATGCATGTGTGTGTGTGTGTGTGTGTGTGTGTGTGTGTGTGTGTGTGTTGTCATTAGTGTAAGTTAGTTTAAGTAGTTTGTAGGTCTACCGAGTGATGACCGTAGAGGTTTGGTTCAATAGGTGTACAAAAACTTGAAAATTTGAAAATAAAAAGAACAAATACGTTACCATAAAGAATAATATTACTAGCAATTCTTCCTTGGAGATTAGTGGAAATACTACTGAGTGTTCAGTATGGATAAAATAAGCAAAAAAAATTAGATGAGCTTGACGAGAGACTGCGCTTGATTATAGGTTTACGGAACAGAAGTTACTCATAGCACCAGCGGCATTTTTATAAAATGTATTAAGTACATGACCTACTTTGACACCCCGTTCATGTCACTTTCAGATCCCTGTGCAAAACTAACTTGACATTACTGAATTGGAATACGTGCCATGAATATTCCACTGATATCTCGGATTTTAAGACGGAACAGTTTACAAGATGTGTCTATTCCAACCATTTAACAAAAATGGTGAATACGTATGAAAGTTATTGTTAGTTCACTGGAACACGCACAACGTGTAAATAGTTCTTCCTAGAAATCCTCCGTACTAATGGAATATACATGCCACCTATTCCAGTGGAGTAACTTTTCGATATCACGTTTGTTTTGTATAGATGCCTGAAGACGACACGAATGGTAGGAATGCTCGTAAAATTCATAAATTTTATAAAAATACAACTGTTACTATTCGTTATTTCTTCTCTGTAAACAAAATGTTTTACACCATTTTGTCCACTTATTTCCATCATAAGTATAGCAGTGGTTCTAAATTTTTCATCCTTATATACACTTCAAAACGTTTATGCTCGCCATGAATAGTACTCTAAACCTACAGCCACTTGAAATTACTATAAACTAACGCCCCTTGTCCCTCCATTAATAAACTGGACAACCCTTTGATGTCTCAAAACATGTCCGGTTAATTCATTCCTTCAGATGGAAGAATAAAAAGTTTCATAATTGATAAATTTAACCTACGTGCGTATTAACATGCACTGAAACACGCACCTTACAACACAATGACGAAAAGACACACAAACAATGTAATATTAGCATTTATCTATTTTACGACTGTGGAAAGAGACCCACTAACACTAATGGTAAAAGTAATACAAGGAAGTGTTAACTTTATTAGACTGATTTTTATAAATTTACGAAACATTTGAAGACAGGTAATTCGGTGGCCATGCGGGTGAGTGACAAATCCAAAGATACGGACTCAAATCCCAGTCATGGGATTTTCTGTCATTTTACCAGCGTCATTTTCAGTGTGAGAAATGCCAAGTTACCGTTTCACCGTTTATATTTATTAAGGTTGTTTTCAAGTGGCGCTCTACTGCTGCAATGTACCATATTTAGAAAAAAATCATGCTTGCGCCAAGAAAATGTTTCAAATGTTTGTATAGCTTATGGGACTTAACTACGGGGTCATCAGTCCATAAAACTACACACTACTTATGAACTAACTAATACTAAGGACGGCACAAATATCCATGCCCGAGCGGGGATTCGAACCCCCGACCGTAGTGGCCGTGCAGACCGTGACTGGAGCGCCTCAGTCCCCTCGGCCACCGCGGCAGGCTTGCGCCAAGAGCAGTACAGTAAGTTTGTTTATTACACTCTACCGGATTCGGTTCTGTCTGCCATCAACAAGTGATTCTAAAGATACTGCGTATCAATTATTACAAGAGTTCGTTTCTGTAGGTCTCCCTACAACTGGCTCGGTGAGTTCAAAGATAGGAAAGAAGGCAATAACATGCCAACATAAAATACGATCGTCCCTACTAAAGCACTGTGGTGTTGAAAACAGACTTGGTGTTACAAACTGCTTCATTGACTTCTTGTGTAATGAAAAGGATGGGGTAATGAGTGACGGCCGTTAAAATCTCAGCAGTATCGAAGAAAGATAAAAGTAGCGAAAACAGTCGTGATTTTTTTTTCAAAGTGTTTGGATCCGTATTTGTCTGCAACAAACTATACTCCATCCTACATGTCTCTAAATGCCCACCTGTTACCGACCGGCCGTCATGTCATCCTCCGTCTGCAGGCGTCAACGGATGCGATGTGGAGGCGGATGTCACCGTTATGTCGGCTTTCTTGACCAGAGTCGGTACTTCTCAATCAAGTATCTCCTGCATTGGCCTCTCAAGGGCTGAGTGCTACCCGCCTACCAACAGAGTTCGACTGACCCGGACGGTGATCCATTCCAGAGCTGGCCAAGCCCGGCAGCGTTTAACTTTGGTGATGCAGCGGGAACCGATGTATTCACAGCGGCACGGCCGTTGCCTGTATGCTTGAAGTGACTCAGGAAAATCACTGAAAATACAAATCATGCAGACTGGGAGGTGGAAGTAGGGTAGAGGCCTTAAAACCATTTCTCGAAAGTACGATCCCGTCTTGCTTATTGCGCCATAAATCAGAGTTCCAATTTCTTTCACATCACTGTATTAACGACTGAAAATGCTATATTTTCGTTCCTCTGTGTGGCACTTGACGGGTTAAATAAAAGGCTACGGACATAGGGCGCCTTCTTCGATTTAACAAAGGCGTTTGATTGTGTTGATCACAAAATATTGTTGCAGAAGTTGGAACATTGTGAAATACGAGGAGTAGCACACAACTGGTTCACGGTGCCCCAGGGAACCGTTGCTGTTTCTTATTTATATAAATGATATGCCTTCGAGTATAACAGGTGATTGTAAAATATTTTTGTTTGCTGATGTACCAGTTTGGTAGTGAAGGAAGTCGTTCGTAATATTGACATAGTATCAAATAATAGTTCAAGGGATAAGTTCATGACTTGTAGATAACAAGTTGATGTTAAATCACGGTAAAACTCAGTTTTTACAATTTCTTACACATAATTTGACGAAAGCTGACATTTTGATTACACATAATCGGCATATCATAAGTGAGACTGAACAGTTTAAATTTCTAGGTGTTCAGATAGACAGTACGCTGTCGTGGAAAGCCCATGTTCAGGAGCTTGTTGCAAAACTAAATTCTGATTATTTACCATTAGAACAATATTTGAAATAAGTGATTTGTCAACAAGAAAAGTAGTCTACTACGCCTACTTTCACTAACTTATGCCGTACGGCGTTATTTTTTGGGGTAACTCGACTGAAACAAAAATGATATTTTTGGCTCAGAAACGGCTGTTCGAGCAATATGTGGTGTAAGTTCAGAAACTTCATGTCGACCCCTTTTCAGTAGTCTGGGAATTTTGACACTGGCGTCACAATACGCTTTTTCTTGATTGTCGTTTGTTGTTAATAATATCAGCTTATTCCCACTAGTTAGTAGCTTTCACTCGGTGAATACTAGACAGAAGTCGAATCTACATTTGCAAGACACCACCATGACACTTGTACAGAAAGGTGTGTAGTATTCTGCAGCATCCATTTTCAATAAGCTGCCACAAGAACTAAAGAATCTTAGCACTAACCCACACGCTTTCAAAACTAAATTGAAGAGTTACCTCGTGGCTCACTCCTTTTATTCTGTCGAGGAAGTCCTAGAAAAATTAAGCAATTAAACTAATTCAGTTTTTTTTCTTTATTCATTCTTTTCACTTAGTCTTTAAATTGTCGTGTGCATAGGACTACTTAATTTCCATTACCATTCGTGTATTAAACTTCATGTATTGACTTGTTCTATGACCATGGAGTCTTATTCCTCAATTAGGTCCTGCGGAAAAGAATACCATATTATTATTATTAATGTTTCCTGTCATTTCAGCACACTGTTAGGACCTTTCCTTCAGTGAGCAATCGGCCGTGCCAATCAGCCGTGCCCTTTCAAATCAAAAAATGTTCAAATGTTTGTTAAGCTTATGGGACTCAACTACGGGGTCAACAGTCCCTAAACTTACAAACTACTTATCTACTACCTAAGACTAAGGACGGCACAAATATCCATGCCCGAGGGGGGATTCGAACCCCCGACCGTAGTAGCCGTGCTGAATGTGACTGGCGCGCCGCAGTCCGCTCGGCCACCGCGACCGGCTCTAACGAACCTTCCCAGCATTTTCCCGAGCGATCCTTGTTTATAACTATCTGTAATAATGTACGATAGAGACTTTCACTGGTAATTCAGTCTTTACAGGTAATTTTTCTCTATATATTTTTACCATGGAAAACAACTTTGACTAATATTTACATCTGTAGAACATTTTTACACTGTTTCTCCGACATACTATTCGGAGGGTCTTGGGAAGCGTATTAGTGTTCACACGAAGTGTAGACTGTCGCCGCACGCGTCTTACTATCTACAGAATTAATGGAGTCAGCCGTTGGAGGTGGTCACCACTGCAGAAACCAGTTTGGCGGGTTAAAATTATCAGCTGATTACTGCAAATGACGCGTGACCTATTTAGAACATTTTCACAAAAATTTCTCATTGCTCATCGCAGGACCGGTGCTACTTAATCTAGAATAGAATGGCACAATTAATGAAACTATCACGCACTAGAAAATGCGGAGAATGCTAGGAAAATATATCAATGTGAAAGTGAGTTATAAAAACCCAAATTTAATTCTACAGATTCCGCCTTGTTTAAAAATTTGCGCGGTGAGTCCGAAGTAAGAAACTTCTATGTACCAAAATATCCGAAATTTATTCCTCAGATCGATAGCTGCAGGCGAGCAGAGAAACTTAGAAATTACATCACTGGACAGGACCAGTACAGAAAAGAAAAGCGAAACGCCCAAAGGAGCATTAAGTGTGGTACACTCCTGGCCATTAAACTTGCTACACCACGAAGATAACGTTCTACAGACGCGAAATTTAACCGACAGGAAGAAGATGCTGTGATATGCAAATGATTAGTTTTTCAGAGCATTCGCACAAGGTTGGCGCCGGTGGCGACACCTACAACGTGCTGATATGTTTCCAACCGATTTCTCATATACAAACGGCAGTTGACTGGCGTTGCCTGGTGAGACGTTGTTGTGATGCCTCGTGTAAGGAGGAGAAATGTGTACCATCACGTTTCCGACTTTGACATAGGTCGGATTGTAGCCTATCGCGATTGCGGTTTATCGTATCGCGACATTGCTGCTCGCGTTGGTCGCGATCTAATGACTGTTAGTAGAACATGGAATCGGTGGGATCGTGCTGGATCCCAACGGCCTCGTATCACTAGGAGTCGAGATGTCAGGCATCTTATCCGCATGCCTGTAACGGATCGTGCAGCCAGGTCTCGATCACTGAGTCAACTGATGGGGACGTTTTCAATACAACAACCATCTGCACGAACAGTTCGACGATGTTTGCAGTAGCATGGACTATCAGCTCGGAGACCATGGCTGCGGTTACCCTTGACGCTGCATCATAGACAGGAGCGCCTGCGATAGTATACGCAACGACCTGGGTGCACAAATGGCAAAACGTCATTTTTCGGATGAATCCAGGTTCTTTTTACAGCATCAAGATGGTCACATCCGTGTTTGGCGACATCGCGGTGAACGCACATTGGAAGCGTATATTCGTCATCGCCATACTGGCGTATCACCCGGCGTGATTGTATGGGGTGCCGTTGGTTACACGTCGCGGTTACCTCTTGTTCGCATCGACGGCACTTTGAACAGTGGCCGTTACATTTCAGATGTGTTACGACCCGTGGCTCTACCCATCATTCGATTCCTGCTAAACCCTACATTTCAGCAGCATAATGCACGACCGTATGTTGTAGGTCCTGTACTGGCCTTTCTGGATACGGAAAATGTTCGACTGCTGGCTGCCCTGGCCAGCACATTCTCCAGATCTCTCACCAATTGAAAACGTCTGGTCAATGGTAGCCGAGCAACTGGCTCGTCACAATACGCCAGTCACTACTCTTGATGAATTGTGGTATCGTGTTCAAGTTGAAGCTGCATGGGCATCTGTACCTGCACACACCATCCAAGCTCTGTTTGACTCAATGCCCGCCCAGGCGTATCAAGGCCGTTATTACGGCCGGAAGTGGTTGTTCTGGGTACTGATTTCTCAGGATGTATGCACCCAAATTGCGTGAAAATGTAATCACATGTCAGTTCAAGTATAATATATATGTCCACTGAATACCCGTTTATCATCAGCTTTTCTTCTTGGCGTAGCAATTTTAATGGCCAGTAGTGTATTTTATTCGTTTATTCAACAAGAAAGTTATTTGTTTACTTTCTATCTGCGCTAATTCTCTTGTTAATCCTTATGTTAGATATACAGGTAATTCTTTCTTCAGAAGTGCATCTACATACATAATCTGTAAGTCAACATAGCCGACCGCGGTGGCCGAGGGGACTGAGGCGCTCCAGTCACGGTCTGCACGGCCACTACGGTCGGGGGTTCGAATCCCCCTCGAGCATGGATATTTGTGCCGTCCTTAGGATTAGCTAGTTCATAAGTAGTTTGTACGTTTAGGGACTGATGACCCCGTAGTTAAGTCCCATAAGCTACACAAACATTTGAGCATTTAAGTCACCATACGGCGCGTGACAGAGGGTACCTCGTACCACCTGCTCCGCATTTGGCGGGACGTCAGGCATTTTGAGGTATTTTATAAATGTAGGCACGAGACGTCATTTGTCCCGCAATGGTTTCCTGTTATAAATGAACGTATTTTAGTGTTACTGTAATCGGCATTAATATTTAAAATACGAAACAGTCCTGCCAAATAGCTTCATGTAAAGATAGTGTAATCGTTGTCAATAGGATGATATTTAAAAGTGCAAAGATGCGGTTGTGGCATCTTTGGAGAAGTGTTGCGAATTTACCTATAATCTTTAACTTTTTGTGATTTTTTAAATGGATTCTGCGTCGAATAGTGATGACTGTAATAATCTTTTCGGGTCTGCTGACGGATAACATCGTCAACTAAACACAATATTTGGACAGACCGACTGACTGGCGAGTACGTGCATTCGGCGTACTTACCTGAAGTACCTGTCGAAATATTGTGTCTAGTTGACGATGTTATCCCGCAGCAGAACCGAGAAGAATATTATCATCCATTACACCGGGAAAGTCTACGCAATCACATCAGTGATGACTGTACTTTGTCACAAAAACGAAAGGCCGCGGTGGAGTAGCCGAGCGGTCTAAGGCGTCTCGCTGCGAAGCGCGCGGTTGCTCGCTGTCGGGGGTTCGAGTCTCCCCAAGGGTTTGGGTGTTTGTGTTGTTTTTAGGTTAGTTTACCTTAGTGTAAGTAGTCTGTAAGCTACGGACTGATGACCACGCAGTTTGGTCCGATAGATTTACAAATGATTAATATTAATTTAAAAAAACCGAAAGACATAATTTAATCCCACGAAGGCAAAAATAAACGCGTACTGGGAAATCACCAGCCCGTACACGGAATTTTAATATAGTAAAATTTAGGCTATACAAGTGTTCAATAGGCTAACTTATTTTATTATTTCGAAGTTTTTGACTTGTTTTCATTTACATTAAGGTTCTTCCGTTCACGGACTGAGGGAAATATATTTTTCATTGTCATTAATTCAGTAACAGCACACTACGGCAAAAATGTTGAAACTGGCAACACAAAACTATTGAAAATTCTAATTCTATTGTTTTAAAGTTACAGATAATAATGTAGCGCTCTTTAAAAATTCTGAAACGTCTGACGTCTGACTGTCTTGTCCCCCATTCCTTCGTTCAATATTTGGACACATTACTCGTACTACTACAAGTAATTCACACTCACCAATAGCGCGACGGATTATGCCACTGAACGAACCATAAATTATCTTATCTCGGTAACCTAACGCAAAGTTGGCAACATTAGCATCGATCTGCATTCAGATTCAAATGTTGCCTCTCTAAATCTTCTCAACAGTGTTACTCAAAAAGAACGTCTTCGTCCAAAAATTCCAGTTTGAGTTCTTTAACTATCTGCACACATTCGGGTTTTTGATTTAACCTACAAATCTAGTAGCCTGCGTCTGAATTGTTTCAACGTGTTTCTTTAGTCCGACCTGATAGGGATCCCATGCGCTTGAACAGTACTTCAGAATAGTTCCCATTGGTTTTGTATACGAGGTCTCCTTTACAACTGAACCACATCTTCCCAAAATTCTTCCAGTAAACCGGAATCGACAACTGTTCTTAGGTGTTCGTTCCATTTCTGTGTAGTTACTCCTACACATTTACCGTAATTGACGCCACTCTGTCAAGCAGCACAGAGCTAATACTGAATTTATGGAATTGTTTTTCCTGCTTATCTGCATCACGGTGGCCGTGAAGTGGCCGATTGCTCTAAGGCAGCTTGCTGCGGAGAGCGCGGTTGCTTGCCGTCGGAGGTTCGAGTCCTCCCTCGGGTATGGGTGTTTGTCCTTAGCATAAGTTACTCTAAGTTGGTTTAAGTTGTTTGTAAGGCTAGGGACTGATGGCCAACCCTTTTAAATCCTTAGATTTACAAACATTTGAACATCTACATCACCTTACATTTTCTACCATTAATCAGAGCAACTAGAGAGCAATGTTGTATCTTGCTACAGTTACTCAAAGATGACACCTTCCTGTGAAGCACACCGTTAGATTTATCCTCACTCTGTCAGTCATATCATATCTAACCACAGTTAGAAAACTAAGTCGTCTTTCTTACAAGGATTCCCCTTTAAGTTCCTTGAGTATTTCTTTCATAACATTTCCCGGCAGATTAAAATTGTGTGTCGAAACGGGACTCATAGTTCCTAGCAGCGCCGAAAGGTCACGTGGTCCAAGGCATAGTGCTGGGCGGGCAGGTCCCGTCGGAGTTTCGAGTCCGCTCTCGGGCATGGGAGTATGTGTGGACCTTAGTGTAAGTTAGTTTAAGTAGTTTGTAGGTCTAGGGACTGATGACGATAGCAATTTGGTCCAAGATCTTTACAAACATTGGAACATATAAAAATTCCTACCTTCGCCTTTGATTAGTTTGTGGTTTGCCGACTGAACTACGCAGAAATGACACACGACCCATTCATCTTTACTTCTGCCAGTACATCTCCTACCTACCGAAGTTCACGGGTACTCTTCTGAAGACCTCAGCACTCTATGAAGAAGATATAATTGGTAAATTCTGTCTTAGCAATATTCTAGCAGCTTGTCTCCAGAAAGAGGAGCATTGCCCGCGAAAGCCAAATATATGCTTGAAGAGCTCAGTAGGCACAGCACTTGCCGGCAGAGCTTATAGGTTCAAATGTTCAAATGTTTGGTAAGCTTATGGGACTTAACTACGGGGTTATCAGTCCCTAAACTTACAAACTACTTATGAACTACTTACTAACTAGGACGGCACAAATATCCATGCCCGAGGGGGGATTCGAACCCCCGACCGTAGTGGCCGTGCTGACCGTGACTGGAGCGCCTCAGTCACCTTGGCCACCGCGGCCGGCGAGCTTATAGGTCTCCGGTTCGAGTCCCAGTGCGAGACACGAACTTAATCTGCAAGGATTTTAGAAATTCGCGTACAGTAAAGTGAAAATTTGCTCTGGTATTTCTTCCAACGCGTTATTCCGACATGTTCAGATTTGAGAAGCACGGTTCTGATTCACCTGATGTTTGTTGTCACATCCACTTCCCAGTATGTACTGTAATTATAGGTGCTTTAGCAACGCTCTTTATGGGCGTTAAATGAACTACAACGAATAGTAATACCATATTGTACACATCATGTTCAAAACTTGACACATGTTCTTTCTACAATGAAGAGACAAAGAAACTGGTATAGGCATGTATATGGAAATTAAGAGATGTGTAAACACTTAGATAATGGCTCTGCGGCCGGCAACGCCTGTAAGAAACAGGTGTCTGGCTCAGGCGTGAGTTGGTTACTGCTACTACACCGGCAGTTTACCACGATTTAAGTGGCTTTGAACATGGTGTTATAGTCGTCGCATGAGACATGGGACACAGCATCTTCGAGGTAGCGATGAAGTAGAGACCTTCTCGTACTACCATTTTACGAGAGCACCATGAATATCGGGAATCCAGCAAAACATAAAATCCTCGACATCGCTGCGTCCGGATAAAGACCCTGCAATAACGAGACCAAAGACGACAGAAGAGAATCGTTCAAGGTGACAAAAGTGCAACCTTTCCTCAAACTGCTGAGAATTTCAATGGTGGGGCATCAACATTTGTCAGCAAGCGAAACGAAACATCATCGATATGAGCTTTCAGAGGCGAAGGTCCATTGGTGGCCCTTGCTTTAAGCCACGCATGGCCGGCCGAAGTGGCCGAGCGGTCTGTGGCGCGCCAGTCACGTTCTGCACGGCCATTACGGTTGGGGGTTCGAATCCCCTCTCGGGCATGGATATTTGTGCCGTTCTTAGTATTGGCTAGTTCATAAATAGTTTGTAAGGTTAGGGACTGATGACCCCGCAGTTAAGTCAAGCTCTACAAACATTTGAACATTTCGCTACGCATGGGCCCATCAATACTGATGCCGGCCGCGGTGGCCGAGGGGACTGAGGCGCTCCAGTCACGGTCTGCACGGCCACTACGGTCGGGGGTTCGAATCCCCCCTCGGGCATGGATATTTGTGCCGTCCTTAGGATTAGCTAGTTGATAAGTAGTTTGTAAGTTTAGGGACTGATGACCCCGTAATTAAGTCCCATAAGCTATACAAACATTTGAACATTTTTTTCAACACCGATATTGGATTTTTGATGAATGGAAACTTGTTGCCTGGTCTATATATCGAGCGGATGGGCGTGTTCGGATATGAAGGCAACCTCATGAATACATGTCAGCAGGTGACTGTTCAAGCTGATGGAACCTCTGTAATGGTGTGGGTTGGTGCAGTCAGAGTGATATGGGACTCCTGATACGTCCAGATACGACACCGACAGGTGACACATTCTGGCTGATCATTGCATCCATCCATGTCCATTGTGCATTCGAATGGACTTGGGCAATTCCATCAGGTCAATGCGACAACCAATACGTCCAGAATTGCTAAAGAGTGGCTCCAGGAACATTTATTGAAACACCTCTGCCGCCCATCAACAACAATAACATTATTGGGAAGATCTGGGATGCAACGTGCTGTTCGGAAGAGATCTCCATCCCCTCGAACTCTTACTGAATTATAACAACCCTGCAGGACGCATGGTGTCAGTTATCTCCAGCACTACTTCAGACACTAGTCGAATCCATGCCATATTGTGTTGCGGTATTTCTGCGTGCTTGCGGGCACCCTACACGATATCAGGCAGGTGTGCCAATTTCTTTGGCTCTCAGTGCTTATTTTCATTTCTAGTTAGGAAACCATCGTACGAGGACTTTCCAAAATGTACCTCAAATGTACTGCTTCTTAATTTTTAATGTTCAAATATTAAAGCTTTTTTTAATGAGTCAGTTTTATAGTCATTGTATTTATACTTCGTGTTTCTACCAAGCCCCCAGAGTTCCAATATTTCTCCCAATGGGTCACCAGTTCGTTGATACTATCACTACAAAGACAGTGCACGTGTGATGCGCGCGTGTCTGCCTGCGGTGGACGCGGGCATACATGTTACCTTGCGGATACGATATGCCGACACCGCCTAAAGAGAAGACATAAGCGCAGTCGTGTCATCACCTCACACAGAGTAGGCCGCGATCGCCTAGCTCACTGTCTCGCCGCTTTGAGACAGTAGACTGTGACAGCGGGCAGCCAGTGAGCTAGGCGATCGCGGCTTACTCTGTGTGAGGTGACACGGCAGCCTCACGTCTTCTCCTCAGGTGGGATCGGATGCGCGCGCAGCTCGCGTCCTCACACTCGCGAACAGCACTGAAGACTGCCGGTAATACTCGACCGACAGCTGACGTGTGAATTATGGTCACGTTAGAAGTCATCTCTGCACTGTTGTAATTATCACATTAAGTCATTGCAAAACTTAGGGTGCAATGCAACATGTGCGAACAAAGTGCCACTGAAAGAGAAAGTAATGACTATTTACAACGGTTCTTACGTGAGGAAAAGGAAATAAATTTATGTTAACTGCACATCACTTTATGTGGCATGTCTCCTGAATAGTATTTTCGTGTCATTTATTAGGCTCGTTTGTCAATGAATAAAATTTTATTTTTTATACGAGGCGCGTCCAGAAAGTAAGTACCGTTTGGTAAGAAAATGAAATTGTACACAGATACAGAAGAAATTTTTATTGCACCAAATTCTACAACTGTTAAACTACTTTTCCACATAACAGCCGAAATTTTGTAGGCCCTTGACATAGCGTGCCACAAGTTTTTCCATCCATCCTTCACAGAAGGTTGCCGCCTGTGTATTCAGCCATGTGGTAACAGCTCTTTATCATCGTTGAAGTGTTGACCACCAAGGACAGATTTTAGGTGTAAGAAGAGATGAAAGTCGCTAGGAGAGAGGTCCGACCTGTATGGAGGATGATCAAACAGGTCCCATTGAAATTTCCGTAAGAATTGTTTGGTCACATTCGGTGTGTGAGGTCAGGCATTATCGTGAAAAAAAAAAAAAAAAAAAATATTTTGACAGTAATGCTCTTCTTACAACTAAAATCTGTCCTTGGTGGACAACACTTCAACGATGATGACGAGCTGAAAGAACATGTTACCACATGGTTGAATACACAGGCGGCAACATTCTATGAAAAAAAACACACAATACCTTGTGCCATGCTATGACAATTACCTACAAAATTTCGGAAGCTATGTAGAAAAGTAGTTTAACAGTTGTAGATTTTTGTACAATCAATATTTTTTTCTGTATCTGTACCCGTTCGTTTTATATAACCAAAGGGAACTTACTTTCTGTGGTGTCGCACAAGTACAAAGTGCGCGCCACCTACTTTCGCCGCGCGCCGCCATGCACGCACGGCGCGGCGTTCTCACGACGACAGCCACGAGCGCCCTCTGCTGCAACTCCGCTCGAGGCTCCCACTGAACGACATCGTTCACTTGGGACTGAGATAGCAACCAGTTAGGACCTTCGGAATCAGATAGGCACCAGTGAAGACTTGGCTATCGTACAGGCACTAGCAGGCCTCCAAAAACTATGTATCAGCACTCTGCAGTACTGAATTGTGTAAAAGTTAAGTATTGTATAAATTCTGTGCAATATATATCTCATTCTAATTTACTCTAGTGTTTCTAGTTTCTGGCTGCTCCCCTCCGTACCTGCACCAGCGTGCTATCTTTATTCCTGTGTCGGTCTCATTCCACTCGGCCACCGACACCTACGACGGAAACGAGACACAAAAGCGGCGACGAGGCTTGGACACACAACTTTCTGGACGCGCCTCGTATTTTTAGCCGAAGGTCAGATCCTTCTTCCCGTCTGAATCGAGTATACTGCTTCCGCTTCGAAAAGACTAAAGGCAGATGCACAGATGACAGAAGCAGATGATAAACAACCAGTTCCCCATGTGCAATTCAGCGATACACAGCGACAAACAAACAAATGAAAAACAAAATTATCAGAGCATGATCCCTTAATGACGAAACTAATACATTTCACAAAAAAAGAGAGCAGTTGGAAGGAGTACGAGACGTTCCAAATTCTATCATTCATTTCAGTGGAGAGGAGGTAGAAGAGGGGTCATATAAAAAATTAAAATGTTACTCTCGTCGACTTAAATTGTAGCTCATATATACACCATATGAGCAAATACAACATTATTTTTCAAGAACGATAAAGTAACTTAATATATTTAAACTTCCACAGAACTGTTACATTTCGAGCTTCCTTACTGTTTATGAATCTGTTATCAACACTCTATTTTCTTCTTCTGCTGCTCTTCCATCAATGGATGTTGGCGATCACATGGCGCATCTTTCTTCCGTGAATCGCAGTATGAAGTAGCTGGTCTACACTTCGTAGTCCTGTCCACTGCTTTATATTGTCCAATCAGGATGTTCTTCTTCGTCATTGTCTTGTTTTTCCTTCGATCTTCAAAATGTTTGTTAAACTTATAGGACTTAACTACGGGGTCATCAGTCCCTAAACTTACAAACTACTTATCAACTACCTTATACTAAGGACGGCACAAATATCCATGCACGAGGGGAGATCCGAACCCCCGACCGTAGTGGTCGCGCAGACTGTGACTGGAGCGCCTCGATCTTCCCTTCTATTATAAACTGTAGAAGCATATATTTGGTTTTTCGTATTACATGTCCTAGGTACGCAGTTTTTCTTCTTTTCAGCACTGTCAACAACTACCGCTGCTTATTCAATGTTGAAATATGTAAGGTGATGCGCAATAGTAGGAAAAACAATCCCATGATGTTAGCATTAGTAGTGAGCTTCTTAATGCTGTTGCGTCGTTCAAATACCTAGGCGCAACATTGCAGAGCGATATGAAATGGAACGAACATTTAAGGACAGTTGTGGGTAAGGCGGACAGCCGACTTCGGTTTATTCGGAGAATTCTGGGAAGATGTATTTCACCTGTAAAGGAGACCACGTTTAAAACGCTTGTACGACCACGTCTTGAGTACTGCTCAAGTGTTTGGGACCCACAGCAGATCAGTTTAAAGGAAGACATAGAAGCAGTTCTGAGGCAAGCAGCTAGGTTTATTAAGGTAGGTTCGACCAATGCGCGAATGTCATGGAAATGCTCCGTCAACTCAATTGGGGATCGCTTGAGAAAGACGACGTTCTTTTCGTGAATTTCTGTTGAGGAAATTTGGAGGGCCGGAATTTGAAGTTGAGTGTAGTACGATCTTCCTGCCGCCTACTTACATGTCGCGCAGTGATCACAAAGACAATATAAGAGAAATTAGGGCTCGTACCGAGGCATATAGGCATTCTTTTTTTCCTCGTTCTATTCAAAATGTTCAAATGTTTGTAGAACGTATGGGACTTAACTACGGGGTCATCAGTCCCTAAGCTTACAAACTACTTATGAACTAGCTAAGACTAAGGACGGCACAAATATCCATGCCCGAAGGGGGATTCGAACCCCCGACCGCAGTGGCCGTGCAGACCGTGACTGGAGCGCCTCAGTCCCCTCGGCCACCGCGGCCGGCCCTCGTTCTATTTGGGAGTGGAATAGGAAAGGATATGCCTAGTAGTGGTACAGTGTACGCTCCGCCATGCACCTTCCGGTGGATTGCGGAGTATGTATGTAGATGTAGATGAAGTCAGGTTGTTGTTGTATTACACTACCTGCTCACTAGTTCACTACACTATCTGAACCGAACTGTTTGTGTAATTCGTTTAGTAAACACAAGTCAATAGCGATCCCGTCTGCAGCAACTTTCTGTTATTACGACTGTCCCGCTTCCAACCTTCCTATGGCTCTCCATGCCATAGCTTCGGGTAAGTCACGTTGTTGCATTGTACTACCTGCTCACTACACTTAATCAAACCATAGTAGTTTAGTCCCTTTAAAAACAAGACCAAACCACACACTATCTGAACGCATCTGTTCGTATAATTCGTTGCGTAAGCAACCACCACTGCAGTAAATTTCTGTTGTTACCACTATCTCGGTTGCCGTAATGTTGTCTCCACTCCGTAGAACCGACAGTAAGACGTCGAACCATTTTAGTTCATTCTGCCGATGACAGTAGTTAAGAACTTCAGCTGATCTCCTAATTGTTTTGGCCAGTGTGTTAGGCGCGGGAAGAGGACATGGATAAAATTATAGAGATTAGAGCCCACACGAATTGATACAGAAAATCTCTTTGCGTACCATACACGATTGGAGTAAGAGGTGACGATGGTACACAAAATATCTCCCTTCACATACACTGAGATTGCTTGTGAAGTGTTGATGTCGATGTAGATGTAGACACGTCCTGTTTGTTGTAGTGGCCTTCAGAACGCAGACTGGTTTGATGCAGCTCTCCACGCTACCCTGTCCTGTACAAGCCTCTTCAAAAAATGTCCCGGAGCGCGCGGTTGCTCGTCGTGGAGGGTCGAGTCCTCCCTGGGGCATGGGTGTGTGTGTTTGTCCGTAGGTTAGTTTACCTAGGTTTAAGTAGTTTGTAAGCTACGGACTGATGACCACGCAGTTTGGTCCGATAGATTTATAGACATTAAAAAAATGGCCAAATGTTTGTAAATATATCGGACTCAACTGCTTGGTCACTAGTCCTAGCTTACAAACTACTTAAACTAACTAACCTAAGGACAACACAAACACCCATGCCCGAGGGGGGAGTCGAACCCCCGACGGCGAACGGCCGCGCGCACTACAGCACGGCGTCCTAGTGCGCACGGCTAATACGCTGCGGCAAGAATTCTCTTCATCTGAGAATACGAATGGCAACCTACATCCTTTTGAATCTGTTTACTATATTGGTTTCTCGGTCTCCCTCTTCGATTTTTACCCCACACACTTCCTTCTAATGTTACGATTGCGTGATCTCTCAGAATGTGCCTTCTCTTAGTCAGGATATGACAGAAACTTCTTTCCTCACCAGTTAGGTTTAGCACTTCCTCATTAGTTACGCAATCTACCCATCTAATTCTCATGATTCGCCTGTGTTGTTGTGGTCTTCAGGCCGCAGGCCGGTGTGATGCTGCTCTCCACGCTACCCTGTCCTGTGCAAGCCTCTTCATCTGAAAATACAAAAGGCAACTTACATTCTTTTGAATCTGCTTACTATATTCGTTCCGTCGTCTTCCTTTACGATTTCCACCCCACACAATTCCATTTAATGCTAAGTTGACGATTTTGTGATGTCTCAGAATGTGTCCCACCAACCTATTCCGCCTCTTACTCAGGATATGCCTGAAACTCCTTTCCTCTGAAATTATATTTACCACTTCGTCATTAGTTACGTGATCTACCCCTCTAATCTTCATCATTCGTCTGTAGCACCACATTTCGAAAGCTTGTATCATCTTTGTGTCTGAACTCCTCATCGTCCAGGTTTTCATAAAGGATTTCCTAACATTCAAACTAGTATTGAATGTCAACAAATTTCGATTCTTCAGAAAAGCTTTTCTTCTCACAGCCATTCTGCATTTTACATTTTCTTTACTTTCGGACATCAGAAGTTATCTTGCTACCCAAATAAACAAAACTGATCTACTACTTTTGTTGCCTCATTACCTCATCTACTTCCTTCCGCATCGCCTGATTTTCTTAGAGTATACGCCATTACCTTTGTCTTGCTCTTGTCAATTTTAATGTTATAACCTGCTTTCAAGGCACTGTTCATTCCGTCGAACTGCTCTTCCAGGTCCTTTGCTGTCTCTGACAAAATTAGTATGTCATCAGCAAACCGTAAGCTTTTTATTCCCTCTCCCTGGCCTTTAATCCCCGCTCCAAATTTCTCCTTGTATTCCTTCACTGCTTGATGTACAGATTGAACATTGGGGAATCGGTACAACCCTGTCTTACTCCCTTCCCAACCACTGCGACACTTTCATGGCCTTCGACTCTAATAATTTCTGTATGGTTTTTGTACAAGTTAAATATAATTCTTTGCTCCCTATATTTTACCCCCGCTACCTTCAGAATTTTAAAGAGTGTATTCCAGTCAACATTGTCAAAAGCTTACTCCAAAGCTAAAAAAGTAAGTTTCCTTTTCCTTAACCTATCTTCTAACAAGGGGAAAACCAAATGTGGAACTACCGAATTTTGATGGGTCGCAGGTATGTTGCGCGGGAACTCCTCCAGACCACCAAGCTAAAAGGATTTGTTACAATGCGCCATGGTTTCCAAGAAAATCGAGATCAAATTCCAGTTCGTAGCTGCTATACTTGTACTGAGTCACCAGCAGTACGCGAGCCAGCATGGTGTAATTAGCAAGGCGCTCGACTTCACACAGACGATCAGAGTTCAAATTCTGCTTGTAATCTCCCTTCTTTTTTTTTTAAAAAATTTGTCCTACGACGGATTGAGCACAGATATATTACTTTCGTAGTACTTATGTTAATGCTTGAGTAATTGATAATAACTCATGTTAATTGCTCAATATTTTATGTATTGCGCGCGATTATTTAATTTTATTCGTCATTTCGAAGCATACTTTTACGGCGACTGGAAGGTCAGTAAACCGTCTGTAGTTATCTATCACCTATATAATTTGAGCAGCATTTGCCAGCTGCGTTTACAGTTCCCGGCTGCACTGTTATATCGTCGAATGCAGTGTGTGCCCACTTGACGCGTCCCAGCGGAGTATTATGCTGCTGCGAGGCGGCTAGTAACTGTAATTACCTGATATAACTTTATCTTTGCAATAAGAATTAATAAAGTGGGAAAAAGGAATATAATTATATACAATCAGTCGTCGGGCAAGTGAAAAAAAATTAATCGCAAGCAGGATTTGAACTCGGGTTATCTGCACTTCCTGTCAATCTTATTTCTTAGTCGTCTGTACTCCATTTTGCCTGTTTCATTTACTGCATTTTTATATTTTCTCCTTTCATCGATTAAATTTAGTATGTCCTGTGATATCCAAGGATTTTTCGTAGGTCTTGCCTTCCTACCTATTTTTTCCTCTGCTGCCTGCACTATTTCATCCCTCAGTGCTACCCATTCCTACTCTACTGTTTTATTTTCCCCCGTTTCTGTCAATTGTTACCTAAAGCTCCCTCTGAAATTCTTAAGAACTTCAGGTTCCTTCAATTTATCCAGGTCCCATATCCTTATTTTCCTACCTTTTTGTAGTTTCTTCAGTTTCAGACTACAGTTCATAACCAACAAGTTATGGTCAGAGTCTATATCTGCCCCTGGGTATGTTTTACAGTTTAAAACCTGGTTCTGAAATCTATGTCTTGCCATTATAAAATCTATCTGGTATCTCCCGGTGTCTCCTGGTCTCTTCCAAGTATACAACCTTATTTTGTGATTCTTAAACCAGGTGTTTGTTATAACTAAATAATGTTCCGTGCAAAATTCTACCAGGCAGCTTCCTCTTTCATTCCTTTTGCCCAGACCATATTCACCTACTATCTTCCCTTCCCTTCCTTGTCCTACTACCGAATTCCAGTCTTCCATAACAATTAAGTTTTCCTCTACCTTAATTGTCCGAATAATTTCCTTTAGCTCCTCATATATTTCTTCGATCTCCTCATCATCGGCAGAGCTAGTTGGTATATAAACCTGTATTACTGTGGTCGGTGTTGGCTTCGTATCTATCTTGATTACGATAATGCGATCACTGCGTTGCTCATAGTAGTTTACCAGCATTCCTGTTTTCTTATTCATTATCAGACCTACTCCTGTAATACCCCCAACTGATTTTGTATTTATAATCCTGTACTCGCCTGACTAAAAGTCCTGTTCTTCTTTCCACCGAACTTCACTAATCCCCACTATATGTAACTTCAACCTATCCATTTCCCTTTGCCGAGGGGACTGAGGCGCTCCAGTCACGGTTTGCACGGCCACTATGGTCGGGCATGGATATTTGTGCTGTCCTTAGTATAAGGTAGTTGATAAGTAGTTTGTAAGTTTAGGGACTGATGACCCTGTAGTTAAGTCCCATAAGCTTAACAAACATTTGAACATTTACCTTTTTAAAGTTTCTAGCTTCCCTACCCGATTAATGGATCTAACATTCCACTCTCCGATCCGTAGAATGCCAGTGTTGTCTTTCCTCATGATCACATCCTCCTGTGTAGTCCTCGCTCGGAGATCCGAATGGGGGACTATTTTACCTAGAATTTTATTATTTTTTTTAATTTCACTACAGGTCGATTTTGGTGTGCACTCATTCGGGACGGTACTTTCACCTTTGTCGTGGAGGGAGTGAGGTGGGCTTTTTTCCGGTCGCTCGGGGGTGCGCTGCAGGGAGAGGCTGCAGGGCGAGCGCGGCGCAGCAGAGGGCGCGGCTGCAGGTAGCAACGGCTGGGCTGGCCTTGCGCTTTGTTACCGCCGGGACAATGGCTGCACGCTCCGCCGTGCCGCTGCCGTGGGGACGCATCTCCGCCGCCACTCGACGCGCCGCTGCAAATAGGCCTCCTTGCAGGCGGCGGGCAGCGGGAGCAGGCGCCCGATGCGAGACAGTCGCCCGATACTTCACGCCGGAAACGCGCACTCGCCTCGAGCACGTATATGTGTACCGCGCGGAGCGAGCCACGGGGGCGCCCAGAGCAGTCGTACGCACGTCCACCGCCTTCTGATCGGCCGTGATGCCTGTAAGAACTGACGTTCACAAACTAGACACTTACCTAACTATTAGGTCTAACCGAGCGAGGTGGCGCAGTGGTAACGCACTGGACTCGCATTCCGAAGGATGGTGGTTCAAAGCATCAGTTGGGAAGGGAGTAAGACAGCGTTGTAGCCTTTCTCCGATGCTATTCAATTTGTACATCGAGCAGGCGGTGAAGGAAAGCAAGGAAAAATTTGGAATACGGATTAAAGTTCAGGGGGAAGAAATAAAAACATTGCGTTTTGCCGATGACATTGGAATTCTGTCAGAGACAGCAAAGGACCTGGAAGAGCAGTTGAATGGAATGGACAGCGTGTTGAAGAGTGCATATAAAATGAACATTAACAAGGGCAAAACAAAAATAATGGAATGCGGTCTTAGAAAATCAGGCGATGCTGAAGGAATTAGATTAGGTGACGAAACAATGAAGGTAGTAGATGAGTTTTGTTACTTGGGTAGTAAAATAACATGCGATGGTCGCAGTACAGAGGATATAAAATGCAGAATGGCAATGGGAAGAAAAGCATTTTTGAAAAAGAGAAATTTGCTAACATCGAATATTAAGGGTAAGGAAGTCTTTTCTAAAGGCATTTGTGTGGAGTGTTGTCTTGTACGGGAGTGAAACATAGACGATAAGCAATGCGGACAGGAAGAGAATAGAGGCTTTTGAAATGTGGTGTTACAGAAGAATGCTGAAGATTAGGTGGGTAGATCGCATAACTAATGAAGAGGTACTGAACAGAATTGGTGAGAAAAGGAATTTTTGGCATACCTTGACTAAAAGAAGGGATCGCTTGGTAGGACACATTCTTAGACATCGGGGAATCGTAAATTTAGCATTGGAGGGAAGTGTGTGGGGTAAAAATCGCAGAGGGAGACCAAGAGATGCGTATAGTAAGCAGATTCAAGTGGATGTGGGTTGCCGTTCTTATAAGGAGATGAAAAGGCTTGCTCAGGATAGAGTAGGGTGGAGAGCTGCATCAAACCAGTCTCCGGACTGAAGACCATAACAACATTACAATCCGAAGGAGAAATATAGAAGAAAGTTTATGGGCAAATAGACAAAAACGGAGAATAAAATAACAATAATGTTTAATAAATATTAATGTAAAATAATGTAATGTATAATTTTGTGGTACCGGAAAATTTAAACTAAATTACATTGTAAAACCGGATAATAATAATACAGAAAAATACACCCGGAAAGATGACATCGATTTAAGGCAGTGCCACATGGGAGGTAACAGATGTACTGATAATGCGGATATCCTTTAGTTATTCTTATCTGCGACTGATTTGTTCATAGTCAGAATGATTTGAAATTAACGTAAAATTGCTGTAGAAAGTTAGTATGTGAAACCTCTACTATTCTTCGAAAATTTTCCGCTGAAAATGGTATATAAAAACAAACTTAGATTGGTCCTAAGCTTTCCAGACGATGTCGTTTGATCGCAAATGCTGCTGATCCTCTGGGTTTCTGAACTTAAATGAAAGCTGCTGAAACTTTTAAGAAACGATGTATGTAATACTCTGGGATAATATAGCTTCAGGCTAAATCTGAAAAGCGCAAACATTTATATTTTCGTAATTTTCTAACCTACTGACATCTACCACGCCCTTCCTGGATTTCCGGTAACACGGCGGTCGGTCGCGGTGGTGCTTCTCTATGGCTGTCTATTTCACCCGTTCTTTTGCTATTCTTGCAACAGCATGGTGACGCGTTGTTCCAATAAGATAATGCTGGAACACACTGCGCGTGTAACTCAACGTGCTCTGCTAGACGTGCAGCACCTTCGCTGGCCAGCGCGTAGGGGAAACTTACATGTCTAACTCGTAAACCACAGTGTTGCAGAACTACGTGTACACCTCGTCCAGGTGTCGAATAATGTATCCTAACACAGCGTTCACCACCTGTGTGATTGAATTGATGGTACAAACAACACCTGCATTGTCGCCCATGTACTCTACACAACGTACTAATATGGGTGTTTCACCTCCCACCGACTGAGCTATAGATTTGTGATTGTTTCTCAAACTCCACACACACTGTTTTAACAAAGGATCTTGAGTGAAATGGAAAGCTCTAACAGCGTGTGCTATTTTTTATTCCCGGTAGTGGATTTTATTTCAGTGTTGCGATTCCTGGAACAGAACTAAGAAATAACTAAATCTACTCTACCTGACTAAGTCTTAACCTAACTTTCCTAAAACATTCTTGGTAGAACATTGGTATAGTACTAAATAAAAAAGTCTTATTTTTAAGGTTTGTAGTTTCACCATGTTGTTTGAGAAGTTGCTTATTTTCTTGATTCAGCCATATTTCGTTTTTAAAACATTTGAAGAATTTGTTTCGTTGGTCATGTATTCCGTGTTTTCGAATAATATTTTTGTATCGACTTATTCAGCTCTTTCTTTTAGCAGTTCTACACTTTTCTTTGCATTCTCTAGTATTACGAAGTCATCTGCATCTCCAAACACGTTACTGAGATTTTGGTCGTTAAAATTGAAATGTAGCAATTACAAAAAGAAATGAAAGAAAAAGATCTTACATGAAGGTCAAGAAGAGAGGACGGTAGACAATAGAAGTAAATTAGAGCAGCAACCATAAAATTAAAAGTTTATCACAAAGACCAACCGAGTAAAAGATGGAAAGCAAATGGCTACTAATTTCGAAAAAATGTAGGAATTCTGGAGGAAGATTAATGGGAAGAAAAAATAGTTCTCTTGCTATTGTCCTAATGAGTAAATATTTAAAGTATTAAAAATCAGTTATTTTGCGTATGCTAAAGCAGCTCTTAAACTTAGCGCTGTTGTTTATTCTGCTTTTAATACTAAATAGAAAACACTTCTTAATACTCTGAAAAATTTCATCATTTCGCCACAGACCTGCTTTCAGCGTTTAGGCCATCTTCAGGTGACAACCGAATTTCGCAAACATTCTCACCTGATGTAAAAAGACGAAAGCCATTTCGTGAGGAAATGAATTTTATTTAACATTGCTACGAGTAATGTATCATGGTCTGTCAAACACCAGTGGAAAATTTCTGACTTCTCTTAGGGTCGTTGCAGAAAGAGTTAAGGCCACTCTCCTCCACATGTCTCATTTCTGTTCCACATATGTGACTGTGCACTGAGTACATACACCGCGATTGGAGTGGCGATTATTATGAAAGAAATATCACTGTTTTACAAAATTATGAAAACATGAGTTATGTAAATCCCTGTTTATCCCTACAGTTCCGAAACAAATGGAGACTCAGAAAAAAATGATCGAGTTATTAAAAGTGTCATACAGGCATGAGGTCTGTTTACCGGTTCGCAACCGCTGCACACACCTGTGATAGATGTGTAACTACTGGAAGTTTCATTATTGTATTTATGTCAGTTATTATTAAGTAGTGCATTAAATTTTGCATAAAACCTAAGAATACCTTCACAGAGACGCACCAAATGATGTACGATTAGGATGATTAGTGCTTAAACTGTACTCGCTGATACAGACGGATCACGTTCAGGAAGCTATTCGACATCTACCGACGGCGCTCATGCCAGGAACGTCAACGAAATTGTACGTGCCAGTCTTCAAGAATGTAACATTTCAATTGAATCTTATCCTGAAATCCTGGCACATCATGTTGGAATGCAGTACTCCCGCCACGTTCGTCCCACGGCTCATTAGTCAAGATCAGCAAGAGTACATGTTGAAAACCCTGTTGAAAGGACGAAGATTTGCAGCGGCAGACCTAATAAAAGAAAATTAGCAGACGCTTTTCGTAATTCAGCAAGAAGCTTAGCAAGACTGCTCCCGGCAGAAGAAGCGTTGTTGGGAACGGTATGTCAACTGTGGCGGTGACTATATCGAAGGAGAGCTTGCACAGTAAGTGAAAGATAAGCGTATAAAATTTTTGTGTACAAAGTTACGAACTTTTTGAATAGACTTTGTAAGTGTATTAAATACGAAACGGCTGAACATACCGAAACAGTATGACGCATTGGGGCGAAGGAAAAACTACAATTACCGGCGAGAGACGAGATGTTCTTTATTGCTTAATTTCTTAACAATTTAGCCAAAGAATTATAGCATTACTTCTTGCCTTTTCGCCTGAAGGATACAGCCAACATTTTATCCGGAATAGATCATTAATTTATGTCAGATTCCACGGTGGCTACGGAATCGGATTCTTCAGTTGGCGGCTGTTTAATGCATTTCGTCAAATTTTTGTACAGAAAGTAAACAGTTATTTGTAAGCATAAAGACAACATAGTAAGTACTATTGATAACTACTTTAAAAGTTACAAAGCATGACATATACAAGAGTGCTGTAACATGTGCAAATTTCAGATTAACAGTATTTAAAACAAGTTACACAATAATTTCATTTACAATGGGAAGGTGACAATAAACATGGAAGCTGCACGTATTTTTACAAGTTAAACGAAATCTTAAGCAGAATAATTCAGTACATAAAAACAATGTAAGATTTGTTCGTTGTCTTCTAGTGAGAATAAGAAAAGAGTCCTGTAAATCTCAGATTCTTGTAGGATGCTATTTACATCTGTGATTTTCAACGTTTTGAGGTTAACAAGTAATTTTCGTATACGAAGTTTATTGTTAACAGAAGACAAGAAAAGATGTCTGACTTTTTCGGAAACAGAAACAGGTGTCGTTTACTTTTAGTTTCAGCCGGAAAAATGTCACGACCGAGTCGCATTGATGCTACAATGCTCCTGCTGCATCTAAAATTTAGTACAATGTGATTCTTACCGCCCAATCGCAATTTTAATGCTGTTTTCCTTGTTATTTTCATTGTACCGTTGGTAGCACCACGTCTGACGAAATAAGTGTCGTATCAAATTTTAAATTGTAGCAAGCTTTCTCCTAAGTACTGCTGTGAGTCGATTTCCAGACTGAAGCAATTATAGTTCTGAAGCGTTCTAACTAAGCGTTGTGAATCACATGAAATTACAATCACTGAGGTATGGATATATTTCGTGTGTACAATTGCTTCCACAACAACTATATCTTCGACATTTCATATGTAAGTGTATTGTACAAGATGCTACTGTTTTACGTGATGAATTTTAGTGGAAAATGTAAGTCACTCCACCACTTTTTCTCGTGCAAATTTATATATAATTTATGGTATGTGTCGGAGAATACTTCGTGAAGAGCCCATTTTCGAATCCTAATTGCTACGCCGAAATAAAGATTTCCGGTAAACGTCGGTGTTAAGCTCACGATATTTTCGCAAGACATATGTAGGAGGAAGCAATATATTGGTTGACTCTTCTTGAAGCTCTCGAAGCATTAACAGTAGCGCGTACTAAATGAACGCCCAGCTTTTCCTTTTGCTGCTCTATTTTATCCGTCATTGTCATACGGTTCTGATACCGAGCAATATTAGACGAGCGAGTCTTTTGTAATGTACGCCCTTTGTTGGGGGACTACAGTGCTGAAGATTTTTCCATCGCACCTTTGCTTTCCTTATCCACAATTAATCTTAAGTGATCGTTTCACATATAATCGGTCCGTTCCCTTACTACTTTTTTTTTGTGGAAGACGCTGTTAGTTGTGGTTGTTCTGCAATCGTCAATCGTGCATTAGTGGCTCTTTTAGGCTGTTTACGCGCAGTACGTTCAGTTGTACAGAGGCGTCGATAAGGGGAGGGGGGTCCAGAGGTACCACCATACCAAAAAGTTTTTAGTTTTTTATGTTTATGTTGCAACCTTTGTTCTATTTCTAACATTCAGGTGTAAGATACTGGCACAGTTCATCTTAGGTTGGGACGCTCATCTGAATGAATATACTGAACCCCCTCCTACAGACGAAGAAATTATTGACGTCATTGAGGGTCAATTGCCACTTTCTGCCCCAAACGTCATTACTCTTCAGTTTTTCCAGATTTCGCTACGATCATTGCAGACATCCAACGAAATGGGTCATTTTTTCCTCCTTATAACTCAAAATTATTTTCGCTGGATATCATGATAATTGATACGAAGAAACTGGTAATGATAACAGGCAGATGTTTTATGAAGACTCAAATGATGATTGTTTACCAGAGAGAATAGTAGTTTCAGATATGTCTTTCAGTTTCATGTAACAGTTGACGATGACAAAATAGTCTGCGACAGACTATATAACGCTGTGTTAAATGCGGGTTTTATCAACTAGATGTACTGGCTCCAAAACTGTTCAAGTAAGTACATGTAGGCGAACATTTAACTGCTTATATACACTAGCATTTATTTCGTACTCTTGCCTCTGTTAGCAGAACGTCGTTTTGGATATGTCTTATACCTTCCAGGCAAGCCAATGGTTCAGTTGTTCCACAAGCTTTCGCCTATATCCATATTCATTTCTGGGTTACATTAGTGTTCTGCATATGATTAACATAATTTGGGGATGTCAACCCCATTAAGCTCGTCTCATCGATCGTAACATATTGACGAGTTTATTAGTCCCATATTGATTAAAAAATTAATATACATCCACTTTAACTGTGAATCAAATATCTCACGCGAATGTGATTTAAATCGACTTTTACCTTGCTTAATCATCATTTGATTTTGGATATGTTAACTACAGCTTCTTTGCGTTTGGTTGAGGATGTATTCAAACCAAATTCGTAGAGGAGTCACTTAACCAGCCATAGCGGGAGACAGTACTCCGTTCTGATCGCCATAAATGTAGACTCCTCCCGCCTACTGAAGAATGCATGATAATAGCTACACTATTAGTCTCCTTTGTACATGATACACAGGCTAATTCAGACTTCCTATTACAGGCTTCTATGGACCGCAGCAGTTGAAGTTTCGACATTGACGCCATGTCCGAGTGTACGGTTCGGATATAAAGTATGAGGTAGGGATCACTTCCAAATTTCCCACTTGACGGTTCGCACACAGCGCAGACAATGAACCCTCGTGTTCCACAGGAGCCGGTGGGCTGGCTGAAGTTTCGAGCACTCGTCTTCGGCTTCCCTTTCCCTTCCACGTGACGGAGGGACGTCCTCTTCAAAGTCGAGGGCCGCGCCGGATGCGTGGGGCAACTGCGTCAGCCCTGTTGCGGACGTACCAGTTCCTGCGGCCGCTGCTGTACTCGCATGAAAATGGAAAGTGGCGTCACAATAACAACAGGGAATGGCGACGGCACCCTCTATTCTCATTGGCTTGCAAAGCGGGAAATTTGAAAGTAATCCGAATCTCAAATTTAATTTATATCCAAGCGGTACATTTCCTTACTTAAACCTTACCTACTTAGCCTCTAATTCCTGTTGCATGATTCTCGGGGTTGTATTACTCCAAGCAGTGACGTAACTATGGGGGGATGAGGGGGATAGAACCCCTCCCCCCCAGAACCCGGAAAAAAAGAAAGAAAGAGAGAAAAAATCGCATAACAACAATCTGGTAAAGGTAAAGATTGGAAACTTGGGGCGTTTTACCATAAGCTTTCATTGGATGGGAGTGAATTAGTTTCTTCAACGGGAATGGTAGATGGTAGTCTGTCTGGAAACGTTTGCTCGTCAAGCAGATCTATCCCTCCCCCCCCCCCCCCCCCCAGAGCCAAGTCCTAGTTTCGCAACTGACTCCAAGAATCATGTGACAGGAATTCTGACTCATCCTGCATTGTAATGGTATCAGAGCAGATTCATTGGGCAGCCTTAGTTCTCATTAGTAATTATCGAATTTAAAGAATATTGCACTATTTATAATGGATGGACGCAAATACAAATGAAAATCTTTAGACTTAACGATCCCATTTTTTGTCGTAAGACACGCCCTCAGCGATATTTAGAAACAATGCAGTGACTTTTGCCATCGCTGCAGTTTACAAGATTTTTACAAAACTCAATTGTTCAAATGTTTGTATAGTCTATGGGTTTGTATAGTCTACGAGGTAATCAGTCCGTAAACTTACAAACTACTTATGAACTAACTAAGACTAAAGACGGCACAAATATCCATGCCAGAGGGGGGATTCGAACCCCCGACCGTAGCGGCCGTGCAGACCGCGACTGGAGCGCCTCAGTCCCCTCGGCCACCGCGACCGGCAAACTCAATTGTGTTTCGTGGATTAACATTTCTCTAATCATTGTTTCAGTATTCTCACTGCAGTCTTGGCACTAATATATTGGGACAAAGTAACGAATTTATATGAGCATTTCTTTGGTGTTTTCCGGATTTAACATTGGCAATATAAATGATGTTTTTCTAATGGCCGAATGTGTTTTTTGCTACATTAAAAAGAAGCAAGCTACATATTTAGCTCATTTTTGAGCAAATGCCTTTCATGTAATGTATGATTATTTCTGAATTTTATGGCTTCCTCCACATCTTGCGTAAACGGGGAGTGAATTCATTGTTCACCTTATCATGACAAGTTTTCAGTGGGGTCGAATTCTACATAAGATGCACTGTTCTATAAAAGAATTACCAAAGCTATCTTCCATCCATCACCTTTCTAACAATCACACCCTACGACACAATTTAGGTAGCTACAGTAAATAATTCACGAATCTTTCGTATGCTGTTTATCATTTAATCTTATAATAAGTTTTTTTAAATTATATTTTTCCGACCTTGTCGCTAATCGTTTCGGTGCCTCCTTTACCCAGAGTAGTCGCTCTGCCAGAATATTCCGTCTGCGACCAATATTTTAGCCGTGGTGTCTAAGTGCAGCGCTGTTAACTGCAATAATTAATTCCTTATAGCACTCTCTGCCGTGAATTTTCTCAGCTCTAGATTTTTTCTCAGTGAAATATATACGTATTTCTCCCAGTCTGTTGTTTATGTTCCAGCCACTGTTTCTATATTTGTGAATAACAGTCATTTTACTAGCACGAGGTTTAAGCAAATGACAATGAATTTTGGAGTAGTCCTCAGTGAACGTCACATATTAAGGATGTCATTTGGCAAGGCCGTTAGCGTACTACATGCTGCACTTCCAATTATATTTTGTTGCAGCGGTATTTGGGTAAATATCGACAAAAATGTTCAAATGTTTGTAAATCTAAGGGATTTAACTACGTTGGTCATCAGTCCCTAGGTTTACAAACTATTTACACTAACTTAAAGTAACTTATGCTCAGGACAACACAAACACCCATGCCAGAGGGAGGAATCGAATCCCCGACGACGAACGGGTGCGCGCACCGCAACATGGCGCCTTAGTGCGCACGGCTATTCTGCCGCGGTAAACATTGACAACTGGCACAGTTTTGTGTGTGAATAACAAGTAATGTTTTACATAGAAACTAAAGCGTTATTAACTTTTAACACCCCTTCAGCCTTTCTCAACTATCGTTATTACATATATTACTATTCTCCTCCTTAGTATCGTGTTCCTATTTACATGGATATTCTCGTTTTTGTCACGTCGTGACTTGATTTTAGATTTACGTCTCTTTACACCTATATTTCATAGACCAGTGATAAAACCATTGCTACTGGAGGTAATGTACCATTTCGCAACCTAGCCAATATGTTTTAGTCTCTCCATTTTTTCTGCAAATTTTTTTATAAATAGATATGAATTTTGATATTGAATATTTCGTTTCGAATAACATAAGGGTACAATATTCTCTGACTTAAAGATAAACAAGGCATAAAGACATACCACGACCTCCATATTTTCTTTAAAATTTTCGACGTTATTTCGTTGTTCTTGTTTTCATTTATCCCTATTTTGTCTACTTTTTAATTTATTCTTCAGTAAACACTCAATTATTAATTTTTACTTTTAGCCAAAACGGTAGTTTCATCAATGAAGCTTAACAATTGTCATGTTTATACCTTGCGTTCTACTTTTTTCGAAAGCCAGAGCATTGGAAATAAGAAAATTTGTAACGCAGGAATAAAAAATAGAGATAATGCTAATAATTGTAATTTCCCCATTATTTATCTGCTTTCCTTTGTTTCAATGTCATACTTCAAGAATTTAGCATTAATGTCGAGAAGTACGAGAAAAAAGCAGTCGAAGCTAGCTAGCATAAAAGCTTCCGCTTTGAACTCTGAGGAATGTGAACCACTTCATCTTATTCTTTGACAGTTTTTATTGCTTCCTTCCATCTCAAAGATGAAAATATGGACAGGAGGCGGGACAAACACCAATAGTGGAGCTAAACTATATATTGTGGTGGCTGTGGAGTTATACACACAGACACCAAAACTTAAAACAAATTCGAGCGGTAGACGTATCATGACATCTAGTAAGAGATTAGCCTGTACACATACTCCTGAAATACGTTTAAAAATATTCTAATGTAAACTTGAAAACGTCATTGCGAGATCTCCACCCACTTCCATAAAACTAGGACACACTGTTGACAATATCGAAAACAATGCAGGTATCCTCAACATAAAAATCAAAAGCCAAAAACTGAAATTCTTAGAAAATTATGAATTAAAAAAACTTACGCAATTAAATGACACGAAATTTCAGCTTCAAAGCAATACCTGAACGCTTATATTTCAATCTATAATTTCCCATCCCTTACAAAAACTCGTCACAAAATGTTTCTCCTTTACTTTAATATCTTATTTAAAGACATTCTCACCGAATGAAACAGATTCTTGATGTCTGCAAGATTTTTATAGCGTTGTAGTTCTTTTAACACATTTTTTTTTTTCGTTTGTACTTCACTCATGTGTGTCTGCTTCACCTCTTCGTTATGGAAAGCCTTAAGTGAATCCGGGAAATCCTGAGGCTGGCACTTTCGCTCCTTAATAAGTATCTGGAATAAAAACAATAAAAACTGTAACTCAGATGCTCAACGAACATAACTGATAATGTATAGATTTAATATTACTGGTCACGTATATTGTGTTAACGTACATAAAAAGATAGCTCTTTTACGGAGATTTGTGCAGACACAGATCCAGAATTCGGTTTATCGGAAAGGGTGATGTAATTTGCTGCTGGCTATATCCCGCGCCCCTCTCCCCTCTTTCATTTACGTTGTTTGCCACCTGCGTGTTTTTTAAAATGCCACATATGCATAAGATTTAAATATCAAATGTTCAAATGCTTGTAAACCTATTGGACCAAACTACTGTTGTCATCAGTCCCTAGACTTACAAACTACATAAAGTAACTTACACTAAGGACAACACAGACACACACACACACACACACACACACACACACACACACACTCGAACCTTCGGCGGAAACGGTCGTCCAGTCAGTAGCATGACAACTTAGGCAACTCGCTCATTCCGCGCGGATTTAAATAACACATTAATATATGTATAACGTTGGAATATGACATTAACAATCTCCTTGATGAAACATGAATGACATTGTATTATAGAGAAATACATATATGAAAATTCTAGATCCGTAAAACTCTTAATACACATATGCCATGCGATTGATTTATGAACTGTAATAGGAAAAAATTGTCACATCTTTGACAGCTCTGTTATAAAGCTGCATAATAAACGCTATAATGTTAAATAAAAATGTGTGAATTTGCATAACGATTCGATAGCTATGCATAAATGTTTTCCATGCGGTAACGTAGATTGCATCTGCCTGTTGGCTAAGCGAACGGAGAGAATTTTTCTCACTGGTTTAATTTTATAGGCAGATGTAAAGCAGAGTTCGTTTAGCAAACGTGGGAAGTTTACAAAAGCTACACAATGTATCAGATTATCGGGCCCACGCGTTTCCCTTACACTTATTTCTTGAGATATAGGTAGCAACAAGATTTTCATCTTCTGCTTGAAACTCACTAGTTGTCAGTGCACAATTACGAGAACGCGATTCTTCCTCTAGCAATATATATATTAACATCCAAACTTATTTCGATGGAGGTTCACTGTCATTAGTGTGTTTCTTTATTATCTTGGTATCACATGTTTATGTGAATGCAAAACAGCTGATGTTTTCCACCACTTCGGCTCTTTCAGCTGATTCCGTTTTACAAGCCTCTCTCTAAACTCATTTGTTAAAGTCGCGGAAAAGGTGAATATCTGATACCCATATTGAAGGAGAATGTTACATAGTAGATTACCAGCATTAATTCAAAATTAACCAATAAAACATGGGGCAAAACTGAAAAAAAGTTAGCTGTACAGTGACAGAAACATTAGTACGTAAGACGAAGAATATAAATGAATCCATCACATTAGTAAAAATTCAAAGGAACTCGAGTGTTAAATGATTTTTGCTTATTTCCAGGATGGTGGGAGATGTAGGCAGCAATTTGATTACTTGACTGATTTTTTATAATTACCAGACGAATTTGCACATAAATAAGTAATTTTATTGCCGGTTCCAGAATTTTAGTACATTTTAAAATCATTGAATTAAGCCGTACCATATAACTTAATTTGCTCTTGTGAGGGATAGGCGATCTTCTTTTAATTCAAATTAATATTTTGCCAAGATCGCAAAAATGTGTTTTGTTCATTTGTTTTGACGACCTGTTTTGGTGCACTGGTGTACCATCTTTCGGTCATAGATTTTTTAAATTTTTTTTATTGATTATAATTATGTGCGACTCACCATTTGCACAGGCAACAACTAAAATGCCAAGCGCTTCTGTAAAGACATAAGTGGTGTAACGAGATCAGAGACCAGAAGATGGTACCCCAGTGTACCGAAACCTCTCGTCAAGACAAATAAACAAAAAACAAATTGCCACCTTGGCATAATATTAATATGAATCCTACAATATCATCGTTCGCCACACGCTTTTCTTCAGGAAAAAGAACCAAGTGACGACGATGATACTGTGGGACTTACTCGGTTGATTTGAAAAAAGGACTAGAATGTCCGACACCGCTAATCAAAAATAACTTCCAAAAACCTAACATCTTTGCCTCTTCGACTCGTAATTATAGAGAAAAGGTTAAATTATTTTCTGTATGCTCAAGGCTGAACAGTAACGAGATTAACATATTTTTGATTGGTACTGGTGTTAAGCCATTAGCGCCCATTGCCCTCGATTGATAACAGTTGGTTTTCCATTGTTATTACAATGTATCCTGCTTCAAACCAAAACTGAATTGTGTATGTGTGTGTGTAAAGTAAGATTTCCTTCAACAATGGGTATCGTGGTTATTGTCCTGCTACAGTTATTCAGTTCAAGTCTATTCACAAAAGTCGCGTGTTTTTGCAGATGCTGCTGGTTATTTTTATTCTTTTTTATCGTGGCTGCATCTCAGGTAAGATCACTGTCGTTTTCTGCCAGCTGCTTAATGTAATACCGCAAAAGAATTTGGAAGTACTGAAGGTTAAAGTACTTTACTGCACTTTGTGTCCCAGTGGTTGAAAACTTGCTGTCGTCATTTGAGGACATGGGGCACTTTGTGCTTTACGCTGCTTTTTTCGATCTTTTCAGATTACCATATTTTTAAAACTGTTGAGGAGGCAGTAGAAAATTCTGTTATCTGAGGACGTAGATGCAGATATGGTAGCTCTACCTCCTGATGTAGATGAGCAGACATATGAGGAAAATATCTAAGATCACTTGTTGGGAAATACCTATGTAAGCGATACTGCCGGTACTACTGAAATTTTAAACGAAAGAAGCAACAAAGACATCTCCTTATGTTTGTTCAAAAAGAGCCTGTAAAGAGGAAGTTAAAAGGTGTGATCAAGCTACGAAATTTTCATTTCCTGATGTGGAGAAGAAAGTCTCTTTTCTTTAGGATGAATTGAAGGAAAAGTTATACGGTCTCACTCCCGTACAGGTTTTTCAAGGACTCCATTCAGAAGACGTTGTAAGCACGAGTGTAGAGAAAACGTGAGGGCTTGTAAGAATAGAACACCTTCAGAAGACAAATTGTCAGAACATACCTGAAAAAACAAGTGTCATCTCCGAGGAGTAATTAATGTACCAGGCACATGATACGACTTGAAGCTACACGTCATGCAGAATCGTGAAAATCGAAGAAGATACCAGTTTGAGAACTGTGAAGGAAAGCCTAGAGCGTATTGTGGAAAGTGTAACGTTACACTGTGTATGAAATGCTTCTCCAAATACCATATTAAGCCTTAAATTTTGGTTTTTGAAAATTTTGTAGTTAAAAATATTGTAAACGTGTATTTTTACTGCTGTCATGAGTTTTTTTATTACCAACAAGAAATGTTTAGAGCCATTTCTATCCAAAAACCTAATGAGTGTAATGGATCAGGTGGTGGGACCAATTGTTGCAATTTTACTTTACTACCAGCACAACATAATCTTGCAGATTCACCGCTGTATTTTAAAGCTTTACAATGTTGACAAATGATTGACATTTCCGCAATTGTTACAGATTTGTCGGCACTATATTTTTGGACCGTAAGAGAACGCTCCTCGTTCCAGGTTCACTGGAGCATTGTGTCTGCGGAATCGATCAATTTCATTTTCCCGTGCTCGCTGCTGTTGTGATCGATGTGCCCGATCTCGTTCCGTTCTATACCTATCTCTCTAGAATGCAAGTCTGCATTAACAACGACCGTTACCGTTATCGGTCTCTCGCTGGTCATCAGTGCGGTTAGCGCGTGAGGTAGCTCGTCGAACATTTGATCGACTTCGACGACCTATGTTAGGTCTTCTTCTCCTCGGCATTGTACACAGTATCAGATAACAATGTTTTCGTGCACTAATAATGGTAACTATAATGGTGACAGGTTGACAAATGAAGTTGAATTTTTTTGTTTTTGATTTTGGCGTTAGTTTCAAGGCCCTTTGCAGTAACACTATATTTAGTATGCACTTGGCATATATTTAGTGTATGTGTAACCTTTGACAATGACTTTGACAGTTCATATACGGGTTCAGCTCGTGTAAAGCGAACTTTACTCTTTAAAAGTATATTTCTGAACGTACCCAACACAGCAACCAAGTTATTATTTTACATGTGTTAAATCTAAATTTTCCTCGCAATTTTTCCATATTTTCTCACCGTTTAAACCTTCCCTGGACTTACACGATTACTTCAAGACTAAAATTAGCCAAATCGGTTCAGCTGTTCTCGAGTTTTAGCGAGACTAACTAACAGCAATTCATTTACATATATATAGATTTCCTTATCAGTTGTCATTTGTGTAGTAAGCAGTTCAAGGACAAAAGAACTGTCAAGTGCCCAGTGTCCTCGAATGAGGACGGGCGAAAATTTCAAATTTGGGCCGTAAGTGAACAAAATTCACTCACGTTTCCATCAACTGAGTCGCCACAATACAGTTCTCCAAAAATTAAGAATATATGTTAATTAAAAATAAATTAGGAAATTAATTGGTTAAATACTCCTACTTAATGCCTTGTCGCTATCGCGCTGCTAAGAGGACAGTTGTGAAATACCTGTAGAACGACACTCGTGAACATGGAATATCGGAGAATTAGAAACAGCTGATTTTTGTTTACAGGCGGGGCAAACGGTGTCAGATGGTTATCTCGTCAGGGGCAGGAGGCTCGTGCGCCAAGAATCGATCAATCCCCCACAATCGCGTAAGCGGCCGACTGCGAACAGCGGACAAGTTGAAGAGCGCCTCGGCGGCCATTGTGGTGGCAAACTTCCGCGCGAACTTTAAATGTGCCTAAGATTCTTTTGTTTAGAGAGAATTCATTTGACATAAGTCGCGAAAACTATGTGTAATTGAAATATATAACTACAAAACAGTTTCAGACTCCTTGAATATACAGTAACTGTCGGTTGTGTGCAAATTTATTACACATACGGTGTAGAAATTGGCCAACAGCGTTTCCTCTTCCTAACGAAACTGAACTATAATGTGTAGTATTTTTGCGTTCTAAGTGCAGCATATGAACGGAATTTATCGTCAGACACGATTTTTTGGCACTTTCTGAGTATATTCTATGATTGTGAAACTTTTGTACGAACATTAATTTCGGAAGAGTCTCTGCTTTAATGCCGTATTCTCCAATATTTAGATATTTCATAGCATCAAAAAATCAAACAGGGCTGACTGAAACAGCTAATGTTAAAAATCGATTGTGAAAGTGAAATATGCCATCAGATACATAACTGAAAAATAGCTTCTTACGTTGTGAATACAGCAGTCAGTCACTTCCAAATTCTTTGAAGAATACGAAGTATGCCATAACGTTTTCTTAACTAAGGCATCTAACATTAGCAATAGGGTATCTAGCAAGAAAATTAGCATTTTAAATGCTGTAAGGCAAATACCTTATAGCAGAGTGAACTGCTCAAAAGTCAGCAACTATCGTCACAGGATTGAACTTCACAATGTGCATCCGCTGTGGCTATAGGCCGTTCATGTATGGAACTATACACAGGTCTGCAAGCCCCTTTCAGATGTTATACCTATATGTAAAGCAGATTACCTTTCAATTCTGCGCTACAATTTGCTAATATTAATTTCATAAACAAAAATTCGAACTGCAGTGAGACAACTAATTTCGTGACGCCAATAGTTATTTTACACTATCATAAAATGAAACTTTTTGAACTTCCTGTTCACCAGTACTGCCTAAAGTGGCTCCTTTTTAAGATCTACCAGTGTTATAAAAGCCTGTTATTTATTTCGTTCAAGCCTATATTGTGATGACTAACAGTCTGTTAAGCAAGAGTAACTATCTCTGAACACAAGTAGTAGGGCTTATTGTATTCCTGAAAAATACAAATGGGAATACAGTATTCCATCTTTTTATTCCTTTCAATTGATTTATGTATTTAAACGCTGAGAAGCTCTTCAACACCGTGCTTCATGTACACTGCTATAGTCAAACAATACAGACGTGACTATCAACTGTGTATATATCCCGCAGTCAGGGCCGGCGGAAGGGGAAAATATCACCCGGGCAAAGAATCCACATGGCGCCCCCTACAACCCATTGGTATTACTGACATTAAATTTGCTATGCTACCTTACAGATAGCTGGTTTTAAAGGATAACTCCTTGAACTCTATAACTATAAGAATCAATTATCAAACTGAGTAACATCTTAACTTTTGTCAATTAAATACACAGAATCAGTTTTAGTTAACGATATACGAAACAATTATTTACACATGAGCATGCAGAATATTCTACGTCACTCATTAGAAATTTACAGAACGATTCAAGAAACAAAGATTTATATAAAATTAAGATTGATGATGCGATACAGTATTTATTTACGCATATATACATAAACAACCTTCTTAACTGCGAAAGAGAACACATATATGAACAAAAGAATATACAAATATATTTTGTAACAGCATTGTACAAAGATTTCGTAATACAAATAATACAACCAGTAATATAATTTTATATCTTTATACAGTTTTAATGAAAATTGTCCTTTGAGTTGTTTAGAAAGCTAATTAAAGTTAACTTTTCGTGCCTTAAAACTCTGCAAAGTCTTTAATTAAAGTTGGTTAATACACATCTAACGAGTAAAAGTCTTATCGCTTTGGTACATGTATCAAGCATCAGTGTTGGTATAGAATGTAATTATTGCTACTTATATCAATGGGGAAATAACTTTCTTTGAGCGTGAAGTTCGCCGCCTATCTGAGAGGCCGCCACCCTACCCACCCCAGCCTGCTAAGACGCTACGTGTGTAAACACCTCTTCTCTATTAAACGTAATAAAACGAAAATGCGTTATGTAATGTAGGTCTACTTACCTGTACTGTGTTGTTATCTTCTGGAATATTTTTTGATTTCTTGCTGGTTTCCTCATTCTCTGGTTCTACGTTTTGTTTCAGGAATACGAAAGAATTTCTGTAATGCTGCTGCCTGTTTCTGATTTTCAGCCGCTAATTATGCTCTTCTTTTTCTGAATAGATTTCCAGAAGACTTCTTTTTTTCCGACATGTTGATAAAGAACACATTAACGCAACGATTCTTCTACTAAGAGTCGAAATTCAGGAGACAAAAGAACACGCACACCATGAAGCCTGCACTACATGTACATGACTTCTGATTTATAATTTTCTTTCACGAGATATTTGACAGTACAAACAGGACTAATTTAATGATAAAAATAACAGTCCAGTTCGCAAATTATTTTTACAATTTATTAATATAGGTGGCCGGTTTCGATCTAGGTTTAGATCATCTTCAGACCTCGCTATAGATGTTCAGGTGGTGAGCAGTCGCCTGAACATCTATAGCGAGGTCTGAAGATGATCTAAACCTAGATCGAAACCGGTCACCTATATTAATAAATTGTAAAAATGATTTGCGTACTGGACTGTTATTTTTATCATTAAATAATAAGTTCGCTGTTCATTCCAAACAAGGAAACAACGTTTTCCGAACTGATTAGCAGGACTAATTTCTTTTTGGTTGCCGATAACTCAATATTGTTAGAGCGGCCCACATAGCTTAGTCGCAAGGAGTGCAATTGTCGGCACCGCGGCGGTTGTAATTGTCAGAGCGTGTTATTGTTGCTCAAAACTCCCACTCTCAACAACAGCTTTTAGCTTTGTCAGCGGAGATTTTGTTATACACAAATAAGGTGAAGGGCTGAAGGGATTTCCTTTATAGGAGATTCAAGAGGAAATCGAAATTGTTATAAAGAGTGAGGCCTATGGCATGAGGTAGTAACCAATGTAGCTACACAGTTTATGAAAAAGTTAATTTTTAGTTCACTGTTTACAATAATATAAATTTGGCAAGGATTTTGGCGCCCCCCCAAACTCCCCTAAAATTTGGCGTCCCGGGCGGTCGCCCGGACCTTCCGCCCGTACTGCCCGCAGTAGCTATTTAATACACGATTTACCTGCTAATAACACTCGTATTTATCTGACGCTTGCCACTACTATGGCGCAGTGTTGCCAACTATCAGTCATAGAATGGCAAAACAGTCCAACAAAAATGGCCAGAAATGGCTAAATCATAATTTATATGTTTTATGCATAAAAATTAAAATGTGAGAAACACTCATCTAGCAAAAATAATTATCATCGTCCTCATCCTCATTTTCTTTTTTTTTAGGATCAAGTTTCAGATTCAGCAAAAGTTGTTTTATTCCTGAAACTATACTTGCAGCGTCAAATTTTTCTAGTTCAACAATGCCCAAAAATGTGGATACGATTTCGTTCATTTGTGTGCTGTAATATTGCAGCGCAACTGCTAATAATTTGGACACTGAAATATCTGTCGATTCATCTACAATAAGACTGAATTTTTTGTTCGCCTATATCTCTCACTAACAGATCAGTGAAGTGGGGTGCAAGTATACTCATAATTATTCCCTTACATTTTGTCCGATGCAGACGAAGATCAGCTGGTTTATTGGCACTCAAAGAAAATGTGTTATTGCATAACTGTGACAAATGACCAATATTCATTATTGCGGAATGTGTTGCAATGTACAAAGCTAATCTTGCTTCGGCCTTTTTACTACCAGTGATTTCCTGAACTCGTTTAAAAGAGATTTTTGTTTGACGCTTGCTGCTAAATGGAGCACATGCTGAAATGTGTTTTTTAGAATTTAAATCATACAATTTTGCCCTTATTTCAGTTTTGCAATACCTGCAAAATGCTTTAGTTTTGTCTGTTGAAACTGGCTGTACCCATTCCTTGAAGTCAGACATATTTTCCCATTCCTTCCTGTATGTTTGTGTATACTACGGTTTCGGAATGGCTAGATAATTAACTATCACAGTCTCAAAACACTGGTAAAGCACACAGTATTCTTCCAACACTCAATGTTAACACAAGTTAAAGAAGAGATACTTCACACCACACTATTGTAACTTGTACAGCGTTTCCAAGCAAGTGCAACTACATAGTGTTGGCTATTGTTTGTATGTTTCAAAACAATGAATCGATATGCGGAAGTTTTATTGTCTCGAAACTTCCTGGTATCACTATTTCGATAGAGTGGCGTTTTATTTTTCGTACTTTGGAGGAACGTTAAAAATAATAAATCAATAAATACATTTCTACTGATGATAAAAACTTCAAAGTTTTGCATTTTTGTTGTGAAAATTATCCAATAATAAAAATGGCTAGAAATGGCTATATAATATCACCAAAATGGCTAGGAATGCCAACAGTAGCTTTTAAAGAAAAAAAAAAAAAAAAAAAGAGTGGCTAGACGCCACTTCAAAATGCCCAGATCTAGCCATAAAATGGCTAAGTTGGCATCTCTGCTATGGCGGCTGGGCGAAGGTTCAAATTATCCCGCGACAGCAGTGCTGTCAGGGAGTCTAGTTATTTTTACAGGGTCTTTGGAATCGATTAAGTAATGTCGCAGGGCGGCGCGGGGTGATTCTATTTACACTTCGGTAAAATCAGACGTGACGTCATTATGACGTATCCACAATATCGAAGACGACTGGAGCCATGATCGACTTGTGTGGTCGTTCTAGACGCAAAACTGCGGTTGCAATTGTAGCAGACGAATTAAAGGAGTAGCTGATAATATCTTCAGTTGGTAATGGTGTATTCATTACAGTTTCGGAAGCTATGACTTTGCATATATATATATATATTTTTTTTTTTTTTTTTTTTTTTTTTTTTTTTTTTTTTTTTTTTTTTTTTTTAAGTAAGAAGCTATAAACTTTCCGAAAAAGGACCTACACTGTGAGCTCTGAAACGTTAGTCAGCCAAATCTGATGTTGTCATCGTGACCCATTTGTGACGATTGTGTTTAAAACTAATGGAAACTTTGTGAAGGTTGTGTTTAAAACTAATGGAAACTTTTTCTTTAAGCAAAAAATGCTACAGAGTTGCATTGTAGTACGGAGTCTACGTTAAACTAAGAGGACAAAATACGGTTACCAGGCTATTAAGCGACAATGTGTACTAGGACATGTTAAAATATGCGACATACAAAAGGTCGCCGTAGGTATATGTATGTTTTCGCCGAAACTATAAATCAAATGAGCTGGATATTAATACAGTCATTTGTTACAGAGGCTCTGCGAACATCAGGTAAAACATTTCGTAAAACTGGGTACTCATCTACCGCCAAGTTGCTGCAACATGCTAGTTCTTTTCTTTGAAAATGTGTGAAGTTGTTCTCTAAGGCTCGGTCTGCGTAATTTCTGACATAATTTTCAATATGCATTTACTGAAATTTCCATCAGTGCTTTCCAAAACATGATACCAATATTAAGTAAGGCCTAGTTTTGTCACTAAACTACGAAGGGAAAAAGTATGCAGTTCAGAAAGAATGTCGAATTAAGCGTGTTGTTCCACCCGAAACCAGCGTCTCGAACGATGCAAAAGTCGATGCGCCGCTCTTCTGGACGTCGATAGTGTGGATACGTCATAATGACGTCACGTCTGATTTTACCGAAGTGTAAATAGAATCACCCGGGCGGCGCGTAATCAGCTGGCGCTCGTCACTTGTCAGCGCGGGCAGGCGGCGTGGCGGGTGCGGCCGGCGCGGCGCAGCGATGCCGGGCAGCGAGGCTGCGGCGGCCCGCGTGCCGAGGCGCGCGGCTGCGGGGTGTCCAGGCCTCACGCGGTTCCGTGCTCTCTGTACGAAAACTGCAGCACGACGTGTAACTAAAACCGCAGCCATTTCGCTATCGCTCCAACGCCGTAGAGAGTGGATGTGGCGTGCCAGCAATTCTTCACTTTTTGTGGTAGGGGTAACTCTTCAAGTCAGTCAAAAGTCTTCCGAGTCCAAAAGCGTGTAATGCGTATTATTTGTGGAGTAAATTCACGAACGTCCTGTAGAAGCCTCTTCAAAAAACTGGGTATATTAGCTACTGCTTCTCAATATATTTATTCCTTAATGAAATTTGTCATAAATAATATATCCCTTTTCCCAACTAACAGCTCAGTTCATACATACAATACTAACAATAAAAATGATCTACACAAAGACTTAAAAGCACTTAAACTAGTTCAAAAAGGGGTCCACTACTCAGGAACACACATTTTCAATAATTTACCATCAAGTATAAAAAAATTTAGCTAGAAATAAAGATCAGTTTAAGAGAAACCTAAAAGACTTTCTAGTGACCAACTCCTTCTACTCCATTAGTGAATTTCTAAATTGTACCAAATAATGCATGTATCGGTACTCATACTATATTAGTATTATTATATTATCAGCAAAAAACAATAATAATAATAATAATAAAATAAAACCTTAAAATGTATGTATCTGTATTTACATTATTAGTATTATCTATTATTCATCTATTAATTAGCTTGTAAATTTTTTTTCTTCACATGTTCCACATCCACAAGGATCTCCTCAACTTGGATCTACGGAACGATAAAATTAATCTAATCTGAGCAGGATCGCCGCGGCTGACTTAATGTAAGTTATAGCAGTTAAGGACACCGTCGATCCCGAACATCCGCAGTTCTGGTGTGTATTTTATTTTGGGGGGAATATGCACATCACAACACCTAGCCGTTATGCACTTTTATAATAAGCGAGTCAATTTGACCGCCGTCGTTTTTAACTACGCACCTTCAGTGATATGGGCTTATATATTGAGGTTTGAGGTCGATTAGAGGTTTTCGTCTTTTTTATTTCGGGGTAAGAGAAGAATTGTAGCTGTCCGGTTAGCGGTATCATTATTGTTGACTTTATCGGTAAGACAAATGTCTATTAGTATCGCTGACCGACGTCGCCATGCTGAGATGGTTCGGAATAATGTTCAAAATAACTTGTGACTAATAAAAACCGTTAATTCTGGGAAATGTTCACAGTAATGAATACCTTCGAAGGGCGAACGTAAAGAATCCATCTTTCACATAAGTACTCAAACTGAACTTTCCGCCCAACATACGAATGATATTCGCAATTAGGGATAAATTACTGAGGCGACAAAGTATTAAATTTCAAATTCAGAATTTCACACACAAATTTAGCAGATCACACGCCTTCAATGTAATCCTAAACGATCGCGCGTCGAAATAGAAGAAAGAAAAATCTAAAGTGCAAGTACTTTTATATTACGAAACAAGACAGTGTTTTAATCTCTTATTCATTTGACCTGTTAGTTTTACTTAATTTTTAATAAATGTTATCACCTTAAGTAATTTTTTTGCATGTTTAAGTATTTAATAAATCGTTACAGGTGACCCCCTCCCCTAACACAAACACACATTATCTTCGAAGCATTTGTGTTTTTGGCGTGTATCTATTTACTAATTTTTACAACCAATAATAGAGTGGCCTGAAACCGTGGGCCTTTAAAATAAGGACATGAAGGTATTGGTGCAGTAACCAGGAAACTCACAATTATACAATTTTGAGTAAAAGAATAATAACTCCCCACAAATTGGAAAAATAAAACTTTTAATCGCTCTTGTCTTCCCGCGTGGCGGAGGGTACTTTGAGTACCTTATTACATAAGCGAGAAAACATTCATCATGATACTTATTGGACTTTGAAACATTTGATTTGTTCGCTCTTGCCTCAAAAAAATTATTTATTTTACATCACATTCAAAAAACAAACAGCTAAATAAATAAACTATTAACACTGTACAGGTTACTACATATTCTGTGGAGGGTGACAGTAGGAAAAATGGACAGGTTAGAATAATGCAGTCATGGTTGCGGAAATCTTTTTTATTATTTTGGACGTGTTTCGCCCTTTTGTGGCATCATGAGAATTAAAATCTAAATTTATTAGGAATAATGCTATAATAATTTTAGGTTTTAATTCGTGTCAGATTTGAGTAATGATGATTTACCACATCTTTTACAAGATATGATGTCAAAAGGGCGAAACATGTCAAAAATAACTTTAAAAAAATTCGTAACCAATCTTTTAACAAATCCACAACCGTTTGTTGCACCCGACGTCAGCATGGAAGGAAACTAATTTAAAAAATGGGTATCTGAATAGAAACCATGGATGTGAAAGGTCAAAAACGTCATTGTGCTTCTCCATCTCATAATTTCTTCTTACTGTCCGTAACAGACCAGATTATCGTAATTTACCATGTCTGTTGCAGGCACACACTTCAAAGGAAGCACCAAGTTTTAAATTTCTCATATTATGTAAAATGTGAATTGTCACCTGCAAGATTGTTTGGAGCACCACACTACTTTACTAAGCGTGATTCTGTTGGAGGTAGTATGTCGTTACCTTCCTCCTCCTTCTGACCTGAGTTAACTTGTCAGGAATCTATATTTTGAAGTGGAGTTTTTGTAACTGAATCGTTAAGCGCATAAAATGCTAAATGGTATATTCATTTCATACTGTAACCACGGAAAATATGTTTGTATTTCAGTATGAGTATTTTATGTTAATATGTTAAATGTATCTTTGATGTTCATTATTTTCAGAATTTTGTATCATAAAACAGTACATATTTAAAGGTATTAAAGAGCATAAAATTCTGGTCCCTATTCACTTGCCACTGAATTCTGCTTCAGATCTATTTTAAGTCAATTGCTTATAAAAGTGTACCTTCTTTTTTAATATATATTCCTATACAAATGAATATTTATAAAATACGGTGAGCATTAAAACATAAAGTGTGCAGTAGTACTACACATGAGTAGCTGCTTCACATTTATACCACTAATTTTAAATTATATTTATTGTGTTAAACATTTCAGATATTTAAATACTGATATATAATGCTTCTAATTTGTATAATTTCACAATTTTTGTTTCCCTTAAAATAAACTTTAGTACATTGATAGTTTAATTAAAATTCTTTCTAGGTTTTACGTATTGTAAGAAAAATGTCACCTCTGACAATACTGTTGTCTCGGGTGTAGGCACTTGACATTTTCGTTTTCAAACTGAAGGATTTCACACTATCAGTCAGATACCATATTGCATAGGAGCAAACATTTGAAGACCGCGTTCTTGACGTGCTGAAGACAATTAAATAGAATCTGCAAAAAAGAATAAATCAACAGTTGAAAAACAAAAATAATAAATAATAAATAGATAAAATCACAGGAATATGCAATGCACTTAATAAACGCTGACACAAAAATGATAAAAATTGATGATAGAACAAATGTATTTAGCCTTGGAAATCACATAACGATTTTAATAGATTCATAGAATGAATGCAACGGCATCTTAAGAAGTTTTATTGACGACCAAAAAAGAGATAAAGAAAACTAAAGCGACGATGAAGGTGAACTTGTAATGTGGGATACAACGTAAAATTAATAAATAATATAGTTGTTGAGACGGTGAGTTTGAAGTAATAAATTCATTGAAGTTGTCAAAGTGGAAATGCAATAATATGGGTCACCTAATTTTACGTAATTATTTCATAAAGTAATCCATTGACGGTGAAATACTGAGAAAGTATCATGAACCAGATTTAGAACATCCTTGGTGCAAAGATGAATTGGTGGAATGAACTGCAGCAATTACGACTGTTACAGCTAGAGAATAGTGCCTGCATCACCAAGGCATTGACTTAAGCGGATGATGAGGGTCTTGAAGACTTCCTAAGGAAATCTTGTAGTAACTGTTTCACAAACAGATGTCTCAATGTTCTCGGAGATTATGTGGGCGAAATGCGGCAATTGTAGACCTATTATCACACGCAATTTGTGTCTCCCAACAAAAGCCAAAACAGTAGGAATCCTAAAGAATACTGTCAATCGACCTGTCCTAAATGCTGTTTAGCAAAAGCATCAAGGTCACTCTCTCCCATTTAAATGTACAAAATACTGTGATAATTCATAGTTACATCCAGAACGCTTCTCGGAATTGTTGTAACTACAGAATAATTGTGTACTTGTGTTGCTTTCCAGGCCTGGAATACGTGTGTCCAAGAAAGGAATTAATTTGTTGTGCGGGATTTTGTTGTGTATCTATCTGTAACGTGTAGCAGGCGAAAATACGGTAATGGTCCAAGTGAAATTTAGCATTTATAACTGTTCACACAGTAAAGTATTGTTCTGCTCTGCGGGATTTGCGGTTGTGACAGCAGGAAATAGTAGATACACTGCACTCCCCTGGTATACTAGAATGCATTGAGTTGCAAGACAGCTTACGGTCGCTGTAAAACAAAGCACTAAACACTTTCCTTTTCTTACTATAGTATACATGAAATTGAGAACACAGTATCTTCGTTTTTCATTCTTCAATTTTAGCATTTGAAGAGTCGATAGAAGATAAATATTTGCAGAGATTGTAGATGCAACTACTCAAATTTCTAATGAGTAAGAAGACTCACGGTTATCATAGTCGATCGACGCTGAAATATTCATGAGCCCACAGCTAAAATTCAATCTGCCTAACGCTTGTGATATTTGCTTTCTGAAATTACAGAGCGCATGAAATTGAGTACAGATTCTTGACGACTCCTCTCAGTATTTTTTGGCGTGGAGCGTTCGGGCTTTAAAATTCTCACGCAACAGTCACTGCAACATTTTATACGTCTCGTGGCGTGCGGGAAGAGCTGCTAAATCCCAATCCCTGCTAGGCAGCGAACAGAATCTCCTACATCTTAGCCTAAATTCCATGCCATACGAGTGACAGCCCAAGGGAAATCAGATAACGAGGTCTTTGTATTCGTAACATCTTTCACCGACACCGCCGTCAGAATTCCTTAGGCTCAACAAGAAGGTTCCGTTTTGTTGTGTTTGGTAGCTCACTCATGCCATGATCACTGGAAAGGAACGACTTTTGCTAATCCATTAAAAAGATAGAAGAGCGTTTCTTTTTTCCCGTAAGAACGACAGTATAAGATTTGGCTTGGCTTGAATTAAGAACATTACCGTAAGTTAGGCATTCGAAACAAGCACAGTAACTATAAGGGCAGTCGTTGGTACTTACATAACCCGAATATTTTCCCCACATCTAAGGCGGGCAGATCAAGTTCCCGCACCTGAAACGTTAACTGGAAATAATTTTCTCTTAATCGCAAATCATTGGAAGAACGCAAAAAAGTGTTTTCTAATATTGTTCGAAAAAGAGAATTTATCTTGTAATTACTGAGCTGTAATCAATGTATATGTGACTATCACGCTATCAGAATTCTGATGTGAGTTTCATTTTCGCCGTGCTTCTAATACCTAGCGCGTTCTCATATTGAAAGAAAAGCAACAAATTTTATTAAGAACTTTACCTTTCAGGTATGCAAAGATGACACTATGTAAATATAGACTTTGGTTTTAATTTGGAGGGCGTTTCATTTGCCGGAAGTAGCACTGCTTTTCAGGCATTCAAAGGCTATCTAACAGAGGTCGTCGATTTCTGTTTGTAATGTCTTTTGTTTGCAAAATCGCATAAGTGGGGAAAAGGAGATTGCAAGGCAACAGTTGTACTAGATGTGGACAATTTCGCGATATTTAAATGTCGTTGTTCATATAGCAGAATCACATTTAAAAAGAAGGCTGGGGCGAAAATTAGTGGTAAACGCTACCTATTTTGACATATGTTTGTTTCTTTACTTCTACACGGGAATAACATTATCGACATATTATCTGCCAACCCTTTAAATTTGTTTAACGCTTCTTCCATTTGTTTTTACCGTTTCACATTGTCTTCACCTAGGCCTTCGAACGAAGCGGAGTATGATTAACAGAACTGACTCGTTTCCGAGAGGAGCGAAGGTTCAAATTCCCGTTACTGATTTAAGTTTTCCGAGTGTACCTTAGATCAAGTTACGTGAGTTCCTGGATGGTCCATTAAACAGGATCTCACTCGATTTCTTCTCTTTGTTGTAAATTACAAACTTTTTCTTCGATTATTTCAACACCGAGGAGGCTTAAAATTCTAAATTATCCACTGCATATCTATACGTTGCATTCAACTGTGAATTGCGTACCTATTTTGTATAATGTTTACGTTCTACTGTTACGTCAATTGTCAGAATATACAATTTCGAGTGACGTGGCAGTTAATACACTTTTGATACCTTTTAGTGTTATTACTAGTGACTCAATACTGCTTCTCATGTGCATCACTAGGTGTGTACAGTCGGACTAGTCGTCTGACGTTGCGGTAAGAAACTGTAGTCACAACGTTCCTCGTGTCTTTCAGTATGTGTAGAGCGTATCAAAAGCCCTACTCTAATTGCTGCGATCGGTCTTCATACACACAGACCCAAAAACGGGCGTGGACTTTACAATGTGTACTGATTACCAAAAGATTCTAATTTAATAAAATGTATCTTTAAACATCAGCTCTTCATTAAATCCTTAAAATCGACCAGTTTCGGTCCTGGAACATCATTATAGATAAATAGGTATTAAAAATGGTTAGTCAAATGCATTGAAGAAAATAAATCTGGCTGAAAACAGCAGGTGTCTATTTCACTAAAATTACAATGGCCATAATGGATTATCTTATCAATCAAATAAACTTAAAAGCCGAAATTGACTCCTGCTGTTTTCAGCCAGATTGATTTTATTTAATGCATTTGACTAACCTGTTTAAATAACTTTTTATCTATGATGAGGGTCCAGGGTCGAAATTAGTCGATTTTAAGAGTTTAGTAAACAGCTGATGGTTAATACATGACGGCTGTTAACTCTCATCTCATAATAATGGACTGTATTTGTCTCAGTTCATTTTTTAAATTCTGCCAGCCAATAGCGTAGTAGGATAGACGCCAAAGCTTCATCTCTGTATACCCTTTTATAGAGCATGTTTATAAGGCTGATTTTCATATGAACGTGTGAAGCAAACAGTCGCCATGCGACGGAGAAACACTCGTGCTTACAACACGCAACTAACATGGGCTTCCGAAACCGGATTTCGTAAACCGATTTCCAAATTCCGATTTTGGTGGTCATGTAAACACTCCAAAAATCGATTCTGGAAATCCACTTCTGCCAAGAGGTTTTCCAGTTCCACAATCAGTTTTCATGCCCACATAAACGCAACCGTTTTTGAAGTGCTCTTGGCTTGCCAGATTGTATTGTTAAGAATTTTCGTCACATGTGAACAGAGTGACATTCTCTAATGTGAAATAAAAGTACAAATAGAAGAGTGAGCATTTAAGAATTGAAAAGTAGCGATTGATATGACTAAATCAGGAACTGAATCAGCTGTGATAATAACAATTATATAATTTCAACACTGTATATTTTTAATTCGTTAGTTACACTATAAGCTTATTTCGACTTAATAGTCACCTTCAGGTATTATGTCACATTCTGTTATGCCGAACATTTCAATATTATTGTGACGTGATATATATATATATATATATATATATATATATATATATATATATATATATATATATATATCACGTAACTTATTGTGCTGTCATGCAAGATCTTTATCAAGTTACGGATTTTGACATTTATTTGACAGCTCTGTAGAGATACCTTTCGAAAATTACTATTAAGCTTATAGTGTAACTAACGAATTAAAAATATACAGTGTTGAAATTATATAATTGTTATTATTAAAATGTCGATGTACGACATCACTAACACTGTGGGCCCTGCAGATAACAAGTTATTGAATCAGCTGTTTTTCAGCCGTCATATTAAGTGGGTTAGGAAGTCCGATTCAGGCTATAACACAATATACACGACAGCGAAAAACGAAATTCGGAAGATGTGTTGCATGTAAACGTAGTATAAGAGAGTTTGGAAGCGGTCAAAATGTGGCCGTCTTTCGCTATTCTTTGGGCAGGAAGTTGACGTGTTGGCCAGACACTGCAGGTGCGGGAGCTTCTCCTGCCGCCACGTTCTCTAGTGGAGCACGTGTCAGGCGTGATGGGACGACAAGTGACACGTGGGACGCGCCAGTCCTCACCTCTTGCCGAACAACGTCAACAGGTGGAGCAGGCGTGGAATGACGTCTTCCCATACAGTATTCGCCACCTGTATTATCGAATGGATGCCAGAATCTGCATGCGTACTGCAGCCAATGGAGGTTACACCGTGTAGTGATCTGGTAGTTTCAGCATGGATCGACACCTTTACCTCAGTACCGCATGAACTATCGATCTGTAAATGAAATCGTTTCATGTACTCCATATGCACTGTTGCAAATGGCACTCTAGGAGGGTGTACTAATTCTTATTTGCGACAGTGTAATTCAGAGATATGTTGCACAAATGCAGCACGCGTATGAACGACGTAGTATTTGACACTAAAAATTACATTTGTATTTGCGGTTCCCTGCCGGGTAGTTGGAGATAAGATAGGTCAGGATAATTTCATGGTATTAGATGAGGCATCATGTTAAAAATACGTGGTTCTGGTGTACTCTGTTCAGAGCAAAGTATTTTTGAACTTAATTGTCCTAGATAGGTCACTCGTTCCTCCAGTCTGTGAGCTGGTGTTAGATGAGGAGGTCCAGTAGAAAGCTTGTGGTGTACTGTAAGAGGAAACGATGACGAACCTTCTGCTTCCATTAGGGTAATGTGGCGCCTTTCTTGTGTCATGATCAGGTAGCGTTACAGTTATTAAGTATCTGTTTTCTAGAGGTTGTTCACATCAGACACCTTACGTTAATAATAGAATATCATACAACTTTTTAGACTATGTTGTTCATCTATGATCGGAACAGCTTGAGGTACTCTTCAGAATTATTTTGCAATCGGAATTTTTAACGAATTATTACTAAGAACGATACTGGGTAATGATGATTTAAAACATGGTCAAATGTTTATAGAGCTTAAGGAAATTAACTACGGGGTCATCAGTCTTTTAACTTAAAACTACTTATAAACTAAGTTATACTAAAGACTGCACAACATTCATGTCCGAGGGGGATTCGAACCCCCGACGGGGAACGTCGACGCGCATCGTAGCATGGCGCCTCAATGCGCTCGGCCGCTCCGTCGCGGCGATGATTTAAGGCATAGTGGTAGAGAAATACTGATAATAGAAAAAAGATTACTACCTAAAAGTACAAATGTTATAAAGGTTAGCCGCGGTGGAGTGGTCAAGCGCATTGAGGCGCTAAGCTACGATGCGTGAGGCCGTTCCCCGTCGGGGGTTCGAATCCCCCCTCGTGCATAGATGTTTGTGTCGTCTTTAGTATAAGGTAGTTCATAAGTAGTTTGTAAGTTTAGGGACTGATGACCCCGCAGTAAAGTCCCTTAAGCTTAACAAGAATTTGAACATTTTATAAAGGTTTCGTTAGTTTGAGCATCACTGTTATTTTTATGCTTGGGCTTATGGTGTTATATCCTTCACTTCCTTCGCCGTTTGAATCGACTCTCAGATACTGCAGTACAACGCAGTGTGTTAGAAATAGAATATCTTCAAATGTGTTCAAATGTTTGTAGCACTTATGGGACTTAACTAGGGGGTCATCAGTCCCTAAGCTTACAAACTACTTATGAACTAGGTAAGACTAAGGACGGCACAAATATCCATGCCCGAGGGGGGGGGGGGATTCGAACCTCCGACCGTAGTGGCCGTGCAGACAGTGACTGGAGCACCTCAGTCCGCTCGGACACCGCGGCCGGCTAGAATATCTTCACTTTTACTCATATTCATATGAGGAAACTGGTAACTGGCGAAATTACTCCTTGTGTTTGTATTCTCAGACACATACGTGAAGGAGTCCTTGTATATATCGAGGAGCAGAGAAGGTATTATTTTATTATTATTATATTTTTACCCAAATATGTTTCAGCATCTCTGTGCCATCATCAGTGGGTTTCTTTCTTTCTTTATGCCTTTGTTTTACACTAAGTGGTCTCGTAGGACCCTTTTAACATTATTAGGCAATAGTAACAAAGTCAAGGTTTGTTCAAAGAGTCCTGCAATACCACTTAATGTAAAATAAAGCCATAAATGAATAAATTGATAATCCCACTAATGATGGCACAGAGGTGGTGAGACATGTCTGGGTAAAAGTGAAAAACAGTGTTTTGCATGTCAGCTGGAACTCATATCCAGAATTTTAGGCTGCAAACACGGAAATCACAAGGGCTGCACACCGAAAATGATGAATATCGAATTTTTAAAGATGTATAAGGAAATTGGACAAGCCTTGTCGAACCGTCCTCCCGGGATTTGCCTGAAGCGATTTAGGAAATGTATGGCCCGACGTCATGCTCCAGAATGCGAGGTCAGCCTGCTAACTGCAGCGCCAACGTTTCCGGAAGTAAACGTTATGTGGATTGTACAACCGTCCTGGAACTAATTAAATGATAGTATTATACATGTTCTGAAGTATTTATAGCAAATGGAAATGGCAAAGAGAATAGATATCTCCTGAAGCAGCAGTTCATCCTCTGAAACTTATTACGACCGATAAAAGCATCAACATTGTTTATTAGTTGCTGTACCCTTTTACGTGTGCTAACTCTGAGTGAGAAAGAACGTCCACTAAGGACAAACGCAGGGGACTTCATTACGCCGCAAGTCTCGAGTGCCTTCACACTAATTGCCAGTGTCTCTTCTTATATATCTCTGTAATTGTCTGAAAGGATGTTACTGAATTTGAACTGTCATGCATGAAATCGAGATTCATTTCACCAATTCTTTTCCCGCTCGCCGTTCGTAGGGAAAGACTCGTAAAAGAAAATAGGTAGCGACGGCAGCCGTCCGCTTTAATGGGCTGTTTCTGTCCCATGGCCGGGACGCGAAAGCCGAAAAATGGCGGGAAAAAGGCGTCGGCCGATTTACGACATGTTGTTCTGGAAACAACCCAAAGACGTTCTCCGTGATAACTTACACAAATAAGTACACAGCGGCGTCGCTGGACGAGAGAGGCTGCGACACTGAATTAGAGCCCCCCCCCCCCCCCTCTTTTCCCCGACCGCCACACAAGGAGCCAGAAAGCAGTGCCTAGACCGCCGAGTCGGCTCTCTGTGTACAGATGCCCTCCGAGAAGCGTTCTGGCGGAGTGTGTCGCTGCAGAGATAGCGAAGTGCCGGGGCTCTGTACACTGACATCTGCCACTACTGTAATGGAGCAGCAACAGCCAGCGAGGCGAACCCAATTCTAGAGACTGCAATTAGTGGTGACAGTCAGTGCTTAGGAGCCGACACTTGACCGCCAGTATTGGGGACGGAATCTAAAAAATGCTTTCCGGTAACAGAAAACTTAAGTTCGCAAATACAGATTTAACTCATCAATCGCGAAACCTCTGCTGTGTAGCGGCAAATGTCAGGAAGACGAGACAGGAGACGCCAATTTTGGTACCCATTATCTTTTGGAAAGGTTCTTCTACGATCTCATATTATCTGATTTGAATGCGAGATGTTCTTGTGTAATTCCGTAGATTTTCCCGGCGTAATAATGTTTGTTGTTCTTCACGCGTTTGCGGCCGGATTATGTCGATCTGTTGATACGATATTTCGGCGGTCCACCTGGCCGCTATCTTCAGGTATGACTGGTGCACAATCACGCCGGAACTGAGGACACATCAGTCGTTAAGGAATCGATCGAAATAAGTGTGGTGTCGCACAAGTCTAAAGTGCGCGCCACCTACTTTCGCCGCGCGCCGCCATGCACGCACAGCGCGGCGTTCTTACGACGTCAGCCACGAGCGCCCTCTGCTGCGATCCCGCTCGTGGCCACCACTGAACGACAACCAGCTAACACTTCGGAATCAGATAGGCACCAGTGAAGACTTGGCTATCGGATAGACACTAGGCAGGCCTCTAGCTCAACTATGTATCAGCTTTCTGCAGTACTGCAGCTATGTAAAAGTTAAGTATTACTAAGTCTCTAAGAAATATATATCTTGTTCTAATTTACTATAGTGTTTCTAGTTTCTGCTGTCCCACTGGCTGGTCACCTCCTACCTGCACAAGCGTGCATCCTTTATTCCTGTGTCGGTCTTTCTACTCGGCCACCGACACCTACGACGGAAACGAGACACAAAAGCGGCGACGAGGCTGGGACACAAAAATAAGATTATCAGACAAACTTATTAATAGGGAATAAGGATTTCCATTGAGTAAAAGGTGGAATTCCATTTTATCTGGTATTATACAACAACGGCCTAGTTTTCGAGCCGGCCGCGGTGGTCGAGGAGACTGAGGCGCTCCAGTCACGGTCTGCACGGCCACTACGGTCGGGGGTTCGAATCCCCCCTCGGGCATGGATATTTGTGCCGTCCATAGTTGTAAGTAGTTCATAAGTAGTTTGTAAGTTTAGGGACTGATGACCCCGTAGTTAAGTGCCATAGACTCTACAAACATTTGAACATTTGAACTAGTTTTCGACCAGCTCTTTCTTAATTTTCGATTACTCGCTTTGGCTAACTTCTACCGCTGGAGGCGCTGCAATACTCTTCACTTCCCAGAGGGCGTTCTTTCACTTCTTGCACGTGCGCACTGGCCTGTTCTCGCGGTATAATGTGTCCTCATTGTATTGGTGTGGTGTCTGTTCTTTCGGACGTCCGAAAGAACAGACACCACACCTGCTTCGCAGCCAAATAGTATTTGCAAAGGATTGTTAAAGGAAGGAAAGGAAGAAGGATAGGAAAGAAAGGATTGACAGTGGCCGCATTTGGGCACTGATATTAAGCAATGGCGACAAGTGAAAATGTGAGGTGCGCAACAAACATAGCGTGCTACATGTGGGAATTTGAGACGGATGGGAGGCGAGCACGGGTGGCCAAGTGGTTAAGGCGACCGCTGGCCGGAAGTGGGAGACCCGGGTTCGATTCCCGGTCAGGCTCACATTTTCACTTGTCGCCATTGCTTAATATCAATGCCCAAATGCGGCCACTGTCAATCCTTTCTTTCCTATCCTTCTTCCTTTCCTTCCTTTAACAATCCTTTGAAAATGATGTATCCTCAGTTCCGGCGTGATTGTGCACCAGTCATACCTGAAGATGGCGGCCAGGTGGACCGCCGAAATATCGTATCAGCAGATCGACATAATCTGGCCGCAAACCCGTGAAGAACAACAGCGAGATGTTCTTGTTGTTGTGGTCTTCAGATCAAATATTACATTGATGCAGCTCTCCACGCTACCATATCCTGTGCAAACCTTTTAATCTCTGAATAAGAACGGCAACCTAAATCCTTTTGAACCTGCTTACTGTATTTTATTCTCGGTCTCCCACTGCGATTTTTACCCCACACGCTATCCTCCAATATTAAATTGACGATTCTCAGAATGTGTCCCAACAACCAATCCCTTTTCTTAGTCAAGATATGCCAGAAGTTTCTGTTTGGGACTTAACTACTCTGGACATCAGTCCCTAGGCTTATAAACTACTTAAAATAACTTATGCTACGGACAACAAATACACCCATGCCCGAGGGAGAACTCGAACCTCCGACGGCGAACAGCGGCGTGCTCCGCAGATAGGCGTCTTAGAACGCACGGCCACTTCACCACGGCCGTTCTGCTGTCTCCAATTCTGTTGTTCAGCACTTCCTCGATAGTTACGCAATCTACTCACCTAATCTTCAACATTATTCTGTAGCACAACATTTCAAAAGCCTATAAACTCATCCTGTCTGAACTATTTTTCGTCCTTGTTTCAATACTGTACAATGTAACATTTTACACATTAGCCTTCGGAAAAGACTTCCTAACACTTAAATATTCGATGTTAACAAATTTGTCTTATATTAGTCTTATATCATTTGTACTGCGTCTATCGTATGTTATTTCACTGCCGAAGTAATAAAACGCATCTACCACCTTTATTGTTTCGTTATCTGATCTAATTCGATCATCATCGCCTGATTTTCTTAGACTACATTACCCTTCTTTTGCTCTCGTTAACGTTCATCTTATACTCTCCATTCAAGACACTGTCACAATCATTTCAATTGCTTTTGCATGTCCTATGCTGTCTCTGACAAAATTACAGCGTTATCGGCAAACCACAAAGTTTTGATTTCTTAAACTGAACTTTAATCCCTTCTCCAAATTTCTCCTTAATTTCCTTCACAGCTTGCTCGGTGTACCTACAGATTCAATAACATGTGTATTTTCCATTATCTCTACACATAAAAATCAGTTCTTGTGCATTAGTCTCGCTAAAACTTGGAATTGGCCAGACCGTTTTCAATAATTCTTTTATTTCGTTTGCTTCAATATGGGGGTATAAAGGTAAAGCAGTCAACAATCCGAAGATTGGTTTGAACACCACAGTGCTTTACTAGGCATGGTCCTGTTTGGAGGTGGTATGCCGTTGCCTTCCTCCGACCTTCGAACTGACTTACCCAGCCAGTTATAGGGGGACCTACAGTTTAACGTGGGTTCCGAACCACGGTGCTACTCGGTATTTTTCACATAAGCAATACTGCCAGAGGCGAAAGAAGTGGAAAGTGACAGATAAAAATCCTAGGACCAGGTGGGGATCGAACCCGCGACCTTTGGACTTATAGTCTGGCACTCTACCACTGTGCAACCGAGGAGCTATGGGGGTATATACACTCGAAAGAATAGCTGAAAAATCGAAGATGGTGTTTTTATATGGACATCGGATTAGTTTCATATTTTATTCGCTTCGAAATTGTACCTCTGATTCAGATAGCATTTTTCACGCTTGACTTTCATAACAAGACAACCTGCACAGTTTGCATAACAAGTCTACACGGTATGCTCCACTGAGGACAGGTATCGATGTAAGTCCGTCAGATCTGGCACGAAGTCGGTGTCGCAAAACATCCTACATGTGTTCTATAGGATTCAAGTCATGACTCTGTGCAGGTCAGTCGATTTTATTGTCGTGTAACCAATCGGCCACAGGCCGTGAATTATGAACAGGTGCTCGATCGTGCTGAAAGATGCAATGCCGTCAACAGTAGCAAGGAAGAAGGTGCTTAAAACATCAATGTAGTCCTGCAGTGCCAGGCAAAACAAAAAGGTGCAAGCCCATCCATCAAAAACAGGGCCACACCATAACACTACCGATTTGAATTTTACTGTTGGCACTACACACGCTGGCAGATAACGTTTACTCGACATTTGGCATACCCACACCCTGCCATCGGATCGCTATTCTGCGTCATGATTCGTCACTCCAGGCAACGTTTCTCCACTGTTCAATCGTCCAATGTTTACGCTCCTTACACCAAGTGAAGCGTCCTGTGTCACTGACCTGCGTGTTGTGTGGCTTATGGGCAGCCGCTCGAGCATGAAACACAAGTTTTCTCACCTACCGCCTGTCATAGTACTTGGAGTGGATGCTGATGCAATTTGGAATACCTGTGTGATGATCTGGCTGCCTATTACACTGTACGACCCTCTTCAACTGTCGGTGGTCTCTGTCAGTCAACAGACGAGGTCGGCAGGTCGGTCTGTACGGTTACGTGCTGTACGTGTTCCTTCACGTTTCCACTTCGCTATCAAATCACTAACACGGGACCTGGAGATGTTTAGGAGTGTGGAAATCTCTCGTACAGACTTCTGACATAAGTGACACCCAATCACCTTAACACGTTCGAAATCCGTGAGTTCCGCGGAGCGCCTCATTTTACTCACTCACTATGTCTAATGACTACTGAGGTCGCTGATAGGGAGTACCTGATAGTACAATGGTGGCAGCACAATAGTCCTAATATGAAAAACATATGAGATTTGATTCCATTTTCTGGAAGGTTGTGCTAAACGACCATGCAATGATGAACAAACCAAAAGTAATATGCAGCATTGGTCGTTGCTAGAGGCTTCATTATTATAGCAACAGATCGATTTCGAACACATAGTGACCATTTTTAATGCACCTTCTACATCTACATCTACATCTACATCTACATGGGATACTCTGCAAATCACATTTAAGTGCCTGGCAGAGGGTTCATCGAACCACAATTATACTATTTATCTCCCATTCCATTCTCGAATAGCGCGCGGGAAGAAAGAACACCTGAATCTCTCTGCTCGAGCTTTGATTTCTCGTATTTTATTCTGATGATCATTTCTACCTATGTAAGTGGGAGTCAACAATATATTTTCGCATTCGGAGGAGAATGTTGGCGATTGGAGTTTCGCAAGTAGCCCTCGCCGCAGCGATAAGCGCCGTTGTTGTAATGATTCCCATCCCAGATCTTGTATCATTTCCGTAACGCTGTCTCCCCTGTATCGTGACAATACGAAACGAGTTGCCCTTCTTTGGACTCTTTCGATGTCCTCCGTCAAACCCACCTGATAAGGATCCCACACTGGGCTGCAATACTCCAAAAATGGACGGACAAGCGCAGTGTATGCAGTTTCTTTAGTAGTTCTGTTGCATCTTTTAAGGGTTCTGCCAATAAAACGCAGTCTCTGGTTCGCCTTTCCCACGATATTATCTACGTGTTCTTTCCAGTTTAAGTCTGAAGTAATAGTAATTCCTAGGTATTTTGTGGAGTTTACGGCCTTCACAGTTGATTGATTTATGTTGTAAACAAAGTTTAACGGATTTCTTTTCGTACTCATGTGGACGACTTCACACTTCTTATTATTTAGAGTCAATTGCCAATTTTTACACCATACTGATATCTTATTCAGATCGTTCTGCAGTTGGTTTTGATCTTCAGATGATTTTACTATTTGGTAAATGACGGCTTCATCTGCAAACAACCTAAGAGAGCTAATTAGATTTTCCCCTAAATCGTTTATGTAAATAAGGAATAGCAGAGGACCAATAACACTACCCTGTGGAACGCCCGATATCACCTCTGTTTTAGTCGATGCCTTACCATCGATTACTACGAACTGTGTCCTCTCTGACAAGAGAGCCCCTATCCAATCGCAAATTTGTGGCGATATACCATAACCACGCAATTTGATTAAAAGCCGTTTGTGAGGTAAGGTGTCAAAAGGTTTCTGGAAATCAAGAAATACGGAATCGATTTGCGAACCTTTGTCGATAGCACCCATAAATAGCTAGTTGTGTTTCGCATGAACGATATTTTCTAAATCCGTGTTGACCTTGGGTCAATAGATCGTTCTGTTCGAGATAATTCATAATATTTGAATACAGGATATGTTCCAAAACCCTGCTGCAAATTGACGTCAATGAAATAGGCCTGTAGTTTAGTGGGTTACTCCTACTGCCTTTCTTGAATATAGGTGTGACCTGTGCAACTTTCCAATCTTTTGGTACAGATCCTTCTATGAGAGAGCGGTTGTATATGACTGTTAAGTAAGGAGCTATCGCTTCAGCATAATCAGATAGAAATCTAATGGGTATACAATCCGGACCAGAAGACTTGTTCTTGTTAAGTGATTTTAGTTGCTGTACTACTCCGATGATATCTACTTCTATGTTACTCATTACGGCATCTGTTTGTAATTCGAAATCTGGAATATTGGTTTCGTCTTCTTTGGTGAATGTGTTTCTAAAAGCTAAGTTTAGTAACTCTGCTGTCATCGGCAGGATCGGCATTACTATCACGTAGTGAAGGTATTGTTTGTGACTTGCCCCGAGTATATTTAACATATGACCAAAATCTCTTTGGGTTTTCAGTCAAATTACGAGAAAGAGTTTCGTTGTGATAAATATTGTAGGCATCTCGCATTGAAATCCTCGCTAAATTTCGAGCTTCTGAGTACGATCGCAAATCCTGGGGATTTTGTGTTCCTTTAAATTTAGTATGCCTTTTCCTTTGCTTTTGCAACAGTGTCCTCACCTGTTTTGTGTACCAAGGGGGATCGCCTCCTTCTTTTATTAATTTATTAGGTATAAAACTTTCAATTGCTGTCGATACCACTTCTTTGAATTTGAGCCACATCTGGTCTACACCTACGTTTAGTGTTAGAAACGACTGGAAGCTGTCTTTCAAGAAGCAATGTATTTTGTTTCTATCTGCTTTCCTGAACAAATATACTTTGCGTTTATTTTTGGTAACTTTGGTACTTTCGATATTCAATTTCGCTACGACAGCTCTGTGTTCACTAATACCTGTATCCGTTTTGATGCTCGTTATGAGCTCAGGATTATTTGTTGCTAAGAGATCAAGTGTGTTTTCACATCCATTTACAATTCTAGTTGGCTCATGAACTAATTGTTCGAAGTAATTCTCAGAGAATGCGTTGAGTACAATTTCGGGCGATGTATTATGCCTACCTGCTGATTTGAAAATATAATTTCGTCAACAGATCGAGGGTAAATTAAAATCACCACCTACTATTATCGTGTGAGTCGGGTACGTTTTTGTAATTAGACTCAGGTTTTCTTTGAACCTTTCTGCTATTGTATCGTCAGAGTCGGGAGGCCGGTAAAAGGAACCGATTATTAACTTCTTACGATTTTCGGGTACAACCTCTACCCATAATAGCTCGCAAGAACTATCAACTTCAACTTCGCTACATGAAATACTACTTTTGACAACGACAAACACGCCCCCACCTGTTTTGTTTAATCTATCCTTTCTGAACACCGATAGATCTTTTGAAAATACTTCTTCTGAACTTATTTCCGGCTTGAGCCAACTTTCGCTGCCTATAATGATGTGTGTTATGGTGCTTTCTATTAACGCTTGTACTGGAACTTTCCCGACACAGCTACGACAATTTACAACTGTTATACCGATAGTTTCCGGATCTACATTTCTCCTGTGATCCACCTGAACCCTTTGAGATTGCCCATTTTCTATTTCCCCGAAGCTCTTTATCCTAAAAAACCGCCCTGTCCACGCCACACAGCCCCCGCAACCCGTGTAGCCGCTTCCTGCGTGTAGTGGACTCCTGACCTATTCAGCGGAACCCGGAAACCCACCACCCGATGGCGCAAGTCAAGGAATCTGCAGCCTACACGGTCGCAGAACCGTCTGAGCCTCTGATTCAGACCCTCCACTCGGCTCTGTACCAGAGGTCCACAGTCGGTCCTGTCAACTATGCTGCAGATGGTGAGCTCTGCTTTCATCTGCAGTCTTTACCACTTCAGTTAGCCGCTCGAAACCTTCAAGCAGGCATTGTGAATGAAATCAGTCCAAATTGAAATAACATCTGCAAGTGTGGTATGTTGGAAATAAATTTCCGAACATTACAGTCATACGGATTAAGATGGGGTGCTGCAATGTTATGTTCGGACATTTATTTCCAACACACCACAATTGCTGATGTTATTTCAATTTGTACTGATTTCATTCACAATGCCTGCTTGAAGGTGCATTGAAAGTGGTCACTATGTGATCGAAATCGATCTTCTGCTACAATAATAAAGCCTCTAGTAACGACCAATGCTGCATATTACTTTTGGTTTGAAAAACATATGTTTTTTTTTGGGGGGGGGGGGGGGTATCCGGATACTTTTGATGACATAGGGTAGGGGATAACAGGGGATTGGTAGAGAGCGGGTTAAGTAATGACAGAAACAGGGGAATATTTGTAGGATAGAGGGAGGGGAGTAGAAAAAGGAGGAAGAAGAGGAAAAGAGGAGGAGGAGTCAGTGGAAGAGGAAGAGGCGTATGTAGTTAGGCGGGAGGAGACAGGAAGAGATGGAGTGAGAAAGGCAGGGGAAAGGAGTATGTGGAGGAAGTATAGGCGTCAATAAGTACTCGAGCGACACCGTGTTTTCAGCTAGCTAATACAAGAGAGAAGTCTAAGAACACAAAGAAAAAGGTAAGAAATAGAGATATGGAACATAATGGGCAGAGAGATTATCAGAAGAGCGGAACCAGATGGGGGCTAAGGGAGTCAAGCTCGTGCCGGAAGTGCCTTGTTTATAGTGCTTTCCTTGAAAAGCCCATCTTCGATTGGGTCTAACACCCTTGAAAAGTACCTGGTTTTGAGCTCAATTTGATCAAGCCTCTCCCAAACGAAAATCCTGGATCCGCTACTTTGTATATCGAATTCCCATCCATAACTAGCAATTGCGAAGCATTGCCGGGTGCGCTCGCTACTCTTCTTCTTCTAATATATAAAGCAGAGTGTCCCTATATTTGTACGTGTTGCATACAAATCTACAGTTTTCTTCCAATCTTTACGAAATTTTGTACACGTAAGCTTCAATCCATGAGGACGGTCGCCGTAAGTGTAAGAATCACATACGATATATAGTTCACGAGATATGACGTCATAAACAATGAGATGCGCGAACAACTTCTGCATTTTGCGACTATGCTGCTCATTTTCTCCTAAACGATTGGACCGATTTCAACCAAATTTGGTGCACACATTCCTTACCGTGAGGTAACAATTTCTGTATGGTTAAGAATCACATAGGGTGTATGGTTCAAAAGATATTACGTCCTAACCAATAGAAATCGCAAAAAATTCCATATTATCGGGCGAGACTTTGGAAATACACTGTATGAGAATGACAGTACTTAGCGACTTGGAACAAACTTTAAACATAATTTCAAACCTTTATTAAACTTTTTCTCGCTGGCAACCATAGTAAAATTATGAAAGGAAAAAAGTTTCTCGTTTACTACTTTTCCGCTGTTTATGGAGTAAAACTACGGCTCTCGCTATGACGTTACAAATTATAATTTGAACACTACAAATTGTAGCGACAGGAAACTTTACAGACAGTATACACATAGATAGTTGCATGTAGCTTCTAAATTATATCACATTACGACACGTAGTTCATGAGATATGAGCACATAAACAGTAACGTTCCGCTGTTCATAGACTAAAACTTCGGAAGTAGGTATGACGCTACAATTTATAATTTCTACACTACAAATTGTAGCGACAGGAAACCTTACAGACAGTGTACACATATATAGTTGCATGTAGCTTCTAAATTGTATCACATTACGACACGTAGTTCATGAGATATGAGCACAAAAAATGTTCAAATGTTTGTAAATATATCGGACCAAACTTCGTGGTCATCAGTCCGTAGCTTACAAACTACTTAAACCTAGGTAAACTAACCTAAGGACAACACACACACACACACCCATGCCCCAGGGAGGACTCGAACCTCCACGGCAAGCAACCGCGCGCTCCGCAGCGAGACGCTTTAGACCGCTCGGCTACTCCACCGCGGCAGATATGTGCACATAAACAGTAACGTTCCGCTGTTCATAGACTGAAACTACGGCATTCGGTATGACGCTACAATTTATAATTTCTACACTACAAATTGTAGCCGCAGGAAACTTTACAGACAGTGTACACGCATATAGTTGAGTGTACCTTCTAGAATGTAGCACAGTACGACACATAGTTCATGAGATATCAGCACATGGACAGTAACGTTCATGGAAAACCGCTCCACCAAGTACCAAGTTTTAATGTATTACTTCTTTACTACTAATTGTATTCCCAAGAGATCTTACAGACGTAGAGCCCTTATACAAATGAATATACATCTGAAAATGACGGGAATAAATGAATAAATAGCCGGGCAGCGCCGGGGCCGGCCGCGGTGGCCGAGGGGACTGCGGCGCGCCAGTCACGGTCTGCACGGCGAGTTTGTGACACTTGCGGGGAGTGACACTTGCGGGAAAGGGAATGTGTAGACACTTGTGGGGAGACCCGGACGCTGCAGGTAGTGAACAGGGTGTTCCAGAAGTAGAGATACACCACCCCTACTCCACGCCCTCCTGCCGCTACCTGTGCCATATTCAGAGGATTTTAACATTTTATCAAAAAATTAATGTTACTACAAGAGATATGCCATTCAAATTTACGGGCACCATAACGTTTTCCCTTCCTGAGTAAATGAGCTGCTTCTTGTAGTTTCAACACCACAGTAGCCTTTTTCTTGAATGTTCTGAATATAAATCTTCACACAGACTTCTTGAGGAGGAGAGTGATAGGAATATCTGATTGTAAACCACTGCCTATTACCTTAGACCTTTTTGACTGTACTGTACAGGAGTTCCGCGTATTCGGTAATTTATATTTATACAGTTAACAGGCAATGTAATTTATAACCAACTATTGGCTGCCAATTTCGCTTCATTTTTCCTGTAAGTCTTGCAACTTGATTCTCCCTGTTGGTTTATGCCACGTTCGGAGTAAAAATGGTTCTATATGACGCTGATACAAAATAGAATTCGTCTTTAGCATTTTTCGGTGTGTGACATTCCCTTACACATTCCGTATTTCATACATTTCTTTTGTAAATCGAATACAGCCAAATCGTTTTGGAGTCTACTAATGAACGCTTCAGGTATGTAAAATACTCATTGACTTATTATTAACGTTTTTTAATTGAAGGTTTAAGGTTGCGTCTCCTATTAAAAAGCATAGTAGCTATTTTTAAAGAGATGGAAGTTGCGTGATAGTGGGGTTAACTACATAGCAGTCAATTACATCAACGTATCTGTGCAGTATGCCTAATATATTTATTGCTTGCGCAGGTGTCTTGATATGCTTAGTGTTCTGAATAATATGCTTTTAGGAGGTATGACTGTGGAAAGTTATCGTCTTATAGTAGCAAATAATGTCTTAATAACTCTCCAAACATTATCACTATTAAAATACCTTTTTATTTTGAGGAGGAACACTCAACGAATTAATATGTAGTTAGAACAAGTTACTGTATTGCTCTTCAGCTTGCAAAGGGTTGTGCAGTTTCACTGAGTTTCGTGTTATGTTGGCAGTGTGGAAACTTGACAACAGCAGTGCTAGACTTCTTGGTGTGCCTATACCCAGGAAAAGCCTTCAGCCGCCCCAAGGGCCCCAGGTTCTCCGCAAGTGTCATTCCCCGCAAGTGCCACTCCCCTCAAGTGTTCCAACCCCTGCACGGCCACTACGGTCGGGGGTTCGAATCCTCCCTCGGGCATGGATATTTGTACCATCCTTAGTGTTAGGTAGTTCATAAGTAGTTTGTAAGTTTGGGGACTGATGACCCCATGGTTGAGTCCCATAATCTATACAGACATTTGACATTTGGCAGCGCCGGGGCTTCAGCTAGTGTGAAATAAATAATTGTCGGAGAATCAAATGAGGTGCATTAGTTTGAGAAGAACCCGAGTGGAGCATTGTCAGTTCGCTGCTGCCCTAGAAAAACCTGGACGCACGGAGAGCCTTCGGCGCGTGCAGAGCGAACGCCCCGTACAGTAGAGGCGGCTAGGAGGGAGGCGCCTTGAGCGGAGCGGAGCGCGGGCAGCCGCGGCTGCGGCCGTACAAAAGCCGGCAGCAGCTGATTGCGGCCTTTGTTCACGGTTTACAGCGGCGGGGCGGCGGCAAACGTCCACGGCGGGTGGCAGAAGGCGCGGGCTCCTAAGAGGCTGCCCTCTGCAGTCGCTCCCCGCGTGCTTTACGCCGCCTCTGACTGCCGAGGAGGCGCCGAGTTTTTTGAGAGACGGGGAAGCGCGGCGAGAATTCCTTAACGGTAACACAGGCGCTCTCTTGCACTCGCCGGGTCGTTTTACGGCCGCCGTTTCTTTGCCTCCGCTGGAATTCCGTACCGAGGCTCTCTACTACTACCCCTTCCGTGTTCACAACCACTTCATAAATGCACAACAAGTGCGAGCAGGAATTAGATAAGGTTGGTATCTCATGATAATTTCACTCTGCAGCGGAGTGTGCGCCGATACGAATCTTCTTGGCAGATTAAAACTGTTTTGTGGACCGGGATTCGTACTCGGAACCTTTGCCTTTCGACGGTAAACACTCCATTGAATAAGCTACCCTGGCACGCCCTACTGCCCGTCATAGCCTATCTTCCGCTAGTACCTCGCCTCCTACTTTCTGGACCTCACTTACATTTACCTGCTAAATTTGTAGACTTTGTACTCCTGGGTTAGGCACAAATGTTCAAATGTTTGTAAATCTATCGGCTGCGTGGTCATCAGTCCGTAGCTTACAAACTACTTAATCCTAGGTAAACTAACCTAAGGACAACACACACACATCCATGACCCAGGAGGACTCGAACCTCCACGGCGAACAGCCGCGCGCTCCGCAGCGAGACGCTTTAGACCGCTCGGCTACTCCACCGCGACAGGCTAGGCACAAGCTAAGGATTGTCTCCAGAATATTTTGTAACTTCCTACATCTACATGGGAAGCTCTGCAAATCATATTTAAGTGCCTGGCAGAGGATTCATCGAACCACCGTTATACTATTTATCTCCCATTCCATTTTCGAATAGCGCGCGGGAAGAAAGTACACCTGAATCTCTCCGTTCAAGCTCTGTTTTCTCGTATTTTATTCTGATGATCATTTCTACCTATGTAAGTGCGAGTCAACAACATATTTTCGCATTCAGAGGAGAATGTTGGCGATTTTAGTTTCGTAAGTAGCCCACGCCGCAGCGATAAGCGTCGTAGTTGTAATGATTCCCATCCCAGATGCTGTATCATTTCCGTAACGCCGTCTCCCATGTATCATGACAATACGAAATGAGCTGCCCTTCTTTGGACTCTTTCGATGTTCTCCGTCAAACCCACCTGATAAGGATCCCACACTGGGCAGCAATACTCCAAAAATGGACGGACTAGCGTATTGTATGCAGTTTCTTTTGTTATTCTGTTGCATGTTTCAAGGGTTCTGCCAATAAAACGCAGTCTCTGGTTCGCCTTTCCCACGACATTATCTACGCGTTCTTTCCAGTTTAAGTCTGAAGTAATAGTAATTCCTAGATATTTTGTGGACTTTACGCCCTTCACTTTTGATTGATTTATCTTGTAAACAAAGTTTAACGGATTTCTTTTCGTACTCATGTGCTCGACATCACACTTCTCATTATTTAAAGTCAATTGCCAATTTTTACACTATAGTGATATCTTATTTAGATCGTCCTGCAGTTGGATTTGATCTTCAGATGATTTTACTAGACGGTAAATGACGGCGTCAGCTACAAACAATCTAAGACAGCTTCTTATATTTTCCCCTAAATCGTTTATGTAAATAAGGAACAGCAGAGGACCAATAACACTACCCTGTGGAACGTCCGATATCAGCTCTGTTTTAGTCGATGCCTTACCATCGATTACTACAACTGTGTCCTCTCTGACAGGAATTCCCCTATCCGATCGTAAATTTGGGGCGATATACCACAACCACGCAATTTGATTAAAATAAATACGGAATCGATTTGCGTACCCTTATCGATAGACCCATCACTTCGCGTGAATAAAGAGCTAGTTGTGTTTCGCTTGATACTCAAAGAAACAAATCTGTTAATGGAATGGTCAAATGAGTACAAAATATGGACAGAAAGTAAACTACAAAAAGATAAAAATTAATGAGAAATAGTAGTAATTAAAGTTCGAGGATATGGTGATCAAGACGTTGACGAAGGTAGAGAAATGGATGGAAAATAAACCACGACGGACGAACCAAGGAAGACATAAAAAGTAGCCTGGCACAAGCAAAGAGGGGTTCATGCCCAAGAGGAGTCAGCAGGTATCAGACATTGGCCTTGATGTGAGGAAGAAATTTAGGGAAAGATTCGTTTGGAGCATTGTATAGAACAGAAACCTGGACTGGTCGAAAACCGAAACAGATTTATGGTGCTACAGACGAATGTTGAATATTTGATAGACTGATCAAATAAGAAATTAGGAGGTCCTCTGTAGAATCGTCGAAGAAAGGAACATAGGGCAAACACTGAGAAGAAGAAGAATAACAGGATGATAGACACTTGGCAGTATATAAGAAAACATCTACAAGGTAACTGAACATCGATTTTCATCCGATGATAGCAGATGGGGATAGTTGATGTAGGGACAGTTGTTTCAGCTTCGTCAGCCAAAGTCTGACCAAGCTGCCAGAGCGCTGTCAAAGTGTACCGTTTGATAGGGACCGTTTACAGGCTCAGTGTGATATTAACGTGCGAAGCAAACAGGTGCCGTGCCCCTGGAGATGCAGTGGTGCTTCCTACAGCCAACTGATCGAGTTTCGAAGGCGCCAGATTGTGGCCCTCCCAGTTGGCAGGATCGTCCTTTTCGCACAACTTAGACGTGCTGCCTAAGTTGTGCAGCAGTGCTTGTTGGAACGGTCCCCTGAACATTCACGCGTTTGTAGACCACATCCTGGAGGTCTACGCAGCACAGACGTCTGCCATGTTCGACGCATTGTAAGGGCAGCAGCTGCACATTGTACGGCTGCCACAGTGCAGGTAGGTGGGTTTGTTACCTCTTCTTCTTCTACGTGATCAGGCCTAGTGGACCGCACTCTGCTGTAAGTTACCGTCTCCACTGCTTCCTATCAGCTCTCTGTCACCTGTCCACATCTATTGCTGCTTGCTTCGAGTCTTCACGGAGGCCACCAATGCTTTCTTGGTCTTCCTGGGGGTCTCCTTCCTGCAGGAATGAAATCCAGGAGCATCTGAGGTCACCTGCCATCTTCCATACGGCCCACATGACCGGCCCTACTGCATACATTTGGTTTTTATTGTTTCTGCTGTGCCGGGCTGTTGGTATAAATCCTGAAGCTTTTGGTTGTGCCTGATCCCTCATTCCCCTGTGTCTGCATCCAAAACCGAACGATAGATCTTCGGAAGAACTTGTCTCTCAAAAACAAGGAGCTTGCGAAAGTCCTATTTTCGGATACTCCATGTCTCATAGCCGTATAGAACAACTGGCTGGATCAGGGTCTTGTAAAGTCGGATCTTGAACTGTCTGGAGAGACATCTGAAGCGAAAACGATAACTGAGACGCAGACAGGGACGCTGCAATAGCCCGCTCGTCTCAAGTAGTCAACTGAGACAAAAAATTATTAATTAAAACTTCCGGGTAAGTTGCCGTGGTCCATCAATAAAACTTCTTACTCTCGACGTTTCGTTGCCTACTGCGGGCAATATCTTCAAGGGTGAGTCGACGACTGCCTACTAGGCGCTGGAAGTCCTGCTTATATAGAGGGCATAGATGGCGCCACCACTTGTCACGTGCTGCCGACTATGAAGCTATCTTTGACCAACGTCATCTCTCCCGATTACAGGTAATCGATTGTCATATCTTTGGTTCAAAGTTGACCGCCAAATCTTATCTAATTTCAAACCCTCTTCTTTCCTGTTAAAATTACTGTGGTGTTTTTGTATTTCTATGGCTTCTCTGTACATCCGTGTGTAATAATGGGACGTCCTGGCTAGTACGCTCGTTTCACTAAATTTTATTTCATGGTCACCACGTGTAAAAACAAGCTCTGCCACAGCTGACTTTTCTGTGTGACCGAGACGACAATTCCTTTTGTGCTTAAATATGCGAGTATTAACACTCCTTTTTGTTGTTCCTATATAACCCATGCCACAGCTACAGGGAATTTTATACACCCCAGGCGTTGCTAGGGGATGTTGTGCGTCCTTCACCGATCGTAAGCATTCGCTAATTTTCTTGGTAGGTCTAAAGACGGTCTGCACTTGAAACCTGGCCAAAAATTTCCCAATACGGTCCGTAATTTTGTGGATGAAAGGAAGAAAAACTTTTCCGGCCGACAGTTGTTGTTGTGGCTTGTTTTCGGACCCTTTTCTTCTTGAATGGAGAGCTCGATCTATGTCTTTACCGGTGTATCCATTTTTCTTGAACGCTGTTCGCAAATGGTTTAATTGATCTCTCAGATAAATAGGCTCATAGATATTATTAGCTCGATCCACCAACGTTTTAATGACACCTCTCTTCTGCCTAGGATGATGGTTCGAATCCTTATGAAGATGACGATAGGTGGTGTGGGTGTCTTTTCTGTATACCTTATGCCCCAAGGTCCCATCTGCCCGTTTGATTACCGATACATCCAAAAAAATTCAACTGCCCGTTTTCCTCTTTCTCCATAGTAAATTTTATCCGCGGATTAATACTATTCAGGTGCCCCAAAAAATCATTTATTTCTTCATCACCGTGATTCCATATCACATGGTGACCATGAAATAAAATTTAGTGAAACGAGCGTGCTAGCCAGGACGTCCCATTGTAACACACGGATGTACAGAGAAGCCATAGAAAGACAAAAACACCACAGTAATTTTAACAGGAAAGAAGAGGGTTTGAAATTAGATAAGATTTGGCGGTCAACTTTGAACCAAAGATATGACAATCGATTACCTGTAATCGGGAGAGATGACGTTGGTCAAAGATAGCTTCATAGTCGGCAGCACGTGACAAGTGGTGGCGCCATCTATGCTCTCTAGATAAGCAGGACCTCCAGCGCCTAGTAGGCAGTCGTCGACTCACTCTTGAAGATGCTGACTGCAGTAAGCAACGAAACGTCGAGAGTATGAAGTTTTATTGACGGACCACGGCAACTTAGCCCGGAAGTTTTAATTAATGAAGACGCCGGCCGTGAAAGCCTACATTCTATGACGAGACAAGAAAGTTCGTCTTATAAAAGTGGCTTAAGACTATAATAATTATTTAAAAGTACATACAAAAATGTTGAAATGTTTGTAGAGCTTATGGAACTTAACTACGGGGTCATCAGTCCCTAAACTTACAAACTGCTTATGAGCTAGCTAATACTAAGGACGGTACAAATATCCATGTAGCAGAACTAGTGCCTGCGCCATTCACCTTCGTCTGGATTTTAGCCTCTTGTTGATGTTCTGACAGTCACCATTTTTTTGAGATCATAGCGAATCAATGTTCTTGGCTGGGCGCTAATGACCATAGAAGTTGTGCGCCCTAAAACCACAAAAAAAAAAAAAAAAAAAAAAAAAAAAAAAAAAAAAAAAAAAAAAACCTTCGTCTGAACGACTGCAGTGCAGTCATCTGAGTGTTTGCATATGTGTGTTTGCTTACCATTGCCTATAACAGTTTCTTTGGGTCTCCACTGTATAACGAACCTGGTAATGGGTACCGTTTTTCGGGACGCACCGTGCAGGAGGAAGCGTTTTCAATCCTGTACAAAATTCACTACATGACCTTTGAGGAGAACACCAACTATGAATTACTCTTTCGTCATTAATAAACTGGATTATCCTTTTCTAGCTCCAACGTAGAAAGTGCCCTCATAACCTCACTTCTTCATTCAATTACGAAACTACAGACAACTGTACAGTTTTGGCGTTCACGTCTAAACGAAAACGACTACTCAGACGCAGTACAGGAACAGCGCGCCAGGGACGCTGCAGTAGACCAACTCGTCTCGAGTAGTCAACTGAGACCAGAAAGTTCGTCGTGTAAAAGGGGCTTAAATACTATAATAATTATTTAGAAGTACATACAAAAATGTTCAAATGTTTGTATAGCTTATGGGACTTAACTACTGGCTCATCAGTCCCTAAACTTACAAACCACTCCTAGCTAATACTAAGGACGGCACAAATATCGATGCCCGAGGGGGGATTCGAACCCCCCGACCGTAGTGACCGTGCATCGTGCAGACTGTGACTGACTCGCCGCAGAACGGTCGGCCACCGCGGCCGGCAAAAGTACATATACCGTACCTTTTTGGAAACTGGAGTAAATTGTCTTCCATTTTGAGGCAAAATAATTGTTCCGATTTTTCAGTCATTTTCACGTCCAGGTCCCCTTAATCTTCTCAGTCCTTGCGTCCCCTGTAGGGGACATAAAATAAAATAAATCTGGAGACAATATTCAAGTGTTGATCGCAGTGCTAGGCATGGTTCAAAAATGTTCAAATGGTTGTTAAGCTTATGGGACTTAACTACGGGGTCAACAGTCCCTAAACTTACAAACTACTTATGAACTACTTACGAACTAGGACGGCACAAATATCCATGCCCGAGGGGGGATTCGAAACCCCGACCGTAGTGGCCGTGCTGACCGTGACTGGAGTGCCTCAGTCACCTCGGCCACCGCGGCCGGCTGCTAGGCATGTCAGTGCACAAATGGAAGGTGCCAGCATATCTTGATATTGGAAAAGGCGCACTATCTTGTCACGTATTCACTCTGCAGCAGTGATAAAGTGGCTGGCAGAATGAGAAGTCGGTTTGTGTCTATGTGAGCTCTCAAACTTCCATGGACCTCTTTAGTTAATGTTAAATCGGCCTATACTATCAATAACATAAATAAATAAAAGCATATTAACGTGAACTGCATAGTGAAATATCACACCACATATTGACAGATGTGGTACCTAGTGTTCTGATGTCCCCTATAGGGGACATGAGTTTTTGAAGATACTAAAGAGTCAGAATTTTTTAAAATATTTTTTAGGCCTTTTTGGAATATTATTAATCATGAAATACAAACAAAATGCAAAAATATTGAAAAAAATTTTCACGGGATTGAGGAGGTTAAATCGTGATAACCTACCATTGTAACAGTACTGTGCCTGCGCCAGACACCTTCGTCTGGAAGACAGCAGTGCAGGCATCTCTGTGTTTGCCTACCATTGCCTATAACAGTTTCTTTGGGTCTTCGCTGTATAAGGAACCTGGTAATGGGTACCGTTTTTCGGGACGCAGCGTGCAGGAGGAATGGTTTTGTAGCGGGGCTGGAGCTGCAGCGTGCGCCTGCGGCGGTGGCAGCTAAAGCTCTGTATAGGCCAACCTGCCAGTGGCAGCCGAGCTGGTCCTATTCAGCTGCTGCTTACACACCGACCGCTACAACGTTCCCACCGCTTAACAATACTAACCAACCGATTGGTTACAGTGTTACAGTGTAATATATTAGCTCGATAATGAACTGATTTTCTATTCATTATTATTTATAGTTTCCGTGCTACATCAAATTAAGTAAACTACTGCGCAAAATTTTGAAGAGTTTGCAGAGGAAAAGTCGTATTGCGTAGACTTTGCGTAAGGTTGATTTTAGCTCATACAATGCTGCGGACCAAATGTAGGTAAGATATCGAAATTTTATTTAAGGTTCAGAGCAGAAGGATAACTCTTCTCGTTCTCGAGATACAGGCTATTATATCCGACGGACAGATGCGGGAACTTCGCGTAGTTCTGTCCATGCGGACCTGGCGGCTCTATGAAATACTTATCGTCCGATTTTAAGAAAACAGCTTGGTTTTTGGCTCCAGATCTAAAGAGTTCACCTATAAATTGAGACTGACCTGTACCGTAGCCAACTATTCGAAGAGACCGCGAACATGTCTTCATCGGAGCATAGCGTAAATGAAGAAAACCGTTTAGATTATGGATAAATCAGATGATTATTTTCTTGCATATTATGTACTTATATCTTACATGAACTACGAAAAATACAAGGGGATACCCACTTCAAGACTTTTACCAAAAAGAGAAATTAAAGGTGCCTTTACAACGCCAATTACATTTGAATGTCTTAATATTTGTCTTGTTTCAATTCTTTGTTTCCTGTAACGATACACTTAACACATGAAACATAATGAGAAAAGCTTGCTTTAGGAACTATATATTAATTTCATATCTAAACGAGAATCTAGTTTACTCGCTAATATGTTCAAAATTTGTGTTTTCGGAAACTACCTGCAGATAAAACCTATGACATTATGCAGGAATTTTCTTCACAAATTTATTCAAGTTAAAATTATATAGATCTCTGCTGCCTGATTCATTATCTACTAAACTTTAATCTACTAATTTATATTATGAATCAGTAGAAGAATCCTAGTTTTCTCTGACGACTTTTATCAATCGGACTGTTCATCTTCCTGCATTTCTGATATCTAATGGAAGTACTATAATGTTTACCTCCCTTCTTCGCTTCGTAAGAACACCCAAAAGTACAACACTGTGGCATTATTCAAACCCAAACATACGAAATGCACAAGACTTCTCAAGGCAGCCAAGCAACGTATAGGACCAAGATGGCGGAAAGAACCACGTGACTGGATTTCAGCCAATCACGATCCGCAGACGGCGGCAAGCGGCGCGGAAAAGGATGGCCATACTTTCCCTATACAGAGCTTTAGGTGGCAGCGACTGCGCACGCCCGCTGGCGGTGGCGCCGTAGGAGGCGGCGCGGCGGCGTCGCGTGGCGCTGCCCGCCCGCCTTCCTGGAAGAGCACAGGAGAGGCGCCTCAGCACGCGAGCCTCAAACATTGAGCGCCAGGCCCGAGGCTCACTCTCTGCCGGCCGCCGCCGAGGGCACGCACGTCTCGCGAACCCACTTCTCTCTCTCTCTCTCTCTTTCCGAGCATTAATCCCGACTCGCAGGGTCTGCTACTTTGCTGCGTCTCCTCCATTTCTTTCGGTCGTTGACATCTGGTCTTGATTTGATTTTTAAATTTTAAAAATAGCGAGCTCTTCGATGTGCCGCGGTCTTCTTCACAAAATCTCAGCCGGCCGCGGTGGCCGAGGGGACTGAGGCGCTCCAGTCACGGTCTACACGGCCACGTCGGGGGTTCGAATCCCCCCTCGGGCATGGATATTTGTGCCTTCCTTAGTATAAGGTAGTGGATAAGTAGTTTGTAAGTTTAGGGACTGATGACCCCGTAGTTAAGTCCTATAAGCTTAACAAACATTTGAACACTTTTTGAACAAAATCTCAAACACCAATTTCCCCTCTGAATGTGAAAATGTTTCGCTGACGCCAGCCAACATAAGGAGAAACGGTCACCATAATAAAATAAGGGAAACGAGAAGTCACACGGATATGTTTAAGTTTTCATTTGTCAATCCTTTTTTTTTTTTTTTTTTTTTCCCTTCTTCTAAAGTGAAGTGCTAGAGAAATAGTCTCACTGTTGTCTGATGAACTCTCTCAGGTACTTATAAACTTCAGAGTTGTAGGTGTAGAATAACTACAAACAGCCGGCCGCGGTGGCTGAGGGGACTGAGGCGCCTCAGTCACGGTCTGCACGGCCACTACGGTCGGCGGTTCGAATCCCCCCTCGGGCATGGATATTTGTGCCGTCCTAGTTCGTAAGTAGTTCATAAGTAGTTTGTAAGTTTAGGGACTGATGACCCCGTAGTTAAGTCCCATAAACTGTACAAACATTTGAACTTTTTGAACTACAAACACACAATTGATGACAAGCAAGTTTTGTTTTGAATGCTACATAAATATCTTTAACACAATCAACGATAAAGAGTGTCATTCGGAAAGACTTCTGGTACACAGTCACATTAAATTTGGCCACTGGAAACAAAATAAATCATTATTTTTCATCTCCAGTTTCCCTGGTGTGACTAACAAGCGCTCTCCATCTCATTCGATCCTGATGTAGCGTTTGGTCTTGGACATTATCCCAGATAAAACCGTTCTTCTCTACGACTGATTGTACTGCCTCTATCCATCGTCTCCTTGGCCTTCATCGTGCTCTTCTTCCTCCCACTTCGATTCTGAAGTATTTCTTGGCCGTTCTTGTGCTAACATTTTTCATTACGTGGCCATATCACTGCAGTCTTCGTATCCCCAAGACGTTGGCAATATGAATCCTGATAGAACGGTAAAAAGATTACCTGCAAAATTCTGTGTTTATGTTGCATCGATGCATACTTGTGTGCCTCGTTGTAAGCCTATTTCCTTAGGTGAAACTCACTTTCTGTTGTCGAACGCAAAATATTTGATTGATTGATTTTCTCAGGGAAGTCAAAACAGTCTTGGTCCAACCCCCCACTGCCCACACCGAAACTAAGTTTATTGTGCGGTAACGCTCCCTGTATATCTAGTAAAGCCAACCAATGCCCTTGAACAGTGCAAGGATTTCCTTTACCAGTTCTTTATTAGACACAATTTCTTCGGGTCTGGTTGTCCCAAATGTTCTGTGCCTTTTACTCTCCAACGCAATGCATTCGAAGATCAGATGTGATGCAGTTTCATCACCATCATCACAGATCCTACATTTAGGGTCCTCTTCTGTTATTCCCATTGTATGTAGGTGTTTTTTTTTTTTTTTTTTTTTTTTTTTTTTTTTTTTTTTTTTTTTTTTTTTTTTGAAATTCCCATGGCCTGTCAGCAATCCAACCATGAGTCTAATCTCTCTCCTGTTCAGACCCAGGATTGCAGAGCTTCTTTTAAAACATGGCTTTGGCATCATTACCTTGGCATGTTTTAGTTGATGGACTTTGGTCCAATATTCTACGTGCTGTCTTCTGAGCCAATTACGTAGCTCTAATTTGATCATTGCCTTGGTGACTGTCAGGACAGGTTCCGGTCCAATAAATGGAGTCTCTGCCCCCATCCTGGCTAATCTGTCGGCATGTTCGATGCCACTGACCACCGAGTGGCCAGGGACCCACAATAGGTTTACTCTATTGCTTTCCCCTAGCTCCACCAGAACCCTGTGACATTCTGCAACAATTTTAGACCTTGCTGCAGGAGCTGCCAGTGATCTCAGGGCTGCCTGGCTGTCTGAATAGATATAGATGCTACGGTCTTTGTAGCACCTACGCAAATTCTCCTCCACACACGCCCTGATGGCAGTGATTTCGGCCTGGAATACTGAGGCCAGTTTCCCTAGAGAGATGACGCCCTCCAGTCTTGGCTGCACCCCGTATACCCCAACCCCAACGCCCGAACGCTTTGGTCTGACATCTGGTCTTAAATCAATAGCGTCCATGTCTGCTCTGATGCTGTCAGTCCATCTCTTTGCCGATCTTCCTCGTGGTCTTGTTCCTCCTGGGTTGATGTGCAGTGCTGTCTTCGCAACCGAGTTGTCCTGCTTTCTGATGACGTGGCCTTACCAACAGAGACGGGCTTTCCTCAGTTTGTCTGTGATGAGTGCCACACCAAACTTTTGCAGGACTTTTGTATTTTTACGTGGTCGCATCGGGTCAGCCCCATGGACCAACGAAGCATCTTTATTTCCATCGTATGTAGCATTTCCTCATGCTGTTTCGTCATAGGCCGACACTCAGTCCCATAGATCACTGCTGGGCGTACCATGGTTTTGTAAACTTTTGCCTTTTGACGTTGAGGCATCTTTCTATCGCAGGGGACTCCAGTGACCTGTCTCCACGCTGGAGGCAAGCTGCATTCACTTTCGTCCGAGTATCGAGAATTGTGTCACGGTCTCAGGTGACAACGGACCCCAGGTAATTAAAATGCATGGTCTTTTGTAGGCTTCTTCCCCGATACTTATGGTGCCTCTGGTTTGGGAGCCGCATTCTAAGTATTCAGTCTTCTGGACATTGAAGTGCACTCCATTTTCAGCCAGTGTGTCCCTGCACGTTTGAACCTGGTGTTAGAGTTCTAGGCGGATTTGTTCGTCAAGTACCACACCATCGGAATAAAGAAGGGTTCATGGTTGTGTTTGTTCAGCGTAAGGGACTTAACTGCTGGGTCATCAGTACCTAAACTTACAAACTACTTATGGACTACCTTTTACTAAAGACACAAACATCCATGCCCGAGGGGGGATTCGAACCCCCGACCGTAGCGGCCGTGCAGACTGTGACTGGCGCGCCACAGACCGCTCGCCCGCTGCGGCCGGCAAGGGTCCATGGATGTGAAGTCAGTCTGTCTGCCGTATCCATGCAGAGGATGAATAGTAAATGTGAAAGGGCAGAACCTTGATGAACACCCACAGTCATACCGAAGGGCAGAGAGACACCAACAGGACTCCGAACTGCATTAGTGGAATTGCGGTACAGAAGTTGCACCCAGCTTGCTCTTCAGGGAGACCATGACAAGGAAGAGCTCGCCAGATAAGATACTGTGGGATATGGTCAAAAAGCCTTTTTCTAGGTCTAGAAATGCTATGTGTACACTTTTCGGTCTCTCCTGTGCTTTTCCGTCAAAAGGCCTGTTGCATGGATAGCATCGATGGTACCCACTTCTCACTTACCGTTAAAACATAGCTACGCGATAGTAATCGTGATGCTACCGATGACAATGGTGCTAAACTGCAGCTCCTGAACACGGCTTTCTCATAACAGTTAAACACTTCAGAATTCGAATCAAGAAGAATGTGCGAAGTATATATCCTTGCAGTGGCGAATCCAAGGGGGGACGGGGCTGTACTCAACCCCCCCCCCTCCAGTGGCGCTTGAGAAAAAGAGCTCAGTACGTTGTTTTTTTCCATTTTTTTCTTCCAGCCCAATGATATTTTATACCTCTTCGCATCAGAACAGCCAACAATCTTTTTTATTTATTTATTATTTAGTTAAGTTCCCTCCCCCCTCCCACCCGAGTAAAATCCTCGATACGCTACTGTATCGTAGGTGTACCAAAGCAACTTAAAGAAAGAACCTAAACAAGAAATTGTGTACCACTTAGGTTCTTCTCAAAGTGTTGTTGTTGTGGTTTCAGTCCAGAGACTGGTTTGATGCAGCTCTCCACCCTACTCTATCCTGAGCAAGCCTTTTCATCTCCTCATAAGAACGACAACCCACATCCACTTGAATCTGCTTACTATACGCGTCTCTTGGTCTCCCCCTGCGAATTTTACCCCACACACTTCCCTCCAACGCTAAATTCACAATTCCTTGATGTCTAAGAATGTGCCCTACCAATCTATCCCTTCTTTTAGTCAAGGTATGCCAGAAATTTCTTTTCTCCCCAATTCGGTTCAGTGCCTCCTCATTAGTTACGCGATCCACCCACCTAATCTTCAGCATTCTTCTGTAGCACCACATTTCAAAAGCCTCTATCCTCTTTCTGTCCACACTGCTTATCGTCCATGTTTCACTCCCATACAAGGCAACACTCCATACAAATGCCTTCAGAAAGGACTTCCTTAGGCTTAAATCAATATTCGATGTTAAAAAATTTCCCTTTTTCAAAAACGCCTTTCTACCCATTGCCATTCTGCATTTTATATCCTCTGTACTGCGACCATCATTTGTTATTTTACTGCCCAAGTAACAGAACTCATCTACCTCCTTTATTGTTTCGTTACCTAATCTAATTCCTTCAGCATCACCTGATTTTCTTACACTGCACTCCATTACCCTAGTTTTACTCTTGTTAATGTTCATCTTATATGCACCTTTCAGCACACTGTCCATTCCGTTCAATTGCTCTTCCAGGTCCTTTGCTGTATCTGACAGAATTACTATGTCATCGGCAAAACGCAATGTTTTTAATTCTTCACCCTGAACTTTAATTCCTTCTCCAAATTTCTTCTTGCTTTCCTTTATAGCTTGCTCAATGTACAAATTGAACAACATTGGGGAAAGGCTACAACCCTGTCTTACTCCCTTTCCAACCACTGCATCCCTTTCATGCCCTTCAACTCTGACAACCGATGTCTGGTTTTTGTACAAGTTGTAAATAACCTTACGCTCCCTATATTTTACTCCTGCTTGCTTCAGAACTTTAAAGAGTTTATTCCAATCAACGTTGTCAAAAGCCTTCTCCAAATCTAGATATGTAGGTTTGCCTTTCCTTACTCTATCTTCTAGGATAAGCCATAAAGTGAGTTTGCCTCCCGTGTTCCTACATTTCTCCTCAACCCAAACTGATCTTAAAGGTCAACTTCTACCAGCTTTTCCATCCTTCTGTAAATAATTCATGTCAGTATTCTGCAACCATGACTTATTAAACTGATGGTTCTGTAGTTTTCACACCTTTCTGCACCTGCTTTATTTGGTGTTTTTTTTTTTTTTTTTTAGTCTGAAGGTACTTCACCTGTCTCATACATCTTACACACAATGTGAAACAATTTTGTCATGGCTGGTTCTCCCAGAGACTTCAGTAGCTCTGACGGGATATCATCTACTCCAGGGGCCTTGTTTCGACTTAGATCTTTCAGTGCTCTGTCAAATTCATCTCTCAGTATAGTATCTCCTAGTTCATCATCATCTACATCCTCTTCCCTTCCTACAATAGTGTCTCGAAGTTCATTTCCTTTGTAGAGCTCCTCTATATACTCTTTCCACCTTTCAGCTTTCCCTTCTTTGCTGAGAACTGGTTTTCCATCAGTGTCCTTGATATTCATAGAGCTGTTTTTCTTATCGCCAAATGTTTCTTTTATTTTCCTGTAGGCTGTATCTATTTTTCCCCTATTTATACATTCTTCTACATCCTTGCATTTGCCTTCTAGCCATTCCTGCTTAGCCATTTTGCACTTCCTGTCAATGTCATTTCTTAGTCGTCTGTACTCCATTTTGCCTTTTTCATTTACTGCATTTTTATACTTTCTCCTTTCATCGATTAAATTTAGTATCTCCTGTGATATCCAAGGATTCTTTGTAGGTCTTGCCTTCCTACCTATTTTGTCCTCTGCTGCCTTCACTATTTCATCTCTCAATTTTACCCATTCCTCCTCAAATGTTTTATTTTCCCCTGTTTCTGTCAATTGTTGCCTGAAGCTCCCTCTGAAATTCTTAAGAACTTCAGGTTCCTTCAATTTATCTAGGTCCCATCTCCTTATTTTCCTACCTTTCTGTAGTTTCTTCAGTTTCAGCCTACATTTCATAACCAACAAGTTATGGTCAGAGTCTATGTCTGCCCCTGGGTATGTCCTACACTTCAAAACCTGGTTCCGAAATCTATGTCTTACCATTATAAAATCTATCTGGTATCTCCCAGTGTCTCCTGGTCTCTTCCACGTATACAACCTTCTTTTGTGATTCTTAAACCAGGTGTTTGTTATAACTAAATTATGTTCCGTGCAAAATTCTACCAGGCGGCTTCCTCTTTCATTCCTTTTGCCCAGACCATATTCACCCTCTATCTTCCCTTCCCTTCCTTGTACTACTACCGAATTCCAGTCTCCCATAACAATTAAGTTTTCCTCTCCCTTAATTGTCTGAATAATTTCCTTTAGCTCCTCATATATTTCTTCGATCTCCTCATCATCGGCAGAGCTAGTTGGCATATAAACCTGTACTATTGTTGTCGGTGTTGGCTTCGTATCTATCTTGACAATGATAATGCGATTGCTGTGCTGGTCATAGTAGTTTACCCGCATTCCTATTTTCTTATTCATTATCAATCCTACTCCTGTGATACCCCCAATTGATTTTGTATTTATAATCCTGTACTCACCTGACCAGAAATCCTGTTCATCCTGCCACCGAACTTCACTAATCCCCACTATATCTAACTTCAGCCTATCCATTTCCCTTTTTAAATTTTCTAATTTTCCTACTCGATTAAGGGATCCAACACTCCACGCTCCGACCCGTAGAATGCCAGTATTGTCTTTCCTGATGATCACATCCTCCTGAATAGTCCCCGCCCGGAGATCCGAATGGGGGACTATTTTACCTCCGGAATATTTTACCCGAGAGGATGCCATCATCATATGTTCATACAGTAGAGCTGCATGTCCTCGGGAAAGGTAACGGCTGTAGTTTCCCCTTGCTTTCAGCCGTTCGCAGTAGCTGTGTGGCAAAGCAACATTAGCTGATGTTACAAGGCCAGCTCAGTCAATCATCCAGACTGTTGCCCCTGTAACTACTGAAAAGGCTGCTGCCCCTCTTCAGGAACCACACGTTTGTCTGGCCTCTCCACAGATACCCCTCCGCTGTGGTTGCACCTACGGTACGGCTATCTGTATCGTTGAGGCACGCAAGCCACCCCACCTCGGCAATGTCTGTGGTTCATGGGAGTGGCTTCTCAGAGTATGCTGATGCAATAGCTCCATATCTAGCTGTCATATACAACCGCTCACTCAGCAAAAGATCCGTACGCAAGGACTGAGAAGATGCACAGATCATGTTCGAGAAATGCAGCAAGAGTAATCCACAAAATTACAGCCCTATCAAACTCACATCATCAGCATTGATTGGCAGTAGGATTTTGGAATAAATACACTGTTTAACCATTATGAACTACCTCGAAGAGACGCACAATCAACACGGATTTAGAAAGTATCGTTTTTGCTCTTTACTCACATGAAGTGCTGACTCCTATCGACAAGGAATGTGAAATCTACATCTACATGGAATTCTCTGCATATCACATTTAAGTGAGAGGGTTCATCGAACCACCTTTATACTATTTATCTCCCATTCCATTATCGAATAGCGCGCGGGAAGAAAGAAAACCTGAATCTCTCCGTTCGAACTCTGATTTCTCGTATTTTATTCTGATGATCTTTTTTTACCTACTTAAGTGGGAGTTAACAATATTTTTGGAGTTTTGTAAGTAGTCCACGCCACAAATCGATTCCATATTTAAAGATTTCTGGAAACCTTTTGATACTGTATCTCACTAGCAGCTCCTAATCAGATTGCATGGTTATGGAATATCGTCTCAATTGAGGGACTGAATTCGTGCTTTCTTATAACAAAGAACATAGCTTGTAGTAACTGACGGAAAGTCATCGAGTAAATACGAAATTATATATACGTGTTATAGGTCCCCTACTGTTCCTTGTCTTTATATACGATTTAGGAGACAATCTGAGTAGTTCTGTTAGACTGTTCACGGATAATGCTGACGTTTACGTGTCAGTAAAGTCACCAGCAGGTCAAAAGCAACTGCAAAATCAATCAGATATGTGCATAATGCGAAAATTGACAGTTAACGCCAAAGAATTAAAAGTATGAAAAATTAAAGAAATCTATTTATACGACAAATCAGTCAAATCTACAGGCCGAAACTCAACTAAATGACTACGAATTACGAAACTGTAAAAAACACACAGAAAATACTGCAGGAAAAGCGAACCAAAGGCTACGTTTCATCGTAGATCTCTTAGAAGATGCACCAGTTCTACTAAAGAAACTGCCTACACTACACTTGTCAGTGGCGGACTAAGGTTAGGGACTGATGACCCCGCAGTTAAGTCCCATAATCTTTACAAACATTTGAACATTTTTTTCGGACTATGGCTGTGGCTATGGCTATGGCTATGGCTATGGCTATGGCTGTCGGAGGCTAGGAGGCCGGGACCGCGGGAAAACAAAATGTAAATACATGTACTACTATATAAAAAAGTAACTTTTGATATTTGGTAGGCCCCCAGGACAAGAGGTACGGGACATTCTAAAAAACAGGAAAAAAAAGAAAAATTCTTTCGAGGTAGCCACTGACACTTGTCTATCCTATTTATGAGTATTGTTGTGGAGTGTGGGATCCTCATCAGGTGTAACTGCCCACAGACACATAAAATTAGCTCCTTGCCTTTTATCGCGATACAGGGGAGAGAGTGCGTCACGAAAATGATGCAGCAATTGGGGTGGAAATCATTAAAAGAAAGGCATTATTCGACGAAACTTCTTTCACCAACTTTCTCCTGCAGATGCGAACGTACTTTCTTAGCAGTCACCTACATAGGGAGTCATAATAAAATAAAGGAAATCAGATCGTAAACGGAACGATTTATGCGTTTTTCCTGCGCGCTATTAGATAACTGATCGGTATACTAGTCGCCCTACGGCAGCAATTGCGGCAGACTACAAATACTGCGACATTTCGCCCGAAACAGCGCCGACCAGCCCGCCGCCATTATAAATAATCGCTTTTCGAGGGCCACCGGGAGGCAAGTGGCAAACCAAACAGTACGAAACACACGTATAACATCTTTCTGTAGCATTGCTGGAATAGCCGCGTGGTCTGGAGCGGCACGTTACGGATCGCGCGGCCTCCCGCGTCAGAGGTTCGAGTCCTCCGTCGGACGTGAGTGTGTGTGTTGTCCGTAGGTTAGTTTAACTTAGTGGTTTGTAAGTCTAGGGACTGACCACAGTAGTTTGGTCCCATAGAATTACAAACCTTCTAGCCGGCGACACGCCCGCACCTTAAACCCAGACACCATGTTAAACGGTAGAGGTGGGCCCAAATTCATTCGGAATGGACTGTGTAAACTGGCGCGAAGTACTGAAGGCCGCGTGTGTCTGATACCAGATGACCGTCGAAACTGTGCGTGGAGGGCACCTGGTAATGATGCACGCTAAAGGCATGCCGTCATTCGAATACAGCAAGATAGTGCATCAATGATGTTCTGCGGGAGTGTGACGTCGGGGTAACGTATGCCATCATTGGCCACCAAGGGCAAGCTTAAGGCTCTACAATACAGGCATAACATTCTCAAATGTTCAAATGTTTGTATAGCTTATGGGACTTAACTACAGGGTCATCAGTCCCTAAACTCACAAACTACTTAAGGTAAAAATGAACTAGCTAATCCTAAGGACTGCACAAATATCCATGCCCGAGGGGGGATTCGAACCCCCGACCGTAGTGGCCCTGCAGACCGTGACTGGAGCGCCTCAGTCCTCTCGGCCACCGCGGCCGGCATATAACATTCTCCAATCAATCATTAGACTGCTGCATCGGCATTTCAGCGAAGAATTCAAGCTTATGGACGAAAACTCCCGAATCCTAGAGCCTTCTTGGAAGCATAGTCAGTCATTTTATTAATCTGTGGAATCTTTTTTTACTGTTTTGCCAAGATCACGTATTGTGGTAAATAAATAAGTGATTTTGGCAAAACGGTAAAGAAAGTTCCACAAATAAGGATATCGCACCCGGAAACATGTGTAAATTGTTTATTTTATTAATCACACTGGAGTTGCACGACTGGATTAGGTTGCATTCAAGATTCGTGGCATATATTGAGAAATTCAAGATTCGTGGCATATATTGAGAAATGTCGACGCGCGTCCTGACCAACAACGAAAACCGCGAAAGCTACATTGCCATTGAAGAAGAGGATAAATTACACGTGGGGGAGCATGCCACATAGGGTCAGGCTTGCATGGTCATGAAACTCTTTACTGAATGAGGTTGCTGCACAATGAACTTACCTAAAAAAGTTATTTTAATTTCTGTTTGAATACAAATGAAGTGTTGGGTGATGTTTATCAATAATTAGGAGAAGTATTTACTTTATAAATACCATTTTACCGTAGTATAGAATACCACGCCGGCCGCGGTGGCCGCGGGGACTGAGGCGCTTCAGTCACGGTCTGCATGGCCACTACGGTCGGGGGTTCGAATCCCCTCTCGGGCATGGATGTTTGTGCCGTCCTAGTTCGTAAGTAGTTCATAAGTAGTTTGTAAGTTTAGGGACTGATGACCCCGTAGTTAAGTCCCATAAACTCTACAAACATTTGAACATTTTTTCTAGAATACCACAGATCTTTGTGGGTGATGAAAAACTTTTTTTGTGTGTATAATTTTTGAAAAGCAAGTGACCAGATGTTGTGTCGAGCTGTCAGCAGTGGCATCTCCTGAGAACTGGAAAACGGTGGGAAAATACATATATACTTATACTGACTACACTGCTACAAAAGATCCTTGGCCTCAATAAGTCCAGCCTTCAACACTTTCCTGTTATCTGCATCTTCATCTCCCATCTTAAGTGGCATTATCCTCCAGTCTTGCTCTCGACCGTCCTAGCGGTCTCCTTGCTTCGGCTACTTCATCCATTGCTGCCTTTATTACCGTGTTTCCCGCTCTCCTCCTCAAATCTCCATGAAGTCCGAGACTTAGTTTTCACACTAACTACGATGTCAGGTAGTGTATCGAATTTTATGAATTCTCCGATTTCCCTGATTCTCCACTGTTTATTTTCTTTCAGTGGTCCATATATTTTCTTAGTTCCTTATTTTTAAAGGCAATGAGTTTTTCTGCTTTCTTTGATGATGGTCTGATATATACTTTATTTTGCCTACCTGGATAGAAACTTAGATCTTATAAAGTTGTGCATAGCTTCTAGAAATGTTCCTGCATTCGTGTTACGGTCTCTTGTTCAACAAGTTTTTGTTGGCTGATATTGTCATCGAGGTATGTGAAAGTATATGTCTTCTGTGTTTTTAAGATACTGATAATTATATGGTTTGTTCCTAACTGAGGTCTTTTTCCTATTGCCATGAACTTTGTTTTACTTTCATTTACACTTAGACATACATTCTTAGATTCTTCAGTGAGCTCAGTCTCCATTTTCTTTACATCTTCCATTCTCTTTCCTATCACCACAATACCATCTGCGTACGCTTTTTCCCTGTGGTTCCTGTTGTACATTCGCGTGTTACTCTCCTCAGGGTATTGTTGAGTGCCACATTAAACAGGGTTGATGATAATATCTCCCTGGCTCACTTCTATTTTTACCTCAAATGATTCTGAGAACTCCCTCTGTACTTTTACATTGTACTTCTATTCCAACATACACAATTCCACATTGAAGTTAGCTTTATCAGCTTGTCTGGCATTCTGTACTTTGTCACTATCATCCATATCTTCTCTCTCACTACGCTGTCATATTACGCTTTATTGATTATAAACACACAAAAGAAAGTGCGAAAGTTAATGCAAAGAGCTGGATCAGCTGAGCATCTTGTCGAACTGCAGATACAGGCGAGCAATTCATTGACGCTTCAATTTTATACCAGAATTAGTCGTAGGGCGCGTCGATGAAGTTGTGATAAATGTGCACGACAACAAAAAGACCTTGTCCACCAGCGATCTGTGACCCTGCCAGGAGTCGAACCCGGGACCTTACCAGTAGAGCCAATGAGGCTAACAGTCCCCTCCCAATTTCTGACAACAACGTTTTTATTTTTTTAACTACTAGGCCACGAGCTGCGGCCCACGGACGGATATATCTGTCGTGACACTGTATGCGGAAACGCGTCTCGTCGGAAGAGACGACACGTTGCCTAGACTGTGTTAGTGTTGTCGTTGAAAAAAAGACTGTCACCACTCCTTTCTCCGTCAAGGAAGGCCCTGACAATGGTCGTCGTGTTGAGACCTGGAACTTACAGTAACGATATCTACTAAAACTGGATGATCTTCCTGCTCCGGGAGCCATAGGGCACCCTCCCACCTCTTTCTTCTTAATTACAAGAGATAATTGTTGCATAATTTGAAAGGCTGAGTGAGGCTTAGACACCTCAAGGTAATATTCAAACCTGATAAACAGTTATTACAGTGACGTATAATTGTAAGAGATCCTAAAAAAATTAAATTCCGGTGATTGTGGCTCCATAGTACAGTGGTAGAGTGCCAGACTACAAATCCAAAGGTCGCGGGTTAGATCCCCGCCACGTCCTAGGATTTTTATCTGTCACTTTCCACTTCTTTCACCTCTGGCAGTGTTGCTGATGTGAGAAATGCAGAGTAGCACCGTGGTTCGGAACCCACGTTAAACTGTAGGTCTCCCTATAACTGGCTGGGTAAGCCAGTTCGAAGGTCGGAGGAAGGCAACGGCATACCACCTTCAAATAGGACCATGCCTAGTAAAGCACTGTGCTGTTCAAACCAATCTTCGGATTGTTGACTTCTTTACCTTTACATTCTTTAACAAGAAGATTTTTCTATTTTGACAAATGAGATACGAAGAACTTCGTGCTTCTCCGGAGCGTCAACAATCAAATACGACTGGTGTGTTTCGTGTTACAGTTGGAGTGGCATCGATAGATAAATATCGAAATTCGATATACGACCGCAGGTGTTATTTAAATGTTTGAGTTGTGGATTGTATGACATAATAAAATTTCACTTTTTCTTTTCGCCCTACGAAATCGCTATTATTAAAACAAACAATAAACGAAAAATACAAACGTAGAAGAGTTTTCGATCATTACATGTAAACATATTTACCAACCATACTTTTAAATGTGAGGAGGTGCGAAAGTATTTAATTGATGATAGTTATATTTTCCCTAGGAACTTTTAGTGTAAAACTAAGTCCTATGCACATAAATTTCGGGCCTGCAACCCGTCTTTATTTAATAAACCACACGATATTTCGACTGAGCCCGCGTTACCGGAAGAAATACCGTGTGGTGTATTAAACGACGACCAAATGGAAGTCCATAACTTCTATGAACATTCTATTCGTCAGAAAAAGTTTAAAGTTCACAACTGTAGGTATTGTTTATATGTTTGAAATATGTCATTATTAAACGGTAGATTCGAGTTTTCTCTATTATGAAAATACGTTGATACTACGACATTTTATTATCCAATTATATCGTAATGAAATATCAGTTATCGATATATCGGTTGGTCAAATCGAATAAATGTATCGTTAGATGATTACGAAATATCAATTGACAATTACTGAATTATATGAAATAAAATCGTCGTAACTTGTGAGCGGTTGGCGTTAGGTTGTTTAGACTCCACGCTTGGCCGCGAGGGCATGGTGGAACGTGGGAACTAATTTGATGTGAATGTGGTTTGGTTCAGAGGCGAAGGCCACTTTCATTTGCATGGGTTCGTCAATACAATTGGCGCTTTAGGTGGACGGAGAATCCGTACTTCGCTATCGGGAATTCTCTTCACCCTCAGCGGGTGTCTGTAGTGTGCAGTATCCAGTCATGGAATAATCGGTGCGATATTGCTTGATCGCACAGTTACTACCGAACCGTACCATGGTTGGAGGTGTTGGAAGATGGTTTCATGACCGATATTCAAAGTGATCCAGATTTCGGAAAGATGTGGTTCAGGCAAGACGGTGCTCGACCCCATCGAATCAGGAGAGTGTTTGATGTCCTGGAGAAGCACTTTTGGGGACCGCATTCTGACTTTGGCGTACTCTGAGGCCGCTGGCATGGACTTCGATTGGCCACCATGTTCTCCGGGCTGAACACAATCGATTGTATTTGTGGGGCTACATTAACCCTTTTATTCCCAGTGTCGTTCCTGCACAACAACGTATTAAAAGTTGTTTATAGCGGATTTTGTGTATCAGTCCTTAAAGTCGCATTGTTGTTGATGAACAACATGCTTCTAGTACGACATTTTGCTGCTTGGCACGGCGTGTAGCTACTTCTGAGGCATATATTTATCCGTCTTGGAGGTTGTGTTACGTTGCCGTCTGTACGTTGTTGTGTGTGTCCTTCATGTCATTTTATTTCAGCAGTGAATTGTCTTGTCTTTGGTCCTGGGGCGAAGATTATGCTAGCAGTATTGATCTAACAGTGTTAAATATCAACAAAATAACGTTCCAAGTAATAAAATGCCTCGATACAAACGTCTGTGTTGTGCATGAAATACATGACATAAAAAACATTGATCAAAATTTTTAAAACACATTTTTTGATGTTTAGTGTACTGTATTAAAACAGGAAACATTGAATTTAAATTTTTCCGAAGCTGGATTCATAATGTGGAAATGAAAGGGTTAAAGAGAAGGTATACATCAATAACTCGAAAACTATTGATGAGCTGAAAACAGCTATTCAGGAGGTAATTGACTGCATCGTTGATCAATGTTTCGACACTTCAGCGGAGCAAGCAGAATTTCGCTATTCGTCTGCGCCATGTGTTGAGTAAAGAGTGCGTACGTCTTAGTTCATAACTAATTTACGTTTTGTTTCATAGACTTCAATAATTCATATTCACGGAATGTATGACATTAACTGCGAATGGATAAAGTTGAAATTTGTACCCAGCCGAGATTCGAACCCGGGTCTCCGGCTTTCTAGACAGTTGCGCTGCCCTCTACTCCAATGGGGACACAGCGATCACCACACCTGCACAGAATTACTCAGGCACGCCTCCCGTCAAATACAAATTTGCAACTTTACCCTGCCCACTAGAACTCAAACTCGTAGTCACTTAGTACTGATTCCCGAAAGAGTAAGGGCCTAGGAGTGCCTCCGCCGCTGTAGGTGGATGAGTACGCGGTAAGCTATACCTATACGCGATTTGGTGTACCATATGTAAAGTGCTGTATCATCACTGTCCGCACAATGCAGAAAAGAGTGTGCAGAAGTGGTATTGTATTTATGTGATGTATGACGTTTAATGACTTTTACTGAAGTGTCAACTAAATCAACAAAAGTGATACTGTAGTCTAACATTTGATCTACTATTTCTAGACGTCTATGACTCTCTGATAGGTGGTTTGGCTTTATTAAAAGTTATTGGCAGCAATAAACTCCGAGTCGGCCCTCATACTGTTAAGAGCCTTACTACTATCATTTCGGCGTCGGACACCACGATCTGTATGCTAGTTCTACGCGGGGAGAACTTAAAGGAGACATCAGTTTGCCGCGGTGGAGTAGCCGAGTGGTCTAAAGCGCTTCGCTGCGGAGCGCGTGGTTGCTCGCCGTGGAGGTTCGAGTCCCCCCTTGGTCATGGGTGTGTATGTTGTCCTTAGGTTAGTTCAAATGTTCAAATGTTTGTTAAGCTTAAGGGAATTAACTGCGGGGTCATCAGTACCTAAACTTACAAACTACTTATGAACTACTTACGAACTAGGACGGCACAAATATCCATGCCCGAGGGGGGATTCGAACTCCCGACCGTATTGGCCGTGCAGACAGTGGCTGGAGCGCCTCAGTCTCCTCGGCCACCGCGGCCGGCTTAGGTAAGTTTACCTAGTAGTTGGTAAGCTACGGACTGATGACCACGCATGTGGTCCGATAGATTTACAGACATCAGTTTGGTGGATGTTCCTGAAATTTTGTGTGTCATATCGTGACGCAGTAGGATACAAATATGGCACCTGGTTCTCTTTGTATTCAAACTGTAAATTTGGCCGGCCGCGTGTAATCTTTAGTGAGACAAAGCAGGGAGTACGTGAGAGGGGAAGCTAGGACACCGTCTTTCAACGAAACTAGGTAGTTAGATCATAAACCATAAAAAAAGCAGTCAAAAATCCGAAGATTGGTTTGAACACCACAGTGCTTTACTAGGCATGGTCCTGTTGGGAGGTGGTATGCCGTTACCTTCCTCCGACCTTCGAACTGACTTACCCAGCCAGTTACAGGGGACCTACAGTTTAACGTGGGTTCCGAACCACGGTGCTACTCGGTATTTTTCACTTGGGCAATATTGCCAGAGGTGAAAGAAGTGGAAAATGACAGATAAAAATCCTAGGAGCTGGTGGGGATCGAACCCGCGACCTTTGGATTTGTAGTCTGGCACTCTTCCACTGTGCAACCGAGGCGCACTCATAAACCATAGTAATCATAAAATAGAAATCCCAACTCCCCATAAACACACACATACATGTTCTGTCACTGTGGAACTATGCGAAGCTAAACGCGGACAGCAGGCTGGGATAGTCGTAAGCGCTGTGGTGTCTTGGTGCAGCGTTTCGTAGTGGAGAATGACGTGTGTCGGTTATAAAGTAGCCGCTGTGATTGGATGGTACGTGTTACGTTGCAGTCGCCGGTTGACACGAACTGCGCCCACCAGACCAGAGAAAGCGAGTGCGCGCAGCGTGGCAGTTCTCGCTACTGCCGGCGCCGTGGGATTTCACTGCTGCGCTTTCTATGGGAAAGTTGCGCCGGATGCGAAGGGATGCGATATGGTGTGATGCGATGCAGCCTCATCTCAAGCGGTCATCTATTTCGAGATCGAGCGCATCACCTTCCTGTAATTTCTTTATTAGTGTATGTGTTACAGCCAAAGCCAGAAGAGCGGCCGAAAATATACTCTATGGTTTGTGAAGAAGAGTGTGGTGCAGCTCATTGTTGTATATTCTGCTGCAAAAGTGTCCATGCGATATGTGGAAGAAGTAATGAAGCAGATGAAGGATATGGAGGAAAAGTTATTTGGAAACTATGTTATAACAAGCAAGAAATAAGGAAGAAGAGGGAGGGAGCTCACGACAATTTGCAAGCACAAGGTACTAAGATGCTTAAAAATTCAGACGCAAAATTCGCGCCTGCAAAATTTGGAGACAATGTTCGCATCCGTATACAAGATGTTGACACAGGTCGCGGAGATCCCAGAAGCGTTCTTGCCGTTGTGATGAACGTCGAAGGCACTTTCAACAAGCTGGGAACAAAGCATGGTGTTCTGAAGCAACCATATTCCAGAAACGAGTTCCCTGTTCTGCCCGAGAAACTGATCACGCTGGAATACGTGCCCACAGAAGCAAAATCTTTGCGAACCATGTCGTCCTTACAGTCACTGACCAGTGGCCAAGGATACAATCGATGCAAATGCTCTACTAAATGCGCCACAAATCGCTGCAAATGCAGAAATAAGAAAGTAGTGTTTAATTCCAAATATCATAAAAGCTTAAATTGTTGTAATAAGTGAATCCGGCTGTATTAAAAACATTTATAATGTGGACGGCTTGTATACTTTTGATTACTGAGATTGATAAATAAATTGCATACAGCTTGAAGTTATACATTTTCAGCCCATTTTTATTCATCTCCCGATTCTGACCGACCGGTCTCCGCCACTTCGCGAACTGGCCGGCCAAATCCCGAAATCAGGAAAAGATCGGACATTGGCCGTCCAATTGAAGACGATATTGGCCACTTTGCGACTTGGCCGGCCAGTTCCCGATCTGGCCGATTTCGGGCTTTGGCTGTAACATATGGATGCGGTACGAACCGAAGCACGTCCAACTGTTCGAGGAAGCTGTCAGTAAAGTTCCGGAAAACAAAGTATCTGTATTTTGGAACGAGCAAATAATTAAGATGAATTACTGACGCATTGTGGTCCTCTTTATATTTCTGTCATAATCGTAAGACGTTACTGGAGTGATGAAGCTGTGGAAATTTTTCTGAAGGTGGTGGGATGACCCACAAAGATCCTTAAAAGTGGCATATTACTTGAAAATCACGAATATGCACTGCCGAATCTGCACATTATATACTTGAAAGTTAGAACTACTTTAAAGTTAAAACTGCCATCACTGAATCGTTAAGACACAGGCAGAAGCAAGTTTAATACAGGTAAAAAAATATTTTTATTGATTTTTTATTTTTTCAAGTGGAAATGATTTCTGCAGAGCAGCACAGAAGTTATCTCCACGCTTGCATCTACATGCATAGGGGAAGAAACAGAATTAATCACCATTTATACTTTGCTCCAATCACTCTACGTTTTTAGACTTAATCTTATGGTCATTTTTAATCGTACGGTAATTTTTATACAATATACAATTATACATAACAAGGTAAAATCAAACTTTGAAGTCCGTTCTTCTCAACCATTCAGTTAAACCGGTTGTGAGAGCGAGCAAATCGTCAGGAATGCCAGACTACGAATGAAGAGGACAGCGTTGGACCAGATGTGAACCAGGTGACATTTTTAGATACAAGCAAACAACGATCATCAATCCGATGAGGTAGTTTCCCTCTAATTAAAACTACATTTTTCATTAACTGATTTTTAGCTCATTTGTCCTGATATTTGATCTCTTTTATTTGTTGTTATTCAAAGTGATAAATACGTTTAATTCAACTCCGAAGTTCCACTACAAGACTTAGAGAATTTATATCACCTTAATATAATTCTGAATCACGACTTCAGTGCGGCCGGCCGGGGTGGCCGAGGGGACTGAGGCGCTCCAGCCACGGTCTGCATGACCACTACGGTCGGGGGTTCGAATCCCCCCTCGGGCATGGATATTTGTGCCGTCCTAGTTCATAAGTAGTTTGTAAGTTTAGGGACTGATGACCCCGTAGTTAAGTCCCATAAGCTCTACAAACATTTGAACTTAAGTGCGAATAAAATATCCCTATAGTTTTTACCCACTAGATTAATGTTTACAATGATCTCGCGGTCAACTAAGATGTTAAACTTCCATTTTTTTAATTTCTAAAGTTCTCTAGGTACATAATGTCAGGAACGGATATAATTTTAGAACTGATGTTGTCAGTTCTTTTCCATTCATCAAAATGTTTCTTATCATTACGTTTCAGATGGTTGTGGAGGTAATAATTGGTCGTGGAGGTAATAATTGGTTGTGGAGGTAATATTTCAGATAAACAAAAAGACCGGGTGATCAAAAAGTCAGTATAAATTTGAAAACTTAATAAATCACGGAATAATGTAGATAGAGAAGTAAAAATTGACACACATGCTTGGAATGACATGGGGTTTTATTAGAAAAAAAAGTTCAAAAAATGTCCGACAGATGGCGCTTCATCTGACCAGAAAAGCTATAATTAGCACAACAAACTAAGACAAAGCAAAGATGATATTCTTTACAGGAAATGCTCAATATGTTCACCATCATTCCTCAACAATAGCTGTAGTCGAAGAATAATGTTGTGAACAGCACTGTAAAGCATGTCCGGAGTTATGGTGAGGCATTGGCGTCGGATGTTGTCTTTCAGCATCCCTAGAAATGTCGGTCGATCACGATACACTTGCGACTTCAGGTAACCCCAGAGCCAATAATCGCACGGACTGAGGTCTGGGGACCTGGGAGGCCAAGCATGAAAGTGGCGGCTGAGCACACGATCATCACCAAATGCGGCGCGCAAGAGATCTTTCACGCGTCTAGCAATATGGAGTGGAGCGCCGTCCTGCATAAAAATCGTACGTTCCAGCAGGTGTTTATCAGCAAAGCTGGGGATGATGCATTTCTGTAACATATCGGCGAACCTCTCACCCGTCACGGTAGCAGTTACAAAACCAGAATCACGGAGTCCCTCGAAAAAAAAGCCCGATAACGGTAGATGTGGTTCTAATAAAACCCCTTGTCATTCCAAGCATGCGTGTCAATTTTGACCTCTCTATCTGCATTATTTCGTGATTTATTACATTTTCAAATTTATACTGACTTTTTGATTACCCGGTATTTGGTAGATCCTTATAACTATTACTAAATATTGTTAATGACTTCATTGTCACCATTCTTCATGTGTGGCAGGCATTGATAAGTTTTCGGTAATCGTGTTTCTGCTATGAAGCGATGAAGTTGTAAAGAAATACATTTCTTTCAGCATAAGCGGCTAAATGCATTCCTGTCTTTTACTTTTTTCCTTATCATACATATGTTCGCAAGATGTTACATCGGTTTAATATTACTCACAGGAAATTAATTAAGGAAATGATATGGAAACGAATGGGACTGTTTTCACTTCTGCCTTCCGACACAGAAGATCTGATATTCCTTCCATCTAACTAATTAGAATTTTAATTAAAGCTCATATTAAGAACTGCTGCACAACCGTAAGAGAGTTCATCAGAGTCATTATTAATCACGTACTTTAACTCTGAGAATTTAGGGAATGTGATGACAGAATTTCGGGGATTTTATCTCGTAGCAAATACTTTACATTTGCCAGTCTTCATACATTTATCGGTAAAGCAGAGTTTTGACCGCACAGCAGAGATCACTGTCGCACAGCAAACGAGATGTTTTCCCGCGATCAGGCATGATCCGTAGCACGTACAGCTGGAATCAGAGATATTGCTGACTACCGATCGTCTCTTGTCGATTTTGTCGTCCCCTCAGATAATACCTCTAAGAATATTCGTATGTTCTCTTAAATTCTAAAGCTCCGTCTACTGGCCCAGTCATCTGAATAATTATCCGTTCTTGTTAGCTTCTCCACGCGTCTGCCGGATTTTGGATACATCCTTCCACATGAGGCGTGTAATTATGAGCTTCTGTCTTCATGCTTACGTAAGTAACCAAATTCCCTATTTGAAAATCTCGTGTGCATGTATAGCAACGAGAAATATTGTGAACTGTAATTTAAAATTTCCTTTATATCCTTCAAGATTTACTCTTTTATGAAGCTATTTACGCAAACAGTAATGCAGTAGAATAACGATCTCACTTTATAGGCCATTTAATATGTAAAATTTATTTCTTGTTGTCCAAACTTTTTTCATGGCATACGCTCCACATTTCGTGTTTTCTAAAATTGGATACTACTATCCGGATAATGATATTGTTAAAATAGCTATCATGAACTATAAAAGTCTTTCAACAATGAGAAGCTAAGTAGTTACATTCTTTGATAGAATTTTGCCTCCACAAATTTTTTAACAAGTAGCCTATGTTTAAAGTTCACTTGAGCAAACACTACGCATTTGTATTCATTTTATTTTACGTTCAATAATTATTTATATTTACTTTAAATCGGGCATTATCTCTTGCTTATAGAATACACTGTAGAACTAATGATATCATAGAAGAAATTGTGGCTGCAAAAATATTTCCTAGTATTACATTTCTTAAATCATGAAACCTATCAATTACGAAAATCTTTTAGATACAGCAGGAAAATTTTTAAAAGCTATTGTTAGATAAATATGCAGCGAAGCATTAATTTTCGTTAAAACAGACTCGCGAGTAATTTTGTTGTTGAAGTTAACTGTAAACTGAGCGATCAATGTGTTTCATTTATGAGTCGGAAGTAGTTGTATACGAGATAAATTTTGTATCGCCCACATATGGCTGTACGTCTTGTAAATGACTACATGCTGATCACTTTTACGTCAGTAAATATATTATTGATTCATCGTTACATTTTTGAAGTAGAGAAACTTGACCAGAGGCAGATATAACAGCTCATTTTTTCCTTTAATTTGCTTTCATAACTTACAGATATTTGATGTTATTCAGTTATTCATCAGTGAAGTTTACTGTTTACTGATGATTTCATACAGCTACAATTATGAAACATTTAATTGTCAGTTTTTAGCATAAAAGTGTGTCTCCAAGAACAGGTGCCATTAAGATTACTGGCTGTTTTTCTTTCCATTAGAGTGTGCACAATGACTATTTCCGTTCTAACTAATGGAGCACTGCATTTACTTACATTAGCAGAAGTCCAAACGTTTATGAACATGGTTGTTAAGATTCGTAGCTATACATTTGTTTCAAAATTATTCTCGGCGTTCCGCTCGACATGCCGATTATTTTCTTGTACTGCGTTTTTAACTCTTTCTTTACAATTGTGGTGCGGTATAATACTATAAAGTTTCAAGTCATTGAAACTGAACATCATATTGAAATTCGAAGCAGATACATTAAACTGTACGTCGTACGAACAGATGATTAACAATGGAGAAAAGCACATAACTGAAATATTCGTCAAGGTATCACTCGTACTGATAGTCGTATACAGACATATAAACTCAATCTGTAAAAAATGTGTCATATACAGAGGCCTGGAAATGCTTTTAACTGATTAGACTTTCATAAATTCGACAAATGGTGTAGAGACACTGGTCTTTGTGTACTATAGATGATGAGATTCACGCGTTGGTGGAAGTGAAACATGTTTGTGTTATTAAGATGCTAGATCAGTACATTTGTCCGTTTCACAATACATTGTGATGGATCACTGGAGGATGTATAAATTTGTTACGAGCTGATGACACTTGTGTGCATTGTGTTTGTACAGAAACTAGATAGATTAGCTAACCGTTACTAGTTTATGTTATCGTTAGATCTGATTATCGGCATCTGTAGTTGTGAATTTTCGTATACACGCTGTTTAGTTTTGGATTCAGTTTTATTTCCTCAGAAGATGTAGGCCTACACACACAGCAAAAGCGAATAATTTGTCACCTCGATTAATAAACAAGAACTTTATTTATCGTAATAGCAGGACGAAAACAATTTTTTTAATGATTTCTCATATGTTCTTTATTTGTAGTTAAGATTTTTTCACTATTGTAGTATTGCACATTTCCAAAAGTTTTCATTGGAGGAAAAAGAATAGTACTTTCTATAAACACATACACCAGCCTTTTAGGGCAGTAACTGTCTACATGTTTTTAGCAATTCATCAGCGCTACTACTCAGTCATTGCCTTTGCGGTTTTTTGTAATTCACAGTTTCCAGTTTCATTCTTGCTGTCTGCTCAGTTGCGTTTGTTAATGCCACGTGGAATTACAGTCTAAGATACTGGCCAGTTTAAGTGATAACACTGAGGGTAATTTGTGTTATAGAAATTCTTCTGTCACCCATCGTTTTGTAACCTCTGCCAGTAATTTGCATGTGCAAAATATGTGAAGTTATGCGATTGCTTGTTTCAATGTTAGACTGTGGGTCCCCGTCTGACTACCTATGTTTCATTTAAAAGATCAGAGGACACCAACGCCTAAGTATGATCATGCCTAATACAGCACTGCGGTGTTCAAAGCACACTTACAGTTTAGGACAATGTTATTCTCTTTTTAACTATGACGTTACAGAAGATTGCAACACTGTTATACATCTTGATTTCAGATATCGAGAGTGATATATATATATATATATATTATTCAAAAAAATAAAAATATAATAAACACGATGCCGCTGAATTATATGGTTTGCGCAGGTTCTTCTACGTAACGTTTTCAGAAATTACATAACGTTATTAAACTATTTGAAACTTCCTGGCAGATTAAAATTGTGTGCCGGAACCGGGACTCGAACCTGGGACCTTTGCCTTTCGCGGGCAAGCGCACTACCGACTGTGCTATCCCGACACGACTCACGATGCCGCCTCACAACTTTACTTCCGACAGTAAACTATTTCTTTATAGTGTTTCGTCCATCTTCAACAACTGCAGAATTTGTTGTTACATAAAGGAGCACGCAGCTGCATAGGAGAAATCTTTAATTTTGAGCGGTTTCTGGCGAAGTACATAACTAAACTTAAGCTTGAGCGGAACATATAATTTACTGATATTCTTGTGAAGAAGGGCTGTAAGAGTTCTAAACCGGTCGAAGTAAAACATTGCTCCTGTGTAACTGGTTTACAGAGTTTATTAACAACAACCATTTTTGTTTCTACAGCTTAAGATATACCCTTAGTCTTCAAAATATTGTTTAAAACATCTGTACGTACGCGGTTATGCATAAATAGGTATAGGACGTTTTCTGTGAAATATACTTTATTTAGAGCAAAATATTTTAAATAATAAAGAATAAAATAGCGTATGGTTTTAGTTCAGGCAGATTCAAAGAACGCACAGTAGCGTATGATTTTAATACAGCTAAATTCAGACTGCAAACACATACCAACTGTTAATATAGCTGTGTTAAAAGTTAGCATTGCTACCGTTTCCTTAATTGATTGGATTACGTTTAGCCGTGGTGGAGATTTCTTGAGGTGTTAGTGTTATCGACAATATTAGACCAGGTTTTCGGGGTTGATATTTCTTCTTTTTGAAGCCCTAATCAGCAAGTTAGAAAAAAAAGTTTTATTCGTTTTGATGGTGTTTCAAGAGTATAACATCGCACATGTAATCTTGATACATAAATAATACGTTAGTTTGCACAAACAATGCAATTAGGTGCAGACTCAGTGTGTGAAGTCTTTTGCTATTACTACCTGTTCAAAATATTCAAATGTTTGTATAGTTTATGGGACTTAACTACGGGGTCATCAGTCCCTAAACTTACAAACTACTTATGAACTACTTACGAACTAGGACGGCACAAATATCCATGCCCGAGGGGGGATTCGAACCCCCGACCGTAGTGGCCGTTCAGACCGTGACTGGAGCTCCTCAGTCCCCTCGGCCACCGCGGCCGGCTATTACTACCTGTCCTCTCCCCTCCACCCCCTCTCCAACCAGTGCTTTTTTGTTCGGGGTGGAGGGGAATAGGCGTGTTGAATGTTACATGATTTGGATCCGCGCATCAGTACAAAGTTTACCAGCAGTAGGCCTACACATCAGATACTGCGGAAACAGAGATTTTGTGCTTAAATCTTCAGTAACCGATTAGGGAAATAGTATTGAAGTAACACTTCCTATAATAGGCCAGTTTCAGTTTAATAATTGTCCACAAAAAATCGTAGTTTAGCGAAATAAATCGCGAATTGCGATTGAAAAGAAAATTTTGATAATGAACTATACAATAACGAAACGAAAATAGTTGTTGAGAAATCTCACTGAGAATTCGTAATTTCCTGTACACTCACGGCAAGCGAGACAGGCGCCTTGTAAGCGATGACTTGACAGGTGCATAGAGGCGGTCTATTCTCTAATAATTATTGTACAGCTTCTAACCAAATCTGTTTTGGTTAGACAAACACCAAAATTAAAAATCAGAACTTAGTATGTTAATTGGATATTACATTTATGGCGTATGAAGCTTTTTTGAAAGGAGGCACTACGCTTTTTAGGACTTTACTCCCGTTTTCAAGCTGTGTAAATTTATTTTATAACTTTCTGGTTCTGCTTCTCTTGTCCTGCGGATCTATTTTTATATAGTGTTACAGTATTCTGCCTTTGTCAACCCCCCAAAATCACACACACACACACACACACACAAATAATCATTCCTGACGGTGGGATATGGTAGATAATAACATCCGTAAATTACGAGATTTTTGTATCACGTTAATATTTAACATGCTAATATAAAAAAGAAAAGTGTTGCAATACTTTCTTACTTAGATTATTATTAACATATTGAATGTTTACGGAAAATATAGTTGACGACAGACGCAGTTAAGATCATTTGGTTAGTCTTATAGGCCTGTCGTACCCGCGTTAAACTAAAATATTAACCTTGTACATTGACATGCAGTACTAATGACAAAGAACTTAACTAATCGCTAGTTTTGTTAGTGATTTCTGACTGTCACAAACACACACACACACACACACACACACACACACACACACACACACACATATATATATATATATATATATATATATATATATATATATATATAACGAGATCTAAGAATCTTAATGGTCTTTATTATTCAGTTTGAATGTATTATAGCTGGCACTTGTATATGTTCAAACGCTGTGGCTGGAGAACAGTGTCGGACACTTGGAATTTGTTAAATAAAGATGTAATTAATGATGTAATGCCCAATATTAACTAGGCAAAAATTGGTTTTAGGTTACCTAATTGAAACCATATCATTAGCAGTTACCAGTGTTCGAATATTAAATTCATCATACTCTCATGTTTTTGTAAAAGCATGTGGTGCGTTTGATATTTATGAATCAATTACCCACAGTTACAAACGTGTAATGAAGATGGTTGTACTTTTGTTGGAAGTACGTTTCGTGAAATGATCGTGTGAAACGTTAATTTTTGCAATTAGAGTTCAACGAATTATATAAGCAATTTTGGTTGAATGTTCACAATCACACAAGGTGACTTTCGTTACTACAAGCTATCGTTTGATTGTAAAATAAATTTGTATCGCGCATTGAAATTCATGCGTGTCGCAAGTCGCCGAAGTGGCTGAAAGGACTTGCACCATAGGCTAAACACGACCCCAAGTGGGGTCTAACGGCCGTAAATACCACACCATCATCATCAATGTAAATTACTCAGATGAATAAGAAAGGAACTAACGATACATACTGTCCAAACAGTTTCATAGATTTAACACATATTTTGAAGTAATTTGCATAGCATTTCATCTGGCTACTGTACATATATCTCTTAATTAATAATAATAATAATAACTTTTCCATGAGAATTACTGTTGAGTGCTGTCACTGTGGATTATATACCTTGAAAGAATGTAGTGTCTAAAACTTTGTAAATAGGTTTATTTACTCAAAAATAAGTTTTCACCGAATTTCAGTGAGTATAGTACATTTGTGCATGCATCAGCGTTATGTTAATGTTGACTGCATTTTGGGCGATGTACCTTCAGTTTCCAACATAAGAGTGAGAGTAGCGGTCTCATTTTCTTAGTTGTATATTAACTCGTAATTAACTGTTATTACTTATGAGTTTGAGGATTTTAAAATATACACTTCACGCTATACTAAAATCTACTTATATATTCAGACACCTTTTCTGAAGTAATTTGCGTTTATAGATTTAATATCGCTGACCTTAAAAACTGATATATACCTTTGTATGACGTTAAAAATTAATGGTGTCATATTCCTTGCTTAATATACAGGATACTGAGTGTACTGCTGTGCGTCGCACTTTACTATTTTATTAAATTGAACTGTACCATTCACACAGCTTTGTAGCTAAGAATCTGCTTTGTTGCGCAGGACAGACGCAATGTACAAAATGCCATCGACAGAGGCGGAGAGTCGACAAATAAATAAACACATTATTTCACTGTATACGGTGAAAACTCTATATCAGGTTATGCGTAAATAAAACTATATAAAAAGTGGGTTTTTACTGTAATGTACTAATTATTATTTTATTGTAAGTGTTCTAGCATCGTGGTTTGCAAATTATTTACCTGAATGTAGAAATATCTTCAGATAATCTGATAATTTTGAAATTTAAAGTAGTGCCTCAGAGAACAGTGACGATGAAGTTTTTAACACTGTCAAACACATCTTGGAATTATTATATAGCTTATTAAGAAGCTCTTAGTTACAAACATGATTACGTATCCCTGATATACAGACTGCTACAGCAAGCCGGTATCTTACGTGCTTGCGCTTGAAGATAGCGTATTATTTTACTGGATGATACAACGCGGTGTGTTACACTTAGAAATGAAGTTTGAAAATATCAGATGTGTTTTCCGCATTTTGTTGTATGTCCCTAGTTTTTCCTACATCCAAATCAAAGAAAAATGTTTCAAACATTTTTTGCTGTGTCGACCAGTAAGCTACTAGCCTCATAGTTCCAAATTCCATGCATCAAGGACTCTTCCATTTAGCCGATGCACAGTTAATGTGGTAAGCAGAGTGGTCATTATATTTTGTTCATATAAATGAAACATATTTGTAACAAAATCTGGGACCAAAAAAAAAGTGAAAACTACTGAAGAAGTGAACACACAAAAGTTCATGTCCCTGTAAAATGTTATGAAAAATCCTTTCTTCGTCAACAGTACCGGGATTTCTAACATTATAACAGCTGATCTGAGTAATGGAATAGTGTGAAAAAGAAAATCTATATTAAAATATTTTTAATTTTATTATGTTATTTTCTAAAAACAAGTAACACAACATGAGATTTTTTTACTACATCTGTATTAATTAAAACTTTACCACAGTTAAAAATTTGAGTAAGTAGTATTTATGTATCACAATAGTATTTATTTGTTAGTCCGTTGAACCAGGTTTTAACTTAGTAGGCTATCGTCAGATAAGTTATCTGGCGATGGTCTAGGAAACGAAAAGCCACTTCAGCGAACTAAGGAATAAAATTATTATGAAACGTAAATCCTACGACTCAATTTTTAATATCTCTATTTCTTTTTTATAGCGACGGACTATTCCATTAGCATTTCGCCGGGTTTCTGCTCATGTATAGTCACAAATAAAACGTTGTGCTACGGTATTCACGGCACCTGAAACAAAAATTTCTGTAATTGGTACTTAGATCTGGTCGACCGTCTGGTATGGCACCTCGAGCGTTCTTAATAAGTTACTCATTTTCTCAATTCTCTCATTATTTTTACAGTGATGAGGTGACAGCATAATTGTTTTGATATCATAACACCTAACTTTCTTTAGACACAAACCAGTTATGTACAAAAAAAATTCTCCCGACAAATGTGAGTTTTGTTACGCTAAATATCTGAAATATTCACTAGTCATTTTTTTAGTTTGTTTCTCGGTAAAAAAATAGAAAATAGTAAATAAATAAGTATAGTAACTAATTAATTATACCTGGATTAATTCATGAAGACAACTGTTACCCGTTGATCTGCTGCCCATTGTACTTGTTGATACGCTCACGTCATCTGGAGTCGAACATAGAACCGTATACACGTGACACGCTTGCGTCAAGCCTTTCGCGCACAACACACAACTCCGTGTAAGAATAGGCTGCACTGCGCATGGAAGTGCCTAACAACAAATTTCGATTACGACACGTTTTGTAACATTTGTAAGATCTACTGGATGCGTAATCAACGGTTGTAAAATGTATTGTCACATTTTACCAACTCAACCACTAATATTTCGCCATCTACCAAACTGACCTGGCTACAGGACGTTATGAGTATTCAGTTGCATTAGGTGGCATGTACGGTTTCCGACTTTCTCGTATTGCACGGAAATTCCCGTATTCTTCTGCATTTTTAAGTTAAAAATTTGTCCCGTTTTTATTTTATTCGGAAAATCGTATCCTCCATTTCTTTGTAAATGCCTCTCATAAACACTAACACCGGCCGAAAATTTTTCAGATCTCAATTCTGGATTATCGATCAATCGATTTGGCCAAGTAATATTAATGCAATGATTACATCGAGATTTAGTGAATACGAAACAATGTTTAACAAGGCATCGCGTTGAGAATCACGTTGAGATTTACCGGTGGTTTGTTGTTAGAATGCTGTCGTATTTGTTTTGATTACTCCTGATCATAATAATGCAACATCAATGAACCAAAAACTCCACGTAAAAAAAGGGAAAGTACTTAGGTACATATCTAAATAAGTGGAGAAACTCATTTGCGGATTAATCCGGTAAAACAATTACAAAGCACGTTGCTCCCTTTGCTTGAGTTCAGCAAAAAACACTGACTACCGCAACACGCCAATACCGGACAGAAACGCAAAGTTAAGGCAATTTTATTTATTGAAAATAATTTTTTATCTTTAAACTGGAGAGGATATCCACCTTATGCAAGACGCATCGTTTATTTTTGTCACCGAAACATCTTCTTTGGGTTCTTGCCTTTAGTTTCTATAATTGTTTTACATGTTACAGTTATTTTTTAATTGCTTAGACGTCTGGATAAATTTTATGGTTTAAGAATTATGTTGAATATATTAGGCCTACGTTTATTTATATACATACATAAGCCTAATAAAAGCAGCTTGTAAATCCTGCTAACAACTTCATGTAGGTATGTAAATAAAGGTAGGCCTAATATACTCAACGTAATTCTCAAATAAAACCATTTATCCAGATTTCCTGAACAGAAACTTCCTGGCAGATTAAAATTGTGTGCCGGAACCGGGACTCGATCCTGGGACCTTTGCCTTTCGCGTGCAAGCGCACTACCGACAGTGCTATCCCGACACGACTCAAGATGCCGCCTCACAACTTTACTTCCGCGAAAGGCAAATGTTCGAGTCCCGGTTCCCTCACACAATTTTAATCTGCCAGGAAGTTTCATATCAGCGCACACTCCGCTGCAGAGTGAAAGTTTCATTCTGAATAAAAAAATTGTTAGCATGTAAAACAATTTCAGAAATTAAAAGCAAAAATCCAAAGATGGCACAATAAGTGCCGAAAAATGTTTGGGTGATAATAATAAATCAATGTCTCTTGCATAACGCGAATTTCCTCTCCAGTTTATTAATGCAAGCACGGAAGAATGAAGATCTGCACAATCCCAAAACTATCATTCATTTATTATCTTTTATTCTCAGCCATCAATTGCGAATATTATTATTATTTTTTATTTTTTATTTATTTATTTATTTTTTTTATTTTTTTACTGACGTGTTTTAGTCCTTTTGGAAACAAGTCAGCCGGCCGCGGTGGCCGAGGTGACTAAGGCGCTCCAGTCACGGTCAGCACGGCCACTACGGTCGGGGGTTCGAATCCCCCCTCGGGCATGGATATTTGTGCCGTCCTAGTTCGTAAGTAGTTCATAAGTAGTTTGTAAGTTTAGGGACTGATGACCCCGTAGTTAAGTCCCATAAGCTTAACAAACATTTGAACATTTTGAAACATGTCAGTGAAAAAGAAACATACCCAACTGTTGGCTTACAATGAAAGATAAAAAATTATTTTAAATATTAGTGCAGTTGCTGACACTCATGAGTGGATGATGTTGACTATAGTAAGTAATAGATTTCATAAGATTATGAGATATTAGCTGTTTTCAGTGCCCAAATTGTAGTGCTTCTAGTGGCGAATTCGACAATGCTGCAGTAGTTGAGTTAGTGATGGTGAATCACAACGTCAGTCTATAAGCAGTAAATAGTCTGATTAGAAGAAACTTCGTAATGTAAATTTAGTGAAAACTGAGTTACAAATAAGTGTCAATTTTGGTTACACGTGTGGATAATTCGTTAAATTTAGTTGCAGACTTCAGGCTGTTCCCAAAAATGTAAGGAAATGTGAAACCTTCCGTTTGTCTTTAATGTGAATATCTCTTTTGGTTAGTTGATGCAATAAACCTGCTTTAAGATTTTGAAATAAATGCGTTAGGCCTATTCATTTCTCGGGACAAAGTCTTCTTTATTTTGGAAGGAAAAACAATTGGTTATTTTCTGATCTGTTCGATAAAGTCGATTGCGAAACAATTTCTCTGTCAGGTGTCGAAGCCTTCAGTTGTTGATATGCAATGTAGAGATGAAGGAAGGCGAGGCCTTACACGTTGGGTTCAGAGAACAGCTTCAAGCTTTTAAAACAGTGGTTCCCGATCTGTGGTCTGCGAAAGATATGAAATTTTTTAAACTTTTATTTATTTTAAATTATTAAATCATTGCCACATGGACAGTCAGTTGTAGCGTGTGACGACTTTCTGGTGGTGACAGAAGTGGACAACATCGGGAACATTTGAAATATATTCATTAGTGTCCTAGCGCCGGGAACGCTTATTCAATTCCAAAGTGACAGAAACAGTTTTGTAAAACGGCAAAATCATGCAATAACATTCCGGAAATCGGCTTCCCTTAAGATTTTCTCTACGGCTTATATTACGTAAACAACGATTTCCTACTTAAATCTAGAAATCAACTGAAATATTAAGTGATGATACGCGTGTAGCTGTGAGCACCAAAATTAGCCCAAGCATTACCGAACTTGAAAATAGAGGTGTAAAGTCACATTGCTGGAAACCGCACTTAATCTTGTACTAAAAGTTTGTATTATAATACATACATATATATACATACATATGTTATAAGTTGGGATTACAGTATATCTTCAGATAGACAGTTTGTTTTTCTCGAAGCTTTTGGTTCGTGTTCACAACAAACAATAAGTACTAAACGGTAAAGCAGTCAACAATCCGAAGATTGGTTTGAACGCCACAGTGCTGTACCAGGCAGGTATGGTCCTATAGTGAATAAATAGTGCAACCAGCTACAAGATTTTTTATACTACGACTTTATTAGTTTCGGGCCTGAGCCTATCATCAGACGCTTGTGTTGATTGCAGATGTTATTTACATTTCAGTCTTCAAAGAAAGATATTCGTTAGAAATTGCAGTAGGGAGATATGACTGTTTAGCTTTCCATGAAGACGCAAATGTAAATAGCATCTGAACACAATCTTTTATGATGGACTCAAGCCCGAAACTAGTAATGGTTGAATAAATCTTCTATATAAATGTGAATGTCTGTTCGGTGTACGTTTATCACGTCTGAACCACAAGACATAAAGAGCTAAAAAATTGTACAGTTACTAATGTCTATCCGGGGAAGGCATTAGGCACCTTTTTATGGCGATCGGATAGCTATTTATCTATATATTAATGTGAATGTCTGTTCGATGTACGCTTATCACGTCCGAACGACAAGACGCAGACTTAAATATTTGTACAGTTACTAATTTATATCTGAGGAAGAAGGTTTTAGGCACGGTTTTATAGCGATCTGATAGATATTTAGTAATCTGAAAAATATAACGCGAAATGCGGAACAATAATTACTCTTTGAAAATGATTTTATTGGTTGCATTGTTGCTTGAAGGTTGATAATGATAAAAGGATGGAGTATATTGGTATGGAAAGTTATCGGTGTATATAAAATTCTACGTGTGTGTGTTAATATTTCGCTCTGCGGTGAAAACTACAGAACTCAAACGAATGGTCTGTGTGTAATTGGTGGCCGAAGTTTCCCGTTGTACACCATAGCAGTTCAATGCCGATAGCTATAAGGGGGTGGAAGATATGGTGGTTGAAAGTCGTCAAATTATAAAAAATGTTCGGACTGAAGGCGAGCGATAACGTTTGCGACTCTGTAACAAGGAGATTACATACAGAGAACCGTGATGCCGCAGACCATATCTTTGGTCTATGCGTGCTACAATGTCTTCAGCTTTTTCTCTGTAAGGATAATCAGACGAATAAGGAAATATAAGAGTAAATAAATAAAGCAGTAAAAAAGAAATTTCTTTTAATACATCTCTTTAAAAATATCGATTTGACGTTTCGCAGATTATCTGTCATAATCAACCAACACGCGAGCAGAGCCGCGGGTTTAAGCTAGTAGTGAATAAATAGTGCAACCAGCTACAAGTTTTTTTATACTGCGACCTTATTAGTTTCGGGCCTGAGCCTATCGTCAGACGCTTGTGTTGATTGCAGATGCTATTTACATTGCCGTCGTCCAAGAAAGATATTCTTTAAAAATTGCAGTAGGGAGATATGACTGTTCAGCTTTCCACGAAGACGCGAATGTAAATAGCATCTCAACACAACCTTTGATGATGGACTCAAGCCCGAAACTAGTAACGATTGAATAAATTGTTTTATAAAAAACTTGTGGCTGGTTGCGATAATGATTTACGACAGTATTATTTTGAAAACAGCTACGGTGTTCTCAGTCCAAATATAGATAAATTAATCTTGAGGTTTGAAAAGCTCTTCAATCTCCGTGTTTGCTTACAAAATAAATTTGCGTTATAGGTTAAGGTCCACCTTGAGCAAACACAAATGTTTTTTTTTTTCCTCCCTTACATGTTTCGCTGGCGTTGCAGTATCATCAGTGCGAGGTTTGATTCATTTTGTCTGTCAAATTAGCAATGAAATGATTCTTACTTTTTGTACATTAAGTGTAAAAACTACAGATAATTGTGAGACTAATATAAATCGTTTCTTACTTTTATAGGTATACTAGGCCTACCTTATTTAATTGTGTTTGTGGTTCTTCAACTCAGAAAATTAAACATCCCACTGATGTGGGATGCAGAATGCAGCTAAGGGATAAACGAATAGGACAAGGCTAATAGTCAGAAATATGTATAACGACATCATATATTTAGAAGTTGCAACTGGTGTGAATATTGGGAAGCAAGTACTGTTACTTCACTTAGATGCAACACCATGACATTACAGTGACCTTCTCTTTTAAATGATGACAATTTCAAATTAGATTAGCGTTTTTTATTATAATCAACAAAATGCAGGGTCAAACACTTGTTCAAGTTTTAATGTACTTGCCTGATCCAGTTTTTAGTCACAGACGTTTTTATGTTGCTTTATCTCTGGGCAATTCGTTCAAAAATGTAAAACTATAAATTAAACCTAAGGATCGACAAACAGCCTGTTGGCTGCAAGGAAGTGTTGTAAAAAATAATATTGTATATACTGTTAAAACTATAATAAAATATTATGATAAATTGTTTTTCAAAAGAGATAGATTGGCTGGCCAGTACTTACCTTTGTGCTGTACTGCCGATAGTGACACAAATGAAGAAAAAAGAAGAAGGACAAGCTTTCGGAACACTGTTTCTTCTTCAGGTGGGAGAGAAGGGAAGAAAAAAAGGATGGGAACCAAAGGGGAAGGTAAATTCACCATCCTCATGACCTAGGTGGTGAATTACCTTCCCCTTTCGTTCCCATCCTTTTTTCTTCCCTTCTGTCCCACCTGAAGAAGGAATTGTGTTCCGAAAGCTTGTCCTCCTTTCTTCTTCATTTGTGTCACTGTCGGTGGTACAGCACAAAGGTAAGAAAAATTTATAGATAAATTAAGCTAGAAAATAGGTTGGGAGCCACTGCTTTAAAGAGATAGATTCATTATTGATTTACTTGACGATTGTGAGATTTAGCGTTTTAGTACGTTCGGCTTTACGTCTTCAAGTGTCGGTCTACTACGCTGGCCGAGACGGCGCGAACGCCGGAACGAGGCGGCGCGGCGCGGCGGTGTAATGGAGAGGTGACGTCACAGCTGTGTGCGTCTTCCAAGGCCAGCGGTCGCAGCTGCGGATGACCCACTGCCCCTCCTCCCCTCCCCCCCTCCCCCCGCGACGGATGCTAAATTACTCGGGCCGGCCTGCCGCGCGGCGCTTACTCATTCACTTAGCGCGCGCATTCTCCCTTCCGCCTCGTCCTCTTTCTCGGCCTCTGCCTCTGTCTCTTTCTCGCCTCGCCTCCCCCCTCCCGGCCGCCCCCCCCCCCCCACCTGCGCCCGGCGCCTGGCCCACATGTTAAGGCCTGGCCGCTAAAATCAGTAGCGCCGCCACCGCCAGCAGGCGCGGTCTAATGGCGCGAGTCCCGTGGGAGGCCGAGGAGAGGCGAGGCGGCGGCGCCGAGCGGGGACTCCCGACCGCGGCTCGGGTTGCAGCCGCCGGGGTTGCCAGATGCCTCCACCGCCTCGCTGCACGCGCGCGCTCCGCACCTATCCCTACCTCACCCACACTTACACTCTATTGTTTTGTCGCTAAGATACCAAAATCCATTCCGTTTTTTTTTAAAATAATAACAATTACGTAATTTCAACACTGTATATTTTAATTCCTATTATTTACACGATAAGCTTATTTCGACTTAATGGTCATCTTCAGGTGTTATGCCTGCAATACATAAGTTTTTATAAAATTTACTACTATGCTGCCTACTTGTTTTATACAGATGTAAAAGAAATGCTACATACCACATTCTGTTATTTGTTCATATCAATATTATTGTGACGTGATATATTTTATTATTATTTCTTCTTCAAGAAATAATAATAAAATATATCACGTTATATCATGTTATATATATATATATATATATATATATATATATATATATATATATATATATATATATATTGATATGAACAAATAACAGAATGTGGTATGTAGCATTTCTTTTACATCTGTATAAAACAAGTAGGCAGCATAGTAGTAAATTTTATAAAAACTTATGTATTGCAGGCATAACACCTCAAGATGACTATTAAGTCGAAATAAGCGTATCGTGTAAATAATAGGAATTAAAATATACAGTGTTGAAATTATGTAATTGTTATTATTAATTTTTTTTTTTTTTTAAATCGTCAATTTACACAGGTCGTGTCTTGCGAAGAAAGCAGCAACCAGCCACTGTTATCTCTATTTCGGTTAAATCAAATTAAACGTTTGTTTTTATATAAGGAACTCATTGTTCAATGGGGCGATCTACAATCGTTTAATAATTATTTTTGCAGCCAAGATCGCATTTTTCATTTATTATGTTACCGGTTTCGGCATGCTCGTCCGCCATCTTCAGACCTATTATACAAAGTTTATAACAAGTGATCTGTCTACATGATTGCCAAGACACTACCTACATACAATTACATGGTTACATACCTGGCGTATTTTACATAACTTCACAACATTTTCTTACATACTAAAAGAGTACATCCAGGTTGAGGCATCACCAAACATAAAATTTCTAGTTACAAATAAAATATATACATCCATCTTCCAATGGTTCTGAAGCGAGGGAGTTCAAAGTCTAAGTTCAATATTAATTTAAGTACAGTATAACACTAACTGTTAGGCGGGAAAACTGTATACAAAGATGCTACATGCACATTTACACAATGGTCTCTACCCTTTGTGGTCGTCTTTTTTTATATACATGTATATATACATTGACATATAAAAGATTACATGTAGTACATTTTCTCAAATTACATCCAATGTCATATATATACGACCACAAAGGGCAGAGACCATTGTGTAAACGTTCATGTAGCATCTTTGTATACAGTTTTCCCGCCTAACAGTTAGTGTTATACTGTACTTAAATTAATATTGAACTTGGACTTTGAACTCCCTCGCTTCAGAACCATTGGAAGATGGATGTATATATTTTACTTGTGACTAGAAATTTTATGTTTGGTGACGCCTCAAACTGGATGTACTCTTTTAGTATGTAAAAGATGGTGTGAAGTTATGTAAAATATGTCAGGTATGTAACTATGTAATTGTATATAGGTAGTGTCTTGGCAATCATGTATACAGATCACTTGTTAAACTTTGTATAATAGGTCTGAAGATGGCGTCGAGCATGCCGAAACGGGTAACATAATAAATGAAAATTACGATCTTGGCTGCAAAATCATTATTAAAATGTTTTTTTTGTTCTATTCATTTTTTATTCACTTCAAACTAGTTTTATTTTATTAGGCCATCACCAGGAAACAACTCACAAATGTCGACAAGAAACGTTACTTCTTTGTTTTTCAAATATTTTACTCAAAGATGTACATAAACTCGAAGTCTTACTTTAGGACATTGGTTGAGGAGTTTTCACTTTCTTCTCACGCTACAGATAATGTCCAAGAAACTTGCTTACTTTCATTTATTAACATTTGGTTTCTGAAAGTCCAAAATTTAAGCTAGCTAAAATACGTAACAATATGTTGCAATCAATCGTACATTTTTTTTCTGCAAAGAAAACTGCAACCAGCCACTGTTATCTCTTTTCCGGTTAAAACAAATTAATTTTTTTTTGTTCTATTCATTTTTTATTCACTTCAAACTACTTTTATTTTATTAGGCCATCATCAGGAAACATCTCACAAGTGTCGACAAGAAACGTTACTTCTTTATTTTTCAAATATTTTACTCAACGATGTATATCAACTCCAAGTCTTATGTTAGGACATTGGTTGAGGAGTTTTCACTTTCTTTTCACGCTACAGATAATTTCCAATAAACTTGCTTATTTTCATTTATTAACATTTCGTTTCCGAAAGTCCAAAACTTAAGCTAGCTAAAATACGTAACAATATGTTGCAATCAATCGTACATATTTTTTCATTGCAAAGAAAACTGCAACCAGCCACTCCTTCCCGGTAAAAACAAATGTTTTTTTTTTGTTCTATTCATTTTTTATTCACTTCAAACTAGTTTTATTTTATTATGCCATCATCCGGAAACAACTCACAAGCGTCGACAAGAAACGTTACTTCTTTGTTTTTCAAATATTTTACTCAAAGATGTATATAAACTCGAAGTCTTCCGTTAGGACATTGGTTGAGAAGTTTTCACTTTCTTCTCACGCTACAGATAATGATCAATAAACTTGCTTATTTTCGTTTATTAACATTTGGTTTCCGAAAGTCCAAAATTTAAGCTAGCTAAAGTACGTAACAATATTTTTCAATCAATCGTACATATTTTTTCCTTGCAAAGAAAACTGCAACCAGCCACTTTTATCTCTTTTCCGGTAAAAACAAATGTTTTTTATTCTATTCATTTTTTATTCACTTCAAACTAGTTTTATTTTATTAGGCCATCATCCGGAAACAACTCACAAGTGTCGACAAGAAACGCTACTTTAATACTTTTATCCACTGTGTTGGAACCTGCGACTGCTTCTGGAAATAGGTTTCAGAAATTACTGCAACTTGTCGCCTTTTGTTTAGTCTTAATGAAGATTTATTTAACCATTGCCGGTTTCAAGCTGCCTAGCAGCTCATCATCAGATGGTATACAGTTAGTGCAAATTACATTTGTATCTGTGGCAGGGTAGAAAACGAGAAAAAGTAAACACTAATTTTGGTATGCTACACTGAATAATTACAGTATAAGTCTGTCTTCAAGACGTTACTTACAGTTATGCGCTTCATATTTAATTTGTCAATATTTGGTCCGCTTTTGGATAGCATTGCACAACACTTCCCTTCCATAAATACATCACAGCAATTCCCACGACTTTCAAGTGGTAATATTATAAAACACTCCACACACATTACGACTTTACAGACACTACCACATCTTTTAGCTTGTAAACAAACCAAAGAGTATGTTTATACCACAGGTTAAGAGGCATCATGTGAAACCAAAGACTGACAAAAGCTGATCTTATTATAGTATATAATAAGCTAACGCTACTTCTTTGTTTTTCAAATATTGTACTCAAAGATGTATATAAACTCGGAAGTCTTACGTTAGGACATTGGTTGAAAACTTTTCGCTTTCTTCTCACGCTACAGATAATGTTCAATAAACTTGCTTATTTTCATTTATTAACATTTGCTTTCTGAAAGTCCAAAATTTAAGCTGGCTAAAATACGTAACAATATTTTACAATAAATAGTACATATTTTTCAAGGGTCTTCTACCACTCATTGTTAAATAATATTACGTATTTTAGATAGCATAATACAATAATGTTGGACTTTTCTTAAACCGAATGTTAATAAATGACAATAAGCACATTTGTTGGAAACTGTTTCTAACGTGAGAAGAAACTGAAAGCTTCTCAACAAATGTCGTGACGTAAGAATTTGATTTTATGTACATCTTCGAGTAAAATGTTTGAAAATCAAAAAACTAGCGTCTCTTGCGGGCGCTTGTTAGTTGTTTCCTGATGATGGCCTAAAAAGTTGAAAAATAGTTTGAAGTGAATAAAAAAAAATCGGCAGAACAAAAAAAAAAGTTTATTTAATCCGAAGTATGGAACTGTTCCAGTACGAAGTGACGGAAGAATCCATACAGAATATTATCTAGGTATTTGGCACACACAGAAATGGCACGAAGAAAAACTATTAAGTTACGTAAATCAGAAGTGTAGAGCTATGTGAACAACTCTACATGATTTTTTTTCAAAACATATAGCTCCTTAGTTGTAAGTAACATTGCCCCCCCCCAATTAAAAATAAATAAATAAATAAATAAAGTGTGTGTTGTTCCTATTGGTATAGAAATTTTGTTTTTCGGACTATTTCAAGTCATCTGATAACCAGTCATTTTTCGTAAAAATTCCATAACCATCCCATTCCAAGTTTTACAGTCAAAAGCCCGTGACGACAAAAACACACATATTCCTTTTGGCCCATAAACTGCCATATAATTCACTGGCCCAGGAGATGCTGAGCTCTTCTTTCTCTGGACTGGTTGTCCTTTCATTAGTGGTCTGAGGCGCCCAATAAACATCAGTCCATGTTTAGTGTCCCAGATAAGATTTCGCCAACGCTTTTGCGTCATAAATCACCTTTAAGTCTTCCTTTTTCCCTTTATAAACAGTTTTCTATGAAAGAGAATGAATATCGTCACAAATTCTAAAGAAACTAGTACACCGTGAACTTACGTTTGCAGTAGCTGCTAAAGATTCAGACTTGAAACGGGATGCAGAAATCCATGCGCAGTTTCGATGTTGCTTGAGAGCAACATAACCAAATAATATTATTTATTAAAAAAATAGCGCAGTTGCCGGTTTATAATCTGAGGATTCATCATCAGACAGCTTTTCACCTCCAAATAAATTTGTTATTATTCGCATCTTGATTTAATTGACCTATTTGAACATAAATAGCACTAATAACGGTGTAATACACTGTAAAAAGATCTTAACAACTGCATTGTTGTTGCTGTTATTATTTACTTACAACGAAAATCCTGTGCCATTTTCCTAAATAATAACAACAAGAACTAATTTGTGAAGATCTGTCTACAGTGTGTTACATCGTTATTACTACTATTTAAGTTCAAATAGGTTATCAAATAATCTTTTGTGTTCTGTAGAGCTCCACCAACCCAAGATTATTTCGCCACAAGGCGCTATAATCAATATGTGAATAATAACAAACGTACGTGTATCCGGGATTCGATTTAGGGAGGGATTTTCAGCAAATTGTGGCTCTATTAATATGGACTCGTAATACTATGAATACTTCATTCCAAGGAAGTATATGTTGGAGAGCCACTGTGATATACAAGCAGCATTATGAAACTTATTAAAAATCCGTGCAATTTCTAGCAATAGATACAAGGAAAAGCACATCCTGAAAGTAGGCAAGTACGGAGTGGAATATTAGTGGAACCACAAAGGCATTGCAACACACATTCACCATCTTCCAAAGCCATTATTAATAGTGGCTGGTTACTCTTTTCTTCTTTGCAAGAATCAACCTGTATTTTGTACACAGTCACAGTCTCAGAATATCATTTTTGACAAAATATCAATCATTTATCTTTTGGCGCACATTAGGAAAGACTGGCGGGAACTTGTAAACTAGATACAATGAACACATCATCTGTTACATTACCAATTCGCAAAATCAACAATAGCATCACGCAAAAAGAACACAGGACACCAATTTAAAAACGTTGAAGCAGATCTTTAAGACACTCCATCACTTATAAAAGTCGCGTGCAATCGATTTAACTGAGGAAATGGATAATACAAGGGGAAATACTTAATCAGAAACTAGATAGCTAATCAGTTAATTTCTCCAAAGTGTCTGCTATAGCCTATTTGCTTCTTCATTTGAAACATAATACATCAGTGAGAGAGTTACACCCCTGACTGAATACAAATGCCTTGTAAATAATATCTCCGTAATACATTTTACAACAGTGTAAGTGATGTTATTCATGAATGTTGGATTCTGTACAATGAAGAGGCTTAATAACTGTCAACAGAAGACAAAAATTGCCATTTGTAACATTAGTATTGAAATAACATCTCAATATTTATCTCGGTTGGTTTTCCATTTGCATTATCTCATCAAAAAAATCACTCTTCAAGACAGAACACCACACATGGAAATATCACAAGAAATTATAATCATGTAGCAAAAAACATCTGAACATGAGAATAAATTCTCAAAACGCATTATGATGAGCGTAAATACCAGAAACATCTTAAATCGATAAAACTGATCAATGCTTCATGGCCCAACGTAATCACTGTCATATTCTATACGTAATTTACGAAGGAATTTCCTCCCATTTTAATCATAATATACAGTAAATCACTCGAACAACAAAATGCACCCAGTATTAAAAAAAAAAGCTTAGTGCTTACACATCCAGCTACAAGAAAGTGATTCATTAAATTACCCTAAACGCTACTGGTATTCATATCCTTTAGAAAACACGCATTTCTAATAATATGACCTTCTCCATATGACCTGTCTCGCTACCATCCATAAAATACGGTCTCAGTTTGAGGTAAAAAAATAACGATAACGACGTAGATGACAGATAAAAATAATGATTTTACAGAATTTTAGAATAGACGAATGTCATGATTTGAAACACCATCCTGAACAGAAAAAATTTACGAAAACAATTCATTACTTAAAATCATATAAATGGCAACAAACCATACAAAGTGTACACCAGTGAACTGAAATTCGATGCTAACTATATCCTTCTCACGAAAAGAAGAATTTGTTTCTGATCAGTAGTCCTATGCAGTGTGGAACCTAGATGGCAAATTTAAAACTGTAATAAATAATCTCATGAGGTTCAGGCTCTTACGAAAGTCATGATTCTCTGTACACAATATCAGTATACAAAGATCTAACGTCCTTGAATAAAAACATAACATACAACATTTGGGTGTGAAATGAATCCGATTAGTGTTAGACAAATTGTGATCGAAGAACGTATTGTTTCCTCATATTCACAGAATATATAAGCTGAAAATGTGTACCCAGCCGTGATTCGAACCAGGGCTTCCTGCTTTCTAGGCAGTTGCGCTGACCCCTACACCACTGGAGATATTTTCAGCTTTGCCCATTCGCTGTTCAAGTCATATATTCTGTGAATATGAAAACAATAAAACTGCAGTATCAGAAGTGACGTCTGTTTTTTCGGAATAGAAGCCACATGATTATGTATTGTTTCTTAATAACAGTATTAAAAATTTCCACAGCCTCTATCCACGAGGGAAGAGAGCAGCGCGCTAAATCACTTAAGGAATGCGAAAAAGACAAGGTAGTTGGCAAAACTGAATAAAAATCTCTAAATTGACAACCAGGGGTTTTTGTAATGTTTTTATTTTTCTTCTGTAGGTACTTAACTAAATTTCCATTCTGATCCTGAATCGATTACTTTCATGTGACTTTTATGTATACCAAAACGTTGTTCAACTCAACAATGTCGTTCAGAGTATAGTTAGGATTGTACGTTAAACTGTAGACATAATTTTCGGATGTGTTAATTCGTACGGTGGCGACGTCAATTTATGAAAACGGTAGTCATCAGTCAAAGATATATGCTCACGCTATTTGTCAGTTAACTGTCAAGATTGTCAGAAGGTACATCGTTGACAATAATTTATACAGCAACATTCTGATTGGAAGGTTTGGAATCTGTCACATTATAACTGAGTTTGCTGCGCAGTTGTCTATTATCCACCAGCACAAGAATAACGGTGTCTTTATGTGGCAGAATATTCTTGAACAGAAAACAAGATGTCATATTGATTAAAACAACTGGAGATAAAACATAATGAATTAATACAATCATGTCAACGAGACGCAAATGTCAAAAATAAAGAAAAAATGTTCAGCAATTTAGGAAGGAACATCGGCATTGCATACGAAAGGACGTCGAAGTATCGTTCCATGAAGATAACTGGAGAATGATGGGGTAAAAAAGTGACTGTGAGTTGTATAAACGTTTCTAAGATTTATCTGAAAAAAAAAAAAAAAAAAAAAAATCGATGAAACAACTAGGGTAACCAGATCTTCACTTTAACCACGATTCCTCTCGAAATTAGTCTGCGACATTTTCGCGGTGTTACTCTCATTTGAAAATTAAAGTAATGCTAACTGTTGTTTGGCATTTGTCTCTCTCCTTCTCGCTCTCTCTCTTTCTCTTCTGAATGCCTCTCTTAAGGACAAAATTTTCGACGTAATTACTATCTTTAAACGGAGAGATGACTCTGTAATAAAATCAGGAGACAGCAGCACGAACTTTGGATGGAATAATAGTAGATGCTCCATCAAGCGCCGCACAACGCATCTCACTTTTTTCTTCTTTGCCCGAGTACTTTTCCTGACTTTGACTTTTTTCATTTCGTGTAGCAGGTTAAAATTTAATGCATAGGGGACCGATTGAACATCAACAATGATTGGAAGAACGGTTTTAGACAGCTAAGTCTATCGGATTCCCATCGATGTTCAAGAACTCGCAAGAGTTTTGAGAATTTTATACATATTTTATGCAAAGTGTTCGTAAACGTTTGTTGTGAAATTACTTTCCGTAAAATTTGTCCTACAATTTTTCTAACAAACGTCGTATTAATACTTTACGTTGAAACACAAAGTAATAATACGATATTTGATAGAAAAAATTGTCAGGCTCATTTTATGAAAAATAATTCAATAGTTGATTACACAGGATTTGCAGTTAAATGCATGATCATTCTTCTGCTTTATACTCTTCTACTGCTGTTCTGATCAATTTCCTGTGATCCATTTATGGAATTTCAGTTACATTTATACGAGGCGCGTCCAGAAAGTAAGTTCCGTTTGGTAATAAAATGAAATTGTACTCAGATACAGAAGAAATTTTTATTGCACAAAATTCTACAACTTTGAAACTACTTTTCCACATAACTGCCGAAATTTTGCATGCATCTTTCACAGAAGGTTGACACCTGTGTATTCAACCATGTGGTAACAGCTCTTTATCATCGTTGAAGTGTTGACCACCAAGGACAGATTTTAGCTGTAAGAAGAGATGAAAGTCGCTAAGAGAAAGGTCCGAGCTGTATGGAGGATGATCAAACAGGTCCCATTGAAACTTCCGTAAGAATTGTTTGGTCACATTGGGTGTGTGAGGTCAGGAATTATCGTGGAAAAAAAAAATCTTTTGTCAGTAATCCTTTTCTTACACCTAAAATCTGTCCTTGGTGGACAACACTTCAACGATGATGACGAGCTGAAAGAACATGTTACCACTTGGTTGAATTCACAGGCGGCAACATTCTATGAAAAAGGCACACAAAACCTTGTGCCATGCTATGACAATTGCCCACAAAATTTCGGAAGCTATGTAGAAAAGTAGTTTAACAGTTGTAGATTTTTGTACAATCAATATTTTTTCTGTATCTGTACCCGTTCGTTTTATATAACTAAACGGAACTTACTTTCTGGACGCGCCTCGTACAATTACACTGTGGCACCATTTTTGGTTCCAGTCACGTTCATACTATAATGTTCCAGCCTGGCTATTAATTTTTGAGATTAACAAATTTACAGAAGGAAGTGGTTTGAAGTTAGAAGCTATGAAAGATCCCAATCGGTAAATTACGGGGAAAATTATTACATGCATTTAAATGAAATGGTAAGCTAATTAACGGTGGAGTGTTGTGCAGGCAGAACATTACAAAAAGAATCGACGAGCAGTTACCTTTAACAATAGATCCATCGGTGGTTGAAATTTGGCTGTAAATGAAATTTTAATAATATGATAACCACTCGCCGAACAGTGGATGGCAGTTCGTCAATATTAAACTACGACTCGTGTAGCAAACAGTAACGTAAGATAAGTGACATGATATAAATCAGATAGGAATATTACGTAAGTCAAACACATCGGACTTTTAAAAATTTACAAGAAAATCGACTGCAGGTTCTATTGCCAGTAAATGATAATATTATGGAATAAATTTTGAAACAAGACTGGCAGGCTACACGAAATATCACCATTCAATATTAACTAAAAACTATGCCATCCATTGTTGCGGTGATTCAACAAGGCTGAAAAAGTCATTATGGGCGGAGGGAGGATAGGGCAAAATTATTAATAAAAGTGCGAATTTAAGTGAGAGGTGGGGGTTTATTTATAAATTTAAGATACGCGCACATCACATATATTTAGCTGAATGTACATAATAGCGGCCACATAAAAAATAATAAAGTACAGCTCCAGTCTGCAAGATGCTATCGCTACGAAGTACAAAGCAAGAGTATCTTCTTTCTTACAAAAAAATTGAAAGTGTTGTTCGTAAATTTTCTTTCTCTGACTTTCATAGATAATTATTTTAACATGCCGAAATAATATAAAAATACAAAATGTTCTCTGATAATATCGGGGAAAGGAAACCGTGTCATTATAATACTCAAGTTTGACATATTACTGGACTAAGGTTCAAGAGGACGTGGGTTGCCGGTTTTATTCACAGATGAAGAGGTCCGCATAGGATAGGGTAGCGTGAAGAGCTGTAGCAAATCAGTCTTTTAGACTGAAGACCACAGCAACAAAAGCGGAAATTATTCCGTACCCAGGTTGAGAGGAAGCCTCGAAACGTGCAGCGAAGCACAGATGTAGTGCGGGCATCAAGTGTCGGAATTGGCGAGCCGGTCGCAGCTGGTGGTTGGCTGGTGCGTGGCCGCTCCTTTGTTTTGGAGGCGGGCGTGGCAGCAGCGCTGGCGCCGTACAGCGGCGTCTCGCGTGCGCCGCCCACGCACCGCCGCCGGAAACTCGTGCCGCCGCGGCGCGACCGGCTTCCGTGTCGTCCGACACCTGCCGTACCGCCCGTGCGCGAATAGTACCTTATTACTTTACTACATTCTTAAAATTACAACCAAGTGCGCCTCGGTTGCACAGTGATAGAGTGCCGGACTGCAAATCCAAAGGTCGCGGGTTCCATCCCCCGACAGGTTCTAGATTTTTATCTGTCACTTTCCATGTGTTTCACCTCTGGCAGTATTGCTAATGTGAAAAATAGGGAATAGCACCGTGGTTCGGAACCCACGTATCTGGCTGGGTAAGTCATTTCCAAGGTCGGAGGATGGCATCGGCATACCACCTCCAAACAGGACCATGCCTAGTAAAGCACTGGGGATCCTGCCTAGTAAAGCACTGTGGTGTTCAAACCAATCTTTGAATTGTTGACTGCTTTACCTTTACCTTAGATTGAGCTAGACCGCGACCGTTGTGAAAATCGTGTGAAAAATACAAAAATACAACAATTTACATTCATTATCTTGTACATTCCACTTCGAATTTTGTAGGATTATACACAGGGACACAAAAATTTCGCGAAATGGGATTTTTACTCATTAAAAACCTGTTTCAGTCTTTTATGACTACCTTCAGAACTGCAACAGAAAAATGAACAAAAGACAGATACACTACCGAGCAGTCTACGTGTTAATAAACTGGAAATATACAAAAAAATTTTGCGGGTGAGGTGATTGTCGTCATCTATATCAATAAATGTGAATGTCTGTTCGGTGTACGTTTATCACGTCTGAACCACGAGACATAAAGAGCTGCCGCGGTGGAGTAGCCTAGCGGTCTAAAGCGTCTCGATGCGGAGCGCGCGGTTACTCGCCGTGGAGGTTCGAGTCCTCCCTGGGGCATGGGTGTGTGTGTTGTCCTTAGGTTAATTTACCTAGGTTTAAGTAGTTTGTAAGCTACGGACTGATGACCACGCAGTTTGGTCCGATAGAATTACAAACATTTGAACATAAAGAGCTAAAATTTGTACAGTTACTAATGTCTATTCAGGGAAGGCTATAGGCACGGTTTTATGGCGTTCGGATAGCTATTTATCTATGTATGTTAATGTGAATGTCTGTTCGGTGTACGCTTATAACGTCCGAACGACAGGACGCAGAGACTTGAATATTTTTACAGTTAGTAATTTATCCCTGAGGAAGGTTTTAGGCATGGAAAAAAGTAACATCTAATTTAACAGTAAACAGACCAATATTGGCAATAGAGAAACCGAATGTGACTAACACTTCAAATCTGGTAAAATAAACAGTGCATTTGCAAAAAGAAAATGCCGAATCTGTAAAAAAAAAAAAAAAAAAAAAAAAAAAAAAAAAAAAAAAATGCAATAGGTATAAATGAGTAGCACCCAACAACACTCATCTCGGGAAACGATAACAATAAAATTGTCAAAAAAAAAAGTCACCGAAATCGGTACAAATTACAGTGAAAGGGGGAAAAATAACAATAAATTTAAAATAGTAACACCAAACTGTATTGATAAATAATGATAGCAATATTCGCAAATCGCCAAATTCACCTACGAATTATAGCAAATGTCTCCAGAAATATCGAAATTGCAATAAATGTAACTACAAAATTGGAAATAACTCAATCGGCAGGAAAACAGAAATTGCCCAAACTAAATTCGATTTTGACAAAAATTAATACCGAAATCGACAGAAAAATACAATCGAAATTGGAAAAAATAATTGAACGGAATAGGAATGACAGTCCCTAAATTGACTGTGAAATAGGCAAAAAAATTCGAATTCGACGGCAAAATGACACTGATGGGAAAAAATGCCATCGATATTGACAAAAATAACACCGGAATTAATTTTAAAAAATAACACCGAAATTGCGATACAGCAAAATGATTTTGGATACAAAATAAAACGATTTTAGACATAAAATAAAACGACTTTCCCTGTCTCTAACTATACCTTCATCATCAGACGATTCTGTATCAATTAATGAGAAATGTATGCATTGTCTTCCAGAGATTAAAGGCACTTTTCCCCTACCAATCCTAAAGGAACATGCTCTCTCTCTATATGTAAACTTGTTCGTCTAACACATCCAAGCCTCATTAACTGATATAACTCCACCTGACAATATTTGAAGTATTACGTAATAAATGTAACTGGATAAAGATGTTACTACTATCAGCTGATACTGCGTCTTGAAGTAGTTAAAAAAGCATGTAGAATGTTCCAATTTGTCAAACGTTTAAATAGACTGTGTTATGTTGGCACACAAACATTGTGTCGTAGTAACATACTATAAACATTAATTGCAGAATAAGGTAAGAGATGCAAGGTAAAACACTGTTTCGTAACGATTTTCATCCATTTGCTGCCAGGTTGTTTCTTGGGGCATCATCAAATCGCTACTGACTGTGACACTAAAACATATAAAATAATAATAAAAAACAACAGAGAGATATTAGCTAATACAGAAACATAGCATTTTTAAATTGTGAATTTATTTAAAATTAAATAACGATATTTAAAAACAAAAATAATTTTTCTACACTTTTTACTGAAGTGTGCATAATGAAACTTAATTAAATAAAGGGAAAAAAGGAAGACGCAGTTATTCACGTGAAAGTGATGTAACATTGTGTGTCATATGGTTATTGGTTTCAAGAATTTGCAATAGTGTCAAATTTCTACAATTCTTCATTTAATGAAGAATGGCCTATAGCTCGTCAAAGGATTGCTCTGTCTATCTTATTCTTCAATTCTTTTATTTCCGGAAACAGAATTTGGAAGATATTTAGAAAAACTACACGACATTCGTGCAAATTATTTTGTTTCTAAAAGATCAATATAATCTGGAAGAAATTGTAGCCATTTATGGAACATAGAAGAAATGAAGTAATATATCGAACATCAGATAATATTTTGAAATAGTCAATTCTGGATAAGCCGTAAATTTTAAGTTCACTATTAAAAGTATCAAATTATTGGACTCGCAGTATCATTCAAGGATTACATTCGCGACTTACGTGCGTACCGAGGACTTTTCCCATTGACCACAGCCCCATTGTCATTTGTTTTATCTTAAAATTCTTCCATTTTTACCATGTCCTCAATGATTGTTTTATATTTTTATTAGAGGTACAGACAACAGTCAATTGTTTTCAATTCTTTACTGAATTAAATGTAAAAAATCTTGATTAAGTTGTATTGCAGCTTCATTGATAAACCTCTCTAGAGAATTAAAAGGAAAACGCACGTTACAGATAGTAGCTTCTAGTTGTGGTGTGTTTTAGGGTATCGCGGCTTAAATTAGTATTTCCAATGAGTGCTCCGTGGTGCACCTGTTTCAGTAGTATTCAACTGTTCATCTGTGGAAACATTAACCGTATTTTACGTCAAGCGTAGCACAGTGCATAAGTGAATAGAAGTAATGCGAGAAAATCAGTCTATTTATGAAGAAGGTAAGAATTCTTCTTTTCATATCCAAACCGTTGTGAGGTGAATGAGAGCAATTATTATGTTAGGGTAACTATATTTAGAGAATGTTTCTGACGTTTGGAAAGTCACTCAGTTTAGTATGAATCCGATTTTATAAAAATCAGTGATTGGGTGATGTAATAGTCACAATATGCACACAAAGGAAAGGAGGGAAGAAAATATGCAAATGTCCAATTTATAGTACAATATCCAGGATCAAAAAGGAATGGAAATCATTTCTCAACAATGGCTAAATGAATTTTACATGTAAGTAATTATTGGCAGTGAGTATGGAATAAATGTAAGAGACCATAGGAATCATCAGATGTGATGGAAAAAAGTTGCTATTCGTGGAATAAGCAATAAATAATTATGAAACCGATACAGGTAGTAAAGAGAAGAGTGGATGTTCAAAGAAGTGGCATAACTGTATCAAGGAAAGTGCTGGACCACAGGAAAAATTCTTTCGTTAAATATTAATTGTTATAGTAAAGAATGAGTGTACATTTACATGATTAATTTGCTGTGATGTACGGCGGTCTCGAAACTACGTATTTGAAAAGCTGCCGTCACAGCAAGACTGGTTTGACCACCTTAGTGCTTCACTATGCTTGGTGCTCTTGAAGTAGTACCGCATGTCACCAGCTGAGAAATACTCTTGTCGGAGCACAAAAAGAGGAAATTAGTTCCCCTTTAAAAGGTTATGATAGAAAAGTAGGAAACCAGTCATGTGGCTGTCTCCGTCCGCCTTCCTCGCAAAACCTTTTGGTCTATCGTAATAACTGACAAACATTTTAGGAAACTGGAAAATGTCTGCAGAATACGTTGTTAAAATTAAGTCATTTGCTAAGGTTAGTTATTGGAAAACGATTAAAAACTCATTTTTGTAATTTTGTGCGTAAGTATTGTAACTTTGACCCTCTGGATTCCGAAAAGGGAGAAAGATATTTAAAAATTAAAAAAGTGGTTTTGGAATATAATCTTAGGAATATATGATAAAATTTAGAGACCGACCGAATATTCAGTTTACGGCCAGTTTCGGTCAAAATATTAGTTTCGGCTGCAGTTTTAATTTCGGCCAAAAATCTGCCCAAATTAGCTTTCTGTAACTTACTGATGAAGTCGGATCGTATTCGTGATGAATGTGTCTTATAGTTATATTCTTATACTATTTTAGTGATGAACGCAATGTAACGAGTTATCATACAGTTATGCTGAAATTTTTATTAATGTGTTTCCTTGAAAGCGAGAAGTTTTTTAATAATATGAATTTAGGAAACATTGATATGTGGTACACAGCTTTTCGTGTTTAGTTTGTGTAAATTTATACTGTCAACAATCATACCGTTAGTTGGAACTGTGACCATTTTTATCGAAATACTTTCTGCAGCACTGATTGAAGTTGATTTACTGACTAACTTTGATGCATTATGTGTTTAGGAATGCCAAAAAGGAAATATGTACATTTGATTGTTGATTGCAAAAACGGAAGTGAATGTGGGAATAGACTAAATATGTAAAGAGGCTTCTTATAAAGCAAAGAAATTATTACTTTCTGCGGATTTTTTAAAACTTTTTGATTTATTTTTATTTTTGGCAATCATGTCCAGGCTCTAGCATTTCGTAGAATCTACTTGGCGTGTATGTTGTGTGTCTAAAGAGTATCTTCCTACAAGCAGCTATGCAGGACTGAAATTTTTTTGGTGGCTATACAATAATGTGTCATTAATTCGAAGTGAACGGGACCGGTACCTCATCGAACTATCGAAAATTATATCCGAAAAAAAAGAGTAAATCGTCCAATGAAAAGAATACGTGTGTCAAAAAAATATGAACTTTTTAAACAAAGTGTTTAAATAGGGCCGCGGCGGAGTGGCCGAGCGCATTGGGGCGCTATGCTCCGATGCGCGAGGCCGTTCCCCGTCGGGGATTCCAATCCTACCTCGGGCATGCTGTCTTTAGTATAAGTTAGTTTATAAGTAGTTTGTAATTTTAGGGACTGATGACCCCGCAGTTAAGTCCCATAAGCTTAACAAACATTTGAACATTTTTGTTTAAAAAGGCATTACATTGGCAGCCTAAAGGTTTTACACTCTTTTAACTATTTACTTCGCAATATAATGTGGAGTGCCATTTCCTGTAAAGACAGAATGTACCCGCAGTGTTTGTTTTGTTTTATGATGCTCAGATTTATGCGAAACTCGTATAATTCCAAGCCTCGAAATATCCAGTTTCCGCTGTATCGGGATCAGTTTTCATTTTCTCTAACTAACTTTAATTTTTTCAAGTAGAAAATGTCACAACGAGAACAGAATCCAATTTAGAAGTATTGTAATAAAACTACGGTCGATTTGTCTATACCTGTTCGCCTCCATGTCATCTACGGACTCCTGGTTAGGCTTACAAATACACACTCAAGAAGGCTTAATACAGCGAGGGATCTTGCAGTATGTGGAAAAGCTAATGGTTTGTGGTGTAATGTAAACTTACCGAATTTTTAACTTTAATTACGCATGTTTCGGTTACGGTTTCGACCGCAAATCATGTTTCGTTCGGACTAAAAGTCAGTGTAGATAGCAATTTTTTATTTCTTTGGTTACAGGTTTCGGCCACTTAAGGACCTGCCTAGAAGCTTGAATATCAATCTTTTAGGCAGGTCCACCTGAGAACAACCGGTGGCCAACACTATGGTTGTTATGGTTTGAAGATAGGCATTTAAGTGACCGAAAACCGTTTACCAAAGAAATAATAATTTGCGATCTATATTGCCTTTTATATGAATAAATCCTTAAGATCGCTATTATTGCATGATGTTTTCAACAACAATTACAATATATGTAAATTAACCCTGTACTGCAAGATAGCTACAGTATGCTAGTTCTTCTACGTATACATAAATCATCTCTAGGCCAAGGGCTCTCCAAAACACTTCACCCCTTCCAGAAAAACCGAGATATGGGCAACTGAAAAATCGCCATTTCGCACGAGACGTATTCGAACACAGATTGCCATCTGTCAACCACTGAAATGACTCAGCCAGCTAGTTATCCAGTTATACGGAGAACTACAGTTTAACATGAACTTACCCATACAGAGTATAAAGGTAGGTGCAGAACTCCGAAACACGTTAGAACTCGGCATTTTTCACATTTCATACATTGCTAGAGGTGCAGGAAGTAATAAGTGAGAGAACAGCATCGAACCTTTGTATGTGTAGGTCGCGATTAATTCTCATAGACTTAAGTTTTAATTTAAGTTGTGAAGCGTATTTAGAAGTTCACAAAATAAATCATTTGATACAGGGAAAATAAGATTGAATCATAAACTATATAAAAACTATATTCTGTATAACAATCTGTCTTTATAAACCCCGATGTTGAGGAGACGTTACTTTCTTTCATCTATAACACAAAACAAACATGTAGTGTTACAATAGGATTGCGAGATCTAATTAGTGAAATGGGCGACAGTAACTTACTTTGTAATCTAAAATGGAAAGTGACCGTTTATTTTGAAAATAGGCACATACAGAGTCATTGAAGAACTAATACGCTTGTTCTTTATTATTACTGAGTAGACTAGCAGTTTTTTTAACACACGAGGATATTGAAATCAGTTGGGATTCATCTGTTATGGGAAATAAGTTGACAACTATTCTAGAGGCAAAAAATTTTCATTGTGGGGTGTCTACTTAATAGTACTGAACTTATCTTTAGATTAATCTTGCCTCCCCCCCCCCCCCCAATATATATTCTATTCACCACTGGTGAGCGAACAGGTAAGACTTCCGTAACAGAAGACTTAGGAAGAAAAAGTCTGAAAAGGGTGGTGACTGTGTGCTACTGATGAGATCAAACGGCGTCTTTCTAGATTTTAACGTCCTCTGCAGTGTTCATAACCACCCTTTCACATCTAGGGAAGCAGGAGAGGGAAGCTGCACTGATAAAAGAAAGGCACATGTTCTCGCATTTGTGCCACCGTTAGTGAAGGTTTGACACAGAAACAACATCTTCAAATTGATGTTTAATGAGTCCGCTGCTGCGCATCCTGTAACAATTTTTACAACCTACAAAGTTTCTCAGTAATAACCTCGTCGTCAAACAGTGTCATAATTTTTTTTGTTCTCTTTCCGAACATGTCCCTAGTGGAGGTGGAAATTTACCAAGCCTGTAGGTGATGTCACTGTTTTCACGTGGCTTAATGATGTAAACAGACCTTTCCGTAGACCAGTTTTTTTGTCGGGAAGAATACAGAATCCTTTTAACCTAAATTGTGCTCCAAGTTTGTACTTATTTGTACCACATTTCTTTTATTATAGAGCCCAGTGACAGACGGGGACAGTGTAGAACGTTGAAAACTTGACACCCTAGTTCTCGAGTGATTCGCTTCAAAAATTTGGGGCGATGCTACATTGACTTCGCTTCCAACAGGAAGTAAATTAAAATAAAGGCGCGGATGTATGAGCATAGGTTTCACGATGGAAGTAGATTTTAGTGCAATTCTGGGGGTGTGATCGCGCCATGACGTGTGTCAAAACAAACGACGTATCGGCTACTTCCAGAGGCAGCCTTCATGAGGGTAACACAGTGGTTTTATCACATCATGACGCAATCACATATACAGAACATTTTTGTTGGAAAAATTGACAGAAGCGAAGTGTTAGGTAATTCACCCTGTATATATACTGCAATGCAACATGTAGTTGCGAAACCATCATATTGTAAACTAACGTTCTTATTCAATCGCCACACATGTAGAGTTTTGTTGTAACAATTTCTAAATAAAGGTTTAATTCTTTTACAAAATCTCATGTATATACGATTTGTTGTTGTATATGATATATATTTCACCTGATTTTTTACAGTGTCATCTTTCCGTTTCATTATTTGGTCATTATTATAAGTAACGGAATGCCGCGCGAAATTTCGAAAAAATCACATATAAAGTAACGTCCTTGTTCAATCGTCTCAAAATCTCATGTATATACGATTTCTTGTTACATACGATACATATTTTACGTGGTTCTGTAGAGTGTCATATTTTTTTAGGTTTCCCACCTGATTTTTATAAGCCAGTATAAAACATGTTTGTACCCTGAAGTTACCTATTCTTAGCTTTACATTGGTGCTCAAGATCAGTCCAGGTTTTACATATATCAATAGGACAACTTTACTCCAACTTACCATATGTAACAAATCTGAAACTATTACGACCGGTATACTTCCTCGATGGTATACCATCTGATTGTGAATTTAGCACCATTTTTAGTAACAGAAATATCTACTTTCTCCAACGCACCTTGCTCCTCTATATAGCAGCATCGTGAATAGTTACACGATCATATCTAACAAGGACATCTGTGATGTTATTGGTACCGGACTTCATTCTCACTTTTCCAATCGTTGTGGTACAGCCGAGTACAAAATGAAAGCTGTTACAAGCGTCTAATCACGTCAGACGAAGTGAGCTTGTAAAATTGTAAAAACTTCGTGGCAAACGTAACAAGATCATTTATTGGGGCAGAATCAAAGTAGAGGGTAAGCAGCTTCAGTTATACCTGCATTGCGTTTATTGAAGACTCTGCTGCCAAACTGCCTTGTATGGGTTCATTTCAATTAAAATAACAGCAACTAGTTCTTTTATAACTGTATTGTTAAAATCTGTCGCTAGTTGGGTCATGTTTCTAATAACAAACTTGTCATCAGACTGATGCATTAAATCGATTCTTTCAGTGTAGTTCGACGTGGATTATCATTTGTGACAAGCACAATGATTTTGCTTCTCCATGGTTTATCTAAATCAGCTGATTTCTAGAGCATACTGAGAAGTGATGTTCCTTTTTTTAACTATTAAATCTTTTTACACAAATAAAACTTTATTAAAATTCTGCAACTTTGTTTGCCCCGTTCGTATTTACTTCCAAACACTGTCATTCTGGCTACGAACCATTTCTCCCATAGAGAGACCATTTTAACCAATAAAGAATTTGCAATCTCGCTGTAATATACGTGAACACCGACGCATGAATATTTGTTCCGGTCTGGGACTGGGATTCAAACTTCCGCTTTACAAGCGGTACCGTGCATATCCCAACACTAGGCTTGCATCCCTTCATCACTATCAAATTGAAGAGCTCGAAGGTGTTGTTTAAGTTTTGGAAACAGACGGAAATTGGATGGTGCTGTTTGGAGGCTGATCGATGGCAGTGAATGCATGGCTTCGGTTTGTCGCAAATGCCGTAGCGTTCATGCTTGGCCTGGCACTGCCATGGACGAAATATTTCAATTCATTCTTTCAGTTTACTGCGTTTTTTTTCACGCGCCGACTTAGTTACGTTACACAGCGTAACGTCAGCCTCTATAATTCGGCGCCCAAAAAGCGCCAGAGGGTTGCAACTTGCGTCGGCGAACTGGGCAAGTCAACCGAGCAATATGCGTGGCATGTAATGCCTCAACAAACATTCAGATCAGGTAAAAAATCTGGAGAGCCTTCGTAAACAACGAGACGATTGCTCTGGATACACCAACGGCAATTTCTCTCCCCGTCCTGGTCCTGGTCCTAGATATCTTCTTCTGTCTAAAATCCTCCTCTTAACATCTTAGTCTTATTTATATATTACTAGCTGAACCATCGCTGCTTCGCATGCGTAGGCTGGTTGGACGCAACAGTTGTTTCTTTTTAATCCTGATGAAGAATCCATATTTTAAGTTTCGTAGTTATAGCTTTAAATTTGAGTTAACAGCACCATATTTTTGAAAATCAATTTTTTAAGTCACCTATTTTAGCCACTTATTAGTCGGGCCCGATAGTCTTGGGGTAAAGCGCTCGACGGGTTCGATACCCGGTCGGACCTCGGATTTTTTCAGTCTACACTTTAACCCATCCTTCACCTCTCAACGATGTGAGGAGTCGCCAGAAACGGCACGTGGTTCGGATTCCACGTTAAGCTGTAGGTCCCGTTTCCCCGGTTGGATAACTGGGGTAGGCTAGGGACAAGCAAGTCGCCGAAGTGGCGTCCAATTAAAAGACTTGCACCAGGCCAATGAGCCACACGAAATTATTATTATTATACCCACTTATTTGTCGAATTTCAAAAAATGCCGAAACATGTGTCTTTTCAATTCGAACCCTGAATTAAAATCCGAAATTTTGTAGTTCTAGCTTCAAAATTGCCTCAATAGCGACGTATTTTCAAAAAACGTGTCATCCCCTAAATCACCCCCTTACCGACGGAATATCGAAAAATCGCTTCTTAAATGACGCCTACAGAGTAAGATCAACACCCTCCACAAATTTCAAGTTTCTATCTTCAGTGGTTTGGCTGGGCGATGATGAGTCAGTCAGTCAGTCAGTCAATCAGTCAGTCAGACAGTCAATCGGGACACTTCCTTTTATATATAGAAGATTAAATTGTAATAGAACCTCAAATCTGCCATCATAAAAACATAAATTCGACGTTCAAAATGTCTTATTTGTTTCTCCCAGCTAACAAGTTTAAGTGTCATTCACATGCAGAAACAAAGCCTGCAGGAGTTGTTTCGAATAAAGCGTGTAGGAGTTGTTTCGAATAAAGCATGTAGCATTTGGCTCTGTGTAGACCGATAGTACTTTTCGAGTCGAAACGTGTTGCTACAAAACACATAATGACACAATAAATAGAAACTAGCTGCCGTAATTTTCATTTGATATTTAAATTTTAAGTAATTTCTTAACGACTTGTGTGTTAAGCGCAGACATTTGTGTTTACATAGATTAAGTTTTGCAATGTTTCGCTGCTCAAGTTCTGCTGTACCAGTACTAAGGCAACCATACAACCCTATTAATCAGCTCAAAAATTTGTCCAGACTATTAAAAAAATACTAATATGTTCGGGTTGTCAAACTATTATTTTCGAACATTTCCAAACCGGTTAAAATAATTTCTATCATATTAACAAACAATAGGAAATCCTTAAGTTACGATTGTAGATTAAACGCTACAGTTGTTGCGTACAGCACTCGATTTACTGTGTTTTTGTTTGGAATAGTGAGAATTAGCATCAATTCCTTCAAGTATAAGGATGAAGGGGTTGTAAGTTACGAATTGTACTAATTGTAATGTCGAAGCCCAGTTTCTCAAACAACGATTGTTCAGAGAAGTATAAAATATGTATCCGTGCCTTATGAGGCGCTGCAGACAATAAAAATCATTTGAATTCCGTGAAACACACGACGAGTCAGTGATCAGCAGATTACTCACAAAAAATGAATACTCTTTTCTGTCTTCATGTACGCTGTAAAAGAAAGACGTAGCTGCAGCAAACAACATTCTATTAAAATGACTGCAGTTTTCAAATAGTCAAATAAATTCTTTGTATACCTATTAGGCAAAACTTAGTTAATGAATGAAATTTAATCTTGAAAAATCCGGTGGCAATCCACAATAATAAGTATATTTCTGAAATGCTGAAGTGATGTACGCTCGAAACCGGTAGCAACTAATAAAAAACGCAGCTGTGGTGGTCAAGAATTACAATACGTTTGATATATTTCCTCTAAAATGTCGGTCATCTCTTCCCCTGTCTTGTCAACTTTCTCTATCTCCTCGCCCCCTCCCTTGGCCGATACCCTTTCTCACCCTGTCAATTTCTTCCTCCCTATGTCTCGGCGCATCTCCGTCTCCTCCTATGTATGAGAAGTTACAAAGTCCTGCCAACTTTCGATCCGATGGGTCAGACGGTGTCGAAGTCTACTGTGAGATACTCTCCACCATACAAAATACGTGTAACAGAAAGTGTAGAAACCTTTCCCATACACAATCCACATGTGAGAGAATATCATAGTAATCTGTCAAATATGCCCTTTGGCATTTACAGTCCTGATTGCGTTCAGAACTTACTAATTTTACAGTTTTCCGAATTTCCCGACCATCATTTGTAAATGTCCCGATTTTTTTTTGATGAAACGCAAAATTTTGCAGGTCTATAATGATAAAAAATATACTTATTCATTGTTTGAAGAGTAATTTCTGTTCATGAGTTCACCCAAAAATGTATAGGAAAAAAAAAGCATTATCTTTATGAAATTTTCACGTGTTTTTAGTCGCGTCAAATGGGTTAAAAGTCCATTAGCTTTAAACGGTATTCTCTTCGTGCAATATCACGCGGTGACTGAAGAATGTTGCCGCCCTCTGTACAGCCGCGCTGGTTTCTGTGACGTCTCTGGTGTTCGCTTGAGCGCTTTATATGGTAATGTATGCACTGCGCGAATGCCGCACCCCGCTTCAATCTTCCGATGGCCGGGTTGCAGGCTGTTGCAGGACTCCGTCTTTATTGAGGATCTTCGCGCAGATTTTGAATTCGGTACCTAATCTTATGTCACTACCTCAGTATCTACAGATATCTCGTCAAATGTGATTTTGTGACCGTTTTTTAAATCATGTGCGGATTTCTCTGGGTAGCGTAGGCGGAAGAGTCTTTCAGTTGTCAATTGCCTTGTTCAATAGTCCGCATGGTCTATGCGATATAAAATAACCCACATCCGCAAGGTATTTTATCAAGTCAAATGTTTCAAATGTTTGTATAGCTTATGGGACTTACCTGCGGGGCCACCAGTCCCTAAAGTTACAAACTACTTAGGAACTAACCAATACTAAGGACGGCACAAATATCCATGCCCGAGGGGGGATTCGAACCCCTGACCGTAGTGGCCGTGCAAACCGTGACTGGAGCGACTCAGTCCCCTCGGCCACCGCGGCCGGCGGGCTTTTATCAACTCCTGGCTTTCTGAGGTGTATATCGCTTTTGACTAACCTCATTAGGTACAGAATTTTTGCTAGAAGCATCAAACTTGTGCCTCTTTACTAGCGGGCTTGCCGTTCTTTTTATTGAGCCACATAATGGCAAAAACGCTATCTTTCGTTCCTCCTCCTCGGAGATCTTCTGCTTACGTGTCCGCAGGAATGGTTGCTGTAGACGTTTTTGTTCAGTATGTAAGTATTTATCGAATGTAATTATGTCGACCAAAGCTGTTCCTTCGGAAGGTTTTAAGCATCTGTGACGGCTTCCGGTCAATGTGCCAATGTGCTCAGAAGAGAGGTTTTCTGCCGCTGATGGTGGAAGTTGGCAGCGTGTGTGTGGGTTTCCGGTACACACTGCGGCTAAGAGACGCATTTGCTTTCCAGTACATATCGCTGCGACACCATGCATTCGTACACTTCTAATTTTTTCTACACCTCTACATCTACATACATACTCCGCAATTCACCGTAAGGTGCGTGGCGGAGGGTACATTGTACCAGTGCTAGGCATTTCCTTTCCTATTCCACTCCCAAATAGAACGAGGAAAAAAAGAATGCCTATATGCCTCTATACGAGCCCTAATTTCTCTTATCTTGTCTTTGTGATCTTTACGCGAAATGTAAGTAGGCGGCAGCAAGATCGTACTACATTCAGCTTCAAATTACGGCCGTCTAAATTTCCGCAACAGAATTTCACGAAAAGAACGTCGTCTTTCCTCCAACGATCCCCAATTGATTTGCCGGAGCATTTCCGCGATACTCGCGCATTGGTCGAACCTACCGGTAACAAATCTAGCTGCTCGTCTCTGAACCGCCTCTATGTCTTCCTTTAAACTGATCTGCTGCGGGTTCAAACACTTGAGAAAAACTCAAGACGTGCTCGTACAAGCGTTTTATACGCGGTCTCCTTTACAGGTGAAGTTTTCTCTATTTTAAAAAAATTATCCGGTTAACTTTTCTTTCTCTGTTTCAAACTTTGTCCAGTTACCGAAACAAATCCATAAAAAAATAAAAATAAAAATAAAACAAACCATGAAACAAATCGCTCGTAGGGATATCACGTGATTAAAATTACTCGTGTGGGTTGTCATCCCAGACAGAGAGAAAATATCAGAATTAAATGCTACATTTTAACGAGAAATGAATAAATGTCATTCTTTTTTTCTAGCAATAAAACGCGTGAAAATCGCCCGTTTGTCCTAAGACATAATGGTCAGCCGAGTAGTAGCACGTGTAACATCTTCAGCGGTGACTGGTCACGTGTGTCACTGTCGCGGTGTGCTTACATTATTAGTGTCCCCAATAAGTGCGCTATTAAACTGGTAGTAGGAGGCGATTTGTAGCGTCGGCGGCGCTATTTATAAAGGCGGCGAGCGCTGAGGTGAGGTGAGGTGAGGGATGTGTTTTAAAGCGGCGCCGCGTGCTCCACAGGTGTCGGCCGGACACTTTAAACGCCGCCGGCCGCCGCCCCCGCCTCCCCCGCCACGGCCGTCTACTGGCGCGGCCGATATGGGTCACAACGAGTGCCGGCCGCGCCTTTAAAGGCGATGTCTGGCCGCTCCGCCCACGCTTTAAAGCCGGAAGTGCCAAGCGCGGCGCCGCCACCGACTCTCCGCGTACTTCTGGACGTCCATTCGGCAGGCATACCCACAAATGGATTTTTCCTTATTGAACACACCAGATGTATTTCGCAGCCTTGGCCGTTAATGTTTTATTAAAAGAAAAAAAAAAAAGAAAAAAAAAATACAGATCGATTTCAATCACCTAGTGACCATCTTCAGTGTCCTTCAAACAAGCATTATGAATGCCCTGAATATAACTCAGTTACATTCAGGGCATTCATAATAGAGCGAAGTAAAACATTAACGGCCAATTCTGCGAAATACATCTAGTGTGTTCATCATTGTGTGGTCGTTGAGCACCTCCAGGAAATGGAATCAAACCACAAAAAAATTTTTTTCCTTATTAATTACCATACTGGCACCTTTGGAGTTACACTGTCATTTTTTGTCCTGTTGTTTCAGTTTAAAACAATAAAAAAATGTTAATATTTTTAAAAGAATACTAACAGTTACCCACTGAGCTGCTCATAGAAGCAACACATCAGTGGGAGGATGGTGGTTCAAATCCACCTCCGACCATCCAGATTTAGGTTTTCCGTGATTTCCCTAAATCACTCCAGGCAAATGCCGGGATGGTTCCTTTCAACAGGGCACGGCCGAATTCCTCCCATATCCTTCTCCAAAATTCTGAGCCTAAGCTCCGTCTCTAATGACCACGCTGTCGACGGGACGTTAAACCCTAAGCTACCTTCCAACTCATCAGTGGAGAAAAAAAAAAAAAAAAAAAAAAAAAAAAAAAAAAAAAAAAAAAAAAAAAAAAGAAAAAGAAAAAAGAAAAGAAACGGACTGACGTATTTTACGGCCCACATTAGATTTGTAGTTTTATAAGTTTTAGCAAACATTTTGGACCAAAATAATAATTTAATAATAATTAATTGCCGGCCGTAGTGGCCGAGGGGACTGAGGCGCTTCAGTCACGGTCTGCACGACCACTGCGGTCGGGGGTTCGTATCCCCTCTCGGGCATGGATATTTGTGCCGTCTGTAGTCTTAGCTAGTTCATAAGTAGTTTGTAAGTTTAGGGACTGATGGCCCCGTAGTCGAGTCCCATAATCTCTACAAACATTTGAACATTTGAATAATTAATTAATTAAAAAAATTGTCTGAAACCCTTTTAGGAAAAAGAAATTTAGGTAGTGGTGGGTTTCGAACCACCAACCTTTGGCGTCACAGTCCAGCACCTTGCCCACTACGCTAGGGCTATAAATCGAAAGAGAAGTTCTTTAATCTCATACTCTTGATGGCCGTTGTTAACTGATGTTAATATGGCATTTGTAGACATTAGTAGACATTAGATCATCATTTATCATACGAAGAACGATGTGTTTTTGTTAATTCCTCAGTGTGCCGTTGCTTTGAAATGACAATGTGTAAGTAACAATAAGAATATCATCAAATATGCAACGCAAGATGCCAGAGAGATTTCTGGGCGAGGAATGTCATGTGACATCTCCGAACGGCTGGTTTTCGTTAATTCAATGGAGGGTGTCAAATCTCCGTAATTTTTGCAAATATGTCTCAAACTATACGAGATATAAAAAAAAACTTAAGGGAGCTAAGTTGTAGAGAATATCCTCCTCTACCAATTAGGTTATTCAATTTTCGTGTCAGATGAACAATTAAGCCGTTATTTTCATTTAAATTTCGAGCTGTCAAAAGACGATCGCAAAGGCCCACTTTTAGTGTTACTACCGTAACCTAAAGTGGGCCAATAGTCCTTTCACAGTGGAATGCGCATTTAACAAAACTAGACTATTATATCGTACCAAATCGTAAAGCAATGTGGACAACTTTAGTAGAGTAGATGTTGTTCTTGCAGTAGATGTTGTTCTTGCTGAGGTCTTCAGTCCAAACGCTGATGCAGCTCCTCTTCAACTCTGATTAAGAACGGCAACCCACATTCATTTCAATCTGCTTGCTGTATTCGTCTCCCTGTCTCTCTCAGAGATTTTTATCCCGCGTACTTTCCACCAATTCAATTCCTTGACTCGTTAGATGTGTTCCACCGGTCGATACCTTCTCTTAGTCAAGATACAACAGAAATTTATCCTCTACCCAATTCTGTTCAGTACTACCTCATTATTTACGCGACCTATCCATGTAATCTTCAGCATTTTCCTGTATCACCAAATTTCAAAAGCTTCTACCATTTTTCTGTCTCAACTCAATATCACATACGTTGCACTTCCTTAGAGTTCTTCACTCCAACCAATCGTCTTCGAAACAACACATGGCGATTTTTTTTAGCCGTTCTGCATCTTATATATTTTTCATTCGATCATCACAAGTTATTTTGCTACCCAAACAACAAAACCAATCTGCTACTTTTATTGCGTCATTGCGTAATACAATTCCTCCAGCATCGCCTGATTTTCATAGACTACATTGCATTTCCTCCTCTTGTTCTTGTTAATGTTTATCTTATACTTACCTTTCAAGACACTGACCATTCCGTTCAACTGTTCTTACAGGGCCCTTTGCTGTCTCTGACATCGGCAACCGCAAACTTTTTATTTCTTCTCCCTAAATTTCTTACTGCTTCCGTTCACAGCTTGCTCAGTTGTACAGATTGAAGAACCTTTGGCGGAAGGCTTAAATTTTGTCTGTCGAAGCCGATAGTCCAGGCTCCATTTAAACAGGTACAGGATATTTCATTTTGACATCCTAACATGTTACACCACAATATTGTGGCATACCAAGTGTGTCTTTTCTTAAATTTTTTGAGAATAATTGTACCTAAAATAAAATACATTTAGGATACTAAATATCTTGGCCAAAATTTTGTTCCCCTTTGACTAACAATACGCTATTTTATGTAAGTTGTACATGCTGTTGGGCGCGGTCTATTCTTCAAAGTAATGGTAATATTTTTCACCTAAGATCGTGTATTGTATTCTTTTTTATTTTATTTCCACAGTGATCTGATAAGAATGTAACTGATATCTTCAGACCTACATAGACAGAGGAAACATATAATGCGTGCAGATAATGTTTTTCCTTGTAAATATACTCTGACAATGACAGGTACATGAAACTAAAATGAAATGAAAATAATACAACAGGCGTGCACAATATTAATATGCATTTTGTAACCAAAGTAAGCCATGGTTAGAACGCCATGTAGTTTTCATTACATATGGATTGTTAGGCTAGTATCTGCATCGAATTTTCGTTTAGATTAATATTAAATATTTTTTCTCTTCTTTTAATATCGTGGCATTTAGCGCCTTTTTTACCGTGCTATTTCTGCCTATAGTCTCCCAGGTTCTGGTATGTCTTTCTTCATCCGCTAATGTCAAGAAAGGGGTAAATTCCACGATTTTACCAGAAAATAAATATGTATTTAATGTTTGCAGTGTAAATAAAATTTCGATGCATCCCGAATATTTTGTAGTTGACTTGGTATCTTAAGTTGGTATTAATAGGTGGATTTTCGTGAAAGCTGAAAGCCATAGCAAGCACACAGTCTAAACAAGAGAAAAAATAAAAGGAAAAACGCGCTGAGAATGATGCAGTTGTGGTAAAGCATGTTGGATGTCAAAGCAAAGCAAATACCCAATATTTATATACAGGTGGACTCACCTCCATTTGACTATTATTTTACCTCAAATGGGCACAAAGCTCTGAAACTCCAATATGATAATGTGTTTGTCGATCTCATATATTCTGAATTTGTGCTCATTTATGTATTCAGGCGGTATTTGTATACATTTAGTACATCTGTTGCATGTTATGACTAAATGAACGTTGAGATTACATGTTGCTGACGAATTAGCACGTTCCAGTTAATATACTCTTTAATAATATTAAAAGATACCAATATAGTAATATAGTTGACTTGGGGTACAATTTATTGATTTGTGAGAGGATCTATCGGGTTTTGTGAGTTACCCGTTTGAAAAATCAAACATGAAAACAGGCCAAAAGTTCATGATTATATTAGTACTTATTCCATAGATCATGAATACGACACTTCGTAATGATGTAGAACATGTCAGCTTAATGAAAAGTGTCTTTACAAATTATAAATTTGTACTAAATATTACATGACACAATTTTTTTTTAATTTTTTTTTCAGATTTACTAATTGTTATCTAAAAATTCATCTATAGTGTAGAAGGAGTTGCCATTCAGAAATTCTATTAATTAATTTTTAAACGTTAGTTGGCTATCTGTCAGGCTTTTGATGCTGTTTGGTAGCTGACCAAAGACTTTTGGGCAGCATAATTCACCCCTTTCTGTGCCAAAGCTAGATTTAACCTTGAATAGTGAAGATCATTCTTTCTCCCAGTGTTGGAGTTATGTACACTGCTATTACTTTTGAATTCTGTGGGATTGGTAATAACAAGTTTCGTAAGTGAATATATATATTGTGAAGATTCCTAGCTCTTTAAATAATTGTTGCAGGATGATTTTGGATGGGCTCCAGCAATTATTCTGATTACACGGTTTTGTGCAATGAATACTTTTTTACTCAATGATGAATTACCCCAGTAAATGATGCCATACGAAAGCAGAGAATGAAAATAGGCATAGTAAGCTAATTTACCGAGATGTATATCACCAAAATTTGCAGTTACCCTAACAGCATAAGTAGCTGAACTCAAACGTTTCAGCAGATCTTCAATGTGTTTTTTTCAGTTCAACCCTCATCAATTCATACACCTAATATGTTTGAAATTTACAATTTCTTTAGTTAGTTCTTGTCTTTCAGATGTGATAACTATACTTGTACCATCAGCAAAAAGAACCAGAGCTGCATCTTCATAAATATAGAATGGCAAGTCATTAATATATATTAAGAACAGCAAAGGGCCCAAGTCCGAACCTTGTGGCACCCAATTTTTTATTGTTCCCCAGTTTGAGGAATCTGCTGTTTTTTGCATATTATGTGCATTACATTATGTCAACTTTCGGCACTCTTACTGTTAGGTATGATTTAAACCATTTGTACACTGCCCCATTCACACCACAATACTTTTGTTTATCTAGAAGAATTCCATGATTTACACAATCAAATGCCCTGAAGAGATCACAAAAAATCCCAACGGGCGATATCCGGTTATTCAGAGCATTTAATATTTCATCGGTGAAATTATATATATCATTTTTTTTTAGAAACCTTTCTGAAAAGCAAACTGACATCTTGTTAGAACTTTATTTTTACGTATGTGTGAAACTGCTCTATAATACATTACTTTTTCAAGAATTTTGGATAAGTCTGTCAGAAGTGAGATTGGGCGGTAGTTGTTGAAATCAGACGTATCCCCTTTTTTGTGCAGTGGTTTAACAATAGCATATTTCAGTCTATCAGAAAAACTGCCTGCTTCACAGAACTATTACATATATGCCTAAGAAACCTACTTATTTCTTGAAAACAATGCTGGAAATACCATCAATTCCATGTGAGCTATTACTCTTGACAGATTTTATTATTTTCTTAATTTCAGAAGGAGAGGTGGGTGGAATTTCTATTGCATCAAATTGTGTGGTGGTATGGGCAGTATAAGGGGGAGGTTTGAGAATCTAGCAGAAAGTTTTATTCTCCTACGTTCTTTATAAACTTACAGTCACATCTCTAGCTCTAGTATATATTTCAGATACGATATTAATATTACTTCTGCAACCAGCAAGTGATGCAAAGTGATTGTGTTCGTCGTCATTGTCTGGTCATTGCTTTACCTATTTCCTGCAATAGTACTCCCCCATCCTGGCCTCTGTTCATTTCCCGATAATTTTGGAACTTTGTTACTTCTAATCGATCCGCAAGTATTCTCTATCCGATCTTGAAAGTTTCACATTAATGATTAAACACAGAAGAATAGTATAAAGTATATACAAAAACCCAAGTGTAAGAGTAGAAGTTAATGGAGAACAATGTAAAGGTAAAGTTAAGAAAATGGTAACGTAATGATGCACATTAACCTCTTCTTTGTTTCACATTTGTATCGAAGATACACCTAATATTTTTCCGTTTAAGGGACTCGTAAGATTTTTGATTAAAATGTTAATTAGTTAAGAGGTTAATGAGCATCCTTGCCTCATTTTGGCTCCTCGATTAATTTCTACTCTTACTTTTCGGTTTTGATTCATTTCTTGTTTTTTTCTGTAATTCGTCATTGTTGTATATATTTCATGACTGTGACGAGGTTTTCCGAAGTAGTCCTGTCGAACGCCTTTTCTGGAGTAATGAATGCTACGTAAATATTCCCATTTACGTCTAATCTTCTGTCTAGCAATCTCTTGTGCTATAATAGCCCCTCTGGTCTCAGTTCTTCATCTAAAACTAAAGTGATTTTCAAGTTTGAGTTCTATTTTACATTTTATTCTATTTTTTTTTATCATGAATGTGAGTATTTTTGTTCCATTCAAAAATGACTGTCCCTCAGGCCCCCTTTTTTTGTGAATATTGTCTTACTTTTCACAAAATCATCTTTAAGAATACTGCATATGTTTTGAAAAATATACGTTCCTCTTGTTTTCCTTCACATTTCTGCAAAAACTTAACTGATAGCTGATTTGGATATATAACACTTTCTTTTAGTGCATTTCCATTTTTTTATGTTCGTTGTTATTATAAAATGCTTGTGGGAGAGGACTGGCGACTGCAGATACTGAAAGTTTGACTTTCAAGGAGTGACAAACTTCGAGTAGACATACGTCCAGGCAACGATGTTCAAAGTAAACATAGATTCACTATGCTTTGATAGTTATAAAGGACTGTAGAAAAATATAATTATCTGTTTGCCCTGTTGCAAGCTCTAATCTATATTGTGCAAAATTAAATATGTCGCAGTTTAATCGTAGGAACACGAATTAAGCCTTTTACCTGGACGTTAATAAGACATTTTCTCGTACACAAATTCAAAAGTAACTTTTTGCAAAGCATCCTTTCCTGTTATATACCTAATAACAATATTCTGAATTATGACACGCAGAAAGAATATTTATATAATAAAATGTAGTGCATACAGAAGTGTACCTATATATGCTGCAAATTATATTATTTAAAGAGAATAAATGTTGTTTAGAAATACAAAGTATAGATAAAAAACACATATATTATTACTGTGCGAAAAACACGGAAATAAAACATAAGTTTACAGAAGATTCATTTTGATAAAACAAATAAATACTGAAGAAGCTGTAGGAAAAGAAAGGTTTGCAGAACTTCAGATGGTGCCTTCTGGGGATGAACATGAGCAGAATTGTAAGTCACTTAACAAGCAATGACGCTAACACATGGATTGTGAAGACTTCGGAGGAAAACCTACAAACTGAGCTGTAAATACTGCAGAGTAACATAGCCTGAGATGTTGGGGCAGAGGACATTCAAAGACTCACAGAGAAAAAAAAAATTACAAACTAAAAGCAAATTGCAAAGGAAGTTTTATTCAGATAAATACAGCAGAGACTCAAACTAGCAAAGCATCTAGACACTGGGCAAATACAGTATCAAAGGCGGAAGTAACGAAGATAAATAAGAGATTTTTTTAACTTATTTATTGGCTTCTGATTTCATGACGTACAACTATATAAATAAGAGATCTGCAGGTGGAAGGAAAGTTTGAGACGCTTTTTCAGGGAAATACCATCGTCTGCGCACAGAGCAGAATGATTAGCAAATAGAAGCAACTCTTCTCCACTGCTACGTACCATCGAGAGATGGTAGGAGTTTCCCACTAACTTGCAGACGAATGAAATACGAGTTCAAACCTATTTTCAATGCCACAAGCTAAAATGAAATACAGTTTTATGATAAAAAAAGATACGTAAAAAATGCTCCGTTGAAAGTGATTACAGATTTACAGAATAATTATTCGTTCTTGTTGATCAGTTGAAAGGACGATTAGTTTGTAATTACTACCAGAGAGGACGAGAAACTAATCCAAGAAGACACTTAACAGAGAAATTGAAGGATCAGTTTGATGCTCTATGGTAGAAGTAAATATGAATTTTTATTAGTATACCGAACTAGTGTAGTGAGTGCGTAGACTATTTCGAAATAAAATTTCAGACTTCACTGGAAACGTAGCAGGTAACTGAAGAAAAAAAAAATCGAATAACAATGCTTCGGTTAACTGACTTAGAGCCAATGGACTCGTTCCTATGTAGTCATATGAGAAATATGCTTTTTGTAGCTCGATAAAGACATGCATTGACTTAGTAGGATGCATAGAGGTTTGGGGTTAAGCATGTATACCGGGCAACTGTAATGCCAGAAATACTAGGTCGATGATGTTGTCAGCGGTTGGAAATAATATTGTTTATTGGCTTCCTTATTTCGCTGTTGTGTTACAGCAAATTTCTGACACTTTCCGCTGTTACTAAAACAATTCAAGTAACTTCGTGATCAATTTTTAATAGAAAATAAGTGCAAAATTTAACATGAAAGTCTCATAAGAAAAAGACAGTGGACTTCATGGGGAAAGAACCAATTAGAACCAAAGTAGTGAGAGATCACAATATTTCAAAACAAATAAACCACTTCATTTACCTCGGGTGTGAGTTTACATATGGCCACAGCAAAGATATTGAAATTAAGCTTAGTAAATTCTGCCGAGTATATGGAATGATTAACAGAAACCTAAAAAAACAAAACCAGGGAAGACACTGAAATTAAGTCCTACAAAACCGTTGTAGTTCCCACTCTAGTGTATGGAAGTGAGACCTGAGTGATTACTAAGAAGCGAGAAAGCCATATTCACTCACAAGAAATGTAAGTCCGGAGAGGAAGGAGTTAAAGACAGGCTAAGAATTCAAGATATTAGAGAACTGCAAATCATTAGCCTAAATGATAAAATTCTAGATTATACAAGAAAGTGTAAGGAACATCTAGAAATTAATGGAAAGTGAGAGACTTCCCTGAAAGTCAAGAAATTATAAGTGCCCTGGAAGAAGACAGAGGAAGAGATGAGTATCGTAACAGGTAAGTCCTGCCTAGTACCTGAAAAGAAGACAGCTACGATGAGGGAAGGAGGAAATAGACGAAGAGGAGGAGGCAGAGGTGGTGGACTGAGAGAGGAGGGAGGAGATGGAAACAGAAGGAAGGGAAGGAGAAGATGGACAGACAGGGGATGGCGAGAGTAGTAGTAGTAGGAGGAGGAAGCAGACAAGGAGATGGACTCAGACGGCGGTGGGGAGCGGGAAACAGATGGTCGCAATGTAAAAAATGTTACTTTCCTTAAGAGCAATTATACATCGCATGCTCCACAGGAAGTAAACTAGCTTGTCTTCATATTCATGCAGAAAAGTGACAAAATAAAAGTTTACTTAATCCACTGGCGCTACAATGAATTATTTTCTGCGAAAACATCGTTTTTCCTAACTTTGCTTTCATTCCACATAGCTGCAGCAACGCAGTTCAGACTATTGATTCGACTGATGTCTTTTTATCGGCGCTGTTCGCAGCATTTCTTTCTTTTACAATCGTATTCATTTCATTATCAGACGGAGCTACAGCGAGGCGTCGCTAGCCTTAGCTGGTACTTCCGAACCTTCGTCTTTTCACTGGATGTTGCTTCTGATCAGGGTTCCTCTTCTCAATATATTTCTCTAGGCACTCTGTGCAATTTCTCAAAGCTTCTCGTAATATTTTTTAAATTCCTGTCTAGTGTCGAGGCAACGATGACGATCTGATACCTACTGACAAGGAGACCACATGAAAGTCGTATTTTAGAATTTTTTGATATTTATGGTACATAAACTTCAGAACACAAATAACAATCAGCTAAAGCCATTCGACCCAACTCTTAAAACATTTCGAGATGATCGACTTTCAAGTTTTGCAAGTATATGTAAGTACCAATAATTAAAAGCTCTTCGTCATCTGTCGGTGTATCTCAGGTGGTAGCGTTCTAGCCTGCCAATCCTAGGGGATCAGCTTTTTTATTACAGAGGGCATAAATTTTCTTCTGTTCATGGCGGGATTTGAACCGGGAACCACAAGCATGGCAATCTGCGATGCTAAGCACTACACCACGCGTGCTGTCTACCAACTGAGCTACACTGACAGGCGCTGCATTTGTTCTGATTATTGGTATCTACATGTACTTGCAAAACTTCAAAGTCGATTGTCTCGAGAAGTTTTGAGTTTGGTCGAATGGCTTTGGCTTATTGTTATTTGTGTTCTGAACTTCATGTACTATAAATATCAAAAATTTTAAATCCGACACCCATGTGGTCTCCTTGTGAGACAGTTATAGCTTTGTGGATGTCATCATTTACAATAAAGTGGATCGCTGTTTCTCTAGCTGTTCAGAATAACAATGCATACTCTTCTATACTGGAATGGATCGTGAAAGTTTACTTCGCAACATGTGAAATGATTATTCTACTCATTATAGGCATTCAAAGCGTAAATATTTGTAGTTAAAAGATCACCCACAAAAGGTTTAAAAGGTGTGGCTGCAATGTTTTGTCGTTATTTACGAAATTTAGAAGGAGAAAAATGTAATAATATCTATTTGACTGCATTGTGAATATAAATCTCTCCCTACCTATGTGTCAGACAGGAAGTGGTAAGCCTCTGACCGTCAATAAATAATCCAAACGAATGTGAGGACAATGGGATTGGACAAAAACGTACGGTATATGTGAACGAAGCAATGGCTCTCATCAACTGTAAAGCATAACTTGTGCGTTTGAAGAAAGAATATGATGATGTAATAATTTTGCTCCGATTTTCTATCATTGTAACTCAAAGTAAAGTAATCATGCCACATTTATTAAAAATAAATAAATAAATAAAATAGATGCAGCTAATGTTGCAGTGGATGAAAATAAATTCATCCCTTTGCTTATATCGAACAATTTTTAGTTATTACAATGGAGCGATAAGTTTTAAATTAGATTGTGCCCTTATAGTGTCTCTGAAGAATCACTGTTAATCCGCAAGCATTAGAATGACATTTCTTTTCCATACGATAACGATTAGCAATTACGGCAGGTACGATAAGTCTAATGCTAAAGTAAAATGTAGTAAATAGCTGTACATGTTTAGGACATTTTCCAGCCATTCTGCTTCTCCAACCAGTTTGCTACAATACATTATACTAAGTCATCCTGACATAAATTCCAGTTATCTAGACGTTATTTTTTGCAGAAAATACATGTTTTTTCATTAAGAGGAATAGTAACAGTAGAAAAGAGAAATAAAGAATACATTAATATTTCGCTCCAGAGGTCACTGTAGGTTTCTAGATATTGTTGGAGGTGTACAAAGCAATCCATCATGGTCTCTACCAAATATGCACAGGAGTAGTACAAGAATCTTTTTGACAGACAGAATGACAGTAGCAAAAATAATTTCGGTTAGGGTAAACAAAATAAAAATAAATAAATCAATAATCACAGTTACACGCAACAGAGTTATGATCTAAGAGCTAGAACTGTAGTCATACAGAGATAAATGAGTATTCATTTACATCAACAAAGTCCAATTGGCAACAATTTTATATTTTCAGGAAGATCAATGACGCTTCTCTTCCTGTGACATTGTCTTGAAGTGCACCATTTTCAGATTTATTCTCTTTTCACAACCATATTTCTAATGTAATTTACAGAAATCAATATATGCATAAAACATTCAATTTGAAACTTACTTTTGTAACATACTGAACCATCAGAAATGATGAATTCCCTGTAATTTTGAAGTACTAGGAGAAATGCGCTGTGTCAGATAAAGACTACAGTTGCGCAGTCATCGACAGCATAGTATGAATCCAAAGTCAAATATATAAGGTTGTGATTATAAACCGGAAATTGCCATAAGTTTGAGATAGTTTCACAGAGCTCAAAATTACATAGCTGTTAGTAAAAGAAAGTATATGATATCACTGGCTTTTCTTATATATTAGTGCGAACAAAAGGTTTCAGTTATCTCGAATACTTCGCTTCGAGAAACTAGACTAGGCATAATATGACATACTCCTCATCGTCCCACCCTTTATCTTTAAACATGCATACTATTTCTGTGCTGTTTCTTATCTGATGCCAATTCCTGGTACCACTTAAAGTTTAAATATACCTACCTACCTTTGTCTTTACTGTTTTACTTGACATGAACAAGTACAGTCCATTTTTTTTTCTACACTATGTTTTCCACTTCAGTTACTATATGTAAATGCAACATTTTATCGTAATGTATTTAATGAAAATCTACATGTATGTATATATATATATATATATATATATATATATATATATATATATATATATATATACACTCCGCAATCCACCGTAAAGTGCGTGGCTGAGGGTGCACTATACCACTTGTAACCCCTTTTCGAAGTGGGTTTAACTGTTAAAACGAAGTTTCCTAAAGGTCGCAAATATATTTCATCTTAACAGTCAGATCTAAAAAAACAAACCACTATAGGTGGGTAACATCAAACAACCATAATTTACTTATCTTGGTCCTTGAAGACGGACATTTGCGTTGTTGATGCTGGCTGCGATTCACTAAAATTAATTAGTATGTTTCAGGATTTCCTTTAAATAAAAATAATCATTCTTGATGATAGTTTCATTGTGGCGGAAACAAATTTATTTCCCTTTCAAATTATAATGTTTTACAATGTTCAAAACATCCAGCAGCAGATTACAGAGCCGCTTACAGCCTCATATCCGGGTACAGAGTGACAAAACATGGCATCTCTACCACAGTACTGCCAAATAAGATTAATGACAATGTTCTGCAGTTCACGAATAAACAACACTTTACTACATTAAGTGCGTCAAAATGTTTAAATTAAAATATTACATGTCGATTTTTAGTCTTTTATTTAATGGGAGTACGTGTTTCATGAAATTTGTATTTAATGTAATATGCAAAATAAAAATTGTTTTGACTCATGTTAAACTTCCTCAATTTATTTCCATTATTTGCCTTTTAGAAGTGCACACATATCTGTTTTGACAATATTGTGTAGGTGTACTATTTTTGAGATGCGTAATTTTAATGTATTTCAATTTGTGGCCTAATGTTTTTATAAATACGGCTTTGTACAAAGTCGTAGTAGTTTTGTTTATTTCGACGATAATTTTTTAGTACCAAACGGATTTATAGATCTAGTGTGGGAATCATGATAAGTATTTAATTTAGGATCCAGTGATATATAAAACATGGTCTGTTCTAATTTAAACAAAAGGTAAATATGTAATAACGTTGTGCAATAGTTCTAACATGTAGTAGTGTTGTTTTTATTCAAATGTGTATCTTTATAGGCTCTGCATATTCCGTATCCATGCGTAATGAATTTTTAGTTTTTGTAGTTATTATTTACGAAAGTATCAGAGTTGAAAGTTTTGTAAAAAACCAGCCAAAGTTATGTTTAAATCAACATACTATTTCTTAAACGTGTTTTACTAATAGTGTTAATAGTGTTTTAAACTGAAAGCGTAAATGTTATATTTTAGATATCCGGTGGCCAAGTTTTATCTGGGGTTTCTCATGTTTCCGTCTGTAATGTTGACAATGAAATTGTAGGGAGCGCGCAACATAGCAGAAACATTACACACGACTAGGCATTTCCTTTCCTATTTCACTCCCAAATAGAACGAAGTAAAAAAGAATGTCTATATGCCTCCGTAGGAGCCCTAATTTCTCTTATCTTGTCTTTGAGATCATTACGCAAAATATAAGTAGGCAGCAGGAAGATCGCTATACTCAGCTTCAAATTCAGGCCCTCTAATTTCGTAAACAGAACTTCTGGAAAAGAACTTCGTCTTTCCTCTAGCGATCTACATTTTGGTTCCCGGAGGATTTTCGTGAAACTCGCGCATTGGTCGAACCTACCAGTAACGAACCTAGCTGCTCGCCTCTGAACTGCTCGTATGTCTTCATTTAAACTGATCTGCTGCGGGTCCCAAACACTTGAGCAATACTCAAGACGTGGTCCTACAAGCGGTTTATAAGCGGTCTCCTTTACAGATAAAGTACAACTTTCCAAAATTCTCCTAATAAATCGAAGTCAGCTGTCCGCCTTTCTCACAGCTGCCCTTACATATTCGTTCCAGTTCATATTGCTCTGTAGTGTTACGCCTAGACGTTTGAACGACGCGACTGTAACAAGAAGCTCACTACTAATACTGTATTCGAAATTATGGGATTGTTTTTCCTACTCGTGCGCATCACCTTACATTTTTCTACATTTAGAGCCTAGCTGCCATTCTTCACACCAACTAGAAATTTTGTCTTAAGTCATCCTGTATGCCATTACAGTCAATGAAAGGCGACACCCACCCATACACCACAGCATCAGCAGCAAACAGCCGCGAATTACAAGTTACTCTGTCCGTCATATCACGCCGTCGAGAACAACATACTGGGTTCTATTACTTAGGAAGTCTTTCAGCCAGTCACAAGTCTGTAAACCTATTCCATATGCTCGTATCTTCGTTAACAGTCTGCAGTGTGGCACCGCGTCAAATGCCTTTTTGAAATCGAGAAAAATACAATCTGCCCGTTGCCCTTCATCCATGGCTCGCAAGATGGCATGTGAGATAAGGACAAGCTTGACATGAACTATGTTTCCCAAATCTGTGCTGATTCATAGGAAATTTACTGTATTCGAACTGAGAATATGCTCAAAAATTCTACAGGAAACTGATGTCAACGATATTGGCCTGTAATTATGTGGGTCAGTTCTATTACCTTTCTTATACCTTTTCCAATCACTAGGAACTTTGCGCTGAATTAAAGATTCGCCAAGTAGGGACCAATGCCGCAGAATACTCTTTGTAAAACAGAACTGGTATTCCATCCGGACAAAGAGACTTATTTGTATTCATCTCTCTCAGCTGCTTCTCTACACCGGAAATACCAATTACTATGTCCTCCATTTGGAAGTTAGTGTGTTGATCAAAAGATGGCATGTTTGTATGGTTCTCCTGCGTGAAGATTTCCTAAAGGTTAAATTTAGAACTTCAGCTTTCCGTTTGCTTTCTTCTATTGCTGCCCCTGAATGATCAACGAGTGACTAGATAGTGGGCTTTGACGCACTTATCGATTTTATACAGGGCTAGCATTTTTTCGGGTTCTCAGAAAGATCTTTTGCTAAGAAATGGCAATGGTAATTATTGTATGCTTCGCACATCGATCTTTTTATAGACACACGAATCTCTACTAACTTTTGCCTGTCATCATTTGCGTGTTCTTTTTTAAACCGAAAGTGCTACAGTCTTTGCTTTATCAGTAGCTTTCTAACTTTATTATTATACCACGGTTGATCTTTTCCATCCTTAATCTAGGCACATATTTCTGTAACCCTTTATTTAGAATGCATTTAAATATAGTCCACAATTCCTCTACATCCATTGTACCGGATCTAAACGATGTCCATTATCGGCTCTTCCTAACAAAAACACGCTCCTCGTTTTGGTGATTGGTTTATGAACTTTGGTCACCATTGACGCTATGACGATATCATCTCTAACTCCTGTCTCTACACTGACATCATCGATAAGGTCAGGCCTGTTCGTAGCTATAAGGTCTAAAATATTTCCATTGCGTGTGGTAGGCCGGTTTAACTGCTCAAGACAGCTTTCACAAAAGCCTTAATCTTGCCTGTTTTAAGACATCAATGAATAAATAAAATTTCGAAGGAAAAGGAAAATGCTCTTGATCCGTTCGTACTACATTCCAGATATCAATGTCCTAGCGTCATCATTTGTAATAGCAGTACCTCACCATATCACTCGTAGCTAAGGTGAAGTTGAAATTTGGTTGCCATCAATTCAAACGGCATGCTGCCTTAGTCTCAGAATGTGTTTCACTGTGGGCTTTACACAACATCGTCTCCGGCAGTGTAATTGTTAGACATAACGATGATGACGATGGTGGTGGTTTAAGGCTGCTGAATACCATGGTTATTAGCTTCGGTGCCAGATGTGCTAAACCTAAGAGCCAAATTCATTCGAAGTTATGTTGCCCAAACTATACAATTTAGTTTCTTCAGGTAACTACCATCTTCATTTCCTTGACAGTACGAAAAATGAGATATCTCTGCGCATTGTTTATCTACTATAATTGCCTTCCTATCCTTCATGCTGTCACTCGTAGCAAATTGCTCACAATTCTATACGCACCGTGCAGACATTTCGCAGTACGGTGATAGCATACGAAATTCGACCCGGGAGGACACTAACGATCGCCCAGCCTAACAGCATTCTTTTGGTGATGCGTCGTTTATTGCCGGTGCTTACAATGGGCAATCACGCTGCTGCCATCTTGTGAGTTGCTTCTTCCGCTTTTTTTTGCCGAAAAATTGGTCCCTTACACGCATCAGAGGCTTTCTGCGTCCGTTATGACGTAGAATAACGTATCTCCTTCGCCATTTTCCATTAGTCGTCCCTAAGAATTAACGCAACTGTAATTTTACTTCGCTGACGCGACTGTCTTTCGCTATGAGTACATTTAGCTGAAAGCTCAGCCGGAATAAATTTTTGTTTAGTGGAAGAAATTAACATTTTCTTTCCCTCTCTCGTCCTTTTTTTCTTCATCTCTCTCATTGTATTCAGATGCTCAGTATGTCGACATAAAGATCTATATAGGAAGCAGATATGATTTCTGGTTGAAACAAGTCGCTGTTATATTCGTCTGCTGGCTTCCTAAATCGTTATTCCCATCTCTTATTAGATCCAGTACAATGGGTAATATAAAGTTAACCATTTTCAGCAACGTCGATAAAAACTAGAAGTTACTTTCAACAGAATCCATTATACGTAAGATTACATAAGCATCTGGGAACATAATGTTGGCTTCATATGGCCAGAGAAAAAAATTCTTTTTTTGCGCGTATTTCTTGTTTCCTAACTGTAACTTTACTCGTAAAACTGAACAATAATATCATATTGAATTTGTAATGTTGGGTTTGTACGTGCAGTAGAGTAATACTGAAATTCTGCTGGGTCCACCTTTTGTAAGTGCCAGAACCACATGAATTTCAGTACTAAAATAATAATTCACGAAACATAAAGGCCGCGCGGGAGTGGCTGCGTGGTCTGAGGCATCACGCTACGGACTGGGCGGTCGCTCCCGACGCAGGTTCGAGTTCTTCCTCGGACGTGTTTGTGTGTGTGTGTGTGTGTGTGCGTGTTGTCCTTAGGGTAAGTTAGTTAAAGTAGTTTGTAAGTCTAGGGACTGATAACCATAACAGTTTGGTCCAATAGGTTTACAAACAACTGAAACATAAAAATATATTATTCATGTTGAAGAACGGATGTTAAAATTATAGAGACATAAATATGTGATTAGATTTTTGAATAATTTTTCATTCTCCCCGATTCAAAGGAAGATAGATTAAGGTTTAGCGGATAGTCGGCGACGAGAGGGATATCACAGGCTTTTGAAATAAGCCATACCATCATTTGCCTTAAGTAAGTCAGATAAAATCACGGAAACCTAAAGCTCGGTGGGTGGCCGAAGAGAATTTGAACCGCCATAACTGTTATTCATCCGTAACACTTCGTCGGGTATCCGATATTCCCGTCTAGTATTCAGCTTTCTTTGGTAACATCTCATTTCAAAAGCCTCTGCCGGCCGCGGTGGCCGAGGGGACTGAGTCGCTTCAGTCACGGTCTGCACGGTCACTACGGTCGGGGGTTCGAATCCCCCCTCGGGCATGGATATTTGTGCCGTCCTTAGTTGTAGGTAGTTCATAAGTAGTTTGTTAGTTTAGGGACTGATGACCCCGTAGTTAAGTCCCTTAAGCTTAACAAACATTTGAACATTTGAACAAAAGCCTCTATTCTCGCTTTGTCTGGACTGTATAAAATATCAGTAAAGAATCGATTTATGGGCACGGGCATAACTCGCTCTCGGAGTCTGAGATTCAAAGGAGTTAAACCTATATCGTAAAGCACAGCATTCAGATTTCGTTGTTTACCGATGTGCCAGTTGTTTGACATAAACGGCGATACTTCGTGGAAATGTTATTAAACGCTACGATTGGTTTGGTAATGAAGATGTTTGATGTGTGTTGTCTTCCGCTGCTCTGTCACCAGAAAGCTAATACAAGCACTCCCTTTGTTAGCTATTGTCCATGTTTGATTTGTCTGGCAGTTGTTTATAACTATTTCAGATGTTAATACGAACGCTTTGAGCTCTTGATTGTGCCGTTTCTAGTGATACGAGCTAACCGCTAATAAACAGTGCAGTCGTGCTTACGATTTATTCTCTGTCGAACGTCAGTGTGAACTGTTTCCCTTTTAGTGTTTAGCTGTTGTTTTAGACTAGACCATCTGAAACTTAATCACCTCAAAAACCACTTCTTAAAGCTGATAAAGAAAAAAAGGATGGAGACCAAAAATTGTTGTGAAACGACTTACCTTGTGCTATAATTTCCACGAAATTACTCGCCATATATCGTAACATATTTTGGTTTAATACTATCATTCGAAGATAGATTCTTGCCACAAAAAGGGAATCAAGAAAAAGAAGCATTATGCGAGGAACATAATATCTACTCCTATTTCACTAGTCAGATCTTGGTGAAAGTTCTTTCATCACCTATTCTGAAATTCTAGTATTATGTAAAGTCAATGAAGAGGTCAATAATGGCCATTTAATACCGAAGCCAAAGACAATAGACAGAAATTCAAAATATTGAACACCTCTTCTCTACTGAGTACAATTGCAGTATGTACTAACAAATTATACTGAAATGAGAACACTTAATACTGAAAATCAGTTAAAAAAATTAGCTCTAACGAGATCTAGGGGTGGCATTTTTCCTATTACCCTGCGAAGTAGCCCCTATTTTAGTCGGTATCAACGATAACCTTCCGTTCAAAGGGCAATCCTACAAGTCTGTAGATATCTCATATCTATAAAAATCCTAAGAGAATGGATGCAATTAATTTAAAACGAATACCCCTAACATTAATCTGTTCTCGGAGCTCACAGCATATTCTAGTCACAAGGGCTGAAGGAAAAGAAGCTTCTACCAAAGAATATGCTTGGTTTCACGCCACATCACTCACATGCAATACATATTGTGTCTTTCGCATCTGCTGTCTTCGAACAGTAAATGTCATCGACCAAGATTTCAAAAAATGTTCAAATGTTTGTTAAGCTTAAGGGACTTAACTACGGGGTCATCAGTCCATAAACTTACAAACTACTTATGAACGACCTACAACTAAGGACGGCACAAATATCCATGCCCGAGGGGGGATTCGAACCCCCGACCGTAGTGACCGTGCAGACCGTGACTGAAACGCCTCAGTCTCCTCGGCCACCGCGGCCGGCGACCAAGATTTACGAAACCTTTTCGACACTATATTTTTTCAACTATTATATGATCCCGTTGCCGTTTCACAAAAATGTTTCCTATTGACAGAATCTATTAGAATCAAGTACAATTCAAACGAAATGATTCAGTCACTTTTACACCCATGATATATACCGGGTGATTCACCAAGATATACAAACATTTTAATATGTTATTCTATAAGTAAAACTAAAGAAAACAAAGGTCCGCAAATGTTTAGTTACGGAGTTACGGCTAATAAAAGAATCTGCCTTAAATTTAGCAACCTGACTAGTATAAAGCCGAGACAAAACTATATGAGGTTGAAGTAAAGCCAATTGCCATTTATTTTGTTGTTATTGATTTGGTGAATCTAATAAAACATGTCACAGACATGTATTTACAGTAGTTACGCAGAAATTCCAGTGATAATACGAGTAAATTCCAGAGATTATACAAGTAAATTTGTTTACTTTCCATTTAGAATGTTGATAACCATACAACTTCCTTAACAATGAGCTCTGTTTTTCCGGTTCTACACGATTTCGCATTTGCTATGGTATTCGCATTTGCTATATTCCTTAACATTGAGATCTTTTTTCGCTTTAATGTGATTTCACATGTGCTTTGGTATTAATAAAAGAAGTTTATCTGACTAATTCTTACAGTTTTAGTTAACTTTATTACAATCATTTTCCAAAATTAAATTCTCTGCAACTTTGTTGTGCAATTGTCTGGAATTAAAAAAAAAGGGGGGCGGGGGAGCAACGTTGTTAATAAATTACAACTCTTCCCAAATTATTTGTTTGCTTCTCTGGAATTTCTGGAAAACTAGTGCAGATACACGTCTGGGACATGTTTATTTGATTCACGAGACCCGCAATAACAAGATAAATGTAATTCGTACGTTATTGTAACCTCGTACAGTTTCCGGCGGCTTCATATTAGCGAGGATGCTAGATTTCAGGCAAAATCTTTTATTAGCCGTAGCTCATAACTAAATATTTACAGACCTATGCTTATATGGACTTTTTCTTTAGGTTTACTTGTAGAATAACGTATTAAAATACACACATCTTCGTGAATCACCCGGTATATGCAGAATGAAAATTTTTACTGTGGACAGGATTCGAACCTGAGACTCCTGCTCGCTAGGTAGTGCGCTCACCACTTCGCCACCCTGGAACATCGAGTGAGCTTTAAAAGGAGGTTCGGTAACATTGATTTGTGTTTACTAGCGATGCAGTTTTATGCAGGAGGAATCTACGGTCGTGAAATGTAGAATGGCAGCATGCTTTAAATGAAGCGTAATTTCTAGATAACACATATATGATACTGCCGCAGTTTTAGTATGTTAATGGCAACTTTCTGGAGCCTCTTACACTATTTAAATATACAGGTAGCCGCGCGGGAGTAGCCGAGCGGTCTGGAACGCCACGTTGCGGATAGTGCTCCTTCCCGCGTCGGAGGTTCGAATCCTCCCTCAGGCAGTGATGTTTGTGTTGACTTTAGTATTAGTTACTTCATAAATAGTTTGTAAGTATAGGGACTGATGACCCCGCAGTTAAGTCCCATAAGCTTTACAAACATTTGAATTTATACAGGATACAGTTCTATGAAGCGAATGTACACATGCAATCTGTAGTATGGAAGCGAATTGCCAAGTTAGATTGCTTGGGTGAGTTTTGTGAAAGCGTCGGCTGTCTGAAAATTAACTGCATGTAAGACACTAGTGCAACCAATTCTGGGTTACTGTGCAGTCTACGGTCAGTGTTACCTAGTTCATAAGTAGTTTGTAAGTTTAGGGACTGCTGATCCCGTAGTTAAGTCCCATAAGCTACACAAACATTTGAACATTTGATTTTCTGTGCAGTATTCAGAGTCCTGATCATGTGCCCCAGTCGAGGAATTCACAATCTCGCTATTACAATTCTAAGATAAGAATTTGACCCCTAAGAAAAAGAAGTTTAGTTATCAAAATTCGGAATCCCTTGAATAAGAATGCATATGTTATCACGAAATCCTACTGAATCAATTTAGAGAACAGATCTTCAAGATAGTAGGTCTCACTTAGAGAAAAATTAGCACGAGTACTGAGGCTCATGGACAGTTCTAGAGGTGGCAAACACGAGTGACATCCCGAGCTCCTAAAGTGTGAGGCCGCTGCTAAAGTCAAGTATCTCTGACACATTTCTATGAAAGTACAGTGGGCAAGTTAAAGGAATACACTTAGTTGTATAACACCAATATTGTTATACATTGGAAGATATTATACCTAATAGAACTTTAACAATGAATTAAAAAAAAAGAAAAGCAAAACTGTGAAGGCCCGAGTCCACTGCCCCCCTAAGCCTCTCCCACTCCCCCCCCCCACCCCTCCCCCGACCCACTGGGGTTGGAACACTTGCCCAGAAACACTTTTGCACGGAATGACACACGGAGCCTGAGGCTCCTGCCGAGCTAACCGGCTTTTCACAGGTACAGTCACACTAACAAGTCTGGCAACTGAACACAGTCACTCCTGTGAGCAGGCTGGCACTTACACAACAGCAGTAAGCAACCAGTATCGTTAAAAGGTGGCTCATTAACGCGTTTCGCGGCAAGTTTATTTTTAAGACTGTTGTAGTGACGAGAACTGAAATGAAATTCAAGAAATGACAACTGAAATTCATAATCTATTGCAAAGATGGGGGGGGGGGGGGGTTAGCCAAGTAGAAGCATGTTATTGTTATAACTATTACAGCCTTATGATAATTGCCGTTTTAGGACGATATTTAAATTGAAAAATCTATGTTTCCTTACCATCTTATTTAAAAATTAAAAAAAACAGAATCTCATCTCCTTTTAACTTTTCCAGTGACGCTAATTCAAAGTTGAAATCTGTCAGTGAGCTTCGGTGCGTGGAGTTCATTCCCTAAATTCCAAGTCTAAGTTTGGTGTGAAACTAATCACTTGAAATCCACGCTATAGGTGTATAAGTTCTAGCTGCAGGCAAGTTTCCACACTGTCAACACAACATGAAAATCAATGAAATCGCATACCACTTTGCAACTTGGAGAGGACAATAGTAACTTGAGCAAACTACAGATTAATTCATTGAGTATTTATCCTGAAAACAAAAACGTATTTTCGCAGTGAAAATGTTTGGAAAGTTATAAAGACGTTTATATCTCTGCTACCATGTGATGATGACTTTCTTCATTCATATCTCTTAGAAGAATTTTATTTAAAACACGAAGCATGTCAAGACACCTTCGCATAGAATAAACATATCAGGCATCCTGCACAGATATGTTGATGTCTCTGGCCGCTTTTGTAGTTGACTAGCCCGACCATCATGCTACTTTTAACTTTATTTACAACACCTATTCTTCATTTTAAAGCGCGAGTCCATCATAGAGCTACATTTAAAAAAAATTGTACTATTTTACATATCTGGTGTGTGTTCTTTAAGATCCCAAAATGATTTGGCTGTATACCAATTACAAATATGTCGAATGTTTGAAATTCGAACTCTGTAAGGGACTGTGGCACACTGAAAGATGCCAAACATAATATCCGATTTTTATCACCATCAAACAAAACTATTTTTACTCCGAGCTTGGAATATACTAAAAACAGGGAGAAACAAGTTGCAAAATTTGCAGGAAAACTCAAGCGAAACAACTGGAAGCCACTCGTTGGATATGAATTACTTTGCTTGTTGAATATGTAAATATATATTACACAACACACTGAACTCCTGTTAAGTAGTATAAAAAACCTCAAAGAAAATAGGCAATGGCTTACAATCAGATATCAGTACCATTTCAACTCCTCAAGAAATGTGCGAATCGATTTTTATTCAGAAAATTCAAGAAGAAGTCTACCTTGTTGTTAAAAATTACAAGAAGAAGCCTTATATAAGCAGAACGGGAAAAAGTTATGGTGCCGGTAAATTTTAATGGGTTAAAATTTATATGCCGGCCGGGGTGGCCGAGGAGTCTGAGGCGCTTCAGTCACGGTCTGCACGGCCACTACGGTCGGGGGTTCGAATCCCCCCTCGGGCATGGATATTTGTGCCGTCTTTAGTATAAGGTAGTTCATAAGTAGTTTCTAAGTTTAGGGACTGATGACCCCGTAGTTAAGTCCCATAAGCTTAACAAACATTTGAACATTTGAAAATTCATATTTTGATAAAACGTTAAAATCAATTTTACCAGAAGTTGAATGTTCATCTTAAACGCTCTTTTAACAATATTGTGCATTCCGTTCAATTTTTCTTCCAGGTCCTTTGCTGTGTCTGACAGAATTACGATGTCGTCGGCAAACAGCAAAGTTTTCATTTCTTAGCCCTGAACTTTAATCCTTTCTGCAAATTTCTCCTTGCTTTCCTTCACAGCTTGCTCGATGTGCAGATTGAGTAACATTGGGGAAAGGCTGTTTTACTCCCTTCCCAAACAGACTGTAATAATTGCTGTTTGGTTTCTGCACAAGTTGTAAATAACCCTTCGTTCCTTATATTTTACCCCTGCTGACTTGAGAATTTGAAAGAGTGTATTCCAGTCAACATTCTCAAAAGCTTTCTCCAAATCTACAAAAGCTAGAAATGTAGGTTTGCTTTCCTTGATCTATAGTCTAAGATAAGTCGTAAGGTGAGTATCGCCTCCCGTGTTCCTACATTTCTTCTAAATCCAAACTGATCTTCTCCGAGGTCGTTTCCACCAGCTTTTCCATTCTTCTGTAAATAATTCAGTTGAAATTTCGTAACCATGACTTTCTGAAATGATGGTTCTGTAATTTTTACACCAGTCTGCACCGGATTTCTTTCGAATTGGGATAATTACAAGTCTGAGCGTATTTCGCCTGTTTCATTGATCTTGGACACCAGATGGAATAGTTTTGTTGTGGCTGACGGAACCTCGCTCTACAGCAGGGGCCTTGTTTCGATTTTGATCTTTCAGTGCTCTGTCAAATTCCTCTCTCAGTAAAGGAGCTCCTATTTCATGTTCATCTTCTTCCTCTTCCCTTCCTGCAATATTGTTTCTCTGTGTTATGGACTTAAAAGTTTAGATGCTGCTACATCTTTACATAGTAGACACAATTTTAGCCGCGGCGGAGCGGCCGAGCTCATTGAGGCGCTATGCTGCGATGCGTGAGGCCGTTCCCCGTGGGGGTTCGAATCCCCCCTCGGGCATGTATGTTGGTGCTGTCTTTAGTATAAGGTAGTTCATAAGTAGTTTGTAAGTTGCGGGACTTATGACCCCGCAGTTAAGTCACATAAGCTTCACAAACATTTGAACATTTTTTTTTTAGACACAATTATAATTTTTTTCGCTATTGCCACAGAAGAAGAACCATTAAAGTTTTGGATGGAGTCTTCCTATTAACAATTTGCTTATTAGAGTTCAGCGTACTCATGGATACTGCGGCGCAAACAGGTGACTTGAGATGCGCCCAAAGGTATCTGCGATGGAGAGGCAGGTGTATCCCACTTGTGGAACATCCTCACTTCGTGCAAGTGTCACCCCTTAATGCGGCCCTGGACAGATCTGTGCGAGCTAGAGATAATTTCTGTACAAAGTACACTGTTCGATGCACTGCGAAGTGTATATGACGGTAGTGATTTAATAAAATCTCGAATGCTAAGCAACAGTACTTACCTGCATTTCCTCCATTTGCAGTGAAATTCATGGCCACTTGAGTGACATATGTGGGGATAGTGTCATGGATGTGTCCAATGTGCATTCATGGGTTCGGCAGTTCAGAGAAGGCAGAACGTCGTGCGACAACACACAGAGACAATGTCGACCTCGTACCAACTGACATAATAGAGTGAGTGAAGGAAATTGTTTTGGAGGATCGCCGAAGGGTTGTGCGCCACATCGCCTCCAAAGCAAGCTTTTGTATCAGTAATCGTGCAGGAGAACCTGAAAATGAGAAACGTGTCCTCATGACATCACAGAAACTGATCGGGCGAACGCTATGCTTTTGTTTCTTCGTGACAACTCTGAAGTGATCTCTGATAGTCCTTACTCATCTGACATGCCTCGCCGGCTGCGGTGGTCGAAGGGACTAAGGCGCTCCAGTCACGGTCTGCACGGCCACTACGGTCGGGGGTTCGAATCCCCCCTCGGGCATGGATATTTGTGCCGTCCTAGTTCGTAAGTAGTTCATAAGTAGTTTGTAAGTTTAGGGACTAATGACCCCGTAGTTAAGTCCCATAGACCATACAAACATTTGACATGCCACCTAGAGGCATTTTTCCAACGACGAAAGACTCTCTTTCGTGGTCGCACATTCACTAACCGTGCTGCAATTACATGAGCGAATTTTCAGTTGTCAGAGCAGACTCCTATAGTAGCAAGTTTGTTTGTGACCATCTTCTATTACAAATGAAGAAATATTTGTTTTCTGAAATGAAAGAGCCATTTTCTTGCTGTAAACTTTCTTTATTTCCGCCATACGCGTTTCGCGCTTTATTTTAGGGCATCATCAGTGGATTCTTCACCTGGAAATTACATTTTTGCTTGCGTGAGGCTTCAAGATATTACAAACAGTTCACTTTGTTTTCATTAAAATAATATAGGCTACTCACGTTTTATGTTTTCGTGATTTTCATGGTGTTTGTCCTACCTGATCACTGGCTGATTTCACACAGCTCGTCCCAATTTGTGTATTTCCGTCTTTATTTTATCACTCACTATTTCAGTGTTTACTAATCATCTCTTTGATGTTGCTGCTCTTCTTTCTTTCGTGCTTGCTTAAACAAATGATGAGGATCTTCCGCCGTATACAAGACACTTAATTATTTTTCCTGACTTTTTTCAGTACATTTTGTGCTATCATCAGTGGGATGGTTTATTTTTGTTCTGAAAACTTACAAAGTACTGTACAATTCTAGACTATAATTTAGTAAAATGAAATGAAATCGCCTTCAGTCACAAAATTGTGCTTCGTTGTACACAGTGCATTTCGAGCCTTGAGGGTTCATCATCAGGTGCGTCTTTGATTTTTTATACATCTATAAAAATTCATAAACATGTATTATAAATCAGAGATGCACATGATGATGAGATCTCAGGGCTCGAAATGCATTGTGTAGAATAAAGCACAATTTTGTGACTGAAGGCGAGTTCATTTTATTTTACTGAAGTACAACAGTCGCAGAAGTATCACTGGCAACAATAGACAATACTATAATTTTTCAGAACAAAAATAAACTACCGCTCTGATGATAGCACAAAATGTACTGAAACATGTTCGGAAAAAAATAATTAAATTAAGTGTCTTGTATACTGCTGAATATCCCCACCATCGGTATTTAATATTTCGTATGCTTGAAGGAGTATTATTGGCGGGTTCCGAACCACTGAACATCAGCATCATAGTCCAACGCCTTACCCACTAGGCTTCGGCTATCATTCAAAAATTGGGCTCTTTAATCTGATACTATTGGTGGCCGTTGTTAACTGATGCTAATATGGCATTTGTAGACACTAGATTATCATTTATTGTACGAAGAACGAAGTGTTTTTGTTAATTCTTCAGTGCGCCATTGCTTTGAAATGACAACGTGTAAGTTACAATAAGAAAATCATCAAATACGCAACGCAAGATGGCGTATGCCAGAGAGTGTTCTCGGCGAGGAATGTCACGTGACATCTCCGAACGGCTGCTTTTCGTTAATTCAATGGAGGGTGTCAAATCTCCGTTATTTTTGCAAATATCTCTCAAACGATACGAGATATGAAAAACATAAGGGAACAAAGTTGTTTAGAATTTTCTCCTCTTCAAATTCGGTTATTCAGTTTTCGTGTCAGATGCATTGTTAAGCCGTTATTTACGTTTAAATTTCTAGCTGCCAAAAGACGATCGCAAAGGCCCACTCCTAATGTAGGCCTATTTGACCCCTACAAAAAAGAAGTTATCAAAAGTCGGAATCCCTTGAATAACAATGCCGGTGTTATCACGAAATCCTACAGAATGAATTTAGAGAACAGGTCTTCAATATAGTACATTTCACTTAGAGAAAAATTAGCACGATTACTGAGGCTCACGGCAGTTCTAGGGGTGGCAAACACGAGTGAGATCCAGAGCTAGTAAAGTGTGTGGCTCCTGCTAAACTAAAGTACGCCTGACTCATTTCTATGAAAGTACAGTGGGCAAATTAAGGGAATACACTTAGTTATTGTTATACATTGGAAGATAGTATACCTAATAAAACTTTAACAATGAATTAAAAAAAAAAAAAAAAAAAAAAAAAAAAAAAAAAAAAAAAAAAAAAAAACTTTTTGTATTACTACCGTATTTTTTGTCCGAAAAATTTGAAAAAGGGAGTTTCTGGTCTCTGGCTGCCTACAGTGATGTCTGTAAAATTTGGTGCTGATCGGTTGAAAGGTTCGTCTTAAAAACAGGGAACACGTTACGGACAGACAGACAGACATCCCAAAATCGCCGTTATTTTTGCAAATATCTCTGAAACGCTACGAGATTTGAACAAAACATAAAAGAGCAAAGTTGTAGAGAATTTTCTCCTCTACAAATTCGGTTATTCAATTTTCGTGTCAGATGAACATCTAAGCCGTTATTTTCATTTAAATTTCGAGCTGTCAAAAGACGATCGCAAAGGCCCACTGTTAGTGTTACTACCGTAACCTAAAGTGGGCCAAAAAAGTATAGGTTAGGTTTGAAGACGCATAGTCATTCGCAGTGGCCCCATACGAAGCCATAATGGAATTGTGGATATTGTGCTAACTATGTATTATATTGTCGTGTGTAGTTGTATATTTACAATATTTTCATAAATAAATACCTAGCAACATACCTTATACATACTCAAGAAATATTTACTGGAGTAAACTGAAAAGGAGCCACTATTGCTGATTCAAACACAAGTATTAGAAACTTTCTTATGACAACAATACAGACTCTGGACGTATTTACAAAAAATTCTCACCGATGCTGTCTAAGCAGATGAAACAACTGTGTTAGTCGGTTGGAGAAGAATCAAAGCTAAGGTGGACACAAATGAAGGCACTATGCCTCAAAGGGTTAAGGACTGATGACCATAGCAGTTTAGTCCAATAAGTTTACAAACATATGAACATAGGAATCCGCCTGCAATGACGACGTTGTCGACGGGTCGATAAACCTTAATCTTCCTTCCTGCAGTAGTTGGTCACCTCTGTAGGTCAGAAGTGTAGGACTGCTCCACTCGGTGTGAGGACAGAGGGTTCTTTGTGGAGTGTGCCGGCCACGTCGCCGGAAGCACAGACAGCGGGACAAACGGCGGCGGTGGCGGCGGCGGCCGACACTCACAGGAAATGAGCGCTGCTGCGGCAGCAGGCGCGTGCCAAACACGCCAAGGAGCGGCCGGCGGCCGGCGGCCCCAACCTCTGCCCAAAAGGCAACGTTACGGAGAAATCTGCAGCATGCGTTGGCGGTGGCAAGAGATGGACATGACTATAATTTCAGTGCTGGTGTTCTTCACAGACTGCAGTAGCCAAACCTGCAAGCGACATGATAAAAGGAGGGACAGAAAGCCGCCTGCACGTGCTGGAATTGTTCCTTCATGACCGAGCGAGGGGGCGCAGTGGTAACACACTGAACTCGCATTCGGGAGGATGGTCGTTCAAATCCACCTCCTACCATCCTGATTTAGGTTTTCCGTGATTTCCCTAAATCACTCCAGGCAAATGCCGGAATGATTCCTTTCAAAGGGCATGGCCGATTTCCTTCCCCATCCTTACCCAAATTTTCGAGCGTTAGCTCCATAGCTCCGTCCCTAATGACCAAGCTGTCGACGGGACGTTAAACCCTAAGATTCCTTCCTTCATTCATGAATTTTTTTTTTATTTATTTATTTTTTATTTTTATTTTTTTTTATTTTTTTATTTTTTTTTTTTTTTTTTTTGCACACCGTCCCAATATACACAACGAGCATCTTTATAGCATGTTTCGGAGACAGATCAAGGAAGGCTAATGTGTTCTGTTGCTGTCTTGCAACTGTGTCTCGAAGTATTCAGGCAAATTACGCACCACTGGTCGATTTCCGGGCGTGTTGGGCTGCACTAGGCAGGCCGAACACGATCCCATCTGGGGTCCAACAGCCAAAAATACCACACGGAATCATCTTCAGTGGTATGAGCCCAAGCTTCAAAACGTTGATCATTGCAAGAAAGACACTGGGAGTAACCCACTAAATTACAGGCCTATTTCATTGACGTCAATTTGCAGCAGGGTTTTGGGAACATATCCTGTCTTCAATATATTACGAATTGTCTCGAACAGATTGATCTATTGACCCTAGGTCAACACGGACTTAGAAAATATCGTTCATGCGAAACAGAACTAGCTCTTTATTCACACGAAGTGATGAGTGATATCGACGAAGGATCTCATATTGATTCCGTATTTCTTGACTTCCAGAAAGCTTTTAACACCGTACCTTACAAAGGGCTTTTAATCAAATTGCGAGGTTATGGTATATCGCTCTAGATTTGCGACTCGATAGGGGTAGTAATCGATGGTAAGGCATCGACTAAAACAGAGGTAATATCGGACGTTCCACGTGGTAGTGTTACTGGTCCTCTGCTGTTCCTTATTTACATAAACGATTTGGGAGAAAATCTAAGCAGCTCTCTTAGGTTCTTTGCAAATGACAATGTCTAGTAAAATCATCTAAAGATCAAAACCAACTGCAGGATGATCTAAATAACATATCACTATGGTGTAAAAATTGACAATTGACTCTAAATAATGAGAAGTCTGAAGTCGTCCACATGAGTACGAAAAAAAAATCCGTTAAACTTTGTTCACAAGATAAATAAATCAAAAGTGAACGTCGTAAACTCCACTAAATACCTAGGAATTACTTAAACTGGAAAGAACACCTACATAATGTCGTGGGAAAGGCGAACCAGAGACTGCGTTTTATTGGCAGAACCCTTAAACGATGCAATAGAACTACTAAAGAGACTGCATACTCTACGCTAGTCCGTCCTTTTTTGGAGTATTGCAGCCCAGTGTGGGATCCTTAACAGGTGGGTTTGACGAGGACATCGTAAGAGTCCAAAGAAGGGCAGCTAGTTTTATATTGTCACGATACAGGGGATACAGCGTCACGGAAATGATACAGGATCTGGGATGGGACTCATTACAACAACGGCGTTTATCGCTGCGGCGTGGGCTACTTACGAAACTAGTCGTCAACATTCTCCACCGAATGCGAAAATATATTGTTGACTGCCACTTACATAACTGTAAAAGATCATCAGAATAAAATACGTGAAATCAGAGTTCGAATAAAGAGATTCAGGTGTTCTTTCTTTCCGCGCGCTATTCGAGAATGGAATGAGAGATAAATATTTTAAAGGTGGTTCGACGATCCCTCTGACAGGCACTTAAATGTGATTTGCAGAGTATCCCATGTAGATGTAGATGTAGAAATATACGGGGAGGCACTGATAACGGTTTTTTTCGGAACATTGGAATAAATACAAATCGGATTAAAAAAAGGTTCAATACAAGTTGTTCACGTCGAAGAGGCACATCCACTGACAACGCTCGATCCCCAACACCACATCCGGGAGCGGGAAGGGGTTGACGTTGCAATCCTACATAGGGGACCCTACTTTTTATGGCAGTCATGAATGCTCCACAAAAAAGTATGTAACCTTTGTACGAAACATTTTTGTTGAAAATTATTGAAAAACTTTAATGTCTTTAACAAATAGACATCGGATTCTTTCTCTAGGTTTAACACTTTCAGTTTCAGCAACCATTTGGCCAACACTGCGACAAGTCGTTGGAGAAGGAAGATTCCTGTCAGTGAACAGATCTGCATACCTTTGACGAGCTTCTGCAACATTTCTATGAGCCTCAAATTACGAGGTAATGATATCTACTCTCTCTGAGACCGTTAAGATCGTGAAATAATTGCTTAGAGATGTGTACAGTCCGACTCATTGAAGTACAATGAATAGTCCGATGAAAGACAGAAAGCATGATAACATTCTGTGCTTCATTCGATTTTGGAAGGTGTCACATGATAGCTCATCTAAAATATCAAAATCTTTAATTTTTTTGATGAGGACTTAAGAATTACTGTTTTGCCAACAACTTTCAACTCGTTATCATTTTTACCGATTACGCTGTAATCTATTAGAAAACGAAATAAATGTCTCATTCAAGAGTTTAATATGTTTTTCCTGGAGAATCGAAATCTGCAGTGACAAAATAGGGGTATCTATTTAAGATTTCAAAGTCACCCTCCTTTCCGCCTCTGGAAGCGGTGCATGGGGGTCGAGCTACGTTAATGGTTGTTCCTCTTGGAGGTGGACAACTTTTATTGCAGCTTTTTGTTAATTCGATTTGTATTTTTCTAAATATTCCGAAAAACTGTTATATGTGCCTCACCCTGTATAAAACGTCTTGTCAATACATGTTTGAGGAATACATTATCCCATCTCTTCAAGTACTAAGAATAACTAAGGACACATTAAATTACGACGCAGGTATTCGACGACTCACAAACCAATCTGCAATTCACAGTATAACATACCTTACAAAATTAATCATCAATAATATACAAACAGCATAAGTGCTTCTTCATTATAAACACTTCGTCTAACAGAATACTACCAGCTGCTATGCTGGACAGTTGTGGACTAAGAACAGCTGCTTTCGCATACGAAAAATAATCCGTGCCATGAAACAGTCGCGACATCTGACATCTATTCTGATATCTGAAAAATGCGTGTAATCTGTTCAATGAACTCAAAGCAAAAACCATAGAATACATTCCTAAATCGATCATAAATACCAAAATCTGACGTCGTTAGTCAAAACTATAAAAAGGTCACTGTTTCTTAGGGAGGCGATTACTAAAATGAGTCATTTCTTGAGAAACCGTGACCTTTTCTTCAGTTTTAATTAGTAACCTCAGGTTTTATTATTGATGATTAATTTAGTGATGTTTTCTATGCGTTTTTGCAGGATAGTATTATCGCAGGGGGCCAGTGGCAGTTCAGTTGCACGGATTATTTTTGGTATGTGATAGCAGCTGTTCTGTAGTCCACAACTGCCCATCTTAGCACCAGTATGTACTCTCTTAGACGAAGTTCTTATGATCAGAAATGACTTATGCTGCGTGTATCTTATTGATAACGTTGCTTAATAGAACATTAATTTTTAAGGTCTTTTATTTTGAGCTTCCTTATTTTTTAGTACCTGAAAATGGGATAGTGTAGTCTCGGAACATGTCGTATTGACGAAGAGTATATTTGACGACTAGTACGTGATTTGCCTCAGTACTACGAAGAAGGATAGTTGCTGATAATCCTTCTGTAAAATGGGTGATTGTGTCGCATTCAAGCAAGCAGCTGTCATAAATATTTGTAATCGCTTGAGACAGGAAGGAACGACGGACCGATGGGACCGATTGCACGGATGACAGCCACATTACATAAAGACGAGGTTAGCGACAACAAGGCATATTTTCGGTACATTCATAATCAATTCACGTTCAGTGGGCTCCTTTTTTATTTTTTATTTCATTTATTTATTTTTACTGTGGCATACTCTCCTTGAGCTAAATTAAAAATAGTTCCCACCCTGACGTTCCAGACAAGATTTTCAGGAGATTTCTTTCGGTTGTGAGACAAATGTTGGGAGTGAAAATGCTCGTCCTTCTGGAACTCTCTTTTCCTGGCATTTGAGTGAAAAGTTTCTGCCTCTATATGGATCATTTATCGAACAGCCCACTCTGCTTAGAAAACTACAGCTACAAAAGAAAACTCACTCGCCGGTCAGTTGACACTTAGAATGGTTGGAAAGTATTCGGTCATCACGTCTAAACTATCTTCGTCTCCCCTACTAAATCACTTGGTATTCGCGGCGTAAGAGCATGCGTTATCAGGAACTGATGAACTGTATATTTTATCCTTAACGAAGACTCACAAAAAATGTGATGCGGGTTTATTTCTGGCGAACCTGTTAGCCATTGCACCGTATCTACTGGTCCAAATGTTCAAATGTTTGTAAAGTCTATGGGACTTAACTACGGGGTCATCAGTCCCTAAACTTACAAACTACTTACAAATTAGCTTATACTAAGGACGGCACAAATATCCATGCCCGAGGGGGGATTCGAACCCCCGACCGTAGTGGCCGTGCAGACCGTGACTGGAGCGCCTCAGTCCCCTCGGCCACCGCGGCCGGCTCTACTGGTCCATCTGTGAGGAAAGGTTGTGCTTTTTTCACGTATTTCAACAACTCGCATACAAATAACCGCCAGTGTGGCGCCGCACCATCTTGCTGAATTACTAACCATCATTAAAATTCCTGAAACTTAGGTGCTACGTAAACAGTAATAATACTTTTACCCACACCACACATCAATTTCCGGCCTGTCTTTTATGCACTGCATCACGATATGAAAGTTCTGCGAACATCATGCTTGTTTACTTTCTGTAGACGTGAATAGTGCCTTCATTGGAAAAGCAAACTTTGTTAAGGTAGTCATTGCATACATCGATTTGTTGTAGCACTTTCTTAGCATATGTCATAAGAATCAATGTCTTATTGTCTGTTTAGCTCGTACTGATGCAAGGCGATTCTGGTGGGGGAAGCGTCCTGTTTCTAAACAGTGTTTCTGTCAATCTGCTTAGCACTACTGCTAGCACGCCGAATGCACCAGCGACCGCCCCCGCCCCCAACTAAAGGTATAATGAGTCGTTTGTTTTACTTATAATGTCTGTTTCTTATATCTTAATTTTATAGGTCCATCTAAATCTGTAATATTTGTTGTACAGGCTGAATAAGGTCAGAAATAAATATGAACTGTCTGCACAGCTAGCATGAGTTTCCCTTTGTATGTATGAAAATGCGATCCTTTCTGTAAAATCTTCGCCACTGTGCTGTGAGGTACGCCTGTTTCCCTGGAAACACGCCTCGTCGATTTCCGTGGACTGCGATGAAATGTCCTGTGTACGCTAACAACATTGTCGACACTCATCCCAGCTCAAATGCATCTCTGCTTGCCGCTAACCCTGGCAGTTCCATACCAACAGCTAGCGTTCTTCACATGCGGCTGATCTGGATCCCGTCACATCGGAACTGTCGCTGAACTGCCTTCCATGAAACCACAAATCGCATTGCGTGTTCTCCTGCATGGAACTCATTGTGGCAGCACTCTTGAGTTACGCTACCTGTAACAGAGGGAGAGAAAGAGAGTGTGTTAGATGGTGTTATGGCATATGCAGAAGTATGGCCATAAAAATTCATCTTAAGCAATCATATGAAAATAAAGACACACATTACATATGTATATTGTACTGTTTGGGTTTTCTTAACAAAGTTTAGAACGAGAAATCAGGATGACTGGCACAAAAGTTCAACTTTGGACAAAACCTTTGTATTGATGTACACTTACTGCGCCTGTATTTTGCGGTCGTGACATGCCTGTCGGCCGAGTCATTGGCGCACATGTCAATTCCAAAAGTCACCAAGAAAAATATTTAGACGGCAAAATAAGGAAACACAGTGCGTCCATATCCTCCAGTCTGTTTCAATAGAAAGGAAATGCGATTGTAGTGCGTGAGTGGTCAGACGAGACAACGTGATTATTGTCGCGGAATATGACCGAACTTGCAAACCTCCCGGCAACAAACCTGGCACAAGAAAACTGTTAATTTTGAGTACCGTTTGAAAATCTTAGGCAGGCAAAGCGCTAGGCTAAAGGGGAGAAAATCAACTAGCGTATATATATATATATATATATAATGTGTGTGTGTGTGTGTGTCCTTGACTGTCTTCCTGAATTCCTGGTCTGTTATTATGTAGTCAATGACTGACCTGGTTCCCCTTCCTTCCCAAATACAGCGGTGAATGTCGGTGAATGTCCTTATGCTTAGAGAAGGAGTTTGTAATAACTAAGCCCATACTGGAACAGAAATCCAAGAGCTGTTTTCCGTTCCTGTTGTCCTCCATATCCTCTCCAAACTAACCCATAACATTTTCATAACCCTCTGTTCGATTTCCTACCCTGGCGTTGAAATCGCCCATGAGTAAAACACTATCCTTATCCTTCACTTTAACAACTACATGACTAAGTCCGTTGTAAAATCTGTCCATCTCATCTTGATCTGTCCCTTCACAGGGTGAATACACTGCCACAATCCTAATTTTCTTACTGGAGATGGCCAAATCTATCCACATCAGTCGTTCATTTACATAACTTATTGCAATTATGCTGGGTTCGATTGCTTTCCTGATGTAAAGCCCTACACCCCACTGTGCTCATCCTACTTTAACTCCTGACAGGTAGACCTTGTATTCTCCTACTTCGTCCTCTTTCTCTCCCCTTACTCTAACGTCACTAACAGCTAAGACATCTAACCCCATCTTACTTGAAGCCTCCGCCAGCTCCACCTTCTTCCCAGTGTAATCCCCATTGATATTAATAGCTCCCCATCTCATTCCAGATCGTTTGCCAAGTCGTATCGGAGGAGTCCCTGGTCTGTCAATGAGAGGTGGGACTCCAACACCTCCAAAGGTCCGAGGCATTTTGCTCCGATTGTTGCCAGCATGATATTGAAGTACCTGGAAAGCAGGTTGCTAGCCTTACTTACCCAGGGCCCCACTGGGTTTTACCCCTAACGGTTGAGGCACTAACCGGTAGATTTGGTAGTCTTTGCCGTCTGACACTGTCTATTTCGTTGAATTGCTCTTCCAGATCCTTGGCTGTCTGCACATCGGCAACACACAAACTTTTCATTTCTTCTCCCTGAACGTTTTTCCCTTCTCCAAATATTTATTCTTGCTTTCCTTCACAGCTTGTTAAATGTACAGATTGAATGACATTAGGGAAAGGCTACAACCCCGTCTTACACCGTTCCCCACCAATGTTTCCCTCTCATGCCGTACGACTCTAATAACTGCTGTCTCGTTTCTCTACAAGTTGTAAATAACCTTCCGTTCCCTACATTTTATCGCTATTGACTTAAGAATTTCAAAGAGTTTATTCCATTCAGTATTTTCAAAAGCTTATTCTAAATGCACAGGATGCAGGTTTGCGTCTCCTCACGTGTTCCCACTTTTCTCCTAAATCCAAAATGAGCATCTCCTAGGTCGGCTTCTCCCAGTTCCTTCATTCTTCTGTAAGTAATTCGCGTTAGTACTTTCCAACAATGACTTATTAAACTGATACTTCTGTAATTTTCACTCTTCTTCGCCCTTTTCTTTTGTTTTTGGAATTGGAATCATTGTATTCTTCTCGAAGTGTGGTGTATTCCCGCTTCCCATACATGGCTTGCTCTCCTAACGATAATAGCAGTTCACAGGGATTATCATCTACCCCAGGGGGCTTATTTCGATTCAGATCTTCCAGTACTCTGACAAATTGTTCTAACACAATCGTATCTGTCATCTTAATCTACCTCTTCTATGTCTGTCAATTAATGAGCGTTATTTGTTGAGACTTGCTCAAGGTACCCAAAGCAATAAGGAAATTGCGGATATGTGGCAAAACAGCTGAAAAAATTATAAGGATTTTTTAAACCAGTATTAGGTTCCATTTATTTTAATTATTCATATGGCTTACATGGTCATATTAGTCTTATTTGAAAAATTTGATATACAAAGGATTACATATACGAAAACTATGAACAAATACGTATAATAAAACAAGCAAATAGACAAACCAAGGAACATACTATACTTGAATACCTAGGTCTCTTAACCACCCTACAGCTCTTGTCACCAAATGCACCTCGCTGAGTCCTCCAGGAAATTTCCGTAGCGCACAACAGGTGCTGCATAGTGTGCACAGGAGCACCACAGCCACACGCTGGGGCATTTTGTAGCCCCATTCATACAAACAGGCACTACATCTTCCATGCCCTATGCCGAATCGGTTCAGGGATGTCCATAGTTTTCTGGGAAGACATAATATATTCACACGTTTTGTACTATCAGTTATAAGACGAGAGTTAGTCGGAGAAAACTTTTCCCAGACATCTTTCCATTTTTGACACACATCGTAAACAGGGCAGCGACTTGAATTGGCCATGGTGGTTTTCTGTATTTGACTCTGGCGATTGGTATATTCTGCAGTTGAGTGTACAGAAGTGAGTTCTTGTGAGTGGAGCTCTTGTGGAACTCTTTTACTGCTGCTGCTTATCGTCTTACTGATGTAAGTGGAATGTTACACAATACAGGCAGCCATGGAAATGGTGTAGACTTTGTAGTGCCACTGTTTATACTCATTGCTTGATGTATGTTGACGTCGACTTTACGTACAAGTGCACAATTCTTCAATACTGGAGCACAGTTTCTGTCGTGGAGTAAACTAACGCCACTGTAGCAGTACGAAGAGTATCTACATTTGCATCCCATCCTGACCCAGCCAGTTTTCCGAAAATGTCTATTCTGGTGTTCACTTTTTTCCCTCCGTATTCTAGATGGTTCTTAAAGGTAAGAGCCCGATCTAAAATGTTGTTAAACAGAATCCATCCAATAATTGACAAAGCAACAGCGTAGCATGAAGCAGGTTTCCGAAAGAGTCGCAGTTGCTGTGACCAAGTATTGGCGTTAACATCCTTCATCGAAGCATGGCACCAACGTAAATTGAGGACTGCAGTAGCATTTGTTGATTTATTGCCGAATTTGACACCGTTTGGCTCCATGGCCTGCTGCTTAAATTTGCAGAGGTTATTCCCTGCCAAAAGCTGTTTTATTTAATGGATAGCATGCTCAGCAACAGACGATTTCAAGTATTCCTCGGAGACAAAGGGAGCAGATGGCGGAGGCCGAATGATGGACTACCACTAACCCTTTTTAATTTTTATACCAGCGATAAACCCAACACTAGCGCTAAAAATATACAATCTGCCGACCATCTAGCACTAGCTTATCAAGCAAGAAACCTGGAAGAGCGTGAGGGAACCTTGACTACATAGTACGTTCCATAACGGTGACAGATACGTGTTGCGTTCCACAGGGAAGCGTTATTGGTCCCCTACTCTTCCTCGTGTTTATAAACGATTTAGGAGATAATCTGAATAGCTCCCTTAGACTGTTCGCGGATGATGCTGTCGTTTATCGGTTAGTGAAGTCAACAGAGGATCAAAAGCAACTGCAAAGCGATTTAGACAAAATTTCTACTTGGTGCGAAAATTGGCAATTGACACTAAATAAAGAAAAATGTGAAGTAATACACATGACCACTAAAAGAAATCCGCTGAACTTCAATTACGCGATAAATCAGTCAAACCTTAAGGTCGTAAATTCTACCAAATACCTAGGAGTTACAATTACGAACAACTTTGACTGGAGAGAACACATAGAAAATATTGTGGGGAAGGCGAACCAAAGGTTACGTTTCATTGGCAGAACGCTTAGACGATGCACCAGCTCCACCAAAGAGACTGCCTACATCACACTTGTGCGTCCTCTCTTGGAGTACTGTTGTCCCTTGTGGGACCCTCACCAGGCGGGACTGACGGAAGATATTGAGAAGGTTCAGAGAAGGGCAGCTCGTTTTGTTTTATCACGTTACGGGGGGGGGAAAGCGTCACGGAAATGTTGCACGAATTGGGGTGGAAATCATTAAAAGAAAGACGTTATTCATTGCGGCGTGATCTGTTTGCGAAGTTTCAATCACCGACTTTTAGTTCTGAATGTGAAAATATTTTGCTAGCACCCACCTACTTAGGGAGACATGACCATCCCAATAAAATAAGAGAAATCAGATCGAAAACGGAACGATTTAGGTGTTCTTTCTTCCCGCGCGCTATTAGAGAATGGAACGGTAGAGAAAAGTTATGAAGGTGGTTAATGAACCCTCTGCCAGGCACTTAAATGTGATTTGCAGAGTATCGATGTAGATGTAGATGTAGTTAGTCGTACTCTGTTGTGTGTTGCGGAGGATGGATCCAGTGCTCTATCATTGACTTGTTAGAAAATCCATTCACTGTGATGAGTTTTCTGAAGATTTGGAAAATAATCACGAAGAAACTAATGTACCCACTCCTTCAGCAGTCCATTCCATTTTAAATCGAGAAGCTATCGTTCCATGAAACCATGTCTAAAAGGGGAATTAGAGTATTGTTAAGCCATTCGGCGTCAGCCTGAAGTGTTTTGTAAATACGAGACGCATTCAGAAAGTACGTTTCCCCCTATTTTTAAAATAACAAGGGCAACATAGTTACATGTAAAATTTTATTGGCAACAGGTACAGCTATGTTTGAACTTTTTTTGTTTGTTTTATATGTATATATTTTTTAACTTACAAGGAAAATACTTGGGCTAGAACAAACACATATACACCAAAATCGTATGGGAGATAATTGTGAAGATCCCTTATTGCACCAGTGATACTCCCGCATCTGCAAAACTCTGCAGTCGTCCGTTAGAGGCGTCTGCATGTGCCTTGCCACATTGCACTTTGACCCGTCGGTTCGCCAGTAGGGACATTGCAGTGTGCCTCCGAAGTTGCGTTTTGTGACGTTATTTGTGTGGTGAAGCGTCAGATGGGGCGGCGATTGGTAATCAATCCTGCTAATGTATTGCGATTGGTTGAGATGAAGTTAGAAGAACCCTTCTTCGTGAAGACGGTATTAGTGTAGAAGATGACTCATTCGCACGCTTTCTCGTATCTGTTATCGTACAGAAATATGAGCATAAGTTAGATACTGTTGTAACACCAACACATAATGATGATAACAGGGATGATAATGCCGAACAACTCATTGCAAGCGGTAGTGCTACGCTAAGTGCGGGAAGAGGCGATGGAAGCAGTGGCAGTGAATACCAACAGTCTTCCGAGAAGAAGGTTAAAGTTGCAACTATCATCACGGCTTTTGATGACAATACGCTAGAGAACATGTTAGATGATTATTACATAAGTTATAGTTAAGATATTTGCATTACGTATGGCGTCTACAATTACATCTACGGTGCCATCTAGATTTGTGCATAAAAACGACACCAACCAGCACATTGAAGTGTACGTAGAGATCCTGTAACCAAACGTTCATACAAATATGTTTGTTCGAGCCCATATACTTTCCTTGTTAGTTACCAAAAGATTTGAGACGTCATCTCGTGAGATCAACATTCATATTCCTCAGTCGTGGAAGTCTGTCGCCTGGAATGGAACCGGCTTGTGAAAGTCGCCTTCAGCTCTTCGTCGTTGTGAAAACCTTTGCCGCAGGATAGGAAACTCTTGACGTGCAAGAAAAGATGGAAGTCGCTGCGTGCCAGCTCAACCAGGCGATCACTGGTGAGCGACGGTCTCCCACTGCACTGCTGGTGATGGACACTTTGACGACCACCGGAAAAAACCTACATTGGCGACGCAGCATGTGTTCTGTCTATAGACCTGACAGAGGTGTCGATGAATTTCGATGGGCGATATGTTTTGTACATTAAGGAACTTAGTTACTGACCGAACCTCGCAAGCGGCGGGAGAAGGAATAAGGGGCGCCATATCGGGGCTCTACTGCCGCGGTTTTGCCAGCAGGCGGGACCCGTCCGGCTGGAATTGGATTCTCAAGTCACACATCTGATGTGGATGCTTAATTGTCTCGGGTAAATATGCCCACTTTAAAGGAAGCAACATCGGAAGACTTACTTACAACAGCAGAGGTCAAAGAATCCATTTGAGAAAAATCGAACAACGAAACTAGTGGCGAAGGTCACATTGAGAATGGTATGGCGTTTCCTTGAAAACAGGGGAGGGACAAAAAGCTTTAGGATGAAAGGGCATTAAAAGTTAGTCGAATAGTCTATAGATGAGCTGTCGGCAGAGCGGGTTTGCTCCGGAAATGTTAATAACGCTGTTTGGAAAGAAGAGTCGTATTTCAGGTGGCCGTTACGGCAGAAGTTCCGAACGAATGGGCCGAAATGAGACGGCAGCGCTCGGGTTCCGCCCATCGACTGGGGGCGGGAATAGAACAGGCAACAGGGGCGACGAGGAACTTTGCCGACAAAGGCGACGACATACGCGCGTCCATCAGCAACGTGGCGGCCAGGCAGATTAAGAGAATCAATTCCGGCGAACGGGATACTTCGACCTGTGATGTCAGGGATAAGTCTTCACACCTGACACTGGTCAGCAGCGTGACTGCCGAGACCAGTATGAGCAGCAAGCGTGACACTGTACCCCACAAGCGTCTTCTGATCTAACTGCGTGCTTATGGAATATCTCCCCAATTGTGCGAGTGGATTCACGATCTCCTATCAGAAAGGACACAGGTCGTTGTAATTGACGGTAAGTCATCGTGTAAAACAGGTGTGATATCTAGCGTTCCACAGGGAAGCGTTGTAGGTCCCCTACTGTTCCTTGTGTTTATAAACGATTTAGTAGACAATCTGAATAGCTCCCTTAGACTGTTCGCGGATGATGCTGTCGTTTATCGCTTAGTGAAGTCAACAGAGGATCAAAAGCAACTGCAAAGCGCGAAAGGCGCGAAAATTTGCAATTGATACTAAAATAAAGAAAAGTGTGATGTAATACACATGACCACTAAAAGAAATCCGTTGAACTTCAATTACGCGATAAATCAGTCAAACCTTAAGGTCGTAAATTCCACTAAATACCTAGGAGTTACAATTACGAACAACTTAGACTGGAGAGAACACATAGAAAATGTTGTGGGGAAGGCGAACCAAAGATTACGTTTCATTGGCAGAAAGCTTCGAAGATGCACCAGCTCCTCCAAAGACTGCCTACATCACACTTGTGCGTCCTCTCCTGGAATACTGTTGCCCCTTGTGGGACTCTCACCAGGTGGGACTGACGGAAGATATTGAGAATGTTCAGAGAAGGGCAGCTCGTTTTGTTTTATCACGTTACGGGGGGAAAGCGTCACGGAAATGTTGCACGAATTGGGGTGGAAGTCATTAAAAGAAAGACGTTATTCATTGCGGCGTGATCTGTTTGCGAAGTTTCATTCACCGACTTTTACTTCTGAATGTGCAAATATTTTGCTAGCACCCACCTACTTAGGGAGACATGACCATCCCAATAAAATAAGAGAAATCAGATCGAAAACGGAACGATTTAGGTGTTCTTTGTTCCCGCGAGCTATTAGAGAATGGAACGGTAGAGAAAAGTTATGAAAGTGGTTAATGAACCCTCTTCCAGACACTTAAATGTGATTTGCAGAGTATCTATGTAGATGTAGACATCTGCATCCGTACTCCACGCAACACCTGATGAAAGACGTTTCCAAACTGTGGGTCACGACACGCTAGTAGGTCGTCTGCAGGAATGATCCGCAAAGTTACAGGCCTATATCGTTGACGTCGGTTTGCAACAGGATTTTAGAACATGTACTTTCCTCAAACATTATTGACTACTTCGAAGAAACAATCTATTGACCGATAGTCAACGTGGATTCAGGAAGTATCGGTCCTTGTGAAACATAGCCACCTCTTTACTCACATGATGTGATGGGTGCTATCGACAAGGGATGATAAATAGATTCCGTATTTCTAGATTTCCGGAAGGCTTTTGGTACTGTACCTCACAAGCGTCTTCTAATCAAATTTCGTGCTTATGGAATATCGTCACAGTTGTGCAATTGGATTCGTGATTTCCTGTCAAAAAGGACAGAAGTGATATCTCATGTTCCACAGGGAAGCGTTTATAACGCCGCTTCTGTTCCTTACTTTTATTAACGACTAGCTGAAAATCCGGCGTTGCCCGGATATTTATATATTTATTCCTGCCATTTTTCGAGATTATATTCATTTGTGTAAGGGCTGTATGTAAAATCTCTTGGGAATACAATTAGTAGTAAAGAAGTAATATATTAAAACTTGGTGCGTGATGGGACGGTGTTCCATGAACGTTATTGTTTATGTGCTCATATCTCGTGAACTACGTCTCGTACTGTCATACAATTTAGAAGGTACACTCAAGTATATGCGTGTATATTGTCTATAAAATTTCCTGCGGCTACAGTTTGTAGTGTATGAATTATAAATTGTAACGTCGTCCGAATTCTGAAGTTTTAGTCCATGAACAGCGGAATGTTACTATTTATGTGCTCATATCTCATGAATTATGTGTCGTACTGTGATGCAATTTAGATCGTACATTCAACTATATGTTTGTATACTGTCTGTAAAATTTCCTGCGGCTAAAATTTGTAGTGTACAAATTATAAATTGTAACGTCATACCGAATTCCGTAGTTTACAACATAAACAGCGGAAAAGTAGTAAGCGAGAAACTTTTATCCTGTCATCATTTTGCTATGGGTGCCAGCGAGAAAAAGTTTAATAAAAGGTTTGAAATTACGTTTAAAGTTTGTTGCAAGTCGTTAAGTACTCTTATAGCGTATTTATAAAGTCTCGGGGCATTATGTGGCAGTTTTCTGCGATTCCTATTGTTTACGTCGTTATATCTCCTGAACCATGTGCCGTATGTGGTTCGTAGTCGTAAAGCAATTGTTATCTCACGTAAGGAATATGTGTACCAAATTTGGTTGAAATCGGTCCAGTGGTTTAGGAGAAATCGAGCAGCATTGTCGCTAAATGCAGCAGTTTTAGACACATTTCGTTGTTTATACCGTCATATCTCGTGAACTATATATCGTATGTGATTCTTACACTTACGACGACCGTCCTCATGAATAGAAGCTTACGTGTACAAAATTTCATAAATATTGGAACAAAACTGTAGATTTGTATGCAACACTTACAAATATACGGACACTCTACTTTATATATTAGGTTTAGGAAAAATGTTCAAATGTTTGTTAAGCTTATGGGACTTAACTACGGGGTCATCAGTCCCTAAACTTACAAACTACTTATGAACTACTTACGAACTAGAACGGCACAAATATCCATGCCCGAGGGGGGACTCGAACCCCCGACCGTAGTGGCCGTGCAGACCGTGACTGGAGCGCCTCAGTCCCCTCGGCCACCGCGGCCGGCTAGGTTTAGGAGACAATTGAGTAGCTCTCCTAGACCGTTCGCTAATGATGCTGTCATTTATCGGTTAGTAAAGTCTCTAGAAGATTCAAAGCCGCTGCAAAATGATTTAGATTAAGATATGTGCATCGTGCAAAAATTGACAATTGATAATGATAAGTGTGAGGTCAAACCTAAAGGCAGTAGGAGTAACAATTACGAACAACTTAGAAAGAACAAATACAAAATATTGTTGGGAAGGCAAACCGAAGACTACGTTTCATTGGCAGATCACTTAAAAGATGAAGACTACACTTGTGCGTCCTATTTTAGAGTATTACTGCGCATTGTGGGACCCACACAATGTGGAACTGGCGGACGATTTAGAGAAAATTCAAAGAAGGCCAAATTGTTTTGTATTATCGTCATATAGGGGAGAGAATGTCATGGAAATATTGCCCGAATTCGGGTGAAATCATTAAAACAAAGGCGTCATTTGTTGCGGCGAGATCTATTTGCGAAAATTCTTTGACCGACTTTCTCTTCTAAATGTGAACACATATTGTTAGCACTCACCTGCCTAGGGAAACATGATCATAATAATAAAATAAATCAGATCGGAAACTGAAAGATTTAGGTGTTCGTTTTTTCCGCGAGCTATTAGAGAATGGAACTATAGAGAAATATCATAAAAGTGTTCGATGAACCCTCTACCTGCACTTCAATGTGACTTGCAGGGTATCCATGTAGATGTAGATGTAGATTTGTTAAAATGGGTCGCCGGCTGACTTTAACGATCTATGTGAAATACTTTCAAAACACTGTATAGAAAAAAAGCTCGATGATGGTGGATCGATCGGCCCGGGCTGCACTACCACTGTTACACCAGATCAACAATATTTCGAAGCAGCATGGATTGATATACGCGAACAACACATCTAGTGATACAGTGGCGAGCGTGTAGCAGTGACTATAACCAGCAATGGCGGCAACATTCACTACTGATTTTATCACCTTCCTCATTTCATATGTTGTTGTTGGTTTTTTTTTTCTTTTTTTTTCTCTCTCTCTCTTCAGTCGTGTCATCTCTGTACGTGCTATCTCCTATATAAATTTTGCCGTAATGTCTCCGGTCTTTCTTGATGTTTCTCTTTTGATGGCCAGCAGTGTACATTATTATGCATTCCCTTATATCAAAAGACCATTAATATTCCTTTACAGTCCTTGGAATGTGGTCGGGGCAATTCGGATTCATACTGTGTACAGTTGTATTATTCTGTAAGGCACATCACCACGACAGCAATATGGGTATATGATCAATGAGTTTTGTTCGAAACATAACGAAATAGCTTCCGCTGTATGTAATAATAAAGGAATATGGTCTGAATAAATAATATATTTTAGGCAGAAACGTTGAGGGTGCTGAAACTAAGATGTAGTTTAGAAAACACTAACCTTTTCCAGTAGCCTTGCCTCAAAGAAGAAAAAAGTATGAGTGTAAGACACTTGGTAGAAGTACCGTAACTTGGAAATATCACGAATCTCTGACGTATGAAAAAGACTGTGATGATTGCTGCTTTGTGTTACCATTACATTCGAAGAACTGTAGATTATTAGTGTCAGTATAAAGCTCTCGTCTTTTTCTGGAAGAGAACTCTGACGTTTATCACTTCTGAGCGCGACCCTCTTTTGAACTAAGTAATCGAAGAAAGTTTCCAGAGTCGCAAAAGAGATTCAGACTGTCAGAAAATCGGCCCTAATATTGCAGCGCCCACAGAAGCCAGGCTTTATATCTTGCTGGGATTCGCGTTCATAAGGCAGTCATTCGTTTTTGGAACTCAAGTTGCCACCGAGCAATGACCTTTTCTGCAGGAAAAGTGCCCAACGCGATTGCCCGTATTTTTCGAAAATATAATGCGATTTTTCGACCATCATTTTAGATAAATGCGCTGTTATGATCCGTAAAGGATGATATTTCTTTCCTTAAGGCGGGTGTCTATCTTATACTATGTAGTTGTGGCACGTAGAAGCCGATGCACTGAACATAAGCGTCACCCAGGTTTACAGCCTAGCAAATCTACTGTTGCAGATCACTGCCCGGACACAGGTCACCCTATGAAAAATAACAACACGGAGATTCTGACATGCACTTCCAGCTACTGGGATTGTGTTATTAAGGAAGCAGCTGAAATTAAACTAGCGAATCATCCCATAAAAGTGGCAGACGTTTTTTCTTAAATTCTGCACTGAATCCTCCTCTTTCTTGTCATAAAAGACAGGGAAGTTTAATTGATCATTGATATTTACTATCGATACTTTAGTATTGTGATAGTATTCTTGTTCAGTTGTTCTTTGTATTTTATCTTCCCCACATTCATTGAAAAACGAAGTTTAAAATACCTATATAGAGTGCGTCCTACCTCCAGTTGCCTTGAATGTGGCTGGGTGTACTCTAGTTCAACATCCGCGTCGTCGATTTCGTGACTCGGCTACATACCCGTAAGTTTTTGGAATACTCAGTAAGCCGGGAGAAGCTCAGGTCTCTCTCTGTCTCTCTCTCTCTCTGTCTCTCAAACACACACACACACACACACACACACAGACACAAATTATTATAGATGAACCAACTGTTACAGTTACTTTTTCTGGGTTTATCAAAAGATCGATCTTTTTCCGTATGGCATTTATGGCCGTTAGACTCCAACTTGGGTCGTGTTCGCCCTGCCTAGTGTAAGAAGTTTTAGCTGACGCCACTTCGGCGACTTGCGCGTCTAATAAGACCGATAATAAAGTCACATCACAGTCTAACATATACAGTCACGACACTCACTGCTGTAAAAGTTGTTACCAACTGACAGCTGCTGCGACACTAGCGCTCCTAGCGAAGGGCAAGCTGCCGAAGTAGTCATGTTTGTTTATAATCGCTTTTGTACGTAATTAACGAAATACTTACTATAATTTTTGCGTTAGAAACATTATTAAAATATCGACAGACAAACATAATACGGAAAATAATATAAAAATAGCCTCATTTAAGTGATTCAATGGTATAAAGAACAACTCTGTCATGAACAAATACTTACGAGTATGTGTATATTTGCAGCTTATTCCGCTGAAAGTAAGTTGCATATAAACATAATGGTATAATAAATTTCTATTACGGTCTGTTCTTACTATGACAGCCAGTTTTTGACGTGTATCAATTCGGTACGGAGTCTAATGATTCTCACATTTTTACACGTCACTTGTCTTTCTTATATGTGCATATTCTTTTAAGTGTAATTACTTTAGCTTTACAAAACCAATGTTTTGATGATTCTTGCCGTTTGTGGTTCAGATGTAGCAACAATTGTGGAATTGGATTCTTCTTTGTTAGAAAACAGTTTGGTTGCTTTTATCGTCCTATTGCCATGTCTGTGACGTTTTTCCTTCAGCTACAGCTGTGATGGTTGATTTGGTATGTTAAATACCGTATTTATTGCATTCTATATACGTTTCCTATGTTCCACCCTCACCGATTTTACTGGAATTGTAATGAAGAATACTTAACGTTCCTGCGTAGAAATTGACGTCTCTCTGCTAAAGGGCATGTCTCCTGGTGTTTCCTAGGCATTTTTATTTTTAATAGAAAATGAAATTACTCATTTAAAGCCTATATGTTACAGGATGTAATGTACTGTTTTATAAAGAATCTTATGAATCCTAAGAAAGACAAATGGGGAAGCTATTTTTAAATTATTACCTTTTTATGAGGCACTACATACGTTCCCTAACATAAAAAGTATACTGACGTCAATCTAAACGATATTAAAGTATACTGACGTCAATCTAAACGATATTATTGGCACTCATCAACTATCGTATTCAGAAACGTAGCTTGCCGTCCGCTTGGAGCGCTGCTATCGCAGCGTATAACAAGAATCTGTGGGAGTGTCGTGACTGTATATGGTAGACTGTGGTCACCTTGTAATTGTGGCTGTAAGTTTCATCAATACTATTTGTAAAATTTCAGTGTACTGGGTCTCTGAGGGGCTGTCCGCAACACTGTTACATCAGTAATAAATAAGTTTGTTACAACAGTATGTGGTGCCATGCACTAAAAACTTTAAAAAGTGCCGAAAATAATTAATTCTTCTGAGGCGGTGTAGGGGTCACTTGTCTTCTGGGGGGTAGTGCGATGGAGTGGGCACTTGGTTCACTTCTCAAGCATCCAAAATATCTGCAGCTGACCTATGTCAATCCGTTTCAACGTTTAAAACTCGAATACAGACTGCATTGTTCACTACGTCATAGAAATGACAACCCTTCCACGTTATCTACGCCACTGTTACATTTTCGTTCTTTGGGGCCCGCAGTGTAAAATATGTCTTGTAATGACATGATTATTATAATGATACACCAACAAAACCGCTTTATACTTGATGTTATTATTTATAAATCACAATGAGCTCATTTCGGCCTTTAGCCATCATCAGGTGCTCTGTAAATACATTTGAATGGTCTGAATATACATATACGTATTGTAACTATAGATGGAAGTGGTTTACAATATCTTAGTTCTTACCTTACATGGAATATCGTATGTGTCACTGCTGTCTTCAAAACGAAAAAAAAAAAAATCAACAAATGAAAAAAATCATATACTACTATAGATACGTAGATGACACTCTAATGCTTATGGAAGGTAATCCCTCAGACATAGATAATATACACAAAGCACTGAATCAGTTACACCCTAAAATGAAATTCACCATAGAACATGAACATAATAAAACCATCAACTTTATTGACCTATTAGAAACATCAATAACAAACACCACTTTGAAATTTACAGAAAGCCTACCACAACAGACTGTATCATCAATGCACATTCATTCCATCCTAAAGACTACAAACTTGCATTCTTCCACACTATGCTCAACAGATTGACAAATATACCTCTAGAAGACAATGCCATTCAGAAAGAAATAAAAATCTTGGAATACATAGCTCAACAAAACGATTATGATCCAAAAATTATAACACAACTATACTACAAAAAACCACAACCAAACATACTTAATATACATAAAGAAATAACACTAAACACACATTCAGCAACACTAAGAAAAACAACATATATAACCACAACTTATCTTGGAAACATCTCAAACAACATTAATAAATTATTCAATAAAATCAACATCACCTTTGCATATCAAAATAGACAAAACCCTAAACACAAAATCCACAACAACAACTCAAAAATTCCCATATACAACCACCCTGGCATTTACAAAATTTCATGTAACACTTGCCATAAATCTACATAGCACAAACCGGCAGAAATTTCAACATTGGATTTAAAGAACACGCCAGAGACAGTGAAAACAACCCATCTACATTCTTTCAACATCTTAAAACAGAAAAACACGACTTGAAACCCATAAACGAAGCACTAAAAGTCCTCCATATTATGTAAAAAGGAGCAGTCATGACCGTTCTAGAAGAAATAAAAATATTTTTACACGCACACAGTAACCCTCAAAATTTACTGAATGAGAAAACCGACCTTAAACACAAAAAGTATATAGAAAACTTTATTGATATCATAAAATTAGAAAACGGAATAATTCAAGCAGAGATACTAAATAACGTATACCCATAGAGACAAACTAAACAGTGTACTACAGAGATATAACACAATGAAGACGATACCACTAACGAGATATAACAAAATAATTATGAAAAATTTACTAATAATAAAGCATAAAACATCGACAAAATTTATCGAAAATTCTAGTGACAGACCTAATTAAAGCCAAACCCAGTAATACAAACAAATTACAACAGAGTTCTCCACAAAACACTTCAATAGTAACTACGTATACATAGAATATCGCAAAGACACTGTCAACCAAGCTGTCAAGATCTAAATAACGTAAGAAGCTAACAGGCACCAATTGACGTCCAGGTGTAAAACATAAAGACAGCATAGACACAAACGAGGCACCAATCGACATCTAGGTGAAAAATAAAGACAGCAGTGATACATACGATATTCCATGGAAGGTAAGAACTAAGAAATTGTAAACCACTTCTATCTATAGTTACAATACGTATATGTATATTCAGACCATTACAAATGTATTTACAGAGCACCTCATTGTGATTTATAAATAATAACAGCAAGTATAAAACAGTGTTGTTGGTGTATCATTATAATAACCACTGTTACATGTTCACTTACTCTAGTCGTGGAAGGTTACGCAGTTATATTATTAACCGTAGTTATCGTTTAATCGATTCCTTGATTGCAACATTGAGCCAACAGCGGGGAATCTTTGAATGTAATCGACGGTGAAGGCCGCTGTTGGTGTTAACCGCAAAGAGGCCCAAATGCTGTAGGGTTGCGGCTTCTCTTGGTCATCATGCGGAAAAGCGAGCCTACTGTGGTTGGCACAGCGCCATTGCTGTCCTTGCGAATTTCCGCGAAGGCTCAGTTCTAGGTACTGGCTCAAACTGTTGTCTGCACACTTCTGGGAACCTCATGGATTGAAGTAAGCGAAAGGAAACTCTGTGATGTGCCTTGATGACACCACAATGGAATACCTCTGGTACTTAATTTAAAACACTACTGAATTGGAATGAACCAAGAGTTTATAGGCTGCGACGAGTTAGCAGAATCTGAATCCGGCTTTCTTACCAAAAGCAACATATACAGGCTGTTACAAAAAGGTACGGCCAAACTTTCAGGAAACATTCCTCACACACAAAGAAAGCAAATATGTTATGTGGACATGTATCCGGAAATGCTTAATTTCCATGTTAGAACTCATTTTATTACTTCTCTTCAACTCACATTAATCATGGAATGGAAACACACAGCAACAGAACGTACCAGCGTGACTTCAAAGACTTTGTTACCTCCGCCGCATGGAATCCCTGATGCGCTCTCGCAACCCTGGAGAATGGCGTATGAATACGAGTACGAATTGTCTCTACATTTGGTACCGGGGTTGCGTAGACAAGAGCTTTCAAATGCCCCCATAAATGGAAGTCATGAGGGTTGAGATCAGGAGAGTGTGGAGGCCATGGAATTGGTCCGCCTCTACCAATCCATCGGTCACCGAATCTGTTGTTGAGAAGCGTAAGAAGACGTCGTCTGAAATGTGCAGGACCTTCATCGTGTATGAACCACATGTTGTGTCGTACTTGTAAAGGCACATGTTCTAACAGCACAGGTAGAGTATCCCGTATTAAACGTACTCCAGTGAGCGTAGGTGGAAGAACATGAGACCCAATCAAGACATCACCAACAATTCCTGTCCTAACGTTCACAGAAAATCTGTGTTGATGGCGTGAATCGAGGAAGTACAGTACATACTAACGAAACAGTTGGGTATTTTGACAATTGTCTGCACGAATTATTTCATTTTACATTTAAAGAGAAATACTAAAATGAGCTCTAACAAGGAAATTAAGCGTTTCCGGACACATGTCCACATAACATATTTTCTTTCTTTGTGTGTGAGGAATGTTTCCTGAAAGTTTGGCTGTACCTTTTTGTAAGACCCTGTATAATGCGCACAACTATTATAGCATAGTGTCATCTAGGAAAAGAATTGTAAAGAACCTTCCGATTTGTAACACAGTGACCTGTTTGTAATAAAACAACCTCATCTACACCAACCAGTCAAATGATACACAGCTGGCTTTCTTTACAAACTATGCGTAAGAGCCTTGCGTGGGTTCATAAAAATCTATTTGTTGCTTCTTTATTTTCTGCAAGTGTAGATTCAGTACGGAAATGACTTTTGAATAACAAAATAGGCTTCCTTTTGAAGTATGTAGATACATCTGAGACTAGACTATTGACTTCTTGTTGGATTGAACTTTTCATGGTGTTCAAATGTTTGTAAACCTATTGGAGCAAACTGCTATGGTTGTCACTCCCTAGACTTACAAATTACTTAAAATAACCTCTATGATAACACACACACACACACACACACACCCGTGCCCCAGGGAGGACTCGAACCTTCGACGGCGAGCAATCGCGCTTTCCGCAGCAAAGCGCCTTAGAGCGCTCGGCCGCTCCACCGCGGCATTCATAGTGTAGCTGAAGATAAATCCACAGACTCTCAAGAAATCTGGCGCTTCCATGTGAGAGTCGAGATACCACCTGTATTCACGTTGTACAGAGTGACTTTACGGAATACATACCAAGACGTCGCATTGAAAAATACGGGTAGTTTGTAGATGAACATTCCTTTACTATTTTTCAGATTTAATCAGTAAGTATATTCTTTATTTAATTAATTAATTTATTTTTTATTTACATAGACGAGCTTTGGAAACCACCATTGGTTAGATTTCCTGATCTTCGTTTAAAATAAGCGGTGGGGACTTATAAGTGTAACTTTACCACCTTCAGTCCAAACCATTCTCCTATTGTAGCTCCCCGGCAAGTCTGCATGTACTAAGGTAATTGTAAAATTACGACGTCAACCGGTTGGCACACTACTACATTTAGGTTACAGTGTGCCCTATTTAGATAAGTACCTCCATCAAGTGTTTACAGTGGCATCATTTTACATTTGATTTACTTAGTTTTACATTTCTTTGACGCGTCGTTTCTTAGGTAAGAAAGATACGATAGCTTTGTTCCAGTCCTCGATTGGACTGATTCCTTTTGGGAACACCTGAAAGTCGTTCGATTTTTCTGTACAAATCGAAAAGTCATCTTGTATAATCATTAAAGAAAGTGGGTGATTTTAGTTGGAAATAATTTTTCGTAGACGAAACCACTAGCTGTAGGAAAGTGCAGCATGTTGAAGTTGTAGTCAAGTCAGATCGGATCTTGACAATAAAATAGAACTGATATAAATACTTACGAAGAATATAAAACTTTCAATTACAAATGTAGTAGCTACTCAGTAATAACATAATTGATGATATACGGCTGCGAGTGACAGTGCATGACAACATGACGTTGAAGCATCACGTAAATTCAATGGCAAATAATTGAATTCTTGTGCCCGATATTATGTAGGAGGTATGTCCACAAGGTAAGTTCCGTTTGATTATTTAAAACAAACGTGTACAGACACAGAAAAAATGTTTATTGTACAAAAATATACAACTATTAAACTACTTTTCTACATAGCTTCCGAAGTTTCGTAGGCATTTATCATAGCGTGGCAGAAGTCTTTGTATGCCTACTTCGTAGAAGATTGCCGCCTGGGTATTCAACCATGTTGTAACATGTTCTTTCAGCTCGTCATCATCGCTGAGGTGTTGACCACCATGGACAGGTTTTAGGTGTAAGAAGAAAGTCGCTATCAAAGACGTCCCAGTGAAATTCCCGTCAGAGTTGTTTGGTCACATTCGCCTTGTGAAGTCGGGGGGCAACGTGAAGGGAAGAAGAAGACTCCTTTCATCTCTTCTTACACCTAAAATCTGTCCTTGGTGGTCAACACTTCAACGATGATGAGCTAAAAGAACATGTTTGCCACATGGTTGAATTCGCGGGCGGCAAAGTAGTTGAACAGTTGCAGATTTTTATACAATAAATAGTTTTTCTGTATCTATTCACGTTTGGTTTATATAACCAAACGGAACTTACTTTGTGGACATACCTCGTATATGCCTGAGATTTCCAGAATGAATTTAGAACCTACAGCAGAGTGTGCGGAAGGTAGGAGATGTACAGGTAGAAGCGTTGCTGTGATGGGGAGTCGCGAGTCGTCCACGGAGGTTCATCCTGTAGAGCACTTCCTGGATAGTAGGGCACAAATGGAGCAGGTGTGTAGTTTGCGCGCACACTCCTCTCACAGCTGCCGTTGTATTTGAGACCTACAGAAAAAGTGGTTGGAAAAGTGATTTGTATAACTTATTATGTCTTTCGAACGACGAATTGTGATCGGTGCCCGACGGATGGGAATATCTTGTTTTGGCAGTGGTGTAGGAATTCGGTTTCCAGGGTATATCGTGAATGTCTGGAAGAGGGTGTCACAGTCCACAACAGACTAACTACCGGCAGTCCAGCCACTCTAGATGATCATGACCAACGCAGTGTAAAGGCCCCTACACACGATGCGATTTATTGGACCAATTCGTTGGTCAACCGATAATTGGGCGGTTTTAGGCGACACCCGACCAACTTTCCTTGGCCGGTTGGCTGTGCCTGACCACCCGACCTCCGATTCCCCCACCACTTCACCCGACAAATTGTACCGTGTGTATCGCTTCCCCACCAACATCCATGCCTGAGGTCGTCTGCACAGCGAACACGCGAAAACAAAAACAGTTCGACAAACAGACACCAGAACAGAGTGACGCTGCGTGCAGTTGGTCGGAACGTCTGTAGGCTGCTGCCAATTGGTTGGTTCGTTGGACATCTTGTTGGTCGTAAGATATATCGGAGCGTGTGTAGGGGCCTTAAGACGGATCGTAAATAGCGGCAGAATGGCTCACGGTGCAATAGATTACGGTTCAATTCAACAGAGAACATACTAGACACCTCTCCTAGTGCACCATCCAAATGAACACGGATTCCATGGGGTACGGGAGACGGCGCCGCAAGCCGGATGCTTCTATTAACACAACGTCATCGAACACAAAGGCTTTCATCTGTTGCCGATGGGAGTGGTCATTGGAATAATGGCTGAACTTGATATGGTAAAACGAATCACGATTTCAACTACACCTTGCCGATGGAAGGCACCGTGTATGGTGCAGGCACTCGAATTCGGTAGCGTCTCTGTTATGGCCTGAGGTGCCTCCTAGTTGTCCTGGTACGGACTCTGGATGGCTGTGATTCGCAGAGCTGCTCAGAAAAGCAGATCAGCCAATTTTTTGCCTTTCCCACATAGTTGCGGTTCTGCGATGTTTCAACAGGCTCCAACACTTCAAACGTAATCGCTTGTAAGTGTACCGACAATGCAAACCTTAGCTCCGCGTGCAGGGCCAGCACGCCGATGTATAAGGCAACAGTTCGATATTCTCAAATTATCGCCTCTCCGGGTTACATTTTTAAACGTTCCGTAAAGGTGTCTGATGTTAACCATTATTGCCTGAACTCTGCAAGTGCACCTCGCTGCTCAATCACTCAGTGCGTAATTGTTTGAAATTTTACATGTCTCTGCGAAACCCTCAAGAATGATGAAAGGATCTGAAAACTCTGGTAGTTAAGAAAGTGGTAGAAATAATAAGTATGGCATGATTTCACAGCGTTTATCGTGGCCGACCATCTTTTCTCTGAAGTCGTCCATGGTGGTTAGGTGGAATCTGTTTCTATTGGCCAGGGCGGAGCGGCCGAGCGCATTGAGGCGCCATGCTACGATGCCCAAGGCCGTTCCCCGTCGGGGATTCGAATCCTCCATCGGGCATGGATGTTTGTGTCATCTTTAGTATAAGGTAGTTCATAAGTAGTTTGTAAGTTTAGGAACTGATAACCCCGCAGTTAAGTCCCTTAAGCTTGACAAACATTTGAACATTTGTTTCTATTGCAATTGAACTTTGCAGTCTCTGCCAGAGACAGCGTGTATGTGATTTTTTCCCGAGTTCAGCAAGTGCTTCCTTCTGCGACATACTAGTAGAATGGACAACCTTTGCACATCATTCACCAAGTCCAAAAATCGTTACTGGGTTCGGCGATAAACGTAAAATTGTATTCTCGGTCGCTCTTTCTCACAAAACTGGCTTCCAAGAAGTTCTGACTTTACACCTTCTATTTGTGCGACTAATGTTACTTGCCATATTACAACATCGACATCATAATACGTGGAAACGAAAATTAATGTTCCAATCTTTAAGATTAATTATGCAAGTAGGCGAAATAATGTTATATAAATCGTGAGCTATTTAACCACAGACGTGCACGAAACAAAAAAATCGTTTCTGTAGCTAGCCGTAATAGTGGTAAAGAAAGTAGCTGCTTTTATAATTCTGGTGTTACCTTCTCTGCTATGCATTGTTAGCTGAAACTGTCATCACACCAATAATAAGGTTTGGTGACTTCTGCTCCGGGCTCCGGTAAGGTGGTGTGGTAGATATGACACACGAAGGTAACTGCGTTTTGTAAAATCGCTGATGTTTAAAGGATTAATTTGCAGTAACACACGCATGCAGCTACAATGCAACAGCTGCTAAGTCGATGCTGTTGTCGGTAGTAGCCATAGCGAGCGATTTGTGGGAGTTTCAGATGGACGGGAGGCGAGCACGGGTGGACAAGTGGTTAAGGCGACCGCTGGCCCGAAGCGGGAGACCCGGGTTCCATTCTTGTCCCGGATCACATTTTCACTAGTCGCCATCGTTTCATTTCAGTGCCCTAATGCAGCCACTGTCATTCCTTTCTTTCCTGATTCTTTTTCCTTCCTCTTCTTCTAATATATAAAGCAGAGTGTCCGTATGTTTGTACGTGTTGCGTACAAATCTACAGTATTGTTCCAATATTTATGAAATTTTGTACACGTAAGCTTCAATCCATGAGGAAGGCTACCGTAAGTGTAAGAATCGCATTCGATATATAGTTCATGAGATACGACGTCTTAAACAATGAGATGCGCGAAAAACTGCTGCATTTTGCGCCAATGCTGCTCATTTTCTCCTAAACCATTGGGCCGATTTTAACCAAATTTGGAACACACATTCCTTACCGTGAGGTAACAATTGCTGCATGATTAAGAATCACATACGGCACATGGTTCAAAAGATATTACGTCATAACTAATAGAAATCGCAGAAAATGCCATATAATGCGCCGAGACTTTCGAAATACACTGTATGAGAATGACAGTACTTAGCGACTTGCAATAACCTTTAAACATAATTTCAAACCTTTATTAAACTTTTTCTCGCTGGCAACCATAGTAAAATGATGAAAGGAAAAAAAGTTTCTCGCTTACTACGTTTCCGCAGTTTATGGAGTAAAGCTACGTCTCTCGGTATGACGTTACAATTTATAATTTGAACACTACAAACAGTAGCCGCATGAAATTTTACAGACTGTACACACAAATATAGTTGAATGTACCTTTTAAGTTGTATCACATTACAGCACATAGTTCATGAGATATGAGCATATAAATAGTAACGTTCATGAAAACTGCCCCATCACACACCAAGTTTTAATCTATTACTTCTTTACTACTAACTGTATTCCCAAGAGATCTTACAGGCATACAGCCGCTATACAAATCAATAGTATACATGAAAAATAACATGAATAAATATATAAATACCCGGGCAACGCCGGGTCTTCAGCTAGTAATCAATAATTTGCAAAAGAAATGAAAGCACCGTTGTAGCGAAGTCTGTTCTCGTCCATTTACCACAAAATTCGAAATAAATATTTTTCATTTTGAATAGCTACGACGTGGAACAGGTGTATAAGACGGAGACGGAGAGAGGATAGAAGGGGAAGTACAGGAGGGAGGAGGAAATGGAAGACAGAATGAAGAGGAGGAGATGGACAGAGATGAGGGATGAACAGAGATAAAAAGAGAAGGAGCAGGAGGCAAAATGTTCAAATGTTTGTAGAGCTTATGGGACTTAACTACGGGGTCATCAGTCCCTAAACATACAAACTACTTATCAACTTGCTAATACTAAGGACGGCACAAATATCATAGCCCGAGAGGGGGGATTCGAACCCCCGACCATAGTGGCCGTGCAGAACGTGACTGGTGCGCCGTAGACCGCTCGGCCACCACAGCCGGCAGAAATACACTGTGAGAGAGGCTGGGGAGTAGAGTAGGTGGTCAAGCATGTAGGAAAGGACTGATTTTCTTTAGGGCGATTATACGTAGTGTGCTACAGACCCAGTTAACCGTTTTAACTTCACGTTTTGCAGAAAACGGTCAATTTTACTGTATGCTCTGGTTTTAAAGTAAATGACGGATTTCCGAGAAAACATCTTGAATCAAAGTTTTCTCCTTTCATTAATTAATGAATACCAACGGAAATAATTCTGTATGTTGCATGATATTAAACCGAAAAGGAGTCTAAATGACACGAAGCAGTGTTTTCAGTCCCGGTGAGACAAAGTAATGAAATCTGCACCGTACAAATCTGAAATCTGCCAGAGAACAGGTGCTAAATGCTCGGCTAAGTCCTAAATCAGCAGCCACTGGCTCGTGGAACGTTGTGAGTGCGCAAAAAACATGGCGCCGAGCAGTGCTAGCGGCGTCGGGAAAAGTAAGACCAAAGCTGGTTACGGAAAGTTTAAGCCGGTCCATTAGCTAACTACGTGGTCCCCATGGCTAAAGTGCGTCACTGATGGGATTTTCTCTTCCGTAATGCTGCGCCTCGCCTCCAGCTTGTTGTTTAGCCGGAACGGACGAGCAGCTAGCGCCAAGTTTGCGCAAACTGTGACATCTGGAAACAGCGCGTTTTAGAACTTTATGGGAAACAAGTTTGTGCAGGCGACACTCCCTGGGTTTCACTTAACACATAAACTTCAAGAAGAGAATAACAAAAGCAGGAATTAAGACGATCAGTTATTATTGAAAACAACTTATGTAGTTTTGTAATCAAATTTTTCAAGTGCCACCGACAGTTGACTTGATGAAAAAATCGCACTGACGTGTTTTACGGCCCACTTTAGAGTTGTAGTTTTACAAGTTTTTACAAACATTTTGGACCAGAATAATAATCTAAATAATAAAAAATAAATTAATAAGAGTGTCTGAAACCCTTTAAGGGGAAAAATCAGGTAGTAGCGGGTTCCGAACCACCGTCATTTAGCGTCGTAGTCCAACGCCTTGCCCACTACGCTACGGCTGTCAATAAGAACATAAGTCCTTCATTCTCATAATATTGACGGCCATTGTTAACTGATGCTAATATGGTATTTATAGACATTAGATTATCATTTATCGTACGAAGAACGATGTGTTTTAGTTAATTCTTCAGTGCGTCATTGCTTTGAAAAGACAACGTATAAGTTACAATAAGAAAATCATCAAATACGCAACGCAAGATGGCGTATGCCAGAGAGCGTTCTGGGCGAGGAATGTCACGTGACATCTCCGAACGGCTGGTTGTCGTTAATTCAATGGAGGGTGTCAAATCTCCGTTATTTTTGCAAATATGTCTCAGACGATACGAGATATGAAAAATACATAAGGGAGCTAAGTCGTAGAGAATTTTCTCCTCTACCAATTAGGTTATTCAATTTTCGTGTCAGATGAACGGTTCGTTTAGAATTACAATTAAATTACAAACGGCTCTTTTTTTTATTACTACCGTATTTTCAGACCGAAAAATTTAAGAAAGGGCGGTTCTGGTCTCTGGTGTCCTACAATCATGTCTGTAAAATTTGGTGCTGATCGGTTGAACGGTTCGTCTTAAAAACAGGGAATACGTTACGGACAGACAGACGGATAGACAGACATACATCCCAAAATCGCCGTTATTTTTGCAAATATCTTTGAAACGCTACGAGAGATTAAAAAAAAAAAAAAAAAAAAAAAAAAAAAAAACATAAGAGAGCAAAGTTGTAGAGAATTTTCTCCTCTACAAATTCGTTTATTCAATTTTCCGTGTCAGATGAATAGTTAAGCCGTTATTTTCATTTAAATTTCGAGCTGGCAAAAGTCGATCGCAAAGGCCCACTTTTAGTGTTACTACCGTAACCCAAAGTGGGCCAAAAAGCTCTTTGTTAGGAAATTTACGAAGACTGAATAATATTTGTCAGTTTCAGTTAATGCACAGAAATGTATCTATTTCTTTCTTGTGTTCGTTTATCGCCTTTATTCTCCTCCTGCCACAAACTGTACATTTCACAGGACTGTAGGCTGTCTGCAGCGAAATGCGTCCGACAGTTTTGTTTGGACGCAGGTCATCCCTAAGTGCTGACGGAAAGTCTCGCCGGCCACGAGCTTAATTCTTATGAACAATACGACCTAATAATTTAATGTCCAGGTACATTTAGAGGAATATTAGGTAACTGACAAATGTATTCCGAACAGACTAAGTAATAAATAAGTAATAAATTGAAACATCATGCCTGAAAGAGAGGTGTGTCAAGCATTTCATTGTTATGACACCATATCTCCTGACTAATATATTACGGTACAATATAATTTGAAAAGTACATTTAGTGGGATACGTGTATACAGACTGCAAGTTTTATCTCGAATAGTCAGTAGTAAAGACGTGATAAATTGTAATTTCATGAACGTTATCTCATGAACTATGGGTAATGATATGACCTAATTTTGAAGATACGATAGTGGTAAAGGATCTTATTGTCTGTGAAATATCTGTACAATTAGTAATGTAGAAGTAATAAATTGAAACGTAACGTCGAATGCTGCTGTTGTACTGCATGTACAGTGGAAAAATAATAAGCGACAAACTTATTTCGTTTCATCATTTTTCGTGGTTGTCAGCGAGTAGAAGTTTTACAAAGGTTTTAAAGTAAGTGCAAAGTTTGTTACAAGTCGCTAAGTGCTCCAGCCTCGAATAGTGGAAGAACGAATTCTCTCATTCACGCTTTTCGTAATGCGGCCGTTTTTCGCGCATTTAATTGCTTATGGTTTGTCATGAAATATGTGTCGTAGGTAATTCTTTCACCCACAGCTATTGTTGATAACGACATGGTGTATGTGTACAAAGTTTGGTTAATATCGGTCTAGTTGTTTAGGAAGAGATGTGGAAAATACACAACCGCACACACACACACACACACACACACACACACACAAATACATCCATTGTTGTAATGTGTGTTGAGTTTTATTGATGTTAGAAAATTCCTGTGCGAGAGTAGCCTACCGCTCATGAGAGTGCAATAGGAACATTTAAGTAGATACAACCTTCACCTTTGTTGAAGACGAGCAAGGACACGGTTTTCAAAAAACGATGTATAGTTATATGAGGTACCGCAACTATGCAGGATTTCAGTTAAGCAAGCAGCGTAATCTGTTGCGTTCAGGCCAAGTTTCTGAAAATTAAATACCTGCATTATCTGAGTACCATGTCTGACACATGTGCTTGTAATCACTAGAAGGCAACGTCAGACGAAGGAAACACTCACAAATCACAAGTATTGTATTCGACAACAGCTGATTCTTGGCAAACCGTTGCCACTGATAATGAGTTTCCTAGAGAGGTGATCAGCTTTAAACTGAATTAGCAGTTTCCAATAGATTTGTCTGTGCCTGTTTCTTCACCTCTGCTTCGTTTCTGGATTAGCGCCTCTCCTTTCACGAAAAAAAGAAAAGTTACACAGAGGAAACACTCGACCCTAGCTCACATTTACGTGACATGTTGAAATGTCATGCGAGTCCAATATTCGAAATCAGATACGGGCTTCTGCGCGCTACCCGAGTACACCTCGCTGGCCAGCTCAGAATATCACTTTGCCACAGGCTTTTGTCGATCCATTGTACTGGTATTGCATTTGGTAACGAAATATCCGTGAAAGCTACCAGAAACGTGAATGAAGGAGATATATACGAATCAGTGTTATGAAAAGTAGAATTCTCTCTTCATGACGACAGTTATTAATACCTATAATAATCGACTTTTATTTTCACTTCAAGTTTGCATCCACATAGTGCCACAATTAGGTTTTCTTCTGCGATTGTTAGCACCATACTGATAATGCTATTTCTCAGGTTAAGTAAGACAAGTGCATACTAGTTATAGTAAGTAGAGTCTGAAAAATACATTCCTTGTCACTTGCTAATAAACAGAGGCTTCGTTGGACAGGATTAATCACAAGCAATCATGGGTGTTATGTCGCTCAGTATATACAGAGTATTACCAAAAGGTACGGCCAAACTTTCAGGAAACATTTCTCACACACAAAGAAAGAAAATATGTTATGTGCACGTGTGTCCGGAAACGCTTAATTTCCATGTTAGAGCTCATTTTAGTATTTCTTGTTAAATGTAAATTGTCAAAATACCCAATTGTTTCATTAGTATGTACTGTACTTCGTCAATTAACCGATAGGTGGCCCAATTGAAAGAAGGTAATGTTGACTTCAGTGCTTGTGTTGACATGCGACTCATTGCTCTACAGTACTTGCATCAAGCACATCAGTACGTAGCATCAACTGGTTAGTGTTCATCGCGAACGTGGTTTTGCAGTCAGTGCAATGTTTACAAATGCGGAGTTGGCAGATGCTCATTTGATATATGGATTAGCATGGGGCAGTAGCCGTGGCGCGGTACGTTTGTATCGAGACAGATTTCCAGAACGAAGGTGTCCTGACAGGAAGATGTTCTAAGCAATTGATCGGCGTCTTAGGGAGCACGGAACATTCCAGCCTATGACTCGCGACTGGGGAAGACCTAGAACGACGAGGACACCTGCAATGGACGAGGCAATTCTTCGTGCAGTTGACGATAACCCTAATGTCAGCGTCAGAGAAGTTGCTGCTGTACAATGCTGTACAAGGTAAAGTTGACCACGTCACAGTATGGAGAGTGCTACGGGAGAACCAGTTGTTCCCGTACCATGTACAGCGTGTGCAGGCACTATCAGCAGCTGATTGGCCTCCACCGGTACACTTCTGCGATTGGTTCATCCAACAATGTGTCACTCCTCAGTTGAGTGCAAATGTTCTATTTACGAACAAGGCTTCATTCCACCGTGATCAAATTGTAAATTTTCACAATCAACATGTGTGGGCTGACGAGAATCCGCACGCAATTGTGCAATCACGTCATCAACACAGATTTTCTGTGGACGTTTGGGCAGGAATTGCGATTTGAATAGAAGTAATAAAATGAACTCTAACATGAAAATTAAGCTTTTCCGGACAAATGTCCACGTAACATATTTTCTTTATTTGTGTGTAAGGAATGTTTCCTGAAAGTTTGGCCGTACCTTTTTGTAACACCCTGTATACTTGGGTTGGAACAATAGTGGCAACACTGTTGTGCAGACGCTATGCACTGGACTCTTCTATTGTCGCTGATATCACACCTTACCTCCGTGCAAACGGACTCGCCGTCCCACGTCACCGGCGTGCGAACAATCGAGGGAAACAGTCACTTGTGAACGAGCGGTCTAACGGTGTCACTATGTTTGCGAAACAGAAAAAACGGAGTTGGATCAAGATTGAATGTTCCAGAGGTCGTAAAGCACGACAGTATCATCAAGGTCTTCAAGAGGTGCGGGAAATCGGCATTGCCGTACAGAACAGTGGCACGTTGGGTAAAAGCCTTCATCGAAGGTCGCCAAACTGTGGCGGAAAGGCATCGGGCAGGTCGTCCCAGCGCCTCTGAAGAAGCATACTTGCCGGGTTAGTGGACAGTGATCTATGCCAGACGATTCGTAAGCTCGCCCACGAAACGGGAATAGCGCATACGACTGTGAAAGTGTTATCCTAACGCAATACGTTCTTCCAAGGCAGACCGTCAATGCACAATATTACTGTTTGTTTTTGGAGCTTCATCTGCAACCAGCTTTGAGAAATAAACGGCCACACTTTCTGCGAAACCCTCCCATCAGTTTGCACGACAATGCGCAGGTGCATACATATTACGCTGTGGCTGCTCGGTCGATGGGAATGGGAAGTACTGTACCATCCACCATACTCTCCGGACTTAAGTCTTTTTGACTTTGATTTGATTCCTAAGACGAAGGAACCAGAACTGTTCCAGAGATTCGACAGACAGCAGACCGGAGAGTAATTGACAACAGAACCCGACAGTAACAACAGTTTTGCCCATATGATGATGAAATTTTGCACACCTGAGGTTAAAAAAAAAAAAAAAAAAAAAAAAAAAAAGAGGAAGGTCACTGTCTATATATGATTTCCTACGGTGCATGGCGGAGGGTACTATACTCCAGACACCGTTTAACCGACCACCATGACGTTTGGAAGATGTATATGTAATTTTTCATATACTGGTGATGGAGGAGATTGACAGAGATCGGGGGGGGGGGAGGTAGGGGATAGATGGGTGGATCATAGGATCGTATGTAGCGGGGGAGGATAGGTTAGTATATATATATATAGAGACAGAGGGGGGAGGAGGAGGAGGAGATGGACCGAGAGAGAGAATAGAGAAGTACATGTATTAACTGAATATTAGAAATATCCGAGCTACGCCGTGTTTTCAGCTAGCTATTACAGAGGCAAGCGTAAAGGACGAAGAGGAAGGTAAGACTTAGGCATAGCGATGATGGTGAAGTGATGGGAAAGAAATTAAGGAAACTAAGAAGTTGCGAAGCATTGTTAGGTTCGCTTGTACTTAATAACAATGAAATGGTGTATTTGTACTAAAAAATTCACGACGTAAATGTCGATATCGATGTGCCCTCCTAGTGTACTAATGCTCATTTGTACAAGATGTTCATGCTGGCTACGAAACCGTTTAGTGCGTGGGGAGAAATTGTCCCACTCTTCCCTAAAGGCAGTTTTTAGCAGTTCTTGCACGGTTCGGAGGTTCGGGGGGGGGGATTGTTTCAGTGAAAAACATGTCTGCCAAGAGCACTCCAAACATGCGCTGTTGGGTCTGGGGAGTCCGCAAAACGACTTCTGTCTTTTCAGTTTACCATGGTGAAGTTACTGAAACATACCAGTAGAAAGCTAAGTTACGTCCGATATGCATTCATCTTCACACAGACTCCAGAAGCCACTGTACAGTGTCCTTGGTACAGTTTTACCAATTTCAAACTTTTACGAAATTTTTACTCGCCGATAACCTTGACAACCTAGCGTTGCCTATGGGAAGGTACTGAATAAAGGAAAGAAACGAAATGCTTTCGGTGTTTCTTATTTAATAGTTTCACAGGTAGTATCTGCAGAGTGTTTCCGTAAGAGCTAGAAAAAAATTGACAGGACATAGAGGGTGCTCCGCTGAACTATTAGGGGTACCGAAACTGGGGTTGGAGAAGTCAGCTTAAGGAGATAATCCGGTTCTCCACTTTCCGTACCGCAGATTGTTGAGTGGAGCATTCTTTAAGTCCTGCTAAGTTTTTGGACGCTGCTACGGATATACCCTGATATACCCATAACAACTACGAACATTATAATAGCAACTTGACTTGTTTTTAAACTCGTTTGCTATTCTTGTTGAATCTAACATCGAATCACTATTGCTGTACTCAGATCTAGTGCATTTTTCTCCTAGTAATGGAGGTGTTTTTGTTAGTATACATCAAGTAGATACTTTCTCTAAGTCGTTCTAGATTCCTTACAGTTGTGCAAGAATGGAACAACAAAGCTTCCTCAGCAGTTTATGGAACTGCTCACACACATGAACAGCAGGTTTGTTTGTTAGTGACGGTTTGTGTCGAGAAAAGGTGGCACCATGCAGCACTTCCTTTGGACACTTTTGCGTTATCTAAATTTCCACTTAAAATACACCATCGAGCTTTATTATTCAAATATATTTTATACTAACTAGTCAACCACGTAGAATCGCTTTTGAAAAGCTTCAAGTTCAGAATCTGACTCTTCAACGATGACTGTGATATGTAAGAAATCGTGTGTGAAAACAGCGAGTTCCTTTTCACGTGAGTCAAGATCACGTATCGGTGTTGAATTTTTGTCTCTCCGTAGAAACTTTGTTCTACTGGCCTGAATTTGTATTTCAAGTGAACATTACGTATGAAACGTGTATTTGTTCAGTCAAGTCTAACAAAATACCATTGTTAACAAAATTAGTCTATCATTATGAATCTGTTTTAGTAAACTACAATTAAACGAGAGTAAAGTACGCAATTTCACCGTTTGAGTCTGTCTGAAAGATATGCATTCAGTGTAAGCTAAGAAGATGGCTCATTCAACAGTTACTTAATGCATTTCTTTAAGGAAAGAAAATTCAAGTTTTACATCTTGTGATCAGTACAGACGGAGGATAAATGTGTGATAGAGAAGATAGGGGGAAAAATCAGCCGTGTTATTAAAATTGAACCATCGCACCAAACGTCTTACGTAATCCAGGCAGTACCCCAGTCTGGTTGCTAATACTCAGATTACGACTTCGCTTACTAAAAAGGCTATGCTTTCCTTACCGACTTCCTTATTTCCATCTGTACTGACAAACTTTCTTTCGGAATGGGAGTGGTATGTCTTGAATACCTCACTGTCTTGATCGCAATAGTGACACGAAGCCCGCTTTGCCAGGCACCCAGAGTTGAAAGAGTACAGTTAAAAGTCAGTTTGGAGACTTTAGGAAATTATTTTTGGCCTACTTGAAGCATGGGTCGTTTCCTTCTTCTCTGGCACGAGGCCTCATCCAGTTTCACATTTCACTGCCTTATTCAGCAGGCGCCGGTCTTCTCCCAGGCATTGTTTGACGTGTAACGGTTTCATTTCTTCCGCTGTTGTAAGGTGGCATCTCCAAAAGACACAGGAAACATAAACAATAATTTTCTAAATTACCTGCTGTAGGGAGTTTCTTTCATCGCTGTAGGGACGGATACTATGCTTCCAGGTACAGACTGCGTGAATCGTCTAATCTTTCACAGATTTCAAGGAATCTAAGCTTAACATCATACAGAAATTTATTGAATTAACTTATAGAGCTAGTTGTAGTGATCCCTTTTCTTTGTGCGTGTGTGTGTGTTTTTTTTTTCTTCTTTTTTTCCCCTCGTAATTCATTTTGAACATTGCGATCTGATCGGCATCTGTGTACGACAAACTCTCGCCTGGAATCAATTTCCTGCTGAACTGAATGCACTGCGTCATCAATACTTTACTATTGCCACCAATTTATCACATCACCGATATCTATTCTTCTACTTTCGACAAAGAGGCGCATATTACCGGAAAATAAATTCACGAAAAGTTATGAGTATGCAGAGCACCAAACCGACCACATTTTAGAAGAGATTCGGCAAGACTGTAGATGTCATTACTGAAGCATAGTTACAGTGCTTTTACATAATTTTAGTACAGGTTCTGTAACCAAATTTACTTCTATTTTTTAAAATGTATTACCATGTTGACGTTGGTAACCTGCTAAAATGTTACACTAGATTCTTCAAATATCAGTTACAGTACGAAACTCTTTCCGTCAGCTTAATCAATACTGTTGTTGAAAGTGGACTCAAATACGTTTCCATTATTCTGTAGCAGATTAAGTAACGGTATCATTCTTTTTAACCTCATAGCTAATACAAAACTAACATTGGCAATTAACATTTCACTTTCTTCATGTGAGAATATATTGCAGATACTGTCTTCGGACGATGAAAGAGGTACTTCTTCTTTTATCATCTGAAAAAAGGTACTCAGTATGAACAATGTTACAGCAGTTTTCAAACAGCTCTGTACCTCATGATCATTACCATTAGTGTGTTGGCGAAGTATAACTATAGTGTTGTGCTTAAGATTCTGTTGTACTACGACATTCAACTATATGCACTGTTCGAAATTTGTTGTCGTATTCAATAAACAAACATTCGATTTCAAGCCTATACAGTTTTATCACCAACTACGAGCGAGATCCGTACGTACATGTTTGTACAAATTATATACATGTGGTGGCTGTTTGTTCGTACATTACTGAAATTATGATAATACATTTACTGAGCAAGTTTTCAATATATTGTGGAAAAACGTCTATACCGTATACACATAAGGATCACTTTCACAACATTGTCGAAAGTGTAACTAACAAAATAACTTACTCATAATAGCACTGCAATACATAAATATGTTTTCTTTAGAGTCATTTGATTACCCTCCATTATGAGACACATAGAGGGTACTCTGGACGCTCTCTTAATCTGCTTTGTATATTATACTCTTTGTCTACTTCATTGCTTTTCCCTTCTACAACAGCCTTTAATATATGTCATAATGGATGTATCATTAATCTACTGTCAGAGGTATTCCATCACGTCTTTTCACACCGATCTTTTACAGTACTTCTTCATTTCACATCTTATCTCGACACTTAATTTCTGACACTCTCCTACAGCGTGACTATCAAATGCTATGGGTTATTTCTGTATTTTAGACTGTAGACTTTCGTTTTCTTTCTGCGATACATTCCAAACGTACACTGTCAGGAGTCTCTTCTTCATTTCCTCAAGTCCCAAGGGACTGGAAAAAACATAACTGACTTTTGGTTATAAGAATGGTACAAGAACGGACCCATATAATGACTACTGCCATTAACATCAGTTTATTGCAAAATTTTTGTACATATACTCACTCCGATTATAATACATTTCCAGGAGAAGGAAAAACTTCTTTCGACGCCTCAGTACGGCTTTAGAAAGCTCCGCTCGTGTGAAACTTAGCTTACCTCTTACTCACACGGTTTCGTGGATGCCATGAAAGAAAGGCAGTAGGCAGCCAGGTATACTGCTTAATTTACCAGTGTCGCGCTGCAGATTGCTAACGAAGGTATGAGCATATGGAATAGGTTCCCAGATACGAGTTAAGTAATAGACTCCAGTACGTTGTTCTAGTTCTCGAATGTTTGATGTACAAGAAGGTGTCGTTCGTGACGGGAGTAGAATACAAGAGAACTTAGACAAAAATTCTACTTGGTATGGTGAACGGCAGCTAGCTCTTACAAATGCAGATAAGTAGGAAAAACAATCTCGTAATGTTCGAATGTAGTATTAGCAATGAGCTACTTGACACTTTGTAATCGATTAAATATTTAGGGCTAACGTTGAAGAGCGATATAAAGTGGAACGAGCGTCTAAGAAAACTTGTGGGAACGGTGAAGGGTTGACTTCCCGTAATTGGGAGAATTTTGAGAAGATTTGGTCCATCTGCATATAGAAAAATAATGCGATCCATTCTTGAGTACTGAATTGTTTGGGATTTCTGCCAGTTCAGTTTAAAGGAAGACAGAAAAAATTCGGAAGCGGAAGCGATTTGTTTCTGATACTTTCGATCAGCATGCATGTTGTGGAGATGGTTCAGGAAATGAAGTGGGAATTCCTGGAGCGAAGTCAACGTTCTTTCTGAGAAAAACTAATGAGGAAACTTAGAGCGCGGGTAACTGAGGCCCTTGCAGTTTTGTCCCCCTAAAACATCGAAACAACAACAACAAATAACTTAGTGCGCCAGAATTTGAAGCTGACTGCAGAAAGATTCTACTGCTGTCAACTTACATTTCGCATAAAGACTACAAGAATACGATAAATTAGGGCTCGTACGGAGACTTCTGCCAGCCACCGTATCTACATCTACATGGGATACTCTGCAAATCACATTTAAGTGCCTGGCAGAGGGTTCATCGAACCACCTTTATACTATTCATTCCTATTGCATTCACGAATAGCGCGTGGGAAGGAAGAACATCTGAATCCCTCAGTTCGAGCTCTGATTTCTCGTATTTTATTCTGATGATCATTTCACTTATATAGGTGGGAGTCAACGATATATTTTCGCATTCGGAGAACAATGGTGATGATTGGAGTTTCGTAAGTAGACCACGCCGCAGCGATCACCGCCATTGTTGTAATAATTCCCATCCCAGGTCCTGTATCATTTCCGTAACGCTGTCTCCCCTGTATCGTGACAATACAAAACGAGCTGCCCTTCTTTGGACTCTTTCGATGTCCTCCGTGAAATCCACCTGATAAGGATCCCACACTAGACAGCAATACTCCAAATGAGGACGGACAAGTGTAGAGTATGCAGTCTCTTTAGTACTTCTATTGCATCTTTTATGGGTTCTGCCAATAAAACGCAGTCTTTGGTTCGCCTTTCCTACGACATTATCTACCTATTGTTTCCAGTTTAAATCTGATGTAATAGTAATTCCTAGATATTTAGTGGAGTTTACGACATTCATATTCGAGTGATTTATCTTGTAAACAAAGTTTAATGGAGTTCTTTTCGTACTCAATGGACGTATGGTGGCATGTGGAGTATGTATGTAGATGTAGATCATTTCGTACCATAATGCACTTTTATCGAAGAAGTGTTTTATTTACATTTGTCAACCGGTCTCATCCTTGCTTCGATCGTCTTACGGAACGTTATACATCAGCAGTGCAACGTGAAAGTGAGTTACATGATCTTACGGCAGGCGAAGTATGTAATTGAGTGCTCCATTTCACTTCACATTGACACAGATACATGATGCTAGTCAACTAGTTTACATAAACAATGATTGGAACATTGTACCTTTCGTACCTTTCCTCAACAATAGCAATCCACTTCATGGTCACGGAGCTATTAGAGAGTCGCTGTGAGAACGTCTTCCGCGAACCACATCATCGATTGCCTGGAAAATGTTGTCTGTGGTCGATGTCGACGAATGTCACGCATGACTGTGAGGCCTTGGAACCTTTTAACTATGCTATACTGTAACTCGTGCATACATCACCAGAGTCTCATGATGAAGCAGAATTTATGCGTTTTTCCCACAAAAATCGTACTGTCTCGCGTACATCGCTCCAGAGTGCATCTCCACTTGCCGCACCGTTTTGGCCGACACTGTGACTATCTTACCACATGTAAAGCAGCAGAACTGTGTTGCAAGAAGCATCGAACACGTTCTCTTCTTGCCAATCCGACCTCTCTTCTTGCACAGCAATCCTACCGTGGCCGCGCGGGAGTTTCGAGTCCTCCCTCGGGCATAGGTGTGCGTGCTGTCTTTAGTGTAAGTTAGCCTAAGTAGTTTGTAATTCTGGGAACTGATGATCATAGCAGTTTGGTCCAATAGGTTTACAAACATTTGAATATTTGAACTGAAGTCTATACGTTTACCATAGCTTGTCAGTTGAATTTATAGATATACATCTACCTTTGAACTAAATAAATAGTCTTTTAACCGTTTACAAATTGATGGATTTTCATTATGTAATTAATACTCACACAAATCTGCACCATTTTAGACAACCATATAAACACTGACTTTCATTATACCTGCGTATTATTGACAGAAGAACATACATTTTCTTTCACTTTCACATTATATATGGTGTATCTACATTTTACACAAATGAAAAATTATGATCCCACATACGATTTGAACACCTTTATGACACAGTTTTTATAGTAATTAGTGGTTTTTCTCATTATGCGTCTCATTCACGTTACTTTAGTAAATTACTTGTAATACATCGTTAATTGCACTCTCAGTGAGCGTTTATACTTATTGTGGCAGTTGACTTAGTGGGAATTATGTATCAGTAATACCACTGACGGTGTTACACTTATTTGTTTTGTGCACTTGTATTATCATACCCAAACATATCCGAACGACCAGAATTGTGTTCCGCCTAATATGTATACATGCCAAATAACATACCTGGGTTACGATATAGTCTTTCGACTATTCAAAATGGATCCACTAAAGACCACTTGAGAAAGCTGCTCTTTACGGCAATAATTCCAGACGTAAATAACACTACGTTATTGCAAATAGATGGAAACACGATATTAAGCTCTTAACGTTTGTAAACTCTCTTTATTGCAATAAATGACATATCAAAAGAATTACCACACCCATTAGAGTCTCATATAACAATCTCTGCCACATGAAGCATTCAGTAATTCCGAGACAACATTTAATATTTCCCCTGAACTTCATTTAAGATGTTCTGGTTGTAGTCGGCGCATCCGCATCTTATTCGTACATACGCTTTCGACACAGCTCATAGTTAAAGAAATGCGGTTAAGGCCCATTGGTCCGTGCTAGGTATTCTCTTCTAAGTCAACACAATGGCAGGCTACGTACTGCGCTTTCAGAGCCACGGTCTCTGTCAGCGCTAGGCAGACGTCGAGCAAACGTATTCTGCCTATAAGCGTTCTAGATTACGTTTGGCAACTCTGTCAGAGGCGAGTTACTTCCTGATAAATTAACTTGATTTTTCACATCATTTCCATTCAATAATCTGAGTGATTGTTACTTAAGATCTGATATATATAGTTATTAATTCATGTATTGGAGTCGAGGAAGTATTCCCATGTGAAAATTGCCTAGCAGTGTCTTGTTTTACGTTTCCAATTGTTTGGTCCAGCAACTACTGGGGCAGTAAGAACCAAGTGTTTGGTAGGTATGGGGTAGCGTAATCACATCGGTTTGTGTAGATAGTCTCTTGCGGGTAAATTTTTAGGTATTCTGTGATAGAGCTACAGGTATGGTAAAGCAGTTAACAATCCGAAGATTTGTTTGAACACCACAGTGATTTACTAGGCATGGACATGTTTGAAGGTGTATACCGTTTTCTTCCTCCGAGTATCAAACTGGAAGACCTAATGTGGAGAAAGTAGTAGATTATCCAGGTTGGAAATCAATAGGGAATTCTTAAAAAAATTATTTCTTTCAAAGTACTTTATTTCCACGACGGAAATCTCTCATATTATTTGCTCAGGTGGTTTATCGATTATGTGCCTATAGAAACCAACTGATTTCCAGTTAAAGCTATCGCCGACCCATGTTGAAGTGTATTTTAGCCCAGAAATAAATTTTCTTGACCTTGGACAACTGATTATGAAATGAGTAAAAAGCCTTAAATGCTCTTCAACATACGTGCTCCACCAGGGTATGTAGATAATAATAGTAATACTGACAGTAATAATCGAATTACCTAGTAAAGTCACACCCTGCAGTGGTGACTCTCGAACTAAGCAATTCATTGGTATAGTGTAAATTTGATAATGTCTTCGCGTCGCGATAGGTTGGAAAGTGTCATCTTTACATCCAGTTGACACTTGGTTAGTTTAATTTCTGTGTCAGAAGTTTGCTCACAGTTGCTCATTTCATTGAGCGCCATTTTCTCTTCGCCGCCTCTAGTAATTACGTATGGTAAGCGCATGGTACGTTACAACACCATCACAAGACTGGTGTATCTCGCAGTAGTAGTCTGGTGAATCTATTCTTCTTTAATAGTTGCTAAGTGTGAGTTCGATTCCACCGTCAGAAATATATTTTTAACAGGCACGATCATATCTACTTCGGCTCTGGTAACATCAAGCGAAGAATGTGAAGTGCCACCTAGTTCAAAATCCGAATTAAACAAAAATCACTTCGCTATCAACTGGGAAAGAGCCGATTTATAGTTGTCAATAACAGGCAGAATACACAGCAATCAGTAACTCTGTCGCCAGAAAGCTTCCCTTCCATTACAAAATTTTATAAACCTGTGGTCCTTTAAGGTCACCATGGATCTTATTAGATTTGAACTTGTGATCAAATGTTAAAATGTTTGTAGAGTCTATGGGACTTAACTACGGGGTCATCAGTCCCTAAACTTACAAACTACTTATGAACGGTGTCGCGAATTCTGGGCCCAGTGAATTCTGGGCCCAGTGAATTCTGGGCCCGGAAAAGGTCGGGCCACTAATCCTCCTCCCCCCCCCCCTCCCTCACGCAGGGATAGGTGCCGGCACTCTGTGGTGCCGGCCGGCAGGTAAACGAGCCGACTACATTATTTTGCGCCGGTAGCTTGGTTCATGTAAACACACTCGGCCCTGAAATACTTTTCTACAAACATTACAAGGCAACAGTGACTGGCATTGTTATAGTACATGTGGCTGCAATTCGAGTGGTCAGAAAACATTGTGAGCCTGTGTTGTCGGCAATAACAATTTTTATGGCCCGTGCAAACGTAGCTTTACGTGCTGTACTGATGAAAGAGGTGTGGAAATGATCAAAGAAGAAGCGAAAGTGATACAGTCGGAAGTGTTCATGTAATTTCTGTTTGGAAACTTTTACTTATGATTGGATATGCAGAAGCTACAATGGAAAACCTGAAAACCAAATTACAAACACAGAATTTTAAAATCACGTCTGTTTGACAAAGAACATTTAAATTAACGTAAAATAAAATCTGTTCCACACCCATCGACCTGCGAATGTTAGACCTTCATGTAATGTACAAGAACAAGGAGTGTGCACGTATAGGGGAAATAATCTGCGTATTGCTTCCCATCTCACTCATAGCGCTAAATGTGCATGGCCCCTACATATGACTTCGAAACAGGAAAACCCTTTCTATTTTGTAATTATAATCCTGCATAACGTTGTTAGTATTGCCAAATGAAAAATATATAGAATCAGCAATATGAACGCGCGTATTAAGACATACATTAAAACGAGTATGTGAACCATAAAATAATTTACATAATAAGAGTGCGTGTTTACGGTTACAATGAATGTCATGATTTTCCATACCATGACGTTGTTCTTCCGGCAGCAGGATATTTTGTTTCCGTTGGTGGTCATTTGAAGGGCGGTGTTAACGCGGCGGTGTTAACAGGACGGCATAAAATCATAAATCTTAAAGTAGGCATTAGGAGAAAATTAATTTTGCTCATTTATTTTTGCAATCTGTATCTCAAACGTAGAGTCGCTTTTGTGCACCATTTCCATTTGATCTTCAATATTATCTATGCTAAATTTCTCCTTGTCAAAATGCAAACCTAATGCAATTTCTTGCTACCATAAGTATTTTCTTCAAATCGCCACGTATGAAGGACCTTCGAGTCTGGCCAGTGGAAGGGCTTCTCAGCGACAGGAAATTCATAAACCCCATAATTTGCATATTTGGGTTATTTTGTGGTATATTATCACGCAATCGCACTTTAAGATCATGTGTCGTTCTGAACGCAGTTTTAACTCCTTGCTTCCAAAAATGTATATTTTAGTTTTTCTGACGGCTTGCCAGTTGTTATTCTGTTTTGAAATCACGTACAGGGGATATGCGTATGTAGTGGTAGGAGCGGGAAAAGAAGCCATGTACAGCTTATGTCACCTACGTGCGTAGGTATGTATGTGAGTTATATCCAATGATCTTTAATTATGTGCATAATCCTACCCTTTTTTCGTACGCCATCATATATTATGTTCTTTACATTACATATACCATCCAGAGGTATGAGGAGTATATTATTTTAATATAAAGTGTTGTAAAGAAGAATAGATACGATTTTTAAATTACATTTTTGTAATTAGGTTTTTAAGTTTTCCATTGTTTTTGGAGGTAGTTGACATTGGCTGAGCTGGTCATAAGTAAAACCTTTTTGAAGATTTAGATGTAAATGATTGCGACAGAGAGACAATATATTACAAAAAGTCACAGTGCTCCTTATAAGAAATTTGCTTTTTCCAGAAAGTGATCATGTTATGTTTACGGAATTTTCGTAATAAACAGACTCCCATCACACTTTATCCAAGCTTTGGACTGGCTAAATGACAAGAATACATTGTCATTCAGGCGTGTTTAAAATCAGTTTTTATTTTATTTTATGAATTTTTAAATTATTATTTCTTTGTACGTTTTTACACATACGTTGTCTCATACTAGGCCAATGAATTTATTCTAATTTTTTAAAGTAAGAGATCGCTTTCAAACAGGCCCTGATGTCACTATCCTCTTCGTACTTTTGTACTATTTTTTATGCTTTCATCGAGTTTCACATATGGTTCTTTTTTTTTCCCCTCCATACCTAACTCTGATCTCATTAAAGCACGTGCCGAGTTCTCTGCCTCCGTCTTCATGCACTTGATTACGTCTTTAATTTTAGGATTCGGTTTCCCAAGCAAATTATTAATCTTGTTGTGCCAACCTTCTACAGCGTTGGTGGTACGATGATGGTGCAGTCTGTAGCAGCTCCAAACTCTTATCGGGACTTCATCGTTTTCTAACCACCTGTCTACGAAATAGTCGAAAAACAGACAGCTTGGGGATATCTGGTGCTTGTGAATGGATTTCGAGCCAGCCATTGCAGACATCTTCCGGTCGAAGGAATTTCAGAGAAGCACACATCTGAATCTGCAACCTTACTTCTTCCTTTTCTCTGTATTCGGAAGCAAGTCCCAAGTCTTGCATTTTCCTCCAGAGAGATTTCTTCATGTGGAAATCGCAGCCATGAACTTGAACCGACGGGAGCACAACTTTTAATGCAGAAATAATAATTTCAAAATGAATGGTGACATTTTGAGGATTCCATTCTTTTATATTATTTTTAATATTGCTGAAAAGACGAATATATGTCTTCTTTTGTTGGGTAATAGTGGAAAGGCCATCGGTTAGATATTTGTTTCATACTTTGAACTTCCAAAGTCTGCGTGTATCGTATATATTTGAGCAAATTGCTAGCTACAGCATTTGAAGGTCCCATCCATAAAAAAGTCTCGTTTAGTTTTTAAAGCCTCTCTTCCTGCTTTTCCACTAACGACTATCACCCTAACTTCAATGTTGTCATCGCTCAAGAGACACCTGCTACCGTCATTATATTTAGTAGCTCAGGCGAAAGATCGACTTCTTGTCTCGTCTATGGCTCTTTCTGATCTCCGCGTGCTTTGGACCGATGCTTGTATAATATCCGCTTCGTTGATAGCTCTTCTGGCATTTCAGACACAAAATGATACTATCGATTGCGGAGGTCACCTAATTCTTCAGTATATATTTTATCAATCGAAGTCTCTTCGTCTCTTCAGGCACACTAGGAGACAAGATGCACGAACTGAAAAGTTAGAGTCGTACTGGCAGTGACTAAGCGGTCAGCCACTGCGTTGGAAGGGGACTCCCAGGGGGGGGGGGGGGGGGCAGGGAGGCTCTGCCCTCGCGCAGGTAGTTTCCAGGAAACTGGGCCCAGAATTCGCACATTTCTGGTTGGGCCCAGAATTCACTGGGCCCAGAATTCAGTGAACCCTTATGAACTACTTACAACTAAGGACGGCACAAATATCAATGCCCGAGGGGGGATTCGAACCCCCGACCGTAGTGGCCGTGCGGATCGTGACTGGAGCGCCTCAATCCCCTCGGCCACCGCGGCCGGCTGAACTTGTGACGTTGAAAATTATGGTGCTGCATTTGTATTCTAATTCTGATCCTCTTTTCTGCGCTATTCGATCCTCTCAGAACAATATAGTTGGATAATTTCATTGTTTTCTCCGAGACTACAGCCTCCTCTAGGGTGAAAGACACGTAAAGGGATTCGAATCCTGGTCCATCACTAAAATATTCATAATTTCATTTGAAGCCCTAGATAGAGCACTTTGTACTATTAGTGAAAAGTAATTTTTAATGCATACATTATCAGTAACAATAATAGGTGCCGTTGTTTCTAGTCAGATACACTCGCATCGTCATTTCTGTTAACATTTAAGATTTAACGTCTATTCGTGCATAGGAAGAGGTAAGTTCTGATCACGCATAACATATTTATATTGCAGATTCAAACTGCCCACTACTGGTGGAAAAAATCGACTTCTAACATCTTACTATACGTAATTGTCATCCAATAAGGTACTGGGTTCGTAATTCCCGAACAGGACTTTGTTACTTGCTACTTGAGTCATTAGGGCAGAACTAGAACAAAATAGTTCGTCATATCATTCCAAATTTAAAAATGGGTACAAATGTTTATTAATTCATGAGTACAGAGAAACTGTTGGTGATATGCATTTAGTAAATTAAGTTTCCATAGAGCATATGCTGTTATTAATAGAGTTTTTATTTTACGGTTTGCTCACCAACCGGTTAAGACAAACCTCTCGTCGCAGCAACGACATTTCGCAGTTGTGAGAAAACAATTTAGGAATTCTGATACTGTCATAAAATCCGTTGTTCATAACAATATTAAATATTTTTACTGAATGTTTCATGTGAGTGTAGTAGTAATTTTGATATGTAAGTTATTGTCATAAAGAGAGTTTACAAACGTTAAGAACTATTATAGTGTTCCCATTCATTTACAATGTTGTGGTGTTAATTTACATCTGGAATGATTGCCATAAAGAGTAGTTTCTCATGGTCTCTAATGCATCCATTTTGAATAGACGAACGACTATACCCCGACACGCTTAGATGACCCGCAAGACAGGTACGTCATTTGAGATGCATACGTATCAGCGGAACGCAATTCAGATTCTTCGGAAATTTGTGAGCATGATAGTACAACCACTTTTGGTTAATTTGCGTTTTATTTTGTTCCACGTATATTAAGCTGTTACAGGGTGATCCAGTTGGTAGTGTGGATATCGTTTCACGCGCCGCGCTACACTGTTGGCAATATGCCTGCATTACGAATAGATTATAGTACCTGCTCAGTCCGTTGATTAATGCAGTATTTACTTCACTGTAATCTCCACGCGGAACTGGCGGGCATATGAGCTAATCTGTTCGTGACACGAGAATGTTTCCAGCTGTGTAGCTTGGCATGGGTGCATAAAATGACACCGATAGGGACAGCTAAACTATCTATTATATAAATACTTGCGTCATATTGAGTCGCCTGACATGTTTTTTTACAGGATTCTATAGCACCTAATCCTTGAATGCATCTAATTTCTTTCTCCTGATATCTGAAGTCACAGTTGTGCCCAGTGAATTTTCATGTAACAGTATCAGATACTGGTGTTGCGTCAGAAAAATGCGAAGATAGCCACAAAGCTTGTGTTGATCGAGTTGATCGAACATCTCATTTCATAGCGAAGGTTTTTCAAGATAAATAAGCCCGCCTATCGTGTATGATGAAGGGTTCCGACAAGTAAAGGAAAATTGTCTAAAGAGAATCGAATTTCCTTTTATATATAAAATGTAGGTAAGGGTGAAAAAAGAGATGGACATTATTTTTATTTTTTTATTATTTATTTGTTACATGGAAAGTCTGCTGTCTAGCAAAAATTACGACAGGTCGTAAACAGACACCACATATTGAAATGTTTAGTGGCATTTACTAGTATTTAACATGTTAATTTCAGCCTGCATAGCTTCTTATTAATATGAGTTGCCTTTTATTTGAGCGTGGACAACAGCTGCTTCTTCATGTCAAACCACCACCAATTTATCTATTTACTAATTCATTGTTTCAATGTGAAATGTGGCTATGGTGAAGAATGGAGAAAGTGAAATGGCCCGACAGTATGAAAAATGAGGTGTTGAGCAGGGTAGGGGAGGAAAGGATCTTCATTAGGACAATCTAGAAGAGGAAAACATCTTGGTTCGGGCACGTATTTACGTAGGAATTGTCTGCTGCTAAGAATGATGGAAGGAAAAGTAGAAGGAGGAAGAGGAAGAGGAAGGAGAAGATTTGGAATGAAGAAAGGAAGGAACTACAGGCAAATGAAAGAGTATGCCCAGAACAGAGCGATGTGGAGGACGTCCAGTTGAAACCTGTCTGAGGACACACCTACTCAAAGCAGAAGAAGAAACACCAGTAGCTTCAGATCTTCTGTATTTGCACTATGATAGAGGACCGTCTGGACCAACGTTAACTTTCAGTATCATCAAGAGGTGAAGAAGCAGAACCGATTCCTAGGAACTAAGTACTGAGTACAGGGACACAGATACAAAAACTTGAAGTGTAAACACAAGTGGCTGCAATGACAATGGTATCAACCGAAAGATTACGGTTTGTACAACAGAAGAATGAAATCCACAGCCTTCTATATCTAGTGTTTTCGGAAAAGCAATGGTTTGCAGTAGAGCTGAACGCTCATTGCATTAACTTAGCTACACGTCGATTCCAATTCTTTCACTAGACTACCATCCTGTGAGAAAATACATTCTGAGTATTTGAATCTGTTCACCTATTTCGCACTCAGTTTGTTTAAATCTCTTGTCAAAGATATTTCTTTCTTTTCGAGGATGCTGATCTTCATACCGTGTCCCTTACAGCTCTGATCTAGCTCTGAAACATTGAAAATGACATACAATATTCCTCATTAATATTAAAGTTCAGGGAGGATAAATAAAAACAGAGACAGCAAAGGACCTGGAAAAGCAGTTGAATGGCATGGACAGTGTGCTGAAAGATGCATATAAGACCAGCATTAACAAGAGCAAAACTAGGGTAATGGAGTGCAGCCTAAGAAAATCAGGTGATGCTGAAGGAATTAGATTAGGTAACGAAACAATAAAGGAGGTAGATGAGTTTTGTTACTTGGGCAGTAAAATAATAAATGATGGTCGCAGTAAAGAGAATATAAAATGCAGAATGTCAATGGGTAGAAAAGCGTTCTTGAAAAAGAGAAATTTGTTAACATCGAATATTGATTTAAGCATCAGGAAGGTCTTTCTGAAGGCATTTGTGTGGCGTTGTGTGGGAGTGAAACACGGACGATAAACAGTGCGGACAGAAGGAGGATAGAGGCTTTCGAAAAGTGGCTTTACAGAAGAATTCTGAAGAATGGGTGGGTGGATCGTGTAACTAATGAGGAGGTACTGAACAGAATTGGGGAGAAAAGGAATTTCTGGCATACCTTGACTAAAAGAAGGGATCGATTAGTAGGACATATTCTAAGACATCAAGGAATTGTAAAATTAGCGTTGGAATGAAGTGTGTGGGGTAAAAATCGCAGCCGCGGTGGAGTAGCCGAGCGGTCTAAGGCGTCTCACTGCGGAGCGCGCGCGCGGTTGCTCGCCGTGGAGGTTCGAGTCCTCCCTGGGGCATGGGTGTGCGTGTGTTTGTCCTTAGGTTAGTTTACCTAGGTTTAAGTACTTTGTAAGCTACGGACTGATGACCACGCCGTTTGGTCCGATAGATCTACAAACATTTGAACATCGCAGAGGGAGACCAAGAGATGAATATAGTAAGCAAATTCACATGTATGTAGGTTGTCGTTCTTATAAGGAGATGAAGAGGCTTGCTCAGGATAGATTAGGTTGGAGAGCTGCATCAAACCCGTCTCCGGACTAAAGACCACAACAACAACAGTATTTCTCAACAAATTTTGCGCATTTTTAATCGAAAATGTCCGTATTATTTTAAATGCTTAAAAGCTGTCATTCCAATACACCTTAAACTATATTTCCTCGCCGGCCGCGGTGGCCGAGGGGACTGAGGCGCTTCAGTCACGGTCTACATGGTCACTACGGTCGGGGGTTCGAATCCCCCCTCGGGCATGGATATTTGTGCCGTCCTAGTTCGTAAGTAGTTCATAAGTAGTTTGTAAGTTTAGGGACTGATGACCCCGTAGTTAAATCCCTTAAGCTTAAGAAACATTTGAACATTTTTTTGAATTTCCTCTGCAATATTTGTAGATCCTGCTTGCTGGGGTGTCTCAGGTTTGAACGGCTGAAATGCAGTTGACCGTAAGGGCGTGTAAACCAAAAACGGCTTCCATTTCCTCCTTTTTTCCCCCCCTGACAGGCTGTAAACCGAGCTGTGGTAAAGAATGCTGCAGGATTCGAGGCGAGGCCCGCAACGAAACAGCTGACGGCTCTAAGAAAGAAGGACAAAAAGGCGGAAAAAAGGGGCCCCGCGGAACAATAAGGAGGGTGAGCGCGCGGCACGTGTCCTGAGGGGTGCGGAGGGTGAGGGGGGGGGGGGCGGCTGCACTCATTGGCTGCAGTTGCAGCGCGCGCTGGGGGCGCGGCTTCGACCCTCCCCTGCGCCAGAGTGGGGGCCACTTCCCCCTTTGCAACACTCGGCCGGCCCCACTTAACAGGGTTGATCACGGCAATTTTTGTCCCTCTCGCAGTTCGCGAGCGGATAAAACCGCCACAGGACGGGCGGCACTCTTTCTTGCGGAGCGCCGCCGCTGGCGATCGAAACGCACCTTCGATCCGCGCTGCCCGATGCTGCGTCCGGGCTGCTGCTTCTCCGCGACCGAGTGACACTGCAATCGGGGTGTGTCTAAGCCGCAAGAAAACTGCTAAACAAATATTCCGAAACACCAGCAAAAGCGTGGTGTCCGGTGGCCTGTTATGTAGAGGCTGCAAGTTCTGGGAAGTAGAACAGTTTCGTGACTCATCGTTGTGAACTACCCTGCCGAAGAAGAGAACGGAAGCACCTCTTTTGTGGGAAATAGTGAAATAGTCGATGTTGTGTGTTATTAGGGAATGTTGCAGTTGGTAAGCAGAAATTGGTGTGTGTATGTGTATGTGTGTATCATGTGCTTGATGTGTGTGTGTGTGTGTGTGTGTGTGTGTGTGTGTGTGTGTGTGTGAGAGAGAGAGTGTTTATGTCCCTGTGAGAGGTGTGTTTGTGTGTGTTTGTGTGTGTGTGTGTAGTGAATATTCATGTCTGTGTGTGTGTGTGTGTGTGTGTGTGTGTGTGTGTGTGTGTGTGTGTGTGTTTGTGTGAGAGAGAGAGGGAGGGAGAGTGAGAGAGAGAGAGAGAGAGACCAAGCGTAATGGTACATGGTACTGGCTTTATGTTCGATAGGATCACTGTTCGCGTACTTGTCTCGCTAAATTACTCAAGTGAATGCTAGGGCGATTCCTTTCGCAAGCTAGTGTGCAATACTTTCCTTCCTCCTTGCCCGATCCCAAATAATCTCTTTATTTCTTGGAGCTTGTTGTGTTTGTAGTAGATAGACATAGAAAGAAAGAAAGAGAGAGAGAGGGGGGGGGGGGGGCTAAGTGAAATGGTACTAATTTCCTGTTGTTCCCTTGAACTTCCTACAGCGCCGATTTTTTATCGGCGTAAGCGAAAACATAAATATCGTAAGTAGCAATTCATCCATTACAGGAATCATGGTAACTATGCATGAAATACGCTAGCCTCAGGACTGAAATCAATATACTTTTTCACTTTCGAGAGTCATTGTTTCACGTATGCCGAATAAGCATACGCGACTAAAACGTTTTACAGTTGAGTGTAGAAAAGCTCTAGTTGTAGAAAATGATAATGGGCCCCGTATTGTATTAGCGTGTTGCTAAAACGTCCCTTCTGCTGTTGGAATAGCGTGTGAATATTCATCGCACATACTTATTATTTGTTGTACTGAACAAGCGTCTGTAATCTTTGAATTTCACAGATCCTGAGGAAGGATCACACTTTATGCTTCAATAACGTCTAGCAATATACATTTACACGTAATGGACTACGTATATGTCGCCATACATTGTGTGAGATCATGGCGCGTTGCATGCTGGGACTTGGATATGCCGTCGATTTTTTTCTTTTATTTTTTTTCTTCGTTGTTCAGCTCTACGTTCTCACTCAATGGTGATTCTTATCGAGTTTTCAGGCTTTTATTAACTGACCAATAGACTAATAAATGTACAATTAAGGAAGGGTACCTTCATTGACTTATAATCATTTTATACATTTTTTAAATTGTTATTATATTTATTTTTTCTCTTGTTAATGCCCAAATGTGTTTCGATACTCTTATACCAAATATTTTTATTAATTCTAGAAATTCAGTATAATATCAGAATTAATGTAACCAATTTATGGAAGAAGTAATTTTCTTAGCTTGTAGGTATGGTAGGTTACTATTGTATGTGAAACCTCAGCGGGCGCATTCATTTTGGGAAGCCTCGGAAAAAGTAAACGAGAATTGGTGGAAGGGGTTTGAACCCCTTTATTCCAGAAAGCGAATCTAGTATCTTAATCACTACTCCAAGAGCATCAATTGGTCGAGTAAAATACTACACGATGATGTCAAGAAGTTAACCCTCAGAGACCTTCCAATTCTTACTATCAGTTTAGTGATGAGCGAAGCTGAACGACGTGAATCGAGAGTAATACATCGTATTCGAGTTTAGGGGAGTGATGGGTTAACGCGGGATATACGGAGAGGATTTTTAGATTTATAGAATGAGATGGTGATGGATTTGTCGAATAAAAGACTAAATTTAAAAAAGAAATAATGCAGGGAATAAAGAAAAGAAAATAGGATTACATGCTTTGGCGTGGGTACTGAGAGAGGTAATATGTTACTAGGTAAAGTGTTATTGCATGTTGTAGTGGAAAAAATGGTATATATTTGCGACAATAGAGACTAAAAATGTATTACATCTCTATTGACGGCAACAATACTGGGAGGAAGTGAATGAGTGATTGGCGATGGGTTTGTGGAAAAGTATACCTACAACAGGATTGGTTAGGTAGGAGGAGTCCTTGTCGTTTCAAGAACCACTTTTGCTGTCTAATTAATGTGGATGAGGATCAGACACAGCTTATCTTTACTTCTTCGCAGTCAGTAATTGTCCAATGTTCAGGGGCTTATGGTCAAAATGAAAAATATTTACCGAAAATCTAAAATTATATCCAGCTACTTTCTCTTTCTCAACATTTCTATTTTTAATTCACCAATATACATTCTGACTCACAAATTCAGTTGTGATTTTTACATCTTATGGAACAATAAACAATAGGGGTATTCTTCTCTTAACAGACTGCATAACCTCTGTTGCAGTGTAATGCCTTTGTAGCTTGTTTAGGAATAATGTGTTGACCAGCGAACCTGTACCCTGACAAGTGCGGCAGTCAGCCTAACATCGGACTACTGGTGAGTTGCTAATAAGGAAAATTAAATTCCCAGATGACTCCGTCATCATTGTCAATAATTTTGTGAACAACACCCTATAAAGCACTTGATAAACTTCTCTATTACTTCGTTTCGGCTATCGACAGTACTTGCTAAACTGTATTTAGAGTGTATAACAGAAATGTCTGCCTACTTCTAGGTATAAGTTTAATTACTAATAGTGTCCTGGAAGTTCCGTGTTCCTGAAATCTCCTTATAACAATAAAAGAAGCGACATATAAAGAAAAATATTTAGCGACACATATTACTAGCTATAGAAGTTGCAGATGGTCCTTCCACACTGTCGATTTTTAGGCACCAGTGTGTTATTCGGAAATCCCGAACTCTTATAGGCTCACTTAGTTAATGAATTATTTCTTCCTAACCAAGAAATCAAACCAATCGTAAGAAGCAAAAACAATTCATTAAAATTTTAATACACGAATTCCAAGTAAATTTAATGTTCGTTAGTGTTCACAAAGGTAAGATAGTGTCGCTAAAATTTCTGTTGTTTGCAAAAGCTTCAGATACTGACTGTAAAAAAAAAGTAGCATGCCATCTACTGGTTCTTTAGTATACTACTAACTGCAGCATCTGTTGATTCTTTGGTGTACTGTGTCATACTTTTTTTATTGCAAATTCTTCCTCTTTTCCTGATCAGGCACTGTATGTTGCCCTAAAATTTTCTCTACCAACCTGGTACAAAATATAAAGAAATTCTGGTCATGTATAAAGTGGACTAGCGGTAAAACTCAATTAGTTCCTTAACTACGCGATGGCAATGGTGATGCCACCGATAACAATGTAGCTAAAGCAGAATTCCTAAACACAGCTTTCCGAAATCCATTCACTAAGAAAAAGACGAAGAAATACTCCAGAATCCTAATCAAGAACAGCTACCAGCATGCGTAATTTAGAGAAAGATACTCTAGGAGTAGTAAAGCAACTTAAAGCAAGTCTTCCGGTGCAGACTGTATACCAATTAGGTTCCTTTCAGAGTATGTTGATGCAATAGCTCCATACCCAACTCTCATAAGTAACGGCACGCTCAGTGAATGATCTGTACCCAAAGACTGGAAAGTTGGACAGGTCACACCAATATTGAAGAAAAGCAATAAGAACGATCCGCCTAATTACGGGCCCATGTCATTGACGTTGGTTTGCATCGGGATTTTGTATCATATACAGTACTTTGTTCGAATATCACGAGCCACCTCGAAGGAAACGATCTATTGACCTGGAGTCAGCACGGATTCTTAGAGTATCGGTCTTATGAAGCACAGCTCTTTAGTTCAAATGTTTGTTAATCTTATGGGACTTAACTACGGGGTCATCAGTCCCTAAACTTACAAACTACTTACGAACTAGGACGGCACAAATATCCATGCCCGAGGGGGGATTCGAACCCCCGACCGTAGTAGCCGTGCAGACCGTGACTGGAGCGCCTCAGTCCCCTCGGCCACTGCGGCCGGCTGCTCTTTAGTCACATGAAGTGATGAGTGTTATCTACAAGGGAACTCAAATTAATTCCATATTTCTTTAGATTACCGGAAGGCTTTTGACTCTGTACTTTTTTATCTTATTGCTTGCTTATGGAATGTCGTCTCTCTTGTGTGACTGGATTCGTGATTTCATGTAAGAAAGGAAACAGTTTGTGGTAATTAACGGAAAGTCATCAAATAAAACAAAAGTGATATGTTGCGTTCCCCATGGAAATGTTTCTTGTATTTATAAATGACTAGCTGAAAACCTGGCGTTGTGAGGGTACTTATTTATTTATCCCATACTCTCGTTAGTCCATCTCCCCAAACCCCCTCCCTCTCTCTCTCTCTGACCAACGCCTCCTCTCGTATGTCCCTCCGTTCATCTTTCCTTTGCTTCTATCGACCCATATCTTTCCCTTCCCCCTCCATCTTCTCTCTGTTCATCTCCTCCTTTATGAACAATCTCATACATCTGTTAACTTTCGTGACTATCAGTGAAACAGTGTCAAGTATATCGCGAGGTACCTCTTGACAAGCACCATACGGTGGTTTGCGAATTATAAAAGCACTTCAAAATGAAATAATACATAAATCAGCCAACTTTTATGGTAATCGGTAAACGGTATCAAAGTCACTTTTGAAGTAGCCTCTGCCATCCACAGAACAAAACGTTAAGTACATAGTGATCTTCCTCTCGTTTTGCTGATTAAGTGAGCAAACCTTTTTCAATATTGGAATAAAAGTGTAGATTTGGTCGAATTCCATAACTAAAGTACACGCATCATCCGAAATTTTATGTGGACAACAACCTTCTTCACATTCTTAAGGTCAAGAGCGCAAAATTTTTGAAATTAGAATAACACTCAAGATCTTGTAAAAGTCTGTAAGGTAACCTCAGAAATGCTCCGTTCGAAACTTTATATACACGGTTACCTTCCCCATGTTTTGAAAGTCAAGCTGCACTATTTCATCAAGATCGGAATAAAATTGTAGGTTTGTATAAATTGCAAACGAAAAAAGCAGAGAAAAGGCAGCTCATAATGCATCTCATTGTTTTTGACGTCATATGTGTTGCACCTGATCATTATACCCACAATGACCGTCCTCTTGTTTTAATAGTCAAGGGTGCAACATTTGATCAAGATTGGAACAAAACTCTAGATTTGTATGCAACACAAACACAGGTACACTCAGCTTTATACATGAAGATTTAGGAGACGTTCTGAGCAGCTCTCGTGATCGATACTTTTATCGGTTGGCAAAGTCACCGGAAAATGAAAATCAACTGCAAGCGATTTCGAAAAGTTGCCTGCTTGGTACGAAAATTGGTAATTGAGACTAAGTAGTGAAAAGTGTGAAGTCATCGGTATGAACACTAAAGGAAATCCGTTAAACTCTATTTGCACGACAAAAGTCAAATCAGAGGCCGCAAATTGAACTAAATATCTGGAAATTACAATAACAAACAACTTAAATTGGAAAGAATAAATAGAAAACGTTGTGGGGTGGTGACGAATCAAAGGCTTCCTATCAGTAGCAGAACACTTGGATGATAAAACGGTTCTACATATGAAACTGCCTACACTAAACTTGTCCGTCCTCGGATGGGATTGGTGGAGATTATAAAGCAAGTTCAGAAAACGGCAGCTCGTTTCGTATCATCGTGGTACAGGAGAGACAATGTCATGGAAATGATGCACGAGTTGGGGTAGAAATCATTAAGAGAAAGCCGTTTATTCGTTTCGGCAAAATCTATTTGCGAAATTTCTTTCACTAGTTTTCTCCACTGAAACCAAACATATTTTTTAGCGTCATCACAAATAAGATAAATCAGATCGATAACCGAAATATATAAACGCTCCTGTTTCCCGCCCGCTATTAGTGTTTGGAATGGTAGACAAATATTATGAAAGCGGTTCGATGAAACCTCTTCCCGGCACTTAACTGTGACTATCAGAGTAAATAAGTAGATGTCATAACTCAATAAAAATAGAAATAGTAGTTCTACGGAGTAGCTGGTTCGAAATACAGACATACAATGTCCGTTTTAGATAAGAAGCTTTATATTACGATATCTTTTCTCTCAGTGATCTGACTTAGTTGAAATTAAGGCTGTATGTTGCTCCAAGCTTCGCCCAAGTTACCTGTGAAGACCTCGTACACATTCGTCTCATACTTTCGGAGATTAACATGTCCAAACAGAAAAACTAACAGACTCGACGGTTGCAGATAAAGCTTTAAATTGCAATATCCACTATTCGATTCTGATGAAATAAGAATGTATGTTGTCCCAAACGTCGCTGTTGTTAGCTGCGAGGTGGGTTCTTTTGGATGTAACAGTTTTCAAACACTGTAACGACGCACTCAACGGTTTTACAGTTTTATTACGGCATAGTTTAGTTGAAATGTGTGCTGCGCTGTTTTTTCTGGCCTTGATCGAAAGTGCTCTTGCATAGATGGTGAAGCGTAAACGGCTGTGATGGTAGGAATTCTTGAAGTCGATCTGTGAGGTGCGGTGTGACGGAAGAAGTGGAAACGAAGGAGCTGCGAAAGGTTGGGTTGGTGTCTCCTGAGAAGGTTTTAACTTGGCACTTCGTGGCAGATTCATACTGGACCAGGACTCGAACCTAGGACTATGCCGTTTACGGCCGAGCGCTCTGCCAAGTGATTCACTAGAGCACGACTCACGACCCGTTGCGCGCATCCTTTACTTCAGCCAATACCTCATCTGCTACTTCCCTAACTCCTTTTTCTTCAAGGTTCCGCTTGTCTCGCAAATTTTGCAGAAATGCATCTGTAATGTGTGTAAGTAAAGCTGTGGGGACAGTCTTCAGCCACTCGCGAAATGCAAAGCTCCAGATTTGGTGTCTCGGTTCTCCACACAGTTTTAATCTGATGGGAACATTCTTCATACCAGCTCCATTCTCCGCTCAGCGTGAAAATTGATTCTGCTAGCTTCAAAGTGCCACAGACAGTCAGAATTCTTGAGCATACTCTCAGATCGAATACAATAAATGACCTTGAGACAGAAAAACTTTGCCGGGCCAGAGTGGCCAAGTGCATTGAAGCGCTATGCTCCTATGAACGAGGCCGTTCCCCGTCGATGGTTCGAATCTTCCCTCGGGCATGGATGTTTGTGTTGTCCTTAGTATAAGGTAGTTTATAAGTAGTTTGTAAGTTTATGGACTGATGACCCCGCAGTTATGTCCCATAAGCTTCACAAACATTTGAACAGAAAAACGTCTGTCGATGTATCAGTACGGTTTTAGGAAGCATCGCTCATGCTCTTTACTCACATAATATCCCGCGAAGCATAGATGAAAAGTAGAGGTACACAATATATTCACAGACTTACAAAAATCATTTGACACGATGTCCCACTACAGACTGCTGAAGGTACGGCCAAACGGCACAGGTTGCCAGATATGTGAGTGACCTGTTCTTAAGTAGTAAAAAATCCTGTACGTGTTCATCAGAGGCGGGAGTGTCACGATGAGATAGGACCACTGCTTTCCTGTTTTTACGTCAATAATCCGAATAACTGAGTGAGTAGCAATGTGAGGCTGCTTCCTTATGATGCTGTAGTTTACTTGAAGATACCGTCTTTCATTGACTAAAGGAGGATGAAGATGAAAATGTTTCAAATGTTCAAATGTTTGTATAGCTTAAGGGACGTAACTACGGGGACATCAGTCCCTAAACTTACAAAATACTTATGGACTAGCTAACACTAAGGACTGCACAAATATCCATGCCCGAGGGGGGATTCGAACCCCCGACCGTAGTGGCCGTGCAGACCGTGACTGGAGCGCCCGTTCCCCGCGGCCACCGCGGTCGACAGGATGAAGATGACTACGATAAAATTTCTAGTTGGTGTTGTGAATGAAAGCCATCTCTAAGTGTAGAAAGATGTAAGTTAATGCAGATGAGTAGAAAGAATTATGCCATATTATTTGAATAGAACATTAGTAATGTGCTGCTCGATTCAGTCGTGGGAAGGCGGATGGTCGACTTTGGTTTATTGGGAGGCTTCGTATCTACATCTACCTTCATACTACGCAAGCCACTTCATGCTGTGTGGCGGAAGGTATTTTGTGTACCACTATCACTCCCTCCTCCTATTAGAGTCGTCATGGTTCGCGGAAGAAAACTATTGGCTGTATGCCGCCATGCCGCTCTGATATCTCTAATTTTACCCTGTGGTATTTTTGTGAGATATAGTTAGTAGGAAGCAACATTTGGTTGACTCTTCATGAAACGTACGCTCTCTGAACTTTGACAGGAGCCCATACCTTGATCCAGAAGTCTCTCTGCAGCTGATCACCTCTGTGAAGATATTGTACTTACTAAATGAGCCTCTAACGAAGCGTGGTGCTCTCCGTCGGGTGTTTTGTATATCTTGTATGAGCTATACCCACACCGACGAGCATTACTCAAGCACTGGCCAAAAGAGTTTGTAACCTAGTTTCTTTGTAACGAGTTTGACCTCTTGAGAATTATCGCCAATTAATCTCAGTCTCGCGTCTACCTTTCCCACGATTAATTTTATATGGTCCCTCCGTTTCAAAACGCTCCTTTACTTTCAGACTTCATATGGAAGTAACTTCTTCCAGTTTTTGTCCTGCTATTGCGTTGTTATTGTTGTGGTCTTCAGTCCGGAGACTGGTTTGAAGCAGCACTCCACAATACCCTATCCTGAGCAAGCCTCTTCATCTAAACGTAAGAACGGCAACCTACATCTCTTGGTCTTCCTCTGCGGTTTTTACCCCACACACATCCCTCCAAGGCTAAATTCGCAATTCCTTGATGTCTAAGAATGTGTCCTACCAATCGATCCCTTCTTTTAGTCAAGGTAAGCCAGAAATTCCTTTTCTCCCCAATTCTGTTCAGTTCCTCCTCATTAGTTACGCGATCCACCTACCTAATCTTCAGCATTCTTCTGTAACAACACATTTCAAAAGCCTCTATCCTCTCCCTGTCCACACTATTTATCGTGCATGTTTCACTCCCATACAACGCCACACTCCACACAAATGCCTTCAGAAAGAACTTCCTGAGGCTTAAATCAATATTTGATGTTAACAAATTTCTCTTTTTCAAGAACGCTTTTCTCCCCATTGCCATTCTGCATTTTATATCCTCTGTACTGCGACCATCATTTGTTATTTTACTGCCCAAGTAACAAAACTTTTGTGTCCCAGCCTCGTCGCCGCTTTTGTGTCTCGTTTCCGTCGTAGGTGTCGGTGGCCGAGTAGGAAGACCGACACAGGAATAAAGATAGCACGCTGGTGCAGGTACGGAGGGGAGCAGCCAGAAACTAGAAACACTAGAGTAAATTAGAACGAGATATATATTCCATAGAATTTATACAATACTTAACTTTTACATAGTACTGTACTGCAGAATGCTGACACATAGTTGAGCTAGAGGCCTGCCTAGTGCCTATACGATAGCCAAGTCTTCACTGGTGCCTGTCTGATTCTGAAGTTACTGGTTCCTATCTCAGTCCCAAGTGAATGATGTCGTTCAGTGGTGGCCACGAGCGGGGTTGCAGCAGAGGGCGCTCGTGGCTGTCGTCGTAAGAACGCCGCGCCGTGCGTGAATGGCGGCGCGCGGCGAAAGTAGGTGGCGCGCACTTTGGACTTGATCGACACCACAAAAACAACTCATCTACCTCCTTTATTGTTTCGTTACCAAATCTAATTCCTTCAGCATCACCTGATTTTCTAAGGCTGCACTCCATTACCGTTGTTTTGCTCTTGTAAATGTTCATCTTATATGCACCTTTCAGCACACTGTCCACTCCGTTCAACTGCTAGGTCCTTTGCTGTCTCTGACAGAATTACTATGTCGTCGGCAAAACGCAATGTGTTTATTCTTCACCCTGAATTTTAATTCCTTCTCCAAATTTCTCCTTGATTTCCTTTTTAGCTTGATCAATGTACAAATTGAATAACATTGGAGAAAGGCTACATCCCTGTCTTACTTCCTTCCCAACCACTGCATCCCTTTCATGCCCTTCAACTCTGACAACCGATGTCCGGTTTTTGTACAAGTTGTAAATAACCTTACGCTCCCTACATTTTACTCCTGCTTGCTTTAGAACTTTAAAGAGTTTATTCCAATCAACACTGTCAAAAGCCTTCTCCAAATCTACAAAAGCTAGATATGTATGTTTGCCTTTTCTTAATCTATCTTCTAACATAAGCCGTAAAGTGACTATTTCCACCCGTGTTCCTTCATTTCTCCTGAACCCAAACTGATCTTCCCCGAGGTCGGCTTCTACTAGCTATTCCATCCTTCTGTAAATAATTCGTGTTAATATTTTGCAACCATGACTTATTAAACTGATGGTTCTGTAGTTTTCACACCTGTCTGCGCCTGCTTTCTTTGGAATGGGGATTATAACATTTTTCTTGAATTCTGAGGGTACTTTGCCTGTCTCTTACATCTTACACACCAGGTGAGACAGTTTTGTCATGGCTGGTTCTCCCAGAGACTTCAGTAACTTTTGATGATGTTTGTTTGTTAAGCTTATGGGACTTAACTACGGGGTCGTCAGTCCCTAAACTTACAAACTACTTACGAACTACCTTATACTAAGGACGGCACAAATATCCATGCCCGAGGGGGGATTCGAACCCCCGACCGTGGCCGTGCAGACCGTGACGGAGCGCCTCAGTCCCCGCGGCCACCGCGGCCGGCACTTCAGTAACTCTGATGGAATGTCATCTACTCCAGGGACCTTGTTTCGACTTAGGTCTTTCAGTCTCTGTCAAATTCATCTCTTAGTATAGTATCTCCTATTTCACCCTCATCTTCTTCTTCTCCCCTTCCTACAATATTGCCTCTAATTTCATTTCCTTCGTAGAGCCTCTCTATATACTCTTTCCACCTTTTAGCTTTCCCTTCTTTGCTAAGAACTGCTTTTCCATCTGTGTTTTTGATAGTCAACGGGCTGTTTTTCTTATCTGAAAATACTTCTTTTATTTTCCTGTAGGCTATATCTATTTTCCCCTATTTATACATTCTTCTACATCTTTGCATTTGCCTTCTAGCCACTTTGCTTAGCCATTTTGCACTTCCTGTCAGTCTCATTTCTTAGTCGTCTGTACTTCAGTTTGCCTGTTCCATTTACTGCATTTTTATATTTGTCCTTTCATCGATTAAATTTAGTATGTCCTGTGATATCCAAGGATTTTTTGTAGGTCTTACCTTCCTACCTATTTTGTCCTCTGCTGCCCTCACTATCTCATCTCTCTATGTTACCCATACCTCCTCTACTGTTTTATTTTCCACCGTTTCTGTCAATTGTTGCCTAAAGTTCCCTCTGAAATTCTGAATAACGCTATTGGGTAAATGTATTATAAACGATCTTTCTTTCGATGTATACGGAACAACTTACACTTGTTTATGATGAGACTCAATTGCCATTCCCTGCACCCTGTGGTGATACGCTGCAGATCCTCCTGCATTCGCTGCCCTTTTCCAGTGTTGCGACTTCTCGATGTAGCATCCGCAAGAAGCTACTCCAGTAGCTCTGATGGAATGTCATCTACTCCAGGGGCCTTGTTTCGATTTAGGTGTTAAAGTGCTCTGTCAAAGTCATCTCTCAGTATAGTATCTCCTATTTCATACTCGTCTACTTCTTGTCCCCTTCCTACAATATTGTAAATCCGATGTTATGTACGAAGTCATTTAAATTTATTGTGAAAAGCAACGGTAATATAGCACTCCCTTGCGGCACGCTATAAATCACTTTCATGTCTGCGGACTTCTCTCTGATGAGAATGGCATGTTGTGTCATGTTAGGTAAAACTTTTCAATCCTGTGTGATAGTGGGACTGATACTCCATACGCTCGCATTTTGTTCGAGCCGTATCGAATGTCTTGCGTAAGTCAAGAAACAAGGTATCTCCCTGGGCTCCTGCCACTATTGCAAGCCAATCCTTGAGTACTGATCGACGGTTTGCGATCCCCGACCGATCGGTTCAAAGGAAGACTTAGAAGCAGTTCACAGGTGAGCTGCTAGATTAGTTACTGGTAGTGTCGATCAACATGCGAGTGTTACAAAGATGTTTCGGGAAATCCAGTGGCAATCCCTGGAGAGAAGACGACATTCATTTCGAGGAACACTACTGACAAGGGAACATCATCAACTCGACCTCATATTTTCTTGAGAAAAAAATACATGAGCTACATATCAACTCCAGAAATCGATATCACGTGAAAATTTGGGCCATTGTGCAGATACTACGCAGTTACGGCCTCGTCAAAGTACAGCTTTTAAACATTCGCGCGCTCGGTTTGTTCCTCACTCGCCCGCTCCACTGCGGCCCGAACGCGAAGTCCTGTGCAATGAACGGACAACAGCGGGTCCCCCGAAATGTGAAATTTGAAGAGATAGGGAAGTAGAGGAGGAAATAATATGTACAGTAACTCTTTCAAGTTTACTCCACTTCAATAGTGGCAGCTTTACGTATAACAAAATGATGATCATAAAAAGTATTGAACATTAAATTACGTTGCCCTGCGTGTTGGTAAACCGTCTCATACCTTTCCACTGCAGTTGTGACGTGCTGTATAAAACGCAAACGGCTCGTTCCATATATTCTTGTGTTGCGGAGACGGGCAAAGTGGTATTCGACGATTTAAAAGCATCAAATCAGCTTCACCATTACCGACGACCTCAATTCCACAAGCTCCGTTGAAGCAATGAAAGTGGTCGACGAATCTGACGGTGGTAAAATGGCAGCGTCGTTATCGTCGACGTCATCCTTTTATAAATCTGCACCGAACGTCAACCCGCTATTTTCTTCTTATCCAGCACGTCTTCATCAGTGCAGTTGTCTATGATATTTGCAACGCAGTTCAAAGATATAAGAAAAGCATAAAGAAACCGTCATGTATTTTCTTTTACCGTGTATACTACGTCTAATAACTGCAAATGATTATGCTTACTGGTGACGACTTTAAAGAGCTCTAATTCTTTGACGTTTAATCGTTGCAGATTAGTCATCATTCCATACCGCTGCTGGAGATGTCACTCGACAGCCTGTGCGTTAATTTACATCGCGAACACATACCTCTTACTAGACTCTGCTCACAGTACTAGACGTTCGGGAATTAAGCGGCCGCAGTGAACCGAGCAAGTAAGGAACAACCCGAGCGCGCGAATGTTTAAAAGCTGCACTTTGAGGAGGCCGTAACTGCGTAGTTTCTGAATAATGGCCCAAATTTTTATGTGATATCGATTTCTGGCGTTGATACTAGTTCATGTATTTTTTTCTCAAGAGTTGATGATGTTCCCTTGTGAGGAGGCAGGCATTTGTTGAAGTTGACTGGAGAACGATTCTACTACCGCCAACTTACATTTTGCACAAGGATAACAAAGACGGCTAGTACTGCCAAGGAGACCACATGGATATCTGATTTTAGAATTTCTTTATGTTTCTGGTACGTGAAGTTCAGAACTTAAATAACATTCAGTCAAAGCCATTCGACGCAACTCTCAAAAATTCTTGAGAAAATGAACCTTGAAGTTTTGCAAAGTTGACGTAAGTACCAAAAATTAAAACAGTTTCAGCATCTGTCGGTGTAGCTCAGGTGGCAGCGTTCTGGCCTCGCAACCATAGAGTCGGTGGTTCTATCAGTTGTAAAAAACAGCATTCTTCTGTAGCACCATATTTCAAAAGCCTCAATCCTCTTCCTGTCCGCACTGTTTATCGTCCATGTTTCACTCCCATACAAGGCAACACTCCACACAAATGTCTTCAGAAAGGACTTCCTTAGTCTTAAATCAATATTCGACGTTAACAAATTACTCTTTTTCCAGAACGTTTTCCTACCCATTTTCATTCTGCATTTTATATCCTCTGCAATGCGACTATCATTTGTAACAAAACTCATCTACCTCCTTTATTGTTTCGTTACCTAATCTAATTCCTTCAGCATCACCTGATTTTCTTACACTGCTCTCCATTACCCTAGTTTTGCTCTTGTTAATGTTCATCTCATATGCACCTTTCAGCACACTGTCCATTCCGTTCAATTGCTCTTCCGGGTCCTTTGCTGTATCTGACAGAATTACTATGTCGTCGGCAAAACGCAATGTTTTTAATTCTTCCCCCTGAACTTAGCTAGAAATGTAGGTTTGCCTTTTCTTAATCTATCTTCTCGGATAAGCCGTAAAGTCAGTATTGCCTCCCGTGTTCCTACATTTCTCCTGAACCCAAACTGATCTTCCCCGAGGTCGGTTTCTACCAGCTTTTCCATCCTTCGTTTATATGTATGTATAGGAGATGAAACCTTTTAAAACGACGATTGCGTAGGTCAGCTGCTTGGAAAGCCGTTAGTAGCTATGGAGATGACTTTCCAAAAACAGTGTCGTAGCTCTTCAGAGACTGAACAATCAAAGAATACCGTCGTCAAGTAATAGTAAAGCCAATGCTATACTGTAAAAAAGGCAGCTAATGTTTTTTTATTCAAACCATCATTATAACAACCGTCTATAAAATACAGAAAATTACAAATAAAGATACATGCACCTTTCGTAAAATTTACCGTTAGATGGTAACATTGTATATATATATATATATATATATATATATATATATATATATATATATATATATTCGTTGTGTTCGAATACTTATACAATGTTACCATCTAACGGTAAATTTTACGAAAGGTGCATGTATCTTTATTTGTAATTTTCTGTATTTTATAGACGGTTGTTATAATGATGGTTTGAATAATATATATATATATATATATATATATATATATATATATATATATATATATATATATGCCGTAGTTATTACAGGAGACGTAGTTCGTTGCCTGTGACATGGCGATTGCTAACGTGAAGCTTACACCTGGTGATACTGGTGTTGGGACTACTGCTCAAAAAGAAGTTCTTCATGGGCCTATTACGTTTGTGGCTGCAAGATTGGACTTCACTGTGAAGACCACTGAAATTTTTGGTGGTTCTGGATGGCTTCACAAATGTTTGTTAAGCTTATGGGACTTAACTACGGGGTCATCAGTCCCTAAACTTACAAACTACTTACGAACTAGGGCGGCACAAATATCCATGCCCGAGGGGGGATTAAAACCCCCGACCGTAGTGGCCGTGCAGACCTTGACTGGAGCGCCTCAGTCCCCTCGGCCACCGCGGCCGGCCTGGATGGCTTACTATCGCTTTTGTTGGTACATGTAATGCTAGAATGCCTGGTCTTGAGTCTTTCTGTGAAAGAGATGTTATTGCTTATCGCACTTGGAATATTTCCGAGGTACCTAGCAAGAGTTATGGTACTTCTTATATTATTTTGATAAGGCATTTTGTCTGAGGACTTCACAGTCGATTTTATCGAGAATTTTTTAGAGTTGCGTCGAATGGCTTTGGCTGATTGTTATTTGATTTCTGAACTTTACGTACCACAAATACAAAAAAATTCTAAAATTCGATAATCTACTTATCTACTTGTGAGACAAATAGACCGTCAATTTCCTCTCAATCCGTTTGGGAGTGGAACGGGAGAGCAAATGAGTAATAGTGGTTGGAGTTAGCCACAGTAAGGCGACTTGTGCAGTGTTTATGTAGTAGACTGGTGGTGCGCAGCGGACGTGTTGCACCATATGTGAGCACGCGTGACAAGCAGCTGGGCTGCGCACATACCTTGGCGCGTGACGCCGCACGGAGGCCCGGCTGTAACCGTAGCCAGGCATTCCCTGGGCTCGCTTCCTTTCTCAGCCTTTCCTCTTGCACTTTTTTCCCTCGCCGCTCTGCTAGGACCAATTTAAAGCGGTTCTCGGCTCGGAGTGACATGACGTAACTGCTGAAACTGAAGTCCTCACTAACTAGAGGCGGGCCATAATTTACGGCGGATGCATATTTATACCCTCCGGGCCGGCGCCTTTGGAGCGCGCTGCCGCTTCTTAAGGGATGGGGCCGAACTCAGTGCGTTCTTTCCCAAGCCGAAAGTCGTTGTTACCCATATCGCATCTCCTGCTGTTATATACGGAATGTGTTATTTTGTATAAAGTACAACCATGTTGCATCCAAACTGACAGCTGAATTAGCTACAACTACAATATATAGATCCCGCAAGCCACCATACGGTGCGTGTCGGAGGCTAACGACGGAAAGTCATCGAGTAAAACGGTAGTGATATCTGGCGTTCCCTAGGGGAGTGTCATAGGGCCCCCAACTGTTCCTTGTCTTTATAGACTACTAGCTGAAAACCCGGCGTTGCCCGGGTATTTATTTATTTATTCCTGCCATTTTTAAGGTATGTATTTATCTGTATGTAGGCCGTATGTCTGTAAAATCTCTTGGGGATACTATTAGTAGTAAAGAAGCAATAGATTAAAACTTGGTGCGTGATGGGACAATTTTCCAAGAACGTTAATGTTTATGTGCTCATATCTCATGAACTTCGTGTCGGAATGTGATACAATTTAGAAGCTACATTCAACTATATATGTATATACTGTTTGTAAAATTTCCTGTCGCTACAATTTGTAGTGTTCAAATTATAAATTGTAACGTCATACCGCGAGCCGTAGTTTTACTCCATAAACAGCGGAAAAGTAGTAAGCGAGAAACTTTTTTCCTTTCATCATTCTACTATGGTTGCTAGCGAGAAAAAGTTTAATAAAGGTTTGAAATTATGTTTAAAGTTTGTTGCAAGTCGCTAAGTACTGTCATTCTCATACAGTGTATTTCAAAAGTCTCGCCGCATTATATGGCATTTTTTGCGATTTCTATTGGTTGTGACGTAATATCTTTTGAACCATGTTCCGTATGTGATTCTTAACCATGCAGCAATTGTTACCTCATGTTAAAGAATGTGTGTACCAAATTTGGTTGAAGTCGGTCCAATGGTTTAGGAGAAAATGAGCAGCATTGTCGCAAAATGCAGCAGTTTTTCGCGCATCTCATTGTTCATGACGTCATATGTCGTGAACTATACATCGTATGTAGAAGAATGGAAAAAATGAAATGTATCGACATATTGAGAAATAAGGAGTATAGAAAAGTAGAGGAGAAGAACTACCAGAGGATGACACAAAAGAGGAAAATTGTTGGATACGACATTAACTAAGTAGGAATTGTCATCATGGATGGAAATGTAGAAGAAAAAGGTGGAAAAGGAAGAAGCAGGTTTGGAATGGTAATATATTTGAAGAGGCAAAAAAGTCGGACGAATATGAAAGAGGATTCGTTCGACAGAGAGCTATGGAGGACAGAGGTACTGAAAGGAGAACAATCTCATTAAGTGAGTTGTATCCATCCCAAATCTACAGCGTAGTGTAGGCCGACGTGAAATTTCCTAATAGATTCAAGATAAAAAATAAAAGAACACATAAAATAAATAAAGAATGTACCGGACTGAGGCTCGAACTGGTACCTTTGTCTTTTGCGGAAAATTCTGGTCATCCCATTTTGTATCTCACGGCCTGTACGGGAGAGCTAATTGTTGGGAACTGAAATAGGATCAGTTATAGATTTCTCTCAGAAACCGACTCCTGGTATATTTTACAGAGCAAAACTGTAAATTATGTACCGGATTACGTTCCGCAACAGTTCTATTCCACAATAATATTTTTATATACAAAAGAAAGTTTCTAAGTATCCTGTCAGAATAATCTAATCCCGATATTTCGTTTTAGCTTTTGTTGAGCCCATGTGATAGTTGGAATTATCGTACAATGTAATACACATATATCTTACATTTAGACCTATTTCAAGATCACTGTAATGAGTTTATGAATACGCACGAATCGCGTTTAAGCTAGTAAACTGTAAAGATAGATTAAGAATAATCAAGTAACTTTACTTAACAGCATATGCCACTACTGCGATAACGTGCCTTTGCTCTTATGTCGATACTCATCTTTAAAATCTTTTAAAGACTCTATCAGTTCTGTGAATCATCTGATCTTCCGAATGTTTTTTACTTCTTTTTGCAGAAAACTTTTATTCGTCTCTGAGAACATGAATTGTTTTGCCGAATTCATTCTTGGTTTGCTCTACTGGTTGCTCTATTTACAAACCGAATAGAAATCAGACAGGCTTACAGCATTCTCAGTTATTGTCTTCCTTTCTTGGCTTTCTACTGCAATCTACTATCCCTACTAGTTGTTTTAAGTTGTAGATAAACTTTCGACGTTAGTGTTTTATCTATAGTAACTTCAGAAATTCAAAGAGTGTTTTGCAGTCCATATAAAATATTTCTGCTTAACACATGAGTCAGTTCTGAAAATTACTCCAGGAACTGGAAATCTGTTAAACTCTCACCAAAAACGTACTGATGATTTTTACTTTGCTAATGACTTCCTATGTTACTTTTACCGTAGGTGTCACATCTTTAATTTGTAGATGTGGCTTATCTTTCATGAAGAGTCGTGCAAGAACGAACTCATTAATGGCGCATAAAATAAAATATACCATATTAGGAATACTTGTCGTTTTAATTATTACACTGCAGTTACAGCAATAATTTCTGAAACTGAATACTATAAAGAAGCTAAACCCAGGCCTGCAAATTCGAAATTTATTGCTACTTGCGAAAGGTGTAACTGAAATTAACAACATAAAAATACATTTACAGCTAAGATTCCCATACAATAAAACCCAGAAACATGATGATTCATGAATGTAGTATGAAATGTGTTGTATCCATGTCGGATCCAAAGTATTTCTGTTAATATTGTGAGGGATAAAATCCTCGTGATTACTCAGTGATTCCTTTCATGGACGATGGGAACGATTACTTAACCAAAACTTTTTGACGAGTACAATATTAGTAAAAAACTGTTGCTTTTTATGTATAATATGTAGAAGTGAAGAAAGTATTCTCTCAGATTTGACTGTTAATCGGTCTCGACTATTTCAAGGATATGACATGTATTTTATAAATCCGCCATCAGTCACAGCTGTTTCTACCTTGCTTTTATCTATACATTTTACAAAAATGTATGTATGTGTATGTGTGATAGCATGTTCCACATCTCCAAAACTAATTGGCCGATTTTAACCAAACCTGGGATACAATTTTTTTTATTCCTACAATACTAACAGGATTAACGATTACCAATGCCACGTGTTTCAAAAGACATCATAAACAATGATAGTCGCAAGGCACTGATGCGTCATACAACGCGTGAATGACGAGACATTATTCATCCACTATTTAAGAATGCAACAAACTTTAGACATAATTTGTAAGCCTTAAGAAATTTTTTCTCACTGATAACCTCAACAAAAAGATGAAAAGAAAGAAGTTTATCGGTTGCTATTTTCCCCTTGTTCATACAGTGAAACTGTAGCGTTCGTCATACCGTTACTATTTTTACTTGTACATTTGTTCGCGAGATATTTTGCACATAGTATGTACATATAGCACAGTATAAACCTTCAGAATTACATCGCAGTATGACACAGTTCAGGTGGTATAACATCTTAAACAATTGTATGCATGAAAAACAGCCCCATCAAGTATGAGACAGTTTCCTGATATACCACTTTACGTACCTGGAGAATTATATTATTGGAGGAGATATGATCTCATAAAGGTTGAACCTTGAAAGCGAAACTGAAATGGATACTGTTTTGGGCGGAAGGCGATGATGAGCAGGGGGAAAATAATGGAGATGGACCAACTTACGTAGACGAATACATGGGGGCAGGGTTGGCTGTTTTAAGAAAACGGGTGCTGTTTGGGGATATAGTTTACTCTAGAAAATCTGGGAACGACACGGTTATAGCAAAGTATTGGATTCGCCGTCTACTGTTAACAGAACAATGGAACAAGTACATACCCGGGTGAAGCCGGGAGCTAACGCTAGCTATTTAATAAAGGAAGAAGCATTGAGGTACAAATCAACAATAACGATACAAAAAGCATTTAATAAAGTGCACGTAGATATTAAAGTTGTTTCTCACAATATTGGCGCGTTTGACCATCCTGCGGAGAAAGAGACGGTAATCTAACATGAGGAAATATTCACTTAGTTTGTTGGTTTTCTGCACACATAATTATTGTGTAATTAATCACTAACTTTATTCATATGAAAATGTGACTAACAAGATGCAAGCAGGTAACAGAACAAATCACAAGAAGACATCCATTTCACGTGAAAAAAGTGAGAGAGTATTCCATCATTCTACTGTAAACAGTACAACAAGTTTATATTCCTTAATATTCGGTTAACCTTTCTTTTTGCGCACATGCCTAGTGTATGAAATATCCAATTAATATCCATGCCTACTTTTGCTAAATGCTTATTGTTTTGCTATTGTATGCTGAAGACTACATTTGTGCATCGAAATATGCTGCTTTATTAAATAATTTAAGTAAGTCAATAAACTTTGGGACTGGCTATAGTCTCTGAAAACCCTTATCAAATTTCTCTTCGCATGTGAACTCACGTTTGTACTGATACCATCGGTGTTGTATATTACCGACACCTGTGCAGTACTGGAATGTTTACAAAATAAATTCAGCCGGGCTTATTATTTACTGAGAACAGAGAAGAATAAATTTTGACATATTGGACTATGTCAGATGAGTAATAATGCCTGGAATTCTGGCGTTTGTTTCTCCTTTGTCTCGGAATTTATTTACGATATTTAATGAAGTCTGTTTTGGTGATGAACTTTCTACGTGGAAACTACGAGACGTTTCAAATTCAACTTTAACCTGTAAATACATATTTTCTCGACTCTGAAGAAAGGGGAACGGAATGCCATCTCTACTAGCTAAAAACAATAGGCTGCACACTGACATTATTAGAGAACTTTGTGTCGATTATTCCTGTTATTTTCATTTAATGTATTCTTGAATCAATCTGTACTAAAAGTATTTGACAGTATTCATGAATAAGGAGCATTTATATGGCTATTCGAGCGAATTGCGCTCAGCAGGCAGTTGACGTGTAGCTTTACCAGTCATTACTCAATCGATTAAGAAGTGTTCTAATGAGATACGGTGGTACGTTAATTTCAATAAACTAAATGCTTCTTACCTCTGGTGAACAGTTAGTTCCTGTTAATATCCAGGATCATTGATTAGTATAAGAAAAATTCGAGGATTTTTCTAGACGTTGTAAACGTGGTCTGATTCTATCAATAACATCAAAGTCTCTTCAGCATGCTGTAGACAGAAGCGCCTTGTTATTACAGTATGTTGGGGTAAACGCATTCATGTTTCGAACAACTGTTAATTTTTTGTGGCATCTAAGACAGAATTCTGTTTGGTAAAAAATTTTACTTCCTTAATGGCCAGAATTCTCCCATTCTATGCGCGTGTGTTTGCTCGCGTACCTGTGTCCATTGGACACCTTCCCTTGTTCTCCTCTCGCTTTATTCCGTTCGTCTCTATTTTCAGCGTAGACATTTGTTAAATTGACTTACTGGTTCAATTCCGAGAGGTCGGTGGTTGCAGTCATTGTATGAAAATTTATTAGAACTTTTTAATTAAACTGCTTATGCTCTTTTTTTCTTATGTGTACACAAAATTCCTAAATTTTAGCATTCAGGTTTGTGATTTGTTTCCTTGTGTAAATAGCATATTATTTAAATGTATGATATCTGTTTTTTCTATGTCCGAAAGAACAGACAGCAATTTTAATCCTGCAGCCATAATAAATTTAGACGATGGATGACAGTGAGAAGTGAATTAAGTAGTGGGAAAAGTTGAAACTTTGAGCCAGGCCTGGATTCGAACCCGGGTTTCCTACTTACTAGGGAGTCACCTTGAGCACTACACCACCCTGACACAGTGATCACAACGATTGCAATGACTACCGTGTTACGTCTCCCGCTAGACCCAAATTTCTAACCTCCCCACACAGTAGTGACGTAATGTTTCTGTCCATTCACTCATTACTCATGCCATGTTGCTGGTACCACCAAGGTCGAAGACGACCAGTCAGCCTTTTTAGTGCGGGTACTCAACAGGCTCATACTCATACGGGATTTCAGAAAAATCGGCATGGGCAACATGGGAGGGTGTGGGTAAGTTGAAAATTTGGGTCTGTCAAGAGGCGCGCTACGGTGCTAACTGTGTCTAGGTGGTGTAGTGGCAGCGCGACTGCCTGATAAGTAGGAGACTCGGGTTAAAATCATGGCTTGCCACTAATTTTCAACTTTCTCCATTGATTTAATTAAGTATCCAATCGCACTCATCGTCACAAATTCCTTTGTGTGTTGAGAATCTTATTTGTTAGATTTTTTCGTCGATTTTGTAATTCTTGTAATGCGTTTCTCTCGTTTTTTTTCTCCAGTTCTTCTAATGGCTAATTAATGGCGCTCGAAACGAGACTTTCTTGTTTGGCAACGATCTTGCAGTGAATTTTTAGTGTTTTATTGGAATTGCCGTTTTTATGATATAGCTCACTAAAGACCTCTAGCAGTCTATTTTGGTTAATCGTATTCCTTCCTAGAAAGCGTATGTGGATGATCACTCTAACGATCACATTCGCATTTATCTTGAATAAATAACTCATCTAAGGTATCAGGTTTCCTATGATTTCGCACCTTTTCCTATGCTTGCGGGGCTCTGTTCACAAATATAGGATAGTGTACATAATTACCAAATTCAAGAGTATGAACAGCTAATTTTATTAAATTTTCTAAGAAATTGGATTCCGTACACGTAGATTTGGTTGTATTTCTTATATGCTCTGCAGACTATAAGATGAGCAACTTAGATTTTGAAAGCACAAGTCACCAGTTACCATTTTTCAAGGATGCAAAACGTAACATGCGCCTATAATGAAACAATTCTGCCATTTAGTGATGTGGCCTTTTTGTTAGCGTGTGACATAGGATATCAGTATGTTATCCATTTCTTTCGATCCTGAAATTCCCATTGCCAATGGGACCCAGCTGTCTGAAAAATGCTCATATGTTTTTAAACCTGTAGGACCAAACTGCTATAGTCAATAGTCCCTGGACTTGCAAGATACTTAAACTGACTTACACTACGGATAACACACACACACACACACACACACACATCCATACCCAAGGGAGGGCTCGAACTTCCGGCGGGAACGGCCTAGCATGACGCCAGCTGTCTTCCTTAGATCTCTTCCATTTCTGTCTGGTGGTCTTCTTCTTGGTCTTTGTAGATAAACTGGGCTCTAGTCTAGAACTTGTTTGATCATCTACCATTTTGTTCGACAACATGACCAGCCCCTGCCATTTCAATGTATTCACTCTTTCCATTATGTCTGTGACCTTCGTTGCTCGTCTGTTCTCAACTGTTTTCTGTGTTCCTTTGCGTAGCCTAACATTGATCTTTCCATTCCTTTTAGGGTTCCTATTAGTTTCGTGACAATGAACTTATGTAATGTCCATGTTTTACAGCCGTAAGTTATTATTGTATGTATACATTGATCAAAAATTGTTTTTTCGACTCAAGCGACAGCTTCTCAACCCAGTTAAATACGTCGGTCGAAATATTACAGATTTTAAATCTCCTTCCATGTTTATCAGTTGACCAACGGAGATGTATTGTGTGACTCTTTTCAGTTGCTTACGTCCACCGGATATACTTGCCTCCAGTGTTGATTCATTGACGATTATTTGGTATTTTAAATGTTCGTTTTCAGACGTACTTCACAGCATACTAACGCAAATTAGCTAAGTAAGATTGAAGTTCATTATCATTTGCAAATAGAACAATGTCATGTGCAAACCTCAAGTAGTTCAATCTCTTTGCAAGAACTTGAATTCCCTTTTGTTCCCCAATTCAATTTAGACAGCTTTTTCTAGGACTGCCGAAAATAGTTTGGGAGATAAAGAAACCCCTGTTTTTGCACCCTTTTCAATGGGAAATTCATAATTTTTTTCAGCAATGCACACAAAGTCAGTGAAGGCTTGTTTTCCTTGTTCCCTCAGAGACACAAATACAACTGGGTGACTGATCGAATCAAATGCTTTTTTTTTTTAATCTATAATGTCAAGGCAAAGAAGTAGGCGGTACTCATTTCGTCTTCTAATTGTTTTGCGTAAAGTGAAGATGTGAAAAATTGTACTAAATATTATCCTGGAATTTGGGAGACAGAACCATCCATTACGTCTAAGGTATCATTATTGCTTTTTACTGTACAGGTTACTATAAAAATTCTCAATATATTCGAGAATTTATTTCGTATATGTAATTCGGCCTTGATCGAGGTCTAATGCAGCCGATTCCTACCAATCATAAGGATTCGCTTGCTCTCATTAAACTCGATTTATTTTCGACACTTGCTTTTGTCGTTACTCTTTTTATTTGTTGCATTTGTATAGAACTTCATCAGAAACACGAGATCGAGAAGTAAGAGGTTTCAAGTTTATTTTTATGTACTACAGTATTTCATTTAGATGTTGCATGTAATTTGTTTCGCGTAGCTGCTTCAACAGATAAAGACTAACCCAGGCTGAGGTAAATGTTTCTATGCTTCAATACTAAACTCAAACTTTTTCTTTCCCTGTATCTACTGATGGTCTCATATTTCTGTATGCAGTTAGTCAAACAGTGACTTGTCTGGGTTATAGCATTTTTTAAATACCTAGAATTTTCTCCATACGTAGAGCACTGGCTTTATGGACAATTTATTGGATTTATTCAGCCTCTACCTTTTTTTCCATGCCTAGACGGTGGTCTGGAAGCAGTATCAAAACCTTAGATCTATGTTTATTCCTCCGTAAGATCATACCAGTTTCCAGTTTACTGCCTCACAAAATTGCTCTACATCAGGAATGTCTTTAGAAAATGAAGTGTAGAGAGACTTCCACAAGATACGTCAAGCAAAACATCGACACAATATTCAGCTGCAAAGCGATTACAAATTTCAGTTGTGAAAATGATAACTTACACCGTGTAGTTACTGAGTGAAAAAGCAATTTAAATAAATTGTTTGCAAGTCATTCTATCTGCAGGTGTCTTTCGTATTTTTCAAATGTCAGTCTGTCCTTTCTGTTAATAACATGACTTTCGTGGCAAAAGATCGCTGACACAGTTACGTGCCACAGCAGTATGTCCACGGGGATAAGCTAGTGATCATATCAACATTTCGAGCTGGTCATGGGATGAATTTGGATTTCGACTCGCGCCCTTAAATTTGCTGACATCTGTTCTCTTGAGAATACACCATGTCAACTCCCAGCATATCCTTTTTCTTTCGGCATGTAGGTAGTTGAAATGAACTTGTCAATCCCCTGATTCTCGTGGAAGCACATTTAATTCCGTCGCGGCGAGTCTCACATAATTCACTTGTCCGCAACTGCCAAAATGTGTGTGACTTCAGACACTGTCTGCTCAAGAATACATATTCCACAGCGTTTCTGCTACGTTTCGCAATACCTTTTATTCCTCTTTCGTCCCGAAGAGAAACAGGAGACCACAGAAGTGACAGACATTAATGACTAGGAGAGAACGTATTTTCTGCCGACCGCAGACCTTACCTTGCGGACGCATGCCGATCACGTTGCAACTGCGATGGGGGACAGAGATCGCTCCCCCATACTGTGCCCGGTTTCTCCTTTCCCGTCCACCTGTCAAGCATCGAGTCCTACCTGCAAGATCTATTTCGAAATAAAAATCACGGTCCAATTAATTACCCGGCCAGTTTTTCAGCGCTCGCAAGGTCATCCGTCTTTGCGTGACCGCTGAGCGCGAGGCACCCTGCTGTAATTTCAGTCTCTGACGTTTCCGTGACTTGGGAGGCAATGCGCCCGCCGACCGCTGCTGAATTATTCCCTTAACTGGCCGAAAGTTGGTGCAGTTCTCATTACGGCTTTTTATTACAGGCCATTAATGAGTTCTTCTTTAGATGGACCAAAGGAAAGCTACCTCCTTTAATATTCAGCCGTCTGTTATATTACTCGCATCTATTACCTTTAAACGCCAGAAAGATTCTGGTGCTTATATGCCCAAACTTCTTCTTCGTCGTCGTCGTCGAAGAAGAGCAATTCTCGCTATTGGACTTCTGCCATCCTGAAATAACTGTTAATGGCCTCTTTCCAGGAAATAATTAGGCAAAACTTTTCTTTTATTTCTTGGACTCTAATGTTGATGTGACGTAAAAATAAGACAAATGATTGTTGACGAAGTTCCATATAAATAATGACGTTAGATACTCGAAGCTTGCATGTATCTGTATGAGTGACAACTTCAACCGAGTTGTCAAGTGGCTACTTTTTTGCGTCGGTCTTGCGAAGTTGGCTCTATAACCGCAGACAGAAATAAAGCTGACTTCCAAGTATACTATTGACTGACTTTATATGCAAATCTTGGCACTTTCATTCTAAATATGATTCCCGATAAAGCACTGATCTTAAAGGAACCAGTTCCTGACAATATCTTTTATCCTTCAGTTATCGGAAATCTTCAAGCTGTCCTCTTTGTTGACAACTAGTAATCAATATTATCAAGAACAGTACTAAAAGTTTCGTGGTTTTTCAGTATGATACATTCCTTTTTATACACATGCGCGATGAAACCATTTGCAGTATGGCTAATTAACGTGAGACGAAATTTTTAACAGGACGGTGTTATTGAGATAAACTGTGTGGAGTATGCAGAGTTACTTGGCCCGTTTCTTCAGCGTGTATATCTTAAGGTGGAGGTGATGACATTACGAGTACAGAAGATAAGACAGATATTGTTTTAGAAGATTTTATTCCTGATCTGTGTAGTTACCTCTCTTAGAAAATAAAAAAGCTGTCATGAACTGGAAAGCTGGTTTGAACACTTCACTGCTTTCCTAGACATGGTAGTAACCGAGCGGTCTGGAGCGCCACGTTGCGGATCACGCGGCCGTTCTTCGTCGGAGGTTCGACTCCTCCCTCGGACATGGATGTTTGTGTCGTCTTTAGTATAAGTTAGTTCATAGGGACTGATGGCCCCGCAGTTAAATCCCATAAGCTATACAAACATTTGAACATTTGAACTAGGCATGGTCTTGTTGGACATGGTAGCCGTTGCCTTCCTCCGACCTACAAATTGATTTACTGAGGGAGACGTATTAACGTGGATTCCGAACCACGGTGCAACTCGGCATTTTTCACATCAAACAACGTAGCCAGAGGTGAAATACTTTAACCCTTTCCCTCCCAGTGTTGCCTTATGGCAACGTCATCTTTATCAGTTCCTCTAACCACAACCATTTGACCAAAGATTGTAAACAACATTTCAGGACTTCCGACAATTCATTGTGACCAGGTTGTCTACCATTCCCTAGAGGAAACAGAGAGCATTAGGCTACAATGCATTGTCAAAATATGTATCGTTGCTTCATGTCTAAGTTGGAGTACATGCAGCAAGACTTTCAAATAATTATATCAAGGTAAAGGAAACGAAGTAATTAAAAATTTCATTGCTAAATAATTGTCCAATGTCTAAATGTGTAGTAAACAGTTTGAAAATGTTATTACTTGCGATAAAGGAAACATACCCTGTCCAATTACGCTATATATAGTCATCCCAGATTTCCCTCCAAAAACTAAAAGTTATCAAAAATTCTGTCAAATATACATTATTCGAATCATTATGTATAAAAATATACAAAGAAATATTTTCGTTCATCAATTAATAAAATTTGGGGTTGAAAGGGTTAAGTAGTAAATATGGCACAAAAAAATCATTTACTGGGAAAAGAATCCACGACCTTTGGATTCACAGTCCAGCAAATAACCACAATTTTAAATCAATTTTCTTTTTTAATGGGAAAGATTGGTTTTTTGCGGACGTCGAGTCGTTTTTGTTCTATATTGCCGATAACTTCTTGGCTCAGGTTACATATGTATTATTATTATTATTTGTGACATACGTCGCTAACTCTCTGGCCGTACATGCTTAGCTAGGGCGCCGCGCACCACTGAGCCCCCAAGGTGCAGTTACCTCTCTACTTTGTTAAAATTATTCATTTTCAGTTTGTTGTAGAGAGATACAATTCGACGCCGATCTCTCGTCTAATATTCGTCGATGTACTAGAACTCTGTCAAGTACCAGTTTCCCTATCTTTGTCGATAACAAGTTCCTCTTCCAAGAGCTCAACAGCCGCCCAACTGTCGCATTTGGTCGATGACTCACCTAAAAAAGGATGAAAAACATCTCAGTTATTATTATTAAATGACATTTATTCACATGTAATAGGAGAAATATCTCAGTTATTATGTGATTTTTTTATGTATTTATATTTATCATGTTCCGTATGATCCAACTTAGGAGCAGGTCTCCACACTCATGGAACGACTCAGCGCATAGATTATAACACAAGCGTAAAAATAGATAAAATGAAACAAATAGCAGTGCTATGCGCACGACAGGCCCAAGTATAAGTAAAACCAAATGACAACGTAACACAGAAATTAGATAAATTTTAAAATTTTCCAGGAGTTCCTTGGCAGAATAGAAAGAGCGCGGTATGAGGAAACTTTGCGTGGATTTCTACTAAGCTTCTTGAATTTTTATGTAACCTTACTGAAAATGGACGCGGCAGCATACTGCACGCCGTTCGGCACAAGGATCAATAAGATATGATCCAAATACAGAATGAGTGAAAGGTGCTAACTCCTGCATATAAGCTGATATTGTTAACGACATTGAAGAAAATATGCACTGAAAGACAAATGCCTGAATTTCCAGGCTACTGAACACGGTTCGACAAGAGGCTCGCGAGTTCACATCAGATGTTTCTCGAACCGCACTTTCTGCGCAATAAATAAACTTTTCTATTCACCACATAAGCGAATGAAAATAAGTAAAGTAGGCTCCTTTTTGTGTTGGAGTTTCACTTATTTTAGGTATTGTTCTAACGGTAAATGACGCAGCATTTACTTTTTGAACAAGAGCTTCAAAATGCACTTCTTATGACGGCTTTCTATGTATCAGAACGCCTATAAATTTCAGCTTTTCAATCTCACTTCTCAGATGCCTATCCTGTGTAAACAAAATGATGTTTTTGTTCAGTTGTATGATGGAAACAGTAAAAAATGGGTCTTGCTATTATTTACCATCGATTTATTTTTTACACGCCATTAACTTATTTTTTTAACTACATTAATCGATATTGTTTGGGTTTTCTGTCCGCAGACAATTTTCATGCAGCTCTCACACTACCATATCGTGTGCAAGCCTCTTCATCTCCGATTAAGGACGCCATTATACATTTTTTTGAACCTGCTTACTGTATTCGTCTCTTGGTTGCCTCTGTGTTTTTTACCCCACATACTTTCTTTTAATGTTAAATTGACGATTACTTGATGTCTCAAATGTGCCACCAAGCTATCCCTTTTCATAGTCAAGATATGCCAGAAATTCCTTTTCTTCTCAATTCTGTTCAACACCTCCTAATTAGTTACGTGATCTACCCAGCGAATCTTCATCATTCGTCTCTATCACCACGTTTTAAAAGTTCCTATCATCTTTTGTCGGAACTCCTTACCATCCATGTTTCACTCCCATACAATGCTGCACTCCAGACAAATGTTTTCAGAAAGGACTTCCTAACATTTAATTTAATATTGGATGTCAACAAATTTCGATTCTTCAGTGACACTCTTTTTCCATAGCCATTCTGTATTTTATATTTACATTGGGCATCAGAAGTTAATTTAAACCCAAATTGAAAGTGGCTTGTCATTGAAATAAGCAAGATCTCGGGCAGTTGAGACCTGCAAATGTAAGTTATAACGCTCACTGCTGCTCTAAATTACTTTATGAGTGGCCACAGTCCATGTGCAACAGAAATTTATCTAACTGCTCACTCCTTAAGGGAGGAGCGAGCGTTTTAAAAAACACAAAATAAATATTAAAAAATAAATGAATAGATAATTAAATATGGGACGGGAGCATGAAATCATAAAGCAGAGGTTTGATACTTTAAAATCATAATCTATTAAGAAAAATAACAAACAAATAAATGTGGGGAGACCAAATTAAGCACACACCTTGTACAAAAGTGGATTAAACCATATAATTACTGCCCTTATTAAAATTGTTTCTGCCCTTTATGAATATGGAGGTAACGTGGGAGAAAATTTTCAAATACACAATGGGTAGCTGAAAGCACATTCATTCATTCACAGACATGCGCATGAAGCTAGGCGGTACATTACTCTCTGGGAACACTTGAAAGCAGCAGCGAAACAAGACATTGGTGGTGTGTTGATGAGATGGCAGTGTCTTGATCACTAATTTTGTATATATACTGTGCACTAAACGAACTCATGTGGGGAGGCAGTGGCTCACTATTCTTAAGTACCATGTGGTGTGCGACCATGCCAAATTTCATAACATTTACAAACAGGAATTAATTTAGAATAATCAAGTAAAGCATGCGCGAGATTTCGTGTAGAAGAAAGCTAGTATTAATAAAGCATGGCTGAAGATCAAAGTAGCGACCGTTACGAAAGCACCTGGTGCAATCGGTCGTACAAGACAGGAAAGACAGAATCAAATCAGAAAATCTGAGAAATATTTAGCATACTCGTGGATACAGTAACGACGCGGAAAGTCAGTTAAAAACAGCTAGGACATTCAAACACACTAAGTTTACACAAAAGCTGAAGGCCACACACGTCTATTCTAACTTGAGCAAAACCGGACACACAATCATCATTGGAATTAACATGCAAATAATAACTTTACACTGAATTTACTCGAGTTCTGCAAATTAAGAGACTCTCATAACGAAAGAATTACTAAAGAGAGCTATTACTGGAAAACCAAGACTGCCTGATCACAAAGAAAGTCAAGTCCTAACAGCATGCCTTAGCATGATTCAGTGGAGTACTTACTTCCACGGTCGTAGAAGACAGAATAAAGAGTCAAGACTGCCGCTCTAAGGCCTCGGAAAAACTCCCCCCCCCCCCCCCCCCCCGCATTACACCGGATATAGAGAGCGCTAAAAGCTACGCAGAGTGCGTTCAGAGACTAGTGTTTAGCAACCGTTGCTACCTGCCAAGACAATTCCCTCTACATCCGCTCCCAGAGAGGTCTCCTGTCACCTTTTTCGTCCAAGATTTGGTTGGTACAACACTAAAGAACACGGTCACCTCACCATCTTGCCAAGTAAGCTTGTCTCTGTCTATAGCGCAGACAACAAACGAAGCCATGCCTGCTTAACTACAGCAAAACGAGGCCTAGAGCGGGAAGTGGCGACTGTAAGCTATTGCGCGGCAGTCAGTCAATATTAAGAGCACCCTTACACATTCACATGAACATACAAGTTCAATCACACGGGTGGAAACATATATAAATATGGGACAAACATACATAAATAGGGGCATTGATATTGATGAGAATAATAAAATAATTAACACACAGATAGATTTAATGGTGTAGAAACACTTTGTGTCAAAAGAATAAATCAAAATGGAACACGAGCACATAATCAGTCGACGTGTTTCAAAATAACAAACCTCAACTACTACTTTTATTGTCTCATTTCCTAATTTCTTCAGCATCGCCTGATTTCATTACACTATTTTCCATTACCCATGTTTTACTCCCATTCAACTTATACCCTCCATTCAAGACACTGTCCATTCCGTTCAATTATTCTCCCAGGTCCTTTGTTGTGTCTAACAGAGTTACTATGTAATAGGAAAATCGAAATTTTTTTTATTTCCTCTCCCTAAATTTCAATTCCTTCTCCAAATTCCTGCTTCCGCAGCACAGATCGAATAACACTGGGGAGAGGCTACAACCCTGTCTAACTCACTTCCCAACCACTGCGTCCCTTTCATGCCCTTCAATCTAATAACTATTGTATGGTTTTTGTACAAGTTGACTACAACTCATCGTTCCATATATTTTACCTCTGCTACCTTCAGCATTTGAAAGTGTGTCTTCAAGTCAACATTGTCAAAAGCTTTACAACAGCTTAAAAGGAGGTATCCCTCTTCTTAACTTTTCTTATTAGATAAATCATAAGTATTGCGTCCCAAGTTCCTACAATTCTCCTAATTTCAAACCTATCTTCCCCAAGATCGGATTGCACCAGGTTTTCCATTCATTTGTAAATAATTCGTGTTAGTATTTTGCAACCATGACTTATGACACTGATAGTTCTGTAATTTTCACATTTGTCTGCACTTTCTTTCTTTGGAATTCTTCAATAAGATGTCTGGGGGTATTTTTCTCCTGTATCATAGATCTTGCATATCATGTTGAAAAATTTCTTCATTACAGTCTCTCCCAACGATATCGGCAGTTCAGGTGGAAATCATCTACTCCAGCGGCCTTGTTTCGCCTCAAATCTTTTAATGCTCTATCAAATTCTTGTCGCAGTATCATATCTTATATCTCATTTCCTCAACTTCTCTTCCATTTCTACAATACTGCCTTCAAGTTCAGTTCCTTTGTAAGGGCTGTCTATATATTCTGTTATGTCCACCTTTAGGCTCTCTTCTTCTTGTTAGTACTGTTTTTCCATCTGACCTTAATGTCTATTTATTTTCCTGTCGGCGATATCTATCTTTCCCCTTACTATACATCGTTTCTTGGCACTGCATTTGTCGTCTACACATTTCTGCTCAGCAGTCTGCATTTCCTATTAACACCATTTTTTAGTCATCTGTAATCCCTTTTGCCAGCTTCACTTGTTGCATTTATGTATTTTCTCCTTTTATCAATTAAGTTCAGTATCTCCTGTGTTACCCAAGGATTTCTATTAGGTCTTGTCCTTCTACCTATATAATTCTCTGCGGCTCTCACTACTCTGTCTTTCAAATCTACCAGTTCTTCTTCTACTGTATTGCTTTCCCCCTCTTCTGTTAATTCTTGTTTAATGCTCCCTCTGAAACCCTCAACAGCCTCTGGTTCTTTCAGTTTCTCCACGTTCCATCTCCTTAAGCTTTTACCTTTTTGATAATGTGTCAGTATTGCAAGTACGAACCTGGTATCATCAATAAATAGAAACGTTTAGAATTAGCTACTTTTATTCTCAGACAATGGGTTCTTTACAGCTTGCCAGATCACGTTGCTGTTTATTTTTTTAAATTTTTTACCAAGGCTAATAGAGATAATTTCCTGTTACATCTAGCTGTGTTTTTCCTGCTTCATACAGGTTTTATTTTGCTGCGCTAATTCTCATCGTTGTTACCATTTTGACTATGCCGAATCGTTCTGTTTAATTAATTTGATTAGCTCTGCTGTAATATGTCCATAGAAACTTTAGATCTTAGTTTCAAATCCAAGTAAATGTTTGCATATTGTTGATTTTCTTTTTACTCTCATAAGGGTTGCGTATTTAGTACAATTTGAAAGTCTACTTTCCTTATTACATTTCAGTCTCTTTCTTATCATCATCATCATCATCATCATCTTCATTAGAGAATGATTATGCCTTTCAACGTTCAGTCTGGACTATAGTCCCCCTAACAAAATTCCTCCGTGACCCCCTATTCAAGTCTAACATTGATGCCTCGTCTGATAGCCCTTTACTTCAAAATCATTCTTCACAGAATGTAAGTACTTTCTCCTTAGTCTACCTCGACTTCTCTTACCCACTGCTGCCAAGCTTATAAGTCTCTTAGTAACCTTGCTTCTGCCATACATGTAACATGACCCCACAATCTCAGTCTGTTCGCTCTAACTGCTTCATCTATGGTGTTCATTCCCAGATTTTCTTTGATTTCCTCATTATGGACGCCCTCCTGCCATTGTTCCCATCTATTGGTACCTGCAATCATTCTTGCTACTTTCATATCTGTAACCTCTATCTTATGAATAAGGTAACCTGTATCCACTCAACTTTCACTCCCATACAACAAAGTTGGTCGAAAGATAGAGCGGTGCACTGCTAACTTAGTCTCGGTACTTACTTCCTTCTTGCAGAAGAGAGTAGATCTTAGCTGAGCACTCACTGCATTAGCTTTGCTGCACCTCGATTCCAGTTCTTTCGCTATGTTGCCATCCTGTGAGAAAATACATCCCAGGTACTTGAAACTGTCTACCTGTTCTAACTTTGTTCCTCCTATTTGGCACTCAATCTGTTTGAATCTCTTTCCCACAGACATTAATTTCGTTTTGGAGATGCTGTTCTTCATATCATAATCCTTGCACCTCTGATCGAGCTCTGAAATATTAGTTTGCAACCTTTCAATCGAATCGGGCATTACAACTAAGTCATCCGCATATGCGAGACTGCTTATTTTGTTTTCACCTAGTTTAATCCCGCCCTGCCAGTCTACTGTTTTCAACATATGATCCATGAATAGTATGAACAACAGCGGTGACAGGTTACAGCCTTGTCTTACCTCTGAAACTACCCTGAACCATGAGCTTAATTTGCCATCTACTCTAACTGCTGCCTGACACTACGTAAAGCCCTTTAATTGCCTGCAGAAGTTTGCCTCCTATACCATAAACTTGTAGAACTGACAGTAGCTTCCTCCTAGGAACACGGTCATAAGCCCTTTCCAGATCTATGAAACATAGGTACAATTCCCTGTTCCACTTTTCCATTACCTGCTGTAAGCTAAAGATCTGGTCCTGACAGCCTCTAAGAGGCCTAAATCCACACTGATTTTCATCTAACTTGTCCTCAATCAATACCCGCACTCTCCTTTCAACAGTACCCGAGAATATTTTCCCCGCAATTCTAATTAAAGAGATACCTCGATAGTTGTTACAATCTTTTCTGTTCTATGTTTGTAAATTGGTGTGATTACCGCTTTCGTACAGTGAGACGCAATCTGTCCCGACTCCCATGCCTTTTCATTTATCCTATGTAAACATTGGAGTCTTGACATTCCATTGGATTTGACGAGTGCCGCATAATTTCATGCATCCCGGTCGCTTTATTGCATTGCAATTTACTGACCATTCTCACCAGTTCCTCAACTGCTTCTTTCTGCCTTTACACACTGCTGTTCCAAGATATTCTCTAGCCGCTTCTAGTAGTGTGTTACTGTCCATTCCTCTTGCAATGACTGTACATGACTACATTCAACTAATACCTTTTTGAGATCATTGTTATGTATTTGTGCCTAAGTTCCTTGTCCTGAAGGTTCTTTGCTCTTATCCTTCTACATATGGACCTAACGTTCTGCATTTCTGACCTCACAAAACCCGTTTCTCTGCAGATTAAATAATGAGCATCAAAGAACCCTCTAAAAACACGTTTGTCCTTGTCTGTCTTCTTGAATTCCTTATCTGTTATCATCTAGTCAATGACAGCGGCCACGTTCTATTATACGCTGCTAGGCTAATCGAAATGCATGTACTTGAAGATTACTCACTGAGGGCCTTGCTGGCAAACACCCGAATTCTTGCACGCTACCGAAAAGGAGATACAATATAAAAGCGGTGGTCAAAAATGTACACACACTTTCTTGAAGAAAAACTAATGTTTTATTATTAGTATTATAGTAAATTAAATGACAAAGTTACAAAAAGAGTTCAAACTGTAATCCACCCGGCACCTAATATTTTTGAGCATGATAACGTTATTTTTGGTGCCATCTCTCAGATTAGCTACAGGAATTGCGTGACTAGTCGTTTCAGTTTCATGTCGCAGTTGGTACAGTGTGCGCGGTTTCTTGCTGCACCACAGCCCATAAGTAAAAGCCAAGTGTGGTTAAATCAAGTGAACGTGCAGCGTACTCGTTCGGACCCAGTAGCGAACCCAGGATTTAAGTCGTGGGAGGAGGGGAGGCTCAGTGCCTCCGTGGCCCAAACGGCATCGGATTGAAAAGAAAGAAAAAAAGAAAGGTAGTTGAACCTTTACTTGACGAAGAACAACATGGATTCAGGAAAGACCGAAGTACTATGGATCTTATTTTTGCAATAAGAATGCTAACAGAAAAGTACTGGGAATATGGAAGAAAACTTGTTATTATATTTGTAGACATCGAAAAAGCATATGACAGTGTTCCTCGAAACAAGATATGGAAAGGTTTGGAAAACCTAAAGGTGCCAAAGTATCTGATTGATAAAGTCAAAATGCTATACTTTTTTTTATTTTTTATTTTTTTATTTTTTTAACTATGGGACTTAACTACAGGGTCATCAGTCCCTAAACTTACAAACTACTTATGAACTACTTACGAACTAGGACGGCACAAATATCCATGCCCGAAGGGGGGATTCGAACCCCCGACCGTAGTGGCCGTGCAGACCGTAACTGGAGCGCCTCAGTCTCCTCGGCCACCGCGGCCGGCAAAGAGAGGTGTCCAGCAAGGAAGTGCCCTATCACCACTCCTATTTGTAATAGTCATGGACACAATTATAAAATCTATCAAGAAAATAGACAGCGAACCTAATGCCCTTGTTTTCGCCGATGATTTGATGGTATGGGGAGAGACAGAAGCTGAAGCACAGAGGAAACTGAATGATTGGAACAACACATTCAAAAATTTCGGACTAAAGATAAGTAAAACAAAGACAGTAGAAATGACTATCATCAGGCAAGGAACAACATCAAATATATTTCTAGATGGGGCCAAAGTAGAATCTGTTTCTCATTTCAAATATCTAGGAAGTACGATCTCAAAGACAACACCGTTAAGCAGGAAATACCCAGCAGAACACAGAAAACATTCAGTTTTTACAGTCAAATAAGAAATCTTCTCTGGGGTGATAAAATGCCACAAAAAGGAAAAGCAACCATGTACCGTACCTATTTCGTTGCAATCCTTACGTACGGCTTAGAAACATGTACCCTACTAACCAGAGACCTCAGTAGAATTCCGGCAATGGAAATGATATTAATTAGAACTATGAATCAAACAACCAGGCAGGATAAAATTAGGAATGAGGGGAATAGAAAAGTTGCTGGTATTGAGGTTCCTGTCACCAGCATCTTAAGGAAACGTAGAATTCAGTGGTATGGGCACTTAATGAGAATGAATAGTGAAAGACCTGCTAAAAAGTATTTCAACCTCAACCTCATAGGAAGAAGACCTCGGGGAAGACCAAGAAAACGCTGGATAGAGACTGGAAGATCAGATGTGGAGGAGAAAGGACTCAAATGGGAAGACATTCTGGAACAGAAGATGTATGAAAGCAGCAGGAGATGGCGAGCGCTTGTACACCACACCCGGGAAACTGGAGTTAGAAATGATGATGATGATTAAAAAAAATAAGAAAGGATAGGTATCGCATTATCTATAAAAAAAGATTAGAAGACTTCTTGTTTCTCTACCTCTTTTCTTGTTTTGTTAGAAGAGGTTAGGATAAAGCTAGTGTTGTCCTGGGGAAGGGCAGGGGCTGCAGCCCCATAGGACCCCCCTGGCTACGTCACTGTCGGACCCTTCCTCCGACATGTTTCATGGTAGTGGGGTGGTGGGCCATCTGTTCGTCATCAATCGAATCCCAAATACATGTTATTCTTTTCAGCATCCCCAAGTAACTAATTACGGCTCAGTGTGACATAAGAGACGAGTGTATCGTCAGGCGTGCCCCAGGGGAGTGTGATAGGACCGCTATTATTTTCTATCTATATAAATGATCTGATGGACAGAGCAAGTTGTAATTTGCGGCTGTTTGCTGATGATGCTGTGGTGTATGGGAGGGTGTCGTCTGTAACTGACTGTAATAGCATACAGGTTGACTTAGACAAAATTTCTAGTTGGTGCGAAGAATGGCAGCTAGCTCTCAATGTAGAAAAATGTAAGGTGATGCGCATGAGTAGAAAAAACAATCCTATAATATTCGAATACAGCATTAGTGGTGAGCTTCTTGATGCTGTCGCGTCGTTCAAATATCTAGGCGTAACATTGCAGAGCGATATGAAATGGAACGAGCATGTAAGGACAGTTGTGAGTAAGGCAGACAGCCGACTTCGGTTTATTGGGAGAATTTTGGGAAGATGTACTTCACCTGTAAAGGAGACCGCGTATAAAACGCTTGTACGACCACGTCTTGAGTATTGCTCAAGTATTTGGGATCCGCAGCAGATCGGTCTGAAGGAAGACATAGAGGCGGTTCAGAGGCGAGCAGCTAGATTTGTTACCGGTAGGGTCGACCAATGCGCGGGTGTCATGGAAATGCTCCGGCAACTCAATTGGGGATCGCTGGAAGAAAGACGACTTTCTTTTCGTGAATTTTTGTTAAGTAAATTTAGAGGGCCTGAATTTGAAGCTGGTTGTAGTACGATCTTGCTGCCGCCTACTTACATTTCGCGTAAAGATCACAAAGACAAGATAAGAGAAATTAGGGCTCGTACGGAGGCATATAGGCATTCTTTTTTTCCTCGTTCAATTTGGGAGTGGAATAGGAAAGGAAATGCCTAGTAGTGGTACAGTGTACCCTCCGCCACGCACCTTACGGTGAATTGCGGAGTATGTATGTAGATGTAGATGAAACAGTTTCGTTTTTCATGTGTTTGTATATCTATTGTTTCCTTTCCATGTCGCCTGTACGTCTTTTATGCATTCCTAACGTCTGTATTGTAGATTTTTACAGGGCGATCAAATAAAAAAAAGGGTTTTTCAAACATTGCACACAGCGACGCTCAGTAATCACACAGAAATCGGGGGTCGCTAAGCCCACGACAGGGCGCCACTGTCGCTGGTTTGATTGGGCTGTACATTCTCCTCCGCAGACTTGATGGTGGCATGTGTCTCGTATTCCTAGGGAAGGATTTTCCATTGCGTATTCGTAGCTGGGTTCCACGTAAGCATGACGGAGTCTACGCTCGTTTTAGCAGACAGCTCAGGGCACCAGTGGCGGCTGGTGGGCTGTTTATTAGGAGGGGCGGCATGTCTCTTCAATTGTACACGACGTTTTGTCCCTTCAGAACATTTCTTGAACGGGGAGAATATAGCATTAATTTTATTAGATAGTTATGTAATCCTCCAGCTAACACGACTTTTTCCTCTTATACCAAAATACGAACAAATTTACGCACAAATATGTAGTATTTAATATTTTCTGCAGGTAATTAAAACCTCGTAACTCAATTTTATTAGATTTCACAAGATACCCAAAAACTGTACCTTAAAATAATATAAAGTGGTAAGAAGTAAATACGTTGCATGTGTAACTATATAAGTAAGTGTTCAGAGAACACAAATGCTTGTGAGCGACAAACATAATATGTTACTGTAATTAGAAGACTGTCACCAACAAATGTAGCAACAAAGTTTTCATAGCCTACCATTGGTATGATATAAAATCAAAATAACGTTCTTACCTTAATTAATATGTTTGTAGACAAGTGATTGATAAATGCGAAATGCTCATTAATGTTAGCCATAACAAGGTCACAAACTTCCTTTGCAACAGTTTTCGCATCTGTTTCGTCATGTCCCCTTAGCGCAAGTTCAAATTTCCCACAGAACTTGATACAGTCGATCAACTTGCTAAGGATGTAACGATTCTTAGAAACATCTTCTTTATTCTTTATCCTCCTATAAGCTGTATTTAGCTGACGTCTAATATCGACTTTGCCAAGCACAACGAATTCGATGTTACTGTTTATGTGAAGTTCACTTAATTTATGTTTTTCTTTTAACTTCATCAGCTAAATGTTTAATGTGTGTTACCCCATCTGTGGACCAAGGATGTCCCGCAACATTCATTATCAGACACATGTAGCAGAAGAAAGCATCTCTTATTTCACATCCACAAAGCCAGTCTGCATGTTTATATAAAGCAGGATTAAATGTCTTAGTGGGACTACTTTTGCTTTTTCACTCATTTTGTGGATGCTCAATGTTCAAATCAGGTCTCGGTGGTCCTAACCTTTTTAATTCCAACTTTCCCTCAAGTCAATTTTTGACTACCAAATTTAAAAAAATGTAGTTTACGCTATTTATATTATTCATTTTAAGCAGGTAACTAGAAAAACAGTTACGCAATAACACGCACCAACGACACAAGTATCACACGCACTTCACCTGTTAGAAACTGCCTGACCGGTGGCGGTGCGCCTTTGTATATTTCGCGCCCTTGGCGCGGACGCCGTCCTAAGCGGCCCGTTTCAGCACACTACCCCCACCCTACCCCCAGTACCCCCACTCACTCCTGCGCCCGTTGCCAGCCTTTACACGGCGCGGACGGATCGCGTAGAGTCCGACAGTCAGCCCATTCTAAAAACATTCGCTGACCCTGGCTGGCAGACTACCTAGTCTAAAAACATTGATCATTCGCTTACACGGGTTGCTGCTACATGAAAATTATTCGAGTCGATTTGTGATTAACGATTGGTACGTATTCCGTGTTGGATATTTTTGGGAGGGCGCCGCCCCAGAGTCCTTAAGGAGTAGCCGCCACTGCAGGGCACATGAGCAGATAAACTGCCGCGGCCCTCGACTTGTCTCATTGGGCCAGACGTATGGCGAACGCGATCACCCGATCTTGTGGGGCTACCTGAACGGCCGCGTATATGAAACACCTGCTCATCTCAAAAAGACCTTACGGCAGTAGGAGGTCTTCGGGATAAACCACTTATTTTGAGGGGATGCGCCGTTCAACGCATCGTTGATGTCAGGCTCCTCTCGATACATCTGGACAAAACTCTGAGCATTTCGTGTACATGGTGTCCATTAGTTGCATATGACTAAATAACTGCAACGTCATTTAGTGACTGCGGATAGGCTTTAGGCCATTCCAATATGGTTACTGAGCCTTCTAGAAGGTGCAGTCAAGTTATAACACCTCCGAGTTTTTTTTTTTTTTTTTTTTTTCCTCCGTAGGTCTGGATGCTGATAGGAACCCGTGGATTGTTTTAAAACACTCGCGCACTGTTTGCGATTACGTGACAGAGATGGCCGCACTGTACAGAACATTGGCAATTGACACTAAATAAAGAAAAGTGTGAAGTAATACACATGACCACTAAAAGAAATCCGCTGAACTGAAATTACGCGATAAATCAGTCAAACCTTAAGGTCGGCAATTCTACCGAATACCTAGGAGTTACAATTAGCCGGCCGCGGTGGCCGAGGGGACTGAGGCGCTCCAGTCACGGACTGCACGGCCACTACGGTCGGGGGTTCGAATCCCCCCTCGGGCATGGATATTTGTGCCGTCCTTAGGATAAGCTAGTTGATAAGTAGTTTGTAAGTTTAGGGACTGATGACCCCGTAGTTAAGTCCCATAGACTCTACAAACATTTGAACATTTAGTTACAATTACGAACAACTTTGACTGGAGAGAACACATAGAAAATATTGTGGGGAAGGCGAACCAAAGGTTACGTTTCATTGGCAGAACGCTTCGAAGATGCACCATCTCCATCAAAGAGACTGCCTACATCACACTTGTGCGTCCTCTCTTGGAGTACTGTTGCCCCTTGTGGGACCCTCACCAGGTGGGACTGACGGAAGATATTGAGAAGATTCAGAGAAGGGCAGCTCGTTTTGTTTTATTACGTTACGGAGGGAAAGCGTCACGGAAATGTTGCACGAATTGGGGTGGAAGTCATTAAAAGAAAGACGTTATTCATTGCGGCGTGATCTTTTTGCGAATTTTCATTCACCTACTTTTACTTCTGAATGTGCAAATATTTTGCTAGCACTCACCTACTTAGGGAGACATGACCATCCCAATAAAATAAGAGAAATCAGATCGAAAACGGAACGATTTAGGTGTTCTTTCTTCCCGTGCGCTTTAGAGAATGGAACGGTAGGGAAAAGTTATGAAAGTGGTTAATGAACCCTCTGCCAGGCACTGAAATGTGATTTGCTGAGTATCTATGTAGATGTAGACGTAGATAAAACTCTAGCGGCAGCGGAGACAGGACTGTTATTCGCAGTACAGTGTGTGATCATTCGTTTTCTCCAATGTCGGGGTGTGCCATCGATTTTAATTCGACGCCATTTAAGCGAGAGATGTGCTGATGGTGTCATGGGTGTGTCCAATGTGCGTTCGTGGGTGCAACAGTTCGGAGAAGGCAGAACGGCATGTCACAACACACAGAGACAATCTCGGCGTCGCACTAGGCGGTTTGACGTCATCATCGAGCGAGTGGAGAAAACTATTTTGGATGATCGTCGAAGGACTGTGGAACATATCGTATCCAAAATTTGGCATTTCCTTGGGATCGGTGCCCACAATCCTGCATCAGGACCTCAAAATGCCGAAAGAGTCCTCCGGGTGGGTGTCGCGAATGCTGACAGATGACCACGAGGGTGCGCGCGCGGCAGGTTGTAAGGCATTGTTGCGCGATGACGGTATGAACGGGACTTTCTATTCATCGATTGTCTCAATCGACGAGACATGGATGCTGTCTTTCAATCCTGAAACGAAGCTCGTCAGCTCAAGAAAAGCGATTTTCTAGTGTTCAAAGCAGACTCCTAGAGAAGCGTTCGCCGCGGCCGAATAGCCGTGCGCACTAAGGCGACCAGCCGGCGCGCGGCCGTTCGTCGTCGGGAGTGTGAGGTGGCACAAGGGCCACCATAAGTGTCACCAACCCAAAAGGGGTAAAAAAATCGGAGGTGTTATACCTTGAATGCACCTCGTATGTCCTACTATTTCATGTGCCGCAGTTTACCAAACGTTAATTGAATAAATTATGATGGTGGCGGCAGGTTTTATTTGGGAGAGGGAGGGAGATAGAACCCTAGTGCCTGATACACAGGCGCTGCTTTACATCTGAGTCCGTGTCCCAGTTTCGGTGAGGAATGCGCCACCGCGGAGAACTCGTGACCAGTGTTTCGGAATTTACTTGCCGGGGGCGTCAGCGAAAGTCCGTGTCTGGCGGACGTGCAACTTGCGCGAGCAGTCACCTTGCCGATGAGCCACCGCGCCCCGCCGCAACAGGTTTCCCGCTGCCGTCTGCCGTCTGCGGATCGATGCACAAGTGTGACCCACAGACCAGCCCAAGGTCCCGTTACGTCACCGGGGAAGCCCGCTGACGCCACTTTCCTCCTGAACAGGTGCGGGTCCATGGGTCGGGACCTTTTCTAGGAACTGACGTAATCGTGACGTAGTAGCGCAGTGACGGCGACCTGACACTATCGATTTGATTGTCGATGCAGCGCCGAGACGATGTCTCGAATCAAAGGTTCAAATGAAACTCGAGTGTCAGGATAGCTCAGTGGTATAGCGCTTGCCCGCGAAAGGCAAAGATCCCTGTTCGGCTACCGGTTCCGCAGGAAGTTTCGTTTCAGCGCACACTCAGCTGCAGAGTAAAAGTTTCATTGACAAATGTTTGTAAATCTATCGGACTAAATTGCTTGGTCATCAGTCCGTAGCTTACAATATGCTTAAACTAAGGTAAACGAACCTAAGGACAACACAAGCACCTATGCCCGGGAGGGGGGGGGACTCGAACCTCCGGCGGTGAACGGCCGCGCGCACCGCAGCATGGCGACCCAGTGCGCACAATAATCCGCCGCGGCAGCCGATGTCTATCAACTGTTTGTGACAGGGCAATTAAAAAAAAATAGTCCTGAAAATCGTGACTTATTCATAGAGAACAGATGAAATGTTTCTGACAAGCAAAAGTGTAAATATTGCTGTGGTTTATTCTTTCACAACAATTGTGGCTGTGCTATTTGTCGTTCCCTAAACATATATTCGTAAAATAGCAAGTGTAAATTTAGTTCTTCAGTGAATAACCATTCCATAAAATTTTTACTAGCTACAACATAACATTAGAAGGAACTGTGTGGGGGTAAAATTCGTAGAGGGAGACCGAGGGATGAATACAGTAAGCAGTTTTGAAAGGATGTAAGTTGCCGAACGTATTCTCAGATGAAGAGACTTGCGCAGGACAGGGTAGCGCCTAGAGCCGCGGTCTGCGGACTGAGGACCACAACAAAGCCATCAGCCAACCGCATCAGTCCCTTCCTACTGGGCATGCGCACTACGCACCATACTCGACAATTTAGTACCCTGCACAGTCTATAGATCGCTGACTGCATACTCACGATGTGGTTGGTCGATGATTACACAGCACGAAAGGCGCACGCACTTTGAGCAGGAAAGAAGGAAAATGTTCAAATGTTTGTAATTCTTATGGGACCAAACTACGTTGGTCATCAGTTCCTAAACTTACAAACTTCGTAAATTAAGTTAAACTAACCTAAGGACAACACACACATCCATGCTCGAGGGAGGATTCGAACCTCCTGCGCGGGGGCCCGTGCGATCCGTAACGTGGCGCTAGAGACCGTTCGGCTACTCCCGCGTGGCGGAAAGAAGGAAGATAGGGTCTTTAGAGACGGGCACTCTGAACACTGCATTTGAACCAGATGGTCGCTGGTGCAAAATGGACTTAACAAGGGAAATTCACTAAGGTATCGTGCACGCTCAGTGATAAGAAATGCTATTCTAGTACGATTGGGCGCTTTTTAAGAGTTTTCGAATAACGTGGTTCAAAGTCGTAAAGCGCTGTTCTAAACACACGAGGGCGTCAGCCTTTGATCAGTGATATGCTTGCTTCTGTCTTAGCAAACTTGGTTGAAGTCTTTAAGAGTGGAGTTGGCAACATTTCTGTGGTTCGCCCTCCAGTCGCCGTTCGACGTTAATTTGCTTAATTTGTGATTGTCGTCTTCGCTATTCGCGAATACATTAGAGCTACCTATACAGTGAGGAGGTGCACAAGTCGTGGTAACGCTTCGATGTATTTCCTGGCCCGGCGTCAAGATATTCGTGTTGTGCGATCACATGGTAGAAGGAGCGAACATTCATTCAAAAACAGGCCCACGGACATAGGACTACTGTTATTTCACTGAAGAGAGTTCTCAGAAAATATTGTGCAACGTTCACAACCCAGCAGAGCGTACAGCTGCGCTGCCTCTCCCGCCGAAGGGTCGAGTCTCATCTCGGGCATGGGTGTGCGTGTTGTCTTAATGTTAGGTTAAGTAGTTTGTAAATCTAGGGGCTGATGACTGCAGTTTGGTCTTATAGGTTTACAAACAATTGAACGTGTGATATGGAGAGTACAGATCTGCACCTTTTGGAGAGACTTTGGTTGCTCGCCGTGGAGGTTCGAGTCCTCCCTGGGGCATGGGTGTGTGTGTTTGTCCTTAGGTTAGTTTGCCTAGGTTTAAGTAGTTTGTAAGCTACGGACTGATGACCACGCAGTTTGGTCCGATAGATTTACAAACATTTGAACAATTTTGAGAGACTCTGGATTTCTCCTGCCTGAGTAACAAGGAGAGTATAGTTTTTTTATAGATTTTATATTATGGACTTGAAGTATAGAACTCAAACAGCAATCAGCCACAGCTACTGGATGTAAATCTCTAAAATCTTCGAGAAAATAGTCTTTGAAGCTTTCTGAGGATGTTTAACTATGTTGTTGTTGTGGTCTTCAGTCCGCAGACTGGTTTGATGCAGCTCTACGCGCTACCCTGTCCTGCGCAAGTCACTTCATCTGAGAATACGTTCGGCAACCTACATCCTTTTGAATCTGCTTACTATATTCATCCCTAGATCTGCCTCTACGGTTTTTACCCCATACACTTCCTTCTAATGCTGAGTTTATATTTCCTTGATGTCTCAGAATGTGTCCAACCAATCTATCCCTTCTCTTAGTCGGGATATGCCAGAAATTCCTTTTCTTGCTGATTCGGTTAAGCACCTCCTCATTAGTTACGTGATCTACCCATCTAATTTTTAGCATTCGTCTGTAGCACCACATTTCAAAAGCTTCTATCATCTTTTTGTTCGAACTCCTTATCGTCCACGTTTCACTCCAGACAAATGCTTTTAGAAAGGACTTCCTAACATTTAAATTAATATTGGATGTTAAAAAGTTTCGCTTCTTTAGAAACGATTTTCTTCCCATAGCCATTCTGCATTTTATATCTTCTTTACTTCGGCCATCAGAAGTTATCTTTCTACCCAAATAACAAAATTCATCTACTACTTTTATTGTCTCATTACCCAATCTAATTCCTTCAGCATCGCCTGATTTACTGACATTGCATTCCATTACCTTCGTTTTACTCTTGTTAATGTTCATCTTATATCTTCCTTTCAAGACATTGTCCATCCCATTCAATTGCTCTTCCAGATCTTTTGCGGTCTCCCTGACAGAATTACTATGTCATCAGCAAACCGCAATGTTTTTATTTCTTCTCCCTGCACTTTAATGCCCTCTTCAAATTTCTCCTTCCATTCCTTCACTTCCTGCTCAATGTATGCAAAAGATACTAAATTTCCAACAGATACCGTGGGTCATCGAAAGCGTTGTAGATAAATCGTCAAGGAAATTTTAGGATCGGTGGTTCGAATCGCACCATTATATATTTTTCCATTTCGCTATTGGCTTTTTCGTTGTGTTGAAATACCTATAGCATTTCAATTTAAAATTCATAAAATATATGATATTTAACACATGTAATCGTAATATTTTGTATGAAAAATGAACGCCTTATAGTTAATTTTCAGTATTCTGTGAGAGGTTAGTAATAATTATTACACTTTTGATAAATTTTACATTTAAATGTTGTTGTTATTCGAACACAACGAATACCGTACCGTCGATTCTGCGATTACGTGATTATCAATTTACAAATTACCGATGAGCTGTGGCGACTGTATATGTGATTAAAGGTCCTACAAAAAAATTCAAAATTCATTGTCTCGAGAATTTTTGAGAGTTGCATCGCACGAATTTGGCTGATTGCTGTTTGCATTCTGAACTTCCATCTATCTTCATCTACATCTACATGGGATACTCTGCAAATCACATTTAAGTGCCTGGCAGAGGGTTCATCGAACCACAATTATACTATTTATCTCCCATTCCATTCTCGAATAGCGCGCGGGAAGAAAGAACACCTGAATCTCTCTGTTAGAGCTCTGATTTCTCGTATTTTATTCTGATGATCATTTCTACCTATGTAAGTGGGAGTCAACAATATATTTTCGCATTCGGAGGAGAATGTTGGCGATTGGAGTTTCGCAAGTAACCCACGCCTCAGCGATAAGCGCCGTTGTTGTAATGATTCCCATCCCAGATCCTGTATCATTTCCGTAACGCTGTCTCCCCTGTATCGTGACAATACGAAACGAGCTGCCCTTCTTTGGACACTTTCGATGTCCTCCGTCAAACCCACCTGATAAGGATCCCACACTGGGCTGCAATACTCCAAAAATGGACGGACAAGCGCAGTGTATGCAGTTTCTTTAGTAGTTCTGTTGCATCTTTTAAGGATTCTGCCAATAAAACGCAGTCTCTGGTTCGCCTTTCCCACGATATTATCTACGTGTTCTTTCCAGTTTAAGTCTGAAGTAATAGTGATTCCTAGGTATTTTGTGGAGTTTACGGCGTTCACATTTGATTGATTTATGTTGTAAACAAAGTTTAACGGATTTCTTTTCGTACTCATGTGGACGACTTCACACTTCTCATTATTTAGAGTCAATTGCCAATTTTTACACCATACTGATATCTTATTCAGATCGTTCTGCAGTTGACCACCCAAAATATCTCTGGAACAACAGATATTGTAAAACGACTTTCAGGGGCTCATGAATGTAAATATTTTGAAACATTCTTAAACGAAAGCATGTTTTTAAAAAAAAAAAAAAAAAAAAAAAAAAAAAAAAAAAAAAAAAAAAAAAAAAAAACACCAGCTTAGTGTTTTAAATAGATACCCTATATTTTTTCATCAGCAATCTATAGCATGACAAATGACATAAAAAATGGCGTTGACTGCATCGCATTACGCCAATTACATCCCTAGATATTGCGAATCAAAGTTGACGCTTGAAATACGTACGCCAAACGCGCAGCGAGCGCACGTCCTGAGCAGCATGGGGTTCTCGCCTGAGTCTCAAGAAGTGAGATAGCCGCGCGTTTCGCGTATTTCAAGCTTCAGCTTCGCTTCTCAATATCTCGGGACGTAATTGGCATATTGTGATGCAATCAACGCCACCTTTTATGTGATTTGTCATGCTCTATGCTGTTGATGAAATAATATAGGGTGTCCATTTAAAATCAAATAAGTTAGTGTTAAAAAAAAGCACATATGCTTTCCTAGAATGTTTCATGAGCCTCTGTATTACACTGATACCAGTGAAAGTCGTTTGACAATAGCTGTTGTTGTTCCAGAAATATTTTTATTTTGGGTAGTCGAGATCAATGGGACACCCTGTATACACACAAAATTAAAAAATCAGTTATGCATGTTCTGTCCTTGTCAAGCTAAGCAGATGTATTTTAGGACTGGACGAAACAACGAGGTACCCAGTATTAGGCGGTAGGGTAAAAAAGTACGGTCCAGCAAGTGGCGCGGTTTGTGCAGTCGATTTTTGTCTTTATGGTGGATGTATTGACACCAAAAAGTCGGCGATCTGAACTGGGTCTCGATGGGAGATGGCTGCTTCCATGGTGTTAGGCGCTAGCGCTGTGGCGATGACCTGAAGAGTAATAAGCAGAAACAGCAACTAAAATACAGAGAATTTCAGACGCAGTTTGCCGTCCAAGGCGTTGGACGATTCGGAGGCAGCGTGTTCGAGTCACGTCGTTTCCTTTTCTTTTATCCCACCAGAATCTTCCAGCAAAGATTTGCAGCACTTCAACTCGTTGTTTCTTTGTAAACATATGTTATCAATAATTGTAGAAAAAACCCAAAGACGGTTTTTTTAAAAGATTTACTTTTATAATGCAGCCAGTTTCGGCGTCCCATTCATATCTTCAGGCCACAAAAACTGGTATGTTCAATACATCATTCCACATTATCCATATGAAGGACTTATTATCCCTGGCGTCCGGTAAACTTTGTAAGCAAGTTGCCAGCGCCGCCACTTGCTAGTACATGTTCGCGCTGGTAACATGCTTCTATTCTCTTCTGAACCTCCTGAGGCAGGCTATGGGTGCTCCTTCGGCAGGGAGGTACGAGGGAAACATCGCTTGTAACATGCGCGTTCGTGCATATCGAGGCACCAGCTTATACGCTTCTTGGACGGAGACGCACCAATTGGCCTGAACGCAAAACAATGTATCGATCAAAACTAGGGAGTTTTCGCAATCCTGAATCTAATTAAATACTTCAGTGCCCGTCATTAGATCGCTTTTATTTCGTACATGACCGGTTTCAGACCAGCTGCCCATCTTTAGATCGATTTTTACAGAGTAACTCGTCCCTTTCTAAACAAAATGTCCACTCCTGTAACTAGTTCCCGAACCACACCCTGTGCAGCATTCTCAAAGCCTTCTTGAAAGTAACGACCGCATCATACCATTGTTTTTGGCGCATTGAAATTTAATAAAAACACGTCATATTTGACAACATGTCTTATAACTAAATATTGAGTAATGACGCATCAGCAGTAAAATATTTCAGAGCATTCCTAAGATGAAGAATAATAACAGGATCAGTCACGAACAGTGAGGATGTGGTTTAAGACGACACGTTGTGGAAATGTAGGCGGAGGGTGGTTTTTCCCCATATTCGCTTTTATGACAGATTCTGTAACCAGAAATGATTTTTATATTCGTACTTGCCATATATGTTTGGCCGTTTTTTGTTTCTGAATATGTCGGGGTTTCGAGCGTCACTGGTGTTCACAGGTTCGAGAACAACACCGAGTCTGTGGCTGAACCATACTCGAAAATACCATTTTTTTTACCAGGATTGTGAACCGAGCAGGTTGTGTACAGCGATTAAGTAGGTTTCGATTGGAGAAGTCAAATAGATTTAGATCCAACTATCAGATTTTCTAGAACAATTCAGGACAATATTAAGATTTTATTAAGAATATTGGTCCGTCAGAATGAAATGTCGGTCCACCTCCATAGACGGCTGGTTGCCATGCGGGGAACTCGTATTCGTTTCCTAGTACTAACGAAAAATGTTTGTTAAGCTTATGGGACTTAACTGGCCGGCCGCGGTGGCCGAGGGGACTGCGGCGCGTCAGTCACGGTCTGCACGGCCACTACGGTCGGGGGTTCGAATTCCCCCTCGGGCATGGATATTTGTGCCGTCCTTAGTGTTAGCTAGTTCATAATTAGTTTGTAAGTTTAGGGACTGATGACCCCGTAGTTAAGTCCCATAAGCTATACAAACATTTGATTTTTTTTTTTTTTTTTACTTAATTGCGGTGTCATCAGTCCTAAACTTACAAACTACCTATAAACTACCTTATACTAAAGACAACACAAACATCCATGCCCGAGGGAGGATTCGAACTCCCGACAGGGAACGGCCTCAAGCATCGGAGCATAGCGCCTCAATGCGCTCGGCCACTCCGCCGTGGCACGGTACCAACAAGAACTTTTCGTCGGTGGTAGGACGGGAACGAGGTGCATCAGCCCCTTGGGGCCACCTAAGGAGCTGCTTGACTGTGTAGCAACAGTTCCAAGTCAAGCAAACCGAAACAACTCGGAGAGCAGTGCGCTAATTACGTACTATTGACAGAAGATGACTCTGCGGCCGGTTGGGCCCAGTTGATTATTCTAAAGCCAGAACAGGGAACATTACTTACCTCGGTTACATTGAAATGTTAAGGATATCTACACTGCTCAAAACAATAAGGGGATCAGGTGAGACATCTTACACAATATACATATCGTACTGTGTTTTATTCAGATATTGGTCGTAATTGTAATTTGTGTGTGGTGTTGTACGAAATTTTGCTGTATCAACTCTTTATTTAAGTTTTACAGCGGTGCACAGTTCTCGTCGCCCACTAATATAGTGTGTGATCACCTTGGACAGCTAGTACAGTTGTGCACCTGCATGGCATGGATGGTATGAGATTAGCAATCAGCTCTTGATGGATATTTGGCCATTCTTCCATAAGTGCAATATCCAACTCTGCAACCGTTGTCGGAGGTGCTGGTCTTGCTACATTGCGTTTGCCAAGTGTATCCCGGACAAGCTTAATCGGTGTAAAAGCTGGCCACTCCATTCATTTAATTCCCTTTGCGTCAAGCATGTTGTCCACCAGTGCAGCTCTGTGGAGATGAGCGTTATCATCCCCCAGAGGAAACCCATCTCCTATGGCACCAGCGTAGGGACAGCTGGAAAGATCTCATCCCTATACCTATGAGCAGTCAAATCTACCACCATGATATGGCAATGTTTCCTGCACATAAGCAGGATTGGTCCGAGCTCCGCGTTCTCTCCAGTTGAGGGAACAACGATTGTCCGCGGAACACAAAATGTTGTTTCATCTGTGAACGGAACCAGCGCCATTCGTTAGGACTCAAAATCCTGATGTTCCTCCTCCGTTTCTGCGTGCCAAACGGTGTCGCGGTTTTAATGGGACGCGCACCATAGACCTCCGTACGTAGAGACCCCATTTCAGAAGGCGATACCGGACTGTTTGTGTTGATATTGCGCGTCTTGTTAGTGCCTAGAGGGTGCGTTGCGCATGAGTTGCATTGCGCCTCCTGTCATCCACGGGCTGTTAACCGGAGATAATGCTGATGTTACCCGTGAACAACCTTGGCGTTGCCTTCTTTTAACGGTTCCTGTTGTCTGAAATCGTGTCCAGGCCCTGAAAATTATACTTTGGGACACTCCAAAAGCTGCAGCCACCTCCCTGTTTGAGCTGTCCCACTTTCAACCTTTCTATGGCTCTCCATGCCGTACCTTAGGGTGAGTCACGTTGTTGTTGCATTGCATTAACTGTTCACTACGCTATCTGAACCCAGCTGCTTATGTAATTCATTTGGTAACTTAAACACAAGTCAATACCATCCCCCTCTGCATCAACTTTCTGTTGTTGCCTATCTCTGTTGCCGTAATGTTTTTGTCCCCAATCCGTACAACCCGCAGAAAGTCGTCGAACCATTTTAGTTCAAACTTTGCGTTTTGCTGATGACATATTAATTTTGTCAGCGACAGCAAAGGACCTTTAACAGCAGTTGAACTGGATGGACAGAGTGTTGAAATGTGCGTACAAGATGGATATTAACAAGAGCAAAACAAGGGTAATGGAGTGCAGTCTAAGAAAATCAGGCGATGCTGAAGGAATAAGATTAAGTTACGAAATAATAAAGGAGGTAGAGGAGTTTTCTTACTTGGGCAGTAAAGTAACACTCGATGGTCGCAGTTCAGAGCGTATAAAATGCAGAACGGCAATGAAAAGAAAAGCGTTTTTGAAAAAGAGAATTTTTTTTAACATCGAATAGTAATTTAAGCTTAAGGAAGTCCTTTCTGAAGGCATTTGTATGGAGTGCTGCCTTGTATGGCAGTGAAACATGGACGATAAACGTGCGGACAGGAACAGGATAGGGGCTTTTGAAATGTGGTGTTTCAGAACAATGCTGAAGATTAAGTAGGTGGACCGCGTAACTAATGAGGAGGTACTGAACAGAATTGGGGAAGAAAATGAATTTCTGGCATACGTTGACTATAAAAGAAGGGATCGATTGATAGAACACATTCTTAGACATCAAGGAATTGTGAATATAGCGTTGGAGAGAAGAGTGTGGGGTAAAAATCGCAGAGGAAGACCAAGAGATGAATACAGAAAGCAGATTCGAATGGATGTGGGTTGCCGTTCTTATGAGGAGATGAAGAGGCTTGCTCAGGATAGAGTAGAGTGGAGAGCTGCATCAAATCCGTCTCCGGGCTGAAGACAACAACAGCAGATGGTTTTGTCCTAAATGAGCTCCCCTTCCTACTACCATAAACTTTGTTTTACTCTCAGTTATACTTAGACCTACTTTCTTGGCTTCTTCCATTAGCATAGTCCCCATTTTTTCCAGTTATACCATATTCTTTCCTATCACCACAATATCATCCGAGACAGCCAGATCATTTTTTTTCCCTTTGGTGACTCCTGCACTTTCACATGTTACTCTCCTCAGAGTGTTGTTGAGGGCCAAGTTGAACAGGGTTGTAATTAGTTGATGTGTAGGATTGATGCTTATTTGAGTGCAGATACACACGAGGATCCGCCTCATGGCGAGAATACACGGCCTGCTGTGAGCCATGGAGTACAATGGTCGAAATAGGAAGCTCTCGGTTGGATATTTTCCGTGTTTGCGTGTTGCTTGCAGGTATGTTAAACCCTTGTTCCTCAGGTGGAGCAAGGGTTTGCAGGAGACCCCGGTGTCAATTCCCTGCTCCGCCACAAATTATCACGAGTCCGTGTTGTATGATTACAACACCTACCGGCAGCTGAGATTAAGAAAACTAACTTAAGATCTAAAACTAGAGTAAGTACTTGGAGAAATTACTTTTCACTTATCACTGGTCTCAACTTACTCCGTGTCTCCTCTAAAAATGTGTCTCATCAGCAATTTATAACTTGAGAAGGCTGCAACAGGTAAAAGGGTAAAGCAGTCAACAATCCGAAGATTTGTTTGAACACCACAGTGCTTTACTAGGCATGGTCCTGTTTGTAGTTGGTATGCCGTTGCCTTCCTCCAACCTTCGAACTGTTCAAATGTTCAAATGTTTGTAAATCTATCGGACCAAACTGCGTGGTCATCAGTCCGTAGCTTACAAACTAATTACACCTAGGTAAACTAACCTAAGGACAAAGACACACACCCATGCCCCAGGGAGGACTCGAACCTCCACGGCGAGCAACCGCGCGCTCCGCAGCGAGACGCTTTAGACCGCTCGGCTACTCCACCGCGGCCTTCGAACTGACTTACCCAACCAGTTATAGGGGGACCTACAGTTTAACGTGGGTTCCGAACCACGGTGCTACTCGGTATTTTTCACATGAGCAATACTGCCAGAGGTGGAAGAAGTGGAAAGTGACAGATAAAAATCCTAGGACCTGGCAACAGAACAATTCATAAATCAATTTTTTTTCAAAATCGTTTCTCAGTACGATAAGATGAAACATTCTCATCCGGCAACCATTGGGAGGTGATACCTGTGATGAATTGTACTACTATAAGAAAGGAAACGTACCATCTTGCGCCCCCACGCTTCGACAAATGGAGGACCATCCAATATGAGCGTCGCTGCATTACTCTTTTGTTGCGATCCTCTGCGCTTCGTCCGCCTGCGTTGAAAGCATTCATAAGTTTCTGGGAGGACAGTGAAATGAGTCAGTGAAGAGTGTAGATTTGCGCGCCATTATTGTAGTTGTGGCAGTGCGCACTTGGCGCTGGTCCACGCCTCAGCGCTCGGTTGCACCACAGCGGGAAATTCCCTGCCAAACAACTGCTGCAGGCATCTCTTTCTTGGAAGCAGCCTGAAACATCATCGTGCTTGCAAAACGATATCTTTCTTTAACAATTTTGTTCCTGTTACTGGGTCAATCGAACAGTGGCTATGAATCAGATATAGTGTATAAAATTTGTATTAGCTTTTTAGCGAAAGATGGTAGGGATGAAGTTCATGCAACTGGTCGTGCTTTTAATGAGCTATTTATATTTTCAAAGGGATTCGTTTACGTCCACATTTAGAAATACCACTAAAGTCTTCCATTCATTTCATTATTGCTAAAAAGCATCCATCATTGGATATATTTTGCTCTATTCGAAATTTTTATAGTCACAACCAATAAGTGAGAAAATTTTTTCTTTTCATTTTTTCTTTATTTTCTAGACAAGATATCGTAGTCTGCAACAATCTGTAACACTGCTAATGTACATGAAAACACTATTCTCGTGTACCTTGTGTGTTTCAATACTATTAGAATTCTAAAAAATCAATTCACATGCACGGCTCGAAAAAAATGTCTTACGTGTCTTCATTTCATTAGGTTAACACAGAGCGATTCTATGTTGTGTTCATAATTCCGCTAGTACAAACATTTTTGTTGGTTACTTATCTGTTGGTTACTGTCTGGTATTTCATTTCTTTTTCTCCGTGATCATTCTATCACGTGTTTGGTTGTGCTGATATTTTCTAACATATTGATCACTTTTTATTTAGACTTCATAGGGATAGGAGAACGTCTTATAGTATTTTGGCATCGTTCAGGCAGACGTCTTGGCAGATGTTATGGGTGAGTTGTCGACTACGCTAGAGAGACAATAAAAACAGTTGCATGTCATAGAATGTAATTGGTTCCTCGAGTTTCTATAATTCGCGAGCTTTAGATAGTTTTAAGAGAAGTAAATACGATATGAAGCATGTGAAAAGTTTCACCCTCACCTTAAATCAACAGACGGTCTACGGAAAGCCCAACGTTTTAGTTTTCTCATTCAAAGCAGAGAGGGAGACAGCAAGGTACCAGGTAGATTTCATAATGGGAAGACATTTATTTCGAAATTAGGCATTAAACTGTAAGACATACCCAGGAACAGATATAGACTCTGCCCATATCTTATTGATTATAAACTGTATACAGAAATTGAAGAAACTTGAGAAAGGGGAGAAAATAAGAAGGTGGGACCTTTATGAATTGAAGGTTCTTGGGAGTTTCAGAGGGAGCTTTAAGCAACAATTAACAGAAAGTTGGGAAAATAACACAATAGAAGATTAATGTGTGACTTTGAGAGATGAAATAGTGAAGGCAACAGAGGACAAAATGAGTAGAAAGACAAGACCTAATGAACCCTTAGATATCATAGATATTTAATTGATTAAAGAAGAAAATACAAATATGCAGTAAAGGAAGCAAGAAAAATGGAGTACAGACGACTAAGAAATGAGTCTGACAAGAAGTGCAAAATGGCTAAACAGCAGTGGCTAGAGCGCAAATGCAAGTCTATAGAAGAATATGTAACTAGAAGGAAAATAGATACTGCCTACAGGGAAATAAAAGAGACATTTGGAGATAAGAGCAGCTGCTGTTTGTATATCAATAACTTATATGGGAAACCAGTTCGGAGCAAATAAGGGAAGCTGAAAGGTGGAAAGAATAATAGAGGGGCTCTATAGTGGAAATAAACTTCGAGACAATATTGCAAGAAGGAAAGAGGAAGGAGATTAAGATCAAATAGCAAATACTAAACTGAGAAATTAATTTGGCAGAACAGTGACAGTCCTAAGTTGAAACAAATCCCATGGAGTAGACTACATTTCGTCAGGGATACTGAAGTGTCTGGGAGAGTCACCTATGTCAAAACTGTTTCACCTTGTGCGCAAGATGTATGAGACAGGGAAAATACCATCAGACTTTAAGAAAAATGTAATAATCCGCATTCCAAAGAAAGCGTGTGCAGACAGGAGCGAAAATTACAGAACCAACAGTTTTAATAAGTCACGGTTGCAAAATTTTAACACGAATTGTTTACAGAAGGATGGAAAAGCTGGTAGAAGCCGACCTTGGGGAAGACCAATTTCGATTCAGGAGAAATGTAGGAACACGGGAGGCAATACTCACTTTACGGCTTATCTTAGAAGATACATTAAGGAAAGGCAAACCTACATTCCTAGCTTTTGTGGATTTGGAGAAAGCTATTGATAATGTTGACTAGAATACACTCTTTCAAATTCTGAAGTCAGCAGGGATAAAATATAGGGAAATAAAGGTTATTTACAACTTGTACAAAAACTAGACAGAAGTTACTACAGTCAAAGCGCGGGGTAGAGAAGCATTCTTTGGGGAGGAAGTAAGACAGGGTTTAGCCTTCTCCTATGTTATTGGATTTATGCTTTGAGCAAGCTGTGAAGGAAAGCAATGAGTAATTTGGAGAAAGAATTAAAGTTCAGAGTGATGATATTCTATATCTGTCAGAGACAGCAAAGAAACTTGAAGAGCAATTGAACGGAATGGACAACGTCTTAAAAGGAAAGTATAATATGAACATTAACTAGAACAAAACAGGAGTAATGACATGTAGTCAAAGAAAATTAGGTAATGCTGAAGGAACTAAATTAGGTAACAAAACAATAAAGGTGGTAGATTCGTTTTGTTACTTTGACAGTAAAATAGCATACGATGGTCGCACTACAGATGATATAAAATACAAAATGTTAATAAAAAGAAAAGAATTTCAGAAAAAGAGGAATTTGTTAGCATTGAATATTAATATAAGTGTTAGTAAGTCTGTCTGAAGGCATTTGTGTGGAGTGTTGCCTAGTACAGTAGTGAAACACGGTCAATAGACATATCAGACAGGAAGAGTATTGAGGCTTTTGAAATGTGACGCTACAGAAGAATGCTAAAAATTAGATAGGTTGATCGCGTAACTAATAAGGTGGCACCGAACAGAATTAGGGAGAAAAGGACTTTGTGGCATACCTTGACTAAAATAAGTGATCGATTGGTACAACAGCAAGGAATCGTGAATTTAGCATTGGAGGGAATTATGTGGGGTAAAAATCGTAGATGGATACCAAGAAACGAATACAGTACGCAGGTTCAAACATATGTGGGTTGCTGTTCTTATGACGAGATGAAGAGGCTTGCTTAGGATAGACTAGTGGAGAGCTATATCAAACCAGCCTGCCGACTGTAGATCACAACAAAACACAACAAGGAATTTCTTTCTGTTACCTACTCTTTGTAATATCGATCTTCGTTAGAATAAACTTAAGCTCAGCCAAATTCAATGACATGAGATGATCAAATGGCACTTTTGGCCGGGAGATCTAGTCTGGAATTTTGTTTGGTCGCCTGGTGCAAGTCTTTTTACTTGACGCCACTTTGTCGAAGCTAAAGTCAATTAAATTAACAAAGGAAAAATAGTAACGTCCCGGTATTACATATGAAATTATTAAATAGTTTGAATCGCGAGAAAGGCAAGTTGCATGTTTAGAATACCTACAGATAGCAGTTTTCCTGCTAAGGCATAGCCTTAAAGCCATTTGCAGATACAATTGTCATTATGGCAGCTTAATTTATATCACAGAAAATTTGAAACACTTATGTCACATGCATTAGGTGCATAAGGTGTCAGTTTGACTTTCTTTCCTCTGAAGTTCGATCTTCAGATCTTTAAAGGGCGGACATGAAAGCTACTGTAATAGAGCTACATTCTGAGCCTCCACTGGGCTAAACTATTATTACAGTGAAGAACAGGGCATATTTTCTCCTTAACTTCATTCAATATTTTAAACATGACTGCGTCTCAGCAACGGTTATAGGATAGCAAATTAATACTCAGCCAACCAGTTGCAATATTAGTTGTTTAATAAACTTGACCACCGTTTGACCTTTCTAATATTTGTTTCCATAGCTTCCCTCAACCTTCTCACCCTCTTTTTATCCAAATATTCCATTTATTGACATAGTTATAAATTCAATGTACATTCTGCCAATAGTTACTGAAAGATCCACGGCGCATGCGCCGCCGGTCCTGGTATGCACGCTCCTTGCTTCAAATCAGTAAGCGTGAATGACTGCAATTGCGATGACCCATCTTTCAATGTAAATCACATTCCCTAGATCATAGGGATGTCCAGTTCCTGTGACATGCAAGTATAGTAAGTAACAGTTTTATTCTAATCTGTATTTCACAATGTTTTAGGCAATAGGCTTGATATGACGCATATTTCAGGCATAACGATTTTGAATTTGTAATTTTGATGTCACATTTTCTATAGGTTTACATGTATTTCTGAAGAAGACGGGCGTCGAAACCATGGTCAAGTTTATTAAACTACTATTATTGCAACTGATTGGCTGAGTATTAATTTGCTAACTTCATTCACTTTTTGCTTAACACATGTCTCACACGGACCAGTAACGTATATTCATTGAAGTGGCAAGTTAAATCAACTGTCCCTTACAGATGGTTGAACACATTTCATTTTGCCATCATGATCAGATTATACATTATTCATGGTAATTTTCTGACATAATTTCCGAAATAAAGTGGAATGTGAATCTTCTCGATATCATAGACAATTCCAGAGTTATATTCTCTCATACGGCCTTGGATCCGAAGAAATGAAAGAGGAGGAAGAATTTGAAATAAATATCTCATACATAATTCCAGAAAGCATTTGAAATATTTTGTTCAAGTTTCTTCTGCGTCCATTTCTGATGTAAGTAGCTACTGTCCTGCGAAGCGCGCCAGGGAACTTCATCTATCGCCTGCAGCGTATGCAAACCGGGACACTCATGCCTACTTCCCACGTTTTCCAAACAGCCGATCTGAAACACAAAGCTAAAATATCTGCGAATAAAACACAATTCTTTAGAGTTTAGGTGGCTCATTAAGGCCAATGTAAGCGGAGGCAGAACATACAGAATGTTTTGGAAAACGATGCATGTGAAGGACTAGTGGAAGGAGAATTTTTCCTGCAAATTTTCCTGGGCTCCGCGTTTCAACAAAAAGATACCCATCTTTCTGTTTGTAGAAATGATGTGGATTCTTTGCATGAAAGACATTGTCTACAAGTCTATCAAATTAAGAGCCGTAAGTTGATAACCGGCTGTAAGAGCCTACGGTAAAGACGCGTGGACACTTGATTAAGATGATTCCCGTGGAAAACAGCCTACAGTAGTGAGTGAATGACACACTATTCTGACAAAGTACCTCTTTTTTATCATCAGGAATTCCTGATGATGTACATGCTGATGATAACAAAAAAGTGACTGAAACCTTTAACCAGTCAAACACTGTTTGTACTCACACAACACTACAAGACATAAAATACCCCTTGTCTGCGAAATGGCAGGGTCAGTCTCTAGTAAGGTTAATTTCAAAAGAGTTAAGAATTATGACAGGGATAATAGCCTATCAGTTGCTAATGACTCGACACATGCATCAGGAGGGCGACAGAAGAACAGTGTCCGGGAGTTGAGAGATCAGCTTTCTGTAGGTTGTATATATTACACTTCACAAAGCGGATATCGTCAACATTCAACAAATCAAAACGAACAATTAATTAGGAACTGAAGCGTCTGTTGTTTCGGACATGCAGACTCACATAGCAACGTCTGTTCTTTCAGGCAGTTGGTAATTGTGATCCACCTTATCGTGGTGTGATGCTTCTCTCAGTGCATGTGCACACGAGGTGCGAACTCCTGTCGGGAACACAGAACGCCAATAGGATTCTGTATGCATTGTTCGAGAGTGGATACTTAGTTAAACGAAGTGGAAGGTTTCCAACTCACATGAGTTCGCCTTCGATCTTAATAGTGTGAATGTTAGTTACCACTGTGGCACACCAATTTTAATTCGGTGTTCATGGTGCAAGTTAATGATTTTCATGGAATATTTCTAGGATGTAGAAGATAATGCCCTTCTCATCCACATAGTGAGTCATTAATAAATAACATTTGTCCTGCCATTTTTTAACACAACACTTCAAGTTAGCCTCACTAAAGGACCTTATACAAAAAGGCTTCTTAGTCAATGTGGGCCTTATGTCTGCATTTACATCCATACTCCTCAAGTCAGTGTTCTCATTATACAAGGGTTGGAACTTAAATAGTGGCAATATTACTGTGGAGACACTTTTCAATGGAATCTACTGTTGTCGCTGATAGCACACGTTGTTGACATCTCTACCTTACCTCCGAGCAAATGAAATCTACTGTTATCGTTGATAGCATACGTTGTTGACATCTCTACCTTACCTCAGAGCAAATGGACTCGCCTGTCCCACGTCACCGGCGTGCGCACACAGTCACACAGTCACTAGTGAGCGAGCGGTCTAACGTAACGACTGTGATGGCATTATCCTAACACATTACGGTTTTCCACGACAGACCGTCAGTGCACAGTATTACCGTTCGTTTTTGAAGCATCGCCTGCGACCACCTTTGTGAAACTCGCCCATCATTTTGCACGACAACACTCGGGCACATAAAGCGCAAGATGCGGCTGCTTTGATCGGTCGGTGGGACTGGGAAGTACTGTACCATCCACTATACTACCCGAACCTAAGTCCTTGTCAGTTTGATTTCATACCGAAGATGAAGGAACCACTTCGTGGCATTCGCTTCAGAACTGTTCCAGAGATTCGACAGGCAGTAAACCGCTGCATTCGCACCACCAACAGAATAGGCTCTGCTAACGGTATAATACGCCTTCCACAACGTTGGCAACGGGTTCTACACAACGCTGGTGACTAAAGGACAGCAACAGGTGCACTCATGTAACGCTTTTGTATCGGATGTGAAGAAATAGTTGTTACTATTTAAGTTCCAACCCGTAATTCTGGAGTTTGTTTTTCTCTAGAACCAGCACGCTCGATGTTAAGCTGATTGTGTTATGGTTCTCACATATATCTACTATTCTTTATTTCCTCGGGATTGTATGAATACTTCTAAAAGTGGAAGACTAACTACTTTATAATGACAAATATAGAAGTAAAAGAGAACGTAATTGGTGAACGGCTTCTATCAATCGACACAGGCAATGATACAGCACATGTTGGGTGGGTATATAGAAAAACGGTTTCGTCTTCGTACATCAATTCAAAGGAAGCCGTTGAAATACCGAGGTGTCTCATGTGACTCAGAAAAGCGGCAGTCCGTTCCAACATATTAGAAGTTTTGTAAATTCGACCCGCACCAGAGTAGCCTCTGACGTCGATTTCTTGCAGAATTGTGCAACAACTGCTAGTGTATTTTTTCTTTTCTGGAAAGCGAACAAGTATTGTGTAGGAATCAATACGGTTTTTGCAAGCATCTTTCGTGTGAAAGGCGACTATCGCTGTTCGTTCATGAGATCCAGGAGATAAAAGACAGCGGAACCGAGGTTTCCGCGGTGTTCTTGCTTTCCAGAAAGCCTTCGCTACAGTTATGCTCCGTTACTTAAAAAACAAAACACGTGCATATGTACCATCGGAAGAGATGACTCAGTTATGACTTACTTGCAAACACGTCTGAATAATCCAGGGTATGTGCTATAATTCGTGATGCTTTTCCGTTTCTGACGTTTTGTCCGTTGTTGAGCTAGATGTCTTCAGCGGTGGTACTGTTTCCGCTGAGAAGCACTTCTGACGATGTCTAGCGCAGTTCTGATCCGGCTACGTTATCTGGTTGCCCAAATCTTCTTTGCATGATTGAACGTCACAAGTCACGGAGACCTATCGTCAGAAAGAATGATATGATCTGGCGTACTTCAAGGTGGAGTGATAGGACTGTATTCGTATACTTTATCTGTTGGGAAACAGCTGCAGCCCCGAGAGGCGGTTGCGCTGGCGAGCCATTTTTTTACAGAGATGTGATGTCGTCAGAGCTGTTCCGAAGTGCCTAAAGACTCGCAACTTTCGAAAGTCTGATGCAAATGACAGGCAGCTGAGTCTGAAGTAAATAATGGATTGAAATTTGACATGTAGTCGTACTTGAGGAAGGTGACCATTAGTATAATAATCAGTAGTACTGCATTCACGCTGAATATGTCGCAAGAGTGAAAGTTAAACATCAGGTACAGATTGCCTAACGTTTGTTCACGTGATTCGTTTCGTAAATCGTCCATCACGAGACAGGCATCTGCCCGTGGACGACTGGTGCACACAGATAAGCGCTGCAGACTTGTCTTCGAATCTCAGTAAACTGTACACCTGTAACAGCTATCTGAGTACAGTAATCGCTCAAGGGCAGATGCTTATATGGTGTCTGACTTTCACCTTTGCGACTGATTATCAGTAAATATGGGTAATGTAATGAGTTTAAATAGAATAAAAGTTCCCATATAGATTGACTTCACGATCTGTGATAAGCCGGAGGTATCTGTCATACTATTCAAGTATCTATAAGTTTGTAAATCAATAATTTATCATTTTTATTGGACTGTGAATATTATTTTTTCCTTATAATAAACACAACAACGAGCTAGTTTTTTAAATGCCAAAAGGCATATCAGGCTTTCACCCATATTCAGTTGACGCAATTAAATTTTATCTTTACCAAATAAATTTGGAAGCTGCAACTGGTCTGTGCAAAATATCCATTTCCGTTTGCATCAATTTCGAGCGTTTACATTTATGAAATTTCTATTACAGACTTAACTGCAATTCATTTTCGAAAATATACACTGTCCAAACAATTAAAATATTCAACTTTCGCTTCTGGGAAACATGGATATTCTTCGATTTAAAAAATTAGAAAAATCTACATTTTCGCAACGCATAGCTGAAGTAGAACATCAAGTGACAGACGTATATGATAACGCACAAGTACTACACCTAGCCTATAATGGAAAAACAATGAACCTCCTTGAAGAAATCAAAATTTATTTCCAGAAATATGCATCCTCCCCTGACATACTGAACGAATAAACAGAGATACTCATGAAACCAAATATTATGTAAAAGATGAAAATCATTATCTGAGATGAGCCTATCCGATGCATATAATGTTTCTGCCACATGTAAATCTAGTTACTCTTCAGTATTAAATAAGTAATATTTACCCTGCGTATAAAAAAGTATATTATTAGTTTATGGTCTTAAAAATAGTTTAAACCAAAACCTTGTCCTAAATTGCATTCAGTGAATTCAAATCATACTTTCAATATTCATGTTACATAAAGCGTTGTTGAAATAAAATCTGAAGCTCTAGTAAAATATGAATCTGGCCATATACCTCATTGTAAACAAAAATCTGGCGGATGATGCAGTAAGCATATACAAATTGGAAGTTAAATATTGTTTGTGCTACAACATCTGGACGGAATACCGAAGAAACAACATGCAGAGGGGAATTAAGTACTCTAAACCATAATATTTCGTAATTATAAACGTACTAAATTGAAATAATTGTACATAGGTAGTTATTTTGCAAAAGCCAGCTGCTGCTTCCAAACTGCTGTCGATTTTTATTTGCTGAAGACAAAATGTAATAACTGAAGATGGGGAAGAACCTGAAATGCGTCTTGGTATGAAGCACATTTAAAAACTGACTGGTTACTGTATTTATTAAAACAAAATAAGCTAATAAAAACTGTAAGTTTTATGTTAGGAGAAATAGGATGATAACAGGAATCTGACAATGCGGAAAGCGCATGGAAAGCTCAGATTTATAGGAAGAGTACAAAGGAAGTGTAATGCAAGGGCGTAAGAGGTCACTTGCAAATTTGCCGTTTGATCGAACCATTACAGAGTCGTAAATTAAAATTGCATCACCAAGGAGGATAGAAAACAACGAAATTTTACTTCTTATGCGTGTAAAGAATAGTAGGAGGAATACATTTGCAGGGTGCGAAATTTATTACCCAGCACTGTCACTTGTGTCAAGCAGAGCAATATTTTAACCCTTTTGATTATCGATTTTAGTTTGGATGACGGATGGGGCCATGTCATCCCAAGGTTCATTGTTTGTGAGCTCGTTCGTGTGGGAGTTTCGAGCCCAGCCCGTTTCCTGACCTAACGGTCGCGACGATGCTGTGCGATCCTGCACGGTCTGGCCAACATTGAGTGTAGGTCGCTACTTGCTGGGGCGTCAGCCTTCTGAACCCATATACACAGGACTGTAGTGGGACTACGACGAACGCGAGCATTAATATCATGGAACGATGAAATGGTAGGTCACTATTCTGTCACTGTTAACTGTGGACCGGGTATGCAAAGAATCTTTTCAGAAACAATATGGTTTGTAAAAATGAAAATCGGTAATCCTTTCTTGAATGCAGGGTGTTTCACTTTTGCGTCACAGGAGAAAATCTGATGGTGGATCCACAAGATCTAATATATGTTTGTACGTGTTGCACACAAATCTACAGTTTTCTTCCAATCTTTATGAAATTTTGTACACGTAAGCTTCAATCCATGAGGACGGTTCCCTGAAGTGTAAGAATAACATACAACACATTGTTCACGAGATATGACGTCATAAACAATTAGATGCGCGGAAAACTGCTGCATTAATCGACAATGCTGCACATTTTCTCCTAAACTACTGGACCGATTTCAACCAAATGTGGTACACACATTCCTTACGTGAGATAACAATTGCTGTAGGAGTACGAACCACATACGACACATGGTTCACAAGATATAATATCATAAGCAATAAGAGTTGCAAGGAGCTGCCACATTATGTGACAAGACTTTATAAATACCCTATATCAGAATGCCAGTACTTAGCGACTTGCAACAAACTTTAAACATAATTTCAAACCTTTCTTGCTGACAACCACATCAAAATAATGTAAGGAAAAAAGTTTCTCGCTCACTACTTTTCCGCTCTTCATGAAGCAAAACTACGGCATCCGATATGACGTTGCAGATTATAATTTCTACACTACAAATTGTAGTCGCAGGAAATTTTACCGATAGTATACACACATACAGATGAATGTATTTTAGAAATTGAATCACAGTACGACACGTAGTTCATGACATATGACAGTAACGTTTATGGAAAATCGCCCCATCACGCACCGTACTGCACTTATAATTTTGTGCAGCCTTATTTCTTATTTATTCTCCGATAAATATGGCATGTTTTTAGCAAAAAGAAGTTGGACAGAGAGAGAGAAGGGATAGGAGAAGTATTAACTCAAGGCAGGAATAATAAATAATTACCCGGGCAAAGCCGGGTTTTCAACTAGTATTATATACAGATTGGGGGTTAATGGTCGGAAATGCATATTTATTGTTCGTGACTGCGGACAGCGTACACCACATGACAAGAACGTAGCTCATATCAAATGTTTCGACCGCTAGTCTCAACGAATGCACGGCAACGTAACAATAAATTCTGCAGCTCTCTCTCAAAGATCTCTGGTGTTCGTTCAACCAGCAGCTTGAACTATAGCAAATAAGATTTACCCGTTTCTACTTGGGTTCATACACTAATGACTTGAACTAACCCCGGACAAAATGCCTAGAAGTGTGAGATCTGGCGATCGAGCTGAACGTAGTATATACAGTGACGAGGTTACATAGGGTCCAGGTGCTTGTGAACATTAACATCGATTTGAGCTGTGAACCGCCTTGCTGAAACCACATCCTTTCGCGGACAAAGAGTTGCACAAAATGTTCAGAGGGACCAAACTACTCTAGTCATCGTCCGCTAGACTAACGAACTGCTTAAACTAACTTATCCTAAGAACAACACACACACATCCATACCCGAGGGAGGACTCGAACCTCCGACGCGAGCGGCCGCGCGATCCAGAAACGTGACATTCCAGACAGCACATCTTCAGCGCGGCTGACTTTACCAGCAAGTATTTCGCAGAAATACGAAGTAATTGGGAACAAACGGGCAGCGAGAAAAAATAAAAGAAAATGTCCTGTTAGGTGATACTGAACACTTACCGCCCAAACATGGACAGAATCGTTGCTGGCGGCTTCCGCACTGCATGGTGTCGAGAATGTCCTCTCTTTGAGTCATTACTGTGAGCTTCCTTTTTATGCGTTGTACACTGAGTACGTTCGTAAGACAATAAATATGCTCTATAAATAGCAAAAAGGCACATGTTACCAAAGATTGCTTCGAACGTTAGAGCGACTCACACGATAGACATATCACAATTATAAAGAAGGGGCAAAATAAGATGAACACCATTGCAGTATACTACATCTTGTTGAAACTTTGCACCACAGCGTACGTCTTTATACTTTGACGCAATCGCACCGTACAGTGGACGTAAGCAGTTTTGGACGTTATCTTCGATCATTTCGGACACTTGTTATTGTAACTGGAAATATATTGACAAAAGAAATAATTTTAACTATGGCATTTGTTCTTGGATTTTTAATGAATATGTAACACAAATATTATATAATTACAAAAGTTGGTATAAACACAAAAACAGGTTACAGAATTGAGAAGAATCGATCGAAAATGTACCACACTAGGTACAATTGTGATCACTTCCTGGTAAAATTTTGATCACTTGCGTCTTCCAGATATAAAGCACTTTTTCCCTCGGGCCCCAACGCATACTTCGTGGTACCAAACATTGCATTTTTGGCAGCGAATCCAGTCACCCTTAGCTACTGATTCTGCTCTATAATAACTCAATAAACAAAATCCACAATTATTTTCGTTCTTTTCTGGCGAATTGAAGCTTGGTAAACGTCTTTCATCATTACTCACAGACGTAGATTTCCGTTTATTGTTCTTGTTGCATTCGCTCATTGTTTTCCTTGTGCCCTGTTGAAATAGTTTCCTCTTGCTGCGGAGGTTATCCAGGTTTTCATCTGAAGTGAGTCTAGCTGATGTCTGTGTTTTCCTCTTCCGAGACTATAATTTTTTCTCTGGACTTGGCAAAATGTCCCTGACAGCATCGTACTGAGAAATTGTACTGGACCCTGGCGTTACGGATTTGCCGTGTTCTTCAGTTACATCTTTTGACGATGAGGGTTCTTCTCTCATAATGCTGTTAGTAGCTTTACTGATGGAGATTGAAGGAGCAGTAGCCTCGAATAACGTTGAAGGTGCAAATTTCTTCTCGGGAACAATGTCTTTGTAAAAGGGCATTATTCCTGTACATTGGAACCCTTTGACTGCGCACCCAATGGACGCAGCCTTGCCCCAGGCATCACAGAAAATAGTACAGAATCGTTGTTCTGTAATGTTTTCATTGGGATTGCGATGAATCCAGTTAGTTGCGTTTCTGTGATATGAGCCTTTAGGGACCTGAAGAAAGCTCTATCTAATGGTTGCAGTACATGTGTACTGTGCGGAGGCAATCCCAAAAGTTCTATCCCATTTTCCCGACAATATTCTACAGCATCTAAGCTGGTGTGGCTGCCATGGGTGTCAACAATAAGAACTGTAAAAGGGCTACCCATTGTTTTGTATTTGTTGAAGTGTCGCAGCTGGACTCCATTTATTGTAGATTTTCTTTTCTACTCGTTTTCGTGGTATCCAGATAATAAGAGGTGGTTTTAAAAATCGCGTAGGAAAATCTTTAAATATACAGAATTTATTTGCAATAATTGTATATAATGTGTCTATGGTAACCAATCGTGACGGACTAAACTGAAAAACTGCATTGATCGAAATTGTACTAGGGTATCGAAATTGTACCATTTTTCTGATCGAAAATGTACTACTGGCGTGAGTGAATTCACGAGTAAATAGCAGTGAATTCTGCCAAGAAATGGCAGCACATGTCACAGAGGCTTTCTCTGTAGGTGCCTCAGAACACGCCCGAATGGAAAACAAGTTTCTTACCTCACTAATATAGAATTTGCAAGCGCGTGGAAACTAGAATATTTATAAGAGCGCGTTAGACTAAGTAGCTTCACTTACCTCTTAACAGGAAAAAAAAAATATATCTCCGTAGTACAAAGTGGTGTATTCTTGGAAAACACAGGAGGAGCTGTAGAAACCTGCTACACTACGACGCCACACAAAGGCAAGTGCTACCAACACTACGAGACTGACAAATTCACAGCTCGAGCACCGTTGAGGTAATTGACGTATGTTTTGGTACCAGAATGGATAGCATTGTTTTGGTATCTCTTGTTCGAAGAGTTGCAGCTTTTCTCATAGCCAATGGTGGGCCAACTCCTTGCAAGTAACTAAATATTGTCCTCATGTTCATATTTTTTATTCGCCCCAGTATATGAATAATAATACATTGCCGTTCCTGCTTTCCTATCTCAGTATAATCGGTTGTCGACCAACTATCAACTGTTTCAGCTTGACCCAAAAAGGTTTCTGTAAACAGGGTGCGGCGCTGGGACTTCCTTAATTAAACGCGTGGTACACAGTGGCTGCGTGGGTGTCAGTACAATTAAAAGTGCGTGACTTAACTTCTTTCCTAGGCTGGTTTAGTAGCGATCATGCAGAGGGCAAAACAGGACCGTGCGTTCGCCGTCGCGGCCTACTTTTCGTTTAGACGTTCGGTCGTCAAGACTCAGCGTGCATGCAGGAAACTGTTCAACATCGCTCTTGTAGGTCGTGTTTCTGTTGGGAAATCAACTGTCATGTAGGTAGACACCTTTATGGATAATGGAAGTATGCACAAAAAGAATCCAGGTCTCTCAAGAACCACCAGAACGAGTGAAAACATCGAAAGGTAAGGATTAACTTTGAATTCTCTCAAGCGATCTCCACGCAAACATGCAGTTACCCTTGCAACTTCTGATCACACAGTGAGATGAATTCTTCATGAAGAGTTGAAATTTCATCCGTATAAACTGGCAGTAGTGTACACACTTCATCCACGTGATTTTGTGTAATGAAAAAATACATGTGAAGCCTTGATCGATGAGCTTTCTCGTGACACCTTAGTGTCCTTCAGTGACGAGACGCATTTTCATTTGTCTGGCTGCGTGAATAAACAAAATATCGGTATTGGAGTGACACGAACCCCCGAGAATTCCTGAGCAGCCCCTGAATGCGTAAAGAGTGAGTGTTTGGTGTGGACTATGTTTTGAAGTTGGCATTATTGGCCCATAGTTTTTAGAAGAATACGATAAGACAGTAACGGTTCTTTCTGAGCATTATGTTCATATGACTGAACAGTTTTTTTTATTGCAGTACTTGAAGAAAAGGTAGTGTGTGAGGTGTTGTTCCACCACGGGGCGAACATCGATGAACTTGTTGCGCGAATACGTCGCCGATTGTGTCTCATTTCTCTGATGGGCGATCTGCAGCGGCCAACGTGCTAGCCAGATTTACCGCCAAGCGACATTCTAATGGGGCTATCTCAAATTCGTAATGTATACCAATCGGCCGCAGACACTAGAGGAGCTAAGGAACAATATTTGTGTTGCTGTTGCCAATATCGACATAGAAAAGTTGGAAAAAATGGACCGAAATTTCCGAGTTAGACGCTCCAAATGAATTGAACAGAAGGGAAGCCAAATTGAAGATGTTGTCTTTAGTCCGCAGACTGGTTTGATGCAGCTTTCCACGCTACCATATCCTGTGCAAACCTCTTCATCTGAGAATAAGAACAGCAACCTACATCCTTTTGAATCTGTTTACTATATTGGTTCCTCCTTCTCTCTCTACAATTTTTACCCCACACACATCCTTCTAATGTTAAGTTGACGATTCCTTGACGTCTCAGAATGTGTCCCAGCAACATATCCCTTCTCTCAGTCAGGATATGCCAGAAACTCCTTTTCTCTCCAATTCTGTTGAGCACCTCCTCATTAGTTACGTGATCTGTCCATGAAATCTTCATCATTCGTCAGTAGCACCACGTTTCGAAAGAATCTATCATCTTATTGTCTGAACTCCTTATCGTCCAAGTTTCACTGCCATACAATGCTACACTCCAGACAAATGGCGCCGTGCTGCGGTGCGCCCGTTCGGCGTTGGGGATTCGAGTCTCCCCCCCCCCCCCCCGGGCATGGTTATTTGTGTTGTCCTTAGATTATTTTACCTTAATTTAAGTAGTTTGTATGCTGTGGACTAATAACCAGACAGTTGAGTTCGACAGATTTACAAACATGTGAACATTTTTTTAACAGACAAATGGTTTCAGGAAGGACTTCCCAATATTTAAACTAATATTGGATGTCAAAAAAGTTCGCTTCTTCAGAAACGCTTTTCTTCCCATAACCATTCTGCATTTTGCATCTTCTTTACTTTGGTCACTGGAAGTTGCTACCCAAACAATAAAAGTCATGTACTACTTTTATTGCCTGCTTACCTTATGTAAATCCCTCAGCATCGCCTGATTATCTGACGCTACATGTCGTTATCCTTGTTTTACTCTTATTAATGTTTATCTTATACCGTCCTTTCAAGACACCGTCCATGCCGTTTGAATACTCTTCCAGGTCCTTTGCTGTCTGTGACAGAATTACTATGTCATCGGCAAACCGCAAGGTTTTTATTTCCTCTCCCTGAACTTTAATTCCCTCTCCAAATTTCTCCTTCCATTCCTACACAGCTTGGTCAATGTACATATTGAGCAACATTGGGGAAAGTCTACAATCTTGTCTTACTCCCTTTCCAATCTCTCCCTCCTTTTCGTGCCCTTCGACTCTAATAACTACTGTCTGGTTTATGTATAAGTTGATCCATACATTTTACCCCTGCTGTGCCTCAGAATTTGGGAGAGTGTATTCCAGTCAACATGGTCAAAAGTTTTCACCGAATCTAGAAATGCTAACAACGTAGGTTTGCCTTCCTTATTCGAATTGGGGGGGGGGGGGGGGGGGAGGAGTTTCTGGCATATCCTGACCAAGAGAAGGGATAGATTGGTTGGACACTTTCTGAGACATCAAGGAATTGTCAACTTAGCATTAGAAGGAAGCTTGTGGGGTAAAAACCGTAAAGGGAGACCGAGGGACGAATATAGTAAGCAGATTCAAAAGGATGTAGGTTGCCGAACGTATTCTTAGATGAAGAGACTTGCACAGGAGAGGGTAGCGTGGAGAGCTGCATCAAACCAGTCTGCGGACTGAAGATCACAATAACAACAACAGTGTATCTAGTAAGATATAATGTTTTGCCTCCCGTTTTCCTACATTTCTCCTAAATCCAAACTGATCTTCCCCATGGATTTTTCTAATACTTTCTGATTTAAGATTTTTTAAAATGAGGAAGTTCCTATGCTGCACCCTGTGAAATTTAGATCCGCTTCACGCGATTGTTCTGAAATGGTGATCATTTTTTTAAAGCCTGGAGTCAGCTTGACGCCTGCTGCATCCGCCAGCAGTGTGATAGTAGTGTAGTGGCAGAGGTCAGTTGGAGCCGTCGGCGACAGCCGCAGATAGTGCGACTAGCTGGCCGCGTCGCCGCGAGATTCGAACCCGGCGCTGCGTGCATCGCTGGCTGCTGCTGTAGCGGTACCTCCATAGCAGGTCGGCGTGGGCGCCGCGGGGCCATCTAGTGCCGCACAGCCGCGGGCGCGATCGATCCCAGCACATGTCTGCCACTGCCACTGCCATGTGCATGCTCCCGTCTGCACGGCCCGTGATTGCCGGCTCTGTGGCTACCACGAGAACAGCAGCTGCACAAGACAAGACTTATTTTACATAAATAAAGCAGCAGCGAACTGACACGGGTTAAAGATACGGGCTCTGAGATCGAGGTTCCAGAAATAGTTTACGAGAACCCAGTTACGTAACTGTAGGGGTCAAATGTACGAGGTGCATTAGAGTACCTCAAATGTATGTAAAGCTTGTGGGACTTTACTGCGGGGTCATCATTCCGTAAACGTACAAACTACTTATGAACTACTTTATACTAAAGCACAGACAAATATTTGTTACTCTGTGACTAAAGACGGCACAAACATCCATGCCCCAGGGGGGATTCGAACCTCCGCCGGGGAACGTGCATCGCAGCATAGCCCCTCAATGCTCTCGGCCGCTGCGCTGCGGTAGTTATAGTACCTCCGATATGTTTCTGCACGAACTAATCACCTGATTTCACTCCCCGAAGTAATCTCTCAGCAGCTGTAAACAATTTTCGCAATTCCAGAATTAAACTTTCACCCTGCAGCGGAGTGTGCGCTGATATGAAACTTCCTGGCAGATTAAAATTGTGTGCCGGAACTGGGACTCGAACCTGGGACCTTTACCTCTCGCGGGCAAGCGCACTACCGACTGTGCTATCCCGACACGACTCACGATGCCGCCTCACAACTTTACTTCTGCCAGTACCTCGCCTCCTACTTTCCAATCTTCACAGAAGCTCTTTCTTCCAGGAGTGCTAGTCTTGCATGGTTCGCAGGAGAGCTTCTGTGAAGTTTGGAAAGTAGGAGGCGAGGTACTGGCAGAAGTAAAGTTGTGAGGCGGCATCGTGAGTCGTGTCGGGCGCTTGCCCGCGAAAGGCAAAGGTCCCAGGTTCGAGTCCCAGTTCCGACACACAATTTTAATCTGCTAGGAAGTTTCAGTTTTCGCAATGACGACGCCATGATATCATGCCCGCTGCGGACGGTTCTTCAGGAGTCTGCTTTGACTAATGGAAAACCGCTGATGCAATTGAGCGCGACTAGTGAATGACCGACCACGATGAGCTGTTTTCATCGTTAGGAAAAGCCAGAAATCTCTTAGGAGACTAGGAGACAGGTCAGCTGAATAGGGAGCATGAGGGATCACTTCAAAAATGTCACGAAAAACCGATGTGTAGCGACCTGTGATTGGTGGTTCTGTGGCTACCGCGAGAACTGCAGCTGCACAATACAAGACCCATTTCACATAAATCAATCAGCACGGCGATCCCGTGAAACTGACACGGGTTATAGATACGTGCTCTGGGGTCGAGGCAAGTGACTGGCTCGTGAAATAGTTTACGAGAACCCAGTTACGTCACTGTAGGGGTCAAATGCGCGAAGTGCTTCAAGTTGTAGCACCTCCGATTTGTTTCTTAAGGAATTAATCACCTGCTTTCACTCCCCGAAGTAATTTCTCAGCAACTGTAAACAATTTTCGAAATGACGACGCCAAGATATCATACCCGCTGCGAACGGTTCTTCAGGAGTCTGCTTTGACCAATGGAAAACCGCTGATGCAATTGAGCACGACTAGTGTATGACCGACCACGATGAGCAGTTTTCATCGTTAGGAAAAGCCAGAAATCTCTTAGGAGACTAGGAGACAGGTTAGCTAAATAGGGAGCATGAGAGATCACTTCAAAAATGTCACGAAAAAGCCGGCCGCGGTGGCCGAGGGGACTGAAGCGCTCCAGTCACGGTCTGCACGGCCACTACGGTCGGGGGTTCGAATCCCCCCTCTGGCATGGATATTTGTGCCGTCCTTAGTGTTAGCTAATTCATAAGTACTTTGTAAGTTTAGGGACTGATGACCCCGAAGTTAAGTCCCATAAGCTGTACAAACATTTGAACATTTTTTGTCACGTAAAACCAATGTGTAGCGACCCGTGATTCCCAGCTCTGTGGCTACCGCGAGAACTGCTGCTGCTCAGTACAAGACCCATTTTTCATAAATCAAGCAGCACGACTATCCCGTGAAACTGACACGGGTTAAAGATACGTGCTCTGAAATCAAGGCAAGTGACTGGCTCGAGAAATATTTTACGAGAACCCACTTACGTCACTGTAGGGGTCAAATGCGCGAAGTGCTTCAAGTTATAGCACCTCCGATTTGTTTCTTCACGAACCAATCACCTGCTTTCTCTCCCCCGAAGTAATCTCTCAGCAGCTGTAAAGTATTTTCGCAATGACGACGGCATGATATCATGCCCGCTGCGAACAGTTCTTCAGGGGTCTGCTTTGACCAATGGAAAACCGCTGATGCAATTGAGCACGACTAGTGAATGACCGACCACGATGAGCTGTTTTCATCGTTAGGAAAAGCCAGAAATCTCATAGGAGACTAGGAGACAGGTCAGCTGAATAGGGAGCGTGAGAGATCACTTCAAAATTGTCACGATAAACCGATGTGTAGCGTTTTGGTAGCGGTGAGTGTGAGTACTCCCACTGAACTGAGTGGCGATTCGTCTCAGGACTGAAACACGGCACAGTCGATGAAAAGCAAGTCCCATTACCTGACAACATGCCACGTGCGCAGACTTTTAGTCATCCGTCAACATTCGCGGCACCCACCCGAAGGACACTTTTCGCATTTTGACGTCCTCACGCAGGATTGTGTGCACAGATTCCACGGAAATGCCATCTTGGGAGGCGATGTGTTCCACAGTCCTTCGGCGATCCTCCAGAATTATTTTCTCTACTTGCTCTAGCATGACGTCAGATTGGCTAGAGAGAGGTCGAGATTGTCTTGATGTGTTACCAAACGCCGTTCTGCCTTCTCTCATCTGCCGCACCCACATTACAAATCAAATGTTCAAATGTTTGTTAAGCTTATGGGACTTAACTACGGGGTCATCAGTCCCTAAACTTACAAACTACTTATGAACTACTTACGAACTAGGACGGCACAAATATCCATGCCCGAGGGGGGATTCGTACCCCCGACCGTAGTGGCCGTGCTGACCGTGACTGGAGCGCCTCAGTCACCTCAGCCACCGCGGCCGGCCACATTACACATATCCATGACACCATCACCACATTTGTCATGCAATTGGCGATCAATTTTTATCGGTGGCACACCTCGCAAATGGAGAAGACGGATGATTATACCCTTGTACCCTTGCACTGAGCACGTATATCAATAAGTCCTTACTCTCTCCGCTGCCGCTAGAGTTCTGTGTGTAGTACAGTGCTGCCATCTCTATCACGCATTGAAAATTAATGGACACCTATTTTAAAATGTATTACATATTACTATCAGTAGCCAGTCCCGAGAAAAAAAATCCAAGGTGTTATATCATGGAAATATACATTGGGGTTGTGTCAGGAGGCATAATATTATCGTCCACGATTATTGAAAGGGTTCTGGGAAAATGTAGTTCATCTGTTAAGGAAATTGCAAACGAGACGCAAGTGTGGCAGATTGAAGAGTATTGTTACAGTACTTGGACAAATTCTTTTAACGTAGACATGTCAAGACATATGTCAGAGATGCACTGTTATAATCGAAACACTGGTAAAATCGCTGGTAAAATCGTTCGTACTTAAATATAGCTCGTCAGTGTGAAAGGTGTTCAAGACATAGTTAACAGAGATGACAGAAAAAAATCCGAATAAGAGCAGAGTGATTTATAATTCCACCTGTCAACCGCGAAAGCGCCACGGAGATTATCGTCCAGCTCCGGAGGCAGACGCCACACGAGAGGAGTTCTGCATCACAGTACTGGCTGCTATCAAACCTTCCAGAGTGTACGATTCTCTGAGAGTTACCTAATAAATTGCTTCCTCCTACATATATCTCGCGATAAGATCCTGAGCATAAAATTAGAGATAAAAGCCCACACGGAAGGTTATCAGCATCCTTTTCCCCGCGATTCATACGTGACTCGAACAAGAAGTGGAGGAAATGATAGTGGTACACAAAGCCTACCCCCCACCAAGCAGCGCGATAGGGCTTGCGATTGTAAGGAGTCAAGAATTGCTGACCTCATTACCAACACACAACCGCCATGTGTATATGTAGATGTAGCTTGGTACAACAAATGCGGAAGTGTAGCTCAGAAATAGGGTGCGTAAATGTAACTCTTGGAAAGAACACCACATAACTCTCGGTAAATACCTTACGGTATATTAAGGAAACCAGTAGTTGAAGATTGACGAAATTTCGCTGCCGTCATAGTCTCGATGAGTACTAAAGTCAATCAGTTAACAAGGCTAAGTGAGTCTTTTTGTTAAAAACAAGAGGTAAGTGTTAGGTAGTTTCCCATTTAGAGAATTAATGGACATCATTTCGTTGTTTTTGTTCTGTACGGTTGGTAACCAATGGCGCTTAAGGGAGGAGGGTGGGGAAGGTACATTCGTAGTAGGGGCCGCGCCCCCTCCGTCCCCCCCCCCCTCCCCACCATTCGAGTATTCAAACACACTATTACTTGGTGCAAAATTTATTAGCACTGATATTGTTTTCATGAAGGTGCCTGGTTGACAGCATTAAGAACACGGCAAAACGCTGGTAAGACATTTTGTAATGTTCAAATGTTTGTACAGCTTATGGGACTTAACTACGGCGTCATCAGTCCCTAAACTTACAAACTACTTATGAACTACTTACGAACTAGGACGGCACAAATATCCATGCCCGAGGGGGGATTCGAACCCCCGACCGTAGTGGCCGTGCAGACCGTGACTGAAGCGCCTCAGTCCCCTCGGCCACCGCGGCGGGCGACATTTTGTATATTGACTGACTTCAGTACACGAAGTCCCAGAGCTACGATCGCAAAATTATAAAATAATTTATTACATCATTGAATTATTAATAGTAGCGATTATCAAATAATAAGAAACTAACATTTCAAATTGGTGAAACAGATTTTTTTAAAAACATCTTAAGGGCCAAACCATGATTGGCTATCAATATACGAACTGGGCATATTCTTGTGTCCAGGTCAAATAATGTGGTCTCACGCGTTGGCAGTTAGATCGAAGAGAAAGGAAATCTGCGAACACACGAGGTCACGTGATTTGTCCTGGACAAAATAATATGCCCAGTTCAGATATTATAGAGACATCTCCAAGAGATCACGATCTAGACCTTCAGATGTTAAAAAAACGCGATTCACGAATATTAAGTGTTAGTTGCTGATAATTTGATAATGGCAACATAGTATTACCGAAACTGGTCATAATATACTGATATAATAAATTTTTCATACTGCTATCTTGGCCTTGGGACTTCATACCTTGAAGTTAGTTGCTGTGCATGTTAACTTTATACGTGGTACTTATACTATGGGTTTAGCCTCTCCCAATAATATTTTGAAGTCGACGCCTCTGTTGGTCACTGCTAAATCGCTGTTGCATAGAAATTCGTATCAACCGTTGTTGCATAACACTGACATTGGACATGTAGTTTCTTGCGACACGGCACTAAATTTAAGGAACGGAAACAGCGCAAGACTAGATGCTCATTATTCGCCTGTAGGCCCTGAAAGGCTTGTTTCATTTAAATGTTCCATAATTACCAATCTTGTACTGAGAAAACGAAGAAAAACTGGTTGCTGTCAGCAGGAGCGTTGTCGTGGCCCACAGTCCCAAGACTGGTTTGTCGCAGTTACCCAAGCTAGTCCTGCTTGTGTAAGTCTCTTCACCTCAGCACAGTTCCCGCAGCCTGCATTCGTTTTAGCTTGCTTACTGCAGGCATGCTTTCGTGTCTCTAAAAATTTTACCGCCTCTCTCCCTCCACTATACTGATGATTTATTTATACCCTGTCTTGTGGATGCGTCCTATCAACCGATACTTCCTCTAATCAAAATGTGCCATAAATTACTTTCCTCAGAAATTCGATGAAGTTTATTTTCATCATCTCTTCATTGTCCATCTGATCTTTCCATTTACTATTTAGAAATCTTCTCTAGCACCATATACGAAAGGTTCGGATGTATACTTTTCTGGACATTTTACCTTTCGCGGTTCACTCCCTTACATCGTTACATTCCAACCTAATATGAGGCTGTTCGGAAGGTTCCGGTCTCTTACGTCAGTCATGTGAATGAGTGGCGCTACAAACGCAACTTTGTTCCTTGGTTAACTGTATAACTGTGAGGTTGTGTGCGACTGTTTCTCTAATCAATACAAGTATTTGAAACGTGTGCAACAATAGAGGATACCGGGAACTACGAGGTACGTAGAGCGTTAGCATTTCTATGGGCAAAACAAATAAAATAGCAGCAATTGAAAGAGACATTAATGAAGTGTGCTGGACCATATGAGTGACAGAGTTGTTTGAAGATTGAAACGTATATTTCGTGACGGACGCAACGTCAGTGATAAAGTACGAAGTGGCCGACCGTCTATTATGAAACATGAATTCGTTGCAAAAGTGGACGAAGTGGTCAGAACGCCTTTGCACCATTTCTGAACGTTCAGATAATTTTCTTCAAATCGATCGGTTTACACTCTCAGGCGGCAGACTTTGAGGCAAAAGGTGTTTCGAAACTTGTGAATCAGTATGACAAATGTTTTATTGTGTAGCGAAATTACATTGAATAGTAGCTAAACTGGGGTACTGTTCACTACTACGTAATAAAAGACCCCACAATAAACTGTTTTCCGACAAAAATGGAACTTGCTTTCCTAAACGCCCTTGTGCCTTTAGAAGAAAGTTTGCAACGCTTAAATTGATTTGATTATCTTGTTAATGTTTCAGTTCTCTTACCTCCGTGCTTGCTACGGAAAATTGGTAATTGCGGCATAAACAATGTGCTTTGATAATAAATAGAGAACAAACTCGAAAACAGCAATAACAACTTCAAGGCAAACGTGTCAACAGCTAAAAGCAAAATGAAGTAAGAGCACAGAAACTAGCTGTAAAATATATTGCACACTCAAAACCACCAACAATACTAGTAATAATTTCATATAATAACTGCACGTAAATTGCATGTTGACAAATGTATTTATCAGAAATATTTTTCTTTCTGTTTTCTTATGTAGCCTTTTACTTCCACTATCGTAGTTAATTTCTTGCCACAACAACAAAATATTCGATTTCCCCAGATTTAACACACATTTATTAGCTCCCTTTTTCCAATCTTGGAAGCACTTCTGGCACTAACCTTTCAAAAAATGTTCAAATGTTTGTTAAGCTTATGGGACTTAACTACGGGGTCATCAGTCCCTAAACTTACAAACTACTTATGAACTAGCTAATACTAAGGACGGCACAAATAACCATGCCCGAGGGGGGATTCGAACCCCCGGCCGTAGTGTTCGTTACGGTCTTTAGCTGTTTCAGAGATACCGATCTCATCAATGGTAGCAAAACGAAGCCCTTTAATGGTTGTCTTCACCCTTGGGACTAGCAAGTAGTTTCAGGGGGACATATCCAGTGAATACGGTGGTTGAAGCAACCGGTTTTGTTTACGGACAAAAATTATGAAAAAGCGTTTAGGGGTGAGCGGTAGCATTAAAGTGATGCAATCCACTAAAGATTTTGCTACACTTCTGATAGGTTTCTTCGAAATTCCTTCACCCAAACGGCTAAAACTTTCCAGATATCATACCTTATTGGCTGTACGACCTTAGGGCAAGAATTAGTTATGAAAACTCCCATTAGTAATCGAACAGTGAGAAGAACCTTCATATGTGGCCCAACTTGTCGAATTTTCTTCAGTCTTGGCTCTTCCGTCCTTTGGGACGGCATATCTTATACCTACGTTTCATAATCCGTTATAAGGTTCTTTACAAGTTCTGATCGTTGTCTACTTAATTTAATAATTCATGTGTGATGTTTATGAAACGTCGTTTTCGGTTGAAATCTGCAATTTCGGATCAAACTTTGATGTTTCTCGTCTCATGTCCAAAACATCAAATTAATTGTTTTACACGACACAAAGGATATGTCGACATCATCATCGAACCTCTTTGTGATGATTCTGCCATTTTACAGAACCATTTTCCTTACTCATTCCACACTGTCGTCAGTAACTGATGTGCTAGACAGTACAGGGCGGTCATCTTCTTCAACTTCTTCTCGGTCGTCTCTGAAACGTTTGTACCACTTGTAAACTCTTGTCTCAGTCGTAGTAGAATCGCCAAAGCAACAGTCAGCTTTTCAAAAATAGAGCTTTTCTTTATTCCATTTTCGAGGAAAATATAAAACAAATTCTTTGATCCATGTTTTTTGAAAGTAATATTTCGCCTAGCACTCAAAATCATGTTGTTGTTGTGGTCTTCAGTCCGGAGACTGGTTTGATGCAGCTCTCCACATAACCATTTAAATACCACCAAATTAAAAAGGTTTATCAAACATCGTATGTGCCAGCACAGCTTTTGATCAGCTAAGGAAGGAAAGAAAAGTCTTTTACATAATATCAGGACACTGGGACAAAGCCTGTCACTTATAATATCAACACTTATTTCTGTTGGAGAAACATGGACTGCCTGCTGGAGGCAAGTAATTTTCTTGCAAAATATCACCAGTGCTGACTGAGGAATGATACTCGATGAAAGGACACTGAGAATGCTGAAACCGGTGTAACTGTTTGGCACCAAATGATTTCCAAAAGCCCCAAGAACAACGCCCAGCGAATTATACGATGAGTGACTTGTATTGGGCTGATATATAAGTTCACGGTGCATTTGTTAGAAGTCGGGAAGAAACCGTTGCTAGAATATCGTTTGACATATATCACTCATTATATGTAGTACAGGCAAAAATGTGCAGAACTCAGGACAGTTTGTGTATTTTATTAAGTAGACCTAAAGAAAATTGAGTGTCAGGTATAAAAAAAATTATTGTTATTGAGATGAGCTAAGCAGTCGGCTCTTCTCATTAGTACCATCTATCTCGGGAAAAGGAAGGCTATGGAAATTGTTCCACAGTTACACAACCGTCTTTAAAATTACACCATGTATAGCAAGCTATTGAGACTTGACGAAAATTTAACACATAGGATTCGGTTATCAGAACATCCGCAACTGAGTATACTGAGCATTGTAGAGAAGGAATCCGCTTCAGATGCACAGTTGATTTATTATCTTACACACGACCGGTTTCGGGTATGTTAATCCCGTCATCAGCTATATAACCAAACAGCCACGCGATCACCGCACCGAGGTTTTAGACTCTTGACACATCGAACCGTAATGAATCAAGTCAGATGACTAAGGGACATCTGAATGCTGCCAACGCAATCACTGATTGCCGTTACGTATTCTGAAAAAAACATTTTCACAATTTCAGGGCGCGGTGGAGTGGCCGAGCGTTGTAAGGCGCCTAGCTGCGGAGCGCGCCGCTGCTCGCCGTCGGAAGTACGAGTCCTCCCTCGGGCATAGGTGTATATTTTGTCCTTAACACAAGTTGGTTTAATTAGTTTGCAAGCCTAGGGACTGAAGACCAGAATAGTTACGTCCTATAGATTTGCAAACATCTGCACAAAAAAAAAAAAAAAAAAAAAAAAAAAAAAAAAAAAAAAAAAAAAATGTTTCAACTCAATAGATGGTTTATTTAATATAATTGCTTATTTGTCCTTAAATTTCATGAACAACATTTATCATTCCTGAGAAAACAAATGCTGCAGAAAAAGGAGCATTCACACTAAGATGAGAACCATTGTTAAATGAGGCTTAACAAAAGCCTAAGACCGAGCACAATAGCTTCTCCGTCCATCGCAGAAGATGACGTTATGCGTTTGCTGGGATAAAGAAGAGGTCACGTACTACAAATTGCTTGCCAGGAATGTATCCATAAGAGCTGACGTTTATAACCCACAACTCAGACCTTTCGAATGTACAGTCGGAGGAAAATAATGAGAAGCCTATTGGCGTCGCGCAAAAAGACAACACTCAGTCGCTTGCTTACGTTTATCCAAGAGCTTTCGGGGGTTATCTGAAATATAACTATATCTTCAACTTTCAAGTTTAATGTTTCACCATCAGTTCAAAATTTTTCAAGAGTATGCTGGAAATAAGTTCAACATTTTTTATTTATTTATAAGTATTGTGAAAATAAAGCAAATATATTTTTAATTGATATTCGTGTGTTAATCATCTCAAAAGTTTAATGAAAGTCAAGAAGCATCATAGATATTTCTGTCGAAGTAGTAGTTTATTAGGAGTAATTTTCAGAGTACCAGGGAAAGATGGGTACATTTGAGTGATGAATACATTTGATCCTAATGGATTTTCTCAGCAAGCAAATTCATCCCTGAAGTGCTAGTCTAGAAAATCTGAAAAATGCGTCTCTTTGATTAACATATTCGCTTTACTGTATTAACAATTATCAGCGTAATAAATATATTTAAATATGGATCTGGGCAGAACCCACAGAGTACGAAATTCATTGAATAATTTGTTGTTTTGCTCTCAAAACATCTTCATCCTTATTAAAATTAATTTTTCGCATGCTCTTGAAGTATTTATTTCCTTTAACTACTCGGTCCGGAAGACGTAGGAATATTCGCCGGCTTTTGTTCCACCTTTACAAGGTAATAAAAAGGAAACAAAAACATTTATTGCATTTTAGCATTGGTCTTAGTGTTTACAGAGGTTGTCGTTCTTATTTAGAGATGAAGAGGCTTGCACAGTGCAGGGTAGGGTAGCGTGGAGAGCTGCATCAAACCAGTCTTCGGACTGAATACCACAACAACAACATATCGACTGAAGTTTTTGCTATTCAGGATCACCGGTTTCTATCCTCTTTTTCAACATTTGCTTTAGATCAAAGCCAGGATAGATGACACTGATCTTACTCTAAGCTTTCTCGCAGCTAAATATTCATGAAAAATGTAGTTCAGTCATTTTTGAAGCCTATTGTGACAGATGTGGCATCTAACACCGATCACAAATACTGAAATATCATATGTAACTTCGGTTGATTTTTTTCTACTGTGATTTGGAATGCACTTCATGCGATCGTTGTCTATACAAGTACAGTATGTCCAAGTTAGATTTTGGTAATTGTTTTCTGAACTCAAGGGAATGAAATGGTAGGTTTCGTATACTATCATTACCGATTCGGGTTAAATTTTCATTGCCGATAAACAGTCCAAATGAGAGACTTACGATGCTACTTTAAAAAAAATTGTAATTAATTTTTCCACTGGAACAGATAATACCCAACACTGTCATTTTTGAAATCTGTTCAAACACATCTATCCAAGGGATACATGACTTCCGTTATTGCGCAACATGAACCAACATAACAAAATCAAAATTTTACATAAAAAGTCTACTGGGCTGTCGACGGTGTTGTAGACTTAGTTGAAGAGACTAGTTTCGACTAGTATTGTAAGTGGTCTTAACCTGGAATTTATTAGTTAAGGATTGTTAAAGAAGGCCCCATCCAACCTCAAATGGTTTAATAAAGCCTTTTTTGCTCCCCTTCAAAAGGGTGAAATTGTTTTGTTACATTTTTAGTGAGGTCGGCAACACGTGGAGTTCTCCTACACTGCACGAGAAGATTTATGCTTTTAGAATCATTGGTTACATTATAAGGCTGACATATATATTTATTTTTATAAATTTACTTTGTTCATACAACATAGAATGGCGCTAAATACATAGATTTTCTTATGAAGAGCATGAGCAGACGCAGTGTAGCTGAAGGTATTAACGAAGTGTTGTCATGTGATTAGGGTCATAGTGACCATGAAAAGAAAACTTTTTAAAGGTGTGTGTGGCTTCTTTTGCGCTCTATTGATAGCATTTAACTGAACAACAGCCACGGAGTTCAAGAACTTGCGTGATTACAAATAGCATGCCATACTTGTATAACACACACTGGTAAATCTCACAGTAATGGTTGGAACTCTGATCATAATCGGAAAATATTTTATCGATCAGCGTCTTACCACTGCTACGTAAAAAAACTATTTCCGTTCTGCGAGGGTCTGTAGGTTAATCTTCCAGTAGTTAGATGATGGACATTATTCAACTCCTTCTATGCCCTGTGCGTGCCGTATAGACTCGCAGCTTCACAATTCTTCAATGTGTCAATAAAAATCCTTAAACAACTGCTTATATGAGCGCAAAGTCGATACACATACAAGAAAATACAATATTTATTATGCTTCAAACTTGGAATTGTATAAAATTAGACACATTCAGATCAGAGTCTCACTAAAAAGTGGCAACAAATGAAAAATACTTGCAAAGCATTGTACTCCTAACAATTTGTATTCTCTTCCACGTCCTTGACATATCCCGGAACTCCGTATGGTGCCGCAAGCTCCTAACTGCACAACGAGAAAGATCTTGATCACGTGACGTGACGTACACCCGCGGTCTGTCTTTTTCTTCAGTTTTGCTGTACCTGCTTGACGTCATGTATTACCTCAGACTCCGCCGCCTCATGAAGCTCCAAAGGTACCTCAGACGAGGAGAAGCAAAAGTCTGCAACAGATTATATTTACAAAATAAATAAAATACTAAAATTCTTTCAACACGGTCTAACCTATTAGCATACTATTGTTTGTTTATTATTCTCGTTTAGGTGCAAGGGCACTGACGAGGTTTTTCTATCATTTCCTGAATTTGTAATCGCAAAACAACCGTACCTTTACAGTTCCTTTCTGTGCCGTAGAGCAATATTGATGACCAACACGAACAGAACGTTTCCAGTCACACTATGGTACTGTTATACGAGCGTTGGAACTTAAACAGTAACACCAATGCTATACAGACACTGTTGTTGTTGTTATGGTCTTAAGTCCGGAGACTGGTTTGATGCAGCTCTCCACCCTACTCTATCCTGAGCAAGCCTTTTCATCTCATCATAAGAACGGCAACCCACATCCACTTGAATCTGCTTACTATACGCGTCTCTTGGTCTCCCTCTGCGATTTGTACCCCACACACTTCCCTCCAATGATAAATTTACGATTCCTCGATGTCTAAGAATCTGTCCTACCAAGCGATCCCTTCTTTTAGTCAGGGTATGCCAAAAATTCCTTTTCTCACCAATTCTTTTCAGTACCTCTTCATTAGGTATGTGATCTACCCACCTAATCTTCAGCATTCTTCGGTAGCACCACATTTCAAAAGCCTCTATTCTCTTCCTGTCCGCACTGCTTATCGTCCATGTTTCACTCCCGTACAAGGCAACACTCCACACAAATGCCTTCAGAAAAGACTTCCTTGCACTTAAATTAATATTCGATGTTAGCAAATTTCTCTTTTTCAAAAATGCTTTTCTTCCCATTGCCATTCTGCATTTTATATCCTCTGTACTACGACCATCACATGTTATTTTACTACCCAAGTAACAAAACTCATCTACCACCTTCATTGTTTCGTTAACTAAACTAATTCCTTCAGCATCGCCTGATTTTCTAAGACTGCATTCCATTATTTTTGCTTTGCTCTTGTTAATGTTCATTTTATACGTTCTCTTCAACACACTGTCCATTCCATTCAACTGCTCTTCCAGGTCCTTTGCTGTCTCTGACAGAATTACAATGTCATCAGCAAAACGCAATGTTTTTATTTCTTCACCCTGAACTTTAATCCCTATTCCAAATTTTTCCTTGCTTTCCTTACAGACACTATGCCATGGAATCTACTGTTGTCGCTGATAGCACACGTTGTTGACATACTTACCTTACCTCCGAGCAAATGGACTCGTCTGTCACACGTCACCAGCTTGCGCACAATCGAGGGAAACACAGTAACTTGTGAGCTAGCGGTCTAACATTGAATGAGTCATGGGCCACAATGTAAGATCCAAAACTGAAAAGCCAATCCAACGAATTAAGGGTTCGCCGCGAAAGTCGAAATTGCGTCAGAGCCCCAGTATGGTGAAAGTTATGGTGATTCTCGTATTTGACCGTGATGGTGTAATCCTAACACATTACGTTTCTCCACGGCAGAGCGACAATGCACAGTATTACAGTAGAATCTCGATTATCCGATCTAAACTGGCTACGGCATGGTCGGATAAGCGGGAAGTCGGATAACGGGGAAAATAATACAAAAAACATAATAAAGTTTAAAAAATTTATTTGAACATGGAAAATTTATTAAATACGTAAACAAGAACTGAATACAAAGATCAAATACATTAGACGGCAGGCAAAGGAAAGTGATAGGATATTACGTTACATAAAAATTAAAGTAGGCCACATGAGTTAAAAATTTAATTCAATACAAATCAAATTAGACTGAATAGATGTTTTCGTACGTCCAATAGTTCACTGTTGTGTTTGTGAAGGACTTCATTGAAATGCAAAATCATTTAAATCTGTATAAAGAAGTTAGTGTCTTTTGTTTGCCTGCTGTTTTAATTTTTTTTTATTTTTTTTTTATTTATTTATTTTGGCCGCTAAATCACATAGTCTCTTAAGAAGTAAAACCTTGGTAGACGTTGTTTCCTCCAGCTGCTTTTAAATCAGTTTCTAAGGCTATCTGTCCTTCGTTGTGAGAAATCTTGGGCGTACTTTCATCCACTACATCCGCTTCTTTTTCATTTACCATGTTGACTATATCTTCATTTGCCACTTCACATTTTTCATCTTGGATAACCATTCATTTACGTCATCTTCTGTGGCGTCAGCACGTTGCGGAATTTTTAGTAACAATGAAAGCAGGGTAGCATTTTCGGGTTCGGTCTGCTGTTGTAGATTTTCATCATTGGAGAATTTTCTTGATTTTCCTCTGAAAAAAAATTTCCAGGATTTTGCAATTGTATTTGATCCAAAACTCTGCCAAGATTGGGCCACATCATTTTTTTTAAATTAATTATTTATTTATTTTGCGTACAGTCCCGACGCACTGAAAGGTTCGGATAACACGAAAAGTCGGATAAACGAATATCTACTGTACTGTACGGTTTTGGACTGTCACCTGCGACCAGCTTTGCGAAACAAGCGGCAACACTTTCTGCACAACCCACCCATCATGTTGCACGACGATGCGCGGGTACATACAGCCAAGCAGTGACTGCTCTGTTCGGTCTCTGGGACTGGGAAGTACTGTACTGTCCACCATACTCCCCGTATTTAATTCCTTGTGACTTTGATTTGATTCCGAAGATGAAAGAACCACTTCGTGGCGTTTGCTTCAGAATTGTTCCAGAGATTCGACAGGCAGTAGACCGCTCCATTCGCACCATCAACAGGCTCTGCTAACGGTATACTAAGCCTTCCACATCGCTGGCAATGGGTCCTACACAACACTGGTGATTACTTTGAAGAACGGTAGTAGATGCAAACAAGTAACGCTTTTATATCGGTTGTGAATATGTACTTGCCACTATTTAAGTTACAGCCCTCGTACATTCTGTGCAGCCAAGGAGCAGCGCTATTAGCAAGTCAAGAGAGAGCCGCTGTCACCGCATGGCTCGCTGGGGGCGCAGTTTCACAAACTGCCAGTACTGACGGAGCACATCAGCCAGCCCAGGAGGCACTAACGAGCAGCACAGACGAGCACTCACTTCCGCAGCCGGCCGGGGATCACTTACTTTGCGTCCACTCCTCCTGAGACGGCCCAGCTGTTCCCCCGAGGAACAGCCCCGTATTCCGGTGCTAATTGGATATCCGGGTCAAGTATGCTGGTACGCGGCGCCTATAAACAACAATTACGACGTTTAGCGGCAGGCTAACAGAAACCGGCCCCGTTTCCGATAGGCGGCTGAGCCGCGCAGAGCTGTCGGGGAAACAATGCTGCCATTAGCCACCCTCCCTGATAGCTTTTTTTTTTAAGGACCTGATAAGGATCTGCGGAACAACAAAGGAAAAAGTTATTGCCTCGTTGCCGGACGCCGTAATGGTACCATTCAGGAAATGCCACTTTTCATGTTGTCCTGAAACCACTTAATCTGGAATGTGGTACGCCTTCGCACACCGTAGACTTATACGCACACCCATTGCTGAGTAGCTCACCAAGCCTTTAGGATGAAACCGTACGGAAACAATCATTCAATATACCATGACAAGCGTTTTATATGCCTCGTTTCGCCTGCATTAAACACTTAATTTTCATACAACGTCATCATCATCAGTTTCCAGCTCCAGTTTCCCGGGTGTGGTGTACAAGCGCTCGCCATCTCCTCCTGTCTTCATACATCTTCTGCTCCAGAATGTCTTCCCATTTGTGTCCTTTCTCCTCCACATCTGATCTTACAGTCTCTATCCAGCGTTTTCTTGGTCTTCCCCGAGGTCTTCATACATCTTCTGCTCCAGAATGTCTTCCCATTTGTGTCCTTTCTCCTCCACATCTGATCTTACAGTCTCTATCCAGCGTTTTCTTGGTCTTCCCCGAGGTCTTCTTCCTATGAGGTTGAGGTTGAAATACTTTTTAGCAGGTCTTCCACTATTCATTCTCATTAAGTGTCCATACCAGTAGTGCGCCTCGGTTGTACAGTGATAGAGTGCCAGACTACAAATCCAAAGGTCGCGGATTCGATCCCCGCCAGGTCCTAGGATTTTTTATGTCACTTTCCACTTCTTTCACCTCTGGCAGTATTGCTCATTTGAAATATACCGAGTAGCACCGTGGTTCGGAACCCACGTTAAACTGCAGGTCCCCCTATAACTGGCTGGGTAAGTCAGTTCGAAGGTCGGAGGAAGGCAACGCATACCACTTCCAAACAGGACCATGCCTAGTAAAGCACTGTGGTGTTCAAACCAATCTTCAGATTGTTGACTGCTTTACCTTTACCACTGAAGTCTACGTTTCCTTATGGCTGGTGACAGGAACCTCAATACCAGCTACTTTTCTATTCACCTCATTCATAATTTTATCCCGCCTGATTGTTTGATTCATAGTTCTAATGAATCTCATTTCCATTGCCTGAATTCTACTGAGGTCTCTGGTTAGTAGGGTACATGTTTCTAACCCGTACATAAGGATTGGAACGAAATAGGTATGGTACATAGTTGCTTTTGCTTTTTGTGGCATTTTATCATCCCAGAGAAGATTTCTTATTTGACTGTAAAAACTGGATGCTTTCTGTGTTCTGCTGAGTATTTTCTGCTTAACTGTGTTGTCTTTAGAGATCATACTTCCTTTAGCCCCATCTAGAAATATATTTGATGTTTTTCCTTGCCTGTTGATGGTCATTTCTATTGTCTTTGTTTTACTTATCTTTAGTCCGAAATTTTTGAATGTTTAGTTCCAATCATTCAGTTTCCTCTGTCTCTCCCCGTACCATCAAATCATCGGCGAAAACAAGGGCATTAGCTTCGCTGTCTATTTTCTTGATAGATTTTATAATTTTGTCCATTACTATTACAAATAGGAGTGGTGATAGGGAACTTCCTTGCTGGACACCTCTCTTTGTTTCGAACGATTCTAATCGTCCGTTGCTTATCTGGACACAGCTATAACACTTTTGGTATAGCATTTTGACTTTATTTATCAGATACTTTGGCACTTTCCCAACATTCCCATATCTTGCTTCGAGGAACACTGTCATATGCTTTTTCGATGTCTACAAATATAATAACAAGATTTCTTCCATATTCCTAGTAGCATACAACGTACACGGTATAAACTGCCAAAATTATAGAGAGTTACATGTCGGTGTGGTTGACAAAAAAAAATCATCATGTTTTTTTTTTTTGTGTTCCTAAAATCCAGTATTTGTAGCATCATTAGTAGGCATATTTCTGTTTACACTGTGGGCTGACGGCACACTTCCTTGCTTGGGTATTACCGACATCGACGCGGCAGAGGAGGTAACGGGTGAATCAGGAAAATGGGAACATTGGATATCATAACGTTTAACAGTTGCAAAAATGACTCGATCACACAAGGCCTTATTGCCTGAATGTTTTAGACACACGCTCACGATTGCTTACATCAGTGAGTACTTTTTCAAAAACATTATCCCGAAATGAACTTTTTTGGGGACAGTCGTAGGAAATGAAGAACATGTATTATACTTTTAAATCAGTTACTAGTGATCTACTAACAGTTTTTTCCAACGCATACCGTTCACACCCTGTATAATAAATATTACTTATGTCTGATGTTCGTAATTACGATGTTCGTAAAATTAAAATGTACGTTATAGAACTTGTTGTGTAGTATAGAGCAAATTAGATCTTCGGACAGTGCTGTCCAGCAGTTTTTTTTTCCAATACGATGTGCTAATGTGGTCTGCAGTCCAAAGACTGGTTTTATGCTCACCACGCTAGTATATACTGTGCAAGCCTCTTCATCTCTGCGTTACTGAATTTTTCATTCCCCTTCTCTGCATCTCCCCTTCCCTTCATACCCCCCCCCCCCTTCAACACACTCCCCCTCTCCACCTCACGTCCACACCCCTCAAACACACACACACAAACACGCAGTTCACTCCATTATAAAATAGATGTTTCGTTGATGCTTCAGAATGTGTCATATGAACCGAAACATTCTTTCCACGATTCTAATACGTCTTCATCGGTTATTCGAAGTACCAATCCAATATTCAGTATTTAAAAGCTTCTGTTTCATTTTTGTATGAACTGTATATTTCACTTTCGCCGTCTCTACACTTGAGACAAATGAATTCGTAACACTAGATGTTAGCAAACTTTTGTTTCGCTGTTATGTTTTTCTTCTGTTGCCCCTCTACATCTGATATCCCCTCTACTTCGGCCAGCTTTACTGTACAAAAACTTATCTAACACTTTTATTGTTCTAATTCCATCAGCAGTGCCTGATTTAAGTCCCCTACAGTCCAGTACCCTTGTACAATTTTTCTGATGTTCATCGTATGGCGTCTTTCCCAGAAACTAATTTTCCATATGCTTGTTTCTCTAAATTCTTTGCTGTCTGTTACATATTTACTATGTTATCCTCTTCATGAACTTCAATTTCATATTCAAATTTCTCCACGATTTCCTTCCACTTTTATCGATTTGTAGATTAAAATTACTTGGGCGTTACGTTACAAACCTGTCTTACTGATCGGCTACTGCCACCCTAATATACGAGGTATGTCCACAAAGTAAGTTACGTTTGGTTACATAAATGAAATGTGTACGGATACAGAAAAAATATTTATTGTACAAAAATCTACAACTGTTAAACAAATTTGCTACATAGCTTTCGAAATTTTGTAGGCGCTTGTCATAACGTGGCACAAGTTTTTGTATACCTTCTTCACTGAAGGTTGCAGCCTGTGCATTCAACCATGTGGCAACACGTTTTTCCCGGTCGTCATCATCATTGAAGTGTTGACCACCAAGGACAGATTTCAGGTGTAAGAAGAGATGAAAGTCGCTAGGAGCGAAGTCCGCACTGTACGGAGGATGATCAATCCCGTCCCAGTGAAATTCCCGTAAGAGTTGTTTGGTCACATTCGCCGCGCGAGGTCGGGCATTATCGTCACCCACCTTCTAACCACTGAATCACTCATAGCATTTTGTCCGTAAATGTCGTAGATTTGCCGATGCGTTTCCTTTGGTTTAAATTTCTTTCCATTTAGAAAACGAATCACGGATCTGATTTCATAAGCGGCGGTACTTTGAATAACGGCTGACATTATAAAGGAGCACTACAAAGCACACGTCGGCAGTAGGGATCTGAAAATGGCGTACATAGCTTCTCCTTGAGTCAGAGTAACTGTCGCACATGCTCTGAACTGTGATCGTGCCGCTACCGCGGATAGAAATAGAAACGGAACTTACTTTGTGGACGTCCTTCTTACATTCAGTGAGTCTTACAACTGATGTCTTGTTTCTGCATATGAATTACTAACCTTTCGTTTCACTCTCTTTGGGGTACAATCAATCAATGATCTCTGTATGTATTGTTGTTTCCTTATTATCCAGTACTTTTGCATTCTTCTTCGTTTCCTCCCTTCTTCCGAGATAACAGGTTTGACTTTTAGTGAGGATGTGTCTTGGAATCATATATTTTCGTCTTGAGCTTTTCGACAGAGTAGTGAATTTTAATTCTTCCGGGTATTTTTCAGTTTAGGGTTTATTCTGAAAAGATGACCATTAAAATGTATCCTCCTTTTTCGCATGGTATCCAAGAGCTTCCCAATTTTTTTGTGGATAATTTCGTTCTTGACGTATATTATCATATTATCCCGAAGCACTGAGATATTTATTAAGATTTTCTTTTATTTTAGCTCTGGTTTCTTTATCCGACCTTTGAAATTCTCGTTTATTGTTTCGGCTGCGTATAGTGCTCTTGTTTAATCATTGTTTAATGTTTCGTTTTAGACTCCTCATGAAAGGAATTTCTTATTGTATGTACTTTCTTTTAGTTAGAAGGCCTGTTCAATTTCATTTTTCCTCTATTCCTTTGCTTTGCGTTCTGCAGCATTCCAAGTAATCCATTCACCGAGATACTTGAACTCTTTTAATATTTCAATCTGGGAGTTTGTTGACTGTCACAATTTTGGATTTTTTAGAATGAAATCTTTCCTAGTTCAAAGATTTGCTCCCTTTGCTTCCTCCAAAACAAAGCCGTTGTTCTTGTAGTGGTCTTCAGTCCGGAGACTGGTTTGATGCAGCTCTCCACAATACCCTATCCTGAGCAAGCCTCTTCAACTCCACGTAAGAACGGCAACCTACATCTGTCTGAATCTGCTTACTGTATCCATCTCTTGGTCTTCCTCTGCGGTTTTTACCCCAAACACTTTCCTCCAATGCTAAATTCACGATTCCTTGATGTCTAAGAATGTGTTCTACGAATCAATCCCTTCTTTTAGACAAGGTATGTCAGAAATTCCTTTTCTCCCCAATTCTGGTCAATACCTCCTCATTTGTTACGCGATCCATCCACCTAATCTTCAGCATTCTTCTGTAATACCACATTTCAAAAGCCTCTATCCTCTTCCTGTCCACACTGTTTATCGTCCATGTTTCAGTCCCATACAACGCCACACGCCACACAAATGGCTTAAGAAAGGACTTCCTTAGGCTTTAATCAATATTCGATGTTAACAAATCTCTCTTTTTCAAGAACGCTTCTCTACCTATTGCCATTCTGCTGTTATATCCTCTGTACTGCGACCATGATTTGTTATTTTACTGCACAAGTAACAAATCTTATCTACTTCCTTTATTGTTTCGTTACCTAATCTAATTTCTTCAACATCACATGATTTTCTTAATCTGCACTCCATTACCCTTGTTTTGCTATTGTTAAAGTTCATCTTATATGCACCTTTCAGCACATTGTCCACTCCGTTCAACTGATCTTTCAGGTCCTTTGCTGTCTCTTACAGAAAATTACTATGTCGTCGCCAAAACGCAATGTTTTTAATTCTTCACCCTGAAATTTAATTACGTCTCCAAATTTCTCCTTGCTTTCCTTTTTAGCTTGCTCAATGCATAAATTGAATAACATTGGAGAAAGGCTACATCCCTGTCTTACTTCCTTCCCAACTATTGCATCCCTTTCATGCCCTTCAACTTTGACAACTGCTGTCTGGTTTTTGTACTAGTTGTAAATAACCTTACGCTCCCTATATTTTACTCCTGTTTGCTTCAGAACTTGAAAGAGTTTATTCCAATCGGCATTGTCAAAAGCCTTCTCCAAATCCACAAAAGCTAGAAATGTAGGTTTGCCTTTCCTTAATCTATATTCTAGGATAAGCGGTAAAGTGAGTATTGCCTCCCGTGTTTCTACATTTCTCCTGAACCCAAACTGATCTTCCCTGAGGTCGGCTTCTACCAGCTTTTCCATCTTTCTGTAAATAACTCGTGTTAATATTTTGTAACCATGACTTATTGTAGTTTTCACACCTGTCTGCGCCTGCTTTCTTTGGAATGGTGATTATAACATTTTTCTTAAAGTCTGAGGGTAGTTCGCCTGTCTCATACATCTTACACACCAGGTGAAACAGTTTTGTCATGGCTGGTTCTCCCAGAGACTTAAGTAGCTCTGAAGGAATGTCATTTACTCCATAGGCATCAGGTCTTTCAGTGCTTTGTCAAATTCATCTCTCAGTATAGTATCTCCTATTTCATCCTCATCTTCTTCTTCTCCCCCTCCTACAATATTGCCTCTAAGTTCATTTCCTTCGTAGAGCCTCTCTATATACTCTTTCCACCTTTCAGTTTTCTCTTTTTTGCTGAGAAATGGTTTTCCATCCGGGTTCTTGATATTCATAGAGCTTTTTTTCTTATCTCCAAATATGTCTTGTATTTTCCTGTAGGCTGTATCTATTTTTCCCCAATTTATACTTTCTTCTACATCCTTGCATTTGCCTTCTAGCCACAATGAAGTGTAATCTGCAAAAGCAATACAATTTATTTTGAGACCTTATTTTTGTAACCCAATCTAATTCCACTGTTTTTATTTTTCTTCCATTCTCTAATTACTCTTCATGTGCACAATTAAACAACAGGGTGCAAATCCATCCCTCTGTCATACCTCTGTCCTTATTTCGAAGAACTTTGATTATTCACCCACAACCTTAAATTTCGAAAACGTATTTGTGACAGTCACTTTTATGACATTTGTTGTTTTCTTTTCCAAATCCATTTCCTCCAGGACTCATAAAAGAGATTCTCTAACAATCGAATAATACTCCTCTTTTAAAATCAATAAAGGAGATTCCATACGTCTTGTTGGTATATTGTACAGAAATAATCTTCTGCGTATAATGCCGCTCAATTTGAAAGAGGTTACAATTAGAAATAGTGATCAAAAACTTGAAGGCCTTTTTTAAGGGCGCAAAGGGATCATAATTTAATAGGGATAGAACTATAGGTGTGGTGGTTATGACTTGCGTTATCGTAAATTGCTGCAGCACTATTTCTCCACAACGGTGGTTTTCGACAGATGTGAAGCCCCATACACAATATTCGTTATCCGATAGGTTTCTGCCGGTGTTTGTCCTTATGTAGCAAGTATCGAATAACAGCACGTTGCTCTGGTTTCGACGCGTTAGGTAATAACGTCGTATAAGTCACCTTTCTGTATTTAGCGGACGCGTGTCATGAAGAGACGAAAGCTCCACTGATCTCTTGCCTACATGTATTTATTTATCGTATGACATACAAAACTATAATTACAAGAATGAACAAGAAAGTACATACAAATAACTTTCAATATGTCTTATTGCACAATGAAATACGTGTGATAAAAAAATAAAAAAAAAAATAAAAAAAAATAAAATAAAAAAAAAAAAAAAACACGTACACAGACTCAGGACATGTGTCGTGCGAGGCTAGCTGCTGGCTACACATCAACGTCTTCCTGATAGCTCGAGGTGTGGCTTGTGTAAAATTCTTAGCTGGGCCACTATATTTTCTCCTTGCATTACACACAGTTATGATGTGGTCTAGAGTCTGCTCAGGTGTTCCACAGTCAAAACTTGGATTGTCCACGAGTCCCCTTTAATAAAGCATGGCCTAACATCTTGTGTGGTAACTTCTGATGCAGTTGAGCTTAGTCAAGTTTTTTCTTGCCAAGTTGCACCCTTCTCGTGCTTCTGAGGGATCAGTTATACGGTGATGATTACTGAATGAGTTCTCCCATTCCTTTATCCAGTTGTCTTTCCGGTTGTCTTCTCCTCTTATACAGCAGTTAATCCATATCGGCTTTCTCGATTTTAAGCGGTTATTTTACAAATTTTTATGACGTCTTGCATAGGTAGAATTTTTCTTCGTTTGAAGTGTTTTATCCATTACAGCAACTGTTAAGATTATAAATAAATGAATTGCAGCAACCAGTTGCTTGTCGTTATTTATTTTGAACTTCAACGACCGGTTTCGGGCGCTTGAGTGCCCTTCTTCTGGTCTCTATACAGACAAACAAGTGCATTTGTACACAATTAGGCTATAGAACGTATAAAAGTCGATTACAGAAATATGCAGCAGTTTCGAACCAAATAGAATGTAATAAAGATAAGTTCATATAATGGGATGAAATTAACACTTACATTTTTGTACTGTTGCTTAATAGATAAACATGCTACTAGTGGAATCAACGCTAAGTGCAAAGATTATGGAATGAATAACAGTCAGCTGGTAACCAAGTATCTATGGATGAGGTTTATAGTAAAGGAGTAACGATAAAAAAGGGGGAAGAAGGCTATAGGAAAACAGTAATACTCAAAGTAGTTGAAGAAAAGCATAAAGAGAGGAGCAGGTGACTGATAAATCAGTCGCTTAGTAGATTAAAATTCAGTAGTCTAGAAGTACAATGATAAGTAGCGCCATAGGCGGATTATTTCAGAACTACCAGCTGACACAGTAGTAGGATGCTTAGAATGTCACTGTCAGGGCATCAGTCAATATTAATTCTTCAGTAGATTTTTTGTAGCCTTATTTTTGATGGAGCTGTGTTAGCGATGACGGAGGGCCACGGCGTTGGAGTAGATTTCAATGTGGCGATGATTATACGCAAGGTTTCGTGGAGCAGCCAGATGGGAGCACAATGTTCTGCATGGTGCAGACCAGTGCGTCGCGACCTGGCAGTGGGTCGTGGGGTCTTTTCAGTGGGGTCGCCGCACGACTTTAAAATATCTGAGTAAAATATGTTACTAACAAGAAAAATATAGACGCTTACTTCACGAGAAAAGTAATATAATCTGAAAAGTTACGTACAAAACCAGTTCTAAACAAGAGACTAATGTGGCTAATAACATACACAGGGCGATAAGAGAACAATGCAGTCGTAAAATTCGTTCGTAATTGCACTTGGACGCCGCTGCGTCTTCTTCCAGTTGCGACTAATGTCATATGAGGACCCTTCCAGTGATTCATCCATTCTCTCACTGTCAGATCGTACCTAATTTGCTTGTTGTTTAGTGTGTGTATACGTGTTTTTACTGAGAGTTTGTTTTATTTCATACTGTTTCCAATTTGTATTTATTTCACTAAGGGCGCATTGATTAAGATTGCATCGTCCCTTATCGAGAGGTTTGGAGAGTTTAGTAACAGAGCGTGAAAGAAATTAATGGCATCCACACCTACTTATTTGTGCGAGCATGCAGTTTGTAGTTTATTTATTTATTTTACCAGAAACAGAAAAACAATTTTGCATAGTAAACCATTTACGACTAAAACTAACAATTTATAGCTTCGGTAACTCTTTGTTACGATTTTCAGACCCCGTCAGAAAGCGTTATTCAATGGTTCTATTACACTTGTACATGTAATATTTAATTTTTGTGTTAAAACTACTCACGTTTTTGGAGGTTCTAGATGGTTAACAGTTGCCCTCTTGAGGACTGGTGGCGCCAAAAAGGAGGCCTGGGGTCCTTCTCAGAGAGGGACATTATTGCATGCAGAACATGGAGTCTTGGAGTTATACCTAATACAGATTATGGCAGGGTCTGAAGATGGTAACAATGAGTTATCGAAACTAGTAAATTAATAATATATGTACAACATTAACGGCTGAAGCCGTGTGTTGATCTATTTATAAATAATTATACAGCCATGTCCCAGTGCTCTGAGACAAAATGGACATACAAAAACTAAAACTAACGAATTTCAATGCTGATATAGAAAATTTAATCAACACCAAGACTGAACACATCCACAATTTTCTTTGGGTTTACTATTCAATTTGTACAACTTAATTATCTTATATGATAAAATATAGTATATGTGTATATATACATACAACTGCGTATAATACTAACTTCACTTTCATATTAATTCTATTTTAATTGCCATGCACTAACAATAATTCCGGGTGGCTCACTGGCAACTCAAGAACTACCTGCCAGTTTTCTAATAACATTATTTCGTCTTTTTAGTTTATGACCAACATTTTAAGGTGTTCTTTATAGATCAGGGGCCTATGAATTGTAACGCCTAGATATTTAGGATGGGAGTACTGTTGCACTCTCTGTTGGTTGTATGGCACAGTCACCTGTTTATTGACAATGTTCTTATTGGCGTGAAAAGCGCAGACCACAGTATCGTAAAGATTTGGACACAATCGCCTTCTTCTGTAATATTTGATAAAATCTTCATCCTTTAAAGCCTATGCTCCTTCAAGAGATTTGCTTTACAGCTTTACACTGCTACGACCAGAACATCTGCGTAACCGAAATTTTTGTTCATTATGTAAGGCACATCGCTGGACTAGAGATTGAACAATAATTGTGTTAGAAATGAGCCTGGAGGTAATCCATTCTTGATCTTAAGAGATTTACTGGTGTCCGTTCCAGTTTTACTATAGATGAGCAGGTTCTTCAGGAGAGATGTAGATGTAGCGATTCGTAAGTCGAAGTCATGGTTTCTCTTTCTTCAGCTTCACCTAAACATCGATTTTTTTTTCCGCGCATCAGAGTCACGCTACGTTGTATTTAATTTGCAGCGATGCCCTTCAACGGAAACATTCTGATTGGCCCCTTATACAATGGTACCTTGAGCCTTCCCGAATCGCTGAAATCTAATAACGTACGAAGAATGGTTTTAACCGAAACGTTACGTGATACTTGGTGCTAAGTAAGGTTTTTCTTTGATGATAAGATTTTTGTTTCTTCCATGCAGTGCTGCGGCAGGAAGGGAGCACAGTTTTATAGTTCACATAGGCTGATTCTTATAAAGAAGAAAACAGCAACCAGCCATTACAAATAATGCTATTTATTTAAAACATAGCGATTTTCGAACCTACATGTTCATCATCAGGTTACCGTTCACGTCCAAACACATTTGTTTACTTCTGGGTTCTAGCCTCTTGTGGTGAATACAGTACACAAAAGATGACTGAAATTACATATTTGAACGCAACTATCCCTAATAATGACGTAACACACTGTAAACAGAGCTTCACTATTGAAACCAAATGGCACAGGATTTTCGATGTAATGAAAAAATAATAACAACATCTCTATTGTGAAGATCTGTTTACAGTGTGTTACATTTTAGTTAGTGCTAGTTAGGTTATAATTAGGTCATTTCATTCAAGTTTTATGTACTGTAGGACATAACCATACGAAGAATATTTCGCCAGAAGGGGATAGAATCTTGAAGTAAACAATAACAAATCCAACTGGACGTGAACAACCGACTGTAGCTACCTTTTTTTTTAAAAAAATAAATACCACTGTAAGTAGCGGCTGGTTGCTGTTTTCGTCTTTACAAAAATCCACTTGTATTTTGTGCACAGACACAGTCGCAAAAGTTACTTTTCGGCAAAATAGTTGTATAGTTTATTTCTCCAATGTTATTCAATTTGTACATTGAACAAGCTATAAAGGAAAGCAAGGAGAAATTTGGTGAAGGAATAAAAGTTCAGGGGGAAGAATTAAAAACATTGCGTTTTGCCGATGACATAGTAATTCTGTCAGATACAGCAAAGGACCTGGAAGAGCAATTGAATGGAATGGACAGTGTGCTGAAAGGTGCATATAAGATGAACATTAACAAGAGCAAAACTAGGGTAATGGAGTGCAGTGTAAGAAAATCAGGTGATGCTGAAGGAATTAGATTGGGAAACGAAGCAATAAAGGAGGTAAATGAGTTTTGTTACTTGGGCAGTAAAATAACAAATGATGGGCGCAGTACAGAGGATATAAAATGCAGAATGGCAATGGGTAGAAAAGCGTTTTTGAAAAAGAGAAATTTGTTAACATCGAATATTGATTTAGGCCTAAGGAAGTCCTTTCTGAGGGCATTTGTATGGAGTGTTGCCTTGTATGGGAGTGAGACATGGACGATAAACAGTGCGGACAGGAAGAGGATTGAGGCTTTTGAAATATGGTGCTACAGAAGAATGCTGAAGATTAGGTGGGTGGATCGCGTAACTAATAAGGAGGTACTGAACAGAATTGGGGAGAAAAGGAATTTCTGGCATACCTTGACTAAAAGAAGGGATAGATTGGTAGGACACATTCTTAGACATCAAGGAATTGTTAATTTAGCGTTGGAGGGAAGTGTGTGGGGAAAAAATCGCAGGGGAAGACCAAGAGATGGATACAGTAAGCAGATTCAGACAGATGTAGGTTGTCGTTCTTATGTGGAGATGAAGAGGCTTGCTCAGGATAGGGTATTGTGGAAAGCTGCATCAAACCAGTCTCCGGACTGAAGACCACAACAACAACAACAACAACAACAGTTTATTTTTATCCATTATATGAGTTTGCGAAAACGTTCTTTCTTGTAATAAATATTACTAAAAGTTAAAATACTATTTAATTTTACCATATCTGTTTTTCGACAAAGCTTGAGTTGAAAGTGTCCTATGATTTTACGGATTAGTTTCGTTTCCATGATAGATTTGTAGATACGACAAATACCATTTTAAAAATTCTAATTGTGAAAGATTACCACTTATACTTCTTCTTGTGGTTCAGTCGTTTATTCTCGAGCAATAGTTTCACCTCTTAGCAGAAATTGCTGTAAAAGATGCGGCGGTTGTTTGTCGTACACAGCATTCACTCAGTGGTTATAGAAAATAAACCTTATAGTTGTTTTATGGCATAGCTGGAAACTGGAAGCTCGTTGGTTTTCCTTGTCAGAGAGGCCGCTACGTAACAACTTAAATATACCCATGATGAAATAAGAAGCCCGTGGAAAAACTGCAGTGGTCGCTTCATCGCCGTACGATAGACTGGCTTACTGCTGATTATCCAGGAAAAGAAATCCAGAGTCTTAACTTTTAGTTGGTATTTTCGATAATTGAGTTGTTATCATTCAATGAAATGTAGAGGAAAATATAATTCTAGGAAGGAAATATATAATATTAGCTGTAGCATCACTTCCAGAACATGTTGACTGTTAAACATATTTGTGATATATCTTACCACAACACATTTATTAAGCGATCACATGAATGCTCTTGTCGCTTCCTTCCTGCCTCACAACGGGATATAAGACGAAAACCGAATTTCGTAAAGCGTGTTTCACTGTCGTGTTGATATGTTACGACCTGAAGCAGATTTGGCAGGCCAGTCAACAGGGTGTCTGGAAAACAGCTATTTCAATTCCCGGTTAGTCAGCAAAATTGCTGTTTCTCTTTACTTAAATAGACAGCTTCGTGATCAGTAAAAAAACCAGTTACGTTTGTGGGCACGAAAATCGAATGCTTTATAGAAACGGATTTCCAGAACGATTTTGAAGTGTTTACATTAGCAACGAAAATGGAAATGGGAAATCGGTTTACGGAATCCGCTTTTGAGATCCCCTTGTAAACTGATTGATTAAAAACGCGTCAAACGCTTAGATGCGCCCGAGAAGAGAATTTATGTTTGTGAGTGATTGCAGGAATCATAAATTCTGTAAAATATTAACATAAGTATGTTTTGTATATAAAAATCCATTTTTTTGGAATAATTAATGCTGCAGCAGTCACTTTTTACTAATATTTTTATTGGCACGACGCGTTTCGGCAGCACGCCGCCATCATCGGGTGCATTTTTACAGTTACTGGTTCATTATTGACTTATTATGTTTTGTGTTGTGGATGCCAGTGAGGTTATGTTTAGACATCTTAACCTGTTAAGGAAGATAGAGCTATTTTTAGTATTATGTTTCATCATTATAGTTTTTGGATTATTGTAGTGTTGTATTTACTTAAAGATTTGATAATCTTGTTGTCTGGCACACACAACACAAGAACACAGTTACATATACACTTACAGCACATGTGGACATTTTGTATTTGAAGGTTACTGCGCAAAGATTCTTAAAAACCTATGGACCAGTATGAAGAATTAGAAATCTTCATCCATGAGAAAATACATGGTGACCTTCTGCTAAATGATAAACTGGAAAGCAACAATACTAAATTCTTCAAAAATTTCTCCAGTATTGAATGTATTTTTCATTAAAATATAAAATTAATAAAAGTAAAACTAATAATGTAACACTGATTGATTAATTCTTTAAAATGTAGCAACTTCTGTTTCAACACATGCAGCTACATATGCACTTTTTATGGCATATTCACTGTAAATACTGATGTAAGTAGTTTATCTTAGCTTTTAAGGATCTTTGTACAGTAACCTTCAAATACAAAATGTCCACATGTGCTGTAAGTGTATATGTAACTGTGTTCTTGTGTTGTGTGTGCCAGAGAACAAGATTATCAAGATTATCAAAACTGTAAGTAAATACAACACTACAATAATCCAAAAACTATAATTATGAAACATAATACTAAAAATAGCTATATCTTCCTGAACAGGTTAAGATGTCCAAACATAACCTCACTGGCATCCACAACACAAAACAAAATAAGTCAATAATGAACCAGTAACTGTAAAAATGCACCCGATGATGGCGACGTGCTGCCGAAACGCGTCGTGCCAATAAAAATATTAGTAAAAAGTGACTGCTGCGGCATTAATTATTCCAAAAAAGTTTATAATACAGTCGCAGACCTCAGACAAATCCAAATAACATGGATAAATTTATATATAAAAATCCATGGCTAGAACTCTTTTTGGGAGTTGTTTAAACTGGTATCAGATCCATGGAATAAATGTTTAACACCGAAAAGATCCTATAACATATTCAAAGAAACACGAAGAATGGTTCATTTGAATTCATAGTTCAACTGTAGTGCCTACTAAAAGGAAAAAAGTTAGTAATATCACAGCCAGGTCACCCTGTATATAACTGTATTCTTCAGTTTTTATGTCACAGTTCACTAAATTACTGATGAAGTTTCAGAAATATTATTCTTATTTGATGTTTGTAATGGTGGTTTTGCTTACTCCTTGAGTTATGCTTAGTGTTATAGCACCAAGTTATGTTAGCCTTTAACAGAGCACTACTTGGATAAGCTTACGTCTGCATCTACTTAAATACGGTACGAATCGCATTTAAGTGCATGGTAGAGACCAACATGGAGCCAACTATGGAAGAAAATCACTTGTGATCCTTACCAACGTTTCCCTCTCTCGAGTGGTTTTGAGTAAGTAAAGGAAACCTAAATCACCATGTCTGAACTGAGATTGAACCTTACTATTCCTGAAAACAAGAAAAGTGTCAACCGCAGCGGGTGCTCGCTCGGGTTAAGGAAAAATATGAAAATAAAATAAAAATTATCTGTTTTTAAGGTGAAGATAAACTGAACAGTTCCGTTTTGACAATCCGTTGTCAGTGCTAATGAGTTATTACCTGTTGTGTAATGACAGTTATTTGTGCTTTACAATTCATATAGACGGAAATGCTGAGAAGGTACCAATTTTTGTGATGACACCCTTACACGAGGATAAAAATTAATCATGTAACACTAATCTGCATGATAAACGTCAGCATAAATGGCATTCATTATTTAGAGGAAGTGGAGATAATAATCTAGATCTTGGCTTTATTTCGTCGGAAGCGTAAAACAAGTGAGTTTCTAGAATCTATGAATAAATAAATGGAGAGGATGCAAAAGAAATTATTAAGGATTGGATAGCGAAATACAATATATGAAAATTAAGATTAAAGACACTATTACAAAATTATCAAAAATCATTAAAGTATATTTTTCTGAAAATTACGGAATCGTCAACGCTTATAATAAACGTAATAATTTTACTCGCTTGATGAGTGGATCTTCCTCGTAATGGGACTTAGTGTGATATTAGCTTCACATTGCTGCTATCAGGTATCCTAGGTTACATGGGGAAAGTGATCTCCTTCTTTTCTTCTGGGCGAGTTCCACAATCTCAATAAAACGAATAGTGAACCTACGAACAATTATATATGTATTGCTAATGATTGCTGTTTCTGTCTATTGCAAATGAAATAAACTAATAATTTAATTGCCATAATTTGCGTTTCGCCTATACTGTATACCAAGGAACTTCAGTGGCCTGAAATGTACATTAATTTCTTTGTAAACAATTTTCTTTACATTTTTGTTTTATATGTATAGAGGTTAGAAACAGTTTTGCCACATTCTACTTTAATATGTTGTAGTGGAAATTGTGTTACGGGTACTGCATTTTCTCCATTCTTCCAGATGTTCACTTCTCTCATTCGAAATTACGATATTCCAGCCATAGGAAATAACTGTTTCTTCTTCTTCTTTTTTTTATATTATGCTTCTGTTTTGTTGCCCACTTCTGGATGTGTTGTCAGCTGTTGAGTGTGTGTCTGTGATATCCTATTTCTGTCACTTTTTCTGTCTTCGTTACGGTATATGACTGGATGGTAATGCAACTTTTCTTCTCTTCCTGATTTTATTTATTTATATGCCCCGTTTCTCGCCAGCCCCCCCCCCCCCTCTCTCTCTCTCTCTCTGTTTGTGTGTGTTTGCTTTGACTTAATGTGATAGAGAATTTGCATGAATGTGTGTCTGTTCATTTATAACATGTATTTATTTATTTATTTTTGTATGGTTTTGGTCTTCATGATTTTCATGTCCCGCTCCATGTTGGTGGACTAATTAATGATTGTGGTGTTTTAGGTGTTTGCAAGACGCACTTGACAATCAGCAGTGCCTGAAACAAGTAGTGCAAATAAAATGTTATGCAACAAATCTTGGTGAAAAATGTTTTCTTAAAAAATGACTTATTTATATTTAAGAAATATATAGCCGGGATATGTGATTCTGCCTCGAGCAAACACAATTTTCCTTTCCATTTACTCAAACATGTTTCGGAGAAGTTTCTCTATTATTAGTGAGATTTTCTTAATTATCTGTTGAATAAGATATAAATACCAGAATGAAACTTTCACTCTGCAGCGGAGTGTGCGCTGATATGAAACCTCCTGGCAGATTAAAATTGTGTGCCGGAACCGGGACTCGAACCTGGGACCTTTGCCTTTCGCGGGCAAGCGCACTACCGACTGTGCTATCCCGACACGACTCACGATGTCGCCTCACAACTTTACTTCCGCCAGTACCTCGCCTCCTACTTTCCAAACTTCACAGAAGCTCTCCTGCGAACCATACAAGACTAGCACTCCTGCGAAAGGCAAAGGTCCCAGGTTCGAGTCCCGGTTCCGGCACACAATTTTAATCTGCCAGGAGGTTTCAAGATATAAATAATGTTTTTATCATGGTATATGACAGTTTTTGAGGCTATAGTTATTTACATAGACGAAGTATATATAAAAAGTGACAGGAAAATTTGACATATACCTTAAAACTACATTGTTAGGTCCTTTGGCATGTGCCTAGTGGTGCTAACTGTGAAGTGCTGACACCAATCAGCACTACATGTAAAGAAGGATCCACGCAATATTGCCACTTGTGATGCCTTCCAGTTAAAGGCGAAATGAATGTTTCCATAAAATCTATTATTAATCAGTTGCATAGACGAATAACATAAATATATACACTTAAAATTACATTTTGTATTTCATGTAGCTGTATGTGTCTGACACATTCGCAGTTCAACTATATTTATTGTTTTCGCCATGTGATTTAATGGGTGTAATTTTCGTAGTAGAAGAGTGTACTTGCTTTCGAAAATATATCTCAGAATATATTTATTGGGGGTAGGTTTTGTGAAATGGAATGCGGGTGGGAATGAAAGCTACGTGCGAAGTAATGAGTGTACTTATGTCTTGTAGTTTTAGACAAAATTTAATAAATAAATTGTATTCGGTTAGCAAATATATATATGAGATCAATCACTATTTCAGATTCAGGGATAGATGAAAATACCAGAAGACTTGTTGAACAAACACTCACAGATACAACATCAAGGATTAAGTTTCAAAGCGAAATTTCTGAACCATTCAAAATCAAAACAGGTGTTCGACAAGGAGACAGACTTTCCCCAATTCTCTTTAACTTGCTTCTGATAAAATAGTCAAAACATGGGAAAACACACTAGAAACGAGAGGCATAAAATGTATAAACATGGGACAAGGAAAGAACAAATTTGAAGTAAAATGTTTAGCCTTTGTGGATGATGTTGCACTGATATCTGAAAACCAGGCAGATGCAACTGTTATGTTTGATCTATTACACGAGACTGCTGAAAAGACTGGACTAAAAATATCTTACGGAAAAAACCGAATATATATCACACAAACATAATGGAGAAAAAATTATGAAAACAAAGTACGGGAAAATTAAAAGAGTTGATGAATTTAAATACCTAGGAGAATTGATCCACGCCAACGGTCTAGATAACACAACAAACAAAGAAAGAGTAAAGAAGTTAGAATATACTTAAAAATTAACACAAAACTACTACAATAAGAAATCAATATCCATCCAAGCGAAGCTTAGACATTATAATTCAGTTATTAAGACACAAGCAACATAAGGCTCCGAGTGCCTCACATTGAATAAGAAATGTGAACTAAGAGAAATAGAAGAAACAAGAGAGGAAAATACTAAGAAAAATTCTGGGTCCCGAGAAAAACCATGAAAACATATGGATGAAAAGGAGAAATGAGGATTTATACAAAATACAGAAAAAATCACAGATACAATGAAGAAAAGACGGCTAAAATTTTATGGACATTTAAAAAGAATGGAAGACACACGGGTTACAAAGAAAATTTTTAATTATGTCAATAAACCGAAGAAAACTGTAGCATGGATAGAAGCAGTGAAGAAAGATGCAAACAAAATAGGTGTTACAGAAGAAATAATATGTGACAGAATTCGCTTCAGGCTACTGATAGAAAACGCAACCCATGAAGAAGTTAAGCCCAAAGCTCGACCAAAGAGAGTGTGGACAGATGACCAGAGACGAGCAGTTGGAGAGAAAATGAAGAAGTACTGGGAAGAAAGGAAGAGAAAGAAACCCATTAGTCTTAAGTTGTATGCGGTCCATAGCAGGCCAAATTCATAAAAAAATTTAAAAAATCTATATCTATAAATATGAATGTCTGTTCGGTGTACGTTTATCACGTCTGAACCACAAGACATAAAGAGCTAAAAATTTGTACAGTTACTAATGTCTACCCGGGGAAGGCTTTTAGGTACGGTTTTATGGCGATCGGATAGCTATTTATCTATATATATTAATGTGAATGTCTGTTCGGTGTACGCTTATCACGTCCAAACGACAAACGGAGAGACTTAAATATTTGTACAGTTACTAATTTATACTTGAGGGAGGTTTTAGGCATGTTTTTAAAGCGATCTGATAGATATTTAGTAATTTTAAAATATAACGCGAAATGCGGAACAATAATTACTCCTTGAAAATTATATTTAGTCTCTGAAAATGGTTTTATTAGTAGCATTGTTGCTTGAGGGTTGATAATGATAAAAGGATGGAGTATATTGGGATGGAAAGTTATCGGTGTATATAAAATTCTACATGTGTGTGTGTGTGTTAATATTTCGCTCTGCAGCGAAAACTACAGAACGCAAACGAATGGTCTGTGTGCAATTGTTGTCCGAAGTCTCGCGTTGTACACCATAGCAGTTCCATGTCGATAGATATATGGGGGTGGAAGATATGGTGGTTGAAAGTCGTCAAATTATTTAAAAAAAACGGACTGAAGGCCAGCGATGACGTTTGCGACTATATAGCAAGGAGGTTATATACAGCGAAACGTGATGCCAAAGACCATATCTTTGGTCTAAGCGTGCTACAATGTCTTCAGCTCTTTCTCTGTAAGGATAAGCAAGGAAATATAAGAATAAATAAATAAAACAGTGAAAAAGAAATTTATTTTAATGCAGCTCTTTAAAAAATCGATTTCACGTTCGCGTATTACATCAAGTGATCGATCTGTGATATTATCACAATCATTATTGTTGAATTTCGTGATTGGGTGTTTCAAAACGAGTGCATTTTTACGTGTGATTTGATCTACACTACTGAGTTTCCTGATAATGTTGATTAAAAATATATTTTACTAAAGAAGTTATTGTATTTCATTTCTTCCTTCAAAACCAGTCTCATAGCACGCTACTGAAAGATGGCTTATCTATCATAATCAACCAACACGCGAGCAGAGCCGCGGGTTGAAACACAGTAGTCCTACCAGAGGCACTCTATGCTGCAGAAACTACAGTGATTCATGGTCATACGAAGATCAGAGAGATTGAAAAACAGGAAAGAAAAATTTTGAGAAAATTTTGTTTCGGGAAGGAATTTGGATAAAGCGGCCAACTAGAGAGATTTACAAAGACATGGAAACAATAACGGACACCATCAGAAAGAGAAGGAATAAAATTTTATGAACATATCATCAGGATGAATGAAACCAGGCTCACAAGGCAAATATTTGAGATAGCAAACAAGAGCGCAAACAAGACGAAGTGGATCACTGAAACAGAAGAGGATATTAAAGAACTGGGCATCGCACAAGACTACATAATCAATAGAGAACAGTTCAGGAACATTATAAAGAAACATAAACTTAAATAAGAACACACGGAGAACAGAGCAGGAAAAAAGTGGTCAGAAGAACGCAAGAGAGAACACAGTGAACGCATGAAGAGAATCTGGGAAGAACGAAAGAAGAAGAAGTCATAATTACTCAAGTTCAATTGCTCTCTTTAAAGGGAATAATTGGGGACATTATCAGTGATAACTGCGTGTTTGTAAGGCGAGTTATTTGTGGGACACACATTTCGCACAAATTTTTTGGGGACAGGCAAGGAGACGGGTCTGTGGCTGTGGCGGACGTGACGGCCAACGCCTGGGAAGAGAACTGAGAAGCCGAGTGCCGAGCAGAGGGCAGAGGGCCAGGCGCTCAGGGCCGCGGCGCATACCACGGCCCCGCCTCGTTTTTTGTGCCTGCCGGATCAGCTGTGCGCACAATGGCTCACACCCCTACTCCCGGCCCTCACCCCCTCCCGCCCCTCCGCCACCCCTCAGCGTTCCCTCCCCACGGACACGCACACACATCCGGTGCTTTTTGCCCTCGCAGACTCGACCAAATTACTGTTTTTCAGGTCAGGAACTCAGTAGGGCTATCAATTTTTTTTACCCTCGGCCGTAACAAAAAACAGCTGTTGGACGATGAACGTGGACCATTTGCGACGCTGTAAACAGTCAATACAGGAAGTACCAGCTTAGTGGCAGTTGACTATCCGTTACCGTTACACGGTGGGACGTTTTGCTGGTGTTGGTTTTACTAGTTGTGTGCACCTGGTCGTACTGTTCCCCACACGTTGTTCAGTTCATAGAGAATGGTTGTGTGATAAGATGAGAATATGAAAATACCTTTCTATTACGTCGAAAACTGATAATTTAAGGCCGCGTCTGTGTACAAAATACAGGTTTTCTTGCAGAGAAGAAAACAGCAGGCAGCCACTATTCATAATGCTATGTATTTTATTTTATTTTATTTTTTAAAGTGCGGTTACCGAATTCGAAACTAAAGGTTCATCACCGTCGGCTGTTCGCGTCCGACCTCATTTGTTGTTGTTTACTGCTAGCCGCTCGTGGTGGCCGAGAGGACTGAGGCGCTCCAGTCACGGTCTGCACGGCCACTACGGTCAGGGGCTCGAATCCCCTTCGGGCATGGATGTTTGTGCCGTCCTTAGTATTAGTTAGTTCATAAGTAGTTTGTAAATTTAGGGACTGATGATCCCGTACTTAAGTCCCATAAGCTATACAAATATTTGAACATTTACTGCTAGATTCTAACCTAGGGTGACCAGATTTCCGAAATCAAAATACGGGTCACAAATTAGAAGGTGAAATTAAGTCATTTTTAATCGTTTCGTAAATACTGTATCAGTAAAATAGATCTGAGTTCAGATATTTGGTTCATATAAAGCTTTCTTAATATTGGCATTTAAACAAAGGGATAAAAATACATTGCGTTACTAATGGCGTAAAAATGTTATTGTTGTCACATCCAAAACACAGCATGACATTATTGTACATTTTTCACATGGGCTGACAGCTTTTATTGTAAAGATAGATTAATTATTTCTCACTCTCTCAACTAATTTTTCGAAAAAATATACATCGTTCAGGAGTTGAAATACGGTTTTGTTGAAATTAACTAATGCAGTATCGTAAGCATGACTCTTATTTATAATAATATCCTTGACATATTCAATACAAAACCTCTTTTATTTTGATCATACATAAAGCAATGGTATCAGTTAGACACTGTACGAAGATAATTATGGCTACAAATTTTTCCAGCAGATACCACTACATGAAATAAGTTGAAAGAGATATTTTTGACCAAGACAGTATTTCTAAATTCGTGCTAAGCTTGACGTACATTTTTGACACTTCATTTAGTGCAATCCATTGAGTTGAGGGCACAGTATGTTCCACTGCATGGAAAGAAGGAAGTCTTCCTCAGGAGGAAGACGCTTGAGTCATCGTTTCAAAATATCCATGTTGGACACGAACTGCAGCTGTAGCGTAAATTGAAGGTTTATTTTCGTGAAAAGAATTGCAACCAGCTGCCTTTTTGGATGTTTTTTATTTACTCCAGAAGTTTCCGAGCCACTGCAAGCTCATCTTGTGCATTGGGCACTTACATGCACAACTTTGTTACATCTACAATAAGAACACAAACCAACATGACAGCATAACCTACACTTAGCGGAAATGTTCCTGTAAAGTTATCCACTGAAGATGAGCCTGCAGTGGCTCGAAAACTAGTTCTGGAGTAAATAAAAACATCCAAAAAGGCAGCTGGTTGCAATTCTTTTCACGAAAATAAACCTTCAATTTATTCATCGTTTTTAATGTCACAATTCTCACGTTTTGGAGCATAAAACATCATACCTTTTACGAAGTTTTGCCGTAAAGAACTAGGCCGTGTGTATTGCAGAACGCCAAACTGATCTGTTCCGAAAAAGTACTTCTAGTCCACGTGAAAATTATTTTTCGCTTTGCTGTTGTACATTTGGAAATGTAAAATCGCCTTAATTCTGTCATTCATAACACACATTCCTTCTGGTACTTATGTCAAAAAGTAAAAACCGATCCAAATGATATGCCCTGATGTAATAACCAGTGCATAACTGCTTGTCATGTGAAAGCATTAGATAGTACAAACAAAGAACTTCATAAATTGTTCCTCGTACACTGCTTTGATGTAAAAGTGTACTTTTCTCTATCCTTTGGCTAAGAACACATATACAGTTCTCCGTTCGTTTGAAAACTACGGGACGATTAACGAAAAACGTGACAAAATATGTCCCTTATGTGTTTTGTGGGACCACGGGACACTTAGGCTGAATAAGGAATGATACCGTAAAATACGGGACGTCCGGTCACTCTATCTAACCCCATTGTGGCGAAATATTCTTGGAATGGTGGTGCCCTACTGTACACAAAAGATGTTTTAAATCACCTATTTGAACGTAACTAGTTCTAATAAAAATGAAACACACTAAACAGAACTTCACAGTTCAATTGTTGATTTCGATCACCTTTTGTATACTGTAGCGCACCACCACCCAAGAATATTTCACCACAAGGAGCTAGCATCCAGAAGTAAACAACAGATGTATTTGCATGCAATCGGCCGTCTGTTGATGAAACCGGTAACGGCGCTATTGTTTAAGTAAATAACGTTATTAATAGTGACCGTTTTTCTTCTTCTTTGCAAAATCAACATGTATTATAAAATCACTTCGCTCTGAGATTGGATTCATACCGAAAAAGGTCAGGTACGCTTAGTCTGAGTTACAGAAACAAAGCGCAACTTACCTTTTACTCTTAACAGCATTTCTCTAATCCGATTTAGTGAACCAAAGGAGCGATTTGCTATTCAAAGCAGTATGTATTTAAACTTTGTTTTGACTCAATACATTGCACCAATAGCCACAAACAAACTAGGATACTACGAAATGATTACACAAAAACACAATAATTTATTATTTGTGTATTTTTTCAACCAACAATAAAATGCAATTCAGCCAATCATTATGTACCGAAAGCAAATAAATTATTCATAAGTGTCATGATGTTAAATAGCGACCAGGAGCTACAGAACATAAATGGTGTATATCTTCTAGATTCATAGGCAGAGCGTCCTACTTACGTTCCTATCAATAGCATTGTACCGCTGTGGCCACTATTTTATAGCCTGGCAGCAGATGACAAGGAGAAGAGACATATCCAATCCTAACAGCCATTAATATTACATTACCATTCTTTTTTTAAAAAAACAAATGCTATTATTTTAGAGAAAAGCTGTCGTTTCTCTAACAAACAGTTTCAAATGGCTTTGTCTAAAATCTCTGATCAATGTTACACAAATCAACTGCGTAGAAAAGAAAGTTCAGGGTTTTGACCTCTCCTGCTACAAAATACAGATTATCAACTTCGGTTGCGCGTGCGCAACACGTGAAAATAGATGGTTCTGTCATGTGGCAGGAGATAAATAAGGTTTCCATTTATCAACGGTTCGACGGTAACATACGACAGATGCCGAGCGGAATGAAGCGAGGAGCGGAGACTGATGAACAAGTGACCGACAATGACTAGAAAAAGTCATCCAGCGCTCTGTCAGCAAACAACGCAATCCATTAGTGGTTTTGTCCCAGCGTAACGGAAGCCGTGGGCGGGAAGAGCGCTTGAGTCTCAACATCTTAGCCAGTAGGATCTACTCCTTTTAATTGTTCACAGTTCTGTACGTATGTTACACCGGACTTTCAGAATATAGTTATTTTGTTACGTCCGTAGTTCTTCTATTAATACCTACCGCGTACTTTTCAGTTGCACACTAACCAAGTAAACCAAACATTGTTTCACAACAGAAATGCAGCAACCAAAAGTTTCAGAATTTTGGATCAGTATATTCTTTTGCTAAAGAAAGAAAAATCATTGCCTAAATCAGCAAGCCTTTTCGTTTTTCTGTGTTTAGCTCTGTTTCATAACATCGATAGTAGTTCATGGGTGGTAAATTATTTTCTTGTCATGTAGGCCTTCGTCTGGTTTTCGTAAATTCCTTGAGCACGCAACGTCATTCTAGCAGAACGGTTATAACCTTTATGAATTTTAAATGTTTACTCTGTTTTTTCTCCCAATGTTGCATTCGATTTCTATACCGTGTTTTCAATCTACAGTAGTGCTGCCAATCCGTTTGCTTATCGCATTTCCTTAATAAAATACGGATATTTTGTTCACATTGAATATTTTTTTCAAAATTTCTTGATTCACTAAATAGTACACGTTATTTTTCACCTCCTGGTGCCCCATTCGTGGTATCGTCATGATTATGAATACTTTTTACTTTACATTGCCAGAAGTTTACAAAAGAATCAAATTCAAATGTTTGTTAAGCTTATGGAACTTAACTAAGGGGGCATCAGTCCCTAAACTTATAAACTACTTATCTACTACCTTATACTTAGGACGGCACAAATATCCATGCCCGAGGGGGGATTCGAACCCCCGACCGTAGTGGCCGTGCAGACCGTGACTGAAGCGCCTCAGTCCCCTCAGCCACCGCGGCCGGCTACAAAAGAATGTTCTGTATGACGTTTATCTTGAAGATAAGAATAGCTTTATTCAGATTCATTTGTTAATGCAAGAGAGAGCCTTGATCTTCACGATAAAAAAAGGTTATGTATTAACTTAGTCATTCAAATACTCGAATATTTGTTCATAAATTGCCAAACGGTCAGATTGTTGTTAGTAACCTTAGGTTACGAAAACACACTACTATTCAGCGCTTTTAAGTTTCTTCTCGTGTACGGCTCGAAAGTGTGAGTCGTTAGCTGAATCTGCTCTCCTAGTCAGTTTAAGATTATCGCTTTTTCTGTTTCGCATATTTTGAAACAGTGAGCTAAATAAACATATATTCTCGATTGTAGCTTTCTGGGACAGTAGCTGCAATTTTTGGATTACAAATTTTCCATTATTAAGTCGCATTAAGTGTATAAAGTAGTACAGCTTCTCGTTTTCTCTCTTTATTTACTCTTATGCCACAGAGCTGGCTGTCGGAAATTCCGCTCCCTACAGTGTTTGGCTGTTTTTCCTTAAGTTCTTACAGTCGTTAGTTTAGCAGTTAAGGCACAGAACCAAATAAAATGTTCAAATGATTGTAAACATAAGGGACCAAACTGCTGAGGTCATCGGTCCCTGGACATACAAGCTACTTCCACTAACTGACGCTAAGGACAGCATACACACACACACACACACACACACACACACACACACACACACACACATGCCCGAGAGAGGACTCGACCCTCCTACGGGAGCGGCCGCGCGGACATTCTCGAGCGGCTGAGACACAGAGCCATAAGGACCCAAAGCGCAGATACTAAGTACTGAGAAATTTTGTGAGAACCAAATCTACAAACGAACTATCTGTCCATAGGTTTGAATTGTTTTTTTAATGTTGGTTGTTTGTGTTACGAAATTTCAATTAACATATTTTTTACAGCTGCAAAATTTATAGGTAACGTGAACCTAGAGTTCAGAACAAAAAGAAGAGGTAGTAAATGTTATTTACACACAATTACGTTCTATTGCAACATTTCAGGTCGTCGATATCATCATTTTAATGAAGCACAAAGTTTAGGTTAACCGCTCTCCCCACTTTCGGCATGAAATCTATTAGTTTAAGTTTAGATGTTGATGTTTACCTTCCACCCTACGAATCTAAGCACCATATTTTAGAAGAAAAGTCATCGTTGTAAAACCTCGGTAATGAGGTCTGTAATAGTACATTTTCACTCTACAGCGTAGTGTGCGGCGAAATGAAACTTCCTGACACAATAAAACTGTGTGCTGGACTGGGATACGAGCCTGGGACCTTTGCCGTTCGCGGGCAAGCGCTCTACCGACTGAGCTATCCTGGCACGCTTCACGGCTTGTCCAATTACCTTTACTTCCGCCAGTACCTCACTTCTCACTTTCCAAGTTGCACAGAAGAACAAGAGTGCTTAACCCGAGAAAGGTGAAGTTCCCAGGTTCGAACTCCGGTCCGGCACACACTTTCAATCTGCCAGGAAGTTTCATGTCCGGATCTGAAACCGTCAGTTTCTAATTTACGTATTTTAAGGATTTAGATAGCTTTTCTCTATTCACTCTCCGACCATCAAGTGAGAAAACTGAAACAGTCAGCATCATATGACAAGGAAGATTGGCCGGGAACAAAACATTTACGAGCTACCTCCTCAAATAGTCCATATAGAAGTCATGCAGTGAGGATAATGTAGTAGTGATGATTTTATTTTGTGCAGGTTATGAGAATGAATACACTATCAACTTGTTCCATCCGATTACGAAATACTATAAGATGACCTACGTCATATACCTCATGACGTGTGGCTGAGTGTACTTTGCTACCATAGTCTCTTCCTGCTATTCCAGTCCCGTATAGTTCGCGGGAAAAATGACTGCTCGTATGCCTCCGTGTAGGCATTCATTTCCCTATCTTATCTGATACTTGAGGTCGCTTTGCGAGATATACATAGGAGAAAGCAATATTTTTGTTGACTTTTCATGAAACGTACGCTCTCGAAGCTTTGCCAGAATCGCGTACCGCGCACAGAACGCCTCTCTTGCGGCGTCTGCCACTGGAGTTTTCTAATCATATGCTTGACGCTTACTAAATGAGCACATAACGAAGCGTGCTGTTCTCCGTTGGATCTTCTCTATGCCATCGATCAACCCCAAATGGTACGGATTCCACACTGATGAGCAATACTCAATCAGTGGTCGAACGAGAGTTTTGTAACCCACTTCCTTTATTGAGGGACTACACTTCCCGAGTATTTTTTCCAATGAATCTCAGTCTGACATCTACCTCACCTACGACAGATTTTAATATGGCCGTTCTATTTCAGATCACTCCTTATGTTACTCTCAGGTATTTTATGGGAGTATGCTTCCTGTATTTGTCCTGCTATTGCTTCGCTATATAGTAAAAGACCTTTCTTTCCGTGTAAACGCAGCACTTTACACTTGTTTGTGTCAAGAATCAATTGCCATTCCCTGCACCATGCACCAAGATCGGGTCTATTTGTCATTAACAAGTCTAACAAGTTATCTCCACGAGTCGGCCCTCAATTTAACTGCTCGAGTTAATTTTCGGATTCAGCACGGACAACAATATTGCTCGATGCCCTGTTCCTACCACCAGTATTAAATACGTTTGCCTCCCAGTCTGTATCCGGTAAGTTAAAATCTCCACCTAAGACTATAATATGACTAGGAAATGTACGGGAAAAATTTCTTAAGTTTTCCCACAGATGATTCGCCACTACTCCTGCTGAGCCACGTGGTCTATTAAAACAACGTGAGATGTGACTGTATTTTAATGTATCAGGAAGTCTAGTACAAATGAACGGGCTATGTTGCATAAACGAATGCAATTCACATTAAAACGTTCATTATCCTCTAACTACTTGAACTCAACTTGGTCCATTATACAGGGTGTAAATTTTAAGTTTGACAAATTAGAATAACTCGGAAAAACAGCAGATATTAAAAAAATGGTTTTCATCAGCATTTGCGGATGTCAGAGGCTTAGGAAATAATACACACAACCTAAACCGTTTCCACCGTTTGTGGGGGGCGGGGGGGGGGGCGAGTGTCCAGTGTAACATTTTAAATAGGAACCCCCATTTTTTATTGCAGATTCGGATTGTAAGGCCCACATCGTCGGTAACAGTGCAGTTTATGCGGCAGCGGCTAGCCGTCGCGCTCGCTTGTTTGGGAACGGCAGAGCAGCCAATCACGAGTTACGATGCTGTGGCCAATAAGAAACAACGTTGCAATTGTCCAATGTAAACAAATCGAAGTGGTGTATGCAAAAGTTTTTGACGATCAACAAGTTACAGTTGTTATCAGTATGGATGCCACTTGATCACTGTTTGGAACATACTATACCTGCTCTGTGGTTGACAGGTTCTTATATGCACCATTGTCCGGTCAGTAAAAGTAATTGCGGTAATTTCCAAGAATGCGTACAACTGTAAATCGATAGTGTTTCTGAACCGGAGATTCGGGTGCTACGCGCCCTCACATGCTAAAAGTAAAAACTTCTCGTTTAACCTATACTTAACTTTCACTTAAGATGATCAATGTTTCATACAGATCATAAAATAAATAAAACATGCTATACCTGTTCTATGGTTGACTGCTGTGGTGTATTAATAATAGGTCACTTATGGGAGTAATACCACAATTATCTAAAAATCCCTTATAAATGGAAAATCAATTACAATCACACAAACGCCGCACCGAAATCGTCGAATAAACTTCAAAATTGACGCCAAATGTACTCGTCATGAAACACGCAATCTTATTGGCCGGCATAACTCAACTCCTGATTGGGTGCACTGCCGTTCCCAACCTAGCGAGAGCGACGCTAGCCGCTGCCGCATAAACTGCACTTTAACCCACATCATGTATGGTCTGGTGGATATTTTTTTTTCTTTTTTTTTACGACAGATGGCGCTGTAATAGTAAGAAATACTTGTCAAACTGGTGAAGAAATGTACTAAACAGGAAATAAAATAAATGAAAAACATATTCATGATAGCCCTACTTCAGAACGCTACCAAATGATCCCCAAAGTGATCCTTCCCTCTCCCCGCAGTGGACAGGGGATTGCCCTTGTCTGAATACCAGTTATGAATTGCCGACAAAGCATTTAATTGAACTATCTGCGAAGAAATGTACATCTGGTATCATTTGGTTGGGTTCTGAAGCATCATCAATATGATTAACCTTTTTCTTCCCTGGGTGGTACATTTCTTCAGCAGTATGTCAAATTATTCTTACCATTACAACATATGTTGCCAATTGAAAGAAAAAAAATTCAACCAAACTACACATGATTTGGTCTGTAGAATCTGAATCTGCAATTAACAATGGGAGTTTCCATTTAAAATTTTACACTAGCCACCCACCCCGCTCCCAAATGGTGGAGGCAGCTCAAGTTTAGTACCATTTCCTAAGCCTCTGCCGGCCGTTCATAATGGTGAAAACCGTTGTTGAATATATACTGTTCTTTTTTTCGAATTATTCTGGTTTGTCAACTTAAAATGTACACCCTGTACTATACATTGTGTCAGTGTCGAATCTGGGGCGGGGGAAGGGGGGGGGGGGGTGTATGGGGCTGCAGATCTCCCAAAACCACGAGGAAAACCTCGTAATATGAACTGGTTCTTTTTAGATCAGTTTGAGATACAATGCCACAATTTTTATGAGCTCTGCCCCCCCTTCCCCTCCCAAAAACAAATCTTGGATTCGCCACTGCTTGGTGTATATTACAACGTGACATGGTTACTTGGATGACATATTTTTTTAATAATATGTAACTAGTTTCTTTACGGTATAGTTGTTTGCTAACCCCTTTGAGCAAAACTAAGTTTCGTGAAAACCTGGAAAATAAATATATTTAACCTGGAAACCCTGGAAAAAACCTTGAATTTGAAAATGAAGATTTGGTGGCCACCCTGAACATCCAATGAATATGTTCGAGCCACATTTATCCTGAGCTTCGCCCAAACTATTTTACATTCCGAATCTGTGTAACTTCACTCCATAGTCATGTTCTTAATCGCTATAGCCTCTCTCTTCAGTGTTCATCCCATCTCTGCGATATACGTTCCAGTCTGAGCTTAGGATTTTATTGCTATTGACATCTGGCTTGAGCCACCTTTCCGTCCCTAGTATGATAACAATAATTTCGTGTGGCTCATTGGCCTCGTGCAAGTCTTTCAATTGGACGCCACTTGCATGTCCCTAGCCTATCCCAGTTATACAACCGGGGAAATGGGACCTACAGCTTAGCGTGGAACCCGAACCACGTGTCGTTTCTGGCTACTCTTCACATCGTTGAGAGGTGAAGGATGGGTTAAAGTGCAGACTGAAAAAATCCGAGGGCCGTCCGGGTTTCAAACCCGCGACCCGTCGGTCTCCAGTCGAGCGCTTTACCCCAAGACCAACAGGCCCGACTCCGTCCCTAGTACTATGTGGGCATTGTGACTATGTAAAAGTGAGACCAGTTCTACGATCTTTTCATAGACGCTCCTACAGCTAACTATTGCTACATTAATATTTTCTTTCTCTGTTCTACTGTCCCGACTGCTGCCTTGATCGGAAACAGCAAGCACCTCAACGGGCCTGTGGAGCATTTTCTATAACCTAAAAAACCGACATGTGCACTCCACAGGTAGTTCCCTACCCTAGTAGCTACTTCCTCTGTGTAGTGCACGTCTGAGCTATTCAGAGGGGCTTAGTGGCCTCGTGCAAGTCTTTCAACTGGACGCCACTTCAACGACTTACGTGTCCCGTCCATCCGATAGCGGAGGTAGGGTAATTTGCATCTAAGATCACCACAGAATCGTCTGAGCCTCTGGTTTAAGCCTTCCCCTCGCCTCCAAAGCACAGTACCGCGCTCGGTTATGGGAACAATTCTGCAAATCGATGGCTCTGCTTCTACTCTGCTCCGCTGTCTTCACCAAATCTACCAATCGCGTGAAAGAGCCGAGGATGACCTCTGATCCCAGGTGACAAGAATCATTGGTTCAGACCTGAGCAACTATTTGTAGCTGGGTGCACCCAGTGCTCTCCATCAACGCCGGCAGAGCCTATTTCGCTATACGAATGAGACCCCCGACAAGCAAACTCGACTGCACAGTGGCATTCTTTCACGCCCTTACCACTATTTCCACGAGGGGCTCCCTCACCCACCTAATATTGGAGCTCCCAATGACTAGCAAACCGACCATCTACTTCTTCCGGACGTCTCAGAATTATTGCCCACCTTCGCGACAGGTGAGGTAGCCCGTGCTGGCTCAGAGGTATTATCAGCAGCGGGCAACATCTCAAACCTATTCCCGGTTTCGCCTCCTGCCCAGAGCTTCGTGACTCCTGTACAAATCGCCGGTCAGCGTCAGGCAACTGTCGATTGGCAGGGATGTCGGAAATTGTAGCCAAAGTAGCTTCAGGGGTCGGAGACGTTGCAGTAGACACCTGAGATACCCCCTGCAATCGCCTCAGGTTCTTGGATGACACCGCAGCTTATGACAGCAGTCTGAAGACTGTTGACCATTACCAACACAGCCTCCAACAGCTTACGCACAGCGGTCAAACTCCTCCGGAATTCGCACACAACATCCGCAGTCCCTATCCATCTCTGTAAAATTAATTAAAATTACCGTATGTACCAAAAAAGGCGAGAGTATAGCTCTTGAAAACAGAAATACTAACGAAATTTAACAAATATGCGGGAATAAAGCTCTTAAAAACAGAAACACCAACGAAATTGAAGAAATTTAATGAAAATGAAAGAAAGTTAAATTACGTTACCCACCCATTTCTTTGCTCCACCCTTGCATACGTTCTTTATGGATCACTGACCAGAGGTTCCCTTCACTAGAGCTGTATTTATGCTGGCTGTTACTTTTAATTTGTCACGGGCGGAACGAGGTGATGCAACGGTTGACTTTGAACTCGAATTTTGGACGCCACTGGGTTCGTATTCGATGCGAAATTTAGATTATGTGTTCTTTACGTAAAGATCTTAAGGAATACGGGGACTGTTTAATGGAAGAGGGCATACTCAATTCCTCCCACAGTCTTCTATGTTTATATCTATACAAACCACAGCGCAGTGCATGGCGAAGGAAATTTCTCAAAGCACCAACTGTTAAGAATTCTTGCATTTCCCTCCCATTTTTGAGAGCGAAAAAACTGATTGCTTAAGTACTTCTTCAAGCTGCTTAAGTAGTATAATATTGCATTCTCGTTCCATACTGGGTGACGTTTAGGGAAGATGATGATATTGCTGGATGGTTAATGTTGGTTCGTTAAACTTTGAAAGTAGACTATAGCGAGGTAACTCCATTCTGTTTTCAATATTATGTTGATTATGAAATTTAGTATGGATCAAGAGAACCAGAGCTCGTGCTACCTTTTTATGTGTTTCATGAATATTCCGTTATAAATGGCACGGTCAGTCAGTGGAAGTATCGGAAGAAGGCAACGGCTTCCCACAGGACCGTGCACAGTACATCAACGTGGTATTCGAAACAGTCTTCCGATTTATGACAGTTTTACTGCGTTACGCACTCGATTATAAGCTTATATGCTTATCGTAATGACTGTAATGCAAAAATGTATAATGCGTGGGTATGTGTAAGAACGGTTTATATTTCTTTGATAAACACATTGCCGAAAAATAATAAATCACCTGGAAAGACGACGTCGCTTTTGATCCAATGACGGCATATGGTACCTCGGGGATAGTAGATGTACTGACAATGGATTGGGTAGGGTTGTTTGATTGGGATAGGGGTACGAAACTACTAAGGTTTTCAGTCCCTCAGTGGGGACGGGAAGGAATGAGGGTAAGAAAGGAGGGGAAGGGAAAGGAAATGCAGTCCTGAAGTAAAGCAGGAAGGAAGACTGCATTAGCTCGGGGTTTCAACGTTTTCGCCAACAGAAACAGCACGATATAACTGCCAGAGTGCCACGAGAATATTTACAGCCTTCACGATCAGTGTGATAGGAACGTGTGAAATGAACAGGCGACATGCCAAGGAGACGCACTCGTGCTTTCTAAAGCCACTTGATCGCCTTTCGAGTAGCTGGATGGTCCTTTCGGAGAAGTGCTACACAATTTGGACCTGCTGCATCAGGTGTGCAATGGTCACGTGAACATTTTGGCACCTGTGGACGATGTTCTGGACTTCCACGCAGCACAGACGTCCGTCAAGGCGTTCGTATTGTAAGCGCAGCAGTGGCAGATCGTACAGCTAGAAGAGGATTTGTGAGCTCAGGAGTGTCAACACGAACTGTTGCCAATCGGTTACTAGCAGTGGGACTACAGACATGCCAACCTCTAGCCAGTGTTACACTCGCGCAACGTCATCGAGATGCTCGGCTCGACTGGTGCCATCAGAGGATCATGTAATGACAGGGTGTAGACTCCAGCGATGGATGGAGATTCTGTCTGCGCGCAAGTGATGGTGCGTGTACGATGATCTGGACCTGCCGAGCGCTGTGCATTCGTCCCAGACACCCAGGACACAACTCTAGTTACCTTTGTTGTTTGAAGATGGAACGTTGACCAGTTCTCGGCACGTGCAGAATGTTGTTAGATCAGTTCTTTTGTCATTCTGGCAGCAGGAATGTGATGTGTTCCCCCAGAATAACGCTAGGCCACACACACTGCTCGTGAAACTCGACGTGCTCTGCAAGACCTGCAACAACTTCCTTGGCCAGCACTGTCTCTGGATTTGTTTCCAGTCGAGTGCGTGCGCGATATAATGAGCTGACTCGCTAATCCACAAGTTTCAGAACTATGTGAACAGGTCGAGCGGGAGTGAAATGAAGTAATGTAAGACATTATTCGTTGTTTGTATGATGGGATGGATGCCACAATGACCGCTTCGGTTGCCACCCGTGGCAATACGTACTAATGTGGGTGTTTCAGCATGATTCGACGCCTGGTAGGGGAAGGTCGCCGATATTCGACCACTTTTTTATTTTGTTATCCCAAGCCTAAGTTATCTATCTAATCGAAAGAAAATATACTGTCAAAGAAGCTACAAGTTGTACACTTTCACCTGCTAGTATTATACTTTCAATAAACACAAAGCATAAATGGATATAATTTAAAATTTAAAATGGTGTAGCTGAAATTGAACCGCATGGTAAAATAATGTTTAAAAAGGAAATAAGACACGTAATATTAAAAAAAAAAATCTTCATTTCAACGTCTGCCCATTGATGAACTTCATTTGTGAACGCGTTTTTACCATCAGCATATCTATTTTTGTAGCCTACGGGCACCATTTATGTATGCTGCCAGAGCGACCTTCAGTTCATCCTCTGTCTATTTCCCGTATATTCCCCATTTTGCTCTGTTGTAAATCTAAAAAGATTACCATACTTGGAAAATAAACCTAAAAACGTGGACCAGTCCAAATTAGGAAACACCTATTGTCCAACTTCGGCAACTCGACGCCATATACGTAAAGATAACATTGCAAGAACACACAACGCTCAAGGTTTACGATAATGAATTATTAGTTAATGAATGGCACTTATGAATATAGTGCTGATGATATGTTTACAGCAGAAGAAAGCTTATCATCTGTATAGGGATACCATACGTCCTCTTTTTGAGACAAGAAAATGTGTCCGGTCGGATTTCACAAAATGTCCTCTTTTTTTTTGGGTTCCGAGAAAGATTTTTTTAAATTTTTATTTTGTGTCACTGCCTACAACGGGTCCGTTTGCAGTGCAGTTCCAAACTGTTTGCAACTATCACACACATACACAGAGCGAAATTGATGTTCACAATTTCGCTTTCCGCATGGGTCTGACAGTTGCAAACGATTCAGAACTTCTCTGCGAAGGAACCCGGTTATTTATTCTGTATTCAACCTGTGTATTCTGCGTTATGTTCTTTGGTGTTGCTTTTGATATATTACTTCGTGGTTTAGGTGTGTTCGAGATTGTAGGTTAAGTTTTGCTTCAAAATAAATTGCGAAATTAAATACAAATACAATACTTAGTCATTATGCCAACACAGAACGTGTGTTTTCTCTTGTGAACACACAGTGGACAAGAGACAGGAACAGATTTATAACAGGAAATATAAAAGCTATTGTATGTGCAGTATAATTTCAAACTTTTGAAATGCCTGAGCTTTTATCAGTACTTGTTGAAAAACAAAAAACTCTTGAGAGAGATTTCGTTGCCTTCCAAAGATAGTTGGGTCAAAAGTGAAAAAGAAAATAATGACACAATTGATTGAAGTGATGATGAACAAACTGTCAATGCTCATAATATTTTGCATTACAATAACCACACAAGGTTACTGTTTTAGCTGATTGAAAACATAGGGTATTACTGTTACCAGTCACTTAGTGACTAGTAATAGTGATTGGTAACAGTAATACCCTGTGTTTTCAATCACTTTGAAACAACAGTCACGGTAAAGACTTTACCAAGATGTTTTCATTTAAAATACTGTTTTAGTTTATAGTAGTTTTACGTGGTTCATTAATGAAGTTGTAAATTACATTATTTTGTATATGAACTGTCCTCTTTGTTGATGATGAACGTATGGTAACCCTAGATCTGTAGCAGAAAACGTGCTGCGACATCGAAGAAAACGCAATAATGGAAAAAGTTCTCACTTCAATGACTATTGTTGACCGGCGACTGAGCCTCGTGAACTCGATAATATTTCTCAATATTTTACAACACAGTGTAACTTAGGCAACGGTTCATCTTCGGCAACTCTCCCCTACCTCAGTATCAATTGAGCTGTTGGTCTATAACTGAGCATATACGCTGCTTCAACAATAAATGTTGAGTGAATTGGGAAACTATAAGAGGGTGTACTAATTTTTATTTCTGGCAGTGATACCACATAAATAAATACGAAGTGTGACCTGGTCGTCGATGTGACGTTAAAGTGTTGCCTTCGGTCAGTGGCGGCTTTCGCCGTCCTCTCGGCCGCTCGCTGGGTGCTAGGCGCCAGCCAGAGTTGCCAGCCATCTCGGTCTCGTCCACACAGGAGCCAGCCACGGCCAGGCGCCACGCGGATTCCCTTAATTAACCGGCGCCCGCGCGCACAAAGGAAACCAAAACCTATTTATTATCCGGCTCATTACAGCCCAGTGTGTGCCCCAGACAGCTGTACCCGAGCGCCGCCGTCTTAGATGCTGATGAGATTATTTGCCGAGGAACGCCGTTTCCAGTTTTCCCGTCCCCGGCGACTGCTGCCATTCTCAAGAAAGGAAACACGAATAATCTCTGGCGCCGACCTGCAGCTGGATTCTCGTACATTTAATGCGTTCCAGCACAACAGAATAAAGAAAACGCTGTACTGGCACGCAGCCCGGTAAAAAAAAAAAAAAAAAAAAAAAAAAAAAAAAAAAAAAAAAAAAAAAAAAATCGCACTGACGTGTTTTATGGCCCACTTTAGATTTGTAGTTTTATAAGTTTTCGTAAACATTTCGGATCAAAATAATAATCTAAATAATAAACAATTATGGTGATATGATTACGACTCTAGTAAGTAAGTAAAGCAGTCAACAATCCGAAGATTGGTTTGAACACCACAGTGCTTTACGAGGCATGGTCCTGTATGGAGGTGGTATGCCATTGCCTTCCTCCGAACTTCGAACTGACTTACCCAGCCAGTTATAGGGGGACCTACAGTTTACCGTGGGTTCCGAACCACGGTGCTACTCGGTATTTTTCACATGAGCAATACTGTCAGAGGGGAAAGAAGTGGAAAGTGACAGATAAAAACCCGAGGACCTGGTGGGGATCGAACCCGCGACCTTTGCACTTGTAGTCTGGCACTCTACCACTGTGCAGCCGAGGCGCACTGCGACTAAATTATTGTGGTAAAATCTATGCACCTAACACGTAATATTCTTTCTGGCCGTATTTTAACAAACAGCCAAAATTATATGATATTTGAGTTTAGCTTTGACAAACATACTCTTTTTTTGAACTTTTACTTCTTCCAACTATCATTTTAATATCTCTCCCGCTGGCTGCAGTGGCCAACGGTCTGTGGCCTGCCAGTCGCGGTATGCACGGCCGCTGCGGTCGGGGTTTCGAATCCCCCTTCGGGCGTGGATATTTGTGCCGTCCTTAGTATTAGCTAGTTCATAAGTAGTTTGTAAGTTTAGGGACTGATGACCCAGTAGTTAAGTCCCATAAGCTCTACAAACATTTGAACATTCGAATATCTCCCACATTTTCATTATATTTTTCCGTTAAAATATTATCACCTGTCTTGCCATTGTTGTTCAAAGTTTATTTTATTTGCCTGTACTGGTTACGAATAAGTATACCTGGAACAAACGTAGTATTTGGTGTTACTAACGTATTTTTTTCCGTAATATTTGAAAAAGCGAGGTTCTGATGTCTGGTGACCAGCAATTATGTCTGCAAAATTTGGTGCCGATCGGTTGAACGGGTCGACCAAAACAGTAGGAACACATTACAGACAGACAGACATCGTCAGATCGCCATTATTTTTGCAAATATCTCTGCAACGATGCAAGATATGAAAATAAACGTATGAGAGCGAAGTTGTAGAGAATTTCCCCTCTACAAATTCTGTTATTCAATTTTCGTGTCAGATGAACGGTTAAGCTGTTAGTTTTATTTAATTTCGAGCTGTCAAAAGACGATCGCAAAGGCCCACTTTTAGTGCTACTACCGTAACCTAATGTGGGCCAATATACATGTCTTTTGCAACACAACTGGATCTTTTGGTTGATACATTTCTCCTTATATCACAGCTTGCTAAGATAAACTGGGGAAGAATTACCCCCTATACAACACACCTTTCTTTCTTTATGTACCCAGACGTGGTACATGCGTGCTACCTTCAGTGGATTTTATGCCTTTAATTTCTGAAAATTGAATTTAAATATAAACAATAATTCGGTTCCTTCAGACAAACATTCTAACTTTATACCCAAGATATTAAATATGAGGAGAGGTATTGAATTAATATTTGTGCTGTGGCCGGGATTCGAACCAGTGACCTCCAGGCCACAGCACAAATTTTAACTCAGTGCCTTGCCTTAAATTTAATACCTTCGTTATAACGAGACAATTTCTGCTTCAAGGAACTGAATTATTGTTGATATTTATATCACCTCTGCCTGTGGAACATGGCGGGGTTGTTTCCATTCACATTGTTTACTGATATGCTATTCCAATATGGGAGTGCCTAGGGAATTTGGTACGTATTTCACAGGGTACATTGAGACAGTTAATTGAAGTATGTGGTGTGGAGGGAGACATGCTTGAAGACAGCCCGTGAGCTCGCTCTGTCTGCAGTGCTGTGTTAGCTGGGCGATCTAAAGCGCCTGCGCAGTTAGCAGGAGGTCCCGGGTTCGATTGCCAACCACAGCACAAATTTAAATTCAATGCCTCTTCTTATATGGAATTATATGTTACAGTTTTTCTGTCGTTTGTATAAACATTTGGCTGAATTGTTTAATATTTGCTATTAACGAATGTGAACAATTCAGCCAAATATTTATGCAACTCTCACAAAAACTGTAACATATAATAACAATTTTCAGAAATTAATGGCATAAAACCCACTGAAGATAGGACAAAAAGAGTGCAAACATGTCTGTGTGAGTAAACTATAAAGGTGTCCTGCATTGGGCGGAATTCTCCTCCATTTTAACTGGATCTTTATTTACACGAAGTAGTTAGTACTTTCCCCAGGCGACCTCAAGCTAGTTCCACATTTTTAGATTTTCGAAAATCTTTTCACGCTGTTCCTTACAAACGTATTGAGTTTTTCGTGCCTGTGGATTATCGTCACAGTTATACTACTGAATTTCATATTTCCTATTAGAAAAAAGACAGCTCGTAGTCATTCACGATCACCTGGAAAGGATATCCTTCAAGGAAACCGCAAGGAAAAAGAATGCATGGACAACTAACCAAGAGGTCGAATGAGGTATATGCAGAAGGAACTCTAGCCAGCAGCAGTAAAAGAAAATGATCATCTTGTCCGATGAACGACGATTACTAATCCATATGCGATTCTTTTTATATGCCATGTGTAGTGCATCAGCTAATGCCGACTCACATTCGTAATTGCGAATACGTAATATTCTATTTTATTTGTATGATGGGAGTCTGAAAAACCTGTTTAATTTTCTAATGAAGTAACTTCTGATGAAACGATCACTGGGTAAAAATTATTTTTGCTGCACCTTGTTGTTGTTGTCTTCAGGCTGGTTTGTTGCAGCTCTCCACAGTACTCCGTCCTGAGTAAGCCTCTTCGCTTCCTCATAAGAACGGTAATCCAATCCGTATCCTTTTGAATTTGCTTACTTTATTCGTCTATTTTTATTTCTTACTTTATTCTCACACACACTTCCCTCCAATGCTAATTCACCATTCCCTCAAGTCTTAGAATTTGTCCTCCCAATCGATCCCTTCTTTCAGTCAAGATATTCTTGAAAGTCCTTTTCACTCCAATCCTGTTCAGTACCACCTGATCTTCAGCACTATTCTGTAGTACCACAACTCAAAAGCTTCTATCTTGAATTGTCTGAACTATTTATCGTCCATGTTTCACTACCCTACAAGGCAACACTCCACACAAATGCGTCCAGAAAAGACTAACACTTTAATTAGTATTCAGTGTCAATAAATTTCTGTTTTAGAAACGCTTTTCTTCCCTTTGCCATACTGCCATTCATATAATCTGTCCTACCGTCGAATGTTATTTTACTACCCAAGTAACTAAACTTATCTGCCACCTTTAATTTCTGATTACCAAATCTAATTCCATCAGCATCGCCGGATTTTCTTAGACTGCACTCCATTACCCTTGTTTTGCTTTTGTTATTGTTCATTTTATACGATCCTCTGAAGATACTGCCTATTCCAGTGAATTGCTCCTCCAGGTCCTTTGCTGTCTCTGACGGAATTACGATGTCATCAGCAAAACGCAATGTTCTTATTTCATCGCCCTGAACTTTAATTCCTGCTCCACATATCTCATTGCTTTCCCTCACATTTTCCTCAATGTACAACTTGAATAATATTGCGCCAAGGCTAAACCCTACCTATCTTACTCCCTTCCTAATCAGTGCTTCCCTTTGATACACTTCGACTATAATAATTGCTGTCTGGTCATTGTACAAAATGGAAATAACTTTACGTTGCCTATATTTTACCTCTGCTGACATCAGAATTTGAAAAAGTGTATTCCAATCTACATTGTGAAAAGCTTTCTCCAAATCTACAAAATCAAGAAATGAAGGTTTGCCTTTCAGTAATCTATCTCCCAAGATAAATCGTAATGTGAGTATTGCCTCGCGTGTTCCTACTTTTCTTCTGAATCCAAACTGATTATCCCCGAGGTCGGCTCCTACCAGCTTTTCCATTCTTCTATAAATAATGCGTGTTAGAATTTTGCAATCGTGACTTGTTAAACTGATGGTTCTGTAATTTTCATCCGCGTTTACGCCTAATAACATTAAATTTAAATTATTTTAGAATATCCGTTAGGAAAGTCTTTGATAAATTCTAACTATCGTACCAGATTTGTAACTTTGCGCGAATAACACTGCAGTTCGTGACTGCAAATTGTTTACCTGGTGCTTGCTTAACCGTGTGTGATACCAGATACGGCTCCAAGGTACGTTCTTGAAAGAACTTATAGTTTATTACTGATCCCATGAATTTAACACAGATGCATACGGTCTGTTACTACAATCATAACAATAATTTATTTACATTAGCGCTTCGTACATCACAGTAATATAACCTTGAAGAAACTGCTGTTCAAATTAATACTTAATTTGAATAGCTTTTGCAATAAATAACTAAATAAAACAAATGACATTTATATGTGTCAAGTATTTGCTTTCAGAAGTACGAGTATACAAAATATTAAGAATACCATGCAGGAATACCATCAGGATGGCAATCAAGGACTAACGTATATTTAGAGGATTCTTCGATGACATTGATCACGAGATTGGTTTTGTGAGGACAAAAGTGTGGGAAGTAACGTCCATATGTAGGAGGTGAGAGTGCAGAAGCTACAGGTGAAGGAAATCAGGGACAAGTGCTTAACAATGATCTCAGAAAGGTACCAGTTTCTTGAATGCAGCCATTTTAAGTGATCGGGGAAAGAACGGACAAATTTAAAGGGACACTCTACTAGAAGTAGCTGGAGAACATCTGGGAACAGTAGTGTGTAAACGCAGGAAAAAGCAGACAACTTGGTGGAATGATAAGCCAAGACAGTCTGTAAAATGCATTTAAAAATGGCTTAATACTAGAACTCAGGCAAACAAAGAAACCTATGTTGAAGAAAGAAATAAGGCCAAACGGATGATTGCAGCATCCAAACAGAAACCATGGGAATATTTCGGAAATAGATTGGAAACTTTGGGTCAAGCCGTTGGAAAATCCTTTTGGAGTGTATTTTGCAGCCTTGGAAATGGAGGGAAGAAGGAATTGACAAATGATTTAGACAGGTCAGGAAAGCTGTTAGTGAATCCTGTGGATGCCTTGGGCAGAAAGTGGGAGTATTTTGAATAGTTTATTCATAAACATGAAACGTTCAGTAATGTCTCATATTTCTGTGTATAATGGGACAGCAATGACGATGGAAACATGATCACATTTGAGGAAGTAGAGAAAATGGTCAATAGACTGCAGCGCAATAAAGCGGCTGAGGTACTTGAAATTAAGTCAGAACCCATCAAAAACAGCGGAACGTCAGGTCTCAAATGGTTACACAGGATAATTGAAATGGCGTGGGAGTCGGGACTGGTTCCGTCTTACCTGACGAAGCAGTAATCACACCAGTCCTCAGCAGGAAAACAGATAATATTGCAACAACCACTGAAGTATGTCAGTAATAAGCATTGTGGGCAAAATCTCAGCCGCGGCGGAGTGGCGAAGCGCATTGAGGCGCTATGCTACGATGCGCGAGGCCGCTCCCCGACGGGGGTCCGAATCCCCCCTTAGGGCATGGATGTTTGTGTCGTCTTTAGTATAAGGTAGTTCATAAGTAGTTTGTAAGTTTAGGGACTGATGACCCCGTAGTTAAGTCCTATAAGCTATACAAACAATTGAACATCTGAAAGACAAAACATAAAGGTTGTGGTCTGAAGACCAGCATCTCCAAACGATAGTACTGTCTGTGAGGAAAGAGATTTAAGAGGTTGAGTGGCAAACTGGACGAACAAAGTTAGAACAGATGGACAGTTGCAAGTAATTAGAATGTATTTTCTCACAGGATGGCAGCATAGTGAAAGAACTGGAATCAACGCGTAGCAAAGCTAATGGAATGAACGCTTAGTCTTCTGTAAGAAGGAAGTCAGTACGATAACTAAGTTCGCAGTGCACCGTTCAGAGTTTCGAAAAAATTTTGAGTGGCAGTGAAAGCTGGGTGGATTCTTGCTACCTTATTAATAAGATTGACTCTACAGATACGAAAGTAGCAAGAGTGATTGCAGATACTAACGGAAAGGGAACAAAGACAGGAGGGTGTCCACAATGAAGAAATAAAAGAAAAAGCGAATGAACACCTTAATTGAAGCAGTTACAGCAAACAGGCTTAGATAGTGGGCTCATGTCACACACATGGGAGAAACAAGGTGACTTGAGACTCATGAGTTCGGCAATAGAGTGTAAGAGTAGACCAAGGAGAAAGTACTTGGATTCGGTCAAGGATGATTTTGAAGTAATAGGCTTAACATCAGGTGAGACTTTAATATTAGCATTGATAGGAGATTATCGACGAATGTTATAAGGTGTACTCTGATGCAGACTGAACGCTGAAAGGCATAATCGGTTTTAAATGATTATAACCTTGTAGTGTAGTACATTTTATTGCAAGATGGCACCACGGGGTATGTGTTAACAGCGAGACGTGTCTGCAGTGTACACCTGACATACGAAATATGGGACGTTACCTTGCAGCATAAATTTGGTTCTGCGACGGTTAACAAAAGTGATCGGTGTACTTCCAAAGAGACCAACTTGTTGATGCAAAGATAGTGCCAGCATTTATGACGGAAACGGTTGCGCAGTTTAACGTTTCACTACCGACTGTATCCTCGGTAATGACGGCGTACGCAAAACAAGTTAGAACATTTCCTGTTTCGAAATAATCAAGCATCTTGACTGTTCCTGGGCACTGAAGTAATTCCAATTACGTAGTTGAAACTTTGTGCTGACGGGATTCGATTCGGACTTCCCATTTCGAGTCAGCGGTCGCCTTAACCAATTGGAAGTCCTCACGTATCGCACACTGTTCGCCTCTGCTCATTATCTCGTCTTGCAGGTTTAATTGTATTCCCGCAAGAGACCGGGTTCTGGTGTGTTTGTGCATCTGCATAGAAATTGTCTTTTGCCTGTCGAAGTCGTACATACGTCATTGTCAAAGAGAAATATTGGCGAAATCCGAAATTAACAGGCAGCGGCTGACGAGTATTAAGAACAATTATTCTGGCTAGACAAAAGTACGACCACAAAAGTCGCTGAAATATTCAACGCTTACTTGGGTGTTTCAGTACAGCTGGAGCTTTACATTCACGGAAACCAGCAGCTGCTAAAGCTTTAATACCGGAAGCCAGCACAAGGCTGCGAAGCAAGTGGTGCCACGACCGTAAAACCTGGACTCTTGATGAATGGAAGTGTGTGGAATGGCCCGATGATTCATCGTTTATATTGCTTCCTACGCACAACACCGGGTTTATGTAACGACACCAAGCATGCTTCATATAGTGAATCATAGGAGAGGGTCGATGATGATCTGGACATGTATATGTTGACTTTCACTGTTTCTATCATTACACTCAATGGTCGTATAGCTGTGAAGAATATCTCATTCTCGACACGAAACTGCTTAGTATGACTAACGTATTATTAACACTGTAATATTCTGAAATGATAATGCACCCAGGCACACAGCCAAAAAGATGTGTGCTTTGACGACACCAGAACATTATCAAACATTTCTCCTGAACAGCAAAATCGCCAGGTCTGACCATAATTGAACCTTTATATACAGTTTTAAAGCAGAGACAGAGGACCAGATTTAGGGCTCCAATATCGTTGAAGTAATTGCCGGTTGTTTCTCGAAGAGATGCAGTTGTTCTGAAAGCAAGTGGTGGGCCAATTCTTTAATACTAAATAAAAATTGTATCTCTGTTGGGTATGTTCTGTGATTATTCCAGTTCAATTTGTGGAGTGGCTGACACGTTGTTGACGACAACTGTGGTCAACCTGTGAATGGACGTCTCTTCCTGACGTGAACGTTACCTGTAGCTGGACAGATAGCGGGTTCAACCGTGAACATAGTTAAAGTTAATGGTGCCCTCACTGTTGCAAGCAACAGACGTTGCGTTAACTTATCACTCCTCTATACTCGACATCTTCAAAACAAATCAAATGTTAAGTTAAACTAACCTAAGGACAACACACACATCCATGCCCGATACATCCATGCCCGATGGAGGATTCGTACCTCCGATGCGGGAGGGCGCGCGATCCGTAACGTGGCGCTCCAGACCGCTCGGCTACTCCCGCGTGGCTTCGACATCTTCAATGTGGGTTCAAGGACGTTCCCAGCAGCCTCCGTGTGAATCGTCAAGTTATTGTGGCCAGACAGTTTAAGAAATCTCGAACCCAATGCCACTACGCTGGTACCCTTACGACGACCACTGTCGGACCCTGCACCAGCGGCAGGCGCATCGCACTTGTGCAGGCAATTTGCCTAGACACATTTAGCGATCTGACATGTCACTCGTTCCCGCGTCGCAGCCAAATGCGATTAACTGTAGAAACGTTTATCTAGTAATCAGAAATATTAAATGAATTATTTGCGTGGGGCCGGCCGCAGTGGCCGAGCGGTCTGTGGCGCGCTAGTCACAGTCTGCAGGGCCGCCACGGTCGGGGTTTCGAATCCCCCCCCGGGCATGGATGTTTGTGTCGTCTTTAGTATAAGGTAGTTCATAAGTACTTTGTAAGTTTAGGGACCAATGACCCCGCAGTTAAGTCCCTTAAGTTTAACAAACATTTGAACATTTTTTTTTTTTTTTTGCGTGGACCTATTATTTCCCCCCCCCCCTTTTTTTTTTAATTTAGCCGCAAATTTGCCACTTCCTAAAAGCTGCCTCCATAAGCTGTAGACTACCGGTAAATCCGCCACTACTGTGAGTCTGTGACCATAGAAACAAAACGCCGTCGCTCTAGGCTGCTACTCACCTTTACACTTGCTGTGACACCGTTCACTATTTGTACTTTCTTCTTTCACAGTTCCGTACACCTTCCTACTTTCATGCTTGATCTGGTTCAGTTTTTGACGTCATATTCATTGCGTCTTTTACCACTTAATCTGAGGAGGGGTGGGATGGGGACTGTGTCTTGTTAGTGGAAGAAAGAGGAACGGAATGCCTCATTTCGTGAGAATAAATGAGGAACTGCTTGATTTAGAGATAGGTGCTTTAGACCACTCTCCTTCATGACACGCCCAATGACGTCACTGGTAGAGGGTCGGAAGCGACGGCTACCAGGTCCTGAGGACTAGGTTACTCATGTTTGCTGTGCGTATGCATCAAGTGCACTGCAAGTGTTACTGCACTTTCTCTACATTTCCGATTCGTTGAATTAATGTAGGCGCCTGCGAGAACCGGTTTATACTGGTCGAATGAAGGGCAGGGGTTTTCCACCTGCTGGAATACCGTAAAAAGTCAACTACAGCTCTCTTCGAACCTACCTTCCGATCGATGCGTGCTTTACCATGGAGTGGAAACCTACAGTACATCAACTACCTGGAGGTACATGAAATAATTTCGGCCGCATTATCGCTCGTTTTATTTAGTGAATTATGAACACTGAAGCAAGCCACCTAATCTTCCTGTTATGACACTCGAGACTTGCAATAGGCATCCATTAATGCAGGAGCCAGAGGGAAATTTCGGAGTGTAGGAGATTTTCAATTGCAGATACGCGTGTGGCAGCGATTAGCTGGCAGGCCTGCCTTACGTTCAGAGCTCGGGCCGCATTGTCTCGTGGCCGCAGATAGCGCTCGCACGATGACTGGCCGCGCCTCCCAGCAACGATTTCGGCGCCGTAAGTACTTTGTTAAGGAAACGATGAGAGATTGCCGCAACGTATATAGGAAGCCATTCCCGCTCCAGTTTATGGAAACGGGCCCTTGTGGCGAGCTATCGCCTCTCCAGCGTCCAGACGGATCTGGAGTAATTACGGTGAGCGAACCCCCTGCCTGCAGGAGAAGAGGCCGCGCCAGATCCTCCAGCCAGATTGGCCCTCCGCCCGCCGTCCTTCCCCAGGGAAAAAAACTAATTGTGGAGCGACAGACTCGTTCTGGTGATGCCAAACCAGCTGTTTCGCTGCAAGTTCTTTCGGCTCCTCAAGGTACATTCACATTTCCTTCATCGCGTATACAGACAGCAAGACTTGTTCTTGTAAAAATTCTATATCTACATCTGCATACCTAGTCTCAAATGTTTGTATAACTTATGGGATTAACTACGGGGTCATCAGTCCCTAAACTTACAAACTACTTATGAACTAACTAATACTAAGGACGGCACAAATATCCATGTCCGAGGGGGGATTCGAACCACCGACCGTAGTGGCCGTGCAGACCGTGACTGGAACGCCTCAGTCCCCTCGGCCCCTCGGCCGGCCTAGTCTCTAAGCTACCACATGGTGCGTGGTGTATGGTACCTCGTACCAGTACGAAGGGCGTTTGAAAAGTCCGTACGAAAATAAAAACTACTAATGTGTCTGGGGAAAACCATTTCTATTTTTCGACATAGCATCCTTTTAGACTTCGTCCAATGCTGTTCTAATTTGTTGATCACTTCCGAATAACAGGAATTGTACAAGCCTGCAAAATAGCTATTACTTTCTGCAATCACCTCCTCGTTTGAATGAAATCTTCGTCCCACCAGCCATTTCTTCAAATTGGGGAACAACTGAGGTATATGCTGGTGCACTGTCGTGATGGAAAAGGACTTTTCTTGTGTGCCCATCGCCGGCGTTTTTCTTGCAGCTCGGTTTTCAAACGGTCCAATAACAATGAATAATATGCACCTGTAATAGTTTTACGCTGTTACAGATAGTCCACGAGGATTAAAGGTAAAGCAGTCAACAATCCAAAGATTGGTTCGAACACCACAGTGCTTTACTAGAGCCGGCCGCGGTGGCCGAGGGGATTGAGGCGCTGCAGTCACGGTCTGCACGGCCACTACGGTCGGGGGTTCGAATCCCCCCTCGGGCATGGATATTTGTGCCGTCCTTAGGATTAGCTAGTTCATAAGTAGTTTGTAAGCTTAGGGACTGATGACCCCGTAGTTAAGTCCCATAAGTTCTACAAACATTTGAACATTTTTTGCTTTACTAGGCATGGTCCTGTTTGGAGGTGGTATGCCGTTGCCTTCCTCCAATCTTCGAACTGACTTACCCAGTCAGTTGTAGGGGGACCTACAATTTAACGTGGGTTCCGAACCACGGTGCTACTCGGTATTTCTCACATGAGCAATACTGCCAGAGGTGAAAGAAGTGGGAAGTGACAGATAAAAATCCTAGGACCTAGCGGGGATCGAACCCGCGGTCTTTGCATTAATAGTCTGGCACTTTACCACTGTGCAACCGAGAGGATTATTCCTTGCGGATCCCAAAGCGACTGTCGCCATAACCTTTCCGGCCGATGGACCGGTCTTCGTCTTTTTTGGGTGCAGTTTCTCCCTTAGTTAGCCATTGTTTAGATAGTTTTTTGGTCTCAGGAGTATAGTAATGTATCCATGTTTCATGCACAATGACGAAAGGACGCTTAACGTCCTGCGGTTTCTTCCTGAACAGCTGCAAACCTTCTTTGTAACACTTCACAAGATTCCGTTTTTGATCAAGCGTGATCAATCGCTGCACCCATATTGCGGATAGCTTTCTCATGTTCAAATGTTTATACAAAATATTATGTATCCATTCAGTCGAGATGCCCATAGCACTAGCAATCTCACGCACCTCAACTCTTCTGTCATCCATCACCATATCATGAATTTTATCAAAGATTTCTGGAGTCGTAACCTCCACAGGGCGTCCAGGAAGTTCCGAAAATTTTGAAACCACATATAAACTGTTCTAATAGAAGGTGCAGAGTCACCACAATGTTGATCAAGCTTCTCTTTAGTCTCCTGAGGCGTTTTACGTTTCATAAAGTCATGTTTCATGACCATACGAAATTCTTGTTCGTCCATTTCTTTGAAAATCACTCGACTTCCTTGATTTACACGAATGCCAAACACAAGAAAATAGACCAATATGGCTGAAACTTGGTGTGCTTTCTTTCGAAAGATGCTACTAACTAAACATGAACTATATACGCGCCGGTGGTGCCATCTCTCGGAATTCGCACGGACTTTTCCCCATGCCCCTTGTCCTTGTCATTTCCTTTATTGTTTTACTGCCAAAGAGAGTACTACTCTCTTGTTTTGTGGACCTTACTCGAAATGTAAGTTGGTGGCAGTAAAATCATTCTGTAGTCAGCTCTCAAACCTCAGCACTGTAAATAGTGTGACGGTCGTTCCGAAAGTAATGCTTCCTGTTTTTATTTACGGAAGTACAGGAGATACATAAACGCAACAGCACAGCTAAATAGAGCAATATTTCAGCTACAGACTGTCTTTTTTCCTCCATTCGTTATACACTTTTGCTAACTTGCTGTAGAGCGCGTCGCTGTTCCTCGTTGGAGGTTCGAGTCCTCTCTCGGGCTTGCGGTGTATGTAGTCCTTAGCGTAAGTTAGTTTAAGTAGCTGATTTAAGCAGTCTAGGGACCGATGACCAATGCAGTTTAACCCCATAGCGTTACAAATATTTGAACACTTCTACTAACGATGAAATAAGGCCCGCATGCCACGCTTAAAAAAATGGGAACCAGCGGAGGCAAACCACTTCATTACAGCTTTGACGACAGAATCCGAGTCTTGAACATCAAGTATTCCACCTTTCAGAGGCCCAAAGAGATGGAAGTTCGTTTGGGCCAGCAGATCCTGACAAATTTCTAATCTACGAGTTACTCGCATTTGTTCCCCTGTCAGCATCCGCGTGACCCATCTCGCACAGACTTTGCGATAACCAAGATGTTCCAACATTGTTTCCAAGACATTCATCTTTGCCGTCCGCGGTGGCCGAGGGGACTGAGGCGCTCCAGTCACGGTCTGCACGGCCACTACGGTCGGGGGTTCGAATCCCCCCTCGGGCATGGATATTTGTGCCGTCCTTAGAATAAGGTAGTTGATAAGTAGTTTGTAAGTTTAGGGACTGATGACCCCGTAGTTAAGTCCCATAAGCTTAACAAACATTTGAACATTTTGAACATTCATCTTGGCACATAATTCTTTTGTCGTTATCCACCGATCAGCATGGAGGAGTTGATCAAGACGCAAGGGATGACAGTTGTAGAGGGTCGACCTGGCTGGAGTTTGTCATGTACAGCCTATTCAGCACCTTGAGAATGCCGTATCCGTTACCTCACATTTCTCAAGTTTATTGCATCGTCTCCAGACACCTTTAGCAAGCACCTAAGGATTTCAATCTGCACAATTTCTTCAGCAGTGGCGAATTCAGACACACATCGCTGTTTTATGCGAACGTCTATATCAGATTCCATTTTCAGACACTCCTCTGTTGGTGGCAACTACCGCAGGACAACAAAACCACCTAGAAATGAAAGAGGAAGGTTCAAGCATTTGCATTACTCCAACGCTATCTGGTGCGAACATCCAAAACCAAAACCACCAGAAAAAATACGCATTAATTTCGAAACGACCCTTTCTTGGAAAGAGCATCTTTGTTCAGGGATTCCCATTTTAGTGCCCGAACCACCTCGATAACACTTACATGTTGATCGAATTTACCAGTAAAAAAATCTAGCAGCTTATATATCTTCTAGGTCTTCCTTTAAACTGATCTGACAGGGATCCCAAACACTCGAGCAGTACTCAAGAATGCTTCTCACTAGTGTTCAATCCACTGTCTTCTTTACAAATGAACCAATTTTCCCTAATTTCTCCCAATATACTGAAGTCGACCGTACGCTTTTCCCACTGCTGACCTCGTTCCATTTCATAACGCTCTGCAAGACTGACTCATTTTGAAGGAACTCCAATATTCATTCAATGAAACACTAGACAATAACAGGCAGTATATTTCATTAACATCAGACTGAACGTCAGTGTTTTCTCGTTAAACCGCAAATGTAAACTTGTTAATTCATTTCATTTTGCACATTTTTACTTATCGTCCGTCGGATGGGGACGGTACTCCTCCCCATTGCCTCTTTCCTTGCTGTCTGAATGAAGTAGACCATGTCCTGGCATTCATTTCATTTATTAAGCATCCATAATAGTACTGAACTGCACTGGCTTTACACTCATCGCCATCATTCACAGCGAACAAGTATTCATATTGTCACCACATTAATAGAGTTGAGTAGTTATTATAGTGGCCATACTCACGGTATGTGGTGTAAGGTATTTTGTGTACCACTGTGTCTTCCTCCTCCTATTCCAGTCGCGTGTGGTTCGCGCTATGGTCTGTGTGGTCTCTGATATCTCTAATTTTATCCTGTGGTCTTTTCAAGAGATAGACGTAGGAGGAAGTAACATGTTGGTTAACTTTTCGAGAAACGTACCGTCTCGGAACTTTGACAGGAGCCCGTGCCGCGAAAGTTTCTCTTTTAGCGTCTGCCACTGGAGTTTTCCGATCATCTCTGTGCCGGTTTCGCGTTTATGAAAAGAGCCTGCAACAAAAGAGCCTCAGTGAACTTCCGGTGTCACTTAAGATGTCATTTATATACGCCTATACGGTGCAAAGCAACGGTATTATAAAGCTTCTTTGGGGTACGCCAGAAGTCAGTTTCACGTCTGAAGACTTCCTCCATTGAGAATGACATGCTGCATTCTGTTTGATAGAAACTGTTCATTCCAATCACAAAGTTGGTCTGATATTACATCTGCTCGCAGTTTGTTCACGCCTTGCGGAAATCAGGGAACACGGAATCCAGCTGGGTCTCATGGACGAATACGGAGAGCTCGGTTTCAGACTATCGTGTCTTTTGTGACCTAAGTTGATTCCTGCAGATGAGATTTCCGGTCTTTTGAAATGTCATAATACTCGGAACATTAAACGTATTTCAAAATTCGGAAACTGACCGACGTCAGAGATACAGACCTATAGTTTTGCTCGTCTGATCGTCGAACCTTCTTGGAAACGGGGATGACCTGTGTTTTCTCCAGTCCCTAGGAACGCTTGACATGCTGCGTACTTTTAGTAAAAGTTCAGTGCCCTCGTCAAGGCGGACCACAGGACGTTTGTCCTATTGAATTTCTTAACTTTTGGTAATGTTCAGAATGTAAAAGAAATCCGTATAACCGGCTAATTTGGAGGAAATCAAGTATATAATAGCCCACCTCCACTGCAGCTGTCCGTAGTGAAGTGCGGTATTGTTCAGTGCGATGACGCTTTACTTTGTTCGCTGCCCCCCCCCCCCTATAATAAAATAAAACAATTTCTTTTGAGAACAAGAATAAACTAATATTGTTACAAACAAATTGAAATTATTTCTATTAAACAGTTCCCTCAGCTTCATAGAAGTTATGAATAGTAGTGAGTATGTGATTCAGTAGTAGGTTTCAAGTTTGGGGATTAAAATTTGAAAACCAGACATATTATAACAATGTGTGTGTGTGTGTGTGTGTGTGTGTGTGTGTGTGTGTGTGTGTGTGTGTGTGTGTGTATGCAGGGGAGCGGGGCAGGAGGGGGGCAGGGGATAGACAGAGAAGCGTGGCCTCATTACAGTATACGTCTAGTACAGTGCTGACATGTGGAGTAGACCTGAATTTGATCCACACTACGATTGAAACCAGTAGTCAACAAATTGAATCAGCTAATATATCCACTAAAATCCTTTTTTTTCTGGAATAAGAAAAAAATCTATGCATTACAATACCGAAGTGTAAAATGTATTCTTTTATATTTAGGTTATAGTGTAGAATATGACTTTTTTTTTTTTTATTATTATTACAAGGAAATCTCATTTCTTCAAATACGTCTAGATTTTGAAATAAAATGTTGTTGCTGTTGTGGTCTTCGTTCCGCAGACTGGTTTGATGCAGCTCTCCCCGCTACCCTGTCCTGTGCAAGTCACTTCATCCGAGAATACGTTCGGCAACCTACATCCTTTTGAATCTGCTTACTATATTCGTCCCTCGGTCTCCCTCTACGATTTTTACCCCACATGCTTTCTTCTAATGATAAGTTCAATTCCTTGGTATCTCAGAATGTGTCCAACCAATCTACCCCTTCTCTTAGTCAGGATATGCCAGAATCTCCTTTTCTCCCCGATTCGGTTAAGCACCTCCTCATTAGTTACGTGATCTATCCATCTAATTTTCATCATTCGTCTGTAGTACCACATTTCAAAAGCTTCTGTCATCTTTTTATCTGAACTCCTTATCGTCCACGTTTCACTCCCATACAATGCTACACTCCAGACAAATGCTTTCAGAAAGTACTTCCTAACATTTAAATTAATATTGGATGTTAACAAGTTTTACTTCTTTAGAAACGCTTTTCTTCACATAGCCATTCCGCATCTTCTTTACTTCTGCCATCAGAAGTTGTTTGCTACCCAAATAACAACATTCATCTACTTCTTTCATTGTCACATTACCTAATCTAATTCCTTCAGCATCGCCCGATTTTCTGACATTGCATTCCATTACTTTCGTTTTGTAATTGTTAATATTATATCTTCCTTTCAAGACACTGTCTATTCCATTCAATTGCTCTTCCAGATCCTTTGCGGTCTCTGACAGAATTACTATGTCATCGGCAAACCGCAATGTTTTTATGACTTCTCCCTGCACTTTAATGCCCTCTCCAAATTTATCCTTCCATTCCTTCACTGCCTACTCAATGTACAGATTGAACAACTTTGGGGAAAGGCTACAACCCTGTCTTACTCCCTTCCCAACCTCTGCGTTCCTTTCTTGCCCTTCGACTCTAATAACCGCTGTCTGGTTTTTGTATAGGTTGAATATAACTCTTCGCTCTCTATACTTTACCCCTGCTACCTTCAGAATTTGGAAGAGTGTATTCCAGTCGACATTGTCAAAAGCTTTCTCCAACATACCTTAGTATATCTACAGATCTTTCTGGGGGCGCATATTTGCAATAAGAGAGAGTTCGTCAGAAAAACAGCTCTAGTTAAAAATTTATATTTTTTGGGACAGTAATAAACGTAGGAAATCGCTTTATACTATCTTACTCTCAACTAGCTTTTGGCTGCGACTTCTGAGGAAAACGGATATAAGCCAAAATTTACAGCAAAAATATGGCTAAAAAAGCAGAAAAGATTATCCGATGATTTCCCTTAGTATAAACACATCCCACATGGATACTCATGTAACTACGAAGCACATTATTATTCCCTGCAGTTTCCAAACATTAAATGCAACTTTGCCGGTAGAATAAGCCGCCGTCAACACTTGCTCTATTCCAGTTTTTGCATAAAGCTGCAGGAAACAGTGAACGATGCTCAGAGGGGATGACTTTTCAATTCTACATTTTAACTGTGAAAATCACAGGCAATTTTCAGTTATAGTTTTCTGCCTCTCCGACTTTATTCTGTAGCTACTTAGCTATGAAAATTGTAGTACGTTCCGAAAAGCCATGACCTCACTACAAGTTCTACCAACCAGGGAGCAATATAATTCTGTTTGCATCCAGATACAAACAAAACTCAGTGACTACGAATGCAGCTTTATCAGCACGGGGACTGAGTGGTCGATGCAGTGGCTCACACCTCCAATTCGCGTTCTTGAGAACCCGGTCGACCATCGAGGTAACAGGTTTCTGCAACTAGCCAGCCAGTTCACTCCACGCAAATACCAAAATGATTCCTTAAAACGCGATGGCCAATACATTCCACTAGTAATAAATCAGGTTAAGTTCCGTCTGTTACAATCCTTGCTCTGGACGGGGCGTAAAAAGTCCTTCTTCTTTCTTTCTTTTTTGGATATGAAATGAGCAATTCGGTCGGATTCTCCTTGTGAACAATTATGTCTGAGAAACTACCAGCCTCATAAACAACATTTGGCATGTTCCGCGTTTACTCCACGATCCATCATCCAGGGCTGCGCGCTGTCCCTGCAACGCAGTGTGTAGGGGTGCACTCATCTAGTCGCTTGCTAGCACACGGTGCCACGATATTGGTATAGTTCAACATCTATAAATATGGCAGTCCGCATTAGCAGCTTCTTTTAGTGCATTCATTCTGTTTATGTAATTCAAAATGAGGGGGGGGGGGGGTTCTTCGACATGATAGTATGTAACATTCCCTTGCCAGCGAGTAGGATAGCAATAGAATCTCTCAGCTTTTATTTCTTTCTGTATTCGCTGATGTGGGCGAGTGAATCCCTGAAGCTCCCTAAATTTTTTACCTTGGCTTCGACTGTAGACTGTTCATGGTTCAGAGCCATGCTGAAAGGTCGTGAACCACTGTTTTAGATGCGTATGGGTGCCAAATTGCAGACAATGCACAGTATTCTGGCCTTTGCGACTTATTTATGGAGTCACCCTCGTAATTTACCCTTCAACTTCGCTAAATATAAGTACAGTATATGTATTTTCAAACTACCATCGTCATTGACTGTGTTTTGTCGCAAATTTTAAGAAGTATTCTGTCGATTATTTTAAGGCTATAGGCGAGATTTCGCGTGTGATGTTCGGAACGCTATTTGAGTAACCAAAGAACTGCACAAAGCTTGTTATTGACCTTTTTCTCATATCTTTAGAAAGCTGCTTGGCAGATCTGCACACATAGTGTAATGAAACTGGCAAAGCTACTGTCTTACATGAGTATAGGAAAATCCCATTCACACGATAAATCAGAAACGCCACCAAATCCTAACTTCATATTTATTACTTAATTTGACTCCCAAATGATACGCAAATGTTCCGCAGAAAATCACCGTGTAAAGTTTATATTATGAATATTCAAAACAACATCACGTTTAAGTACTGTTATGATAGGCCTCTTCCTTATAGTAAATACCGAAGTCTGATTTTAGCATATAAAAATTTAGGCTACGGGAAATCCTAACGTCAGAGAAACCACCGTTTTAAATATGTTTATAAAATTTTAATACCCACGAACAAAAGTTTGGATAGATCACCAGCAAATGAGAATAAGGCACTTGCATATACCCATATCATTTCCTTATAAGCACAAAACTCTAGCTACATGCTTCACAATACTGCATGTCTGTTTTCTAAATTTCTTACAGTATTCCCGAGATTTATTAGGCAGAGGTTTTGTACAACGCGTCTATCCACATTTTTTAGTCTTTGTTTTGTAATCCGAATGAATTAAAATGTAAAGTTGTGGATTTTTATCTTTCACAAAGTAAAGTCTTTGGGTAAAATTAAAGAAAGTATTTACTTCGCATCGTTAGTGGCGTTAATGAGTAAACTATAAATAAGTAAATATAAATATTTATCAAATTATAGTATTTTATTACAGATTTTTAAAGTATATGCAATATTATATTTTACGATACTTCTTTCCAGACAATGTTAACTGTTCGTCGACCACTAGGCTTAATTTACATTTTTAATGTATTACCCCGGGATAAAACGGCATACAATTGTCCATGACTAAGAACTGGATCAAGCAGTATTTTCTTCATTTTATCACTATTTAAATGTTTACTGGTTCACAGTAATAGCTATACATTTAAGTATGAAGTACACAAATTGTGTTGAAGTGGTGTGAATTCAACAGGTTACCAGGTGGGAAGAACACAAAATATAAAAAAACGCAAGACTGCAAAAGGCGAGTAACCTATATTTATTTCGATTAAAACAAAGTGAACTATTTATAATGTGTTGCGGTTACATCAGTAAGAAAAAAATATATTTTCCAGATATGGAATCCACTCATGATGCCCTAAAATACAGTGCGTAATTCGTATGGAGGTAATAAAAGGATTTCAGCAAGAAAACATCATTTCTAAAAACAAATAATTCGGCTTTTCTTGCTGAAGACGGCCACATAAACAATGTTGTTAACTACTGTTACGTTATATACTTTACGTGCTTAAATATTGTTTAAGCCAAGTGCATCCCTCACTTTATTTGTTAATAAATTGCACCCATGCGTAGCCGGAATAGGACGCTTGTTTATATTGTAAATATAAATCGACAGTATTGTTCAAGAATTGTAGTTTGACCTTTGCTCATCTGTTACATATGGAGTTGGGTTACAATATTTCAATCTTTCTCAAGGCAGTTGAGCCATCTGAAACATTAAAAATACACTTGCCTATGTGACACAAAACATCAAAATATTGCTGAAATAGCGATGATCGCATTTTTTAAAATAAAGTTGCAAAATTATATCAGTAATCGCTAGAAAGGCGCCACATCGGCTAATATGGTCAGAATGTGCTGGCCTTCTGGTTAGATGTAACGATGTTAATTATTAGTTTATTGTTTAGTTGCTGTTGTACAATTCAAGAATAGACTCCGTTCTCGAAATGTTGGTCGATCTTTACAGTCCCCCCGCCCCCTCGTGGACACACTTCGAGTGTGTTACTAATTTACATAGGCTTATTCTCAACGAATTATCCAGGTCGTGATTTCTCGTTGTAAATTGCCTAGATAGCGGAAACACGTCTCTGAAATAAATTCCGGGGGGGGGGGGGGGCGGGGGGGGGTTGGCTAATCATGTTCGTTATATTGAACGGATATACACTAATACTGTCCGATGTTGTATTTGGAACCCTAAATACTATGATTTAGTTTCCAGCTAGATCTACTTGAAAACAGTGTTTTCCAAGGCGAACTCAGATCTTTAATAGGCATTTTATACTCAGAACCGATAGCAAGTATGGACTGTTTTCTGCTGTCGGCGGAAGAGAAGTATCTTTATATCTCATTACACAAATTTTTCTGACTTTATGTTTATAGTGTGGATGAAATGCTTATGCCATTTCACTTATGGAGAATAGAAATAAATAATTAAATGATTCACAACCATCGCAATTATTTCAGTGGATCTACAGTACAATTAAAGAAAGGATGTAAATCATCGAATGTGTAGGCTTACCAACAGGGCAAAATATTAGAACGCAACTTGAAAACTGACATCCGTAATTTTGTTTCTGAAATTACTGTTAATGTAATGTAATTAAAATCGCAAGTAATGTTTCAAGAACTGGTAATCTAAATTGAAGTTATTAATGATAAATCTGAAGCATTGAATTAAAATTTGTGATGCGGCCGGGAATCGAACCCGGACCTCCACGCTTACTAGGCAGACGTCTTACTGTTAGACCACCACACCACTAACGATTAAGGCGCCTCAGAATCCTTAATCGTGAGTGGTGCGGTGGTCTAACGGCAAGACGTCTGCCTAGTAAGCATGGAGGTCCGGGTTCGATTCCCGGCCGCATCACAAACTTTAATTCAATGCTTCAGATTTATCATTAATGTCATTGACATATGCGAGACGAAAATCCGACTCGAGGATTGTTTATTTGTACTAAATGGAAGTTCTTAGGATGAATACTAATTACTAAGCCATTTACACTGTCACAAAACAGCACACAGCTTTACGCTAAGGAAACATGATGTAACACCCTGTGCACCATCTGGTGATTGAATACGGATAGGTTCGATAACCGATTCATGGAATAAAATTATGTCAAAAACGAACTGGTTGCAGTTTTTCTGTATTGGTATATTACAGTATACGTTCCCATTCGACATTTATTGTGCTGCTTGCTATGTTTGCGGTTAGGTAACAACAGCCAATGTTAGAATTACATCAGTCGTGGAAGTGGGAGCCAACTCTAGATCGCGCGCACTCACCGTCCTCCGATTTAAATCTGCTCTTCCTCGCTAAACGCGGCTTTTTTTCCCGCTGCGCGAGTGCCATAAAAATTGGCAGCTGCCACAGGAATGACCGGCGCCACGTATGACGCAGGTTGCGTTACGCGTGTAACGCTACGGCCGGCGAGCGGTACTAAATAATCAGAGCTATCAGCCGTGGCGAAATTTCTGTCAGCGTGACACGCCGTCAAAAAACCATAAAATTGTTTACGTTACGTTCATACAGTCAACTGCCAGCACCAGAGATGCATGCAGGGTGTTTCGTGGCTTGATTTATGAATAAAGACCAAATGAAAGTTTATTTGTGGCCGCTCTGATATACGACTAGGCGAGAAAACTTCCAGAACAAATTCTGGCCATAAATGGATTTATTAACGAAACTTCCTTTTTCTTCACCCACACTCATGTTTTTGGCTATTGTGCTGGAGGCATTTCCTTTCGTGAACGACATAAGAGAGCAAGTTTCAATAGCGTTCTTAGAGTGGCTGAGTGTGACCAACTTTTGACCTTCATTATTGGATTGAACTCTGATGCCTACACTGTTTACCGTTGTCGAGAGAGAGCTAATAAAAGGAATCCCTTATCATAACAATCGTCTAGGGCACGTTGTCGTAGCAAATGATTTTCTGTAATGCGGGGTCAAAGAGTCACCAAATCCAGTTTAGGACACCATTAGGTGTATCACAAATTTATCACATGACTTCCGCAACCGAACATAAGTGCAGTTCGAGACCTACAAAATTTTATCATTGGACAGGTAAGAGAAAATATTCCTGTTAAACATGCTTTCCAGTTATTTGTTGTAACGTTTTAGTTATTAATTCTTAGAAACTAATAAGTTTCAATCAGTTACAGGTTTTATTGTATGCGCGTTCCATGTGTAGTATTCACGACAACTTGTTACCAAGTAAATATGTTCTTGTTGTGGTCTTATTCCGTAGACTGAACTGATGCAACTCTCCACTCTACCCTGTCCTGTTCAAAGCCTCTTCACCTGAGAATACGTACGACAACCTACTTCCCTTGAGTCTGCTTACTGTGTTCGTCCCTCGGTCTCCCTCTACGATTTTTACACCACACACTTCCTTCTAATGTTAAGTTGATGATTCCTTGAGGCCTCATAATGTGTCCCACCAACCTATCCCTTCTCTTAGTCAGAATACGCCAGAAACTACTTTTTTCCCCAATTCTGTTGAGCACCTCCTAATTAGTTACTTGATCTACCCATCTAATCTTCATCATTCATCACATTTCGAAAGCTTCTATCATCTTTATGTCTGATGTCCTTATTGTCCTCGTTTCACTAAGTGGAACAGAACAATCGATTAACAAAGCAGATAAATTTTTTCCTTTGAAAATCTACGTAACTAGACGTTTTCTGGCGTAAGAACTCGGCGGTGCCGGTGATTATATTCATTCTAGTCTTATTTTAGTCCATCAACCTCTGTCCATATTCTCCTCGGCGGACTTCCGTCCCTTTCACCTGCATCTGTAGCGAATATGGGTCTGTAGTTTCGTTGTCACGCAACTCTTAGATTATGAGGTCATATCTTCTGAATAATATGCCCTACTGTAATACAATTTTCCAGGTGCATGACCAAATATTTGTAAATGTGTAGGACTCAACTGCGTGGTTATTAGTCTGTAGCTTACGAACTACTTAAACTAAGGTAAACTAACCCTGAGGACAACACAAACACCCATGCCCGAGGGGGGATTCGAACCTCCGACGGCGAACAGCCTCGCGCACCACAGCACGGCGCCCGAGTACGCACGGCTAATCCGCCGCGGCTGTGTAATATTAGTAAACCAACTGCGAAAAGTGTTGCGAATAGATTTGGATGAAAACAAGTAATAGACTGTATCACGTGCGTGATAGGACCATTTTTCATGCATCTCATTCTTTTTGACATCATATTTCCAGAACTATGTAACGCACTACGATAAAATTTTAGACGCACACTCGCCGACAAGTATACCATATGCAAAAGTCTCGTGTATACGGGTAGCAAATATACATAAATACTCCGCAATCCACGGAAGGTGCGTGACGTGTCCACGTATTGACAGATGCTGTAACTGACTACAATTCAGATATAAATTGTCACCTTATAAATAGTCAGTTGAAGCATTTACAACCTCTAAATACGAAACACCTGATGATGGCATAAAAGCCGAAAGATATCTTGTGTGAGAAATAAATATATAATTAATTACAGTGTTTGGACAGTCCTTCCACATTATGTCAATATACGACAAATCTTATCGTCACGCCGAATGTCACAGTTTTACTGCTTGAACAGTAGAAAAGTAGTGAGCGATTAACTTTTTTCCCTTTCTCGATTTTATAATGGTTGCCAAAGATAAAAAGTTTCGTAAAGGTGTGAAATTATATGTAAAGTTTGTTACAAGTTGCTAAGTGCTGTCGTACACAAATAGTGGATGCACGAAATCTGGTTACAGACGCGTCGCGGTCTACCCTTCTTTTTGCACCCCTACTCCTTTGGAATTTAGGAGATTCTTACCAACCCCTTCTCAAAGCGTTTGTTGCCTGACAGTAAGAAATATCTGATTAGGTTTGGTTGAACTCAGTTTAACAGGAGTCTGACATAAAAAAATAAATAAAATAAAATAAACGCGCTAACCAAGTACCCTGCTTTGCATCCTCTGGTTATGTGGAGTGAAAGGAAAGTTCCAAAAAACTTTCCTCAGAAAATAATATATTGTAAATATCAGATTGTTCACCGATTCTGGAACATGCGAGGGGTAATTCCCAGTGTAGTTCCTAGACAACACCGTATTAAAACCTGCTTTACACAGTTTTGTGAGTACTATTCCTTAAAGTCGCATTGTTATTGAGGAAAAACATGCTTCTAAAACGACGTTTTGCTATTTGATGGAGCATGTATCAACTTTAGAGGCATCAATCTCTCCGACTTGTAAGTCGTGTTACGCTGCAGTCTGTGTTCAGCCAAGAGTGTGAGTGTGCATATGGTTCGTGTTATTTTATTTCAGCAGCGAATTGTCTTGTGTTTGGTGCTGTGGTGAAGATTATGCTAGCATTATTAATATGACAGTACTAAAAATCAACTAAATAACTTCGAAGTAATAATATAACTACACAAATGTGGGTTGTGCATGAAAAATATGACATAAATATTATAACTGTTCGGTCAAAAATATTAAAGAACATTATTTTGTGTTTAGGGCATTGTATTAAAACATAAAGTACTGAATTTTATTTTTTTCAAAGCAGATTTCATAATGTGGGACTGAAAGGGTTAAAAAAGAAAGAAAAAAGCCATCGCTTTCAACAGTCAGTCCATCTACTCCCTATACGTTCTCCCTGTGTATCGTGACGAACCTGATGTTCCTAGCATTTGATCTCGAACGTGTAGCACTGAGTGGTCTTGAATTCAAATGTTCAAATGTTTGTAAATCTATCGGACCAAACTGCGTGGTCATCAGTCCGTAGCTTACAAACTACTCAAACCTAGGTAAACTAACCTAAGGACAAACACACACAACCATGCCCAAGGGAGGACTCGAACCTCCACGGCGAGCAACCGCGCACTCCGCAGCGAGACGCATTAGACCGCTCGGCTACTCCACCGCGGCTAAGTGGTCTTGAATGTGAAGGTGTGATTGTAATCAGAGAGCATTTCTTTCATTGTCGTATCAATTATGCCACCCAAACGAAAAGCGATTGGCCGATCTACACCTTAAACAAAAAGGAAAATGACATAATGAGCTTCATAAATTCAAAAGTAATGGTAAACTACTAAAGCCCATGTCACTGCAACGTATACCCGGTACCGAGCATTTTTTTTCTTTCCATTCTATTGCAAAGCATGATTGATTAATTAATATTTAAATCAAATGTTTGTAAATCTATGGGACTTAACTGCCATGGTTCTTATCCCTAAGCTTAGAAACTACTTAAACTAAGTTAAACTAACCTAAGGAAAACACACACACACACACACACACACATTCCCCAGGAGAGACTAGAAACTCTGACGGCGGGCAACCGTGAAAAGCATGCCTGGTACAGCTAGTTAATATTAAAATCGGTACTTCTATTTTCGTGTTCACATATTACAACTGATATTAAGATTAATGACGTATCATTGAAACAAGTTAATGTATTCACATACCTAGGAAGTAAAATTACACCGGATGGCAAAAGTTCAGCAGACATATAAAGTGGAATTGCGCAAGCTAAACTAGCCTTCAACAATAAACGGGTGCTTCTTACATCAAGAACTACAAAAGAAGAGACCAAAAAAGCATTTATAAAATGCTATGTGTGGAGTGTGGCATTGTATGGCTCCGAAACTTGAACACTCGGCGTTTGCGACAAGAGAAGACTAGAAGCATTTGAATTGTGGTGTTGGAGGAGGATGCAGAAAATACCCTTGGACGGCCAAGATGACAAACGAAGAAGTTCTTAGAAGAATCGGCGAAAAAAGAGCACTTGTGAAAACGATAATGAAGAGAAGAGACAAGTTAATAGGTCATCTGTATAGGCACAATGAGTTTATAATTAATATTATGGAAGGGATGGTAGAAGGAAAAAGAGGCAGAAGAAGACCCAGATTGCAGTACTTGAAACAGATTCAAAGAGATATAGGAGTGGAATCATATCAGGAAATGAAGAGGCTATCCGAGAACAGAGAAGTGTGGAGGAGAAAAACTGCTGCCAACCAATTTTCGGACTGAGAACGAGAGAGAAGATATTAATGTTGTGATTTTCTGACGAGTATGGAGTAGTGCGCACAGTGGCGTATATAACGGGAGGAGGGCAAGGGGGGTCTGTCTGCCCCCCCCCCCCCCCCAAAATAATGAAATATAGTGAAAAAAATAAGTACGCTATCTGAATTATTTTAATGAATGATCTGTGAAGGCATCGTCGTGGTAGACAGTCATGCCTGCCTGTATTGGTGAGGGGAGCTAGGTAGTAGTGGTGTGAATTCCATGCCCGTTTTTTTTACAATAAAAAGCTGTATCTCAGTGAAATAAAAGGGACTTCAGCGGAAATTATCCTCTAAATATAAGCAGCAAAACTGATACAAAATATCATGGGATGTCTACTTAAAATTACTGATGCTTACATTAATCCCCCGAATATATATTTATAAATGTGAATGTCTGTTCGGTGTACTTTTATCACGTCTGAACCACAAGACATAAAGAGCTAAAAATGTGTACAGTTACTAATGTCTAACCGGGGAAGGCTTTAGGCACGGTTTTATGGAGATCGGATAGCTATTTATCTACATATATTAATGTGAATGTCTGTTCGGTGTACGCTTATCACGTCCGAACGACAAGAAGCGGAGATTTAAATATTTGTACAGTTACTAATTTATATCTGAGGAAAGTTTTAGGCACGGTTTTATAGCGATCTGATAGATATTTAGTAATTTGAAGAATATAACGCGAAATGCGGAACAATAATTACTCTTCGAAAATTATATTTTCTCTTTGAAACTGGTTTTATTGGTGGTATTGTTACTTGAGGGTTGATAATGATAAAAGGGTGGAGGATGTTGGGATGGAAAAGTTATCGATGTATATAAAATTCTACGTGTGTGTGTGTTAATATTTCGCTCTGCAGCGAAAAGTACAGAACGCAAACGAATGGTCCGTGTGTAATTGTTGTCCGAAGTCTCTCGTTATACACCATAGCAGTTCCCTGCCGATAGTTGTAAGGGGGTGGAAGATAGGCTGGTTGAAAGTCATCAAATTATTTAAAAAAATCGAACTGAAGGCCAGCGATGACGTTTGCATACAGCGAAACGTGATGCCGCAGACCATATCTTTGGTCTATGCGTGCTACAATGTCTTCAGCTCTTTCTCTGTAATGATAAGCATACGAATAAGGAAATATAAGAATAAATAAACAAAGCCGAAAAATGAAATTTCTTTTAATACATCTCTTTAAAAAAGTCGATTTGACGTTTCGCGCATTACATCAAGTGATCTATCTGTGATATTATTACAGTCATTATTGTTGAATTTCCTTTAATCCCTTCAGATATGTCATTTCAGTTCAAAAGACTTCAGTTTTCAGTTCGTCTAGCTTTTGCCATGACAATTAACAAAGCTCGAGGACACTCATTAAACGTCACAGGAATCCATTTACAGCCCTCATGTTTTTCACATGGTCAATTATACGTCGCTTGCTCAAGGGCGGGCAACCCAAAAAGTCTCTACTTTTACGCTCCAAATAATACTAAAAATAACGTAGTTTACTAGAGTCGCCCAGCGGACGTGGTCCAGAGCACACCTCTCCAGTAGCGTAGCAGTAATTTATCAGTTGTAAGTGTAACCGGCTTCTCTCTAGAAGCTACATATTTTTACTTTTCAGTGCGTTTTCCCTTGAGTGCATTAAATTTATTGTGTGCTCGCGTTTTTGTTTGATTCCTATTCGCGTTAAATATCTGGTTAGTGTATTATTCCGCCGTGTGAATCGCGTCGCGACAGTCGTCTGTCTTTATTTTCTGATTAGAAGCGACATATAGTATTTTGATTTTCGTCTACACTTTCTCGTCTCAATTTGTAAAGTTATACTTTGCTGTCGTGCGTATTGGATTCACATCCGCGTTCTAACGAACAGTTTAGTTTGAACGCATCGCGACTGTAGTTTTTGCTTTTGTTGGCATTGTAATCATGAATAGGGACTGTGACTGCTGTATGCGGATGCAGTCTGAGCTGGTGACACTTCGCTCCCAGCTTCAAGCTGTGTTAACCTCGGTTGCACAGTTGGAAGCTGCGATCGATGGGCGTCGTTGTTGTTGGCCGGCGGTGGGGACCGAACGGACTCCCGTCGTCTCCACCGATCGGCCTGCGGCAGCGACATGCCCTGAAACTGCTAGCAGTGAGGCAGACATCCCACCCGTGGTTGCGTGGGAGGTTGCTCCAGTGCGTGGCAGGAGGCGCAAGAAATTCCGGGGGACCGATCGTGAGACCTCCCCGGTTCGTCTTGCGAACAGGTTTGAGGCGCTGTCTGCTCAGGACGACGTTCCTGAGTCGGATGGTGTCTCTCACCCTGTCACCACCCAGCCTGCAAGATCCGGGCTTTCACAGAGGGTGGGTTTACTTGTAGTTGGGAGCTCCAACGTTAGGCGGGTGATGGAGCCCCTTAGAGAGATGGCTGCCAAGGAGGGGAAGAAGGCCAACGTGCACTCCGTGTGCATACCGGGTGGAGTCATTCCAGATGTGGAACGGGTCCTCCCGGATGCCATGAAGGGTACGGGGTGCAGCCAACTGCAGGTGGTGGCTCACGTCGGTACCAATGATGTGTGTCGTTTCGGATCTGAAGAGATCCTCTCAGGTTTCGAGCGGCTAACTGAAGTGGTAAAGACTGTCAGTCTTGCTTGCAAGATGAAAGCAGAGCTCACCATCTGCAGCATAGTTGACAGGACCGACTGTGGACCTCTGATACAGAGCCGAGTGGAGGGTCTGAATCAGAGGCTCAGACGGTTCTGCGACCGTGTAGGCTGCAGATTCCTTGACTTGCGCCATCGGGTGGTGGGTTTCCGGGTTCCGCTGAATAGGTCAGGAGTCCACTACACGCAGGAAGCGGCTACACGGGTAGCGGGGGCTGTGTGGCGTGGACTGGGCGGTTTTTTTAGGATAAAGAGCTTCGGGGAAATAGAAAATGGGCAATCTCAAAGGGTTCAGGTGGATCACAGGAGAAATGTAGATCCGGAAACTATCGGTATAACAGTTGTAAATTGTCGTAGCTGTGTCGGGAAAGTTCCAGAACTGCAAGCGTTAATAGAAAGCACCGAAACACACATCATTATAGGCAGCGAAAGTTGGCTCAAGCCGGAAATAAGTTCAGAAGAAGTATTTTCAAAAGATCTAACGATATTCAGAAAGGATAGATTAAACAAAATAGGTGGTGGCGTGTTTGTCGCCGTCAAAAGTAGTATTTCATGTAGCGAAGTTGAAGTTGATAGTTCGTGCGAGCTATTATGGGTAGAGGTTGTACCCAAAAATCGTAAGAAGTTAATAATCGGTTCCTTTTACCGGCCTCCCGACTCTGACGATACAATAGCAGAAAGGTTCAAAGAAAACCTGAGTCTAATTACAAAAACGTACCCGACTCACACGATAATAGTAGGTGGTGATTTTAATTTACCCTCGATCTGTTGGCGAAATTATATTTTCAAATCAGGAGGTAGGCATAAAACATCGTCCGAAATTGTACTCAACGCATTCTCTGAGAATTACTTCGAACAAGTAGTTCATGAGCCAACTAGAATTGTAAATGGATGTGAAAACACACTTGATCTCTTAGCAACAAATAATCCTGAGCTCATAATGAGCATCAAAACGGATACAGGTATTAGTGAACACAGAGCTGTAGTAGCGAAATTGAATATCGAAAGTCCCAAAGTTACCAAAAATAAACGCAAAGTATATTTGTTCAGGAAAGCAGATAGAAACAAAATACATTGCTTCTTGAAAGACAGCTTCCACTCGTTTCTAACACTAAACGTAGGTGTAGACCAGATGTGGCTAAAATTCAAAGAAGTGGTATCGACAGCAATTGAAAGTTTTATACCTAATAAATTAATAAAAGAAGGAGGCGATCCCCCTTGGTACACAAAACAGGTCAGGACACTGTTGCAAAAGCAAAGGAAAAGGCATACTAAATTTAAACGAACACGAAATCCCCAGGATTTGCGATTGTACTCAGAAGCTCGAAATTTAGCGAGGATTTCAATGCGAGATGCCTACAACATTTATCACAACGAAACTCTTTCTCGTAATTTGACTGAAAACCCAAAGAGATTTTGGTCATATGTTAAATATACTCGGGGAAAGTCACAAACAATACCCTCACTACGTGATAGTAATGGCGATCCTGCCGATGACAGCGCTACTAAAGCAGAGTTACTAAACTTAGCTTTTAGAAACTCATTCACTAAAGAAGACGAAACCAATATTCCAGATTTCGAATTACGAACAGATGCCGTAATGAATAACATAGAAGTAGATATCATCGGAGTAGTGCAGCAACTAAAATCACTTAATAAGAACAAGTCTTCTGGTCCGGATTGTATACCCATTAGATTTCTATCTGATTATGCTGAAGCGATAGCTCCTTACTTAACAGTCATATACAACCGCTCTCTCATAGAAGGATCTGTACCAAAAGATTGGAAAGTTGCACAGGTCACACCTATATTCAAGAAAGGCAGTAGGAGTAACCCACTAAACTACAGGCCTATTTCATTGACGTCAATTTGCAGCAGGGTTTTGGAACATATCCTGTATTCAAATATTATGAATTATCTCGAACAGAACGATCTTTTGACCCAAGGTCAACACGGATTTAGAAAATATCGTTCATGCGAAACACAACTAGCTCTATATTCACACGAAGTGATGGGTACTATCGACAAAGGTTCGCAAATCGATTCCGTATTTCTTGATTTCCAGAAAGCTTTTGACACCGTACCTCACAAACGGCTTTTAATCAAATTGCGTGGTTATGGTATATCGCCCCAAATTTGCAATTGGATAGGGGATTTCTTGTCTGAGAGGACACAGTTCGTGGTAATCGATGGTAAGGCATCGACTAAAACAGAGGTGATATAGGGCGTTCCACAAGGTAGTGTTATTGGTCCTCTGCTATTCCTTATTTACATAAACGATTTAGGGGAAAATCTAAGTAGCTCTCTTAGGTTGTTTGCAGATGACGCCGTCATTTACCGTCTAGTAAAATCATCTGAAGATCAAAACCAACTGCAGAACGATCTGAATAAGATATCAGTATGGTGTAAAAATTGGCAATTGACTCTAAATAATGAGAAGTGTGAAGTCGTCCACATGAGTACGAAAAGAAATCCGTTAAACTTTGTTTACAACATAAATCAATCAAATGTGAAGGCCGTAAACTCCACAAAATACCTAGGAATTACTATTACTTCAGACTTAAACTGGAAAGAACACGTAGATAATATCGTGGGAAAGGCGAACCAGAGACTGCGTTTTATTGGCAGAATCCTTAAAAGATGCAACAGAACTACTAAAGAAACTGCATACACTGCGCTTGTCCGTCCATTTTTGGAGTATTGCAGCCCAGTGTGGGATCCTTATCAGGTGGGCATGACGGAGGACATCGAGAGAGTCCAAAGAAGGGCAGCTCGTTTTGTATTGTCACGATACAGGGGAGACAGCGTTACGGAAATGATACAGGATCTGGGATGGGAATCATTAGAACAACGGCGCTTATCGCTGAGGCGTGGGTTACTTGCGAAACTCCAATCGCCAACATTCTCCTCCGAATGCGAAAATATATTGTTGACTCCCACTTACATAGGTAGAAATGATCATCAGAATAAAATAAGAGAAATCAGAGCTCGAACAGAGAGATTCAGGTGTTCTTTCTTCCCGCGCGCTATTCGAGAATGGAATGGGAGATAAATAGTATAATTGTGGTTCGATGAACCCTCTGCCAGGCACTTAAATGTGATTTGCAGAGTATCCCATGTAGATGTAGATGTAGATGTAGAATGCCCTAAAATAAAATTAAAATGAATTTCGACATTACTCTCACCATACGTGTTGAGATATTGCAACACAGGCTATAAGGAACAGTGTATGTATTATTTATTGTAAATCATTAAGCACTTCACATAATTTTATTTTTTTATTCGAATGTCGATTAAAAATGTTTGTTTCTAAAAAAGGTATTGTGTTTCATTTCATCCTTCAAAACCAGTCTCATAGCACACTACTGAAAGATAGCTTATCTATCATAATCAACCAACACGCGAGCGGAGCCGCGGGTTTTCAGCTAGTACGCTACATTCGCCACTGAGTGCGCACGATCGGCTGTCGTAGCTTTGAAAAGTGCGCCAGGAAAGCAGCAGCGGGCAGCAGACAGCGCAGGCAGCAATGCGCATGCGCGGCCGCGCCGGCTGGCTGCTGTGGTGGGGGCAGCGGCAGCGGTGAGGGGCGCGCCACATTTGAATACAATGGCGGCGCCGGGCTGCGCGCGCACCTCGCGAGGGGAGGCTCGCGGTCGTGGTTCGAACCCCGGGCGCTGCCTTTTATTTTCACGTCTCCGCGGCACCTGGGGGAGAGGTCCTCAGCTGTACGCCAGATGAGGGCAAAACGGCGTCGCTTTTCAGCCACGCGGGCGCAGATGGCCCATTACGCAGAGTGGCTGTCTCCGCCCGGCCTTATTGGTAATCGTTGCTGCTCGCTTATCGCGCAGTCTGGCACGGCACGGCTAGCGGTGGGAGGCCGTCGCTGGAGGCACACTTGTCAACAATCTGCTCATGAGAAGGCGAGGCAATGCATCGAGTATCATAACATCCATGAGACATAAATTAATAAAATTCAGCAACCAGTTGCTTGTGATTATTTATTTTAGACGACCGGTTTCGGGCGCTTGAGTGCCCTTCTTCTCGTCTCTATACAGGCAAACAAGTGGATTGGTATACACTTTTTAGTATGTAAGTGTTAATTTTATCCCATTATATGAACATATCTTTTATTACAATCGATTTGGTTCCAAACTGCTTCAAATTTCTGTAACCGACTTTTGTACGTTTTATAGCCTTTACTGTATACCAATCCACTTGTTTGTCTGTATAGAGACCAGAAGAAGGGCACTCAAGCGCCCGAAACCGGTCGTCTAAAATAAATAATTACAAGCAACTGGTTGCTAAATTATATCAATTTATAACCTGAACAGGTGCTGAAATGGATAAATTACTTCATCCATGAGACACTATTCTTACTGTGCCCTAGCTTACAGGACTCTCCAGAGAATTATAACATGTAAAAACTCACAATGTAGCTGTATTTAATTTCTATAGTGTCAGACACAAGCAGTTGTAAGGTAAACATTACCATCACAGTACGGGATGCAGGGTACAGAACAAGCCAGCTAAGTAATGATCTCATAAGGTAATTATCTACGGAGAAAAATATTTTACACTCTGCTCACATTGCCTGCTGAAACAAATAGTCTCTCAATGTTGAGTATACCGGTTAATATGATTGAAATCAGCAAGAACAACGCCTGATACCAACATACGTTTTGCACTACATTCTCATAGAGCGAACCAATGCCTGGATTCTCAATATCTGTTTGGAGCGAAAATGTTCAAATTGTAAATCTATGGAGCTTAATTACTCTGGTTATCAGTCCCTAGGCTTACAAACTACTTAAAGTAACCTAAGGACAAACGCACACATCCATGACCGACAGAGGACTCAAACCTTCGAAGGTGAGCAAACGCGAGCTCCGCACCAAGGCGCCTTAGAACCCTCGGCCACTCCACCGCGACGCTTGGACCGATTGTTGATTTGAATCAAAAACTTTTTAAGAATATATAAATTTTTACTCATTTCGACATATTTGTTACTCGTGCCATTTTTTTGATCAAATCTCTAACAATTATTACAAATACCCGCCTACACACAACTTGTAAAATTTTGCATTGAGCTTTACTTAGCTCTAAAGTCAGGGTTTTTCTTTATTGACTAAAACACAATGTTCTTTGCAATTTTACCAGGCTTGACTCCATGGTGGAACTGGTGCTCAACGACTGTAATTTGAACTGTAAAAATTTTTTAAGCAATCAGTCGTAAGTATTATTTATTAACATATCTAGATTTCGACCACTGTATGGTAATTATAATGCTTAAAATAAAACGATTAAAATACATAAAACATCTCGAACGAAACATCCAACATGGGGTCGAGATGTTTTACGTATTTTAATCGTTTTATTTTAAGTACTGATAATACCACACAGTCGTCAAAATCTAGATCTGTTAATAAATACTACTTACGACTGATTGCTGAAAAATTTCTACAATTCTTTGCCATTGGTTATAGTTTTAGTGAGTATCTTGTACATTAAGGCGAGAAGTCAAATAAGTCAATTGTTTGTGTATTCTATCCGTATCGTTTCTCTTGAAGTATAATAATAATAAAATAAATTTTGTACCAGTGTAAAGGAATTGTCTTTCTCCTTAAGTATTCTATGAATAGTTTTGTAAGCTCCATCTGTCATCTATTTCCTCCACCTTTAATCAGATCTACCGAAGACAACAATATAGTACCGACTTCCCTTTTTTATTAACGTCTACATGATAACAATTTAAACGCCGCACACAGGACTCATCAATAGACTTTCAGGGTATTTATCAGTCTTTCCACTACCGAACAGCGTGCGGGAAAATGAATATAGTCTTTTCGTCCGCATCTTATTTATATTGTTTTATTAAGATACATGTTTCTCCCAATGAAGGTTGGTGTCAATAAAATTGTCTTGCTAAATCGCGTTAATACAAAACGAACTGCCTTCCTTCTAACTTTTCCGCACAACATTAGCGGAAGACAAACATAGTGAAGATAATCTCTGTAGTAAGTTAATTATTAATTACATAAGTGTGATGCCAATCAACTTCAATATTTACTTCGCCAAGTTCCTAATTAAATCTATACGTGTGCAGCTAAACTCACAGAGTAGATTTTCGTAATATACTGTGCAACTAAAATTTAACTAAATTTACAGCTATTAGATTTGCGTAATATATTGTGCAACTAAAATTTAACGGGTTCCTTTTAGTACTTACGTGGACGATGTTTATTATTTAGTCAAATGTTTTTTTAAGCTTATGGTACTTAACTGCGCGGTCATCAGTCCCTAAACCTACAAACTACTTGTGAACTTACTTATACTAAAGACAGCACAAACATCCATACACGAGGGGGGATTCGAACCCCCGACGCGGAACGGCCTCGTGCGTCTGAGCATAGCGCCTCAATACGCTCGGCCGCTCCGCTGCGGCTATTGTCATCTGACCTTTTCGCACCATAGATAATGAATTGTCTAAAGTATTTTGCAATTAGTTTTGATGTTCTGACGGATTTGTGAGGCGGAAAACGACAAAATTAGCTGCAAACAATCTAAGGGGGGCTGCTAAGAATATCTCCAAGATCATTTATACAGATTACGCTTCCTTGGAGAACACCATAACATTGCGTCAATTACTATCAACTTTCTGGCAGTCAGTCGTGGATCCAGCCGCACAACTGCGACTACTCCATAACCACGCTATCTAATTAGATACAAATATAAATATATAGGCGTCTTAAGTTGTTTCAGAGCGTCGAAATACAATGAATGTCGGTGGTTGAAAATTTGTGCGAAATCGGGACTCGAATCCATTTCTTTTTTCGCGCAGCAGTCGCCTTAAAACTTTGCTTATCCGGATACAGTTCCTTCCTGCCCAAAATATCCAACTACCGCACACTGATGTTTACTGCCCCCCATCCATTCTTCCTCTTGGTAGAAACTTTACTTGTATTTACCGTTATGAAGAGGACGTTAGAAATGCATCTGCGCAGAATTCATATGATGGCTAAAGTACGAAGTTATTGTATGATCTCAACATTCTCTGAAAGGGAACTAACTGGACCGGAAAACATGCTTTCATTGATTTCAACTACGGCTCTGCACCGAGGATATCTGCTATTAAGTTACTCAGACAGTTCTTTGGTGAACGATATTTGGGAAAGTTTGACACTTCAAATGACTGTTTGCCTAACGTAATTTTATTTTCCTCGTCTCGGTTGCACAGTGGTAGAGTGCCAGACTACAAATCCTAAAGGACCCACCAGGTCCTACGATTTTTATCTGTCACTTTCCAATTCTTTCACCTCTGGCAGCATTGCTCATGTGAAATGTACCGAGTAGCACCGTGGTTCGGAACCCACGTTAAACTGTAGGTCCCCCTATAACTGGCTGGGTAAGTTCGAAGGTCGAAGGAAGGCAATGGCATACCACCTCCAAATACGACCATGCCTAGTAAAGCACTGTGGTGTTTGTGGTGTTCAAACCAATCTTCAGATTGTTGACTGCTTTACCTTTATGTTTATTTTGATTAACTACTACATGCGTCCTTGTCTCAACTCCTGGGTGCAGTGACATGGAAAATAATAGTTTCATTTCTTCACTGCACTTGTAACTGAATGTTGCAGTGACGCAAATGAGTTAGAAATACGTAGTTAATTTTAAACGAATAAAAGGAAACAAATATCGTTTTATACTTGGAAGACAAGAAAGTGAAATACTACCTATTATACGAATCTCATTTGTCTAGGTCTGCAAACATATGAAATGCGCACACAAAAGTGTAAGTTGTTATGATTATTTGCAGAGATAATGACGTAAGACAATACAATATTGTGCAGAAATGTGTTTTATTACTTATTATGTCATTTACACTGGACCAAGAGAAAATAGTATTCTGTGATATTTGATCGAAGTAGCTACAAAGAAATACCTGTTACTCGAAACTTCTTGTATTTGGTTTTTGTAGACGTCTTACCTGTAAAAGAAATAATTTCAGTCACTTACTAAACCAAAAAAATACAGTAAACGCAATACAATTAGACAGGAGAAAACTAATGCTCGTAAATGTTAGACGCTGTTTTCAAGCGCTAGTGTGTTGTTGTTACGCTTTCACAACGTAAACATTTTGTAACGTATATCAGTCTGAATCCACAACATCAGAATGCGACTACGAATAAAACAACTAGAACTGGAATTTGTGCAATATGTAATGTTTTCGTGTTGCTCTCTCTCTCCCTATATTTGTATATCAACAATGGTTCGTAACAGCAGACCATATTAAATACGTTAATTCTTTTTAACTATATCAGATAATGCAACAGCTGTTAGTAGTCGCTACACGTGTCTTCTGAAACCTGGTCTTCTCCCGTCCTCTGCAATACCAACATCAGAGATAAGGACAAAAGGCACTCTGAATCACAGAGCGAAACAGATCACCCTAAAAAATGTAAATAATAATGTGTGATCTAGAATAATTATTATTAATAACAGCAGTTTTTATGAGATTTAACCTTAAGATCTTACGCAAATGTCTCACAATCGTGTCGATAACAGCAAGCTGTTTCTCAAGCACCGACATAGTTACTTTACTAACTGGGATTACAATTTGGGGTCCTTCAGAAGCAGCGAAGAGTTAATGACGAACGATTAATAAGCGTGACATGTAACATCTCAAATGATATTGACAACAGAGTAAAAAAAAAAAGAAAAAATTGGAGTAGGGTACTTACCAGCGCGCCCATGATATTTTGATCACCGTTGTGTAGCATGTAAAATTGTTATCACAATGTAATAAAAAAGGGAATTTTGTGTTTCATTTGGATGTACTAAATTTCACTATAAAGCGTAAACGTTTTCCATAGTTTTGTACATACATTCTCTCCAGGTCAATGCTTATGAGGCTCAGTCGGAGAAACCAGTGTCGGATTCTTCTTCCATCCATGTCCAGCTGTTTAAATTTTTCGTTTCTGAACTGAACGTGGAATGCTTGTTAAATTCGAAATGTTTTGTGTAGGTGATGTTGGATAGCTTATAGATAGTTTAGAAATTATATATTGAAAAGACACAGCTGTACCTAATATTTTATTCTAGACAATCGATTTCTTCCCAAATCACCTATCTTCGGGTCTCAAAAGGCTATTAATATTACATTTCAGCAGTTGATATCACAGTGGCACTTTACATGATGCTCCATATACGTTGTTTACGGGACATAAAGATATTAACCGCAGCACCTAAGATGCTGGAGTGTACAGATACACTGCTTAAAAAAGAAAGAAAAAAATGTGGAACAGCTTATGAAGTGTCAATTTTATTGCAATTGTTGAAACGCCTGGTGAATACCCATTTGAGACCTAAAATGGCAAGATTTTGTATATTTGTATATTTTAAATACGCATTTTCTAAGCTTGTTAAATTTCTTAGCTACATGAGACGCCATGAAGATTACAACATAGCAACAGTATTGTAAACACAAATAATAAAGCTACGTGAGACGCCATAAAGATTACAACATAGCAACAGTATTGTAAGCACAAATAATAAAGCTCTTAAATTTTGGCCGCGCGGGGTGAATACCCATTTGAGACCTAAAATGGCAAGATTTTGTATATTTGTATATTTTAAATACGCATTTTCTAAGCTTGTTAAATTTCTTAGCTACATGAGACGCCATGAAGATTACAACATAGCAACAGTATTGTAAACACAAATAATAAAGCTACGTGAGACGCCATAAAGATTACAACATAGCAACAGTATTGTAAGCACAAATAATAAAGCTCTTAAATTTTGGCCGCGCGGGAGTAGCCGAGCGGTCTGGAGCGACACGTTACAGATCACGCGACCTCCTGCGTCGGAGGTTCGAAGCCTCCTTCGGGCAGGGATGGGTGTGTTGACCTTAGGTTAGTTTAACTTAGTTTAAGTAGTTTGTATGTCTAGGGACTGATGACCAACGTAATTTGGTCCTATAGCATTACAAACATTTGAACATTTTTTTCTTAAATTTTCACATGCATGCTTACAGTAGGAAATGACAATGATTACATTGTTGCTGTTGTTGTGGCCTTCAGTCCGGAGACTGGTTTGAAGCAGCTCTCCACCCTACTTATCCTGAACCAGCCTCTTCATCTCTTCATAAGAACGGCAATTTACATCCATTTGAATTTGTTTACTATATTCATCTCTTGGTCTCCCTCTGCGATTTTTACCCCACACAGTTCCCTCCAACGCTAAATTCACAATTGCTTGATGTCTAAGAATGTGTCCTACCAATCGATCCTTTTTTTTAGTCATGGTATGCCACAAATTCCTTTTCTCCCCAATTCTGTTCAGTACCTCCTCATTAGTTACGCGAGCCACCAACCTAATTTTCAGCCTTCTTCTGGAACACCACATTTCAAAAGCTTCTATCTTCTTGACAGCGCTGTTTATCTTCCATGTTTCACTTCCATACAACGCAACACTCCTCACAAATGCTTTTAGAAAGGACTTCCTTATGCTTAAATTAATATTCGATGTTAACAAAGTTCTCTTTTTCAAAAATGCTTTTCTTCCCATTGCCATTCTGCATTTTATATCCCCTGTACTGCGACCATCATATGTTATTTTGCTGCTGAAGTAAGAAAACTCATCCACCACCTATATTGCCTCGTTACCTAAACTAATACTTCAGTTTCGCCTTATTTTCTTAGACCGCATTCCGATATTGTTAATATTCATCTTATATGCTGTTTATTGACCAAGTTTCACTCCCGTACAAGGCAACACTACACACAAAGGCCTTCAGAAACGACTTTCTGACAAATTAATATTCGATGTTAGCAAATTTCTCTTTTTTTTAAAACGGTTTCCTTACCACTGTCATTCTGCAGTTTATATCCTCTGTACCGCGACCATCATGTGTTATTTTACTGCCCGAGTAACAAAACTCGTCTACCACCTTTATTGTTTCGTTACCGAATCTAATTCTGTCAGTATCCCCTGATTTTCTTTCACTTCATTCCATTACCCTTGTTTTGCTCTTGTTAATGTTCATCTTATAAGATTCTTAGGACACACTGTCCATTCCGTTCAATTGCTTCTTCAAGTCTTTTGCTGTCTCTGAGAGAATTACAATGTCATCTGCAAGACGCAAGGTTTTTATTTCTTCACCCTGGATTTTAATTCCTTCCCCAAATTTCTCCTTGCTTTCGTTTATAGCTTGCTCAATGTACAAATTGAATAACATTGGGGAAAGGCTATAACCCTGTGATTACATTATTTACATGTTTAAAATCTCGATTAAATAGAGTTCAATATCACGAGTAAAGCGTACACCTGATTAATTGTTGAACACAATGGCTACAAAGACCATAAAAGTGGCGCCGAGCATTGCGTTTGACTTGTAAACATTGGCAGCGTACGTGACACGGCCATATGGAATAAGTGATGGAATAATTTTTTGCCGTTAAGTCAGCCACAATGGAATGGTTCACGGAATGACTCAACTATCTCGAGATCGCCTCTGGTGCTGGGTGTTCGAGAGCGGATGTGGCGAAATGAGTGACGATCTTGCCAGCCTGGCACTCAGAGTGCGGCTGCAATTGAGTCGCTCGGTCGATGACAACACACCGGCCTGCTGTCGACTTGATTATCAGGTCGGCGCGTGATGCGAAACTGAATGCAGGAAACGAACGCCGGGGACAGGTGCACCGCTCAGGAAGGTTGCCGCCGCGGCCGAATGACCGAGCGCATTGAGTGGCTACGCTCCGATGCGCGACGCCGTTCCCCGTGGGGGTTCGAATCCTCCTTCGGGTATGGATGGTTATGCTGGCTTTAGTATAAGGTAGTTTATAAGTAGTTTGTAAGATTAGGGATTGATGATCCTGCAATTAAGTCCCATAACCTTAACAAACATTTGGACATTTTTTTGAAGGCTGCCACACTGCTGTGCCTCGGTACAACATTTCGCCGGCGCAGCTCGGTGTCATCATCATGCTTGTGCGCCAGGTGGGCTGCTATCCCTTTCGTACCTGCCAATTTTTCACACGGGAGATATCAAGAACACACAGTGGATTCGGTATGGCGCAGCATGTCGTTATGTTCTCTACTTGTAACCATGGCTGTGTTGTGTCATGCGGTTCAGTGCGCTCGAAATGTTTCAGAATGTGAATTTTAACCTTGTGTATGGCCATAAGGCATATTTTTTCTCCTTTGGAATTAAATGCGAAAGCTTTTGGTAAACTTTCGATGTCACCTGGAGAAATCAAAAAGGTATGCCATTTTTTTTTAATTCTGGATTATTGTCACAAAGGAGTATGACTGACATTCTTTTCATTTCATACCACATATAGTGGTCAAGCCACAATCACTAATAATTGAATTTTTTTCTTTACGTGACTAGTTTCAGTGAACTACGACCCCATTTTAAGCTGTATAGATAGAGAAAAGTCAATATTAAAATATGATAATAAGTATAACTAACATTGTCCTTTAGATATATTTTAAATATGTATAGTTTATTCAGGAACTGGACCAAAGCCCATCCGACCTCAACTGGCTGCTGTATTCAAGGCCTATAATATCAAACCATTTTCGATCATTAAGTTAACCAACACCTTAATGCAGCAAGGAATACTGTACTGCTATAACAGATGGTACTTGTGCTGTACTGCGTTGATCATTTGGCATACAAAAACAAGCTTGTCATAAATGCAAGCGTACGCTTTCACGGCCGTTGTCACTGTCAATAAAATTCTTCTGGGTATGAGACCGCGTCGTCATTATTTTTATAAAATCTACTGACGTTTCGGCCACTGTTGCAGGCGGCCTTCATCAGAGTCGCTGTCAGACACAGACCCTGATGAAGACCACCTGCAATAGTGGCCGAAACGTCAGTAGATTTTATGAAAATGACACGGTCTCATCCCCAGAAAAATTTTATTGACAAAGCTTGCCATAAGTTTGTAATACGCAGCACTTGGGGGAATGGATGTAGACCACAGTACGAATTTGTACTGTGTTCTGTACACACGATGTCAAACTGACAGCTTCTGTACATCTTGTGTACAGAACACAGTACAAATTCGGTTGGTTGGTTGATGGGAGGAAGGGACCAAACAGGTAGATTATCAGTCCCAGTACAAATTCGTCTTGTGTTCTATTAATAGCTCCGTTCCTAAAAGTGCTGCATACTACAAACTTACAAGAAGCTTGTTTGTGCATGGCAAATAATCAACGCAGTACACCACCAGTACAGTACCACCTGTTATATCACCACAACATTCCTTGCTGTGTTACGGTGTGGATTGAAGTGTGAAAATAGTTTGATAATGATATGTCTTGGGTGTAGCAGCCATTTGGAGGTCGGGTGGATTCCTATACGCGGGTTTGCTGCTTTGCTCAAGTTCCTGAATCAACTATTTTTTTAAAATATATTTAAAGGGCAATGTTAGATAGTACTTATTATAATATTTTAATTTGTGACTTTTCTCTATCTTTGAGAATTGTACCGTAGTACACTGAAAGTAGTCAGCTAAAGTAAAAATTTCAATTATTGGTGACTGTGGATTGGCCACTATATGTGGTATTAAATTTAAAAAAAAAAGATACCACAGTATGTTGTTTGCTTCAACTGTAGTAAGTTTCTGAGCCCACTGTCGGGTCGGGTGTAATGAGGGGTTATCTCATAAGACAGACAGTAACAATTTACTGACTGAATAGACACGACTTCTGCGTAGCTGAACAAAATATGGGCAGAGCATGTAAGAATAAAAAGGAAATAAAGCAAGTACTATTATTTTCGTATTTACATCTTAATGTCAGACAGGACCAGCAACTGGGATGTGATTGAATCTGTATTACAATTCTGATAAAGTTGCATTTTATGATGTGGCAACTACTTTCGAACCATCAAGTTCATTCTTGAGCTAGCCTATTGAGCTTTTTTTCGCGACGAGGAAGTTACACATTGGTAACACACTAAGAGTGAAGTTTGTTTGGCATACATATCGCAGATAAAGCAGTCGTTTATTTGAATACTGTCGCCAACAACCACTGGTAATGAAGCTTCAATAAATAGTCTGGCATGAGAACGCGCAGCACTACGAAATGAACTTTAGTTTGCTTGATGTTATTTTCTGGACAGTATGTGCACCTTCTGAGTGTTATTGTCAACTGTTAAACGTGTTGTTGTGATATTACTAATGTATACGCACGCGTCTATGTGTATGTGGGGGGGGGGGGCTGCCTTTAAAATTTTTCAAGGCCATTGAAAGGGAATATACAGACCATGGAAATATTGTCTACTGGAACAGATTCAGGGAGATGACAACCTGCTGTTGAAGACATGTGTGAAGAAGTCCAAATCCGGTTCTAGCTTTAAAATAAAAATATTTTATAATTATTTTAGGTGCATGCGTCATTCATAAATATCTGCGTATGACAAAATAACCTCTGAAGATGTACAAAGTAGCCCGAGACAAAACCTTACGGATCAAAATTTTAAAGGACTATGGCCAAACAATGTGTGTTACGCACTAGCAGTTAGTACACAGTTAGAAATATTATGAAAAGAGATAAAACTTCATACAAATAACAAATCGTGTGATCGTACTGGGTGTTCAGGCGGATCTGTTTGGTTTTAGGTTGGTTGTTTGGTGGTTTGGGACGGGGGGACCAAACTGCTTGGGTCTTCAGTCCCCCTGTGGAGAGGGGAAGGAGTGAAGATAGGAAAGGAGGGGAAGGGAAAGGAAATGCAGTACAGGGAGGAAAGGAAGAAAGACTGCATTAGCTCGGGGCCCTATGTTCGCCACGCACGTACTCACGAAAGAACCGTGAGCCTCCGAGGTTGTGGTGGGGGGAGGTGGGTTGGATTTAGCCGACCAATTAGTGAAACAGAACTAAAAGCCCAAATGAACTCGGACAAGTGAAAGAGGTGAGAAATGTAAAAGTAGGAAAACTTTTCCACCTGATCCAATTTAGAAATAGGGTTAACTGCTGATTTGCTTCTCGACTACAAAAACATACACCTAGTTTTTATAACAGAGGTGTTGCCGGTGGTGGGAATAGCAGCTGGAGCATCAGTAGTTAGTAGGCATTTGGAAATATTATGGCAAGCAGGGTTTTGATAGATTGGAATGTAGAGCTTGCTAAAAGATGGATCAAAGAAAGAAACAATAGGAAACACATCACTGCATATTCGAAGTTAAAAGTGTAGTAATGTTTAGTCAAGCAGCGGTTTGTTCTTAGCGACTAGGATGCTCAAAACAAAAATTATTTAGTCGTTAGAAGGAATTTTGTTCTGCTTTGGTCCGCGTTTGTGTCCTTGGGAGAGGGGAAGGAGGGAGAAAGAAAGAAAAAAATATGATACTGTCATAGGCGCAAAGTTGTTTTGAACACAATAGGGTTTCATTTGGCGTGGTCATACTGCAGGTGGTTGCTGTTGCTTTACTCCGGCCTTTGAACTGAAATAAGCAATTAGTTAGAAGGGACTTACAATTTATGAACCACGTTTCAACTCAGTACTTTACGCAGTGAAGTAAGCACTAGTTTTTGTGCTATTTACCTTTGTCGGCAGTTTTATGACAAACTTTTAACACGGAAACGCTTCGATGCCAGCAGGCTTCACTAATGATACCAGGGTGCTAGTTTGTAAGTGCAAATAACGCCTGGAAGAATGGACGGAACACAAATAGCAGTTTTTACTTTGTTCGCTTTTCAGTTGCAGCGTGACGCACAATGTCACCTTTAGTAATGTAAGAAGTCGATTTATGCACAACCCTGAAGCTTGGAGAAATGTTTATGTAGTTTCGGATAGAATATCCAAACGCAATTAAAGTCAGCAATTGTTCTGCGAAAGCTTCCCAGCTGCAGTAATTGTTCTTTGCTCAAGCAAAAAATCCTGTTCCTGAGAAGGTGTCTCCCATGAAACTCTGATGAACGTCCGGCAGATTTTCATTTGCTTTTGCGTTAGTGGAGTGATACAAATGGTAATGTGACAATGATTGCCTTTTCACTCATTCTTGTTTCATTTTCTTAGTTTGCGAACTGCTTTAAGTTACCCTTTCCCCACACCGAAAAAGAGAGAGTTAGATGTCTCTTTACGGCCGTAACTTCTCGCAGAACAAAAGCCAGGGAAGGAGTAAATAGCGTTGACAAATATCCCTTATTTATCTTTCTGTGTACTTATATCGCAGGTATTGAGGTTTGAAGATATACGGAGGAACATTTGGCTTTGGCTGATGAAAGAAAGCTTAAGGCTGCTACTCAGAGTTAATGATCTTTTAGGTAACATTAACTGCAATCTGAGACCTTTTTTCATATTATGGTTCTGTTAAACGATATAAATCTGTGATCAAAATACTCAGCCAGATTTCGAAACAATGCTTTCATTTCAGAGGGGGGGGGGGGGGGGAATTATATTTATGAATTTTGTAATATTTAGTCTTCATTTTTGTACTTCTAAATTTGCGTATTAATTGAATGAAGCTCCAATGACTATCTTTACATGCATTGTGCAGAAATCAAATCCATGTTTGCTGAAGGAATGGATTTACTGGATTTAATCCTGGTCAGGCCATCACCATTAGTCTAGAACAAAACGTTTATTAGGTCCACTGCGCGAGGGACGTCACGTTGTGCTTAAGACATGAAATCGCATCCCCGTTTAAAGTATCCATTGTTTCCAGGAAATATGTAGACTAGACTTGCGCATAATAGTTCGCGATAGTTCGTTCTTTTAGTTGGTCCGCTCCCAGTGACGGCTGAGCGGCGTGGTCTGCGCATGCAGGTGGAGGGAAAAGTTCCCCCACCTAGCCGCTTCCATGCGCTTGCTGCTTGAGCAGCTAACGATATCACGCAAACCAAAAGAAACAGTTTGTGGATAATTTCTCGCGTTTAAGTTTAGCGTTATCTCTATATCTTGGCATTATGGAATTTATTAGTCAGATATTGCAGAGTGCAGAATACTTCAAAGCAGAAATTTTGCAGCACTGAACTATGTAACTAGCAGGCAGACGCTAACCTCGAAATGGCTCTCATCAGCAGAAGGCAAACACGTGATTTTTCATTCTGTTCGCGACCTATCGCTCATATTTTAGTTCGCGACCTATCGCGCATATTTTAGTTCGCGACCGGTAGCTCTCCTTTTAGTTCGCAGCTCGGCCGCGAAGTAGGTCGCTCTTTTTAGTTCGTCCGCTCGTTTTAGCTTTTGCTACCGCTACTAAAACTACAGCTGAGCTGCATCTCAGCTCGAAATGATGACAACCTGCAGAAGGAAATAACGCGATTATGCGCGCTCTCGCGTCCTCTCGCTGTTACCCGTCAGTCTTCGCAAAAGGAGCGGACGAACTAAGAGGCGAGGGATCTGCGAAATAGTTCGCGTAGTGTGAGCGCTCTTCCGAACTAGTTCGTTCGCGAACTACACAAGACTGATGTAGACTGATCCTCTACGTTAAATAAATAAAACCACTTCCTAATTCGTTTCTCAACTGTGTGAAATCATTACCTGTGTTCTACGTATAATAACCTATTAGCGACGCTAAACCAGACTATATATATATATATATATATATATATATATATATATATATATATATATATATATAACAATAATAAAAAAACCACACTTATACCTTCCTTTACTTTCTGGTGTAATCTGTCATAAAATGTTGCACTAGACCGAATAGTTTGCTTCTGTTTTCCAAACAATTTTCAGAATCTCTGTTTAATTGTGTGTAGAAAAGAACAGCTTTTTCAATGAAGCGAAGACGGCTTCAATAATATTTAAAAATTTAAAATATCAGACATTGAAAAGAAAGACGTCGAATGGGAATCATTAGAATCTAAGAATAAGAATGATTGAGCGCAATTGAGACGTATTAATAATATTAAAACATAATACATTTAAAATGTGATATGCAAAAGAAATATGAAGAAGTCGAAATATCATAAAGTCATTCACAGGTTACCGAAATGATTGTAAGACTAACAGTTGCGGCTAATTTTTGACGTAACAATGAGGTCGCCACTTCCGTAAATGTTTCCATCATTCTTTGCCTAAATTATTAAAGCCAAATACCTTTAATGATACGTAATTATCTCACAGGTATTGTCACTTCGTCCCCTAGAGCAGCTTCAGATAACGTATGTCTAGGTATATACAGGGTAGTGCAAGTAAAGGTGGACAGGAGAACAGAGTTCCAGGGTAAAAAATAAAATAAAAAAAAAAATAAAATAAAAATGCAACGGAAAGCAAATATAGTATTGACTTTAACAGATGCTAAAAGTGACCACCATTCATTTCATCTCTTGGCAGTTTTGGGCCCTGGTCAGCAACTTGCAAGAGGAGGATCGAATTTGGACTTCTGGAGATGCTACCATTTCTTCCGAAGTGTTCTACTGCAGTTCTTGAAGACTGTGAGGACTGTTACGATAGACGTGCCAGCTTCCCACACGAAGTAATCGCTCTCTCACAAATAAGGTGACCTGGGTGGGAAACTACAACCGCGAGCAGCCTCACCTCTGCTAACAACTCTGTCAGGTATGAAAATTGTATAGATGTGTTCTAAGCTTCGACATGCTGTACGGACAGTCAGTCCATCCCGTTCGAAGCAACTCTAGGTATTTCCTTGCTACGTTAATGGTGCCACAAATGGTTCCAAATTTTGTCAATGTAACACTCTGATACCAGTGTCTCATGAGAACAGAGGCGAACAATAATGCGACGTGCAGACACTGCTCTCGACACCCAACCTTCTGATCATGCATCGGTAACTCGTGGAAGCTGTGTGGTTTTTCCGCTGCCCATAATCTGTTATTCTATATAACATTTCAGGTGAAACAAGGCTTTACCAGACAAACAACGGATCCATATCCAAGCCATTCATTACTAAAGCAGGCGCCGAGGAGCATATCTTCGTTTTAATGCGTGAACAACAAACAATGGGCCCTACAGTGGGCCTCTGAAGCATTTTCTGATGAACTGAAGGAAATATTTTGGTGTCCGATCCCTTTACGATTTTTTTTTTTTTTTTTTTTTTTTTTTTTTTCGAAAACAGATCCTGCCAGACGTCTCTTTCGGTCTAAGCGTTGCATAGCACTGTTACACCATTAAAATTCTCTGCAAACAACCGAGCACATCGTTTGTTGACAAATAAGTTTCCACCAAGGAGGTTAGAATAAAGGGAGATGGCGTTATTATGCGGAGCACATACGTCAGTTGCAGCCTGTCCGCCATCTTGGTGTGTTGTGGACTGCTATTTCTCCGTTAAAAATATGCGTTACGTCGACCCTCTTACTGTTAATGCGTTGAACTGAAGGTGAGTGCAAAGTATGTACTTACAAACAATATACTTCTTGAAAAAAATAGTAATAAATACTAATCATAATATATTTCAAAACGGATAATGTGCACTCTTTAATACGCTGTACATCACGGCCAAACCGCCGGACGTTGTATTCTTGATTTAAGTGACATAAAACATTAGCTCTACAATACGAACACTTCTCCATGACATAGCAATATGGCGGAAGCAGGCTTCACTTTTTCAGTCTAAGGGCGTCTCCCTGTATTCTAACCTCCTTGGTATCCACGATAACACCGTTCGCTCCAGTGCGAGCCCGCGGTGGCCGAGGGGACTGAGGCGCTCCAGTCACGGTCTGCACGGCCACTACGGTCGGGGGTTCGAATCCCCCCTCGGGCATGGATATTTGTGCCGTCCTAGTTCGTAAGTAGTTCATAAGTAGTTTGTAAGTTTAGGGACTGATGACCCCGTAGTTAAGTCCCATAAGCTTAACAAACATTTGATTTTTTTTCCAGTGCGAGCACCATCGTTCTGTTTTCGCTGCTCCACTTACGCTGACACACCGCACTTCCCTCTGAACCAGCTTGGATCACGTGGCGGGCGTACATGTGGTATGCGTCTCACGGCGTGTGCTTACACGCATACATCCACGTCCACAAATGTTCAAATGTTTGTCAAGCTTATGGGACTTAACTGCAGGGTCATCGGTAACTGAAATTACAAACTACCTTATACTAAAGACAGTACAAACATCCAAGTCAGAGAGGGGATTCGAACCCCCGAAAGGGAGTGACCGCGCGTCGGAGCATGGCGCCTCAATCCGCTCGGCCACTCCGCCGTGGCTCCACGTCCACACGTATCCACTAGTCCGGGACGCTTTTATTTGCCCCACCCTGTATATGCTGACGATTCTTTCGAATAAACCAGTAGAACAGATACCAGTTTTCGTTTTACAGTCATGTCAGTTGCGGATCGCGAGGCCTCCCTCGTCGGAGGTTCGAATCCTCCCGCGGGCATGGATGAGTGTGTTGTCCTTCGGATAGTTTAACTTAGTTTAAGTAGTTTGTAAGCTACAGACTTATAACCACGTATTTGTGTCCTATAGATTTACAAACATTTGCACATTACAAACCAAGATGATTATCTAAAAATTTCAAATGTTTGTTAAGGTAAGGGACCAAACTGCAGTGATCATCACTCCCTAGGCTTACGAACTACTTAAACTAACTTATACTAAGTACATGACACACACCCATGGTCCAGGGAGGACTCGAAACCCCGGCGGGGATCAGCAGCTCGCTCCACAGCAAGGCACCTTAGAGCTCACGGCTATGATTAGTTACCATTGGGCACTACTCCCATCAACGAGGAAAGTTGAAAAGTTATATCGCACCGGAATTCGAACATATACATATATACTCTGCAAATCACATTTAAGTGACTGGCATAGGGTTCATTAACCACTTTCATAACTTTTATCTACCGTTCCATTCTCTAATAGCGCGCGGGAAGTTTCCTGCATACTGGGGGGGGGGGGGGGGGGGTTGAGCCCTCCACTACGACACCCGAACGTAGTGGTTAGCACGCCTGCAGGGACTGCCCCCAGATCCACACACACTAGTGACGTACTGGGCCTGGCCACTCGTGGCATTTCGTCGATTCCCGCAAGAGTTCTAGCAGGATGTGCATCTGAACTGAAGAGACCTCTGCCCGTCTTCGTCTTTTTTATACACTCCTGGCTATTAAAATTGCTACACCACGAAGATGACGTGCTACAGACGCGAAATTTAACCGACAAATGATTAGCTTTTCAGAGCATTCACACAAGGTTGGCGCCAGTGGCGACACCTACAACGTGATAACACGAGGAAAGTTTCCAACCGATTTCTCATACACAAACAGCAGTTCACCGGCGTTGACTGATGAAACGTTGTTGTGATGCCTCATGTAAGGAGGAGAAGTAATCTGCACGAACAGTTCGACGGCGTTCGCAGCAGCATAGACTATCAGCTCGGAGACCATGGCTGCGGTTACCCGTGACGCTCCATCACTGACAGGAGCGCCTGCGAGGGTGTTCGCAACGACGAACCTGGATGCACGAATGGCAAAACGTCATTTTTTTGGATGTATCCAGGTTCTGTTTACAGCATCCGTGTTTGGCGACATCGCGGTGAACGCACATTGGAAGCGTGTATTCGGCATCGCCATAATGGCGTATCACCCGGCGTGATGGTATGGGGTGCTGTTGGTTACACGTCTCGGTCACCTCTTGTTCGCATCGACGGCACTTTGAACAGTGGCCGCTACATTTCAGATGTGTTACGACCCGTGGATCTACCCTTCATTCGATCCTGCGAAACCCTACATTTCAGCACGATAACAAAACTTCATGTTGCAGGTCCTGTACGTGCCTTTCTGGATACGGAAAATGTTCGACCGCTGCTCTGGCCAGTACATTCTCCAGATCTCTCACCAACTGTAAACGTCAGGTGAATGGTGGCCGACCAACGGGCTCGTAACAATACGCCAGTCACTACTCTTGATGAACTGTGGTAGCGTGTTGAAGCTGCATGGGCATCCTGTACCTGTAAACGCCATCCAAGCTATGTTTGACTCAATGCCCAGGCGTATCAAGCCGTTATTACGGCCGGAGGTGTTTGTTCTGGGTACTGATTTCTCAGGATCTATGCTCCCAAATTGCGTGAAAATGTAATCACGTGTCAGTTATAGTATAATATATTTGTCCAATGAATACCCGGTTATCATCTGCATTTATTCTTGGTGTAGCAATTTCAATGGCCAGTAGTGTACATACAATTATATCGGCAGCTAATGTCAACATTTTCTTCCTCCACTGATGCCAGAGTACAAAAAGGACTGTTCTTTCGGACATGCCTGATATGTACATAAAAGGGTGCCAATATATGTCTGAAAACGGGCACTAAGTGTCCCAAAGCGGCCAAGTGCAACCTGTTGCTCCTGTTTTAAAAACCAAGTGAATAAACAGTTGCTGTGATGGACAAAATTTCTAAGTACAGAATATAAAAAAATTGGTAGGGATCCCTTTAGTGCAATTGCACCCCATGCACGACATCTTACGGTAGGGATGTAGATAATAACCACGCAGGTGAGGGGGACGGGTGAAGGAGGAGGCGGAGGGTGAAATGTCAAGCCATTTCAGCATTTAACCCCCTCAGAATCAACCATGGAGCTATCTTCTAATACTATTGTTATGTTTTAGTCGCTCACAGTGTAACGTATGTTTCAATTTTACACGTTGAAATGGCTTGACAGCTAACAGCAGATATTTTGGATACTGATCTGAATATACTTCAGAATAACCTCCCCCCCCCCTTACACACACACACACACACACACACACACACACACACACAGAGAGAGAGAGAGAGAGAGAGAGAGAGAGAGAGAGAGAGAGATTACGCAACCCATAATAACATCATTGGGCAGGCGTACCACGTCTGTATAGCGTGGATAAATTACAAATTTACGTCCGGTGGGAAGCGTGGTATGGTATTCCCTACAGATTTGGTAACCAGTGTCCGGATGACGTATTTGGCAGCACAGTCGCCTGGAAAGCAAGAGACCTGAGTTCGAATCCCGATCCACTACTAATCTCCAACTTTCCGCATTCGTTTACTTTAATGTGGATTGTATAATTTCTCCGTGTGTTGAGTAATGGTTAGGTCCTATATTACTGAATTCGCCGTGCATACTAGACACATTGCATCAATATTGTACGATCCTGGGAACCACGATACAAGCAACCTGCTTGTTGATATCTTACTAACCATGCTGGAGACAACTAGTTTCATGGTTATAATTAGTGGAACAGAGGAAAATTGTAGTTCAAAGATTACGCGCTGTGGGTAGCAGATGGGACGTTATACGGCGAAGTCCCACCCCAGGCGTTTATTTAATAAGGACCTTGCCTTGAGAGACAGGCCTCTGGCAGCTCTGACCGCGTCCTCAGTGTTAGGCAAGCTGCGACGTTACCTGCCATTACAGCGTGGCGTCAGGAGATGCACAGACGGCATATTAAACAACTAGAGGTAACAATTACCGCGCACTGTCAGGTAACTGCTTGGGTTGCATCGCAACAACGTAACAGATGTGCCGTGCTACTTTGACTGCCACAGAGAATAGCTTTTGTTAATTAGCGCTGTAGTCTACCTACGGACAGAGTGCTTGACTAATGTTGTGTTAAGACAGATATAAAATGTTTATCAGTAGCTCAAATTGTGTCCAAGAAATGTTAAGAAGATGCGTATGAATTACAGAATAAAGTCTAATCACTGTCAGTTTAGTTTTTAAGTGTATTGCTCGTTTCGATAACCAATACTCGAATGTCGAAGAAAAATGTTGCAGTTTGTTTCCCCGTATTTAGTAAAATCTTTTATCTCTAATGCCATGTTTTAACCTTTGGTAAATTAGTTCTGAAAGTAAATAAAAGTCAGGAATGAGGCATGTTGAAGATTCTATGACAAATTCTGTGTGCGTCCGTAATGTGGGCTGTTTCTCAGCTCGAAGGCAGACAAACCCACATCAAGTGCCTAATCATAATAATTAAAGTCATCCAATTAGTCACATGCAATGGAAGGGAATGAAATTGAACAATATAAGCGAAGCAACACTCGGCAAAAGTGTAGAAAAGTTGGAAAAGGTAATCATCAATTATGTTTGTTTACAAAGCAAGCAAGAATAAAAACAATAACGCTCCAGTAACAATGAAATCAGCACATTCTATTAGACATGAAGAAGGCTGGCTCTTTGTCACAAATACGAGTACACAAATGATGTACAGGAAACCACCAGACAAGGCAGACAGTAACCACTTAGCGTAACAAGAAGATGTGGCACACTCTGTCTAAGGGATAACTGCAGCAGCTGTTATACTATCAGAATGTAATTTCACAACAACAAATTAATGCAATCTGCAGAATCCCCGTTAAAAAATTTAATCAGTGCAATGTTTGACAACAGTTTTCAAGAATACAAAAAATATTTTCACAATTGCGAACTTGATTAAGCGTCAATGAAATTTGTTGAAGACATGAACATTTTGTCTTTGGCTGTTTCTTATCAGAACACTGAGAGCTCTCTCAGGGACATAATATTCATTTCGTCTTTCTAAATTTTTGTATTTTCACAGTTTGCAAACATTCAACATGAGCACTACACATGAAGAATTTAGCACATAGTGGAATGGACTGAAGTACGTAACAAATAAATCTATTAACTGAAACCTCTCTCTCTCCATCTATTTGTTACAGCTAAAGATTTCCGACTACTTCATATTATTTCTAATTGGTGTTGCCCCGTGTTCTTTCTTCTCGTTAATGTATCTTTCCTGTGTGAGTAAATATGCTATTGGTCTACCATAAAATTCTCGTGGAGACCATTGACACAATCGTGTTTCGAACAAATGAGTGATAAGACAAATTTTGTGGTGTGTTTGTGTGTGTTCCAACATAAACGCTGTTAAGAACGATGTTATGTATAAAATGACCTACATATTATAAGCAAACTCTTGAGGGAAAAAATCTGTTTCAGCGTTCTTTGAGCAAATAATTGAGAGGTTGGGTTGTGAACTGAGGGCTGAGCAGCAGCAACATCAGTAAAACGATGCAGCACCACCTCCTAAGCTACCTTATCATCTTCAACCCCATCTAGGAATTGTTGATGAACTGGATGAGCTGGATCTAATTATCACCAACATCCAGAAGCAGCCCACTGAGAAAGAGACATTTTGTAGTATAAATAAACAATCTTATTCAATAGCATAGACATTTACGCAATTCTCTCATTTATAAAGCAATGTCATGAATAACTGATGTGGTTGTTACAGATGATTACTATGATGTTGTTGATGACATCGGCGATAAGTGGTGAAGATGAGGGATATATGGCCAAATGCGCTCACTTATTGTTTGAGCCTGTACCTGGTTAGTGAATACATATTTATTTGTTTGTTAAACAGTGAGTGATTGAATGTACCCCATTACTAATGTATTCCCTTCTTCTTCTTACAGAAGATACTATCGATTTTACAACTGATGAGTCACACCAGCACGAAATACCAAACGTGTCCATCTAGAACAGTGTACTTATATATTCTGTACTGTTGTTGTTACAGGTCCATGGCTGTGGCATTCAAAGCTGTCAGCAGGCCCTTCCCCAGACCAGAGTGCTTGCACTGGCTGATGTACCAGTCTTCACAGACACAGCAGTCCTGCTAATACTGCCGCCCATGCATGGTATGCGTTCCCCAGCGTGTAGCCTTCCCCTTGCCCTTGCTGACCCCGTCTTCCATGGGGTGATCATCGTCGTCACCATCGGTAGCTAGTTTTAGTACTAGTATTAATAATCCTGTGGTTAGTGGTAGTCCTCTCCCTTGTCCTCTTAATGAAGTATGACATCAGATTCCATGTGTTATGACTCCTCAGTACTCAGAGGTCACTAAAATTTTATAGGACGCATCTCTTTCACGCAGATAGATAACCTGGGCGACCCATTGTGTTCCTCAAGGCTTGCTGCCCCATGTTATCCATAAAGGATCTGTGTAATCCCTCCATTAAAAAATGCTGCTCTTTCTTGTGCTGCAAGCTGTCCCATGCACCCACATGCTCTGGTGGCAATAATGCTGTAATTACGCGCAGCACTTCGATAACCGAGTGGTTTCGTGAGTACCATATTGAATTGTTTCTATGAGATGAAGGTATATGGTTTAGTGCAGGCACTCAACCAAGTTGTGCAACTCTACATTTATAATCAGTCTACTACTCAATAAAGGGAGGGCCAAAAACCAACACAAAGGCTAAGAGTGCAGTGCACCGACCACGTCCCCTCCATACCACATTCACTGACGCTTTCGGGCGGAGGATGATACGGTGGCCGGTCGATAACCCGTGGGCCTTTCAAGTCCTATGGGAAAGAGTTACCTTCTTAGCAATCGTATTGAACTTCCTGTTGATATTTGGGAAAAAAGGCATAGGGTGGCCAGACCAAGGAGGAAGATAAATATTTTTTTTCGATTGGTTAGTTATAGCTTGTGTTAGAAATTTATAGACAAAAGCACAGTACTCAACATATTACTATGTAACAAACGGTGAAATTCCTGGAAGGTACAACTTTTATGGTATAGAGTTCCCTATGAAACTTTAGGCAATTCTAAAATTCGGGGTCCAGAATACTACAGTATAAGTTTATAGCCTGGAGAAGCTAAGCAAGTCAGAAGATGATGAGGATAAGGAATTGTAGTTGGCTTCTCCACTTTTCGTAATTTTCAGGTGAGTGAAAACTACGTGTTAACATGCTGCTAGTTACCAATGGTGAAACGCAGTATTACATATGGATGAAAGACATCTCCTGCCTTCTCAAAGCTGAACCGAATAATCACCATGGTAAACAGTACCTCTGCTACAGGTATCTAAGTAACTTTTCAGCAGAAAAGTATTATAGAAGCACCTTGTAGACTGCAAATCCAAGAAATCGGTATGTGTTATAATACTCAACAAGGAAAATAATTTCATTAATTATTTTGACTGATTCTTCAATCTTTTTTTGGTTGAACATCATCATTTTGAATTAAAAATCACAGTAATGTTTCACAAGTTCACTTGTGATTCTTAATTCAGTAATTTCTGTAAGTTTAAGAACGTTCACCGTCAGGAAAGGTGTCCCATCACAATTTACAGTGATTGGAGTGTTAACTTGCATCCAATCACTGAATGTAAAGGTAAACCCTGGCCTCACATACAACCTTTTCACAAAACCATGTACTTTATGCTATAGTTTACCAAATTATGTGCACATTCCACCGCTCTCATGGAAACAAAAAATGCAGATCTTATTTAAGGAACAATTCTGCAATATGGTTCCTCAGAGTTCGAACAGACTGCATGGGAAGTTAAACTTTACCAAAGAATGTTCCAATGAACATGTTGCGGGAGGAGGAGGAGTTATGTAATAAGGCTGTAGATTGCCATATTTGCAGGCTGTTATTAGGTAAAAAAGTGGAAACTCCCCATAGAGACCACTGTCACATAACTGAGAAGTTCTGTGCCACAGTCCACAAACCATGTAACTTGAATTACCGAAAATCAAGACACATTCAAGTCTCTTCCAAAAAATGTCAAATTTCGACACTCACCTTTTAGTTGAGCATTTGGCTAAATTCGGTATGAAAAATGAACCTACTGATAGGGTAGAGAAATAAATCTCATTCGCCAAATGAATGACATGTTGAGACTCCACGTCAGGAGGATATGAACATCACTCAAGTTTGCGGATCCTGATGAGTAAAGGTTTCAACTTATAATACGAAAAGGTGGTTTCCCATTATTAGTATCTGGCCTGAACTGTATGGTGAAATTCTACGAAATCAAGCTGCCAAACACATCCGCATTTACCACTTCGCCAATAGGCGATGCCATAACATATGTGGAATTTAAGCATGCGCCGCGGTGGAGTAGCCGAGCGTTCTAAGGCGCCTTGCTGCTTGCCGTCGAGGGAGTCCTCCCTGGGGCATATGTATGTGTGTGTATTGTCCATATGTTAGTTTAACTTAGTTTAAGTAGTTTCTAAGCCTAAGGACTAATAACCAAAGAAGTCCCATAGATTTACAAACATTTGAAAATTTTTATAAGCATACACTGTATGTCTGGGGGGAATTCAGCATACCTAATTTGGATCAATACGCAAGGATTTATATGAACAAATATATGCGCTTACTTGCATATGTTTTTGAGTTCACGTGTGTATACTTAACCACATAATCACTGGGCCCACCTTGTATTACACGACACCAGGGTTGTCTTGGCATGCAATGCTCAATGAGATGAAAAGCATCGAACCTTTTACTGATCCAGATTTGCTTCTCTTCTTTGAACATGGGATATATGGGGTTCTTCCCCAGTGCATTCATTGGCACTCTACGGCAAATAACCCACATATGGGCAGGAGGTTCTATGTATCTTTCGATTCCAGTTACATTGTACATTTATACATTAACAATTTATAAGCACACGCCAACTGCTGGTTGGAGGGTTTCAGTGGGTGCCCATCGAAAAATCACCGTGATTAGGTGGCAAATTACTGGATCTCACTGCGGAATCTGATCTTGAGGCAGATATCGCATAACCAATTTGTTAGCATGATGTGGCAAGTGACTTGCCATTATATCCAGAGGAACTAGTTCCATCGGGAACCAGGAGTTCCATACTAATTTTAATGACCACTGCTGCAAATAAACAGAGGTGTGTTATTCATTACTGTAATCTGTAGAACTGCATCAAGTTAGGTCGTGGTCTTCAGTCAGCAATCTGGTTTGATGCGGGTCTCCATGTTAACCTGTCCTGCGCAAGTCTCTTCATCTGAGAATACATACGGCAACCTACAACCTTTTGAATCTACTTACTGTATTCGTCCCTCGGTCTCCCTCTATGATTTTTATCCTACACACTTTCTTCTAATGCTAAGTTGACGATTCCTTGATGTGTTCCACCAACCTATCCCTTCTCTTAGTCAATATATACCAGAAAATCCTTTTCTCTCCAATTTGGTTAAGCACCTCCTCATTACTTACATGACCTGCCCATCTAATCTTCATTATTCATCTGTAACACCACCTTTCAAAAGCTTCCACCGTCTTCTTGTCTGAACTCCTTATCGCACACGTTTCACTCCCGTACAGTGCTATACTCCAGACAAATACTTTCCAGACAAGGACCTTCTAACATTTTAACTAATATTGGAAGTCAACAAATTTCGCTTCTTCAGAAACGCTTTTCTTCCCATAGCCATTCTGCATTTTATATCTTCTTTTCTTCGGCCATCAGAAGTTATTTTGCTACCCAAATATCAAAACTCATCTACTACTTTCATTGTCTCATTAACTGATCTATTCCTTCAGCATTGCCAGATTTTCTTACACTACACTCCATTATCCTCGTTTTACGTTGTTAACTTTCATCTTATATCTTCCTTTCAAAACACTGTCCATTCCGTTTAATTGCTCTTCTATGTCCTTTGCTCTGTGTCATAGAATTAGTATGTCGTCAGAAAACCGCAAGGTTATTATTCCCTCTCCCTGCACTTTAATTCCCATTCCACATTTCTCCTTTCATTCCTTCACAGCGTGATCAATGTTCAAATTGAACAACATTGGGGAAAGGCTACGACCCTGTCTTACTGCCTTCCCTGCGACCCTTTCATGCCCTTCGACTCTAATAATTGCTGTCTGGTTTTTGTTCAAGTTGTAGGTGGTATCTGTCTTTCCCATAGTTGTACATTCTTTTACGGTCTTGAATTTCGCCTCAATCCAGTCCTGCTTAGCCAGTCTGCACTTCCTGTCAACCTTATTTTTAAGGTGTCTGTGCTTAACTTGATGTATTTTTATATTTTCTCCTTTCATCAACTAAGTTCAGTAACTACCGTGTTATCCACCTATTTTTTATTAGGCCTCCACTACACTCAAAACTCTCCATTCTTCTTCTACTGTATTACTTCCCTCCGTTTCATCCAATCCTTGCCTCATGCTCATTCTGAAACTCTCAACCACCTCTGGTTCCTTCAGTTTGTCCAGGTTACATCTTCTAAATTTTCTACCTTTTTGCAGTCTTAAGTTTTAATCTACAGTTCATAGCCAGTAAGTTATGAACAGAGCCTATATCTGTCCCTGGATACGTCTGAAAGTTTAAAAACTGGTTTCTACACCTTCGCCTTTCCATTATAAAGTCAGTCTGGTACCTCTCAGTGTCTCGTGGCCTCTTCTACGTGTATAACCTTCTTTCATGATTATTAAACCAAGTGTTTGTGATGATTTAATTGTGCTCTGTACAAAATTCACCAGACGATCTTCTCTTTCATTCCTTTTTCCCAGGCCATATTCACCTGCAACATTTCCTTCTTTTCCCTTTCCTACTACCGAGTTCCAGTCCCCCATCACAATTAAGTTTTCTTCCCCTTTAACGGTCTGAATAATTTGTTTCATCTCCTCATACATTTCTCCGATCTCCTCATCACTGGCGGAGCTAGTTGGTATATAACCTTGTACTACTGTGGTCGGAGTTTGCTTCATGTTTATCTTTGCTACGGTAATGTATTCACTATGCTGTTCATACTAACTTACCTGCATTCCTATTTTCTTATTCATTGTCAGACCTACTCCTGCGTTACCACCAATTGATTTTGTATTTATAACCTTGTACTTACCTGACCAAAAATCCTGTTCATCCTTCCACCGAATTTCACTTATCCATTTCTATGTTCAAATTTTCTATCTTACCTGCCCGATTGAGGGACAGAACATTCCACGCTCTGATACATGGAATGCATGTTTTGTTTTTCTTGATGATGTCATCCTCCTGAGTAGTTGAAATAAATGTGCAGACATTGCTGCTCTGCATCTGGCGTCTGTGCTCTCTCGAACTGGAAGATGCACAAAGTTCCGCGACTGTAAATGTAGCCGCTTAGCAGACTATGAGCAACTGCATTCAGTCTTCCTTGTGCTCGTTCGAGTATCCCATTTACTCAGAACAGTGGCGGTTTGTGTAGATTTTTCTAGGTGGTTCAAAGGATGATCGATAAGAAAATTCCAAACAGCAAATAAATAAAAATTTAAAAAAAGTCAAAAACTGTCCGACATATGGCGCTTCATATAATCAGAAAATCAATAATTAGCAAAAAAATTAAGACAAAGCAAAGATGATGTTCTTTACAGGAAATGCTCAATATGTTCACCATCATTCCTCAACAACAGACATAATGTTGTGAACAGCACTGTAAAGCATGCAGGGAGTTATGGTGAGGCATTGGCCTCGGATGTTGTCTTTCAGCATCCCTAGAGATGTCGGTCAATCACAATACACTTGCGACTTGAGGTAACCCCAAAGGCAATAATCGCACGGACTGAGGTCTGGAGACCTGGGAGGCCAAGCATGACGAAAGTGGTGGCTGAGCACACGATCATCACCAAACGATGCGCGCAAGAGATCTTTCACGCGTCTAGCAATATCTACATCTACATAGATACTCTGCAAATCACATTTAAGTGCCTAGCAGAGGCAGTGGGGTGGAGCGCCATCCTGCATAAAAATATTACGTTCCAGCAGATGTTTATAAGCCAGGCTGGGGATGATGCGATTTTGTAACATATCGGTGTACCTCTCCCCGTCACGGTAGCAGTTACAAAACAAGAATCACGCAGTTCCTCGAAGAAAAAAGGCCCGATAACGGTAGATGTAAATCCAACTCATACCGTGACTTTCTCGTCGTGCAATGGAGTTTCCACGACAATTCTAGGATTTTCGGTAGCCCAAATTCTGCAGTTGTGGGAGTCGACAGACCCTCGGAGCTTGAAATGAGCTTCGTCGGTCCACAACAACCAGTCGTCATCTTCCGACATCTTTTGAAACGCCCACACCGCAAATGCCCTCCTCTTCACTAAATCGCCAGGTAACAGTTCATGATGCCGATGGATTTTGTAAGTATAGCATCGGAGGGTACGTCTAAGTGCCAACCAAACAGTAGTGTATGGAATGCTGGTGCGACGTGCGATTGAACGAGCGCTGACTTCCCCGTACATAGACGAACTCGCTACAGTCTCCATTTCTTCCTGAACTGTCTCAGCAGCATTACGCCTTGTGCTCGGTCAGCCACGACGGGGTCTATCGTCTAAACAACCCGTGGCTTCGAACTTCGAAATCATTCCCGCCACAGGTGCATCTATCATGCCGGCCGCGGTGGCCGAGGGGACTGAGGCGCTCCAGTCACGGTCTGCACGGCCACTACGGTCGGGGGTTCGAATCCCCCCCTCGGGCATGGATATTTGTGCCGTCCTAGTTCGTAAGTAGTTCATAAGTAGTTTGTAAGTTTAGGGGCTGATGACCCCGTAGTTAAGTCCCATAGACTTTACAAACATACATTTGCATCTATCAGCGGAACTTTACCCGTTCGAATCCCCTTCCTGTGGCGATAGAATCGTAACGCTGAACTAGCACATTCCCCATTCTGATAATACAGCTTCACGAAAAGCGCCTTCTCAGGTATCGTCAACATGCTGCGACTGCTGGTGCAATTGATTCTGTCTCTCATTACAGCTCCTTTTATACACGATTTTCGTGCGCAGTCACTGGCGTTTTGCTGTCCAGCGCCAACTGTCGGACATTTTTTGAACTTTTGTGTTATTTTTTATAAATTTTTTTGTTCTTCTAATTGAACGCCATGTCATTCCAATCATAGTCGCCATCTTATCCAACATCAGTGTCATCTGCTACCATTGAATCATGCATTTATCGTGTGCTACTGTCAGACACGATTTTGCAGCCTTCTGCACGACGCATTTAAGAAAATAGTTCCCATTATGAATAACAGCGTGGTGAGATGTCTGCAATTTTCCAAATGCTACATTATTCTGGTCATTTTACTGTAACGTTTGCAACAGCCGACGAACCTTTCCCTATAAATACACACGAATTTGTTAACCCACCTCTGGCTCATAATGTTCCACACTTTGAAGTAGGCTACTATTTTATATATTTATCAAGAGGTACGTTTATACTGATTCCATACAAGCAAATCGAATTGTAGTCGAGTATACAAACATTTAAAAACGTCATTGGAAGACTTTGTTATCGTTTCTATTGATCAAATAAAGACATGTGATTTTTTCTTTAGTTTTAACATATTTTCTGTGTGGCGTTCAACGGTTCAAATGAAAGCTCATTTGTCATATTCTTGTGTTTGTTCCTTGGTAGAGTGCATTTATTGAATTAAGTCAAATATTACTGTCAAACAGTTGTTTTTAAAGTCACAGAAAATCTGCCATAATCTGCAGCTGTCAAAAGCCAATGTTATAGTTACATAAATAATTGTTTTAAAGTAATTTTTCAGGAACCAATTAATGACAAAACAAAAATCAGTCACTGATCATACATATTTATCAAAAATATCCACTGACATTCCAATATTTCTGTATTATAGCAAACAGGAATAAAGGATAAATGAAATAAAACACTCTTATGGAATGTAGCAATTGGCAAGTTTAATCCAAATCTTCTGATAACTCAATGTACAGTAATTTGACAAACATAGTGATACTTTGTATGAAAAGGAGGTCAGTTTACAAGAAACGTACATCACTGACCTTTAAACAATATTAACTTTGTATACATCTGTCTAATTTGCTTTCCTTTGTTTTACAATGATTTGGTTTTGCACAAATGATGCAACCTACAACTGAAATAATGCTTTAATAACAGTTTTATTAGGCTACAATAATAAGATTCCACTCCAAATTCAGAGGAATCTGTTAGGTGATCACACCCAGTAAATAATTTCTGTGTATGTTCCAAAATTCTGAAAACATCAAGATATAGTCTTAAGAGAAAATTTTTCTTCTACAATGATGATTGACAGTTTCTGAAAATCCTTTCCGCCATTTTGAAAACTGTCTTTCACATCTTTTACTGTAATTAATCGTACTTTTATCTCTGTCTGTGGAGCAAGGAGAACTTCTAAACATTCCAAACACATAAGCTTCTTACTGACTTGCCTAATAACACTCCAAGAAATATATTCAACAACTTATTCAGAATACAATGTTAGTTTTTCATATTCTGGTATATAATAATATTGGTCATTACCGTACCACATGAATTAAAAGTATTATTTATAGCAGCTGACAGAAGTGCCTTTAAGTCACACCCAGTACTATTAGCATATTTTGAAGGTTCTGTATGTGTACTGAAACATTTCCTGTATGTTGCTCTGAATTGTAAAGCATTCGGATCATTTATGTTCCCCACACTTTTACAAATAGAGGAAGAAAACAGTTCCAGGTGGTCTCGGCTCATCTGCTAGTTAATATAAATTTCAAAATTGGAGAATCTTTCCATACATATTGCTCAAGGTCTCTCAAACTTAACAAACCTATAACAAATTCACACAGACCCGTTTTCCTGCCTAACAAATAGACTACCATCAGACAACGTAAAATTCATAGAGTCTATGAACATTTTCTTGTTACATATTGTTATTGTATTGCCCCTAGAAGCTTGTGAGATTTTATCCTTGTTACACGAATTTAATAAATCAAATCCTGTGTCGACCATTTTTATAAATTTTACAGTCGGCTTATAATCTACAACCCCTGGTAAACCTAAACCTCCACAAAAAGCCAAAATGTCAGGTTCAGAATTGGTAGGAGTTTTGGCATTCAATGCCACTTTCATTTTCTGAGACTCGCATTGAATATGTGTGCCCCTCACATTTTATTTGTTACATGCAAACCTTCTTTTTCTTGGAAATTCACTGTTACTAAAACATCCCCACTTTATTACATTACCACCACCATCTAGTAACACTTTCTTTTCTGACAATTTGTTTCTTATTAGCTTTAATACATGAGCTGCATCAAATAAACAAAATACTTTTTTTTCTGCATCTAAGGGTTGGGAAAACCAACATTGTGAATTTAACAAGCCTATAGTAACACCCAATTTTTCTATTACTGGCTTGTTTATTGATGCACCATCATACCTACAGAAACTATAGAGATTCCGCTCTTCGCCAGTTGACACATTGCTGCAGTAGATTAAGTTTAACATTAGCTGGTAATCATTGAGCAAACAGTATCCAACTGGAATTTTCCAGCTATTGTTAAGTGCAGTCACCAAGAAAACAAAAGCTTCTCTTTGTATCTGACTGTCATCTTTCTACTCAGAACCCTGCCTCAAATCAAGATACCTCAAACCTTATTCCCACCCCATATAAATCTTTTTTAATAGCTATCTCATGAAATGTAAGACCAGCAAGAATAGGCCCTAAACTATTCTGCAGTTATTTAAAACTATCTTCAGTAAACCCTGGACTGCCATTCAGTGAAGTTCCACATCTTCAAAGTATTTGAGGATGGGGCAATTTGACAAATTTCCTCAGGTAACTATATGCTGGTGCAGAATAAAAGTTAAGAATTAATTTCTCCGGGTTACTCAGGAAACTTGCATTGAAACAAATTGCCTCAAAATGTCAGTGTTTTTCTCACATCCAAAGAAGTGAGATGCAGAATCTTAAAATCTTCTATAAAAGTCTGCAACCAGTGTTTCATACAATACACTTTGCTACTGCTTCCTTGAGATGCATTGTTTTGCATACTTCAGTTGGTTTCAGTTGGTTTTCTTGTAATTCATGTTTTTATTCCCCCTTTGAGCTAGACAGACAATAGGAACGGTCTGTAGGCTCACCGTGGCGATCTCTCTCCTAAAAAAATAATAAAAAAAAATTAAAAAAAAATCTTTTTTAGTATTGGGTTACAATGCTTTAACAAGATTCATTGATAGTAAAATTGGCACACTAAACCAATCTAATTGTAGACTATCTTACCTGGTTCATTTTATGAGCTTTTAACTTCAAATGAAGCGGCGTTTTATACAATTTGACGTTTTCTTGGAGCTCTTATTACTGCTTTTGATTTGTCAGGGAATGCAAATATAACTGGAATGGCATTAGCCAACTGCCGCTTTTTATCGTTTGTAGCATACATAAACGTTTCTTCAAATTGGGAAGAGTATATTTAGCTTTACTTAGTAGGCTGCCACTTATCCCGCCTCATATTGGCTAGTCCTTGTTTTTCAAAGGAAATCTGTATAAACAATAAGGACTAATTTAATTACATTTCATATACATAGGCTACCTAGTCAATAGTTTAATACATAATTTTATACTAGACAAACAACTGTATTGTCGATACATTAGAACACACCAAAAACACGTCACCTGCCGGTCTTTCTGATGTGTGTTGTGGTCTTCAGTCCGCAGACTGGTTTGATGCAGCTCTCCACGCTACCCTGCCCTGTGCAAGCCTCTTCACCTAAGAATAAGAACGGCAAGCTATATCCTTTTGTATCTGCTTACTGTATTCGTCCCTCTATCTCCCTCCACGAGTTTTACCCCACCCACTTCCTTGTAATGCAAGTTGACGATTGCTTGACGTCTCAGAATGACCATGAAGTAAATACAATTTTGAAGCATGGTAAATACGAAAACTACGTATAAAGAATGTTCAGAAACTAATACATGACAATACACAACGACCTATGTAATTGTATACCTCTTTGCTGATACCTACCTGAAGTACGACATTAGTAACAACCTGATTTGAGGTATACTTGAATCTGTGCATATTAAGTGTGCAGTGCTTATTTATGTGGTCGAGAAGCAGTTGTAGTGCCAAGTAGAAATAGAGACTTTTGAAATGTGATGCTACAGATGAAGACTGAATATTTTATGAGTTGGATCGTCCATCGAGCGAGGAGGTTCTGAATAGAATTAAAAGAAGGATATAAGATGAGTAAGAATAAAACAAAAATAATGGAACGTGATCGAATAAAATGAAATGCGACACTAAAAGCAGAAAAAGAGATTTACAATTTAGGCAGTCAAATAATATGGCTGAAGTAGAGAGTATATAAAATGTAGAATTTGTTATATCAGATTTGAATTGTAGTATACATTTGCTTCTAAGTAAAACATAAACAGAAGCCTTTCTGATTAGGAAAGAACAATACCTTTGGAAATATAGTGCTACAGAAGAAGATGAACATTAGATATGTAGATCACACGACTGCTGAGAAAGTACTGAACAGAGCTGCAGACGAAAGACATTAATGGCAAAGCTTGAGTAAAGAAAGGGATCTATTGATAGGGCACGTTCTGAGAAATCAAGGGATCTTCTGTTTAGTAGTATAGGGAATAGTCAGGGGGTAGAAACTGTAGCGATAGGCAAAGAGATGGGTACAGAAAGCAGGTCCACAAGGATGCAGGTCGCATTCCTTATTCACAAGTGGAGAGCCCTGCATAGGAAACTATGCATGCAGAGCTGCCTCAAACCAGCCTTCGGACTGAACGCCACAATAGATGGCGTTTTACAGACTTTATATAGTTGTGCTAAAATTATAATTATTTACATAGACAAGCCTGTAATACACTTAATAACAATATCACTTCTCTATTTTCGTGACGCTGCAGCTTTAACGAAAAAATTATACATATATTAATGAAAACGATTTAGTTCTTAATTTCTACTAACTAACAAATTATGCTACATCCTGTGCAAGTAAAATTTACAATGTTAGTTTAAATAGGGCGTTTCTGCTTTAAAATGTTAACATTTTTTTCTCTTGCAGATATGCACACAGCAAAAACTACAGAATGACTTTTAGCATATATTCTTCTTATACAGGGTGATGGTTTTGCACCATACGCAAACTATAGCGATTGATACTCCAGAATTGGAACCAAGAACAACCTCCAGCATGAGTAACTTAGAATAGATATGCCTGGAGATTAAAGCAACTTAAAATGCAAGTCTCCCAGTCCAGATTGTATGCCAATTAGATTCCTTTCCCAAGGTCTGGAAAGTTGCACAGGTCACTGCAATATTCAAGAAAGGCAACAGGAGTGATCTGCAACATTACAGGCCTATATCATGACGTCGGTTTGGAGTAGAATTTAGAACATATACTTTCCTCAAGATAACAACATATTGACCCATAGTCAACACGGATTCAGAAACACAGCTACCTCACATGAAGTGACGAGTGCTATCTACAATGGATTACAAATCGATTCCATATTTTTCGATTGCTGGAAGAGTTTAGATACTCCATCTCACAAGCGTCTTCTAATCACCTTGCGTGCTCATGGAATATCGCCACAGTTGTACGACTGGATTCGCGATTTCCTATTAGAAAGGACACAGTACGTAGTAATTGATGGAAATTCATAGAGTAAAACGAAAGTAATATGTTGCGTTCCCCAAGGAAGTGTTACAGGTCCCCTACTGTTCTTTATCTTTATAAATGATTTAGGAGACAATATGAGCAGCTCTGTTAAATTGTTCGTGGATGGTGCTGTCGTTTATGACCGTTAAGTCACCAGAAGATCAAAAGCAGCTACAAAATGATTTAGATGTCTGCAAGGTGCAAAAATTGGCAATTAAACCAAAATAATACGTAGAAAATATCGTACGGAAGGCGAACCAAAGGCTGCGTTTCATTCGCAGAACACTTAGAAGACGCAACATTTGTACTAAAGAAACAATCTTCACTATACTTGTGCGTCCTATTTCGGAATATTGCTGCCCATTGTGGAATCCGCAACAAGTAAGACTGACGGATGATAAATTCAGAGTGTGTCACAGAAATTACGCACGGGTTGGATGGAAAAAATTAAAAGAAAGGCGTTATTTGTTGATGTATTTGAGAAATTTCTTTAACCAATTTGTTTTCTTTATTGTTATTTTAATACCTGTGCTGGCAGCAGCCTCCTATGCTGCTCTTCAGCCTCATGATTTTACATAAATGAACATGAAGTGATAAAACCATGGCAAAAAAGAAGTTAAAAATTGAAGAACATTAAATTATACATGTAGAAACGTTGAAGTAAGTGCACACTGCAAAGAAGTTAAAACACATATAGTTTGGGAAGTAAAAGCCTGTTCCACAGCAACACTTAAAACTGACGACTGCATCGCTTGTCTGGAGCGGCGGTGGTGGTACTATTAAAACTCACACTGACGACGATGACATGCACAATACTGGATGGGGCACTGAGTTAAAACACCGCCTAATGGGAGGATTCCGCAGGGGAAGGGGGATTCAGAAGCGCGGGTGGATGGGGAGGAAGGGGGCTGGAGTGGGGAGGGAGTGTAGGGAATCCAAGCCAGAGGGGAGGGAGGAGGATAGCCAAGCGGTGGTAGGGACCGGGAGAGGAGGCGTTGAGTCCACGGGGAGAGGATCAGGGCTGGTATGAGGGATAGATTTCAGGACGGAAGGCGTCATCCGAGAGGGGCAGGTGTCGGAAGTTACCCTGGGAGAGGATGTAGAGCGTGTGGATACATTGGTGAAGGCGTGGCAGAGGCCCGGGACAGGTAAGAATGGGGTAGACCAACGGGTTGCGGTATTCTATTTTGTGATAATTTATAGGCACCGGATACGTTCAAGAAACTGGCGGAGGTGGGAGAACGGGATGAGGTCAAATAGGATCCGCGTGGGGGAGGGGAGACGGATGCGGTAATCGAGGCGGAGGGCGTGGCGTTTGAGGATTTGAAGGGTTCGATAGTTCGTAGGGGGAGCGGAAATCCATGCGGGATGGAAGCTGCACAGGACGGGACACATGATGGATTTATAGGTATCTAGGACAGTGGATGGGTTGGGGCCCATATATGGCCAGCGAGGAGTTTAAGCAGGTTGAGGCGGGACATGGCCTTCTACGGAACAGTGCGGACGTGAGGTGTCTAGGAGAGGGATCTGTAAAGAAGTCATGAAGGTAGAAGCAAGGGGTGGTACAACCTGTGACGACTGCCTGAGATTTATCAGGAGTGACAGAAAGAAGCCACTGGTTGCACCATGCAGCGAACTCGGTGAGGCGAGACTCGAGCAAATACTGGGATCAGGCAAGGGAGGGGACGACGGGCAGGAAGGCAGTGTCGTCAGCATATTGGAGGAGATGGATGGGAGGTTGGGGTTGGGGCATATCAACTGAGTAGATGAGGTAAAGGAGGGGATAGAGCAACTTTCTCTTCCGAATGCGAACATATCTCGTTAACACCCACCTTAGGCAGACATAATCACAGTAATTAAATAAGAGAAATCAGATCGAAAAAAAGATTTTCCCTCCCGCTATTAGAGAATGGATCGGTAGAGAAATATAGATGTACCACACACCCACAGTTAATGTATGAATGCTTTCCTCCTAGAGGGTGGTACTGTTCCTCATACTGTGTCACTTTATGATTAAGGGGTTACGTGGCTTCTACTTAATGGTGCTCTAGCCCATTTCGCCATTAATGTCCGGTGACATCTCAATCGTGTTTTCTCTGGAATGTGGATCGGACGAGGAGGTCTAGCTGCATAGCCTATGCTCGTTCACCGGCTCTCAATTCGTGCAATTTCTGGTTACGGGGCTGCCTTGAAAACTATCGTGTACACAGTGCCTATTCCAGACGTGGAGTCAATGGAGCAGCGTATTCATGCAACGTTGTAACCACTGGGGTTTAGGAATACGTTGAGGCTTATGAAATCCATGGCTGCATGGTACAGCGCATATTTCCGAACATACTTTTGTTCCGCAACTTTTACTTGATCAGTTCCTAGAGATTGTACACGGTGGAAAAATGCAACCTGTATATAAAGAAGAGTGTCCGTTTGTTCGTGCGCTTCTTTGTTTGTACTGACTTATATCTACAATTTTGTATATTTGATCTTCAAAACAAGAGGGAGGGTACTGTCAACATAAAAATTTCGTACGGCGGTTGGTACCTCACAACAGACTTCGACATTGTTTCACCAATCACCAAGAAAGTCAGTGAATATTGATATTTTTCATATGCTGGGGAGAGCAGAAAATGGACTGACAGCGTGGAATGGACCGAGAGAGAGGGAGGAAATGAGTAGAAATGGGGCGGGGAGGAAATACAGAGAAGAAGGATAACAAGATACTGGGGTGATAAATACTGGGGAAACAGCAGGCCCTCAGCTAGTTTCATAATATAAACAGCTGTACGTACCCTTACTGTCACTGTCATTAGAGACGCAGTTCTAACAGGGATGATGTTGTTAAGCTTATGGGACTTAACTGCAGGGTCATCAGTCCTTAATCTTATAAACTATCTTATACTAAAGGCAGCACAAACATCCATGCCTGAGGGGGGGGGGGGGGAACCCCCGACGGAGAACGGCCTCGCGCATCGGAGAATAGCGCCTCATTGCACTCGGCCACTCTGCCACGACTAACAGGGATTATAAAAATATTTGTTTTTGGTTTTGTTTAGGACCATTCCTGTATCGTACAGATGGGTAAAAATACCAGCTGTATTCAAAATCTTTATTAAATTCTGTGCGACCAGTTTTGGTGTTACATTACACCATCTTCAGGCTCCCGTTGTGCGATTATTGTTAAAAGCACATTTGGATTGGGTTCAAACAGACGTTGTTGAGAGTGTGGCATGAACAAAGCAAGAAATTTACGGCTACTGGTTTTAATGGCTACCCAAATGTGCTTTTAATAATCGCACGACAGGAGCCTGACGATGGTGTCATGTAACATCGAAACTGGTAGCACAGAATTTAATAAATATTTTGAATACAGCTGCTAGTATTGTGGTGTCGCACAAGTACAAAGTGCGCGCCACCTACTTTCGCCGCGCGCCGCCATGCACGCACGGCGCGGCGATCTCACGACGACAGCCACGAGCGCCCTCTGCTGGAACGCCGCTCGTGGCCACCACTGAAGGACATCGGCCACTTCGCACTTCGGACTGAGATAGCAACGAGTTAGGACCTTCGTAATCAGATAGGCACCAGTGAAGACTTTGCTATTGTACAGGCACTAGGCAGGCCTCTAACAACTATGTATCAACGTTCTGCAGTACTATGTAAAAGTTAAGTATTGTTACATTCTGTGCAATATATATCTTTCTAATTTACTCGAGTGTTTATAGTTTCTGGCTGCTCCCCTCCGTACCTGCACCAGCGTGTCGGTCTCATTCCACTCGGCCACCGACACCTACGACGAGGCTGGGACACAAAAGCGGCGACGAAGACGGGACACAAAAGTGGCGACGAGGAGTGATAGAACCTTGGACCAGCCCGCTTACAGCAGCCAGACAGAGGCAGTAGGAGCACGCAGAAATTGCTCCCGCCCACCCGCCCTTATTATAAGAATTTTGGGGGAAGATATTTTGTTACGTGTTTTGTGGACTTTTTTGTTGCAGAGCGTCCTCTTTCATATTGCATTTGTGTTTTGTTATAAGTTACTTGTATACGCGGCGCCTAATCGGTCAACATGGCCACTACTCCGAACCCAAACTTAATGGAAATTATTCAGTTACAGACGGCGCAAATCACCCAACTTCTCCAGGCCGTGTCGCAGTTGACGACACAGGCTGCTCACCAACAACAACAGTCGTCACATCAGCAGCCCACACCTGCCGCCGCACCGCTTCCGACGTTCCGCCAGTACAACGAACGTGAGGAAGAATGGAGCGACTACTTCGCACAGTTTCAAGAACTCGTCGCGGCTCATCAAATTACAGGTCAGAGAGTGAAGAACCTTTTCTTATCGATTGTGGGCCCCCAGACTTTCGTACTATTGCAAAAACTTTTCCCTCTCGCATCTCCTCGTGATGTAGACTTTGAACAAATTGTAGATGCACTGAATGCTCATTATGAGAGAAAAGTTCTTGTAGCCGCTGCACGATACCGATTTTTCAGACTTAAAAAATTACCGCAGCAGTCACACCAAGAGTGGATTACGGAATTGAAGGGCTTAACCCGCCAATGTAAATTTACTTGCTCTTGTGGACTTTCGTATAGTGACGTGATGTTGAGGGATGCGATTACGCAGAATATTCAGGACCCCAGAATTAGAGCAGCAATTCTGAAACAGTCTGACCCCTCATTAGACAGTGTACTGCAGCTTATAGAAGCGCATGATACTTTTGACTTAGCAGATGTAGAAATGCAAAGCCACAGTGTTAATTCAGTGCGCCGCAATGGACGCTTTCCTAGCTGTAGTTCTCAGTATAGCACTAGTGATTCTTATTTTTCTACCGGCCGTGCTGAACAGACAGTGAACAGTAGCCAGTGTAAAAGTGCGACGCACAGGTCGCCCCGTAGTGTTAGACACAGTAATTTGAATAACGGGCGCCAACGCTCATTTCAGAAAAATGTTCGTAAGTCTTGCCCCCAGTGTGTGTCTCGCCACAAGCGTGCTCATTGCCCTAGTCGCAACGCAACCTGTTATCAATGTGGCAAATCGGGACATGTACAGTCTGTGTGTATGCAAATTAAAAACTCAAAGAACAGTAACGTTAGAAACGGTGCTTCGCAAAGTGCGAGAACAGTTCATTCTGTAAATGTTATACGGGCTGTGGAATTGAACAGTGCCGACGAGCGCGTAAAACAGTGCAACGGAAAAGGGTTCGGGACAAGCAAAATGACTATGAACAGTGCATTCCTGTAGTGAAAATAGTGCCTTCTGCAACTGCTCCTTGTAATAGTGCCCAGTACTGTGTAGCTAGTGACAGTAGAATTGGTGTAGCTACTCAAAGTAATTTTAGTGCAGTAGCCTCGCATTGCGCGGACGCCGATCCGGCGGTAGTGTCATCTAGTGACAGTGTGGTTAATCCGCTGTGTGCCGAGTATGCGCCGCATCCTACCGCACGCAACCCGCGCAAGCGCAGAAAACAATATGTATTAGACGTTGCCCACATTCGCGCACCGGTCGTGCGCCAGAAGCACAAGCTGTTTGTTACTCTCTCTATAGAAAATAAGACTATGCAATTTCAGCTCGACACTGGTTCCGCTGTTACCTTAATTAATAAAGATACTTATGCACTTCTGGGTTCGCCAAAATTATCGCTGTGTCAACAAGTGTTGACAGCTTATACAGGTCAAAATATTCCCGTGCTAGGAACGTGTAGCCTGCCTGCCTGCCTATTTTCAAGGTGTTACGAAAACAGTTGCTTTTGTTGTTCTTCAGGCCAAATCTACGCAGAACATTTTTGGACTAGATGCTTTTGACTTGTTTGGTTTATCAATTCAAAGAGATGTGCTTCAAATTTCGTCAGTAGTGCCTCAGGACAAAATCAATGCTTTATGTGACAAATATAGTGACTTGTTTTCGCCGGAACTAGGTTGTGCCAAAGACTTCGTGGCACATGTAACTTTAAAAGAATCTGCAGTTCCAAAATTTCGTAAAGCTAGACCAGTGCCTATCGCCTTGCGTGATACAGTTGCCGAAGAACTTAAACGTTGGCAAGATAGTGGGGTGATTTCTCCTGTTTCTGCGAGTCAGTGGGCCTCGCCTATAGTAATTATACCCAAGCCGTCAGGAAAACTTCGTCTCTGTGCGGACTTCAAATCAACAGTGAACAGTCAAACAATTGTCGACACTTATCCCCTGCCCAGACCTGAGGAACTGTTGGACAAATTAGGACAGTCTCGTTTCTTTTCTAAGATTGATTTAGCAGAGGCATACTTACAGATTCCACTTGATGACGAGTCAAAACAGATTTTCGTCATTAATACTCACATGGGCCTTTTTCAATTTCAACGCCTACCCTTTGGCAGTTCTTCCGCTCCCGCTATTTTTCAGCGTTTTTTGGAACAGCTGACAGTTTCTGTACCGTGTTGTTCGAACTATTTAGATGATATTGTGGTATCCGGACGTACAGTTGAAGAACATTTAGCAAACCTGGAGTGCCTTTTCAAAGTTTTGACTGCAGCAGGTCTACGTTGCAATAAAGCAAAGTGTTCGTTTTTTCAAACTGAAATAGAGTACCTAGGCCATGTGATTAATGCCCAAGGAATTCATCCCTTACAGTCACATCTTCGAGCAATCAAAGACTTGCCTCCTCCTAAGAATGTGCACGAATTGCAAGCAGTAATGGGGAAGCTGAACTATTATTTCAGATTTATTCCCAATGCCTCTCAGATTGCAGCTCCACTGCATCACTTACGTAGGAAGAATGTTCCTTTTGTATGGTCTAAAGATTGTCAGGTTGCCTTTGACAAATTAAAGTCTGCACTACTCAGTGATGCGTGTTTGATTCCCTTTGACCCACAGAAGCCTGTAGTGTTAGCAGTTGACGCCTCGTCGTACGGTCTGGGTGTTGTTCTGTCGCATCGTATTGGATGTCACGATCGTCCTATTGCCTTTGCATCCAAGCTACTGACGCCGACGCAACAGAATTACAGTCAGATAGAAAAGGAGGCCTTAGCAATCATTTACGGCGTCACAAAGTTTCATCATTATCTCTATGGCAGAAAATTCTATTTGTTGACAGACCACAAGCCTCTCACGTCGTTGTTCTCACCCACAAAGCCAATTCCGCCACGAACGGCACAAAAGCTTCAGAGATGGTCCTTGATATTGTCTAATTATCAGTATGAGATTTTGTACCGACCTACCACTAAACATGCTAACGCGGACACACTTTCCCGACTTCCGGTTGGCCAGGATGTATCATTTGATTCTTCAGAAATGGCATGTTGTCAGATAGACTCCAGAGATGCTTCCGCTGTCGCAGACTTTCCTTTAAACTCTCGTCGGGTTGCACAGGAAACAGCTGCGGATGCAGACTTAAGTGTGGTAGCACGTTTTGTTCGCTTTGGTTGGCCTGCCAGAGCCAAAGACATTGATCGGCCTCTGGTTCGACGTTATTTTGCACAACGTCATGCATTGTCTTTAAGTCAGGGTGTTCTGTTGTTACATACGGACAACGACCAAGCAAGAGTGATTGTTCCTCGTTCCCTGCAACGTGAAGTGTTACGCCTCCTGCATCAAGGACATTGGGGTATTGTTAGGACAAAGCAATTGGCCAGACGTCATTGTACCTGGGTTGGTATGGACGCTCAGATAGAGAGCATGACGTCACAGTGTACGGTTTGTGCGGAGCATCAGGCGGCTCCTCCGCAACGTTTCTCAGACTGGCCACGCCCCAAGGGACCATGGCAACGTTTACATATTGACTTTGCCGGACCTTTCTGGAATACGCGCTGGTTAATTGTTGTAGACGCTTTCAGCAAGTTTCCTTTTGTGATTGCCATGAACTCAACGACAGCTTCTAGTACAATCAGTGCCTTAACATCAGTGTTTTGCATCGAAGGCTTGCCTGAAACTATCGTCAGTGACAATGGACCTCAGTTTGTTAGTGCGGAATTTCAACAGTTTTGTCGTGTGAATGGTATTCAGCATATTACCACTGCACCTTTTCACCCTCAGTCCAATGGTGAAGCAGAACGTTTCGTTCGAACATTCAAGTCTCACATGGAAAAGATGAAAGGTCAGCACTCCAGGCAGCAAGCTCTTCAAATTTTCCTGTCTACGTATCGGTGCATGCCACGTGACGGCCCGTCTCCTGCCGAGCTGCTGCACGGCCGCCGTCACCGCACTCTCCTTCACCTGCTGCAGCCTCCCACGCACCGAGTCGGTTCGTATGGCGCTACGCGTTTTCAGATTTCTACGCCGGTGCTGTACAGGGTGTTTGCTGGAAACAAGAAAACATGGTTGCCGGGCACCATTCAGCGCGTGCTCGGTAGGAATATGTATATTGTACGTTCTTCCACAGGGTCGGAGCTGCGGCGCCACGCAAACCAATTGCGCCTGCACAGACCGCGCGATCCTGTCTCCGGTTTCTTGATTCCAGACCCAGTTCACCGCCAGGGAGCACAACCACATCGTTCGTCCCCGGACTACGAGATCCCTATGGACGTCGACGTACATCCGACGCAGTCGTCGCCGCCGCTGTCGCCGCCGCAGATGACAGCGTCACCGAGAGGGACTCCGGGACCGTGCGGGCCCCCCCAGCTTGGGCCACGCACCTCAGAAGATGACCTGCTCCCTCTGGGCGGGGGCGGGCGCCCTTCCCCAGGTTTCGGCGGGTTCCCTGGAGGATCGCAAGGCGGATGCCGGGGCGCGGACGGCGTCTCGATCCCGGCCTCAGCTACGACGCCCGTCCCACCAGTAACGCCCCCGTTCAGGCCCTCCTCCCAGTGCCGTCGCCGTGGCCCTCAGCCCTACGCCACGACGGCGCGGCGGTTTGGGGGGGAGGGGTGTGGTGTCGCACAAGTACAAAGTGCGCGCCACCTACTTTCGCCGCGCGCCGCCATGCACGCACGGCGCGGCGATCTCACGACGACAGCCACGAGCGCCCTCTGCTGGAACGCCGCTCGTGGCCACCACTGAAGGACATCGGCCACTTCGCACTTCGGACTGAGATAGCAACGAGTTAGGACCTTCGTAATCAGATAGGCACCAGTGAAGACTTTGCTATTGTACAGGCACTAGGCAGGCCTCTAACAACTATGTATCAACGTTCTGCAGTACTATGTAAAAGTTAAGTATTGTTACATTCTGTGCAATATATATCTTTCTAATTTACTCGAGTGTTTATAGTTTCTGGCTGCTCCCCTCCGTACCTGCACCAGCGTGTCGGTCTCATTCCACTCGGCCACCGACACCTACGACGAGGCTGGGACACAAAAGCGGCGACGAAGACGGGACACAAAAAGTATTTTCACACCCATCTGTATAATCGAATCAGCTGAGTCCCAAACCATTCACTATGGAGAGAATTATTCCTGTATTGCGTTAACAAAAAAGTTCGGGGTTTAACGTCTCGTTACAGCTTGGTCATTTCGCCCTCTCTGAGGAACTCTCCGGGATCTGCCTGATTTAGGGAAATCACCGAAAACCCAAAACTGGATACTCGGTAGTGGAGTTTAACCACAATTCTCCCGAATGCGAGTCCAATGTGCTAACCACTGCGCTATGAACTCACCTTTCATTGGCAGAACGCTTCGAAGATGCACCAGCTCCACCAAAGAGACTGCCTACATCACTTGTGCGTCCTCTCCTGGAGTACTGTTGCCCCTTGTGGGACCCTCGACAGGTGGGACTGACGGAAGATATTGAGAAGGTTCAGAGAAGGGCAGCTCGTTTTGTTTTATCACGTTACGGGGGAGGGGGGGAAGCGTCACGGAAATGTTGCAAGAATTGGGGTGGAAATCATTAAAAGAAAGACGTTATTCATTGCGGCGTGATCTGTTTGCGAAGTTTCAATCTCCGACTTTTACTTACGAATGTGAAAATATTTTGCTAGCACCCACCTACTTAGGGAGACATGACCATCCCAATAAAATAAGAGAAATCAGATCGAAAACTTATCCTCAACGATTATATTACTATCTGAACAGCACAGCAGAAACACACGCTCTTACCAAAATAAAACTCTCTCTCTACCTTCACATAACACTGCAATCTTCTCCAAATCATTTTCTGTATCGGGAACACGCCTGTGGAACAATCTTCCTCAAAAGTTAAGAGAAATAAAATCAATTCAAAACTTTAAAAGACAACTAAGGGTTCACCTTCTGTCACAATAGCCATCTTTTTCTCCACTTACCAGTCTGTAGCCCACTGTTGTCAATTCCTCCTCCCCCCAAAAATGTTTCCCTTTCCTTTCGCCAGCAGAGATCTCCATTCATATGTCTTCACTTCCTCACATCCATTAGCACTGTCATTTTTCAATTTTCTCCTCTTTCACTAACCATTTTCTCTCTTCTGTTTATTTTAAACTTAATTCAAATGTGAATATCTCTTGTTATTATTAGTATTACTTTGATTTTTGTGTTATTATTATCATTATTATTATTAGTATTATCATATATTGTTATTATTTAATATTATTAATGCAGTGTTTTTGGTGATGAAATCCTTTGTTTATGTTGTTCCTGATCAGATGTAAGAGAGGGCCCTATGGCCCTAATCTGGTCAGGTTAAATAACCAAATAAATTAAATAAAAAATAAAAAAATAAATGTTATTTGCAGAGTATCTATGTAGATGTACATGTGTATGTATTCGCGTTAACTGATTTGGGAAATACATCGAGGAGGAGAAACAGAGACGGCCCTGCATCTGGGAAAACTCCGTGCCTGTACGGGACAGCACGCATCTATCTTGGGTTCGGTATGTGAGACACGCGGCGTTCACTCATATCACTCGAAGAACCGAAGAGGCTCAGGTAAGGCCCGACAGACCCGAGAAGAGTTGTCCAGCTGATGGATGAGTGAGGCGCTCTCGCGGCGGCGTCGTTAATTAATGACGCGAGGCACCTGACGGAGGAGGAGGAGGCCCGGAGCGGAGCGTCCTGCGAGCGCTGCAGGAACAGTTGTGCTGGCCGGCTTGTGCTGGGTAGCGGTTCTGGAGCGGCGCCAGGCGGGAGGCGCACAACCGGTTGTGCAGCCGTTCCCAGGAAGGGCCGCCACGCGCCCGCGGCCGCTCCACGGCGCAAATAAAACAGCCGCGCGACGGAGCTGCGAGAGCGTGCACTGCCACAAGGACCGGGCTCAGTAAACTTCCTAAGAGTCTACGTATTCTCCAAATTAGGAACAATGCAACTAGTACCATGAACAATACTCATACCTGCCAACCTTCAGAATGTAAATTCAGGAGATCCAGTTTAAAAATTCGGGAGATTCTTCAAAAAATCAGGAGATACGTTCTATCAAAAACTGCGGCGCACTTTACCACAAACCGTAAAATAACTGATTTTAGCCTTTTCCTATCATCTCACAACACTACATAAGGGCTACAAAAAACACTTGCCATTAGCCCAAAAGTTGATTACATCCTTATTTGTAGCCGGTCCAGGTAAAGTGATTATTATTATTATTATTATTTTTTTTTTTTTTTTTTTTTTTTTACCGAAAATTTCACAGCTGCAGTTTTGCGCTATACTGCTACCTGGGAACATTTTATGGAACAAGTGACCCACATGATCATTGCATTTAATTCGTAAACCTACTCTAAAATAATGCGCATCGGTTGCACAGTGGTAGAGTGCCAGACTACAAATCCAAAGGTCGCGCGTTCGATCCCCGCCAGGTCCTAGGATTTTTATCTGTCACTTTCCACTTCTTTCACCTCTGGCAGTATTGCTCATGTGGAAATTACCGAGTAGCACCGTGGTTCTGAACCCACGTTAAACTGTAGGTCCCCCTATAACTGACTGGGTAAGTCAGTTCGAAGGTCGGAGGAAGGCAACGGCATACCACCCTCAAACAGGACCATGCCTAGTAAAGCACTGTGGTGTTCAAACCAATCTTCGGATTGCTGACTGCTTTACCTTTACTCTAAAATAAACAATGTAAATAAGCAGTCTACATGTATCACGTGATCACTTTCACTTTTCTCAGCAATTTCAGTCTTTTATTGTTTTTCACACACTTTTCATTTTCTCTGCACGTATTCTGGTACATCGCTTTTTCCACCATGTGATGTGGAATATCACATTGACAAAGAGTACAAAATACAAATAATGTTCCAAAAACTGCTTAAAAAAGGGGGTTATATTTTTTGCGATACTGGAACACACACCACCGAATTGAAATCCCAGAATCACGTACAATAGCTGTTTACAAGAAAGTTGCCTTTCTGCATTTCACGTATGGAACTGATGCTCCTAACTATCCACTCGAAAGGTAGCCATATACGTAAAAGCCTTGGAAGTGATTTCACTTACATACAATGACAAAACATCATATTCAGAAAGCGTACAACATGGAAACAATACACATGTGTTTGCAAATACGTGCAGAAATAATAGTTATACAAGTCACGCACAACTCCTAATTTCTATGAATTTCGATACGTATTTATACTAAACTGATAAATGAACAAAGGACGTTTGACAATTGGCCAAAGAACATCTTGGGTTTTAGGATAAAAGCTAACAATCGGGAGAAATAATGGCAAAATCAGGAGACGGGAGAAAAAGTGAAAAATCAGGAGACGCTCGCCTAAATCGGGAGAGTTGGCAGGTATGCAATAGGCAAAAACATATCGGTACAGTGACAGTGCCAGTTTTTTAATGTAATACAGCCAACCGGATGCGTCAAATTTATGGTACTTGACCTGGTATTGTCACTACTAGGGATAGCTTTATCAGAAGATTGCGTGGTTATGGTATATCGCCCCAAATTTGCAATTGGATAGGGGATTTACTGTCAGAGAGGACACAGTTCGTAGTAATCGATGGTAAGGCATCGACTAAAACAGAGGTGATATCGGGCGTTCCACAGGGTAGTGTTATTGGTCCTCTGCTGTTCCTTATTTACATAAACGATTTAGGGGAAAATCTAAGTACCTCCCTTAGGTTGTTTGCAGATGACGCCGTCATTTACCGTCTAGTGAAATCATCTGAAGATCAAAACCAACTGCAAAACGATATGGTGGAGAAATTGGCAATTGACTCTAAATAATGAGAAGTGTGAAGTCGTGCCGGCCGCGGTGGCCGAGGGGACTAAGGCGCGGTCAGTCACGGTCTGCACGGCCACTACCGTCGGGGGTTCGAATCCCCCCTCGGGCATGGATATTTGTGCCGTCCTAGTTCGTAAGTAGTTCATAAGTAGTTTGTAAGTTTAGGGACTGATGACCCCGTAGTTAAGTCCCATAGACTATACAAACATTTGAACATTTTTTTGTGAAGTCGTCCACATAAGTACGAAAAGAAAACCGTTAAACTTTGTTTACAAGATAAATCAATCAAAAGTGAAGTCCGTAAACCCCACAAAATACCTAGGAATTACTATTACTTCAGACTTAGACTGGAAAGGCGAACGAGAGACTGCGGTTTATTGGCAGAACCCTTAAAACATGCAACAGAACTACAAAAGAAACTGCATACACTGCGCTTGTCCGTCCATTTTTGGAGTATTGCTGTCCAGTGTGGGATCTTTATCAGGTGGGTTTGACGGAGGACATCGAAAGAGTCCAAAGAAGGGCAGCTCGTTTCGTATTGTCACGATATAGGGGAGACAGCGTTACGGAAATGATACAGGATCTGGGATGGGAATCATTGTAACAACGGCGCTTATCGCTGCGGCGTGGACTACTTACGAAACTCCAATCGCTAACATTCTCCTTCGAATGCGAAAATATATTGTTGACTCCCCTTACATAGGTATAAATGACCATCAGAATAAAATACGGGAAATCAGAGCTCGAACGGAGAGATTCAGGTGTTCTTTCTTCCCGCGCGCTTTTCGAGAATCGAATGGGAGATAAATAGTATAATGGTGGTTCGATGAACCCTCTGCCAGGCACGTAAATGTGATTTGCAGAGTATCCCATTTAGATGTAAAAAGTTTTCAAGAGAAAAATGGCGTCAGAATTAAATCTTATGAGCAAAGTTGCTCGGGTTGAATAAGGTAAAGAACAACATTATGTCCTTAAAAATAATGTTACCTTCTACCTTATTAAACCTGAGCAACTTTGCTCGTAAGATTTAATTCTGACGTCATGTTTCTCATGTAACCATGTCAAGTACCATAAATTTGACGCGACCTGATAGCTGTATTAATTTTTTTTCTTAATTGGATTACGATTGCTGTTATTTAGCCATGTCTAAAATTGTACAGATACTCTTTGACTAGACAGGAACATTGTTTCGTGTACATACGAACATCAAGGAATATTGCTGATTGACATTGTAATACCTTCTCCTTTCTCCTCTTACGCTTCTCTCTGTATTACGTACCTAGTAACCTGGCATTGCAAGGTTATTTATTTATTCCAATAGTCAGTTAGTCCTCGTATCCATCCATTCTCTCTCTGTTCAACTCCTTCTTCCCCTGCATCTGCCAGATTTCATGGTGTTCGGTCGCACAGAGTCCAAGTCTGGGCAGCGGCGGAATGGCCGTGCGCGCTGTTGCGTCCTGCTACGGTGCGCGCGGCTGTTCCACGTCGGAGGTTCGAATCCTCCCTCGGGCATGGGTGTTGTTCTTAGGATAAGTTATTTTAAGTAGTCTGTATGTCGAGGGATCGATGACCACTGCAATTAGGTGCACCCACTGCATGGGTGTTGTTCTTAGGATAAGTTATTTTAAGTAGTCTGTAAGTCGAGGGATCGATGACCACTGCAATTAGGTCCCATAACTTTACAAACATTTGAACATCCAAGTCTGGAGTTAGATCCCCACCGAAAACTTATATAAACAGTGATATTCTTGGTTTGAAGGCCAGGTGCGCAAAATTTCATCGTAATCGGAATAAAACTGATTGATGTTTTCTGTCGAAAACTTTCGTTTTGAAACCGTGTACAAAAAACAGGTTGATTCTTGCAAAGAAGAAAACAGCACCCAGCCACTATTAATTATTCTATTTATTTAAGGAAATAGCACCCTTTCCAATTTCGTACCTATGGGTTCAACATCAGACGTCTATTCAAGTCCAAATAAGCATTGTTTATTGTTTACTTCTTAACAGCCCCTTCAGGCGAATTATTCTTGGGATGATGGTGCCCTACAGTTCACAAAAGATGATTGAAATAACCTATTTGAACGTAATTGGCCCTAATATCAATATAACGCATTATAAACAAAGTTTTATTTATTTATTTTTTTTTACATCGAAGATCCTGTGCACAGTAGTCTGTGAGCAGAAGCAAACGACAACACTACAAGGAAGGAAAAAAAAAAAAAATAAAAAAATAAAAAAATAAAGAAGCACAGAATTATCAATGTAAGTAAAAACAATGATAACTACTCAAGTGTAAGGATTTCTTTACAGTGTGTTAGAACGATATTAGTGCTAATTACTTTCAAACAGTACCTGATCCAACACAAAATTTTTTTTGGGATTCATCACAAGAATTTTGAGTGTAAGATGTATTCCTCTGGTTTTTGGCAGTATCATGAGCATTCTGATTCTTCAATTTCTCCAGGCATATTTCATGATGAAATACATCTCGGGTGAACAGCCTGGTGTATGTGTACATAGGACACAATATTTCGGCAATCGACCATGTTGCCATCATCAGGTGTGCTGACGTACTGCCATGGGGGCGGCACTTCACATAGTGTACTGACTTTGAGGGTGGCGGAAGAAACAGATGAAACGCCTCCGCCGGCGGACCACCCTGGGCGCGGACCTGGAGGCCTAGGAGGAGGGAACACCCATACGACGGAGGCGGGATCTGAACCGCGGACCGCGATGGGCTCAGGCGGAGCGCCCGAAGGAGGAGGGGGGAATCTGATATATACCCCAACCAGGCCGCGCCCATGGCAGTACATCAGCACACCTGATGATGGCAACATGATTGATTGCCGAAATATTGTGTCCTATGCACACATACACCAGGCTGCTCACCCGAGATCTATTTGATCATCATGAGCATTGTCAGTCGTCTTTTATGTAATCCCAGGATCAACGTTCAGTTTGCACATTTTAGTATTTGACGATGTCTTTTGACTAGGAAAGTTTTGTTTCAACCAAGACATTACTTAATTTGTGAGTTTACTGTTTCTTGGAGGTAGTGACCGCTTGAAGACTGGCTTTAAGGCCACGACACCAGTTGTGTGGTTTCAATATACCGCTTTATACCAGCTGCCTGGAGAATTTCTTTAATTATTGCAGACTAACGTGGAGAGGTGCATCATGTGGCGCACTGCAGTGTGAGCGCTAACCCGAGAACTCTTTGTGCTCAGGAAACTCAGACAGCGCCGGCATACAGACCGCTTCTCCAGTGGCTGGTCAATAAACTGTAATTGGTTTAGAAGTCAGGAGTTGGGAAAAAGTGGGCTGTCGCGCTCCTTTTCTGGTGCAGGCGAGTTGGCCACGGAAGATAAGGCACGCAGCCGCTCGCTCTACTGAAACACTTGTGACTGGAACCTCTGCACAGCCGAGTTCCACCTGGCCGTAGTCACACGAAATGTTTCCAGAAACCACAATTTTAGCACTGCTTAAGAGCTGCTGAAAAGACTTTGCCGTTTCTCAAATTATACACTGTGCAGTCACAGTAACGTGGCAACCTTTTAAAAGCCTTCATAGCAGCGGTGAGACGACAAAGAGAGGCAGTGAGATTCTAGACTGAACCACCAGGGGCGTGATGTGATGCAAACTCCCAAGGCCGCAGCTAGATTTCTCGCTTGAGGATCCATGGTGCGAATAGCCCGATCTGGTCCCAAAGATTCTACACTGGGCTAAAATCCGGAGATTTTGCAGCAAGGAGGAGTAGGATAAAATTCATTCTGGTGTTTTTAAAACCACATACGTGCATTTCGAGCTGTGTGACACTTTTCATTGTCCATTGTGCAGAAGAAAACGAATTGCATGCCGGAGTAGACATGAACCCCATGTATAGATGCATACTTGTGTTCATCCGTTGTGCCTTAAAAATGAAGAGACCTATGCATGTGCCAGTGTCACCAGGACATCGGCAAATACTGCTGTTTATAGATTGGTGTGGTGTCTGTTATTTCGCACATGTCCGAAAGAACAGACACGACAACAATCTATAATACATATTTACACGCGAAGATGGCGTTTGGTTCATTTACTTCACCGCAGATGCGGCCACACGTTCGACCTCGCACGGGAATCCGTAATGGTGAGTACGAGAGGGCATGGACGACGTGGGCGCTACAGCCGTAGCGTGCGACTTGGGGAAGTTTACGACGGACGGGAGGCGAGCGCGGGTTAAGGCGATCCTGACCTGAAGCGGGAGAAGTGGGTTCGATTCCCGGTGCGACTCACATTTTCACTTGTCGCCGTAGTATAATTTCAATGTCCGAATGCAGCTAATTCCAATCCCTTCCTTCATAATCCTTTCCTTACTAAGCCTTCTTCCTTCTCCTCCTTAATAAATAATTTGCTAATAATATTGAAATGTACTGTTTGAGACTTTCCCGACTTATTGACTCCTTCCATGGTTCACGGGCGTCGAGGGAATCAATACGTCGGGAAAGCCTCAAACATTACATCTCGTACCTCTACGGGGAGGAGATGGTAAACAAATTACGTGAGTTTGATAAACTCCGAAACGAGAGAAATAGACTGTTGTTCTCTCTCGAATTTTTATTGAGTTGTCGGGACCAGGAAACTATGCCGACATTCGCCAAGTTTACGCATTATACGCGACGCCCGTCAACCGTGGAAAGAATATTGAAATGGATACCTGACCATCAGATCTACACGGCGGCGCAAAGCATGTATAATCAATCTCGATACCGTCTTTGTCATGCCTATGGGAGAATGTCAGTCCGTCGTCTTCCAGGGGAATAAGTCCTTGACACCGTTACTGTGCGGCATATACTCCAGGGAACATTTACGTGGGCACCCATGGGACCACCGGATCTCGTGCACGGCACTGTGACTGTCAAGAAGTATTGTTCACTGGTTACGGACCACGTATACCCTACCATGACCATCATGTTTCGCATTGTTAATGGCATTTTTCAGCAACATAATGCCCCATCCCACAAGGGCAGGAATTTGATGCAGTGGTTTGAAGAACACAGTGCCTTGTTGATGTGCTGGCTCCCCAACTCAATAGCTCTTATCCCGATCGAACACATCGAGGACTTGATTGAAAGTGGCGTCAGAGTTCATCGCCCCCTCCCCAAAATTTACGATAATTAGGTGAAATGTCGATGACATGCCAGTTGCCGGCCGCGGTGGCCGAGGGGACTGAGGCGCGCCAGTCACGGTCTTTAATGATTTATTGTGTAAATTCCGCTATTTGCTTTTAGTACTCGTGTCCAAGACCTCACATTTCTTATTGTTCAGAACGAATTGGCTCGTTTGTCTTGCTCTTCTGAAGAATTACTTGTCCTATTTTATTACGACTTTTAAACTCTACGTTAAGTGGCCGTCTGATCAATATCTACCTTGGTAACAAGGTAGGTGATTTAGACAGTTTCTGCCGGCCGCGGTGGCCGAGGGGACTGAGGCGCTTCAGTCACGGTCTGCACGGCCACTACGGTCGAGGGTTCGAATCCCCCCTTGCGCATGGATATTTGTGCCGTCCTTAGTATAAGGTAGTTGATAAGTAGTTTTTAAGTTTAGGGACTAATGACCCCGTAGTTAAGTCCCATAAGCTTAACAAACATTTGAACATTTTAGACAGTTTCTGCATGGCCTCCCTCAGGATTCGGTTCTTGCTTTAATTGTTTTTAATGGTTACATCGCCAATATTCCAGCTACACAGTCTACAAACTTCATTTATGCCGATGATATTGCAGTTGCGTCTCAACACAGAATCACCTTGCTCGCCGTGGAGGTTCGAGTCCTCCCTGGGGCATGGGTGTGTGTGTTGTCCTTAGGTTAGTTTACCTAGGTTTAAGTAGTTTGTAAGCTACGGACTGATGACCACGCCGTTTGGTCCGATAGATTTACAGACATTTTTGAACAGGAACACCCACATGTCGGAAACGTACCGTATCATCTGACCTAACTGACCTCAGAAATTACTTCTCAATATGGAAACCAAAGCCTAACCCAAATAAAACAGAAGTAGCTTGCCTCCACCTCAGTAAAAGGATGGCTGACTATAAAGTCAACATCTCGTTTGATGGCGTTCAACTCGAACACAGCCACGGCGGAGTAGCCGTGCGCACTGAGACGCCGTGCTGCGGTGCGCGCGGCCGTTCACCGTCGGAGGTTCGAGTCCTCCCGCGGGCATGGGTGTATGTGTTGTTAATTCCCATAGAGTGACAAACATTTGAATTCGAACACAGTGAACATCCAAACTACATAGGAGTCATCTTTTTAAAAGAGATCTCACTTTTAAGTAACGCCTTTAAAAAAAAAAAAAAAAAAGGCAAAATTATAACTAGGAATAACATTTTGCAACACTTAGCAGGATCGACCTGGGGAGCATGTGATAAGGTTAAGCGTACATCATCTTTGTCCCTAGTTTACCCTGTTCCTGTCTGGCTCAACAGTGGTCATGTGTCGACGTACAACTGAATAGCGCAATGAGGTTCATCAATGGCACTCTGATGGCTACACACTTCAATGGCTCCCAGTACTATACAATATCGCCCCACCTTATATAAGACACAATGTAGCTTTAATGAGATAGTGTTACAAGATCTTATCCACTCCTAAGCTTTCTTATTTTGCAAGACCTTCCGACACATGTACATGTAGATATATTTATTGACGATTACAACTGCGATCACTGACATTTTAGTCACAGGTCACTAATGCAATTTTGTCTTAAGCAGGCATGGCAGACATGTCTAAGGGCCGGCCGCGGTGGCCGAGAGGACTGAGGCGCGTCAGTCACGGTCTGCACTGCCACTACGGTCGGGGGTTCGAATCCCCCCTCGGGCATGGATATTTGTGCCGTCCTTAGTATAGGGTAGTTGATACGTAGTTTGTAAGTTTAGGGACTGATGACCCCGTAATTAAGACCCATAAGCTATACAAACATTTGAATATTTTGAACATGTCTGAGGACGTGCCTGTTATATGAAATAACTTGTTACTGTCGAACTGTAACCAGCCACAAATGGTTTTTGTTACAGTATTTAAAAAACACCATTATCTTTTTTCGAGTTTTACAATTTATCTTCAGATTGTATAATACTTCCGTGATATACAACATTTCGTGCATTGATTCAATGTTGAGTATTGTTCATCTGTAGCATTTGTTATTTTCATCCAGCAAATCGCGTTCTTTTTTGTGACCACAGATGCACTCAGTTTGCTTTTCATAGCAAGACAATTAAGTTTCTTTACAAAACTAAGTTTTGTTATGCGCCAAATGCTGTCATCTGTTATAACCTGTGAATCAAAACATGTGATGTATAATAAAAATTAGTCGTTTGACAAAATTTATGTGGCTAGCTACTAAAATCAAAGGAATCCTGGATGAAAACCAAAGAAATCTTGGATGAAAATAACAAGTGCTTCAGATGAACAATGCAAGACAACTCAACGTTAAAGCAATGCACCAAATGTTTCCATCACGAGAACATAATAGGCCAACCATCTGAAGATGATTGTAAAATTCGAAACCAGTAACAGTACTTCCTAAATAAAGTAACATAAGACCAAATGTGGCTGGTTGCTGTTCAACACCAATAGATTACAAAGTTTTAAAGTTATTTTTAATTTGTGAATGGCATAATTTTCCATTTCTGGACCTTTACAGTTAGCAATCTTTGCTCCACCTTGAAATCTTCCCATGCTGTGAGTGCATATGTGCGCAGCTGCTTTCAGATTTTACTTCATTACAGGGAACTGCATCAGCTGTGAAAAGTGACAGGCTTCTATTAATATTAAATAAAGGGCCATTAACGCACAACAAGAACACTGATGGGATAAACTCGAAGTTTACTGCACCTCTTGACGATGATTTTGCGAAATGGACTGTGAGAAAATATTTAGAATCGTAGTACGTTGTCGTGAACCGGACCTGGAACTAATACCGATACTTTCCACGCGTGGCAACTGATCGCCTAGTTGAGTCATCAAATCGTGTCGCACGAATCGTCTCAAGGTTTGGAATTGCTTCGTTGATCTGTCCGTCATGCGTACTTGGCATGGCTAAACTGAAAGAGCAATGCCCTCACAACCAGGCAACTACTCTCCGGTTTCAGCCTGTCATCAGTGGACAACACTGTTAATGAGCAGCAGTGACTAGCAAATTGCATTTCCGAGAAACACTTGTTATTTTGCCTCACTTTCTCATTGTTGCTCGTTTTAATACACTGTATTAATATATGATTGGGTCTGAGAATATTTTACATAGTAATTAAGTAGTGAACGAGGATTTCTTTTGCCGCAAGACGTACGAAGTTAGTCGCAGGCAATCTGTTATTTAGGAAGACTTCCAACAAAGTTATAGTAGATGTTTGCAGGTATTTCCTTCTACTTTACTGGTAATTCGTAGAATAACGTTTAAGTTGAAATTACTGTGATTTCTGATTTCAGAGACTGCCTAACTTCGTTGAGATTGGATATCTGATCATCCATTCGAATTACTTCTCTTTTATTTATTTATTAACACACTCAGTACTGGCCAGATTTAGTGAGTAGAACTCTTTGTCATGTTCAAAATGCCATTTTTCGCGTTGATATTAGAGCGCATGCACTAGAAAACTGTTTAGTTGAAATGAAATGTTTGTAAATCTATCGACCAAACTGCGTGGTTATCAGTCCGTAGCTTACAAGCTAATTAAACCTAGGTAAACTAACCTACGGACAAACACACACACCCATGCCCCAGGGAGGACTCGAACCTCCACGGCGAGCAACCGCACGCTCCGCAGCGTGGTGCTTTAGACCGCTCGGCTACTCCACCGCGGCAGCTGTTTAGTCCGGGCTGTTTGGCTTATCTGTATATCTGTCATATAGCGATCCGTATAAAATTAATTACGTTTACTCATATTTCATCCAACCTGGGAATAGAGAATTACACCGATTTTTACCTGATATTAATAGCCATAGTGACAATATATCGGTGCAAGGAATTGCAAGACTTTCGAGAAGGTTTCAGATTTCAGTATTAAGTTTATATGTTTCAGTAATTTCACATTCCATGCCATTTTTTACTTATTTTATTAATTTTGGAGTGACATTAACATTCAATAATAAACGGCAATTGCAAATGCATTGACCTCGTCTGTTCTCGTCCTTTTTGTATCCCACTGCTAATCCACACGTGTTCAAAATCAAAGCAAAAGTGGAAATGTTGCCTTAAAGCAATATACCCAACAGTTGAAAGTAAAGAAGCAATAATGTAAAATATAGATTTGCTGTAAACTTGGAAATGGTCATCACTGACCGAAACGGGTTGTCAAAACGAAGAGAAATTTTTTCATCATTGGCGTAAATGACGGTATTAAAAGTAATTACAAAAAGGATCATTGATGTAAATTTGCAACCATGTCGCACCTTATGAAAACAGAGAAGCAACTGCAACATGCACAACGGTAGATAACACTGTTTTCTTCATTTATCCAGCTTAAAGGATTTGCAAACGCATTTCAACTACCTGGTTAACGTGCTCAGTATGGGGTGTGACCACCTCTGGCAGCAGTACGCTCCTGGTGACAACGGGGCATGCTGTGAATGACGTCATCAATCTCACTTTTAGGTCAACAAAATAATAATAAATTCTTCCTGCAGGGCTGGTAGCAAGCCTAGGAGAATGATTTGTAGAGATGCTGGCGTGATGCAGTGCATCAATTTTATTTAATGTTAAACAGCAGCATCTACTGGAAGAGTTGTATCGAGACAAAAAGTGTACAGACGGCTTCGGCTAGAGAGGCCTTTATTGTCGGAGGTCTTCTGTATGCCTACCCTTGACGCGTCTTCACAATGGAAAGCGTCTCGGACGTGTCGTCAAGCCGGCCGCGGTGGCCGAGGTGACTGAGGCGCTCCAGTCACGGTCAGCACGACCACTACGGTCGGGGGTTCGAATCCCCCCTCGGGCATGGATATTTGTGCCGTCCTTAGTTGTAAGTAGTTCATAAGTAGTTTGTAAGTTTAGGGACTGATGACCCCGTAGTTAAGTCCCATAAGCTTAATAAACATTTGAACATTTGAATTTTCGTGTCGTCAACATGCCATCTGGACGGTCGAACAGTCGGACAATGATCTTTTTTGCAGATGAGTCCCTGTTTTGATTGGAGAGTGGTTTGCAACGGATCCGCATCTGGAGGGAACGAAGAATACACTTTTGGGACTCAAACATTGTGAAAAGAGACCGACACCGAAGAGGATAGTGCATCCCAGGCATGGACTCAAAATCGTAGATCGACGATGTGACGCCACGCTTGCAATATCTTTCGTTTAAAAGAAGACATCAACCACCTATGCTGTATGCGGCCGAACATTATCGTCCATTAAACGTTACGTCTAGGCCCACATCACCCTGCAACAACTGCACATATGGTCGCGAGTTCTGGTCACGATACCTGCCATCGATTAAACTTTGCTGATTCACGCGTATAATTTCATGAAGAGTTGGAGTGGTCAATTTAATCCCTGCACAAACCATTGGGAACCCTCTTCGATGTCGGTCTCCTTCCACAATGTTTGGGACCCAAAAGTGTATTCTTCGTTCCCTCTAGATGAGAATACGTTGCGAACCACTCTCCAGTCAAAACAGGGACTCTCTGGAAAAAAAAGATCATTGTCCGACTATTCGACCGTCCAGGTGGCATGTTGACGTTTCCCTATGTGAAGACCTCCGACAATAAAGGCCACTCTAGCCGAAGCCGTCTGTACACTTTTTAACTCGATACAACTTTTCCAGTAGACGCTGCTCTTTATCATTAAATAAAATTGATAGTGAATCAGTCTAGATCTCAGAATGTTTATTAATAGATGACAGATTTCGATGCTGTTACAGAACCATCATCACAACAGTGGCTGAACGGGTACCGCTGAAAGGCGATGATCAGCCGCAGTTCCATTTTTCAAGTGATCTTCTGATGGCACCATTCGTGTCGTGCACGTCGATTCTGTGGCGTGGGTGGAAGACGTGTCCGTGGACCCACTGCTAGTAACCGGTTGACAACAGTTCGTGTTGACACTTCTGGGCTTACAAAAAAAAAAATCCGTGACAAGTTAGCTCTACAAGTTTCCCCTGCTACCCTTACGACACCACAATCTTGGCGAACCTCTGCACTGCGTGGACACCCAGAACCTCGTTTACGGGTGAGAAAACATTCTGGAGACTAGTGAAACCAGCATTATTGCACTGTTGACGCAGCAAGTCCAATCTGTCTGGCAGTTCTCCGATAGCACCATTGCGCCACCAGAAATGCCACAATTAAACTCCATTCAAACTCGTTCAGCTGGCTGAAGTAAGGATGTATGCGTCTCCATGTCATGGTGACTGCTTGCACTGAGCCTTATGGCTGTAAGTATCCCCTTAAGGGTACCACGGCTGGCATTCTGACAGCTATTACACTGCGGGCGACGTTGAAACTACTATCAGCACGTCTACTATCCCCCAGGTGGCACCTGCCGTCATAGAAACCAAATCGACATCATCTTACCATGTGTACTAAATTTTTGCCGCCAGTGTATTATTGCAGGACGGAAATAGCCTTAAATAAATTCGTATCTCGTTTGATAGCATCAAGTCGATGTATGTAGCACGGAGCAACAGGCCTACTGACCCCTACATTATGCGAGACAAAATAGACGTACACAACTTGACAAAGAAACTGGTGCTCTCAGAAGAAACGATACGTTCACAGATCGTGGGTGCTGAGTTCATGGGATGCGGCATTCTTGGTGTGCTACATGATGGCCATTCCTTGGGGTGGTGTCTTTCATTCGAATCGAACCTTTACGAAATGGCTCAGTGTTCTTAAGTACCCATAGATTCGAACATTAGACCACTCTGACATTTAAACGCCTCACGTGCCTGGCATCACTGATGATTCGTATAGTACGTAAACCTCTTGCTTCACTGTCTGACTCACGGCAGTTGACTGGAACCAACTTTGCACCAACAGTATGATTCATCACAGATGCAACCTAGAGAATATTCTACACATTAAAGAGCCATGTAAATCTAATCATTCACTCACACATGATACTATTAGAATACTACAACTGGGTTCATCAGATTTTTTTTCAGGCAGTACGCATACGAAAACGCTAGAAATATAAACAAAATCTCAAGATAGTAATCTAAAAGATAGAAATTACCTGTGACGTGATTATCATCGGAGTGTCAAGAAAAGTGACATTAAACAATAAGATTAAATTGTAAGATATAAATTCGAGCTACTAGTGTTTTTGACATTTACATACATACTCCACAAGCCACCAATGGTGTGTGGTGGAAGGTGTTCTTGTTGTGATCTTCCATGCGGGTACTGGTTCGATACAGCTATCATTTCTGTTCTATTCCGTGCAAGGCTCTTCATTTCCACATACTAACGACAAATATTTATTGTATTTGCCTCTTTGTGTCCCTCTGCGATTTTTATCCCCCACACTTCCCTCCAATACTAAACTGACAATTCCTTGGTGTCTCAGAATGTGCCCTACAAATATAAAGCCCTTCTTTTAGTCAAGGTACGCCAGAACTTTCTTTTCTCTCCAATTCTGTTCAGTACCATCATGACTAGTTTTCTTGTAAATAAATGTCATGGCTCCTCCAGGGATTTCCAGCTGAGATCCCAAACCATATCTGTAATACTTAGATGCTGATCGAACCTGCAAGTAACTACCCCTATCTTATTCTGGTTGTTAGGACGTACATTCCAGCAGTGTTGAACAGTTGTGTAACTCATGTCCAGAATTCATAATAAGACAAAAATGCTGTGAATAGTATGGCAACAGGAGTTCAGGCACACCCTAAGATCAAGGTCAAAGTCGCCAACTCCAGTTGTGGCCCACTCAAGGTCATCTCTTACCCAGAGAAAAATCCAGTAAATTCGATGACTGTCATGCTCATGGTAAACAGTTGGAAATTATACACCACTCAAAACCAAAGAAAAAAAGGTGACGGAAATTGTAGCCTGCTCATGGTCAACTGGAAATGGTGGGACATGTTCCGGATTCAAGATGCCATCCTTCAGACTTCTGTGTTTCCAATAGTGCTGAAGTCCAATACTCTTACCACAACCATATACCCCAAACAATTTGTTCTATATACAATCCACAGAAGCATCACAGTAGCATGACCATCATGTACTGTCAACAGTAGCAGCAGAAATCAGCAACCACAACCAAGTATAATAAAAAGAATGCAGTCACATCCAGTTGTAAGTATTAATACTATCTTAGCACTGTAAGATGTACACAAATTCTTATGTTTTTCTTCTTTTAAACCGCTGATAACCTCTATGTAGCCCTACACTTCGTTGAAATTACTTTGATATTTCACTGAACCAAGAGGTAGAGGCAAACTGTCATACAATCATAGTTATTTCTTGAGTAACACTTGCTCGCTGTCTTTCCTGTTTTGTATTTATGTACAGCACTTTGCGAATGAGTGGCTCAATGCCAGCAACACTGCTCTTATGATAGCCACCTGACAATTTTATTTAGAGCATAGGCGACACACCAGAGTGTCTGTTGACTTCAGAAACGACAGCGCTGATGAAAATACAGCCTTATTCATACAGGCTACCATTTGTATCTGGTCAGGAGATTCTCAACCATTCATCAGACTGCACCTCAGCGGTTCAAAAATATTAATGTTTGCTGTAGCATACAATTTGACTCCTTACAGATAAAACTGTGTAAATAAGGTAAACCAAACAGTAACATTCATGTACTTATAGAAACTGGTAATAAGATTTGATTGCAACTTGTTTCACATCATGAATACAAATTGTTGTATTTATGTGAAACATTTTAGTTTATTAAATTATAACATTACATGGCCACATTTATTTTTATTTTAATCTTTAATGTTTTATTCATTTCCTTTAATTACCAATTTCTATTTAAAAATCTATCTACTGATTAGAAGGATTTATCATTCAGAAATTCTTTCAATATGTTTTTAAAAGTTGTTTGGCTATCTGTCAGACATCTGATGTTATTTGGTAAGTGATCAAAGACTTTTGAGGCAGTATATTCACCCCCTTCTGTGCCAAAGTTAGATTTAATCTTGAATATATAGATCACAGTTTTTCGTAGTGTTGTAGCTACAGACACTGATATTGTAGCTATTCACACTGGTACTTCTTTGGAACTGAATTGGATTATTAATAACAAATTTCATATGTATATTACAAAGCTACTGTGAAGATTCCTGCTCGTGTGTGTGCTCTAGAACCTATTCTAATTACACACCTTTGTGCAATGAATTCCGCTTTGCTCAATGATGAATTACCCCAAAATATGTTATATGAAAGCAGTGAATGAAAGTAGGCATAATAAGCTAATTTACTGAGATGTTCGCAGAAAAAATTGCAATAACCATAATAACATAAGTTTCTGAATTAAAACGTTACAAGAGAGTGCCCATGTGTTGCTTCAATTTCAATTTCTCATCAATGCACAGATCTAAAAACTTTGAATATTTTACCTTAGCTACAGAGTTTTGACAATATCTATAATATATATTAATGGAATGGACATTGAATACCTAGTACCAAGACGGATGGAATATTTACATATAATGGTAATTCATTTATAAAGATTTACACTTGAAATTTCACAAGGATGGAGTAGAAGAGCTGCTACAATATACAAAAGAAGATGTAGAATGCTTTAACATTAGTGATACACAATGGAAAAAAAGTAAAATAAAAATTCCAAATACTTTCTTCTAGTAGAGCAGGAACAAATAGGGGTAATTTTAAAGCAATAAGAGAGGTAGTATACAGGGAGAAATTATACACATTTTAGAATTTGAAATCATATTTTATCTGTAGTTTTCAAATAACTAAATGGAGGAAAATAAATGTTTGAAATGTAGAGTTAACTGTGAGTTACAATTTTACTAGACTTAGATTGCTTGTTTGTTGAAATATATATGTTTGAATGTAGAAATTATTAAAAGTTTTTGTGCAAGAATATTTGTTTCCTTTTTTGCTAACCTGCCAATATTCCTGGAAATTCCTGATAATTATGATGGACTACATACATGGAAGTGTGTAACTGGATGATCTTGAAAAGTAATTGAATCTTAACTGAAATGACAGTCCTCATTTCTTATCTTTATGAATAGCAAACTTCTTTAATGGTCTGGGAAACACAAATCAGAAATCAGAAACATTATTATCTATTATATACTATCTGTAATGGCCACTATCAACATAATGAAGCATATCGAAAAACAATTAAGTTTAAGCTTAATTACTATCAGTTCTTTTTAATAGGTATTAGTACCCCTGCTTATGAATAAAACATCAGTCACCAATGGGTGCCATTCCACACAAACTCTGGGTAGGTACTGGTCTCATCATAGCAATCTTATTACACTCTTTTGTGTGAGCAGCTGCTGCAGAAATACAACACTCTCAGAATTTGTCTATATTCTACAAGTTGCATACAAAACAAGAACACAACCATGAATATGATTATTATGATTATTTGCATCTCTATAAGGAGATTAAAACGTGTGAATCAGGTCGCCGATAGCTGGGGCGAAAGACGTATTATAATCATATGTCATAAGACTAGATAGTGGCGCTACATCCTGTCCTGCCGGTTCCATTAACATTCACTGCATTTCATCTCAATATCCTTTGACAAACTGTCAATAATCGGCAACAACATCTCCAATTCATTAGGCAAACACACACACACACACACACACACACAAGTAAATATGAACAAATATCTATAACACTGACGCCCTATCTACAGCCCACTGATCACAGTGGTGAGACTGGCTAGCAAATGCTGGAGACTATCATAACTGAACAACCTGCAAGAACAACAACAATTTCATTAGATCACATACTTTTATTCACACAGATATATAAGTACAGTAATTCATACCGAATTCTCATCACTGTGAAGATGCAGCTATAACTGCTTAGCTCCATCCGCAATAGTGTCGTATGATATATGCTCATGGTAGATCACCATTAACACATTGTTCTAGTCTTGCCTTTTTATAGCCTGTTAATGGAGATGCCTCATAAGATGAACCAAACATCTCTAGGATCCCACCATCTTGTCTGTAACTGTCTGAAGTCTGTATTTCACTATCTCCTGGAAAAATAGTACAAAGACTTTATTATTCTCAGCTAGAAATAGTATTAGTAGGAAGGCGTTAGGAGTGGAGGATGTTAACAACTTGAAAAATACATTTGCAGGATCCCCCCATGCTTGTCTGAACACTGTAGGAATTGGGTATTTTGTCAGTTCCCAGAAGAAACTTCAGTGGCATAGTTGCAATATATACTACGATTTTTAGAAACGAATTGCCAATTCTGAACTTCTCAAAGAGCAGTCAGCTAAAATTGCAAATTGGCGAATCACTAAGGTTCACGCAACCCTTTGGGAAGAATGAAACCCACCTGGAGACAATGTTACGGTCCCCATACACGCCATCCACTTCTCTGTGAATTTTCCGCGGTTTTTGGCCCATAAATATCAGACTACACTTCGCTGCTCTTCAAAAGCTGACAACAGCAACATGCGCACCGTGTATCTCTTTCGCTAGAGATGCACGTAAATATACCCTCCGTAGCGCAAACTAGGTCCCCTACTCTTCCTCGTGTTTATAAACGATTTAGGAGACAATCTGAATAGCTCCCTTAGACTGTTCGCGGATGATGCTGTCGTTTATCGGTTAGTGAAGTCAACAGAGGATCAAAAGCAACTGCAAAGCGATTTAGACAAAATTTCTACTTGGTGCGAAAATTGGCAATTGACACTAAATAAAGAAAAGTGTGAAGTAATACACATGACCACTAAAAGAAATCCACTGAACTTCAATTACGCGATAAATCAGTCAAACCTTAAGGTCGTAAATTCTACCAAATACCTAGGAGTTACAATTACGAACAACTTTGACTGGAGAGAACACATAGAAAATATTGTGGGGAAGGCGAATCAAAGGTTACGTTTCATTGGCAGAACGCTGAGAAGATGCACCAGCTCCTCCAAAGAGACTGGCTACATCACTTGTGCGTCCTCTCCTGGAGTACTGTTGCCCCTTGTGGGACCCTCACCAGGTGGGATTGACGGAAGACATTGAGAAGGTTCAGAGAAGGGCAGCTCGTTTTGTTTTATCACGTTACGGGGGGGGGGGGGGAAGCGTCACGGAAATGTTGAACGAATTGGGGTGGAAATCATTAAAAGAAAGACGTTATTCATTACGGCGTGATCTGTTTGCGAAGTTTCAATCACCGACTTTTACTTATTAATGTGAAAATATTTTGCTAGCATCCACCTACTTAGGGAGACATGACCATCCCAATAAAATAAGAGAAATCAGATCGAAAACGGAACGATTTAGGTGTTCTTTCTTCCCGTGCGCTATTAGAGAATGGAACGGTAGAGAAAAGTTATGAAAGTGGTTAATGAACCCTCTGCCAGGCACTTGAATGTGATTTGCAGAGTATCTATGTAGATGTAGATGTAACTATGCCCTCGTTAAATTCAACATTCCAGCCGCTATGCCAGAGCTAGAGAAATGTTGTGTGTTACTTTCCGATCGTCCCTCGTACAAGTGCAGGGCGTCATTAGCTGTGTGTTAGGAATGTGGACTTGCAGCAGGGAGTAGGCACGCGCTGAATCACGTGTGGGGGCGTCCAGTGCGTGTAACGCTGCGTCACCTCCCCAAACGACGCCTTATTACGAGGCTCCGCGCCACACGGACTCGAGAGTCGGCCAGCCCAGCCCGGCCGCTGCGGTCGTTACCTGCGCCGCACCTGCTGTAGCGCCGCCAATTACGCCAGCCCAAACAACCGCAGCTCCCGGACAACCTCTCGGCCATTGCTCTATTACCCGTCTCGTACGCATCTTGATGACTGCCCACCACTGTGATATCCACTGGCGGTAGCGTCACTACGACGGGCGATCACACACTGTGGCTGTTGCGCCGAGCCAGCCGCGGTGGCCGAGGAGACTGAGGCGCTCCAGTCACGGTCTGCACGGCCACTACGGTCGGGGGTTCGAATCCCCCCTCGGGCATGGATATTTGTGCCGTCCTAGTTCGTAAGTAGTTCATAAGTAGTTTGTAAGTTTAGGGACTGATGACCCCGTAGTTAACTCCCATAGACGATACAAACATTTGAAACATTGATTGCACCGATATTACTGCAGTTTCGTGAGCTGTAGAGCAGTGTTTTTCAACCTTTTCGAATATGTAGCACCTTTCAAAGAAAAAAATTATCCTGGCGGCCCCCTTTCAAATAAAAAATCGAACTGACGTGTTTTACGGCCCACTTTAGATTTGTAGTTTTATAAGTTTTTGCAAACATTTCGGACCAAAATAATAATCTAAATAATTTAAAATTAATAAGAGTGTCTGAAGCCCTTTTAGGGGAAAAAATAGGTCGTGGCGGGTTCCGAACCACTGACCTTCAGCATCACAGTCCAAAGCGTTGCCCACTACACTAAAACTAACAGTCAGGAGTAGTGTTCTTTAATCTCATACTACTGATGGCCGTTGTTAACTGATGCTAATATGGCATTTGTAGGCACTAGATTATCATTTATCGTACGAAGAACGGCGTGCTTTTGTTAATTCTTCAGTGTGCCATTGCTCTGAAATGACAACGTGTAAGTTACAATAAGAAAATCATCAAATACGCAACGCAAGATGGCGTATGCCACATAGAGTTCTGTCACGTGACATCTGCCAACGGCTGGTTTTCGTTAATTCAATGGAGTGTGTCAAAACTCCGTCATTTTTGCAAATATCTCTCAAACGATACGAGATATAAAAAAACATAAGGGAACAAAGTTGTAGAGAATTTTCTCCTCTACAAATTCGTTTATTCAATTTTTGCACTAGATGATCGGTTTATTTGCAATTAAAATTAGATTACAAACGGCTTTTTTATTACTAACGTATTTCTTGTCCGAAATATTTCGAAAAGTGAGATTCTGGTCTCTGGTAGCCAACAATAATGTCGGTAAAATTTGGTGCCGATCGGTTGAACGGTTCGACCTAAAAAAGTGGTAACACGTTACAGCCAGACAGACATCGTCAAATCGCCGTTATTTTTTCAAATATCTCTGACAGGATACGAGATATGGAAAAAAAAACCATAATAGAGCGAAGTTGTAGAGAATTTTCCCCTCTACCAACTACGTTATTCACTTTTCGTGTTAGATGAACGGTTCGTTTGCAATTGCAATTACAATTACATTACACACGGCTTTTTTGGGTGTAACTAACGTATTTTTTGTCCGAAAAAATTGAAAAAGGGAGGTTCTGGTCTCTGGCAGCCTCACGATTATGTCTGTAAAATTTGGTGCTGATCGTTGAACGGTGCGTCTTAAAAACAGGGCACACGTTACGGACAGACAGACAAACATCCCAAAATCGCCGTTATTTTTGCAAATATCTCTGAAACGATACGAGATATGAAAAAAAAAAACGCAAGAGAGCAAAGTTGTAGAGAATTTTCTCCTCTACAAATTTGGTTATTCAATTTTCATATCAGATGAATGGTTAACCATTATTTTAATTTTAATTTCGAGCTGTCAAAAGACGATCGCAAAGGCCCACTTTTAGTGTTACTACCGTAACCTAAAGTGGGCCAAAATATTCTGGCGCCCCTCTCCATTCCCTCATCATGAGGAACCGTAACAAAACTATGTTATCTCAATGGAATTTTTCTGCAGCTTTCTTTTAAATTTTTGAATGAAGTTTTTTTTGTATGTATTTTTCGGAATTGAATAAATCCCCTATTTTACTTGACTTCCGAGAGAAATCCATATTTTGCATAACGAGTGTGACGCGTGTCAGGAGCGAATTGTACCAGCACCAAGAAGGTGGCATGAATATCGGATTGAGCAGGGTAGTAACAAATCACGTGACTCACTTCAACCGGAAGTGACTTACCGAAATAGGTTTTATTTACAATTGAGCTCAGTGCTTTTGGCGCGTACTTATTCTCAAACTTAAATAAATAAACCGAAAAAGTGAAGAATGGATTCAGAGAAAACAATGGAAGACTTAAAGGAAATTCTGAAAACACCTAAGATTAACAAATTTTCCAAGTTCAATGTGCATCAGAAACCAAAAGGATTTTTAGATGTTAAGCGTTCTGTAAGTATTGGACAGTATCAAGGCTGTACCGGTATACCGTTTCGTTTAGTGCACTGATGGGAAATGTTACTTAGTGCGAATTAATTCCCGGTTTGTTGCGTTGGGAAAATGTTTGCCGTTTTGTAGGGAAATTGGTTTGCTTTGTAAGGACGACGTCACAAATTTCGTAGCCTGTGGCGAGGAACAGTGCGAGGGACTTTTGCAGAAAACTAAGAGCTGTTATTACCCCTTCCAGGTGCAGGAAGAGAACGAGAGTACTAATTTACTTTTTGGACACGATTACATACAAGAACCTGTCAACCATAGAGCAGGAACAGCATTAATTATTTACTTCATGGTCACCGCAAATATGTATCCCCGTGTTTCTATAGAATTCGGCTTTTAAATAATATTAGCTGAATCCTATAGAATTACAAGAATACTTTTTGGTGCTGAACATTAAGTAAATAATTTATGCTGTTACTGCTCAATGGTTGACAGGTTCTTGTATATACCCTTGGCCGCTCAGTAGCTAGCTAACAGAATTCCCCACAAAATGGCAAACAATTTTCGAACTCACTCAAACAGGAAATTAACTCGCACCAAGTAAGAGTGCATGTAAGCCGAAAATGACGGGAAAATACAAGGCACTAGACTGTCCCGTATTCAAACACAGGACAACGATGGTCTATCAATATCTACTCCGCGGAAATGAGCTGAACATATACAGCTGTATTTAGACGAAATGCTGGCTTCACTTTTTCGCGTGCAGGTTGTCTCCCTGTATTGTACTCTTCTTCGTATGAAAGCCGATGCTTCCATTCAACGATATGCAGCTAACTTCCGGTTTCGATGTGTCACGTGATACATTTGTACCCTGGTCAATCCGATATTCCTGCCACCCACCAAGAAAGCCTGCGCACGACGTCAGAACATGGCGGCGGTGAGACTTACTGTCCTCTGAAAGATTGTAAACATTAGCATTTCACGCTGTTTATAGAGCATTCTTTCGTTCAGGAGTGTATTTATTACGTAAATTGGTGTTGTGTACGGTGTGATTGCTACGCTGGACGATTTGTGTGTGTGAGAACAACGTGTGATCCGTTTTTTACTGCAAAATGCCGTTTCGCTGTTCTGTGCCGAAATGTAGAGGAAATTACTATTGTGGCCCAAACCTTACCGTCTTTTAACGTCCGAAGAAGAATAAGGTAATGGGGGTGGTTACGTAAAGAAAATGAATCGCAATATCTAACGGTAAACAATCGTGACTTAAAACTATTTTATAAGGTTAAACAAAAACGAAAACTTACTCATTAACTTGAAGAAGGAACCAAGTTATTCTGGGAATCCTTGATATCCATTTCTTCTTCTCCGAACGTTTAAAGACGGTTACTTTTGAGCCACAGTCGTAATTTGCTCTACATTTCGGCATAGAACATCGAAACGGCATTTTGTCAGTAAAAGAGATCACACGTGGGTCTCACACACACAAATCGTCCATCGTAGCGGTCACGCCGTACACAACACCAATTTACGTAATAAATACACTCCTGAACGAAAGAATGCACTATAAACAGTGTGCACTACTAACGTTTACAATCTTTCTCACAGCACTCTAAGCCTCCCACCGCCGTCATGTTGTGACGTCGTGCGCAGGCTTTCTTTTATAGAGGGTGCTGATTGTACTGATTGATAAGAAAGACCTCACTGTATAGATAATCTGTAAGGAAGTAGATTTTTTCCTTCGAATTGAGAATTACATATTGTATCATACTATTGTACCTATGGATTGGTTCCTGAAAACAGTTTTCATGCCTTGCCCTTATTCATAATTAACACACTTTATTAGAAAACAGTGTATAATCTATTTAATTCATAGTTAATATTACATATGGAAGTCCGTAATTTTAACATTAAATTTCACTTAGTCATCCGTTTTGTATTACTGAACCCCTAGTTGTTTTATGGTGCAAGCATTTGCTCTTGTGATGGCGACTCCCCCCCTCCCAAGCAAGACTTTGCGATGCCCCTGGGGGTTGATAAACACTGCTGTAGAGGAAAACTCCTGTGCGGTATTGGCAACTGAGCAGAGTTTCAGCCACCCGCCATCTTCAGCGCTGCTTAAACACAAATGGCGACTCGTTTGCAAAAATTGCCTCGCAAAGAAATCTGCTCTATTATTCTGCAGTGGACGAAAAATTTAAATGCGGCTGAAATTCACTGGCAGCTGGTAGAGATGTCCCGTCAGCCTATCGCAAAATGGTGAGGGAAGTGTTCTGGCCGACAGAGAAGACGATCAGTTTTACACGAAAGGCAGCAGTTTTCATCATAAATCGTAATGTATAGCGAAACATGCATCCACCATTACCTTCTACGAAGTGTCCACATTGCTGGTAGCATATTTGTAAAATTTTCGGAAGGAAAAATGACAGCGACCGCTGACCGATATAGCGAAATTTTGACAAGATTAAAATCAGAAGAATACGACTACGACTTCTCACCAAAGGCTTCATCTTTCTTCACGACAAATGCGTGACACCTGACAGTTCCAAGAATATTATCACGCTATTGGAAAAATTTCACTAGGAAATCATTCACCATCAAAAATATTCAAATGTTTGTTAAGCTTAACGGACTTAGTTGTGGGGTCATCAGTCCCCAAACTTACAAACTACTTATGAACTACCATAAAGGCGACACAAACATCCATGCCCGAGGGGGGATTCGAACCCCCGACCGTAGCGGGCGCGCTGCAGACCGCTCGGACACTGCAGCCGGCTCATTCACCAACCCCCTACAGTCCAGATCTCGCTCCAGGAACTTTTACATTTATCCTTACTTGAAGGAAAGTCTAGGAGGCTGACGAATCGCTCAGACGAAGAGGTAATACACTTCGGGACAATGTACCGAATAATTGGACAGGGTTGTTACCAGAAAGGTGTATTCAATTATATGAATTGAATCAGACTAGTATTGTAATCCATTTAATTTGATTTCTTTTCAGACACATTAAAATTAATGCGAAGTATGATGATTTGAATGTGTATCGGTGGAATGGAGAGTCTGTTTGGAAATTGTGGTGTCGCACAAGTCCAAAGTGCGCGCCACCTACTTTCGCCGCGCGCCGCCATGCACGCACGGCGCGGCGTTCTTACGTCAGCCACGAGCGCCCTCTGCTACAACTCCGCTCGTGGCCACCACTGAATGACATCGTTCACTTGGGACTGAGATAGGAACCAGTTAACACTTCGTATTCAGATAGGCAACAGTGAAGACGTGGCTATCGGACAGGCACTAGGCAGGCCTCTAGCTCAACTATGTATCAGCATCCTGCAGTACTGAGCTATGTAAAAGTTAAGTATTGTATAAATTCTGTGCAATATATATCTCGTTCTAATTTACTCTAGTGTTTCTAGTTTCTGCTGTCCCACTGGCTGCTCACCTCCGTACCTGCACAAGCGTGCTACCTTTATTCCTGTGTCGGTCTTCCTACTCGACCACCGACACCTACGAATGTTTGTTAAGCTTATGGGACTTAACTACGGGGTCATCAGTCCCTCCGACACCTACGACGGAAACGAGACACAAAAGCGGCGACGAGGCTGGGACACAAAAGAAATAGTGTTAGAAAATGTCACCACAAGAAAAATTCATTGTTTCCATGAACGAACGACGTTTTATTACCTCGTCTAGACATATTTACGTAAGGACGATATACTAGTTAGTACTTTCCCCGCTGACAAGAAAACGCTAAAACACTTGCGACAGCAAACGTTAAAATGAACAATTCGTTGTCAACATAGCATTACTCTTTGAAAATGGAATTATTTAGAGTGACGGACTTCGTTTTGTTTTTTTTTTTTTTTTTTTTTTTTGTGCTGACTGTAAATAATTACTGCTGTTCCTACCCTATGGTCGATAGTGTTTCGATGTATCCTTGTTCGGTCAATAAATCAGTTATCCGAGTGTAACAGTGCACTCGAAATTAGCAGTATATTTGAGGAAACTAATTAATGCTGTTCCTCTCCATGTTTGACAGGTTCTTGATGTACCCTTGTCCGATCGATAAATCAGTAATCCTCTTGTAATAGAGCACTTGGAATTCGCGGCATAATCAACACTTGACTCCATCAATCAGTAATGATCAGTCACTGGAAAAACATATCTAGCAAGTGAAGCACAATACCAAATATTTATTTTAAAGTTTTTCAAAATTGTAACATGTCATATTAATCAAGTGGTTAACCTCTGCTGGCCAGACTCCTGGATTCAGCCCCTCCCAGACCCAAATCCTGGCTAAAACCCTGATGTAGGGGCATTAATGAGGTGGTAGGGAGAAAGTAGGGAAAACGTAGATACATTTTTGTGAAACTGTAGGTATTTTCTCTCTCTGCCATCTGGCAACACTGGTCTGGAGAGCCACGTTGCGAATCGCGGGCCTCCCGCGTCGGAAGTTCGAGTTCGAATCCTCCCTCGGTTAGGGATGTTTGTATTGTCTTTAGTGTAAGTTAATTCATAAGTAGTTTGTACGTTTAGGGACTGATGACCCCGCTGTTAGTACCATAAGCTTTACAAACATTTGAACATTTTTGCAATACTTTGTCATATTAAGTACCTTTTGAGAAGAAACTATAACACCAAGTTTGTTTCAAGTTTGTAAACATCATTTCATTCTTCTGCTTTGAAATAGTTAGAACATTTTAATATCTCTTTTCATACATGACCAAAGAAAATTTTTTACTTGTTAATCGGATGAATTTTTTCCTTACATTTATATTTATAAAAGTTTTAAATGTTTGTAAATCTATCGCACCAAACTGCGTGGTCATCAGTCCGTAGCTTACAAACTACTTAAACCTAGGTAAACTAACCTAAGGACAACACACACATCCATGCCCCAGGGAGGACTCGAACCTCTACGGCGAGCAACCGCGCGCTCCGCAGCGAGGCGCTTTAGACCGCTCGGCTACTCCACCGCGGCTTATATTTATAGGCTGGTGACTTAGTGTAGTAATTTCGCTCAACGACCTAAAGGATCGCCACCTGAATCCAGCGTATCGCAAAATTTTTATAATAGTCCCCCTACAGCTGTCTCTCCAGAAAAAGCCGATGTACAATTAAAATGTAAGAGTTGCAGTGTATTTTGGATTGAAGTCCACTTATCAAATAGTTTGTAACGATCTGCGAAACTGAATTGTCATGTATTTCATTCACACAACTGTTTTTGAAGAAACAGTAGTATGATATTTCATGTTTCGCGATCATATTCGGGATAAAAGTAACAATGAAGCGCCGCGGCGGATTAGCCGAACGCACTGGGGCGTCGTGCTGCGGTGCCCGCGGACGTGCGCCGTCGGGGTTTCGAGTCCCCCCTCGGGCAAGGGTGTTTGTGTTGTCCTTAGGTTAGTTTATCTTAGTCTAATTAGTTTGTAAGCTACGGACTAATGACCAATCAGCTGAGTCCGATAGATTTACAAACATTTGAACATTTTGGAACAATGAAGCATCAGAAGAAAAAACGCCTCACATATAAATTTCACCTTCAGCAAAAGAAGGTCTAGCTACATAAATATTAACAAAACATTTGCTATTTAATGTTAGTGTCGGTTCTGGATCATTGCTTGGATTCCCTAGTTGAAGGAGATTCTCGTCATAAACAGCAGGTCAGTGGCGAATCCAAGGGGGAGGAAGGGGGGGGGGAGGAGTATTTGCACCAGACCTCCTCCCACTCCAGTGCATGAGAAAAACCTCCTAATATGTGAAATACGTGCTTTTTTTTTCGTTAAAAAAATCAGGTCGATGATTTTATGCCTCTTCTGAAAACGGAGTAACCAAGCACGAATCGTGACATTCAACAATGTTTTTTATTTATTTATTTATTTTGTAAGAGATCAGTTTGAGCGATTATGCTGCGCAAAATTCCCATTAGCTCAGTCCCCCTTCCCCCTTGCAAACCAAAATTCTGGATTCGCCAGTGAGCCAGATATAGATATGAATCTCATTTTGGCACACATTACATCAATTCTATTGCCCACATGTATGGATACAATTCAGAACTAGTACATCTGCACAGCAGAATAAGCCTCTGCCCTTCATATTCGATCCACTGATGATACTACAAGCTGATTGTGTTTACTATGAACTGAAAACAACTATGCCGTCTAAAATATCATTGGCTACTTCAAACTTTGACACAATTGGTCGCCTTCATTACCGCGTTCTAACAACTGCTCTGTTGCCAACATTACCCGCTAGGCTTGTGTTGGCGAATGTAAAATTTTACCAAAGTACCTACACGTTGGGGAGTTTTGGATGAAAATTCCCTACATGATTTGAATGCTTAAAAGCACCTACGTGTAGGGAAAATTCCCTATGTCTGGCAACATTGCTCCAGACTGCTCGGCTACTCCCGCGCGGCAAATTAATGTCACAGAGCCGAAGTACATTTCGTACTTGCATGAAGGCATCATTTCAAGAATCTCTGTCGTAAAAGTTTTGAGCATTGGGAGACCCGTGAAACAGGTGCTCACAGTATGGAAGGACGCCTCACGGAGAAAACCAATCAATTTGGAGTAATTAAACGGGATGGAGTACCGGTTTGCTAAGTGGCCACGTGCCTCATCGATTCAAGAAACCCACACCATTCCGAGTGTTGTGTAACCGAGACAGGCAGGTCACGTGCACAGGGCGCTGGCTAGCCTTCAGAACAACTTCTTCTTGCAGCAGTAAGGCGGCGTATGAGTCATAATGCAGCGAATATTCCATATAGAAACATGTGTATTCCTTGCATTCTATCGAGGAAGGATGTCGTGCGATTTTAAAGCAAGAAATCAACTCTGTAGGTAACACAGAACATTTCTTCACCACAGAATCCCAATGGCGAGCATAAAAGAACGTGGACGATAGAGGATTAGATTAGGTAAAGCATTTGCCGGGAGAATAGCACTGTACGGGACTGAAAAGTGGAAGACAAGGACTTCAAACAAAAAGATAACAGAAGCATTTGAAATGTGTTGTTATAGACGAATGCTGAAGATTAGGTGGGCACATCGAGTAATAATAAGGAGGTGCTCAACAGAATTGAGGGTCAAAGAAATTTCTGGCATATCTTGACTAAGAGAAGGGGTAGATTGGTGGGACGCATTTTGAGACACCAACGAATAGTCAATTTAGGATTGGAGAGAAGTATGTTGGGTAAAAATTCCAGAGGGAGTCTGCGAGACGAATACAGTACGCAGTTTCAAATGGATGTAGGTTGTCGTTCTTAATCATAGATGATGATGCTTACATAGGACAGGGTTGCGTGGAGGGCTGCTTCAAGGCAGTCAGTCCTTGGACTGAAGACCATCATAGAAACGTCAATTTTTACTCCACTATACTCTGAAAGTAGGAAAAATCTGTTACTGCAGATGAGCAGGAAAAACATTTCCGCAACACGACAAGACGGTATTCACAATGTTCTGTGCGTCAGTTACATATCACAGCGTAATGTTTGTTGCAAACTCTTTTCCCTTGAGAGGAAGAGATGCGATTAGGAAGGAATTACTAGGAACTACTGAAATACGGAGCAATGCTGCTGAAATATGCCTTTCTGCATTTGATTTGTAAGTGCTGGACTGGCAATATGTGATATGTTCGTAGGCAATCCAGAGCAGAAGGCAAGTTACCCGAATTGAGTTTCAGAACGGTAATTCTTGTTCAAATAATTCACACACAACAAACAGAATATTGGAGAAACGGAGAGTCTATAAACTTGCGAAATACAACGTATTCATAGTTATTGAAAAGGTGGTCTACAAGACATATGGGAAGATATTGTGGAAAATTTTTAAAAAATGTGGATAAATATTTTACATGAGGAATTAAAAACCTGCATTTGAACACACAGAGGAATGTAGCAGGTATTAATGTCAATGTATGTAAGGCAATGTCTCGACTAACTCATCACCGCACAGCACAAACCACAGACCAGAAATTTGAAATTTGCAGACGGTGTTATCTTAAACCGTAGGCTTCATTTAAGAAGGGATTTTTCGATAATCCATCCTTAATGGGGTGAAAGGCATTCTGAAAGTATGTCTGCTATAAAGGGAATTTTGAAGCTGTTGTTTGGATTCTTGGATGGAATTAATAAAGTGCCTGTTTCGGCACTTTTGGGAATCCAACTCCTAAAGGATGGGGTGAATGCGCCATGGAAGTTTTGTTTAAAAATAAATCAGTACTCAAGAAATACTGAAGCATTATTAATGCAAAATCTATGAGAACTGTTATGTGACTTCTACATTAGGAATAAAGAAATGTGCACACGTTTTTCCAGCCCATGGTCTGGTACATGTGTGTTTTCAGTACCCTAAAAGGGCGGAATAAGAGCTTAAAGGTTTTATGAAACTATATCGCTATTAAGGCATTTTTAAAAGTAGAACAACGAAAATAGCTATTTGGCTTCTCCGTCAGAACTTTAAAAAATAGGTGCTTCAGAGGTTCTGAAAAGTCGACCACTAAGCGGGTTGAAAAGCGGCTTCTCAATTTTTATGCAAAATTCTTTCATTATGAAAGCATTTTAAAGATAAATCTATGAAAATTTATCTTGGAATAAAAAATAGTGTTTCAGTATTTTTGAAAAATTTACCTCTAAGGGGGTGAAATAGGATTTGAGAGTTTAAACCAACAAGTATAGAAATTTTTGAGAGGGTGTTGATGTTACACGGCATCGGTTAAGAAGGGATTTTTTGATATTGTACCGTTAAGGGAATGAAATTAGGAATCAAAGAGTTATATAAGAAACGTCTCTATTACGGCAAATTTGAAGATGGTACTACGAAAATTAGCATTTCACTTATTAGACGGAAATTTGAACGCCAGACCTCTCCACCGCGGTTTTTTTAGTTTCATACTTCAACTTTCAGCCATCTGATTTCAGCCTATGTTTAATTCTCATATATAACCTTCGGCCACAACAGTTTTATGTAGGTCAACTACATATTTCTGCACTTGACTCAGATATTTTTAAAAGTCGGCTTATCCCCCCTTGGCCTCTCGATGCCTCGTATCATTGAAGGATGTCTGACTAGCCGCCCAAAATAAACTAAATAGTGTTGAAGAATATGCTGGGAGTGCGTGCGATGTACTGCAAGAAACTAAACAGGCCATTCCACACTGCATGTGTCGTGCGTATCTGGATGTACGCCACGCCGACCTTGGTAGCCCGTACCAATTCACACAGCGGCGTCAGCTGCGATGCTATAGCAGCCACGCTTTATGCCAATATGCAAAAAGATGTCAACTGCAGCGGTTCCCTGGTTACAGTCTGGATTTTCGTGTGCATTTTATTTGTAATTTTTGCAATTTCTCCCCTATCATTTCAATAGAATATAAAGTAGCTTATTTTTAAAATTTTCTTATGATTACTTCAGTTTATTGAAATATTAGTTTCTTTCAGGTGCTACAGAAGAATGCTGAAGTTAGGTGGGTGGACCGCGTAACTAATGAGGAGGAACAATTGGAGAGAAAAGGAATTTCTGGCATACCTTGACTAAAAGAAGGCATCGATTGGTAGGACACATTCTTAGGCAGTTGGAGGGAAGTGTGTGGGGTAAAAACCGCAGAGGAAGACCAAGAGATGGATAGAGTAAGCAGATTCAGACAGATGTAGGTTGCCGTTCTTATGTGGAGTTGAAGAGGCTTGCTCAGGATAGGGTATTGTAGGGAGCTGCATCAAACCGGTCTCCGGACTGAAGGTCACAACAACAGTTTCTTTCAGAATGTAATAATAATAAAAAATTAAAAAATATAAATATAATTAATAAATACGGTGAACAGTTATGGTGACTGGGCACTACATTTATCAATATTGCATGTTTTAATAAAAGATTATACAAATTTTTTTCGAAGATATTTAATAATATTACCGCATAATATGTATGTACTTCCTGTCTTTTTATAACGTTTCTGCAATTTCATCCCAAGCCTTTTCCTTCAACCCAACATCCGTAGACTTGTAATATGGAGTCCCAAATCACTGGATGACTACGTACTGATTCAATTAATTGCTCCACTTTGAACCCACGAAGGTTACTGAAAAGCACAATCTCACACCTGGCGCGCTGTGTAATGCACGAGGTCTAACCTTCGCTCAGCGCATGCGCGGACTGAAGACGTGTCCGCCACGTTTAGAAAGATCGCTCAGGGAGCGAACGGAAGCCACGCGTGTCCAGCGTAGCTGGAGTAGCACGTGGCCGTGGCCCTGTAGTGTGAAAAGTCTCATGTGATAACAAGGGAAGCGAAGTAGCTAGCGTACGTCCGGACACGCACGCCATGTGCAATGCGGAATGTTAAATTACTGTATGGTGACGAATTACAGTGATGATAATATTATGAATATTGCCGCGAGAGACGCCGAACACCGAATGCCGGCGTGGCGCAGGGGATAGCGTCACGGACTGTGGTACTGAAGGTCTGCTGGGCGCCGTGGCTCTGCGCGCCCGGTTAGGGGGCTGAACGCCCTCTGTAAAAAAAGCTGAGCCAATACTACACCGAACAAGAACGAACAACATCGATCAGCGTTCGCAATGAAGAGAACTTCCGCCCACCGTCAAAATTTTATTTCTTTGTAATTAATAATTCCAGAATGTTCTACATCTTTCTTATGTTCTCTTGTAAATTCGACTTGTTTCTTATGTTAACCGTTCTTCTAATTTCTGGTAAATTCTGTCTATGTATAAATATCAGAGCACTCTGCCTGAGGGGCAGTCAGTGCTGCGTGTATGTTGAGTTCGTAATAAACGTGCTTTCAGTATAAGTGCTGTGTTCAGTTGCCTTCGAAGTCAAGCCTGCTCCCATTTCAACGCGACAATATTTTCTCGCAACAGCGAATTTCTTTTAGCGTCACTGTATGAAGTATGGACGTTCTACCAAATGGTCACGTATGAAAATTTGTGACTCATGTGTGCAGTCAGTGTGGCATATGGAAGTTTGGGTCGGTCCTGGAGTCGTGTTCGGATAGCCTAGTGGTTAAGGCGACCTCTCGCCAAAAGCGGGAAACTCGGGTTTGAGTCCCGGCCCGGCGCAAATTTTCATATGTGACCATTTGGTAGAACATCCATACCTTATACAGTGACGCTAAAAGAAATTCGCTGTTGTGAGAAAATATGGACAATGTGGAATGGCCTGAGGTAAAGCGTCGCGTCCGTCTGTAGAACCGCGCGAGATTACAACTAATGTTGGGTGACGGAACACTAGTGGAGGCGCCTCTGAGCAGAGAGCTGTGGCAGTGAGCGCCTCGTTCTTTGCAGGCGGGGGCGTCGCGGCGCCCAGAGAGGCGTGCAGAGGTTATCGACGGGGAGGCGGCCGAGCCGAGGAGCGCAGATGCAGCCAGGGGCGCCGCCGCGCTGAGGCCGCCTCCGCGCACGCATTCCCGTCTTCAAGGGGATGGCTCCGAGCGCACCGACGCTGCCGAACCCAGATCCTCCTCGTGTTACTTAACATCTTATCGACACGGTCACTCCACTACGAGCAACCGCAATGGCCGAAAATCTTACAAACTTCACGCGATCAGGCCCAGGGGACCGAGCACAGCTACAAGGGTTTGTTTCCGTCGAGGTCTGACTTCCGCTTTATTTCACTATTTATCTCGCTCACATCTTCTGGATCTCCGTCCCTCCGTCTTTTTCTTGACCTCCCTGTTACCAATATTAACTAGAATGAAAAATTAAGGTGTAATCAATAATTACTATACCAATTATAGCTGCCCATAGTGGTAATAATACATGTTCGTCAGCCTCGGAGGTAGCACATGTTAACAGGTTCCAGTATAAAATAATGATTACAATCTTTTTTTTTTTTTTCTTTTGAAAAAGAGAAATTTGCTAACATCGAATATTAATTTAAGTGTTAGGAAGTCTTTTCTGAAGGCATTTGTGTGGAGTGTTGCGTTGTATGGGAGAGAAACATGGACGATAAACAGTGCGGACAGGAAGAGAATAGAGGCTTTTGAAATGTGGTGCTACAGAAGAATGCTGAAGATTAGGTGGGTAGATCACATAACTAATGAAGAGGTACTGAACAGAATTGGTGAGAAAAGGAATTTTAGGCATACCCTGACTAAAAGAAGGGATCGCTTGGTAGGACACATTCTTAGACATCGGGGAATCGTAAATTTAGCATTGGAGGGAAGTGTGTGGGGTAAAAATCGCAGAGGGAGACCAAGAGACGCGTATAGTAAGCAGATTCAAATAGATGTGGGTTGCCGTTCTTATGAGGAGATGAAAAGGCTTGCTCAGGATAGGGTAGGGTGGAGAGCTGCATCAAACCAGTCTCCGGACTGAAGACCACAACAACAACAACAACAACAACATCATTTGTTTACTCATTCCAGAAACACAATCAAGTGTAATTTAGTTGATCGTGAAAGCTTTCTTGAAAACTCAACATGTCTTGTGTAGTAACTTTGCAGAGCACGAAGAAGAAACTGATTCAGCTCAACGCGACACAAGAAATCTGATTTTAGGTTTTAAGGGACTATCAAAAATAGCGCGACATGTTTACTGGATGTTTGATTGTTGTTCGGTGCATTGTTTGATAATGAAACAGCTTCGCCGGATACACTATTGTTTGTCCACGGTAAGTTGACGATTCGAGCGCTGGCTGTTGGCAGTGGCAGGGGGCGTGTACCACGGCTGCTGGGAGGCGAGGAGCAGTGAGAGAAAGGCAACGTAGTGTTGAAAACGTTGCCTGTAACGATGTGTGCTGTAATATTTCGTGTCTACGGGCAACGTAACGTTTACAGAGCTCCGAAATAAATGAATGTCCTGGAACTAGTGCAGATGTTTTCTACTCCTGGCACCATCAGGTAAAATCGACTTCACTTGTTGAATTGATATACTTCCATCTAACTGCCAATGCACTACTAGTTTCGGCGCACTATGTCATCATTGTCAAGAGCCTACAGTTACACAAAATATTACAATGATTCAACCACATTAAACAATGAAAAGTTTAAAAATTTACCACAAAATTAAAAAAAGAGTATCGGGAGTATGGAACTCTACATTTATCAAAACGACAATCAAACCATGTGCGCTGGGCGGGAATGGCCGTGTGATCTGGGGTGCAACGACGCGGAGTACGCTGCAGCTCCGGCTCCCGCCAGGGGTTCAAGTCCTACCTCGGGAATGGGAGCGCGTGCTGTTCTTAGAATGACCTAGTTTAAGTAGTTTATAAGACTAGGGGCCGAGACATTAGCAGTTTCGTTCCTTGGGATACAAGCATTTGAAAATTTTATGTATTTATTTATTTTATTTCTCAGTGACCTTATGCCCTAGGTTTTCGTGCAGTCGCCATTTATTTATATGGCACATTTAATATCATAATCCTGAGGAGCAACATTGTACAAAACTTATTTTTCTACCTTATTGTACAATTTTTTGAGGTTTTAAATGTTCAGTCATATTCAAACTTTTAGTCCAATTATTCCAAAGTTGTAAAGATGTGGAGAAACCACTGCCAATTTCGCATGGCTTCCTCTGTATAGGGATTCGCATATGCCCATTGGCCAAGCTGAGAAACAGTTACAAATCGAATTAAATTCAGAGACTGAATGCCCTGTGTTCAACTGTGGTAAAGTGTTTCATCCTTTATGATAATACGGGATAAAAGAAATAGTGTGTCCCTAGCTGAACATAGGGCATTCATACTCTGAATTCTTCGTTGTTATTTTTATTATTTTTGTAAATTTTGAAACTTTTCACTATGTGATGCGGTTTAATCATTGTAATATTTTTGTAAGCATGGGTACTTGAAAATGACGCCATAAAGCACAGAAGCTAATAGTGCATTAATAGTACTAATAGTTAGATGGAGCCGGCAGCGGTGGCCGCGAGGACTGAGGCGCTTCAGTCACGGTCTGCATGGCCACTACAGTCGGGGGTTCGAATCCCCACTCGGGCATGGATATTTGTGCCGTCCTAGTTCGTAAGTAGTTCATAAGTAGTTTGTAAGTTTAGGGACGGATGACCCCGTAGTTAAATCCCATAATAATAATAATAATAATAAAAAGTTAGATGGAAGTATACTAATACGTTTTTTCTAAGAAGGCGACTGTGGCTTTGGAGTATGTTTTGGGTGTCTCCAATATCGGTTATATGTGATAATGACTATAATAAACTTTATTTCTAATATATATTTTTAATTTGTCTCACAGCGCTTTTAAGGACACGTTCACACTGCTCAGCCTTGTGCCCCCCCCCTCCCCCTCCCCAGAAAAATTCTGTATCCGCCACTGACCACGCAGTTGAGTCCGAAAGATATTGAACATTTTTGAAGCACGGATTTTGATCTGGCGTTCTGAGTTTTCATAACCCCCCCCCTCTAAGAATGCCACCCTTTTTAAGAAAAGATTGTTAAGAAGCAAGTGTAGTCCTGGTCCTGGGGGGAGGGGAGGGCTGCAGCCCTATAACCCGCTCCCGATCTCGCCACTGGCTAGCAGGTTTTACACCAGTTACGGTATGACATTTCATTACATCGCAATATTACGAAAGAATTCATGCCTACTTCTTTGAGTTTGGCAGCACTGATAAGTTTCAGCAATAACTGCTCTCGAGTTCGTTGGGCTGCACGTGATGCAAGTTGCACTTACGTACGCTGTATGTATCATGTGAACACTAAAATGAAGCGAAGCTCGTGTGGCATTGTTGACGGGGAGCCGCGGTGGAGTAGCCGAGCGGTCTAAAGCACCTCGGCTAGGAGCGCGCGGTTGCTCGCCGTGGAGGTTCGAGTGCTTCCTGGGGCATGGGTGTGTGTGTTTGTCCGTAGGTTAGTTTACCTAGGTTTAAGTAGTTTGTAAGTTACGGACTGATGACCACGCAGTTTTGTCCGATAGATTTACAGACATTTGAACATTTTTTGTTGACGGGGAAATCCCGTTGTGTGCGGATCCGCTGTTGCGGCTCCCAACAATTTGAAGCAGTTAACCACGAATGCAAACTGTTCGCTAACCAACTATAGAAAGGTTTCTGTCTACGTTTAAGGTTTTCTGTTCTTTTCTTTGTGTGGGAACGATATAAGTTTCACTGTGAATTTGATTTTTTTTTTCGGAATTTCAGATTGTTGAATGGGACCTAAACGCGAGTTATCAAAGAACTTCATAAAGTCAGAAGATGGTAAAATCGCGACGTCTAAACTATGTTGTATGGAGGTTTAATGGTGGACTTTGTATATCACTTAATAAATACGATGCAAATTTGTCATTACTTATTCGTATTTAGTTTTTGATAGATCGATATCGACGAATCGAACTTTTCGTATATGTTGTCCAATACCTAAATGTCACTTAACCCGGAAACATCGATTTCAAAAATATATAAATAAATAAATAAATAAATGTTCAAATGTTTGTTAAGGTTATGGGACTTAACTACGGGGTCATCTGTCGCTAAACTTACAAACTACTTACCCTTATACTAAGGACGGCACAAATAGCCATGCCCGAGGGGGGATTCAAACCCCCGGCCGCAGTGACCGTGCAGACCGTGACTGGAGCGCCTCAGTCCCTTCGGCCACAGCGGCCGGCAACCTCGATTTCGGTGGCTTCAGATCCGCCTACTGGTCGTTTCCTGCTGGGACTGTGCGAGCCTTTATAAGACGTACGGTTTGCGCTTCCGCAGAGCTATTCTAATCACGTCTGTCGGTCCCTTAGAGTTACTTGAGAATGCGCGGCGGACTCCTGCAGCGTTTTGGTCAATGATCATACGAAGTACGCGGCGTGCATGCGGCTCGGAATTAGCAGTTGCACAACGTAGCAAGTTATTCGCCACGCACGGTGCAGTCTGCCAGGCCGCACGCCTCGCCTGACGCAGCACGTAACTGTTTCAGTTCGGTGCCTGCAGCCTCCGCAGCGCCGGACGAGCGCTACAGCTGTGAATCAGCAGTAGTATCATGGAATGCCTGCTGAGCGGAGTGACAAGTCGTAGATGCTATCGCCTGTGAATGCCGGCTGTCAGCGCACATCCTGCAACATCAATTGTGCGGACGCTCTCAGGCATTCTCCTGCCAGCCAGCGCTGCTTCGTTTGCAAATGTGTACTTCAGTTAGTACCCACAGCCATTTTTGTGTACTGTTAATAGAAACACCATCCTCTTGATCTATGTTTTGGTCCAAAATTTCCTCCAGATTTAATAAAAGATCAGTACAAAACTGCAAATAACGTAACTACGGTTTACGTATTGGGTAAAATAATAACTGGCGAAGACAACAAAATTCTTCTTGTTCATTTCGGTGACTACATGTGAGAAAATCACCCTAAATAGCGAATCAGTAAGGAATGCAAGGAGAGATTTCGAGAGGGAATTAAAGTCCAGGGAGAGGGAATAAAAACTTTGGGGTTTGCTGACGACATAGTAATTCTGCCAGAGACAGCAAAAGACCTGGAAGAGCAATTAAACGGAATTGACAGTGTGTTGAAATGAAGGTAGGAGATGAACGTGAACAAAAGTAAAATAACGGTAATGGAATGTAGTGTCAGTAAATTAGGCGATGCTGAAGGAATTAGATTAGGGTCGGGGGTTCGAATCCCTCCTCGGGCATGGATGTTTGTATTGTTCTAGGTTACTTTACCTTAGGTTAGTAGTTTGTAAGCTACTAGCAAATAACCACGCAGTTGAGTTCGATAGTCTTACAAACATTTGAATTAGATTAGGCAATGAAACAAAAGTAGTAGAGTTTTGTTATTTGGGTAGCAAATAACTTCTGATAGCCGAAATAAAGAAGATATAAAATGCAAAATAGCTATGGGAAGAAAGGCGTTTCTGAAGAAGCGAAATTTGTTGACATCCAATATTAGTTTAAATGATAGGAAGTCGTTTCTGAAAGCATTTGTATGGAGTGTAGCGTTGTATGGGAGTGAAACGTCGACGATAAGGAGTTCAGACAAAAAGATGATAGAAGCTTTCGAAATGTGGTGCTACAGACGTATGATGAAGATTAAATGTGTAGATCACGTAAGTAATGAGGAGGTGCTCAACAGAATTGGGGAGAAATGGAGTTTCTGGCATATCCTGACTAAGAGAGGGGATAGGTTGATGGGACACATTCTGAGACATCAAGGAATCATCAACTTAGCTTTAGAAGGAAGTGTGTGGGGTAAAAATCATAGAGGGAGACCGGGGGATGAATGCAGAAGCAGAAGATTTACACTTTTAAGGTGGAAAACAATACAAAACATCACATGTATTCTTGAACAAAGTGGCAGATCGGTATCAGGTAGGTAAAGAATTTACTTATTACATAATGTGACACAATCCCCCCTAGGGCATGGATATTTGTGCCGTCCTTAGTATTAGTTAGTTCATAAGTAGTTAGTAAGTTCAGGGACTGACGACCCCGTAGTTAAGTCCCATAAGCTATACAAACATTTGATCATTTTAATATTATTTATTTATAAGATAAGATAATTTTAAGTTTACGTAGCACACTTTTCTGTTATATACCGCTACATTGCTCAATAAAAATAATTCGTTTTTCTAACTTCAAGAAAATTGCAGAGTAGATTTTTGAATGCTGAAAAATTCTGACGTGGTTGAAGGTAACACACTAAGAAAGAAACAAAATTTTAAAATTCTTTAAATATGTTCGTGCATGATTGCCTGTCAGTAATCCCTTTCATTATCAATATTTCTCAGATTTAGATTTTGAACGATTTGTTTTACAAAACTTCAATTTCCATAGAATCGTAATTGGCTATGCGTAGTAACCAGTAATAGATAACCAGAGAAAATTTACGAACGTTTTTGGATTTTCCAGTTCGGTCAATTTTTTATTATATGACACCTTTATGTTGGAGTCTGCTGAGATATCTTGTTTTCTCCGATGAAATTTGGAATCACATATTGTCCACATGTTTTCTGAGGCAACTGAATTTATTTTTCGGTGCTTCCAAGGCATCAGCAATCAATGCCATGTCATCAGCGAAAGCTAAGCAATCTGTACGTCCCTGTATCATCCAACCCAAATACGTTCAACTATGAACGTCCAAATTGGTCAGTTACTACCGCGGCTTTCTAACAGTCTTTTCCAAGACAGTGTTAAAAAGGAGAGGGACAGGTCCTTCCCCTTAAATGTCTTCTACTTCCAAAATGAAAATGAACAATAACAATTTTTTAATCCAAAGTTTTGTTACGCGGTATTGTTGATGACTGACGGGCAAGGGTGTATCTTGGGTCCGAGGCACGGGAGGAAAGGTTATTAGCTACACGTTTGCCACCCAAATTGCAACACCTTGAAGTAAGCATGAAATATCAAAAATCGTTGTTTGCTTTTGGAGGCTACAAGAGATGGATATCAGCATTTCAGCGCAGGCGCTCGTCACGTGCGGTTCAAGCGCCATTGCGAGCGCTTTATAAAGAGGAGACGGTGGCGTGGACTTACTGAAATTTCTCTTTCGTGCGGTTGTTTAACGTAAGCGATTACAGTATACCTGACAAATAGAAGACGGAGAGCTTCTTGCGAACACGTTTAGGAGTTTGACTGAGGTAGAATTAATGACTGCGGATTATCCGTCATAGACATCGTTGATCGTGTCGATCGTAACCAATTAAGTGTTATGCGGATATATAATCGTGCAGGAGGAAATGGCGGACCGTCAGGAACGATTTCACCTACCTTGTTGCACCAATACACGTGATTATTACGGGCATGGTGAGAGTTTTGCAACGATGGATCACTCCGACGAACCATGCTACAAATAATTCCGTATATTGCGCAACAAGCAGTGCCCACGCGATGCCGTCGATAACAGAGTGGACTGTCCGTAAAATGTACATCGCTGCGTTTACATCTCAGTCATCGTTGCAGGGGTTTGCGCCAGCAATGATCCAATGAACGAAAGACGTGGACAAACGAATGGAGCGACATCGTTTTTACCGACGAATCCCAATTCTGCATGCAAAACAACGAAGGTCGGACTAGAAGCTGGAGAACCGATGAGAATGCTGGGTATGCATTCGGTATTATGGTCTATGATTATATTGGATTCCAGTCCCTTCCTCCTGCGCACTGCCTGTACACCAGGCAGCCAATAACACATCTCTAAAGTACTGGAGCCATTTGTCCTCCCGGGCCTTCATCCTTACATGGCACACAATGTTGGAGACTTCTTCTTAATCCATCGGCTTGCATTGTTACCTTGGCCTCGTTCTCTCGTTTTCGGGAGAACGGCGGTTCAAACACACCTCCGGCCATGCTGATTTGGGCTTTCCATGTTACCCTAAATCACTCCAGGCAAAAGGCACGGCAGATTTTCTTTCCAATTGCTCCGCCTTTAATGACGTGAAACCATGATCTTCCTTCACTTTCCTCACTGCTCTCTCGATCTCTCATCTATCAAAGACGACCGGTCAATAATTGCGGACCGACTGGTTCGGGATCCAACACCCGTTGATACACCAATTCGACGTTTTGTGAAAGCAGCATGAATTGATGTATTCCAACAAGTCCAGAGCCTCAGTGATTCAATGCGGAGCCTCCGTTGCTCAGCGGTAGCGTCGCTGACTACCACGCAGGAGGCGCGGGTTCGATTCCCGGCAGGGGACTGAGTGTTGTGTGTTGTCCTAATCATCATCATCTCATCATCATTGGCACGTAAGTCGCCCACGCGGCGTCAAATAAAAAGACTTACACTCAGGCGGCCGAACAATCCTGCAAGGGATCTCCCGCCAAGAAAACCATACGCTCATTTCCATTTCATTCAAGTAGAAAGGATAATTGGGAGGGTCTGTGAAAATAAAAGAGAAATTAACGAAGCCATTAACGATATTTGGCAACGGGACTGGGATTCATCTGAAACAGCCAGGCGCGTACACTCCTTCCTACCATCAGTGAGAGAAAGGATGAAGTTAAAATTTCTTCCATCTAAAGGATTAGTGCACTTTTTGACAGGTCACGGACCCTACCCGGTGCACTTGCACCGAATAGGGAAACGGCCTGATGCAGTTTGTGAATGTGGTGCTGAGATAGGCAGCCCGGAACACGTAATCTTCGAGTGCCCAGTACACGCACGAGTTGCCTCTGTAGAGAGGCAAGCCATACCCACCAGGGACATCTATGAAATAATAAGGAATGATGAGTTAGTAGAGATCCTAATTATACTAACTGAGAAAGTATCAACCCACGCGCAGCAGATCTATCGAGGATAGTCTGCTGCGAAACAACAGGAGAGAAAAGCCGTGCATGCCTCTATGAGGCATACATTGGCAGCAATATACTGCGTACCTAAAACCGGATTGACATCACCATCCCTGGCGTCTGGCCGGCTAACATCGATTTGGCACCACGGATGGAACCGAATATAACCGGAAGGTTAGTTGAGGCAAGGAGTGAAGAGCTGGACGACTTTCCCGCCTTGCGTGAGCAAGGAATAAGAGAGAAGTCACTGGAATAAGTTCTCTGGTGTCAATCTAGACTAGAAATCCAGTGGTGTAAATGAGATGGATAGTGTAAATCAGTGCACCACTAGTAGTAGTAGTGTAATTTGCTTTGTTACTTTACTTTACTTTACTTTACTGTATTTTGTTTTGTAAATTTAACAATCTGATAAATTAATATGAGTTGCAGTGGTGTAATTTGTGATGTATAATAATTGATTGTAAAGGTCTGTTTTAGTTATCCAGGTAACAGACCTAAATTGTTATTGTTATTGTAAATAAATAAATAAATAATTGTAAATAAATTGTGGTATCTACGGTCGTTCTTGGTGCTGCATTCTGTAGCACTACAGTACCTGATTCACACAAAAGTGGTGGTATCAGCAAGGCTGGAATCACTGGCCTAGAATGATTCAGTGAAACACCGGAAACATTAGTCGAGACTGCTGGCGTTCATCAATGTGGCACCTCGCTCAGTGACTTAATAACAGACGGGAAGAACACTTTATGAAAGATAGGACACACATGTGATTGAAACCTCAAGCACACTACAAGCAAAAAATTTACCTTTCTCCCCTCGGCAGGAAAAACTGTGACACTTTCCGTGTTGGATATGTCTCGGAAATAACAGTAAACCTAAAGGGCAGTTTGGTCACGCACGAGGTGATGACGGTGAAATTAGTAATTGATTATCTCGCACATATAATTAGCTCGCTCCCGAGTCCTCATCGTGGCTAACGTTTATTATCCGTGTGTTAGTCGCGACGGCACGCAGTTACTCAGGGCGCTGGGCCGCTTATCGATGGACGAATTAATAATGGGAAGGCGGACGCCGGGTCTGCAGTAATAGCAGGCTGGGAGGACCGCTCTGAACACCTGCGCTGGCCTGCCCTGCCGCCGCCGCCGCCGCCGCGGGCAAAAATGCAGCCGGATTAGTTGTGTGGCGAGGCGCGCCGCGTCTCGCAGACTTTGCCGAATCCTCGACTGCGGCCGCGCCGCGGAATGCTGCGCCGTTCGGTAGAGGTTTTATCGGCGTCGGGCCAGCGCGCACGCTGTCTTTTTCACTTGCCGCGTGCGGCGATTCCGCCACGGAGCGAGGCGGCCAAGTGGCTCGATTCGAACGGTAGTCCCGGCGAACTAAAATACGGTTGGGGCAACACCGAAAAGGAGACAAGAAATACAGCGGCGCTGGCTGCACATGGGGAATTCAACTGCGTGAAACTCGTATATCAACTCAGTCCGTGAATGCTGCCGTGAACTTCCCCTGTTACTGAAACGCCTAATTTTCGAGCATTAAGGTCAGGCACACATGAGCAATCTGTCTGTTATGCAACAAAGGACGGTGAATGGAAAACACTAAAAGTTCAAATAAAAACAATTACCCATGTTGATCATACAATGTAAACTTTAACGGCCGGCGTGAACTTCATTTAAAACTTCCGGGCTCATAAGCCATGGTCGATTTATAAAACTTTTCCCTAACGTTTCATCTTCGGCTGCGGAAGACATCTTCAGAGGTAGAGTGGCGAACTGCGATGAGAACGCGCTGCGCTGCTGCATACATAATTCCCTTCTACTCGAAGGAAGTATGTGGAGAAGGTTTTTGTCCTTTGACATTTCCTTCAGATGGACATGTTTTATTTCCGCATGTTAAACGTGCGCCTAACTTTTTGTAATGGGCCTAACTTTTTATGCAGTGTAAGTTCACCGTTTATGTTAGTATTGCTTTTGGTCTCTTATATTTTTCATTTACGTCTGGGAAATTTCCCAGGCTATTTATTAGTTCGTTGTCGGGGTTCCTTGCGGTGTTGTAAAACGCTACCGCAACTTCTCTGAATCTTTGCTGTAGGGGTTTTATCTGTGCTGCCTCAAGAGTGTCGGCAGTTGGGAATCTCTGTGGTACTTGTATTGCCCGTCGTAAAGCCCTATTCTGGACTCTTTGCAGCTTCAACATGTGTGTTTTTGCTGCATAGCCCCAGACTGGGCAGGCATACTCTAATATGGGTCTGACCAGTGTGCAGTATATCCGTACGCCTGTTGTTGGGTCTAAACCGCTAGTTGGGTTTGATCTAGCACTAGTCTTTTTTCTAACTTCTTTTATATGTCCTTTCCATGTAAGGCGGTTATCTAGGGTTACCCCTAGATATTTTGCTGTTGCTCTCCATGGAATTTCTCGCCTGTGTGAGGGAGCGCCGTATATATAGGCAATGTAGAGGGCACCACAAGACATCACGTGACGTCGGCTACGACACTATCTCTGGTATTGCCAACATTCTTGGCAGAGAAGAATCGATTGTCATTCCGCTGGTGTAAAGCAGAAGTCCAAATTCTGTCTAATTTAACAGCTTCCTCTTTCCTGTTAAAATTATTGCGATGTTTATATATCTCGAGTGCTTCTCTATATGTGCGCGCATGATAGTGCGAAGTTTTTGAGATGACACTAGCCTCATTAAATTTAATTTCATGGTTGCCTTCTTGGTATACATGTTCTGCTACGGCCGATTTCTCCGCGGAAATTCCTTTTATGTTCGACCAGACGAGTATTGACGCTTCTTTTTGTAGTTCCAATGTAGACTGAACCACAGCTGCAGGGAATTTTATATACACCTGGTGTATTCAGCGGATGTCGTACATCTTTTGCAGATCTTAAATATTCTTTTATCTACCATGTTAGTTGCTCAGATAATATCTACTCTCTTACTACTCCTACTCAGGTTACCTTATTCATAAAGTAGAGGTTGCAAATATGAAAGTAGCAAGACTGATTGCAGGTACTAATAGATGGCAACAATGGCAGAAGGGTGTCCATAACGAGGAAATCAAAGAAAAACTGGGAATTAACACCATAGATGAAGCAGTTAGAGCGAACAGACTGATATGATGGGGACATGTTACGCGCATGGGAGAAGCAAGGTTACCTAAGAGACTCATGAGTTCGGCAGCGGAGGGTAAGAGGAGTCGAGGTAGACCAAGAAGAAAGTACTTAGATTCGGTGCAGAATGATTTTGAAGTAAAAGGCATAACATCAGACGAGGCATCAATGTTAGCATTGAATAGGGGATCATGGAGGAATTTTATTAGAGGTACTATGCTCCAGACTGAACGCTGAAAGGCATAATCAGTCTCTAATGATGATGATGATGATGATGATGACTCATGTTAGTCACTCTTTACATTTAGTCCAGACAAGCGTTTCGAGAGTTGACTCTCATCTTCAGGTGGAAGAATGGTTTTGTTACGTTTCTGATGGATTGATATTATTTTCGTTGTTTTAGAATCTGGTCTGATGCAGCTCTCCATAGCGCTCTATCCTTTTCAACGCTATTAATCAAATGTTCAAATGTTTGTATAGTCTATGGGACTTAACTACGGGGTCATCAGTCGCTAAACATACAAACTACTTATGAACTACTTACGAACTAGGACGGCACAAATATCCATGCCCGAGGGGGGATTCGAACCCCCGACCGTAGTGGCCGTGCGGACCGTGACTGGAGCGCCTTAGTCCCCTCGGCCACCGCGGCCGGCTATTAATCTCTGGTTAACGACGTAAACCATAAACCCTTTTGAACCTGTACGTGTGTTGTGACTCCCTCTGTGATTTTTACGCCACAATCTGTCCTCTCGCCTTGAACTGATTGTTCCACCGCGTTTGTAGTTCCTTGTTTGAACAGCTTATCGGTTCGTGTTTCACACCTAGACAAATACCTTCAAAAAATACACCTTAACTCGTAAATTAATATCCAATATTAAATATCATATTCACAACTTTTCTTCCCAGTGCCATTCTATGTTTAGGATCTTCTCTACTGCACAAATAACGAACGTAAATGTTGTTTCCTAATCAGTTGCCTCAGCATCGTCCGATTCCATACAGATACATCCCATTACTGTAGTTTTCTCTTGTTAATATTCATCCTGTATCTTTTGCTCAAGACACGGTCCATTCCACGTCATTGCACGTCAATGTCCTTTGTTGTCTCTGACGGAATTACTAAGTAAACGGTAAATCGTGAACTTTTTTATTTCTACTCCGTCGACTTTATTTCCTTTACCACATTTCTCCTTGCTCACCTTCACAACGTGGTTACTTCAACGATTAAAGTACCATTTCAGGTACTCCCTACCCAGCAGCTGCATCCCTTTCATACACTTCAAATTCCATAATTGCTGTCTCGTTTCTGTACATATTATAGAATAGTTAACATTCCCTGTAGTTGGTCGCTGCTATCTTCAGAAGTTTGAAGAACGTATTCCACTCAACATTGTCAAAAGAATTCTTCAAATACCTTTATCGAATATTTTTACCTTTGTGTAACGTATTTTCTAAGAAAAGATGTAAGCTCAGTACTGTTTCGCCTGTTCCTAAATCCAAAATGATCTCCGAGCTTGGAATCTTCTACTTTTTCCATTCTTCTGTAAATAATTAGCATTAGTTGATTGTAAACACGACGTATACTAATAATTCTCATTCTCACTTTCCAGCGTCTGCTTTCCTTGGTATCAGTGCTTTAGTTGGAAAAAAATTTCAGGCGGTATTCCACTCGGTGGAAAATAATTTTAGGCGGACTTTGCTAATTGCACATGAAATGAGTCAAATGGACATTTTTAGGAAATCAAGAAAGTAAAGATTTAGGCATGTGAATACACTTACAAAATATGGCTATAATTGATGATTGCGTGTGGCATGTTTGGCCAGCTGGCATCGTGTTTCGCCTGCCTGGTGCAAGTCTTCAGTTGACGCCACATGGGCCACTTGCGTGTCGATGACGATGATGGTGAAGATGATGAGGAAAAACACAACACCCAGTCCCCGAGTTGAGAAAAATCTGCAATGCGACCGGAATCGAACCCAGGCGCCATGCGTGCCAATCTCCCACGCTGTTCACTGGACTACGGAGGCGGTATGAAACTCAGTTTTATTGTATTTAAGTGTTGAGAGTAGATGACGATACCTCCCATCGGCTTTGGACAAGGACATCATATCGTAACTAATCAGGAGTGTGCCGCGGTGCAGTAGCCGAGCGGTGTAAAGCACCTCGCTGCGGAGCGCGCGGTTGCTCACCGTCGGAGGTTCGAGTCCTACCTGGGGCATGGGTGTATGTGTTGTCCTTTAGGTTAGTTTACCTTAGTTTAAGTAGTTTGTAAGCTACGGACTGATGACCACGCAGTTTGGTCCGATAGATTTACAAACATTTGAACATTTTTGAATCAGGAGTGTTGTTCCAGAAGACAATAAGAGTGCGTGTTGCCGCCGGGAATTAAAAGCAGACTTATATCACACGAATACCATTTCAAAATTCGGACAATAGGACTGCGTGGAATATTTGAAAGATGGAATCAAGCGTTTACCACCATGACAATAGCAGCGTTACCAACATTTGAACATGTACACATCCAGCCGGTTGAAGAAGCATTGGCAAAGAGATTAAAATTCGCTTCTATTTTAGTTCCTACTAGTGCTACGACACACTATTTCATAATGTTAAACTGATTATAGTGCGAAAAAGACGGCATAATATTTCCGGTAAACATATTATCTTAATAGTAGTTCGTTCTCAAAACGTGTCGTTCTAGGCATGAAAACATACATAACTCGTGCAGTGTTTCATGATTCAATCAATGGAAATTAAGTCAAAATGTTGCGATGTACTGTCCTTTAAATTTTTAAAAGAATTGTCGGAATTTCGCATTTGCTTTGTTCAAGGAATAGGCAACGATGTTGCATTCAAAAGACTTTGCGTATGTAATGGCTTATCTCTTTGGAGCAATGTTCTTAAACTCTTTGGAGTCGGTAAGAAGCATTCCCTCTGTGTCGGTTGAGACTAGTCGGAGCTCTCCATTGCCTAATTCGAATACTTCACCGACAGTCAGATTCCATTGGAAATGTGCGAAAGTGCAATTTGAATGCTTCGATGGTTATGATCGCAACTCGAACGAACCTAAAACTTTCCAATTTTTCTTTTCGAAATCCATTCGATAATTTACGTTTGGGATATTTTTTACAGACTTAAGAAAGAATTTTAGCCGGTAGGCTAAAAGCAAGTTTGAATTTTAGGCGGTACGCCGTACCGCCCCGTACCGGCCCTACTAAAGCACTGCTTGGTATTCGAATTATTATATTCTTCATAAATATTTGAATCAATTTTACTCGCCTCGTACATCTAACATACCAGATGGAATAGTTTTGCAGGGTTGGGTGTCCGATGGACTTCAGCATGTCCGAGGGAAAGTCATCTACATAACATAGCGCTAAAAGACCGAAGCGTCAAGCAAAATCGGACACCTTACATCTCATTATAAATAATCAGTCGTTTGCCTTTTTTACGAATCGTTCGATGCTTCACGTGCTTTGTTTTCTAGACACTGAAAGACCCACGTCAAAACAAAGCAAGTGGAGTAGTGACGGATGTATGCAGCTGTTTGTATGTTACTCTTACTAATATATTTGGTGTGAGGGTGTCGTGGCGAAAGGCACGGAATGCGCCAGTGTTGTGATGGTGTTAATTGGTAGGCGTGCGTAGCTCACTTTAACAGAAAGATCTCACAACTTTACTAGAACATGAGAAATTTATTATAAATCAATTAAAAGTCAACTTGTTATTATAGAAGTACAGTGATGACTAATAAAGTCCAATTATCTTGTGTTCAAAGTTCCATTTGTTGTCCGCTATAACTCTCAAGTGCCCAAACGTAGATAAATCATGAGGCAATGCTGTAAGTCTCTCTGCTAAATCGTTGCACTACTAACTCGAAACACACACTTGAAAGACACATTGCAGTGCGGATGAATACGAGGCACAGTCTCTCTGTCTACAAGTTGCATACGTCGAGTATTAAATTATGCATCGGCCAATCAGGATTCGCGCACGTGATGGAGTTGGTACTGCGCGTCCTCATGCGGAATTGTAGGAACTTGCAGCGCCAACAGCCAGCTTTCCCATGAGCCTGTCGATATGGTGTAGTAATTTTCGGCTGATTTATGGTTTGTGAAACCGTGGGCACCACCGCTATACCTACGTTATTACGGTACAGCCAACCACTTCCGAATGCGTCGTGTATTCTCTACACCTTCTTCTTTCCCATTCTTTTGTGGGTTGCTCGTTGTTCACGTTTCGTATTTTGAAACGCACGAAGACGCTATTCCGGCTCCAGCTCGGGGTTCTATGAGTACTCCCACTATCCCCAGGCCTCTAATATGAAAGGGAGATTCGTTGCGAAGTGGTGGGCGAAAGGTTGCCACTTCGGGGCAACACCGACAAAAGTGAGGTCATCCTTGAAAGGATAAAAAAGTTTGGAAGCTCCCAGCGAGCGAATGCATTACTGGGTCACATTTCTTCCACATCTTCTTCCTCCTCTTTCTCCGAGTTAAATTGAAGTAGGTCCACTGGATCCTACTAGCTTTTCACATAATTTTGTACTGCCATTTCTTTTGTGTAGTAGCCGAGAGGTCTGGAGCGTCACGTTGCGGATCACGCGGGCTCCCGCGTCGGAGTTTCGAATCCTCTCTCGGGCATGGATGTTTGTGTTGTCTTTAGTGTAAGTTAGTTTATAAGTAGTTTTTAAGTTTAGGGACTGATGACCCCGCTGTTAAGTCCCGTAGGCATAATAAACGTTTGAACATTTTTTTAAATAAAAATCTTTACATGTTTCTCTGTCCATCTTGATTTAGTCCAGTTAAACTTCCTCTTCATTGCACCATAAGCAACCTTCACATTTGCGTTACTATCTCATACTTTTTTATCGATAACAATATTTCTGACTGCGGGTTTCTAATTCCCTGCCTCTTGGAAACCTAGTGGTTAATTCAGCTTACAAAAACATTTAGTAGTCTCTGCCAGTTCTCAGCAACTAATACGAAACGGCGAACTTTTCATATTGCTGTTTACAGAATTCTTTAAACGCTTCTGCACTTCGTAAATTGTCCGTGGTGATGAAATTCTGGACAAAAACTTCGATATGAAGGTTTTCTTTATACAAGTGTACAAATACTTGTGACAAATTTTTAGCGTAATCTCTTTAATGAGTAAATATTTTACTTAGACTACTCATAATGGAATACGTTACGCGCCTGAATTTCTTAGAAAGTAGAGATTTAATTGGAAAGCAACACATCAGGCAATCAAAGTCAGTTTATGTAATCTCTCCAAAGGATTTCACGCTGTACCTCTCATCAAACTCTGACTACACTTTCTTTGTAATTATCAAATGTCTCAACAATGCAAAAAATAATAATTTCACAACTTTCGATCACTGCGTGAGAAATAGCTCTCCAGGTATTTGAGGTTTAAATTGGAAATAACATATTAAAGCCATTGCCTGACCCACAACAAACTTCAATATTATAATTGTTAATTGATATTCTATTTACGCTTAGCATAACATTTCATAGTTTAGAGCAGAGTTTTTCAACCTGTGGGGGAGGAAGTAGTCACACCAAAAACAACCAGTCAGGAGTATGCCTGAAAAGCGGGTGTTCTGAAATGCAAAACCAAATGCCTAAGAAAAGTGAAATGTATTTTATGTTATAATTACACGATTCTTTGTACATCATCAATTCTCATTTGAATACAGCAAGACTGTTTTTATTGTAATACACCATGTTAACAATGAACAAACGAAAGGCCTGAAAAGTTTTCAGGTATTAGGCGATACATAAATTTACAAGATACCATAAGTAATTTTGAGAAGTTAGATAGTTTAGAAATATATTATGCAGTGGGAACTTGCCCAACGAGCATAATTCGCTTCTGAGCTTTACCTGTAATGCGAAAACTCAAAGATATGCCACATATATGTTTCTGTTGGAGTACATGTAATAGCAGGATGGCTTCCATTCAGAAAAATGGACTAACTTTTATCCTATAATATACAATACTATATTCGTATTGTTTTGTTTACAAGACAGTTGTATCAACAGAAGAAAATTAAATTCGTTGCCCTTGAAAATGCACATATAGTTGTATTATGGTTGGGACGACAAAATATTTTATTGGAAGGAGGTCGCAATTCAAAAAGGTTGGACAACAGTGGTTTAGAGTAACTGGTACGTTTCGCGATCTTGAAGGAGAAGGTAGGTCTCCAACTGCGCTACTTAGCTTACCAGTCACGGGCCTCGCTTAGGGCAGTTGGGTATTTTTCTGCAGGAGGCAGAAGCAGGTTAGGAGTGATCCGACCTCGGCCGAACCTGTTCTAGCCTAGGCCTAGGCGAGATGCTAGACTCGTGCGCCGCGTCCTTCAGTGTCATGTACCGCTTTGTGAAGAAGCTAGGTTGCATTGTCAAGCCTACAATAGAATGTGCTAGATAGACCACTTGTCAGTCGGAGAGGCATTCAGTAAATAATCAAAGACATTATGCGTGGATTAGCATACTATTATCACTAGCATGAGCATTTCATCCATATGCAATGTTTACACTGCGCGTAACAATCGGAGTGCGGTTAGGTAGTAGTGTCGAGGTTTGCAGGACGGACAAACAAATAACACTTTAATAATGTAACATTTACGCCCAGACACGCGAGTGGAAGGTCACTTATAACTATCGATGACAATGCACAAACAGTACACTTGTGCTCCTATTTATTAACTGTCTGATTATTATTCACCTTTATATGAATTTAAAAATTCAAATTTTTATTCCAGCGCTCCTATAGTTCGCTGCGGTCTTAGAATTTGTTATGGCAGGAATATAAAGCGAGGAACTGTGACGAATTAGTACCGACGACATTTTACAGAAATAGAGGATTTCTTATAACTGCTTTGCAGCATGCATTGCTTCTTCAAAGCCGATGTCAGTATTCTGACTATTCTTTTACACATTGACCGTGTCGTTTAGGTTGTTAATTCGCTTTCTTTTCCGGATTCTTTTTCTGGTGTTAGCGAACTGTCACTATAGCTCCCGTTGCATTTGCTGTCACTATAGCTTCCGTAGCATGTTAACAATATGGTTAAAGGATGCTGTTGAACTAGCTTTTTGTGCGATAACTTATTTGTGACATCTAGTTATATTATTAAAGATTTTCTAATACATCACTCTATCAGAGATTTTTTTAAAGGGAGAAATCAATTGATTTTCATCTCTGTATATTGTGCTACAACGCTATTATCAGCCCATACTCATTATCATTTGCAGCACCATGCCTAGGACACACTATGACTGTACTACTCCCCAGTTTCTCGATATATTTTTATCTGAAGTACCTTCCATGTTTGAAATTATTTGTAGACATTGTGTTAGTCGTGCATTTACGGATATGTTCATATCGACTGTGCAAGTATAATTATCTAGGTCGAAAGACGACTTATTTCAACTGAATGGGACCAATAGGTATTGTCTTTCATTGAACTCTTTGTTCTTCACAAGAATCAGGTGAGAGAAAAGTACAATAGTTACGGAATAAACAAAGACGACAGTGGATGAAATTAAATTATATTTGGGCCTAGCCAGGCACTAAAACCAGTGTGTTCTTTTAAAGGAGACACTTGAAGATTCCGCCTTCAGGGACGCCAAGCCAGAGCGACGTGGTTTTTACTGATGAATGGCCACTCATTTTTGTGACAGGTGATAACCGCATAGTTATGACGAAGTAGTCTCGTGACGCCGCTCGCGACACCTTTGGCACAGGTACTGCAATATTTTGGAAAATCATTACATGCAATAGCTGGTGCCGTCTAATTTTGGCACAAGGACCCCTAACGGGTCAAACCCTATGCGGTCTACTGGGGGCATGTTTCCAGAAGGCGATCTCGTTCTCATACAACTTGAGCCGCTCAATCCTTCCTACCTTTTGTACCCTGAACCTGTTCCCTCTAAATCATGACTGGAACCAGCTGCAAAGCCAGATGCCACCGAGTCACTCTATACAAGATTTGTGTACCATTCTGTCTCAGGACATTGTCAGACGTCTATTCATGTTCGTGCCAGTCCGTTCTGCGGCACTTATTGTAGCGAAAGGTGCTCCTTTGCGCTATTGATGCTGGACAGTATTTGGCTGATTGTATTCAATTTGTTTACTTTATTGTAGGCGTCAAGTGAATCTGCTATCTGCTCATTACACCCAAAAAAATTCATTCAATTAAGTGTTTCCCTCTTGGTGTACTATTTTCATTGTTCCTGCCTTAGTATCCCGACTTGACCCCGTATTTGTTTATTGCAATATACTGTTGTCCACCTCCACTTCCGTCCTTTCTTTCTCTTCATTTCGTCCTTACCTCTTCTCTTTGCCCTCTCTTCCGTCCCGCCCCCCTTTTCTGTCCATCTCCTCCTGTTCCTTTGTCTATACCCGTCTCCTTCCTCGCTATATCCATCTATCACTTCCTCTGCCCGTTGTCTGTCAATCTCCTCCTCATTAGCCTCTCTGTTCATCTCCTCCTCCCACTCCTTCGGCCATATCCCTTTTCCCACTCTCTGTTGATCTCGTCTTCCTCATATCTCAGTCCGTCTAGTACATCCACTGTGTATGACAAATTATGTATATCTGCGAACTTTCATGATGATTGGTGAAACAAGTTTATTGCAATGTACCCTCCTCTATGCACCCTAGAGTAACCTGCGTAGTATAAAAACCTTCTCAATGAGATCATACATACGTGTACCAATTTTCATGATGATCGGACAAACTGTGTGGAAGTGACCTCCCTCTTGTTTTGAGCGTCAATAGTAGAATATTCTATCAAGATCGGAATAAAACTGTAGATTGGGGTCGAAGTCTGTTCTAAGGTACCATGAACCTTACGAAATCTTAGGTAGACCATGATCTTACTCTTGTTTTCTTAGGTGACGAGTGCAAAGTTCGAACAAGATCGAAGTAAAACTGTAGATTGATGTCGACATCTGTCCGTGATGCACAGAATGAAATCTTATACCGACTGTGTTCTTCCTCTTATTCTGTAGGCCTAGTGTGCAAATTTTAATTAGGTTCGGAATGAAACCTTAGATTTATATGAATTACAAATAAACAAACGGAAACTTCGCTTTACACAGAATAATTCAGGAGCAATAGTAAATATTTTCTGAGTTTCAAAGCCGCGGCGGAGTGGCCAACCGCATTGAGGCGCTATGCTCTGACGCGCGAGGCCGTTTTCCGTCGGAGGTTCGAATCACCCCTCGCGCATGGATGTTTGTGTTGTCTTTAGTATAAGGTAGTTCAGCTTAACAAACATTTGGAGTTTCAAAAAAAACGTTTGTAAACCTGTGAGACGAAACTGCTGAGGTCATCGGTCCTAAGAATTGCCCATGCACGAGGGATAACTCGAACCTCAGACAGAGAGGTGGCGCGGAACTTCTACTACCAAGTTCTACTATCAACGTCAATGCATTTTTGACTTTACTTGATAACACCACCTATACTTCCGGTGAGGTAGTGTTCGCGGTTTTTTTTTTTTTTTTTTTTTTTTTTTTTTTTTTTTTTTTTTTTTTTTTTTTTTTTATGAGGGCTGCAAATAATCATAAACTTTGATTTACCCTCTCTTTGCAGACTTTTCCTTACAGCCATTCCCGTAGGGATATGTCAGCAGACTTTGGTGGCTAAGAAACGTGATCATATCTACCATCCATCTTCCACTGAATGTTAAGTTTAGATTGCATATGCAGGAGCCCGTCATGCTGGAAGAACATCAGCACTGTTATAGCCAAAGGAATCTCCTGTAATAACACTGGAAGATCATTTTCAAGAAAGTTTAAGTTAACTAGGTCCTATGAGACAATGCGGTAACACAACAGGCTGTATCAACTGATTTTCTATCAAAGCACACCACACATTTACACTGAAGCGTTCTTGAGATTGTGTCTCCACAATGGCATGTAGGTTTTCTTCGGATGAATGGTGGAATTGCGTTTTTATTAATGTCGTCACAAGCGAAAGTGGTTTCATCAGTGAAGAGTAAAAATGGAATTACTTGGCGATTTTCAAGTATCCAAACAAATATCTAATCGTCTATCTTCATCTCCTTCGAGAAGTTGTTGGATGAGCTGTACATGCTGCGGATAGAACCCCTACATATGTTTGTCCTCCATACTCTTGTACGTGCAGAAATTCTGTGCGTGCTTGTTGGAGGACTACTTTCTATCGACTCAATAATGCCATCCACAGTCTGTTCATTTACACATTCAGATGCAATACGACTGCTAGGCACTGAACTAGTGTCAAGTAGTGTAGGAACACACAAGTAAACACTCTTGAATCTAGTAGTCTCCGGTTACGAAATCGTATGCCTTTTTCTCTACAAGCGGCAGCAGCGGTTTTATTACAGAACCCATACAAAAATACCATATCGGCATACTCAATGTGGTGTCGCACAAGTCTGAAGTGCGCGCCACGTACTTTCGCCGCGCGCCGCCATGCACGCACGGCGCGGCGTTCTTGCGACGTCGGCCAAGAGCTCTCTCTACTGGGACTCCGCTCGTGGCCACCACTGAACTGCATCGGTCACTTGGGATTAGGACAGGCACTGAAACGGACTCATCAGTAGGCAGGCCTCTACCTAGTTAACCTATATCTCAACAGTACACTTAGTTGGCAATCATGAACTTGTAAAAGTTAAGTATTACAATGTTTCTACGAAATATACAACTTGTTCTAATCTAGCTTAGTGTTTCTAGTTTCTGCTGTCCCACTGGCTGGTTGCCTCAGACTCTGTACCCGCACACGCGTGAATCCTATTTCCCTGTGCCGGTCTCTCTCGGCCACCGACACTTAGGACAACCGGCGGCAGCGAGACACAAAACTCAGTTTGTTTAAATACGTGCGGCATGCTACGTGCGGCAAGCTACAGTGCCGACAAATGACAATGAAAAATTCAATGTAAACTAAAGCACAGCTGTGCAACTTGAACATCAACACGGCAGTTCTGGCATTACGCCCATAGCAACCAGATGCAACGGGTGTGCCAACACTTTATTAAACTCAGCTGTATTTCTGTACTCGATAAAAATTGGACACTTGTTATATGGCATTTTTATTGCAATTCATATGTACTTCTCCTAAAATATTTACTATTCCTCCGAAATAAAAAATAACAGGGAGATGAAGATCGACGTACGGCCGCGCATAGTGAATATCCGGACACGGACTAGCATTGCAGAGATGTGGTACTGTATTCGCGTGTTTTGCGCTGGATGAATGCGAGTACCCCGCAAATCCCTCGCTTGCTTCTGTAGGATTTGTCGCATACTAGTACCATCAGCACAGACAGCTAGCAACAAAATGGAATGCAAGTCACTAAGTAACTAACTGCAGTCGAGTGCTGCGGAATGACTACATTTGCAGCAGACCGCCTAGAACAGTACTGACCGCTGACTGGGCAATCGTAGAATGCGCGACCGTAGGGGCGCTGCGCTCTCGAACTGGAGGGCTGTTGTCGGCCGCGACCGCGACCGCGGCACAGTTCCCTGAAGCAGGCCCTCCCTGACGATACGCAGTAGAGTGGAGAGGAGGCGTGCCCCGCCTGTCCCTGTGGGCGCACTTGCCGGCGCAGCTGCACAAACAAACCCGCCGCCCGCCACCGCCAGCGCCAGGGTCGGCATGCGGTCCCGGGGACCCCGATAACGACAACGCCCACGCGACGCCCACGCCCGCGCTACAGCCTCACGCGGCCTCCTGCACGCTATCGTGTGGCACCGGTACTCCGCCTCTTCCCGAAGGAAGCCTTTACCCCAACGACTTATTTATTATTAATTAATTTATTATTCCAGAATGAAACTTTCACTCTGCAGCGGAGTGTACGCTGATATGAAACTTCCTGGCAGATTAAAATTGTGTGCCGGAACCGGGACTCGAACCTGGGACCTTTGCCTTTGTGAGGCGGCATTGTGAGTCGTGTCGGGATAGCACAGTCGGTAGTGCGCTTGCCCTCGACAGGCAAAGGTCCCAGGTTCGAGTCCCGGTTCCGGCACACAATTTTAATCTGCCAGGAAGTTTCAAATCAGCGCACAATCCGCTGCAGAGTGAAAGTTTCATTCTGGAAACATCCCTTAGCCTGTGGCTAAGCCATGTCTCCACCATATCCTTTCTTCCAGGAGTGCTAGTCTTGCATGGTTTCCAGGAGAGCTTCTGTGAAGTTTGGAAAGTAGAAGGCGAGGTACTGGCGGAAGTGAAGTTGTGATGCGGCATCGTGAGTCGTGTCGGGATAGCACAGTCGGTAGTGCGCTTGCCCTCGAAAGGCAAAGGTCCCAGGTTCGATTTCCGGTTCCGGCATACAATTTTAATTTATTGTTATTTATTCATCGAATGATGAAACAGAAATTGATACAAGTACATAGTTCTAATTGGATACATTGTAAGATAAGTATGACAAGAACAATACATGTACAGGATCATATATACAGTGTTATATTAAATTATGTACACATTACACAAGTTGAGAGAACCGAGGGGACTGCGGCGCGCCAGTCACGGTCAGCACGGCCACTGCGGTCGGGGGTTCGAATCCCCCTCGGGCATGGATATTTGTGCCGTCCTTAGAAGTAGTTAGTTTGTAAGTTTAGGGACTGATGACCCCGTAGTTAAGTCCCATAAGCTATACAAACATTTGAACATTTTGATCTTATGAGGAGATGAAGAGGCTTGCTCAGGATAGAGTAGGGTGGAGAGCTGCATCAAACCAGTCTCCGGACTGAAGACCACAACAACAACCTTTACTCTTTTCTGTGTACACTAAAGACGTTTCATCTACATCAACATCTACATTACTACATCACAATTCACTTGAACTGCCCGACAGACGACTCATCGAACCATTTTAAGATTATTTTTCTTCCGTTCCACTCTCGAAAAGCGTGCAGAAACGAAGAACACCTAAATCTTTCCGTTCGATCTGGTATTCCCATTAATACTTTGACCATATCTCTCTATGTGTGTGGGCGGACAAAAAAAATATTTCTGCGTTTGGAGTAGGAAGTCTGTCATTTAAATTTCGTATATGAAACTCGCCTCAGTGATACACGCCTTTGTCTTAATGATATCCACCCCAGCTCGCGTATCACATCACTGATATTCTCTCTGCGTAATAATACAAAACGAACTGGCTTCCTTTGTATTTCCTCCATATCCTCCGTCAATCCTACCTGCTAGGGAGCCATACCGCAGATTAATATTCTAACAGAGGACGGAAAAGTTTAGTGTAGGCCGTGTCTTTAATGGAATTTGTTGTGTCTTCTATGTCCTCTGACAACGAAACACATTCTTCGATTCGTTTTTCCCCACTATGATATCAATGTAGTCCTTCCAATTTATGCTGTTCGCATCTGTAATTCGCGAGTACTTAGTTGAATACACAGCCTGAGAAAACGAAATTTAAGGAACTTCTTTTACTTCTCATATGGATGCCCTCAGAATTTTCATAATTTAAGGTCAATTTCTATTTTTAACTCCACCACCACATATAACTTCTATAGATCATATTGGAATCGCTGTTGATTTTCTGTTGAATTAACAACACGGTAAATGAGAGCATCATATGCAAACAACCTTAGCGTTAATTTACAAGTGTATTTTGTTTTACAAATTATGCAAACATTGCTATAATCAGGAATTCAATAAACTTTTAGAAATATCAGTTAATTAAAAGTTCACAGACATTAGCACATATACTTCAGAATCGACTCTGTCACTGAACTTTGAAAATATTTTATCTCGTTCAGAATGTGTAAAAGGTTTTCAATCACTACACTCCTACATTATGACTACACTGCTTCATGACAATACTAAAAATAAGAAAAATATGTATAAATATTTAAAATCAGTTTCATCTTAAACTGCCCATTATCCAGAAAGACACGTTGTCGCCAGCAGTTGTAAAGTTTTTAACTACTAATGAAGTTAAATGAATGGCGACAAGAACTCGAGAATTATTATTTATGGCCACCTCGGTGTACAACACTTATGATCATTATTCTTAAATCATGTATGTTTAAAGAGTTTTTTAACTTATTCCATTCCCATGAGAATTTATTTAGAATGTTTGGAAGTAACACTAGCATTTTTGAACATATGCATTAAGTTTCTTATCGTATGGCATGTACGACATGCTTCAGGCTCTGTTGAGTATCGATTATGGAACAAAAAGTGTATCTAATTGTCACATTGATGGTTGACCGTAGGCTACATGAAGTACACTTCGATAGCGACAGGATTCTAGGGAAGTCTGTGCAGTTACACTGCCCCCAACCACGAGATCTCAACCTATTTCTACTGATAGAAGAGGATGTAATCAGGTACACTCTGATAATGACATCCGAAACATGGTAAATAGGTTGATTACAGGAATATCAAGATGTGTAAGTAATCACTCCTCAATTTCACTAAATATTTCGGACAGTAGTGCTAAAACAGTATCTAAATAAACGCATACAGCGCAATTATCCTAGAATGAATCAGCATCCATAAGGAATAATTAGTACCGTTATTGACATAGTAGTTTTTGTGCATTTCTGTTAAACAAGAAATACCCCCCCCCCCCGTATTCAGTAATAAAATGGTAAAAGAATAATCGAATCTCACAAAAGTCACGTAAAAATGATGCCATGCAAAGCATAGCTTTCTTCAGAATCAATCTATGCAAGTGTTTAAAAGAGCAAATGAAAGAGCTTGATCTGCTTTTAGGTCAAAAAGAACTGCGTACCTAAACTAGAACCAAAGATATCGTAACATAAACCGATTAAAATATTCAGTGAAAGGACAGGAGGATACCGCGTTTGAATAAAAAATAAAGGATAGAGAGACTTAAGTTAATTCTGATACTTCATGACAAAACTGCGAATGAATACCTTCCGTTTAAAGCAAACATGAAGGATATCGGTCGGTTAGAACGGCCTGACCAACTGTCGTTGTTTACAACAAGGATAACCCCGTCAGAAATATACAGAACGAAATCGCGTTTGAATATAGAAAAGGAAGGCGAGAGTAATGTAAATTCTGATACTTGAAAAAAAAATCTGTGAATGAATACCTTTCGTTTAAAACAAAAATGAAGGAAATCGGCCGGGTAGTTTGGTCTGGCCGACTGACTTTAGTTTTCGTAGATTCTTTTAATATATAAGATTCTGCTAGGTAACGAAAATCTTTTACGCTAACCTTCGGCTTACAATGCTCAGTTGCCCACTTCTTTCATTTCAGTTGCAGCGCCTTATTCGTTGAGCACTAAGCAAAGACAACTCACAAGGAAAGTACATGGACTCGAACAAACATATCTGTATGAACGTTTGGTTACAGGATCTCTATGTACACCTCAATGTGCTGGTGGGTGTCGTTTTTCTGCAAAGCTCTGCAACCATGCTCTAGACAGCACTGTAGATGTAATTGTAGACACCATACCTAATGCAGATATCTTAACTATAACTTATGTAATAATCATCGTACATGTTCTCTAGCGAATTGTCATCAAAAGCCGTGATGATAGTTGCAACTTTAACCTTCTTCCCGAAAGACTGTTGGTATTCACTGCCACTGCTGCCGTCGCCTCTTCCCGTACTACCGCTTGCAATCAGTTGTTCGTCATTATCATCCCTATTAACATTATTATGAATTTGTAACAACAGTAACTTATGCTCACACGTCTGTACCATAACAGATACGAGAAAGCATGCAAATGATTCATCTTCTACACTAATACCATCTTCACGAAGAAGTGTTCTTCGTAACTTCATTTCAACTAATCGCAATACATTAGCGGAATTGATTAGCAATCGCCGCCCCATCTGACGCTTCACCATACAAATAACATCACAAAACGCAACTTCGGAGACACACTGCATCGTTCCTACTGGCGGACCGACAGGTCAAAGTGCAATGCGGCATGGCACACGCAGAGGCTTCTAACGGACGACTGCAGAGTTTTGCAGATGCGGGAGTATCACTAGTGCAATAAGGGACATTTACATTATCTCTCATACGATTTTTGTGTATATGTGTTTGTTAAAGCCCAAGTACTTTCCTTGTCTGTACCACAACAGGGAAATTTAACGTTGCTCTTAATAGCAGAGTGGCGGAAGGCGCGTGACAGTTGAGAAGTGTGACCTGTTGCACCGTAATCGAAAGAATTATCCCATTTCGCTTCAGTTCTGATTCGGATATATCAAACAGGGAATATTCGGAACCGCTCAGTGAAACCTGCAAAAGTTTTGATTACGCCGAGATCGCGTCGGCATCCTTCTCCTCGGCACGTCACTGCAGTGCAAGAGCGACGGAGCAGTCTCTAAACGTCGAATCGCAACAAAGCTGGGCCCCGCGGCTGGGGCAAACAACTTCATTTATCATGGTGACGGCCACGGCCACGGCCACGGCGCTGCACCTGCGGGCGGCCACTAATGCCCCCGGATCTTCCCGGCAAGAGAACCGCTACCCACGGCCGCCTCAGGCAGCGCCGTTACGTCACGAGGCCTCTACTGTTCGCAGGGCGGGCTGCCCGCACAGCTGTTGTTACCCCAGTGCTTCCCAACCTGTGTACCAGCTTCGACACTTGGTCTCCTACGATACGTTCTGTGCGATGTTCACCGCATCCGCCTCCTTTCGAATACGATCTACGAACACTTGGCTGCCAGATTCCAGTCTTTTATTTTAACCCTTAACTACTATAGACATTGACAGGAACGCAACTACTACCGATCTCTTATTTTCCATATATTAGTGTTTTGCTAAATATATATTTTCATGACTTCCTGTCGTTCATTACACATCTTAAGAGGTGGCATTAGTAGAAATTTGACTTTTTTTGATAATTTAGTATGAGTAACATTACGACAAGTAAAACACAGCGCAATTTGCAGTACATTTTTATTTTTTGTGCTATGAAAAGAACGGCAAGTTGTTATTTCTCAACACACTCACAATCATTACTTTGATTATATTACAAATTCAAAGCGTGATTAGATACAAAAATCCCATTTGAATTATAGTAAATTGTATGCGAAATCTCATTACCATTTACGATTCTCCCAGAAAGGTTGCCACATTTTCCTTATAAAACAAAAAGTACAAACTAAAGATATCCTTCTGTGTGCCACTAAATACTCTTTTAGTCACTTTGACCCCGCATACCCGCATACACGCTACGAGGCAGAGCCTGTGCCATCGGTACGCAGACACTATGGTCGGTCAGTGAGGCCGCGCAAGGCTCATAAATACGGAACAAACAGCAGCAACACTGCAAGAATGCTGGCACGCGGACCTTGTCGGCCACCAGGAAAGTACACGGAAGAGTCCTTTTAGCTTGGTAGTGGTGTGTCAAATAACTCGACTCAAAAAGTCGTAGCGGTCTGAGAGACCGCAGATAGTAGTTAAGGGTTAATATGACTTGCTTAGGAAGTAACACTGTTAATAACGGATTCAGTCTCCTCGTTGCAGAACAGTGGCCTGATTTTCATTGTGTATATGCAGATGGGTCCAAAATTCCACAAGAAGAGTGTACTAGATGTGCCTTTTTCTGCCCTCAGATTCAGGTTCGGAGAACCTTCAAACTGCCAACGAATACCTCTATATTTACGGCGGAGACAGTGGCAATTCTGGAAGCACTTAGGTTTGTTTCTACCATTTCCTTTCCGAAAATATTAACTGTGTCTGACTCTCAAAGTGTCCATCAAACCCTACAACACCGGAGACGGAACAAAAAACCAACAGCTATATTCTGGATGTGATTTCGGCATATATTCGCTGTACAAATACGGGACGGACAGTTAATTTACTGTGGCTGCCTTCTCACGCTGATATCTGCTAGGGTATGGTGGTACAAATTCGATATAGGTACAATTCCGATCAACATACGTTTTCGCACCATTTGTCAGTCTCGTTTGTCACTCGTTGAGTGGCGTTGTAGTGTAGCAGGTTACTACAGCTCCTCCTGTCTTTTCCAAGAATACAACACTTTGTACTAAGGAGAAATAAAATTTTCTCCTGTTAAGTGATAAGTCAAGCTACTTACCCTAACGCACTCTTATAAATTACCTAGTTAAGGGTGACTGGATTCGCTGCCAAAAATGCAATGTTTGGTACCACGAACTATGCGTTGGTGTCTGACAGAAAAAGTGATTTTTATGTGGAATATGCCCGTAATCAAAATTGTACGAGGATTTCATCACAATTGTACCTACTGTGGTACATTTTCGATAGATTTATCTCAATTCTGTAACCCTTTTTGTGTTTATACCAACATTTGTAATTGTCTAATATTTGTGTTACATATTCATTAAACATCCAACTACAGGTGCCATAGTTAAAATTATTTGTTTTCTCAATATATTTCCAGTTACAATAACATTTGTCCGAAATGATCGAAATTGTACCACCTTACCCTGTAATGGGGAAGTTGATGCATTGGCTAAACAAGCGGCATCCTTACGCACTGTCTTGGACCTACAACTACCATACACAGACTTCTTATCTGCGGTCAAGGAATACGCAACAGATGTAGAACGTTTCCCAAGAAACGAAAGGCGCTTCTTACGCTATGCTGCAACCTCGGATTTCTACGCAGCCGTGGTTTATGAGGACTCACATGGACCGATCCGCGACTTCTACCATTATTCGTCTTCGTTTCAATCACGCCTCTTATCCAAAACATCTACATCGGATCAACGTCTGCGATTCGGCGGCATGTGAATGTGATCCTGAAACGGAAGCTGATGTCAACCACATCCTGTTCAGGTGCCCCACATTTGAACGAGAACGTTTGAACTACCTGCAGACATTGGTGAAGATGGGATATCCCCTTCCCCAGTCAGTTTCTTCCCTTTTGTTTACAAAAGACATTCGTGTATATAAAATCATAATTAAGTTTATTAAGATCACTGTACACAATCTATAAGCATCAAGTGTGTTGGTAATATAAGGTTTTGCTTGTGAATATGTGAAAATGTTCCAACATTATTTAAATTGTAATGTAATGCAGTTTTCGCTTTGTTTCCACTGTCCCATTTGACAAAATGTACTTCTGTTTTGTCTGTTTATTTAAATATATGTACATATCCACTGTGTGTTGTAGATGGCCACATTGAGTTAACACTCAGAAGGCCAAATAAATAAATATATATATAACCTGTGGCTACAACATGGTCAGTGAAAATTTCAAACTTTTATTCATTTTAAATTATCAATGCCTTGTTAAAGTGATCACTCAATTGTACCAGTCTAACATATACAGTCACTTCACTTCGGCAGATTTTTATTATACACTGCGACAGCAGCGCTCCAAGCGGCCGGCAAGCTACATTTCTGAGTACGATATTGCATGAGTGCTAAAAGTATCGTTTATATTGATTTTAACATACTTGTTACATTAGGGAAAGAATGTAGTATCATATAATAGGTAACAACTTATACCTTTGGATTTCTTAGGTTACCTAAGATCCCTGGCAAGGTACGAAACGGTACCTTTCAGTATACAGTTTATTTACAGTTATCTTGTGACCTACAGGCTTTTACTGAATAATTCCATTTACTATCAAAAATAGAAAATGGGCTGGGAAACACCAGAAGATCTGCCCTTTGGCCGAAAGACGTTGCTTTTCGTCTCAGGAACGTTAAGGTTTTTCAATCCCAGTCAAATCCTTGAGGGCGGAACGTAGAATATGTATATAGAATGCAATAACTACAATATTGACATGCCAAATCAGCCACCACAACTGTAGCCGTGACAAGGAAACGAAAAAAGCCAAGTATTTTCAAAAAAGAAGAACCCAGTTTCATAACTGTTGCTACAGCCGAAACACAAACGGCAAGAATCTTCAAGACATTGTCTTCTTAAACTAATCACACTCAAAAGAAAATGTTCGTATAAGAAAGACGAGTGAAGCCTCAAAATGTCTGAATCATTAGACTCCCTACCGAATTGATACGTGTCAAAAACTTTTTGTCATAGTAAGAACAGATAATCATAGAAATTTATGTTTCTCTTATGTTTATATTCTACTTACTTTCAGCGGAATATACTGCAAATATACACATATTCCTAAGTATTGGTTTATGACGAAGCTCTTCATTATACCACTGAAGCAGTTAAGTCCGGCTGATTTTACATTAATTTACGTATTATGAATGTTTCTTGTTATTTTGCTAATGCCTGTAACGCAAAATTATACTATTTCGTTAATTACGTTCAAAAATAATTATAAAAAAACACTACTTCTTCGGCAGCTTTCCCACCGCTAGGAGCGCTAGTGTCGTTGTAACTGTCACAACCTGTTGCGACTGTATACACTAGATGTGATGGTACTGTGTGACCACGGTAACTTCAGTACTTCGCTGCTGATTACAGAAGTAAATAATGTCCATACCATTTGAAACATATTCATTTGCCTTCTAGTTTTGTGAACGATTATTAAATTCCAAAATCGTAGAACTGTAAGAACGCATTTGTATCCACCCTTTTCGTCAGTTTTCTTGTAAAAAAGAATAATTATTAAATAATATACCCAAAATCGCCTTCCGTCATCGTACGATTTCTACCTACATAGGTGACCTGGAATTCCTGCCTAAAAACATATGCTGGAATCGATTGAAAGTAAGTTATGGTATGCGTGTAGCTTCGAGCAACAATATTAGCCACAGGATGACCGAACTTGAAGATGAAAGCTTCTGCTATACGAAAAGAAAAAATCTGACTTTTCCAATAGGAGAAGAAAAACAGTGAGCACCAGACATGACGATGTCAAATCTATTCACCGAAAGAGACATGTGGAAACTTAGAGACGTATGTCAGTTACCCGTAGCTCAGCTCATGAAACTGAATTTTACTTCTGGTCTTTGCATTTTACTTTTCTTCTCGACTTTCGTACTCTAACTATGGTTGAAAATGAAATGGCTCATGATTTTATCCAAATCAATGACGTGCGTCATGACTGAACTTCACAAAATTTTTAAATCTAATTTGTCAATTATTCGAATAAAATAAGTACAGCTCAAAAGGAAGACAATAAACAAAAGGATGCAAGGACTTTGTGGTTTATTATGGTTGTTAGAGACGAAGCTCACGCTAGGATTTTCGGGTAAAGATGGAGAAGGAAATAGGCCAGCACTTTCAAAGGAACCATCCCGGCATTTGCCTGGAGAGATTTAGAGAAATCACGAGAAACCTGAATCTGGATGGCCAGAGGTGGCTTTGAACCATAGTCGTCTGAATGCGAGTTCAGTGTGACCCACAGCTGCATATCGCTCGGTGACAGTAAACAAAGTATTTGTAGGTTTTATGTAGCTCATTTCTTATTGTCTGTGCGATAAACGAATTTTCAGTATTGTTTATGCTTGTGTAGTTTTAGGATATACTTATGACTGCACTATAGTCTGAAGACGGATCTGTGTTCTAGTGTTAGGTCAGTCGCACGCGACGTGTCGTCGTATAAACATAAGACCCGAGAGCACCATAGTGTCTCATGAGAGTAAATAAATCAGCCGTGGCTACTAAAAGACGCAGCCCAGCCCAGCACAGGGGAGCGGCAATGCGTAATACTGCTCGAGCCAAGGGCGTTAAAACGCATTAACACCACATTTTAGTACGCAAACACAAGCGCTTTTAATTTATCTCGGCGACAGCATGCATATATGTTTACTGGACAATCCTGCAATGCATTGCGTACAAAAATAGTTATGTTGTCTAAAGTGAATTTACAACGCGCAGGTACAAAAGGTTGTACTCAATGATCAGACGTAATAATCAAATCAATAACCCCAGCAATACGACGTGGTTTTCAAAGATATTCGCATAAAGAGAGAGGGTTCCACTGAATGGTAAAGACAGAAAGACAGTTTCATCAATTGGGTGTGATGTAACAGGCACGGAGCGAGATCTACATACATACTCCGCAATCCACCGTAAGGTGCGTGGCAGAGGGTACACTGTATCACTACTAGGCATTTCCTTTCCTATTCCACTCCCAGATAGAACGAGGAAAAAAAAGAATGCCTATATGCCTCCGTACGAGCCCTAATTTCTCTTGTCTTTGTGATCACTACGCGAAATGTAAGTAGGGGGCAGCAAGATCGTACTACACTCAGCTTCAAATTCTGGCCCTCTAAATTTCCTCAACAGAATTTCACGAAAAGAACGTCGTCTTTCCTCCAGCGATCCCCAATTGAGTTGCCGGAGCATTTCCGTGACACTCGCGCATTGGTCGAACCTACCAGTAACTAACCTAGCTGCTCGCCTCTGAACTGCTTCTATGTCTTCCTTTAAACTGATCTGCCGCGGGTCCCAAACACTTGAGCAATAATCAAGACGTGGTCGTACAAGCGTTTTATACGCGGTCTCCTTTACTGATGAGGTACATCTTCCCAAAATTCTCCCAATAAACCGAAGTCGGCTGTCCGCCTTACTCACAACTGTCCTTACATGTTCGTTCCATTTCATATCGCTCTGCAATGTTACGCCTAGATATTTGAACGACGCGACAACATCAAGAAGCTCACTACTAATGCTGTATTCGAACATTATGGGATTGTTTTTCCTACTCATGCGCATCACCTTACATTTTCCAACATTGAGAGCTAGCTGCCATTCTTCACACCAACTAGAAATTTTGTCTAAGTCATATTGTATGCTATTACAGTCAGTTAAAGATGATACCCTCCCATACACCACAGCATCATCAGCAAACAGCTGCAAATTACAAGTTACTCTGTCCAACAGATCATTTATATTGATAGAAAATAATAGCGGTCCTATCACACTTTCCTGTGGCATGCCTGTCGATACACTCGTCTCCGATGAACACTCGCCGTCGAGAACAACGTACTGCGTTCTATTACTTAGGAAGTCTTCCAGCCAGTCACAAATCTGTGAACATATTCCATAAGCTCGTATCTTCGTTAGCAGTCTGCTATGTGGCACCGAGAAGAACGCCTTTTTGAAGTCGAGAAAAACACAATCCGCCTGCTGATGTCATGTGAGAAAAGGGCAAGCTGAGTTTCACATGAACGATGTTTCCTAAACTCCTGCTGATTCACAGATGTAATGCGGAAGCCCATTTGCCTGTAAGTTGTTAAAATAGCAATTACACCAACTTCATAGAGTATTTTAGTGGAAAATGTTTCGTGTTAGGCAGTACTTTGATATATTTATTAAAATATTGCACATGAATTATCTCTCACACAAAATATTTTATATACACTGAAGAACAAGGAAAAATGATAAAAAGGAAAAAATGTAATTGTGGTATTGATAACAGAATATATAAGAAAAGTATGAATAGTTTAAAGCAATCGCGGAGGTAACAGTCGCAGATCGTTCTCATATCATACGGCAACTTCATCAGTAACAACTTTCGTAGAACAGTTTGTCCATACTCCCTGACGGTATGAAATTATCTTCACGACTTTTACACGTTAGCATTATGCAGTTGGTTTACTTTATTTTTGAAGCAACCACAGTTACACTAAATAGGCAGAAACATAAATCCGAACGGATGTTTGCACACATGACTTAGCTTTATCTTCTGTGTACCAAGGAATTAAAACAGATCCAACTAGTAACAAATATGAGACAACACCAACGATTCTTAAGTCTAATTAATTAAAATTAGCCGGCCGCGGTGGCCGAGGTGATTGAGGCGCTCCAGTCACGGTCAGCACGGCCACTACGGTCGGGGGTTCGAATCCCCCCTCGGGCATGGATATTTGTGCCGTCCTAGTTCGTAAGTAGTTCATAAGTAGTTTGTAAGTTTAGGGACTGATGACAACGTAGTTAAGTTCCATAAAAAAAGAAAAAAAATTAAAATTATATTTGGGGAATGCGTTCACCAAAAGTTGTTTGCGTCTTATAAACATTCATTCTATAGGATATATAAGATCACAGTTCAAGATCAAACTTCAAGCCTCAGGAGCACGTACTAACAGTACAGTTTTGCAGATATATCTACGACACAGCTTCAAAAAAGTGTATGGATAATACTGAACGGACTCTTAGTTAGTCACAAAGTTGCATGAGATATAGGATATTATCCAGCAATGTTTGATGCTTGTAGCGATGGCAGTATGACCATTCTAGAGTGCATCATTTAAATTTATTTCATTGCATATCATGTGTAAATCGTTTGACTTGACACACACAAAATATAAAATAATTAAAGCTTTAATTGTCTGTCAGTCTGTTTGCCTGTCTCCCTCCCCCCCCCCCTCTCTCTTTTCACTCTATCATTACTTTTTTACACAAAGTGGGTTATTTTGAAAGCATCTGTCCTAATGCATTTCATGTAGAGCTCATACTGTCCTCAGTTACACTCACAATTTTTCTGTTCTAATATAAATCACATGATTTCCACAATGAAGTAATAGGATTACTTCACGCAGAAGAAACCACGCTCGTAACTGGAAATTTCACCCCTGTAGAACTATGAGACGTTTAATCTATTTCGTAATTTAATTTTTAGTAAAAAGATTATCTTGAAACTTTCGTTCCTGCCACGTTGTCTACAGGAAGCAATAATTTCATGGGCGCCACTAACAATCTCAGACCTAGCACTAGGTGGACACGTAATATTCTTTGTCTTTTGTCTTGACTGCCTGAGTAAGATATTACTTTAACATTTTCCTACATTTTTCTCTTGAGTTTCAACATTAGACCTATTTACTTGAAATCTGAGTGAACTTCTTTCTTTGCTCAAATCACACGTTACCGTCTATTCGTCCTCAGTTTTCTCCGTGGCGTTTCTTGTTTTCAGAGTTTACATTAGCTGTTTAAGTCGTTATTTTTTAAAGCATTGCCTGCATTACTTCGATTTAACCCTTTACTGGGATAGTCGACACTATCAATATTTATACTGTTCTTGAAGGACATTTACAGATGCATAATTTAAAATCTAGTATTTCATAGATATCTTGCTTATAATATTATTGATCTATAATTATACTTTCTGGAAGCAATTCAACTCATAAATAACAAATAATAAATTTAATACTGTAATATTCTGTCGTTTCCGCTGAATTGAACGCTAACTAGGTATATCTGAAATATTTCCATGTGTTTCTCAGGGAAAGGGTCTAAGTATTTAGACGGAGGCAATAATTTATTGAAAAAATATGAAAACAGTAAGTACGACAATCCACTGTGTATGTTAAATTGTAGTATATTTCGGATTTCAAGTTAAGCCGTAACTTGACGAGTTAGCTGATTGGTCAGCGAAAGTAACGCACTTCGAGTTCAAAACAAGTTTCTGTTAACTGAACACTTGAATTATTAAACCGAATTTGTACAGCTGTTAAAATAATCTAACCTCAAATGCTCAAATGTTTGTTAAGCTTAAAGGACTTAACTGCGGGGTCATCAGTCCCTAAACTTACAAACTACTTATGAACTACCTTACACTAAAGACGAAACAAACATAAATGCCCGAGGGGGGATTCGAACCCCCGACGGGGGAACGGCCTCGCGCATCGAAGCATAGCGCCTCAATGCGCTCGGCAGCTCCACCGCCGCAATCTGACTTCATATTCTTCATTGGCTACTTAATGCGATATTTTTGATACTATCACAAATTCAGAACATTTCTGGTAGGAAGTTAAACCATAAGTCACTGATGTTATCGTAAGACGAAGCTCAGCAATTGTGTTCTGAGTAATACAGAAAGATAATCGAATGATCATATTTTCTAAACCTGAATGCGAATTTATATTTTTATCACTCGTTGTAACAGTCAGAGACTACCTAGTTATCAGTTTCCAGAATGGAGCAATTTACGTGCTTAACTTTCATCCTACATCTATAAATAAAACACTTTAAATACCAGTGGTCTGTTTCAATTAATTTTATCTGGAAAGAAGATATACACAACAAATTCCAAATCACAATATTTATGAACAAGGTTCGTAAACGATTTCAAAAATGTTCAAATGTTTGTTAAGCTTATGGGACTTAACTACGGGGTCATCAGTCCCTAAACTTACAAACTACTTATGAACTGCTTACGAACTAGGACGGCACAAATATCCATGCCCGAGGGGGGATTCGAACCCCCGACCGTAGTGGCCGTGCTGACCGTGACTGGAGCGCCTCAGTCACCTCGGCCACCGCGGCCAGCGTAAACGATTTCATCTTTTGCTAATAATAAACACTTAACATGCTGCTTCATAAAATTATTACCTAATAAAAATATTTGTGTTCTGGAGATTGAGCGAAGTCGTTGCAATTGTTTCGAAAGAAGTAACAGCCAGTTTAACGGTGAATTTCTCCATTTTGTTATAACACATCTGTACTAAAAGTCTTTCAATTACGCAAAAAAAGCTGTACAAATAATTAATAAGTGGCAGTGTAGTATTTAGGAGTAGTTCTTTTATTAAATAATTTCCATTTTAATAATGAAACTGCGAAATCTGTGCTAAGGGACATCGGTTAAAATATGTACGTCGCACAAGAAATGAAATACACGTCATATTGTGTTTGTAGTTGCAACAACATTACTCTGTTTTAATATTTCACCTATCTTCTGTCTTCAGTGCTATATATTTTAAAAAGGCAGGTAGTTTTACAACTGACATGTTTTTCGGGGCATTCAGTGCCCTTGTTCAGAGCGATATGAGGCACGTAATGTGTCCATCTCAGACAAGGAGTAAGGACAAAGAACACCAGTGCCAGAAACCGTATATATAGAAATACAAATTTTAATAGGTGAGCTGGTTGCTGTTTACTTTTTTAATTTCTTACAAAGATTACTTGATTTTTTCTATGCTTTTTCGAACGTGATGGACTATAATTACGTTCTCACGGATGCTGTCGATTAACGACATGAGCTGGTATGCAATTTAACATGTTCTACATTTAGAATTTCTGGTTTAGGAAACTTACACGGTGAAGTAATGAGAAGAGCTTAAGCTATCCTTACGGCTATAAGCATGTGATGTAGAACGTCACGACATTCCATGAGTGAGGAAAGAAAGGTCAACTATAACTACAAAAACTAGATACAGTTAAAGTTAACTTCCCTGAACGGTAACTTAGTTACATTTATAGTTACTATACAGTGAAAGTAACTGTATCGTTACAAGTATCTGTACAGTTATTTTTACAGTTACTTTTAATCATTGTAACTACCTCATTTGTAAATCCGAAATGAACCTTACACGTATAGAAAGGAAACAAGCTTTAATGTCAATCAATAATTAAATACATTAATACATACAAAATTAATGACACTATATAATGAATGCATTAGTAAATAAATTGTCCACAGCATCTTCTATCGCAGTGTCTCCCAATTTCATTTGTAAATCCGTAATGAACCTTACACGTATAGAAAGGAAACAAGCTTTAATGTCAATCAATAATTAAATACATTAATACATACAAAATTAAAAACACTATATAATTATTGCATTAGTAAATAAATTGTCCACAGCATCTTCTATCGCAGTGTGTCCCAATTTCAATGTTTGTTCATTTTCAACGAAAGTTGTTTTCCAAACGTTACATAGTACCATGTCATGTAAGTTCCGTTTAATGTTGTTAGTTGTTCGTGTCTCCGTGAAAAATTCCGAATTTGTTGTCTGTTATATATTCGCAGCGTCTGTCACGCTGAAATGGCAGTAATGAGCAAACGTTTCAAAACGTGTATTAGCATCGGTAAAGTAAAAAGTGACTCCCACTTATATAATACAAATGAAACTTGATTGCTGAGACCTGGTACTGTGCAACTTTTTTTTTTTTTTTTTTTTTTTTTTTTTTTTTGTAGGGAGGAACGGTAGACCAAAGTGTGTTTAGTATCAAATGACTTTGTCACAGTACAAAGTCAGTAACCTCGAACGCAAGCGCGACACTAACCATAGTGGTTTCAGGATAGAATTTCCTGTTGGTTATCAGTTTAGGAAATCCAAAAATAAGAAACTGCAAAAGCTGGTTGAGCAAACTCACAATAGAGGAGAGAATCTGATATTAGTGGTTACATCGTAAGTAACTTGCAAAAACATATAAGTGACTGTACGACTGATGCCAAATGATGTAGCAATTTTCTGTAGTATGTTATGCTTTTTTTTTAAATTAATTTTATGACATCAGACCTTACACAGGCACTCCTCTGCTTCTTATTAGGTGACGAATTCGTAAATTTTGCTTCTTGTCTACTTCACTGGGTAGAGGAACACACGGAAACACTACAGGTAAGTCTATTAATACACAAAGAAAAACAGAACACTACCGCTACAAAGGAACATTTAGTGGTAGCAAGCCAGGGACATTGTTTGTTTTACTGACACTGCATACCTGCCAACTTTTGAAAAGCGCTTTCAGTAAAACTCACGTGCCGCAAAAAATCTGGGAAATAATTTCCACACAGTCCGGCTTGACGAAAATAATGATTTTTCAGGGTTACAAAATACAATAATGTAATCGTATCTACATACGTCATAGGCCATTGTTCATGCGGACATAACAATCAAGAAGAAATCCACGTTAAATAGCAGTAGGCACGGTGAATATTGGTTTAGAGCATACAAAACCGGACTTCCTTGATAAATTAAGCAGATATGATATAGCTGAAAAAGGTTTTACACAATTAAACATGTTTAAAGGTAAGCAATAATAACGCACACTGCAAATGATATGCTAGTTCGACTATAGCCTAATTTTCTCTCTTGCATAAAAGGAAATCTTTACCAAGAAAAAAAGGAATGGAAGAAAACTGTGCATCTTCAATTTTGTCTCACCTTGAGTGCAAACGTAATTATTTAGTCACATGCGGTACTTCCTCAATGATGAAAAGAAATGGTATTTATCTGTATCCTGGAAATCGGTAATGTAGCTAGGTCTGAATGCCAATAACTTACTCATCAGTTCTTTGAATTTGCAGAGCAGAGCCTGTCGACGCCTGAGATTCACATAAAACTTGAACTGTTATCCCACCTGTAAATTCAATTCCAATGCCGTCACCACAGAACACGGCGTCACGAACATCGGAGTTAAAACTACCAATCAGATCAATGAATAATATATCGTAGACGTATCTTCGACCCACACAAACAATCGATTGAATATATCTGGTGTGATTATCGAACGTTAACGTTTCAGTTAGTTGTGCAAGTCGTAAAATAACACCAACCATCCGTAAAACCGTAAAATGATGCAATTTCCGTAAATTTTACGGATAAACCGTAAAAGTTGGCACGTATGACACTGGCACGGAACGCAGCTTTTGGTTGTCAGCATGTTGCGAAAATCGGAACCGCAGTCCAGAACTAGCAGCGAGCAACGTTGCAGAACATATTTTAAACTCATTGTAAACGAGCCTTAACGCCAACGAGAAATAAAAAAAACTAGCATCTACATGAATTCTTAAGTTCGCTTTGGAGTTTTGACTGCTTTGAATTGTTTTCCCACCGCGACACAATTTACAGCAAAAGGAATCATTATTTCCATCCACCGTCAAATATTCGAACACTTCATCATAAGCTGGACAAGGCATGCGCGCGTCTTCTTCCTTCTCCATGTCGAAAAGTGTGGAAAATAATCGTAGACTGAACGCTGTTACGTGTGACGCGTCACGTGATTTTTATTTACTCAGTGTTGCGTACATAGTTATAAAATAAAAACCTTATGACTGAATGATCACTATGAAATGGGTATAAGGGTACTATTCCATACATTTCCAACGCACGTTGTTGAAATTTAATTTAGAAACAAATATTTTTTCTTTTTTCTCTTCACTAAAAACGAAGCTCGATTTTCTGAATTCTTGAGAGTCATACAGAAAAATATGTTACGTTACTGCGACAAAAATGTAACGATACTTCCTTTAAATCGTTAACTGATAAAAGTAACCTAGTTACAGTTAAAGTTGCCTTATGCAAATAATAACGCAGGTACCGTCCGTTAGCTTTGAAAACCGTTACTAGTAACGGCGTTACAAGTAACGTGTTACTCCCCAACACTGTACATACTAATATCACATTCTAATGCATATGTAAAAGTTTTAGTCTGGAAACTGAAACGACAGTTGCTCCCTTAACGGAGAAAGAGCCAACCTCAGCGGCACTATCAGTGCACGAACATTTACGGCAAGATCTACATACACCTTGAAACTTCCTGGCAGATTAAAATTGTGTGCCGGAACCGGGACTCGAACCTGGGACCTTTGCCTTTCGCGGGCAAGCGCTCTACCGACTGAGCTACCCCGACACGACTCACGATGCCGCCCCACAACTTTACTTCCGCCAGTACCTCGCCTCCTACTTTCCAAACTTCACAGAAGCTCTCTTGCAAACACGCAAGACTAGCACTCCTGGAAGAAAGGATATGGTGGAGACATGGCTTAGCCACAGCCTAAGGGATGTTTCCAGAATGAAACTTTCACTCTGCAGCGGAGTGTGCGCTGATATGAAACTTCCTGGCAGATTAAAATTGTGTGCCTTGATTAAGGCGGCCAACTTCGGATCCGAATGCGGGACGTTGTATACTTCTGTAAATAAGGGAACTCCTTTTACAAATCCTTGTGGCAGTACCAATTTTGAAATCAATGTCCTGCCTATATTATGTCTCGCCGAACCCACATTTGTACCGCTTCGAATATACTACTTTTCTATTAAATTCTTGTTTTATTGTATACCTTCATTAGCTGAGTGTAGTTTCCTGGTGCGAATGTGAGAAATTTGTGCTTCGATTTGTAACACGGGCACTAGAAATGTAGGACACAATAATAGGCACCTCGACGGTAATTTTCACTATCTTCCTGTTTATTTTCAAACGAAAACGTGACCATAATGTTTTTCCCAGTCAGACAGTCGTAGCACATACAAGACATCGCGGAAATTTTACTCTGCCAACTGTAACCCCATTAAATTGGTCCAACAGTACTATTCTACAAGAACTTGAGCGGTATTGAAGGAAGAGAAGTCAGTAGCTTACGTGTAAATTAGTTCATCGAACCTAAATCGGGGAAGCACGCAAACACAAATCAACAATGTCGAGTCTCCGTGGGGACTAACCAAGGTACATAAACTAGGTACTAACTTACAACCTAAGTAATCGCCAGTTGAACTTCTGCATGACCCGGAATTTTTCGTCTGGAACCTATTAAGATCTCTGCCAGCTTCCGAGAATTAAGAGTGGTGCCCCGGGCTAAGAGCTAGTGGTGTATTTATTTCTGCTTTTATGTACACTAGACAACGACAGTTACTGCAGATAATCACACTCATAAATCCGATTCAGGATATGAACTTACAGTTAAGATACGTGGGAATAATCTGCAGTCAGTGAAATATGAAAATTACCAAAATGCGGGACAAATTTGGCATTTTGCGGGACACTTTTATTGAGTCTTCCAATGCGGGACGATGCGGCAGAATTCGGGTCGGTCCCGCAGTATCCAGGACGGTTGGCCGCCTTAACCTTGATTCAAGGAAGCAATGCTAGCGCTCAGACTGGCAGCACTGTAGTAACGAAAGAATGACTTTGGTGGCAGATTCAATGACAAAGTCGTGCAGATGCATGCTGATTACATGCAAACCGTGATTCACAACGATCTACAAATCCAATTCAAGCAGCACCAGTTGCCTTTGCGTCTTGCCTTTGCTATTACCATCGACAATGCACGAGGCCAAATGTTGACTACTGTTGGCCTAAATTTGGAATATTCGTGCTTTTCATGCAGTCAACAATAAGTTGGCTTGTCCCGTAATTATGTATATTAATTTCCCTGCTACGGTACTGATATGGTTTTTACTTCTATTCTCTCTGTTAAATCGTTACTTCTGGTAGAAAGAAACACTGTAAATGGAAATGACCGAGATCTACTGGTTTTTTAATGACACAGTTTTATTCCAAGTATAGCTTCACGCGGTTCGAGCTTTTGAGGTCACAGGTATCCTTTATTAGCTAGCAAAGCACTGTGGTGGTCAACCAATCTTCTGAATCGATGACTACTATACTTTTTACTTTATGAAAAATGGTGCTTCCAACACTTCACAATTCCGTTTGGCAGTCTCGTATTCTGCCTTAATTGCTGGAAAAATTGCCGAGTTATTGGCATAGGTTTAGATGGCGAAGTTACGACTGGGACGTTGTTATACTTATCACTCAATTTGCTAATCTGCTTTTAGCAGTTGTTTGTCGCTGTCGACAAATACCAGTAATACAGTTCTGTGAACTGGAAGGATCGAGTTATCACCGAAGTGTTCTCAGAGCGAAAAATTGAGGACGAGTGGCAGGCGGCGAAGTAGTGCGTCAATTTGTTTATGGGAGCAATTAACCCTGTGGACTCTGGACGAGAAGCACCGAGGTTTGAAAACTGCCTGGGCGCGCGCGCTGAGTAAATATATCAGCGGTAGAGGAAACGGCAGCGGCCCTCGCGGCGTTTTTTCTTTCCGCCTGGGAGGTTCGGCGGCGCCGCTGATGCGCCGTTGACGTCACGTCATTAGGGCGGCCGCGGCGGTGCAGCGGCGCCGCGCCGGTGGAAACGCACCGGAAGGCCCGACAAGGCCCCCACAATTAGCCGCATCAGGTGGACAGCGGATCGCTGTCTGCCGTTTCCTAAGCCAGCTCTCGTAAATAACGCATGTGCCGCTATCTGGGTCGCTACCGCGGCGAAGTGCTCTTGACCTCAAGATGTGAAAAAATATTCTAAACACTACTTGCAAACAGTAGACGCCCCCGTCTTCATATCCCCCCCTCCTTCCTCTCCCCCCTCTGCACTTTTCACGCCTTCTAGATTCTCCTTCAGCGCCGTAGCTCTTCACAAACTGAACAATCGAAGATTATCAACGTCAACTAATAGCCAAGTCAATACTGGAAAAATTATATTTATTCCTTCAAACCGTCTTGATTGCAATATTTTTATTAGTTAATGACGCGTTTCACCCTTTTGCAGGGCATCTTCAGATTATCTGCGTGACAGAATTTACACAAAATTACAAGGCGGAATTACAAACGGTTATAATGGTACATGGGCTTATTTTGTGTTAATAAGACAGTATAAATGGTAAACAAAGCTTAGAATGCGCACTCCGTGGTGTGACACCGTAAGTTATTATTGCGGTGTTTCTATTTTCCTGGAATGTTTTTGGGATTTCCTTGTGGCCCTACAAATGTTCGGGTAACAACGAATTACAGTAGGAACATACTTGGTAAAGATGTGAGACACATAAAACCGATTTTTAAGATTACCTTAATCGAAGCGGTGGTCTCTGATGACACAAGATAAGCCCATGTTTACAATTGCGCTCAAGGGCGGTGGGCGGGCGTGGTGTGCTGCTCCGCCGATTTATACAGACTAAGAGAATGTGGGTAGTGACATAGGAAGCCGATGTATAAGACGGGACGGGTGAAATCTAGCTATCTGAATACAAATTTAACGAAAGAGAGGTTATTAAGCAGGACAGAAGTTTATAATTTATGTTCGTATTTGTAAATGAGAGGAATTTTATTTGAACAGAGACATCATCTTGATCTTTGTATGCCAACTGATCGTTTAGGAGGTGTGAGTGTCCAAAGTAAGCGCGCTTCGCTATCTCAAACTCTTCCAGTAAATTTAGCTTAGGCCCCTTCTGCGCTATATGTAAGATTTGCATGTTGTCAATGGTAGGTTGTTGATGATCGGATGCTTTAGTGTGTTCCGCAAAAGGGGAATGTTTATTTGAGTTGGCCTTTTTTTGTAAGAAGGTGTTCAGTAAAACGTACTTTAAAGGTCCGGCCTGTCTGTCCTATATATTCAGCTGGGAATTCGGGACATTGTAGTTTGTAGACTCCCACCGCCCGTGAGCGCAATTGTAAACATGGGCTTATCTTGTGTCATCAGAGACCACCGCTTCGATTAACGTAATCTTAAAAATCGGTTTTATGTTTCTCACATCTTTACCGAGTCTGTTCCTACTGTAATTCGTTGTTACCCGAACATTTGTAGGGCCACAAGGAAATCCAAAAAACATTCCAGGAAAATAGAAACACCGCAATAATAACTTACGGTGTCACACCACGGAGAGCGCATTGTAAGCTTTGTTTACCATTTATATTGTCTTATTAACACAAAATAAGCCCATGTACCATTATAACCGTTTGTAATTCCGCCTTGTAATTTTGTGTAAATTCTGTAACGCAGATAATCTGAAGATGCCCTGCTAAAGGGCGAAACGCGTCATTAACTAATAAAAATATTGCAATCGGACGGTTTGAAGGAATATTTATTCTAACTGATTGCTGTTGTACACCATGGATGGGAAATCATTTTAAAATTATATTTAAACCATCATTACTGACAACCTTTTATAAAATATTGAAATTACAAATATACAAAAACGCTTGCATTTTTCGTAAAAAATACCATTATATACTAAAATTGTGTAAGTATTCGAACACAACGAAAAAAATAAAATAGATAAAAGTAAAAAAATCTGTTACGGCTGGAATCGAACAACCGACCCTACAGTTGATTAGGTAGTACTGCCGTGAAGCTGGTTAGGTCGCAAATTCTTTATTATTGGTCACACTTAATGTAGAGCGTGCCCTCAAAAATGACGCGTTTCGGAATCACCATCATCAGATTAGCATCTCTTCCGTGCCATGTGCACACGTGAACAGATCTAAGATGTTCTTCAATATACATACAAAAGCAGACTAGTAAGTAGTAGAAATGCTAATCTGATGATGGTAATTCCGAAACGCGACATTTTTGAGGGCACGCTGTACATGAAGTGTGACCAATAATAAAGAATTTGCGACCTAACCAGCTTCACAGTAGTACTACCTAATCATTTCATCATGGTCGCCTGCCTCCTCAGTGACTTTATGTCGGATTTACAGTACGACCCTACAATTGCAAGGCTACAACGCTACCACCTGAGCCACACCGACAGATGCTATAGCTGATTTAGTTATTAGTACTTACGTGTACTTGCAGAAAATCAAAGTCGATTTTCTCGATAATTTTTGAGAGTTGCATCGAATGGCTTTGGCTGATCGTTATTTGAGTTCTGAACGTCACGTACCATGGGTATTAAAAAATTCTAAAACCCGATACCCACGTGGTCTCCTTATAAGACCAAAATCTCCGACGAACGCGGTGGCCGAGGGGACTGCGGCGCGCCAGTCACGATCTAGACGGCCACTGCGGTCGGAGGTTCGAATCCCCCCTCGGGAATGGATATTTGTGCCGTCCTTAGTGTTAGCTAGTTCATAAGTAGTTTGTAAGTTTAGTGACTGATGACCATGTAGTTAAGTCCCATAAGCTCTACAAACATTTGATTTGAACCAAAATCTCCTATAGGAAATGTGCAGCATGGATGGAAAGCTAACCCGTACATACATTTTATTTTCACTGTGAAGGGATTGTTGAGAGAGAGAATAAGACAGACAAAGCAATTCGTAAATTTTTAGCTTCACCGCTGTACCTGCAATCCTCTTCCTGAATCTAAAGCAACTATTATTAGTCCATGATCAGCGTAAAACAGCGGTAAAATGTAACCCGCCGTTTCCGCACTGTTCAGTTTTTGTGCAGAGAACAGTATGAGAGGGAGGCAGAGAGCAGGTATGGGCCTGCTGCGAAACCGCCGACTAACCCACCGACTCACAACTGGGTCAGCCGGCCTTCCCCATTAGCTCCGTCCCATTTCATCTCTTTAACCAACTTTTTTTTTATTCCTTTTTACAATAAACGGACACTTGTCAACCTCGACATATACCCAAATTACTTTTTGCTCAGCAACGAAATTAAAAACGTATCAAGCAAATGATGTTCAGCTGCCAAGTGCTCATTAATTAATATGACTGCCTTTGTTCACTATAGATCTAAGTATAGCGGTACGTCTTCTAAAAGATAGCATCCTACATTTTTTACTCAGTAATCGTCCTCCACTTTTTAACACGTATTCAGCATCACAGTGTGAAACACTGCTAGCTCTTTACTCACAAGATGTGATGAGTGTTATTGGCAAGGCATGTGATATAGATCCCGTACTTCGATATTAAGTGGTTAACTGAATTTTGTGTGTTGTGTTATAGTATTTACCGCAAGACGATATATTACGCAGTGTGCAGCTTACTCGAAAATTTAAAACTCCAAGTTCGGCATAATATATAGGTCAGCGACGTCATAGACACACTAGGGACGTGGTTGGATGGTAATTTTTAAGTAAGCATGAAAAAGGCACAAACTACAAGTAGGCGATTGTGACCAGCAAGTCATTTGTATATGATCAGTGTACATCTGTTAGCTGTCAATTGCCGTGGATGGACGAGTTGATTTCGTGTTACTTTTTTTTTAGTTTCATATTTATGTTAATGGTACATTGTCTATATCTACATAAATACTCTGCAAGTAACATAGCATCCATTGAATGCTAACATAACATTCATTGAACCGGTTTTTTTTTATATTTCTCTATAGTTCCATTCTCTAAAGGCTTTCGACACTGTACTTCATATACGCCTTGTAATCAAACTGCGTGCTTATGGAATATCGCTACAATAAGTGCGATTGGATTCGTCATTCCCTGTCAGAAAGAAAAAAAAAAGTTCAAAAAATGACCGACAGATGGCGCTTCATCTCTTCAGAAAAGCAATAATTAGCATAAGAAATTAAGACAAAGAAAATGTGATGTTCTTTACATGAAATGCTCAATATGTTCATCATCATTCCTCAACAATAGCTGTAGTCGAGGAATAATGTTGTGAACAGCAGTGTAAAGCATGTTCGGAGTTATGGGGAGGCATTGGCGTTGGAATTGTCTTTCAGCATCCCTAGAGATGTCGGTCGATCACGATACACTTGCGACTTCAGGTAACCTCAAAGCCAATAATCGTACGGACTGAGGTCTGGAGACCTGGGAGTCCAAGCATGACGAAAGTGGCGGCTGAGCACACGATCATCACCAAACGACGCGCGTAAGAGATCTTTCACGCGTCTAGCAATACTATTTTTTCTAATAAAACTCCATGTCATTTCAAGCATATATGTCAATTATTACGTATCTCCATTATTCCGTGATTTATTAACTTTTCAAATTTGGTCATCCGATATATATATATATATATATATATATATATATTGCTATTTCTGTTAACATATGGGACTAACAAGACAACTACGAAAAAAATGAACCAGAGCTGACATTCTGTTGTTTATGGTATTTTCGGAAAGAGTAATACACACATGTAGCATGCCCCAGTATGAGAATGGAAAAGGTAAGTAATAACTTACGAGATTCCGAATCAAATTATGAGAATCAGTAAGGCTCGCTAGGTATGTCAAGATGAAAATTCCCGGCGCTCCACTACTGTCTAAATACCAAGTGTTTGATGGAGAACTCGGAGAAAATCTGACAAACAAATCCGAAAGGACTTACTTACCAGTATGGTACCTCCGTAAAGGGTACTGAAGCCTCTAGTAATATGAAAACAGGAATGTAGCGAAGTACGTACCCGTCTAAAGAAATGTACAGCGTAAGTATCAATACTTCAGCGGCCATTCCGCGTGGTCTAAGGAGTCATGTTACGAACTGGACGGCCGCCCCTGCCGGAGGTTCGAATCCTCCTTCAGGCATGGTTGTATGTTTTGTCCTTAGTGTTAGAAGTTAGTTTAAGTAGTTTGAAAGTCTACGGACAGATGGCCGTAGCAGTATGGTCCAATGGCTTTACAAAAATTGGAAAAACTTCAGCGTACAACAATAACATAACCAACTCATCTTTGGAGCTTGTGAAAGAAGGAATTTTTACTTAGTTCTCAGTAATTAGTGTAACCCAAGGATGCTCTCGTTTCGAACATGTCAGCTGGTACGGTAAGTAATACACGGAAGTAAGGAGGACTCCTCAAAATGGACTATATATTCACGTTTAAACACACCTATTACATTATTACTTATAGATTTTAACTGGTTTGTTTTTAGTCTCAGCTGCAGATGTTGTAACCATACAAAATGAACCAGCTGCAGCATTACATACCGCCGCAATTCTTAACATTATTGTTTACCAATTAACTCACACACCACTTCATAATAATTGGAAAAAGCCGGTACTGGGGCAAGCTCGCAGCAAACGAAGACAGGGTACCAAGGGAAATGATTTCCTGTCTCCACGTCGATTGTTTTAGTTCCTAGTATGGTACTCTACAGTGAGCTCTTGGTTGGAGAAGCTATTACTTACAACGGTCTTCAGTAGCGAACAGATAAATTGGGCAGCAATAGTCAGTCAATAATTCCAATACATTGAAGAGACTATTTATTTTGGGATAAATATGGAACAAACTGCTTTTATACATGATTTAATTCTCCCATAACTAGTTATCGAGGCACTGCAGGCTCATCATCAGTGGAGATGTTACAAGATCATATTTTCTTGTACCAAGCGAAGTTAGACGCTGTGATTGTGGTTCCCGATTACTGAAGTTCAGTTATTTTGCCAGAACCATCATCACAGCGTCTAACTACACTTGGTACAAGAAAAAATGTTCTTGTAACATCTTCACTGATGATGAGCCTGCAGTGCCTCGATAACTAGTTACGGAAACAAACATTGCATTGCAATATGTTGGTTCCATATTTATCCCAAAATAAATCTGCAATTTACAGTTGCGGTTTGTTATCCAAAATGAAGATATTGAAATCATATTGACGGCATTTTGGCATGCCTCAGTTGAATCATCACCACAAATGAGCCTTAATACACACTTTCGAAGCCGCGCTGAAATGGCCTTGAGGTGTAATACAGCTTGCAACGAACTGCGCGAGCGCTGCGCATCGGACGTTGGAGTTTTCTCTCGGGGATGAGTGTTTGTGTTGTTGTTACCATAAGTCAATTTAAATACTTTCTAGGGACTGATGACCTCGCCAGTTTGGCCCTTTAGGTTTACAAACATTTAAACATTTTAAACACATTTTTGTATATGATGTCAGACAGGCATGTAATGGAAATCGTCAGGATTAACGGAGAGCATCTGACTCGTGTGAATAAGTTTATGTACCTTGGTTCCACGATCACTCTTGACGGCCTCACCTAAGAGGTCAAGTCCAGAACTCAGGCACCCTGGATGTAGTGGCGAACACCGGAGTCACTTGCGAGCGCAAGATGAAAGATAAAATTAAAAATCTACTGCACTGTTATCCGACCAGTAGCGTTGTACGGCTGCGAGTGCTTGCCGACTACATTTGAGACAGAACGCCGCCTAAGGGTAATAGAAACTAAGATGCTAAGGTGGACAGTAGGTGTCACTAAGTTAGATCACGTTTCCGACGACAGCATCGGGAAGCAGTTCGGTGTTGCACCGATCCAAGATAAGGTGCGAAAGAGCCGTCTTCGATGGTTAGGGCCTGTTCTACGGGCCGGCGACGATTCTATTGCCAAGACGGGTTACACACTTGAAGTAGTCGGCAGAAGACCCAAAGGACGACCTAAGCAACGCTGGGCTGATGCGCTGCATAAAGACGTGAAGAGCACGAACATCCATCTAGATGCAGCCCGAGACAGAGCGAAATGGAGACAATGGAGCCATGTAGCGGACCCCGCAATCGCGCGAGACAAACGCTGAAGGGAAAGAAGAAACACATTTTTGTATGAAACTTCCTGGCAGTTTATGGCAGTTCATAAGTGGAATGAAACTTTTCACTCTGCAGTGGAGTGTGTGCTGATATGAAACTTCCTGGCAGATTAAAATTGTGTGCCGGAACCGGGCCTCGAACCTGGGACCTCTGCCTTTCGCGGCCAGGCGCTCTACCGACTGAGCTATCCCGACACGGCTCACGATGCCGCCTCACAACTTTACTTCTGCCAGTACCTCGTCTCCTACTTTCCAAAATTCACAGAAGCTCTCCTGCGAAACATGCAAGACTAGCAGGAAAAAAGGATATGGTGGAGACATGGCTTAGCCGCAGCCTAAGGGATGTTTCCAGAATGAAATTTTCTCTCTGCAGCGGAGTGTGCTCTGATATGAAACTTCCTGGCAGATTAAAATTGTGTGCCGAATCCGGGACTCGAACGTGGGACCTTTGCCTTTCGCGGGCAAGCGCTCTACCGACTAAGATATCCCGACACGACTCACGATGCCGCCTCACAACTCTGCGAGGTACTGGCAGAAGTAAAGTTGTGTGGCGGCATCGTGAGTCGTGTCGGAATAGCTCAGTCGGTAGAGCGCTTGCCCGCGAAAGGTAAAGGTCCCACGTTCGAGTCCCGGTTCCGCCACACAATTTTAATCTGCCAGGAAGTTTCATATCGACGCACACTCCGCTGCAGAGTGAAAATTTCAAAAATGTTCAAATGTCTGTAAATCTATCGGACCAAACTGCGTGGTCATCAGGTAAACTAACCTACGGACAAACATACACACACACACACCTATGCCCCAGGGAGGACTCGAACCTCCACGGCGAGGTGAAACATTTTTGTACTCTAAAAATGGGCTGACATTCTGAAGTTTTCCCAAAATATGAAATCGTATGACATAATAGTTAAAAAGTAAGAAAAGCGAGTAATTATGATATTTATAATGTGAGACTTTAACTTTTCCCGGCGTAATGAATGTTCAAACAACTTACGGGTATGCTGCCGGGTGACGTCGTCGACAACCGCCGATATTTCGGCAGGAGGACACCCTGCCATTCTCAAGGCACAACTGCACTTAAGGAAGCAATGTGCAAGCGTATTTAATACCTCGGTTTGCAAAGGGTAAACAAGGAAGATAACACACACAGTACAAGTCACAGCAGAGTTAAAACAACCAAAGATGACCAAAAAAAAAAAAAAAAAAAAAAACCATAATAAAAAAACTTTGGTTGTTTTGTCTCTGCTGTGACTTGTACTGTGTGTGTTATCTTCCTTGTTTTCCCTTTGCAAACCGAGGTATTAAATACGCTTGCACATTCCTTCCTTAAGTGCAGTTGTGCCTTGAGAATGGCAGGGTGTCCTCCTGCCGAAATATCGGCGATTGTCGACGACGTCACCCGGCAGCATACCCGTAAGTTGTTTGAACATGATATTTATACATCTCCACTGTCGTCATTTAAAAAAAAAAAAAAAAAAAAAAAAAAAAATTGTTTGAGGTCTTGCAGCTGAAATTTATTGCGCCTTTATCTCCCAAAACGTCCCTTAAAATCCTGGTTGGTTGTTGTAAGAGCCATGATCAGACGTTAGAAGCCCTATGTACAGCATTGTGGGGAAAGGTAACCTGGTGTGTTTTCGAGATAAAGACGAAACTGTGGCGCAGTAGCCGTGGGCGGCAGCCTATTCATCGCTCGCGGAGGCCTGCCGACTGTAACGTTTGTACAGCGGCTTGCGTAAGAGACGGCTCAATTCAGGTCCGACTGGGCGGCGAGTCGATCTGTGTGTCGATCGCGACCAGGCGATCGAGGCCACGAGTGCACGCGGCTTTCGTGCAGCCTGCCGACTTGCAGCGCCGAGGCGACCTCCTTCTGTCCCCACGCTGCAACACAGCGCGGCTAATCGCACGCAGATCGCGCCTCATTAAGAGCTGAGCGCCACCGCGCTCTCCCACGTCACAGTTACTCCATATTTCCGTCTACGGCGTTGCCCGCTGCGCAAGGCAACACGCCTTATCTCGGTGCGGGCCATATTACAAGTAAAGGGACAAAGTATTCGTTTCTGTGTTACCGTAACTTGATGTGTACTTTATAGCGTACTAGCTGAAAACCCGGCGTTGCCCGGATATTTATTAATTTATTCCTGCTATTTTTCATGTATACATTCATTTGTATAAGGGCTGTATGTTGGTAAAGTCTCTTGGAATCCAGGTAGTAGTAAAGAAGTAATAGATTAAAACTTGGTGCGCAAATGGGCGATTATCCATGAACGTTACTGTTTATTTTGTGTCCCAGCCTCATCGCCGCTTTTGTGTCTCGTTTCCGTCGTAGGTGTCGGTGGCCGAGTAAAACGAGACCGACACAGCAAAAAAGGATGCACGCTTGTGCAGGTACGAAGGTGAGCAGCCAGTGGGACAGCAGAAACTAGAAACACTAGAGTAAATTAGAACGAGATATATATTGCACAGAATTTATACAATACTTAACTTTTACATAGTTCAGTACGGCAGAATGCTGATACATAGTTGAGCTAGAGGCCTGCCTAGTGCCTAATCGATAGCCAAGTCTTCACTGGTACCTATCTGATTCCGAAGTGTTAACTGGTTCCTATCTCAGTCCCAAGTGAACGATGTCGTTCAGTGGTGGCCACGAGCGGAGTTGCAGGAGAGGGCGCTCGTGGCTGTCGTCGTAAGAACGCCGCGTCGTGCGTGCATGGCGGCGCGCGGCGAAAGTAGGTGGCGCGCACTTTGGATTTGTGGGACACCACAGTTTATGTGCTCTATCTCATAAACTGTGTGTCGTACTGTGATACAATTTAGAAGGTACATTCAACTACATGTGCGTATACTGTCTATAGCATTTTCCTGTGGCTACAATTTGTAGTGTATAAATTATAAATTTTAACGTCATACCGAATGCCGTAGTTTTACTCCACAAACAGCGGAAAAGTAGTAAGCGAGAAACTTTTTTCCTTTCGTCATATTGCTATGGTTGTCAGCGAGAAAAAGTTTGATAAAGGTTTGAAATAATGTTGAAAGTTCGTTGGAAGTCTCTAGGAACTCTCATTCTCATATAGCGTCTTTATAAAATCTCGCAGTTTTATAGATATCGGCATGGAACTGCTATGGTTTACAACGGGAGACTTCGGACAACAATTAAACACAGACCATTCGCTTGCGTTCTGTAGTTTTCGTTGCAGAGCAAAATATTAACACACACACACGTAGAATTTTATATACACCGATAACTTTCCATCCCAATATACTCCACCCTTTTATCATTATCAACCCTCAAAGCAACAATTCAACCAATAATACCATTTTCAAAGAGTAATAATTGTTCCGCATTTCGCGTTATATTTTTCAAATTACTAAATATCTATCAGATCGCTATAAAACCGTGCCCAAAACCTTCCTCAGGTATAAATTAGTAACTGTACAAATATTTAAGTCTCTGCGTCTTGTCGTTCGGAAGTGATAAGCGTACACCGAACAGACATTCACATTCATAGATATAGATAAGAAAATATGCGGAGGCTTGGGTGGAAAAATGAAACCACCGCTAGATATGTGTGACTGAAGAAAAGAAGATGCTAGCGAAGCCCACAGGAGGTGGTGCAGCATTTGACCACGAACGTAACTTACGCAGTGGCCTCAGTACGTTGAATCTGTTGGTTGTGGGTGAAAAAAGTGTCCTTAACTGCTGCAGTTATGTCCCTGGATTTGCGAACTACTTTAACTTATGCTAACGACAACACACACTCCCATGCCCAAGGGAGGACTCGAACCTCCGACGGCGAGCAACCGCGCTCTTCGCAGCAAGGCGCCTTACAACCCTCATTCACTCCACCGCGGCTGTCCTATGTAATTGTGAAAATGTTCAGATGTTTGTAAACGTAAGGGAGCAAATTGCTGAAGTCAACGGTACCTAGATTACTAGCTTCTTAAATTAACTTAAACTAACGTATGCTAACAACTACACACACGGACATTCTCTTACGGGACAGGCCACGCAAACCGTGACATGCGCCTCAGACCGCGTGGCTATTCCCGCGCGGCTATGCAGTTGTGGGTGTATAAGTGAGAGCTAAGTGAATTCCAAAGTGATCAGATTGTTGGTGGTCGTTTGTGGTGTACTTACGCAACGAAGTGTTGATGTTTCAAGTGACGTATCATAGATTAATACCGTATACAGAAATAAATAAATGAATATCGTAATCCGGAAAGTCACAACGTGGAGTGAGTGATTGTCACACTTACTGTGACGCAAAATAAGGAAGAAACGGCTACAACAGTAACTCAGGACTTACGAAACTTAACAGATATGGTACGGTACCTAAATTGAAACTTATGGGATAAATCTTCAAACCAATGGCATCTTCTCTTAAAATAAATAAATAAATAAAATAAAAAAATGAAAATAAAAAACTAAGCACACACCAAACAGAGCTCTTAAAATTATAATTGAAAAGACGAATTATATAAGAAATATTTAAAAATGCACCAACATACACTTACACATTACTACGTAAAACAGAACGGGTTGGTAAATTTGTGTACACTTGGGGAAACAATGTAAAAGTTAGCAGTGTTGGGAGGGCGCATCGTTCTGATAAAGTATCTGCAACAAGAAATGACTCTATAGAACTAGAAAATAAATACAGTTAACAACAAAAGTAAATCCAGAATGTTCATGTACCATTTAGTATTTAACAAAGAACCATGCGCTGGAGAAAATACACTTGAACAAAACGCTGTTAAGAAAGTCACGGGTGCAATATGAACCACACACAGTTCTAAAATGATAAAATGAAAATGAAAAACTTAGCAAAATTCACAGACATCATAATAACGCCACAGCAAAGATTAATCTTCTTGGGACAGTTATAACGAGTGAATAATAATTGACGCACTAAGTACGGAAAGAAGAAATTACAGCAAATCCTTTACCTAATTTAGAGTAAGTATGGTGCAGAAAATGCATGTGACAGTCACAAACGTCAGATGACGTGTGCAGTACAATAACTGACTTTTCGAAGATTTTACATTTTAGATTACAAGTTATACATCTGGTGTCTTTACTAAATCAGATAAAATTTGGGATGCGAACTATACAACAAGAAGCCATGAAACTATAACGCAACATAGCGCATAACTTTGATGAAAGAGAAGTGAAAGAAGCGAAAAAAAGGAGAATTGGAATTTGCTAAGGATAAAATATGGTATCTAGAAGAGAAATTTCATATGACCTATAAACGAGAGCAGAGATCACGAAATTTTAGGTCTGAATCACAGTATTGTATGCAAATGAAATGTGGATCGTCTGGAAAATGAAGGGGAAGAAACTGAAACAACTGAATTGAGGAGCTATAGAAGAACGTTAAAAATGAAGCAGACAGGTAAAATAAGAATTCAAGAGCTACTCCGTTTAACAGGCAAGGAAAGACGTATATAGGAAAACCTTCCGAAATAAATAAATGGGTTACTAGGGCGTAGTAGTTTGACTACAGATGACACTAAAGGAATTCTAGCGGCAGTCAAAGATTGTCGAGGAGTCACGGTAACAGGAAAGGAGTAGCCCAAAAAAGTGACTTTGGCATTTACCGGTTGAAAGATAAATGGCTACAGAAAAAGTTAGTACTACGGTTTGGTAATAAATCTCGCTGTTTCATAGTTTTTATGATGCAGTGCCTCAGTGAATAACAATCAGTTCATCTACGACAAATCTTTGTATTTTCTACTATCTGATATAATAATTCAAAGAAATCTCGACCGAATGCGAAGTATAGAGAGCTGTATGTTAAACGTAATTGGAGAAAATGAGTTAGCGAATATAATTCGCGGTGGCAGTTGGCGTTACGAGCTTTGCGATGGTTAGAAATGCACTTTTCAACATCCAGTAACCAGTACACGTTGTTTGAGTGGTGTATTATCGTCCAATCAAATCATCATACGCTTATGCAGCCTCGCTTGTCCATATTAGTCGCAACAAACGGTCATAACCACAGGGATAAATTCATTGTGGCTGCGGCACCTTATATCCGCGAGCGCGCGCGCGCGTGAGCGCGTGTGTGTGTGTGTGTGAGAGAGAGAGAGTGTGCGTGCGGTACGCTGTTTTCTGCTTTTCCGAAACTGAAGTCCGCGAAAGAAACACAGTTCCCATTTTACTGGACGTGAAAACAGTGGAGCGATTAAAATTTTATAGATTTTCCGCGTTAAGGTATGTTACATTTCTATAATTCAACAAACAAAACTATTATTATCAACTCTTATAATATTCGTTCAACATTATCCTATTAAAGCTCGACGCATGTCTTTTCTAGAGTAAAGTCTATTAAACGAAAACCACAGAAACTGATGACACCCCGAAGTGCACTGTTGTTTCAAGAAATGTTCAAATGTTTGTTAAGTCTATGGGACCTAAACTTACAAACTACTTTTGAACTAGCTAATCCTAACGACGGCACAAATATCCATGCCCGAGGGGGGATTCGAACCCCCGACCGTAGTGGCCGTGCAGACCGTAACTGGAGCGCCTCAGTCCCCTCGGCCACCGCGGCCGGCCACTGTTGTTTCGATTCAAAAGCGCGCTAGTGTTTTTTTTTTTTTTTTTTTTTTCCTTCCATAGTGACAGGTGTTGTCACTGGCACTAGAGATAATAAACAGTCCCTTTTTTTGTAATGTCCGACCTTCTGCAATAGATAATGTAAATATGCAAGTCTGTACCGAACGTAGGTGGAATTCCATTCATTTTTAAGTAATTACATTCTACCACTTTCAAACATAATACTCATCTTTTCAACATTACGATGTATGGGGGTTCTGCTCGCTGCAAAATTATTCTCCTGGGGCGTCGTGGTAGAAATAAATACACATAGGTACAATTTTTGACTTTTTCTTTAATTTCCAATAAAACTGTTTCTCCACCAAAACATTACAAGTTCATAACGTACACAATGCACCACAACAACGCAGCCTGACATAGATTCCAAAGCACATAACGATCGCCAAAACTCGAACTCCCGCACGCAAGGTAGTAAGGCAAATATATAATATCGACAATAATGACATTTAATTACGCATTGTTCATAACAACTGAATATACAAATTTACAGTTAACGAACACAACAGTAAAACATTTCATGTACACGAAAAAAATCAATATAAAATGAAAACTATATATACAATAATTTTAGATGGCGCATATCTTTTTAAGTTGAAATCTCGCTCCCTTTTTCTTTTACAACAAAGTGCGATGTTAAATGTCAATAAATTTGTTAATGATTATATCATACAAGTTCCTAACATATATTGAACTATCAAATATATTGGCAATTCTGAAACTAGGTTTAAAATCTCACGTCAGTCCATATATACAACGAATCATAATATTTAAATCTCGACTATTACATTAATTAACACAATTAACTGGTCAACACAACTTGTTTATGAGCCTAACATATATACAATGCTATTTATTTTCATTTACATAAAGTTTCTAAAATTTGTCTATCTAGTTCTTGAAATAATGTACAATGACAAAACTATTATTTATAGAACTGTCTGGAAAGCATCTAAACGAATCTCTTAATTAATGAAATCTATTACTTGTTAACTAATCACAGTATCACCGAGACACTGTCCTACACTGATTCCTAGGCTGGCTATTTCGTTTTTAACTAACTTCACACGCAACATGTATCACTATTGAACCACACGATTCCGGGTCTGACGCAGACGGTATCGTACGATAACATTGAGATGAGTGGGCCGGCAGTATCATCACAAGCTATAATTGCATCGTCAAAAAATACAGCACAGCTTCGTCACACCAGTTTGAATTGCATTGTGAACTGGGCCACAGTGCTGTTATCGGCATTGGTAACAAGAGGTAGTCTAAGGACCAAATTATGTGATCACTGACGTAAATAAGAAGATTTTAACTTCTCTTTAGTCTCAGTTGCTGGTACGAGGTGTAATCATACATCATGGACGGGGCCAGAGTTGGAACCCGTGCTCTCGCTTACTTGGCAGTAGCGCCAAACCCGTGCGCCACGGGCTTAACTCACCACTGTGGACTACCAAGCACGTAGCCAGCCGGACCCTTCTCCTCCTACTGTAACTGCACGCCCGGCAGCTGGTCGTGTATTCCAGCCAGGTGCCCGGCCCTTGTGTGGTGCATCCACATTTAAATATGCACCACTCCTCGGCATGTGACATTTAAAATTAGGGACAGACCTCCCTATGTGAAGCTGCAGCTGTTTTAATGTAGATTTTAATTGGGGCTTTTAGTCTAAGGTGCTGGTAGGTGTTGTACGAAAGAACGGACGCACCAATTTTTAATCTATGTCTATTAAAATGTGTTTATATATGTTCCCTATGGACTCCAAGAAGGCTGTAGCAATTTTGATGAAATCTTCAAGGTATCTTTATATCAGCCCAGTTTGGGGCCGATTGGATCAAGATATTTTCTAAAGTGTAAGAAAAAATTGTGATCGTTTGCACAGTGGTAGAGTGCTAGACTACAAATCCAAAGGTCGCTGGTTCGATCCCCGCCTGGTGCTAGGTTTTTTATCAGTTACTTTCCACTTCTTTCACCTCTGGCAGTATTGCTCACGTGAAAAATACCGAGTAGCACCGTGGTTTGGAACCCACGTTAAACTGTAGGTCCCCCTATAACTGGCTGGGTAAGTCAGTTCGAAGGTCGGAGGAAGGCAACGGCATACCACTTACAAACAGGACCATGCCTAGTAAAGCACTGTTGTGTTCAAACCAATATTCGGATTGTTGACTGCTTTACCTTTAAGTAAAAATTTTCAATGGACACTTCCGTCGGTTCTTGATTAACCATGGAGGTAATAAATAACTGTGATACGCTATATATTTGTTCCACGATAATACTTATTTTGTTCTAAACTAGCTTCGGCTTCTTTGGCCATCTTCAGACAATACTGCAGATTATCCACATCACACCAGTTACTGTGTTTGGAGTACAAATTTTTACAAAATCAATGAATGTCATGCTTTTGACAATAATGTGAGCGAATAAAGGGAGAAACCTAACATTGCTTGAAATTCTCTCTACCAACAAATACCAAGCTCAGAAACCAAAACCTACTTCTCAGTTATCAAACCCAATTTCAGTATTCAGCCTTATTAAAGTAAAATCTATGAGGTATAATCCTGCTACCATGCTTGTTGAAATTGTGTAATGTTTCTCACCCACATGCCAATGTTCATTGTGCTACGCTCACCATTCTTGTGAGAAGAGTGAATTTTAATACAGGTTATATACTTCAATATGCTCCTTTGTTCACAAATTCCAAACATATGTAATTATCCCCTACCCACATTTCACTATTTAAGTCTTCCTCTCTCACCTGTCCCCCCTCCTATTTTTGTTCGTATGTATATCTTATTTTAATATACAATTGTTCAAAAATGTTCAAATGTTTGTATAGTCTATGGGACTTAACTACGGGGTCATCAGTCCCTAAACTTACAAACTACTTATGAACTACTTACGAACTAGGACGGCACAAATATCCATGCCCGAGGGGGGATTCGAACCCCCGACCGTAGTGGCCGTGCAGACTGTGACTGGAGCGCCTCAGTCTCCTCGGCCGGCTATACAATTGTACTTACCTGTACACTCACTGGGCGACATGTTTGTTTCAGCTTATTTACTGAAACTTAATTTATAGTTATTTCTTAGTTACTGTTTCCTATAGAATACTTAAAGGTTACATAGTCTGCAGTTGGACATATATCTTTGAAAAATCTTTGTACTTCAAACACTGATGTGATAATATGTACTATTGTCTGAAAATAGTCAACAAATAGTATCATGGAGCAAATATATAGTGTATCATAGTCATTTAATATGTATAAGTAAAAGTTTACGTCTGGCACATGGAACGACAATAACGCCCGCAGCGGAGGAAAATCTAACTGTTTGCATCATGCCATTCTGTTATTGCAGCGCTGCCGCTTGGAGAGCCAGCGTCACATTCTGACTTCGTATAAGACTGTACACTGATGGTGCCGCTACAATTTTTCTCCGCTGGGTGTGCTAATGTCTTTCTAAGTGCCACACCTAAAATTATAATTCAGACTGTGATATTAGTATGTCAATATGGATTAATATGGATTAGAGTCGAAGGTCATGAGAGAGTCGCAGTGGTTGGGAAGGGAGTAAGACAGGCTTGTAGCCTCTCCCCAATGTTGTTCAATCTATATATTGACAAAGCTGTGAAAGAATGCAAGGAGAAATTTGGAGAGGGATTAAAGTCCAGGGAGAGGGAATAAAGCGTTGCAGTTTGCTGACGACATCGTAATTCTGTCAGAGCCAGCAAAAGACCTGGAAGAGCAATTAAACGGAATGGGCATTATCTTGAAAGGAAGGTATAAGATGAACATTAACAATAGTAAAACGAAGGTAATGGAGTGTAGTGTAAGAAAATCAGGCGATGCTGAAGGAATTAGATTGGGTAATGAGACAATAAAAGTAGTAGATGAGTTTTGTTATTTAGGTAGCAAGATAACTTCTGATGGCCGAAGTAAAGATGTAAATTGCAGAATGGCTATGGGAAGAAAAGCGTTTCTGAAGAAGCGAAATTTGTTGACATACAATATTAGTTTAAATGTTAGGGAAGACATTTCTTAAAGCATTTGTCTGGAGTGTAGCATTGTATGAGAGTGAAACGTAGACAATGAGTTCAGACAAAAAGAAGATAGAAGCTTTTGAAATGTGCTACAGACGAATGATGAAGATTAGATGGGTAGATCACGTAACTAATGAGGAGGTGAGCAGCAGAATTAGGAGAGAAGGAGTTTCTGGCATATCCTTACAGAGGGATAGGTTATTGGGACACATTCTCAGACATCAAGGAGTCGTCAACTTACCATTAGAAGAAAGTGTGGGGGTAATAATCGTAGAGGAAGACCGAGGGACGAATACAGTAAGCAGATTCAAAAGAATGTAGGTTGCCGTTCGTATTCTGAGATGAAGAGGCTTACATAGGACTGGGTAGCCTGAAAAGCAGAATCAAACCAGTCTGCGGAATGAGGACCACAACAACAATATGGATTAAATACGGGACAATATGGATTGTATAAGCATGGTATTCATTGTTTTCTCATTTTATATAGAAGATAACCACCAATAAAATACATACACACATCGATTTTTAGAGAAATGTAAATACGAATTCCACCGATGTAAAACTAGGGCAGATCGCTAGTTGTAAATACACTTGTTCTGCACTACTGGATCAAGTTCGAATTCGCGACTACATCGCAGTTTCTGAATATCTGGCTATGAATCGAAATGTAATCAAATAGTAAATGAAACAGGCTTTTCATTCCTAAAGCTGCCCGGCTATCCTTGGCAAAAACAGGAATGACACTGGTCCTGCAAGGTGACGTAAAGGAAAGCTAGTGGTGGTCAGGGTATCTTCACGTTTCGAAAGTAATTCTTAGAACGACGAAGAAAGTACTCGACAGCTGAAGTATCCAAAGAAACAAAGATGGCGTCGGTGGTGCATTAATTACTTGCCGGGAAGAGCGGCGAGGGCGATGGCGCCAGGGCCCACTTAGGTGCAATCAGGGAAGAGACAAGAGAAGGCGCTTCTTAAGGCGAAGGCCGCGCCGCGGGGAAGCCCGGTGGCCGCTATCGATTCTGGGAGATTTGAAACCGGAACCCCGCGCCCACAAGGCCGCTGCAGAGTCGCAGACGGCCAACCGGGCCCCGTGCCGCCTCTGCTTCAAGTCGTCCCAACCAGCGCTCCGTACCAACGCCACCTAGATACAAAGCCTGTGCGCTGCCTGCCAAGAGTAGTCATAACACAAGCCAACTATTTGTCTTACGTAGCGTTGTGACGAGTTTGGGAATACGTACACGTTGCACACCGAGTTTCAGAATGTTTGTAATGTTATTTATGTGATTAACAGACAAATTTGTGTTGGTATGTGATATTTATGAAATATTACTAAGATATCTTACTGATATTGGAATCGGACGATTCATATTAGGCATTTTGTCTCATACCAGCAAAACTCTGCAAGAAGAATCATATAGATAACACGAAAAACATTCTGAAACACTGTGCGCAACATGTACGTATTCCCAGACTCAGCACAACGCTACATAAGACAAATAGTGTGCTTGTGTTATGACTACTCTTGGTAAGCAGCGCACAGGCCTTGTATCTAGGTGGCGTTGTCCGTACCACAGGACACCCTGCGGCTGTGCTAAAAAAAATGTTCAAATGTTTGTGTGGTGTCGCACAAGTACAAAGTGCGCGCCACCTACTTTCGCCGCGCGCCGCCATGCACACACGGCGCGGCGTTCTCACGACAGCCACGAGCGCCCTCTGCTGCAACCCCGCTCGTGGCCACCACTGAAGGACATCGGTCACTTCGGACTGAGATAGCAACGAGTTAGGACCTTCGTAATCAGATAGGCACCAGTGAAGACTTGGCTATCGTACAGGCACTAGGCAGACCTCTAACAACTATGTATCGACATTCTGCAGTACTATGTAAAAGTTAAGTATTGTTACATTCTGTGCAATATATATCTCTTTCTAATTTACTCTAGTGTTTACAGTTTCTGGCTGCTCCCCTCCGTACCTGCACCAGCGTGCTATTTTTGTTCCTGTGTCGGGCTCATTCCACTCGGCCACCGACACCTACGACGAGGCTGGGACACAAAAGCGGCGACGAAGTTGGGACACAAAAGTGGCGACGAGGATGGGATACAAAAGTTTGTAATTCTATCGGACCGAACTGCGTGGTCATCAGTCCGTAGCTTACAAACTACTTAAACCTAGATAAACTAACCTCAGACCTCTACGGCGAGCAACCGCGCGCTCCGCAGCGAGACGCTTTAGACCGCTCGGCTACTCCACCGCGGCGCGGCTGTGTTGCGAAGACTTATGTTTGCCGCTGTTTTGCTTCAATTCCTCTTTCCATGTTATCAATTACTTGAGTTTTCCGAAAGGCATTTTTACACTGCAGCGGGGTGTGACTGATTGGAAATTTCCTGGCAGATTACAGCTGTGCCGGACCTGGATTCCAACTCGAGACTTTTGCCTTTCGCAGACTCACAGTTTTATTCTGCCGGGAAGTTTCATATCATAGCACACTTCGCTGTAGAGTGAGAATACGTTTCACGAAACATCTCCTAGGCTATGGATAGGCCATGTCTCCACGAGATCCTTTCTTCCAGGAGTTCTAATCCTGGAGGAGAACACCTGTGAAGTTTAGAAGGTAAGAGGCGAGCTACTGGCGGGACTAAAGCTGTGAGGGTGAGTCAGAAGGCATGTCAGGGTAGCTCGGTCGGTAGACCGCTTGCCCGCGAAAGGCAAAGATCTCTAGTTTGAATCTGTCAGGGAGTTTCACTTGCGTTTCCTGTTCTTCACAACCGTACTTTGTACTGCATAATTACTATTGGTATGTTATTTACAGAAGAAGGGTAAAAATTTAGAGTCCGACCCCGGGGATGGTAGGCACTAAAGGTGAAGCAGTCAAAAATCCGAAGATCTGTTTGAACATCACTGTGCTTTACTAGGCTTGCTCTAGTATGGAGGTTGTAAGACATTATCTTTCTCCAGCTTTTGAATTGATTTACACATCCAGTTATAGGGATTAACGGGTATTCCGAAGCACGGTGCAACTCGGCTTTTTGGACATAAACAACATTGTCAGAGGTTAAAGAAGTGTCAAGGGACAGATAAAAAATACTATGACTGAGCGGAGATTGAACCTGCGACCTTTGGAGTCATAATGATCGTCTTGTGATGGTGCAGCTGCTGTATCTTCCGTGCTTGCTGTAATAGATGTGTGGTTAAATCCGTCTTATGAAAGACACCTTGTTTTGTTTTAACACTAAATATGTCATTCGCAGGATTTGCATCTACTTTATTGAGGTATGACAAGTTTTCACAGCATGTCACATTCGAGTTGTGATGTTGTTGCTGTCTTGTTTCTGGCACTTTCTTATCTTTTGCGACGTTTAGTGTGCTTTTTTGTTGTGAACTGGCACTGTTTATGTCGCCCTTTGGAAGATGCCACAATAAGTGTCGAAACATGTATGGGTGTTAACACAAAACAAGGTATCTTGCATAAAGCGGATTTAGCCACACATCTTTGGAGTCATAGTTTGGCACTCTACCACACTTTATTAATATTTTTTGTTTGTTTTTATACTTATATTTTATTACTCAATTCATTTTCCCCTTTTTAAATTAGTTATCTATTTTTTGTGTTATATATATATATATATATATTATTCCTGACCTCAAACTCTTCAGGCGTTGGCCCCTAGCCTTCATATTACCCCCAAAACTGACTAAAATTCACAAAAGCGAACAAACTAACCTACAAACAAAAATAATATAGAGCCAGCTCCCTTTTAACCCTAAGCTAAATGGAACACAATGTCGAAAACATTTCAGTCGCAATTGGCAACTAAATAATTTCCCTCCAAATCAGCATGTAAAAAAAAAAAAAAAAAAAAAAAAAAAAAAAAAAGATTCATACAGGTTTATTTATTTCTTTTTTCATATAACAGGTTTTTGTATTTGTTTTGAGGGATTATGGGCACCTTCTAGGCGTCGGGTTCTTCAGGCCATCAAGTACCCTTACCGGGGAGTTCTGTCGTCACTGTTGTCTTAGCGGTATCTTCAATCTCATCTCACCTCAATGCGCGTAAACAACGACCCCAAACAATTTTCAGAAACTGATGTTACAGCGCGTTGTGTCGTAATACCGTGAAGTTTGTCGTTAAATAGACCTAAAAATCTAACAGCAGTAAAAGTATGACACTGTCATAACTTTGGCCCAAACTGCGGCATTTTGTCTAATACTTGGGAGGTAAAATAATACGCGAATCATCACTCTGATCAATTTGGATTTAGAAGAAAGCAGAAGAAAACTCTTGATGCGTCTTTATCTCCATTAGTTTTGATTACGATATTTAGTAGTGGATCCGTATTTAGAGAATAGTTTCGGGATCGTAGACTAATTTGCAAGAATTGATTCGTGGCATCTGACGACCTATTAGACTGAAATCCAGCGCCTTTTATTAGTCTCAGGCAAGCTAAACGCCGATACGGTGCGTCTATTTCCTAAAAAGCGAATATCCTTTTGTGCATTTCATTGTCGAATTCGTTTGCAACTAACTGACTAGACGTCATATGTCCATGTACTATTCTCTTCTAATTAATGTTTGGGAAATCTGTTTTTTATTACGTTCCGTCGGACTATGAGTGCCAAAGCCACTAGCTCGTGTAACGATTCTATTCATAGTTCAAAGAATGTTGATTGAAAATTTATAAACAGTACTGTTATTAGAATAACAAAAAAGAGAGAGTATACTAATAGTTATTAGCACACTGCAGCTGTCAACTTCTGAGCAAATTATAGGGATTGAACCAAAAAACTTTAAATAGGTTGCAAATCATATAAAGTGCAATCTATGTTAAAATTAGGTTTCAACATATGGGTTCAAGGAATAAAATACGTTTCTGTTGCATTTAGTAAAATTAATTAACGAAAACGGGTTTCACGCTCGTGGCGCATCTTAAGGCTGAGATCGTTTTAAACTGCGGAGATATCAATCTGAAGCTGTGCCACGTGCGTGAAATGAGTTGTTGTGGAATAAATTTTAATAACTACAACAAAAAAGTGTTTTAGTGTTTTGCTAGAAGTTTATGGAAAATTAACCATACTGAATACGGTACACGTATTTTCCGTCCAGTCTCAGTAACTCGTTTATTGCTGAAAAGTTTAGTGATATACAAACGTAACAGCAGATGACGCTTATACTGCAAATATATCAGACCTGGCATTCAAAAATGAAAAGAGGAATTCAGGCTCTTCTAAGAGCCGAATTTAATCTATCGATGGACTATTACAGTATTCCAATAGTGTGCGCGACATAATGAATGAAATTCTCACCGACACTGAGATTTAGTACATTGTTTAGTAACTTCGCAAACAAAGATGCGTATGCTTCCAGTAGTTTTTGTAATATGCTAAAATCAATCAAATGTCTGACGTAATTGTAGTAATACTAGAAATTAAGATTTATTTCTCAACCATGCGCCAATTAACTTATCATAGCGATTTCGTCAACAATTTATTCACACAGGTATGAAATACTTTAAAAAGTAATTAAAAGGGCGGACTGTACGTAGCAGTACAAAGTGGATCTTTTAATAGATTGTTTTATTTACCTTAACGTCACCTTAGATATTCTATAAAATGGAAGCACAACGCACCTGACCTGAAATTTTCTCCTGAATGACAAAAAATGAGGTATCTGTGCCGCGTGGAAGTAGCCGCATGGTCTAAGGCATCATGCTACGGACTGGGCGGCCGCTCCCGCCGGGGATTCGAGTCCTCCCTGGGTATGGGTGTGTGTGGGTACTGTCCTTCGTGTTAAGTTAGTTTAAGTAGTTCGTAAGTCTACGACTTGATGACCATAGTATTTTGGTCTACTAGGTTTACAAACATTTGAACATTTAATGAATCTGTGGAGATCCTGGTTGCCGGAACATCAATATTACGCCAGGTTTACACGGAAAAATGAGTGTATGTGGAAGGGAGGGACTTTGATCTGCATTATGTCATTGAACTAATATCCGCTTCTGTAGGCCTATGCCGTTAGGACGAACAAATCTTTCCCATAGGAAGACAAAAACCGTCTCAAGGTAGGTTTAATAGTTACCTACATTTCTAGTACGATATCTAACAACTACTTGCAGAAACCCAAATTTCAATGTCTTTAATCAAAATGTTAGCACAATACACACATGTAACACCTCATTATGTTTTCGAATCTTATCAACAGAATGTAGATGAAACACTTAAACGTGTAGTGTCTCTTCATATATGCTGACATATATTTCTCATGGAAGCTAGGAGAAATACATCTTTTCTGCAGTGTCCATATTGTTAACACTCATATGTTCAAATGTTTGTTTAGCTTATGGGACTTAACTGCTGGGCCATCAGTCCATAAACTTACAAGCTACTAATGAACTAACTTATACTAAAGACAACAGAAACATCCATGCCCGAGGAAGGATTCGAACCTCAGACGCGGGGGACCGTGCGATCCGTAACGTGGTGCCCCAGAGCGCTCGGCTACTCCCGCGCGGCTGTTAACACTGTTTATCCATTAGTCTACTAAGGGAATTCAGCGAACTTCCCATTTTAATTAAAAGCCAAACTATGGTTTCTTAGATTGGGAACTCAAAAACAACACTTCACATCATTTGTTTGTCAGCCTACAACCTGCATTGTAACTTGGCCGAATACGACATGGAGATATTTTCGTGCTTTCCTTTAAAATTGTCGTTGTGGAACTATTATCTGAACATCTTTCTAATATACAGACTCCTGGTGGAATGGAAATATCTGACGTGTTGAAAGAAGAGTTCATCAGAAATGAATGTAAAAAGTGAACCAAGGATTACGTGCAAACTATCGAAACATCGCAGTTCCACTTCTAACGGAGACAAATGGCAAGATGCTTAAAACTAGAGTTTGAGAGAGAAATTGAGATAACAGAAGAACACATGACTTCCGGACAGGCAACTTTTGTATTAATTTCTGCAGTACCAGGCAGGTGACTGACAAGCGAATGACACAGAACATGGAAAAATACAAGGTTTTTATATGCTTCCGTAAGGCCTATGATAAAGCAACTAAGATGTGGGAAGCAATGAACAAGTAGAATATGTAAAAATGTTACGTACAAGCTGTTAAGAAGCCATATTCAGAAAAGACTTCTGATAAATCTGATATCTCAGAAAATAAATATTAAGAAAGGTCTTTCTAATGTTGCGTTAAGAGCATAATTTGGTGTATGTTCCACAAGTTTATTTTTAATTAATGAATCAGTTTTCAGACTTATACTGATTTTGTCAAAGAAGTTACATTAATTTGTTACATATTTGGAAAAGGTCTTATTTCTATATAAAGATCCAAGACAATATAAAATGTGACGTTTGGTTCCACTGTGATACTACAATTGAAAATTTAAGAAGTTAAATAATGATAAATATATAGGAATGGGTGAAGCGTATCGAAACAGGAATACAATTTAAACTGGAAAATAAACTGTAAAATATTTTAAATAATTAACCATACCAATAAAATAACTTACTCGACAAGACTCTGAAGAATATTTTGTATAGCTATTGCATCTTACAATTGTAATCCCAGAATTTTTGGGATATTGTGGTAGCCACAATAATCAGTCAGAATGAGTTTGCAGGGATGCTGCTTAGAGTCAACTGTTTTTTTAAAAAAAAAAAAAAAAAAGATCGGAGCAGGAAAAGATTGGAAAAGGAAGCGCAAGAATATGGGAATTAGAATTAACGGTGGATGACACGCTAGTTTCTCTAAAATTCGCCGACGATCAAGACATTTTTGCCGAGAAAGATGAAGATGTGCATTATATTTTCCAACAGCTAAAAGATCAATATATGCTGTAGGGTATGAAAATGAACTTCACAAAGACTGAGTACTTGATTGTAGGCACGGATCTCGGCTATGGAAAGTAAATTTTAGTCGGTCATCTAAATGTTTACAGACAATCATTTCGATGAATGGTAGATCTAATGAGGAAATGAAGAAAGAATAGAAAATAGAAAAATGGAAATCAAGAAGCCTCACTACATTAATTGGAATAAGAATACTTCGCTGGCCGCGGTAGCCGAGCGGTCTGCGGCGCGCCAGTCACGGCCCGCACGGCCACAACGGTCGGAGGTTCGAATCCCCCATCGGGCATGGATATTTGTGCCGTCCTTAGTTTTAGCTAGTTGATAAGTAGTTTGTAAGTTTAGGGACTGATGACACCGTAGTTAATTAAGTCCCATAAGCTATACAAACATTTGAACAACATTTAAGAATACTTCAAAAATTCGAAAAAGGCTACACAAAACTGTAGTCGAGAGCATTGCTAGGTATGGTTCTGAGTTGTTGGAAGTCTCCAGTTAGTGAGAAGAAATGAAAGGCAATAGACACAGAGTTTTGGGTACGAAATTGAGAAGTAACAAGTGGAGACGAAATAAGAAATGAAGTGCTACGAGAGCAGATGGGAATGACGAAGGGTACAGCACAAACAGTAAAAAAAGAAAATAATAAAAAACCCATACATGATATTGAAACCTCAGAAGAATGCCATGCAGAGGAAGGCCTTCTATAATGAAATGTTCAAATGTTAGTAAATCTATCGGACCAAACTGCGTGGTCATCAGTCCGTAGCTTACAAACTACTTAAACCTAGGTAAACTAACCTAAGGACAACACACACACCCATGCCCCAGGGAGGACTCAAACCTCCACGGCGAGCAACCGCGCGCTCCGCAGCGAGACGCTTTAGACCGCTCGGCTACTGCACCGCGGCCTTCTATAATCAATGGAGATCTCACCACATGAAGGAGGAAGAGCCGGTAAAATTGGAACGATGGAGTGAGGCGTGGGATGCAAGACAGCCATGTAACGTGAGGATCGTAAGAACCAGATAGAAACGATGTAGTAACATCGGAGAAAGAAGCAGCAGCCTTTATACCTCTCTAGCGGCGTTGTTCCGTAACATTTAGCAGCGCCGTGTGGCTCCCTGCTTGCGTCATCGCTGAACCGAGGGTGTTGGTTTAGCCGTTCCTCTCGATGCCATTCCTGGAGATGGGCACACCTTGCCCTCGAGAACTCCTCGAGGCGAGAAGTGGCGCGAGCCTCCCGGAAGCCAATTAATGGCTCGCCAGCTGTCCGGAAGGCCCGCACGCCGCCAGATGCCGAGCACCGTGTTTACTGTTGCGTACGTCGGCTGTCTCCACGAAGACTCCGTAAATCAATTTGCACAGTCGAAGCGTTCAGTCTCGACAGCCTGCCGCGGCAAGCCGTTACGCAGGTCCGAATTCACGTGGCGCACCGCAGAGTCGGCGAACGAAGCGCTCGGATTTCGTCGTTTGCTTGTCTTGAACTGCACGGGTTAGCACCGTGGGTTAGTACGATGTGCGCAAATATGGCTGGTAGTCCCTCAGTTACGAGTCGTATAAAGAAAGAAAGTTCCAATTTTAACAAAGACAACATATTTCATTCTGGAAGCATCCCTTAGGCTGTGGCTAAGCCATGTCTCCACCATATCCTTTCTTCCAGGAGTGCTAGTCTTGCATGGTTCGCAGGAGAGCTTCTGTGAAGTTTGGAAAGTAGGAGGCGAGGTACTGGCGGAAGTAAAGTTGTGAAGCTTGCCCGCGAAAGGCAAAGGTCCCAGGTTCGAGTCCCGGTTCCGACACACAATTTTAATCTGCCAGGAAGTTTCATATCAGCGCACACTCCGCTGTAGAGTGAAAGTTTCATTCTGAAAACATATTTACAGACTGTACCGTCCGTCCTTGGCAGAATATTTGATTCATTTTGATTGAAGCACACGAGATAATTGTGAAATATTCTGCAAATTTTATTTGTTACTAACCGGTTTCCGGCAGTTATGCAATTGTCAGGTAAACACTACAGAGATATAGTTATGCAGCTTAGAAGTTCACAGGTCAAAGATCTTAAGTTGTTGTACAGATAGTACGTATACAGAAATTTCTTAAACAAGACTAGTGTTATAAGCATAATTACATCAATGAACTTGTAGAACTTTGATAAAATATGTGATACAAAATATAAATTACAACACAAAGAAATAATTAGTAACATTTAAAATTGAACAAAAAGGTCTATCGATTAACTGCACAAATATTCAAATGTTTGTTAAGTGTATGGGACTTAACTACGGGGTCAACAGTCCCTAAACTTACAAACTACTTATCAACTAGCTTATACTAAAGACGACACAAATATCCATGCCCGAGGGGGGATTCGAACCCCCGACCGTAGTGGCCGTGCAGACTGTGACTGGAGCGCCTCCTCGGCCACCGCGGCCGGCACACAAATATTCAGAATATAGTACGGTGAGTATAATATTGGTGCAGTTAATCAATAGATGCACACGTGTGTGTGTGTGTGTTGTCTTTAGGTTAGTTTAAGTAGTTTGCAAGCCTAGGTACTGATAACCGCAGCAATTATGTCCCATAGCTTTATAAACATTTGAACATTTTGAACAGTGCTCTTATTAGCTTAGAAATTTCTTGTGCAATTTTAATCAATTACTTGCGGTTGTAGAAATAATATGGGAAGTGACCCTTCTAAACGTTCAAATGTTTGTAAATCTAAAGGACCTAAATACCTTGGTCATCAGACCCTAGGCTTACAAACTACTTAAACTAAATTAAGCTAACTTATGCAAACGACAACACAAACATCCATGCCCGAGGGAGGACCCGAACCTCCGATGGCGAGCAACCGCTCGCTCCGCAGCAAGGTGCCTTAGAACGATCGGTCACTCCACCGCGGAATTGCCAACCTTAGATACGCTAGTACACAGTCATACTAATCACGGAAAACAAGGTGGTGTAATTCAGACCATAGTGCACAAAACATAAAGCTACAATTTCATTGACAAAAATATAATAATTAGTATAATTATTAAATAGGATATCGAATTGTAGAGGTCGGTAGGGGCGACAAAATTTAAATAGCTTATTGGCGGCAGATGTGAAAATTGCATCCAAAATTCAGTCTTGATCTTGCTTCTGGCGATTTCCATCCTTTCTTGTACCTTAAGAAATTCCAGTCCTACGGCCAGAGTTTCATTTTTTTTTAATTTAAAATTTTTTTTATTAATCTTTATTATGGCTTTTGGTTGCAGTGACCATACAGCCAGAAGTTATTACAATGGTAATATTAGAATATAAATGAAGTTCTTACAATATATATCACAATATTAAGAGTTATCTAACATCATACTGCCTTCAATAAAATTATAAACATCGCATTTGTAAAATAAGATACAAAACAATACATATTTAAAAGTAGTTTTGAGAGACGTAATAAAAATTAAGTGCAAACATCACAAAACAAAATGAGAGTTTTAAGGACATACTAAAAGTCAGAAAGGTAAAACAAATACAAAATTACTCTTCTAGTTTCAAACTGTGCTTGTTCAAGGTAAACATGGGAGCTACACCAGCTATTAGATTAGAGCTGGATGTCAGTGACTTTTAGTCAGTCCTTGAGTAAACTGTACTTAAACTTGTCGAATCGATGAAATAATACAGTAACACTTGTGGGAAGGGAGTAACCCCTTGCAACCAACTTCCTGTAGAAGACACTTTGTGCGGCAGTGTACTTGGTGCATGCCAGTATAATGCGTTTGAAATCCGCCACTGCCGCTGGATATTTGTCACAATGTCCAGAGGTGATGATTTTTAAACGGTGTAGATTTTTCGATAGCGACGAAGAGCTGAAGACGACTCACACGACTGGAACCTGTGGTAAGACAAGTGCATCAATTCTTTTGATAACTACGTCGAAAAATAGATCAAACATTGCTGTAACTGTCGCCAACAAATTTTTCATGTAACTGTGTTGTCTTTTTGAGTGAAACACACGAGATAATTGTGCAATATTCTGCAAATTTTATTTATTCTAACCGGTTTCCGGCAGTTATGCCATTGTCAGGTAAACACTACAGAGATATAGTTATGCAGCTTAATTAAAAGGGCGGACTGTACGTAGCAGTACAAAGTGGATCTTTTAATAGATTGTTTTATTTACCTTAACGTCACCTTAGATATTCTATAAAATGGAAGCACAACGCACCTGACCTGAAATTTTCTCCTGAATGACAAAAAATGAGGTATCTGTGCCGCGTGGAAGTAGCCGCATGGTCTAAGGCATCATGCTACGGACTGGGCGGCCGCTCCCGCCGGGGATTCGAGTCCTCCCTGGGTATGGGTGTGTGTGGGTACTGTCCTTCGTGTTAAGTTAGTTTAAGTAGTTCGTAAGTCTACGACTTGATGACCATAGTATTTTGGTCTACTAGGTTTACAAACATTTGAACATTTAATGAATCTGTGGAGATCCTGGTTGCCGGAACATCAATATTACGCCAGGTTTACACGGAAAAATGAGTGTATGTGGAAGGGAGGGACTTTGATCTGCATTATGTCATTGAACTAATATCCGCTTCTGTAGGCCTATGCCGTTAGGACGAACAAATCTTTCCCATAGGAAGACAAAAACCGTCTCAAGGTAGGTTTAATAGTTACCTACATTTCTAGTACGATATCTAACAACTACTTGCAGAAACCCAAATTTCAATGTCTTTAATCAAAATGTTAGCACAATACACACATGTAACACCTCATTATGTTTTCGAATCTTATCAACAGAATGTAGATGAAACACTTAAACGTGTAGTGTCTCTTCATATATGCTGACATATATTTCTCATGGAAGCTAGGAGAAATACATCTTTTCTGCAGTGTCCATATTGTTAACACTCATATGTTCAAATGTTTGTTTAGCTTATGGGACTTAACTGCTGGGCCATCAGTCCATAAACTTACAAGCTACTAATGAACTAACTTATACTAAAGACAACAGAAACATCCATGCCCGAGGAAGGATTCGAACCTCAGACGCGGGGGACCGTGCGATCCGTAACGTGGTGCCCCAGAGCGCTCGGCTACTCCCGCGCGGCTGTTAACACTGTTTATCCATTAGTCTACTAAGGGAATTCAGCGAACTTCCCATTTTAATTAAAAGCCAAACTATGGTTTCTTAGATTGGGAACTCAAAAACAACACTTCACATCATTTGTTTGTCAGCCTACAACCTGCATTGTAACTTGGCCGAATACGACATGGAGATATTTTCGTGCTTTCCTTTAAAATTGTCGTTGTGGAACTATTATCTGAACATCTTTCTAATATACAGACTCCTGGTGGAATGGAAATATCTGACGTGTTGAAAGAAGAGTTCATCAGAAATGAATGTAAAAAGTGAACCAAGGATTACGTGCAAACTATCGAAACATCGCAGTTCCACTTCTAACGGAGACAAATGGCAAGATGCTTAAAACTAGAGTTTGAGAGAGAAATTGAGATAACAGAAGAACACATGACTTCCGGACAGGCAACTTTTGTATTAATTTCTGCAGTACCAGGCAGGTGACTGACAAGCGAATGACACAGAACATGGAAAAATACAAGGTTTTTATATGCTTCCGTAAGGCCTATGATAAAGCAACTAAGATGTGGGAAGCAATGAACAAGTAGAATATGTAAAAATGTTACGTACAAGCTGTTAAGAAGCCATATTCAGAAAAGACTTCTGATAAATCTGATATCTCAGAAAATAAATATTAAGAAAGGTCTTTCTAATGTTGCGTTAAGAGCATAATTTGGTGTATGTTCCACAAGTTTATTTTTAATTAATGAATCAGTTTTCAGACTTATACTGATTTTGTCAAAGAAGTTACATTAATTTGTTACATATTTGGAAAAGGTCTTATTTCTATATAAAGATCCAAGACAATATAAAATGTGACGTTTGGTTCCACTGTGATACTACAATTGAAAATTTAAGAAGTTAAATAATGATAAATATATAGGAATGGGTGAAGCGTATCGAAACAGGAATACAATTTAAACTGGAAAATAAACTGTAAAATATTTTAAATAATTAACCATACCAATAAAATAACTTACTCGACAAGACTCTGAAGAATATTTTGTATAGCTATTGCATCTTACAATTGTAATCCCAGAATTTTTGGGATATTGTGGTAGCCACAATAATCAGTCAGAATGAGTTTGCAGGGATGCTGCTTAGAGTCAACTGTTTTTTTAAAAAAAAAAAAAAAAGATCGGAGCAGGAAAAGATTGGAAAAGGAAGCGCAAGAATATGGGAATTAGAATTAACGGTGGATGACACGCTAGTTTCTCTAAAATTCGCCGACGATCAAGACATTTTTGCCGAGAAAGATGAAGATGTGCATTATATTTTCCAACAGCTAAAAGATCAATATATGCTGTAGGGTATGAAAATGAACTTCACAAAGACTGAGTACTTGATTGTAGGCACGGATCTCGGCTATGGAAAGTAAATTTTAGTCGGTCATCTAAATGTTTACAGACAATCATTTCGATGAATGGTAGATCTAATGAGGAAATGAAGAAAGAATAGAAAATAGAAAAATGGAAATCAAGAAGCCTCACTACATTAATTGGAATAAGAATACTTCGCTGGCCGCGGTAGCCGAGCGGTCTGCGGCGCGCCAGTCACGGCCCGCACGGCCACAACGGTCGGAGGTTCGAATCCCCCATCGGGCATGGATATTTGTGCCGTCCTTAGTTTTAGCTAGTTGATAAGTAGTTTGTAAGTTTAGGGACTGATGACACCGTAGTTAATTAAGTCCCATAAGCTATACAAACATTTGAACAACATTTAAGAATACTTCAAAAATTCGAAAAAGGCTACACAAAACTGTAGTCGAGAGCATTGCTAGGTATGGTTCTGAGTTGTTGGAAGTCTCCAGTTAGTGAGAAGAAATGAAAGGCAATAGACACAGAGTTTTGGGTACGAAATTGAGAAGTAACAAGTGGAGACGAAATAAGAAATGAAGTGCTACGAGAGCAGATGGGAATGACGAAGGGTACAGCACAAACAGTAAAAAAAGAAAATAATAAAAAACCCATACATGATATTGAAACCTCAGAAGAATGCCATGCAGAGGAAGGCCTTCTATAATGAAATGTTCAAATGTTAGTAAATCTATCGGACCAAACTGCGTGGTCATCAGTCCGTAGCTTACAAACTACTTAAACCTAGGTAAACTAACCTAAGGACAACACACACACCCATGCCCCAGGGAGGACTCAAACCTCCACGGCGAGCAACCGCGCGCTCCGCAGCGAGACGCTTTAGACCGCTCGGCTACTGCACCGCGGCCTTCTATAATCAATGGAGATCTCACCACATGAAGGAGGAAGAGCCGGTAAAATTGGAACGATGGAGTGAGGCGTGGGATGCAAGACAGCCATGTAACGTGAGGATCGTAAGAACCAGATAGAAACGATGTAGTAACATCGGAGAAAGAAGCAGCAGCCTTTATACCTCTCTAGCGGCGTTGTTCCGTAACATTTAGCAGCGCCGTGTGGCTCCCTGCTTGCGTCATCGCTGAACCGAGGGTGTTGGTTTAGCCGTTCCTCTCGATGCCATTCCTGGAGATGGGCACACCTTGCCCTCGAGAACTCCTCGAGGCGAGAAGTGGCGCGAGCCTCCCGGAAGCCAATTAATGGCTCGCCAGCTGTCCGGAAGGCCCGCACGCCGCCAGATGCCGAGCACCGTGTTTACTGTTGCGTACGTCGGCTGTCTCCACGAAGACTCCGTAAATCAATTTGCACAGTCGAAGCGTTCAGTCTCGACAGCCTGCCGCGGCAAGCCGTTACGCAGGTCCGAATTCACGTGGCGCACCGCAGAGTCGGCGAACGAAGCGCTCGGATTTCGTCGTTTGCTTGTCTTGAACTGCACGGGTTAGCACCGTGGGTTAGTACGATGTGCGCAAATATGGCTGGTAGTCCCTCAGTTACGAGTCGTATCCAGAAAGAAAGTTCCAATTTTAACAAAGACAACATATTTCATTCTGGAAGCATCCCTTAGGCTGTGGCTAAGCCATGTCTCCACCATATCCTTTCTTCCAGGAGTGCTAGTCTTGCATGGTTCGCAGGAGAGCTTCTGTGAAGTTTGGAAAGTAGGAGGCGAGGTACTGGCGGAAGTAAAGTTGTGAAGCTTGCCCGCGAAAGGCAAAGGTCCCAGGTTCGAGTCCCGGTTCCGACACACAATTTTAATCTGCCAGGAAGTTTCATATCAGCGCACACTCCGCTGTAGAGTGAAAGTTTCATTCTGAAAACATATTTACAGACTGTACCGTCCGTCCTTGGCAGAATATTTGATTCATTTTGATTGAAGCACACGAGATAATTGTGAAATATTCTGCAAATTTTATTTGTTACTAACCGGTTTCCGGCAGTTATGCAATTGTCAGGTAAACACTACAGAGATATAGTTATGCAGCTTAGAAGTTCACAGGTCAAAGATCTTAAGTTGTTGTACAGATAGTACGTATACAGAAATTTCTTAAACAAGACTAGTGTTATAAGCATAATTACATCAATGAACTTGTAGAACTTTGATAAAATATGTGATACAAAATATAAATTACAACACAAAGAAATAATTAGTAACATTTAAAATTGAACAAAAAGGTCTATCGATTAACTGCACAAATATTCAAATGTTTGTTAAGTGTATGGGACTTAACTACGGGGTCAACAGTCCCTAAACTTACAAACTACTTATCAACTAGCTTATACTAAAGACGACACAAATATCCATGCCCGAGGGGGGATTCGAACCCCCGACCGTAGTGGCCGTGCAGACTGTGACTGGAGCGCCTCCTCGGCCACCGCGGCCGGCACACAAATATTCAGAATATAGTACGGTGAGTATAATATTGGTGCAGTTAATCAATAGATTATTTTGTTCAACTTTAAATGTTACTAATTAGTTCTTTGCGTTGTAAGTTATATTTTGTGTCACGTATTTTATTGAAGTTCTACAAGTTCAATGATGTAATTATACCTATAACACTAGTCTTTTTAAGTAATTTCTGTATACATACTATCTGTACAACTTAAGATCTTTGATCTGTGAACTTCTAAGCTGCATAACTATATCTCTGTAGTGTTTACCTGACAATGGCATAACTGCCGGAAACCGGTTAGAATAAATAAAATTTGCAGAATATTGCACAATTATCTCGTGTGTTTCACTCAAAAAGACAACACAGTTACATGAAAAATTTGTTGGCGACAGTTACAGCAATGTTTGATCTATTTTTCGACGTAGTTATCAAAAGAATTGATGCACTTGTCTTACCACAGGTTCCAGTCGTGTGAGTCGTCTTCAGCTCTTCGTCGCTATCGAAAAATCTACACCGTTTAAAAATCATCACCTCTGGACATTGTGACAAATATCCAGCGGCAGTGGCGGATTTCAAACGCATTATACTGGCATGCACCAAGTACACTGCCGCACAAAGTGTCTTCTACAGGAAGTTGGTTGCAAGGGGTTACTCCCTTCCCACAAGTGTTACTGTATTATTTCATCGATTCGACAAGTTTAAGTACAGTTTACTCAAGGACTGACTAAAAGTCACTGACATCCAGCTCTAATCTAATAGCTGGTGTAGCTCCCATGTTTACCTTGAACAAGCACAGTTTGAAACTAGAAGAGTAATTTTGTATTTGTTTTACCTTTCTGACTTTTAGTATGTCCTTAAAACTCTCATTTTGTTTTGTGATGTTTGCACTTAATTTTTATTACGTCTCTCAAAACTACTTTTAAATATGTATTGTTTTGTATCTTATTTTACAAATGCGATGTTTATAATTTTATTGAAGGCAGTATGATGTTAGATAACTCTTAATATTGTGATATATATTGTAAGAACTTCATTTATATTCTAATATTACCATTGTAATAACTTCTGGCTGTATGGTCACTGCAACCAAAAGCCATAATAAAGATTAATAAAAAAAATTTTAAATTAAAAAAAAATGAAACTCTGGCCGTAGGACTGGAATTTCTTAAGGTACAAGAAAGGATGGAAATCGCCAGAAGCAAGATCAAGACTGAATTTTGGATGCAATTTTCACATCTGCCGCCAATAAGCTATTTAAATTTTGTCGCCCCTACCGACCTCTACAATTCGATATCCTATTTAATAATTATACTAATTATTATATTTTTGTCAATGAAATTGTAGCTTTATGTTTTGTGCACTATGGTCTGAATTACACCACCTTGTTTTCCGTGATTAGTATGACTGTGTACTAGCGTATCTAAGGTTGGCAATTCCGCGGTGGAGTGACCGATCGTTCTAAGGCACCTTGCTGCGGAGCGAGCGGTTGCTCGCCATCGGAGGTTCGGGTCCTCCCTCGGGCATGGATGTTTGTGTTGTCGTTTGCATAAGTTAGCTTAATTTAGTTTAAGTAGTTTGTAAGCCTAGGGTCTGATGACCAAGGTATTTAGGTCCTTTAGATTTACAAACATTTGAACGTTTAGAAGGGTCACTTCCCATATTATTTCTACAACCGCAAGTAATTGATTAAAATTGCACAAGAAATTTCTAAGCTAATAAGAGCACTGTTCAAAATGTTCAAATGTTTATAAAGCTATGGGACATAATTGCTGCGGTTATCAGTACCTAGGCTTGCAAACTACTTAAACTAACCTAAAGACAACACACACACACACACGCACGCACACCCACGCACACAGAAACACCAATGCCCGAGAGAGGACTCAAACCACCCACGAGGAGCAATCCCGCGCTCCGCAGCAAGGCACCTTGAGCGTTTGGCCACTCGATCACGGCTAGCACATTATACATTACTAATAATGTGGGGGTATTCCTTAATACTTCCTACAGAATAATGCACATTCGCTAAACGTAATTAAGTAACTTTTATTACATTTACTTAGAGTTTAAAAATTTTGACCTCAAATTTCCACCCCTAAAACTGCCGCCCTAGATTCCAACCTACTCAGCCTACTGGTAAATCCGTATAGGTTGAATGATCAAACAGCTGCCAACCGAACTTCTGCAAAACAGTTGCCGTGTGCCGAGCCGTATGGGGATAAGCAGCACAACACCCGCAGTAAACATCCCAGGCTTCTTATTCTGAATGCCGCGTCCGGCAGCCAGCATTTTGACAACGAACAGGAGTTGAATAGGACTGTTACACGCTAGTTCCATTCACAGGCGTCTACGACATAGGAATACAAAAGTTGATCCCACGATATGACAAGTCACTGAATTCTCTAGGTGACTGTCGAAAAATGGCACAAATATTGTTGTACCTGTTGCCAATAAAGTACTTTAGGTAAAATCGTTATCTTTGTTTTAAAAAATAGGGAAAAGTAATTCGGGAATCGCCTCGTACTTAGCAGAATAATTTCTTTCAAAACTACGATTCCTTCACTTTGCTGTTCCTTCCATGACCTTTGCATTACTTGTAAATTAAAACTGTTACGATGGACTTGAACCTGAAACCTTGCTTTCTTGTTGGGGAAGCCGCGTAGCTTATTTGGTATGAACGTGGCCATCCGACAGGTAAAGATTAGTATCCGAATTTAGCGCGTGTATTAAAACTCTCAACGTACACAGTGCTGCATAATTCGTAAAAGACATGGGCATCGTCAGGAGAGCCCCGAAGAAGTGTGACAGGCACAGTACCGTTACAATTCTCTGTCTACATACATATATCTGACGGAATAGATGAGTACACCTACAATATTTTACTGACGATGCTGTGGTGTACGGTAAGGTGTTGTCCTTGAAGAACTGAAGTAGGATACAGAATGTCTTAGACAAAATTTTGAGGTCCTAGCTCTGAATGTATGGAAAGTGTAAGATAATGAAGAGTAGGAAAAACAATTGCGTAATGTCCGGATACACCATTAATAGACTGCTGCTTGACACAATAATGTCGTTTAAATATCAAGTCATATCGTTGGAAACGATATAAAATGAAACGTACGTGTAACGGACAAGTGTGGGGAAGTACTACGACTTCGTTTTATTGGGACAATTGTGGGAATACAAGTGAAGGAAACCGAGTATAGATCATTAGTGCGACCCAACATTATTATTGCTCGAGTGTTTGGGATCCTCTTCAAGTCGGATTAAAGGGATATCCCGAAACAGCTCAAAAGTGGCTTGCTATATTTGGTAGGTGCGGTCAACACTTGCGTGTTACACAGATATTTCGGTAATTGAAATAGCGGACCCAGAAATGAAGGAACATTAATGAAAACATTTAAAGGCATTCGAAGCTGACAACAGAACGATTCTACTACCACTCACAATTCGCGGAAATAAAATGGGTAAATTAGTGATAGTATGAAGGCTTAAATACGATCATATTTCCTCGCTCTACATGGGCACGAAAGGAACTGATCAATGGTGGTTTGAGGTCTGCCCCCTTCCCTGCCCACGCACCATACAGTGGCTTATGGAATTTGTGTGTAGACGTAGAGTAAAATATAAAATTCACATAGAAAAAGTTCGACAGAATGAATTTTAGTAAGCCGCCAACATTAACAAAGACGAATCGGTGGTAAGAATTAACTCGTTTCATAAGTAGTAGATATCCACATAGAAGATAATATAATCGGTAAATTATTTTTCAAGCCTAATAACTGTGAAGGAGGTGAAGAAGAAATTTAAAAATTTATTTAAAAGTCAGGAAGAAGAAATAATAACTTTCAAGTTTGGTGACGGCAGAAGACGGGGAGTTTTGAAAAATTACTTGTAAGATCATTTAAACGCAATGCTAAGTGTCTCCAAAGCTATAATAAAATGAACTATAACAAAACTAAAGCAGAATAAATTAAGTGATGCAAAGGAACCATAAATTTAGTTACTTGGGCAGTCGCATAGTAACGACTGTCTAAGTAAAACGTACTTGAAACTAGAGTGGCAACAGCAAAAAATATCTTTCGAAAGAAGTTACGTTGGTTACCCTAAGTGTTAAAAAATCTTTCCCGAAGGTAAGTGGGCGTGAAGTGTAAGTGAACACTGGACGATACAAGAGAGTACTACTTTTAGAAATGTGATGTTACATGAGAATGTTGAAGATTATGTGGGTAAATTTGAATTAACTGAGCTACGTTAAATAACTGTCTTCACATTTTCTTAAATCAGCGAGATATATCTATTCCGATGGAGCAGCAAGAGTTCCAAGACATCACTCAGTACCGTAAACTAGGCTACTCGGCAGTACTGTCATTTCTGTAGTTCAAATCGTACAAAGGAAAAATCTAGTTTGGCACTGTCTCATAATTATGTGAAAAGGAATACAGTGAGTTGCCTGCTCTTCACGCGATTATCAATAAGACGTGAATTCCGGTGAAAACAAAATATACAGATACAAAAATTATAAAAAAGTGACCAAGACAGCAGCTATTTTTGACGCCTAATACGTACTTCGAAAGATACTAATCATTGATGTAAATAGGTAAAGAGAAATCCCATGTTTCTAAACACAAAAGAAACCAAACTTAGTTTGCGTGCTGGCGCATTAGTCTTAAACTAATCAATAGTTTCCTTCGCTTTGTCCTCGTATAGTTATCACGTCAATATAGCACAGGACGTTAAGTTTCTAATATAGTGTCAGGCCATACTGCACTACAAAATAAGAGCGAAAATGAAGAATATCGCCGGCCGCGGTGGCCGAGGGGACTGAGGCGCTCCAGTCACGGTCTGCACGGCCACTACGGTCGGGGGTTCGAATCCCCCTTCGGGCATGGATATTTGTGCCGTCCTAGTTCGTAAGTAGTTCATAAGTAGTTTGTAAGTTTAGGGACTGATGACCCCGTAGTTAAGTCCCATAACTAAACAAACATTTTTTTTTAAGAATATCGGTTCCGGTGGTTTTGGGGTAAAGCGGTCGACTGGGAACCGAACGGTCGCGGGTTCGAAATCCGGTCGGACCTCGGGTTTTTTCAGTCTGCGCTTTAACCCATCTTTCACCTCTCAACGATGTGAGGAGTCGCCAGAAACGGCACTTGGTTCGGATTCCACTTTAAGCTGTAGGTCCCCTTTCCCCGGTTGGATAACTGGGGTAGGCTAGGGACACGCAAGTCGCCCATGTGGCGTCCAATTGAAAGACTTGTACCAGCACTATGAGCCCCACGAAATTATTATAATAGATTTAATGTTTAAAGCTAACAAGTTAACCAACCGCACTAACCAATCAATTATTTTCTACAACTGATTTCAAAGGCAACTATTCAATAGTAATTAGGTAATGACTTCTTACAAATGATCAGTTTGGCATACAATTACGAAGAGAAAAATAATCAGTCTTAACATTAGCGTGTAAGAAAAACTCGCCCATTTACGATCACAGAGACGGAACTACAAAAACAGTATTTTGAGATAAACTGATTTAAAGGCTTTGTGTTTAAAACATTCTAATAGTTCTTTTTATGAGCAAATAAGTTCATTTTATTTATTGCAGATTTCTACTAGATGTTAAAAATTCTAATCACTCAGTAGGTCCAACGTCTGTCTGATCCTAAATCGTACTACGAAGGCTTTGGTATACAGACCAAAAATGACATACTTCCCGCACATGCATAGAAATTGGTGGACGAAAATACACACATTTGAACTTTGGTGCTTCTTGACTGCTCAAGACAGTGTAGGCATCCACAACATGTAAAATGTTACCTGACGTTTGAAGTCCAGTAGACAGTAAAAATTGCCAAGGGGCTTTTCACTGGTAAAGGAAGTAAGTGTAAAGCGGAGAGTGTCAACAGATCTAGTAGGAGACAATAGAGATGCATGACAACTGCCGGAGAGCGAAATATCTCTTTAACAGCACACGAAAAAAATGCATAATACATGTACCGTAGTGATCTTAATTTTACTTTGACTGCTACCATCGGCCTGTGACAACAAAAGAAGATATGTAGCCTAAACATTGCGTAGTTACTGAATGACAGTTTGCTGAAGATGTCACATAGGCACACGATTACAGTCATATAATAAGAAATGTACATCAAGTACCAGCTTTAACAATAATCTGCAAATCTATTGTAAGAAGAATTTGCAAAATTTTGATTAATCTTTCTCTTTGTTATGTCGAGTCTCAGGACGTAAACTGCATCTCAAGTACATACTTAGCTATTCCAGCAAATGCTCAAAATGTTCGCGTATACGTTCCAGGTGGTACTTGCAACCGGATCTTTTCTATTCAAGGGTAGATGCATGGCCGCAGGTTTAGCTTTAACAAACATGGAGTTTTATGAATCTGAACTTTGGTTCAAATTGAATAGATTGTGGTTCTAAGAAAAATAAACTTCTTTAGATGACTGTAGTTTACTGAGAGAGAAGACAAACTGAAGGTAATATTGCATTTTTGATGCCGCGAAGCTATAAGGTTATTGAATCACACATTGTTTCAGAAAGTATTATAACCTATCAAGATCGAAATTCTGCATAAATTAAAGATGGCTAGTGTATTTACAGAAATAAAGGGCTCTCCACAAAGTAACAGCCGATCGTACGAAAGTAATTGACCAAAAGTAATTGCAATACAGCGACGCTTTATTACCGGAAAAACTAACAAGTATGAAGCGTTGAATGATGAAATGTTTGGTTATTCAGTACTCAGATAAATATGAACCGGTTACCAATTTTTTAAATAAATTCATGTTTGCCAATAAAAGGCTGTTGGCAGAACGGGTACAAAAGGAAAATTAAAAAGCGCTTGTTCAATACACTTTGATAGTAGGGCAACGTACAATGTCAGTTAATGGCCTGTCCGTTACCTTCATAATCGTTTAATTCTAATATCATATTAAAATTGAAAATTATCATTTTATTTAAGTGGCGGTATATAAAACAGCGGTAGAAAAAGTTGTCTCTGTTTTACAAAAGATGAACAGACTACGGTTTAATGAACAACAAATTGAGCGAACATTGTAAAATGCATTTGATTTACGGTTATCTTTACTTACATTTTAGCTAGAATTCTGCGACGGAAGCTCCAAAGCTGCATCAACGCCACGAACCGTAATTGTTTCTTGACGTTCAAGGATATTATTGAGGCGTCGTTCAAAGATATTATTGGAGCGTGCACTCTATTATTCGGGGAAGTAAATCAATCTATGATGCGCTACTATCGGAAAATGTTTTACTAGTTCTTTCTTAATATCGAACATACTGTATTTGAATTCAATGACCGTGAATTAAGAAGTAGTGCGTAAGAAGACTTTTGTTTTATTCTTCATTTATTTTTGTACGTCAAAAGAAAAGTTACGAATACAGATTAACATCAAATAGTTTAAGACTGTATCTCTGATACTGTACCATAAAGAAATTTTCGGCGAGTCTTTTTATGCAGCCTACATAAAATTTTAGCGATTATTTTTGTCTTTTTAGTTTGGAAGAAATTGCATAGTTTTACGACTTACATGTGCGTTATTTTCTTTGCTTCTGATCAGTGAGGCTGTAAAAAATTCGGAAGTCTTGAAGCAAACAGCAATGATAATCTATTAAATGTTTCTATAACGTGACTAGATAAAAAATGTTGTTTCTTAAAAAAAAGTGACTGATATAGTCTCACTCTTTTTCTAAATTTCATTTAAGAAGCTTTAAATTCATGGAAGTTATGAAAGAACCAGGTTTGAGCTCAAGCGTAGTGGAACAGAATAAGGAATGTTACAAAAACTAAGTCGCCGAGACTTTACACACTGTTTTTTAATTTAAATTTTTGCCACGCTTTGGTATAAAGCTATAGTCAAGGGCGAGGATAAAGGAAAGTTAATCAGTACATGGTGTACCGGCGTAATTTCCTGATTACGTTTCTCAAATTTGTATGACGCTACTTCATATAACATACACTATGTTGGCTATGACGTATGAAATTTGAACAGTAGATATTTTTTACGATACTTTAATGAGATGGGCTATAAGAAAAATGTTGAGAGTTTTAGATTTTAATGTAGACTTTTTTTCATTTTCCCATTCAGCTTTGGACGTGACAAATGTAAGACCGAAATTGATAATGACCGTTATTGTATTGCGTGTCTGTTTGTAAAGGAAATTTATTTCTTGTAAAATATGGCTTTGTTTCAGTGTGCATGGTAACTTGATTATTAATGTAGATGACGTCTTTTGAAATGAGTTGACACATTATCTGTAGCAAAGAAATACGGCTAAAAATCCAAAAGCAGTCGTTGGTGAATGGCATAATATTTTTTTCCCGCATCCCAGTGCTTCCTCTCTCTCTTAAAACTCATGAAAACTCCATCCCTTATTCGACATTAAGGTATTCTGCCTTTATTTTCTCATCTCAAAGAAAACTGCACCGTTCGAGTGGCACATGATAAAGTTCCGTCTGAGGGGGCAAGTCTCAGACGGCGGAATAGGCAGTTACAGTTGGGCAATTGGACCAAGTTTCTGTCAGTTCTGAGACAATACCGGCAGCGCGGGACAGCGACATCGATAAACACGAGGCAGCGCGCGAGTGGGAAAAAATATGAGGAAGTCGATAAACAGGATTATGGACTGACAGCCGTCCGATACCCAGGCGGTCTTGTAGTGATATTTTCTTTCGCGCTGCGGCTTAAGCGGGCTATTTCTGCACGTCGTTTTAGGGAAAGCGGCGGTAAGTTGGCAGTGTTTACGACGGCGCGCCGACTGCGCATGCGCGGACCGCCTCTTCCACCACTCCCACGCTTTCCATGCGCTCTGATAAACGGACGGCGAGCGCCGGAACTTCGCCGCTCAGCCTCGTGCTGTGTTGACTATAGCGCCGACAAAATTGTCTTTGATCTTATCTGTAAACAATCTTTACGTCACAGCAGCTCCTTTAGCTTCCGTGATTGAAAGAAAGTCGCAAGTTTCTAAGTATCCCAGTTCATTATGAGCTCTAACAAAGACGGTTTCTGCCATTAATGACGCGTCTTGGGGAGCTCAGGCTTCAGTAGGTAGCTGAAAGTTTCTTTGGCGGAGGATCATTAAATTTCATGTAACGTGACGAGTTTGTTTTCTTCTCTGACGTTACTTCACATCGTTTCCGTTGTTAGTGTATCTAGCTCGCTGTAATATTGCATTGATGTCCTATCTGATCCGTGAATGGGCCGAAGATGACGTATTGTTGAACAAACGTAATAACTTGAGTCGTGTAACGTAAAGTAGTATTTTTTGTGAGTTTTATATTTGTATCCATGAATTTTATTTTGCATTTATAGTAGGATGGAGGTTTATTAACTGGCAAGTTAGAATACAGCGGTACTTCTGTGTCAAGCTTGTTAGAGATAAAAATGAAATTTATAAAAATGGAGTTGTGGTACACAAAATACTCCTTGCCAGACCTTGGTAGGTAAATTACAAACCATGTAATACAAATTTATACAGGATGGTGGCTCCAAATTTTTAAGGAAAAGCAAGGGGAGGCAATAGATTTTGTTGTATTTTTGCTTATCAACTTATCTTTGTTTCCATACTTATAAAACCACTTTTGAAGCTACTCAGTCGTAGTCCCAACTAGCGTTTATGATTGCTCGTATTTCTATTGGATAGCTGCAATGCATTTATTAACGATGAGCACGGGGTGATAAAAATGTCATTTGTTAGTGGTTGTCTATTCTCTCATCGTACCCAATGTTAGCAACATAATATCACGTTTTGTAAATAAGCAGAAGTACAATTTGAAGCGCCTGCGATAATTTTATTTGTCCACGACCTACCCTTAAGTACATAAATTAAAGAATTTATATATTTCTCACTATAACTTCTTCAACTGTCTTTCGGCAATTGTAGTCCTATATGTGTTTCAGGGACTACTAGTTTCAGTCGAGGCTTTGTTTTCATGGCCTCGTGAAACAGCTGCATTTGCTCTAATTTTGGAAAAGATGATTGTAGGGGAGAAGTGATGCTGTGTTACATAACAAAAGGATAATACTGATGTAAAGGTTCTTAATCTACACGCAATAAGCGTGGCGAGCAAATCCACGTTCCACAATCAACATTACGGGTTCCCAGAACTCTTTCTACTTCTACATATACTCGTATATGTTCACAACACACACTGCAGTAATCGCCTCAATATGAGAATTGCCAGGTTTGAAAACAATCGCTCGCCTTGCACATCGATTGTAAAATTCAAGTCTAACTTCGTTATTTCACGACCTGCCTTGCTATGTTCCACAACAGTAGGGCAAAGCAAGAAGCATCCTTCAAATAAAAATTATCAATGTGTGTAAATGTGTGGGTAAAATTAGTCTTGACAAGGTTTTTTTTTTTTTTTTTCATTTTATTGGTATAATAGCCGAACGGCGTATATAATTGCATAATTCGGAACTGGCAAAAAACTTGGATATGTTATATGCAGTCGGAAATCATGGTAGTAGGGCATTAATGGATGTTGTATGAAGAGTGTTAAGTTCTAATTGTACCACTGTAAGGTTTTGCGGATTACTTGCAGAATAGCGTTGCTTCCCGCGCCTAATCATGAAAACAGTGATACTGAAACACATGATGTCCAAAAATTTAAGTCTTTCAGTGTGATCCTTTTCATTGCTGTAACATTAGAAGATTTTCGTTCAACGACACTTCATGTTTTAGCGATTCAAACATATAATCAAGCTATAGCACCTCCTGTAACTGTAGTTACAATTCCTCGTTTATGAAATTGAACTTGCTGTGACTTCCTACGATATTGTTACCTCGTCTTTAACTGTTGATGCTGTCATTTCTCCGCTGCGAACAACAGCTGGTTCCACAGTCGATTAATCCATACAATGTTTAATATATTATATTTACAAACATTTAGCTTATTCTATACAACCAGCTTATTCTTACTAAGGGATAAAGATACCTATAAATCATAGCTGTCATAATTGCCGTTTCTTTGTTTGCACAAACAAGCACTTTGAAAACACAACATGAAAGTTTACCGATACTGTATAGTAATAGCAAATCGAATTGTTATAAAACACTTTTGTTCAGTCTACTGCCTGTGATATGTCAGTCAGATGAAGGTGCCTACGACAGTAGGAGAGGGACTGAGAGTTTGATAATTCAGTCTTAGCAGCCTCGAAAATAGTGTTTAGTTTAATAGTACATTCAGAAAACACATTCGTTTACGTTGGAAAATTTGGAGACGTCACTACAACACATGATTTCTGTGACGTTAGCCTCCCAAGCTGATTAAAATCCTGGATTGACCACTGACAAAGACATGGAAGTAAATAATCCACGTTTGTCGAAGCAAGAAGGACATAAAACGCAGCTTAACACAAAGTACATTCATGCCCAACGGAAGTCTTCTGGTATCTATTAATATGAAAACTGATAACTGGAAGAGGATCGAGGAGTTTCGGGTATTGCAGAAGAATGTTAATATTATATGGAGTGACAAGTTCAGGGAAGTTTTTTGAAGAATCGGCGAACAAGGAGCCCTGTAGAACACAGTAACAAGAAAATGAACAGGACGATGAGTTACGTGTTAAGACACCAGGGAAAAACTGTGCTATTGGAAGCAGCTGTGGAGGGTAACAAACGCAGGACCACAGAGATTAGAATACAGCCCTCAAATAAACAAAGACGTAAGGTGCAAATGCTACCCAAAGATGGAAAGCTAGGCGCAGAAGGGTGGCTTCGAGGCGGACCGCATTATCTAGATAAATTGCAGTATCTATTCCTTTAGGATGCATATTCTAGTCATGAAGTACACGATTTTCACTTGAAGTTTGATTTACACATCTTGCTGCGCATGGTAAGTAGTAGGAAAGCCTGATGCAATCTTTATTTACATATTTACTCTTGATAGAGGATTCATCAAACCGCTTTCATAATATTACCCTGGCGTTCCATTCTCTAATAGCGCGCGGAAAAAATGAACATCTCTAAATCTTTCCATTTTCGATATATATTGCATTATTTTGTTATGACGATCAGTCTCTCTATGTAAATAGTGCTACCAAAACATGTTCGCAGAAGAAAGTTGGTAAAAGAAATTTCTCAATAGATCTCGCCACAACGAATAACGCTTTCTTTTAATGATTTCAACCCCAACTCCTTCATCATAACCGTGACACTCTCTCCCCTTCACTGCGACATACAAAACGAACTGCTCTTCTCTGAACTTTTTTATGACATCCATCAGTTCCACCTAGTAAAGATCCTATAATGTGCAGCAATACTCCAAAATAGGTCGGACAAAGGTAGTGTAGGCAGTTTCTTTAGTAGAACTGTTACATCTTCGAAGTTTTCTACCAATGAAAGGCAGACTTTTGAATGCCTTCCCCTATTTAAGTTGTTCGTAAGTGCAATTCATAGGTATTCGATTGAATATAGGGCCTTTAGATTAGACTGATTTATCGTGTAAATGAAGTGTTAAAGGTTTTATTTTCATATAGATGGCTTCACACTTTTCATTATTTAGAGTCAAATGCCAATTTTCACAACATGCAAATATCTTATCGAAATCGTTTTGCACGTGCTTTTGATCTTTAAGTGCCTTTACTAACAGATAAACGACAGCATCATCCACGAACATGTGAGTTGCTCAGATTGTGTCCTAATGATCTTTTTAAAGGAATAGTAGGGGCTTGTAACACTTCCCTGGGAAAGGTCAGATATCAGTTTTGTTTAACTTAATGATTTTGCGTCATTTACCTCGTACAGTGCCCTTTCAGCCTGAATATCACGAACTGAGAAGATGATATTCCGTAAGCCCGCAATTTGAAAAAAGGCGCTTGAAAGGTACAGTTTAAAAAGCCTTCTAGAAATCTAAAAAAAATATGGACGATTTGTATCCCTTGTCGGTAGTACTCAACACTTCTTGTGAGAAAAGAGAAGGCTGTGTTTCATAAGAACGATACTTCATAAATCGTTGTTGACTGTGGGCATCTTCTCAGTATTCGAACAGAGGATGTGTTCTAAAATCCTGCTGCGAGGTACGTTTTATTTGCTCTGCTAGTTGATTTGCTTTTCCATCGACGCCAAGAGGTGGAGAAAAAGACGTAAAATTGTCGACGAGCGGCGTCTAAATTGCTGCTCACTTTGGCCTGCTGTTTCGGTTGTGTGCGGCGCGTCGGCAGAGACCGAGCCACGGCTGTTCCCGTTGCCGGTCGCACCCCCCGCGTCGGCCGGCAAAGCTCTGCGCCGACTGCCGCACCCTCCGTTTCTGCCTACAGTCCATAACTTTTACAACGAAATCGCTTTTAACGACGTATTGGCTGTAACACTCTATTTCAAAAACCGCTCAGTACGACATCGCTTTGTTGCTATATATTTCTCATAACATTTACCAAGAAATGTATTGCTTATACAGTGCAACGTTCGTTTGTTTTGATACGTTTTTGGGGATTACCAACAACAATGTAACGCTCAATTTCAAACTCTATTATCTGAACATTGTAGGTTCAAATAAGTATTTAATTGGGACTGTAACTTGGCCTTCTTTCTCCGTAATTCTGACCGGAAGCTGGTTTGAGATTTAACAATGCACTGATTAACAGATGTTGTTGCAAACCGCGCAGCACTGTTGTGCTGGTGTTGGTGCATTGTTATCTGCTGAGCTGTGCTGTCGCTTGCTAACTCGTACGATAATTATGGGGGCATAAGATAATATGAACGCGTGTACAATGCACGATAGTAAATTGTATGATACTGGCTAAACATACAATAGTTTTTTTCCGGCTGGATATAACATTTAAACAGTGTACAATTAAGCAGACTAAGGCAATAAGAATTGTCGATGAAGACTGACTTACTTTAAATTAATTTCATTATACGGCGAAATTCATGTATGATGCATGTCATTGCCAACGCTGAAAACAAAACCTATATCGTTCATCTTTTGTCTTTGTAGCTGTCATAGCTATAAACAAAATCGATATCTGTTTGTTACTATAATTAGCGCCACCAAAGTCACGTACAGTCGATGTAAAGTTATATGCGAATGTTCGGTACATACCGTACTATCAAGACAATGATTCTTGAAAATTACGGGAATTTTCGTTATCGGCGACGTTTTGTTGCCATGACATGAACTACTACTATTGCTAATACTTATGCCTATGCCACGATTATTTAGCAGTCTAAAACGTAAGACTTCCTGTTATTATTATTTTTATTATTATTATTACTAGTTAACGTCAAATTTTTGTGTATGTTATAAGATCAATGTGAGTGAAATTCTAATTTCGAGTGACTAGTACCATGTTTTTGCTTTGAGGAGCTGGCGACCATGTGTCGCTAAGGTCTGTATTTGTTTTCTTTTTTTAACATCACAATACAAGTAGTAAACTCAGTTATAATAACACAACGTATTTATGCACAGAATACTGTATATTAATTTTAATTGATTCAATTTCTTAATTACAGTATATCTTTTCAGTTTTCATTTATTCATTTTTTAAATACTGTAGCTAGAACGAATTTCTGTCGTTCATTATTATGGTGAAAAAAAGAAAATTTTAAATATGCCCAACTTCATCTAGCTTTTTCGAAGGCCATGTTTGACATTAATGAAGTATGTGCATTGTTTCTACTTCTGACATAACTTATTTAAGTTATTACATTTCCTAGACGTCCTGTGGAAATAAAAGAAACATTCAGCTCAGTTAATCTCCCACTAGAAATAGGGTTCTTTTAACACTGTAGATCCGTTATATTTCTGGTTTTTTTTTGTTTTTATTATTTTTTTTGTTTTGTTTTTTTTTTAATAAAAAAAAAAAGAAGCGATAATCTGGTTTTTGTGATTGTCGGCTGTAAAGACCGTAAACCGTCTGTCTTTTCGACCTCATTATAACCGCTTCGACTGTACTTTTAAAACGCATGCTTAAAATCAATGCTACAACGTTTATACGTGACACATCTTACGGAAGACGAAAACCGAACTTCTTAAACCGGCTGTCGTATTCGTGTTTAGTTGTTACAGCCTGAAGCGAAGTTGCTAGCCCATGCAAATACAGCGTCCGAGAAACAGCTGCTTCCCTTCCCTATTTAGTCAGTACAATCGCTGTTTCTTTGTATTTAAATATTAGAGGTAGACAGGTTCTTGCTCATTACAATCCTCCTTGAGTGTAGAAAGAGTTCCCTAGTTCCATATGAACCCCACATTACTAACTGGAAGCAGCCTGACAGGTCCGTTTCAAAACTGGGTGCATTCACACGCGCACAAAACTGATTTTGGACAGTTTACATGAGCAACCAGACTCGAAGTTGAGAATTTGATTTACGACATCCGAATTTTGGAGCCGCATTATTTCATCGAGGTGTGTCATGATGAACGCAACAAAGCACACGTAAGACGTGGTGTGGCAAAGTTTACCATCCGTCCCGATACATCGAGAGATTCACCATTATGGACCTCCTTTCATCCACATTCCTACAACACTCAATTTCATCCCTACTTGAATGAAATTATAATGAAGTAATGCACTTGTTACCGCAACATTTAAATGCAGCCTAAACAGAAAAATGCAGTACTGTCGATGAGACACTATCCCCAGGGTTAGTAGATATCCTCTTTTACACAGACATGTCCCCCCCCCCTTTTTTTGGACCCTAAATTGGTCTAATCCGGTTTTTAACAAAATAGGAAAAAGTCCTCTTAAAAGTGGCACTTTGAACTCGCATAATCATAAAATCTAAAAAATTATCTTTTCCCCCGACTATGTATTTTTTCACAGGTTTTTTTTTTTCTTATGTCAGAGCTCAATTTACAATTTTAGAGTAAACCAACTGGCGTGGCAATTAACGGGAAATATGTTCTACGAAGCTGCCAATTAAAAAGCATTACGTATGCAACAGTGAAACATGCCTCAGCTTCTAATAATTTAAAATTAGAATTATAACACTATTCCAAATACTTATATGGGTCTAGAAATGTGCTCTTTTTTCAGACTGATACCTGGTAATCCCATCTATTTCCTTCTCACATTTTTGTCGTTTTTGTCTGGAGTCGCGGTAGACCAAGAAATTTGACTGATGTACACGAACTATATACTGACAATCTTCCCAATTGTGTTCAGGGATGTCACCAAAATGTTGTTTGTTGTAGTTGCGTCTAGTTCAACCTTTTTATCTATTTCCGTCAGTAAAATTGGCCACAGTTCGCCCTGAGGTGTCTGTACAAGAGAGGCATTTTCTCCGTTAAAAAATTTAACTGTATGTTGGACACTCACACAACTCGATATTTCGAACTTTAATCTGTGATAAAATTTGATAAATATAATCCAAAAGTAATGCACAAGTTTAAAATAGCTGTGTGAAACATGTTCATTTGTTTTAGAACATCTAATTCACATGGGAGGAGGTTAAAATATTTTATTATCTGATTTCTGCATTTATTATGAGGTTGTTGTAATATGCCCATCTTTCAAACATTTGCGAACATAATTTTGGAGCTTAGAAACTAGATTATGACTCTGGTAAATGAAAGAATGGAGAGCAAGCTAATTCTGTTCCCCTTTAATTACCAAAATCAAGAATTGCGTGTACAGCAAATATTGCTCAATCCAAGCATATCCACAATACGTAATTTCAAATTCATTGTGTAATTACATATAATGAAACGTCCACAGAACGTGAGAAATCAGTTTTTTATTTTAGAAAACAACGAGGCACTCATTATGTTTCAGCTAAACAATAATAAATGTGTCAAAAGAATTTGCATGTTTACTGTAATAAATCTCCAACAAAAATGGACACACTAATACGATGATGAATATCTGTTCATTAATGTGACAATGTGAGAGAAAAAAAAGTTGGTGACGAATTAAGAACTGCTTTAAGCGGTCGAGAACTCAGGATATTGTGCACTTTTAGCAGCTGTACTGATTCTAACAAAAGTATTCAGCTGAATGATGATTAAGACCTTGTTAACTACGATTTTTGTATGAACCAGAGTGGAAGAAGTTTCTGTAATGAACAGATCTTTTTCGCGGCCTTATAAACCTTACCATGGCGTGTGACAATAGAGCACCATTAATTACGTAGTGACAATTCAGTGGGAGTTAGTGGGTGAATGTGGAAAACTGGTGACTACGATTATATATGTATCATGTAATATAATTATTCGTAACAACACACTTTACGGAACTTTCGTGCTCCCTGAAGATTTCTTCTATGTCCTGTATTCTATTTTCAAAGTAAGATTTAAAAAGTATATTACTAAAAGCTTTTACAGAATAATCAATGTGGACCCTGAAATAGCCGCTCTGAAGAAATACAATTAAACATGAAGAAATGATTTTTTATGTTCATACTAGAGAATTCCATATTCTCCTTCTTGGGAACTTTTGCTCTTCTTGATTTCATGTATCATGTCTCCTTGGTCAGTTCTCGGTCACTTGAGCTTTGAAGAATTCTCCAGTGGCTCCTGTTGCTACAAGTGAGGCTAGAAACTGACCGTCCAGCAAAAAGTGCCGATTAGTTTCCTTTGCAATTGAAGGCGACATCACTCCTACGAGACGCCTCAACTAACAATGCCGCTTGATACTGACATTTATTTTCCGATGTCACAGATAACATTCTATGATAAACTTATTATAGTTGAGGCGAAAATTTCCCGAAACTGCTCGGTGAGAGTTCAGTTATGACAAACAGATTATGAAGTCCACCAACCATAGGTGTGACCTATATTTATTACCGTCTTTTCTGTTATGAAGTCCGGCATGCTTTGTAACAGTAACAGATCACTAAGTTTAAGGACAATAAGTTAAACGTAAGTGAAAAGAAGCATAATAATAAACGATACCGTTACATATATTTTCTGTTCAGTGTTTCGGTACCTCGCGCTCTGACGCACATCCGCTTCGCTATTACATACATCTAAAGAGGAACCGTTAGCAAATAGTAATAGCCAAATCTTCAAAGAAGATGTCCAGTGCAGTGATTGTTACTGTATCTTTCTGAAAAAAATTTAAGTTACTGTGTTGCGCAAATGAATCAGAATAGGGGCTTTGTTTAATTTTACTCTATTTTTTATTTTTATTTGACCTTCTGAGTTTTAACTCAATGTGGCCATCTACAACACACAGTGACAATGTACATACAATTAAATAAACAAGACCAGAAGTAGGCGAACTTAACTGGTTAATTTCTGCTATTGACAGAGAAATAGCAATGTTTTCTTCTAGCAACACTTAGACAACGTTTCCCTTGTAGTATTTATGCTGATTGCTGCCCGAAGATAATCAGTAATAAATTTGCCAAATCATAATTTTAATTAAGTATATTCTCTGTCGATAACCTCGCGCCTTTTAATCAGTGCAAAGAACTTGTCATTTTGTCTTTTACAAAGCTATAGAGTGCCAGTATTGAAGCTAGTATAAAATCGCCATGTTTCTATTGGTTTCTGACGGATAATAAAGAAACAGAAGAAAAGAAGTTTTATGAGGCTCAAATGGACCAGGATTAATAAATTATGCACTGAATCAAAAGTTCAGGAAATGCAATTATCGCCCCATTACATTTTACTCGTGTCTCAACAGCGTTTTGTGGGATGGGGGGGGGGGGGTGGAGGGTTCTAGCTCTCAGAGAAAGGAAAAAAAATAGTTTAGACAGGTGATTTTCACTCAAGAAAATGATTTAATAGTCATTATTTTTGTAACCGGGCTTAGGTTTTGGCAGCGACATAACTGGAACTATTTTTATGGTTCCTTAAAAGAAGGCATTTGCGCCAAAAACTGTACTGAAGATACTCCATACAATCTCTCCCCCTTTAAAATGTCATATCTACATCTACAAATTTATTCGGCAAATCGCATTTAAGTGCCTGGCAGAGGGTTTAACGAACAGCGTTCATAATATGTCTACCCATTCTGTAATAGTGAACGGGAAAAAGGAACACCTAAATCTATCCATTTTGATATGATTTCTTTCATTTTATTATGCTGATCGTGTATCCCTATGAAGATGGGTACTAACAAAATATGTTATATTCGGAAGAGAAAGTCGTTGAAAGAAATTTCGCAAATAGATCTCGCCGCAACGAAAAACGCTTTTTATTTTTTTTTATTTTTTTTTATTGTATTGATTTCCACCCGAACTCGTGCATCATTACCGTGACACTCTCACCGCTATAGCGCGATAATACAAAACGAGCAGCCCTCTGAACTTTCTTTATATTCTCAGTCAGTCCCACTTGGTGGGGAGCCCACAAACAGTATAAACATTTCTAAACTGAAAATGTAAAAAGACGGGGTGGGTGGATGTGATAATTTGGGGTATAATATAAAATAAAATTTTCGTTTCACAGGCTACAGTCTTAGTGGTTGTGCTGTTGTTGACTTCTACCAAAATTTGACACACGAGTTGTCGACTGACGCTACAGTGACATCTAAACTTATTATCTCATTACATTTGCATTAAGCAAACTATCGTTCTTTTTGAGTTGCTGTTTGTTGTCAAAATTGGAACGGTATTTTCTGCTGACCTAGTTCTATGTTTCACTTTAAATCACATTAAATTAATTAGAAATCTTGAACATTATTTAAAATGTTGAAAGATTTATGCAGTCGTTGATGTCAGTGACACCGATAACACTACCATTACAAATATCATTTTCTCCTGATGCACCTCGCTGTATCTTTATTCAAAGTTCTAGAAACTAATTTAATCGTCGCCTTACTGCAAATATACTGCGAAATGTCACGCGGCATGTTTTCTTTGTCAGCTGTCAAAGTTCCTATAGTAATTTCCACTTGTCTTCTGTACACGACAAATCGTATTATATGTTAAGATGCAGAACTCATTTCGAGTGCGTTAGGCGTTAAGAATATGAATGAGAATCTCGCGCTTCTGTTTGTGTGTGCGCAGGTGTGCAGTATGTGTGTGTGTGTGTGTGTGTGTGTGTGTGTGTGTGTGTAGGTGTGAGAGAGAGAGAGAGAGAGAGAGAGAGAGAGAGAGACAGAGACAGAGAGAGAGAGAGAGAGAGAGGGGGGAGTAGGGGGCGAGAGAGAAAGAGAGAGCTAGAGAGGTATCACACAATGAGATTTCACGTGTAAAACAAATAGATTCCGTTCTAATAGGAGTAATATAGCAGGAAAGTCAAACCTAACACTGTACACTTTAAATTTCTTTGACGCTGTTTTGCTTACGAGGAGGAGATGAAAGTATTTTTAATTACGTACCACTATCTTAAAAACAGCACATGCGGAATGGAAAGTATGTACACAATTAATGATAGTCGCAAACAGTTTAAATGGTAATTAGATGGGATTATATCCCGCTACAGCGTTTTTCCATTGCTCTTAAAGGCAAGAAATGAATATTTCAGAGCCATGTTTTTACTTATTGTATCTATACTCCGCGAACTTGTAGAACGTTATCATCAACTGTAACATTCCACCTGCACGCCTTAGGGCAATGCATCCATGTAGATCAGACCTTGTGTAGGGAATTTACTCACATTAGGAATTTATATATAATATCTAAAAGAAACAAACGTAGAATAGACTACTTGAAGCTGAACGAAAAATGAGAATGTTGTCCAAATTATGCTGGTAATTACCTGTGTTGTTGATTATAAGTAAATAGCGATAGCCTAATCAGCCTGTCGTTGCTGATGATACGCTAGATTGTTGTACATTTATGTTTCATCTAACATGTACGACTTTTTTGGGTGTACCAGAACAAATTGTTAAAGATTTTAGGAACTCACAGTAACGACAATTTTAAATAAAACGCTGTTATAAAGTTCACTGTTTGTCGAGAGTTGTCACTGGGTTAGCGGACCTCTGTCTTATAAATCTGTCTTGAAGTGACTCAACTTTAGTTTGCAATTTCATGTGAGTATAGCTTACCATAATGTTCTCTTTTCTAACGTCTTATAAAACTCCTTTTTTTGGGGGTGGGGGACTGTTATCATTATATATATATATATAGTCGAAGTTCGATTGCACGGATGATCCGATGGTGTTCTTTTTTATTTTTTTTTTTTTTTTTTTTTCCAGCTCTTGACGTTTACCTTCGTCTCCAGCAGAGAAAGATTCGTAGTTTCACTACGTTTGGAGGTCCACATCGAACGATAAGTTCCTAAACTGACAGGCGCGAGTTATTTCTCATCACACGGCACAAAACGCCAATAGCTAAGTCTTTTAAAAGAAGGTGATACTGAAAATCTTTATTTGCATCAGACGAAAACGAATGTTCTTCTTCGCTAATTGTGTGTATAGCGAAAAAAGCATTTAGATCACATTTTCGCAATACGAATTTCTAAATCCCCTAGTTGACAAGTGTATGTCTTAGGCCTGTTCACAACATGCGCAAAATTATATAATTATTCAAACGTGCTCTCAGCTTAGAATGTTTGTTCTAAATAAAATACAAATTACCCAGCTCAGTTTTTAAATAATTTTTCCACTAATTTGTAGTTTCAGCGTGAAAGTGAGATAAATTTGTTCACTATGTTAAATGGAGCTATGCCCATAATGCCCACTGATAGTCGTTATTCCAAATGTATGTTTATTGCATCCGTATGCACGTAAATGTGTAAAACAGTGTCGTTACACCACCTTTTAGGTTTTTTCCCCTTTTCAATTTATTATTTGACTATTATTATGGTCAGCATAGCTGATATTAAACTTCCATGAATTTTAAAACTAACGTGCAAATCTAGGATATATCTGAGGATTTTGAATGAAACACACAATTAATACTCTACAATATTTAGCATATAACTAAACGGTTATCGGCCGTTACGACATCATCAGGTACAGAGGCGTGACCAAATTTTAAGGTTCAAAGAGCTTAATCTAGTGTACACAGAATATATCAGTTCATTTTCTCAAAAGACTGGATTTAGAACTAAACTGAGGGGAATTATTCCATTAACAGTGCTGTGAAAAATTATTGATCCTAAATAAAACAAGTGACACATTAAATATAACAAAATTTCAACAAATGTCACGAGAAAAAGTATACATTGAAACAGTAAAATTTCGTTACGCCGAAAAATAATCTAAACTAAATTATATTTTTTGGCTTAAATGTCCAATATTACAAAGAAAGAAAGAAAAGAGAATTGACATAAAAGTGGTCGCGAAATAGCTGTGATTATACAAAGTAATTTTTAATAAGATATGAAACTATAATAGGTATTCTGTAAATAAGGGTATGAAACTACGACAGGAACGTGGGACAAAAGAGTGTTAGAGGGTAGTTTACAAGTCTAGATGTGGTCATGAGTAGATTCAGCAACTAGGAGTAGGAAGTACGGGGCCTTTGTCTGACCACTTAGTGCCAGGTTTGGGGGGGGGGGGAGGCACATGTTTATTAATGTCCATTACTTCAAGGAAGTTAATCTTCCTCCCTTTTTGGTTGCGTCTAATTAAAAAATTCCTACTACAGTTTCGTAGCCTACTTTTTTTAACTTTGCTTTGTATAATCGCAGCAGTTTGGCTACTAGTTTGATATTGGGTCTGTTTTCCTACTTTCTTTGTAACAATGGACATTTGAGCCAGTTACTATAGTTTGATTTAAGCAGTTAAAAATTAATCTGTACAATATCAGGTGTTCAGTATGCTTAATCTCACACTTATGTGTTCCATATATTTGACCTGTTGATGAAGAAATCATTTTTCAGAGGAAAAAGATTTGGTTGTATCAATTTATATTTCTTCTTAGGGGAATTTACAATGGAATAATTCCTCTGTGTTTACTTCTAAACATATAACACTTGTCACATTTGAGAATTAACTGAGATACTTCATCTAAACCACTTTAAAATATTTGAACTTTAAGCTTTGACAGCAACATGTATTTTCTGTACCTGTTGATAGTGTAACTGCTAAAACATGTTCGTTTAATACTAAATTTTGTACAGTATTACAAGATTGTCTTGTGTTTTTTATTCTATCAAGATCCAACTGAACAGTTAGTTGTTGCAATGCCAGAGGATTATTTAGTGTAAAATGATTATAGAGCCAAATCATAACAGTTTTATGTCATTATATCATGTAACTACAATCATGTCTCCATTATAAATAAAGACCGTAGTACATCTCAGTGCCGCATAGTAAGTTCGTTGTTCTTTCCTGTTTTCCGGTTGCCCTTGTTCACATCTCGACCAGTATAAAATTCGCATCAAGTCATAACTTAACAAAATGTATGATATATCTGTGTGATGTCTGTTCCACAAACCGAAGAACTTCCAGTTTTTGAGTTGGACGACAGATCATAGTAGTCGCACTTAGATGACTTCGAATCCACAAATTTGTTTCCATTCTTCGCTACATAAGTTGCTTATCGATACTAACTGTGGTCGTAGAATGCATATCTGAGGTGGAATTAAATCTGTCGTAGTAGTTCGTATTCCTCACACACCGGGTGTAGCTCGCCTGATGCAGAAAGGATATATCTGGCTCAAAAACGGGCGGTTCGAGCAATATGTGGTGTAAGTTCACGAACGTCATGTCGACCCCTTTTCAGTAGTCTGGGAATTTTGACACTGGCGTCACAATACGTTTTTTTCTTTAATATCGTTTGTTGTTAATAATATCAGCTTATTCCCAGTAGTTAGTAGCTTTCACTCGGTGAATGCTAGACAGAAGTGGTATCTACAGTTCGTTTTGCCGGCCGCGGTGGCAGAGGAGACTGAGGCGCTCCAGTCACGGTCTGCACGGCCACTACGGTAGGGAGTTCGAATCCCCCCTCGGGCTTGCATATTTGTGCCGTCCTAGTTCGTAAGTAGTTTGTAAGTTTAGGGACTGATGACCCCGTAGTTAAGTCCCATGACCTATACAAACATTTGAACATTTTTTTGGTATCTACATTTGCATCACACCACCTTGACACTTGTACAGAAAGGTGTACGGCATTCTGCAGCATCCATTTTCAATAAGCTGCCGCAAGAAATAAAGAATCTTAGCACTAACTCACACGCTTTCAAATCTAAATTGAAGAGTTACCTCACGGCTCACTCCTTTCATTCTGTCGAGGAACTCCTAGAAAAGTTAAACAATTAAGCTAATTCCTTTTTTTCTTTATTGATTCTTTTCACTTTGTCTTAAGATTATCGTGTGCATAGGACTAATTAAAATTTTTCTATTACCATTCTTGTGTAAAAATTCATGTATTGACTTGTTCCATGACCATGGAGTCTCATTCCTCAGTTGGGTCCTATGGAACAGAAAACCTTGATAAATAAATAAATAATAAAGAATTATTAGAACCAACCAGTGAACAACGTACGAACGCTTGCAGTTGCAGAATGAAACTTTCGCTCTGCAGCGGAGTGTGCGCTGGTATGAAACTTCCTGGCAGATTAAAATTGTGTGCCGGAACCGGGACTCGAACCTGGCACCTTTGCCTTTCGCGGGCAAGCGCACTACCGACTGTGCTATCCCTATACGACTCACGATGCCACCTCACAACTTTACTTCCGCCAGTACCTCGCCTCCTACTTTCCAAACTTCACAGAAGCTCTCCTGCGAACCATGCAAGACTAGCACTCCTGGAAGAAAGGATATGGTGGAGACATGGCTTAGCCACAGCCTTAGGGATGTTTCCAGAATGAAACTTTCACTCTGCAGCGGAGTGTGCGCTGATGTGAAACTTCCTGGCAGATTAAAATTGTGTGCCGGAATCGGGACTCGAACCTGGGACCTTTGCCTTTCGCGGGCAAACTGCAGATGCAGTTTTAGACTGAGTTTCCACGCTATATGTATCCACATGCTACACAATGGTGCCACATGTTAGACCGTGATGGTGCGGTAACAACATCTAAACACAGAAATGTTATAGAAAGCCCTGCAACCTGTGGCAGTAGAGTGCTCTAATTTATAGTACGGTTTTTCCTTCGGGCACTCACCAAGCTCGACATTAATGCGGAAGGAACGAAAATGGCTGACACGCCAGCTCGCCGGCAGCACGCGCAGTTTGGCGCGGTGCGGTATCGGCGGCTGCCGCCCAGCCGTCACGCAGTGCGTGTCGGCGCGGCGGTCGGCCTCGTCCCGTGTGATAACTGCCAGATTACGTGAGGCGAGGCGTCGACGGCGCAGGCTCTCAATGGGAAAGGCCGAGCGCCTTGTTCACCGCCGGCCAAATGCACTCCCGCTGCCGCCAAATATGTCCTCGTAAATTACGTCACCGATAACGCACCTCGCCGTCCTTCGCGGGCAACAACATTCGAAATCCGTCTGCGAAAATAAGAACGCTGCGAATCTGAAGCTGGAAATGGGTCACGGCTGCTTCTAAATTAAGCTTTACGAAATACTGTTGCATTTTTCAACGTGTGTTTCGTAACTATTTCAGATTTAATAGTACTGTTTAAAATGATTATTTTTAAGATGTTGTTGTTGTTGTGGTGGTCTTCAGTCCGTAGACTGGTTTGATGCAGCTCTCCACGCTATCCTGTCCTGTGAAAGTCTCTTCATCTGAGAATAAGTTGCCGGCCGCGGTGGCCGAGGGGACTGAGGCGCTCAAGTCACGGTCTGCACGGCCACTACGGTCGGGGGTTCGTATCCCCCCTCGGGCATGGATATTTGTATTAGCTAGTTCGTAAGCAGTTTGTAAGTTTAGGGACTTATGACCCCGTAGTTAAGTCCCACAATCTATACAAACATTTGAACATTTTTGTGATAATAAGTTCGGCAATCTACATCCTTTTGAATCTGCTTACTGTACTCGTCCCTCGGTCTCCCTCTACGATTTGTACCCCACACGCTTCCTTCTAATGCTAAGTTGACAATTCCTTGATGTCTCAGAATGTGTCCAACCAATCTATCCCTTAGTTACGTGATCTAACCGTCTAATTTTCATCATTCATCATATCGTCCACGTTTCACTCCCAAACAATGCTACACTCCAGACAAATGCTTTCAGAAAGGACTTCCTAACATTTAGATTAATATTGTATGTTAACAAGTTTCGCTTCTTTAGAAACGCTTTTCTTCCCATAGCCATTCTGCTTTTTATACCTTCTTTACTTCCGCCATCAGAAGTTATCTTGCTACCCAAATAACAAAATGCATTTACTACTTTTATTGTCTCATTACCTAATCTAATTCCTTCAGCATCGCCTGATTTTCTGACATTGCATTCCATTACCTTCGTTTTACTCTTGTTAATGTTGATCTTATATCTTCCTTTTAAGATACTGTCCATTCCATTCAATTGCTCTTCCATATCTTTTGCGGTCTCTGACAGAATTACTATGTCATCGGCAAACCGCAATGTTTTTATTTCTTTTCCTTGCACTTTAATGCCCTCTCCAAATTTCTCCTTCCATTCCTTCACTGCCTGCTCAATGTACAGAATGAACAACATTGGAGAAAGGCTACAACACTGTCTTACTCCCTTCCCAACCTCTGCGTCCCTTTCCTGCCCTTCGACTCTAATAACCGCTGTCTGGTTTTTGAATAACTTGAATATAACTCTTCGCTCCCTATATTTTACCCCTGATACCTTCAGAATTTGGAAGAGTGTATTCCAGTCGACATTGTCAAAAGCTTTCTCCAAAACGACAAACGCTAAAAACATAGGTTTCCCTTTCCTTAGCCTATCTTCTAAGATAAGTCGTAATGTGAGTGTTGCCTCCCGTGTTCCTACATTTCTCCTAAAAACAAACTGATCTTCCCTCAGGTCAGATTCCATAAGTTTTTCCATTTGTCTGTAAATAATACGTGTTATTATTTTGCACCCGTGACTTATTAAAGATACTTTTTAAGATACCGTCTTCAAAGATATCCCTTAGCCGTAGTAGAGCACTGTAAATTCGATTATCAACAAAATTTGTTTCAGACGAGGAATTTCCCCGTCGCACCCCACGTCAGACTTAATGGTAACCTGGTGCAGTGCAGGACTGAACATAATTATATTGAGCATGAAAACTGGAAGGTGTACGAAACTGTCAAAAGGGAAAGAAAGAAACGGTTGGTTTCACCATATAATGTTAAAAATTCAGGAGAAGACTAGTGTATCTTTACATACGTCTGTAATAAGTAAATTTGGACATTTTAAATTCTCCTGGTTGGTTGGTTGGTTGTGTCAGGGAGAGCAAACCACTAGGTCATCAGTTCCCCGGTGGGGACGGGAAGGAGTCGAGATAGAAAAGGAAAGAAAGGGAAAGGAAACGCAGTCCATGGAGGAAAGAAAGACTCGCCACGCACGTACTGACGAAAGAATGGTAGACCCCCTTGTTTTGAGGTACACGCAGACCACAAAAGGAAAACTAATAAACTTTGTATCCATTCACAGCCTTAAAACAACTCTTATTGTACACCCAAAAAGTATTTCATTAGTAGTTTAGAACATTATATTTCATTGTTACCTTAATTGCTTAGCCATTAGTATGGAATGAACGGAAATACCTCAAAAGTACAGAAAAGGTGATTTATCATTGTTGCTCTATTAACAAAAGATTTATATCATACTACCTTTGTGTACCTCGCGTTACAATTTAAGTCTTGTCTATTCGCATCAGTTGTCTATTTAACCTCGTGCCGCTTAGTTTGAATTGTTAATAACAAATTATAATCCGCCTTTTCCTATTTTGAGATGGCTGTATGGGCACGTTCCGAAAGCCAATTTTAAAAAAAAAAAAAAAAAAAAAAAAAAAAAAAAAAAAAAAAAGCCTCCCTCATGCTCTACATTTTTATTTTTCGTTTTCCACAAAGTTATGAACTGTCCGTCCGGTTATTGACGTTTCAGTTCTAATTTTGTAGCGCTGGCCAATTTCATAATGTACAGTCCTAGCAGACTATGAGTCACGTTGTAGGAATATACTACCGTCACAAATATAATTAATAGTGAGTGCCGGATATACATCGAATAAACCGGTGTCAACTAAGTTAAACAAATGAATTCAGGATGCTAAACATCCAGAATGGAACGCAATATTCATAACATGTGTTACAGTTTTAGAACAAATTATAGATCCCTTCCTTTCATCTCGCTTTGCAATCAATCATTACACCACGTCACAAACACGCAACTGAATATAGTGATCTGACACGTCAACGACTGAACAGTCAATTCATAGTTTTGTAGAAAACAAGAAATAACAGTTTAGAGCACAAGGAAACTTTGAACACGGACCTTTAACAACACGGACACCACGACCACAGATCAAGGACGTCCGCCTCTGTAGTTTAGTGGACAGCCTGGTGGGTTGCTACGCAAGAGGCGCGGATTCGATTCCCGGTACGGTCCGGGATTTCCTTCGCTCGGAGACTGGGTGTTGTGTCGTACTCATCATCATCGACACGCAAGTCGCCGAAGTGACGTCATCTACAGAGACTTGCCGTAGGCAGGGGTCTAGCGGCCAAAAATGTCACACTTTCATCGAATTCAGGTCGTCCCGTTTATAGTCCTCGTCTCAATGTTGCACATTTCGGAGATGAACCGTTTACTGTTTCTATTTTGGTTCTTTTTTCACAGTTCGGAACACCTTATTCCTATTTTAATTTTCGACGGGCTTCCATCGCACGAATCTGACGGGGGGGGGGGGGGGGGGGAGGAGGATTATGGGCAGTTTTTCCTTGTGAGTTTTCCATAAAATAGTGTAGTCTCTTGACTCTCCTATTAAAATGCGAGAAGTTATACCAATTCCGTATAATAATACAGTAACGTCTTTTTTCCAATTTTTAATAAGTGCGCCACACGTATTTCTGCACCTTGATTTAGACGTTTCGCCCCCTGATCACTTAATTGTAGGGCTGTAGATTAAGACTTTTGATTTTCTTGTTTTTTATTTTATCAAATGAAATCGTAATGATCACAAGAAGAGGCAAAGCGGACGCGTTTTATATTACGTTCCAACTCACAACATTTTTACTACCGAAATAAAAGGCACCACGTAGCACAGATGTACCAGAATATGATGACGACCTTCCTACACTCGATACAAACCCGTCCAGACGATAGCAGCGCCAACTGACGGGGAATGACTGCTTGTCACGAAGACGCGCGGTACTTGTAGTATCGTTGAGCGTGCTGTCCGTGTGCGAAATGGGGCACAGTGGCTAAAGCAGCGAGAAACCAAGACGAGCGGTTCAGCGACCACCCCTCATTACAGATGTCTAACGTTACTCCAAAGATGTCTAAAGCCGTCTGCACAGGGAGTGTGTATCTGAACGGGTGTGGCCAGCGCGGCGAGTTCCTGGCTCACAACGTGAGAACCGCACGATTACGAGGCTTTCCGAACGTGTGCTTGCCAGAACGATCACCAGCAAGGTGAGAAAATGTCATGGACGTCACACCACGTGGCTATCCATAGGGAGGGGGTCATCTCATTTCGGTAGAGAGAAGACGACGCCATATTGGTCGTCAATAGAGCTCGTATATAATGGATTTTATGTGTATAGCATAGGTCTTATGAATGTATGTCATTTCGAAGAACGTAATAGTAACTGCGTAAATTGAGAATCGCTCTAAAATTGGTCATTGGAAATGTTTGTATAGTCTATGGGACTTAACAACGGGGTCATCAGTCCCTAAACTTACTAACTACTTATGAACTACTTACGAACTAGGACGGCACAAATATCCATGCCCGAGGGGGGATTCGAACCCCGACCGTAGTGGCCGTGCAGACCGTGACTGGAGCGCCTTAGTCACCTCGGCCACCGCAGCCGGCGGTCATTGGAGGTACTATTTGTTGGAAAAAATGGAAACGTCTTATACGAGGTTAAAAAATATTCGTATTGCAGAAATCTGCCGTTCCAAGGCATCGGCGCACTGAAGATCAGTCAGAACGAATTGTTCTTTTATATGATTAGTTGTAAATACGTGTCAGCAACCGAGATATCTACCAGTAGTATATATAAAAAAATGTCATTATCTACGTAGATAAAATGTGCAAACGTTATCAGCAGAAGCGCAGGCAGGAAGTTGTTGAATGTGAAGCTGAAGGCTGGTTCAAGGCTCCCCCTTGGGTTTTCCAATAGGCTTAAAGACTTTCCTATTAATTTCGTAGAAGTGCACTGTATAATATTGGATGCTATGTAAACATAAGTGCGCATCCTCTGAGGAGTGAGTTTGTTGGATTTGTTTTATGAACAGGGCAGTTCGCATCTTTAAATAAGTTAAATACGCACTTCATTGTTTCACGTCTTGTATTTTACATGTTCTGAAGATTCTACTACTGAATAGTAACATTGATCCAGGAAAATGACTTATTGCTAAAAAGCGAGACTGTTGCAATAATGTTTGTCTCATCTGAAGACATATTCTAATTTTATAATTAGCTGCACTTATTGACATAACATTCAACTTTTCTAAGAGTCTTATGTCATAGATATTACGTTGTTACTTATGTAGGCCTATAAAGCAGAACGTGACGAACGTATGCACAAGCGCGGAAATAAGCGTTTTAATAGAGGTAAAGCAGGAAATCAATTCCTTTTTATTTCGTAAACAGTGTGTTTGCAGGACCAGATGCCAGTGACAACTGTCGCTGGAGCACGTTGCGGTCGCTTGTAGCTCGTTGAGGCACACGTCTCGTACGCAGAGGTCGCGCGTTCTCCGAGCTTCAGCCTCACGGTGGACTCGGCACGTCGAACGCACCCGCTCCATGTGCCGACGGCTTAACGTCGTAGGCCGTGCAGACTGATACACCAGGACAGGCGGCGAAGTGCAGAGTAACGAAGATCAGTGGTGGGAAGAGTACAATTGTGTCTGCAACATACAGTGCACCCAACACTCCCACCGATGAGCCTCCTCAGCCGACGACGCAAGCAAGCACGACATCGGCAACTGCGACTGAATGGGCACGTGACCACCGTTACTGGAGGCTGGCGCAGAACAACCCCGATACCTCCTTCACCGAGCCGATGCGAGGGTGCGATTCCGTCGACTTCCAGGAGAACAGGTCCGTAACACCTGTACTGCAGGACGGAGACAAGGCGGCGGTAGCTCAGTCAAGCCTTAGGGGACACGTGGAGCTCATGTAAGGCACCGAGACGGCGAACAACTATCGTACGCTAGTTGCAGACCCTTAATGACGGTCATGTTTCACGACGACAGTGGCATTTTTCGACAAGGAGGTGCGCTATGCCACAGGCCAGGAGTGTTATGGTTCGAAGGAAACAGTGGCGAGTTGCAATTAATATGCTCCCCCCCCCCCCACCAGTTCGCCAAATCTGAACCTGTTCGAACGCATGTGAGATAAGATTGAACGTGGCTTTAATGCTCATCGGCTCCCTTGCGGGAAATTACGTAAGTCAAGTGACTTGTGTGTGGAGATGCGGTGCCAACACGCTAGTTCGGCCTTATTGTTTCGAGGTTGAGACGTATTACGTGCCAGAGTTGACATACCGGCTGTTAGGTAAGTGGGTATGTAATTAAGGCGAAGGCGACCGGAGATCTCCACAGCGCATACCCACAGTATTGTGCGGGAGGGGGTATTGAGCAGGAGATCACTGCGTCAGTGGTGTGTGGATATGTTATGAAGTTTGGTCGATCGGTTGGCATGCTACGGCAGTGCGTCAGTGTCTCTGGGTGGCGTAATAGTCAGCGCAACGGCCTAGTAAACAAGAGATTCGCGGTCGAATTCCGTTCCAGTACAAATTTTCAACTTTCAGTGCCTATGCCAGCTACTGTCTGTAACTCCTTTGTGTCTCGCAACATTTGTTGTAAGAGCCACTGGTTTCAACCGTTACATCCAAATTGAGGTTGACGCGGTTTTGTAGTGTCACGGCATTCAGTATTATAAGGTGTAACTGATGATAATATCTCTTCTGACAGTTGAATTAGAAAGAAGATGGTACTCAATTTCCATAAAGATGATATGCATACGAAATAGAAGCGTAATTATTATAATAAAATTACACTACTTAGGTAGCAAGGCAAATCAAATGTTTGTAAGCGTTATCACATTTCATAGCTTTAAAAGCATGCGCTGAATTATGCAAAAGTAAATCTTTTTGTAGTTTAATATGAACGATATTGTGGTAAGGATGCTTCCGTTTGGATGAGTCTCCGAAAACCGAGAGATTCCCCAATTGTGTGTTCGGTTGGCCATGTTAACACTCAAAATTGATTTTTGAAAAAAAAAAAAAAAAAAAAAAAAAAAAAAAAAAAAAGGTTCAAATGTTTGTAAATCTATCGGACCAAACTGCGTGGTCATCAGTCCGTAGCTTACAAACTACTTAAACCTAGGTAAACTAACCTAAGGACAAACACACACACCCATGCTCCAGGGAGGACTCGAACCTCCACGGCGAGCAACCGCGCGCTTCGCAGCGAGACGCTTTAGACCGCTCGGCTACTCCACCGCGGCTCGATTTTTGACATACGATATAAGTTCATGTTCGAATGTTTGTAAATCTATGGGACTTAACTTCTTCGTTATTACTCCCTAGCTTACAAACTACTTACACTAACTTCAACTAATCTAAGGACATCACATACACCCATGCCCGAGGGAGGACTCGAAGCCCCGATGACGAAAGGCCGCGCGCACCGCAACACGGCGCCTCAGTGCGCACGGCTATTCTGCCGCGGCTCTGGTTCCTCGTTTTCCACTTTCACAATAATTGTAAAAATTATTATTAGCAAGAAACCGTTTTTTCAAACGTTCTTGGGTTGTCCGATCACTACTTGCGAAGATTTTTCTGTTATAGGGCAGAGTAACTTTTTCTGAAATGAAGGAGAGATACATTTATTACAATGAACATGAGAATCTATTTAAGTAAAAAGAAACAACTATTGTGCTGACTAAATCAGGAACTTAAAACTACTTTTTTCCACTTTTTATATTCGATTGAACTAGCAAATCCGTTTCAAGCCTTAAAATGTAAAAACAATAGCGAGAAACTGTTTACGACATTCGGTCTTCGTCGTTAACAAGATGACGTGTGACATGTAAAACTAGTGACAGATCGGTGCTCATAGCTATGACGAAATACCGAGCAGGAAACACGTTTGACGCAGAGACAGTTCACAGTAACAGGAGACAATGCTCACGTGTGCGCCAGTTGCGAGTGTACGACTTTTCCTAAACATGGCTTTGGCCGACAATTACGTGATTTTTTTTGTCGTGCCTTTCTGCTGTTCGCTGAAAATCCAAGCTTTTCACAATATTGTTAAATATAAGTAGGTCATTTTTGATTTCGGCTAAGCACACATAATATAAAAAAATACTAATTTTCGTGCATGCTGACAGAGTAAGTAGCAAATAGTGGAAACATCTGGTGTGGCACGGTATTAGAAAACTAGAAATCAGATTTGCACTGACGGAAGTCTTTTCTCTCATGAGTGATCCATAACGCAGAATTCGACTAGATCGCGCCATAATTCACTAAAACGCTTCTTCGTTTACATAATGACCAGCGTTTCGCGCAGCAGCAAATGCACGTAACTTATGTCATCGACACCCCATCATTAACGGGAACCAGAGGTTCCGTAAAGCTGTTTCTGCAGTAAGTGGCAGCTCCACCTAAAGCTGTGACTGGCGTCGTGTGGAGGAAGCAGGCGCGAAGGGATGCGTCGCTCGGGTAGCTTCCCTTTAAGGCTGCTCTCACGGGCTGTCCCTGTGTTGCCGCAAGCCACGCGTCACGAAACTAAAATTATTTTACGCGTAATACATAGTGGAGCGAAGGGACAGAATGTACTTAGATGAGACTTCTTGAAAATTAGCTCATTTAACATTAGGGGAAGGTCGAGTAGCCACGGACACAAAAATGAATTGCTAATAAAACAACAATAAACAATTTTTCTGTGTTAATTTTCATTGTAAAATGAAACCAGTAACGTCTTTAGTCACATCACATAGAACTAAGCATCGATAATAATTTTTATGAACTATCTTAAATACACTTTTGAATCAGTTTATTGGCACTAAAAAATTTGGAGGGTAGCCCCGGACACAGCATTCAGTGGTACTCCACTTGTTTCTTGGCCTTGAAAACATACAATTGTAATAAATATCTCAAGCATCTACATAAAATCAGTTTTCATGGTACCAGTCCTTGCAGTTACAGCACTGAATACAGTCTTCTTCGATGATTTCTCCACATGTGATGCATTCTGTCTCTTTTCCTTGATCCTTTTCGGAGAGACTGAATGTTTGACTTTGCCATGAACGTTTCTTTAGTGCATTTGCGTTTTTTGTTTTTTTCGGCTTGTCCTTTTTATTGCATTTCCTTTTCTGTCTCTCTTCTAAACCTTTTTTTTTCATGACCCTTCTCCTTATTAAGTCTATGAGGGATTTTCAGAGCTTCTGCAAGATCAAATGCTAATTTCAAAACTCTTCTTATGGGTGAAAACCGCCAACGAAGTTAAACAGGAACGACGAAAAATTTTTGCTCGAACAAAATTCACCGTTCCGAGTAGGTCGCTCGGTGCCTATGCCACAATTGACTTGCCTGTGTTTTTACTCCACAGGGCGCGCATTTCAAATGCAGTCTTGCCAGCGCAACGTCCTTGGTTTCTTAGAAATTGAAACGTCCGCGGCTACCCGAACTTCACCTACTTGGTAGGGAAAAAATGGAAGTTGGTAGAAGGTCAATACAGATTATACGAACAAATAGGCAGAAATTACTCGTTCAACGGAAGAGACTAGAATATTAAAGACAACGGATTACACGACAGTTGTACGTGTTGAAGGACAACCGAATGACTCACGATACTTAAGTGCAGGACAAAAGCGTTTGAACTTCCTGCAGACATTGGCGAATGTGGGATATCCCCTTCCTCAGTCAGTTTCTTCTCCGGCCGCGGTGGCCGAGGAGACTGGGGCGCTCCAGTCACGGTCTGCACGGCCACTGCGGTCGAGGGTTCGAATCGCCCCTCGGGCATGGATATTTGTGCCGTCCTAGTTCGTAAGTAGTAAGTAGTTTGTAAGTTTAGGGACTGATGACCCCGTAGTTAAGTCCCACAGACTATACAAACATTTTCAGTTTCTTCACTTTGGTTTACGAAAGACCTTCGTCTGTATAAAGCCACAATTAAGTTTATTAAGACAACTGGACACAATCTATAGGTATTAACTGTGTTGTTAATACATTATAAGGTTTTGCTTGTGAAGATGCTTCAGAAATGAATGGAATTGTAATGTAATGCAGTTTCACCTACTTTGGTATCTAATAGTCTCACTTCCAATGACGAACCAGTGTTCTCTTACAGTTTTTACCTTCCCATTTTGTCAAAATGTACATCTGTTTTTTGTTTATTTAATTGTATGTACATTGCCACTGTGTGTTGTAGATGACCACATTGAGTTAAAACTCAGAAGGCCAAATAAAAAAAAAAAAAAAAAAAGAAGAAATATTTGACGTTTTTGTGATGATTACTCGATGTGCGTTCAGTATTCTGATATGTGAAGAATAAAATGTCCTAAGTATTTTCTTCAACATTTACGCCTCGAAAGTCTCAGTTAAGATTAGTTTTTAAGACTGTTTTATTTTTGAACTCTGTCAAGCAGTTATCGTTATTGGCAAAGAAAATAAATGATAACTGTCTTGTGGTAATTTATCGTGTTTCACGAAATAGGCTGTAAACAGTATTAAAATTTATCTGAAGGACAGAGATTCAAATCAAATGTTCAAATGTTTGTAAACAGATTGGCACCTCGACTTACAAACTAAAACTGACATTAAGGACAACACTGACTCCCATGCTCGACGGAGGATTCGATCCTACGACAGTCCGTAGCATGATGCCTTAGACCACGCGGCTGCTTCCGCGCGGCGAGATTCAAATCATCCTCCGCCTTCGGGCATGCCGAAATGATTCTTCTGAAAGGTGCGCCCTTAGGCGTCCCATTCCTACCACAAACAATCCGCTCCGTCTCTAATTTCCACAGTATCGACGGGACGTTAAACCCTTACCTTCCTTCCTTCACGTTTTTGCATATAACCGGTCAAATGATTTTATTGTTCAACTAGTGATTCTGCAGTATATAATCCCGTCAAATATAGGTTAAACCGACATGTTCGAGAGTTTCATATCGACTTTAGTGTTCGGTGGCAATCGTTCTGTGTGGCTTTAAACTTCGATGTGCTTGCGTCTTTCCAGATAGGACCTAGAGATTGATTACTAGTAAGTACATGAGAAGCCTCTTTTCTAGCGAGAAGGGGTAAATGGTTATGAAGCACAAAATGGGCGTTTGGCCGCAGTACTAGCAATTACAAAGAGTTGCGAGTTCGTATTTGAATGACTAAATGGAATAAATGCGTTGTCGCTGTCACAAAAGCGGATTTTAATTTTCTGAATGTAGACTACGAGACAATTATGAACTATTTCTAAACGACCTCGACGTAACTAAAAGCAAATTAAATTTGTTGTCACCGTTAACAACACAACCACTGAAAGAGGAAATGTCAATACTAGAACAACATAACTGTTTATACCCCTTTTAGCCCGATATATAAATCTATGTATAATGAATAGATAAAAGCTTATGCGTCACAAAAAAACAAGTAATAGTAGTTAACAACACAAGCTATAACTGCTTGTGTGACAATGTCGCTATTTATTTCTTTGGGCGCATTCTCATTTGCCCTTACGAAGCTGATTTTATCCCATTCAAATTCATTATAAAATGAAATGATATCATGCATGTTCATCGGAGATCAAGGCAGGAAGCACCACGTCAGGAGCTAAGTATTGTAGCTGCCATATTAACGTGGTATTTTGCAACTAACTGCATCAATTTTATCCCTCTGATGTCTTGTATATGATGCATATGCATCTAATCTGAAACAGTCAATACAAAACTTTGACAGGAAAACGATTTTAGTGAATGATTTATTTTCAATTTCCGTTCTCTGGGGTCCGCAGTGTGGAGTATGTCTTTGATTGACATGTTGAATACCACAATAATATAAATTATTTTAACACTGCTTTAAACTTTATTAACTCACTATAAGCTTATTTCGGTCTTAGGCCATCATCAGGTGTTATTACTTATAATATTGTTGATGTTTATTTGCTGCCCAATTGTTTATAGAAGCTGACGTAATACTTATCTGTATATGTGCAGCAGCTCTGGTTATATGATTAGACTTTTTATCAGTGTTTGATAGTGGCAGTCTGCAGTCAATTCGTCAAAATCAATCGTCCCCTTCAGAGGACAGGTTCTACCCCTTAGATCTGAAACGGTTGCTTCCAAAGTTGGAAGCTATTCTAGAATTTCATTTTCGTGATGGCGTTCAGCTCCCTCAGCGATGGTTCCCAACCGACCAATGGTGACAACCGATGTCCTTTCATAGTCCTCCTCGGTCTCGTGAAAATAAGGGTCCAAGGGACCATACCCGAAGAGTACGGTGGCTAAGACAAAATAAAAGGTTTGTTTTTTGCCAAAACTATCACACACGAGCATTGAGTGTGAGCGGTATCATGACTGTGATGCACTTTCCACGAGTACTTTTGTCACAATTCTGATCGCTTTCTTCGTCCTGCGTCACGGATAAATTCGAAACTGTACTCCTGTGTGAGCATAATGCAGAACTTATTATGCACTATCACCTTATCCCCTTGTAATGGTAGACAATAGTGAGTAGAATCTTCACATGTTATCGGTCGATTTTTTTTCTGCGTCTTGGTTCTTCAGGCAATTTCAGTTACTAAGATAGGGCCTTCGTTTCAGCGCTGTACCACAAACACATGTTTGCTCACCTATTGTACCATTCTTTAGAAGTTCTGGATTGTTTTCTTTACTCCGCAATTCCTGTGCAATGAGTGCGCAACATCGGTTTTGTTCGTAATTCAACAATTTAAGATACAATTTAGCTGCTATGCGTTTCATGCCCAAAACATCCAGACCAAATTACTTGACATTACGAAGGGATAGGCTGACATTATCATTAACTTCGGTAGTGATGTTTCGATCATCACATAGAATAATTTAGTAATTTTCCTTACTTCTTCCACATTATCGTCAGGAAAAATGTTCAAATGTTTGTATAGCTTATGGGACTTAACTACGGGGTCATCAGTCCCTAAACTTACAAACTACTTACGAACTAGCTAATCCTAAGGACGGCACAAATATCCATGCCCGAGGGGGGATTCGAAGCCCCACCGTATCGTCAGGAACAGATGTGCTGGGACTTCCATATCAGTCGTCGTCTTCAGCTTCTTATCGACCCTCTCTGAAACGTTTGTGTCGCCCCTAAAATCTTGTTTCACACGTAGAGGGTACGCCAAAAGCAACAGTAAACAAGGAACGTTACTCTGCTACTCTATTCCATTTTTCAGGCAAAATTTTATGAAAACTTTTTACTCAAAATCTTTTGAGAGCAAAAATTTGCCACGTATTGGAAAACTTGTATAATATCTACGACTATCAAAACATAAATTAAATATTCAAAACGGCTCGAAGTGCAAATTTACTTCGCGAACTTATCGTCAGCAAGAGAAAAAGAAATTGTACATCAAGTGTATAAAGCCCTCGAAATTGAAATATTCGAGTTACATTTTGTTGACACTTGGTACAATATTTTCATTTCTTCTTTCGTGCAGAGAAGTTAGTAAGCCTTTATGCCGTATTTTGTAGGTTTGTGTCATTTCTTAGTCCAGGTCATCAACATAGCTGTTTAAACAAGATGCGGAGACCAAAGAAATGAAAATATACAACGGATTGCCAGTGAAATACAATTGTTGGGCCGCGGCGGATTAGCGGTGTTCACTGGGCCGCCATGTTGAGATGCGCGTAGCCGTCCGCCGGCGGGGATTCAAATCCTTCCCCGGGTAAGGGTATTTGTGTTGTCCTTAGGTTAGTTTACCTTAGTTTAAATAGTTTGTAATCTACGGACTAATAACCCAGCAGTTGACTCCGATAGATTTACAAACATTTGAACAATTGTTGGTTCGACGTAGGTGTCGACGGAAGAAAACTTTTTTGTTATACAAGAGACAAATATCCAAATATTCATAGAATATATGACATCAACTGCGATTGGGCAAAGCTGAAAATGTGTACCCAGCCCAATCGCACTTGATGTCATATATTCTATGAATATTAAATAATAACAACTGCAGGATCAGAATGTGACGTCTGTTCTTCGGAACAGACGCCACATGTATATATATAATATGCCGGTGACGGGCAATGATCCTATCGTTAGTGGGGAGGGGTGGGCAAGTTGAAGCCCTTACTCTTACGGGAATTAGTTAAACTACGAGTTTGAGTACTATGGGCAGGGCGAAGCTGGGAATTTGTATCTGACGGGAGGCGTGCATGGGTAGTCCTTGCAGGTGCGGTGATCACTGTGTCCCCAGTGGTGTAGGGGTCAGCGCAACTGCCTAGAAAGCAGGAGACCCGGGTTCGAATCCCGGCTGGGTACACATTTTCAGCTTTGCCCAATCGCAGTTGATGTCATATATTCTATGAATATTAAATAATAACAACTGCAGGATCAGAATGTGACGTCTGTTCTTCGGAACAGACGCCACATGTATATAAATATCCAAATGATAATTTTGTGTCCCGGATTAATGGAGTAGACTGATCTAAACGCTTCCAAATGGTCTTCGCTAGTTGTGAACGAGGAAGAGTAACAGACTCAAAGTGAACAATAGTTTTTGTTATCTGCGAATAATTATCACGTGGTAAAAGAAATAGCTATAACCGAACATAACGTCCAAGGGACTTTTCTGAAACAGAACGCTCTGTGGAAAAACAGACGAAAGTAGGTCGTGCTGCTTTGGGTAACAAATCACAGAAGTGCTCAACAAAGACTAAAAGTGGATGCAACTGTGACTACTGTCGCCTGTAAGATCCTCATAGGAATCAGTTTTTTCATCCATTATGTTCTATGTCGCGAAGGTTTATATACTATGTCGCGAAGGTCGATACGACGAGTTTACTGGAAATATTATTTCTGCGTCTGTCTTATTTTTTGACCATTGCTGGTTTTAATAATCAACAATTGAGGATAATGGAGTAACCATCAAATGTGTTTGGACTGATGAGAGGAACGAGGTGGCGTAGTGCTAAAACAGTGAGCTACCAATCAGGGAGCTTAGATCCTCGAACCACCATCCAGATTCCGGTTTTCCAGGATTTTCGTAAATCACCTAGTCCCGGGATGTTTGTTCTGAATGGGTGCGGGCAATTTTCTTCCTCTTAATAAAAAATAAAGGAAGGAAGAAAGAAAAGAAACAAAAGACCAGTCCGATGTATTGTTACTGCTTTAATGAGCGGGTTATCGAAGGGACGTTAAATCCCAATCTTTGTTTTCCAATCATCAGTCTTCTTGTCCAATAATCCAGTCGTCGAGAGGCATCACAATGGTAGTGACTATTGCATAGTACAGTTTAAGAAATTGGAGTCACAAAATAACAAATCATTAATATGAGGAGGGTGGAGAGGGAGGAAATAGTTACCAGAAACTACAATTGGAATATGTATCCAAATATTTATGGGGTGGGAGGGGGTTAGAGTGGTAGTTGATGACTGAATGGGGTAGGGGGGAGGGCATTAGAGGTATGGAAGGAACCTGCACAAAGAGAAGGCAACCAAGGAAAGTTCGAGGAACTGCGCAAAGACATTGGAATGTAAGGTTAGGGGTGGAAGTGAGATGTGAGAGGGGGGGGGGGAGGGAGTGTGGTATACTACATAACTACATCGTGTAGTAAAGCAGAGCAGAGTAGGGTTACGTAAAGAAACAAGAGTTGTTGTTATGGTCTTCAGTCCGGAGACTGGTTTGATGCAGCTCTCCATACTACTCTATCCTGAGCAAGCCTTTTCATCTCCTCATAAGAACGGCAACCCACATCTATTTGAATCTGCTTACTATACGCGTATCTTGGTCTCCCTCTGCGATTTTTACCCCACACACTCCCCTCCAATGCTAAATTTACGATTCCCCGATGTCTAAGAATGTGTCCTACCAAGCGATCCCTTCTTTTAGTCAGGGTATGCCAAAAATTCCTTTTCTCACCAATTCGGTTCAGTACCTCTTCATTAGTTATGCGATCTACCCACCTAATCTTCAGCATTCTTCTGTAGCACCACATTTCAAAAGCCTCTATTCTCTTCCTGTCCGCACTGCTTATCGTCCATGTTTCACTCCCGTACAAGGCAACACTCCACACAAATGCCTTCAGAAAAGACTTCCTTACACTTAAATTAATATTCGATGTTAGCAAATTTCTCTTTTTCAAAAATGCTTTTCTTCCCATTGCCATTCTGCATTTTGTATCCTCTGTACTACGACCATCGCATGTTATTTTACTACCCAAGTAACAAAACTCATCTACCACCTTCATTGTTTCGTTACCTAATCTAATTCCTTCAGCATCGCCTGATTTTCTAAGACCGCATTCCATTATTTTTGTTTTGCTCTTGTTAATGTTCATTTTATACGCTCTCTTCAACACACTGTCCATTCCATTCAACTGCTCTTCCAGGTCCTTTGCTGTCTCTGACAGAATTACAATGTCATCAGCAAAACGCAATGTTTTTATTTCTTCCCCCTGAACTTTAATCCCTATTCCAAATTTTTCCTTGCTTTCCTTCACCGCTTGCTCGATGTACAAATTGAATAACATCGGAGAAAGGCTACAACCCTGTCTTACTCCCTTCCCAACTGATGCTTCCCTTTCATGCCCTTCGAGTCTAATAACTGCGGTCTGGCGTTTGTACAAGTTGTAAATAATTCTCCTTTCCCTGTATTTCACCCCTGCTGACTTCAGAATTTGAAAGAGTGTATTCCAGTCAACATTGTCAAAAGCTTTCTCCAAATCTACAAAAGCTAAAAATGTAGGTTTGCCTTTCCTTAATCTATTTTCTAAGACAAGACGTAAAGTGAGTATTGCCTCCCGGGTTCCTACATTCCTCCTGAATCCAAACTGATCTAAAAAATTAGAATCTGAGATAATTGTAATATAGTTGTAGCATACAGGGAGAAGAAAGCGACTAGAGGTGGTAGATGGGAGGGGGGAGAGGAAGGGGGAAATATGTTAAGTTTACTAATAAACAGCAGATAGTAGGTGGAGAGTGGTGTGTGAACGTTGTAGCTGCCGAACTAAACGTAATAAAAATGTGCCAAAAATTCCAGTGCACGATAGAAGCAGTCATTGTTCCATTTGAAAAACTGTATGTTTGTATAAAAAATTCACTTTCTAAGTAATATTACAATCTGTTCGCTAAAAATACGAGCCCCTGACTACCAACCCATTCTGTGAAAACCGCACATTAATCGCACTTTCCGTTTCCGCAATATTTGCGGTGCAGGTGTTAGGTGATTCATCCTGTATTAAATTACTTGTCTCAGTGTCATCTACGCCGTTTCGGAGATGTTTAAATGTTACTAAGTGGTGTGTCTAGAAAGTTCGGTGAATGGTTTCATATCTGAACGGAAACTTGGCACATGTGTGCGTGCATCCACATAGGTCTTGAGAATCGATGACCAGCATGCAGTGCATATGACTGACAGTTGAACGTAGTCATTGTGAGAGGAAGGGTCACTGCGCAATGGAACATTACGTTTTGTAGCAAATTGTTGAAGACTGCAACGAAGACAAATGGAATGTTGGTACAGGTATACGGGAGGGAAACCGGGAACAGAAAATGTGTTTACGAATGGTTTAACCGCTGCCGTGAAGGGAGGGAAACAACTGAGCGTGGGACACGTTCAGGTCGCCCATCGACGAACAGAACCCTAGAAATGATCCAGAAAGTGCGGCAAATTCTGGCACAAGATCGGCGACGGGCTCTCAGATTGCTTGCGGAGGAATTGTACATTAGCAAGGACACGATGCACACCAGTGTCTTTCGGTAAGCGGAAGATCTGCTCCCGATTTGTGCCGCACAAGCTGACAGACTAGCAGAAAGAAAAACAGATGGAACTTCTGGTGATTTCATTTGCATGTCTAACCACGATCCATTTCTTCTCAGCACCATCATAACGGGCGATGAGACCTGGTTCTACTAATTAATCAAAACGACAATCGATGTCATAGTCTTCACAGTCTCCCCCGCGACCAGTAAATAAATAAAACCCGTCTGCAAATTCCAAGGTGAAAACACTGTTGATCGCTTCAACAACAGCAGCGTCATCCACAAGAAATTCGTTCCTGCACGTGAAACCACTAATGCTGCATTTTACCAGCCGTTTTGAGGCGATTGTTATAGCGTATCCGGCGGGTTCGGTCAGAGTTGCAGAGGACTGGAAAATCGATGCCGCTCCTCGTCAATGCCCCTAATACTGCGCGATCCGTATACTTCATTTTCCAGCACAGAAGATGGTACGTGTTCTTGTACACCATCCGTGCTCCCCTGACCTAGCTTCTGCGGACTTCTGCCTGTTTCCCAGCTTGAAGGCGACCATGAGTGGTGAACGTTTTGCGGACGTGAATGCCATGAAAGATTGTGTGACAACCGTTCTGCGATCGATTCCACAGGCCTTTGCTGATCGTTTCCAGCAAACAAACGTTGTCAAAAGTTTGTTGCAGTGGGTGGCGACTATTTTGAAGGACAATAAAGGACATTTGTGAGTTTCTTTTGTCTGTTGTCTGATAGCGTTCATCGAACTGTTTAGACACACCACGTATTTCGCTGCCCGAGAAATATCGTGCTGTCCGCGAACAGTAATGACAATATTTTTGCCAGTCGTTCCGGTACCTGTGCTTTACGTGTTCGCTGTTCTCTACATCTACATCTACATCTACAACCATACTCCGCAAGCCACCCGACGGTGTGTGGCGGAGGGTACCTTGAGTACCACTATCGATTTTCCCTCCTATTTCAGTCACGTATTGTTCGCGGAAAGAAGAATTGTCGGTATGCCTCTGTCTGGGCTCTAATCTCTCTGATTTTATCCTCCTGATCTCTTCGAGAGATATACGTAGGAGGGAGCAATATACTGCTAGACTCCTCAGTAAAGGTATGTTCTCGAAAATTTGACAAAAGCCCGTACCGAGCGACAGAGCGTCTCTCCTGCAGAGTCCTCCACTGGAGTTTAGCGATCATCTCCGTCACGCTTTCACAATTACCAAATGATCCTGTAACGAAGCGCGCTGCTCTCCTTTGGATCTTCTCCACTTCCTCTATCAATCCCCCCTGGTACGGATCCCACACCGGTGAGCAGTATTCAAGCTGTGGGCGAACAAGTGTACTGTAACCTATTTCCTTTGTTTTCGGACTGCATTTCCTTAGAATTCTCCAAATGAATCTAAGTCTGACAACTGCTTTACCGACGATTGATTTTATATGGTCGTTCCATTTTAAATCCCTCCTAATTACTTCCAGAAAATTTATGGAATTAACTGATTTCAGTTGTTGACCTGCTACATCTACATCTACATCTACATCTACATCGATACTCTGCAAATCACATTTAAGTGCCTGGCAGAGGGTTCATTAACCACCTTCATAACTTTTCTCTACCGTTCCATTCTCTAATAGCGCGCGGGAAGAAAGAACACCTAAATCGTTCCGTTTTCGATCTGATTTCTCTTATTTTATTGGGATGGTCATGTCTCCCTAAGTAGGTGGGTGCTAGCAAAATATTTTCACATTCAGAACTAAAAGTCGGTGATTGAAACTTCGCAAACAGATCACGCCGCAATGAATAACGTCTTTCTTTTAATGATTTCCACCCCAATTCGTGCAACATTTCCGTGACGCTTTCCCCCCCGTAACGTGATAAAACAAAACGAGCTGCCCTTCTCTGAACCTTCTCAATATCTTCCGTCAGTCCCACCTGGTGAGGGTCCCACAAGGGGCAACAGTACTCCAAGAGAGGACGCACAAGTGTGATGTAGGCAGTCTCTTTGGTGGAGCTGGTGCATCGTCTAAGCGTTCTGCCAATGAAACGTAACCTTTGGTTCGCCTTCCCCACAATATTTTCTATGTGTTCTCTCCAGTCAAGGTTGTTCTTAATTGTAACTCCTAGGTATTTGGTAGAATTTACGACCTTAAGGTTTGACTGATTTATCGCGTAATTGAAGTTCAGCGGATTTCTTTTAGTGGTCATGTGTATTACTTCACACTTTTCTTTATTTAGTGTCAATTGCCAATTTTCGCACCAAGTAGAAATTTTGTCTAAATCGCTTTGCAGTTGCTTTTGATCCTCTGTTGACTTCACTAACCGATAAACGACAGCATCATCCGCGAACAGTCTAAGGGAGCTATTCAGATTATCTCCTAAATCGTTTATAAACACGAGGAAGAGTAGGGGACCAATAACGCTTCCCTGTGGAACGCCAGATATCACTTCTGTTTTACTCGATGACTTACCGTCAATTACAACGAACTGTGTCCTTTCTGATAGGAAATCGTGAATCCAATCGCTATAGTGTAACTAAATAATTCTGTTGTACCGAAAAATTAAGAATGATTCTTATTTTTATATTGATAGCGTCCTTGCGGCAATGAATACATCGAATGATCGAAGTTAACACTGTCGGGCTTAGCTAGAATCTGTCACCCCTCGTGTTTGCCGAGCGCTGTTGTGCATTCAACCCTTGGAGGCCAATTGAGGAGTTACCTGACTAAGAAGCAGCGGCTCTGGTCACGGAAACTGACAAGATTGCCGGGACAACGGTGCGCTGACCACGCCCCCCTCTATACCGCATCCGTCGAAGGCTTCTGGACTAAGGATGACATGGCGGCATGTCGGCACCACTGAACCTTCTGAAGCGCGTAGGACGGATTTTTATTTAGTTTCAATTCTTATTTGTATTTTTCATTTCACATGCGTAGAGAAAGAGCGATTAACGATCCATTGTAGAGTCACTCTTTTCAGTTAAGCTATACCGAACGAGATGGCGTAGCGGTAAGATACTGTACTAATATGCGGGAGGACGGTGGTTCAAATCCACCTCCGGTCTTTGGTTTTCTGTGATTTCCCGAAACCAAACCAGGAAAATGCCGGGATGGTTCCTTTTAAAGGGCAAGGTCCTTCTCCATCTTTTCGCAACCGTTCCAAGGTTGAGCTCTGTCTAATCAATATGTTGTCGACGGGAGGTTAAATCTTAATCTTCCTTTCGTTCTTCAGCCAAGCTATCGAGTGCAGGACAGAGAGAATCGTGGCTGGGAACATTTCGATGACTATTTCGTCTCACTCGTCTTGTCGTTCTCTAAATTCAAAGAACGGGAACGCTACAGCTACCGGAGAAAACCTTTTCTGAAATAATAATATTTCCGTAAGGATAAAAAGAGGAAATTTTTGAAGCTCTCTATATCTAGCGTACCTTCTGTTATACCTCCACCTGCATCAAGATATATTAAGCAGTACAGCAGTTGCGTGTAGATCGTTCAAAGTTGTAATAAAACTACTGTAAAATGTTACCACACATTTTTAATTAGCGGTCTGCGTAGAACATTAATAAATTTGCATAATGTGTAATGCAGATTAATAAATTTGCTCGTCCGGGAACGCTTCAATCCCCAGCTCCATTAGTTCTTTATTGCTGTGCTGAACTTCAAAAAACTTACTAGACTGAACTGCAATTGTAACTTACTAATTTAGTCATCATATGATTGATATAACATGATAAAGAAAAAAATAACAATAAGAACGATAAATTTAGTGATGATACGTAACTAAGAAAGACTAAAATGCACCGCAACTATATTGCAATCCTACCAAAGTAATGTGCAGTTAATGGTATATGAAATAACAATGTCTTCTTTTTTCTTAACTATCAAGCCCGGTAATCAAGTGGTAAACTGTTTACTTAGAAACCGAGAGATCTTTGGATCGAATCCCAGTCCAACAATGGAAATTTCTCAATCTGTCTTAAATCCAGCCTTCGTCGGGGGTTCGAGTCCTCCCTTGGGCATGGGTGTGTATTTTGTCCTTACGTTAATTTATCTTAGTTTGTATGTAAGCTACGGACTGATGACCACGCAGTTTGGTCCGATAGATTTACAAACATTTGAACATTTAAATCCAGCCTTCATCTGTCATTGTTTTTAAGATTCGCCAGGAATGACATTTCGTTCGAATTCCACGTTAAACGGTAGTTTTCCTTTCCGCCGTAGGATTACTGAGGTGGATGACGTATACTCAGGTTGTTCAAGTATCGTCCAGTTGACAGACTTCCACCAGACCGTTCAGGTAGATAACATTAAAGTTGTTATGATGTATGCACTGGACAGACAGCTTGTTCAGTTTTCCACCTCTTCCTCAGTTGTCCTACTTCTCTCCATATATGCCTAGATAGTTCTGCTTTCTTTCTTTTCAAAAACCAGTGGCAACGAAGCTTACACGATTCCCTACCTAGACGCTGTCCACATTCACAACTATGAAGAGACGGAGACACCCCCCCCTGCCCAGTACAGGCGTGAACAGGCAAATCGTTTGTAGAGGTGTACGTACCACTCCAACAAGACCTTGCCGCGAACATATCTCCAGAGAGCAATATACCGACTTATGTTAATTTGTAGCACTTATATTCGTCAAGACGTTTTGCTTGTATGTTATTATTGTAAGTGTGCTAATAATCACGCCCTTAAGTTAGTTTATAATTACCAAATACAAAGTGACAAAACGTTTCGTCGCAATGGGCCAGCTTACCGTAAACAGAATGTAGATGTTTCGAGAAATAGTTTGGTTTGACCCAAATGTCACGGTCTGTTCGAAGCCTAGGCCCGCAATTGGCAATTTATGTGATACCAGACTTTCTGAAATTAACTAACGTTGTTCTTCGTGAATACTTTCGCCAACCAATATTATTGCTGCTTATGCTGACGTCCCCAGAGAGACCGACATCGGCCGATTCCGTCTACGACCGAGATCGGCGGAGGACTGTCGATCTTACCAGATCAGTACGCACTAGGTATGTGGTAACAGTGCAGCCAGTCTTCTAGTCCGAACGCAGAGACTTTGGACGACTATCGGTCAAATTCCCATCAGTTTGAATCGACCGACATTCTCATACACGGAATATGAGTCAGTAGGAAACTGGTTAAGTATGAGAATGAATGATTTTGTGACATCCTGAGTATGAAATGTAAAATTTGGGTATAATTTGCATTAATTTTTTCATGCTCTGACTAAGAGGCGATCTCTAATATCCAAAGATACATCTACTTAGATGAGCGGTTCCAGTAAACATAATTACTATCTTCTGATCCTATAAAGGTCCAGCGAAGTATGACGATGTACTCCACAATGTAATACGTTATATCACAGACGCACAATTAGATGGCATGTCAAACGTAAAATAATTATTTACCTCATATTGCACGAAAATCTTACGACCCACATTACATGTCCACAGCAAACATACATGCAAGAACAATAACTCAGCTGAGTTCTGAACATCGTATTCTAAAACTCATTTTTTGTCATGTGTAACAGTGAAAGTTAATTGACATTTGTTGTTTCGTTCAATTTATTTGAAATTGTGCAGAGTTTTGTAATCCTTTTTGTCAATACTAGCGCGAATCATCTTGTGTATGTAACTGAATGTTTCATTCTAGGTCTCATATATTTGTAAAACTAGTATGATATACTGGTAACACGAGAAAGAGTGTACTTTACTCGCGACTTTCTTTTCGAAGCTTTCAGAGTCGTTTTAATAACAAAAGCAGGCAGCAAGATTCGTCTCCAAGGATAGCGGCATCGTGGAATCCTTCTCACCCACCGGATTCAAAATAGATTATAACCCCTTTGATTGAATATATTGTAATTTAACCCACCTTCATTTCTGAAATGGTAATTCCTGTCTTCTTGGCTATTCATGGTCGTTGGAATTCACTCAATGACGACGGCTGATATTTGTACCGGACCAGAATTGAAACCTCAACCAGTATTGTATCAGCTCTCTTAACCGCTTCGCCTATCGGGGAACGCTTTCTGTCATACGCACATTCCCAACTTGCCGAAAACTACGGGTGTAGCGCCCCCTGTCTATTTCACGCCTCGCTCACAGCTATACATGTATTCCCACAAGGGATCGGACGATTTTCGTGCGTCAACACTGAAACTGACGTCTGTACATCGAGGCACATGTTTGATGTATATGAAAGATAAGAAAGTAGATATAATAAGTACTCCTTAATTCCCCCAAAATCTGGGGAAGAAGATCGGTCACACCTGATCAAGCAGTCGGCCGATGTAATCGGGCGGTGTCTGACGAAGACTTGGCGATCGTCTTTGGTGTCACAGCAAACGCAGCCAGATCCAGATGATTCGCTTACAGTATTGTAAACAGAACATCTGGTAAACGTTCGTTGCATGAGGGCAAGCAAATCAAATTTACTTTGCGGGAATTCTCAAAACACCCGTAGCTCTCTTAACCGACCGCCGTTTTGTCGCTTATTGTTACAGTTACTCCAATTTTCTAACCTACAGATCTGGAACAGTTTCTGAGTAATAACTGCTTCTACTGACGTTATCTCTCTACTCTTTGTTTTGTTCATGGTTTACGGAAATGAACCGGAATGGGTGAAATAAATTCGGCAGACGTACGGACCTCTATGTAGTTCAGAATGGAGCTTTGAATACTCAGAGGCACAGCGACGAGATCCTTCTACCTTTTGTTGTGCCCTACACTCGTGCAGTAGCAGATGGGTTGCTTCTGGTGAACGATAAAGCCCGTCTTCACAGAGCTGCACTGGTGGACAACATGCTTGAACATAAATTTATGGATGTTATGTGCATTGATATGAGGTTTGCGACTGAGTTATAAACTTTTTGAAGTAATGTATACTGCAGCAGTCACTTTTTACAAATATTTTAATTAGCACGACTCGTTTCGACAGCAAGCTGGCTGGCATCATCATCTACATCTCCATACATACACCGAAATCCACCGTAAGGTGCGTTGCCGAGAGTACACAGTACCACTACTAGGCATTTCCTTTCCTATTCCACTTCCAAATAGAACGAGGAAAAAAAAGAATGCCTATAGGCCTCCGTACAAGCCCTAATTTCTCTTGTCTTTGTGATCACTACGCGAAATGTAAGTAGGCGGCAGCAAGATCGTACTACACTCAGCTTCAAATTCCGGCCGTCTAAATTTCCTCAACAGAATTTCACAAAAAGAACGTCGTCTTTCCTCCAACGATCCCCAATTGAGTTGTCGGAGCATTTCCGTGGCACTCGCGCATTGGTCAAAGCTACCAGTAACAAACCTAGCTGCTCGCCTCTGAACTGCTTCTATGTCCTCCTTTAAACTGATCTGCTGCGGGTCCCAAACACTTGAGCAATACTCAAGACGTAGTCGTACAAGCGTTTTATACGCGGTCTTCTTTACAGATGAAGTACATCCCAAAATTCTCCCAATAAACCTAAGTCGGCTGCCCGCCTTACAACTGTCCTTATACGTTCGTTCCATTTCATATCGCTCTGCAATGTTACGCCTAGATATTCGAACGACGCGACAGCATCAAGAAGCTCACTGCTAATGCTGTATTCGAACATTATGGGATTGTTTTTCCTACTCATGCACATCACCTTACATTATCTACATTGAGAGCTAGCTGCTATTCTTCACACCAACTAGAAATTTTGTCTAAGTCATCTTCTATGCTATTACAGTCAGTTAAAGACGACACCCTCCCATACACCACAGCACCATCAGCAAACAGCCGCAAATAACAAGTTACTCTGTCCATCAGATCATTTATATAGATGGAAAATGATAGCGGTCCTATCACACTCCCCTGGGGCACGCCTGACGATACACTCGTCTCTGATGAACACTCGCCGTCGAGAACAACGTACTGCGTTCTATTACTTAGGAAGTCTTCCAGCCAGTCACAAATCTGTGAACCTATTCCATAAGCTCGTATCATCGTTAGCAGTCTGCAGTGTGGCACTGAGTTGAACGCCTTTTTTGAAGTCGAGAAAAACACAATGCGCCTGCTGCCCTTCGTCCATGGCTCGCAAGATATCATGTGAGAAAAGAGCAAGCTGAGTTTCACATGAACGATATTTCCTAAACCCGTGCTGATTCACAGAGAGTATGAAATGAATGTAATGCGGAATCCCATTCGGCTGTAAGTTGTAAAAATTGCAATTACACCAACTTAATAGAGTATTTTAGAGGAAAATGTTTCGTGTTAGGCAGTACTTTGATATATTTACTAAAATATTGCACATGAATTATCTCTCACACAAAATATTTTATATACACTGAAGAACAAGGAAAAATGATAAAAAGGAAAAAAATGTAATTGTGGTATTGATAACAGAATATATAAGAAAAGTATGAATAGTTTAAAGCAATCGAGGAGGTAACAGTCGCAAGTCATTCTCATATCATACGGCAACTTTTGCAATAAAACTTTCGTAGAACAGTTTGTCCATACTCCCTGACGGTGTGAAATTATGTTCACGAATTTTACACCCTCCCGTAAACCATAGCAATGTCAGCAAACAGCCGCAAATTAGAACTTAGATCATTTATATAGATAGAAAATAATAGCGGTCCTATCACAGTCCCCTGGGGCACGCCTGACGATACACTCGTCTCTGATGAACACTCGCCGTCGAGAACAACGTACTGCGTTCTATTACTTAGGAAGTCTTCCAGCCAGTCACAAATCTGTGAACTTATTCCATAAGCTGGTATGGTATTTTCGTTAGCAGTCTGCAGTGTGGCACCGTGTCGAACGCCTGGTGCAAAGCCACGGCGCTGGACCAAGGCTACGGCCACACTTGCGTTTTTTTTTTTTTTTTTTTTTTTTAAGCTGGACGCTGAGCGTCTATAGAAGCAGCTTTAAAAGGCGCCAGGTGGTGGCCACATTCGTCCGCGTGTATACAGCGGCTTCTTACAGGCGTCCTACCGACCTAAGACGTGAATGGGGCCACATTTGGTTCAGTAGCGTTTCAGACCTGCATGGGTGACATCGCAGCATTGAGAAATGAATGTATTAAGTAAACAGTCTGCAACAATAGTATGTGCTGCATTGTTACTGATTCGACGGAGACGACGTAGACAAAAAAAGACGCATTTGGATTCATCCAATAATTGAAGACAGATCAGAGAGGGGAAAATTAACTCTGATACACAACAAACTTAAAGAAAACCCTGGAAAGTTTTTTGAGTACTACAGGATGTCTATTAAGTCATACGAAACTCTGCTGTCTAATGTATCGAGTGCTATTACTGGATGTACAGATTGAGTTGAAGAAATACTATCAGTTACTCTAAGGAAGGGGAAGTTTTATTACTTATTTTATTATTTGTTTACATTGTATAAAATGACAGCTAGCCAACTGTCTCTTCTTTTTTTTGTCTGTTTTTATAATCCACATTTCGAATGTCGTATAAAAATGGTCGAGCTTGAATTTCTACGTTCGCTATCAAGTTCAATTTTTTCCATCTCACTCATCTCAGTCATCTGAAGATCAAAACCAACTGCAGAACGATCTGAATAAGATATCAGTATGGTGTAAAAATTGGCAATTGGCTCTAAATAATGAGAAGTGTGAAGTCGTCCACATGAGTACGAAAAGAAATCCGTTAAACTTTGTTTACAACATAAATCAATCAAATGTGAATGCCGTAAACTCCACAAAATACCTAGGAATTACTATTACCTCAGACCTAAACTGGAAAGAACACGTAGATAATATCGTGGGAAAGGCGAACCAGAGACTACGTTTTATTGGCAGAACCCTTGCGAAACTCCAATCACCAACATTCTCCTCCGAATGCGAAAATATATTGTTGACTCCCACTTACATAGGTAGAAATGATCATCAGAATAAAATACGAGAAATCAGAGCTCGAACAGAGAGATTCAGGTGTTCTTTCTTCCCGCGCGCTATTCGAGAATGGTATGGGAGATAAATAGTATAATTGTGGTTCTGCCAGGCACTTAAATGTGATTTGCAGAGTATCCCATGTAGATGTAGATGTAGATCGAAAAAAAACTGTAATAACACTTGACTACACACACTACTCTGCGTTGACAGACTGCACAGATAGTACTGAGTTCACGTGGGAACGCAAGGTGAGAAGCGTCTTTTGACGCAGCGAATGGGCCCCGGCCCATCCGACTTGCGTCTGACCTTGAGGATGCGCCTTCCCGTCTGACGCTGGCAGAAAAAGACGCTGTGTGCGGCCACTACCGACCTTCTCCAGCCTGCCTGTAACTGTGGCGTCTTTTGACGCTGAGCGTCCAGCTTCAAAAAACGCACGTGTGGCCGTAGCCCAAGGCAGACGGCAGCGCTGGCGTCGCCTTTGCCGCTGGTGCCGCGGCCGCCTTTGCCGGCGGCTGGCGTCGCGTCTCGGCGCCGGCGCTGGGCGAGCGTTTATTAACAGTCGGCCGGCCGCGACTGCTGACAGCACAGCCGTAAACACGGCCAGCTCGCCCATTCACCGACTACTGAGCGGCCGCGACACACACTCCACTCCACTGTGCACTCTTCCAACTGGAGGCTACTCGCGCTCCAGAATACTCTATCCTACAACTGTGGAGGCTCGTCAGATGCTTTCACAAATATATACATCTTACAAAATAGCCTGAATGTATGTATGTTTCACATCTCCTCCTAAACTACTGGACTGATTTGAACCAAACTTGGTACACATGTTCCTTTCTAACAAAAATGTTTGTTAAGTTTATGGGACTCAATCACGGGGTCATCAGTCCCTAAACTTACAAACTACTTATCAACTACCTTATACTAAGGACGACACAAATATCCATGCCCGAGAGGGGACTCGTACCCCCGACCGTAGTGGCCGTGCAGACCGCGACTGGAGCTCCTCGGCCACCGCGGCCGGCCCTTACTAACAGCTAACAGTAGATGTCGGGATGAGATATGACGTCACAAACAATGACACCACCGTCATCATCATCATTAGAGACTGATTATGCCTTTCAGCGTTCATTCTGGAGCAAATTACCTCTAATAAAATTCCTCCATTATCCCCTATTCAATGCTAGCATTGTTGCCTCGTCTGATGTTATGCCTTTAATTTCAAAATCATTCTGCACCGAATCTAAGTACTTTCTTCTTGGTCTACCTCGACTAACAATGAGAAACAAAGAGAAATATAAATGACAGAAGTATAAATCAGGAGATGTTCGAATTAGAGTATCGCGGAAAGGGCCCTGCGGTCGCGGTCGCCATGTCCTCCCTCGGGTTCAATAAATAAATAATAATAATAATAATCATCATCATTTGAGACTGATTATGCCTTTCAGCGTTCTGTCTGGAGCAAAGTACTTCTAATAAAATTTCTCCATGATCCCCTATTGAATGCTAACATTGTTGCCTCGTCTGATGTTATGCCTTTTACTTCAAGATCATTCTCCACCCAATCTAAATACTTTTTTCTTGGTCTACCTCGACTCCTCTTACCCTCCGCTGCGTGTAACATGATCCCCCCAATCACAGTCTGTTCGCTCTTACTGCTTCATCTATGGTGTTCATTCCCAGTTTTTCTTCGATTTCCGCATTATGGACACCCTCCTGCCATTGTTCCCATCTATTAGTACCTGCAATCATTCTTGCTACTGTAACCTATACCTTATGAATAAGGTAACCGGTATCCAGCCAACTTTCACTCCCATACAACAAAGTTGGTCAAAAGATAGAGCGGTGCACCGCTAACTTAGTTTTGGTACTTACTTCCTTCTTGCAGAAGATAGTAGATCTTAGCTGAGCACTCACTGCGTTAGCTTTGCTGCACCTCGATTCCAGTTCAAAAGGTTTGTATAGCTTATGGGACTTAACTACGGGGTCATCAGTCCCTAAACTTACAAACTACTTATGAACTAACTAAGACTAAGAGCGGCACAAATATCCATGCCCGACGGGGGATTCCAACCCCCGACGGTAGTGCCCGTGCAGACCGTGACTGGAGCGCCTCAGTCCCCTCGGCCACCGCGACCGGCCAGTTCTTTCACTATGTTGCCATCCTGTGAGAAAGTACATCCCAGGTACTTGAAACTATCTACCTGTTCTTTGTTCCTCCTATTTGGCACTCAATCTCTCTAAATCTCTTTCCCACAGACATTACTTTCGTTTTGGAGACGCTCATCTTCATATCATAATCCTTGGACCTCTGATCGAGCTCTGTAATATTAGTTTGCAACCTTTCAATCCACTCCCATGAACCACAGACATTGCCGAGGTGGGGTGGCTTGCGTGTCTCAACGATACAGATAGCCGTACCGTAGGTGCAACCACAGCGGAGGGGTATCTGTGGAGAGGCCAGACAAACGTGTGGTTCCTGAAGAGGGGCAGCAGCCTTTTCAGTAGTTACAGGGGCAACAGTCTGGATGATTGACTGAGCTGGCCTTGTAACATCAGCTAATGTGGCTTTGCCACACAGCTACTGCGAACGGCTGAAAGCAAGGGGAAACTACAGCCGTTATTTTTCCCGAGGACATGCAGCTCTACTGTATGAACATATGATGATGGCATCCTCTCGGGTAAAATATTCCGGAGGTAAAATAGTCCCCCATTCGGATCTCCGGGCGGGGACTACTCAGGAGGATGCGATCATCAGGAAAGACATTACTGGCATTCTACGGGTCGGAGCGTGGAATGTTAGATCCCTTAATCGAGTAGGAAAATTAGAAAATTTAAAAAGGGAAATGGATAGGTTGAAGTTAGATATAGTGGGGATTAGTGAAGTTCGGTGGCAGGATGAACAGGATTTCTGGTCAGGTGAGTACAGGATTATAAATACAAAATCAGTTGGGGGTATCACAGGAGTAGGACTGATAATGAATAAGAAAATAGGAATGCGGGTAAGGTACTATGACCAGCACAGCGATCGCATTATCATTGTCAAGATAGATACGAAGCCAACACCGACAACAGTAGTACAGGTTTATATGCCAACTAGCTCTGCCGATGATGAGGAGATCGAAGAAATATATGAGGAGCTAAAGGCAATTATTCAGACAATTAAGGGAGAGGAAAACTTAATTGTTATGGGAGACTGGAATTCGGTAGTAGGACAAGGAAGGGAAGGGAAGATAGTGGGTGAATATGGTCTGGGCAAAAGGAATGAAAGAGGAAGCCGCCTGGTAGAATTTTGCACGGAACATAATTTAGTTATAACAAACACCTGGTTTAAGAATCACAAAAGAAGGTTGTATACGTGGAAGAGACCAGGAGACACCGGGAGATACCAGATAGATTTTATAATGGTAAGACATAGATTTCGGAACCAGGTTTTGAAGTGTAGGACATACCCAGGGGCAGACATAGACTCTGACCATAACTTGTTGGTTATGAACTGTAGGCTGAAACTGAAGAAACTACAGAAAGGTAAGAAAATAAGGCGATGGGACCTAGATAAATTGAAGGAACCTGAAGTTCTTAAGAATTTCAGAGGGAGCTTCAGGCAACAATTGACAGAAACAGGGGAAAATAAAACAGTTGAGGAGGAATGGGTAAAATTGAGAGATGAAATAGTGAAGGCAGCAGAGGACAAAATAGGTAGGAAGGCAAGACCTACAAAAAATCCTTGGATATCACAGGAGATACTAAATTTAATCGATGAAAGGAGAAAGTATAAAAATGCAGTAAATGAAACAGGCAAAATGGAGTACAGACGACTAAGAAATGAGATTGACAGGAAGTGCAAAATGGCTAAGCAGGAATGGCTAGAAGGCAAATGCAAGGATGTAGAAGAATGTATAAATAGGGGAAAAATAGATACAGCCTACAGAAAAATAAAAGAAACATTTGGAGATAAGAAAAACAGCTCTATGAATATCAAGGACACTGATGGAAAACCAGTTCTCAGCAAAGAAGGGAAAGCTGAAAGGTGGAAAGAGTATATAGAGGGGCTCTACAAAGGAAATGAACTTCGAGACACTATTGTAGGAAGGGAAGAGAACGTAGATGATGATGATGATGAAATAGGAGATACTATACTGAGAGATGAATTTGACAGAGCACTGAAAGACCTAAGTCGAAACAAGGCCCCTGGGGTAGATGATATCCCGTCAGAGCTACTGAAGTCTCTGGGAGAACCAGCCATGACAAAATTGTTTCACATTGTGTGTAAGATGTATGAGACAGGTGAAGTACCCTCAGACTTTAAGAAAAATGTTATAATCCCCATTCCAAAGAAAGCGGGTGCAGACAGGTGTGAAAACTACAGAACCATCAGTTTGATAAGTCATGGTTGCAAAATATTAACACGAATTATATACAGAAGGATGGAAAAGCTGGTAGAAGCCGACCTCGGGGAAGATCAGTTTGGGTTCAGGAAAAATGTAGGAACACGGGAGGCAATACTCACTTTACGGCTTATCCTAGAAGATAGATTAAGAAAAGGCACACCTACATTTCTAGCTTTTGTAGATTTGGAGAAGGCTTTTGACAATGTTGATTGGAATAAACTCTTTCAAGTTCTGAAGCAAGCAGGAGTAAAATATAGGGAGCGTAAGGTTATTTACAACTTGTACAAAAACCAGACAGCGGTTGTCAGAGTTGAAGGGCATGAAAGGGATGCAGTGGTTGGAAAGGGAGTAAGACAGGGTTGTAGCCTTTCCCCAATGTTGTTCAATTTGTACATTGAGCAAGCTATAAAGGAAAGCAAGGAGAAATTTGGAGAAGGAATTAAAGTTCAGGGTGAAGAATTAAAAACATTGCGTTTTGCCGACGACATAGTGATTCTGTCAGATACAGCAAAGGACCTGGAAGAGCAATTGAACGGAATGGACAGTGTGCTGAAAGGTGCATATAAGATGAACATTAACAAGAGTAAAACTAGGGTAATGGAGTGCAGTGTAAGAAAATCAGGTGATGCTGAAGGAATTAGATTAGGTAACGAAACAATAAAGGAGGTAGATGAGTTTTGTTACTTGGGCAGTAAAATAACAAATGATGGTCGCAGTACAGATGATATAAAATGCAGAATGGCAATGGGTAGAAAGGCGTTTTTGAAAAAGAGAAATTTGTTAACATCGAATATTGATTTAAGCCTAAGGAAGTCCTTTCTGAAGGCATTTGTATGGAGTGTTGCCTTGTATGGGAGTGAAACATGGACGATAAGCAGTGTGGACAGAAAGAGGATAGAGGCTTTTGAAATGTGGTGCTACAGAAGAATGCTGAAGATTAGGTGGGTGGATCGCGTAACTAATGAGGAGGTACTGAACCGAATTGGGGAGAAAAGAAATTTCTGGCATACCTTGACTAAAAGAAGGGATAGATTGGTAGGACACATTCTTAGACATCAAGGAATTGTGAATTTAGCGTTGGAGGGAAGTGTGTGGGGTAAAAATCGCAGAGGGAGACCAAGAGACGCGTATAGTAAGCAGATTCAAGTGGATGTGGGTTGTCGTTCTTATGAGGAGATGAAAAGGCTTGCTCAGGATAGAGTAGGGTGGAGAGCTGCATCAAACCAGTCTCCGGACTGAAGACCATAACAACACAAACCTTTCAATCGAATCGGCCATTACGACTAAGTCATCCGCATATGCGAGAGCCGGCCGCGGTGGCTGAGGGGACTGAGGCGCTTCCGTCACGGTCTGCACGGCCACTACGGTCGGGGGTTCGAATCCCCCCTTGGGCATGGATATTTGTGTCGTCCTAGTTCGTAATTAGTTCATAAGTAGTTTGTAAGTTTAGGGACTGATGACCCCGTAGTTAAGTCCCATAAGCTTTACAAACATTTGAACATATGCGAGACTGCTTATTTCGTTTTCACCTATTTTAATCCCGTCCTGCCAGTCTACTGTTTTCAACATATGATCCGTGAATAGTATGAACAATAGTGGTGACAGGTTACAGCCTTGTCTTACCCCTGAAACTACCCTCAACCATGAGCTTAATTTGCCATCTACTCTAACAGCTGCCTGACAAGTCTATGTAAATTCCTTTAATTGCCTGCAGAAGTTTGCCTCCTATACCATAATCCTGTAGAACTCGCAGTAGCTTCCTCCTAGGGATACGGTCCTTAGCCTTTTCTAGATCTATGAAACATAGATACAATTCCCTGTTCCACTCATAGCACTTTTCCATTACCTGCCGTAAACTAAAGATCTGGTCCAAATGGCCGCATCATGCGATAATATTCTACATCTGCTCCTAAACCAATGGACCGATTTCAACCAAATTTAGTGCAAATCAGTTGCTATGGTTACGAAAACCATCTACAATACACAGATCATACAATATCATGTCATAAATAATGAAAACTGCCTCATCTTGCAGCGCATGATACCGTGATTTTATTCGTCAATTACTTATTTGACAAGGAAAGCACTAAGCGACTTGCAATAATCTTTGAACTTTCAAATCTTTACGAAACTTTTTCTCGCTGACAACCCCAACAAAATGACGAAAAAAAAAGTTTATCGCTTACTACTTTTCTGATTCTCATGATGTATATTTACGTCATTTGGCATGACGTTACAAGTTATTAGTTCTACACTGTAAATTGTATTAGCGAGACCAAATCAAATGTTTGCTAAGCTTAAGGGATTTAACTGCGGGGGTCATCAGTCCCTAAACTTACAAACTACTTATGAAATACCTTATACTAAAGACGACACAAACGTCCATGACCGAGGGGGGATTCGAACCCCCGACCATAGCAGCCGTGCAGACTGTGACTGGCGCGCCGCTGACCGCTCGGCCACTGCGGCCGGCACGAGACAGTTCACACACAGTACAGAACATGTGCTGTATGTATTTTGTATCTTGAACGTACCTACAACCTTCCGTCTGAAAGGAATAGTATGTGTGGAAAATCATTTCCATGTGCCTCAACGCACATCGGGCTGCCTCTGAGACACGAGCACTAAAATCGCAGTGCTAACAACTCTTCATCCGTACGCTGCTCCAGTCTTTCCAAGTCTAACTGGGCTCTGCATACACGATACTTTTGAGACGGCTCCGTCACCAGAAATCGCACGAACTGAAATGGCCCTCGTCTCATCCATCGACCAGGGCAGACCCGACTGTGTCCGGACGTTAATGGCGAAGTGGACTCGAGCAACAGCATGTAGTAAGTAACCACATATCCCTTCGAATGATCAATGACACAATGTGAAGAACAGTGCCACCCTCTAGGAGGAAACGTGGTTGCATGGTAGTTGGTTGGTTGGTTGGTGATTTGGGACAGGGGTACTACACTGTGTAGGTCATCAGACCACAACTTGGGAGGGGAAGGAGTGAGGATAGGACAGAAGGGGAAGGGAAAGGAAATGCAGTGCAGGGAGGAAAGAAAGAAGAAAGACTGCATTATCTCGGGGGCCCGTGCTCGCCACGCACGTACTCACGTAAGAACCGTGAGCCCCCTGGGGGTGCATGGTACTCCGCGGTCTCTGAAACAAAGTACGACTGAATAAATGGTCACTAACATGGAAGCCATGCATTTCCGAACTCATTCTCCTCAATCAGTACTAGAGTTTGTACAGGTTGGAAGAAATCGCCCTGTATATGGTGGAAAGCTAATCGGAAAAAGCTAAAGGACTTGTAGTGGGAGGAGAAACAATCTACACTATCAAATATGCAGATGGTATGACTGTACTACCAGAAACAGAAGAAAAGCTCCAGGTAATATTGGAGAATATTGTAACGGTAGGTGAAGAGTTTGGAATGAAAGTGAACATTGATACGAACAAAGTGATGAAAATCGAATAATAAGGTGAAATCGCGAATGTATTACTACATGGAAGTGTATTAGAACAGGTTAAATCATTGCCGCGGTGGAATAGTCGAGCGTTCCAAGGCGCCTAGCTTCGGAGGGCGCCGCTGCTCATGGTCGGAGTTTCGTGTCCTCATTCGGGCATGGGTGTATTTGTTGTCCTTAGCATAAGTTAATTCAATTAGTTTGTAAGCCTACGGATCGATGACCAGAGTAGTTAAGTCCCACAGATTTACAAACATTTCAGTTGTTTTGCTAAATTATTCTAGTACTTGGGAAGCCTGATGACTTCCAGCAGAAATGTTCAGAAAATTTTTAGAATGTCATGTCAACCACAGCTGCTCAATTTATTAGCTCAAAGCTACCGGTTTCGGTTAATGAACTTTGATTCCAGTAACTAATCGTTACAAATTGGAAAAACATATCTACCAAGTGAAGTATAATGCCAAATATACGTTTTAATTTTTTTCGAGATTAGAACATGTCATACTAATCAACTGGCTAAGCTCTGCTGGCGATTGATAATAGTTTATCAACTGAAACCGGTAGCTTTCAGCTAATAAATTAAGCAGCTGTGGTCAACATGACAAACTACAAATATTTAAAAGCTGATAACCCCAATCTTTTTACTTTCCTTGTTTAGAAGAAGTGAGACACAGAAACTCCATGGGAAAGGAAGCATTCGGGAGAGTGAATAATTTTCTTACAGCCAGGAGGATCCCCATTAATTTCCGGAAGAAGTTTGGCAAATGTTCGTGTGCACCATGGTGTTTTACGGTTCTGAAATGTGGATACTTCGACAGAAAAAAAAATTTTTTCAACTTTTGAATATGGTTGTGGAGAAACTGGAATTAACGGACAGAATGAAAAAGGAAAAGATGTTGAGCAGGGTGAAAGAGGAAAGGAACTTCATGATACAGAAGAGGCAAATATCTTATCTTGGGTGGGACACGTATTACGCAGGAACTGTTTATTGCAGAGGATAATGAAGACAAAAGTTTAAGTAAATTGGGAAATGGAAGAAGAACATTTGGAATTATAAAAGATGTGAAGACAGAAGTTACAAGCAAATAAGGGAGTATTCCCGGGACAAAGCGGTATGGAAGACGCCCAGTTCATGCCTGTCTGAGGACAGCTTTGCTAGCGTTTCTCTCTCTCAACCGCATCCTAATTTACAACCCGCCGTCTTTAGATCTCCGCTGAGCGAGGCGGCACTGTGTTTAGTACGCCGGACTGGCTTTCGTGAGGACAGCGATCTAAATCCACCTCCGGCCATCCACACTTTTTCCGCAGTTTCGCTAAATCACTCCAGGGAAATTCCGGAATCATTCCCTTACAGCGGCACGGCCGATTTCCTCCCCTCCTCTTATCAAAAGAACCCGAGCTTCCGTCTCTAATGACCCCTGTGTCGACCGGGCGTTAAACACTAGTTTTCCATCTCTCTTTCTTTCCTGAGATCTCCATTAACCTGTTCCTAGGCGACCCAACTGGTCTTTTTGCAGGTACCTCGAATCTCAAAATACTGTCGTAGAGTTCGAGTCAGCTCCATTCGTTTCGCACGACTTAACCACCCACAGTACTCATTCTTCCCTCCATGATCAAGGTCACCTGCAGAACTCTCCTTACATTTTCGTTTCTCAGTGTCCTGGTTTCCGTCAGCTTTCACTTGCTTGTATTTGACTCTCTTCTCCCTTAATTATACGTCATGGGTAGCAGAAGATACAGTTTTAATGTCTTCTCCCAAATAAGGTTTCCTGCTTGCTGGAAGAAGCCAGATCTTTTTGCTGCTCTATTTAAAACATCTACTTTGGCACTTCCATCACTTCCTAAGACAGTACCCAGATAACTGAAAGTTTTTACACGTTCGGCCATCTGGTTTAGTGAAATACAACGAGAAGCACCCGAATATCTCCCACACGCCATAAGGACTACATTTAGTTACTCATGGAATCGAAACATACACCAGTCTTACGAAAGTCAAGTGAAACGCTGTGAGATCTTCACACGTAATCTCCAGTCACATTCTTTCGATATCGCTGATATCCGACTCTGGAAAAAGCTGACCTGCACTCTTTGCATAATTCAATACCCTGCTGGTTTTAATAAGACGTCGAAGTTCTTCCCTCTGTTATCCTAGAAACTTTTTGCTCAAAAATTGACGTTTATGGGCAACTACCCTTCTGTCAAATAGTAAGGCCAGTGCTCCTGACAGTTGTTGTTCTGAGGTTTGATTCCATTTCCAGGATGGTGCTCAAAGACCACACAATGATGAACACACCAGATGTATTGAGCAGCATTGGCCCTTAATGTTTTATTAATAAATAACAGATCGATTTCAATCACATAGTGACTATCTTCAGTATCCTTCAAAAAAGCATTGTGAATGCCCTGAATGCCAAGCATTCACAATGCTTGTTTGAAGGATACTGAAGATGGTCACTATGTGATTGAAATCGATCTGTTGTTTATTAATAAGACATTAACGGCCAATGCTGCTCAATACATCTGGAGTTGTTGTTCTTTTCTTTCTTCCTCGACCCAGTTTCTCTTTGCATGTATTCCATAACTATGTGTCATCACATTGTTCTTTCCCTCTTACACCATTCCCACTGCTGCTAGCACTTATAATAAAAAACGTAACGCACTGTAATTTTTTGTGACTCCATCGGAAGGCTCACAGCAATATACGAACATAAACTGCGTGTTTGATTTGATCAGTGGTATTATATTTTGTTATTTTATAAATGTAGTATACATGGTGACTGTATTAAAAAATGGAAGAGGGGAGAAATCAGAATCTTTAGAATGGCCTTAGATTTAACCACAGGGCGTCAACACGATCCCATTCCTTCTTGTGAATGCTACAGGCAGGAAGATGTTACAGCATGTTCGTCTGTAGCCGTGGGAGATATCAAGAAACGACGAGAGCCTCCAGCAGTCCCTTACCAACGGGACACTCAAACTCTAATAGTGGCGACACGTAAAATAATATCAACTGTCGCATGATTGTACAGCGTCAGGAGAAATAGGAATATATGAAAAACTTTTTATTGTATTATACCAAAATAATGAGTATGGTTTACTTATAAGCGCACGGAGCTAATATAAAACTAGGAGTTAAATTACGATAACAATCTTATCCGAGGAGTGTAGACAACGCTGGAAGTATATTCTTAAAATCTTTTTACAATCAATTATTGGTCTTCTTGCACATATACAGGAATAAGTCCTTGATTTAAAACACTATACACTTCTTTTCCCAAGAAGAGTTATTCATAGAAGACTTAGGCAAATAAACCTTATTGGAAAAAAGTGCATAAAGTTCGTATTTTGAGATCGCCTCTTACATCTAAGGATGCCAGGTAACCATAAATTATAAAATAGTTTCTTTTTAAAGGAATATAAATGTGTGTTTGCACTTTTAATGATTGAAGTCTCCTGGTCAATATGATCTTCGCCAAAATATCTCTAAATCAGTAATTTTAATCGATGTAAATGTGTAGCCACGTAAGGATGATGGATGTAAAATGACATTTACTTAGCTTCGCATAGTCGAACCAAAGACGCGGAGAGGTGTTTTGTGGTATGGCACTACGAGTCTGCCCTTAAAGCCAGTCGTGGTTGCCATCAAGAGGTAAACAGATTTCTGGATCGGTGGTTTCACACCAGTGTCATATCCTGGTGTTGTGCTTCTGAAATTCACGTTGACAAATTCTTTGTGGTAAATGCCATGCTGCCTTTTATCCACAGGAAATGCACAGGCAGTACCCCAAAAATCTGTCCGTACTGCATTCCATTACCGTCTTACTCAGTCAAGTCATTTTTTCTCCATGTTGACAAGCAATTCGATCACTGCTGGCATCGAAATGAAACGGTCTGCAACACACAGTAGCTAAATAGGCATCCCGCCCCATTCAACGAATAGTTGGTGCTCCAGAAACAATTGGAATACAGAGTACATTACTCGGAACAGGTGTAGGCCGGTTTTACATCACGGCGATAAGATCTCCAAGGTATAAATAAAAAGTAAATAAATAGCTGTTCACTCCAGTGGTGTCACTGGTGTCCACTTGAGTGCCCGGCCCCCTTCCCCTCTCTTGTCACACAGGACACGATACATTATTGATGCCTCCCCCCCACTCCAGAAACAAACTTAATAATACAATGTATAGAAGTTACACTTAACACTAATATAAGTAATATTGTGTCCAACCTTAAAATATTTCTTATGAATACCAACTGCCCAACGACAATTCTACAAAAAACTAGGGATAAGTAGGGTAACCGGCTCAGGTTAGGCTCTACATTTTGTGTCAAAAAAATCCGGTCAAGTTTTTTTCCTGCAGAGTCATGTTTTTCCTGGAGAACATATGGCGCCCTTCTGCAAATGGCGTTGTGGCATCACAGATCCCCTTGCACCCCCTCCCTCCCCTTAGCTCTTAGCACGCCACTGGTTCACTCTGTCACTAAAGTGTGTACTGCAGTAGTGCCAGTAAATTCAAGTAGTAGTGGTGTGTTCTCAGTAGTAGTGTTTATACTCCAGTCTGAATGCATTACCAACTTCTCTTTATCTGCAATGGTTTGTTAATGCCGGCCGCGGTGGCCGAGGGGACTGAGGCGCTTCAGTCACGGTCTGCACGGCCACTACGGTTGGGGGTTCGAATCCCCCCTCGGGCATGGATATTTGTGCCGTCCTAGTTCGTAAGTAGTTCATAAGTAGTTTGTAAGTTTAGGGACTGATGACCCCGTAGTTAAGTCCCATAAGCTTTACAAACATTTGAACATTTTTTTTTTTTTTTTTTTTTGGTTTGTTAATGATTCGCTTGAAATGATGGAATATTTAAATATCAGATAAATTGTGGAAGTACTTCACTGCACACAGAAAACAGTGAAACAGTCAGATACAAGTTTCTCCTGCTTAGTTTGCTAGTAGTATCAGCAACATCAAAATTTCCGCGTCTTTGTACACACTCATTACGCTATAATGATTTTAAATAATTTAAAGTTGAGCTATTCAATGAGAAAGTCATACAATAAGTGCAAACTTAAAGAGCAATTTACTTCGATTAACTAATGAATACATTCTCTAATTTTGTGCACACGGTTTGTTTTCTGTATTTTACATACACCAGTAATTTAAATGGAAAAAAAAGGGAAAAAGGTTATTTTTAACTTTACAGTAATCACTGTTCGGAAATGCATCATCTTAACAGATGTGTTCTGTTGTTAATAGCCACGTAAAATGTTCTTAGTCTATGAATGATAACAATGTCATACCGCTGAAGACCAGAATTAAGAAATCATGTAGAGCAGAGTCAGAATTTTTTTAATCGTGCAATGTTGTCATTGTTATCTTTGTTTACACAACATATGATTTGCTTTAATACATTTTGATCCAAGTCAGGTTACTTCAGTTTTCTTTAGGAATATCACTGTGATAGGGATAACGTACAATAAGTTTTGCAGAGTATGTGTTGTGTACTTTGTATGTGCAATACCGTAACACTAAAATGATCGTTATGAACCACGCAACGTAAGTTCCATGATGTGACCTCGACATCGTGTATCTTACGTTGCGTGATCTGAGGCTTTATCGCCGTATGTGATGCTTCCAATGTTCTCCGCTGTACTGTCCGATCCATACGTCGAAGTTTCCACGATTTTCGGTGAACAGCCTTCCGCCATCCTCAGGTAGTAAAAATGGAATCTTTACCGGTTTCCGCAAATACTTCTCATGTTGAGATATGCTTAATCCACTAAAAAACTTTGTTAACATCATGAAGTTATTTAACATTTAAATGAAAGTAATACACTTTGCTGTATCAAAGACGCTGCTATATGAAAAAATTATTTATGAATTACGACAGGCCTGTTTCAGCACAATAGCCATCTTTATTTCCTTGAATCGTCGTTATCGTATTTTCTGTCATGAGGATTTGACTATTTTATTGCTGTTAATAGTGAAGACAGTATCGCATCTACGCTATAAAAGAGACGACTATGACCTCTTCGGTTTAATTCCGTTTCCGTTTTGACATCTAACAGTCGAAACACGTCTGCAAATTTGCGTCATCGGCTCATAACGGTTTGAGTCTGTGCTCTGTCCTCTTCTTTCGTTTTGCAATTACATTTTACCATGGTAATGGAAACCCGCGTAAGCAGACAACCTAATGTCGCATATTAAATAGTTTATTGAAACATTTTCTCAAGTCTGTGTTGTCATCGTCAATGAACGGCCTGATCACCTGTTTACTGGGGAGGTTTCTCAACAGCAAGGTTCTTAGCATGCGTAAAACATCGGAAATGAGGAACAATTATGATAATGAAATCTGTAGTTATTAAAATGCTGCAGGGAAATATTCCTTGGCATGAAGAATGTACAGCAGATACAAATTAATGATGGCAAGAGCTGACCTGGTGGCATTTTCACCGAATTATTGGAAAGCATAGGATCACGTTATTTGCATTTGCGTTAGACTTTACTATCTTTTGTACATTAGAAGTTTGGAATTAAGACACAAAATGTCCTCCAGGGGAAAGCTTTCCGTTATGCACACGTTTATGGTTTCATTCATATCCGAGAAGACCAGTTAGTAGTGCGCCCGAGTTATCAAAATTGAAAGATACTAAATGTGCGGTATTCAATGTTCACTTCCACTGCAGGTACTCTTCCCTGGCCAATAAACTAATCAAGAATATTGCAGCAATTATACACGTTTATATTGTAACAGTTTAACTAGTATCTCTTAATGAGTTTCTGGTTCGAGCTAAGGAGATCTCAGCTTTTTCACGTTCTCGATTCCTTTAGTTTTTCGCTTTTTCTGCATTTTGTCGTTCTTAAAAATAAGCGCCCCATCTTCAATCAGAAACTAGATCTACAATCTGTCTGAATAGAGGAAAGGAAAGAAAGAGAGCAGAAGTTTTGAGGACACATTTTCGAGGATAGCATATTCGGCTAGGACATATCTAACGAAAATCGGAAATGATGCCTACTACAGAGTTCTGTCGCTGAAAGAGATTACAGTATTTTTAATAGAGTGAGTTACAATGTTGCATCATAATTTTAAAAACAAGGGCCTATCTTCTTGATTCTATAAAAGATGTAAAGAGTTGCCCTATGTGATACATAGGAACACGGTAAACTCCAATAATGTGATCTTTTAAAGCAGGCACCGGAAATGTTGTCTTCTCAGTTTCGCGAAGAAAATAATGTAGTTAATTTATACGAAAAATACTGGATACACACCAAAAAAAAAAAAAAAAAAAAATCACACATTCCAGGATATTGGGTAGTAACGATGAAATTTGTAAGAATGTAGACAAGTTAATAGAATCAATAAGAAAAGTCAGAGCATTATTCTTTTGTTATTTCTAGGTAATGGTTGACTGTTATTTTAATATTTTCTTTATTCAAAAGGCCGAGAAACATTTACAAACGAATATGATAATAAACCTAAAAATAACAGGATGTCCATTTTAAATAAAAAGATTTACAGATGGAAGGATTCCAAGGAAGAAGGGAAAAGGCATCATGAAAGTACACGGAGGAGAGGAAAAAGAAACCGAGTTAAGGTAGAGAAATAGTCGAGTGAATGAAAGAGAAAACAACAGAATATGGAATACTTGCTTGTGCTAATGATGAAGTGGACGAGGAGGAAGAAGGGAATGAAAAAGACACTTGCTGTGCACCAGTGACGAACTATGGTGAGCGGGGGAATCGACCTGGCCTCTCGTCCTGGGGAGCCTCCAAATCTCCAGAGCTCCAGGATGTCGAGGTTCCGCAGGACCTGATCATTTTGAGATAGAATTCTAAACAATGTCAAAATACGTTCATTGCATAAGAGGCCGTCTACCTTCGAGGGCCCATACATATGCGCAATATAACCTCTGGTACTTCAGTCGCCGAACTGAGGCAGTGTGGATAAACAATGCCACAAGCTGAAACGTTCGGCAGAGGCCTAGTGAACGGCCTGATCACCTGTTTACTGGGGAGTTTTCTCAACAGCAAGGTGCTCAGCATGCGTAAAACATAGGAAATGACGAACAATCATGATAATGAAATCTGTAGTTACGGACACAATTACGCACTCATTCTTTCCTGCTCCTCGTGAGACGACTGCCGTAGATGCATCTGAAGGGGGGAAAATGGAACAAATATATAAAACTATCTACCAGTGATATTCCCAGACGAGTAGGACTACTTTTTTTTCCAGCCCAGTTGGAACAACCACTCGTCTGAGGAGTCATATGAACTGCTGCTTCTACTACTGTTGACGCTAATAACTAAACTCTCTTCGTAAGCTTATACAGTTTTTTTCACACGCACTCAAACTTGTATTGCAATTACAATTACAATTTTTTTTTTTTTTTTTTTTTTTTGCAAAACATTCGCTAGAAATACATGAGTTTCCAACCTGAGGCCTTCATTTTTTCCGTCTGGAGGCTCCGGCAGCCTTCATGTTGACGCCACGTCGCAAATTTGTCGCAAGTGATCATAACAGAGGGCAAACGGTCACCAGTGCTGGCACCATGGCGCGGGTCTTATTTTGTTGTAATGTCGCCCCCTGGCGTCGACACTTTCAGCCCGTCTCTGCCGTACACCCATCCTCTTATCTAATCATTTTCTTGCCGCCGTGAATCCATCACCCTGAAATTTAAGGCTGAAGAAAGTTTGGATCGTTTAAAAGGAACCACGGGTAGAATGAAACTGACATCTGAAAATGCAGGCAGTTGCAGATACACGCAGGCCATTATGGCAGCTCTTTAATCAGTTTATGGTCAAAACTCATATTCCCTCGACTTGTTTGTTTCTATTCAGGTGGAGAGATGGGCGAGTGATTCCCGCCAGCTCACAACGTTTGTCACGCAGATTACATGAACTGCAATATATGCTGCCTGCGCACATTATTAAACGCCGTATACGTGTCTAGAACTCTTCTTTCGGAAACAATTGCTTCTCTACACCTTCTCCACTCTCCTCTGACCCTCCACATAATGCACACGACACCACAAATACGAAAAACAATTATAAGCGTCACTAATTATGCGACTTATAGTGTTCTAGCATTTAATATGACTCTTTCTTTTGGATTTAAATCTAAACCCCTTTTGTCACTCACTCCCGCGCATCTTGGTGATGAAAAATCACAAGAATAATTCAGTAAAAAGAGAATATCCGATATTTACAATATTAAATTAAATCACAGGAAATGACAACATGTTTTTCTTACCAGTTTCGCTGCTGATACCCATTACACTTCTTGCGCAAATTGGTAATGTGCGGTTAAATTTGAAATAAATAAATAATTTTGAAGGATTCTGAAAAAATAGCCAGAGTTCATATAAATGACACTATTCGAAGATAATAAAATTGGAGCTTCTTCTGTTTGAACACTATACCTAGTGCACAAAATGTGTGGTCAAATTAGTTAGTTTTTGAGTGCGTAATTTCCCTACAAAAATTACTTCTGTCGATATCAGTTGCTACTATTATATGGTCAATTCTGCTACTTGAGTATTTTGGGTATAATAACCCTCAATACGTTCACGTACTTATTTTATTGTCATGAAACCTCACAGATACATAAACAAGTGCCAATAAAATTGCTTCTACGGTCTACTCTAGAATATAAAACATTAATAATTTGTGGCAAATGTTTCATCCTTTTGCAATAGCATGACAAATGCCATTCGTAAAAATTTGTTGACTTATATTCACAAGGTACTTTTTAAGGCGTTATGAGTAAGTAGTACCTTGAAACTTTGTGCACACTCCTAGCAATAACGAAGCGCTGTCAACAACATGTCACCTGTGACTCTCTTGTCATTCCTTTACCTTAGTATTTTAGTCATGGATGTATCTTACCCTTGATTTGTTACTTCCATGGGGAAGGGGTTCTTTATAGACGATATGATAGTCATTGCGGAACTCACATCTACCACAAAGACTTAAATTTTTGGGGTATGTTTAAGTGAAAAAGTTAAAACAATTACGGAATCTGCTAGAAGAAGTAATTTAAAACAATTAATAATTTAAAAATTAACAAATGTATCACCTGACTAGATTACAGTACAGTGTATGTACTGTCAAAGTCGTTCTGCATCCCCTTACAATAGTTTCACGACGACACTCTGTCTGCAGACAACAGCAATACCAAATAAACGTCCACTCATGATCCTGAAACTGTCAAACAAATGGATTTCGTGTATTGCGACTATACACTTCCTCGGGGGATATTATTTTCATTTCTCTGAATACAGGGGACCCAGTATAATGTAATGCATTCTTTTCACTCAACAATTCTTCGAGTGAAAGTTGTATCAGCATGCGCACTTTACGTAATCGCTTGAAGTAAAAATCGTTACGGTTCATGATCGATGACGTTTATCGCGATTCGTGTAAAATAGGTGAAAGCCCCGTTATTGATGACACGTCATAGAACCATCATTAAAAGCAGTCACATCCATTGAAAGCATAGAAGTATGGGTGGGACGACTTAAAGTGGAGCGACTAAATAAACAGAGAATAGGAAGATACCACAAAAATTCAATAGAAGAATCATTAAAAAATGTAGGTCACGCACGAAGGCCGTAGCTGATATATATCTCGTTCGCGCGATATTTGAGTACTGCTCGTAAGTGTATCACGCTTACAAGATAGGATTGATAGCTGAAACAGAGAGTATTCAACGAAGAGCAGTGCGCTTCGCCACTGGTTTGTTTATTGAGTTGTAACTTCTGTGCCGGACGTAACAATCGATGTAGCCTTACTGTTAAAATTTTCTTTGTGCATGGCTTCTAGAAGTGGCGGGCAATATACAGTTTCTTACTACGTAGGTACGTGCCCAGAAAATGTACACTGAGAGAGTTCAAGCACACACGGAGACTCCAGAAATATTAAAAATTGTAGTTCTTCCATGGACCTGGTTGTGGTGTGAAATAATGTGCCAAAATCACAAAAGTATTTTTACTTTCATTAACGACTGGTTTCGGCACACAGAGGCACCATCTTCTGGTCGCTGATAGGATGTTACATTTGTAATGCTCAAACATTATTTCAACTGAAGAAAGTTCGCTTTCCCTATCATGAGCAAATTAAGTGAAATTTATACACATAAAAACTCTTTTTTAACTTCAGTTTCATTTATTTTCAAGTATTTATTGGTAGTACACAGTCATGCTGCATGCTGTTATCAGTTACGTGATTGTTTTTTATCAATCACCAGTTGAACTACATATTCCTGTGCACTGGGAATAGAATTTATTTCGTTGGGACTGCTAGTGAGGTTATGTTCTGAAATAACGTCACCTATGTAGTGGGATATATCCTTATCCTTTACACGAACTACAAGAATAGGCACTTCACAAGCACTTCACTTTTTCTGATGCAGATATTGTCCTGACAATCACAAAACTATTTTTTTTAATTTTTGTATTACATTGTCACATTTTATATTAAATGCGTCAGCAGCGGATCTTTTTTCTGAAAAGCAACAGAATCAAAATAGTTCACTCGTCTTTCTTGCCAAAGCCAGAATTTCCTAGTATGTGGGCAGATTTTTACAACACAGTCGAGGTCAGAAAAATACAGATTGATCTGTTTCGAGTATGACTGTATAAGTAAAAAGAAAAACTATTTATCAAAAACAAAGAAAGAAGCTATTAATACAAACGAAGAAACTCATTAACACACAAAAGGCGCTTCCAAGCTGTAAAACTAATATTTGTGAACGTACTACGGAAAATGGTCCCACAAACTTATCTCACACAGTGCCGAAATGCATCGTCTAAGTACGAACTGAAAAGTGAACGTGCCAAATGATTTTATCCATAAAAAATAATAACATTCTCCCGAGCACTCATTTTCGACTGAAAGAGTATATGAGGGAAAGTAACAGTGGTGAATACACAGCACTGTACGCCACACATTAATGAAGTTGTATAAAAATAACAGCGAAAGTAAAAGTTAAGGACTCACCACTACCTGACATTGCAGGAAGTAGGTGATCGGAGTTTAACAACTCCGAAAATGAACTCATAGTTTCACACTCATTTCTGTACTGATGACCGGTTCCGACGGTCTAAGTCATCATCTGATCAGTATTATTTACAATTACTTGTACATCTGAAGGAAAATTAAAACGCTTCTGTGCAAACATTGCACCAAGTCATCAAAATGTGATTATAGTACATTAACATTTTACTGCACAGGCTGTAACTGACAGATTTTTAATGACTTTGCGCAATCTTTACACACAATCTATGCAATTTATACAAAAGTGGGTGACCACTGATTGTACATAATATTGTTCAGAATATTATGACGTAGATCATACAAACAGGTTATAAGTAAAAAAATATTGTAAATCTGCGATCTTGGCTACTTTTCCTTCCGATAGTTATTGTTGAACTTAAGAACTTTATGCAGAAAAAATTATTACGCCAACGATCACTTAGATACATAAAAATATTGAAATTACCTGTTTCGGCAAATAGTAGCTATCTTCAGGCATGCGTAATCCACTGGAAACTTTCGCAGATGTTTTGAAATATAGCTTAGCACTTTGTACAGCCTGAAGTTATTTAACATTTTGAGTGTGCCTTATATGGTTAAGTGATAAACGACGGTGAAATAAAGTACTTTCATTTATTTTTGTATTAATCTGGTCCCGCTGCGTCATATATGTCACATAACGACATTGTAAGAAAATTTGCTGTATCAAAGACGCTGCTGTATGAAAGAATTACTTATTAATTACGACAGGCCTGTTTCAGCACAATTCCCATCTTCAGGTTATTAATCTTTACTTCATTGTAATGTCGTTGTCTTATTTGTTGTCATGATGATTTGACTATTTTATTGCTGTTGATAGTGAACACAGTATCGTTCGTATATATCAGTCAAATTCCGAATTTAATTTTTTGATTTTATTATTATTTTTTTTAATTCTTCGTGTTTTGACAGCTCAGTCAAAACAAGAAAAATTAAAATCGTGATTTGACTGATATATATATGAACGATACGATGTTCACTATTAACAGCAATAAAATAGTTAAATCATGTTGACAGCAAATAAGACAACGACGTTACAAGGAAGTAAAGATTAATTACCTGAAGATGGCAATTGTGCCATGATTGTGATACAGCAAAGTTTCTTACTATAAGTATTAAATAACTTCATGATGTTAACAAAGTTTTTGAATGGATTAAGCACATCTTAACATGAGAAGTATTTCTGGAAACCGGTAAAGATTCCATTTTACCACCGAAAATCGTGGAATTTTCGACGTTTGGATCGGACAGTACACCGGAGAACAATGCAGGCATCACATACGACGAGAAAGCCTCAGATTGCGCAGTGCGAATATTATTTATATGGCTAAGCGATCTTTAATGTAGTAAATTTTTATATAAACATTGCAAAAATAGCATTTTTCGAGCAGGCTTTATGGGAAAAATAAAGAAATAAAACAGGTTGATTGTTCCAAAGAAGAAAACAGCAAACAGTCACTATTAATTATATTATTTATTTTAAAAATTTGTCTTTAGCGGTTTCTGATTTACAGGTTCATTATCAGACGGGTGTTAACGCCCAAATAATAGCCTATTGTGGGGAAATACTTTTGGAATGGTGGAATCGCACAGTAGAAAATATTGCGCCACAAGGTGCTGTTAAGAAAACAGCAAACAATGTTTGGTTGTGCGACCAACTTTAGCAGCAGCTGTTAAAATTGATTATAAGAAGTAATCCGTCTTATGCTGACTGCAATAAAGAGATTTATTTTACACCAGACGCGTTTCGTTTTCGATACATAGATTAAAAACAGTTATTAAAAAACTTTGTGGACGTCATGCCTATGTGTTTTTAAATTGATATTTGGTCTACTCACGGTGTTGTTTTCTTCTTTACTACATCTCACTGCTGTTTCTCCGTCTTGTAGGCTGGAGTTCGTTTATGGCTTGTGGTTTCGGCTGTGCACAGCACTTTTCGTCTGTTTTTGTGACGTTCCTTTCGTTTCATCACTGCACATCACACACTTACGTATTTCAACTGCATCCAGATTGCACGTCACTTTGTTTTAAATGGAATGCCTTTGGATTTGTTAATACTTCACTACACATAGCTACACTGTAGTGAAGTATAAACAAATAGAAAGGCTTCCATTTAAAACAAAGTGACGTGCAATCTGGATGCAATCTAAATACGTAAAGTGAAGTGTGTGATGTGCAGTGATGAAAGGAAAGTCAGAAAAACAGAGGAAAAGCGCTGTACACAGCCGAAAACCACAAGCCATAAACCGACTCCAGCCAACAAGACGGAGAAACAGCAGTGAGATGTAGTAAAGAAGAAAACAACACCGTGAGTAGACCAAATATCAAGGTAAAAACATGACGTGCACAAAGTTTTTTAATAACAGTTTTTAATCTATGTATCGAAAACAAACTGTACAAACATTTTGTATTATTTACAGACCACAGAAGATGCTTTTAAAATAAAAAGCGAAACGCGTCTGGTGTAAAATAAATCGCTTATAATCAGCAAACATCGTATTTGGGTGTTAATAGCCATCTGATGATGAAAAGTTAATGTGGTAGAATCCGTGTACATCGAAGGAAACGGCATTGCCATCGATATATATCGAATATTGAATATAGTGTTTCTGAACCGGAGATTCGGGCGCTACGCGCCCTCACGTACTAAAATAAAAATTTCTTAACCTATACCTAACCTTCTTAAGGCTACGCTACAGATCACTTTTTTTTAAAGTCAAAGTTAGGTTAGGTATAGGTTAAAGAAGAATTTTTTTTCTTCTTTTTTAGTACATGAGGGCGCGTAGCGTCCGAATCCCCGGTTCAGAAACACTATATCGAACATTCGATATATATCGCTAGCAATGCCCTTTCCTTCGATGTACACGGATTCTACAAAATTACCGTGTTAATAGCCATCTGATGATGAAAAATCTAGGTTTGACGCCCCTATTTTTTTAAAAAAATAAATAACATTATTAATTTTGGCTGGTTGCCGTTTTCTTCGTTGCAAGAATCAGCCTGCATTTTGTACACAGCCACGGTCTGAAAATGTCAAGATTCCGACGAAATAGGAAAAAAAGTAATGGATTTTCCGCGCTGGAATTGAGGCATGACGTTCACAAAGTTTTTTATAACTGTTTTTAATCTATGTATCAAAAACAAACTGTACAAACAAAAAATGTTCAAATGTTTGTTAACCTTAAGGGACTTAACTACGGGGTCATCAGTCCTATGAACTACCTACAACTAAGGACGGCACAAATATCCATGCCCGAGGGGGGGGGGGATTCGAAACCCCGACCGTAGTGGCCGTGCAGAACGTGACTGAAGCGCCTCAGTCCCCTCGGCCACCGGGCCGGCCTGTACAAACATTTTGTATTATTTACAGACCACAGAAGATGCTTTTAAAATAAAAAGCGAAACGCGTCTGGTGTAAAATACATCTCTTATAATCAGCAAACATCGTATTTGGGTGTGAATAGCCATCTGACGAAGAAAAATCTAGGTTTGAACGCTCCTATTTTTTAAAAATAAATAACGTTATTAATTGTGGCTGGTTGCTGTTTTCTTCGTTGCAAGAATCAGCCTGCATTTTGTACACAGCCACGGTCTAAAAAATGTCAAGATTATGACAAAATAGTAAAAAAAAAGTAATGGATTTTCCGCGCTGGAATTGAGATGCGTACGGGAGCTACGGAGCCGGTCGTGTGCGTTACAGAGGCTCGGTTACTTGCGTGTAGGCGCTGTAGTTTACCCTCGTGCGAGGCACAGGCGATGGCAGAGGCAGAGGTGTCCCTGGAACATGGGCGGCCGCCGTCCGTGGACTGAGGCGGCCCGGGAACCGTTAGGCCCACAAAAACTCCGGCAAACAACGGCGGCGGCAGCCGGCTGGCGGCAGGCGGCTATCCGCTTTAAGTCCCTCACCAACGGCCGGGGCAGGTCGGCAAGGCCCGCTGTCGCCCTCGCTCTCCTAGGAATGCAGAGGGGCTCCACTATTTTATTCCGGCAGCCGCTACGTCACAGGTAAGTGCGCTCCGCGCTACATGCACACTGGAATTCTTTTCGCAAATTTTCTTCCGATCTGAACAATTCGAAATGGCCTGTGAAAGCATACCTGCCAACTCTCCTGATTTAGGCAGGAGTCTCCCGATTTTCCACTTATTCTTCCGCCTCCTGACTTTTCTCCCGATTTTTAGCTTTCATCGTGGAACCTATGATTCAATTTAAAATGACAGCAATTTTTATCGCCAGATCCAGATGATTCGCTTACAGTATTGTAAACAGAACATCTGGTAAACGTTCGTTGCATGAGGGCAACCAAATCAAGCTTACTTTGCGGGAATTCTCCAAACACTCCTCGCTCTCTTAACTGACCGCCGATTTCTCGCTTATTATTACAGTTACTCCAATTTTCTAACCTACAGATCTGGAAAAGTTTTTGAGTAATAACTGCTTCTACTGACGTTATCTCTCTACGTTTTGTTTTGCTCATGGTTTACGGAATTGAAGCGGAATGGGTAAAACGAATTCGGCGGACGTACGGACCTCTATGTAGTTCCGAATGGAGCTTTGAATACTCAGAGGCACAGAGACGAGAACTTTCTACCTTTGTTCTGCCCTACACTGGTGCAGTAGCAGATGGATTGCTTCTGGTGAACGATAACGCCCGTATTCACAGAGCTGGACTGGTGGACAACATGCTTGAACATAAATTTATGGATGTTATGTGGATTGATATGAGGTTTCCGACTGAGTTATAAACTTTTTGAAGTAATGTATACTGCAGCAGTCACTTTTTACTAATATTTTAATTAGCAAGACTCGTTTCGACAGCAAGCTGGTTGGCATCATCATCTACATCTACATCTCCATACATACTCCGAAATCCACCGTAATGTGCGTGGCGGAGGGTACACTGTACCACTACTATGCATTTCCTTTCCTATTCCACTCCCAAATTGAACGAGGAAAAAAAAAAAGAGAAGGCCTATATGCCTCCGTACGAGCCCTACTTTCTCTTATCTTGTCTTTGTGATATTTACGCGAAATGTAAGTAGGCGGCAGCAAGATCGTACTACACCCAGCTTTAAATTCCGGCCCTCTAAATTTACTTAGCAGAAATTCACGAAAAGAACGTCGTCTTTCCTCCAGCGATCCCCAATTGAGTTGCCGGAGCATTTCCGTGACACTCGCGCATTGGTCGAACCTACCGGTATCAAAACTAGCTGCTCGTTTCTGAACCGCCTCTATGTCTTCCTTTAAACTAATCTGCTGCGGGTCCCAAACACTTGAGCAATACTCAAGACGCGGTCGTACAAGCGTTTTATACGCGGTCTCCTTTACAGGTGAAGTACATCGTCCCAAACTTCTCCCAATAAACCGAAGTCGGCTGTCCGCCTTACTCACAACTGTCCTTACATGATCGTTCCATTTCATATCGCTCTGCAGTGTTACGCCTAGATATTTGAACGACGCGACAGCATCAAGAAGCTCACTACTAATGCTGTATTCGAACATTATGGGATTGTTTTTCCTACTCATGCGCATCACCTTACATTATCTACATTGAGAGCTAGCTGCCATTCTTCGCACCAACTAGAAATTTTGTCTAAGTCATCCTGTATGCTATTACAGTCAGTTACAGACGACACCCTCCCATACACTACAGCATCATCAGCAAACAGCCGCAAATTACAACTTACTCTGACCATCAGATCATTTATATAGATTCTTCCGCCTCCTGACTTTTCTCCCGATTTTTAGCTTTCATCTTGGAACCTGTGATTCAATTTAAAATGACGGCAATTTTTATCGCCCATGGTCGAAACCCCTTTGATCACTTGTCAGTCTAATTGACATGCGTATTGAAATTCATAGAAATTAGGAGTCATGTGCGGCTTGAATATAAATTATTTTTGCTCTTCCCTGTGCTGTTTACCAGAAATGAGCGTACGCTTTCGGTGTTGAGCTCTATTTGGAGGAAATGTTTTGTCGTTGTGCGGAAGTGAAGTTGCTTGAGGAAACCTTTCGAGTGGATACTTAACAGTGTTAGTTTCATAGGCCAGTTGCGGAAATGCAACTTCGTGTCAGCGATTTTGCGTGTAGTGGAATTTCGAATTGGTGGTATTTGTTCAAATATGGCAATATATATATATATATATATATATATATATATATAAACTGTTTTTAAAGCTGTTTTAGTACGATTTGTGCATTATTTGATCTAGGAAAGATATGCCCTATCACATGATAGAAAAAGAAATGATTCATTTATTAAATTTGGATGCAGAAACGGAAAGTCAATGTCTGGCATTGACGATTATTTCCATATGCTATTTTCTTGAAAGAAGGACGAGGAGAAAAGAGAAACTGATAGAATTTCAGAAATTATATAATGTTGAGGTGAGGCAAATTTTGAAGTATGTGTGCACCTGGTTTCTTTCTGTGATCAAATGCTTATTTTGGTTATTGGAACTGTGGAAGCCTTTGATCAGCTTACTGATTTAGGAGCAAGTGTTTTGTGTTTTTGTAGTCATTATATAGCGTTGTGAAATCGTAGAAAAACTCTAAAATCAGTTATGTTAATCTCTATAATAAAGTTGCACAGATTTTTTTGCTAGATCATATCTCCTGACTTTTTGAAGAATCTCCTGATTTTTTGCACTAGATCTCCCGATTTTTACGTTTTGAAGGTTGGCAGGTATGGTGAAAGCCTGTGACTCCTGTGGAAACAATGGGTTTGTTTACAAACAACTGCTAACAAAAACTTTTATCCATTGCGTTGGAACCTGCGACTGTATCTTGAAATAGGTTTCAGAAAGCACTGTAACCAGTCCCCTTTTTTCTTCTCAATGAAGATTTATTAAACATATAAGAAACTCATAGTTCGATGGGGCGATCTATTGATTTGATTTGATTTTTCCAGGGAAGCCAAAACAGTCTTGGTCCAACCCACCACTGCCCGCACCGAAACTAAGTTTATTGTGCGGTATCGCTCCCTGTATATCTCGTATAGCCAACCAATGCCCTTGAACAGTGCAAGGAGTCCCTTTACCAGTTCTTTGTTAGACACAATTTCTTCGGGTCTGGTTGTCCCGAATATTCTGTGCCTTTTATTCTCCAATGCAATGCGTTCGAAGATTAGATGTTTTGCAGTTTCATCACCGTCATCACAGATCCTACATTTAGGGTCCTCTTCTGTTATTCTCATTGTACGTAGGTGTTTTATGAAATTCCCATGGCCTGTCAGCAATCCAACCATGAGTCTAATCTCTCTCCTGTTCAGACCCAGGATTGCAGAGCTTCTTTTAAAACATGGCTTTGGCATCATTACCTTGCCATGTTTTTGTTGATGGACTTTGGTCCAATATTCTACGTGCTGTCTTCTGAGCCAGTTACGAAGCTCCAATTTGATCATTGCCCTGGTGATTGTCAAGACAGGTTCCGGTCCAATAAATGGAGTCTCTGCCCCCATCCTGGCTGGAGGCGATCTATAATTGTTTAATAATGATTTTGCAGCCAAGATCGCATTTTTCTTTTATTATGTTACCGGTTTCGGAGTGCTCGACGCTATTTTCAGACCTGTCGTAATTTACATAACTTCACGACATTTTTTTAAATACTAAAAGAGTACATTCAGATTGAGGCATATTGAACTTAGACTTTGAAGTATCTTGCTTCAGAACCATTAGAAGATGGATGTATATATTTTATTTGTGACTAGTCATTTTAGGTTTGGTGATGCCTCAACCTGGATGTACTCTTTTAGTATATAAAAAAAATGTCGTGAAGTTATGTAAATTACGACAGGTCTGAAGATGGCGTCGAGCACGCCGAAACCGGTAACATAATAAATGAAAAATGCGATCTTGTTTGCAAAATCATTATTAAAGATTTATTAAACCATAACCGGTTTCAAGCTGCCTAGCATCTCATATTCAGATGGTATACATTTAGTGCAAATTACATTTGTATCTGTGGCAGGGCAGAAAACGAGAATAAAGTAAACACTAATTAAACACTAATTTTGGTATGTTACACTGAATAATTACAATATAAGTTCGTCTTCAAGACGTTACTTACAGTTATGCGTTTCACATTTAATTTGTCCATATTACAATATAAGTTCGTCTTCAAGACGTTACTTACAGTTATGCGTTTCACATTTAATTTGTCCATATTTGGTCCGCTTTTGGATAGCATTGCACAACACTGCCCTTCCATCAGCACACCACAGCATTTCCCACGACTTTCAAGTGGCAAAATTTAAAAAAAACACTGCACACACATTACGACTGCACAGCCACTACCACATCTTTCAGCTTGTAAACAATCCACAGAGTATGTTTATACCACAGGTTAAGAGCTATCATGTGAAACCAAAGACTGACAAAAGCTTATCTTATTATGGGATATAAATATGATGCCAATTTAGATTAAATGAGAACAAAAGTTGTATTACAAAGTAATACATGTTTATAATATGATTTCAGAATGGTAGTTAGGTTAATACTAAGAGTATTGATTTTATGATTACTTTAACATCTGTTTACATGCGTCACATGTTTTGTCTTAGGTGGCATAAAAGACATTTGAATTTGTGTGTTATTCGTTGATTCGAAAATTACAAAAATAATTTTGGGCTTTGGTAGGGAGTAGTGTGGGCGGTGGTGAAAGGGATGGGGTAGAGTCGGCTGAACCTTGCAGAAAACAAACATTCCATTATAGGCATAAATACCAACCTCCATATACTACACTCTGTAGACACGCACTAAAAATGGACCTCCTTGAACAATTAGAGATTTTCATCCATAAACATAAATCACCTCACACGATTCTAAATGAACAGACAGAATTAGCAAACACCCCATTCTTCCAGAATTTTGAAGACTCTTTAAAATTGAAGAATTGGACAATCATTCACAAATACGTGGGTGTGTGCTGATGGAAGGGCAGTGTTGTGAAATGTTATCCAAAAGCGGACCAAATATGGACAAATTAAATGTGAAACGCATAACTGTAAGTAACGTCTTGAAGACGAACTTATATTGTAATTATTCAGTGTAGCATACCAAAATTAGTGTTTACTTTTTTCTCGTTTTCTGCCCTGCCACAGATACAAATGTAATTTGCACTAACTGTATACCATCTGATGATGAGCCGCTAGGAGGGCTTGAAACCGGTAATGGTTTAATAAATGTTCATTAAGAAGAAAAAAGGCGACTGGTTGCAGTATTTTCTGAAACCTTTTGCAATACTTTCTGAAACCAACTGCTAACAGTCACGAGTATACATTTTACTTATATTTTTCACGGCGCGTTTCGAGAAATTATTCTGAATTTCAAGTGCACTGTTCTGTGTGCTACGTCATTTTTTCATTGTATATTTGGAAGCGTGAAGTTCTGCATTATTCCAGTGCAGGCTGAACAAACGTTCCGGAAAACTGGCGATGGTTCGCTTTTGGATCGCAACATACGGTGTCCCGAAAAAAAAAAAAGGGTTAGTTAACCTTTTCCTCAGATGCATCTCATATTACTATGCGAAGTTATTTGTTTATACGTACCGTCTGCTCAACCGAAATAAAACAAGTTATTTTTCATACGGGTTTCGGCTTTGTTTACAAGGCATCTGCAGTGGCTTGGAATATATACATCGTACACGATATATACAAACATGATACTTAATCATGTATAAATCCAGGCCACTGAAGATGCCTTGTACATAAAATCGAACCGCGATGGCGAAAAACTCTTTGTATTTCGGTTGCTTATACGGTGTCTAATACTTCGTATTAGCAATCCCGAAAAAATAGTTTCGAGACGCTGAAAAGTCCCGGTATTTACTTTTTAAATATATTTTGTGAAATTCTAAGACTCTCTAGGGATTTCGCTCGATTAAACGGAATACGACACGAAAAATTAATACATTTCAACTTCTCTCTCTAACACCATATTAAAACTGAAATTGTTTTACCTGTGGACAACTGTGATGTTGTATAAAGCATCGTCATTGCATACATTATGCTACAAAAGTTAACATATATAAATGTTACATTTTAAAATATATATATTGTTACATAATTAGCTCTTTAACATAAATATGTACAATAAAACAGTGTAGGTTATAAATTAAATTTTGATTGTCACATTAATAACAGCCCTTATTTTCACTCCATATAAATTCATTTGTATTATACAATGCCTTTTCTTTTAGCCAGGTTTCTATAACAATTTTGAATTTATTTTCATGTAATTATCTTATGTTGTAAGGTAATTTGTTAAAAAATATCCTGGCCATATGTAGAAAACTATTAGTCGAAAAGTAATCACAGTTTGAGTACTGATACATTGAAACTATTTTAAACGGCACTGTGGCTGCAGAGTAGTTGTATTGCTGTAACAGTTCCAGGAGTTGCGACTTGAGGAAGGTTATGAAACCTGCCCGGTTGTCATGACACCTACTGTGGCTGGAGTGTAGTTGTTATGTCAGCTGCGCCGGTGGCAATACGAAATAGGCTACCATTGGGTTAACAAAATTAACAAAACTCAATTAAAATCTAGGTATATGTGCGGCCAGGGAGAGAGGAGAGATGAAGGAAGTAAAAGAGAGAGAGAGAAAAAGAGGTAGACATATAGGTGGTTTGCTGCACTACGGCTTGTGTTCTGGTTTTTCCCCGCAAATGATTTGCTCACCCTATTCTAGTGTCCTTACTGCCATACGGAAAGAAGAGGGGGAATTTTTATTTGATCGACCGACAGCCTAAAATTGCGGTGTTGCCGGCCGCGGTGGCCGAGGGGACTGAGGCGCTTCAGTCACGGTCTGCACGGCCACTATGGTCGGGGGTTCGAATCCCCCCTCGGGCATGGATATTTGTGTCGTCCTTAGATGTAGGTCGTTCATAAGTAGTTTGTAAGTTTAGGGACTGATGACCCCGTAGTTAAGTCACTTAAGCTTAACAACCATTTGAACAATTGCGGTGTTTTTACTTGTTGCAGTAAGGACTACAGAATAATACCTCACGCATCAAAAAACACTACGAAAAACTGGAGTATCAGAAACAACAAAGCACTTCAAAATGGCAGTAATTTCTTGAAACTCGTCCTGCAAAATACAGATAAACAGGAAAATCGTGCATGATTGCCATTATTGATAAACCAGTTTAGATTTTTTCGACATAATTTTCTAGTTCAGGTTTTGAAAGCCCGTATCGTTTGACAATTTTTGCCTCACATACAAGTAAAACAGCTGTTGCACAACGTTTGTTTCTACTGAAACTAGTCACATTTTGGAGACGATTGTTTACCTCACTCAACACTCTGTTTTGTCTAAAACTGACATTTTGAGATCGTGGCTTTCAACACAAAACATTTGGTTCTTGCAAAGAAGAAAATAATGGCGCCATTTTTTTTTTAAAAATAAATAGCTTCATTAGTAGTGACTGGTTCCTGTTTTCTGGTTTGCAATAATTAACCTATATTATTGAATATTTCTTAAATTTTCCGTCGGTGCTTGGCAGAACACGATAACAATTTTAAACAGGAAACGTTTATTGACCTTCAGGCATAGGTACATTTATTTCGTAACCAATCAACTCCCTTGTTTTCAGGTCATGGCCAGGTGTTTAGAAACTAGTCTAAGAAGCCGTAACCTTAGTCTGTCAATAAATGTAGCTTTATTGGATACACTGTTCCCCTTTTATACGAAGTACTGTCTCCGTGTGACTCAAACATGTTTCTTTACCATCAACTGTTTATTATTTATTTATTTAATTCCTTTTCTTTACGTTATAAAGTTGTGCACCACCTTATGTACATTAACATGTACATTTACACTAAGAGGGTAGGTACATTTCCACAAGAACTGAACATCATATAGATACACCACAAGTAAGGCTAAAGAAATTCCCAAATCTACACAGGAATTAAGCTATTTAAGAAAATCCCTACAACACTGAGGAAAATGGCAGTACAGCAGCTAGGGAAGGAATTAAATAATAATAATAATAATAATAATAATAATAATAATAATAATAATAAATAAATAAATAAAAACTGCCTGACTCTAAATATAGCATAATGACAGCAGTTTGGAATTAAAAGAAAGCTTGAGACTCCTCCCGATAGAATGTTGATTATAGCATGTAGTGAAAGATACCGTGTAGCAAATTTTCACTCATTCAAATGTATAACGCAAAATATTTTTCTTTTTATTTATATTATTGTAATTAGTTCATATCTTGGAAAATATTTCTTTATACTGCCTACATTGATATTTTAGATTGTATTTTTGACATTGTCTATTGCAACACAAACTTGATTTGATTTTATCTGTACTCGGAGCTTCTCGTCTTTTGCTTTGGCAGATAAATTTTCTTTAGCTTTTCATTGAGTTAAGCTGGCTAAAAGTCAAATACTATCTTGTTTAGGTATTTATTCCAGGATGGCGATAGTTTTTATATTTATATATTGAAATTAGCAGTTTTATCGATATAAATCATCTTCAGACTTACAGTATTTCCTGCCTCATGTGCAAGCCTTTAGAGACTTTGTAGAAACCAAAAATCTCTCCTCATAATATAAAATTGATAAATATGTCTTGTAGTATTATAAAAGTTCTCAGTTTTACTTTATGACGAGTGAGTCTATGTTTCTACGCTGTCTAAATTCTCAATTTTACATTAGGACGAGGTCTTTGTTCCCACAAGGTCTAGGAAGGTTTATACGCGAGACAGGAAATGTAAATCTGATAACGATTTATATCCTCAAAACCACTAATTTTAATAAATAGTCGTAAATAAAAATACAGCGTTCTTGGCATGAAGCTCCTAAGAACTAGGTGTACACAATGTATAACTGTAAGATCGCTTTGCAGCAGAAAAAAAGCGCCAGGTAATTAAATCATGTACCGTATGTAGACTGAAAACGCTAGCCGTTTGAAGCCGACGCATGTATGCTCGAAACCATACACAGGGTGAGGCAGCTAGTCATTACACACCTTATGTCGCCCCAACCGTAATAGATACAAAGATGCCACTTGGACAGTAAATTGCAGGGACAGGACTACTTGAATACATGACACATCCATGTATGTGCCATTTTTTATTACAGAGATGTGATTAATGGAACCATATGTTAAATTTTAGCGTAACTTTTTGGGCTTAAAACGACAGTTTCAAATGTGTGTCTATCATAATATTTAGGCGAACACGTCTTGAGACACAGATATGTTACCGTATCGCATTCGTCCATCTAAGCGGCGTTGTTTGTGTAAGGACGGTCTCGCGACGTTTATCGTGTAGTCTACACAACAGGAAAGTTCGCATTGGACGGCTAAACATGATGATATACACATAATTAAAAACGTCTTTTTAAGCCCATCGTGTTACGCTAAAATTTCATATAGGGTTCCATTATATATATCACTGTCCAAACGGCAAATTTTTATCTATTATGGTTGAGGAGATACAAGGGCTGTTATTACTTTGTTGCCTCCATAGTTTAAACTGTTTATAAAGAGGTGTAGTGTTGTTGGTAGTTAGTAACCCATGAAAAAACTAAGGAAATCTCATCTGCCATTGTAAGATACGCCAAACTACCCGTACATAATAATGTAAAAATAACCATATAACGTAAAATTTAGAAATAAAGAAAACTTACCGATGATAGCGCGGACAGTCTGAAACACGTTTGGATTCTAGTAGAAACAGGCGGACCTTACACCCAGTGATTTTAACTGCAAAAGCGACGAATGCAAAAGCCGCAAATTCTAATGATGAAAAAAAAAAGTAATGCTGTAAGAACGTTAGGAAATATTTCCTGTTTAATATTAGTAGCTAATCTTATTTAATTAATTAGCAACGCGCTTAGAGTCACTACTGCTCGTCAAGGCGTACATCTTACTACTAATCACTAATCACAGAAACAAAATTTAAGTGTTTTGTACGATTAGATGCCTGATTTTAAGCACTAGAGCCATTCAAATTGAAGCTAGTAAATTAATATCATGAGCTTAGTATTGACTAAAGATTGCGATTGGCTGCTGCAGACACACATATCCTTAATTCAGGTACGCAAAACCAGTGCGCCAATATAATTATTCAATAGGAAAAAGTACTATCAGTCACCATCAAGTCTGATTCCATATTCAATCCATGTGCTCAGCGACTGTTATGTGGTTGAGGAAGAGCAATCAGTCGAAAATATTTATTATTGTATATCTTGATTTCGGTGACTATGTGACCATTATCAATGCTATACAACGTCGTTTAAAACACAAAATATCTTAGTGTGAATGTAATCTTTATCATGTAGACTGAAAAATTTTATGTGTTTCAAATTACCTTTCAAAGCTTTGATAATGGTCACATAGTGACCGAAATCTAGATGTGCGCCTAAAAAAGTATTTGTGAGCGATTGCCGTTCACCATACACATACTATCAATCATGTTTCGGACACCTTTTCTTTCTTCAATATGCACTTTTCACGTGGTCATGAACATCTGTGGTGAAAATTAATTGTACCATCTATTTGCAGCCATCTAAGAACAAATGTCGTTTACGCAATGTACATTTCAGAGCATATTTTTACTGCTAGAGTTACACTTCTACAATGAAAAACCTTCAGCGCAAAATCATCAAGACTGAAACGAGTACCCTATGGATATAGATAATAGATGGTTTAATTTAAATATGCGCAAAAATTGCTTAGTGCTATCGTCATTGATGAATATATAATACCTACTTTTCCAAATTATATGTTAGCTTTAAAAAACAGTTAGTCTGTAATGAAAATAACATGTCCGGGAAACATTGCTGTGGAGTCAGTTTCGTTGTAGAAGCGACTTTTCAGATAACGATGCATACCAAAAAACTTGTTCTGTAATATATTTTCGAATTTGTTCGTTAAAATAATCATAATTTTCTACATACATATAGAGCGACAAAACGCCTTTAATAATCTGTAGAAAACTTGACAGTAAAGCTTTGCTTCAAAGCACGCTTAACAACCCGAAGGATAAGTAGAGTGAGCAGGTAGTTATTCAAAGATAGAAAAGGCTAGTACACAACAGTGCGATGTACTGGATCAAACGAGTATTCTCACTGTAAACCACAACGGCAATAGGCGCATTTTATCACTAACTTTATTTCATTTCATTAGCTGGGTTTGTCAAAATTAGTGAATAGTTTTATTTTCGCAAGTTTGACCGAGTAGTGCGAAATTCCAGGAATAAAAAGCAGCTAGAGCGTTTTATTGGTGCCCCTACGCTATTCAATGTCCTTGACATTTTTAGAGAAAGAAGGTTACATAAAAAATATTTAAAGATCAAGATAAGATTTTTATATTTTGCTAACTAAATTGGGTTGAAAGTAAGCCATCTTCAGATCTGAAGCAATACAGAAAAATTGCATTTATGGCAAAGATCAGAAAAAAAACTGGAACAGTATAACTAAAAATGAAATACGTGCAGTGTCTCGATAAGACGACACTTTGTCATCAAAATAGAACTGCAAGATACAATAAGTAGACAACTCTTTAATATACATTATACAACTATAATTAGATTTAAAGTTAAATATTTCTATACTATTACAAATTGTGAATACAAATATTTCATGTACAAGTCTATTGTATTGTAATGCAGTACATAACATTGAACCTCTTATTACAAACATGTAACAATGAGATCATGCACACATTGGCGTTAGTCTATAGACCAACAGCACTTCAGATCTGATGATGACTTACTTTTAAGTCGCCGAAGTGGCGTCCAATTGAAAGACTTGCACCAGGCCAAAGAGCCACACGAAATTATTATTATTATTATAAGACATAACTATTTTCCAAAATAAAAAAATGCGTTTTTTGCTCATTAAAGATTTTTATATAAAACTGACTTTCTGTAAAATTCAAATAAATCGCTGATACATACCCTAACCATGTCAGGAAAGAACATGACAGAGATGTTCCGACTTGGAAAACTTGTGTTTTCAGTTTTAACGAAAAGTGACTTATTTATTTTGTTTCCGATAAGTGGTATGGGTATAAAAGGTTATCTGAAGACCAGAGACTACGGATGTCATGAGGAACCGGTTCAGGAGGCTGCTGAATTGCCTACTGGTACCTGTATAACTCAACGTTTGCTACAAGTACCAGTTAGGAGCTACTCCTGAGCTGCCTCACATTTGGAGCCTCTGATCTGTAAGATTATCTTACAGACCCAAACCGGGTATCAGAATAAAAAATGCTATTTGGAGTACTCTTTATTAGAAATGTAAGTACAATCGCTGAAGTTCCGCTATAATGGCAAAAATTATAGAGTTGACAATCAAATGAAAAAAAAAAAAAAAAAAAAAAAAAAAAAAAGGAATGTACATCTTAAGAAAAAGTAAACATTACGATAACAAACTATTAAAGGTGACTGGTAACTATTTTATTTTTATAGAATGGCAAGTCTTTTAGAAGTTTTCATTTTGTTGTACTGCTCCACAACTAGAGTGCATGCATTGTTATCCAGTTTGGACGGCAGAATAGCGGTCAGTTATTAAGTTTCTTCATGGTTTTATTAACACGTGACTCTAGCCTAGCACTTAATCTTAATAACTGCCGTCGCAAAGAGTAGTATGTCGAAAAAGAAATATTTAATGGAAGCAATGCTAACATACAACTTCAGAATTTAAATCTCTGTAAAGTAATTTTGCAGTTACTTCTTCTTTCATGAAGTCATCATACTGGTAGTCGCTGAATAATTATTTAAGATATTGGTAAAGATAAATGCAAGTTAGTAGTTACAAAGGAGCATCTCAAATATCTTAAATAAGAGTTTAATCTGTGGTTGTTCTATTAGTCGCCCACATATCTTAAATATGGTATCATTACTTGTCAATCACGTCGAAATAAACCGATAAAGAGCTGCAGTTCCGCCAAAGTACTACTTTATTTGGAACGTAATCTGTTTGCAAGCTATGATAATTTCGAGATGGTGCACTCCGTTAGTAACATGTCTCTGAAAATGTATGTCAGTACTTACCATGTTGGACATGAACAAATTTAAAAAAGACTAATTGGTATTATTTTGACAATTATGTTAGGACATAAGGGAGGACAATGTGCGAAGTTGCAAAACAAACATAATTTATTTTTGAGGGGCACTGTATTTAATACTGTCAAACACAAATTCATTCCAATTGTTGGCATAACTTCAGAGATAATTCTTTGTAGTATGAGTAGATTCCCGATAAAAACAACAAAAGATTTTCAGTTAAGGCAGGTGTTAGTTAAATTTAGGTATACAAAATAATAGTTAATGGAGAACTTAAAAAAGGAATAAAGAATATATGTAATATAGAATATATATAAAGTAACGAAGATAGTTGGCGTTAACACTAAGGGATACACTTTTTCCAATTTCTATAAACAATATGCGTTTTATACCATGATTCTTTTGTTATTCAACAACAAAGTAATTTTCTAAACGAATATTAATTTTAAGAATTACAGCTGTTAAGTTATAATAGTGTCACGCATAATTAATCAATTTGCATAAGACAACAGACTATATAAGGAATTGTTTTGTACGAAGCGCATTTCATTGTTTTCGCTCTGAGGAAATATTTTCTGATTGTCCTCTGGTCTACACTTCGTAAACTGCCTCATAATGGGTTGTCCGAAAAAACACGCCTGCATCAGGGAACCTTTTTTTTTTTTTTTTGTGACTCTTGAAATTGGCAGTTTCCTATGATAATACGCCACTGCAAGCACGAAACACAGCTGTTTCAAACTGCATTGCAAGTAACAAAATTTCACTTTACAAGTGTTGTCAGATTACTAGTGGATTTCCTCACTAAAATATAACCTTTTCCTTTTACCGGAGAGGAACTAATATGCAACAGTCTCTAAACATAATGTGTAACACATCAACCATGGCGTAAATTCTCATCCGTGAAGAAGCAATACGTAGGCCTACTTCTTGGAATCATCTCTCGCCTTCCATATATGGACTTCACATTGTGCACTGCGAATTTTTAACCCACAATGGTTTAATGCTAATTAATATAACTCATTCTTTTGTATAAGCGTAGTGCCTTTTCCAGAGAAAGCATCTAAGGCAGCTTTTGTGTTGGACCATGTGGCTGCTGTTTCGTAAGCAAGAGAGTCTATGCCTACATTATAAACAAAAGAGTAAATGTAAAAGACGTGATTTACTGCCATGCAGTAAAGCTGACATTACCTAAACTGACCTAAAAATATAAATAAATTAATAATAATATTAATAAGTCACTTGATTTTTAAAGATTTAATGCTTTATATAAATTCTATGTTGTGGAGACAAAACTAAGTCGTATCTGCATTCTTAGGATTTTTTTTTTGTTAATACAGAAATTTCTACAATATTATTTTTTCTCCTTTTTAGTTTTGCCAATCTAGAATTCATGTAGTTTTTCGTTTATTTTGCCTTCTCAGTTGCTCAATTGTTTGTATAATATGACAAGTGATGATCAGAGCTGATCTTGATCACATGTATGTATTTTAATGACGAGTTTGGTTGTTTTGCCAACAACGCAGACCTAAAAATTACCAACTTTGATTCAGATTAGTCGTAGCATAAAAATTAATGTGCGAGTGAGACGCCAGGGTAAACTTTTAAAATATTGACACAGTTTCAGAAACTCTCGTGTCGATTCAGTCAAATTCTATTTCAACAGTTTACATCGTTAGGACGTGACACCACAGTATGATATCTGATGCGTTTACACACCACAATGCATTAATTTGTTGGATAAACAGCAACGCCACAGTAGGCATGAAACAAGTTTATCAGTTGTCTAAGCATTTATTTTTTTTTTATCGAATTTCATGTATTCTTTTAATATCTGCAAATGGTGTAAAGGTGGGACTGTAGAAAATTAGGACATTGCTACTGATTTTTATAATTAATTCATGGCAATAAAACATAAAATACCTCAAATAGCTGCATCAGAAGAAACATGAAAAATATTGCTGTGGCCGCCGCGAAAGCGACTGTTGGTCTTGGAAATAGTAAACAACAATCTTATTATTTCTATTGGCTTCCTTTTGTAGAACTGTATCTTTTTTTATCTTTTGATTTACATTTAAAAAAAATTCAAATGACTTCTGGTATTGTTTCATAGTGTTAAGTAAAAAAAAAAAAAAAAAATAATGTGAAATATAAATAGTAGCTAATTTTGCTTACTTCAAACGTAGGACACGACCAAAACAAAATGCGTAATAGCTTACCGAATTTCTACGCTTTGAACTCAAGAATGTAAAATCGGTTAATTTCTAACATTCAAAGACGTTAAGCATTCACATGAATTCACAAACATTAATTTTTCAGCAAATGAAAAAGTTTTGTTGTTCGCATTTAACTAATAGCCAATCGTGTATTAGGCCAACTTATCACGTAGTGCTGAAATGTTGTGTCCCACCATTTTGCCCCAAAGATTAATACCTGGTAAAGAATTTGGCCAGCGAAGTATCTAGCAACCATTGCTGCATGCAGAAAGCCCATGTTTTGCTTCGTTCTTACCAACTGTAAAGAAATGGAACAATGAACAGTATATTCAATTTTGCTGCTGTCTCTGAGGTAAGTTCAAGTGACACAATTTCCAAATTTCTATACATGGGCAAATTCTAATGAAATTCAGCATGAAACTATACAATCTATATGGATATACTTTTCCTCCGCAATTAGAAATTTCGAAACAGTCGTCTCCATCTTCTACCAGTTGCCAAAATCCAGTATAAGCAAGATGGAAAAGTAGTAAATGAAAGATTAGTTTATTATAGTTAATTATTTGAATTACTTAAAGGGACGTAGGCTTTACACCTAGGAAAAGAAAAGGTCGTGGTTGGGAACAGAAAAATTTTCCATAATAAAGGAAACAAAACTCTTTCTCAGTAAATTAGATGTGCTAACTTCACAGGTAAGTTTTAGTCATCTAGGCAATACTATTGTACTATTTATAGAGAGACGTGATGTATGGAAATATATTATAAAGAATTTAAAGTATACAGCAAGTATAGTGCGTTTTAACTTTTTGTTTTTCTCACAACCTGCGACCTCATAGTTAAGAATTTATATTTTTTCTAAGTTCACAAAATATCTGTTGATTACACGAAAATCAAAGGACCGCAGTTCTTCCTTACTCTAAAATTTCGTTAATGCAAAATGGTTGACTGCCTGATGAAACACAAATTGGAAAAGTTCAGCTGATTACGAATCAAGGTCTGAACATAAAGAATGAAATTTGGAAAAGCAACAAATTTGTAATCTTTTCTATATAATCGTCGATCCAAATTGTTGATATTTTCTAAAGTCTTACATTTGTTTGAGAAATATTTTGAGATAAAATATGTAAATTAACGATTTTCTGTACATAATGGCTGTGTGTTGATACTGCTTTTATGTGAGTGCTTTCACTTTCATGCCGTGCTGTACATTTTAAGCAAGGCTTATACTACCGTCTAACATTTTCTCGCATTATTTATTATTTTCTGTTTTCCATATGCGAGATATTTAATTATTCTATTATTATTTTTATTTTTCGTTTTTCTTCCTCAGTTTAAAACTTTTTAAGCTGAATATTGTTAAAATACATTAAAAATATGAAGAAATCCATATTTTGTGAATGTAAAAGTTCTTATTGTAAAAATATGACCTGTTTTAGCGTTTTCATTCTAAATAACAACAAAATAAATAAATAAATTCTCGCATTAGCCATTAGTTCTTCGTAAACATCCATCGTAGCCTGTGACTGTAAAAGGCATTTGCTCATGAAATACAATACTGTAATTTCGGTCTTGTAGCAGTGAAAAGTTTTTGCTTCTAAGCTTGTCGAAATTTTAAAACAAAGTAGTCTTCGCCTGGGAAAATGTCTGACTGACAGACATATCACGTGTAGAAGGCCACTAGCAGCAGCCTAAACATTGGGTGGATTTTATGTATTGATCTATTTTATTTTTATTTAATTTCTTTATTTTTTGACCTTCACAATGCAATCTTACATCATGGAGAATTTTGTTTTCAATGACAATGGCAGCAGACCTGGGCTTATGTTTCTGATTGATTACAATGTTTTTGAAGGTCGTATGTTGATTTAACACGAAGAGGAGACGATAACAACTTCCAAACAGTTTTATGCGGATGTGATATCATCTCGTGAAAAAGTAATTGATAATTTATGTTTAGAGTGTTGTGTGTCCTCAACAACTATCCGTTTCCTTGATTAAAAAATCTACCATTTGCATTACTCAAATATTTATTTCTGAGGAGTTTCGGGGACTTCTTCAGAGATGTATAAGCGACGGTATGTGTTCAGCCCAGGAATGGTGCAAGGACACGTAACACCAGGTAGAAAGATTATGTAATCTGCACACTTGGTGTTTAGTGTTCTTCCACTATGCCCGGACTGAACTTAAATATCTCTGATGAAGGAGACCACATGCCAGAAACCGCTCAAAAATAAATATTTCAACTGTGCAAATGTGTGCTTTTCAATTGTTTGTGTAGAATGTTGTGAGGAAGTGTGATCTTTGTTGATATTCATTATTTCGTTAGTGTTGATGTTTCCTGGCTGTGTAAGCTTTATCAGTGTTGTGCATGTATTTGTGATCAGCTATGTAGATTCATAAGTTTTGGGGTTATTTATATGTTCTGGAATTTTCAGTCATTGTGCTGTTAGTATTGAAACAGAGTAACTCGACTGATGGGTATGTTCGTAAAAAGATTTTATAATCTGCGCACTTGGTGTTTAGAGTTCTTCCACTATGCCCGGACTGAACTTAAATACCTCTGAAGAAGGAGGCCTCATGCCAGAAACCGATCAAAAATAAATATTTCAACTGTGCAAATGTGTGCTTTTCAATTGTTTGTGTAGTATATTGTGAGAAAGTATGATCTTTGTTGATATTCATTATTTCGTTAGTGTTTATGTTTCCTGGCTATGTAAGCTTTATCAGTGTTGTGTATTTGCGGTCCTATGTAGATTCATCCGTGGTTCGGAACCCACGTTAAACTGTAGGTCCCCCCATAACTGGCTGGGTAAGTCAGTTCGAAGGTCGGAGGAAGGCAACGGCATACAAACATCCAAACAGGACCATGCCTAGTAAAGCACTGTGGTGTTCAAACCAATCTTCGGATTGTTGACTGCTTTACCCTTATGTAGAATCATAATTTTTGGGCCTGTCTATACGTCCTGGAATTTTCAGTCATTGTTCTGTTAGTATTGAAAAAGAATAACTGGGTATCTTCGTAGGAGACTTCGAGCTTAATAATTTTCCATCTCTTTTTTTTTTTCGAAAAAAAAAAAAAAACATTTTGCTTTTTTCGTTTTCGTGAGCCTCGTGGGTGTCATTAGGAGGCGAGGCGATTTGTTTTGGTGATCAGCTGATCGCGCCGCTGCCCTCACCTGCGGCGACGAAACAGAACTGGAGGGCGTGTTGGGCAGCCTCGGTCCACGCCGCCTCCATTTGGTGGCCTGGCGGAGAAGAAGAAGAAGTAGGAGCTACGCGGGAGTCGTCGGAAGGCCACGCACCGTATACGCACTACCTGCAGGCCGCGCGCCGCTCGCCCGGGCCGTGGGAATGTTGGCATTGTCGGCGAGGCCCCGCCCCCGGGCGCGCAGGCCACGCCCCGCGGGCCGGCCGGGGGGCGGGGCGAGGCGGGCCGGCGCGGCGCGCCGCTCCTCAAGACGCCGGCCTCTGAGACGGCGCGGGTGGAGGGGGGAGCGGAGGGGGGGCCTTCTTCTTGAGGCGGCGACACCTCGGGCCGCTCTTCTCCAGTAGGCTGCCGGGGGCCCTTGTGAGACGTTGGCAGAGTGCGTGTCTTTTATCGGGCGCCGCGCCACGGCTCCGCCGCTGCCGACGTCCATTTTTAATGACGCGACGTGACAGGCGCACAACCCGCCACAGAAAAATACAAGGCCCGCGCCAAGGACGACGCCGGGAGCTGATGGCGATGGCGCTGCCGCGATACGCCGCCTTTTATTTCACTCGCCGCCTGCCGCCGTTCATTTTCTCGATCGTTCAAATGTTTGTCGACATCGGAGCTCCGTAAAACGAGTAGCAGCTCGTATGTCAATCGGTAACGGAAGAGTGGCGCTACCGCAACGCATTAGGTATATGATAAGTAATCTTTCTCGTATTTACTTAACAAAATATTTTATCCGCTTCAACTGATTACACATTTCTAATTACACATTATAAAATATGGCCTCCAATTTCTAGGAAAAATCTGATTATTTTAAATAAAATTTCTCTGAACGGCTCCAAAATTCAACAATAAATTGCTTCATGAATTGTTGAGATTTGAAACTATTAACGTTCATTTTAAAAAGAAACTAATGGTAAAATAATTGCCCGTTTTTGTTAAAAAACTGAGTAAACGGAAATAATTCAGCAACTAATTGCTTCATAAATTATTGAGCTTTAAAACTATTAACGTTCATTTGAAAAAGAAACTAATTGTAAAATAATTTGTCAGTTTTTTATGTTAAACAACTGAGTAAACGGAAATAATTCAACAATTAATTGCTTCTTAAATTTTTGAGATTTGAAACTATTAACGTTAATTTTAAACAGAAACTAATGGTAAACTAATTGGTCTTTTGTTTTAGTTTAAACAACCGAGTAAAAGTAAATAAAGTTTTATAAATAATATTATTATTTTTTTTTTTTGAAATACAGAAATATTCTACTCATGTACCATTCATTTTCTCAGTAGTTCAGTAATTATCAACAATGGAGCATAGTAAATTGTAGCAGTTCTTAAAGGACGAACGATGCATCCGGTACATATTAGGTACATGATTCGTAATGTTTCTCATATTTAATAAAAATTTCTGTTCACTTGTACTGAATTTTATTTCTAAATTACACACTATTTTTACCCATCTATAAATTGTGCTACAAACTAAAATTCAGTTTTTTAAAATAATTCTCTGTGACAGCAAAGTTCTAGAATTAATTGTTGAAATTTAATGCCATTAATGTTCATTTTTACAATTAACTAATCTTAAAATAATTGGTCGTTTTTTTTAGTTTAAATTAACTGCGTAAATGGAAATAAAGTGTAGTAGTACATTTCGTTAATAAAATGCAAGAAATATACCACTCGTGCACCGTTAATTTTCTCAGTAATTTGTCGACAAAGAGAATCGTATGCGAGCAGTAGCTCTTATGTCCATCGCCTGTAAGTAACGGAAGAATGACGCATCCGCATAGCTTTATTTTTATGATTAGTAACTTTTATGCAATTTAACAAAATATTATATTCAGTTCTGTTGATCTTTATTTCGAATTACACATTGTTTTTGCTTAATAACAATATTTTATAACAAATTATTGTTAAAATCAGGTTTTTAAGGAGAGAAAAGCTCTTACGAATGCGAAAGTCAACAATTCATGAGTAGTAATCGCTGCATGAATTGTTGAGATATGAAACTATTGACCTCCATTTTTAAATTGGAATTAATAGCAGTTTTCATTATTTTTTGTGGGTTAAATACTGTTTAAGTGGAAATAAGGTTTACAGTATATTTTGTAAATAAAATGCAATTTTCTCAATCTTACAATGTTCGTCGACATTGAAAACAAGCAGAGCTGTTACGTCTAGGCTACCGCATCACATCAGGATTATGATTTCTAATATTTCTGGTGTTTATTCTGAGTATTAGATCCATTTCTAATGAACATTATTTCTAATAAAACATTGTTTTTTTAGTAGCAATTTTAGCCACTAATTAGTAATATAAATCTATTTTATGAGTACTCCCTCACGTACTCCCAAATTCAACAATTCATGCTCAATGAATCTTTGAAATTATAAACCATTAACATTCATTTTAAAACAAGCATGTATGAAATTCTGGTGTCGTTTCTATGTTAAACAATTATGTAGGTGGAAATAAAGTTTAATAGTACATATTGTTAATAAAATACGAGAAAAATTGCCTTCATGGGCATAACTTAGTGGTTCACTGTTGGCCGAAATTACAGCATCGTAAACGTATAGTAGATCCTATTACAAGTGGGAGAAATGTTTAAAATTATATGAAAAGCGCCACGTTCTCATATTACTCCCAATATATATTTACGTTTCCTTTACTGTTGTGCATTTTATGTTAGTAAAAAGTGTTTTAAAACAACTGAGCTTTTCATGTTTTTCCTTATTTTAACCAAATTTCAGAATGTGTTTTCGCTTGGTAAAAACTGTTTCTTAAACTATGGTATTTATTTGTTACAACTTGATAACAGTACCCATCTTCCGTGTAGCCTTATCTTTATTAATCCCACGAAAAGTAAGGGAGTCTTTGATAACAAAATAATTTAATCTGCTGTGGGTTGTGCTCTTGTGAATTGTACATTACAGTAAACATAACGCTCTTGGAGTGCTAACTTCAACTATCAATCCTCAATTTGTTTCTGTTTCTTCTATCTACTAATTTTTATTGATATTTGCTTGATTAATTACTGAAATTTGAATCAACAACTATCACTTTATGAATAAATTGATTTGTAACTAATACTTGTAAACCTGTTGTTTTAAAGTTTTGTGTACGTTTTCGTAATGAAATGCGCATAAGTTTCTTTTCACGCACATGACGTAAAAGAAACTACGAATATCGCCTTGTTATTTCACATATTTATCTTCAGCGCTTGTTGTTATTTGATATAGTTTCTAATATAGCAGATATTTTTGACGATTAAAGACATTCTCTTCTGTTCTTAATAAATCATGTCCATTAAAAACCTTGCCTTATAACAATTTCTCGGCGGGTCACGGATAACGTACATTGCAAAATACTATCATTACCACGTTTTCCCTCCAATTTTCCCGATTCCTTGTTGCTCAGTTGCTATGAAGCGAATTTTGTTCTTCAGGCGTATGACTACTCATGAGGCAGCATGGTGGATATCAAAAAATCTTCTCTGTCTGGGTAAGAAGGCGACGCTCTGGTAACAGAAAAGATGACGCTGCAGTTCTCAACGCCTTTCTTTCTTACAAAACATTGTCTGTTTTTATTACTGCACTGTAAATATGAAGAAAACGATTGATTGCATCTCTTGTATAGGTTTACATGGAAAGTTTTACATGATAAATACTTCGCTGTATACTGTATTGTTTATAGTTCCCGACGCTCCTACGCGAATACTTGTACATTAAATTAGAAACCACGTTTATGCAAAAAAAAAAAAAAAAAAAAAAAAAAAAAAAAAAAAAAAAAAAAAAAAGTTTGCTGTGAACATTTAATTTAGCGACAGAAGTTTTCTGAATGTTAATGTGGAAGCAACACGCTTACTCAACGGAAAACGCAGTATCACTGACGGTCAGGATATAATTCCTTTATTTTTAAATATTGATTCAGGAATTAGAAAACTCTGATGTCGATACTGCAAAACATATGGCATTTTTTCCCAGCATTATTCTTTTTAGTTTATTTTCAGAGACGAACGTAATTTTTCGATATTTGCTACTCAAAATCTAGTCTCGCGAAGACGTACGTGTCTCCTCTATAAATAAATTAATTATATCTTTCTTCTCTAATATTTATTTGTTAAGACGTTTTAATTTATTGCTATCACTGTAATTGCTTCTTCGTTTTATTATCGTACAGAAACGTGGTGAAATAGAGTGCACATTTTTTGTTATTGGGTCCCTGAGCGGATAAAACAAGACACTTTTCAGAAGTCAGTTTTTGCCTCTAGTTCTGGAAGTGAATGTTTCGGAACCAATAAAGTCGTCGACAATATGAAGAAGAATATCGCATGAAAGTGTGACTCCCATAGTAAAGAGTTTCTCCTATGCCTACCTCTATATATGACCCTTTCCTTTGATGCTGTGCTTCTAATTTTACTAAGAGATGTTTGTGAAATAACTGAAGAGTTCAAGATTTGCTTAATTATACCAAATGCACAGAATATATTTTCGCTCGATAAAAGCAGTTTCAGTGTTGTAAACTTTGGTATTTATCTGTCACAACTCAAATTTTAAGTTTTCATCCTCCGTGTATCGTATGCTTTTAATAATTCCACGAAAAATAAAGGACTCTTTGATAATAATAAATTGCGCTGTTTGTTGTGTACTCCGAATTTTATATTACAGAAAAAATAATGTTAATCCGCAATGTTAATTGTCTTTTGAAAATAATTTTGTAAATGTGGAGACAAAGTTTTTCTGTAATACTTACTAAAGCATTTATTTTTAGTCATATTCACGGGATATTGATTTTTAAGTTGTTAACATTACCTATTGAATAGTCAATAACGTATAAGTCGTAAATGTGAGAACTCAGCTTATTTAGTATTAGTAACTTACATTAACCGACATTGTTCTACAGTAATTTGTAGACTTACCGGTATTATCACAGGGAATGTTATTTCCTATACACGTACTTCGTTTATACAGCTTAGGAAGATAATTTCTATAGCCCAAGATTTTTGTGTGTGCCAAGAAGAGAATCGCAACTTGCAGATTTCTAACGCTTTAAATACAGAAAAATAAGAGAAGTTGTTATATAAGCGACGAGAATACTGAAATTTCTAACATTTCAGTTTAAATGACAGGCCTAACTATAAACCTGTACTGTACAGCGTACAGTGTGCCATGAAGAATCAGAAATTCCAGTAGACTTACTATTTTCTTAAGAAATTACAGTGAGTAAATAGCCTAAGACATACGAGCTCCAGTTCTAAAATGTCAAAGTTTGTAGGCATTAACAACTGCATGAGCATGCGATAGAGATTTTTAGACAAGTCTTAGACGTTGGCAGTAACATTATTGAAAGTGTAAGACCGTGCCGAATTTTTTATACAAATTTTTTTCTTATATTATGAGGAATGCACCGGAAAGTAATATGTGAAAAATCACTTGTGGCGAAATCTCACAATTGATAAAAACAATAAATAAATAATAAAATAAAATTCCACACCAAGTTAATGAAGTATGGAACGCCTCATGTGACGGGTAACTGAATATTTGCACAATCCTTAGTTTTTCGTTTATTTGTAGACCTGTGGTATCGAGGATATTCGCGCAGACATGTGCTTGGCGGACGCCTTTTAACTTTCTTGTTGCGTCCTTTATCCTAATTTTTTCTATGTTTTTCCTCCCCATCACTACTGTACATCTGTCTGAGTAAAGTAACGATGCACCCATTATATGCAGAGTAAATAGATGGAAACTTTGTGTTCTGAACAGAGATTTTTTTAAAATTGCAGATTCTCGGTTCACACGACTTACACTGAAAAATAATCAGAATGTATGTAGGAATGAATCTCTCAAATTAAAAACTTAAAACATGACAGAGTAAAGAAATTTACATTTTAATTATATGCTGTTAAAAATTTATATATTCCTCTTCGGTTGCATTAATTTTTAAAGACTAGCTTAATAAAAATAATTATCATCTTTAGAATAAACCAAATCATTGGAAAATCTTCGTGTCTCTCATGTGCTACTGATGTCAGAAGCATGTGTAAAAGTTCATTTCAAGTAGGCTATGTTAGGAATTTAGGCTCTGTATGCTTTAAGCAGGTTATTACGGAAATGTATTTTGGGTTGACGGAAATCAATTTAATCCTGTTTCAAGCGATCGTACGCTATGTAGTACAAAATATTTGATGGTGGCGTCTTCGGGTTTCTTTCACGGAGTGTACTGAGACACATGAAATATTTCATTTTAAAAATAATAGTTTCTAATAAATAAAAAGTAATTAACTTTGTGCGTATAGAAAGAAGTAAAACCATCTCTTACGAGTTTCTAGGAAGGCGAATATAGATGCGAAATTGCTCTTCCATTGCAGTTTCGTTTGTCGTGTACCAGTTCTTCAGACGTATTTATTAGACTATATTTTCAAACAAATTACGGGCGGTACTGCCACTGGTCGACGTCACGCGGCAGCATACCCGTGAGTTGTTTGAACATTCATTTCGCCGGGAAAGTGAAGGTCTCTCATTAGATTATATGTTGATGTGCCGTGTAAACTGCGTGATTAAGGTTCTTTGCCATTCCCGGTTTTGAACTGCTCGCTTGTCGATTGTTTGGTTTCACGTACGCTTGTCTCTGCTCTCACTTGCGTGTCTGACATTGAAATAATTTCTTACTGTCTAAGTTTGTGTTTACCGATGCGTCTGACGAAAGACTTTCGGTGCCTTGTAAGAGACTACTTGCAAATACGTTTCTATGCTTTTGCAAGTAGCTTGCTGTGTTGGTAATATCTTACTGGTGTCTCATCTTTTCGAGGTAGACTGGTTTTATTGGAACTACCTACTCCAAAAATTTTTGGACATACACTTACGGCTTTATTTGAATACAATTTACAGGACTTTTCATTGGGTACATGTTTCCAGCTGCCAAGCGTACTCGGTAGTACACAGTGATTTACAAGGAAAAACAATGATGTTTCCAGCAGTGAAGGACTATGAATAGTGCCGAAAGGGACCAAAGCGATTAGCAAGTGGCAAACGTTTAATACAGTTTTCTCAAGCAACTTAATGGTAAGCCGAGAATATAGGTCTCCCTAGGAGAAGCGCACGCATAACCCACTTATCCTTGACATACAACACTGAATTTAATGCGATTGTTACGCCTAGTACTGAATTTACAGTGTACTTACAACATTGTTTCTAGCCTGAAACAGTTTATATTTCTAGCAAATTGCATCACATTTTAGTGCCGCCTTAAAAATTGTGTGACTGATTTTTGCAGTAAATATTTAACGTTACCGCTTATAAGCCCTCATGTCTAAGATACTTTTCAAGGAAAATTAATTTATCAAGAACAGAAGATTAGTACTGATTGAAATTTTGAAGTATATGTTGGTTAACATTGTTATACTACATTAATTTGTGTCCTCAGGAAACTGTGCATTTTATCTGAAGAGATATTCACTGCACTTGGATACAAACAAGCTGGCGAATTGTTTTTATGTTTTCTGACATACTTAAGCTTTCTTTCTTGCAGATGCATTCCTTGTGGCTACTGATTTCCATATCCGCAAGATTTTTTTCTTGCTCTACAGATTATAGTGTCCAAGAACAAGGAGACATCTGGAAGAAATCAGTAATCCCGCTTTCAGGAATCCTTTATTATGAATCACGTTCGTTTAAGAAACGGCATCGCGTGACTTACATCATATACTCGTAATTATTAATAAAAAATGTCGAATATGGCGTAGTACATGAAAACTATACTAAAATGCTAAATAAAGTTTTGGATGCAAAACGTATTTATTAAAACACTTTCGTTACTATAATATACTAGTTTCTAGACGGATGAGGTCTTCACGTAGCACAATGAAATTGATAATGTATCTATGAGCAAATTTTTACACATTATTAGTTATTGGCTGAGTTTTGTGATGTGTCGAAAACTTCAAAAAAATTGATCAAAACGAGAGGTAACATTCCGGAACAGTGTGACTACTGCCGACAGGATCAGCGTACCAACGCAAAACGTTAAACGAATATTTTTACATTTATTCAGAGGGAATAAATGGAACCTTAGAGATACGCATACTGTAAAATCACAGTGGAAAAAATGTAAGGCAAACAATACATTTTCATCTATAACACATAAAAAACAATTCCTGAAAGTCTCAGACCATTAGGTTAATTTCAGTTGCACACGAACAGTTTTATTCTGTTGTTTTTATTGGGTAAGTAGTTGAAAAACGTAAACATTTACAATTTTTATCGAACAAAACTGTCTTCCAAAATCTTTTTAAATGAAAAGTATATTATATTAAAATGTAAGGCAAACAATACATTTTCATCTATAACACATAAAAAACAATTCCTGAAAGTCTCAGACCATTAGGTTAATTTCAGTTGCACACGAACAGTTTTATTCTGTTGTTTTTATTGGGTAAGTAGTTGAAAAACGTAAACATTTACAATTTTTATCGAACAAAACTGTCTTCCAAAATCTTTTTAAATGAAAAGTATATTATATTAACTGTACAAAAAGCTAATTTCTCTCTAAACATTTGCATTTACACCCTAAAATCAGAGCTGTATATCATAGGCACTATTGTTAAATCTCCGAAAGAATTATGAGGAAAACAGAGGTCATCCAACAAACAAATCACAGTGAAACGTACCAGGAAAGAATCCTCAGAGGGAGGCCAATGCAGTCACAAAATAATTATCGAGGAAATAGAAATTCTTGCCAGAAATATTCCTCAGTTTTAACTTAAAAGCTCTGGATAGCTGTACACGCAGAGCTGAATTTAGCATCTGGTCTACAACCCACTCGTCAAATTTATACTTCACTTTTACTGAAACTATGGAATTGAAAACAAACGCCATATTCAATTACTGAATGAAAACTCTACATACAATATAAAAACAATCATAAAACTGAAATTTCATTTCTGTACTTTAGCATAGTATCTGCTCTCCAGAATGATACAAGTAACAATGTATACAAATATTCTTTTAGAATCGTAATAATACGCAAAGACATATTTTGTAATTTAACGTATATGATTACAAATTAACAATGATTATTAAGTGAAATAACCGGAACAAGGTAACGCTAATGCTATCACTATATCTTAGTAGTAAACATTTCCTTGTGTTGATGACAGCTTCAATTTTGTATCAACTTGGTCAATACGTCTTTCCCGTGCCTTTCTCAACGTTTATTTTATTTTATAATTTTTTTTGGGTCACCAAAATAAATTTCAAAATTTTATGAGATCCCTACACATGATATTTTTCTACACGGAAAATAAGTAAACACATAAATTACGTACAAAAGCCTTTTATATAATTGAAATTGAATATTAGTAACCCTAAGAAAAGATTTGATGACAAACTTTTTTGTCTATTAGATATTTTATGAATGGAAGATTAGAAGACAATAAAATGTGTTTGCACCAAACCGATATGTCACTACACAGCAGTTAAGAAACGATCTGATCTAAGCAACAGCCCTTTTATACCAAGTAGTCATCACTCAAATTTCTGCCACAAACTTTCGAAATTCACCAAAAAAATATCAATCAATAATTTGTAATTATAGGAAAGGCACAAATTAATAAAACATAATTATTATCTACACAAACTAAATGTATATTCAAACATTCCATCAACCACTAAGATTTTGTAGGTTTTCTAAAACTTAAAGCTAACAATAGTCCAATGGATAGGCGATTACTTTGCATGCTTAGGTCAAATAATTTTTTATTAGTCCTAACACAGTCCCTTTTACCTTGTTATTCTTTTCTCCATGTCTTGCTTAATAATCCTGTTGTGAAATAATTTGTCCACAGCTGTGAAAATTTACTTACTAATGTTGCAGCATATACTTGCTGTAACTTGTTAGTAGTCTCACTTAATTGACTAGTGGTGAATGATCAAGAGGTCTTAGGTTCAGTCACAGGCAAGTTCCCCTGCCCTATATTGCAAGAAGGTCATTTCACCCCTTAGTCACTTCATCTAAGTACCCACTTGCCTTCTTGACATCATTTCAAAGTTTCTCTTAGTAAATCAATATTTGATTAATCTGCATGGTTTTACGATTTTAGATTCAATGTTCCGAATTACTGCATAAGTAATATACTTTTATTATTCAAAATGTCCACCATATAAAAAATCAACCATATCATTAATAACTATTTTATTGCTTCGTTACAACTCGTCTCAGCAGTCGCACAAATGGATTCTTCATAAATAATATGAAAATAAATAATACTGTGGCAAAATGTGCCCTTTAGTCAGTTGACAGTTTCATGTTTAATAGTCATGTGTTTGATTAATCGTAATCAAGTGAAAAATCATTCTTATACCAAGGCTGCAAAATATTTTTATTTGTTATATTCTACCGGTTTCGGCAGCTGTTGCCATCATCAGGAAATCAACAATACTTTATTCTAAATTAGACGTTGTTTTACTCAATAAAAATGGTATCTTATTGGCTTTGATGTAAAATATCTTGTTGATTTCCTGTTGATGGCAACATTTGCCGAAACCGGTAGAATACAACAAATAAAAATATTTTGCAGCCTTGGCGGAAGAATGATTTTTTCAAAGTTTACCGCGGCTGTAGATTGGCACCTAAAAACAACGTAATTAAGTGAAACAAATAATTTTACGATCAAGTCTACACTCATATCTAAATATGATTTCAAGATAACAATTTACAATTCCTTCTTTTAAATACAGTTGTTAGTAATTATTACCATACATTACAAAAGTGCAAACTTTTCTAGAATAAGTTGTCAAGCAGAAACATTTTTAGCGCGTTTCGAATTTTTTTTATACTGCCTGTCAGACATTTACATCACCGGGTAAGTTATCAAAAGCATTGGTTGCAGTAGTATCCACCACTTTGTACGCTGAGGACACCGTTAATTTGAAGTAAAGAATATACAATATTTTAACCTGAGTCAACACACACCTAACTTTTGCCGATTTTCGGCATCATTTAATCAGGTAACTAACTTATTTTTCCAATGAACAGATGCTACTCATACATGCATTCAATTGCTTGATTCTCAGTAGTCTCCTTGATTTCACTTGTTTGTCCCGTTATGTGCATAAGGTTCGCTACGTTAATTACACGTGTCTCATTTTAATTTCGTAGTTATTCATTGGAATGACACTGACATCTGTGTTTCATCAATGTGTGTGTTCACAACGCGCGTAAAAATTGAATGCTTGTACCTACAACACCAACACTGCGTAAAAACAGAGATTTTTATATTATTTCAATTTTTCGGAAAACATATATTCATGTAACTGATATTTGACGTGAAATCATTCATGTGCACTATAATTTTGGAGGACTGATGTGTTCTGATTTTCTTATGTAATTACTGGGTGAAAACCCGACGTTTCCCTGGCGTTTATTTGTTCCAGTTTCCTGGTATTGAATCTCCTCTTCCTTCTTCTCTCCTCCTCCCATCTCTCTCTGTCTGTACATTTCCTCGCACTTCCCGCCCTCTTTCCCCGGTTTATCTTCTTACCACTGTTTTTGATCTGGAGCCTTATGTATCTGCTCATTTTCTCTTCCTCATCCCATCGCCTCCATCCTATGCGTCCATCACGTCCTCCGCTCTGTCCATATCAACCTTTGTATTCCTTAATATCTCCTTCCACCACGAAAAATTGCATGCCTCTACTGTCATGATGTTCAGTGAAAGAGTGTCGAAAGTTAATACAAAACACCCTCTCGATGCACCGTACGATGGCTTGCACAATGGGAAAACCTTCTTCATGAAAACATACCTACATGTGCCAAGTTCATGGCGATAGGTCATATGGTGTCGAAGTCTATTGCACGGTACTCTCTCTCATGCACCGGTTCAAATCTTACATATACAGTGTTGTACCTCATGTTTTGAAGGCCGTGTGCAAAATTTCATCAATATTGGAATAAAATTGTATCTTGTAACGTAACCTTCCTCCAAGAAACGTAAGAACAGGTAGACGGCGGTCATACCCTTGTTTTGAAGGTCAAGGTTGAGCAGTTACATCAAGACAGGAACAAAATAGTAAAGTGGTGTCGAAGTCTGTTGAAAAGTACCCTCCACCACGAACTGAACGAAATTTTATTTAGAGAGTTGGCTTTCTCTTATTTTTGATGTCATGTGTGTAAAATTTCAACAGGGTCGGAACAGAATTGTAGATCTGTATGAATCACAAACATACAAACAAACACTCTCTCCGCCAATCTCCCCCTTCCTCCCGTCTCTCCTGCCATCTCTCATTCTCTTCATCGTTTTCCTCCTCCTCCATTCAGTCCATCACTCTGTCGATTGCCTCATTCCTTCCTTCTGATAAATACAATGGTACATGCAGTTCACAATAATGTTCCTATGTTACATATTTATAACAATCCACCATTTTTTATTTCCCCCTTCCGCCTCACGCTGTTCACCTGCTCCTTCCTTCTCCTAGTTCATCTGCTCGTTTTATTTGTGTTTTTTTTGTCTCCCTTCGCTCTCTGTCAGTCTCGTTTACATCCACATATTTACCCTGCAAATCACATGTAAGTGCCTGGCGGAGGGTTTATCTCCCTGTTCATCTTCCCCCCTTCCTCTCTGTCCGTCTCTTTTTCCTCTCTTTGCCCATCTTCTCTTCGATCTATAAAAAACATTTACATACACTGGTCAAAACAATGAGGGTATCAGTGGAGACATCTAGGTTCTGAAGTACTGTCATCATCAGAATAAACTAAAATTGTTCGACGTATTTCTGTCGGTTCTACGCAAAGGAGGCAACATCATTACGACAACCGAGATAGTGGTAATAACAGAAAGTTTCTGCCAAGGGGTTGGTGTTGAAATGTGTTTACTCTGCCAAACGAATTACACAAGCAGTTGTTTTCAGATAGTGTCGTGAACAGTTAATGCAATGCAACAACAACGTGATATACCGAAAGCTATGGGATGGGGAGCCATATGAAGATTGGAAGCAGGAAAGACACAGAGGGAGGTGGCTGCAGCTATTGGAGTGTCCCAAAGTGTGATTTCCTGGACCTGGACGCGATTTTAGACAACAGGATCCGTTAAAAGAAGGTTAAGCAGAGGTCGAGTGCATGGGTAACATCAGCAAGAGGTAACCGTTATGTCCGGTTAACAGCCCGTCGAGACAGGAGGCTGAACGGAACTCAGCTGCAACGCACCCTCCGGGGAGCTACAGGACACGCAATATCAACAGACAGTCCGAAATCGCCTTCGAGAATGTGGTCTCTACGCACGGAGGCCTATGGTATGTGCCCCATTAAAACCACCATAACGTTTAGCTCGCAGAAACTGGGAGGAGGAACATCAGGATCGGAGACGTAACGAATGGCACCGGGTTCAGTTCACAGATGAGTCAAGATTTTATATTCATGCGGACAATCGTCTTTCCCTCATTTGGGGAGATCGTGGAACTCTGAACAATCCTGCTGTGTGCAGGAAACTTTACCATATCATAGTGGTGGACGAATGGAGTTGGCAGGGGACGGACCTCTATGTCGTTCCGAATGGCTCTTTGCCTAATCAGAGGTATAGAGAGGAGATGACTTTTTGTGCCCTTTGCTGGTGTCATAGTAAAGTTCCTTCTGCGGACGATAACGCTCGTTTCCACAGAGCTGCAGTAGACAACATGTTTGTAGAATGACACTTTCACTCTGCAGCGGAGTGTGCGCTGATATGGAACTTCCTGGCAGATTAAAATTGTGTGCCGGAACCGGGACTCGAACGTGGGACCTTTGCCCTTCGCGCGGGATAGAGCGCTTGTCCGCGAAAGGCAAAGGTCCCAGGTTCGAGTCCCGCTTCCAGCACACAATTTTAATCTGCCAGGAAGTTTTAACACGTTTGTATCTGACGAAACTGATCGAATTGGAGTGATCAGCTTGTTCACCGGACTTAAACCCCATTGATACCAATCGTCATCACTTCGAACAACTTCTGTAAATGGACGTTCATGCCACCTTTTTGACCTTCGTCGCCCATCAAAAACCTTACTGTCACACATCACTCGATTCATCTCCATAGCGATACCATCTCATTAAAAAAAAAAAAAAAAAAACGAACGTCATATTCTTGCCCCGTTGTCCCACGCTACTTTGGCCCTACAAATTTTTCAGCTCCTATCACACTTTCGGAGTTATTCTTGGTGACAATATTTCGTGACTCATCATGTACAAAGTAGAGTGTTTTTATGTTGGTAATTTATAAAAGTCTACAGATTTGGTCTGATAAATTTTGTTCATTTGACCGTCAAAACAACAGGAAGGTCGCTGTCTACCTAATATTTTGTACAGTACTTGACGAAAGATACCCAACAACAGACAGCGACACCAGCCAACAGTTTTATTTCGATATCGATGAAACTGATACTTCACAACAAACTGCGACACCAATCTACAGGTGTACTTCCCATCTTGATATTTTGCACACTTCAAAACAAGAGGAGACGGCACAAATCCACTGTTTTATTCGTATCTTGATTGAATTTCCCACACTTGAGCTGCAAAACAAAGACGATGATCACTTTCTGCAAAAAAAAAAAAAAAAAAAAAAAAAAAAAAAAAAAAAAAAAAAAAAAAAATTAGTATGTTGTATGGCGGAGAAAACTTTACTTACAGACTTCGACAGCAACATACAGTTGTGTTGTGATCTTGAAGAAATGTACCTGGCAGACGCTTCGTAGCCATATCAGCTCCTCCCCCGGTGGTTGCAGAGCTGGGTACTGTACTCATGGAAGAATGGCCAAAATCCCTCAAGTGCTGATTGATAACCTCATCCTGTCCATGCCACTTAACTCTACAACTGTACTGGCCGTCCGAAGTGATCACACACCATATTAGAGGGCAACGAGACGACTTTTTCACTATTACTGTAGTCCTATGGTGCCTCGTCCTAAGCAAGCGCCTTCTAAACCTCAAGAGAAAACATCGCAAAATATCATACTGTGTTGTTGGTGTTATGGTCTTCAGTCCGGAGACTGGTTTGATGCAGCTCTCCACCCTACTCTATACTGAGCAAGCCTTTCATCTCCTCATAAGAACGGCAACCCACATCCACTTGAATCTGCTTACTATACGCGTCTCTTGGTCTCCCTCTGCGAATTTTACCCCACACACTTCCCTCCAATGCTAAATCTACGATTCCTCGATGTCTAAGAATGTGTCCAACCAAGCGATCCCTTCTTTTGGTCAGGGTATGCCAAATATTCCTTTTCTCACCAATCCTGTTCAGTACCTCTTCATTAGTTATGCAATCTACCCACCTAATCTTCAGCATTCTTCTGTAGCACCACATTTCAAAAGCCTCTATTCTCTTCCTGTCCGCACAGCTTATCGTCCATGTTTCACTACCGTACAAGGCAACACTCCACACAAATGCCTTCAGAAAAGACTTCGTTACACTTAAATTGATATTCGATGTTAGCAAATTTCTCTTTTTCAAAAATGCTTTTCTTCCCATTGCCAGTCTGCATTTTATATCCTCTGTACTGCGACCATCCCATGTTATTTTACTACCCAAGTAACAAAACTCATCTACCACCTTCATTGTTTCGTTACCTAATCTAATTCCTTCAGCATCGCCTGATGTTCTAAGACCGCATTCCATTATTTTTGTTTTGCTCTTGTTAATGTTCATTTTATACGCTCTCTTCAACACACTGTCCATTCCATTCAACTGCTCTTCCATGTCCTTTTCTGTCTCTGACAGAATTACAATGTCATCAGCAAAACGCAATGTTTTTATTTCTTCCCCCTGAACTTTAATCTCTATTCCAAATTTTTCCTTGCTTTCCTTCACCGCCTGCTCGATGTACAAATTGAATAACATCGGAGAAACGCTACAACCCTGTCTTACTCCCATCCCAACTGATGCTCCCTTTCATGCCCTTCGAGTCTAATAACTGCGGTCTGGCTTTTGTACAAGTTGTAAATAACTCTCCTTTCACTGTATTTTACCCCTGCTGACTTCAGAATTTGAAAGAGTGTATTCCAGTCCACATTGTCAAACGCTTTCTCCAAATCTACAAAAGCTAAAAATGTAGGTTTGCCTTTCCTTAATCTATCTTCTAAGATAAGACGTAAAGTGAGTACTGTACGTCACACAAATTACAATTTTAACCAATATATGAGTGAAATATGTTACTATATGTACAGTCCACCCCCATGAACCACAGACATTGCTGAGGCGGGGTGGCTTATGTGCCCCAACGGTGCAGATAGCCGTACCGTAGGTGCAACCACAGCGGAGGGGTATCTGTGGAGAGGACAGACAAAGGTGTGGTTCCTGAAGAGGGGCAGCAGCCTTTTCAGTAGTTATAGGGGCAACAGTCTGGATGACTGACTCAGCTGGCCTTGTAACATCAGCTAACATGGCTTTGCCATGTAGTTACTGCGGACTGCTGAAAGCAAGGGGAAACTACAGCCGTTACTTTTCCCGAGGACATGTAGCTCTACTGTATGAATATATGATGATGGCGTCTTCTTGGGTAAAATGTTCCGGAGGTAAAATAGTCCCCCATTCGGATCTCCGGGCGGGGACTACTCAGGAGGACGTCGTCATCAAGAACCGTGGAATGTCTAACCCTTAATCGCGTAGGTAAGTTAGAAAATTTGAAATGGATAGGTTAAAAGTACATATGGTAGGGATTAGTGAAGTTCGTTGGCAGGATGAACAGGATTTCTGGTCAGGTGAGTACAGGGTTATAAATAAAAAAAACCAGTTGGTGGTAATGCAGGAGTAGGTCTGATAATGAATAAGAAAATGAACAGCATAGTGAACACATTATCGTAGCAAAGATAGACAGGAAACCAACACCGACCTCTGTAATGTAAGTTTATATGTCAACTAACACGGCTGATGATGAGGATATCGAAGAAATGTATGAGGAGATAAAATAAATCATTCATTGGTAGGACAAATTCTGAGATATCAAGAAATTGTCAACTTAGAATTAGAAGGAAGTGTGTGAAAAATCGCAGCGGGAGACCGAGGGACGAATGTAGTAAGCAGCTTCTAAAGGAAGTAGGTTGCCGAACGTATTCTCAGATGAAGAGACTTGCGCAGGAGAGAGTAGCGTAGGGAACTGCATGAAACCAGTCTGCGGACTGAAGACCACAGCAACAACAACATGTGTATAGTGTTACGATATCTCATGCCTTGCACCGTAAGAAATATTACGTAAACAGTTTTGCTTGTGAAGTGCGGAAAATTTCTTCAAGATCACAATACAACCGTATATGGTGTCGATGTCTGTAAGTAAAGTACTTTCCGCCATACAACATACCACTTTTTTTTGTAGAAAGTGATCTTCGTCTTTGTTTTGCAGCTGAAGTGTGGGAAATTGCATCAATATATGAATAAAACAATGAATTGCTGTCTAAGCCTCCTCTTGTTCTGAAGTGTGCAAACTATCACCAAGATGGAAGAACACATGTTTTTTGGTGCCGAAGTCTGTTGTGAAGTATCAGTTTCATCGATATCGGAATAAAACTGTTGCCTGATGTCGCCGTCTGTTGATGGGTACCTTTCGTCAAGCACCATACAAAATATTCGGTAGGCAATGTCCTCCCTTTTGTTTTGAAGGTCAAATAGGCAAAATTTTATTAGACAAAAATTGTAGATTTGTGTGAATTACAAACCCAATAACATCCTACTTTATACAGGGTGAGTCACTAACTATTGACAAGAAGAATAATTCCGAAAGTTGAAAAGTTTGTGGGACAAAAATTGCATGGGGCAACGGGGACCAGAATATGACGCTGGTTTGTTTGTTGCTAGGTGGGGTCGCTTCAGAGACGTGAAGGTCAAATTTGTTGTTTTAAATGGGACACAGTAGTTTGGTACTCATTTTCTGATAGCGGCTATCGAGACGAATCCAATGTTGTCTAACCGTAACGTCTTTGAAGGTCAACGAAGGTCAAGAAAGTGGCATGAACGACCATTTACAGAAAGTGTTATAAGCAGAGCTCCTTATCATGGATTGTGTGGTATTCCGTATCACTTCGGCACTTACGGAAGCACATGGTCTGACAATTCTCTCTCTGTGAGGTGTTGTTGGTACTTCGTTATAAACAATGACTTACGAATCTCCTCAAGTAAAAATTCAGAGGCGTCAAGTTTTGCTAATGAGCCGGCTACGACACATCTACTCCGCATCCAATTCAACGATCTGAGTATCGTTCCATTAAATTTCAGGCGTGCAGCTACAAGAATTCTCTTTCTTCTAATACTTCGGCTGTATAACGTTCAGCCATCTTCTGAGTGAGCCGTAAGACTGACGCTCCAGTGCTCGCTTCGGCCCTTTAATATTGGCATACCGCGCAACTTATTATTGCGGCCACAGATACATATGCACCAGAGACGTTGGTCGGCGGCAAAGACGTGTACAACGTACGAGTTAAATCTATGACTCCGCAGTCAATCTGTGTTGGCATGTCGATGTGAGCTGCACTGTAACGACGTCTTTGTGTGTTTATTACAGGAAGTGCCGGATACCATGATTTGTCTAGATTGAAACGACTATTTCTAATAATTAAATTCGTCGTCGATCGAATTCCAGTCGCCTCCTTCACTATTAAGTCTTAAAAAGATGATGTAGTTGCAAAAATTTCGACGATTTGGGAATCGTATCTGCAGCTCATTTCTAGACATCAGCGAAAAATGTGCCATCGTGTTGGTACCACATTATGTTCCTTATTCCTAAAGCTATTTCTTCCAATAACAGACCTTTTGTTTCTTGCAGGAATGTATTGTACATCCTACCATTAAGATTTCCTTCGATGAAATAACGGCCCATTAATTCTGTTCTCCAGAATCCCACACCATACATTCCCCGCAACTTGCCGCAGCCACCATGCATTTTCAGTTGCCCAATGATGCATGTTAAGTAAACTAACATTTCCATCATGTGAATGTAGCTACGCCAGTAAATAAAATCAAATTAATAAATGTGTCATCCCTCTGAATCTGACATTACGCCCATCGGCAGAATTCCATACGACGCATAAAATCCGTACTAGTAAATTCTTATGTGGTAAGAATGATGTTTCTGGCTATGCAGAACACGAGCAGGGCTACCGTGTCTCATGCCGGAGTCCCTTTCGATTTGACGCGAACTATCTCATAGATCGCGAACCACAGTGACAAGGGAACCAGTTTCCGCTTCCTCGTTAGTAACTTTAATTTGCCGGATATGTTTCCGATTAGAAGATAGATTAAGAAAAGGCAAACCTACATTTCTAGCTTTTGTAGATTTGGAGATGGCTTTTGACAATGTTGATTGGAATAAACTCTATCAAGTTCTGAAGCAAGCAGGAGCAAAATATAGGGAGCGTAAGGTTATTTACAACTTGTACAAAAACCAGAGAGCGGTTGTCAGAGTTGAAGGGCATGAAAGGGATGCAGTGGTTGGAAAGAGAGCAAGACAAGGTTGTAGCCTTTCTCCAATGTTATTCAACTTGTAAATTCAGCAAGCTATAAAGGAAAGCAAGGAGAAATTTGGAGAAGGAATTAAAGTTCAGGGTGAAGAATTAAAAACATTGCGTTTTGCCGATGACAGTAATTCTGTCAGATACAGCAAAAAACCTGGAAGAGCAATTGAACGGAATGGACAGTGTGCTGAAAGGTGCATATAAGATGAACATTAACAAGAGCAAAACTAGGGTAATGAAGTGCAGTGTAAGAAAATCAGGTGATGCTGAAGGAATTGGATTGGGAAACGAAGCAATAAAGGAGGTAGATGAGTTTTGTTACTTGGGCAGTAAAATAACAAATGATGGTCGCAGTACATAGGATATAAAATGCAGAATGGCAATGGGGAGAAAGGCGTTCTAGAACAAGAGAAATTTGTTAACATCGAATATTGATTTAAGCCTAAGGAAGTCCTTTCAGAAGGCATTTGTATGGAGTGTTGCCTTGTATGGGGGTGAGACATGGACGATAAACAGTGCGGACAGGAAGAGGATAGAGGCTTTTGAAATATGGTGCTACAGAAAAATGCTGAAGATTAGGTGGGTGGATCGCTTAACAAATGAGAAGGTACTGAACAGAATTGGGGAGAAAAGAAATTTCTGGCATACCTTGACTAAAAGAAGGGATAGATTGGTAGGACACATTCTTAGACATCAAGGAATTGTGAATTTAGCGTTGGAGGGAAGTGTGTGGGGAAAAATCGCAGGGGAAGACCAAGAGATGGATACAGTAAGCAGATTCAGACAGATGTAGGTTGCCGTTCTTATGTGGAGATGAAGAGGCTTGCTCAGGATAGGGTATTGTGGAGAGCTGTATCAAACCAGTCTCAGGACTGAAGACCACAACAACAACAACATGTTTCCGATGCGTTAAAGATCCCGGTGTTCTCAGTTCTAAAATGTTCAAATGTTTGTAAAGCTTATGGGACTTAACTACGGGGTCATCAGTCCCTAAACTTACAAGCTACTTATGAACTACTTACGAACTAGGACGGCACAAATATCCATGCCCGAGGGGGGATTCGAATCCCAGACCGTAGTGGCGCTGCAGACCGTGACTGAAGCGCCTCAGTCTCTTCGGCCACCGCGGCCGGCTTCTCAGTTCTCACAAACATCGTTAAATGTACGACTTGTAGGGTGAGTACATTGAGGATCTCTTTCAGAGTATTAGTCTCTAGCTCTCTCTGAATTGCCTTGGCATTCTTCGTAAATGAGAAGCATAAACGACACGTTACATGGATACGTCGTATTCGGGGAATATTTACCATTTACGTGATATACAAGAGAGAATTGTCAGAGCATGAACTTCGGCAAGTGCCGAAGTGATACGGAATACCACACGATCCACGATAAGAAGATTGCAGCACTGCATTGATACCAATCGTTATCACTTCTAACAACCTCTGTAAATGGACGTTCATGTTACCTTTTTTTTGACTTCGTTGACCTTCGAAGACCTTACGGTTAAAACGCATTCGATTCGTCTCGTTAGTCGCTATCAGAAAAATGTAAGTACCAATCTATAGCATTCCGTTTAAAGAAACAAAGTTGAACTTAACATTTCCGAAGCGACCCCACCTAGCAGAAACAAACCAACGTCATAATCTGGTCATCGTTGCCCCATGCAACATTTCTCCCACAAACTCTTCAGCTTCTATCATACTTTCTGAGTTATTCTTCGTGGCAATAGTTAGTGACTCATCTTGTGTAAAGTAGAGTGTTTTTGTGTTTGTAATTCACACAAATCTACAGTTTTTGTCTGATAAAATTTTGCTTATTTGACCTTCAAAACAACTGGAAGATCGCTACCTAATATTCTGTACGGTGCTTGACGAAGGGCACCCATAAATAGAGAGGCTCACCCCGTATAAAAGAAAATACACATTTTCATCTACTTAGGTCATCATCAGCTGAGAACTAACAGTCACAGTTACAGATGAGATAAAAGTGCAAAGAACTGAGGTATTATGCAAAAACAGATGTTAAATATGCATTAACAAAGTTTGTCTTTGAAACATTGCAAAGCAAAACAGCTACTTTTGAAAGAGAAGGGGATATTCCACTTACGTTTCTGTTTGTCTTGCGTAATATATGTAAAGCAAATTACCGGCAGGTCATAGTGTACCAAAGCAAGGAAGTAAAACTGTATCTGAACTTTTTGAATTAATTTGAAAATGTGATTACTTTGAGACACTTTTCAGCATCACATTCCTGCTTACGTCAGATACAGCAGCAGAAATAAAGAAACAGATTTTCATGTTGTACTATTTATTTAATAAGACACATTTCAAAATTTATAACTCACTCTTGCTCACTTGTTGCAATTTGTACGAAACTTAAGAGATTTAATTGCCAAAAGTACAATAATACAATTAGTAAATCACGTAAACATCGGGACTACCTTAGACACGTAAACTCTAAATTGCAAGCAGAAGATCATTTCCAAATCTTGAAATTCGATCTTCCGAGCTGTTATTATATACATAGGTCTGCCATCCGACCCGATATATTGAGATTTCCTAAGAAAGCAGCTGCAGACATATGTGAAAATTACAGAACTATCAGTTTATCAGAACTATCAGTTAAGACAGCAAATACCTGGAAGATCAGTTGAATGAAATGGATAGTGTCGTGAAAGTAGCGTATAAGATAAGCATTGACAAGAGCAGAAGAAGGGTAATAGAATGCAGTCCAAAAATCTGCTGATACTCAAGAAATTTGATTATGTAACGAAACAATAAAGGTGCTAGATGCTTTTTGTTACTTGAGCAGTAAAATATACGATGATCGCAGTACAGACGATATAAAATGCAGAGGGGCAATGAGACGGAAAATGTTTCTGAAAAAGAGAAATTTGTTAACATCGAATATTAAGTGTTAGGAAGTCTTTCCTGAAGGATTTGTATGGAGTATTGCTTTGTACGGTAGTGAAACATGGACGATAAATAGTTCAGACAGGAAGAGCATAGAGTCTTATGAAATGTGGTGTTACATAAAAATGCTGAAGATAATGTGGGTAGATCGCATAACTTATGAGGAGGTAATGAACCATTGGGAAGAAAAGCAATTTCTGGCATATCTTGAGTAAAAGAAGGGATCGACTGGTAGGACACATTCTAGACATCAAGGAATTGCGAACTGAAAAGAAGTGTGGGGTAAAAATCACAGAATGAGACCAAGGGTCGAATAGAGTAAGCAGGTTCAAATAGATGTGATTTGACGTTCTTATGTGGAGATGAAAAGCCTTCTTAGTATAGTGTAGAGAGTTGCACCAGACCAGTCTCCGGACTGAAGACCACAACAACAAGATCCAGTTTTGCAAAATACTGTTACAGGTGTGGTTTAGGTACTGAAGTAATACCACCTGGCTGCGCAACTTGTATGTCTACATGTTTATCTTTATGAGTTCATGGTGACAAGGTCGTCTCACAGATAGTGCTCCATATTGCGTACCCTGTATAGACGATGAAACCACCTTATCGATATAGCATCGTCATGTGAGAAGTACCAGGCTTCTCACGTACTATAATTTTTCTCCGGACTGTCTAAAGCGATTTCTATGAACTAGTCTCGATTCGGAAGAATGTGACGCGAAACACTCCGTGGAAGAAAGGTGGATCTACATTCTTAAGAAAACCGAAAATGCTGAAAGCAAATGACAAATATTAAAATTACGTATTTCTTTTCTATTCCCGCAATAACGCCACTGTGGAAAGAGTATTTTCCCTGATGTATGCCCAGTGTATTGATGAATGAAGTGGACTGCTGCTAGGGAGTCTGGAATCAGTCTTATACTCCTGACCATTAAAATTGCTATCACACGAAGATGACGTGCTACAGATGCGAAATTTAACCGACAGGAAGAAGACGCTGTGATATGCAAATGATTAGCTTTTCAGAGCATTCACACAAGGTTGGCGTCGGTGGCGACACCTACAACGTGCTGACATGAGGAAAGTTACCAACCGATTTCTCAAATACAGCAGTTGACTGGCTTTGCCGGTGAAACGTTGTTGTGATGCCTCGCGTAAGGAGGAGAAATGTGTACCATCACATTTCCGACTTTGATAAAGGTCGGATTGTAGCCTATTGCGATAGCGGTTTATCGTATCGCGACATTGCTGATCACGTTGGTCGCGATCCAATGACTGTTAGCAGAATATGCAATCGGTGGGTTCAGGAGGGCAATACGGAACGCCGTGCTGGTTCCCATCGGCCTCGTATCACTAGCAGTCGAGATGACAGGCATCTTATCGGCATGGCTGTAACGGAGGGTGCAGCCACGTCTCGTTTCCTGAGTCAACAAATGGGGACGTTTGCAAGGCAAGAACTATCTGCACGAACAGTTCGACTATCAGCTTGGGGACCATGGCTGCGGTTACCCTTGATGCTACATTACAGACAGGAGCGCCTGCGTTGGTGTACGCAACGACGAATGGCAAAATGTCATGATTTCGGATGAATCCAGGTTCTGTTTACAGCTTCATGATAGTCGCACCTATGTTTGGCGACATCGCAGTGAACGCACATTGGAAGCGTGTATTCGTCATCGCCATACTGACGTATCATCCGACGTGATGATATGGGATGCAATTGGTTACACGTCTCGGTCACATCGACGGCACTTTGAACAGTGGCCGTTACATTTCAGATGTGTTACGACCCGTGTCGCTACCCTTCATTCGATACCTGCGAAACCCTACATTTCAGCAGGATAATGCACGACCGCATGTTGCTGGTTCTGTACGGGCCTTTATGGATACGGAAAATGTTCGACTGCTGCCCTGACCAGCACATTCTCCAGATGTCTCACCAACTGAAAACGTCTGGTCAATGGTGGCCGAGCAACTGGCTCGTCACAATATGACAGTCACTACTCTGGATGAATTGTGGTATAGTGTTGAAGCTGCGTTGGCATCTCTACCTGTACACGCCATCCAAGCTCTGTTTGACTCAATGCCCAGGCGTATCAATGCCGTTATTACAGCCAGAGGTGGTTGTTCTGGGTACTGATTTCTCAGCCGGCCGCGGTGGCCGAGGTGACTGAGGCGCTCCAGTCACGGTCAGCACGGCCACCACGGTCGGGGGTTCGAATCCCCCCTCGGGCATGGACATTTGTGCCGTCCTAGTTCATAAGTAGTTTGTAAGTTTAGGGACTGATGACCCCGTAGTTGGGTCCCATAAGCTTTACAAACATTTGAACATTTGAACTGATTTCTCAGGATCTAATTGCGTGAAATTGTAATCAAATGTCAGTTCTAGTGTAATATATTTGTCCAATGAATACCCGTTTATCATCTGCATTTCTTCTTGGTCTAGTAAGTTTAATGGCCAGTAGCGTACTTTGCCAGTTTCATCACAAGATGACTTGCATGGAGTTTTATACACACGTAAAAGAGACTTGCTAGTAAAGATGAAATATTCCGAAAATATGGTGCACTGACTACTTCTGTCATAAAAGTCCCAAGTAATTGTTTTCTAAATTACAAGCAATTATATGAAATAAAAATTTTGTTCCTTTTGCACAATCCCATCTCAGTTTCCCGACAACTGTGTGCATCGTAGTTGACAGACATATAAATTTTTGTATTAGTTCGTAAATTCTCAATGTAAGTATAAAGTGTTATCATAATTTATATGAGTGAACAACGAATGCGATTCCTGCCTATTGTTCAGAGTTCATTACGTCGTGTTTTTTTATGTTTGTTGTTTGTAAATCTATCGCACCTAACTGCTGGGTTATTATGCCGTAGCTTACAAACTTCTTAAACTACGTTAAACTAACACACTCATCCATGCCCGAGGGAGGATTCGAACCTCCGATGCGGAAGCTCTCGCGATCCGCAACGTGGCGCTCCAGACCGCTCGGCTACTCCCGCGAGGCCATCATATTTTAATAGTTATCAAGAAAATGGGTACCTATGAATAATTTTGGGTCACTGTACGTTGCTGGAAGATGCAATGTTTATTTACTGATATTCATTAATATTCCATCGCCTATGTAACTAATAAGGACGATACGACTTTACAGTACTTTTTGTTCTGATTACGAAGAATTCATATAAACTCTAGGCTATTGAAGAAGTGTGAATTCAAAGCGGTAATCTAATTATTGTATTTACTAGGCGAAAAGGCACCGATTCGTTGAGACACATATAAAACACACACACAAACACAAAAGCTGAACTTTCACAACTGTTGGTTGCTTCATCAGAAAACAAAAATGACGGAAAGAGAAAAAGGAAATGAAACGGACTGTAAGGGAGTGTATAAGGAGTCATTCTAATCCCGGGAGGAGAAGGACTCAGGGGAAAAAGGACAGACACACCAAGGCAGACATAAGCAAAATCAAGGAAATAAGATGGAGGTACAAACCACATCAGCCAATAAAAAGTAACAAACAAGTAGCACAAACCATTAAATTAAAAGATGATCCAGAAGAATGGGTAATTAATTTCAAGAAACAAGCCGAGAATGTAGCTCAGTTGAATCAATGAAGGAAACATGCATGCTGAACAATGGAATGTAACAATTTCTATGAAGTAAAACACCAATCATGGTTTAATTTCAGATACATTAAAAAAAAAAAAAAAAAAAAAAAAAAAAAAAAAAAAAAAAAAAAAAATTCTGTCAATCTTAAAAATTAAAGGAAAAAATTGCCACAAAACATCAGGTATAGGAAGAGAAATATTCAATAAAGGTATAATAAACTCTATGGGTGATATTATAACACTAAGTCCAAAAACTTATACGAAATCTTTGGGAAAAGCTTGTATAGTCACTTGTGTGTATGTGTGCGTGTGCGTGTGTGTGTGTGTGTGTGTGTGGTGCGTAAGACAATAGCTACTGTATATTCACTCGTTTTTCGTAGTGCTGTAGTTTCATACTTTAATTCCAATTTTGTAGAAGTATAGTTTCTCAACAAGTATGCTTGTAATCGGTAGTATAATATACAAGCATTTGTACCGGTATCTGTTTCGTGTTTCTTGGTTAGTTGCATGTAAGCGCTACAATGTTTCTTTTTATTCCTGTTACAGCTTTTATCCCTGAAATGCTGAATTTGTTAGAGAAAGGGCTGGATGTTGGTCAGAGAACATGTGACATAGTGCCACAGGAGCCCACTTCTGTTGTAGAACAGTATTGTAAGTATATATAGTCAAATAATAATTACCTGGCCTATTATAATGTGTTCAATAGTAGTAGTACTGACAGATCCAACACTTTGTTTCTTGTTGCAGTGAATGTTATATCTGTCTTTAATGAGCAAACAAAGCTAGCTGCAGGGTGCACGCATGACCTCGATACGTCACCAGCTGTGGCCACTATCCACACCCAACGGCAAAACATTAGGCCTCTCAGGTGAGCAGCACAAGGTTAACAGCTGGTGATCCACAACCCATCCTGTGGCAGCCATACCCTCTGCAAGACAATGAGGCAGGGCCGACAGAAGGTCCTCGCCACTGGGTTTATGTGCCTTGGTGTATTCCCTCTTCACTGCTTCTGCAACAGATCAACATCAATTGGAGGGACTCAGTCATCACCTACCCATAGACACATCCCTCGTTTGTTTCTATATTCTTTATTTAGACGTGAATAACTTGTATTTGCATGCCCCTTGATAAGACCGCTCCTTGTTGGAGGGTTTCAAGAGGTGCCCCAAAAAAAAAAAAAAAAAAAAAAAAAAAAAAAAAAAAAAAAAAAAAAAAAGGATATGGCAGTTGATTTTGATGTAAGATATTGCCTTATGTTCAGAGGTACGTAATTCATTATTGTAATTTGCATACATTATCGAAAAAAGAAGAAAACAGCTTTGGCACATAGTGATAACCATGTGTCGAGTTCTAAGTAACATTCCATAGGCTGTAGAGAGTGTGTGTGTGTGTGTGTGTGTGTGTGTGTGAGAGAGAGAGAGAGAGGACAGCGTTGTATAGTTAGTTTGAAGGAATACTACTGACAATACTATGCACTTAAGAGCCCAATTAAAGTATGGCATAATCACCTTCCATTGGCTAAGTGTCCAAGACAGTACAGTTTTTATGTGTGTGTGATTTTGTAACGTACCGGTTCATAGCTCTTTTCTTCTTCACGTTCTCGTAGATTGGCGCCACTGGGTACATGTGCCTTGGTGTATTCCCTCTTCACTGCTTCTGCAACAGTATCAACATCAGTTGGAGTGACTCAGTCATCACCTACTCATAGACACATCCCTCGATTGTTTCTATATTCTTTATTTAGACGTGAATAACTTGTATTTGCATGCCCCTTAATAAGACCGCTCTTTGTTGGAGGGTTTCAAGAGGTGCCCAAAAATAATCATAGGGATTACTAAAAAAAAAAAAAAAGATATGGCAGTTGATTTTGATGTAAGATATTGCCTTATGTTCAGAGGTACGTAATTCATTATTGTAATTCGCATACATTATTGAAAAAAAGAAGAAAACAGCTTTGGCACATAGTGATAACCATGTGTCGAGTTCTAAGTAACATTCCATAAGCTGAGAGAGAGAGAGAGAGAGAGAGAGAGAGGACAGCGTTGTATAGTTAGTTCGAAGGAATACTACTGACAGTACTATGCACTTAAGAGCCCAATTAAAGTATGGCATAATCACCTTCCATTGGTACTTACATTCCATACATCAATAATATAAATGTACACAGTTTGTTTGTGGAATACTAAAGTCTGATGTGTACGATGTGGCACTAATATGAAGGATTGATTACTGTAGATACACTTTCCACACACTTAACACTGAAGAACGTTTACATAACTGTTCAAAATTAAAGTTCAAAGTGACGTGGGTTGTACATCACGAAATAAGACTCCCTACTGGTGTGGATTATGCCTCAGATGAAGGATGAAACAATACTCATTTACATGGCACGAAAGCATCCTATTTGTATCATCCAAACAATAACATTGAACATTATGTATTGATATGTATGTGCATTAAATTAATTATAATGAAAAACTAAACAATTACAAACAACTGGCTATAGTAAAAGGTACCATAAATAATACTGAGTAAAATGATATAAAAATCTCTGTTAAATGAATATTACCTTACTTTCAAATGTAATTTAATAGGGTTGTCAACAATACTTTCATAATTAATGGTAATTATACAGATACTAATAAGGAAAAAACTCTCCTATGTAATAGTTTCAATCAGTGCTAATTGTATCATTTTTATTATTTTCAAAACCAGTGCCACTAATTGTAATATAAAAAGAACATTGTAAAGGAAATACTACTGTACAATTTGAAGAGTAAGTGAATGAAAATATTGCTGTCTGAATAAAGAGAATGGTTAGGAAACCATTACCAACTTTATTATGTCACAAAAATAGACCCATCACAAGTTTAAATAAAATACTGTATTGTAGTTTTACATGTGTACTTTTTATAAGGATACATATATTGAGATGTTTATTTTTTTGGATAGATTTGACAGTTACATCTGCACTGCACACTCACTCACATACACACACACACACACACACACACACACACACACACACACAAGTCTCTAAGAAAGCATCTTAATACTTTACAGAATTTTTAATGGGCATCACAGAAGAGGTACGAAGGATGAAGACATCTCAATCTGTATAAATATTGTACAAAAGTGGAAAACATTGGTGGTCGAACTTCAGTGCTGAAAGGGAAGCAGTGCAGTTTAAGATGAGTGATAATAGAGTTCCAGATTGTCCAATGTCTAAAACATCACTGGAAATTGTATTGTGTGGCTGGTTGTTTCAACAAATTTTACACTCTGATCCAACTGATGAGAAAAATCTGTTAATTGTATGAATCAGCCAATCGTTGAGATGGAGTTCATTGCAATGATACGTCCAACACAAACTGTACTGGCATGTGGTATATCCAAAGTCTGATCCGAATTATAGAATTTCTTAGAATAAGCTTCAAAACTTGTCAGTTAGTGAAACCCTGTAGTTATTCAATCGAATTTCTATAGTTAATGTCAATCATTGATGTTTGCAAGTAATTCCTTTTTCAGACTAGTCAAAATCTCGTATAAATCAACAATATCATATGCACCAGGTTCTATTTATACTATGTGCATTTAAATCGCGATGAAGTAGATTGTTGAGTTCTGTGATATTTGGGATGGTGTTAAAAGCCTCCAGTGCATCACCACCACTGCCGCCATCTCTAATGCGTCTTTTCCCCTATGATGTAAATCAAGATGGCGGCTACTGAGAACTTATTATTGTATTTCACTCGAACGAAACTGGTCATCACTCAAAACGTTTTTGCGGAAAGAATTATATTTTCACCACCAGATGTCAGCACAACCCCCCCTCCATCTCTGGTAATTTGACAGGAAACTACATCAGTCTGTGCCAAGACACAGTTCAGCCACATCAGTAGCAGCAGCAACATCATGCAGGACGTAAATATTGTCTACAAACATTCAAGGGCAATTTGGTACACTCTGGTTGGGTAACATAGCACATTGAACTTAACTACGTATCATATTGCATACAAAATTGCATGTACACATAGATTGGACCTAAAGTAAGTCATATGTAAAGCCACAGGTATGTACTCTCATAGTGCTATTACTTATTGTGTTATTTATGATTTTACACACGTGCACTGGATCTGAGAGTCATCTGGTGCCAATCCTATGACTGTTGACAGTTCACGTTTGCTACACTTGAGTGAGTAGTAACGTGTTTCCTGCATCCATGCACCCAGGGAAAACCCAAGAAGTAATTAGTGAACTCTGGACCCAGCTACAGAGACTGTTGTCTACACCTCTTGTATCCCTATCCTGTCACCAAGACATTCTACTCTCAGCAAGTTACATAATCATTCTTGCCAGCCTATCAATACACATTGCTAATGTTTAAACATGCTCTCTCAGAAACATCAGTATAAGTGTTTCCGCCAGGCACTGTTAGACTTGCTTTGTTTTAGTCCTCTAATCGATCTTACACACATGAGCACTTTCTTTTGATACATCGATATAATTCGACTTATATGGGACTTGTTGTGTATAGTTAGAAGAAGTCTACATGTTTGGTGACGTTCGGGATGCATAATTATACGTTATATTTGAATCTTTCGGTTTGAAAAACCGGTTTGTTGTATGACTATGTAGCGTTTGGCGATGTTTGGTTCTATCTCTCTTTCTCAATGTTCTATGTAAAGGGATGGATGTGCTTCAAGGTGGTTGTGGCAGCTCTTTCCGATAGACAGTACAGCCAGAAGCGGTGGATTATAGTAAACAGGAACCCATGGGGTGTGTTGCATTCCAGTGACTGTCTCAGATAACGATGTGACTGCTTGTCGTGCGAGAACGGTGGTGGAAGTAGCTCATTCTGGACGTTTGTAGGGTCAATCGGCACCCAGTTCCTTCTTGGCAGTCAAGACAGAATGTTCCCTGACTGGAGATGAATTCGTTTGTGTTTGACCTAGCACCTCCAAGACGCACTTTTTGAAAAATGTGTTGTGCTGTTGAAAGGAAATCGGATCCTGTGTGATCTCAGTTTATTTCAGTGCAGTACAGTCGAACGTAAATCAGATCCTGTTCAATCTTCATTTATTTCAGTGCGGTTTCTTACTTTATGTATTTATTTGTGGTGTGATCCCCTGTCACTTTGCCGCTTATTTGCTTGATACAATGGGGATAGAAATACGTGGGACTTGTGTTGTGGCGGGAAGGAGAAATTATTTTTTAAAAAATTACGAGGAAGATTCATTTCAGGAAAATAAAGTTACCATCCGCCTAGCCACAATTCCAGTTTATAGAGTAGACATGTTAGAGAAACTTGTAATTATTGGTGTTAAATTTAAACCAGTGGGATGGTTCGACATAGAAAAGGCGGTGTATTCTCGACTCGTGTGAGCAAATCGACGTGTCGATGACGTGCGATACACGGGGAAGAAGAATAGATATTCTACGTAAAAACCTACGTCGCCGAGAGTTTGATTGCGACGGGAGTTCAGAATACAAGAAACCTTCCGTAGCTGTGTCAGCACTTGTATCTCGAATGTGGTGTTGAAACGTATTTTAACATTATATGGGTAGATTTTTGAGGAGTTGTGGGATCTAATTTTAAAGTCTAAGGCTCTGAGGTGTGTCAGTGCGAACCTCAGGCAAAACTCTTCCCAGGAGGTGCATCTACAGGGTGTCCAGAAAAGGACTCCCTGATTTCAAAATTAAATATCTCGAAATCAAAGATCGATACAGGAATGCAGTAAACGATATGTTTATTGTGAAAGCTGTAAGAAGTTTATACAGCAGTTTGAAATAATAGCTGCTAACAGATGGCGCTGTAATCGCCATGCCTAGTATAAATAGTGATCCGAAGCCCGAGCGATCACTTCCACTATTGAAACGTGAAAGGTTAGCGTACCGAAGGAAGAGATTAAAACCATGTACTCCATTGAACAGCGCGTTTTTCTGGTGCTAGAGTACCACAGGTTAGAAGAGAGTCCTGCGGCAACAAGGCGAAGTTTTCAAACACGATTTAATGTTCCAAAAGGATCTGATACCAAAACAATTCGTACGCTCTTCGCCAAATTTCAACGCACAGGCATCGTAACTGATGATCTAGTGGGGCATGTTGGCCGCAAGCAAACCGCAGTTACCCCTGAAAATATCGCCACAGTTTCTGGAATTATTCAGCAAAATCCAATGTTTTCCGTCCGTAGAATTGCATCTGAAACTGGTTTGAACCGTTCCAGCACGCAGAAATTACTGAGAAAGAGCCTACACATGTTTCCATTCAAAATTCAAACGCACCAGGCCATACTCGTACGAACTGTGCAACAAAGGTGTGCCTTTGCTAATCAGATGCTCACAATGATTGATAGTGAAGGATTTGATGTTGGCTGCATCTGGTTTACAGATGAAGCAGACTTCCACCTGAATGGATACGTGAATAAGCAGAACTAGCGATTTTGGGGTTCCGAAAACCCATATTGGTATGAAGCGAAACCCACGTATTCTCCTAAAGTTACTGTGTGGGCTGCAGTATGCAGCAGAGGCATTATTGGCCTTTTTTCATTCGAGAAACGGTCACTGGTGCACGTTACGTTGCAATTTTGGAACAATTTGTCGCCACACAGCAAGCGTTAGATGATCGAACAGGTACTGAATGGTTTATGCAAGATGGAGCCCGACCACATCGGACCGAACAAGTGTTTCGCTTTCTTGAGGAATACTTCGGGAATCGAGTCATTGCTTTGGAATATCCCAAATTTACTGGTGCAGGCATGGATTGGCTTCCATATTAGCCGGATTTGACTCAGTTTACCTTTTTTCTTTTTTTTTTTTTTTTTTTTGGGGGGGGGGTCACAATGAAAGACATGGTCTACCCGAAGCATCCCGCCACGCTGTGGCATGTGCATCGATTTCGGTTGAGACTCTGCGAAATCTGATGGCGAATTTCATTCTTCGTTTGCACCACCTCTGAAGTGCCAACGGTGAACATTTTGAAAACATTGTGATGTGATTGTTTGCAAAGAGTGTTTTCATACGATGATTTCACTTATGTATGCTGATATGAGCTGTGCAGCGTACAGCGCCATCTGTTAGCAGCTTTTGTAACTATTGTCACGTTGCAATGGAAGTAGGCTTGACTTCGAAGGCAACTAAACACAGCACTTATACTGAAAGCACGTTTATTACGAACTCAACATACACGCAGCACTGACTGCCTCTCAGGTAGAGTGCTCTGCTATTTATACACAGACAGAATTTACCAGAAATTAGAAGAACAGTTAACATAAGAAGCAAGTAGAATTTACAAGTGAACATAAGAAAGATGTAGAACCTTCTGGAATTGTAAATTACAAAGAAATAAATTTTCTGCCGGTGGGCGGGATTGAACCGGCGACCTTCTGCTCCGCAGCCCGTGAGGCTATCCCCTGCGCCACGCCGGCAGTTGGTGTTCGTGGTTTCTCGCGGCACTATTTTTTCAAACTGCTACATAAACGTATTACAGTTTTCTCAATAAACATACCGTTTACTGCATTCCTCTATCGATCTTTCTTTTCGAGATATTTAATTTTCAAATCAGGGAGTCCTTTTCTGGACACCCTGTACCTGTACGATACATTGTATCCCCTTAGATTACTGCAGTTCGCTGGCGTATGGAAGGGCCATTCTCACCTGGGTAGAAACGTGTTCGGACCTGCACTCTCGCGTGGACGTAGATTCATTAACTAATATTTCGAAGTAATGAAGTTAAAATCCCTGCAGTGTCTGTAAAGGGTAGATCAACTACGAACACAGAGTAAAAGTACTTCTTTGACTGTCGTTGAAGATTTGGTTATTTAAAGATAGGGGATGTCCGTAGCTCTGGCGGCAGAGTTTCCAGCAGCGCTAACCAGGCCACCGGATGAATTCGTCTGAGAGAGCGTAGGTGCCTTTTTTTGATTTTTTTTTATTTTTTTGAAAATATGTTTAGTGCGTGAACTTATTTATGGATGACTGGTTAGCGCAGTTGTGGGACCAAGAGTGCAGTGTATCGATTGAATGGTTTTTCGACAAGTTATGTAATGTGTCGTGTGAAGTGTTGTTGTGTGTTATATGTACACATTACCAATGACAAATGTTCAAATGTTTGTATAGCCTATGTCCCTTAACTAAGGGGTCATCAGTCCCTTAACTTACAAACTACTTATGAACTACTTACGAACTAGGACGGCACAAATATCCATGCCCGAGGGGGGATTCGAACCCCCGACCGTAGTGGCCGTGCAGACCGTGACTGGAGCGCCTTAGTCTCTTCGGCCACCGCGGCCGGCACCAATGACATGGAATGGTAGCATTTGTCGGTAACATATTGACAGTAAATACCAGTGTCAAAAATCCACAGCCTCTACTTTTAGAATATACCATAACAGGATAGACTATTCCGAGGCGCCTTAATCGTTCGTGGTGTGGTAGTCTAACGGTTAAGACGTCTGCCTAGTAAGCATGGAGGTCCGGGTTCGATTCCCGGCCGCACCACAAATTTTAATTCAATGCTTCAGCTCTATCAATAATGTCTTTGACATATTTGAGACGAAAATCCGTCTCAGGGATTCTTTCATTGTATTTAATTGATATTTATATCATCATAACAGGATTGTTCCACCATGTCCATTGCTGAGGTGCTATTCCGCTGCATGGAGAGCCTTGGCAGTAGTGGCAATTATCTTTGGAACAAAGAAGCTGAATTAAAGTTTGTGTTGTGGAGGGAAATCGTACATAGACTATTCCGAGGCGCCTTAATCGTTAGTGGTGTGGTAGTCTAACGGTTAAGACGTCTGCCTAGTAAGCATGGAGGTCCGGGTTCGATTCCCGGCCGCACCACAAATTTTAATTCAATGCTTCAGCTCTATCAATAACAGGATTCATTTGTCAGAAAGTATGGGTTTTTCCCGCCGATGTTCGAAACTCCCGCTAGTAAATTCGAATATTTATTTGCATTGCATCTTCTGCTGCCACAGTGTATGCTGTTGTTGTTTTGTGGCAAGGACTTGTATATTATGACACCGAATTGCTTAAACTATTTAAACAGTTGTTTAGACTGTTGATTGAAATGGAAGCAAGTTCGCAGACACTGCCACCACTAGGGGATTGCACGCTTCACTGAACTCTGTCGGCGGGGCAGAGGGTTTGTCCTCATATTGAGTAGGGTGGGCCGAAAAAAGTGAATTTTTGAGTATCGAGTTGTAATAGGGCTCGAAAGTTGCGTATTTATGTGCTGATTAACGAAAAAATAATTTAAAACTTCTAACTTAATATCTTCATTTCGCACAAAGGGCTTAAAGTTTCTAAAAAAAGCATAAATTTATAGAATTGTTGACAGAAACTGGGGAGAAGTGGAAGATTTGGTGAAGACTGCTTACTATCAGCTATGCAAAAACATAAGGTCGAAAGTTGCGTATTTATGTGCTGATTAACGAAAAAATAATTTAAAAATTCTAACTTAATATCTTCATTTCGCGCAAAGGGCTTAAAGTTTCTAAAAAAACCATAAATTTATAGAATTGTTGACAGAAACTGGGGAGAAGTGGAAGATTTGGTGAAGACTGCTTACTATCAGCTACGCAAAAACATAAGGTCAAAACGTAATTGAATTAACATGAAAAGAGAGAATACACATAGCAGTAAATAAATTGGGCTTTACAGAGTACAGCTATCAGAAAGGTGTAAAGGATAGAAAATATAAAAGGCTAAGGAGGAATGACTAGAGGAAACCTGAATGGTTATACAAATCTGCCTAACTTAGGAACAGAGAGATGCTACCGACAGAAAATGAAAGACACATTTAGGGAAAAGAAAAGCAGTTGAATGTATACCAATAGTTTATGTGGCAAACCAGTACTTAACGAAAACAGAAAACTGAAAAGTGGAATGAATATATTGATGGTTCGCACAAGGGCAAGAAGCTTGTGGACACTGTTGTAGATAGAGAAGAGGATGTAACTGAAGATGTCAATGAACATGCGAAACAAGAATTTGACAGATCACTGTGAATTCTAAGTAGAAACAAGGCTACGGGACTCTACAGTCAGTTTTATTGTCATCCTGGGGAGCACAAGCCATGACAAAACAATTCCACCTCATGAACAAGACGAGAAAAAGACTTTCGAGTTTCAAGGTGAAAGTAATAATTCAGATTCCAAGGAAGGTAAGTGCTAACAGTTGTTGTTGATGTATTTTTAAATATCTCTACTATTCACGGAATTTATGTTCATCACTTATTGCACTAATGGGCCTTTAAGGCCCTAAGCAGAAGGACCACAGAAAAACACATTACAGAAGGGGAGAAAAACAGAAAACACAAGGTATCACTTAGGAAGAGCACATTACAAAAAGAAAAGCTGAAGACAGGACTACACGAAAAACAGACAATGAAACAAATCACGAAAAAAGAAACACATTGAAAGGAACGTCAGTCAGTCGAAAGGGCGAAAGAATCTACTACATCTTTTCCGGACCACGTAATTAATGTTAGCTATTTTAGTAACTAATATAATGACGTATTTCGAGGATATACCTTATCATCAAGCTATAATAGCATTGATTTGACAACATTACCAAAGGAGAAAACAGCGATCTTCCTTAGAGGCAGGTATGTTGAAAAACAGTCTTCTTGATCGCAGGAAAGTTATTTTATTTAACCGGTTTCGATCTTATCATAGGTCACCTTCAGAACATACCGTATATACAGCCGACGTGGCTGCAGTTACCAAAGTGCAGCCATGGAGAAATCGGCACGAGCCACGTCGGCTGTATATACGGTATGTTCTGAAGGTGACTTATGATAAGGTCGAAACCGGTTAAATAAAACTACTTCCAAGACTGTTTTTTAAAATAAATATAATGGCACTGGCAGATTTTTTTAAAATAAAACTGTATGTCAGCAGGAGTATAATTGTAGACGAGAGATGGATAACGTATAAGAAGCAATCTCTCTTTGTGTCGTTTAGTAGTAAAAGTTTAAAAAAGAATTATTTACATTGTTAATACTAGCGAATTATCGGTATAATAAGTCAGGATTGCAAATTGTATACACAAAATGTTTACAGGCATTGGAAAAATTGATAGAAGCCACATCACACAATATATCTGGGGCCAAAGATATGTGTGAATATGGAAGGCAAAACTGAACGTGGAACTTATCTTAGAAGACAGTTTGAAGAACGGAATCCTTACATCCACACTACGCCTTTGTTTCGAGAAAGCCATGCGACACGATTCAATGGACTACACCCTTTAAAAATTCTTAAGGTAGCAGGTATAGCATATAGGAAGCAAAACGTTGTTTACAGCTTCTGCTGAAACTAAACTGTGGTTAACACTGAATTTCAAAGGAAAGCAGATGTCGAGGAGAGAATGAGACATGGTTGTAGCTAATTTCCAAGCTCTGTAGGAAATCAGGTAGGAAGTGGAAAGCGAATTTAAATTCAGGGATCAGAAACGAAATTAGAAGTATCTGTAAGAGATAGCACATGGTATGGAAGAGCAGATTAATAAATTGTCTTGAAATGCCATTGTATCAACAGAAACAAATCAAAGTTTCAGACGCTTCTGTAATGGGGTAAGCTGCAGAATCCTTAACTTGCGCCATAAGGTTCTAGGGTTTCAGGTTCCACTAAATACACTGTTAGATATGAAAGTTAGTACACCCTCGTAGAGTTTTCCACTTCACTCAATATTTATTGTTGTAACCTTATGTATGAAGTACATGAGACGATTACATTTATTTAACAGATCAATAGCATGAATGCTAGTGAGGTCCTTTCTGAAACATCTATATTAGTACGTGGTGTAGCCCCAACAGACTCCAATGCAGACGCTGATTCTGCCATACATTTAATTATTTACTAGTGAGCCCAGCAACGCTTCGCATTTGCTAATAAGAGGGGTGTTCAAATGAAAATGTACGAAACTACACAGTGGGTATAATTGAAATCTGTGATTAAAAGTAATCACCAAAGACCTGAGCACAACTATCCCACTGTTTAACGAGCCGAAGGATGTCGTGTTCCCAGAATTCATGTTGTTTTCACAAGAGCCAGACCTCTAGACCTCTACAGTGCCCTTCAGTTCGTCGTCCGAGTTGAAACGCTTTTATATGAATTGCTTTTTGTTTTTCTTGAAACGGATAATTGCAGAATCCAAGTAGAAATCGTGGTAAGACTTTGGAAATAAGCTAGAAACTATGGGTCAACCCGTCGGGAAAACATTCTTGAGCGTAATTATCAGTCTTCGAAAGGGAGGGAAGAAGGAATTAACAAGTGTTTTGGACGGGTCAGCAAAGCTGCTTGTGAATCCTGTGGATACCCCGGGCAGATGGAGTATTTAGCAGAACTTCTCAATGTAGGTGAAACGTTCAATGATGTGTCTGATTTTGAGATAGAATGGGATAGGAGTGATGATGGATCACATTTGAGGACGTGGAGAGAATGATCAATAGATTGTAGTGCAAGAAAGCGGCTGGAGTGGATGAAATTAAGCCGGAACTCGTCTAACACAGTGGAATGTCAGGTCTCAAATGGTTACACAGGATATTTGAGAAGATGTAGGAATCGGGACAGGTTCCATCTGACTAGACGAAAGCGGTAATCACGTCAAATTTCAAACATGGAAACAGAAAAAATTGTAACAACTATCCTATCGAGGTATCTCTTTAATCTGCGTTGTTAGGAAAATATTCTCAGGTATTGTTGAAAGGAGAGTGCGAGTATTAGTTGAAAAGTTGAATGAAAATCAGTGTGGGTTTAGGCCTCTTAGAGGCTGTCAGGACCAGGTCTTTAGCTTACGGCAGGTAATGGAAAAGTGCTATGAGTGTAGATCTAGAAAAGGCTTATGATCGTGTTTCTAGGAGGAAGCTGCTGACAGTTCTACAATATTATGGAACAGGAGGCAAAGTTCTACAGGTAATTGAAGGTCTTTACGTAGACTGTTAGGCAGCAGTTAGACGGCAAATTAAGCTCATGGTTTACGGTAGTTTCAGGGGTAGGACAAGGCTGTAACATCTCACCACTGTTGTTCATACTATTCATGGGTCATATGTTCAAAGCAGTAGACTGGCAGGGCGAAATTATAATAGGTGAAAACAAACTAAGCAGTCTCGCATATGCAGATGATTTAGTTGTTATGGCAGATTCGATTGAATGGTTGCAATCTAATATTTCAGAGCTGGATCATAGGTGTAAGGGTTATGATAGAACATCAGCATCTCGAAAACGAAAGTAATGTATGTGGGAAAGAGATTTAAGCAGATTGAGTGCCAAATAGGAGGAACAAAGTTATACAGTTTCAAGTACCTAAGATATATTTTCACACAGGATGGCAACATAGTGAAGAAATTGAATCAAGGTGTAGCACAGGTAATGCAGTGAGTGCTCAGCTAAGATCTACTCTCTTCTGCAAGAAGGAAGTCAGTACCAAGACTAAGCTAGCAGTGCATCGCTCTATCTTTCGACCAACTTTGTTGTATGGGAGAGGAAGCTGGATGGATACAGGTTACCTTATTTATTAAGTTGAGGTTACAGATATGGAAGTAGCAAGAATGATTACAGGTGTTAATAGATGGGAACAATGGCAGACATGAAATAACGTACAGAATATATGTTTCTTTAATTTGCACCATAACACAACGGGTAGCCATCAACTCCAATGACGTTTTGAGAACACCTGCCATCAAGAATACAACATATTTGGCAGGAAAGGTAGTAAACCGCTGGAGATGGTAAGCAACGACAAGCATTAAACACCAACAGGTAACAGACCTTTATTTTGTGTCTCGTTTCCGCCGGTTGACCTGGGTGTCGGTGGCCGAGTAGAGAGAGACCGACACAGGAAAGTAGGATGCACGCGTGTGCGGGTACGGAGGTGACCAGCCAGTGGGACAGCAGAAACTAGAAACACTAAGCTAGATTAGAACAAGTAGTATTTTTCGTAGAAATATGATACTTAACTTTTACAAAGTTCATGACTGCCAACTAAGTGTAATGCTGAGACATAGGTTAACTAGGTAAGAGGCCTGCCTGCTGATGAGTCCGTTTCAGTGCCTGTCCTAATCCCAAGTGTTAACTGGTGCCTATCTGATTCCCAAGTGGCCGATGCAGTTCAGTGGTGGCCACGAGCGGAGTTGCAGCAGAGGGCGCTCGTGGCTGACATCGTAAGAACGCCGCGCCGTGCGTGCATGGCGGCGAGCGGCGAAAGTACGTGGCGCGCAATTCAGACTTGTGCGACACCACACTTTACGGCACCAGCATGATGCTCTGAAGAGATGACCCGTTACTCTCTTCTCTGTGCGTCCAGAATATGGCAACCAGCCGTGGCCATATGTGAAATAAGGGATACGACAGGTATGAAATTGCAACTGCCTGCGCCCTTGGGATATCGGCCCTGCCACAACACTACTAGCTCCCAGGGCTCGCACGCAGCGTGAGGCGGCCTACAGACACTTGGTGACACCTTCCTCACTCGTCGACTGACCTCGGTGGAATCCGGAATATAAGGGCTATCAGACTGCCACAGCAGGCCAGTGGTCGACGCTGTCACAAGCAGCGTCAGGTTTCAAGCCCCGCAGTGCGACGCTTGTAACACGTCACTCCACTAGGCACGACTCCCTGCAGTGTCTCCAGGTTGAGTTTTCGAATTTTCCCCATACTAGACAAAAAAAAAAAAAAAAAAAAAAAAAAAAAAAAAAAAAAAAAAAAAAAAAACCACTATTTTGACAACTTTTCCCCAAATAGATCAAAACTACAATTTTCTTCAAATTAACATTTATTGTCAGTAATGGCAACTTGAAGGGGTGTAACTACGTGTTCAGGGCCATAAAATTATTGTATGTATCAGAAATTATAGTACATAAAACAAAATTATTAATTTTACGGCAACAATGTTAATATTATTGCATATGCTTTTTATATTAATGGTACAATAACCTACAGAGCAAACCAGGAATGAAACCAGTCTTACATATTTCATCACGTTTCACAAGGATCTCAATAAGTAGGTATTAAATAATTTTGTACGTTCTAATTGCGCTGTAACTGTAGTAATTCTGAAATTAAAATTAAAGTAACTTATTCCAGCTTCGTTGCTTTACTTCAGACAAGATTTTCAGTCTAGTATATGCATCAGGTAAGCACGTAGAAAATGTAGAAATTTATTAACTTACCAGAAAATTGTCGTCCGGCTTCCCATCTTCGCATGATAATTTTTTGATGCCTACTTCCTCACTAACTCTCAGATGCTGTCTTCGTAGTAATCTACTTCTTTGTGAAGGGCCAACAATGAAGGTTCTGTAATGTTGTACTAGTTTGGGGAAATGACAGCCAGTTGTCAAATGTCGCAGAAATCACTTCTTACTATCATATAAACATGCTTCTTTCTTTACTCCATAAGCAACAAGTAAAACTTTGTATTAGGGATTGCATAGTATGCCAGTCTTAGCTAGTAAAGTTAGGCGTGACATCTTGCAGCGGTTGATATACAGCTGCCACCAAACACAAGTGAAATCTTACTTACGGCAGTGACAGTGTAGTGTACTAATGTTTTAACGACCATTGAATGCTCTTTGAAAACGCAATAGAATATGGGGAATAATCTTTCGTGTTGACCATGAAGTAAATAATTAATTCTTTCCCTGCTCTGCAGTTAACAGTTACCCTTTTTTGCTCAGTAAATTAATTACTCTCGTAAATGGAATATTTCGTTGCCAACATGACCACACAACACTGCCACTGCCGAAAATAAAAATTTAACCCCAAATTTCCCAAATACAGAATTTTTTCCCCCAACAATTTCGCCACGTTTTTTGTTTCCCCAAAAGTTCCCCACAAATCTAGAGACACTGCTTCCCTGCAACACCGAGCCTGAACTTTATCGCTCGTGGGTAAACAACCGAGCATCGGTAACAACGAGGATTTCCTCAGTGGTAGCTGGCGAATCCAAATCTAAACAAACGATGACACTTTACATGTGCGAACTGTTGTGTCATGCACCGAAGCACAGGGCACAACGTTTGGTACACTGAGTAGCATGGAGTAGGGAGGCGTAAATTGAAGTAGCCGAACTCTGCAACATGACTAATTTATTAGGAACACACTATATACAGCATTGAAGTGAAAATATACTGAATAATGGAGCGTGAGTCTTTTCCAGGTTTCTTCTGTAGAGTCTAGGTCTAACTAGAATAATAGTTCGGCGATTGACGTCGGCTAACTGTCACTTTCTAACTTGAAGATGCTAGAGCTAGTGAGGTCCTCGAAGTCCGGCTGAATACTGAGACCGGTACTGGCTTGTGGCGTCCCATAGCTGGACGCGCGGTGGCGCTCCAGTCGCACGCCAGCGATGTTACCTTTCCTGGCTATCGACTCACTGGCAGTATCGAGCTGTGAAACTGAACGAACAATGTCCATAGGAGTTGCTGTAAAATAGATCGTAATAAGAAATACATAGTGACACACACATACCGAGGATGAGTCTGTAATAAAAGTCGCAAGGTAGGTGTAGTGACAAGATGTAGTGACAATGTTTCATCAATAAAACAAATAAGGGAGACCACCTAGCGCTAGCAACAGGGCGACATAGAACAGGAAAAATACGCTGGATCAGAGCCAGGAGCCAGAACGGCTCAACCTCCTTGCCTCAAAACTAAACTAGGAGATATAAAACTACTTGAGCTTTAGTCATATTGTATGGAAACCTCTTCAGCTGTGTGGTATTCTTTTATTCAACCAACTAGTTTCGTGACATTAGAGCCACATCATCATGCTTATCTATATACAAATAAGAAATGCCAGTAACAATCGCGTTATGCTATTTTACATTTGGGCTATAGATAAGTAAACTGTAGGTGAAAGTACTCACAAGTTATTTCATACTTTTCTTTCGGTGACACAGCTGCGGATACCCAAATTCATCGTGAAGATGGGGCAAGATCAGCAACTGGATATGTAATGAAAACCATTTATTTTCTTTTTTCGTCACAGTTGCTCTAATTTAGAAGTTGGTAACTGGTTTCAGACTTGTTAGTCCATTTTCAAACCATATGCCTTATTCCAACCATAACAGTACACAACTGTTAAAACATGATTACATTGAAATTTAAAATAGATTAAAATAGCACACGTTGAAGGCCCGTGAACGCAACATCTATTTTAACCTATTTTAAATTTCAATGTAATCATGTTTTAACAGTTGACAACGTACAGATTTTATCAGTCATTTGCTTCATGCAGTGTACTGTTACGGTTGGAATAAGGCATATGGTTTGAAAATGGACGAACAAGTCCGAAACTAGTTACCAACTTCTAAATTAGTGCAACTGTGACGAAAAAAGAAAAATAAATGGTTTTCATTACATAATTTGTTACTTGATCTTTGTATTAAATATCACGTTAAGCACTAGACGCAACGACCCAACCTTACAGCAAAACAGATTTAAAATATATAAAATTTCCCAATCGGAAATTTAAAAACACAAAAATGAGAAAAAAACTTCAAGCCAAAGACACGTCAATAACCAAAATCCAAAAATGAAAAAGAAAGGGCAGAAAATAGTCGAGAAGACAGGAGAACATGATGGCGCGTTTCAAACTCCACCCCTCAAACCTGAAGCAACACCCCATGGTAGCAGGTTGCGCACCTCCAACACAGACCGTTAGCTGAACTATCCAACCAGTGATTGCCTTAACTGTTCACAAAAATACAGAACAATAGAGCCCGAACTACATTTGACCTGGTAGGGACTGCGAAGTCACACACATCTATAGCTGTAACTACATTTGTCCTCGTTACAGCAACCAACCGATGGTTAAACCACCAACATCCACAATGCCCACGGATAGCTCGAACCTCCCACACACAAGCAGATGGCTTGACCCCTGCCCACAGTGCCGTCCAATCCAAAGGCTCTGAGAGCCCGAAGATGTAACGCTGGACTTGGGATGCCCAGTCAACAATTACGCGCAACTACTGTTGTTACCTGAGTCATGACATGTGTGCCCAAACTGTAAGCAGCTGCTTCGTCCTAGGTTGGCTACCGTGTAGGAGGGAAACGGTATCTCAGGTTGCTATGTGAGGTGCTTAATAGCTGTCCCTACCTAGCTTGCAGCTATCCCGCGACATTGTAATTGTTTGGTCAAAGGCTGCTCCCAACTGTGTCACCAAGTCAGGTAAGCTGCCTTACAGTAACTTCCCTCTAATACTGAGCTGATAGGTTGGACAATCCTTTTGGAAGTGCTGAATCCCAAGACACTGTTGGAGCTCCATGCTACTGATGCCATGGCCTGTAACAGACCAACAACTACAGCAGCACCAAGTAATAAGAAAAGAAAGACAGTTCCAAAAGTAACTATGAGACAGTCATAAAAATAGCAATTGATTTTAACACATGGCAGTGCAACACAATCGCAGAACGCTCTGCTATTTATTGAGTCCTCAAATTTAACAATTTAGGGGAACAGAAAAGGGCTGTCAAAGGCCTAGGGAGAGGAACCAATAAAATCAACTGCTACTTAAACAACAGTTTATTAAAATAAATGACTTTGAGGATTGCAATTTCAAATTAGCCAAGAACTGAAAAAATAATATTAAATGAAACAGTCCAAATACGTTCCTGGCCATTAAAATTGCTACACCACGAAGATGACGTGCTACAGACGCGAAATTTGACCGACAGGAAGAAGGTGCTGTGATATGCAAATGATTAGCTTTTCAGAGCATTCACACAAGGTTGGCGCCGGTGGCGACACCTACAACGTGCTGACATGAGGAAAGTTTCCAACAGATTTCTCATAAACAGCAGTTGACTGGCGTTGCCTGGTGAAACGTTGTTGTGATGCCTTGTGTAAGGAGGAGAAATGCATACCGTCACATTTCCGACTTTGATAAAGGTCGGATTGTAACCTATCGCGATAGCGGTTTATCGTATCGCGACATTGCTACTCGCGTTGGTCACGATCCAATAACTGTTAGTAAAATATGGAATCGGTGAGTTCAGGAGCCACCCCCATGAACCACAGACATTGCCGAGGTGGGGTGTCTTGCGTGCCTCAACGATGCAGATAGCCGTACCGTAGTTGCAACTACAACGGAAGGGTATCTGTGGAGAGGCCAGACAAACGTGTGGTTCCTGAAGAAGGGCAGCAGCCTTTTCAGTAGTTACAGGGGCAACAGTCTGGATGATTGACTGAGCTGTCCTTGTAACATCACCTAAAATGATTTTGCCATGCAGCTACTGCGAACGGCTGAAAGCAAGGGGAAACTACAGCCGTTACTTTTCCCGAGGACATGCAGCTCTACTGTATGAACATATGATGATGGCGTCTGCTTGGGTAAAATATTCCGGAGGTATAATAGTCCCCCATTCGGGTCTCCAGGCGGGGACTACTCAGGAGGATGTCGACATCAAGTAAAACAAAACAGGCATTCTTACGCGTCGGAGCGTGGAATGTTTTAACCCTTAATTGTGCAGGCAAGCTAGAAAATTTAAAGGAGAAATGGATAGGTTAAAGTTAGATATGGTAGGGGTCAGTGAAGTTTGGTGGAAGGATGAACAGCATTTCTGGTCAGGTGAGTACAGGGTTATAAATACAAAATCAGTTGGTGGTAACGCAGGAGTAGGTCTGATAATGAATAAGAAAATAGGAATGCGGGTAAGTTACTATGAACAGCACGGTGTACGCATTATCGTAGCAAAGATAGAACGAAGCCAACAATGACTACAGTAGTGAAAGTTTATATGCCAACTAGCACGGCCAATGATGAGGATATCGAAGAAATGTATGAGGAGATAAAAGAAATCATTCAGAAAGTTTAGGGAGCCGAAAACTTGATTGTGATGGGGGACTGGAACTCGGTAGTAGGAAAGGGAAGAGAAGGAAATGTAGTAGGTGAATAAGGGCTGGGAGGAAGGAATGAAAGAGGAGATCGCTTGGTGGAATTTTGTGCAGAGCACAATTTAATGATTACCAACACTTGGTTCAAACATTATGAAAGAAGGCTGTATACGTGGAAGAGACCAGGAGACACTGGAAGGTACCAGATTGTCTTTATAATGGTAAGGCACAGATTTAGAAACCAGGTTTTAAACTGTAAGGCATAGCCAGGGGCAGATATAGATTCTGACCATAACTTGTTGGTTATGCACTGCAGATTAAAACTTCAGAAAGGTAGAAAAGTTAGGAGATGGAACCTGGGCAAATTGAAGGAACCAGAGGTTGTTGAGAGTTTCAGAGGGAGCATTAGGCAAGGATTGGCTGAAACAGGGGAAAGTAATACAGTAGAAGAAGAATGGGTAGATCTGAGATATCGGGTAGTGAAGGCAGCATAGGATAATATAGGCAGAAGGGCAAGGCCTAATAGAATTCCCTTGATAACACAGGAGAAAATATAAAAATGAGATTGACAGGAATTGCAGACTGGCTAAGCAGGAGTGGCTAGAGGCCAAATGCAGAACCGTAGAAGAATGCATAGCTACGGGAATGATAGACACCGCCTACAGGAAAATAAAAGAGACATTTGGAGACAAGAAAAGCAGCTGCATGAATATCAAGAACTCAGACGAAAAACCAGTACTAAGCAAAGAGGGGAAATCTGAACTGTGGAAGGGATATACAGAAGCCCTATACAAAGGAAATAAACTTGAAGGCAGTATTCTAGAAATGGAAGACGAAGTGGAGGAAGATGAGATAGGAGATATGATACTGCGAGAAGAATTTGACAGAGTTCTGAAGGATTTGAGTCGAAACAAAGCCCCTGGAGTAGATGATATTCCGTCTGAACTACTCATATCATTAGGAGAGTCAGCCATGAATAAATTGTTCCACCTGGTATGCAAGATGTATGAGACAGGGGAAATATTCTCCGACTTCAAGAAGAATATTGTAATTCCAATTCCAAAGAAAGCAAGTGCAGACAAGTGTGAAAATTAAGAACTATCAGTCTAATAAGTCATAGTTGCGAAATATTTACACAAATTATTTACAGACGAATGGAAAATCTTGTGGAAAACGACCTCGGGGAAGATCAGTTCGGATTTAGGAGAAATGTAGGAACACGGGAGGCAATACTCACATTACGACTTATCTTAGAAGATAGTCTAAGGAAAGGCAAACCTACATTTTTAGCATTTGTAGATTTGGAGAAAGCTTTTGACAATGTCGACTGGAATACACTCTTCCAAATTATGAAGGTAGCAGGGGTAAAATATAGGGAGCGAAGAGTTGTAATCAAACTAGACAAAAACCACTCAGTGGTTATTAGAGTCGAAGGAGAAGAAAGGGACGCAGAAGTTGGGAAGGGAGTAAGACAGGGTTGTAGCCTTTCCCCAATGTTGTTCAATCTATACATTGAGCAAGCAGTGAAAGAATGGAAGAAGAAATTTGGAGAGGGAATTAAAGTTCAGGGTGAAGAAATAAAAAGTTTGCGGCTTTCCAACTACATAGTAATTTTGTCAGACTCCAAAGGATCTGGAAGAGCAATTGAACGGAATGGACAGTGTCTTGAAAGGAAGGTATAAGATGAACATTAACAAGAGTAAAACGAAGGTAATGGAATGTAATATCAGAAAATGTGGATTTAGATTAGGTAATGAGACAATCAAGGTTGTAGATGAGTTTTGTTATTTGGATAGCAAAATAACTTCTGATGGCCGAAGTAGAGAAGATATAAAATGCAAAATGGCTATGGGAAGAAAAGCATTTCTAAACAAGCGAAACTTGTTAACATCCAATTTTAATGTACATTCTAGGAAGCCCTTTCTGAAAGCATTTGTCTGGAATGTAGCATTTGTAATGTATATGGCCTGGAAAGTCCCGTTTGTTTGGATTAATGAAATGTTCGATACCACATTTGGTCATGGAATTGTAACCTAAAATTCCATATTTATAACATATAAGCATCTCATGTTGCTTCTGGCAAGTCACATTGATTATCACTTTCATTCTATTAAACTAAATTAATTAATAATTAAAAGTCGTAAGCTTAATAGTGAAGAAAATGTGCTTGTTAATGAAATTGATAACTAATAATATTTGAGGTCTTCTATAATGTATTGACTGTAATATAATACTTTGGTGATAGTAGAATTGATTATTTGCTTTGATTTAACAATTTTAAATAATGCAAACATATATTAATACTGCATTAATTGTTATTTACTTACGATCTTTTGTATTTTGTTTTGATACGAAAAACGTATTATTACATTTGTCATAATTTTGTGTATCTTTACATAAAGCAAGATTTATTTATGTTTCATAAACAAATAATGTAATATAAAACTTTGTAACTCCCGTGTTCTAGAATGTTCTAGAAAAACTATAATAGCTGATAATAAGCGCAAATTGGGGCGAAATCAGTCAGTTTAGTGTGAGTTGTAAAGTTAGTATCACTTGAGCACTCAGTATTATCTTAGTCTTGAGTCAGTATGGAAGTCAGTCATGAATTTTTGTGCTTCATCAAAAATGAAGCCGGCCGCGGTGGCCGAGGTGACTGAGGCGCTCCAGTCACGGTCAGCACGGCCACTGCGGTCGGGGGTTCGAATCCCACCTCGGGCATGGATATTTGTGCCGTCCTAGTTAGTAAGTAGTTCATAAGTAGTTTGTAAGTTTAGGGACTGATGACCCCGTAGTTAAGTCCCATAAGCTTAACAAACATTTGAACATTTTTCAAAAATGAAAAATAAGAGAGTATAAAATGAAACGTGTTACATTTATGGTTCATTCCATAAGACGCCCAAGAATCCGTCGTCCTAATATTATTTTCATGGTGATTTAAAGGCAGGAGAGCAATTTAAAACCTCTACCACTGAACAACCAAAGGCGAGCTACGAGATCTACAAGACCACTGAACGACCGAGGGTGATGTATAGAAAAATAATGGTTTTAGTATAATAGTATTATTATTATTATATAAAAAATCTATTATACATGGTGCACTGGGTGCGGGAAAACCTGACGATTTTAGGAAACCTACAAATGTGACAATGTTTCGGAAACAACGAAGAAGCAATATGAAGAATAAACGATATACGTACACACGTTTTATAGATGAAGTCTTAATAAATTTAAATGGCATGGATTTCAGAACAAAATGATTATCTATAATGAAAGAAATAAAAGGACGCTGCAGCAAGACAAAAGTTACGGTATGTTTGAACTTGAAATGGACTGGACGCTTAAAAAGTAAGTTTTTATTAAAAAGACACTGTGTACAGTTCATTAAACATGGATGAACAAAATATTAAAGCGTGTAATGTAGAAGGTGATTTTGCTTCGGACATGCTACAGTCAGTACTTAACAATCTGGAAAAAAAATTATTGAAACAGTTAACATACCTGCAAAATCTAATTAAAGATTAACTTAAAGTTTCGTGTGAAGATACTGATTTAGGCCTAATAAATGATTACTATACGAGTTGTCATAATGTCGAATCAGCAGGACAGACAGTTGAAAGTGTAGACTTTGGTAAGGAAGTTAATAGGGAAAAGGTTAACAATTTATCATCACGTGATTGTGTGAATAATAATCCTGTAACAAATGTGATACATAATTTTGGTTCATGGTCTAAAATTCCTGTAAAAATATTTCCAGAAAATGATTTGCACCCTCTAGATTTTATGTTAAGCTGTGAAAATGATTTCAGTGAAAATATGACTGATGCTGTTAAGATAAAATATGTAAAATACTCTTTGAATGGAGAAGCTTTAAGCTGGGCTAATACAAACAGAAAACTTTGGAAAAATTTTGAAGAATATAACGAAAGTTTTTTTAAATACGTTTTGGTCAGAAAATGGCCAACACAGTCTTAAAAGTAGGTTTATATATGGGTCTAGGTACAAAGGGAAACCAGGGGGACTGCTTGATTTTTGCAAAAAAGAGATAAGCACTTTGATTCATTTGGATTGTCCGTTAGATGTCCGTTAGATGAGGACGTTACTTTCCGAGATCGTCGTAATAAAACAGATGATGACGATGGCTCTCCCAACGATAATGTTGAAATGATAATTATGAAACAATTCGAGAAGTATTTGAAGTAGAAAATACCCAATTTCTTGAAGAAATCGGAGAGCAACCACAGTGTGGCAAGTTCTGGAGGAAGCAGACTATCACTCCACAGCTGTCTACTGACGCTTCCAGCTCACCTACGCCATTTCATGACCGAGATCAGAGTTTTCTTGCTATGGGATTGAAGAGCTGCATGTAAGGTAGTCAGCTTGCCTCCAAGAGGCTTAAAATTGAATAAAGGAAAAAATAACCGGTTGAATCGCCTCTATGATAGCTTGATGTGACACCTTCTTCCTATTTATTGGTTTATATTATTATAATGTAAGATTATTTTTTTAGAATTTTATCGCACTAAATCGTTCCTGTTTCGTTTAGTCAATAGGATTGTAGAGGTCCTCACTTACTCAGAAGTTCCCCAGTCCTCTGCATCACGAAGCATGTTTGGGATGGCAGGGGAAGCGGCCTCCATACCAGTACCAGCCCACGGGATCTGGAAGGATAGCTGCAAGAACTGTGTGCATGCGTGACTTGGGAGGATCAAAGGCTGTCTGACACCACTTCGAATGGCATAGGGACACGCAGTACCTGGCGCCAACGTTCCACCTGCAAGAAAACTAGCAACGGCATCCACTATTGTGATGTTGAATAAAGTCAAATGGTTTTTCGCCACACGTAGTACCATTCACTTCCAACCACTTTGAAATACGTCCACTGATTGTGTGGTCGTGTTCCATTTTAATTTATTCTTTAACCTAAAGTGTTTCTGCACCATTAATGTTATCTATCTGTGTGTTAGTTATTTTATTATTTTTATCAATGATCAATGTCCCATGTTTATATATGTTTGACACATATTTATAAATGTTTCCACCCATATGATTGAACTTGTGTGTTCATGTGAATGTGAATATGTGCTCTTAATATTAACTGACTGCTGTGCCATGGCTTACAGTCGTCGCCTCCTGCTTTAGGCCTAGTTTTGTTGTAGTTAAGAACGCATGGCTTCGTTTGTCGTCTGCACTAGCGTCTTGTGGGTTACATGGCAAGATGGCCGTGTTATTAGTGTTGTACCAACCTAATCTTGGATGAAAGAGGTGATAGGAGACCTCTCTGGGAGCGGTTGAAGAGGAAATTGTCTTGGCGAGGTCGCAAGGGTTGGTAAACACTACTCTCTGAACGCACTCTGCGTCGCTTTTAGAGCGCTCTACATCCGGTTTATGGGGGGGAGTTTTTTCCGAGGCCTTGGAGCTTCAGTCTTCACTCTTCATTCTGGCTCCGACGACTGTGGAAGTAAGTACTCTGCCGAATCATGCTGAGGGGAAGGCATGCTGTTAGGACTTTATTTGTGATCAGGCACTCTTGGTTTTCAGTGATACTTTCTTGAGTAATTCGCTATGCGAGGCGAAGCATTTATTAATTTACAGAACTCGAGTAAATCCAGTGTAAACTTATTATTTGGATTTTCGTTCCAGTGACGATTGTGTGTCAGGTATTGCTCAAGTTAGAATACACGTGTGTGGCCTTCAGCCTTTGTGTAAATTTAGTGTGTTTGAAACTCCTTGCTGTTTTTAACTGACTTTTTGTGCGTTACTGTAACCGTGAGTATGCTAAATATTTCTCAGATTTTCTTGCTCGATTCTGTCTTTCTTGTCTTGTATGACCAATTGAACCATGTGCTTTGGTAACTGTCGTTACTTCGGCCTTCAACCATGCTTTTGTTAATTCTAGCTTTCTTCTTCTCGAAATCTCATGTATGCTTATTACAAATTAATTCCTGTTTGTAAATGTTATGAAATTTGCCATGGTCGCACACCATGTACTTAATAATAGTGAGCCACTGCCTCCCTACATGAGTTCGTTTACTGCACAGTATATATAAAAATTAGTGATCAAGACACCTGCCATCTCGTCAACACACCGCAAATGCCTTGTTCTACAGCTGCTTTCAAGTGCTCCCAGAGAGTAATGTACTGTCTAGCTTTATGCGCGTGTCTGTGAATGAATGAATGAGCTTTCAGCTACCCATTGTATATTTGAAAATTTCCTCACACGTTGCCTCCATATTCATAAAGGACAGAAACAATTTTAATAGGGATAGTAATTATATGATTTAATCCACTTTTGTACAAGGCGTGTGCTTAATTTGGTCTCCCCACATTTATTTGCTTGTTATTTTTCTTAATAGATTATGATTTTAAAGTATCAAACCTCCGCTTTATGATTTCATGCTCTTGTCCCATGTTTAATTATCTATTCATTTATTTTTTTAATATCGATTTTGTGTTTGTTAAGACATTGGCTGCTCCATTAAGGAGTGAGCAGTTAGATAAATTTCCGTTGCGCATGTACTGTGGCGACTCATAAAGTAATTTAGAGCACCAGTGAGCGTTTTAACTTACATTCACAGATCTCAACTGCCCACAATTTTGCTGATTTCAATAACAGGCTACTTTCAACTTTTTCTGGGTGCCTCACTTGTTTAGTAAGGCAGTGAACGTTCTTGAACTCTAACGACACAGTCAGAAAGAATCATAATAAAAAAAACAACAGAAATCAGCGCTCAAACTGAAAGACTCCGCTATTCGAAGATGGAAATGGTATAAACAGTCTGAAAATAGTTCGATAAATCCTCTGCCAGGCACTGATGTGTGAATGTAGATGTAGAAGACAGCAAACTGAATGTACTCGAATCAATGCAGGCAATACTCATGGAATCCGATTAGAAAATGAGATGTTCAGTGTAGCAGGAGAGTTGTGCTATTTGGTCTGTAAAGCTGGAAAAGTGTTTATGAAGAAGAGAATTTCTTTAACACATAATATAGATTTAAATTTTAGGAACTATGTTCTGAATTTATTTGTATGTAGTGTAGCCTGCTTCAGAAGTGAACTATGAACTGCAATCATTTGAGACAAGGAGAAAGTAGTTGCTTCAGAAATTTGGTACTACAAAAGAATACTGAAAATTAGATGGGTACATCGAATAACTAGTGTGGGGATACTGCATCGAATGGGGAGACATGATATTTATGGAACAACTTGAAGGGATGAGTTGACAAGTCACATTATAAGACAACATGGGATAGATAATGAATAGTAGGTGTATATGAGGAAGGGAAAAATTGTGGAGGAAGACCTGAGGATGAATACATTGAATACATTGAGCAGTTGAATACATTGAACAGTTGTTGTTCAGAGATAGAGTCTACCATAGGACGGAGAATTGCATCAAAAGAGCCTTTGGACTGAAGACACCAACAGTAGCAACAAAAACTTTTTAAAAGTATGTACTTACGTGACTATAGACTTCATCTCTGTTAATGAAATTCAGCTAACAAGATACAGAGCAATTTAGAAAGACTACATGTCAAATACAGAGCTCATACATTGAAGAAGCCTTTAACAAATTAAGGATATCTGCACTTAATACTGTCCAAGTAATGCCATTTCAGCTGTACATCATGCCATTCAACACCAAGAAGGAATGGAGGTGTCGCAGCAAAATTTATTTGTGGGATAACACGTTGTACAAGATCACATGATTGGTAAAGCAGCTCCGTGTGATGTAGGGAAATTGATGAAATCAGTATTGAGTAATGTCGCCATTACTGACTGCAACCTCTGCTATTCGCGTCTTCACTGAATGAAATTGCGTGCTTATGGAATATCGACCAAATTAGGCGACTGGATTCGCGATTTCCTATCAGAAAGGACACAGTTCGTAGTAATTGACGGTAAGAAGACATCGTGTAAAACAGAAGTGATATCTGGCGTTTCCCGGGAAAGCGTTATAGGTCCCCTACTCTTCCTTGTGTTTAGGAGACGATCTGAATAGCTCTCGTAGGCTGTTCGCGGATGATGCTGTCGTTTATCGGTTATTAAAGCCAACAGAGGATTAAAAGCAACAGAAAAGCGATTTAGACAAAATTTCAATATGGTTCGAAAATTGGCAATTAACACTCAATAATGAAAAGTGTAAAGTAATACACATGAACACTAAAAGAAATCAGCTGAACTTCAATTACACGATAAATCAGTCAAACCTTAAGGTCGTAAATTTTTACCAAGTATCTAGGAGTTACAATTACGAACAACTTAGACTGGAGAGAACACAGAAAATATTGTGGGGAAGACGAATCAAAGGTTACGTTTCATTGGCAGAACGCTTCGAAGATGCATCAGCTCCAGCAAATAGACTGCCTACATCAAACTTGTACGTCCTCTCCTGGAATACTGTTGCCCAGTGTGGGACCTTCACCAGGTTTGACTGACGGAAGACATTGAGAAGGTACAGAGAAGGGCAGCTCGTTTTGTTTTATCACGTTGCAGGGGGGGGGGGGGGGGGGAGCGTCACTGAAATGTTGCATGAATTGGGGTGGAAATCATTAAAAGAAAGACATTCGTTGCGGCGAGATCTATATGCGCAATTTCAATCAGCGACTTTTACTTCTGAATGTGAAAATATTTTGCTAGCACCCACCTACATAGGGAGACATGACCATCCCAATAAAATAAGAGAAAGCAGATCGAAAACGGAACGATTTAGGTGTTTTCTTCCCGCGGGCTATTAGAGAGTGGAACGGTAGAGAACGGTTATGAAAGTGGTTAATGAACGCTCTGCCGGGCACTTAAAAGTGATTTGCTGAGTATCTATGTAGACGTAGATGAAAAACCCTCTGGACATATTGTTGAGGTGTAACAGTGAATGTTGCAGCTACATATTGTCAAAGTTGATCTGACGTAGCAGTATTACTGTCTGTAACATCTGCTACTTGCGTCTTCACTGAATGAAAAACCCTCTGGATGTGCTTTTGAGATATATTCACAGTCTCACATATACAGTCACGACACTCCCTTAGACTTTTGTTATAAACAGCGACAGCAGCGTTGCTAGCGGGCGGCAAGCTACATTTCTGATTACGATATTGGATGAGCGCAAATAGTGTCGTTTATATCGATTTTAACATACTCTTTACATTAGGGACTATGTAGTACCATAAAATAGCTATTAACAGTTCAACATTTGTCTTTCTTAAGTGTCGTGATCCCTGACAAGCTACGAAACGGTACATTACTGTGCGGATTATTTACAATTTATCTTGTAACCTACAGTCTTCTACTGAATAATTTCATTTTGTATTATAAATAAAAATGGCTAGAAAACAGCATAAGACCGTCCTTTGGCATAAAGACGTCGCTTTACTACTCATGAACGTTAAGGTTTCTTCACTACATTTCCAGTAAAATCGTTGGAACGTAGGAAACCCATAAAGAATACAACGACTACATTATTTAACGTACCAAATCAGCCACCACAGCTGTAGCTGAAGGGAAAACGTCACATGCATGGCAATAAAGCGAGAAAAGCAATCAAACTGTTTTCCAACGAAGAAGAAACCAATTCCTCAATTGTTGCTACAGCTGAACCACAAACGGCAAGAATCTTCGAAACATTGTCTTTTAAAGCTAAAGTAATTACACTCAAAGGAATATGCGCGTATAAGAAGAGTGTCGTAAAAACGTATAGGTCATTAGACTCCGCACCGAATTGATACACATCAAAAAATTGCCATCATAGTTATAATTGAGCATAATGAAAACGTATGTTTCTCTTACGTTTATTTTCTACTTATTTTTAGAGAATTAGCTGCAAATGTATACATATTCGTAAGTATTTGCTCATGACGAAGTTCTTTTTTATACCACAGAATCAATTAAATTCGGCTGTTATTAATTTAATTTCCGCGTTATGTACGTCTCTTGATATTTTACTAATGCCTGTAACGCAAAAATTATACTATTTCGTTAATTGCGTACAAAAATAATTATAAACAAATATCACATCTTCCATGGCTTGTCCACCGCTAAGAGATCTTCTACAGCATAGACTGAAACATGCAGTTGGCAAAAGCAGCAATAAATATTTCGGCCATGTTGCGGATCGCGCGGCCTCACGCGTCGGAGGTTTGAATCCATCCTCGGACATGGATGTTTGTGTTGTCTTTAGTATACGTTAGTTTGTGAGTTAAAGGACTGATGACCTCGCAGTTGGGTCCCATAAACTTGACAAACATTTGAACATTTGCTCTGGTGCGTATAAAATATCGTTTAACGATTGTGAAAAACACTGCATTGGACAAACAGGCCAAAATTTTAATATTGGTTTCAAAGAGCATACAACAGGCACCTCACAGGAGTAATCGATATTTGGTCAACATTTAAAACGTTTCAACCATTCTGAAGAATGCATAATAGAGAACATCAAAATTCTTCACGGTACACCAAAAGGCCTGTTACTAAATAATCTAGAAGCAATTGAAATATATCATCATTATAAAAATAACTGTACTTCCCTACTGAGTGAACAGCTGGACTTACTATAGAATACTTTGCCCTTCGGTTTTTATAGATAAATACTCTTGTAACGCTACTTTTTTACTTTCATATCGCTGGCCTTGTGACTGCATATGTTTACTGTTTTTCTATTCCTCTACCACCCTATGCCCTGTTCTGCTTTACTGATTTACATACGTTTTAGCGTAAACAGCAATGGCTGTTGTAACTATCTGTAAATCCTTACACTTCTTGCACAAGTATGAAGGCTTCTTGCATTATGGTTTTTAGACGCCTTCGATTTGTTTTACTAATCTGACCTGTCGAAATTTTAACACTACATGTCGACTGTTTTATGCTTTGACTCGTTTCTGCCACAATAACTACTTCCATTGTAACTGCATATGTTACTCGTTCTCCATATATTTATCTTTGGTACAATAACCAATTATGCTAATAAGCAATTGTATTGTCACGTTGCAATGGAAGTAGCCTTGACTTCGAAGGCAACTAAACACAGCACTTATACTGAAAGCACGTTTATTACGTGCTCAACATACACGCAGCACTGACTGCCTTTCAGGCAGAGTGCTCTGCTATTTATACACAGATAGAATTTACCAGAAATTAGAAGAACAGTTAACATAAGAAGCAAGTAGAATTTACAAGTGAACATAAGAAAGATGTAGAACCTTCTGGAATTGTAAATTACAAAGAAATAAATTTTCTGCCGGTGGGCGGGATTGAACCGGCGACCTTCCGCACCGCAGTCCGTGGAACTATCCCCTGCGCCACGCCGGCAGTTGGTGTTCGTGGTCTCTCGCGGCATTGCTCCCTTTCCTGGAGAAACAGCGACCCGCTGTTATGATCCCTGTGGAGTCAGCTGCAATGTCCTGGATCTTGACCGTGTCATGGGTCCTCTGTATGACAGTTCAAGAGAATCCTTCCCTTCTCCGCGATTATCAACGACAGACGTTCCTGTCGTGGCTTCATCAGGAACATTACCGTCCTTAAAGTCATTGAACAAGAAGCCATTGTCGTCTACCTGCTCTTCAGGATCGTAGTAAGGCTTCATGCGCAGGACGTGAACAATGTCTCTTCGTTTTTGACGTTTCGACGACGGCTCATAATCCTCAACTTCGTATGTGACGTCTGACAGGCGGCGTATGACACGATACGGACCAAAGTATCGCTTCAATAACTTTTCTGACAGTCCAACCTTCCGTACGGGGGTAAAAATCCATACCAGATCTCCTGGACTGTACACAACAGATCGGTGCTTGTCGTTATACCGCTGACAGTCCTTCTCCTGGGCGTCTAGTGTCCGTATGCGAGCCAGCTGTCTTGGTTCTTCGACCCTGATGATGAGCTGTTTAACATAGTCATCCTGAGTGTCGTCCGGTTGGAACGGGAACAGTGTATCCATTGTCGTCTAAGCTTCACGGCCATGGAGCAGGACAAACGGCGTGAAGCCTGTGGTGTCTTGTCTTGCGGTATTGTAATGGACGTGCCTTGTTACAAAATCCTTTTATGAAACGTCGGTAGTATGAGCACAGCCCGAGAAAACTTTTCACATCACGAATGTGCTGAGGAGTTGGAAATTCTGTGACTGCCCTTACTTTATCTGGATCAGGACGGACACCATCTCCGTTGACTAGGTGCCCCAGTATTTTTATCTCTTTGGCGACGAAGAGGCACTTCTTTGGATTGAGGCGGAAACCTGCAGCCTGAACACACTTCAACACAGTTGACAGGCGACTCAGATGTTCTTCAAATGTTTTCGAGAAAACGACAATGTCATCTAAATAGCAGAGACACGTCGTCCACTTAAGGTGTCGAAGCAAGTTGTCCATCATGCGTTCGAATGTGGCTGGAGCATTACATAATCCAAATGGCATTACTTTAAATTCATAGAGACCGTCAGGTGTAATAAAAGCCGTCTTCTCCCTGTCAGCTTCGTCAACCTCGATTTGCCAGTAACCTGGCTGCATGTCCATAGTTGAGAAGTATGTAGCTCCTTTCAAGCAGTCTAACGTGGCAATGGGTAGACATCTTTCTTTGTGATACTGTTCAGCCGCCGATAGTCGACACAGAATCGCCACGTGCCATCCTTCTTCTTTACGAGGACAACCGGAGACGACCAAGGACTCTTCGAAGGTTGAATAATGTCATCTCGCAACATCTTCTCCACTTCCTCCCGAATTATCCGTCTTTCAGCTGGCGACACTCTATACGAACGCTGGCTAATTGGCGGATGGTCCCCAGTATTGATACGGTGCTTTATCGTGGGCCGTTTCGTCTGACTTTTCCCCTGCTGAGGTGTGAATGCACCCGAACATTGGCGTAGTATACCTAACAGCCGCTGGCGTTGTTCCTTGGTCAGTCCAGGCCCTATTGGCAGTTCCACGTTTGTTTCTTCCAGCGCGTTGTCTGTACTAACAGCAGGACATGGGTCTTCATTGATGACGTTGAGCTCACCGTCCTGAATTGGTTCAGCTGTCCCGATACACATTCCCTTGGGGATAAGTTGTGACTGCTCGTGACAATTTGTGATGCAAATCTCTCCTTGACCACCGGTAATGCTTATGATAGCCGCTGGTATGTAAATTTCTTTTGTGAGCCTGATAAACTTTTTACTATCAACAAGAACTTCACAGTTTAACCAGTCATCTGTGTTTGTGACTGCAACTCTACTCATTGTCAATGGCGGTATCGTCACATTGTCAACAACGAATAACTTCCCAGAAAATTCTGTATTACGGGTATCTGGCGGAACAACTTCTTCAATTTGCAGCTCAGATCTTCCACAGTCAATGATAGCTTGGGATGCCTGAAGGAAGTCCCATCCGAGGATGACATTGTGACTACATTCTGTTAACACGACAAATTCAAAGGGCTGCGTCCTGTTGTTGATGGTTATTCTTGCGACACAAGTTCCTGCTGGATGGACGTACTTTCCATTCGCGACCTTCAGCATAGTTGCTCCCATATCACAGAACATTGTCTTCTTTAGTGTGCGGCGGTAATTATCCGATAATACAGAAAAAGAGGCTCCTGAAACAACAAGTGCCCGGACAGGTTGGCCGTCGATTATGACGTCGATGAGATTTCCCGACATCTTGGCGACTGTCGTCCATGGAGGATTTTCATCTGCGGCGGCCTCACCTCCGTAGATGGTCGCCTCGCTTAGTTTTCTTGGGCGCGGCGGCTAGGGGAGCGGCTGGTACCTCTGTACGGCGACGGTGAACGGCTGCGGCGCGTCGGGAAGCGACCTCGTCTAGGGTACGGCGATGGGTTTCTTCCCATAGGTCGACTGAACTCATCAGCAGGTTACTGCCTTGGATAGAACTACTCCGACGGCTGACGTCTTGCGGCAAAATAATTATCGAGTACTCGCCTCCTCTCTCTGCAGTAGCGTACGACATGTCCAGGGCGTCCACAGTGGAAACACAGTGGTGTGTTGTCTTCTGTCCTCCAGACGTCTGTCCTTCTGCAGGGCGTCATAGTTACCGGGGGAGTTGGCTGTGGTCGCATTGGCCGGTTCATGGGCTGCCGTTTGGCGGCTGCAGCGTAAGTCATAGCAGGGCGACGCCATTCTTCACGTCGGGTGCGATTGACGGGGCAGACAGGAGCTAATGTTTGAAATACCTCTTCCTCAGCGGCGTCGGCTACCTCGTGACTTACAGGGCTCACATCCATGGCCATAATCTGATGCTCTCTCGGTCTAATAGTCCCGGCTGCCATGCACTGTTGTAATTCTGCTCTCACGATTTGTCGTAAGAGAGAAGCCAAGTCCTGCTGGTCTTCCACAACGGCTACATTTGGGAGTCTGTCATACTTCTTGCGACCGACCCTCCTTTGTTGCATCTCTTCAATACGCTGGCACCACTTGATGAACTCTTCTATCGTAGCGACGTCTTTTATCAGAAGAGCTTGGTACATATCTTCTGCAATTCCCTTCATCAGGTGCGTGATTTTGTCCGCTTCAGTCATGTTCGGATTGACTACGTTACACAGGGCCAAAACACTCTGTATGTACGATTGTGTCGGCTCGCCATGTCGTTGGGCCCGGTTCTTCAGTTGTCCTTCCGCCGAGCGGATTTGTCTCTGGCGGTCTCCAAACGTCTTCTTAAGTTCCTCCTGGAACGTCTCCCAGTCATTCAACTTGTATTCCTTGTTTTCGAACCATTGCTGGGCTGTTCCATCCAGGTAGAAATAAACGTTGGCCAAGCACATCGTATGATCCCACCTGTTGTACTTGGCGACTCGGTCGAACCCTTTTAGCCATTTATTGGGGTCCTGTCCAGCATCTCCAGAGAACACCGACGGGTGTCTGATGTGCAGCTGGCTTATTGCGGGTTTCGGCTCCATCGTTGTTCTGACAATACGGACTTTTGGAAGGATGTACTCGGTGTATCCCTTGTATTCCGGTTCCAGTCCGTGTAAGCGACGGCTTTTACGTTGCCTAATCGGAGCCACGGTGATGCAGCTGTTGCACAGTGTACCCGGCCCCTCCACCAAACAATGTCACGTTGCAATGGAAGTAGGCTTGACTTCGAAGGCAACTAAACACAGCATTTATACTGAAAGCACGTTTATTACGAACTCAACATACACGCAGCACTGACTGCCTCTCAGGCAGAGTGCTCTGCTATTTATACACAGACAGAATTTACCAGAAATTAGAAGAACAGTTAACATAAGAAGCAAGTAGAATTTACAAGTGAACATAAGAAAGATGTAGAACCTTCTGGAATTGTAAATTACAAAGAAATAAATTTTCTGCCGGTGGGCGGGATTGAACCGGCGACCTTCCGCTCCGCAGTCCGTGACGCTATCCCCTGCGCCACGCCAGCAGTTGGATTTCGTGCTCTCTCGCGACAGTATTGTAAACCCTGCATTAATACTTTTAGCTCTATGACTAATTTGACACTGTACACGTAATTTATTTTGCTGATCTCTTTCAATTCTACACCTCCGACGTGATTATTGTTTCTATCAACCGAAAACATCACACGATATTCCACCAGTGCCTGTATTTATTGTTATTTTAATGTTTTATGCACACGATATTATTTTTATCTCACACCAACTCGTTTTATAACAGTTTCGATGCACGTTTCTGACTGTTTACTGGCACTCTGTGATGACCACATACTGGCGCATCTTTGGCATCGTCGTCCTCCAGCTAGTATGATGCCTATCGATTCTTGCACGCTATTGCCATCGTAACCAACGGCGTCTTGCAGGTACATCTTTAAAGCAAGCACAAGCCACTAGTTTTCTGTAAACGCCCATAGATGGCAATCTCGGAATCTAACGCCAATTTCAATAGTTATTTTTGTATAAAATCTCCCATAGAATTTTAATTTTTTTTCAGCTACTTCCTTTAATTTGGTATCTTGTTTACAAGTATTTTATCGACTTTATGTAATTAATACGTTTAATGCACGACATGTCTGATTGTCCAGTGGGCGAAGCTTCCAGTACTTACGTCACTGCCCCACGGCGTTTGGCCGTGTCCAACGCCACCACCTGAACTGCTACTTTGCGTTGCAGTGCTAGTCATCTTAAAATGTCTACGTTCACTTAAACCGGCCATGAAATAGAAATAATTCTGCGATCTAGACTGTTGAAATTGTAATTTTAACCATTGTTTTAAGTATGCTGTTCTCAATCATGCTTTCTAAAATTACTAGAAATAATTTGTTTTCATGTTCTATTGTTATATCATACCAGCCATATTGCAATGTACGTCGTCAAAATAACTCCATCTTAGTACACAATATGTTGCAGTTTTACTAATAGCTGATATTGAACGACAATATTTATGACAATGGTTTCTTAATCTCTTTTGAACATAAACTCTGAGTTAAAAATTTTTTTTCCATGCTTACATTATTGATGCAATTAACGCCACATATTTTCAACATAAAAGTAGTGGTTATTTTATCCATAATTATCATTAATGAACAACTATGTCACAATGTGAATCCATTTTGAGCGTATATTGTCTATGCATATTCACACATCAGAGTCATCAGTGGGAAAATATCTGCATTTGTACATTGCAAGGTTTGTGTTTTTTTCCGGGGCCGCTCCCCCCCCCCCCCCCCACACACACACACTTTTATCATTCAAATACGTGACACAAAAGTTACGTAGTGACGTGCTCTCCATCACACAGAAAACACACACAGCATGTGTGAGTGGTGCTTGTCTGACGATCACTTGTGGTAGGAACTCTTTCGCAGCTCGTCTGACGTTTCTTTTCCACATCACCAAATATTGAGGGGATTCTTTTGCAATTCAACGATTCACGTGCGATCCTTCCCTAGATCGTTTATACAGTTTAGGAATAGTAGAGGAGCAATGATATTTCCCTCGGGAACGCCACTGTTTTACCAGATTATTTTATATTTGTTATTATGAATTGTGCTCTTTCTGACAGAAAATCACGATTCCAGTTACACAAATGAGACGACAATTCATACGGACACAGTTTGATTATGAGTCGCTAATGAAAAAGGGAGTGAAAAACCTTATGGAAATCCAGAAATATGGAATCAGTTTGAGAGATCCTGTCGATAGACTTCATTACTTTATGAAAACAAAGAGATATTTTCTGCACACGTGTTATTTCGGTATCAGTAGATCGTATTCCTGAAGGTGATTCATAATGTCTGAATACAGTATAATTTTGTCGGCCGCGGTAGTCGAGCGCTCTGCGGCGTGGCAGTCACGGTCTGCACGGCCGCTGCGGCCGGAGGTTCGAATCCCCCCTCGGGCATGGATGTTTGTGCCGTCTTTAGTATAAGCTAGTTCATATGTAGTTTGTAAGTTCAGGGACTAGTGACCCCGTAGTTAAGTCCCATAAGCTATACAAACATTTGAACAGTATAATTTGGTCCAAAATCCTATAGCAAATATATATCAGAAATATAGTCCCCACTTCAGTGGTTTAATTGTATTTCCTTTCTTGACTAATAGTGTGGCCTGTAAACCTTACCATTATTCAGGTACACTTTCATATGATCGTTGGAAAGGAACTCTTATATCTGCATATTCTGAAAGGAATCTGGTAACTATATAGTCGGGCCAGAAAGCTTCCCTTTATTAGGTGACTGAACTTCGAACTTCGTAGAAATAGTTAAGATACAGAAGTGTCCATATGGCTATAGGAAGGGGACGGGGTCAACTTTGGAAGACAAGTGACGACCTTTAAAAAGCCGTAAATACAAAAAAAAAAAAAAAAAAAAAAAAGTAATAATTAAAGTGATGAGTGGTATCGATAAGGGATCTCAAAGCGATTCCATATTTCTAGATTCCCAGAAGCGTCTCGTAATCAAACTGCGTTCTTACGGAATATCGTCATAGTTTTTGGACTGGATTCGCGATTTACTGTGATTTGAAGCGCTGTTCTCCCTTATGCAAATCGATTGTGCCACCATCTACATCTACATAGATACTCTGCAAAACACATTTAAGTGCCTGGCAGAGGGTTCATTAACCACTTTCATAACTTTTCTCTACCGTTCGATCCTCTGATAGCGCGCGGGAAGAAAGAACACCTAAAACATTCCATTTTCGATCTGATTACTCTTATTTTATTGGGATGGTCATGTCTCCCTAAGTAGGTGGGTGCTAGCAAAATATTTTCACATTCAGAAGTAAAAGTCGGTGATTGAAACTTCGCAAACAGATCACGCTGATATGAATAACGTCTTTCTTTTAATGATTTCCACCCCAACTCGTGCAACATTTCCGTGACGCTTCCCCCCCCCCCCCCCGTAACGTGATAAAACAAAACGAGCTGCCCTTCTCTGAACCTTCTCAATATCTTCCGTCAGTCCCACCTAGTGAGGGTCCCACAAGGGGCAACAGTACTCCAGGAGAGGACGCACAAGTGTGATGTAGGCAGTCTCTTTGGTGGAGCTGGTGCATCTTCGAAGCGTTCTGCCAATGAAACGTAACCTTTGGTTCGCCTTCCCCACAATATTTTCTATGTGTTCTCTCCAGTCTAAGTTGTTCGTAATCGTAACTCCTAGGTATTTGGTATATTACGACCTTAAGGTTTGACTGATTTATAGCGAAATTGAAGTTCAGCGGATTTCTTTTGTGCTCATGTGTATTCACACTTTTCTTCAATTGCCAATTTTCGCACCATGTAGAAATTTTTATCTAAATTGCTTTGCAGTTGCTTCTGATCCTCTGTTGACTTCACTAACCGATAAACGGCAGCATCATCCGCGAAGAGTCTAAGGGAGCTATTCAGATTATCTCCTAAATCGTTTATAAACACAAGGAAGAGTAGGGGACCTATAACGCTTTCTGGGGAACGCCAGATATCACTTCTGTTTCACTCGATGACTTACCGTCAACCACAACGAACTGTGTCCTTTTTTGCCTTTCTGATACGAAATCGTGAATCCAATCGCACAATTGGGGAGATATTCCATAACCTCGCAATTTCATTAGAAGCCGCTTGTTTGGTACAGTGTCAAAAGCCTTCCGAAAATCCAGAAATATGGAATCGATTTGAGATCCCTTGTCGATGGCTCTTATCACTTCATGTGAATAAAGAGCAAGCTGTGTTTCGCAAGAACTATACTTTCTGATTCCGTGTTGACTATTGGTTAATAGGTCGTTCTCTTGTAGGTAGTTCATAATGTTCGAACAAAGTATATTTTCCAAAATCCTACTGCAAATCGACGTCAATGAGATTGGCCTGTAATTTTGGGGATCACTCCTATTGCCTTTCTTGAATAATGGAGTAACTTGGACAACTTTGCAGTCTTTGGGTACGGATCTTTCGCTGAGTGATCGGTTGTAAATACGGAGCTATTGCATCAACATACTCTGAAATTAATCTTGTCGGTATACAATCTGGTCCGGAAGATTTATTTTTGTTTAGTGACTTAAGTTGTTTTACTACTCCAGGAACATCTACTTGTAAGTTTAGCATGCCGGCAGCTGTACTTGGGTTGAATTCTGGAGTGTTCACGTCGTCTTCTTTGGTGAACGAATTTCGGAAAGCTGTGTTTAGTAATTCTGCCTTAGCAGTACTGTCGTCGGTACTATTACCATTGCTATCGCGTAGTGAAGGTATTGTTTGTGTTTTGCCCTAGTGTACTTCACATATGACCAGAATTTCTTTGTATTTTCTGCACGATTACGAGACACTTTTTCCTTGTGGTAACTACTATAGGCTTCTCGCATTCAAGTACGCGTTTGGTTGCGAGTTTCAGTAAACGATTGCCAGTCTTGTGGATTCTGTGTCTCTTTAAATTTTGCATTCGTTTTTCTTTGCTTTTGCAACAGTGATATGACCTGTTTTGTGTACCAAGAGGGTCAAGCCCCTCTTTTATTAGTTTATTTGGTATAAATCTCTCAATAGCTACTGATATTATGTCTTTGAAAGTAAGCCATTTTTAGGTTTGAAAGAATGGAGACTATGACTCAGGAAAGCGTGAAGCAGAATTTTTATCTGCTTTATTGAATAGATATTTTTTTCGTTTATTTTTAGTGCATTTGAGAATTTCGATATTCAGTCTCACTACTACAACTCGTTGTTCGCTAATCCCTGTATCTGTTTTGATAATCTTTACTAGCTTAGGATTATTTGTTGCTAGGAGATCAAGAGTATTTTCGCAATCATTTACTATTCTAGTGAGTTCATGAACTAACTGTTCGAAGTAGTTTTCAGAAAAAGCATTCAGAACTAGTTCGGACGATGTTTTATATTTGCCGCCGGTTTTGAACACGTAATTATGACAACATATAGAGGGCAAATTAAAGTCGCCACCGATTATAACAGTATGCTTCGGATATCTATTTCAAATGTGATTCAAGCTTTCTTTGAACATTTCGGCAACTGCAACGTCTGAGTCGGGGGCCGATAAAAAGATCCAATTATTAATTTATTCCGGTTGTCAGGTATAACCTCTACCCATACCAACCCCTCCGCTGCTCCACCTGGTGCGGTAGTTCCACCCCACGTTAACAACATTATTCTGTTACGAAAATACCAACTTTAAATACGAAAATCACCTGATAACAGCATCTATTTTCCTTACCCTGGTAGTTAGCGATGGCTGGGAGAGGGGGTGGGGTCGTCACTGCCCTCACTTGCCCCCCGAGTATGGGCGTCCATGGAACGGTAACCATTTCTAGAAACGATTGAGCTAAACGTATGTCAAGCTGCGAAACTTTATACTGTCACAGAATGGAACACTGGCTGTAGTTTGCGTCGTTCATATCGAGAATGCTATTGTCCAGGTAGAATATGCCATCACCTTGTCTATGGCTAAATACGAATACTAAAAATTTCTTCGTGTGTCAGGTTTCGAATAAGGATCAAGCACCATCGCGCTGGCTTTAATATTGGCCACGCTCGCCAGTGGAAGTGCAGTGGAGTCTTCGGTATGTGGGCGTGCTGAAAACGCTACCATACAGTAGAAGCCGTCAGTTTCTTTAAGTTGGCCCCAATTTATGGCTCTCGTAAAAAGTAAGAACAAAAGGAAAAGAAAAATTGTTATTACTCCAACCAAAGAAAACGTCGGCACGTAACTCACCGGAAACCCCAAGGAAAATAAGTGATTTAAGGTACCGTAGCACTCCTGAAGTGCTGGCCAGAACAGAGAGGTGAAATTAGTTTCTCTAACTTAATTTCCTGAGCAGCTCATTGCAACGAACCTCCAATACCAGAAGAGCAGGAATCGTAAGCCACTGCTAGCGGGCCGTAGCATACACACAGAGCCGGGATGCCTCGACCAGAGTCAGTCTCGCACTGTAAGAAACACTATAAACCACCACAAGTCACGCAAAACAGTAACAAACGTTGACAGTGAAACATAAATCAGGACCGTCAGAAATAGAAATGCTGATGGAAGTACTCTTTTAAAATGATAATGCTTTAACGTAAAACATGTCAAGCGTGCATCTTTCTGGAATGCCTTCTCCATTTGTACTGCGTGTGTGAGCGGATGGAAATTTTAAAACTGTGTGTTTATCAATCCAAAAAAATGTACCTTGTGCTTAACATATTTACGAATATTTCAACACATTTCGGTTTGTATTCTATGTGTTGTAAATTTAATTTTGGTCTCTCTGTCCAAGGATGACAGCTTATCAAAATGTTAATGTAATGAGCTTAAGACTATTCCGACTAAACTAAGATGATAATAATTACCCAGAGGGTGGGGTCGTCACTCCTCTCACTTCCCCCCCGGGTATGGGTGTCCATGCAACGGTAACGATTTCTAGAAACGATTGGGCTAAACGGGCTTCAACCTACGATAACTTCCCTACTTTTTCCCATACCTTACAGTTCCTACCTCTCTATCCCAAACCTCGCCTATTTTGAGTGGTGTGTGAATGTGCGATCGTGTGTGTGTGTGTGTGTGTGTGTGTGTGTGTGTGTATGCGGTCTTGTGTACTTACAGTGCGCACGCATTTTGTATATTTATTTTACTTTATTTTGTTTATTGTATTTTACTTTTCTTCCCTCACTCGCCATCCCCACCACCGTGACGTAACCTTCCTATCCCCTCTCCCCTCCCCTCCCGTCCCCGATTCGCCGCAGAGCGTGATTCGAAGTGCGGTAGTCAGAGGTGATGGTCGTATGACGGTGTTGTGTGCCTGTGTGATTGCGTGAGTGTTCTATTTTCTGAAGAAGGCCATGGCCGATAGCTGAAAGTGCTGTATGTGTGTGTCTTTTGTATGTGCCTACCGCAGCTCGTCGCCACATCTTTGCGGTGAATTGTAAACTGTCCTTACTATATTATTAATTCCAACCTGGACTTTCCATTATTATAATAATTATATTCCATATACAATGAAATTATAAAGGTTGTTGCCTTATATAAACTTATTATGGTCCCTTCTGCAAATTACACATTTACATTACTTCGTATTTGCAATAACAATCCCTCTGTGCTGTGTTTAACTTCACAATGAATGTACACTCCCAGAAAACGGAAAACAAATGAATTCGTCGACCCAGAAAAGGGAAATTTTATTGACAGAGTCTTGAGGATGTATACGACACACGATTATACACAGAGAGCTATACGCATGTGAGTACAGTCGCCAGAGCGTGCGCAATCTCCACACTAGTACCGTATATACAAAACCTTTTGCAGCGATGCAAGCTCCAATTTTCCCTCGGAGACGGAGGTACCGAAAGGAATCTTGACGAATGACATGCCATGCTATTTTCACCTGGTGGCTCACGTGGTCAGATTTCGTGTCGGTTGTGCTGACCTCGCAAGATGCCGTGTCATCAGGTGCTAAACATTCTCGATGGGTGATTGTGCTGGCCAGGGTAGTTGACGTGTTGCTCAAAGAGCACAATGGGTGGTACGGGATACACGTGGACGTTCATTGTTCTGCTGGAAGAGGATACTGCCTTGTTGGTGCATGCACGTTAGCAAGACGGGTTGAATGATAGTTTCAATGTTAGCTTCCCTGTTCAATGTCCCTCGATGATCATCAGAGGAGAGCGGTCACTGTAGGGTATGGCACCGCACACCATGATGCGGGTTTACAGGCCAATGTGCCTCTGTCGTATACACTCCAGATGTTGGCGCTCTTAGTCCAGTCAATGAATGCATTGTAGAGTGCATGGAATGTGCGAGAATTTTTGACTTCAGGACTTTGTTAGGGATATTTAGGAGGTGAACATACTAAAAGTCCCTGCCCCTGGGGGGTGAGCTAAAGCGTGGATGGAGGTGGAAAGGTACCATTTTTTTGTTTTCCGCTTATATATTCGAAAACGGTCGGCTTTAGGAAAAAATTATTCCAAATAAAAATGAAAGATAATTGAATTTCTTACAAAATTGCTTCGATACATATACGTCGAATTTCCAACGGTTTTCGAGATATACGTTATTGAAAATCGACAATTTCGGAAAAATCATCTTTACCTCATTAATTTTGTCAAACATTTACTTCTAGTGACTCACTCGATTGTTGCACAGAAAATTTACCAGAAAGACAGTTGTCGAGCATTAAATTTCCTTCATTGTGATATGCACATTTGCTACATCTTCAGCCGATCAGAAGTTACATGTGCGCTCAGTTTCGATGTCACTCCAGAAATGAGTGTTTTGAGGGGCTGTGAAGTTTTCACGTTATGAAACGTGCTAGCATGGTAAATAACAACAATTTAAAAATGTAAAGAAGTGTTGTAATCTTACTCACTACGATCGTTACCGTTTGCCGCAGCGGAGCGCCCGAGCGCATTGAGGTGCTATGCTACGATGCACGAAGCCGTTCCCCGTCGGGGGCTCGAATCCCTCCTCTCGAGTGGATGTTTCTGCCGTCTTTACTATAAGCTAGTTCATAAGTAGTTTGTAAGTTTAGGGACTGATGACCCCGCAGTTAAGTCCCATAAACTTTACAAATATTTTTAATTCGTTACAGTTTCACGTCATTTCCTTTGTTGTTACTGCTACTTCCGTTGTCCCGAGCGATCTCTGTACTGAGAGGATGTTGAACTACATGTCAGTGATCGTGCCAAACATAAATGCTTCTATTTCATTTAGCCTCAAACTAAAATGTGCCTGATACGGTATGCCACCACATCAAGAAGAATGTTTTAGATTCAGCTCCCACGTAAGTTCGAAACAAAAGATAAGTATACAATTATTTGTCATGTTCAAACTAATGGAAAATTGATTGCCAAATTACAACATAGTAGTAGGAAATGCAAAACAAATGAATCTACAGGCATGGTGCAGCTATCGTCTAGAGACCATAATTTTACATCCAATTTATACAGAGATCAGCTGTCTCTTCGAGTTTTTATTTTCATTGTTTCTGATACTTATCAATGTTCTAACAGCGATTGTAAATACTATCACTGCTTTCTAGAAAAATAAACTAATTCTGCGAAAATTAGTACTTCATCGAGTAAAATATAACAACAACCGAACGAAAAGTATAAGTGAAGGGTAAGTAAATTAATTTTGTTGAATCCACATCAAATTACAACTACCTTTTGTGGCGTAAGGTCAGCGCCACACACCAGACGTAATAGAACGATCGTGGAGAAGACAGCGATCGACCGAAAGCCAATCGCAAGCAGGTGCCACGCATCCTGGAGAGAGTAACCGAAGATGCGCGCCCTCTATAAGCGGCTATATCTAGGCCGACATACGTCTGGAGAGCCCGTCAGTTACTATTCAGAACTCTGGAAGTTACTAGTCAGCTACAAAGTCAGAGATATGAAAGTACTAAGTCAGATCACGGCTACGAACTTAGCAGTCATTAGGTCTCAGCACAGCTAGCATCATATGGACGACGCTGTGAGAAGTGAGAAGAAAGAAGAAACAGACATATGTTCTAAAGTTGAGCATTATAATTTTCTGTCAGTAGTACTTGTATTATTAATCTGAATAGTTGTTACAGTTGACATTTATTCCTGCACCTGTACCTTTCCTGACAAGTAGACTGGGATGAAAAACAACAAAAAGGCCACGAGATCACAACAAATGGCAACGAGGACAACGACGAACCAGATTGCGACGAAATATTAATGTCTGAAAGTACGCTGCGCTATTAATTTTGCTTTATTACAGGTCTCGGCGCATCCAGGAAATAAGCTTTTGATTCTATTGTAGAGATAAGCGTAAATTTTTATATTTTTTGCACTGTTTACTTTTGCACAGTGGCTAATGCTACTAACCCTGCCACTGCCACTCCGCCTCAGCTTCCTGTGCTTGATGCACAGCAGCTAATGGAAATGTTTCAGTTTCACACCCAACAAACTGCATCTCTACTGCAAACCCTGCAACAACGTCTGGCTGCACCTGTGTCTCAGAATATGCAAGTTCCACTGCGGCAGCCACCGCCACCAGTCTTTCCACCATTCCGAAAGTATGACAAAAAAGGACTGGTCGGACTGGCTCCAACAGTTTGAGGTCTACGCCACAGTGCACTGGATAAAAGGTACTGTCAAACTTCATTTTCTGTTATCGTGTGTAGGCCACCCAGTGTTCCGTCTTGTGCAAAAATTGTTTTCCACCACGGAACCTTCAGAACTTTCTTACGATTCGGCATATTATGGAAGGCAAGTCAAGGTAGTGGCTGCTAGTATCAGTTCTACAGATGTAGGACAAATCTGCACCAAACATACAGGCAGTGGATAACAGATCTTCAAGATCTCACTGGGTAGTGTAAATTTAAATGTTCGTGTGGAGCTTTGTATCCAGATGTCATGTTGCATATTGCAATTTTTTATATTCCTCACGGCAGACTTAGAGAACAGATTCTGAAAATGTCAGAACCACCATTCCATCAAGTAGAACAGATTTTCGAGCAGTACAATATGGGTGTCGCAACAGCGGAAAACTTCGATTCTATTCGACTGTGTAGTGTCACGTCACGCACCGGCGAGCGCCAGGTCAAACACCGTGTACATCCACCTACCCACTCAAAGCGTAAACACGTTGCTAGACACAGAGCCTTGCCTAATAAGGAAGTGAAGGCTTGCCCACAACGTTTCTCGCAGCACAACCGGCAGGTCCATCCTTGTCAGCAAAATGCTATGCATGTGTCAAGAAAGGTCATATACAAGCAGTTTGCTTGCAGCAAAAGGAACAGATTTTGCCCCCCCCCCCCCCCCCGCCGAAACAGCGACAAGACAGTACTTGTTCAATAAATGCAGTACTTTCCAGACCAGTGGCTGCCACTCGTAACATCAAGGACACAGAAGTAACACAAGTTGTACAGCAGGCCAGAAAAATGTATGTCAAATTGCTTGTGAATGACATTTCTGTAAAATTTCAACTTGTCACAGTTGCATCAGTCACATTGTTCAATCGCAAAACTTTCTCGCACTATAACAAGGTTGATAGCATACAATGACAATGAAATTCCTGTACTAGGACAGTGTTCACTACCTGCAGTATACTGATCGAAAACGCGCACAGTGACATTTCAAGTGCTTCAGTTTTACGAAGGAGAGAATATTTTTGGATTAGTTCTTTTGATCTTTTTGGTTTTACTGTACAAGACAATGCTTTAGTTGTGAACAGTTTTGATGCTAAAGACAGTGTAGACAAGTTGTTAAAGACTTTCCAGATTTACTTTCTTCAGGACTAGGAAAAGCATAAGATTTTGCTGGACACATTACTCCGAAGGAAAATGCCAAACCAAAATTTTGCAAAGCTCGTGATGTACCGCTCGCTTTACGCGACAAACTAGCACAAGAACTTCGCACATTACAAGAAAATGGTGCAATTGAACCAATACAAGCTAGCCAGTGGGCGAGTCCGCTTGTAATTTTGCCGAAGCCGTCGGGTAGCATTCGCATTTGTGTTGATTTCAAGGCTACACTGAATCCACAAACAGTTGTAGACAGTTATCCTTTGCCGAGGCCAGAAAATTTAATGGACAGATTAGGTGCAGGAAAGTATTTCTCAAAAATAGATCTAAGCAATTTCAGCTGCCACTCGAAGAAGAATCACAGTGTTCATTGTGTGCTACCAAACAGTCAGCCCCACCTCATAAATTTTTTGCATGGCCAAAAGCAGATTCACCTTGGCAACGAGTGCATATTGACTATGCTGGTCTCTTCTGGAACACTAAGTGGCTTGTTGTGGTCGATGCTTTTAGTGGTTACCCATTTGCAGTGCCAATGTCTTCTACAACTACTAGTAGCACGATTAGGGTGTAGTCTTCAATTTTTTGTCTGGCAGGTCTCCCTGAACTGATAGTCTCTGACAACGGCCCTCAGTTCACATCGCACATCACTTCTGCTCGGCCGCCGCCACCGCACCCTGCTTCACCTGCTCCACCCACCGTGCCGCCAGGAGCAACAGTAGTCGCCGGCACGCAATTATCGCTTCGCTCCGAGTAACCCAGTCTTTTAAAGTCTTTGGTGGACGCAGACGGTGGGAGCAAGGCGAGAGATCATCCAACCTTGCTGTGCTCACATGTTTGAAATTTAAAAGTCGACCACTGTACGAAACAAGAGCCTTGTTTTATCACTAAAATTAGCAAATGAGGTCCGTGTGAACTACTGGTTACTCCCTGCTACATGGCCTTGTTCCCAGGCCCAAACTTAGAACTGACTCGTTTCAAATTACTTCAATAACAGGAAGTTAATACTACAGTGGTCAATATCTACATCTACATACATACTCCGCAATTCACCGTAAGGTGCGTGGCGGAGGGTACACTGTACCACTACTAGGCATTTCCTTTTCTATTCCACTCCCAAATTGAACGAGGAAAAACAGAATGCCTATATGCCTCCGTACGAGCACTAATTTCTCTTATCTTGTCTTTGTGATCTTTACGCGAAATGTAAGTAGGTGGCAGCAAGATCGTACTACACTCAGCTTCAAATTCCGGCCCTCTAAATTTACTTATCAGAAATTCACGAAAAGAACGTCGTCTTTCTTCCAGCGATCCCCAATTGAGTTGCCAGAGCATTTCCGTGACACTTGCGCATTGGTCGAACCTACCGGTAACAAATCTAGCTGCTCGTCTCTGAACCGCCTCTATGTCTTCCTTTAAACTGATCTGCTGCGGGTCGCAAACACTTGAGCAATACTCAAGACGTGGTCGTACAAGCGTTTTATACGCAGTCTCCTTTACAGGTGAAGTACATCTTCCCAAAATTCTCCCAATAAACCGAAGTCGGCTGTCCGCCTTACTCACAACTGTCCTTACATGCTCGTCCCATTTCATATCGCTCTGCAATGTTACGCCTAGATATTTGAACGACGCGACAGCATCAAGAATCTCACTACTAATGCTGTATTCGAACATTATCGGATTGTTTTTCCTACTCATGCGCATCACCTTACATTTTTCTACATTGAGAGCTAGCTGCCATTCTTCGCACCAACGAGAAATTTTGTCTAAATCATCCTGTATGCTATTACAGTCAGTTACAGACAACACCCTCCCATACACCACAGCATCATCAGCAAACAGCCGCAAATTACAACTTACTCTGTCCATCAGATCATTTATATAGATAGAAAATAATAACGGTCCTTTCACGCCTGCCGATACAGTCGTCTCTGATGAACACTCGCCGTCGAGAAGAACGTACTGCGTTCTATTACTTAGGAAGTCTTCCAGCCAGTCACAAATCTGTGAACCTATTCCATAGGCTCGTATCTTCGTTAGCAGTCTGCAGTGTGGCACCGCATCGAACGCCTTTTTGAAATCGAGAAAAACACAATTCGCCTGTTGCCCTTCATCCATGGCTCGCAAGATGTCATGTGAGATAAGGGCAAGCTGAGTTTCACTTGAACGATGTTTCCTAAACCCGTGCTGATTCATGGGAAGAAGCTTTTCTGTTTCAAGGAAATTTACTATATTCGAACTGAGAATATGCTCTAAAATTCTACATGAAACTGATGTCAACGATATTGGCCGGTAACTGTATGGGTCAGTTCTCTTTCCTTTATTATACATGGGAGTCACCTGCGCTTTTTTCCAGTCACTAGGAACTTTGCGCTGAATTAAAGATTCGCTAAGTAGGGGGCTAACGCCGCAGAATAGTCTTTGTAAATCCGAACTGGTATTCCATCCGGACCAGCAGACTTTTTCGTATTTAGCTCTCTCAGCAGCTTCTCTACACCGGAAATACCTATTGCTATGTCCCCCATTTCGGAATTAGTACGTTGATCAAATGATGGTACATTTGTGCGGTCCTCCTGCGTGAAAGATTTCTTAAACGTTAAATTTAGAACTTCAGCTTTCCGTTTGCTTTCTTCTATTACTGCCCCGGAATGATCAACAAGTGACTGGACAGTGGGCTTTGACCCGCTTATCGATTTTACATAGGACCAGAATTTTTTCAGGTTCTCGGAAAGATCTTTTGCTAAGGTATGGCTGTGATAATTATTGTATGCTTCGCGCATCGATCTTTTCATAGACGCACTAACTTTTGCCTGTCATCATTTGCGTGTTCTTTTTTGAATCGAGAGTGCAACAGCCTTTCTACATCTACATCTACATGGGATACTCTGCAAATCACATTTAAGTGCCTGGCAGAGGGTTCATCGAACCACAATTATACTATTTATCTCCCATTCCATTCTCGAATAGCGCGTGGGAAGAAAGAACACCTGAATCTCTCTGTTCGAGCTCTGATTTCTCGTATTTTATTCTGATGATCATTTCTACCTATGTAAGTGGGAGTCAACAATATATTTTCGCATTCGGAGGCGAATGTTGGTGATTGGAGTTTCGCAAGTAGCCCACGTCGTAGCGATAAGCGCCGTTGTTGTAGTGATTCCCATCCCAGATCCTGTATCATTTCCGTAACGCTGTCTCCCCTGTATCGTGACAATACGAAACGAGCTGCCCTTCTTTGGACTCTTTCGATGTCCTTCGTGAAACCCACCTGATAAGGATCCCACATTGGGTTGCAATACTCCAAAAATGGACGGACAGGCGCAGTGTATGCAGTTTCTTTAGTAGTTCTGTTGCATCTTTTAAGGGTTCTGCCAATAAAACGTAGTCTCTGGTTCGCCTTTCCCACGATATTATCTACGTGTTCTTTCCAGTTTAGGTCTGAAGTAATAGTAATTCCTAGGTATTTTGTGGAGTTTACGGCCTTCACATTTGATTGATTTATGTTGTAAACAAAGTTTAACGGATTTCTTTTCGTACTCATGTGGACGGCTTCACACTTCTCATTATTTAGAGCCAATTGCCAATGTTTACACCATACTGATATCTTATTCAGATCGTTCTGCAGTTGGTTTTGATCTTCAGATGATTTTACTAGACGGTAAATGACGGCGTCATCTGCAAACAACCTAAGAGAGCTACTTAGATTTTCCCCTAAATCAAAAATCAAATGTTCAAATGTTTGTTAAGCTTATGGGACTTAACTACGGGGTCATCAGTCCCTAAACTTACAAACTACTTATGAACTACTTACGAACTAGGACGGCACAAATATCCATGCCCGAGGGGGGATTCGAACCCCCGACCGTAGTCCCCGAAATCGTTTATGTAAATAAGGAATAACAGAGGACCAATAATACTACCCTGTGGAACGCCCGATATCACCTCTGTTTCAGTCGATGCCTTACCATCGATTACTACGAACTGTGACCTCTCTGACAAGAAATCCCCTATCCAATCGCAAATTTGGGGCGATATACCATAACCACGCAATTTGATTAAAAGCCGTATGTGAGGTACGGTGTCAAAAGCTTTCTGGAAATAAAGAAATGCGGAATCGAACCTTTGTCGATAGCACCCATCACTTCGTGTGAATAAAGAGCTAGTTGTGTTTCGCATGAACGATATTTTCTAAATCCGTGTTGACCTTGGGTCAATAGATCGTTCTGTTACAGATAATTCATAATATTTGAATACAGGATATGTTCCAAAACCCTGCTGCAAATTGACGTCAATGAAATAGGCCTGTAGTTTAGTGGGTTACTCCTACTGCCTTTCTTGAATATAGGTGTGACCTGTGCAACTTTCCAATCTTTTGGAACAGATCCTTCTATGAGAGAGCGGTTGTATATGACTGTTAAGTAAGGAGCTATCGCTTCAGCATAATCAGATAGAAATCTAATGGGTATACAATCCGAACCAGAAGACTTGTTCTTGTTAAGTGATTTTAGTTGCTGCACTACTCCGATGATATCTACTTCTACGTTACTCATTACGGCATCTGTTCGTAATTCGAAATCTGGAATATTGGTTTCGTCTTCTTTGGTGAATGAGTTTCTAAAAGCTAAGTTTAGTAATTCTGCTTTAGTAGCGCTGTCATCGGCAGGATCGCCATTACTATCACGTAGTGAAGGTATTGTTTGTGATTTGCCCCGAGTATGTTTAACATATGACAAAAAACTCTTTGGGTTTTAAGTCAAATCACGAGAAAGAGTTTCGTTGTGATAAATATTGTAGGAATCTCGCATTGAAATCCTCGCTAAATTTCGAGATTCTGAGTACGATCGCAAATCCTGGGGATTTCGTGTTCGTTTAAATTTAGTATGCCTTTTCCTTTGCTTTTGCAACAGTGTCACCTGTTTTGTGTACCAAGGGGGATCGCCTCCTTCTTTTATTAATTTATTTGGTATAAAACTGTCGATACCACTTCTTTGAATTTGAGCCACATCTGGTCTACACCTACGTTTAGTGTTAAAAACGAGTGGAAGCTGTCTTTCAAGAAGTAATGTATTTTGTTTCCATCTGCTTTCCTGAACAAATATACTTTGCGTTTATTTTTGGTAACTTTGGGACTTTCGATATTCAGTTTCGCTACGACAACTCTGTGTTCACTAATACCTGTATCCGTTTTGATGCTCGTTATGAGCTCAGGATTATTTGTTACTAAGAGATCAAGTGTGTTTTCACATCCATTTACAATTCTAGTTGGCTCATGAACTAATTGTTCGAAGTAATTCTCAGAGAATGTGTTTAGTACAATTTCGGTCGATGTTTTATGCCTACCTGCTGATTTGAAAATATAATTTCGCCAACAGATCGAGGGTAAATTAAAATCACCACCTACTATTATCGTGTGAGTCGGGTACGTTTTTGTAATTAGACTCAGATTTTCTTTGAACCTTTCTTCTATTGTATCGTCAGAGTCAGGAGGCCGGTGAAAGGAACCGATTATTAACTTCTTACGATTTTCGGGTACAACCTCTACCCATAATAGCTCGCAGGAACTATCAACTTCAATTTCGCTACATGAAGTACTACTTTTGACGGCGACAAACACGTCCCCACCTATTTTGTTTAATCTATTCTTTCTGAACACCGATAGATCTTTTGCAAATACTTCTTCTGAACTTTTTTCCGGCTTGAGCCAACTTTCGCTGCCTATAATGATGTGTGTTTCGGTGCTTTCTATTAACGCTAGCAAGTCCTGGTACTTTCCCGACACAGCTACGACAATTTACAACTGTTATACCGATAGTTTCCGGATCTACATTTCTCCTGTCATCCACCTGCACCCTTTGAGATTGCCCATTTTTTATTTCCCCGAAGCTCTTTATCCTAAAAAACCGCCCAGTCCACGCCACACAGCCCCGCTACCCGTGTAGCCGCTTCCTGCGCGTATTGGACTCCTGACCTATTCAGCGGAACCCGGAAACCCACCACCCGATGGTGCAAGTCAAGGAATCTGCAGCCTACACGGTCTGAGCCTCTGATTCAGACCCTCCACTCGGCTCTGTACCAGAGGTCCACAGTCGGTCCTGTCAACTATGCTGCAGATGGTGAGCTCTGCTTTCATCTTGCAAGCAAGACTGGCAGTCTTTACCACTTCAGTTAGCCGCTCGAAACCTGAGATGATCTCTCATTGGTACCGACATGAGCCACCACCTGCAGTTGGCTGCATTCCGTACCCTTCATGGCATCCGGGAGGACCCGTTCCACATCTGGAATGACTCCACCCGGTATGCACACGGAGTGCACGTTGGCCTTCTTCCCCTCCTTGGCAGCCATCTCTAAGGGGCTCCATCACCCGCCTAACTTTGGAGCTCCCAACTACAAGTAAACCCACCCTCTGTGAAAGCCCGGATCTTGCAGGCTGGGTGGTGACAGGGAGAGAGACACCATCCGACTCAGGAACATCGTCCTGAGCAGACAGCGCCTCAAACCTGTTCGCAAGACGAACCGGGGAGGCCTCACGGTCGGTCCCCCGGAATGTCTTGCGCCTCCTGCCACGCACTGGAGCAACCTCCCACGCAACCACAGGTGGGATGTCTGCCTCACTGCTAGCAGTTTCAGGGCATGTCGCTGCCGCAGGCCGATCGGTGGAGACGACGGGAGTCCGTTCGGTCCCCACTGCCGGCCAACAACAACGACGCCCATCGATCGCAGCTTCCAACTGTGCAACCGAGGTTAACACAGCTTGAAGCTGGGAGCGAAGTGTCACCAGCTCAGACTGCTTTCTCAGCAGCTTTCTAACATTATTATTATACCACGGTGGATCTTTTCCATCCTTAATCGTCTTTACTGGCACATATTTCTCTAACCCTTTATTAACAATGCACTTAAATTTAGTCCACAATTCCTCTACATCCACAGTCCCGGAATTAAACGATGCCCATTCATTTTCTAAGTGCAATCGTAACATTTGCTTATTGGCTCTTCCCAACAAAAACATGCTCCTAGCCTTCTTGGTTGGTTTAGGAACTTTGGTCACCATCGACGCTATGACGATATCATGATCACTAATTCCTGTCTGTACACAGACATCATTAATAAGGTCAGGCCTGTTTGCGGCCATTAGGTCCAGAATATTTCCATTGCGCGTGGGTTGCCGGTTTAACTGCTCAAGACAGTTTTCGGAGAATGTGTCCAAAAGTAGCTCTCAAGACTGCTTGTCTATACCGCCTGAAATGTAACTAGCGAGGACCCAATCTATACTCTTAAGGTTGAAATATCCTCCGACTAATATTACATGGCCCGGATACCTATGCACTACCTGCTGTAGACTTTCTTTGAATGATTCTAAAACTTCTACAGCAGCACTGGGGGGGGGGGGTCGGTAACTATTAACTTTACTTCTTTTAGACCTGTTATACGTGCCCAGATAACTTCACAGTTACTTTCAACATCGATCTCAGTAGAAACAATATCTTTATCCACAGCGATGAACACTCCTCCTTCAGTTGTATCCGATCTATCTTTCCGATATACATTCCACGCTTCGCTAAATATTTCTGAACTTGTCACATCATGATTTAGCCAGCTTTCGGTGCCTAAAACTATCTGAGCGCAATAACTTCCATGCAGTGCTGCAAATTCGGGAACTTTGTTTCTAATACTCTGTAAGTTCGCTGCTAATATTTTTATGTTCGAAGTTTTGTTCCGAACGTGGCCTGAATTCGCTGTTTGAATGCTGACAGGCGAGTGCTCATCAGTTAGCGCCTAGCCTAAAAAACCCCCATGTGCACTCCACAAGTACTCTGCTACCCGAGTAGCCGCTTCCTTAGTGTATCTAGGGGCACCCTACAATTCCCCACCCGATAACGCAGATCCAAAAATCTGCAGCCATGACTATCACAGAGTCTGCGAAGCCTCTGGTTCAGACCCTCCACTCGGCTCCAAACCAAAGGACCCCGATCAACCCTGGGACCAGTGCTACAAATCGACAGCTCTGCTTGCACCCCGCGTGCGAAGGCAGCAGCCTTCACCAATTCCGCCAGCCGCTCGTAGGACCCGAGGATGTCCTCAGAACCCAAGCGACAAGCGTCATTGGTGCCGACGTGAGCCACGACTTGCAGTCGACTGCACCCCGCACCCTCGATAGCCGCCGGCAAGGCCGCCTCCACATCTCGGATGAGGCCCCCCTACAGACATATCGAGTGCACGTTGGAATTCCTACCAGATCTGGACGCTATCTGCCTAAGGGGCTCCATCACGCGCCTAACATTGGAGCTCCCAATAACTAATAATCCCCTCCCCCCGTGCTCCTGCTCGGACACCGCTGAAGGAGTGGCCACATGCTCACTCACAGGACGAACGGGCGCGGACGGATGTCCAGCCTCTACATTGACCTTCCGCCTCGAGCGACGCGAACGCCCTACAACCCGCCACTCCACTTGCGGAGAAGGCGGCTGGACGACGTTCGGTACACCTGAAGGTGCCTCGGTAGCAGGCTCATAGCAGCTCACACGTTATTACACACAGACGTTAATAAGCAAGACGCCACAATTAGTCTTAGAAAGGAGGTTAAGAAAACATTTATGGTGCAACGGAGTTTAGACATAAGAAAAATTGCATCTGAGCTTGTTCTCAGCACTTATGAAGAACAATGTTAAATAAAAGAGGGAAGGTGCTCTAAAACTACAATTTATAGGCAACTTACGGTTTATGCTGAATTTGTTTATTCAGATAGAAAACAAGCAAAATGGGGAACCAATACAATAGAAATGCATCTCTTACAGGGATTAGTGCAGACAGTACCCAGAATAAATTATACATTACTTAACGTTAGTGGGGGGAAGGATTCACAAAGAACACTCATTCGTTCAAACACACGCAATGCCACAGCGAAACTCACCAAAATCAGCGTACTGAGACGAGGCGGAAGCAGGCGCCGCTACCGTAGACGAAATTCAGCAAGTCGGAGGTAGCACAAAACATAGTATACATAAACACCTTGAAGCTTGCCCTGGTCTGTCGTGCCAGTTTTGAGATGATGCGTGTGTATGTCCAAGTTAAATTACATCTGAATTGGACCGCGAGCAAACACGCTAAGGGCGACACACGGCTACGTTACATGAACGCACTCCACTGAAGGTGAAGTGGATGAAAATCGGATTCATTACACAAAATCGCGGTGGATTCTTAAGTTGCAGTCTGTTAGAAATCGATCTAGGTACTGGGTTTATATGAGAAGTGGCGTGAATTCAGGTGACTAGGTGCAAACGCCAGAAGTCGGAACAAGGACCCACATTGTTCCGAAAACCGATAAAATTGAATAAATTCAGTTTCCGAAAAATGAAGAAAATTAACTACAGCATGCAACCTACAGAAATGCTTAGAATTATATAAGGAAGAAAATGAAATACAGCTACATGCGATAGGGGGCGATTACAGAGACGGATGAGGTCCTGTCTCAGAAAAACCACAAAAATGAAATAAATACAAAGTCGGAAAAATAAAAATAGGAAATACGGAATGCAGCCCATAGAAATGTTTAGAATTACATAAGGAAGCTATTGAAGGATGATGTACAAGGCTCAGGGAGAATTACTGACAAAGACAGAGTGCGAACTAGCAGTCGGAGAAGAAACAGCAAAATTAAAATAGGCGGGGAGAGAAGATCGTGAACTATTAGTGGAAATCAGAAGGATAACCGCATAGTTACTTGCCTGATGGGCATGGAACAAACAAGAGTGGAAGCTGAAGGCTTTGTTCTATGAACCAACCACATGGAACACATATCACTCACAGAAGGAAACGATGAGAAGATTTTTACATGCGCTGTACAGAAATTAACATATCACCTATTAGAAATCTGGCCCCACAAAGCTAGAAAGTATTTTCATAGAGTTCATACCCCGTCACACGATTACAAAAGGTTTTAACATACCAAGCCATTATCAAACTGCAGTTAGAATCACACACACCGCATTTATCTATTGGAAATCACTGAACTGAAAAACGAGAACACATTTCCGCACACAATCGGAGAAAATATTACAAAAAATGATTCTAAGTTCACGAGTCTATGTTAAACGTGCTAGACAGTGAAACCATCACCCAACAAAAGAGCAGAACCAACCTTACCTCACCAGAAGATCAGCACAGAATGAACAGACCGAGCGGCCGCGAGGCGCGGGAAGCCACTGGAAGCCGGAAAATCTATGATCAGCGGTGGTGGAAACGGATACTCGCCCTAGAGAAGGCTCGTCGACTGTAATGTAACCAAAAGGTGTAGAAACCTCTTTGGTAGCCTCAGCAGCTATCGACTCTGAGCCAGAGAGAACCATGCAAAGCGAGCTATCACTCCCCACATACAGACAGCCATAGATTCTCACACATGCACTTACAAGTAAAACAACTGCATATTCTCACAGGACAGTGGCGTAGCGGAGAAGCCGTACTTATGCCACATTAATTAATATAATAATATATTATTAACATAACAAAATAAGAAAAACCTAGCAATATTAACTAATATTTTAACACATGGAAAAAAATGCTATTCCTCAAGCCTTGAAAAGAGTGGGGTTCAAGTTTTAACAAAATGATAATCTAGCGACATTAAATGAATTATAACTTTCCAGAAATATACAAAAAATTTCAGATCCCGATGGTATAATTCGCAGGTACCGCAATCAAATTCGCCGTTGTTATGTGCCCTGTATCCTTCTGCGTTTCTCTCATCAGATTCACGCTACACGCAAGCGACATCTCACCGAAGTTCTCGGTATTCAATTTTGTGCCTGTATTGTGCACTAACGTTCGTGCCACTCAATTGTTCTATTAGAAGTCGAAAGCAAGAGGCTCTCGAATAGGATCCGCGAACGTTTTATGACGAGGCAACAGATTCCTTCACCGGATAACACGTCTGTTGTGTCATACATAAGTTTGCTGACGGTATATGATAGGAATCGCTTCTAGATGCACCTAACATGTACGCCTGGTGAGGAAGTGAGATATGCCGCTCTGAACGATTTAGGTATTCGTATGAATGCGATTGTGATTAGTCTGAAACAAATGATGTAACGTAACTGTTTGTCGCATAATCTGAGACGAATGAACGTATCAGTTTCATAGCCAGTTTTCCGCCGTTCTCTGTCAAAACATCTGTTTTTAACGTTTTTGAAGTGCACTTACTTAGCGGTAATTACATTCTACCAAATGAATCATATTCTATAAATAATGTGTAGTATGACAATTGCCAAGACTACAAATGGAAGCATACGTCAGTGACAGGACAGACGGTCCGTAATTTTGTGAAGAAGAAAATATTAAAACATAAAGGATCTTCGGACACGGATCTCTGATTCGATGTCCGACGTCATAACAACAGAACCACGGAGTAATTTTGCTTCGCACCTTCTCTACGTTGCATATTTTCCGCTTGTGCCGTTAACTGCTACTTTGCGTTGCTTTCACAGTTCCGTACGCCTTCCTGTTTCCGTGCTTCGTCTGTCTTTATTTTTTGGCGTATTATCCAATGATGCATCTTACCACTACGTTATTTATATACCGTATGTAATGGTTCATTACATACCGTGGTATATGCAGGATATAATGTTGCCTCACTACTTTTACCTCGTTTTCATAAGTAGACATTTACATTCTATTTTTACTATAATGTAGATAGACAGACCTTGAAATTTTATCATTTTTGTTGATATCTCCGATGGGTAATTACTTAATGTAATACATTTTAGGTTGTTTTACCGTTTACTACTTGATAGCCGCATTTTCAGGATGTCACGTTTATTTTAGTGATTTATATTTTAAGATAGATCAGACAGCTAAGGATTCATTGCAGAACGTGATACATTTTGTTTTTATACTACTTCCTTTCAGACCAGTCGTTTGATAAATTTATAAATGGACTACAATAATACTGCAGATCGCGTTTTATTATATATACACTGATTTTTCAGAGGGATTCAGGGGCTAATGACGTTTATGGTCGTGTTAGTTTTCATTTTGTGATGTCATAATATCCTATATGCACGATCATATTAGTGGGACTGTGCCTAAATACATGTTAACTGATAGGTTTTGAACTTTGGTGTTACTAAACGCAAAACCTTATTAATACCATTCACTACTCATCTTTGTTAAGTATATGGCTTTTAAGTGAATATTGATGACAATGTGCATTGGTAATGCCAACGGAGATGTTCAAATGTTTGTATAGCTTATGGGACTTAACTACGGGGTCACCAGTCGCCAAACTTACAAACTACCTACAACTAAGGACGGCACAAATATCCATGCCCGAGGGGGGATTCGAACCCCCCCACCGTAGTGGCCGTGCAGACCGTGACTGAAGCGCCCCAGTCCCTTCGGCCAGCCAACGGAGAGTTGAATACCTTTTTTGTACGACATTAGAATGTCGATATTCAATTATTATGAGTTTCACTCTTTTAAAGATCTGTTGTTGTTGTGGTCTTCAGTCCGGAGACTGGTTTGATGCAGCTCTCCACAATACCCTATCCTGAGCAAGCCTCTTCATCTCCACATAAGAACGGCAGCTTACATCTGTCTGAATCTGCTTACTGTATCCATCTCTTGGTCTTCCTCTGCGATTTTTACCCCACACACTTCCCTCCAACGCTAAATTCACAATTCCTTGATGTCTAAGAATGTGTCCTACCAATCTATCCCTTCTTTTAGTCAAGGTATTCCAGAAATTTCTTTTCTCCCCAATTCTGTTCAGTACCTCCTCATTAGTTTCGCGATCCACCCACCTAATCTTCAGCATTCTTCTGTAGCACCATATTTCAAAAGCCTCAATCCTCTTCCTGTCCGCACTGTTTATCGTCCATGTTTCACTCCCATACAAGGCAACACTCCACACATAGGCCTTCAGAAAGGACTTCCTTAGGCTTAAATCAATATTCGATGTTAACAAATTTCTCTTTTTCAAGAATGCTTTTCTACCCATTACCATTCTGCATTTTATATCCTCTGTACTGCGACCATCATTTTTTATTTTACTGCCCAAGTAACAAAACTCATGTACCTCCTTTATTGCTTCGTTTCCCAATCTAATTCCTTCAGCATCACCTGATTTTCTTACATTGCATTCCATTACCCTAGTTTTGCTCTTGTTAATGTTCATCTTATATGCACCTTTCAGCACACTGTCCATTCCGTTCAATTGCTCTTCCAGGTCCTTTGCTGTATCTGACAGAATTACTATGTCGTCGGCAAAACGCAATGTTTTTAATTCTTCACCCTGAACTTTAATTCCTTCTCCAAATTTCTCCTTGCTTTTCTTTATAGCTTGCTCAATGTACAAATTTAATAACAATGGAGAAAGACTAAAACCCTGTCTTACTCCCTTTCCAACCACTGCATCTATTTGATGCCCTTCAACTCTGACAACCGCTGTCTGGTTTTTGTACAAGTTGTAAATAAACTTACGCTCCCTATATTTTACTTCTGCTTGCTTCAGAACTTGAAAGAGTTTATTCCAATCAACATTCTCAAAAGCCTTCTCCAAATCTACAAAAGCTAGATATGTAGGTTGGACTTTTCTTAATCTATCTTCTAGGATAAGCCGTAAAGTGAGTTTTGCCTCCCGTGTTCCTACATTTCTCCTGAACCCAAACTGGCTTCTACCAGCCTTTCCATCCTTCTGTATATAATTCGTGTTAATATTTTGCAACCATGACTTATTAAACTGATGGTTCTGTAGTTTTCACACCTGTCTGCACCTGCTTCCTTTGGAATGGGGATTATAACATTTTTCTTAAAGTCTGAGGGTACTTCGCCTGTCTCATACATCTTACACACCAGGTGAAACAGGTTTGTCATGGCTGGTTCTCCAAGAGACTTCAGTAGCTCTGAGGGAATATCATCTACTCCAGGGGCCTTGTTTCGACTAAGGTCTTTCAGAGCTCTGTCAAATTCTTCTCTCAGTACAGTATCTCCTATTTCATCTCCATCTACATCCTCTTCCCTTCCTACAATATTGTCTCGAAGTTCATTTCCTTTGTAGAGCCCCTCTATATACTCTTTCCACCTTTCAGCTTTCCCTTCTTTGCTGAGAACTGGTTTTCCATCAGTGTCCTTGATATTCATAGAGCTGTTTTTCTTATCTCCAAATGTTTCTTTTATTTTCCTGTAGGCTGTATCTATTTTCCCCTATTTATACATTCTTCTACATTCTTGCATTTGCCTTCTCGCCACTCCTGCTTAGCCATTTTGCACTTCCTGTCAATCTTATTTCTTAGTCGTCTGTACTCCGTTTTGCCTGTTTCATTTACTGCATTTTTATATTTTCTCCTTTCATCGATTAAATTTAGTATCTCCCGTGATATCCAAGGATTTTTTGTAGGTCTTGCCTTCCTACCTATTTTGTCCTCTGCTACCTTAACTATTTCATCTCTCAATTTTACCCATTCCTCCTCTACTGTTTTATTTTCCCCTGTTTCTGTCAATTGTTGCCTAAAGCTCCCTCTGAAATTCTTAAGAACCCCAGGTTCCTTCAATTTATCCAGGTCCCATATCCTTATTTTCCTACCTTTTTGTAGTTTCTTCAGTTTCAGCCTACAGTTCATAACCAACAAGTTATGGTCAGAGTCTATATCTGCCCCTGGGTATGTCTTACACTGTAATACCTGGTTCCGAAATCTATGTCTTACCATTATATAATCTATCTGGTATCCTACGGTGTCTCCTGGTCTCTTTCACGTATACAACCTTCTTTTATGATTCTTAAACCAGGTGTTTGTTATAACTAAATTATGTTCTGTGCAAAATTCTACCAGGCGGCTTCCTCTTTCATTCCTTTTGCCCAGACCATATTCACCTACTATCTTCCCTTCCCTTCCTTGTCCTACTACCGAATTCCAGTCTCCCATAACAATTAAGTTTTCCTCTCCCTTAATTGTCTGAATAATTTCCTTTAGCTCCTCATATATTTCTTCGATTTCCTCATCATTGGCAGAGCTAGTTGGCATATAAACCTGTACTACTTAGTCGGTGTTGGCTTCGTATCTATCTTGACAATGATAATGCGATCACTGTGCTGGTCATAGTAGTTTACCCGCATTCCTATTTTCTTATTCATTATCAATCCTACTCCTGTGATACCCCCAACTGATTTTGTATTTATAATCCTGTACTCACCTGACCAGAAATCATAAACTTTATATTTCTCATTGCCTAATTTGTTGTCTTTAGACTAAAATATTCTTTTGTTATGTTGTTGGTTTGATTCAGCTCTCAACCCTGCTCTGTTTTGTACAAGCGTCTTCATCTTCTCATTAGAACGGCAACTCCCTTCTATTTGAATTTGTTTATCGTATTCGACTCTTGGTCTCCGCACACAGTTCCTTCCAGTGCTATACTGACGATCGCTTGACGTTTAAGAATGTGCCCTACTAATCAAAATGTTCAATTGTTTGTAATCCTATGCGGCCAAACTAAGTTGGTCATCAGTCCCTAGTCTTACAAACTACTTAAACTAAGTTAAAATAACCTAAGGACAATATACACATCCATGCCCGAGGGAGGATTCGAACCTCCGACGCTTCTTTAGCTTCTTTTAGCTAAGGGATACCAGAAATTCATTTTCTTCCCAATTATGTTCAGTTACTACTTGTTACTTACTCGACCTACCCTCCTAATTTTCAGCATTCGTCTGTAGCACCACATTTCAGAAATTTCTATTCTCTTTCTGCTTGGATTACTTATCGTCCATATTTCACCTCCTTACAAGGCAACATTCTACACAAATGCCTTCAGAAAAGACTTCTCAACATTTAAATCAAAATTCGATGTTAACAAATTTCTCCCATTCAAAAACAGTTTTCTGCGCGTTGCCATTATGCATTTAATATCATGTGTGTTGCGAATATCTTATATTTCTGTTCAAATAAGAAAAACTCATCTACCGCCTTTTAGTGTTTCGTTACCTAATATAATTCCTTCAGCATCGCTTGATTTTCGTATACTACATTCTATCGTCCTGGTTTCATTTTGCTCTGCTCAGTTGCTCTTCCAGTTCCTTTGCTGTCTGTGATAGGATTACGCTTTCTTCAGCAAACCACGATGTTTCTATTTCCTCAAACCCGAACTTCAAATTTCTCCTTGCTTAATATACATATCGAAAAACTTTGGCGAAAGGGTTACTCCCTTCCCGACCAATGAATGCTTCCCATTCATGCATTTCGACTCTTATCTGATTATGTACAATTTCTAAATAACCTTCTGTTCCCTAGTTTTTTTCCGCAGGTGACCAGAAAAATATATCTTGCTCATCAATGTCAAAAGTATAGTCCAACTTTACAAAAGGTGGAAATATAGTTTTGAATTTCTTTAATCTATTTTCTAAGATATGTCGTAAGGTGAGTATTATCTCACGTGTTCTTATATTCCCTCTAAATCCAAACTGATCTTCCCCGAGAGCGACTTCTATCATCTTTTAAATTCATCCGTAAATGTATTTCGCGTTAGAATTTTGTACACATGACTCATTAAACTGATAGTTCTGTAATTCTTACACCTGGCTGCGCCTGCCTTCTTTGGACTTGGGATTATTACATTTTTCTTGAAATCTTAGGGTATTTCGCCTATCTCGTATATCCTGGACACTAGGTGAAGTAATTCCGAGGAAAGGTCATTTACTCCAGGGGCCTTGTTTTGACTTGGGTCTTTCAGTGCCCTGTCAAATTCTGTATTCCTATTTCATCTTTATTTTTCTCTTTTCTTCCTACAATATTGTCTCGTAGTTCATTTCCTTTGTAAGTCCCTCTATATATTCTTTCTTCCTCTCAGCTTTCCACTATTTGCTCAGAACTGGTTATCCACCTGAGTTCTTGATATTCATGCAGCTGCTTTTCTTGATTCCAAATGTCTCTTTTATTTCCCTGTAGGTAGTGTCTATCTCTTCCCTAGTTATACATTGTTTTGCAGATTTGCATTTGTCCCCTAGGCACTCCCGCTTCGCCATTTGGGACTTCCTGTCAATTTTAGTCACCTTAACTCCATTTTACCTACTTCATTTATATTTTCTCCTTACCTGTATGGTCCTCTTCAATTTCAGTCTAGAGTTGTTAACGAATAAAATATGGTCAGCACCTATATCTACAACTGGATATGTGTTACAGTTTAAAACCTCGTCCCAAAATCTTACCATTATAAAATCTATCTTGTCCCTTTCACGTATACAAGCGTCTTTTGTTAGACGTAAACCAATATTTTGTTATGACTGAATTATCTTCTGTGCAACATTTTACGAGGCGGCTTCCTCTTTTCTTTCAGTCGTTACATAAAGTCTGCCATGCTAATAAAGACGCTCTTGTCACAATAAACAGGCCATAAGGTGGTGATGCGGCTATATGTTTACTGACGCGTTGCGAATTTTCATCATCATCAGAATCCAAGCATGGGGTAAAACTTCATAATTAATTGTAAGGCGTTATGGCCCTGTTGAATTATTCTCTTTCACCCATCATTTTTCCTTCCCTTTTTCTACCACAGTGAAGTTTATCTCCGCCTTAACCGTCTTAAATAATTTCCTTGATCTACTCAAAAGTTAGTGGATTTCCTCATCATCGACAGACCTAGTTGATATATAAACTTGTACTCTTGTAGTCGGTGTTGGCTTCATATGTACCGTGACTACGAAAATGGTCTCGCTGTGCTTTTCATATTAGCTTAGTCGCATTTCTATTTCTTATTAATTGTCAGACCTACTCCTGCGTTACCAAAAACTGATTTTGTATTTAAAACCGTTTATTGATCTGACCAGAAATCCTGTTCATCTTTACACCGCCCTTCGCTAATCCTATCTATATCTAACTTCAACCTATCCATTTCCCTTTTTAAATTTTAAATTTTTCTTCCTTCCTACCCGATTATGGGATGTAACATTGAACGTTCCGATGCGTGGAATGCCAATATTTCCTTTCCTGGTGAGGAAGCCCTCCGCCCGGAGATCCGAATGGAGGACTCTTTTACTTCTGCAATATATTAACGAGAGGATGACATCCTACAGTAGAGCTGCATGTCCCTGGGAAAAGTAATGAGTGTAGTTTCTCCTTGCTGGTTTGCAGTGACTGTATGGAAAAGTCACATTAGATGATGTTACAAGGCCAGCTCAGTCAATCTTCGAGACTGTTGTCCCTGCAACTACTGAAAAGGCTGCTTTCTCTCTTCAGGAACCACACGTTTGTCTGGCTCCTTCACAGAAACCCGCCCGCTGTGGTTGCACCTATGCTCCGGTTATGTGTATCGTTATAGGAAAACGATAGTGTTATGGATTTTACGATATTCTGACCATTGTAAATATTGTATTGTATAACGAGGATACATGTTATTCCGACTTCGTTTAGTACGTGTTTTATTGATGTTCTCATATTTGTTTCACCTACCGAGTCACACCATTTGAAAATAACGACATTTGATTATTTGGTTTTATTTTCCTAGAATAACATGTGAGACTTTCAACTATTAATATAAACAAGGCCAATTCTACTCTTAACATAAGTGCATTAAATATTATGGTGTTTTTCGTATTACTTACTTCACACAACAGCTGAAGGCTTATCATGCAAACACAATATGGATGCAACTAAATCTTACGGTGCCATGCGGTTCGAAATGTTCGTGGTGAAATAAATCCGTTGTGAGTGCATGCTATTCCAGTCCTCGTCCCAAAGAGGATAGAACTCAAGTCCTCCGTACAACAGCCAGATACTCTGTCTACTCAATGTTGGTGGCAGGTGGACACTCTGCTTAGTAATTTTCGATGCTGTACACCTTCCAAAATCCCGCCGAAACGAAATTACTCTTCTGCCAGTAACGTATATCCACTAAAAGGAAAATCTATTAATTTGGTACGCTTACCAGCTTACAGATTTTAACGGCAGGTATCCTGGCGTACGGAAAGATCCTCTCTACTGCTAGGCTTTTACCACTAATGGCGCGGTGCTAAAAATCGTGACCTAATTAACATTGCTCCGGCAGGAAAGCTCGCTCTGATCTGAGTCAGTCAGGGGCCGGTTCCAGGTTGAAACATTAATATAGTTTTTTAAGTAATTACAGTTTATTCTACCGATACTCAGCTTTTTAACATTTAGATGTATGGGGGTTCTGCTCGCTGCAACATTATTCTCCTGGGGCGTCTTGGTAGAAATAAATACTCAATATGTACTATTTTTCACTTCTTCTTTAATTTGAAACTAACTTCTTCTCCACCAAACATTTTAACAACAAAACATTTACAAAGCGTCAGATCGGTGGTACTTCCATATCAAAACACAGAGAGACATAGATTCCAGTACACTTGACAAACGACTGAAACTCGAACTCCCCCATGCAAGGCGGTGAGGCAAATATGTAACATCGGCAATAATGATGTTACATTATCCATTGTTCATAACAATTGAATATAGTAATTTACAATTAACGAACAACAGTAAAACATTTCATGTACACAAAAATAATCACAATAAAAAATGAAAACTATACATACAATAATTTTAGATGGCGCATGTATTTTTAAGACGAAATTTCCCATCTTTCTGTTGACAACAAAGTGCGATGTTAAATGTTAATTAATTTGTTAATGAGTACATCATACATGTTCCTAACATATACTGAACTATCAAATATTCTGGCCATTCACAAAATATACTCAAAATCTCTTTTCAGTCAATATATATATAAATAATAACAATATTGATAATTAATGTAATAGTCTAATTAACATAATTAGCTGGTCAACACAACTTGTTTATGAGGCTGACATATATACAATGCTATTTATTAATGTCTTTATGTTTTAGAAAAGTTTGTACCGTTCGTCTGTCTATTTATTGAAATAATGTACGATAACAAAAGTATTGTTTATAGAACTGTCTGGAAACGTCTTATACAAATCTCTTAATTAATTAAATCTATCACTTGTTTTGAGCACAGTATCACCGAGACACTGTCCTACACTGATTCCTAAGCTGGCTATTTCGTTTTTAACTAACTTCACACGCAACTTTTATCACTATTTAACCACACGATTCCGGGTCCGACGCAGACGGCATCGTAGGATGACATTAAGATGAGAGGACCAGGCAGACGGTATCGTACGATAACATTGAGATGAGGGGGTCAGCAGTATCGTTACAAGGTCCTCGCCCAAAAAAAAAAAAAAAAAAAAAAAAAAAAAAAAAAAAAAAAAAAAAAAAAAAAGAATTCTTTATGGTTCTAAAGATGGAACTCAAATCCTCTGTACATCAGCTAGATTCTCTGTGCACTGACGTGCAGAGGCCAACAGTTGGATGTTCAGCAGCGTTAATTTAATTGTCGGCGATAGGTGGCACTCTTTCTCGTAATATCGGATGCTGTACACGCCCAAAATGATCTACTCCTCCTGCCACTACTGTGTTGTGTTGTGGTCTTCAGTCCGGAGACTGGTTTGATGCAGCTCTCCACAATACCCTATCCTGAGCAAGCCACTTCATCTCACATAAGAACGACAACCTACATCTGTCTGAATCCGCTTACTGTATCCATCTCTTGGTCTTCCCCTGCGATTTTTTCCCCACACACTTCCCTCCAACGCTAAATTCACAATTCCTTGATGTCTAAGAATGTGTCCTACCAATCTATCCCTTCTTTTAGTCAAGGTATGCCAGAAATTCCTTTTCTCCCCAATTCTGTTCAGTGCCTCCTCATTAGTTACGCGATCCACCCACCTAATCTTCAGCATTCTTCTGTAGCACCAAATTTCAAAAGCCTCAATCCTCTTCCTGTCCGCACTGTTTATCGTCCATGTCTCACCCCCATACAAGGCAACACTCCATACAAATGCCTTTCTTAGGTTTAAATCAATATTCGATGTAAACAAATTTCTGTTTTTCAAGACTGCTTTTCTACCCATTGCCATTCTGCATTTTATATCCTCTGTACTGCTACCATCATTTGTTATTTTACTGCCCAAGTAACAAAACTCATGTACCTCCTTTATTGCTTCGTTTCCCAATCTAATTCCTTCAGCATCACCTGATTTTCTTACACTGCACTCCATTACCCTAGTTTTGCTCTTGTTAATGTTCATCTTATATGCACCTTTCAGCACACAGTCCATTCCGTTCAAATGCTCTTCTAGGTCCTTTGCTGTATCTGACAGAATTACTATGTCGTCGGCAAAACGCAATGTTTTTAATTCTTCACCCTGAACTTTAATTCCTTCTCCAAATTTCTCCTTGCTTTCCTTTATAGCTTGCTCAATGTACAAATTGAATAACATGGAGAAAGACTACAACCCTGTCTTACTCCCTTTCCAACCACTGCATCTGTTTGATGCCCTTCAACTCTGACAACCGCTGTCTGGTTTTTGTACAAGTTGTAAATAACCTTACGCTCCCTATATTTTACTCCTGCTTGCTTCAGAACGTGAAAGAGTTTATTCCAATCAACATTGTCAAAAGCCTTCTCCAAATATACAAAAGCTAGATATGTAGGTTGGACTTTTCTTAATCTATCTACTAGGATAAGTCGTAAAGTGAGTATTTCCTCCCGTGTTCCTACATTTCTCTACCAGCTTTTCCATCCTTCTGTATATAATTCGTGTTAATATTTTGCAACCATGACTTATTAAACTGATGGTTCTGTAGTTTTCACACCTGTCTGCACCTGCTTTCTTTGGAATGGGGATTATAACATTTTTCTTAAAGTCTGAGGGTACTTCGCCTGTCTCATACATCTTACACACCAGGTGAAACAGGTTTGTCATGGCTGGTTCTCCCAGAGACTTCAGTAGCTCTGAGGGACTATCATCTACTCCAGGAGCCTTGTTTCGACTAAGGTCTTTCAGAGCTCTGTCAAATTCTTCTCTCAGTACAGTATCTCCTATTTCATCTCCATCTACATCCTCTTCCCTTCCTACAATATTGTCTCGAAGTTCATTTCCTTTGTAGAGCCCCTCTATATACTCTTTCCACCTTTCAGCTTTCCCTTCTTTGCTGAGAACTGGTTTTCCATCAGTGCCCTTGATATTCATAAAGCTGTTTTTCTTATCTCCAAATGTTTCTTTTATTTTCCTGTAGGCTGTATCTATTTTTCCCCTATTTATACATTCTTCTACATCCTTGCATTTGCCTTCTAGCCACTCCTGCTTAGCTATTTTGCACTTCATGTCAATCTCATTTCTTAGTCGTCTGTACTCTATTTTGCCTGTTTCATTTACTGCATTTTTATATTTTCTCCTTTCATCGATTAAATTTAGAATCTCCTGTGATATCCAAGGATTTTTTGTAGGTCTTGCCTTCCTACCTATTTTGTTCTCTGCTACCTTAACTATTTCATCTCTCAATTTTACCCATTCCTCCTCTACTGTTTTATTTTCCCCTGTTTCTGTCAAATGTTGCCTACAGCTCCCTTTGAAATTCTTAAGAACTTCAGGTTTCTTCAATTTATCCAGGTCCCATCTCCTTATTTTCCTGCCTTTTTGTACTTTCTTTAGTTTCAGCCTGCAGTTCATAACCAACAAGTTATGGTCAGAGTCTATATCTGCCCCTGGGTACGTCTTACACTATAGAACCTGATTCCGAAATCTATGTCTTACCATTATAAAATCTACCTGGTATCTTCCGGTGTCTCCTGGTCTCTTCCACGTACACAACCTTCTTTTGTGATTCTTAAACCAGGTGTTTGTTATAACTAAATTATGTTCTGTGCAAAATTCTACCAGGCGGCTTCCTCTTTCATTCCTTTTGCCCAGACCATATTCACCTACTATCTTCCCTTCCCTTCCTTGTCCTACTACCGAATTCCAGTCTCCCATAACAATTAAGTTTTCCTCTCTCTTAATTGTCTGAATAATTTCCTTTAGCTCCTCATATATTTCCTCATCATCGGCAGAGCTAGTTGTCATATAAACCTGTCATATAAACCGGTCGGTGTTGGCTTCGTATCTATCTTGACAATGATAATGCGTTCACTGTGCTGGTCATAGTAGTTTACCCGCATTCCTATTTTCTTATTCATTATCAATCCTACTCCTGTGATACCCCCAATTGATTTTGTATTTATAATACTGTACTCACCTGACTAGAAATCCTGTTTATTCTGCCACCGAACTTCACTAATACCCACTATATCTAACTTCAACCTGTCCATTTCCCTTTTTAAATTTTCTAATTTTCCTACTCGATTAAGGGATCTAACATTCCACGCTCCGACCCGTAGAATGCCAGTATTGTCTTTCCTGATGACCACATCCTCCTGAGTAGTCCCCGCCCTGAGATCCGAATGGGGGACTATTTTACCTGCGGAATATTTTACCCGAGAGGATGCCATCATCATATGTTCATACAGTAGAGCTGCATGTCCTCGGGAACGGTAACGGCTGTAGTTTCCCCTTGCTTACAGCCGTTCGCAGTAGCTGTGTGGCAAAGCCACATTAGCTGATGTTACAAGGCCAGCTCAGTCAATCATCCAGACTGTTGCCCCTGTAACTACTGAAAAGGCTGCTGCCCCTCTTCAGGAACCACACGTTTGTCTGGCCTCTCCACAGATACCCCTCCGCTGTGGTTGCACCTACGGTACGGCTATCTGTATCGTTGAGGCACGCAAGCCACCCCACCTCGGCAATGTCTGTGGTACATGGGGGTGGGCCACTACTTAGTGGATATACAGTATGCCACTACAGTGGATATACAGTATGCCACTACTGTATATCCACTAAAAGAAAAATCTCTTTATCCGGTACGTTAACTAGCTTTCAGATTTTAACGCCAGGTATGGTGGCGTACGGAAAGGCCCTGTTTACTCCTAAGCTTTTATCAGTAATGGGTGGCGCTAAAAGTGGTGACCTAATTAGCAGAGCTGGCTCTGATCTGATTGAGTCGGGCGGCGGTTCGGCAGTCCCGCCCGCCACCAGATGACGTCGCAGTGCTGTGACTGACACCCGGCCGCGAGCCGAACGCTGCGATTGAAACAAAATCGGCGAGAATTTTGCAGCCGGCGTGACGCGCGGCGCGGCCATGTATTCCGCTGCAGTGGGCCAGACAACACAGGGTTGTGCTGCGGAGGAGAGGGTGGAGGGGTGCTTCACCCGCGGGCTGCGTCATTATGCCGACACATAATACGCGAGTTAATTTCATATTAGCGTCTAGCTTACGGTTTCGCTCTCCGTTATCCGGACGCCACCGCGTGTTCGGTCTGGTCTGGGGGGGGGGGGATGGTGTCGGATAGTGGAGGGGGGAGTGGGGGGGGACGGGTGGGGAGGGGAGGGGGCTATTTGCGGAGCGGCCGGCCAGTGCGCGCCTCGTCGGTTCGCTGTGCATGACACTCGCGAGCTCTGTTTCCGTTTGTAGTTTTCCTCGCCCTTTTTTTTTTGAATTATCGAGCGGAAATCGACCGTTCGCATTGCGGGGCATTGCACGAGAGAGGCGACCCGTGGTCGGGAGGGTGAGGGGAGGGGGGGGGGGTATGACGCTGCTAGTAGCTACGCACTGCGCATGCGCGGTCTCCGGTACCCCTCGCCCCTCGCCCCAGCAAGCATCTGGTTGCCCCCTGCCCCCTCCCCCCTTTAGCCAATTCCTCCCACCAAGCACCGCCCGGCCCGCGACGCCCAGATGCGATCCATCACCGCTGTAATGCTAATGGAATACAGTACTACCTGTAGCGACCAGATAAGCCGCGCCGGATAAACATCAACATTGCAAGCGAGCCCGCGCGCACGCCGCTAATGACTGCCGTGTCAGGCGCGTATAACTCGCAACCTGCTGTCTGCGGCCGAGTCGTCTCCGCCGCCGAGGAAAGAAGGCCGCCGGTGGCCCGCGCCGGGATTCGAACCGGGCACTCGTCGGGCGCGCGCGCTGCTTTGTACGGTGCAAACAGCGCCGCTGCGGCTCTTTGACCGCGCGCACTGCTCCCCCTGTCGTTGGCGCTCGCGCCGGGCAAACATGTTGGCCAAGTGACACGCGGAAAAGATTCCGCGTCGGATGCGGCCCGCTGCCAATGCAATTAGCGTGGAACGTGTTCCGCTGCGAAACAGTCAGAATGCGTAGCTCACCAGGGCAGTGTTTAAAGCGATTACAGGGCGCCCCCGTGCACAGGCGACGAATTCCGGCTGCGAACACAGCGAGCAAACTGAGGAAGAAGGGCGACTGCATTTGTACCAATCACGTTCAGTCGCTGGCTTGTTTCTGCCCGTTAGTCTTATTTTTGCAGGCTCTTCTTGTGGTCAGGGCATCACCTGAAATGGACTGAATACAGTTTATCCCTTTCGTGACCGAATTAATGTTTCGCTTATTACAATAACAACAGATTTCCTCCTTTAAATGTTAGGTGGGTAGATCGCATAACTAATGAAGAGGTTCTGAACAGAATTGGCGAGAAAAAGAACTCTTGGCATACCCTGAATTAAAGCAGGGATCACTAGGTAGGACACATTCTTAGACATCGAGGAATCGTAAATTTAGCATTGGAGGGAAGTGTGTGGGGTAAAAATCGCAGAGGGAGACCAAGAGACGCGTATAGCAAGCATATTCAAGTGGATGTGGGTTGCCGATCTTATAAGGAGATGAAAAGGCTTGCTCAGGATAGAGTAGGGTGGAGAGCTGCATCAAACCAGTCTCCGGACTTAAGACCATAACAACACAACAACATGTTCGTATAGCTCATGGGACTTAACTACAGGGTCAAAAGTCCCTAAACTTACAAACTAGTTCTGAACTAGCTAACACTAAAGAAGGCACAAATATCCATGACCGAGGGGGGATTCGAACCCCCCGACCGTAGTGGCCGAGCAGACCGTGACTGGAGCGCCTCAGTCGCGGCCGGCTCCTGCTTTAAGAATGGTAAGTGAGTCAGGCCAATATTTCTCAAAAAATGTTCAAATGTTTGTATAGCTTATGGGACTTAACTACGGGGTTATTAGTCCCTAAACTTACAAACTACTTATGAACTAGCTAAGACTAAGGACGGCACAAATATCCATGCCCGAGAGGGGATTCGAACCTCCGACCGTAGTGGCCGCGCAGACCGTGAATGGAGCGCCTCAGTCCCCTCGGCCACTGCGGCCGGCCCATATTTCTCAATTTCCGTTGTTATTTATAGTTTTAAAATTATGGTTCCTGGGCCGCATATGTCCTATTGGACTCGAGGAGTAAATTTAGGGTACCAATGTTTGTTTCGTAGGGATTAGGATCTGTTCAAGAATGTTAGTACCCTAATTACGTCAAACTTTCATTTTATACAGAAATAAACATTTTAGTGAAATATTTAAAACATGGCTGAACACATAGTGATACTTTGTAGTAGCTACACAGCCTACACATGAAATTTGTCCACGTCTCCTTGCCTCCGTGCGCTGCACTGTGTGCATCGGCGTCTTGTGCTGCTTGTTGGACAATGTTTTCCAACTGCTCATAAGCGCACGTCATCAGGAACTACAGTACTCCTGGTTTTTTTTCTGTGATGAGTACCTTCCCCTTCTCTTTCAAGTTCTAGGAATCATTTGCAAGTACTGCTGTCTTGAGTCATCAGCTGGTACGGATACTTCTCATCACCTCTTCATCACAATCGTCTTCAGACACTACTTCATCATAGACCAGCGAAAAAAAGTAGTGCAAAATTTCCTCTTTTGTCAGTCTCGACATTTCTAGAAACATGAAATGACACGATAGTACTAAAAGCTACATAATTTGCTCTCTTTGTGTCTTCCGTCGAGTGTCAGATTCAATTTACCTTCGTAGTTTATAACGCAACAGCTGAATGCAATGTCGTGGATTCCACTATGTAACAATAACAAGCATCCACCTGAAATATATTTTCCCCGGTTCATATCAATTCAACAGAAATCAAGTAATATTACAGAATCTAAATATTTTGACACAAATATAAACGAAAGGAGGCACAACAGAAATTCCATACGCACACTGGCGATAAGGAACCCACTAACGTAGAACCGATTTACCAATGATTATGTGCACAAATCTTTATATTGCTACCAAACAAGCTAAAGAAAGAAAACTATAATGTAAAAATTACTAAAAATTTCCGGGCTATTGTGCCGCGGTCTTATGGATTAATTATGGAAACCCAACGTTTCGTCCCAGACTGCGGAGACATTTTCAAGGGAGGATCGTGGCACTTTTTAATGTCCGATACACACCCTGGCTTGCTACTGACAGTAGTAAGGACAGTAGTAAGGACGTGGAAGAGACCAGGAGTCACCGGGCGATACCAGATAGATTTTATAATGGTAAGACATAGATTTCGAAACCAGGTTTTAAACTGTAAGACATACCCAGGGGCAGATATAAACTCTGAACAAAACATATTGGTCATGAATTGTAGGCTGAAACTGAAAAAAATTGCAGAAAGGTAGGAAAATAATGAGATGGGACCTGGATAAACTGAAGGAACGTGAAGTTCTTGAGAATTTCCGAGGGAGCATTAGGCAACAATTGACAGAAACGGGGAAAAATAAAACAGTAGAGGAGGAATGGGTAGCATTGCGAGATGAAATAGTGAAGGCAGCAGAGGACAAAATAGGTAGGAAGGCAAATCCTTGGATATCACAGGACATACTAAATTTAATCGATGAAAGGAGAAAATATAAAAATGCAGTATATGAAACAGGCAAAACGGAGTAAAAATAGATACAGCCTACAGGAAAATAAAAGAAACATTTGCAGATAAGAAAAACAGCTCTATGAATATCAAGGACACTGATGGAAAACCAGTTCTTAGCAAAGAAGGGAAAGCTGAAAGTTGGAAAGAGTACATAGAGAGGCTCTATGAAGGAAATGAACTTCGAGACAATATTGTAGGAAGGGAAGAGGATGTAGATGAAGATGAAATAGATACTGTACTGAGAGATGAATTTGACAGAGCACTGAAAGACCTAAGTCGAAGCAAGGCCCCTGGAGTAGACGATATTCCCTCAGAGCTACTGAAGTCTCTGGGAGAACCAGCCATGATAAACCTGTTTCACCTGCTGTGTAAGATGTATGAGACAGGTGAAGTACCCTCAGACTTTAAGAAAAATGTTACAATCCCCCTTCCGAAGAAAGTAGGTGCAGACAGGTGTGAAAACTACAGAACCATTAGTTTAATAAATCATGGTACAAAATATTAACACGAATTATTTATAGAAGGATGGAAAAGCTGGTAGAAGCCGACCTCGGGGAAGATCAGTTTGGGTTCAGGAGAAATGTAGGAACACGAGAGGCAATACTCACTTTACGGCTTAACCTAGAAGATAGATTAAGAAACGGCAAACCTACTTATCTAGCTTTTGTAGATTGGAGAAGGTTTTTGACAATGTTTATTGGAATAAACTCTTTCAAGTTCTGAAGCAAGCAGGAGTAAAATATAGGGAGCGTAAGGTTATTTACAACTTGTACAAAAACCAGACAGCGGTTGTCAGAGTTGAAGGGCATGAAAGGAATGCAGTGGTTGGGAAGGGAGGAAGACAGGGTTGTAGCCTTTCTCCAATGTTATTCAATTTGTAGATTGAGCAAGCTATGAAGGAAAGCAAGGAGAAATTTGGAGTAGGAATTAAAACATTGGGTTTTGCCGACGACATAGTAATTCTGTCAGAGAAGCAAAGGACCTGAAACAGCAGTTGAAATGAATGGACATTGTGCTGAAAGGTGTATATAAGATGAAGATTAACAAGATCAAAATTAGGGTAATGGAGTGCAGTCTAAGAAAATCATGTGATGCTGAAGGAATTATAATAGGAAACAAAACAATAAAGGAGGTAGATGAGTTTTGTTACTTGGGCAGTAAAATAACAAATGATGGTCGCAGTACAGAGGATATTAAATGCAGAATGGCAATGGGTAGAAAAGCGTTCTTGAAAAAGAGATATTTGTTAACATCGAATATTGATTTTAACCTAAGGAAGTCCTTTCTGATGACATTTGTGAGGAGTGTTTCCTTGTATGGGAGTGAAACATGGACAATAAACAGTGCGCAAAGGAAGAGGATAGAGGCTTTTGAAATGTGATGCTACAGAAGAATGCTGAAGATTAGGTGGGTGGATCGCGTATCTAATGAAGAGGTACTGAACAGAATTGTGGAGAAAAGAAATTTCTGGCATACCTTGACTAAAAGAAGGGATAGATTGGTAGGACACATTCTTAGACGTCAAGGAATTGTGAATTTAGCGTTGGAGGGAAGTGTGTGGGGTAAAAACCGCAGAGGAAGACCAAGAGATGGATACAGTAAGCAGATTCATACAGATGTAGGTTGCCATTCTTGTGTGGAGTTGAAGAGGCTTGCGTATGATAGGATATTGTGGAGAGGTGCATCAAACCAGTCTCCATATTGAAGACCACAACAACAACAATGTAGTTATGGAAACTATATATTTGAAAAAAAAAAAAAAAAAACAACTTATCGATTCTTCTTCACCTCTACTGAGCAAGACAAAATACTACACAAAACTGCCAAAACAGGAGGCACACTTTGCACAGCTGAAACAAATAAGCGATAATACAAGCAGGAGACGCCAAGCAGCAAGTTCGTTGGCTCCAGACTGTTATTGCGTTCAACGCTAGATAGCAGCATCACACAGATGTTTTTTTTTTTTTTTATATCCAAAATGTCTAAACTTTTGTAATTTTTGGGACTTAATTACTCTGGTCATCAGTCCCTAGGCGTACAAACTACTTAAACTAACTTGTACTAAGGACAACAAATACACCCATGCCCGATAGAGGACTCGAACCTCCGACGGCGAGCAGCGATTCGCTCCGCAGAAAGACGCCTTGGGACGCTCGGCCACTCCACCGCTGCTTTTTATATCCCTGGGTATTCAGGGATACGTATGTAGGACACATATGTCCCGCTGGTCACGAAAGGCTTCATGGAAGAGGAATCGATATAAGCACCGAGCAAATAGTCTCACCCCAGTCCAGTAACACTAACAGACATTCTCTCGCTTTGATAAAGGTGTCACTTCTTTTATGAAGAAGAGTCGATAACTTTTTTCAAATATATAGTTTCCATAACTTCATGGAGAAAACAATTTGAACAGCTTACATAGTGAAAATATGCTGGCCCACCATTGGCTTAGAGAACAGCATGAAAGTGTTTTATAGTTTCCAAAAGAATATTATCCATTCTAGTACCAAAATCTACCAATTACGTGACGATTTTGGAGCTGTAAATTTGGTCCGCATTATGGTCCAGTTATGTTGACACATGGAGATTTTGCCGTCCAGGGGAGATGTCAATTCATTATTTTCCGACGCTGTGAAAAGCACGCCTGCATCTTTCGGATTCTGTGTGGGCGCAATGTAATTTTGAAATATGGGTGTCCTTATTATCAATTTGTTAAACATACTAAGCAGTTTATTGTTGAGGATGGTGAGATATTAATTCATAGTTATCCGACCAGTGACAGTAACGGTAGAAACAGATGAATATCACTTTACATATGCCCAAATCACGACGCATCCTCCCCTATGATTGACCGTGGGAAGCAGGTATTCCGTACCGTAAACTAGTTATGGCTTTTTTTTACACATAAAGCCTCTTGTTTGTAGGAAGAAATGTGAAAAATGGTTCATCGGACCACACTACATACTACCAATCCTCAAGTGCAGTACCACTTCCGTAACAGCTTTGCGCTGGCTTTCGCTATTAAGGGTTTAAGAACTTCGATAAATGTTAAGAGCCAGCCGTACTATTTTTGTTGAAATACAGTAAACAGTTGACTTGAGTTTTCCAGTCGCTGTTGCTGAAGTAGTTTTACGTCCTTAATGCTAGTCGGTCCTTGTCAGTTAACTTCGGGCTTCGGCCACTACTCCTCTTCACCAATCATGTTTTATGTTGTCTTGTGTACGCTTGTGTACGCTTTCATTAGTGAGAGTACTGACGCTATTGAAAAGTTTAACAGTTCACCCGTTTTCGTCACTAATTGCACACAATCGAGTTGGCCGCTTTGGAAGTCTGAGAGATGGTCCATTTCACCTATCAATTGTGTTGAGTGTCCCAGAATAAAATGGGTAATATACATCAAGGTATCGTCCAAAACTTTGTCGACAGCTGTGCACTGCAGCCACGACTCAGTGTTAAGGGCAGAAGCAGCCCAAAATGCATACTGACATTATTATTTGGTATCTCTCCTACAATGTTATAGTTACAAACTTAAAACTTTGTACTATTGTGTAGTATATAATTCAAAATATTCTGTGCAGTTTTCGTTTGATCATGTTCGTGGAATTTCATTTTATAAAGATTTGAATTTTTAATTACTGGTGTACATATAATGCAACTTTCCTCATAAAGTATTCAAGCATTAGCTTTACAGCATTAAAGCTTTACAGTATATTTCTGCATTAAAGGCTATTAAAATATGTGTTTAAGGTCATGGTTACTTTCAAATTAATTTTTCAGTTTCATGTTTCCTCTGCTGACTGTGCTCAAAAAATGTTCAAATGTTTGTAGAGCTTATGGGACTTAACTATGGGGTCGTGAGTCCCTAAACTGACAAACTACTTATGAACTAGTTTATACTAAAGACGGCATAAACATCCATGCCCGAGGGGGGATTTAGAAACAAAAAAGTTTCGTGTAGAGCAGCATATATTGAAGCATGTGCCTGCCAGCCCGAGGGGTGATTTAGAAACAAAAAAGTTTCGTGTAGAGCAGCATATATTGAAGCATGTGCCTGCCAGCCCGAGGGGGGATTTAGAAACAAAAAAGTTTTGTGTAGAGCAGCATATTGAAGCATGTGCCTGCCAGCTTAAACTCAATGATGATTATCTTATAATTGTATCAGTATATAGGTCCCTTTCAGGGAACTTTCAATTATTTCTGGAAAAATAATTACATCTAGAGTTATTCTAACCTAAAGTTCACGCTTGAATAGTGAGACGTCCAGTCGCGTGTTTATAACAAACAAGATCCATGATCGGAAGTCTTACTTGGCTCATTCAATCTGACGTCCGTTATTGATTTTCCTACTCGGGTAGTAAAGGACAGCAGTACATTGATAGATAACTTTTTTATAGACCAAGATAAGTTTAACAACATAAATGCTTGTCCCATTGAGAATGGTCTTTCGGATCATGGTGCACAGCTAGTAACAGTATATGACATAGCTCCGTTCAGTAATTCGAAACAGTCCACCAGAATTGTGCGCTCGATTAATGACTACTAGAAATTTCAAAGAAAGTCTACTGCAGTTAGGCTGGGATGAGGTTTACAAGGAACATGATGTTAATTTAAAATATAATTTATTTCACGATACATTTGTAAGGGTATTTGATAACTGTTTCCCCAAGAAATTAGTAAAATTTAATTCTAAGAAACCATGCAAAAAACCATGGCTTACTAAAGGAATAAAAATATCGTGTAACCGAAAGAGGGAACTATATCTATCCGCAAAAAAGAGTAATAACCCAGAAACAATAAAATATTATAAAAGCTACTGTGCTACATTAAGAAAAGTTATTAAAAAATCAAGAAGCATGTGCATCATGTCTGAGATTAGCTCCTCTGATAATAAAATTAAAACAATTTGGAATATTATTAAGAGGGAGACAGGGCAACCAAGAGCAGAGGAAGAGGGTATTACCAACAAAACAAATGAAAACTTTATTAACAAAAAGTCAGAAGTTGAAAACATTTTTAATGATTACTTTTTAAATGTTGTAGAGAAAATAGGATCTAAATGTTCATTAGAAGGAGCAAGGCAATTAATGGAAGAGGCCATACCCACACAATTTGATACAATTGAAATTCCACCCACCTCACCTTCAGAAATTAGGAAAATAATAAACTCTCTCAAGAGTAAACGGTCATATGGAATTGATGGCATTTCCAGCAAGGTATTAAAATCTTGTTCCCAGGAGATAAGTAGGATACTCAGTCATATTTGTAATAGCTCATTAAACCAGAGTATTTTCCCGGATAGACTGAAATATGCTATCATTAAACCTTTGTATAAAAAAGGGGATACATACGATGTCAACAACTACCGGCCCATCTCACTTCTGACAGCCTTATCAAAAATTTTTGAAAAAGTTATGTATTCTCGAGTTGCTTCACATATTAGTATAAATAAAGTTCTAACAAAATGTCAGTTTGGTTTTCAAAAAAGCTTTTCAACTGAAAATGCTATATATACCTTCACTGATGAAATATTAAATGCTTTGAATAACCGGACATTACCGGTAGGGATTTTTTGTGATCTCTCAAAGGCTTTTGATTGTGTAAATCATGGGATTCTTCTAGATAAGCTTAAGTATTGTGGTATGAGTGGGACAATGCACAAATGGTTTAAATCATACTTAACTGGAAGAGTGCAGAAAGTTGAAATAAGGAGTTCACATGATGTAGATGAGACAATTAATTCTTCTAACTGGGGAGTTATCAAAAATGGGGTCCCACAAGGTTCGGTCTTGGGTCCTTTGCTGTTCTTAATATATATTAATGACTTGCCATTCTACATATACGAAGATGCTAAGCTAGTAATTTTTGCTGATGATACAAGTATAGCTATCACACCTGACAAACAGGAATTAACTGATGAAATTGTAAATGATATCTTCCAGAAAGTTATTAAGTGGTTCTCTACAAATGGACTCTCATTAAACTTTGATAAAACCCAGTATATACAGTTTCATACAGTAAATGGCATGACACCATTAATAAATTTAGACTTTGAACATAAATCTGTAGCTAAGGTAGAATATTCAAAATTTTTAAGTGTTTGCATTGATGAGGGACTGAATTGGAAGAAACATATTGAAGATCTTCTGAAACGTCTGAGTTCAGCTACTTATGCTATAAGAGTCATTGCAAAATTTGGTGAGAAATTTTATCATAGTACAATACTCAGTTCACGAGGTATGAAGTCATAAACAAAGAGATGCAGCTATCTTCGCAATATTTGAGGATACAAACATTGCTTTAGGACAACGCATCCATATAAGGTGATTGTAGCTCATTTGTATTTTATGTTTTCCCATGCACACATTTTTTTGCAGAACTTCAGGGTTGGCTAGATATCTGGAAGTTGGTTTTACAACATTTAAAACAGCAAGTGGCAAATCATACTTATGGGTGTATGGCTTTCCGCTGGCACCATTTGCAGCATCCTATGTCACAGAGAGCGTGTTGAGGAGTCTCATCTGCGGAAAGTTTGTGAAGAATATTGCCCACGCTGCTTGCTGCATTGCTTTTAGACTGTGTACATTGCTCCTGATGGCTTTCCCATAATTTATTTGTAGTGTGTGAATTTCTTTGTCAGTCTGTGGCTTTCCATATTCTAATTTTTTGCCCTTCATTTCTTTCTTGAGTATGAGGTCTGCCACCCATTCGCTTCGGAAAGTGTCGCACATTCTTTTTCAATTATTACTTGTGAATCATAAGGACTGATCTCTAAAATAGTCTTAAAAGCACTGGAATTTCCATCACTGAGGTACTTCACATACCTAGCTCCATATTGTTCTACCGATCTTCGGAATATTAGTTTCATCCCAGCTGCTTCCATCCCACCACTTGGCCCCTTATTTACAGGCGAAATTCGATACTTCCCACTTTTTTTGAATATACGGCCATTGTAAGGAAAACAAACTAATAAACTGTAAAGTTACAAACCATACTATGCACTATTAAAAGCAAATCACGTTATAAACAAAGGAACACGCTGGTATAATCTTTGTCACTGCCTTCTGTTCGTTTCGAATGTATGACCGAAAAATTAACACCAAAATAAATCTAGTGTAAACAAGGAGTGGAGCACAGCATAGATAAAAGGGACGTGCAATCCGCAGACGGTCGAAAAAATGTCGTTCTTAAAATATTTCTAAACATATTTCGCTAATGAAACTTTGAGATGTCATTTTTAAAACATCAACCTAATAAATTATGCAATAAAATAAAATTAGGATTTTTTTACTATCTTTCCCTACGTCTGCCCTTAACACAGAGTGAAGTCAACTGACAATAAGATGACACTATGATCACTCACATTTTTCACTAGATAACTTCCTCCAATCGCGATTCTGATCAAGATCATAAGACAATAAATAACATAAATATTTGTGGTATGCAGTTTCGTGTATCATTCTTTTTACCAGACCACTGAATCATTTGTAAGCAACCTATTGGGTAACACCATAACAAAGAAAAAAGTTGAAGAGATTTAAAATATATAATTTTTATCACAGCAATATTATAGTAACCACGTCTTATTGTATAGATAGGAAGATGCACTCTTTCTTGGTTAATTCAAAAAAGTAATCATGCTGTTTGCTGTTTCTTATTGTCAAACGAGTTACTGTAGATACTAAAAAGATTTACATATCTGTATGGTTCTTTGAAGGGTAACAGAATGACATGGTGAGTACATTGGTAGTAATACTCCAGAACTGATGTCCAACGTAAAATAAATGGAGGTATCATATTTGCATTTTGGTGTACATCCGTTTTAGTAAAGAATTGCCACGAAGTAAAACGTCGTTACTGAGCAGTTACGGGTGTTTATGTCAAGTTGGCCATCATCGGAAAAATCACAGCTACTTGATCAGCGAAAATTCTGCAGTGCTAACAAACATTCGTAAACCTTAAATATACTTCACGTAAGCGACTCTGGAGACGAATCACTCTCTATATTTTATTTCGTACTCGATATGAAACTTTGTTATGAGTTCTAAGTAATATTTGAAAAAGCAAAACTGTTATCAATTTCGAGAAACTGTTTATTCCGCAGAGAAGGAGCAAGTTTATTTAAGATAAATACACTATATGTCAAACAGCGAATATGGAAAATAATGCACAGAGGGAATTGCCAAGCATCGTTGCGAACTCATCGTTCATTCGCAGAGCAGTCGAGCGTGATGGGCAGATGATGGCTCTGTGAATGTGAGATACCACAGCGTACCATAGCGATTACGTAGTCCGTGTTAGCGCAGAAACTAACAATGATTCTCTCTGACTGTAGAACATAGTGAAACTAGAGAATACGTAAAAACAAGAAAAGCAATAAATAAAATGGAGAGTGTTACAGCAGTGGGTCATGATAGGCTGATACTTAAGTTTATTGGCGAAGAATATTTACTGTGTTGTTATTGTGGTCTTCAGTCCGCAGATTGGTTTGATGCAGCTCTCCATGCTACCCTGTCCTGTGTAAGCCTCTTCATCTTCAAATAAGAACGGAAACCTACATCCTTTTGAATCTGCTTACTGAATTCGTCTCTCGGCCTCCCTCTACGATTTTTACCCTCCACACTTCCTTCGAATGCTGAGTTAACGGTCTCAGAATGTGACTTGGTGTCTCAGAATGTGTCCTACCAACCAATCTATTATCTTTGTCAGGATATGCAAAAAAACTAAATTTTCCTCCAATTCTGTTGAGCAACTCCTCATTAGGTGTATCTACCTATCTAATCTTTATCATTCGTTCGTATCACTATATTTGAAAAGCTTCTATCATTTTTTTGTCTGAACTCCATACAGTCGACGTTTCACTACCTTACAATGCTACACACCAGATAAATACTTTCAAAAAGGATTTCCTAAGGGTCAAATTATTGTTGGATGTCAATAAACTTCGCCTGTTCAGAAGCACTTTTCTTCCCATAACTATTCTGAATTTTACATCTTCTTTACTTCGGCCATCATAAGTTATTCTACTGTCCAAATAAAAATAACTCATTTACTACTTTTATTGTCTGTTTACATAATGTAAATCCTTCAGCATCGGCTGATTTTCTGACACTACATTCCATTACCGTTGTTTTACTCTTGTTAATGTTCATCTTATACTCGCAAGACTTTGTTCTTTCCGTTCAATTGTCCTTCCAGGTTATGACACTGATACTAATGACCGTAGAACAACAAAATTCCTAGCATTAATGTCGGGAGTGTGGGATGCAAGATTTCCATGAGTCACAGCGCCCCTGCCCAATTCCAACCGTGGGAATCAGGTCGTTGTGATTCACTGTCTTCTACACCTGACCAGTCACAGCGCACTTGTTGACGAGTCAACATAAGCTTCGTCAATGGAGCAGGGATTATTGCTGCTCTGTTGCCAAAGCAACAGTAATGCTGCAGCTGCACTCCGGGAATATTGCCGGCTGAGTTGATTACGGAAGGGTGTTCTTATCCACCTACTGTGCTGTGGTTGGTGGAATCTCTGTTGCTATGGCAGACAACGCTGCGCGCAATTTCCGATCGTCAAGCATTCTCAAATGCTATCCCTACAAGATTCATAACATATGGCAGCTTGCACCACAGAACGCGAAACGACGTGTTAACTTCGCTCTCAACTTTCTGGCAAGGATTCAAGTTGACACCGGCTGGCCCTTGGCCATCCTATGGACAGACGAAGCTCAGTTTTCTCTTACGTGTGGGGGTGAACACGCAAAATAGCCGAGTGTGGGGATCTTCACCTCCAGTTACTGTGCATGACTGTTGCATAATATTCTGTAAATATTTTAGGGAAATACTGCATTTTCCTGTTACTGATAATCAGTGAAATAAAGGACTTTTAATTAATAAATTGTAGTGACTGCTACTTGAAATGTTTTATCAAATCTTAATTTAGAGATGTTTTTGTACGTTTCATTTATGAGTTTCCTATAATTGACAGTTAAAGTTGCACAGTCTTGTTCCGTCGTAAGCCCGATGGAAGTCTGGGTCACAGCGTTTACCGCAAGCCCACTCACACGGACCGGTATTTGCACGCCACCAGCTACCATCACCCAGCACAGAAGCAATCTGTTCTGAAGACAGTACACAGAGCCGTAACCGTATCAGATGCTGATAACCTGTCAAACGAGCTTAGTCACTTACGCAAAGTTTTCAACTATAACGGCTACAGCAAGAGACAAATATCTCAAGCAGTGTCACTTAAAGCACGCAATCAGAAGACATCTGAGGAAGAGGTCAAGAAGACCGCATTTTTGCCGTTTAGTGGTTCCACAACAGGGTAAATTAGCCGGCTTCTGAAGAGACATAAAATTGACACAATCTTCAGGCATCCAGCAAAAATACGACAACTAATGAAGGCTGTGAAAGATGATGTAGGTCTCAGAACACCAGCCATTTATAAAATTCTGTGTGAGTGTGGGCAGTTTTATGTCGGCCAGACTGTTCGCACTATTGAACAGCGACGCATAGAACACGAGCGGTGTTTTCGATTACGCTATCCCGAAAAATCAGCTGTGGTGGAACATGCTTTAGAAAACGGACACCGAACTGCTTTTGACGAGACAACAGCTTCTGGGACAGCGTAATAAATGAGGCAGTAGAGATCAAAGTTTCAGAAAACATCCTCAATAAAGACGGCGGTTTGCAGCTCAGTACGGCTTGAAATCCCGTAATTGCGGAGTTGAAGCGGGCGCGGCGTACGCGCGACCAAAATATTGCCTTATATGGACAAGGAACTGGGCACCAGTGACGTCACTGGCGGCGGCGCGGCTATATAAGCACGGCAGCGGCCGCGAAATGACAGTCATCCACTTGACAATGGCAGAGGAGATCTCTGTCGAAAGCTCGTGGGCAGCAAACTACATGACGCGGCTTGTAACCCGAGAAGATTTCATTAATGGATATCGCTGCGAAAACATGCACTCATATATAACATTTACTAATTGAACAACCTTCTCTGGCATCAAATATTAGAAAATGACTTCATCTAGTTACATTATGCAAAAAGATTAACAAAAGTTTCGGAACAGAAAATGATATCTATTATTATACAATAGTGGTATCGGGAGGTTCAGTAATGCAAGCAGATGAGAATAAATCCCAACACGCTTCATTACAGAGATCGTATGTTTCTAAAACAGTCAACCATTATGTAGCTTATTCCTATGTAAATCACGCGAAAAGACTGTGTGGATGACACCACAGAGGTTCGAACCCACACGGAGACTTACCTGCGGTATACATTCCCCTGAGCCTTGGGCAGCTGGAACAGCAGAAGGAGGAAGTTAGCGTGCTACAGAGAGAACTCTCCTCCAAACGCCCGCGATGTGGCTTGCAGTGTATTGTTGTTTCCATAAATGAAACTTTTGTTCTGAAGTACATAAAATTATGTTAAAAACAACGATCATATTTGCAGTTAATGAAATAGAGGGCTCTACTTAACCAACCGGTATTACCTGTGCTGTGCCCAATTTGTGTAAAACGTAGTATGTCTGAAGTGTGAAAAAAGTAGACTAATATGAGCCATTCATACCTGTAATATGTAATACATCACTATGAAACAAATGATATGTAGACGAATGTAGCACTGTCTGTTGGCATATTTACAGTCATACACAGGTCAAAACTTTTGTGTCCCAGCCCCGTCGCCGCTTTTGTGTCTCGGTTCCGTCGTAGGTGTCGGTGGCCGAGTGGAATGAGATCGACACAGGAATAAAGGTAGCACGCTGGTGCAGGTACGGAGGGTAGCAGCCAGAAACTAGAAACACTAGAGTAAATTAGAACGAGATATATATTGCACAGAATTTATACAATACTTAACTTTTACACAGATCAGTACTGCAGATACATAGTTGAGCTAGAGGTCTGCCTAGTGCCTGTACGATAGCCAAGTCTTCACTGGTGCCTATCAGATTCCGAAGGTCTTAACTCGTTGCTATCTCAGTCCCAAGTGAACGATGTCGTTCAGAGGTGGCCACGAGCGGAGTTGTAGCAGAGGGCGCTCGTGGCTGACGTCGTAAGAACGCCGCGCCGTGCGTGCATGGCGGCGCGCGGCGAAAGTAGGTGGCGCACACTTTGGACTTGTGCGACACCACAAAAACAGTTAGAGGATCAGGTGAAATATCTAGCTTGTGAAGTATTGTTATCGGCAGAACGAACTGAAATGGAGTGGCGAGAACAATTTTATGGCAACCGAAATTGTGGTAATAACAGAAAGTTGCAGGAGAGGGGTTTGTAATTACTCCACCAAAGGAATTACACAACCAATTGGGTTAAGATAGTGTAGTCAGCAGTTAGTGCAATAGGAGAACAACATTACTTAAGTCGAAACTATGGTACGGAGAACCATAGGAAGGTTGGAAGCGGGACAAATGCAGAGAGAGGTGGCTGCAGCTACAGGAGTGTCCCAAAGTGTATTTTTCAGGCCCTGGACACGAGTTCAGATAACGGGAACCGTTAAAAGACGGCAAGGCCAGAGTCATCCATTGGTAACATCAACAAGAGATGACCGTGGTCTCCGGTTAACTGCCCGTCGAGACAGGATGCCGAATGCAACTCAGCTGCAACGCACCCTTCAAGCCCAACATCACCACATACAGTCCGAAATAGCATTCGGGAATGTGGCCTCTACGCACGGAGGCCTATGGTGTCTATCCCATTATAAGCACGACACCGCTTAGCCCGCAGAACCTGAGCAAGGGAACTTTAGGATTGGAGTCGTAACGAATGGCGCCGGGTTCGGTTTACAGAGGTTTCACAGTTTTCTTGTAATTTGTGAGAAATAAAATGGGAGATTTTGTACTTTGAATGCACCTCATAATTAGGACAGGGGGTGGCTTATTATTTTTTGTCGCATTTACAAGTTTTTTATTGTTTATTGTGCAACGATAATTAACTATTACTTATAGCATCGGTAATACACAATTTTCAGAAATACATCAGTAGCTGATAAAATATTTTTAAAAAAGCCTACTGAGGCGAGATAGTAAAAGCATACGTCGTGACTCGTAGCTCCACAAACGGTAAGTCATTAGGACATTAAACATAAGTGAAAATACAAATATTGGAAATTATAAAAGACACCTAACCAAAAGATTTTCTTTGGCGTCGTCCTATCGTCTCCTTACGTGCAGGAAACATCTCCATATCATGGTGGGGGACGAATGATGTGGGCCGGAGTCAGTATTGGGAGAGGCATGGACTTCTCTGTCGTTCAGAATGGCGTTTTGGTAGAGGTATAGGGACGGGATCCGGGGACTTTTTTGTGTTCTACGCTGGTGCCATAGGAGATGGGTTCCCTCTGCTGGACGATAACGCTCGTCCCTACATAACTGCACTGGTGGACAACATGCTTGAAGCTGGCCACCCGACTGAGCATGCCTGGGATGCACTTGGCTGTCGCATTTCAGCCACAGCAGGACCTCCAGCAACGGACGGACAGCTGGCAGTGCTGACTGGTGCTTCAGATGGCTGGGTTCACTTCTTTGAGTGCCGGATCTTGATAGTTGGGCCGCCTGCCCCCCCCCCCCCCGCCCCCAACCCCTTAACTCCACTCGGCGTCCAAAGAGACAATGTGGCATACGTCTGCGAGTGTCGTCAGGGGAAGCGCTTCGCTTGCCTCCCTCCGCCCCCTTTATATGTATATTCATTAAAAGATCTGCAGAATGTCTTTCCTCGGCTTGCTTGCTCTTGCTACAACTCGAGCTGAGGTGTCAGCCTACCAAGCTTCTTTATTTCACACTTTTGTTCCAAGCTTTAAAGCTGATTAATTTGTTTCTATATTATACTGAACGTTGTTAATTTTCTTTGTTAATAAACACCAAGAACATATGAATATGGGCATGAACACTAAAACACAGTAAGCAACTGACTACACTGTTAAGTTACAATCACAAAATGAATCTTTTATGGTGAAGAGACAAGCTACCTTCGGGTCATGTTGAAAGACGACCGTCTGTCGTCTTCCTCATATTTTTGGTATATTTCTGTAAAGTTATAATTTATTTGATGTCGCTAGATTATCAATTTATTAAAACTTGAACTCCACTCTTTTCAAGGCTTGAGAAATAGCATTTTTGTCTCATGTGTTAAAATATTAGTTAATATTGCTAGGTTTTTCTTATTTTGTTATGTTAATAATTTATAATTATATTAATTAATGTGGCATAAATGTGACTTCTCCGCTACGCCACTGTCCCTATGAGAATGTGTACTTGTCTTACTTTTAAGTGCATGTGCGAGTATCTATGGCTGTCTGAATGTGGGGAGTGATAGCTCGCTTTGCATCGTTCTCTCTGGCTCAGAGTCGATAGCTGCTGGGGCTACCAAAGAGATTTCTACACCCTTTGGTTACAGTCCAGTCGTCGAGCCTACTCTAGGGCTAGTCTCTCCATCCCCACCACCGCTGATCTTCGTTTTTCCGGCTTCCGGTGGATTCCGGCATCTCATGGCCGCTCGGGCTGGTCATTCTATACTGGCCGTCTGGCGAGGCAAGGTTGGTTCTTATCTTGTATCCGCGACATGGTAGCATTTCATTGTCTACGACGTTTAACTTAGGCTCTTGAACTTAGAATTATTTTTTGGAATATTTTCTCCGATCTTGTGCGGAAATGTGTTCGCGTTTCTCAATTCAGTGATTTCCAATAGATAAACGCAGTGTGTGTGATTCTGGTGGCAGTTTGATAACGGCCTAGTATGTTAAAACCTTTTGTGATCATGTGGCGGTGTATGAAGTCTGTGTAAATACTTTCTACCTTTGTGGGGCCCGATTTAAATAGGTGATATGTTCACTTTAATACAGTGCATGTAAAAATCTTATCATCGTTTCCTTCTGTGAGTGATATGTGTTCCACGTGGTTGGTTCATAGAACAAAGCCTTCAGCTTCCACTCTTGTTTATTCCATGCCCATCAGGCAAGAAACTATAAGGGTATCCTTCTCATTTCCACTAATATTTCGCAATCTTCTCTCACCACCTATTTTAATGTTGCTATTTCTTCTCCGACTTGTAGTACGAACTCTGTATTTGTCAGTAATTCTCTCTGAGCCTTGTACAAACTCCTTCAATAGCTTCCTTATGTAATTCTAAACATTTCTATGGGTTGCATGCCGTAATTCCTATTTTTATTTTTCCGACTTTGTAATTATTTCATTTTTGTGGTTTTTCTGAGGAAGGACCTCATCCGTCTCTGTAATCGCCCCCTTTCGCGTGTAGCTGTATTTCATTCGCTTTCTTATTTAATTCTAAGCATTTATAGGGGTTGCATGCTGTAGATAATTTTCTTTATTTTTCGGAAAATGAATTTATTAAATTTTATCGCTTTTCGGAACGACGTGGGTCCGAGTTCCGACTTCAGGGGTTTGCAGCTAGTCGCCTGAATTCACGCCACTTCTCATATAAAACCAGTACCTAAATCGATTGCTGACAGACTGCAACTTAAGAATCCACCGTTTTTTTTTTTTTTTTTTTTTTTTTTTTTTTTTTTTTTTTATAATGAATCCGACATTCAACCTTTTTACCTTCAATGGAGTGCTTTCATGTAACGTAGCCGTGTGTCGCCCTTAGCGTGTTTGCTCGCAGTCCAATTCAGATGTAATTTAACTTGGCTATACACGCGCACCATCTTAAAACAGGCATGACAAATCAGAGCCAGCTTCAAAGTGTTTTTTGTATATTGTGTTTTGTGCTACCTCCGACTTGCTGAACTTGGTCAACGATAGCGGCGCCTGCTTCCGCCTCGTCTAAACACGCTGATTTTGGTGAGTTTCCTGTGGCATTGCGTGTGTGTGAGCGAATGAGTGTTGTTTTTGAATCCTTCCCCCCAGTAGCGTTAAATCATGTATAATTTAGGCTCGGCACCGTCCGCATTAATCCATGTAGGAGATGCATTTTTATTGTATTAACGAAATTGGTTCCCCATTTTGCTTGTTTTCTATCTGAATAAAGAAGTTTAAGTTCAGCACGATCCGTAAGTTGCCTATAAATTGTAGTTTTAGAGCACCTTCCCTCTTTTATTTAATATTGTTCTTCACAAGTGCTGAGAACAAGAGCAGATGCAATTTTTCTTATATCTAAATTCCGTTGCGCCATAAATGTTTTCTTAGCCACCTTTCTAAGATACCTTTAATTGTGGTGGCTTGCTTAGTAATGTCTGTGTGTAATAACGTGTGGGCTGCTATGCATATTGACCACCGTAGTATTAACTCCCTGTTATTGAAATAATTTGAAGCAAGTCAGTTCTCAGTTTGGGCCAGGGAACAAGGTTTTATAGCAGGGAGTTCACACGGACCTTATTTGCTTATTTTAGTAATAAAGTAAAGCTCTTGTTACGTACAGTGGTCAACTTTTAATGTGACACTCTAAACAACACTGCCTTCTAAGTTTAGGCATGCGCAAAAGGCTGTCTCCCCCCACATCTTTTCAAACAGTTAAATATTTGTTATAGTGAAGAGTATAAATGTCATTTACCTTCAAAATAGCAACAGATTTGCTAAAACGTGCAAAGGTATATGGTAAGTATAATGTTTTAAAAAGAAGATTGGGTTTTAAAAGAAATTGCTTGCAGTTGCTCTCGACCCCCACTACCTTGAGCAGCGAATAGCGATGCCACTAACCAGACGGCTATTCTGGCTAGTTGGAGAGTAGTGATTTAATTATTACTCATGGTCGGATCTTATGAAGGCTTTTACAGTTGATGAATCTCTAATTAAAAGTTATAATATATTTTATCAAATATGACATTTTCGATGAATCTTCAAAGCGTCAAAAACAAATATAAAGAGGGATGCGCCAGATGAGGTGCGCAATAGCTTCATTGTCTTGAGTCGGGACCATTCGTGCATAACCGCCAGAGCTCGAGAAGCCAGAAGCTGTATCTCTACCAGCTCCAACGCCAATGTTAAAAGCAGCATTTCCCCTCGCCCCTTCCTGCCGCGAGAGCGCTCATATGCTGCCTCCACGGGGTTCAGAAGAGAAACTGAACCTCAGCCGCGCATGCGCATTGCAACGCTGAGCCCACTGTCGCCTATAATTAGCGGCCGCGCTAAAACGTTTCTCAAGCGATAAAAATACTTTGAATGTGCATTGTAAAATGATCAGATAGAAGAACTAAACGAAGAATGATTAAAAACACTTCTTACTTTATTTATTTATTTCCTTTTTTTCACGACGAGCTTTTTTCCAGGGGCTGACTGAACCAATCAACACACAGGACGCGCCGCCACTGATAGATGGATATTGCACTCATGGAATAATGGCCAAATATCCCCGAAGGACTGATTGATTACCTCACACTGTCAATATTACGCAGGTCGTCGGGGGTCCGAGTCCCCCATTGGCACAGGTGTGTGTGTGTTGTCCTTGGTTTAGTTTACCTCAGTTTAAGTATTTTGTAAGCCACGCAGGTATGCAACTGTAAAGGTCATCTGAGGTGATCCCACAGCACATTAGATATGTTCGAATGTTTGTAGAGCTTATGGGACTTACTACGGAGTCATCAGTCCCTAAACTTACAAACTACTTATGAACTAGCTAATACTAAGGACGGCACAAATATCCATGTCCGAGGCGGAGGGGATTCGAACCCCCGAGCGTAGTGGCCGTTGTAACATTTACATGCTATTTAAGTAATTACTGTTCATTCTACCACTTCCAAACGAGATACTCAGCTTTTCAACATTACGTTGTATGGGGGTTCTGCTCGCCGCAAATTTATTCACCTGGGGCGTCGTGGTAGAAATAAATACGCGTTATGTACAATTTTTCACTTCTTTAATTTAAATCAAACTTCTTCTCCACCAAAACATTACAACAAATTAGCACAACAACACAGACTGACATAGATTCCAAAGTACTTGACAAAAGACAAAACTCGATCTTCCCCACGCAAGGAGGTGAGGCAAATATATAACATCGACAATAATGACGTAACATTATCCATTGTTCATAACAATTGAATATACTGATTTACAATTACGAACATACAAATAAAACATTTCATGTACACAAGAATAATCACAATATAAAATGAAAACTATGCATACGATAATTTTAGAGGGCGCATTTATTTTTAAGACGAAATTTCCGATCTTTCTGTTGACAACAAAGTGCGATGTTAAATGTCAATTAATTTGTTAATGAATACGTCATACATGTTCCTAACATATATTGAGCTATCAAATGTCATGGCCATTCACAAAATATACTCCAAATCATACGTCAGTCAATATATACAAAGAATAACAATATTCAAGTGTCGACTATTAGATTAATTAGCACAATTAGCTGGTCAACACAAGTTGTTTATGAGCCTAACCTATATACAAGGCTATTTATTTTCATGACTTTATGTTTTACATAAGTTTGTACCCTTCGTCTGTCTATTTATTTGAAATACTGTACAATGACAAAAGTATTGTTTATAGAACTGTCTGGAAACGTCTTATACAAATATCTTAATTAATGAAATCTATCACTTGTTTTGATCACAGTATCACCGAGACACTGTCCTACACTGATTCCTAGACTGGCTATTTTGTTTGTAACTCCACACACAACATGTATCACTATTGAACCACACGATTGCGAGTCCGACGGAGACGGTATCGTACAATAACATTGAGATGAGAGGGCCAGCAGTATCGTCACACCGTGCAGACCGTGACTGACGCGCCGCAGAACGCTCGGCCGCCGCGGCCGGCACCACATTAGAGGGCAACGAGACTGGCAATTGTAACCAATATCTGAATAAAATTCCTTACCGTATGTATATTATGATAACTCACTTGGTGCCATAGCAGTCTATTTGTAAGATAACATGCTCGTTAAGGCAAAAGCTGAAAGCTAAAATTCCGCTTTTTAATTTTCAAAGTTACGTCGAAGGTTTGTATTTCAATTTCGTATAATTGTTACTGTTAGTGATAAGTATCGCAGCCTCAGGTCTGATAGTACTCGTGGGCAAAGTGTGGATCGTTTTGGTCGGGCAGCGCGTTGTTAAAAAAATTAAAAACTAGCAAAATTACGATATAAGTCAGAATAAAGTGAAACTAAATCAGTGAAAAAAGACAAAGTAGTAAAAGAACCCATTAATGCATTTCAGTCATTTAAAAATTTTTTTCTTCTCTTTCAGGGACACTAAAAATGATATTATGTAATACATAAAACAAAACTCACTCATGTAAAATCAGTGTAAATGTTGTTATTTGTAAATCAAATTTTAATAAACGTTAAAAAATTGCACGGTGGTTCGGAACCCACGTTAAACTGTAGTTCCCCTGTAAGTGGCTAGGTAAGTCAGTTCGAAGGTCGGAGGAAGGCGACGGCATACCATCTCCAAACAGGACCATCCTTGTGAAACACTGTGGTGTTCAAACCAATCTTCGGATTGTTGACTGCGTTACCTTTATCTTTTACCGCTTGTATATTATATCTCACCTGATTCCAAAAATGTTCAAATGTTTGTTAAGCTTATGGGACTTAACTACGGGGTCATCAGTCCCTAAACTTACAAACTACTTATGAACTACTTACGAACTGGGACGGCACAAATATCCATGCCCGAGGGGGGATTCGAACCCCCGACCGTAGTGGCCGTGCAGACCGTGACTGGAGCGCCTCAGTCCCCTCGGCCACCGCGGCCGGCACCTGATCCCATAGCAGTGTATTTGGATGATAACATGCTCGTTAAGACGAAACCTGAAAGCTAAAATTCCGCTTTTTAATTTTCGAAGTTACGTCGAATGTTTCTTTTTTAATTCCGTATAAATGTTATTGTCAGTGATAAGTATCCCAGCCTCAGATCTGATTATACTCGTGGGCAAAGTGTGGACCGTTCTGGTCGGGCAGCGCGTCGTTAGCAGGACTCGGCGGTGGCTGGCGAGAGCGCCCGCTGGAGCCACCGGCTGACTTATCAACGGGCAGACACCGCGCTGCCGCCGTACAGCTGTCCCCATCAATCGTTTATTGGCGAGAGGCGGTCTCGAGCGGTCGGCCATCATTAGGCAGTCGCGAGCTACAGGCCGCAGCTACGCGCAGGTCGATGCCCGCACCCCCTGGGGTCACTTATTGTGGGGCCGATGAGGTCGCGGTCGATACGCGATACCACCCCCCCCCCAACCACCCCCCGACTATGATTGCCTCCCCCTCCCCCTCGGTAGCTCTTACACGCGCGGCCGCTCCGCCCGGCACAAATTGCCTGACGGCTGGCGCGCCTGACGAGTCATTTCCAAGGCATGACCGGCCGCAGACCATTACCGACAGTCTTTACGGACCTCTCCCCTCTCCTCCCTCTACCCTCCCTGACACCCCGCGCCCGATTACACTCTGTCAATCAGACACCGACGAAACAATCAGTTTTCGCGGTAATCTCGGTACGGGGAATTTGGTGACAGACAGAATCCGCTAGCGGCAGCGGGGCTGGAACCCGGGCGGCCGCCCCCGTGTGCGCGGCTTTTACCCACTTAACGCCGGCCGCGTAGCCGGAGGTCAGGGATCGACGCCCGGCGCCGGCGCGGCACAGTTTTAATGCCTCTGAAAGCGGCCAGCCGCAGCGAAATGAAATATTAATTCGCCAGGCTTTATCTGCGTTTATCCTGCACTGTAATCTGCACGACTGTTTTATTTACAAGCAAAGTGTTTACGAACGATGTGTTTATGTTATTACGAATATTATTCTCTGATTACTTCTTATTGTGCTATCACGTCCTACATTCGGACGAAATCTTTTTACCGCTCTCTTGCAGTAACTGTTTAATTCATGTAGTGCATTTTTAAACTATCAGCTGTCCAAATCCAACTTTATTTCACTACCTATTTCGATTTATACAATTGTTAAAAGTTTTTAAAATGACAAGCCAAGATCGCACATTAATAATTTATTAAATGACGACCGGTTTCGGTGCACTGTGCCAGCATAATCGGGTCACATATATTTTATAATCTGGTCATCTTGTTAAAAAAATTGGGTATAGAATAACAAGTACAACATTGCACTTAATCACTATATAAAATACATAAGTTAAAAACATTCATAAGTTACATACTGGTCAGTATTTTATAAGCTGTCATGTTTTTAACTTATGTATTTTTTTATGTAGTGACTAAGTGCAATGTTGCACTTGTTATTTTATACCCAATTTTTTTAACAAGATGACCAGACTACAACATATATGTGACCTGATGATGGTGACACAGTGCATCGAAACCAATCGCCATTTAATAAATTATTAATGTGCCATCTTCGATTGTCATTTTGAAAACTATAAAACGATTAGATCGCCTCCAAACCTGACTGTGTCAGGTAATCTTAATTGTTAAAAGCATAAAATTATGACAGAGAAACTTGATAAAATCTTACATTGCCGAGTGCTCAAGCGATAGCCAGCGAAGCTAAGCGGAAACAGGACACTGCCTCTGTTGTAAAAGCGACGCCAATCGTTTGTGACAACAGCGTCGGGGAAAAGTCTCCTGTCGGCAGACTGTTGACCTCCACAGACGGCCAGCAGAGAGAGAGAAGACGTACTCGTCAGCTTGTAAACATTTCATAACTACACGTAACTCTGTCGAGTGAATAAGACCGGGGGTACGTCAGCGGTTAAAGGGCCCATTGAGTGAACGCTGCACTCACAAGTAGGGCACATTCGGTCAGTACGAACCGTCCCATACGTCATAGCTCCAACCGATTCTGTATAAAAAAACTCCCGCTTTTAGAAGCGTATTCACTTCGTCTTTGGGATCTAAGATGCTCAATAAATTAGTCGGCGATCCAATGATCTACTCTATGTATTCAGCTTATGTCTCAGATGAAGCAGTACAGACTAGTAGCCACTAGTCAGGAGTCTGGAGACAATTACTACACTTGGAACTGACCATCATCCAGTAGTGGTGAACTGCTGTCTAGCGTCTTCACAAAGCTGGATATGTTTGCTGCCTGAGACCAGCTCAGTCTTCATTGGTTGGTTTCCTAAAAGTCAATGATGCTGTCGACGTGCTAGCACTCTGGTGCTAACGCTGCCAGCTCTATCCAGAGGTCAACTGTCACCACGGCATCCGACTCCAGTGGTTCCGATCGTGGACCCACAAGCAGCTGCCTAGACAGGAAGAGGTGGATTCCGCCTGGCAGTCTTTGCTTCAACACCAACACGTAGCTGAGAGACGGCGTACTAACGCAGTCGAAAGAGACGTTACCTGCTGATCTAGGTCCTGTTGATTAAAGGGTTGAATAAACTTGTAAGCTCTAACACTGTTTTACTAGCGTCGTCTGGCGCTACACCAGGTATCATGCCTCATCCTGACATAAAGCTGGGGACCTGCCGCTCGGCCCCAGCACAGTCATTACAGGATTGTATCAAACATATATTTTAGAAAAAAGAAAAGAACAATGCCATACACAGTCATCTGTCTTACAAGTAACAATACCCTAGTGCCCACTCTCTGATTCCGACACACTTCTAACCTAGTTCAAAATATGAGCAACGTATTTTTTATATGTGCCCCCATACGGCCGTTGAAGTGGTGCAACGGTTCCTCAAGAAAAAGCTGTTGTTATCTTGCTGAGTACATATCGTGGACAAAGTAGGAGATATAACAAAAATTTCAAACAGTATTTGCATGGTTCCTACTGTGCAACTGTGCAATAATATCTTTAAACATTTTGATATATTTCGAAATGCTTGCCTCTCATCACAGTTTTTGAAACGGTAAACATTTTACGTGCATTAAATCTAATAATAAATGTGTAGTGAATCTAATAATATATCTTTCCTCGATCTTAACACTCTTGTCTGATCAACATAACAGAAATACACTATCCTATCAGAGCAAAGCCCTTTCTGTCCCTAAACATCACTCAGCCGCTTTCTCAAAGACCTTTTTAGTACCAGGAGCAAGACTCTGGAACAACCTGCCTCACTATATCAGAGAACTGAACAACACTGCCAACTTCACGCCACAGTTAATGGATTATCTACTAATGCAATAATCACGCCATTCTTTATTCCACCGCGCTCCTTTAACAAATCACATCCATTCCTCCTCCCAAATATTCTCCCATTCTCTCTCTCGCCAGGTAAAGCTTTCTTATCTTCTTTGTGTGAGAATTCGCCATGCCTTAACCAGTTTCTACATATTCAAAAGTGCATTTTATGTCTGCTAATATCAATGTTGTTATTTCTATTATAACATCAGCAGCAGTAGAAGCTGTCCCAGTAGTACCGCTAATATTAATCCTATTAAAGTCAATACTATTTATTTACATCCTTTTACATGTATTTAATCTGTCTAAATTACGCCGCACCGGAGAAGCCGAGCGGTCTGGAGCGCCATGTTGCGGATCGCGCGACCTCCCGCGTCGGTGGTTCGAATCATCCTTCGGGCATGGATGTTTGTGTCGTCTTTAGTATAAGTTAGTTCATATGTAGTTTGTAAGTTTAGGGACCGATGACCCCTCACTCAAGTCCCATACGCTTTACAAACATTTGAACACTTTTTTTCTAAATTATGTTATTAATTGGTGACCTATTAAAATCAATGTTATACTTTAGGTAACTTAGTTGTAAAGAAGTACTGATCCGATGTAAGAGAGGGTCTGATGACCTTAATCTGATCAGGCTAAATAAATAAATAAATATTTATCAACAAATTCTAACATATGTGACCAAGTTACACCCCAGAATCAGTGTAGTCAGATATAAATTGGAAGTACCTCTTTATAGTGCTGTAGCTACGAGCTCTCTGTCCTCCGTATGACACTCGTCATTCATAGCAACAGCATTATTTGGAACAGTACCGTGACATCATAAAAGACTGGCTCCAACTGATATCTCAATACTGCGACTTCGAGATATAACTTTATTATATATGGTTGAATTCCTTGTTAAATATACTATTAGAATGATTAAACATCAAATTTATACACTTCTGTAATTTATGAGGTGAGGAGACGATTTTGAAATCCCTGTCCATTTAGTGAAGCGGAGGGCATTTGCAGTGTGGGCGTTTCCAAAGATGATGGAAGATGACGATTGGTTGAGTAACGTTTTGTGGACCGACGAAGCTCATTCCACGCTCTGAGGGTCTGTCAACGCCCACAACTGCAGAATTTGGGCTACCGAAAATCCTAGAACTGTCGTGGAAATTCCATTGCACGACGAGAAAGTTACGGTATGGGTTGGATTTAACTCATCTACCATTATCGGGCCTTTTTTTCGAGGAACTGCGAGATTCTGGTTTTGTAACTGCTACCGTGACGGGTAGGTACGCCTATATGTTACAGAATCGCATCATCCCCAGCCTGGCTGATAAACACCTGCTGGAACGTACGATTTTTATGCAGGATGGCGCTCCACCCCATATTGCTAAACGCGTGAAAGATCTCTTGCACGCTTCGTTTGGTGATGATCGTGAGCTCAGGCGCCACTTTCGTCATGCTTGGCCTCCGGGGTCCCCAGACCTCAGTTCGTGCGATTACTGGCTTTGGGGTTACCTGAAAGTCGCAAGTGCATCCTGATCGGTCGTCATCTCTAGGGATGCTGGAAGACAACATCCGACGCCAATGCCTCACCATAACTCCGGATATGCTTTACAGTGCTGTTCACATTATTCCTCGACTACTGCTGTGGTTGAGGAATGATGGTGAATATATTGAGCATTTCCTGCAAAGTACATCATCTTTGCTTTGTCTTAATTTGTTATGCTAATTATTGCTTTTCTGATCAGATAAAGCGCCATCTGTCGGATATTTTTGAACAGTTTTTTTGTTCTAATAAAACCCCATGTTATTCCAAGCATCTATGTCAATTTTTACCTCTCTACATTATTCCGTGATTTATTAAGTTTTGAAATTTATACTGACTTTTTGATATATCAAAATGTTTAAAGACGTCGTTCACAGTTTTAAAGCACAGTAGTAAACATAGAAACTATGACAGGGCCCACAGTGTTAGTGACATCGTGCATCAACATTTTAATAATAAGAATTATATAATTTCAACACTGTATATTCATAATTTGTATTAGTTACACAATAAGCTTATTTCGACTTAAAAGTCATCTTCAGGTGTTACGACTGCAATACATAAGTTTTCATAACATTTACTACTATGCTGCATACTTGTTTTATATAAAGGGAAAATAAATGATACATGCCACATTCTGTTATGCTGTACATTTCGATATTATTGTGACGTGATTTCTTTTTTTCTTCTTATATATATATTAAAAATCACGTTACAATAATATAACAGAAGGTGGTGTGTATCATTTCTTTTCCCTTTGTATAAAACAAGTTTGCAGCATAGTACTAAAGATTATGAAAACTTATGTATTGCAGGCGTAACACCTGAAGATGACTTTTAAGTCGAAATAAGCTTATAGTATTACTAATACGAATTATAAATATACAGTGTTGAAATTATGTAATTCTTATTATTAATAGAAACTATGTTTCAACATTTTTGTTTGATGTCGTACTGTTTCGATGAAATGTGCTCAGAAAGATAATAACCGTGTTTCCTTTGGGGTGGATTTTCAGCGATAAAAAATACATGTCCAGTGCTTTGACCTAGACTCCAACATATTCGAATTGTTTTGGAATCGGCGAGTGCCACCTAGGTATACTTTTTTTGTTGGTATACATTAAAGGTTACCATTATCATACACTATAGCAACCAACTGTCCTTAAGTAACAGCCGCGGTGGAATGCTCGAACGCTCTAAAGGGCCTCTGCCGGAGGTTCGACTCTTCCCTCGGGCATGGATGTATGTGTTGTGCTTAGGTTAGTTTGTCCCGTAGTCCATAGTCCTATAGTCCCATAGATTTACAAACATTTGAACATTTCAATGTTGCATGATACGGACAGAGGAACCAAAGATTTGTTTAGGAGACTATGTGAGGTGGGCAGCCTTATAGCTAACAGAGACACTAGGATATGTCGCACTAATAATTCTTTAAGTATAAAACGAAGCGTCAAGGTAATGTACGTCAAACAGTTGACCAGGTGGAACTGGCAAGTTGCTGTTAACCACGCCAATAGCGGCGTGCACCTTATAGTACACAAAACACGCACACAACATAAAGACCCGTTATGACGAAATGAAATCGCACAAGAAACACATACATATACAAAGGACACATAAAACAAAATACACTATTAAAACAAACCACGTAAAGAAACACTGCAAAAGGCATGCGAAATACAGCATAAATTTACAAACACAAATCGCATAGTTGATAAGAATAACACTAAATCTACACTAGAAAACAGAGAATTAAACAAAACTTAGGATGTGTGTGCTCTTTTTCTGAGCAAGTTGATCGCGTGACGATCGACTGCAGTAGAGTATTACTGGTTTTTGCTAGGGGCGGGGTCTTTGGGTCGATTGTGGTGCAGATTAGTTGACCTGATTTGCACACCTTCTGTTGGCGGGTCGTGTGGATTTCGCGGTCCTTGGTTGGGTCAGTAACCCTTATTACCGTTCCTGAACCTACGCCGTTTGTCTGCTCGCTTGTTATGCTAATGACGTTGCTCGTTCCTCCGCTGCGGCTGATTCTCAGCACTGGAAGGACCGGACTCCCCGCTGCTAGTACTTTCCGCCTGGCGGTCGTTCCTAGCGCTATTGTCGCTCCGATTACTTCTCCTAGGTCCGTAATCATCGTCAAACTCCAAGTCCTCCAGGTAAGCCTGGAAGGACTCAATGTCCTCCTTGCAGCTTCCCATAAGGACAGCATTGAACACATTTTGTGGGAGCTTCGACGTGCAAATTCTAATTAATTCGCATGGAGGGTATGGGTAGTCGAGGAACTGATTTCTCAGCATCATTTCCTGAAAGAATTGGCCGAGACTCCTGCAATTGCTGTTTGCAACGTGGGACATCACTAAAACGCTAGTTTTTAATCATTCCTGCTACCTCTCCGACCAGTAGGCAGACAGGAAATGTTCCCTAAAATAGTCATAGTAGCAGCAATATCTCAAGAGAAGTCGCATCCGCGTGGCGGGCTCGAGATATTCGCACACATACTCGATTTTCTGCCCTTCTGGCCAGTTTGGAGGCAGAGAGTAATCGAACTGCTCTAGCCACGCACAGGGGTGTATCCCGCTTGCAGAGTTTCGGAAGACCTGGTACTTTTTTACTGTCAGAGAGTGGTTATAATCAAATGCCTACACTGGCTCTCGCACAGGCACTCGACTCGGTCGTTCTCTTATGTGAGGACGGGCATGCAGAGGTTTGACTTCCTCCTTCTCGAAAGCGGAATCATCTCCGCGGTCGGAACGACAGGGCCGACCTCCACGCAAACTGTGGGAGGCGTTTTCTTCTTGCGGGGGAGGTGGGGGTGCAACGGAGACACGCGACGCGTTCTTCTAGCTTGGACACTACATCACGTTGCCTATGGTTGATTTCCCACTGTTGTTCCTTGAACCGTAGTAAGTCGCAATTCATTTACAACAGTGGGAACTGCCCTTTCTGCCGCCGTCTCCCCGTCTGTAGAAGCTGCGCTACCGAGGTGGCCAGCTGTTCAATGCATGCGTCTAGTTCATCGGTGCACGTTTTCACCCACCGTCTGCCAAATCGACTCTCAGTCTTAACTAATTCGACTCTCTCCTCAAGAAAGTGGATATTAGTATCTACACGGTCGGAGAGAGCAGATATAGCTTCTGCATTCCCTGATATTTTAGTCATGTTTTCTGAGATACCATGCATTGCTACCTCATGCCGTTCCTGAACTAGCCGCACTATATCGGTGGGCAACCTTTCCAGATTATTGTTAATAACCTGAACAGAATTACTTTGCGCCTCCCTGCACTGCACAGAAACCTTGATAAGTTCGGCATGGACTGAAGCATTTTGCGCTTCCATCCCCGCTTTCATTTCTCTCATGAAAGTCATGATGTCGCTTAGAGTCGTATCAGAAACGCACATGGGCCTAGTAACACTGATTGAACTAGTTTGCGAAGTAGCAGAAACCGGCATATAGGCATGCGGGTTATGCGGTTCGCTTTGTTCGCCCCTGCCTTCACTTCCGGTCGCGTCCACGTTTGAACTAGTTGTGTTTTCAACGGGAACGCGGCCGTCTGTACTCACAACTTTTTCCCTTTCGGTCGAAATATCAGACCTAGACGACTTTTCACGGTGCTCACTTTGGTTTAATCGTCTAGAGCGAGTGGAAACGGACAAGGCAGAACTATTCTCCATCATCACAAGTAGTTTAGGACAACAAACGTAACAAACACAAGATTAGCCTAACAAAAACCGCGTAACGAAACACGAACTGAAACCTTCACACGCAATGCACTGTGGCTGTGCTCTTTTTACAAAAACAATTAAATAAAATAACCCATCCAAAATTACATAAATACACTAAACACACGAGTGCTGAAAACATGAAATAGATTAAAGCACGCTGATAATATCACACATTAACCCACTGCGAAGGATTTTTTTTTTAATGTTCCCGCACGCATTTAAAGCAATAAACTATTTCATTCAACAGATGATCCGCTAGAAGAGCGAACGAATCCTGGCAGCGGTAAGCCAGGTAAAAGTGCTCCACTGTGCGAAATAAAAGCTTAATTCTGGTAGGAGGTACCCAGATAAGTGTTTACTGTTATAAAAAAGCTTTATTTTAGCAGTAAAATTAGCAAAAAGTCCGTGTGAACTACCGGCTACTCCCTGCTGCAAAACCTTGTTTCCTGGCCCAAATTGAGAACTGACTTGGTTCAAATTACTCTAATAACAGGAACTTAACGATACAATGGCCAATATACATAGCAGAACACACGAAATTATACACAGGCATTAATAAAAAAATGCCACCACAATTAAAATTATTTCATGAAGGTGACTAAGAAAAACTTTTATGGCGCAACGAAACTTAAAAATAAAAAAATTGCATCTGAGCTTGTTCTCAGCACTGGTGAAAAGCAACATCAAATAAAAGGGGGAAGGTGCACGAAATCTACAAATTATAGCCAAGTCAAAATTATACTGAACTTGTTTCAAATGTTTAAATGTTTGTATAGCTTATGGGACTTAACTACAGGGTCATCAGTCCCTAAACTTACAAACTACTTACAAACTAGCTAATAAAAAGCGTCCCATTTACATGATCTAATACTGACGATGCCCAGCATTGAATTTAACATAAATCACACAGAACTTAACACTACTAGGGGGAGAACTTACAAACAATTCTCACTGGCTCACACACGCAATGCAACAGTGAAACTCACCAAAATCAGCGTGCTGAAACGAGGCAGAAGCAGGCGCCGCTATCGTAGACGAAATTCAGCAAACCCGGAGGTACCATACAACACAATATACAATAAAACTGCGAAGATAGCTCTGGTCTGTCGTGCGTGATTTTATAGGGTGTGTGAGTATACAAAAGTTAAGTGGCATTTAAATTAGACCGCGAGCAAACACGCTAATGGCGACACACGGCTACGTTAAACCATCGCACTCCACTGAAGGTAAAGTGGTTCAAAATCAGATTCATTACGCAAAATCACGGCGGACTCTTAAGTTGCAATCTGAGAGTAAACTATCTAGGCACTGGTTTATGAGAAGTGGCTTGAATTCGGGTGACTAGCTGCAAACCCCTGAAGTCAGAGTTCGGACCTATGTGGTTCTGAAAACTGATAAAAATATATAAATTCAAATTCCGAAAAATAAAGAAAATTAACTACGGCATGCAACCCCTAGAAATTTTAGGATTACATAAGGAAGCGAATGAAATGCAGCTACACGAGATTGGTAGCGTTCACAGAGACGGAAAAAGTCCAGTCTCAAAACCCGGCAAAGTGAAATAATCACAAAGTCGGAAAAATAAAAACTTCGGCATGCAACCCATAGAAATGTTTAGAATAACATAAGGAAGCGAAAGAAATGCAGCTACACGCGATAGGGAGCGCTTACAGAGACGGACGAAGTCCACTCTAAAAAAACCAGAAAAGTGAAATAATTAGAAAGACGGAAAAGTGAGAATAAAAACTACGGCATGCAAACCTTGAACATACATAGAATTTCATAAGCAAGCTATTGAAGGAGGTTGTACAAGGCTCGGAGAGAATTACTCACAAAGACTGAGTGCATACTACAAGTTCGGAGAAGAAACAGCAAAATTGAAATAGGTGGGGAGAGAAGATCGCGGAATGTTAGTGGAAATCAGAATGATACACACATAGTTACTTGCATGGGCATGGAACAAACAGTAGTGGAAGCTGAAGGCTTTGCCCTAAGAACCAACCACGTGGAGCACATATCACTCACGGAAGGAAACGATAAGAATGATTTTACATGCACTGTACAAAAATGAACATATCATGTGTTAGAAATCGGGCCCCACAAAGCTAGAAAGAATTTACACAGAGTTCGTACACCGCCACATAATAACAAAAGGTTTGAATGTACCAGGCCGTTATCAAACTGGAATTAGTAACACATACACCGTGTTTATCTGTTGGAAATCACTGGATTGAAAAAGTAGAACACATTTCCGCTCACGATCGAAAAATGAATTTAAGTTCAAGAGTCTAAGTTAAACTTGCTAGACAATCAATCGCTACCATCTCCGCGGACACAAGAGCAGAACAAACCTTACCTCACCACGATACGAGTACCAAGTGAAGAGCGAGCGGCCAGGAGGCGCGAAGCTACCGGCAACTGGGAAACCCCCTAAAAACAGCGGTGATGGGGATGTGAGACTCGCCCTGGAGAGGGCTCGCTGACTGGCTTCTAACCAAAGGGTGTAGAAACCTCTTTGGTAGCATCACCAGCTGAGGTTGGTAACGAATAACTATCGACTCTGAGCCAGAGAGAACCTTGCAAAGTGAGCTATTACCGCCCACATTCAGACAGCCATTAGATTCTCGCACATCCGCTTAAAAGTAAAACAAGTATACATTCTCGCAGGGACAGTGGCGTAGCGGAGAAGCCGTACTTATTGCCACATTATTAACTAACATTTCAGAAACCAATATTTTAAAACATGAATAAAAATGCTATTCCTCCTGCCTCGAAAAGAGTGGGGTTCTAGTTTTAACAAAATGCTAATCTAGCGACATCAAATAAATTACAATTTTATAAAAAATATATGGAAGACGACAGACGGTCGTCTTTCAAGCTTCAACATAATTTCCGAGGGGAGAGGGAGTACTCTTACTCCCCTCATCCCCCTGCCCCCCATGGACTACAGTCCTTACATTCCCGCACTGTGGTTAGCATTATAACACTGTAATGAACAACATAAGAATAATCAAAGGAAACAGTGTTTAAATAAGATCTTATGTCTCACAAATTACAATGTCGCTACTCTTCAAACTCCAGTAGCAAACGATGCGAGGAAAGTTAGGGATCACACGGCTGCTCGCGCGGGACTTAAAATTGAAAAAAAATTCAAATGTTTGTAATTCTATGGGACCCTGATCTTACAAACTACTTAAACTAACCTAAGGACAGGACATATATCTAGAGGTCTGTGCGGATGTGGATATCCGCAGTATTTCTTACTTTGCAGATAAAATTGTGAGCGATGCGGATATCCACGTGTTATATGCGGATAAAGAGCAAGGTATCTGCCAAGTACATCTGTCGAAATGTTATATCAAAACTTAAAGCCTGTGGACATTCTTGGAATCCTTGCAGGGCCGAGATAGAGTGGAAGTCTGTTGTCCTCATCCCCTGGCCACAGCTGTACCTGAGGGACCTGCGCCTAGTCCGTTTAGGCGACTGTGTTTCATCTGAGCCAGCGATCCACCTGACACCTGCTAGCATCTTACGGAACTACGAGGGGAGCGTAGGACAGTGGTTTAGGGGGGGGCTGCTCCTCAGTATATGTTACTCTGTGCCACTGCCCACCAGAGGTGCCATGCCAAATTTCCGCTGCCTTCAGTTAGCACTTTGTAGCGACTGAGTGACACCGTATATCGTAGTGAAGTCATTGACAGTTCTTTCTTAAAAGGAACACGACATCAGTGGTGACTATATTGCGTAAAGTGAAAAGAGGTGATTTGATATAAGTGAAGGATAACACATTGAAATCGTCATGGACGATACAGCCACACATAAAATACGAACAAACATACGAACATTCATGTTTATGTGTTAGATAAATGGTGATAGAAGTAATAAAGATTGACAACAGCATTTTCTAGTAACTTTCATAATCAGATATGGTGTACAGTGAAATTAACATATTGAGGAAGGTACACAGTGTTAGATTGTATAGGTTGGCCGTAGCTGCATCCGACAAGGTCACCTTTTGCTGACAGTTACCGATTAGAAATAGACGGCAGTTTTAACACTTGAAATGACACACTTTTCTTTGTGTCACATAACCTCTTGTACGTTAATATATGAAAAATAAAGTGCCCTTTAGTAAAACTCCGAAAGAACAGTTTCTTTTTTTGAATGTAAACGTAGTAAAATCTCATTGCCAATCAGTTTTAACCACTGAAATTTAGGAAGATGCTTGTATTAAACAGCTAACGTAGTGTTCCGACCGTACGGGTTCCCAAGAGCTACTGTGTGTGCCGGGAGAGCCAATGTTTTTCTGTTTGGAATAGCCTGTTTTGGAGTAGGTATAGAACAGTTACTGTGATTGAAGAAGCCAAAAGTAGTTAACTTGTCACAGAATTACAAACATTTGAACATTTTGATGCAAGGAAAGCGTTCTGCGTCACAGTATGGGCTGCTGCTAACGTTCTGAGAGCGTACTTTTCTAGCAGAGGCAATACGTATAGACATTACTCCTAGCCGGCCGCGGTGGCCGGGGGGACTGAGGCGCTCCAGTCACGGTCTGCACGGCCACTACGGTCGGGGGTTCGAATCGCCCCTCGGGCATGGATATTTGTGCCGTCCTTAGGATTAGCTAGTTCATACGTAGTTTGTAAGTTTAGGGACTGATGACCCCGTAGTTAAGTCCCATAAGCTATACAAACATTTGAACATTTGAAACATTCCTCCTACGTATATTAGCGAAAAGCCCTCGAGGATAAAATTATAGCCGCGGTGGAGTAGCCGATCGGTCTAAAGCGTCTCGCTGCGGAGCGCGCGGTTGCTCGCCGTGGAGGTTCGAGTCCTTCCTGGGGCATGGTATGTGTTGTCCTTACGTTAGTTTACCTAGGTTTAGTTTGTAAGCTACGACTGATGCCCACGCAGTTTGGTCCGCTAGATTTACAGACATTTGAACATTTTTTTGATAAAATTATAGAGGTAAGAACTCACACGGAATCTTACCTAGAGAAGTCTTTCCGGCGAACATATGCGACTGGTACATGTAACATAACGCGAAGTGGCTTTCTGAGTATTGCTGTTGATGTTGACGCCGTTGTGCATCATAATGTTATCATTCTTTCGCGAACTGACATCTCCGCTGCTTTGTCGCATAGGCCATCGGGCTACTAACTACCTCGGTCGTTGTCAACTTGGCGCCATTTGTTACAAAATGCGCACCAAACAAATTCCAAAAGAATACTGCTGCCCCACTGTCGATGTCAGCGATGCTAGTGGATGCGTACACACTACACTTCAGGTGACAGTGCTTGAGGCGTTCTGCTGCCGGCTCATTCTCGCACTGTTTAACACATGATGAAATATTCGTCCTTGTTGCTGGCAGAATGTGACAACAATGTATAACCAATGTGTCCGCTCCCAGTAGGCAGAAATGTTACAAAACGCTATAATCCATATTTGCCGTTACGCAGTCCCATCTCAACCACTAGCTGACCTGGCCGCATGCAGAGGGCATACATCACGAAGTGCTCGTGCGTGGGATGCTTGACGCACGTGGAAAGCATGAAAACCAAGTGTTTACCGCTCTCCGTTCGACTCTGGATGACATATTTGCTAACGGCGTATCAACAAGTCGACTGAACTGCAGATTAATGGATAAACGCTGCCTTCTTAACTGCATGCAGGTGTAAATTCCATATGCGGTTAACCGAGAAGACGACAGTGATAACTGAAAAGAGAAAAAATGTAACGTTCGAGAGCCAAATGTCTAAATTTTCTGCACTGTTATCACGCTACTCATCTCATTACTACAAATGATAATGAGACTAATGACTAATTAATAATAAATAATTTATGAAGAACGTGGTATGTAGCATTCCAGAGCACTGATGATTGTTTCAGAGTGTTGAAGGGATTTTTTTTAACCTTTTCTTCTTACAGTTGCCATTAAGACGTTTTATTAGTATTGTGATAAATAAAGAGATGTAGCAGTATTCGAAATGTAGCCAAAAAAACTACTCCGCACATCTCGTAAAATATTCATTTTTACTCTTTACTCCGAGGCAGACAATGAAAAGTTGGAGTTCCAGTGAAACGGTATGACATTTATAGCTATACTTACAGGACTCTGTTATTTACAGCGACTCTACCACTGAGCCGGCCGCGGTGGCCGAGGAGACTGAGACGCTCCAGTCACGGTCTGCACGGCCACTACGGTCGGGGGTTCGAATCCCCCCTAGGACATGGATATTTGTGCCGTCCTTAGTCTTAGCTAGTTCATAAGTAGTTTATAAGCTTAGGAACTAATGACCCCGTAGTTAAGTCCCATAAGTTCTACAAACATTTGAACATTGTTTTCTACGGCTGAAAGCAAGGGAAAACTAGTCTACTTTACCCAAAGACATGAAGCACTACTGCAAGAATATGATGGCGTCCACTTGTTACAATACTGCGGAGGTGAAATAGTCCCCCCATTCACCATCCGGTGGGGATTGCTCATGAGGAGGTCGTCATAGAAAAAACGAAACGAAAACAGTTATGTGAGTTATGTGCAGAATAGTGTACGCATTTCGAAGCTCAGATAGACAAGATGCCAACATACACCACAGTACAATAAGCTTGTTGGCCTCTCAGCTGTGGCGACGATGAGAAGATTGAAAAACACAAAAAGTAGTAAGAGATAAAAGAAATTATTCAGAAACTTGAGGGAGAACTTGATTTTGATGGGGCATTGGAATTCGATAGTAGAACAATAAAGAGAAGAAAAACTTGCAGGTGATCATGAACTAGGAAACAGAATTGAAAGAGAAATTTTTGCACGAATGATAATTTAAATAACAAAACAGTTCGTTTCAGAACCATAAAAAAAGGTTTTATACGTGGAAGAGACCAGAAGACACTTGAAAGTTAAGAAATGATTTTATAACCGTAAGACATAGATTTCGCAATCAGGTTACAATCTGTGAGACATATCACGAGGCAGATGTAGACTTTGGTCGACACTTACTGATTGTGAATTATAAATTAAAGTTGAATAAACTGCATAAAATGTTGAAAAACTGAATAAATTGGACAATTCCGAAAATATTGAGCGTTTCAGATGGAACATTAGGCAACGGATGTTTGGAACGAGGGAAAATAATACAGACGAAGAACAATGGATAGCTTCGACGGATGTGATAGTAGAGGCAACAGAGGACCAAACAGGTAAAACGTTACGTCATAGTATATATATCCTACAATGAATTCAACTGATGAAAAGAGAAAAGATAAAAACGCAGTAGCGGCTAGAGGCCAAATGCAGATCCATAGAAGAATGTATAATTCGGCGATACCTCTTGAAGGAAAATAAAAGGCACATTTGGAGACAAGAAAAGCAGCTATGTGAGTATAAAGTGCCTAGGAGGAGAGCGAGTACTAAGCGAAGAAGGGAAAGCTGAAAGGTGGGAGGAATATATAGAGAGGCTATACCGGGGAACTTAGTCTTGTAAAAAGGGAAGTAGATAAAGATGAAATTGTAGATACGATATTAGGAGAAGAATTTCACAGAGCACCAAAACCTAAATCGAAATAAGGACGCTGGAATAAATGGTATTCCCTTTGAAATACTGAAATCCTTGGGAGAGGCCGCCATGATAACACTATTCCACTTGGTGTGCAAGATGTATGAGACAGGAGAGGTACCATCAGATTTTAAGAAGAATGTAATAATTCCAGTTGCTGGGAAAGAAGATATTTACAAGAGTGAAATCAACAAAACTCTTGGTTTACTAAGTTATAGTTGCAAAATACTAATTACTTAGAGAACAATGGAAAACTGGTAGAATACAACCTCGAGGAAGATCAGTTTGAATTTAGGAGAAATATAGGAACATACGACGCAATAATGATCTTACGATTTATTTTACAAGGTAGGTTAACGAAAGAAAAAAACCTGCGTTTATGGCTTTTGTAGATTAAGAGCAAGCCTTTGACAATGTTGACTGGAAGTTAACGAAAAGTTATATACAACCTGTATAGACAGTAGACAGGAGTTATAAGAGTCGAAGGACATGATAGAGATGCTCTGTTTGATAGGAGATTAAGACAGGGCTGCAGCCTTTCCCCTACGTTATTTAATCTGTACGTCGAGCAAGCTGTGAAGGAAAACAGAACACTTACAAGTTGGCAACAGTTCTGCTTAGGACTGCCAACACTAAACTTTACCATACACTTTTGGAGTATAACAGTTAAAATAGTTACGAATGTAAACTGAAAATTTATTGTACACCTGCAGTGTCATGGAACTGAATGTATCCCGGTACATATGATCAGTGATATTACCGCAAACGATAGGTTAACGAAGTAATACAAAGAATATTTAAGACCTAATAATAAACTTCCTTGCATCAACAGCTTGCAAAATTACACCGAAGTATTTGAAATTAACAGTGTGACCTACGCAGTGTCCAAATATAAACGAATGTCAGTAGCCGGTCGCAGAGGCCGAGCGGTCTGCGGCGCACCAGTCATCACGGTCTGCATGCCTACTACGGTCGGGGGTTCGAATCCCCCCTCGAGCATGGATATTTGTGCCATCTTTAGTATTAGCTAGTTCATAAGTAATTTGTAAGTTTAGGGACTGATGACCCCGTAGTTAAGTCCCATAAACTCTACAAACACTTTTTGAATGTCAGTAATCACGACGTAAACAAACCATGAAAAATTATTGTATCCATGTATCCTTCACTAAAAATGAACGATGTTCTATGTAATAGGTATCTTAAGAAAATGGGAAAAGCATGAAACTAGCATATGAATAAAAAAGCAAGTTTGGTGGGATACGTTAAAAAAATATTTTGTAAAATAATTAAGAGCTTTAGAATTACATGTTATTTTGTTTGTATACGTCTCAGAATATTCGTCTGATTTTAGAAATAATCTACCTCCATTGAAAAGATGTCTTACTGATACGAACAGATTACATCTAATCTGCTTACAAGACCAACATGGAAGTCCGTAACGCATATCTTCAGACAGAAATACTCTTTAATACAAATACAGGGTGTTACAAAAAGGTACATGTGGACTTCTGTCCGGAAACGCTTAATTTCCATGTTAGAGCTAATTTATTTCTCTTTAAATGTAAATTGAAATAATTGTGCAGACAGGTGTCAAAATACACTCTACCTGTGCTGCTTGAACATGTGCCTTTACAAGTATGACACAACATGTCGTTCATCCACGATGGAGCTCCTGCACATTTCAGTCGACGTGTTCGTACGCTTCTCAACAACGGATTCTGTGAGCGATGGATTGGTAGGAGCAGACCAATTCCATGGCTTTCACGCTCTCCTGACCTCTAAACACTTGACTTTCATTTTTGGGGGCACTTGAAAGCTCTTGTCTACGCAACCCCGGTACCAAATGTAGAGGCTCTTCGTGCTGGTATTGTGGACGGCTGTGATACAATACGCCATTCTCCAGGGCTGCATCAGCGCATCAGGGATTCCATGCAACGGAGGGTGGATGCATGTATCGTCGCTAACGGAGGACATTTTGAACATTTCCTGTAACAAAGTGTTTGAAGTCACGCTGGTACGTTCTGTTGCTGTATGTTTCCATTCCATGATTAATGTGATTTGAAGAGAAGTAATAAAATGAGCTCTAACGTAGAAATTAAGCGTTTCCGGACACATGTCCACATAACATATTTTGTTTCTTTGTGTGTGAGGAATGTTTCCTGAAAGTTTCGCCGTACCTTTTTGTAACACCCTGTATAATGTAGCATGTAGTAATGACTATTTGAAGCGTTTTCTCCGTTTTGGTACTGGTAACAAGTCTAACGATACGCAACTAACCGAGAACACAATAGTACTAGCAGTGCATAATGTGGAACAAATAGCCATTACGCTGCCTTAGAACGTTCGGCCACTCCACTGCGGCGTAGGCACGGTTCTCCAGTCGTGTTGGTTCCAACCGATGTGGTGACGGTGCTGGAGTCAGTCGTCTGCTACCATATTCCATTAACGCCAAATTACTAAGAAGAGCATTTTTTCGCCGTATCTCTGGTGGTGGAATAAGACTCAGGGTTGGCAGCCATACAGTAGGTGTGGATTCTCTTTTACAGTACCATTATGAGGGTCGTAGTAGTAAAAAGAAAAAGCTAATATAAAAGAAAATGTGATTCCATTAGTACAAAATCAACCAGTTACCTAGCAATTGTTCTTTACTTACAATCAACCATTTCCTCTTTTTATAAGACAAATGAAAAATTAAATTTACTTTATTTTCCTTTTATGGAACACTAACGAAAATGAAACCCAAATTACTTCGTTTCCTCTTACACAATACCATTCAATCCAACACATGCTCTCATGACAGCGAACACACATGCAGATTTGCCTTATGGTATTGGCAGTATCGAAAATGCTCTGCTTAATTTCCCGCACATTACTGACTTGCTAAGCATAAATAGTTTCCTTTATTGGCTCCAGAAGTAAAAATCCTGTGGATTTAAATTAGGGCTGTGTTCTGTCCATCGACGTGGACCCGAACATCGGATCCATCGTCTGGAAATCGTCTATCCAAAAATCTGCGTAATCTGTGACCAATGTGGGATGGACACCATAGTGGAGGAAACATGTGTTATGACGTATGCCTAATGGAATGACTCCTAACAACGTTGATAGCAATGGTTTCTCTAGAAACATTCGGTAATAGTTACCAGTCATACGTGCAGGTAAAACATAAGGCCCAATAATGTAATCATTGCCGGCCGCGGTGACCGAGGAGACTGAGGCGCTCCAGTCACGGTCTGCACGGCCACTACGGTCGGGGGTTCGAATCCCCCCTCGGGCATGGATATTTCTGCCGTCCTTAGTATAAGGTAGTTGATAAGTAGTTTGTAAGTTTAGGGACTGATGACCACGTAGTTAAGTCCCATAAGCTTAACAAACTTTAATACAATCATCGAGTATACCCGCCCACACATTTACGGAAAATCATCGCTGAAAATGTTTTGTGTACCTCCACGTGTGCATGTTATGGAATCATTCCTTCGTCAGTAAAACACGCTTCATCTGTGACGAGTATTTTGTTGACAAAATGATGCTGCTGTCTGTGTAACAAAAACCACATACTGGAGGGAAATCTTCTTCCAATGCTTCTGCGCGTTGAATGTGGTAAGACTGCACACTCTCCACTTTCAAAGTGCGATGAGCAACATTCTGTGATACACCCACTTGGCGGGCGATGCTCCTAGTAGAGTAGGATCCTGGATGCGGTCCAGAATTCTTTCCTCAGCTTCCAACGTACGATCGGCGCGTTGTGGCCTCTGCCTTCTGCGCGGGGCACTAAAAAGCCAGTATCTGTCAATCTAAGGAAATTAAATACGTTCTCGCGTTATTCTGTCATGATGTAACAAAAAAGGAAAGCATGTCACAAAACACGTTTCGCATTCAGATGAAAACTTGAAAAAGTGCTGATAACTAGTGTACTTTATTAAGAACTAAGTGCATAATAAAGGCGTACAAGTTAAGAATTACAATGACGCAAATTTTTGGTGAACAGCAACAAATGTCTCTCGTGCAGGAAGTCGTCGTTGTGGGAAGCATTCTCGATAAAAATAGTACAGTTGCCTCACAACACTTTTTGCGTCACTATAAATTGAATGAATATCGCACAGTTCAGCAATACTAAACCTCCCTTCCATCCTAACAGTTAACAGAGTTGCAATAACGCCTGCACAGGTTACTGGATGACTGTCGTCGCTCTGCGTTTTACAGTGATGCAGCCACTCAGCCGCGGTGGCCGAGGGGACTGAGGCGCTCCAGTCACGGTCTGCACGGCCACTACGGTCGGGGGTTCGAATCCCCCCTTCGGACATGGATATTTGTGCCGTCCTTAGGATTAGCTAGTTCATAAGTAGTTTGTAAGTTTAGGGACTGATGACCCCGTAGTTAAGTCCCATAAGGTCTACAAACATGTGAACATTTTTGGGCAGCCACTCAGGCCGTAGTTGCCTGTGTGTTTACGATTCACGACTGTGTTGTCAGTGAGTGCAGCGGGTAATAACAGGAACCGATTCTTTACGCACGTACATAGCCAAGTGTCTACTTTCCAAAAACATTATCCTGAGACGAACTGTTTTTTTCTGGGACAACCGTAGGAAATACAGAAACATGTTACTAGACTTTTTTTGTCAAGCTCACCGAGATGTTCCATCTGTATAATTTTTGTTGCTTATACCGTTTACATCCTTTATAGGCTTATTGTGAAGATAAGACCGAAATCAGTAAAATAAAAGAACCTTTTGATTTTAAGACTGTTTTCTCAACGTAAGGTAAAGCAGTTAACAATCGGGAAGATTGCTTTGAACACCACAGTGCTTTACCAGGCATGGACCTGTTTGGAGGTAGTATGCCGTTGCCTTCCTCCGACCTTCGAACTGACTTACCCACCCAGTTACAGGGGGACCTGCAGCTTAACGTGGGTTCCAAACCACGGTGCTGCTCGACATTTTCACTTCAGCAACACTGCCAGAGGTGAAAGAAGTGGAATGTGACAGACAAAACTCATAGCACCTGGTAGGGATCGATCTCACGACATATGAATTATTAGTCTGGCACTGTAACACTGTGCTACCGAGCCAAATACTCTGACATTCTTCAAAAATAAAAGCGCCAAGACGGCGAAGTACTTATTTTATTAGAAGCTGTGATGTTTACTTCATGTATTTTACTTGTAGACTAAGTGCTATGTCGCACTTATTATTTTATCTCTATATTTTTTAAATAAGGAAAGGTGACCAACTTATAAAATGTAATATGACAAGATGATGGTGACAGTCGTCTGAAACCGGTCATCATTAAATAAAATAAGTATTTCGTGATCTTGGCGTTTTCATTTTTCAAGAATATCAGATCGACTCAAAAACCTACAATGTCAGGTAATATCAATAAGTACCTTGAAAGAAGATGCTGTTCCTCCTGTGGATAATGTTTCTCTGAGTATATGGTATACCAAATGAACGAATAGAAACTGGGCTCTGGCCTGGCCAAAACTAGCTGTCTATTGAATGAAAGAAGATATATTTTTGTAACTTTGGCTGTTGCGACATCTGGAATAAATATTTCACAAATGATGACAGGCGTGCGCACCGGCGCAGCTCCTGAGGTAACTCGGACACCGTCGAGCCCAACTCTTGCGCAGGGATCGGTGATCGGCGTTTAGCGCTCGTTGCCGCGTACAGATGTCGCTGTTAGCGAGTCGAGTGGCCGCGCAGTGCCGGCTCTTTTGTCGGCCGGTCTGCTCGGACAAAAACTGGCCTAATGGACGCGGTCGCTGTCGCCGTCTAATGATCAATTCAGCCGAGTGTCGGCGGCAGAGCGACAGCGGCTGCATTAGCCAGGGCGAGCACTCGGCCAGCTTGTCACAGCGCGCCCCGGGCCAACAATCGGGACCTGCTGCCCTCGCGCTGCGCTCATATGCAGTGGGAGCTCCCGGTCTTCCCACAGGTACTTGCGCCAACTCTAAGGCACTTCCTCGCCTACTTAAATGCAGCACACAGTCACATCAATATTTTCTTCATAGCCAGCACATTTTTTTGAGAAGTATGCAGTGGTGGTTGGTGCTTCAGATGACTGGGGGTTTACTTCTGTGAGTGCCGGATCTTGATAGTGACACCCCCTTCCCCTCGGCGTCCAATGAGACCAGAGTTCTGCACGGCACTCATTTCAGCTCACCTTGCCTGTACGGGCTGGGGGCTGGCCCAATTAGTCCGTCTAGCCCTCAGGGCTGAGCGCAGCCCGCCGGCACAGACAAATATATACAGATGGGAAACCTCCGTATGGGCCCGGTCCCACGCTCAGGGGTGCGGGGCGGAGGGTGCTGAAGCAGTTCCGTAAGATGTCCCATGATGGTGCTGCGGTCAGAAACAGCCCTTTAAAACTGGCCAGAGCAGGCGGCAGGTAGCGACTGTCCCCACCGCCACTTCCCCTCAAACGGCGGCACACCGGACACAACCATGGCATCGTGGCAGGCGGCACGAGCTCTCCCCTCTGCCTCCCGTCCGCGCTACCCTCTGATGTGCGAGAGGCATCCTCAGAAGCGCCTCTAGTGTGATCTACCGGTACTAAGCCAGGGAACCACCTGACATCTGCTGGCATCTTACAGAACTTCGAGGGGAGTGTAGGACAGAGGTTTAGTGGGGGCTTCTTCTCTGTATATGTTACTCAGTGGATGAGCCAACCAGTCGGCCTGACGGCCCGCCAGCCCGCTGCGCAGTGCTTGATTGTCAGCTCGCGCCACTCGCCGCTTCAGCACCCTACCTCTGTGGCGCCTCTTTGTTTGTATTTTAACTTTTTTATTCCCGAATAATATACTTTCAATGCTGAGAAACGAAAAGAGTTTAACCTGAAAGAACGAACATTTGTTCGAACTGAGAGAAAAATTACAGACCGATTTCACTTGAAAAGAAGGAATGAATAACTCATTTAAACTACAAAACAACAATGGAATATGTTGGTGGTATCCGCCGGCCGTGGTGGCCGAGGAGACTGAGGCGCTTCAGTCACGGTCTGCACGGCCACTACGGTCGGGGGTTCGAATCCCCCCTCAGGCATGGATATTTGTGCCGTCCTAGTTCGTAAGTAGTTCATAAGTAGTTTGTAAGTTTAGGGACTGATGACCCCGTAGTTAAGTCCCATAAGCTTTACAAACATTTGAACATTTTTTTGGTGGTATCTTTAGATTGTTACCAGTTCCTAGTTTGCAAATAATAATAATAATAATAATAAAAGTACTGTACATTTGAAACGCAAGTGTACTAGTCAATTGTTTTCCAACAACCAACTGTCGATTTTTAGAGAGCATATGTTTCTTCAACAGATTGGTTCTCTTGTGTGTATGAAACCCCCTCCCCCCACAAAAAAGAAAAAAAAAACACGATAAAGAGTAAATGATATGCTGCACAAAATACCCTCCACCACACACTTGGCAGTAGATTTCAGAATACAGGTGCAGATGAAGCATTGCTTGTCGCTCCCAGAACATGTGTCCCATTGCTTATCAGTCCATGTTGGTGGGTGGACAGACCGTATCACAGAGCAGTGAGGCACCAGCAGGTAATGACAGCACGTGGCCCGCCGGGCTGGTAGAGTGGCGGGCCGCGTCAACTCGGACGGGCTGGTCTGGGTCAAGGTCAGCCCGTCAGACCACCAGCCTGGCAGGCCAAATGGGCTGGCCTTGGCCCGTACAGGCCAGGCCTTGACTTACTGGCTGGGCGAGCTGAAAGAGACAATTTGATGCTGGGGAAAAGCGCCCTAGTTTGCCGTCTCCCCCCCCCCCCCTTTAACATATTTTTTGGTTTAAAGATCTGCAAAATGTCTTACCTCGGCTTCTTTGCATTTGCTTCAACTCGAGTTGACACTTCGGCCTACCAAGATTCTTTTTTGACACCTTTGTTCTAAGCTTGAAGCTGAGTAATTTGTTTCTAAAACGTACTGAACGTTAATAATTTTCTTTGATAATAAACACCAAGATCATATGAATACGTGCATGAACACTAAAACACAGTAAGCAACACACTGTTAAGTGACAATGACAAAATCCTTACGCATCTACAAAGGCTGCTTTCCCCAAACTCTTTTCAAACAGTTCAATATTTGTTACAACGAAGAGCATAAATGGCATTTACTCTCAAAATCGCGATACATTTGCAGAAACGTCCGAAGATATGTGGCAGGTAACAATACAAAAGTCATTGTTGTTCTCGTGTCTGTTAAAAAGAATATTGGGTTTAAAAATATTGCTTGCAGTTGGTCTCAAACCCACTACCTTCAACGGCGCTAACCACACGGCTATTCTTGCAATATGTAGCGTGGTGAATTCATTACTATTCTTGCTCGTATCTTCTGAAGAGTTTTACAGTTGATGCGTCTTTAATTTATAGTTAAAAGGTGTTTTACGAAATATGATGTGTTTTTGATGAATCTTCAATGTGCCAAAAATAAATTTGAAGGGCGGCTGTTGCCTTAATGGACGATTTGGGCATGCGCAAGCCGATGTGGGCAGCTGCTTCGTTGTCTTTGCTTCGGGACCATTCGTGCGTCACCGCCAGAGCTCGAGTATCCAGGAGCTGGCGTCTCTACCAGCTCCAACACCAATGTTAAAATGGCGTTTCCCGTCGCCCCTCCCTGCCGCGGGAGCGCCTATATGCTGCCTGCAGAGGGTTTAGAAGAGAATTTGAACCTCAGCCGCGCATGCGTATTGAAACGCTGCGGCCACTGCCGCCTATATTAAGTGGCCGGCTACGATTCGTAGACATGCTGTCTCTGCGGAGTAAACGTTTCTCATGCGATAAAATACTTTGAATTTACATATAACATGATCTGATAGAAGAACGAAACGAAGGATGATAGTTAAAGACACTTTTTATGTTATTTATTTATTTACTTGTCGTGCCCTTCTCAAGTGATGCGCTTACATACATACAGCGACTGGTGGTTCTTTATATACACTGGTGTCCAAAACTAAAGCAGCAAACCACTATTCCCCATCTTGTATCGAATACATGATATAAAGATACTAACTATATATATTCGTACATTTGTGTTCCACCGAAGATAGTTCTGCAGTCAGAGTACAAGCATGCAAATGATGGCTTCATGACACCTATAAAATGGGATAGCGTTTGCGGCGTAGTCCCACATCCATTTGCTGAATACACGTTAATAGAGGCACAGAGAAGACGCCTACTAGTAGAGATGTCTCCCGGTTAGCAGGGAAGGACAGACCTTGCAGCATGCACTGACATTCTACGGTGGCAAACAGCATACAGACGACTTCCGTAAAGTGGTCTTGTGTATCAGCACCTTCTATAGGAAATGCTGGCAGTATGCGTACTCCTGACAAATGTTCAAATGTATGTAAACGTAAGGGACCAAACTGCTGCCTAGATTTACAAACTACTTAAACTACCGCGCTATCCGTAGCATGTCGCCTTATATCGCCCGATCATTCCCGCGTGGTGACGGGTATTTACAGAAGTGAACGTCTCGAGTGGAATCGTCAACATGCCACCTGGACGATAAAAAATTGGGTCAATGTTTCAAACAAGGGGGTGATTCCCGAGAGTGATTCAAATGTTTGTATAGCTTATGGGACTTGACTATGGGGTCATCAGTCCCTAAACTTACAAACTAGCTAATACTAAGGACGGCACAAATATCCATGCCCGAGGGGGGATTCGAACCCCCGACCGTAGTGGCCGTGCAGACCGCGACTGGAGCACCTCAGTCCCCTCGGCCACCGCGGCCGGCCCCGAGAGTGATCCATGACTGACTGGTATCTGGACGGGATCCAAATATTGTAGGAAAAGTTATCGAGGAACATCCCGAAGTATGATGCCACTTGAATACCTGTTTAAGAAATTGTACAACTGAATCGGCAAGGATTAAACCCGCTCAGGTACCGTGAATAGGTCTTGTAGGCTTATGTGCAGTTGTTGCGTGGATCTGTGTACCCATATGTCATACTGATGGACGATAATGCTCAAACACAAAGAGCACCAAGCATGGGTGGTTGATTTTAGAAAAGGCCGATATTCCAAGAGTGGTGTGGCCTGTTCGTTCTCGTGACTTGAATCCCACAAACCGGTTCTTTGTTGCACTTTGGAGACGGTATGCATCGCGTCAGCGTTCACCATCATGTCTTGCTACTGCTGGCAATAAGAATGGGCATTACTGAGTCGATATGAGATCGATGAGCACTTACGCAGCGTGCCCTGTCGCTGACAGACCTATATTGCATTTTGACGTGGTCACATCCAGTATTGACAGAAAAGATGATACTAAAAGTTCCCAGAAGTCATCAAAAAAGACGCTGTTTTTAATCAAATCACGCCAAATTTAAAACAACTATAGAAGTAACTGAAATATCAAATGTGGCATAAAATGTATAATTATTTTTAACGAAATTGATACTGGTCATCAGTCACTACCTTAAATGAAGTTTCTTAAAACTTAAGATTACATTAAGTCCTCATCTTGGCTTCAAAATTCTTCAGTTCCTGAAGGTGATTGACTTCGTCCAACTGCTCCTTCGTCAGTATCAGACTGATGTACCTGGACGTTGTACCTACAAGACGATATCATGGGTACATAGCAATGACAACACATTTGTATGCGATTTAGCCTACTTCTTAATATGTATAAGAATCGAGTTTACATTTTCGATATTTATCTATTACACAATTTTAATTTCAGTATTCTCATGTGATTGAAAACCTCTCCACTTCTTCATTTGAATTAGGGGTACTTAACACCGAGACTTAACATCAGGCGAACAGAGGTAACCTCCAACACTTTTTTGTTGACATAAAAGTTTTCTGGGTGTAGTACCGCGTAATAATGTAAAATGGCTATTACTTTAATAACCGACGATTCGGGCACTGTTACAGTGACCTTCTGGATATCCTGCGTCGCTATATTTTCTCATTACTGTCAACTGTGACATTGCGTGATAATTTTAAAATCATCGATGTTGTAGGTGATTTTTTGGCGGAAGAGTGGAAACTTTGTTATGATGGGATACTGAGGTGGGAGGAGTGTATATCAGCCGCTGTCTATTGCTGCTTCCACGCCAGTATCCTATAATAACAAAGTTTCCACTCTTCCGCCAAAAAAATCACCTACAACATCGATGATTTTAAAATTATCACGCAATGTCACAGTTGACAGTAATGAGAAAATATGACGCGTAACAACCAGCTCACATCAGTATATCCAGAAGGTCACTGTAACAGTGCCCGAAACGTCCGTTATTAAAGTAACAGCCATGTTATATTATGACACGGTACTACACCCAGAAAACTATGTCATCTCACTCTGGCCGCGGAAGCTTACGCGATTACAACATCTTTTTTTTCTATTTCAACAAGTCATTTACTTTTCCGTGAGTGAGCTCCAAGTGTAATTCAACTGGCACATCATCAAGAATACAATTAATCGAACTGTGGAGCAGAAGAACGTCTATAGTTACTAAAAAGGTAAAGCAGTCAACAATTCAAAGATTGGTTTGAACACCACTGTGTTCCACTAGGATGGTCCTGTTTGGAGGTGCTATGCCGTTGCCTTCCTCCGAAATCACTTGCCCACCCAGTTGTAGGGGCACCTACAGTTAAACTTGGGTTCCGAACCACGGTGCTACTCGGTATTTTTCACATGAGCAATACTGTCAGAGGTAAAAGAAATGGAAAGTTACAGATAAAAATCCTAGGACCTGGTGGGGATCGATCCCGTAACTTTTGGATTTGTACCCTAGCACTCTACCACTGCGCAACCGAGGCGCACTCTATGGTTACTATGATATGTGAAACTCTCTCTAAAAATGTTTCAAAATCCGAATAATTTTTTTCCGGAAATTCACGATAGACAACATTGTAGGATAAATTTGTATGAAACAGTTAATAGGGAAAGTTTTCTCCTTTTAAACATGCTTCAAAGAATGACTATTTGATCTCAAATACGGTGATGAATCTGCGGAGATCACTGTAGAGTTTTCCTTGAAATGTCATGGTCCTTATGTTCGTGAGAGATGCGATTTAAATCACAAACTACAACTTTGACAGTCAGTTACGATCTAAAAGCCATGTATCATATCTTTTTTCCCACGTCAGAAAAACATCTGTTTCCATTCGGAGATTATAGAGCCTAACCACGACTATAGGGGAAGGTCGGGTAGCCCCGGACGGTGGGTAGCCGCGGACGTTTCAATTTCTAAGAAACCAAGCACGTTGCGCTGGCAAGACTGCTTCTGAAATGCGCGCCCTGTGGAGTAAAAACACATGCTAGTCAGTTGTAGCATAGGCACCGAGCGAGCTACTCGCAACGGTGAATTTTGTTAGCGCAAAAATTTTTCCTCGTTCCTGATTAACTTCGTTCGCGGTTTTCACCCATAAGAAGAGTTTTTGAAATTAGCATTTGATCTTGCAAAAGCTCTGAAAACCCCCCATAGATTTAATAAGGAGAAGGGTCATCGCCATATAAAAAAAAAGGTATAGAAGAGAGACAGAAAAGGAAATGCAATAAAAAGGACAAGCCGAAAAAACAAAAAACGCAAATGCACTAAAGAAACGTTCATGGCAAAGACAAATATTCAGTCTCTCCGAAGAGGATCAAGGAAAAGAGACAGAATGTATCACATGTGGAGAAATCTTCGAAGAAGACTGTATTCAGTGCTACAACTGCAAGGACTGGTTCCATGAAAACCGATTTTATGTAGATGCTTGAGATATTTATTACAATTGTATGTTTTCAAGGCCAAGAAACAGGTGGATTACCACTGAATGCTGTGTCCGGGGCTACTCTCAAAAATTTTTAGTGCCAATAAACTGATTCAAAAGTGTATTTAAGATAGTTCATAAAAAAAATATTATCTATGCTTATTTCTAAGTGATATGACTAAAGAAGTTACTGGTTTCATTTTACGATCAAAGTTAACACAGAAAAATTGTTTATTGTTGTTTTATTAGCAATTGATTTTTTGTGTCCGTGGCTACCCGACCTTCCCCTACTGCAGCTGAGCCACGAATCGCGCCTGTGTTAGAAGTGATATGTAAATGCTACCTCAACGTTTGGTGTTTGTTGCGTTTCATGAAGAGCGTCGGCGGCGCGGCGCGGTGGGCCGGACGAACTGCCGTGGGGGGCCACATCCGGCCTCGTGGTGTCGTGTGGAGCCCCTGCTCTGTTCTAGCTGCAGAGGAAGAGCCACTTGTGCGTGGCGGCAACACGAGGGCTGGCCGGTTCACTGCTCGCCCGGGGTCAACAAGGAGAGGCGCCTCACATGTGGGTCACCGATTTACAGCAAATTTTCCATAATCAGTTGTCTTTCAAGATATGCTTTTATACTCTAGATACACTTCGAAATTAATATCTGATGGACCTGTCTTCAGTAATGTAAATCAGGTATGAGGACAACATGTGAATGTGGCAATATGTCTATTGTGTGTTGTGCAGGGTGTGAGAAATATTTGTTTTGTTGTTGTTTTTATGATAAGTTTCACGCTACTTGCCGTGAGAACGCTGACGAAGAGACGACCATTAATTGTAATTACGTAATGAATAAAAGAATCCAAAACAAAATAAAGAAACAAAACACCCAAAAGGAAGGGCTCATCACATTGACAACTACCCCCGCAGGAAAAAAAAAAAAAAAGACATAACGCAGAAACTCAACAAACTGGTACACACTTACTTGGTATTTATCAGCTCAAACGTAACAGTTGTGATGCTCTGTACTTAGGACAGACCAGCAGGACATTTGAAACACGATATAAAGAACACAAACGATCATGGAAATATGGCAACAGCCATTCAACATTTGCAGAACATCTTAGACAAGAAAAACACTATCCCACCACCATAGAAATCGACATGCAAATAGTCAGATTTAGCAATAAGAAACACCTCCTGACCCTCCAAGAGAATTTCCAAATTCAAAAAGCATTAATACAAAAGAAACACAAATTAAATGACCAAGTAAACATTATTTAAACTAATAAAACACATAGTAGACAAAGGCAAACCTCCCCCACCCTCAAAACCACCACATAATACGACCACATAAGACAACAACAAATCCCTACCCACACATTAACACATGCAGAAAATCGGAATCTCTCTCTCTTTCTCTCTCTCTCTCTCTCTCTCTCTCTCTCTCTGTCACACACGCACAGACTCACACACACACACAGACACACATACACACACACACAGACAGAAAGTCGCTAGTTGAACTAAAACCATATTTATGAACACACAATACAAACAGAACATCGCAAAGTTGCTAGCAGACGCCTGTTTTGACAGAAACGAAACAAAAAACACACCTCACAGCACGAACCAAAGAACTCGAAAGCAAAGAACACACACACACACACACAGACACTAAACAAACAAAACAAACGACATACAGAGCCTGCCTGGCCACAGAAATGGCTATTTTTCAAAAACTTTTGTAAGAAGTGTTACTGTAAAAAAAGTGTAAATAGTGTAAATATAAGCAGTGAAAGCAAGTGGCAATGTGCTACAAATCACACATGAAGACGAAAACAAAACAAAATTCGTGAGTAATATTAATAGTCCAATTTATTCAGAATCAAAACAATCCAATTGCATGAGAACTGTTACCGATAGAATTTAGTAAAAACTCAAACAAATAATGTAATACAAACCATTTCTTGTACAGCTGACCACTGAAGATGCTGTAGAATAAAGCGAAACGCGTCTGGTCTAACGTAGATTAATTTACAGTTGCATAAGACAGTCCCATAACCTAAACAAATTGTATAACTGTAACTGCGGAAAACGAGGTAAAAAACGAAGAAATATGATATATTTTACTAGGGGGAAGATAGATACCTTCTACAGGAAAATAAAAGTGACATCTGGAGACAAGAAACGCAGCGGTATGAATATCAAGAACTCAAATGGGAAACCAGTACTAACAAAGAAAGGAGAGCTGAAAGGTGGAAAGAATATATAGAAGGACTGTACAAAGGAAATAAACTTGAAGGCAGTATTCTAGAAATGGAAGATGAAGTAGAGAAAGATGATGTCAAAGATATTATACAGCGAGAAGAATTTGACAGAGCACTAAAACATCTGAGTTGGAAATAGGCCCCTGGAGTAGATGATATTCCGTCTGAACTATTATCAGTGATGAAGAAATTGTTCCAGCTGGTATGCAAGATGTATGAGACAGGGGAAATACCCTCAGACTTCAAGAAGAATATAGTGACTCCAATACCAAAGAAAGCGAGTGCCGACAAATGCGAACATTACAGAACTATCAATTGAATAAATCATGGTTGCAAAATACAAACACGAAATTTATACTAACGAATGTAAAATTTGGTGGAATCCGATCTTGGAGAAAATTAATTCGTAATCTGGAGAAATGTAGAAACACACGAGACTAAACTCACATTAAGACTTACCTTAGAAGATAGATTAAGAAAAGCGTTTGTTGGTCCGGAAAAAGCTTTTGACAATGTTAACTGGAATACACTTTTCCAGGTTATGAATGTAGCAAGGCTAAAATATAGGGAGCGAAGACCTATATTCATCTTGTACAAAACCAGACAGCAATTATTAGAGTCGAAGGGGATGAAAGGGTCGCATTGGCTGGTTAGGGGGTAAGGGTAGCAGCCTTTCCTCAATGTTGTTCATTATGTACATTGAGCAAGCTGTGAAGGAATGCAAGGAGAAATTTGGAGAGGGAATTTAAAGTCCAGGGAGAGGGATTAAAAGCCATGCGGTCTGGTGACAACATAGTAATTATGTTAGATACAGCTAAGGACCTGGGAGAGCAATTGAACGGAATGGACAGTCTCTTGAAAGGAATGTATAAGATCAACATTAACAAGAGTAAAACGAGGGTAATGGAATGTAGTGTCAGAAAATCAGGCGATGCTGAAGGAATTACATTAAGTAATTAGACAAGAAAAGTACTAGATAAGTTTTGTTATTTCGGTAGAAAGATCATTTCCGATGGCCGAATTAAAGAAGATATGAAATGTGGACTGGCTATGGGAAGAAAAGCGTTTCCGAAGAAGCGAAATTTGTTAGCATCCAATGTTAATTCAAATGTTAGGACGTCCTTTCTGAAAGCATTTGTCTGGAGTGAAGCATTGTATAGGAGTCGAAAGTGGATGATAAGGAGTCAGACAAAAAGATAATAGAAGCTCTCGAAATGTGGTGCTACAGGCGAATGATGATATTTAGATGGGTGTATCACGTAACTAATGAGGTGCTCAACAGAATTGGGGAGAAAAGTAGTTTCTGGCATATCCTGACTAAGAGAAGGGAGACACTTTCTGAGACATCAAGCAATCGTCAAATTGGTGTAGTGTGTGGGGTAAAAATCTTTGAGGGAGACCGAAGGACGAATACAGTAAACAGATTCAAAAGGAAGTAGGCTGTCGAACGTATTCTCAGATGAAGAGGCTTGCACTGTACAGGGTAGCGTGGAGAAATGCATCAAACCAGTCTGCGGACTGAAGACCACAACAACAACAATAGAAGTTTTTTATTTTATTTATTTCTTGTTTTTATTATTTTTGCACTGTGTATGACGAAACATATGTAAACAGATAATACACTTAACCGAATATGGAAGTCAATTCTGGGCGCTCTACTTAATAATACAGCAAGAAAAGGTGTTACAAATATGAGAATATTATCAAATACATTTTAAAAAATTCCATCTATATCTATATGAGATACTCTGCAAATAACATTTAAGTGCCTGACAGAGGGTTAATCGAACCACCTTTATACTACTTATCTCCCATTCCACTCTTGAATAGCGTGAGGGAAGAAAGAACATCTGAATCTCTCCGTTCGAGCTCTGATTTCTCATATTTTGTTCTGATAATTATTTCTACCTATGTAGGTGGCAGTCAACAATATATTTTCGCATTCGGAGGAGAATGTTGGTGATTGGAGTTTCGTAAGTAGACCACGCCGCAGCGAGAAGCGCCGTTGTTGTTATGATTCCCATCCCAGGTCCTGTATCATTTCCGTAACGCTGTCTCCTCTGTATCGTGACAATACAAAACGAGCTGCTCTTCTTTGAACTCTTTCGATATCCTGGATCCACACTTTGACTGTCCAAGCTCTGGACCGATTTCCTTGAATTAAAAAACGAGATCCCATGACAATTAAAGTAACAATAGTAATAATACTTGCGAGATGACAACAAAATATCTTTTGGATAATAAATGTGTAACTTTATTGGAAAAAGGGGAGAAAAGTGAAAATTAACCATCATTTTCAGATAAGGGTTGCATGGGATTTCCATCGTTCGCTGCAAGCGTTGTTTCTCCCTCAACGCCATGTAATGTGTCTGCAATTTCGTTCCGTTTATCGTTCGATGGATTGGCACATCCCGTCAATCAGTCTCTTCCTTTCTTTCCATTGCAGGACTTCAAACGTAGTTTGGCATTCCCCAACTTTGTGGTGTGTTGATGAAAATACTTCGTAAATTATGAAACTTCGTAAATTATTTGCGAAGAGTTTTACGCACCTTGGTGTACGTCCAAGTACACACTGCGTACGTTTTGTAGATAGTACCAGTAGTCAAGGCATTCGCCGGCCGCGATGGCCGAGGGGACTGAGGCGCTCCAGTCACGGTCTGTACGGCCACTACGGTCGGAGGTTCGAATTCCCCCTCGTGCATGGATTTTTTTGTCGTCCTTAGTCTTAGCTAGTTCATAAGTAGTTTGTAAGCTTAGGGACTGATGACCCCGTAGTTAAGTCCCATAAGTTCTACAAACATTTGAATTTGATTTCAAGGCATGCCTTATCTCCGGTGCCGAGACGTAGTCGATGGTCATTCCTTTGATCCGTGTGATCCCATGACATTGCCGCGAATTATCCGACAGCACGCGTGGTGCAGTGGTTAGCATTGCAGATCGCTATGCTTGTGGTCTCCAGTTCAAATCCCGCCATGGGCAGAAAAAAATATCTTTGTATTTACTATTTCTAGAATGTTCTACATGTTCCTTATGTTTGATGTACCTGTAAGTTCCAGAAAATTCTTTCAATGTATAAATGGAGGAGCACTCCAAGCAGGAGTCAGTCTGCGCTGAGTATATGCTTGTGTTCGCAATAAACTTGTTTCTTAGTGAAAGTGTTGTCCTTTATTGACGACCAGCCTTCGAATTCCGGACCACCTGCAGTTTGCAACGTGACAATATTTTGCAGGGGGAAATTAATTATCGTCCGGGCTAAGCAGTCTTCGTCATTCACTCATTTCCGGTGTAACGCGAAGTTAAAAAGCTTTGATCTTTTGGGTCAGACACCAAACGCCGGACGTCGACGCACACGTGATGCGATGTTCATCGATGTCCAAGAGCTATTAGTCCGATACTGCGGAGTCGGTATTTCGTCGCTCTTTTTGCTGACTTGATACCAATGTACAGTTGGATACTTAGTTTCTATCAAGTTACGCGGAACAATCCGCAAAAGAACTGGTTTTTCTGGATCGAAGTGCGCCAAACATCGATCACTGAGCAATGCATCTTTTAACTGCTGAAATGCTCATTGACATGCAATGCAATGCAAAATCTTTAGCTGCTGAAAATAAATCTGGAAAGTCTTTCAACAGCTGGTCTACACTGTCTATAGCATCAAAACTGTTCTTGCGCAGTAAAACCAAAAAGATCAAAAGAATCTAAACTAAAAATATTCTCTCCTTCGTAAGATTTAAGCACATGAAATGTCGCTGTGAGCATTTGCAATCGGTATACTGTAGGTTGTGAACACTGTCTTAGTACAGGAATTTAATTGCCATTGTACGTTGTCAACCTTGTTTTAGCGCGAGAAAGCCATGGCGATCCTAACTGTTCAGAAGTTTCGCGACTGAGCAATGTGACTGATGTACCTGCGTCTAGTTGGAGTCGGCCGCGGTGGCCGAGGGGACTGAGGCGCTCCAGTCACGGTCTGCACGGCCACTACGGTCGGGGGTTCGAATCCCCCCTCGGGCATGGATATTTGTGCCGTCTTTAGTTGTAAGTAGTTTGTAAGTTTAGGGACTGATGACCCCGTAGTTAAGTCCCATAGACTCTACGAACATTTGAACATTTGTCTAGTCGGAACTTTATAGAAATGTCATTCACAAGCAATTTCACATACATTTTTCTGGCCTGAGACACAAATTGTGCTACATCAGTGTCCTTAATGTTATGAGGGGCAGTCACTGGTTTGCAAAATACTGCATTTATGGAATAAGTAATGTGTTGTCGCTGTTTGGGCCGGGAGGTCAAATTCTGTTTCATTTGCTGCAAGCAAACTGTTTGTATATGACCTTTCTTGCCACATGCATAGCATTTTGCTGTCCGGGACGGACAGTTCTGCCACTTGTGCTGCGAGAAACATTACAGGCAAGCCTTCACTTCCTTATTTTGCAAGGTTCCGTGTCTAGCAACGTGTTTACGATTTGTGCGGGCAGGCAGAAGTACACGGTGTTTGATCCCGTACTGGTCGGTGCTTGACGTGACACTACACAGTGGAATAGAATCAAAGTTTTCCGCCGCCGCGGCACTTGTATCGTACTGTTCCAAAATCTGTTCTACTTAATGGAATGACGGATCTGATATTTTTAGAATCTGTTCCCTAAGCCTACCATCAGGAATATTATAGACAATTGCGTCACGCAACATGACATCTGAATACAAAGCTCTACACAAACATTTAAATGTTCACTTCCTAGTGAGACCTTGCAGATCTGTTATCCACTGCCTGTATGTTTGGTTCAGATTTTTCTTACGTCTGAGAAACTGATACCTAGCAGCCACTACACTGATTTGCTCTTCATAATATGCCATGAGGGATCCTATCACTGAATCGTAAGAAAGTTCAGATGACTCCACGGTGGGAAACAGTTTTTTCACAAGGCGGAACACTGGGGGGGGGGGGGGGCGGGGGGGGGGAGGGGGGGGGGCTACACAGGATAACAGAAAATGAAGTTTGACAGTAAGTTGTATACCGTGCACTGTGGCGTAGGTTTCAGACAGTTGTAGCCAGTCTGACCAGTCCTTTTACGTCATATTGTCGGAATGAAGGAATTACTGGTGGCGGTGGCTGCTGCAGTAGAACTTGCATATTCTGAGACACAGGTGCGGGCAGAAGCTGTTGCACAGTTCGCAGTAGAGACGCAATTTGTTGGCTCGAAAGTGAAACATTTGCATTAGCTGCTGTGCATCAAGAGCAGGAAGCTGCGGCGGAGTGGCAGTGGCAGGGTTAGTAGCATTAGCCACTGTGCAAAAGTAATACAAACAAATAGTGCAAAAATATAGAAATTTACTCGTTACCCTGCAATAGAAACAAAAGATTATTTGCTGGATCCGCCGAGACCTTTAATAAAACAAAATTAATAGCGCAGCATACTTTCCGACAATATTTCGTCGTAATCTGGTTCTTCGTTGTCATCGTCGCCATTTGTTGTGACCTCTTCGCCTTTTGTTGTTTCCTCATCCCGGTTCGGTTTTCAGGAAAGGTACTGGTGCAGGAATCGATGACAACTGTAACAACAATTCAGATTAAAAATACAAGTTTTATTGACCGAATATTATAATACCAAACTTTAGAACATATGTTTCTTTTCTCCTCTCATGACATCGTCCGTATGATACTAGTTGTGCTGAGACCTAGTGACTGCTAGTACTGTTCTAATACTGACTTCGTAGCTGACTAGTAAAGGCAGAGTTCTGAATAGTAACTGATGGGCTGTCCAGACGTACGTTGGTCCAGATATAACAGCTTGTTGAGGGCGCGCATCTTCGGTTACTCCCTCTAGGATGCGCGGCGCCTGCTCGCGATTGGCTTTCGGTCGATCGTTGCCTCCTCCACGATCGTTCTCTTATGTCTGTCGTGTGGCGCTGACTTTATGCTAGAACAGTGCAAGTCTGCTTCTAAGTGTTACTTGTATTTGCGTGTACATTGTGACAGCACTGTTTGACCCTGTCCTGTTGAGTAGGCAACTGACTGTCGCACCCATGCCAACTTTGCTACCTCACTACCGGCCCCCTTAATTAAGTTGTTGCGGACCGTTTCACGGTGAGAAATGCCGGTACAACAATTATACTTTTATTATTAATATTATTATTATTTTTGTCCAAAATGTTTGCAAAAAACAAAAACAAAAAACAAAACATAAAACTACACGCAAATCTAAAGTGATCCGTAAAACACAGCAGATTACGGTTCTAAGGCATAAAGTACATACGTTTCGTCTGAAGCATTTGCTTCGTTAGCTACACTTCGTGTTGTAATCCGAGGATTCGAAATGAATAAACAGTTATAATTTACAACATGTCACTCCCCTTGACGATACATTGGCACCTGGTTCTGTACCGCTTTCCTGAGAGGTTACGACAGGCCAGTATTTCACAGATGCTTATTGAAAACCCCATTCGCAACGTAGCATTCCTGTGAAATATCGAACATGGTCTACACGACGCGACACCGTGGCCGTGGCTCGAGGAGACCGCTACGCTACTTTTCAAGCACACTACCGTCAACTTGAGTACACGTAGTGACACATATTTTGAATAACTTTCTACAGAGGAAAGAAACATAACTGCGAGAATGTCTGCGCATATTTTCTTTTGCGGTGGACCACGTCTCCACGGCTTGTTGAGACTTGCGGGTAAACCTTATGTTTTAAATATCCACTCCCCCCCCCCCACCGGAAAGAAATCCGGTGACGTCAAATCAGAAGAACTAGCGGATCAACTAATAGTACTACCTGTGCCGATCCACCGGCCAGTGTAAACATGGTCTAATATTTCTCGCCATTCAGTTCCGTAAGGCACTGGGGAACCGTCATGTTGAAACCACATACGTTGTGGATCATCCGGGGAAACATCGTGGAATAGTATTGGTAGCTGTTGTTACAAAAACTTTTAGAAATTTACGCCCAGTCAACGTCATGTCGAAAGATATGGACCAATGAGTCTGTTCCCCATGACTTCACACCATACGTTAACCGACCGAGGACGGTGATGGTCAACTTGTTTACGCTCCGATAATGGGTGTTACGCCGGTTAACGCTCATCAGAAAATTGTAAAGTGTAGTTCGTTTGTATTTTTTGATGTGCTCATTGACATAACATTAACCGATTATGGAAATCATCCCCACGAAGTTCTTGATGTAGTGACACAGTATGGATGATACTTACGACGGTGCAATATTTTGACAATACCACCTACGGACGTACCAAAATCGCGATATCACTGCCAAAGGCTTATCCGTGGGATGAGGTGTACAGCTGCTATAATACAGCTATTTCATTACTTTGTAACACGGAAGCTTCGTTTCCTGTTGCCGGTCTGTTAGTTGCTATCAGACGTAAGGCGTGCACAATATTGCAGAAGAACGAACTAGAGCGAACATTCTGCGGAAAACGCTCGGCATCCGAGGCAATGTCAGCCTCCTGCCATCACCGTAAATCAGGATCATTTCAGTTTTTTCTTCTGCGGTTGCAACGTCAGTCGTCCGCTCGGTCGCCTGCTCTACAAATGACAGCTAGGTGTGCAGCCAACAAATAGCGCGCGACTAGCGTAGCGTTTACAGGTGCTCTTGCTTTACGTCTGCGCGATACGGGAGATCCGGTTGCAGTGTACTGCCTTTATGATGCGTCGTAGTTCACAATACGACCACAGTGGCTCGTCGAGTATTCCCCGTTTCTAAATGTCGGAGGAATATAACGTTGCGGATTGAATTTCCAATTACATGTTACGAAATACTGGCATGCTCTACCCTTACAGCATGGAGGAGGAGACTCAAATCCCATCGGATATTCGAGAGACATTGAGAGGTATGTTTTAAATAAGGATTGTGCATCTATTTCAACTTCTCCCATTCTAGTACTAACTATGGAGAAACAAAACCATATGTACGTCTTACAGTAATCTGAAATAAAAAGCGGGTATCCCCGTGGTGGATTTCAAAATTGTCCTGTCAACCACGCTCGGGAGGGGGTGGGGGATCGTGGGATGTCTCCCTCCAAGACAAACAAATTTGAATTCTAACTTTTTATGATCGGATGTTTAATTATCGAGTTACTTCAATTTCAGTCAAAATGAACACCCTTTCCATTGTCACGGCAGAATAACCATGTGCTCTAAGGCACCTTACTACGGAATGCGCGGCTGTTCCTCGTTGGAGAAGTGAGTCCTCCCTCGAGCATTGTGTGTGTGTGTGTGTGTGTGTGTGTGTGTGTGTGTGTGTTTTCCTAGGTATTACTTTAATTAGTTTGTACGTCTAGGGACTATTGAACACTGCAGTTTGATTCCATAGCTTTATAAACATTTCAATTTGAATCCTGCACACTGTTTTCACAAAACTGCCACCATCAAGCAAGTGTTGTACGAACATCTACCTGCTGCTTGTTACAAAAATCGTCAAACAAAGAGATGGGTTCTTCACAAATAGAATTTATTGTTGTTTGCCTGGAATATAAAAATGTTCAAATGTTTGTAATTCTATACGACCAAACTACGTTGGGCATGAGTCCCCACTCTTGCAAACTACTTAAACTAAGTTAAACTAAACTAAGGACAACAGACGCATCCATGCCCGAGGAGGATTCGAACCTCCCATGAAATACAGCGTGAACTGATACTCCATCAAAACGTACGTTAGCAAGAATAAAAAAAAAAAATGGTGGAATTTTGTACAGCTAAGGGACCAAACTGCAGTAATCATCAGTTCGTAGACTACTACTAGACAACTACTAAAACTAATGACATAAATGTTTTCTGGGTGTAGTACCGCGTCATAATGTAAGGTGGCTATTATTTTAATAACCGACATTTCGGCCAACGTTACGATGGTCTTACTTGTGGGTATACTGATGCGAGTTGGGTTTTACGCGTCACTATATTTTGTCATTATTAACAACTGTGACATTACGTCACAACTTTAAAATCATCGATGTTATTGGTAATTTCTTTGGTAGAAGAGTGGAAACTTTGTTATGATAGGATACTGAGGCAGAAAGATTGGGGATCAGCCGTTGCTTATTTCTTCTTGCATATGATTGGTAGTCATCGGTGAATGAGGTGAGGGCTTCCGTTTCTCTCCTGCCGTCGGCGGGCCGCGCGGCGGCAGTTGCTTGCTGGTGACGCTGGCGTGTTGTGTTGTCAGTGCGGCCTATTTGGCTGTGATGCCTGGTAGCCAGGAGGGGACAAGCCTGAGTCCATATCCTCTGTTCAAGTTATTAGGATGTCAGATCATACGTAAAATATGGAAGCAGAGTCTCATAATTACAAATTAATCTATGGGATAATTTATTATAAACAATTATCACTTACCATACTATTTTTGAAATTGGTGATTTTCACATCATAACCATAGGATTACAACACAGCAGACCCACTTCTAACCCCTTTTAGGACAATCAATTTAGCTTGACCTTGTAAAATACAAACTATAACGTATTTTAGATAATTATATCATTGACTATAGCTGCATCACCGCACATCGATAACACTGCAGAAGCAGTATAATTTATCTTCACTACACCAACAGAGAGCTCGTAAGGGTCATCAACACGGACCACGTTTCGTGCGATTCGTTACAACACAGAGGTGATTCACGTTTGTAGAAATGCATATAGATGCTTATTAGTATGGTAGATGCTTACAGATACTTACTAGTATGGTCGATGTATATGCATACTTACTAGTAGGGTTGTGACGTATTTAACTCTTCTGTTAGTGGTGTTTACTTTACGAATGGATGCCTCTCCGTAGCGTAACGGTTATGCTTGCTGTGGTAAATTACTCAAAAATGTTCAAATGTTTGTAAATCTATCGGACCAAACTGCGTGGTCATCAGTCCGTAGCTTACAGACTACTTAAACCTAGGTAAACTAACCTACGGACAACACACACACCCATGCCCCAGAGAGGACTCGAACCTCCACGGCGAGCAACCGCGCGCTCCGCAGCGAGGCGCTTTAGACCTCTCGGCTACTCCACCGCGGCCGTAAATTATTGTTCTCCGGTCAAGAAGCATCGAGTTCAATAAACCCTATAGTTTAGGTGACTTAAAACGAACTAGTTACCTTCGTAGGAAGGTGTTTTTAATCGTATGTTCAGTTTCTAAAGGACTTTCTCGGTATCCGATAAAAATTTTCGGGTGTTGCATTAGTTCGAAATGGTGTAGACTATTTTGCATTGCTGATTGTAAGAAATGTGTGTATGTCAATCATTTTATCATTTTTACGAAGTAATAGGCAGTGATACAGATGTTTATTGAGAGTATTGATTTGTTAGAAGGGGTAAAAACGATGGCTACCTTTGCCAGAGTGATTGTAAAACGCACCAGGTATGTGGTCTAGTGACTGTTAGAAAACGTTTCAGAAATACTATCTGATGGACTATGCAATACAAAAAGAAGCAGGATCATTCGGTTGGATGTTCAGGAGGGATCCACTAACAGATGCAGTTGTTGGGTGTATGCAGAGATTGTCGCATGCTAGTCGGGTTATAACTTAAGTAAATAAGAGCTGGAATGTCTAGATTGTTGTAGGTTAGTGTTGACTGCAGGTGTAATCCTGTCACTGTGTTGGCAATGGTTGTTGTTACAGGCGCTTACAGAGAGTGCCGCAGGCTAATTGGGTTAGAATTTACGTAAAAAAGTTTGAAATACTCTAAATAGGGATGCAGGGTCTGATTCTAGTTGTGGATGATGTTGCGTTGCGATAGAACTCTAAGGAAGTCAAGTGAGGATTATGTTTTCTGGTTGTATAAACTTTGCACTGTGTGCGTTACCTGATATTTCTCAAAAGCATTACCTGTTTCATTGTATGTTGGTGGTGTTTACGATTGGGTCATTTATGTAGCGTAGCGGAGATGCTTACGGTTGAAAATTATTATTGTTTTATAAATCTATAGTTTGGTGACAAAAGTGGCCTAGTTGCAAGCAATGGAGTGTGTGTGTGTGTCTAAATGTTCAAATGTTTGTATAGCTTATGGGACTTAACTACGGGGCCATCAGTCCCTAAAATTACAAAGTACTTATGAACTAGCTAACACCAAGGACAGCACAAATATCTATGCCCGAGGGGGGATTCGAACAGCCGACCGTAGTGGCCGTGCAGACTGACTGGCGCGCCGCAGTCCCCTCGGCCAGTGTGGGTGTGAGTGTGTGTGTGTGTGTGTGTGTGTGTGTGTGTGTGTGTGTGTGTGTGTGTGAGTGTAAGTGTTGCGAGTTACTGTTAAAGAGGGAAATATGCGTAGTAAATTCGACAAATTCATCACTGCAGGCCATGGAGATAACGCTAAGTTAATATTTCTCCTACGTGGCGGCAGTGTTGTGACAGCACAAGTAATACTAGAGAAACTCAGCAAGGACGAACTGGAGAACATCTCCTGGAAATATGCTCATCCTGTGGCTATATTACAACAGTTTTGTGTATGTGACTTCTATCTCCTGGATTTGAACATCTCTCAATATTTCGCAAGGAATATGGAAATGTGCGAGTACCAGGTATCCACCCGTGACTTTGGCATGTAAGGAGGTTGTACAGGGACCAGCAGCGTGAGTTTGGACAATGATAAGACAGTTGATATCGATTACTTAACGTGGCTGACGTGGAATTCCGAGTAAAAATATACAATAAATTTGTCAAATCACTAGTTGTGGTGTCGATAAAGTTATCGGTAATCACATTATCGATTTTATGAAGCGGCCAGACAGCCGTTTGCGGGAGACTTTTACTTCTTCGTTGGGTATAGACATGGCATTACAAGGTTTGGAGGCTACAATATACAATTACCGAGTGGATAATAAGTGTTTTAAACAAGAACCGACAGTATTTACAAAGTATACCCCTGTAAAGTTTGTTATTCCCATCCACATGTTGGTGGCTAACAAATGCCTTAGAGAACAGAGTTTAATAGTGGCCTGCAATTTCTTTACTAGGGTAATAAGAATACCCAGAAATTGACTGGTGTGCGCGTTACTTTCCCAGACACTAAAGACCAAGAAAAGATTATAGAATATGTTCTGTCAGCTTTTACTTTCAATTGTCTAGCTGTAAATTACGTAGAGACTCGTATTACTGGCTCCAGCAAGGACGATATAAGTATTACGCAGAAGAGCTACATTAAAGCAGGAGAAACATATTTCTCCAGTCTAGAACATCATTCTCCACAGTGCCTCCAGATACAGATATCGCCGAATTAGGTCTGGTACTTACAAACAATGTCATTCCACAAGTCCACAGTATCACACAGACTTAAGCCATTCCCTATTAAAGAAACTACACCACCACATGCATTTAATGTCTTAAGTGCACGAAAAAGAAAACTGGAAATACAGAAGATCGAAGCCAAAAAAAAGGAAACTCGAATATATGGCTATATCAACTGGCATATAGGACTAATACAAATTAATGATGGAGAAAGAAGAAGTTATTGCAGATGTCCAAGCCAGTACATATGGCTTTAAACAGAGGGTGTGGAGAAATATGGCCATGACTGGGACTTATAAAATATTTGCATTTAAAGCAAGCTGCCAGGAAGATTGGACACGCATTGGTGTACTGGTCGAATTTTGCGGAACGCAGGATGTATTCTACATTAAAGGACCCATGAGAAACGTATTTGTAAAAATGCATTCCCATTTGGATTTTCTTAAAAAGAATGGATACATTGTATCCAAATGTCGTGGACTGGTTGTTGTCCATCTACCTGCAGAGAAGTCATTTGTGGAGTTAAATACCGATGGAATAACAATATTTAACAAGCATTCATTTGCGGAAGTCGTAAACCTAGACTTCCATACAGAATTACCAGAGGATTGTGTACCAGAAGAGTTGGCGATGTACACACAGGGGGAAAGTGCAGGACTGGTTATTAAAGCCAGTCCGATAAATATTGTAAAGACTTGAAACATCTCGAAAAGAATCGTTTGAAGTGTTTGGTCTCTCCTCACGCCAGAAGATGTGTGCTTTCCCTTTGCGATGTTTAGTTTTAGCAAGAAGATGTGTACTGCTTTAGTATTTGCGTTATGTAGGAAATATAAAACTAGATCCAAATTCTCTGGTTTAGAAGAATTGTCGGAGGCACAGAAAGCCATAAAATAGGTGGGTCACAGGAAGATATGACGATACGTACTGGAGTTAGGAAACTTGCTGTATCTGTACCTGTCGAAATACAGGTTGGGGGGAGGAAATAAAAGACACCGATACATCGATCTAAGGAAATATCGTTGGACAATAGGGTTTCGAGGGTTAAAAAAAATTAAAGTAAAATAAAATTAAAAAATAAACTTTAAATTCCAAGGAAGTGCGGCCTAGAAGAGCAGGATGTGTGTTGATTAGTTCTCTTTCTGTCTGAGACCAGGAGGGCTGTTGAACAGTTCCATACCGCACTTGCAGATCTATATTTAGACGCACAATGGCAAGCCGCAGGTATAACGGCGGTTGACTGACAGACTGGGCAGGTAGGTTCAAATGTTCAAATGTTTGTTAAGCTTATGGGACTTAACTACGGGGTCATCAGTCCCTAAACTTACAAACTACTTATGAACTACTTACAAACTAGGACGGCACAAATATCCATGCCCGAGGGGGGATTCGAACCCCCGACCGTAGTGGCCGTGCTGACCGTGACTGGAGCGCCTCAGTCACCTCGGCCACCGCGGCCGGCGGGCAGGTAGGAGCTCTCATCGTGTTGCGGGCACAATGGACACCTAGCTGTATTTACGTTACAGTCAGTCGTTTTTATTTTTAAAACGATATTCTCCACTAGGCGGTTCGTTGCTCCGAGGTGTTTATCGCATGTATTGAAAGAATTTCGCGATTTCCATAAGTAAATTCGAATGTTTTTATCAACAATATGTCTTCTGCTGTTGTTGTGTTACATGTGAACATGGAAAGAGTGTTTTTTAAGATGGGCACACAAGTTCGTTTTTTGATTTGTGGTGATTGTTACCGTTACATCCCGTTTATTATCTAATGTGTGCTATTTTTCTTTCTTTTTTTTATCACCTCTGTCGGCTGTTGCATACATAATCTAGACGAAGAGCATGTTTGGTGACATTGTAAGTACTTGCGTACATACCTGTGACAGATGAAATACCTGGCTTGCATGCTAATTTTGCATACCATACAAGTTGTGATTGTATTACAATACCTAACAGAGTGTATTAAGATATAGTACACAGTTATATTGCCCAGACACCTTAGGTGGCGAACGACTTCCATAAAACGGAACTTTTCTTTTTTTGGATAGTCCCAAATGTTTGACTTTGGTTATAATTGTTTCAAAATAATTGTCGCTTAATGTACGTAGTTTATACAACACAGTACATACCTGTAGCATTACAATGAATTTCTTTATGCCACATTTACCTGCAAATTGCGTTCCATACGTGTTGTAATTAGGGTTCGTTGTATTACTTTACCTAAATTGCATGAAGCGATTCCGAGGAAACGAAATGTACTTCCGGAAATTGTTAATGCAAAAATAGGTTGCCACAGATTATACGCAAATTAGGAAACCTAACAAAGTGTATCAAGATGTAGTATACAATTATTTTGCCCAGATGTCTAAGGTGGAAACGACTTCCGAAAACGATTTTTTTTTTCATTTTTAATGTAAACATACTTACCACCGAATTGTCTCATGTTACAGGTAATTCTTTCCGAGAGAAAATGAAATGAACTTTATGGTAAATTGTTAATGCAAAAACATAGGATGTCGCAATTCATTTGATGTGTAAATTAGGATTTTTTTTTGAAAAAAAAAATAAATAAATAACAGGGTCTGTTGGTGTAGGCTGGCGTACCTGGCGGCAGGCGGTGGCGGTTTGGGTAGGGTGGTGGGGGTGGGGCAGCCCAAGTGACCGGTTGTGGAGGCGGTTCTCAGAAGGACAAGTTGTTTACAAACCTCTTATGTTAAGTGCAAGTACATGTTGATGTTATCAGTCATTATTCCCGGGAATTGCATTGTCCAAATTGCTGTTACTTGTTATCTGTCATTCGTTCTTAAGAGTATCATTGTCCTACTAAGTGCAAGTGCATGTTCGATGTCAATCCTCCTTTCCTTCCGGCAAGTGCATTATTGTTCGTCGGTGGAAGGGTGGGGGGGAAGTAATGTTACATCGGGCAAGTGGCAGAGGGTAGAGGGGAGGGGGTAATGGTACGTTACATAGTGCATTGTGGGTATTCTGATTCTCAATCGCCATTACCCTACTACTTATGCTGGACGTGTTTTATTACTGGCGTTGCCTAATGGCAGTAGTTGAGAATGAGATAATGTTATCCCGAAACATGCTGTAAAGACATAAAATTTTGTGTTAGTTACAAATGGTTCTCGATTTGTCTCTAAACTTACGCAAACAGTTCTACGAGTACGATGGGCTCAAAAAAAAAAAAAAAAAAAAAAAAAAAAGGAAGCTTAGGATTTAACGTCCCGTCGACAGCGTGGTCATTACAGACGGTGCTTACGCTCGGATTTTCGGGGAAGGATGTGGGAGGATACCAGCCGTGCCCTTTGAAAGGAACCATCGCGGCATTTCCCTGGAGTGATTTAGGGAAATCACGGAAAACCTAAATCTGGATGGCTGGAGGTGGATTTGAACCACCATCCTTCCAAATGCGAGGCCACTGTCTTACCACTGCGCCATGTCGCTCGGTGGGATCAAAACAGATTATGCAGAGTATATTGCTTAGTTTGTGAACAAAATAAAACTGGAGCCAAATTTTGCTATGGGGTGTCACTCATCCTCCTTTCCACTCCCCGCACTGTTTAGAAGCACATCACCTGGTTTTGGATACCATTTGGGTGCCCCCAAGGCTCACACCCCAATTTGCCTCCACCCACCCCCTCCACCCTACCCGTAGATCCGGCTATGTAAAGGAGAGCGCATCTCAAGCTCGCCAGCTCGTCCAACCACGTTCTGGTCAATGTCAACATCACCTTCCTCTTACGGCGAGAACAGATTAAGGTTATCAGACCAGCGTGGAAGTTCTCTGCGACTTTCTCGGCCATTTAGTCTCTCGTCCAGAAGGTAATTAACGCCTGTTCGAAATAGAGCCTGCGGCATCTGATCCTCATGTCATCACTGCAACACTTTTTTTTCTTCCAGCAGCGAATAAAAAAGGAGCTCCCATATTTTGATTAAAAACGCTACGTAATGAATTTAGCGTGAGGCAGGTAATTGGTGTTAGCGTCGATTACTGGTTTAACGCAGATCAAAAGTTAATTTGGGCGGGCGGCGCCGGTCCAGTCGGCCTGGCTGGGCGCCGGTCGCCGCCTGCCCCCTCGTCAGAGTCGGCGGCGCGAGTAATGCCAGGGGCGGTGTTTGTACAATCAGCGACGGCTGTTTGCGCGCCTCCTGTGCGTGAAAAACAGCGCGTGTGACCGGCGCGACACAAGCGCAGCGCAGGTGGGCGGCGTGGCGCGGGCAGCCGGGCAGGACACGGATCAACGGCGGTCGCACTGTGCGCGCAGCCAGCCGCGGCCGCAGCCGGTGGGTAGCCAGGGAGCCGAGGACTGAAGGTGGGTAGGAAAGCCCATAAGCCGAGCCGTGTCCTCCAGCAGTATTACAGCGAGTTTCAAGAGAAACTATTCGCAATTCAATTGTACAATTTATTGATGTCGTGGGGAGCTATCAAGAATGGGGTCCCACAGGGTTCGGTCTTAGGTCCTTTACTGTTCCTGATATACATTAATGACTTGCCATTCTACATGGATGAAGGTAGTTCTTTTTGCTGATGATACAAGTATAGTAATCACACCGAAAAAAAACCAAGAACTTACTGATGTAGTCGTAAATAATGTTTTTCAAAAAATTATTAAGTGGTTCTCAGAAAATCGACTCTCATTACATTTTGATAAAACACAGTATTCAGTGTGAGTCACCTAACATTACCGCTGGATACATTTCGTAAACCACATCAAATACTGACGAACCGATTCCACAGACCGAACGTGAGGAGAGGGGCTAGTGTAATTTGTTAATACAAACCATAAAAAATACACGGAAGTATTTTTTAACACAAACCTACGTTTTTTTAATGGAACCTCGTTAGTTTTGTTAGCACATCTGAACATATAAACAAATACGTAATCAGTTCCGTTTGTTGAATTGTAAAAAGATAATTACTTCCGGAGATATTGTAACCTAAAATTGACGCTTGAGTACCACTCCTCCGCTGTTCGATCGTGTGTATCTGAGAGCACCGAATTAAGTAGTGATCCAAAGGGAACGGTGATGTACCTTAGGTATACAAGAAACTAGAACAGCACATTACGTCCACATGCTAACACCTTTACTGGTCTTTTTCTCTGACGCACATGTACATTACCATAAGAGGTGAGGTACACGTACACACGTGGTTTCTTTTTCGAGTTACGGAGTGGAATAGAGTGTGTCCCGACATGTCAGGCCAATAGATGTTCAAAGTGGTGGCCATAATTTGCTGCACACAATTGCAATCTATGGCGTAAATAATGTCATACACGCCACAGTACATCTGGTGTAATGTTGCCGCAGGCTGCCACAGTACGTTGTTTCATATCCTCTGGGGTTGTAGGCACATCACGGTACACATTCTCCTTTAGCGTACCCTATAGAAAGAAGTCCAGAGGTGTAAGATCAGGAGAACGGGCTGGCCAATTTATGCGTCCTCCAAATCCTATGATTCGCCCGTCGAACATCCTGTCAAAGGTCAGCCTAGTCTTAATTGCGGAATGTGCAAGTGCACCATCATGCTGATACCACATACGTCGACTCGTTTCCAGTGGGACATTTTCGAGCAACGTTGGCAGATCATTCTGTAGAAACGCGATGTATGTTGCAGCTGTTTGGGCCCCTGCAATGAAGTGAGGATCAATGAGGTGGTAAACATGTAGAACTGCAACGCATTCTCTGTTAATGCCCATTGACAGAATTGCACTCGATGATTAAAGTCATCACCATGTAATTGCTGATGTAGCGACACATGAAACGGGTGAAAGGTGATGATGCAGTATGCACATGACACTACTTTGACTTAGTCCACCGGCTCTCGCAGTGTCCCACCCTGCAGGCTTCAGCTGCATTTTGTCGAAACTCGCCATAGATGAGGATCATCTCTGCCTTTTAAGAGTCCGAATACACCATGGTCACAGTTCCTACAACACTACACCATCACAGACGTCTGGTAACACAGCGTACTACAGTTAGTCTGCGTGCAAAGACGAATGCAGAATAACAATAGCAGCAAGCGCTACATGCGGACACTGCGACAGCTAGACCAAACCACAACAGTGCACTACAGCCACACCCGTAAACACGGTCGTCATCGTAAACATGTCCCTGCAGATGCTGCTCGCCGACCGTGGCCCGTGTTTGTTACAACACGCAACTGAACGTCGGAGGTTTCACGCGTCAACCTTAGGTTACAATATCTTCGGATGTAACATTTTACAATGCAACAAACGGCACTGATTACGTATTTGTTTATATGTTCAGATGTGCTAACAAAACTAACGGGGTTCCATTTTAAAAACTTAGGTTTGTGTTAAAAACATACTTCCGTGCATTTTTAATGGTTTGTATTTACAAATTACACTAGCCCCTCTCCTCACGTTCGGTCTGTGGAATCGGTTCGTCAGTATTTGATGTGGTTTACGAAATATATCCAGCGGTAATGCTAGGTGACTCACCCTGTATACAGTTCCGTAAAGTAAACGGCCTGCAAAGCGCAGGCAAAGCGCATTGAGGCGCTATGCTCCGATGCGCGAGGCCGTTCGAATCCCCCTCGAGCATGGATGTTTGTGACGTCTTTAGTATAAGGTAGTTTATAAGTAGACTGTAAGTTCAGGGACTGATGTCCCCGCAGTTAAGTTCCATAAGCTTGACAAACAGTTGAACTTTTGTTTTGAATGGTACAACTCCAGTAATAAATATAGACTTTGAACAGACGTCTGTAGATAAGGTAGAATTTCCAGAATTTGTAAGTGTCTGCATTGATGAGAGATTAAACTGGAAGCAACACATTGATGGTCTGCTAAAACATTTGAGTTCAGCTACGTGTGCTACTAGTGTTATTGCAAATTTTAGCGACAAGAATCTCAGTAAATTAGCTTACTATGCCTGTTTACAATTACCGCTTTCATATGGCATCATATTCTAGGGTAATTCCTCATTAAATAAAAATGTATTCATTGCACAAAAGCGTTTAATCACCACAGTTGTGCGACTGTCAGTAAAAACGCAGTACTTTATTATTAACGGAAAATCAATGAATAAAACAGAAATGATTATGGCGTTCCCCAGGGCGTTCTCGTGGGCCCCTATTGTTCCTTAAAAAATGTTCAAATGTTTGTATAGCTTATGGGACTTAACTACGGGGTCATCAGTGCTCAAACTTACAAACTACTTATCAACTAGCTAATCCTAAGGACAGCACAAATATCCATGCCCGAGGGAGGATTCAAATCCCCGACCGTAGTGGCCGTGCAGACCGTGACTGGAGCGCCTCAGTCTCCTCGGCCACCGCGGCCAGCATTGTTCATTATTTTTATAATGATTTAGGAGACAATGTGAACAGCTCTCGTTGTTCGCGAATGATGCTGTCATATATCGGTTAGTAAAGTCACCAGAAGATGAAAGACAACAGCAAAATGATTTAGATAAGATATGTGGACGGTGTAATTTGCTGTTTCAAATGATCAGGAAGAGTGGCATTCAGTGCACGAATAAAAGCGGATGAAGAAATATTGTCGAAAGGCATTTTATCAAACTGGTAACAATTACCAAAGCAAAGAAAAACAGTGTATTTTCTACAGAAAGTAGATCTGAGATCCAACGTAGACGAAGCTTTGACACCATGAAATTTTTGCAAAAGTTCTTCCAGGGTTTGAGGACGGTCAGTTTTTGGTAAAATGATGGTATTAATCTGTCTAGAATCAAGCACCAGCCGAATGGATGTATCTTTTTTCTCAATGATATGGAGAGAATTATTGTATGAACAGACTGCTGGTTCTATCACACTCTCTGTATGCCTAAGCGATTGGGTAAGGAGGTACGAAAAATTTATTATGCTCTTTAACCTTGAATTCATAAAAAAAACATTTTTATGGTACCATGTGAATTAACAGATACTCGACAATATTTCCGCAAAATATCAAACAATTACTTCTTATCTTGTTCCGAAGCACCTTCAACCTCACCATGTTTATCGTAAATTATGTCAGAAAGAGAGCATGTTTGTTTTGTCTCTAAATATTTGTCCGTTATATCATCAGAGTATGTATTAGATGTAGATAAAAATTTCACACAGCTGACACCTTCTTGTATAATAATCCAATCTTCGAATCTTCATTGAACATGTTCACCAGTCAAAACTGTGACGTGAGTAACGTTGAAATCTAAGACTGTACTCCATCAGAAAATCAACACTTAGTGTTAATTGAGTAGTTAGCAAAGAAACAATCAACAAATTGTCAGAACAAAGATGACCTTGACAAAAGAAATCTACACGTGTTTGGCGCCTAACTTCGACAGCTTTCCCTGAAATAACACCACGAATTTTAGTACACTGCAACGGTAAAGTAGGACAATTAAACAAGATTTTGCATTTCTTAAAGCTGGCTTCACTAATTACGGAGACTGGGCTACATGAATCTAAAACAGCTGAAAGATTGACTTGGCCAATTTCAACAGATACCACAGGATGAATCGGAATGTTTAAACAATATACTTTTTCTTCTAATAAAGCATCTTTCATATCCTCAAACTGCACAATATCCAATTCTTGTTCTGTGGAAATATCATGAGACATATTTTTGCCAATAAAGGTATTGTCGAAGTTAACCACTTTTTCACATGATAAATTTCTCTCTATAATTGTACTTCATCTTCACATACACTGTCATCGTCACATCAAGGCACATAATTGCCTACCCTATCAGTTACCGAAATGTGGGTTTGTGCGTGGTGTCATTCTCAGAATCAGTAAGTGATGCTTCTGTTTCCCATTCCGAATTGTCATCATTCCATTCCGGATCTTCGATTATTTCACCAATTTGGTGAGCAGTGTTATTTGTAGGTGTTGCCTTACTGTCACCTTTGCTAACTGTGGATGTAGAATTTTCATTATTGTCCTTTACAACGGGCGTTAAAGATTTAGTTTTTGAAATACAGTGTGAAGTTTTTAAATTATTACTATCACCCCGTTTACATGTGCTCCCAAAACCGGATTTCCTTAACCGATTTCCCAAATCCGCTTTTGGTTGGTCATGTAAACACTCCAAAATCGATTCTGAAAATCCGCTTCTGTAAAGCGGTTTTCCACTTCCACAATCGCCAGCCGCGGTGGCCGAGGGGACTGAGGCGCTTCAGTCACGGTCTGCACGGCCACTACGGTCGGGGATTCGAATCCCCCCTTGGGCATGGATATTTGTGCCGTCCTAGTTCGTAAGTAGTTCATCAATAGTTTGTAAGTTTAGGGACTGATGACCCCGTAGTTAAGTCCCATAAGCTGTACAAACATTTGAACATTTTTTTTTTTTTTTTTTTTTTTTTTTTTTTTTTTTTTTTTTTTTTTGAACTTCCACAATCGATTATCGTGCTCATGTAAACGCAACCGTTTTTGAAGCGTTCTTGGTTTGTCAGATTGTGTTTTCTTGTAGAAATTTCGGCACATACGAACAGAGTGACATTTTCTAGCGTGAAATAAAATTATATATATTAGAGTGAGCATGAATCTGTGTATTTAAGTAAAGAAAAATAGCGATTGTGCTGACTAAATCAGGAGCTGAATCAGCTGTTTTTCAGCCGCCATATTAAGTGGGCTAGGAAATCCGATTCAGGCTGTGACATGTAAACACGACAGCGAGAAACGGTTTACGAAAATAGGTTTTCGTCTTCCGGAAGATGTGTTGCATGTAAACGTAGTGTATGTGATGTAATGTCTGTTTCGGTGTTCTACACTTCAGCACAAACTATTATTTTATTTCTTTCAGAAGTATGTTCATCGTGACTGTTTTTATCATTAGAATGTTCACAGTGAATAAGTTTCATTGTGTAATCAGGATGAGATACATTCTGTGCGGACACATTGTTTGCTGCATGAGCCGATTTTTGTGAAGGACCGTTCTGTGATGTGTTGTGATGTGGGTTCGGCGTTCTTATTTCAACTTTTTCATTTTGCCTTTCCGGACTACGTTGGTTATTTCTACGACAATTTTGATTGACCCGTTCCTGTTGTGGGCGTTGGTCTTGAGAACTATCACGTGTGCGATCATAGGAAGCTTTTTGTGCAATGTTATTATAATTTTCAACACCGCGATCTGTATCACATTTGCGTCTTCCACGCCAATTAATGTCGCCAGAACTATTGTTATTATAGTTGTAATTATGTTGATTATTCCGCGTCTAAAGTCTCTACCTCGGCATTTCCCACGGTTATTTGGCTGTTCATGTGAATAAGTATTATTATTATCACGGTACTGTGTGTGTGATTTTCATCCGTATGGTTGTTGTTCTCACGTCTGTCATCTCGCTCTGCGTAATGATTATTACGCGGCGGGCTTTGTTGTGAACGTCGGTTGTGTCTATTTCTTTCATTGTGCCTGTTATTTGAATAATGTTCCTCACCTTCTTCCTCGAGTTCTTGTAATAGGTTTCTAAGGGCTTTGGTATCGTCCTTGCAACGTGCGGCAATAGCGATCTGTCGCAAGCGTGACGGTAATTTATTTAGGCATAATCTAGGAGGCGTGGTTGTATTTTATTCATTTATTTATTTTTTTAAAAGTAAGTACCGTTTTGAAATTAAGAAAAGACGTGCTAAGATACCTCAGTAATTCTATTTTTACATGAAAGCCTGTACCTTAGTGTACTTTTCTACATAATTTCCGTCAATATTGAGGCACTTGTTATGCTACCAGTTTTTGAATACCTTCTTCATAGAAGTCTGCCGCCTGACTTGTTAACCACTGCATCACAACTGTTTTGAACTTTGTCATCGTCTTGCTCGGTCACAATACCATACAAAAAACCATGAAAAACATTAGGAAAGTCATCCCGCAAGGAGGAAAACGTAAAGCCTCTGTTTTCTCTTACCTTATTGTCCACTTCCTGCACCAAACTGACACCTACGGAATGGGCCACTTTCTTAGCCACTTTCTTACCATTCCATCACTCATAATGTTTTCTCCGTAAACTGCACACATCTTACGATGAATATGGATCGCTTTTAGGCCTTTAGCACTAAGAAATCTTCTAACAGCCCGTACTTCACAGTCGGCGGGACTCACGATTATCGGAGGCATCTTAAACACTCACTACACAACGTAAACAAGGAAGATTCAGACTGTAATGGCGTATACAACAGGTGTTGGTACCAAGTGCGCATAACATTACCGAGATATCTTAGCACATCTTTTTTCAATTTCAAAACGGCACCAAAAAAAAAAAAAAAAAAAAAACACACACACACGCCCCGTAATTAATTCAGTTGCACTGTGAGGAGAAAATAAAAATTGATTTTTGTGCACCATGTGCTGAAAGTATTCCGTGGGGGGCTTGAAAAATAAGATCTTGCAAAACTTCTAAGCATCGCAATACTATTTTTGACAAGGTCTGCTGTCGCTTGTGACCAATGCGCGGACAAAAATAAGCGTTGAAATTCATTTTCATTACAACAGCCCGGTGCAGGAACCCTCATTCTGGTAGCTGGTTAACCTTCCAAATAGCCACAAATTAGAATTCAATTGGCCAATTAGGAGGAAGACAATATTCAAATTATTGAAACCATTCCTTTGGGTGTATGTCGTTCAGGGAATTTTGAAATATTTTATATTTGCGTGCCTTGAGAAAATGTCTGTAGTCATATGACTCGTTTGATCTGGATGTTGTGTTTGAACGTGTACTGCGTAGCGCATTTTCATTGTTGTGGCTGCGCGGTAGGTCTACACTCCGTTCACGTACCAAGGTACCTACTTGATTGAAATCCGAAGTTTCACTTTCATTGTAGTTCTGTATCATATCGTCACGAGAGTCTTCGTGTGCACGATTAATTTTTATTTCTACACGTTCTAGACGAGCGTCCAGTTTCTTGACCTCAGCTTTATGTTGTTCCCCTGTTTGTTAAGTTTACTAAATTGTTCGGTTGTAGCTGTTTGGAAATTTTGGAAATTTGCCTCAAACTGATTATTTTGTTGTTTCAATTGAGCTACCTCCATTACTTATTTTCAATACGCGAAACAAGGCTTTCCACTACCGGATTAATCTCGTCGCGGATGTCCTGTTTTGTTGGTTGAAATTCAAGTTTAAGATTACTAACAAGTTGTTCCTTCAATCGTTTATTGTTGCCTGTTATTTTCTCAATGCTGCTTTGAATGCTCTCAAATCTGTTCAATTTTCTGATTACTTTCTCTTAGTTCATGAAATCCGCGTGTTACAGCTTTCTTTTAGTTCGTCATTAGTTTCTCTTAGTTCCTGAAATCGCGAGTTGCAGGTATGTTTGATTTTATGATTGCTTTCTCTTCGTTGCTCATTAATTTCTCGTAGTTGCTCAAATCGCGACGATAAAAATTGCATAAGATCATTCATTGGTAGGTTTTCATTAGATACCGCACCTGTGTTTTCTATAGCAGAGCTTGGCTGAACTAATGAGTTGTTTACTGTGTGCCCGCTGCCAATGGCGGAGTCATATCCTGTGTTTAATCATTTTCCATGTTGGCTGTTACTGAACTGTTCTGTTCCGGGTTTTCTAAAACGGTGTTCCATGCCGTATTGCGTTCAGTGCAGTGAGAAGGGTGTCGTGTATTGACTTCGTCTCTGCCTGCCTCATTTAAAAGCTCCTGTCGTTGATTTAGCATCGGAGCGTGTCTTCATAATTTTCGACATTGTGTAACAGAAATTACAGTACTGCGACAAATAATAGTTTTTCACACACTGCAATTCTATCCTCACAGTTGGTAGTCTATAGCAAAATTAAACAAATCACACGGCCAAGAAACAATATCACAGTCAAGAATCAGGAGAGCCGGTAACTATAATACGTGCTACGCGGTACTTTAATTTTCAAATCGACATTCATTAAAGACGAGAAAATTCAAAATAGCAAGGCAATAATCTATCCAATTTATGAAATATACAGTACACAATAATAAAAAATGTTCAAATGTTTGTAGAACTTACGGGACTTAACTACGGGGTTATCAGTCCCTAAGCTTACAAACTATTTATGAACTAGCTAAGACTAAGGATGGCACAAATATCCATGCCCGAGGGGGGATTCGAACCCCCGACCGCAGTGGCCGTTCAGACCGTGACTGGAGCGCCTGAGTCCCCTCGGCCACCGCGGCCGGCAAAATAATACAAAAATTGCATAACCTGCACAAACAATCACTATACTAAAGTTTCACCAAACAATGGGAAAAAATAAAAATCCAACTATCCTCTCAAAATTACACTCACTAACAAAGTTTCTAAATCAACCCTATTACTAATATGCAATGAAATGTCATGTTCCGAATTGTGTTGCACATAGTCGTGATTAATACAAGAATGTGCCTTTGTTGAAATTCAGTATATCCGATTAAATAAGATCCTGGCAGACTGGTTCGTCATTTAAAAGCTGTCTGCTGATATATTTTGAATTGGTAAAACCGTCTGTGATATAATGAAATAAATAGAGTTCTGAATTAATTCCCTAACTAAACAAAATGTTGAGTAGGATCGCCACAAAAATTGATTTGGTACAAACACTGTCACAAATTCTTGTCATTAATAAATTCCTTAAAAAGAATTTATCATGGACCTATTCATAATGTATATTAATTTAGAAAAAAATATCCTTACAATTACTTATGTGAATCAAATCTTTTCTTTACACAGCTGCGGTATGTAGTGTGCATGCGAGTGATACTAAGATAAATCTGACTGCGAGAAACAATTCTGCTGTATCAGAAAACGTAATTATTGTCACCTGCGAGAATCTATTCTGCTCTATAAAATGTAATGACATGCACTGTCATATAATAATGACTTTCATATAAGGAAATACTGATTATTTCAGACAACAGTCACAATCAGTAATATTCATTTATCATGTTGTGCTGAATCAAGAAAATGATTTTAAAAAACTAATCAGCTTAATTTATGCTGTATTCAGTATTTCTTTGGACATAACTTGAAAGAAAGGGGTTACGCAACTAACTGCCTGAATGAAACAACAATGCAAATAAAATTAAGAATTATTATTACGCAAGAGCAGCTATTACATTACCTTAGTTTTCAGAGTATTATACAAAATAGCAGATACAAGAAGTAGTCTGGTTTGTCCTTCGAATAAACGATAAATCGGAGGCACAATTTCTATATCCGATTGCTCCACACAACTCGTCACAGCCACGGCACACAGCAGCTGCCACTGCTGAACTCTGCCAAAACTATTGCACGAGTGATCTCTCCCAATACTACAATTGAACTGGTGCTACTGCAGAGCAGCCTACAGTCTAAAATTCTTTGACAAAGACACATCTCATCCTGAGATGTTTTTTATGCCACAGATGAGAGAAAACAAAACTCTGTCAAACTTACACAAATTCCAATGATACATGTTTCATCACTGCACAAATTTCACAATACATGTTTCAAGGATATTTCAGATATCAAGAAATTACATAATATTCCAGTATTAAAATGTTTTCCAGAATTATGCAAATGACCGATGTCAGAGATATAGTTTTGCGCATCTGCAGACGACCCTTCTTGTTTATTCAAATGGCCTGCGCTGTTTGGGAACGCTTCGGTCCTCTAGAGACCTTCGGACACTGCTGCTAGAAGCGGGGGGGGGGGGGGGGGAGTTCCTTCGCATACTCCGTGTAAAATCGAATTGGTATCCCATCAGGTCCAGTGGCCTTTCTTCTATTGAGGGATTCCAGCTGCTTTTATTTCCCTCTGACACATATTTCAGTATCTGCCAATTTGTCGCTCGTGTGATGGTCTGTAGGAGAAACTACCGAGCAATCTTTATCTGTGAAATATATCTGGTTGTTGTGTGTCATTTCCTGTTTCAACACCATTATGTACCTACGTAGTGCCTGGATATTTGGTTTCGAACCGTTTACCGATCTGACGTAGGATCAAAATGTCTCACGATTTTCTGTCAAGTCGGTGCAAAAAACATTGCTCTTAAAGTCGTCTTTCCCCTCTCACATGGCTGCCCATACGCTAAATTTGGCATAATTTAAGTCACGCTTGTCTGCTAGACTTTGGCTACTTTTATATTTCAAATGTTCAAATGTTTGTAGAGCTTATAGACTTAACTACGGGGTCATCAGTCCCTAAACTTACAAACTACTTATGAACTACCTACAACTAAGGACGGCACAAATATCCATGCCCGAGGGGGGATTCGAACCCACGACCGTAGTGGCCGTGTAGACCGTGACTGGAACGCCTCAGTCCCCTCGGCCACCGCGGCCGGCACTTTTATATTTCCGATGAGGTTCTCTTTGCTTTAGTAACAGTTTCCAAACTCAGTTGTTGAACCACGGTAGATGTTTCCCATCTCTCATAATTTTACTTTTCTCATACCTATCTAAAGCTTATTTATGGTTGAGTTGTCAAGTACTCTGAAATCTGCCTCTTTTCGCTTTTGCTAAATAAGATTTTTCTACCTTTCTCGGTTTTCTATTTACAGCTTTATTCATTGACGCTGTAATAGCCTTATGATCTCAGATTCCCTGATTCACGTTGGATCGAAAAGATTGGGTCTATTTGTCATCAGCTGGCGTAACACGTTACCTCCATGGGAAGCTTCCATTTTTTGATGTATTAGTGCATAGGAAGGACGATGGAACCGTAGGACATAGTGTGTACAGAAAACCCTCGCACACAGACCGATATCTACATGCAATGAGTTGCCACCCGCCGAACCAACGCACAGGCGTCCTGAGAACTTTGGTTACAAGAGCTTATGCCATATTGAGTGCAGATACCTTAACACAGGAACCAGAACATCTAAAGTTGGTTTTTTAGGAGAACGGGTACACAGAGAGACAGATCCGTCATGCCATGCAGATTGGACCGTTGCCAGAACCAGAAGAGGACCAATGCAGATCCGTTGCTTTCCTGCCATACGCCGGAAGTGTGTCTTCAAAAATAGGAAGGATTTAAAAAAAGTTTAATATAAAAAGTGTGTTTCGATCACCTGCTAAGACTAAGGCTCTTCTTGGCTCAGTTAAAGACGATTTGGGGCTGAGAAAACCCGGTATTTATAAGATTCCTTGCCACTGTGGGAAAGCATATATAGGACAAACGATTCGCACCGTCAATGATCGATGCACCGAGCACCACAGACGTACACGTTTGTTACAACCGGAAAAGTCTGCAGTAGCGGAGAGTTGTCTAACCGAAGGACACAGAATGAAGTATGACGAAACACGTGTACTTGCTTCTGCGTCTCGCTATTGGAAACGCATTTTAAAGGAATCTATTGAGATTAGGTTGGCGGACGATTTAATAAATCGAGATAAGGGGTTCCCTCTAAGTAACATGTGGAATCCGGTTTTGTCTAATCTTAAAAAAACAGCGCACTCTTTTCTCCACCTGTGACAACTAGCGCATGTCAGGTTTCTCCACTTCGCGGCGTATATAAGGCCGCCGGTCACGGCAAGACTTCAGTTTCCTACGAGACTCAGCAGCACCCACATCACCTGAAGATGGCCTGCCAGGTACTCCGCTGAAACATTGTGTCAAGATGATTCTACGATACGGCTGGAAACCCGACATGAATTTCAAAAATTAATACGCCGGGAAACTCTACATAATCACAATGTAAACACATGTTTTAAATTGCATATATATAAATAATTATGTGTTTCTATATTTTATAATAATGTTTTGTATATTTATGTGTGGTGCGCCTCGGTTGCACAGTGGTAGCGTGCCAGACAACAAATCCAAAGGTCGCAGGTTCGATCTCCGCCAGGTCCTAGGATTTTTATCTGTCACTTTCCACTTCTTTCACCTCTGGCAGTATTGCTCATGTGAAAAATACCGAGTAGCACCGTGGTTCGGAACCCACGTTAAACTGTAGGTCCCCCTATAACTGGCTGGGTAAGTCAGTTCGAAGGTCGGAGGAAGGCAACGGCATACCACCTCCAAACAGGACCATGCCTAGTTAAGCACTGTGGTGTTCAAACCAATCTTCGGATTGTTGACTGCTTTACCTTATGTAATTTTACTGAAACAAAAATGTAACTGCACTGGGTAAACGTCGTTAGGAACAGTGAGAGGAGTGATAGCTAAGGCGGAAACATATAGTGACACGTTAGATGTAACCAAGCCTATGTTGACGGAGTACCAAGTTTGTGCCACGTCATCCAGTGACGACTGAGGGCAGATGTCGCCGTATTTAATTACATCAAGGTCGTTCCTGTAATTTCTCATTAAATGGAAGTGCGCCAGAATCTTCAACTTGAGCATTGTCGACGACAACGCGGCCGGATTTTTAACAACGAGGACGAACTATAAGACCGATCATACATTTTACACCATACAAAGGGTTTGGCAGTTTGCGAGGCGTTTACGCAGAAATATTGTGTCAAGTGTTTCTCATATTAATTAAAATAATAAGTACTCATTGTAAGTGATCTTAGCTGTTCCTGATCATGAATCATTGTTGTTTCGGATTCTATCCTGTCCAGAGAAGTGAAAACCTAGTGTCGTTCTGAAAGGAACAATTAATTTAAGTGTCAAGCTAGTTATTTTTCAAAATTTTAATTCATGACTTTACTCCATTATCTTGGTTACGCAATAATAGCATCAGAACTTTTACAAGTCAAAACTTAAAAATAGTTTTATTATTACTGAAATGTGACGCTAATGAAACTCTAAGCTAATATAAGATAAAATTCTTGATTTTAAATATTATATATGTTGTATTGTTTGGTGATTGTGTATTTTCGGCTTTGTTCATGTGCAAAGGTTCCACATTAATTGCTCTGATAAACTGTTTGGTAATTCAGTATTAATGTAGCTGCAAGTTGATCAAAGTTGAATTCGAATGTTTTTCTGCAAATATAGCTATGCTATAATCTGAGCTGACGTCAATTATTGTGCACATTATTTACCACCGATCAATAAATTTTTTCACCGAACAGGTTTATTTTCTAAATTATTTTTAAATAATTCGGTTCATTATTTTCGAAGAAAGCTTTGTACTATGGAGCACATGTGCCACAACCTTCTGTTGCGCCCTACCTGGTAAAGTGATTATTAGTTAATTATCATTATTAATTTTATGTTCCACAGATAGTGTCCAAATGGACTTGCGGTCCTACTTAATCATTTCCGAATTAATTCAATTTTCAAAATTTGTGTAGTTTCTGTATGCTCTACTTTCCCTACATACTTCAATACTTGCGTTTCCGACTAAAATTGTTTCAAATTTCATCCAACAGAGAATAGAGGAGGAGGAACGGGTTGTCTGTTAGGATAATTCGTTATGGCAACTCACCCTTACTTGTCGGTCTTTTGCACACAATACTTCTGAAACGACAGCCTTACCCAATTCAGTGTTAGTAACATTTAACACGGTTCATCTAAATTAACAGATGCATTCTGTGTTGTAGGCAATACCCCACGTTTCACTTATGTATATTACAAATTACAGACTCAAGAAAACATCTAAACAAGCAAATACAGTGACTAAGATGACTCATATTTTGGTCGCATTACTTCAGGAAATCACATCAATTATTCCACAGTATTCTTCATCCAACCTCGTACTATATATGTACCAGACAATTCATTTACAGTTCACAAACACAGTAGATAATATTAAAATATTTGTTCATATACGTAAGTATTTACACAAAGTGATAAAATGACTCTCACTATGTTAATTAGTAAACTTTGTTGTTTTGCATACGATTCTGAAGCTATGCATTTTAAAAACAAAATGAGTACATTAACCAATCAATTATAGTCAATAGCTACGATATTATCTTATCACACAAAAATTTGTGAATATATCCTCACACAGCACCAGAGTTATACGTACCCATAATAAATTACATTTACTACTCTCATTAACGCCGCACATTATGAGAATTAGTCACCAGCATCACATTTATCTGTGTCCGTATGAAAGCGAATTACTACTCTCATTAACTGAAATACATTAGCAAAATTAGTTGCACAGTATAACGGTTATCTGTGTCAAGACACACATCAAATTCATAACTATTATTTACAGTGACTTTCACTACACTCTCTTAATACCGTGTTTTCTTGGAATCAAAGTAATTTAATATCGCTCACTCCAGTGTATCTACTTTACTCTTATTTCTGCACTTGAATGTTATCCATGTGCACAGGTACACAATTCCTCATGCTCTTTTAGGAAGCAACTAGCAGTGATTTGTGCTCTAACAGGCCTTCATCTTTTCATCAATTCACCTACAACTTAAATGAAAGGTCTCCTCTGAAATTAGTACTTGCATACACAAATAAAGTGCTAAAATAGCATGTATGTACATTAATTGTTCATAATAGAAGAAAAAGAGACAAATTGGTCTTCTTGCTTTGGACAAACCATTAAACTACTTCATCATGACGGCGCATCACACTATCATTAAAAATTATATTTTTCCCCCATTTTATAATTTGTGTGACTTGGTTTGCATCCTCAATGTGTTGTGTGTTTTGTGGTCTTCAGTCCGCAGACTGGTTTGATGCAGCTCTCCACGCTACCCTGTCCGGTGCAAGTCTCTTCATCTGCGAATAAGTTCGGCAACCTACATCCTTTTGAATCTGCTTACTGTATTCGTCCCTCGGTCACCCTCTACGATTTTTACCTCACACACTTCCTTCCAATGCTAAGTTGACAATTCCTTGATCTCTCAGAATGTGTCCTACCAATCTATCCCTTCTCTTAGTCAGGATATGCCAGAAACTCCTTATCTCCCCAATTCGGTTAAGCACCTCCTCATTCGTTACGCAATCTACCCATCTAATCTTCATCATTCGTCTGTAGCACCACATTTGAGAAGCTTCTATCATCTTTTTTTCTGAACTCCTTATCATCGACGTTTCATTCCCATACAATGCTACACTCCAGAAAGGACTTCCTAGCATTTAAATTAATTTTGGATGTTAACAAGTTACGCTTCTTTAGAAACGCTTTTCTTCCCATAGCCATTCGGCATTTTATATCTTCTGTACTTCGGCCATCAGAAGTTATTATTCTATCCAAATAATAAAACTCATCTACTACTTTTATTGTCTCATTACCTAATCTAATTCCTTCAGCATCGCCTGATTTTCTGCCATTACATTCCATTACCCTCATTTTACTCTTGTTAATGTTCATCTTATACCTTCATTTCAAGACACTGACCATTCCATTCAATTGCTCTTCCAGATCCTTTGCATTCTCAGACGAAATGACTATGTCATCGGGAAACAGCTAAGTTTTTATTTCTTCTTCTTGAACTTTAATTCACTCTCCAAATTTCTCCTTGCAGTCCTTCACTGCTTGCTCAATGTACAGATTGCATCTCTGCATCCCTTTCTTGCCCTTCGACTCTAATAGCTGCTGTCTGGTTTTTATATAGGTTGAATATAACTCTTCGCTCCCTATATTTTACCCCTGATACTTTCCAAATTTGAATGAGTGTATTTCAGTCGACATTGTCGAAAGCTTTTTCCAAATCTACAGACGTTAAAAACGTAGGTTCTCCTTTCCTCAGCCTATTTTCTAAGATAAGTCGTAATGTGAGTATTAATATCAAATTCCACCGACGTTTCGACCGCTGTTGCAAGCGGCCTTATCGTGGCTGTCGTGTTTCCTGCTGATTGTGGGGAAGCTGGGAAGTTAAATACTGCTGATAGTACTGTCGCCACAATGTGAATTTGATGTACTGACGATGCGGTCCAATGCCCAGAAGAACTTCATTGGCATGGACAACGGCCGCGGGAGCCTTCGTCACATAATGTACATTGACCAGTTCCACTGTATTGAGGTTGTAAGTCTACAATATGCCACACACTTAACCATGTATAAAAAAAAATATTCGGGCGAGGAAGTTTGGCAATGGTAATCAAAAAAGTTTCAGTTGCAAAATTTCATACTTTCGTTCTCCTACCTGCACCATGTACTATGAAATTACGAGCATTATGTCCGACACATCTTCTCCTCTGTTATTTAAATTTTTCTTCTTTTTTTCAATTTTTATCTTTCATACCCTGTCAGCCATGTTGGCTCGTCTCTTGGTTCCTGTGTGAGATTTCCACCGTGTCAGTTGTATGACGGCACTACCGCGATCTTTTTTTCCGCTTTCTCCACGGATGGCCCTTGTATTTCCTTTGCTTTACGCCGAGTAGTCAGTTGGACAGGCAGGCAGTTGAGACCGTGATAGCGAGGAGGGACGGGCGGCGTCGCTGGTACCAACGCGTGCTCTCTACCAGCGGATCGTAACGGTGCGATTGGGCTGTTATTAGCTTCGACGACTGGGGCGGCAGACGGCGTAACTTCTGAATTAACAGAAGTGCTTCATTAATTCGTGATGTTATTAAGTACTAGCTGAAAACCCGGCGTTGCCCGGATATTTATTTATTTATTTGTCTGGAGTTAGTACGTCTCCTATCCTTCTCTCTTTGTGCATCTTATTTTTTCTAAAAATATGTTATCTTTATCGGAGAACATATAAGAAATAACGCTATCTTGTATAATGTACAAAATTATAAGCGCATTATTCAAACAAAGAAAGATAGAAGTCAAAACACAAATGACATAAAATTCGCACTCTCTCATATTTATTCAGTTATATGTGATACAACTGTATAATTTTTCAGATATGTATTCATTTGTATAAGTGCTACATGTCTGTAAAATTTCTTGGAAATGCAATTGGTGTTAAATAAGTAATAGATTACTACTTGGTGCGTGATAGGGCGGTTTTCTATGAACGTTACTGTTTTATGTGCTCATACCTCATGAACTACATGTCGCATTATATGGCATTTTTTGCGATTTCTATTGGTTATGACGTAATATCTATTGAACCATGTGCCGTATGTGATTCTTAAACATGCAGCAATTGTTACCTCACGGTAAGGAGTGTGTGTACCAAATTTGGTTGAAATCGGTCCAATGGTTTAGAGAAAATGAGCAGCATTGTCGTAAAATGCAGCAGTTTTTCGCGCATCTCATTGTTTATGACGTCATATCTCGTGAAATATATATCGTATGTGATTCTTACACTTACGGCGACCGTCCTCATGGATTAAAGCTTACGTGTACAAAATTTCATAAAGATTGGAAGAAAACTGTAGATTTGTATGCAACACGTACAAATATACGGACACTCTGCTTTATATATTAGACTAGCTGAAAACCCAGCTTTGCCCGGGTATTTGTTTATTTATTCCTGCCTTGAGTTAATACTTCTCCAATCCTTTCTCCCTCTGTCCATCTCTATTTTTATAAAAACATGCTACATTTATCTGAGAATAAATAAGAAATAAGGCTGTCTCACATAATGTACAAAATTATAAGAATCGAAACAACTTTCTCCCTCTGTCCATCTCTATTTTTATAAAAACATGCTACATTTATCTGAGAATAAATAAGAAATAAGGCTGTCTCACATAATGTACAAAATTATAAGAATCGAAACAAAGAAAGATAGTAATCGAAACACAAATAACATATAAAATGCGTACGATCTCATATTTATGGAGTTATATGTTGTAAAATTGTATAATTTTGCAGGTATGTATTCATTTGTAAAAGTGCTGTATGTCTGTATTAAAAGAAATTTCTTTTTTACTGCTTTATGTATTTATTCTTATATTCCCCTATTCGTATGCTAATCCTTACAGAGAAAGAGCTGAAGACAATTATAGCACGCATAAACCAAAGATATGGTCTGTGGCATCACGTTTTGCTGTATATAACCTCCTTGCTATAGAGTCACAACATCATCGGTGGCCTTCAGTCCGAATTTTTTTATAATTTCACTACTTTCAACCACTATATCTTCCACTCCCTTATAGCTATCGGCATGAAACTGCTATGGTGTACAACGCGAGACTTTGGACAACAATTACACACACAAACCATTCGTTTGCGTTTTCAGAGCGAAATATTAACACACACATACGTGGAATTTTATATACACCGATAACTTTCCATCCCAATATACTCCACATTTTATCATCATCAACCCTCAAGCAACAATACAACCAATAAAACCATTTTCAAAGAGTAAACATAATTTTCAAAGAATCATTATTTTTCCCCATTTTGCGTTATATTCTTTAAATTACTAAATATCTATCAGATCGCTATAAAACAGTGCCTAAAACTTTCCTCAGTTATAAATAAGTAACAGGAAGTTTCATATCAGTGCACACTCCGCCGTAGAGTGAAAGTTTCATTCCGGAAACATCCCTTAGGCTGTCGCTAAGCCATGTCTCCACCATATCCTTTCTTCCAGGAGTCTTGCATGGTTCGGAGGAGATCTTCTGTGAAGCTTGGAAAGTAGGAGGCGAGGTACTGGCGGAAGTAAAGTTGTGAGGCGGCATCGTGAGTCGTGTCGGGATAGTACAGTCGGTAGTGCGTTTGGACGCGAAAGGCAAAGGTCCCAGAATCGAGTCCCGGTTCCGGCACACAATTTTAATCTGCCAGGAAGTTTCAACTGTACAAATATTTAAGTCTCTGTGTCTTGTCATTCCGACGTGATAAGCCTACACCAAACATACATTCACATTAATATATATAGATAAATAGCTATCGGATCGCCATAAAACCGTGACTAAAGGCTTCCCCATGTAGATATTAGTAACTGTACAAATTTTTAGCTCTTTATGTCTTGTGGTTCAGACGTGATAAACGTACACCGAACAGACATTCACATTTATAGATATAGATATAGGCGAATGTGTAGGATATTTTAGCCCAATGGTTAGCAGGCTCCACACACAACGTTTTATTGACCGCCGGCCGCGGTGGCCGAGGGAACTGAGGCGCTACAGTCACGGTCTGCACGGCCACCAGGGTCGGGGTTCGAATCCCCCCTCGGGCATGGATATTTGTGCCGTCCTTAGTATAAGGTAGTTCATAAGTAGTTTGTAAGCTTAGGGACTGATGACCCCGTAGTTAAGTCCCATAAGCTATACAAACATTTGTAATTTGTAATACAACTTGATGCCTTCGACCATAGATACTAACAGACTGGAAAAACAGCAGAGCTGCTAGGCACATGGCGTGGTTCAAACATATGACCACGTGACTGTTGACAAACATTAGGCGGATATAATAAACAAATCCACTGTTTTCAAGAAATGGCCTCATTTTAAACTAATAATACTTTCACTTGAAATTTAATATTGCTTGCCTTTACAAAAAGCTCTGTGTAATCCTAGGCAAATTTGTACCACAGCTGTGCACTACCACGTGACTGTTGGCAAAGCTGAGATGTTGGTACCATGTAAACGATGCCATGCCCAGTATACCAGTATCTATGGTCGAAGCGTGATGCACATTCTTCAGTTGTTTTTCTACAACAAACGTACGAATAAAGAGAAATAAGTCCATATTGTAGTTTGGAAAGTAAAACTACCAAGAAAGATGCCAAAACGTAATAAAGAAATTTCACGTTCTCGATCCGTTTCTAAAAGACAGAAAACGGCACTGAAAAGTGAATCTACAGACGATAGAAACTTGAAATTTGTAGACGTTGTTTATCTTACACTGTAGGCATCAGCGATTTTCCGATATTCGCACCCCTAAGGGGGTGAAATAGGGGAAGAACGGTTTTTTGAAAATACGTCGCTATTCAGGTAATTTTGAAGCAAGAAATACAAAACTTCTGATTTAGATTTGTGATTGGAATTTTAAAAACACGTGGTTCGATATTTTTGGAAATTCAACAATTAAGCGGATCATATAAGAGAAAATCTTTTAAGGGTGCTACTAAGACTATTTTAATGCTAGAAATGCAAAAATTTTGGTTTGGAACCATGGTTAGAATTAAAAAAAAAAAAAAAAAAAAAAAAATGTTTTTCGGGACGTTTTGAATTCTGCCATCAATGGTGCAATAGCGGGTGGCAAGTTGAATCAAAGTTTAGGAAAGCATTATTAAAGCTAAATCTATGACAATTTATGTTTAGAAGTAGAAACAACCAATGCAGATCATCCAATCTACGCGTGTGAAGCAGTGGGAGTTAAGCTAGTCATTATATCAATATGCGAAATTGAAAATTGAAGTATCGATTTTCTACGATAATTTTATCATGAGGCAAATGCAACTTACGTGATTTGAAAGATGGTTTGCTGTAGATGTGCACAAGACAATAATCATGAGTATACGTAGCCGTTAAGAGTGGTAAATAGAAGATGTTTTCAGATATATAGCTCGAATCACGATTTAAAGTCTCAAACTCTAAAAGTGAACGTCAAAAATTGAAGTGCTAGTAACTTCTGCCGTAGGGATGTTCGATATTAGAAAAACAACGATGGTATCATCAATGTTACATCAATTCAAAGTTCAAATGTTTGTACAGCTTATGGGACTTAACTGCGAGGTCATCAGTCCCTAAACTTACAAACTACTTATGAACTACTTACGAACTAGGACGGCACAAATATCCATGCCCGAGGGGGAATTCGAACCCCCGACAGTAGTGGCCGTGCAGACCGTGACTGAAGCGCCTCAGTCCCCTCGGCCGCCGCGGACGGCTCGATTCAAAGAAATCGATTTAAGATGAACATCGAAAGGGAAACATCGACCTGAGTGAATATCAAAGTTTTGGGTGCCAAAGTAAACAATCCTCGGCAGAACCAATGACACTCATTACTAAAGGTTCAAAGGTTTGTAATTCTGTGGGACTTAACTGCTTGTTTATTAGTCCCTAGCTTACAAACGACTTAACTAAGGTAAACTAACCTAAGGACAATGCACACACATCCATGCCCGAGGGAGGATCCGAACCTCCGACGCAGGAGGCCGGACGATCCGTAACGTGACGCTTCAGACCGCTCGTCTACTCCCGCGCTGCACACTCATTACTAGAGTGCACTACCGAATACAGTATTATTAGTCTCCATGTCACTTTAAACAAAGTTTCAACAACTATTTGTGTACGGATATTACAGTAGTAAGAAATAGGGATACACTGATATAATTTTGCCACATTGACGTAAAGGCTAAATTTTATTTACGGCAGTGGCGTAGTGAGCAAATGTTGGTAACGAAATGTTCGCTTTCGGAGTTCATACAAGAACCTGTCAACTACAGAGCAGATGATGACTCTATGACAGCACGGCTAGAAGAGAATATAGTTATAAAAACAAATATTTACGTGATACTTGGCTTAGTCAACGGTTCTGTCGGTATTGAACATGGAGTAAAAATTGATCCTAAAAATAAAAATTATGCCTACTTATTGCGTTTAATAATGAATACCTTTATGAGCTATGTCCAGTCAAAACTAAATTTGAAATTATTAATAAAGCTTATGTTCATCGCAGTTTCCAATATGTATAGTCAATGCTTCCACCACACACAAAAGTCAGGGTCTAAATCTAAACAATACACCGATGGACATTGGTTCTTCATTGTTTACATTCGGACAAGCACAAGGATACGTGGCGCTTTCCAGAATGACAAGACTGCCAGGATTACATCTTATTAACGTATTCAGTAATATCAAAGCTCAACATTCGCAAATAGCAGAGTACAATCGACGTATAAGCACTTACCGACCAGACTCGTCAAAAATTGTTACATCAAAGTCTCTGAGAAAAAGAAAAAAATGGGATACGGAGCGGACTTTAAGAAAATTCGTTGCTGACAACAACAAATTATAGCAGAGAAGAAAAGGAGGAGGATTGTCTCAAAAAACAAGTAGACCTTTCTGTCAAAAGTACTGATCAAACTGACACTAAACCGTTTAGATTTCGAAGATAAAAATACAATGATCAGTAACCACATGTTGAAATACATGTAAATAGGCCTATACATTTTAACAAAAGCTAAATAAACCAATGATCTCAAACATTAAGGCCATAACTAGCTTCACTGTAAATGACTGAAACCTTTTGAAGGTTTTACATTGGAACTGGATTTTCCGTAAAGGCCCTTCACATCTATGTTGTTGTGGAAAAATACTGATATTCTTCCCCCTACTTTTCCTCCCACTGAACCTGAACTTCATTAATTTTCCTTTTCACTTCATCCACAAAAAGCAATATTGTCGTAGATTGGTATACCTGAACTTTCTAATTCGGAAATAACTGTCGCCATATAAGTGCAGCTGGCTCTAATGCAAGCTAAGTCCCGCTGAACTGAGGGCTCTTCCAGCAATTGCTTTGTATTTTTCAAAGCTTTATTTTCATCTACACCATTTGAATACAGCACCTTCAACCCAGTGTTGACAAGGTGTGTTGTTATTTGTTCTTTAGTCTTTGACCTATGCTTTGAACAAATCAAGTAAGCCTCGTATGTCGCATCTGGGTCTAAATTGCCAACTATCAGTTTTTGAACGCGCTGTAGTTTCATATACAGAAATCCATATGCAAGACTCCGCAATAACTTATCAGGTTCTTTCCAGTTAGTCCGTGTAAGTGAGTCCACATAATTTTTACGGAACGTTTACTCTGTCGACACAGACGGATCATACTACATTTTTTTTAATATATCGATTTCAGTGTTCCTACCTTTGATTTTCCGAAGCAAGTAGTTTTGAAAAAGAAGAAATAGGTGCGTTTGAGGACATTACAGCTGAATTAGGCAAAATCAGGCATTAACTTCGGAATAGGTTATTTTAGATGCTATAAAATTAGCCGTTACGGTTTTAACTAGTCATTAAACGCCTAAGTACAAGTTAATTTGCAACTAGAAACTCAGGAAAAGAATAGGTTTTAACCTAAAGATCCGCGCTCTAGTCATTACATTGTTTTATTAAATGTGATCTGAAAAACAGATAAGGTATGTATTATGTTACTAAAATACCGAGCGGTCTGGAGCGCCACGTTGCGGATCGCGAGGCCTCCCGCGTCGGAGGTTCGAATCCTCCCTCGGGCATGGATGTGTGTGTTGTCCTTAGGTTAGTTTACCTTAGTTTAAGTAGTTTGTAAGCTACGGACTAATAACCTAGCAGTTGAGTCCGATAGATTTACAAACATTTGAATATTTGATACTAAAATATGTTAAAATATACGTATCGAACATACCTGTGGACTTTAATTTTCAAATAAGTGTTTATCGCCCACTTGAGGTATTTCAGTAAAACTTAACAACTGTCTCAGCGAGCAACCGCCCTCCGGGATCGCAGTATTCAGCCGCCATTACGCGGCAAATTTAAAATTACAGTTGAATTAAATCAGGGATGAACGGCAATCAGATTCGAGAGGAATTAATTATTTTATTACAGTTTTCCTTTGGTGCAACTGTGAACATAGGTGGGATATTTTACAAATTTTATCACGTAAGTGGCGTTACGACGCGAAGAAGTGCAATGAAATAATGATTGTTACTTTATTGAATTTCAGTGAGAAAAGACTTATTCCAATGACTAATTTTTCGCCTGTGAAACTTAATAATAAATCCAAGGGATGGTTAATCAGTTATTTCGTAATGGGATTCTCACTTTCTTGAGATCAGGGTTGTTTTATTTTTATTTTTATTTATTTTTTTGTTCAGATATAGACAGAATTAGTTTTACAATTAATATCTGAACAGTGTTGAACACACTTCTGGTTCAGAAATACTTCCACAGTTGAAAAGTGGGAAAGTGTAAAAATATTTGACCAATATTTTTTTTAATGGCTAGCCGCTGCGATAACAAATAAAATAAAAACAACTACAAATGAATATTTTAAATCCATCACATCACGTTCACCGATCAATTAGGACGAAAGACAGAGCCCAAAGTCACATATAGATTATATAACGCCGCAAAAGAAAAGTTATGATTTAGAGGTCGAGTATTTTAACACAAACAATTTCAATTTTATTAGTCTGTAACTTAAATTGCGTAAATTGCCCGTCACTGATGATTCGTATTAATGAAATCTTAGAAAGTTAAATACAAGGCGAACCTTTCTTCCAGCCCTTGCACGTACCTTGTACTTTCAGTTGCACGTTAGACCTTGCACTGAAAAACATCAGCTTGCAAATTATTTATTAAGGAGGAGGAAGGAAGGGGGATTTGGAAGGAAGGATTTGTCTTTGGCTGCATTGGGGTGACAAGTGAAAATGTGAGCCTTGCCGGTAATCGGATCCTGGTTTACCGCTTCGGGCCAGCGGTCGCCTTAACCACTTCTCCCTCTGTCAGTCTGAAACTTCCACAAGTCGCGCGCTACGGATGTAGCGCCCCCATCGTCCATGCCCTCTCACTCTCTCCATTACGGATTGCCGTGCGAGGTCGAACGTATGACCGCATCTGCGGTGAATTAAATGAACCAAACACCATCTTCGCTTGTAAATACTTATTATCGTTTGGTGTAGTGTCTGTTCGTTCGGACAAGTCCTTATCATTCGAGGTTACACGTTCAAGTCGACCGATTCCAAATTATACGCCTGACGCAATATTGTTTCCTTTTTCATTTCAGCATCATACGTATGAATCATATTCTCTGCGAGTAACTCTCCCGAATTTGTGAGTAACCTCCTGTTTAATCGTCACTTCATTTACGCATAGGGCTTGATTTGTTTCACAGTTGGTGCCTGGGTCATCGCTTAACAATCTGGAATTTGCCTAAGCGTCTATAGTGGCTGCCTTCCTGTGCTGTTTGAGCAAACGTCTTGCTAATCAATACTGAGGTTTTAACTAAAAACCTTTTCACGGCTCAAGACAAATACAATTACTGTCCTGTCTAAAAGGTGCTCACACCTACAGTTATCAGTTAATGAGGACTGTTAATTCTCCCGCATACGTGATGTCCCAAATAGTCCGGGGAAGGTGACTACTGTGAAGAAATATCCCGATGAATCAAGTGGTGGTTATAACCGAACTGCTGCTGCGATGTCACTTTGCGCAAGAAGGATCGATAAAATATGACTGGTGAACATTTAGCAAATAGTTGAAACAAAATGCTGCTTAAATAGTGAGAAACTAATGAATTTATAAAACAAGCTAGTAATTATCACTAGATGTGCAAATGGTTTGATTGAATAATTCATTAACCACAAATATTAATTATTGATTGTTCACGCGAAATGCCTGGGCTGCAGTAGGAGCAAAATTAAAAAGTCTTGACAGTATAAGTCCGGATTAAAGACATCTTTATTGAATACATTGCTATTATATAAATATTTTAACTTGCATTTCGGCAAGCACATCGCACATCGACTATTTGATTCCCATCACCTGGGGTTGCTGAAAATATCTTGCCCATGTAATAGTTTCTGTGTTTTGTTTGCAGTTAATAAGAACTCAGAAATACTGTAGAGAAAAAACCGCTTCAGGTGCAATCTTGCTTATCATCTGATACAGGACCGGTTTGGGGTATGTTGAATCACATCTCAGGTTCCTAAACAAATAGCCACGCGGTCCAATACCTGATATTAAAAGCGGTGGCGGTCGTGATTTGTTTAGGAATCGGATGATGGGGTTTAACATGCCGATAATATAATAGCAAATGAGCGACTAAAGTGAATTTTTCCTCTACAATACTCCGTATAATCAGTTCATGATGTTCAGACAACCGAATCGTATGAGAAATGGTCATTACTTATCTTAGCAACTACGCACTTTCATCTCAATTATCTTAAATATTCTAATAAAATAAGCTTCTCTCCGACGAAGATACACGAGATGTTGTTGTTATGGTCTTCAGTCCGGAGACTGGTTTGATGCAGCTCTCCACCCTACTCTATCCTGAGCAAGCCTTTTCATCTCCTCATAACAACGACAACCCACATCTCTTTGAATCTGCTTACTATACGCGTCTCTTGGCCTCCCTCTGCGATTTTTACCCCACACACTTCCCTCCAATGCTAAATTTACGATTCCTCGATGTCTGAGAATGTGTCCTACCAAGCGATCCCTTCTTTTAGTTAGGGTATGCCAAAAACTCCTTTTCTCGCCAATTCTGTTCAGTACCTCTTCATTAGTTATGTGATCTACCCACCTAATCTTCAGCATTCTTCTGTAGCACCACATTTCAAAAGCCTCTATCCACTTCCTGCCCGCACTGCTTATCGTCCATGTTTCACTACCGTACAAGGCAACACTCCACACAAATGCCTTCAGAAAAGACTTCCTTACACTTAAATTAATATTCGATGTTAGCAAATTTCTCTTTTTCAAAAATGCTTCTCTTCCCATTGCCATTCTGCATTTTATATCCTCTGTACTGCGACCATCGCATGTTATTTTACTACCCAAGTAACAAAACTCATCTACCACCTTCACTGTTTCGTTACCTAATCTAATTCCTTCAGCATCGCCTGATTTTCTAAGACCGCATTCCATTATTTTTGTTTCGCTCTTGTTAATGTTCATTTTGTACGCTCTCTTCAACACACTGTCCATTCCATTACACTGCTCTTCCAGGTCGTTCGCTGTCTCTGACAGAATTACAATGTCATCAGCAAAACGCAATGTTTTTATTTCTTCCCCCTGAACTTTAATTCCTATTCCAAAATTTTCCTTGCTTTCCTTCATCGTCTGCTCAATGTACAAATTGAATAACATCGGAGAAAGGCTACAACCCTGTCTTACTCCCTTCCCAACTGATGCTTCCCTTTCATGCCCTTCGAGTCTAATAACTGCGGTCTGGCTTTTGTACAAGTTGTAGATAACTCTCCTTTCCCTGTATTTTACCCCTGCTGACTTCAGAATTTGAAAGAGTGTAGTCCAGTCAACATTGTCAAACGCTTTCTCCAAATCTACAAAACCTAAAAATGTAGATTTGCCTTTCCTTAATCTATCTTCTAAGATAAGACGTAAGGTAAGTATTGCCTCCCGGGTTCCTACCTTCCTCCTGAATCCAAACTGATCTTCCCCTAGGTCAGCTTCTACTAGCTTTTCCATTCTCCTGTAGATAATTCGTGTTAAAATTTTGCAACCATGACTTATCAAACTGATGGTTCTGTAATTTTCACACCTGTCTGCACCTGATTTCTTTGGAATGGGGATTATTACATTTTTCTTAAAGTCTGAGGGTATTTCGCCTGTCTCATATATCCTACACACCAGTTTAAATAGTTTTGTCATGGCTGGCTCTCCCAGAGACTTTAGTAGCTCTGAGGGTATGTCATCTACTCCTGGGGCCTTGTTCCGACCTAGGTCTTTCAGGGCTCTGTGAAATTCATCTCTCAGTATAATATCTCCTATTTCATCTTGATCTACTTCCTCTTCCCTTCCTACAACATCGTCTCTCAGTTTATTTCCTTTGTAGAGCTGCTCTATGTACTCTTTCCACCTTTCAGCCTTCCCTTCTTTGCTGAGAACTGGTTTCCCATCTGAGTTCTTGATATTTGTAGAATTGCTTTTCTTGTCCCCAAATGTCTCTCTGATTTTCCTGTAGGCGGTATCTACTTTTCCCCTTCTTATACATTCTTCTACAGATTTGCATACACGAGATATATAACGTATAATACATTATTCTCATTTGAATGTAGCAATTGTTTTACACTGAATAAGAGCTGTCATTCAAATTCATTTATACGAGTGGTGTTCAAATGAAAAGATACGAAACGAAACTGTGGTTATAATTGAAGACTTTATTCAAAAGTAATCACCGCAGGCCTGAGCAGAACTATCCCACTGTTTAAGAATTCCCTGTTCACAGAATTCCCGAGTCAGTCCTCTACTGTGTTTTTCAGTTCGTCGTCCGAGTTGAAGGACTTCCCTTTGAGATGGTTTTTCAGCGGACCAAACATGGAAGTCACAGGGGGGTATATCCGGACTGCAGAGGCGATGATCAAGCTGCTCCCAATTGGCCAGTACACTGTGTGTGACTCTGGAGACGTGTAGACGCGCGTTATCATGGAGCGGAATCACTACCTCCGTGAGCAATCCAGGCCGTTTGCTCTTGATGAACTTGCATTGGATACGCAACATAATTTTTTAAATGGCGCAACAAATATAAATGTTGCGCTATAATTGCAGTATGCAGGGAAATAAAATTCGGAACGGCAGATGTGAAGCGAGGTGCAACATACAACTCGAGCCAACAGATGGCACTGCGAGCGGTGTCCCATGACAAACGCTTGTAAACACCACAGAGTTTCCGCCATTATCTTTGTAAGCTACAGATTTGCCTGAACATCAAACCAAGAGGACGATTGCCGTAGGTGTGCGAGACATACACTCCTGGCCATAAAAATTGCTACACCGCGAAGATGACGTGCTACAGACGCGAAATTTAACCGACAGGAAGAAGGTGCTGTGATATGCAAATGATTAGCTTTTCAGAGCATTCACACAAGGTTGGTACCAGTGGCGACACCTACAACGTGCTGGCATGAGGAAAGTTTCCAACCGATTTGTCATACACAAACAGCACTTTCACCGGAATTGCCTGATGAAACGTTGTTGTGACGCCTCGTGTAAGGAGGAGAAATGCGTACCATCAAGTTTCCACACAACGGAAGAAGAAGTAAGAGACGGTCGCTGCCAGCGGCCCCCAATGAGATCGCAAGGTGGCCGCCACGCCCTCCTGAAGTTCGCAGCGCCACCGCCAACCGACGTTAGCTAAGCAAGCTATGTGAAGTGAACAGCGAGTTGTGTGGTAGACGTGCCCTGGAAGAGCGGACTACAGGAAAGGTTGTCTGTATTAGTATGTGGCCCGCTGCAGACTGTTTTATGTTTTATTGGATATACTCAAGTCACGGAGATCTTGTCTACTATTGAATGTTCAATTAGTCATGAACAGGACATTGCACCAAGTTTGAATTTTGTTACTGTTTTCATGATACAGCATTGACTATGGAAGAATTTCTGTGTGAAATAAAAGTGTGTTCTGTTTTGAGTACATCATGTCTCAGCCAGCGCCCTTGCCAGCCACTTGCACCTTCCTCAAATTCCCAGTAAGCAATCCACGCCAGAACGATAATAGGAACTGACGGTCGACGAGAAAGCACGAATACATTAATATGGAATCGGTGGGATCAGGAGGGCAATGCGGAACTCCGTGCGGGATCCCAAGAGCCTCGTGTAGACGAGATGAAAGGTATCTTATCCTCATGGCTGTTACGGATCGTGCAGCCACTTCTTTATCCCTGAGTCAACAGATGGGGACGTTTGCAAGAAAACAACCATCTGCACGAACAGTTCGAGGACGTTTGCAGCAGCATGGACTATCAGCTCGGATAGCAAGGCTGAGGTTTCCCTTGACGCTGCATCACAGACAGGAGCGCCTGCGATGGTGTACGCAACGACGAACCTGGGTGCACGAATGGGAAAACGTCAATAATACGAAAATATTTTTCGGTCACTTTACATTCCAAGCCACCCCCTTCGTAACGCTCTGCACGTCAGTCTCTAAATTTGTATGTTACTATATCTGCAGATACCCTGGGAATAATACCGAAATAGTTAATTATTCGAACGTGGTGTTTGGAAGTATGTCTTTGTGTCTAAAGAAAGTAACAAATCTGTTAGTTTTCAGTTGAATGTTGTCGCATAGTTTCCTTTTAGTTCCAGAGTCAGTACATTTGCTTATAAATAAATATTCGACAGTTATTCGACAATTTTCCCCTAAATGACGTACCTATACAGCAACTCTCGATGCCGAAAGCAGGATAATAGTGTGCTGACATGGAAATATGCAGAATGTTACTCTTTGCATTCCGTAGCAGATTATATAACGCAGTCAGCAATGGGTAATAATGGTCTACATTACAAATCGCATGAATATGAATAGTGACGTATCTTTTCCAAAATTACGCGGGTAACTATGCATATTGAGTAGTGGAGCTCATCCCCTGTTGCGCAGAGCACGCATAATTGGCTGTAATATTACGTCCGCTGTACGTGGCTGAACACTGCGGCGCCGTGCACGGACCGGTGAAATCTGTAGTTGGACATGGGCTGTTCACTAGTAAAAGTTGTGCTGCTGACTCCTGTCATGATGTAACAATACTAAAGAGCGACTACATGCAAACGTATAATGACAAAAAAGGAGGAACATGAACAAGAACAAATGAGACCTCGCATTGGGGTACGAGCAATAAAGATGGAAATATTTTTACTTATTTTTTGGGTTGGTGGTCTCGAGGTAAAGCGCGTGTTTGGCTATGTTGTGGCGTTAGGGTGGCATTACATTGTGGTCAATGGAGATACGAGAACAATTGGACTAGAACACACAGCATATGGACATGGTAAAAGGTAATACAAAGTCACATACACTCCATCACCCTATATCGTATATAAAATCAAATAAAACCACTGTGGTACCACAAACAAGTTAATAGGTCATCTCAAATGTTCAAATGTCTGTAAATCTATCGGACCAAACTGCGTGGTCATCAGTCCGTAGCTTGCAAACTACTTAAACCTAGGTAAACTAACCTAAGGACAAACACACACACACACACACACACACACACACACACACACACACACACACACACACCCATGCTCCAGGAAGGACTCGAACCTCCACAGCGAGCAACCGCGAGCTCCGCAGCGAGACGCTTTAGACCGCTCGGCTACTCCACCGTCGTAATAGGTCATCTGTATAGGCACAATGAGTTTATAGACAATGTTATGGAAGGAATGGTAGAAGGAAAAAAGAGGCAGAGAAAGACACAGGTTGCAGTGCTTTAAACAGATTCAAAGAAATATGGGAGAAGAATCATATCAGAAAATAAAGAGGCTGTCCGAGAACAGAGAAGTGTGGAGGAGAAGAATTGCGGCCAAGCAATCTTCTGATTGAGAACGAGAGAGGTACCAAAGAATAAAACAAGTTATTACAGACAAGTAGAGGAGAGTACACGCCTAAAAGGGGATGGACTAAACATGAATGTACGAAAGGGATGACCCAATCACCCTTTATAGTTCAAAATAGTTCAAAACCTAAGAACTAAGATCTTTGGCAGGAGGTTAGACGAAACACAAAATCGCAAAACACATACCACAGTAAACTGGTAATCTCCTAAAATCGAAGGGCGGTCGGCCAACAAACCTGCACATGGCGCAAAAATGAAAATGGAAGGATCGCGCGTTGGAAATCAGATCGGATCACGGATTTTGTCAGTCACCACCACTCAAAGATGCTAGGCGTTACTAGAAACGACACGTGGTTCGAATTCCTCGTTCAGTTGTAGGTCACCTTTTCCCGATTGGGTAACTGCGTTGGGTTGGGGACCGCAAGTCGTCGAAGTGTCGTCCAATTGAAAGACTTGCACCAAGCCACTGAGGCACACGAATTGTCACGACGTTATTATAATTATTGTTCCTTTAGAAGTTTGTTCGTAGACAATATGCATATTATCTTCATATCGAACATAAGAATATGAACAACAATCATATCATGTTCATTGTGACTTTGACTGTTGTTTTAATTTCCTAAAAAAATATACGATGTAGCAAAAAACACATTACGTAATAGGAAGAATACGGTATTAAAAAAAAAAACTGTTTTCTTTCTTTTTTGCTGCGTGAATGACTTGACAAAGGAAACCACAGACCCGTTCTTACTGGCAATAAACTCATGATGTGGCTAGGCGCCGCGCGGGAGTAGCTGAGCGGTCTGGAGCGCCACGTTACGGTTCGCGCGGCCTCCCGAGGCGGAGGTTCGAATACTCCCTCGGGCATAGATGTGTGTGTTGTCCTTAGGTTAGTTTAACTTAGTTTAAGTAGTTTGTAAGTCTAGGGACTGATGACCAACGTAGTTTGGTCCCATAAGCATTACAAACATTTGAACATTTTGTGACTAGGCAGTGTCAGTGAAAGTAGTGTGCTAGGACGCATGACGCGTGTGACACGTTGGGAAGTTCGTCACTCACCCTCTCACCAACGTTTCACCCCTTATTTAGACGCCTCTGCGGTAGAGACCACAACAGCGACTCCAAGGTTGAAACAATGCGTTTTCAATATAGGTGCCTCGAGGAACATATTGTTGCCACCGTTCAGAGTCGACAACAAAAGGCCTGAGGAGGGCGATAAAGTTCTTCTTGACATTGCGGGCACCCTTCGGACGAATCAGTCCTTCTTTAAAGAGGTCACAGGGCTGCGGCCCTATTGTTCGTGATCCATTAGTTTGGAATAGTTTGCTCTGGCATGTGGGTCGAAACCACTAGGAACAGCTGGTGATAATCACTCGACGGACTATTCAACGTAATCCGAAGCAGGAAAGGTTGTTTACGCTGTTTCAAAAAAATGTTCAAATGTTTGTTAATCTATCGAACCAAACTGCGTGGTCATTAGTCCGTAGCTTACAAACTACTTAAACCTAGGTAAACTAAACTAAGGACAACACACACACCCATGCCCTAGGGAGGACTCGAACCACGGCGAGCAACCGCGCGCTCCGCAACGAGACGCTTTAGACCGCTCGGCTACTTCACCGCGGCTACGCTTTTTCAATCCTCCAGTTCCGCGTGCTCATGTGGACATATGAGTGCGTGGGAAGGGGGACGGGAGAGGAGACGGTTGCAAGATTAACAGATGGATGGATAAAACAGCAAGGTATCTTTCTAAGAACGGTTAAGAATAAGCAAACCTTACAATTTACTTGCCTACCCTCAGACACTAGTACAGAAGCAGACCTGAGTGGGTATCGAAATCACTAACTTGCAGATACATTTGTCAAGAGCACAGAAGAGATGCTTCAGTGGCGTTAAAAAACTGTAGTGAGAGGTTTTTAAGTGGACACCTTTCTGATATTTCCACGCATGTTTCCATGCTGCAGCTCCCACCCTCCAGCTGCCCCCGTAATTACCCCTACAGGAAGGCGCAAAATTGGACGGGTGGAAAAGCATTAACGCCCTTTCCTGCTTCTGATCATGTGTCGGATTTCGACGAATGGTTTTCAACACTTGCTAGTGGTTCCGCTCTGTATACCAGAGCAAAACTTACTGCTGAACTTCGAACGATTTGAATCACGTTTAATGGCGTTGCCTCACGTTATCCTTAGAGAAGTACATTGAAGTGAGAAAGCCAACAGCTGGGAGGTTTTAAGTTTATTTTATTCGGCCGTTTTCGACCTTCTTCAGGTCCCTATACATAACAAAATGAAAATGTCTTCCAATTAGCAGAGTCAAGAATATCACCGGTAACGTAGACCTCTCCTTATACAGTGTGCGTGTTAGGCTAGCCAACAACAAATATTCAGCAGCTCAAATGGGAAGGTGACTTTCTTTTTGATGAAACTTGGAGAAGCGACTTTTGAAGTTAACTGGATGACGATTCTACTGTCGTAAGGGCCACAAAAGTAAGTTAAGGGGAATTAGGGCTTGTAAATAGATATTTACACACTCATTTTCCCCTCGCTCTGTTTTGGAGTGAAACAGGAGAGGAAATGACTAGTAGGGGTACGAGGTACCATCCGCCTCCATACTGGGGAGTATGTGTGCAGATGTAGGTGTAGATCTCTGTAGAGTAGCTGTAAATCATGTAGATGTAGGTGGAAATGTAAATAGAGGTACGTGTAGAGAGATAGTTGTAGCTAATGTAGAGGTAGATGTACGAAGAGGTGGATGTAGTTATATGTAGAGGTAGATGTATGAAGAGGTGGATGTAGTCATATGTAGAGGTAACTGAAGATGTAAGTAGAGGTAGGTGAAAATGTATGTATAAGTATTTGTAGACGTGGTTGAGTAGTTGCTGCAGATAGTTAGCGTGTTCGTTCTTCATAATGTCGCCACTGTAAAAGCAGTTATTGAGATACTTAGCCCCATGTGTCTTCATAATATTGTAACTAAAACCAAATGACTTTTTTGTTGTAACAATTGAATTGGAGTAATAGACGTTAAGATTAAGTAAGAAAATCGCTTCATTGCACAGCACCAGGTATCTGATAGGAACAATATGACAAAACCGAGAAAATGTATCACAGATGAGTTTCCCGCTCTGTAGAAAAGAGAAGGAGGAAAAATGAGACACAATTGAGGCCGTAACTGCTGTAGAAGGCGAGTGCTACAGACTCAAAACTCACTCAAGTAGTCGTAGATATAAATCGAAGTTCTCGAAGAACACTTCCTATCTGCTTTTTCTTGAGATAACAACTCAATCATGATTTCAGCTTCTACAAAAACATCGTTATTTGCATTACCTGGCTAAATCATTGGCGTTGCCGATTAATCAGTGGTACCTTCAGGATTCGATTTCTGATATATGGTCGCTCGCTGCGAGGTAACTTGCTACGGTGCGCGTCAGAGGTTCTAGTCCTCCCTTGACATGGGAGTGTGTGTTGTCCTTAGTTTGTTTGTAAGCATAGAGACTGATAACCGCAGTAGTTACGTCCTGCAGATTTACAATCGTTTGAACATTTCTCCCATGACAACACTTTATAATACGTAGGATACTCTATGGAAGTCACATGGGCTATGCTAGAAATGTCATAAACAGAAAATATCACCATTACCTGGCCGGTACTTGTTTTATTTTCAAAAATTTATTGATTACGTTAATATTACTGTTTCTCTTCACGACTGATGTCTGATCTCTATTCCATCAAGTCAGTTGTGATTTCCGCAATGGTAGAGTTGTAACCATTAATCCGAAGTGATAGTGGTTGGCGCGTGTTTCAGTTTCACTTCTTTGGTCACCTCTCACATCGCCCTTTCAAATGTTCACACGTTTATAAATCTATGAGACTTAACTGCTTTGGTCATTAGTTCCTAGGCTTACAAACTAGTTAAACAAAGAAACTTCCTGGCAGATTAAAATTGTGTACCGGAATCGGGACTCGAACCTGGGACCTTTGTCTTTCGCGTTCTACCGACTGAGCTATCCCGACACGACTCACGATCCGCCCTCACAACTTTACGTTTGCCAGTACCTCGTATCCTACTTTCCAAACTTCACAGAAGTTCTCCTGCGAACCTTGCAGGCCTAGCACTCCTGGAAGAAAGGATATGGTGGAGACATGGCTTAGTCGTGTCGGGATAGCTCAGTCGGTAGAGTGCTTGCCCGCGAAAGGCAAGTTCGAGTCCCGATTCTGGCACACAATTTTAATCTCCCAGGAAGTTTCATATTAGCGCACACTCTGCTGCAGAGTGACAGTTTCATTATTTAACAAAGTTAAACTACATAAGGACAAAACACACACACACACACACACACACACACACACACACACACAAATACACACACACACACACACACACACACACGCTCCAGGGAGGATTCGAACCTCTGACGGCGAGCAACCGCGCGCTCCGCAGCGAGGCGCCTTAGACGGCTCGGCTGCTCCAATGCGGCTCATATCGCCCCTTCACGCTCAAATTGCAGCTGGTAGAGTCTCCCTCTGAACAAATGATACTCGTACAATAAATTGTTCGCAATCTTAATATTCGTACCAAGTTTACAGAAACTCATCACTGACAGAGCGTTATGAAGGGGCAATAAGTGAAAGGAGGTGAGGGGAAGAAGGTGTCAAAATTATGATCGAAAAGACAGATGAAACGTGAGAGATGAAGGCACAGCATTCACTCCACTATGAAACGTGGTAAAATATTGTAAAGCAACTGTAAAACTCTTTCTCTATAGCAGAAATTAACAAAAAAAAAAAAAAAAAAAAAAAAAAAAAAGGTATTGTAATTTATGTCCCGTACAGTTTTAAACGGATTCTTGGTCAGGTTTGGAAAGGCATATTTGATTATCATCTAAAACCCAGAGAGTGTAGGGCAGCACAATGTTATGACAGCCAACAGCGTCGGGAGCTAGTTTCACGGAGAGTAGCACTTCCGGAAATGGAAAGAAAACTACGGAGGACAGGGACGACGTTTGAGACCTGACCTGTGCGATCTGGGGAGATGTCGCAGGACGAGAGAGAGCGTGAAAGAGAGAGATAGAGAGAGAGAGAGAGAGAGAGAGAGAGAGAGAGAGAGGGGGGGGGGGGGAACAGACGTGTGGGCGCAAGATCGCTCAGAAGGCTGCTGACCTCGGCACGGTGCAGGTACACGGACGATCGTACTTGACACTCCGTTTGCTAGCAGAAAAACTGAGTTCATGGGGATTCCACTTTTAACATATACTGTATAAATAACATCAAAATCCCGCCATGAAGCAATTTTCTCTGACCATTGACTGGATAACAGTGCGGTAGACAATCGCAGATATTAAGTAAGCCAGAAACTGTCCCTAGGTGTTGCTCATAGCATGTCTCACACAAAGTGTCTCCCACATAACATTTTCTCGACAGTTGTTAGACCGTGCCATTGTGGGAAACATCACGCCGTGGGAATATTGCTCCTCCGTCACATAATAGGTGTAATTGACTTCCCGCGTCATCAGTAATTCTACTCACACAAGCCCCTGGTACAAGTTCAGCGAAAATTGATGCTGTAATCACGTTTTGCCTGCCTCCACACCAGTCGTGACGTCTCTCAGTCCGCTGTAAATTATACAACTTCTGACATTCCGTAACAAAGTGCTACTTGAGACTTACAACCAGGTGTAATTATAACAGTTATTTGGCAAAGATCCCTTGAGTTGACAATATTTAGTCGTCTTTAAGAATTTTTCCTCCTCATCACTACTTATTGCATTCATGGGCCTTTACGGCCTACAGGACAATAAAAAAGGGCACAACCACAGCTACAAAGGAATACAGACTACACATAAAAGTTGCGTGGCGGAACCGGGACTTGAACCTGGGACCTTCGCCTTTCGCGGGCAAGAGCACTACCGACTGTGCTATCCCGACACGACTCACGATGCCACCTCACAACTTCCGCCAGTACCTCGCCTCCTACTTTCCAAACTTCACAGAAACTCTCCTGCGAACCATGCAAGACTAGCACTCCTGGAAGAAAGGATATGGTGCAGACATGGCTTAGCCACAGCCTAAGGGGTGTTTCCGGAATGAAACTTTCACTCTGCAGCGGAGTGTGCGCTGATATGAAACTTCCTGGCAGATTAAAATTGCGTGCCGGAACCGGGACTCGAACCAGGGACCTTCGCCTTTCGCGGGCAAGTGCACTACCGACTGTGCTATCCCGACACGACTCACGATGCCACCTCACAACTTCCGCCAGTACCTCGCCTCCTACTTTCCAAACTTCACAGAAACTCTCCTGCGAACCATGCAAGACTAGCACTCCTGGAAGAAAGGATATGGTGCAGACATGGCTTAGCCACAGCCTAAGGGGTGTTTCCGGAATGAAACTTTCACTCTGCAGCGGAGTGTGCGCTGATATGAAACTTCCTGGCAGATTAAAATTGCGTGCCGGAACCGGGACTCGAACCAGGGACCTTCGCCTTTCGCGGGCAAGTGCACTACCGACTGTGCTATCCCGACACGACACACGATGCCACCTCACAACTTCCGCCAGTACCTCGCCTCCTACTTTCCAAACTTCACAGGAGCTCTCCTGCGAACCATGCAAGACTAACACTCCTGGAAGAAAGGATATGGTAGAGACATGGCTTAGCCACAGCCTAAGGGATGTTTCCAGAATGAAACTTTCACTCTGCAGCGGAGTGTGCGCTGTATGAATCTTCCTGGCAGATTAAAATTGCGTGCCAGAAGAGGTATACATTACCAAAATAAAAACAAAATTAAAAATAAAACATCAGTCAGTCGCAGTCTCAATACAGGACAGTTTAATTGCAGATGGCGGTCCAACGTTATCGGTCCCCAGCCTCATCTTCTAGCGCAGTCGGCTCCACTTGTTTGAGGACTGAGGACTGCCAATACTCGATCCCTCCATCGCGTCTTCGGTCGTCCCTTTGGGCGCCTTCCAGCAGGTTGGAAAAGAACACACTTTGGGCGGGATCTCTAGGCTCGGAATATGTGCCCAATCCAGTGTAGCCTCTTCTGCCACAACATTCGGCTTTCCATACCGCTGGTAAAGGTCTTTTGTTCTTCGTTCCCATTTACTTTCTATGGTACTGTATATTGGTTCATATATTTTGCGGAGTTTCTTCCTCTCGAACGGACAGATTGCTTTTCCAGTTGTTGTTGAAGTTGCCCAGGTTTCACAACTATATAACACTACCGCTCGTACTAGTGTCACATACAGTCGATCCTTGTTTTTCTGCGATATTCGCCTCGACCTGAAAAGATTGTTTAGGCTGAAGAAGATGCGATTAGCGTTTGTAATTAATAGTTACACCTTTATCGTTACTTCATTTTTGCTCGCCAATATGGATCCAAGGTATCTGATTTCTTTCACTCGTTCAACAATAATGGAAGGAATAAGAGCTTGATGTAGTGGGAGAACCAGGAATTTTTAATCAATAAATTAATTTCATAATTCATCCTATCTTCTCTCCCTTAGCCGTCTGGGCTTCCAGGTGTTTGTAAGACAGATCCCATCAGCTTGGGAACTACAAAAATCTAGCCATATGAGGAATAAATCTACATGTGAATGATCCGACCCAATGACGAACCATCGCTGTTCAGTTAGGATTCACACTTATTAGGCTAGTACCTCATAAGACGATAAAATGTTCAAATGTTTGTAAAGCTTATGGGACTTAACTACCGGGTCATCTGTCCCTAAACTTACAAACTACTTACGAACTAGCTACTACTAAGGACGGCACAAATATCCATGCCCGAGGGGGGATTCGAACCCCCGACCGTAGTGGCCGTGACTGGAGCGCGTCAGTCCCCTCGGCCACCGCGTCCGGCCATAAGACGATAAATTAGAAGTGGTAAGCCATACTTTTAATCTCTGAACTGTATGTGATATTCAATGTGCATTTCATTTTGGGAATTTTGAGATTGGTTTAGAAACTTCTCAGGGACATACGAATTAAATGAGAATAAATTCGCGAAAAAGTATTTTAGCAATATAATCTATTGTACAGCTCGCATTTCACGAAAGAGTACCTACAGAAATAGCATCGGAAATTGTCAGCTGAGAGCAATAATCGTATCAATTATCGGAGCATGCTGTCACAAGCGCAGCTCATCAGCTGCAATTATTAAACAATTTGGACAGATTCAATAATGCAGTTACGCATCTACATTAGAATTCGCGTAATTGACAGTGGTCTCGTTCCCGTTTTCGATCGAGCGTCACGATTCTGTTTGCAAACATACATGTTTTATTAAATGGCAAACCGCAGGGCTAGTTCCGTGTACACCTGTTGACAAGTACAACCAACCGTCCGTTTGCGACTACTCCATGAGTAAAAAGTGCTCCGTTACAAAACTGTCGTTGTACTGATACCATGCACTGTTATAAGCGTTTCTATTTCATCAGCTACTTCTCTTAAATAGTCTTCCTGGAGATATGAAATGTACCCGCAATATAGCATGAATCTTGAACTAGCAAGGAGCAACAGTTGCATTGTAGGATCTGACGAACTACAGTTTGTCAAAGACAGACAGCACTGATAAAAAGCAGATAAAAGGAGCCAGCTTCATCATCCTACACGTTACGCTTGTATTGTTTCCTGTTCGTCCCGACTTAACGTACACGCGAGTTATTGTTTGGTAGTTACTTGAAAATGATTTAAGGTTTTTGTTCACGGAGTTGTTTGAGTACAACATACAGTGCTCTTTGAAAGCCTGTAAAACCATAAAAAATATAACTGAACCTAATGTATGTGATACTATAAAAATTTTGAAAATTGGAAATACTGATAAGAAAAGAGGTTCTCTGCGTTCGCTCAAATAAGAATACCCATGAATTTTTTCTTGAAAGTTTTCCGAACTCCACTATTGCTGCCAAAAGAATAATTCAGAACTGTACGTACATCTTTTTACAAGAAGATATAGTTTCCTGTATCGATTGTAAATATTTTGATAACTAGTTTTTGCGTAATTGTTTCGCCACCTTTAAATCACGTCACTTCACAGTTGAGCATGTAAGTCTGGTTGAACACCTTCACCAGACATCCATGATGGTATTTTAAATTTGTAATCAGGAATCTATACCAAGATGGTGTAATTCCCATCGGTTTTTAAAATCTTTTTCCGATGATGATGTTCTCGAAACGCGTCATGAAATAAAGCTAACTGCGACCAAGACATTTCAACAATTTTTTCATACATGCCAACGTAAGGTCGCGTGTCCACAAGAATGGATGGTTTTATGAACCAAGTGATAAACTACGTTTTTAATATTTGTAGATCCGGAGAAAGCTTTTGACAAAGTTGACTGGGTACACTCTTTCCTAATTCTGAAGGTATCAGGGGTAAAATATAGGGAGCAAGAGTTATGTTCATCTTGTACGAAACCAGACTGCAACTATAAGAGTCGAAGGGCATGAAAGGGGTGGAACGATTGGGAAGGTAGTAAGACACGGTTGTAATCTTTCCTCAATGTTAATCTGTACATTGAATCAGCTGTGAAGGAATGCAAGGAGAAATTTGGAGGAGATATTAAAGTTAAAGTGAAGAAATGAAAACTTCCGGTTTGCCAATGTCATTGTCATTGTCATTTTTTCAGCGACGGAAAAGGACCACGTAGAGCAATTGAACGGAATCGACAGTGTCTTGAAGAGAGGTTATAAGATGAGCATTAACAAGGGCAAAACAATGGTTATGGAATGTAGTTTAAGAAAATCATGCGATTAAGAAGAAATTTAATAGGATAACGAAACAATAAAAGTCATAGCTGAGTTTTGTTACTTGGGTAGCAAAATAGCTGGCCGAAGTTAGGAAGATATAAAATGCAGATTGGTTACGGAAAGAAAAGCATTTCTGAACAATCGAACGCTTTGATGTTTATTATTATAAATTGTCTATTCCAAAGGGACAGACGTTGGCGGTGATCTGCAGCAGTGGTAATTATTTACATTCATACGTCGCAAATCGATATGAGGGATAGGGCTAGGGACAAGTGTAACACATGGATGTTTGGGTCTGGCCAGGGAGCGTGCATGGATGGCCGAGTGGTTAAGGCGTCCGTTCACAAAAAGCGGCAGACCCGGGTTCGAGTCCCGGTCCGGCGCAAATTTTCATGTGTTACAGATCGATTGTCCGTTTTTAGAAGAGCAGCAAATGTCGGGAAATTTCGCGATTTGCGATGTATTACCACTGCTGCGCATCACAACCAACGTCTGTCCCCTTGGAACAGACAATTAATAATAAATATCTGTATTAAGTCCGTTTTACAAGATCGACTTTCTGGTGAAAACTAACTACTGTACTTGAAGTGAGTGCGCCCTTCGTGCCTGCGTGTAAGTCAGGAAGCAAGCCCATCGCGAGTGCGTCTATGACGTCACTGATCTATAGACTATACCGAGTGTCGAGTTCTAAATTTTCTAGTGTGCTGGAGAATGCGCATGTGCAAAAGTGAGTATGAGTAGTGGTGTCTGCTGACATCAGAAGTTAACCTATTCTCTCGAGCGCATTCATATTACAGAAAGTCTTTCGCATATTCTTTAACTTTATTCTGTTGTTTTCTGTGTTTTCACCACACCGACAAAGTTGCACCAGGCCTAATATTGTTTTTCTACTAGTTTTCTCCTGCAAAAGAGACGAAATATATGCAAGCAGAAAAATAGTTCCGTTTTACGGGGTAAAAAGCTTAAACTATGTATATACACGAGCGTAAATATATAAATGTGTTCATATGTTCAAATGTTTGTTAAGCTTGAGGGACTTATCTGCGGGGTCATCAGTCCATAAACTTAGAAACTACTTATGAACTATCTTATACTAAAGACGACACAAACATCCATGCCCGAGGGGGGATTCGAACCCCCGACCGTAACGGCCGTGCAGACTGTGAGTGGCGTCCCGTATAAACGTGTTTTACCGGATATTATATCATCAGGAGAGTCTGAACTACTAAATAAGAAACTTATTTTCGATGTTATTGTGACCGTTAGCAAGAAAAGAAGATATAAAATGTAAATAGTCATCTTTTACTGAATTTTCGGTATTGTTTCATGTGTTTTCAGTATAAATTTTCTTTAGCCAAAATAAATAAATAAATAAAAATAAAATAAACAAATAAAAATAAACAAATAAATAAATAAACAAAACAGGGGGGGGTGAAGTTGTCAACAGTTTGAATGACACTTTTCCTACTATTTAGCTTCTCAATTGTGCACAGAATGTGATACATGACATTTGAGGAGAACATAAACTACGAATTATCCTTTCGTCATTTATAAACTCAATTGTCAAAAAAATGTTCAAATGTTTGTATAGTCTATGGGACTTAACTACGGGGTCATCAGTCCCTAAACTTACAAACTACTTATGAACTACTTACGAACTAGGACGGCACAAATATCCATGCCCGAGGGGGGATATGAACCCCCGACCGTAGTGGCCGTGCTGACCGTGACTGGAGCGCCTCAGTCACCTCGGCCACCGCGGCCGGCACTAAATTGTCCTTTTCCTGCTCATACATAAAAAAGTGCCCTCATAACCTCAGTTGCGATCTACATAGCAGACGGCTACAGTGTAGGTGTTAACGTCTGAACGAAAGCGACTGTTCGAGACAGGGAACACGCAGTACGGGATTAGCACGCCAGGGGCGCTGCGGTAGGGCCACTCGTCTCGAGTAGTCAACTGAGACAAGAACGTTTGTCGCGTAAAAGGGACTTTAGACTATTGAAAATCTCAAAAGTTTCGTATTAACAAAAATTGTTCTTCACTGAAAAAAAAAAAAAAAAAAAAAAAAAAAACAACAACACACTCTTGTCTAGAAAATGTTGGCAACTACTGATTTAATGAGTACGAAACTACGAAACGTTTACAAGCGAGAAGAAACGATGTGCTCTGGAAGTGACTGACTGTAGACTCATCTACGATAAACTTAATTCTCGGATGATGCTCTAAGGCCCCACAAACCGCAGAGGTTTACGCCGGCCGTAATCTATTTTAGAAGCGGAATCCGGCGCGTTTAATTTTGAAACGACTGCTCCGGAGGACACACGCGCGCGCAAACGCATTCTTTCTAATTCTCGCCGGACATGATGAGCTTAAGAGTTATTGAGAGCCGCGCGCGGCTCGTTTTTATATAAATTAAAGCGGTGTCGCCGCGGCGGTGGAGACAGAGTAATGAAAATAAATAATAAAGCGGAGCGCGCGCCGCCAGAGGCCTCTGGCGGCGGCCGCCCGCCTAATCATGATAAATAAAATACAGAGAGCAGCGCCGCTGTCCCCGTGTGGTTTGTCAAAACAAGCGACGGCGTCAGCGCTGCCCGGCCGACCCCCACTCCGCGGCCCGCTGTCGCGACTGCGCATGCGCGGCCGGCTGCTCCAGACGGCTGCTGCCCGCTGCAGGCAGTAGGCGCTGGTCTGGTGGCCACGCGACGCCTGCTGTGCAGCGCACGGATAAACGACGATTCTCACTGGACGTCAAACCGAGGCGGCTACAGCGACATTTTACCAGTGTACTACAGTGTAACCCACTGTGTTCCACTGTCATCATACTGTTCTGTTCGAGTTATTATTGAGATTCCTGGTGACAGATGTAGAATATTTTAGGAAATGCATAGTATGAACCATCAGCTGCTTATTGTACTTAAAACAGTGTTTTATGCGTTCATCAAGACTAACTTTCAAGTGACATATTGTTGTTGTTATGGTCTTCAGTCCGGAGACTGGTTTGATGCAGCTCTCCACCCTACTCTATCCTGAGCAAGCCTTTTCATCTCCTCATAAGAACGACAATCCACATCCACTTGAATCTGCTTACTATACGCGTCTCTTGGTCTCCCTCTGCGATTTTTACCCCACACACTTCCCGCCAATGCTAAATTTACGATTCCTCGATGTCTAAGAATGTGTCCTACCAAGCGATCCCTTCTTTTAGTCAGGGTGTGCCAAAAATTCCTTTTCTCACCAATTCTGTTCAGTACCTCTTCATTAGGTATGCGATCTACCCACCTAATCTTCAGCATTCATCTGTAGCACTACATTTCAAAAGCCTCTATTCTCTTCCTGTCCGCACTGCTTATTGTCCATGTTTCACTACCGTACAAGGCAACGCTCCACACAAATGCCTTCAGAAAAGACTTCCTTACACTTAAATTAATATTCGATGTTAGCAATTTTTTCTTTTTCAAAAATGCTTTTCTTCCAATTGCCATTCTGCATTTTATATCCTCTGTACTGCGACCATCGCATGGTTTTTTTTTTTTTTTTTTTTTTACCCAAGTAACAAAACTCATCTACCACCTTCATTGTTTCGTTACCTAATCTAATTCTTTCAGCATCGCCTGATTTTCTAAGACCGCATTCCATTATTTTTGTTTTGCTCTTGTTAATGTTCATTTTATACGCTCTCTTCAACACACTGTCCATTCCATTACACTGCTCTTCCAGGTCCTTTGCTGTCTCTGACAGAATTACAATGTCATCAGCAAAACGCAATGTTTTTATTTCTTCGCCCTAAACTTTAATCCCTTTTACAAATTTTTCCTTGCTTTCCTTCACCGCCTGCTCGATGTACAAATTGAATAGCATCGGAGAAAGGCTACAACCCTGTCTTACTCCCTTCCAAACTGATGCTTCCCTTTCATCCCTTTCGAGTCTAATAACTGCGGTCTGGCCTTTGTACAAGTTGTAAATAACTCTCCTTTCCCTGTATTTTACCCCTGCTTGGTTCAGAATTTGAAAGAGTGTTACGAATTTTTATTTATTGATTTGCCTGTACGCATGGATGGGATGGTATTAATGTATCCGCTCAATCGTCCCGTTTAGCTCATAATCCATGAAAATGTTTTAGAACCGAAACCGGTCGAATTATGAGTATAATAAACAGCTGATGGTTCATAATATGTGTTTCCTAACATATTGTTCTCATTTTACATTTACCTAATGCCTGAGGTAAAGTATTTTGTTTATGCAGGATGTTAATGATTTCTGCTCGTTTTTTATGCAGTAACAGTTTCAGGCATGAATTTTTTCAGGAGCAAAAAAATTATCTTTTACGGTCTAATTCTCTTAAGTGACTGTTTTAATGATTTCAGATGCAAGATTTATGCAACTGCATGTACCAATTTTCAAACTATGCAATTATATGTACTTAAGAACAAGGTTTATTATTATGAACTAAAATAATTAATCTGGAAGTACTACTTTTGTAATAAATAAACAGATTATTCAATAATTACCATGCAAAATTATAACAAAAACATTCAGTTTATAACATTGTAATAGATTTTAAGTAATTACTGTTCCATTCTACCACTTTCAAATGATACTTATCTTTTAAACATTACGTTGTATGTGGGTACTGCTCGCTGCAACATTATTCTCCTGGGGCGCCGTGGTAGAAATAAATACTCGATATATACAATTTTTCACTTCTTCTTTAATTTTCATTCAAATTATTCTCCACCAAAACATAACAAATTCAAAACAATGCAAGAGAACTTGGCCGACTGTACTTCCATTTAATACTAACAGACTGACATAGCTTCCAGAGCCTTTGACAAACGACTGAAACTCGAACTCCCCCACGCAAGGCGGTGAGGCAAATATATAACATCGGCAATAATGACGTTACATTATCCATTGTTCATAACAACTGAATAAAGTAATTTACAATTAACGAACACAACAGTAAAACTTTCATGTATACAAAAATAATCACAATATAAAATGAAAACTATGCATACAATAATTTTAGATGGCACATGTATTTTTAAGACGAAATTTCCGATATTTCTGTTAACAACAAAGTGCGATGTTAAATATCAATTAATTTGTTAATGAATACATTATACATGTTCCTAACATATATTGAACTATCAAATGTCATGACCATTCACAAAATATACTCCAAATCGCAAGTCAGTCAATATATACAAAGAATTCAATATTGATAATTAATGTAATAGTCGAAATAACACAATTAGCTGGACAACACAACTTGTTTATGAGACCAACATATATACAATGCTATTAATTTTCATTTATTTTTGTTTTTTACAAAAGATTTTACAATTCGTCTATTTAAGTCTTGAAATAACATACAATGACGCAACTATTGTTTATTGAACTGTTTGGAAAGAAAATATATGAATCTCTTAATTAATGAAATCTATCACTTGTTTTAGCACAGTATCACCGAGACACTGTCCTACACTGATTCCTAAGCTGGCTATATCGTTTTTAACTAACTTCACACACAACTTTTATCACTATTTAACCACACGATTCCGGGTCAGACGCAGATGGTATCGTACGGTAACATTGAGATGAGAGGACCAGGCAGAAGGTATCGTACGATAACATTGAGATGAGGGGGTCAGCAGTATCGTTACAAGCTATAAGTCATACGGTGGAATATAATTAACCCACAAGCTCTGTATTTCACATTTTCACAAGCCACTGCGCGATGGAAATGTCAAATGTTTGTATAGCTTATGGGACTTAACTACGGGGTCATCAGTCTCTAAACTTACAAACTACATATCAACTAGCTTATCCTAAGGACGGCACAAATATCCATGCCCGAGGGGGGATTCGAACACCCGACCGTAGTGGCCGTGCAGACCGTGACTGGAGCGCCTCAGTCACCTCGGCCATCGCAGCCGGCGCGCAATGGAACATTCACTTCTAGATATTTTTGTTGTAGTGATCCGCCATTGGTGATAGTATATGAGTGTGATGGAAAGAATAAACACAATTGTGTATACGTGGTTTCCACAGTGTTTCTGTCGCAACTGAGACACAGTGAAAGCTATGTACGCCAATGTGGGCAGTGAGTCTGAAAGGGTCAGTGTGAGCTACAACACTGTTCTCGAATCACAAACATTGAAAGCAAAACAGTGCAACAGGAAACTTCAACCGCACCTCCAACTGTCTTCATGCTAAATTAGCTCGTTACTAGTTTTTTCCCCTCTTTTATTATTTACTTTTATTTTCATTTTAATTCTTTACATATTGTCTTTCCACTAGTAATCCTCATATTTTTTCAGTCTGCGTTTTAACCCATCCTTCACCTCTCAACGATGTGAGGAGTCGCCAGAAACGACACATGGTTCGGATTCCACGTTAAGCTGTAGGTCCCCTTTCCCCGGTTGGATAACTGGGGTAGGCTAGGGACACGCAAGTCGCCGAAGTGGCGTCCAATTGAAAGACTTGGGCCAGGCCAATGTGCCACACGAATTATTATTATTATTATTATTATTATCGTAACTCTTTATTTTCCTTTTCTTAAGCCTTTTCCCACTTACGCAAGGTCGTCGTGGCTAACTATGAATCTGACACAATTTTTGTTACGGGTAGGAGGGTGTCTACACCCCCCCCCGCCCCCCCGCCCCCCCCCCCGCCACGATAGGAAATACGTGTACCCCAACTGTCTGCTGTGTCATTAATACGGAAGTATGCGTAAGTTTTTAAAAATGTTTGTAAATCTTGTACTGAGGTGGAAGTAGGGCAGTAAGTCGGTACTCACCCAGGTGGGATGTGGAAAACCGCCTAAAAACTACATCCAGGTTGGTCAGCACATCGACCCGTGAAGTGGTCTTGCTAACTGTAGAAAATCGATGAGTAGACGAGGACGCAAGAACTAAAATGTCGCAGTCCTCGTGGAAATAATTCTATGTTAGTATATCGTCATATCTGGCTGCCAATACAACTTTTATTTGACTAGGTTCTAGAACCCATAGATACTGCCATTTCGGCACGTGTATTAGTTTTTATAGCTAAATGGATGCAAAATGAAAGAGAAAATTACTATTGAAAAATTCCCAAAATTTTCAGAGTTAAAATTACACAATGAATTGAAAAGTCAGACTGTATGCACTGTTAAAGCTGATATCTGACACCTCCATATATCCCTCTCAGTTCTGAATGTTTTATGCAGAGACGTGACATATTTGTCGTTCGTATATGGATTCCTATTTCTTTGTATTCATATTTTTAAGTTGAATATTCCTTTAGTGCCCCACTAAGTGTTCCAAACTGTATTTTTATTAATTTATTTATTTACGTGATAAGTAGCCTACTGTGCTAGAAATGGTGGGAACTGCTGAGATAATGGCATGACAGTGTAATCTTTTTACGTTTCCTTTATGTGTTTGTTTTTATTTATTTATTTTAATCTTTTGGGCCAGCGGCGTCGTATATGTCATTTAGAAACATTGTAGAGAATGAATTCTAAAGACGCTGCTTTTTAAAAATTTATTTAATTCGACAGGCCTGTTTCGGCATGAATGCCATCGTCAGGTTAACGAAGACCAGATATGTTATAGATAATAGCAAAAAAAATTTGATTTGTAAACTTGTAATATCGCTGACATATCTGTCAAAATAGCTGTCACATATCAACAACATGTATATATAAATAAACAGCTACGTAGAGCTACAACAACAACAGTTCTATTAAATAAGAACCAAACAGATCAGATAAACAGCGATCTTACAAGGATAAGAAGAGCTACCAATGTATGTATAAAGTACATATTTCTGAGTTACAATGATCCTGTCAAATTAAGTAGTATACCCACCTATGTATTTTACCGTTAGTCTGACGATGGCATTCACGCCGAAAAAGGCCTGTCGAATTAAATAATTAATTAAAAAGCAACGTCTTCGGAATAAATAGTTTACAATGCTCGCTTTTAATTTTCTTAGATTGTTCGGAATCGAGGTGTACGACTTCAATAAAGTTTTTTCTTCTTTTTCTTCTCGCACCTTCGGCCCACTGGCGCGAAGCATGCCTCGTTTGAGGGACGGCTGGATTGTCTTCCTGTCACCACTTCGGTAACATCCAATCCTCCAGCATCTTACAAAAAAATCATCTGGTCAACAAATATAACAGAATTAACCAACAAAAATAAATTGAAATATTGTTGACTCCAACGTACATAGGTAGAAAATATCATCAGAATAAAATACCCAGTGTGGGATGCTTATCAGGTGGGTTTGACGGAAGACATCGAAAGATTCCAAAGAAGGGCAGCTCGTTTCGTATTGTCACGATACAAGGGTGACAGTATTACGGAAATGATACAAGATCTTCGATGGGTATCATTACAACAACGGCGCTTATCGCTGCGGCATGGGCTGCTTACGAAACTCCAACATGGCCAACATTCTCCCCGAATGCGAAAAAATATATTTTTTACTCCCATTTACATAGGTAGAAATGATCATCAGAAAAATACGAGAAATCAGAGCTCGAACGGAGAGATTCAGGTGTTCCTTCTTCCTGCGCGGTATTCGAGAATGGAATGGGAGATAAATAGTATAAAGGTGGGTCGATGAATCCTCTGTCAGGCACATAAATGTGATTTGCAAAGTATCCCATGTAGATGTAAATGTTCTCACAAATGCAGCATCACTCAGAGTCCTAAACAATATAACACTAAGAAAGTAAACAATACATTTTTCATGGCATACCCAAAGCGACCTCAGCCACATCTGTAGTAGCACGTTAGTCTGTTCATCTGCCATTACTAACTATAAATCTCACCCCAATGTGGAAAAAATTACAAACTACTGTTATACATATAATGTAATATTATACAAAGTTTGTTATAATTATATAAAATAATCTGAGTTACTTTTGTAATATGGTAATTTATTTCGCCAGATATTACTGAAATTAATAGATAATCAAGTGTAGCAATTGTTACAGTCATTAAAATTTGTGATAAAGTGGCTGAATACGTTGCATAATGAACAGTTGAATTGTTATTCATTGACAGTTTTAAATTAAGCATATTTAATTTATACACGCATCTGATTTCAGCGGTACTTTCAGCACCTGTAACCAGTGTGTAACTCTGACTATAGAAATAATTTTCAGTGGTAGATAAATATGTCAGTGGATATCGTAGGTTATGCTGCTCTTTTTGTCGTTCATATCATAAAGACATAGTACTTGAGCTGCACTTGGAAATGCGACCGAGTGAGTTGCCGCAGTGGTAAAACGCTGGACTCGCAGTTGGGAGGATGACGGTTCAGATCCAGCTGCGGCCATCCAGATTCAGGTTTGCGTGATTTTCCTAAATCACTCCAGGATCTTTAACACGACACGGCGATATCCTCCCCCATCCTTACCCAAAAAACCGAGCGAGAGCTCTGCCTCTAATGGCCACGCTGTCGACGGGACGTTAAACCCTACGCTTCCCTACATCCTTTATAAATGCAGAGCAATAAAATAATATGATTATTATTTTTTCAAAAGAGTTAGATTGTCTGGCCAGTACTTATCTTTTTGCTGTACTGCCGATAGTTATACACAGAAAGAGAAAAGGACGAAAGTAAAACAAGCTTTCGGAACTGTGATACTTCTTCAGGTAAAATAAATAAATAAGTAAAAGAAAGAAAGAAGAAGAAGAAGAAAGGAACGGGAAAGGAAGAGGAAGGTAACTCACGACCAAGGTCATGAGGATGATGTTAGAGGATTGTGGAAGTCAGAGATGCTGTCTAGTAGTACTGAGCCATGCCAAGAAAGATGTGTGTGTGTGTGTGTGTCTTTCCATCTTTCCCTGTTAATCAAAGTTTTTTAGACCCCCCCCCCCCCCTTATACACCCCTCAGCATCATTTAGTTCACTCATCTTTTTTTGTCTTTACTGCTTGATCTCCCCCCCCCCCCCTCTGGTTATATCCTCTTTGGCATGGGTCAGTGGTACTACACAGTATCTCTGACTTCCACAATCGCCCGCCGCGGTGGCCGAGGGGACTGAGGCGCTTCAGTCAAGGTCTGCACGGCCACTACGGTCGGGTGTTCGAATCCCCCCTCGGGCATGGATATTTGTGCCGTCCTAGTTCGTAAGTAGTTCATAAGTAGTTTGCAAGTTTAGGGACTGATGACCCCGTAGTTAAGTCCCTTAACCTTAACAAACATTTGAACATTTGAACTTCCATAATCCTCAAACACTATCATCATGACCTAGGTCGTAAATTACCTTTCCCATTCCTTTTTTCTTCCTTTTCTCCCTTTTCTCTTACCTGAAGAAGGAACACAGTTCCGAAAGCTTCTGTGTGTAAGCTCTTTCTGTGTGTAACTATCGGCGGTACAGCAAAAGAGGTAAGTACTGGCCAGCCAATCTATCTCTTTTTGAAAAATAACTTATCATCTCTGTGGAGAATTTCCAGCATTAATCGAATATGATTATTGTTAAATTTACACGGACAGCTGCAACATCCTGAAATGCAGTGGGTGATGTCAATGATGTGCCAGCTGAAGGTTATAGTATCAACATTATCCAACTGAAGATGGGTGAAAACTCAAAACGCTTATTTCTACAAATAAAAATACGCAAGAACCTGGTTGCTGTATATTGTGAGTCTTAAAATAGGAAGCTTCAGGTTGGTGCAAATAAAAGCGGCCCGGACGAGTGCATATGATTGTAGGTGGAAGCACGCATGTATGCTGGACCCCACGAGACGTACACCAATCGAACGCTCGCCTCCAGATCCACAATGGTTCAGAGCGCCAGGGTGGGTGGAGCAGCGCAAATGGGACGATGGTACTCACAGTGGAGCAGCTGGTGTTCGCTGTGGAAAGTTATGTAACAACAAAGTGGAGGAGTAGGTGTGGTCACCTGCTTGCTGATAAGTTTAATGGAGTGAAAGCGCTAGCACAGAGTGCCATGCAACGCTTAGTCTGAAAATTACGACTGACAGGACAGTCCACAACGTAACGGCTTACCAGAAAAAGTGGTTGCAGTTCATCAGCAAATGCTTCAGAATCCTACCAAGTCAACCCGATGCCTGTCGCGTGAGACGGGCGTATTACGTGGATTATGCGGACGAGTTTTCCTGCTGGACCTCTATATGCATCCCTGCCGAGAGTCTCTTCTTGTTCATGCGCTAAAACCATCAGATGTTAGTCACTGCCTCCCTTTTGTGAGTGGCTGTTCACTAAGATAACAATGAATTTCTTGGACACAGATATGTGATGAAGTCTGACTTAACCAAAATGGCTATGTAAACTCGGAATCACGGGTCCTGGGCACCGAAGACTCCTTATAACTAACAAAGAACATCATTGCAAGATCGGAAATTTGGGCTTTGGAGTGCAGTGTCTGCACGCCGCATTATTGGTTCCATCTTCTTTCGTCAGACCCTGAATTCGGAGCATTACATTGCAAATAGAATCAAAAGTATCAACCGAGGAGGAAAAGACCTACAGTTACTTCCAACAGGGTGGAGTAACGGCCCGTGCAGCTGGCTGAACCGTGGAGCACATTACGAAACCTTCACGCCTGATCGAGCTGTGAGCGGAGGTGAGTCGCAACATCCCTTAAGTAATTAAAGAACTGCAGAGGTGCGCATCACATTAAATAACAGCAATACCAGCAGTCCCACTTCTAAATGCCCAATAGTGCCAAGAGATGAAGGGTGGTCAATTTCAACATCTCCTACAAGCAGGTTATTACTATTTCACTGTAAGGTTTTAAAATTAAACGCCTTTTGCTACTGCGAATGGTTTTATTTTTATATTTTTAAATCACCCATACGCGTTTCGCCTTTCTCTCAAGGCATCATCAGTGGGTGCCCTGAAATATTTACATCTTTTTGTTTATACATATAGGTTAGGTCTCTTACATATCTAAAACATTTCATTTCTGATTTAAAACAGTTCGTTTTTTGGAATAAAATGGTGTACTTACAGCACTTGCTACTCCACTTCAGTCTTATTCTGGCAACCAGGTCGAAATGTTTCAGAACCACATACAGACACACACCCACACACCCACCCACACACACAAAGATACCTTCAAACATTTTCAATGAAACAGTTGAATTTCAAATAAGCTAAGGTTGGCAACACTACAAAACAAACAGCAGTAGACACAGTATGGCAGCAGGTGACAGCAGAAGCAGAGAACTGCAATGTGTTTCGAAAAACAGTGTAACATTTCGACCTGGTTGCCAGAATAAGACTGAAGTGGAGTAGCAAGTGCTGTAAGTACACCATTTTATTCCAAAAAACGAACTGTTTTAAATCAGAAATGAAATGTTTTAGATATGTAAGAGACCTAACCTATATGTATGAACAAAAAGATGTAAATATTTCAGGGCACCCACTGATGATGCCTTGAGAGAAAGGCGAAACGCGTATGGGTGATTTAAAAATATAAAAATAAAACCATTCGCAGTAGCAAAAGGCGTTTAATTTTAAAACCTTACAGTGAAATACAATTCAGCTGCTGCTCAAAATGGCCACTGCAAGCAAAGGTTATTACTAGTTTTCTTTTCCTCTCCTCGGTTTATTTTCACCCTGGAACTGTGCTTACTGGCACATGTTATTTACCCCACCCTGTATCTCTGCGGCAAGACAATATGATTCTTGTAAATATTCCCCATCCTTTTGTTTTGAAAGTTTCAGTTTGTGTCCATTGAGACCGTTCCACCAATAGTAGCAGTAAGATTTTCATATAATAATCACACTTGACAGTACCTGACATTGCAGGTGTTCGAGGGGATCTGATAGACTGATAAGCTTCAAAAGTGAAAAGCCAAGACCGGTTTCAGTGGACTATGCCACCCACCATCATCTGGTCATATCAAATTATACAACTTGGTCATCTTATTTAAAAAAAAAAAAAAAAGGAGATTAAATAGTACGTGCAACAAAGCACTTAGTCTAAATATGAAAATACATAAGTTAAAATATCAACAGCTTGTAAGAGTCATCATAAAATAAATAAATATTTTGCAATCTTGGCTTTTCACTTTTGAAGATTATTAATAATCACACTTAATCACAATCACACTATCTTTGATAGGTGAACGCAACTGCTGTTATGGATTATACAAGAAGCGAGTAACACTAAAAGATGTTGAAAAACCCGCAGATGGATTATATAGAAAAACTTGGACAGCGTTCTAAGACGGGTGCTTAATACCATGCTGTCGCGCGCCCAAACCACAATACCCGTATCACATCCCATTCTAGTCGATTCGACCTTCAAATTATATTTTTTTGAAAGAGACAATAAATAAACAAGGGAAAACATAGAGAAATACAAATGACAAAATATAAATCAGGAGATGTTCGAATTACAGTATAGCAGCCGCCTTGTACTCGCTCAGGTTCATAAAAAAAAAAAAAAAAAAAAAAAAAAAAAAAAAAAAAAAAAAATAAAAAAAAAATAATAAAAAAAAAAAAACCACGTTTTTCTGTTGGTCATTTTCTCAGCAGCTGAATACACAGGAAATGTTTCAGAAAAAAAGAAACAAAAAAACCGCCATATGCGTGGTGCAGATGAAGTAAGCTACTGGCCATCAAAAATCAACACCAAGAAGGAGCGGAGATATCATATCCAAATTTATTTGAGAGATAATACTATGTTGAAAGGTCACATGATTGAAAATATAGCCCCATGTGAATAGAGGAAGATTATGAAATCAGTACTGCTACACGCGTCAGAATTGAATCACACTCTATGGAGGTGTTGTTGGGTTGTAGCAGTCCATGTTGCGTCCAAACGCGGTACTGCAGTACAGATTGCTAGCGTACGAGCTAGGTACGAGCTAATAGATTAGATAGTCCAGTACGTGTGTGGCTCGAAGACTACCTAAGTAACAGAACCCAGTATGCCGTGGTGGAGTGGCAGAGCGTTCCAAGACTCCTAGCTGCGGAGCGCGCCGCTGTTCTCTGTCGGAGGTTCGAGTCCTCCTTCAGGCAGGGGTGTATTCGTTGTCCTTAGCATAAGTAGTTTGTAAGCCTAGCGACTGATAACCAGAGTAGTTAAATCCCACAGATTTACAAACATTCGAACATTTTTAAACCGAGTGTTCATTAGTAACTAGTGTATCATCAGGAGTGCCCTGAGGAAGTGTGACAGGAGCGCTGTTTTTTTTCTGTCTACATAAAGGATCTGATGGACAGAGTGAGTTGCAATCTGCGGCTGTTTGCTGATGATAGTGTGGTGTACAAGAGGGTGTCGTCACTGAATTACTGCCGGCCGCGGTGGCCGAGCGGTCTGCGGCGTGCCAGTCAGGTCTGCACGGCCGCTGCGGCCGTGGGTTAGAATCCCCCCTCGGGCATGGATTTTGTGCCGTCCTTAGTATAAGCTAGTTCATAAGTAGTTTGTAAGTTTAGTTAAGTCCCTTAAGCTCTACAAACATTTGAACATTTGAATTGAATTACTGTAGTAGGATATAGAATGATTTGGACCAAATTTCTAGGTGGTGTGAGGAATGGCCACTAGCATTACATGTAGAAATATGTAAGGTGATGCAGTTGAGTAGGAGAAACGATCCCGTAATGTTCGAATACAACATTAGTAGTGTGCTGCTTGACATAGTCGCGGCAATTAAATACCTAGGCATAACTCTGCACTGCTATATGAAACGGAACGACCATTTAAGGACAGTCGTGGGGAAAAGGAATGGTCGACTTCAGTTTATTGGGAGAATTTTGGCAAGGTTTGATTCATCTGTAAAGGAGATCGCATATAAATTGCTTGTACGAACTCTTCTTGAGTATTGCTCAAGTGTCTGGGATCCCCACCAGAGCGGTTTAAAGAAGGACAAAGAGTCAGTTCAGAGGCGGGTGGCTAGGGTTGTAACTGGTAGATTCGATCACTGCGGGGGTGTTACTGAAATGTTTCGGAAACTCAAATGGGAGTCGCTGCTGGAGTGTAGGCGACGTTCTTTTCGAGAAACACTGTTGAAGAAATTTAGAGTGCCGGATATTTAGGCGGACTGCAGAACGATTTTCCTGTCGCCAACCTATCTTTCGCGTAAGACTTTCGTTCTATATGGGAATGGAACAGGAAAGCAAGTAACTAGTAGTGGTACTGAGTACCCTCCGCCACGCACCTTTGGGTGGATTGCGGAGTCTGTATGTAGATGTAGACGTAGAAATTGATTTGGTGAGTATCGCGGCTCGTCGTTTCGTATGTTTTTGATAGGAGAGACATCAGAAGAACAGAAAGACCAAGCCTATCATGCATTGCGATGGGTCACGAGGAAGTCTTGAATGTTACATGACACGTATGGTCCTACATTAATCTGTTTCAATGTGGCCGTCGAAACTCTCTGAAAGGCCTCAACTCGGGGATGTTACGCTGGCTGCTTAGATACCAGCAGTACGTGGTTGGGGAGTACGGGAGTGCAACCCAGTACCACCCCAAACCATAGTATTAGGTGCAAGAATATTATGGCTCTGCATAAGGCAACATCTCTCAACACGGGGTCTTCAGACTCCACGTCGAGCATCGTGGTGGAGTAAGTAGAATCAAGATTCGTTGGCAAGAACAATTTCGTTCCATTCCACATTATGCCCCACCACCAAGTCTGGAGACACCGTGCTGAGGAACTGTTGAACTGTTGTCTTCATGCCTGCCGTTCCCTTCGGGGGTTCGAGTCCTTCTTCGAGCAAGTGTGTTGTGAGTTGTCTTTCATGTAAGTCTGAAAGTGCAAGAAAGTACTAGCAGCTGTATTGAGATTATTTATTCAATTATGCGACCGGTTTCGGTGTAATAATCACACCATTATAGGTCCCCATTGTGCAACTGCCAGAACTATCACATTTAAAAGGGGTGGCCGTTAACACCGGTAGCCTTAAATTTCTTAGTCCTTTAATGTCCGAATCCAACGAAACTGGTCGCATAACTGAATAAATAATCTTAATACAGCAGCTGGTACTTCCTTCCAGCTTCTAATTCGCCAGCTCTAGTCCCAGTCCATTGATTATGGAGAGGATTAAACTTAATATTAGTTGGTTTAAGTAGTTTCAAAGTATAGGGGCTAATGACCATAGCAGTTTGCTCCAATAGGCTTACAAACAATCAAACATTTTGTCTTAATGCATTGACAAACTAACAAACAAATGGGATTCTACTCGTGCACTCCCATAGAACTCATTGGCAGTACACTAACCAGACAGGTTTATATTTTTATATAGTTGGAACCTCTTGTCCCCCCATAATTTCGGAGCTTACTGTCATATTGCATCAGAATAACGCTCTTCCACAGTGGCAAGCAGTGTCAAAAACTTCTTCACCGCTCCCTCTTCTCCCGATCTACTGCCAATCGAAAGCGTCTCGATCGATGATTGCGCAACGATTTGCCTAGAATAACTCACACTTCAATATAACAGATCAACCCTGGCAATGTGTGAAGATGCGTGGACCACTGAACCTCAAAGAACACATTCCGAGCCTCTCTGATTGAATGCCGAGACGCACAGTAATTATAAGCCAGCAAGAACGGCCACATTCAATACAGATTTCATCATTCTCGTCACTTCACACTCAGCTAAGCTGATTTATCACTACATATCTTTGTAAACATTTTTGTTTTACTCTTATTTAAATTTATGTATAAAAACAGTCAAGAGTGCAATGATTTTTATTTAATCAACTAGTTCTTTTTCAACATCTTCAGATTGCAACTCTGAAATGTATCATAGTTATATTTAGAGGACCTTCAAGAAACACACACTAAAAGATAAATAAAATAAAACGAAGTTATACCCACTGATGTGGAGCTGGGAAGGTGCATGGGAGCCTTCCAGTCCGTCACTACTGGCTGGACCAAGGTTTTCATCTCAGACAATGACAAAGAAATGTGTAGTTAATTATACTCCTATATTTTTGGCTAAATTTATGTATTTAGTCTTTTCATTGGCTATCAGAGATGGGTGGAGCTGGCAAAGGAGCGGAGCCTCAGCTATTTAAGAGCAGTAGACCTTGCTCCAGCCAGCACTGACGCACTGGAAGGATACCAAGAACCTGCCTAGCTCCACGTCATCAGTGGGTATATTTCTCTTTATTAACTTAAGTTAATGCTGACACTTATGAATATTGCTTGAAGGTCCTCTAAATGTTAAGTATGATACATTTCAGAATATAGGTCAAAGGTATTACACGGTATGCTTCAATGTAAAAACATTTTGTACTTAAGCAGTTTCAAAAGAAGAAGCCTTACACATGCTGCAGCTAAAGTATTTTTACTTACATGAATATATGTTTTGCTTTGATATCAAAATATAATCTTTATAAGGTATTATTGTAAAAATTTGGGAGACATTAAAATTGCAATGTTAAGGGAAGGAAAGTGTTCCTTAAACTGGATAAAAAATGTCATTGCTGCCTTGTGAATTTTCGAATCGATGATTTGGTAATGAAACAGATATTGCTTTAGCCGAGCTATAAGTGAGGGCTAATATAATAACCAGAATAACTACCTGATCGACAGAAAAATTTCCTAAGTGTGTTAACGCGTGATATTAAAAATCAAAATTGCCGGTGACACCCACGCTTCGGCCACGGTTACTGCTGGGTCCACTGGCGTTACCACGTCGACTGGCTCTGTCAGCCGGCGCTATATTGGCTGCTCGTTAGGTGACGCGCTGCCTTTAACAAACTTCCCCGCGAGAGAAAATTACTCTCGCGAGGCGACCACAGCTGGTATCAAATTACGATAAACCGCAATCTCGATAACTTCGTTAAAGGAAGGGAGTGATATCGCAAATTGTTCTCGGGGGCGGGGGGTCTACGTATTCCCTGTTAATAGGTCGCATGGCTCTAATTATTTACTGCGGTGGCACCTTATGGAGGGGCGAGTAAGACAGAGTGGAGAAAGAGAGGTAAAGGGAGAGCAAGAGAGATAAAGATGCACACACACACAAACACACACACACACACACACACAGAGAGAGAGAGAGAGAGAGAGAGAGAGAGAGAGAGAGAGAGAGAGAGAGAGAGAGAGAAAGAGAGGTGTTATCAAAAGCACTCGTGGCAAAACCGTATGGTGGCGGGAGAAAAGAGGTGTTTGAGTACCTGACTGGTTGAATATTGTAAAGTAAAGGCACTATCGTTCTTTTGGTTCTGTCACAGGTCGATTTGCTTTCGAAAAACTTTTCAGAATTATCATTGCTTTGCAGATGACTCTCTATAAACACCTGAACTGAGACAACGACTTCACCAGAACGTGATAGGCGGTAGAAGATAAACATTAACAAGACTGAAACGAGGGTAATGAATTGTATAAGGCGAACATTAACAAGAGTAAAACGAGAGTAATGGAATGTAATGTTAGAAAATCAGGCGATGCTGAAGAAATTAGATTAGGTAATGAAACAATAAAAATAGTATATGAGTGTTGCTTATTTAGGTAGTAAAATAACTTCTGATGGCGGAAGTAGAAAAGATATAAAATGCAGAATGGCAATGGGAAGAAAAGCGTTTCTAAAGAAAAGAAACTTCTTAACATTGAATATTAATTTAAATGTTAGGAAATCCTTTGAGAAAGCATTTCTCTGGACTGTAGCATTGTATAGGAGTGAAACGTGGACGATCAGGAGTTCACACAAACAGATGATAGCAGCTTTTGAAATGTGGTGCTACAGATGAAGATTAGATTAGATCACAAACTCCCGAATTGGGGAGAAAAGGAGTTTCTAGCATATCCTACGAGAAGGGATAGATTGGTGGGACACATTCTGAGACATCAAGGAATCGTCAACTTAACATTAGAAGGAAGGACGAATACAGTAAGGAGATTCAAATGGATGTAGATTGCCGAATTTATTCTCATTTGAAATGGCTTGCACAGGACAAGGTAACGTGGAGAGCTGCATCAAACCAGTCTGCGGACTGAAGACCACAACAATAATATAGATTAGAGAGAGAGAGAGAGGTGGGACTTTTCGTTGACATCTCGGAAGGAGAGACAAATAGAAACTGTGTGTAATATGAAAATCAAAACGAAAGATCACAAATTATCTGTCAAAAGAAGAAAGTGTGCAATTTTTTGGTTCAACATTTAAGGAAAAAATCTGGGTGTGATTAGAGATTACAAAACATGATAGCTGAGAAATAGAAACATGAAGAAAGGTGAAACACGATGGAGAAAATTTATGACTTCTGTACATTGTTAAAATAGTTACTTTTCAATATAAAATTGTTTTAAGCAGAATTATTTTAGCAGATATAAAAATGAAGAAAAATCGTTTAATTTCAACTCGTAAAAATACAGTCTCCAGGCATATTAACCATATTTATGCTCAATAATACGGGGCGACAATTACTGAAATATAAGAAATAAAATCGTCGTAGCTTCTGAACGGTTTCTGTCAGGTCGTTAAAATTGCCCGGCCGCGGTGGCCGAGGGGACTGAGGCGCTCCAGTCACGGTCTGCACGGTCATTACGGTCGGGGTTCGAATCCAGTCTTAGCTAGTTGATAAGCAGTTTGTAAGCTTAGGGACTGATGACCCCGTAGTTAAGTTTCATAAGTTCTACAAACATTTGAACATTTCGTTAAAATTGCACAAGTTGGCGCGGGCTATGTACCGGTAGGCTTAGCGACGAAATCCACTTTGATTTGGATGAGTTGGTCAATAAGGAAAATGGCGCATGATTCCACATTTCACGATCGCGAAGTATCTTCACCCTCAACAGATTGTTGCGTGCTGTCCACTTACGAGATAATTGGTCCGATATTCCTTGATGGCACGGTGACAAACGAACAGTACATGAAGGTATTGGAAGTTGATTTTATGTCCATTATCCAAAGTGACCCTGAATTCGACAAGATCTGCTTCACCCACATGCGTTATTGGTCTCATACGGACATTGTATGGAGTTGATGACCTCGTCGTTGAGCGTCCTAAAGCTCCAACAACAACATCGTCCCCATCTAAGCAGGAGAGCGATGTCCTGGAGGACCACTTTGGAGACGGTAATATGACATGGGGTACCCGGAGTCTACTGGCATGGGTCTCGATTGGCCACCATATTCTCAGTGTCTGAAAACACGCCACTCTTTTTTGTGAGGCTCTATTAAGAACAAGGTGTGCAATAAAATCCCCGAAACCATTTCTGAGTTGAAAACTGCCATTCAGAAGTTCATCTACAACATCGATGTTCCGACACTTCAAAGTATCATGCAGAATTTCGCCAGGCGTCTGCGCCACGTAATCTCAGCGGAAGGTAGGCATATCGAAAATGTCATAACCTAAACCCGAATATCTGTAGTGACATTTACATGTTTGATAAAGTGTGTGCACGCCTTAGTTTGTAACTAATTTAAGTTTAGTTTCATGATGTAGTTGTGGTCTTCAGTCCGGAGACTAAAAAAATGTTCACATGTTTGTATAGCTTATGGGGCTGAACTATGGGGACATCAGTCCCTAAACTTACAAACTACTTATGAACTAGCTTACACTAAGGACGGCACAAATATCCATGCCCGAGGGGGGACTCGAACCCCCGACCGTAGTGACCGTGCAGACCGTGACTTGAGCGCCTCAGTCCCCTCGGCCACCGCGGCCGACAGTCCGGAGACTGGTTTGATGCAGCTCTCCAACCTACTCTATCCTGAGCAAGCCTCTTTATCTCCTCATAAGAACGACAACCTACATCCATTTGAATTTGCTTACTATGTTGATCTCTTGGTCTCCCTCTGCGATTTTTACCCAACACACTTCCAACAAATGCTAAATTCACAATGCCTTCATGTCTGACAATGTGTCCTACCAATCGATCCTTTCTTTTAGTCAAGGTCTGCCTGAAATTACTTTTCTCCTCAATTATGTTCAGTACCTCCTCATTAGTTACGCGATCCACCCACCTAATCTTCAGGATTCTTCTGTAGAAGCACATTTCAAAAGCCTCTATTCTCTTGCTGTCCACACTGTTTATCGTCCTTGTTTCACTTCCATACAAGGCAACACTCCACACAGATACCTTCAGAAAGGACTTCCTCATGCTTAAATGAATATTCGATGTTAATAACTTTCTCTTTTTCAAAAACGCTTTTCTTCCCATTGCCATTCTGCATTTTACATGCTTTGTACTGCGAACATCATATGTTATTTTACTGTCAAGTAACAAAACTCATTTACCACCTTTATTGATTCGTTATCTATTTTAATTCCTTCAGCATCGCCTGATTTTATAAGACTGCTTTCCATTACCCTTGTTTTTCTCTTGTTAATGTTCAACTTATATGCTCCTCTTAACACACTGTCCATTTTGTTCAATTGCTCCTCCAGGTCCTTTGCTGTCTCTTACAGAATTACAATGTCATCAGCAAAACGTCAGGGTTTTATTTCTTCATCCTGAACTTTGATTTCTTTTCCAAATTTCTCCTTTCTTCCCTTTATAGCTTGCTAGATGTACAAATTCAATAACTTTGGGGAAAGGCTACAACCCTGTCTTACCCCCGTCCCAACGTCTGGATCCCTTTCATGCCCTTCAACTCCAATAATTGCTGTGTGGTTTTGGTACAAGTTGTAAATAACCTTCCGTTCCCAATATTTTACTCCTGCTGATTTCAGAATTGGAAAGAGTTTATTCCAATCAGCATTGTCAAAAGCTTTCTCCAAATCTAGAAAAGCTAGAAATGTAGGTTTGCTTTTCCTTAATCTATCTTAGGATAAGCCGTAAAGTGAGTATTTCCTCCTGTGTTCCTACATTTCTCCTGAATCCAAACTGGTCTTTCCCAAGGTCGGCTTCTACCAGCTTATCCATCGTTCTGTAAATAATTCGTGTTTATATTTTGTAACCATGACTTATTAAACTGATGGTTCTGTAATTTTCACTCCTGTCTGCAGCTGATTTCTTTCGAATGGGGACTACTACATTTTTCTTAAAGACTGAGGCTATTTCCCCTGTCTCATATATCTTACGAACCAGGTGAAATAGTTCTGCCTTGGTTGGCTCTCCCAGAGACTTCAACAGTTCTTAGGGAATGTCGTCCACTCCAGGGGCCTTCTTTCGACTCTTTCAGTACTCTGTCAAATTCTTCTCTAAGTATAGTATCTCCTATTTCATCTTCATCTACACCCTCTTCCCTTCCTACAATATTGTATCTATGTTCGTTTCCTTCGTAGAGCCCCTCTATAGACATATAGTTTCATAATTATTATCCTGTAACTTACAGGGTTATTTTATTTGTAACTTACCACGAAGAAAGAAAGAATTGATCGCACAAAGGCGAACCGTAGGAATAATAATATGCGGTATTAACATTCGTCTGGCCTGTTAGGACGTGTTCGAGTATAAGCGTAGGGTTCCGCGGACATTGTCACTCCAGAGTATATTGACCGCATTGTCAATTTATAAAATTTTACATGCTAGTCAGAAAAACACTCCGAGAAAGACCACTTGCAATAACGGCTTAAACGCCGGGAAATTTTATTACACGAGAATGCTGGCACACATCTTAACATTTTACTTACATTGTTTAAGTAGTAGCTAATGAAATTCGTCACAAATAATCTCACAGTTGGAGAGGAGTAGTGATATTCACACTAGAGAATATAATGGCTATTATTACCCGTCATTTATGCTGTCAGTAGCTTAGTATACAGAAATAAAAATCTTTGATCATTTGCCTAATAACAAAATACATACGACAGATATTTTTGCTTCTTTTCGTTTTCCCACTTATTAATTCCATTCCTCCATCTCAAGATTTCCTCTTCCTTAAGTATTTGAATAATTTCTTTCATCTCACCATAACTTTCTTTCAGTCTGTTAATCCTTTGCAGAGATAGTTGGCACAGGAACTTGCCCCTAGTCTTTCCTATTTTCTTATTCGTTATTAGACTTAATCCTGTATTATCCCAATTCTTTTTATATTTGTAGTCCTGTACTCATTAACAAGTAGTCCCTTTCATCCTGCCCCACTATGGCTATCCATTTTCAAATTTTCTACCTACGTACTATTCGTTTTGTTTTTCCTAATGAATTTCGTTTTCAAGAAACTGAGGTTATGTTGTGGAAACTAAACAAATTAGTCCAATTTTGTCACTGAATGGATTGCCTAAGTACATATCAAAGAGTAGACACTGAACTGAATTATATGCAGCACTCCTTTGGTTATACACACTAGTGAAAGATTTTTACTGTTTTCATTTTTTTACCATGATGTATTTAATATTTAACGAACTATATTTTACTAAAAGAGCGTTAACCTTTTAATTCCCATTGATTTCCTGAACAACAACATATTAAAAGATAATTTATAACGTATTTTGTGTATCAGTTTTTAAAGTGGCACAGTTGTTGACAAGCAACATGCTTCTAGTACGATATTGTGCCGTTTGGTACAGCGTGTAGGCACTTATGAGGCATTAATGTATCTGTCTTGGAGGTTGTGTACCGTTGCCGTCTGTGTATGATTGTCAGTGTGAGCGTGAGTATGGTTCATGTTATTTTATAACAGCAGTGAATTGTGTTTGGTGCTGTGGCGAATATTACGTTAGCATATTGATCTGGCATTTTTATTTACCAATAAAATAACGTCACAAGTAATAAAATACCTCGGTAAAAACGTCTGTGTAACGCATGAAATACATGACATAAAAAACAATAGTTCAATCAAAAATTTTAAAACACACATTTTTATGTTTAGTGCATTGTATTGAAACGAAACTGTAGTACCATTCCATTTGACTTACTTGAATTTATACGTGTTTCATGCAAGCCACAATGTTGTGTGCACATTACTTCCTAATTTTATTTTTGTGTTTGACCTTTCGTGCCACCTTAATCACTCATTTCGGGGCTAGTGCTAGGAGCAGCGGAGGCAAGAATGCATGATGATTATCACAGGCGTAATAAGTGAGCCCCGCTCACATAAGGGGCTTTGCTCCACAGCACCCACCTCCCCATCCTACCTAGTGTGAGTGGATGTGTGCGTCTTCGTGTGTGTGAGGCTCAGCTGGAAACGCAGAGATGTTAGAAGGTTAGCCAACTTTATTTCTGTATTGGACAGAGAGGTCTCCTGGGGGGACGTGGTCGACAGGTGTCTGTGATTTGCGATTCCTCCACGATTCGCAAGTTGGCAGGATGGTCCCGTTAGGTGACAAGCCAATTGCAGGGCGGCTCCGGCCAAGTTGAACGGGAAGGGCGGTTAGGCTAGAGGGCAGCCATATTTCGGCAGAATGTTTCCTGGTCTGGCTGAGGACGGACGTGAGTATGTTGGTCTCCGAGGGTAATGTATTTGGAAGTGTGTGTGATTTGTGACAAATTTGGAACAGATTAGCATGGAAGTGTTTAGTAAATGCACAATGTTAGGAGAAGTGTATTTTCTAAATTTTTGGGAGCGTTTTCACGAAATTAGTACGAGTTCTATGGGGAACTCTTGTGTACCAAGATGGCTTATTTCAATATAATTAGGATGGGAAGTGGAACGATGTTCGCTTTGTCGATTTGAGATTCTACTGTGTGCGCGGAGGAAATTTATTAATTAAATCTCGTGTGGCTTCGTTTATCATTTTGTCGTGCTGGTGACCATGCGACATGGCGGGCCAAGATACACAAAGAGAAGTTGACGTAAAACCCTCTTAATCGAATTTAAAGTAACTGCAACAGTTAGCTAATGAGTAGTAATTATCCGTGACAAAGGTTTCTGTGTCATCTATTATTTTGTGGGGATTTGTTTTGTGAAAGTTTGAATTTACGTGTGTGTCGCCACATCGGTAGTGCATCATAGCACTACGATTGAGGAATACAGCCAGTATACAAAGAGTGTGAAAGCTTTTGGTCCCTTTTTTAATCAAAATGTTCAAATGTTTGTAAAGTCTATAGGACTTAACTACAGGGTCATAAGTCCCTAAACTTACAAACTACTTATGAACTAGCTAACACTAAGGACGGCACAAATATCCATGCCCGAGGGGGGATTCGAACCCCCGACCGTAGTGGCCGTGCAGATCGCGACTGGAGCGCCTCAGTCCCCTCGGCCACCGCGGCCGGCCCTTTTTTAATCCCTCCCTGAAATATTAATTGTATTCTAAATGTTTTAACTGAAATGCCCCATAATATTTGTTGCTTAATTGAGTATGTAAATTTGTTAAAGGGAAACTACTTTTTTTGTATACTAATTCCCCGTCATTGTTTGTATGCATAATATCCAGATAGGAAATCATGTTAGGCACATCCGTTGACGTAATCTACTGCCACCGCTATCCAAATAGTTGCCATAGTTTCCGTGGTAAGGCGAATTCCGTTGCGCATCATTTATTTAATCAGGGCACTAAGATCTGCTTTAACATCTTTTTATACCCGGAACAGCGTGGCAACTGGTAGGAAAGCCAAGGGTGGTAAACTTACAGTATTAATACAGAAAACACTGAATTTTAATTCTTCCGCAGCTTAATTCATAATTTGGGACTGAAAGGGTTAATTGCTTTTTCCCGTTTCCTGGAGCCCAAACTTCTCTGTAAACTTTGGATAAATGCGTAGTTTATATAAGAAAGATGGTAACATATTTCGCACATCACAATATTTATTTACATGCTGGTGATCCAGTAATGACGAGATACTGAACAGAATGGGGTGAAACAAATGTTGAATAAACTGACTAAAATAATGAATATTAGTTTTAGAGGTAGGTGTGAGTCAGGAGGAGAGAGGGAAGGTGTCAAAATCGCAAATTTGAGCCCGAAAATCAAGAAACGTAAGCAGGTCCAAATCGAAATGAAGAGGCTTGCTGGACAAACTGGACTCGCATTCGAGCTCACGGCGGCTCAAACCCGCCTCCGGGATTCCTGACCAACGTCAGAATGGTTCCCTTCAAAGGACATGGCGGATTTCCTTCCCCATTCCTGACAAAAGCCCTCCGAGCGTGCGCTCCGTCTTCTAATGATCACGATGTCGACGCTACGTTAATCCCTGCTCTTCCTTCCTGTTGTCATTCCTCCTGTCAAACCTAAACAAGCTGTGACATAAGGATCTGTCCTACGTTCTCTTACTAACATGTCGAGGAAAGTTAGAGGTACCATTTTTACTATTTCAATGAGAATTTTAATTAGAAGGACAGAATATAAATGGAGTCCAGGCTTCGAATGCAAATACTTGTAACATAATCACTATCACTATCACTATCAAATTGTTCAAATGTTTGTAAAGCTAAGGGACGAAACTGCTTAGGTCATCGACCCCTCGACTTACAAATCACTTAGACTAACTTACCCTAAGGACAACATACAGACACACATACACACACACACACACACACACACACACACACACACACACACACACACACACTCATGCCAAAGGGAGGACTCGAACCTCTGATGGGTAGCGGCCACGCAAACCGTGGCAAGGCACCTTAGACCACGCGACCGTTCCTGCGCGGCAGGGTGCACATCCTGCAGTACACCATTAATCAATCAAGCCGAGAGTGTGTGAGAAAGATCAAGTGCAAATACGCGCTGCGACTAAAGTATAGTCAAATATTAGTGTGACATATTTGGGGTGACGTTTCGAGCAATCACTGTTTATTCATCAAACTGTAACTTTCAGGCTCATGTTTATAAAATAAATAAATCAAAAGTGAAGGCCGTAAACTCCACAAAATACGTAGGAATTACTATTATTTCAGACTTAAACTAGAAAGAAGACGTAGATAATGTATTGGAAAAGGCGAACCAGAGACTGCGTTTTATTGGCAGAACTCTTAAAAGATGCAACAGAATTACTAAAGAAACTGCATACACTACACTTGTCCGTCCTTTTTTGGAGTATTGCTGCTCAGCGTGGGATCATTATCAGGTGGGTTTGACGGATGATATCGAAAGAGTCCAAAGAAGGGCAGCTCGTTTTGTATTGTCACGATACAGGGGAGACAGCGTGAAAGTTTCTTGGTTGTCCTTCTCTCTTACAAAATTTACGTCTGCTGCGAAAGTTATGAGTTTTACCCTATGATCTAAGAAATGTAATTAACTGACGCTACATGAATGAAATGTAATTGAATGTGTTTGAACTTGTTCTACCTGAATGCCTTTGCACGACTTTATGTTAATCTGACTGCGTATTTTTAACTGTATTCTATGTGAATGTCAAGGTACTGCGTATTGTTTATTATAATGAAACACAAACTGCTAATTGTTTCTGCATGAGAATGTCGTAACAAAGTTAACTGTCTGAAAATTACTGACACTAAAAGTCACTGTGTTAATAATTCTGGCCCTACAAACTTGTTTCTGACTGAACTAACAATCTTTAACTGAATATAACGAACACAATATTTATCAATGCAATCTGACTCAGTGCAAACACTTGTTAACCTGAACTGAACACTGTATGTATTGTTCTACCCTGAAATCTGTAAATCATACTGAACTGTAAGCATGACAATACTATGACCGTCTCTAATATCGATAGTACTGCCATAGAAAAATAAGCTTGAAACCAAAGATGCCTGGCTAGCTTGACACTGGTCTCAAATTCGTAGTACATTTGAATATGAAATGTATACCTTCCTATATCTTACAAGCGTTACGGAAATGATACAGGATCTGTGATGGGAATCATTACAACAACGGCGCTTATCGCTGCGGCTACTTACGAAACTCCAATCACCAAAGTATGGTTGACTCCCACTTACACAGGTAGAAATGATCATCAGAATAAAATACGAGAAGTCGGAGCTAGAACGGAGAGATTCCAGATGTTCGTTCTACCCGCGCGCTATTCGAGAATGGAATGGGATATGAATAGTATAAAGGTGGTTTGATGAACCCTCTGTCTGCCAAGCACTTAAATGTGATTTGCAGAGTATCCCATGTAGATGGAGATGTAGATGTAGATACAAAGCACGCTTGTGACGGAATTTGTATGTGCACCCCGATGGATATAAGAATTTTGAAAAGAGCAACGAACGGGTGTGTACCAGATATTGTTACCAAGTCATAGGATAAATATCTCAAGGTCCTCCAAATACCGTTTGGTAACACTTGTAAATAAATATCCATCCTGTGTTTAAAAAAAATTTTACGTCACATATGTAGAAATTAGGAACAAACTTCTTGCAAGGGAATAAACACTTGTAGAAAATTGATCCAGAGAGTCTGAAGTTAAGAAACATTCTAGTGGAAGGGGTGTACGCTGGGCAAAGCAATGACTGACAAACTGTGATAATCAAGTACGTTACGTAACTCGGGAATCATTAGCAAGATTATTCCACTAATTGTCTTTTTATTTATCAGAAATACACATTCCTCTATAGTTGAATCTTGCGGGTATCGTAATTCTCCGTCAAAATATCGTTCTTCGAGTACTGTGACGTCGGAATGTTAATAAGACGTCGTTGTAAGAAACGAGCGGATTGTGTGAAGCGTTACCTAGACAATGAGAAGGGCGTAGCACATTTTCTTTGTATTCACAGCAGCTGTTAAGAAAATAGTAACCCATTCCTTTTCGATTCAATTAGGTTTCGTCACATCCTGCGTGCGTCAGCCACTTGACACAGCAGCTTTCTCCAGCCGTAGCTGCTGTAACTTGGAAACGTGTATCCGCTTGCTACGGACATTTACAACGGCGAACGATATTCGAGGCACATGAACACGTGCAACATATTCGTTTCAAACTGATATTATATACAAGAGACGGCTAGTTATCACCTTGAGAAAGAAAGGTTAAGTTTTTCTTTTACGGTAGAGATTTTGAGCCCTGGTTTACACTGAACTCGCCGTTATTTAAAAATAAACAAATAGTCGGAAGTGAAGAATAGTACTGTGATAGGTTTTATGGGTTGGAAGGGAAACTATGCAGCAGATAGCTACAGTCGAGAAAGCGTGTGATGTCTCTAAGATAACGTGTGACTGAAAAATTAATTTTGGGAGAAATATTCTTAAAATATAGTACCAAACATAATATCATTCACATTTCAATGAAGATATATTACAAATTCATATAGTTACACAGTCTTCTTTCATGAATCTTAAACCAAGTGTTCACATTGATTAAACTACGATCAGTGCAAATTTCTACCAGGCGATTTGCCATTGCATTCCTTTCCCTCCAAACCAAAGTGTCGTACTGTTTGTTTGATCATCCTTTTCATACTAATTCCACTTCCTTATCCCGATTAAGATTTTGTTATTGTTAACTATCTAATTAAATTCTTTTTCTTTTTAATAATTTTTTTCACTCTCCTCTTCGTCTGGAGAGCTAAAAGGCATAAGATCTGAACTTGTACTACTGTGGTTGCTTTAACTTTATCTCTGCTACGATAATATATACACTATGGTGGACATAGTAACTTCCCCGCATTCCTGCTTTTTTATTCATTGTTAGACTTTGTATTTATGACAACGTATTCACCTGATACTGAAGTTGCACCTGTATTTATTAATCCCTATTATGTATAACGTCACACTATCCATTTGTCGCGGTGGAGTGACCGAGCGTTCTAAAGAGCCTTGTTGCGGAGTGTGCGGTTGCTCGCCGTCGGAGGTTCGAGTCCTCCTTCGGGCATGTGTACGTGTGCGTGTGCGTGTGCGTGTGCGTGTGCGTGCGTGCGTGTGTGTGTGTGTGTGTGTGTGTGTGTGTGTGTGTGTGTTGTCCTTAAACAGTTTGTAAGCGTAGAGACCGATAATCCCAGAAGTTAAGTCCCTTAAATTTACAAACATTTGAATATATTTGATTTTGCCGAACGTTCTAAGGCGTCTTGCTACGGAACGGGAGGCTGCTCGCCGTCGGAGGTTCGAGTCCTGCCTCTGGCATGTATGTTGTCTTAAATTAGTTTAACTTAGTTGAAGTAATTGTAAGCCTAGGGACTAGTAACCAAAGAAGTGCTATAGATTTACCAACATTTGAATAGTTGAACTACCAATTTCCAAATTTTCAAACCTAATTACTCGATAAAGAGACTAACAGTCCACCTTAAACTTGGGATACTCTGGAGATACGAGCGAATTTCACTTGGATTACATCATAGCATTGATTATGAAGTCAGATATTGGATTGTAAGGCATACTCAGGAGTAGTTACAGACTCAGATCAGAATTCAGTAATTGCGGAGACAAAACTGAAGCTTGAAAGAATAGTCCAGATGATTCACTGAAGCACGAAATGAAATGTGTATGTACCGAAAAATGATGAGCGCGTTTTAAATTCCAAAGGTTGTGCATTGCCAGAGAAGTCAACTGAATTGAAAAGGCCCATAACAGACAGCGGAAGAAATAGGTAGAAAGAAGGTAACACCGAAGAAACCTTTGGTAACAAAACCGTTACTCCGTGAATGCTGTTTGCGAACGAGGTGTTTGGTTGACGGCAACTGTTCGAGTAGCCGAACATAACCATTTTCAGTCAACGGTCGGTTCAGTTGGATCGAATGAAGCAGTCCATGTAAAAACAGCCCACACGACGGTGGGGCCACTGCCAGCGTACACGGTGCATTGACAGGGGGAAAGTGTTGGATGTGCATGACCAAGTACCGTCAGGGCTGTAGGCTATAGGCAAGTGGGCAAGAGTACTGAAAAGCAAACTAAGCACGAAATGAATTGTCAGAGAAACTACGGTGGCACTAGTAGAGGGATGGTGGCTGCTTCTGCCGTCGGACGCAGCGTTGTCCGCGGTGAGACGTGATGGTCGGCACACATTTCACTCCGTAGATCTCGGAATAATGAATTCCCTAACGATTCCCGAAACGGAATGCTCCAGTTATCTATCTCGAGATACCATTACGCGTTGAAAGTCTGTTTATTCCCGGCTACAGTCACGTCCGATCTTTCCTCATGTGAGTACAAATGACAACTCTGTGGATGCATCCCTTTTTAACACGTTGTGTATGTGGTACTACCGCCATGTGTATCTGTTCATATTGCTATCCAATGAATTTCTTCAACTTAATATACTACCGCTATGTGTATCTGTTCATATTGCTATCCAATGACTTTCTTCAACTGAGTATACAGGGTGTATTTACACGGATGGCGCAAAATTACACGCTTGAAAGCAGACGAAAACAGAAACGAAAATATCCTAGTACACATGGGTCTGCAAACGAGCCGTTTGCGATATAATTACAAATTTATGGTTCCAAGCAGCCAGAGACGTCATTGTAAACATCGTCTTATTACACATTAATTTGAATTTCGACCTTAGTATTAAGATTTACATCGCATTTAGTTCACATTTCATTGGCTTTATTGTAAACAACATCCTAGTTAATAGAAATGGATTTGAAATTTAAACTATTCGGTTTTACATCGCATTTAGTTCACATATAACGTATGGGTTACTAAAAGTACATGTGGGTCATTTTTGACCCATGGGTGTATTTCGACGCCTCCATATTCATCATAGCGCCAAACCCTGGCCCATCATAGCGCCAAACCCAATGACTTTCATTTATGGGGTTGTGGAACCCACCAAAATTTCATCCCCCTAGGACACGTAGAAGTATGAAAATTTTATTTGTTATACCATTAGTACCATGTGAGTCATTTTGACCCATGTACAATTTACACAATTTGACGTCAGTAACATCAGTTGCCGGCCGTAGTGGCCGAGGGGACTGGGGCGCTTCAGTCACGGTCTGCACGGCCACTACGGTCGGGGGTTCGAATCCCCCCTCGGGCATGGATATTTGTGCCGTCCTTAGTTGTAGGTTGTTCATAAGTAGTTTGTAAGGGACTGATGACCCCGTAGTTAAGTCCCTTAAGCTTAACAAACATTTTTTTAACATCAGTTTTTAGACATGAAAGAATTTCTGGGTGTTCCGTAATGTTATTCACGAGATGTTGGAGTTCACTAAAACACTTTAGGACACAAATAAGGTGAATACTAAAATTTTGTACATCGGGTGCCGCCTTATATCAGCGCAGCTTTCGGTTCTATGTTGACTGTCAAGACGAAGCCGTCTTACGTATACAATCGAGTGACGAATCTGGTAACGGGAGAAGCGCAGAAGAGGACAACGATTTTATTACAGTGGTACCTGGTTGTCAGGTATTTCAGTTGCATCAAATGAATGAAAAAAACTAATCTGAAACATATGAGGATGTTTTATCTCCTGCACAACACACGCTTGTATCATTCTACCTACGTTTTTCAATCAATATGAGTGCAGTTCACTGTATGTCATTTTTTGTTCTCTTACTTAGATGTCGGTTTTATTGATCTCTTTTTTCTAAGTAACATGCCTACTACTGGATGTCAGGTCAATGGCAATACTGATAAGAAACTCCCAGAAACGGTGAAGCTTTATAATGAAACCAATGGTGGAGATGATGTAGTGCACCAAATGACAGAACATTACAGTGCTTGAGCTGGCACCCACTCATGGCCTGTGCATTTCTTTTAGAATATTCTTGACCTTGCATTGATCAGTGCTCACACAGTTTTTACGTTATGCACATCTAAGAGGCGGCAAGGTGGGAATGTATTGTCTGACCAGCAGATGAGCTTGCTGTTCGCTACAAACTGTAGAAGGGAGCCAACCTCCTCTTGCCAACACTCGGCGGTGGCGCTGGCCAATAAGGAAGGCATTTTCAAATCCTGCATTCCTTCAAACAACAAAAGGGGCCTAAAGCACCGAACTTATGTTTCAACTATAAAAAGTACGTGTTCAAAAGCTGCCAAGCTAAAATATTTGTGTAACGGTTCAACTGTGAGGCCACCCAAGCTTAGACAATGCTGTCAACTATTGTTCCTAAATATTTTGAAACACAATTATAGACTGAAGAAGCATTTTGTTATATTCTCGCTCCTTGATTGTAATAAGGAATAAAACATATTGCATGTTTGGAATTGTCTTTTATATATTATTAGTAGGCGTATAAACTATATCTTTCTTTGTTTTAATGATGTTTGCTGGAAGACTGGTTTATTTTCAGGAAAATTTAAATTAACTTCTACTCATGAAAATTTATTTTTTTACAGTGAACCATGCACATTAAAAAACCGATTATCTCTTTCTTGCACCCAAGAGTCTTCTTGTATGTAATACCAACATGGTGAAAACCAAAACTCCGGAAAAATACCAATAAAATGGTAACTTGCTATTGTGGGTCAAGAATGACCCATATGGTACTACTAGGGGTACGGAGAAGTCTGGTAGTTTCAGTGTTATAGGTGGTGTTCGAAGTGTCTTCCTTGCATCTGAATGGAATACTGTGCTCGTCTCTGCAAAGAATTTTGAATTCTTTCCAAAACCCCTGGATCATTTCGGAATTCTTGACAAGCATTGTACAACTCTCCGCTCCATTTTTTCAACGGGTGTGCTGTACACTTCAATTTTCAGGTGGCCCCAGATACAAATATCCAAAGTATTTAGATCCGGTGATCTTGAAGGGCCAAGGTATAGGTCCACCTCGACGTATCCATATTTGGCCGTTTCCCCTTTACATGCCGTCTCACTGCAGCAGCAAAATGTGACGGAGCTCCAAGTACCACATTCTCTCACGTTGCTGAAGGGGAACATCCTCAAACAATCGTGCAAGATAACGCCACAGAAACCTAAGGTAGCTCCGTCCATTACATTTTGATGGGAGAATATGTAGCCCCTAACCACACACTCAGTGAGAAACTCTGTTGATGTGGTGACTTATGAACAGCATTTGGGTTTATTTCACACCACAAATGTTGTATTATGATAATTAAAAACACCATCGCATGGGAATCATGCTTCGTCTGTAAATGTTATTTGCGAAATGAGGGTTGGAACCATAAATACGTAATTATTTGGCAAACGGCTCGTTTACAGACCAATGTTTACTGTGACATTTTTTTGGTTTCTATTATCGTGTACTTTCGTGTATTTTGATACACCCTGTATAATGACGATGTAAATTATCGATGTCGATTCAATCGTTTATGTTTTACAATTAAGTACTGCCCGAAAGAACAGACATTGCTGCACCTGTTCTAAACAGAGATTTAGGTGGGGTAGTTTTGACTCAGCTGCTGGAGGGTGTTATAATCAAATAACACGGACATACCTAAATTTGTGTCAGGATGGGACTCGAACCGGGGTCTCCTGCTTAATAGGCAGTTGTGCTAACCCTGCACCACCTGCACGGACTACTCAAGCGTGTTCCCCTTCCGATCCAATTTCCCTCATGTCCTTCATTCTTCGCAGCTAATCTTGTATTCCCACCGGGAGTCCGGCTCTTGTGTGCAACCGCAGTGAAAGAAATATCAGACCTCAACAATATTAAGAATTTCAGGGTCTGTTCTTTCGGACCGCATGAGGTCGTGGGTTTGAATCGCGTTTGCGGCACAAATATTCGTGTGTCCGTGTTGTTTGATCACAACACCTACCAGCAGCCGAGACGAAAATAGCCTAACTAAACGTTTATTTACGTTTTCTTAATTTGCACGCTGAAGAATCAGTCTTTCTGTAGCACTTTTGCCAGTAGTTTCCCTTGATACCGTGATTCTGCACGGAAGTTACAACTGACCATAGCTTTTAAAGAATATTGTATAAAAATCAGTCGTACACCAACCAATCAATAACTTTTACGTGCTTGTCTTTCTGTTGGGGCCACTTCAGGTTAACAACACTAAAAGTGGGTCATTTGCAAGGGCCGTTTGAGTTCTCGAAATTTAGTTTAACGCCTTAACAGCTGATTTCAGACGAAAATTAAGTAAACGGATTTGTAGAGGAGAAAATTCTCTACAGTCTATTGCATTGTTTCAGACATATTTTCAAAAGTAACGGTGTATGTGTAACGTGTTCCTACTCTTTAGGCCATGCCGTTCAACCAATCACCACCAAATTTTACAGATGTACTTGGTGGCCGACATCGATCAAAACCTCCCTCTGTGGGTATAACCGGACTATGCCCTTTCTCGCCCATTATGCTTCAGATAAAAAAAATTATATATATATATATATATATATATATATATATATATATATATATATATATATAAAGTAAAATTTGCTCAGAATCACTGATAAATGGTATCAAATTTTATAAATTAAATTGTTATTATATATTTAATATTTATTGCTTTATAAAAATATTATTTATCATGTAATTGATTTTATGTATCTGATTTTTCATTCTATAGGACTATATATTTTATTATTTTTGGTCCAAAATAACGCCTGTGTGATTTTTAAACTTTCGCGAAAAGTAAGTACACAGATATCACAAAATAATAACAATAACAATAATAATTGAACAATTTCTGTGAGTAATTTTTTCCATATTTGTGCTCTGAAGATCGGTACACATTTAAAATATATAATTCATCATATGGATTCATCGTTATATTCTTTTTCTGTAATTCCAAAATGGAGAGTCGAAGAATGCTCTGAGATTGACATTTTATTCAGGGATGGATATATCACAGGCAAATAGCATTTTATGAAGAAATAATAAGAAATTATTTTAAAAAAAGTAGCACACTTTTGCAAATATTGCAGGCATAAAATAATAAAACTAGAAGTAATAAAAAGCATCAGCTGCAAGGCTGCCGATTTATTCAGAACTCGTTTCGAGCAATTATTGCCCTTCTTCAGGTATCTGTAGAGGAAACAGTTAAGAATAACATACTGATACAAATATTACATAAAATTCGCAGTGGTCTCAGGATTAATAGGGCAAGAAGTACACATTATATGAAGCTTTCTCGAAAAGTGACAAAATGTGAAATATTAATATGTTATTCCGCTGCATTTTGTTAAAAAAGGAACTGTTCAAATTGTTAATTTCATATAAACACAATAATACATAATTTATGTAAGTACCTAAAAATTCTTCTTTTGTATGAACTTAGTACTTCGTACAGTTCCTTATTTCCTCAATATGCAGCAGATAACGTATTAATATTTCATATTTTGTCCTTTTTCGAGAAAGCTTATACCGTGTATTTCTTGCCACTTTAATCCTGTGATTCTCCTGCTAATTTTATGTAATATTTGTATTAGTATATTACTGTTAACTGTTTCCTGTACAGATTCCCGAAGAAAGGCAATAATTGCTTGAAACTGGTTCTAAATAAATCTGCCTCCTATAATTGGTACTGTTTACTTTACCCACATAATTGATATTGTTTTGTTTTCTAAAAATATTATTTATTATTTAATTATTTTATGTTCCTTATTTTATATTATAAGGTCTTATATTTTTATTATTTTTGGTTCGAAATATTTGCAAAAATCATGACACAACAGGAAGCCTAAGGCGTTCTGAAAAACCCGCAAGTGCGATTTTTAAATTTTCACGAAAAGTAAGCACACAAATATTGCATAATAATAATAATAATCGAGTAATTTTATTTACAATTTTTTCGTATTTTACTCTGAATTTTGGTACACATGTAAAAGATATAATTCATCATATGGGTTTACCGTTATACTCTTTTTCTGTAATTCCTAACACGGAGGTTTGAAGAATGGTTTCAGATGGGCACTTCGTCTAGGGCCGAATATATCACAAAGAAATCATAAAGAAATACCATAAATATATCATAAAGAAATAAAAATAAATTGTAAAAATACACTTTTGCAAATATAACAGACAAAAGTGATAAAAATATAAATAAAATTTCATATATCATAATTATTTTCTATATTTTCCATATTGAGTGTTTTATAAAAAATTACTTATTGTATTATTTTTATGTACCTTATTTTATATTATATAAGCTTATGTTTTTATTATTTTTGGTTCGAAATATTTGCAAAAAGCATGTCACAACCGGAAGCCTAAAGCATTCTGTAAACCAAGTAAGTGCGATTTTTAAATTTTCATGAAAAGTAACCACACAAATATTGCAAAATAATAATAATAAGAATAATCGAGTAATTTTTGTTTGAATTTTTTCATATTTTACTCTGAAATTTGCTGCACATGAATAAGGTATAACTCATATTATGGGTTCACTGTTATATTTTTTTCTGTAATTCGTAAGATGGAGGTTTGAAGAATGGTTTGAGATGGGCACTTCGTCTAGGGATGAATATATCACAAAGAAATCATAAAGAAATACCATAAATATATAATAAAGAAATAAAAATAAATTACAAAAAATACACTTTTGCAAATGTAACAGACAAAAGTAATAAAAATATAAATAAAATTTCAATATCGTAATATGATATTTTAATAAATATAATCACCTTTACTGCTGCTTATTAGATTTATTTAATTGTCCACTACAACTGTTTCGCCGTATTTGGCATTGTCAAGTGGTTGTCTATTTGTTGCCAATATACACACAACATCTGTACCTCTACATGATTTTAATAGGTACTTTCTTAGAAAGTTTTTTTTTTTTTTTTTTTTTTTTAATAACGCTAATAAGCAGCAGCAAAGGTGATGATATTTATTAAAATGTCATATTACGATACACTCACTGATGCAGGCCCATTTATGAAAAAAAAAATTCAATACATGATCATTATTTTCTATATTTTTCATATTGATTTTTTTTATAAAAATTATTTATTGTATTATTTTTATATATCTTATTTTATATTATGTAGGCCTATATTTTTTACTGTTTTTGGTCCCAAATATTTGCAAACGTCATAAAACTACAGTAAGCCTAAACTGAGCCGTAAAACAGGTGAATGTGATTTTTAATCTTTCACGAAAAGTGAGCACGCAGATATCGCAAAGAAGAAAAAAAAAGTGCCTTGTGGGGCTTGCGTGGTCACCCCTGGAGGGGGAGCTTTTGCGCCGCGTTGGACAGCCCCTGGTGCGCATGCGCAGTGGCGTCGTCGTGCGGGGCGCCGGCGGTGCGAGCGGCGCGTCGGAGGCGGCGGCGGCGTGGGCGGCCGTGTCTGCTGCAGCCGCCATGTGGCCGAGTGCGTGTGTGTGCGTGTGTAGGTGCGTGCGTGAGTGCGTCGGCGGTGCGTGTGCTGCACTACTGCCGCTCACGCACTGTCAACGGAAAATGGGACACGGTCGGCAGCGGGTACCGTTCTAGCGGGGCGCCGGCCGCCGGCGGCGCTCGCCGTGTCTTTAACCCCGCGAGGAAATTAAGGGGGCGACAAGGAGCTGACGCCGCGCGCTTCCTCTGTGAATTACGCTCTCCGCAGCGCTGCCGAACTCAAACACTGGGTCAGACAAGGCGATCGATACCGCCGTGGCCACCCCTAACGTCTCGCTTCTCCCGATGTCAGAACGCTTTTCCCGAAATGAAACATATCTTTCTGCCGTGGCACCGGAGTGTAAACTTGGTACCGTAGAGACCAAACTGCTACACGTGAAAGTTTTCTTTATTTCGATTTATTGTGAAATCCGTAACAAGCACACAATCGACGAAATATCGTGATCGTTCTTGTTATTTATTGCGGTTACTAATTTCGATATTTCGGTTCATCTTCGTATCCATTCTGTAGCTTGGTTCCCCACATCTCTTATACCTCTGAAGAAAAATAATAGGGCCATAATTATTTACTACCATAACTGCTGACAAAATTTATTATCACTTAATCGTACACGTACCGGGACATTGGATTAATTACACGGCCAAGGGGTGAAGTCAACATAAATACAATTTATATTGAAAGGTATACTCCTTTTATAAGTCTTTTATGGTTCTGAGAAATACATCAAATATCGTGATCGTTCTTGTTATTTATTGCGATTACTAATTTCGATATTTCGGTTCATCTTCATATCCATTGTGTAGCTTGGTTCCCCCAGATATCTTACACCTCCGAAGAAAAATAATAGGGCCACCATTATGGACTACCATAACTGCTGAGAAAATTTATTAATTATATCACTTAATCGTACATGTACCGGGACATTGGTTTAATAACCCGGCCAAGTGGTGAAGTCAACATAGAAATAAGGATAGCTTGAATATAAATACAATTTATATTGAAATGTATACTCCTTTTATAAGTCTTCTATGGTTCTGAGAAATACTTCAAATCAACCAAAGACTCATATAGGCAAATCTTACAAACTTTTCTTCGCGTATGTTTTCATATCTACATATATAAAAATGAGTCGCTGTTCGTTAGTCTCGCTAAAACTCGAGAACGGCTGAACCTATTTGGTTTATTTTAAGTCTTGAAATATTCGTACAAGTTCAGAGAAGGTTTAAACGGTGATAAAATGTGGAAAAGTTGTCCGGGAAAGAGGAAAATCGGCAAAAACTGAAGCAGCTTTTTCCACTGAGCTATCAATACCGTTCGTCCAATTGTGATACAATTTTGTACATTTTATGTGGAAATCAAGAGGAGGGTTCGCATCAAATAAAAATTTGTAAAAGTCGCCGGGAAAGTAGGAAAATTTAGGAAAAACCGAAAGCTATTTTTTTAATGAATAAAAATAAATTTCAACATGGTTGTAAGAGCATCACTTGAGTACGACTTGACAGGACAAGGTTTGTATAAAATAAATTTTTTGGAAAATCTACCGGAAAATTGGAAAATTTGAGAAAAACTAAAACTCCTGTTTTCAATGTGTTTTTGATTGAATTCAGCACTATAACTGACTATTCGCACGACGGAGAGGAGTAATTCTTTTGATTTGTTCATTATCGTCTTGGAAAAGTTTCGAATTAAAAAAACAAACAAACAAAAAAGAAAAAAAAAACAAAGAACAGTTAAAAACAAAAGTCGCAAAATTCGAACCAAGTTCCTTTTTCAATGTGTTTCTAAATGGACTTGGCACTATAAGTTGAGAACCGTTCATCCGATTGCGATAAAATTTTGATCATTTGACGTTCAATGAAAGATGAACGTTCTTACGAACTAAATATTTGGGAAAGTTACCCGGAAAATTAGAAAATTCAGAAAAAATAGAAAGAGATTTTTCTATGAAATATCAAAAACATTTATCTGATTGCGATAAAATTTTGCAAATTCGACGTTCAAAGCGAGAGGAAGGTTAGAGTGAATTAAAAGTTTGTAATAGTTGGCCAGAAAACAGGAAAAGAGCTCTTTTCTTTGGGTTATCAACATCATTTGTACGATTGCGATAAAATTTTGTACATTTCACGTTCAAAACAAGAGTACATACATATTAGCAATTGCGAAGCATTGCCGGGACGACTAGTTTATTATAAACATAGGATGACCTAGCGTTGCTCGGGATTTTTTTTCTGTTATATAGTGGTATTCCGATATAAATACTTTTTAACACTACCTACGCAGGAAATGCAACCGTCAAACAAAAGTAGCCATAAATGTACCTAGTTCAGTGTCACAGTAACTATTTTAGTTCAAAATTTCCTAGATATTTCGAAGTGCATAGGTTGGTTGCAAATGCAGAAACTGTTTCAGTTCGTTAGTGTAGCCGAAGAAAAACGTATCTGACATTTACTGTAGTGCCACAGTGGCGACGGTGCTGCTCACCGCGTTTTCAAGGCTAACATATCTTCTGTGATCCGAAAAACACGAAATTCATTTTTTGTTGTAATTAATTTTGGATAATGGCGTGTTATGAAAAATACAGATATCTAGGTGAATTTCTAAAGAAAAAAACAAGTGTAAGTACAAAATTTCATCTAAATCGTTAGAGCCGTTTCGTAGGCAGCTCGTTTAAAGATGTAAAATATGTAGTTAGACAATCACACATAGTTAAAAATCAGATAGCAATTGACTATGATGATGTTTCTTCTTTACCATCAGTGCATAATTATTTTCAAGTAAACATCATATGATTGCAGCATAGCTTCCAATAAATTAAAGCTATTATTGTTTCGATGTTAACTTACAACCTATTTCTTATTTGATTACTATGGAAATTCTCCACAGAGATGATAAATTATTATTCAAAAGAGATAGTTTGGCTGGCCAGTACTTACCTTATCCTGTACCGCCGATAGATACACTCAGAAAAAAGGAGGAAAGTAACAAGCTTTCGGAACTGTGTTCCTTCTTCAGGTGGAGAGAAGGGAGAAAAAGAAGAAGAAGAAGAAGAAGAAGAAGAAAAAAAAAAGGAATGGGAAAGGAAGGGAAAGGTAATTCACGACCTAGGTCATGAGGATGGTGTTAGAGGATTGTCATTAAAATTGTGATTACAATAAGCACACCACACTTCAGCTGCTGGTAAATTTTATAAAATCACAAAACTGATCAAACCACAATGTATCACTAATGTTTACATTTGTTTGATCATTGAGATACATGATACAATTTACAACAACCCGCCAGCTAAGAATTTCTGAGAGCTGCAATCACATAAATGGTCTGAATTGTTGATGCTGAACCATCCACTTCTGTAGATATTCAACAGCAGAACAATACACATCTGACACCTCCTTGGGAAAGCTGTCACACTCCTGTGAGTAACCTTCTTCCTTTTTAAGTGTAAGCATCGCCTTTATTTTTAAGGGTGTGTAATTACGGTTCTTTCTTTCCTCGAGAGTGTCTGAGGTAGATTCTGAAATAGGACTTGTGTCACCTACAGAATTTGATTTCTTCTCCAAGTTCAGTATATTTTTGTTGAAAAAATGACATCAAAGAGTGAACAAACAACAACCTAGCTTCACTTAATACATCCTCAAAAGTGCCACAGGATTAGAACTTCGAGAAAAAAATAGATTTCAATGCTGGAAACTACAGGGAAATAGCGATAACCACATACTTTTTGTATGGTATAACAACTGCTGGTAGTTCCCCTCCAAAAATCACAGAATTCCTTTAACTCCTCTGTAGGTACAGTATAAATGGAAAAGTAGTTGAATATTATCAACACAAGTGAATCAAAACTATGTTGCACACAGTGGTGCAGCACATGTGCTGGACAACCCATTTATACCAATTTTGAGTTTCATAACTTTTTTAAACGGCTGAACACATTGTTCCCAGCAGCTCTTCCATTTCCAACAAAATTTGTGCTAGCATTATCACTAGTAAAAGCTACAACTTTCTTTTCAATACCAATTGCTCTAATGTGTCCTTTATATATGTGGTAATTTTGTCTGATTTTTCATTAGGCGTGCATTTCATTTCAATCACTTTCGTATTGATCCCATCTGCCTTTGATCAAAGTATTGTATCAAAGTAGGGAACACTTTCATAGGACCATGGTTGCTTCCATCGGTTGCAAAACTAAAGCAAGAAATACCACTCAGTGCACCTACAGCAATATCTATTTAAAGTGCCGCTAAAACAGGTGTATCACTAGCTTCAGCTTTAGTGTGAGCACAAGAAACTTGCTTAGCAATTGTAGAGTCTTTGTACAGGACTGTGTGTAATTTACTTGTGCAGTCCATTGACCTGAAGCTATGATGGTGACGAACTGCATCAAAAGCCAAAGTACCTTCAGCTGCAAACACCAAGGTACTGGCGGAAGTAAAGTTGGGAGGCGGCATCGTGAGTCGTGTCGGGATAGCACAGTCGGTAGTGCGCTTGCCCGCGAAAGGCAAAGGTCCCAGGTTCGAGTCCCGGTTCCGGCACACAATTTTAATCTGCCAGGAAGTTTCACCAAATCATTTTCTTTGCTTTCCTTTGTAACAAAAATGTTCCTAAGTTTGGTAGATGAGCTTATACCCCGCAGATGCGCCTTGTGTTTGTAACTGATCTCATGTGCTTCCAGATCCAGTGCAACTTTAAATAAGGTGAATGTATTAAACTCGATTATTGTATATATCTGTTTCATAAAGCCAACATTTCATAACAACGCGTTTGCGTTAATATGAAGAGACTGACTGTCTTGATGTTCGTCACAGAATCGTGTTACTGTATTTTTAATAATTGTGAAATATGGTTTGCAGCAACCCTAATGAGAACTTTAGTCTATGTAACATAATTCTCTGCATTCAATGGTCATTTACATTAATACGATCCAATATCACTCCTTACGATACTTATACATACGACTTACCTTTGCTAGCAACGGATATGTACGTTCCAGCAGGAGAAATGAAACATTCTGCCTCATGTTCGTTTCTTCCTCTCTTGAATGATTTCTATTTCTCCCAGAGCGCATCATTTAACACTGACTTCCTTTTCGGCATTTTGTATTTGTATTAAAGTTCGTAATTTATTTTAAAGCAAAAGACTGCGGACGATCTCTAACACACAATAAAGCTTTAACCTAAACCGCAAAGTATATCAAACGCAACACCTAAGAACATACTGCAGAAGACAGAATAGCTGAACACGGGATAGACAAACCCTGTTCCTTCGCAGAGAATCTCCGAATAGTTTGCAACTTTCAGACCCATACGGAGAGCGAAAATGTGAATGGCAATTTCGCTCTCTGTATCTGCGTGATAGTTTCGGACGGTTTGGAACTGCAGTGGGAACGAAACCGTTATCGTCAATGACACAAAAATAAATGTTCTTTCTCGGAACCCAAAAAGAGGAAGTTTTGTAGAATTTGATTAATTCCTGCCGAACACATTTTCTTACCTCAAAAAAGAGGACGTGTCCGGGAAAAAGAGGATGTATGGTAATCCCAAAAACAGCTTCCCTTTAGTAATCGCGTTTCGGAAACACGCCTTGTGGGAAAGACATTGCCAATAACGAATGCAATTCTCAATTGTGGGTTGGTATCCACAATATTCAAAGTATTTTTCATCAATAATTATCGAAAAACCTATTGTCAAGAAATAATTTTTATCAAGAAGCATTGTGGGTGATACACGATAAAATCCATATCTTACTGCTCCAGAATGGTACCATACTGAGTCAGAACTCAATTTGTCGAGGGTTTGACATAGCGTTAAAAATGAAAGAAAACATCCTGCGGTATTGAAATTTACACAACATGAAAATGTATAAATACAGTCAACAACAGATTAGATTAATGTAGTTTAACAATCGTAATCACCCTGTTATCCTCAAATTACATTTTCCGTATAGAGTACTCTTTGAACATAGAAGCGTTTTTCCATTGCCAGTGTTAATTAATTTAACTACCAGTGGAAACTATTGTCCACTGTTATTTCTTCCTTTATCTACATGTTTCGTTATGTGTTAATTGCTTCATTCCAACTAAGCAATCACATAAAGAGTAGTATATCAAACACCAAAAGCACACAATATTTTTTGATCACAAAAAAACGCACGACACTGATGTAATGTGCTACAATACATATTGTTTTTCACAAACTAGTTTTCGGCTGTTACGCCATCAGTAATCTTTGTTCCTGATAATGGCGAAACAAGGGAAAACTAGTTTGTAAAAAACCGTAAATATTGTCGAATATTGCACCAGTGCCGTGTATTTTTAGTGATCACGTGTCAAATATTTTATCAGGCACCAACGGAACATTCAATCAACGAAATATTTTCTTGATTATTAACACAATCATTTTTAGTAAGACCTTGCTGCAAATTTACTTTTTTTCCGTGTACCGAAGTTTTCATTCAAGAACTTACACGTAATTTTCTTCGTATGAATTGTTAAGAGGGCTTCACTTTACGAAAATTACAGGAATATTTTATCACGTATTCTGGAGTGCGACATTTACTCATATAAAACTTCATTAACAGTGCTGAGCTGTAAATATGTTGTCCAAATTTTCGCTAATGACACTTGATACTTCAAGAACCCAGTGAAAATGTATGGTGTATAGTTTTAGTTTTCGAGAGAGAGAATATTCACAATCGCATCCCTTGTCATTCTAACTTTTGGATATATGTGAAAAAAAAGAAAAAATCATGTAAGCGTAGAAGAGCAAACTGTTCCGGCATCTATTAAGAGTTCCTTCCTGGGCGCACCTTTTAAAAATTTTAAAATAATGGTCATATATAAGTCCATTGTTAGATCTGTGACAAACGAGAAACAAAAATACACAAAGAACAAATACTTTCGAACTGTAGTAGACAGGTAGTGACAAAAACATTCCACATGCGGCGTCAAATGCATACGCTAATTATTTACACTCCAGAGTGAAACAGAAGTATTATAACAGTCTGTAAAATATTTTTGACCGGTCGACTACTGCACACAGAGAAACGTATTTCCCCACTTTCTGCAGTGATTTATCATGAATACAGTTTAGGCGTTTTATTATAGTTCTTTCTCACATCTGAAGAAAGATAACGAGCGACAAGTAAATTAAAATGATTTCTTTATGATTCGAAGGTGCAATTTAGGGCGCCTCACCGTTTGTCTAGTTCAGCGAAATCGTTCACTTTACAGAGACATTCCTGTACCGCATACTGATGTTCACAGATAGTCTGTCGATGAAGGATGATCGTTAAGATATGTGGAATCGAATATTATAATTTGGATAATTGTTTGATGAGTATCAAGATACCTCTCTGTTGGATGATGTAATCAACAGCATTTTTAGATTTACTAGTGTTCAGAAAAGACAGTTTGCTATCCTTAGAATTATTAAATGACCTGTATAAACAAGCAAATTAATTATAGAAAATTCTAAGTAATATTGGTTTATTAAAATACATTTAATAATAATAATAACTCAATTGCTGATAATAAAGACTCGAGTAAAAGGACAACAGTACTCAGTTTCGCCTTTTTAATAATAACGTAAGCTATTATAGGCAGAGTTTAAACATTTGGATTATTAAAATCAGAGCGAAACTAAACGCAGAATCTTCTGTAACGCGAAGGCGCAGTTGTATATCTCTGAGTGAATTTTCTATTTAAACATTGCAAACTGATCATGTACAAACTGTGGCTCACAGTTATTATACTACAAAAAATTATTTACAGCTTCTGGTTTCTTATACGTGTAGGATTTGTATTTATGTATTTATTTGTAACTGAAGACAGAACATACATTTCTAAGTTAAAATAGTAAAATTTGAACTGGCTTCTGTAGTATAGCATCATGTGTATGATTCAGTTCCATTTTTCCCCTCAATGTATCTAGATTAAATATTTAATCCATTATTGATAATTATATGAAATGTTTTCAGTTGTTTTTAAGCCAAAATCGCGCAGTATTCTTTTAAAAGAAGATTTTCATTAAGAAGAAAGCTACACATTACAGGAAAACAGCTTTCGCAAATGCCTTTAACCTGAGAATTTGGTGTTAAAATTTTAATAAAGACTGTTTAGTTACTAGACGAAAATGGCCGTGCTAGAACCACAAGTTTTACTGCTTAATTTACACAGTGAGTTGCAATTTTGGCCCGAGTTACGCAGTTAGATTAAAATTTAAGTGTAGCCTATTAGGTATTCAGCCAATGTTTATTCCATTTTACACGTTGCTTACTGCGATGTACCGCTCTACTTTAGTAACAGTATTTCTGCAACTTTCATGATCATTGCGATATAAATCACCATTGACGCATACAATCTGAAAGTTCGGACTGTCACGTAGATATTGCAGGTAGGACCATCTCTTTGTCCATTTGAAAAAGAAGTATAAAATTCTTCGTATTGACAGAACATTAAAAATTATTCATAAATTCCAGTTTAACGTTATGAAATTTGTAAAATTTCTGAATCTTACATGCGACGTATTTGAGCTTCACTAATTTCTTGCTTGTAGTCTATCTAGTGACTTTCTGTCATAGTTAATACTGTCAAAATTAGCGTCTCACAAGTTATCCACAGCAACAAAACAACCGTTTTACATCTTATTAATTTAATGCAATATTTATGTTGTTAGTAGCAGATATTTTATCACTGGACCATATATTGTAGTGATAACAGACAAGTCACGTATGTTCAAGGTTTCTCATAATGTTGTCCTTTTTTATATATCCCTCTACTTCCTATGAAATTACTTCTAAGCAAAGCGATGGCCATGTTACGTAACATTTATGCGTATCATTTACAAATGAGCAGCGTGAGTCATTTGTCATTTGAAACTTGAACATTTCACAGGCCTGGCGGTACCGCGGTACCCCTCAAAAAGTTGAGAGTAAAATACCTACTCTTGCTTTGAAGGAATATTTTTTAGATTGAGCCGCGTAGGGTTGGCCACTCCCAGTCAGGCCGGGCTGGGAAAAAGGGGGAACATATTAACGCTGTAAAATCTGTTGACGTTATATAGGACCACCCCATATCGTTTTATGAACTCACTTTTTCCTTGCGTGTTTTTTTATTGCTACAGAAAATCGAAAATTCCTAATTTTCATTCTCCGTGAGTTTATAGCTTCTCATTCTATTTTGAAGAAAGCATACGGTTTAAAGATCTATTTTCTTTACACGTGGTAGTACCGCATCTTAGCTTTCTGATAAAACAGTAACCTTTTATTAATTCGTAACAGTCGTTTTAAAACAAGGAGGTTAGAATAAGGGGAGACGCCCTTAACGTCACAGAAAGGAAGCCAATGTCGCCATATTACGGCGCCAATATCATTTGTGGTGACTACTGTCTATTCATTGCATTCTGAGTTGTAAGTGGTACTTATATGAAAAGAAAACAAACGTTACCTGCATTAGCTTTAGATGTGCAAGCAGAACAAAATAGTCATCTGCTATTTTAGACAGAGATTGTTTCAATGTATATAAAAATTAATACCTCCATTTCAATATTATGACTTGGTGGTACATAATTTTGGTATGAATATTTAATGATGTGCAATCTGTAGAAAGAATTTTCATGTGTACTGAACGTACGAAAACGATACTGTTGTGGCGTAAAGTCAGCGTCACACACCAGACGTAAGAGAACGATCGTGGAGAAGGCAGCGATCGACCGAAAGACAATAGCAAGCAGGCGCCGCGTATCCTGGAGGGAGTAACCGAAGATGCGCGCTCTCTACAAGCGGCTGTATCTAGACCGACATACGACTGGTCAGTCCGACAGTTACCAGCAGTTACTATTGAGGAACTCGGCAGTTACTAGGCAGTTACGACCACAGAACTAGGACAGTACTAAGTCCGAACGCGGCTACGAACTTAGTAGTAACTAGGTCACAGCGTAGCTAGCATCATAAAAACGACGCCACGAGAAAGCAACAGGAAAGAAGAAACAGACTTACGTTCTTGAGTATTATCAGATTATTATTATTACAGGATTAATCAATACAAAGATTAATTAATAACAACATCTTGTCGTATTTATGTTATCCTCTGCTAAGCCTCTTTATCCAGCATTTCTTTCTTGTCGATTTTGTGTCCCACCCTCGTCGCCGCTTTTGTGTCTCGTTTCCGTTGTAGGTGTCGGTGGCCGAGTAGACAGACCGACACAGGAATGAAGGGCGCACGCTTGTGCAGGTACGAAGGTGAGCAGCCAGTGGGACAGCAGAAACTAGAAACACTAGAGTAAATTAGAACGAGATATATATTACACAGAATTTATACAATACTTAACTTTTACATAGTTCAGTACGGCAGAATGCTGATACACAGTTGAGCTAGAGGCCTGCCTAGTGCCTAATCGATAGCCAAGTCTTCACTGGTGCCTATCTGATTCCGAAGTGTTAACTGGTTCCTATCTCAGTCCCAAGTGAACGATGTCGTTCAGTGGTGGCCACGAGCGGAGTTGCAGCAGAGGGCGCTCGTGGCTGTCGTCGTAAGAACGCCGCGCCGTGCGTGCATGACGGCGCGCGGCGAAAGTAGGTGGCGCGCACTTTGGACTTGTGCGACACCACACCCGATGCCTCGATGTTCCATCACTCCATTTATCTGGTCTGTCCAAGAGCGTCGTGGTCTTCCGCGCTTACGTCTGCTGGGTGGTTTCCATTCATAAACTTTCTTAAGCTACCGATGATCTGGCATTCTCATCACATGTTCGTACCATTTCAGTGATTTTCTTTCAATTCTATCACTGTATCATTTGCCTTCATTCTAGCTCTTATTTCATCATTTTTCTTTCGATTCTTGATATTCTGGCACTCCTACGCAAATAGTCCATTTCCACAGCTATTAGTCTTCGTTTGAGATCCGCATTTAATATCCATAGTTCTGATCCATTGCACAGCACTGATTCAACCATTATCTTACCTACTCTTTTCTTATTATTGTTGGAAATATTCTTATCCCACCAAAAATAATTCAAACACCCTAACACCTGTGTGCTTTGCTTTATTCTGTATTTTACTTCTGTGTGGCCCAATCCATTTTTATCAATATGTGTCCTGAGATATTTAAATGTCTCTGCCTGTCTCATAACTGCTTCGTTATTGATGTTTACTTCAAATTTAGCATCACTATTCACCACCAGATACTCTGTTTTTGTTGGACTCATTTGTAGCCCTCAGTAGTTGTATTCGTGATGTAAACGTCGTATCATGAACTCAAGGTCATAATCATCTTGTGCTGTAATGGCTTGATCGTCAGCAAAACGTAATGAAAATATCTGTACATCGTCGGCTGTGATTCTCATTCCTCTGTAGCTGTTCTTCCAATTTCAGAGAACCACTTCTACATATAAATTGAATAAGATGGGTGACATACTGCAACCTTGTCTCAAACCTTTAGTGACATTGATAGGCTCTGATAACTTTGAACCTCGTTTAATCTGTACCACATTATTTCTGTACATTTCAATAATAATTTGTAAAAGGTGATCATCCGTACCTATATCTTTCATGGCTTCCCAGAGCTTAGATCTAGGGACTGTATCGTAAGCTTTTGCTAAATCTACAAAGGCAATATGTAGCTCCTTCCCTACTACTATAAATTTCTCCATTAGTTGTTGTAAAAGAAATAGGTTATCCGTACATGATCTGTTCTGCATAAAGCCGCTCTGGTCTTCCCCAATATGGTGGCCAATATTTTGTCTAATTTTTTCAAACGTTATCTTGCCAAATAAGCGGCTCATTGTACAGTTGACACTAATGCCTCTATAGCAATTTGGGTCCTTTCTATTTCCTTTTTTGAAAATAGAAACCATATACGATTTTTTCCATTCTGAGCGAATTTCAATCCTTTTACAACAGTTGTTATTCAGGCAGGCTATTCGCTTCTTCAGTTACTTCAGCCTTCAATAATTCAACAGGAATGTTTCCTGGACCAGGTGATCGGCCATTCTTCATTTCATTTAATGCACAATTCACTTCCTCTGTTGTAATGTATATAGTTAGATCCTTTACTTCAACTTCATTCCCTTGCGTGTAATATGGCCTATCCTCAGTTAAAAGGTCTGCATAATGCTTTTTCCATTCCTTTAAGGAAATTAGGTTGTCTACTGCTTTGTTAACTTGTGTTTTCTGGTAATTGTCCTCCACACTTCCGTTGTTTCTGATTCACCTATTAGACTCTCAATTTCAATACATTTCTGTTCCCGCATCTTGATCTTTTCTAATTTAATTCTGTTTCTTAATCGGTAATTTGTTGTCTGGTAGTTTTCCCTGTCGTGTTGTGATTTAGTTGATAGCCATTACCAGATTCAATCAATAAAACTTGTATTATTAATCTGAATAGATGTTAGTTTACTTCGATACCTGCACCAGTACCTTTACTTAAAAAAAAAAAAAAAAAAAAAAAAAAAAAAAAAAAAAAAAAAAAAAAAAAAAAAAAAACCGCCCTCTTTCTAGATTTCCTGTGTACTACTACAACTGGCAATTACTGTTATTGTAAAACATTTGGGTATTATCCTGGTATGTAAGTCATACTTATCGAATTAGATTTTGCGTTAATAAATCATAGCAATATAACAAATATATAGAAGAGGGATCATTTAAATGTATGAAAGTTAACAGGGCAAGAACCAGATAGTGATTACATCTAAAAGCATATTTACTTGGCTCCGCAAGATGGCGGCCTGGCTTCCATCGACAGCTAAGCTTTACACAGTAGAGCCGTCTTCCCTTATTTTACGTAATTTATTCAAAACGTTCGATAGCCGGTAGCCTACTGTTCAGTGCATTTTAGGCCATACCTTACAGCGAGTGAAATGGAACTAAAAGTACAGAGATGTTTTTGAAACGGTTATCGCAATAAACCTCTCTCGTTTAACGAGTAACCACTCTCTGCCTGTTCGTCCCCCTCCCCCCCTCCTACTTGAGGAATGTAATTACGTGTGACCCAGTACAGTTGTTGCAATCAATTTGAAAGAAATCCTTCCGTTATTACTTACACATTTTCATCACAAATTACTCCTTATGGTTTACATTAGTCGACAATAACAAGAACCCAGCATCTACGGCACCAGCCGTAAAGTACTGAGGCATTACGACATCGGCTCGATGTGGCGACCACCAACGTCGTTACACACATTGTACCTTCCCAGTATGTTCTTGTCAAATTAATTGCAACAATTGTACTGGGTCATGCCTAATTTCATTCCTCACGTAGGAGTAGATGAGATAATCATCTGAATTGAAACCGTTGTAGGACGGAAACGATACGTTTCCGGACGTGGGTTCCTATTCAAAATGTTATGTACTCACTACCCTTTACAAGTACTAAAAGTTTGTAATGGGAATATTTGACCACCCTGTATATCTAAGGTAGAGCCATAACCTATTGTTCAAAATCTTATGTCTCCGTAAGTTCTTGACAGAATGTTTTGAAAATTTGACACAGTATGTGTCATATATGAACTTATATAAATTTTATAATGGGCAAACGTTGGTATGAAAAATTGCAAAAGTGATATAGATATATAGGTTTTGTACTATATATTCCAGAATTATTTCTGTATTACAATACATCACTGTGTTAAAATTTTGAAAGCAATCTGTCAAGAAATTTCGGAGATTAACGGCTATACACAAACCAACGAAACATTTTAATGTCTAGAGATTACCAACAGCATGCGGGAGGGGGAAGAGGGGGGGAATTAGATGGGAGGGGGCAAATTTTGGACAACTATCCACTCTTAAAAAATAAGAACCGCTGGGCCTACGATCAGGGGCAGATCGAGGGTTCGATTCTGGAGGGGATCACAGGTAAAATTAATAATCTTAATATAACTATTTTAAATTGTTTTTTTCCATATTATGTGTCATTTTAATGTAATATCTAATAATTTGTTTACGCCAGTAAAGAGCACAAAAACTAAAGAAGAGTAGAGTTCAACGTTCTGATACTACACTTTTTCAGCACAATAATAGTTTCAATTCCGTAAAAATAACTGTTTTTGAGAAATATGTGTCCAAACCTTTTCAAACTCCATCTTTGATAACGCCACAATTTGCACAGTCTGAAATCGAAGAGTATTTCAATTCCTGTAGCACCACGACTGGAATTTGGTGTGCAAACTGTGACTATACGATTGCATTAAAGAGCGAAATGCTGATTAATTCAGTCGTCTATATGGGAAAGGGGAGGGGGTGCGGAAGCTATCGAAAAGGTGTTATCACAAGCGAACAATATCCACTGCGGATATACAGGATATATAACAGGATATACAGGATATATAACACTTACACCGCAAATATTGCGGAAACGGAAAGTGCGATTGATGTGCGGTTTTCACAGAATGGATTGGTAGTCAAGGACTCGTATTGTTAGTCAACAAAGATATTGAAATATTACTTGGAAAGTGTATTTTTATGCAAACATACAATTTTTCAATTGGTTGTTTCTATCATGCACTGGAATGTTTAACACCAGCTGTCTACAAAGAATTTTGTATGACATTTTTATCACGTTTAGTTTGGCAGTTACAACCATTCAAAGTTTTGGGGGTGGAGTCTACGACAGCGTAGGTGACTGGTTGGTGGTCATGAGACAGTGGGCCGTGCTCCAGGGGCTAGCCACTCGGCCATTCAGCTACGCTATCGCAGCCTCCGCCCCCGAAACTTTGAACGTTTGTAGCTGCCAAACTAAACGTGATAAAAATGTCATACAAAATTCTTTGTACACAGCTGGTGTCCAAAATTCCAGTGCATGATAGAAACAAACATTGTTTCATTTAAAAAAACTGTATGTTTGAATAAAAAATGCACTTTCTACGTTATATTACAATCTCTTTGTTGGCTAAAAATACGAGCCCCTGACTACCAATCCATTCTGTGAAAACCGCAAATCAATCTCTCTTGTCGCTTCTGCAATATTTGCAGCACAAGTGTTACATCTACATGGGATACTCCGCAAATCACATTTAAGTGCCTAGCAGAGGGTTCATCCGACCACCTTTATACTGTTTATCTCCCATTCCATTCTCGAATAGCGCGTGGGAAGAAAGAACATCTGAATCTCTACGTTCGAGGTCTGATTTCTCGTAGTTTATTCTGATGATCATTTCTACCTATTTAAGTGGGAGTCAACAATATCTTTTCCCATTCGGAGGAGAATGTTGGCGATTGGAGTTTCGTAAGTATCCCACGCCGCAGCGATAAGCGCCGTTGTTGTAATGATTCCCATCCCAGATTTTGTATCATTTCCGTAACGCTGTCTCCCCTGTATCGTGACAATAGGAAACGAGCTGCCCTCCTTTGGACTCTTTCGATGTCCTCCGTCAAACCCACCTGATAAGGATCCCACACTGGGCAGCAATACTCAAAAAATTAACGGACAAGCGTAGTGTATGCAGTTTCTTTTGTAGTTCTGTAGTTCTGTTGCATATTTTCAGGGTTCTGCCAATAAAACGCAGTCTCTGGTTCGCCTTTCCCGCGACATTATCTACGTGTTCTTTACAATTTAAGTGCCGGCCGCGGTGGCCGAGGGGACTGAGGCGCTCCAGTCACGGTCTGCACGCCCACTACTGTCGGGGGTTCGAATCCCTCCTCGGGCATGGATATTTGTGCCGTCTTTAGTCTTAGCTAGTTCATAAGTAGTTTGTAAGCTTAGGGACTGATGACCCCGTAGTTAAGTCCCATAAGTTGTACAAACATTTGAACATTTGATTCATCCTGTATATGGAGTGATTAATGCAGTGTAGAAAAATAAATGAAAAATTAAAAAAAAAATTATTCCCGTTGCTTTTCTTACACCTTCGTATGTTGAAACGAAAATGTTTCATCAGAAGAACAAAACCTTTTTTTTTTTTTTTTTTTTTTTTTTTTTTATTTTTTTTTTTTTTTACCGTAGCATGTTCTGCACTATATCAGGAAATCTCGAGCAGCTGGAACGCGCGTACCGTTTGCCTAGCTCGGGACTCGGTAGGCAGGTGTGTATTTCTGGAGCGACGCCCCAGCTGCAGCGATCGCTGCGGAGTTTACCCGCTGCCGGCCGCGAATATTAGATAAAGCGCTGGAGGGTGGCGATTGTCCCGCCGTAAATGCATCCTTTAGCGGGGCGGCGGGGCGGCCGTCGAGAGACACTCGGCGGTGCCCGCGGCCGCGGCCTTCATTAGAGTCATACGGCAGCAGGGCTGGGGCGCTCGCTTCTAAACGACGCCGCGAGCAAGTGGCGCAGCCGGGGTCTCCGCTTCGATGCCGGTCGGGGGCGCCTCGAGCACCGCCATTGTGAGCGCTCGTTTCCACGGCCCCCGCAAGAGCCGCCCCTCGCTGCGCGGGTGTCTTTTCTGTCCTCTGCGTAACAGTTCCACACCGCGCCCTCCTTAACGAGATTCGTAATTCCTTTGTGGCCCTAAACTCCGCAAGGTTTTTTTCTTTCTATCGGAGCGGCGACAACATTTCATAACCCTCCAGTATGAACACTGAGCGTCATATGCCGCTTTTTACTATTCGAATCTCTATCCCTATCCTTTGCACGTTGCAAAAATGTGACTGATTTTTATTAAATTCTTTTTTTAAAATTATGCCTCGCTACAGAGATGCGAAAAATGTAAAATCTACATCTACATCTACATACATACTCCGCAATCCACCGTAAGGTGCGTGGCGGAGGGTACACTGTACCACTACTAGGCATTTCCTTTCCTATTCCACTCCCAAATGGAACGAGGAAAAAAAGAATGCCTATATGCCTCCGTACGAGCCCTAATTTCTCTTATCTTATCATTGTGATCACTACGCGAAATGTAAGTAGGCGGCAGCAAGATTGTACTACACTCGGCTTCAAATTCCGGCCCTCTAAATTTCCTCAACAGAAATTCACGAAAAGAACGTCGTCTTTCCTCCAACGATCCCCAACTGAGTTCCCGGATCATTTCCGTGACATTCACGCATTGGTCATACCCACCAGCAACAAACCTAGCTGCTCGCCTCTGAAGCGCCTCCATGTCTTCCTTTAAACTGATCTCCTTCAGCAATACTCAAGACGTGGTCGTACAAACGTTTTATACGCGGTCTCCTTTACAGGTGAAGTACATCTTCCCAAAATTCTCCCAATAAACCGAAGTCGGCTGTCCGCCTTACTCACAACTGTCCTTACATGTTCGTTCCATTTCATATCGCTCTGCAATGTTACGCCTAGATATTTGAACGACGCGACTGCATCAAGAAGCTTACTACTAATGCTGTATTAGAATATTATGGGATTGTTTTCCCTACTCGTGCATCACCTTACATTTTTCTGCATTGAGAGCTAGCTGCTATTCTTCGCACCAACTAGAAATTTTGTCTAAGTCATCCTTTTTGCTATTACAGTCAGTTAAAGACGACACCCTCCCATACACCACATCATCATCAGCAAACAGCCGCAAATTACTAGTTACTCTGTCCATCACTTCATTGATATAGACAGAAAATAATACCGGTCCTATCACCTCCCCTGGGGCACGCCTGGCGATACACGCGTCTCTGATGAACACTCGACGTCGAGAATAACATACTGCGTTATATTACTTAGAAAGTCTTCTAGTCAGTCACAAATCTGTGAACCTATTACATAAATCAGGAGAGTATTAGCGGTTTACCTTGGCGAATTACGAGACATAGCCGATGACATTAGATGCACTAATTAAATAAGTGTAATAAGGCAATTACATTTGTTTCTTTATGTAAATGTAAATACTAAATAATGGATATATCAGCTTACGGAACGTATGATTTAACATGGTGAACAATATAAATGATGAACTCTGCAGGTTTCCTTGCATTCATGCATATTCAATTAAAGCACTCTCGGGGTAACTACAGTTCCGAATTAAGATCCGCAAAAACAAATTTAAGTCTATTTGATTTGCGTTTTCATAATACAACTGCTAAGGCGTCAATAAGTCACTGAGATATGTTCGAAAGGAGAGACACTACTTTTGATCCTGCAGTTATTATCTATTCATATTTATCGAACGTATGACATTAACTGCGGATCGGTAAGTTGAACCCGGGTCTCGTGCTTGCTATGTAGTTGCGCTGACGCCTACACCAGTAGGGAAATGGTGACCATCACAATTGCACGGGCTACTCTCGCAGGCGCCTGTCAGGTACAAATTCTCAATTTTTCCCTGCCCACTATCACTCAAACACTTTTTTTTTTCCCAGTCTGATTCCAGTAAGAGTAAGGGTCTAGGAATGCCTCTGCACTGAATAAAGGAGCATTGCCTGTCATCGACATATTATGTGTGTGTGTGTGTGTGTGTGTGTGTCGTGTCTGTGGGCAGGCAAAAGTCGATAATTCGGATATTTAGATCTGACGAGAAGCGCGCTTGAGCAGCCCATGCATCAGTTGTGTTCAGTACCCTTTCTGTGCTGCAGGGGTCAGCGCAACTACATCGTAAGCGGGAAATTTGTACGTAAGAAAAAGCGAAAATTATTATGCCTTTGCAGGCGAATCCCAACGGGGTACACACTTCCAACTTTACCCATTCGCAGTTAATGTGGTATATTCCATGAATATACACCATTAAATTATCATTAGTTATTCACTTCGTAATGCAATCCATATTTGCATCGCATCTTCAACTCGTAAGACATCTTAGCCAATTTTAAATAAGTTTAATAGTATGTACATGTTAAGGTTAGCAATTAATATGAATAGTTTAACACTGTGAACGTTTGTGATCGACAGAAGAAACCCATCAATTTACCTTTGTAGTTAGGTTGGAATGTGTATGTTGTTCATACTCATTTCTGCGAAGTTAAGCGCTGAAGAGAGAAACATAAGATATAATTTGAAGTAGGTTTTATTATCCCCATGCCGGCCGCTGTGGCCGCGAGGACTGAGGCGCTCCAGTCACGGTCTGAACGGCCACTACGGTCGGGGGTTCGAATCCCCCCTCGGGCATGGATATTTGTGCCGTCCTTAGTATAAGGTAGTTCGTAAGTAGTTTGTAAGTTTAGGGACTGATGACCGCGTAGTTAAGTCCCATAAGCTTAACAAACATTTGAACATTATCCCCATCGGTAGCAATAGAGAATAGATTCGCCTGCAAAGGCATAATAATTTTCGCTTTTTCTTACGTGCAAATTTCCATAATGGTAGCCGTTGCTTTTGTTCTGTAAATGTATATAGTACCGATAACCGACTTTTTGTGTGAAATGTACACCCTTTCGCCCATTACTTCCAAATAAGCGGTAAAACCGCTATTACCCTGCCTAAAGCGCAGCGCGCTATCCTCAGAGTTCGGCTACAGGCAGTTTTTCTATTCGCTTGTAGACAATTCACCTCAGTATCTAGCCGCAACAGCTTATTAAACTGATGGTCCACTATATTTACACGTATCATGTCCTCCTTTAAAATTGGAATTATTAAACTGCTCTTGAATTCTGATAGTATTTCACCTCTATTTTGCACATTTCGTTAAATACTTGTCTCATGACTTCGTCTCCCAAGAAACGTAATTATTCTGAGAGAAAGTTTCTTGTAGCCACTAAGGCCTTTCAGTACTCTGCGAGTTCCATCAATGTCACCTACTTACGCTTCTATTTCTACAATATTGTCCTCAAGTTTATTTTCCTTCAGTGTATTCTTTCCAACTTCCCTTATTAGCTTACCGTACTTGCCCACATTATTACAGCCTTGCAACGGTCCTTTAGCACTCATTGCTTACTTTCCTTCCAAATTTGATCCATATTGTGATTTATGCACGCAGGAATATTTTCTGTACGCCAACGCTGAGTATGAAAAATGACTCCGGAGTTTACCAATGGGTGCATGTGATGCAGTTCGTCCCGTGTGCTCAATTCGTCCCGTGTGCTCATCCATCGTTCCTGGCGACGACGTGTACATGGACCCCGCTTAGTATGAAGCGTACCTCTTCTCACAAAGCTCTGCACTGCCGTCCTAGCGTTTTGTCGATCGTTCGCTGCTGCAGCCACGCACCAAATGATGCAGGAGGTTGAAAGCTTGTCTCCTATGCCAGCAATTCCGACTACCTTTAATGACGGTGCAATAATCCTACTGAACTCCGACAAAATCGACAATCCAGAGGAAATACTACAAACTTATCTGTGGACTAGACATCAATGTGAAGTGTTTTGCTCGACAGTGAATTGGCGGGCTTCTTTCTTCGGCGTCGTAGGATGATACGCCTCTTAAGCACACAAATTCTTGTTACTCTCGTCTAAAATCAGAAGACCTGGTATGATGCAGCTTACCATATACTCTTTCATATCTGTAAAACTACTATAGACAGTAACAGTCTACTACCCCCAACCCCCTCCCCAACCGACATCAATTCTTCACCAAAACGACTACTCCTTAGGACTCACAATGTGATTTATTACAATCCTACAATTGTTTTATTTCGTGCGAAAAACCGATTTGTTTTTTGCCACTTTCGGGGCTACTTTGTGTGATTTCAGTGAAAATTTTTTTCGTTGTCGATGTCATTTTGCCTAATTCATTTCCATTTTGTTGTCAATTTCAATGTTTTCTTTCTTTTCCCTTATCATTATTTTCCAATTTCTTTAGTATTTTTTTGCCAATACCGTTTTCTTTTCTAGTCAAATTTGAAGTCAGTTTGGTCAATTTTGGTGTAATGTTTTCTTTCTATTTTGGTACATTTGCCAAATTTAATATTTCTTTCTTCCATAATACGAAATAACGCCTCTTACTTTATAATCTCAGCAACTCACCTAATACTCAGCATTCTTTTGTCGTACAACATTTAAAATGTTTCTGTTCTCTCCTTTGCTGTAACGTTTAGAAGGCGTCCAAAAATTACGTGACGCGATTTTGACAGATACCGTGTTATTTGGTTCGCCCTCCAATCACACGTGACCTTTTTTGAAAATGCAGATTTTGTATTATAAACACCTAAATATGTACTTGATTTGTAGGATCTTTATTAAAAAAAAAAAAAAAAAAAAAAAAAAAAAAAAAAAAAAAAAAAAAAAAGGGGGGGTCATATGCTTATTTTTTTTTTAAGACTGCTGTGCTACTATGTGAACATAACTGAACGTAGCAAATACAACTGAATATGTCTGAAACCTTGTATGTTGCTATTTTGTATGATTTGCTGTGGTTTAGATCGATCGTCATTGCTATTATGCAGCTTTCGAATTTTTTGTTGTTGTGGTCTACAGTCCGCAGACTGGCAGAAAGGCTTGATGCAGCTCTCCACTCTGCCCTGTTCTATGAAAGCCTTTTTTCTGAGAATAACAACGGCAGCCTGCATCCTTTTGAATCTGCTTACTATTTCGTCCCGCGGTCTCCCTCTATGATTTTTACGTCACACACTTCCTTCTAATGCTAAGTTGACTATTCAAATGTTGAAATGTTTGTTTAGTTTATGGGACTTAACTACTGGGTCATCAGTCCCTAAACTTACAAACTACTTATGAACTAGCTAACACTAAGGACAGCATAAATATCTATGCCCGAGGGGGGATTCGAACCCCCGATCGTAGTGGCCGTGCAGACCGTGACTGGAGCGCCTCAGTCCCCTCGGCTACCGCGGCCGGCGTTGACGATTCCTTGATGTTTCAGAATGTGCCCTACATCTATCCCTTCTCTTGCCAGAAACTTCTTTTCTCCCCAGTTCTGTTGAGCACCTCCTCATTAGGTACGTGATCTACCCATCTAATCGTCATCATTCGTCTTTAGCACCACATTTCTAAAGCTTCTATCGTCTTTTTGTCTGAACTCCTCATCGACCACGTTTCACTCCCATATAACGCTACACTCCAGACAAATGCTTTCAGAAATGAACATTTAAATTAATATTGGATGTCAACAAATTCCACTTCTTTAGAAATGCTTTGTTTCCCATAGCCATTCTACAGTTTATATCTTCTTTACTTCGGGTATCAGAAGTTATGCTACCCAAATAACGAAACTCATCTACTACGTTTATTGACTCAGTACCTAATCTAATTCCTTCACCATCACGTTATTTCTGACACTACATTCCATCTTTCCTTTGCTCTCGCTAAAGTTTATCTTATACCCTTTTTTTTAACACACTGTCTCCTTAGGTTCTTTGGTGTCTCTGACAGAATTACTGTGTCACCGGTTTTCATTGAATGACTAATTTGTGAAAGTATGCAGACTTGTGTGATGACATGACAGACGTTGGTCTCGTTAATGCCTATTGCCTACATGGAACCTTATGTCCTCGGTATTCGTGGGCTGTCGGTGCAGTGTAATCTAGCGAAGGCCGAAGGAGAGAGTACCCTTTCCGAATCTTCGTTCTCGCGATCTTCCGCGCCAGAAAACACGTATAAATTTTATAACATGTAATGTTGTCGAAAGTTATCACGGACGGAGTACTACTTGAGTCCCGCAAGTATAGATTAGGCCGCGTTTACGACCCTCCATCCCACACTCATCGACAGAGATTCACCACTACAGTATAAATCTGCATCAATAACACCGAAACACGACTTTTGCTGCATTGCTGGTGGGATTGGAGGGGGGTGGGAGTGGAAAGTAACGTTCACTGATCTTGCTTAGAACACAGTTTCGAAAATGTGTAGCGATAAAAGAGTGACGAACGGAAGGTTATTACTAACATGCATAGCAGAGAGAATTTTCTGTGGTTTTCACGAACGGAATATCTTCATCTTTGCTTGGAAGAAAAATAACGGAACTTTTATTTATAGCGGGCGTAAATGTGAACGTCGTCTTCTAAAGATTCTCCACGCAACCTGAGCCCAAACTGTCAGAAGGGTGTCGAAAAGAATGTCAACAAACGATTGAGCTGATAATATATAGCTACTCCCAAGAACTGGCAGTTGTCACTTAGGTTTTATTATATATTTTTGCAACAGTTGCTTGCAAATATAGAAACTTCCAATCCCACGAAGGGAAAGGAAACCTAATCCTTTGGGTAGAACAACTATTACATTATAATACAAACCAAATGTATGTTCAGTAGCGGAACCATTATCGAAACGTCAAAGACGGAATGGAAAAAAAATTAAAAAAGATATGTCAGTATTGAACGCATGGGGATAGAGCTTCTTCGTAATGGTCCGCAAGTAAACAGAAGGAGGAAACACAAAGCGATCTCCTCCAACGGGTCTTGTAAATGAAATATACAATTTCTGCAACATTAAATGAACAAAACGAGGCAAAGAAACATCATTGTACGATAATTAACAGGTAATCCAGTCATTGACGGAGTTGTGATTTAGTACCTTAAGACTCGTTGGTTTATAATAGACAGACATAGAATCTGCATTTGGATCTCATCTCCTTGACTGTTGTGCAGAACGGTGTGAAGTATTCTGCCGCATCCATTTTTTAAGAATTCAAAAAGCTTATTAGTAATCCACAGACTTTCCACACTAATCTGAAAAGATTCCTCAGGGCTCACGCTTTTTATTCTATTGAGGAGTTCCTGAAAAAATATAAAAAAGTTAATTTTGTGTTATGTTGTTTGTTCTGTTTAGTTAATCTTATGCCTGTCGTGTGCATAGGATTACTATCCGTTTCACGTTATCTAATCTTCTGTTACATTTTGATGTGCTGACTCGTACCATGCCCATGGAGAGTTGTCCCCGGATTTGTTCCTGTGGAACATGATAAATATAAATAAATAACAAACAGATAAAACCAACGAGCTAAAAAAGCATAGGATAGCCAACACACGAGCTACAGCGCTCCAAGAGGCAACCACTGGAAACTCGTTCGCCCTCTTAACAGCGGTCACATCACTGTCGTTGTAGAAATTATCGTGCTTTACTTACTAAAACACTTTCATTATCGTCTGCAGTTTGTTTACCAAAATATAACAAATTGTTTGTATAGTCTATGGGACTTAACTACGGGGTCATCAGTCCCTAAACTTACAAACTACTTATGAACTACTTACGAACTAGGACGGCACAAATATCCATGCCCGAGGGGGGATTCGAACCCCCGACCGTAGTGGCCGTGCAGACCGTGACTGGAGCGCCTTAGTCCCCTCGGCCACCACGGCCGGCAAAATATAACAAAAACATTCCTGAAAGTGCTAAGCATTCAAATAGACGAACTGAATGACGGTACAGTAAACAATACTAATTATAAGGCACGTGAGGAAGACGCGAACCGTAACAAGGATGAAAGAGCAAAAATGATTTACTGCTCCAACCAGCTACATCTTCAACTCACTGGTTTGCTTTTCTGGTGATGTTTAGGACACAGGACATGTAAGATAAGAGATTTATTTGGTTCCAAAAATTTTAAGAGATAAAATAGTGTACAATACAAACGATGAGAGGGAATGGCCGCGCGGTGAAAGGCGCCTTGCTACGGACTGCGCGGCCGCCCCCGCGTCGGATGTTCGAGCCCAACTTCGAGTAAGAGTGTCTGTGTTGACCTTAGCATAGGATAGTTCAAGTGGTTCGTAAGTCGGGAACAATGACCCAGCAGAGTGGTCCCTTGACTTTACTAACATTTGAAAGCTGTCTCTTGTTCAAATCAATCCCATTTATCTTTCATTTTTCACAATTTTTGCAAGAAATTAGTACATATTACGACCAGCGTCCAGAAAGCGAACTTTCAACAATTTTCATGATAATTGTATTATGAAGCTGGCAGTAGGACACAGTAAGTATTTAACTTAAATATATGATTATACTCATTTGCTATACGATCATATATTTTAAAGCTGTATATTATTAGTAGTCCTTACTTTTAAAAATAGGTTCAGTTTACCTCAAACAATGCGCACATATAGCCACTCAATCAAATTTAACCTCTTTGACGTAAAGACATCGTTAGAAGAATTTCTGAGTTGGCACCCATAACGTTTCACTGCACATTGTCCAATTTATCAGTATAACTCCACCGGGGTATTTTTGGTATCTTGCACATATCCTTTACAAGTTCTCGCATTGTACGATACATTCGATGAAACAGACAAAAATATGATATTTGCTGTAGTATACATTGCGCGATTCTCCCTTTGTCAACTTCAAACAGTAAACAGAAAAATGCGAAGATAGGTTTGAACAGCCAGTGCTTCAATAGGCATGGTCCTTATTGGAGGTGGTATGCCGTTGCCTTCCTCCGACCTTGGAACTGATTTATCCAGCCAGTAATAGGGGGACCTACAGTTTAACGCGAATTCGAAAGGTGTAGGGCTATTACTGCTTAGCATGTACGCAAACAACAAACCTAATACAAACAGTACTTCTCACCTGTACTGTGTGCACAATACTTTCCTTCAGACAAAATGATTCAAAACCAGTTTGGGATTTAACGTCCCGTCGACAACTTGGTCATTAGGGACCAAAATATTCGTTGCGCTAATTCGGCCTTTGAACAGTTGTATCTCTTTATATTATCTACACATGTTTCAGCGGATTGCGTTGCATATGAGATAAGTATAGCAGAATGTGGTCAAGTGGCTTGCACTTCACCGCAAAAAGAAACCTAATTACACGTAGTATACTCATAATTATGTATAGACTAATTTGCCATATGATAAGCGAAAACACTGTCGACCGTAAATAAATCACTGAGAACTATCAGAAGGTGTATAATTTTCGAGCTTTCTTTGTTTTTTTGTTTTTGCTTTTTTGAACACTTCTGATTAATAGTACGTCAGTTCCGCCAATAAGACGAACAGCAACGGTTTAATCGACTTCGCTCATTCATAGAACATTTCTTCTACAAATAGACGTAAAAATTGTGGTTTGTAGAGCAAGATTCAGGTACTTCGAAAACTTTAAGATGTGGACATCGCGAGAAACGAAAGACATCTCATTTATGAGTCTGTTTGGCCAGGGGATCAAGTGAATCATGGAAAATTATTTTTTGAAAGATTTATCCGCCATTTTACTGTCTTTATATTATTTTATTTCTTCAATCAGGGCTTTGGCAGGTGCCACAATGTCATTAAAACGCCTAAATGTCATCATGGAAAATAATGATATGATTACAGAACACCATGGTGTTTAGACACAAGCAAAAGAAGACTATAGTGAGATTTTAACATCTGATTTTCGTCAAAAAAAATATAAAAAAATTTAAAAAAAATCAATAAAAATAAAAATTAAAAAATAAAAAAAAAATTAAAAAAAAAATGTTGAAATGTTTGTATAGCTTATGGGACTTAACTGCGGGGGTCATCAGTCCCTAAACTTACAAACTACTTACGAACTAACTAATACTAAGGACGGCACAAATATCCATGCCCGAGGTGGGATTCGAACCCCCGACCGTAGCGGCCGTGCAGACCGTGACTGGAGCACCTCAGTCCCCTCGGCCACCGCGGCCGGCGATTTTCGTCAAAACTTCGTCATGTAAGCAATAACATGAAACAGTAGTAGGCTGTTTGTACACTTTCAAGGTGATTTCTGTATGTAGTTATATTCTATTTTCAACAGTGACTTACATCTCATCAAAGTTTAATGATTTTTATGAGGCCCAAGGAAGAAATTCGGACTGGGAAATAAAATATCATTACCTCTAAGGCGGAGAAATCTTTCTTAAAATGTACACGATTAAGGCTCAATACAACTCTATTATCGTACGGAAAGTTAGAATTTTCTGCTAATTAAAGACTTCGAAATTGTCGTTTAGGAAGGTCCCTTCAAAAAGTACGCGTGACAGGTCCGCTCCGCAGTACAGTAGCGCTTCGAGCGGCAGCTCCGGAAACCATTTGCTGGTGCAGCCACGCACTCGACAAGGGCGCTGCCAGGCGGTTACCACGCGTACTAATTGCAAGAGCAGCGCTCGTGTCCACATCTCTCATTGGTCGAGGGGCGGAGCCGGGACTAATTACCATCTACAACCGATATGTAATGAGAAATGGACATTATAAAAATTTCAGCGTTGTGTTGTAAAACGACGTGTGTCTGCGAAGAGCATTCGCTGGGGCGCAGGGAACCCCACTGCGTCTGGTGTGGGATGGGTAGGGGGGGAGAGGGGGGGGGGGGGGGGTAACGGGCGGGCGAAGAGGGGGTAGGGAGGAGGGGCGCACTGCGGGAGGACAATAATGTTTTATTTATGGGTTCAGCTGATTCTGAAGAATGTATTTTTTATTTTGTACAGTTATGACGGCGTCCACCTATGACTAGCTGTCGTCTTCCAACATTCCCGTGTGTCTTAACGTTAATGTAAAACCGCTGCCTTTGGCCTTTGAAAGGGATTAGCATTCAGAGCCGAGGGCTTAGTGTCTGTGTATTTCATCTTTAATTAAATTTTTTATTATTGGCAGTTCAATATCGAATTTTATTTGACGTCGGCTTTGAAATAAAATACATCCCGTGAGGCTCTCGCGTTCGGCATATTGTTGGGCTTCTTTTTTTTTTTTCTGGAATAACACTGCCCGCTGCAGTACGGATTAATTTCCTTTCATTCACTTCCCTCTTGCCTTTCAGTGAAGCTAAATTGCAATGGAACATATTACAAGAGTTACCACTTGAGCTATGCAGCGAATCTCAGATTACGGCGAGCAAAATTATTTTCTGTTTAATGAAATCAGAGCGGCAAAAGAGTTACAAAATCCTTCAGATCTTCGAAAGAATATTCCTTTCAACCGTAAACAAAGGTCCTTGGAGAATTTCTTTTTGCTGGTGACCGATAACAATCATGATATTTTATCATTTATGTAATTGTGGGTGAACCTGGAGAACAAAACAAGACGAGTTTCTTAGAAAACGATGCGTATAGTTTGAACGCAAATGAGAAAGCTGACTATTTGAGTGTAGTGGTCGTAGTTCGAGAGGGCTCCAAAGGCGAAGTATTTCTTTGTTCCAAATCTTCTGCTCCATTTCAGTTGTACGACTCAGGACGATACAGATAGCCGTGACACGCAAAACAACGCTGAATTCTGGTGGAAAACACTGTTTTATCATCTGCTTCCATCACTGGTATCTATTTCTGTTTTCATCTCACCTGTTAACTTGACTTTATTGTAAATTGTTCTTACCGGATCAGTAAAAGTCTCCTCCAGATTTGACTCCTGTACTGCAGCTACAATTCTATTGGCATGTCATTACCATATTCGACAAGAAGATAACGAAAAAGCTACTACAGACAATTGTTACTGAAATAATGTACTTTAATTGTTGTGTCAGTTTAGTTTATGGCTTACTCGATTTAGCTAGTATTAATTAAATGATAGCAGTTTAAATAAGGGGTCATAATTGTAGATCTCTGGCCAAGTGATCCGCAAAAATGATGGGTGATGCTAGTACAGCGATATCTAAAGAGAAAGGTGACATCTTTAGCTTTACTGTTATTGTTCTGCAGTTTTTGTTTGATGTAAGTTTTTTTTTTTTGGTTTTTTTTTCGACGTAGAGAAGACCAAATCTGTTGCATGGACGAAAATTAATCGTTAATTAATACTGTAGTCGCAGTTTCTAGCTCTCTTAGAGTGTTTGCGAAAGATGCTTTCATTTATCGATTAGTAAAGTCACCAGAAAATCAAAATGTAAACTGCAACTGCAAAATGATATAGATATCTGCATGGTGCAAAAATTGGTAATTGACCGTTACTAATGATATGTGTGAGGTCATTCATTTGACCACTAAAAGAAATCCGTTAAACTTCAGCTACACGATAAATCAGTCAAATATATGGGGTGTCAGTTCAACTAAATACCAAGAAATAACAAATACGAACAACATAAATTGGAAATAACACATAGAAAATATCGCAGGGAAAGCGACCCAAAGACAATGTTTCTTTGGCAGAACCAAAGACAATGTTTCTTTGGCAGAACTCTTAGAACATGCAACAGTTCTACTAAAGGAACTGCCTACACCACACTTGTGCATCCTATTTTGGGCACTGCTACGCATTGTGAGATCTACATCAGGTGGAACTGAAGGACGATTTGTATTATCGCGATATAGGAAGGAGAGTTTGCCGGAAATGATGCACGTGTTGGGGTGGAAATCATTAAAAGAAAGGCGTTATCTATTGCGGCGTGACCTATTTGTGAAATTTCTTTCCCCAGCCTTCTCTTCCGAATGCGAATATATATTGTTAGCACCCACGTATATAGGGAGACATGATCATCATCATAAAATAAATCAGATCGAAAACAGAAAGATATAGGTATTCATTTTTCCCGGAAACTATTAGAGAATGGAACTGTAGAGGAACATCATAAAGATGGTTCGCTGAACTCTCTGTTATGTACTTCAGTGCAGTGTATCCATGTATATGTAGATTATTTTGTAATCTCGCCTAGTCCTTTCCATGAATGTCGTGGCTGCCGCGGTTTCATATCATGATGCAAAGTGAGAAACTGTTTGATTATGATCGCCTACTTATAATTGCCATCTGTTCCTTGCTCTTTTAGAATATTCTCTATTAATTCCTTGTTGCAGTAACATGCTGTCGTATCTGTATAAGAAATTCATCATTATGCGTAGTTAAAAAAATCAAATATTTTTAAATCTATGGGACTTAACTATTCTAGTCATCAATCCCTAGGCTTAGAAACTACTTAAACTAACTTATGGTACGGACAACAAATACCCCCATGCCCTAGGGAGGACTCGAACCTCCGACGGCGAGCAGCGGCGCGCTCCGCTGCTAGGCGCCTTGGAATGCGCGGCCACTGCACTGTTTATACGTGTTTATTGTTGCGATTATTACTGATGTTAAAATTATTTCATTCACTTTTGTTTTTGTTTACAACTTCAGCCTACTGTGGTCTACGGGACAGAATTGGTGTGCTAGGTAGTATTTTCCTCTCAACTGTTCATCGAAGAAATTTACCTAATACCAAGTATTAAGATTATTGCAGAAAAAAGACAGTTACGGAAACAGAGCTGAGGTTTTAAGCCTTTCTCGAAGTCTAAGAAACCATCAAACGTAAAGACCGCTGAGAGTAGTTTGTTCGGCTGACTTATTCTGCTCTCCTTCTATGCTGTGTGACTGAGTCACACTCATTTCGACCTCAGAACATATCTGATTCGCTTCTTACAGTATTCTGCACGCAGCGCAGCTCCGATATACTGGCAGTCATAAATGTTACAGTAAATAGTTGCATCTTGCTGTTGTGCATATATGAAAAGTAGCTGAAATTCGACGCTGACGTTGCCCGGGTATTTTTTTCCCTTAGAATGTTCTGTTAATGCACTTCCTCTTCCCTCATCTGTCTGCCCATCACCTCCTTTACCTGTCTTTGATCATCTCCTCCACGGCCTCTCTCACTTGATCCCTCCTCCTCCTCCTGTCTATGATAAATTACACATATCTACAAATTTTTATTGCTATCTGCGAAACGGTGACAAAAATAAAGCGCTACACACCCTAAGAAACTTTGTATAGCAGCGGTGTTCCTCTTATTTGGAAGCTGTTGAAAGCAAAATTACATAAGTGTCAAATTAAAACTATAGATTTCTGTCGACGTCTGTTTAAGCTACCGTCCTCCAGTACCCTACAAAAACTGACAATGATGTTGAGGGAGATGTTTGCGTTATTGCATAAGTAAATGCACAATGTTTATTAATTGGCATAGATTTCCTTTTTCAGATAAATGAATATTCGTAATTCATATCAAGGTAATATTTGTAGAACAGGTGAATTTGAATAACGTTCCAATCCATATATTGTATATATCACATTTAACTGCCTGACAGAGGGTTCATCGGACCACTTTTATACCATTTATCTCCCATTCCATTCTCGAATAGCGCGCGGAAAGAAAGAACATCTGAATCTCTATGTTCGAGCTCTGATTTCACTTTTTTATTCAGATGATCTTTTCTACTTATGTAAGTGGGAGGCAACAATATATTTTCGCATTCGGAGGAGAATGTTGACGATTGTAGTTTCATAAGTAGCCCACGTCGCAGCGATAAACGCCTTTGTTGTAATGATTCCCATCCCAGATCCTGTATCATTTCCGTGACGCTGTCTCCCCTGTATCACGACAATACAAAACAAGCTGCCCTTCTTTCGACTCTTTCGATGTCCTCCGACAAACCCACCTGATAAGTATCGCACACTGGGCAGCAAGACCAGATAAAACAGGAGAAATCCCACTGTATTATTGATGCTGTCCTTTTTCTAGCTAATTAAGGAAGTCCTTCTATAGGAACAAAAGAAGATGGTGATTTTGGTGATCCACATAGCGGCAAATGATGTTGCTCTTGTTTTGAACGTCAAGTGTGTTAAATTTCATTAAGATCGAAGTAAACCAGTAGATTGGCATCGAAACCACTTTCCGCCATACACCGTACAAAATTTTATGTGACCGTCCTTATGTTTCGCAGCTGAAGTGTGCAAAATTTCACCAATAATAAAAGAATAAAACTGACATGCATTACAAATAAACCACGTGAGTGGGTGGTTTTCCATGCATCTCAGGGCCGGATCTAGGATATTTGCCAAGGGGGGGCAAGATTAAATTTGCCGCCGCTTCTTTCACCCCCCCCCCCGCCTGTAAGAATCGACTTTTTAACTCTATTGGGTTACATATTTCTAAATAAATGTCACAATCTCACAAGATGAACTTATTTTATTGTCTGAATTAAGATCAAAGGAAAACAGAACAATTTTAATACGTACAAAATATTACAAGATTACTCATCGTACAAAAATCAATGCAAAATTTCGCTTTTCGAGCTATTTTTGCTGCAAAACTGTTTTTGATATCATCATAGTTTATAGAAGCAGCTCGTTTGTGCTCTATGGATATTATACTCAGATTTTTTAAGCAGTCGTGCTCCTCAAGTGTATTTAATTAGTTTCAGCTTGCTGAAACTTCTTTCTCCATAAGAAACTGAAACTAGAATGGTTAGATATATTTTAACGCTGTAGTAAGGTTGGGATACCCCTCTACCAATTTATTTTTATAAATTAAACTTAATGTTGATGATGCAGTGGAATCTTGCAAGGCTCTGTCTACTGCCAGCGCATGTTGTCTGAAACTTTCAAGTTCTTCGTCGCTAATATCTTCTGCCAGTTCCGCTGCTTTGGCCTTCAAGTTCTACACTTCCATTTCTCGAATTTGCACACCACACAGAAAACTAATTTTTGCACCAATTTTCTCAAGTGCGGTAAACCTTGTACTAAGCTCTGTCAATGATTCCTTATTTTTTTCTGCGAATGTTGGATATTTCATCCTCACAAAGCTCGTCGGCCATTTTCTTCTTTCTTCCAATCCTTTTTTCGGAGAATACCGTTGATACCTCATTCTGCTAGCACTTTGGCATCAGAAATAGCTTCAGAGGTACAAGAATCCCGGAAAGTTTTGAGAAAGCCTAAAAGCCCTTGAATGTTTCGAACAGCTTTATCAATTGTAAAGTATTAACTTCGCATAAACTGATTAACATGAGCAATTTATTTTAATATTGCTACCAGAGACAAGTTAAAGTAATGAATTTGAGTTTTCTCACATTTTTTTAAATAGATCTCGTCTCTGATTTTGTTTCTGGTGTTGACAATTTATAAGTTTCAGTTTCTTCCAGGGCCTTCAAAACTTTATGAAAATGCTTGTAAACAGCTTCAACCACATCTACTCTTGCAGATCACCTAGTCTTGCTGAATGTCTGCTGAATTTGCTCCTACTAAATTTAAAGAGTGAGCAGCACATGGTACGAAACAGGCCAGCTCATTCTTCTGAAGTATTCGTGTCTGGACCCCTTTGTATTTTCTAGCCCTGTTTGCCCCATTGTCATGAGACTGCCCCCTGCAGTACATAATGTTCAACCAATCTTGTTCCAATTTTTGCAGTATCTCTTGACTAAGGCCTTCTCCTGTTTTGTCTGTAACTGTAAAAAAGTCAGTAAAACTTTCCACAACCTCTGAGTCATTCGACTTGACATCGACTTGTCATCTGCGCATTGTGGCTAATATCTGGAGTGCAGTCAAACATAAGTGAAAAGTATTTAGTACCTAAAATATCTTTAATTATATCTTGTTTTATTTTGTCAGCAATCAAGTCACGGAACTCATCTTGTATATTTTTGTAAAAATAGCTAATATGGCCTTTCTTGTGGCGTTCAATACGCTGACGAAGGAGGACACTATAGTATGATATGAGATCAATTGTATTTAGAAATTTGCCGCTATGTAGATCACCAAAATCACCATCTTCTTTTGTTACTATAGAAGCACTTCCTTAATTAGCTAGAAAAAGGACAGCATCAATAATACAGTGAGATTTATCCTGTTTTATCTGGTCTTGCTGCCCAGGGTGCGATACTTATCAGGTGGGTTTGTCGGAGGACATCGAAAGAATCGAAAGAAGGGCAGCTTGTTTTGTATTATCGTGATACAGGGGAGACAGCGTCACGGAAATGATACAGGATCTGGGATGGGAATCATTAGAACGAAGGCGTTTATCGCTGCGACCTGGGCTACTTATGAAACTACAATCGTCAACATTCTCCTCCGAATGCGAAAGTATATTGTTGCCTCCCACTTACATAAGTAGAAAAGATCATCTGAATAAAAACGTGAAATCAGAGCTCGAACAGAGAGATTCAGATGTTCTTTCTTTCCGCGCGCTATTCGAGAATGGAATGGGAGATAAATGGTATAAAAGAGGTCCGATGAACCCTCTGTCAGGCAGTTAAATGTGATATATACAATATATGGATTGGAACGTTATTCAAATTCACCTGTTCTACAAATATTACCATGATATGAATTACGAATATTCATTTATCTGAAAAAGGAAATCTATGCCAATTAATAAACATTGTGCATTTACTTATGCAATAACGCAAACATCTCCCTCATTCTGGCTAATATCTAGTAGATTTTTAAAGTTTGATTAGCTGAAGTACCTGTGACAGGGCAACACTGAAGTTAGCAACCAAGAATTTTAGTTTTATTAAATGATTTCGGTATTTCTTGCAGTCATTTCACTTTTAATAATTCTGTGTCAGTTAATTTCATTAAATTATACCAGAAAGATACATTCTGAAAAAAAAAAAAAAAAAAAAAAGAGTCAGTCAAAATTTGCTGCCCTCTAAATTCTACTGCCCGGGGCAATTGTCCCCTTTGCCCCCTGTGCATCTCATTGTTTCTGACGTAATTTGTCCTGATGTATGTGTGGTAGGTGATTCATACCCCTACAGCAATTGCTACCTCACGGTAAGGAATATGTGCACCAAATTTGGTTGAACTCACACGCTTGGGGGAGAAGTACGTGTACAGCATTTTTGAGTGTTGCAGCAGTTTTTCGCGCATTTCATTGTTTATCTCTCCTCAATTTTGTGTTATACGTGATATTTAATTCGCAATGACCTTCCTCTTGGTTTGAAAGTCAAGTGTACAAAACTTCATGAAGAATGGAAAATAAACTGTAGATTCGTATGCAATATAAACACACGGAAACTGTATGTAAAGATGAAAGAAAGTGAGTTCACAGTAACAATAATATTCTTCGCTATCGACAATGAAAGTGAAAGTCAGTGGAAAAATTTAAGCAAGAATAAATACATCTTTGTGAAAACAGGAAGTACTTTTATTTTTTATTTATTTTTCTTAATGTGCTTCCTTACCGCCAAGCTGTATCAGTTCTCGAACCTCGGAATTCAGATTATTCCACCGCTGTGCATGTGGCTGTGCATGTGGCTAATAACATTGAATCTTTTAGAAGGAAATGCAATATTCACTCAGTGAATATCAGACGAAAGAAAATTAATAGAAGGATACACTTGAAGAATATTATGCCTGACCAGCTGTACAGACAAGCGTGCACTATTCCGTAGGTTTACTTTGCAACAAGTTTGCAGCACAAATGAAAAGCACTCGTGATAATCTCTAGGTTTTGAAATCAAGTTTTAAACGCTCCATAGAGCCGTTGTTTTCTTCTGTGCAGATATTCTGGCAGTATATTGAACAATTCGCTTTGTTGTTATTTATTTAACCAACATCCTTTTAGTCAGCACTGATCATAAGCAGGAGCTGACAAAACCGACATTAAAAAACGTGGCGTGGAAAACCGTACATTCAGCTATGAGAATCCTTCCAGCAGTAGCAGAGTATATTATGAAAAATTCTTTACAGCTGTAAAGTGGACAGGGTGTCCGAATGGAAAAGGTAAATCGCCTATTCTACAGTACCTGTCGCCAAGTTCACAATATGACCGGTTTGACGGTAATGTGGAAAGTATTCAGGATGATCTCAAGAAAAGACTGTGATTTTTTTATACCTGAAGATGACAACAATTTCATATAATTTCTTACTTTCCGCGCAAAATTCTTATTAAGATAATATTGTTTTGTGGACGTCTTTGGTATGTCGGGCTCCGTGATTTTAATACTGTTTTTATAACTGTATACCACACGAATTCTGTTTACAGGTCTTTTCTATCAAAAGTTAAATATGATTACAAAATACTGTGAAATAAAAATAAGTAAAACCTGGAACATAATGAGTTAAAGGCATGAATCATACAAATCTTAATGGGAAACAGACACGCCTTCCCCCACATTATCTTATAATTTCATTAGAGTGAATGTTAAGGTTCGACAGCTGTTGCACATCGAAACTATAATGAATGGAACACTAGCTCACTCTGTGAAGCAGCTAACCAACGTACAGTAGAGAACTCAAACATACAATCGTTGCGAGTACACGACAGATCTACATGCAAACTCACTGAAGAGCAAAGCACGACCGATGAAGATCTTCTCTTGGTGACAAGTTTTTCCTTCCACTTAGCTCACCCTTACAATCCCTGCTGGAAGCATACAATGAAGGCAGAATTACCACAGAGCCTTCCTGTAATAACCTTTTCTCACACCCTTATGGGAGACAAACGTCATCATTCTTCCTGGTATTCGTATTTAAATATTTATATTACTGTTACTGAACTAATTTTTAGCTTAATAGAAAAAGGATAAACTCAACAGTCCCTTTAAAAATCAAACCATCCATCCATCCAACACGATTAACAAAAAGCAAGAGACAATATTTAGATTGCAAAACTACCAAATGTATCCATGGCCAAATGCACCTCTAAATACGAACGATGTAATTTAATTTTAAACACAAAACTTTTAAATCGCACAACGAAAAATATAAAATGTCTATGATCCGAAACAACCACAGAGCTGAAACATCTCTGGAGTGAGTTAAGCATGCTTCACACTAGCGGGAACGCCACTTCGTGTCAAGATTTCTCGGTAGCAAAGTTTTGCCTGTGTCGTCGTCTACAAATTACTGAAGTTAATTTATTTTCTCCGCGCTCTTTAAACGTGAAAGTGGAGGATATCATGCTTTTGTGTATGTGTAATATTCGGTTTTTGAATCTGTTTCGTTTTCGTGATGATATATATATATTATTGCAGCACAATTGAGGTGAGGTCACGTATCTGACAATTTATGTTTTACAATAACACAACAGAGCTGTAGCTTACCCATCATATTTAAACATTAGTCAATGATTTTCATCAATCAATATTTGAAATGAAAAACTAAAATCTTATGAAAGGTAAAAATACAGGTGTTTCCCAAATTAGTCAAGGAACAACTGCAATGAATAAGAAACGATTTCTATTTATTCCCTGACAAGTTTTGGTTGATGTGTTGGTACGTACATAGCTGTATATTTTTGCAAGGAAATTTAGGTCGATGTTTTAAAATGACGTTCACTTCTCAGCACACTACCACACAAAACTGATCAATAATAAACTCTATAACTGTTGCTTTAGAAATGAGTAAACTATATCGTTGTTGTTCCCTCGATTGAGATGCTCTATTTCGACGTTTTGTATAACGGTTGGTAATTCGCCCCTGACTTAGCTTGTTGGGTATAGGGGGCTATGCGAACTGACATGAAGGACTGTGAATATCCTGACGTGGCGAAGCCGGGATCTGACGTGACGTGCAATGCGAATTAGCCTTATGCAAAATTAGAAGCATATGATATTACACAAAATTTGTTGTATGTGTATATATGATTATTCATAACAGTAGTGATAAATACTATTGTTGCGATATGTACAACAATAAGTACAACAAAGGAGTAATACTTCGACAAATTGTGATGATTCAGTTGAGTTTTAAATAAATGTTTAAACTCTCTCATTATATGAGCAAAATGCGGAGGACTGAATAGCAAATGCTCCGCTATCTACTGTAGTTACTTCTAATAGTAAATCCGATATTGCTGTTCTAGATCATAACAGCAACTGAAACCACAACTTTAAATATGTCTGTTTAATTTTATAGTGACGGCTATAAAAGAAGACGGTGTAGCAGTTAAATGTCTTTCCTTTTAAAACATTTCTGCTGGTTCACGTTTTCGCGTTGTATGACAACCTGTTTACAACTGAAGTAGAAAACATTCCACGACGTATTCTGTACCAGGAAGAAATAGTTTTGTGATTTATACAAAAGCAAAAGTTTCCCAAATCATTCACTATTAATTAAAGGGATCTGCACAACACAGAATAATCTCTCTCTCTCTCTCTCTCTCTCTCTCTCTCTCTCTCTCTCTCTCTCTCTGTGTGTGTGTGTGTGTGTGTGTGTGTGTGTGTGTGTGTATTTGCGTGCCTTGAAAGATGAAATATATAATTTATGTGCCAGATACAAATAAAAGTCAAATAATCGACGAAATTAAGGAAGATTCAAAGTATTTTGTTTGTGTAGTATAATCCGAGGTTAAAATATGCTAATACTTTGAGAATTGGTGAAGACTACGAATTTAAATGCTAAGTAAAATTGGTGGCGAGGTGTTTGCTTTTTCTACCTTTGCAACATACTTGAATACACAACTCCAAATATTAAACAATGATGTATTCACAAGATGGATTTTTCTTTCAGGTAACCTTTCAACTGAATGGTCTGTATTCACCATTCTTTCCACCTGCATATCAGCAGCTTTAAAACACAAGTTATTCCTTAACAAAAACAACATGGCAAAAAAATTAAGAGGTATGACTGGCATAAAGAAGGGGAGAAAAGCATTTTATTGTTACAGTGGATTTGAGAGATTTATTTATCATTTTCAAACCACACAAAAATTACATTGACACACTGCTGAAATATTCAGTTTGCGCACTTTAGAGGTGAGAACATATCGTTTCAGATGCACAGACGCGGTTCTCTTGTCTAGTCATCCCAGTTTGTGCCCGCCAATTTCTTTCCAAGACTCATCGCAGAATAGCATGTACGGTGATAATTCACATGAGGAGGAGAAGTTGAAGAGGTGGCAATTGGTTAAGTTGTGAATTCGTAAGCCGCGTTTTTAAAATTTGACAAATCTCAACTAAGTACCGAAGTTACCGAAAAGCAGCATTCACAGAAATCGCTGATATCAGTCACAGCTCGGCTCGTCCCTATTACGGAGAAACTTTTCTCGTTCCGAGATCACGTGACTAAAGCAGCAATATATATTGACAACGCAAAACCTGTTCTGCGCATCTAAATGCTCTATAGTATCTGGATGTATAGCTATGTCTCTAATCATAGAAATGCAGCATTTTTCTTTCAATTTTTTTATTTTTAGGCGCGAAATTACCAAGGTCACAAGCGCCTGTAATTTGGGCATGCCAGCACATTCATGTCTTATACACACTGTTTTGCATTACCCGCCATGTTGTAATCTGGGAAACAAATTTCCATCAGTGTGTAAGTGACAAAGAAGTGGGTACTTAGTACTTGTCGAGAAATTTATACTAAGCGATTTGATGGGGTAGGGAATAGAATCGTGTTTTCATTTACTGGAAACATAAAACACAATTAAAACTATCTGAATTGTCACAACGCATTTGGAATCAGGTCTATTTGATACTACTAAAACACTTCAGTTATATTACCAATACGTGACAGAACTTAAGTTTCAGCGTCACTGTACCTAGACGTAAGAACAATGTACTAGGGGGCATAAAAAAAAAGTTTCCGTTGTCGACTGTGGTCAGAGTTACGTATGAAAGGGAAAAAAAGATACATTAAAGGTAAGACATAACTGTATTTTTCCACATAATTTCCAAGTTCATTGAAATATTTGTCATACCGCCTTATAAGCTTCAAAAAGCCGTCCAGGAAAAAATCAGCGCGTCGCATATGTACGAAGCGTTGAACGGCTTGTTTGACGTTAGCGTTGTTTCCAAAGCGCCTTCCGCCAAGAGTCTTCTTCAAATAAATGGAAGTCACTTGGTGGGAGATCAGGAGTGTATGGCGCTCCCAACCAAGAGATTCGATATGGTTTTGCGTTGCCGTCGCCGAGTGTGGTCTTGCATTGTCATCCAACAGCAGAACGCCAAATCTAAGAAGGCCAGGACGCTTTTTCAGAATCACCTCTTCCAATTTTGACAGAGTGGCACAGTACCGCGGAACATTGATGGTTGCATCCTTCAAAAAGTCCAGCAATAAAACTCATTGGGCATCCCAGAAAACGGCAAGTAGCACTCAACATGCAGACGGAATCCTTTTGAAGTTCTTTTAGACAAGTGATGACGAATGTTTCTGCTCCATGGATGTGGTCATCGATGCGGGCGTGTAATGGTGGACCCCGTCACAATCAGAAACAGAAAGTCGTCTGCTTGATCGCGGTCCACCTCTACCCAACGGTGTTTCGGTTTCTTCCGTATGCAAGGCCCAGAATTTTCCTGGACGACTTTTTGACTCTTATAAAGCGATTTGTAGAGCAACACGTAGTTTTTCTCTACTGACAAACTGTCCACAGATTCGACCCTAATTTTCTTCTAATAGACGTTGCTCTTGTGGCATTGAGGATAATATCTTTCCGATCACCATTCAGGCATTGGATCAGCAGTCATCGATAAACTTACATCCATTTTAAACAGAATTTATAACACTGGAAAGAAGTTCATTTAAATTTTACAATACCTCGTAAGGACCACTATTAACAACACAGGACCTAGGAAACTGGCACGCCACTGCAGGCAGTGCTGGGAAATCAACTTGAAGACCTACTGGGTCTATTGTTCTCCGCGTTCAACTATGAAACGCACAGTTTTTCGGGCCGGCGTCAGGGTCAGCGTTGTAAAAAACGGTCGTTCAGCTGGGGGAGGCCTGGACAAATCCAAAAAATGTTCAAATGTTTGTAGAACTTATGGGACTTAACTACGGGGTCATCAGTCCCTAAGCTTACAAACTACTTATGAACTAGCTAAGACTAAGGACGGTACAAATATCCATGCCCGAGGAGGGATTCGAACCCCCGACCGTAGTGGCCGTGCAGAGTCTGACTGAAGCGCCTCAGTCCCCTCGGCCACCACGGCCGGCTGGACAAATGCAAAGTCAGCGTAAGGCAGCGGGTGAGGGTGGCTGCAGGACCTCAGTGCCGTGGTTGAGTCTAAGTTCATCACGATGAAGTGCAATATAACTTTTTAATAAAAAAAAAAATGCGTGCAGCAAAACACGAACAACGGGTTGCTGCAGTGTAGCCTGTTGATGCAGTATATTCCGTCATTTTCAGATTTTGTTGCCGCACATTGGAGGGCCGAACGTGATTTTCTGGATGCTTGGTAGCATCCTCGTTCCACCTTTGAGCGGATTTGATTAAATTAATGGAAGGCAAATTATCATAAAGCGGAATGAATGAGATGCATTATTGTGATTTTGCGAAGTTTGTAAGTTTGAACTGATTTTTGTAGGGATCAGGGGAGCAGTGTGTGAATGATGTTTTGCACTGGGAAATCTTGTTTTGCTGGGTGGTTGTGTGCAGGAACTCACATTTGTCGTGGTTCTCAAAAAGGAGATAAATCCCAAAAAGTAAAGTCTTCTTCGCAGCGCTGTTTTTCCGCCTAGTTTGCTTAAATTTATGTGCTATTGGTACCCCCATGAACCACAGACATTGCCGAGGTGGGGTGGCTTGCGTGCGTCAACGATGCAGATAGCCGTACCATAGGTGCAACCACAATGGAGGGGTAACTGTGGAGAGGCCAGACAAACGTGTGGTTCCTGAAGAGGGGCAGCAGCATTTTCAGTAGTTACAGGGGCAACAGTCTGGATGATTGACTGAGCTGGCCTTGTAACATCAGCTGATGTGGCTTTGCCACACAGCTACTGCGAACGGCTGAAAGCAAGGGGAAACTACAGCCGTTACTTCTCCCGAGGACATGCAGCTCTACTGTATGACTATATGATGATGGCTTCTTCTTGGGTAAAATATTCCGGAGGCAAAATAATCCCCCATTCGGATCTCCGGGCGGGGACTACTCAGGAGGATGTAGTCATCAAGAAAAACAAAACAGTCGTGGAATGTTCTGACCCTTAATCACGTAGGTAAGCTAGAAATATTGAAAAGAGAAATGGATAGGTTATAAGTTAGATATGTTAGGGATTAGTGAAGTTCGGTGGCAGGATGAACCGGATTTCTGGTCAGGTGAGTCCAGGGTTATCAATACAAAATCAGTTGGTGGTATCGCAGGAGTAGGTCTAATAATGAATAAGAAAATAGGAATGCGGGTAAGTTATTACGAACAGCATAGTCAACGTATTATCGTAGTAACGATAGACACGAGGCCAACACCGACCACAAGGTGGAAGTTTATATGGCAACTAGCACGGCCGATGATGAGGATATCGAAAAAATATATAAAGAGATAAATGAAATAATTCAGAATGTTAAGGGAGACGAAAACTTGATTGTGATGGGGAATGGAACTCGGTGGTAGGAAAGGGAAGAGAAGGAAATGTAGTAGGTGAATATGGACTGGAAAAAAAGGAATGAAAGAGGAGCACAATTTAATGATCACCAACATTTGGTTTAATCATCATGAAAGAAGGCTGTATACGTGGAAGAGACCAGGAGACAATGGAAGGTACTAGATTGACTTTATAATGGTAAGGAATAGATTTAGAAACCAGGTTCTAAACTGTAAGACATATCCAGGGGCAGATATAGACTCTGACCATAACTTATTGGTTATGAACTGCAGATTAAAACTTAAGAGACTGCAGAAAGTTAGAAAGGTTAGGAGATGGAACCTGGACAAACTGAAGGAATCAGAGGTGGTTGAGAGTTTCAGAGGGAGCATTAGGCAAGGATTGTCTGAAACGGGGGAAAGTAATGCAATGAAAGAAGAATGGGTAGCTCTGAGAGATAGGTTAGTGAAGGCAGCAGAGGACAATGCCTAATAGAAGTCCCTGGATAACACAGGATATACTGAACTTAATTGATGAGAGAAGAAAATATAAAAATTCAGCAAGTGAAACAGGAAAAAGGGAATACAAACGTTTGATTGACAGGAAGTGCAGACTGGCTAAGCAGGAGTGGCTAGAGGAAAAATGCAGAACCGTAGAAGAATGCATAACTAGGGGAAAGATAGATACCGTCTAAACGAAAATAAAAGAGATATTTGGAGATCAGAAAAGCATCTGTATGAATATAAAACCAGTACTAATCAAAGAGGGGAAAGCTGAACTGTGGAAGGAATATATAGAGGGCCTATACACAGGAAATAAACTTTAAGCCAGTATAATAGAAATGGAAGACGAAGTGCAGAAAGCTGAGAGAGGAGATATGATACTGAGAGAAGAATTTGTCAGAGCGCTGAAGGACGTGAGTCGAAACAAAGCCCTTGGAGTATATGATATTCCGTCTGAATTGCTGATATAATTGTGTCACCTGGCATGCAAGATGTATGAGACAGGGGAAATACCCTCCGACTTCAAGAAGAGTATCGTAATTCCAATTCCAAAGAAAGCAAGTAAAGACAAGTGTGAAAATTACAGAACTATCAGTTTAATAAGTCATGGTTGAAATATACTAACAGGAATTATTTACAGACGAATGGAAAAACTTGTGGAAACCGACCTCGGGGAAGATCAGTTCGTATCTAGGAGAAATGTTGGAACACGAGAGGCAATACTCACACTCACACGACTTATCTTAGAAGATAGGCTAAGAAAAGGGAAACCTACGTTTTTAGCGGTTGTAGATTTGGAGAAAGCTTTTGATAATGTCGACTGGAATACACTCTTCCAAATTCTGAAGGCATCAGGGGTAAAATATAGGGAGCGAAGAGTTATATTCAACCTATACAAAATCCAGGCAGCAGTCATTAGATTCGAAGGGCAAGAAAGGGATACAGAGGTTGGGAAAGGAGTAAGACAGAGTTTTAGCCTTTCCCCAATGTTGTTCAATATGTACATTGAGCAGACAGTGAAGGAGTGGAAGGAGAAATATGGAGAGGGTATTAAAGTGCAGGGAGAAGAAATAAAAACATTGCGTTTTTGCAGATGACATAGTAATTTTGTCAGAGACCGAATAAGATCTAGATGAGCAATTGAGTGGGATGGACAGTGTCTCGAAAGGAAGAAATAATTTGAACATTAACAAGAGTAAAACGAAGGAAATGGAATGTAATGTCAGAAAATCAGGCGATACTGAAGGAATTAGATTAGGTAATGAGACAATAAAAGTAGTAGATGAATTTTGTTACTTGGGTAGCAAGATGGCCGAAGTAAAGAAGATATAAAATGCAGAATGGCTATGGGAAGAAAATCGTTTCTAAAGAAGTGATACTTGTTAACATCAAATATTAATTTAAATGTTAGGAAGTCCTTTCTGAAAGCATTTGTCTGGAGTGTAGCATTGTATGGCAGTGAAACTTGGACGAATAGGAGTTCAGATAAAAATATGGTAGAAGCTTTCGAAATGTGGTGCTACAGACGAATGATGAAAATTAGATGGGTAGATCACCTAACTAATGAGGAGGTGCTTAACCGAATCGGGGAGATAAGGAGTTTCTAGCATATCTTGACTAAGAGAAGGGATAGATTAGTTGGACACATTCTGAGACATCAAGTAATTGTCAACTTAGCATTAAAAGGAATCATGTGGGGTAGAAATCGTAGAGGGAGACCGAGTGACGAATACAGTAAGCAGATTTAAAAGGATATAGGTTTCCGAATATATTCTCTGATGAAGAGTCTTGCATAGGACAGGTTAGTGTGGATAGCTGCATCAAACGAGTCTGCGGACTGAAGACCACAACAACAACACCATAAAGCGATTTGACAAATATCTCAATGTACTTGGAAATTATGTAGAAAAATCAAGATATGCCTTAGTATGGTAGTAATAGGAATTCGGACCCACAGAGATTCTACCTATGATGCCCACCCCCACCCCTCCACGCCCAGCCACTTGGCCGACCACTAATCAAGGAACGTTGCCACCCTTCCCTATGTTTTTGCTCTAACATTCTGTGTTTTCGGAATTAGTTCATACAGTTTAAGTAACGTAATACATCAAACCTTAAGTACAACTTGTATGGGACGCAATTTTGCAGGTAAATATACATTATAAATAAATTGTGTTTAATGCTACAGGTTTGTGTACTCTAAGTGTTATATAATCTACGTACATTTATCGACAATTATTTAAAACAATTCTAACCAAAGACAAACATTTAGGACTATCCAATAAACTGTTCCGTCTTTCAGAACTCGTTCGTCACCTTAGGACTCTAGGCAACATAAATGTTTACTACATCTTGATACACTATGTTAGATATTGTAATTACAACTCGTTTGGTTTGCAAAAGTTACATGTAAGAGATAATAAAGAATTTCATCTGTCTCAGATATGTGACAATACCACCAAACAGGCTCTTCGTTTAGAATACGTATGCAACAGCGACGAACGTGTTTCAAAAAGAGATAGTGCGCGTTAGATAATAAACTGGATGCAACAGTAACAATCGCCACATACTTGTGTGTCCATTTTAACAAACACTCTTTCCAGTTGGTTTACGTTCTATGATAATGTAGAAAGATATGAAAAAAAGCCAAGATCGCTGATCATCAATTTTTATTTACGACGACAGGTTTCGCTGAACTATGTCAGCATCATCTGGTCAAATAAAACTGATTGACATTACAAGATTATGGCCTTGTAAAATATTTTATTTGACCAGATGATGCTGACATAGTTCAGCGAAACCGGTCGTCGTAATTAAAAATTGATGATCAGCGATCTTGGCTTTTTTATATCTTTCTACAAAAACACTCTTTCTATGTTCAGATATGTAACACTACAACAACAACAACAGCAGAACACATATTGTTTATAAAAAGATTCTGTTTTACTGACGGAAACAAAGAAAATTGGCATCTCATGAGTCATGCACAACATCTGAATAGAAACAATAGAATTCGATCACTGCAGCTTACACGCACAATATTGTACTTCCAAGAAATCTCTGCATAGAATTTAAAGTTTATATTAACTTTTGCAAATCAGCAGTCCGTTTCTTTTATACGTTTAAACTAAACAAAACCCTATTGCAAAAAGATACTTCCGTAGATTGATGTGCCTTCTATTTCCTCTTCCCAACCATTATTTCGACAGGTACAGGGAAGGTAAATTTTCGAACCTCATGTCTTTTTGTAATCCACCACTATTATGATTTTAATATACAGTTCTGCACCTTCTGACAGTTCTTCTCGTCGAGAGAATTCGGGTAGCTTAATTTTCCTATTATTTACATTATAAAGCAATTGCTACAGCAGTACACATGTTCTTGCGTATACCTATCTTGCTGAAACCAAACACAGCAAAAGAAATCTCCCTCTCTAACTACGATACCCTGTTACAACATTAAACATTGCAAATGATTATTTTCGAAATGTTCCAAGTCTTTACACCATCTCTCTGACACAGCTCAAATTTTGCAAATTTGAGCTGTGTCAGATAGATGGTGTAAAGACTTGGAGCATTTCGAAAAGAATCGTTTGCAGTGTTTAATGTTGTAAGAGGGTATGGTAGTTACAGAGAGAGAGAGAGAGAGAGAGAGAGAGAGAGAGAGAGAGAGAGAGAGAGAGAGAGAGAGAGAGATTCCCTTTGTTGTGTTTAGTTTCAGCAAGATAGGTACACATAGGTAAAAATAAAGTTCTAAAAAGATACCAGTTTGGTTTTCAGAAAGGCTTTTCGACAGAAAATGTTATATATACTTACACCAATGAAATATTAAATGCTCTGAATAACCAGACATCACCCGCTGGGATTTTTTGTGATCTCTCCAATGGAATTCTTCTAGAAAAAGTATTGTGGTATGAATGGGGCAGTGTAAAAATGGTTTAAGTCATACCAGTCAGGAAGAGTGCAGAAAATAGACATAAGTAGTTAACATAATATGAAAAAAAAACAAAAAAAAAAAAAAAAACAAAAAAAAAAAAAAACAAAAAAAACCAGCCGATTTCTCAAACTGGGGAACAATAAAAAATGGAGTGCCACAAGGTTCGGTCTTGGGCCCTTTGCTGTTCTTAATATATATTAATGATTTGCCATTCTATATTCATGAAGATGCAGAGCTGGTTCTTATTGCTGATGATACAAGTATAGTTATCACATATTATACACAGGAGCTAACTGGAGAAATTGTAAACGACGTCCAAGAGTCAACACAGTTTCAGCCGACCAGTTGCATAAAATAGTTTACATCTATAAAAAAAGGTTTATAGATGTAAACTATTTTATGCAACTGGTCGGCTGAAACTGTGTTGACTCTTGGATTGTTGTTCCACCGTTGCTGAATTGCAGCCATGTTTAAAATTTTGTAAACGACGTCTTTCAGAAAATCATTAAGTGTTTCTCAGAAAATGGACTACCATTAAATTTTGATAAAACACAGTACATACAGTTCCATACAATAAATGGAATGACCATTAATAACTATAGACTTTGATCAGAAATCTGTAGCAAATTTTCAAGTGTATGCATTGATGAGGGGTTGAACTGAAAAAAAGGAATGAAAAAACACATTGAAGATCTGCTGAAACGTTTGAGTTAAGCTACTTATGCTATTAGGGGAATTGCAAATTTTGGTGATATACATCTCAGTAAATTAGCTTACTATACCTGTTTACCTATTTACAGAAGGATGGAAAGGCTGGTAGAAGCCGACCTCGCGAAAGATCAGTTTGGGTTCAGGAGAAATGTAGGAACACGGGAGGCAATACTCACTTCACGGCTTATCCTAGAAGATAGATTAAAAAAAAGGCAAACCTACATTTCTAGCTTTTGTAGATTAGGAGAAGGCTTTTGACGATGTTGATTGGAATAAACTCTTTAAAGTTCTGAAGCAAGCAGGAGTCAAATATAGGGAGCGTAAGGTTGTTTACAACTTGTACAAAAACCAGTCAGTGGTTGTCAGAGTTGAAGGGCATGAAAGGGATGCAGTGGTTGGGAAGGGAGTAAGACAGGGTTGTAGCCTTTCTCCAATGTTGTTCAATTTGTACATTGAGCAAGCTATAAAGGAAAGCAAGGAGAAATTTGGTGATGGAATTAAAGTTCAGGGGGTGAAGAATTAAAAACATTGCGTTTTGCCGACGACATAGTAATTCTGTCAGATACAGCAAAGGACCTGGAAGAGCAATTGAACGGAATGGACAGTGTGCTGAAAGGTGCATGGTGCATATAAGATGAAGATTAACAAGAGCAAAACTAGGGTAATGGGGTGCAGTCTAAGAAAATCAGGTGATGCTGAAGGAATTATATTAGGTGACGAAGCAACAAAGGAGGTAGATGAGTTTTGTTACTTGGGCAGTAAAATAACAAATGATGGTCGCAGTACAGAGGATATAAAATGCAGAATGGCAATGGGTAGAAAAGCGTTCTTGAAAAAGAGAAATTTGTTAACATCGAATATTGATTTAAGCCTAAGAAAGTCCTTTCTGAAGGCATTTGTATGGAGTGTTGCCTTGTATGGGAGTGAAACATGGACGATAAACAGTGCGGCCAGGAAGAGGATTGAGGCTTTTGAAATGTGGTGCTACAGAAGAATGCTGAAGATTAGGTGGGTGGATCGCGTAACTAATGAGGAGGTACTGAACAGAATTGGGGAGAAAAGAAATTTCTGGCATACCTTGACTAAAAGAAGGGATAGATTTGTAGGACACATTCTTGGACATCAAGGAATTGTGAATTTAGCTTTGGAGGGAAGTGTGTGGGATAAAAAACGCAGAGGAAGACCACGAGATGGAAATAGTAAGCAGATTCAGACAGATGTAGGTTGCCGTTCTTATGTGGAGATGAAGAGGCTTGCTCAGGATAGGGTATTGTGGAGAGCTGCAACAAACCTTTCCTGATGGTCACATCCTCCTGAGTAGTCCCCGCCCGGAGATCCGAATGGGGGACTATTTTACCTCCGGAATATTTTACCAGAGAGGATGTCATCATCTTATGTTCATACAGTAGAGCTGCATGTCCTCGGGAAAGGTAACGGCTGTAGTTTCCCCTTGCTTTCAGCCGTTTGCAGTAGCTGTGTGGCAAAGCCACATTAGCTGATGTTACAAGGCCAGCTCAGTCAATCATCCAGACTGTTGCCCCTGTAACTACTGAAAAGGCAGCTGCCCCTCTTCAGGAACAACACTTTTGTCTGGCCTCTCCACAGATACCCCTCCGCTGTGGTTGCACCTACGGTACGGAAATCTGTATTGTTGAGGCACGCAAGCCACCCCACCTCGGCAATGTCTGTGGTTCATGGGAGTGGATGTTGATGGATAAAAACAGTGAGAAATTTGTGGACATGGAAATCAGGCACAAATATATAACACTGATCTCAGAAAGGTATCAGTTAGTTAAATGTAGTTTACAGTCATTTGAAGAGGAATTGACAAGGTTCAGGGATACACTACTAGAAGTGTCTATATAATGTCTTTGAAGAGTAGTGTGTAAAGGGAGGAAGAAGAAGACAGCTTGGTGGAATGACACAGTCAATGCAGCCTGTAAAGAAGAGGTTTCAAGAATGGCTCCATACTAGAACTAGGCAGAGAAAGTTATATTGAAGAAAGAAACAAAGGCAAACAGATGACTGAAGAATCAAAGCAGAAAACATGGGAAGACTTTGGAAATAAGCTAGAAACTTTGTGTCAAGCAGCGGGAAAACCATTGTGGAGCGTAATTAGCAAAGAGAGGGAAGGAGGAATTAAAAAGTGTTTTCGACAGGTCTGGAAAGCTGCTAGCGAATCCCATGGATGCCTTGAGTAGATGGAGGGAATATTTTGAAGAGTTGCTCAATGTAGGTGGACTCAGTCAAGAATGACTTTGAAGGTATATACATGCTTAACATCAGACGAGGCATCGGTGTTAGCATCGAACAGAGGATCGTGGCGGTATTTTATTAGGCATCTATGCTGCGGAAGGCATAATCAGTCTTTTGTGATAATTATGATGATGAAGAAATCTACAACAGTTTCAGTCATTCCACTTTTAGTGAAGTTTGATAACAAAAGAAGTAAGGCGCAGAACGTATAAGGGGAAGAAAGGGTCTGGGAGAGTCAAATGTGCTGACAGCCAGAAGCATTCCAATTAATGTCCGGAAGAGGTTCGCCAAATGTTTTGTGTGAAGCAGACAGACAGGACAAAATTTTTTAGAAAGTTTTGAAATGTGACTATGAAGAAAATCGGAGAAGTGAAAGTACTGACAGAATGAAAAATGAGGAGGTCTTGAACAGAGTAAAAGAAAAAAGGAACTTCATGAGAATGATACAGAAGAGGAGAATATCTTGGGTGTGACACACATTACGCAGGTATTGTCTAATTCAGAGGAAAATAGAGGGAAAATCAGAAAGAAGAAGCGGGAGAAGAAGGTTTGGTATGTTAACAGACGTGGAGAAAGGAGGAAGCTACAAGCAAATGAAGGAGGATGCGCAAGACAGAAAGACTTGGAGGATATGCAGTTGATACCTGTCCGAGGACAGATTTACTGAAGGAAGAGGACCACAAAAACTTCCTTGCCAATGAATGCGCTGTAACACTGACTGCTTCACGGTATCGACAAGTACTTTTAAGGACGCTGTCGTTCTTTATGCTATGTATTCCAGCGATCATAAATTTGGCATCAGTTACGAACCACTGCTGAAATGTACATTCACTAAGTGCGGTTGTTACCTTCTCATCTGCTAACCGGTTTTAGGTGCCAAGTCAGCTGATTAGTTGCTTTTGGGTGGGTCCAGCATTGTTCAAATGTTTGTTAAGCTTATACTAAAGACAAACCAAATATCCAAGCCCGAGGGAGGATTCGAACCGTCGGTGGGGAACGGCCTCGCGCATCGTAGCATAGAGCCTCAATGCGCTCGACTACTCCGTCGCGGCCGTGTGGTGGCACTACATACGTAGCGATTTTAGGAAGTATGTAAAAGGTCAGTGACACATGCTATCAAATGCCCGTTGTCAGTTTGAGAAGGGCCTACATGCTCTTGTGGACAAAACGTCTAAAGTGCAGACAAATTCGATAATATTCTTATGGTATATGGTTGAAAACCATTGTCGTGTCCACATGCAGTGAAATCCTGTCAAATACCTTAGTTAACTCTTGTTGATGCAGATGCTGCTGTCTGGAAGATACAGATCTTGCAGCGTGCAATGTCACTCTTTGAGACAAGTAAAAATTAAAAATTGGAGAAACAAGAATGAAGACAATTTCTAACGATGGTAAAGTTCATGCAGCTGCATGTACAACTAAAGCAATTTTGGGTTGGAGAAACTGAACAATGGTTAGAACATTCCGATCGCTATTTGCAGACTTGCTGGCTAGGTTGAACAGTCGTGTCATGCAGAAGTGTCACTTTGACGTGTAGTGCAGTATCATATTTTTGAAGTTACCTCGTAAGTGTTAAAACATTTATAATATCTATAATTAGTTCTTGATATCTTACTTATTATTTAATGTTAAATTCATTTCAAATCATACATATAGTTGTGGCTTCTGAAGCCACACCTGACCACATAAGGACAAACAATGGCCACCGATAGATTTCCGGTACGAGCCAGTCGCAAACAATGGTTGCTAGCCAGTACGCTCCGACGCAGCCACCTATCTTTTCAAGTTCTGTATACCGTAGTAATAATCGTTTACTTTATTAAAGTACTATTGGTACTTCATCTACATCTACATACAGACTTCGGAATCCACCCAAAGGTGCATGGCGGAGGGTGGTTTCCTACGGAAATAGCTAAAGTTTGTGTTGAAGGGATTACTTGGCAAGACCTAGAAATCGAGAAAGATTTAATATGGAACAGGAAGATGAAAAGAAAGTAGAAAGGCGAGCTCAAACTGTTATAACAGTTACGGTATATCGTAGACAGTTCCATGTTCTGTTAGATACAGAGACACAATTTAGTGCTATTTCAAATGTTTTATTTGAAATGGTAAGAGACTCGATGAAGAAGTCATGCCTGTGAATGCGTTTAAGGTGCTACGCGAAAGGTTAGCAAAACCATTAAATGCCAGAGCAGATGTTCTCCTATGCATTTTTAGTAGTATCCGAATGGAGTACAGAATTAATTCTACGAATTGACTGGCTCATTAGGCAAAAAGTAATAATTGATTGTGACAGAGAGATTATTACATGTCAGACGGCAGGAAAAGTAGTGATTATTTCATTTGAACGAAACGGCACAACGGAAGAAAACCAATTAAGTGCTATAGAAGATAGAAATACTGCTGAGGATATATGATTAGGAAGAGGCTTGGACATGTATGATGTACGTGAAAGTGTACAGGATACTGATTCAAATAAAGGTTCAGAGAATTAGTACAATAGAAAGATAGTTTGTCTCTTGAAGAGAAACAGGATCTGTTCAAGTTGTTAATAGAAAATAAGCAGATCTTTTTTCGGAGAAACCAGGACGAATGAAAGATTATGTACTTCAGTTGCATGTAATTGAACACCAGCCATTTTCAAAGCACCGTGCGAGACAGAACTTCAGAAAAGAGCAGCGCTACAGAAAGAGATCGATAGAATGTTGGAATGGGGCGTTATAGAACGCAGCAAAAGTCTAATTCAAGAATATTTTGATCACGGTGGGCAAGAAGGATGGGATTGTACTCTCGGACATTGAATTCTCCACAAAATATGGTGAATTTATAGAAGTCGTTTGAGGAAGTCAAGCACATGACGAATCTCGACTTAACGTCCGTGTTTGTCAGCGCATTGGATAAAACACTAGGCAATGAATTGAACTCTCAGATATCAGTATATGTTGACGACCTATTGATTGCGACAAGCAAATGGACAGAACATGTGTCTTTATTAGGAAGAGTAGTCCAAGCTAGACTAGAAGAATTATAAACAGAGGCCAGAATGAGTAACGTTGAAATAGATATCCTCGGAGTAGTGAAGCAATTTAAATCACTTAGCCGGCCGCGGTGGCCGAGGGGACTGAGGCGCTCCAGTCACGGTCTGCACGGCCACTACGGTCGGGGGTTCCAATCCCCCCAAGGGCATAGATATTTGTGCCGTCCTTAGTCTTAGTTAGTTCATAAGTAGTTTGTAAGTTTAGGGCCTGATGACCCCGTAGGTAAGTCCCATAAGCTATACAAACAATTGAACATTTGAACGTTTTAAATCACTTAACAAGAACAAGTCTTCTGGTCAGGACTGTATACCCATTAGATTTCTATCTATTGACCCAAGGTCAACCGGATTTAGAAAATGTTCATGCGAAACACAACTAGCTCTTTACTCACATGAAGTGATGAGTGCTATCGACAAGGGTTCTCCATCTGATTCCGTATTTCTTGATTTCCAGAAGGCTTTAAGGCGTTTAATCAAATTGCGTGGTTACGGTATATCGCCCCAAATTTGCGACTTGATAAGGGATTTCCTGTCAGAGAGGACTCAGTTCTTCGTAGTAATCAATGGTAAGGCATCGACTAAAACAGAGATGATATCGGGCGTTCCACAGGGTAGTGTCACTGGTCATCTACTGTTCCTTATTTACATAAATGATTTGGGAGAAAATCTAAGTAGCTCTCCTAGGTTGTTTGGAGATGACGCCGTCATTTACCGTCTAGTAAAATCATCTGAAGATCAAAACCAACTACAGGACGATCTGAATAAGATGTCACTATGGTGTTAAAATTGGCAGTTGACTCTAAATAATGCGAAGAGTGAAGTCGTCCATATGAGTACGAAATGAAATCCGTTAAACTTTGTTTACAAGATAAATAAATCAAACCTGAAGACCGTGAACTCCACAAAATATCTAGAAATTACTGTTACTTCAGACTTAAACTGGAAAGAACACGTAGATAATGTGGGAAAGGCGAATCAGAGACTGCGTTTTATTGGTAGAACCCTTAAAAGTGTAACGGAACTACTAAAGAAACTGCATATACTGCGCTTGTCCGTCCTCTTTTGGAGTATTTGATTGCCCAGTGTGGGATCCTTATCAGGTGGGTTTGACGGAGGATATCGAAAGAGTTTAAAGAAGGGCAGCTCGTTTTGTATTGTCACGATACAGGGGAGACAGTGTTACGGAAATGATACAGGATCTGGGATGGGAATCATTACAACAACGGCGCTTATCGCTGCGGCGTGGGCTACTTTTTTTATTAATTGATAAATAGACCAAGTCCTTTCTTGTATGATTCCAGATATAGGCCTTTTCCTGTAGTAGTTGCCTCCATTAATCCGTTATGTGTTTTTGTCTCATCTAGCTGCTGTTGCTGGGCATTTTTAGCATTATTCACGGTTCTGGCAATAGCTGATGCACCGACTGGCTAGAGAACCTATGTCTGAGATTTCAACAAAAGCTGGAATTTGTTGAATTCTAGGTGTTTTAACCCTTATTTGGTCAATTCCGCTCTGATTATTGTTCGTTAGGATACCTTTAGATTCATGCAATGTGGACAATATACAGTTGTTCTTATTTTTCTTCTTTAGTGCGCGATGTGCCACATTTGTGACTTGGTGGAAGCTTAACCGAAGCTTAATTGTAGCATGCATGTTTTTATCACCTGCAAACGCTGCAAGTCGTTGTCCATGGCCAAGATCCTTCCTGAAACGTATCGTCTTAGCTTTATCAGCCAGACTCATATCAGCCATCTACAGTCGCTATTCATTGCATATGCCAAGTTCCGCTCCTTGCACGCTTTGTCGAGCAGATTAGTCCCCTTATCACCTCGTGCTAAACGTATTTGAAGCAGGCGCACAGTAGTTACAACCAGGAATGTGTAGCTCGACTGCTACCTTGTCGAGAATACCTTCTGCTCCTTGGATGCGTCCCCTACCGCGCGTGGAATGCTACTGACGCGCGTGTGTTCCAGGTATCTCTTTATATAGCAAATCGTCGACGACAGTCGAACTATTTTCAGAAGAGGGTAACTCGAGCCATTTAACTAGAGCTCTATTACCACCTCTTATAATCTTCTCTACGAGAAACACATCAGGTTCAGAGATTTTCTGTTCTTCATTGTAGAAACTTACAGTGATTTCTTCTCCTTTGTTGTCCTTTAAGATATACGTCCTAGGATTCGTTCTTTGAACCTTGACAGTGGTAAATATCTCCGGTGACCAGTTTGGAAGTTATGATTTCTTAAATGTAGCCTTATACTGTGTAATGCGCACAAAGTCTCTAACATGAACTTTTGTTTGCGCGGATCATGTATTTTAAGTCTGAAGTACACTGTATTTAGGACTTCATTATCTCGAACATCGATGGGTCTCCTTTTTATAGTACTTTCTTTGATCGTTTATACTTCGCAATTATCTTTGGGAGATGCAAATCCATATATGAGTTTTTATTATTCTGTTCAGGTGTTCCACAATACTCGGTTTCTGGTGAGTGAATGTTGAGTCTTCAAATTTTCGTTGTAAAACTCTGTCGCGTGATTTGTTTGAAGGCCATTAGGTCATCGATTTGTTCCAACTTGGAGGAGCTGCTCAGACACTCGTGCGAAGTTCTTTCCTGATTTTGTTTTCAGCGCTAATGCCAATGCGAATTTGGAGTATGTGTGTACTATCATTAAAATATAGTTGAAGCCGTTACTCAACTAGTATACTGTTTCATATACACAAGCCTGCCATAAGTCACCCAAGCTTTAATCATAATAGGTCTACGAGCATATGTTCTACGTGCAGGTCTACGTATTTCATGAAACTTTCACAGAAAATCAGGTCCATCTGTAGAAGGATAAGAGTGGAGAAGATTCAGGACTAGGAAATTAGGCACAAATACGTAACAATGATCTCTGAAATTTGCCAGTTAGTTGAATGTAGTCATTTACAGTCACTGAAAAAGGAATGGACAAGGTACAGGGACACACTATAAGAAGTAGCTAGATACGTCTTGGCACAGTAGTTGGTAAAGGCAGAAAGAAGCAGACATCTTGGTGGAACGACACAGACAAAGCAGCCTGTAAAAAGAAAAAGAAGGCATTTCAAAAATGGCTCCATACTAGAAATCAGGCTGACAGAGAATGGTATGTTGAAGAAAGAAACAAAGCCAAACGGATAATTGCACAATCCAAGCAGAAATCATAGGAAGGCTTTTAAAATAAGCTAGAAACTCTAGGTCAAGCCACGGAAAAACCATTCTGGAGCGTAATTAGCAGTCTTCGAAAGGGAGGGAAGAAGGAATTAACAAGTGTCTTGGACAGATCAGGAAAGCTGCTAGTCAATCCTGTGTATGCCTTTAGCAGATAGAGGGAATAGTTAGAAGAATTGCTCAAAGTAAGCGAAACGTTCAATGATGTGTCAGATTTTGAGGTAGAATGGGTTAGGAATGAAGTTGGAAACAGTATCAAATTTGAAAAATGGAGAAAATGGTCAGTAGATTGAAGTGCAATAAAGCGCCTGGGTGGATGAAATTAAGCCGGAACTCGTCAAATAGAGTGGAATATCAGGTCTCAAATGGTTACACAGGATAATTGAGAAGACGTGGGAATTGGTACAGGTTCCATCTAGACGAAAGCAGTAATCACGCCAATTTTCAAACATGGAAACAGAAAATATTGTAACAACTATCGAGGTATCTCTTTAATTAGTGTTGTAGGCAAAATATTCTCAGGTATTGTTTAAAGGAGAGTTGCGAGTATTAGTTGAGGACAAGTTCGAGGAAATCAGTGTGGGTTTAGGCCTCTTAGAGGCTGTCAGGACCAGATCTTTAGCTTGCGGCAGATAATGGAGAAGTGCTATGAGAGGAACAGAGAATTTTATCTATGTTTTATAGACCCTGAAAAGCCTTATAACCGTGTTCCTAGGATAAGATTATGGAATAGGAGGCAAACTTATGAAGGCAATTAAAGGGCTTTACGTTGACTTTCAGGCAGCAGTTAGAGTAGACGGAAAATTGAGCTCATGGTTCAGGGTAGTTTCAGGGGAAGACAAGGCTGTAACCTATCACCACTGTTGTTCATATTATTCATGGATCATATGTTGAAAACAGTAGACTGGCAGGGTGGGAGTAAGGTGAAAACAAAATAAGCAGTCTCGCATATGCGGATGACTTAGTTGTAATGGCAAATTCGATTGAAAGTTTGCAAACTAATATTTCAGAGCTCGATCAGAGGTGTAAGAGTTATGATATGAAGCTCAGCATCTCCAAAACGAAAGTAATGTCTGTGGAGATTTAAACACATTGAGTGCCAAATAGGAGGAACAAAGTTAGAACAGGTAGACCGTTTCAAATCCTGGGATGTATTTTCTCACAGGATGGCAACATAGTGAAAGAACTGGAATCAAGGTGTAGCAGTCAGTGCTCAGCTAAGATCTACTCTCTTCTGCAAGAAGTAAATAAGTACCAAGGCTAAGTTAGCAGTGCACCGCTTATCTTTCGACCAACTTTGTTGTATGGGAGTGAAAGTTGGGTGGATACAGGTTACCTTATTCATAAGGCAGAGGTTACAGATATAAAAGTAGCAAGAATGATTGCAGGTACTAATAGATGAGAACAATGGCAGGAGGGTGTCTATAATGAGGAAATCAAGGAAAAACTAGGAACGAAGCAGTTAGAGCGAACAGGTTGAGATTGTGGGGCCATATTATACGCATGGGAGAAGCAAGGTTACCTAAGAGACTCATGAGCTCGGCAGCGGAGGTTGGACCAAGATGAAAGTTCTTAGATTCGGTGGAGAATGATTTTGAAGTAAAAGGCTTAACATCAGACGAGGCATCAGTGTTAGCACTGAACAGATCATGGAGGAATTTTATTAGAGGTACTAGATTCCAGAATGAACGCTGAAAGTCTCTAATGATGATGATGATGATGATGACGGTAATGATGACATATATGCGAATGTTTCGTCTAATCCCGTCACAATGGCTGACAGACGTAAGTGCACTGATGATTGAAGCTCTGACTTGGGGCTGTATATGTAGAAAACCTTGGAAGTTTATACGGACCATCGTTTCCTTGCCGTGTTTTATCAATAACTAGAAATGCGTACTTGAACTTCCAACAGTCTGCAGATATCTTTACAAAGTCAGTGAATGACGTGTCAGTTCCTACATTTTCATTGTAAATACGTTTTAAATTCAGATTGTCTTGTTTGAAGGCTGTCATGAAGTTTGCAACTGATTTAGTATTAAGGAATATATTTGACTTAGATAAAATACATCATCACCCAGATGTCTCCCGAAATATCGCCGAATATAGTCATGGTTATCCAATGCCACGCTGTCAAATGTGAATAGTATTGAGCTTTACTGGTTCAGGGGGAGGTCTGTCACCGCTTTCAGTGTACATTGTGTATGTGACACCTTTTACACCTCACAGTATCTCTTGTAATAAATGGTATTTGGGAAGAGAGAGAGTTTTTGCAAATACACAAAAATGTTCAAAGTAGACTCCACGTACATGTATAAGCAAGGTCATTAGAATATTTGTTTTGCCTCAGTTGGCAGACCCTACAATTATTGCTGGAACATTATCAGGAACGAGTACGCCATTCTTCTTCTCTCAGCGTGTCACCAGACCAAACTACGAAATGTTGTTGCTTCTCCCACCACGAGAGGTTACCGACGTCGCTGTTCACCACAGCGCCGGTGGTCCACGCAAGTCGGCGCGCCACTTCAAGAAAAGGCGATAGGTCGCTCCACAGTACTTCAGCCGCCAGGGGCGCCACAGCAACGACAGATCAGAGGAGACAGTACGGCAGTTCCAGAGAGTACAAGGTATTTCTAAGGTTCGACGGTCACGATACAGAAGGTCAATTGAGGAGCCAGCAGTCTACACTACTATTGCAAGATACTTAGGAAGAATTTGTACCACTACAGGCACGTCAAAGTTCAGTATTTATTTCATATTATCAATGAACTTCATGTGGACTAAACAGTTCTTCTAGTTACAGAACCATATCCACATCCTTGCTAGTCAACGCCCATCTCCACAACCTAAAATGTTCAAATGTTTGTAGAGCTTATGGGACTTAACTACGGGGTCATCAGTCCCTAAACTTACAAACTACTTATGAACTAACTAATACTAAGGACGGCACAAATATCTGTGCCCGAGGGGGGATTCGAACCACCGACCGTAGTGGCCGTGCAGACCGTGACTGAAGCGCCTCAGTCTCCTCGGCCACCGCGGCCGGCCTCCACAACCTACAGCATAGCAGAGATACAAGTGGCGACTAGGAAATTTACATGTTAATTGTTTCCCTTTCAGGCCCAAGTTGTCAGAATTATCCTATTATTGTGCATGTACATATAAGAGAAAAAGACCTTTCGATCATTCATGACTGGCGAAGAGATTAGTGATAAAATTTGCGTATGCTACTTGCTTATGTGCAGCGTGTTGGGAATTGCAGTCTCCATAGCTTTAATAATTCCATTATATTAAGTACGTCGATATGTACAAAGAGCTATAACTTTCGTAAAAAAAGAAAAGAAGACGAAATTGTATACATGTATTCCATACTAAGTACGATTTGATGTGCACTTCGCCGGCCGAGGGGACTGAGGCGCTCCAGTCACGGTCTGCACGGCCACTACGGTCGGGGGTTTGAATCCCCCCCTCGGGCATGGATATTTGTGCCGTCCTTAGTCTTAGCTAGTTCATAAGTAGTTTGTAAGCTTAGGGACTGATGACCCCGTACTTAAGTCCCATAAGTTCTACAAACATTTGAACTTTTTTTTTTTTTATGTGCACTTTAAGAAATTAATTGGCGACGGACGGTGGTGGCTGGCGGCGATATTGGGGGCAGATGGCGGTAGCGGATTTGGGGCGGCTTCCTGGAAGGGCTGGGGGCGGTGGTCTGTACTGTTTACGAGATATCATTTGTTCGTAAGTGGAATGCCATTGTCTTCCTAAATGCAAGTACATGTTCCATGTCAATCAACCATGGCGGCGTCCTTTGATCAGCGGCGAGCGTTATTGTCCGGGGGTGGAGGGATGGGGGTGGGGTAACGGTACCTCCTGTAATGCATTGTGGGTAAGCTTCGGTACTACACACTTTGCCCTACTACTCATGCGTAAGCCAATAACTTTGCATTGTGATTTCATGCACGCAAACCCCACGAAAACCATACACTTTGCTGAGTGATTGTCAATCTATTCGCAACCTGGACATATTGAAATGTGGATAAAAACGCGGATGGAAGACAGAGTTTTAAGAAGTTCACTCGTACTTACCGTCGTGCAGGAACGATGACTGCATGTCCACCAGTTGGCTGTGTACATCCAAAGTGAGTTGTGGTGCAGAAGCACGAAAATTTCCCTCTGCGATAAACAGAAAATGAAAAGCGAGTCCGACAGCCTGCTCGCGACCTCACTGGTAGCAAACGCTGGTTGTTAAGTACAGACTGTGACACTGTGCGTAACTAACTGACGTGTCCCCAACCTGCTGACTGAATATCTCTGATGTGTTACCAACGCTATGCACCATAAACTGCCACTCGTGAACTAAAGGTAAGCAATAGACAATTTCTGTACTTTGTAGAGGGATAAAAAAATACTATTTCCTTTTATTTATGTAAGGATTTCAACTCTTGTTTGAATAAGATTTTGTGCACATGTCAAAGTGTTACGTGACTAGTAATGAATGGTGTAGCACTCAGATTGAAGATAGAGGACTTTCTTTCAGTAATCTAGTGTACATACTGCATTCAATTTATTCATTTAAGTTATTTTATTACAGTGAAAAAGTTAACTAACGAATTTAACATAATATTACTACGCTCAACTCATAAAATTTTAATTAGTAGTCATGAATACTCACTAGGATAAGGTCGGCCGAATCGGGTCGAGAGATTAATCGGATCAATTTTAGGAATTCCCGCCTAACGGTCATGTACGAAGTAATATGGGAAGTGCTGCCACACAGCGGTGACTGTTGGAACTCTGTGTATGAGTTGTCAAGTGATAGACATTGTCAGACGTGTTCGATGTTGTGTAAAAATTTGTGGAAGATTGCGCTTTTTGCGGTAAGTTTTTAAAATTTTCTCCTTTGTAAAACGGCTTTGCATTCAAATTCATATATCTCTGGTAATTCGTTCAGTAATTTGTTAAGTATTCGTTTAGCAGTAAATTTATATAATGAAGAATAGGTTATGGTGTTACCGGCGCGTAGTTATGCTTGTGCAGGACTGCCAACGTAGGGGAAAAAATAATTTGCATTTTCGCCGAATCGGGTCAATACAACCGGGTGAAAATGATCAATGCTTTTATTTCGATTCATTGTAGTTATTATATTGTTTCGTTTTCTATTAATTCGTTTTCGGTTTTTTATTGCAGGCGGGGAAATATAAAAGAAAAACCGTTACTTTGTGGAGCGAGGATGACATGCCAAATGCAATTAAATCTTATCTGGAGGGTAGGAGTCAGCGCAATGAAGCGAATTGTTTGTGGTACCGCATTCCTGTCTACAACGGCGACTGCAAAGTGGAAAGGATTATTCAGCAAAGGTAAAATGTGGCCATAAAAAAGAAAGCACTACTTCTTACATCTCCAGAAAATATAAATGCAACAAAAAATAGATTGAAAAAAAAAGCCCCAAATCTTATCTCAAAAGTTTGAAGAAACGTCAGGTTAAGAACAGACAAGACCTACAGCATGAGTCATCAGCGTCACGTTCATCAGAATGCTCCGAAGAAACAGATGACGATGACACATATTGTGAACTCTGCAACACTAAATACAGCGATTCAATATCAGAGAAACTCGGTGACTGGATTCAATGTCAAGGAAATGGCAGGGAATGGTATCATGAGAATTATGTTGGTGCAGTAGGGGCGAAGAGATTTGTGGAAAATGTGTTGCTATTTTAAATTGATGCATACATTTTCGTACTGACCGTATTAGCCGAATTGATGACCCGATTCTCCTTACTTGAAGAAGGCAAATAGGTTTATGCAGCTCAGCTTTCCGATTTATTTTGTGAAACTATGAAAAATATTTAAGAAGTGTTATATATTTGAATTTATAAGCAAAAGAACATAGTTTTTATGGCTATACAATGAAAATTTGGTCGTGTGTAAATTTGTCCTTTATTTCGATTTTAATAAATTTTGACCCGATTTGGCCGACCTTACCCTAATCCTTTATGTATCTTTTAAAGCAGGAGCTGATTTACATCTAATACTGTACGAACTCATCACGTTTATTCGATTTCTTTCAGGTGTTCATCTCCGAGAGACGTCATCAGGATCTCTGTAGCTACACATCCAGACTTCAGAGAAGAATGACCGGTGCCATTACTCAGTCGCCGTGGGCGACTCTCAGAGCTGCGGTGCAAAGTCAATGACTGTTGACGCCGCCACCCAGTGCGTCAAACAAGTCAACCACTGAACCGTCAATAGACGAAAGGGAGACAATTCAGCATACAAATCCCACACACACAAAATAAAATAAAATAAAATAAGAGGGGTCAAGCGAAGCACAACATTCATTTCGGCGAGAGAAAAAGAAAAGTAAACCTTCCCTTCTCTTTGTTCCGCTATGATCAGTGATAATTGTCACTGCCGACTCATTGTCTGTTTCTGACTAGAGAGGCAGAGAGAGTCTACATTATTTTATTCCATAGTGTGAAGGAATAAGAACGCTATGTTCCAGATTTCATCTGCGGGGCGTTCAGCTTATTAAATCTCTTAAAATTCTCAATTGCTTTGACTTATTATTGATTACATTCTCCTTTTATCATAAAGCCTCAGCAATTCTATATTTAGTTATGTATAGATGTCATTCGGAGGCCATTTTGCGAGGGAACTGATGACCTAGAAGTTTAGTCGCCTCAAATTCTCAACAAACATTTTGTGAATTAGGTTTTGAGTCACCGTTACCAGTGAAATTAATCGCTCCTTTTGAAATCTGCTTTCGTAGAACCTGCAGTCTTTTTGCTATTTTCAGTGAGTCCGAATATTAATGTAAGCGCATATGTTACGCCCTGCAGTCACGATTTTCATTTCACATAACGTACGGTCGATAGCACTAAACCAAGCTGTGTTGCAATGGCGATGTGGTTTCCAAATCGGCGACTACGGTAATATTTGTGTCTATTTTACAGCTTTTTTTTTTTAGAAGCAGCACCAACATCTATCCAAGAAAGCTACAAATATATGCAATTATCAGTAGGTACAGCCTTGCCATTTTATAACGTTATCTGCCATCCTTTATATAATTTGGCGCTTATTTTCAGATTATTTTCAATCGGATCGCAGCATCTTTCTTTTCGGCAATCAACTGCATAATCACTAACAATTTTCAGTAGAAAGCGTTCATTTCCACTGTTAGATTACGCTAGAACTTTATTAAAAACATATTTTAATCCATCCCACTCACATTATCAGGCAGGTAACGTTATACAATAACGTAGTAATTTTGAATCCGTCTTCGAAATTGCACTATTTCTAAATCTACATGGGATACTGTGAAAACACATTTAAGTGTTCATCGAACCACCTTAATACTATTGATTTCCTATTCCATTCTCGAATAGCGCGCGGAAAGAAAGAACATTTGAATCTCTCCGTTCGAGCTCTGATGTCTCGTATTTTATTCTGATGATTTTTTCTACCTATGTAGGTGGGAGTCAAGAACATATTTTCGCATTCGGAGGAGAATGTTGGCGATTGTAGTTTCGTAAGTAGAGCACGCCGCGTCAATAAGCGCCGTTGTTGTAATGATTCCCATCCCAGATCCTGTATCATTTCCGTAACGCTGTCTCCCCTGTATCGTGACAATACGAAACGAGCTGCCCTTCTTTGGATTCTTTCCATGTACTCCGTCAAACCAATCTGATAAGGATCCCACACTGGGCAGCAATACTCCATGAAAGGACGGACAAGCGTAGTGTATGCAGTCTCTTTAGTAGTTCTGTTGGATCATTTAAGGGTTCTGCCAATAAAACGCAAATTCGCCTTTCCCATGACATTTCCAGTTTAAGTCTGAAGTAATAGTAATGACTAGGTATTTAGTGGAGTTTCCGGCCTTCACTTTTGATTTATTTATTTTGTAAACAAAGTAAAACGGATTTCTTTTCGTACTCATGTGGACGACTTCACACTTCTCATTATTTAGAGTCAATTGCCAATTTTTACATCATAGTGATATCTTATTTAGATTGTTCTGCAGCTGGTTTTGATCTTGAGATGATTTTACTAGACGGTCGATGATGGCATGATCTGCAAACAACCTAAGAGAGCTGATTAAATTATTCCCCAAATCGTTTATGCAGATAAGGAACAGCAGAGGACCAATAACACTACCCTGTGGGACGTTCGATATCACCTCTGTTTTGGTCGATACCTTACCATCGATTACTACGAACTGTGTCCTCTCTGACAGGAAATCCCCTATCCAGTCACAAATCTGGGGCGATATTCAATAACCACGCAATTTGAGTAAAAGACAATTGTGACGTACGAAGTCAAAAGCCTACTGGAAATCAAGAAATGGGGAATCAATTTGAGAACCATTGTCGATAGCACTCATCACTTAGTGTGAGTAAAGAGCTAGTTGTGTTTCACATGAACGATATTTTCTAAATCAATGTTGACCTTGGGTTAATAGATCATTCTGTTCGAGATAATTCATAATATTTGAATACAGGATATGTTCCAAAACCCTGCTGCAAATTGACGTTAATGAAATAGTCCTGTAGTGTAGTGGGTTACTCCTACTGCCTTCCTTGAATATTGGTGTGAACTGTGCAACTTTCCAATCTTTTGTACCGATCCTTCTTTGAGAGCGGTTAAGTAAGGAGCTATGGCATCGCATAATCATATAGAATTCTAGTGGGTATACGCTATCCCTAATACTAGTCGCCTTGCACTCATCCATGCCTGCATTCATGGTGAAATACTGTCCAGTAGAAAATGATTAAATGTTCGTAATGCTGTGCGACCAAACTGCAGTGGTCATCAGTCGCTAGACTTACAAATCAGTTAAGGACAACTTACTCCTGTGCCCAAAGGAGTATTGGACCTCCGATAGGGAGCGGCCGCGCACCTGCAGGAAAACGCCTTAGAGCGCTCAGCCACTCACGCTAGACTGCGCAGTAGATCCTCAAGGCACTGTTGGTCCAGCTTGCCCACTCCTCAACGCCGATTCGGCGTAGATCTCTCAGATTGGTTGGTGAGTCATCTCGTCGAAAAACAGCCCATTTTAGTGTATCCGGGCATGTTCGATAGGGTTCCTGTCTGGAGTATATGCTGGCCATTATAATCTTGCGACGTCGTGTTCGTGAAGGAACGTACTCATGAAATGTGCTCGGTGAGCGCGAGCATTGACATCCGTTAAGATGAATCCCTCCCCGACATCTGCACCGTACATAAGAGGATGTCATCCCTGTACCGTACAGCTTTTAAATGCCTTCTGCGACCACCTGTGATGTACAGTGGCGCCACATAACGCCACTCCTAAACATCAGGGAATCACCACCTTGCTGCACTCGCTGGACGGTTTTCCTAAGACGACCAGGCTGACAAGGTTTCCTCTAAAAACTCATCCGGTTGTCTGGTTGAGGGCATATCTTTGTCTCATCTGTACGTAGCACTTGATGCCAATTCTGAGGAGCACATTCAGCTTGATGTTCGGCTCATCTGTACCACGGCGCATGGTGTCCAGGTGTCGCAGTTAGAACTTCCATGGTCGCCGGGAGTGACGTTGCAGGTAATGCAGCCTATTACATACAGCAATAGCATGACGTCTTGTGGCTGTACGAAAATCATTATGCATCACTGTGGCGTTCCTCTCACGGTTCTTCCGAGCTGAAATCAGAAATTATCGACCTTCAGCTGCTGTGGAAACCTAAGTGTGGCCAGAAAGAGGCAGTTCCTGTACCTCCTCCACGTCTGAAGAAACTTGCTTTCTGTGTGGAACTCATTGTTCTTTGGGGCGATCTGAATCAATTTATGCAAGTTTCCAGCCAAGAACGCGTTATTTATTAATGGATGCTTCCTTTCTGCTTCCTTTCTGATTTTACGACTAGAACTGATCAACTATTTTACCCACTCCGTTGCATTGACACTGCTCGTGGCCTGGTTGTTTACATGTTTTTATGGGTTGAGTGACATCTATGGACAATCTAAGGAACTAAGTTCTTGATGGAATATACGCATTCAACGTAAGTGTTCAGGAGACTTTTGAAGCAAATTGATGGCTGACAAGTCGGAGAGTAGCGAAAGCTTACAAATTAATTCTGTACGTAATTGTGTAGAAAACAAGTTATGCATATTAATTGTATGTTATATTACTGACAGAGGCTACAGCTGTGTAAATTTGTTCACGATCATAACTATTATAAAAGAAATGGCAATTCATATTTCTATATTTATCTGAATCTAACTAAAATTATGTAACAAATAAAATACATTTCCGGGAGTCGCAGCAGCACCTAAAGAAGAAACATAAGCTGAAAGCAAGGGGAAACTACAGCCGTTATTTCTCTCGAGGACATGCAGCTCTACTGTATGAACATATGATGATGGCATCCTCTCCGGTAAAATATTCCGGAGGTAAAATAGTGCCGCATTCGGATCTCCGGGCGGGGACTACTCAGGAGGATGTTGTCATCAGGAAAGACAATACTGGCATTCTACGAGTCGGAGCGTGGAATGTTAGATCCCTTAATCGAGTAGGAAAGTTAGAAAATTTAAAAAGGGAAATGGATAGGTTGAAGTTAGATATAGTGGGGATTAGTGAAGTTCGGTGGCAGGATGAACAGGATTTCTGGTCAGGTGAGTACAGGATTATAAATACAAAATCAGTTGGGGGTATCACAGGAGTAGGATTGATAATGAATAAGAAAATAGGAATGCGGGTAAACCACTATGACCAGCACAGTGATCGTATTATCATTGTCAAGATAGATACGAAGCCAACACCGACAACAGTAGTACAGGTTTATATGCCAACTAGCTCTGCCGACGATGAGGAGATCGAAGAAATATATGAGGAGCTAAAAGAAATTATTCAGACAATTAAGGGAGAGGAAAACTTAATTGTTATGGGAGACTGGAATTCGGTAGTAGGACAAGGAAGGGAAGGGAAGATAGTAGGTGAATATGGTCTGGGCAAAAGGAATGAAAGAGGAAGCCGCCTGGTAGAATTTTGCACAGAACATAATTTAGTTATAACAAACACCTGGTTGAAGAATCACAAAAGAAGGTTGTATACGTGGAAGAGACCAGGAGACACCGGGAGATACCAGATAGATTTTATAATGGTAAGACATAGATTTCGGAATCAGGTATTACAGTGTAAGACATACCCAGGGGCAGATATAGACTCTGACCATAACTTGTTGGTTATGAACTGTAGGCTGAAACTGAAGAAACTACAAAAAGGTAGGAAAATAAGGAGATGGGACCTGGATAAATTGAAGGAACCTGGGGTTCTTAAGAATTTCAGAGGGAGCTTTAGGCAACAATTGACAGAAACAGGGGAAAATAAAACAGTAGAAGAGGAATGGGAAGAATTGAGAGATGAAATAGTGAAGGCAGCAGAGGACAAAATAGGTAGAAAGGCAAGACCTACAAAAAATCCTTGGATATCACAGGAGATACTAAATTTAATCGATGAAAGGCGAAAATATAAAAATGCAGTAAATGAAACAGGCAAAATGGAGTACAGACGACTAAGAAATAAGATTGACAGGAAGTGCAAAATGGCTAAGCAGGAGTGGCTAGAAGGCAAATGCAAGGAAGTAGAAGAAAGTATAAATAGGGGAAAAATAGATACGGCCTATAGGAAAATAAAAGAAACATTTGGAGATAAGAAAAAAAGCTCTATGAATATCAAGGACACTGGTGGAAAGAAGGGAAAGCTGAAAGGTGGAAGGAGTATATAGAAGGGCTCTACAAAGGAAATGAACTTCGAGACAATATTGTAGGAAAGCAAGAGGATGTAGATGAAGATGAAATAGGAGATACTGTATTGAGAGAAGAATTTGACAGAGCCCTGAAAGACCTAAGTCGAAACAAGGCCCCTGGAGTAGATGATATTTCCTCAGAGCTACTGAAGTCTCTGGTGTGTAAGATATATGAGACAGGCGAAGTACCCTCAGACTTTAAGAAAAATTTTATAATCCCCATTCAAAAGAAACCAGGTGCAGACAGGTGTGAAAACTACAGAACCATCAGTTTAATAAGTCATGGTTGCAAAATATTAACACGAATTATATACATGAGGATGGAAAAGTTGTGTTTTGTTGCTGTCCTTTTGTTTACCTCTCAAAAGGACAGCAACAAAACACAACGATGGAAGAACACCGTTTCTCTCCCCTTCATTAAAACAGTTACGGATCGGATAGGAATGATTTTACGTAAACACGATATCAGACCGGTTTTTAAACCAACAAAAAAGATAAGTCAGGCACTCCGATCTGTTAAGGACAAACGCCCTCCTCTATCATCTAGTGGAGTGTACAAAATTCCGTGTTCTTGCGGAAAAGTGTATATTGGTACTACAAAAAGGAGTGTGAATACAAGACTGAAAGAACACAAAAGTCTTTGCCGACTAGGTAGAATTGAGAAATCAGCTGTAGCGGAACATGTTTTCCAATCAGGAAATCATGAAGTAAAGTTTTCCGAAACAGAAATTTTATCTATCTACAGCGACGAACTATTACCCACGACTGCACAGAGAAGCAATAGAAATATACAAACATAGGGATAATTTTAATAGAAAGGAAGAAACAATGAAACTTAATGACATATGGACTGTGGCTCTTCAGAGTAGGTAGTTACGCTTTTATCTTTGACCATCGACTATCGAAAGTTATGTTTTATCTTTGACAAGGCTTATCTCTGCTGCGCACGTGAACACTTGACCACGCCCCCTTTTGGACAGTATTTATACCGCTCTCCGACGCCCGACTCGTCAGTCGGCAAGACTCACCGCTACCAGTACCTCTGAAGATGTCCAGCGCAGCTCTGGACGAAACGTCAGGAACAGATATGTTTCTTGGACCACGACCACATAACCCGGAAGATACAACAGCTATTACTTCAGCCGGTCGTGAAAGCCTTCACTGCAGATCTCTGTTATTTTTGCAAATAGATCTGTAACGGAGAGAGTTACGAAAATAAAAAAAATAAGAGAGAAAAATCAAATGTTCAAATGTTTTTATACCTTATGGGACTTAACTACGGAGTCATCAGTCTCTAAACTTACAAACTACTTATGAACTAGCTAACACTAAGGACGGTACAAATATCCATGCCCGAGGGGGGAGTCGAACCACCGACCTTAGTGGCCGTGCAGACCGTGACTGGCGCACCGCAGTCCCCTCAGCCACCGCTAAGAGAGAAAAGTTGTAGAGAATTTTATCTTCTACAAATTCGGTTATTCAACTTTCGTGTCAGATGATCAGTTTGTTTGCAATTAGAATTATTTTTAAAACGCCTTTTTTAGTGTTACTACCGTATTTTTTGTCCGAAATATTTGAAAATGGGAGGTTCTGGTCTCTGGTGGTCAACAATTATGTCTGTAAAATTTGGTGCTGATCGGTTGAACGGTTCGACTTAAAAAGTGGGAACACGATACGAACAGACAGACAGATGGATAGACAGACATCTTAAAATCACCATTATTTTTGCAAATATCTCTGAAACGATGCGAGATATGAAAAAATCATAACAGAGCGAAGTTATAGAGAATGTTCTCCTCTACAAATTCATGTATTCAATATCCGTGTCAGATGAATCGTTAAGCCACTATTTTCATTTAAATTTCGAGATGTCAAAAGGTGAGCGCAAAGGCACACTTTTAGTGTTACTACCGTAACCTAAAGTGGGCCAAAATTGATTTATCTGTTTTATGCTGAACACATAAGAGGCCGTATTGGTCAGTAGTAAAAGTTTCTTTCAAATTTCAGGTTACAAATATTCGGAAATATATTTTACGGACTAATATTTCAGCACTTATAAGAAACTTTCAAAGAGTACCGTCGATCAATGTTGGTCTCCCTATTTTTGGCTGCACTTTGAAACATTCCCGATTGGTGGCAGCAATGATTCGCACTAGATAGCAGCCTAATTATCAAAATTGTGACCGTGTGCGCTAAGGACAAAGGGCCATCGGTAATGCTGTTATGGTGGGAGTAGTTTCAGTCAGTTTTTGTTTATTTTTATTTATTTATTTATTTTTGGTTTTTTAATACGCTGCAAGTCACTAGATAAAATAAAGGGGCGATGGTTGGTCAATAACAACACTGCGTTGTGCACTGTAATTAACAGTTATATTCTGAAAAATATAGGTAACAAAACTGAGGCAGTCACGGCCTTCACGGCACACACTAATAACGTTTAATAGCACTGGTCGCCAGTATTGCTCTTCACACGCAATACAAAGGTTGTTATTTTACTCTTCACTGTACTCCACGTATTGTTGACGTTGGCGCGGCGCGGTTGACCCGATTCGCGGCGCGGAAATCTTCTTGTTACATTCAGCGAACGAAATGATTGGTGAGCAGTCTACCCACGACGCTGGAGACAAACTCAACCCGAACGTCCGCTAATAAACTTTCACAATAATGGTCTTTTAGATACCTTTTACCGGGTGTGCTTCCCGCCGTACTTCACTTGAGCTATGCAACACATAGAGTGACTTCCACAATAATAATAATACTTTTAATGCTTTTTACCGGGTGTGCTCCCGCCGTACTTCACTCACAATACGTAAACTGAACTTTCGCAATAGTACTTTTTGGTGCTTTTTACCGGATGTGCTCCCGCCATGCTACACTTGAGCCAAGATGAACATAGACTGACTAAATTCGCTCGCTTCACTCGCAGCGTCAACAATCGATATAAACGCGCCCAGGTCGACCCAGTGCCAGGCAAGTATTGTACAAAATATCTATTGACCCAGGGTCAACATGGATTTAGAAAATATCGTTCATGCGAAACACAACTACCTCTTTATTCACACGAAGTGATGGGTGCTATCGACAAGGGTTCGCAAATCGATTCCGTATTTCTTGATTTCCAGAAAGCTTTTGACACCGTAACTCACACAGTTCGTAGTAATCGATGGTAAGGCATCGGCTAACACAGAGGTGATATCAGGCGTCCCCACAGGGTAGTGTTATTGGCCCTCTGCTGTTCCTTATTTACACTAACGATTTAGGGGATAATCTAAGTAGCTCTCATAGGTTGTTTGCAGACGACGCCGTCATTTACCGTCTAGTAAAATCATCTGAAGATCAAAACCAACTGCAGAACGATCTGAATAAGATACCAGTAAGGTGTAAAAATTGGCAATTGACTGTAAATAATGCGAAGCGTGAAGTCGTCCACATGAGTACGAAAAGAAATCCGTTAAACTTTGTTTACATGATAAATCAATCAAATGTGAAGGCCGTAAACTCCACAAAATACCTAGGAATTACTATTACTTCTGACTTAAACGGGAAACAACACGTAGATAGTGTCGTGGGAAAGGCGAACGAGAGATTGCGTTTTACTGGCAGAACTCTTGAAAGGTGCAAAAGAACTACTAAAGGAACTGCATACACTACGCTTGTCCGCCCTTTTATTTAGTATTGCTGCCCAGTGTGGGATCCTTATCAGGTGGGTTTGACGGAGGACATCGAAAAAGTCCAAAGAAGGGCAGCTCGTTTCGTATTGTCACGATACAGGGAAATGATACAGGATCTGGGATGGGAATCATTACAACAACGGCGCTTATCGCTGCGGCGTGGGCTACTTGCGAAACTCCAATCGCCAACATACTCGTCCGAATGCGAAAATATATTGTTGACTCCCACTTACATAGGTAGAAATGATCATCAGAATAAAATACGAGAGCTCAGAGCTCGGACGGAGAGATTCAGGTGTTCTTTCTTCCTGCGTGCTATTCGAGAATGGAATGGGAGATAAATAGTATAAAGGTGGTTCGATGAACCCTCTGCCAGGCACTTAAATGTGATTTGCAGAGTATCCCATGTAGATGTAGATGTAGAACTATACACAATGTTGACTGGTACAGTAAAAATTAAAATAAAAGTTCCTTTGTTGCTAACTGTTCAGGGTAGAAAAAAAATATTTAGCCGCGGTGGAGTAGCCGAGCGGTCTAAAGCGTCTCGCTGCGGAGCGCGCGGTTGCTCGCCGTGGAGGTTCGAGTCCTACCTGGGGCATGGGTGTGTGTGTTGTCCTTTAGGTTAGTTAACCTAAGTTTAAGTAGTTTGTAAGCTACGGACTGATGACCACGCAGTTTGGTCCGATAGATCTACAAACATTTGAACATTTTTTTGAAAATTGTTTACCTGTTTTATGCTTGACACATAAGAGGCCGTACTGATCAGTAGTAAAATTTCCTTCCAAATTTCAGGTTACAAAAATTTGGAAATATATTTTACGGAGTAATATTTCAGCACTTTTTTTCCTTCTTTTTTTTCATATCTCGTATCGTTTCAGAGATATTTGCAAAAATAACGGCGATTTGACGATGTCTGTAAGGCTGTAACGTGTTCCCACTTTTTAGGTCGAACCGTTCAACCGATTGGCACCAAAATTTACAAATATAATTGCTGGCTACCAGAACGTCGCTTTGTCAAATATTTCGGACAAGAAATACATTAGTAATACTAAAAAAGGCCGTTTGTAATGTAATTTTAATAGCATATAAACCGTTCATCTAACGTTAAAATTGAATAACCTAATTTGTAGAGGAGAAAATTCTTTACAGCTTTGTTTCCTTATGTTTCTTCATATCTCGTATCGTTTGAGAGATATTTGCAAAAATAACAGAGTTTTGACACCCTCCACTGAATTAACGAAAACCAGCCGTTCGAAGATGTCACGTGACATTCCTCGCCCAGAACTCTCTGGCGTAAGCCATCTTGCGTTGAGTATTTGATGATTTTCTTATTTTAACTTACACGTTGTCATTTCAAAGCGCTGGCGCCCTGAAGAATTAACAAAAACACGTCGTTATTCGTACAATAAACGATAATCTAGTTTCTACAAATGCTATTTAGTATCAGTTAATGCTATGAGATGCTATGAGATTAAATAATGCAACTTGCAAGCGTTGGTCATAGTGTAGTGGGCAATGCGTTGTACTGCACCGCTGAAGGTAAGTGGTTCAAAACCCGCCACTAACTAATTTTTTTTCCTAAAAGGTTTTCAGATACTCTTATTAATTAATTTTTTATTGCTTCGGTCAAAACAAAATAAGCAGTCTCGGAAATGCAGATGACTTAGTTTTAAGCCGGCTGAGACTGAGGCGCTTTAGTCACGGTCTGCACGGCCACTACGGTCGGGGGTTCGAATCCTTTAGTTGTAGGTAGTTCATAAGTAGTTTGTAAGTTTAGGGACTGATGACCCCGTAGTTAAGTCCCTTAAGCTTAACAAACATTTGAACATTTTTTTGAACTTAGTTTTAATGGTCGATTCGATTGAAAGGTTGGAAACTAATATCTCAGAGCTCGATCAGAGGTGCAAGGATTATGATACGAAGATCAGTATCTCCAAAACGAAAGTAATGTCCGTGGGAAAGAGATTTAAAGAGATTGCGTGCCAAACAGCAGGAACAAAGTTAGAACAGGTGGACAGTTTCAAGTACCTGGGATGTATTTTCTCACAGAATGGCTATATAGTGAAAGAACTGGAATCGAGGTGCAGCAAAGCTAATGCAGTGAGTGCTCAGCTAAGATCTACTCTCTTCTGCAAGAAGGAAGTAAGTACCAAGACTAAGTTAGCAGTGCACCGCTCTATCTTTCGACCAAGTTTGTTGTATGGGAGTGAAAGTTGGGTGGATACGGTTTACCTTATTCATAAGGTAGAGGTTAAAGATATGAAAGTAGCAAGAATGATTGCAGGTACTAATAGATGGGAACAATGGCAGGAGGGTGTCCATAATGAGGAAATCAAAGAAAAACTGGGAATGAACACCACAGATGAAGCAGTTAGAGCGAACAGACTGAGATGGTGGGGTCATGTTACACGCATGGGAGAAACAAGGTTACTTAAGAGACTCATGAGCTCGGCAGCGGAGGGAAAGAGGAGTCAAGGTAGACCAAAAAGAAAGTATTTAGTTTCGGTTGAAAATGATTTTGAAGTTCAAGGCATAACATAGACGAGGCATCATTGTTAGCATTGAATAGGGTATCATGGAGGAATTTTCAAAATGTTCAAATCTTTGTGTGGTAGCCGAGGGAAATGAGGCCCTCCAGTCACGGTCTGCACGTCCACTACGGTCGGGGGTTCAAATCCCCCCTCGGGCATGGATATTTGTGCTGTCCTTAATCTTAGCTAGTTCATAAGTAGTTTGTAAGTTTAGCGACTGATGACCCCGTAGTTAAGTCCCATAAGCTCTACAAACATTTGGACATTTGAACAAATGTTTGTGTAAGTTATGGGACTTAACTACGGGGTCATCAGTCCCTAAACTTACAAACTAGTTACGAAGTAGCTAACACAATGGACGGCACAAATATCCATGCCCGTGGGGGGAATTCGAACCCCAGACCGTAGTGGCCGTGCAGACTGTGACTGGCGCGCCGCAGTCCCCTCGGCCACCGCGGCCGGCGGAGGAATTTTATTAGAGGTACTACGCTCCAGACTGAACGCTGAAAGGCATATCAGTCTCTAATGATGATGATTTTATTGTTTACATTATTATTTTGGTCCAAAAGTTTGCAATAACAAAGGTAAAGCAGTCAACAATCCGAGGATTGGTTTGAACACCACAGTGCATTACTAGGCATGGTCCTGTTTGGAGGTGGTATGTCGTTGCCTTCCTCCGACCTTCGAACTGACTTACCCAGCCAGTTATAGGGGACCTATAGTTTAACGTGGGTTCCGAACCACGGCGCTACTCGGTATTTTTCGCATGCGCAATACTGCCAGAGGTGAAAGAAGTGGAAAGTGACAGTTAAAAATCGTAGGACCTGGCGGGAATAGAACCCGCGACCTTTGGATTTGTAGTGTGGCACTACACCACTGTGCAACCGAGACAATGAAACTATAAATCTAAAGTGGGCTGTAAAACACGTGAGTGCGATTTTTTTTCTGGCTGCACTCGCTATCGACGGAATCATTTGTCGCGCGATCTTCGTGCTCCTGCGCCTTATCCTGGCGGCAGCAGATCAAAGGGGCCGGCTCTTATGTCGGCGCTGAAATGAAATGCCGTGGCGCGGCGCGGCGCATGCGTCCCCCGGGCCGCGCCCTCGGCAGACGAGAGTGCTCGTGGCCGGCACGAGTGCTGCCGCCGCCGCCGCCCACCGCCGCCCACCGCGCAAGATGCCTGCACGGAGCGGGGGGCGTCGCCCCTGCTGGCTATGCAGCCCACGGCGCGCGCGCAGGAAGCCAAGCCGCGAGGGATCCCGCGGCTGTATTTATTGGCGTCCGGGGACAATGCCGCTAAGTGGCGGAACCTCACGTCACGTCCCGGCGGTTCGTTTCAAGCCTTAAACGCTGCTGCGCCGCTTGTCTAGTGCCGCCTCTGATTTATCGTCATTCCTCTGGCCGTGTCATTTATGAAAGATTCATTTGAGGCCCCAAACCGAGATGAGGCAGTAGGGCTCAGCCAGGTAGGACTGCCCCGCGCCGCTTACCGACTCGGACGAACAATGTGTCATCACGTCCGTGTCACCCCTGCTGCCCTTACAATCCGTCATATGTATCAGGCATTGTAGATCTCTGTTTATTAAACGCAGGTTACGGACAGTGGACGCATCACATATGCAACCACAAGTGAAACCTCTACATCTACATCTACATCGGATACTCTGCAAATCACATTTAAGAGCCTGGCGGAGGGTTCATCGAACCACCATTACACTATTTATCTTCCATTCCATTCTCGAATAGCGCGTGGGAAGAAAGAACACCTGGATCTCTCCATTCGGGCTCTGATTTCTCATATTTTATTCTGATGATCATTTCTGTGGTATCGCACAAGTATAAAGTGCGCGCCACCTACTTTCGCCGCTCGCCGCCATGCACGCACGGCGCGGCGTTCTTACGACGTCAGCCACGAGCGCCCTCTGCTGCTATCCCGCTAGTGGCCACCACTGAACGACATCGTTCACTTGGGACAGAGATAGGAACCAATTAATACTTGGGAATCATATAGGCACCAGTTAAGACTTGGCTATCGGATAGGCACTAGAAATCATCAGTAGGCAAGCTTCTATCTCATCTATGTATCAGCATTCTGCAGTCAACAACTATGTAAAAGTTAAGTATTACTAAGTCTCTATTCAATAATATCTCGTTCTAATTTACTCTAGTGTTTCTAGTTTCTGCTGTCCCACTGGCTGATCACCTCCATACCGCACAAGCGTGCATCCTTCATGCATCCTTTCTACTCGGCCACCGACACCGGCGGAACGAGACACAAATTCGGCGACGAGGCTGGGACACAAAAATTTCTACCTATGTAAATGGGAGTCAACAATATATTTTCGAATTCGGAGGAGACTGTTGGCGATTGGAGTTTCGTAAATAGCCCACGCCGCAGCGATAAGCGCCGTTGTTGCAATGATTCCCATCCCAGATCCTGTATCATTTCCGTAACGCTGTCTCCGCTGTCTCGAGACAATACGAAACGAGCTGCCCTTCTTTGGACTCTTTCGATGTCCTCCGTCAAACCCACCTGATAAGGATTCCACACTGGGCAGCAATACTCCAAAAATGGACGGACAGTCGTAGTAGAGATTCGTGCGTCTATAAAAAGATCGATGCGCGAAGCATACAATAATTATCACAGCCATACCTTAGCAAAAGATCTTTTCGAGAACCCGAAAAAAATTCTGGTCCTATGTAAAATCGATAAGCGGGTCAAAGCCCACTGTCCAGTCACTCGTTGATCATTCCGGGGCAGAAATAGAAGAAAGCAAACGGAAAGCTGAAGTTCTAAATTTAAACTTTAAGAAATCTTTCACGCAGGAGGACCGCACAAATGTACCATCATTTGATCAACGTACAAATTCCGAAATGGGGGACATAGCAATAGGTATTTCCGGTGTAGAGAAGCAGCTGAGAGAGCTAAATACGAAAAAGACTGCTGGTGCGGATGGAATACCAGTTCGGTTTTACAAAGACTATTCTGCGGCGTTGGCCCCCTACTTAGCTTGCGCAATGCGAAAATATATTGTTGACTCCCACTTACATAGGTAGAAATGATCATCAGAATAAAATAGGAGAAACCAGAGCTCGAACAGAGAGATTCAGGTGTTCTTTCTTCCCGCGCGGTATTCGAGAATGGAATGGGAGATAAATAGTATAATGGTGGTTCGATGAAACCTCTGCCAGGGATGTGATTTGCAGAGTATCCCATGTAGATGTAGATGTAGATGTAGATGTAGAATTACTGTCGAACCCTTCCTCCTATCCCCATTATACGTCCTGCCACTGAACCCCAATCTCTCCTCCCCTCCCACTTGCAACAATTGTGGTGGGCCCCACCCCACCTATTCCTATAAGTTACAAGCCTGGCCCACTCCTGTCACCACTGATCAATCCCATCCACCCCTCAACCCCCTTCCATTAACTCCCTCTGTCTGCCTCCCACCATGGAGGACATTATCCTTTTTGGCACCACTGTTCTAGAAAACATTCACTCATTCCTGTGCCCTAACACCCTCTAGCAGTTCACCCTCACCACCCATTCTTTCTTCCAGCTCGAAACCATTGCCACCTTCTACCGCCACCACTCCTATTTCACCTTCTGCTGGAATGTTACACTTTTATAAAGTACACCTGTAACCTTTTTCACATCTCTACCTCATCCCCGGCTCCCTCATGGCAAACCCATCCTACACCATCCTCTAACGTTTTGCTCCCTCATCAACATTAAACCCTTCCTCATTCATATCCTTTCCCAACACCGCAAGAACACTAACAAAACATTTCTACAACCCCTCGCTCAAGATGGAGTGGCAATCTGGCAATCTGCCATCACCCTGTCTGGCTAAAATCTCTCCTCAACGATCCAACGGAGCACCTCGACCTCAGTCTCTTTCTCCCTCCCATCACCATCATTCTTGTCACCATATATGTCCACTGTCAAGTCACCCTACTTTCTCCCAACTTCCTCAGATCCCTTCAAGTAAAGTCGTTGACCTTATTAACAGTGATGATGCCTCTATCCTTCTCAACATAGACCTCCACTGGCGCTAATCCGTGACTACTACCATGCCAACTGGGATGCTTACCGTCATTCCATAGACACCTCGGTCCCCTGCCACCCTCTGCCCCTAACATTGACCACTCCTTCTACTTCCTCCACCAAACCGATATGGACGCTATCCTCAAACACATTCTCGCCAAAGCCATCCAGCGTCATGATCCCCCCCTCTCCCCCTAGGCCGTCTTTCTCCTCCTCCAAGAATCCTGCCACATTTACCACTGCTTCTTGCATACTTCTGATCAGGACTGGGTCTCACTTCAAAGCTACTGGCAAAAGACTTATTAGAAACCTCTTAAACGTGAAAAGACGCTGGTACTGGCTTCAGGCATGCACCCATACTGATGTCTCACTCCCTGTGTACTTCTCCAAGTACTGACAAGCCTTCCACTGTGTTACTGGAAGTTTCTCCGCCCACGATTACTCTCTCCCTCACAACGACTTCCCTTTCCTGACAATGCCAGTAAGGTAGAACAATTTGCCTTCTAGCTTGCCGATAGATATTCCATTCCTGATCTTTCCAGACGTCCATGAGTGAACCGACACCGCTGCTCCCCCCCCCCCCCTTTTCCTGCTTCCACCTGACTTCCAGCACTTGGACGACGTTCCTCTCTCGGAACTTAACACACCAATTACCAGCCTTGACATCCAACTCACACTTGGCACCAAATGCAACACCACCCCAGGTCACGACCGCTTGACCTACAGACTCCTCGATGCCGCCCTTGTATCATTTTACCATGTTATCCTTTATACGAGCTTTTTTATCCAACCTGTGGAAAACCTCCTGGATCTTGATGTCCCTAAACCCGACGAACTACCCTCTAACGCATCATTGTCAATGTTCAGCAAAGTCCTGGAAAACATCCCTACACACTATAACACCTCCGCCAGATCCAATTTCTTCCTCTCTCCCAATGACCACTGTGGCTTATGACCCTCCTCCTCTGAAGATGACCAATGCCTTTGTCTCATTCACCTCCTCTCCATCCGGCTCAATTCTCGTTGTGCTGCCATCTTTGGGTCCCTCAACGTTGATGAAGCCGACAACCGTTTATGGCATTCCGGTCTCCTTTTCAAGCTCCAGGTCTATGTCTGATTATCGCTTCCTTTCTCTCCAATCGCCTATCTTACGTCACTGTTAACAACTGCAACTTCTGTTTGTTTTACACGTCTGCCAGTGCGCCCCAGGGCTCTGTCCCATCGCCTCTCCTCAACCGGATACACTCGGCAGAAATGTCTGAACTCCAGCCTCCTGTCCAACTCCTTCAGATCCTCAATGCGTTCTATTCTCTGTAGCTTCCACCCCGCCTGGGTGTCCGCCTACCCCATTTACTATGAATCCATCCAAATCCTTGAGTGTCACACCCTCCACCACCTTTACCACATCCGCCTCCCATCTCTCATGCGGCTTTTATGCGATCTTATTCCTTTGCCCCACCTTCTCAATTTCCTGGAGCATATCCGAATCCTCTACGTCTCCCCAAAAATAGATTCTCGCCACTTTTTGGTTTCTCCCCTCTTCTTGAACTTGGGCCTCTGCCACGCCCTTACAAATGCGTCACTCCCTCCCTTTACCTCTTTAACTTTCGCCATCTCCCCCTCCTGGATGGTACCATCTATCGTAATATCTACCCATCCTACCAAACCTAACCCTTTCTCCAATACCCGTATATGCAGTTTCCTCTATCCTCCTCAAAATGTTCAAATGTTTGTAGAGCTTATGGGACTTACTGTAACTACTTATTTTCTACCTAATACTAAGAACGGCACAAATATCCATGCCCGAGGGGGGATTCGAACCCCTAACCGTAGTGGCCGTGCAGACCGTGACTGACCACCCTCGGCCACCGCGGCCGGCCTATCCTCCTCCCCTCCTTCTTCTCTTCCTCGCTTGGTGGATGTGGATTACCATTTTTATGAGGAAATGAAGAGGCTTGTTCCTCAGGATAGAGTTGGGTGGAGAGCTATGTCAAAGCAATCTCTACACTGAAGAACAATACAACAACAAACATTACATAATATTTAATAAAATAGATAATTAAGTGTGTAAAATAATAATATATAATATTTTATATCAAATTTTATGATATTTATATTTTTATCACTTCTTTGTACGAAACATTTCCCAAAATAGACAGAAAAATTTATAATTGATTTTAGTTTTGCAACATTTTGGAATACCATTTCTAAGAATTTCAGTTACAGCAAAAATTTGAGCGGGGTGGCAGGCTCATTCAGTAATAACGAAGTCAATCCCAGTAAACATGATTATTATGATCACAATGTGTCGGTGCAGCTCTTGTTTCTTCTATGCTCGCTATGATAAATTTATGAAAAAATACGCCTTATGCAATCACTTGTGAAACAGCCCTTCGGTTCCAGAAGTTTTGGTAAAATATTTACTTTAGCATGGTTTCGGCTTCACTAGGGGAGCCTTCATCAGAAATAAAACAGTTTTTTTACTTATGAATAAAAAATTTTAAAAGTACTACAAATTACAGAGATAGTATGAAACATCATATCCTAAGATACGATCTCACAAATTACTTAGAAAAGAATGTATAGACAGCAGAAGGTCTTGAGCGATAGGGCTCACGTTAAAAATGAAGAAGTTTGCACATTGCAACAAAAATAAATAAATAAATAAATAAAAAATTAAAATAAATAAATAAATAAATAAAAAAACGCAACGCTAATGTTCGCGTGTGTGGCCAGCATTGCAAATGGCATCAAACTGATAGGCGAACTCGCCGTCAAAGCTGTCACGAGGCCACGATGTATCGCGCCATCTGTTATTCAACAGTAACACTTTACGTGCAATGTGAACTGATATGGTTACTTGTTAGAAATTGACAAGAACATGGCATGTTAAAAGTATGTTACTAGATGACAAAATAGCTAGAAAATTACGCAAAGTGAGTACATATAAGAGAAAAGAGAAAAACAATATTTGATGCTACAGACTCTAAACTGGGTACATATTTCACATTACGTGATTCTGAGTAAGGGCTTTACGCCATCAAAATAGTTTCAACACGCAACGCCAATTGTTCATTGAGAATAAATTGGCCATTACTAGAAAAATGTTTATAAATTTCTAGGTATTCAAGCATATCAAGTATGATTCCTTTCTTTTCTGTGTGCAAAGACACAGAACTTCTTTAGGTTTGTGGCCTGTGGTCAGAATGTGATCAGCAAAAGACGAATTATATGTTTGTACCCTTTTTCCCTAAATGTTGCTCTTTGTAACTGACAGAGAAGGGTCGTCCAGTCTGTCCTATGTAATAGGCCGGCAGGTGTCACAGGAAATTTTATAAACGCCAGAGTTTTGTAACGGTTTAAAGTTATGGATCAAATATCTTTCAGACGGTTATTGGTAGAAAATACTAAGTTGAAGTCGTATTTATTTCTAAGGAGACGTTATAATCTGTAAGATACAGGTCCTATGTGTGGTGATAGAAACTATTTTTTCATTTTTTTATTTTTGCATCGTTGCGATCGTTATTTGTGGAGCCATGGGTGGGGAATCTGTAACTGGTTTTTGGCTGAAGATATCTACTAAATTTGTTTCAAAACCATTATTGACTACAATAGTTTTAATAAGGTTTAATTCTGCATTTAGGTTTTCAGAGTATAAGGTTGTAGAAACTGCTCTATGGACAGTGGAATGAAAGAAAACGTTTTTGTGAGATCGTGGGTGCGTAGAACAGGTTGTTACTATTTGGTCGGAACAGGATTCCTTCCGAAAAATGAAAAAAGAGATTTTGGCAACAACTATTGTCAAAGTGAGGTCTAGGTAATTTAACTAACGGGAATTGTTTTCAAGTTCACAAGTGAAAGTGATTTTTTCATGAAGTTGGTTGAATATTTCGAACATGTGGTCAATGCCATCGTTCGTTCCACTGTAGATGATTAAAATGTCATCGACATATCTAGAATATGAAATGATTTTTCAACCGAAGAGCTGTTTCTCAAGTGATTATTTTATATTTTGACGAACGGTTGCTGTCTTTAACAGCCATGTTTAAATTTACACCTTGCTTTATTTTATTACCCAGACATGTTTCAGCATTTACTGTGGCATCTTCAATTCACATACATTTATCAAAAAAGTCATCAACTTAACTGACTTAAAATAACTGTACAAGAATGTAACCTATTGAAAAGGGTCCAAATTATAACATGAACACATCAGTGTCCCATAGAATAACTGAAATCATGATAACAGAAGCTGAACATATAATTTAACAACATGAAAGATTGAATGCACCTGAATTTAATCCAAGCTTAACAAGAGAACTAGTTGCTGAAGAAATAAAACTCATGATCAAGGTTAACAAAACCTCCACAAGGCAAAACAAAAAGACAAATGAAGAAAAGGCCTAAAAAACTACAACAAAAGTTAACACAATAAAATGTTGTAATCACTAAGTCTGAGAGGAAAATTCAATTGTTCTCATAAAACAAAACGAATACAGTAACGGAACATTAGAATTCATACAAACAACATCACAAAACTAACGAGTGATCCAACAAACTGATACAAAAGAAACTTACAGGGAACACTGAAAAACATAGAAACAATTTTCACAGATACACTGATAAAAATAATGATACAGAAAAATCCAGAGGCCCCTAGTTTGAAATCATTACCCAAACTTCACAAGCCTATTATCCCTGTACACTTACTGATCAGCTTCATCAATGCACCAACCCACTACGTAGCAAAAGAGACACACGCATTATTACAAGCAATACAAAAATACACAGAAAAGAGAACCCCAAAGAACTCAAGTGACCTAATAGAAAAAATAAATAAAATGAAAACATACTGAATACAGCAACATTAATATTATTTGACATTATTTTCATGTACACAACTTCCCAGCAACAGGAACATCACCATAATAGAAAGAAACCTACAATTACAAGTATACATTCCTGCAACAAACAAACAAGAAATAGCAACCATACTGAAAATCATCACTGAACAAAAATATTTCACTTTCAACAATAAAATTTACTCCCAACCGGAAGGATTACCTGTGGTATTCCCAATCAGTGGCCCTCTAGCTGGCAGTCACGAATCAAATAAAAAACCAAATGTTTGACAAAACTGTCAAACGAAAACAGTACAAGATAAAAAAATTGGTACATACATGTAGATGATATAATTTACCTAATAGATGAATCACACTCCTGTATAAAAGATCTTCAAAATGACATATACACCATACACCCAGAAATTCCGTTCACTATTGAAACACAAGCAGATGGAAAACTAAACATTTTAGATCACACCATACTTAATAGAAACAACAAACAAGTATTCAAATTTACAGGAAGCCCACAATGACCAGCACTATGATTTATAACCAATCCAATCATCCAAAAACTCAGAAGTAAGCAAGCTACAAATTTCTACTGCACCAAATAATCACAACACCAATGACCTAACAACAGTACACAGAAGCACGGGACACAATAAAACAAAACGCTCGAGAAAATGGATATGCCACACAAATAATGGACAGAATACACAGCAAATTACAAAAACAGGTAACATACAACCATGAAAAGTCCACACACAGAGATGAAACACTGTACACAACAAACCAACAGACATTAAGCAACAAATGGCACATGATGACTTATAACAACAAAATCACAGACAGGTTGGCTGAACATGGGATACAGAATCAAAAACACAATACAAAACTGACTAAGAAAACATTCCACCAACACTGGCAAGCCGGCCGCGGTGGCCGAGGTGACTGAGGCGCTCTAGTCACGGTCAGCACGGCCACTACGGTCGGGGGTTCGAATCCCCCCTCGGGCATGGATATTTGTGCCGTCCTAGTTCGTAAGTAGTTCATAAGTAGTTTGTAAGTTTAGGGACTGATGACCCCGTAGTCAAGTGCCATAAGCTTTACAAACATTTGAACATTTTTGAACACTGGCAAATTCAGCCAATCAGGAACATATCAGCTTACTTGCAATAACTACCAATCTGTAAATGTCAATTTGACATGCATAAACTACAAATCAAGGTACACTGGACACCTCAGAGCACTAAAACGTAGTAGCTGTCACTCATCATTTGCTAAACATTTTATAAAACAGAATGATACCCGATCAAACATAGAAACTGACCAACAAATTCTCAAAACGACCAACAATTTATCCCAAAAACTAACAATAGAGGGAAACTATCACATCCAAAAAGCAATAGCCCAAGGTAATATAGTACCTAATGAATAAATCACTATGCAACAAAACCCTCTTTGAACCATCAAAGAAGTATATAACTAATTAGATTAGATTAATACTTGTCCCATAGAAAATATATAAGACATTTCGCAATGATGTGGAACGTGTCAGTTTAGTAAATGTTGTCTTTACATGACAATCAATACTTTAAGGATTTTTTATTTTCATTTTTTATTGTTATTTAATTTTAATTTTAATTTTTTTTAAGTTTTATCTAAAAATTCATCTAAAGTGCAGAAAGTTGTCATTCAGAAATTCCTTTAATTTCTTTTGAAACACTAGTTGGCTATCTGTCAGACTTTTGATGCTACCAAAGACTTTTGTGGCACCATAATTCACCCCTTTCTGCGGCAAACTGAGATTTAACTTTGAACTAGCTATGCACACTGCTATTACTTTTGAAATGAGTCTGATTGTTAATAACATATTTAATGAGTAAATATACACATTGTGAAGCTACAGTGAAGATCCCTAGATCCCTAAATAAATGTCTACAGGATGATCTTGGGTGGGCTCCAGCAATTATTCCGATTACACGATTTTGTGGAATGAATACTTTTCTACTCAATGTTGAATGCCCCCAGAATATGATCCCATACGAAAGCAGTGAATGAAAATAGACATAGTAAGCTACTTTACTGAGATGTGTATCACCAGATAGCTTGATAGCATGAGTAGCTGAACTCAAACGTTTTCATGTGTTTCTTCCAATTCAATCCCTTGTCGATGCAAACACCTAAATATCTATACTAATAATAAATCTGTAAATGTAGGCCTGTCGCTGTTCTCTTAAATCTTCAAAACTACTAGACGAATCTTCATGCGATTTTCACAGGAAACATGAAAAAAGGTTGGGTCAACATAGAGGTATAATTTTATGAAAATCGGATAACGAAAAAAGAAAAAAAGAAATATATATCGTAATTTTAAGTGTTTTCAGTATCTGCCGTGTCTGTTTGTTCAAGTATTAAGAACCTCTTATCTCCAAAACTACTTCATGAATTTGCATGGGGGTTTCACAGGTAACTTGAGCGTAACGTTTTCATCATATAGCCTTCGTTTCATAAAAATCGAATTACGGAAAAAAAGAATATCGTGAATTGAAATTTGTTATCTGCGACCGTCATATCTGTCTCTTCGAACACGTTTATCTCCAAAACTACTTGACGAATTTTCATGGGGTTTTCACTCCTAACTTGCGCATATCGTATGGTTACATAAAGGCTTCAATAATTAAAATCGGATCGACAAACTAAAGATATCATAATTTAACCATGTGTTTAAAAGCCATCATGTATGTCTATTTGTTGATGGTAACCTCCAAAAGTACTACACGAACTTTCATGGATTTCCACAGGTAAATTGGGAATAGTTTGGAGAGTAACATAGGCTTAATTTCATCAAAATCGGAACAGAGGAAGGAAAGATATCCTAACTTGCAGTTTTATGTGTATATTAAGCTTATACATATGATGTAGTATAGAAAATTTCCAAGAGTACTATACGAACATTCTGGGGTTTCATAGGTCAACTGATAGTACCGAGGGGCAACATATAAGCTTCTTTGAATCAAAACCGGACCAGGAGAAGAAAAGATAGCGTAATTTGTAGTTTCTAGTGTGTGCTATGCTTGAATTGCAGCGTTATACAGCAAAGATCCGCTAGAGGCGCTGTTACTTACATAGTATACATAGACCAAAGATGTTTGTGGATGCTGCGTTTTTTATTCACATAACTAAGGTGTAATACACTGAAACAAAGGCTACGACTTTCCTTACAGTAGCGGTGTAGTGTACTGATTTTGGCAACGGCCGTTTAATCATTTTTAAAAATCAGTTCATGTACAATGGGGGGAATAATTCATTGTATTGATAATGAAATAATTAATGTTGTTCCAATCAGTAAATCAATCATCTCCCTAAAGCGAATATTTCATTGCCAACGTTAACATAGTAAACCGCTGCCACTCCAAGTAAAATTTAACTCAGGTACGAAAAAAAAAAAAAAAAAAAAAAAAAAAAAATATATATATATATATATATATATATATATATATATATATATATATATATATATATATATATATAAAATAAATAATAATAAAAATGATATAAAATCATTTACTAAGAATTGTTGATTTTGTAATGCTGCAAAGAAACAATACATGATCGTGTGTGCGGATTCCCTCAGTAACAGAGGCATTTTGAATTAAGAGCCACACTCTTATCTCTGCAAATACGAACTAACATTGAACAGCGAGTTGCTGGTTACACATTGTATATTCACAGCTTAACGACATATGTTTGCTTCTTTTGACAGGGAACATTTGAATTTAAAATATAACGACATTCCTTCGCGTCTATCGATGTTCTAATTTACTTAAGAATTCTTTGCAAGGAAAATCTAATTTATGTACTGCCCTTATTGATTTCGGTGTATCCTCATTACATTTTGAGAGCTTTATGTTTAGGAATGCATCGAAAACACCACAGTACAAGAAACGACAAAGTGAGGTGACGTTAGTTACTTAGTACACCAAATAAATAATTATGGTGTTGCTTCGTTTTTTTCATTCTCATAAATATGATGTAATACACTACAAGAAGTGGCACAGTTTTACTTACGGTGGCGGCGTTGTGTGCTAATGTTGGCAATGGCCACTGAATGCTTTTTCAAAAATCAGTCACATAGAATGAGGGAAGTATTTCTTTATGTTCATGATGAAATAAATAATTTATGCTGTTCTGGTCAGTAAATTAATCCTTCTCCTAAACCGAATAGTTCGTTGCTAACGATAGCAAACTAAACCGCTGCCTTTGCAAGTAAAATTTAACCCAGGTAGGACACAACTTTTTTCTGCTTAGCTGTCTCCCATATGCGTTGCAATGTCATGGAAAGAAAAGAAGTGCATCTTTCGACGGGTATAGCCACTAAATTGTACATAGAATAGAAATATCTATGGAGTGAACATTGCGTTCTGTGCATTTTATCAACATTAAGCTGGAATTACCACGTGATATTGAGACAAATCCACTCTTTCCACGCATTTATTTGCTCTTACGGTTGGTTTGCACTGCATTGGCTGCAAAGACGCCCACCTACTTTTCGCAGAGCAACCACATAACATAAAATTAGATAGTTGCGGAAGCGTCGCTAAAAGGGACATTTACACATAGTCATTCCTCTTAACCGAACAAAAAAGGAGCAAGATGAATTCAGCGATTAGTATATTTTTCCCAATATCACGTGCCATTTCCACCTTAATGTTGAGAATACAAAATATGTTCTGCGCATCTGAATGTTCACTCCCGAGATATTTCTGCTCTGTGCCTGCCACTAGAGATAAATAGACACACGCGAGCGACAAACTCACGAGAAAACTCTCTGCTTTAATAATTGTTCGGTAAACTATTGTGAATTAAATTTGTAATTACTTACTTTTGGTGCGGACTACATTTAAGATAGAGAAAGATGTCTTCATGACGCCATTACTTCTACTATTACCCAGACTTAATTTATCGCACATTGACACCACCATGACGTCTTATTTAAACAGACTTGAATTGCTCTGTTGATTGAATTACCAGACTTTCAGCATTCGTCGTGTTTTAGATAAAAGGGAGCACTGCATACAGAACAACGACATTGTCCCGAGTGCAACACTGCAACATACTAATACTTCAACATTCACTTACTATGAGAGATAAATAGTTTAGTACTACACCATAGAACCAACACATGGCGCTGTTATTAGTATTAGTATTTTTCATCTCAACGATACACGTGTTTTCAGACGTTTACGCCAAACCAACCTAACACTGAATTTACGTTGTTCCGCAGTACGAACATAAATTAATTACACTCTTAGTATGAAAAACTTTATGAACATTCCGCTTTCGACAATGACTTCTACTTAAATTTGACATCTTGGCTAGGAGAACTGAGTTTATTGACAGAGCGATCCAACAAGGATTGTGTTTTTGCTGACCTACGTCCGGAACCCAAAGAACCATGATATACACAGGTTCCTCTTTAACAACCGTTGCGAAGCACGGATATATAAGCTAGTTTTGAATAGTCTACCTTAGCTACAGATTTATGTTCAAAGTCTAAATATATTAATGGTATCATGTAATTTACTGTATGAAACTGTATATACTTGGGTTTATCTAAGTTTAATGAGAGTCCATTTGTAGAGTACCACTTAATAATTTTATGAAATATATCATTTCCAATTTCATCTGTTAATTCCTGTTTGTCAGGCGGGATCGCTATACTTGTATCATCAGCAAAAAGAACTAGCTTAGCATCTTCACAAATGTAGAATGGCAAGTCATTAATATATATTAAGAACAGCAAAGGACCCAAGACCGAACCTTGTGGGACCCGATTTTTGATAACTCCCCAGTTACAGGAATCAATTGTTTCTTCTATATCATGTGATCTGCTTATTTCAACTTTTTGCACTCTTTCAGTTAAGTATGATTTAAATCATTTGTGCATTGTCCCACCACCACATTACAACTGACCCCCCACACACACATAATATTTATCTCTATCTCTCTCTCTCTCTCTCTCTCTCTCTCTCTCTCTCTCTCTCTCTCTCTCTCTCTCTCCCTGCCTCTCTCTCTCTCTCACACACACATATACACTTACAGGAAATATCTCTCTCTGCACACACACACAACAAAAACACGCACAAACACACACACAAACACACACACACACAAAGCATCGCTAGTTTCAAAAATCACGCCCAACATCACTGTCAAGTCTCATAAACAAATGAATATGTTACACCCACCCCAACAAGACATATAGCGATGTTAACAGTGGTAGTTCCGAACAAAAAAAGTGCACTAACGGAAAGAAACATAATGAAACATAATGACACGTCACTAACAAGAAGGAGCAACAACACAGCTCGAAAGTAAGCCACTGAACAGCCACACAGAACTATTTTTCAACATAACATCCAGACGAAAGTACAGTGAATCTGTCAGATTTTGAAATAAGAACGTTTTGTTGTTTGCAGATGAATAGCTGAGAAAACTTGTTATTCTTGAATTAATAAGGGCCGAAACATGATCTTGTATCAGGCGGAAATCTTCACAAATATATGATTATTCTGATTCATGATTTTTTAAAATAAATACTGTATTTATTCCTTAAAGGAATTCTCCTGCGATATAATCATTGCATGACTCACTAATAAACTCAGACCATTATTCAAAGGTATATTAATTGACTTACGGCAAAGGATGTGACAATAGAGCCATATGGAGTATATCTTTTGACGTTTGTGCCTACATTCAGAGTCAAAATGTGGAATAAAGTTTAAAACAAAAGTTACTGGATATTAAATTATGAGCAACTTTTACTTTAATTTTTTTCCTTTGTGACGCATAATTGCCGACATAGGGGATAATGTCACCATCTTGCGGCGTCCGGTTAAGTCGCTAGAGGGAAGTTATGGTCGCTGGCGGCCAATAAGCACGTCTGTGAAATTTTGTAATGACCGGTTGCACGGTACATATCCTCTACAAATTCGTTTATTTAAGTTTTATCTGTAATTAAATTATGAGCATACGAAAGATCATCGGAAACGGCCCTATGTTAGTGTCCCTAAAGCAGGCTAACAGCCGCTTTTGAAGTGAGACTGATAATTAAATCAGTGTTCTTGGTGTCATTGCTGGCTATTATTGCTGCATCACTCCTCGACATTGATCTCCGGGGTTCTGGATGTGTTCTGGGTATGTAAGAATCCACGCCGCTTCCAAGTCTTGCCAAAATTGGTCGGATCAGGGTCAGTCTGCAGACACCGTCGTGAGCGACTGATTAACTGTCGCCTTAAGCATCTCCATATTAGTCCTGTGCCCGTTATTATGGTTTGCCACTCCAGCACATTCCCAGTAAAGACTTCCTATGCAATATCCAGCCAGCGTTTCATCTCTGAACTGTTGGAGCCTGCTGTCACTCATATGTCAGGTGCTTGACGACTGTCACAGTGGAACACGACAATGCGTGACCACCTGTGGCACGCAGCGTTCCAGAATTCTTATGAACTGCTGCCCTGATCTCCCACTTCACCCGTCTGTCGCAAATCGGACGCGTCTGGTCGGCGATTGAGCAGAGAGTGCCCTGGGATACACCAGCTACTGCTCTACCAGACCAGGTTTGGCAAAATGTGCAAGCTGCGTCGATTGCTGTACCCCAATAAGACATTAGAAACCTCTTTGATTCAACGCCCAAGCGTGTAGCCGTGCATGTGTCCAGCAATGTTGGCACAAAACTGAATACTGATTTCACCCTCTTCCTCACTTTACTTGGTTCTGTGTTTTCAAGCATGTGATCTTTGAAGATCTGGTATTTCCCAAATAAATTTGAGTGTGACATCTCTGGCGCATCCTTATATTGGAATTTGTGTAATTAATAATAAAAATGGAACCGAATCCAGTCCATAAATGATTAACAAGAGTGGCAGATCAGTTTCAACTTAGATCACTGGAAGTAATGGGTATGGCAGAGAGGGCGGGAGGAGGTCAGGCAGAACAACGTGATAAAGAGGGGGGGCTGACATTGATGAACCTGACGAATTGTGCAGATTGCAGACCACGTAAAAAGCGCACACATACATTTTTTGTCAATTAAATATAGTACAGTTTTCATATTGGCATATATTTACATACAAATTATTGCAGTTCTTTTTAACCCTTTCATTCCAAATTTTATTCCTGGGCAACAACGTATTAAAAGTTGATTTATGCCTTATTTTGTGAATCAATCCTTAAAGTTTCATTTTTGTTGCTGAACAACATGCTTCTACCCTTGGTACGGCGTGTAACCACTTCCGACGCATTAATCTGCCCATCTTGGAGGTTGTGTTGCGTTGCCGTCTGTACGTGGCTGAGTGTGTGAGCGTGAGTGTGGTTCCTTTTATTTTATTACAGCAGTGAATTTTCTTGTCTTTGGTGCTCTGGCGAAGATTATGTTACATTATTGCCCTGACAATGTTAACTATCAACAAAATAACGTCCCAAGTAATAAAATACCTCAACACAAACATTTGTGTTCTGCATGAAATACACGACATAAAAAAATTATAGTTGGATCAAAACTTCAAAAACACGTATTTTGATGGTTACTGCACTGTATTAATACAGGAAACACTGAATTTTAATTTTTCCAAAGCTGATTTCATAATGTGGGCCTGAAAGGGTTATCGTTCAAATTATCGTTGTTTGTACTTTATCTTTACCATCTGTCATCATATCCAAATGTTGTTCATTTACCGTTATACATGTATGTTTTCCAAAACGATTATTAATTATTTCCTACCACCGCAAAACTTAGAATGCTACCGCTGCCCAGCAACGCTCCACAGACCAATTGTAGGGCAGTCGCCTAGCAACCGACGCTCTGCCGCTCGGCCAACACGACGGCTGATGCGGTGGCTGCTGCCATCAGATGCCCAACTGAATCGCTACTGACGTCTTCCGTAAGCAACATATCTTTCAAATTAGGGCTCCCGGGTATTGGTCATTGGCTGCCGATTTACATATATTTGGTTATAATACTCTATTAACCCATTACAGTAAAACTCCACTTTTATGCTACCGGATTTTACAATTTCTCGCCAATTACACCATTTTTGACGGTCCCGTCAAATTTCCTATGTTCACAATGTTGATCCGCCCCAGTTTTTGTGTTAACATATTTGCACTTTTCCCGCGTTTTACACTTTTTGAAATCATGTTCATGAAGCAAAAATAACTTAATTGACGTAAATTGATGCCGACATGGCTTTCACCTTAAAGCAGTGTTTATAAATGATACGTAGTCAACTTTCGCATTTCGTTGTTTGCAGTATGTGCCTAGTTGACTCACAATGCGGAGTATCCCATCAGCCACTACGCTGATTGTCAGCTTATCTTTGTTTACGTGACTGGTAGATTTTCATGCAATGCATGACGAGTTTCAAGGATTTGTCTTATTGTGAAATGCAAATGTTTATCTAAGTATTTTTGTGAATTTTTATACACAGTGATACTGATGGTTTGGTTGTGTATGTTTTCCTGCCCATTGAAGAGGACACGGTACATTGTAACCTCAAAAACCTGATTATAGTGTGAGTGTGTAAATGTCACAAAAATACTTATGCACATATTTACACTCGAGAACACGAATAAATTCTGGAACATCATTGTGCAAAACATCAAAAAATTACAAAAAGTAAGGAAATTGTGCAGTTTCACTACGTAAATAATGAATGCCAGTTAAAGGCTTACTGCCAAAGTCGATTATGATGAATAAAATTACGACAAAAATTTCTACTTCTTATAAAGTTACTAACTCCGCCTGGCATTTGCAATAGTATGAAATTCGGATAATCTTTATTACATAATAAATAAACTTCCTTTTGATGCCTATTATGTACATATATCACAAATAAATCACGAAAATGCAAGACTGATCCAGTAATAAAACATTGTTTCCTGCCTTATCCATTTTCCCGCATTTGACACAATTTTCATTAAGTCTCTTGAAAAGTGTTAAAGTGGGGTTCTACTTTATTTATTAATTTTTGGAACTTTTTTAATAACTCTGATATTTCTGAAATAATGTAAAGCAATTACGTATTATTTAATCTCAGTTTAATGACTCATACAAATCACATAGTTTGCAATTACGGATACCAGAGGCGTGTTAGCTGCTCTCTGTGGAAGTTGAATTAAATTCAGTGAGGTGGTTGAATGTTTGTGCCCAGTCGCGGGATCAGACTCGGTTCACCTGCTTGCTAGGCAGATGCTCTGTCGCTTAAGCTGCCTGGACATGGTGGGTATCACAGATGCAATATCTACCCTTGCACGTTCTCAGTCAGACAAAAATTCTCAACCTACATCCTACTCCACTGTCGTAGTTTTCCTTGTCTATTATTATCGTTTTCTCGTGGCAGTGATTAGCCGATTCTCGTAAACAGACTGAGTCTCATGTCGATCTGCACTGAAATTTCAGGACGTTTTTACCCATTATATATACTAGCTGAAAACCCGGCGTTGCCCGGGTATTTATTTATTTATTTATTCCTGTCCTTTTTCAGGCGTATAAGGGCTGTATGTCTGTAAAATCTCTTGGGAATACAATTTGGAGTAAAGAAGTAATAGATTAAAATTTGGTGCGTGATGGGGCGGTTTTCCATGAACGTTACTGTTTATCTTCATATCTCATGAAATGCGTGTCGTAGTGTGATACAATTTAGAAGGTACACTCAACTATATACGTGTAAACTGTTTGTAAAATTTCCTGCGATTACAATTTGTAGTATAGAAACTATACATTGTAACGTCATGCCGAATGCCTTAGTTTTAGTCCATGAACAGCGGAACGTTACTGTTTATGTGCTCATATGTCATGAACTACGTGTCTTACTGTGATACAATTTAGAAGGTAAATTCAACTATACGTGTGTATACTGTCTGTAAAATTTCCCGCGGCTACAATGTGCAGTGTACAAATTATGAATTTTAACGTCATACTGAATGCCGCAGTTTTACTCCATAAACATCGGGAAAGTAGTAAGCGAGAAACTTTTTTCTTTTCACATTTCGCTATGGTCGTGAGCGAGAAAAAGTTTAATACAGGTTTAAAATTATGTTTTAAGTTTGTTGCAAGTCGCTAAGTACTGTCATTCTCATACAGTGTATTTCGAAAGTCTCGCCGCATTATAAGGCATTTTTTGCGATTTCTATTGGTTATGACGTAATATCGTTTGAACCATGTGCCGTATGTGATTCTCAACCAGGAATCAATTGTTACCTCACGGTAAGGAATGTGTGCACCAAATTTGGTTGAAATCGGTCCAATGGTTTAGAGGAAATTAGCAGCATTGTCGCTTAATGCAGCAGTTTATGTTTATGACGTCATATCTCGTGAACTATATATCGTATGTGATTCTTACACTTACGGCGACCGTTCTCATGGATTGAAGCTTACGTGTATAAAATTTCATAAAGATTGGAACAAAACTGTAGATCTGTATGCAACACGTACAAATATACGGACACACTGTTTTATATATATGTCTGGAGGGGGGTACTACTTTTGGATATCTCTCTACGCATATAGCCCTTCAATTACTACTCTACTTTTCATATTACCAATAAAAATCCTAGTGCATATCTGTTTGTAGTATCCTCTTATATGAGCGATTAAATCACAAAGCAGGCTGAGAATGACCAAAAAAAAAAAAAAAAAAAAAAAAAAAAAAAAAAAAAAATATATATATATATATATATAAATAAATAAATAAAAGGAAACTGGTATAAGAAGCAAACAATAATTCGTGTGATCACTGACTGAATTTTCTGTATACTTGTATTGAAGGGGGACAGTAATTTCCCCTGGTTGATATTTTGATAGCCGGCCGCGGTGGCCGAGGGGACTGAGGCGCTCCAGTCACGGTCTGCACGGCCATTACGGTCGGGGGTTCGAATCCCCCCTCGGGCATGGATATTTGTGCCGTCATTAGGATAAGCTAGTTCATAAGTAGTTTGTAAGTTTAGGGACTGATGACCCCGTAGTTAAATCCCATAAGCTTAATAAACATTTGAACATTTTTTGTTGATATTTTGATTTAAAGTAAATAAATTGTAATAAAAGTCAATCAATTTGATATAAATTGTGAACGTTCTCTCTTCGATCCACTAATAGCTAGAAACTTGTCATTCCAATTACACAGTTACTGAAATTATCCGTACGGTCTTAGTTTGTTTATTAGCAACAGTGCGGAGTTGAATCGAAGTGCTTCCGAAACTAAAGAAAAACTGCTTCTACCTTTGTGTGTGCATCTACTGCTTTCTGGGTTGAGCTTCATCGTTGCTTTCGGAATTGTACAACAAACGGATGTCAGGTAGACAGACCAACAGTTTTGCTCACATACTCGACGATTCTCCGGATTACGGGAGTGACCGGCACTTTTTTCCAATCATTAGATACGCTTCGCTACTCTATAGGCCTATGGCAAATCGCTGCTAGAATGGAGGCAAGTTCTGTGGAAAATCGAATTGCAATCCTGTGAAGACTAGTGGTCTTCATCTGTTGGGCGAATTATATTGCTTATCTAGTACATAGAAATTTTGAAACTCCTGATGCTCTGAAGATTTTGATGTTTGGCTAATAGCTGACAACAGCCTTCTTCTGTAATACTTTACTTTATCGTCTCCCGATTGATATGTCTGGTAATTTTTGGGTACTTTTGTTGTTTCTTGATTTTTCCGTTCAACAGTATGTGGGTGGCTACTTGGTTTGCTGTAACCTTGCATGGTAATATTTGTTCCTTAGGGTCACCGCTCAGTTTCTTAATCAAGTTCCACGCTATTTTGCTACTGTGTGTCATGTCCATTTTTTCCAATGTTTCGGTCCATTTCCCCTTCCTTCCATGACTTAATTTTTGGGGTAGGGCTGTTCCACAGTCAACTGTTTCTTCGCTGAAAGGATCAGCAGTATAGAGTGTTTCGTATTTTTTGAGAAGTTCTTTGGATTCACTGGACATTCCAGCGACATACTGTTGTCTGCACCCCCTGGGAATAACTTTCCTAGACGTATTCTTTATTATTTCAGTAAGTTGTTCATAATTTTCTGGCCTTGGTTCAACATGTTGTATCTCAGAATCAATCATAGATGCATAGCTTTCCCAGTTTGCCTTCTTAAAGTTAAATCTCCTCCTGAATGGGATGGTCTGTGGTCTGACTGCTGGATAGATGTTAATACCAACTGGTCTATGCTGTGTCTTTGGTATGGGGCCATATACCACTTTGGTACATCGGTCCTCAAGATCGATATTTGAAAAACATATATCCGGGGTGTATCCCTTTTCCAGACATTACTTTGGAAGGATGATGGGAGTTTTGGGTCATGAATTAGTGCAAGACCACTCGTTTCTGCCCAGGTCTCTACGGCATCACCATTTGCATCCGATTCTGCATAACCTTATAGTACGCTGTGACTGTTGAAATCTCCCAGAATGAGCTGGTTGGGTTGTGACTGGAAGTTAGGTGGAGGCGAAAAGGTAGGTTGGTTTGGGGGTTTATATACCGAGGTTATGGTGCATTTTCCAATTTAGATGGTAATAATTTCTATACCATTTAGCTTAGTTGTTCCCACAGAGGAGACCACAGTTTGAGTTTTCACGAACACAGCGCTCCCATGCTTGTTGTGTGGTATTTCTGCCGTTAATTTCATACCTGAAATGTTCGGTCTTCTGGCAGTTACGTTTCTGTGAGTCTATTGAATGCACAATACATCGCACTTCGAGGTCTTACAGAATTCTGATAAGATTTCTTCTCTAGCTGTGGTGATACCCTCGATGTTTATGCTCGCTACTGTCAGTGTTGGTTCTGAGAAGAACCATTGTGGCTTTATGTTACTACGCGTCATCTTTAGTCCGGTATTGGAAGGATTGGCCGTCTACTAGTAGACGTCACCAGGGGACGCCACCGATAGTATTTGCTAACTGCAATTAATGTGGTGCTATCGGCCTCGTGGAGGCTCCTTCTATGTCCCCCTTCTTCTGTAATGATGCATAAAGGTGACATCCTTCAACGTAACCCTGCCGTTTCCTGTTATTCCACCTCCGCCAGCCCCCTTCCTATATTCTGCCCCCCCCCCCTCCTACTCCTACTCCTCCTCGCCTCTGCCCATCTATCTTCACCTTCCTATGAAGTATTACGAAAATGTATGAATTGTTAAAGTGATCGGAGAAACGATGTCGAACCCTGTTCTTTGTCACAAACCGTAAGAAATCTTAGGTAGCGAGTGATCTTACTCCTGTTTTGAAGGTCAAGTGAGCAACATTTCATCAAAATCGTACTAAACCTGCAAATTGGGGTCGAAATATGTCGCAAAGTACCTTCCGTCATGCATAGTACGAAATTTTGTGTAGGCATTGGCCTTCTTGTTGTTTAGAAGATTAAGGGTGCAAAACTTCATCACGATCCGGAATAAATCTGTAGATATCTATGAATTACAAACAAACGAACACTTTTCCTTAAACACATTACTTTCGCTTTCTCAAGCTTGGATGTTATTGTTTCATTTGCTCATTCACTTTCTTTGAAATTATGATTTCGTATTTATACGTTCAGTAGTGATAGGGGAAAAAAAAACACTATTTACTTTCATGACCGCCGGCCGCGGTGGCCGAGGGGACTGCGTCGCGCCAGTTACAAACCGTAAGAAATCTTAGGTAGCGAGTGATCTTACTCCTGTTTTGAAGGTCAAGTGAGCAACATTTCATCAAAATCGTACTAAACCTGCAAATTGGGGTCGAAATATGTCGCAAAGTACCTTCCGGTCTGCACGGCCACTACGGTCGGGGGCTCGAATCCCCCCTCGGGTATGGATATTTGTGCCGTCCTTAGTGTTAGCTAGTTCATAAGTAGTTTGTAAGTTTAGGGACTAATGACCCCGTAGTTAACATTTTTTTTTTTTTACTTTCATGACCGATCTTGATGAATCACCAGTGAAAATTCTATGTCAGAAGAGAAAAAAATATATATTCCGTAGCGTTACCTCATCTTTTTATTCTTGCATTTGTACTGTCAACTGTAGACAGAACAAACGGCGCAACCACTGCTTACCCATGTTATCAGGACATACCCTTTTCGTCAAAATTTTATAGTTACGAACGAAATGCAGTATCGGAGAGCCTCCAACAAAATATTTCCAATCAATCTGGCAGCTATAATGTTCCCAATTAAACGAGCGAATTAAAAAAAGACCCTTTAGTTTAAACGGAATTCTCATTGTAAAAATAATTAAAGCTTTCGTGTCAGAGTGGCCCGCTTCAGTGCACGCATCCTTTACTGGAATAATTGGATTATTTTTCCTTGATGGCGGAAACATTGTTTATTGATAGCCTCCTTCTACAGCTATATGTACATATTTAATCCGAAAATCACGTTTAAGTGTCTGACAGAGGGTACAGCATTGGTAATCAGTTCGTGATTTGCCATTCTTTATGAATCTGGCCAGTGTCGCGTTTGTTCCATTCACTTCGGGTCACAAAAGGAAGTTTAAATAATAATTATTACTGCTTGAGTCACTTTTAATGAAATATCTTCATACTGCACATGAAATCTAAAGGGCACCAAAAATATTTTTCATGAAGAGTGTCCAGACTGTTTTAAATAATATTGTTGGAACAGTTCGTGCAGATCGCTGAACCCAAAGTGTGATTTCTAAAATTATGAAATGAAAAAGGATTCAACTGGGCTTGTATGAAAAAATAATAATAAATCAATAAGTAATCTTTTTCACAGTACATTGGAATAAGTTGCTAAATGCTACAAACTAAACTTGTAGATTAGTTAAATAATCAATGCTGAATATTTGCTTTACTTGAGTAATTAACAAAGATGTACCAAACAATGTAATACATGAGATGGCAAAATATAAGTTTATCTTACCAGTTAAGAATCTCTGGACTAATGGAGACATTTGCATTTCAAAGTGTTCAGTGAAGCTCACATGTCTATTACTAAGCTACGGGTGTTCAAATGTTTGTGTAGCTTATGGGATGTAACTGTGGGGTCATCAGTCCCTAAACTTACAAACTACTCAAGAACTAGCTTATACTAAAGACGGCACAAACATCCATGTCCGAGGGGGCATTCGAACCCCCGACGGGGAACGGCGTCGCGCATCGTAGCATAGCGCCTGAATGTACTCTGCCGCTCCGCCGCGGTTATATGTTACGCTTGACACAAATAAACTTCCAGCGGAAATGATAGTAATTGTGCTAATGAAATGTTTTAAAGATACAGTTCACTTCAGGTACCCACTAAAATGAAATTATCATTCAGGCGAAACATATGTAGGTAACCAATAATAACAAAAATTAACGCAAACAGTAAATATTATTTCTTAATTATAGATGTGTATGTAAATTAATGAATTATCATTATTTCAATGCAGAAGCTACAAGTTTGTGCCACGCCAGGACTCCAATCCAGATTTACTTTTATGGGCCAGTGGTCGAATAACCCGAATTTTATTAATTTTTGAACAAAAATATTTCTTTGCATATTTCTATACTTAATGATTGGAATAATGTGTATTTGTTAGAAATTTAGCTTTTTCTTTGCTTTTGAAGGGAAATTTGGAGTGACTCCATATGGAATTATTGGGCAGAATAAGTTTCCTTTACCATAACTAACATCATTTTCGAACAGTTTACTATTAATCTACAAATTTGACCATTATTTATTAATGAAAATATCAAATTACTCCGTTTCCTTTACCTTGTTATCATATTGCTGACACCTAGTGGAAACCCAGTAAACCACGATTAGTGTTTATAGGTTTAGTCTGTTATTACAAGATGGCGCTAGATCAGCAGGTGACGTCGCTATCAGTCGCGACAACTGGCCGTCTCGCTGTGTCCTTTATGTGCCGGCTGCCGTGAGCCGTTCGGTCGGGTGGTACCCGCGCCATTGTGTCTGGGAGTCGAAGAAGAGACCGTTAGAATGGTGTCCCCGACCCCGCCTTCGGCTATGCAGTTGCTTGTGGGTCCATGCTTGGAACCACTGGAGTCGGATGCCGTGGTGACAGATGAACTCTTGACACCGACTAGCAGGGTTAGCACCAGCGTGCTAGCGCGTCGGCGGGATCATTGGCTTTTAGGGAACCAACCATTGAAGTCTGAGCTGGTCTCAGGCAGCAGCCATACTCAGTTGGGAGTGTAGTAGTTCCCGGTCTCTATCTTCTAGCTGCGAATTGTGGCTACTAGACATTTGAGACATAAGATGAATACGATGATTAGACCATTGGATCGACGACTACTCTGCTGTTCATGACCGACCAAGACCAAGCGACTACAACTTCCAAAGCGGGAGTATAAAATTATATAGAAATCAGCTGAAGCTATGACGTGTGGGTCAGTTGGTCACTTGCCGGCCGCCGAGGAGACTGCGGCGCGTCAGTCAAGGTCTGCACGGCCACTACGGTCGGGGGTTCGAAACCCCTCTCGGGCATGGATATTTGTGCCGTCCTTAGTGTTAGCCAGTTCATAAGTAGTTTGTTAGGATCTGATGACCCCGTAGTTAAGTACCATACGCTCTACAAACATTTGAGCATTTTTAGTTGGTCACTTGCTTTTATAGTGTTCTCTCAATAAGCCTGTTAACTGCTTATTTATCACCTGGCTATTCATTCCAGTGAAAGATTTAGGTGTAGTTATGATTGTTTACAGGCTAACGAGTATACTCTTTCGCTTCTGTTGTCTTCTCTTACAGTCAACAGATTGCTGACTGCAAACTTTCAACTTGCCGACACAGCAACTGCTGCAGACATGAGAGACTGGCGTGTCATTTAAGACACAACCGATGATCTCATTCCGCCTAGCTTGGCTGCTGATTGCTTGCTCATTCTAAGATATTAACACGTTATCTTGTTACTATTTTGCGCTGTAACAATATTTTGAAAATCTTGCTGCGTGTACTACAACTAAGGGTTGGGTTGGGTTGGGCTGTTTGGTTGGGATAGGGGACCTAAATTACTGTGTTATCAGTCCCCCGGTGGGGAGGGAAAGGAGTGAGGATAGGAAAGGAGGGGAGGGGGAAAGGAAATGCAGTCCGGGAAGGAAAGAAGGAAGGAAGACTGCATTAACTCAGGACCTCGTGCACGCCACGCACGTACTCGCGAAAGAACCGTTAGCCCCCTGGGGGGGGGGGGGGGGCTGTAACTAACAAGGAGACCATATGGGTGTATGGGTGTAGGATTTTATATATTTACTAGATGACACCGTGAACTTCGTATCACTTACCTCTTAATATAAACCATATTAATTTAAATCTTATGTATTTTAGACCCAGTAGCTTTATAAAGGCATCATCAGATAGTCAAAAGTATCGTCTCGATAGTGGACGGAAAGAGTGGGCAAATCACGCACACAGGTCCAGATAATGTTCATGTCTCATTCGTGGAAGTTCAGGGAAGGTTTAAACGGCGATAAAATATGGAAAAATTGCGAGGAAAATTTAGATTTAAAACTAGTAAAATAATGACTTGTGTTGGGTGCGATCAGAAATATAGTCTGAAAAAGTTCGCTTTACACGATCTGAACCCGTAAATGAATTGTCAAAGATAATAATTAATTAGTCTCGCTAAAAATCGACATCAACTGAACCGATTGTGCTATATATCATTACATGAACCACTGAATCTATTGGGATGAAATCTGGTGTGGAGTTAGGTTGAGCGCTGAAGTACCGGATAAGATACTTTAGAAAGTGTGTAATTCAAGATATTTTTGATGTGAAGTACATAAAGCGAAATATCGAACAATAATTAGTCTCTGGAAACTCTTTCACTTCTTAACTATTTTTCAGAAGTTATAATTAACTTTTAAAAATGCATTGTCCCTTTTGTAAAAAATGGATAGAACGGCAGAACTACAGAAGTACCTGTCAACGAACGCAAAATCCTGGTAACATCTGTGTTTTATTTCATCCTTCCTCCATTTCTTTTGCAAGTGTTTTCCTGCGCAAGTAGCTCAGACACCATAGATACCATAGTAGACCACTCAAATGATCGCTACGAAGGCATAGCGTCATTTAACCCATTCCGCAATAAATGTTGTGCCGTTTTTCACCTCGCATTTTTGCACAGTATGTTGACATAATATTATAGCTCAATAAATTCCGTGCATGTACGGGGCCCCTTAAGGAGCTATACCGCCAAGTCTTACCAATCTTGTGGTAACCTCATTGAAGAGAACACAGTGGAATATGTGTGAAGTGATAGTGCTGTATACCTTTAAGATTCTTACTTACACCGAACCAATATGCTGGGCTTCTGTTGCTGCTCTTTCCTCTGAAGAATTGTAATCACATTCAGCATGTTTCAGGAGGAACAGTTCATTTTTGGTGGACTAGTACATACAAATTGCAATGAAGATGCCTTATGGCATATCTTCAATATAACAACTGAGAACAGAGATGAAGCTGAATTCAGTTCATTTTCTTTCGGTGTGCTGATACACCGTTTATTATGATCGTATTTATCGAATGTCAGCAGTAGAGTGTTGTTACTGGAGTTGTGAAGTCGTTCACTAGTTTATATTAAAGTTTTCATTGTGATTAGGTGAACAAGTCTACAGTACAGTGGAGTGTAAACAAGGAGCACGTATTTACACACGCTGAGTTTGACGATATGGTATTTGTGTGCCTGTGTGAGTTTTCTGCCGCGGTGGAATGGCCGAGCGCTTTAAGGCGTCTTGCAGCGGAGCGCGCGGCTGCTCGCCGTCGGAGGTTCGAGTCTCCCTAGAGCATGGGTGTGTCTGTTGTCCTTAGCGTAAGATAGTTTAAGTTACTTTAAGCAGTAGTTTGGATACTCTGTATGTCACGTTAAAGCGCATGGCAGAGGGTTCATCGAACCACTTTTATATATCTCAATAGTTCTCTAATAGCTACTGGTTTCGAACTCTTAGTTTATTATGATGATCATGTCTCTGTAAGTAGGTGGGTGCTAACAATATATGTTCGTATTCTGAAGGGAAAGTTGGTGAAATAAATTTCGCAAATAGATCTCGCCGCAACAAATAACGCTTTTCTTTTAATGATCTCCACCCCAACTCGTTCATCATTTCCGTGACGCTGTCTCCCCTATATCGCTATAATACAAAACGAGCAGCCCTTCTCTGAATTTTCTCTAAATCGTCCGTCAGTCCCACCTGTTGTGGATCCCACAATTCACAGCCACACTCCAAAATAGGACACACAAGTATAGTGTAGGTAGTTTTTTGTATGTGTTCTTTCCAATTTTTAGTTGTTCGTAATTATTACTCCTAGGTATTTAGTAGAATTGTCGGCCTGTATGTCTGACTTATTTATCGTGTAACTGAAGTTTAACGGATTTCTTTTTGTGGTCATATGGATAACCTCACATTTATCATTATTTAGGGACAATTGCCAATATTTCCACCAAGAAGATAACTTACCTAAATCATTTTACCGTTGCTTTTGAGTTTCTGGTGATTTTACTAATTGATAAATAACAGCATCATCCACGAACAGACCAAGAGAGCTACTCAGATAGTCTCCTAAATCGTTTATGAAAATGAGTCAGTAGGGGCCCTGTAGCACTTGCCTGTGTTACGCCAGATATCACTTCTTTTCTACTCGATGACTTTCCGTCAATTACAACGTTCTGTGTCCTCTCTGACAGAAATCACGCATCCAATAGCACAACTGTGGTGATGTTCCATAAGCACGCAATTTGGTTAGAAGACGCTTGTGAGGTACTTTATCAAAAGCCTTCAGGAAATCTAGAAATACTGAATCTATTTGACATCCCTAGTCGATAGTACTCATCACACCATGTGAGTAAAGATCTAGCTGTTTTTCACAGGAACGATACTTTCTGAATCCGTGTTGTCCTAGGCACAGATAACCGCAGCATTGAGTCCCGTAGATTTACAAACATTTGAACATTTACGAGTTTTGTAATGGAAATGGTACTGCCACTTGTAGATGATATGACATATGATTTCGTATCCACACACTACCAAATTGAAGAGTGTTTACTGGTGCGGAGCACTCTTATTGCATCTGAAAGTGTAAATAAACAGACTGTGGCTGAAGAGGAAGTCATTGCACAGTCAGTAGAACGAATTTCTGCGTATATCGATGTTCGAAATACAACAGTATGCCGGACATGAAGTATCCACGGGGTCCATTTGTATCATTCACTGCTCGGGAGGAGATGAAGGTAGGCAACTGGAATTTTTCAAGTGGATACTTGAAAATCGCCAAGTAATCCCATTTTCTCGTCGCTGCTGAATCCACTTTCAGGCGTGATGGCATCAGTAACACTCTAATTCACAACAGTGGCCCGAATAAAATCCACATGTAGTTGTGGAGAAACATCTTCAAGAATGCTTATCTGTAAATGTTATTGTATTGACTGCCAAGATCGCTTATATCGAAACTGTTTTATCTCATTACTAGTTTCAACAGTTCTAGCTGCCATCTTCAGATGCTCTCACTTCATGAAATTAGGAGTCATCGTCGTCGTTGAAACGGGAGTATTCTCAGGTTATAAAATATGATACCATAGACGGTCGTAAATGTGTGGTGTAGTTTGAGATACAAACAGGTGATTGCATCTTTTTTGTTACTGCATCGTCTTACAGGACCCGTTATCTGCACTTTCATGAAAGTGAGTTTCCAGCATTATAGGAAAAGATTTCTTTGGCTACAACAATGCATACTTTCTCCGAGCATGATGTGGCTGCTGCACTATATAGTCTAAAGCAGCCATCTCCAACTCGAGCACTCGGTGCTTGCGCGCCTCGGTGCTTTCCCCCCACCACTCTTGCCTCGCCGTGTCGCAGCACGTGTGTGACAGAGACAGCGCGAAAGTTTAGCATGACCACAAAAGGTTCGGATTTATGTGTAACATGTTTAATGCTTGATAGGAAGATTTTTTAAGCCTGATGGGAAACCACAATGCTTAATGTAACACTCTACCATAAATATCAAAGCGCTGTCACCACGAAAATGAACATTCCGTAACACGCGACGGGATTGTAGGAACAGACAGAAGGGAACTGATTACTAAATTAAAAGCACTGTTGTCACGATCTGAAGAGGCACGTGTTGTTTATTCTGAAAGAAAACCTAAAATATACCTTTTTTTAATTGCACTTATTGCCACACCCGGGAGTACACAGTCATTACATAAAAATTTCGAAGATAGGTTTGAAGAAACAAAAGTTCACTCAAAAGATTTTATGATTCCTCTTTCTGTGCACGCAGAGGATGTCCCATCAAGTCTCGAAATTGAGCTGTCAGAACTCCAATTTCGACAGACTGGTATTACCATTAGTCTACAGTAGTGATTTAAATTCCTTTATATAAAGGCTTTGATGAACAAGAATTCCTGAGGATTCATGTCCTTGCCCTAAAATGTGTTGCAATGTTATGAGCAACGTTCCTTTGTGAACAAATGTTTCCAATTATGAATATTAACGAAACAAAAACAAGGTCATCTTTAATGAATCGTTTTAAGCCGTATTTCCAATTGTAACCGCCAAACTATTGTATCTAATATGAAAAAATTAGTTTCTTCGATGCGATGCCAAAGATCAACAAAGAATGTTGAAAACCAGTATAAAATAAGGAGCGCAATAAAATTGTTCTTTCTCCCTATAAACAAAAATTGGTATTATCATTATTACTCGTTTTAATAAGTCACAAAGAACACGACTCTCGCCTCGCTACGCGCGTTGTCAACACGTCCCCCTGCAACCACTGCGCTGACAGCTCTGTGCCTGCCTAAGAAGTAAGAAAATCGCTTCATTGCACAGCAGCAGGAATCTGATAGGAACAATATGACAAAACCGAGCCGGCCGCGGTGGCCGAGGGACTGAGGCGCTCCAGTCACGGTCTTCACGGCCACTACGGTCGGGGGTTCGAATCCCCCCTCGGGCATGGATATTTGTGCCATCCTTAGTATAAGGTAGTTCATAAGTAGTTTGTCAGTTTAGGGACTGATGACCCCGTAGTTACGTCCCATACGCTATACAAACATTTGAACATTTGAGCCTCACGTGCCCCACACCGCCGGCGCTGCAGCAGAGCACCGCTGCCGGCCGGTGCTCGCGAAGCACCCGTGTTGGAGAGGCCTGGTCTCAAGTTAACATTTCCCGGAGGGTGGACAGTAGATACCGACACGTTCAGAAACTTCCTTGCAATTTAAAATTGTGTGCCGGAACCGGGAGTCGAACCTGGGATATTTTCCTTTCGCGGGCAAGTGCGCTACCACTGAGCTATCCTAACACGACTCACGGTCCGTCCTCATAACTTCAATTCTGCTAGTACCTCGCCTCCTACTTTCGAAACTTCACAGAAGTTCTCCTGCGAAACTTGCAAGAATAGCACTCCTGGAAGAAAGTGTATGGTGTAGACATGGCTAAGCCACAGCCAGATGTTTCCAGAATGAAAATTTCACTGTGCAGCAGAGTGTGCGCTGATATGAAACTTCCTGGCAGGTCAAAATTGTGTGCCGGAATCGGAAGTCGAACCTTGGGACGTTTTCCTCTGCCTTTGGAAAGTAGGAGGCGAGGTACTGGCAGAATTGAAGTTGTGAGGACGGACTGTGATTACTGCCGGGATAGATCAGTGGTAGAGCGCTTGCCCGCGAAGACAAAGGTTCAAGGTTCGAGTCCAGCTTCCGGCACACAATTTTAATCTGCCAGGAGGTTCCATATCAGAGCACACTCCGCTGCAGAGTGAAAGTTTCATTCTGGACCGACATGTTACTTTGGCATCGTGCAGTTGGTGGTGGAAAATTTGAGAATCAACTTTGAACATCTCCCCACCATATCCTTTCTTCCAGGAGTTCTAATCTTGCAAGGTTGGCAGGAGAGCTTTTGTGAAGTTTGGAAAGTGGGAGACGAGGTACTGGCGGAAGTAAAGTTGTGAGGCGGGATCGTGTATCGCGTCGGGATAGCTCAGTCGGTAGAGCGCTTGCCCGCTAAAGTCAAAGGTCCCAGGTTCGAGTCCCTGTTCCGGCACACAATTGTAATCTGCCACGAAGTTCATATCAGCGCACACTCCGCTGCAGTTTGATAGTTTCATCCTGGAAATGTTTGTATAGTTTATGGGACTTAACTGGCAAGCACTGTGATTGTAGCTATGTGGTAGCATACTTCTGATTTCGGTTTCTGGTGCCACATCTCCTACTCATTCTGTAACCTGTTCAAATTATTTCATATCTATCATTCTTCTTTAGTGTTAAGGTATCAAATTGTGTATGTAATTTTCTATGTTAATAAAAATATTGATTTCAGTATAGGTTGTTCAGTTAGACTTTTTAATATATTAATTTGTCACAGTTAAAATTTGAATTCAAATGGTTGCTTGAGTATTGAAGAGTTAAAGTATCTGAGATATTGATAGAATCAGTTAATTATAATTAATGTTAGTGTCTAAGGATTTTATAAGATACCAAGTTTAATGTCCTCAGAGTTAAAAAAATCAGTTCATAAAGTAAGAGAACAGTAAATTTGACAGTATAGTTATGTAGATATTTTTTGTCATATGTTTCTTGTGTATTTTGTCTTGATGTCTAAAAAGGTCTGACAAGTTCAGTGTGGCAGATTCTTGAGTGTCAGCTGTTCCCGATTCTGCCCTCTGCTCTTGGGAGGCCATACCCTTGTCACCTACTTACTGCACTGGGAACTTTCAGGATCTGGTGATGGTGAGTGTGTGGACTGTGCTGTGCCAACCCCAGACAGGACTAAGTGAGGTGCTGATGCAGCCAACCCAGCCACCGGGTCCAAGCCATCCATAGTAGGTGCTTCACTCTTACATCACCTCGACTTATGAGGGGATCGTCGAGCTGATGGAGGGGTATTGTAACGATACTGCTGGCCCCCTCATCTCAATGTTATCGTACGATACCGTCTGCCTGGTCCTCTCATCTCAATGTCATCCTACAATACCGTCTGCGTCGGATCCGGAATCGTGTGGTTCAGTAGTGATAAATGTTGCATGTGAAGGTAAAAACGTAATAGCCAGCCTAGGAATGAGTGTAGGACAGTGTCTCGGTGATACTGTGATCAAAACAAGTGATAGATTTCATTAATTAAAAGATTTGTATAAGACATTTCCAGACAGTTCTATAAACAATACGTTTGTTATCCTACATTATTTCAATAAATAGACAGACGAAGGGTACAAACTTTTGTAAAACATAAAGACATTAAAATAAATAGCATCGTATATATGTTAGGCTCATGAACAAGTTGTGATGACCAGCTAATTGTATTAATTAGTGTATTATTCGAGATTTGAATATTGTTATTCTTTGTATATATTGACTGACAAGAAATTTTGAGTATATTTTGTGAATGGCCATGACATTTGATAGTTCAATATATGTTAGGAACATGTATGATGTATTCATTAACAAATTAATTGATATTTAACATCGCACTTTGTTGTTAACAGAAAAATTGGAAATATCGTCTTAAAATACATGCGCCATCTGAAATTATTGTATGCATAGTTTTCATTCTATATTGTGATTATTTTTGTATATATGAAAAGTTTTTCTGTTATGTTTGTTAATTGTAAATCAGTATATTCTATTGTTATGAACAATGCTTAACCTAACGTCATTATTGCCGATGTTATATATTTGCCTCACCGCCTTGTGTGGGGGAGTTCGAGTTTTAGTCGTTTGTCAAGTGCACTGGAATCCATGTCACTCCGTGTTTTGAGAATGGAAGTACTACCAGCTAAGTTCTGACGTATTGAATTTGTATTGTTTTGGTGGAGAAGTTTGTTTTAAATTAAAGACGAAGTGAAAAATTGTATATATCGAGTATTTATTTCTACCACGACGCCCCAGGAGAATAATGTTGTAGCGAGCAGAACCTCCATACATCGTAATGTTAAAAAGATGAGTATCATTTGGAAGTGGTAGAATGAAACTGTAATTACTTAAAATCTATTTAAATGTTTTAACTGACATGCATCGTGGTTTCCGGAACTTAGGCTTATTTACCTGTGGGGATGGTTGAAAGGCGAAGTCTACACCGAAAAGTAAACATGCGAGCCGATTTCGTCGTTAGGATTATCAATGGTGAAGCCCTTATAAAAGAACGACCTCCGAAGAACTGCCAGTCGTGGTATTAACAGAAGTAAAAAGTGCAATGAAGTTGGTGGTGGAGAAATTGAAAATCAACTTTGAACATCTCTCCACCATATCCTTTCTTCCAGGAGTGCTAGTCTTACAAGGTTCGCAGGAGAGCTTCTGAGAAGTTTGGAAAGTGGGAGGCGAGGTACTGGCGAAAGTTGTGAGGCGGCATCGTGAGTCGTGTCGGGATAGCTCAGTCGGTAGAGCGCTTGCCCGCTAAAGGCAAAGGTCCAGGTTCGAGTCCCGGTTGCGACTCACAATTTTAATCGGCGCACACTCCACTGAGAGTGAAAGTTTCATTGTTGAAACATCCCTTAGGCTGTGGCTAAGGCATGTCTCCACCATATCTTTTCTTTTAGGAATGCTAGTCTTACAAGGTTCGCCGGTCGCGGTGGCCGAGGGGTCTGAGGCGCTCCAGTCACGGTCTGCACGGGCACTGCGGTCGGGGGTTCGAATCCCCCCTCGGGCATGGATATTTGTGTTGTCCTTAGTCTTAGGTAGTTTGTAAGTTTAGGGACTGATGACCCCGTAGTTATGTCCCATAAGGTGTACAAACATTTGAATATCTTACAAGGTTCGCAGGAGAGCTTCTGTTTGGAAGGTGGGAGGCGAGATGCGGAAGTAAAGTTGTGAGGCGGCATCGTGAGTCGTGTCGGGATAGCTCAGTTACCCCAGGCGCCGTGGCTCAGCGCGCCTGGTCATCGGGCTACACACTACCTGTAATGAAAAAGCTGAGCCAAATGATCAACTAACGACCAAGCACGAACAATGAAAAAGACTGCAGGTCATAGATATAGCTGACACAAAAAAAAAAAAAAAAAGGTTGGTAGATCGCTTGCCCGCGAAAGGCAAAGTCGCAGGTTCGAGTCCCGATTCCGGCAAAGAATTGTAATATGTCAGGGAATTTCAATTTTGAACTTTTCTTGGGCCTTTAAGTCTGGTTTTGTTACGTGCTAATCGTGGTACCTTTATACTCAATAAAAATTGGAGACATGTTATGTGGCGTTTTTATTGCAGTTTGTCTATACTACCAACTTCTAAATTATCTAGAATTCCTCCGGAAACACACCCGTATGCAGCTACTTTTCCGTATAGATGCAGCAAGAGCAGTCAGTGTCTGTTCGTTTGGACTGGTTACCTCTGCCGCCCACCACACGCCTTCTGATGGAGGTTGGGGTCGGCGCCTGTCGCGCACCTGGGCACAGAAGAGCGGCGCCGTTGACAGAGCAGAGCGGCACACGTGGGCAGGGCAGGGCAGCAGGGCGCGGCAAACACAGCGGCGCGCGCTGCACGCCGCGACACGGCACGGCCAAATATTGACCCCCGGACAACAGCCGGCCACGGCTCACGGCTCACAGCCCCCGTCTGGGTATCGGTCTGGTGGATCACGCCTAGGTACGTCGATGGGCGGAGCGGTGCCTCCTCGCTCTACTCGCGCTGTAATACTCTTGCGTGGTGCGCGCGAGTGCCAAAAATCACAGTCGGCGTGTGCTGCGCGATTTCACGATTGTTCGACGCAGAGTATCTCCGAAGACGAGGTCCTGAAATGCCTTCGTAGGTCTACCTTCTGCTTTCATTCAGTGTAAACCTGGCACTTGCTTACCTCAGGCAAAGTCCAAAGAAACTGGTACACGTATGTAAACACAGACATATGTAAACACTCGGAGGACGTCGTTGCGATCAGCAACGCATATATAGGGTGTCCTATTTATGTTGTCCACCTAAAATAACTGGTTGTCCACATGCAATTTTTTTATTTTATTTTTATTTATTTATTTTTTTTTTTATTATGGGACTCAACTACGGGGTTATCAGTCCCTATACTTACAACCTACTTAGAACTACCTAACACTAAGGACGGCACAAATATCCATCCCCCAGAGGGGGATTCGAACCCCCGACCTTAGTGGCCGTGCAGACCGTGACTGGAGCGCCTCAGTCCCCTCGGCCGGCACATGCAATGTATCAAGCACATGTTCTTTAGCTGTCAGGGGCACATCAATCAGCATGATTGTCTTATTTGGAGTTTTGTTTTGTACAAAAATATGAACATCGGCACGACTTTTTTAAACCCATTTAGTTCTAGTGTCCTATTTAGAGGACAGTACTCATCTTTATTGTACCAACACTGTTACATGCTACTATCCTGTTTACAGGGTAATCATTGTAAGAGATGCACAAATATTCGTAGGCTACTTTTGTACTGCTTGTTATTCGTGCTGTTTAAACATCTGAAATGAGAAATGACAGTTTAAAGTATCGCAAATAATTAGGTAGTACTGCTGTGAAGCTGGTAAGGTCGCAAATTCTTTATTATAGGTCACACTTCATGTATAGCGTGCCATCAAAAATGACGCGTTTAGGTTTTACCATCATCAGATTAGCATCTCTTCCGTGCCATGTACACACGTGAACAGATGTAAGAAGCTGTTTGATACCCATACAAAAGCATCTCCGAACTATGTATGAGGCCATTCTATATCGAAATTTAATCATTGCTATTTTTATGGTTAGGCTAATATTACTATGTGTTAAGAGTTTGTTTGTATGCATATGTGTGCCTGTTTTTGTTTTCCATGTGAAATATATAATATGCTTTACTTTTTTTGGTGGTGTCTACGTTATTTTTGGATTATGAAAATAACATTATTTAACTGTTTCTACCACTGTAAAAACAAGATGGCTGATGGCGTGGACGGCCGGCCGCGGTGGCCGAGGGGACTGAGGCGCTCCGGTCACGGTCTGCACGACCACTACGGTCGGTGGTTCGAATCCCCCCTCGGGCATGGATATTTGTGTTGTCCTTAGTCTTAGGTAGTTTGTAAGTTTAGGGACTGATGACCCCGTAGTTAAGTCCCATAGACTATACAAACATTTGAACAATTTTTTGATGGTGCGGACAGTTGACTGTGTTCTACATGGGAAGTTCGAAACACTGTCTGTCAGAGTGTGTGTGTATGCGTACGTGCATGTTAGTGTACTTAAGCAAGTATTTCTACAGATGTTTTATAGATGTTATTTACTTACTTTTATTTTTTTAAATATATTTTTGACGACCTTACAGCGTTCAATGAATGTAATAAGTCGCAATTTGCAATCAGTTATGGCTTCACTGTACTAGGTATAGATGGAATACCAAAGTGCGGCGAATGAAAATTTGCGCTCGGCTGGGATTCGAACTCGGGATCTTCTGCTTACTAGGCAGACAGACGCGTTGACCACTCCGCCACCTTCATTTTGTTTCAAGTATTGTAATATACTTAATCCCTTACTTCTGTTCCCATTTTGATTAAGTATGTTGTTATGATGCACTCTTCTTTCCGTCTTGTGCGGCAGAGATGCTTGGATATGGTTTGCGGTGCATCTCAAGCTGCATTTTTTTTTCTGCGACGTACTTTTGCATCGATATGAAAACAAAAATTAAATAAGTTTAAAAATAAATAGCCATCTTCTAGGCGTAAATGAAATAAAAGATAATAAATAATATACCTGAATTAAACTGTATCGTTTATTTTTTCTCTCCCGCTGTTCTATATTATTGTTCGTTTTAGATAATTTGCGTCACTTTTCTGTGACGTTCAAGCTTCTGATGTTCTATCAGCAGGTACATCCAATAACCTTCTTCATTCTTTGTTTTGTTTGTTAAAATGTAATGAATTGTCTGGCCTTTGACCCAGTTGACTGCTCTTCGTCTAGTATTAGGGAACGGTACGTCATCAGGATTAAGTACTTGTGCCGGTGTTATTGTGTTTGGTGATGTGCGGAGAATAAGTGCAAGTGTTTCCCTGAATAGAAGCCACACATCTTTCGCATCTTCACACACAAAACGATGTTCTTCGCTGTCAATTAGGTTGCAGTGTGCACAGTTTGGTTCGGCTGCCAGATGCATCTTGTGAAATTTTGAGTTGGTGGGGATTTTTCTATTGACGGCCAAGTACCACGTCGACCTCACATTGGATGATAAGTGGGCGTCAGATATGTTTGCCCATATATTGTTCCAGTTGTTGTGTTTAAACTTTGTCTCTATTTGATTACTCTGTTTGCCTTCCATCAAAGTGTTGTAGACCTCCTTTACTGTGTACATGCCTTTCTCCGGGGTTCTATGACGTATGTAGCTGTACTCCACTAGGAAGTGTTTGAGGTGGTACAGCTCGTGTGAGATGTGGTGCACGTCTATTTGTGGAGCCCTGCTAACCGGTGTGATTTCGTTCAAAAGACACTAAGGTCGTTGGTGATCGTTTCCATTGTTTATACGTTTTACTGACATACAGTTCTTGCGCTTTAAGGTATATATCCGTCAGTTTTAAACCGCCTTTGTGCGTCGGTAGCGTCAAGGTCTTATATGCAACCTTAAATATCTGACCTCTACTAACAAAATAACCAAGCGTTGCTTGCATTCTGCGTGCTATGGTTCTGGACAAGGGCAGCACTTGAACAACATAGTTGATTTTGGATGTGTTGACTAGCTGCACTTTTTGAATGGCGTTTAAATTACGCAAGCTGTGTTGTTGTATGCCTGCTCGTAATTTTGCAAGTAAAGTCCTGTAATTGAGAGCGGCTGTCCGGTGAATACTACGAGTATATTCGATTCCGAGGCATTTTATTCGTCCCACCATTTTTATTGGTCCTATGGGTCTGATCTCTATACCTCGACCAAGATTCATACACCAGATTTATTGCGGTTTCATTTAGCTCCTGACGCAAGTTCGTAAGTCGCCACAATGTCAAGTACTTTGTCCATCTCGCTTGCATCAGTCACAAGGAGTCCAACATCATCCGCGTAAGCTTGGCATGTTATCTTCTGCCCATGGATGTGTAGTCCACGAAGTTCTTCTGTCAGGCAGGTCTTAAGGGATTCAAGAGCCAGTGCGAAAAGCGTCATAGACATTGGGCACCCCTGTCGTACCGAACTCTGAACATTTATCGGGCGGCTGAGTTGGCCGTTTTTACTTATTCGTGACGTGCTATTCGTGAGTATGGTTTTCACAGTATCTATCACTGTCTGTGTAAAGTGCATGGCTTTCATAGTCCGGAAAAGGTACGAATGATTTACTTTATCGAAAGCCTTTTCAAAATCAAGCGACATCAATGCACATCTGATGTTGCAAGCTTACGGTATTGCTATGATGTCTCTGTAGTTAGTTAAGGTCTGATAGATTGCCCTATCTTTCCCCACACTTGTTTGATAAGCTCCTATCACGGTATGAATAACGGACTTGAACCTTTGCATCATGATACGGGCGAAGATCTTATAAAACTATTGAGAAATGTTATAGGTCGAAGATTCGCTATGGTTTTGCCTCCGGGTGTTTTGGGGATCAAGACCACAGTGCCTTCACATAATTCTTTTGGAAAATCATTTTTTGTGTGCATTATTTCGTTACATACGAGTGTCAGTTTAGGCGTTACTCGTTCTCGAAAGACTTCATACAACTCCGCGGGAAGCCCATCTGGACCAGGTGATTTACTCTTCGGGCTACTTGAGATAGCATCTTCGACTTCGTCTTCTGTTATCTCTGCTGCAAGCTCGCCTGCTTCTTCTGGAGTTAGTCTTCTTTGCTTCCTAGCAGTAATGGCTTGCTGTGCTGTTTCGTCTGTGGTGTAATGGCAAGTAATTTTCGAAAATGTTTGTGGATCTCTTCTCGTATTGCAGCTTGGTCTGTCAAGAGTCTCCCGTCTGAAGTTTTAAATTCTGTCAGAATTTTCCTACTCTGTCTTTTATTTTCTTGGAGAACATGGTACATCGATGTAGTTTCTTTATTTGTTGTGTTTTGTAAGCGCGTTCGTATTTGACAGGCTTCGAGATGTTGTCTCTTCAAAATTAACAGTTTCGCCTTTATTCTTTGGATCTGCCCGTAATTATTGATGATTGTGGCGTCCTGAACGTACAAGTCTCGCAGGCACTGAAAGTAAATTTCTGTCGTCTGCTTCGGCCAGGCGGCTTTTTCGCAGGAGTAGTTTTTCAGTGTCCTCCTTATTGCGAGTTTTGCGCATTGTAGCCACCAGTGCAGTGCCGTACTGTAAAGGGGGAACTTCCGTTCACATTCTGCCCAAGTTGTATACAATGCTGCACGACATCCAGGGTTCGATAGGTGTGCTACGTTAAACATCCACTGGCCTCTCGCTCTGTAGCTTCCCTGTCTCTCTAAGTTTACAGTGCATATGTACGCGATATGATCAGAGAACATAATTGGCCATAGTAAAACTGTAAAATGTGTTCCTTTAAATTGGACGTTGCATAGGTCCTGTCTATATGACTGGCAGAGTGACTGGTGATACATGTGTAGCCCGGCTTATCACCGTGTTTCAGTTCCCAAGTATCAAGCAGATTTAAGTCTCTTACGATGGTCTCCAGCTCCGGAGATTTATTAAAATTGGGCGCCTGATCTTTGGGACTTGTGAGATTACCGACCAATAGAAATATTGGTAATTAATAGCATTTGTAATTAAACAGTATGAAGTTCACTGCAAACATTCACCATGCCAATACACCAAATGTTACATAATTGTAATCTTAATAATTATGGTAGCAATGTACGCAGTTGGGTGACAACATTTATAGTTAGGCCATAGGCAGAAATTCTCCATGTTGAGATTTGCTGTGTGCTTGTAGCTGAGGGGAGGCGGCGAGCAGGCCGACGTTGGTGGCTTGTTCCAGCTTAGGATTTTCCAGGCTAGTTTCCGGTGAGGGGAGAGAGGGACAATGGCGAGTGCCAGGCGCAGTGCAGTGCACAGTGTGAAATAAAATATTCTAATACTACTTGAATTTGAAGTAATACGATGCAGTTAGGAACCTTTAAGGCCCTCATTACAAAATAGCCTGTTGACAAATAAACAATACATTAGCTGATATAGTCACATCTGGCGTAATATGTTTAATTGACAATGAAAAGTAATAAATTACCAATGAATACAAGACAGTTACACAACTAGCATGGCATGTTTGTTTATAAAAGTAATATATTAACTATTTCTCATTTTATTTTCAATTAATCTTGTGTATTTTATCTTGAAATATTCAGTTAAATCACTTATCTGTGATATAAGAAATTGCACGATTGTAATAAATAGTGAAAAGGATGTGTACACCAATATAAAAACATAAGAAATTTGTTTAATGTGTAGTGTAATTATTTTGATTTTAAGTAAAGTTCTAGAAATGTATTGGCTGAGCACTGTACGTTAGAAGTCGGTTAGAAAAGCTCACATGGGGAAGTTGATGACGTAGGGAAAAAACCCGGGCAGTTGGACTTTTGAAAATCGCGCACGCGATGGCAGGAAGTGACAAGTCGGGAGCAAGTGGGGTAGCTGGCCGGGCGGCGTCGCTCTGGATCAGTCGGCATGTGGATCTCCAGGTGGAGACTATAGACTTTATTTGGCAATTACCTAGTGTGGTTGCTCGTCGTAGACTGCACCAAGTTGTATTGAGTGCTACTGTGTGTTTTGAGTAATCAGCCGGTGGAACGAGGTCTGCATCGCACTAAAAGTGACTGTGTTCTGTTAATGTAACACGTGTTGTCGCATAGGTATGAACATAAACGGTGTTTGAGATAGGCACATGGTGTAAAAACAATTTGCGACAAATATTCATTTTGTCTGGGGGCTCACGACCTATAATTCTTTTGATAAATGTGTCGAAGTACAGACATTTCAGCCACCGGGTTCTAATATTGTGAAATAAACAACAGTAAGTGAACTTTCACGTGTTTTCAAAAATAGTTGTTAGTACACCCTTTTCTCTCATGAACTTGACTTTATTATGAATTTTTTGTTAATCATATGCAGGGAAGGAAAGCTGCGAACTTGTGATATCATCCCCTAGAAAACGAGTCAAACAGTAGCAATCACAATTCCAGTGTTTTTGCACGTTTAGGAATTTGGTTCGCAGTTGGTGGTTGTGAGTTTTTAAAAATTAATCTTTCCCTATTTAAACTCTCACCCCGAACTTCACCCTCGCATTTGGAGGCTCGTTACGGGATAAGTTCACGTTGGACTTGCTCGGACGGAGAGATTAGGGGGTGTATAGGACAGTGAACAGTTACGAACAGTTGAAAACAGGTGCGCGGACGCGACGGACAATTTCAAGTGTGTGTGGCGGCTAGCAGCAGAGAGCGGGATAAATTCACACTGGTCTTGCTCGGACAGAGAGGTTGGGTGTGCTTAGGAAAGTGATAGTGGACAAAACAGTTAGCATAATCGTGGACGGTACGCGAACGCGTCGCGCGGTTAACGACGGTTTGTGGCTGGCAGAGTTCGGGCGTGGGCATCCGTAACCGGCGATCGACGACGCATCGGCAGCAGTGAGCGGCGGCGCGCGGGATCCACGCACTCAACTTTCATCGTCTGCAACGGACAGCAGTGGTCGTGGGGACTTCGCAAGTCGCCAACGGAACGTCGGGACCCAGCAGCTTCTATTCTACAAAGGACAAGGGATGCAATGAGGACATATTCCAGTCACAGCTTCTACAACAGACGGCAGCGAGCGTTGGGGACGTCGCAGCTCGGTGCAGCAACTTCTGGATTAAAAGATAAATAAAGCAGCTGGCTCTATAAATTCTTGTGTGTTAATCAAGCTTTCTTGTGGTACCAAATCATGGATCAGGTTTTTAAAAAGTCGCCAAGTGACGTAGATTCAGAGAGTAGCGTACCAGAAAGTCCAGAGAGGGTAAATCCTGGGGGAATGTTGTTGACACCAGAGATCACTGCAGCCATGTTAGCGAGTTTTAGCTCAAATTAAGAATCAAAAATAGAAAACTCAAACTCAAATTTAGCATCAAATTTAGAATCAAAAATAGAAAATTCAAACTCAAATTTAGAATAAAAAATAAGATCAGAAATAGAAACTGTAAAATCAGAATTGAAAGCAGACTTTAAGGCAGACATTGTGGCACTACAAAATTCAATGTTTGCATTAAAGGCAGAAATAATCACAGACATTGACAAAAAGATAGGAAGTCTAACAGAACGGTTTGAAAATAGGGAACAGGAGATACATGCCAGAATTGGTGCTATTGAGACTGAGGTAGGAGGCAAGTTAGATGATGTGAAACAAATATGTGATCACAGGAATGAGGGCACTATGCAGGTGTTGGCTGAGGTTGACAAGAGGATGGTGGCAGGTATTGAGGAAACAAAAACTTTGTTGTCAGGAAAATTAGAGAATACAGAATGTAACTTTAGGAAAAAGATAGAACAAGTAGTGACAGTAAACAATACTGAGATTGAGAAGGTGAACACTAGAATAAATAATCTAGGATTGTGTACTACATCAGGAAACACTAATTGATCCATGGTGCAGACACCTAATGGCAAAAAGTTTTCAGGAGTGGGTAATTATCATCCAGTAGATTTTTTGGCTGCATGCAAGGACCAATTTGTGCCTGGTATGTCAGACCTGTGTAAAGTGAAGTTAGCAAAGGGAATGCTTGACTGTTCTGCTCAAACTTGGACAAATCTGTGTGCTGATAAATTTGTTACTTTTGAGGTGTTTGAAAAATTGTTTTTAAATAAGTATTGGGGGGAGGCCAAGCAAGCTAAGATACAAAATGAATTCTTGATGGGCCAAACTATGTGAAAGGGAAACAGAGCACGAAGGAATTTTGTCAGGAGGAACTTGAGAAACTAGTGCATTTAGATACACCTTTTTGTATTTAGCAGTAATTTCCACTTTGTGTAGGATGTTACCTGCAGATTTGCATTGGCAGTTAATTCACCATCCCACAGATTCAGCTGAGAATTTCATTAGATTTGTAGAAAAGATAGACCAGGGTTTAGTTATGGAACGACAGCTCAGGGGAACACAGCATGTGAACCACAATGAAAACAGAGGCAGTAGAAATGTGGGTCACAATCAGGGAAACCACAATTGAGAGAGGAATTTAAATGAAAATTGGAGAGGTAACAATAACAGAGGTGACAACTGGGATAATAGAAGCCAGAGGGAAACATGGGAAAATGGTAGGAGAAATCAAAGGCAGGAAGGTGGAAATAGGAATGGGGATAACAGAAGAAGAGAAAATCAGAGACAGAATCAGGGAAACCAAGATTTGTTCCAAATGAGGCCCGTTTTGGGACAAGGAGCTATTCTAATAACAGGACCAGAAGATGGGATAACAGGGGATCTAATGACCATAATTACAGTAGGAATGGAGATGGGGAGAGAAGGGAGGAAAAACTCATTCAATCTGACATCCGTTATTGATTTTCCTACTCGGGTAGTAAAGGACAGCAGTACATTGATAGATAACTTTTTTATAGACCAAGATAAGTTTAACAACATAAATGCTTGTCCCATTGATAATGGTCTTTCTGATCATGGTGCACAGCTAGTAACAGTATATGAAATAGCTCCGTTCAGTAATTCGAAACTGTCCACCAGAATAGTGCACTCGATTAATGACTTAACAACTAAAAATTTCAAAGAAAGTCTACAGCAGTTAGACTGGGATGAGGTTTACAAGGAACCTGATGTTAATTTAAAATATAATTTATTTCACGATACATTTGTAAGGGTATTTGATAACTGTTTCCCCAAGAAATTAGTAAAATTTAATTCTAAGAAACCATGCAAAAAACCATGGCTTACTAAAGGAATAAAAATATCGTGTAACCGAAAAAGGGAACTATATCTGTCCGCAAGAAAGAGTAATAACCCAGAAACAATAAAATATTATAAAAGCTACTGTGCTACATTAAGAAAAGTTATTAAAAAATCAAGAAGCATGTGCATCATGTCTGAGATTAGCTCCTCTGATAATAAAATTAAAACAATTTGGAATATTATTAAAAGGGAGACAGGGCAACCAAGAGCAGAGGAAGAGGGTATTACCATCAAAACAAATGAAAACTTTATCAACAAAAAGTCAGAAGTTGAAAACATTTTTAATGATTACTTTTTAAATGTTGTGGAGAAAATAGGATCTAAATGTTCATTAGAAGGAGCAAGGCAATTAATGGAAGAGGCCATACCCACACAATTTGATACAATTGAAATTCCACCCACCTCACCTTCAGAAATTAGGAAAATAATAAACTCTCTCAAGAGTAAACGGTCATATGGAATTGATGGCATTTCCAGCAGGGTATTAAAAACTTTTTCCCAGGAGATAAGTAGGATTCTCAGTCATATTTGTAATAGCTCATTAAAGCAGGGTATTTTCCCAGATAGACTGAAATATGCTATCGTTCAACCTTTGCATAAAAAAGGGGATACATACGATGTCAACAACTACCGGCCCATCTCACTTCTGACAGCTTTATCAAAGATTTTTGAAAAAGTTATGTATTCTCGAGTTGCTTCACATATTAGTATAAATAAAGTTCTAACAAAATGTCAGTTTGGTTTTCAAAAAAGCTTTTCAACTGAAAATGCTATATACACCTTCACTGATGAAATATTAAATGCTCTGAATAACCGGACACCACCAGTAGGGATTTTTTGTGATCTTTCAAAGGCTTTTGATTGTGTAAATCATGGGATTCTTCTAGATAAGCGTAAGTATTGTGGTATGAGTGGGACAGTGCACAAATGGTTTAAATCATACTTAACTGGAAGAGTGCAGAAAGTTGAAATAAGCAGTTCACATGATGTAGATGAGACAATTAATTCTTCTAACTGAGGAGTTATTAAAAATGGGGTCCCACAAGGTTCGGTCTTGGGTCCTTTGCTGTTCTTAATATATATTAATGACTTGCCATTCTACATACATGAAGATGCTAAGCTAGTACTTTTTGCTGATGATACAAGTATAACTATCACACCTGACAAACAGGAATTAACTGATGAAATTGTAAATGATATCTTCCAGAAAGTTATTAAGTGGTTCTCTACAAATGGACTCTCATTAAACTTTGATAAAATCCAGTATATACAGTTTCATACAGTAAATGGCATGACACCATTAATAAATTTAGACTTTGAACATAAATCTGTAGCTAAGGTAGAATACTCAAAATTTTTAGGTGTTTGCATTGACGAGGGACTGAATTGGAAGAAACATATTGAAGATCTCCTGAAACGTCTGAGTTCAGCAACTTATGCTATCAGAGTCATTGCAAAATTTGGTGATATAAATCTCAGTAAATTAGCTTACTACGCCTATTTTCATTCACTGCTTTCATATGGGATCATATTCTGGGGCAATTCAACATTGAGTAAAAAAATATTCATTGCACAAAAGCGTGTAATCAGAATAATTGCTGGAGCCCACCCAAGAGCATCCTGCAGACATTTATTTAGGGATCTAGGGATACTCACTGTAGCTTCACAATATATATATTCACTCATGAAATTTGTTATTAACAATCCGACTCAATTCAAAAGTAATAGCAGTGTGCATAGCTACGACACTAGGAGAAAGGATGATATTCACTATTCAAGGTTAAATCTAACTTTGGCTCAAAAAGGGGTGAATTATGCTGCCACAAAAGTCTTTGGTCACTTACCAAGTAGCATCAAAAGTCTGACAGATAGCCAACTAGTATTTAAAAAGAAATTAAAGGAATTTCTGAATGGCAACTCCTTCTACAATGTAGATGAATTTTTAGATAAAACATAAAAAAATATATATAAAAATAAATTAAAAAAAATTACAAAAAAATTCTTAAAATATAGATTGTCAAGTATAGACAAAATTTACTAAACTGACACGTTCCACATCATTACGAAATGTCGTATACATGATCTAAGGAACAAGTATTAATCTAATCTAATCTAATCTATGTCACATGGACAGAGATGATGATAGGAAAGAGAAAGTAGAAGTTCACAAGGGCAAGGATAAAGAAAAGAGGGAAGAAAACATAAATAGAGTAAACAAGGAAAGGGAGAAAAGAGAGGAAAGTATGTGTCAGATGGATGCTGTTATAGGAAGTGAGGAAATTTTTGGGGATTGGTTCATGCAACATGACAAAAGAAAGGCAAACAGGAGGAGAAAGGATAGGAATGAAGACAGTAAAGGGGAATATGATGTGCGAAAGTTATTTGATAATAACATTAAAGAGGATAAAAACAGTGTTGGGTTAGCCATAGTTTTGGATAGGTCAGAGGCACAAGTGTTGATTGAATGTGAAAGTGTGAATGTAAATATTGATGGTACTGGAGCCAGCATAGATGTTGTGGAATGTATGAATGAGAGTGAATGTTTTTCTAAATTAAATGTAAATAAATGTGGTCCAGTAGAGACAATAAATTACACTGGACCTACTGTAAATGTTAATATAAATGTCAAGATCTCTGAGGAAGGCCAAGTTGAAAGTGTAGATGCACAAACCAGAAATTTAATTGGGAAAATAAACTGGATTAGGAAGTGGGCACCAGATGATTGGCTATTCACAATATGATTACTTGGACAAACTAGGCAAACAATATAATAGGGACCAGACTTATTACAATGTGTTGAAAGAATTTGTGAATGGGGACAATGAGTGTGATCAATTAAGAGGATTAGGCATGTGTACCCTAGACGAGTGTCACGATGAGATAAGTGAGGGACTGAGAGTTGTACAGGAGGGGTTAGGTGATGAGGAGGAGAAAATACAATTTTTTATGATTCATAATAATGAACAGTGTCATAAAATGGATGGGTTAAAGTCAGGTTGGGTTAATAAAGAAGTACATAAGTATGGGCAAGATGATTGGATCCAATTCCTCAAATATTTAAAAACAGTAGAGCAAGTGGCATGGGAAAAAGAAAATTATGCTTTTGCAAGAAAAATAGGGGTGTTAAATGCAGGGAACTCAGAATCTGAAGTAATCATTGAGGAGGAACTGTTTATTCAAGATTTATTGGTGATGAAAGGTCTATGTTTAAATCTAGTGTTAGGAAGTGATTTTCTGTGCAAATATGAAGCTCAGTTGGAATATAAGGATAAAGTGCTAGAATTAAGTCTGGAGGGATGCATGAAGAGGGTGAAATTCAAAAATTATGTAAATGATAAAGTTTTAATGGCATGTTTACACAAGCCACTGCCATAAACCACTATAAATCATGAAGTATGAGATCCAGAGCGGTGTACATAGTAGTTTAAGAATTTGTGTATATTTATTCTCTAGCCTGTGTTAGTATTTATGTATGTGTTTAGATTTTAGCATTGGGACCACGTTTACATGCTTTTTTTAAATGTATTCTTTTTCTTGTTGTTGTTTGTGTTAAAACATGTGCTTCTATCAGATTTGCAGTTCAACAGTGGTACATGAGGTAAATATGTATATGTGTTGGTGAAAGGTGCAATTGTTGCCAGGACGCATTCCTGAAACAGCAGCTGAGAGGGATAGTGTGTTTATTGTGTCATCATAATTTATGTATGAGTAGTGAAACTATTTAGTTAGGTAATTCTATGAATGATAATTAAATTATTTTTATTTTTGTTTATGTATACTAATCTGGAATCAGGACTAGAGGACACATATATATATATATATATATATAAATAATATAGTGAGGACAGTTACAACTCACCGCAAAGACGTGGCGACGAGATGCGACAGGCACATACAAAAGACACACACATACAACACATTCAGCTATCGGCCATGGCCTTCCTCAGAAATAGAGCACTCACGCAATCACACAGGCACACAACACAGTCATACAACCATCACCTCCGACTGCCACACTTCGAATTCGAAGTGTGGCAGTCGGAGGTGATGGTTGTATGACTGTGTTGTGTGCCTGTGTGATTGCGTGAGTGCTCTATTTCTGAGGAAGGCCATGGCCGATAGCTGAATGTGTTGTATGTGTGTGTCTTTTGTATGTGCCTGTCGCATCTCGTCGCCACGTCTTTGCGGTGAGTTGTAACTGTCCTCACTATATTATTTATTCCAACCTGGACTTTCCATTATTATATATATATATATATATATATATATATATATATATATATATATATATATATATATATATTGTTTTCAATTGATGCTCACAGGCTGCAGGAGTTGTAGTTACTGTGAAGTATAGACGTGCTAGGAGTAACTTAGGATAGTATGGGCCAATTAAAGCTCACACCAGCAAAAATAATTTTTTTGGTGCGAGGGGGTAGGATTTGTATTTATGCTTGTAGGTGTCGTTTTGATAGAAGAGAAAAATTCTCTATGATAACATTCGTTTGGTAGTATTATTTGAGCTTTAAGATATATTTTTGACACAGGCAGGTTGTTGATGTTATATTTGATGGAGTAATACTCCAAGTAGGCCACATATTCTCTTGTCTGTTTCATCTGAAGCTATGGCTGATGAGAGTGCAGGCATGGTGGTTTGGGTTGATCTGATAATGACCAACACAAGCCACTTTGAGTTCTTAATTCTGTTGATTTGCATGTTACTGTACATGTCTCAATGCTTAGTTTCAATTGCACCAAGTCTGGATGGCAGAGGGATGGGATACAAATCGAACCGAATCCTGGTGTCCAGACAAACTTTTGTCTATGTTGACTCATGAGTGCCTTCTGCTCTCCCTGTTCCGTGTAGGGTGCATATGACGTGTGTGAACAAGAACGCTTGATCCAGTGCCTTGAATCTAAGCTGCAACAGCGTGTTGGTTGAAATGAGAGAGACATAGGACCATATACCATGGACCAGAGTTGCTGCAACGATGACTCTGGGGTTCTCAGTGTCAAAGTGGTGAGAGATTTCCTTTAAACAAATGGAGTGTACACCGTCAAAAGTTTTTATAGTGATAATTCTAGTTTTTCCATGTAGAACAAGGTCCTCTAGAGACTAAAGGTTAATACTATTATAAATTTGGAGCCAATTCTGTATATAAACAACAGGCACACTTAAATTTCATGGATGTAATTAGTTATAAGGATTCTTTTCTTAAAAATATGCACACACTATAAGTGGTCTTAATGGTACAAATATTGGGAAATTTTCTCACTGCCCTGTTTATTTTTATTTATTTATTTATTTTGCATTAGTTGAGGTCATAATTGGTATAGTGTTTGATCCAATCCGATTCAATAATTTTGTAATTTTAAATTTTGCTCATTTGAATGTATTAATTTTGGTGCTACTTGCGCCATCCTGCACATGGTTTTGATGCCGCAAGTGGGGGTATTGTGAGATTACCGCCCAATAGAAATATTGGTAATTAATAGCATTTGTAATTAAACAGTATGAAGTTCACTGCAAACATTGACCATGCGAATGCACCAAATGTTACACAAGTGTAATCTTAATAATTATGGTAGCAATGTATGTACTCAGTTGGGTGACAACATTTATAGTTAGGCCATAGACATAAATGCTCCATGTTGAGATTTGCTGTGTGCTTGTAGCTGAGGGGAGGCGGCGAGCGCGAGGGTAGGAAGTGACGAGTCGGGAGCAAGTTGGGTAGCTGGCCGGGCGGCGTCGCTCTGGATCAGTCGGCATGTGGATCTCCAGGTGGAGACTATAGACTTTATTTGGCAATTACCAAGTGTGGTTGCTCGTCGTAGACTGCACCAAGTTGTATTGAGTGCTACTGTGTGTTTTGAGTAATCAGCCGGTGGAACGAGGTCTGCATCGCACTATAAGTGACTGTGTTCTGTTAATGTAACACGTGTCGTCGCATAGGCATGAACATAAACGGTGTTTGAGATAGGCACATGGTGTGAAAATAATTTGCGACAAATATTCATTTTGTCTGGGGACTCACGAGCTATAATTCTTTTGATAAATGTGTCGATGTACAGACGTATCAGCCACCGGGTTCTAATATTGTGAAGTAAACAACAGTAAGTGAACTTTCACGTGTTGTCAAAAATAGTAGTTAGTACACCCTTTTCTCTCCTGAACTTGACTTTATTATGAATTTTTTTGTTAATCATATGCAGGGAAGGAAAGCTGCGAACATGTGATATCATCCCCTAGAAAACGAGTCAAACAGTAGCAATCACAATTCCAGTGTTTTTGCACGTTTAGGAATTTGGTTCGCAGTTGGTGGTTGTGAGTTTTTAAAAATTAAACTTTCCCTAATTTAAACTCTCACCCCGACCTTCACACTCGCAGACTCAGTACGCAATTGAAGTCGCCAGCGAATATTGTTTGTTCAGATCGGACAGTAAAAAGTGGTACTATGTCCTCCTTGAAAACTTCGGCTCTGCGGCGCTTGTTCCCAGTTCCTGAGGGGGCATATACGTTAATCAGCATAGTATTATTTATTGTGGCAGCTATGCCTCTACTGTTCGGCAGTTTCTCCACTTTTGTAAGTATGATACCTTCCTTAGCCGCAATCGCCGTACCGAGGTCATTGCCATTACCAGAATTAATAATAGCGTTGTAGCCAGCGATGTTGTCCAAACAGATGTCCGTTACTTCTTGCAGCCAAAGGATGTCAACATCGGCGGCGTACAGAAAGTCTTGGAGGTTCTTCAGATTGAAAGTGCTGCTAATTTTATTAATATTCAAGGTCGCAATTCTGTACGCCTGCGAGGTCGTCATGTTGACTGTACCACTGAAGTAGTTATACTGCCTACCAGACAAGGTGGATATGTCTCCATTTAAAAGAAGTCTGCATCGTCACCTGCCATATTAGCGTCTTCGGCGATATTTTGTCGATCGGTGGTCACTTCATGTCGGTGTTCGGGTGCTGTCTGTCCTGTTTCTCAGTCATCTCTGCAACTTGGCTGTGCTCCTCAGCATCGTCCGCCCACTGTCTGCGATACACATGGAGGGTCCTTCTGACTTGCTGTGCCTTTGTCAGTTGTCTTGGCATCACTTTCAGGGGTGTGTTGTCCTCGATCCGGTTCAGTGTCCTCAGTTCTTGACTTCTTTGTTATTGTAGTTCGGTCGTCCGGAAGCGCTCCTTGAGCTGTGTTCGCCATTTCTTGACCTATCCGCTTCGCTTTATCACGCAGTGGCGGCGCAAGTTGTTCTGCTCCCTGACGAGCTTTGCGACGCTTCTTCCGGGACTTGGGTGAAGTCACTGTGGACTGCAGGTCGCCATTCTCAGACGTCTCAACCGTGTCATCTTTGCACTGCCCCTCTTCTTCGTGTGACTGAAACGTGCCTTCTTCTGCCGTCTTAATTTGGTCACCTTCTGCATGAGCACTGGTTCCTGCTTCTTGAGAAGTAACTGGACCCATAGCTTCTGTGCGACCTTTTCAGCTGGACATTATGTATACTTAGTTGCCGCTCTTTCTATGCATGTGTCTGGGGCAACGTCTCCGCGGGTTGCGGCGGCGTACGTCACGGGTAACGTGGTTATGTGACTAGGCTGCTCTCGCTCGCCAGTCGGCAGTTGCGTCACATGCCTCTGCATACACTGAGCGCGGACGTGGGTAGTCGAGCCACAACCTGGACAAGTTCTCGGTCGCCCATCGTAAATAATTATCGCTCTGTATACACATATCGTGAGATAAGAGGGAATATGTTTCAACATGTCAATTTTAATCTGTCCAACACCATTGAGAACGGGATATTTGTGCAAAGTAGACCACTTCTCTGCAACATTGGTGATAATCGTGCCATATTCCCGCAGTTTCTCATTAATCTCCTCTTCTGTTACTTCAAAGGGGAGCTCAAAAATACGGACCGTCCGTGTCCCCATGCCTGCACGCCTGTCCCCCTGTATGTCCATCTGAGTGTTTAAATCTCGCTACTCCACCACAAGATCTCACAATTTCATCGCACTTGTCAGCAGTTGATAACTTCAAGTGAACTGTCGAGCTAACGATCGACAAGTTAATTCCAATCAATTCGTCCACCTTGATCTTAAAGTTATTTTCTATAAATGCCTCAACTTCAAATGTTCAAATGTTTGTATAGTCTATGGGACTCAACTACGGGGTCATCAGTCCCTAAACTTACAAAACTACTTATGAACTACTTACGGACTAGGACGGCACAAATATCCATGCCCGAGGGGGGATTCGAACCACCGACCGTACTGGCCGTGCAGACCGTGACTGGAGCGCCTTAGTCTCCTCGGGCCCTCTTGGAAAGATTTTGGTCGAGCATATTTCGGGTCAAAAACTATCTTCAAAGTTTTTTGTCTCAGTTTCTCTACTGTAGTTGTCTGTTCCATTATGTCATTCTACAAATATTACTTCCTATACAACGAGAAACGCTGAAAGCGTACACTCGCCACACCGCGCTCGGCTGCCCGCAGCGACGACGTAAACACCACACGGCCGCTCCGACGTCCGCTGCTTAGGGCCGCCGCTGGCGGAATGTGCCGAAGACACAGTGACCAGCCTCGCCGCAGAGGACTCTTCCCTGCACGTCTCCCGCCATACTCAAATCTCCATTCGCCACGCTGTCTCTTTCCTATTACCACACCCTATTTGTTCTGTAATGCTCGCAGCCTGAAACCTGTAGTCCAGCATCAGGGAGAACAGACTGTGAGGTATCGAGATACAATTAATTGTCGTCAGGAGCCCAGCCTCGGCTTGTATACAATTATATATTTTTGACGACGTTACAGCATTCAATGAATGAAATAAATCGCAGGACTCAAATTTTCATTCCCCGCTCTTTGATATTCTATCTGACCTGGTACAGTGACGCCATGGCTGATTGAAAATTGCGATTTATTTCATTTTTTATTTAATTGTATTTGTTTTAGTTTACTTATTTATTTTACATTTTATTTAATGTGTATGAGGTGGGCTTATGGACTAGTATTGTCTGAGAGTTCTTTGATGACTGAGAATATAGTCGCATTACATAGACCTATGAACTCATTTATTACCTTGAAGATGAAGCCGAAGCAATGAATTAAAATTTGTGATGCGGCTGGAAATCGAAACCCGGACCTCCATGCTTACTAGGCAGACGCCTTACCGTTAGACCACCGCACCAAATTTTAATTCATTGCTTCGTCTTCATCTTCAAATGTCATGGACATATTTGAGACAAAAAACCGTCTCAGGGTTTCTTAATTTATATTTAAAATTTCATTCATTACCTTCAACTATGGCTTTATGCATTTGGTAGTTTTCCTCAGTTATTGGATTTTGTAGGGGAGGGGGACTGTTACTACATTTGAGGATTTTCTGTGTTGATGTCTGTTGGAAATGTATTTCATGTCCATTTGGCTTTTGGCAACTATACGGTGACTACTATTACTTTTCAGTGTTGTGTGGTGTTCTGTGTATCTCGTATTGATCTCTGGTGTTCTGTGTATCTCGTGTTGAAATTTTCTACTTGCCTGTCCGATATAAACGTATTTTTAGTCATAGCATATCACTTTGTAAATACCAGATGTTTAGTGTTTGTCTGTAGTTGCATTGGTTGTTCTTGTTTTTATATGTTTTCTGTTGTTAGTTTTGTGGGCTATTTTCATTCTTTTTTTTTTAAATATATTGCCTAGTGTTTGTGGAGGGGTGCTATTGGTAAGGCGACGAGTTACACATTAACAGATAGCTTTCAAAAATTTAGTAACAAGTGAAACTTCATTACTCAACTTTGTGTGTTAGAGAAGTACAATCATTCCAGGCTCGTAATATTAAAATCCAGTCAAACTGAATTGACACTTCAAAAATTATTTTCAGAGACCTTAATACATGCACAAACATTGAGGCACTGTAAAGTATTGCATCAAATGAGGAACTTGGATGTTGCGGTGTGTGTAATAAGACTGGGTTTGCCTATTATGTATTCCTACCTCGATATGAACGTCTATGCAGCAACACTTTCTAAACATCGACTCTGGTCCTTGCAGAATGGTTTTCTAACGTCTGCATAAACTATAGCCCTGGGGCGATACACAGAGCTTCGATATTTAACAGGTGTTAATAACTTCAACCTAATATATCACCAATTCAAACACCTAAAGACATAAATCGTAGAGGGTTCTACTCAAATAAGAACAGGGCTTAACGACACACGATTTAAAAAAATATAAAACGGATGTAATCATGCACATCTTGAATACAAAATGTATTCTTGTTTAACAATGGTGGCCTAGAATCTGGCAAAAGAGATGGGCAAGGTGTGGATCTACTGTGTTGCCCCTTCAGAAGAGGAATGCAAACATAGCTCAAGCGATTCTCTCCAATGTTTCGCTTCCTACACAAATACGACTACTAAACTATAACAGAGAGAAGCTCAGTTTGTAGGAGTACTGATTCCGCCAACCAAAGTGATCGAATTACATTTAATCATGACACTACGAACGGTAAATAATTCACCTAAAATAGTTGATGCACTGTGAGGCTATCGGGCCTACCGCAATTAGCACGCTGAACTTTAGGTTCAGACGACGGCTTCCCTGCGAAGTGAAGCGTCCAACAAGAATTTTACTCAAGCTAGACTCTCTACGTCTACATCTGGTGAAACTGCGCCGCCTTCGGCGTCTCTAGGAAGAGGCCTTTTGGCTCAATGTGAGCGTTCTCCATGCACTCCTCGCGGTGTCAGTACCACAATTCCTTATAGACAATGTGCATGTTGTTGCGAAAAGCAAGGTCAATCACCCTCGTTCTTGGAATAATACGAACCACAATTGTCTGGAACCAATCGTACTACACCTTAGCTCCTAAAGCTTCTACACCTCCCCACATTAGCTGACTTTATTTGATCCCAGCCAGCCGGCCGCGGTGGCCGAGGGGACTGAGGCGCTTCAGCCACGGTCTGCACGGCCACTACGGTCGGGGGTTCGAATCCCCCCTCGGGCATGGATATTTGTGCCGTCCTTAGGATAAGGTAGTAGATAAGTAGTTTGTAAGTTTAGGGACTGATGACCCTGTAGTTAAGTCCCATAAGAAAAAAAAAAAAAAAAAAAAAGATCCCAGCCAACGAACATCAGAGTTTGCCGAGCCCTTCTACAGCGGGGCCGCACCCAAAACTGGCCCTCGGGCGGGCACTGCTTAAAGCCTGTTTTAGGTGACATACTTTCTCGTCAAAATCGAAAAAAAAAAATAGACTACTAGAAATGCGTGCAACTGTCGTGCCTGCATCTAAATCAGCCACGTACACGTTGAAGGGCCGTGGATGTATCACCTGTTTTAACTGCTTTTTTAACTTTTAATGTAACTAGTGACATGTATTAAACAGAGGATAATGTACAAGATTTTTATCAGCCATTTGTAACTTGCATTGTGTTATCATGGTTTGAAAAAGGCTAACGGCATGATAATGGACGGTAGAGTCCGAAACTATTCAGTCACTTAGAAATTGTGCAACTGTGACGGACAAAATAAATTGTTTTACAAAATATTCCCAGTTGCTAATCCTAAGCAATCTTTACGATGAATGTTCGTGAGATCTGTTTTCGTTTGTTGAAGAAATATATGGAATATATTTTATACTGAAATGGAAATCATGGACTTTTTGGTACGACGTATTTGTTATCTGAAAATGTTGAAACTATCAGAAGATAATTTTGGTCTTTTATTTTTTCTGGAACAGTTTAGATAATAATAATACGCAAGATAATTTTACAATCTTTGATTTTTCTCATCAGCCAAGATCATTTATTTATTTTTAATCACTATTTCAGATGATAGCTTCATTTAGTTTTTTTTTTTAATTTAAGGCTAGTAATTTTTATAATTGTTGCACCATGATAAATGACAACATTATTCAGTTATTTAAAAAAAATTTTATTCTTTTTTCTGCGTATTCAGCATTTTCATAGGTTTTATAGTCATTCGTGAACTACATAATAAATTTTTCCAGCATTATTAGCAAACAATGTTATGGTGTGAGCTTAAACAGTAGCGGTAGGGTAGATACAGGTTTTGCCTGCGCTAGACATAACTAATACGAAATCCAATTTGTTAAAGCACTACTTGAAACGTAGCTGCTATAAACAGAGAAAGCTGAGTAAAATTAAATTTTATTCGTGACTGGTATTTCGAGTAGAGAGGCAGATTACGGTGTGTCTGTTAACCTTTTTGCACGCACTTATTATCCACATTTGTAATACAACAATTACTTCTAAAATCGCAATAGAATCCATTCAGAGTCCGTCTTCCATTTGTAATCTAAACCTTGATCTTCGCGTTAAATAATTAACGAAAATCATAATTGTCAGCTTACGCGTTTCCACTCTATGCTATATCCGTGCATGCTACTCTGTCAGTTAGGTACTATTAGAAATTGCCTTTCATTCCACCCATGATCACATTTATACTCGGAATCACAGTCGTGTTAAATAATAGTCTGCATTCTGTTTAAGTTATACACTATTTTTTCTCTAATTAACGAATCCTACTTTGAGCTACAACCGGACTTGTCATTCATTGTGATTGTTATTTAACCAGACTGATATTCTGCATAGTTAATTGCACTAACAGGCCCATACATATTGCAGTCAGTCGATGGCAGGCTGATTGATCATAATATTTACTCTTCCTTTAATCACAGACATTCAGATCAGTTTTTATATTCACAGTGCTGTACCACTGTAGTTAGTCACTGTTGCATCTATACACAAACACATGACCATTCACATACACACGTCCTATAGTTTCTGGACATAATTTAATGTAATATAAATATATTTTATTTAAACATTTCTGTTTCAGCTTTCTGACTGTGTTCTGTGTAGCGTAGCAGTCCGACGAAGCGGTGCTGTCTGTCCTGATCGCAGTACGCTATCTGAATCTATGAACACCGTGTGCTGGATCGATGCTCACAGTCTCAGAGGAACCAGGTTCTAAACTGCAAGACATACCCAGGGGCAGATATAGACTCTGACCATAACTTATTAGTCATGAACTGTAGGCTGAAACTGAAAAAACTGCAGAAAGGTAGGAAAATAAGGAGATGGGACTTAGATAAATTGAAGGAAAATGAAGTTCTGGAGAATTTCAGAGGGAGATTTAGGCAACAATTGACAGAAACAGGGGGAAATAAAACAGTAGAAGAGGAATGGGTAGCATTGAGAGATGAAATAGTGAAGGCAGCAGAGGACAAAATAGGTAGGAAGGCAAGACCAACAAAAAATCCTTGGATATCACATGAAATACTAAATTTAATTGATGAAAGAAGAAAAATTAAAAATGCAGTAAATGAAACAGGCAAAATGGAGTACAGACAACTAAAAAATGAGATTGACAGGAAGTGCAAAATGGCTAAGCAGGAGTGGCTAGAAGCCAAATGCAAATCTGTAGAAGAATGTATAAGAAGGGGAAAAGTAGATGCCGCCTACAGGAAAATAAAAGAGACATTTGGGGACAAGAAAAGCAACTCTACGAATATCAAGAGCTCGGATGGGAAACCAGTTCTCAGCAAAGAAGGGAAAGCTGAAAGGTGGAAAGAGTACATAGAGCAGCTCTACAAAGGAAATGAACTTAGAGACGATGTCGTAGGAAGGTAAGAGGAAGTAGATCAAGATGAAATAGGAGATACTATACTGAGAGATGAATTTGACAGAGCCTTGAAAGACCTAGGTCGGAACAAGGCCCCAGGAGTAGATGACATACCCGCAGAGCTATTAAAGTATCTGGGAGAGCCAGCCATGACAAGACTATTTGAACTGGTGTGTAGGATGTATGAGACAGGCGAAATACCCTCAGACTTTAAGAAAATGTAATAATCCCCATTCCAAAGAAATCAGGCGCAGACAGGTGTGAAAATTACAGAACCATCAGTTTGATAAGTCATGGTTGCAAAATTTTAACACGAATTATCTACAGGAGAATGGAAAAGCTGGTAGAAGCTGATCTCGGGGAAGATCAGTTTGGATTCAGGAGGAACGTAGGAACCCGGGAGGCAATACTCACTTTACGTCTTATCTTAGAAGATAGATTAAGGAAAGGCAAACCTACATTTTTAGCTTTTGTAGATTTGGAGAAAGCATTTGACAATGTTAACTGGAATACACTCTTTCAAATCCTGAAGTCAGCAGGAGTAAAATATAGGGAAAGGAGAGTTATTTACAACTTGTACAAAAGCCAGACTGCAGTTATTAGACTCGAAGGGCATGAAAGGGAAGCATCAGTTGGGAAGGGAGTAAGACAGGGTTGTAGCCTTTCTCCCATGTTATTCAATTTGTACATCGAGCAGGCGGTGAAGGAAAGCAAGGAAAAATTTGGAATAGGGGTTAAAGTTCAGGGGGAAGAAATAAAAACATTGCGTTTTGCTGATGACATTGTAATTCTATCAGAGACAGCAAAGGACCTGGAAGAGCAGTTGAATGGAATGGACAGTGTGTTGAAGAGAGCGTATAAAATGAACATCAACAAGAGCAAAACAAAGATAATGGAATGCGGTCTTAGAAAATCAGGTGATGCTGAAGGAATTAGATTAGGGAACGAAACAATGAAGGTGGTAGATGAGGTTTGTTACTTGGGTAGTAAAATTACATGCGATGGTCGTAGTACAGAGGATACAAAATGCAGAATGGCAATGGGAAGAAAAGCATTTTTGAAAAAGAGAAATTTGCTAACATCGAATATTAATTTAAGTGTAAGGAAGTCTTTTCTGAAGGCATTTGTGTGGAGTGTTGCCTTGTACGGGAGTGAAACATGGACGATAAGCAGTGTGGACAGGAAGAGAATAGAGGCTTTTGAAATGTGGTGCTACAGAAGAATGCCGAAGATTAGGTGGGTAGATCACATAACTAATGAAGAGGTACTGAACAGAATTGGTGAGAAAAGGAATTTTTGGCATACCCTGACTAAAAGAAGGGATAGCTTGGTAGGACACATCCTTAGACATCGGGGAATCGTAAATTTAGCATTGGAGGGAAGTGTGTGGGGTAAAAATCGCAGAGGGAGACCAAGAGACGCGTATAGTAAGCAGATTCAAATAGATGTGGGTTGTCATTCTTATGAGGAGATGAAAAGGCTTGCTCAGGATAGAGTAGGGTGGAGAGCTGCATCAAACCAGTCTCCGGACTGAAGACCATAACAACAACAACCCACAGTCTAGCCAGTCAGTTGGATGCTTGCGGCAGTGTTGGTAATTCTCGGGCTCTGACGGGAATTTATGAAGTGAGGCTGCCAACTGTCGATTTTCCCTGGCCGTGACTATCCGTATCGATAGTGGTGTAGAAATCTTTGGTAGCCTCACTATCTGCAACGAAGCACCTAGCACCATTACAGTCTCTTGTAAAGGAGATTCGCGTACGCATAGAATCCAAGGTCCCTTCTTTAAAAATCCTTTACTGAAACCTGTTTCGGCAAATCTATGTTGCCGTCTTCAATTCTTTGAATACTGAAATATCACGTACTGATATTTCGTCATGGACACATGTAACGTACCTATTTTAACAGTTTCTGTCATGATTTTGTGGTATTGTCATCTCATCTGCGCAACGAAATTGAAGATCCACTTTTTCTAAATCGCGTAACTGTCTCGTATCGTAACGCAGGTCTGAAATTTGTCTCAGTGGTGCCTACAATATTCTGTTAATGCACAGAAGCATGACAACCTGTGACTTTATCCTTGAGCTCCAAGACATTCAAACAGTAATCTGTCGCCACTCACTAAAAATGCCAGCGATCAGGACTACGTGTGAGACTTAAAGGTGGGTGGGTTAACGATGACACATTGACACCAAATTTCACTTCAAACCTTCCCCTCCGCAATCGCGGAAGTGTCAGACTACCGATTTTTCGTGATCGCCCTATTTCGTAAGGTGTCTTCCCACTACCGCTAGATCCTTATTCCATATGACCTGTTTAAGATGTCAGCCACCAATCTTTCACTATCTTGCATATATCTACATTGTTTATTAGACCAAATGAAAATTTTGTGCTCAAACTTAGTACTTATTTTTTTTTCTTACTTTATCATTCGGAAAATGTATTCTTTTACGTGCATGTTTTGTACGTTGCACATAAAAAGGTGTATTATACTCTGAACAGCCAAAGAAACTGGCACACCTGTCTCATATCGCCTCTTTGAGCTCACAGAGATGCCGCAACAGGACATGGCATGGAGTCGACTAATGTCTGAAGTATTGTTAGAACTGACACCATGCAGCATGCAGCGCTGTCCATAAATCCACGAGAGTACGAGAGTGTGGGGATGTATTCTGAACAGCACGTTGCAAGGGATACCTTGCCTGGGGACTTAGGTGGCCAGCGGTGGTGTTTAAATTCATAAAAGTATTCCTGGACCACTATGTACCAATTCTAAACTTGTGCGATGTCACATTGATCTGCTGGAATTGCGCAAGTCCTTGGAAATGCTCAATAGACATGAACGGAGGCAGGTGATCAGCTAGGATGCATACGGACGTATCACCTGTCAGAGTCGTATCTAGACTATCAAGGGTCCCATATTAATTCAATTGCACACGTCTCTGCAGAGCCCCCATCAGCTTCAACAGTCTCCTGCTGACAGCCGGCCCGCGGTGGCCGAGGGGACTGAGGCTCTCCAGTCACGGTCTGCACGGCCCGTACGGTCGGGGGTTCGAATCCCCACTCGGGCATGGATATTTGTGCCGTCGTTAGTATAAGGTAGTTGATAAGTAGTTTGTAAGTTTAGGGATTGATGACCCCATAGATATTTGTGCCGTCCTTAGTATAAGGTAGTTGATAAGTAGTTTGTAAGTTTAAGGACTGATGACCCCGTAGTTAAGTCCCATAAGCTTAACAAACATTTGAACATTTTTTCCTGGTGACATGCGGGGACCATGTTTTCATGCGGCTGTCCCCATACTAGTACATGTTCACCCGCTCGATGCAGTTCGAAACGTCGCGGTGGAGCAGCCGAGCGGTCTAAAGCGTCTCGCTGCGGAGCGCGCAGTTGCTTGCCGTGGGGGTTCGAGTCCTCCCTGGGGCATGGGTGTGTATGTTGTCCTTAGGTTAGTTTACCTAGGTTTAAGTAGTTTGTAAGTTACGGACTGATGACCTCGCAGTTTGGTCCGATAGATGTACAAACGTTTGAACATTTGAACAGTTCGAAACGAGATCCGTCAGTCCAGGCAACATGTTCTGTTCATCAGCAGTCGATTAGCGCCGTTGACGTGCCCAGGCGAGGCGTAACGCTTTGTGTCGTGGCTACATGAGTGGGCTTTCGGATCGGAAAGCCCTTATCGATGGTGTTTCGATGAATGGTTCGCCTGCTAACGCTTGTTGACGGCCCATGATTGAAATCCGCAGCAATTTTAGCGGAGGATTGCACTTGTGTCACGCTGAACGATTCTTTTCAGATGTCGATGGTCCTGTTCATGCATGATTTTCGTCTGTGCGCAGCAACGTCGGAGATTTAACGTTTTACCAGATTTCCGATATTCGTTGTTGTACGTGAAAATCCCCAACTCATCTCTACCTCGGAGATGCTGTGTATCTCTTCTCGTGCGGCGACTATAACACCGCGTTCAAACTCAATCTACCGTCGTAGCAGCAGTATTTGATGTAACGCCTGCGCCAAACACCTGTAGACTTATATAGGCTTTGCCGCTGGCAGTGTCGTCATTTGACTGTTTGCGTATCTCTTTGTTTGTATACGCATGCCTAAACAAGTTTCTTTGTCTCTTAAGTCAGTGCCGTCCGCGGTGGCCGAGGGGACTGAGGCGCGCAAGTCACGGTCTGCACGCCCAATACGGTCGGGGGTTCGAATCCCCCCTCGGGCATGGATATTTGTGCCGTATTTAGTATAAGCTAGTTGATAAGTAGTTTGTAAGTTTAGGGACTGATGATCCCGTAGTGAAGTCCTATAAGCTATACAAACATTTGAACATTGTCTTCAGTCAGTGTACAAAAAAGGCAATTTTTCTTTATATATATATACATGTGGCGAAAGAACAGACGTCACTCTGATCCTGCAGTTGCTATTCTTCCATATTCACAGAATATATGACATCATCTGGGTAAAGCTAGAAGTTTGTGTCTGACGGGAAGCGTGCTTGGGTAGTCCTTGCAAGTCGGTGATCACTGTGTCCCCAGTGGTATAGTGGTCAGCACAACTGCCTAGAAAGCGGGAGATCCAGATTCGGATCCCGGCTGGGTACACATTTTCAACTTCACCCATTCGCAACTGATGTCATATATTCCGTGAATTTTACTTTAATTGTGTATGGGAGATACACTATTTTCTGTTTAAATGCATGTTTAATGGTTGTGACTTGACATATTAGTTTTTAATACTTATTGTCTCTAATTTTGCTGTAGAAATGCAAATTGAGAAAAGAGGATCAGAAAGGAAGGTAGGATAATAACAGTAACAAGATTCCCGTAATATGATGCCTTTTCCAGAAGCTGTTCCATAATTTGAAGTAGAATACATGCCACAGGTTTCCTTAGCCTCAATAACCAATGACAACAACTGAAGTTAAGCCTTGTCAGTGAGATAAAGCGACTGACGCGACAATATCGCAGCTGCAGTGCGCTCTTGAGTCATTTGAAAGAACTTCAATAGAAATTTCGATTATCCTAAAATTTAAGTCATTAGGTAAATATTCAGAGCTAATTCAAAGTTTGAGGAGATGCAAAAAACTAACGAAAAAGAGTGTCGTTGTTGTGGTCTTCAGTCCGGAGACTGGTTTGATGCAGCTCTCCACAATACCCTAGCCTGAGCAAGAATCTTCAACTCCACATAAAAACGGCGAGCTACATCTGTCGGAATCTGCTTACTGCATCCATCTCTTGGTCTTCCACTGCGGTTTTTACCCCACACACTTCCCTCCAACGCTAAATTCACTATTCCTTGATGTCTAACGATGTGTCCTACCAATCAATCCCTTCATTTAGTCAAGGTATGCCACAAATTCCGTTTCCCCACAGGGAAGCGTTATAGGTCCCCTACTCTTCCTTGTGTTTATAAAAGATTTAGGAGACAATCTGAATAGCTCCCTTAGACTGTTCGCGGATGATGGTGTCGTTTATCGGTTAGTGAAGTCAACAGAGGATCAAAAGCAACTGCAAAGCGATTTAGACAAAATTTCTACTTGGTGCGAAAATTGGCAATTGACACTAAATAAAGAAAAGTGTGAAGTAATACACATGACCACTAAAAGAAATCCACTGAACTTCAATTACGCGATAAATCAGTCAAACCTTATGGTCGTAAATTCTACCAAATACCTAGTAGTTACAATTACGAACAACTTAGACTGGAGAGAACACACAGAAAATATTGTGGGGAAGGCGAACCAAAGGTTACGTTTCATTGCAGAACGCTTCGAAGATGCACCAGCTCCACCAAAGAGACTGCCTACATCACACTTGTGCGTCCTCTCCTGGAGTACTGTTGCCCCTTGTGGGACCCTCACCAGGTGGGACTGACGGAAGACATTGAGAAGGTTCAGAGAAGGGCAGCTCGTTTTGTTTTATCACGGAGGGAAAGCGTCACGGAAATGTTGCACGAGTTGGGGTGGGAATCATTAAAAGAAAGACGTTATTCATTGCGGCGTGATCTGTTTGCGAAGTTTCAACCACCGACTTTTACTTCTGAACGTGAAAATATTTTGCTAGCACCCACCTACTTAGGGAGACATGACCATCCCAATAAAATAATAGAAATCTGATCGAAAATGGAACGATTTACTTGTTATTTCTTCCTCCGCGCTTTTAGAGAATGGAACGGTAGAGAAAAGTTATGAAAGTGGTTAATGAACCCTCTGCCAGACACTTAAATGTGATTTGCAGAGTATATACGTAGATGTAGATGAATTCTGTTCAGTACCTCCCCATTAGTTACTCGATCCATCCACCAAAAGCATTTATCCTCTTCCTGTCCGCACTGTTTATCGTCCATGTTTCACTCCCATACAAGGCAACACTTCACAAAAATGCCTTCAGAAAGGACTTCTTTAGGCTAAGATTAATATTCGATGTTAACAAATTTCTCTTTTTCAAGAACGCTTTTCTACCCGTTGCCATTCTGCATTTTATATCCTCTGTACTGCGACTATCATTTGTTATTTTACTGGCCAATATAATTCCTTCAGCATCACCTGATTTTCTTAGACTGCACTCCATTACCCTAGTTTTTCTCTTGTTAATGTTGATATATTATGCACCTTTCAGCACATTCCGTTCAACTGCTCTTCCAGGTCCTTTGCTGTCCCTGACAGAATTACTATGTCGTCGGCAAAACACGATGGTTTTAATTCTTCCCTTTAGAGCTTGCTCAATGTACAGATTGAATAACATTGGAAAAGGCTACAACCCTGTCTTACTCCCTTCCCAACTACCGCATCTCTTTCATGCTCTTCAACTCTGACAACCGTTGTCTGGTACGAGTTGTAAATAACCTTACGCTCCCTATATTTTACTCCTGCTTGCTTCAGAACTGGAAATTGTTTATTCCAATCAACACTGTCAAAAGCCTTCTCCAAAGGTCTGAGGGCACTTCGCCTGTCTCATACATCTTACACTCCAGGTGAAACAGTTTTGTCATAGCTGGTTCTAAAAAATGTTCAAATGTTTGTAAAGCTTATGGGACTTAACTACGGGGTCATCAGTCCCTAAACTTACAAACTACTTATGAACTACTTACGAACTAGGCACAAATATCCATGCCCGAGAGTGGGATTCGAGCCCCGACCGTAGTGGCCGTGCAGACCGTGACTGAAGCACCTCAGTCCCCTCAGCCACCGCGGCCGGCTGGCTGGTTCTCCCAGAGACTTCAGTAGCTCTGAGGAAATGTCATCTACTCCAGGGGCCTTGTTTCGACTTAGGTCTTTCAGTGCTCTGTCAAATTCATCTCCAGTATAGTACATCCTATTTCATCCTCATCTACCTCTCCTCTTCCTTCAATGTTTCCTCTAAGTTCATTTCCTGTCAATCTTATTTCTTACTCGTCTATACTCCATTTTGCCTGTTTCATTTACTGCATTTTTATATTTTCTCCTTTCATCAATTAAATTAATATGTCCTGTGATGTCCAAGGATTTTTTGTAGGTCTTGCCTTCCTACCTATTTTGTCCTCTGCTGTCTTCACTATTTCATCTCTCAACGCTACCCATTCTTCTGCTACTGTTGTAGTTCCCCGCGTTTCTGGCAATTGTTGCCTTATGCTCTCTCTGAAATTCTTAAGAACTTCAAGTTCCCCCAATTTATTCAAGTCCCATCTCCTTATTTTCATACCTTTCTGCAGTTTTTTCAGTTTCAGCCCGCATTCCTATTTTCTTATTCATTATCAAACCTACGTCTGTAATACCCCCGACTAATTTTGTATTTATAATCCTGTACTCACCTGAACAGAATTCCTGTTCCTCTTTCCAGCCAACTTCACTAATCCCCACTATATCTAACTTCAACCTATCCATTTATCTTTTTAAATTTTCTAGCTTCCCTACCCGATTAAGGGATCTAACTATCCACGCTCCGATCCGTAGAATTCCAGTGTCTTTCTTGATGATAACATCCTCCTGAGTAGTCCCCGCCCGGAGATCCGATGGGGAACTATTTTACCTCCGGAATATTTTACCCGAGAGGATTCCATCATCATATGTTCATACAGTAGAGCTGATTCTAGATTCTAGATTCACGAAAAAGTATAGTAAACGTGAATGTGGTCCAGATTAGTTTGATAAGTAAAAAAGGCATTATGTTGTGAATTCGTAACACTTAACACACATCATCTGAAGATCAAAACCAACTGCAGAACGATTTAAATAAGATATCAGTATGGTGTAAAAATTGGCAATTGACTCTAAATAATGAGAAGTGTGAAGTCCTCCACATGAGTACGTAAAGAAATCCGTTAAACTTTGTTTACAAGATAAATCAATCTAATGTGAAGGGCGTGAACTCTACTAAATACCTAGGAATTACTATTACATCAGACGTAAACCGGAAAGAACACGTAGATAATAGCGTGGGAACGGCGAAACAGAGACTGCATTTTATTGTCAGAACACTTAAAAGACGCATCAGAACTACACAAAAAAACTGCATACACTCCGCTTGTCCGTCGTCATTTCGAGTACTGCTGCCCAGTGTGGAATCCTTATCACATGGGATTGACGTAGGACATCGAAAGAGACCAAGAAAGGTCAGATCGTTTTGTGTTGTCAAGATACAGGGGAGACAGTGTCACGGAAATGATACAGGATGTGGGATGGGAATCATTACCACAACGGCGCTTATAGCTGCGGCTGGGCTACTTACGAAACTCCAATCGTCAACATTCTCCTCTGAATGCGAAAATGTAAAGTTGACTCAGAGCTACATAGGTAGAAATGATCATCAGAATAAAATACGAGAAATCAGAGCTCGAACGGCGAGATTGAGATGTTCTTTCTTCCCGCGCGCTATTCGAGAACTGAATGGGAGATAAATAGTACAAAGGTGGTTCGATAAACCATCTGCCAGGCACTTAAATGTGATTTACAGCGTATGTTCTGCAGATGTAAATCCCATTCAGATATAGATATTGCGATTTACATTTGCGCTCGTTACGTCTTGTGACGTAGACCGGTTATTTTCTGCTTACAAAAATATTTGGACTGATAACTGTACACAACTCACAGATTCTTTTTTAAAGCTGTTGTGTGTTGGTAACTGTGCTGAAGAAACAACAAAATTGATAGCGAAAATTTTAATGTATTTTTCGCATAATCTTGCATTTATATTAATTTGATAATACATAAATGTTTGCATATGTAGTATTTTAAACGGCTGATATTTCACGTAGTTAAATTAGTTACGCGTGATAGTACAACCAATGTAGAGTTGTTTCTAGTTTTTGAACGAGTATTTAATTTATAATTTAATCAATACAATGACATACTTAATTCGATTTTTGCAAGTAGCGCAAAATTTTGACCGTTTTGCCACGGTAGCACGATTAGCTCGTGACTGAATCGGTGGCCAGCCGCGTTAAGGTTGGCCCTGACAATGAACCTTGAGGGAATTTGAGTATCTTATCGCTCCTTGCATCGACGAAGCTGACTTTCTCTCATAAAATCATGGAGGTCAAACTATTTCACCTAGTTATGCACAGTTCCCAGCCGCGAGGGCCCAATTCTATGGAATGCTGTTCCCCGTCGGAGGTTCGAGTTCTCCCTCTGGCATGGATGCGTGTGTATTGTCATTTGCTTTGAATGTCTAGGGCCCGATGACCTCGACGGTTTTGTCCCTTAGTTTTACATGCATTTGAACATAGTGCCACTGAAATTCCAATTGAAATCCAAAAGTCGACCACTGTACGTAACAAAAGCCTTATTTTATCACTAAATTTAGCAAATGAGGTCCGTGTGAACTACCGGTTATTCCCTGCTATAAAACCTTGTTCCCTGGCCCAAACTGAGAACTGACTCGTTTCAAATTACTTCAATAACAGGAAGTTAATTCTACAGTGGTCAATATAAATAGCAGCTCACACATTATTACACACAGACATTAATAAGCAAGCCACCACAATTAAAGTTTTCTTAGAAAGGTGGCTAAGAAAACATTTATGACGCAACGGAATTTAAACATAAGAAAAATTGCATCTAAGCTTGTTCTCAGCACTTGTGAAGAACAAAAATAAAAAGAGGGAAGGTGCTCTGAAACTACAATTTATAGGCAACTTACGGAGTATGCTGAACTTAAACTTGTTTATTCAGATAGCAAAATGGGAAACCAATTTCGTTAATACAATAAAAATGCATCTCTTACAGGGATTAATGCGGACAGTACCCAGCCTAAATTATACGTGATTTAACGCTACTGGGGGGAAGGATTCACAAAAAAACACTCATTCGCTCAAACACACGCAATGCCACAGCGAAACTCACCAAAATCTGCGTGCCGAGACGAGGCGGAAGCAGGCGCCACTATCGTAGTCGAAAGTCAGCAAGTCGGAGGTAGCACAAAACGCTATATACAAAAACACTTTGAAGCTGGTCTGTCGTGCCTTTTTCGAGATGGTGCGCGTGTATAGTCAAGTTAAATTACGTCTGAATTGGACTGCGAGCAAACACGCTAACGGTGACACACGGCTACGTTACATGAACGCACTCCACTGAAGATGAAGTGGTTGAAAATCGGATTCATTATACAAAATCACAGTGGATTCTTAAGTTGCAGTCTGTTAGATATCGATCTAGGTACTGGTTTTATATGAGAAGTGGCGTGAATTCAGGCGACCCGCTGCAAACCCCATATTCGGAACTCGGACCCACAAGGTTCCGAAAACCGATAAAATTGAATAAATTCAGTTTCCAAAAAATAGAGAATATTAACTACAGCATGTAACCCATAGAAATGCTTGCAGATATATAAGGAAGCGAATGAAATACAGCTACACGCGATAGGGGGCGATTACAGAGACAAAGTCCGGTCTCCAAAACTCGTAAAAGTGAAATAAGTACAAAGTCGGAAAAATAAAATAAAGAATTACAGCATGCAACCCATAGAAATGTTTAGAATTACATAAGAAAGTTATTGAAGGAGGTTGTACAAGGCTCAGAGAGAATTACTACCAGTCGGAGAAGAAACGGCAAAATTAAAATAGGCGGAGAGAGAAGATCGCGAAATATTTGTGGAAATCAGAAGGATACCCGCATAGTTACTTGCCTGATGGGCATGGAATAAACAAAAGTGGAAGCTGAAGCCTTTGTTCTATGAACCAACCATGTGGAACACATATCACTCACGGAAGGAAATGATGAGAAGATTTTTACATCCACTGTGCAAAAATGAACATATTACCTATTAGAAATCGGGCCACACAAAACTAGAAAGTACTTACACAGAGTTCATACACCGCCACATGATCACAAAAGGTTTTAACATACCAGGCCGTTATCAAATGCAACTAGAATCACACACACCGCGTTTATCTATTGGAAATCACGGAATTAAAAAACGAGAACACATTTCCGCATACCACCGGAGAAAATATTCCAAAAACTGATTCAAGGTCACGAGTTTGAGTTAAACGTGCTAGACAATGACCATCTCCAGAAACAAGAGCAGAACCAACCTTACGTCACCAGAAGACCAGCACAGTATGACCAGACCGAGCGGCCACGAGACGCGGGAAGCCACCGGAAGCCGGAGAAACTACGATCAGCGGTGGTGGGGGCGGAGAGACTCGCCCTAGAAAAGGCTCGACGACTGGACTGTAACCAAAGGGTGAAGAAACCTCTTTGGTAACCTCAGCAGGTATCGACTCTGAGCCAGAGAGAACGATGCAAAGCGAGCTATCACTCCCCACATTCAGACAGCCATAGATTCTCGCCCATCCACTTAAAAGTAAGACAAGTACACATTCTCAGAGGGACAGTGGGGTAGCGGAGAAGTCACATTTATGACGCATTGATTAATATAATAATAAATTATTAACATAACAAAATAAGAAAAACCTACCAATATTAACTAATATTTTAACACATGAAATAAAAATGCTATTCCTCAAGCCTTGAAAAGAGTGGGGTTCAAGTTTTAACAAAATGATAATCTAGCGATATTAAATAAATTATAACTTTACAGAAATATACAAAAAATATATGGAAGACGACAGACGGTCGTCTTTCATACCCAAATCATAGAACTGATTGGCACTTAACACATACATAACCAAATCTTTTAAAGGCAGCAACACACTACATCTGCGCAAAGATGCGGTCTAAAATCTATATTACTGATATGTTAATGTCTTAAGCGTTGCTGCGGCGAAGCGTCCGTGCGCATTGAGGCTCTATTCTCCGATGCGCGAGGCCGTTTCTCGTCGGGGGGTTCGAATACCACCTCGGGCATGAATGTTTGTTTCGTCTTTAGTGTAAGGTAGTTTTTAAGTAATTTGTAAGTTTAGGGACTGATGACCCGCAGTTAAGTCCCTTAAGTTTGACAAACATTTGAACATTTTGATCTTAAGCGTTACGTAAATTGTGTGAGAAAGTCTTCCGCCAGTAAGAGAGAAATGCCAGAGGCAGATACAAACTCGTTATTCACCTTGACATTTTGTAGTGATGGTAAGTATCCCGAGTCCAGTGTGTCCACTGTGCCAGTATTGACAGCGGAATTTCGTGTATGAAAAATGAAAACCTCCGCGTTAAACGAATATTTTTGTTTAAGAATTGAATCACCTATAGCTTTCTTATTCTGGCGTATCCTTTCGGGGTTACCATTTGACTGTGCGTTGTCGGGAAAGGTCGATAGCTCAGGATGGCTGCCACCAGCACGTGATGGATCTTTTCCGGATTCAATCGCCGCCCCATGTCCCGAGTCGCACCAGATTTCAATTCCGGTGGGCGGCTCCCAAGCCTTTGATTTATTGCACTTCCTTCTGGCTTCTCTGACAGACGTTAGCGCATGGCGGCGCGTGCGCTGTTGCTTCCACGCGGTGTTACCAACCACTTGACCGAGGTAAGCAGCTAAAAATCTCCGGCATCTAACTACGTCTGTAACAGCAAGGTGAGAAGTCTTTGGAATGCATAGATTATGTGACGTCCTTAATGTCTCCAGTAAGTCAAAAGATCCGTCAAATCAGTGTACCTAATGCACGGACAATTCTCTTTTTCATATCCACAAAGTACATTAATTCTGTGATGCCTGAATTATTAAAAAAATATAAATGGGGCTTTATTGTAAATAATAATGTATGTTATCATAAAATACAAATATTTATTCAAATTTACCATTGTCTGCAAAAATACAGCCACGTCACTGGAGTGTACCCAGTGAAACTTCAGAGCTGCAGAGTCCCGTCGTGTCAGAGTTTCCGTCTCGTTTGGAAAGTTCTGAAGCCATTTGGACAAAGGGGTTCCTTGCATTTAGTCCAAATTTTCTTTGACAGACTTTTCGGAAATTGGTGCAATGCTGTTGGATTCCACTTCACGATCGCCATCTTTTCACGCTACTACGTTCGCGTATAGAATTCACGTTTGTCAGTTCAACCGGAGAAACGTACAGTGCAGCATCTATCGTAAAGGTTCTCTATAGTGGACTTCACTTGTTTACGAGCTATAAACAAAAAAAAAAAATGTTCAAATGTTTGTATAGTCTATGGGACTTAACTACGGGGTCATCAGCCCCTTAACTTACAAACTACTTATGAACTACCTACAACTAAGGACGGCACAAATATCCATGCCTGAGGGGGGATTCGAACCCCCGACCGTAGTGGCCGTGCAGACCGTGACTGAAGCGCCTCAGTCCCCTCGGCCACGGCGGCTGGCAGCTAAAAACCGAAAGCAGGTGCACAGAAATGCGACCAGTAACAGCCGTCCACTACAGTGGACGCCATCCTCCACAGGGTTAAGTTGTAAAACCTACTATGATATGCACGCCAGTTATTAGCAGTGAATCTCAGAACTAATAAGCGAATGCAAAGAAAAATAAAAGTAAAATACTGATGTGTACATGTGTTGTGTCTGGACGATAAGAACACGATAATAAACATTTTCAGAAAATGAATGTCAGCTTCTGCTGTCTGTTATTAAACTTAAAAGGTGAACTAGTTGTCAGCTACTTCCCTTACTCCATAATATTCTAACTTCTGCAACAATATCTTGTGACGAATACATTAAAATGCATCTGAAGAAGAGGTTTTGAATTAATTCTGCCCCATGTTCCCCTATGTAAATGCGTATCAATGTTGCCAAATATTTTAATTCAAAGGCTCTCCTTCAGATTTATATCTTTGACATATATCGAGACAAAATATATATCTGGAAATAGACTTATTCTTTGACATTCAAATGCATTTGTTAAATCAAAAAGAGTGCCTAGCGTTCGCTGTTTTTTATTTAATCCATCAGGTGCCTCTGAAATAAAAAAGAATATAGCATTTTCCGTTATTCAAAAACTTCTGAAACCGAACTGTATATTTGACAGCAAATTATGGGAATTGAAATTACCAATTAACCACGAATAAACGGCCTCTTCAATAAGTTTACCAAAACTGATGGCACAGAAATAAGTGAAAGTTGTGTACTTTATCCCTTTCTCTCTTTTCATAAAGTGATTTCACTACTGAGTGCTTCAGTATGTCAGGAAACTGACCATTGCGACTCTTTCTTAAATCGTGTTCTCCGATCTTATTATTGTTATTCATTGAGTTTTTGCACTATTTGTTTGCTGCTTACACAAATAGCGGCATGAACAGTGCGAGTTTCTAAGCGAAAAAGAAAAAAAAAAAAAAAAAAAATCAATAACATCAGGAAATGCGATTACAAGACACGAACAAGAGAGAACAACGCAACAGCATGAAATGAATAGCTTTAAGAAGTGTTATTGCTTAATTAAAACGACATGTAACCCGCTGGCCGCGGTGGCCGAGGGGACTGAGGCGCTCCAGTCACGGTCTGCACGGCCACTACGGTCGGGGGTTCGAATTCCCCCTCGGGCATGGATATTTGTGCCGTCCTTAGGATTAGCTAGTTCATAAGTAGTTTGTAAGTTTAGGGACTGATGACCCCGTAGTTAAGTCCCATAAGCTATACAAACAAACATTTGACATGTAACCCTGCCAATAACTCCACGTAGAAATGAAAGGAACAAACCCACGGACGATAAAACTGTAAGTGTCGCACATGTTTGGGCGATAAAAACGCAATAGGTATCCAGCATAAGGCGTCAGAACTCGGCTACGAACTAGGCAGTAACTAGGTCTCAGCGCAACTAGCATTGTACAGAGGACGATGCCGCGAGAAGAGAGAAGAAACAGACATATGTTCTAAAGTTGAGTATTGTGTTCTTCAGTCAATAAAAGTTGTTTTAATAATCTATAGAACTGTTATAGAGGTCAACGATTCCTGCACCGAACCTTTCCTGACAACTAGACCAGGGCGAGTACTTAACTAATGGCAGCGAGGATGATACAACACGCTCTTTTAACATATGTCTGCACTCTGGTAATGCTGATGATTGAGGAAAGAAATATCACTATAAACATTCCATGCCTGTCACAGTCATAAAAATTACTTAGCAAGGCAGAAAACCAAAATCAAAATGAGAGTTTCATTAGCCAGGGCAGAATGCTCAAGCGCACTAAGGCGCTCAGCTACGGTGTGAGCGGCCGTTCGCTGTCGGGGGTTCGAGACCTCCCTCGAGAATGGATGTTTCTATTGTCCTTAACATAAATTACTTTAAGTTAGCGTAAGTAGCTTGTAAGCGTAGGGACTGATAACCAACGTAGTTAAGCCCCTTAGATTCACAAACATGTGAACATTTTGAGAGTTTCAACAAAGTGTGGCAAGGAGTACCGAAAATAGTTTTTGTTGGATGGATAGTACGCAAAGTAGGTGTGATGGATGCTGTTATCTGTTTCAGAGAAGGTGTAATTGGCAGAACAAAAGTAAAGAAGTAACTAGGCATCCAAGCAGGAAATAATACGATAGTTGCTCTGACTGACATAGATCGTCAGCAACTAGTTAAAGCGGAAAGGACTACGGAAGCCACCACTAAAGAGTACAGAGTAAGGAAAAGACTCCTGAAAAAGAGCACCCAATATGGAATCAAGCCTGATAAAGAAACAACTTACCAACCAGTTTATGGCCACTGGAATATTCTGAAAGAGGCATACGGTGAGTCAAAAACAGTCTGAACATTCTTTTCTCCTTTTCTCTAAACTACATTTCCAAAACATTAGGTAATGTCTTCATAATGGTTTTAGCTATGTTCACCAAATATCTGACAATTGAAGAATAGGAGAGTATTTTTGTATTATACCTTATACATTTCAGAAATGATCTATGTTTGTCATTCTGTATATAATTTTAACGGTAATTTTTCGACAAAATAACAATGAAGTATAATAAAGGTTTTTCTCTTTTCTCAGACTTACTCCAAACTACAAAACAAAAGGCATAATGTGTTCGTACTAATGTTGACAGCAGCCTGCCACAGTTTAAATGCTATGAGACTGACCGTGCATCAGAAAATGCTTCCAAATGGGAACTTGTATTATAAAAACCTCTATTAGGCAAAATATTGTAATTCTTAAACTATAACGGGTATTTCACTGAATTTCATATTACAGCTTGAGTTAATGTCATTCAGTGTTGGTACAAAATCGCAACTTCCTCCTGATTGTAGGTCACCAGTAATGTGTGCAAAAAACAAGGTATGAAAATGCAGTTCGTTGACGTCCAGGTCTCCTTAATATCAAGGAGTGGTCGGTGCAACAACTCCTCCTTCCGCTACTCAATATGAAAAATCACGTGTGTCCACTTTCGTGGAGATCAGAAAAAACTACCGTGTACTTGAAGGTACCTTCTCCCTGTACCACATTATTCTATGAGACCATACATAATTGAGCCAACTTTCATGGTAGTTGGTAAAATAGTGTCAGAGTCTGTTGTAAGATACCCTCTGTCATGCATCGTACGCATTATTATTTTGGCAGTGACCTTCCCATTTGTGTAAAATTTCTTCAAAATCGCATGAAAACTGTAATTTGGTGTCGACGTCTGTACGTAAAGCACACTTCACCTTACACCATATAAAGTTCTATGTTTGTTGTTTTGAACATCAAGTGTGCAAAATTTAATCAAAATCGGAATGAAACTGAACCTCTTTGTCGTGGTACATATGTAAAGTACCCTCGGCAACGTACCATTTTATGTAGACAGTGACCTTCCTCTTGTTTTGAAGGTCAAATGAGTAAAATTCCATCAAGACTGGAACAGAAGTGTAAATTTGTATTTTGTATTCAATGCAAACACACAAACACACAGACAATCCATATACGAGGGATGTACCTTAAATAGTGGCTACTATTTATTCAGAACCGATAGAAAAGCATTTCATGTTCGCACCTGTTACTGTCCTTGAAAGCAGTCACCAGTATTGTGTAGAACTCATTGCCAGCGATGTGGAAGGCTCAGTATACCGTTAGCGGAGCCTGTTCTCTTGATGGTGCGAATGGAGCGGTCTACTGCCCGTCGAATCTCTGGAACCATTTTGTAGAGAATGCCACGAAGTGGTTCCTTCATCTTCGGGATCAAATCAAAGTCACAATGACTTAATGCCGTGGAGTATGGTGGATGGTACAGTACTTCTTAATCCCATCGATCGAACAGAGCAGTTTAATACTGCGCATTGACAGTCAGCCATGGAGGAACGTATTGTGTTAGGATAACAACATCACTGTCGTAGACGAGAAACACCATAACTTTTACCATACTCGGGGCGTCTGGCGTCGATCACTGTCGACTACCATGCAACAGTATGTACTTCTTCTCCAGAGATGCTAGGTCGCCCTGCCCGATGGAAGTCTGCCACTGTCTGCTAAAGGCCTTTACCCAACTTGCCACTTTTCTGTAATACAATCCCCATTGCCCGCACACCTGAAAATCTTGAAAACACTCGTGCTGTACGACCTCTGGCACATTCAATCTTGATCCAACTCTGTTGTTCTTGTTTCGAAAACGTAGTGATACCGTCATGTTAGACCACTCGCTCACAAGAGACTGTATTTCCCTCGATTGTGAACACGTCAGCGACGAGGGACGGGCGAGTCCATTTGCTCGGAGGTAAAGTAGGTATGTCAACAACGTGTGCTATCAACGACAACAGCAGATTGCATTGCATAGTGTCTCCACAGGAGTGTAAAAAGATAAAGATGAAGAAGTCGAAGACGAAATAGAAAGAAGGATACACTGAACAGAAACTGCGCTCTGATTGCAAATATTGTAACTCTCTCATCGTTGACTGAAATTGTTTCAGATCACATCTTTCATATTACATACCAAAAAATAAAAAAATAAAAAAATAAATAAATAAATAAAATAATAAAAAAAGTCTTTAGGCTCTTATTTTGTGGCAAAGTTAAGTTTGTACTCATTCCCCTTTCGTTACTAATAAGATGGTAACGACTAAGCAGCTCAGCTGAACTGACAGTGGCTGAAAAGACGAGGTGATTGGGAGGCAGGTTCCGGAGGTGGAGTTGACAGCTGTGCCTGTAGTGTCAGAGCCAGTCGACCGACTCCAGCTGCGCTGGTCACGTGAGCACAGGGCGGACCAGGCTGTTTGGGCAGAAGACACGCCGTAGCGGTTCCTCAATAACGACGAGGACCGGAACTGGCAGAAGCAGTCTCACGGGACGGGTCCGCCAGGCAGGCGTTACTGGTCGCCAAGCTGTCTTCGTAACCGAATTGCCGAAACTAACCTGTTCCTCCAAGTTCAGTTGGTCAAACATCTTAGTAGTTTGCCGGCCGCGGTGGCCGAGGGGACTGAGGCGCTCCAGGCACGGTCTGCATGGCCACTACGGTCGGGGGTTCGAAATCCCCTCGGGCATGGATATTTGTGCAGTCCTTAGTTGTAGCTAGTTCTTAAGTAGTTTGTATGTTTAGGGACTGATGACCCCGTAGTTAAGTCCCTTAAGCTTAACAAATATTTGAAACATTTTTCTTAGTAGATTGATACTCCTTTGCTAGCCCCTTCATCTCAAATTATCACTTACACTCAACATCTTCAGTTATTTGTTGGATACATTTTAAACGGTAATTCTATTATTCTTGCCTTTACTACTGAATTTTGCACTATGGAAGTAATTCCTTGACTTGCATAAAACCTCAACTTTTTAAAATTTTCATCGTGCTTCTGAAACACGACATCTCAATCAGTTCATTCTCAAGAATGATCCCTTTTCATTGAATATTATGATTCACTGGTACATTCTAATATATTCTATGTACATTTCGCTTATCTGGCTTTGCCTGTGCTGGTGTGCTTCATATTCCCACCTTACTTCGTCTTGCTTCCAGTTTAGTTAATCGCTAATATCGTTTATGATATTTCTCATTACTTTCACCTTTACTCTTTTTCTGTATTTTGTGTCATTTGGCGGATTATTCCCATAAACAGATCTTGTAATTCTTCATGAGACTGTAATTTCACTTTGTAATCTCACCATTAGTATTATTTCAATGCGAGTTTTCCGCTCGATAAACTTTCTTTTAGTACCATTTGTAATTACGCAACCTGGTTTTGTCCTACAGTGAAAGTTAGTTTTTTCACTCACCTCCTGATGAATCTTCTTCTATGGCAGTCCATCCAGTACTGACCTAGTCGAAAACTAATATTATAGCTCCCCTATAAAAACTGTGTGGAAAAATGACGGTAATATATGTTTCCAAATAGATGAAAGTTTTCTTTTAAAAAATGTTCATAATAGACGGGTTCTATTAGAAATGAGTTCGACACTAGTTTTTTCAATTATTTAGCATTATTATTTGAAACCTAAATTTTTATATAATCCGTTGCCAAACGCGTACTAGGTTGCGATAACTACTAAATGAGCATTCACAACGGAATTGGTTACTAGTGGCAGTTCATGGTAAATTCGGATAGCGTAAAACAAAAAACAAAACAAAAAATAAACAAATAAATAAAATAAAAAATAAATAAATAAATAAAAATAAAAAATAAAAACCTATTCTTACAACTGTTCATGTTTAAATGCTGGCTCAAATGCTACGCTAGCATTTATGAAAAGTGAAACGTCCACAATCTGCATAGAATTCCACGCGGTTTCAATGTTGAACAAATAAACTCACAATCACGTAAAATTGCCGAACTTTCTTTACCCGATAGTCCACGAGGAATCTTAACCATGTAGATGCACTTTATAAGCCAATAAACTAGCTGGTTACGCACCATAATCCTGGAAATCATAGAGCAGTTTCACAGAGACACGGTGTAGCGTCCAGATTCGGACTCCTCACTTCCTATCCACCTACGCGAAACTTCCAGAAAGAACCCGCTAAACTGCTGTAATCTGATTGGCTAAAGGTATTATCAACCCATCAGATCACTGAGAAATAGCGCGCAAGTCCACACTTTATCTAACAGCCAATAAAAAGCTATTGGATATTCCAGAAACAAACACAAACAAAATTTAGAAAACAAGTTACAAATAAAATATACTACACTTAAAAAAAGTTTAACATGTTAACGTAAATCGTCTGCTTCCCCTTTCGCATAAACTGACAGCACATTTACAAAATGTTCAAATGTTTGTAGAGGTTAAGGGACTTAACTACAGGGTCATCAGTCTCTAAACTTACAAACTACTTATGAACTAGCTTATACTAAATAAGGCACAGACTTCCATACCCGAGGGGGATTCGAACCCCCGGCGGGGAACGGCGGAGCGCATCGTAGCATAGCGCCTCAATGCGTCCCGCCGCTCCGCCGTGGCGTACATTTACAATATAACAAGATTTTTCCTAGAATTCACATACACTCACACATAGATATTACATTTCAAAATGAACCACTTTAATGTAAGCATTAATTACTTTTGTTTATCAGCTCACTTGTATGTCACGCAAACATTTAATACTATATAACTAAACGCTACGCTAAAATTAAGTAATAATAACTTCACAAACATGTCGTAAAACCGTATTTGTATTACTAGTATTACTAGTTCGCAGATCCCCTCGCTTCTTAGTTCGTCCGCTCCTCACAGGTAACAGCGAGACGATGAGAGAGCGCGCAGAATCGTGTGATTCCCTTCTGCCAGTTGCCGTTATTTCGAGCTGAGATGCAGCTCAGCTGTAGTTTTGTAGTTTTAGTAGCGGTTGCAAAAGCCAAAACGAGCGGACGAACTAAAACGGACGAGTGACCTACTTCGCGGCCGAGCTGCGAACTAAAAGGAGAGCTACCGGTCGCGAACTAAAATATGCGCGATAGGTCGCGAACTAAAATATGCGTGATAGGTCGCGAACTAAAATATGCGCGATAGGTCGCGAACAGAATTAAAAATCAAGTGTTTGATGAGAGCCATTTCGAGGTTAGCACCTTCCTGCTAGATTACATAGTTCAGTGCTACAAAATTTCTGCTTTGAAGTATTCTGCACACTGTAATATCTGACTAATAAATTCCATAATGCCAAGATATAGAGATAACTCTAAACTTAAACGCGAGAAATTACCCACAAACTGTTTCGTTTGGTTTGCGTGATATCGTTAGCGGCTCAAGCAGCAAGCGCATGAAGCAGTTAGGTGGGGGAACTTCTCCCTCCACCTGCATGCGCAGACCACGCCGCTCGGCTGTCACTGGGAGCGGACGAACTAAAAGAACGAACTAGTTCGCGGCTCAGCCGCGAACTAAAGTGAGCGCTCCCAATCGCGAACTATTATGCGCAAGTCTACCACACAGTTACAATCGTACACTACGTACTGGAGCACCAGCGCAGAGCCATATGTTGCGTTCTGGCGCACCTATCGCGTGCCGACAGCCGACCGTCTCTCCTACAAGCAGGCCAGCAACGGGCCGAAAGAAAAGATACAGGGCAATGGTAGCCGCTAAGCTACACATTGTTTATTCTTTGCGTACCAAGTTTGAAATATGCCTTTTATAATGCAAGAAACGAACAACAAGAATACGACATTTCTTGCGTTTGTACAGTTTGTTGACTCATATACGATCCTCGAAAAATGTCGTTTTCCCTCTTATTTTGGGTACTAAAGGGCAGTGATAATCAAGTTTATTTATTTTACGACAACAGGAAAGAGGAAAGAAATTGATGTTGATGTAGTGTTTTTCAGTCCAAAGATTCGACGAATACAGATTTCCACGTTACCTTAACCTGTGCAAGCCTCTTAAGCTCTCAACAAGAACGGCAACCTACATCTTTTTCAACCTCCTTAGTGTATTCGTCTCTCGGTTTGCCTCTGCTAGTTTTACCTTACACACCTCACTCCAATGATAAACTAATGATCTCAGATTTTTCTGAATGTCTTCCACCATTCGATCTCTTCTTTTAGTCAAGATATGCTAGAAATTTCCTGTTTACACAGTTCTGTTCAGTACCTTCTTATTACTTACGCGAACTGCCTGTCTAAACTTAGGATTCGTCTACTGCATCACATTTCAATAACTTCTGCCATCTTTTTCTCTGAATTCCTTTTCGTCCTCGGTACTCTCCCGTACAATGCTTCACTCTGCACGCATGATCTTAGAAAGGACTTCAGTTCAAATTAATATTGAACGACAATAAATTTCTATTTGTCAGAAATGTTTTGGTTCCGTAGTCATTCTGCATTTTATGTCTTACTAGCTTAAACCCACGGCTCCGCTCGCGTGTTGGTTGATTATGCTAGATAATGCGAGAAACGTCAAATCGATTTTTTAAAGAGATGTATTAAAAGAAATTTATTTTTTACTGCTTTATTTATTCATTTATTTATTTGTATGCTTATCCTTACAGAGAGAGAGCTGAAGACAATGTAGCGCGCAAAGCGCGCATAGACCAAGGATATCGTCTGTGGCATCACTTTTCGCTGTATGTAACCTCCTTGCTATAGAGTCGCAAACGTCATCGCTGGCCTTCAGTCCGATTTTTTTTAATAATTTAAAGACTTTCACCATATCTTCCACCCCCTTATAGCTATCGGCATGGAACTGCTATGGTGTACAACGGGAGACGTCGGACAACAATTACAAACAGACCATTCGTTTGCGTTCTGTAGTTTTCGCAGCCGAGCAAAATATTAACACATACACACGTAGAATTTTATATACGCCGATAATTTTTCTTCCCAATATACTCCACCCTTATATCATTATCAACCCTCAACCAACAATGCAACCAATAAAACTATTTTCAAAGAGTAAATATAATTTTCAAAGAGTAATTATTATTCCGCATTTTCGCGTTATATTTTTCAAATTACTAAATATCTATCAGATCGCTATAAAACCATGCCTAAAACCTTCCTCAGGTATAAATTAGTAACTGTACAAATATTTAAGTCTCTGCGTCTCCTCGTTCGGACGTGATAAGCGTACACCGAACAGACATTCTCATTAATATATATAGATAAATAGCTATCCGATCGTCATAAAACTGTGCCTAAAGCCTTCCCCAGGTAGACATTAGTAACTGTACAAATTTTTAGCTGTTTATGTCTTTTGGTTCAGACGTGATAAACGTACACCAAACAGACATTCACATTTATAGATATAGATTTACTTCGGATATCGGCAGTTATTTCGCTACCCAAATAACAAAACTTATCTACTACTTTTATTCTTTCGTTACCTAACTTCCTTCCTTCAGCATCACATGGTTTTCTGAACATATTTTCACTCGTAACCTCTGAGTTACTACAGTGCCCTCGTGCAGAAACGGTCATTCCTTCCCACCCGCTTCCTTTCTCTTATTCACAAAATTTGTATATTGGTAAATGTTTTGACATACTTCCCTCGAAAGCTAACATTAAGATTGGTTGATATCTGAGAATATAATCCACTAATTGGCCCTTTCTTTTAGTCAAGATAAGGCAAAAATTTCTTTTCTGCCTAATTATGTTCAGTAAGTCCTTATTAGCGACGCGATCTACCCTTCTAATGTTCAGAATTCGTCTGTAGTCCCACATTTCAACAGCTTCTATCATGCCAGATTTTATTTTCACACTGCAGCGGAGTGTGCGCTGATATTAAACTCCCGGGCAGATTAAAACCGCTATTCGAACTTGGGATCTTTACCTTTCGCGGGCAAGCGCTTTACCGACTGAACTATCCTGGCGTCTCACAACAAATACTTTCGCCAGCACCTCGCCTCCTACTTGCGCTTCTTCGCGAAATGAAAAGGTCCCAGGTTCTAATCCCGTCCTGGCAAACAGTTTTAATTTGCAAGGAAGTTTCGGCTTCTATAATTTTTTTTTTTTTTGTACTCTTTATCGTGTAAGATACGGATGTATTTCCTCCAGACTGATATAAAGTAGATAATCTGAAAATAAAAACGAAAATATCTAAGTACGAGGTACGTCCAGAAGGTAAGTTCCGTTTGGTTATATAAGATACAGAAAAAATATTTATTGTACAAAAATCTACAACTGTTAAACTACTTTTCTACATAGCTGCCGAAATTTTGTAGGCACTTGTAACAGCGTGGCACAAGTTTCTGTATGCCTTCTTCATAGAAGGTTGCCGCCTGTGTATTCAGCCATGTGGTAGCATGTTCTTTCAGCTCATCATCGTTGAAATGTTGACCACCAATTAGGTGTATGAAGAGGTGAAAGTGACTAGGAGCGAGGCCCGGGCTGTACGGATGATGATCAAACACGTCCCAGTGAAATTCCCGTAAGAGTTGTTTGGTCACATTCGCCACATGAGGTCGGGCACTATCGTGGAAACAAACACCACCTTTTGATTAAAATCCTCTTCTTACACATAAAATTTGTCCTGTCAACATTTTAACGATGATGAGCTGAAAGAAGTTGCTACCACATGGCTGAATACACAGGCGGCAACCTTCTATAAAGAAGGCATACAGAAACTTGTGCCACGCTATGACAAGTGCCTACAGAATTTCGGCAGCTATGTTGAAAAGGAGTTTAACAGTTGTAGATTTTTGTACAATAAATATTTTTCCGTATCTGTACACGTTTGTTTTATATAACCAAACGGAACTTACTTTCTGGACGTACCTCGTATATGCGAGGTGTAGATATCTGAGTAAGTGAGGAACTTGACTCGAGAAATAGGAGACTGTACATCCTTATACTTAAGGATAAAAAAGGGGAGAAGATAGAGGAAAATGGTACGGAAACGAGTTAAATGAATCTTTTCCTTGATTACTGCTGAGGGGAGGTGAACGACAAATGAGCGAGAGAATTGGGAGAGAGCGCTGACTGGAGAAACAACGAATCTAATTACGCAAGCCGGCCGGCGCTCTGTGAGCTGCGTAACGGCGCTACAGCAGCAGCTGCCCCACACCTAGAAGAGTCAACCCAATCCCATCCATCTTCCACCTCTCCAGAAGACACGTGGCCCACGCATACCACCCAGTTGGCACTTTAGACGACGACGTTCCAAACGCAACAAGGTATCTTGGGCGAGGAACCCAAAAGGAAAAATTCACCTGTCCCAAAACAGGTAAAGCAGTCATCAATCCGAAGATTGGTTTGAACGACACAGTCCTTTACTAGGCATGGTCCTGTTTGGAGGTGGTATGGCGTTGCCTTTTTTTTAATTTTTTTTTTTTTTTTTTTTTTTTTTTTTTCGGGGCTCCCTGCTCCCCTACACCCCGTCCTTTTGCTCACCATTAAAGCCTTCGTCGGCTAAGAAACAAAAGGGTCCCCCGATGGTTATTTTTTTTCTTTGTATTGATGTTTTCCTTTATGCAATCCTGTGGTCCTCTTGTGTAAAACGCAAACTGAGCCAGAAGAAGGAAGAATCCGGTAACTACATATCGGACGCGAAGAAAGTATAATAAGAAGAGAGTAATCAAAGAATCCGTGCTGGACGAAACACGCCACAGTGTACATAGAGAACCAAACACAAATAGTCCAGTGTTCATTCACTATCAAGAAAAAACAGCATAAACTGACAAAGTAAAAGTCTCCCGGTACAATGCACCAGAAAAATTAAAAAAAAACCGTAAAGTCAACACCAATAAAATGATCAGGGGCAAGCCCGCCACAAATACACAGAAACCAAACACAAAACTATCCAGTGTCCATGCACTGTCAATAGAACGCATGAGAGATAAACAATTAAAAGAAAAGCACTCGGCGCAATGTGTCACCATAAAGGAAAAACGTAAAAACGAAAAACTCAACAGGAAAAAGTTACATGCCGTGCTTGGCAAATATATATTCCAAAGAAACTTTCAAAAAATTACCAAATTTTTCTTTATATTTCGTCTGCCTTTTTTCTTTGTCATATTCACTCCAAAGATAGGACAGGAAGTCGACAAAATCCGTCGTGTCCATCGTAAAAATCGAATATATAGTGCGTCCCAGAATCCATTGCGTGGCATGTCGTTTTGTATTAGGGTAAGGGGTCCATTCAGGGGTAACGGCGTCTTCGACAGTGATGGTGGTGATAGAGACTCGGTTTATCAGTCTCAGCATGTCTCTGGCGATATTCCATATAGCGACGTGACGGCGGCACACAAAACGATGTTCAACCGTGTCCACTGACCGACAAGTAACACAAAGAGCTGATGGACACAGTTTAATAGCGTGACGTTTAGCATTGGTAGGTATGGTACGATTAACCACCTGATACCAAATTGCCCGAATATTAGGCGGTAGGACACGCGAAGAAATATTCTTCCAGATGGTATTCCAATTCTTATCCGCAACCGTAGCTCCCACTTGTTAGGGGCCGGAGGCCTTCCTCCGACTTTCGAACTGACTTACCCAGCCAGTTACAGGAGGATCTACAGTTTAACGTGGATTCCGAACCACGGTGCTACTCCACATTATTCACATTAGCAACACTGCCAGAGGTGAAAAAAGTGGGAAGTGACAGGTGTCACAGGTCCTATGAAATTCGACAAGGTATTGTGCAGCGTTGTTACGAAAATTTTCGAAGAATTTCTTGTGTGATTTAATTCAGAGTTTTGCTTAATAGAGTCCGGCCAAAACATGATCAGTCTCTGCCGAAACCGAACCGTAACCGAAACTTGCGTAATTAAGTTAAAATTTCGGTAAGTTTACAGTAAACTACAGATCATTAGCTTTTCCACATTTCGGAAGGTCCCCTTTTTATATTAAGCCGTAAGCCTAACTAAGAAGATGTCATGACAGGCGAAAAAGTTTAAACATATCAACGATACTTTTATTAAAGTACTTCCAAATTAGATTCTATTCTTGTTGTGATATTTTATTGCTAAAAAAATTAAAGTAAGTTTGAGAAGAAGTAAACTGAATTCGATAAAATGGAGACTCGACATTTGGCGTCTTGGGATTACGAGTTCAAATGTTAAAATGTTTGTAAATCTATCGGACCAAACGTCGTGGTCATCAGTCCGTAACTTACAAACTACTTAAACTAAGGTAAACTAACTTAAGGACAACACACACACTCATGCCTCAGGGAGGACTCGAACCTCCTCGGCGAGCAACCGCGCGCTCCGCAGTGAGGCGCCTTAGAACGCTCGGCTACTCCACCGCTGCGATTACGAGTTTTGCATAAATCCGACAGTCATAAAACAAAACAAAAACTGCGGGTACATTCTGTCTTCACCGAAAAAGGCACTCGACTATTATATCGCGAACCAAATAGTTAGAAAACTTTCCTTCTTTTTCGCACATAAATTTAGATAGTTCGAGGTGGTATTGGTCCCGTTCACTTCGAATTAACGAGACTCCTCTGTATAGCCACCACAAAAAGTTCCACAGTCCTGCGGATCTTCTTGTAGGAAGATAATCTTTAGGTACACAACAAACATGCCAAATAGGTACTACGAAAATCTACTTTAGGCAAATCCGAAGATTTGACTGATTTTTTATCAAAAACGAAACTGTGGTCGAAACCAAAATTTTGGCCGAAAGTGGCCGAAACCGAATATTCGGTCGGTCCTTAAATAAAATAATCATAACTTTTGAACGGTTGGCGTTAGAACTTACCAACCGCACGGGGGTCACCGGGCACGGCGGGAATGCTGAAGCGATAGCTCCTTATTAAGTCATATACAACCGCTCTCTCATAGAAGGATCTGTACCAAAAGATTGGAAAGTTGCCCAGGTCACACCTATATTCAAGAAAGGCAGTAGGAGTAACCCACTAAACTACAGGCCTATTTCATTGACGTCAATTTGCTGCAGAGTTTTGGAACATATCCTGTATTCAAATATAATGAATTATCTCGAACAGAACGATCTATTGACCCAAGGTCAACACGGATTTAGAAAATATCGTTCTTGCGAAACACAACTAGCTCTTTATTCACACGAAGTTATGGGTGCTACCGACAAAGGTTCGCAGATCGATTCCGTATTTCTTGATTTCCAGAAAGCTTTTGACACCGTACCTTACAAACGGCTTTTAATTAAATTGCGTGGTTATGGTATATCGCCCCAAATTTGCGATTGGATAGGGGATTTCTTGTCAGAGAGGACACAGTTCGTAGTAATCGATGGTAAGGCATCGACTAAACCAGAGGTGATGTCGGGCGTTCCACAGGTTAGTGTTATTGGTCCTCTGCTGTTCCTTATTTATATAAACGATTTAGTGGAAAATCTAAGTAGCTCTCTTAGATTGTTTGCAGATGACGCCGTCATTTACCGTCTAGTAAAATCATCTGAAGATCAAAACCAACTGCAGAACGACTGTAAATAATGACTGTAAATAATGAGAAGTGTGAAGTCGTCCACATGAGTACGAAAAGAAGTCCGTTAAACTTTGTTTACAAGATAAATTCATCAAATGTGAAGGCCGTAAACTCCACAAAATACCTAGGAATTACTATTACTTCAGACTTAAATTGGAAAGAACACGTAGATAATATCGTGGGAAAGGCGAACCAGAGACTGCGTTTTATTGGCAGAATCCTTAAAAGATGCAACAGAACTACTAAAGAAACTGCATACACTGCGCTTGTCCGTCCATTTTTGGAGTATTGCAGCCCAGTGTGGGATCCTTATCAGGTGGGTTTGACGGAGGACGTCGAAAGAGTTCAGAGAAGGGCAGCTCGTTTCCTACTGTCACGATACAGGGGAGACAGCGTTACGGAAATGATACAGGATCTGGGATGGGATTCATTACAACAACGGCGCTTATCGCTGCGGCGTGGGCTACTTGCGAAACTCCAATCGCCAACATTCTCCTCCGAATGCGAAAATACATTGTTGAGTCCCACTTACATAGGTAGAAATGATCATCAGAATAAAATACGAGAAATCAGAGCTCGAACGGAGAGATTCAGGTGTTCTTTCTTCCCGCGCGCTATTCGAGAATGGAATAGGAGATAAATAGTATAATTGTACCAGAATGAAACTTTCACTCTGCAGCGGAGTGTGCGCTGATATGAAACTTCCTGGCAGATTAAAATTGTGTGCCGGAACCGGGACTCGAACCTGGGACCTTTGCCTTTCGCGGGCAAGCGCTCTACCGACTGAGCTACCCCGACACGACTCACGATGCCGCCTCACAACTTTACTTCCGCCAGTACCTCGCCTCCTACTTTCCAAATTTCACAGAAGCTCTCTTGCAAACACGCAAGACTAGCACTCCTGGAAGAAAGGATATGGTGGAGACATGGCTTAGCCACAGCCTAAGGGATGTTTCCAGAATGAAACTTTCATTCTGCAGCGGAGTGTGCGCTGATATGAAACTTCCTGGCAGATTAAAATTGTGTGCCGGAACCGGGACTCGAACCTGGGACCTTTGCCTTTCGCGGGCAAGCGCTCTACCGACTGAGCTACCCCGACACGACTCACGATGCCGCCTCACAACTTTACTTCCGCCAGTACCTCGCCTCCTACTTTCCAAACTTCACAGAAGCTCTCTTGCAAACACGCAAGACTAGCACTCCTGGAAGAAAGGATATGGTGGAGACATGGCTTAGCCACAGCCTAAGGGATGTTTTCAGAATGAAACTTTCACTCTGCAGCGGAGTGTGCGCTGATATGAAACTTCCTGGCAGATTAAAATTGTGTGCCGGAACCGGGACTCGAACCTGGGACCTTTGCCTTTCGCGGGCAAGCGCTCTACCGACTGAGCTACCCCGACACGACTCACGATGCCGCCTCACAACTTTACTTCCGCCAGTACCTCGCCTCCTACTTTCCAAACTTCACAGAAGCTCTCCCGGTTCCGGCACACAATTTTAATCTGCCAGGAAGTTTCATATCAGCGCACACTCCGCTGCAGAGTGAAAGTTTCATTCTGGAAACATCCCTTAGGCTGTGGCTAAGCCATGTCTCCACCATATCCTTTCTTCCAGGAGTGCTAGTCTTGCGTGTTTGCAAGAGAGCTTCTGTGAAGTTTGGAAAGTAGGAGGCGAGGTACTGGCGGAAGTAAAGTTGTGAGGCGGCATCGTGAGTCGTGTCGGGGTAGCTCAGTCGGTAGAGCGCTTTCCCGCGAAAGGCAAAGGTTCCAGGTTCGTGTCCCGGTTCCGGCACACAATTTTAATCTGCCAGGAAGTTTCAGTATAATTGTGGTTCGATGAACCCTCTGCCAGGCACTTAAATGTGATTTGCAGAGTATCCCATGTAGATGTAGATATAGTATGTCGACTATCAAATATGTTTTGTTTCACCGACGAAACGCACTTCCATTTGAATGGTTTTGTCAATATGAAATGTTAGCGCGTTTGGGGGATGGAGAATTCGCATTTTGGGATCGCAAAGTCTCTTCATTTTCAACGGGCGACTGTGTGAAGCGCAGCGTCCAGTCATGGAATAATCGGTGCGATATTCCTTGATGGTACGGCGACTACCGAATGCTACATGAAGGTGTTGGAAGATGGTTTCATTCCCATCATACATCGGATTTCGACAAGATGTAGTTCATGCAAGAAGCAGCTTGACCACGTAGAAGCAACAGAGTGTGTTCATGTCATGTAGGAGCACTTTCGGGACCTAATTCTGGCTCTGGGGTATCCAGAGGACATTGGCATGGGCCTCACTTGTCCGCCACATTCTCCGTGTCTGTAAATACGCGACTCCTTTTTGTGGACCTATATTAAAGACAAGGTGTACAACAGTAAACACAAAAACATTGCAATGATGGAAACAGTCATTCAGGAGATCATCGTTCAGCATCGATGTTCCGACACTTCAGCGGCTCATGCAGAATTTCGCTGTTCGTTGGCTCCACAACATTGCCCCGGAAGGCAGCCGTATTGAACACGTCACAATCTAAACCAAATGTCTGTAATGACAGTTACGTGTTGAATACCGTGTGTGTACGCCGTAAATTGTAACTAAATTAATTTGGTTTCATGTAGTTCAATAGCTGTCAACCTGTATGTAAGAGGGTTGCAACTTAAATAGTAGCAACCATTAATTCACAACCGATACAAAAGCGTTACATGTTTGCACCTCTTACTGTATTTGAAAGTAGCCACCAGCCTTGTGTAGAACCCGTTACCAGCGACGTGAACGGCGTAGTATACCGATAGCAGAGCCTGTTCTGTTGATGGTGCGTATAGAGCGGTCTACTGCATGTCGAATCTCTTGAACAGTTCTGAAGCGAATGACAAGAAGTGGTTCCTTATCATCAGAATCGAATCAAAGACACAAGGAATGTAGACCAGAGAGTATGGTGGATGGTACAGCACTTCCCAGTCCCATTGACCGAACAGAGCAGCCACAGCTTGCGCTGTGCGCGCACCCGCATTGTCGTGGCCGGCCGCGGTGGCCGAGGGGACTGCGGCGCGCCAGTCACGATCTGCACGGCCACTACGGTCGGGGGTTCGAGTACCCCCTCGGGCATGGATATTTGTGTCGTCCTTAGTGTTAGCTGGTTCATAAGCAGTTACCTTAGACCGCTCGCTCACATGTTTTCCTCGACTGTGCGCACGCCGGTGTCGTGGAAACAGCGACTCCACTTGCTCGCAGGTAAGGTAGGTATGTTAAAAACGTGAGCTATCAGCGACAATAGTAGATTCTATTGCAAAGTGTCTCCATAGCATCGGTGCTACTATTTAAGTTCCATCCCTCGTAAAATGCCGAACAATAGTTCACCTGGAAAGAAGATGTCGATTTCGATACGATGTCCGCAGTTGTCAGGTCGGGGACAGTAAATGTACTGATAAAGGCTTCTACACACGATCCGATTTGTCGGAACAAATTTATCGGCCGTCCGATAAATTGGACGTGTGGAGGCGATTCCCGACCAACGCTGCTTGTCGGATGGTTAGACGGGCCTGGCTGTCCGACATTCGACCACCCTCCCTCGCCCCCCTGCCCCCTACCTCTCCACCCGACAAATTGTACCATGTATAGTGCTACCCGACCAATTTTCTGGCTGCAATCGTCGCGAATACGCAAAAATAAAAACAGTGCGCCCGGCGGATTAGCCGCGCGTGCTGGAGCGCCGTGTTGCGGTACGCGCGGCAGTCCGCCGTCGGGGGTTAGAATCCCCCCTCGGGCATGGATGTCTGTGTCGTATTTAATGTAAGGTAGTTCATAAGTAGTTTGTAAGTTTAGGGACTGATGACCCCGTAGTTAAGTCCCCTAAGCCTTACAAACATTTGAACATTTTTTTAAAAACAGTTCGACACGAGAATAGGAATGCGCTGCAATCGCCGCGTGCAATTGATGAGAACGCATGTAGGCTGCTACTAATTTAGTTGCTTGGTTGCTCAGTTGGTTGGTCGGACGGTAAATCAGAAATTGTGTAGGGGCCTTAAGGTTTTGCTCTTCGTCAGACAGCAGAGAGCCTAGTAAATAGCTGGCAGACCGCCATCTGTGTGTACCATTTAATAGGGAACGTTTGCAGTCATATATGGATCAGTGTGACAACAAAGTCTGAAGCAAACTGGCACTATGCCACGGAGTCGCACAAGTGCTTCTGTAGAAGGGTGTGTGGAGGGAGGCACTTGTGACATCAATTGAAGAGGCGTTGTGTTAACATTACCGCTTTGCTAAATATGGAACAGGTTACAACAACTGTTAGTGCATTGCCCTATTATTAGGATGCCAAGTTTTAACTACAAATTAACATTGAATTGTCAGGATAGCATTCACAAGGAATCTTATAAAAATGTGGGATTTTTTTTCCTTGGCTCGGGTATAAGGCGTAAATGAAAGAACATTTACAGAAAGTGCATTTATTAAACAGTTAAACAATACATTACACTTACTGTGAACTAGTTGGCTTGGCGGGTGTTGGTGGCTGAAGGTGTGTGGCGGTGAAGAGGAGTTTCGCAGCGTCGGCCGCGGTTCTCTGGTTACGCTTGCGGCGGATCTGCTTCTGGACTCCTCAGTTAAACAGCGCCCGCCGTAGAAGCGAGAACTGTGCATTAGAAGGCCGTAAACTCTGCGGAATTACCTCGTGGCGGTGCGGTGTGATTTTTCCATCTTCTAAAAAGCGTTTTAATATGCTACGGCTAGAGGTAGCGGTTTTGCGACCTTACCCTGGAGTCGAACCGGCGTTCTTCAGGCAGCACGTCTTCGATTGGCAGAACCTCGAACGGAGATCACAGGTAACAGTCATGGCAAGACCCCATCCTATCGTTCTGGCCAGTCTTCCTGGGTGAGTACCTCTGTTATTGTTGATCTTCTTCCGAACGCTGTTACTGACGACCAGATTCTTCTTTCTTTCTTCTATCTTCAACGCCAACTATCAAAAATGTTCAAATGTTTGTAGTTTATGATACTTAACTACGGGGTCATCAGTCCCTAAACTTACAAACTACTTATGAGCTAGCTAATACTAAGGACGGCACAAATATCCATGCCCGAGGGCGGATTCGAACCCCCGACCGTAGTGGCAGTGCTGACTGTGACTAGTGCGCCGCAGAACGCTCGGCCACCGCGTCTGGCACCCCAACTATCATACCGGTGGCTGATCATGACTAAAACTCTACTCCTGCTGTTGCTTCTGCCGCTAATATCGCCACTCCTTGCAATCTGACGATACTACTCCATCACTCTATCTGCATCACTCTTTCTGTCTATTACGGTCTCACAGTCAGTCATCTATGTGGTGTCCTCTTCTTGGCCGTGGTATTTGTTTGATGGACCTGGCTGGAGGTCAACGATCTTCTGGGTCGTTGTCTGCTGTCACGTTGTGCAGTTTCTACAAAGATCAAACGTCACGTTGCTCTGGAGGTCAATACACCAGGTTATTGGCTTCTGAGCGCGATGCTTCTAGAAGTTCACGACGTCCACGTTTTGCGGTCTGTGCTTTAACGTGATTTCGTCGGTCGACTGCCTGATCGCCGAACCACCGGCTTCCGCTCGTGGAGAGAGCGATGGGCGTCTTGCCACGTGTGAATACTTGGCGAGACAATGCCGTGCTGAATCCGCTGCGTTAGCTGGTCCATGAACTGCCGGAATGCAGCCTAAGTCTGCTGTTTTACTCGGCCTTGCCTGACTGAACTGAACTAAGTTCTCACTTTTACTTCACGTATCATTCACTTTCATTTATTTCTGAATTTTATTTCACTAATTTATTTACACACTTTACTGCACTCAACGCTTCCTGCAGCCAACTGAGCGCCTTTTAAAGCGTCACGTTGTGATCTTCTGAGTGGCAAGTTGGTACTCTCGGAGAACACGATTTGGACTTGCTGCGTCAACTGTGCGACGTTGCTGGCTGCAGAGGTCGCGTGATCATTCTCACGTCCGTAGTTCTGGCCGTCCGTGCAGCACAGACTGCCTAATGCGTACATGCATGACCAAACTGCTGCGGAGAACGAAGAATATGTGAGGGGCAACATGTCAGCTGAATGTTGTGGAATGGTATGGAAGACCCATGACGATCATCATTAGACACCGGTCGTAGACTGGTCTCTGAAGCCAGCCTCGTCACTACGCCTCGTGGGAGACACTCGAGCACACGTCGTGTAGTGCTGATCTCTCGCGATGCTAATGTCAAGCTTCGGCACCTTAAGGGGAGTCAGAATGCCGCAAATTGATACAAGAAATCATATTTTCCGTTCTTAAGCTTAGAAAGTAATTTGAAGTTTTCTGCTTAAAATAGTGCAAAATTTGTTAATAAATTTTTATAGGAAGTATTTTATTTCAATTTCCAAAATTATATGTGCTCCCAGGTAAATTACCCAGCTTGCAATGTTTACCATCACATTTGCGAGAAATATTATATATAGACGTTTGTCGATTTCGCCCTTTAGTTGTAGAATCTTTTCTGTAGGTACATGATCTTCTGAGAAAATGTCTTCATGCTTGTACCCAGAATCAAAACGAGTCTTTCAACAAAATCATATGGATCCGTGAACTTAACACTGTATTTGTTGGCACCAAAACTTTGAAATTGGCAGTGATTGTGTTATTTAATTCAGTGATGGTCGTATGGGTAGGCTAAGGGTCATAGGAAACCTTGGAATTGTTCCTGGTGTCAACACTACAGAGGTCTTCGCCTTCTGGACAACATACGAGTAAGGAAGACTCACAAAGAGAGGATGCCTACTTGTCATCGCCGAATTCGTACAAACTTATGGTACATGTAGGGCGTAGTGAGACACTAAAGTGCCCCAAGTGGGAATTCCAGATGGCCATGCGTTTAGGAAATAAAATGAAGTTTGATAAGTATCTATCATCATATGTGTCTTATCCAGTGCGCCTGTGAAGGTGGTGTTTGGCTCAGCGGTAAGAGATCGGATTCGTATTGAGAAGTTCGCGGGTTCAACTCCACCCGGTGGCAAGTTTTTTCTGCTCATTGGCAATGCCTACACCGACATATTGTTACCGTAGGGATTGTGAGGAGAAGATTAGATTAATTACAGCACGCACAGATACATTTAAACAATCATTCTTCCCACGCTCAATACGTGAATGGAATGGGAAGAAATCTTAATAACTGGTACAGTCGGTCGTACCCTCTGCCATGCACTTCACAGTGGTTAGCAGAGTATTGACGTAGATATAAATGTAGACTGACGTCACAATTAACCGCTACATCACATAGGTTATGTTATTAATTTATATAAGCAAAATAAATAAATAAAATAAAAATAAAATAAAAAACAAAAAGAAAGGGCACTGGATGAAATCCGGGACTACATACATTTAAAAAGGGACTGTAGTTAACGCGTACTTAGGGATGTCGTGTATGTAAATTGATACTTCCATTCTTTTGCAGCTGATCAATTACATGTATCGGGGTGATATTCATCGAAAAAACAGGCGAAGCAATAATTTTGACCGCATCTTGCGCACGTTATGAACGCCGCCCTTTTGCAGTTACGTGGTTTCTTTTAATGTCACCATAGAAAAACAAAGTTGATTGACGTTCTGTAAACAGCTTCTTTCATCGCACAGTCTAGCAGCGAGCCACGCGTAACGCAGCATGTCGCTGAATACTTGGTGAGGACAGCTGGTGATGTGTAATGGAATGTAGTTTGATGCAAGCTTCTCGGAAAGTGATTTCTTCTTCTTTCTCTATTAGGTTAGGGCATATGGTGATAGATCTGCATCAAAATTCCTTTTATTTACTAAACCCTTAGCCATCTGGAGTTCCCACTTGAGGCACTTCCGTGCCTCACCACGCCCTACATGTACCATAAATTTGGACGAATTCGACGATGAAGAGTAGGCGTCCTCTCCTTGTCAGTATACAGCTGAAATTAATATAAAATACAGAAGAGCAACGAGGAGAAGATAACTTCTAGGCGAAGAAGAAGAAGAAGAAGAAGAAGAAGAACTGGAAGATGACCCTGATTACTCTGCTGAACACTTTTGATAATAGAATATGAGGTATTTGTGAATTTTCATAATAAATTACTTTAATCGCATTTTCTGCCATTTGACATTTTTAGTGTTATATGTACGTTTATCTCACAAACCACTAAACCAATAACATTCAGATTTTCTGAAATGCTATATAACAGTTGAAAGAGGCCACTGAATTAGAATCGAGACAAAATCTGGCTTATTCTCTGAACCAGGGAAATTTATGTTAAATTTTTTTCCAATAAAAATGCATTCACGTTAAGAAATTCATAAATATTATACGAACAAAAATAAAACATTGGTTCTAGTTCAGTGAACTAACGGTATATGCTGAAAATACCTTCCGAAGTTTCAAAGTTCTATATATAACAGTTTCAGAGAAAAAGGTAGGAAATTTAACATAGACGAGATAGTACGCCGGGACGACACTGCAACTACTCGTTCATTCGACGAAATGTCAGTTTCAGACGTACCGTGTCGGGCTTCAGGATCCGAACGTCGTCCAAGCGTCAACGAAAAATAAAAAATAAATATAATTCCTTATATTGACTTTCGAAATATTATTCAAATTTCAGTGTCATGATTTTGCACAGAATGAAGAAGCGTTTGATTTGACTATCAAATTTTTATAAAATTGCCACTTTAGATAAAATAATTCAAAGTTCTCTTGCCAACAGAAGTGATCTGTCAAAATTAAAATTCCGTAGCTATGTATGTTGTTGTCAACACATATATTATAAGTTTATCTCATTCGTAATCGATCTATATAAAGTATCGATTTTCTGAAACTCTATAAATGTTTTCTTCCCTTGTCGGAAGGTTAACTTTGACTAATATAAATATCGTCTCTCAAAATTGTAAAAGGTTGAAAGAATAATCTTCAACACACTATTAAAGTTCAAGACGTAATAACATTTTTATTGCTCTCACAATAGACAGATCATCTCTCGGCAAGAGCTAAACAAAGACTAATTTTTGATTCATTTCAATTTTACAAATCATGTCGTTTAATAATGTAAATAGAAATAAACATTTTCGGCGGCAACAGGACCTGACATTTAACAGAACGGCTATCTTCAAACAGGAAAGTCAGCAGTATGATTGCCTCAATGCTCCGACGCTGGAGTGTACTGTGTTCGAATGGTTTCTTCGTAGAATCAACAAAGAAATGTCTGAATTCAACAGATCCAGTGAATAAGTCCAAATGGGTTCGAAGAGGAGCTCGTTCCAATAATGACGTGGCATTTTCTGCGAGGGAGGTATTCTCAGACGACGCAGAATAGCGCGTCCATGATGTGACCACTACCGTGGACCATTACACTATCTTCATTGTTTTGGGAAGGAGTCAGGAAAGTTAGTTAATAAGAAATGTAGATATGTTTCTAAACCTATTGAAGGAAACTACTATGGTCAAACTACTTAAACTAATTTACACTAAGATTAACATACTTACCCAAGCCCGAGGGAGGACTGGAATCTCCAAAGGGAACGGTCGCCCAGTGCTTACCATGACGCCTTAGACCACGCTACTACTACTGCGACAATTAATGACATTGCTGTATCTACCTCTTTAGTGCATAATTTTTTACTTGAAGCCATATAAACTACTACTATTAATGCATATTGCGTATATACTGAGATAAATATTGAAAACAAAAAAATCCTTAAAATTATTACGCACTACTAGCAACAAAACGTTCATAGCTGGTCAGCTATTTAGTGCTTCCATGATGAACATAATGCAGTAAATGTCACTATTATGCCTCTCATCTTTCCAGAAAGTAATGTGATTAACTACTTTCACGTGACAAAGTAGGAATACGAAAGTAAACAAACGCAAATGTTCGGAGTAACTCAATGCAGCTAATTGTCGAACTGATTCAATAGCACTAAGCAATTTATAATTTGTAGGACGAGCATATGTAACACTATGTATACAAGCACCAACAAATGAATTTATTGTAAAATGTTGATCAGTTTGAGAGATAATGAAAAAATAAGATATGTAGGTGATCAACAACACTATACATTAAAGGGTTTCGTTTTGGGGAAAAATCTTCCGTTTACATAATAAAACTGGCTTCAATGCGAATATAGACAGAAGGTCTCTTAAGCTACGTAAATCAATGACTGACGCACTTAAATCTGAGGCGAGATGCATGACAAAAGACTTGACTTGATACAGGGATTTGTCACTTAACCCTTTCAGGCCCGATGTGCAATGTATTGGACACCGAATTTTTATGAATTTTATAACACTACACGATTTCGTTCATCTTTGAGCGGCCTTTTTAGTGGACACTTGTCACATTTAGTTGTGCAGCTCAAGCAGGCCGCTGTCCCCAGAATTGTGTAGTAGAATATTTTATTGCTAAAAAAATTAAAGTAAGTTTGAGAAGAAGTAAACTGAATTCGATACAATGGAGACTCGACATTTGGCGTCTTGGGATTACGAGTTCAAATGTTAAAATGTTTGTAAATCTAACGGACCAAACTTCGTGGTCATCAGTCCGTAACATACAAACTACTTAAACTAAGGTAAACTAACTTAAGGACAACACACACACTCATGCCCCAGGGAGGACTCGAACCTCCTCGGCGAGCAACCGCGCGCTCCGCAGCGAGGCGCCTTAGACCGCTCGGCTACTCCACCGCTGCGATTACGAGTTTTGCATAAATCCGACAGTCATAAAACAAAACAAAAACTGCGAGTACATTCTGTCTTCACCGAAAAAGGCACTCGACTATTATATCGCGAACTCTTTTTCGCACATAAATTTAGATAGTTCGAGGTGGTATTGGTCCCGTTCACTTCGAATTAACGAGACTCCTCTGTATAGCCACCACAAAAAGTTCCACAGTCCTGCGGATCTTCTTGTAGGAAGATAATCTTTAGGTACACAACAAACATGCCAAATAGGTACTACGAAAATCTACTTTAGGCCAATCCGAAGATTTGACTGATTTTTTATCAAAAACGAAACTGTGGTCGAAACCAAAATTTTGGCCGAAAGTGGCCGAAACCGAATATTCGGTCGGTCCTTAAATAAAATAATCATAACTTTTGAACGGTTGGCGTTAGAACTTACCAACCGCACGGGGGTCACCGGGCACGGCGGGAATGCTGAAGCGATAGCTCCTTACTTAAGTCATATACAACCGCTCTCTCATAGAAGGATCTGTACCAAAAGATTGGAAAGTTGCCCAGGTCACACTTATATTCAAGAAAGGCAGTAGGAGTAACCCACTAAACTACAGGTCTATTTCATTGACGTCAATTTGCAGCAGAGTTTTGGAACATATCCTGTATTCAAATATAATGAATTATCTCGAACAGAACGATCTATTGACCCAAGGTCAACACGGATTTAGAAACTATCGTTCTTGCGAAACACAACTAGCTCTTTATTCACACGAAGTTATGGGTGCTACCGACAAAGGTTCGCAGATCGATTCCGTATTTCTTGATTTCCAGAAAGCTTTTGACACCGTACCTTACAAACGGCTTTTAATCAAATTGCGTGGTTATGGTATATCGCCCCAAATTTCCGATTGGATAGGGGATTTCTTGTCAGAGAGGACACAGTTCGTAGTAATCGATGGTAAGTCATCGACTAAACCAGAGGTGATGTCGGGCGTTCCACAGGTTAGTGTTATTGGTCCTCTGCTGTTCCTTATTTATATAAACGATTTAGTGGAAAATCTAAGTAGCCCTCTTAGATTGTTTGCAGATGACGCCGTCATTTACCGTCTAGTAAAATCATCTGAAGATCAAAACCAACTGCAGAACGACTGTAAATAATGACTATAAATAATGAGAAGTGTGAAGTCGTCCACATGAGTACGAAAAGAAGTCCGTTAAACTTTGTTTACAAGATAAATTCATCAAATGTGAAGGCCGTAAACTCCACAAAATACCTAGGAATTACTATTATTTCAGACTTAAATTGGAAAGAACACGTAGATAATATCGTGGGAAAGGCAAACCAGAGACTGCGTTTTATTGGCAGAACCCTTAAACATGCAACAGAACTACTGAAGAAACTACATACACTATGCTTGTCCGTCCATTTTTGGAGTATTGCAGCCCAGTGTGGGATCCTTATCAGGTGGGTTTGACGGAGGACGTCGAAAGAGTTCAGAGAAGGGCAGTTCGTTTCCTACTGTCACGATACAGGGGAGACAGCGTTATGGAAGTGATACAGGATCTGGGATGGGATTCATTACAACAACGGCGCTTATCGCTGCGGCGTGGGCTACTTGCGAAACTCCAATCGCCAACATTCTCCTCCGAATGCGAAAATACATTGTTGAGTCCCACTTACATAGGTAGAAATGATCATCAGAATAAAATACGAGAAATCAGAGCTCGAAAAGAGAGATTCAGGTGTTCTTTCTTCCCGCGCGCTATTCGAGAATGGAATGGGAGATAAATAGTATAATTGTGGTTCGATGAACCCTCTGCCAGACACTTAAATGTGATTTGCAGAGTATCCCATGTAGATGTAGATATAGTATGTCGACTATCAAATATGTTTTGTTTCACCGACGATACGCACTTCCATTTGAATGGTTTTGTCAATATGAAATGTTAGCGCGTTTGGGGGATGGAGAATCCGCATTTTGGGATCGCAAAGTCTCTTCATTTTCAACGGGCGACTGTGTGAAGCGCAACGTCCAGTCATGGAATAATCGGTGCGATATTCCTTGATGGTACGGCGACTACCGAATGCTACATGAAGGTGTTGGAAGATGGTTTCATTCCCATCATACATCGGATTTCGACAAGATGTAGTTCATTCAAGAAGCAGCTTGACCACGTAGAAGCAACAGAGTGTGTTCATGTCATGTAGGAGCACTTTCGGGACCTAATTCTGGCTCTGGGGTATCCAGAGGACATTGGCATGGGCCTCACTTGTCCGCCACATTCTCCGTGTCTGTAAATACGCGACTCCTTTTTGTGCACCTATATTAAAGACAAGGTGTACAACAGTAAACACAAAAACATTGCAATGATGGAAACAGTCATTCAGGAGATCATCGTTCAGCATCGATGTTCCGACACTTCAGCGGCTCATGCAGAATTTCGCTGTTCGTTGGCTCCACAACATTGCCCCGGAAGGCAGCCGTATTGAACACGTCACAATCTAATTCAAATGTCTGTAATGACAGTTACGTGTTGAATACCGTGTGTGTACGCCGTAAATTGTAACTAAATTAATTTGGTTTCAAGTAGTTCAATAGCTGTCAACCTGTATGTAAGAGGGTTGCAACTTAAATAGTAGCAACCATTAATTCACAACCGATACAAAAGCGTTACATGTTTGCACCTCTTACTGTATTTGAAAGTAGCCACCAGCCTTGTGTAGAACCCGTTGCCAGCGACGTGAACGGCGTAGTATACCGATAGCAGAGCCTGTTCTGTTGATGGTGCGTATAGAGCGGTCTACTGCATGTCGAATCTCTTGAACAGTTCTGAAGCGAATGACAAGAAGTGGTTCCTTATCATCAGAATCGAATCAAAGACACAAGGAATGTAGACCATAGAGTATGGTGGATGGTACAGCACTTCCCAGTCCCATTGACCGAACAGAGCAGCCACAGCTTGCGCTGTGCGCGCACCCGCATTGTCGTGGCCGGCCGCGGTGGCCGAGGGGACTGCGGCGCGCCAGTCACGATCTGCACGGCCACTACGGTCGGGGGTTCGAGTACCCCCTCGGGCATGGATATTTGTGTCGTCCTTAGTGTTAGCTGGTTCATAAGTAGTTTGTATGTTTAGGGACTGATGACCCCATAGTTAAGTCCCATAATCTCTACAAACATTTGAATTTTGCATTGTCGTGCAAAATGATGGGTGGGTTGCGCAGGAAGTGTTGCCGCTTCTTTCGCAAAGCTGGTCGCAGCTGATGCTCCTAAAACGAACAGTAATACTGTGCATTGACGATCTGCCGTTGTTCCACTTTGGTAAACATAGTGACACAGTTACCTTAGACCGATCGCTCCCATGTTTTCCTCGACTGTGCGCACGCCGGTGTCGTGGAAACAGCGACTCCACTTGCTCGCAGGTAAGGTAGGTATGTTAAAAACGTGAGCTATCAGCGACAATAGTAGATTCTATTGCAAAGTGTCTCCATAGCATCGGTGCTACTATTTAAGTTCCATCCCTCGTACAATGCCGAACAATAGTTCACCTGGAAAGAAGATGTCGATTTCGATACGATGTCCGCAGATGTCAGGTCGGGGACAGTAAATGTACTGATAAAGACTTCTACACACGATCCGATTTGTCGGAACAAATTTATCGGCCGTCCGATAAATTGGGCGTGTGGAGGCGATTCCCGACCAACGCTGCTTGTCGGATGGTTAGACGGGCCTGGCTGTCCGACATTCGACCACCCTCCCTCGCCCCCCTGCCCCCTACCTCTCCACCCGACAAATTGTACCATGTATAGCGCTACCCGACCAATTTTCTGGCTGCAATCGTCGCGAATACGCAAAAATAAAAACAGTGCGCCCGGCGGATTAGCCGCGCGTGCTGGAGCGCCGTGTTGCCGTACGCGCGGCAGTCCGCCGTCGGGGGTTCGAATCCCCCCTCGGGCATGGATGCCTGTGTCGTATTTAATGTAAGGTAGTTCATAAGTAGTTTGTAAGTTTAGGCACTGATGACCCCGTAGTTAAGTCCCCTAAGCCTTACAAACATTTGAACATTTTTTTAAAAACAATTCGACACGAGAACAAGGATGCGCTGCAATCGCCGCGTGCAATTGGTGAGAACGCATGTAGGCTGCTACTAATTTAGTTGCTTGGTTGCTCAGTTGGTTGGTCGGACGGTAAATCAGAAATTGTGTACGGGCCTTAAGGGTTTGCTCTTCGTCAGACAGCAGAGAGCCTAGTAAATAGCTGGCAGACCGCCATCTGTGTGTACCCTTTAATAGGGAACGTTTGCAGTCATATATGGATCAGTGTGACAACAAAGTGTGAAGCAAACTGGCACCATGCCACGGAGTCGCACAAGTGCTTCTGTAGAAGGGTGTGTGGAGGGAGGCACTTGTGACATCAATTGAAGAGGCGTTGTGTTAACATTACCGCTTTTCTAAATATGGAACAGATTACAACAACTGTCAGTGCATTGCCCTATTATTAGGATGCCAAGTTTTAACTACAAATTAACATTGAATTGTTAGGATAGCATTCACAAGGAATCTTATAAACATGTGGGATTTTTTTTCCTTGGCTCGGGTATAAGGCGTAAATGAAACAACATTTACAGAAAGTGCATTTATTAAACAGTTAAACCATACATTACTCTTACTGTGAACTAGTTGGCTTGGCGGGTGTTGGTGGCTGAAGGCGTGTGGCGGTGAAGAGGAGTTTCGCAGCGTCGGCCGCGGTTCTCTGGTTACGCTTGCGGCGGATCTGCTTCTGGACTCCTCAGTTAAACAGCGCCCGCCGTAGAAGCGAGAACTGTGCATTAGAAGGCCGTAAACTCTGCGGAATTACCTCGTGGCGGTGCGGTGTGATTTTTCCATCTTCTAAAAAGCGTTTTAATATGCTACGGCTAGAGGTAGCGGTTTTGCGACCTTACCCTGGAGTCGAACCGGCGTTCTTCAGGCAGCACGTCTTCGATTGGCAGAACCTCGAACGGAGATCACAGGTAACAGTCATGGCAAGACCCCATCCTATCGTTCTGGCCAGTCTTCCTGGGTGAGTACCTCTGTTATTGTTGATCTTCTTCCGAACGCTGTTACTGACGACCAGATTCTTCTTTCTTTCTTCTATCTTCAACGCCAACTATCAAAAATGTTCAAATGTTTGTAGTTTATGATACTTAACTACGGGGTCATCAGTCCCTAAACTTACAAACTACTTATGAGCTAGCTAATACTAAGGACGGCACAAATATCCATGCCCGAGGGGGGATTCGAACCCCCGACCGTAGTGGCCGTGCTGACTGTGACTAGCGCGCCGCAGAACGCTCGGCCACCGCGTCTGGCACTCCAACTATCATACCGGTGGCTGATCATGACTAAAACTCTACTCCTGCTGTTGCTTCTGCCGCTAATATCGCCACTCCTTGCAATCTGACGATACTACTCCATCACTCCATCTGCATCACTCTTTCTGTCTATTACGGTATCACAGTCAGTCATCTATGTGGTGTCCTCTTCTTGGCCGTGGTATTTGTTTGATGGACCTGGCTGGAGGTCAATGACCTTCTGGGTCGTTGTTTGCTGTCACGTTGTGCAGTTTCTACAAAGATCGAACGTCACGTTGCTCTGGAGGTCAATACACCAGGTTATTGGCTTCTGAGCGCGATGCTTCTAGAAGTTCACGACGTCCACGTTTTGCGGTCTGTGCTTTAACGTGATTTCGTCGGTCGACTGCCTGATCGCCGAACCACCGGCTTCCGCTCGTGGAGAGAGCGATGGGCGTCTTGTCACGTGTGAATACTTGGCGAGACAATGCCGTGCTGAATCCGCTGCGTTAGCTGGTCCATGAACTGCCGGAATGCAGCCTAAGTCTGCTGTTTTACTCGGCCGTGCCTGACTGAACTGAACTAAGTTCTCACTTTTACTTCACGTATCATTCACTTTCATTTATTTCTGAATTTTATTTCACTAATTTATTTACACACTTTACTGCACTCAACGCTTCCTGCAGCCAACTGAGCGCCTTTTAAAGCGTCACGTTGTGATCTTCTGAGTGGCAAGTTGGTACTCTCGGAGAACACGATTTGGACTTGCTGCGTCAACTGTGCGACGTTGCTGGCTGCAGAGGTCGCGTGATCATTCTCACGTCCGTAGTTCTGGCCGTCCGTGCAGCACAGACTGCCTAATGCGTACATGCATGACCAAAATGCTGCGGAGAACGAAGAATATGTGAGGGGCAACATGTCAGCTGAATGTTGTGGAATGGTACGGAAGACCCATGACGATCATCATTAGACACCAGTCGTAGACTGGTCACTGAAGCCAGCCTCGTCACTACGCCTCGTGGGAGACACTCGAGCACACGTCGTGTAGTGCTGATCTCTCGCGATGCTAATGTCAAGCTTCGGCACCTTAAGGGGAGTCAGAATGCCGCAAATTGATACAAGAAATCATATTTTCCGTTCTTAAGCTTAGAAAGTAATTTGAAGTTTTCTGCTTAAAATAGTGCAAAATTTGTTAATAAATTTTTATAGGAAGTATTTTATTTCAATTTCCAAAATTATATGTGCTCACAGGTAAATTACCCAGCTTGCAATGTTTACCATCACATTTGCGAGAAATATTATATATAGACGTTTGTCGATTTCGCCCTTTAGTTGTAGAAACTTTTCTGTAGGTACATGATCTTCTGAGAAAATGTCTTCATGCTTGTACCCAGAATCAAAACGAGTATTTTAAAACAAAATCATATGGACCCGTGAACTTAACACTGTATTTGTTGGCATCAAAACTTTGTAATTGGCAGTGATTGTGTTATTTAATTCAGTGATGGTCGTATGGGTAGGCTAAGGGTCATAGGAAACCTTGGAATTGTTCCTGGTGTCAACACTACAGAGGTCTTCGCCTTCTGGACAACATACGAGTAAGGAAGACTCACAAAGAGAGGATGCCTACTTGTCATCGCCGAATTCGTACAAACTTATGGTACATGTAGGGCGTAGTGAGACACTAAAGTGCCCCAAGTGGGAATTCCAGATGGCCATGCGTTTAGGAAATAAAATGAAGTTTGATAAGTATCTATCATCATATGCGTCTTATCCAGTGCGCCTGTGAGGGTGGTGTTTGGCTCAGCGGTAAGAGATCGGATTCGTATTGAGAAGTTCGCGGGTTCAACTCCACCCGGTGGCAAGTTTTTTCTGCTCATTGGCAATGCCTACACCGACATATTGTTACCGTAGGGATTGTGAGGAGAAGATTAGATTAATTACAGCACGCACAGATACATTTAAACAATCATTCTTCCCACGCTCAATACGTGAATGGAATGGGAAGAAATCTTAATAACTGGTACAGTCGGTCGTACCCTCTGCCATGCACTTCACAGTGGTTAGCAGAGTATTGACGTAGATATAAATGTAGACTGACGTCACAATTAACCGCTACATCACATAGGTTATGTTATTAATTTATATAAGCAAAATAAATAAATAAAATAAAAATAAAATAAAAAACAAAAAGAAAGGGCACTGGATGAAATCCGGGACTACATACATTTAAAAAGGGACTGTAGTTAACGCGTACTTAGGGATGTCGTGTATGTAAATTGATACTTCCATTCTTTTGCAGCTGATCAATTACATGTATCGGGGTGATATTCATCGAAAAAACAGGCGAAGCAATAATTTTGACCGCATCTTGCGCACGTTATGAACGCCGCCCTTTTGCAGTTACGTGGTTTCTTTTAATGTCACCATAGAAAAACAAAGTTGATTGACGTTCTGTAAACAGCTTCTTTCATCGCACAGTCTAGCAGCGAGCCACGCGTAACGCAGCATGTCGCTGAATACTTGGTGAGGACAGCTGGTGATGTGTAATGGAATGTAGTTTGATGCAAGCTTCTCGGAAAGTGATTTCTTCTTCTTTCTCTATTAGGTTAGGGCATATGGTGATAGATCTGCATCAAAATTCCTTTTATTTACTAAACCCTTAGCCATCTGGAGTTCCCACTTGAGGCACTTCCGTGCCTCACCACGCCCTACATGTACCATAAATTTGGACGAATTCGACGATGAAGAGTAGGCGTCCTCTCCTTGTCAGTATACAGCTGAAATTAATATAAAATACAGAAGAGCAACGAGGAGAAGATAACTTCTAGGCGAAGAAGAAGAAGAAGAAGAAGAAGAAGAACTGGAAGATGACCCTGATTACTCTGCTGAACACTTTTGATAATAGAATATGAGGTATTTGTGAATTTTCATAATAAATTACTTTAATCGCATTTTCTGCCATTTGACATTTTTAGTGTTATATGTACGTTTATCTCACAAACCACTAAACCAATAACATTCAGATTTTCTGAAATGCTATATAACAGTTGAAAGAGGCCACTGAATTAGAATCGAGACAAAATCTGGCTTATTCTCTGAACCAGGGAAATATATGTTAAATTTTTTTCCAATAAAAATGCATTCACGTTAAGAAATTCATAAATATTATACGAACAAAAATAAAACATTGGTTCTAGTTCAGTGAACTAACGGTATATGCTGAAAATACCTTCCGAAGTTTCAAAGTTCTATATATAACAGTTTCAGAGAAAAAGGTAGGAAATTTAACATAGACGAGATAGTACGCCGGGACGACACTGCAACTACTCGTTCATTCGACGAAATGTCAGTTTCAGACGTACCGTGTCGGGCTTCAGGATCCGAACGTCGTCCAAGCGTCAACGAAAAATAAAAAATAAATATAATTCCTTATATTGACTTTCGAAATATTATTCAAATTTCAGTGTCATGATTTTGCACAGAATGAAGAAGCGTTTGATTTGACTATCAAATTTTTATAAAATTGCCACTTTAGATAAAATAATTCAAAGTTCTCTTGCCAACAGAAGTGATCTGTCAAAATTAAAATTCCGTAGCTATGTATGTTGTTGTCAACACATATATTATAAGTTTATCTCATTCGTAATCGATCTATATAAAGTATCGATTTTCTGAAACTCTATAAATGTTTTCTTCCCTTGTCGGAAGGTTAACTTTGACTAATATAAATATCGTCTCTCAAAATTGTAAAAGGTTGAAAGAATAATCTTCAACACACTATTAAAGTTCAAGACGTAATAACATTTTTATTGCTCTCACAATAGACAGATCATCTCTCGGCAAGAGCTAAACAAAGACTAATTTTTGATTCATTTCAATTTTACAAATCATGTCGTTTAATAATGTAAATAGAAATAAACATTTTCGGCGGCAACAGGACCTGACATTTAACAGAACGGCTATCTTCAAACAGGAAAGTCAGCAGTATGATTGCCTCAATGCTCCGACGCTGGAGTGTACTGTGTTCGAATGGTTTCTTCGTAGAATCAACAAAGAAATGTCTGAATTCAACAGATCCAGTGAATAAGTCCAAATGGGTTCGAAGAGGAGCTCGTTCCAATAATGACGTGGCATTTTCTGCGAGGGAGGTATTCTCAGACGACGCAGAATAGCGCGTCCATGATGTGACCACTACCGTGGACCATTACACTATCTTCATTGTTTTGGGAAGGAGTCAGGAAAGTTAGTTAATAAGAAATGTAGATATGTTTCTAAACCTATTGAAGGAAACTACTATGGTCAAACTACTTAAACTAATTTACACTAAGATTAACATACTTACCCAAGCCCGAGGGAGGACTGGAATCTCCAAAGGGAACGGTCGCCCAGTGCTTACCATGACGCCTTAGACCACGCTACTACTACTGCGACAATTAATGACATTGCTGTATCTACCTCTTTAGTGCATAATTTTTTACTTGAAGCCATATAAACTACCACTATTAATGCATATTGCGTATATACTGAGATAAATATTGAAAACAAAAAATCCTTAAAATTATTACGCACTACTAGCAACAAAACGTTCATAGCTGGTCAGCTATTTAGTGCTTCCATGATGAACCTAATGCAGTAAATGTCACTATTATGCCTCTCATCTTTCCAGAAAGTAATGTGATTAACTACTTTCACGTGACAAAGTAGGAATACGAAAGTAAACAAACGCACATGTTCGGAGTAACTCAATGCAGCTAATTGTCGAACTGATTCAATAGCACTAAGCAATTTATAATTTGTAGGACGAGCATATGTAACACTATGTATACAAGCACCAACAAATGAATTTATTGTAAAATGTTGATCAGTTTGAGAGATAATGGAAAAATAAGATATGTAGGTGATCAACAACACTATACATTAAAGGGTTTCGTTTTGGGGAAAAATCTTCCGTTTACATAATAAAACTGGCTTCAATGCGAATATAGACAGAAGGTCTCTTAAGCTACGTAAATCAATGACTGACGCACTTAAATCTGAGGCGAGATGCATGACAAAAGACTTGACTTGATACAGGGATTTGTCACTTAACCCTTTCAGGCCCGATGTGCAATGTATTGGACACCGAATTTTTATGAATTTTATAACACTACACGATTTCGTTCATCTTTGAGCGGCCTTTTTAGTGGACACTTGTCACATTTTGTTGTGCAGCTCAAGCAGGCCGCTGTCCCCAGAATTGTGTAGTAGAATGAAGGCAGTGACGATGGTGGACCCATTGCGGAGTGTTTCACATATGATATCAGTAACTGAAATTACTTTATGAATTCTTTTATGTATGTTGTACAAATTCCACTTTGAAATAAAAGTTCCACAATAAATACGCTGTAAAATGAGTCACTGTTGTCGTCTTACTTCACATTCTTAACTGCGTTCCAGAACCTGTGATCAATATTCAATTAATATGATCTAACAGAATATTTTTGTTCTATTTAAAAAAATCGGGGTAAAGGGAATAAAGAATTTAACAATGAGCGTCGGACGACTTCGTGAAAATGCAATAGCAAAAGGAAATTATAATAAATGGCAGGTATGAGTTGTGGTGGAACTGCATCAAAAACGAGATCAGAAATGAGAGCAGATGAAGAGAACACGGACTGGATCTTATCAGGTACTCTGTTAATAGAAGAACTGATGACAAGTGGTTTCGTAAAACCCTCCGCGAAGCTATGGACTGCGAAATGCCAAGAATTAGGTTGTTAATTACAGCAAAAAAATAGGACCTTGCACCAAATGAGGTAAGAAATTAGCTGATTCAACAACTACATCATGTTGCGCCGTATTTAACCTATGTCTTCAGCTACTCTTTACAGCAGAAGGACATCACCTTGAAATGGGGACATTTTCCTGATTAAAGGTAAGTCAGCTACACAGAATAGCCGAACTCACAGTGCTCCATTTACTTACTGAACATTTAAGGGATATTGCTAAAGTGTCTGTGAAACAGAAGACTAATTTCTATAAATCAGGTAGAGGTGTAAATAAGAATCATAATGTGTTAAGAAAAATCCACTGAGGAATCAATTAACAAGGCAGTATATAAAACAGTGTTTAGTGTAATAAATGGTGGATATTGAAGAACCGTTTGATATCTGTGGCGACCGGTGTTATTGTGACGGAGCGCGAATTGTTATATCCAGCAGCGTTGTACAATGCTTTCTCTACAATTAGACTATTGAGTCATTACACTTTAGTGAACGAATAAACTGTCTTTTTCTTCTACAGTTGCTAGTTCTCAGTTATTTATCGTCATAGCTATAATGGAACATTAATTAAGTTCTGTGCTTATTTACCCACAATATTATTATTATGCTGACATGACTGTAATAACAGACATTCATTATTGCAACTGTTACTGTATCTACATTATTATTATTATGTTAAACTAATTGGTATACATATTTTAATTTAAAAGTCCCTTTGGGTTATCGCCTTGTCAGATGAAATGAACAACAGAAACATTAAGATTCGATAATATTGTATCATTTGCTGATGTTTCTTGTTCCCTCAAACATATATTTATGTAATAAATTACATATAGATCGCTGCATATTGGTCGAAAAATCGGCAATACGTTTGCTTAGTATTTTATAATAACGTGGTCCACGGACATAGAATCGATCTTTTAATTATATAGTTACAACTTCAGTAATTGTAAAAAACCTGATGTTGTTGCTACTAGTTTCATTCATATACATTAAATAAAAACTGGACACATGTAGTATGCCATTTTATTGCTATTTGACTATACTACCACCTTTTAAAATATTTCCTATCCCTCATGGAAAACCCTGTAAGGCTTTCTGTACAGAGTGAGCCAAACGTCACAGTAATTACTCCATGTTATTTCAAATACTCTGCAGAAAATGCGACACCTGAATATTCCAGTAAGATATGGGTGATGTAGTCTATCTTTTACTGTATGTGCCGAACATGGCCCCTCTCTTTAAATCAGCCATCTTGAATCTAAGTTCATTTATTCGACGTATGGTTAAAAAATTGAGACATTTTATTTGGAGGAGCAGATGCAATTATCTCCGTAAAGAACTGTAATTTAAAGTGTTCAGCATGCTGTCCCTTTTTGTTAACATAACATCTGAAAGCTGATGCCAATAGTCGTGCACTCACAGAAGGATATGCGATTCTTCAATGAGTTGCTAGAGATGGTACCAAATTCAAATGTTTGTAATACTATGGGACCACACTACGTTGGTCATCAGTCCCTAGTCTTAAAAATTACTTAAACTAAGTTAAACTAACCTAAGGACAACATACACATCCATGCCCAGAATGCTCGGCTACTCCCGAGCGGCGAGATGGTACGAGGTTCTTATTTCCTCTGCATATATGATTTGCTTTATATGGCCGCACAAATAGTGTCAAGTGCTGTGCGGTCAGGTGATGTGGGTGGTCATTCCTCAGAACCACGTGGGCCATTCCAATGACCAGGAAACTGACCATTCCAGTCAAAGGTCTAATTGGTGGGATATTCTTCTATGACACAAAGATTATTGGGTGGTATGTGACGCTGTTTGAAGCTGATTCACCCCATTATAAAGGTGATTCCGACAAAATGAGGTTCATGCAATACGGATTTTGACCCCACTGAAGCAGGAGAATGTTTGATGCCATGCTTGGACCGCATCTGGCTCTGGGGTGCACAGAGGCCACCGGCATGGACCTCGATTGGTCGCCACATCCTCCGGGTCTGACCACACGTGACTCCTTTCTTTTGGGCTATATTAAAGGCCAAGTGTTACAGAAGTGATCTCAAAACCATTTCTGGGCTGAAAACAGCTATTCAGGAGGTCATCCTATAAATCGATATTCGTCTGAGCCTCATAATCGTCACAGAAGGTAGGCATATCCAACAAGTCATGACCTGAATTAGTTATAGACTACCGCTTGCACACCCTTTATTTGACACGTAAACGTCACAACAGCGGATTCAAGTGCCCTTCGCCCACTATCTTCTTTACTTGCGACATTTCGCCTATTCCATCAAGAGTTCGACCTCGGTACACCTTTGCTCTGTCTCACAGGTCGTCATCAATTATATCTTCTATAAATATTATAAAACGAAGTTCTCCCGTCGCATCTGTCTGTTGTCCGCGATAATTTCAAAAACTACCAAACGGATTTTCATACGGTTTTCACTAACGGGCGGTGTAATTCATAAGGAAGGAGTAGGTGTATAATTCACCCTGTACGTTGTATGAAAGAGAAATCTTGTTGTAACATATGAAAGATAACAGCTACGTCAAATATGTGCCGCGCGGGAGTAGCCGAGCGGTCTGGAGCGCCACGTTGCGGATCGACGGCCACCGGCGTCATGAGTTCGAATCCTCCCTCGGGCATGGATGTGTGTGTTGTCCTTAATTTAGTTTAACTTACTTTAAGTACTCTCTAAGCTACGGACTAATAACCAAGCAGTTGAGTCCGATAGATTTACAATCATTTGAACATTTTGTCAAATCTGTTCACAGGAATAAACTTGTCAGAAAATGCTGTTGTTATCGAATATATCACCCGATCCACTCTCCGTTAAAAATAAGTAAGGCCACTCGGGAATTTACGTGCGCTTCTAAGGTGGCTTGTGGAGTGTGCGGTTCCTCCCCGTTGGAGGTTCGAGTCCTCCCTCGGGAATAAATGTAGGGTTGTCTTGAGCATAAGTTACGCGGAGGAGTTGGAACATAAGTTTCCCCTGTCGACTGTGGGCAGAGCTCTGTGTGAAAAAAAAAGAAGAAAAAAAAAAAAAGCGGTGCATTAAAGGTAAGACAAAATTATCTACATAATTTCCGAGTACATTGAGACATTTGTCATGTCGCTTTATAAGCTTCAAAAAGCCTTCCACGAAAAAATCATACGGAAGAAGAGTTGAACGGCTTTCCGAAGCACCTACCGCCGATTGTCTTCTTCAAAGCTGGAAAAAGGTGAAAGTCACTTGGTGCGAGATCAGGACTGTATGGTGGGAGGTATAGGCGCTCCCATCCAAGAGTTACAATATGATTTTGCGTTGCCGTCGACGAATATGATCTCGCGTTGTCATCCAACAGCAGATCGGCAGACGTAAGAAGGCAAGGCCGCTTTTTCAGAATCAACGCGCAGCATTGATGGTTGATCCTCCAGAAAGTCCAGCAACAAAACTCCTTAGGCTTCCCAGAAAACGGTTAGTAGCACTTTCCCTGCAAATGGAGTGCTTTTGAACTTCTTTCGGACAGGTGATGACGGATGTATCCATTCCATGGATGCGGCCTTCGATTCGGGTATGTAATGGTCTACCCAAGTTTAATCACCCCACGTTTCGTGTACGGCTTTTTGAAGGTTATAAAGCGGTTTTTAGAAATGTCTCAATGTACTTGTAAATTATGTAGAAAAATAGACATATCTTTAATGTCTCAGTAAAATACGAAGACTAAGCACTATCTTTCGACCAACTTTGTTGTATGGGAGTGAAAGCTGGATGGATACAGGTTACCTTATAAGGTTGAGGTTACAGATATGAAAGTAACAAGAATGATTGCACGTACTACTAGATGGGAACAATCGCAAGAGGGTGTCCACAACGAGGAAATCAAAGAAAAACTGGGAATGAACACCACAGACGAAGCAGTTGAAACGAACACGCTCAGATGGTGGGGTCATGTTACACGAATGGGAGAAGCAAGGTTATCCAAGAGACTCATGGGATCGGTAGTGGAGGGTAAGATGAGTCGAGGTAGAGCAAGAAGAAAGTACTTAGAGTCGGTGAAGAATGATTTTGAAGTAAAAGGCATAATATCAGACAAGGCATCAATATTAGCATTGAATACGGGTCATTGAAGAATTTTATTAGGGGGACTAAGCTCCAGACTGAACGCTGAAAGGCATAATCAGTGACTATTGATGATGATGATGATGACACAACTCTGGCCACAATCGACAGGGGAAACTTATTTTACAACTTTCCCTTTTAATTTAAGTAGGTGATAAGTCTATGAATTAAGGACCACTGATGTTTGGTCCCATAGCTTCACACACATTTTAATAAATAAATAAATAAGATCGACTAACATTCAACTTCATACCCGAGGGAGTCTGCGCAAGCTATAAAGGAAAGCAAGGAGAAGTTAGGAGAAGGAATTAAAGTTCAGGGTGAAGAATTAAAAACATTGCGTTTTGCAGACGACATAGTACTTCTGTCAGATACAGCAAAGGACCTGGAAGAGCAATCGAACGGAATGGACAGTGTGCTGGAAGGTGCATATAAGATGAACATTAACAAGAGCAAAACTAGGGTAATGGAGTGCAGCCTAAGAAAATCAGATGATACTTAAGGAATTAGATTAGCTAACGAAACAATAAAGGAGGTAGATAAGTTTTGTCACTTGGGCAGTAAAATAACAAATGATGGTCTTGGTACAGAGGATATAAAATGATCATGGCAATGGGTAGAAAAGCGTTCTTGAAAAAGAGAAATATGTTAATATCGGATATTGATTTAAGCCTAAGGAAGTCCTTTCTGAAGGCATTTGTATGGAGTGTTGCCTTGTATGGGAGTGAAACATGGACGATAAACAGTGCGGACAGGTAGAGGATTGAGGCTTTTGAAATGTGGTGCTACAGAAGAATGCTGAAGATTAGATGGGTGGATCGCTTAACTAATGAGGAGTACTGAACAGAACTGGTGAGAAAGGTAATTTCTGGCATATCTTGACTAAAAGAAGGGATAGATTGATAGGACACATTCTTAGACATCAAGTAATTGTGAATTTAGCGTTGGAGGGAAGTGTGTGGGGTAAAAACCGCAGAGGAAGAGCAAGAGATAGATACAGTAAGCAGATTCAGACAGATGTAGGTTGCCGTTCTTATGCGGAGTAGAAGAGGCTTGCTCAGGATAGGGTATTTTGCAGAGATGTATGATACAAGTATCCGGACTGAAGACCACAACAACAACAGCAGTAACACTAAAGATGGCCGACTTCAAGGTGGTGGGGTAGCTGTTTTCGTTACATACCAAAAATGTTCAAATGTTTGTAAAGGTTATAGGACTTAACTGCGGGATCATCAGTCAATACACTTTCAAACTACCTTATACGAGGCGCGACCAGAAAGTATGTTCCGTTTGGTTATATAAAACGAATGGGTACGGATACAGAAAAAATATTGATTGTACAAAAATCTACAACTGTTAAACTACTTTTCTACAAAGCTTCCGAAATTTTGTAGGCAATTGTCATAGCATGGCACAAGGTTTTGTGTGCCTTTTTCATAGAATGTTGCCGCCTGTGTATTCAACCATGTGGTAACATGTTCTTTTAGGTCGTCATCATCGTTGAAGTGTTGTCCACCAAGGAGAGATTTTAGGTGTAATAAGAGGGTTACTGTGAAAAGATTTTTTATTCTTTTCACGATAATGCCTGACCTCACGCACCGAATGGGACCAAACAATTCTTACGGAAATTTCAATGGGACCTGTTTGATTATCCTCCATACAGCTCGGACCTCTCTCCTAGCGACTTTCATCTCTTCTTACACCTAAAATCTGTCCTTGGTGGTCAACACTTCAATGATGATAAAGAGCTGTTACCACATGGTTGAATTTTCAAATGTTTGTATAGCTTATAGGACTTAACTACGGGGTCATCAGTCGCTAAACATACAAACTAATTATGAACTAGCTAAGACTAAGGACGGCACAAATATCCATGTCCGAGGGGGGATTCGAACCCCCGACCGTAGTTGTCGTGCGGACCGTGACTGGCGCGCCGCAGAGCGCTCGGCCACCGCGGCCGGCATGGTTGAATACACAGGCGGCAACCTTCTGTGAAGGATGCATGCAAAAAACTTGTGGTACGCTATGACAAGTGCCTACAAAATTTCGGCAGTTATGTGGAAGAGTAGTTTAAGAGTTGTAGAATTTTGTGCGATAAAAATTTCTTCTGTATCTGTGTACAATTTCATTTTATTACCAAACGGAACTTTCTTTCTGGACGTGTCGTATTAAAGTCAGCACAAACATCCATGCCCGAGGGATGACTGGAATCCCCGACAGAGGCGCTCCAGTCACGGTCTGCACGGCCACTACGGTCGGGGGTTCGAATCCCCCCTCGGGCATGGACTTTTTTTGCCGTCCTTAGGATAAGCTAGTTGATAAGTAGTTTGTAAGTTTAGGGAGTGATGGCCACGTAGTTAAGTCCCGTAAGCTATAGAAACATTTGAACATTTTTTGGATCCCCGACGAGGAACTACGTCACGCATCGTGGCATAGCGCCTCAATGCGCTCGGCAGCTCCTCCGCGGCCCGTTACATACCGGTTTCTTTAAAGGTAGACCACATTACCCATACCTTACTGAAGAAGTGTACTGCGACGTTTGACTCAGACGTACTTCGTAGGAAGAAACCTGCAAACACTGTGCGTTTCCCGCCGCAGAAACTGCCGGCAGGTCGGAGGCGGAGGCAGCGAGGCGATTGGAAGGCGTCGGCGGCAGAGGTGCCGGCTTTGTTTTTGCGTGGCGCTGCGCAGTGCGGTGGTCCCGCTATTAATTATGCAGGCCCCGTGACGAGGTGCGGCATCGGCAGCGTCCGGCCAGGCCGGCGCATAATGGCGACCCCGACAGGACGGGGCGAGGCCGGGGGACGCCAGGGAAGCAAGGGAAGGGAAGGGAAGGCCTCCCGGAATTAAAAGTGTCCCAGGCGGCGCTGGCGGTGGCGGCGGCGTCATTATTTTTATGCTCTCGCCGTCTTAATGACGGCGTGAGAGGGCGCCGTGGCCACAGGAGGACACGAGCTGCCGGCCTTCCGCGCCGCTGCTTGCTGGCTGCTGGCTGCTGGCTGCTGGCTCTGCCCTCAGCACAGCGACAGCCACGGCGAGCCCCATTGTCCCTGCCGCACAGAGGCCGCGCGTCTGTTGTGTGCTGATTGTCAGTGTTTATGTGCTTCAATGCGTGTCGACCTCGACATCGTTACAGAAGCAGCTGAGAGAGTTGGTAACACATACAGGGTGTACATAATGTCCGGGACCACTTTCAATGATTTATTACACAAGAACTAAATACTATACAGATTTTACTCATATTGTATTTTGAAGAGAAACTCAGAACTCTTCTCTTCTCTTCTCTTCTCTCTCTCTCTCTCTCTCTATTTTTTTTTTTTTTTTTTTTTTTTTTTTTTTTTACAAACAATCGATGAGAAACCTGGCAGACGGAAATCGAACACTCTTGCCATACCCGTCCCATCGTGGGTCGTCGACTGTGGCAGTCGCTTTCCGTATTCTCTTCTGGAGCTCTGCTAGAACACATGGTAGAGGTGGTACATACACCACATCTTTAATGTGTCCGCCTCCGCAGTGCAGTACACAGCGTGGTACATTACCCGACCGAGGTGACTGAGGTGCTCCAGTCACGGTCAGCATGGCCACTACGGTCGGGGGTTCGAATCCCCCCTCGGGCATGGATATTTGTGCCGTACTAGTTCGTAAGTAGTTCATAAGTAGTTTGTAAGTTCAGGGACTGATAACCCCGTAGTTAAGTCCCATAAGCTTAACAAACATTTGAACATTTGAACATTACCCGGGTTCGATTCCCGGTCGGGTTAGGGATTTCCTCTACTCATGGAGTGGGTGTTGTGTTGTCCTCATCATCATCGACGCGCAAGTCGCTCATGTGTGCCGGCCGCGGTGGCCGAGGGGACTGCGGTGCTCAGTCACGGTCTGCACGGCCACTACGGTCGAGGGTTCGAATCCCCCCCCCCCCCCGGGCATGGATATTTGTGCCGTCCGTAGTTGTAGCTAGTTCATAAGTAGATTGTAAGTTTAGGGAACGATGACCCCGTAGTTAAGTCCCATAAGCTCTACAAACGTTTTAACATTTGAACATCGCCCATGTGGTGTCAGCTAAAGACTTGCATCAGGCTGCGATCTAACGGCCAAAATGCCACACGAAATCATCATCACCTTTAATGTGTCCAGAAGAAAGTCACACGGAGTGATGTTTACAAATGTTTGTAAAGCTTATGGGACTTAACTACGGGGTCATCAGTCTCTAAACTACTTATGAACTACCATATACTAAGGACGGCACAAATATCCAGCCCGAGGGGGGTTCGAGCCCCCGACCGTAGTGGCCGTGCAAACAGAGACTGGCGCGCCGCAGAGAGCACGGCCACCGCGGCCGGCCACACGAAGAGAGATCTGGTGATAGGATAGACGTTTTGTAGCACGGACGATCCATCGATTTGGCAGCTCCGAGTTTAGGTACTCCACGAACTTCACAATGAAAATAGGGTAGAGCCCCATCTTGCTGAAAGACCAGCGGAGGGTTTGACGCATCAGTCATTACTGCAACATGTCGAACTAGGAAGAAGAATGCCCGTACAGTTTTAGAGGTGACAAGGCACAAAAATATTTATTACTAAAATTTTGCGGCCTATTATGCCGTGGTCTTATGGATTTGTTACTGAAACCCAACTTTTCGTCCTCATCTGCGGATGACATTTTGAAGGAGGATCGCGGCTCTTTTGTACGTCCGATACACACCCTGGCTCGTTACTGACTGAGTGGTGCTGGTACAGCAAGCGTAATAGATATTTTGATAAAATACAATCTTGGTTGCACAAAAGTGATGTTTTATTTATTTATACATTTCGCGTTTCGCCTCTTCTGGGCATCATCAGACGTTCAAAGGGCGAAAATTTACAAACTTGTTTAAAAAACAGGAGTTAACTAAAAATATGTAAAATCTTTCTTAAGCAACAAATATTAGAAATAGTGAAGGTGCAGGCTGATAAAACTGCAGGACACATGACGACATTCACGTTTTGGTATTGGGGGGGGGGGGGGGGGAAGGAAAGTTGAACTAATACATACCGCTAAAGAGCATAGTTTAACGAATAAAATTACTTATCATTGAGGTAGCAGAGCGTCAAATTATTAAATTCAATAAAACAGAACCTTTAGAACCGATGTGGAAACTGTGGCTCAAGAAAGGCGGGGTGGGCAACGAAATCAATGATAAAACCTAATTTAACCGCCGAAGCTTTGTTTACTTACGTAAAAAGAGCCGCTCCCTGCCACAACCGCGGCCTGCTTCCGCGCTCGTGTCTTGCTGGTAACTGTTCAACCCTGCGCGTTGAAGGTGCGCAAAAGGCTCGTAGATGGCGCGTTTGTGTCCGACAACAGCAACAGATTTGCATTTGTTATGTAAACAATTTTACCATCGGTGGCAGCCGTTACCGGAAGATGCCCATCATGATGTCGAAAACGTTTTCATGCTTGGACATAATTTGGTCGTTTAAAAGGTTAGGGTATTTAAAACATATATGTTTGGATATTTCAGATTCCTCCAACAGATTTAATTTGTGACCTTTACTAGCCACATGAAGGAGTTTTTAAATTTTGGAGGCTGATGGTCTGAAGATTTAAGATGATGCGCAAAGGTGAAAATAGTTGCTGGTAGAACTTCCGGGTTATAAGGCCGTGGTCCATAAAACTTTTCAGTTTCACCTAACGTTTCGTCCAGAGCTGCGCCGGACATCCTCAGAGATCTTCTTACTTGGGTCTTGCCAACTGATTTATTACCGACTAATATTTCAGTCGGCAAGACTCAACGCAAGTAAGAAGATCTCTGAGGATGTCCGGCGCAGCTCTGGACGAAACGTTAGGTGAAACTGAAAAGTTTTATGGACCACGGACTTATAACCCGGAAGTTCTACCAGCAACTATGACATCCGGTCGTGAAAGCCTTCATTGCATGAAAGGGGAAAATGTCTTTATCTGACCTTTTTTTAGTCAGTAGATCCTCGATAAACCTAACGCAAAGGATCTTCCTGTTTGACCGATATATTCAGCTGAACATTCGCTACACCTAATACTGTACATCCCTGATTTGCAGAACAACTTCTTATTGGGCTGCTCATTATGAGAGAGTGAATATTGTATGAGGAAGCCTTTTGAAAAACTAGGTGAACATTACTGTACCTAAAATTTTTTGCAATGTTGTACGAAAACGGTCCAAGGAATGGGATGGCAACCCGACTGTGTGGATCTTCAGTGGGAGAAACTGATGGATCAATTGCAGAAATTATAGCATTCTTCGATTCATTACGCAACTGCGTTACTAACGATGGACTGTAACCATTTTTGTATGCTACAAACCATAAATTGTCCAATTTTTTGCCGATAGAACTATCAGAAAGAGGGACCTCACACATTCGTGTTTTATCTCAGAAAATAGCTAAATGTCTACATTTTTGAGTGATTAGGAGAGGAATGCACGGTTGAAACACTAGTAGACGCTTTTCTGAAGATGTCAAAACAAAATGTGAGATATCTTTCAGCTGAACGGAGAAGGCAAGAAAATTAACATACGTTTTGGTCCATTAATTCATTGTTGAATACCACATTAGCATGTAACTGATCAAACTCTCCACTTACTAGAGCCACCTCTTCAAGGGTGCCCTTAAAGATCTACATCTACATCTACATGGGATACTCTGCAAATCACATTTAAGTGCCTGGCATAGGGTTCATCGAACCACAATTATACTATTTATCTCCCATTCCATTCTCGAATAGCGCGCGGGAAGAAAGACCTGAATCTCTCTGTTCGAGCTCTGATTTCTCTTATTTTATTCTGGTGATCATTTCTACCTATGTAAGTCATCAACATACCTCTTATACAGGATAATCTTCAGAAACGTGGTCATGTGGCCTGCAGTTTTATCAGACTATCCCTTCCTTATTTCTAATATTTTTTGATTAGGAAAGATTTTACATATTTTTAGGTAACTCCTGTTTTAAACAAATTTGTAAATTTTCCCCATTTCAACGTCTGATGATTCCCAGAAGAGACGAAGCGCGTCATGTATTAATGAATAAAATATCACTTTTGTGCAACTAAGACAGATCTTTTTTTTTTTTACCAAAACAATATCTATTACATCTATACAATGTTTGGTTCTTGTGCAATAAATCATTGAAAGTGTTCCCAGATTTTATATACACTTTGCACAATGCTACATAAAATACTAATAATAATTTTAAAAAAATGTAGCTGTAAATAGGACGTTAATTTCTATCCTACGAGAGAAGATGCCACCTGGGGTCAAATCGTGGCCTTCCGAGTACCGGGATAGTCCTTACGCAGAGTTGTTATACAGGTTAGACGCGCTATGCTAGCTGTGCGACGATGCTGGTTGCAATGATCACGTGAACATTGCCACACCGTTAGACGCTGTTCTGGACGTTCACGTAGCACAGACGACCGCCAAGATCGTAGTATCTTAAGGGAGCAGTGACACATCGAACAGCTACAATTGTACACACGATTTGTGAGCGCGTAAGTGTCAACGCGAGCTGTTGCCAAACAATTATTACCATGGGATAACGGATAAGAACTCCTATTTTCCGTCTTCCAGCCCCACCACAACATCAACGTGCACACCTTGAATGCTACATTCAGAGAATCATTTAGAAGATGAAGTAGCAGACCTTGCTCTTCAATGAAGAAAATCAGATACTGCCTGTTTTGTGTCCCAACTTCGTCGCCGCTTTTGTGTCCCAGCCTCGTCGTAGGTGTCGGTGGCCGAGTGGAATGAGCCCGACACAGGAACAAAAATAGCACGCTGGTGCAGGTACGGAGGGGAGCAGCCAGAAACTATAAACACTCGAGTAAATTAGAAAGAGGTATATATTGCACAGAATGTAACAATACTTAACTTTTACATAGTACTGCAGAATGTTGATACATAGTTGTTGGAGGCCTGCCTAGTGCCTGTACGATAGCAAAGTCTTCACCGGTGCCTATCTGATTACAAAGGTCCTAACTCGTTGCTATCTCAGTCCGAAGTGACCGATGTCCTTCAGTGGTGGCCACGAGCGGCGTTGTCGCAGAGGGCGCTCGTGGCTGTCGTCGTGAGAAAGCCGCGCCGTGCGTGCATGGCGGCGCGCGGCGAAAGCAGGTGGCGCGCACTTTGTACTTGTGCGACACCACAGCCTGCACGCAAGTGATTGTCGTTTGCGCATAGGACGTCCTCCTGCCTCGCGCTGTCTCATTGATTGTATTCGTCTCAGACACACTGGCCCCATCCAAGGCTTTATGGTATGGAATACCATGAGCCACAACTCTCGTCGATATTAGGTGATTGTGGAGGGAACACTGACCAGCGCTCGGTATGTGCAGAATGGTGTAACATTCGTTATTTTTCCAACCTTGCAACAGGATGAATAATTTGGCAGGAACTATTATTTGAAGGAGATGTGATGCATATGGGATCTAGAAGTAGATACCTTGAGAGCTATGAGAAATGACTCATCTCTGCTAACTTGAAATCAATCTCGTCTACTGAAAACCTGTCACCGTCCTTAAGGCTTCGTGTCTTTAAAATCTTATGTATCATAATGGTTGTGTAAGAGTCTGGATAGTGAGGGACAGTTGAACTACGTTGCCTTATTCGTTATCATTGTGATCCTGCATCCGACATTATGGTTTGTGATGGTACTGCAGTACACTTCCTCATCCTCCTACTACACTCCTGGCCATTAAAATTGCTACACAACGAAGATGACGTGCTACAGATGCAAAATTTAACCGGCGGGAAGAATATGCTATGATATGCAAATGATTAGCTTTTCAGATCATTCACACAAAGTTGGCAACGGTGGCGACACCTACAACGTGCTGACGTAAACAAAGTTTCCAACCGATTTCTCATACACAAACAGCAGTTGACCGGCGTTGCCTGACGAAACGTTGTTGTGATGCCTCGGGTAAGGAGGAGGAATGCATACCATCACGTACCCGACTTTGATGAGGGTCGGATTGTAACCTATCGCGATTGCGGTTTATGGTATCGTGACAATGCTGCTCGCGTTGATCGCGATCCAATGACTGTTAGCAGAATGTGGAATCGGTGGGTTCAGAAGGGCAATACGAAACGCCGTGCTGGATCCAACGGCCTCGTATCACTATCAGTCGAGATGACAGGCATCTTATCTCCATGGCTGTAACGGATCGTGCAGCCACGTCTCGATCAGTGAGTCAACAGATGGGGACGTTTGCAAGACAACAAACATCTGCACGAACAGTTCGACGATGTTTGTAGAAGCATGGACTATCAGGTCGAAGACTATGGCTGCGGTTACCCTTGACGCAGCATCAAAGACAGGAGCACTTGCGATGGTGTACGCAACGGACGAACCTGGGTGCACGAATGGCAAAACGTCATTTTTCAAGATGTTTATAGTAACATGATGGTCGCATCCGTGTTTGGCGACATCGCGATGAACGCACATTGAAAGCGCGTATTCGTCATCGCCATACTGGCATATCACCCGGCATGATGGTATGGGGTGCCATTGGTTACACGCCTCGGTCACCTCTTGTTCGCGACGGCACTCTGAACAGTGGCCGTTACATTTCAGATGTGTTACGACCCGTGGCTCTACCCTTCATTCGATCCCTGCGAAACCCTACATTTCAGCAGGATAATGCACGGACGCATGTTGCAGGTCCTGTACGGGCGTTTCTGGATACGGAAAATGTTCGACTGCTGCCCTGGCCAGTACATTCTCCAGATCTCTCACCAATTGAAAAAATCTGGTCAATGGTGCCCGAGCAACTGGCTCGTCACAGTACGCCAGTCACTACTCTTGATGAACTGTAGTATCGTGTTGAAGCTGCATGGGCCGTCCAAGCTCTGTTTGACTCAATGCCCAAGCGTATCAAGGCCGTTATTACAGCCAGAGGTGATTGTTCTGGCTACTGATTTCTGAGGATCTATGCACCCAAATTGCGTGAAAATGTAATCAGTTATCAGTTCTAGTATAATATATTTGCCCAATGAGTACCCGTGTACCATCTGCATTTCTTCTTGGTGTAACAATTTTAATGGCCAGTAGTGCAGAATTTTCCGAAATACTAACTAGCGAGCGTTATATTTCAGATGTACTGCAGCCTATTGCCCTCCCATGCGATCTATATCGTAAGAGAGGAATGTGCGACCATAACTGGTAGGAAATCGTCAAGATATCTTCGTCGACGGCCGGACTGCACCGCTACCTCGGCTTCGCTGTTTTTCCGATCTCTCGCCTATGGAAAAGTCTGCCGATGACTGCGGGACGACTCGCCCGAGATACAACACCCGCTGCTACAGCAGGTCAACTCTGCCATTATGTAGAACCAGCATGGGCTGCTAAAACCCAAGAACACATCCAGGTCCACTCTAATTCTATGCCGTGTAGCAGCAGCTAGCTACAAATGACGACAACTAATCTTATCGTCCTCCTCACTTTATATGGGGCTGTATACTGGTTCATGTAATCTTTGCACACGATGTTACCTCCTAAATATATTCTGCTGTGATATCTTTGGTCCTTCTTCTTGTTAAGTGTGATAACCAGTAGTATATTTTTGGGTAATACTAATAGTTCGAAGTCAAATGCCAAATTAGCAATAGGGAACCCAAATGGAAGAAATTTATTTTGAAGAGTTACGGGAAACACGGTACATCTATGCAAGAAAGCGCAGAACATACGATGTTGCATCCAGTTACAGATTTAGAGATTTTATCAAGACGTTATCGCACCTATTCAGTGCCATGTAGCTATGATCGTTACATGCTAGTTCTCGCTGAATGTCGCGCGGTAGTAGCCGAGCGGTCTGGAGCGCCACGTTACGTGTCGCTCGGCTTTCCGCGTCGGAGGTTCGAATCCTCTCTCGGGCATGGATGTGTGTGTTGTCCTTACATTAGTTTCAATTAGTGAAAGTAGTTTCTAAGACTAGGGACTGATGACCAACGTAGTTTGGTCCCACAGGATTACAAATACTTCATTTTCTCGCCAAACGCTCTTCGGTAAACAGAGAACATGTACACCTGCATCGTAAGATCGCTAGTCAGTGGGCCTTATGAATAAAACGGACTATATACTCTGAATGCCAGAGGACATACTCGGGTTCTCATCAATAAAGCGAGTTGGAGAATATACTTCAGTCGAGTATGTTCCCAGAGTGAGTAAGAGGGTGGGAGAAGTTGCTCACAACAGAGAACATTCTCCCATTTCGTATGAATAAAACTGGAGAAGTTTCTCACGATCGGAGAACATTCTCCGTTATCTGAGGTGAGCTCTTCAGCATACTTCGTGCTGAGTAACTTCCACTATTAAGGTTACGTTTTAATGTGGTTTATAATAAAAATGACAAAATCGGTGTTGCTTATGAGGCAAAAAAATTACTTTATGCGTAGACTAGTCTAAAGAAACACGAGAGGAACTAAATAGCTTATGCAAATAAAAACATTTTGCTTTTTAGTCGCTTCCTTCACAATAATCGTAAGCGTGACACTTCAAGCATTTTATATAGTGACGAGAGTGATGTCGGAGGAATTTTTTTAATTATCGACATAGAAATGAAGGTGAAGTGGATTCACCTGCGTGTTTTACTCGTTTTTAGGAGTGAATTTTTGCGGTTGTAAACAGCTAAATAGCAAATAATATTGTATGTTTTTTAAATAGCGACTATTAATAACGCCTCATGACGTTAATTCCAAATAAAGTGCATCGTAGGACTTCACAGTCTGTATCACAAAATAAATATTTCTGCAATACAAGGTACGTACTAATATATTTTCGTACTGCTGTTGTTCATTCTACCCAAATACGATGACCTATTTAAGATACATTTTCTTCCTTCCTAATCGTAACTTTTGTTGTGTTAGAAGTAAGTATACACGACAGTAAAATTAATAACTGATTAATTACATACGTAGCAGTTTGTTTCATGGCCTATCGCTTATGAGTAGACCATTGTGTGTCATATTTAACTAAAAGTATCTCGTGTTAGAAAGCTCTGCTAGCGTCCCACGTCGAAACAGATGAAAATTTAATGCATTCTTAAAATTTCGTCCGCAATTTGTGCTGACCGAAATTCAATAATTTTCTCGCATGACGATAATTTTGTAACATCGACAGAAAATTAAATTTTCTTAAAAAGTCCATATCTAAATAATATGCTGCTGCTTAACCATCTAATATGTTAACATAGGAGAGTTCTTCCTGCCTAACCCATATTTTAACACTGTATAATTTGTCTGATTGGGCTAGTTTAAAGAAATACATGATTGAACAGCTGATCTGTGCCGGACATGGCACACAAAGAACTTACTCAAGAAGGAGATGAGCTAGAATGATCTTCCTGCTCAGATTATGTGCTTCGAAGTTTTTATTCATACGAAATTGAGAACTTACTCAGATAACGTTCTTTTGCTCTGAGAATCTTCCCTGGAGCATGTGCTCTTTCTTACGCATTCTTCCCCCCCCCCCTTTCCACATAATTTAATCGGAATAATTCCGTCCCTGGACTTTATAACGGCTAGATATAGTCAGCAAGTGAGACCAAATGGCTGTGCAGTTACTACGGATCATGGTTAAGCCACTCGCCGAGGATTTGGTCGCGAGATGAGGTCGACGTTCTAGCGACTGTTACTGTACCTCATTCAAATTTTCGCGAAATTAGGTTATTATGCAAGCTAGTCGAGATGTAATATAGGAGTGTTCATAAAAACAGTTGTACAGTCATCCAGAACAAGGAACTTCAGTGTTATCGTAGTAAAAAAATATAACATCGTACTCCATCATGCAGATGTTGACTGATATCAACGGTCCCAATGCTATCTCGCTCAAGGGTTCCTATAAACTTTAATTTACTGCCTGCAGCAATTACTGTTGGCTTTGGAAGCGATTTCCAACCACATGCCCTGAAACCGATATGCACCTTTTTCAATTACATTCTTTTTAAAGGCCCAATTCTGACACAGTGTTTCATTATCACGTGTGACACACCACTGGCTTGTAGACGCGTCGAACAACTAAGCAGCAACAATTTCAGCAACTTCCCCCTCGGCATAGCTATGGGCACTGCCGAGTACTTGGATTTACCTATGTTTACTTACAGTGACCACTTGAAACTTGAATTCTATACGGATCGCTATTGCTTTAAGCTCAAGCAGAGGCCGTTCATGGTTATCACATGATTCGATCGTTCTGTAACGACGTAATAATTCATCTATGTGTTTGCAATGCAGTGAATTTTCATTTCTTTCTGTCCAGTGAGCTTATACCTGGCGTAGGACGTGAGAGATATCTGGGTGAATACAGAGGCAAATGTAAGTAGTCAGTCATTTTTCCCACAGTTAATTCGTGAATGCAGTAGGAAAATACAACTGCTAATTTAGTACGATGAACCGTACACCATGGAGTGGCTTTCTGTTATGTATATCTAGAAATTTGGTACTGTCCTATGTCAGTATTTTAGCTGTATCTTCACACATTATATTAAGACGTGCCAAACAAACGCCGTTCTTCGACGATTTTACCTCTCATAGATCGTGGTTTAGGACACTGAACAACCAAGTCATCAGCAATTGACATATACTTGACAAACTCATGCCCTCGCTAGGACTTCAATCGGTGGTTCACCATTCAGTTCGTCTGAAGATTTACGATAAAGGTGATCATATTAAAACAAAACAATTGTACTGAAACATTTACTTTTAACCAAAGGTATTCTGGTAACTATAACTTCTGCTTGAATTCTTAGCTGTCGGCAGTGAGTTTCCTTACATTGATCTCCTTGACGTGTAGCTGCAGTGCGGCTCAACGAGGGCTAAATTTTATTCCTAGAAGATACATTCGCGAGGTGTCTCACCAATAGTGAAAAATATTATTTACAATGGAAACGTAAGCTGTTAACAATAATTAATAGGCCAATTTTAGGTGGCCAGAGCGGTAACTGGACATGTTGGTCAGCCTTATAGATAATGACGTAATAATGAATAGAATAGGAAACATCAATGCCAGTATAACAGAATGATTATTATTATTTACTTATTTATTCCATTTAGCTGCATCTACCTATTATGAAAAATTTTTGTCCAGAAACTGTTAAACATAAAATGCAGCCGACAATATACGCACTGGATAATTGACGCAGTTCTGCAGTTTGACGCTGAACAACTTGAATTTTCCGCATTCCAAGTAACAAATGCCAGGAGCATCAAAAGCAGCATAAGCTGCTTGAAATGTAACTTTCTGCTAGGCATGCTTGATCATGTTGAATATTGGTGCACTGAACTGATTATCGTCGAGGGAGTGAAGGTTGATGATGGCATTGCAACTGGCGTCCAATATCCATCTTGTCGAGTAAAACTCGCTCATATGAAAGTTTTGCTCACTTTTCCACTTGATAAAGAATCCACAGATTGTCCAAGGCACGTTGCGCCAAGTGGAATGGTTGTTATCTTTATATGGGTGTCTGTACTTAAGAATAGATCCGGTTGATAAAGTGTAAACCAGACAACATTTTGTTCCAACATTGGGAGAGAAACAATTATCTCGGTTTGTCCACTTCGCTTAATTTTGAAGGCGCTATATATAAGTTCGAGGGCTCTTCATGTTCTTTTGCACAACAGGACCAAATATACTACTTCGTTCACTGAAGACAAAAAGTAATGGAGAAAGAAGTCCAACTTCCACGGAAATAAGTGACTAAATAGTATACGAATGATGTATTCCAGACGCTGGTTTCACTCCGACGTGTTGTTTGGGACAGTTCTCATTGTGCATGATATAAACACAAATACAAAATGTCCAACTACAGTTCACTATATCGCTCACCCACAAATACAATTAAGTGTAGCACTGCCAATGCACTATGCTGCCGACAGGAAGTGTTATTCTTACAAGGAGACCACATGGGTATAGGATTTTAGAATGTTTTTATATTTATGGTACGTGAAGTTCAGAAGTTAAATAACAATAAGCCATAGCCATTCGACGCAATTCTCAAAATTTCTCTAGAAAAACGACTTTGGAGTTTTGCAGGTACATGTAAGTATCGATCATTAAAACAGCTGCACCATCTGTTGCTGTAGCTCAGGTGAGTCGTGGTGGAGTGTCCGAGCGCACCAAAGCGCCCAGCTGCGAGCGCGCCGCGGCTCGCCGTCGGAGGTTCGAGTCTTCCCTCGGGTACGGGTGCATATGTTGTCCTTAGCTGAAGTTAGTTTAAGTGATTTGTAAGCCTAGGTAATGGTGACCAGATTAGTTTAGACCCATAGATTTACAAACATTTGATCATTTTCTTATGCCGGGTGCGCAGTGACAGGACTGAACGCCCTCTGTAATAAAAATGCTGAACCCACAACGCGTCAAACAAGTATGAAGTGCGCGCCATGTACTTTCGCCGCGCGCCGCCATGCACGCACGGCGCGGCGTTCTTACGACGTCATCCACGAGCGTCCTCTGCTGCAACTTCGCTCGTGGCCACGACTGCTGCATCTGTCACTTGGGAATCAGATAGGCACCAGTTAAGACTTGGCTATCGGATAGGCACTAGGAATCATCAGTGGGCAGCCTCTATATAAACTATGTATCAACATTCTACTAGTCTGCTGCTCTCCAAGTTAAGTATTGTACAATCTCTATGAAATATATATCTTGTTCTAATTTAGCCTAGTGTTTCTAGTTTCTGCTGTCCCACTGGCTGGTCACCTCCGTACCTGCACACGCGTGCATCCTACTTTCCTGAGTGGGTTTCTCTCTACTCGGCCACCGACACCCAGGACAACCGGAGGAAACGAGACACAAAAGTGGCGACGAGGATGGGATACAAAACGAACAACGAAAAAACTACACTATCAACGGCCGCAAGGAACAGAATTACCCAAAGAGGAAAAAAATTGTGTACAATAAACATAGTTTTGTTTCTTCGTAATCTTCTCACACATATGCAAGGGTAACAGGCATCGTAAGAATGTGGAAGACAATAATTTTCACGTAGATCGTATAAATACTGAATTTTTACAGTCGCAATTTTGGTTTGATGTGTCAACTGGAAACAAACTTCATTTACGTTCATGAAGATTTCTCTTACGTGTCGCACAGTTTAGAAGCGAACCACGCATACCTGATCATTTCACATAAGATTGGAGAGGACAGCCGGTGATGAATAATTGAATGACGTTTGATGCCATTTCTTTATCACTAATTTCAGATACTTGTTCGATCAGGAAGGTACAGTTTTGCAGGCACTAAAAAAACATTTTACTAGATCGTCCAACGTCACAGTCTTCTTTGTCTTGTCAGAGTCAGAGGGGGATCTAGCGCACGCCACGTCAAAACACAATTTGCTTCGGCAACCTTCCGAAGAACGCGTCAATTACTAACTCATGTTGTTTGGGGAAATGCCATTAGATATTAAAATTGTGTAAGTATTAAAAACAAAAGAATGACTTCACGTAGCATAAACACCAAAAAATTCTAAAATGCAATACCCACGTTGTCTCCTTGTTAGAATTGAACATACTGTTGACAGTTGCTTTATTATTAATTTTTATCTATCGTACTACTGTCCTCAGAGCTATACGTCTGGTAGGAATTAATGTATTCCTGTCTTCTCCACTCTTTTGCTCTATTCTCACTTTTTACTTTATTGCAAAAAAATTCCTGTGATACCGTCTCTAATGACCGTGGCGCAGACGAGACGTTATACCCAACTCTTCTCTCGTTCCTCTTATTTCTATTATAATTTAGTTTCTTATTATTTACATGACGTCATGTTTATGAGTTCATTCATGATTGGTATGAGGTTGCGATTGCAAAATTCAGTCTTTAAATGTCAGCGCAGCCATTTACTACCTGATCGCTAAAGCAGAGTTCACGCACGTCACATGTGTGTTTGTCGTCGGTGCCGTGTTTGCAGGTATATCCACAGGCGGTGCACGCATGTGGAAGTTACAGTGACGCTGTGAGCAAGTATGGACAACATTTGCCATTCCATTTCAACGTATTTTACCAGTTGACGGTGATGTGGACTGGCAAGAATATCTGGCTGCTACGGATTCAGCCGTACTATTTTATTCTTTTTATTGCCTCGTGTATGATTTATACTGAATACTTTCAAATGTTCTTGTACGGTAACCATTCTTAAGATGACAGGTATACTTTATATACTAGTTATTTCTAGTGTTTTGCGTTGTTTAATTCCGAAAAATACGTAAATTTAATAAAGCATGGGACTAAATAAGTGAACCTAAAAGAATTGTTTCACGGAAATACTGTAACACTTTTTGTTTATAATTTATTTTGCTATGGGGGCTGTTGTTTCTTTAATAAATCGCACCAATTTAACAGACTACCAAATTAAAAGTAACAAAGTCAACAGATAGTAATATTGAAAATTTGAGTAATGTTTTATTCAGAATAAGGACTAAGAGAAATTTTGGAAGAAAGGAAATCGTATAATTAATATTTGTGCACACAGTAATGTACGTTTTATAGTATTCGGTAAGTATTCACTGATATCCTCTCTTTGCCTGGTTCCCTGAGAAAGGTATTACTTAATTTTATCGCGAGTTTATTTTTCTTGTTTTTTCATATTTCATTGGTTTCACAAATAATCGGGATATAAAGCTTTCTTTGGTCTAACGCACGAACTAAGAGGGCCTCACAAGGTACTGTGGTGACAAATGGCCCTCAATTCTTCAGATAACTGTAAATGCAGACTATATGATACGTACATTGTAAAAGATTGGCTGATGTGAAGCAGATTTGAAAGGCAAACAAAAGAATCATGATTATGTGAAACTTCGCTTGTCCAATTTGGATGAAGTGTGGGTTGTCATTCAACTAGACTGTAGTGGATTTACCAATAGGCTCAGTAGGCTGGAGACTAGGGCGGCAGATTTTAGGGGCAGAAAATTTGGGGGCAACATTTTTATACTGTAAGTAGGTGTGATAAAAGTTATTTAATTACGTTTTGCAAATGCCCATTGTGTAAGAAGTATTATGGTATAACTAACTCCACGTTATTAGAAGTATATGACTGTTTCATTAGCTCAGAAATATATACATAACCGAATAGTTGGATTTTAAAAATAGTCTGCTAATGACTCTTTGATGCCCTACATCATAGTCATACTAATTACGGAAAGAAAGATGGTGTAAGACACCAAACTGCACACAGCGTAAAGCTACAATTTCATTGCGAAAAAATTATAATTAATTTGATTGTGAAATATTGTTTCGAATTTTAGAGGTTGGTAAGGCCGGCAAAATTTGGATATCCAACTAGCGGCAAGTCTGAAAATTCGTCACTGCCACTTCGCCTGCCGCGGTGGAGTATCCGAGCGGTCTAAGGCTGTGTTTATAACTCGCGGTTGTTACGGAGAACAGAGGGAGGGATGCAATGGTGTAGGTGCAACACAGGCCCAGAATCATTGAGAATACGGTACACTAATGGGTGATGGGAGTCTATTTTGCGGGTTGTATAAAGAATGCTGATATGCTTGAGAAACAGGAGAAGGTAAGGGAAGAGGATGAGGTCATATTGAACACACATGATTAATGAGAGGTGGATACATTAACCGAGGAAGGAGGGGGGGAGGCAGGGTGAAAACTAAACATGATGGGATGTATGAAAAATCGGTCGGTGTAGAGGATGATGGATGGGTTGAAGCCCAATGTCCAGCCAGAGAGGAGTTTGAGGAGGCAGAGGCAGCTGAGGGATTTTTCATGGACGGTTTTAAGGTGTGGAGTATAGTAAAGGCAGCGGCCCACGGTAACGACAAGGTAATTAAGTGTGGGGGTGAGGGGATGGGACAGTTGTGGAGGACAATATAGAAATCATGAAGGTGATACGACCTATGGTGATTGCCCAGGAGTTGTAGGGGTTGATGGAGAGGATCCACTGGTTACACCAAGTGGAGGCCTGGGAAGGGTGGGATTGCTGGTAGCAGGCGAGGGTGGAGGTGAGGGCAAGGATAGCAGTGTCATCAGTGTAGTGAGGCTGGGGTTTGGGCATATCGGTGGAGTAGATGAGGTGGAGTGGTGGAGAGGAGAGAGGACGTAGCCTTGAGGCATCCCAATGGAGGGCTAAAACTAACAGGAATTGGAGTTGCAGATAGTGACATAGTGTCTGGTGGGTGGGATCGAAGCCATGAAGCAACATATATAATTAATAGGATTGGCGTTGGTCTTGAGTTAGAATAAGAGACCAGAATACCATATATGGTTGTAAGCTTTTTTATGTCAAGGGAGACAAAGATGGCGGAGTGACAGTAATTGAGTTGGATGAAAAGGAGGTGGCTGAGAAGGATGTCGAAAGCCACATTGGGGAGGAGGTGGTCTAAACATAATTGCTGATGGATGTATCAGGATGGAATGGTTTCCAGGACTCTGCAAGGTGAGGCTGATAGGATGCTACGAGGAGGTTGTGGACATGGGCTTGTTGGTTTTAGGGAACATCAGGATATGGGACTTTTCCACAGGTCATGGAAGGAACCTGTGTAAAGCTTACGTCACAAAATTTAAAAAGATAATTTCAGAAAGAGGTAGCTCTTTCTAAAAATGCCTTTTTAAAATTTGTGACGTAGGCTTTGCAGCTGAGTTGTAACTTTTATTATGTGACTTGTTTTAATTTTTTTATTTTATGATGAAGGCAGTCATAGTTATTAACCAAAATCACGTTAAACATTTTTAATTTTGCGACCGAGGGCAGCATTTTTATCATTTTACGTTGTAACGGTCGTTCAGTTAGCAGCTATCTTCAAAATTTTAAACTTTCGTAATGTTTTGTCAAAATATAATTTCAAATTTGCATGCCATATGAGTTCTAATAAAGGTTAAGTTTGTTACATTATCTGAACTGATTGCAGAGACTTTGTAATATATACGTAGCCATGCTCTGAGGCATAAAACCCCTCTGTCGGGGTATCCCAGTGTTCCGTTCTTTCACTCCTCCTGTACCTCATCTACTATGCAGACATACCCCATACACAGTCTCCCATCCATCTTCTTCCACATGCTGATGATCTCAAATTGCCAACCCTCGCCCTCGCCCCCCCCCCCCGTCGCCTGCTCCCTCCACTTTCTCCAGCCCCACATCTCTCAATTCGCCACTTGTTGTAACCAATGACTCCTGTCCATCAATCTTGAGAAATCTCAGTTAATTGTCATAGGTCGTACCACCCACTCCTTCCACCTCTATGATTTATACCTCACCCTCCATCCCATCTACCACAACCACACCCTCAAATACCTTGGCCAACTCGATTGGTCCCCTCCTCTTGCTTGCGGTGGAGTGGCTATTGACCACCTCCATTACCACCCTGTCCAGCTACATCTCCTCTTCAATGATCCTACGGAACACCCTAGCAACCATCTACATCTACAGCCCTCCCTTACGATTTCCTATCCCATATCAACAGATACTTCATGACATATGTGGTTGCTGCTGACCTCAGTTTCTTCCCGGTTCTCCACCAAACTCCAGCAGTAGCACCAGTTCGTCACTACATCGCTTAGAGGGACCCCCTCCCTCTCCTGTGACCCACCTGCCCTGAAAGTAACACCACTCCCGATGTCATCCTGGTGTTCCTCAAACTCCTTGAGCACCTCACGGCTTACCTAATAGCAATGCCCATGCCCCCGTACTCCTATTGAGCCCCACCATAGCCTCATCCATGCTCCCTGTCCTTACCCATTCCAAGCTAGTCTGTGACTACCCCTGTATTGTCTGGGATGCCTACCAGCTAGCCATAGACATCTCGGTTGAGAGTCGCCCTCATCTCGTTTGTACTCCCACCAACATCAAACTCTCCTCCTTCTTCCTCCACCAGACTGTTGCTGACGCCGCAGAAAACCACATACCTACCAAACCTGTCCACCTCTATATTCCCACCATTCCTCCATAGGTTGTCCTCCTTCACTTTCTTGTTCACATTTGACTGGGCCACAATCCTCCACCAGCTGTAAATCCAGAGCCACATCAGAAACCTTTCAGCCATATAGAAACGCCGAGCTTGCCTGCGGATACGCACCTGCTTAAATTAAACACTCCCTATTAACTCCTTCAAGTACTGCAGAGTCTTACACCATCTTACTGGCAGTCATCCAGCTCCTTATTACCCTCTCCTTCACATTGACAAATCCTTTGCAGACAATTACAGAAAGGCAGAACATTTTGTTTCTTACATAGCCAAAACATTTTCCACCCCAGACAATCCCAACTTTGATTATTCCCTCTCTCCCGTAGTCTATGAGTAAACCAACACCTCCACGCCTCCACTCACCACAGGTGTCCAGTACTTGAACTACTTCGGGACTAAACATTACAAACATGGGTCGAGACATACAACTGACGGCCGACAACCCCAGTGCCGAGCGGTCTGTGGCGTGCCAGTCAGAGTCTGCACGGCCGCTGTGGTCGGGGGTTCGAATCCCCCCTCGGGCATGGATGTTTGTGCCGTCTTTAGTTTAAGCTAGTTCATAAGTAGTTTGTAAGTTTAGGGACTGATGACCCTATAGTTAAGTCCCATAAGCTCTACAAACATTTCATTTCAGACATACAAATTAACATTCTGTGATAAATGCAACGCTGTGTCCGGTAATGACCCCCTGACCTGCCACCACCTCTGAGCCTGCCCCCTCCTTTCACACTGCCCTAACCTCCTTCTATAATTTCATCCTTTACACCGGTTTCTTGTACGACCCATGAAAAACGTCCCATATCCTGATGTTATCTAAGCCCAGTCAGCTCAGTCCATTACCTCCTCCTACCATCCTATAGGCTATCAGCCTCACCTTGTTGTTCCGCTAAGTCCTGCAAATCATCCTATCCTGTCGCATCTACCAGCACTTACTTCAACAACACCTCCTCCCCATTTCCCATTGTGGCTTTCGACCTTTCTTCTCAGCCGACGACCAGCTCCTTCACCTTTCTCACTTCCTCAGTATACAGCTCAATTCCCATCGCTCCACCATCTTTGTCTCTCTTGACATAGAAAAAGCGTACAAATCTATATGGAATTCCAGCCACCTATTCAAACTCCGGACCTAAGACCTTCCTATTAATTACGTCCGTTTTATAGCTTCCTTTTTTTATCCCATCGCCCATCCTATGTCTCCAACTCCGATTCTAGGTTATTTTACCCCTCCACCTGGTGTATCTCAGGACTCTGTCCTCTTCCCTCTCCTCTACGTCATCTATTGTGCCAATATGCCCTAACACCAGCCCCCCATCCAACTCCTACAATATGCTGACAACACCGCATTCCCCGCTCTTAACCCCACCCTTGCCAACTTAAAGCACCTATTCCAATACCACCCTCTTCAGTTCTCCACTTGGTATAACCAGTGGCTCCTCACTGTCAACCACAACAAGTCCCAGTCATAATTGTCTATGACCGTCCTATCTGCCAAACTCCCACCCTTAAATACCTAAGCCTCATCCTAGTCATTCTCTCTCCTGTAGTCCCTAACTTTACCATCCATCAAAAAGCTCTATCCTGTCTCAAATTCCTCAATTTCCTCTGGATGTGGGACACAACTCCTCCACCATGCTCTGCACCTACCGCTTCTAATAGGTCTCTGTTTCCCCCACCTACTATTAATCCCTCCAAATTCTCGAGTGCCACTCTGTCTGCCTCGCTTACCACAAATGCTCATCCTATACATCATCCACAAGATAGAGCCCAATCACCCTGTCCTCGTGAACCTGGGGACTCTGCTGCACCTATACCAATGCATCCAGCCTCCCTCCATCTCCACACTTCTCATATTCTGTATGTGGGTAACTTCTGATACCTCCCCCTTCTGGATGACACCCTTAGTCCCGATCTAACCCTACTACCGACCATAATCCTCAACACTTCCATGTATGAGCCATCTCCTGTGGAGTCTCAGTGATCTATTTTGTATTCGTTTGCATAGTACCAGTGTCACTGTTGTGCTGTCACATCTTATTTCAGTACTGCAACTGCCACAAGGGCAGATCAAATTTTGCGTCTGTTTTTTAAATCTGTGTCTACGTTTATTGCTATCGTATTGTGTTTCATTTGAACGTCTATGAAGTTTTAGCCATTGTAGCCAATTTTATTGTTATTACCTGTGCTTTAGTGCCTCTTTATTCTTTCCTTCATCGTCATTCACCTTTGGGTGTATTTTAAAGCGTTCTTTTTTATTTTTTCGAATGTGTGAAAAACATATAAAATCATTTGTGAATATTTCTCCTCTTTCAATAACTTTTATAATGATAAGAAACAATATCAACCATTACTGTATTATTAACAAATAAATGACCATTACTCTTCTAAAACGTACAAGATGTGATAGGGAATACATAATTATTAATTATTCAGTTTTAAACAGTAGAATGTTTGCTTCATAACTTGCTGTAAGGTAACCAATTGCAAGTAACATTCTCGAGTTATCCATGCACTTCACATTGACTATGTAAGTAGATGACTATAATGGGAATTTTTACTTATGCCATGTCTTATAAAAAAACAATTTTTCTTCGTACACACTACATAATCCTTAGACTATCCTTGTAGAAGGTACCTTCAATAATAACGCTTGTTTGTGTGCCGCCTCTCTGCCAGCCCTAATTTAGAGACGTAATAGATCTTATACAATGATCTTTGAGAGTCTGCTTTAGTTGACCTGTACTAAGGGAATGCTTTGGTTGGTTGGTTGGTTTGTTGTGTTTCAGGGAGACAAAACTGCGGAGGTCATCTGTCCCCACTGCTTTTTAGCTTTCCTGATTTTCTATAACAACATCCCCTGTGAAGTGCCTACCTGGATATAGTTTGGTTCATTACCCAAGTTCCTTTTCTTATGATACAGGGAGTCCAGAAAAGGACTCCCTGTTTTCAAAATTAAATATCTCGACAAAACAAAGATCTATAGAGGAATGCAGTAAACGGTACGTTTATTGTGAAAGCTGTAAGAAGTTTATACAGCAATTTGAAATAATAGTTACAAAATCTGCTAACAGATGGCGCTGTAATCGCCATACGTAATGCCTAGTATAAATAGTGATCCGTAGCCCAGAGCGATCAGTTCCACTATTGAAACGTGAAAAGAGGTTAGCGTACCGAAGGAAGAGGTTAAAACCATGTACTCCATTGAACAACGTGTTTTTCTGGTGCTAGAATACCACAGGTTAGAAGAGAGTCCTACGGCAATAAGGCCAAGTTTTCAAGCATGATTTAATGTTCCAGAAGGACCCGATGCGAAAACCATCCGTACGCTCTCCGCAAATTTCAAAGAACAGACAGCGTAATTGATGATCTAGTGGGGCATGTTGGCCGCAAGCAAACCGCCTGAAAATATCGCCACAGTTTCTGGAATTATTCAGCGAAATCCAATGTCATCCGTCCGTAGAATTGCATCTGAGACTGGTTTGAAGCGTTCCAGCACGCAGAAAATACTGAGAAAGAGCCTACACATGTTTCCATTCACAATTCAAACACACCAGGTCATACCCGTACGAGCTGTGCAACAAAGGGTTGCCTTTGCTAATCAGATGCTCACAATGATTGATAGTGAAGGATTTGATGTTGGCTGCATCTGGTTAAGAGATGAAGCACACTGCCACCTGAATGGATACGTGAATAAGCAGAACTGGCGATTTTGGGGTTCCGAAAAGCCATATTGGTGTGATGCGAAACCCCCTGCATTCTCCTAAAATTACCGTGTGCGCTGTAGTATGCAGCATAGGCATTATTGGCCCTTTTTTCATTCGAGAAACGGTCACTGGTGCACGTTACGTTGCAATTTTGGAACAATTTGTCGCCACACAGCAAGCGTTAGAGGATCGATCATGAACTGAATGGTTTATGTAAGATGGAGCCCGACCACATCGGACCGAACAAGTGTTTCGCTTTCTTGAGGAATACTTCGGGAATCGAGTGATTGCTTTGTTATATCCCTACCTTACTGGTGCAGGCATGAATTGGCCTCCATATTCGCCGGATTTGACTCCCAGTGACTTTTGTTTGTGGGGCACAGTGAAAGACATGGTCTACCCGAAGCATCCCGCCACGCTGGACGAGCTTGAATCGGCGATCTCTGTGGCATGTGAATCCATTTCGGTTGAGACACTACGAAGTGTGATGGCGAATTTCATTCTTCGTTTGCGCCACCTCTGTAGTGCCAGTGGTGAACATTTTGAAAACATTGTGATTTGATTGTTTGCAAAGAGTGTTTTCATACGATTATTTCACTTATGTATGCTGATATGAGCTGTACATCATACAGCGCCATCTGTTAGCAGCTTTCGTAACTATTATTTCAAACTGCTGTATACACTTCTTACGGCTTTCACAATAAACATAGCGTTTTCTGCATTCCTCTATCGATCTTTCTTTTCGAGATATTTAATTTTGAAATCAGGGAGCCCTTTTCTGGACGCCCTGTATTTACTATTGTTTAGCTGTTTACCTGTATCAACTATATCTTTAAATTGTCGTTTGATCTGACAAAAACGACTTTGACCATTATTATTATTATTATTATTATTGTTACTGAATATTCAGTGATCATTAGGATTATGATTATTATTATTACCACCAAATTTATTATTTCTTTTGAATTGGAGTAGTTCGCCATCCTTCACTTTGTTAATATTATCTAACTTTTCCAAATAATTTAATATCTCAAGGGGTTTTGACCACTGTTTCTCCATTAACTTATTCTTTATAAAGTATTGTACCTTTCTAATTAACACACGTATTAGATGTTCTTTTGCTCTCAGTTGTTCAACTAATCTAACTATTTAAATGCCAATCGAAAGCCTGTCTAAAGTCTCCCCATCGTTTAGAATAATATGGTGAGTCTAGCAGCTATAATTCAGTAGACCTTTATAAACATTATTCTAATTTAGCTGAATATTCAGCATTAACGAACAAACGTTCGTGTAGGTCAGTGTTCGACGGTCTGATTGATTTTACAGTAGATTGCCTTAGCTGATCTAAATTTCTACTAAACATTTCAAATGTCGCTCATAGTTCTGTCAGAAAACGCTTGTTGAGTGAGAGTCTGACAAGTCACCACTTTCAGACATCTTGATTAATATAATAATAAAACACACAAACGAAAATATGAATAGTACCTTATCTCCAGAATATTTGACATGTGTCACCTTGAAATGAACTCACCAAACGCTTTTACTGTACGCGTGTTGCTGAATTGCACCCTGCAACTGGCTATCAAGTGCACCACTGTGGGAACCACGCTGTCGAGATGCGGTAAGCGTCTATTCAACAGTTGACAGAATACTGGCTCTGATGCAGCTGGCTTTGTCAGCCTCGCACACTGCAGTTTGGCTCAAACTGTGACAAATGCAGCCCCATGCCGAAGGAACCACAACTAGCTGATTTACTGGGCCAGTTAAATCTAAATCGCATCTGGAAGCATCGTCTTGCTGCCCCAGCCCCTCCCCTGGTGATGCGTCATTTCCTGGAGAACTGCAGGACTGAATTGCATGGCTGTCTCTGTTGGACTTCGACAGCAACGCTCTGCTTGGCTGCTCGAGGCTCACTGTTGACAGCAGAAAGGTAGACAACTCTGCAACAGCACTAGACGATTTATCTGCTCTGTTTGATTATCTGCTTTAATAGCACACAAGTTCTGTATTCAGGGCCACCACAAAATGTCATAGGCTGTGGAACATTAATAAAGTCTCACTCAGAGATTGCATTTGCAAACAACAGTACCACATTCATTGCAGGAAATTCAATCATGTTTTTTTTCTACAATATTAGTTTTGACAGATCATGAGAGTTTTATGTTGCCTAGCGATCTATCCCAAAGAGTTTACTATCTGTAATGTATCATCTTTTAAGTTGAACATAATCATACTACATCTCAAAAAGCACGTATCATACAAACACACAATTCAAATAATTTTTCCCAGTGTTAGAGGTCCACGTACAGAGCAGTAATTCCTACAACAAAACGAATAATTGTCTTAAAGTTCAATCATTTCCTACAAAAATCTGCACATAAATGTTGTAAAAGTTCTACTGGCTATTTTATTGATTGTCAAGGACATAATCGATAATTCTTTTCCCTGGATAACACATAAAATTCAGTCAGTACTTGAATGGATATTTGGACCTCTAATAAAAGTCAATTTAAAGCCAAAACTCTGAAGAAAATACCCAATCTTCTTTTCTTTAAAATTATAAATTTCAATCAGCACAAATTAATATTTCATCTCATATATACGCACACAGATAATAAGTTCATGGCAGACACATGAATTTTTAAGAGGTGGATTTTTACTTATCACTAAATTACAGACCCTTACAACGTATTCCCAGACAAGAAAGTAACAGACTGACTCATTAAAAGTTCCTATTCTTCTCTCTGGAACGATGAAGCGTTGCAATCAGCATGGTGCAGCAGTCCTCGTTCAAAAAATGTTCAAATGTTTGTAGAGTCTATGGGACTTAACTACTGGGTCATCAGTCCCTAAACTTACAAACTACTTATCAACTACTTACAAATGAGGACGGCACAAATATCCATGCCCGAGGGGGGGATTCGAACCCCCGACCGTAGTGGCCGTGCAGACCGTGACTGGAGCGCCTCAGTCTCCTCGGCCACCGCGGCCGGCAGCAGTCCTCGTCACTCGTAGCCTTCGTAACACTATAAGTATCAGCCAGCAATTCATCTTAGGCTTTGGATGTGAAGATGCTGCTCCCCAAACTGCAGCACCTCGATTGTACATGAAAGAAACAAAACAAACCATACAACTCTTTAAGTATATTACACTACATATTTTTGCACGTAAAATGAATATACATATTCATTAAAGGTATCTTGCAAAACAGAGCTGATGTAGGGGAGTAGGGCGATTTTATTCTTTTGTCAAACTACATGGGGTCATTCAAGGTCACTGTGTACTGCCACCGCCACTTTTACCCTAGAAAATAAGATAACATAAATGAGGAACTACACGACTTCAGGCGTTGGCCCCAAACTTATCCTAGACCCAGTGGAACTAACCTAATTCTAATAGTGGGGCAAGAAAGGGTACAATGGAAAAACATGTAGGGGGAACTGTCAAAATTAACAGATTTTTTTTATTTCTTGTTTTTTTTTTTTTTTTTTTTTTTTTTTTTTTTTTTTTTTTTTTTAATTGTGTTAAAAACAAATGGAAGGATCAACTACTCTATTGCAGGGTCACCCCAACTCTATGGTAGGTTGATTTGATTTGATTTGATTTTCTCGGGGAAGCCAAAACAGTCTTGGTCCAACCCACCACTGCCCGCACCTAAACTAAGTTTTTTGTGCGGTATCGCTCCCTGTATATCTAGTAAAGCCAACCAATGCCCTTGAACAGTGCAAGGAGTCCCTTTACCAGTTCTTTATTATACATAATTTTTTCGGGTCTTGTTGTTCCAAATGTTCTGTGCCTTTTACTCTCCAATGCGATGCATTCGAAGATTAGATGTGATGCAGTTTCATCACCGTCATCACAGATCCTACATTTGGGTCCTCTTCTGTTATTCCCATTGTATGTAGGTGTTTTTTGAAATTCCCATGGCCTGTCAGCAATCCAACCATGAGTCTAATCTCTCTCCTGTTCAGGCCCAGGATTGCAGAGCTTCTTTTAAAACGTGGCTTTGGCATCATTACCTTGCCATGTTTTTGTCGATAGACTTTGGCCCAATATTCTAAGTGCTGTCTTCTGAGCCAGTTACGTAGCTCCAATTGGATCATTGCCTTGGTGATTGTCAGGACAGGTTTCGGTCGAATAAATGGAGTCTCTGCCTCCCCCACCAGAACCCTGTGACATTCTGCAACAACTTTAGACCTTGTTGCAGGAGCTGACAGTGATCAGGGCTGCCTGGCTGTCTGAATAGATATAGACTATAAAAATGGCTTCAAAAATGTCCACTGGCTTGAAGTTTTCAACTAACATTTCGACAGACTTACTGGATAGATACCTCGCCCTTTATCCACATATAACTCACGGATATTCGCGTGTTCAATATTTTATCCGCAAAGTAAGAATTACTGCGGATATCTCCAGACCTCCAGCAAAGACCCGGAAAGTAATGAATCCTGTGCAATACGATGTAGGTCTGAGAACACCAGGCATTTATAAAATTCCGTGTGAGTGTGGACAGTTTTATGTCGACCAGACTGTTCGCGCTATTGAACAGCGACACATCGAACACGAGCGGTGTTTTCGATTACACTATCCCGAAATGTCAACTGTGGTGGAACATGCTTTGGAAAACGGACACCGAATTGCCGTCGACAAGACATCTATTATTAAACGGACCAACAGCTTCTGGGACAGCGTAATAAACGAGGCAGTAGAGATAAAAATTTCTGAACCTCAATAAAGACGGTTGCTTGCAGCTTGGCATGGGATCCCGTAATGGCGGAGTTGAAGCGGGTGCGGCGTACCCGCGGCCAAAACATTGCCTTATATGGTCAAGGAGCTGGGCACCAGTGACGTCAATGGCAGCGGCGCAGCTATAGAAGCACGGCAGCGGCCTCGAAATGACAGTTATCCACACACTAATGGTAGATGAAATCTCTGTCGAAAGCTCATGGGCAGTAAACCACATCACGCGGCTTGTAACCCGAGAAGAGTTTATTAATAAGAATTAATGTGCAATTAGATTTACTTCTGATGCACTTGTAGCCCTTCATTACTTTGCTCTAGGAATTGAAGCCAAGACTGTAATAGACCTCATAAAAACTCTCTGGTACTCTGTCGTCAATATCTTTTAACAAGCTGCACCTCATCTTTCTGGGTGGCGAAAATTCGAACTCGCTGTGGCTTGACTGTTGCTGTCCTGCAGATTCTGTATATTTATCCAGTGTAACGTTTATTTCTATGTCGTCGCAGTTACATTTCTGAATTATTATGTTACATATTATATCCGCGAACTCCATATCCTCGGCCCCGATTTTATTTCCATATTCACCATGTCACAACTTGGTACCTACTATTTGGGCCACATGAGTAGGATTAATTCTCTCAATGATATCACTGCACTATACACAGTAAATCGCTCGCGACCACTCCAAGAGACAAATACTTTCGGCAGCTATACCACTCACGCTACTGGAACACTCAGCTACACTACGCCAGTGGCTCTAGCAGAAAAGTACGGCGTTTTGCATGAAAATGACGCACACCACTGTATTGTTTATGATTGTGATTCCATGAATGGTTTCGTGTATTTCCGAGCATTCGAGGTCAGCCCCTTGCCAGTTGTTGTTGTTCAGAGGGGACTAAACTGCTTGGTAATCAGTCCCACCTTGTCAGTGGATGATCGAAAGGCATGTGCGGGGGGCGGGGGCGGGGGTGGTGGTGGAGACTCAAGCCGCCGGCCGCGGAAGCCGAGGGGACTAAGGCGCTCCAGTCACGGTCTGCACGGCCACTACGGTCGGGGTTCGAATCCCCCCTCGGGCATGGATATTTGTGCCGTCCTAATTCGTGATTAGTTCATAAGTAGTTTGTAAGTTTAGGGACTGATGACCCTGTAGTTAAGTCCCATAGACTGTACAAACATTTGAACATTTTTTTATTTTTTTTTTTTTTTTTAGACTCAAGCCGCCTCCAAAACTAGCTTGCTTTTAGTATGCGGCTCCGTAGCACATTGGTCGAGTGCCGGAATATGAACCAGTTTGCTTTCGGCTACGGTAAGGCGAAGACGTCTGCTGAATCCCGCCTGTTGTGCGGCAAGCGAGCGACATTTGTTTACTTCCGCGTAGCGGCTTGCCTTAGTTAAAAAAATGTTTGTTAAGCTTATGGGACTTAACTACGGGGTCATCAGTTCCTAAACTTACAAACTACTTATCAACTACTTTATACTAAGGACGGCACAAATATCCATGCCCGAGGGGGGATTCGAACCCCCAACCGTAGTGGCCGTGTGGACGATGACTGGAGCGTCTCAGTCCCCTCGGCCACCGCGGCCGGCTTTGCCTTAGTGTCCACAGTCAATGATCGACGTGGCATTTTCATATCGCCAATCAACGATGAAATTAACGTTCCTGAGGCACCTGAGATACTCGCTTCAAAGGAAATAGACTATTGCAGTTACAAAATATAAAAGAATATGAAAACTGGCAAGTTGATGTTGCAAGGAGGTATGGAACTACAGGTCACTATTGGCATCTGCAGATGTGGTAACTAGAAAGGGCTTGATCAATTTCGAAGCTCCCATTTCCTTTGTTGAACATCTCAAGGCTGATTATGGCATTTCATCCAGGCATATTACTACATTTGTCACACATAAGAAGACGATCACATTTTATGTCAGAAGGCACAACAGTTTGTGGAGGACGAAAACGTGTTATTAAAAGAGCAGGGTGTGGAGAAAGATAATGTTTGGAACAGTGACCCGAGTCAATTGCAGTATGAAATGTTTTCAGCATCAACACTGTCCTACAAAGGAAAGAGAACTGCAGGTAGTGTGTTGCAATCTGTACATAGCTATACCCACAGCTACACATTTGATGTGGTTTTATTAATGACAGGCAGTTTGGCGAGCAGGTTGTACATCTGTTTTCAAGAGACAGGAGTCGCTTTCGGTGCAAACATTTTAAAGAAACTTGAAACAACCTGGGCACGAATTTGGAAGCAAGAAAAAGTGAGCCGGCCGCGGTGGCCGAGGAGACTGAAGCGCTCCAGTCACGGTCTGCACGGCCACTACGGTCGGGGGTTCGAATCCCCCCTTGGGCATGGATATTTGTGCCGTACTAGTTCGTAAGTAGTTCATAAGTAGTTTGTAAGTTTAGGGACTAATAACCCCGTAGTTAAGTCCCATAAACTATACAAACATTTGAACATTTTTGAAGAAAAAGTGAAAAATGACTAAACAACACATTAAACGTTTTGCTAAATTCTCTTCTTGGCGAACATGTAACAAATGAAAAGAGTCTATTGTTCTGTGACTCCTGGACGGGTCATACAGATCGTGTCCTACTAGATGCAAGTTTTCTGAACGAATATGTTATGTTAAATATCTTGCCACCGAAAACAACAAAGCATTGCCAACCCCTTGATGTTTCCTTTTGCCGGGAATATAAACTCTATATCAGAAGGATTACTGATTTCAAAAGACTGCAAGATGCCAAACCACAAGTGATCGTCATTTCATCGTGAAACTTCAGTCTGTGATTTACAATCAATTTGCTACACCTACGTTTAAGCTGAAGTTGCAATATGTTTGGCGAAAGCCAGCGTATGATATTGACACACCAACATCAGCATTTGAAAATGTAATTAGTGTGGCTTTTCATGTTGCACTGCGTGAATGCGAAAGTGATTTGGACTGTGATAACGTGGATTTAGTGAGGTGTGCGCATCGTTCTCTATGACTTTGTTTTAACTGCTTCATCGAAATCCCTCATCTGCACTTTCAGGACTAGTATGACCACTTTCAGGTGCGTGGTATAGCTGTGTATGTGTGTATTGCGCTACTGTAACTACTTTAAACAAAGGGGTTTCAGAGATGCTGATTGAATATGTAATGATAAACTCATGCCATTAAAATTACATATATTTTTCTTGCTATGGTATTGATATCTTGTTACTTACTCTCTGTTGATATGTTACTGTAAGTACATTGCAACGTTTTACATGGAAATGACAGACGTCGCTGTCCTGTTTATAATTGCCTATAATTGAAAGAGTGGTTTCGCGCGATTCCGAATGTTGGAGGTAAAAGGTGTCCCAGGTGAGCACATATTCATATTACTTTGCTCGTTTTTTATGCGTTTCAGCATTCTTGCCAGCGACGCAAGACAATAATTTGAACTTTGTGACAATATTATGGAAAGAAAAGAGGATGTAGATAAAGGTTAAATAGCAAATACTATACTGAGAGATGAATTTGACAGAGCACTGAAAGATCAAGTAGATACAAGGCCGCTGGAGCAGATATTCCTTCAGAGCTACCGAAGTTTCTGGGGCAACTAGCCATGACAAAATTACATCACCTGGTAAGAGACAGGCGAAATACTCTCAGACTTTAAGAAAAATGTAAAAATCCCCATTCCAAAGAAAGCAAGGACAGACACGTGTGAAAATTACAGAACCATCAGTCTGATAAGTCATGGTTGGAAAATTTTAACACGAATGATTTACAAAAGGATGGAAAAGCTTGTAGAAGCTGACCTCGGGGAAGATCAGTTAGGATTAGGAAGAAACGTAGGAACATGGGAGACACTACTCACCTTACGACTTATCTTAGAAGATAGATTCAGGACAGGCAAACCTCTATTTCTAGCTTTCGTAGATTTGGAGAAGGCCTTTGACATTGTGGATTGGAATACACTACTTCAAATTCTGAAGTCATCAGGGGTAAAATATAGGAAACGGAAGGATATTTACAACTTGTACATTAACCGAACAGATGTTATTGGAGTTGAATGGCGCGAAAGAGACGCAGTGGTTGGGAAGGGAGTAAGGTTTGTAGCCTTTCTCCAACGGTATTCAATTTGCACATTGAGCAACCTGTGAAGGAAACGAAAGAGAAATTCGGAGAAGGCATTAGAGTTCAGGGTGAAGAAATAAAAACATTGGGTTTGGCTGATGACGTTGTAATTCTTGCAGAGACAGCAAAGGACCTGGAGGAGCAAGTGAACGGAATGGAAAGTGTGTTGAAAGGTGCGTATAAGATGAGCATTAAAAGTGTAAAACGAGGGTAATGGAATGCAGTGTTAGAAAATCACACGATGTTGAAGAAATTAAATTAGGTAACGAAACAATAAAGGTGTCAGATGAATTTTGTTGCTTGAGCAGTAAAATACCATATGATGGTCGCATTACAGCGGATATAAAATTCAGAATAACAATGGGAAGAAAAGCGTTTTTGAAAAAGAGACATTTTTGGCATACTTTGACTAAAAAAAGGGATCTGTTGGTAGGACACATTCTTAAATATCAAGAAATCGTAAATTTATCAAACTGGATGTACTCCTTTAGTATATAAAAAATGTCGTGAAATTGTGTAAATTACGACAGGTCTAAAGATAGCGTCGAGCACGCCGAAACCGGTAACATAATAAATGAAAAATGCTATCTTGGCTGCAAAATCATTATTAAACTATTATAGATCGCCCCCATCGAACTATGAGTTCCTTATATAACGTAAATTTATCATTGGAGGGAAGTGTGTGGGGAAAAATCGGAGAGAGAGAGAGAGAGAGAGAGAGAGAGAGAGACACCAAGAGACAAATATAGTAAGCAGATTCAGATAATACTAATTTCGTGTGGCTCATGACCTGGTGCAAGTCTTTCAATTGGACGCCACTTCGGCGACTTGCGTGTCCCTAGGCTACCCCAGTTATCCAACCACGGAAAGGGGACCTACAGCTTAACGTGGAATCCGAACCACGTGTCGTTTCTGGCGACTCTTCACATCCTTGCGAGATGAAGGATGGGTTAAAGTACAGACTAAAAAAATCCGAGGTCCGACCGGGTTTCGAACCCGTGACCCTTCGGTTTCCAGTCGAGCACTTTACACCAAAACCACCAGTCTTTTTTTTTTTTTTTTCATTATCTCGGAGATCTATGGTTCGCGGTTGTTCGTTGAGTTCGTTCTTTGCAGTTCGTTGAATGGTTGGCCTAGATTTTTTATTACAGGGAGCGTTTAGCCCCCTGACCGGGCGCGCTGAGTCACGGCGCCCGGCTGACCACCGGCCCCGACAGCAGATTCCGTTGGTTGTGGGTTGCCAATCTTATGAAGAGACGAAGAGGCTTGCTCAGGATAGAATAAACCAGTCTGCGGACTGAAGACCATAACAGCAACGAGTCCGTCTCAGCTGACTGCTAACGAGAGGATTGTCTGAGCAGCAGGTGACGAAGCTATTGGGCCGCCTGTTGGAGAGCAGCGCGACCGCTCAGTGTGGGAATTGGTGACGGAGTCCAAGGTCCGACCAGGTTTCGAACCTGTGACCCTTCGGTTTCCAGTCGAGCTTTTTACCCCAAGCCCACCGGGCCCAAGAGCAGATGTAGATGGTTGTGGGTTGCCAATCTTATGAAGAGACGAGGAGGCTTGCTCAGGATAGAGTAAACCAGTCTGTGAACTGAGGACCATAACAACGAGTCCGTCTCAGCTGAATGCTAACGAGAGGATCGTCTGAGCAGCAGGTGACGAAGCTGTTGGGCGGCCTGTTGGAGAGCAGCGCGAGCGCTCAGTGTGGGAATTGGTGACGAAGTCCAAGGTCCGACCAGGTATCGAACCTGTGACCCTTTGGTTTCCAGTCGAGCTTTTTACCCCAAGCCCACCGGGCCGAAGAGCAGATGCAGATGGTTGTGGGTTGCCAATCTTATGAAGAGACGAAGAAGCTTGCTCAGGATAGAGTAAACCAGTCTGCGGACTGAAGACCATAACAGCAACGAGTCCGTCTCAGCTGACTGCTAACGAGAGGATTGTCTGAGTAGCAGGTGACGAAGCTATTGGGTCGCCTGTTGGAGAGCAGCGCGAGCGCTCAGTGTGGGAATTGGTGACGGAGTCCAAGGTCCGACCAGGTTTCGAACCTGTGACCCTTCGGTTTCCAGTCGAGCTTATTACCCCAAGCCCACCGGACCCAAGAGCAGATGCAGATGGATGTGGGTTGCCGATCTTATGAAGAGACGAAGAGGCTTGCTCAGGATAGAGTAAACCAGTCTGTGAACTGAGGACCATAACAACGAGTCCGTCTCAGCTGACTGCTAACGAGAGGATTGTCTGAGCAGCAGGTGTTGAAGCTGTTGGGCCGCCTGTTGGAGAGCAGCGCGACCGTGAAGTGTGGGAATTGTTGACGGAGTCCAAGGTCCGACCAGGTTTCGAACCTGTGACTCTTCGGTTTCCAGTCAAGCTTTTTACCCCAAGCCCACCGGGCCCAAGAGCAGATGCAGATGGTTGTGGGTTGCCAATCTTATGAAGAGACGAAGAGGCTTGCTCAGGATAGAGTAAACCAGTCTGCGGACTGAAGACCATAACAGCAACGAGTCCGTCTCAGCTGACTGCTAACGAGAGGATTGTCTGAGCAGCAGGTGACGAAGCTGTTGGGCCGCCTGTTGGAGAGCAGCGTGACCGCTTAGTGTGGGAATTGGTGACGAAGTCCAAGGTCCAACCAGGTTTCGAACCTGTGACCCTTCGGTTTCCAGTCGAGCTTTTTACCCCAAGCCCACCGGGCCCAAGAGCAGATGCAGATGGTTGTGGGTTGCCAATCTTATGAAGAGACGAAGAGGCTTGCTCAGGATAGAGTAAACCAGTCTGCGGACTGAAGACCATAACAGCAACGAGTGCATCTCAGCTGACTGCTAACGAGAGGATTGTCTGAGCAGCAGGTGACGAAGCTATTGGGTCGCCTGTTGGAGAGCAGCGCGACCGCTCAGTGTGGGAATTGGTGACGGAGTCCAAGGTCCGACCAGGTTTCGAACCTGTGACCCTTCGGTTTCCAGTCGAGCTTTTTACCCCAAGCCCACCGGGCCCAAAAGCAGATGCAGATGGTTGTGGGTTGCCGATCTTATGAAGAGACGAAGAGGCTTGCTCAGGATAGAGTAAACCAGTCTGTGAACTGAGGACCATAACAACGAGTCCGTCTCAGCTGACTGCTAACGAGAGGATTGTCTGAGCAGCAGGTGACGAAGCTGTTGGGCCGCCTGTTGGAGAGCAGCGCGACCGCGAAGTGTGGGAATTGGTGACGGAGTCCGAGGTCCGACAAGGTTTCGAACCCGTGACCCTTCGCTTTCCAGTCGAGTGTTTTACCCCAAGCCCACAGGGCCCAACAGCATATACAGATGGTTGTGGGTTGCCGATCTTATGAAGAGACGAAGAGGCTTGCTCAGGATAGAGTAAACCAGTCTTCGGACTGAGGACCATAACAACAACGAGTCCGTCTCATCTGATAACGAGAAGATTGTCTCAGCAGCAGCTGACGAAGCTGTTGGGCCGGTGCAGGCGGCCTGTTGGAGAGCAGCTTGAGCGCGACCGCGCAGTGTGGGAATTGGTGTCGGAGTGCCGGTGGCGGCACCTCTGGCATTGTGCGGCTGCGCCTTTGTGCGGGCCAAGGGCCACGGGCAGCCAGCGGAAACCGCCGCCTCCACAAAAAACAAGCCCGCCGCCTCTGCTGCCGCCCGCAACCTCACTCGTCCCGCTGCGCGCCTTTGCACAGTGTTGTTACGGTCTGTGCCCGTCACCACCTGCCACCTGAGCACGGGCAATACGTAATTTATTCTTCTGGAGTGAGGGGTTCCGGGCGAGACAGTTGTCAACACTCCTGTGTAAGCAGCCGAAGCGATTATGCAGTATCTTAAATCCTGGGGAGGAGGGGGGGGCGTTTGTTAATAGAATTTTACACTATCGCGCATTGGTCGAACCTACCAGTAACAAACCTAGCTGCTCGCCTCTGAACTGCTTCTATGTCTTCCTTTAAACTGATCTGCTGCGGGTCCCAAACACTTGAGCAATACTCAAGACGTGGTCGTACAAGCGTTTTATACGCGGTCTCCTTTACAGGTGAAGTATATCTTTCCAAAATTATCCCAATAAACCGAAGTCGGCTGTCCGCCTTACTCACAACTGTCCTTACATGTTCGTAGAGAAAATTAAAGAGACACCACCACCTAGAGACAAGGCCTTACAACAGGCCCGTGGCTGGCGGTAAAGACAGGCCTCAGCATGCACATCACGCCAGGTAAGCAAGGTAGTTCCGAGACGGCACGATCGCTAGCTGATTGGCCGGCCGCTGGGGCACACCCAATGTGTCATAGTGGGCAGCCACTGAGCTAGCTATCGCGCCGGCTCGGAACTACCTTGCTTATGTGGCGTGATGTGCGTGGTGAGGCCTCTTTCCCGTTGGCCGCGCAACAGGCCGTGCCTATGTCACATTTAGGAGCCGCGGCCGCCACCTCACTGGCTGTTGGCTGGGGCACGCCCACCGCCGCGCAGCGCCCGGCCAGTCAGATGGCGGCCGCGGCCTCTAAGTGTGACGTAGGCACGGCCTGTCGTAAGGCCTTGTCTGTAGGTGGTGTTGACCCAGGCGTCGTGACGTACTGCAGCGCAGGGCAGCTGTAAGCAGGGGCTGTCTTCATACGATTGAACGTCGTCGTTGTGGCTAAGCTTTAGATGTCAGTGTGTGTGCCCACCATGCAATACATAATGTACAGATCACCTCTTTTCACCTCGAACAAATTTAGTGCGATAGATTATGCAGTATCTTAAATCTTTGTGGGAGGGGGGTGCGTTTGTTAATAGAATTTCACACGATCGACTCTCTTGTCTCACCTGACTACTCGAGATGAGTAGGTCTACTACAGCGCTCTTGGCATGTTATTCCTCCACTGACAAGGTATTGGCCGGTGTTGCAAATTCAATTCGGAATGCTACTTCGCAGGATAGTACAGAGCAGGCCTGCCCAGGAGGCGCCTAGACGAGCACAAGCACTCGTGCTCACTGGCTGCCTGGGCCGTGAGCGCTCGCGGCTGAATGGGGGCGCCCAGGCAACACCACCTAGAGACAGCCTTACAACAGGCCGTGCCTACGTCACACTTAGATGCCGCGGCCGCCACCTCACTGGCTGGCCTCTGGGGCACGCCGCGCAGCGTCCGGCCAGTCAGATGGCGGCCGCGGCCTCTAAGTGTGACGTAGGCACAGCCTGTTGCGTGGCCGTCGAGAAAGACAGGCCTCAGCGCACACCTCCTGCCACGTAAGCAAGGTAGTTCTGAGCTGGCGCGATCGCCAGCCGATTGGCCGGCCGCCGAGGCACAGCCCACTGCGTCATAGCGGGCTGCCACTGAGCTAGCGATCGCGCTGGCTCGGAACTATCTTGCTTACGTGACATGACGTCTGCGCTGGGGCCTGTATTTCCCGCTGGCCACGGGTCTGTTGTAAGGCCTTGTCTCTAGGTGGTGTTGGTCTAGGCATCGTGACGTACTGCAGTGCAGGGGGGCTGTAAACAGACACTGTCTTCACACAACTGACCGTCGTCATTCCGGCTAAGCTTTAGATGTGAGCGCGTGTGCCCACCACACAGTACATAATATACACAGCACCTCTTTTCACGTCGAAGAAATTTAGTGCGATAGCTTCAAAGCGAAAAGCAGACACATCAACGTCAATGTACAACACCTCAGAGCAAGAAGTGTATGTTTCTTATATGCGAGTATCTGAAAATGCTTAGCATGCTTCAGAATGCTTAACGAAAAAATTTAATTTACAACGGTATTACAATACCCTCCATGTGAAAGACTATGGGCACTTGCAAGATGAAGAGCAGAAAGTGGTGGTTCAAAGATTAAAGAACATACCACTAACAAGTGGAGGGTTTGACATTTTGGTCACCGATTTCGATCGAATTTTGCATAGGCGTACCATGTTGCATATAAAAGGACACGTGTTTCGGCCTTTTGCTAGACAGCAGATTTTTGAAAAATCAAGGTCTTCACCTGAGGCAAACATTATTTAAAAGGTCTCGCTCTTTAGTAAAAATTAAAGGTCACTCTTCCACGGTCAGTGTTACTATTAAGTAGAAGAATGTTAAGAATGTGTAAAATTCATTACCTGAAACAATAAAGTGCGTATTTTACTCTATATAAAAAACGAATCCAACAAACTCACTCCTCAGAGGATAAGCATTTCTGTTTACATAGCATCGAATATTATGCAGTATACCTGTATAAATTTGTTGGAGTCTTTGAGACTATCACAAAACCCGAATAAAAGAAGAAAAAATATTTGCTTTCGTGAAATCTTGAACCTGCGCTGTAGAACATCTTCAATTTCACAGCCCCCATATTTGTTGTCTACGCTACAGCCACTACCGTACCAGACTGTACTCGACGAAGGTATTACACGGGTTGTATACACTACTGGTAGCTATGTCAGTTGCTGACATGTAATTACAACAAATGATGTAGAGTACAATTCGTGTTGATAGATCTTCACTCCACTTTGCCTTACAAGGGCAGATTACTGTAATAACGAAATTTTTTTAACACTTACAAGACGTCTCCAGTCATTTATTCCAACAAATAGTACCTCTAATGAACAGTTTTCTCAATTTAATTTGAAATGTCATACATTCATAAGATCTAAGTTATATACATACAACCCATAACATATGACGCCCAATATGACGTCTTCATCTCTCTACCGAAAAGAGCTGCCTCCCACCCCGGATGGCCACATGGTGTGACGTCGGTGGCGTTCTCCTATCTTATTGGTAATCGTTCAGACGCACATTTAGAATATCTGGCATGCTTCATATTGTCCGACACGCTGGGAAAGCCTCGCGAACTAGTTGTTCGCACCATGGCCAGCGAGAAAAACACGACTTAGCGCACATATCATGCCACGTAGGCAAGGTAGTTCCGAGCCGGCGTGATCGTTAGCTCAGTGGCTGCCGCTATGAGGCAGTGGGCAGCGGCGGCGGCAGCGGCCGGCCAATCAGGTAGCGATCGTGCCGGCTCGTAACTACCTTGCTTACGTGGCATGATGTGTACGCTGAGGCCTGTCTTTCTCGCCCACCATGGGAACTACCTTGCTTACATGACATGACGTCTGCTCTGGGGCCTGCATCATTTCCCGTTGGCCGCGGTTCGCACGTTGTGATGTCAGAGACTCGCCACGTTGGTCCCAGTCATTCAGATACACGCTCCGTGTGTCGACTGCTTAAGGGTGGCAGAAAGTTCATGTCTTTGTATTACCTACCAGACTAGTTTCACTGCTACTGACTGCACTTATCTTGAGAGATGTCACTCGACATTACAAGAAAATACACTAAACTCGCCACTATCACAGTAGGTGCTGGAAATGATTTCCAATTTGTTGCAGTCATAGTTCAACGCGTTTACATTTATTTACGAATACCTCTACCAATATGAATGAAACTTTCACTCTGCAGCTAAGTGTGCACTGATATGATACTTCCTGGCAGATTAAAATTGTGTGCTGGACACGGTACTCGAACCTGGTACCCTTGAAAAGTATGAGGTGAGATACTAGCAGAAGTGAAGTTGTGAGGACGGACCGTGAGCCGTGCCGGGATAGCTCAGTCGGTAGAGCGCTTGCCCAAGAAAGGAAAACGTCCCAGTTCGAGTCCCGGTTTTGGCACACAATTTTAATCTGATAGGAAGTTTCATATCAGCGCACACTCCGCTGCAGGGTGAAATTTTTATTTTGGAAACATCCGTTAGGCTGTGGCTAAGCCGTGTCTCCACCATGTCCTTTCTTCCAGGAGTGCTAGTCCTCCAAGTTTCGTGGGAGTACTTCTGTGAAATTTGGAAAGTAGGAGGCGAGTTACTGGCTGAAGTTAAGTTGTGAGGACGGATCGTGAAGCGTGCCGGGATAGCTTAGTCAGTAGACCGCTCGCGCACGAAAGGCAAAGGTCCCAGGTTCGAGTCCCGGTTCTGGCACACAATTCTAATCTGCCAGGAAGTTTCACCTTTACCAATGTTTCACGTGTAATCGAATGCAGACATTGTTATCGGCCGGCCGCGGTGGCCGAGGGGACTGAAGCGCCCCAGTCACGGTCTGCGTGGCCACTACGGTCAGGGGTTCGAATCCCCCTCGGGCATGGATATTTGTGCCGTCCTTAGTCTTAGTTAGTTCATAAGTAGTTTGTAAGTTTAGGGACTGATGACCCTGGAGTTAATAAGCTATACAAACATTTGAACATTGTTATCGTTGTCTTACGTTCATGTATTGTCTTTAGGTTATTTTGAAAAACAAGGAAATAGTCGGGAGGACACAAGTCCTGTGAGTGAGGGTGCCAGAGACATTTTGTAATGATTCTGTCTCCAAAGATTTCATCTTAAAATCGTAGGGATTGGTGTGCTGTATGAGCAATAGCGTTGTCTTGCTGGAAAAATGAATGATTGATGTCATCGTAATTCAGAAGCGCAATAAATGGATAAATTATCTGGGAATAATCGATTTCAGAGATCAAGGTAGTTTCGAAAAACATCGGCCCTATAATTCACCCTCGTGTTATGGCAACCCAGACCCCGATTTTCTCTCCGTGCAATGGCGTTTCTCTTAATGTATGTGTATTTTTGGATGACCAAATGTTTGTAGAGCTTATGGGACTTAACTACAGGGTCATCAGTCCCTAAACTTACAAACTACTTATGAACTAGCCTATTCTAAAGACGGCACACACATACATGACCGTGGGGGGGGGGGGGGGGGATTTGGACGACCAAATACGTGTATTTCTAGAATAAATGTAGCCCGATAAGTGAAACCAAGCCTCATCAGTGAAAAACACCATGTATGTTAGTAAATCATTGAAACCATTCACAATGTTCTATTCTTTTCACATGGTCCATACAATGTAATTGTTGCACTGCGGTAATTTTATACGGATACAGACTCAGTTCTTTGGTTACGACCTTATGTGCTTTCGTACGAGAAACCTTAACCTGTTTTTGATAATTTCCTTACTAATTTTGTTGGACTCCACAACATGATGTCTGAAATGTTGTCTATCTTCCGTTCTGTTAATACCGTGGGCCTACCAGTTCGTGATGAATTATGAACTCAAGCTGTTGTCCAGAATTTGCGAATTAAATCACGTTCACTGTCGCCATGTGGACACTTAGACGTAGGAAAAAGCAATGTAAATTGTCGTCTCACATGCTCTGCGAAGTTTCCTCCTTCCAGAAAAACCACTTTCACTAAAAGGGCTCTTTTTGCAATAGTAAGCATTCTCACTACTCTCAGCGTATACAAGAACAAAACAATAACACAAGTAACAGCTGTAGCGCACAAGTAACACTATCCCCACCATACTACCACTGCAGGTCCCCAGAACATGTGCAGGTGCGCTTTGTCTATGCTGCCAACCTTACGTGCCGTGCAATACAAGACACGCGGAGATAGCCACTGCGGAGAGACTCTGCGGATACACTGTATTATACCTCAAGTTTCATCATCACCAGCATCATGGCCATCTCATCCTTTACCTACCTCATGTGGGGTCAGCGTTGCTTTTCTGAATTCTTCTCTTCCATAAATTTATGAATAAAAAACAGTCTAGAATGCAATATTTTATTCATTCAACTAGTTTCAGTCTTATTTAGACCATCTTCAGGAATTTTGACTCCATCGATGTTGTGGAGCTAGCTACCTGCCAGCTCCACAACATCGATAGAGTCAAAATTCCTGAAGATGGTCTAAATAAGACTGAAACTAGTTGAATGAAATAAATTATTGCATTCTAGACTGTTCTTTATTCATAAATTTAAATAAGAGTGCTGTTGACCCAAACACAGTGAAACGAAAATGTTTTCAAAAATATGTCTTCCATAAATGTCTATCTAATGCTGCTTTTCTGAACCGTACTTTCACCCGTCTTACTTTCGCTCTTCCTCTTCTCCTTTGTTGTTTCTCGTCCCGGTCTAGTTGTCATGAAAGGTATTGGTGGAATCGATGTCAACTGGAAGGAAGGAAGGAAGCTTAGGGTTTAACGTCCCGTCGACAGCTTGGTCATTAGAGACGGAGCTAGCGATCGGAGGTTTTGGGTAAGGATTGGGAAGGAAATTGGCCGTGCCCTTTGAAAGGAACCATCCCGGCATTTGCCTGGAGTGATTTAGGGAAATCACGGAAAACCTAAATCAGGATGGCCGGAGATGGATTTGAACCACCATCCTTCGAATGATGTCAACTGGAAGAACTATTCAGATTAATAATACAAATTTCATTGACTGAAATTTATGATACTCAACTTTAGAACATATGTCTGTTTCTTCTCTCTTCTTGCGGTGTCTTCTGTATGATGCTAGCTAAGCTGTGACCTAGTTACTGCTAAGTTCATAGCCGCGTTCTTATTTAGTAGTATCATATTTCGGTCTTCGTAGTTGCCTAGTAACTGTCCAAGTTTTCACTTGCAACTGTCGAGTTCTCACTAGTAACTGTCCTATTTCTTACTTCATAGTCCACTAGTAACTGACGGGCTGTTCTGCCCAGATATAGCCGCTTTTAGACGGTGCGAATCTTCGGTTACTCCCTCCAGGATGCGTTGCGCCTGCTTGCGATTCGCTTTCAGTCGATCGCTGCCTTCTCCACAATCGTTCTCTTACGTCTGGTGTGTGGCGCTGACTTTACGCCACAACATCCTTGATTCTTCGATTTCTAGGTCTTCAAATCTTCTTCCCACATAGTACTCCCCTCATCGCTGCATAAGTCTATACCATCTTAGCCTACTTTCTTGGATCTTCTTCCATTTCACTGTTCCCCTGATGTACTCATTTCTTAATCTACCCTTTCATGTCACTCCACTCATCGACCTTAACATTCTCATATCCGCCACTTCCGTCCATGTTTCTTGGGCTTTTGTAATTGGCCATATTTCTGCACTATACAGCGCCACAGGCCTCACCTCAGACTTTTAAAGCTTTCCTTTCATTCTACGGCTAACCTTCTTATCACACAGTACTCTGCTCAGTTTCCTCCAATTTATCCATCCTCTATTTATCCTGCGCTGGATTTCGGCCTCCAGTCATCTATCACTTTACATATAAGAACCTAGCTATTTAAATTTCTTGACCAGCGTCAGTTGATCTCCATGCAGGTTAATACATTCCTGGAAAATGAAAGAAGAAAACCATGAATTTGTCGAGTCAGCAGAAGGAAATTTTATTGACACATTCTTGACGATGTACAACACAATCACAGAGACAGGACCATATGTACATGATTACAGTCATCAGAACGAACGAAATATCGATGCTGGTACCGTATGAAATTTCCATCTGTCCCCAGACTTCATGCTGGTCGAGCAGACAGCCCAAGATGGCGCTTCGTCTGGCCCCAAACATGCTGAATGGAGGAAGGATCTAGAGATCGTGCTGGCCAGGGTAGTTGACATACACCTTGAAGAGCATGTTAGATGGTTCAGGATACACGTCTCCACGACACGTCTCCATTCGTCCCTTATAAGTGCCTGTCGTGACACCACTGGAGGCTGGCTGAAAGATGTTGGGGGCGTGAGTGGAAAACGCTCTAAGGGCACGCATGGTCGTGCAGCCATATTCTATCCTGGCCATTCTTCTATGGTGCTCGCCAAGAGAACATTGAACAGTTCACGGTACATTAAAACCATCATTCAACCCGTATTGTTACTCTTCATACATCAAAAAGGCGATGTGCTTTTCCAACCAGCCAATGCACGTCCCAATCTATCCTGTAACATTCAATCTGCTCTTTGTCAACTATCCTAGCCAGCACGATCCACAGATCTGCTCCCAACTCAGCATGTTCGGGACCGGATGGAACGTCATCTTGTTGGGTTTGCATGAAGGGCACAAAATCTGGTGCAACTGAGACACCAGGTGGAAACTGCATGGTAGGCCATTCCTCAAGAATACATTAGACACGTCTACAATCGTCTACATGGGAAAATTGCAGCTTGCGTTGCTGCAAAAGGAGAGTATACACCATTCTAGTGTCGACACTGTAGACACTTGGATGACTGTACTCATGTGCGTATGGCTTTGTGTGCGTACTCGTTTGTTGTATACATCCTCAAGAATGTAGCAATAAAATTACATCCTGCTGTGTCGACGAATTCATGATGTTCTTTTTTAATTTTCCAGGAGTGTATATAGATCTTTGGCATTCTTTGTACACATATTCTTTGTTTTCACCCTGCTAATTCTCATTGCCCTTTCCTCTAGAGCTTTTCACCAATGTTCAAGTTTGTCTTGAAGTGCATCCTGGGTGTGTTCACATATTACATCATCAGCAGACATCATGCTTCAAGGTGCCTGGTCCACTCATAAAAGTCCTAAAGTGCAGTAGCAGGAAAATTCGAAGAGGGGTTCGGTTGTTTGGTTGGGCTAGGGGGAATAAACTACTAAGGTTATCAGTACCCCTATAGGGAGGGGAAGGAGTGAGTATCGGAAAGGAGGGGAGGGAGAAAGGCATTCTGGGAAGAGGGAAGGAAGACTGCATTAGCTCGGGGGTCCGTGCTCGCCATGTACGTACCCACAAAAGAACCGTGAGCCCCTAGATGGAAAAATCCAAGAAAAAGGACTTTATAAGTTTTAAGCGTAGCACATACAGAACTAACAGCCTTGTCTGTGATGGCCATTTTGCAGAACAGTGAGGTAGCTTAGATGTAGCGTGTTTGCCTGTGAAGTGGACGATTCAGATTCGACTGCACTTTCAAGAAACTTATATTTCTTATATCCGCAGCAGGAAAGGCCCAGTAAAAGATTAGTGCCATACGGCCCTCGGCTCTTCCTGACGGCTTGAGACGTGGTGGTCCTATTTAAGAATTATTTTCTCCATTTTATTTGGACACTATCGTCTGGATTTATTCCGGTGGGATATCAATAGTATTATCTTCTTTATATTCAATATCTTGAATTTGTCTTGTAATTATAAGAGGATAGGTGTTTGGGAGGTAAATTTTTGTTCACCGGGATTATGTCTCAGTTTTTGTTTATTGTGAGTATCGCGAATGGGATAATTGTCTTCCGATGCGGAAGGCGCTGGCGACACTAACAGATCGGCACTTTAGTGATTCCGAGAAGGGGCGGGGGTTGCTGGCGCAAGTTCTCTGAAGTAGCTTCCAAGGCATTCTGGAGGGCGAGTGTTGGCAGCTACCACCCGTGGTGAAACCGCTCTGTCTGCGTATGGACATATGTATTTGGGCTGGGCACGTCTGTGGCTGACCTGAGGCCAGGTAGTTTATTTTGCCGCTACAGTGCTGTATTGTGTAGGGAGGCTCTCCGGTCGCAACACGCCAGAAGGGCACTGGAGTACTATGAACAGAGGCAGTAAAAGTTGGCGTCGTTCTGGTCTGCACGTGCGCCCGAGTTCAGGGAACACCGGGGGCGGGCGTCTGCGAATATTTGTATATTGCCACAGGTGATTTCTGGGGAAGTTAGATCGGCGCTCTCGTCGACTGGCTGACGTCTGGTCGGCAGCAAAGTCATTTTAAGCGTCTGCAGATTCGTTCTAATGGTCAGCAATTTCTATGCATTATTGAGAAATGCTGGCTTACATGCAGTGTGCAGCATGGGAGAGTTTCGTGGTGGAGGAGCCTGGCGTGTTAAACAACAGCTCTTGTATTCCATTGGTTTGACCATTAAGCCAAATTTGTGATTGGCTTGACATCACCAATGGGAGAGGCTTGAGAGTAAGATTTTCAGTTGTGAAATTTTGATGTAGGGAGAATGCACTCTGGTCTGGGTCGCGCACCTGGCTGGATCGTGCTGTCTTGAAGTCTCTGGCTGGAGCTGTTCTCCTATCCAGATCGTGGACTTTTAATTATTGCAGTGTGCTTTCTGCATAGTCAGGTATCACAGTCCTGCGTGGCTACTGTAGTATAAATTGAAACTAATAATATTCTGAAGTGCGTGTTTGCTGTCAGCTACATCACTCGTAATCAGAATTTTTACCGTTTCTTTAGAGGACAGTTTTTTTTTTCTTTCACTATAGCATTGTCATCAGCTTAACGGACAAAACCTGTTCTATTCGTGTCTGTCCACCTTCGTGATAGCTGCTGTCAACACTGCACTGCCATCAGCTGGTCTTCGCCAACTCCAACGCTGTTCTACAGAAAGACGGTAAGGTTGCACCAGCGCATCTGGTGAGGAACGGGAGCTGAATGGTAGTAGTTAGGTGGGAGTTTATCGTGTGCCGGAGGGGACGCTTTTTGTAGATCAAAATAGACTGGGATCGGAGTGGGGATTCAATTTCACTTCGTGGTTTTGCCTCTTCCCTCCTGTGACACTGCCAGTCAAAACCTTTTCATTCATGCAGCAACCTTAGTTAATTTCTATTTCATGTAAAGTCACCCTCTTTGATATTAATTGTATTTTACTGTCTTTTCAACTGATCTTTTTTTGTAATATATATATATATATATATATATATATATTATATATATATATATATATATATATATATACAGAGAAAGTCACTAGTTGAACTACAATCATATTTACAAACACACACACAATACAGCCAGAACATCAAACACAAAATTGCTAGCAGACCCCTGTTTTGATAGAAACGAAACAAAAACACATCTCACAGCACGAACCAAAGAACTAGAAAGCAAAGAACACACACACAGACAATAAACAGAAACAAAAGGAACGACATACAGAGCATGCCAGGCCACAGAAATGGCTATTTTTCAATAACTTTTGTAAGAGGTGTTACTGTAAAAAGTGTAAATGGTGTAAATATAAGCAGTGACAGCAAGTGGCAATGTGCTACAAATCACACATGAAGAGGAAAACACAAAAATTCGTGAGTAATGTTAGTAGTCAAATTTGTTCAGAATCAAAACAATCCAATTGCATGAGAACTATCGAATTTAGTAAAAAATCAAATAAATAATGTAATTCAAACCATTTCTTGTACATCTGACCACAGAAGATGCTTTAGAATAAAGGGAAACGCGTCTGGTCTAAAGTAGACTAATTTACAGTTGCATAAGACGATCCCATAACCAATACATATTGTATAACTGCAACTGCGGAAAAGGAGGCCAAAAACACGAAGAAAGCGGTATAGACATTTGCTCCAAAGGAAATGCCGCACTAGAGGCACCGATTCCCAACACGTTACCCAAGTTAAGCACTGTCGGGCTTGGCTTGTACTTGATGATGATGATGATGATGATGATTGGTGTTTTAGGGCGCTCAACAGCGAGGTTATCAGCGCCCGTTGTACTTGAATGGGCCACCGTTGGAACCTGCCGGGCGCTGTCGGTATGAGAGGTGCACTCAGTCCTTGTAAGTGTAACTGAGCAGTTACTCCACTGACAAGTAGCGTCTCCGGTCACGGGAGAGCCGAGAGAGCGGCGTACTAACCGCATGCCCCACCATACTGTGTCCATCAACGCCGAGGATGACACGGCGGCGGGTCGGAACCTATGGACCAACCGAGGTCTCGAGTTAAGTTTATGTTCTACAGATTTTTGTGCAGTGTTGTGCCGAGAACACTGACAAATCCTGGACGTGTCTGAGGACAGCACCTAACGAACAGAAGTTACAACATGATTGAAAATGGATGGAAAAAAGAAACTTTTTTTCCAGTTTACGGCTGCGCTGATAAAAATTATGACAACGCAGGCATGAAGGTATTACGATAAATCTCCAGTTTTTGATGGCAGAGTTGACACAGATGTAGTGCAACTCCCCGTTTTCCAAACGATTCAGTGTCTCAGCAACCACTGTTTACAGAACGAAGAGCCTCTGTTTATTAGCGTGCCGTGCGGATCGGCCGCGTGGTCTAAGGCGTCATGCTATGGACTGGGCAGCCGTTCCCGCCGGAGGTTCGAATCATTCCTCGTGCGTGGGCGTGCGTGTTGTCCTTATTGTAAGTTAGTTTAAGAAGTTTGTCAGTCCAGGGACTGATCACCAAAGAAGTTAAGTGCCATATATTAACATTCAGTCGACTGATGAGCATAGCAATTTGGTCCAATAGGTTTCCAAATATTTGAACATTTTCTTTTACTGTTTGGTTTAAACAGTATTACCAACATACTGCTTTGTTGATTGACATATGAATAGCTTCATGAACGGCAAAATATCTGCTTAATAACATCTTAGGATTATCTTACTCGTAGTGGTGTGTACGGAGACAGTCCATAGTGTTAACGAGTGTAGTAATCCTAAGAAAAAAAAATGAAAAAAATCAGCACTCTCGGAAGCACTTTCTAAAGGCTAAAGAAAGTATAACAATAGGGTATTTGACTAATTTCTGAAAAACGTCTTAAATAGATAATTATCTTATGCTAACAACTAGCTTTTCCCTCGTGAACTGCACTATTTTTATAAAAAGAAAACGGGAAATGAAATTCAAATTATTAGAAAGCCCACTGAAACGCTCCTTTTGAGACCTGTGAATTCTGTGACGTTAACTAATAAGATGCAACGCCCGCTGCCGTAAAATTCACCGACACTGATATATTGTTTGGACACTCGCGTGTGCCTCCATGGCGCTCTAAGGCACCTTTCTGCAGAGCATCAGTTGCTTGCAGTCGGGCAGTCGGAAGCTCGAGTCCTCCCTCTGGCATGAGTGTGTGTGTTGTCCTTAGCATAAGTTAGTTTAAGTAGTTTTTAAGCGTAGGGACATAATCACAGCAATTAAGTTCCTTAGATTTCAAAAAAATTGAATTTTTACCTCTTGTAGTAAAAATAAATTACGAATGTTTTTCACAGAGGATACTGGAAGCATAAAACTCTTACGTAAATGGTTTCATTTGTAATGCTTTTACTAATAACTCCAATTGAGTATACAAATCTTGAGCTACGTCCAATCAATACATCAGCAATAATGTGGGGAGAAAATAAGAAGATAATGCTAAGACTGCAGCCTGTTCGTGGACGTATATTAGTAGTAGCCGCGGTGGATTGGCCGCGCGTGCTGGGTAGCCGTGTTGCGGTGCGCTTGCCAGTCCGCCGTCGGGGTTTCGAATCCCCCCTCGGGCATAGATGTTTGTGTCGTCTTTAGTATAAGGAAGTGCATAAGTAGTTTGTAAGTTTAGGGACTGATGACCCCGCAGTTAAGTCTCTTAAGCCTTAAAAACATTTTAAAATGTGTGTGTGGGATCTTAGTATTAATACATGAACACCAAAAATGAAGTACATAATTTTTAATATTAACTATAGGTGGAGACAAATTAAACTTACATATTTCAAAGTCACAAAACGTAAATCATGTGGGTACGTAGCCCTTAAGACTGGTGAAAGGCAGTAGATATTTTCTTATCTGTATCTCTGTTGTTAACGTTCCCCTCACACATTCAAATGTCCAACTGTCAAAATAGGTGAATATCGAAAATTGAAGTGGCACCAAATTCTGCTTTGTGTGTCGTTCCAGTGCTAAGCTTAGAAAGTAAAGATGGTTGTGAACTTAGTTGATGTATTTTTTTAAATAGTTAATTTTCAGTAAGACTCCCATACCGGGCACCTACTATGTCAGTACTGATGAAGTTGTCAGCAGTAAAAGAAGGAAGGAAGTTTGGAGCTTATCGTCCCGTCGACAATGTAGTTGTTAGAGATGGAGCTAACGCTCAGAATTTTTCAAAAAATGATCAAATGTTTGTGTAGTCTATGGGACATAACTACGGGGTCATCAGTCCCTAAACTTACAAATTACTTATGAACTACTTACGAACTAGGACGGCACAAATATTCAAATAACGTCCGACCATAGTGGCCGTGCAGACCGTGACTGGAGCGCCTTAGTCCTCTCGGCCACCGCTGCCGGCTCAGAATTTTTGGGTAAGGATGGGGGGAAAATACGCCATTCATTTCAAAGGAGCGATACCAGCAACTGTGTGGAACGATTCAGGAAAGTCTTGGAAAACCTAAACCAGGAGAGCCGGAGGTGTATAGGAAACACCGTCCTCCCGAACGCGAGTCCAGTGTGACACCAATTCGGCACCAGGCCCCTTTTGTCAAATAAAATCAGACGTTTCTAAATCTGTGGGACCTAACTTATGTAGTTATCAGACCCTAGGCCTACAAACTGCTTACATTAAAGTAAGGAAAACATAGACACATATGCCCGAGGGAGGACTGGACCCTCCGACGGTGAGCAACCTCGCGCACCGCGGCAAGACGCCTTAGACCTCTCGGCCACTCCACGTTGGAGTGGAAATCAAATACTCGTTGTAACGAAGTCTGAAAATAACATTGTTGATTGGAGTCGTTATTTCGTTTACGCTTCTGTAATGTGACACTGTAGTCAGTTTCAGTGATTTTTAATGTCTTAATTTTTAATTTCTTGATGTTCAGGCGATAAGAAGAAGACAGACAGAGATGAAAGAGCACGAGGAGGTGTACCGAAAGAGGAAAGAGAGAGGAGATGGAAGGCAGAAGGAATGAAATGTGTGGATGGAGACAGGGGGCATGGTTCTGCTGCAACATTTTTCAGTTGCTTATGCTGTCAAGGCCATTGCCAATTTTGATGATAAACATTTCAGTACGTTAGCTTACTATGCCAGTTGTCATTCACTTATTTCACATTTCATCGTCTTTTGGGGCAATTCATCACTGAATAAAAACTCATTCATTGCATTCATATACGCTCAGTTATTAATAACCCAAAGCAATTAAAAAGTAATAGTAGTGTGTCACACATATAACACGAGAAGACAGTATGATCTTCACTCTTAGAGGCTGAATCTTACTTTGGCACAGAAAGGGGTGAATTAAGCGGCTACAATAGTATTTGGCCACTAACCAAAAGTCTGACAGACAGCCGGCCTCGGTGGCCGAGGTGACTGCGGCGCGCCAGTCACGGTCTGCACGGCCACTACGGTCGGGGGTTCAAATCCCCCCTCGGGCATGGATATTTGTGCCGTCCTTAGTATTAGCTAGTTTGTAAGTAGTTTGTAAGCTTAGGGGCTGATGGCCTCCTAGTAAAGTCCCATAAGCTATACAAACATTTCAACAGATAGACAAATAAAATTACAATAAATTTTGAATGACAGCCTCTTCGACTCGGTAGATGAATTTTAGATACAAATTGGCATTTCAATATTAAAAAGACAAATAAAGCAGAATGTCTTGTAACAACATGTAATGATACATTTTATTACACTGACACGTTTCTCGTCATTACGATGTATCGTATACAAGATCCATGGAACAATTGATAATCTAATGTAATGTAAGCTAACGCAGTCCAGACAGGGGAGGAATAAGAGGTACATAGAGGAGCAGGAGGTATGGACAGAGTGTGGGCCGCGGCGAAGCGGCCGAGCGCATTGAGGCGCTTTGCTACTATGCGCGTGGTCGTTCCCCGTCGGGGCATGTATGTTTGTGCTGTCTTTAGTATAAGGTAGTTCATAAGTAGTTTGTAAGTTTAGGGACTGATGACCCCGCAGTTAAGTCCCTTAAGCTTAACAAACATTTGAACATTGACAAAATGTGGGAGTGGAGAGTAGAGGAACAGAATGTAGAAAAAACCATTGCAATTGTACGTCGCATGCTGCATATCGGTGACACACCTGATTTGTTTGTATATTCAAAACACGAGCAAAAGACCTAATCAATCCACTGTTTTTACAATAATGATTTTGTGAATGTTTTTTCCTTGATGTTCTACACAGCTAAAGGAACGCAAAGCAGGGTACATATCGTTTCCATTGACGTATTTTCTCGGTGAATCTGTCATTTGATATCAGACTAGCCACAACTAAATAACGAAGTGACGAGGTGGCATTAATTTTTTTTTTTAGTAGGACTAAACAGTATGCTTCAAATCAAATGTTCAAAAGGTTTAAAGCTATGACACTGAAATTCCGTGCAGTAGTCATCCGTCCCTAGACTTACATACTACTTAAACTATGTTACGCTGATGACAAGATACACATATTCATGCCCGAATGAGGTCTCGAACCTGCGACGGGGAACAGAATCGACTCCGCAGCAAGGTGTCGTAGACTTCACGGCTACTCCCGCACGAAAACAGCAGGCTCATCGGTCTCCTGTTCCTAACTAAGGTCTGAATAACGTGAAAACCTAATGCTGAGCTCCCAGAGGCGACCTCCCCCCCCCTCCCCCCCAAGTTGTACAGAACGGCAACGAACGCTGCCGTGACTGCACGTAAAAAGGAAAACACATGGGGAGTAAAGTGGCTGACTTAACTAATACTTTACAGCAGGACACCGCGGCTAGTTGTTCACAAGGATAATAAGTCGTGACTCAGCTGCACTACGAACACTAAAAATCTCCAGCGAGGAAGTAGGACAGACAGCACAAAAGCGGGGGAAAAGATGAAAATTATTGTTGTGGTGAGGATCTTAGTAATCGGACTAAGGTACCCGACAGTAAACGGAATCATAAAAACCACCTGCGCAGATAAAACGTAAAACGCAGTCAACCATAGGGGGCCATTTGGGAAGCCGGAAGTTAAAAACACGCTCCGGCCATCCTGGCTTAATTCCCGTAAATCATTCCAGACAAATGCCGGGATGGATCCTTTTGAAAGGCCCATCCATGACGAAAACTAACGTGGTCGTCCTTCGTTCCTTATGCGACAGCCAAGTGTGGCGGGATTCAGTTAGTCCTCTTTTAAACGAGTTGTTCCTGTTGTTGTCTTCAGTCCGAAGACTGGTTTGACGCAGCTCTCCAGCATATTCTATCCTGAGCAAGCCTCTTTGTCTGCTCATAGGAATAGCAACCGAGATCTAGTTGAACCTGCTTCCTGCATTCGTCTCTTGGTTCCGTCTCTCGAATTTTACCCTCCACTCACTCACACCCTCCGTGATGTCAATCCATTCCTCGTTTTACTCAAAGTATTCCAAAAATTCCTTTTCTCCCCAATTCAGGTAAGTAGCTCCTTATTAGTTACGCGATGTAAATACCTAAACTAAACCAATCTTCTGTAGCACCACATTTCAAATGCTTCTATCGTCTTCCATTCTCAACTAAGTGTCGTCCATGTTTCACCACTAAAGCAAATGTCGATTCAAATACTTCCTAACAGTTACATTGATATTCGATTTTAAGAAGTTTCTCTTTGTGATGTTTAAAGCTTTCCCGGCGTGCAGATATTTCCATAAAATCTCGGGAGAACTGCCGGATGTCCGTAACTTCTTGCCACGATATTTCGGTGCAGGGTCTTCTGGCTATCTTCAGGTGAGTACCACCGAAGTACAAAGTTTCTCTTTGTAAAAAACATTTTCCTTCCTATTAAAAATGTTTGTAAATCTATCGGACCAAACTGCGTGGTCATCAGTCCGTAGCTTACAAACTATTTAAACCTAGGTAAACTAACCTGACAACACACACAGCCATGCCCCAGGGAGGACTCGAACCTCCACGGCGAGCAACAGCGCGTTCCCCAGCGAGACGCTTTAGACCGCTCGGCTACTCCACCACGGCTTTCCTTCCTATTACTATTTTGAATTTTATATTCTGTGTAATGAGACCATCGTATGTTATTTTACTGCTCAAGTACCAAAATTCATCTACCATATTTACTGTTTCGTTAGCTAATCTAATTCTCTCAGCGTCGTCTGATTTTCGTAGACTACATTCCATAACTCTTGTTTTACCCTTGTTGATGTTCATCTTATACCATACTCTCAAGGCACTGTCCATTCCGTTCAGTTTCACTTGCGGGTCCTTTGCTGTCTCTGACAGAAATAAAACGTCATCAGCAAAACAGAAGGTTTTTATTTTTCAAATTTCTCTTTGTTTTCCTTCACAGCTTCCTCAATGTACAAATCGAATAACAGTGCAGATAGGCTACAACTCTGTATTACTCCCTTCCCAGCCTCTGCGTCCCTTTCATGTCCTTCAACTCTAATAACTATTGTTCGGTTTATGTTCAAATTATGAATAACTTTGTGTTTCCTATTTTGTATCCCTGATGACTTCAGAATTTGAAAGAGTGTAGACCAATCAACATTGTCAACAGCTTTCTCGAAATGAATAAAAGCTAGAAATGCCTTTCTTTAATGTACCTTCTAAAATGAGTCGTAAGTTGAGTGTTGTCTTCCGTGTTCCTACATTTTCCTGAATCCGAACTGATCTTCCCCGAGCTGAGCAACTGTCAGCCTTTCCATCATTCTGTAACTAATTCGTTTTAAAATTTCGCAACCGTGACTTCTTAAACTGATTATTCTGTAATTTTCACACCTGTCTGCACCTGCTTTCTTTAGAATGGGGATTATTATTACATTTTTCTTAAAGTCTGAGGATATTTCCCCTGCCTCACACTTCTTACGCACCACGTGAAATAGTGTTGTCATGGCTGGCTCTCCCAGAGACTACAACAGTTGTCAGGGATTGTCGTCCACTACAGGGGGCTTGTTTGGACTTAAGCTCAGTCATAAATCGAGGCTTCTACCAGCTTTTCCATCCCATTCGTATTAAAATTTTGCAACCGTGTTTTATTAAACTGATGGTTCTGTGATTTTCACACCTGCCTGCACCTGCTTTCTTTGGAATGGGGCCGGCCGCGGTGGCCGAGGTGACTAAGGCGCTCCAGTCACGGTCAGCACGGGCACTACGGTCGGGGGTTCGAATCCCCCCTCGGGCATGGATATTTGTGCCGTCCTAGTTCGTAAGTAGTTCATAAGTAGTTTGTAAGTTTAGGGACTGATGACCCCATAGTTAAGTCCCATAAGCTTAACAAACATTTCAATTTGGAATGGGGATCATTACATTTTTCTTAAAGTCTGAGGGTATTTCTCTTGTCTCATACATCTTGCGCACCAGGTGAAATAGTTCTACATGCTACACATGTAAAATTCGGAATATTTTAAGCACCTGAAGATGGGCACAACCCCGAAACCTGTCGTGTAATAAATAAATAATACGATATTTAAAAAAAAAAAAAAAAATGTTTGTAAAGCTTATGGGACTTTAGTACGGCGTCATCAGTCCTTAAACTTACAAACTACTTATGAACTAGCTAACACTAAGGACGGCACAAACATCTATGCCCGAGGGGGGGATTCGAACCCCCGACCGTAGTGGCCGTGCAGACCGTGACGGACGCGCCTCAATCCCATCGGCCACCGCGGCCGCCGAAGAAAACTCCTTCCATCTCTTCTTACACTTAAAATCTGTCCTTGGTGGTCAACACTTCAACGATGATGACCTGAAAGAACATGTTTGCCACATGGTTGAATACACAGGCGACAACCTTCTATGAAGATGGCACACAAAAAATTGTTCCACGCTATTACAAGTGCCCACGAAATTTCGGAAGTTATGTAGAAACGTAGTTGGACAGTTGCAGATTTTTATACAATAAATATTTTTTTCTGTATCTGTTCACGTTCACGTTTCAAGTTCACCAAACGGAACTTACTTTGTGGACATACTTTTGTGTCTCGTTTCCTCCGGTTGTCGTAGGTGTCGGTGGCCGAGTAGAAAGAGACCGACACAGGAATAAAGGATTCACGCGTGTGCAGGTACGGAGGCGACCAGTCAGTGGGACAGCAGAAACTAGAAACACTAGAGTAAATTAGAACGAGATATATTTCGAAGAAAGATTACAATACTTATCTTTCATAAGTTTCATGACTGCAGAACGCTGATACATTAACTAGTTAGAGGCCTGCCTACTGATGATTCCTAGTGCCTATCCGATAGCCAAGTCTTAACTGGTGCCTATCTGATTCCCAAGTGAACGATGCAGCAATCGTGGCCACGAGCGGAGTTGCAGCAGAGGGCGCTCGTGGCTGACGTCGTAAGAACGCCGCGCCGTGCGTCCATGGCGGCGCGCGGCGAAAGTACGTGCCGCGCACTTCATACTTGTGCGACACCACACATACCTCGTATTAGTGTGACACACCCGTATCCGAGAGAATGTCCTCTACTCAAGGGGCCTTGTTTCGACTTTTAAATGTATTAAATATATTTTGAATATGTTCGCTACGTTTCGCCGTGACGACGAGCACCTTTGCTTCGTCAGCGGTCGCACACACTGTCACAGGAGCGCCATCGCGGCCCGTTCTTCCGGTGCCGCCGCCTGGCCGGCGGTTGTCGCGAGCGCCGGTCAAGCGGCCCACCACCGTCGCTGCCCCGCGGGTCAGAGGTGACGGCCCGGCGTCCTGTGCCGTCCCGTCCCGTCCCGCCTGGGAACGGCGCGCTCGTTGGCTTCGGTTGGGCGGGCGCGCTACCTGCCACCAGGAAGCCGCCTTTGTGCGCGCGATTTGCATTCCGCTGCGGGCCGCTTGCGCCTCGTTATGGCCCGCGAAACAAAGGCGCCCGCAGGTACGGGACGCCACGGCACGGGACGGGACGGGATCGCGGCCAAAAAAGCCGACCGACCCGGCAGCGGCGGCGGCGGGCCGCGAGCAGGGCTCACACGCGCAGTGCGCGACCGCGGGCCAAGCGACACGGCCGATCAGCCACCAGCCAGCAGGTAGGAGCAGAGCGCGGCGCTATCCGTAAGTGCTTCCGCCTCGACCAAACTAAAATTTCTCTTCTATTCGCCCAACATGTTTCGGAGAAATTTCTTCATCATCAGTGAAATTTCCTTTTATTATTATCACTATTTATTCTAATTCTAATGTTCTAATGTTTGTTAAGCTTATGGGACCTAACGACGGGGTCATCAGTTTCTAAACTTACAAACTACTTATGAACGGCACAAATATCCACGCCCGAGGGGGCAGTCGAACCCCCGACCGTAGTGGCCGTACAGACCGTGACAGGAGCACTTCAGTCCCCTCGGCCACCGCGGCCAGCACTATTTATTCGTTTCGCTCTCTAAGATGCGCGTGGAATCATTAGTTCGCACTGGTCTCCTTCACGTTCTTGTTCTTCATTTCTTCCCAAAACTCCTTCATCCTTTCAATATAGCCCTGTCTTCTTTCTTGCGTCCATGCGTTTTCCATTTTTAGAGTCCTTTCTCGTCGGATTTTTTGTTGTGAATTTATGAGTGACGACTTTATGTCTGTACGCAGTCCATATGGTTTCTAGTGGGTCAATGTTGAGTTACGTGAGGTCATTTTGGGTTTCAGGTAGCAGGCGTACCCCGGTTTTGGGAGTTTTATTGATGACAAGGAAGATTTTCTTGACGATTCTAGAGGCACCCATTTATGCTAAATGACCGTAGAATTTCAATCGTATTTTCCGTGCAACTGACATGAAACGTTCAGTCCTTTACCGCAGTTCCTCAGAGCTTTTGTGCATACATATACCGTATTTTTCTTACTATCTTTCAAAAATATTCAAATGTTTGTAAATCTATCGGACCAAACTGCGTGGTCATCAGTCCGTAGCTTACAAAGTACTTAAACTAAGGTAAACTGACCTAAGAACAAAAACACACACACACACTCATGCCCTAGGGAGGACTCGAACCTCCACGGCGAGCAATCGCGCGCTCCGCAGCGAGACGCTTTAGACCTCTCGGCTACTCCACCGCGGCTGAGTATCTTTCTTCCTCCTTTCTCGACGTTATTGATGTACATTGTTAACTTTCTTTATTATTGTACTTTAAAACTACATTTTCTGTTCATTGTGGCTGTGTGACATTTCAGTACAGCTATAAATGCTGTCCAATGTGTCTTTTTTTGTGGCTTTCTTGAACTGGTACTACAGTAAGTTACTAGCACAGTGTCTGATGATAGGGTGTGTCACTGTTTACGATGTTCACAGTTTATGTGATGTTCACTTGCTCGGCCATCAGAAGAACAGTGAACCTTGTAAACAATGAAACAGCCTATCAAAAAACTCATTGCTACTAACTAATTGAACAGTAAACTGCGAATTCAATAAAACCACAAAAAAATACACACTGACTGTATTTGTAGCTGAACTGCTAATGTCAGACAGCCAGATCAAATACAAAATTTAATTTTAAGGTACAGCACTGATGATGAAAGAACTTCTCCGAAACATATTTTGGTGAATAAAAAACAAAAAGTGCTTTTTCTCAAGGCATATATTATGAAGAAAACGAGAGAACAGCTTCAGCCACCCTATGGTCAGTGTTGTCAGTGTCGGGAAACCCACTGCAAATAGGACGGTCGACGCTCTCTATTGAACAGGACGAGACAAAATGAGTAGGCCTAATGATGTTTCATAGCTTTGCAGAATTGTAATTGTCCTCATTACAGTCAGTATAAGTTAATTTTGGCAGTGACAGCAGTAAACTTACACATAGCCAAATATAGTACTTTGTAGAATGTATTACGGTGACCTTACCAGTGCAAATAACACATCAAATCAGCGAGCAACTCAGTTTGTCCTACAAGTGTTCGTGTACGTTTGAGCGTGCTAAGCTGCAGTTGCATTAGTTACTCCAAGGTTTGGGTGCTTACATTGAACACTTATAGGACAAACTGTTCGGGTTTCTCGTTGATTTGATATATAGTTTGTAATATCTAAAACCTGGTGTACTGAATTGATTCAAAATTATTTAAATTTTATTTTTACATTGTAGTTGGCTATCTGTGAGACTATTGATGCCATTTGGTAAATGACTTATCTCTACCTTATCATTACAATTTATAAGGTAGAGAGAGGGCATTTACCACATGGCAATAAAAGTCTGACAGACAGCCAACTACAGTGTAAAAATAAAATTTAAATAATTTTGCATGACAATTCCTTCTATTCAGTACACCAGTTTTTAGATATAAATTACTAATTTCACAATAAACAAGATTAAAAATATTGAATGCCTGATAGTATTATGCAATGGTACCTTTTATATAAATGATACGTTTCACAACATTACGAAATGTATACAAGATCTATGGAACCAGTATTCTACTAAACTTTAAAAATCCGATAATTATTTTGGTACACCCTTTATTGGATACATGATAAATATGGAGCGTAAACTGCGGCTGGTCAAGATATGTTAAATTGATTGAAATGGCAGCAACAGTCGAAAAAATTCATAAATAATTTTGCTATCAGTTTTCTGCTTCACTTTGGAGCTGTAATCAGGCCTCTATAACAAATGGAGTTTCATTGATAAAAGCTTCTCGGAATGACTCCGGCAACGTATTTGCAAGTTTCATAGTTGCTACCTTCAGGCGAAGTCGTCGTTGCCGGTAATGTTTCGGCAAGTTACCTAGCTACAATCTTCAGGCGAAATGTTCGAGTTTTAAAGTCGTGATATTGTAAGTTAAAGGTCATTTAATGTTGGTGAAGTTTTACTAAAGTTATTGGAAAGTTGTATTATTATTGTAATATACGTTTTATTGCAAGGGATCACAGTAGGCGCTAAGGTTCATGATTACTTCGACTTAGCCTGAAGATGGCAAGTAGGAACCTTGTCGTAACGTTGCCGTAGAACGACGTATCGACACGACTGTCAACCCGAGAAGCTTTTATAAATGAGATTATCGAGAAATTCTCTCATGAATGCAGAGTCCATATCCTTTCACAGTGTTAGGAGCCTATTCTTTCTTAATCCTCCCTGCTTCTTATAGACACCTATTTCTCCTGTATATTTTGTCTGTTATCTCGTGATGCATTATCAAAATTTCCTAAAGCGGCCCCCCTGACGCGCAATACAAATTATCGCACACTAATATCCACCGTATGAGATTGGTACAGATCGTGAGTGCAAATTTATTGAAGAACACTGCGGAGCTCTTAAAAACATCGACGATAGTTCGATATATTGTGCGTGTTTGAGAAAGAATAGTAAATGTTTTAGGAGGTGGTATTATACACGATATGTGATAAAAAGTGCCATATTTCCTGTTTTTTATTGAGTGCAGAAATACAGCTGCCAGTATTTAACACAAAAATCAAAGGCCAATAAAAACATTTTCATCATTTTTCCGTCCGTTCTTGGTAGAAAATCATCATAACGAATTAAAGGCACAATGTTTTGTATGTTTTACTAGTTTGTTTTAATTGAGTTTTCAAGTCAGACTTGTAAGTCTGCAGACGGCCTTAAGTTGAAAACCGGTTAACTGTAATGGCGGAAGTTATCCTGTTCTGGCTGAGCTCTCTCCTTTATGAAATGTACTTTGTGCATTCACTTTTTCTTAATCTTCATTCTGTTCTTTGCTATGTTTTAGTGACAAATTGTAAAGACTGCAGGAAAGACTTGGCATTTTTTCTACCAGAGTTATAAAATGGAGAAGGCGCATAGGAAAACAAAATGATATTTACGTTTACAGTAAACAGGCCAGTTCTATAGATATATAAGAATGTAAATAGATACGCCTGTTTTAATAAACATTATTTCAAAAACTCAGAATTATTTGATGAGGAAAATAATTTTCGATGTATTTTGGTGTTAATTGAAATGAATAAATAAATAACGGACGGAGAATTAAGTAGAAATACACTGTTCATTTCATTTTAGATACATGTGATTTCTTTTCAAATATTTGTATTCTCGACAAAATAAATGTTTATTATGAAAGACTGGAACGATGCTATCCCTACTTTTCGGTTCCCAGGAATGTAGAATGTTTACCACATGACCTTTGAGACAATGTCCGTTTTGAATTTTTCTTCGGTCATTAGTAAACTCTTTCTGTATTGCCCGTATTGTTCCTGTGTAAATAATGTCCTAATAATCTCACTTAAGCGCTGAGGTGAGCATGCAAGCAGACAGCTCTTATGTCACGCACTATTTTGGCGCTCACGTGCAAACGACGTGACTGAAGACTGACGAGACGCGGTACGGAAATCGCTTGCCAGAGGTGCTGGGGTACAACAATTTGTATCGAGCAATCAGTTAATACAAGGAATCATATCGTTTAACAGGAGATTTAGATGAACTGTATGCTGATCTCGATGGACTTGTGACATGTGGGTCTACTACAGCGCCCTCGCGGTATATAGATGTACTGTCTCCACTTTCTGACAGGTCATTTTCGTGTACATGACACTGCCTAAATTGGCAGTGTTCTGAGAGCAGTCTGCTGTGCAGCTCGGCATTTGGTTGATGAAAGAGAGCACACATATACGTGAGAACTGCTTGCTCTACGAATTAAATAATTTTCAAACGAATACCTGTTACACAGTAAAGCAGTACGCTTCTAATGTTGTATTCCAACGTTACGGAACTGTCTTCACATTATTGATTCTCTCTTGTTTTCATGCTTCTTCACAAAATTTTCACTTTTTACTGTTAAACTAGCTGTCATTAAAACAAGTTTATTTGTTTACGTTCTTATGTACATACTTTGCTTTAAGATATTTGATCTACCTCGTAGGAGAACACTAGTAGGAAAATAATCGGGATTTCTATAAACATTATCATTGAGCTACGAAAAAGAAAAAGAAAGAGATGAAGAAGAAAGCAACAATACCACAACATAGACCTAGAAGATGCGAAATCGTCTTCCGGATGTTAGCAGGCGTGGTAAAAGTCTCTCGTTTCTAAGCAAGTTCTGTGTGTGCCGTACTCGAAATTCAGAATTCTGTATAACTACTGCATGACAGCCAACGTACATTTCCCGTAAGGGCCAGGAGGAATGTAGACATTCATTTTACCCTTGTTCTGTTTTTGAGTGTCGCAGGAAAGAACTTGTAATTTGTAGCGGGTGCCTTTCTCCATGCACCATAACGTGACTTGCGGAGAACATATGTAACACCATATTTTGCAATCGTAAGCAGAGCCTCTTACATAGCTGCTCGCCGCGAAGGAGTATCAGAGCGGTCTGGAGAGCCACCTTGCGGATCGCGCGGCCTCCCGCGTCTGAGGTTCGAATCCTCCTTCAGGCACGGATGTTTGTGTTGTCTTTAGTATAAATTAGTTCATAAGTAGTTTTTACGTTTAGAGACTGATGACCCCGCAGTTAAGTCCCATAAGCTTTAAAACATTGGAACATTGCTGCATGAACATGAATAAATCAGACGACATAAAGAATGCATTTGTGCGACACAAGGAGACACGGTATATGAGTAAAACACAGAAGTCCACGATTTCCCAGTTTCTTGCACTGCCGCGGAATTGTTTTGCAGCACGAATCAATGAACGCAAAGATTTTCATTCTTCTTCAGTTCGTGGTCCGAGGAGATTTAGTAACATTTTTCGAAAAAGATACCATGTAATGAGAAAAATCAAACCAAACAAGTGTGCTACTGTGTAAGAGCCGAAAGGCACAAAAGGAAACTTTCTGACGGCCGTAATGTCCTTTATATACCTGTTTGCCACACCACACTCAGGCAAATTATGCTAAGAATGGTCTAGTGAAAGTTTTAAGTCCTTAAATACGTTTGCGCTCTGCCGGTAAATTTATCCTTGCTTAAATTTATTTTACTTTATTATTTCCTTTCAAGTTGAACCTCATATACCATATCTGGAACATAAAGGTCAACAATGGCCACATTTTAATATGAGGTATCTGCCATAGCCTTGATATATTTCTTAAGCCACAAATGCCCATCGTAAATACTGAAACAGATTTTGTGAAATTTTGTGCGGTGAATATTTGGTATAAATTAGTTCGTTTATCAAATGCAATTAATTCTGTGTAACGTTAAATCATGTTAACGGCCTGCAACTGTCAGTTTAACAAATGCTGTATTGTGTACTGGTGAAAGGTGACTGATTCACTGATTTTATACCAAACATTATTTATTTCACTCGTGATAGATAAACAGGGACGTCTAGCGGATGGTGTAAACAAACTGTACGCGTTTTTCTTTTTCATCCTTTTTTTCCAGAAAGATACGCAAGTTGCCTCTCAGCGTGTCGCAGTGTTGAGAGCACTAAGACTCGCATTCGGGAGGACTGTAGTTCGAACCCACCTAACAAATGGAGCAGCAATTAAATATTTCGTCGGAAAATTTGCCTTTCAAATAGCGTTGTACTAACGAGTACAGTTATTTCCTGTTGCAATCAGTGGCTCCTTGTATTGCGAACAAGTTTTGCTTAACCCTTATTATTATTTTATAGTTCACACGTGGCAGGTTAGTAAGTAAATAAAATAATTCTGTAGTTTACCTGTGTTATTTATTATTACACAGCACAGGATTGGCTCTTTCGGATTTTCACCTCAGATAACATTTAAGGTATGGGAGTTTTCTTACTTATATATTTTCTCTCCTAGCGCGAACAGTTTCTAGTGACTGTCAACAAACATATTGCGCCCAGAAAGGAAAGTGACATTTACGCCACGCCAGTTAGCGTTTTGAAATTCGGTCATTGATACACTGCCACAAACGCCCAAAAGACCTCGTATTTGTAGAAGAGAGTCACGTATCTGATTTATAGTATTGATTTTTTTCCCTGTTGTGCTATGGGCAAATAAAAATATTTGAAAGAAGTCATCGTCATCTTTTAGTGTTACAAAATATTTATTTATAATATGCAGTAGTGTAATTTCGATTTTGTTTCAAGTGGAATTAGGCAAAAATTTTGTACCTGAGTAGAGGTAAAAAAATTAAAAAAAAATAAAAACATTCAACTCCAAGGGACTCACGTACATCGCTTAAAATGTTTTACGGTTAAAATACATAAAATGACAAGTAAATGTGCCCAAGTGGTTCAGTTGGCTATGTAATGCATATCTTGACATGTGAATTTATGTATTTTGACTGTAAAGACATACATTATAATTATGGAACTGTACCTAGGATGTACAGTCAGTGAACGAAATACACTACATTTTTCAATAAATATTTTATCTAACAACCACGACGCTGAAATTTCTATTATTAATAATGTGGTTGTCTTGGCTATGACTCCATTGAGTCTACATACATAAAAATTCTCAACAACACTAAATAACTTGCGGATACTTTGATGACATATTCACAATTTAGGTATCTTTAACATTATGACATGTGCTGAATCAAAATATAGATGGTGATCTCCATTTGAAACATGTTAAATTACATTGTTTTGAAGAACAGTTATTCTTACTAGTGAACGGAGACGATAATATTTTTGAAAAACTATTATATAATATATTCGCTTTCCCACCATAACTGTAGTTCCGCTAAATATATAAACTGAGTGCATGCATGTACGTGTGTATTTAAGTTCCGTTACCACATATGCTTTTGGTAACTGTTATCTCTAGGTGTAAAGATTACAAACACTTTCTAGATGCTAATAGGCATTCCAGATGAAAACCTCGGGGTATCAACTACTATAGATGATATTAAATGTACCTTTTGTTCCAGTAGATCCATATTGAGGAGATCCTCTTGGATGTACCTGTCGAAACTAAATACAAAATAAATGCTTACAAAATGAGAGCATGTGTGTTCATGTTCCTTCCGCAGATTACAAATGTAATTGCCCTCGTGGATGTGGAATTGGTCAGAAAAAAATAATTATCTTAAGAATATTTACGTTTTAAAGGATATAAAACATATTAGTAGATACTAAATGTTGAATATACTAGGTGAATGTTATAATTCTTAGGATTTTTTTACAACACTTATTTATAACGTTCACAACACTGCACAAAATTGGTAATGAAGTTAGACTGAACACAATATTCACAATTGTAATATGCAACAACATACATCACTTACTTCTGCTAAGACATTCGTCAATGGAGTAGAAGGAGTTGGCCACCAAAAAATCCTTTAGACTCTTTTCAAACTGATTTTTATGGTAAGAAATTTTTTATGGCTGCTGGAATGTTATTGGTTTGAAAAAAAAAATCCAGTTTCTTAAATAACCCTCCGAAGAATGTTCTTGAGTTGACATCACAAGTGATTCGTATCGCACGTTTTTGGGCTCTGAAAACTTTGGCGCTTAAATCTTCGAACTAAGGGATTTTTTTTAAACATTGCCGTTTGTTACCTTGTTATTCTTTTCGCTTTTGCTGCACTTGTTATCAGGCAAAGGTGAAGTAATGAGGATGTATTAAATTACTTTGTACTTTGTGCTTGGGGTCAATGTCCCCGACCTTCTAGGAGCAAACACGCACTCCAGAGCTTGGAAGCTGTGAAAAGAAGTCATTTGCAGCAAGATTTTTTTGTAGAGAACCGTAACTTTCTCTGGTACAGTTCAGCTCAAAAGAACTGCCTGCGAAAGCGTATGGGTTCGAGTCCTATTTCCGCGCAAAGTTTCAGCCTGTCAAACACAGAAAACAGTTCAGATCCTCACAGGATTTTGAGAGTAGCTCTGTCACCGTCTCAAGTTAAAAGATGTAGCACTAAGTCTTTCCCCAGAGGTGGAGTTTATGAAAACTCTAATGACCTCACAATCACCTTTCAAATTCAAAGTCTCTGCCATATCATGAAGCCGACTTTGAACAATCAGTGCAACGCAGGAGAAAAGGACAGTTTGAATATTTATTACAAACTATGCGGCAGCTTAAAAAATGCATTTGTACTTTTAGGATTGTTAAGACTACCAGACACTTAAAAAAATAAAGTTGCAAACTACTTCCGTTTATTTCTTCGTGTTCACAGTTCTGTTATGGAAAATGCGAGGTTTATAAAATTAAGTTTTTATGAACTTCACGTTTCATAAAAAGTATTGAGACACACGTATGCCCTTTGGTGTGTTGTTGTATTGGTCGTTAGTACGAAGATTGGTTTGATGTAGCTCGCCTTCTATAGTGTGCAAGGTTCTTCAGCTCCAGTAAACAACTTCACCCACATCCACTTTAAGCTGCTTACTGTATTCGTCTCTCGGCCTCCTTCTTTCCCTGAAACAATGCTTAACTCAGGATTCCTTGGTGTCCTACCAATCTATCTCTTTAGTAAACATACGCCAGAAATTTATCTTCGCCCCAATTCTGTTCAACATCTCGTTTTATACGCGATCTACGCATCTGTTTTTCAGAAATCTTCTGTAAGCACGAAATTTTAAAAGCATTTTATGTGGTATAGTGGAAAAAAAATGATTGATTTACTTTACGTCTTTTCTTTGAACGGATGATAATTAAGACGTCTTTATTTGCCATTTCATCGGTTCAGTATTGTAATGGGATCCGCTTACTGATCTGAAACCTCAGGCATGAACGGCAGATAGAGGGTTGTTATGCAATACATTTTCGCATAAAATTTAAAAATCTGTTGGTGCGTTAATTTCTAACAAACTGCATGAGCTTACACAGAAATTGCCAAAGAGAAACATGCAACAAGGCGAAAACTGTCAACAGTTACGGGCGATAGGACTGAGGAACCACAGTGTATATCGTCAGTGTTATAACTGTGAGTGAGAGAGTAATATTACTGGACTGTCTGGACAAAAAGGAATTTCCATTCCCTTCCTCTCAGAAATGAACATTCAATTCTATGCTGTTTATGAAAAACTCAAGCCGATAAGAAGAAAAACGCAAAAACTGAAATCCTTTGATTGGTTCAACTATGCCAGCAGGCTGTGGGTTACTTACCTATTGCTGCGTACTGTAAGCGTTCTGGGCGATTTTTAGATCAATAAGTGTAAAAAATACACTGGAATTATTGATGGAATAAGGCTGAATGTGTACGTAACTAATTGTCGCTACGCAGGATTTCAAGGGAGTTGAGCAAATATTAGCGAGGAGTACGCTGGAAATTTGCATTTTACGAACTGTCAGCATTGACGTTGCTGAGTAGCCTGTAATTTGAACTGAAGAAATTTGGAGCAAACAGTGGATTCAATCATTCTTGAAGGAATCCACCTGCCACTACGGTCGGGGGTTCGAATCCCCCCTCGGGCATGGATATTTCTGCCGTCCTAATTCGTAAGTAGTTCATTAGTAGTTTGTAAGTTTAGGGACTGATGACCCCGTAGTTAAGTCCTTTAAGCTTAACAAACATTTGAACATTTTTTTGGAATCCACCTCAAATTTCTTAGCAACACTGATTATTAACAGGTCACCTCGATAGGACTTCAGGAGTAAGAAAACGGTATCTTAAGAACTGCAATGTCCACGTCAGAAAATAAGGGGATGCGCATTGTTTTCTATCGCCTCTTACCTGAACCTTAATGCAAGCTCTTAATTCGACAATCTCCCGTCGCAACTATTGATATCGTAATACTGCTGTCTAGTTTACAATTTGAGATTTAAGATTTTCCAAAAATATAAATCACCTCATTGTATGAAATAGACAGATATCTGCAAAACAATATATATTTAATCTCCCATTATTGATTTCTGCGTTGTTTGTGACAGTACTATAATCTGTGCTCAAGTAGTAATTAGGTTTTTATTTCATGTAAAAAGTAGACGTTACAGTTTACAAAATGTATGTTCCATGAAGTTGAATTACATTTTTGATCTGTGTAATACTTTCCCTTGCAGATTCGTACGTTGTAATTTTACTACGTCAGTATTTACGTAATAATGCAAGAACTACGAAGAATATATAGTAAATATTACTGATTTTTCACTGTAACTGCCTGAACACGGAATTTGCATAAAAATTTTCCAAAATTATAGTTATCTGTAATTAGTTAAATGTGCTGATTTCTCAATCTAATGAGATCATGAATTTAGTATTTATTCAGTCTCAGAAAGCGCTACAAATGCGTATTGTATTCATCCATAGGCAATTTGAGTAAACCGTTTATCGAATTCATTTATAATGAAGAAATTAATCTAATCATATTTTTAGAACTGTTATGTCTGTGGCCTCGCGCTGTAGCATGGGCTGGTTGTGAGTGTTCTTAACAAAGTCTAATGAGCATGGTTACATGAGTAATATGACTGCTACAAGTCACACATGATTATTTCTGTGTTTATTCAGTTTTTTGATGTATAAGAAAAGAAGACCGGGACGTGAAAAGATCTTAGTTATAGAGGGAAGAATTATTATAGTGCAAATCTGAGAGAGGTATTATCTTGTCTGTAGTGAGAACTACCTTTGTCATTCAACTGAATTACGTGATGTTTCGTTGCTTATAGCGATTATAATATTTTTATCAGTTATTACATGCCATGGCTGAAGGAGTTCCGTAACCTATTCGCATTTGTGTTGGTGAAAAGACATTGCGTATTTCATCACTTTTAAGGGAACAACCAAACTGTTTTTCCCGTGTGATAGTCATATATTGAAGGGAAAAAAAGTGTGTTGTAAGAAAGTGATGTTGAAACGATTGCTGGGTTCCGTCATATCTTGCGAGACATATAACAGTACTACAAGAAATTTTTAAGTAGGGACGGTTGTAGTATTTACTATAAATAAATAAAAATGAAAAGGGGCTGATATAACTACGCGGGACTCGTACTCTGTTACATTTTAATAAAGTAATCAGATGTAAAGTTAAGAAACCCTTTACGTTTATCCATCCACTGATTGTTTATCGTGTTTTCGGATTGGTATACGAACTGCTCTCAACTGTGTGACATGTTCACGATTCCATTCTTTTATTATAAATTTTAGATAGATCCTACGAAATCGTTTTTTACCTGCGTTTACCTTCTACTTTACATTAAAATAGTTTTTTTCATAAATGAATATTTATTATTATAATTTTTTATTCAATTTCTATTGAATTTACATAATTAAAATTTCTTTCAAAATAGTCATGGCTATAGAACGAAGACTTCGGGAGAAAGCACTATGCACGTTTCCCATCGTTTAAACGAGAGACAATTGAAGGGCTTCAAATAGACGCTTTGCAATTTTATCTTTGAAGTTTTGTACTTTTAAAACTAAAACTATAGTACATTAAGTGCTGTACACGGAGCTATTTCCAGTTCATATAGCTATATTAACGTGACCTAAGTGTAATTTGTTGATATGTTTGCAAGAATCATTAATGTTAACGTGTTACTAGGCAGTGCAGAAACATTTCCTCACATTCGTTCTTACCCATGCTGTATTCCATTGTGACTGTACACGACAATAAAATGCTTTACAGCAGCGTAGGTCTGCAGTAAAACCACAACTTCATCACGTGTCTTGGTAATGTAAGGGGTAAAACTCACATGTTGTGATGAGGTTCGAAATGTATAATTTATTCACGACATTCACATAAATCAACAGCCTCATTTGGATCCCTCCAGCAATAACTAGAGGTGCAGCTAAGAAAGATCGGTGAATTCCCCCTTTTTTCTCCATACGTATAGCTACTTTATGGCGTTTGGTGGGGGTGGTTTACGCGCCACTGTCTAACCGCCCCCCCCTTTCCCCTCCCACTCTTTCCTGATCCATTTCGTAGGAAGAACGATTATTGGGGTCCCTGCGAGCTCTAATCTTCCTAATTTTGCCTTCAATGCCTTTTAGTGAGATGTGGCTAGGAGGAAGAAATTTATCACATGATTTTTCTAGAAACGAACACGCTCAAAATTTTAAATGTAAAAAAAACATTGTGAGGCACAAGAGCTCTTCTAAGAGCGTCATAAAATAAATCACTTACAGTCACAGAAATCACAAGCGCTCTCATTAAACTGACACAATTTTCTTGTTTCGCTATTTCTGTAATTATAATGGGAAATCTGTAAGACTGCAAGCATTTCAACAAATAGCTGGGTTCATTTTCTGAGTGAGTTGAGAATGTTCAGTATAGCCAATTGTGGAAGTATGTCAAAATTTTCAGTTTTTCAGTTTCGTTTATCACGTCTACAGCCAACTGAATGAACATGGTAGTGTCAAAAAATGGTAGAAATGCAAAGGGGGGGGGGTTGCACTTTAGATTGTTCATTGTCGCAACCAAATATTTAACAGACTTATTTTCTTTCAATACGCTTTGCGCATAATCGCAGGGAAATTGTTTCATAACAGTAATACATATTGTAGAAGTAATTGTGTTCTTCCTTTCTTGTGGCTGTAACAGTCAACGATAGTGTTCATTTTCTTTCATTTGAACAGCAATTAAAACGTTACTATGGCTACAAAAAGGAAGAGTAATAGTTCAAATTATAAAAGAAGTAAGCTCATACTGATGACGTGCCATCGATGTCAGATAGAGAAAAGCGCAATAAAATAATATTACTGTCAGAAAATTCAAAGAAATGCCGTAGTTTAAGGTAGGAGAGATCGTTGGGCTTCCGTAATACAATTTAGTATATATACGTTTCCTATAAGATCATGAGGCCGTCATTAAAGGATTAACTGAGAGTATTTCAATATCTTAATCAACTATCTAATTCCTATTTCCAGAAGGAAGATAGTAGAGGTGAAGGAACTCATTTAATATTTGCTTTCTGTAATAACGATGTTGTATGAAGAGCCGCATTCTTGGTCAGTGACAGGCAACAAACTCAGCTAACCCACAGTCAATCATTATTATTGATAAGATTAGTTTGTGTTAGTTTCTCAGACCTTGCCGATCTCTTTTTGATTGTTTATACAATTGAACCACAAGAAAGAAAAAAATTTTCGTATGGTCAGACACTGAAACCAAGTAAGTCAATAAACTGTGAAATTAATGAACATTTAAATAATGTTACATAAAGACAGAATTAAATCAATTCTAGATGAAAAAATTTCAAAACCTCGAAATCATGATAACACAACGTCAGAATAAAGTTTCTTGTTCCTCCTGAGAAGTGGGAAAATAGATTTTTTTTTAGTTTTAAAAGTTAGGGACAAAGAATATATTTTGTTAGAACAACAAACAGCAAAAATTTACCAGCAGGACATATGATTCATAGAGCACTGGCCATTTTTAATGTAAATACGTCATATGAATTGATTACACAAATAAGATCTTCATGTGTGATGCTGACAACTGCTCGGTAATTCGAAACCCAAATGTATTTTTCTCCTCTTAACTGCAAACGTAGCATAAGCAGCTTGAGTTTTCTTGTATTCCTAACAGAAGCGAAAATTGTGGCTCAGTTTTCAGCATACGTACCTGTTCAATTTTATTAATATTGCATTTGCTGTTTTGATATTTGATTAGAAATACTCTATTATTCTATGTCCTTATCGTCAAAATAGCTCTGTAGATAATTACGTTGTAATCTATTCTGTAGATGGGAGAGTTTTAATGTATTATGAAAAATTACTCATTCTTCCTCATTTGTGCTTTGAAGTAAATAAATTCCAGTAGTAGAGCTGATATTTATTTACATTACACACACTCATACATGCAGTATGTGGCGTGGGTGTGTGTTGTTTATTCTATTTGAAAGCGGAGCACTAACAAAGGAGAGATAATATTGTTGTTGTAGTGTTCTTAACGATTTCAATCCAACAAGGAAAATAATAAAACAATAGTGAGATATCGTGGAAAATTCACAAACTGCTAAAAAGAGTTTGATTAGATATTTAAAAAAATATTTATTTTGTCAAAAAGAGGGATTTTTGTATGTTTCTAGGAAAATGGTGATTTATTGCAGAGAGTGTCTTCCAAAATTCTAGTAATACTTCGACAACAGCCTCTCGATATTGTAGAAGAGTAGAAAATAGAAATCGTTAAACAGCGTATTTTGTAAATAATTTCTGTTCAATATATCCAGTTTCTATCACTATCTTTCTACTTGCACATTCCTCGTAAATTTGGTCAAGGAATAAAGAAATCTAACATGTTTCTCGTAAAAATATCTGTTTAACGTTCTCGGATATACAGTTTGTATTAGTTTCACACTGCACATAATTTTACTTAAAGATCACGAAGAACTCTTAACGTCACATAAGTAAGGCCCAATCTGGTATCTATGAAGCAAATTTAATTATCAGTTATGCAGTTATTTATTACCTTATTTATGTGAGAACAAAAGATTGTAGTATCAAAACAAAAAGAGCTTGGTTTGAATTATGCCGACTAACAGGAACGATTTGTAGATACTTCAGTAAACTTCCTAACCATTGCGCACACGAGAAAAAGCTTCATGTGCCTTTCTACTATATTATTTTCGTATCATAGAAGCTCTATTAACTTACGGGAGCATTTATAACGGTATCATATCAAAAGCAATACAGCAATTTAATGGCAAGTTTCTCTTGCTGTAAGTGAAAAGTTATTCTCCTAGCGGTGAATGGGTGATGACTTACACGTAGCTACAGTAAATTCTACGTCTGGTGTTGTTGTGCGTAAGGATGTTTACGTTTTCCCCGAGGTCATTGAACCGCCATTCACAGAGCGTCCACTCTCTCCAGCAGCCGCGACTGCACTGCTTGGGGCGCCACGCGCCCGCGGGTGGCTGTGGCCCGAACTAATAGCTACCCCCTCCATCGTGCCAAAACAACGGCCATGCTGTGACGTCACTCGAGCCACGTGCTCACGCCGCCCTCCGTCCCTTTTAAGCCAGAATGTCATCGCTCGATCGCTTTTACTGTTTATGAAATTTCTCCCCATCCTACGACACCAGAGATTCGTTTGTTTGAGAGCAAAGCTTTGAATTAAAAAAAGGAAAAAAAGAGTAGTTCTCAGCTCTCTTCAGACATTCATAAAACACCTGAGCACATTTTGTAAAGAAATATCGTTTGAAAAATAAAAGAGTATTGTTAAATTCGAAACAGTATTTTTATCTTCAGGGTTAGAGTTTACTTGGTTTGTTCCTTCATTCTACAAAAGGATCTCGTAAAATTGTAAAAACATGAACAGAATGTTGAATGACTTACGTGTATTTTCTACATTTCGGAAAATACAATATTATTTTTACTTCCCGTCAGAACCATATGTCTTACTTCTTCAGACAAGCTGGTAAGATGATTCTATAAGGAAAAATATCAGACGTAAATATTAATAAAGACGTATTGCTATAACAGAATATTTTTGTATGACATATTGTTATTAAGAAGGGTAATTCATATAAATAAATAAATTGCTATTGCTGTATAAATAAATTGCTGTAGTAAACTTCGCAGAACATGGGAGACACCGAAAATATTTGCCTTTATATTTTCTGTTTTTCGTATTCTCCAATAAGGAAATACTTTTCGTAGATCGCCTGTGAAAAATTTTTCTTTTCTTTCATGTCTTGTTGCTGATTCTGAGAAATCTTACGAACAATACTGTCCACCTAAGATATTGTGCAACGCTCATTGTTAACAACTTGTTGGTACTAATAACAGTTTCTCTTTGGTAGAACAATGTTCACAAGTAAATGAACAGAACTAATTTTAACATTTACTTAAGATACACAATTATGGTCACATATCGAAATGGTCTAAAAAGTTATATTGTAACCGATTATGGGTGTTTGTAACAGTAGGCCCCTACATAATATTTGAAAATGTGTGCACACTGCCACGTCCGTATAATGTAACTGAGCAGGTTTTATAATTCTTGTGTCTCTTTGATGGTTTAATACTTAATATGTCGAAATGTAATTTATTATTAACTGTTTACTGTGGCAATAAAGCAAAAACATTTGTTTAGCACGCACATAAAATGACTCCACAATAAAGTAATAATTTCCATGTTTTCCGATTTGTAGCAGTTAGCGCCCTTCAGTATGCAAACTGAAATTGTAAATCGCAAATACAGCAGATAAACTGCAGTCTAAATTTATGAACTCCCCAAATAGGGTTACAGTTTTGTATTAAGTAAACTTAAAACGTGATTGAATTCACACTTGATTGTTCGCCGAATGAAAATTTTAGAGAAACATAATAAACTAAAAACGTAACTGATTCTCTCGGTCTCTCTCTCTCTCTCTCTCTCTCTCTCTCTCTTTTATAAGCATAAACCATGTGACTTTCTTTTGGTATCAATGTAAGATGGTGAACCGACTGTAACGATTAGACAGGAGTAAGGATTACAGACTTCAGAGAGTGTTTTTCCCCTTTTTTCGAGATCGTGGAAGAAGTGTATAAAATATTGTCAATGTTAAGTAGACAATTGTGAAACATGTTATGATGCGTACATCTTCGAACCTAGCTTCTGAATCCAACTTTATTGATTTCTTGGAACTATGACCGTCAAATATTTTAATAATAATTACTTAGATATTAACTGGGTACGTTGTGAAATTGCACTGTGACTAATATTTCATGTTAGTTTTGAGCTGAAATTTTTTTGCAAACTCAAACAAAAAGTTTCTTTCCACGTTCTCTTCCGGAAGTTATCAAAAAAGTAAGGAAATACATGCTGGTGTACAAGAGCATGAGGTAGATACCTTTTGTGCTTTCTTAATGAGAAGTGACACAACTATTACACATTTAGGAACAGAGACAGAAATTTATCTTGCATATGTATTAAACGTGTTTAAAATTTGCGCTCGAACTTTGAGAATTAACATAAATAATGATTTACTCATAGAATTACTCTTGGACTATTAAACTCCTGTAATGATACCAGGCGCTGTCGTGAAGGGCAACACTTCAACGTAATAGTGGGATTTTACTAATAAACATAGTTTGTAATGAGGATTATGTTGTTTCTCCAGGTATAGCCTGTCACGTCTTGCTTGATACCATAGAAAATTGCTTTTTTGCTACGAGGTGTATTGACTCACGAAAATGAGGCACCCTCAGAATAATTCCACTGTAGATTCATAAAAGACGATATAAAATGCAAATTATTTCTTGTGATTGGAAACTAAAGTAATGTCTGACACCTGTAGCAGGGAATAAAGTAGAGTAAGTTCTATACTATCGTTTTAATTTTTTAATGAAATACTATGAAGTGTTGTCTGAATATATCGTCGGTTGCAGCAAACAGTATATTTAAATTTTTCCACCACTGAGCTTCATGATAATTTCATGTGAGAATGTTTGAGTAGAACAGCAACGTAGAAATTTGCGTTTGCGTTTTATTTTCTGTATTGTTAATGGTTACCGCCTGACGTTGCTCATATTCTTATACCGACACAGATGTCTTGTTGCAAGTTTAATTGTTGCTTTGTTACTGACTTATCTTTCACCACTGCGGCTGTGGTCTCTATGGCTTTCCTTCATGGTTCGTAGTCTGCGGCTATAAATATCGCTGTGTCACAGTCTGATGTAAATTATGACGATCTACAGAAGTACACAAAATATAATTAAAAGAAAACATTTCCTTTCTATGCATCACTAAATAATAACATAAAAAAGGTAGGATGCTTTCGAACGGTGTATGATGAATAGTTACGTTTTCAAAATGCATGACTGATTTGTACATAGCGAAAAATGCAATTATAGATTTTAGACTGCAGCCAACTTACAGCTCTTCTTGTATTAGCAAGTCAAATTTTGAACATATGATCCCAAAACAACCCGCTTGTTTATATTATTAGTAAGATGTTTCATTAGAAAAATATGGATAAACATATTGCTTACTTAATAAAATTTTAGGTTCCTGGCCATCTCTTTAACCATATAACAGCCTACCTCCCTTCATAATGACAAGTTTTGTTTCCTTGTGATAAAATCTGTAACGATAAACAATTTTACAAAGAAGTTATAAAAATCAGGTTTTGAAACATGATTCCTTATTATTAAAACAATAACTACACAATATATAATACAAACAACAAGTAGTCTGTTACTGTAGTGGTGTAATTTTCAAATTTTGTTGTATTTACATGCCCCAGCCAATCTAATGTACTCGCTGTTGATCAGCAAGTGCAGAAGAAGTACGATTTCGTGAAAGTACATTACACAAATCCAAAGGATCAAACATTGCTTACGTTGTTTACCTGCTGTTGACTAACACGAGAAGTCTTCATGCAAGTAGATTCTTGAAGTTGCTCGCTGTCGTCCACAGAAGGTAATACGAATCAACCCAATTTCGGAACGAAGCTCAAATTATCCCGGTTTTACTGAAGAACTCTCATGTCGTTGGCAGGCGTAAACAAAACACAGTAGACAAGAATCGTACTTACTTTACGTTTTAATTCACGTATACTGTTGCTGTGAATGTCCGGTACGATTTACTCCAGTGTACTAATAAATAAATAAAATTATAAATAAAAAAGTAGCTCTTGTCGAAAGTAAGCCCTTTATAATGGTGTGTCGGGCCCGGTGGTCTTGGGGTAAAGCACTTGATCGGAAACTGAAGGGTCGCGGGTTCGAAATCCGGTCGCACCTCGGTATTTTTCAGTCTGCCTTTTAACCCATCCTTCATCTCTCAAGGATTTGAGAAGTCGCCAGGAACGACACGTGGTTCGGATTCCACGTTTAATTTTAGGTTCCCTTTCCCTGGTTGGATAACTGGCTAGGCTAGGGACACGCTAGTCGTGGAAGTGGCGTACAATTGAAACAGTTGCACCAGGCCAATCAACCACACGAAATTATTATTATTCTTATGGTATACACTCGAATTAAATCAGGTGATACTAATGGGAATCAGATTGACAAGTGAAAAACTGCGTGTTCGTGTTGTCTAACAAAATAACTGACGATGTCCGAAGCAGAGGAGATGTTTAATGGGTATATTATCAGCAGCAAGTAAAATAAGGGAACATAAATTTAATTGTTAGGAATCTTTTATTTGATAGTATTTATATGAAGCGTAGCCTTGTATGACGGTGAGAAGTCTACAATTATTTTTTCAGACTGGAACATTTTATAATGCTGCAGCAGAAGTTTGTAAGTTAGATGTGTAGACCGAACAACTAAACGCATTTAAAAATCTGTATCTACAACAGTTGCAGCATCACACAGCGACGACTGTTCCTTCGGACATGTCCGACAGAACAGACGCGGGTGTTCTTGATTGTAATACACCAAGTCACGGTTTGATGCCTTCTTCAGTGTGGATGCAAAAGGCGACCAGACTCCTGTCGGAAATACAGGGCCAACTAGGACATATGGATGTTTAGGGCTAGGGCGGTCCTTGCAGAATTGTTAAGCCCATATGCCTATGGTGGCGAAGAGGCTTAGCGCAACGGTTTAGGTTCCGGGTTTGAATCCTGGTTCCAGTACAAATTTTCATATGCCGTGGAGGTTCGAGTCCTCCCTGGGGCATGGGTGTGTGTGTTGTCCTTAGGTTAGTTTACCTAGGTTTAAGTAGTTTGTAAGCTACGGACTGATGACCACGCAGTTTGATCCGTTTGATCCGATAGATTTACAAACATTGGATTTGATCAGACACCGAAATTCACAATACTTACACTACTGGCCATTAAATTGCTACACCAAGAAGAAATGCAGATGAGAAACGGGTATTCATTGGACAATGTGATTACATTTTCACGCAGTTTGGGTGCTTAGATCCTGAGGAATCAGTACCCAGAACAACCACCTCTGGCCGTAATAATGGCCTTGATACGCCTGGGCATTGAGTCAAACATAGCCTTGGATGCCATGTACAGGTACAGATGCCCATGCAGCTTCAACACAATACCACAGTCCATCAAGAGTAGTGACTGGCGTATTGAGACGAACCAGTTGCTAGGTCACCATTGACCAGGCGTTTTCAATTGGTGGGAGACCTGGAGAATCTGCTGGCCAGGGCAGCAGTCGAACATTTTCCGTATCCAAGAAGGCCCATACAGGACCTGCAACATGCGATCGTGCATAATCCTGCTGAAATGTAGGGTTTCGCAGGCATCGAATGAAGGGTAGAGCCATGGGTCGTAACACATCTGAAATGTAACGGCCACTGTACAAAATGCCGTCGATGCGAACTAGAGGTGACCAAGACGTGTAACCAATGGCACCCCATTCCATCACGCCGGGTGATACGCCAGTATGGCGAAGACGAACACACGCTTCCAATGTGCGTTCACCGCGATGTCGCCAAACACGGATGCGACCATCATGTTGCTGTAAACAGATCCTGGATTAGTGCATCCAGGTTCGTCGTTGTGTACACCATCGCAGGCGCTCCTGTCTGTGATGCAGCGTCGAGGGTAAGCACACCCATGGGTTCCGAGCGAATAGTCCATGCTGCTGCCAACGTCGTCGAACTGTTCCTGCAGATGGTTGTTGCCATGCAAACGTCCCCATCTGTTGACTCAGGTATCGAGACGTCAAAATCGGAAAAGTGATGGTACGCATTTCTCCTCCTTACGCGAGGCATCACAACAATGTTTCACCAGGCAACGCCGGACAACTGCTGTTTTTGTATGAGAAATCGGTTGGAAACTTTCCTCATGTTAGCCACCGACGCCATCCTTATGTGAATGCTCTGAAAAGTTAATAATTTGCATATCACAACATCGTCTTCCTGTCAGCTAAATTTTGCGTCTATAGCACTCATCTTCGTTGTGTAGCAATTTTAATGGCCAGGAGTGTAGTTACTTACTTACTTTACATGTCCAATAATCAGCCATATGAATAGTTTTGTCATTTGCTTAAATTAGGTCTGTTACTGTGCACGTTTTGCCTGTTCTTGTGCACTTCAATAAATGCTGATAATCTTGTTCTGCACTGCACTCACAGGAATCGCTCTCCTTGTAGCCACACTTGTTCTCGTTCGTACTGCACGCCAGTTAATAGGCAATTAAGGGCCTTCCATGTCGAAAGAGGCAGGTGATTCCCAGCAGACAGTTGTTCTCTTGGCTGATGGACCCTGTTTTGCCATACATTTTGTCGTCGTTTTTCAGGCGGCTCGTCTAAAGGTTTGGGCACTTGCATAAAACTTCGCCGGGACTTCAGTCGCCCGTACTGTGATTGGTAGCCGTATAGCAGGTGCCTATGGTAGCCGTATAGCGGGTGCCTATTACCATCACGCTGTTTCCTCCTTTCTGACTCAGCTGCTAATGCGAACTGTCTCATTAACTATCACATCATCAACATGTTTGGAGTGTGCAGAGTTGTACCAAACAGGTGCTGCATACTCAGCTGCTGAAAAACTTAGGGTAAGAGCAGATTTCAGTTTTTCGAAACTGTCAGCCGTCTCCCGGCAACGATAATGTCGGCTAATCCTTCCAACACCGGAGCACCAACGGCATCGAAGAAAACTGAGCCTATTCCACTAGAAAGCCTTCTGTCAAAGTCAGCTTTAGTGACAACTTCGATAAATTCACAGTAAAAATACGTTCAAAAATATTCCACGGTTGCTACTGTGCTTTACAACTGTGCAATAAAATCTACAAACATTTTAATATATTTCGAAATCTTCCCCTTACCTCACTATTTCTGAAACCGTCAAATTTTTATTAGTAGTACATCTAATAGGATATTTAACAAGAAATGCACCCATATGTGATAAAAGCTATTTCCGGAAGTCGCATTACTCGGATATAAGAATTAATATTTTGAAAATTCAACGTTTGATTCGTAAGTAGTTTTCATCCTCTCGATTTATGAACTTGTTTAGGTATGAGTAGTAAATGTGAATCTCTTGTTTATTATTGCTTCAAAGCACTGTGATACATGCTGCAAATTGTATAATAATATTGCAGGATCAGTTGAACATGATATGTGTTGCTGCGCTTATTTGCTCTGAATATCAAATATAGTGGGAAAAAAAAACCGAAATACTGTAAAACAACAAAGCAGGTGCCAAATTATATAAAAACAAAAAACGAAAGAAACGACGCAAAAAACAACAACAAAAATAATACAAAGATCATGAAAAAAACTGGAATAGCCTCTCTTCACCTCCATGTTGGTTATTCCTGGACTCGACAGACAACGACACATTATTACTTCACATAACAACTCTTATCTGTTTACTGCGACTACTGGATGTAACTCTATACTACGCATAATATTTTAAAATTTTTTTAAAAATATTATGAGTCGAGGGGAGGATTTCTAAATACACGAAAATTTTGAAAGATAAGATTGCAGTATGAAAATTAAAATACACAATTTTGTGTTTGTTCTACAGGCTTGTGAATCGATTTTCGGCTTATTAGGCCATCATCAGACATTTACTGAAGTTCTGTCAAAGAGCTTGTGTTGTCAGGAAAACCAGAAGAGATGTTACATACAGAAAAGTAAATTAAATTCTTTGATGGAGCAGTTACAGTGTAAATAAATATTGAAATGAAATCTGTAAATTAACAGTACGGAAAAAAAGGAAACATAAATAGCATATATAGAGAAACAGTGGAACCACAAATTCTTACAACATGATTACAGTGAATAAAAATAAAATTAAACAAGAATGTAATGTTTTGAAAGACCCTTAAAACATTAGATTCTTCTTTAATTTTATTTTTATTAGCTGCAGTCTTGTTGTAAGAATTTATGTTTGCACTGTGTCTCTATGTATGGTATTTTTGTTTCCTTTTTTCAATACTATTAATTTACAGATTTCATTCAAATATTTATTTACACTGCAACTGCCCCATCAAAGAAGTTAAAGTACATCTCTTCTGGTTTACTGAAAACACAAGTTCTTTGACTGAACTTCAGTAAATGTCTGATGATAGCCTAATGAGCCGAAAATCGATTCACAAAATAAACAATCCTCTGGAACAAATACAAAATTGTGTATTTTAATTTTCATACTGCAATCTTATCTTTCAAAAATTTCTTGTATTTAGAAATTGTGTATTTTAATTTTAATAATGAATTTCTTCTACCAAGAAGCGACGGAAGAATCAGTTAACATGATAAGATTGCAGAGTTATCAAGTATGGTACGGTATAAACGATAGAAATTGTGTTTCAACATTTTCTGTATATCCTATAATATTGGCGTTATGTGCTCAGAAAGAATACAACCGCGTTTTCTTGTGAACGGTTTTCATCGTTTCAGTTTCTGTAAGGGCACGTGTAAAATCTAGAAAAAAATTACACGTTAATTCCACATAAATTACTGCGAGCAGTTGTAAGTGACACAACATTACTTAATTTATTTAAGGATTATTCACTTTTACCTCATTGAGAACAGTACCTGACAGGCATTTGCATTCAGTGAGATATTGAGACCCCGTATCATTATATGACGCAAGGTAAAGGAGATGTGACGTCGTACATAATATGCAAATGCTCAGATCAAATGTTTGTAAATCTGTAGGAATTAACTGCTTGGTTATTAGTCCCAAGCTTACAAACTACTTCAACTAAGTTAAAGTAACCTAAGGACAACACATACACCCATGCCCGAGGGATGCCTCGAACCTACGACGCGATTGGCCGCGCGCACCACATCACGGCGCCTCAGTGCGCACGGCTGTTCCTACGCATCTCACAATATGCTTTATAAATCGCACCATCACGCATCACGTTAAATTTATAACGTTTTTTCTAGAAATTGTATTCGCAATACGTTTGGAGTTTCATAATATTCTTCTGTGCTTACCCGGAAAAATGTTATTGTAGGAAAATTTGTTCAGAAGATATGGCTCATAATGACTGACATGTGTGAAAACGAACTACTGGCCGAAATTCACTACGGGATGAAGATGAGCGGAGCGGGTAGGGGGGGGGAGGCGGTCGAGAAGGTGCTGGGCTAACCTAATAACGGTGCAAATAGATACGCGGGGAACGGCAGTCGATGAAAAGTCTTGGAGGTGACTCATGAAAAAACAGTGTTGTGTAACTGACATATTTCAGTTTGTTAGGAAATAGAAAATAGAGTTATAAAACAGTGCATATCGTTCTTAGCTATATTTGTACTAAAGTATATACCGACTGACTATAAAATTAATTGCAAGTAAAATTTCAGTTAAAATGATTGAGTGCTCTACGAGTCGTTTGTACTTTCGGCGAAAGATCCTTCACATCAGAATTTTATAATGGCGGTTTATTTTCGATAAAAGAAATGCAACTACCTGCTTTTAAGGATTTTTTTTATTATTCCATAAGTAGTTTTCGAGCCACTGTAGGCTCACCTTCAGTGGATACATTACAGGAACTTTTGCCATTTTTCCCTAAGTGTAGGTTTACGCTGTCACGGTAGTTTGTGTTTTTATTGTATGTATAAGTGTAACCAAATTGTCCAATGGACACTGACGTTTTTTTACACATGAAAGAATTTTTGCTACACTTAGCGAAACACATTCACAAAATATAAACATACAGAAATTTAAGTTTTGTGGTCAGATATCCTTAGTGGAGGAGGCAATAACACAAAACAACTGACATAAGTATCCACTAGGAATACTCTTGAATTGATTATTGCACTCGCGTCTAAAAAATTGCAATTTTTAGTAGAGGCCAAACATTCGGTGCGAAACTTATGTTACAAAAATCAGCCGGCCGCGGTGGCCGAGGGGACTGCGGCGCGCTTGTCACGGTCTGCACGGAAACTACGGTCGGGGGTTCGAATCCCACTCGGTCATGGATATTTGTGCCGTCCTTAGTATTAGCTAGTTCATAAGTAGTTTTTAAGTTTAGTGACTGATGACCGATGACCTCGTAGTTAAGTAGTTAAGCTCTACAAATATTTGAGCATTTTTTTTCAGAAAATCTGGAATAATATCTATTACTCTTATTTGATTACAAACGAATTGGATATTAATATACGTAAAAAAGCGTGAGTGCCGCGCAATGGCGGGGCATTATTGCCGCTCGGTGGATATCTCAGCTCCAAGCTAATATATATCGCGGGTTCGATACCCGCCAGGTCCTGGGATTTTTATCTGTCATTTTCCACTTTTTCACTTCTGGCAGTGTTGCTAATGTGAAAGATATCGAGTAGCAGAATCGGAATCCACGTTAAACTGTAGGTCCCCTTATAACTGGCTGGGTAAGTCAGTTCGAAGGTCGGAGGAAGGCAGCGGCATACCACCTCCAAACAGGACCATGCGTAGTAAAGCACTGTAGTGTTCGAACCAATCTTAGGGTTGTTGCGCAAAATAAATCTGGAATGAAAATAGTGTTGAAGCTACACTACGCGTATAAACATTCCGGATCGTTTATTTATTGTATTTTAAAATAATGAATAAGTAAATAAGAAATACATTCTTCAGCTGATTACTAAGATACATCAACCATTCTAGAACCAAAGATAATTCGATCATGCTACGATTCGGAGAGAATGACCAAACACCAATGAGTGACTCTAAAATAATAATAGTATCAGAGAATTTCTCTCTTTCATTTCATAGTTCGTATCACAGTTATTCTATTTTACAGACGAAATGATAACGTCAAAACACTATATAACAATCATCACTATCTCTCTCGGACATACACAAGTTGTTTCGTTGGGGAGGTAGGGTGAGACTGACTTCCGCCTGTCACGGTCGTCAGACGAGTGCAGTTCCTTGAAGACGGCGTCGCGGATCTCCTGGGAGGGAGCGGCCAGCGCGAAAACCGGAGCGACCGGTCCTGCCAGTCAGCCCCCAGGCTGACCTTGGGCCGGGGGCGGGGGAGGCGCCAGCAGCCGCCGCTCAAGGACGCCGGCGTCGCGGCGCCCCCTGCAGCCGTAGCGCTGCGCACTCGCGTCTCCAGTGACGAGTGGGAACAAGTTTTATACTCACTCTACAGTAAATTAATTAATTAGAAATCGTAAACTGTTGTTCACTTCTTCACTCTTTCTCAGGAATAGATAAACACCTATTGACCTTATTGCCTTATTCACTACGTTTACATGGAACACATCTTCCGGAAGACGAAACCCGATTTTCGTAAACCGTTTTTCGCTGTCGTGTTTACATGACACAGCCTGAATCGGATTTCCAAATCCACTTAAGATGGCGGCTGAAAAACAGCTGATTCAGTCCCTGATTTACTCAGCATAATCGCTAGTTTTCTTTACTTAAATACACAGATTCATGCTCTCTCTAATATCAATACTTTTATTTCATATTAGAAAATATCACTCGGTCCATATGTGCCGAAAATTCTTACCAAAAAAACACAATCTGACAAGCCAAGAACGCTTCAAAAACGGTTGCGTTTACATGGACACGAAAATCGATTGTGGAACTGGAAAACCGCTTTAGAGAAGTGGATTTCCAGAATCGATTTTGGAGTGTTTACATGACCAACCAAAAGCGGAATTGGGAAATCGGTTTACGAAATCCGGTTTTGGGAGCCCATGTAAACGGGGTGATTGACGCAAACAAAACCGACAAACCGGCAATCGCAGGGAACATGAACAAGAACAAAACACAAACAAATCCCACACTAACCCATACACTTAGAGGCCGATCTAAAAATCGACCACTTGCCTGTCAATCTTGATTGTTGCAGCCAGCCGCCGCTGATGATGGACCAGGAGACACCCCCAGTGCCAGCTGCAGAGAGGCGACTCATCAAACCGGATTGACAAACTTATGACAAACACGCAATGAAAATGGTACCGAGCTTGCACGATACCCAGTAACTAACATAACCACACCCTTGCATGATCTGTCGCAGATAGCAAGAATCCGCTAGTATTCTTACTACCCGCTCCTGACTGTCACAGAGGTTTTTTTTCCTTTGGCACTTGCCTTGGCACTTTTTTCCCTCTTCCCTTAAAAACGCTCTTGTTTCAAAAGCTTTCGACCACTTCTATCATCCTGATGGACCGTATTAATAGGTAATCTTACCCACACGTAGGGCACACATCACAGTACCCGCTCCTGTGACTCCCACATTAGACATATTAACACATGCAGACAGTAGAACTATTGAGTTGGTCACCATGCTAGTGCGAGCGTGGAGCGGCTCCAGTCTTTCACTTCTATAAACAACACACTTTTAAAATCGATAATACGAGGGTAAGTCAATTATTATCCGCAAAGTAGTTATAAAATTTTATTGTATTAAAATACAAAACTTACAAGAATATCATTTTTCGACATAGTCTCCTTGCACATCGCCCATCGCTCTACAACCTTCCTTAAGCCCTCATAAAAGGTTTCCGATTGAGCTGCGAGCCAGGAATGTACGGCTTCCTTCACTGCTTCGTCCGAGTCAAATCGACGGCCCCTTAATGTCTGTTGGAGTGGACCAAACAAGTGATGGTCAGAAGGGGCAAGATCGGGACTATATGTAGGAATGTCCAGTACTTCGAATTTGAGTTTCTGGAAAGTTTCAGCAGTGTGGACAGCAGTATGCGGACGGTCATTGTCGTGCAACAACACACCTTCTGACAGCAACCCTCGGCGTTTGCTTCGAATTGCATGCTTTAGCCTGTTAGTAAGCATCTCACTGTAACGTACACTGTTTATTGTTGTGCCCCTTTCACCATAATGTTCCAGTATAGGACCTCGTTTATCCCAAAAAACCGTAAGCATCAGTTTTCCTGCGGACGGTTGGATCTTGAACATTTTCTTGCACGGTGAATTTGGATGTTTCTATTCCATACTCTCCCGTTTACTCTCCGGCTTGTAATGATGGATCCATGTTTCGTTAACAGTATTGATTCTGTCTAAGAAGTTGTCCCCTTCGTTACCATAGCGATCCAAATGACTTTTTGCAGATGTCGAGGCGCGTTTGCTTATGCAACTGTGTAAGTTGTTTTGGGACCCATCTTGCACAAACTTCATGAATCCCAAGTCTGTTGTGAATAATTTCGTAGGCAGAACCATTACTAATTTGAAGACGATGAGCCACTTCATCAATAGTTAATCGTCTGTCTAAGAGAATCATTTCACGTGATCGCTTAATGGTTTCTTCATTTGTGGCGGTAAACGGTCGTCCGGTTCCTTCATCGTGCTTAACACTCGTGCGACCATTTCGGAATTTTTCAATTCACTCTTACACACTTCATTGTGGCAAAACACTGCTCCCGTACTGTACTGAAAGTCTTCTATGACGTTCGGCCCCTGATACACCTTCCGCCCACAACAAACGTATCACTGAACGTTGCACTTCTTTGGTGCAAATAAACAGCGGAGCAGCCATGATTAACAGCACGGCAGCGACAACGAAACTAACGTAGCAGCTTGAAAATTGCAAAGATTTAACAACAAATAAACAAAGCATGAGTCACCAACGTAAAACGACAGTACTACCAATATAAACAAAAATATAATTAAATTGCGGATAATAATTGACTTATCCTCGTAATACGTAATTAGCCCTTTCCAGCCCAAATTTTATTAATCGCTGAACAAAAGTATTTCTTTGCATATTTCTATTTGTAACGATTGGAATAATGTACATATTTTTGAATTCTTGAGATATTTTAGTTTTTGGAGGGAAATATGGGATGACTTCATATGGCAGCATTGAGCAAGATGTGTTTCCTTTGTGTAACTGACACATTTCGCAAACTGTTTGCTACTAATTTACACATTTTACAATACCTAGTATTGCCTGTGGTAGAAAATCGACCAATTGTGTTTACAATGGTCACTGGGGGAAAAATTTTAAGTATCATGTCGGCGGCCTCGCGTGATTATGTTGGCAACATCAACAACACGATAGAAAGTCTTTGTCCATTTGTTCGCACCACATAGAATGACTCGATTAGTGTATCGAGACCTTGAAGTAAACAAATAATGCTCTTCCAGCTTTATGGTTGACAGGTTCTTGTATGTAGCCTCGTCCGCTCAGTAAAAATAATTGCCCTTGTAAAGCGAAGATTCCATGAGAAGCCATCAGCGTTGTCAAGCGATTGGCTAAAATGAAGACTCACAGAAGTGTCACTATTCAGCATTTGTTGCCAATATTATCATAGGAGGCCACTGGGATATTTGGTAAAATTTAACCGGCACTGTGAGGTATGAAACGGTATCTTTTACGTGTTAAAGGAAAATGCCTCACACAATAACAACAAATAAAAACGGAAGTATATACTTCTCATGCCATTTCCGAATTATATAAGTTTCATTAGCCTAATATTTGAAATGGAACTACAATTTCGGTGTTCGTATATTTCTACAACCCCAAGAAATAATGTTATTTCGATACTGCGATATTCAGAATTCCAGAGCTGACAACATGTCGACTTCGTAGTTCCACCCGTGCACCGCTACATGCCTCTCCCGGCGCATCATCCTTTATATCGGCATTCATATGAAAACATCCATTTCCTTTTACCACTCTCAATCACTACGAAAATGAAGCATTTGAACGGCACAAGAAAGTGAGTTGGAAGCACTCCATGTTTCGATATTCACTTATTTTAATACAGCAGATGCGCTGCATTATAGCGTCTGTGGTCGAGGCGAATAGCCAATCAGTGAGCTGATTGTTGCAGAATGTAGAACTTGATCCAAGCTGTAGATAGGAAAATTTCTACTTCATTTTACCACTTTTAATGGCTAAATGCACACATAATATTTATATTCGTGAAATCTACGACAAACAATCTTTCGAATTATATAACTTTCATTGGCCTTTTTGTACGAATAAATTAGGCAGACGTCTTACCGTTAGATCACCACACCACTACGAATAAATTAGTAATCTGTACCACAATTTACGTGTTAGCGTATTTATATAATGATTTATTAATGAAATGAAATTTTCTATTTATTTTGTTTCCTTTACTTTTGAAAGTCATGCTGTTTGTACTCCAACTTAGACATTAACCAACAATACATATTTTGTCAATGCATTTTAGTCTAATGCTCCTCTGTTTCCTCGCAGTAATGATAGCCAAGCTACCCGCAGTGAATCTTGGAGAGTCCTGCAGTGTTCTTTATAATCTTTGGTCACATGGTGACCCGAGAGGAACAGATAAAGATGACGATGCCATAGGACATCATTGGGCTGGAAAGGGTTAGGGCACAGAATACAAAATAATTTTTAGAACACTAGAAAAGAAACTTTTGAAGTTAAGATATTTTAGCACATTCTTAGATACTACCGCACTTCCAAAACATGTTCTTTATTTACACTGAACAATATTCTGAAATCTTTTACTCTCAAAACTTAAACGTTTGAGTAGATACTGATCTGCAAAATATTTATAGCGACCATCTATACGGAAAAGAATGAAATTTGGCACTGGCCAATTTATTTATCTGATGAGATAAACGAAAGAAGGAGGAAGAGTCAACATACAGAACAGCGTCTGCAAAAACTGAAGATACGTTGCAAATGAAGGCGAAGCATGTGTTGTAAAAATAATGTATTTCAGGTGCATTGATGAGCCCTCTAAAAAGAAATCTGCACATTAATGCAGCCAGTCGAGAAAAAGTACAGCAAACTACTAAGAAAGATATTGATATGTAAGTAGGGTTCTGAACTTGTAAAAAGTTTGATTTATCCGGTCTACTGAAAAATTTAAAACTCGCACAAACTCGCAAAAAACATAATTAAAAATAGTAAACAATTCAGGAATTTAATAGCTTTCATTTCTATATTCAACATGAAAATAGATTTTCTTGCAGCTGGCCTATCTGGTGAATCACAGGGACAACAAAAATTTCGTTTTTAATATATTGTGCTGTTACTGACAGAATCAAAAGAGATACCGTTCTTTCATAATCTACTCGTTACGTCGTAAAATCTTCGCACAATTGCGAACTTTCTGTTTGCCGTGCGGGAATGAACCTGTAGTCTAAGGCGCTACGCTGCGGACTGTGTGGCCGCTCGTCGTCGGAAGTCTCAGCCCTCCCTCGACCATGTATGTTTGCTGCTCTTAGCGTAAGATAGTTTGAGTAGTTTGTAAGTCCAGAGACCGAAGACCCTTACCGTTGGTCTTTTCAATAAATAAATAAAGCACTAACTGTATATCTTGAAAATGACTGCACTTAATTATTCAAGTTTTCTCATCCATTTAAAAGAACTTTAAGCACAATTTTTGTCACTTACATGATCATCGTCATTTCCTTTTTCTTTTTTATTCCTATTTACTGCAAAAACCACGTGACTGGCCACGGTTTGAGGAGTGTAGTTGTTTGGTTTATAATGCACGACTCAGTTATTTCTTTTTAAAATTGTGTTTATTGGGCTTATTTGGATCGTAACAATCATCTAGGGAAAAAGAAAAATACTTTACATCATACGATGTATTTCGGCTACTGACTGTCACCTAAAAAAGCCTTTAAATTACAATTATTTTCAAACTTAGTGATAAAGTTACCCTCTATCCCTCCATTTTTTGTACTGTGAAGGTGAAAAGAGCACGAGCAGTCTGCGTCAGTCACTGTTTTTTTTTTTTTTTTTTTTTCCAAGAGCTGTTCGCCACGACGACTTTCGGAAAAGCGCTGGTTCTTCATGTGTCTTTGCGTTTGTATTACAGTCTTTTCTTTTCAAAAAAATTTTCTTTAAGATTTTTGCCTTGAGGAAACATAGTTTCCTTCTTTTTTCATCCGTTTATGTCATAATAACAATACGGAAACCAGAAAAAATTCCAATCGAAAACTATACAGAAACCTGAAATGTACTGCAGACGTCAGCCATGTGACCATGTGTTTGTTATGAAGAGAAATATTCGAAACTCACTCACGATGATTTAGGCTTGTTGATGAAAAAAAAAAAAAAAAAAAAAAAAAAAAAAAAAAAAAAAAAAAAAAAAAAAAAAAAAGATTTAGAGAGAGAGGTGTCTTAGCGCAGAATCGTTTCTATAGCAACGTGGTCGAATATCACTCCTTAAAAGACAATAATTTACTACGAAATAGTATAATCCTGTCAATGTAAGGCATATAACTAGACGGAAACGGTAACTAAGCTGTAATATAGTATAAAAATAGCTAAAAAAAGTACCCTGATGCGTTTCGGTACTTGTGTTATCAAAAATTAAAGATAATGCTCCAGTTAATCAAATTCTCAGTGCCATTCAGAACCAATGAAGTAGCTCGTATGAGATATATATAACATTCTTGAGTACTTATTTCTTAATTTGTTTCAGTATTTTTAAATGATATGTTAAACAGCATAATTCTGTCGTATCTGAAGAACTTCTAAATATTTTAGATACAAATAAGTTTTGCTCAAAACAAATATCCAGTTTTTTTTTTTTTTTTTGGCAAGAATAAAATCTGTCCTTTCGAACGTCTGACATTTCAGTTTCAATTTTTTTCAATGAACAATATCTGACGAAGTGATGGTTATGCCATATTTTCTTGAGAAGCACTGTTGGAAAGACGTTGCACTAGTTCAAGTGAAATTCTTGCATATAACCGCAAAGGTAATTTTTATTAAAATTCTTGAAGCTACATATGTCTACTGCTTTTCACTACACAATGCAGAATGCTTTCGTTATAATTGTAAAAAAGACGTGATTCCTCTGCGCGACTTACACGAAGAGTGAGACATTGTATGAAGACGAGAGTGTCATTAAATTAGTAACGGTTAAATTAAGTCTTCAGTCTACGAGTCTATAATGCGTTAAAATGATTCAGTTTTAATTGTATAAATTACGTGACAGGAATTCTTTAACAAAATAAAAGATGATCTAATAATGTGCACTGTGAGTACGCATCTGTTAGAAACTTGGAATTAGATCTCTCTTTAGATTTGAGACAGTATAACAAGCGAATTATACTAGCCGGTCCATCGCTAACATACTTCATATTCTACGTGCGGGCTATTGTAACAATAAACATTAGAGAAATGGATGAAGGAAGGACAGAAAGGAAACGAAAATCCTGCAGTGGAGGCTAGACTGGAACATTTCGTCGACTTGAAAATCGTAAGAAACCGACCACTAAGCTCATTTGTATAACAAATGATAAAACAGAAACGCAACTAAGAAGCACCTGAAACGTATTAGGACTCTATACTTTTCAAATACACTTTGAATTCCATTAATTCCAGATGAAATAACTCTCATAACCCATCTTGTTTAGCCGATATGCGATGTTAGAAGCGATAATAATCTAAAAGCTGTTTGTGAATTTTTATTCTTTTATTAATTCTTCCAGCTTAACTACTTCTCCAAGACTGTTACTTAAAAAAGAAACATCATCATCTTCCAAAATGTTGATACGGTAAGCTCATGATATTTGGTTATTAACTGCTTCAGTAAAAAGTTTATTTACTCTGTCCTTTAATGCATGTTTAGAAGGGCTTATTACTATCTCTTAATAACTAGAGTTTATTATATTATCTTCAAGTAACACACAAAAATACCACAGTAGTAAGTTCTGTTTATTCTAATTGTGGTGTTCTCTTCCTATTAACCTAACTAATATACCTACCACTACGGTCGGGGGTTCGAATCGCCCCTCGGGCATGGATATTTGTGCCGTCCTTAGGATAAGCTAGTTGATAAGTAGTTTGTAAGTTTAGGGACTGATGACCCATAAACTATACAAACATTTGAACATTTAAACATTTATACCTACCAGAGTTACATTGACTGTCAGAAGCCCCTTCTATTAACAAGGGTGTTGTATAGAGGTCTTTCCTCACATTTATTTATTAGGGTAAAGTCGTACAAATTCGATATAGGTACAATTCCGATCAACATTATTTGTTAGTCTCGTAGTGTTGATAGGTCTTGCTTTTGTGTGGCGTTATAGTGTAGCAGCTCCACCTATCTTTTCCAAGAATACACCACTTTGTGCTAAGGAGATATAAATGTTTTCGTGTTAAGAGCTAAGTGAAGCTACTTACTAGTATAAATTTTCTTGTTAAGGGTGACGGGATTCGCTGCCAAAAATGCAATGTTTGGTATCACGAAGTATGCGTTGGTGCCCGACTGAAAAAGAGCTTTTTATGTGGAAGATGCCCGCAATCAAAACTCTAACAGGAAGTGATCACAATTGTACCTAGTGTGGTACATTTTCGAACGATTTGTCTCAATTCTGTATCATTTTATTGTATTGTATAGCAACATTTGTAATTTTCTAATATTTTTGTTACATGTTCATTAAACATCCAACAACAAATGCCATAGTTGAAATTGTTTTCTCAATATCTTTCCAGTTACAATAACATTTGTTCGATATGGTGGCAATTGCACCACCTTACCCTACTATGTTATCACCGTCTTCAATTGTTTTTCTTTGACTTTTGCCTCTAGTTCTTAGTTGTTATTTCCTTCTGTTAGTCTCCTACATGAATTAAAATCTTTGAACTCTTTTCAGTCACTGCTCTCTTCGTCCACATTTTTCATGATTAAAGTGACCGCCCTCTCTATTTCTGATACTCTTGTTCCATGGTAATACATTCTTAGACCAGTCATTGTTCAATTTTTTAACGTATCCGCAATATTGAAGATTTTCATTCTTCGGATTGTTCTTTGCATAATGTTATGTCAAGTAGCATTTTCCGTCACTGTTCTGGTCTCTTCCTTTTTCGAACGTGGCTATGTTTCTACTCCGTAAACAACTTATTTACAGCATGCATTCGAAGATCGTGATTGTCTGTTGAATAATAGTAATGTGTCTATAACAGACCGTCGTCAATAGAAAGAGCATCTGCTTTGACATTCAAGAATAGTTAATTTTGGTCTGGAAAAAATCCTTGCATGCAAGAACTGCATCACTCATTTACTAATCACTGCTTTCGTTCTGTGTCTTTTCCACAGTTATGGTAAAGGGATATAAGACAATCTAATTGTTTAACATTTCTAAGTCAATTTTTTTTTTCATTATTGACTACTAAATCAATTTCCTTTTACCATTACTCGTTTACCCCACCTTTTTTATTTAATTTTTAGATTCTATCTTGTTTATTATTTCCGCAATGTAGCCAGCGTGTGTTCCACGTGTTATCTGATGTCTAAGAAACGTATTTGTCCTTAAGCAATAGTAATGTAGTGCTCGTATTACATATCATATGCAATGTTTTCGTCACAAGAGGGCGTACAGCACTTAAGTTCTGTATAAAACACATTTTAACCGTAAGCTATGTTATTTACCTTCTTATGTCATGTATCGGTTTTAGTCCAAAGACCATCACTGCATATGTTACACGAAACAAATGAGTTAATAACATTTCCCATTTTATATCAAGATTGTCACAATAACATCGTACAGCCACCTCTTTTATTTTTTCCATGAAGTACTAATGAAGTTATCCTCTTTTTTTTCAGTCTGATACATAATTAAGGTTATCACAGTAAACCCAATTAAACAAATTTCATTACATGTCGTTGATATAATATTGAACATATCTTATACTGCTTAAAGTGATAGCAAATACAACGTCTCATAGATCAATAACCCCAATGAACCCACTGGAGTACTGGGATTTATTGTTGTATGAGGCACTATCTTTTACACTTTAAGCAGCGAAAGATAAGTTCAGAAATATTTCAAACGCGTGTTATAAGTGTTGTTTAAAGGGTGCATAGTGAAAACATAATGAGGCATCAGCGAGAAATGAAAACAGAAAATTTGCAATACTACCTAGGGAATTGAGAAATGGTTCATTGCAGGGTTTTCCCTATTATCTGTCCACCACGAAAAAAGTATAAAAATATTTATTTGGATCTAATTGCTTCAGTAGCATGTCCGTATATTAAAATCCCAAATCTGAATATTTTTTCCATTTCCTGACATTACTTTCAGGATGTTGCTTGATTAAGTGATTATATGAAACAAACAGCAGTCACTTCGAAAGTTGAGAGATAAGAATACAATATGGGTAAAATTTGGCAAATTTTTCCATTTTATGTAGTTGCATTAACACATTGTGGACTGTTGGTTAGTCAACATAGTACAGTTTTGTAGCTTTCATAAGTGATAACAGAAGCGGTATTGCAGGCCACAGTAATGTAAGGAAGGTCGGCGCACAGTATATAAATGTAGTCGCAACTCATTTGATAAGATATAACATTCTGAAAATTTGCGTAACTGAGAATTTTGGAAAGTTTCAGTTTATGAACTGCTGTGTTTCGCGTATGTTATTATATGTGATACTTCTCTGGAATTCCAATGATTGTAAAAATGCACTGAAAGTCTTTGTGCCTGTATAACATTAATAATTATTTATTCAGGTTGCGTTTCACATTTTATGGTTTTGGGTAATCATTTCCATCTCGCATGAAAATATGATGCTTCTGCCATCAAAATTTATTATTTCAGCGTATTTGCCGAGGAATCGCCAATCTGATGCTTCTGTGGCCGGTGTTGAGTAACAATAATGTTTTAGGGACATAGTACATCAACTTATGATGCAGCATGGTATGCATAAAAACGTTAATACTGTTTACCGTTATTTAGTTAGACTACAATTAATAAATGGTGCATGTGTTCTGTGCATTAATATAGACTACAATTAATAAATGGTGCATGACTTCTTGATCAGCTTAAAAGTGACGATAGAGGAAGGAATGAAGTTTAAGGTTTAATGAGCCACTGGCAAAGTGGTCATTAGTGGAGGAAGGGAAAGGAATAAAGATTACTGATCAATGCCTTATCTAATTAGAGGGGGAGCATAAGCTCAGAATAGAAAGAGAATCGGTCATGTTCCTTCAAAGGAAACATCCCAACATTTGCCAGGAGCCAGGAGAAAACCTAAATTCGGACACCAGGAGTTAGGTTTAAACTGCCGTCCTTCCAAATGAGAGTCCAGTGTATCAAGCAAAACGTTCTACTTTATAGTAAGTACCAACTTGCGACCATTTTCTGATCGTATCTTAGTACCATCCTGCTTTGAAAATTATTAAAGAATTGAAATGTTCCAATCAATAATTAATTAATACTATGTTTTATTGCTGAAAGATTATAAGTCCATTTTTCGGCATTTGACAGTAATAAAAGAGCTGCTTTCAAGTGAATTGTAGAACATAATAATTTTTAATTGTAGCTTGTATATTTTATTTGCATTGTTAAGTGCAAATTATTTAATTTAAATCTTTCTGGAACCTGATTGTCATTATTTCAGATTTTTATATGGGGGCTTATTATTTTATGGCAGTTAGAAATATTTCACAATGTACAAATTTAAGATGAATGTCGTGAAGTTTTTAAATTTCAAAAACAATATATAGTGTTCATGTTAATGACCCAGAATAAGGAAATGACAAATGAAATTTATACATAATGTTGAGTATGAAAAGATTAAAAATCAACAACCTAGTTACGTGAAGATTTGTGGCACCAATGAAAAAAATCAAGTCAGTATAAATGCATGTTACGTCTTTTTAATTTTTTGTAATCTTATTTCAACAAATGACAGTTTCAGTATGACCTTAATGTAAAATGTTTCATGAATTAGAACATTAATAGTGTGATCTGAAAATCACAATCTGTGCTCAAACAATTTCTCAATAATTTTATATAGTTATTCCAATAGCTTTTCTTTGGTGTATTTTTCCTTATTTGCAAACTATACATATAAAAGCCTCTAAATTCGTATTTAATTTAGAGTTGTTATTTTCGGTAGTTTAGACTATCCAGTAATTCAAAACCGTAAAAGAGCACATTTCAACAATAAAAAGTTTTAGAACCTACGAATTATTCATTCAGTAAAAAGTATCAGTTTAGAAAATGACCATTTCCTTGGAAACGACAGAATGTTGGTGTGGCTATTAGTCTTTTTTTATTTAAGAACTATTTTACATTTATGCGTGTCATACTGAAGTGTGCTACAAATGTTACTGTTTGCAATAGTATTCCGTAATTTTTATACCATGTAGTTCTAATTAATAACTGTTTCATTGGTCTTTTGTTCCACATGAATTTGTCCTAAAATAAGACAAGTTAAACTTTTGGAAGAAAAATGTAACTCTCTATAATACGTTTTTATTTCCTCAGTTCATGTAAATCACCTATGTGTTGTTCATACCGCGCTTAATATTGAAGAAAAAACTAACAATGCCATTGTTTATACACTATTTGTTTACTTTCTCCAGCAATTATACAGTATGCCGCTAACCTTTTTCACGTAATGTGTGTTTAAAATTGAATTTCAGTGTTTTGCTATTTCTTTAATGAGATTTTAACTGAGGGGTCATCAGTCCCTGTACTTACAAATTACTTACGAACTGACCCACCCATGCCCCAGCGGGATTCGAACTCCAGGTGGGGAACGACCTCGAGCATAATGTGTGTTTAAAATTGAATTTCAGTGTTTTGCTATTTCTTTAATGAGATTGTAACTGAGGGGTCATCAGTCCCTGTACTTACAAATTACTTATGAACTGACTTATACTAAAGGGAGCAGAAACATCCATGCCCCAGCGGGATTCGAACTCCAGGTGGGGAACGACCTCGAGCATTGGAGAATAGCTCCTGAATGCGCTTGGCCATTCCGCCGCGGTTTCAGGCGTAATGTTTCCATTAAGACGAGTGCACTGTATTATACAGCTATGTTTGAGCAGACGTGATGATTACGGATGGAGTAAACGTAAAGATAACTGCTTAAGATTCATTCATCCTAATTACTATCTTTATAATAAAAAAATCAGCTGCTGAAACCAAGGATAAACTGTTATAAAGATTCCATTGATATGTTGAACTCCAATAAGCAGTGTGAGAAGGTACGGTGTGCTATGTTAAACCTCTATTCGTTGAATCATCGTCACAGACTAAACAATAAATTATTTCATTTAAGAAATGAATTGGAACAGATTAAAAAGTGTCCCAGCATCGTTCACCTCACAGGATAGAAAGCCATTCTGCAAGACTATGCGTTCAGTGCCTCAAGTAATGTTACTTGCGCGGTGCTTTGCTTTACGAATCTTCTGCTCATGTAGTAAATATATGAACGAGTTTATCAGCAAAAAATGTAGTTCGCATAATGTCTACTACGCAAAGATCTTACTGTTCTTTAGAAAAAAAGTAAGAGAAGAGTTTGTCTATAGAATGTTGAAATAAATTTTTATGATTGCTTTTGGCAATTTTATTTTTGTTTACTGATTGATCTTGGAGAGGGAGAGGGAAGTAGGAAGAGACAATGTTTATCAGCAGACGACAGAATTTCAGTTTCGCTCATATTTACAGTTAATCAAATTAAATACAGTTTATTCGTAGATGTTGCTAGATTTGTTACATTATGTTCCAGCGCAAAGGAATACTGGCGAAACGTGTAGTATTCTCAGAGGTATTACACATAAGCTGAATGTATTGAGTCCACTAGTAGAAACAAATAATATCTACACTTTTTTCATAGTCGCTATCTTGTTGCGATTGATTCTATCGATGGAAAATAAAAGATATCGCTAACTTGGGGTTTGTAATTATTGTTATGTATTGCAGCGTCAGTGTCTATTCTTTCAGCTCATACAGTGATGTTGTGGTTCCATAATATCGTCAAAATAAACAACTTTTCTGCTCTATTATTGACAAAACTTGCTTTCGAGTTCACGAAAACACTGTACACCATACTGTTTCTTGATTAGACCGTTTTTGCAGTAAAGACATAATCAATATTACGTAATCTTTGACTGACAAACGTTTTATCTTAATTTCTGTTCACTTTTCTTTTTGAAGATGTGATAAGGGAAAACCAAATATTTTTGCCACTGTTAGACTAATATTGAATAGGTTTTCGACTTGAGCATTGAATTATTAGCTTACTGTGTAGTCCCAAATGGCCAGCAGCGCTAAACAATGGGCTAATAAGCCTCTCAGCATATTTTATGTATCTGTAGTAAAAACTGTAGTTTTTCACAGTAATTTGTTTTACATAAAGATTTTTGGAAAAAAATTGCTTTTGTCTGAAATCGTGACCCCTAATGTTGTTCATATTTCGTGTCCAGCTTTTAGTAAAAGCAAATATTTTAGTTCGCTCTTCTATGCGAAGCTTTGCTTTTATCTGACAGTTAACAACCAAATTTTCTGTCGAAGTTTCAGGAAGATATTTTTCATTCAGTGTGCCATTCTCACCAAGTTAACCACTATGTTACTTAGACTGGTGCCAATTGAAAAGTTCAAGTTTCTTATCGTTGAAAGCAGAATGAAATACTCTCTTCAAATAAATTTCTGAGCAAATGAAAAGCTCTGTTATTTCGATTTAGATGACTGGTACGTGAAAATTAGTATGCGCGCGTTAATAACCAGAATGTATTTCTCTGTAACTGAGTATCATGTATCTGCTGAGAATGAATTATTATCATTACATATATTAAATGAATAAAATCATATGACAACCGCAGTGAGCCAATAAGTCGATTGGTAACATAATTGGAAGCGTATAGCGATAAACGCATGACTATCACTCTTACCTTTTTCTATTTATGCCCATTTTATCTGTACAAAAATGAACGGTGTGTGCGATAGATAAGGTATTTTACCACTCTCATTCCACACGTCTGGGTATTGTATTTGGGAAGACGTTCCCGGTCTTCCTAGCGAAGTTAATGCCCCAGGACTAATTTCCACATTTATAGTCAATTACTATTTCTGATACACCAAGTAGACGAAAAAGAAAGCATCTAGAATCTTGCTGTAATATGAAATGTGTACAGAAAAGAGTTGAACAGCAGAAAAATCTTTGAAGAAAGATTGTATCATTGCAATTAAAGGTCAAAATAGGAAAATAGAAAAACAGAAAAATGCTCTAGATTAATTTTTCCAGTTTAATGGATTCAATTAAAAATATTTTCATTATAAAAATTACCTGTTAGAAATGAAAGGATTATAATATGGCATGATGCAGATACATTAATTTTGGGCCCATTGAAAACATATGAAAGCATCAGGAAACTTTACCGGACGTTTGTTAGGTAGATATTCACGATATAACACATGTGCAGAAGAGTAAAATAAAAGTGTATCGTTATACGAAACGTGGAAGTCGAAAATAGGGTGAAAAACCTATATCAAATGTTCAAATGTTCGTTAAACTTATGGGACTTAACTGCGGGGTCATCAGTCTCTAAACTTAAAAACTAGTTATAAACTACCGTGTACTAAAGACAAAACAAACATCCAAGCCTGAGGGAGGATTCGAAGCCCCGACGGGGAACGGCCTTGCGCATTGGAGAATTGCGCATCAATGCGCTCGGCCACTCTGCCTCGGCAAAATCATTTGAAGGATGAGTCCTGGTAACTAGCAACAGATGCTGTAAACTTACAAAGCATCTCGGTTGGCTGATCTAGAAGGAATTGGCGCAAGTAATGAAAAAACTAAAGACGAAACCGTAATACAGAAGCAAAATTAAAAGTTGGAGAAAATTGGTACAAGATGAAAGAATGCAGTTAACAGATGGAGTACTACAAAAAGCGTAATGCTAACTTAATGGCTTAACCTGGGTAATTAGGTAATCCGTGATGGTAAGTAGTAGTAAATTTCCGAGCATTAGATTTCATTCAGAACCACATCGACGTGCTAGCCACCGCCTGCTATTGAAGCCTGTAATATGAATTTGATTACTTCACACACGGTCTCATTGACAACAATGCGCAGGTGGCCTCTCTTAAGGTGAATTTTCCACGATTTTACGACGTATTTAGAGTGGAAAATATGATTCGAAATTGTAGCCTGAGACAGTAATCATAAATCTGATATTTTCTTGTAAATACACGTTTCATTGTATTTACATTCTGCTGGATGAATGGTTCAATCGCCGACCAAGCCCAGGATTTTTTTTCGTCACTTTACAATTTCTTTTACCTCTGAGAACGTGGTTGACGTGAACGTCGTTCGGAATAATCGATAACTGTAAGTTCTCTTGTAACTCGTCTAGGTAAGTAGTTTCTAAGGTCGGAGAGGAAACGCCATTCCACCTTCAACTGGACCATGCCTAGAAAAGCACTGGGCTGTTCAAGTCAATGTTCGGACTGAATCCTGCTTACCCTTTAAGAAAGGTATGGTATGTCACCGCCCACCACGCTGAACACTCTCCTGCTAATATGCAGAGTCCATGGATTCATGAGGTTGTGTCTATATTGGTAACTCGATGCAGTTAGCTAACCAAATAAATAAAACCAAGTGTTCTTATTTGTATTGGAAAAGATCTTATCTAAATTGTTACCAATATTTACGAATGCAATTTCTGTATGCTCTTGTGTATCTATCCCCTATTTCCTATGATAACTGTAGCCTAAAAACAATTTTTTAATGATTCTAAAATTGCTTAGAAATTTGTTGCATAATCTCTGTATGTTATTAGTAGATTATTTATTGTCATGTTTTGGGCTTAGCCCATCATCTGGTGATCTGTCAATAAGATACATTTACAGGCAATAAGCATATACACAAAATAATTTGCAATTTATAATTAAAATATGAAATATTTTTATAATTGTACATAATTTGTATTTACATACCGATATTATATATATTTAGATTTGATGCATTCAAATTTTTCATTTAAAATACTGTTGTTATGTATCGCCAAATAAGAACAAACATCAGTTGTGATTAAGATAATATTTATATAAAATAAAGATAATAATATATAAAATATTTTAGAAAGTAAAGATTTTATAGCACATTATCATGAGAGTATCATGGAAGTTAGAGTAGAGGCTGAACAGTTGCCTTATTTATTCAAGACACAAGGTGAAAATAAAGTGCATCATATATATATATATATATATATATATATATATATATATATATATATATATATATATATATATATATATATATAAATCTTTATTTTATATAAATACTATCTTAATCACAACTGATGTTTGTTCGTATTTGGCGATGCATAACAAGAGTATTTTAAATGACAAATTTGAATGCATCAAATCTAAATACATATAACATCGGTATGTAATTCCAAATTATGTAAAACGATAAATATATTTCATATTTTAATTATAAAATGCAAATAATTTTGTGTATATTTATTGGCTGTATATGTATCTTATTGACAGATCACCAGATGATGGGCTAAGCCCGAAACTTGTGAATCGAAAATAATCTAATAATAAAATCTAGTCATTATTCAAGCAATTTCTATGCAATTTTAGGATCATTAAAAAATTTCTCATGAAGGTGGCATACCTCTACCAACACTTTCAGTCTAAAATAAATTTTTTATTAACAAGTACATGATTGACTCCCAATGATTTAATGGGGAGAGCTTACTGCATACAAGCTTGAGTCCGTCAACGCCGACATTCGACAATAGATCACTTAAAACATGTTGTCTGTTGTCGAATGTCGGCGTTGACGGACTCAAGCAAGGCGTACAGCTTCTTGTTGTGCAGACAGCAAGACTACACGAGTGGATGATGTTTCATTGAATGATTTGCTCGCTGCCACTTGTGGATGCAACGTTGAAATTCGCAGTAATTTGCGGAAGGTTTACACTTCTGTCATATTGAAAAATTCTCTTCAGTCGTCATTGCTCTGGTTCTTTTTTCGACCACAGCGGAGATTTGATGTTTTTTTCCGGATTCCCCACATTCAAGGTGCACTCGTAATATGGTTGTACGGGAAAATCCGCATCTGATCACTATCTCGGACATGTTGTGTCCCATCCGCCGTGCGCCGACCATAACACCATGTTGAAATTCACTCAAATCGTGATAAACCTGACATAGTAGCGACAGTAAACGATGTAGCGCCTGCGGCAAACACCTGTTCTCCTCTGCCGTCGTCTATTTACACATCTCTTTGTGTGCATACAAATGCCTACAGCAGTATTTTTTTCTCTTTCATGAAGTTCCAAGGAGTTCGCCTTGTGAACACTGTGAAGCGTCATTTTTCATTCCGTGTTCTTGGTGAAGTTAACGGTTCGTTTTCGACATTTCTCGAACATCGAAGATATCCATTTAGTGAAATGCCATTCATACATCCCATCCGACCTCAGCACCTCTTGGATACTGCTTTCCTGTCGTCAAACTGATGCACGTGGTGGGTCAACAACAGCTACTGTGAAACTTCCGGGCAGATTAAAATTGTGTGCCGGAACCGGGACTCGAACCTGGGATCTTTGCCTTTCGCGGGCAAGCGCACCACCGCCTGTGCGCTTGACCGCGAAAGGCAAAGGTCCCAGGTCCGAGTCCCGGTTCCGACACACAATTTTAAACTGCCAGGAAGTTTCATATCAGCGCACACTCCGCTGCGGAGTGAAAGATTCATTCTGGAAACATCCCTTAGGCTGTGGCTAAGCCATGTCTCCACCGTATCTTTTCTTCCAGGATTGCATGTTTCACAGGAGAGCTTCTTTGAAGTTTGGAAAGTAGGAGGCGAGGTACTGGCGAAAGTAAGGTTGTGAGGCGGCCTCGTGAGTCGTGTCGGGATAGCACAGTCGGTAGTGCGCTTGTCCGCCAAAGGCAAAAGTCCCAGGTTCGAGGCCCGGTTTCGGCACACAATTTTAATCTGCCAGGAAATTTCATATCAGCGCACACTCCGCTGCAGAGTGAAACTTTCATTCTGGAAACGGCTACTGTGTTTCCTGTGTTAATTGTTTACTGGAGATGGGAGATGCGACCTCTTAGTCGCGGAGTGCCCTGACCCTGAGAGACAAATGGCCCGATCAGCGACCAGCTGGCAGGGCGGCTGAGAAGTAGGTCGCCGACTGAGGAGGGAGCGCTCCCGCCCCCGCAGGCGCTTGCTTCCCTCCCCTCCCCTCCCCTCCCCGCCTCCATTCCTTCCCCCCTGCCACACAAGACGCTCCGTCCCGCTCCTTCAGCGCGCTCCTTCGCAGCTCGCGTTTCCCCCGCATCTGCGCCGACTCCTCAATTGTCGAAAATCTAATTGAGCCGTAAGCCCCGTAAAAAGCCGTCACCAGTTAATTTGGGCCTCGCGGCCGGCTCAGGTGTCTCTGCCATTAGGACCGCTCGTACAAAAGGCCTCCCTCCCCCTCCCCCTCCCCCACCCAGCGGCGACCTTGGCACGCCACCGCGCCTGGCCCGCTGTCTTCAGTCTCCGGAAGGATGCGGCCCAATTTGTCGAGGAGAATGGTCCCACCACTCGGCACCAGCTAACGGTCGTCGGGCTGGGCCACTAAAGACGTGACAACGGTCGTCGTTTGTGTCTAGACAGATCAACACTGATTGGAGAGAATCCCTTACATAACCTTGTTATAATAATTGCGAAGACCGCTTATGTTGGGCCGCGGTGGAGTAGCCGAGCGGTCTAAGGCACCTCGCTGCGGAGCGCGCGGTTGTTCTTCGTCGGAGGTTCGAGTCGTCCCGGGGGCATGGGTGTGTGTGTGTTGTCCTTAGGTTAGTTTACCTTAGTGCCGGCCGCGGCGGCCGAGGGGACTGAGGCGCGTCAGTCACGGTCTGCACGGCCACTACGGTCGGGGGTTCGAATCCCCCCTCGGGCATGGATATTTGTGCCGTCCTTAGTCATAGCTAGTTCGTAAGTAGTTTGTATGTTTAGGGACTGATGACACTGTAGTTAAGTCCCATATGCTTAACAAACATTTGAACATTTTGAGCTTATGTTGAAACAATTTATTTCGTACCCAGATATCCTTTTCAACGACGATGATACCTAATTTCATATCTGGCTTGATTCCATTGTGGCTCTTGTACTTAACGACTGTTTTTCAGTTTTTGTAGAAAACTGTCAGCAATCAGTCGTAAATATTTTCGATCACTGTGCGATCATTATCAATGCTAAGACAAATACAAGAGAACCACTTAGATAATATGCAGGCCAAGTTATAAATCAGTTGTACAGCGTTTCAATTTACAGTCAATAATAAAATACACACCTTGAACACTTGAAACATATAAACATTTCGACCTCCATGTTGGAGGTTACGTTCCTGCTGATGCAGCTGTTACAGTTGTTACACAGCTGACGTCAGCGTTCGTTATTGGCGACTGTGGCGCCCTCTTGAAAGGTTCGTACATAAAAAATTGTATTTATGGTATACTACCTAAAAACCCGGCGTTGCCCGGGTATTATATATTTATTCCTGCCATTTTTCAGGAATGTATTTACTTTTATAATGGCTGTATGTCTGTAAAATCTCATGGGAATACAATTAGGAGTAAAGAAGTAATAGATTAAAACTTTGTGCGTAATGGGGTGATTTTCCATGAACGTTACTGTTTATCTCCTCATATCTCATGAACTACATGTCTTACTGTGATACAATTTATAAGATACACTCAACTATATGAGTGTATAATGTCTGTAAAATTTCCTGCGGGTACAGTTTCTAGTGTAGAAATTAAAAATTGTAACGTCATACCGAATGCTGTAGCTTTACTCCATAAACAGTAGAAAAGTAGTAACCGAAAAACGTTTTTCCTTTCATCATTTTGCTATGGTTGTCAGAGAGAAAAAGTTTAATAATGGTTTGAAATTATGTTTAAAGTTTGTTGCAAGTCACTAAGTACTGTCAACCTCATACAGTGTATTTCGAAAGTCTCGCCGGATTATATGCCATTTTTTGCGATTTCTATTGCTTATGACGTAATATCTTTTGAACCATGTGCCTATGTGATTTTTAAGCATGCAGCAATTGTTACCTCACGGTAAGGAATTTGTGTACCAAATTTGGTTGAAATCGGTCCAATGGTTTAGGAGAAAATGAGCATCATTGTCGCAAAATGCAGCAGTTTTTCGCGCGTCTCATTGTTTATGACGTCATATCTCCTTAACTATATATCGTATGTGATTCCTACACTTACGTTGACCGTCCTCATGGATTGAAGCTTACGTGTACAAAATTTCATAAAGATTGGAACAAAACTGTAGATTTGTATGCAACACATACAAACATACGGACACTCTGTTTTATATATTCTATTTATTATGTTGCAGTAATGGTTATATTTTATTTTAAAAAGCACTTTTTACTTTATAAATATCCTGTATTCATAAATATCATTTATCAGTTATACAGTATTTATGGTAAAATATATACTATATTTTAAGGCACCAGCTAGTATGTTTTATTACCAATCCTGTATAACTGTTACATGATATTTATAAATGCAGAACATGTTTAAGGTTAAAAGTGTCTATTAAACTATAACCATTACTGTAACATAATAAATATACTACAAATACAATTTTTTATGTACGAACATTTCAAGAGGGAGCCACAGTCGCCAACGACGAACGCTGATATCAGCTGTGTAAAAATTGTAACAGCTGCATCAGTATGAAGATAACCTCCAACATGGAGGTGAAAAAGTTTTATATGTTTTAAATGTTTGTTTTGAGATGTATTATTGATAATTGACTGTAAGTGAAACCCTCTACAACTGTTTTATAACTTGGCATGGATATTACCTAACTGGTTCTTCTGTATTCGTATTAGCACTTAGTGATCGAAATCTAGATCTGGCGAAAAACTAAATATTTACATCTGATTGTTGATAATTTTCTACCCTAATTGTATATCATCTGTAAAAGGCAGCCAGTTGTACTGAAACTGCTAATGAAATAAATTCTCTCAACATAAGCGGTCTTGGCAATTAAAATCGCTCCAACAGAATGTGTTAGCCCTACATAACTTCTGGAATAAATTCCATTGTCTTGCGTGCATCGTGCTTTTGAGCATTGAAGTAAATAAATAGGGAAAGCTTAAAATTTGGACCGCGACGGGATTCGAAAAGGGGTCTCCTGCTTACCAGGCAGTAGGGTGGTGCAGAATTACAGTGGAAAAGGTATTATTCAATATCCAGCGCTCCAACAAAAATTAAAATACCGATGCCAGATTTCTTGTCTTCAGGTATTAGGCATGAGTTCCCTGTTACGGTAACAATCTCCTCCCACGAATTTCATATCTTGTGCCTGAATACGGCTTTCTTGCTAATCACGCAGGTCTCATTTCTATAGAGCAATGTGAGAACTGTGACAGTTTTGTAGAATTGAAGCTGAGTGTCTTTTCTGGTTTGTTTTTTAGGTTTCTGTTAATTATTCCACATAATCGGCTGAATTTACTAAGCTTAATTTCAATATCTTTGTTGTAGCCATATGCCATCTCACATCCGAGGTACCTGAAGTGATTTACTTACTCTATAGTCTCCTGATCTATCACTATTTCGGTTTTAATTGATTATTTCCTCATGAGGGCCACTGTCTTAGTTTTTTCTTTTGAGATTTCCATCTCAAATTTTGTGCTTATCTGTTTTAGTAAGTAGATTCCTTGCTTAATGCCATCTTCTTTACCTGCTAGGACCACTGCATTATCAGCATATAGTAAATTATTTAAAAGAGTGCTCCTGTCTAGGTATATGCCTTTCTGAAATTCTGTTTTCCGTATACTTATTATTACATTAATGTAAATGTTGGACAAAGTTGAAGAGATGCAGCGGCCTTGCTTGGCGTTCTCCTTTGTTAGTTGGCATCATTAGTAGTTTTTCCATTTAGATGTACAGTGATTTTTGTGTTTCGATATAAAATTTGTATAACATTTATTAGTTTCCTCGGATATCTGCGACTCGTCATTATCTCCCAAAGTTTCTGTCTATCGACATTGTCAAAAGCTTTTTTAAAATCAGCAAAAGCAATGTGTGTTTCTTCATTCCACTGTCTCCGTTTTTCTTTTATTCGCTGTAAAATAAAAACTGCGTCTATTCTAGAGCGTCCTTTCCTAAAACCCATTTGTTCCTCATACAGTACTGCTTCATTTATGTTTGTATGTCTTGTATTTAAAACCTTAGCATATACCTTATATGCTGAATCTAGTAAACTAATTCCTCTGTATTTCCTCCATAGACTTTTATCTCCTTTTTAAAAAACTGAAATCACTCTAGTTATTTTCCAGTCATTGGGAATACTTTTTTCCTTCTACTCTTTTGTCTACTTCAGTCAAAAAGGAAGAGACAATGTACTATATCATTCATAAATCTTGAAATGTTTGTACCAAACTGCTATGGTCATCAGTCCCTAGACTTACAAACTACTTAAAGTAATTAACGCTCAGGACAACACGCACACCCATGCTCCAAGGAGAACTTCAACCTCCGGTGGCGAGCAACCGCGCGCTCCGTAGCAAGGCGCCTTAGAGCTCTCGGCCATTCCACCGCGGCTATGATTGGTATGTCACAACTCTATCGTAGAACAACCTCCGTGTGAAAGGAGTGCACTGTTTTCCATGTACGTTGATGAAAATGAGTAACTTATTTGTATTGGCATTCTTTTCATTGCAAGTATCAGTCAACTTTATTTTTAAAAAATTGACTTTCTTTGAATCCTTCTGTGTCGCGCATAACGCATCTCTTATCGATAATGGCTCGAATAATGCTGAAAAAAATACATTATTTTAAACGCATTATTCATTAGCTTACTTGTAACAGCTATAGTGTATGGAGAACATATTTTTCTGTTATTAGAATTGTAGAAGAGAACTAATAGAAATCCGTACATTGCAACTTTTCCACAGAATCAAACATAAAATTTAATGTTCCCCAAGAACCCAGAAGGCTGTTTCTTTTTTATCCTCAGTTTTTATAAACGGTTTAATAGATGGGATGAGAAGCCCTTTCAGATGGTTTGATGACAATGCTTTTGTATACGTAAAAGTCCGTTTGTTGGACGATCGAAGGGAATTGAAAAAAGAGAAAAAAGGAAGAATTTCCTGCTAACTTCTGGAGCTCTCCTTAAACATGGAGAAATATAAGAAAAAACCCATTACAACGGAAATGAAACACATAGTATGTAATTACAAGGTGACTGCTGAACATCATAATAACGTTTTATCCGGCACCGAGCGAGGTGGCGCATGGTAACACACCGGACTCGCATTCGGAAGGATGGTGGTTCAAATCCACCTCCGGCCATCCAGATTTAGGTTTTCCGTGATTTCCCTAAATCACTCCAGGCAAGAGCACGGCTGATTTCCTCCTCCATCCTTCCCCAAAAATCCGAGCGTAAGCTCCGTCACTAATAACCAAGCTGTCGACGGGACGTAAAACCGTAACCTTCCTTCCTTCCTTTTCTCCGGCAAGAAATCCTCCCGCATTGGACGTAGCCCTCGTGCTAGTTGTTGTGAGGATATTGACGTGGAATGTGTTTTGTTTGAAATCATTGTTGTAGCCATTTTCATTCGTAGTGGTTATTCTGTGATTAGTACTCAGCGAGCGTTTCGGAGTCGTTTCGAACTTGGCCGACATGATCGTGTCGCTGATAGGATAACTTTTCAAGTGTGGGTGTCAAACTTTATAAATACAGGTTCACTGATGAAAAGAAAAGTTACTGGCCGTCCTCGGACTGCAACAACGCCGGAAAACGTGGCGCATGTGAGAGTGTCTGTGCAACAATCGCCAGTGCGTTCAGCACCTAAACATGCAGCTGCCCTTGAATTATCTGATAGCAGTGTAAGAAGAATTCTTCATAGAGAACTTCATATGCATCCCTTCAAAATCTTGGTTATACAGGAATTAAGTGAAAGAGAGCTGCGTGTGAGGAAATTCTTCAAAACATTTCACTTGGCGCTTTGTTTATTTCTTTGGATGAGGCCCATTTCCTCTTATCAGGAGCTGTAAACAAACAGAATTTCCACTACTGTGCTGCAGGAAACCCTCGTGAAATTCATCAGCGACCACTACACAGCCCTCATGTGACAGTTTGGTGCGCCATTACCGAATCGTTTCTGTGTGGACCGTATTTTTCGAAGAAGATGGCTAATTCAAACCGTTATTGTCACACGCTAGAGACCTACCTCAGACCTTGGCTAAACCAGTTAATTGCAGATTATGGAGATCAAGAAGTGTGGTTCCAGCAAGACGGAGCAACATCGCACACCTCTCGGCGTTGTATGGAAATGTCGCGCCAGTTGGTTCCTGGTCATCTCTTCACTTTTGAGGAGACATCGCATGATCCTCTAGGTCGCCTGATTTATCGCTCTGTTATATTTTTCTTTGGGGAAACTTACAGGCTCTAGTGTACAAACATCGTCCCACAACACTTCAAGCACTTAAAGAGACCATTACCCAAGAAGTGGCAGCCATTCCAAGAGAAATGACACGAAGATGTATGGAGAACTTTCGGGATAGACTTCGTCAGTGTATCAACTATGGGAGGACGTCATTTAGAAGACACAATGTTTGAAACCAAATATTCCAAAAATGGCAAAGTATGTATTTTTAATAAATAAAACTAATTTCTCCGTATCATATTTAGTTTTTCTGTAACAAGCTATTAAAATGAGGGAGAGGTGTTTTTTTTTTTTTTTTTTTTTTTTTTTTTTTTTTTTTTTGCCGGACCCTGTATTTAGGAGGAATAGTGTTGTTGTTGTGGTGATATGAACTTCTGTCTGGAGACTGACTGATTTTATGACATGAGAGAGTAGCTTACATTTGTTGTCTTGCAGTGCGTCCACTGCGCATCACGTGTTGCGTTGTCACATGAGAGAACGCGTACACGTCTTGCTTGCAGGCGAAGATCTGCTGCGGTTCCGATTACAACCAGGGTCGCCCCAATGTGCGACCGAAAATTGCGGCAAGTACTTGTACTTGTAGTTACGTGGGGCAGTACGATTCTCCTGGACAGAAGTCTAGATTGTAAAACAGATTCAATGTGACGATTATGGCGGAATGTGTACCGAATGCAGCGTCACAGCCATCCGAAGGGAAAGGGCGCTAACAATTAGACCGAGACAGCGTAGAGGTGGATGTGTTGGTACGTCATACAGCCCATATTTTCCCCAAGCTGGAGGGGTAGTTGGGGGAAGGAGAAAGGTGGAGACAACGAAAACGTCACAATGTGATTCTCGAGTGCGTCCGGGAGATGAGGTCAATACTTATCCGCCATACACTCCATGTTATTTTCATCTTCTCCCATAGCTAGAAATAAATTGGGGGGGGGGGGAGGGGAGAAATTTTTTCAAGTAATACCTCCACATTGCGCTTTTCGAGTAGCTCCATGACATCCAAGTCGCTTTGGAACATAACGTAGTGCTGAATAAATGATAATTCGCTTGCCATAATAATGTGTAACATAAAATATATATATAATATATAATAATGTGTAACATATTTTTGATGTTCCTTCGGACTTGCATTTAAGTATACTTATTATTTTAGTACGTTTGTCCACGACTCCACACACACTCACTTCCATCCATTCCAAATTAGCTATTCGTTAATTTCTCAAGATATGCCATTTCAGTTTATCTCATCTTTCGATCAAATTCTGATATAAATCTATTTCTTCCCTAATTCGATTCAGCACCTCTTCATCAGTTTTTCTACCTACAAAAAATATTAAATAAATGAGATTACGTTGGGAGTATTGAAGGGAAGTGCATCCTAGAACGGTGTTTTGAACCATTGTGAAATAACCGTAAATCGACTCGGAAATGCGTGGGATATATATATATATATATATATATATATATATATAAAAATTCTCTGGAATTAAGTCGGTTCATTTGTCACGTAAACAGCGTGGATAAATTTGAAGAATAACGGCGACTTTGCTGCCACCATTAGATACCTTGCCTTTGTAATGAGACTAAAATATGAGATACGAGCTGTCATATTTCGACGATTCCCCTTGCGAAAAGTAATTATTTATTGTATTATATATGATTAATTTGCTGCCCCGAATGGCCGCGTGGTCTAGGGCGTTATGCTACGTACTGGCAGCCGTTCGCGCCGGAGCTTCCAGTCCTCCCTCGGGCATGTGCGTGTGTGTTGTCCCTAAGCTCACATACAAAATATTTAAACTGTTTGTATGTCAGTTTAAGGACTGAGGACCTTAGCTATTTGGTTCAATAGGTTTATAAACATTTGAACATTCATGACACATATGTTTTCTTCGACATTTCATACGCCAATGAGGACAGTGAATGAAGGGAAATTGCGGCCAATACCAGCAATGTGCAAAGTACGTAGATCTGCTTTATACGTGCCAGAATTAGGTAAGGAAGAAAGTAATAGGTCGATGTGCAGAGCCAATGTGCGAAAATGCGGTCTTCTGAATGCAATCCATTTTTTGTCTTACTTCAGAGATAAATCGTTTCATATAGTTTCAAACTTCATAAGAATATCATGTAATAATTTTAACAATCCGCAAAAACTGCGTTTCTTAGTTTTTAAAATATTTTAACGAATTATTTTAACAGCATTATATAAGGGAACAGTTTGCAACTTTTTTATGGCATCTACATCTGCATCTACACAAATGCTCTGCTACTCATACCGAAGTGCATGGCAGAGGGTTCATCGAATCGCTTCTATAATATTTCTCTACCGTTCCATTCTCTAATAGCCTGCGGGGAAAAGAAACATTAAAATCTTTCCGTTTAGAATCTTATTTCTCTTATTTTATTTTGATGATAATGTCTCCCTATGTAGGTGGGTGCCAACAAAATATGTTCGCATTCGGAAGAGAAATTTGGTGAAAGAAATTTCTCAAATATTCCTCACCGCAATAAATAATGCCTTTCTTTCAATGATTTCCACCGCAACTCTTGCATCATTTTCGTGATAATCGAAATAATACAAAACTAGTTGCCCTTCTCTGTACTTTCTCCACCATGATTTAGTCTTTTCCTGGTTTTCATAAATCACTTCGGGAGAATTCTGGGTTCTCTCAATCAAGCCTCGCCCTCTGTACTTCACGATCCTTCACAAACCTCGGCTCGACGACCCCGTCGTCGGACGTTAGCTCTAATCCTCTTTCTAAAGCAGATCTGGAGGCAGCCGATTACTGTCAGGCACCAGCCCTGATTCGACTCTTTCCTTTTTCGTTTCTTCGTCTATCAGCTCGTTTTACATTTGTCCTGATGTATTAACAACTCAGAATGAAGGGTATGACAAACTGTCATATTCATAGCACGTATACAACAGTTGTAAATTGTGCTGTTGTCACTTGTCTTGGTGCTGAAATGACATACGACTAAAGATACAGAATTTATCTTCGCAATTTTTTCCTACATGGTTATCGACATCATTTTCGTCTTAGATAGTTCGACGACTGGTGAGAATGTGCGTAGTAGTATCAATGCAGAATCTAAAATTTCTTTGTAGTAGTTACCGCACATAGCATGTGGCAGTGTGTTAACTAGGTCGGTATTTCGGACACAGATGTTCTTACTGGCGATCTAGCTGCATAGATGCTGGAAAGACGAAGCGAAAATGTTGCGATTTCGTTAGTAAATACGGATGATGGATCCACACGTTGGAACATGTAGAATGTTATTCACTAATGCATACGCCTCGTTCTTGACACATTAAACTGCGTTAACTGAATTGCATAGTTATGTAATGACATTACTCAGAGAAGCCATAGCCTCTGGGACAAACTAAAGGCAATGACCTAATAACTATGGAAGAAAGTGAAGTCTTGCTACATAAAACGAATCCTGGGCATCGGGGAGACAGCTCCTACGTAGACGCTTCACAAAAGAAATTTTCTTCATAGAAGATATCAGAATGCAGATGCCCCTGCCACGCACCGAGACCTACGAACGCACACGCCAAATATTGACAGAAAAGCAAACTTCTATCCGGAGTGACTTCTATTCAACTGACATCATGCTGCCAGAAGAATGGAAAGAGAAAAACTGTGAACTCTGACATGTAATAACGCGATATTTTATCCACGGCTTCCACAAATGAAGACTGTTTGTGTGAACTACGCAACCAACACTGTGAACGGTATCATGTAAAAATAAAATAAAAAGAAAGAAATGTCTGTAATACAACTGTGATATGAATTTGCACAATATGCGCATTTATGAAAACAATAAAAATACTTATGTGATCATCGTTATGGACGCCTTTATTGCATCTATTCATCTATGAAATTAAATTACATAATTTAGATATTTATTACTAGTGAGATATTCCGTTCCCCAAGATCAGAACTTAACGGAGTTATTTCAGGCGTTTGGTTACCATCCGTCGCTACACAGAGGCAGTGGCGAAGAGCGGAGCACCCATTAGTAATTTAATTTAAATAGTTTGCCAACTTAAGCATTGAGTATGTTTTCGACACGATGCTGCAAAAGTTTCATAATAAGGAATTCTCGAGTATAAAGTACAATTCCGTCCTAGCAATAGCAATGGTAATACTACCGACGACAGTACTGCTAAGGCAGAATTACTAAACACAGCTTTCCGAAATTCTTTCACCAAAGAAGACGAAGTGAACACTCCAGTATTCAATCCAAGAACAGCTGCCAGCATGCGAAACTTAGAAGTAGATGTTCCTGGAGCAGTAAAACAACTTAAGTCTCTAAACAAAAATAAATCTTCCGGGCCAGATAGTATACCAACTAGATTCCTCTCAGAGTATCCTGATGCAATAGCTCCGGACTTAGCTATCATTTACAACCGATCACTCAGCGAAAGATCCGTACCCAAAGACTGGAAAGTTGCCCAAGTGACTCCAATATTCAAGAAAGGCAATAGGAGTGATCCCCAAAATTACAGGCCTATCTCATTGACGTCGATTTGCAGTAGGATTTTGGAACATATACTTTGTTCGAATATTATGAACTACCTCGAAGAGAACGACCTATTAACCAATAGTCAGCACGGATTCAGAAAGTATCACTCTTGCGAAACACAGCTTGCCCTTTATTCATTTGAAGTGTTAAGTGCCATCGACAAGGATCTCAAATCGATTCCATATTTTTGGATTTCCGGAAGGCTTTTGACACTGTACCTCACAAGCGGCTTCTAATGAAATTGCGTGCTTGTGGAATATCTCCCCAATTGTGCGATTGGATTCACGATTTCCTATCAGAAAGGACACAATTCGTTGTAATTGACGGTAAGTCATCGAGTAAAACAGAAGTGATATCTGGCGTTCCACAGGGAAGCGTTATAGGTCCCCTACTCTTCCTCGTCTTTATAAACGATTTAGGAGATAATCTGAATAGCTCCCTTAGACTGTTCGCGGATGATGCTGTCGTTTATCGGTTAGTGAAGTCAACAGAGGATCAAAAGCAACTGCAAAGCGATTTAGACAAAACTTCTACTTGGTGCAAAAATTGGCAATTGACACTAAATAAAGAAAAGTGTGAAGTAATACACATGACCACTAAAAGAAATCCGCTGAACTTCAATTACGCGATAAATCAGTCAAACCTTAAGGTCGTAAATTCTACCAAATACCTAGGAGTTACAATTACGAACAACTTTGACTGGAGAGAACACATAGAAAATAATATGGGGAAGGCGAACCAAAGGTTACGTTTCATTGGCAGAACGCTTAGAAGATGCACCAGCTCCACCAAAGAGACTGCCTACATCACACTTGTGCATCCTCTCCTGGAGTACTGTTGCTCCTTGTGGGACCCTCACCAAGTGGGACTGACGGAAGATATTGAGAAGGTTCAGAGAAGGGCAGCTCGTTTTGTTTTATCACGTCACGGGGGGAAAGCGTCACGGAAATGTTGCACGAATTGGGGCGGAAATCATTAAAAGAAAGACGTTATTCATTGCGGCGTGATCTGCTTGCGAAGTTTCAATCACCGACTTTTAGTTCTGAATGTGAAAATATTTTGCTAGCACCCACCTACTTAGGGAGACATGACCATCCCAATAAAATAAGAGAAATCAGATCGAAAACGGAACGATTTAGATGTTCTTTCTTCCCGCGCGCTATTAGAGAATGGAACGGTAGAGAAAAGTTATGAAAGTGGTTAATGAACCCTCTGCCAGGCACTTAAATGTGATTTGCAGAGTATCTATGTAGATGTAGATGTAGCAGATGTTCGAAGTTTGCCATACCCCGTTGACATAAAAAAATAAATAACTTTTATTCTACTTACATGTGACATCTTTGACCTCTAACTATGCATAGTGTAATACTCGATACTAAAATAACAGTGGTCTGTGTCATTCCACGCAAAACGTTGCTCTCTACAACAGGTGACATTTTAATAGAGAGAGACATCAGTACCAAATGGGGAAATTATACGTAATTCAATAATGTCAGTGTATCAGTCTGTTTTCAATAAGCAGTTCCAAAAAATTTTGCTTACACCCTTCTGTTTAAATTAATTGTGAGTGCTCAAAACACACGTATACCAGGCACCTGACAGTGTTTATATTGCTCCTTAAAGTACAGATAAGGAAGCCCAATGAAAAGGTTGAAACTAAGTTGAAGATATACACGATAGTTATTTCATTACCAAAATTCACTCTGATTTACAGTCAATTTTCTGCACCAAAGCATAAGCCTATGTTTCAGTACACTTGGCGAAATGCAGAATATGTCACTGATATACGGAAAATATTATTTCAAATTTAGTTAGTGTGGCTTTTGACACTGGAATGCTTGATTGCGAAAGGGATTTTTTAAAGTAAAAACGGGGCTTTAGTGAGGTTTGCTCATTGTTTTCTTCCACTTTGCTTTAAGCACTGCATCGAAATCCCACATATGCGGTTTGAGCACTAATTAGATGTGTTCGATCCGTGTATTTTGCACAATTATATTACATTAAGCAGAGTGTTTTAGCACTGCTGATTGAAAATGTAATGATACATTAACGTCATTGAATTACCAATATCACACCATACAATAAATCAAATATAATTTTTCCCTCATCTTTCTTCATTCGCGAGACTAAGGTCCTCACTGTGTTTAGCAGTGGAACAGAAAATAGAGATTAATTAAATAAATAAGGGGAATAAAATTTTTTCGTGCATTACTCTAGAGATACGCATCTGAATGTCATGGCAGGGTGAGCGGAAAAGAAATTTCTGCTATAACAGCTAGAACAGAAAACAGTACACATTCCAAAAACAATATACTTTAGCTTAGAGGAGAGAAACACAGGGAACGTCAAACATCTTACAGATGCAACTTTATCAATAGCATACTTCATGAGTATATGACGAACAGTGATCAGATAAGCAATTGTGATAGAGGCTCACATTTTCGTCCTATTCTTAATCACTCAGTTTAGACAAACCACTTTATTGGGTTCCACGAGACAAAAAATGAAACATGAAATTGTAGCAAGTACTGTTACAAACATTTGAACATTTGAACAAAATGCATCGGAAATGTTTCGTTCGGAACTGACTATCCCAACTGTAAATGTTTATGTATCCCTATCATTGATAAGACCTAACAGAATATGAATTAAATGTTAATTTTCGTCCTGTACCTTCTTCTCTTCTACTAAAACCCTGAGGTTTATTTAAATAACAATGATAAAGGTAACTGCTACTTAGTTTCTCTTCAGTTTACGTTATCTGTCGGTGTCTATTTTATGTGACAATTTCAACTGACGCTGAACGAAATCGAAACAGGGGGCGAAATGTAAAAGTTAAAAAGTTATAAATTTAAGGAACGTAAACTGTTATTATACATGCGATGTTACTGCGAGGGTATAAAAGTTTTAGTAGCTACGAAAGTTGAATTGTGAATTTGTTTATATCTGTTTGCAACTTTCTACTTATATAAAAATAAATTTTATGTTTTGAATTTTGTCGTTGTTACGTGGGATTTATGTTATACTTGGACGTCATAGTATGATGTCCGTTCGATATCTGTGTCAATATTTCCAATAATTATATAAATTTTCAGATAGTTATAAACGTTCATATGTGCCATTGTTTCATGTAGAATAAAGGATTCGAGAGGTACCTCGCAGGATTAAATTTATTTTTATTTTAAAAAACGCTAGTCATGTTTTTGTAGGTCACCACAAAGTGTACACTACATAACTAACATTTTCTTTTCTTAAGATGTCTCACATTTGTTTATACTATTGAAAGAAAATTATGCATACATATTCCGTTGTTCACTCTTACAATGCCCGAGTATTAATCTGGAATTGTTATTTCAATTTCTGAAAATTTCCCCTTCAAACAGTATAGTCTTTCGTAAAAACAACTAGTTTTCATGCTGTCTAGAAATGTATTGTAACACACTTTCCACTCAAGACGAATATCTTCATTTTAGACCGTGCTTTGTACGCCAAGGCCGCCACGCGCAGGGGCGAGGACTTGCTGTGGTGTTTGTTTCTTGTCTCCCCCAGACTACGTATTTCCTAATTACTTTTGTTTGCTGACTCAATCTCTAAGATCAGCAATTACCTTGAAGAACAGTTTCGGCCCAAATCTCTTATCTCTTTTGGTTGTATCTGAACTTTGTGTTTCGCCTTCAGTGTTTGCGGTCTGCTTCTTATACTCTGTGTGTATGCTAATTACTATTTCCCGATGGTACAGCGATAAGACAAAGAGCGTCGTACTCAGTTTGTTTTCATTTACGTAGGCTCTAAGAGGTTGTCGGGGTCCTTCCCGTTACAAAGAGAAGTTCTTGAATAACCAATACACTCACAGATTTTATTGCACTGCCTCATCAGAATGAAACAACCACAGCGAAGAAATGTTAGTAAAAATAGTCCTACTGCTTCTTTAGCAGCATTACAGATTTTTTTTTCTGAACATTGAGCTACCTGAATAAATTTTGGATCAAACTGCCTTATATTTTAAAACTGAATTAAACAACTAACATATGTTATCGAAAAACGTATATGACATTATTGAACTTTTTTCTTTTCTTTAACGGTGCCTTAACTCCCACAGAGACGTTAGATACACAGATACTCACTTACGGTGGTCGGTAGATTGATGTGTGGGTTGTCTGCGCGTAAGGTACAGTTTATTCAGCAAAAGTCTTAAGAAAACGCTCGTAGCGAAACTAGAAAGAGACATCAAACTCAAACGACTGAAGACTCACCGTCGTTCTTTTGGGGGATCATATTAACATTTCCTAAATCTGGCTACTGACTACGAAAACTACTATTAGCGGTTTAATTACGAAAAAATAATATAAATGCTTTAGGTTACTGGAACATTTTTTCATCGAATCCCCGCCCTTCCCTCCATAGTGAATCCGCCCCTATGAACCACGTAACCACGAAAAGATCGAATTCGAGATGAGTACCAACATTTTCTCAGTTTTCCACATGTACAATTCAGAATTAATTAATTCAGTCTTCGGCCTGAACACAATAAACACACGATACTGAATACAGTGTTTATTTCCTTTTATTATTATATTTTCCTTGTTCAAGTCGAAGAGTGTTTTGGTAAAACTGTCCACGATGCTCTATCCTGTACAAGGCCGTTCATCTCTATGTAATAAAGACAACCAATATCCGTTTGAAAATGCTGACGCTATTCATCTCGTGGCCTCTCTCTGCAATTTTACCCCGGCCCCCTTCTTCCACGCAATACTAAGGTATGTCACAAATTTCTGTTATCCGCAATTCAGATTAGGACCTCGTCATTAGTTACATAAACTATCCAGCTAGTCTTCATCATTCATCTGTTGCACTAAATTTCAAAACCTTTTGTCGTCTTCTGGTCTAAACAGGTTATTGTCCACGTTTCACACCCTTACAAGGCTACACTCCAGTTAAATCTTTTCAGAAAATAGTTCCTAAAAACTAAATAAGTATTCGATGATAACAGATTTTTCTTTTCAGAAATGTTGTTTCTCCCATTTCCATTCACTACTTTATACATTATCTATTCCAGTCAACAGATGTTATTTTACTGTCCATAAAAAAACTCATTCACTCCGTTTATTGTAACGTTTTCTAATCAGTTTCCGCCAGCGTCGCCAGATTTAATTCGAATATATTCGACTGTCTATATTTGCCCTTGTTGTTGTTCATCATACATCCTCCTTTCGGGACACTGTCCATTCGTCCATTCCAGTCAGTTGTTCTTCCAGGCCCTTTACTGTCACTGAAATTTAATTCCGTTTCCAAATTTCCTTTCGCTGTCCTTCACTAGAATACTTTCGACATGACTGTGTCTCACAAGGATATCAGAGGAAATGTCATGTACTCCAGGGTCCTTGTTGCGAGTAGATTTATCTGTCAAATTCTTCTCACAGAATCTAATTCCTATCCAATCTTCATCTACTTGACTTTATAGAAAATTGCCTTCAAATTCATTTCATTGTATTTTTCTCTAAATTTTCCTTTTACCTTTTGTATCTCCCTTCTTTGTTTAGTATTAATTTTCTATTTGCATTCGAATTCTTAATATTCATACAGCTGCGTTTGTTGTATTTTCCAGCAAGCTAAATATTCCGTTAGTTGTTTATTTTTTTACAAAGTGGCATTTTTCCTTTATCCACTCCTACTTAGCCACTTTGCACTTCCTGCCATCCTCCTGCCATGAGCCCTCTGTAGTTCCTTTTGCCTGCTTCATTTGCTATATTTTTATATTTTCTCCTTCACTAGTGGTATTCTGTGTCTCCTTTGTTACCCAGAAATTTTTGTGATCCTCTACGGCCTTCACTATTTCATCTCTCAGAGCTACCCATTCATCTTTATTAATTTCACCGTTTCAGTCCGTTGGTCAGGTTCCATCTGCGTACTATTTTCATCATATTTTTTTTAAACTGTCTGCAATTAATAATTTCTGATCTGTGCAAAATCCTATAAAATTACTTCATTCCTTTTTCACAATACATATTTCACCTACTGTTTTTCGTTTTCTTCCCTTGCCTAATACCGAATTCCTCTCTCCCATCACAATAACATTTTCCTCTCTATTAACTGCCTGAATATCTTACTTTATCTCATCATACAGTTTTAAAATCTCTCTTCATTGACAAAGCTAGTTGGGATATAGACTTGCACTTCTGTGGTGGGTGCTGACTTTGTGTCTACCTTGAGTACGAACGTGCGTTCACTATGCTTACCTACACTTCTATTTTCTTATTCATTATTAGAACACCTGCCTTACCTCCTTTTGATTTTTTATTTATAATCCTGAATTCATCTGCCCTGAAATTCTGTTCGCCCAGGCACCCATTGTGAACTCCACTAATCTCAAGTATATGTAGTATATCCATTTCACTGCTCATATTTTTCCAACTTACCAACGCGTTTGAGAGATAGAACTTTCTGAGGCTCAGATCTGTAGAATGCCTGTTGTTTTCCTTGATGACCGCATCCTCTTGAATAGTTTCCACTCATAGACCCGAATAGAAGACTATTTTCCCTTCGTAATATTTCATCAAAGAAGATACCATCATCATATTTTCATACAATAGAGGTGTATGTCCTCGAAAAAAGTAACGACTATAGTTCCCCGTTGCTTTCAGCAAGTCGCAGTATCTGCATGGCGATGCTGCTTTGGCTGTCGTTACAAGGCTAGCTCTTTCAATCAAGCAGACTGTTGCCCCTGCAGCTGCTGAAAGGCTGCTACCTGGAGGGCTCTTCAGGAACCACACGTTTGTCTACACAGATACCCCTACGCTGTGATTATATCTAAGGTATGGCAATATGTATCGTTGAAGAACGCAAGCGACCTCATCTTCGTAAAGTCTTTGTTCATGGGGGTATTCAATACGTAAATACAGTACAGTATTACGTATTTAATCAGTTTGCTGATCAGAAAATAAATTTTCTTTTATGCAATAAAAAAGTAGGCAGTAATGTATGAAGATAAGGACAAATAGTTCCTTTTTTCTGCATAGCTGTCAAATATTGTTTATTTCAACAAATTTACAATAGTTACTCTTTCGCTTTATGTTTAATTGATGAAAACCTATTGCTGTTTATTGTGCCTTGTTACTACATTTTAATTTTTTAAAGGCCAGCTTAAAGAAGACAAAAATATATAAATAAAAGTAGGATTATTTACAATAATTATGCAATGGACCAGACTACACCCAGGTGTTGTTGGACTCAGTCCAGCAGCGTGCCTCGTTGGATGCTTCATTTTGCTTCTTAATGCACTAGGGAAACGTCCGACAGGACTCCAAACTACAATGTTGCTCATTGTTTGTATATCACCACAGTCAACATACTGTCACTGGAAAAGCGTCAAATGTGTATGCTGTACTTGCATATACCTTTTTTCAATGTGGTATGTATTAAGCTGCTACCACACCTCCCTACAGTTCGATGCTTCCTGTTCTCGCAGTTTGCAACTCAAAATTCCATTCTGCATCCTGTATGAATCCTGTGGAGACCACTTGGACTCCTATTTCATATGCTGAGTTTCTGTATTTGAGATATTTCCTGGGCAGTGATACGAAGTCGTAGTGAAGAAGGTTTGATTTTTTTTTTTTTTTTTTTTTTTTTTTTTGTGGGGGGGGGGGGATATTTGCAGACATAGGTTCTAAAAACCAGTCTTTCGACGGAGTTGAGGTGGGCAGATATTTGATAGTACTGGCAGTCAGTGTGTGGGTGTTGATCGGACTGTACCAATAATGATTCTCAGAGCTGCTTTCAGTTGGACGTCTACTTTGTTTACGTGGTCACTGCGGAGCCAGACTAGGGCACAGTATTCTGCTGCAGAGTCTACCAGCGCGAGGCATGCTCCTTGGAGAACTGGTGTGCTTGCGCTCCATGTACTGCCTGCCAGCTTCCTCACCAGGCCCATCCGTGTTTGTAGCTTATTATCTGAGTTGTGCTTATTATATGTCGACGTTCTGTCGAGAGTGGCAGCAAGGTATTTTATATTTGACAAAGCCAAGAGCTCCAAACTGGTCTGATCTTTACCGATTCTAGACGATTAGACATATGGTACAGGCAGACCTCTATTTTAGATGTATTTGCTCTAAGTCACCCTTTATTAAAATATTCGCATAGTAGGTGGTTGCTCTAAGTCACCATGTCTTAAAATATTCCGATAGCAAGGCTGTTAGTTAGGTTTTCTTCGGTCTTCACTCTTATATGATATTGCAAGGCCGTGTGAATACTGAAATTTCCGGCACGTCGAATTTGGTAGGTCCGCTGTGTAGATGTTGAATACCACCGGAGCAAGAACAGAGCCTTGAGGCAATCTATTATTGAGTACATATCATCTGCTCATTTTTGGACATTGTTGAGGAAGAGAGGATACAGCACCTTCATTCAGATACACTAACAAGGAAAGTACTTAGGCTCGAACAAACAGAAATACACCAAAATCGTAAAGATTGGTAATGTAAAGGTATTCAGATTATCTCCTAAATCGTTTATAAACACGAGGAAGAGTAGGGGACCTATAACGCTTCCCTGTGGAACGCCAGATATCACTTCTGTTTTACCTACACAACTTATGTTTTACTAACATAAGGACAACAAACACACCCATGCCCCAGGGAGGACTCGAACCTCCACGGTGAGCAACCGCGCGCTCCGCAGCGAGACGCTTTACACCGCTCGGCTACTACACAGCGGCGAAGAAGAATCATTCACAAGTTTTCTGGTATCTATTATAGTGCAGAAATATGAGCATAGATTAGAAACAATATAATAGATAATATGTAAGATGCGAATGATTCATCTTCTACACCAACGCCATCTACACGAAGAAGGTTTCTTCGTAACTTCACCTCAACCAGTCACACTATATTAGCAGGATTGATTACCAATCGCCGACCCATCCGACACTTCACCACACAAATAACACCACAAAACGCAACTTCAGAGGCACACTGCACCGTCACTACTGGCGTACCGGCAGGTAAAAGTACAATGAGGCATGGCACACACAGAGGTATCTAATGGGCGACTGCAGAGTTTTGCAGATGCGGGAGTATCACTAGTGCAATAAGGAACTTTTACATTATCTATCATACGATTTTGGTGTATTTCTGTTTGTTCGAGCCTAAGTACTTTGATTGTAAGTACAGGGATATACATTAAGGCTGACACCCAAACCTTCAGATGTCAGACACTCAGATCCGTACCAAACGTTGTATATCGATAGAGTATCAACAGAAACTTCTATATAATTCGTGATTTGTGCTGTCGTCCAGTAGAACGTGTATAAACTATAATAATAAGTAACAACTAACCTACGGAATAGAGCAAAAGCGTATCTGTGAGGCACAATCGCGTCACGCTTCCGTGGGTTAGTAAGTAGAGCATTAGATTGTCTTGCAGAGAGTCCTGGGTTCAATCCCCACCTAGGCCTTAAAGTTTTTCATTGTTTAAACTACAGTACGTTGGAAATTGTTAAAAGGGGCAACGTGTTCCTCATATGTAAAAGGACTGTTTCCATTTTGTAGCAATGTGTTATTGGCAGTTTACTCTTGCTTCGTTTTATTTGAAAGTAGCTAATCTGTAGGGTTTATTCGTAGTTTCACAGAATAAATGAACATAATCAGAACATATAAATTAAAAAAAAACTGCATTACACATACAGCTGTATTAATAGTAATAACAATAACAAGAAAGTAATGTTAAAAACAATAAGCGTAATTAAAGTAATAACACTGTCAGGTTTCCTACTTTCAAATAAAACGAAGCAAGAGTAAACTGCCAATAACACATTGCTACAAAATCGAAACAGTGCTTTTACATATGAGGAACAGGTACTGTAGTTTAAACAATGAAAAAAAAAAAAAGCGAGGTGGGGCTTCAGCCCAGGACCTTCTGCACCACACGCTAACGCTCTACCAACTAACCCACCGTGTCGTGGCTTCATTGTGCCTCACAGACACGCTTTTCTCTAATCCGTAGGTTAGCTGTTCCTTATTATTATAATTTACGCACGTTCTACTGAACGGCATCAAAAATCATGAATTATATAGATGTTTCGGTTGATACTCTACCGATATACAACGTTTAGTGCGGATCTGAGTGTCTGACATCTGAAGGTTTGGGTGTGAGAATCTTGAAATTTCGCCGCTTCCTACACGGAGAACATGACGAGAAATAGTAGGAGGTCGTTGACGCCCTGGTGTTACCATGACAACCCTGGCGGAAGTGTACTGAATTACGAGCGGCTGCAGCGGTGCGGGGGCGGGGAGTTCTTGCGTAGTTGGCGGCGCGGCCGCGGTGGGCGCTGTCGTCGCGGGGCGGCCGTAAGACATGTATTTTTAAAGGCCGCGACGCGACTCGAAAGCGGTTATGTATTGACTTTAGCCGTCCAGCCGAAAAGAGCGGCCCTCGCCGCACCGCGCAGCGTCTATGTATATTTGAAGCGCCGTCTGCGCGGCCGCACCTACTGCGACCGAAAAAAAGGACGCTCCGCATTGTTGTAAATTTGAATGTAAAGTACACCAGTTTTGGTTTACCACATAATTTCCGTACTGGAAAAGTTACCACCCGGAGCTTTCTTGCATAAAAATGAAATTCTGGGTTTGTGGAAACGCTTCCGTCGTTTGGGCAATGAAGTTCTCGAATTTAGCTGTCCGAAGAGCATGAAATAATGTCCCTGCTTGATCTATTTTATTGACTAACTCGCGAAACTGGCAATGCTACGCAATTCCTTAATATTCATGGCAATTTGATATACATCCTAAACTCCTTCACTTAATCTCTCTGCTCAGCACTTCCTTAGTTTATATGCCTTGCCTTTATCGTCTTATGCCGTCCTATCACGGGACGTGGCAACACACGTGGAGGAGAACATGGTGTCGTTGCAGTTCCACTTCCCTGCGAAGCGTGGAATGAAGGATCCGGCATGTTAGATTTTTGCTTCGTGCAGTGGAACAAAAAAAAAAAAAAAGTTCAAATGTTTGGGACTTAACTACGGGGTCATCAGTCCCTTAGCTTACAAACTACTTATGAACTAGCTAAGACTAAGGGACGGCACAAATATCCATGCCCGAGGGGGGATTCGAACCCCCGACCGTAGTGGCCGTGCAGACCGTGACTGGAGCACCTCAGTCCCCTCGGCCACCGCGGCCGGGTGCAGTGGAACGTGGCCATTGAGAAGTGACCTGATTTTCACGTGACAAGCAGAACTTTTGAGCTTCCATATTACAAACGGAACTCCGCATTTCGTACCTTCTTTCGTTGTAGCGTACGATTCATGAATATAATCTTTTTGAAAGCGTCAGAATATTGAAGAGATTTTGAAAAGACGTCATTTTAGATATGATTTGTTACAATAAATTACCGGAAACACCATTTTCACACCTTTAAAGGATCTCGTATTTAACCTGTGCCAGTGTTATAATTTGTACAATGTGAAAGAATATCGTTCCTTTGCTACGATATAACACACTCTATCAAAGAAGCGTCTTTGTGATGCTTTGTCATATATAAATAACATACTGAAACATGTTTTAGAAGGGTAGTATATCTAAATTAGGAACCCTCGTCCCGAGAGTAGGAATAACGTAGTTGGTAGTGTTGCGGATTGTGGTGTTTCCTAAACGTTTCTGGTTCTTTCTTATAATTCAAGTATAATATCCGATATTTGGTGTTATTTTTAAGACGATTTATTACCATAGTGGTTAGCGTCACGAGCTGCGGAGGAAAAGAGATGTAAATAACAGGTTTGTATCTTCATTCTCCCAGATATTTTTAACCATTTCGTTTAATATGGTTATTGCAACTTATTTGTTAATTTAATACAGTTATAATATTCGGTATTCGACGTTATTTATTAAAAACAAAAACTAACTTTGTCCACGAGAGAATTTGTAGAGTTTTTCGTTCTAGGCCACAGGAACAAATAAAATTCAAGGCAGTACTCTACGTCACTCGGTTTTCCCCATGGTGTTTGAATTAAGTTGCAGTTCAGTACACTGTTGGAGCAGTTCAGTTTCACAGTGCCAAGTGAACATGGCTAGCGCGTGGTTATAGAAGCAGATGCAGTGTAGGGGGAACAGTGTTTGTGGACCATACCAAAAGCAAAAATTATCACAACGAACATTGTCGAGCTGAGGCGTTGTCCCGCGTGTATAACAAGTAAAACATATGGTCAGAACCTATTATCTCCGAATATACAGAATATGTACAATGTGGAAAATGGGAATGTAAGAGCAAGATAACTGGATTTGGTGCAAATGATGTATTTCACCATTGACAGTTTAAGAATTTTGGCCAAAAGTGATTTCGCCGTAAATTTAGTTATTATTCTCAACCGCTTTCAGATACATGTACCGTGTTTGTGCTTCTTGAAGAAAAAAAAAAAATACAATTTCCGTAAGAGTATTGCATGCTACATGCAAGTATAAGAAAGCATTTCGGTTTTTTCGACGATGGCTAAGAGAGATACCGTTTAATTTTACGCACATCCATCTTTGTGAACACAATGGTCATTGCGCCAACCCGCAACGGGCGTTGGAGAGCGCTGCGGCCGCAAAGCAAATCACGATTAGCAGCACGTCACGTTCCATGGGATGTGGCGGGTCGTTCCAGAGCGTGCTGTAGCTAGGTAGACAGCACGTCTGGCCTGCGCCACGTTGGGACAGCACGTCCCGTGTGTGGACGGCTTTAGGCTTGTCTGTGTATTATCTACCTGACAACCCGAAGTTGCTCGGGTTTTTATTTATTCTAACATTCAGTTAGCCCATGAACTTCTCCCTCTGTCCTCCTACTCCCTCCTGTCTACACATCTATGCCTCCTCCTCCTCGTCCCACTAAGGGGTTGGCACACTTGTGAGAAGGCACGTTTGTGAGGAGGCGAGCTGGTAGCAGGTAGTCTACAAGGACACCAAGAACCTGTTACCCGCCCAGCAGTTACTCTCGGCTGCTATAACTGCGATGCCTTGCTGCAGATGTTGTGCAAGTCAAGGAGGTTAGAACAGGGTAAGATGCCCTTAACGCTACAGAAGTGAAGCCGGGTCGCCATATTGCGGAGCCAATAATTTCGTGTTAATAAATCACAGTTCACCTATCTGGAAGGTCTGTGTATGTTCACTATATCAAACATGTGCCAGAAATGACGTTTATTTGAATGTATGGAAGTTAATAGTGCAAGAACCACACAGTGCTTAAATATGAATCATATTTCGTTTACAAGATGGTGGACCGGCTTCCGTTGAAAGATAATATTGTCATAGTAGCGCCATCTCCCCTTATTTTAGCCTCCTTGGTGCAGGTACAACTGTTTTTCACTTACTATGCCATGATAACTATTTTACTGAGTTTAAAATTATTTCATCTTCCTGTTAATGTGCCCTTTGGCGCTTACAACTTTTTTCATTTAATTTCGTCCAGAATGTAAACACAGCAATCTTCGGCTAATTTTGAGGTACACTACTTTCCGTCGAGGTTGCAGCAGAGGTACGGAGTGACTCATGTTTCCAAATCTTTAAGCGACTTTATGTTATCTTCACGTACATTAAGTTCATTTTCAGGTTTATTTATATTTTGTATTTAATGGCATGTCAACGCCTTTGACAATTTCGTCTTCATTATAATTTTTGTGCGTTATCCAAATACGTACGAACTGGGGCTAGAAAATGCGCGGGATAGCGATTTGCACAGGTACAGATGAGGCAACATCGCCTACACCTAGTATGAAAGGGCGCTGTATCAGCAGAGCTGTCATTGACTCCAGTAGTGATTTAGAAGACGTGATTATGGCGAGAGGAAGTACGAATTCATTTTTAATGTAACAGGAATTTACTGAAATCAAAAGATCAAATGTTGATATGTTTGTAAATCTGGGGGACCAAACTACTGTGCTCATCAGTCCCTGTGTTTACAAAATGCTTGAAGTAAACTAATCGAAGGACAAAACACACACACACATATATATACACCAGTGCCCGAAGGAGGACTCGAACCTCCAGCGGAAGCGGCCTCGCAGTTCCTGACATGCCCCCTAGGACATCCCGATAGAATTTACTGGTATGCAGAGTCTCTGTTGCTACCAGAACCCTGTACTTCCACGTAATAAGGGAAGTACGAAGTCGTAGATAAGGAAACCGAAGTAATTAAAAATTTAGGAATTTACTTGAATTCTCTGGCAGCAGCAGCAGATGATCACAAAGTTATTCTTTCAGGATAATACTATAGATAGGGGTGTCAAGCCATAACGTTATTCCGTTACCGCGAAATTTTGATTTCCAGTGATGAACGCAACATAGTAAACAGAGCTAGGCATTTGGGATATTCTTTGGGAATTCATTATTCCGAGAATCGGAATGTCAAGAATATGTCGAGAATACAGAATTTCGGGCATTTCCTCTCAGGGACAGCTCTGTTGCAGACGGCCTACAGTTAATGACCGTTAAGGGCCGCGTTCGTCAGTGATGACAGGTCAGCAACATTAAATGTAGTAACCACAGAAATAAATGTGCGACTTGCGATCCACGTATATGTTAGGACGGAGCGGTGAGAGTTGTCTTTAATGGGCTATGGCAGCAGACGACATATTCGCGTGCCTATGCTTACAGGACATCGCCCGGAAGGCCTCTGCTGTTCATCTCCATATCGGCTTGACCCTAGACTATCAAGCCATGAGTCCTCCCTGGGGCATGGGTGTGTGTCTTGTCCCTGGTGTAAATTAGTTTAAGTAGTTTGTTAATCTAGGGACTGATTACCATAGCAGTTTCGTCCAGTAGGTTCACAAACAATTGAATATTTTTGAAAACACAGTAGGGATGTGGGTTTCAATATCAACACCGAAAAGACAAAATTTATGATACTCGCAATTCATACGAACATCAAAATACAGAAGTAATGAATAACGATAAACCCGTGGAAAAAGTGAATAAATTTAACTACTTAGGGATGTGGATAAGCGATAATTGGTCATCTGACATGGAAATCAAATGCGTAATAGAGAACGCCCCCAGTGTATTGATGAAATTTAAGAAAGCCTTTACCGGCACTGATTTTAACCTTAATCTCTTAGATTTACGAAGAGCGGTTTGTGGCCAGTTCTTTTGAATGGTGAGGGAAGTTCAACGTCGAAAGTGAACACTATGAACAAGTTGGAAACAGTCTAGATTTGATTATATCTAGGTGTGATTAAAATTACGAGGACCGCAAAGGACAAAAATGCTGACATCTTGAGAATGGTAAAAAGAGCCATTAACTGCTAACTACAATTGTAATAAAACAGCTTTCGTAGTTCGTGTGATATGAAATGAAAGGTATCACATTCTTCAATTGATATTCGAGGGGAAGATTGAAGGCAGGAAAGGAACTGGTATAAATGGAATGGCTCTGCAACATCAGACGGTGGACATGAATAACAACAGCGTTGGTGCCTAGATCCATACTGGAAAAAATTAAGAAGGCTGGATAAATCTGATCATGAATATCCATTAAGGGATATGTAACAGCATAAGAGGAATAAAGATATGAGACGCACTATTGGGTTGGTAACCTAAGTTGATGTAGTGTCATATCAAGATTATATGTTCTTGGTTTTTGACCTGGGGATGGTTTAAAACAACGCCAAAACTAGTTATCAAATTAAAATATAACGATATCTATAGAAAATCTTCTGTTTGAAAATTAAAAAAGAACGTTGCTCTTCACCCTGAGAATGTCAGGACGTAGCCTTTAACGAAACTAATAACAAGATGTCATGACAGCAGCATATAGTCAGTAGAGTGACAGCAGAATGCTCGGTCAGGAGGACACATTAGACGCCATCCGTGCACAATCCTAGAGTAATTCGGGGTTGCTTCGCTGACGACACTATCTGGTATTCAATAAAATGCATCTTTAACCATCAGCTGTTTATTAAATCCTTAAAATCGACTAGTTTCGGTCCAGTACCATCATCATAGACCAATAGGTATTAAAACAAGTTAGTCAGCAGTGTTAAATAAAATAAATCTGGATGAAAATAGCAGGAGTCACTTTCACTAAAATTACAAAGGTCATACTGGATTATCCTAGCAGTCAAACAAACATAAAATACGAGAATGGACTGTCACCTACACTGATATTGGGATAACTTTGTTCTATGCGTACATGAAAGACCTTTTATTTTAGCTCCCCTGTTTCCGAATAAGAGTTTAGCAGTGCATGTACTAGACCCGTCAAAGTCACGGATTTTTGGTGGTTGTCTAATTATCTGTACACTTCGATAAATGCTTCAGTACCTCTAACTACACACCTGTAATGACACATTAGAACAAACTGAAAGTGTTTTGCGGATATAAAGTTATTCAGTTACCAAATTGCACATTTTTAATCGGGCAACATATTAAAATTTAGCATCTATACCTTTCTGTCTGTTGTCTTCTAATACTCCACGCCAGACTATGTGCCATACTACTACAACCGACTAGCTACTTATTATAGCCAACCCTTTCTCTCTACTACTGCTGCTGCTACTACTAATACTACTTTTATCACTCAATCACCTCCAATTGTTGTCAAAAAGACGATTTCTTGGTCCTCCGGTATGTTTATTATAAACCGATTACTCCATTAAATAAAGTTCTGCCATAAATTTCTTTCCTCTGCTTTTAATGTCAGTTCACTCCATTAGTTAATCAATCTAACCTTTCTTCTGTAGTATCACATTTTAAAAGTCCGCCTCTGTAGTGACGCCAGCAAATGGGTTCAGAGGGCTGGCTGCTCTCTGTGGTAATATTAGTGATAATATTGATGAAGAAACTGAGCCAAGGAGTCATCGATCGACTTAAAAACAACACGATTTTACGTCCGTAAACAACCAATCTGCTTGAAGGAAAAAACGAGGAAAAAATGAAGTTTGCAGCGTCGGTGATCGCCCTGCGATAGGCGCTGGTTCGATTACCGCAGAGAACTAGGTGAACATCAATTTGATCGGTATGAATACGCAGGTTGCCTGAGTGGCTTCCATAAAAAACTTGCAAGAGACGGCCAAACATCCGATTGATTATTTCACATTTTAATTTTATTTATTTATTTATTATTTGTTTTGCTCGGAATGCTTGTCATTCATGTTCCTTACAAAAGGCTATGCTTCAAATACTTCCAGAAGAGATTTCCTAACATTTAAATTTAGATTAGTGGGTAACATAGTCTTATTAGGAAACTTATTTGTCGCTTTCACCATCGTCACTTATTTTACTGTTCAAGTTGTAAACGGATTGAAAACTTTCAAATTCTCGTTCTTTTCAATATAATCTGCATTGCCTGATGAGATTTATGTAAATAGCAGTATATTTGTTTACTCTTTATTGATGTTCATCTGATTACTAATCATGAATACATCCTTTCAACAGCTCCAAGATATCTGAGTGCTATAAAAGAACCAAAACGTTCGAAAAATTTCAAAGTTTATCCATATATACAAACTCGTATTTAAATTTTGGATAGGTGATGCTCCGCATATACGCGTAATAATGTGAAGTTCTATTTGGTGCCATGTGTTGTACCGAATAGTTTTGACTGAAGCTAATTCGCGAAACGCGAAGTCTAATTGTCTTAAAATTACAGAACGATATTTTCACAGTGCAGCGGAGTGTGCGCTGATATGTAACTTCCTGGCAGATTAAAAACTATGTACCGCAACCGGGATTCAAAACTGGTACCTTTGCCTTTCGCGGACGAGCGCTCTACAGAAAGAGCTATACTGGCACGCTTCATGGCACGGCCTTGCAGGGCTTGCCCGCGATGGCAAATTCTAATGTCAAGCGATTTTTTAAAATTTTATCTGAGGAGGTCTGCTTCTTTTGTATAACATTGTTGTCATTCGCGCGGTAGATGCAACCGATAATCCGTGTTCTAATTTTGATTTGTTCTCACATTAATGACGCTCAATGTTTGAGTATTTGTTTTGTTTCCATCTCCCGTATAAAGTAAACTGACGCGAAATGTATGCAGATATTTCCCTCTGACAATGAATCTGTTGACATACTTCTAAGAATAATCTGCTGTTAGCAAATATATAGTTTCTTATAAATAGGAGATAAAAGGTTAAGAAATACTGAACACAATTGTCGTTGTGAACCATTCATACCCGCCTGTTGTTATTCTACTGGTTTCCGTCCAATTTTTTTCCTTGTCTCGTTCTGTCCGTCTTCTTTTAGACCTTTTACCTCCGCTTTAACGGAGCGGTAGAGGCAGTGAAATCGTTAGAATAACGAGACGGGCTCCTGAAGCCTCCTTTGATAGCCCGAATGTCTTTCCGACTGTCTCTGGCACTGTGTTCTTTCGATAATGGGAAGCAACTCCTTTCATCTTGAGTGCTATTATTTTGGTTGTTAAGCCCAAATCAGAGGCACTTCGAAACGATACTTTATCAAATTAAAGTATTATAATTGCTTCATAAGCAAATCTGTTACTTTAGTTGATTAAAATAACTTTTTCTCCATTTACAATGAACTGAAAGATGGCGAATGTGTTAAGTAAAGATGTACATCCTTCTAAGAAAACAAATGAGAAATAGGTACACGAGATGCAGTGAAAAGATTATAAACGACTACATATTAATTAAATCCGAAGATAGAAATAAAAGATTCGTTACGAACGCTTCCTGTCTTTAAAGGTAAATTACTACGTACAGGGATGGAAGATACTGTAACGCATCACGTACAGAATCAATCCGTCCATAAATTCATAAACGATGGGTACAAGAATAAAATTTGCCCGCATCACAGCACAGCAAAAAGGCACCGTCTCGTGGCCGTACTGTAACGCTTGAAGACTAGTTTCTCGGATTATCTGGTAGCTTCGAAAACATTTATATAAAAGAATGTTGACATAATCGTGCATATGTAAAGTAACGCGATGCATAATGTCATCCATCACGGTATTTCACAAGTCGTGCCACTGAAGACTAGGACGTGTGCTTCCACATCAAGAGATACCTTGCTACTGTAGATGCGTCCCCAACCCCATAAGTACTCACCACAGTTGCAAATTAGAGTTGCATCGTAAGAAAACCCGAACAAGGCAAAATATTTTGATTTAAAATGATTTAGCAGCTGCAAGGTAAGTGGAAATCGTAGTGTTCTTCTTTCATATCTTTGGCCATGACACACTCGCCTTATGTTCTGTGCTAGGACCACTTTCATCCCGGCCTCCAACTTTAATTTTGTTAGCAGCATAGTTGACAGGGGTGTCAATTTCAAACTTTCTTCGCAAGCACTCGAATAAAGGCCGTCGTTACGATTAATTTACTGTAGTGAAATCAACGTACAAATAACGAAACGGTGCTTAACAGTCGAGATACTATCAACTTTTATGTCCACCTTTGTCCCGACATCCAGTGAATCTCAGTACGAGCTAAATTTACAGGATTTTCAAGCTTCACATCTTGCCAACAGACGATTTAAAAATTTCGATTTGACTTTATTCATTTCTCATCCTGTGTGCAAAGTTTCAACCGATTCGTATCAGAAGAAAGGGTAGAACAGGCGTATTTGAAAAAAAAAAAAAAAAAAGAAAAAAAAAAAACACTCGCAAGAAAACGTTTCTTGTTTATAATATCCGAACGGTGCGTATAAAAATGCATCATTTAGTTAACCATTAATTTAAAACCCACTCAGAAATTCTACAAAAGGGAATAATTGATTCGCATCATTTTCCTGGGAGCCGAATTCAGTTCACACGGAGACCTGCTAAACTTAGCTTGACTTTAAATACTCATACCTCTACAACGAAAAGTATTTACCGGACAAGGGAAGTTAGTTCTCCTTTTTTCCATTTACGTACCCTCGTGAAAAGATTGAACCGATTCGTTCAAACTGCAACGATGCACATCAGAAGCCATGCAAGGAAAACAGGTTTATGCCTGTAAAATCCGGTACAATCCGCACTGAACACTAAAACGAATAAATAAATAAATAAATACTGACCAACTGAGCATTAACTTCAGCCACAGAAAAATTGTAATATGCCCGTGCTTCAGCTTGTATTCGTCGATGAAACTTTGCTTGTATAGGGTGTTGCAGGAGGAGTAGTACATATTTTAGGAGGTCGCCGTACAGACCAATTGCAATAAAAATGACATATGTCTCCAATTTTTATTCATCACAGAGGTAAGCCTGAGTTCAATGCTTTTTCGTTTCATATGGCGGGGTGCACTTGTTGCTACGGGTTTCTATCGGCGTATTTACCGAATGTCAGCGGAAAAGTGTTGATTTTGAAGTCGTGCTTTAGTTTAAATTGATGTTTTCATTGTGATTTGCTGGCCAAGTCTAGTGTACTGTAAACATGATAGATGACCTACCAGTTGAGTTCCCTCTAAACAACAACAAACATGGCGCACTTATGTACATACGCTGAGAATGCCAATATGGTATTTGTGTATGGGTTTTCTAATGAAAACGCTGTTGCTACTCGTAGAGGATACGGCATACGATTATCTAAGCTCAGATTATGAGTTTTAAGAGTAGTTACTTCTGTGTTCAGTACACTGCGTGTCATCTTGCATCTGAAAGTGTAAATGAACGGACTGGGGATAAAATAGATGGCATTTAAATTGGTAGAATGAAATCATTCAACAAGCACACGTAGAATTTCTGCACTTATTGGTGTTCCACATAAAAGAGTATGACAGACATTACGTATCTCATCCAACACATTGGAGCAGAAGTTGAAGATAGAGGATTAGAATTTTGTCGTCGGATTCTTCAAAATGAACAAGTAATCCCATTTTTATTTCTTCAGTGATGAATCCATTATAACTCATGACGATGTGAATAACAGTTATAATTCACATCAGTGGTCGAAAGTAAACCCACAGGTCACTGGGGAGAAACGATTTCTACAAATGTGTGGTGTGGTTTGATATACAATTATTTAATTAGGCCTGTCGTGTTACGTCACACCTTATAGGACCCTATTATGTACACGTTCTTCAAAACGAGCTTCCAGCATTATTGGAAGAGATTCATTTGCCTATAGAATGCGTGTGTTCTTATAGGCTCACGCGGTTCCTGCACAATCTAGTCGCTACATGACATCTAAACCTAACATTCACCGGAAAATGGATCTAACAGCTGCATCTCTGTACTCGATAAAAAGGGATTCATTTGTATGGTTTCCAGTTTTAATTCGTGTATACTACTATTTCGGTTGGTGAAATATTTTCTACCCTCCGAGTTGTTATAAGAATAACGTTACATGACTTATTAAGTCATGACAGTGAATAAATTTTATAGATAATAATATTATACACCGAGAGTACCTAATAACATAAAAATTTTATTTACCTCCAGAATTTTAAGATAATTGCCGGTTTTTGAGGCGATCTTACAAAATCAAGCTGTAATGCTTTTAACTTGAGTATTTTCATGTAGTCACTAAGTGCTACGTTGCAATTATTATTTTATATCCATTTTTTAATAAGATGACCAACTTGCAATATATATATATATATATATATATATATATATATATATATGTATATATGACACAGTTCACCGAAACCGGTCGTCATTCAATAAATTATTAAGGTGCGATCTTGGCATTTCATTTTGAAGACTATAATAGAATTAGTTCACCAAACAGTGCATGACTGATTCATTACAAATACAGCCCTGTAAACGTATCATCCTGTCAAACGACGTACAATACATTTATATTTTAATAATAACTGGAAGATTTTATTTGATTACTAAAATAATTATTTAGTAACCAGATTTGAAAATCGATATTTGAAACAAGTAGTTTATCCGTGTTCTACAAACGAAAGCGGCAGTCGACAACAATAAAAATCACATTAGTTACTCTAGTGGCCTCTACATCTCAATAGTCCAATGGCAGCAAGACAATTCTTTCATCTTCCGCAGGTGAGTGGAAGCTGATGAAAGGATATTTCTAGCTGTTGTTCATATCGCGCCGTTGTACGAGACTGACGATCGATACCGAAGACTTCACAATCTTGGTTACAAATCGTTGCTTTCGAAGACACTATTCGGGAGGACAGCGGTTGAAATCCATATCCTGCCATCAGGAATTAGGTTTTCCTAAAACACTCCAGGTAAATAAATATTGGGATAATTCCTGTGAATGGTAATGGGCTGTTTCCTTCCCCACCATGAACAGAACAATACGAGCTTATGCACCGACATCAGTTTCATGTAGAATTTTGGAGCATATTCTCAGTTCGAATATAGTAAATTTCCTTGAAACGAAAAAGCTTCTTTCTATGAATCAGTGTGGGTTTAGGAAACATCGTTCATGTGAAACTCAGCTTACCCTTTTCTCATATGATATATTGCGAGCCATGGATGAAGGGCAACAGGCGGATTCTGTTTTTCTTGACTTCAAAAAGACGTACGACTCGGTGCCACAATGCAGACTGCTAACGAAGATACGAGCTTATGGAATAGGTTCACAGATTTGTGACTGAATGGAAGACTTCCCAAGTAATAGAACGCAATACGTTGTTCTCGACGACGAGTGTTCATCAGAGACGAGTGTATTGTCAGACGTGCCCCAGGGAAGTGTGATAGGACCGCTATTATTTTCTATCTATATAAATGATCTGATGGACAGAGTAACTTGTAATTTGCGGCTGTTTGCTGATGATGCTGTGGTGTATGGGAGGGTGTCGTCTTTAACTGACTGTAATAGCATACAGGATGACTTAGACAAAATTTCTAGTTGGTGCGAAGAATGGCAGCTAGCTCTCAATGTAGAAAAATGTAAAGTGATGCGCATGAGTAGGAAAAACAATCCCATAATTTTCGAATGCAGCATTAGTAGTGAGCTTCTTGATGCTGTCGCGTCGTTCAAATATCTAGGCGTAACATTGCAGAGCGATATGGATCGAACATGTAAGGACAGTTGTAAGGCGGACAGCCGACTTCAGTTTGTTGGGAGAATTTTGGGAAGATGTACTTCACCTGTAAAGGAGGCGGCGTATAAAACGCTTGTACGACCACGTCTTGAGTATTGCTCAAGTGTTTGGGAGCCGCAGCAGATCAGTTTAAAGGAAGACATAGAAGCAGTTCAGAGGCGAGCGCCGCCCGCGGTGGCCGAGGTGACTGAGGCGCTCCAGTCACGGTCAGCACGGCCGCTACGGTCGGGGGTTCGAATCCCCCCTCGGGCATGGATATTTGTGCCGTCCTAGTTCGTAAGTAGTTCATAAGTAGTTTGTAAGTTTAGGGACTGATGACCCCGTAGTTATGTCCCATAAGCTTAACAAACATTTGAACATTTTGAACAGAGGCGAGCAGCTAGGTTTGTTACTGGTAGATTCGACCAATGCGCGAGTGTCACGGAAATGCTCCGGCAACTCAATTGGGGATCGCTGGAGGAAAGACGACCTTCTTTTCGTGAATTTCTTTTGAGGAAATTTAGAGGGCCGGAATTTGAAGTGGAGTGTAGTACAATCTTGCTGCGGTCTACTTACATTTCGCGTAGTGTTCACAGAGACAAGATAAGAGAAATTAGGGCTCGTAGGGAGGCATATAGGCATTCTTTTTTTTTCCTCGCTCTATTTGGGAGTGGAATAGGAAAGGAGATGCCTAGTAGTGGTACAGTGAACCCTCCGCCACGCACCTTACGGTGAGTTGCGGAGTATATATGTAGATGTAGATGTAGACCGTCTGCATTGACCGCCCTACCACGGTGTCGACAAGACATTAGGCCTTAATCCTTCGGAGAGAACAGTTCCTGTAGCGGCGTCCTCGTTGGAGTGTTTGTCAGACCTTTCCCACAACAACCGTTCGTTTCCTCATAGGTGCGCCACAGCCCACAGCTTCCGGTTTCTCACCCCCACCCCCGTTCTCGGCAGCTCCTGCCTTCCGTCTTGTGAGGAGGCGACCGGTTTTCACCTGCTACTGACTGGCGGCCTTGACGGAGAGCAGGGGGCGGGGCTACCAAGACTTCCGGTTTTTGCAAGGTCACTGCGACTTGCACCCTCTTCAAAATACCACAACTAATATATGCAAATATTTGTACCCTACTATACTCTATAGGAAGAATATCAATTTAATACAAATGTTCAAATGTCTGTAAATCTATCGGACCAAACTGCGTGGTCATCAAAAATGTTCAAATGTTTGTATAGGTTATGGGACTTAACTACGGGGTCATTAGTCCCTAAACTTACAAACTACTTATGAACTAGCTAATCCTCAGGACGGCCCAAATATCCATGCCCGAGGGGGGATTCGAACCCCCGACCGTTGTGGCCGTGCAGACCGTGACTGAAGCGTCTTAGTCCCCTCGGCCACCGCGGCCGGCGCGTGGTCATCAGTCCGTAGCTTACAAAGTACTTAAACCTAGGTAAACCTAGGTAAACACACACAACCATGCCCCAGGGAGGACTCGAACCTCCGCGGCGAACCGCGCGCTCCGCAGCGAGGTGCTTTAGACCGCTCGGCTACTCCACCGAGGCGGGTTTTCGTCTCGAATATGTCAAAGACAATAATGATAAATCTGAAGCATATAATTAAAATTCCTGATGTGGCCGGGAATCAAACCCGGACCTCCATGCTTACTAGTCTGATGTCTTACCGTTAGACCACACCACTAACGATTAAGGCACTTCGGAAAGTATGGTTTGCCTCCACGTCACAAACTTTAATTCAGCTTCTGTGTTGCCACTACTGCCAAGGCTCTCCATGCAGCAGAATAGCACCTTGGCGCTGGACATATTGGAACAATCATGTTAAGGTGATATAAATATCAATTTAATACGTGGAGGGAAATCGTACTTAGACAATTCCGAGGCGTTTTAATCGATAGTGGTGCGGTGGTCTAACGGTAAAACGTCTGCCTAGTAAGCATAAAGGTCCGGGTTCTATTCCCGTCCCCATCACAAATTTTAATTCTATGCTTCAGATTTATCAGTATTGTCTATAGGTAGAGATATGCATTTCCAAAACCTTGATTACTTTGGTGAATTTTATTCTCCTGTATACTCAGCAGCTTCACTAATTCTGTGCAAAATATTTAAATGCCTAAATGGTACACTATATCCTATAAGAACGCAACTACAACAATTGAACGATACTGAAAGAAATATCGCGTCACGCATCTAGAAGTTTCGCATAGGTGCAGCACCGAACAGTGTTGTTAAATGAACCTTTAACGAATCCTGCTGCTCTCCTGTGTATCTTCTCTTTCTCCTCTATCAATCCTATGTGATACGGATTTGACACTGACGAGTAACACCACATCTGACAATAAAGTTCAGTGAATGAACTCAGTATGTTCGAACGGGCAACACAGGCGAATCACAACCCTGCACCTGCGAAGCGGCCGGTGTTGGCAACTTCCTCACACAGTAGTTCAGTTGGCCATCGGGTGTGTTCTGCGTAAGACCTTTTGGATGAAGTGCTTGTTTAGTGCTTGAGAACACGACAATGATCGAACAAAAGTTCAATTTTAGGTTTTGTTTTAAGCTTTGCAAACCACCTAAATTGACGCATGCGATGCTGGTACGAGATTATTGTTAATATGCACTGTCCATGAAGTGAGTGCACGATTGATTCGCCCGTTTTCGAGGATACCAGGAAAGTTTTTTTTTTTACAATCCCTGTAGCGGACGACCGAATAACGCCGTCAGTGACGAAAACATTGAGAAAGTGAGGACATCCAATACGAACGATCGTCGCTTTGCAAAGAAAGATATTTATCGATATTTATCGAAACGTGACGAGGCTTTTGAACACCATCCCAAAGGAAGTCTTCATGAAAAGTTTCCAGGTAGTATCGCAGAGCTCACAGAGGTACAAAATCTAAAGTCATCTAGTTATGGGAGGTGACTATTTCCAAGGATGGTAAGTATAGTTCATAGCTCATCTACGTTACTGTTACAGGACTATTCACCGAACGTAATTGTCAGAAATTGTATTCAGGTATCGGTAAAACGCGTGTTTTCAAAGTTACTTACTGAAGAGTTTTCCAATGGATTTCAGTCTTGTACGTACCTTAACCGAATTTAATTTGTCGTGATTGTTGCATTTCAAATCGCTCCTAATGCCTACTCCCATATATATTATATAAGTAAAAGCTTCCAGTTATCATTCTGCAATTTTGTACTTACACAGCAATGAATCTTTAAAAAAAAGTTCAAATGTTTGTAGAGCTTATGGGATTTAACTACGGGCTCATCAGTCTCTAAACTTACAAAGTACTTATGAACTAGCTATTACTAAGGACGGCACAAATATCCATGCCCGAGGGGGGATTCGAACCCCCGACCGTAGTGGCCATGCAGACAGTGACTGGCGCGCCGCAGACCGCTCGGACACCGTGACCGGCAATCAATCTTTCTTGCACTACATTCGCAATACGTTACATTTGTCTATACTTTGCATATCAAGGAAAACGAGCAGATAACGACTTATAAAAACAATACATTTAAATTTCCCTGCAATATTGTAAAGGAAGGATGATAAATATGTATTACCGTAATGTATGATACAGTTGCAGAACAAATAAAAATGAAGTAAAGCGATACTGAAAATCAACACATTATTAATTGATTTTTCCGTCGGTGCTTGACAGAACATGATAATAATATCAAAAAGGTTTCTAATGATGGCCTAAGAAGCCGAAAGCCAGTTAGTGACGAATAAATAAGTTTTGACGAACATCAGGAAGTTGTTCCTTTTTTATATCAACAAATTATTGATGCAAGAGAATCAATAGCAACTCTAAATGTGTAAAACCATAAGTATAACAACAGATAAGTACTAGTATTACAGACTCCTTCTTTCCACATTATTTTCAGTACGTATTCGAGTAATTCTTCTTGTTCAAATCTATGTAAAGCTATGGGACCAAACTGCAACCGCGGTTGAGTTGTCGAGCGCTCTAAAGCGCGTTGCTGCGGAGAGCACGATTGCTCGCCGTCGGAGATTTGAGTCCTCCATCAAGGTTGTGTGTTGTCCTTAGATTAGTTTCACTTATTTTAAATAGTCTGTAAGCCCAGGGACTGACAACCAGAGTAGATAAGTCCTATAGATTACCAACATGTGAATATTTGAGCTAAACTGCAGTGGTCATCACTCCCTAGACTTACCAACTACTTAAACTAACTTATGATAAGGACAACACACACGTATATATATGCGCGAGAAGGATGACTGGAACCTCCGATGGGGAGCAGGCGCGCACTCCACTCCTTGAAGCGCACGGCCTCTTCCGGCCGGCAATTCTTTAAGACTGAAAAAGCAGAAATAATATCGATATTTAACAGGGTGATAGCTGCCAGTCGTGGAGATATAAAACATGAACGCAAGAATTCTCAGGAGAATGTTCGAAAACTCAATGCAGCCATTTAACAGTAAAGAAAAGAACTAGATTTTAGGAATGATTGTTCAACTGTGGTGTTCTTAAGCCAACGGGTTGAAATGCATACAGAATACATAAACACAGATTTTATTTCTTAAACGATTTTCATAAGATAAACAAGAAGAAACAGCAGAATGTTATTTAAACAGGGTCTGTTAAGTTCGCCTGATAGTAGCAATTCGGGTTAACAGTGAAAGCATAGGATTTTAAAGAAAAATAAAATTAGAAAAAGAATTTCGTAATGGAAGAGTCAGAAAACAATACTGTGTGTTCTCCAATACCTCTTAAGGCTTGAACAGACACGGTTCGACGAGACTAAATAAAGAAAGAAAGAAAAAACGCAGCAATCTTACTGTGCAATCTTTGTTTAAAAATTACGTAGCTTTACGTAGCTTTAGGAATAAAATAAATACGAGGTGATGTATCGTTATCCAATGAAAAGAGTGTTAAAATTACGAAAAGAAAATTTCCCGTGTGTAAAGAAAGAGATGAAAGAACGGTGAGTATAAGTAGTAGTTGTAATGAATCTGTCAACAAGTAAAAGTGTAGGACTAATTAAGGCGATGAACTAAAAAGTCAATTAAATTCAACATCATCCTTCGAACAACAGCCGGAATCTTTGAAGGAAAACCAAATACAAAATATGTATGGAATGTAAGCGAAATAAATATCTTGGATTTATGTCAGTATATAAAATTACAAATGAAATAGTAAAAGTGGAACTTAAGATGCCCTAGTTCAATAATAAATCTGAATTCTGTGCTGTGAAATGGCCAACCGACACTAAGTGAAAGCTGAAATTTGTAAATGTCAGATTAAAAGAAAAAAAAGTAGACTCCTTGAAAGAACCGTATTCTGAGGGGCTTGTTGACCATCATAATTCAGCACCTGAAGTCATACTCGTTTGCAAATCGTAGGAATTTTGCGTTTGATTGATGACCGTTAGAAACTATTCTCATTGGTAGGTTGCGGAGCTACTTCAAATTATGCAGATGTAAAAATGTTATTAGTAGGTATCTACAACGTTACAAATAATATTTTGTGCACTTCATCACCCAGACTTGTGGCAAGATGAGTTTTTGTGTCCTGCTGTTAAGAAACAAAATCTAATTTGGACAATTTATTTGTAACATGGCTAATGACGCTTCATCGATGTGCCGCAATGCTTAATCGTATCTAGTTTCACTCTTTCCGACGAAAGGCGGACGTCAGTTGTCTCCAAGGATACAAATTGTAATGTACCTCTGCCATTTAATACTGAGAATTATAAATATTCCACGAAACATGTCAAGAAGTATGTCCCACCCTCATACCTGGTATTTTTACATATAGACTTGTTTGTGATTGTGAAGGGTTAGTAGTAGACACTTCTTTAGTTAGTTGCTTATTTATTTGGAGGAATATTAAAAAATTTAATAAAAGAAAATTAAATTTTGGTTGAAAATGCAATAAATGTCAATATAATAACCCAACGTCAGGAATACACAAAAAATTATGATGTCATAAAATGTAACAGTGTAAAGGATGGGAATCAGAAAATAACTTCCTTTCAATTCGTGCACAGTTTCTGTGTTCTGTTCGAAATTGTGTAAACAAGACGTATGTAATTATTGCACTAATTCAAGGCGTAGGGTTCAGATGGTGTCCTGAGATGTAGGGTTTGACGTGAAAACCCGGAAAGTATCCTTTAGCCACATGGAGAAAGATGCCTATTGGGAGATGATGAAAAATAACCACAGAAATCGACGTGGAACGATCGCCGAACCTAACCTTTGCTAATGGCATAACATCGCGTGCAGCGACTGTCATGGGCTCGACTTTAGACGACAGCGAAACCGTGACATGGTCGGACGACTGCCGATTTCAAAGGGCTGATGGTATGATTCGGTTGTGGCACGGTCCGCTCGAAGCCATGGATCTCAGTTGTCAACAAGGGACGTTTCAAGGTGGTGAGGGCTCTGTAATGGTCTGGGCTGTTTCTTCATGGAATGGACCGGGTCCTCAGCTGAAACTGAACCGATCATTGACTGAAAATGTGTTCGACACATTGGATATCAATTGCAGTTAGGGCGACCGACTTTTAATCACAGGTTCAAGGGAGATGATCAAAATCTTATCATGATTATATGTGAGAATATGGGAGATTTACTTACTGTAAACTTCAAATACATGTATTTCCTTGTAACGGATGACAATGGCTATGTAAACATGAACAATCTGACATATTTTGCTTACTCTTACACCATATTTTGGGGTAGGTTTACAAGCTGAGGGAAAGTATTAATATTACTCATTTATGGAATTAGTTTAAGAACATTATGCCAAAATGTTCAAATGTTTCAAATGTCTATGGGACTTAACTACGGGGTCATCAGTCCCTAAACTTACAAACTACTTATGAACTACTTACGAACTAGAACGGCACAAATATCCATGCCCGAGGGGGGATTCGAACCCCCGACCGTAGTGGCCGTGCAGACCGTGACTGGAGCGCCTTAGTCCCCTCGGCCGCCGATTATACCAAAACTTATTCGAAAAAGTGGATATAGTAATTGCTGCTACACAGTATATTTATTCCTTAACTGAGTTTCCTATACCAGCTAAGATATCATAACACACATTAACAGTAGGGATAAAAACAATCTAAAGAACACTTCAGTCAGTTACCTTAGTCAAAAAGCTGTCCATTATTCACAAAATTGATATTTTCAGTAAGTTCCCAGTAGCCATTTAGAGCCTATGTTTCAGACAAAGCACAGCCTCAAAAATGTTCAAATCAGATTAAATTTTTGTAAATCTATCGGACCAAACTGCGTGGTTATCAGTCCGTAGCTTACAAACTACTTAAACTAAGGTAAACTAACCTAAGGACAACACACACACACACACACCCATGTCCTAGGGAGGACTCGAACCTCCGACGGCGAGCAACAGCGCGCTCCGCAGCGAGGCGCCTTAGATCGCTCGGCTACTCCACCGCGGCTAAAAAAAATGTGTGAGAGATATTTTTATTGGTGAACTGCGTCTACTCCATAATGATTCGCTTAATAAAACTGTAGCATTTAGGTGTAAATGCCCAGGGAAGTATTGTTCTTAATTGGTTACGATAGTTAAGTAACTGCTGACATCTTAAGCGATATATCAGTGCTGGCTCTTTCGAAACGTTGAGAAATGCTGTGTTGCGAGAGTCAATTGAGAACTTTTCTATTTAAACACCAACGTCTATATAACCCGCTATCGCGAGTCGTTACTCCCGTGTGTTATCATGGCATAGAAACGTTAATTGCTGATCGCACATCCTTGATTAGGAAGTATTGATAAAGAAACTAATGAACATATCAGTGACAGCTCCATATATTCCAAAGTCCGTTGAAGCACGAATAGTAAATGAGAATAGTATCGATTATAAAAATAAAATTTTCGAAATAACGCGATGAAAGAAAGCCTATTGTTGATAGGACCCATAACCAATAACAGCGATCACTGACGAAACAGGCGGCCAATGTGGGAGACTTTAAAGTATTAAAATACTGGATAATTCGTGTGGTACGGGAATTTGGTCGCCACATTTACAGTCACTCATGAACTTCAATTTCGCAAACTATGACATCAGCGAGGCAATAGTTGAAGCAGCCCAATACTGTCGTCGGTATTCGTGTCACTTAATATTGTCTATTTATAAGGCAGCGGATACTGTGAACTTTACTCCAGGAGATCGTATTAGTGAATATCTCAAAAAGATATGTAGACTCCTCCTATTCCTTTTGTCGGTGCCATATTTTATTTTACGTGTAACACAACAGAGGTTTATGGTGGATTTGGATTGTTGACAGTGGCTATTAAACGACTGCAAATGCAGCTTGGAAGGCCTAGACGTTTTCTCTGAGAGGGACATTACTGCATACAGAACGTGGAATATTGGAGAGATTCATACATTATTAATTCAAACACGCCATTTGTATTCAGGACAAGGAGTCGTCGTCTTGTTGCAGATTCCGAGGGAGTTTATCTGTGAACGGAAGTGATGGACTATTTTAAAATAACTTCCAGTTGCAAGGAAATGAAACTTTATAATGATTCCTAATAAAGTTTTTAAATTCTCGTTCAGTCTGTGAGTTCTTTTCATAGAAAACAAAATAGTTACTTAGCTGGCAACACCGAGCTTTGTGCTGTAGTGTACTGTTGGCTCAAGTAACTGAATGGTACTTTAGGATCTGGGTGGGCACCGCGGCCACCAATTATACTTGACTGGAGGGGCTGAGACTTCAGCGAGACCGGGCCACGAAAGACATACAGACAGAAAAGAACATAAAAAATTAGAAGACTGTAACAATACAAAACTAAAATTTGCTGATAAAAGTGAAAGTGATCGTGTCATACATGCCGAATGATTATTTCCATAGTTTATTTTGGAGCACAATTTACCAATTAAATCCGATGACCAAGCAGGTCGCTTGTTCCATAAGATGTTACCAGGTAGGAGTATAGCACATAATTTCAGCTGTATACATTTTGTTTATATATAAAAAAAAACTTAAACTGGCATGGCTTCAAATAAGAACTATGTAATGAACATTTTGGGTTACTGGAAGTGTCTTACTCCAGATTTTTTGAAGAACCTCCCGATGTTTTAAACTAGATCTCCAGATTTTTTGCGTAATGAAGGTTGGCAAGTGTGCTTGTGTTTCCAGAATGAAACTTTTCACTATGCAGCGGAGTGTGCGTTGATATGAAACATCCTGGCAGATTAAAATTGTGTGCCAGAACGGGTACTCGAACCTAGGACCTTTCCGTTTCACGGGCAAGTGCTCTACCGACTGAGCTACCCCGACACGACTCACGATGCCGCATCACTACTTTACTTCCGCTAGTACCTCGCCTCTTACTTTCCAAACTTCACAATTTTAATCTGCCAGGAAGTTTCATATCAGCGCACACTCCGCTGCAGAGTGAAAAGTTTCATTCTGGAAACATCCCTTAGGCTGTGGCTAAACCATGTCTCCACCATATCCTTTCTTCCAGGAGTGCTAGTCTTGTAAGAATCGCAGGAGAGTTTCTGTGAAGTTCGGAAAGTAGGAGGCGAGGTACTTGCGGAAGTAAAGTTATGAGGCGGCATCGTGAGTCATGTCGGGGTAGCTCAGTCGGATTCAAACAAAGAATGTTTGTTTTTGCTGGTTTTTAACGTTTTTTTATTTTTATTCCTGGTTTCTTTAAATGAAATTGCCAAATTTTATAAAAAAAAAAAAAAAAACAAATAAAAAAATAAATAAATAAAAGGAGGAGGAGGAGGAGGAGGAAGAAGAAGTAGTTCCTTTGTGTATTTAGTAACTATGGACTGTGGGTGGTGCTGGTCGGCCTCCCTGACCAGCCCCCTCCTGTCCCTATCCAGAAGTTCTGTTTTCTTCAGGTTACTACCGTACATCTGTCTGTACTAGTTTACATACTTAACGGCGGTACTTTCATTTCAAACAAAGGATGTTTGGTTTTGCTGGTTTTTAATTTTTTTTTTAATTTTTATTCCTGGTTTCTTTAAATGAAGGAAAAAAAGTCGGTAGAGCACTTGCCCGCGAAAGGCAAAGGTCCCAGGTTTATTCCCGGTTCAAATCAATTGTTCAAATGTTTGTAGAACTTTTGGGACTTAACTACGGGGTCATCATCAGTCCCTAAGCTTACAAACTACTTATGAACTAGCTAAAACTAAGGACGACACAAATATCCATGTCCGAGGGGGGATTCGAACCCCCGACCGTAGTGGCCGTGCAGACCGTGACTGGAGCGCCTCAATCCCCTCGGCCACCGCGGCCGGCTCGTTTGTTCCATAAGATGTTAGCAGGTAGCTGTATAACATAAAAATTCAGCTGTATACATTTTTGTTTATATATAAAAAATTTAAACTGACATGGCTTCAAATAAGAACTATGTAATGAACATTTTGTGTTATTGCAAGTGCCTTACTCCAGATTTTTTTTTTTTTTTTTTTTTTTTTTTTTTTTTTTTTTTTTTTTTAATATCGTCCCGATGTAATAAACTAGATCAATATGTTCAAATGTCTGTATAGTCTATGGGACTTAACTACAGGGTCATCAGTCCTTAACTTACAAATTACTTATGAACTACTTACGAACTAGGACGCCACAAATACCCATGCCCGAGGGGGATTGGAACCCCCGACCCTAGCGGCCGTGCAGACCGTGACTGGAGCGACTTAGTCCCCTCGGCCACCGCGGCCGGCAATAAACTAGATCTCCCGAATTTTACGTAATGAAGGTTGGCAAGTATGCTTGTGTTTACTTCTTATAATGTTTGCTCCCCAGATTTCGATTGATACATCTCTATTTACAGCTCATTTTAAATGTTTCTTTTCCGATCTGCAGTTTGTCTGTGGGCCACCACTGCTTGATTGTCTTGAGCAATAGACCGCTGTAGAACTCAGGGAACTTCCAACGACTTTTGAAACTACACTCCTCAAGTTGGTGTTCTTGGGCGGACCAAAGGAGCTCCGGCAGAGTTTGGTGAGCTATCCCGTGCCCTCTATCGCCCCAGTGCAGGAGGTCCTCCCCAGAACTGCCGGCGACAGGTGCGCCTCCACAGAAGCGGCCGCTTCGCGCGGTCTTGACCTCCTCTCGGCGCGCCGGATTGCCGCGTGTTTACCGCCGCGGCTCATTACTGCGGGGGCGCTGTTGACGCGCCAATTAGCGGAACGCACCCCCCACCCCCACCCCCCACAAGACGCCGCCGCCGCACCAATTAAGGCGCGCGGCCGCGGTGACGTCACGGCGGTGACGTGTGCCACTGTGCAGCCACTGTGGGCCCGCGGGCCGTGCTGCTGCAGCGGGAAATCGAGCGCGGCTTTTAATCGCCAGCCACCTCCCCGCGCGAGCGCCTCAACGACAAATAAAACGCCCGCTTCTGGAATCGAAACCGGGATTTTACGGCGGGCGAGTGCGTAGCTGCACGCAACGCTGTGCGCCTTCTCCTCTTCTACATCTACATCTACATCTACATAGATATTCTGAAAATCACGTTAAAGTGCCTGGCAGAGGGTTCATTAACCACTCTCATAACTTTTCTCTACCGTTCCATTTTCTAACAGCGCGCGGGAAGAAAGAACACCTAAATCGTTCCGTTTTCGATCTGATTTCTCTTATTTTATTGGGATGGTCATGTCTCCCTAAGGAGGTGAGTGCTAGCAAAATATTTTCACATTCAGACGTAAAAGTCGGTGATTGAAACTTCGCAAACAGATCACGCCGCAATGAATAACGTCTTTCTTTTAATGATTTCCACCCCAATTCTTGCAAAATTTGCGTGACGCTCCCCCCCCCCTTAACGTGATAAAACAAAACGAGCTGCCCTTCTCTGAACCTTCTCAATGTCTTCCGTCAGTCCCACCTGGTGAGGGTCCCACAAGGGCCAACAGTACTCCAGGAGAGGACGCACAAGTGTGATGTAGGCAGTCTCTTTGGTGGAGCTGGTGCATCTTCGAAGCGTTCTGCCGATGAAACGTAACCTTTGGTTCGCCTTCCCCACAATATTTTCTATATGTTATCTCTCTTCTTTCAACGAAGCACACACCTTAAATGAGCATGACTCTACATTATTTTCGTTTTAATGAAAATTCTTCTGATATTTAACCTATTTTACTTCTCGACATCCCCGTAGCATTTTAGGCGTAGTGGCCAATTTCATGTAATTCTGCAAATTAAATACTCATTCCGTTATTATTATTATATCTCAATACACATAAAATTGCGATGTTTGTGCCTATATTTCACTCTGCAGCCAAAATTACACATCGCGAAACGACCGAGCGGGGTGGCGCAGTGGTAACACACTGGACTGGCATTCGGGAGGATGGTGGTTCAAATCCACCTCCGGCCATCCAGATTTAGGTTTTCCTTGATTTCCCTAAATCACTCCAGGCAAATGCTGGGATCCTTCCTTTCAAAGGGCACGGCAGATTTCCTTCCTCATCCTTACCCAAAAACTCACAGCGTAAGCTCCGTCTCTAATGACCACGCTGTGGACGGGACGTTAAACCCTGAGCTTCCTTCCTTCTCCTTCGCAAAACGAATAGTTTTTGTATGAGATAATAGGTATCAGTCTCCCATTGTGCACTATGGTGACAGAGAGTAGATAACGATAATGCGGTGGAAGAAATGGGAGTTGAAAGTTACCGACTTATGCAAAATTCTACGAGTGGGTGTCAATATTTTGCTCTTTAGCCAAAACTACACATTGGAGACAAGCGATCTCTCTGTGTTCTTGTAGTACAAAGTCTCCCGTCGTACACCGTAGTAGTTCCGTTTCGATAGCTATAACAGGGTGGAAGATTAGTGATTGAAAGTCGTCAGCTTATATAAAATTCAGTCTGAAGTCAAGCCATGACTTTGCACACTATAATAGCAAAGAGGTTATATAGAGCGAAACGTGATGCACATTCTTCAGTTGTTTTTCTGCAACAAGCGTACGAATATACAAAAATAAGTGCATATTGCAGTTTGAAAAGTAAAACTACCAAGAAAGATGCTAAAGCTCAAGAAAGGAATTTTGCGTTCTCTACCCGTTTCTGAAACTATACGGCGCAGAAAAGTAAATCTTCAGATGATAGAAACTTGAAATTTGTAGACGTTGTTTATCTTACACTATAATCATCACCGATTTTTCTATATTCCCGTCCTTAAGGGGTTGAAATAGGGGATGGCCGTTTTTTTGAAAATACGCTGCTATCAGGCAATTTCGGAGAAAGAAATACAGAACTTGGGATTTAGATTTTTGATTGGAATTTTAAAAATACGAGTTTAGATATTTTTGGAAATTCAACACATTAAGCGGGTGAAGTTAGGGAAAATGTTTTAATGGTTCTCTAAGACTATTTTGATGCTAGAAATATGTTTCGTGATGTTTTGAATTCTGTCATCAATGGTGCAATAGGGGGTGGCAAGTTGTATCAAAATATTTCATTAGGAGAGCATTTTTAAAGTTAAATCTATGAAAATTTAAATTTAGAAGTAGAAACCACCAATGCAGACCATCCAGTCTACGCGTGTGAAGCATCGGGAATTAAGCTAGTTATGTACATAGCTATTTAGCGTCATCAGTAAATACAGTCCACGCACTATAAATATCCAAAAATACATGAATTTGTTTACTCTCACATTTCAATACATGCACCATCAAGCGATAAATACATTTAAATAAGCATTGATATTTTTGTAAATCAACCGACTTTCAGATATGAAATCCCAAAGACAAAATCGCAGTATTAAAAACATTTTCTGTATTATTGTATAGTGATCTGCTTCAGCAGTACAATGTTGCCATTATCAAATGATCAGGAACTAACGACATAGTCGTGAAGCATATATTTAATTTTTTTTCTTATATAAACATTGGTTTCTGATGGCATTTCTGTGGAGTACGTCCTTTTAGTCAAGACAGGAAGAGGATAGAGGCTTTTGAAATGTGGTGATACAGAAGAATGCTGAATATTACGCGGATCGATCACGTAACTAATGACGAGGTACTGAACAGAATTGGGGAGAAAAGGAATTTCTGACATACCTTGACTAAAATAACGTATCGATTGATAGGACACTTCATAGACATCCAGGAATCATGAATTTACTAGTGGAGAGAAGAGTGTTGGGTAAAAATGGTAGAGGGAGACCAAGAGACGAATACTGACGGACTGAAGCCTGCAACACAACAGAAACAATCTATAGCGCAATCTTTTTAATTATTTTCTACTTGTTTCGTTCCATGTGTGATCATCTTGAGGACTTGTAGCTACACAGTTACCGCGGAACAGACCAATGGCTTCTTGCAGATGTCCGCACCATATCTGGATGTGCATGTCGTGAAGATGCTCCACCTATGGATTAAAATTAGTGAAAAATAAATAAAAACCACTCTTGACTGTTTTTACATTAAAAAATAATAATAAAAGAGCGCTGTTTTCTCAAAAGAAAGGAAAATGTTTCCAGAGATACATATTTTAAATTACACAGAAAAGTAAAGAATGCACATATTTGCATATTACTTGATACACAACTATTATTCACAATACCTTGATCGGCTGAAGATGTTTATATTAATATTTAAAGTGAGAATATTCATGTACACAGGTGAACACATGTAATCTCCAGCGTTTGCAAGGTTTCTTCCTCTGTAATCATTCCATTTCAGATATTATTTACCCGATTGCTCAACTACCACTTAGTTGTTTAATAGAAATCTTCATTTTGCATTCATGTACCTTTCATTGCATATGAAAGTAAGCTGACACACATTGTTCGTCTGACTAATTGACCACCATTTTTATCTAAACAGCCTTGTTTGAAATAAAACAAATCATCTATAGTCTAGGATCTATATTCCTATTAAACATGTTGTGTAAAATCTTCTTTACTATAAACAACTACGCTGGTGGACGCTGTTACCTATTCACTGAAAGTATCACCATTGTCGATTGCTTCAAGACTGACGAAACATAGCTTCACTTGCCGCTACCAAACAGTAAATCATTGCATTACCAGTAGAAGGCGCTATCGCTACCTTAGAAGAATTTAACAGTTAACAGCCACGTACGTATAGAAAGCGACCAACAGGTAGCGCCACATTTGAATCTATACATAACGTGACTGCTAAAAAATAGTTCACAAGTTCGTTATTTAACGGTGGTATTGCAACCACGAACAGATTTTTTTTTCAATTAGCTGTTACTGTAATTACAGATACAGACGCCACTTGTCAGAGAATTCAAAATGTGTGCAAACTTCATCCAAAGGCAAACGTAATCAGATGATGTAGACAATTACAAGTTTGGCAACATAATATTGCGGGCAACGATACTTTGCAGTTGGTTGGGATGTTTTATGAGTGTTAGATACCGTTAGTAATCGATCCTCTCTGAGTTTCTCAACATTTTAACTGTTGTTTCGGGTGTGGAAGCTGTCAGCTTCGCTGACTGACTGTGGTGGGCGTGCCGAAACACGCTCTGCGGCTGGTCTTCCTTTGGTGTTATACAATTGAGCTCTTAATACGTGGACACTTTACATTTAGCGACGTTGTTGTAGTGGGTGACTTGTAGATACGCAGTGACTCTTTAGTGAACAAGTTCTGAGTACAGTTTCCAACTTTTCTTTTTCTAACATGTTTCTAATTATTTTTCACTTTTTCCTTTACTAACGTAAAAAGATATCCATTTAATACGAAGTACGACTCTCATGAAATTGATACGGCATAGTGTTTACAAAATTAATACGAAGCGTAGATTTATCCGAAAACGCACTTGTATTTGTTTTAAAACTTCTAGAGAAATTGCAACCGTTTTCAGTAAACCATTTCAACAAATTTTGTCTTCTGAATTGACAGATAGCAGTGGAAGTGCTCGTCTTGTATTTCTGTTTCAGAAATATGGATCATTTAAAGTTACCTAATGTCATTAAATACATTATTTTTGTACTGCTTCAGAAACTGGTCTTTTCTTTGTCAAATTGATGTAGAAGATTGGTGAGGCGCACGATACACCCTAATTCATTTTACCGCCTGGCGGTATATTTCTTTGATACTTAGTGAGCGCTATTTGAAGAAATTTCATATTTTTTATAGTTTTGTCCGGTTCAATATTCTTCTATGCAGAAGATACATACATTTTTATCAATAAGAGTTACTGAAGATTACGCACTGCCACACCAACCCGAACTATCTTTCAAGATTTGGCTTGGACTGTAAATCTACTATTTAAATATTTAAAAAATTAGCATAAAGGTTTTGGTTCACAAGTCAATCAAACGTCAAGAGTCATCAAGTTTTATTTCATTATAATCAACGCCATTAAAATTTGTAACAACATGTCTCCTTAACGTGATGATGTCGGGTGTCAGTAACTTTAGAAGTAATTTTCGCAAATTCAACAGATAAACAACTTTTGTCTTACTTGCATAGATTACTGTTGCCACTGATGTTGTTTAATAAAAGAATAAATATCGTTTCCTTCCACTTATAAGTCTCTTGCGATTACTAAAGTTCTCATGAGAAAACTACAAATAATGCTGTTGAAAACGAACTGATTTCATTGTAGAATTGTCTATAATCCATGTGTAAAAACCTTGAGTACCTACATGATATTTTTAATGCTTCTTGTGTCTTACTGTTAAGTGGAATTAACATATTGTTCTTGCATTATGACGTATATTGTAACTAGAAAGGATAATAAAAGTAGCTTAACTATTAAACTTATATTTGGCACGGTGTAAAGTTCATTGTTGTATTAATTATTAATGTTAGATATTGCCGTTAAAGTCATATAATTAATCATCTTGAAGTAGATCGTCTTGTCTGTTTGTTTAACAAATTGATATTTTTAATTGGTTATTCTGCCTTCAGCAAAACAATGTGTTTCTTTTTCTTGTCACCTACACATTTTTCGCCGCAGTTGCAGCACTTTCAGTGGAATCTTTATCGGTTTCTATTGAACAACAGAAAGTAATGTCACAGTATCTACATCATACTTACAAAGCAGGAAACACGAAAGCTTTGATACTTATTTAGATGTACACTTTGAATTGCATTTTCAAGATTTCTTTTTTAATACTTTCTTGGATTGGAGTGGCTCCTTTTCCCAGTTTACCATCTGCAACGTCATGTGTAGCTATCTAAGACTAAAAGCTTATACGCTAATCAAAAATATATTGGTGCATAAAATTTTGATTTATAACAGTCTCAGATACATTTGCAGATAAAAAACTAGAAAAACCCTATCTGTTAAAAAAATCTTCAGTATATAAATCGAGGCATACCTGTAGACCAATATGGATTCTTGATTTTTTTAAATTTTTAAATATAATTATCCTAATGTAAAAACATTTTCTGTTGCACAAAAAAAAATGAATAGACAGCCCACAGAAGATGCTGCAACTATAACGGAACATACCGGGGTGATAAGTAGAGGAAACACAATGTTTAGCTGACGTTAGTACAACCCATTTAAGAAATAACAATCTAATAATTACTTTAGATTACAATAGTGAGTCCTACAGAAATAAAATGGCCGAGAAATTGGCGAAAAATCTTAAATTATACGAATATTATAAATTTGTATTGTTTCCTAAAAGGAATTAAAAATTAATCACACCATTTTAGACACTCGGTACTTGTAATAAACATCACATGAAAGTCAGTATTTTTTTAACTATTTACTGTATATGTTCTTAATGTATTAATTGTTACATATTATTATATGTCTTGATTTCGCCTCTGTACCAAGCATTTATCTATATAAATACATTTACATTTACGACAAGTTTCTCGGTGCGGATATTTTGCACATCAAGTGCACAAATTCGTGTTCCGTAAATTAAAACATCTTTTTCTTGTATTCTGGTCTAGAGGAAGGCTTTCCATACCCCATACTTTAACAACGGTACACAGAAATGCGTTAGTAATGTTCTGATGGTTACATTCCAACAAATCTCTTATAAAAATTGTATTGATAAATTTAAGGAAGATATTTTAAACTTCACTAAAATTTAATATTATCAGACAACATACCAGTTACTATTTTTGAAACACATCTGTTTCAAATTGCAAAATATTATTTGTAAACTACATGTGAAAAACTTTGCTCAAACAGAACGTTGAAACCTTTGTTACACAACGATCTAGACAAGTAATACTGATCATTTGCTTCTGTATTGACGATCAGTACTTTTGGTTTCAAAACATTGCACCAAGATCTCACGCACCCTATAACCGGTTGTTTAAATTGTAAATTCCCATAATAACCTATATTATTTCCCTACTTCAACTTGTCGGTGCGACCAATTTCACATGCTTTCAATAACAGCAGTTTAATTTTCGTTAATATCGTCTCTCAGAGAGATACATTAAAGTATAAATAAAATAAATAATATGTACTCTTTTGTATGTCATTAACAATGTAATGTTTTCAAAACCGTACTTGAAGCATTGCTTTGCCACTTTAACTAAGGCTTTGCCTGGTCGAAATTTTCCAGTATGAAATATCGGGCACACGATTCGCAAAGGTGTTCACACTCTTGTATCTTTTTCGCTCCCTTTCATTTCTGCGATCAATTGAACATTCTTACAGTAGTCGAGGCTGGGTTATCTCTGTGAATTTGACCCATTCCACCCCTCCCCGCATCTCTTTATTACCAAATTGGCAATTTCCTGGTGCTTCAGGATGCGTCTTGTTAACCGAGCCCTTCTTTTAAAGGAGTGGGATCAGAATGATATTTTTTGCACAGTTTGGTTGCAATACTTCTGCGTACTCATGCATTATCACCACGTTTCTGGTAACACCACCTTTCCAAAGCTTACAATCTTCCTCTTGTTTATCGTTCAAGTTTCACTTCCATGCAGAGCAACACTACCGTTCAGGAAAGACGTCCTAAAAAATTACATTAGCTGTTAAATACTTGGCTTCTCTACGTATTGCCGATCAACTTAAAATATTGTCCATACTTTAGCCATCGTCAGTAATTTTACAACAGAACTTTCAGAGTTTAATCAAATTCTAGCCATAGATGAATTAAACCTTTACCGTTCAATCAGTTTTGTTGACGTTTACCTCGTTATATTTTAAGACACTATTTATTCCGTTCAGACTTGTTTTCAAAAGTCTTTACCGTCTTTGAGAAAATTAGCAAAACTTAAAATGCTTACGTCTTCTCCTTGGAATAGGTACTAAACTTACTGTATTTCCTTATTATCTCCTTGTTCCCCTCTTCAACTCTGGGTACGGTTGTCTTATTTCTGTACAGGTTGATTATTGATTTCGGTCCCTGTATTTTATTCCTAAGAACTTAAAAATCCAAAGACATATCGCCCCATATTTTTTTAATATTTTAAGATGCGAGTCGTAATTTGAAATTCAAGTTTTTTTACATTGGTGTGTGTAATTTTCAGGTACTGTCTCTACCGTGCATGCTCCGGCTTCAACCCACAGGAAACCATCAAAACACTCGAAAGCGGTATGGAAGCAATATCGGCAAGTGTAAAACTTGTGTAAAACTTGGGCAGCAACCTTGAATCTGGCAGACTCAGCTGTCCTCCATACCAACCAATCATAGGTTAGGAGAAAACGTACGTTAAAATATTTTCGAGACGTAATTTTTTGCTATAGTGTCTATTTAATTTTTTTATATATATTTTGTGTGTTAAAAACCATACAGCAGATATATAACAAATCGACATCGTGTATAACCGAAATGAAATAATTCAAAATATGCAGGACAGATAATTGCAGACCTATACTTGATTCTTTATTTTAAAAACTGGATTTTATTCAGTTCATAGTACCGACCACCTTTATTCTACCTCTCATCGTCCTCCCATGCTGGGGTCAAAAATTATGATACTAGCGTTAGGAAGTAAAGAACATTTACCTTTTTGAAAAATATGTGCGTCATCTCTAGCAGACAGAAACACAGGACGTTTTCTTTTTTATTCGATGTATCAAAACTATTACCACAACCATCTACTACGCCATTGTTCTTTCGTTAACGTTCGCACCCCTGCGAATATTCAAATAGTGCTTCGATTTAGCTATGACTTTTTTTACACTCCAAATAGTGACGACAATCACTGAAACTGAATTTAGCTTAGTAACACATTATTGTGCCTCGTAGTTTACTGAATCTGTAAGCTAGTCGGCAGTACTTTTCAGATTTATCTCTGCCATTACCCTTCTGTCGGAATAAGTAGTTGTCGATGTGTGAAGAAACTGAATTCGACCTATGAATGTCGTCACAATTTGTTTTATACTGTGCTCTATTTTCATATAATAGATGATCCATGACGTAATGGTTTGCAGAACGTCAAGTGATCTCTAATATATTCAATTGTGCCTCTGCCTAGCCTTTATGTGTAGACTGATCGATTTCAACGCATTGCCCGTACAGTAACATGATAAATTCCTCAGCGAGGGAAAGCCTTTTGCGTTATTTTATAAACTCAAAAAAAATTTCGGATGGATGCTTCGTTTTGATGTTTATAAAGCAACGTAAAGTATATAATAGAAGGTGATTTTAAAGTGAGTTCTATACCAAAACCGCACGCGCATATCTATACATATGGACGTTATTATATGTTGCGGCTACAGATTTAAAGGTAAGAGACCTGTTACACTATAATCCATTATGACTGCTTTTTGCCTGGCGTTTATTTCTCGCTTTCAGCATGAAGCTGTTAATAAATTTAAACAAGCAGAGCTCATAAGCTTAGCATACAACATTCAACAAAAATTGAATATTATGAACAGCTTTATTAGGAGAAGTATTAATTAAAGTTTCAAATGTTCATTGGTCACTTTTTTTCTTAACCACAATAAGACCGTTGAATGAACAGTAATATATTCGCACGATGTGTTAGTTCTATTATCTCCTGTTTTTAAACGAAAGCTCCTCAAATATATACAAAGGCTGTATTACTTTAAAATAGTGTTTTGCAAAATTTACGAATTAATAATTCGTACAGTAAAATTTTACCAGTTGAAAGAATCCATAAACATTTCGGATCTAAAAGTATAATTGACACAGCAGCATATAATCATATGTCACTATTCCTCAGCTGCTAGGGGCTGGATGATTTATAAAAAAGGGGAAAAAATGTGAACGACTGCAAATACCTTATTCGGTATCTAGAAAAATTATCACCTTTAATTTTTCAATGTTGAAAACGTCCAATGAATAATTACCACCCATTTAAAAAATAACATTGCAAAGATTATGGGTTGTTAAGTTCCCATGGAACCTAAAAAGGTTACAAAATGTCACAATGAGCCGTTTTCAACCGAACAGCGATCACGTCTTCAAGCGTTTCATTGTGATGACTCCTTCTAGTTTCGCTTCGAGCGTTTTCTTAAGACAGTTGCTGAATAGAATGTACCCTACGCGCAGACAACCAGCATATCAATATACTGACCCGTGTTTGATAAGTAGACCCCTATCTGCTGTTCACACTGTTTACTTATTTTCGTAAATGATAGCGATAATATCCCTTAGAGTAGATGTTGATATATTTGCGAAATTTCACTCACCAACTTACTTTTCCGAAGAGGAAAATATTTTGTTTTGCTCCCTCTTAGATAGGGAAAAATGGTTATCTACCAAAATAAGAGAAATCAGACCGTCTTCTGTTTTCGCACGCGCTATTCACGAGTGCGTGAGATGTAGTCCGCAAACGGTTTAAAGTTGATGTGATTTTAAGGGTTCTAAATTGCTCGTTTATCAGTCCCACTGTTTAAGGAAGTCTCACCCACACCTCTCGTGTAAAGTTTAGTCACTTAAATTTAGATTTAATAAACTGCTCACACAGCATAGTCCTGTATCCTCACTTATAATCTTTTTTTTTACTGATTTCACAATGCCCCGTCTACAGCGTGGTCATTGGAGGCGGAAGTGCCCTTTCAAAGGAACCATCCCGGCATCTGCCTACGTTGATTATGCGAACTGGATGGTCGTAGCTGCATTCGAACCACCGTCCTCCCGAAAGCGAATTCAGTGTGTTACCACTTCGCCACGCTGCTCGGTTGGAGAAGAAGGAAGAGTTAAGACAGTAAAATAGTTACTTCGTTTTAAATATGTAGTACATTTGTGGAAAACATGTAACAGAATGAATTTAATGCGCTTATTGTAATTAAGAGTTGCTCTAGTAGAAGCATTCTGTTACAGTTCTTACAACGTTCGATATTTGGTTCCAATATGGTTTAATATCGGTATACAAAACGCGTTATTATTTCCGCACAAAAAATTTAGCAATTCGGAAACTGTTTGCCCTGTACCAGACGCTTTGCTATTACATTAACAAGTCACACATTCGTGAATGAAATCTTAGTATCTTAAAAATAAAACTTTGGAAAAAAACTAGTATAAGTGAATAATCCCCATTTGCTCTTTCCAGTAAGCTCCTTTATGCTAGTTGAACAGTTTAATTTTCAGCTTCTGTCTTCCATACATAGTTATATAAAGAATTTTGTAACTTAATGGTAATTTAGTACAATATTCAATAACCTTTTCGTGAAAGTACGTTACTTACGGTAAGTACATAATTATTTTAAGTAGTCATAACAGAACATAGATTATATTATTTAATGTTTTGTTGTTCAACAATATGGATTATGTTACCAGAGACTGATCTGTCCATAAAACCATATTCTACTTTCTTTCGTCCGGACTTTTTTTTTTTTTTAGGCCAATATCAATGCACGTCCAATGTTTATTGCTTGTCAGACAATGGCCTAGGGTAGATTTCGTAGCGCTGGTGGACATTGTAGAGAACGAAGCATCTCCTGGACTTCACTACAGTTTCAGTGTTGTATGCTCCGTCTTTGAGGCCTCATTCAATTCCGTGTATTTGTTTGGACTGTTGCTACGCCCGTGCGGATGCGATTCATTGTTCTCAGAAACAAAACTTGATGTATTGCCGCTGAGCACCCCTTCGGGAGCTCATTTAGCTCAGTAGTAGGGAATCTCATGCGAAATCTAAATCTGCCAGGTCCGTATAAAGCTCAGTGTAGGAGATGGTGCTCATCGAAAGACTGTTTAAACTTTTCTGTACACAGTGACATAATTGCCGAATTACGAACCTCCTAATGATAATTAAATGAGCGATAGTAAATTGCCATCATCGCGGAAACAGAGCAATATTTGTAGACTCACTACTACAATAAAAAATTTTCTCCCTCTACTTAGGCTAGTGTTTCAATATTCTCTTTATGTTGAACGGCACTCTTAAATTGTAAGTGTAGTTAGGGACTTCTGTAGTATAATAATTACTAAGAGGTGAATATTGTGCTGTATGTTCTATACGATTGGTGAAAAACATGCGCCTTATTTGTTCGAACGTATGAGCAACTGAAAAAGGGTTGAAAACTTGAAACCTGCTTTCATTTAAAGTTATGGGACAGGTATGCAGGAAAATCATCTACATTGTGGCAAAAATTTTGCGTTCAAAGAATGGGCTATACGTTTGAATTACAGTTACTCGATTTGACTGACAGAAACTTTTTATTCAGTACATGACTTCGACCTAAGATAATTTTTAAGTTTCACATTCTACAAGAATAATATGACTCTTACAGACTGAGTCAGTATTAAAATATATTTAGCTTGCGTATATAATGTGAATATATCAATATAAAAACGCGAACTTATCCGTTATGTGTATGGCGGAAAGTGTATGGCTTGCTTTATGAACATCTCACCATTTTCTTGCCGTATGACACTCGAAAATGAGCTAAGGCAGATATTATTATCGTTTAACTGAATACACAATTTTATATAGTGAAAAGGTGAATATTTTTAAACATTACCACATTACTGTGGTCCTAAAGAATGGGAAGAGGTGGTCATTATATTTTACTTTACTTTGAAGAGTTTTATGTTGATGTCCGCTTTCATGGTCACAGTAATCACTCCGTGTAAAATTATAGAAAATAAAAAGACATGCACTGAACGACAGAATCACCCCAGATGGTGTGTCCCAGCCATTGTTGCCATTAGATCATTTCCTTTATTGATTGTATTAAAATGAAATTCAGTGGTCTCGAATAAACAAAAAAATTAATAAATAAGTAAATAAAAAGTACATATAACTGCAAATAATTCATCATCGTTGGCATCACAGGAGCAGTGAACCTGAGCGAAACATCAAGAGTACCACCTGATGATGGATTAGAAACTCTGAAACAATCGTAAATTGTAATTTTTACGTGTCTTTACTCATTAAATTGTGCTAGCATAACATATATAAGGCAACATTTTCTTCTGTCACAGTGCTGTGTCAGTCTGATGCATCTAGTAGGTTGGTAAGATTGACAGGTACCTCTTGTATAGCATGTGCATTATAGAACATTAACCGTTCTGGGACATTACGATAACATACGTAAGTCACGGAATATATAGCTTTTCCTAAGAACATTAATTGTTCTCTTTCGCAGATTTTTAATCACTAAACTCAACCACTGGCACGCACCTTAATGAATTATACACATAAACCTCCGTCATTAATCACTCCGCCCATATGTGAAAACCGTATAAATATCCGTCCAGTACTTATTCAGTTTATCGTGGACAGACTTTGTTTTATAATATGTATTTGCAATAATATTACACGTCGTCATGTGTTGATCGTTATTAAAGACTGAACATAGAAACCGCATAAACATCATATTATGAAACAACAAATTTATTTTCATAAGTACGTTTCGTAAATCACAGTATATACAGCTATTCCTGAGAGTATTTACTTCTCTATTTCGCTGATTTTTCCTCACCATACTAAGCCTGTATCGCGCATCTCAATGAATTATAAACGTTCCTCATGACTTCCACCATTCATTGGTGAAAACCGTATGAAAATCCGTTCAGTAGTTTTTGGATTTATCGAGGACAAACAAACAGACGCCAGGGAAGAAATTTGTTTTGTAATATGTATAGATAGACTAGCTATGCTCTATACCCGTTCGCGCTTCGATGCTGCTTAGTTTGATATGAAATGAAAGGGAGAGAAAATGAAAGGATTCCGTGTATAAAGAACGTTATTTACAGACTTCGTTACTACGATGTTTTGATTTCCAATGCTGACAAATGCATCGACGTAGAAGCAGGGGTATTCTAGCTGACTGATATCTATGTGTTACTGCAAGTGAACCATTTAAACATAGCTGTGCGTAAGTAGCCGCATGGTCTAAGGGATCTTGCTACGGACTGGGTGGCCGCCCCCTGCCGGAGGTTCGAGTTCTCCCTCGGACAAGTGTGTGTGTGTGTGTGTGTGTGTGTGTGTGTGTGTGTTGTCCTTCGTGTAAGCTAGTTTAAGTAGTTTGTAAGTCTAGAGACAGATGACCACAGCAGTTTGGTCCAATAGGTATACAAACATTGAAACATTTAAACACGAATATCCCTATAATGCTGTTTTACGAAACACGATTACCTTCATATGTCTTTTCTACCGTGTCACGCGATCGACGCGCTGGCAGAAGTAGATAGCACTTTAGCACTTCAATTTTAGATGGTCACTATTGAGTGGTAGTTGCGATAACATCAAAGATATGAAAACAACTACTTCCTTTTGCCACCCTTGACGGCAACGCATACCCGTCATTATTTGTCTGCATTTTTGGCAAAACATCTTTAGGATTATGTAACAATGTTTCTTGCATGAAGCTCAGCCACGCTTTTTGATTCCTTATAGTGTGTTTTATATTAAATTTTAGCATTGTGTTGTGTGAAATACTTAACAACTCTAACAGTACTTAAACAGTGCACATTCAAAAACAACATGTGTAAAATACGCAAGAGGAATACAAGACGATTTAGACACAGTAGAGAACATAACACGTTAGTTTTAGCCACACTTCATGTATTTTGAACTTTTAATGTCTACATCTACATAGATCAAATCACATGTAAGTGCCTCTTTTATAAGTGTAATGATAAGGCGAACATAAGGAAACGTAACATAAACCTCAAAAAACAGAAAAAAAATATTTTTTTTTGTCTATTCTAGGTCTCAGAGCTAGCAGACACAAAACGAGGCTCCAGCTCAAAAGCATGATCTCAAGATGAACTTAGAAGAAAAATCCCAAACCAGCCATATTCTTAATAAATAAACATTTTGTACCTTACTTGTGGCTTGTTGCTGTCTTTAATTATAAAAATTATAATAGCAAAGCTACGTTTCTGACAATGTTAGATTTGACAAAAGCGTGTATATAAGTTTCATTTGCTTCCCTGTACAATTAATATTAGGAATTGGCACTTCCATTTTGGTGCTCACTTATTCATGTAATGGCTGGTATTGCCTATTACTAGAAATGTATTCGCAGTTTGCAATATTATTCAGCATCAGCTGTACGATTTAATGGTGACATATAACCGTATCTGACGGACCAGGACTCGAACCCGGATTTCCGGCTATCCGCCCAGCCTCCCGAACTGATCCACAATTCCGGAAGCCAAACATACGTGCATGTGTGAAGGAAATTCATATGGTTTCATCGAAAAACAGCGAGACTGCACAGCGTAGTAAATCTGTGGGACCAAACTACTGTTGACATCAGTCGCTAGGCCTACAAACTATTTAAACTGACTTACACTCACCTAAAGACGACACGGACATCCATGCCCGAGGGAGGACTCGAACCTCCGGTGGGAGCCGCCGCGCAGTCCCTGACATGGTGCCTAGAACCTCGCGGCCATTCCCGTGCGGCTCCACATTGTATTTGATGAGTTACACCAAAGCTTTTTTTTTTTTTTTCACTGCTGCTACTCTTTAAGGATCCGTCGTCTAAATACGTATGGCGGATCGTTAAATATCAGAGGTAGGTCTCTTAGCCGTCACTCCCAACATATCCAGTGTCTGTTGAAAGTGACGTTTCCGCGTCCCACTACGCAAAGGTGGGCCTGTTTGTCCTCTGATGTACTTTTCACTTTGCAGCTTTATTAAACACATTAAACAATAGATAATACAAAAAATATACAGATTTGATTCCTGAAATACACTGGTACAATATAAACTCTATTTTGTGATAGACTCTTAATTATTGGAGCAGCCGTGCTAAAGATTCAAAGTTATGCTAGTTTGACACAATTACAGTTACATCAACTTATCGTGGCTTCTAGCTATGTGGATTACAAAATATGACATTAATTATTAAAGTATTAAAATTTACAAAAGATTCAGAAATACTGTCAACAGTAAAGGTAAGATCTACGGCTGACTGAACTGGTTTTACAGAAATTAAAATTCAAGTAGAAAATTATTAAAATTTAAAACAGTAATGATGGTCGCAGTACAGATGATATAAAATACAGAATGGCAATGGGTAGAAAGGCGTTTTTGAAAAAGAGAAATTTGTTAACATCGAATATTGATTTAAGCCTAAGGAAGGCCTTTCTGAAGGCATTTGTATGGAGTGTTGCCTTGTATGGGAGTGAAACATGGACGATAAGCAGTGTGGACAGAAAGAGGATAGAGGCTTTTGAAATATGGTGCTACAGAAGAATGCTGAAGATTAGGTGGGTGGATCGTGTAACTATTGAGGAGGTACTGAACCGAATTGGGGAGAAAAGAAATTTCTGGCATACCTTGACTAAAAGAAGGGATAGATTGGTAGGACACATTCTTAGACATCAAGGAATTGTGAATTTAGCGTTGGAGGGAAGTGTGTGGGGTAAAAATCGCAGAGGGAGACCAAGAGACGCGTATAGTAAGCAGATTCAAGTGGATGTGGGTTGTCGTTCTTATGAGGAGATGAAAAGGCTTGCTCAGGATAGAGTAGGGTGGAGAGCTGCATCAAACCAGTCTCTGGACTGAAGACCACAACAACAACAACATTAAAATTAATATATTTGAGTCATTATGATACAAGTATTCAAATATTTAGTCAGAGATAAAAACTAATATCTTGGCTTACTGGACTTGAGTAGTACAATACTTTAATTGAATATTTGTCAATTTTAGAAATACAATAAATTAATTAACAATTGCGACAACAAGTTCTGTACTGAAATGAGTAATGGATTAATTATATTAAAATTAGTGAGTCATTATTAGATTTACAATTATTCATATATACAGTCAAAATTAGTTACTTTGGCTTCTGTATTATAAAAGCTCAGTGCTTTGATTCAGGCTTGCAACAAATGTAGTAATTGTCTCTTAGTAGTACGAACTGTAAGAGCATTCATAGACAGTGGGCATTGTCTGGCCTGTGGAAGTTTGGTTGACGCAGCCGCACGAGCAAAGCGGTAAATTCGGAATCAACTCCCGCTCCGGAAATAAGTTTCATATCACCGTTAAAACACGCAGCTGATACTGATAAATAATCGCAATTGCGAATACATTTCTTGTAATGAATATGACAGCTGTGGTCGGCGCATGTCCTTCCTTTCAGACTTGCATGCATCTAGGGACATTTGCATGGTTCCATTAGTAAACACGATACTGCACATCGCATCGTCACTACTGCCTTTGCTCGAAATTTGTGAAATGTAATTGGAAATTATTGGTAAGCGGATTTTTAATTCCTACCTGAACTCCGCATATCCGTATAATAACGGTTGTAGGGAGTCATAGCTATTCCAAATGAAGTAATTAAAAATTACGAAGTAACACAATTCTCTGGTAGCAGTAGCAGATGACCATAAAGTTATTGTGTTGATTTCTTTTGCTGACAATACTTTCGACGCGGTAAGTCGAAGTGTCGTGCTAGGTCTGTGTCTTTCGCGGCAGATCGTCATCTAATACACCTTTCACGCACGGAAACTTGTACTTCCTTTAACTACTCTTAACGGCTACGTACACACATGATATTTGTTTTGTGCACAGTTATGACAAAGCCCCTGTCGCATTAAATAAATTTAATTAATATTAAAAATCGGTACTTATATTTTCGAGATCTCTTACTATATTAATAATATATAATTGTATTTTATATAAAATAAGTCCAACTATCTGCAGTTGTATTTATTTGTTTGTATTTTAATAATTAGCACAACGAGACTGCTTCTTTCGGAGTATTGACATTGTCACGTGCGCTTGTAGATGTTTCTAATAACGCTTACTATTTACATCTTACTGGAGAACAATAATATGCAGTATTTCTTACGTGTAATTGACGGACGTATTGCATCTATTGATCTACTGTCAACCTCTTTTCATTATTAGGATCCCAATCACGTGCGTTTATAGAATAATCATAAAATTTCCGTAATTATTAATTTTGGTTGGAAAGTGCATAGACGCTAATGCTAAGTGTTTAATTTTTTATCTTTGGAGTCTAGGATGGTGTATGTAGCGTAATATTTTTGCATGTTTTATCAGTAATTTTCGCTGTCGGAAAAGTGAATAAAATTTTCTAATTAGGACTTCAATTTGTTTGTTTACTATGGCGTTCGGGAAATTTTCTGTATGTGTGTGTATTTGTAATTTCCCCAAAATCGTCAGAACCGGTATGTAATTATATTCTGTTACATAAGCAGCCGATAAAAAAGTGTAACACACGTGCTTGCCATTAAGAGGCACATTTCAGCTGTTTTGACTATATATACGGTTTATACGCCTTTAATGGAGCTCTTTAAGAGTGCAAGAAGTTAACACAGGCTGATGTCATTATTCTGAATACAACATCTAAGTCACGTGTCTTGGAGCAGAAAGCCGATTTCGTCATTACAAGCCATATGAAGTTGAGCTGGCAATAGTAGTTTTCCCTTTTCAGCTATAATCAAGCACAAATTTTAACGATAAAACATCTGTATTATCATAACACTTTTAGAAGTACCCTTAACGCTATTTCTGTACAATTTCTAATATTAATGTGACGGTTACAATTTTTACTACCTTGGTAAAACGTTGTCTATTGACAGTTCTTTCTAAAGTAATAAAACTGCCGCTCTTATGTGAGTACTGTCGGTACATTGTGAATCTAGTTAATTGCAGATTACACAGGAGTAGAAGCCGAAATTTCTTTGACAATCAGCAACAATTTACTTACGATTCCTCATCTTATGAAATGTTATTAATCCTTTTTTTTTTTTTTTTTTTTTTTTTTTTTTTTTTTTTTTTTTTTTTTTTTTTATTGAAATCGGTTTGTGTCTCTAATGTCCGATTTTTACACAATATAATCGTTCATATTTTATGAATTTTTCCACATACAGTACTGCTAATATGTAAAATAATCTGAGTATTGTAGATTTACATGAAAAAATGTGATGGAGAAACATTAACTTTAACACGTATAATTGATTTTATAGATATAATGAATAGTAGGCCTAGATATTAAACGCTGTTACAAGCACATCTGCATTAGAAATTACTTACTAGCTGTCATATATGCTTAGTCAAGACCAGTTGGTTTATTTCTCCTATCAAATTAATAAGTTGAAAGAGAGTAAGGGTTTCATATTGCTAGAGAAACGCCGAGGATCAGTAAAAAGAAATTTCAATAATTTCTCCTGTCGCATCCAAAATTAATATTAATAATTGAGGGGAAAAATAACTAACCTTTCCTAGTACATGTATAATAGGAAGGAGCCTCGCGGTAGCTCTGGATCTCGTACCTTGGCCCTGGCTTACCTTGAGCAGGTACTGGCTTCACAGGTTGTTGCCTGGGTGGGACGCTTTAAAGAGGCGCTGTCGCCAGCTGGCTGGCGTCTTGAAGCGAGCAGCAAACAGTGGCGCCAGTAGGGTGGGGGCATGGAGGGGGTGGGAGAGGCTAATGGATAATCGATAGCCTCAAGACACACTTACCAGCCGCGCCGCGCCGCGCCGCGCCACGCAGGCAGCGGCCACACCGGCCGCGACAACAGACAGCGACGATGGCTCGGCTGGCGTGCTGATGCCGAACACGACCTACCCGTACACGCTGCAGACATACTACTCGCTAATGCCAAGTGGCAGTCGATTCAGATCTTTACATTTACTTTCAATGTATCCACCTTGAATTACGAACTGCTACTGTAGTGTAAACTGAAGATGTATTTTGGTATAGAATGAAATTTTCACTCTGCAGCGGAGTGTGCACTGATATGAAACTTCCTGGCAGATTACAATTGTGTGCCGGAACCGGGACTCGAACCTGGGACCTTTGCCTTCCGCGGGCAAGCGCAACTACCGACTGTGCTATCCCGACACGACTCACGATGCCGCCTCACAACTCTACTTCCGCCAGTACCTCGCCTCCTACTTTCCAAACTTCACAGAAGCTCTCCTGCGAACCATGCAAGACTAGCACTCCCGGAAGAAAGGATATGGTAGAGATCGTAGCATTATCAATCCCTTTCTTTGTTTCAGCTTATTAATCTGCTTATCGATAGGAGAAATATACCAGCTGGTTCTGTCTGATTTAATATGGCAGCTAGTAAGCCATTTCTGTCGCAGATATGCTTTTAATATCTACTATTCATTATACCTACAAAATCAGTGCTACAGTTACATATTAGAATTACTGTAAGTGGCAATCGGTTGAACGTTACGGCAGTACATAAAATACGAACAAACACGATGCAGTAGCTACCCACTCATCACAGTGTTTATGACGTCACATCTTGTAATGTTTGTCTTACAATAAAATAATTATGTAGGTCCATTCATTAGCATACATGGATACTGTTTGCAAAATATATTGCTAATAATTTTAGTACAAAAAAAAAGTACATTTTAACGTCATTCATAATGTGGCATGTTTTCACACATTTCTGTGATCTTAATGTCATATCTCTTCAATTATAAGACGCACAGTGATATAATTATGGCTATAACCTTCGCGAAACTGCACGCAAATGTTGAAAAAGTTCCATCACATCCGATGAAAGTTACGGCAGCGCATGAAGTACGAACAAACATAAAAACATTATTTTTTTATATTAGATAACTTGTTTTCGAGTCACTGCAGGCTGATAGTGGAGATGTGGAGATGTTACAGGATCACCATATTTTCTATCACCAAGTGTAGTTAGACCCTGTGATGCTGGCTCTGGCAAATGAAATAGGATTTAGTAATCGGGAACGGAAAGAAACGTTAGTTTTTAATGCTTTTATGAACATACCGTATTTTAATATTGGTGAATTAATTTCCATATCGTACCTTGGGCAATAGCAATATTCATACGTCATAGTATGTTACTACATTTGGCGTTACAATTTTCTACTTAATATAAAAATTGGATGTCTTAAAAAAGTAAATGGTTAACGTGGATGCCAAGCTACCACACTTTCCTATCAATGGTTTATGGCTTTGTTTTCGTTCCCGATTACAGAAATTCAGTTAATTTGCCAGCACAAGCATTACAGCATCTAATCACACTTATTGCAAGAAAATATAATATTCCTGTAGCATTTCCACTGTCAATGAGCCTGCGATGGCTACAAAACCAGTTACGGAGGAATTTGAAAGAACTGGAAGAAATTAAATAATCCATAAAACCATCTGGTTGCATGTTAATACCCTAACAAATCGAGCTTGAATGTTTACCTGTGGTGCTCCCTGCGGTGGTATCTGCACCTGATGTACATTACTTTAATTCCGTGTATCATTGTTTGGCTGTCGGCCTGTTCTCACAGGGATTTTCTTAAATGTCTTCTCAATACTTCGATACACACCACTATGATTTCCTTTCTCTCTCATCTATTCCTTTCCCGGCAGTGTCTGCCATATGAATCCTTCTTCTTAGGTTGTATGGAAAACAACCTCATTCATTATCTAATCGGTCCACCTAATATTCAACATTGCGTTGTAGCATCACGCATCAAACGCTTAGATTCTCTTCCGTTCTTCCACGTTTCACTTCCATACAAAGTTGACCCCAAAAATATATTATTAGAAATTTCTTTCCTACAATATCTCATACCAGTAGACTCCTCTTACCTATTAGTGCTAGTGTGGATTCGTCCGTAGTGAGCTATTTTGCTTCCAAAGCACCACAATTTATTAACTTCACCCACTTCGTCATCAGTTTTATTGTTCAGTTATATATTTGTCAGCTGCCCTTCCACTCTGATACAGAAAAGCTATTTGTCACGCTACGAATGTGACAAGTGAAACAAACATCAAACCGTTAGTTTGCAGAATGCAATTTTGTTGCCCGTATACATCAAATACGTCTTAAAAAGTATTAAATTTGTGTTAGGTAATATTTTATATCACATTGCTCCGTATTTGTCTAGCATGCTGACAGATCGGCTCTTCATAGTACCATAAACAAGTTCATTACCATACTATTTCCATAATAAGAGGAGGTTAAGAATAATGCCTACAATGTCCAATGGATTCATCTTGCAAACGATACTGAACAATATGTTGGGCACTTGACTGTGAATCTCACCAAAAATGTTTTACTTCACATAAATTTTTTCTGCTTAGAATTATAATACAGCAATGCATCAGTACTGAATATGGATGAGATACTTTACGCGGTGTAAGAGTGGTCTCTGTGCATCGTGTAAACATGATAAAATGGTAAATGTTAAAAAATTTGTACCTGGTGTAAATAGATTTCTTTCTGTTTTAGGGGCAATTATCCCCAAAATAATGACAAGAAAGTCAGCAGTTCCTCAATAGTAGAAAAATTAATGTTATCAGTTGATGGCAAACGAAATCTTACAGGCTGTACGCTATAGATTTTCGTCAACATGGTATATCCTACGAAAACTACACTTCTTACAGCACAGAACTCAGACGTTGCTGTCCTAAGCTCCCAGAAGTAATAGATATATTCGATTCCTCTATTGAAAAGGGCTTGCATTTACTTCATCGCCGGGCGCGGTGGCCGAGGAAACTGAGGCGCTCCAGTCATGGTCTGCACGGCCACTACGGTCGGGGGTTCGAATCCCCCCTCGGGCATGGATATTTGTGCCGTCCTAGTTCGTAAGTAGTTCATAAGTAGTTTGTAAGTTTAGGGACTGATGACCCCGTAGTTAAGTCCCATAGACTTTACAAACATTTGAACATTTGATTTACTTCATCAATAATTATGTTTTTGAGTTGCTTGCCAAACTAAAAATAAGACGCACAATAATATTATGTACAGTCTCTTGGCTGTACGAGCTGAATTTGACAGAGAGAACTGCAGGATGATATGGTGAGAAAGACATATTTTACAAGGGATATTTCAGATACACACAAAGATACGCAAAAAATAATAAAATACAGAGAAACGTCCACAACATATCTGATTACTGTAATATTCTTAACAGAATATAATCACACCCCTTATACCCGATCTCCACATGCGAATGTAAACAGTAACATCTGCAATCGGAAGATGAGTAAGATCCTTATTCTGTGATTATGATCTGAAAACACCCTGTCACTGTTTCTCCCCTTTTGTTATTTTCGTTTTTCTCCTCACCTACGCTCTTCCAGTCGTTTTCTCCGCTCTCTCTCTCTCTGTTCGTCCTCTGCTGCAGATTCGCTCGCCCTGCCTCTACCTCTACTGGTTATCCTCATCATCATTCTTTTCCTGTGTGTATTTCACTCCTCTTTGGTGTGCTTGGATGCGTATCTACTTGGCTGAGCCGCTGTGTTAAAATAAAACAGGCCGTAATTAAATACTTTTTCTGTTAGGCAAGTAAGAGAGATATCTAATTAGATGAAACCATTGATAAAAAGTTGTAATAGAACTGAGTACGGAACTCCCGAATAATCCGATATAAAACCAATCTCATTTCTGTGGTGTAATTTTTATTACTTTTTACGGTAGCTTTAAAATTTCCAGTGAAACATATTTCAGTAGAATAAATTTCAGGCTATATTATCCATTACTGTCACATTAATTTATACAACGACTGCTTGGAGTTGTAGGAATACGTGTGGTTGCAGGAATTGGAAGTAAAACTATCGAGAAAACTTCTGAAAGAATAATAAAGCTCTACAGGACGAACGTAAATTCCTTCATAGTTTTCTAAGAGTGTAATTTAGAGTAGGATTCAAGTGCCATGATCATTTTGTAAAATTAAAAGATTAATGTTTAATATTCAAATATTTCATTTAGTAGCAAAAACTATTTTTTTAATTTTTCTGTTACAAAAACAATTTTTATTCATAATTCATTTATTTTTGCGTTGCAATTTAATTTTAGGGTGGGTTGAATAATAATGTCTCCAAGGAGACACTTCTATATTTACCTACGCCTTTCTTAATTTTGTACTTCCAGTAACCATTATCTCGTTGGCAATTATAAAACAAGCTTACAATATGCGCGATATAAGGCAGCGTGTGAAAATACTTTCTACGGCTTCCCTGTTTCTCGAATAATAGTCCACACTCTTATATTTCAGGGACCAGTTTCCTTCCTCACTAGTAAATTACGAAACCAAACAGCCCAAAATGTAAGCCACTCCATAATTTACCTTGTTTTTTCACCTTAGAAAAACAAACAGTACTGTAAATGAGGCAAACTGCCATTATTTTTGCTACTAAAAGTAAAGGCATCAGCACTAAATAAAATATTTCAGATGCAACAGTCTGATAAGAGTACACATTCATTGCTTTTCTCTTTTGTTACTGATCTTCAAAATATAGACCAAAATTATTTGTTTCTACCCGTCGTCAATTTTTAAGCTGTCACGTACAGTAAAAGTTTCTTTTATCGGTTATAAAATATATTTATCTCGAAAAACTGTAAGGTCTGTATACTTTCTTTTCAGTAAAGTTTTTATTTTATGAGTATATATTTCTAAGTAAAGCTTCATCTTTGCATGTACGTTTAACCATTAAGGATTTTCATTTCGATGTTAACAAGCCAAAAACGTGGCTCTGAGATTTTCCTGGTTTTGTGTGTGATTGTTATCTTCCACATGTTGTTTACACTTTTTGATGAAATACAGCGTATTTTGGTATAGTATTATTAGCAAACTAGTGCTTACAAAATGTAGAAATTTCTTCATTGCTATGTCATATACAATACGAACCAGAAATTTCGCAAGTACGCGTTTTGCTTTGTTGACATCACAAAATCCCTCAATAATTAATAGCAGCTCTGCGTTGGCGCAGTAAAAAATTTGTTGAAAATGTAGTAGACAGATTTGATTATGTATTAAACATCGTGATTCACCCAATGTATGTCGGTCATCAAAAAAAACAAATAAATAAAATAGATAAAAATAAAAAATAAAAAATAAAAACCTACAAATTACACTAAAACCACACTTTCCATTTGTCAATTACTATCAAGCCCATAAACTTAATATCCTCTAAGTATAAACCAGGCACTTTCCTAAGTTCCATAATTTTGTTGTTAATGTATAACGGTGATCTAAGTATAAATTATCGGGTTCTGAAAAAAAACCTTTATTATTAACCTCTCACGTATTTTAGTGCCGCTGTTTCCCCAGAAAAGAAGCTATGCTAACTTGGTAATTATTTTTGACTGCTCCCAATATCAATGATTTTTAAAAATTTGATAACGTTATCACATTTTAACGTCGCATGTTGTGTTATAAATTAAATTAATGGCACGTTTGGAGTATTTGAGTGTAATTTTTAATTTTTCTCTTGATGAAATACTGCCACAACGACGTAATAAATACTCAGTTGCCATATGACTGTCAAACGTCAGTCGCACATACTCGGATACCGGGAATTTAGTTCCTACCGAATACACAGAAACTTCCTTTCTTATTTGTGGCAACGTTTTCAACTTTCTCGCGTTACTGCTCTGGCGGAGGGCAATTTTATGACAAACCGTATTTTAGCAGACAGGAACTTCGCAGAATTTCTCAAAAAAAAAAAAAAAAAAAAAAAAAAAAAAAAAAAATAAAAATAAAAATAAAAATACAAATATTTTTACAATCAGAAGGCAGAAAAGATAACAGAGTTCTCGGTGGCAATCGTATCCAATCGCGTCTTTGGCGATGGCTATCACATTCCACATCCCCTGGCGCCCGGTATTAATATTCATCATCGACGGACGCACAGTAACAAAATTCCGGACGTCCTGAAGGGTAACAGGTCAGGGCGATCGGAAAAGACTGCGACGAGAGGAATAGCCGCTCCCACAGGAAGCCGGAATAACAAAAAGTTCCCTCTCTAAATTTAAAAAAAAAATCGCAAAAAGTATTCTTAAGTCAACCAGTGAAATGATATGAATTAATGACGAACGGTGGATGTTTCCCGTAACAGCGTACTGATTAGAATACTGAAAGAGGGAGTGGAAATTCCAGATAGCTCCGCACAGTCCCGCCCTCGGCCCCCGCTTCCCCCCTTCCCCCTTCCCCCTCCCACCCTCTCTTTTTCGCTGCGCTTCCATCGACTACCCCCAAAAATGGCCGGCCTCGAATTGACGTGGATTTGCTTTGAAATGTTTATGTTACATGTGAGTGTTTGGGAGCGAGCAAGGACGCCGACTCTGTGGCTGTACGCCGGCGGCCGGCTGTCCGAAGGGCTGCGAGAGGGGGAGGAAGGGAGGGGGGAAGCGGAGGTAACAACACGTGGGGGGGGGGGCGATGGTGGGGTGGTGGGGAGGGGGGGGTAGCCGGCCAGAGCCGCGGAAGGGCCACGCGCCTCGCTTCGCCTCGCGTCCAGATTTTATTGATCAGTGATTGACTTGAAAGGTAGCCGTCTCGAGCCAAGGGCTGGAAAAAAGAGCCCCTGTACAGTAATTATCGACTACTTTCAATTTCAGCAACTTCCTTTGTCGTTTCGGGGAAAGTAATACACTCAGGAACATCTACATCTGCATCTACATCTACATAGATACTCTGCAAATCACATTCAAGTGCCTGTCAGAGGGTTTATTAACCACTTTCATAACCTTTCTCTACCGTTCCATTCTCTAATAGCGCGCGGGAAGAAAGAATAACTAAATCGTTCCGTTTTCGATCTGATTTCTCTTATTTTATTGGGATGGTCATGTCTCCCTAAGTAGGTGGGTGCTAGGAAATATTTTCACATTCAGAACTAAAATTTGGTGATTGAAACTTCGCAAACAGATCACGCCGCAATGAATAACGTCTTTCTTTTAATGATTTCCACCCCAATTCGTGCAACATTTCCGTGACGCTTCCCCCCCCTCCCCGTAACGTGATAAAACAAAACGAGCTGCCCTTCTCTGAACCTTTTCAATGTCTTCCGTCAATCCCACCTGGTGAGGGTCCCACAAGGGGCAACAGTACTCCAGGAGAGGACGCACAAGTGTGATGTAGCCAGTCTCTTTGGTGGAGTTGATTCATCTTCGAAGCGTTCTGCCGATGAAACGTAACCTATGGTTCGCCTTCCCCACAATATTTTCTATGTTTTCTCTCCAGTCAAAGTTGTTCGTAATTGTAACTCCTAGGTATTTGGTAGAATTTACGACCTTATGGTTTGAGTGATTTATCGCGTAATTGAAGTTCAGCGGGTTTCTTTTAGTGGTCATGTGTATTACTTCACACTTCCCTTTATTTAGTGTCAATTGCCAATTTTCGCACCATGCAGAAATTTTGTCTAAATCGCTTTGCAGTTGCTTTGGATCCTCTGTTGACTTCACTAACCGATAAACGACAGCATCATCCGTGAACAGTCTGAGGGAGCTATTCAGATTGTCTCCTAAATCGTTTATAAACACGAGGAAGAGTAGGGGACTTACAACGCTTCCCTGTGGAACGCCAGATATCACTTCTGTTTTACTCGATGACTTACCGTCAATTACAACGAACTGTGTTCTTTCTTATAGGAAATCGTGAATCCAACCGCACAATTGGGGAGATATTCCATAAGCACGCAATTTCATAAGAAGCCGCTTGTGGGGTACAGTGTCAACATCTACATGAGATACTCTGTAAATCACATTTAAATGACTTAAATGTGATATAAAATGAATTTTTAAAAACTATACGCTGTTTATTCAAAACCTTATATATCTACCAGATTCGGTCAATAGACCATCTTCATGGATAAAAAGGTGTTAAAACTGAATGGTAAAATGCATCAAATAAAATACATCTAGCTGCGGCAAACAGGAGTCAGTATAAACTGTTAAAATTACAGTGGTCGTCTTAGATAAAACCTATCAGTCAAACATAACATAAAAGGTTAGATAGTCTGTTCTTACCTTTTATGTTATGTTTGACTGATAGGTTTTATCTAAGATGACCACTGTAATTGTCTCAGCTAGATGTATTTTATTTGATGCATTTTACCATTCAGTTTTAACACCTTTTTATCCATGAAGATGGTGTATTGACCGAAACTGGTAGATATATAAGGTTTTGAATGAACAGCTGATGGTTTTTAAAAATGCATTTTATGAAATATATTACGGCTATTGACACTCGTCTCATCAAAGCACTTAAATGTGATTTGCAGAGTATCCCATGTAGATGTAGATATAAAACACTTCAATGTTGCAAAGTACTTGAAGCAATGACATAGTTAATTCAAAAATTCATCTATTAGGATGTCTGTAATGGCCGTAGCAGACACTACGAGATGCATCAATGTCTTTAAAGTAAGTCGTGCTGCCCCATCTCGACAATGTTAAATAGCCTATATTTATGCCACGTATACTCAGGAAGGGAGGAAGAAAGTTTGTACTTTAACGTCCCGTCGACAGCGTGGTCATTTGAGACGGAGGTTACGCTCGGGTTTTTGGGAAGGAATGGGGAAGGAAATCGGCCGTGGCCCTTCAAAGGAACCATCCTGGTATTTGCCTGGAGTGATTTAGGGAAATCTCGGAAAACCTAAATGTGGATGGCCGGAGATGGATTTGAAGCACCCTACTCCCGAATGCGAGTTTAATGTCTTACCACTGCGCCACATCGCTCGGTTTTTTCAGAAACTATTCAGTATATAAATGTGGTGTTTTTACCAATGTTCTCGAATGTTTTGTGACTGTATTGTTCTACAAACGATTTAAAACAACCGTTGGAAAAAAGTTATGATTTTCCCCTGAACATTAATTTTTTGGCGTAAATTTCCACAATTTTAATTTCTTGAATTTTAACTGTTATATTAGATACTACTAAAGTAGAGATACATCACTGTACTTTCTGTGTTATGCGGTAAATGTAATTGATTGATGTTTCAGAGACAAATGGGCTTTTATACTGAAAAAGTCATTTTGAGAAAATTGCGTTTAAAGAAAAAAATTTAATATACAACCAACTGATACATAACAATATGTTAGAATCGTTGGTAGTCTTCTTCTCCTTCCTCTTTCTCACCCAGTGCTGTCCTTCTCTGGGATCTGGCTTCTTTCGCCGTATTGTTTCTTGCAATCTCTGCCTTCATTATTCGCAGTTGGTCCAGGTTCATACGATTTTAGTGGCGTTGTAACCTTCATGAATTCCAAGATATTCCAAAACTTGTAGTCTTCCAGAATAGCCATAATTAATAGTAAGAACAGCTAAAGAACGGCTAGTAGATAACTGTTGTAAAGCAGAAACAGATGTACAGTTCAAAGAGTTTACTGCGAAGTACCGCCAGCGTAGGCAACTTACGAAACGGACAGTTCTCTACAAAACAAAAGAAACCTTCTAACCTTCTAGACTCCATAGTTCCAGACCAAAATACCAATATGCGAAATGACGGAAAACAAAATGGTGGGAAGAAATAGTAAATAATCGAATATTTCAATAATACCAACACCAAATTAAGCATAAAAATCCACATTTTCATATTTTGCATAAAAGTAAAAATTTGAAATTTTTGGTGGCACGACTGCCCTTAATAGCAAGTACTTTCCTTGTCGCGCATTACCCAGCAGGTGGGGGGATGGGGGATGAGAGACGGGGAAGGGTACTTCTTGCCTATCCTACAAACTAAATAAAAAAATATAAAAAAATAAAAAATAATTAAAACAGCAACTTTAGATAAAGAATTTTCGCAAAGAAATTCAATAGTCAGTCAAAAATAGTAAAAAGATTTATTAAAAATCGCTTGCCCTACGTTTTCGACATTCTTCAAACTATCTTATTTGGATGCTAGGATATAGGAATGGGATGTAGTTTTAACTGCACTTGTCACATAATAAAAGTTCATTAAATTTAATTTCGAAGGTTAAAAACATAATTTCACAAATGCACTCGTTTCTGAATGATTTTAACGTTAAAAAAAATTACTGAATACCTGGAAACTTTCGTCATTTTAAAGCTACAACCTTATTCATATGTCCTTAAATCTTGTAAGAAGTGTCTGTATTGATGCCCGATAAAAGATATATTTCAAAGTGTCAAAACATAAGTCAAAGGGTTTTTACATTGGCTGTTAACTTTCCTTACGAAAAAAAAAAATGCTACTGATTTATGGTCATAACGTTCTGTTGAAACTTGTGCTGATAAGTAAGTAGGTTTTAGAATCCGAAAATGTCATTTAATCCACTCGAACCATCCTAACATATTTTCACTTACATGTTTTACCGAGAGCACGGTGTCTTAAAGCCATCACAATTAAAAGAAAATTCAATTTTCGTTATTTATTATTGACTTTTATGCTCTGTTTGCTTTTTATCGAACAACTTGTAAATACGCTCGTTAACCATGTAATACTGAATGTTTCATTGATTGCTACGGTTGCATTTACAACAATAAAACAAGAAATTAAATAGATGGGCAAAGTTTCACTGAAAAATTTAAAAAAAGTATTTATGGAATCTGATAACACGCTTCTATAGAACAATTAAAAACTTTCATACTTTAAAAATATAATTTACCTAATTGGATTACAATACTTTCAGAAGCTGGGCTTTTAGTACTTCAGAAATTTATTCATCTTGTTTATCAAGATTCTCAACATCAACTGCTTCAGCCAGAGCTACGTTTCTTCATTAATTACTCCCCAGTTACCTGAAGGTAATTTGTTCTGTTTCTTTTACCTGTGATTTTTGATTAATGAATAGAGAAACATTTTTTTTTTCGATGTCAAATTTTTTTTAATGAATAGGTTTTATATACTTAGCGGTTTACTTTTTAAGTTGTATTTGACAGTCTTCTCATGAGAAGAAGCGGATTTCCAGTCAAGAGAACTAATAAGTGTTCATAGGAACAAAGCATACAATAATTCAGCCCAGACCTATTCTCTTATTACAGTAATGATATAACAACCTGATGTAGGAATCCATTATTTTAGACTGGATTTTTCACTTTTATTATTTTTATTTTTATAATAATTTCTTTAATGTAGAGTCAGTACATTAAATTTTGGGAGGAAATTATTCTGAGGATCATTAAAAAAAGTCTCTGGTGACATAACTTCACTAAAACCAATTGTACAAAATAAAGAAATATTATAAGTAATACAGCGACTGTGACACTTAAGTACAATGTTTAAATGTCTTTATTTTAAAAAAGCTTTTCCAGTCGCACTCGTCATAGACAATGTCTGATGTTACATTTTGATCTTGGCTGTGAAAAATTGTTGAGGGCAAGTTAACTCTTCTGATAAATAAATCTCAATAACATCTCATGAATAAAATATTTCATATAAGTTTATGGTGATTTTTTAATTCGGATATAGCATTGTTTTCAAATATATTTACAGTGAAGACATAATTTTACTAACAAAGTAAGTAGACTTTACGTGAGTTATCACTCGTTATTTACTGGGAAATTTAAAGAATCATTACTGTGAAACCTCGCAAAATGTCTCTGTTGTTTCAACTTTCCGTACTACAATTTTCTTTAAGAATTTTTCCAATGATAATACATGATAGCCTGAAAAATTAAATATGATCTAATACAATATAAAATTAAATTCAGCAAGCACCTTGGTCCAACAACTAAGCAATGTTAAGAATTGACATTCAACATTTTTAGTATGACGCTGTCTTGTACAATGGCACTTTACGTGGGTTAATAAATATTCACCTGATATTCAACAATCTTTGAAGCGCATGTGCTATGGGGGAAAAATTCGGGATATTTGTTTTAGCAATAGTTATCTATATTATCCGTAGATTCGTAAAAACAATGACCGTGAAAAGTACTTTCCTGACACGAATTTTCGCATTTACTCTTCGATTTTGTGGAGAATAAATATCTGTAAAGTAAGGAAAATACTGTATTAAGATGTTGTACCAATTTATGAGCAGAATTTTTACATGGAGAGATTAAACACCAGAAAAAAATTAAATTCAGCATGTTTTGCAGAGTAACAAATGGTCATAAATGAAACATTCAGCAATCGAACAACAAAAATAATAATACTATTGAAATCAACCATAGGCTATTTTTCTCAGTATTTTCTGAGACAGTCCCTGGTTTACCCAGAATATTGTAGGAAAGAATTGTAAGAACTGTAATGCACTGAAGTGCATAGCAAAATATTTTAAATAGGCAAATAAGAATGACATTTTATTGAAAAATCCTGATATTAAGAGGACATGATACAGTACATTCCCGGTCTGTTTCTATTAATAAATATAATAACAGTAAAATCCTTCAGTAGAGAATCTATCTAGTGTAAAGAATGCTTCTACTCTCTGTAAATGATTCATTTCTCTACATTACTAGACACATTTATCATGTAATAAATCCTCTACAAAACATAGTCAAAAATTATTCTTGTTTTGTACTTATATGAAACAGAAGACTGTATATTGAGAAGCAGTTGTATTACTGAAGAGAACCTGGCATCCTGAGTAGTGTTGACATTTCCACCATTGCCTCTCTCTGTTTTAGTGCTGTTTAGGTATCTAGCTTTAGATTAAATATTCATCCGTAGCATAAAGTATCTCCTATGGACAGTATGACACTTTTTACTTCAGTACCTAACAAGGTTTTTGTAGTCTGACTAGCATCAGACTTGTTTGATGCATTTCATCAGTGGGTATAATACATCAACAATTTATTGTCAGTCTTGAACAGTGTTTTTAAGGAATTTTTAGATACATGGCAAAAGAAAAACTAATAAAACTTGTCTTTGGAACTGACTGTTTATCGTTTCAAATCAACACAGAATAGTAAAAGGCGCTCATTCTTCTTTAACATAATTCTTATAGGATAACTGAAAACAGAGACAGCATATGAAAGTACAAAAATGTGATTGAATCAGAATAATGTGTTAATAGAGCAAACTGACATGTATGTGTGGGATAATATAGCGACATTGTTAATTTGAAATCATGAAATTTAGTATACATCATATTTCACCTTCATATGAGAATAAAATCAATATCAATACAATTATAACAATCTGTGTAAACAGACTTATTGATGAATTAGAAACTAACATTCATAATCTCTTGCTTAAGGAAGAAAAGGTGAATAAATTAATCGAATAATTATTACAGTCTGAACGATTTCAGTCTTTCTTTTGACACGACCTGTTGTGCCAATACTGTGTCAGATATTATTTGCTGTTGTACTTTACACTACATCAAAATTACAATTTTACGTCTAAGGCTAGTTCAGTTGTTAATAATTCGATTTATTAAATATCTTTGATTGTTTCACTTCTAGTGTTACACTCTTGTGAAAAATAAAAACAAAATTATTTTCATATGAATTGATGATCTATTTTAACATGAAACGAATCAAATGGTAGTGTAATAATTTAAAGTAATCGCAAAAAAAAAAAAAAAAAAAAACGGCATGACAAAATAGCCATAGAAAACTTTTCTCTTTCATTTTGCATAATAATAATTATTCATATATTTTGACATCCTGGTTCAATATTGTTTTTAAGAATTACAGACTGTAACAAAATTTAGTGTGTGAGAAATGCTTAAAGACGTACCTAAAATAACAAGGCCACGGCCATAAGACAAACTTTGCCTCATAAAAATTTTCCTCACGCGTTCTTACCGCACGACTTCAAGCAGTACAGTTACGAATTTATTTGTACCAACGAGGGAAATTTTTTCTACTTGTCATCCTATTAAGTATTTTGTACTGCATGTTGTGATGAGAGTAACTGGAAAAGTATCTGCAGATCAGGCACAATATTATAATTTCACTGGCTTCGCATCTAGTGAGTGAACACTTGGAATAATTGTACCTAACATTGGAGCCAAAGATAACTCATTATGATAAAACATTTTATTTTAGAATATGATTTAATGGCATTTCAACAATGACTAAAACGAGTTTGTGTACATAAGGCGACTTACCAGAAGGAGTGTCGCCAAAAATACGAGAATCCATTCCTTCCTATACACTTTTCTTTTAGTTATTGTAAAAAATAAAAACTATAGATATCGCACAGAGACATTGTTGATATGTCGATGTATTGTCTTACACAACTGTCCTTTGAAACAACTCACCTTTGAGTTGCTACAGTTTTACTAGTGTACTCTTATTCGGCTTTATCAGTATTCAAGGGACCGTCCGCTAATCCTGATTTTGAAATAACTCTATCTTTTACCAACTTCATCTTCTCTTCTCTTCTCTTCTCCTTCTCTTCTCTTCTCTTCTCAGTTCCACATGATCAAATTTATAATGTTATTATTACAGTCAACATATTTGTAGTGATAATTGTAAATTAATTAACTATTATTACAGATTTCATAATTGTCTTGATATTAATATTTAGAGACCTGATAAACCATTCACACAATTACGAGATTACATTTACCATTACGGTAAACAAATCGACAAAGGAAGATAGGCTTCATAATTATTTGAATCGAACATAGTAACTTTTTACTAAATTGCTCATTGATACGCCTTTCAGAAGGTGTACCAATTAATACACAGAAAACATCTGCGCAGCCTGATATATTTATTTATAGATAACCATCGGCGCGAAGATAAGCCATATCACTCCTGTAACCTTACTGTTTAATGAAAGCTGCACTATAACTAGACCTACCAGCGAATTTTTAGTATAAGAGAGAAGTACTGACAGAACTAGAAACGTCAAAATGTTTGCCTTACTAATTCAGCTAGTAAAAGTACTTCGCACGAAGATTCGAACACCAGACGATTCAGTGTTTTATAGGCAACTTACGGGTATATCTCACCTTTTCATAATAAAACAAGTACGTAATAATTATTATCTTTTCTAGTTGTGACAAAAATTCTGTGTTAAATCAGACAGAAATGAAACAGCTCGGGTAAAGTTGACATAAGTAACAATTTATCAGATGTAATGCCTTCTTTCTTTTCTCTCTCTCTCTCCGCTGTCTCTCTCTCTCTCTCTCTCTCTCTCTCTCTCTCTCTCTAAAACACACTCACACTCCCCATAGATGTATACAGAGGACTATGACACAAACCCGGAATCCAAAATTATGCGCCTAAGGCTACGTGGCAGATCCCGTGAAAAATTTGTGAGGGACCATAAGAGATCTAAAACTGACTGTGTAAAACCTAGAAAACATGTACGACGTGAAGTTACCAAACACTCAAGGATCATCGTATTAGTTGAATGTATGCGACCTCTTCCGACCTACAATGTACCTGGATGCGCAGTTTCGGGGTTTCTTCTCGTGATTTGTAGCCAGCAGATATTACATTAATTAAAAACAGTCTGTATTATCTACCATTGCCTTCGTCCTGTCACAGTTATATCACTTTCTTCTGTGCATGCACAGAAATATTTGTATACGATTATTATTTAGGTACGGTCTCATCCTTTGCTTTTCTTTATTTTAAGAAAGGCAGTAGATGATTTCACCATTAGTCTTTACTGAACAAGCCTGAAACCGTTTTCTAAAAAATATATGAAGAACTATTGGAAAAGCAGAGTCACTCGTCGATGATTTTCATTTTTTCTCAAAGAGTGAAAGTATCACATGAACTCATAGAAACCAGATGTCGCACAACTGGATTCCAATAGGTACTGAGCAGCTTAAAGGATGTAACAGGGTCTAATCAGTGATGGAGTGTCTTGTGGAACTTGACGAATCGTTGCGTCAGTAGTGGTCTTCACTGAAAAGGCTGAGGAATGTATTTTGTATCCGTATTTTCCTTTTCAAGTGTATTAGAACATTTTATTCGTTTTTTTTTAATTATTTAATTTTTTTCAACTGAAAGCCTGTGTAGAATGACAAATCTATGAATAATGAGTGAGGCTTGGAAAAGATGCGGACAATAGAAAATGTCCTATTAAAGCCTGATTGAAGCAGTTACAAACGATACTATCCAGTCATACATTAATCCAATTATCGTAAGAATCATAAATGTTTGTTCAGGGAAATCAGATATATGAGATGGTTCTCTTTAGGTCCTGATTCTTTCTCTATGTGGACATTAAATTATACTGGTCTATATTCCGAGGTTAAAGCAATTGCTAATATAGTAACTTACTGTGCAAGTTATACACCGAATTTCCCAGTTAAAACAATGTACTTCTATATTCCCTATATATCTTTAGGGCGCACATAATTCAGGTAATATCAATCATGCTATTGCTCCTCTTACACGGGCTATTTTCGATGTTGTCTACGATAAAGCAGGTGTAATTACTTGTTGTTGGGTGTGCCTTCAGTGTTTAATTTGATATGAGTGGCTGTACAGTGCACCACAATTCTTTGCGAAAGTGAGTTTACGATTTAAAGGATTTGGTCTTTCCTAAAGACTTTTTAAGAGGTCCTATTATCACTAAGATTGTGTAGGATCCATCTGTGTTCTTTGCAACTGTGTGTCTACATTTGATCTGAAAACTAATAGATATTTCTTAGCTACAAGACCATGGTGGTTTGCCTGATATAGTTAATTAATATTTAAATATAGGCAATGCATGTAATTACCAAAGTAGATGTTCACTTAATTGACTGCTTAAGGACAAAGTGCATATTAAATTGTTTATTACTGCTATTGTAAACTGTATTATTGAAAGGCGGTTCGTTCTTGTAGATCAGTATAAGTGGGAGATGAATATTCATTACATTATTTTACTTCATAACATTCTTGTATGTGAAAATCTTAATTACGAGACGGTTTTAATGAAGCATCTTGGAGACATAAAATTTTGACCCAACGAGAGCTACAGTCTTAAATCTTGTCTTTCACGGGAAGGTATTTTCCTAATCGAAAATTTAAATAAATAAATAAAATAAAAATAAAAAAAAGATTTGAAATAACATCAGAAAAGTAAAACAGGGGTAATGAAATGTAGTAAACTGAAGTGATGCTGAATATTAAAAAATTAGACACTAAAAGTAGTAGAAGAGTTTTGGTGTTTGGGTAGAAGGAAAATTAATGGTGACATAAGTATAGACGACAGAAAAATGTCGACTGGTAAAAAGAAGAAATGCGGGTTTAGAAAAGAATTTTAGTTGTGAGAAATATTCCTCTCATGAGTAGCCTTATACAGAAATGAAACGCTGGTGATGAGGAGTATGAATAAGGAAAGAAAAGAAGTTTATGAAATGTGGTGCTACATATGAATACGGAATACGTAAAATCGGTATATCGACCAATGACGAGAATCTGAATCGAACTGGGGAGGAAAAGACTTATGGGATCGGTTCATGAAACACAATGTGAGACATCAAAGTCAGTTTGGTTATTGAAGAAAGTGAGCATGGAACAGACTCACTTTCTGCTGAGATGACGGCCAGTGATGCCGTCAGTGTAGATGCACACCTTACGAGACTCGGCAGATAGCCCAAGAAATGAGGGTAGTGGACAAGAGGGCAACAACGTGTAGTTAAGTTGAAGAAAGGCGTCTCACTAAAGGCTCGTGCAGTTGTGGTCATCACTGTGTCCGCCTCGTATGGTGCACATCGCAACTGCAAGTAAGCTGGAGATCTGTGTTCTAAACCTATTCTTTCCTCATTGATTTAATTTAGTGCACAGTGGCAACTTACGTCTATCATCCCATTGCCCTTTGATACATAATGTCTACAGATCCAGAATACAATATGAACACCTTATTTCTGTGAGCTTCTGTGCGACGGATGCTCCTCTGTCCGATCTCTGAACGCGTGTTTTCGAACCGTGGAGGTATTTTTCCATCGTAAAAGAAAACCTACATCACGCTATTTATACCTCGCCAACCTTAGCCGCGTCCTGTGCGTCGGGCAAACCTAACCTTTTAGGAGGAGTCTGCACTCAGCAACACTTCCCACTCGGATCGGAAACAGAGAACCGCGATCACTTCTGAGAACGGTGCTGCAAATAACTCTGCTTCAATCGCACAAAATTAGTCAGCCGTCTGCAGAAACTTGGGCCGGTCTTTCATCCCAGACGGCTGGTGTCATTAGTGCCGATATGAACGACGACATGCAGCCGATTTCTGCAGTACGTTCGATCACTGCTCCTAGAACCCTCTGGCAAGTAAACTTAAGGGGCATGGTCCATCTCTCCCGACCTGCCAGCTATTTCCCATTGGGGCTCCATCCCTAACCCATCTCTGAAATTCCTGATGACAAATAAAGCCACCACTGCACTTGTCTGTATCTCTAAGGAAGATCGGCCTTGCTCGCCGCCGCCATGGGGCATGGGTGTTTGTGTTGTCCTTCGGTTAGTTTGCCTCAGTTTAAGTAGTTTGTTGTTGTTCAAATGTTTGTTAAGCTTAAGGGACTTAACTGCTGGGTCATCAGTCCCTAAACTTACAAACTACTTATGAACTACCTAATACTAAAGACGACACAAACATCCATGCTCTAGGGGGGGATTTGAACCCCGACCGTAGTGGCCGTGCAGACTGTGACTAGCGCGCCGCAGACCGCTTGGCCACCGCGGCCGGCTAAGTAGTTTGTAAGCTATGGACTGATGACAACACATTTGGTTCCGATAGATTTACAAACATTTGAACATTTTGAAGTTCGGCCACGGTATCAACAGGCGTTGCGTCTAATGCTGGTTCAAGATGTACTTTTAGCTCAAATCTGATTTAGAGCTGTTAGCCTGGTGACCATTACTCTGTTTTGCCTTCCCACCTACTTACGACATGCCAATGTTCACTAATCACCCTCAGGCAAGTTTTGACGAGTAGAGACGTGCGAATGGAAAGGCACAGTGGTATCCGTCGCTGTAGTGTTGGGAGGTCGCAGTGCCTCTGAAGTGCCGTAGCCTCGGCAGCAACCTGAAGACTATCGACCGTGGACAACACAGCTTCCAGCCGTTTACGGACAGTCACCAATTCCATCTGCCGACGATATTGTTCTGGAAATAAGCTAAAATTACATGTTAATTCAATAAATGCACTTGTTACTTTTTCTTAACTTACAAAGGTTTGCCGGCCGCGGTGGCCGAGGGGACTGAGGCGCTTCAGTCACGGTCTGCACGGCCACTACGGTCGTGGGTTAGAATCCCCCCTCGGGCATGGATATTTGTGCCGTCCTTAGTCTTAGTTAGTTCGTAAGTAGTTTGTAGGTTTAGGGACTGATGACCCCGTAGTTAAGTCCCATAAGCTATACAGACATTTGATTTTTGTAATACCTGTTTATAAGTTCCATTGTGCAATCGTCCTTTTTCCATTAAAACAACCAGACATTTGATTTTTGTAATACCTGTTTATAAGTTCCATTGTGGAATCGTCCTTTTTCCATTAAAACAACCAATGTTACGAAAATTAGATAAGTTCAGTGAATTTGTTTATGTTATTTATACTTTGTCGTTATTAGAGTCTGTAATTGACGATATAGTTTGTCTTCTGGAAAACACCAAACGTTCTGTTATAATATTTTCCAAACTAACATATGATTTTAATTTGCTCCTAGTTGGTAAGAACCGTGGTGTTCAATAACGACGGAGAGTAGTCTTATCCCCAGAATTTGCCGTTGAGATGGTTGTTTCTGTACCATGCTTTTCAGCTACTTGTCAAAAATATGGTGCAAAGAAAAGAACCAGAACTACTATTATGAAATACTAGTTTAGATTCAGAGTTTTGTGAAAATGTTGTTGTTGAGAGTGAACATATTTTTTACAAGAATTAGGTAGTATTCCGATTGTGACATCGTTCCAAAATAGCCCCTTCACCATATAAGCGAATTTTAGTTTTACTGATTCATTATCGGTGACTGACGAGATATTTCTCTGCTTCTGTTACAGAGATGTGTAATTAAGCTGACGAAGAAGAGATGTCGTTTGGTCACTTGGCAAATGTCTACCGGCACACAACGCCAACTGCATCCTCAGGATCCTGAATGTAAAGGTAAGATGCATATAAATGTTAGACCTAAATACATTTGGTAACATTACGATGCTCCTTATAGTGTACATCAGTGAAAAAAATGCGTTTTATACCTACAGAATCAACAGAACTTTTATTTGCATTATTTGTGAAAACGCTATTATGTTACTTCAACGGTAAAGATTAATAAACATGAATGAATATGTGTGTCCATGTGTGTGTGTGTGGGGGGGGGGGGGGGGCACGTACAACTATGAAGAAGAAAGTTTAAAAAACAAACCTGATAGTAGTATATAAAGAATAAATAACACTGTCGTATCTACATTCTGTGAGAAAACTATTTAGTTTACCAATTAGTGGGTAATTAATTTACTCATACTTTGCTTCTGGAAGGGCCCATTAACACTTTCTGTTCCGTTTGCGAGCACTTGAAGATGAAGGAAGAGCAACGAGCACTCATGTGACTACACAATGTCATGCTGCTTAATTATACTAATATAATGTGGGCCTAGTACAAGCGGAAAACCAAAATATGCATGCTACAAATAAATTAAGATTTTTTTTTCTTCTCTGACTGTTGGGATCTATAGATACCAGGAATAAAAAGGTTATGATACGAATGGTAAGCTTATGAATGAAAAAGAAATTTCCGACAGTAACCGCTCTTGGCCGTTGAAATAAATTCAATAGCTGTACTTAAATATTTATGCGATTCCAGGAGTCGTACCCACATTTCTCATTTTGCGCGAGAAGTCGGTTAATACGTTTCGGTTATCAGTGTTCGCTTGCGTCAAAACCGCCAAAACTCTCACAACGAATACCATGATTATTTACGTAGGAATATGCCATTCCTTCATTAATACTCCTGTGACTGACAACGTCCATCAACGCCGCTCTCTCCTGCTGCCACCTTCCTACATCAATGTGCTGCGAGAGACAGGACAAGAACTTGAAGAGTCAGATAATGTACCTCTGCAACGCTCACTGTTTATTTTGTCGGGAAAGAACGCAAGAAAGGTAGTGCAATTAGACCCGTATCACTAACTCAGCGTGAGGCTCATTGTACATCGGTCGCCTGTTTAAGAATCCAAAGCAACTTTTATATGGATTGGTTTGTGCAAATCTTACAGCTCTCATAATGACATTTTCTGAATTCATGAATTACATGTTATTCTCGTATCTCAAGTTAATCAGCTGGTATTTCCGCGAAACAGGCCCTCAAATACTCCAAAATAGTATCCGGTTACCATATCACAAAACAGTAGAAGACCTTGGAATAATCTTGGATGAACAACTAAATTGGGAAGAACAAGCATTGGAGCTTGCAGGTAATGCCTCTCTTCCCCATATGCAATCCAAATATTTAGAAACATATTTCCAAACTACGTTAAACAAAAATTAATCCAAACTCTTGCCAAATCCTTACTATGGGATGTAGTTCAACACGGCACAAATAGCGAAGATTGGAGATGTCTCGAGCTGCCGCGGTGGAGTAGCCGAGCGGTCTGAAGCACCTCGCTGCGGAGCGCGCGGTTGCTCGCCGTGGGGGTTCGAGTCCTCCCTGGAGCATGGGTGTGTGTGTTTATCCGTAGGTTAGTTTACCTACGTTTAAGTAGTTTGTAAGCTACGGACTGATGACCACGCAGTTTGGTCCGATAGATTTATAGACATTTGAACATTTTTGTCTCGAGCTAGTAGATTTTTGCTTGCTTGCATTAGATACGTGTGCTATGCACGTTTGTACGATCATATCAGTCCCTCATATATCCAGCTACGTTGGCTGGGCGAGATTTGCACTCGATGTGGTTACTTCATCGATTTTTTAGCCGCCAGTTTCCCAAATATTATCTTATCGCATTAAACTCGTTTCATCATTCCACAATGCAAAACCAGATCGGCTACGTCTATCATCTTGGTTGTACCTTTGCCTAACATCACATCTGTCTCCGTGTCATTTTTCATCTAGTCAGATGACTATGTAACATACTGCCATGTGATCTGCGGCTTATCCAAAACCACTCGACATTCTAGAGGAAACTCAAAATTTACATATTAATTACGGAATAGCCTCCATTGTTATGCTCCTCTGAGTTCTTTCTTTCTTCTTTCGATCTTAGCTTCGAATCTTACCATTCTATTTCTCTTCCTCTAAACAGTCTATCTTGGAATAACATAACGAATAAATTCCTTAATGATAACGCACGTTCATAATATAAACATGCTTACTTTCATAAACACAGACATTATTATTATTATTATTGGTATTACATGTTTTGTTTGTTTCAATTATCTTTGTATTATTGTTACAATTATATTCTAGCAATAAACGTTAATTTACTTTTACTTTTTTATATTTGATAGTGGTGTTACACGTGGCATGTTTGTAGTGTACTATACAAAGTGTAATTGTTTATTCTGAGCAAGCCTGCTTAGGTGTAAGAGAGGGCCTGAAGACCTTAATCTTGACAGATAAAATAAATGCATAAATAAGTGAAATATACTGCAGTCAATAAAAATTAATAAACCGCTTTAGAGTTCACTCAAGCCGGTGAGGGTGGCCGAGCGGTCTGCGGCACGCCAGTCACGTTCTGCACGGTCAGTACTGTCGGGGGTTCGAATCCCCCCTCGGGCATGGATATTTGTGTCGTCCTTAGTATTAGCTAGTTGATAAGTAGTTTGGAGGTTTAGGGACTGATGACCCCGTAGTTAAGTCCCATAAGCTCTAGAAACATTTGAACATTTTTCGAATTCACTCAAGATTTATTGTTAAGACCGTGCATATGGAATACATGAAATGATTACATTTACACATATGGAATACTGAAATGATTACATTTACACATCAATAGCTGAAGCCGTACTGAGGTACCAGGGGTAGATGCATGCTGAAACACCCGTATCAGTACGTGGTGCAATCTCTACAAGTGGCAATGCAGGCTCTGACCCTGGCATCCATTCGATCTTACAGTTGTCGAACATTGTTTTGGGATTCATTATTCCATGCCTGATCGACCTGTTCACGTAGTTGTGCAAGAGTTGTGGGATGACGAGTTGTCGCATCATATCCCACTGGAGACTGGTCTGGAGATCGTGTTGGCCAAGCAAATTGCTGCTCGCCTTTCACGTTGAGGTTCATACTCAGTATGTGGGGGAGCATTGTCCTCCTGCATCAACATATGGCCGTCCTGTTCCAAGAACGGCACACAAATGGGTCTTAAACAATATTCTGTGCTTACCGACCGCTGGTCACCGTCCTCAGAACGAAAGAGACTTGCAGGATTATTCCAACCCTTGAGGCTTTGTGTGGGGCTAGTGTGTGTTGGGTGAATGCACTCCACGACACAGCGTTCATCAGGTCTACATCGTACGCGCAAACGACCATCACTTGCGTGCACGCAGATCTGCTTTCACTGGTGAAGACCAGGGCCCGCCATTCCCTCTTCCACGTCATACGCTGACGGAAGTAGACTAGCGGTGCACGACGATGCTGTGGCTTGGGGAGAAAGCGGGCTAGATGAGTGCTTCCCGTAGTAGCTGGAGGAGGACTTGTCCCACTGTTAATAACCAGTTGGCAACCGTGTTAGTACGCTACTGGCCATTAAAATTTCTATACCAAGAAGAAATGCTGATGATAAACGGGTATTCATTGGAAAAATATATTATACTAGGACTTTTTCACGCAATCTGGGTGCGTAGATCCTGAGAAATCAGAGCCCAGAACAACCACTTCTGGGCATTGAGTCAAACAGAGCTTGGATAACGTGTACAGGTACAGATTCCCATGCAGCTTCAACACGAGACCACAGTTCATCAAGAGAAGTTACTGACGTTTTGTGACGAGCCAGTTGCTCGGCAACCATTGACCAGACGTTTGAAATTGGTGGGAGATCTGGAGAATGTGCTGGCCAGGGCAGCAGTCGAACATTTTCCGTATCCAGAAAGGTCCGTACGGGACCTGGAACTTGCGGTCGTGCATTATCCTGCTGACATGTAGGGTTTCACAGGGATCGAATGAAGGGTAGAGCCACGAGTCGTAACACATCTGAAATGTAACGACCACTGTTCAAAGTGCCGTCGATGCGAACAAGTAGTGACCGATACGTGTAACCAATGGCACCCCATACCATCACGCCGGGTGATACGCCAGTATGGCGATGATGAATACACGCTTCTAATGTGAGTTCACCGCGATGTCGCCAAACACGAATGCGACCATCATGATGCACCAGCTCCACCAAAGTGACTGCCTACATCACACTTGTGCGTCGTCTCTTGGAGTACTGTTGCCCCTTGTGGGACCCTCACCAGGTGGGACTGACGGAAGATATTGAGAAGGTTCAGAGAAGGGCAGCTCGTTTTGTTTTATCTCGTTACGGGGGGGAAAGCATCACGAAAATGTTGCACGAATTGGGGTGGAAATCATTAAAAGAAAGACGTTATTCATTGCGACGTGATCTGTTTGCGAAGTTTCAATCACCGACTTTTAGTTCTGAGTGTGAAAATATTTTGCTAGCACCCACCTACTTAGGGGGACATGACCATCCCAATAAAATAAGAGAAATCAGATCGAAAACGGAACGATTTAGGTGTTCTTTCTTCCCGAGCGCTATTAGAGAATGGAAAAGTTATGAAAGTGGTTAATGAACCCTCTGCCAGGCACTTAAATGTGATTTGCAGAGTATCTATGTAGATGTAGATGCTTAAAACAGAACCTGGAGTCATCCGAAAACGTTTTGCAATTCGTGCACCCAGGTTCGTCGTTGTGTACACCATCGCAGTCGCTCCTGTTTGTGATGCAGCGTCAGGGGTAACCGCAACCATGGTCTCAGAGCTGATAGTCCATGCTGCTGCAAACGTCGTTGAACTGTTCGTGCAGCTGGTTGTTGTCTTGCAAACGTCCCCATCTGTTTAGTCAGGGATCGAGACGTGGCTGCACGATCCGCTAACAGTCATTGCATCGCGACCAACGCTAGCAGGAATGTCGGGATACGATAAATCGCAATCGCGATAGGTTACAATTCTATCCTTATCAAAGTCGGAAACGTGATGGTACACATTTCTCCTCCTTACACGAGGAATCACAACAACGTTTCACCAGGCAACGCCGGTCAACTGCTGTCTGAGTATGGGAAATCGGTAGAAAACTTTCCTCATGTCAGCACTTTGTAGGTGTCGCCACCGGCGCCAACCTTGTGTGAATGCACTGAAAAGCTAATCATTTACATATCACAGTATCTTCTTCCCGTCGATTAAATTTCGCGTCTGTAGCATGTCATCTTCGTGGTGTAGCAATTTTAATGGTCAGGAGTGTACTTATAGGCTCACAAATAACCGCAGTCCTTATAATATGACGATTTTGGCAGACATTTATGCCACGTGGGCGTCCAGAACGTCGTCCACTGCTGTGAGAATGATTACGTCAACATTTCAAGCAGCACCTTTGCACAACTGCGCAACACGTGTAACTTGGGTGGCATTTCTCCGACAGGACCGCTGAGAAGGCTACAATGTGACCCCTTTCAAATATTTTTATTGATTGTATGAATAAAGAGTGCGTCTCCGTGGAAAGGGAATTGTTAGCTTCGTATACTGCGCGTTGTGACTGTAAACATTCCCTATGAAATGGTGGACACAAATCATGCTCAGTTAGCTGTGTCACTAACCTGTATGTTGTCAGGCGACGTTGAAACCATTACAGGTAGCAGCTGCAGCAATCGGATGGAAATCTATGTCGTATTTTCTGTGTATTAATTTTTTTTCTGGCTGTATAGAAGGCAAGGGAAAGAGTTCAGCACCCAGAACACATCATAAGTATTCCTTTGATAGGTTTGAATATCTTTGTCATCCAACTCTACTGGCACATGTCGATGCACTGAAGTTGACATACGAAAATACACGTATCAGCTTTCCCGCCTCTTTTCTTTTCTCCATTTGCGAAGAAAACAATGTAAGTAGAAGGCAAGGAGAGCAGTGGCAATGACAAAAAATGGTAAAGTATCCGCGTAACGTGCACGAATAACTTTCTTTAAAAGAAAATGAAAGCTTTCTGGTAGGATTCCTACGTCTTTTCACTGGTGCGTTCAACTGTTTTCGTCCAATGTGCAAGGACTTCTAATTTACGGTTGTTCTTTGGTATATATATTTAAGGACAATGTTCGTTGTGACAGAGCAGCTTACGTGGAAAGCATTTTATGCGCCGGATCACATCGTTTTCATTCTTCATTGTAAGAGTATTACTAAACAGAAGAATACGCTTGTCACAGTGTAAAGAGAAGTTACTCAGCTGAATCAGTAAGTTTAGGGGTCAGACGCGCAGAACACACACGAAGAGTTTTGTACTTTATTGTTAATATTATACCAACTTAATTAAATGTGGTATATCACAAAAAAGCCGTGAAGTCAGTACAGTAATTAAAAGTTTTAAATGAAGGTTTCTAAAATTTTATATTTTGTCGGGTCACTGCTCCTCTTCGACCAATGATTTTACGCTTCAGCGCGTGAGAGAAATTTTGTTTAATGTAAGCTCTTGCCATATTCTTCATTGTACCTTTGGCAACAATAATTCAGCTTCTAGTCATTTCCGTTTTTTATCACCGTAAAAGCGATTCGCTGACGAGGATACTAAAACTAGGCCTTTACTCAAAATTTCAGAAGGATCTAAGTACGAAAAGAAATTGTTGATACCAGACTAAAAAGTAACATACATTTAATTCCTGTATCTTCTGCTGAGTACGCCCACTTTAAGAGTAATTACGTTATAACATCGGCCCAAGTTTGGGCATAAGATACAACTCCGCAATGCATTTTCACAGTTAATATTGGCAACAGAGTTGTTTTTAGACACGTAGATGGTTTAATTTTAGAGAGAAAATGCTTGTCTTTAACAAACAGAGATAATTCTTCTTATAAAGTTCGCTCTTTGTAATGGGAATGATTTTGATGATCAGAGTTCACGTTTGAATGTCACACAATTTCAATTTACGTAAACGATCGTATCAGCAAAATCGATGACAGATACCGCACTTTCCCAGATACCAGATTCCTAACGTTCACTCATACTTTTTGAGTTTCGCAACGCCCTTTCTCCTGTCCAGTCTCTCGTTCGGTTCCAGTTTGCGACGCTTGTTACATTCAGTGCCTTCCTTGCTTTGAGATAATTGGCTGTGTTTCCGCTGTCCCCAATTATTCTTTGTATCAGAATCTTGCCCATGAAAATCATCGTGTACCTTTTATTTCAGTAATATATTACGTATAATTTGTACAGCCCGATGCTAGATTACTGAAAGACATGATTAAAGATACGTATTTTGAAAGAATTAAGAAAGTGTAGTCGGTTTGTTTGCATATTAGTGTGTTTAATTGGTTCTCATCTTATTACATAAGGACGTTGACACAAGTATAACTGGGTTCCTAGCAGCTTTAATGCTGTTTCAAATATTTCCTGCGAATTTTGATGTACTGCTGACAGCGTTCACTTGGTAAATATACCAGTGGTCGTATTCTGATGTGGCCAGATTCAGATCTCCATCCATCATTCTTGGTTTAGGCTTCAAGTGATTCCCATGAAAGAGATCATACGAGTAAGGCTAGATTTCGTTTCACAATATTTTGTGCAATAGTAGGTTTTCGTTTCACAACATATTTTGCAGTTGTTTCGCAAGTGCCGTACAAACGAACTAGCGATCTGTGTCTAAAGAATAAGCTGTTGAAGTGGCTTCAACCTCCTTCCCTTCTTCGCTCGACTAACAAGTAGTTTGATTGTATCTATGAAAATTAATACTGTGGGTTACGTCTTAATGTACTTTACCTCGAATGATCTGAAGGAACTCAAGTCCAAAATCAGCAAATCCTTATCTGAAACCACATCAGCATGATTGCGTCCCATTGTAGTGTAATGACTGTGTTAAAGGGTTGCTTTACTTGTCATAATTCTGAGCAAAAACGGTATTCCACAGCCTTCTTTCTTTGTACTCTTAACATTATCGGCTTTGACTGCTCATCCGATGACTAATAAAATTGAAATTACATAATTTATCCAGACATAAGAATTTTTATAACTTGATATAATACCCGTACCTCCCCTTCCTTCATAATTACTTTTGTATTAGCATTATAATCCACATAATCAACTAGAGAGAGTCAGCAACTGTACTATTCAACATAATTTTAATTTATTGGCAGTCTCAGCTGCGAATATTTTGTGTTCGATAACTTATTTCGATGCGTTCTATAATCTCCAGATTAATTACCTGTGTCCGCAACCTGTCTCGACTGCATTATGACATTCAGGAGTTCCCTAACGTGCTCCGAGCAAAGCCTCGGATGGTTCTGTTGAAAGGGCATAACCTATTCCCCTTCCCCGCAGTTGCAAACCACCTTAATTGATAGATGATTACGCAAGTGAGACGGGTTGCCGACGTAACTACTAGATCTGAAAGTGATCGAAAGGAGCGAAATCATTTTATTGGACAGAAAATATTAGGAACTGTGACTAACAATAACAGAATTATTTTTGAATTGATAATAGCACCAGAGAAACAGAGAAAAAAATCGTTCCGTAAACGGTGATATTGTAGAATAAAATGACGACCTCTCACGTTCTACACAGGATCACCATGATCGCATAGCTTAGAGCCAAGTCCAAAAGTCAGGCAGTCCCACGAAACATATCGCACTGATTTAGTCGGCACATCATCTGTGAATTTTCTCTGAAAGATTTCCCTTTTTTATTTTTTTATTTTTTATAAACCGTCATATTGCCGGCCAGGGTGCAACTGTCTGGGATTGCTTTATTTGCCAGAGAATATTATGCTCATAAACCACAGTCACTTTCGTATTATTAGACATACGACTAGTTTCGGCGTCCCTTCCAAGTATTTTCAACAAACCGTACAAAATCAACCTTACTGAATATCAAATTAAAAACTGAACTAAGTGTTGACATCCCATTTATGAAAATTAATCAAAATTATTGCTTCCAAACATGATGTTTTAAACTTATGTAGCTCTGCTAAACTATTGAGTTAAGCTACTGTTGTTTCATATAGTATTGTTGTTTTAGTTTGACTGACCAACCTGGAAAATAAAACAACTATACTAAATGAAATAACAAGAGATTAGCTCAGCACTTTAGCTGAGCTATATAAGATTACAGCAACTTGTTCACGTGCAGTAATTTTGGTTAATTTTCATTAATGGTAAGTCAATGTTCAGTTTACTTTTTTTTTATCTGACTTTCAGTAAGATTGATTTTGTAATATTTGCTGTGAACACTTAATAATTACTTTTCATTGTAGCCGAAAACCCAATGTAGCTCCAGAAGAAAGCTGAAATTAATTACATATATAGATGACGTTGTTCCAGACATGTCCTAAATAGACATCACACCGGGTTTGCAGTCGCTTATGCATTCGCACGCTTAATGAGAGGAAGGAAGAAGAAGAGAAGATAAGGAACGACTTTAACTACACTGGACCACTCAAATAATTCTATGGCATCAAGTTAAAATGTGAGCAGGACAGAGATTCGAACCCGGCCTCCCTCTTTTCGCCTTAACCTCTTGACAGCTCGCGTCTGTCTGCTGTTCACGTCAAACCGCCACAAGACGCACACTACGAGTGTAGAGCCCCTATCGTCTACGCCCTCTTACGCTCGCCATTTAGGATTCCAGCGTCCGCCTCCGTAGCTCAGCGGTAGCGTCGCTGACTACCTAGCAGGAGGCCCGGGTTCGATTCCCGGCAGGGGACCGAGTGTTATGTGTTCTCCTAATCATCATCATCTCATCATAACTGGCACGTCACGTAAGTCGCCCACGCGGCGCCAAAAAAAAAAAAAAAAAAAAAAAAAAAAAAACAAAAAAAAAAAAAAATTGCACTAAGGCGGCCGAACAATCCCGCAAGGGATCTTCCGACCAAGAAAGCCATACGCTGATTTACATTTGGGACTCCAGCACGGATGGAATGTCACTGCCGCATCGGCTGTGAAGCACTAAACCTCACGCTGTCGTCACGTAGCATACAGGCACTTTCCACTTGGCGTCATTGTATTATGTCAGTGCCTTAGTGCAGCGTAAGTCATTTCTTATCTTTCCTATCCTTCTCACTTCCTATCATGAAACGTGAAAATAATTTTTCTTGGCTATTGTTCAGGAAGAAACCCTGACAGATCATTAACGTGAATGTAAATATGAACACTACAAAATATTATGACGAATTACCTAATTATTATTATTTTATTATTTATTTGGCATGACCCATTACATAGTAATATTTCATTTTTAAAGGTTAATTTGAAGTGGTTACATCAGGTACTTTGGCAAACACAAACACGATACATAATATTGAGTAAATTACAAAAAAAAAAAAAAAAAAAAAAAAAAAAAAAAATAGCTGCTAGGAACAAAGGTCAATCACTACTAGTTTTACACAGCAGTAAAACTTATTGAATTACAGAAGTTGTGAAAGTCTGTAATGAATTTATGTGCCAAATCAAATTAATTGACGAGCCATCCTCCTGCCTTATCAGCTGTTTTGTTCCTTTTACAACAGTCGACAAGAAGATGGTAAATATAATTCTGAACCGATGATAATAGGCTTTTAGTTTCCGATGGCCAGTTAAAATTGCCGTAAAATTCAGAGATATTGGAACATTAATCATTAAACGTTGTCGGATCGTAGGAAAATACGGTTTAGTGCTTTCCCCGTTTTTTGTTCTTTGCCAACCAGTCTTCCTAAACTCCTCTCGAAGTTTCTTCTTCTCCGCACTTGCCGGTACTTTGCTGTAGCTTATTGACTTTCGTGGCCGAGCCGCTCTTTTAGAGAGATTGTCAGCTGTTCATTTCCCCATATCCCCCAATGTGCTTTAACCCATTTGAAATGCACCTGTCAGTTTTGTGTCAGCAAACTTCTGCTTTTACGTAGTAATTCTTTATTCACGAAGTTGTGGTTATTTCGTAACGAATCCAAGTCATCCTGCTATCGGTGTGAATTACTGTAGCTCTAACAATATTCGAGAGATCGGATATCAAGTCAAGGGCATTAAGAATGACACATTGTTCCGCTTCATTATTTGGGAATTCATTATACAATTTAAGATGATTTGGTAAATAAGCATCTTGTTATCAAATATTGCTATTCCGGAATCCACTCCATCGTCTGACTTGCTTCCATCAGTGTGTACCTCAATAGGGTAGCATTTGTTTGCGTCATTCTCGGTTATTCTTATAAAGTCTGCCGGGTGTGCCCAGCTTCTGTACTCTGGAGCGATGTCGATTGTCTGTCAGCCTTCTTCAGTTTTGACCAGGTTATAATATTTGGCTATTATAACTTGGTCAAAACTAAAGAAGACTGACAGATAATCGAAATTCAAGAGTTACTTCCCATATTTGTAAAACAAACGACTAACCAAATGTCAGCTCGGTTTTTAACAGACAATCCCCTATATGCCATCACTGATCCAATATAAAATTCTCTGAATAACCGGACATCAATCATCGGTATTTTTTGTGATATCTCAATTGTGTAAATCATGGAATTCTTCCGGATGAGCTTAATCCATACGGTTTGAATGGGGCAGTGCACAAATGGTTGAATTCATACTTGAATGGAAGAAGACAGAAAGTTGAAGTTCATGTCATGTCAAAACATCATCGGGGGCTATCAAGAATGGGGTTCGACATGGTCCTTAGGTCCTTTAAAATTAATGACTTGCCATTCTACATTGATGAAGATGCAAAGTTAGATCTCTTTGCTGATAATAGAAGTATAGTAATCACATCCAAGACACGAGAACTAAGTAATCGCAAATAATGTTTTTCACAGAAATATTAAGTGGTTCCCAGGAAACGGACTCTCATTAAATTTTGATAAAACACAGTATATACAGTCCGTACAATAAATGAAACAACTCCAGTAATAAATTTAGAGTCTGAACAGAAGTTTGTAGCTAAGGTAGAATTTTCACTACATTTAGGTGTGTACATTGATAAGAGATTGAACTGGTAGCAACACATCGATGGTCTGCTGTAACGTTTGATTTCAGCATGCTATTAGGGTTACTACAAATTTTAGCGGTAAGAATCTCAGAAAATTAGCTTACTATGACTATTTTCATTCACTCCTTTCGTATGGCATCATATTCTGTGGTAATTCATCACTGAGTAAAAAGTATTCATTGCGTGTAATCAGAATAACTGATGGAGGCCACCCACGATCATCCTGTAGAGAACTGTTTGAGGATTTAGGTATCCTCACATTAACTTCACAGTATATATATTCACTTATGAAATTTGTTGTTAATAATCCAACCCAGTTCAAAAGTAATAGCAGCGTGCATAGCCATAACACCAGGAGAACGTATGATCTTCACTATGCAGGGTTAAATCTGACTTTGGCACAGAAAGGGGTAAATTATGCTGCCACAAATGTCTTAGATCACCTACCAAACAGGATCAAAACACTGACAGACAGCCAACTGGCATTTAAAAATAAATTAAAAAATTTCCGAAAGGCAGCTCATCCTACCCACTAGGAAGAATTTTTAGATATAAATTGGTATATATATTTGTGTTATGTAATATCTTGTACAGACTCCATTTATTAACCTGACACGTTCCATATAATTGTATTCATAATCTATGGAACAAATATTAATCTAATCTAATCATCGCCCTACAGTATTGAAGCTGGCCACATCCGGCAGACTTTACGAGAATAACTGACAAGGACTCAAAAGAATGATACCCTGTTAAAATATACGCAGACGGAAGCAAGTCAGACGAGGGAATGGGTTCGAGAATAGCAACAAATTACGTAGACTGTTCGATTGATACAAGAAGAAGGATCGAAGAAAGACTGAAGTGTAGTGTCAGTCTCCCGTTGGCAGGGAGATTATCGTAAACGGAGCACAAGCTCTGATTAAGAAACATTGGGAAAAGAAATCTACCTTCAAACAATGAATTATTTTTAATGTGTCAGGTAAATCACAAAAAGTGAATCTCGAAGGTGTGACAAGAAATTCAACCGTGTTCCTGCCGAATATGCGTTCAGTATTCTCCCCACTGCACAACATCTTTTGGCGATACGGGAAAAAAATTTTCATCTATTCATCAGTTGAAACCAATGAATTACCAAGACGAAAATTTTTTCCCCAACTCTTTCTCCTTTGTCATCACGGTACAGTTACTAACTTTCAAAAGTGGCTCTACTAAACAACCGGAATCTTCTAAGGCACATTATGGAGAAAGAGCCAGATGTCTTTCGTACACAGTAAGCTTGTTGTCTGCCGATACAGTAAGATCACTCGGAGTGCAATGTCCTCTTCCAATATATACCATCCCTATATAAATCTCGACTACCAGACCCAGACATGTCCTTGGATTTTCAACTTCAGGAAAGTCTGCATTTACCAGAAAAAGATTAATTTCTCTCCATGTCAGCAACCAGTAACACAGAGGTGTAAGTGATTGAGAACGTAAAACACTTATTCGTTGACTATCACATTTTAAGGACCTGCGGAAAGCCTGAATATTAACCTACATTTATTACTCTTAAATGTCGTTGTTGACGTTAAATTTTAGGCTACTGTCTTTTTCAGATTCACACTTCTTCCTACTTTCATCTTGCAATCTGCATGGTATTGTTTTACTTATTAGGCACACCTCCATCATTCACTTTTCCATCTTTATGATTGAGTTTTGCTATACATATAATGAAATTCTAGCTTTTTTCTTAATAACCATCTGAAACGTCAGTGAATCAGACCTCATCTCTCTTTCCTTCTTTAGAAATGATTTCAACTTTTTTTTTTTTTTTTTTTTTTTTTTTTTTTTTTTTTTTTTTAACATGGCGGCGTGGACTACCGTTGTCTTGTAGGTGTCTCACAATGTGTACTGCTACTGTTTATGTTCACCCGGTGTACCGTTCATGTTCCTTGTATTACACCACGTTTGTCCTGATATCTGCAGGTGTGGTAGTTTCTTTGCTATACTGGCGCTACAAAGCAGCGGAAGAATTACACCTGCTATGTTTATTGCCACTCGGCGATAAACTTTATTATCATTGTATGTATCGCTATGAAAGACATTACGTCCGACACCTGTTTTCCTAATACAGTGATCATCATCATCATCATCATTAGAGACTGATTATGCCTTTCAGCGTTCAGTCTGGAGCAAAGTATCTCTAATAAAATTCCTCCATGATCCCCTATTCAATGCTAACATTGATGCCGCATCTGATGTTATGCCTTTTACTTCAAAATCATTCTGCACCGAATCTAAGTACCTTCTTCTTGGTCTATCTCGACTCCTCTTACCCTCCGCTGCCGAGCTCATGAGTGTCTTAGGTAACCTTGCTTCTCCCATGCGTGTAACATGACCCCACCATCTCAGTCTGTTCGCTCTAACTGCTTCATCTATGGTGTTCATTCCCAGTTTTTCCTTGATTTCCTCATTATGGACACCCTCCTGCCATTGTTCTCATCTATTAGTTCCTGCAATCATTCTTGCTACTTTAGTGATGGCCATACAAAATGCAATACCAAAGACGACCACAATTTCTGCGCCTGTTCACGAACCGTAGTGGTTACGCTGTTTTCTGCTCTCATTCTCTCGGACAAGCCACCGAACTTCCACAAGGCTCCGCCGCATTTGTTCAATGTCCTCTGCAGTTTTTCTCGCCGAATGGAATACGACTCGTCCTCGACATGGTCTATCCACCTCTGAAGCATTTAAAACACTCAGACACCCTTTTTGTTACGAATATCCATCGACGCATAATATAAAGCTTCGACCGATACCAGATGAAGACTTTGATGACAGTTTCCATTAGCTTTACATTCGATTTCACCTATTGACTGTAGCCAATGGTGTATACTTTGAAGCCATCAAACGCAGTTCCCGTTTTCTTTATATTCTGAAACTGTTCATCGAAAATTTCAATGTGGGAATGATAGGGCATGTGGGTGTTGCATAGGATTGGGACTCCAGTAGTTAAGCTATCGTAAAATTTATTTGTAATAGTGATATCATTGAGAGAGCAAGTGATAACAGCACCGTCCCAAATGGTGTGCAACATGGACTGGCAAAATAAGCTCCGACTTCATTTTTGCTAAACACGATTTATTTACAGACGAATGAAAAAACTGAAACCGTAGTAGCCGACCCCTGTGAAGATCGGTTTCGGTTTCGAGCAATGATCGAATGTGCCCACAGTACTGATGCTAATCTAACAACAAGATAAACGTTAAGGAAATACGATGTTACGTTTACAGATTTAGCGTTTTTATAGAAAACTTTTGTCATTGTCGACTGTAGTTGTACTTAATCTTTGTTTACGGAGATGCAGGCCCTTAGATATTAGCGAACTGTTCCGAGAAGACTCGCCTAAGTTTTTGTCGGCGGCAGTAGGCGCTTGCCAAGTGTCAGTTCTTGCGCCTCGCAGTTTGCTACGCAGCGCCGTCGCCAGCGAGTTGTGCGCGTCGGCTGTTTGGCGAGCGCTGCGCCTGGCGACGCCGCTGCCCGGCGCACAACTCAGGCTGGGCGCTGTGCGGCCCCACTGCCAGAAAACCCTGCTGCACTGCAAGGCTCAATAAAGCAGCGCACACGCTACGAGACGAAATTCTGAACTGGCTTCAAGTCCCGCCACAGCCGCTGCTTAAGATCTATAACTGCCCTCACTGCTCGTCAGTACTTCTATTTTTAGTAACGAGGACTTGGGCTGAAACAAACACATAACGCTAAAATCGTATCAAAGATAATGTAAAGATCCCTTATTGTACTAGTGATACTCCCACATCTGCAAAACTCTGCAGTCGTCCGTTAGAGGCCTCTGCGTGTGTCATGCTGCATTGCACTGTGACCTGTCGTTTCGCCACTAGGGACGGTGCAGTGTGCCTCCGAAGTTGCGTTTTGTGATGTTATTTGTGTGGTGAAGCGTCAGATGGGGCGGCGATTGCTAATCAATCCTGCTAATGTATTGCGATTAGTTGAGATGAAGTTACGAAGAACCATTCTTCGTGAAGATGGTGTTAGTGTAGAAGATGAATCATTTGCATGCTTTCTCTTATCTGTTATGGTACAGAAATATGAGCAGAAGTTAGATACTGTTGTTACAGACTCATAATAATGATAATAGGGATGATAATGACGAACAACTCATTGCAAGCGGTAGTGCTACGGTAAGTGCGGGAAGAGGCGATGGAAGCAGTGGCAGTGAATACCAACAGTCTTTCGGAAAGAAGGTTAAAGTTGCAACTATCATCACGGCTTTTGATGACAATTCGCTAGAGAACATATACGATGATTATTACATAAGTTAGAGTTAAGATATCTGCATTACGTATGGCGTCTACAATAATTACATCTACAGTACTATCTAGAGTATAGTTGCAGAGCTTTGCAGAAAAAACTACACCCACCAGCACATTGAGGTGTACGTAGAGATCTTGTAACCAAACATTCATACAGATATGTTTGTTCGAGTCCATGTACTTTCCTTGTGAGATGTCATACGGACGAACTGTCGGGGTGAATCTTCTACCGAACTTCTTAGATACATACTTTTCTGTTAGCTATAATTCTGTTGTTCGTGTCTTTCCACCTTGTGCTGTTTATTGCAGCAGACATTCTACCTAATTTCTTTTTGATACTTTTATTGTACAACATCCACCTTTTCGTTTCTACACTTTCTCCTTGATACAACCCCTTCCAACGAAAGGGTAACTCTTTCTTGTTTTTTAGGAAAGAAAGTGGGAATATAGGGCTTAAGGACCCGTCGACGTCATGGTCGTTGCAGACGGTTCACACTTGCTAGTAGTTTTTATCAGGGATGGGGAGCGAATTCGGCCGACCGTGTCCTTTGTAAGAAGTGACTCAAATCACAAAAACCTAAATAACGTTGGGCGGAGGCGGATTGGACGCGACATCCTCCCGAATGCGCGTCCTGTGTAGTACCATAGCACGCCTTCGCTCGGTTACTGGTTTATAAGCAATTTCCCCTTTCAAGTCCGTCGTTTGTGAATATTATGCCTACCCACAACGAAGCAAAAATGAATGCTTGCATGCCTCTGTACGAGTCCTAATTTCTCTTATCTTTATGGTCTTTACTTGAAATGTAAGTTGGTGGCAGTAGAATCGTAGTCTAAATTTACTCAACAATGTTTGTCTAAGACTGTCTTTAATAGAAACCTGATTAGACCCATCATTGCTAACTTTTCTTTTAAACAGAAAAATAGAAATTTTTTCAAGGTGTTTGTTTTCCTTTAACGTAATGCTGTATCCCACAAATCGCTAAATTCGCTACAAAGCATTCTGAAACACGCAATACTCGGAGGAGAGACATTATGTGGTTCAAAATCCTGTAGCACTCATTCTTGTGCTAACTGATGTCAACATAATTACCATAGCAGAATCGAAGATTACGTTAATCGACGCAGATGAAATAAAATACCAGTGAATATTTTCCTAATTTGTTAAATTGATTTATGTGCAGATTACAAAGTTCCACTACTCAAGTATGAGGTGTAGTCCTAATCCTCCTTTTTGCATAATATATAATGAATACGATACCCTCTAAATTCCTAACTTAATTCGCCATCTCTACAGCAATGCCCGTTTCAGTTCTCGAAGCATTCCTCTAACACTCGCGCATTGATCGAACCTACCAGTAACAGATCTGGCAGCCCCCTCTGAATTACTTCAACGAGTTCCTTTAAACCGATCTGGTGGGCAGTCCAAACACTTGCGCAGTACTCAAGAAGAGGTCGTAAAAGCGTTCTACACGCGGTCTACATAACGGATAACCCACGTGTCCCCAAAATTATCCCAATAACCCGAGGTTGACTATCCACCTTCTTTATGACTGTCGTTACAAGTCAGTTGCAAGTCATATAGTTATGTAACCTTACGCATAGATATTTAACTGAAGCGACTGTGTCAAACAGCGAACTACTAATGCTGTATTCGAACATTAAGGGACGATTTTCCCTACTGATCTGTATAACCTTACATTTTTCTACGTTTAGTGCTAACTGCCATTGATAAAACTATCGTGTATCTTCCCGCAGACCCTAGAGTCGTCAGCCAATAGCCGAAAAATTGCTACTTACTCTGTTCGCCACATGATTTATGGAAACATAAAAAAATAATGGTCCTATCACACTTCCTTTGGTTACTCCCGAAGATACTCTTCTCTCTGATCAACACTCACCCTCGAGGGCAACGTACTGAGCTCTTCATGCCATTCACAGGTCTAGGAACCTATTCCATATGCTCGTACCTTCGTTAGCAGTACATTGCAATACCGTGTCAAATGCCTTTTGGAAATCAAGAAATATGGACCTCCTTGCTACCCTTTATCCACGACTCATAACACTAAAATGCCGACGAGGAGGTGTTACAGTATGGAACATTCATAATTAAGGAATATGAACACATTCGATAGTGTTCTCAGTGAGAAGACCTACTATGGTCGTCAAAGGTACAGTTCGGTAACTACCATTGCTTCAGCATTACAGTCCACCATTTCATAAAATGGTCTGATTTGTTTACATCATCTCAAATCATTGGAACACCTGTGTCATCAGTTAGAAGCTCCATTGCAGGGCCCATCAACGTCAGTACCTTTCCTGGTTTCAGTTCTGTACTAAGAATGGGCTGCCATTCATCTTGGCAGCCAATTTACAAGCGTTCAAGCCAGTATTTAATGTGAGGTGTGGACAAACGTGTCTGGATAGTTTTCATCAGATAGCGTACCTCTTTTTCATCTAGTCTACACTCTATTAAACACACCTGACCATTTAACATTTCCCTCTCCTGTAGGTCAGTATTTCTTATGCTAGAAATTCTCCTGCCTATATAGTTTCGCCAGTGTTTAGATACCCAAAGTAATCTATCTCGATTCCAAGAAAATAGATGTATCTTATAGCAACCAGAAACCCATCTTATCCTTCAAAAAAAAAAAAAAGATGTATCTTATAGCAACCAGAAACCCAACTTATTCTTTATAAAAAAAAAAAAAAAAAAAAAAAAAAAAGGGAAAATCTTTGCTTCTGCAGTGTCGCGTAACTTACTTCCACATTAACATAATTATTTTCTTTTTCCTTCCACTGTATTTTGAAAATTTGTAAGTAGGTATTTCCAGTTGCCTTTATACACTTTTCCCTCAAATAAATGTAACTACATAACTCCTCAAACATGATTCAACTCTTGAAAAACATTACTGACAGATTATCTTCAAAAGGATCGCAGTATGAGTAATTAATTGATTTACGACAGGTTTAGATGGGCAATGCCATCATATTCTGGTCATATATATTCTATAATGTAGTCAGATTTTCTTCATTACACTTTGTCAAAATATTAAATACGCAATTATCTTACAAGCAGTTAATAATATAACTTGTGTATTTCATATTTTGCCTAAGAGCAATGTGACACTTTCTGTTTAATCTCTTTTTTTTTCTTTTTTTCTTTTATAGAGAAAGAAAACGTGACCACAATGTTGAATATATACGACCAGAAGATGATGGCATAGCCCATTGAAACCAGTCGTAAATCAATTAATTAATCATCTGCGATCTTCGCGTCTTCCTTTCGAAGATAATTAATCAAAGCAGATCGCCTCCATCCTTCTATGTCAGGTAAGGTTTACTGATAGAATCTCAGGTATAACCTGAATGACACCAATGGAACTTTCTTTTAAGTCTTAGGACATAAATAAAACGAACGAAATTCTTTCGGGAACAAGTACCAGTCGGAGGAGCGCTGTCAGCGAAGTTACTGAATAAATTTCTGAGACCTATTTCTGAGACTTTTGTTAGTGATTGCGAGACCTTTATGTTACGTTAGATTTGGTTACGCTCCATCAATTTGTAACTGCAATGCTAATTCACAGTGCAACAGCGATGAACCGTCTGAGGCAGTCGAAATGTATATTTTTCCACAGACAATATCGAAGAAGTGACTATCTTGAAGTAATGGATAAACATTAACCTGAAACCAAGGAAGATTTCTTGAGGTCAAATACTATTTGTTTTTGATTTCAGCATTTATGAAATGTAGGTTCTTCTGTTACCTTAAACATTGTTCTATATTTTCCAAATGCTGGAGGTAAAACATTTATGTATTTGAAACCAGGAAACTTTCCTGACGTTTGATATATTGTTAACCTGGGACTTTTTGATGATCGCTTGAACGAAACTAATTATTTATGAACGGACTTGCACCACAAGTGCGTACATTGTTTCAATGCTGCATTATTTCAGCGCAGCAACACAGTCTCTGAAAATTACCAAGTCAAAATGTGGAATACAGATGTGATCCTAATAGGCTGTGTACCAAAAATGCTTTTCACAGCCGAATGCTGTACGGATATTAGTCAGAACTTGAGATGGCTTTGAAAAGAATGTGTTTTCCATAGGAAATGACGTAAGTACATTTGTTAAAATCGAAATAATCTGTACTGTTTTCGCGTTAACTGCAATGTTTATTTTTGGGTAACTGCTTAATGTTCGTATTTCTTAGCGATGATCCAGAAAGAGTCCCAAAATCGTTTGTGAAGTTAGGTAATTTCCTGCTCAATGATCTCCGGATAACACCGGGGTAGGAGAATGACATGAGCCACAAATATTCTGCATCTCGTATGCAACAGCGATGATTTATTTATTTACGAAATGGAATGCTATGTTAGTTTCGTAAGATGAGTTAGCTTTGTTGGCCCTAAAATTCAAACACATAAGCTAGCTCATTCATGAATCGTCTTTATCCACATTCATGACAGGATTTCGAACAGATCATTGCTCCTCGCAATTTCTACAAGTATGGAATCTAAAAATGCTAGATCAGTCACCATTACAGTAACAGAAAACGTTATTTCTGTTGACTTTTTTTTTTATGAAGAGGCCTACAGGTATCCATATGGGCAGGAAAGCAACACTGAATACTAAAATGAGACACTGTAACTAGTAGACGAGATTTATTATTTGACCAGCAAAATAACTGCGATGCACGAAGTAGTGAGGATACAAAATGGACAGTGGTAGTAGCAAGTAATGTACCTCTCAAAAAGAGAAATTTGTTAATATCTAATATAATTTAAGTGTGAGGAAATGTAGTCTGATATGGAAGTGAAAAGTTGATGGTAAGCAACTCAGAAAGCAAAAGAATAAAAGCAGATGAAATGCGCTTCTGCAGGTGAAGATGGGTATATCGAATATGGTATAAGGAAAGAAAAACTGAACCCAAAAAAAAAAAAAAAAAAAAAAAAAAACCTTGTGGAATAACTTGAATAAACGATGGGATCCACTTATCACATTGTGACGCATCGACGAATTGGTAATGGAGGAAATTATTGAAGTTAATAATTGTAGAATGAGACAGAGGAATGGATGCGGTAAGTAGATGTGGATTACAGTAGTGACTGTGATATAAAGAGGTTCTTATAGTATAGATCAGCATGGTGAAATACATCAAACAACTCAGGTAAAGCTTAGACCACAACAACAAACGAATTGACATTAAAGCATTAAAATACAAACGTTCACATCCTCTTGTCGTTGGCCATATACCAAGTGAGTTTCAGCAATGAAAATGTATGGCATTTTTCCAGCGGTATAGATCTCAGTTATTTAATATTACATTTGCCTTCTCGGACCATAAGTTTCCTCGGAAATTCTCTACGGCTAGAAATTTTCTGGGTTTTCTACAATTTTACTGCTTTGTAGTTGCTGTAAGAATTAGCGCTTGGGGCTAACGTGTTCGTTGCGATATTCAGAGTCTGTGGTCATACAGTAATGAAAACATTAACAGACAGACCTCAGGGGAAAGTAATGTGAAACGACGTCACACCAAGAACGTCTCTCCCGAGATGTCGCACACATTCCACACTTCAGTTTATCGAAAGTGTTGTAGAGGTACGTGTTTTTAGTAGAATTAAGATAGGAAATTAGAAGGTATAATATCTATCATATATTATGCGAAATGAGTAGTGGAACGTAGTAATCTGCACATAAATCAGTTTAACAAATTCGGAATATATTCACTACTATGTCATTTCATCTTCATAGATTACAGTAATCTTCGATTCTGCTAAGGAAATTATGTTGTCATCAGTTAGCACAAGAATGAGTGCTACACTATTTTGAACTATATTATGTCTCTCCTCCGAGTATTTTGTGTTTCAGAATGCTTTGTAATGAATTTAGCGATTTGTGAGATGTTGATACAACATGTTTTTGACCAAATTACGTTAAACAAATACATTAAAAATTACTATTTTCTTTAAAAAAAAAGAAAAGTTAGCAATTATGGGTGTAATCAGTATCAATATCAACATAGTTGTGTCTTTGTGTTTTTTTAAGATACTCCACGATTCTCGTGGTTCAGTAAGAGCCATCCATCTCTAATGAAAACATCCTACCTCTTTAATCTGAAATACCCTTTGTCTCGGTAGCTGCATTGCATGTGAACGGTTGGAAAAACCATTTATAATGTTAATATATTGTCTTTATGGCAATAAAGAAACAGAACGGAATGGACTAAGTAATTAGCATCATTCTGGTGATCTTCGAACATCACTGATATTCCCAGGAGTATCGGCATGAAATGTAGCATTAATTGGAAAATTTATTAACCGAGAAAATACATCTAGAAATCCTGAATGTGTACGACAGGGTGAGGCTCTCTAAGGGAAATTAGTCCAAAAAATTCTCTTAGTAAATTTAATTTAGAGGAATGTTTAGTTTATTTGTTTTTAATATACTGATGGATAACATCTATTCCCGAAACAATCTACACTTAATATAGGAAAATGTCATAAGTACTTTTGAAATTCCACTGTGCGTAGATTACCAAACGTTCACTAGCGAATCCCTATTATCTGGAGTAACCTACAAAAATATGTGAAGAAGTGAGATTCTTTATTACCTTAAACATTAAAACCTCGCAATACGCTATATACACTACGAATTTGCTTCCATTTCGTCTAATCACAAACAAAGCTTGTGAACATAAAAGGGCAAGTCACGGATTTCAGAGTCTACTATCTACTTTAAAGGGAAAGGAAGAAAGCAAATATACTAACGGACAGTTTTAACGTTACCATAAATAAATAAAAAGTAATTCTACAAAAATGCACAGCGCGTACATTTTGTAAGATGGAGGTGACTAAGTTTGAAATACTGATACACAAGCAAGTAACATAAACTTTACACCAGGTAATCAACATTGTTAGAAACGTGAATCAAACTGAAGCAGTAATCAGTTGAGGTAGCTGATGAACAAACGTAAGTCAAAAACCAAAACTTTCGCGTTACAGGTATGTTATACGACGTTAATATGTCTTAAAATCTGCGAGTAACTAAATAAATGAAGAATGACAAAGTTTCGGATGTAAGGAAGCATCATAAGACATTTCGATGACGACGGTGCATGCTACAGTGACCGCGAATGTTCGGAGTAAAAAGCAATGGGACAAAAGTGTTTGTAATTATAAATGTCTCTAGTGAGTACAATCACGGAAAATTCCACAGAAAGGAAAAGTGGTGTAATGCTTGCTGAACTTATTTATTTTTGCGTAACCTCGGAGCAGTCATTGATTAACAATGCTGGAGGAAAGAACGATTAGTGTTACCTTATTTCTATTGAAGTCGACATGATCGACTGGAGAGTGTCCGTAACTGCATTGTATTATTTCAAATGTGTTTATTTCCGTCAATAGTGGCACATATATTTGTTTAATTACATGTTTCGATCACTTGGACCATCTACAGACCTTAAAACAATAGTAAAATAAAAATGTACAATTTTATAAACTTACTAAAGCTTAATTGAACAACAGTTAAATTATATATAAATGGAAAGATTTTTCTTTACCTTGTAGTTGCGTCCAGAAATCGTCTGGCTGAGTACTAAGGTAAAGAAAAATCTTTCCACTTATGTATAATTTAACTGTTGTTCAATTAACCTTTAGTAAGTTTATAAAATTGTACACTTTTATTTTACTTATGTTTTAAGATCTGAAGACGGTCCAATTGATAGAAACATGTAATTAAACAAATATATGTGCAACTGTTCGCGGAAATAAACACATTTGAAATATTACCTTATTTCATTGGCCCAGCTACATTTCCATTTGACTTTAATATTTCTATATTCATATTTGCGTATTAAAAAAATGTGTCACTGTTCCATCCAGTGCAATATGATCTGCAGACATGTTAGAAATTTCTAATGATCTAAAAAGAGTAAAAGGAAGTCACTTCATGATTTTTACGTATAAGCTAACAAGATACATTTGCAAAGTATCTAACCGCCAACCCGCGAATACTCGCGATATGAGCATTCTACTCGAAGTAAATTTCAAAGTATCGGCATTTTTCATTTTAAATTAGTCCACTCTGTTTTCTTATAAAACCAACAAAAATACTTATTTACACATATTAACTACATTTCAAAAGAGCTTTTGATTGTGATAACAGTGATTCCTACGCGACCGATCGCGTAACGTCTAAAGGCGCAAGTTCTTGAAGGTTAATTACAATATAAAATTACGGTACAATCAGTAATTACTGCACCACTTTTAGCTGTACATAGCGGTAATTATACATGTTTGTCATCCTTAAAAATAGTGGGGTAATAATAAATTGGATAGAAAACACAAGTCCCAGTATAATATAATGATATTATTATTTATATGATAATTCCATTTAGCTTTATGTACCTATTATGAAGCCCGTTTGTGGGTCTTGGTGTAGAAATCTGTTAAACGCAAACGCAGCCGGAAATATCTACATTGGATTAATTGACTCAGTTCTGAAGTTGGGTGTTAAGCAACTCGAATGTTCCGAATTCCAGATAATACTGTCAGGAGCGTCAAAGGCTTCACGTTAAACTGGCAATGTAACATTCTTCCATGCTTAGTTATATTGTGAATATGGGTGGTGCACTGAACTAATTATGGATGAGTTAATGATATGGCTTGCTAACTGTGCAGTTCAATAACAGCGTTGTCAAGTAAAACTCGCTCACCAAACAGATTTAGCGAATTTTGTTTTCAACTGGCGAAAGAAGTGCACATCCGAAGATTCAACAAGTCACGTTGCGCCTGGTGGAATAATTGTTACCTCTATGTGTTTATCTGGAGTTACGAACAGATCCTTTTGATGGAGTGACAATCAATCCAGAACCACACAAAGTTTTGGAGTTCTCCATTACATCAGATGAAGTACGAGAAACGCTATCATCAACTGTAGTGCACTCAGCCATGATCAGTTCAGTGCACACATATGCAGAAACATGATCAAGCATGGCTACAGGAAAGCTGCATTTCCAGTTACGCCTGACGCTTTTGATACTTCTGACAATGTTATTTTTAAATACGGAAAACTCAAGTTGCTCACCATGCAACAGGAAAACTGCAATCCAGTGCCCATATTGTTCTTTCCATTGGTGTTTAACAGATTACCATATCAAAACTCACAAAAATGCTTCATAACATTTACATATTGTTAAATTTAATAAGTAAATAAATAGTAATAACCATATGATAATAACCATTATCATATCTGAGACCGCGTTTCCTATCCTATTCATTATTACACAACTGTCTGTAAGATTGATAACAAGTATATTTACCATTATGGGCAACTACAGTTAGTGTAACATTTCTTGATTACACGTTACGTTTCCATTGTAATTAATATTTTTCCAGTAACTGTGAGATACACTTTGTGAATGTACCTCGTTAGTGCAAAGGAAATCGGAGACCCAGGACGTCTATTCAGAACTCAATAAATACGGATATCGCATGCAAAGAGTACAGGAATCTTATGGAATACGCGTAAGGGCATCCTTGCGTAACTTTTTCAAAGCAGTCGAAACGGCATCATTTAAAGGCAGGATTATGCCCGCCCTCAGGTTGCAAGGTTGTTTGCGCTATTCTGCAGAAGTTTCACTGGGGCGTTTGACCATACGCTCCATGAAGTGTCGATCTCTCCCCACAGGGTGACATTAGTTTTGGAACCCTGCAAAAAGAAATACACGGGATTCGATTTACTTCAGATTTAAAGAAGTATTCGCGGATACAATGAGGTTTCTATACGGAACCGCACAATTTTTCCATAAAGGCATTAACCACATTATTTCACGTTGCAAAAAATATTTTAACAATTATGAAGATTACCTATGAAACCATAAACTGTTTATTTAATTTGTACCATGTGTTTCATTTGCGTTTGACCGCGCCTTATATATATAGAAACGATTGCGCAGTCTACACTTAAGTACAGCTTCCTTAGACTATTGACGATTCAGGAGATTGTGAACAAGGAGAAGATTCACGAAACAAAGGATCAGTAACTAATATCGGTTCTTTGTCTAAAATGAAAATTTTAATTAGTCTATACATCTTACTGAATGTTCTGGAAACCACAGTGAACTAAATGAAATATAGGCAACAGAAAATCTGCAGGTCTCGCATATTTCATAATGTTGTATTGTACACTACTGTATTGTAAGGTCCCCAGGATACTAATCCATTTCAACTTCCCTCTTCCGGACTGTTATGAGATTTTCAATTCAAACATTAAAAAGTCTCGGTCAGCTGTGACATGCCTTTCTCACACCTTGATTTATTATTGCCTTACGTGGTTTTGAAGTGCCTGTACTTATCATTATTTGATTATCTGTATAAGATGCAGAGTTTTCGCCTTGCCAACAGCTGTCTCATACATAAATCGCATGACACAGTATTCAAGATGGCCATTACACGTTTCGCATTTAATGTTGAAATACTGTCTTGGAAAATAAATATTCAATTAATTTCCCTCACGTCTTCCATCTTCATTCTGGGGATAGGTATTTGGTATGTTGGGTTGGCCATTGGATGCTGACCATTAATCCTGGAAAGATGGGCTCATGTCATTTCTTTCTTAAGTGAAAAAATGTCTTACTAATCCATCGATAAACGGAAGGCCAAGCACCGCTCATGTCACAAGATATTGTATTTCTTTGAAGTTACTCGGACCGAAGAAGATTTTTATTGCATTTTTCCGTCTTGTCTAACACGAAACAATACTTTTTCTAAAATATTTTTGCTTCCAGTTGTCGTAATCTAGTATTTCCACTCTCTTAACTAATTTTATTGTCGCATTCGTTTTACTGCTTAACATCAGTTACGTGTATTCATAAGGGTATAATGCGGTCATGAGTTTTATTGTCCCAGTAATTTGTCCAAAGTTGCGATCACACGGTGGGAGCGAGTGGCATCTATTTGGATATTTATGTATTATGCTCTTGAGTATTCCTGCTTGGTACATACCCAGATGTATAAATGTGTATTTTTTGGTCTGGCCAACACAGCTATGAGAAAGCAATAAATACCTTTAGTATAAAGATCAAGAAATGTTGCTAAAATAGTTTTTCCGTTGAAATACGTCAATGGAGTCATAACATTTCATTCTGCAACTGAAAAGATATTAAGTTAGTGTCACAAAAAAGGAAGTGGATAACTTTATCAACTATGTGTAGTATTAGAGGAAAACAGATTCTGCGCGGGACTGAGCAGCATCTGGTGAAAAGAAATAAGTCAGGACTTACTTGGTTTCAAGAAAAAACAGCCTAAAGTGCACCACCTTTTCTACCATTACTAGGAGCATAATGTGTTTCATTTCAAAACAAACTATGTGCTATACTCTTAAAGGTACTATTAAGTGAAACAACTAAAATTGAAAATGTTGACTTTTTTGGTTTCAACAATTTGTAATTCAGTTGACAGCTTTGTAAGTTTTTGATGTTATACGTGATTGTATGGGCCAATTGAACTTATTCTTCCACTGAAGATGATCACGCTGTTATTGACAGAACTCGAAATGCAACAATCCTCCTCCCTCCCCCCAAAAAAAAACTATTCCCTGTTTATAAGATGTAGGAAATTACTACAATCTCCTACCGAAGACAAAATTACTTACAGCTGGCATACAGTACTTCAGTCATCAGTAAATTGTGTAAACAAATATTGTAATTACTTGCTGGAGAGAACTAAAAACATAAATTAGATGATGTGAGAGACTAAGTAACAGCTGAAGATGATTTTTCAGCTTAGAAATAAGTTCATGTTCAGAGTATTTATCTTTAAAAAACTTGCTGGGTATAGAAAAAAGGTGAAATTACGGAACATTTGCGATAGGCTTCAGTAAGATATGTTGAAGAGTGCAGTGCGACAGGGCCGACTGAAAAAAATATAATGAAACTATGGCGGCACATGGCTGCTCAAAAAGGTGAAAACGTTTTACTCAAGCAGCCAGTTAATTGTTGAGGTGTATTGGATCCCTTTACCTAGATGTATGTATCGTTAATGTAAGTTTCTTCAGTAGGTGATAATGGACCCTGAAAATTACATTAGTACTTAGAATATATTCACCTGTCAAAGACACAATGTAACACTTGTATAAGATATCAACATGTTAGTATCACAGATTTAATAAAGTCCGTCAGTGTGGTGACAAAGGTGTACAGAAAAATACATTAAATCATGCTTCTCTAAGGCCATAATAGACCGAAATACAAAAATTAGTATTTATAAATATGTAAAAATTGACTTTACAAACTGCCTTATAAGTAAAGTAAAATTGGTAAACGTCTATACGGCGTATAGCGAACTAAAAGGATGCTATAACCAAATATGTTTAAATAAGTGGAAGAGGTGTAACCAGTATAAATTTTATTGGGCATTTCACTAGATCAGGAGAAAGTTCCGTTTGGTATTACGGAAGTTTACAAAGAAGTTCAAGATACAGGTTAACTAAAGTAATGTTAAAGAATTTATATTATATATTGCAGTATACTGTAATTTAATGTAACACAGCCCTAAAAATCTAATTTGAACTTTATTAAAGAACATAAGTATAGCCCACAAAGACGGTTTTGAATCGTTTGAACTTTGAAACATTTCAGAAATACGTACTTAGAATAAAAATTATTGCAGACTATACTAGCGACTGGTGTGGCTTTGCACGAGTCTATACGTATTTTATTGGCTAATATTTTCTTCGTAACCAGATTAAAAACCATCCATACTACGCTTAGACAATCCTCAGCATATTTAATCCATATTTCCATTCTAACACCACAGTGTGACGTACATTTAAAAGTTTACGGGCCGACTGACTTTAGTTCAAAAGTTGTATTCGGACAGGACTTCACTCTATTGTATAACACTAAACCTAGACCCGCCGAAGCTGGTTTAACACTGGTTTGAATCACTACGGAAGATGCTCGGCAACACCGCTAAAAGCGGCTATCCACAAGATTAGTGCTCCTCAACCGCAGATATTAATCGATACACAATAGTTATTAACGAAGCTTTCATGTGGTAAATATGGAAGGAAGTAAACATGAAAAATAAGGATATTAAAACTCACCCTAACACGAAAATGATTTATTTCTAGAAATTATTTTCAGGCGATATAAGAACACACCAGAAAGGAAAAAACAAAGTGAATAAAGTTACTACGACCTAGTTGGTACAGGCACGGAAAACCGTTTCTGTTGATTTTAATTCGCACAGTATCGGCACAGATATAGTTTGAAACTGTTTATCAACATTTTAAGAAAAGGACAACCAAGGTACTTGCATATGAACAGATATTATTTTTTAGACTCTCTTTACAACTATTACAGTAGATTTCATCTTTCGGTGAGCCATGCATATTCGAAAACAATAATGTGAAATAGTTTTGTCGCCCAACAGTGGACGAGAACAGTGTTTTTCCACCTTTTCGAATATGCCACCCCCTTCCAAGTAAAAATATTTTAGCGACCCCTTCACAAATAAAAATATTACGGCAGTCCCCTCATCACAAACAGTAACAGAACTGTCTTATCTCATATGAAAGAAATTTAATCTTCTTTCATTTGCTACAGCTTTCTGTTAAATGTTTAAACAAAGTATTTTTTTTAATTTTTCGGAATGGAGCACATTATTCTATTTTTACTAGATTTCCGACAGAAAAATATATTTTTGTTAACCAGTGTTTCGTCAGACAACATTCAGAAAAGAATTACGCTCGTTAAGAAAGGTCCCACTGCACAGAAAATTTGTAAAGAAGTAGATTGTTTTCCGAATTTTTCGGAATAACTTGTAACATCATGTTCTTTTACCTATTGATTGCTTCCTTAAAATAGTTTTCATGTTTTGTTTGTTCATCATTAAGTGACCTATTATAAAACAATTTATGATATATTTAATTCATGAAGGAAACACAAGAAACTCCGTAATTTTAACATTAAAGAAATTTCAGTTACCGTATGTTTTGGTATTGCTGAATCCCTAGTTGTTCTACGGGGCAAGTACTTCCTACTGTGACGGCGAGCCACCGAACAAGACTTGGCGACCCCCCTGGGGGTGGAGACCCACAAGTTGAAAAACTCTGGCCTAGTATGCTCTGAAAACTTAGAGCATGCTTAAGTAATATAATGGCGTGTTATCGTATGGTAGTGTTCTTCTCATTATCCTTCATTACCGATGCAGGAGAGACAACTCTTGATAAGGGAGAAAAATGCACCATGTAAGTACATCCGAACTCGAAAACATTAACATCAGAGTGTATGACGCAACCACTTAGGCACCTTTACGTCCGGCTGTTTCGTATTCTTTAACAATATATCAACATCAATACACACAGCATATCAATTTCAATACACGCAATCATTTATTCTTATTTATTTAGCGTATGGCTAAATCACAAAATTTACAGTTATTTAATGTTTTAATAACAAAGAAACATATAATATTACACGTGTAACAAACTACAAACTAATATCAAGTCCATGAATATAGTCCAGTGATCCCTCCGTAACCAACAGGAACTCTGTTTGGTCGCCAGCGAAAGCTCTCAGGGGACATTCTTGAACCACAGTCTGCTTTTCAGCGCCACAGTCACAGCTTGGAGAAGCTATTTTCTTCCACTTGTACAGAAGGTCTGCACACCTTCCAGTGTTGGTTCTTATTCTGTTAAGTGCTGACCAATCTTTGCGCGGTAAATCAAAGTTAGGTGGCTTGGTTGATATGCACGGCATCTTCAGTTGTTCTGGTGTTGCATTAATCTGCCTTGTTTGTCTCCAGCAGTCATCGGTATTAAAGCTGTTGGTAACTAAAGTTATTGCAGTCTCAAGGGGTGGATGACGAGAGAGAAGTCTTGCTTTTCTTATGCTTGGTAGGGATTCTTTTGCACCTTTTTGTACTCGGATGCTAGTGCATTTTTCCGCCGTAAAGATGGAGGTGTGGGCCTAATTGTGCCCGTTATAAGACGCATGGTATGACGCAACCATTTTATGGATATAGATAAGATGTTCACGGCATCACCTAAAATATTATTGCCGGAAACGGCTTCCTCCATCGCCTTTAATTTGGTTCATCGGGCTTGTACTGTATACATAGTAGTGGTGCATCGTTCCACTCTTCCTTACACTTGCTAGAAACAGTTTCCCCGAACGTTTGGTTCCTTTGTTTACACCTGCAGGTTCTTGCACCCTCGGCTGCTGCAGTGTTACCACGGCGCCAATTGAAAGGGAATCCCCCGCCATCTGGGGAACGGCGAGGCGGCGTCTTGAGGCAGACCTCCAGACCTGTTTGCGCCGTCGACCTTGACCCCTTATCTGCTGAATGGGCTCTCGTCTCCGCATTTAATCTTCCGCTCGCAAATACCTGCGCCTCCCTTTGTCTTGGCGGCGACCTTGCGGAGGCCGTCTCCAGACGCCGCCGGCCTGTTTAGCATAACCTGCTCTCTCTCTGCGGCAGCGCTAGGGGGAGGCTGAGGGGGAGGCTGGAGGCTGGTTCTCTCCTTAGGCTGCCGCCTCTCCTCCTTACACTCGGCCTGTCCATCACACCAACACTATTAAGATTTTCACCGGCGCCAGCAGGCGCAACACGAACCAAAACAAAGACACGTTTACTGTGATAATTATGTTTTATTATAATGACATAGTGCACCTATGCACTGTAAATTATGTTATATAGCAACTGATTGACATTACAAGATTGTGGCCTTGTAAAATGATTTTATTGGACCAGATGATGCTGACATAGTTCAGCGAAACCGGTCGTCTTAAATAAAAATTGATGATCAGCGATCTTGGCTTTGTTATATCTTTCTACAATATCATAATTGGATTGCCTCCTAGAAATTAAACAAACTCAAAGACACGTTTCTTATTTTCCGCACATTCCTTTTTTGCTACAAGTACACTAATTGTTGTGCATGGTGCAACAAATCAACCCTATCCTGAGAAGCAAAGAAATTTCGTTACTTTATCCATACACCATACGAAATCAATGAATCCGTCTCTCCTAGTTTGTTAGTTTGTATTCATAAATGTAAGATTGTGGCACTTAATTCTGTGAGTGAAACGAAGACCCTAAAATACTTCTGTCACTGATCGTGAGCTTAATAACCCAATGGCGCGATCTGTTGATTCTTTGATATATTGTGGCATACTACTAACAGAGCAGCCTCTTCTATTTTAAATTGTGGTGTCTCTTGTTCCCTTCCCAATTCTGATTAAATAAAGCCTCGCGATTAGTATCCGAAAAAACTGCAAGTAAATTGTTTTGCAGATTGTGGTCAAAAATATAAAGACAGACGTGTGGTACAATTTTGATTAAATGAATCATTCATGTTGCTCCCAAATACAAATTCGGGTACTAGTTACGGAGATTAGCGTTTTCAGACAGGTATTATGGTATATAGATACAGTTTGAAATCACAAAAATCACCTCTTCGACAGTCCAGCTTTGATTAATTTTTTCAGTATTTTCCTGCAAACATCGCTTAAATAACCTGTTCAGATTCCATGCATATTTTTTGTACTTTTCGAGGTAAAGTGTTTTAAACAGATTAACAATGGGCATTTTACTTTTACAATTTTATTATAACATAGATTACACGCTACGAGATGAGAAAAATGGTCTTTCTGTCAGAACAACAACAAAGAAGGCACTAAAAACGATTTGTCTATGCGCATTTTCATTAGCAATGTAATTTGATCCAAGGAAGATGACACAAGCGTATGGAAAGATGTCTGAGCAGATAAAAAACCAAATTATGTGTTTCGTAAGTAGCAATAAAAACAATATGTTGGAAATATGAAAAAACGGCAAACAGGAAACTCCCGTCTTACAAATATCAGTCTTCTAGAAAATATGTAAACTCTCACAAGATAGCAGCTACTTCGTTTGTGACACGTTATTATTTTAGTTGTGGCTTCAAGCTGACAACCTTATTGTGATTTACAATAATCTGGTAGATCATTTGATAAAACCTACAGTTTTATCTCCATAAACACGTTCTTTTTGAAATGGGCTTTAGTAACTTGTACATGATTATATCGAAGACTTAAGCTCGTATTATGTTTTGCGGAACCAGAAAAAACTCATTCGTTTCCTGTTTATTTCATTGCAGTAATTACCGGTATTTCAAAAAATGTTTTTTCAAGTAGTGTGTTAGAAAATGAGGCACATTGGTTTCTAAAAGGAAAAATAAATATATAAACATTTAAAATAATTACAGGCTTTTTGCACTGTGTGTACTTTGTGAACATGCACTGTTATTTTTTATTGTTATGTTTGTTTATTTTTTTATTTTACTCAAGATATCAACCCTGTCTTTCGCGACGCGTAAAAATATACGTTCTCGATTCTCCAGTTAAAATGAACTCTTGAAAAAGGTGCGACGTGTTGATGTGTATAATTTCACTTTGTATCAGAAACTCATTTCAAGCCAGAATTCTACCAAAACCACGTATAATTTGTATCATAAATGAATCTCCGCAGCAGAAAATGCAAAAAATTCCAAGCAGGGTGATAATTATTTGTCATAAGAAGTTATTGCACATATATTCATACATTGATGGACTTTGCCCCCTGAAGAATCTGCATACATTAATACGTGTTTTCCACTTTCCTCCTTCATCAAAACAACTCCAACCATCTAGATTTTGGTTAGGCATTCCTTCTGGGGGAATACAATATGCCTCTCATTATTCAGTTAGGTATCCTATCATCGTCTCTTCTAACCAGCGTATGTTTTAAATAAATTTCACTGTACCCTACCTTTGTACCTTGGTCTCTCACAAACCTATAAATGTGTCGTACTATTTTTCTGTTACAAATAATTTTCATACATCTCTAAGCTCGCATATTGGGATCTGTTTGCTGCCTGTATCCTTTCTCCGATACAATGTCTCATTCCTGCCGTCGGTTATGAGAACACTAAAATAATAGAATCAACTTCCAGCTTTAAAACATTTCTAAGAAATTTATCACTTGTGTTGCATTCTTGTCTATTTTTAACACTCAAGAATCGAAAAAATACCAATTGACCAAATTTATTTTAACTTTTGTATTTATCCTGTTTAACAAATAAATCGTTAATATATTTGGAAATAAAAGAAATTATCTGTGGAAAGTTGCGAATAATAATAAGACCGGATGATTATAAGTACGAATGTACTTCTAATCAAATCATAGTCCATGTTCGCAGCTGCCACACATGCTCTTTATATTTAACTACAGCCCGTTGGTTTATGATGATCAATGCTTGATTATACAATGTATACTAAACCTGACACAGGCCGGAAACAGTTTCTTGTTTCAGTAATCTCATGCTTACTACTTCTACTACATCTTAAATTACATTATGAGCCTTCAGCAAGACTAGAGTATTACAGGAAACAGCACATCTAAATATTACATAAAAATTAATATTCTGGGCCATAAATAATAGGTGTAACATAATTTCACAGTGAGGAACTTAGAAGATTGCCTAGAAAAACATTTTGCATTAAAGTACTTATGAAGCTAGTTATCAGAAATAATCTTTTGCAAAAGAACCAGCAAAAACGTTTATGATTCCGTAAGTTTACATTTTTTTTAAATAAAATAACTATATAGAATTTTTCACTTACTGTTTTGTTCTTTCTCTGTCTGCCGACTTTCTTTTTGTATGTAAATTAGCAAACCATGAAATTGGTTGATTGGTAGTATTATTATATTTGTTTGCATTTTTATTTTTGGACTGTCTTTATGCAGCACACAATTGTGGCAGTTTCTTTCTTAATAATTTGATATATATGCTGCCACAAAAGCATGGCAGATAATGTTAGCACTCACAATATTTCGAGAACAGCTAAAAATTAATAATAATAATAAAAACGTTTTACGAACTTAACAAGACAATGAGCATCAGTGCGATCATCGAGTTTCCTCAATAAGAACAACTCATGTAGCTGTGGTATTTTATATACGAAAAGAAAATTACTAAAATACTTTTCAGATCATGTTTCCAGTTTCGAGCAGCAGAAAAGGTAACTTTTACTGTATTATATTTACAACAATTCGTTCAGTTAAACGACTCACTGTAACATTTAGAAAGAGACATAAATAGTCTAGAGAATACACACAATTGCACTTTCGTTTGATTTTAATCAATTAGCGTACTAATGATTATTACATACCACTGAATATCTGTTTCACTATAAAAGAAATTTATTGAATCTAAACAAGAAGGAGGATATGTAGGCCTGCATTTGCGGGTAGTGTGTGTCCACTACTGTCAGTTCGAATAAAATTACCTCAACCCATCAGACGTCCCTTAACGGCATACATTTGGTGTATTTGTTGATTTATCCAATACAAAAATAAAGTGAAATCCAATAAGCGTCGGAAATTGTTGAATGTTTCACTTCTTTTTCTAAGAACTTTTGAAAGAAGTAGAGAAAAACACTGCAATTGAAGGAAAGCGGAATTTGCCTGGATCGAATTAAAGTCATCACAGGAAACTTAAGTCAGGAAGCATATTTAAACCTTCGTACTTCTCAATGCGAGTGTAGAGTTTTAACCACTGCAGCATCTTGTTCGTTGATGAAATAAAGGCAACGAATGGGCCCATTAATAATGAGATTGTGTAGTTTCATTGTCTACTGGTAATATTTGATATCTATATGCATTACATACAAAACCTCTAACAGCAATATAACAACTAAAAGGTTCCACGTAGTTTTAGAGCACAGGAACAATATACGATTTCTTATATAATTTTTTAAATTCTAGTTTAATAATCTTTGTGTAAGTTCTGTTACTTTGTTTGACTTGATTTTTTTGCTTCTTAGTGGAAACTCTTTATATACAGGCTCTCATTTGCAACAACATCACGTTTTACAGTGTTATTTGAAAAAAAAATGAGTGTGAAATGAACAACTTTGTGATAACTCTCTTGAGAAGAATGTTCCATATATATTGAATTTTTAATCCAAAAACAATTTTTCTGTCAAAAGAATGTATAGACGTAAAAAATTGTTTCTCTATGGTATTTAAAAATTACAATGTTACTATCGTCGTTTCATAGTAACTTATACGTGTGATAAGACATTATTTCCGATAGATAGTCTACTTATCAGTTTTGGACTAATTTTATGCTCAATCGTTCATTGCTCGACTCCAGAAAAGCTGGAGTGTTTTCCGTTAGATGTCTAATTTCATTTTACTTAGTTACTTTTTGCAGGACGGACTTCGTACGACCCAAACAGGAAAGTATTACTTCCTCTAAGAAGTCACCTAACAATACATTTAATTTTTTTCGCCCTCAGTTTTGGCTTTTGGCGTTACAAACGGAACTGCTTGTACATCGTATATTTATTATGATATCTCTTTTACTATTTTCTCCGACCACACGTTATTCCAGAATCTTATTTATTTTTTATTGCATCAAGATATATTGGTAAAAATTGTAAAGGGTTATTACTATTTTCACTTAAAATATTTCCAGATTATTATTTACCAAACCAAATGTTACTTTTTCTTCTGTAACATAACGCGTTTACTTCCAGATCATATGTGTATGACGTAATACTAAAATATATGTAAGCGACCATTCTTTCTGAATTTGATAATAACTATAATAGATTGTCCGTGTAGTTAAATATATGTTATATTCTTTTATATCCGTTGAGAGAAATTCTGTTTCGGAAGCTTCATACACTAACAGCTATGTCATCGCGTAGTTCTGTGTCCGAAGGAGACTGTTCCGTTATAACAGCTACACTGCTTTTGCACCTGTCTTAAATGTTTAACTAGGCTACTGCACTATTTTTGTAACGATGTTTCAATACACATTCGCTTTTATTACTTAGTTATCGCAACGTATACCATTATTTACACCTTTTTCATGTTTCTGGACCCTACATCCAAGCAGTTATCCTCACATATTGCGGGTACTTTGTAACACACATATTAAATGTGTTTGCTCTCAAGTTTCTGCTCATTGAAACTGATCTCACATGTACCCTCTCCGCTCCATCACACAGGTAAATACTTTTTGAGAGTACTTTGTAATAATACACCGTTGTTTTCTTGGTGACAGTTCACTTTCAATTTTGTACTAAACTACATTACTTGTTTTCGAAGAAACGATGAAGAATTTTATTTTAAAGAGACAGTTACCTATAAATCCGTCTTTCTAGTAGCATCAACGTTGGCAATAGCTGACTGTTTCTGGACAGTTTTCATGAACTAGCATTTTTAGACTGTTTTTTCTTGCAGATGAAGTAAAGAGAATCGATTACAGCGACTGCCGTGAGAGATGTTATTGATGACGAACTCTGGTCTCTGTACAAGACGGTTACTGTTTACATGTGAGTACCAGTATTGCAGTATAATTTTGTTGGCATAACAATCTACTCTAGCTATAAAGAGAAGAATGTAATATTATTGAAAGATTGAATCCGAGCGGTTGTACCGATCATTGTGGACAAAAATTCGCAACTTGTTCCTTCTAAAATAGAATACAAGCGATGTCTACTGGGATAATAAATATCACACTCACCTGCTAAAGGATAATGAAATAAACTTAAAAATTCATTACTAAAATGTATTATTATTGCTGCATCATTAAAGAATAATTAATGAATTATATGTTCAAATGTTTGTGAATCTAATGGAGTTAACTGCTGCGATTATTAGTCCGAAGGCTTAAAAACTACTTAAACTAACTCATGCTAAGGACAAAACACACACACACACACACACACACACACACACACACACTCACACACACATGCTGAATGGAAGACTCGAACCTTCAACGGCGCTAAACGCGTGCTCCGCAGCAATGCGCCAAAAAGCGCAAGGCCTTTCCATCGCTGCTGAATAACATGTACTGTCTAAAGTGTTTAGAATTAAAAAAGGTATAGTTTTCTAATTCTTGCGGTTCTGGAGTTGTGGTAGTAAAAACAAGAGCTCAGGACTCTTATGAACGGGCTTCCTTTGCGGTAATTATGTTTCTATTCTTGGGATATTACTTACACAGGGAATCTAAAGGTAATGGGTGTTTTCTACAACCTGGTCACAGAATAACGGATATTGGCCGAAGGAGAGAGGGTATAAAATGGTGCCTGTCAATGACAAGTAAAAAGTTTCTAATAATAATGTAATAAAAGACAACGTAAATAACCGAATCTGAGAAAAATGAAATATTACACGTGATTAAAATAAGAGATTGTTTGATAGAACACATTCTGACGAATGAAGAACTTTTCAATTTGTTAATGAAGAAAAGTGTGTGTGGAAGCAGATCCTTTTTTTTTAAGTTCCTCATCATGAGATGCACAGACGATGTTAATTCTCTCTAGAAACTATAATTGTATGTAATATGTTGTGGCTAATACACTTGTTGAGCCATTGGAATAGATATGTTCGACGATTCACTACATCATATCGCATACGCACAAAAACAACAATATGATCCGATGTAGTGAGATGTCAAGCCTACCTGCTCCTATGGCTCATCAGATGTATTAAATATAGCATACCAAATGAGGGTACTGAAACCGGTAGCCGAACTTGAAAGAAATTAAAGTGTGTTCAAGTAACTTTCCTGAACAAAAATCCACAGACCTGTAACAGTAGTAAAAACTGTACAATTATTGCGTCATCAGAATTAAAGGCAGAGCAAAGTATCTCTTACAGCTGTGTTAAACATATGTAGTATGCATTGTGTGAATTCACAAGTGTTATCAAGCATTAGAGGCCATACCACAGATTTGTGTACGAGATATTTTCGTAGCTGAAGTTCTCAAACTCGTCAATCATTTTGTGTAACGAGGAATGTAGACCAATTGAAGATGGAGGTCACTGTTTGCGTTTGTTATTGTTGTTGTTGTTTATTAAGCTTACAAGACTTAACTACGGGGTCATCAGTCCCTAAACTTACAAACTACTTATGAACTACCTTATACTAAAGACGACACAAACATCCATACCCGAGGGGGGATTCGAACCCCCGACCGTAGGGGCCGTGCAGACTGTGACTGGCGCGCCGCAGACTGCTCGGCCACTGCGGACGACTTGCTTTTATTACTCAACGTCCACTTTGTCATACAAGTTGTCAAGGTGTTACCCATAACAGTCGTTATCGGTCAAATTAGATATTTTGCTTTCTCCTGTCTTCAAACACGAAGTAAGAAAGTGGTCCTGTAAAAGTTTTCTACTTCCTAAAGTCAATACAGTAATTTTTTGTTATGTCCTTCAGTCCTATCTGCCAGAAACCATAAACACAGAATTGCTACTACAGCGAATTTACGTTTCGTACACAGAAGGCAGTAAATTGTTTGCTATCTCTCCTAGTTATTTGTATACATACTTGCTGTATTCTAATTATTATATCAGAGATTTCAGTTATATAATTCCTAAATTTACTGCAGCAGTCTTTTCTACGGTACCGTGCGAATAAGGCTTTCTGAGTATTTTTCAGGTATCTGGCAAAGGCATGCAAATAGTATTAAAACACCTCTTAATTCCGAAATAAATTTAATTACTCCAAAGTTATATGGTAGCCAGCTCATGCCTTGTTTGAGCTTAGATCATCTACTGCATTGTGAAACTCACAAAGCCGTAGATATGTTTGTATTATAACACGTGTCACGTCTTAGTCGTTTTAATTCAAATTTTAACCATCTGCTTTAACCAGATAACACAAAAATGTTCTGTACTTCGTCATGTGCAGTAAAATTTTCATTTTGCAGTGGATTGCGGTTTGATGTGACACACTAATATAAAATTGTGTACTGGACCGAAACTCGAAATCGGGGCAACTATTTTAGGAACTGAGCTACCCTTGTACGCCTCAAGCACCATCTTCACAAAATCAGATGTTTATAGATCTATGAGACTTAACTACTGAGGTTATCAAACTCTAGGCTTACAAAATACTTAAACTAACCTAAGGACCAAACACACACACAGACACACATGCCCGAGGGAGGACTGGAACCATGCGCTCCGCAGCAATGCTCCTTAGAGCGCTCGGCCACTCCACGTCGGTCCCATCCTCACAGTCTTACCTCCGCCATTACCTCGTCTCTTATGTTCCAAACTTTACAGAAGTTACCTCGTAAACGTTTCAGGACTATCAGTCCTGGAAGAAAGGATATTGTGGCATAGTTGCAGTCTAGAGGACGTTTGCATTGTGATACTTTCCGTGTGTAGTAGAATTTGTGGCAATATTGTTCTCCGCTGGAGTGATTGTGTTCATCAGCAGTGTGGACTCCGCGTCAGTCAACACTTGGACTTCATCCACGAAATCGCTTGTCACTGACATACTATTCTTGAAATCTATCAATTGGATGAACAGGATTTATTGTATGATCACATCATATATTCACAGTTGGAATATACGTTGATACACGAACCTACTTCACCTCAGCAACAATAATTATTGCCATACCAACAGGAATGGAAGTATTTAGATGAATAGCAACCCTTTACGAAACTAAATTCAAATTTAATCCAGGATCAGGAATTCGTTTACATATTTCAGAAGATAATTATAGCCAATGAAGTACATAGAATCTTCACACTTCATTCTACATGCCATTTTTGACAAGTGCTGACATCAATTGAAATCTCTAGGCTCGGGCTAATCAGTAGACAGTACACATCTTCACCAGTGCCAAACTTTATAATGATGAAAAATGCCATTTTTTCGCCGGTCAACAAATGTCATGTATGCCCTAAGCTTCAGACATTTTCTCGTTTCAATAGGCTGATTTTGCCTTGTCTCACAATCGTTCGCAGCACTAAACATTTCTTTTCATAAGATACGGTACAATATAGAACCACTGCTGCTTCTATGAGTGCTTGTTGAGTGCTTGTTTATGCCGTTGTGTGAAACTGTTGAAAACTTAACCGCTAGTTTTGGTTTTCGGTTTGTGCTGCCTGAGACCTCTTAGCAAAATTAAGAGGCAGATTTCGGAGCCGCGGCGGAGTGGCCGAGCGCATTGAGGCGCTATGATCCGTGCGCGAGAGTTCTCCGTCGGGGGCTCGAATTCTCCGTCGGGCATGGATGTTTGTGTGATCTTTAGTATAAGTTATTTCATAATTAGTTTGTAAGTTTAGGGACGACCCCGCAGTTAAGTTCCACAAGCGTAAGAAACATTTTAACATTTAATTTGAGGAGAAATCAGAGTGACTGGCAGAAAATTTCAACTCAACTGAACTCAAAATGTTTGTACTGAGTTACATTTGACGGACGTGACACACGCGTCGGCCAGGCAATCGCCGCTCACGCCAGTAACAAAAATCAGCATTAAAGAAATTCCACTGCAAAATAGGGAGACACAGTACACGTATCTCCTTAAGTCTGTGCCAATAAAAGGGAGATGCGGTTGTGGTACGTGAGCAATAAGACGAGTCAGCGTTTTTTTTTTTTTTTTTTTTTTTTTTTTTTTAGCAAACTTCCCGGCTAGTAACCTAGCAGGAATAAACTGCTAATTTTTAGTTCTGGAATAAAATATCAGGGATGCATATCTCTTGGGTAAAGGAAAGACACTGGTCTAACAGTGTCTTTGTCCCTTTCTATCCTGCTGCCTGCCTCACGTTTATCACTAAAACCGCAATTGCTGATACAAACTATAAAATGAAAACATCGTGGTTGAAATGGGAAGGAAGGTTACGTGAGAGTGTAAACCAAACATAAAAGGAAAAAAAAAGTTAGAATTTAACATGAAGTTTCAACACACTCATAACAATTACACCTACATCTGCTAAATATAGAGGAAGACAACAGACAGATACTACTAAGTATGTAGCAGTATTTAGGCAAAAAGAATTTCAATCTGTTTAAAATAGATGGTTGTTGACATCATATTGACGCCAAGTAAAATTTAGTTAAATGAAATAATTAAAAGGTAACCCTTCAAATTGACCTGAAAACGTTCATCTGTGTTTTTATTTTTTATTTTTTTTTATTTTTTTTTTTATTTTTTTTTTTTACGTATGTTGTATTATTTAATTTAGTTACTATAGCCTACGTTAATTTAATACGTAAGTTGTTAAATATCGACTTGAGCATGTTGGTTGACTTTTTAGATGGCCTACTGAAGTTTATGTTATCTGTAGCTTTTCACGTGCTCTTTGACTGCAACCCACTAGTTCCATATATCGATGAGTACTTGTTCAATATTCTTGGTCACACGGAAATGGCCGTGCGGTTTTAGGCGGCATGACAGATCTTGGACGATCGATCCCATCGGAGGTTCGAGTCCTTCCTCGATTCAGACTACCACAGCAGTTTGCTTCTTTACTGTAACAAAAATGTGATTTGAATATGCTTGCAATACAGGCAAGACTTAATAATCTTACATATTAGATTTGTAAGATTTCCAAACCGTAAGTTGTTAAAGATAAAATATCGATAATGTCTGTATCAGTCAAGAGTACACAATAATTCGTGGAAGTTAATCTCTATTGTTGCCCTATTATTCAAGCATAAATTTCATTTACGTGTACTAACTACGCGCCTGGCTACATTTGTGGGAATACGTTTCTATCGCGGAAAGATTAGACACAGTTTCGGTGATTTCGGTGTTTGATACGTGATTAATACTGAAGAGAAATAAGTGGAAGAATACTGCGCTGACACTATTGAATAAGCTCATCTTGCTAACGATTCTAAACGCATTTGACAAGTGATGTAATCTATTTGCAAAACATCAATCTGTTAAATCAATGATCTACGACCGACGACTACCAAGAATTATGCTAAAACATTATGCCTAGTAACCAGGTATAATAAAGTGCTTAAAACTAGCCTACAGCCTATGAAACACCGAAATAACGCAGTATCTCTCTTCTATTCTTAATGGCAACGTGTTCCCAGCAGTGTAGCTCGGTTGCATAACTCGGCATTGGCAGGGGCAGCTTAGTCAGCCCGGGTGAATGTTTTTCCCTTATCTTTCGTAAGTAGCAAATCACGACAGGTTTACTGCAAGTGCTTTTTACATTGCGTATCTTACAATTTTTTCTTTTTTAATTCGTAAAGGTGTACTCCTGAATGACAGAAGGACAGAACCTTCTCGGAATGGTCAGAAGTGTACGATGTATCATTGCGCTATGGATTTCTTAAAAGGAATTGAATGAGTTCGGATGGAGTTTCAGACGTAACAGGTGAGTAGGTGTTCAGTACGTTTGCTCATTTTTGAACCTCTATACCCAGCTTCCAATTAGAGTGTTTTTTTATAGTTGTTAAGAACGATTTTAAATACTTCCGATAAAATTTGTATATTATGTAGCTTTATTTTTGTTGTTTACTCATATAAGGAGCCATTGCTTTAGTATTTGAATTTTCAGCTTCATTGAAAAAAGAAAGTTATACTTCATATTTTGAACTGTCAGCTTGTTGATTTTTGCCGATTACGTGATGGTGCAAAACCAATTACTTTTCATTGACGATAGTTTATTATCAAGTCCAACACAGTCCTAGTTTGACGAGTATACTCATTTTTTCTCAATGTTTCTTTCGAAGTGTCTCTGTCAATTTTTTTCTTCAGTTTTGCATATAAGAGAGATTCTTTTCCTGATTTTTGTAGTGTGATGCTAGGGAATTCAGTATATCAGAGTTTTTGTCATTTATTAACGATTTGATTATGCTAATTATGTACACAACAATTATTCTAAGTCGAGTGGGAATGACTGTGCGGTCTCGGCGACTTGTGACGGATTGCGTGGTCGCTTCCCGTCGGACGTTAGAGTCCTTCCTCGGGCATGGGTGTGTGCATGTGTTGTTCTTAGCGCAAGTTAGTTTAAGTTTGGTTCATTATGATTACAAAAATTTGAACATTTTTTGAGTTGTAGTGAACAGAGTTTCCAAACACAGGTAAGATGGTTCGTCAGCATTTTGACACATTCTTCTCAAAGACAATACTTCATTGGCTTAGACGACGAGGAGCGAGTGCTACTCCCTCCCTCCTTTCCGACTCGTCAAGCAAGAGTCAGACAGTCAGTTTTCGTCCTCGTAACTAACAATGCAACTTGTTTTCCAACAGAAAATTCTAACAGTTTGACAATTCAGCAACAGATATTTTGGATACTGATTCAAACGAACGTCGTTTGCTTAAAAACAAAACTTACCCACCTCCTGAAGAATAATTTATCCTCTTCCCTTGGCAGATCACTGTACTGAATAAAAAAAATAAAGAAAAGAAATTGAGAGATAGTTAGTTACAGAAAAGAGCGTAAAGTTTGTAATGTGTTATACTTGTTATATCTAGGCTGGTGAAACATTGCATTTTCCATTTGATGTTACGTCTTGTTACGCTGGCTATAATCGCAATGTTTCAACAGCAGCCTTTATACTGACACTGGACGAAACTAATTTCGGCATTGAAATGGGGGCCGTGTGACGCTGTTCCTAGGTAATTCGTCTTCTAAATATGTTGTCGTAGCAGGCTTATCTTCTTTAACAAGCGAATATGAAAGAAGTTTCGTCGTATTCATATCCGCTGTATTATTTGGTGCATGAAACCCTTGAACAATAACTTATTTGTGTTAGTTTGCGGTTGAGGATTTGGTTAGTATCACTGAATTATATGGAGCATTGTCCATTACAATTGTTGTAGGGACAGAAAACAGTTTTAGGAGGTTCCTAGAGCTGCGGTGCAGTATCCGAGCGGTTCCAAAGCGTCTCGCTGCGGTTCGCGCGGTTGCTCGCCGTGGTGGTTCGAGTCCTCCCTTGGGCATGTGTGTGTGTGTGTGTGTGTGTGTGTGTGTGTGTGTGTGTGTGTTTTCCGTAGGTTAGTTTACCTTAGTTTAAGTATTTTGTAAGCTACGGACTGATGACCTAGCAGTCTGGTCCGATAGAATTACAAACATTTGAACATTAGGTTCCTGAAGCACTCAACAAATCGTGTGTGGTGCATGTCTTCATCATAATTGCCTGTATTTTTTGAGCGAAAAATTAAAAGTGCGTCAGGGACAAAACCACTGGGTGAGCCTGCGTGAACCACACTAAATCGCTCTCCACTTTCTGTCGGCTAATTATCACTACCACTTGGAGTGTTATCCAACCAGCACTTACTCACAGCTTCCGCGGCATTACCCCACGTTTCATGATTGTCTTTGTTCACAATTGTTTCCAAGAGAATACTTCGAGCCGTAGCAATATGAGCCACTTCTACTACGCGCCCGTCTAGCTTTTTGTGACGTAATCCGATATTTTTAAGCAGACCTTTGGTGAAGTTTTCCCACCCATGACAAGCTGACTCTCTTTCAATGAAGCTAATAACTTGCCTATGGTGGGATACTTCTTCCTCGCCGCGCTGTAATGGCCGAACGGTTCTAGGCGCCATGTCAGGAACTACTAGGCCGCTCCCACCCGAGGTTCACATCCCCCCTTGGGCATGGGTGTGTGCGTGTTGCTCTTAGTTTAGTTAGTTTAAGTAGTTTGGTCCCATAGTCTTGCAAACATTTGAACTCCTCTCTGCTATAATTACCATAAACTAGTCTACGCGTTGCATCAGTCTGGAATGTATCTAAGTCGGTGACAGTACGGGGCTGCTTCTTGTTCTTTCTATGGCCCCTAAAAATATATTGGATCCAGATGCATCGGTTCCGTTATGGGTCACTCCTACGTCCTGAACGTTTTGGAATAGTACACGCTTGTTCACTACTGTTGTTACACTAATTTCTTGTATTGGATGTCCTTTCCACAACATTGTCCGCAGGAATTGACAGCTGTCCATGAATATTTACATATTATTTCTCCTGCTCGTAAGACTCAAGAGTTTTCTGTAACAACTTCAGTGCTTGGCTGTTTAGCTGCACACCTCGACGCTAAGTATAGTCAATAGGTGAACGACGTCTTTCTGGTGGCATTTTCGTAAGTGTAACAACTATCGACAGTACAGCGAATCAGATCACAGCGAAACGAACCATAGTACAACGCGAGCACGTTGAAGACACGATACACAAGACACGCTGTTTTAGTTCGCCGAAAACAAAACCGGCAACGAGGAAACTCTGACGTCATGACACGTCACGAGCGTTAGTGATTAATGCACTCTGATTGGTCTGCAGGCTGCGCCTAGTGCCTTGTATTTCTCGTTCTTCACTTTTTACAGTGTTACCTCAAGAGCAAAGTTTCAGCGGCCTGGATATACATCCTCCGTTGGGCGAGGACAAATTTAAGAATTGTTCCACTGCAGCCACACGGCCGTAGAATTTTAAGCAGAAGGAAGGCTAGACGGTCCGAGAGGGACAAACTGCGCTCTCCGTGACCTCCAGCGAGCGGCTCTCGGAAGCAGCCGAATAGTGTTTCAGGATGATCATATAATTGTGGTTTCTATAATTACCCGATACTGCTGGGTAAGGAGAGTGATATGAGGGATTCCATAGAAACCTCTAAGACGAAGTCAAAACCAATATCGCAATTTATTTAAAACCCTGTAGTTACCTGATTACCGGCTTCAATGGTCAAGTCATCATCTTGAGATGATTGTACAATATTTACTACTGAAATACATTCGTAGTCAACTACTTATAAATCGCTGTAAAATACAGAAAGTAAAAAAATAAATAAATAAAAATAAAAAAAAATAATTAAAGAAATTGTGTAAACAGTGCACGATGTCATTACAAACGTAGTTCTACATCTACATATTTACTCTGCAATTCACATTTTAAGTGCTCGGCAGAGGGATCATCGAACCGATTTCATATTATCTCCCTGCCGTTCCTTTCTCTAATAGTGCACGGGAAGAAAAAACACAGTTGGCGATCTGATTTTTCTTATGTTATTATGATGATCATGCCTCCCTATGTCGGTTGGTGCTAACAAAATATGTTCGAATCCGGAGCAGAAAGTTAAGGCCGCGGTGGAGTAGCCAAGTGGTCTAAGGCGCCTCGCTGCGGAGCGCGCGGTTCCTCGCCGTGGAGGTTCGAGTCCTCCCTGGGGCATGGGTGTGTGTGTTGTCCTTAGGTTAGTATACCTAGGTTTAAGTAGTTTGTAAGCTACGGACTGATGACCACGCAGTTTGCTCCAATAGATTTACAGACATTTGAACATTTGAAAGTTGCTGAAAGGAGTTCCACAAATAGGTCAGCAGCAACGAATTCCCTCCCAGCTTGTGCTTAATTTCCGTGACACTGTCTCCCCAGTCCCCTGTATACAAAACGAGGAGCCTTCCTTTGAACTTTCTCTATATTTTTCGTCACTCCCATTGGTGAGGATCGCACAATGCGCAACAAAACTCCATATTAGAAGGCAAAAGTGTGGTGAGGCAGTTTCTTTAGTAGAACTGTTGCATCTTCTAACTGTTCTGCCAATGAAACGTAGTCTTTGATTCTCCTCCCTCACGAATTTTTTTGCGTTCTTTCCAATTAAATCTGCTCGTAATTATGTTTCCTAGATGTTTAGTTTAATTTACGACCTGTAGATTTGACAACAACAACATGAAGTCTAACGGATGTTTGTTAATGTTCATATGGATGACTTCACACTTTCCATTATTTAGGCTCTGTAGCCAATTTTCGCACCATTCAGATATCTTCTCTAGATCCTTTTGCAGTTTGTTTTGATATTGTGGTGATTTTACTAAGCGATAACCGACAGCATCATTCTCGAAGAGACCTGCTTCTAAATCGTTTATAAAGAAAACGAAAAGTAGGGGCCTTATGATACTTCTCTGGATGTCGCCAGATACCACTTCAGTTTTACTCGATGGCTTTCTGTCAATTACTACGTAGTGTGTCCTTTCCGACAGGAAATCGCGAATCCAATCGCACGATATTCCACAAGCACATGTTTTGATTAGAAGCGCTTGTGAGGTATAGTGTCAAAAGCCTTTAGGAAATATAGAAATACGGAGACGGTTTGTCGACAGCAATCATCTCTTTATGTGAATAAATAGCTAAAAAACACACAGTTTCTTGACCTTTCCGGTCGTGTAAGTTTACATTTTACACATGTTTTCTTACCTTATCTTGCCAAAGCATTTATGCTCAATTTATTTGATTAATGATGTGATGCCGCGGTGGAGCGACCGATCGCATTGAGGCGCGAGGCCGTTCCCGGTAGGGTATTCGAATCCTCCCTCGGACATGGATGTTTGTGCCATCTTTAGTATAAGGTAGTTCATAAGTAGTTTGTAACTTTGGGGACTGATGACCCCGTAGTTAAGGCCCATAAGCTCTGATGTTGCCTAATGACAGACGTATTTTATACGAACATTAGTTTCGTGATTTTCATGTGTGGCGCGTGAGTCGTCGAAATCCTGCGCCTTATTTCAATATGTGTTTCCCTGTTTTCACTACTTGAGAAAGGTATAATGTAGTCCTGAAACATGTCGTACTGACATAAAAGTTTTATATAACTAGTGCGCGATTTGTGTCCGTACTTTGAAAGTTGGTGTCAAAATAGATGTACGACCCTCATTACCGAGTTGGATACTTAAAGCAACCGATGCGATGTTAAGTGTAGTTAGGTGACGAACATATTTGGGTATCAAATTCTACATTATGTAACATTGCCCCCCTCGCCAATCCCCAGAGAGTCTGGTCGATTTAAAGTTGTTGGTTAACGACAAGCTGTCGCCCACAGAGCTAAACCTTCAGAACGACTCTTTTACTGGTGAGCACCGATGAAGCAGCATTCGAGTACGCCTTTCAAAAATTTCTGCTGCAGAAGACGTCTGACGTGAAAGTCTCGACGACCCAAGCGTGTAGCACCGAGCCAGTGTTTCACTCGCAGCATTTTGCGTTTCTTCTCGACGAGTTATTGTTGTCGGAAATTCACATGCGTCGGAGGTCTCGGCCGGCCACGGTGGCTGGCCGGTGCGTTATTTACAGGTAGCGCAGAACTGCGACCGCCCCCCGCATTCAAGACGGCGTTCTCGCTACCCCATTGTCGACTGCTCCGCTGCTGTCGGCAAAGGCCAGGCAACCGGCAAGACGGCAGGAAGGCCGACCGTTATAAATAACAAGCTCGCCATGAATAAGGCTCGCAATTAAAGTGAGGCGAAATTCACTTCCTCCGTCCGATACAATTTTATTTCGTTCAATTCATCACAAGTTCCGTATAGATTCTTTGTTTCATATCGCAGTTTTCTCGGAAATCCCTCCGTCTATTCCCTCACCCCGCCCGCCTCCCCCTCTCCACTTTTCCCCGGGTCTGCCTCCAACCCCCCCCCTCCCCTCTTTTTCGTCCACCACCCACGTCACTTTTTTTTTCCCCGATGCCAAAAAGAGAGCATGCGTCCCGTATACCTCATACGTGGACGGCAGGCCCGGTGCGTGTGTGAAGGGCTACGTCACAGGCAGGGGCACGCAGTACGCGCAGGCGGAAGAAGCGAGTCGGGGGAAAGAGAGAGAGAGAGAGAGACGGAGAGAGGTAAAGAGGAGAGAGAAAGAACAGTGCGGCGAATGGCGAACACGGCAAGAACTGCAGGAGGGAGGGGGGAGGCGCGCTCTGCTAGAGGCACCGGCATAGCTCGGCTCCCGTCGCAAGAGCTCTCGACCCGAGCTGATCAATGCAGCCTTTAATATCTTGTGACATAAATTTAATATCGGATTATACCCAAGGTAGTCTCTATGTATTCGGATTTCTGTCGTTTTTACTCGTGTACAAGAAAGCATAAATCGAAGGAACAGTCCCTAAAAAAAAGTAAAAAAAAAAAGTAAAAAAGAGAAGCGAATGGCACAGCACAAAAACAGGCTGTTATCAACTCCATCAGCGGCGGTTGCTGATATGGCTTCCGTGCCCGTATATGATCTACTTCCGATTAACGATTATCCACTGAGATACGCAGTCCAATTACAAAAAAAGTAATCTACTGCCGAATTTTTTAAAGTACTTCCAGTTCGGGGATAATAGCAATTGAACAACACTACGGCGAAAGAAAAAAAAATTTAAGGGTTCCAGTGACGGTTATAAAAAAGTATCGATGGTTGCCAATTTAACAGAACGTTTCTGTCACTGTGAGTCGATATTAGAAAATTAAATTTTGCACAAATGTGCTTTACAAACATGTTCAACTACGTCGTACAAAATAAAAGCTATTATACGTCACTTTTGTTGCTGAACATTTATACAAGGACACTATACAATTTACTTAACTACAGCATTACAGTAATAAGAGCCATCAAAGTACAAAAAAATTTGTTTTAAACTGCAAAATTGTGATACCAATAGTTCATCACTGGCGATATACAGTTCTCAAAGATATTATTTTAAATATTAATTAAGAGTTTAACATAATAATGCTAAATCATCCATTCAAATAAAGAACGAAAATTTTTTCACTAACGGTATGTGTTTCAAATATCATCATACACACATCCAAACTTATGAACAGCCAATAAAGCACAGTACAGTGTGAATTCCATGCTTTACTTCTTTCAATTACAGTGTCACTGGCAAACGAAGCAAATGATGTTTAAGAGCGACCAAAATGGTAAAATGAATTTGTAGGTAGCGTTAACAAGGTTCTATAAAGAATGAAAATCTTGGTCATAGTATTAACGCTGGAAAAACTGCTAGGAAATCCTTTAAAAGTATAAACAATTTTAGTTTCATGAAAGTAATAACTGAACAAGAAATCAAGAGTAGCAGCAGTTAAAGAGGGCGTTGTAATAAAAGCAATTAATAAGTGAGAATTAAACTTTCCATTTAAAAAAAATAATTTTAACATGAAAAGTAGAAATGTTTAACTTATATATCAGAAAATATCGAATAGTTTTCATGCTGTTAAGATAAAATCTGAGTAAATAGAGGAGTTTTTATTTTTATTGTAACATTATTCATGATGTTTATTCAACTTACTGTCCATTCTACAGACAGATAAAAATAATTGTTTAAGAATTATACTTTCTATCTGTTAAATCGAATTCCTTATAATCATTTACATGGCACACATTACTGCCTGTTCTATTAATCTTTAAAGGTTCATTCAGAAAATACATCATACATTCGTTTAATTTACTGCAGCTATTAAACTTTGAGTTGCCTTACTTATAATACACGTAATTTGTGTGTAACCTTGAATTCTTTAAAACCTGACTTTTTCATAACAATTGTAATATTTTCCAATCAGAAGTAATTCAGAACGTGCTTCTCAGGCTGTTTCCAGTTCGATAATTTCCAGATATTCGTCAAACTAACTACTGGTGTCCTTTCATCCTTTTAGAGGTGCATATCATAAGAAATAGTTGATTGTTATTGATTCGTATTTCAGATACAACATAAAGTTCATTAGTTATCAATATTATTACATAATTACAACTGAGACTCATAATTGTTGGATGACTTTATATTTTATTATTAATCTTTCATTCAGGATGTCTTACAGTCATCCTCACAAGTATCACAGGTGGAAGGTCAAGATGACACAAACATGAATTTCAAATACCCAGTGATATGCATCTGTGCTAAAACTTAGCTATGTCATTTATCGGAAAAACTCTGCCTTTGTGTACAGTAGTTGTTTGAATGCCAGCGAAATGTAAGTACTGTAACAGCAGAAATCGCTGAAGAAATAAACGTATCGCAGACAGTTATTCTCACCAGAATTGAAAAACATTATTGTGGAATTTTGCATATAGTTAAACACATTCTGTAGTTACACAATAGTGCTTTCCGGAACCATTGTTGTATTAAAGTCTTCCCATAATGGTTAATGAGGTGCAGAGCTGGGGTTTCAGTTGACGATTAAAACACAGCTCACTCGATTAGCTATTGGTAATGACACTGATGTGAACTGCTGTTGCATGGGTACACAAACGATTTAGCATTGCAATCTCAAGCTGTGCATTTCTGCTGTGTAGCGAAAGAGGAATTTTAATGACAATTCCTATTTATCTCATATTTATAATCCATTTTACCATAATTGCATAATCTCAAGGACGTGAAAGAGCAAGAAGAATGGCGACAGATAAAACTTTCAATGACAGAATTACCATTTCTGAAGTGTTTGGGTTTCAGTCTTTGATGTTTCTTTGTAATGATAGGAAATAAAAGTCAGTGTGAAGTCCTCCACTTTTTAGAACGTACACATACGACATAATTTCGAAACTGGATATTTCATTTCCTTTTTCCACTCGAATGGATAAATAACCATTAGCAGGGTGAAATCTCGCTTTGGAACTAAGTAGCAAAAAGAAATCAGTTGGGATGTTAAATACTTGTGAAAATCTATGAAACTAATTGTTCTGAATTTAGATACTATTTTCTGTATAAAAATTAGAGATATTAAATTTCATTAGAACTTACATAATTGACATTGATAGTGCAAAGTTATTGGCGACTTCTTTTGATACTATCTACCTTCAGTAATGGTAGACGTAAGAAAGAAAACGTATTAAATAATTCAAAAATTTTCTTTTACTTCTTTGTAAATGTACAATATGATGACAGTTCCAGAATTTGCTTGAAGACTGTTATTATTATTATTCTAAAGTAAATACAGTTCACCGATGACAGCAATTAGAAACAAGTTTCATAAATCAATTGTAAATGTGGTAGTTATACACGATTATAGTTTTCTTATTGCTTTCCAAAAGATATCCACAATTTAATCGGTAAAATTAAGAACCTATAAGTTTTATATCTCCATATATGAAAATATTTGCATGTATATTTCAGATAATAATGACTTCAATAATTACACACAAAGAAGTGTGCTCGATACTAAATACTAAAATACTAAAAGCAAGTCTTATTTGCTATCATCCCTTTGTTCCATCCATTATTATATAGCTTTTCTCAAAACCCCGCCTCATAACCTTTTCCTTCCAGGTTTCTTAACAGTACTACTGTCAAGCAAATTATTATAACTGTTTGTCATACTTATGTATATGTATTTTTTTAATGTAATGGCGTCCATCAGTTACCGTTCAGAGGCCTCTCTTAATGAAGTAGATGCTCACTTGCTACTTTTTCCGTTACACTAATCTTTCAATTTGAAATAAGGCAACACCTATTTTCCTGAAACAGCACTTCAAACTGCATTCACTGTTTCATTTTAGCTACATTATCAATAGCTCCCTTACCAGAATCAAAGACCTGTTCTACCTTTAGTCGGAAGTATATAGGAGCACGTCTAGGGCGCTCGAACCTGTTTGCTTGTTACTGCATTGGTACCGAATAGCAACAGAAGCAATAGCGTTTGTTATTTTATTTTGTTTGTTCTTCTACGTATTTCTTTTTGTAGGTTATCTGAAAGCTGCTGAGAAATGCTGCTAAGAGAAATATTTGTCTACATGTCCTTAAGGCTTAGACGAAGATTTTTTTATATCAGTTTGCAGTGAAACATTAAGCAGAATAGATATCATTCGAATGTCGAGGTCATCTCTATCATCGGTTTTGTCAAATTTTCCTAACAGCCCCTGTAAACGCAAACTTGAACATTCCTCATAACTTGCCGTTACGAAGGCTTTAGAGTCAGGGAATGCTGCATGACTGCAACCATAATAAACGTTTCATCCGAAGGATTAATTTTGATCCCTATCCGAGATAAATGTTGGAGAATAATAGAAGTTCGGAGGTCGCATAACGCTTAATTATCCATTATGGAAAGCCTTTTGAAGAAAAACTATTATTATTTTTCGCATATGGAGGGAGTGTCGTTCGCTCCTATGTGTGTGACGTAACGTTCAGTTCAGTAACATCTAGTGATTAACTGGTTCCGCTGAAAATCATCGTTAACTCGTTACGAAGATTATTCATTTGTAAAATAAGTAAATGTAATAAAAATTGACACAACGGTTTCGTCTGTTACCAAAGAGGAAAAATGTTCGCGGTGAGACAGGAACTTTAAGGTCTACTGCCGTCAGTGATGAAAAAATGCATATTAGATCGGAAGTGGTAGAAACTGAGATGGTAATCAATTTTTAGTACACATGTCAGCCTAACGGGATATCCAAAACAATCGCCAAGGAAATCCGACTCACGGACGAAATGATTTATATCCTTCTCACACAGACAGAAACTTATATTAGGCTGACAAAATAAAACTTGTTTCAAGAACATTCAATCTACTTTTTAAGGTAGTATCTACAAAACGAACAAAGATAATTTGTCGTAAATTTTGACTTAGGCAACGAAACTAAACTTTTCTGCATTGCATGTGTATGATACCAGTCTTGTGATTGGCGTGTAGCTCTGTCCTCCTTTCGGTTACAGGAATGACGTACTTCGATATGCTGCAGATACGCCTTTTTTCACAGATGTTAAACTGCAACAGCACCCTCTGAAATTCTGGCGGTGTATGGATGAAATTACATGTCGCCTTTAGCAGCATCGGTAGAGTGACAACTTGACCAAGGTCGTAAGGCCATGCGTCCTATTGTGGGAAGGAAAGCCATTGACATCGACAACAGAAGAACGTGCCCAGGCAGTCGAGGAACTGATTTCGTATGTATCAGAGGTTTCCCTCGATGAGGAACTGCGTACACCGGTTCGCGAATGGCTCTTATTGAGGTGGTCAAGGAACTGTTAGATTAGTAGAACTTTCTGACAGGGGACTTACTGAGTTACTGACCGTGTTGGAAAATACTGTCATGTGGCTATGTCACTCTGAAAAAAAGCGCACTGCATTCAATAAAAGTTGCTTGGCCTATCACAGTTATTAAAAACCGGTTGTCTGCCTTGCGTTATGTTTTGAGTTCATATTCCTCCAAGCTTATCTGTCGTCCTCATTCCCATTTACTTTTCGGTACTCACCTTGCGGTCGCCTGACGTCACCCAGCATCTTGTATCTTATTCTGCCCTTGAATCTCGTCTCAGATTGTGACCTATCCAGATTATCCTCCTTTTATACGCCATCAGTAACAGCCTCCGATTTCCTTCATCTCTCATTCCTGACTACATGTGTCCAGCTCATTTCCATTTTGCGCCATAACCACATTTCAAATCCTTCAATTTTCCTCTCGTCCTGGTCACGTTTCTTCTTCGTATAAGGCCATGTTCCAGATTTAGCTTTTCACTAGTCTCTTTCTTAATTCGTGATTTATACCAGTAGTTAAAAATATTCTGTAGTTTTGAAATGTCTCTTTCACCAGTGCTATTCTAACTTGAATGTCTCTTAACGTCTCCCCAAATGGAATATTCCAGATAATTACCTGCTCTGCTCTTTCTGACCGCAACTTAAAGTCGTCTCTTACTGAAGCCTATAGTCATGCCATTCGTTTTCTTTTTATTTATTTTCATAACATACTGTTTCAAAGGCACTTAGCATTGTTTCAGTGCCTGTATTTTTCTGTGAAATCACCATCCTACCTGTGAATCTTACGTATTCAATTTTCCGTCCACCTATCCTGACACCTCTTGCTCCGTCAAAATCAAATTTAGGTATGTGTCCCAAATAAATTTCAAATTTCGCTTGCGATACACGTCTTCATCTTTCAAATGTTGAAAGGATTGTAAACCTACTGGACCAAACTGCTACAAACAACCATATCCGAGGGTGGACTCGAACATCCGGTGGGGAGGAGATACGCCTTAGACCACGCAGCCATTCCGCGTGGCCTTTATCCTGCCATTGTACCTCTTCTTCAAGTATCTGTCAGCTTATCCCATTCCACTGTGTAAAAGACTTTTCGAGATCCGTGAAGGTAGCAAACATTCGTTTGTCATTTTCTACAATCCTTCGAAAACCACTCTTTGTTGTCAAAATTAATTCACTACTTGTCAGGAATAAGTCTACAATTGCAATGGTGTGTTTATGCAGGATCGTAAGAATCATGATCACATGGATTAGCACTTACACCGAGGAGAAGAGCACAAAACACGCACTAAGGAAAATAAAAACGTTCACGTTACCTGTCAAAAATCTCAAAAAAAGGCCCCTAGTACTTTTCGAGAGTAATTTCTTAAAAGAGAGAAACAGATATAACTGACACAGATACAAAACATTAAATTACGGGAATTTCATGAAACCATTGCTTATTTATACAGTCTGACTTGGTAGGGAGAAGATGTGCGATCTTTAATTTCATACAATATTTTCCACGAAGGAACGTATGCCATAGATCACTAATTACTTCTAAATCAAATTTTTATTATTGTATTTACCACAAACAAATATTACAGATGATTGGTTTGGATGTTACTTTTTACATCATCTTCAGATTGGAAATGTAGATCTTAAGATGATGTAAAAAGTAACATCGAAACCAGTGTAATGCTTGTTGTCGTTAACACAAGACTAGAAATTTGATTACAAGCATTTAGCGATCTATGACGTGAGCGAACTAGTTCAATTTAACTATTTAATTAAATGAACTATAGTTAATTTTAGTTCACTTTGGTGAACTATGGTTCTTTTCCTCCTTGCTTTTCCGATCTGCTGGAAATTACAAGGCGTATGCTCAAATATCCCTCTCGTCGATAATGAGTACACCCCACTGCCTGGACGTATAAGTATGTATTTCAAAAGTCGTAACTAATAATTGCGTAAACAGCATCGGATTGGAAGACAGGAATAGTTTACTTACTTCAATTGATGAACTAGTTCCTGACTGCGCGAACCAAGTTTTACCGAAAGACCGAAATTGTTCAGTTAGCCGGCCGCGGTGGCCGAGGGGACTGAGGCGCTCCATTCACGGTCTGCACGGCCACTACGGTCGGGGGTTCGAATCCCTCCTCGGGCATGGGTATTTGTGCAGTCCTTAGGATTAGCTAGTTCATAAGTAGTTTGTAAGTTTAGGGATTGATGACCCCGTAGTCAAGTCCTATAAGCTATACAAATATTTGAACATTTTTGTTCAGTTAGTTTACTTAGTTTAGTTGATGAACTAACCGAACTGCGCGAAGTACGTTAGAGCGGAAGGTCCAAACAGTTGTGTTAGTTGATATACAACAAGAGTTTATGTTAGTTGGATACTTATATTTAGAAACGGGGAGAAAAATAATCCTATGAATACAACTCTCCATCTACACTAAGGAAATATTTGTATGGTTTTTCAATCAGGCATTAACTGGATTTTCAACTTGTAAGGGGGTGAAACAATGTCATTTTTAAAGCCTCGTCGATTAAGTATGGTATTGGACTTCTCAGTTGGAAATAAGTAATTGCGCGTTTTGGTGGTTTTGGAAATTCAATCTCTAACCCTTTCATCCCCATTGTTGTTCCTAGACAACAACGTATTAAAAGCTGAACTATACCGAATTTTGTGTATCAGTATTTAAAGTTGCATGGTTGTTGACGAACGGCATGCTTCTAGTACGACATTTTGCCGCTTGGTACGGCATGTAGCCATTTCTGAGGCATTAATTTATCCGTCTTGGAGATTGTGTTACGTTGCCGTCTGTACGTGGCTGAGAGTGTGAGCGTGAGTGTGGTTCATGTTATTTTATTTCAGCAGTGACTTGTCTTGTCTTTGGTGCTGTGGCGAAGATTTTGCTAGCATTATTGATCTGGCAACCAACAAAATAACGTCCCATGTAATAACATACCTCGATACAAACGTCTTTGTTCCGCATGAAATACATGACATAAGAAGAACAACAGTTCGATCAAACATTTTAAAGCGTTTTTTGATGTGTAGTGCACTGAATTAATACAGAAAACACCGAATTTTAATTTGTCCAAAGCTGAATTCATAATGTGAGACTTAAAGGGCTAAGGGGTTTAAATATGTCTCACAGTCATCCAAACCAAACCGTTAAAGACGAGAACTTGAATGTGGATAGGATGTTGATGTTATACTAGCGTTATCGTTTAAGAAAGGAATTTTCGAAATTTCTCTACTAAGGGGGTTAAACTGACGATGAAATACGCATGAAAGTATTTTTGAAAATACGCTCCTATTCATGCAATATTTAAGCAAGTAGTATGAATAGTGATATCTCGTTTCTTGAAAAGAAATTAAAATTTTTATTGTTTCAGGAGTTTTGGTAAATTAATTTGTAAGGGAGTGAAGTATTTTAACTCGTTCACAGAACTCCTTAAAGTGAACGATGTAGTTCTTCTGAACTTCTACATCTACATCTACATCTACATACATACTCCGCAATCCACCGTAAGGTACACTGTACCACTACTAGGCATTTCCTTTCCTATTCCACTCCCAAATAGAACGAGGAAAAAAAGAATGCCTATATGCCTCCGTACGAGCCCTAATTTCTCTTATCTTGTGCTTGTGATCACTATGCGAAATGTAAGTAGGCGGCAGCAAGATCGTACTACACTCAGCTTCAAATTCCGGCCCTCCAAACTTCCTCAACAGAAATGCACGACAAGAACGTCGTCTTTTCTCCAGCGATCCCCAATTGAGTTGCCGGAGCATTTCCGTGACACTCGCGCATTGGTCGAACATACCAGTAACAAACCTAGCTGCTCGCCTCTGAACTGCTTCTGTGTCTTCCTTTAAACTGATCTGCTGCGGGTCCGAAACACTTGAGCAATACTCAAGACGTGGTCGTACAAACGTTTTATACGCGGTCTCCTTTACAGGTGAAGTACATCTTCCCAAAATTCTCCCAATCAACCGAAGTCGGCTGTCCGCCTTACTCACAACTGTCCTTACACGTTCGTTCTATTTCATATCGCTCTGCAATGTTACTCCTAGATATTTGAATGACGCGACTTTTTACTAAACAGCTCATTGAACTAGTTACTTCACGGAACTAACTAGTTCAGTAAGAAGAACTGTTCTGAAACGAACAGTTCCGTAAAAGGATGTTCTTTTCCCATCTCTGACACATTCCTTCGTGGAAAATATTACACACAAGTATTGGTGACCCAAACTTTGCTAAAATTTCCTGTGAAAACCGAACGAAACCTCTCCTAGTAGTTATGGATATTAGTACATCTACATCTACATACATACTCCGCAATCCACCGTAAGGTGCGTGGCGGAAGGTACACTGTACCACTACTAGGCATGTCCATTCCTATTCCACTCCCAAATAGAACGAGGAAAAGTGTGGCGGAGGGTACACTGTAGCACTACTAGGCATTTCGTTTCCTATTCCACTCGAGGAAAAAAGGAATGCCTATATGCGTCCGTACGAGCCCCAATTTCTCTTATTTTGTCTTTGTTATCACTACGCGAAATGTAAGTAGGCGGCAGCAAGATCGTGCTACACTAACCTTCAAATTCCGGCTCTCTAAATTTCCTCAACAGAATTTCACGAAAAGAACGTCGTCTTTCCTGCAACGATTCCGAATTGAGCTGCTCAAGACAGTTTTCGCAGAATGTGTCCAAAAGTAGCTCGCACGACTGCTTTTCTGTACCGCCTGAAATGTAACTAGAGAGGTCGCAATCTATACTCTTAAGGTTGAAGTCTGCCCCGACTAATATTACATGACCCGGATACCTATGCACTACTTGGTGTAAACTTTTTTTGAATGACTCTAAAACTGCTACAGGTAAAGCAGTCAACAATCCGAAGATTGGTTTGAACACTATGGTGCTTTACTAGGCATGGTCCTGTTTGGAGGTGGTATGCCGTTGCCTTCGTCCGACCTTCGAACTGACTTACCGAGCCAGTTATAGGGGGACCTACAGTTTAACGTGGGTTCCGAACCACGGTGCTACTCGGTATTTTTCACATGAGCAATACTGCCAGAGGTGAAAGAAGTGGAAAGTGACAGATAAAAATGCTAGGACCTGGCGGGGATCGAACGCGCGACCTTTGTTGACCTTTGTAGTCTGGCACTCTACCACTGTGCTATCGAGCCGCGAAATAAGGAACAATAATTACTCTTTGAAAGTTATATTTTCTCTTTGAAAATGGTTTTATTGCTTGCGTTGTTGCTCGACGTTGATAATAATAAAAGGGTGGAGTATATTGGGATGGAAAGTTATCGGTGGATATAAAATTCTACTTGTGTGTGTGTGTGTGTTAATATTTCGCTGCAGCGAAAACTACAGAACGCTAACGAATGGTCTGTGTGTAATTGTTGTCTGAAGTCTCCCGTTGTACACCATTGGAGTTCCTTGCCGATACCTATAAGGGGGTGGAAGATATGATGGTTGAAAGTCGTCAAATTATTAAAAAAAAATTCGGACTGAAGGCCAGCGATGGCGTTTGCGACTCTATAGCAAGAAGGTTACATACAGCGAAACGTGATGCCACAGACCATATCTTTGGTCTATGCGTGCTACAATGTCTTCAGCTCTTTCTCTGTAAGGATAAGCATACGAATAAGGAAATATAAGATAAATAAATTGTAAGTTAACCACCCTCCGCTTCCTACCAGTTGCCGCCTTGCTCAGTGATTATTTTCGGTGTTAAAAGCAGATGTTATTGCCCTGATAAAATTGTATTGCAACGGATAACGACTTTTTACACACAAAAGAATGCAGCAACTGATAGCATACCGGTGGCAGTTCCCTTACTAGATGAAATTCCCCCATTTATATTCTCGCAATTCCCCATTAAATATTCTCACTCTCTTTTTAATAATTAATTAAGCATAAATGGGACTCAGAATTTCATAAAAACAACTAGAGACGAAATGTTTAACTATTTACACAAGTTTATTAAATTCACTGTACATCTCCCTATCATCATTTTAAAGCCAAAATACAAAATATTCATTCACTAAATGTATCACCAATGGATTGAGACAAGGATCGTAACCTTACATTCATACCGTACATTCTTTACTCTCTCATACTGCACCCACGTAACTACGCACAACATTCCCATTATACAAAATCATTTCCCCGCTGAAACATAGAGAGAATTAACACAACCAACACAGTTCCTGATACTTTTCCACGGAGGCCACATACTCACATCCTTCCTCTTCGACAGCCGGAAACGTTCTCCCTCTCGTGGCCGCTCCCCGTCCTAACCGATCCTCCCGTTCCAGTTCGCGAGTAGCCGCGCCCTCATTGGCTTGTGATCTAACGGGATCTTCTGCCAACCTCCGAATTCTGAAGGAACTCGCAAGTCGCAGCCACTTGACCATCTCATCCCCAAGGAAACCTCTCTGCCACACCCCAAAACTAAAGTTGGCAAACCTACCGAGTGTTCTGCATCTCTGCCTTCCCAGCCGCGGCTTCATGCACACTTAACAGACCCTCACACACACAATCACATAGCGTATAAGGAGTTGGGTACTGTGGAGCAAAGCTCCTTATGTGAGCGGCGCTCACTTATTTGTCCTGCAATAACAATTTTAATAAATAATAAAGCATTCTTGTCTCCACCTAGTAGATCCCCCACTACAGTGGCACTAAAGGCAAAGCATACTTTTACGAAATGATAATCAGATGAAAGTAACGTACACTGCAGTATACAAGGATTTAATGGAATGATACTACAGTATCGTTTCAAAATAAAGCAGTAAAAAAGAAATTTCTTTTAATACATCTCTACCAATGTGCAACCGAGGCGCACACACAAGTTTTGTTGACCCAAACTTTGCTAAAATTTCCAGTGCAAACAGAACGAGGCCCCGTCTAGTAGTTACGGATATTAATGGGTACACTGACAGAGCTAAGAGTTTTATTATTAGCACCTAAGATGTCGCGCCACCCTGCGAGGTGCTGTTCGTTTCCGCAGCACTCGCGACCGGCGCGAGGTGACGGCAGCCACGCCGCCGCCGCCGCCGGCCGCGGACTGCCTGCTGTCGCCGCGGGCGCCGCCGCCTTGTCGTAGGTCGCGCCGCTAGTTGCGGCCGGCGTCGCGAGAGGCGCTGCGGCGCCTCCTTGGCGGCTCCTTGGCGCCGCCTCAGTCGGCCGCCAGACGCCGGCGCCGACGCAGCGCGTCGCGGCGCCCAGAGCGGGTGGCTCGCGGCGTCGCCGCCCGCCGGCGGCAGCGCTGCGGTCGTCGGCCGCGGTGGCTTCTACGCCGCGCCGCGCTGCGCTACTCTCGTCGCTAAAGGGTACATTAAACGGAGCGAATTAGGTCGGTAGTCGCTGGCGTCTGTTGTCGCTCGGTGAATAGCGAATGAATACGCCGACGCAATGACACGCAGTGACTTGAGACGCTAGCGTCTTCGTAAAAACAGTTGAAACGTGACGTAGCACATGACACATTGTGATTCTTTAATTTCTCCAAGGAGAATAACAACTTCGAAAAACTTACGGGTATGCTGCCAGGTACCAAAATCGACGACGGCCGATATTTCGGTAGGAGACTACCCTGCCATTTTCAAGGCAGTTTCGCCTTGAAAATGGCTTGGTTGTTTTCTGCCGAAATATCGAGCACTTTCGACATGAAAATGGCAGGGTGGTCTCCTGCCGAAATATCGAGCAGTTTCGCCATGAAAATGACAGGGTGGTCACCTGCCGAAATATCGGCCGTTGTCGATTTTGGTACGTGGCAGCATACCCGTACGTTTCTCGCACATGACACATTGTTTTGGAGGTTAGGTGATACCAAAACGTTTCTGTTACCCGCCAAACAAAATACGAGGTGTAACTGTAATCAAATTTCTGGAAATTTATTGAAGTATTCCAGTATTATAGGGCATTAAAAATGATTTTTTAAATAATAAACTTAAAGACAATTTAACCACCTGTTTGCCAATGACGGATTGAACACTGAAGGTCTCTCTTGTGGGATATGGATACCAAACACTTGAAAACAAAAATCAAAACAATAAAATATCTCATCTTCATTATATTTCTGTAGGCAGAAGGATCTCCAAACAATAATTCTCTCAAACGATTTGCAGAAGCACTATATTTGTCTCTCCTCACAATCCACCTTCTTATCAATTTTCTTTTATTTTTTCCTACTTTCCCGTTTTGTTTTTGGAAGACTGTTATGACTGTTAGGAGAAACACAATGCCAGCACCTATTACTTCCTTCTACATTTTGACTCGACTGGTGGCTACTTTATACGCTCCTGTATATGACACGGGGCGGCAACACTTGAAACCGACCAAAAACGCCAGCGACCAGCGTCTTTAGTTGCCCACCCTTCAACTTTAAACGCTCGCGTTTCGGAGCAGCGACTTTCTTCGCTCTCCTTGTTTACACAGAGCGAATTTAGCAGTTGCGTCCAAATTCGCTCCATGTAATATACCCTTCAGCGACAGCTATTCCTCACGCACGCCACCAATATCGAAAGCATCTAATGGTACCGACAGCCTACACACACTCTAAACTGCAAGTTAAACCCTCGCGTTACTGATGTATCTTCTGTAATACATGTGACGAAACGGGTGCTAATTTCTACCTTCCATAAATAAATACATTCATAATTTGTTCAATATTTCGTCCACCGCAGCAGCTGTCATACTTATATCTTAAAAGAATCCACTAAAACTAAAGTCATTCGGCCGGACCAAACTACGCGGCCGATTTACTTCACTTTTGTTTTAAACGAAAAGTATTCATCCACAGATTTGTCATCAAGAATCAGAATTTACGTAACTCTTGCCTTCCTGTTTCTACACTCAAACGCGATTCCCTTCTGTACATTTCTTATGGGGATGTCCTTTCTGTAAACTAAAGTCGGTCCGTCAGGCCGTTCTATCCGACCGATTTCCATCATTTTTGCTTTAAACGAAAGGTATTCATTTGCAGATTTGTCATCTCTCCCTCCTTTATTTTTATTCAAACTCATTATCCTTCTGTCCTTACACTGAATATTTTAATCGGTTTGTTTTACGGTATCTTCGTTTCTAATTAAGATACGCAGTTATTTTTTACCGAAAACCAATCAGTGGATCAAGCTCTTTCATTTGCGCTTCTAAACACTTGCATTGATTGCTTCTGAAGAAAGGTATGCGTGAACATTCAACTTTACGTCCATTTTTCCCAACTTTTTTGTCATTCCACTAACGGTACAAAGTATTGCGACGGGTCCTCTAGTTTCTTTTGTAAAATAGCAACAACCAGTTTCACTTCCATCTTTATTTTATTTTTTTTATTTGCGGGATTCGGGATCTTCACACAACAGCCACAAATTACCGTAAAAATAGAGCATAGATTTTCACGGAAAAAAAAAAAAAAAAAAAAAAAAAAAAAAAAAAAAAAAAAAAAAAAAAAGGAACAGAAATACAACCTCTGACAATTAACTTCGATGAATAGTCCTGTAACATCAACGTAGATGAAATACAATTACTTTACTGACTTTCGAAACCATCACCTCCTACAACTATGTACCGCTATGCTTTGCGATACATGTCCTGGAAACTTCGCACGAAGTCTTTCCGTGCGTTGGTGTTCGAAAGCCTGGTTACCTTTCGTTTAATGTCAGGAATATCGTTAAATCTCTTTCGCATCAGAGCGAATTTGAGTCGAGAGAACAGGAAGATGTGTGGAGGAATGAGATTAGACGAGTATGGTGCATGTTCAAATTGGACAACGCTCTTTCACACACAGCTAACATGGTCAAACAGTTCCTGAGAGAAAAGGGGATGGTGCAACTTGTGAATCCATCATACTCGCCGGATCTCAGTCCTTCATACTTCATCCTCTTCTCTCGACTCGAACTCTCTTTGAAAGGAAAGAGATTTGACGATATTCCTGACAACTAAACGACCGTGACGAGGTTTTTGAACGCTATCCCAGAGGAGACTTCTTGGAAAGTTTACAGAACATCCATCACAGAGCTCAGCGGTATATAGTTTTGGGAGATGGTTCATCTACATTGTCAGACACTGTAAAATTACAGAAAATATGATACATGCTACGTAAAAAGAATTCTTAATGAAAGTCAAAATTTAAAATGTTGGGGTACCTTAGTGCTGTATTCTTTTAAAAAATATGTAAATACATTATCAGTACAGTGAGAAAAATATTCCCATTTCATGGTGGTTTACATGTTGGTATCTCAATATATTCAGTCTCGACAACATAGAAGAACAGTGAATACCAAATATAGAAATTAACCAAGAAGTTCTAATAATTAACTGTGGACATGTATATCGTTGCTTGATGATCACAGAGAACCGTAAAAGAGAAATGAAGAAATAAGAGATGAAACTGGCATAATTGTGTTAGCCATCAATTAAAAACAGAAACTAGTATGCATACTCGCCATATCAAGCCTCCTAACGGAATCCTGTACTTCGTAGTTAAGTAAATGCGGATGACAAAGAACATAAAAAAGACTTACAGCTGGTTGCTTCTTTTAAGAACTTCATAATTTAAAGCTGTAACTACACCGAAGTTGGATAGAGAACCTTGTAGCAATCTTGCAGTGACATGGACTCGCTTTCTGTAAAGTAAATTACTACCAAGTGGCTACGCCTTACCACCAACGCAAGGACAAATATTTAAAAACTCAATTTAAGTTGTTGCTGTAGAATAGTATTCAAAAAGCTATTGACGTAGACATACTGTTCTGACATAAAACTATTCAGTATGACATCCAATCTAATGTTTTCATTTACCACTACAATCTAATATTTCGACGTAAATTTAAAACATTTGTGGAGTCTCGGGGAAGGCTTGTTTAAAAACAATAAGAATTGTAATCTGAATTGCTATATTTTTCAGAAGATGGATAGAAAGTACACCGCCATCGCCCCCTTACCATTGCCAGAGTTAGATGGAAGTTCTAGATGGAAGTTATTTCCCTACCTACTCCATTCTACTTTGAAATAATCACTGATTTACTAATTCATCTGCTGGTTGTTTCTCCTCCTTTAGCAATTTTCAAGCAACGTTAGACGTAGATCGCTTTGAAATGTATTTTAAAGAGCTTGAGTCAGCTGCCCCTGGAACTACGCTGCCCGCCACGCAATTCTGCTTGTTTTACGCACAGATCGGTGCACAGAGCACATACGGCATCAGTTCGGCGTGTAATGCATTCTTCAGTACTTTTCTAGCTTAAATTCACTCTTTTCCAAGACTATATACTAAGCACGACATATTAAAGTATTTAGATCTTAAACGAAGGATGATGACTTAAAACAGTGGTCCCCAAACATTTGCAAACCATCGACCACAGTGACGTCTTCGCTTTCAGAAGGTACCAAAAGTTTCAAATTCTATCAGTCTGGAAATAAACGTTAATCAGTACTTCTTTAAACTAAAAAGTAATATCTAGTCATAGTACTATTGTAGCAGCAACTTTTAATAGAATATAATATTCGTTTTGCAGCAATGTTATTTTATAACTTTCATTTCATTTTCAAAGTCAGTGTTGCTACGGCTAATACTTTTGCTCAAAGGTTCATGTATATCATCACTTACTTTCATATGAGTCTTGGATTTGTTTTTAACCACCTAAATAAGTCGTGGAGAAAATCGTAAGATACGGAAACCAATTTCCGGGATGTTATTGCATGATTTTGTGTTTCTACAAATAAACTGCCAAAGCGGTTGAATTAAAATGCGTTCTTACTGTTTCTGTCATTCTGGAATTCAATAAGCGTTCACAGTACTGGGAGAGAAATGAATATATTTCAAATGGTACCGATGTTACCCACTTCTGTTATCACCAGAGAAATTGTCACGTTAGCGTGGATACTCAGTACGATTCACTGACTACCTCTCAAGGATTTAATAATTAAAAATGAAAATAAAGTTAGAAAATTTATATTTTTTGCAGACCATATTTTAGCTGTTGTGGACAATTTTTGGTCTGCGAACAAGCGGTTGGTAATCCCTGATTTACAGGATTGACTTATTTGCGAACGGACTGTGCCACTTGTCAGGTGTGTTCTATAGTGTTTGATGTACATTAGGAAAGTGCACCTAGGTTTGTGAAACAATTGTTGTTTGTTTTTTATTCTGGAAATAACTCTTCCCCTCTTTTACTATATAACTGTAGTTTCAACTTTTGACGAACGCCAAAATATAAATAGTCGGTAGTAGCAAATTCAACCACATATGATTCAAAAGATGCATTTTGTCTAGAGGTATCTCTAAATGGCTGTAAGGTCGCCTAACACTGTTTGGACACACATCCGACACGCATACAGCGATATAGTGACATCATTAGGTTATCTGTGACGAATGCTTCTTCGGAAAATGTCATCATTTGTGATTGTTTTCGTGTTTGCGATGCTATATGTTTTGCTGTTAGTCAAATGTTCAAATGAAAACTAAAATTGTGGTATAAGGGAGGAGGTTTTGAGGAAAAAAAATGACTTTTTCGGCCAATCTGTAGGCACTGTTCCAAAGTTAAAAATCGTAAAATTGCTTTTTGAACTATTCTTTGTATCTGCTACTCTTTCAACGGTGTTAAAAAACGAGCATTGTCCAAAAAGTAATATAACTGCTTCCTTTCCCCTCAGGCGAAAACAATGTTGCAAATGCGAAACGTTACGTGTAAACTGATGTTTCCCGAGTATTCACGCAAAATTCCTAGGTTTTCCGACAGATTGTATTGCTGAAGCACCATTTCAAAATTGCTTCTGCATGTGAATTATGTTAGGAACACTGTACTGTCGTTGGATTGCTAACTGCAGAGAAAGAAACTGTGTGGAATATTCACAAACGTTTGCGCAAAGTCCACGGAACGTCTTCTGTCGAGAGGAGTGTGGTCACAGGGAATGTCATCAGAAGGCTGTTCGGCGGATCTCCAAGATTTGCGGTGGTCAGAGAGGGTATACACAGGACAGTTGGTGCTGGGTCTGTCAAACAGAAAAGTAAATGTGGATGCATTTATCCGAACTCGTGGATACTCGAAAGTGTGAGCTAGATGTGTCTAGCGGCGGAACACAAATGTAGCAGAAAAAGAAGTGTTCTGATCTGTTGCTGCCTCTTGAATCTCAAGTGGAAAGCCTTCTGGCTCGGACTGTGACAGAGGATGAAATCTTGGTTCACCATTTTCAACTTAAATCAAAACGACTATCAACGAAATGGGCGTCATTTTCGCTCTGTGCGGAAGAAGAAATTCGAAGCAACTACTTCAACCATGGTCACTGTTTTTGGACTTTGACGGCGTGATTCTCGATGATGTGATGCCGAGAGGCGGTACCGTTTTGAGTGGACACGATAACGTACGGCCCCACAAAAAAATCTGAGGACTGCTCTAGACATCACGAAACAAGAGTGGGCGGTGTAAGTCCATCAGCTCTATACTCCAAATCGGACTACCACAGTTTTCAGCTATTAAGCGATGCCATTATTGGAAGACATTTTAAGGACAACGAGGAGGTGGTTCACATTGCAAGAAATGGCTCTGTAATCGAAACAAGAATTGATATCGACACACACTGGACCAGAATCTTGGAAACGTGACCAGAAAGGGAAAGAAAAGTTTCCGGATGGGAATTTTGTAATATCAGTTTGGCTACAGTAATGTTTGGGGCCACTGAATTCCGCTTGTCCTTACCACCAACTGTTCATGTCATTCACGTTTTTTGTCAGACGCGACACTTCACTATTAGCAGTTTGTGTTTTCAAAGATAAATATTTGTGTTTTGTGCTAATGAAGCTAATATTTTCGATATCAGTGTCTTCCAGGCAGTGTATATTAACTGAAAAACATTCATATCATTATCAAATCTTTAATTATATACGTTTCTTTTTCAATTAATACTGGAAAATGCACGAGAAAATTGTATACTGTGCTTTAAAATAGAGATAAGTTACGAACTCCACAACCTTCCGCTCTCTTTTGCACTGCATCTTCAGGTATTTACTAACACCTTGGTAAATTAGCCTTCAGATCCTCCTACTAGTATCAACACCGCCTTGGAGCCACGTTTCAAGGGACACCAGCGAAATACCTTTATTGAGGCAACTTCAAATATGACAATAAAAGTAAGTAACTATCAGCTACAGTCGCACAACTTAAATTATAAAGGTTATAATAATTAGAAAAAGGACAGAAAGCATAGGACATTAATTTTTATTTAATGTCACGTTCATCTGATCCTCCGAATTACGTGGACGGATTTTTCAGAAAAGAAATCTTAGTAATAACAAAAGAATATACGTCAAACGATTGGCATGTGGTCGTAGAACATTTGTAAAAGTCGTTGACAGAAAAGAGTGGTCATACAAACATAGTTCCCGATTATATGTGGCTTACCATTTTCGATTTTGTTGCCATACTTAAGATTCTAATGTATGGAAGCAGCTAACGAAAGCTGGTTAACTACAATGCTATATTTTCTGATTAACATATAATCTGCAACTATAATAAAATCAACAGATCGACCTAGCGGAAGTTTTGTCCAAAAGGAAGAAATCTGAGGACATTCGTACGAATTTCAGATATGTGGAATTACCTTTCGCTGCCGATCTTTATAAACAATTTAAATACTTCCCAAAAATTTACTCTTATATGAATGATATGTTTTTCATCAATGTTTGGCAGTCATCATGCATCTACAATTTTGTTTTTTCACTTTCTGATATCATATTCTTAATCAGCAACTCTGTTAATCTTTACATACTACCTTTGGTATGAATTCTACGACTCATTATATTTCGGGTAGTTTTTGGGTTTCTGACCCACTATGTGACATGGCGTACACGCCCTTGTTTCGCGCTTGATGAAGGTAATAGAAGGGGACGAAAGTTACATAGAAAAATAGGGTGTGAAAATGAACATTATTCTTTCGTTTGTGTAAATCTCATTATATGCAATAAAAGATTGTTGAAGAAAGAAGTGTGTAGTATTACTTTCTGGGTAACCCTCGCAAAAACCTAAAATGAAGAATGGTCCGCAGTAGTCTGTATTGCGTATGTTTTATTGTGTGATTAGCTAATTTCGACACGAAGTTATGTATTATTTCACAGATATTTCTGCATGCTTTAAAATGACTTGGTGTCGAAATTCGCTAATCGCAAATAAAATATTCGTAATGCAGCTTACTACTGACATGTTTTCATTTGTAAAATATATAAGACACAAATTTACTCGTGGAAATCCTAATAAACTTTTTTTTAATAAGGTGTTCAAGCCCGAATACTGTCTTATATAGGTCACTATTACAACATATTTAAAGGCGACAAAAAAGAAGTGAAGCCCATAGGTAGCTTTCTAGAAACGTCACAATCAAGTACCTACAGCGGGAAGGAAGAAAGAGCGGCGCCTTGATTTCTAGGATATGCAACACCGCGACACAGCGCTCGAACTCGCTCCGTTCCTTGTGTCTGACGCACACCCAGCCAACACATCGACTGTTTAGAACAATTCATCGTAAGTACAAATTCTTGTTCCTTCAGTGCTCATCTGAAAGTATAGCACTTATACCCAACGTGTTGAATGTACCTACATTCTGCGTGTTCTGTATACTAAACTATCGTATCTATTATTGTTACTATTTTCCGTACCTTTCTTTCTTCACCGTTTCTGCCGAGAACCTCATTTCTTATCTTTCCACATTGTCAACATCATTTTATTGCGCCACACCCACAACCAACATTTGAAACTCTGCGAATATTCTCTTTTCTGGTATACCCACAGCCAGTGGTTCTGCTCCATTCACAGATATGCATCCAACTCATGTTTTCCACCAAGTTGAGTCTTATAATCAAGTCAGAGCTTTTCGAATTTCCTTGGCTAGGAATTCCCTGTTTGCCTCCTGATAATCTGCGTTTTATGTCTTCATTATTTCGTCCGTCATACATTATTTTGCATTCAAATTTTCAAAACAAGGAATGCAGATTAGGGTTTCACACGGCATCGACAGCGTGGTCATTAGAGAAGGAGCAGAAGCTCGGATTGTTTTTTATAAAGGTGGGTGTTCTGTGTCTCCTAATTCTGTGATTGTTGACATTAATTATTGTTCTAAAATATTGGTTATATTTGTTAAAAATGAAATAATATTGAGAAAAGAAATTTTACAGTAGCGTGTTGCGGACCGATCGTGCAAGGAAGACACAGCGATACATGATCGTCCACTTGAAACGTTAGGATCTCCGCAGTTTTAGTTCATTACTCACCATTGCCCACATCATTTCATGTTAATTAAATTCTTGGGAGAATATTAAGGCAAAAAAACGAGATATCGCTCAGGTCAATTCCGCGAATTTCATCTAATCTAAAGTTCGTAATTTGAAATAAACTCTAAGATTTTTTTTACGTTAATGAATCTGAGCCTATCCGAAAGCACTTTTTCTACGCCCCCAGTTAATATACCAGACGCACGAATTTAACTAAAAACGGCAAAACTCATTTTATTACAAGATGGCGCTCCACTTCTGTCCCGATACGTAAATTGTCGACATGGCCTGGGACTGCCTAAATGACATTAATTCAGATAAAGCACACAGTAATGACTTGGGGTTCACTAACTACGGAAAAAAATCAGTACAATTTTATACATCAATTGTAAAACAATTAACATTTTTTCTATCATTCATGATGAAGTTCATTACTTAATATTTCCATAAATCACAATTATTTATCGTATTTCTTTTATAGTTTCCTTTGCGGTTTTTATTTGCTTAACGCCAGACGTATCCCCTTGTTCCTTTATCTTACTGGAAGATTTGTAATCATTTACCAGTTTCTCGCTTTTATTTTCCTTTCCTCTGTGTGTCATTCTTATCAGGAACGTTGATGCATGTAACATTAAACTGATTGTGAGATAATCCAAGGAATAATCTGATCTTGCTATCTAAGAGATTGGCTTCATTTGGTATGGTGAAAGTTGTATGGTACAAATTCAGTCTCATAGATTCTTTGCAATAAGTTGGACAGTCTTTTGCTTACCATTCGCCCCCAGTAATTATATAAATAGCCAGGGAATTATACCTTTCCTACAGTGATATTTGATTGTACCCCTAACGTCACCCATCACAATTTCCAGTTCTTGTACTGTCACGTCATGAGGCAAGTGACCCCCACCCCCCACTTGCGAATTGGATGTACTGTGCACACCTATTCACTCACTCCTCCCTGTGTAACAGAGGAATTACTACTTCATTATTAATGTTGACACCATTGGCTTTAATTTCGCCCAAGGTTCAAATCAAATATTCAAATGTTTGTTAAGCTTATGGGACTTAACTACGGGGTCATCAGTCCCTAAACTTACAAACTACTTATCAACTACCTTATACTAAAGACGGCACAAATATCCATGCCCGAGGGGGGATTCGAACCCCCAACCGTAGTGGCCGTGCAGACCGTGACTGGAGCCACCGCGGCCGGCTCGCCCAATGTTCTTTAGATTTTTTTTCTATATGGTGAAACAGTCCTTAAAAATACAGGTAGTACTGATCAACGAGTTTTACGAATTTCGCCACAGAAAGGTTCTTTTTGTTCGTGTGACACTCACACAGTCAGACATAACGACAGCAGTATAGGGTAAAACATGACAATTTGTGTTTGTCTGAGAGCGTGTCAGAGTAGTTCATGCAGCTGCGATATCCACTGTGCCCTAGGGGTTTAGCGGAAAAGAAAGTGGATAGAACATCTGGTTAATAATCAGATGACCCGTGCTCGCTGCCCGGCTTCAGTACAAATTGTGACCTACTTCACTGAATGTAATTCGATGCCCGTAATAAGCAATCAAAACTTCTCTGGCATCGTTGATTCTACTATTATTATTAATTTCCTGTAAATTTCTCAAAATAATATACCGGTAATGTGTAATAATGTATGTGAAATGCTGCGGTCCGCAGTGAGGCGCCTTAGACCGCTCGACTACTCCACCGCGGCAAAGTTGGTCAGAGGGAAATTAGACTGGAGCACTGTGGTCTGATGAAAGAAGAAGACTTCATTATGAAAGGTGAAATTAATTTGGGCACAAATGAAGGCCAACAATTGAATAATTGTACTTCGTGTGGTACAATTGGGTGCACACTTGATTAATAATAACACCTGGTAACCAGCTAGTAAATAAATATCAGACCTTCAAATATTTGTAAACCAGTAGGACAAAACCGCTATGATCATCGAACTATTTAAACTTACACTAAGGACAACATACACTCCCATACCCGAGAGAGGACTCGAACCTCCCTCGAGAACAGCCGCCTAGACTGTTGCCTTGGACCACGCGGCTAAACAAGTATCAAATTATATATATATATATATATATATATATATATATATATATATATATATATATATATATATATATATATATATATATACATGTGGCGTCTGTTCCGAAAGAACAGACGTCACTTCTGATCCTGCAGTTGCTATTATTTAATAATCATAGAATATATGACATCAACTGAGATTGGGCAAAGCTGAAAATGTGCCGGGATTCGAACCCGGGTCTCCTGCTTTCTAGGCAGTTGCGCTGTGGTGCAGTTGATGTCATATATTCTATGATTATTAAGTATCAAATTATCGCATTACTCGTGGGAGAACAGAATGACATTATTACTCGAAGGGGTGTTTTGTCACCGCGGTGGAGTAGCCGAGCGGTCTAAAGCGTCTGTAGGTTAGTTTACCTAGGTTTAAGTGGTCAGAGGGAAATTAGAAAACAGTCTGCAGCGCTGTAGTCTGATGACAGAAATGACTTAATTCTGAAAATTGAAATTAATTTGTGCTCAAAGGAAGACCAACAATAGAATAATTGTACTTCAAAATTCAAATTCAAATGTTTGTATAGCTTATGGAACTTAACTACGGGGTCATCAGTCCCTAAACTTACAAACTACTTATCAACTATCTTATCCTAAGGACGGCACAAATATCCATGCCCGAGGGGGGATTCGAACCCCCGAACGTAGTAGTGGCCGTGCAGACCGTGACTGTAGCGCCTCAGTCCCCTCGGCCACCGCGGCCGGCAATTGTACTTCGTATGGTACTATTGGGTCCATACTTGAGTAATAGTAACACCAGGTATAGAGCTAGTAAATAAATATCAAACCTTCAACTATTTGTAAACTTATAAGTCCAAACTGCTATGGTCATCGTATTACATAGACTTACACTAAGGACAACATACACTCCCATACCTGAGAGAGGACTCGAACCTCCGACGAGAACAGCCGCCTAGACTGTTGCCTTGGATCACGCGCCTAAATAAGTATGAAATATACGTATTACTCATGGGCGAACAGAATGACATTATTGCTCGAAGGGGTGTTTTGTCGACTACCCCTTTCCTCAGTAAGTTTAGTACGGCTTCGGAAAACAAATAATAAATCGGAACAGTGGTTCCATTAAGACAGCCGCGGTCACGCTAAGAACTGACGCGGTGTCAGGAGAGTTGCAGCCAAGTGCTGCGGCTGGTTGCGGCCTCGGTCGTTAGCGTGATTTCGCCGTGGGGGCGTGGTACGCCGCCGCCGAGGTGCCCGCGGGAGGAACGTAGCAGCGGCCGTCACGCCGCGTTTAACCTGAGCTGCTGCCCCGCCCTGCCAGCTCTGTTTAACTTGGCGGAATCTTAACTCCAAACTCTGCCGGACACGCCGGCCGGCCGCCATCTTTACACTCCCGCCGCTTCCGGTCCGCCTCCGGGGACACTCCCCCGTTTCACGCTACTCCTCCGCAAGGCCGAACAATTTGCATGTTTAGTTAAACCTCCGGAGTGCGGGTCCGAAGTGTGGAACAGAAGGTATCGCAGCGCGTATCATGTTTCAACAGCGCCTCGTACCTCTCTAATCTGTCTGAAAGTGTACGTCGGTCATTTCTTCTGTTGACTCGCGGAATCCGAATCTATCTTCACTCAGTTGAGTAACTTCCCACTTCATTTCTTGCATACATTTCTGGAGTAGCAGATTTCAGTCTTTGAAAGTACTCATCTTAAGACGCTTGTTTACGTTATCCATTTTTTCCTTGACTGTTGGTTCCATCTTCAGATCATTGTCCTCCCAGTCCACGTTCCATAATTAAATGACAGCCACATTGTGTTGGAGGGGAAAGGAGGGGGGGGGGAGAACAAGTTACATTCCCGGCAGGGGACTGAGTGTTGTGTGTTGTCCTGTTCAGCTTCAAAAATGCTCAAATGTTTGTAGAGCTTATGGGATTTAACTACGGGGTCATCAGTCCCTAAACTTACAAACTACTTATGAACCAGCTTATACTAAAGACGGCACAAACATCCATGCCCGAGGGGGGGGATTCGAACCCTCGAGCGCAGTGGCCGTGCAGACCGTGACTGCCACGCTGCAGACCGCTCGGCCATTGCGGCCGACCTGTTCAGCTTCACTGGCGCGTAAATACCCCACTTGGCCTCAATTAAAAATAATTTCACCAGGCGGCCGAACTACTCCAGACGGGGTCTCCCGGCAAACTTACCATCATTTCATTTAATTTCATTATCCTTTTGGATTACAGTTGCTCCTTCGCCTTTCTTAATCACTTTTCTCTACAACATCTTTCAGATTATTACTCTGTCTCCCGCTACACACGACGCGCGTCCAGAAAGTAAGTTCCGTTTCAATTTATCTCCGCTGCAGCGTTGCGATTGCAGTTCTGCACATGCGCTGTAGACGATGTGTATCATGGAGAAGAACGTGCGCCATTTGAAGATCGCTGTCAGTCACGTACGCTTTGTTGTGCTTGTTGAAAATCCCGCCGCCTGTGAAATAAGGTCAGTGATTCGATTTCTGAATGCGAGGAAAGTGAATCCAAGTGAAATTTATCGGCAAAGTTGCGATGTTTACGGACCAAATGCGATGAGTGATTCGATGGTGAGAAAATGGGTCCGACAGTTCAATGGCGGGCGTAGTGATGTGCACGATGAAGAACGAAGTGGGCGTCCACCTTTGCTTACAGAAGAACTTTAATCTGTTCTTACATCTCAAGTCTTTCCTTGGCGGTCATCTCTTCACCAATGACGACGAACTGAAAGGAACTTTTTCCAACTGGTTGAACACACAGACGGTAGATTTCTATGAAGAAGGTGTACAAAACCTGGTGTCACGCTATGACAAATGCCTGCAAAAAATCTGCAGTTATGTGGGAAAGTAGTTTGAGTTATAGAATTTTGTGCAATAAAAATTTCTTCTTTTTCTGTGTACAATTTCATTTTATTACCAAATGGAACTTACTTTCTGGACGCGCCTCGTATCTATGTTCCTCATTTCATCTGCCACTTCCCTTCTGTTTGTTCTCTGACTTTCCTGTTAATTACCGCTTTTCCCTTTTAACCTTTCGATTTTCCTCTACTGTACGGGTTTCTCCCATTACCATATCCCTTCCTGATCTTCTTTTATCCAGTATCTTTATTTATCCTTACCCCTCTGATAGTTGTAATTTGGGTCGGGCATGCCTGGACAGTAGCATCTTAGCCGGTTTTAAGTGACAATTGAGGTTCGCTTACGTACGTGCGTTGCGCTTGAAGAGACATAATAGCCCACAAATAATGGCTCTCGTTTGCTTAGATAGAATTTGTTGCAGCCCAGCACCAACTGTGATGACAACTTGCAACAAATAGTGAAAAATCCACTGAATAACTCGGTACCTCACAGTTTAATTTGGTCACTGCCTACGACAGTCGCAGCAGAGCGTTCAGAACAATACTGGACGCTCATTGGCTGTTGAAGACTGCGTCAATCAGACGAGCAGAGCAAGACTAAACTCGACCGCCGTCTTTCCTGGTACCACCTATAACATTTGATGATGAAAGATGTATCCTTGGGTAAGCGTACTACTGGCTGATACGCGAATTTCAACTGTTTCAATCGTCAACATGTCATAATCCTTTTTTGAACTGAGAACCCCGGAAGACTTAAATTTTCATTGAACTTGTATAGACCATTTCTGTGTAACAATTTTAATTCCTGAGTCGTGCTAACTATAGTTTAATTTTATTTCACAGGAGCTGTTACAGATGCTACGTTGCAACAACCACAGAGAACGGAACGCAACAGAGAAGTGCCTAATGCTTCAGACAGAAAATGATTACTCAACGTGAGCACAGGTGTGTTGATGTACATTCATTAATAATTGTATTTATTCAAAATGAAATACTTTGAACACTGCAACATAGTTAAAATAAATTCTTGTTGCATATACAAATATTTACTTCTAACCTGTATCGGGCCAGTACCTGAACATTTGATGAAATATTTTTGCAAAATCTCTTGGTACTAATGCATACTATGTACCTGAATACTTGTGAAATCTGTAAAACAGTGCTTCCAATGAACGACATATATATGACGTTTTAGTTTTTATGTTCTTCAGAAAGTAGAGGAGCCGAATGAACAGCTGAATCATGTTAGTTACTCGTGAGACTGCTGTAGTTGTCTTCTGTCTCGGATCACCAGGATGTAGTCGTAACGTTAAAATTTAACCTTCTTCCCTTCTATTTATATATGTGACATTTTTGTTTGAAAAAGAGACTCCAAACTGTTTCTTTAGTAAGTGTGCTTAGGACACTATGGATTGTATTTCCTGCCAGTGGGCACTGAAATACATCAGTGGGGGGGGGGGGGGAAGTTGAACATTTTTATAGAATCGGGATTCGAACCTGTCCCTCCTGCTGTCTAGGCAGTCCGCTGCCCACTACGTCATCTGGACACTCTGGTCATTAAAAATGAGCGGTTGGCGTAGGGGACAGCACAGATGCCGACGAAGGCGGTTCGAATTTCAGCACGAATCTTCAACTTTCCCCATTGACGTAATTCAATTCTTACGGGCAAATAATGCGTTTGATTCCTTTATGTTATCATTATTTCCTTCTCCCTTCTGCAGTCTGTAAGACAGGTATCAGAAACGTTGCAAGATACGCATTTACATCGAAATGTAGACACCAAAGAAAGTCCGGCACTGTCATGTTTTTCCTTGCTACCACCTAACGGCTCACACGGAGGGTGCACAGTGAGGTGTTATAGCGACGCTATCGCCTATGATCACTAGAAGCTACTGATACCGCAATTCATACACAATATGTTTTAATACTATCTTAATTACCGATTTGGTTTATGAAGTCGATCTGTACGAACAATGAACATTAAATATTTGTTCAAAATGTTCAAATGTTTGTGAAGCTTATGGGACTTAACTGCGGGGTCATCAGTCCCTAAACTTACAAACTACTTATGAACTACCTTATACTAAAGACGGCAGGAATATCTATGCCCGAGGGGGGAATCGAACCCCCGACCGTAGTGGCCGTGCAGGCCGTGACTGAAGCGCCTCAGTATCCTCGGCCACCGCGGCCGGCTTAAATATTTGAATCTAGCGACTGTATTGTCATGTGTTCCGATATATTTAAACGAATAAGAATATACGTACTAATATCCATAGTCTTACAGGTATCGTCTGTTTTCCGGCCGACATAGCGGCCAAGCTGCCTTCCAAGCTGCTGGCTTTATCGGAAGCCTAGAAAAGCTCGATCGGGCACAGGCTGACGCATCGCCGAAATCGACAGGGCAGTGATGGATTGCTTTGCAGGTTGTCAAGAGCCATGCGCCTGGTCGCGAGAGGTCACGGCCGCACGGCAGCTTCTGACGTGTAACACGACGCCCCGCGGGAGTGGCCGAGCGCGCTAAGGCGCCTTTTGCGGAATGCGCCTCTGCTCCCCGTCGGAGCTTCGAGTTCTCCGTCCGACAGGGGTGTGTATGTTGCCCTTAGCGTTAGTTTAAGTAGTTTGTAAGCCTAAGGACTGTAGTTTGGTCCCATAGATTTACAAACATTTTATTTCACTATGTTACTCAACTGAATTCCTGAAACCTGTCACATATGAATTTCAATATGCGTATACGAATATGCACATTTCTTAAGTAAGAACTCCTCGAAAATTCTAAAATGTAAAATCCATTTTTCGGCGTCCTGGACGTTTTGTTGCCAGTGGCCTACCAGACGGACTAACAGGAACACCAAATATTTAATTCTCAGTATTTGATAATTATTAACGTTTTTACATATTTTATATGCTGTCACACTCTGCTCACTAAAACCTCTTAAGGCGTTCTGGATTTATAAGAGTTAATTAACCTTAACTGTCGGTGGGACCGATTGCGTAACTAACTAATGACACTAAGATTTATTTTGGTTTCTCTTTTCTTCTCCACGTTTCTTTTCTTCCTCCAGAAAATAGCAAAAAACTTCATCTCAGTTTAAACGGTGACTCTTTGCATTTCATATGGTCACATTACGAATTAGCATAATTAGAACTAATCCAAAACACTATTCGAAAAGGCGAAAAATTGCTGAACTACTGCGTAGTTAAGTCTAGTGTTTCTTGTGTTTACGATGGCTGGGAGATGTTGCGTCGTAATATCTCCTGTGATATTAAGCCTTTGAAAAGGCACAAAATATGTTCTCTCCAATAAATAAGAATTATTACTACTCAAACAGATAAATAATGAATGACGTACCTGGAAATTCCTTGTTTCTCAGTTATATAGTCGGCAAACTATAAAAAAAACTACTTAACTACTTGACGTACACCTTTACTCCCAGAAGACGATAAATGCCGATCTTATGAATACAAAGATAAAATAGATATTTATTTGTAAAAAGTAAGGTAATAGGTGTGATTCGCAAAATGACAGACCCATGTCATTCATGTCGCTTTAAAGCAGGATTTCAGAACATACACGTGTTTTGAACATATGAACTTCCACGAAAAGAAAGAACTATTGATCCATAGTCAACACGGATCCAGAGAGTATCGTTCTTGTGAGAACATCTAGCTGTTTACTCATATGAAATAATGAGTGCTATTGACAAGAATTTCTTAAAAAATTCCATATTACTAGACGTCCGAAAGTCTTAAATGTGATTTGCAGAGTATTTATGTAGATCTAGATGTGGAAGAGGAGAATGTGACGTTCTGTAACTCATCCATTGGCTTTTTCTTTGCTGTCCTTAGACTCCACCAACAAATATGGTTGACTAAAATTATTTGTTCGGTCGCCTAGAGGGGCACGTTTCACGTAGTCGTTGACACTTACTTCTGTATCAAGTTGCCAACATTGTGTTACATATTACACAATAATTACAGAATTCTGTTAGTTCCACGGGAAGGCCGTGCAGCTGCTCAGTGACTTTGTAAAGTAACATTCTATAAACAACAATAAACAATAGGCGTAGGACCTCAGAAGATGTCTGCCACAGGTGAAGACGAGACGTCAGGTAGAAGTTTTATATATCGACCACGACCTCTCAACCCGAAAGCTGGAAATTAAGACAACGCATGTCGTGAAAGTTTACACTGTATGAAATGAAATATAACAGTATCCAAAAATTGACAGGTTCGTCAGAGCTTGCGCCAGGAACCACGGTAGAAAAAAAAATTGTTCAAATGTTTGTTAAGCTTAAGGAACTAAACTGCGCGAACATCAGTTCCTAAACTGAATACCTACTTATGAACTACCTTATACTAAAGACGATACAAACATCCAAGCCCGAGGAGGGATTCGAACCCCGGACCGTAGCGGCCATGCAGACTGTGACTGGAGCGCCGCAGACCGCTCGACCACTGCGACCGGCTAACCACGGTAGAACTAAGATTATTTCACGTGGCCTGTGGTGTACAGAGAAATGCCTGTTGACACTTATACAGAAACTTCACTGGAATAAAAATACACAAGGCGACCTTGGACGTAAATAAATACTCAGTGCTGTATTTTAAAGAAAGAAAAAGAACTAAAAAGTAAGGCCATTCAATTTCATTCATTAATCACACTGCTGTGCGCATTATTCGAGATTAATATGTTACAAATAAATATAAAGGCACCCGCTCTTAAATGTAATGATGATTTGGATGCATTACACAGTTTAATTGTAGGGTCCAGTTATGCAACTCCCGTTGCTTGAACACGTTAAAGACAAAAGCTGTCAATGGTGTCGATTGTATTCAGTTAGCGGTTTATGATTCAGTTTAAGAAAAAACGAAATGATGAACTCTTAAAACATTTATTCCACACAGTAGGTTCAAGCTACATGGGTATGAATGTACGAGATAGGAGTAATGTTGTATAACTCTTTGCTAACGGCAATCAACGGGGTTCAATGCGTTTGTAATGAAACATAAATTAAGAAATTCAAAATGCAGTGAGACCGAAAGGGACAATGATAATGGACTGTAACAGATTAAAGCAGAGATGAGAAATAAGATGTTGGAAACAATATACGAACGGAAATGTTTACACAACAATTCCAGTCAGAATGTGGCCAGTGACAAAATCAGGTAAGATGCCATGATGTATCAGAAAGAGATGTATTTGAAGTCTGATTAATGCAGGCTCCATAGAAACAAAAAAGATAACCTTTTCATAAACTAATGTAAAGTGTGAGGGTTTCAGGATCTGGTGAAATAAATGAACAAAAAGAAAAAAAAAATATATGTGATACGGATTTTCTTTGTACAAGATTTATACCAAATGTCTCTATTCTATTAACTTAATCAAATCTGTAAATGTAACGAAACAAACGATGATATGTCGATATTCTCGTGACTTGACAAGAATATGGAAACAAATGTCAGAAACTATATTCACCAGGTGATGAATTGATTTTTGTAAATCAAAGAACTGTCATGCGTCAGTGAAACTGTAACATCGATTAATCGAGTGTCAGAACATTACGTATCGTGAGAATTCTGTCTCACCTCAGAATGATTGACGGTTTGGTTTTCGGTGAAGGGAATTCAGAGCTGTCGACATCTGATGTAGCTGACCACCGACGTGTCTCTGGCAGGAAAGCGGGAATTCATTTCTCCGCGCACGAAGACGTGTAAGAGAATTGAAGTTGACGTGATTTACTGCATTTAAATTTTTCCATTCACTTATAGAACGTCGTTTAGCTGCCTGAAGGACTGCATTTTTTTCTGTGGTTTTTGAGATGTTTGCAGTTCATAAAGACGACCACACGTCCACCTAGTGTGTTGTTTGACGTCGCCAACCCTTCTTTTGATAGGAACGTGAACAATAGAATACATTTTTGATTTATTTTCAAACATTGTCACCTATAATCTGGTGATGAACTTGGTGTAACACCACATATTAAAAGTACTCTGGGCTGTGGAAGTCAATGTTGACTGCAAAACAGAACATGTGAGACGAATGCTCGCTGACGGAAGTACTTGGGATTTAGGAGACAATATTAGCATCCGTGTTAGTTTGTCTGAAGACGATACTTCCGTTTACTAAAAGGAACCAAACCAATTACAATTGTAAAGACCGTATTTTCGAGGTTAATTGATCATTTCAGTTCCCACTATTTGCTGTCAAATTTGCTTTCTCATGGCTCACTCATTTTGATCTGTCGAGCAAACGAGGTTAACAACCGAAAATAATATATTGTCTAATATCTAGAGGCACTAGTTGGATTAAATAAAAGGCTGCGAACTCTAGGCGTATTGTATAATTTAAGAAAGGTGCGTTGATCACAAAATATTGTTTCAGAAGTTGGAACGTTATAGAACAAGGGGAGCAGCTCATAACTGTTTCACCTCCTTCCTTAACAACAGACAACAGAAGATTTCTGTGTTGAAAAAGGCTGTGATGTATACTCACAATGTGGAAAGTTGAGTGTTTGAAGGGAAGGGGTTCCTCAGGTGTCTGTACTGGGGCCGCTGCTGTTTCTTATTTTATAAATACATATGCCTTCTAATATAACAGGTAATCCTGAAATATTCCTCTTTGGTGATGAGCGGTAGCGATAACAAATTATATAGTTAAAAAGTAAGTAAATTGATGCTAAATCACAGTACGACTCTGTTCTTACAGTTTGTAAGATACAATTAAACAAATACTGACGTTTTGATTACATACAGTGGGCATATTAATCTGTCGTGGAAATCCCCTGTCCTGGATCTTCTTAAAAAACTAAATGCTGTGTTTTTTATCATTAGATCAGTGTCTGAAATAAGTGATAGTCAAATCGAAAAGTTGTCTGCTTTGCTAATTCTTATTTGCTAAATAATCCTGATGCTAGTTTTGGGGTAAATAAAATAGAGTGTTTATTGCACAGAAACGGGCTGTTAGAGCAATATGATGTGTATTCTCACGAACCAATAGTCGATTCCTGTTCAGTAGCCTGGGAATTTAATTTCGTTTCTTGTTAATAATACATGGTTATTCCCAAGTGTTTGCAGGTTTCACTCAGTTAATACTTGACAGAAGTCGAATCTGCATTTAGATAACACCTTCACGACCTTTATGCAGAAAGAGATGCAGTATTTTGGCACATTCGATTTGGATAACCTGCCACAAGAATCAGAAAAGCTTAGTAGTAATACAGTCACTTTCAAGTCTAATCAAAAGAGCTTTCTCATGGCTCACTAATTTTTATCTGTGGAGCAAATCTTGCGGAAAAATTAGTTAATTTCTGTGTTACATTGTTGTTTGTTTTTACTTAGGCCAGTCTTGTGTACAGGATTACTGTACATTTAATTTTCTCTGTTAGTACTCTTTTGTTACAATTTTATGTGCTGATTCATTCCATAACCCTAATTGGGTCCTGCGGAAAAAATTAAAAACAAAATTACCTTGTTGTATCCAAGCTATGTTAATAATTTAGAAGGCAAACTTAGTAGCCATTACAGTTTGTTTTCCGATGATGCTGTAGTTAACCAACCAGTAAAGGCATAACAAGATCACAACCAATTGTAAATTGATCAAGATAAGGTATCAATCATGAAGAACTAGCCCATTTCCACATTCCAACAGGATAATGGTCGTCCACACATGTCTCTGTGATGTTTTCAGGCCTGTTCGAATGCGCCAGTATTAGTAGGGCTATCAAGACTGGTTAGTGCAATGCTACACTATACTGCCTCAGGAACAGATACAACACTCTACTTTCCAACCAAATCAGTGTGTGCATCCAAGCCATAGGGGAGCGGGTGTGGGGTTGTAGACTAACAGCCGCGGTGGAGTCGCCGAGCGCTCTAAAGCGCCTTGCTGCAGAGCGCTCGGTTTCTTGCCGTCGGAGGTCCGAGTGCTCCCCTTGGCATGAGTGTGTGTATGTGTACGTGTGTGTGCGTGTGTGTGTGTGTTGTCCTTGGGTTACTTTAAGTAGTTTCTAAGCCTAGGGACCTCAGTAGTTAAGTCCCATAGAGTTACAAACATTTGAACATTCGTAGGCCCAGAAGTGTACTCTTAGTGCTAAGCTGTTGTAGGTAAATATAACAATAATTTTTAAGCACTGCAATACCAACCTTTCAACCAGTGGAATTTCGTTATTTCCTCCTCTATTTCCTTGTTCTTCATTTTCTTTGTCTGGCAGTGTATTATGAGTTTGATGTTTGACTTGCAGTCCTCGAGCGTAAACCTCGCGACAGTTTAGAGATTCAGGAACGATTTCAAATGCTCAAGGAAGGAAGGAAGCTTAGGGTTTAACGTCCCGTCTGCAGCCGCGGCGGATTAGCCGTGCGCACTGGGGCGCCGTGCTGCGGTGCGCGCTGCCGATCGTCGTCGGGAGTTCGAGTCCCCCCTCGCGCATGGGTTCAAATGTTTGTATAGTCTATGGGACTTAACTACGGGGTCATCAGTCCCTAAACTTACAAACTACTTACGAACTAGGACGGCACAAATATTCATGCCCGAGGGGGGATTCGAACCCCCGACCGTAGTGGCCGTGCAGACCGTGACTGGAGCGTCTTAGTCTCCTCGGCCACCGCGGCCGGCGCGCATGGGTGTTTGTGTTGCCCTTACGTTAGTTTACCTTAGTTTAAGTACAATCGTAGGCTTCCGCAGCTGTTGTCACTGTCCATAAAATTCTTCCGGGTATGAGACCGCGTCGTCATTTTAAAACTCTACCGACGTTTCGGCCACTGTTAAAGGAGGCCTTCATCAGAGTCTGTGTCTGACTAACCCTGGTGATTAGTTTAAGTAGTTTGTAAGCTGCGGACTAATAACCACGCAGTTGAGTCCGATAGATTTACAAACATTTGAATATTTTCTTTGTCCCGTCGACAGCGTAGTCATTACAGATAGTCAAATGCTGAACTAATGGAAAATGCTATAGTAGTTCCCGCAGGTGTGTTACGCCCCTGTGATTGGTGAGGTGCAGGGTTTCGGCACACCTGCCTAGTAAATGAAGGTCCAAAGTTTCATATGACCCTTGTGTATGACAAGCAATTATGAGAATGTTAAATATATGTGCATAAGGAGACAATAGAAAATAAGTGTCTAGAAGGTGTAGATACCATCCTTCCATTGAATGTACACCTCACTCTTCACAAAAAGGGGCATCATTGACATGCAAGAAAAAAAAAAAAGTTATGGAGTGATTGTGGTGACATGCAGTTATGCCTTGAAAGATATCCTGTTTCACGAAAACTCCCCGACAGATTGTTTCGCAGTCGGTTGCATGCCATAACACTGAACGTCCTGAGCAGTTTGTAGATGGTGCAAACCTTTGTGATCACTGCGACTTTCCATTTTTTCTGGGGTAATCAAGTTACAATGAAAAAAAATATGGATGTTAAAGATGTCCGTTTTTGTAATAAGCAATAATTCCATTTCCTGGGACTTATGTTGTCTCATTATATTAAAGATATTGAATAGAGACAAAAGTGGTTGAATTAATATTTGTGCCATGGCCAGGATTCGAACATGGGACCTCCTGCCTACAAGGCAAACACTTTATCCACTCAGTTATCATGGCCTTATGGATAATGTGACTACACAGTCTTCACATCTCCTTCCACAATGCATATTTTAATTTTTTCTCGATGTTCTCCTATGTAATATGTATCAGTGTTGCTTAGGCTCTCTAATATCCGAATAGCACCCCCAGAAATGGAGGGAGTCTATGAACTGCAGAACAGGTGGCAGAAGGAAGAAAGATAACATTTCATGTGGACAACGACTTCGTTAGAACCGGAGCACGCGTTGGGATGGTTTTTGTCAGGATTGGGGAAAGAAATTGACCGTGTTGCCGATCTACATCTACATCGATACTCACTGAAGTGCATAGCAGAGGGTTCATCTAAACGCTTTTATGATGTTTCTCTACAGTTCCGTTCTCGTATAGGTCGCGGAAAAAAAAAAAAAAAAAAAAAAAAAAAAAAAAAAAAAAAAAAAAAAAAAAACAATTACATCTATCCGTTTTCGATCTGATTTCTCTTATTTTATTTTGAAGATCATGTCTTCCGATATAGGAGGGTGCGAACATATTATGTTCGCATTCGGAAGAGAAAGTCGGTGAAAGAAATTTAGCAAATAAATCTCGTCACAACGAACAAAGCCTTTGCTTTAATGATTTCCCTCGCTGCTTTTTCATTGTACACCTTGCATGACATGTATGATATGTTACAATATTGAGTTATTCCTTTAGCGACAATTACATCACTTTCACGTATTTCCGTTTTTATTTTAGATGAAATCTCTGTGCTGTAAATATTATAGGTAACCATTCGCTCAGAGCATTTCACTGCTATCACCTGTAGCTTTGGTATCCACAGCCAATCTTTTGCATATTGCCTGTCTCTAATGACCACGATGTCGACGGGGCGTCAGACCGTAACCTTCCTTCCTTCTGTTGCATATTAAATAAACTCCGCTGAGCTGCACTGACTCTTTTATTATATGTACGACCGATTTTGTAACATTTAAATTACATCATCAGGAGCGAATATTAAGTAAAATGATTGTGGGTCAAACTAGTTTTCCAGGCCGATCCACATTTTTTCTTTCAAAATTAATGCGTTCGGGCAGAACAGTGCTAGTGCCATACGCGAATCCCGTCTTTGACCCATGGGCGCGTTCTTACAACCGCTCTGTAGTAGTCGTCAGATGTTCAGAAGGGGCCCTAAAATATGCAGTAAGTTTGTCGACAACCTAACGCGAGTTGCAAATACACCGGTGCATAAAATGAAGGCCAAAAACTGCCTTTTCCCCGTGTCGCAGACTGCGGGCTTAACAAGAATGGAATCAGAACACTCGCAGACCACTGTGGCTCGATACCCTAACGTGATATGTTCAGTTCAGTTTATAGAGAGAAACTGCGTCTAGTCGACCAGGACAGCACCGACCACGTGTCTCATCAAACAACCACCAAATAGAAGCAATACAGCACGGCAACTCCCATCTCAGCGCATTTACTGGAAGAATCGTATCGTGACCTTTATTGTCGGAGCCCAGTTTGTTGCATCCCTGACGCATCACCAAAGAAGGTAAGGTGTCGAGTGGAGTTGTCGGTGTCACCTTGCCGGTCGAACGGTTGTGCAGTGCTCTGTTCACCGATGTCCCAGGTTGGTCTGGAGGGGGAGCCTCGACAGACTCGCATCTAGGGAAAAGATGGTGCCCAACATCGCCACCCAAAGATTGTGGAAAGAGACCGATAGCGAGGACCATACCTTATCATGTGGGCAGAGATTAAATTTGCCATTCCATCACCACCTCATGAAATACTACGCATGAATGGAGGTCAGAAATCGTGAATAGATCTTGGGACCTGGTGTGCGAGGTGCTGCTTCGCACTGATTGACAATATTCATCGACGTCATAGATGACCAGTGGTTAGTGTTTTCTTGTTAATTAATGCAGTCATGGTTTATACTGTTCGCTTTCCCGACTTGAATTCCATACACCATGCCTGGGATGTACCAGAGAGACGGGTTTCATCACATCAAAATCCAGTAACCACTCTTCAAGGCTGGAGAGCAGCTCCCAGGAAGAATGTGTGTTTGCCTCAGCGTATTGATGATATCACTCGTTGTCATGCTTGAACTGCTGCAAGCGTTGGTAACACTCCATACTCAACACGTTAAACATTTGACGGAATTTGTCTGTAAAAGCCGACCGCGGTGGCCGAGGGGACTGAGGCGCTCCAGTCACGGTCTGCACGGCCACTACGGTCGAGGGTTCGAATCCCCCCTCGGGCATGGATATTTGTGCCGTCCTTAGTATTAGTTAGTTCATAAGTAGTTTGTAAGTTTAGGGATTGATGACCCCGTAGTCAAGTCCTATAAGCTATACAAACATTTGAACATTTTGTCTGTAAATCGATTATGCTAGAAAAATGAAAGAATGCATTTTTGTCTAACAGGCTGATGTTGTAGGAGTCGCAAGGCAAGAAAGGGACGAAGTAGTTGTGAAGGGAGTAAGATAGGGTTGTAGCATTTCATGAATGCTACTGAATTTGTACAATGGGTAAGCTGTGAAGGAAAGCAAGGAGATATATGGAGAAGCAATTAAAGTTAAGGGAGAAGAAATCAAAAAAATTGCTGTTGTAATTCCGTGACGCACGAGAGTATCTGGGAAATCAACTGATTGCACTGGACAGTCTCTTGAAAAGAGAGTGTAAGAAGAATATCACCAAGAGCAATTCAAGGGTAATGGAATGTAGTTTATGGTGAGGCAGCACAGGTGCAATTAGATTAAGTGAAATGAGAGTAGTAGATGAGTTTTGCTATTTGAGTAGGAAAATTTCTCAAGGCCGAAGTAAAGAAAATATCTTAATTTTATCCATTGTTGTCAGTGTTTATTCCAAGACTGTTTCACATTTGTAAAATAAAACGCACTCGCCTTCTGTCCTTAAAAAAGAAAAAAAATAAGAGTCCAAATGTGTGTTCAGCTTATGGGACTGAACTGCGGGGTCATCAGTCCCTAAACTTACAAACTACTTATGATATAACTTATACTAATGGCAACGCAAACATCCTCGCTCGAGGGAGGATTCGAACCCCCGACGGGGAACGGCTTCATGCATCGGAGCATACCGACTCAATGTGCTCGGCCACTCTGCCGCGGCTTAAAACCATGTTTTACATATTAGTGCACAATGCATTTCCAGACCTGATGGCTCATTTTCAGGTGCCTCTTCAGTAATTTACACCCGCATAGAGAATTCTGCACTGATTAACAGTGGTGTGTAAACATGTCTGACGCAGCAGGTAATAAATACACGGTGTCCCACTTAAACGTTTCACCCCAAATATCTCTGAAACGACAATAGATATTGACAAACGATTTTCAATCACTTAAATTGATATCCCATGTTATTGCTTATGCAATCAATAGTATGAAAAATCTCAAACAGAATGGCGCTGGTTTCATTGCAAAAAGTCAATTATATCTGTAGAAAATGTGAAGCGAAGTTGACGTTTGAAATAAATAAAACGTGCAGCTAGCGTATTCCGAGACTAATGCGAGAATCAGAGTTAATATCGGGACGCGATAGCTGCGCGCTTCTTGTGCTTGTGATGTCAACTTCGTTCGCATTTTCTCCGGACGTAAGTGACTTATTCTTATGAAGCCAACGCCATTCTGTTTATTTTATTATCATGCTGTTGATTACATAAACAAAAATATGGAGTATCCATTTAAAAAACATAATTCTGCGATGAAAATAATATTTGTTTACGCTCTACAGTGTCTCATAGTACTCATTTTCGTAAGCCCCTTCTGTATCTTCTTGTCCGGGAAGTCGTTTTTCAATATCTATTGTTGTTACCTATTGTTGTTACCGAGATATTTTGGCTAAAAAGTTTAAGTGGGACATTCTGTATATGCATTGTTTCTGTAATGATGCTTGTTTATACCTGGACATTTACTACAAAGCAGACATTGCATATATCTACAGATGCAACAGACATGTTTATACATCATTGTTAATCAGCTCAGAATTCTTTATACGAATGCAGATTACTGAGGGAGCACCTGAAAATGAGCCTCAAGTCACTAAATGCATCGTGCATTAATAATTCACGATTTTAGTGACTGAAGGCGAGTTGGTAAAAGATCACTAGATTTTTGAAAGCACATGTTCGACGCTGGTGGGGTTGACAGTGTGTATTATGGAGACCAAACTGTGAAAGTAAAAAACAAAACAAAAAAGCAAAAGAAAACAAAAGGTTTGTAAATCTATCGGACCAAACTGCGTGGTCATCAGTCCGTAGCTTACAAACTTCTTAAACTATGCTAAACTAACCTAAGGACAACACACACACACACACACACACACACACACACACACACACACACCCATGCTCCAGAGAGGACTCGAACCTCCACGGCGAGCAACCACGCGCATGCAGCTAGACGCTTTAGACCGCTCGGCTACTCCACAGCGTCTTGTGAAAGTCGATTGCTGTGGTACACTCCTCTAATCAAAAGCAAACCCGAGAAATGGAAATTATTTAGCAGCGGTGGAGTGGCCGAGCGGTCTAAAGCCGTCTCGCTGCGGAGCGCGCGGTTGCTTGCCGTGGAGGTTCGAGTCCTCCCTGGGGCATGGGTGTGTGTGTTTGTCCTTAGTTTAGTTTACCTAGGTTTAAGTAGTTTGTAAGCTACGAACTGATGACCACGCAGTTTGGTCCGATAGATTTACAAACATTTGAACATTTTGTACAGTGTCTTATAGTACTCACTTTCATAAGCCTATTTTGTATCTTCCTGTCCGTGGAAGTCGTTTTACAATATATACTGTTGTTATCGAAATGTTTTGGCTGAAAAGTTGAAGTGGGACATTCTGTATATGCATTGTTTGGTAGTACATTTCCAGGTATTAATTTCTGTAATGATGGTTGTCTATACAAAGCAGACATTGCATGTATCTACTGATGCAACAGACCTGTTTATACATCACTTCTAATTAGTGAAGAAATAGTTATACCAATGTAGATTACTGAAGGGGCACTCGAAAATGAGCCTCAAGTCACGAAATGCATCTACATCTACATGGGATACTCTGCAAATCACTTTTAAGTGCCTGGCAGAGGGTTCATCGAACCACAATTATACTATTTATCTCCCATTCCATTCTCGAATAGCGCGCGGGAAGAAGGAACACCTGAATCTCTCTGTTCGAGCTCTGATTTCTCGTATTTTATTCTGACGATCATTTCTACCTATGTAAGTGGGAGTCAACAATATATTTTGGCATTCGGAGGAGAATGTTGGTGATTGGAGTTTCGTAAGTACACCACGCCGCAGCGATTAGCGCCTTTGTTGTAATGATTCCCATCATGCATTAATAAATCATGATTTTAATGACTGAAGGCGAGTCGGTAAAACGTCACTAGATTTTTGAAAGCACATGTTGGACGCTGGTGGGGTTTACAGTGTGAATTGTGGAGACCAAACTGTGAAAATCGAGCGCTGTGGTACAGTCCTCTAATCACAAGGAAACCCGAGAAATGGAAATTATTTATAAAAAGGCGGCTATACAATCGCAAGCTAGCACCTATCATCACGCTTGATGTCTGAAGTTGGAACTGAAAAGGTTCGAAAACAGGTTCAAGGAATAAAAACAAGTATCATTTCAAAATAGTGACTGGTTGCATTTTTCTTGAGTTATATTGAAGCCTGCAGAATATCCAATTGCCGTATTAATTTCGAACACAAATGTAGCTCTCCTAGAAAATGTCGGACCAAAATATGGATTTTTGCTGCAGACGAGCAGCAGAACGCGGGGTGATAATTTACTCGCGTCGCGCAGGCCTCCGAAAATTTCGACGCGTTGGGCGCGTCGCGCGCGAAACAGAGTTATCGGGCCGCGGCGGCGGCGCTATCGGCCGCTATCGGTATTTATTTGGCATCGCCGGCGCGTTTCGTTAGCGCTAACAGAATTGCCGTCGCCGCCGCCTCGGTGCCGCCGTCGCCGCGGTGCCGCCAGCGGCATGGCCGCCGGCGCCGGGCGTCGCGGGCGCGATGGCGGCGTCGCCATGGCAACCGTGGCCGGCGCCTCATTAGCGGCACCGCCCCCGCGACGCCCCCCCCCCTCCCCCCGCCCCTCCATTCGCGGCCGCTTCCCCCTCCACCGCCCGACCACGTGGCCGCGCCGTGCGATATTCGCCGAATATCTCAGCTGGCCGGCCGGTTGGCCAGCGCGAGCGCTCGACAGGTGCGTACGGCGAAAACAAGGGAAGCCCGCCTGGCTTTCTCTCGCTTTTTTTTTTTTTTTTTTTTTTTTTTTTTTTTTTTTTTTTTTTTTTTTACGCACCTCACAGGCCTTTTTCCGTAGGCTCCACCCACACGTTGGCTCTGACACGACGAAAAGAGGGACGAGGGAGGCGGCGGCTCATACCCGCGCCTTGTGTGTATATACCCGCCAGGTTTTGATGCGTATTTCGCTTGTATTTTTCCTCTCTGACTTCCTTAATCTTCCATATACGCATATACCGAACTCCCCTCTCTCCCTCCCCTTTTAGGGCCTAGAATGACATGGGGCAGTACGATGCGCGAATCACTGTGTAAGAAAATATTTTGCTAACTGTTTATTGTTTCTCTACTGCGTAACTAGTAAAAAACAAAAAAAGGAAAAAATACACATTAGTTAGTAGCGCTGAATGTTAAATGAACAATGCCATTTCTTAACACGTCCAGCGGAATTTCTCTGCGAGAAGATCAGTGAATAGGTTTTTCACAGATCTAAAACGGCGTTGCACTTCTATTTAGCGAATGTTTAGTAAAAGTTATCAGTTACAACGCCAAATTCGTGATTTTTCGCGAAATCAATTATATTTATCAATATTGCAATTTCTTTATTTTCTTATACAACAAAATGTTATAAACATAAAAATGAAAGTATGCCAACATTCGTAAATAACCCTTAGTAACAGTTATTAGCAGGAAAGCGAAAAATAACGTCAGATTTGTGGTTGTAACGAAATTTTGCGAAATCAACTATATTCACAACACTCCTTGTTTGTTTTTTATTTCTTATACAACAAAATGTTATACACGTGAAAACGGAAGTATGCCAAAATTCATAACTGATACTCGCTAAAAGTTGGAAGCAGGCACGCTAAAAATGACGCAAAATTGGCGATTATTACTGAAATTTCTCGAAATCTGTTATATTTACGCAATATGCCAGTTCCTTTTTATTATTATTATTATTTATTTATTTATTTTTTACGAAATGGCCGCGACGGACTTTGTGAGCGCATTGAGGCGCTTGCACAGATGCGTGAAGCCGTTCCTCCTCGGGGTTTCGAATCCTACCTCGGGCATGGATGTTTGTGTTGTCTTTAGTGTAAGTTAGTTTCTAAGTAGTTTGAAAGTTTAGGGACTGCTGACCCCGCAGTTAAGCTTGACAAACATTTCAACATTTTCAACCATATGTTATAAATATCTTAACTGACGCATATTGAATGTAGAAACTAAATTTTGTCCTTTTTGCTCATTGCTAAGAATCATGTTCACACGTGAAATAGATAGGCAATTTACAGAGTAACGAACTATGGTGTGAAGTATGAACTGCAGAAAAGGTGACAAAAGTAACCATAAATTCGCCGCTAAGTGTACAACGAAACTGGGAAATACATAAAAATTTGCGGAAGAAACTGAAGTTTCGAAACAATTTGCACAGCGTTTTGCAAACGATAATCAGCACACGGAAAATATCGCAAAAAATCTGTTAAATTATCGGCAAAAATAATACCGTATTTAGCATATAAAATTTGGCAAAAATGAAATTCACAAATAAATCACACTTTTGTGAATTAACCAAAGTGTCTCCCGACACTGTAGAACCGGAAGGGGAAAAATTGACCCAGACCTGTATTTATACTGGTGTTAATTATTTTCTCGCTGTGGATGGCCCGCTCATTAGCTGACAGAGTGCCATTTCCTTCGAGACTGTAGACAGTTTTTCACACACGAGGAGGTACTGCTTCAGGAATTATTCTTACTTATCAAGCCGATCTAGGTTCGTTCTCTCCAAAATGGGAGATACACACTAACATATGTTGTTGACGGTGATAGGATCATGTTCTTTATTTAAAGTAGTAAACTCATGCAACAATCAGTACATTTATCTAGCATTCAGACCAAGGGGGAGCAACTGTCAGGTGAAGCTTAGGATTAAAAAACTTCGATATAATATTAGCACTGGTTTGCCGCTCAAAATCTGTATAATATTTCGGCATCTGCCCCAGTACTTCCAACTCTTACATCAGCACATCATTCGGTAGACTGAATGTGAACTGTAAACTACCATTACCTTCTTCAAGTTATTTCTCTATTTGTTTCTGAATATTTAACGATGTCCGCATAAAATGGCATTCATAGTTACTGAAATTTATCTGCAGTACACTGCAAGGAATAATATAACTGTTCGTTAAAGGAGCTCATTGAATACTCGATGGCTGAAAGCAGTTTCTATCATGCACATCATTTACACGGGTTATCGAAATCCACTATTGATATAACAATTTGCAAAATGCTATCAGAAATGCAGTAATGAAAATGTTATACAAATACTATTAAGATTGTGACAATAAAAGTTTTAATTATTGCAGCATACTACACTAGTCTCACCTCTTCATCCTGGGACATTCTTTCTATGTTACGTATTCCAACTTTATTCTAAGACGCAAATATATTCGTAATAATCCTTTTTTTTTAATTTTCTTTGGGTTCAGAATGCCATTCCACACTTGTTAGGCGCCAGTTATCCTATCATAAGTGTCAGACATGACACGTCCATACTTTCGGTATTTACTCGCAGTAGCTACGTTCTCTGCTTTGCTGGTAATTGTTCGTTGAATATTGAGTGTATAATATTCCTTGCAATTGCCTTAAAAATCCCATGATGTTTGTATTTCACTACAGTAAAAATATGGATAGGACTAACTGAACTGCATAAAAAAAAAAAATCTTTAACATTTCCACAACAGTGGACACCTGGGCGTCTAGTGCATTCCATAGATTCCTTTATCGAGTACAAGATTTATACTACCATACAGTGTCAACAATCTCTTCAGCAATTTTCTGATGGCTGCGTCCTCAATCATATGAAATTATCTCCAACACTTGTATCCGACAGACCAATCTGACCTACTGCACAAAAGCTGGACCCGTTTTTTCGAAGTATTGGTCGCATAGCTTCAACAAACCTTCTACTGAAATTCGGATCACTGCTTTTCTTCGAACCTTTGTTAGCCATCCCGTGCTCACCTCTAAACTGATTGCAGAGGTCTGATGTTTTGTTTACAGTGCACAGTGCGAATACAGTCTACACTTTCGGATATCAACAGAGCAAGATTTTTACTCTCGTTCACTCTGGAAGTGACCGGAAGGTTCTTTTCGGACGGGACGGGCGATCCTTCATCTCCCTTCCTTCCCTCAGTCCGGAAAACTTGACCATTGTCAGACTTCCTGTGTGGGGAACCCGTGTTCCTCACTTCAAACCAGAACCTTCCAGTTCACTTTATCGAAAATGAGTGTGTTATCTTGAAACGTGGACATCCGCAGGCAAATATTATCATTATGAAAAATAGACCCCCTCTGGCTGCAATAAATTGTAATTGATAAACTACTACCGGTTTTTGAGTCGTCTTCGTAAGACCCTTTCATATTATTAATCCCTTACAGAGCACCTGGAGACGGGTCTTCAGGATGTCAAACCGGTAGTGCTTTGTGGATAATAGTTTATTGCAGCAACAGCGGAGTTATTTTTCATAATGTAAAATCACTGTATTAGGCCAGTAATGTGTCATTAAGTTTTACACCTTATGTGTAAAGTGTAATCTCTTAGTACAACTAGCTCGTAATCCCAAGAAAATGTCCCAAGGGCCTTGTTTTGCAAAGTGTATCATCTATATGATGTTTTTTAATCATTCAAAATTCGGACAAGACTCGACTATCACGGTTGTTTCCGGTCTAGTGAATGGACGCGTACCGCTGTGCTGGCCAACCTATCCAAGTGTTCATTTCTACTGTCTTCTGAATGGCGAGGAAACCTCACGAGTTGTCCTCTTGCTATCCCTTAATCTTATGAGGACCTCATGGTATTCTGCAACAACCGGTGATCTGGTTACCATGGTTGATGCCTGCTTCATTTGCTGCATTTTTTCCCCCTCTTTTCATGAATTAAATCCAGTACTTCCTTTGATAGCCAGAGCTTTCCAGTATGTTTTCCTTTTTGCCTATTTGATCCCCTGCTGACTTCTGTATTAACTCTCTTCCAGTCGCAAATGGTGCACGAGATGATAAATTACTGCTAAGGCGACCCGTAATTTCTCTGCATAGTCTTCTCTCGATAAAAGAGTTAAAGGAAGCAAAGCAATTGTTGACTGTTTCAGAAACTTTCTTTTTCGGAAATGCAACAGTTTACTTCAATTTTGCACAATGCACGTTTTGTACCGTTTGCTACATCGTCAACTGTCGAGGTTTGCAGTAATCGTGTATCCTCTCCAAGTAGGTTTTCTTGCATTGTCCTACAATTTTCAAAAGTAAGGCTTCGTTACACAAACATTCTCATTATGTTTCCCAAGGTGTCTGAATAATTGTCCCAGAATAATACAACATTGTCAGCATAACAGACCTGCGTATGTCAGTTTATTGGTTTTTCTAGAAGACGTTAATACTTCTCCATTCCCTCGAAATTTTTCGTTCCTTTATCGACGTTCGGTTGACTGCTGCTAGAAAACAAAAACAAAATGATTTACAGTCATAAACGTATCTAATCAGATAGAACCGTGTTTTGTCTGTCAAGCAATATTGGTTGCTTACGATATAGTGGCCAATTTTGGTATCTGTATTTTCGTCGTGCGACGAATGCAAAGGAGGAATCGCTTTATGTGTGGCTCTTCTTATAACAACTTTGGCTTCGTTCAAGATTTTTCCAAAATTGACTGCTTGAAGATAATTTTAGTATGTTCGTGGCTGCTGACTTCTGTTTGTGCAACGCATCTTCTGTCGCCTGACAGAGTGTACTACCGGTATTGTGATCACACTGTAGGCTAATGTTTATGTTCCGCATACTAATAACACGATTTTTTTATTGATGGAGGAGCATATCTGACATGTTGTACTTACGAATTGGCTGGGGCTTGTTCAGGACCTATTGAGAACTGTTAAACGTTTTCTCATAAAATACAACAGTTATGCGGACATTTTGAATGAAATAAGAGACAATTGTTTAATGTTCTACAAAGTTTGTATTATTTAACGATTCCGTTTTCGGCTGCTACGCCTTCATCACGTACTTTAGAGATAGGAACATATAGCTGTGATGTTAATAAGCACACCGCAATGGCCGTGTGCGCTAAGGCGCCTTGCTTCGGGGCTTCTCCCCGTCGGAGGTTCTTGTTCTCCCTCATGTGTGTGTGTGTGTGTGTGTGTGTGTGTGTGTGTGTTGTTCTTAGAACAAGTTTTCCCCAAAGCTTTAAAAACATTTCAACAATTTCAAAGATTTTAAAATGGTATGTACGGAGTATCTGAGATACTCCGTGTAAATACTCCATATACACCAATTTAAGATCTGTGAACCTTAAACTTTCACAGTACCTGACGTAGGCGTAACAGATCGAAACAGATTCCTCAAATAATACAAATATTGATGAATATCAACCAATTGTCTCGTGTTTCATTCAAAATTAATCAAATATTCTACCAAGAAGCGAGGGACTTTTTTTAGTTATTTATTATTTAATTGCGTCCTTAAATCTTTGAGGTACATATATTACACCACAGATGTTGGACTTGCGTACAACACAGTACCATAAACTTGTTACAGTATGGTACTTTAACACAGTTATAATTTTTACATGCTTAGCTTACAATACAATAGACTAAAAAAAAAAAAAAAATAATCGTGATGCAATTTTACACCCTTAACTTACCATGTATACACAATTCAATAAACTTGGTAAAATTTGGAACTTTTAAACTCGCTGTTACATGCTTTACATACAATAAATAAACTCAATAGGATCAGCCATTCTTTCACTCTCATTTTAACAGCGCTTTTCTTATTTTCACCTATTATTTGGGAGATGTTCTGAATATTTGCAACACTTAGTTTTCTAGATACTGTTGCACTTAGTAAAAGCAGTTTTTCAAAAGATATAAGGCTACAGATTTTTTTAATATATTTACTTTGCTTATATCTTTTAACTGATTGGGTAACTTATTAAATAGCTGTGACCCTGAGTGGTATGCACCTTTTTTGCACAGTGTGGTATGACAATTGTGTATATGTACGTCACTACTTGACCTCGTATGGTGTTCATGTACTGTTTTATTTTGAATGAATACATCTTCCGGAGCTGGAGAACCTGTTCACTGAAGTCGCTGGAAATGTTGGGCAACAAGTTTATAAAGTGGTGGATGTTTCTGAGCATAGTGACTTGGCCTCTTTGCTTACTTACATTTCCAGAATCATAATAGAAAAACATGTCCCATATCACTAACTGCTTAGTAGTGTCTGTCATTAACATCCGATACAAAAGCGAAAATGTAGCGGATCACTTGTACAAACAAACAACACAGTAAAAGTGCTACGTCCTTCAGAACAAACCCATGCACGGAAGAGCGCCTAGCTGCCTAGTATTCAGGGGCTGCTCAGTTTAAGCTGACCTCTAGCATAGGAATAACAAGGAAAGGATTATTGTAAGCATCTGCATTACGACATGCATATAAGCACAAAGCGGACTTCTTTTTGCCAAAGATGCGAACATGCATACTCTCATATCTATATACACACGGTATCAACGTAAGGCTATGTTACTATGCCTTAAGGTGTTACGGAAATTGCGTTTTAGCACGCAACCTCGTAGCAGCCACTACTTGCTGTGGTGCGGCTGCGGTGGTCGAGGGAACTAAGGCGCTCCAGTCACGGTCTGCACGGCCACTACGGTCGGGGGTTCGAATCCCCCCTCGGGCATGGATATTTGTGCCGTCCTAGTTCGTAAGTAGTTCATAAGTAGTTTGTAAGTTTAGGGACTGATGACCCCGTAGTTAAGTCCCATAGACTATACAAACATTTGAACATTTGAACTTGCTGTGGTAAAAGTTTGTGGCGTTCCTCTGACCAGAACCTGTGTGCGATATGTCGGTGGCATGAACACGGGAAAAGCCACGTATGGAGGGGCCCAGAAAATTACCTGGTAATTTCCTACTTTGAATGACCGTGTATTAGGTAAATATTCCTGATTAAGATTCAAGTAAGGAACGGGAATCAATTTCTTCGCCCAGTAACGCAAGTTTAATAAAGGAAAGAAAGTTATAGAGTTTTAAGGCAGTAATTCATTTGTAAATAATATTTTAAATCATAAATTACTAAAATCTTGCGTCGGATTCCTTCGGCAATAAACTGCTCTTAAGGAGAACTCTTAACTACAAACCACGTCCAATGACTATTTGCACGTATAAAATTACATATAACCGCTACATAAAACCCAATTATCTTTACATCCAATTCCAATCAATTTCAGACATTAATGAGATGTTTATCAAGGTGCTGAATTTACGTCAATTCAATACTAAAAATTATTTCATACTTGTCTTTTTACAGCATTGTCGTTCTTTAATGTTTTATTCATTTGATTATCTACTGCTGCCGTTTTACAGAAACCAGCCACTTAGATGGCAAGACAGATCGAATTTCTTACAGTCTTTACTTTTATATTTGCATAATATTATGAATTTTTCTTACTTTAATTACATGTAATAGTTTTTTAACAATAAATGTTTATAAGCTTAAATGTAATTACATAATTCAAATATGGAAATATTTAAAGCTATGCAGCAATGGAAAACAGAAGCAGGATATGAAAGAATATTTATAGAGAGGATAGGTTTGTCCCAATACCTTAGGCGGGAACGGTTGTAGGTCGAGCCATTGATTTCCGGACGCCTTTATTTGAAGATCATGTTATGTTATTGCTTTATATATCTAAGTACAAGTTGTGGAACAAACATCGATAATTAATTCAAATAAGCATCTGTAAGGTTAAAGTTAGGTTTAATTTTCGAACCCTTACTGTGTATGCACTTACGTATTGTATAGACTATATTTATGTAATTAAAAAAATGTTCAAATGATTGGATGCCTAAGAGACCAAATTGCTGAGGTCATCTGTCCCGAGATTTGCAAACTACTTAAACTAATTGCTAAAGACAAAATACAGGCCGGCCGCGGTGGCCGAGGGGACTGCGGTGCTTCAGTCACAGTCTGCACGGCCACTACGGTCAAATCCCCCCTCGGGCATGGATATTTGTGCCGTCCTTAGTGTTAGCTAGTTCTTAAGTAGTTTGTAAGTTAAGCGACTGATAACACCGTAGTTAAGTCCCATAAGCTATACAAACATTTGAACATTTGAACAAAATACAGACAGACATACACACACAAACACACACACACACACACAAACACTCACTCACAGAGACATACGTACCCGCAGTGAGGACTCGAACCTCCGACAGGAGCCGCCGCGCAATGCGTAATATGGCGCCTCCGACGGAGTGGACATTCCCATGTGGATTTACGTAATTCGTGATGTGAATTCTATACAATGTACACTTTGTCTTTTGCTCTTTCGTTTATCGTCTCTGTTCGTCTAATCTGCTCCATATTGTGTTTCCTATGGTTCACTCATCTATTTCAGTAATCATTGTGTAGTATGGTAGAGATTGTGTTAGCTAGTCTTTTAAGTGTGTTCCACACGTCTTTATTAGGTACTGTGTTCTGTGTCATGTGCTAATGTATTTCTGTGCTCTACTGATGGCCCTCGGTTACTGAACAGTGTTATGGAGGTGTCAATTTCTCCGCATCTACATTAGAGTCTTTGCTCAGTCCCACAAGGTATAATTTGCAAGATTTATTGAGATATTTCACACAAGGATATAGACATCACGTTCTTATGCTGAACGGAGTTAGTTGTGCCAATCCTTATTACGATTTCAGGCAGGTGAGATACAGACCTCTATGGTATCTTTATTAGAACCTCAATAAGAAGAAGAAAAAGTCCTGCCTCAGACGCACAGCCGTAGAACATCCTAGATAGTGGTCTCACGGGTAGTGAGGTCTCCTATTCAGGATCGTGTTCGGTGAAGTAGTGAGCCATGCCAAGTCTGGGGTTGGCATAGCTCATCTTCAGGCCACTCTCCAATATTAGGGAATATATGGTATATACGGAGCCCCTTTCCACTAACTTCCCCAAACATAAGTTACTTTGTTTGATGCAAAAGAGTCGAATTTAAGTACGAGGGTCTCTTCCTGAAACGTTGTTGTGATTGTCGCTGAGTGTATTTGGTGAATGCATCAAATAATGTACACGAAAGTAATGTCAACTGTGTACAGTAGGTAGGACAACATGCCGATTTGTGGCAGAATTACTGTAGGGCAACAGACAGGAATTAAATTACCAAATACAGGGTATCTGAATAACAGCGAGCAAAATTTAGGAGGCCATACAGTATTTTCCACTGGAGTATTTGAAGTAGGGGACCTGTGTCCTTTTTATTTACATTAGTTTCGGCTAATCAGTTAACTACAAATACCATCATTGACACAATAAACATACCACTTACACAGTCTCTTACAAAACATGGTGAAACTGACGGCCTTCAGGCTCAATCCAAGCATCACATCGGCGATCGAGATTATGACGCGCCCTAACCAAATACTTGGGCGTCTTTCGAATCACATCGCAGTCAGCTACAATTATATCCATCGGGGTCTAACACACAAGTGACTTCAGATATCCCCAAGGGAAATAAGGAAACTGAGGTCAGGAGATGTCGGATGCCATGGAATAGGACAATCATTTCCAATCCAGCAATCGTGACTTACACCATTGAAACGATTGCGGACACCCACAATGAAGTGAGGCGGTGCGGCGTCATGCTGTATCCACGTCCTCTCACAAACAACTAAGGGTACGTCGTTCGTCGACTCATACAGAACTCTCTGCAAGATCCTGAAGTACAGGTGGCCTTGGATCTGCATCAAGCCTCCTTATCAGGCGCGCACTCATTGTTTCCTAGGAGGAAATAAAAGCAATGCACTTATTAATAAACAGCACAACACATGTAAAAGTGTACGCATGTTAGCTGTAAATAAGGTGGAAAAGACTAATGCTAGACAAAGCGGTAAACAAGTTTACTTACATAAGTAAGCCAGCTTCTCAGAACGCAGGTTTCCTATGTCAAATAGTTCAGTATTCACTGGGCACCGCTGAATTTTTGCACGCCTTACGGATCGATGCCAATGTGCAATTGTACTGGAGCAAAATTCTTCACCATTGGCGTGACAGATATTCAGGAAAATTTCAGTAATGGTTTGGTCAATCAGACCACGCGATACGAATCCCATCGAATACTTATGGGGGATAATCGAGAAGCCTGAATTCTGCACTGATAACACTTCTGCACTAGCGGTCAGCTTTAGAGATCAGTACACTATTTCTGCAAGTGACAGGGGAGCTACAACGACTTGTTGACTGCACATAATGTGTATGTTTTCGGGCCCAGCGTATTATGTGCACTTGATTTTTGTGTTTCGGTGCACAGTACCACCTTCAAAGTTCTTAGACACTCCAAATTTTATTCGTTCCATATTGCTATTGCCTTGGCTGTATTTGGTCAATGTTTTTGAATGAAATAACTCCGATAACGCTGGTTAAGGTTTACTATTACAAAAGAAGCCGGTTTGTGTGCCTTCTTGTCATCATCTTCAGGCCCCAAAATGTAGACACTCTGTGTAAAATAAAAGTATAACTTAAAGTTTCTAAATTATCATAGCTGTTTAAATGTTCCATCATTTCAATAGTCGAAAAGACTATATATTCTGAAGCGTATGGTATAATTAATCATATAATGATCATAAATTAAAGAAATGTTTCTGATAGAGAATATCTCTCTTAATAGTCAGTAGGAAAGAGACATAAGTTTTAAACGAAATTGGTTATTTACACAACTGTGTATCACTTTTGAAACGTGTTTCTATAAGTAAGCAAAGGAAAACGTCTGTGTATGTGTCTAATTAGTGAAAATGCCAGAGAGGCTATGTAAATCGTAAAGTAAATTGAAAGTGCCAGTCATTGGCCATATCCAAAGATGCCGAGGAAGATGTAATTGTATAGAAGATAATGAATAGTAAAATGCCTTCATCAGCTCATTGTAGAAAGTACATGGAAAAGTGCAGATACAGTAAAAAATAAATAAATAAATAAAATAAAATCTGCGTGGTCCAAAGTAGAGTTGGGCTTCCTTTGCTTTTTTGTGTGTGTGTGTGTGTGGGTGGGGGGGGGGGGGGATTTTACTGCGGGATCATCAGTCCCTAAACTTAGAAAGTACTTATGAACTAACGTAAACTAAAAACAGCACAAACATCCATGCCCGAGAGGGGATTCGAACCCCCGACGGGGAACGGCGTCGCGCATCGGAGCATAGCGCCTCAGTGCTCTCGGCCGCTCCGCGGCGGCTGGAGTTGGAAAACACGATTCTCTTTCAGGAATCGATTCCTGCTATTGAATCGTACATTGCTAATCGATTCCTGCGATTTGTTCACGATTCTTTCCAGTCATCGATGAATGGTTGTTACGGAAAGTGAAAACGTTGTACATCTTACTCATTGATGGCAGAACATGTATTAAAGTGTCAAAGAGGTTAGAATATAACCTGTTTGGGTACCGCAAATCACTATCTTCTAATAATTCATATTGCTAAATCCGTTTTTGAATACAGGAAAGCCGAGGGGACTGAGGCGATCCAGTCACGGTCTGCACAGCCACTACGGTCGGGGGTCCGAATCCCCCTTCGGGCATGGATATTTGTGCCGTCCTTAGGATAAGTTAGTTGATAAGTAGTTTGTAAGTTTAGGGACTGATGACCCCGTAGTTAAGTCCCATAAGCTATACAAACATTTGAACATTTGAACATTTGGATACAGAAAATTCTCGTTTTTCTGCAAAATTGCCTACTTTCAAGAAAGGCCGAAAAAAGCCAAAAAAGCACGCTTTCTCATGTTACCGCGTATATTTTCCCCTTTCAAAATAAAATGTAATATTTATATTCCAAATAAAAGTAGACATCTCAACGATTCCGGCAAGGTATAAAACATCGATTGTCGTCGTGCGATGTGACCAGAATATTAGTTCAAAGTCAGGGGTCGATCATTATGAAATGTAAAATAGTGTACAGCATCAAGAAGTAAGGAGAGAAGTTGGCGGCAGTCACGTAATCCCGGTGGTGGCTCGCGCGCGCCCCCGCACGCAGTGGGACCGGCGGAATGCCTGGTGACAAGTGGCGGCCGTCCTTCCAAAAACTGGACCCCAGGCCTGTCCGGCGGGGGCTGCAACTGCGCGGAATTAGACAGTCAAGTTGGCGCGCACTTGACGCCGCAGACTTGAGCGGGCGGCCAACTCGCGCAACTTGGCGCCACTCCCGCAACTTGGCAGAGGGCGCTGGGGGAGGCGAGGACCGCGGGGTAAGTGGAGGGAGGGGCAGCGTCTTCCTCTGCAGATGGCGCCGCCTGGCTCCTTATTTACAGCGCGCACCGGCCGCCCGTATTAACAGTCTTATACCGGCGCCACTGCACGGAACTAACGTCTAAACTCCTCCAACGGTAATGGCCGGGACGCAGTTTAGAAAGCACCTAATGGATATACTGGTTGACAACATTACTATTGAACTATATGAAACAAAGCGTAAATTAGTTGCCGGTCGCGGTGGCCGAGGGGACTGAGGCGCTCCAGTCACGGTCTGCACGCCCACTGCGGTCGGGGGTTCGAATCCCCCCTCGGGATGGATGTTTCTGTCGTCTTTAGTATAAGGTAGTTTGTAAGTTTAGGGACTGATGACCCCGTGGTTGGGTCCCGTAGGCTCTACAAACATTTGAACATTTATTTATTTATTTATTTATTTATTTGAAGTAGTTACCAACTGCGGCGTGCAATCACTTAATTCAAAAATGTTCAAATGTTTGTAAAGCTTAAGGGACTTAACTACGGGGTCATCAGTCCCTAAACTTACAAACTACTTATGAACTACCTACAACTAAGGACGGCACAAATATCCGTGCCCGAGGGTGGATTCGAACCCCCGACCGTAGTGGCCGTGCAGATCGTGACTGAAGCGCCTCAGTCCCCTCGGCCGCCGCGGCCGGCACTTAACATGTAAGATTCACTGCAGATATTCGGATTTCTGATATGCTCGACTTGCTCGCCTGCCGTGGAGATGATTTTATTTTTATTTATTACTAGCTTAAAGCCGCGGCTCCGCTCGACTGTTGGTTGATCATGATAGATAAGCTATCTTTTAGTAGTGTGCTATGAGACTGGTTTTTAAGGATGAAATGAAATACAATACCTTCTGTAAAAACAGACATTTTTAATCAACATTGGGACACAGCACTTTCGGAAGCATCTACTATACCGATGTCCGATCAAATGCGTTTTCTACTCGCAATAATTTTGACAACCTGTGCTCCGTCGGATCTCAAGACTCTCTTGGAGAAGCATTACGATTCTGTAAGTCAACTGAAAAATATTCCTATCAGTTTGCGGAAGTGTATGCACTTACCATTTATCAGGAAAGTAAGTAGTGTAGATCAAATCGCACGTAAAAAGGCACTCGTTTCGAAGAATCCAGTCTCGAAATTCAACAATAATGATTGTAATAATATCACAGATCGATCACTTGATGTAATGCACGAAACGTCAAATCGATTTTTTTAAAAGATGTATTCAAAGAAATTTCTTTTTTACTGCTTTATTTATTTATTTTTATATTTCCTTATTCGTATGCTTATCCTTACAGAGAAAGAGCTGAAGACATTGTAGCACGCATAGACCACTGTGGCATCACGTTTCGCTGCATGTAACCTTCTTGCTACAGAGTCACAAACATCATCGCTGGCCTTCAGTCTGAATTTTTTTATAATCTGACGAATTTCAACCACCATATTTTCCACCCCCTTGTAGCTATCGGCATGGAACTGCTATGGTGTACAACGGGAGACTTTGCACAACAATTACAAACACACCATTCGTTTGCGTTCTGTTGTTTTCGCTGCAGAGCGAAATATTAACACACACACATGTAGAATTTTATATACACCGATAACTTTACATCCCAATATACTCCACCCTTTTATCATTATCAACCCTCATGCAACAATGCAACCAATAAAACCATTTTCAAAGAGTAAATATAATTTTCACATAGTAATTATTGTTCCGCATTTCGCGTTATATTCTTCATATTTCTAAATATCTATCAGATCGCTATAAAACCATGCCTAAAACCTTCCTCAAGTGTAAGTTAGTAACTGTACAAATTTTTAAGTCTCTGCGTCTTATCGTTCGGACGTGATAAGCGTACACCGAACAGACATCCACATTAATATATATATATATATATATATATATATATATATATAGAGAGAGAGAGAGAGAGAGAGAGAGAGAGAGAGAGAGAGAGAGATATAGAGATATCCGATCGTCATAAAACTGTGCCTAAAGCCTTCTCCGGGTAGACATTAGTAACTGTACATATTTTTAGTTCTTTATGTCTTGTGGTTCAAACGTGATAAACGTACACCGAACAGACATTCCCATTTATAGATATAAATTTATTTGACTTGCCCCATTACATAGTAATATTACATGTTTCAAGCTTAAGTGCTGGCGGTTACATCAGGCACTTTGGCAAACAAACACAATGCATAAAATGGAAGAATTTACAAAAGAATACAGTTTGGCTACACAAGACTTATCGCTTTACATAAAGAAACCAAATGATTTTTACATAGCTGGAAATCTTAATGAATTACAGAAGTTGTAAAAGTCTGTAGTGAATTTATGTACCAACTCAGATTTACTGACGGGCCATCCTCCTCCTTTGTCAGCTATTCTTTTCCTGTGCTGGCCCCTCTCTTTTAGTAAGTTGCAACAGTCGAAAAGCAGATGGTCGATAGTTTGGATATCTCTGTTACATGTTCACGTTCAGTCTACAATTATTCTGAACCTTTGATAATAGACTTACAGTTTCCCATGACCTGTTAGAATTGTTGTAAAATTCCGAGATATTGGAAGTTTAATCATTAAACGTTGTCGGATCGTAGGAAATAACGGATTAGTGCTTTCCCCATTTTTCTTCTTTGTCATTCAATCTCCCATTTGGTTCTAAACTTCTCTCGAAGTTTCTTCTTCACCTCACTTGTATTTCGCTGTCGCGTAATCGAGCCGCTCTTTTAGCAAAATTGTCAGCTAATTCAGTTCCCCATATACCTTTATGTGAGTTAACCCATTCGAAATGCACCTGACAGTTTGTGTCTGCAACATCCTGATTTCACTTCATATTTCTTCAATCACGTAACGAATCCAAAGTAATCCTGCTATCGGTATGAATTACTGCAGCACTATCAATAGTCTGACTTGCTGCAACTTTATCAATATTCGAGAGATTGGACATTAACTTAAGGGCATTGAGAATGACAAATTGTTCCCCTTGATTCTTTGAGTATTCATGTTCACTTACTGTTCCGTCGGTTCTTGACAGAATATTTGATACATTATGAATGAAATACACAAGATAACTGTCAGATGCTGGCCGCGGTGGCCGAGGGGACTGAGGCGCTCCAGTCACGGTCTGCACGGCCACTATGGTCGGGGGTTCGAATCCCCCCTCAGGCATGGATATTTGTGCCGTCCTTAGTCTTAGTTAGATCATAAGTAGTTTGTAAGTTTAGGGACTGATGACTCCGTAGTTAAATCCCATAGACTATACAAACATTTGAACATTTGAACTGAGAGATATTCTGCAAATTTATTGGTTTACGAACCGGTTTTCGGCTGTTACGCCATCATGGCCATGATGGCTGAGTATTCGTTAGACAGTTTAAGCTGTATCTGGTAAACAAGCTATTAACAAATATTGCCATTTCCGAACCCACTCTAACGTCTGACTTGCTTACGTCTGTGTATACTTCACCAGCGTAGATTTTGCTTGCGTCCTTCTCAATTATGTTTCACAGAGGAAAAGCCAAATTGTGTATAACCCGCTGAAGTATCGGAACATCGATTCTGTCGATGAGCACCTGAATTGCTGTTTTTATGTCAGCATTGGTTTTGCGGCACCCCTCATCTGTAATATAGCCCCACAAAATGGAGTCACATATGTTCAGATCCGGAGAATGAGGCTGATCCCAGTGGTCTCTGGCTAATCGAAACCACAATGCGGTCTCCACAGTTCTGTTCCAGGACCTGACACACTCCTGCTTCGATGAAATCGAGCTCCGTCTTGCATGAATTGCGACATTCGAAATCAGGTCCTCTCTGGATGAGGAGGACGATATCATCTTCCAGCAGCTTCACGTACCATTCATAGTCACCGTCCTAGCGCGGATTAGCCCACCAATTATTCCATGAATAGACACGGCATACCTCCAGTCACCCATTGACGGTGATGGGACTTACCGGATTCTCTGTCCCCTAAATGCGTCAGATTTCTCATAGACGAACCCATCCAAATCAAAGTGGGCTTCATCGGTGAACCAAACCATATTCACATCAAATTTCTGTTCGTCAACTCTGTGGACAACAGTGACGGCAAAACAAAACCATTCTACCATGGCTCTGATGCTTGATGCTTGAGGGGTTCGAATTTTGTGTGGAAAGATATTTAGGTCTTTAACAACAATTTGTCGCAGCGTCTTCCGGTTGGTCTGCACCTGTTGGGCAGCTTATATGATCAGTTCTCTGGGCTGGTTTAAAACACAGCACGTGTCTTCTCGATGTTTTCAGGGGTTTTCACCAGGATTGGCGACTGACATTGCCAACACTGTGATCACGAACAGTACCCGTTCTACCCAACTACCAGATCAAGTTCTTGATCGTTAGCACCCCTTGATTGGTGGTCTTCAGCTTCGATGGAATAGTTCCTCCGAGCCGCCGATGGGCTGTAGTTGCTCCCATGTAGGTATTCACAAGCGATATGCGCTCAGGGGCACATTTTCACGTGCAAGTGGCCAGCAACAACAAGGAACGTGTGATTGCGCATATTAATTCCCACCATATGTTGTGGCCAATCGTGCAGCTAGAGCTTCCTAACACAAACCATTCGGAAATAATGAAGATTTTATTTGATACAATTCATTAACTGTCAACCTATATGTCACATCCACCCGCCTTCTTTTATTTGTTCTGTCCAAAGGTCGATTCGCACTGGGCGTAATGGATTGCGTAAATACTGCACGACGAAACTTCCTGTCATACTAAACTGGGTGCAGGACCGACAGAATCTAGGATTTCCCCTTTCGCAGGCAAGTACTCTACAGACTTTTTTTTGTGGGGGCGCTTGGGAGCAGTGATCCATGGGATGAAGGAATTTTTTATTACTTACATATTTTAATAAAATGAAACCACGTTTTCTATCTCGGGCCAAAATGATTAAAGCCGGAAGCACACGGGTCGATTCATACTGGTAACGTTCCGGACTCGTCCTCGTCGCGCTTTCCTCCCCCTTGGTCCGTACTGCACACGGGTCGATTCGGAGTCGTCTGGTACTCGCCTCGAAGTCGCTGCGAGCGACGCTCGCCTCTTGCGTCTTGTAGTGCTCAGGAAAGTTCGCGAATAATGAGTGTATCCCACCTCATGGAAGCAGTCTTATATTTTATAGCATACAAGACAACTTTAAACCTCATGAAATCTACATGCAATAACCGAGATGAACTTTTAACGATGAAAGAAATAACTATTTAATACGAATATATAATGTTCCGTTTACTGAGAGTGTCCGTTATATGTTTGAGTTTGCCGACTTTCATTAGTGTGTTGATGTTCAGAGTGCCCGGTAGGTGTTTTTTCTTGGGCCTTATTTTCGAGGAAGTTCTAGGAAGCTTCGACTCTTCCTCACATGATGTTCTAGGCTCTCCAGAATCCAAAGGCGTAGTTGCATCGCTATGACTAGCGAAGGAAGATTGGTTACTTCCTGGAGTAGTTTCCGTTTTGAAGTTTGCCATCACGTCTTGGGTTAAAGTTTAGTTGTGGAAAGATAGTTGAACCTTTCCAAGATTAAAATTCAAGCGTTCAGCTTAGAATTATAAATGAGGCCGCCACTGACATGTGGAACAGACGCCTTTTGTAGCCGCCCACTTTGGGAACAGACGCTACACTCCTGTGCTTTTACATAAAAGCCTGCCTCTTCCGCCAGTTCTGCAGTTCTGATGATCCTCATCTTTGCCTTCTCTGCCTTCAATACCTAGGGGCATGGATCCAAGCCAGCGGTCTAGATAACACAACAAATAAATAAAGAGCAAAGAAGTTAGAATTTGCTTACAAATTAACACAAAACTACTACAATAAGAAATCAATATCGATCCAAGCGAAGCTTAGACATTATAATTCAGTTATTAAGACACAAGCAACATATGGCTCAAAGTGCCTCACATTGAATAAGAAATGTGAACTAAGAGAATTAGAAAAAAGAGAGAGGAAAATACTAAGAAAAATTCTGGGTCCCGAGAAAAACAATGAAAACCTATGGATGAAAAGAAGAAATGAGGATTTATACAAAAGCACAGAAAAAATCACAGATACAATAAGGAAAAGACGGCTGAAATTTTATGGACATTTAAAAAGAATGGAAGACACACCGATTACAAAGAAAATTTTTAATTATGTTAATAAACTGAAGAAAACTGTAGGATGGAATGAAGCAGTGAAGAAAGATGCAAACTAAATAGGTGTTACAGAAGAAATAATATGTGACAGGAATCGCAACCTATGAAGAAGATAAGCCCAAAGCTCGACCAAAGAGAGTGTGGACAGATGACCAGAGACGAGCAGCTGGAGAGAAAATGAAGAAGTACTGGGAAGAAAGGAAAAGAAACACGCCATTAGTCTTAAGTTGTATGCGGTCCACAGATAGCCAAATTCATAAATAAATAAATAATAAAAAATGAGTATAAAATGTGATCACGCTAATCCACATAATTTACATTCTGTTCCTTAGAATCAACATGTAATAATTTAAAATATTACATGTATAGTAAGTCAGATCACATGGCGAATAATGTCGCTTTAACAATTACTTGAACGTTCATCACAGATTGTTTCAGTTACTCGGAATAATGACATCACTAACAGTACAAAGAAACCCGTAGTTATTCAATATCAAAGTTTTGAGAGAAATCGAGATACATCTTGCCCTATAGGTTTATACCAAACAATAATATTTAAGGAGAGACTGTACAGATCAAGCGTGGAATGAAATTACAAAAAAGTTAAAGTTGTCAGGTACTTATATTCAGTTTTATTTTGATTCTATATTAATTCCGTAGCTCAGTACATTATTAAACACTAATAAACAGAAATAAAGGTAATTAACGTAAACAGTACACTAGGTAAATAAGTAAAGCAGTCAACAATCCGAAGATTGGTTTGAACACAATAGTGCTTTACTAGGCATGGTTCTGTTTGGAGGTGGTTTGCCGTTCCCTTCCTCCGACCTTCGAACTGACTTACCCAGCCAGTTTTATCACATGACATCTTGCGAGCCATGGACGAAGGGCAACAGACGGATTGTGTTTTTCTTGTTCGACGCGGTGCCACACTGCAGACTGCTAACGAAGATACGAGCTTATGGAATAGGTTCACAGATTTGTGACTGGTTGGAAGAGTTCCTAAGTAATAGAACGCAGTACGTTGTTCTCGACGGCGAGTGTTCATCAGAGACTACTGTATCGTCAGGCGTGCCCCAGGAGAGTATGATAGGACCGCTATTATTTTCTATCTATATAAATGATCTGATGGACAGAGTAAGTTGTAATATGCGGCTGTCTGCTGATGATGCTGTGGTGTATGGGAGGGTGTCGTCTGTAACTGACTGTAATAGCATACATGATGACTTAGATAAAATTTCTAGTTGGTGCGAAGATTGGCAGCTAGCTCTCAATGTGGAAAAATGTAAGGTGATGCGCATAAGTAGAAAAGCGCATAAGTAGAAAAAACAATCCCATAATGTTCGAATACAGCATTAGTAGTGAGCTTCTTGATGCTGTCACGTCGTTCAAATATCTAGGCGTAACATTGCAGAGCGATATGAAATGGAACGAGCATGTAAGGACAGTTGTGAGTAGGGCGGGCAGCCGACTTCGGTTTATTGGGAGAATTTTGGGAAGATGTACTTCTCTTGTAAAGGAGACCGCGTATAAAACGTTTGTACGACCACGTCTTGAGTATTGCTCCAGTGTTTGGGACCCGCAGCAGATCAGTTTAAAGGAAGACATAGAGGCGGTTCAGAGACGAGCAGCTAGATTTGTTACCGGTAGTTTCGACCGATGCGCGAGTGTCACGGAAATGCTCCGGCAACTCAACTGGGGATCGCTGGAAGAAAGACGACGTTCTTTTCGTGAATTTCTGTTAAGTAAATTTAGAGGGCCGGAATTTGAAGCTGAGTGTAGTACGATCTTGCTGCCGCCTACTTACATTTCGCGTAAATATCACAAACACAAGATAAGAGAAATTAGGGCTCGTACGGAGGCATATAGGCATTCTTTTTCTCCTCGTTCAATTTGGGAGTGGAATAGGAAAGGAAAAGCCTAGTAGTGGTACAGTGTACCTTCCGCCACGCACCTTACGGTGAATTGCGGAGAATGTATGTAGATGTAGATGGGGACCTACAGTTTAACGTGGGTTCCGAATCACGGTGCTACCCGGTATTTTTCACACGAGCAATACTGCCAGAGGTGAAATAAGTGGAAAGTGACAGATAAGAATCCTAAGACCTTGCGGGGATCGAACCCGCGGCCCTAGCATTCATAGTCCGGCACTCTACCACTGTGCAACCGAGGCGCACCTCGGAGAGTGCCGGACTACAAATCCAAAGGTTTAAATACCTGCGCTGGTCTTCAAATTCCCCAGACATCAACATTGTTTAGCATATTTAGGATGCCTTGCAACGTGCTGTTCAGAAGCGATCTCCACCCTCTCGTACTCATATGGATTTATGGGCAGCCATGTCAGTTCCCTCCAGCACTACCTCAGACATCAGACGAGTTCATGTCACGCCGATTATCGTCACTTCTGTTTACTTGTTGGGGCCCTACATGTTATTAGGCAGGTGTGCCAACTTCTTTGGCTCTTCGGTGTTTGTAAATAAAAAGTAATTCCACTCCAAAATATTCCTGTACATATGCCTAATGATCGTAAACTGTCTTCGCCCTCTCTATAACTATGGTATCCACCGGGCGTTTATCACTAAGGAAAAGCAGTGTGCCCGCGAATAAATAAGAAATAGGTATGTAGATAAATTTCCGTGTGGACGCAGAGTATGATAGCGTCCCTCTCAAGCGTTTCTACCGCCTGGCACTTATTCTCGTGTTATTGCGAGGGGTAAATGCATCATCATTATCATCATCATCATCACTACATGTTTCTTCATCGTGGTCAACACCCAGGACGTTCCAACTGTGAAGAAATTGTCGTAACGCATTTCCAAAGAAATTAGGGATATGCTGTTGGTATTTCAGGTTGCACACTATCGTCATAGGTCGTTCGAGTAAATTGTTCTAAAACTGAGCTATCATGGCGCGACACATTGCCCGTCGGCACATTTTTACTTCCGTCAGTATCTACCACACTTCCCCAGCGTTTCAGAAATAGCACTCCTGGAAGGATGGATATTGTAGAGACACTGGTTAGCCACTGTTTCCAGAATGATATTTTTCACACAGTTTAATCTGCCAGGACGTTTCGTACCATCGCACACTCCACTGCAGACTGAAAATTTCGTTCTCGAAACATCCCCTATGCTGTAGTTGAGACATGTCTCCATAATATTCTTTCTTTTAGGAGAGCTAGCCCTGCACGGTTCGCAGGAGAATTTCTGTGGAGAATGGAAGAAAGGTGACGAGGTACTGGCTCTGACAACGGTCTGTGAGCCTGGCCAGGGTAGCTCAAGCGGACGCCGGTGCGATAGCTCGAGTTCGGTCAGCGGAAAACAAAAAAACGAAAATCAACTGAGCCAAGAGCACAGCGATCAAGATAAACACGACTCTCCGGTCCGCAAAAGCCCGATCTACTCTATGAAGGAAAAACGGGGGGGGGGGGGGGGGGGCGTAGACTGAAAGGCAAAGGTCCCGGCGGTTCGACACAATTTCAGTCGCCCAGGAAGTCTCATATCGGTGTACACTCTACTGCAGAGTGAAAATATCAATCTGGATACGGCACGCTGCATTCATACAAACCATCAACGGAATGTCGTCAACACTTGTTTACTAACGAGATGATATTCACCGAAACGCAAGGAGGAACGATAGAAAGGAAGATGAAGAATTAGTAACTCAGTAATTTTGGTATTATTACACTTAACTGATTTAAGGGTTGTGCTGTGTAGTTCCTACTTGTTATAACTGATTCCTCATTGTTAGTGATGTCCTCATGGACATACTGCAAAGATTTTGTTTATATATGCGTTAGATATTAATATCATGAAGCAGGTATGGACTTGCACAACTATAAAGAGATATGCAATGTGATACGCTCCGTTGACCGCCTCTGTTACTATAATAGCTGCTTGTGTAAAAGTGTACATCTAGATTTGCGTCTGCTAGGGGTACCCATCACATCACATTGCTTGAGAGAGGGTTCATCAAACCACCTTCAATGTGTTTACCTACCATTCCATTCGCGCGGTAAGAATGAACACCTAAATCTCTTCTATCTAGCCTTGGTTTCTCGTATTTTGTTTAAGTTAAGAAAATATCATCACATTCGTAGAAGAAAGGCGGCGATCGAAAGTTTGTACGCTCATCTGGCAGCAACGATCAATGCCGTTGATTTCCATTCTGACTGATGTGTCATTTCCGTGACCTCTCTCCCGTCTACCGCCATAACATAAAACGAGGTGCCCTCTTTGTACTCTTTCGATGTCCTCCGTCAAACCTACTTGATAAGGACCCCAAACTGCGCATCAGTACTCCAAATGAGGATAGCCTATTGTCGTGCTGACAATCTCTTTAGTGGTTGTCACATCTTCTGCGTGTTCTGCCAAGAAAATAAAAACAAGTAATGCGCTACCACATCATATACGTATTCTTTCCAATTTAAGTAAGTCGTAATAGTTATCCCGTGGTATTAAGTTGAATTTACGCGGTTCATATTTAATTGATTTATATGATAGACGAAGTTTAACGGAATACTTTTTTTGTGTTCCAGCCTCGTCGCCGCTTTTGTGTCTCGTCCGCCGGTTGTCGTAGGTGTCGGTGGCCGAGTAGAAAGAGACCGACACAGGAATAAAGGATGCACGCTTGTGCAGGTACGGAGGTGACCAGCCAGTGGGACAGCAGAAACTAGAACACAAGGCTAAATTAGAACAAGATATATATTTTGTGGAGTCTTGGTAATACTTAACTTTTACATAGTTCTTCAATGCAGAAAGCTGATACATAGTATAGATAGAGGCCTGCCTACTGATGAGTCCCAGTGCCTATCTGATAGCCAAGTCTTTACTGGTGCCTATCTGATTCCCAAGTGGCCGATGCAGCAGTCGTGGCCACAAGCGGAGTTGCAGCAGAGGGCGCTCGTGGCTGACGTAAGAACGCCGCGCCGTGCGTGCATGGCGGCGCGCGGCGTAAGTACGTGGCGTGCACTTTGTACTTGTGCGACACCACACCGCAACTTTTAGTATACTCCTCATTTTTCGGGCCATATTCCAATTTTCGCCTCATACAGATGTGTTTCCTACATAGTTTTGCAGTTGACTTTCACCTAATAATGATTTTAATAGACGATACATGATACGATTCCAACTGGGAACGGCCTTGCGCATCGGAGCGTAGCGTCTCAATGTCCTCGGTCACTCCACCGCGGAGCACATTTAGTAAGCGGCAAAGCGACACAGAGATGCACGCTGCAAGAGAGATGACCTGCCGGCCGCGGTGGCCGAGGGGACTGAGGCGTTCCAGTCACGGTCAGCAGGGCCACTACGGTCGGGGGTTCGAATCCCCCCTCGGGCATGGATATTTGTGCCGTCGTAGTTCGTAAGTAGTTCATAAGTAGTTTGTAAGTTTAGGGACTGATCACCCCGTAGTTAAGTCCCATAAGCTTTACAAACAGTTTGAGAGATGATCTCTATCTCGAACTGGCTCTCGTCAAAGTTCCATGACCATACGTTTCTCCAGGAGTCTATATATTGCTTCCTCGTATGTGTATCTCGAGAAGATTACAAGGACGCATACCTGCAAACCTCTTAGGAAATTACTACGAACCGTGTCCTGTCTCCAATCCAATTACAGACTCGAGAAGATATGCATAATCACACAATATGATAAAAAGTTGTGCGGCACGGTGTCAGAAGCCTTCTCAAAATCTATTAATGTGGAATCAGATTCCGATCCTTTGTCGACAGTGACATGGTTTGTTTCATTTTTATGCTATGTACAGGAACTGCTCATTGGCATTAAATACGCTAGTATTGTGCGTGATGCCCTACATCAACTGGTGACAGATTACGGAAACTTGTGACAGTGCTACAACTAATTTATGAGCTAAATTATGAATACACCTTTGGAATATCTAGCCCGATACTCATTGTCTGTAGCTTTCCTGCTGCGCCTTTTGTAAATTTATTTCTGCTTATGCGACGAAACAACTGTAAGAAACGAAGTCCGACCACTTGGGTTAGAAGACAGAAGATCTGCAGGTGAGTGATATGGTAGGGAACAATGTTAGTCGGTACTTATTCCAAGATTAAATCTTCTACATTTCAACAAACTGTGTTCATTTAGTCTCAGCTACAGTTACTTACAACAATGCACTCTGGGCAGGTCAGTCCATATCACTAACGTTATTGTGCACAAACCAATGCCTACAAGACAGTGCCTTACGACACGGTAAATCGCCTTGCTGGCATAATCATCATCTTAGAACTGTCTACTGCAGGCAGCGTGCTACGCTGTGTCAAGTGTTCCTATCCTTCACATTTTGCGTTGAAAAAAGTATGGCATGAATGATTGAGAGGCCTCGAAGGGCAGGTTCAGCCACACAAGTGGAAGCTTCTCGCTTTTCTTCGCGCCCGCAAGCACCTTTCCATGGTGTAGCATAAGGGCTATGTGCTGAAAATCTGTGTTATATGTGACTGAAAATGATGCGTGTATAGTGTAGTGTCGTATTCGTGTTGCAGATGATGGGAGAGGATGAGGCCGGGTGTGCGCACACAGCCTACCCCTCTCGTCTAGTATCCAGGATAACGCCGAGATCAGCATCGCCATCCAATGCGTGGAGCATCATCAACACTGTTATATGCCCTCACTCCATAAGACACTGTGGATGGGCTTGGAATTGGAATAAAGGACACTTCTGCAAATACTGGTGACGAGAGACTTTGTATGCCCACCCTCTCCAATGTCTACCTCAACAACACGTGTTGATCCTGACGGTCACCCACCCAAAGTACTGGCCACGCCCGAGATGAACCCAGAAGACCGCTGACTTAACCAAAACCCCAGCGTCCAGTAGGGCGTTCTGTTCTTTCAGCTCTGATGAAGATTTTGTGTAAGTATCGGGGAAAACGAGGAATTAAAATTCGTTTCACAACCGAGGTTCGAAGCTGGGTGTCCTATATATATGTATATGAATTAGGCAAGCTATGGACCACCTACATCTTAAAGACTTTTTTCTGTTCCTATCTTCCAGGTATTTCCTCAGTTTCTCTCCAACTGCTCGTCTCTTCTCATCCGTCCATATTCTATTTCGTCGAGGTTTTGACTGATCTTCTTTATAGGTTGCGTTTTTCATCAGCAGACTGAAGCGATCCCTGTCACGTAACACTCTGTTTGCGTCTTTCTTCATTACTATGTATCCTGCAGTTTCCTTCATTTTTAATGTAATTAAAGAGTTTCTTCATAATCCGTCAGTTTAGACGTAGCTTCGTGTTTCATCCCTTCTCTTTCAATAACTATTAAATTTGAGCCGTCTATTCCTCATTATGCCTGTGACTTTTCTGCATTTTTATATAAATCTTCATTGATTCTTTTATTCCAACATGTTATAACCAGAAGCAGATTTCATAGCGCTCTCAATATGGCAACTGAAAAACAGCTGATTCAGTTCCTGATTTAGTCAGCACAATCGGTATTTTTCTTTACTTAAATACACATATTCATGCTCAAGCTAATATTTATACTTCTCTTTTAAAGCAGTAATTGTCACTCTGTCCATAGGAACCGAAAAATCTTAACAAGAAAACACAATCTGACAAGCCATGAACGTTTAGAAAACGGTTGCGTTTACATGGGAACGAAATCGATTGTGGAACTGGAAAATAGCTTTACGGACGTGGATTTCCAGAATCGATTTTGGAGTGTTCATATGACCAACCAAAAACGGTATTGGGAAACTGGTTTACGAAATCCGGTTTTTGGAGCCCATGTAAACGCGGTGACAGTGTCAGCTCATGAAGATTTTTTTATGGAGCTGATATAAGTAAACTTCGTCTTTTCACATCCCAGACATGTTTCACAGGTGACATAGTCGGCTAGTGGACAGACTACTCCAGAATGTAAACATCGCTCAAGCCATCCGTTCTGTGAACTGAAGAGAACGTCTTGCAATATCCTGCTAAAATATAACTTTTGATGTTATAGTCATAAAAGGTATAGCAACAGAGTTGCTTTTTCTGTCACATACTGGTGACCATTGACCATCACGTCAACAATTACGAAATCAGGTCTCATGTCATAGACATTATATCTTATAGAACGATTTTTTAAAATATTATTGAGTCTCAGAGATCTGAATGATTAATTTATGCAAAAGTCAGTCCACATGTAGAGTGACTATAGTGTGAATCTTATAGATTGCCGCGGTGGAGTAGCCGAACGGTATAAGGCGCCACGCTGCGGAGTGCGCGGTTGCTTGCCGTCGGAGGTTAGAGTCTTCCCTGGGGCATGGGTGCGTGTGTTTGTCCTTAGGTTAGTTTAACTTGGTTTAAGTAGTTTCTAAGCTACGAACTGATGGCCACGCAGTTTGGTCCAATAGATTTACAAACATTTGAACATTTTCTTACAGATTGATTCCATGAATGAGAGGATATAGTAGTCGGAATTCAAATTTACAGACTTCTGACGAAAGGGCAGAGGTATCTTTGGGCTAAGAAAGCAGCCGAGAGAAATAAAAATAAATAAACCGACAGGTACGAATAGAATTCCAATTCAATATCGGCGTCTTATTAGGCGTGAATTTATCACGAACCTCAAGTCCGTCGCGAAGTCTGGTGATCTTGCAGCCCAGGGGAAAAGTCTGACAGCCTGTGACTCGAAGAAGGCGCATATTTCTGCAACGATATGTGGTCGTGCATTATCTTGCTTTGTTGACGGGGGTGTTGTTCCGTATGTAACACTGACCTAATCATGTACTGTGATTCTGGTTGTACCGAATACCATCCAGCACCAAAAGGTCCTCAGTTAGCGCTCTATGTCTTAGGAATGCAATAACTGTGCGCTTATCCCTTTTGCGGCGAACCGAACTGTAGCAATCATTTTCAAACAAACAGAACCCACATTCGTCCCATGCGATTTCTGTCCCCACTTACGTCGTTAAATACACCACTGCTGACTAACACGTTACTACAAATTAGCCAAGTATACACGGGGAAGTCGGCGACTCGCAGGTAATCCAAGTGATAACGAGTGGTTACGGACTACAACTCCGTTGTTGTGCTATAGCCGAAGACGATCCGTCCTGCAATGCCAAGGAGATGTGTCGATCTTCTCGGAAGGTTGCATGGATGGTGCGATCTGACCCATCTCGTCGTGCTGTACGTGTACCATTCTGCACTTATCCGATGCACTGCTGAAACACTTCGTCCGATACCAGCAGGAGTTTCTGGGATGAATGCAGCACTTCTTCTCAAACCAATGAAACACCCTCTTTCAAACTTACGTCATTTGACGTATGCGAGCTTTCATCTGCAAGACGTCCTGCATGTCTGCCTACGTCACAGTGTTCCATTGCCTTCGGCATATAGTGACAACAAGATGGTTCAAATGTTAATCATTTCTGTATAACATACTTAAGTACATGTCTTGATAATGTGAACTTCGTCTCTCTAGTCTTCATTTTTATTTTATTTACTTTATTCTCATTTTTTATTTTTTTCGGAGAGTAATTTTTTCTTCAGAAACAATTTACGGTTTTGGTATCGCTTACACTGTGTGATATTCATTTCTTGCCATTGGGTTCACTTTAAAATCAGTTGTGACGTACATCTCCACTTTTTTACATCAAGAACAACTTTGATAGTTATTAATGTGCGAACAGTTCTGTCGAGTGACGTGAAAAGTTATATTTTCCAACAAAATACTGAACATGAACGAAAAAAGTAGCACTATATGTCAATGAATGAAACATTAAAATAAATTATCCATGGACATTAAAGACTTCAGCGAAACAAACGTACTTATTAAGAATGTTGAAAATGTGCATTTCAAGAAATGTAATATGTACAAGAATGCATTAATTTATTCAGCGTAGGGAATGAACACAAGTAAAGAATATGAAGTATTCTTGTCTGTCAATTCACATTCCCGCATTATAATTGATGTTTATCTGTTGACAAGAAAGTACTCAGAGGATAATTTCTAACTATTGTTGCTTACTCTGACCTCAGAACTTTAGTCGTTATGGGAGAATGGCCACAAAATATATAAGTATTCAAGTTGCCAGTCTGTATAAATTACGCCCGTTTTAATAACGCGATATGTCTTATGAAGCTTTTATAGTGATGTGCAGACGAATGAAAACAGTTCTGCTACTAGACACAGTTGATGTAGGTTGATGGAAGGGTGAAAAGCAAACTTTCATCCATTAATTTCTTGAGCTGAACATGTGATAAACTTCAAATTGCGACGATGAATATTACGTACACTGTTTAGTCCGTAAACTTAATATCAAATTGTGTTTCATATGTACTTTACGTACCAAACTTTTTGTCTCTTTCAATGTCATGAAACTGACAATGTATTATGTAATGATAATGTAATGATATCGGTTTTGTTGTTGCAGGCTTGCATGACATCAAGGCACGGAGTCTGAAAATGGGCCAATGACAAGTCTCTTTTCGAAGTGCATCATGAGAGCTTCAAAATCAACACATACCGGAGATAAAACGCTGCCATTCAGAGGTGTGAAATACCAACAGTGAAGAAATCTGGAAAACATGTAAGCACATTTCTGAATCAAGTCAGCAACAACCACGGCAGACATCCCACACACAAAGCGACGACCGGCGATACAGAATCAACCGTAATCTGGTGCTGTTTCAAAGCGTAAGTGTACCTACCACCCTCTATCGCCACACTTCGTTGTCGTGCACTAATTTTCTTCTCCCTGGGCGCCCTTGACAGGATATCAAAATCACGTCCATCTATAATGGCCGCAATCGTAGTATAGGACCCGATTCACCGCTAAGCCACGTCACTTCAATTTCAGGTCACGTCACATGACATCAGTTATTCTCGTATACTTTCATGGAGAGGTTCACACGATGGGCAGGGTCACGTCAGCGTTAATTTTCTCGCCGGTGAACAAGCTTCGAAAGCATAGTTTGACGTTGACTGTTAGAGTCACATGCCCCATCAACTGCTTACGATTAGCTGTTACTTTTTTATTTATTTATTATTTTTATTTTCTTATTTTTGTTGCTGCTCAAATGGTTTGCTTTTGATTCACAGCTGATTTTTTTCGCATTTAAAATATCTTTCGTTACTAAACTTGTGGCTAAACTTATATTAATGTACGATGAAATATTAATTTAGCTTGTTCGTCAGCCATGATATCCGTAGCAAAAATATTTCAACTTTATTATTATAGTAGAAACAGGTTTATTCCCAACACACAATAGCAGATACTGGTCTATGTATCAATATTATACGATATTTCAAAAAATAAAAATAGCTATAACCGACGTTAGGCAGGGTTTTAAACTTACCATTGACAAATCCCAATGATTGCAGGTAATACTTTGATATAATGTAATATTAAAACTGATATTCTCTTCAATAAAATTCGCAAACATGAGGAACAGAAAATTCACAAAAAAAAAAAAAAAAAAAAAAAAAAAAAAAAAAAAAAAAAAAAAAAGATGATGCTGAAACACCTGCCTCGCCTCAAACAAACTAACAGCTTTTATGGTGGGGAAATTGCACATTACTTGTTCATATCCACTTTCTGCATCCTGGCACTTAATTAGGCTGAATGAGGTGGTGCAGTGGTAAGACACTGGACTCGCATTCAGGAGGATGGTGGTTCAAATTCACCTCCGGCCATCCAGATTTATGTTTTCTGTTATTTCCCTAAATCACTCAAGAACACGGCATATTTCCTTCTCTAACCTTAACTGAAAAATCCGAGCGTGACTCCGTCCCTAATGACCACGTTAAACTGTAAACAGTGGCCAAGCGGTCTGCGGCTCGCCAGTCACAGTCTGCACGGCCGCTACGGTCTGGGCTTCGAATCCCCCCTCGGGCATGGATTTTTGTGTCGTCCTTAGTATGAGGTAGTTCATAACTAGTTTTTAGTTTGAATATTTCGTAATCTTCCTTCCTTATCAGAGACAGTAGCTTGAACAATTTTCTTCTCACCATTCGCAGATATTTGTAAACAGTCGTCTCCTCTTTCTCCAGTTTCCTTATACAGTGTGTGAAATTCGCCTCATGCATTCTTTACATAACGATTTTATTAACCCTTATTGCCCCTGCGATTTTCTGTTGCCTTTTCTCGTCGTCTAAGGCAGTTGCGATCATAGCTAGTTCTTCAGTACGAAATTTAATGTTGGCATTCTTTTTTGTGAAGAAAAAACAGTCTTGTGTTCTTGTATGTGCCAATGGTGCTTAGTGTTTTGCGTCTTGGCGTTCCGTCCGGTGAGAATGCATGTGATTTTCAGGATGTCTGTCCATCACTAACATTTACGTGACGTTTCCCACCGTGTAAATCCAGCTAACCATCGGCTTCTCGGCTAGCAGGAAAACTTCTATTACGAGTCTCGTTGCATACTATTCGTAAGTCGGCAATTGTGAAGTGGCATTGAAGTAAGCAATATCACCAGAGAGCAGCATCCGCTGTCATACTGTACGACTGTCTTACGTGAAGTTCTAGACCTCCATATCGTGTAATAGGAAATACAAACTGTTCAGAACAGCAGGCAATATCGATAGCAGTAACTACGTATGTGATTATAAAAATTAATTCCATGAAATGTATGTCAATGCAACAAAGTGGTCTCGACAAATTGCAAAATTTGGTTCACTCCATGTCTTTCCCAGATCTCTAATTCTACCTACTGGTATTGCCCAGTGGACATAACTAGAATATCATTACTAGGCGTCAAAAGCTTTAGGACTTAACTACTCTGGTCAACAGTTCCCAGGCTTAGGAAACTACTTAAACTAATTTATGCTAAGGACAACATATACACACACGCTCGGCCACTCCACCTTGGCTACTATGTGTTTTCTGGTAACACATCCAGTTGACAGCACATCTCACTCATACCTCTCAAACAGGTTGTGTTGAAGTTAGGTGTGAAGCCTGCTTATATTGTGCAGGTGCTGGTGATATATTGATATTGAGAGTTGAGTCACTTCTTATTATTCCATTTTTAGTACAGTTATTATCCCAGGAAGTAATGTAGTGTAACGATAATGCTTTTAAATACTACTTTCTCATGTTATTGATATAAAGAGATTGTTTTGATCAGAGTAACGTCTCAAGTCATGTAAGCGGCAAGGGGATATACGAGGTACGTTCACAAAGTAAGTTCAGTTTGGTTACGTAAAATAAACGTGTACAGATACAGAAAAATTATTTATTGCACAAAAATCTACAAGTGTTAAACTACTTTTCTACATAGGTTCCGAAATTTTGTAGGCACTTAACATAGCGTACCACAAGGTTTTGTATGCCTTCTTCATAGAAGGTTGCCGCCTAAGCATTCAACCATGTGGTGACGTGTTTCAGCTCGTGATCGTTAGATCTGCGAAACTTACATAGCAAAGGCACTAAGTGTAAACTTACGGTGTGCTTAATCTTGTATTCAATTGTGTGAACCGCCGCCCGGGAGTATCTGAGCGGCCTGGAGCGCCACGTTGCGGATCGCGCGGCCTACCGCGTCGGAGGTTCGAATCCTCCCTCGGGCATGGATGTTTGTGTTGTCTTTAGTATAAGTTATTTCATAAGTAGTTTGTACGTTTAGGGACTGATGACCCCGCAGTTAAGTCCCATAAGCTCTACAAACATTTGAACATTTTGAATTGTGTGAACCAATTCATCAGTAACCACAGACGGGCGTCCACTTCTTCATCGTGCACTTGATCACGTCCTTCTTTGAACAGTCTGATCCATCTTCTAACCATGGAATCACTCATAGCATTTTGTCCGTAAACCTCGCAGATTTGACGATGAATTTCCTTAGGTTTAACTTAAAGAATCACAGATCTGATTTCACACTCAGCGGCATTTTCAATTACGGCTGACATTACACTACAAAGCACACGTCGGCAGCATCGATCTGAAAATTGCGTACATGTCTTCTTCTTGAGTCGGAGTAACTGCCGCACAAGTTCGGAACTGCGATCTTAGTGCTGACACGGATAGAAATAAAAACGGGATTTAGTTTGTGGACGACCCTCTTACATGTAGGGATTTGAAACGCAACGATGAATTTATGCTTCGATGAAGATTCATGTTCAAAGAAACGAGAATACCTCGAGAGACCAAAGACAGTTCTTTTTCACCGGTCTTTTATTTTGTGTCCCAACTTCGTCGCCGCTTTTGTGTCCCAGCCTCGTCGTAGGTGTCGGTGGCCGAGTGGAATGTGACCGACACAGGAATAAAGACAGCACGCTGGTGCAGGTACGGAGGGGAGCAGCCAGAAACTATAAACACTAGAGTAAATTAGAGATATATATTGCACAGAATGTAACAATACTTAACTTTTACATAGTACTGCAGAATGTTGATACATAGTTGTTAGAGGCCTGCCTAGTGCCTGTACAATAGCCAAGTCTTCACTGGTGCCTATCTGATTACGAAGGTCCTAACGGGTTGCTATCTCGGTCCGAAGAGGCCGGTGCCTTTCCGTGGTGGCCACGAGCGGGGTTGCAGCAGAGGGCGCTCGTGGCTGTCGTCGTGAGAACGCCGCGCCGTGCGTGCATGGCGGCGCGCGGCGAAAGTAGGTGGCGCGCACTTTGTACTTGTGCGACACCACATTTTACTTTGTATGTTACGCATAAATGATTGGCGTTTCCGCCGTGTTGGTCCGCGGGACGAAGGTCAACCCAACTATGGCGGCACACCACCACTCTTCGGTAAAATTGGCCTTCAGCTCTCGTTGACACTATGAATTGAAGGGTGAATTGAAGGGCAGGGTGCTTCCCAGACGTATTGCGCGAATCGTACCGTCGAATTAGTGAGTTTGAAGGAGAGAGCATTATTGGCGAGAGAGAATGTGATGCATTGATTCAGGAAATTGTTGTTTGTATGGGACTAAATATTTGGCAGAGTAACAGGTGTATGCACAATGGTTCATGGGAGGGCCTAGAACATGATTAGGTGGGTAGCACACACCACCCTCGAAGATGGAAATCCTGTTCGAATGTCAATGCAGATTTACTTTATCCTCCGCTCTGGCACAAGAGTGGATCACTCCGTACACTAATGCGGGTGACAGTTTGTGACCTTTTATTACGGCATGAGTTAGATGCGCGTAGTCCGCGTCTCAGACTATCTTTGACTTACGTTCAGAAACATGTTAAAATAGCCGTGATATGTTGATCGACATCAGTAGATACAGATATAGCATCAGGTAGTGTTTTCGAACGAAACTAGGTTCAGTTTGAAACGATGCCTGCATTTTGGCTCGCCTTAGACCGGTTCACCAGAACAGTGCTTGCATTCGAACAAGGCATTCTGGACCAACTCATGACCTTATGGTGTCGGAATGCTATTGTGTACGACCACAAATCACAGTTGGTGTGAGTACAGGACACTGCGAATGGTTTGACCTCCTGTGATCCGTAAGTGTACCCTTTCTGCAGAACAACCAACACGCCATTTTTCGGAAAGACAATGTAGGACTACATGTCGCTGTAGGAACACGAGCCTTCTTAGTATCGCAGGATGTTAGTCGTTCACCAGATCAGCAAATGAAAATCTGTAAGACACGGTGGAACGAGGGGTGCAGTGCTCCGTGACCGAATGCCACGATGCCATCAGGCGTAGAACTAGTTACCAGGGCCCATGCCGTACTCGGTTACTGCTACCCACGAGGACACATTGCAGAGAGATATGAAATGGAACGAATGTAAGGACAGTTGTGAGTAAGGCGGACACCAGACTTAGTTTTATTGGGAGAATTTTGGGAAGATGAACTTCGTCCGTGAAGGATACCGCGTATAAAACGCTTGTACGACCACGTCTGAGTATTGCTCAAGTGTTTGGAACTCGCTGCAGATCAGTCTAAAGGAACACATGGAAGCATTTCAGAGGCGAGCAGTTGGTTTCATTACTGGTAGATTCGACCAATGCGCGAGTGTTGCAGAAATGCTCCGGGAACTCAAATGGGAATCGCTGGAAGATAGACGACTTTTTTTTTCTCAAGAAGTTATGTTGAGGAAATTTAGAGGGCCGGAATTTGAAGCTGACTTCAGAATGATCTTGCTGCCGCCTACTTACATTTCTCGTGGTGATCACAAAGACAAGAGAAATTATGGCTCGTACGGAGGCATATAGGCATTCTCATTTTCCTCGTTCTATTTGGGAGTGGAATAGTAAAGGGAATGCCTAGTGGTGGTAAAATGTACCCTCCTCTACGCACCTTACGGTGGATTTCGAAGTGTATATTATGTAGATGTAGGTGTGCGTTTCGTCGGAGCTAAGTGAATTACAACATGGGAATATACTCATGCAACTATTCGGTTGATCATAATGTGTTTTCCTGGTGTGATGGTGACGACGAATCCCCTGTCCCCTCGGCCAACTTCGTCGAGCATATCGCCTCATCATAGTCACCAAATTGGGCCTTAGTGGTTCATATTGTAGAAATGGGTTTCTTATTCCTATCCAATTTCTTCATTGTTAACTGAACGTCCCACTTTTCTGCAAAAGATTAGTGCTACAAGATTTCCCCAGAAGTTTATTTATTTATTCCGAGAAGACTGAAACCTGACAATGATGATAATATGTCTCAATTTTGGTGTTTATATATTTTTGTCCATCTTTCATAAATTGTGTGTGTTCCATTCATTGTTGGCTTTATATTTCCTCACGTTGTAAAGTAAATTTTTGTTGTCCGTATCGATTGCATCTGTGTGACGCTACTTGATATCAATCATGGTTGCTAAGATGTCAGTTACACAACGGCGTTGAGGCGGGGTTATATTCGTGACATTTTCTGAGTAGTTGGAGCACAGATGCATAGTTTTATTTTAGTTGCAAGCAGTATGATGTCGTCCACTTGCAGACAATTGATGATATTTCATGGGTCGCAAAACGACGCTGTGGGTGATCTGTAATACGCACCTGTACTCCGAAGTGTTACCTTCGATCGTCGTCTTCTATCGTAACTTGATTCATTTCAACTGTAGGACTTAAAGTGTTTAATGTCTGTGTCATATGATTCCTTCACCAGCCGCGTTACAAAAATCAATCAATCAATAAATAATGTTCAATCGCAATCACAAATTGTGAAAGAAACTCTTAGCAACTGTCCTTGTGTCCTAACGATACATCTTGCAGATATAATTTTACTTTGTACATGCACACCAATTCATTATGCAATTTTATTACTTTTAAAATGTTCTTTTATTTTGATTTGAGTCTTTTTGTGATTCCGGCCAACTCTCCGTGATTTTTCATCTACATTTCCTCTTAAATCCAAGTACTCATTTTTTTCCGTGAATCAGTTTCTTGTCCTAAGACTAATACCGTTGGTACTCAACTCACTGAGGATTCTACTGCCAGTAAAAAATCTTCATCTGGTGCATACTCATTTATTGTGGATAGTTAATTTGTTTTATTTACGAGATGTAAATGAAAGTATCTAATATTTCTCTAATTTTCATTTCAAAATAAATGGTATCAAGTGTGTGTGTGTTTTCAAATTCTTTGTCGCAGCTGTGCGGGATCTATCATAGACACTCAGATTTATGGTTCAATCTTTCGTTTTTGAAAATTTGTGATTATTTTTACTCGGTGACAGGCAGACGGTAAGACAACTAACACAATGTGGATTTGAATAATTTTTCAAACCTCTCGCTCGCCACAACCATTTATAACCAATGTCCATTTTAACTGTACAACCGGAGTCAAGTACAGTACTAGTCTCTTTCTTGGTTGAGGAACAGGACTCATAAATCACATCCACTTATTGGTTGTTCTCAAATTTCTTCATAGTACTTCATACGAATACAGACCTGGTTCCCGAAACTAACTGATTTCGTCGGCTGTCCTTGTTCAGTCCCAGCACAGCAATATTTCTAATTTGTAGGGACGTTTTTGTTAGGCTATTCCGCTCGTTTTTAGTGTAAGCCCTCTATAATAAACTTGAAACTGTTGAAAACATCAGTCTTTACATTACTATTATTTCATTTTAATTGTGAATGCGTTTCAGTATATAAAATGTGTAAATTAGCTAAGAAGAACAAAATATTAAACTTCTGAAGAAGGCAGGAATCACGATATACAAAAATGGTGGAACTATCCCGCTCAGTCCAGATGCTATTCCGCCCGGTATATTTCGATGTCCAAATCACAATCATTTACTGTAAATAAACATTCTTTTGTCATTTTGCATCCACAAAAGTCGTGAAACCATGTACCACATTGCTGGCGCTTAATCCAATCTCCCTTCTTGACATATTCAGAGCCGCTCGGGAATGACAGCGTGGTCTAGGGAAACATTATATGGACTGGGAGACCGCTCCCCGTCAGAGGTTCGAGTCCTCCCTCTGGCATGAGTGTGTGTGTGCGTGTGTTGTCCTTATCGTAAGTCCTTAGTTTAAGAAGTTCGTAAGTCTAGCGACCGATGAGCTCAGCAGTTGGTCCCTTAGGTTTATAAATATTTGAATATTTTTTTGAAAATTTCATACCCCAAAGTCCACAAGGAATGTTCTCGTTACCGTCTCCAAATTAAGTTGGTTCTAAGATATTATCCGCCTCTCTGTTGACGACGGCGTTTCGCACTTGCATTACTTTTTCTTTCATTCTCCTTTTAGCTTCCATAGTTCGTGTCTGAGGTCATGTCAGGTGCCTTGGCTCTGTTTATATAGTTTTACCTTGAGGGCAAAGTCCGATACAAGTCGAAAAATTCAGTTACCTGCTGTTAATTCACCCCTTTAGCTCCAGCTTTTGTCAAGCCTCGTGGTTTTAGGTATGATGAATCACTATGCCCCACACATAAACCGAGTAAGCCATGTGTTTCATGAACCGCGGATTCTTGATGCTATTCTTCGTTCCTTACATTAATGCTAATTTCCGATTTAGTTCAGGGGTGTAGCCACAACCTCTTGCAGTTGTTTCCACGTATAACTTAAATCATCTTCTTTTTTCTGGACTGAATACAGTCGGATGACCAGCTGATCTATAACGTTTCCAATCGAATCACGTTTTTCAATAGTTACTCGATCTTTTAGGTGTTGTATAAGGTATTTTGAACAACGCAGCAGCTCGTCTCTGCCCATAACACTTGCAACTGCTTATATCATTTCTTACTCGGCGCATGAAGCATTTGGCATTTTTCTATACTGCGCACGTACCATAAAAAAAGAAACGGAATAGCCCCATGTGTACAGAGGGTGACAGCCCCACATGTATATATATCGAAAGACGCACCAAAGAACTTTGTGGAAAAATCAATGACACACACACTGTGTAACCTGTATTGTCATAGAAGTAACATAGTCTATAATTTCGCGTTATGTTGCTTGGTACGCCCTAATTTTCTACGTTGTATTCTTTAACTACGACAATAGTCAATCAAATTCACTGACCTCTAAAGTTTGTTCTGCTACCCTATCTATACCGTAACATTCAACAGCCTTACCACAGACACATGCGATGACACAGAGACACTGTCGTACGGTGAAGGCAAAACCACCTTGAGTCCTTCAGAACCTAATGTATTGTTCCAACATTCATCCTCAATGCAATAGTGTTCAATTTCATAAGCAATATTTTGCCAAATGGATCACGAACAAAAAATAAACCTTTTTATAGGTATTCCTTCTGTTTGAAAGCAAACTAATAAAATAATATGAATTATACCTTCCATGTTTGATTTTTGTTCGACCAATAGATAGTTTTCATGACTATTCAAGAGATTACATATTTACCTTCTTTAAATTTCTTGTGTAAATAATTCCATCCATCGAATCCTCCTAATCATTTTTACATATTTGTATTTTTCTGTAATGATGACAACATCACGTTTCTCTGCTTATTATATCTTTCTTCTCTAACTAAGACAATTGTACACAGCCCTCCGCCTAGAATAAAAAGCTTTTAACAACTGTCGATGTTTAACCAAGTTTCGACACCTATTATGGATATCTTCATCAGCCACCCGATGCCACCTCCTGTGAGTTTACACACAATCTCTAATGACTACATTAAAGATAAAGATGAAACATTGAATTAAAATTTGTGATGCGACCGGGAATCGAACCCGGACCTCCATGTTTAATCTATTGTAATGACTACATTGTCGACGGGACGTTCAACCGCTATCTTCCTTTTTATCTATTCTCGAAGCTGTTCTTGGCGAGTATCATGTCAAAGTTTTATAGATTTATCAACTTTAGGTACGTTTTTGTACTTTTTACATTATATATACTTTTTCATATTAACTTCTTAATGGAGGGCTATGTTGCTGTTAATTTTATTCCTCTTTTACTACACATAACTAACTGACTGAGAGCTTAAATATTTTTACTGCAAGCGCTTGTCTGAATATCACTGTTTTCATTTTATCACACCGTTTCTGCCGTTCCAGCAACACATAGTTGCTAGATTCTCCCGAAGTGTCTGTTTTGAAGTCTCATCTAATTCCAGAATACTTTTTTTTGCCAGACACCAGTGATTTCATTTAGTGTTACCTTATGAAACTTTGGTAGTACGTAGCAATCATATTTTAGATCTTCAGGAAGAAATTGACTTTTGAACGAAATCTGTCCAGCGTTTTTCGGTTTTTCATTGATTCTGAACATGTTTATTAGCGTGCAGTGTCTCTTATTTTCTCTTGGCGATTGCATATGTTGTTAAAAACAACGTAAAGGTTGCTCATATTCCTAAATATGCTGTTTGTTATTAAAAACATACAACACGTCTTTCCTGGTGCGTCATACGACTGTTTTCAATAGTAATTTATTACCAACAGAAGTGTCTGCTGTGAAACCACTTTTTTTTAAGTACTTTCCTTTTCAACCTAATTTTATCATTTCACAATTGCAATTCGATACAGTAAATGCATGCTCGTTATTCACGTCAGTCTAGGAATCATCCACTTTCGTAATATCAGAATAGTTTTGCAGCCTTCTTAAATAAACCAGAGCCTTTGATTTCCTTGAGTCACACTGTAACAAAGAAACCAGTGCTTAACGAATTACCCCTGTTTAATTAAGGTCTGGGTACACAGTGCCTCCAGGCCAGACATATTCCAAACTGATCTTTTGTATAGTTTGAATGATTTCTGTTCGCTTTCATCTTTGTACATATCTGAAAAAAAAAATTATGTTTTACTCTAATAATGTTAAACATTCATTGAATTGTAAATAATAATGGGTTTATACAACTCAACGTAAAGACGATTGCTGAGCAGCAGCCAGCCAGGTGGAATACACAATATGTTTCACACAACTTAAATTTTCGGCCATGGCTTTCATCGATGTGAGTTGTATCTGTTGTCTATTATCAACGCAAGGTTTATAAATGAGGGTTACCATTATTTTCACCCGAGGTCTTAAATTTCTATAATGTAGAACTTTCATTATTTTCAACATGTTGTAAATTACTCTAGACACTCAAATTCACTTATTTCGAATCTATCTTAGAGTCCGTATGTAATAGGTGCTTTTGTCTTTGACATAGACAATCATGTCAATAGTTTCCCCTAAGTACTCACACGGATCTGCCCAGGATCACGTCAATTTGCACAGTCAATGTAACAGACGAAAAATATGGAAACGTTTGCACATAAAATCCATGTATTAGTTAAAGGGAGTTTCTGTCATTACAAATTTGTTAGAAATTAATTTCTATCCACCAAATGTTGGTATCTTCAGTATGTTTCATCTGGAATTTGTGAAGTCTTTTGCACTGAAGTCAAAGAAAGTAATTATTGGTTGTTTTTCCAGCTCACTTCCGCCACGTCATAGAACGGTTTCTCTAAAAATCAACATCAAATTTTGTCTTCATTCTCCTCTAAGTTACTTTCAGTTTAACCTCTGCTAATTTTCATGCAGATTAGTCACTGAAGAGGTATCTTTCTCCTCTACATAAAAGTAAACAGCTCCAGAAATGTAAGATATTATCGAATCCCTGTACATTGTTACTGTGTTTTTGCAGTTACTTTATAATTTTGTTAGCAGTCCTTTCTGTTTTATAAATTATTTTACCGCAAAAGCTTTTAACAGAGTTTACCAGGGTTTCCAATCCCAGAAGATGTACTTTCATTGCCTCTGTAAACAGGTAGGAGCAGATAAATGATTTTGCGATCGAAATTTCATTCAATGGAGCCTGGAAGTACATAAAGAGCTGTAATGTTTAATCATGTGTAATTACACATGTTTGTCCTTGATTTTTTAATAATTTTGATCACTGAAAAGGGGAAATATTGTTCTTATTCTAATACTTTCTCTTTGCGCTGTTAGCCGATTTTATAATTGTTTAAAATAGTTATATTTTCTTGGAGTTTTTCACACTGCATATAGCCAGTAAAGTGAATTTTGTTTTGTTGCTGTTTAACTCATTTCTGATATCCCGTTGATCTTTTATTTGTTTGTCTTCAGCCACTCTGTACAACCACGAAATGGAGTAATTATCGGTTGCTCCTCGACTCTTGTTGATGTTAAGTTGCGTTGTAGGTATTGAACATACCTCAGTCAGTTGAAACCTTCCCAACAATATTCGTTACCATCTTCATCTGTTCTTCCTGGTGTGGTAAGTGTACGGAAGGAAATTATTTCCTTTTCTTCAGAAAAGAGGGATAATTCTCCAAACATCCAAAGCGGTTTTCATTCGACTTTTTTGATACCTTTCGCATTCACCGAAAACATAATCTGGTAACGTTAAAAAAAGAATGCGAATATCTTCCGTCATTTCACTGAATTAAGGTTTCCTACACTTCTAGCTTTTCGGCGTCCTTTAAACCATTGGACTTAAGTCCTTCCTCTCGCTAGCATTAATTGGCAATCTAGCGTGGCGTTCTGCTATTTTCCGTTGTGTTTAAGTTAACTTTCCTATTTTGTTCTCTGTGATCTATGTTTTTCCTGAAAGTGTGAAGTTCTTCTCTTATTACTTTCTTTTGTTATCTTTTCACAACTATGTCAAAATTATATCAGGCATACATTCTGATATGACACTGTAAATATTTTCAGCCATTTTTACTTAAGGTGTAAAATTCATTGGTTACGTTGTTATTATCAAGGTACTGAGTGGCACAATTCTATAATTTCAGATACACACTCTTGTCACAGCTAATTTTATTCACCCTAATACCCAACTGTGTTTTGCCGAAAATATTGGCCATTACCAATTTTAAAACCTATAATTTCAAGATTTCTCTGACCTTTAGCAACGGTTGCGATAAGTTTTCGAAAACTCACATTCACTTAAGTTATGAAATGAAATGCAACAACATATGTAACACTTCCACTGCCAAAACTAGATAAGCATTTTCTCTCTCATGTCTTACATATATTAATACCGTATGCATGGTTGTTGCTCAGCTACTGTACTATATTAGACTTCCCACTGAAGCCCTCAGTCCCAAGTTACAATAGAATGTAACATAGATTTCAGTGTCACTAAGGACACCTTCTTCAGACAATACGAGATAAGAGAGTTAAAATTGCATATCAACTAAAACAATTAAAAATACAATAACATATCTGCCGTAGACACATAGCTACACCATAAATGAGGAACAGTAGAAGCAGTCACAAGCGACTGCATGAAGTCATGTGATGGCTGAAATGCAATTAATTGCAAGTTTCACAAATATTAAATCGCCTACCATCCACGATTAGACTTTATTTTCGACATAATCATGCGTTCCATATACATTAGTGTTAATATATCCATTAATTAGCATATAACGACTGTGAGAGATGCTGTTCTTCGGCAATATTATTTAGTAGTTATGCATCTAAGAAATATCCGTATTAAACTGTCTAGAAACGTTTCTCAGCCGATCAACTTCATGTCACGTATATGCAGAAGAAAAAGGAAAAGTACTTTCCTAATATACGATGTACCACGATACTGTTTCATACGGCTCAACGGTTTGCTGTGATTTGTAAAACGTATCCCACTCGGTTGCAGAAACATACAGCTTCCGTAGGAACCTTACGGATGAATTATTATTTCCGTGTTTGAGAAAAACGCGATCTTAATACTTGTGCCGGTTTATAATAAAAGAGCGTATTGAATACCGGTAAGTAGATGTAATTAAACTCACTGCAGAACGCGAGGAGTATCTCATAGTCGTGTACACGAAAATCCGAAGGATATCAGTAATTTTTGGCATATCATGAAAGATGATTACCTTATCTGTGTGTGTGTGTGAGAGAGAGAGGGGACATGAAGAGAAGGGAGAAAGAACAGCGAAACTCTCCCAGAATAAACCTGATAACTGTGTTTCGGTAAAACTGCTTGGTAAAATAATTCCCGTTCGTTATTGAAACGAAAGAGGACAGCCCTTCCTTAACGAATATTAAAAAGAAAAGCACGTTTTCATGGTCACTGAGAAAACAGTACATTATTGGAAAACACAATAATGAACTTTTGAAAGAAATATAGAACTAAGATGTGACCTGCTCTGGAAACAAACTGTAATGGTATACTGAGTACATTTTTAACTGCATATTCCGCATGATGTAATACGTTATTAAAATTCTAAAAATATTTACGTTAGCTCAGAATATAATGGCAATATATCCCATAGAGGATACGAACAGGAAGAAGTTGTTTAATATACGCGTATTACCCTGAGTTCGGAAGGGAATACCGGTTTTAATTTCTTTGGAGTAAATCACAGATAGCCAAATCAATACACGAAGAAAACCGACACAAAATATTTAACGAAAGATACGTCATCACATTCCTAAAGTGCAATAATGACTACGTTACAATAACACGATTAGTTTCGAAGCAGTCAGCAATAAAATTTCCGTATAACATTTAATGGTATCATTACGGACTTAACAATGAATAGAAATACAGATCTCAAGAAATTTTGTATTGCCTAAATGGATAAAAACCATTACCTACTGCTGAAAGACATTTCAGCCACTGTTCGTTTGATACAGCGATGAATCCCGCCACTTCTTATCCCGAAAAAAAAAAAAAAAAAAAAAAAAAAAAAAAAAAAAAAAAAAAAAAATTATTTCACACTGTCATTTTAAACACAGTTAAGTAGCAAAATAATGAAATACGTGAATAAAATCGAAATCACGGACTTGACTGCAGAGAGAGCGTGCAATAGCGACGGCACACCTGGTGTGGATCCCAAGACGGCTGCAGCAAGAAAGAGGGAGACTCCAGCCTCCCAAGGAGCTGCTGCTGGAGAAATGGGAAGGGGAGGGGAGGGGGAGGGAGGAACAGAAGAGCAGCGCCAAGGCGGAAGGGGAGGGGGGAATCAACGCTACACTCACTTGTCTTCCGTGCGACTGCCTATAATCTCTATTTCTTTAGCGGAAAGAAACAGACTGCTCCTTGCAGCTGCTGCTTATTATTCCTCACATTATTAATCCCTATCTTAATGTCTTAAGCTTTTTTTTCCTATAACGGGAAAATTATTCTCTCCGAAACATAGAAACAAATATCAAGTTCGCTGCTATTTCACAAAATGAGCTAAATATTTTCATGCCTACGTCCAGTTTCAAGTGAGACAATATGGATTTCTGTTCCCGCGTTATTGAGAAAAAGAAGGCGTAATTAATTGTTTAACGATCTAATGATAAACATATCAAGCGATCAGAACGTTTGCCAAATAAAGATAGTCATTGATTCGAAACTTTTCTTCTGCCCAAATAAATCGTCAAAAGTAGACGATAATAGAAGAAAAATGTCCCAGTAAACATGGGCACGTAGACGAGCCGTTTGTGAGATAATTACGAGTATATGGTACCAAGCCGCCACTGATGTCACTCTAAACATCTTCCTAGTTATTACCCATAAATTTGAGTGGATGCATAGAAAGAGAATGAAACAGCAACACATGGCCAGGTACAGATAGTAATAAATATTTTTCATCGAAAATATTTCCTCATCATCATTCTTGTCCTACAGACAGGAAATTTGTATATATGTCCCTCCGTCCGCCTTCGTAGCTTAGTGACGTAGCGGCTCACGACTTCCCCTCCCCCCATCCCACACGAACCCACAAAAAAAAAAAAAAAAAAAAAAAAAAAAAAAAAAAAAAAAAAAACCTAGAAAAGTTGTTAGCGCCGCTGGCTACTGCGCAGAGGGCCCGGGTTGTGTTCTGTCACCATTGTCATCTAGTCATCAACAGGCAAGTGAGTCTGCCACGTGACGTCGGACAAAGTAATTTGTTCAAATGTTTGTAAATTTATCGGACCAAACTGCGTCATCAGTCGGTAGCTTATAAACTACTTTACCTAAGGTAAACTAACCTAAGGACAAACACATACACCCAAGCCCCAGGGAGGACTCGAACCTGCGACGGCGAGCAACCGCGCTCTCCGCAGCGAGGCGCCTTAGACCGCTCGGCTACTTCATCGCGGCAAAGTGAAGCCGTACAAACAGTGCCATACGATCGTTTCATTTTATATGTCCTTCCAATAAAGAAGTTCCCTCTTTTACTTGAAAATTTGAATTCTGTAGTCTGCTGCTTTTTACACTTACCCAAAATCCTATTCAGTTAGTTACTTCGACGTTTAGAAATTACAAAATATACTACCTTTACCCATAATGAAAATTAATCCTGTAAAACACATTTATGAGTGACATGTGTTGCAAATGGTATTCAAGGTATCTTGTAAAAGGTACAGAGAACGAAACCGAATTCTCTAAATTACTTTGTAGGACTTCCACAATGTATCATTCAAATCAAATGTTTGTAATTATAGGAACTTAACTACTGTGGTCATCAGTCCCTAGGCTTATAAAGTACTTAAAATTAGTTAAACCGTAAGACTACACACACACACACACACACACACACACACACACACACACAGACACTTCCATGCTCAAGAGAGGACTCGAACCTCCGACGGGGAGCAACTGCGCGTTCCGCTGCAAGGCACCTTAGAGCGCTCGGCCATTCCACCGCGGCAAAGTATGATTACGTAGTCCACGCAATAAAAAGTAAAGCTGAAGGACCGTTAATCGCTCTCTTAAAAACGTACCTATCACATGTAATTACAATTTCTTTTCAACGTCGTTTTTCTTTACATCATTCACCGCAGAGGATATTAAGAAGAATATAAGCATTCTACTACATCATTTTAAACTAATTTCCAACGTTCAGCACATTTAAAGAAACGAAAGAAATAATACTGCTGCATCAGTAAGATTCCGAGGTGCACAGTGAACTCTGTTCATAGAACGATGAAATTCAAATGAACAGCAGAACAACACTATTTATTGCGATGAATCGGCAACTAATCGCTAATACTGTTTTTAACCAATACTTCATTTACTGCGTCACTTTAATTACATCGTGATGGAATTAAAAAGAAAGTTTGCGTGAGTAATGTTACAAGTCACTAATTTATATCTCCCAAACATTTATAGGTAGACCTACCTAGGAGTCCGGATGTAAGATGAACATTCAGTTCGAGCAGACCGATTACTGCTAAAGAATGACTACCCACTGCAGCACACGAACTGCCTCCGCGCACAGCGCTAACAGTTGACATTTCTCTAAAACATTGTCTCCATTATCCAGTTTCCCAAAAAGCACTGTCCCATTGCTGTGGACAATACAGTCAATAACACTTAGTACTTGCATTTCTGATTCAAAGTTGAAAAATGACTCTTCTTATACATTTTTTAACAGCAGTGCTCACCAAAGAGTGCTACTTCATAACGATACCCTTAAGCAAATCGATATCTTTCCCTTAATCGAACCCGCAAGTGTGAATATCGTACCATCACAAAATCTAGGATCGGCTTTGGATGACGAATAAAGAAATATACTGTTATCTCTCACTCATATCTTGTACAATGGCAGTCATAGTCACTTACAGACAGTCATGAGATAAAAATATTGTAAGGACTGTTCTGCTCAAAGTATACGTGCCAGAAAGAGGAGGAAAAAGTTATTGCTACACTATGCCCATATCTAATGTAAAGACATGAGTAGTAGGCTATTTGTATTATTAACAAAATACATTTCATCTGCACGTCCATAAATTGAAGTTTCTCGGTAAAACTTATAAGTCAACATTGACGTGCTTTACGTCTTCCATTCGACATTTGCTTGATTGGCACTTCGGTTTGTTCAACTTTTGGTCACAGATTTCATTAATAAATAACTATGGAACGGATTATTGTAATTTCAGAATATCGGTATTTCGTTGGTAAAATCTTAGGTCTATATAAATTAAAATTTACGTACTTAAGAGCATCACTTGATATCGGCTCGAACGACTTAGCTGACCTTTCTCTGCTGCTTTCTTAATTCTCAGGACAAGGCATGTAGGAAAGAAAAGCCGCGGTGGAGTGATCGAGCGCTTTAAGGCGCCTTGCTGCAGAGCGCGCGGTTGATCGCCGTGGGAGGTTCGAGTCCTCCCTGGGGCAATGGTGAGTGTATGTTGTCCTTAGTGAAAGTTAGTTTAAGTAGTAAGTCTTCAGACTGATGACCACACTCGTTTGGTCCAATAGGTTTATAAACATTTGAACATTTATGAAGGAATATTTTTGGAAAATCTACTGGACAAATTGGAGAAAAACCGAAATTGCGTTTTTCAGCCCGTTTTTTAATTAAATGAAGACTATAACTAACAATTCGAGCGATGGAGAGGAATATTTTTCTTTTCTTTTTTGTTCGTTATGGTCCTGCATTTGTTTGCTGAAAAACGAAATAAATAATAATAATAATAAAAGAATCTTTACAAAGGGAAGTCAGAAAATTCTAAGAAAGTGGAAAAATCATATTTTTTGTATTATGCACACTCTATCATTGCTACCGACAGAAACACCATATAAATTTTTCCACATCTCTGTATTGTTTTCATCGAGAAGGTTCAGTGCACCGCAATCCAGAGTGTGGTGCGTGGACGAGTGTGATTTGCAATAGGCTTCAACGCCGTTTGATCACTCACCATAGAAATTGTATTTGTCACAGATAGCTGCGAGGAGGAGAAAGAGTGGGAGGAGGAGAAGTACAAATACAGGCGAGGACCAGAATGAGCATAGAGAGAGGAGGATGCAGGAGTTGGGCTAATGGAAGATTAGAATAAACACAGAATGTAGGAAATGCAACTTTGAATTACACGTACCATTGTTTATATCAGAAGGAGGGGAGAAGAAGATGTACAGAAACTAGGGGAATGGAGGAGGAGGAGTAGAAGACGACGGTAGAGGTAGATAGATGGGGAGGAGGAAATGCGTAAATAGAGGAGGGAAGAGGAGATGGATAGAGTATGGAATAATAGAAGTATAGCGATTGGGGTGAAGAAGATGGGCAGACATAAGGGGGAGGAGGATAAGGAGTGGGAGGAGATGAAGAAAGGAAGGGGGAGGAGGAGATAGTTAGAGGCAAGGAGAAGGAGATTAGGGTGTTTATCCATATCCCATACATACTGATAAATTGCGAAGCATTACCGAGTTCGTTGATTACTAATAAACTGGCAATGTCAACTAGTAGCAACGTTTGGACGATGTCCGCTTATTCATACTCAGCTGAATGAACCTGTAGGCAGCGTAAAGGTTCCTGATTCCGTTTACCCAAAGCATCGTTAAGTCCTAGTTTCCTAAAGGTTCACAGCAATTTACTTGATGATGACGATGAGCAAGTATATATATATATATCGTATGGTATAATGTCAGCTACATATAATACTTTAGTAAGATATACTAGTGTCTAGTTAATAAGATAAAACATATCTCTGTCACAGAGCCAAGTCCAACTCCTTTAACCACTGGACAGCTTCCTGACTGACTATATGGAGTTCGGTCATCCCTCCTGAGAATGATCGTAATGGGCAATTAGTAATTATATGGGTCATCGTTTGAATGTCTGCTCCACAGTCACATGACTGGTCGTCTGTCTGTCCCCATTTGAATTTCCAATAGTTACAGCGACCAACACCAGTTCGGAAACGGTTGATCAAAGACCATTCTCTCCTGGGAAGGTCCATTCCTTGGAGCTGCTTAGAGGGATCGTCTATCCAGATGCTGTTTTTTCCATTAAACGAATCCCAAATTCTTGCCCAGTTTGATTTAGGTGAGAAGCCACTCTCATGTAGTTGCACAGCTGTTTTAAGAGGTGGTTTACGTGATTTCAGCCGGCTGACCGGTGGTGGAAGGTCTTGCAGGATAGGAAGCTCAGGAGTGGACAAGATCTTATAATACTCTCTCATTAAGGCTTCCTTCCGTCTTAGATCAGGGGGAACGATGTTGCATAATATTGGGAGCCATTGAAGTGGTGTAGCCATCAGAGTGCCACTGATCAATCTCATTGCTCTATTTAATTGTACATCAATGTCTCTCACATGAGCACTGTTGAGCAAGTAAATTGTCCAGACATTGCTTCATGATGACAATGCATGATTACGTTTTTTTTTTTTTACCAGGAACAGACAGCCTGACGTAAACTTTGCTTACAAAACCGATATAATTGAGACGAGGAACGAAGGCGGTTGAGTTTAGGCTGCTTCTGCGCACCTACGTCACGTCAGTATGGCTCGAGCGCTCTGCTGTGAATGTTATGTCCCGGGATGCAGCAGGATCAGGAGGTAGAGTGACTAGCAAGGATGTGGACATGGGTCTGTAACTAAAAGAATTCATTAGCCAAAATATACTTGACTTATAACATAAAATGAATACGTAAGTTTGCTGTGCTTGCATTGGTATAAAATTCTTTCTATTACAGAGTTCTGAATTGTATCGCTAATACTCCGGTTTGTGCTAAAGGTACACTGCTGGCTCTCGTAGATGGAACTCTTCTCTTGAACCCCTGGATCGAACTCCCATGTTGCTGTGGTGCGCCGCCATATGTAGGAGAGCCTCCTTTTCCTATAGGCAAGTGCGCGAAGCAAGCAGAGAGATACAAAGACTGCGGGCGCTCCCGGCGGCCGAAGTACTATAGAGCGACTTATCACCCGTGTTATACCGTCGCGGCAACTTGGCGTGAAATGCCGGCGTTGTGGCGAATAGGGACGCCACAACAGTGAATGCTGTAACCATTGCCAGCGTATAACGTGACAAGCGGGTTATTTAGTGTGTTTTATTGCAATTGTTGCAAGTTGTCATCACAGATAGTGCTGGGTTGTGAAAAGCAAGCGATATAGGCATTCTTCAGGCGCAAAAACGTATGTATATACATAACGTAATTATTGCTCAAAACCGGCAACAGTGATTTCACAGTCTGTGCTTAGCCCAAAAATCTCTTGTCTACCTCCTCCCTCATTGGCTGTGTAGAAGAATGACAGAAAAGATAGTTACAAACAAATTAAGTGCGGTGAGATATCACTCTGGATGAAAGTGAAAGATTGCAGAAATTAGCGTTCATTCAGAGGATTGTCGAAGTCAGTCTTGCTACATACAGTTTTCTAACAAGCAAAATTATTTTAACTGTTAGCAAATCCTTTCTGAAGGCATTTGTATGGAGCGTAGCATTGTACGGGAGTGAAACGTGGATGATGAGGAGTTCAGCAAAAAGATTGTAGAAGCATTTAAAATGTGGTGCTACAGACGAACACTAAAGATTACATGGGTAGATAGCGTAACTAATGAGGAGGTGCTGAAAAAAGTTAGGGAGAAAAGACATTTCTGACTTATATTTACTAAGAGAATGGATGGGTTGGTGGCACACGTTCTGAGACATCACAAGCTCGTCAATTTAGCGTTGGAGGGAAGTGTGTGGGATATAAATTGCCTACAGAGACCGAGAGACGAATACAGTAATCAGGTTCAAATGGATTTCTGTTCTCATTAAGAGATGTAGATGCTTGCACAGGATAGAGTAGTGTCAAGAGCCGCATAAAAAAATCATCATCAGAAAAAAAACCATGACCGTCTCCAACAACAGCTGCGCATAGGAGCGTCTAAGGCTCAAGTACTCTCTCCCAGTCGCCTGGGTTTCATGAGTTACACAGCCCTTTTCCCGAACTCATTTGCTGAGGAGGTACAAACGGGTGGCGGTTGGTCGGCTACTGAAACACTAGTTTTAGTGTAGTTTCCACGCATTTTTCAATAGTACGCGGAAACTTATTTGAAAGGACATGCATCACACTAGGAAAGTTTGTATAATCTTTTAAATCATCAATGCTTGTTCGCAAGACATTCTGGACACGTGTAGCAAGAGGAGAGGGGGCGCCAGCCTGTATAACACGACCGTGGTTCGCCTCCTCTCCACCATCTAGAGCGCTGCAGGTCTACACCGGCCTGTCTTTTTTATTGGTTGATTTACGGTCTTCCATGTTGTGTTCATTTCTTCCAGAGATGCATTTATAACACTGTGTTTCTCAATACGAATTTCTGTTTGTACTCTGCTTATTAAACTGCATTTTGATATGTTACTTTCACTTTGATTGTTTTGCTCGCATCGGAAATGTTGGGAGTACTAAAAGATTGAGTATTAGTTGATATTTCTTGTAAAAAAGAATGTGCTTTCGTCGCATAGTGTTCTGCGGACATTTCATGTTGCTTACGAATAAGTGTGAACCGCTAGATTTAAATGCGTTGTAAATATATATGTACACTTTCATTGGTGTGTCAGTTTTCATCGGAGTGGGAGAATGAATGGACTATGTATATTGATATCTGCTTAAATCTATTGTGTGTAGTAATAACACTTAAGTACTTATGTATTTGCAAGCTGGAGTGCCTTAGTGACTAAGGTTACTAAGAATACCCCAGAACCGACACCATGCAAAGCAAAATTACGTACTCACTCCTTGAAGTAGAATACAATTCTAATAAAAGTCGTTCACACGAATTTCTTCATTAGGTGAAAGAAGGTACGAAAAATAGGTATGAAATTAAATAAAGTAGCCTAAAATACGAACAGAATACTTACAACGCATTTCAATCGTTCAGTTTGCAAACAACTTCTTGTGCAAAGACAAATGTACACGAGCCAACAGAACACTGTGACAAAACTTGTTAAAGTTTTGTATGAAAAATAAAAGCATTTACTATACACAATACTACGTGTTAAATGAAAAATAGAACAGAGCATAAGCAATATATTCACAATGCTATCAAAAGGTTGCAATGGACTGGATCTTTATCATAATGCTGAGAGATCAGTTTCTGTGTCATGTCATGTCAGGTAATTTCATGATATGACACATGCAACGGCGCAATTATTAGCATTTGATAATGACAACAAGGCTGATATTGCAACATTGGCTTATTCGAATGAATAATTTTGCCATAAAAAGCTACGAGAGAATTTTCTTAAGTTTTTAATAGCGATTTGACGTATATATAACTATTCAAGGTCTCAAAAAGCTTCCAGTTTTCAGTTTCGCACCACTACTAGACCACAGTCGAACTCACAAAGCATAATAAAAATATTTCACTACATCGCCAATTTCAAATTCGTATTTTTGCGCTATATTAACTCGTATTCGAAGTTCACCTCCTCCTCACTTGGAGCGCTGCTATCGTTCTTAGTTTCCGTATCGTAATTTCTGCCTTACACTTCTTACACGTCGATATCCCCGTCGACCCATCCCCCCCTACCCCCAGCATGTGCTTATCGACCAGGCTAGGGATGAAGTGATTTCGTAACATATCGTGTACGTCGCACTTTTCACGTGACGTTTTAAAAAGTATCGCCACATATTTCTTCGTAAAAAATGGGGCCAATCACGAATGATGGTGTAAATCCATAGAAAATCATGATCTTCCTATCATTCAGTGGAGTTTCCAAGACGGCTCCAGCATCTTCGGTTGACCAAATTCTGCATCTATGGGTGTTCATAGAGTTTCGAATTGTTGTTTTCGCCGTCAACTGTTGGCCGGTTTGTGCACCCGTTGTGTGTTTCAAGCATGCATGCCAATTTTTTTTCTCTCTACCTGCATTAATCCGTGTTTCAGTACTTCTTCAAATGTTAACTCTGTACTTCACTCGGTAACTAGGATAAAATACTATGGCTCTATCTTTAATCATAACAATCATTAGGTAATAATATAAAATTCCGGTAACTTTAAACAAATTTTTTGGCTTCAAAATGTATCATCCGTTCACTTTGTAAAGATTCATGATGCGACGATTGTCGAGAGTCGCTGTTTCGATAAAAGTCGAATGGTCTCAGTTCGTACCATCTGTTTTGGCTTAGCCGACCTAAAATAGTTTGCAGACGACAGTGTATCTTCTTACACGCACATAAAATCAGGAGTAATTTAAAGCTATACGAAACGGAATGTTACATGTATTTCGTTTAAACCTGATGATAATTTAACTGAAAGTAGTCTTTGCTACAAACTATGTAGCAGCGACTATACCAATGAGAACCAACCATGCTACTACTTCAAATGATTACATTTTAAGTTGCATATTTAGTTTTATTGAAAAAAAAATTGTCATTGGTTGTATTTTGTCCTATTTCGCTTACGTCTAAAAAGGCTGTCTGCTTGATATTTTTTAGAAGTTGCAAATATGAGTTTGAAATACTTTCAATATGGATAAGATAACCTACGATTCACTGATTTTGAAAGCGCTAAGGGAAACTGCAAATCACAGCACAATGAAACACGGTGAAAAACAGAGAAATGCAGTGATAAAGAGAAACAGTATACCCAAAAGCAAAGATATTAAATTTCATGGTGTGGCTATACGTCTGCCATCTTTGAGGCAAATTAAACGTAATTTTTTTGGGGAGAGGATAAAAGCTGTTGACATTAAAGACCATTAAAAGATATATTAATATAGAAAAGGAGTGTATTTATACATTTAAACTATTCACTTAGTATAGTACTGTAATACATGACAGTGGAGAATTGCAGAGGACTTTTTGACGAAGGTTATGCTTCCAGTACCTAAATAACGTAGAGCTTCATTTCACACGCACCCAAAATTATGTTAATAATCCTTTACAGAAAACTGGAAACGGTAATGGAAGAGAAACTGTCTGAAGAGCAATTTGGTTTTATTCGGATTATAGGAGGGAAATATACAATCGGAGTCTTGCGAATTTTAGGAGAAAGTTTGATTGAAAAGGGAAGGAAGTTAAACATGTGTTTTATAGCGCTGAAAAATGCCTTTGAGAACGTGAACTGCGGTAAGCTTCCATCTATGATGAGGGAAAAGAAAGTTGATTGGAAAACTAGAAGAATGATAACTTCCTTATACATAAATCAAAAAGCGTCATTGAAAGTTAAAGGTGAAAGTACAAAATCGTTGAAATTATGAAAAGGAGTAAAGTAAGTCTGTTCTCTGTCCCCTACACCTTCCAAACTATACTTATCAGATATGATTGTTCACTACCTACTTGAGGACAAGAGGGAAAAAGAAGAATGTGGTATTTGAGATTTGCAGACGACATGATCCTTCTAGCAAAAGATGAAAAGATTTGCAGGAGTTAGTGCATACCATTAAAAATCAAGGAAATAATTATGGAATGGAAATCATTGCAAAGGAAACAAAAGTAATGGCACTGAAAGGAAATTAAATAAGTAAAGATGTACTGAATCGAGTGGAATTAGCACAAGTTCAAAGCTTTAAATGTCTTGGAAGCAGAATATAAATTGACTGGAAAAGCATTACAGAAATTGAAACCAGAATAGCTAAGGCAAAAGAAGCATTTTATAGAAAAAGAAGAATTTTTTTGCAGCAATATGGACAAATATCTAAGGAACAGATTATTAAAACGTTTCGTATGGAATGTTCTTCTGTATGGTGCTGAAACTTGGACGTTGAAGACGGAAGACAGGGCAAGGCTGAAGGTTTTTGAGATGTGGACATGGCGGAGGATGGAAAGAGGAAGCCGGATGAAAAGACTGAGAAATGAGGAGGTACAGAGAAAAGTGGGGAACAAAGGCTATCACTAAATGTAATAATGAGTAGGAAAAGGAACTGGATTGCCATATATTAAGAAAAAAGGACGGACTCGTGATAACAGTGTTGAAGGCTATATGAAAGGTAAGAGAAGATGAGGGAGGAAGAGATTACAAATCTGGACGATTTAATAGGTGGCAGTACCTACAGAAAAACTAAGAGTGAAGCAATGGATCTTAGAAAATAGACGTGCTAATATAGCAGAAAACTGATGATGATGAACATCGTATGAGTATTATCTACCCATAGGTTGAAAATTCGCTTTCTGGTTGCTATACATAAGTTTTTACTGTATTTTTGCAAATTTTGTAGAAAATAGCTCGGTTTGCACTGGATAAAGGTGCCTCTCATTATTTGTTTTGTACATACCTGTATATTTACCTTTGTAGTGAGTTTAGTTTAGGGCTATATACCTAGTAGCACTCGTGATATGTGTTAGCTTATTATCTTTGAAGGAAACGTGTAGTTATTGTAAAGCTAATTACTTTCCTGCACAAATTTGAAAAGTAATTAAAATTGCAACTGATGAAGAGTCTTCCTCATAGCTGTCTTGTAGTAATAATTATATACTGTTTTGTCACTTCAGTCAGTACAGTTATAATCTGAACAACATTATGACATGTTTAATTTATATTTTGGTAAATGAGCTTTAGAGAAAAATACAAGACTTTCAACAAATGAAGTACATAACTTTCCAGTTTGACGAACCATAGACTGGCTACTTTCAGCTGTTTCACCATTGATCTCTATACTGCCTGAATGTTGAACCCTTTAGCTGTCTGAGCGTGTCAGCAATTGATGTTTATATTTAGTTACCTGTCAAATTAAAATATGTCTACAGCGAAATGTTACTGAAATACGTAAAGAAAATATGTCTCGATTCGGCTCTCATACTAACCTATAGCACAACGTATTTCCAAAAACCTCATAACAAAACTTAAATAAGGAATTCTTTGGAAAGAACAAACTTATAGAAATTTGTTTGCCAAATTACAACATCGTGGGCAATGCAAAACATATGAACATGTCAGCATAACGTAGTTCCATGCTAACGTTATACATCCAGTTATGGTAGAGACCACTGCGTTTGACTCATAGAATAGAAATATCTCTGGAGTGAGCATTGAATAGGGCAGAACAGATTTCGTGTTATTGCCGTGATCTCGGGACGACATAGGTTTTTCCGTAATATGGATGAATTAAACCCTTACTGCGGGATGACACTGTTTTTCATGAATGCCATTTTCCGGTGGCCGTGGATATTCCGTTGGATATTTAGTTGCGATTTGTCACACTTTAAAAACGCAGTTTACGAATTCAAGATTTATATCTTTGAAGTTTACCATTTGCATTTTCTGTAATTTTTGCATGTTGTACGATGTATGACTGTTGCTGCTACCCTATGCTGCTGAGTCACGGGTAGCAATTGGCATTCACTGGCGAGTGTAAATGCTAACTAGTTTTTCTTTCCAGTGCAACTGAAGTGATCCGCTGTCGACTGTGAAGTGTGCAAACTGAAAACTTCAACAGCATATCATTGAAGTCATAAAGAGAGTTGAAAGGAATGATAAATTTAAAATATCCATTGAGTGAATAAAGGCAGTTACGTTGTTGTTATAAAATGTTGGTAAACATATTGGACTAACTGTTGTGGCCATCAGTCCTTAACCTTAAAACTACTAAAACTAACTTAGACTAAGGAAAAAACACACACCCATGCCCGTGGGAGCACTCGAACCTCCAACGGGAACGGCTGCCCAGTCAGTAGTATGACGCCTTAGACCACGTGGCCATTCCGCGCATGACAAATGTGTTCTCCTGTTAAAGCCATTCCATATTTCTGAATTTCCTACCAAGTCGTTATTAGTAAAGAACTGCTGATATGCTTTAAAGCTGGTGATAGCCTGTGCTATTCAAAAGAGTAATATGTGCAGATCATCCAGTTCAAAATTCACCTGAATATTGCAGTACTGAAAACAATGTCCTTCTTATGAGTACACTACTGTTAGACATCTGCTATTAAATGTTCGGATTTGTCATGAACGTAGCCTATTCTCTATACCAGCCCCCTGTAATAAACTTTATTTGGAATTCAGAATTGTTATCTTCAACAATTCTCAACCTCACATTATTCAACACAACCAAAATCTCAGTGTACTTCAAAATGGCTTGATACTAAGTCAATGCCCTCTAAAGGGACTCGAAAAATACGGAATTTGTTGGACAGTTCTAATAATACAGCTTGATTATTCATTACTTTTTAAATATTTTTTGAGTATTTCCTTCATGTTTGGAACCTAGCTCGCAAATTAACTTACTGGTAGTATTCTTAAGTATATACTTTCGTGAAATATGTGTACATATTCTCGCTAATTAGCAGAATTAGTATTAAGGAAGAGAAAATTAAACAATGGGATAAAGTTACTACAGAATTATTTCTGTTTGCGCATATACCAGCGAATGCACTTCACCACTAGTATCATGAATACACAAATGGTACAAACGCAGCATAATGTTTGAACTTTCGGAAAGCAAAAGGCTAACTCACACTGGTCGACGCCACATCACGCCAGGTTGTACCTACCCTGACGTTAAATCACGACATTTTGCTTAGCCCTGCATCGATCAATGAAAGTGGGGTTATGAATTATCATCCGTGATTTAAAAAATCTGAGAATAGCCTCAAATTTAAGAAAATAATAACGACAATGTTTATTACTGACTAAATCAAAGATCGTAACGTTCTTGATCAGTTTTATGTGGTAGAGTTCTGAGAAGTAAAACGGCATTTCAGGATAGCGACGTAATTCGCTAGCGAAAATATACACCTATATACAAGCACATAAACCATGATTTTTTCCCTTATGTAACAAATATATGAAATTTCTATAACAGTATTTTTCATTTTCATTAGAGGTGAGCTTCTCACTTAAAATATGTACTGAGAATGGCTTCATCAATTAATGTACTTATAGAGAGTAAGCCTCTGCTCTGTTCAGCTAAATAACTATTCATTTTGAGATACATGGTTATAGGTTATTTGGAAACAAATCGCAGTGATAAACTGAATGTTGAGAAACACAAAAGTACCAAATGAACTAACCTAGTAGTACAGAACATGTCGAAACTAGATGATCTTCTGATTTTACCAGACGACGAACTGTTTAAGCTCTGTTACCGATAACCCTTGACACGACATGACGTGACGCCATGGTAAGTGTGAATTAACAAAAAGCGTCGTCCCTAGATCAGGTGTCAATCCCAGCTCAACGTTAACAACGTGAACAGAACGCAAGGCTCACTCCAGAGATATTTCAGCTCCATGCTTGATCACTGTTTAATTGGCCGCTGAGATTACTTTGGCTGCCACTAGAAGTGCTGTTGCTCGTGTCTTAATCACTGAATGAAATTTAAGCTTGTTGGCCACGAGAATATGAAGGCAATGGTTGGTGCTTCGATCATAGATAATAGTAGACAGGGCATGATATCACTTTCTTCCCACCAACATCTCTTATGTCTAAACCACAAACAGATACGTTTCATTACACTGATCACAAAATATTGTTACACAAGCTAGAACATTATGGAATAAGAGGAGTAACTCACAACTGGTTCACTCTTACTTTAATAGCACACAGCAGAATGTAATTCTCCGCACTGCTGCAAATGGCTATGATGTACAGTCACAAGGGGGCACAGTTAGGTGTGTGGTGCCCCAGGGGCCTGTTTTAGGACCGCTGCTGTTTCTTATTTATATAAATGATATGCCTTCGAGTATAACAGGTGACTCTAAAACATTTTTGTTTGCTGATGATACCAGCTTGGCAGTCAAGGAAGTCTTCTGTCATATTGACACAGCATCAACTAATGCTGTTCAAGAGAAAAGTTCATGTCTTGTAGAAAATAAATTGATGTCAAATCACAGTAAATTTCAGTTTTTGATATTCCTAATAATTAATTTAACAAAAGCTGAGTCTTTGATTAAACATAACGGGCATATGGTAAGAGAGTCTGAACAGTTCAAATTTTTAGGTGTTCAAGATCGTGGAAAACTCATGTTCAGTATTTTGTTCTAAAAACTAAATTCTGCTTTATTTTCCACTAGAACAGTACCTGAAATAAGTGATTTTTCAACACTAAAAGTAGTCTACTATGCTTACTTTCATTCTCTTACGACGTACGGCGCTATTGGTTTGGGGTAACTCAACTGATACAAAAAGGATATTTTTGTCTCAGAAACGGGCTATTCGGGCAAAATTTGGTGTAAGTTCGCGAACGTGGTGTCGACCTCTTTTCAGTAGTCTGCCAATTCTGACACTGGCATCACAATACGTATTTTCTTTAATACCGTTTGTTGCTACCAATATCAGCTTATTCCTAGAGTTAGCAACTTTCACACAGTGAATACCAGACAGAAATCGAATCTGCATTTGGATTACACCTCTTTGACTCTTGTGCAGAAAGGTGTGTAGTATTCTGCAGCATCCATTTTCAATAAGCTTCACTTTTGAATCTAAATCAAAGAGTTACCTCATGACTGAGTACTTTTAGTCTGTCGAAGAACTTTTGGAAACATTTAAAAAATGTAATTTCTTTTATTCGTTATTGATTCTCTTTCCTTAGGCTTAAGGTTGTCATATGCATAGGACTACTTTAAATTTTTATATTACCATTATTATGATAAAATCCATGTACTGACTTGTTCCATGACCATGGAGTCTTCTCCTTAATTAGGTCCTTCAAACAGAAAATATTATTATTATTATTATTATTATTATTATTATTACCACATGACTGTTGACAAAACATAGCTCGTGTGCAGCTGTGCTTATGATTACACATGACTTTTGTGAAATGAACTAATATTTAATTTCACGTACACTTATTATGAGTTTAACATTTCATTTCTTGAAAACTTCTTTGGTGTTATTTATATCCAGATAATGTTTGCCAACACTCATGTGGTTCTGTGTTGCTACCGCGCCATATGTATAGCTGATCCACTGTTTGTACGGCCTACCTGTATCTATGGTTGAAGGGCAGGTGGCGATCGGAAATAAGAGAATATCCTTGCGAGGTTATATACAATCTTTGGACTTAAATTGAAATATCGACTCTCAACAGCATGGAGATATAAGAAAGAGAGATGGCTCTACAAACTTTCGCTGTACCTTGTTTCGCCGTTATCTTTGATGAACCAGAACATTTTGTTCAGAAGAACTATGTTAACACACGACACGGTGGACAATGGGAACGTCTGTCTGTACCAGGTGCCAACTTACTTAATGCAACAAAGTTGTTTACGATTGCTTCTTATTCTTAATTTCTGTCATAGAATGACAATAACTGTTTTAAATATTAATTTCACAGTGCATAAGTGAATAACTTAGTGTTACTTAAGCAATTTTTAACTTTTTTCCGGCTCTTGAACTTGTATTTAATCCAGTACTACTATAATTTGGCCTCATTAATTTGATTATTTGTGTGTACATTCGAATAACCAAGAAGAGAAACAAGCTTCGCAAGTCTTTTAATTTCTATTTTACTGAATCTGTGTTGGTAGCTGATGAAGCTGGACCTACGAAAGCAATACATGCTTGCCTACTGGTAATACTTCTTGTTTGTTATGGTTTCAACTTTAAGTTCATTTGCAAAACATTTTTAGTGTTCATTTTTACAAAATACTTACAAAATACTTAACTACTCGTGGAATGAGGAAACAATCAAGGCATGTTCCTTTAATTGTGAATATCTACTCCTCTTACGAATGCCACGGGATTTCTTTCAACTATACACTACGATCATAACGTTTAGTAGAACTACAAACGATACAAGCTGTCATTTCTAAGAACTACGACTGTAAACAATCAGTGTTGGGAACTTAATCCTTTTTGCGCCACATCTTAGTTTTTCGAAATGAAAACAAAAGAAAGAAAAAAATACATTAAAGAAGCTAAATGTATTATTACTGGATCAAAGATGCATTCGATATCATAAAATGTTTGAAGCTGCCTTTCCGACTATCTGTTATTCATACAAGAACTGTAAAATTTAGTACCGAGAACAGTAGTATGTGCACACGTCAGAAATAAAAAACCAAAAGCAAGTGGCTTCGCAAGTGGCTTCGGCCAGTGGCCGAAAATAATGAATATAGACAAAAAATACGTACGGTATCCAAATGAATGATGAATGACGGCAGTGTGGTGTTGCTGGTGTGAAGTTTGTGCCCCCCCCTTTCTTTTTAATAGCAAAAATAAGAATGCTTCGGCGGAAATTATCCTATGAATATGAGCAGTAAAAGTGATACAAAGTACCACTGGGTGTCTATTTATGCTGCAGTGAAGTGGCCGAGCCTTCTAAGGCGTACTGCTGTGTGTGTATGGTGTCCTTAGGTTAGTTTCAATAGTTTGATGACTAAAGAAGTTAAATCCCACAGATTTACAAACATTTAAAAATTTTGGTGTCTACTTAAATTACTTATCTTTACATTGATCTTTCTCCCCCTCCCCCCACCCCCGACACCATATGCTATATTCGTCACTGCCAAAAGCAATAATAAACTGTAATCTACTAACGTTATAGGTAAACTAAGAAGGAAAGTACTCGGGCTCAGACAAACACAAATATACCAAAATCGTGTGAGAGATAACGTAGAGGTCCCTTATTACCCTAGCGATACTCTCGCATCTGCAAAACTCTGCAGTCACTAATGGCGTACCGGCAGATCAAGGTGCGGTGCGGCGTGGCAAACGCAGAAGCCTCTTAACGGACGACTGCAGAGTTTTGCAGATGCGGGAGTATCACTAGTGCAACAAGGGACATTTACATTATCTATCTTCTACATCTACATCTACAACCATACTCCGCAAGCCACCCGACGGTGTGTGGCGGAGGGTACCTTGAGTACCACTATTGATTTTCCCTCCTATTCCAGACCCGTATTGTTCGCGGAAAGAAGGATTGTCGGTATGCCTATGTGTGGGCTCTAATCTCTCTCTCATTTTATCCTCACGATCTCTTCGCGAGATATACGTAGGAGGGAGCAATATACTGCTAGACTCCTCAGTAAAGGTAAGTTCTCGAAACTTCCACAGAAGCCCGTACCGAGCGACAAAGCGTCTCTCCTGCAGAGTCTTCCACTGGAGTTTAGCGATGATCTCCGTAACGCTTTCACGATTACCAAATGATCCTGTAACGAAGCGTGCTGCTCTCCGTTGGATCTTCTCCACTTCCTCTATCAATCAAATGTTCAAATGTTTGTAAAGCTTATGGGACTTAACTACGGGGTCATCAGTCCCTAAACTTACAAACTACTTAAGAACTAGCTAACGATTCTATATAGCTGCTCACAAGAGGCCATTTGACTAATGTCTGAAAAACGTCTTAAATAATTCATTATATCGTCTTATGCTCATGACACTCTCCTTTCCCTCGTGATGTGCACTCTCTTCTGAAGAAAAGGGAAATTCGTTTGTTTTTAGAGATGATTCAGAACTCAAATGCGAATGAAAAAGCTGTTCCCTAGATTGCAAGAGAACGATTGTTGCGACAGTTAGTACCGTGTGATAACATTTGAATAAGGGAATGTAGATACAAAAGGCAGACTTACGAACTAAGCTTACAAACTACTTATGAACTAGCTAAGACTAAGGACGGCACAAATATCCATGCCCGAGGGGGGATTCGAACCCCCGACCGTAGTGGCCGTGCAGACCGTGACTGACGAGCCTCAGTCCCCTCGGCCACCGCGGCCGGCCCTCTATCAATCCCACCTGGTACGGATCCCACACCGGTGAGCAGTATTTTGGTGTATTTCTTTTTGTTCGAGCCTAAGTACTTTCCTTGTATGATGACGCACGTTGGCTTCAATTTTGCGCCGTCATATTTATTCTCTTTTGTACCTCCATGCTGAAAAGTCACCTTGTTATGGCCCTTTGTAAAGCGAACTCAATAAAAACTGAATATATTGTAGCTCAGTAGATCAGACGTTATGAGAATCGATACAACGATAAATTGCCTTTTTTTTCCCTTAACTTATCTTTCGACTAACTTTGTTGCATGGGAGTGAAAGTTGGGTGGATACAGGTTACCTTATTCATCAGATAGAGGTTACAGATATGAAATTAGCAAGAATGATTGCAATTACCAGTAGATGGGAACAATGGCAGGAGGGTGTCCATAATGAGGAAATCAAAGAAAAACTGGGAATGAACACCATAGATGAAGCAGTTAGAGCGAACAGACTGAGACGCATGGGAGAAGCAAGGTTACCTAAGAGACACTTGAGCTCGTCAGTGGAGGGTAAGAGGAGTCGAGGTAGATCCAGAAGAAAGTACTTAGATTTGGTGCAGAATGATTTTGCAGTAAAAGGCATAACATTAGACCAGGCTTCAATGTTAGCATTGAATAGGGGATCATGGAGGAATTTTATTAGAGGCTCTATGCTCCAGACTGAACGCTGAAAGGCATAATCAGTCTCTAATGTTGGGAGGATGATGATGATGAAGATATTTATCCTCTTTTGTACCTCCATGCTGAAAATAGTCACCTTTTTGTGGCTCTTTGTAAAGCGAACTCAATAAAAACTGAATATATTTTAGCTCAGTAGATCAGACGTTAGGAGAATCGATACAACGATAAATTGTCATTTTTTTTTTTCCTTAACTTATGCATAGGTCCACAAGTGTTCACGAGCAGTGTGACGAGGAGTTCACAGATCAATGCATTTAGCTGCGGGCAGTATTTCGAAACAAAGTAAGAGGCTACGCTGGTGAGAACAGCGGCTCCAGTACAGAGCGTCAATAACGCCAGCGGAACCGTCGGCGGCGCGGCGGTCCGTCATTTCGGGCGACCGTTCTTTTGACGCTAGGTGTTGCGGCGGCATTACGCCGAGTACGCCTGAAAATATAAGACGTCCCGGCTCTTGGAACACTTACCCCGCCGTACGTCCCCGACCACAGCGCCTCACCCCACTTTTGCCTGCGGGAGGGCGAGAGCGCACACAACGCAAAGCGATGCGGAGCAGGTAGGCAGCGCGCGCGAGAAAGAAGGCAAAAGAGCGAGCAGAAAGACGGCCCCAGGCTGCGTTGGTGGCATGGGGGGGGATGGAGGGAGAGGGAGGGGAGGGCAGGGGTGTCTGTGCCGATAGCAGCGGGGCTGTCAGCTCCAGCGAGCTCGCGTGCGTCTGCGTGCGTGTGTGGTCGTGTGCGTAGGCGGCCTGCAGCCGCCGCCGCCGCCGCCGCCGCCGACGTCGGGATTCGATAACAATTAATGCAACAGCGAGGCAGCCCCTCAGCTGCCGGCGGATAAGCCGACGCTACGCCCCGCCCAGAAACAACCTTCCTCTCTCTCTCTCTCTCTCCGCCCCAGCCCTCTTCTTCCCCCCCCCCCCCCCCAAAAAAAATCCTTTTTTTCTATCTTGACTTTTTTATTCCTCCGTATATATTTGTTATAGCGTCAGTATTTATTGGGAAAACCTCTGTATGAAAAGCCCCGCGTACATATATCCATATATCGCTTCGATTCCGAATCCTTTGAGAGATATTTACTATCTGTATCTTTGTGTGCCGGCGGCGGTGCTTTTTATAGTGGAAAAAAAGGAACCGAACTCTGGGTTTTTTTTCTCTCTCTCCTTTTTTTTTTTTTTTTTTTTTTCCTTGTCTGCCCCGTAGCTACTGTGCGGCTGGCACTTCGGTGGAGTTCCCCAGCAGTAAGAACTAAGTGACGTTTGCGGCCACACAGCCCGAAATACTCCGTTAATTTAGTGGGATCCGAAAGCATACGCGTAAACATTTATAAAGGCTACCGATACCCTTTCAGTTTCACGGATTTCGTTTCCGAATCAGCCGTGTACACTCGACCAAAGGATTGTATTTAATTTACAATATACTTTAATGCCCTATCGTTTACTGCGGAGCGTCATCTATTGAAGAAATTTCTAGCAATAGCCTGACGTGATTTTTGATTTCCAATATACGAATGCTACACTTCACGGAGATTTGTACCGATAAGATTATCGCGGATACATAGTGTTTTACAATACGCAAGTTTGAGGCCGACTTGTCTTTTCCCATTGTCAAGTAGAGCCGTATACTCCCTTTTTTTTTTTATTTTTTTTCTGACTCCAATGAATGGATTGGCAAAAAAATGTGCAAATGTCTGTAAATCTATCGGACCAAACTGCGTGATCATCAGTCCGTAGCTTACAAACTACTTAAACCTAGGTAAACTAAGCTACGGACAATGTTTGTATAGTCTATGGGACTTAACTACGGGGTCATGAGTCGCTAAACTTACAAATTACTTATGAACTACTTACGAACTAGGACGGCACAAATATCCATGCCCGAGGGGGTTTCGAACCCCCGACCGTAGTGGCCGTGCAGACCGTGACTGGAGCGCCTCAGTCTCCTCGGCCACTGCGGACGGCAAGCTACAGACAAACACACACACACCCATGCCCCAGGGAGGACTTGAACCTCCACGGCGAGCAACCGCGCGCTCCGCAGCGAGACGCTTTAGACCGCTCGGCTATTCCATCGCGGCTTTGGATTGGCCTATTAGAGATTCGACCCCATTAAGAGTCGCGGTTCCATTCAGTCAGTTATCAGATAAAATGACAGTGGGGATCCAAAAAAAATGTTCAAATGTTTGTTAAGCTTATGGGACTTAACTACGGGGTCATCAGTCCCTAAACTTACAAACTACTTATGAACTACTTACGAACTAGGACGGCACAAATATCCATGCCCGAGGGGGGATTCGAACCCCCGACCGTAGTGGCCGTGCAGACCGTGACTGGAGCGCCTCAGTCACCTCGGCCACCGCGGCCGGCAGTGTGGGGATCCCGAATTGGTATTAAATGGGAGAGGCATACCATTTCCCGCATATGCCATAAACCATCCCAATTGCGTAGTCTGAACTGAGGGATTGGAACCGTATTTATTTATATTACATTGTTCTTCCCTGGTAACGTTACCCAACCAAAGTATAAGGATCGGTATAGCGTGATGACAGTGCCGTACTACCAAAACTGCTCACCCGAGTTACATAAGTAATCGCAGAGATCAGCTGGACCGAACTGGAACAGACGAGGCTCTACTTGCTGGAACCGCCTGAAGATCACGGTGTCACTTGCGCAGCAAAGTATGCTCGCTGCTGCTGTTTTTATAAGGTCGCGCTCCTTTCTCTGACGTCACTCTGCTCGCTTCAGCGCTATAATGATAATGTTTCCATTGTGCGTAAGCCGATGAATGGGTCACACGCTGTGCTCACAGCCAAACCTGTCAGACAGTCAGATCGATACGAAGCGTTGTACATAGATAGAGTATCGACCAAAACTCCTATATAATGTGCAGTATGCTGTCGTCCAGAAGAACATGAATAATAAATAACATCTGGCCTACGGAGTGAAGCATTACGGCGAGAGCATACAGGCTTGCTCCTATGGGCAAGTTGATAGAGCATTACTTTGTTATACCGAAGACACTGCGTTCAAGCCATGTTCATAAGCAATTTTTTTTAACTGCATTGTGTTGATAGTTGTTATATGGGGCAACGTGTTCCTGGCCTGTAAAAGGACTGCTCGGATTTTATAGTAGTATGACATCAGCAGTTTGTTTCTGTCTCGTTTATTTGAAAGTAGCAAACCTTTAGCGTTTATTCGTAGTTTCACCAATACACAAACACAATCGGAACATAAGAATAAAGAAACAACAGCGTCACAAGTGCAGCAGTATTAATAATAGGAACAGTAATTACAGTATCAAGAATAATCCTAACAATGAAAATAATATGCATAATTAAAGTAATATTACTAGTAACGATGAAAATAACAAGTACATAAAGTTCAGACATGAACACTGACGTCACCATAGACACACAGTGCCGTTCATTTAGTAACGAAGGTTTCACAGTTGTGGTTCTGTACAACGAAGTGTGTGAAGGAAATTACTTTCGTGCACCAAGCACATTTGATGAATACCACACTTGAGCAATGCAGGATGGAAGCTTGAGTTGGAAACAGAACCGTGTCGATGTTTCAAAGGTTGTGAGAGTTTAGCCAGTGATGATGAGAATTATACATACGTGAACACAAGTGACTGTATGTGAGCGACTGCAGCTTAAGAATATTATTCTGTTGATAAAGGCTAATCTTTCCTTTAGAATCCCGAGCAGCATTAGAGGTATTCTAAAAAAAAATGAAGATCAAGCGATTGTCACTTGGAGGTTGTGTTTGGTAGAATTATGTGTGTTGTTATTTTATCCTCTGGTAGGTTATGTAGATGCAAATGAATTTTCAAAGTATACAGAAGAAAAACTGCACATCACCTGGGCGTTAAACCAGGGACCTTGAAACGACGAATGCACGCTCTATCGACTTCTCCACGGAGCTACGACACGGCGCATTCTCACTTAAATGCTTCTCCTGTACTCCATAGGACAGGTGTTACGTATTACTTCAGTTCACCCACGTTCCCCTGAACACCAGCACATCGCACGAATTATATCGAAGTTTTCGTTGATACGCTATTGATACACAACGTTTGGTACCAATCTGTATGACATCTGACAATTTGGGTGTCAGCGGCAGGCTACCGTCTTTATTGATTCTTTTGAGAAGCTGTCCGAGAAACTACTTGTCCTTATAATAAAAGGAGTTTTGGTGAAGGGACTTCGGTGTTCGTTTTCTATTGCCGCTGAATTCTTTGGAACGTGTGCAGAAGCACCTCTCGTCTTCCATGCAGCACTGTTCAATTGTTCGCACAGTTGCCCGACATAAAACTGTTCACATCCACACAACATCTTACTCACCCTGGCTTTGTGAGGCCTACATCGTCTTTCACACTGGCAACAACTATCAGGCTGAAGAAGAGTTTCATAGGCTATAGTCTGGTGGATCTTACGCATGTCTATTACCTCATTAACCTGCATAGTGAATCAACACCACTTCGGGTGCAGTGCTATACGTGATGATTTCTGGCTTAGTAAAATCAAAGACAGCTTTCAAATGTTATGAAGTCATACTGTACATACAAATGATATATTTTTTGTTAGAAGGGAATGTACTAACTGATAGCTACGTAACAAATTGTCTATTGTGACGGCCCTGCCTGCCCCATACTAATCAGTGATCAAATTCTTGGTTACAAGGGGATCACTGTTTTATCACTCACATCCTCAATTTTCATCCCATGTTGTCCTGTATTTGATTTCACTGTCTTTATATAAATACGCTAACACGAAAATTGTGGTCTAGATTACTAATTTATTCGTATAAGAAGGCCAATGAAAGTTACATAATTGGAAAGATTGTTTGTCGTTGATTTCACGAATATAAATATTATGTGTGCATTTAGCCATTAAAAGTGGTAAAAGGAAGTAGAAATTTTCCTATCTACAGCATGGATCAAGTTCTACATTCTCCACCAATCAGCTCACTGATTGGCTATTCGTCTCGACCAAAGACGCTGTAATGCAGCGCACCTGCAGTATTAAAATAACGTATTAAAATAAGTGAATATCGAAACATGGAGTACTCCCAACTCACTTTCTTGTGCCGTTCAGCTGCTTCATTTTTGCAGTGATTAAGAGTGGTTAAAGGAAATGGATGTTTTCATATGAATGCCGATATAAAATACGATGCGCCGGGAGAGGCATCTAGCGGTGCTCGGGTGGAACTACGAAGTCGAGAATGCCGATATAAATGATGATGCGCCGGGAGAGCCATGTAGCAGTGCACTGGTGGAACTACGAAGTCGGCATGTTGTCAGCTCTGGAATTCTAAATATCACAGTACCGAAATAATATTATTTCTTGGCGTTGTATAAATATACGAACACCGAAATGGTATATAAATCTTACTGTATTTTTTTCTTAAAAACAGAAATTGTAAATCAAATATGTGAAGAAATGACAAGTGTCTACATTTACAAGTTCCAAAACTATGTTGACACCATACAACACATTGCTGAGGTGACATTATCTGGAATATCCAACCAAGTATGTGTAACATAGACTAATTCATCATACATAGCCCAATGTGTTAATTAAGATCTAAATGTCTCATGTAACACTAAAGAGTTAATAAGGAGGTTTTCATGAAATGCTTATATCCTCAGAAACATTCATTAATTATTGAAGCAATTAGCACATTTAGGAGGGTGTGCAGTTATAGTGCTATAGTATAGACATAATATAAATGGCCAGACTAGCACAAACAATTTAATTTCTTCTTTAAGAAGGAGATCATTGCTTCTGCAGATCAATTCAACTTAATGCTTGATGATTGCAGGAAACATTGACATATATATTTGTCCATTAGCAATAGACTTCTGGACTTTTTGAGACTGACTTGCTACCTATCTACAATGCTCAACAATCAGTTACCAGATAGGATCTTTGAAATTATTTAGGAATTAAATGATGTCCTTTTAATGGTATGATTCCATGTAGACAACAAAAATTATGTAGGATGACTGTAGCTGAAATTGTATTTTTAAAATAGAGGCTGCTACACAAATCAAATGTGTAAATATGTATTGTGCATTGCCTGTGAAAACAATAATCAACTCTCCTACATATTCTAATATGCATATATGTATTATAATGTCATGATATAACATGTTTTATAGATTAGATTAGGACCGAATGTTCAAATGTTTGTAAAGCTTATGGGACTTAATTGTGGGGTCATCAGTCCCAAAACTTACAAACTACTAATGAACTAACTTATAATAAAGACAGCACAAACATCCACGCCCGATGGAGGATTCGAACTTCTAATATGGGATGCCACATGATCCACAATGTGGCTCTCCAGACCACTCGTCTACACCCACATGGCTAGATTAACAACCAAAATAGTAAAGCATTCCTAATGAAGGTCGATATAAAGATTGAATCGTTGGAAACCTCACACAGTCCATACTCTATTACCCATTGTACATGTTTTCCATTGTTTCTCTGCAGCATTATTACTACCTACTGCTTCTTAAATGTCACCAAGATAGACTACTTGTCTTCAGGAACTACAGTATCATTAAAAAATGATGATAATGAAAATAAACTGGTAAACACTAAATCCTTCAGATATTTGAATACTGTGTTTAACAAACATGTTATTATCACATTTAATCCATTAAAATCTATATGTAAGGACTATTCAGGTTGCTATAACGTATAAAACATGCTGTTGTTTTGAATTCAACTGAACAAAGATTTTTAGGTTCATATACAGAAATAAGATGCCAATAAAACTAAATAATTAACTAAAATCAGACATTATGAAGCCCTCACTTACCAATAGAATTGTTTTAACTACTTATTCCAAGCATCACAAAATTGTTCACAATGAACAAAGGAAACTTGTGTGCGCTACAAAAGCAACAAACCGAAATTTTAAAAGTTTTTGTTTATTTTGGCACATTATAAATGTCTGAGAATAAAGTGGAAACACTATAATGGATTAGGGACAGAGATAGCTACAACATGAATAATGCTTGTTCTGAATGTGTTCTTCACGTTTTGCCTGCTTAACAGACTTGTATGCAGATAATCTTAGCAGTACAAGTTGAGTTCGTTTCTAAAGGCAGTATAGGCCTGACCGTGATGTGGCATCTTGCTAAATGATCAATATCATGAGGAGATAGTAAGAACCATTCTTCTCACAGAAGTACTTACAAGGGTTGGAGAGTGCTTGATGGCTGCTGACGTGATGAAAACCTAGTGCATTTTAGACAGGCTCCATGGAATTAAAAATTTGGGATATCAAGCAGGTCACACTATACATGCAATATCTTCCATTTCCAAGTAATATCATTGACCATGCCTTATGATGGCGAGCACTATCGTTCATCAGTATGAAGTCTTGGCATCCAGTACCTGGCAACATGTGGTCCCAAGATAAGCCTGAAGGTGATTATTTCGTACCTATATAATGTTCCAACATAATACCATCCCACAACATTTTTCATGTCTGCTACAGATGTGAATCTATCGACAAATGGGACTCACCTGTAAAAGAACACTGGCCTACTGTTCAGCCTTCCAGGTGGCATGTTGACATCTGCACAAGGGACGCTACCCTTTGTGAAGATGCGTCATGAGTACACATACAACAAGTCTCTGACAATGAAAGCCACTCTGACGAAGCTGTCTACACACTGCTTTCATACAACTATTACAGTGGACGCTGCGAGGTCTGTCACCTACTGTTTTGCAGTACTATAGCAGTACCGATGTACCTTTACAACTCAATGCGGTCATCTGATTTCAAAAATGGTCGCCTTTGCACTGGTCCTCATGATACAGTTTCGGTCTCTAGAACCTATAACTTTTTGCAAGAAATAGCAAAACGATTCAAGTTAAGCTTTGAGACCCTTCTGATTCCATTCGTCCGAGTGACCTCCTACTCACGAGTGCTGTATGTAAGAGCACCATCTGTTTGAAGAAAGTGATAGTGGACGAGGGACTCCCCAACAGACACTACTCCATTTCGTAAGTGCCCTGACATCATCGTTTCTATGTTGGTATGCTGACTAGAATGCCCTTTTCCTGCAGAACAAGATTTCAAACGACAATGAAAGTACGTTCCATTTCATTAATGATAAGCTTGCACATACAAACGTTATTTAGAAAGTATTCTCTTATCACAAACTGGTAAATGGAATGAGAAATGCATAGGTAAATATGTTTTATTTTACTTTTTTAGATGTTGGCATACTTCCTTTCTCTCATCCCTCCTTTCCTGGTAGATATGGAATGAATAAACATGTATGAAAATGTAGATAGCAGACGACTAACCAAAGTCAGCAGATGGAGGTGTGCAAAGATAGCTTGGGTGATGAGGCCAAGCAGAGAGGCTAAGAGGTGGTACGATAGTATTGATAGTTCACGAGGGTGCAGTCAGCCAATAGAGAAGCTAGAGGCGCTTTTGTGTGAGCTGGTTTGTGAAAGCCGCGGACGGTTGGAAAAAAGCTTCACTTCGCTGCCAGGACCCGGTACGTGCAGTCGTTTCTACAGCAATCTACATGTTGGTAAGATGCTGCAGCCGCAGAAAGTTAAGAATCAATCGTGTGAACGCGTCTCTTATAACCATGATTAAAGGGGAATGTTACTTGGTAACGCAATTGTCGTTTTTTTGTTATTAATTAGTGGGAAGGTCTTTTGTGTAATGCAAGCTCTCGGCGTCACACGAGTATGTGGCAGTATAAATGGGAAACATGGGTTTCTATTGAAAATTGAGCTGTATGCAACGGAATTAACCAAACTAAAATGTGGGGAAGTTCAGTCAGATGATAAGTAATTAATACGTTCACATATTTAGGAAGGTTTCTTTGTGATCACGTTGGAATCAACTGACCATGACACATGGCCATTATGCTCATGTTAGTTGGTTTTCTGAGAATAAATCAAAGGTTTCAATGTTTATCGGCTGCCTTTTGCACTGTTCAGTTTTATGGAATACTTATCGCTAAGAATTAGTTGAAATTATCAGTAGTTTTCATTGTCTTTTAGGCACTTGTAATTTGGCCATTTGCTATAAAGGAATGTTATTTTATGAAGGCCAATAACGCACTGAAAAAGTTGAGAAAGAGATTTAATGTAATTTTGAAATGTGTTTCATGTTATAGGTAGATTTTTGTGCGAGAATTGTGTGGAAGGAATGACTCTAAAACAAGGTAGCTTGATTTTATTTATTTTAAAATTGTAGTCATTTGTGCAACTTTTTATTCAATCATATTTTGTATGTTTGTGATAGTGCAATGACACATTGTTTGAACTCATACCATGTTAGTGGTTTTCTTGGACTCTTAGTGTAGTTAAATAAAATAATGCATTGAAAGCTATGTGGTCTGAAAGTGAGTAAAATAATTAACTGCCATTTCCCACCATCCATAGTATCATAGTGTTATGAGACCGATTGTAAATTGATAATGCAGTACTGATGTGTGAACTGTAGATTGTTAAATAAAATCATAGGAATAAGTTACTCAATGCAATTCTTGTCGTTAGTTAAAAATGAGAAGACCCTCTATCATTTAAAAGTAATATAACAAGAGCAAGAGAGCTGGCATTAGCAAACGTTCTCCCCTTCACTCGGTTTTTGAACGTAAATTGTGGTACCACACAAGGGAGCATTGCACATTACACACACAAATAATTTGAAGAGTTTTGTTGGGAAGTTTTCGGTCATAAATACTAGATTTTATAATTCAGTCCCTACTATGGTACAACCATGACCACAAACGAGATATTGAGATTCTTAATAAATGATAAAGGATGCCGGTAGAAAGTGAACAATTTTAATCAGCATAAGTGAAAGGGAGCTTGCAGATTGTACAGACAACTGTTGACAGTTAATATGATTATGAGTTCAAATTCATTATCAGAACATATATTGAGATTATGTAAATATAGATATAGTAAAGGAAGGACTAACTGATTGTATTGCAGAATATGATTGTTTTTAGTGTTATTTTTTCCTCTATTGATTTCTATTCACCATGATCAACATATTATAGACTTGCCATTAAATCCAGCCTTTTTAATTTTACAGATTGCAGCAGCAGTTTACTGTCATCAGTACCAACTGGCTTCTGACCAGGTTTATGAGCTAAAAGCAAGGTGTTGCTGCAAGAATTAATTGACACAAAAGCACTTTATGTCTATCATAATAACACACATTAGTAGCACACGTTTCTCTGATGTAAAAGTTTGAGCCAGAATATTTTGTAATGTTTGTGGACTTTACTACTTTTGTAGTATTAGTGTAGCAAAATGACAATACAGTGTACTAGTTCTAGATAAGCAGTTTCTTCTGTTCTGAATAATCAAAATGTAAACATATTAAATATTGAAAAAGTAGTTTGTAATCAGATAAAATTATTAATTAAGGCTGTGTTCTGCCAGCTTATAAGAAGTGATTTGCAAATAATAAATATCAATGACTTGGAATAAAAATTATAATTTTACATACTGCTTTAAACAAATTATTTGCTGTAGTATTTGAAATAATTTAAGAGTATGGGAGGGTTAATATATATTTTTTTATCATTGAAAGAATATTGTTTTATTTAATTGGAAGATTTTTAAGTTACAGTGTCTTTAGAATGATTTTTCGCCTAATAAGAATTATCTTGTAATCAGTAGAGAAAAGTCATAACAAACCCATACAAATTCATTTGATTTGAATTGACGGCATCTTCAGTTGTTAAGTGATTTTTGTGGTGATGCTATTTATGGTGTAATTTAATAATTTCAGTTTCTAATGAACACATTATTCATGGGACAGTAAATTGGAGAGTTCTGTCCTTCCATTTAGCAACTATGTAGTTGATTATTGAAAATTTTGCATATATTCTGACTTTCATTCTGCTGATCCACAGACATTACGAAAATGGGGTGGCTAGTGTGCTGCAATTATACAGTTAGCTGCACCACAAGGTTCAACCATAGTAGAGGGGTATCTCTGGAGAGAGCAGCCATATTTGTAGTTGCTGAAGATGGGCCACGCCATTACCAATAGTTGTAAGTGTACTGAAAGGAAGATAGGGTTGAAGACCTTGTAACATTAGTTAATTTGGCATTGCTACACATTGCAATCAGCTGAAAGCAAGAGGCAACTATAGTCACTTTGCCCATTGATATGCATCTCTACTGTAGGAATATGTGATGAGGAAGTCCTCTTGAGTGCAATATTCCTGAGATAAAATAGATCCTCATAAAGTTCTCCAAGTGGAGACTCCTAGGATAATGTCATCAAAAGGAGAAAAAAAATTCATTCTGTGTATCAGGGTGCGGAATCCTATACCCTTCAATCAGATAGGTAGGTTAGCAAATTTAAGAAGGGAATTAAATAGATAGATGTCAGGTATAGTGGAGGTTATGAAGTTCAGAGGAATGTGAACAGACTTCTTGTCAGGTGACTACATGGTTATGAATAGAAAATTACTTGGTTCTAATGTAAGAGTAGGTCCTTGATGAATAAGAAAATAGAAATGGAGGTAAATTACAAAGCAAATACTTGCCATCAGTTTTTACACCGACCAGCTCTGCCAATGATGTTAGAAAAAAATTATTCAGACTGTTAATGGATTGGAAAACTTCATTGTAATTTTAGAATGGAATTCAGTAGTATGAAAAGGAAGAGAACGAAAATTAGTAATCTAAATGGAGTGGGGAAAAGGAATAACAGAGATCCCTACTAAAATTTCGTACAGAACATAAATTAATCAACTCTTTATTTAAGAATCATGAATGAATATTCCATATTTAGAACCTAACAGAAAACATTGGAAGAGTTAGGCTGATTTTATAATAGTACATCATTCATTGCAGAACAAGATGTGAACTATAAGACATATCCAGGGGCAGATAGAAACTCCCAGTATCTCTTATTACCTATGAACTGTAGATTAAAAATGAAGAAACTGCAGAAAGGTAGGAAAATAAGCAAATGGGGACAACAAATTGTATGACCTTGAGGTTCTAGAGAGTTTCTGAAAGAACTTTAGCAATGATTGACAAAAAGAGAGAAATAAATCTGTAGAAGACGAATTTGGGAGATGGAATAGTGAAGGGTAGAGAGGACTGAACAAGTAGAAAGAAAAAACCTGAAACAAATTCTTGGTCTTTACAAGTGCCATTGAATTTAACTGAAGAATGTAGAAAATATTAAAATGCAGTAAATGCTGCAAGTAAAATGGAGGATGGACGACTAAAACATGAACTGAGCCAAAGTAGCTAAAGAACTAATGAATATCTGTATAACAGGACAGATACTGTGTACAGGAAAATAAAAGAGATGTTAGTAGTAAAAAAAGAAACCTCTATGAATATCAAGACCTTATTATTGGATGTGGATTTGAGCAGCCATCATCCACAACAGAATTTTGTGGCATAACTTGAAAAAAGAAGGTATTGATTCATAGAACAATTTCTGAGACATGAAGTAATAGTCAATATAGTATTACAGTTAAGTGTTGTGGGCAAAAATCGCACATAGACATCAGGATAAGAGTGTGTTAATCTAGTTCAGATGCATGTGGTCGGCCATTATTATTTGGAGAAGAGGAGTCTTCCACATGATAGAGTAGCATAGAAAGCTGCATCAAACAGTGTTCACACTGATAACCACAACAAATTTCTAAAATACTGTAATATATCTCTCCTTAACTTATATTGTGCCAACAATAGCACAAATTTATTAGAAGTAAAATGCAGATAGTAATACAGCAATTACATATTTGTTAAAAACATGAAAATGAAACACTTTTTGCCAAGAAAAATTATAAAAACTTAGCATAAGCAATGTACCAAAAGCCTTACAGATTTTATTATGTAATTGTCTGCTTTTTAAAATATGACCCAGTGAAGACTAAAAGAATCATGTAACAAATTAATGGGAAACACATTAAATTATACTCTCCATCGTTTGTACTTGTCCATGCAAGCGAGTAAATGGCAAGTAACAAGGAAAATGCAAAGGAAAAAGGTATGTGTGACTTCTCTCCCGGTAAATACAAAAGATGAACTGAAATTAATAAAATTCTGTTTACGTATCTCAACTAAATATATGAAATATAAAATGAATATGTTTATTATGAATTACTATATGTCTTTTTCCAAAGCTGTTTCACAGAGGACGTTTGCACTGTAGTTCCTTTTCTAGATTTCCATACAGATTACAAACTGGCAGATATCGAAATAATTGACAGAGGGATAGAAAAACAATTAAAAGAGGAAAGGCTACAGGACCTGATGGGATTCCAGTTTGGTTTTACACGGAGTACGCAAAGGAACTTGCCTCCCTTCTTGCAGTAGTGTACCAAAGGTCTGTAGAAGCGTTCCAAAAGATTGGAAAATGGCGAAGGTCATCCCCAATTTTCAAGAAGGAAAATCGAAGGGACGTGCAGAACTACAGACCTATATCTCTAAGGTCGGTTAGATGTAGAATTTTGGAACATGTATTATGTTCGAGTACGATTTTCTGGAGACTACAAATTTGCTTTGCAGGAATCAACATGAGTTTCGAAAAAGACGATTGTGTGAAACCCAAATCGCACTATACGATCACGAGACTCAGAGGGCCATAGACACGGATTCTCAGGTAGATGCCTTGTCTCTTGTTTTCAGCAAGGCATTTGATACAGTTCCCCACAGTCGTTTATTGAACAAAGTAAGAGCATATGGTCTATCAGATGAAATAAGAGTGATGTCAGGTGTGCCACAGGGTTTTGTCATGGGTCCGTTGCTACTCACAATATATATAAATGACCTTGTGGATGACATCAGAAGTTCACTGAGGTTTTTTTGCGAATGATGCTGTAGTATATAGAGAGGTTGTAACAATGGAAAATTTATTGAAATGCAGAAGGATCTGCATAGAATTGACGCATGGTGCAGAGACTGGCAATTGAATCTCAATGTAGACAAGTGTAATGGGCTGCAAAAACATAGGAAGAAAGATCCTTTATCATTTAGTAACACTATAGCAGATCAGAAACTGGAGGAAGTTACTTCCATAATTTATCTGGGAGTAGGCATTAGGAGTGTTTTAAAATGGAACGACCATATAAAATCAGTCGTCGGTAAAGCTGATGCCAGACTTAGATTCATTGGATAAATCCTGAGGAAATGCAGTCCGAAAACAAAGGAAGTAGGTTGCAATACAATGGTTCCCCCACTGCTTGAATACTGCTCACCGGTGTGGGATCCGTACATGGTGGGGTTGATAGAGGAAGTAGAGAAAATCCAACGGAGAGCAGCACACTTCATTACAGGATCATTTGGTAATTGCGAAAGCGTTATGGAGATGATCGATAAACTCCAGTGGAAGACTTTGCAGGACGGATACTCTGTCGCTTGGTATGGGCTTTTGTCGAAGTTTCGAGAATATACCTTTACCAAGGAGTCTAGCATTATATAGCTCCCTCCTACGTATATCTCGCGAAGAGATCATGAAGATAAAATCAGAGAGATTAGAGCCGACACAGAGGCATACCGACAATCTTTCTTTCCGCGAACATTACAAAACTGGAATAGGAGGGAGAACCAATAGTGATACTCAATTTATACTCCGCCATACATTGTTGGGTGGCTTGTGGAGTGTGGGTGTAGATGTAGATTTAGATTATAATTATATAAAATTCGCAACAATATCTTTGACAGGTGCAATATTGCAGAGATTTGAGATTTAAAAAATACATTTGTCATTCATTGTCATAATACCATCATATATTACTACAAAATTTGTTAGAATTCAGCCTGAATTAGTCTTCGTATTTTTCATTAGGAATTATCTTGCTTCGACATCTGTAGCAAATGAATTATATGAGAAATAAATATATATTGTATGGTTTTATTGACCTTATGTAACTTTGACATGTCTATACATATGTGCATAACAGTATTTGTAATGAATGTCAAGTAATCTTTTTGCTACAATATTTTATATATAAGTCTATACATACAAATTGACATTTGAAAATCATTCATTGGCTTCAAAATGTATGACATCAATCTAAAAGTAGTAACTGAGTAATGTTTTATAACAACTCTTATTATTTATTTTGTACCATTGTTCATCTTAATGATCTACATAATCAGAATGCTTAGATTTTGAAATATCTATATTTTTAACCTTTATTTCTGATGAATCAATGTTACGTCTTCCAAAAGCTAGGCACTGACTATATTGTTTCAGCTATATGCTGTTGTGAATCATGTTTTTACAATACATTTTTGCTTTAATCAATGAATGCTCTGGGGGAAATGCTAATTACTCCTTAATGCACCATTAAGACATTTGTAAAAAAATGTATGTGAATGTTGATAACAATACAGCATTGAATTGATATACTTCTGTTCTCTTAAGAGCTAACAATGATCATCAGTATGTTTCAGGTGTAAACAACACAAGTACGATTAAGCTTCTGCTTTCGTCTATAAATGAAAAATAAAACAGAAATTAGCCTGTATGATCTAAGGCGCATTACTGCAGAGTGTGCAATTGCTCTCTATTCGAGGTTCAAGTCTTTCCTCAAGCAATTGTGTGTGTGTGTGGGTTTGTCTGTGTGTTTTGTCCTTAGCAAACGTTTAATTAAGTAGTTTGTTAGTCTGGGGATTGATGAGCACTGCAGTTTGGTTCTATATCTTTACAAACATTTTTTTACCACCATAGAAAGACACTCAGTGTGTCTAAAACTCAGGCAAAAGATAATTTATATATTTATTTTTTAATGACATGATGTTAGTGGTAAACAGTAAATGGCAATTTGGGATATCAACCACATTTCCTGTAACCTGTTCCTCTGCCTGTAATTATTATCTGAAAGTATCAGTGCGTACCTGCATCCCACACTATAAGAGGTATTTCTATCATATAGACACAGTTGATGGTTTGGAGACATACTTTTTATGTAGAAGCGCCTATCAATAATAATTATTTTTTCTGACATTCACCTAGAAATACACGTCGTTATAGTACTAAACATTGAACAATGTGAGGGTAAAATTATAACTCTTTCATATTTCTCAGTTCATCAGTGAACTGTTGATCCTTCCAGAAAGAGGTAATCTTTAAAGTGCTGTAGATTTTCAAACACTGCTTTAATAATTCTTCGTGTTTTAGAGAAAGCTGCAGTCCTAAAATACGTCATTTAGCACTGTTTCTCGTTTATTGTCAGTTCTTAAGCCATACAGCTCAAAGTTAATTTAGATTTGTTTTTTGCTTCATGCATATACCTGATTTATGGTGTTGGATATTGCCTTAACTGCTATATTGTATCTTGTGTCTGATGGTTTTTAATCTTACTTAAGTGATGTAGAGTTTGATCTACTAAACTAACAAATCTTCCTGGCATCTATCAATGTACTCAAGTTTGGTTCCATTTGAAGATACATTATATCATAGCAGCATAAATTTTCAGATATGTCCTAGGCTATTTTTCATAATCTTTTCATTCCCAATGAATGATAGTCATCGCTGTTACTTATTATTATAGGAACTACATGTAATCACTTTATCTTTGTAATAAGTGCCTCATTACATTCTTCCAACTTGAACATCTGCATCTAAATGGGTACTATGTAAATCACATTTAAGTGGCTGGCAGAGGGTTCATTAAGCACTTCCACAAAATTCCTCTGCCGTTCCACTCTCTAATGCTGTGGGGGAAGAAAGAACACCTAAATCGTTCCGTTTTCGATCTGATTTTATCTTATTTTATTGGTATGGTCATGTCTCCCTAAGTAGGTGGGTGCTAGCAGGATATTTTCACATTCAGAAGTAAAAGTCGATGATTGAAACTTCGCAAACAGATCACGCTGCAATGAATAACGTTTCTCTTTTAATGATTTCCAACCCAATTCGTGAATCATTTCCGTGACGCTTTCCCCCAGTAATGTGATAAAACAAAAGGAGCTGTCCTTCTCTGAACCTTCTCAATATCTTCCGTCAGTCCCACTTGGTGAGGGTCCCACACTGGGCAACAGTTCCCCAGGACAGAACGCACAAGTGTGATGTAGGCAGTCTCTTCGGTGGAGCTGGTGCATCTTAGAATCGTACTGACAATGAAACGTAATCTTTGGTTCGCCTTCCCCACAATATTTTCGTGTTCTCTCCAGTCTATGTTATTCGTAACTGTAACTCCTAGGTATTTGGTAGAATTTACGACCTTAAGGTTTGACTGATTTATTGCGTAATTGAAGTTCAGCGGATTTCTTTTAGTGGTCATGTGTATTACTTCACACTTTTCTTTATTTAGTGTCAATTGTAATTTTCACACCATGTACACATTTTGTCTAAATCGCTTTACAGTTGCTTTTGATCCACTGTTGACTTCACTGATAAATGACAGCATCATCCACGAACAGTCTAAGGGAGCTATTCAGATTGTCTCCTAAATCGTTTAACACAAGGAAGTGTAGGGGACCTATAACGCTTCCCTGGGGAACGCCAAATATCATTTCTGTTTTAGTCGTCAGTTACAAAGAACTGTGTCCATTCTGGTAGGAAATCGTGAATCCAATCACACAATTGGGGAGATAGTCCATAAGCACGCAATTTCATGAGAAGCCGCTTGTGGGGTATGGTGTCAAATCCAGAAATATGGAATCGATTTGAGATCCTTTGTGAATGGCACTTAGCACTTCACATGAATAAAGAGCAAGCTGTGTTTCGCAAGAGCGATACTTTCTGAATCCGTGTTGACTATTGGTTAATAGGTCGTTCTCTACAAGGTAGTTCATAATGCTCGAACAAAATATATGTTCCGAAATCCTACTGCAAATTGACGTCAATGAGATTGGCCTATAATTTTGAGGATCAATCCTATTGCCTTTCTTGAATATTGGAGTAATTTGGGCAACTTTCCAGTCTTTGGGTATGGACCTCCCGCTGAATGATCGGTTGTAGATGATATCAAAGTACTCTTTGCACACTACGTCTTCAATATGTTTGTAATTTTTCTGTATGCAATGTCTATAATTTCCTTTAGAGGTACATGTCTTAAATGATTTCTGAGAAAGGAGTTAGCTGCATACATACATGTATGTCAAAAACAACATTTTATTTACATATACTGATGTATCAAACACCTTACGTATTGAATATGTGGTGACTGTGCAGAGAGGTTTCAGATTTAAAGAAAATATATTTAATGCACGTCTCTAAAGATTACTCAGATCACAGAATTTCTCTCTAGGTGCTAGATACTTTATTATGGCATGCACATACCTTTAAATGTATGTGTGGATTCTATATTAGCTTTTGGGGTAATTTTAGATCTTCATTTTCCTTAATAACAACTAAAATATAATTCAGTAGAGCACAGATTAACACTAGGACTGTTGCAGGCAATGCCTTTATAGTTCTCTATATCACTGGTTGTCAGAATCCGGTCAACGCAGGACAACTTATATGTCCTCAAATTGCACAGCTGCTCACAGATTCATGAAAATTGTTTGCTCACTTTAGAAATACAGCCATTGGTTGGACAAAGTAACGATCAAGCTGTTGAAATACATTTTAAATTTAAATTAAGGTCATGTATCAGTGACTGGGATAGTCTTATTTACTGAAACACCAGTAGTGACTATCCTAGCTACAGTGTTGAAGAACAAGTTGCTCCTTCCATTGTATTCATTGACTAGAGTTGTCAATATTGTTGTATATCCAGCTGCTACACATTTCTCTTTTCATTATATTTGTTTTGTAGCAATATCATTATCTGTTATTGCTATTGTTCTTGTGTAATCTTAAAAAAGATTATAATCTGTGAAAGAGACCCACATTAAATAAATGTGGTTTTACACTCTAAGAGTAATGTACTAATGTAAGAATAGGTACTGATATATGTACCCAAACATAAATGGCATAATTGAGTTACATACATCAGTTTAATACCTCTCAGTTGAGATTTGACTGAAACTAAATCAATAGCAGTTTCAGAAACTTTTAACTCTATGAAAGTGTTAATTCATACTCCTTGTGAAATTCTCTGGCTTCATTCCCAACTTACATAAGTCATCTGCACATTTAAAGCTTCCTTGTATCACTGTTTTACTAAAATACAATGTCTTTATGTGGTTGATGATACTTTTAGTGATTACATATTATAAGTCAGGAGGTTGATGGGCCCATTTTTGTTAATGCATTGTCTCACGTTCGTGTCTAATGGTGCAGAGTAATTTCTGCATTTTCTTGGTATTGGGAGGTAGTCACCCAATAGTTTTCAAGTGTCCTTTGTATTATTTATCTCAGATTTCAAGATTTTCAGATGAAGTATCATCTCTTGGTGCACTTCGGGAGCTTTTTATACACCTATTTGAATTATTCTGCACTTGCTATGTCATGGGGAATTTTGAAAGATATGGTGCCTATCAAAAATATGACTTTGTTTTGTTGTTATACTCACTATTTTCTGTAGTTTCCATTAGATAATTTTCATTGTATCTTATAATATTTTAAGGCATTTCATAGGACAGAATTTATCATACACACTCAAATGTTTGTGTGCAGCTGCCTCTTCAAACATTTCTGGCTCTCTTGGTACTTTTGCACTAACTTTAAGATTCTTTTGTGGTTTTTTGCTTAACAACCTTTGTTTCCACTAACATAAATACAATTGAATTTTAGAAAATACTAGTCTAGCTGTTTGTACATAACTCATTAGCAGACAGTAATTGAAAATGATGATGATTAACTATATTTTCCCTAGTCAATGCCTAATGAAATACTTAATCTTTGTATATAAACTCTAAAGTAGTCGTAAACAAAGACTGTACTGTTTGAAAGTGAATAACACAGGTCGACATGGATTCTGGGGTTTGGAAAGTAAGTGGTGTTCTTTACTAAATTTGCACCCCTGAATATGAAAATCATATCAGTTTTTTTCCATCACCCTCAGTTTTTTCTGCACAGCTAATCCCCCCCTCCAACCCTACCACTGGCTGCGAAATCTATGTTATGCTGTGTCCACAACTACAGAAATGTGGTAACGTTGCATTTTTTGTGTGAAGGGAAGTCAGAGTGGCCTTATGAGCTTGGAGCTGACGTTCCATTATCGCCACAGAAATCAGTGAGTGAGTGCTACAGCTACAAGAAGGTGCTTTCGCGCTTTCTTGTGAGTGGTGGTATTTCACTTAAGATGTGTTAAAATGTCAGGAAGGCAGTGTGTGAATAGCCCAGATACATTTTGTTATATCTGTGGAAATTATGTGATACGTGCAAGACGTCGACAATTAACAAAATTTGTGCAGAAGTCATATTTTGCATATTTCGGCATGAAGCTCGGCGATCAGGACAAGTCATTTGCTCCACACATTGTGTGCCATACATGTGTGGAGCAGCTAAGGAAATGGAGTGAAGGTAAAATCAACTGCTTGAACTTCGCAATTCCTATGGTATGGCATGAACAGAAGAATCAGGTTGATGACTGTTACTTCTGTATGACGAATGTAACGGGATACAACAGAAGAAACATGAAAAACGTATGGTATCCAAACAGATTCGGCAATTTGACTTGTTCCTCATGGCCCAGGGCTACCAATCCCCTCTCCACCAACATCAGTGGATTCTCTTGAATTCTGTGAACCACATGTAAGTCAAGAAAGCAGTGAATCCGACTATTCTGAGTGTGGTACCGATAGTAGCCCACAACCTCTTACTCAAACAGAGCTTGAAAATTTGGTGAAAGACTTAGGACTCTCAAAAGATGCAGCACAACTACTGGGATCACGTCTCAGTGAAAATAACTTACCTGCACACGGTACATCATATTCATTGTACAGAAATCGTGATAAAGATTTCAGGGAATATTTTGTTGAAAATGGTTTAATGGTGTTCTGCAAAGACATCGCCGGATTAGTGATGAAAATGGGAGCTCAGAAGTATGAGAGCAAGGAATGGAGTTTTTTTATAGATTCTTCAAAGCGAAGTTTGAAAGCAGTGTTGCTACATATTGGAGACGACCTAGGATCAATTCCAATTGCGTATTCAGTACATTTAAAAGAGACGTACAATACCATGAAAATACTTCTACAAAATGTGAAGTACGAAGAACACCAGTGGCTTGTGTGTGGTGACTTTAAACTGATTGGCATTCTTCTTGGTCAGCAAGCAGGGTACACTAAGATGCCTTGCTATATGTGTGAAGCTATATGTGTGTAGAGCTTATCACGAGCGTTGGAGTAGGAGAGAGTGGCCTAAGAGGCAAAATCTGACAGTGGGGTCAAAGAACACTTGAATGAACATTTGGTTAATCCAGATCATATTTTATTGACTCCACTGCACATCAAATTAGGACTCACGAAGCAGTATGTTAAAGCACTGGACAAAACAGGAAACTGTTTCCAATACCTGTGTAGGCAATTCCCAAATCTATCGGCTGCAAAGTTGAAAGAAGGGATATTTGTTGGACCAGATATAAGGAAGTTGATGTCTGATGAGCAATTTGGCAGTTCTATGACGGAAATAGAACTTCAAGCTTGGACAAGTTTAAAAAATATTGTGCATCGTTTCCTTGGTCTGATTACAAGGAAATAGTGTAAGACATGCTACAGTCCTTTAAACAGTTAGGATGCAAGGTCTCTCTAAAACTACATTTTCTAATGTCACATTTGGCTGACACATCAGAGGAACTTAAAACTATGGAACATCGTTATCAAGGTCGTTGGGGAATAAACATGATGGCTGACTACTGTTGGTGCATCACACGTGAAGAAGTGACACACAAGAGGAAGGATATCAAGCGTTCAGTCACGGGCAAACGAAAACGGAAGTAATACCTCTACCTGGTAAGTGCCCACCATAAGATTTGCTTCTTATAATTCATATGCCTTTTTTCCAATTCGTTTTTAACCACTTTACTGTTTCATTTCGTTTCCATTGTCCCGTAATTGCTTTCCAATTTCATTGGGCGCAGAGGTAGACAATGGTGAATATGATTATGATAGTGGTAGTGCAAAAACCTTACGTGCTACAGAGAAACAGGCTGCAGATTTGTGATCAGCAGGGTCAATTTAGTCAGAAATTCATATTTTCATGCAAACCCCAGACAAAAGGTCAAAATTTGTAGACCTGTGTAATTGATATATTCTGCGCACTTAGTTTATTTATAAGTTTTCAGTTCATGAGTGCATATCGTTTTTGTAGTATCTTTTCATGCATTCTGTATAATATTTTCATAACATCACCTTGGCAAGTTAGATACCAACTGTTACTGTATATACTGATGTAGCATAACCACATTAACTAAAATACGTAGAAGTTTGATACGAATGTCGCTGTGAAAGTACCGCCTCCTAGTTATTGTGATAACTCTGGGTGTCCACACCAGATGACGATGGCGTATTACTAACGCTTGAACCTACATTTTCAGATGGTTTAGTTGTTCTGCTGTAGTTGGTGCTAGCAGAGTTTTTCAAAATGGTGTCCGACATGGACGTGACTGTGCGCCTTGGTTGCACAGTGGTAGCATGCCAGACTACAAACCCAAAGGTCACGGGTTCCATCCCCGCCTGGTCCTATGATTTATATTTGTCACTGTCCACTTCTTTCACCTCTGGCACTATTGCTCGTGTGAAAAATACCGAATGGCACCGTGGTTCGGAACCCATGATAAACTGTAGGTCCCCCTATAACTGGCTGAGTATTTTAGTAATTTCTTAATCCTATTTATTCTATGGTTATGTTTATATCGTGATCTTTATTCTCTCTATATTATGCGGCTTGATTAGAGATAATATTATGTCGATCCTTATTCACTTTCAGATCACATGAGCTGGAATAGCTTAATAGCAACACCGAAATACATAGTTCAATCTTAATTATTTCAGCTGAGCCTGGTCTGATTCTTGTCAATTAAAATGGTGAATCAGTTGTATGTGATAATCTGAATAGTTTCTCGGCAATCTGGAAGAGAGTATATTCAAACTGTTCATATATTAGAGAAAAATTGTCATTCCTACGTTTTTAGATGACAATGAGTGTCCTATTTACTATAGATCCTATATGAATAAAATGTGTTTTAAGCTTTGTTCTCATACGTCGAACTGCTGCCCTATTTTAATCGTTAATTGTCTGCATTTCTGCTTGGATCGCTATCTAATGCGCGTCGGTATAAATGCTCCCCTGGTAAAAGAATGGCGACCAAAGGACGGCGTGCCACTGTCTCCCTATACAGGCTCTCTATAGCTGTGTGGTCTGGGGCGCCACGTCACGGACCGCGCGGCCGCTCGCGTCTGAGTTTCGAGTTGTTTCTCGGGCTTATCTATCTGTGTTGTCCTTAGTATAATATTGTTAATGTACTTTTTACGTCTATGGCCCAATGACTTAAGCAGTTTCGTCCCTTAGGTTTACGAACAGTTAAGCATCCGTACTAAAAATGCGACAATCCTTAATTCGGAGACTGACAATTGAGAATTTCAGCAGTAGCTGGATAACGTTGCGCTGGTCTTCATATAGATTTTAACCAGGGTGTCATAGTGTCCGATTCTGGAAAGTATAGTAAATCTCATAGTGACGGAATGCCGCATATTTTAGTGTGGTTGCACGCGTGAACCAGAATGCTAGCGGGAAAAAAGGGAGTCCAGTACCCGAAGCAGAAGGAAGTAGGAGGTCACGGGAAAGTTTGGGTCAGACGGGGTACTTGCTTGGGAAGCCAATGCAGGTGCGTTGAGCCTGTGTCTGCTTTGGCTGACACAGACGGCGCAACCGCCTAATAAGTAGGGGGTCCCGGGTTCGAATCCCGACGTCGGCACCACTTTCATAAATCCATTATAACACATTCCAGCAGCTGAGACGAAAACAACTGTAAACATTTACTTGCCTTCGTCGAAGGCGAAACGTTGTAGACGATCGACAGCTGAACGGTATCTACGAAATTTAATCCCTGGATGCAAATACCTTGATATTAAATTTATTATGCACGGGAATCGAAGCAGGCTTCTCCACTTTCCCTTTCCGATCGGCTAAAATATCTTTGGTTGTCCGTGCGCTCTATGCCGACTGTATTCATGAATAGTTCTTGAATAAGATGATAAATTACTATTGAATACCGCGAAATCGGCGAGAGAATAGGGGGGGGGGGAGGAGAGGGGCAAACAATTAAACAATGTAAGTTTTCATTGATAAACGGATTTTTCACAAAATTCCAATCACAACCCTTTCTTTAAGATGAAATTTTGTTGACACCCACATCTCCATAGAGGTGTCCACAACAATAAAATTAGAGAGATTGCACGGAAAAATGCAGATGTTTGTTTTACTGCGGGCTGTCTAGGAAGGGAATGTTAGAGTAATAGTTTGAGCAATATTCAGTAAACCTTCTGCGTGGCACTTGTCATAATAAGGAGAGTACACATGAATCAATAAAATTTGTCGGGTTTCAAGCCGCGTCAGGTGGTCGACAACCATTTGACAATGACGGATGGGACCTCTGATTTACGCTGGAGGGCAGTAAACAACCTGGCACGTCTTGAATCCAGGAAGTGTTTTATTAATGGATATCGTTGCGAAAATATAACTTCATACATACACATCAATTGTACAAAGGGTATTTGAATGTAAGTAATTCTTTTATGTGTGACTTATAATTTTTCAAGCATCAAGCATTATGTCAATCGCTTCAATAACTACATCAATGCAACGTCGAGTATGACTGGCATATAAAGTACGTTCGTGACTTTGATGCAGCCATATAGTTTGTACTTTTTTTTTTTACCCACACACCTGAAGATGGTACATTTGTGTGCCGAAACCGATCGTCAGTGAAAATGAAAATACTTTTGCGACCTTGGGCAAACATTTTAATATATACCTATGCGATTGATTGTGTATTCTTCCATATGTGTCCAAAAGAACTGAGACCACATATGTAGGACTAGGGTGAACATGGTCGGTGGTTTCTTCAGTGCAAGTGTCTACCATGCTGCAACTCAGTTGTGTGTTGAAAGTTAAAAACGTGGCTCTGACTGGAAGTCGGCGGCGGTAACCATTGTGTCCGGATGGATTAGTGATAAGCGCATATGTCTTCTAGGCAGTAGCTCGTGTTTAGCGCCTAATTTTACACATCTCCTGTTTACGTAATTTAATTACTACGGGCAGTTATTGGCCTTCATTCTACAGCTGTTGACACAATATCGATATATCGACAATATTCCTGAGAAACATATACAATTACCGGCGATTTTTTTAACGATATATCTATATAAAAATGACAATATCGAGTTCTGATATTTCTCTTCTTCCTCTTTTTCCGTTTGTGTTATCTAAGGACCACGCAACAATTTCACTGCTTCTTCATACGTCCTTATTTCTTTTTCCTCCAATATTTTTTCACCTCTTCTCTGTGTATCCCATTTCTCTCGTCAAGCTATTTAGAACCTCTCTTCTTCTCCCTCCTGCCTTCGAATCATTCCATTTTTACACTTCCTTCTTAATATGCATCTTTCTTACTTATGTTGTTTCTTTCCTAATTTCTTGAATCCAAGTTTTTGCTGACTTCTTGTTGCAAAGATATTTAAAAATCTGTTTCGTTAACCTGTTGGAGTGCATTCTGTATAAATGTCCAAAAATGTCAGTCGTCTCTTCAGCAGTGTTTCTCTTATGTTTTCTATTTGGAGATAAACTCCTTCTTTACTTCGTAATTTCCACTATATTCCTCTATATTTTTTGTGGACTAAGTATTTTTTGGCTGATTCTTCTTTCTAGGACACCAGGTTTGTGTAGTTTGTAATTCAATTGTAAACTTCAGTACGTAAAGAAAATCTGAATTTACTACTGTGTTATAATGCTGTATTTTCAAGATTTTGGATAGAGACTTTTGTTATAAATGTTTCTCGTTATTCCATATGATTTCTCCATCTAAGGTATTCTTCCCAGTATAGCTATTTTTCTAAGCCATATCCTTGAATAATTTCTCCAAAATATTTAACAGTATTTACTCTCTTTACCTGTCCAAAGTTTGTTGCTTGGATATATGAAGCATTTTTCATGTTTTCATATATTTTCTTTTTTCTACAGAAATACTTAAATCTGCTTATTGGTTGTTTCTTCTATGAGATTTATCTGTATATGATAAAATCATCCGCAAATACTAGACAGTGAAACTTAGTACCTTTGTTCTTAGTCTCAAGTCTTGTTGATAACAGCATATGTTCTTTTACTTTTTCTTTCTTTTCCGTATTTTCATTTTATATTTTTCGCAATTTTTGGTAAATAATTGAAATTTTTATTTACAAATAGTAGTAGAAAATAATTTTACTTTCACCATGTGAAGGACTCTGAGAACAAAACACACTGTTCGTCATGGAATCGTCACGTCATTTCAGGGTTTCCCAGGAAGAAAGATTGGATTCGCGGTGGAGGAAAACTATGATGGGAAATACTGACGTAATCGGCGATCGGTGCTATCAACAGAAAGTGAAATGGTGCTGGCGTTGGCCTGAATAATGAAGAAAATGGACAGAACACATCCGATATGTGACGAACCTCAACGACGGACCCATCGGCCATCTTTATTGCGACATTGTTAGCAAAGCGGTAATCATGTCGTCTGCAGCACATTCGTCCTTTGTGTGGGAGTTTTCGAGAAGCTGGACTTCAGAAGTGTTTCTTACAATTTATGTGAAAGGAATATGAAACTTGTGAAAACACAACAAATCTAGCGGCAAATTTGAAAAAGCAACTAGTGGCTTCCACATGAAAATACTATTGGTCGGATGGGGGAGGGGGAGGGAATCGAACAATTTTGTATGGGATATTACAATGGACAGATGACATTGCGTTTCAGTTTCAAATATTTGTAGAGCTTATGGGACTTAACTACGGGGTCATCAGTCCCTAAACTTACAAACTACTTATGAACTAGATATTACTAAGGACGTCACAAATATCCATGCCCGAGGGGGGGGGGATTGAAACCCCCAACCGTAGTGGCCGTGCATAACGTGACTGGCGCGCCGCAGACCGCTCGGCCACCGCGGCCGGCTGCGTTTCAGTTTTGCGCCCAATGTTTTATGGGTATTCTGAATGCTCTCGACTAGAATCTTTATGAAAATACCATATCAGCGTCAACAAAAGGCGCTCCAACTAACAGCATGAACAATGCGTGAGGGCAGGGCCCTCCTTCAAACTATTTTGGGGTATGTGAAAATTACCTTGTCTCCCTAAGTCGGCGTTCCTGAAGAGCAAATACCACTAAGTGTACTTGCAGCTACAAAGATCAAACAGAACTGTTTGTGGTGTCAATGATACTGTAGTCCCAGAGATGACAGCAAAGAGTTCATGCAATATAAATACCAGCACCACCATGTGTAGCGAAGAAATGAAATTTTAACTGATATATAACTGTAAGTTTTCAATTTATTTAGATTTTTATATAAAACTTAGCGAATATTAATCCAGTAACACTCATCATGCGAAACATTTTCAGATTAACGATCTGCAGAAAGTCCGATTGTTAGCTTACATGTTTTCAAAAAAACGATTTTGTTTAAATTATTATTTGTTACTGTAAAGAAATAGACTTGTTGCGCCAGCCGCGGTGGCCGAGGGGACTGAGGCGCTCCACTCACGGTCTGCACGGCCACTACGGTCGGGGGTTCGAATCCCCCCTCGGGCATGGATATTTGTGCCGTCCTAGTTCGTAAGTAGTTCATAAGTAGTTTGTAAGTTTAGGGACTGATGACCCCGTAGTTAAATCCCATAAGCTGTACAAAAATTTGAACATTTGACTTGTTGGAGTGCCGGATCTACGACAGTTTCCAACCTGGGCACAAATATGGCTCCCCCACCGCCTGCTAACCGAAGAAATTCAGTGCTTCCCACTCCCGCCCTTCGCCCCTGTATAATTTAGGGCTCCAAACCTCCCGTATCGCCCCCCCCCCTCCTGCTCCCGGAGGTACGTCACCTTATCATTCTTTATATATATTTATGGTATTCAAAGTTCGCACCTGATATAGTAATTAGCCAAAGGCATTCGATACAAAGTCCCAAATATTCTCGAGAAAAACGACTTTGGAATTTTGAAATTACACTACCTGATCAAACGATAACGTGAAATTAGTGCTAAAAAGGATTGTAATAAACTAGATTCAATTATTGAACGCGAGATATAGTCTGCAACTTTCGGTGGAATGATCAGGTGAGCGTGAAAAAAGAGCAAATCAGCATGAACGTAAAATAAGTTTGCTTACATCGAAGAAAAATTTCGACTGTGCAAATGCAGCATTTTGATGTGCTTCATGCTATGGAAATTGTTTTCCATGTTTTTACGGTGGTCATCACCCTGGCTTTTGTGATACTATATCTGTGACGTAAAATAATGAAAAAAGTTCAAATAAAGGGTTTCTGTTTTTACAGTTTTGACCCAAAAGAATAATCGGCAAAATTTTTCAATTTTTAAAAATTGAAACCACTACACAAGCTTTTATAAAATATAGAAAATTAAGAATAAACAAACATGCGTATATTTTTCATAAAATAACAATTATATATATATATATATATATATATATATATATATATATATATATATATATATATATAATTCATAAATTTTATACTTGAATAGTACAAGTTTTTGAACACACTCTTACACACAAATAAAATTAAAAGGACAGGATTTGAGTGGAATTCGGACCACTGAGTGAATGTTAACTTGATCGCCAGTCTACAACGCAACCAAATTATGTGTGCCTACAAGTGGAATATTTCGCCCTCTTTTTGTGCGCCTCGATTGCACAGTGGTAGAGTGCCAGACTAAAAGTTCAAAGGTCGCGGGTTCGATCTCCGCCAGGTCCCGGGATTTTTATCTGTCTCTTTCCACTTCTTTCACCTCTGGCTTATGCAAAAAAATAACGAGTAGCACCGTGGTTGGGAACCCACGTTAAACTGTAGGTCCTCCCATAACTGGCTGGGTAAGTCAGTTCGAAGGTCGGAGGAAGGCAACGGCATACCACCTCCAAACAGGACCATGCCTAGTAAAGCACTGTGGTGTTCAAACCAATCTTCGGATTGTTGACTGCTTCATCTTAATAGGTATTTAATTAAGTTGGGTTTCAAAACTTCGAAGTCGATTTTCTCGAAAAACTTCGAAAATGGCGTCGAATGGCTTTGGGAGATTATGTTTGAGGCCTGAACTTAACACACTATAAATATAAAAATTGGAAAAGTTAGATACCCATGTGGTCACCAGCTCAGAGACCAATACGTCGATATTTATAAGAAATATATCGAATGCCGATAATGATATATACAGGGTGTTACATAAAGGTACGGCCAAACTTTCAGGAAACATTCCTCACACACAAAGAAAAAAAAAATTGTTATGTTGACATGTCAGGAAACGCTTAATTTCCATGTTAGAGCTCATTTTATTACTTCTACACATTGTTCGATTAACCATTCGCAGAAGTGTACCCGTCGAGGACAATCATCTGCTGATAGTGCCTGCACACGCGGTACTTGGTACGGAAACAACTGGTTCTCTTGTAGCGCTCTCCATACAGTGACGGTCAACGTTACCTTGTGCAGTAGCAGCTTCTCTGACGCTGACATTAGGGTTATCGTCAACTGCACGAAGAATTGTCTCGTCCAATGCAGGTGTCCTCGTCGTTCTAGGTCTCCCCCAGTCGCGAGTCATAGGCTGGAATGTTCCGTACTCCCTAAGACGCTGATCAATTGTTTCGAACGTCTCCCTGTCAGGACACCTTCGTTCTGGAAATCTGTCTCGATACAAACGTACCGCGCCACGGCTATTGCCCCGTGCTAATCCATACATCAAATGGGCATCTGCCAACTCGGCATTTGTAAACATTGCACTGACTGCAAAACCACATTCGTGATGAACACTAACCAGTTGATGTTACGTACTTATGTGTTTGATGCTGGTACTATAGAGCAATGAGTCGCATGTCATCACAAGCACTGAAGTCAACATTACCGTCCTTCAATTGGGCCTACTGGCGGTACATACTAACGAAACAATTGGGTATTTTGAAAATTGTCTGCTCGAATTATTTCAATTTACATTTAAAGAGAAATACTAAAATGAGCTTTAACATGGAAGTTCAACGTTTCCGGACACATGGCCACATAACATGTTTTCTTTCTTTGTGGGTGAGGAATGTTTCCTGAATGTTTGGCCGTACATTTTTGTAACACCCAGTTCAGATGTTGCTCCACCGGATTCCTGATTTTTTAAAAACATCAGCAGCCCTATTTCATTCCTATGCAACTTCTGTGTCAGTAACAGAATACAAATTCACACAGCCACGGGTCAGTTACGAAGTTTCGTCTTGGGTTCGACTGTCGCTGCTGGCCTGTGGAACAACAGCGGAGCGTCCAGTGATGCTGAGGCTTCTAATGGTAGCTCGCACGTGTCCGCGGAGACCCGACGCGACGTGGCGCCGGCAGTAAAGCAGCTGTGACGTGATGGGGGGGGGGGGGGGGGGCGGGGGGGGGGGCTGTCACCGGCGCGCCGGATACGTCAGCGGCAATTAGTTTTTTCCCTCGCCGCCGAGGCGCCACCGGCGCAAACAATACGAGTTAGGGCGGCGCGCGCAGATATCTTAGCGGTCGTGTGTGCGCCCGTCACGTACTCGCCAGGTACTGATTCCGGGGATCGTAAAGCAATTTACAGCAAACACGCGCCCGAAAATTCCGCGCCCACGCACGTATTAGGCAAACTGCTCATCTAACGTCACGAGCTACGTATCAGTCTTAACACTGATACCACGTACGAAAAATGTGGTTCTAGCGCTATGTTTCGACTCCCTTCCATTTGATTTGTGTGTAAATCTAGATTTTTTTTAATGTTTAAATGTTTCTAAACCTATTGACCAAACTGCCAGACTTAAAAACTACTTAAACTAACTTACCTAACCTAAAGACAACACACATACCCATACCATGTATCACGTTACGAGGGGGGGGGGGGCGTCACGGAAATGTTGCACGAATTGGGGTGGAAATCATTAAAAGAAAGATGTTATTCATTGCGGCATGATCTGTTTGCGAAGTTTCAATCAACGACTTTTACTGCTGAATGTGAAATATTTTGCTAGCACCCACCTACTTAGGGAGACACGACCATCCCAATAAAATAAGAGAAATCAGAACGAAAACGGAACGATTTAAGTGTTCTTTCTTCCCGCGCGCTGTTAGAGAATGGAACGGTAGAGAAAAGTTATGAAAGGCACTTAAATGTGATTTGCACAGTATCTATGTAGATGTAGGAGGACTTGTACCTTCGACGGAGAGCAACCGCGCGCAACGCAGCAAGGCGCCTTAGAGCGCTCGGTCACTCCAACGCGTCACACTATTTTACAGCCTATATTACGACAATCTAGTATCATTTATTTTGTCACTAACTCACCGATCATCATAATACTAAGGTAGGCATACTTATTATAGGAGACACAGACACTTAAATTTCGAATTTAGTTGGTGTTTAATGCGTAACGAAAAGAAACATTCAAAATATCTCCTGGTTTCGAATGTTCCGATCGTATCTGTTCACTATTGGTAAAGTAAGATCTGATAAAAGATCCGCAAAATTAGCGTAAAGGTTATTTCAGACGGAGTGTCTTTATATATATATATATATATATATATATATATATATATATATATATATAAAAAGTGTAAAGGTAATGGATTGGCGCTAAAGTAAATAAATCGCAGGCGATAGGTCTGAGATAACCTTTTTTCCTTTTTTTCCGTTCATTGTAGCCTAGTCCTTACCTCTTTATGATCTGAGTCGTCGACACAAACGGACATGTCCAAATTCCACGTTAAACTATAGGTGTAAGAAGTGCACTAATGAAAGCCGATTTTTTAGTGTCTGTATACGATCTGATCAAAATAGCACTTTCGAGAGTCACAAGCCTGGGTGAATTACATGTCATTGATGTCGACTTTGGTAATATTCTTATTCCATTACGTGCCGCGCGGGAATGGCCGTGCGGTATGGGGCTTCCAAACATTTGATTTTGATTGCGAAGTCACTATAAATGTTGGTATGCAACTAAATAGATAACAATTTACGGCAAAGTTCTTGAACGGATTTTACATCAGACGCCCAACCTGTTTCAGTGTAATTAATGCCTCGCTAGACTTCCAGCTTTGTTCATTGACGGAATAATTATTTATAGTTAAAGTGCATAATATTTCTTAAATACCTACTACTGTTGCATGCGAATCGATAATTAACAAACTTTGATGTATAACTTGACATATAATTAAAGAGTGAAGAACGCTACTGTATTAACGCGTATGGTTTTTCCATATTCAAAAATTGAACTTGCATAGTTCTCAATGAATTCTAGAAGACATAACAGTAATCGATTATAGTACTCAGCTACAAGATGTATGCTACTAAACCGTTTCTGAGAAGGACAAGAGTAAATCGAGTGGAACTGTGAGAACGAGAAATTACTTTGCGAAAGTCTGCATTTTAATTTGAATTATGCTGATTTATGTAACAGTACTTTTAGTCATTTTTGTTTTTGATTTATAGGAGGGAGGGGGGTATTAGTAGTGTCTGCTTAGAAAATGAAAGGCTTTTAAGTTTTTCCATGCTTCTACATTCATGAAATCTCTATTGAGAATTTAAGATTTTGAAGCTGGAGGTTAACGGTAGCGTAAAATGTTGTAAATAATTTTGCAGTCGCCTTTTGTGAAGTTATTTATTTTGTTAGTATTGCATTTTCGACCCATCGCCATTATCAAGTGGAAATAACGGCGCCTTATCACATGCCAAAACCTGAAAATCGTTTCACATGAAGAAACTGGTTTCATCAGATTGTTTTCCTTATTATGGCTTCTTGTGTGTATTGCACTCTTGTAGTTATTGTAGTAGCTAGTTGTATGACTTGAAAATGAAATAACACCTCTGAAATATGTTATCAAAAATAAAAACCCTTCTCTGCATCGTGAGCTGGTTATTGTAGCAAATTGATTAAACCATCTATGACAACCTACAATCTAATTTCAAATTCATCTGAATACAAATTTCGGCATTCGCGAGTACCGTTGAAATTCTGTTTCTAACATCGAAATATGCTCCAATAATTTGTTCAACATGCGCGTCATTGAAGGGAATTGGAACATGCTGCATTTATTTGGACATATTTAGTTCCTCTGATTTTTCAAAACACTTATTTTACACTTTAAAAATAATTACTATGCTTCCCATCAACATCTGATGCTACCACTTTCAATAAAAAAAAAATAAATAAATAAATAAAATAAAAAAATAAAAAGAAAAACTGATGATACAGCAGTTTTCCAAAATAATAGTAATAATAAATTAATTAATAACTCATCATCAGCTGAATGAAAATAGTTCTGGTTGACATAAATGTAAAACAGGCAAAGTTTTATACATATTCTCATGCCTACTATAATTGTATCATCTATTAGTATTTCAAAATGTGTACTCCGTAAATCCTAACTTCTTCACAACCATGTGTTTGGTTGTCAATAACATCCTTCTGCACCAGTGGCCGTAACGCCGGAATTTTACATATTGACAGTGCGGCCAAAAGCCCAGAAGATTTTATTCACAGTGACAAATGCCGTGGACGCCTTCGTTTACTTGTGTTTGATTCTTCACTTCCAAGGACGGAGAGAAATGGCACAGTGATTATCATATTGTATTCGGGAGGAGAGGACAGAGGTTAAAATCTGCCTACGGCCAAGGAGATGTTTGTTCCCTAAATCACTCCATGTAAAAGGTGGAATGGTTTCTTTGAAAATGCACGGCCAAACCTTCCCTATCCTTAAGAAAAAGAATCCAAGCATGTGCTCTCTAATGACCACATAGTCACTGGGACTTTGAACCTTACTCTTACTTCCTTCCCTTAAAAAACTTCACGTATCTGGAATACCTGTTAGTAAGGTCAAGATACAAAGAAAAAAAATGTGAGCAAATTGTCTAGTCATGTCACAGAACCTGTGTCAAGACTAATAATACTATACAATAGAAATAAGTTGATTTAGTACTTTGAATGTTCAATGTTGAAATATGGATGATCATGTTGTCTCAATCAGATGCATCAAACTTTCTCACATTAAGAATGAAGGTCAAGGAAGTCATAAGTACTGGTGTCAAAACCAAGTTCTGCGTATTAAAAGATTGTTAGACTGATAAACACTGGACCTAATGAGAAGGCCTCAGCTGTTTTCAAAATTAGAAACCGTATCTCTGCTCATCTAGAAAGTCAGTGTTCTCTGAAATACAGTTTAAAATAAACAGAAACGGTGAAACACAAACTGACGCCGTAAGAGAGTTTCATGAGAAAAAATGGCGCTATGTACGTAGAAAAATAAATTAGGACCAAGAATAATGTTGGTATGATGTTATGTACTGATTAAGCATATATAAATCTTTATTATGTATATGCGAATCTTATGTGCTTAGGTTATACAATATAGTTTTAATAAATTACTTGATTTAATTTGTTTTGAAGGGCAACTGTTTTGTCGTTTTCGTTAATTAACATAATGCTCCGGTACAAATAATCTTGTAAGGAAATAACTTGTTGTTACATAAAAGTCGTACGTAAACTATGGCCATCATGCAGTAGCACAATGCTTTTGGAGGAGTATTGACATGTAACAGATAACACCAACAGTAATAATCAAACACAATTGCTATGCCAATTTTTGAGCTAAACATGCTAAATTGAAATTATAATGTTTTTGATACACCAGTGAAAACATAAACAAAAGTCCACGAGGCATATCTTAGTGCACAGTGGATTATGTAACTAGTATCAAAAGTAATTATGTCCTAAGCATAAGTTGGTAGGTACATACATTGGGAAATAGATTATTGTAAATCTGTAAATGTATCAGAGCAAATGGTCGACCAAATACCAATTTAAATTAATGTTTTATAAAGAAGATTATATGTGAGCATCTAAGCTTTTAGTACTCCAGAGAAAGCATTATAATTTCTGATTAATTACTTTACATAATTGAAAATACTCGTAAATCATAGTTTCATAAATATTTTCCAAGTTATTACGATAAATGTAATAGTCATTGTTACTTCTGATAATTAATATTTTTGGGTAATTAGAAAATGTTACGAAGGTTTATTTGTTGTTAAAAGATGAATTTATATTTAAACTTTTTTTGTTGAACATCAAATGTCATAACAATTGAGAAACCTGATTGTCAGTTTAATGATCTAGTAGTTTTAATAACTCTAACAATGTAAGGTACTGTTGAGAATTGTACATAAAGGTGGCCCGCATGGGTCGCAGGGTTTTCAGGTGTGGCGATTTTTCGCATTCGTGGCTATCTTTTTCCTAGAAAAGTAGCCATTCTAGCTTCCTGGAGACTGGCGATTAGATTTGGCTAGTAAAAGAATTAGTTGGCGACTTAATGGCTATTTTATTTTGCTTTGAAAAAACGAATGTAAAGCAATCATTTCTGAGACATTAGGTAAATGATAGCATCCAAACATCGGGAAAATGATGGGGAAATGTAATCAATCTACAGAAGTTAGCAGAAATGTCCACAGATATCTTTGATCTGTGCGAGATACAAAGAAACAGAACTTGCAGACTCTTCAAGATAGACATAAACTACCTCGAGGAACCTACAATAATTCAAGAATAAGCTTTAAACGATAACTCCTGAAATGCATTACAGCACCATATGTATGGCTCCTGTAGAGATTGTGAGGATAAGATTATATTAATTACAGCTTGCACAGAGGCATTTAAACAGTAATTTTTTCCGCGCTCCATAAGTCAACACAACAGAAATTCCTGTTACCGTGAGACGAACCATTTGCTACGCACTTTACATTGGTTAACAATGGTTTGCAGAGTATAAATGTCGCCGCGGTGGAGTAGCCGAGCGGTCTAAAGCTTCTCGCTGCGGAGCGCGCGGTTTCTCGCCGTGGAGGTTCGAGTCCTCCCTGGGGCATGGGTGTGTGTGTTTGTCCTTAGGTTAGTTTATCTAGGTTTAAGTAGTTTGTAAGCTACGGACTGATGACCACGCACTTTGGTCCGATAGATTTACAAACATTTCATTTCCTTGGGCATGTGTGTGTGTGTGTGTGTGTGTGTGTGTGTGTGTGTGTGTGTGTTTTGTGCTTAGGTTAGTTTACCTAGGTTTAAGTAGTTTGTAAGCTACGGACTGATGACCACGCAGTTTGGTCCGATAGATTTACAAACATTTGAACATTTTAGTATAAGTGTCGATGTTGAATACACGATACTTACCGTCATTCTCCTGGCTGAATTTTCAGTGTTTCATGACGCATTAATACGAATTCAATTCCATCTCACCTCAAAGCATGAAATGATTAGTGCATTATTATGAATTACAGTGCACCTAACCCCAAATGTTGTAATGGTTCTGTGTGTACTAAAGAAATGTGTGAAAGATTCAATAATATTTGTAAAAATAATTTTTGAAGATGAAAGTGATTTGTAATCGAAGCTATGCATGAGAACATCCCTCGCGTAAGTTTAGTAGAATGATTCTTGAACAATTTTATGATGGAATTTTTATGTTGTTGTTGTGGTCTTCAGCCCGGAGATTGGTTTGATGCAACTGTCCACCCTATTTCATCCTGAGCAAGCCTCTTCATCTCCTCATAAGAACGGCACCTGCATCCATTTGAATTTGCTTACTATATTCATCTCTTGGTCTCCCTCTGCGATTTTTATCCCAACGCTAAATTCATAATTCCTTGATGTCTAAGAATGTGTCCTACAAATCGATCCCTTCTTTTAGTCAAGGTATGCCAGAAATTCCTTTTCTTCCTAATTCTGTTCAGTATCTCCTCATTAGTTACGCGATCCACACACCTGATCTTCTGCATTCTTCTGTAACACCAGATTTCAAAAGCCTCTATCCTCATCCTGTCCGCACTGTTTATCGTCCATGTTTCACTCCCATACAAGGCAACACTCCACACAAATGCCTTCAGAAAGGACTTCCTTATGCTTAAATTAATATTCGATGTTAACAAATTTCTCTTTTTCAAAAACGCTTTTCTTCCCATTGCCATTCAGCATTTTATAACCTCTGTACTGCGACCAGCATATGTTATGTTACTGCCCAAGTAACAAAACTCATTTACCACCTTTATTGATTCGTTAACTAATTTAATACCTTCAGCATCGCCTGATTTTCTTAGACTGCACTCCATTACCCTTGTTTTGATCTTGTTAATGTTCATCTTGTATGCTCCCCTCAACACACTGCCAATTCCATTCAGTTTCTCCTCCAGGTCCTTTGCTGTCCCTGACAGAATTACAATGTCATCAGCAAAACGCAAGGATTTTATTTCGAGTTTGTGACACTTGCGGGGAGTGACACTTGCGCGGAAAGGGAATGTGTAGACACTTGCGCGGAGACCCGGACGCTGCAGGTAGTGAACAGGGTGTTCCAGAAGTAGGGATACACCACGCCCTCCAGCCGCTACCTGTGCCGTATTCAGGGAAAGGCCCACCGAGCGAGGTGGAGCAGTAGTAACGGCCCGGAGATATCACAGCCTCTTTCAACAGGGAGATAACACGTCTTACAAATATCACTCGATTTACAATACACCACCATGTGAAGAGGAATGTGATGAAATCGGAATTGAGCGCAACCGTTGCTAACTACAATTTCGGATTTACTGCATTTTGAGTCAGAATTCGCATCTATATTCGCATTTATCGCAAATGCGAATTTTTCCTGTCCCTAGTAATACCTCTAAAAATAAACAGCTGATCAAGGCACTAAAAGCAAGGGCAAATCTTTGGGTGTATTACTACAAATAACTAAAACACAATTTGATCGTGGAATTATATACAATCTCGTTATAAAGGGTTTTTGTAGGTGGTTTTGAGCAGCTTTTAAATATGTTAGGAATATCATTATGAAATATAGACAGCTACACCTTATGTTTATTATGAGATATCGATTTCGGCTAATTTCAGGTCATCTTCAAGTCTCAAACAACAGGTGTTACTTATGCATTTTTCCAATGGCACTCATAACCTTTAAGTGTTTACACACGCCGGCCGCGGTGGCCGAGGAGACCAAGGCGCTCCAGTCACGGTCTGCACGGCCACTACGGTCGGGGGTTCGAATCCCCCCTCGGGCATGGATATTTGTGCCGTCCTAGTTCGTAAGTAGTTCATAAGTAGTTTGTAAGTTTAGGGACTGATGACCCCGTAGTTAAGTCCCATAGACTATACAAACATTTGAACATTTTGTTTACACACGAGGTCTAACGTTGTTAATCGCGTTAGCGATGAATACAGAACCCAGAATCTTTGCGTCTAAATGATATATATATTGGTGTGATGTCTTATTTCGAAAGAACAGACATCATACCAATACATATATAGCTCTCGGTAAAGTGGAACGGTACGATGTCGTTACGTAGCACAGCACAGCCGACTGGAAACGCATGAGAAGTGCAAACAACGTTCTCTCCTCAGAGGTATGATTAGGTTCGACATAGACTTCTACAACATACAGTCTACACGGCGAAGATTACACCAAATAATTTAACGTTTCGTCTACTTTGACGATAGCAACGAAATTTTAAAATCGTATCTACTATGTAAAGATGTAGCAACACAAAACGCTTCAAGTCCAAAACTTCACTGATTTTCGAGTTTGTGACTCACACTACAATTTTCATATGGCAGAATTTGTAGGTACATTCACAAGACATAAGTGAACGGTTGTGTGCATTCATCTTATGAGAAATATCAATCATTTGTTTTCAGTGTTTACTTCAAATTTCTCTTTTAAGTTTCTTTAATTATTAGTACTTAAATGTGGATATGAAATAAATAAATTACTTGTATATGTGTAGTCTTATGCGGCCAAACTACTTAGATCATTGGTCGCTAGACTTACACACTACTTAATCTTACTTAAAATAACTTAGGCAAAGTACAAACAAACATACCTATGTCCGAGGAAGCACTCGAACCTCCGACCGGACCGGCCGCGCAATTTGTGACACAAATTACATGTTTTATAATATTAATGCATAGAAGTATGAAATCACGTCAAGACTACTTCCTGCAAAAACTTCGACAAAAAAAAAAAAAAAAAAGTTGGCACTGAGTTTAGGAAAACAAAATTCTGGTATATTGGATTTTAAGATTTTATCAAAAAATGAATGTTACTACAAGAGATACAGTCATTCAAATTTACGGGCACCATAACGTTTTCCCTTCCTGAGTAAATGAGCTGCTTCTTATAGTCTCAATACCTTTTTCTTGAATGTTATGAATATAAATCTTCACACAGACTTCTTGAGGAGGATAGTGATACGGATATCTGATTGTAAACCACTGCCTATTACCTTAGACCTTTTTGACTGTACTGAACAGTAATTCCGCGTATTCCATAATTTATATTTATACAGTTAACAGGCAATGTAATTTATAACCAACTATTGGCTTCCAATTTCGCTTCATTTTTCCTGGAAGTCTTGCAACTTGTTTCTCCCTGTTGGTTTATGCCAAGTTCGGAGTAAAAATGGTTCTATATGACGGTGATGGAAAAGATGTATTTGTAATTCGAATACAACCAAATAGTTTTGGGGTCTACGAATAAACACTTTAAGTATGAAAAATACTAAATGATTTATTATTAACATTTTTTAATTGAAGGTTTAAGGTTGCATCTCCTATTAAAAAGCATAGTAGCTATTTTTGAAGAGATAGAAGTTGCGTGACAGTGGGGTAAACTACATAGCGGTCAATTACATCAACGTATCTGTGCAGGATGCCTAATATATTTATTGCTTGCGCAGGTGTCTTGATATGCTTAGTGTTCTGAATAATATGCTTTTAGGAGGTATGACTGTGGAAAGTCATAGTCTTGTAGTAGTAGAGACTAACTCTCCAAACATTATCACTATTAAAATTCCTTTTTGTTTACGGGAGGAACACTCAACGGATTAATATGTAGTTAGAACAAGTTACTATATTGCTCTTCAGCTTGCAAAGGGTTTGCAATTTCACTGATTTTCGTGTTATGTTGACAGTGTGGAAACTTGACAATAGCAGTGCTAGACTTCTTGGTGTGCCTGTACCCAGGAAAAGGCATTAGCCGCCCCAAGGGGCCCGGGTTCCGCGCAAGTGTCACTCCGCGCAAGTGTTCCAACCCCTTTTATTTCTTCGTCCTGAATTTTAATTTCCTCTCCAGATGTCTCCTTGCTTTCGTTTATAGCTTGCTCAATGTATAAATTGAATAATATTTGGGAAAGGCTACAACCCTGTCTTACACCCTTCCCAACCACTGTATCCCTTTCATGACCTTCAACTCTGATAACTGCTGTCTGGTTTTTGTACAAGTTGTATATAACCTTCCGTTCCCTATATTTTACTCCTGCTGATTTCAGAATTTGAAAGTGTATTCCAATCAACATAGAAATTAATAAATATAATTATTAACTGTAACTCTGATTAAATTTAGTATCCACAGTATCTCCCGAGTCTCTCTATTACACCTACAGTATGATTATTTTGACTAGCCTTATTGGTTAGTTGGTAGCCGTCGGTCTTCAATTCATAGCTGGACTCAGATAAATGTTTCCTTGAAGAGCGAGGTTCCTTGGAATGTCCAGTCTCGTGACTGTAAGAGTGCCGCAGTAACTTCTTTACTCAGTAAACAGCTTACACCCAGAATTTCGGGAGTATTATTGTAGAGTCACACGACATAATTACCATAGCACAATATACTTAACTGATAAAAATTTGCTATATTTGGCTATTTTTACTGACGAAAAGATGGCTATATATTGACATTTTATCGGCAAAAATTTGGCGATATTTTGGCTATTTTTTATTTAAAATTTGGCGACAGAGCAATGGAAATCCCTGGCAACCCTGATGGGTCGTTGGAAGCGCAGTTCATAATCAGATTTCGGGGCAGTCACTATTCCTGTCAGCACGTTGATTTTTCATTGTAGAATGTAATTATTGTGCACATACCAGTTTATTTAAGGAACTGTTTTTAAAACAGCAATCCAAACTTACCTGGTGTTGCTCAGCATAAGTTAAAACCATAACCTTAGTTGAGTCCAGCTGCTCGTATTCGAAGATCCAGGGGTTGCTGTATCATTGCGATTCCAGATGTTGAGTTACCAGACGTTACACCAAACCACCATTAAAAACTCTGTGTAGGACTTCTAAACTTTTGTGGCCTCACTAAATCGAGCAGTTATGTCGCAGTTGTTAAAGTGAGTTGTCTTTGTTTCGTTGCACGTTCTTTATGAGCTGGAAGGCTCCAAGGTGTTCTGTTATACTGGCGTAAGATCTTTATTAAGTTCGGTCAATATTCCAATATTTAACGTTTTTTGTTTTTTGTTTTTTTTTTTTTTTTTTTTGCAGTATCCACGTTTTGTGACTGCTCTTGCTCATGTCGAACTCTTCATTACGTTTGATCCAGTTCTCCCTCTTGACTTCAGATGAAGAACTGATTAGTTGCTTATCTGCCACTGCCAAGGGATTGACCTTAAAGAGATATAGAATACTTTGCAATTGGGGTTTCATAGCTGTTTTAAACCTTTAATATACTTGGTATTGCAGCGTCTGGGGATGGAGAGCCTTGAGTATTTTTAACTATTTCCACAAACCTGTCATATGAGCTGGGGATGTATATAAGGATATCCACTACATTATCCAATAGTTCCTGGAACATGGGAAAGCATGCTTTTTGAAACTTATATTTGTATCCGAAGGAAATATGGGGTCGACCTATAGCTAATTACTGACACGTGACTGACCGGTGTTACACGTTTCGAAATGGTCGGAATACTACCTTTTTGCACAGGTGGTTTCTCGAGTCACTCAGAAATATCATTTCTGCATTCTGCGCCATCTAGAACTATTGAAGGACGGTGGTAATTTATTATCATACAGAATAACTAGATTACATGAGTCTGCCCATAGGTACAAATATAAGCTATGAACAAAGAAGGTTTAATATTGATCAGGAAATGCTGTAAAGCAAATTTATTTTGCTTTTTGCTTTTCACAAAGTTATGAAACTACTGACTGCTGACTACTAAAAGCTGCTCAAAAACGACTTTTCCTACCATATTGTCTTGCATAGTATATGATGTTCTGATGACCTCTAGCATGGTTAATAACTTTCTCCTAACTAATCCATCACACAGTGCACAATTCTCTCTGGTGCCAAAGTAATTAAGAATTGCTTGCTATAAATACAATACAGTCCACTACAATCGTACACCACCCTCATGGACCACAGACATTGCCGCCGTGGGGTGGCTTGCGTGCCTCAACGATACAGACAGCTGTGACGTAGGTGCAACTACGGGTATCTATGGAGAGGCCAGACAAACGTGTGGTTCCTGAAGGGGAGCGACAGTCTTTTCAGTAGTTACAGCGGCAACAGTCTGGATGATTGACTGAACTGCCCTTGTAACATCAGCTAATGTGGCTTTACAACACAGTTACTGCGAACGCCTGAAAGCAAGGGGAAACTACAGCCGTTACTTTTCCCGAGGACATGCAGCTCTACTGTATGAACATATGATGATGGCATCCTCTCGGGTAAAATATTCCGGAGGTCAAGTAGTCCCCCATTCGGATCTCTGGGCGGGACTACTCAGGAGGATGTACGTCATCAAGAAAAACGAAACAGGTATTCTACGGATCAGAGCGAGGAATGTTCTAAACCCTAATCGGGTAGGTAAGTAATAAAATTTGAAAGAGGAATGTATAGGGTAAAGTTAGATATGGTGCGGATTAGTGAAGTTCGGTGGCAGGAACAACAGGATTTTTGGTCAAGTGAGTAAAGGGTTAGAAATACCAAATCAGTTAGTGTTAACGCGGGAATAGGTCTGATAATGGATAAAAATAGGAAAGCGGATAGCGAACGCATTATTGTAGCAAAGATCGACACGAAGCCAATACCGACCACAGTAGTACAAGTTTAAATGCTGACTAGCTCTGCCGATGATGAGGAGATCGAAGATATTTACGAGGAGATAGAAGAAATTATTCAGCCCGTTAAAGGAGAAGAAAACTTAATTGTGATGAGAGACTGGAATTCGGTAGTAGGAATCGGAAGAGAAGGAAATGTAGTAGGTGAATGTGGGCTGCGTAAAAGGAGCGAAAGAGGAGATTGTCTAGGAGAATTTTGTGCAGAGAACAATTTAATCATCACAAACACCTGGTTCAAGAATCAAGAAAGATGGCTGTATACGTGGAAGAGACCAGGAGACACCGGAAGGTACCAGATAGATTTTACAATGGTAAGACATAGATTTCGGAACCTGGTTTTAAACTGTAAGACATACCCAGGGGCAGATATAGACTCTGACCATATCTAATTGTTCATGGATTGAAATTGAAAAAACTGCAGAAACGTAGGAAAATAAGGAGATGGCACCAGGAAAAACTGAAGAAGCTTCAAGTTCTAGAGAATTTCAAAGGAAGCTTTAGGCAACAATTGACGGAAACGAGGGGAAATAAAAAAGTAGAAAAGGAATGGGCAGCATTGATAGCTGAAATAGTGAAGGCAGCAGGAGATACTGTCAACAGGAAAATAAAAGAGGCATTTGGTGACAAGAAAAACAGCTCTATGAATATCAAGAACTCAGATGAAAAACCGTTTGTCGGCAAAGAAGGGAAAGCTGAAAGGTGAAAAGAATATGTGGATGGGCTCCATAAAGGAAATGAACTTAGACAATATTGTAGGAAGTGAAGAAGAAGTAAATAAAGATGATACTATAGTAAAAGAAGAATTTGACAGAGCACTGAAAGCCCTAAGTCGAAACAAGGGTCCTGGAGTAGATGATATTCCCGCAGAGCTACTGAAGTCTCTGGGAGAACCAGCCATGACAAAATTGTTTCACCTGGTGCGTACGATGTATGAGACAGGCGAAGTACCCTCATACTTTAAGAAAAATGTAATAATCCCCATTCCAAAGAAAGCAGGTGCAGACAGATGTGAAAATTACAGAACCATCAGTTTAAGTCATGGTTGCAAAATTTTAACACGAATTATTTACGGAAGGATGGAAAAGATCGTAAAAGCCGACCTCAGAAAAGATGTTTGGTTTCAGGAGAAGTGTAGGAATGCTATGGTGGCCTTGGTCAGATGTGATGCCCGGAAATTGATATTATCTTCACACTCTGAGGATCTCGGAATATTAAACTTTGTAACGATTTAAAAAGTGCGGTGGCCATGCATCTACGTTTGACTGCAGAAAGCAATCTGAAGTGACACCAAACCAAATTGCTTCCCACATCATTACTACGTCAAGACTAATACGCAATAAGAAACAGACCAGGTATATTAAAAGTAAGCTTCGAGATTTGAAAATGTCTGCATCTCCTTCATGATAATTCACACGCCCCTTCGCAGATTTAGACATTGAAGGAGCCTGTTGAAGCTCCCAGATTCGATGGCATCCATCCTGAATTACTGATTTACTTGAGAGGATATGCTAAGAAGTGATTGGCAGAATTCTTCACTGACGTCCTAGACTGGTCACCTTCCAGTGGATTTTATGAAGACAAAGATAATTTCTGTTTTGAAACCTGGTAAACCTAGCGGCAAGGTCGAAAGCTATGGCCCTATAGCTCATCTTAACTACAAGCTCTTTCAAAGACTGGTCTATAACAGAATAAGTAGTGTTATCCTAGAGCATATTTAATTGACCAAGGAGGCTTCAGACAAGGGCGTAGCTGCTGCGATCAAGTATTGTCTCTTACATCCTTCATAGAGGCAGGATATCAAATGAACCTGGAAACATCTGTCACATTTGTCGATCTCACTACTGTCTTCGACGCTGTATGGAGGAAAGGCCACAACCACAACTTTTTCCAAATGATACCCTCCAGAACGACGGCACGTCTTGTCAACAACGTGTTAAGTGACCGGAAATTCCAGGTAATCATTGGAAGCAAGATAAGCAAGGAGAGGAATCTTACCAACGGATTACCCCAAGGTTCAGTTCTTTCGCCATTACTCTTTAACTTATATCTATCCGACCTTTCTGACACTTTCTCCAGAAAATTCTGTTACGCCGACTATGTTACCATAGCCATACAACACAAAGAACTGGCGAAGACAGAAGAGATACCTACCGAAGATATGTCTTGATTGGAGACTTATTTCACAATCTGGAGACTTAAACCCAGTGCGAATAAAACAGAGGTATCTTGCTTCTATTTGAACAATCATTTAGCAAACATGAAGCTAAATGTAACTTTCAGAGGCAGCGATCTTAACTATAGTTGGTACTCAAAATATCTAGGTGTCATACTGGAACACTGACCTTCAAGCAACACCTTTTAAACCTAGCCGAGAAACTGAAAACTCGTAACAACATACACATTAATTATGTGGAACTGCCTGGGGATCTTCAGCAACTACCTTAACCTATTTAGCCTTGGGTTTGTTGTACTCAACTGTTGAGTATTCTACACCTGTATAGATGAACAGGCACCATACAAAGTTTGTTGTCACCCAACTGAATGCTACCATGCGCATAATATCTGGCTTTCGCTGTGGCAGGATGAACAGGATTTCTGGTCAGGTGAGTACAGGATTATAAATACAAAATCAATTGGGGGTATCACAGGAGTAGGATTGATAATGAATGAGAAAATAGGAATGCGGGTAAACTACTATGACCAACACAGTGATCGCATTATCATTGTCAAGATAGATACGAAGCCAACACCGACAACAGTAGTACAGGTTTATATGACAACAAGCTCTGCCGATGATGAGGAAATCGAAGAAATATATGAGGAGCTAAAGGAAATTATTCAGACAATTAAGGGAGAGGAAAACTTAATTGTTATGGGAGACTGGAATTCGGTTGTAGGACAAGGAAGGGAAGATAGTAGGTGAATATGGTCTGGGCAAAAGGAATGAAAGAGGAAGCCGCCTGGTAGAATTTTGCACGGTACATAATTTAGTTATAACAAACACCTGGTTCAAGAATCACAAAAGAAGGTTGTATACGTGGAAGAGACCAGGAGACACCGGGAGATACCAGATAGATTTTATAATGGTAAGACATAGATTTCGGAACCAGGTTTTACAGAGTAAGACATACCCAGGGGCAAATATAGACTCTGACCATAACTTGTTGGTTATGAACTATAGGCTGAAACTAAAGAAACTACAAAAAGGTAGGAAAATAAGAAGATGGGACCTGGATAAATTGAAGGAACCTGAGGTTCTTAAGAATTTCAGAGGGAGCTTTAGGCAACAATTGACAGAAACAGGGGAAAATAAAACAGTAGACGAGGAATGGGTAAAATTGAAAGATGAAATAGTGAAGGTAGCAGAGGACAAAATAGGTAGGAAGGCAAGACCTACAAAAAATCCTTGGATATCACAGGAGATACTAAATTTAATCGATGAAAGGAGAAAATATAAAAATGCAGTAAATGAAACAGGCGAAATGGAGTACAGACGACTAAGAAATGAGATTGACAGGAAGTGCAAAATGGCTAAGCAGGAGTGGCTAGAAGGCAAATGCAAGGATGTAGAAGAATGTATAAATAGGGGAAATTAGATACAGCCTACAGGAAAATAAAAGAAACATTTGGAGATAAGAAAAACAGCTCTATGAATATCAAGGACACTGATGGAAAACCAGTTCTCAGCAAAAATGGGAAGGCTGAAAGGTGGAAAGAGTATATAGAGGGGCTCTACAAAGGAAATGAACTTCGAGACAATATTGTAGGAAGGGAAGAGGATGTAGATGAAGATGAAATAGGAGATACTGTACTGAGAGAAGAATTTGACAGAGCCCTGAAAGACCTAAGTCGAAACAAGGCCCCTGCTGTAGATGACATTCCCTCAGAGCTACTGAAGTCTCTGGGAGATCCAGCCATGACAAACCTGTTTCACCTGGTGTGTAAGATGTATGAGACAGGCGAAGTAGCCTCAGACTTTAAGAAAAATGTTATAATCCCCATTCCAAAGAAAGCAGGTGCAGACAGGTGTGAAAACTACAGAACCATCAGTTTAATTAGTCATGGTTGCAAAATATTAACACGAATTATATACAGAAGGATGGAAAAACTGGTAGAAGCCGACCTCGGGGAAGATCAGTTTGGGTTCAGGAGAAATGTAGGAACTCGGGAGGCAATACTCACTTTACGGCTTATCCTAGAAGATAGATTAAGAAAAGGCAAACCTACATTTCTAGCTTTTGTAGATTTGGAGAAGGCTTTTGACAATGTTGATTGGAATAAACTCTTTCAAGTTCTGAAGCAAGCAGGAGTAAAATATAGGGAGCGTAACGTTATTTACAACTTGTACAAAAACCAGACAGCGGTTGTCAGAGTTGAAGGGCATGAAAGGGATGCAGTGATTGGAAAGGGAGTAAGACAGGGTTGTAGCCTTTCTCCAATTTTATTCAATTTGTACGTTGAGCAAGCTACAAAGGAAAGCAAGGAAAAATTTGGAGAAGGAATTAAAGTTCAAGGGGAAGAATTAAAAACATTGCGTTTTGCCGACGACATAGTAATTCTGTCAGATACAGCAAAGGACCTGGAAGAGCAATTGAACGGAATGGACAGTGTGCTGAAAGGTGCATACAAGATGAACATTAACAGTGCAAAACTAGGGTAATGGAGTGAAGTGTAAGAAAATCAGGTGATGCTGAAGGAATTAGATTGGGAAACGAAGCAATAAAGGAGGTAGATGAGTTTTGTTACTTGGGCAGTAAAATAACAAATGATGGTCGCAGTACAGAGTATATAAAATGCAGAATGGCAATGGGTAGAAAAGCGTTCTTGAAAAAGAGAAATTTGTTAACATCGAATATTGATTTTAGCCTAAGGAAGTCTTTTCTGAAGGCATTTGTATGGAGTGTTGCCTTGTATGGGAGTGAGACATGGACAATAAACAGTGCGGACAGGAATAGGATAGAGGCTTTTGAAATATGGTGTTACAGAAGAATGCTGAAGATTAGGTGGGTGGATCGCGTAACTAATGAGGAGGTACTGAACAGGATTGGTGAGAAAAGAAATTTCTGGCATACCTTGACTAAAAGAAGGAATAGATTGGTAGGACACATTCTTAGACATCAAGGAATTGCGAATTTAGCATTAGAGGGAAGAGTGTGGGGTAAAAATCGCAGAGGAAGACCAAGAGATGGATACAGTAAGCAGATTCAGACAGATGTAGGTTGCCGTTCTTATGTGGAGATGAAGAGGCTTGCTCAGGATAGGGTATTGTGGAGAGCTGCATCAAACCAGTCTCCGGACTGAAGACCACAACAACAAAAACAGGTATAATGCCACCTGATTTGCGCATATCTGCAGCTCTTATGAGGAAGTTCCAAAGAATCTCCAAGAAACCTAATTTACCTGTAGTTAGGAACCTACCAGTTCTAAATGTTAACAGACTACGCTCTCGTGATCCAGCTTTGCGTGATGATGCTGACATGGTTACTTGAGATTTTAAACCTCTCGAAAAATAGAACTGTCGGTGGTAAGCGGCAACAGATGTGCAGAACATCTTCTCAGGCGCTTAAACTACCAACTAGATATCAACTACCACGCAAGACCTTGGCAGGGCTGAACAGAATTAGAACAGGCCATGGCTGGTGTAACGATGCACTTCATAATTGGAACAAGCTGTCTAATCCAGATTGTGAGTGCGGAGCTCCACGCCAGACGATACATCACATAGTCAGAGACTGTATGCTTCGAGGATGTGGTGGAAGAGAAGAAGATTTTCTGTTGGCAACCCCAGAAGCTGTGCATTGGATTCAAGGGCTGGACATCGAGTTATAAATGTTATGTTATCTTGCAAACTCAATTGCTTGCTTTCTGTATACATGTATATATTTGTATAGTGTGTAACAGCCATTCGCTAAATAAACAGTAAAGTTAGACGCTCAAGATCGTCTTCTTCTCGGGAGAAGAACCGAGGCACAGGAGAAAGGTGAAGAATGTATGAACCTGAGAAAAATTCTTTGATTGTGTATTTTAAATGAATAAGAGATAATGATAAAAGTTAGAAGCACCAGAGACACATAAATGAATTGAAAGAAACTACAAGTAGACTAACAGCTAGACAAACGGTGTGATAGTCATTGGACAGGGGCTGAACACCAAAGCTTTCATTAATGAAAATGAATATCATATAGTACCTTTCTTGGCAGCACACAAATATAATTTTATTCTTGGTGAGAGCTATATTGCTAAGACAGAATATGTACAGCAGTTGTTAGAAAAACTGATCGGCATGCTAAGCGATTCACTAATCATAAAACATTCTAATCTGTGGATTTGCATAAATACTAGAGCAAATGGAGCAACTTTTATTGAAAACTTATTTCTCATATCGACCATATCATAAAAACGAGAAACTGTCTGAAATATATTTTGTCAAGAAATTAATTAATTTATTTACACAAACTACTGGGGATGTTAACGAAACTGCTGTAAAAGAAGGATCCCACATTCACTGCTTTGACTTCGTACCGACATTTCTACTTTTTATCTTGAGATGGTGAGAAGAGTTTCAGAATTATCAGTAGGGCTATAAGTTATTGGTTGTAGCTGACATTATACTGTTGTGGTCTTCAGATTGAAGACTGGTTTGATGCTGGTCTCCACCATTACCCTGTGGGGTAGACAGAAATTTGAGCAGATGAGAGCACGCGACAGGTAAGCGTCAAGTCAAGAGGTTGCACAATGTGCCAGCTTTCGGAAAACAAACTGATGCCTCACTTAAGGACCTCAGGGACTCTAATAACCACGAAAGGGAGAGGGCCAGCCAGGGATGTATCAAAAGGCACTGTAAGAGCTGTAAGTGATATGTGCTACATGGATAGAGCTTGGAAAATTTTCAGCAGTTGATACAGTACAAGTAAATGTAATAAAACATATAAATATCACCATAAATGTAAATATATATACCCAGAGACTGTTTTGTGTCTCGAAAACATCAAAAACATTAAAGTTAAAGATGAAACATTGAATTAAAATTTGTACAGCGTCCGGGACTTGAACCTGGACCTTCATGCTCACTAGGCAGACATCTTAACCACTACACATTTTCGAGACGCAAAACAGTCTCTGCGTATATAAATTTATAATTACAATGATATTTATATCACCTTAGCCTAAGGTGAGAGGCAGGAATTTTCCGATATGTCCATTGCCGAGGTGCCATTCCGATACATGGAGAGCCTTGGTAGTTGTGGCATTATTTCAAGAAAGACAGAAGCTGAATTAGAGTTTATAACGTGGAGGGAAGTCGTACTTAGACTATTCCTAGGCGCTTTAATTCACTGCTTCGTTCGGGGGTTCGAATCCCCCTCGGGCATGGATGTTTGTGTCGTCTTTAGTATAAAATAGTTCATAAGTAGTTTGTAAGTTTATGGACTGATGAACCCGCAGTTAAGTCCCTTGAGCTTTACAAACATTTGAATATTTGATTTCTTTGTTGACATGAAAATTATCGAGCAGCACCGTTGTTCGGAACCCACGTTAAACTGTAGGTCCCCCAATAACTGGCTGGGTAAGTCAGTTCGAAGGTCGGAGGAAGGCAACGTCATACCGCCGCCAAACAAGACCATGCCTAGAAAGCACTCTGGCATTCAAACCAATCTTCGTATTGTTGACGGCTTTACCTTTTTATTATACAAGCACATTTCATTAATGACAAGTTGTTTTATATGGCATACTTTCAGTAGTGTAATATAGTGGCACTCACTGAATCTTCACAGCACTGGTTACGCCAGTTTCTCCCGAAGGAAGAATTTTGTAAGTAGTTGACCTTATAGGAAGGCTAACAGCAATCCGTTTTTTTACTGTCTACACTCAGAAAACAAGTCAGAGGCAGAGTGATGTCTCGAACGAATTGGTATATGGTCTGACATGGCGTAGGGTGAAAACTGATACTTAATCCGTAAACGGAATCGTAATTTCCTGTCAGAAAGAGCACAGTAATATGGAAACACTTCTAGTGGAACGGAAGTAATATCTGGCGTCCCCCAAGAAGGCGTCATAAGCTCTCTGCTGTTCCTAATCTGCTTCTGTGATCAAGGAAATAATCTGAACAGCGCTCTTGGGCTGTTTACAGATAATGCTGTAATTTACAATGTAGAAAAGTGGTGAGAAGATCAATTTTAATTGCAAAATGATCTAGGTAAAATATGTACATAGTGTTAAAAGTGACAATTAATCCTAACTAAAGAGAGGTTTGAAACCAGTCATGTAAGCATTAAAATAAATTCGTTAAATCATAGTCACACAGTTAATCGGACAAATCTCATTACTGCCAAATGAACCAAATACATAGAAAATACAATTAAACAGCTTCAGTTGGTAAGACCACATAGAGAATACTGTGGAGAAGAGCCAAACACTGCGCTTTGCTGGAAGGACACATAGAAGATGCAACAAATCCACTAAAGAGACAGCTTACATAGCACGCTTGACTGTTCTTTGCTGGAATATTGCTGCGTGGTATGAGTCCTTAACAGGCAGGATTGACGGACGAGGAGGGTATCGAAGAAAGTACAGGGAAGGGTAGCTCGTTTAGTATTGTCACGAAGTAGGGGAGAGCGAGAGTCATGGTTATGTTGGGCGAAATGGGGATGCAATAATTACAACAAAAGAGTTTTTGATTGTGGCTAGATCTCTGCACAAAATTTCAGTCATGAGCTTTCTCCTCTATGTTGACCACCACTTATATTGGAAAATACTGGTAACATTAAAAACAAAACGAAAAAACAAAAAACAAAAAAATAAAATAAAATAAAATAAAATAAAATAAAATAAATAAAAAAATTTAAAAGTAAAGAAAGAGAGAGAGGGAGAGACAGAGACAGAGATTCAGATCTCAGAAGGGGAGACATGTGTTCTTGTTCACCGTGTGCTATTTGAGAAAGAAAGGGTGAAGACATTCTCTGAAAATTGGTCGATTAAGAGATATAAATTCCAAGTCGTTGAAATGGTACAACTGCTTTGTTAAAGACTGATTTGAAGCATAATATTACCTTACTGGTCTAGATTGAAAGTACTAATTTTACTTAAATCTTTTTTTTATGTAATTGCATGTTTCATGCTTATAAGTTGTGCTGATAAGAACGCTGCAAAATTTATCGCACCAGTTTAATATAAACAGGTATAGGTGTTGCACATCAAAATATGAACAATACATCAGGTGCTACTTCTTGTTGTAATTAACCAGGCAAGTGCAATATGAAGAGGCAGTATGTGGCATAACGAGAAGAAAACTGGAGAGCTGTAGGCGTAGAGAGTCGATCAGGTAAATAACGTAGGTTGGCTGGCAGCTGGAGAATTGACTGCAAAGTTTTTATCATAAGTTGGGCGAAATGAAAGATGTCCATAATATTCTCGACAAAACTACTCTACTGGCCCAAGAAACAAAACACAGGTAAACCAAAGACACCTGATACGCCACCTAAATTTCTACCAAGACTTTTTTATAGGTACTAAAAAATTAAAATTATTTTAATTGCAGGAGATAAAATTCAAGAAAACGTAACCACTGGACCGATCTCATCACACTATGCGTGAAACAAGAGCTGAAGAATTCTGAAAACATCATAACAAGCTAACATAATGAATTACAGGTGAATATAGTAATCTAGATACAAAGAATTTACCACTTTAATTCAATTCCCACTCGCAGTTTATAAATTCTTTGTGTCTAAATTGATAGTAACTGCAGGATCAAAAGTGATGTCTGATCTTTCGGGATGTCTGGTCTTTCGGACATATCCGATACAACATACATCACACACACGGACACACAATAGGTCTGTCGTAAAAGTAATTTTATATGTTTTTCATTGACTGTCCCGTATTTACATACACTGCAACTTCAAGATCTTTGGCTAATGGTTTAACGCAAAAGCAAAAATCGTTGGTGAACGAAGGAATGTCCTACAGAGGATGTCTGTCTGTTTGTAAATCTATCGGACCAAACTGCGTGGTCATCAGTCGGTAGCTTACAAACTACTTAAACCTAGGTAAACTAACCTACGGGCAAACACACACACCCATGCCCCAGGGAGGAATCGAACCTCCACGGCGAGCAACCGCGCGCTCCGCAGCGAGACGCTTTAGACCGCTCGGCTACTTCACCGCGGCTACAGAGGAGCTGGAGCTTTCATTTCATTGTCTCACTTACAACAATAAATCAATGAATGACGGAAATGTATTAGATGTATAAATGTATCATTAGTGTGTATATCTTAATCATTGTAGGTAAAGCTATTACTATAAAATTGCAAGAGAATGTCTTATTAACGCAGCATGAAACAGTGACACATATTAGAAAGGAAGTTCTGAGTTGTACTAGATAGGCAAACATCAGATCATAATTGGTCGACTCCATCGTTACGGTAGGTTACATCCAAATCTATTTTCTACAGAGTGTGTTTATTTGAAAAGTTTTCGACAGCTAAAACCATGAGAAAAAGAAAAGAAAATAACAGTCACATCAACAACGCACAGCATTGAAAAAAGTAATACACATTCGCCGTGGTTTTAATGATTCGCCGGCGTCGTAAGCAGCTGCCTATCGGTTTTCAAATGTCGCCAGTTGCACTATAGCCATAGATCCTCCTTGCAGTCACTTATGTATAGTCAGCGTGTTCGTGATGAAAGGCTTAAGTTCCTATCTCGAGGGCTTATTTGGAAAGCCGTTAGTTGAGGCACACTCGAGGGGAAAAGTTGATGTTTGTCTTTCGTAATGGCGCTTTCTCTCATGAAAGCTTGGACCCCACAGGGAAGATAACACCTATGCGTGAAGAGTAGCAAGTGAATTAACAATTACGCATGCAGATAATGGTGCACTTCCAATTCTCGCTTTCGAAATCGAAATGTTTATCGGATGTGTAGAACAATCAAGCTTCTTCGTGAGACATGGAATTTATAACAACAACGAAATGAATATCACGAAACCGAACGATTTAAGTCATCAGTCGGTTACAGAATAGCTCAGTAGTCGGTAGGCTCCAATATATTCTTTCTTCACTTCAGTGAATAGGTCTGTAGCTTGTTTCGTCTTCACAAAACACACCTTTCCACTTTTCTTCCTGTGTAATCTTCTTTCCTTCACGACTGTAGTATATCACATATTTTTCCCATATTTTAGTCTTTCATTCCTGCAAATTAAATTTAACTCTATAATTATTTCAAAATTTATTTGATCTTTCAGAGTTCATACTTTAACTCTGATGGTATGTAGCGTCAGAAAGTCAGGCTATGCTGAAGGAATTAGATTAGATAATGGGGCAATAAAAGTAGTAGATGATTTTTGTTATTTGTGTAGCAAGGTAACTTCTGATGGACGAAGTAAAGATGATATAAAATTCAGAATGGCTATGGGAATAAAAGAGTTTCTGAAGAAATTTGTTGATATCCAATATTAATTGAAAAGTTAGGAAGTCCTTTCTGAAAGCAATTGTCTGGAGTGTAGCACTGTATGGAAGTGAAACGTGGACGATATGGAGTTAAGACAAAAAGATGATAGAAGCTTTTGAAATGTGGTGCTACAGACGAATGATGAAAATTAGATGAGCAGATCACGTAACTAATGATGTGGTGCTTAACCGAATTGGGGAGAAAAGGAGTTTCTGGTATACTCTAAGAGAAGGGATAGATTGTTTGGACACGTTCTGGGACATCAAGGAATCGTTAATTTAGCTTTAGAAGGAAGTGTCTGAGGTAAAAATCGTAGAGGAAGACGGAGGGACGAATACAGTAAGCAGATTCAAAAGGATGTAGGTTGCCGAACTTATTCTCAGATGAAGAGACTTGCACAGGGCAGGGTAGAGTGGAGAGCTGCATCAAACCAATCTGCGGACTGAATACCAAAACAATAACAACAACAAAAACTTTTACTCTGCTTCAGTTAGTGTCGAGATCTCACGTAGATGACACTATCCAGTTATCGAAATCATTCGTAGCCATATATAGCTTACTCTCCCTGAGTCTGGTATAGCCTGTCATTATCAACATTCACTTAATAAATGCGGCATGTTCAGTTCTAACATTACTCCCTCACATGTGACACGTTCTACATAAATGTTAGGGAGTCTCAATGCTTTACCGTTTGTCATGTACACTGAAGCGCCATAGAAACTTGTGCACTTACCTGGTATCATATTGTCCCGCCCGCCTCCGTAGTCCAGCGTGGACAGCGTGGTTGGTTTCCACGCAGGGGGCCCGGGTTCGATGGCCGGTCGGGTAGGAGATTTTCTCAAACAATAACAACAATAACAACCCCGGTCGGGTAGGAGATTTTCTCCACTCGGGGACTGGGTGTTGTCCTCATCATCATTCCATCATCATTGACACGCAAGTCGCCGAAGTGGCGTCAGATAAAGAGACTTGCACCAGGCAGGCTGAACACGACCCCAGTTGGCGTCTAACGGTCATAAATGCCACACGATCATCATCATCATCATATTGTCCCTGCGAGCGCGCCGAAGTGACCCAATACGGCGTGGCATGGACTGGATTAATGGCAGAAGCAGTGCTGTAGGGAATTGACACCGTGCATAAATTTATAAGAACAGGTGGGGGTGAAGATCTCCTCTGAACAGTACGTTGCAAGGCATTCCAGATAAGTTCAATATATTTGGTAGAAAGGGGAAACGTTTGAATTCAGAAGAGTGTAGCAGTTATGGACGTGTGAGGTGACGCATTGTCCTGCTGCAATTTCCGAAGTCCGTCGGAGTGTAGGGCTTGCATGCTGGTGATCAGCCAGATGAGTAGGTACGTACAGTTTCGACGAATTCATAAATCATATCTTGTGTATTATGTAGATCATATTCAATATCTAATATCATTGTGTCGTTAACAAGTAAGCATTAGGTATTCCGATACTTCCTGCGAATATGGAAACACATCAATTAGATCGATTCTTCAGGTATAATTAATGTGAATATTTGACAGGAAAACAGACAGTGAAACTGGAGAAGAATGCTCCTTGATGAAAGACGATGAGATTAAAATGAGAACATTGAAGTTCTAAGCCAACACAATGTTATTCTTCGTCTACTGTGGGCACAAGAGGGTACGAGATAAAATCGCTAATATTAGAACGAAGTAATGAATTTTACAGTGGTTTATGTTACAGCGACAGTTAGAAAACCAGAGATTCTCAGCAAGCCCCTTTTTGTTGCTTGGTGGAGGGCACTTCTTACCACTCCTAGCCATTTTCTTTCATTTTCCACTTGCAAACAGTGTGAGGAAAATGCACTCTCTAAATGCTACCATAAAGACCAAATATCTTTTAGCTTCGTAATCCTCACACAAAATGAAAGTTGACGCCAATAGAATCCAAAAGTATCTCAGTAATAGTCTCTTGTTGATCGAACCCATATTAACAAATCTAGCAGTCGATTTTCGAATTGTTTCTACATACTAGTATCGCTTTAACTGAACTGGTTGGAACGCCTGGCTTGGAGAACAGCTCATGAATGAGTAACACTTAGAGTCTATACGCGATCTTCAGAATAGAAATCATCCATCCACGCTCATTCCACTTCAAATAGTATCGTTTTTCAAAATTATGCATAGGTATAAATTCACCCAACTCTTATGAGACACAGACGTTGCCCAAGTAGGTTGTCGTCCGAGCTTCAATGAAACAGATAGCAGTATATACAGGTGGAACCACAATGGAGCGGTAAATATGGACTGAATTTAACAAGATAAGTGAATTTTAATTAATCACTCAGTATGTATTTCAAATTTATCCCTTTCAAACCGCTTAATGTCTTCAACAATATACGGTGCAAATTATCAGTTTTTACACTTCACAGGCGAGAACGTATCACTTTCAATACACTGCCACAGTCCACATGGACAGATATACTATTAGATTTTACTTACGGCCAGAGCACTGCTTTTTTTATTTATTTTAAACGATGGCCATTTCGGTTACAATGCCATCTTCATATTATCTGCAACTGATACAAACTTCCTGTCATTACAATATAAAAATGACAAGATACGACAATTTTTATATTAAATTAGATTGTACATACTTGCTCGACCGGGTGTTTTCCTTAGAATATCGTTAATTATTGTCACGCCACAAGGTTTTCTACAGTTCGTATGTACTGTAATTTATTGCTATTCTGATATTTATTGATGTTGGTCAACCATATTTTCTGGTTACAAGAGCGTGTTTTTATCTGTACCATAGAGCAGAAATATCTCTGGGGTGAGCATAGCATTCTGCCCATGTTGTTAAGATTAACAACACGTCGTGTTAATTTTGTAATTGCATTGTTTCTTAATTGTCAGTTTATGACTATGATTTATTTCCATGGCAATCTGCAAATGTACTATTACGGAAAGGTATTTTTTTCTATTGAGTGTTGTTCCAGAAGCGATATTAGATAATGTCAAATAGACTTATTGAGGCAAACAGCACATCTTACTCTGTGCAAGAGCATTAATTAATGAAACAGTTTTCATCAAATATCTTAATTGAAAAACGCAGTCTAATGTTTTTATTTGCGCTAAAATAAATATTTTTGTTTCACGTTAATTCGGCTGTTTGATTTTCTGTTACTTAATACTTCTTCTGTTAATTACTGAGAGGCTGTACATAGAATGCACAAAGTATATATATAAGAGTGTTAACAGTAAACAAAACTGCGTGCTAGCTTCGATAAAAAGAGAAAAATACACACACAAAAATCGGAATAGTAAGAACCTTTTCTATAATAGTCCATCGTATTTTTAAAGACACTTTCGAAGTCACTGGCTTACTATAAAGTCATTTTGCCATCCCCTGAGATTTTGGTTTTGTCGCATAATATGTGGTTGAAACGTGGCAATTCGTACGCACAATGCTGAAAACAACAAATGTGAATATAGAATAAAGTTTGTTGTATATCATAGCTATGCTCACGACAAATCCGAAAACACTTTACTAAATGTCTAACAGTAGTCCGTATTTTCATTGCTGCCGTTCACATGTAAATGTTTGTTCTGGATGATTTCTTCGTAGCGTTATTTTCATTTACATATCTCCAGCTTTAAAGTACGTAATTAATTTTGTAGCAATAACGATAGAGAAGTGAGAAATATGGAATAGCTTTAACAGAAGTTTCATTATTCACTCAGTATGTATTTCAAATTTATCATCCCTTCAAAGATATACGGTTCAAATTATCAGTTTTCACACTTTATAGGTGAGAATATATCACTTCCGATATACTGTCACAGTTCACCTGGACAGCAATACGTTAAAATTTTACTTACGGCCTCGTTCCGTAGTGTGGCAATTTCAGCAACAAAGTGTTCAAATTACGAGGATAATTAAGTAATTTTCTGACCGGGCATGGGTACATCCAAGAAACTGCCAACCATAGAGCAGAAACAGCATATATTTCACGGCCAGCACGGAAAAATTATTGCTTTTCATTCTCTGTGACTGAGTTTTCAATGACCATGCCGGCCGTGGTGGCCGAGGGGACTGAGGCGCTCCAGTCACGGTCTGCACGGCCACTACGGTCGGGGGTTCGAATCCCCCCTCGGGCATGGATATTTGTGCCGTCCTAGTTAGTAAGTAGTTCATAATTAGTTTGTAAGTTTAGGGACTGATGAGCCCGTAGTTAAGTCCATAAGCTTTACAAACATTTGAACATTTTTTTTTCAATGACCATTAAAAGGTTGTTGCCAACATAAGCACACTACGCCGCCGAAGCTCTAAGTAAAATTTTACCAAAAAATGTTCAAATGTTTGTATAGTTTATGGGACTTAACTACGGGGTCATCAGTCCCTAAACTTACAAACTACTTATGAACTACTTACTAACTAGGACGGCACAAATATCCATGCCCGAGGGGGGATTCGAACCCCCGACCATAGTGGCCGTGCTGACCGTGACTGGAGCGCCTCAGTCCCCTCGGCCACCGCGGCCGGCAAAATTTTACCCAGAATTACTAGTTGGCGTACCGTATATTTTCGCCAGCAATTGCCAGTTTCTACGTGAGTGAGTCACGTTGTAGAAGCATCTTTGGTGATTCGTCGTAGAACTCGCAGAAATTGGAGACATCGCAGATGGAAAAGATCATAAAGGATTCGTTGTGAATTCGTACACTGCTGTTTTCAACTGTTAGGGGACTGATGACTAAGCAGTTTAGTCCCCTTTAAACAACCAACACCAACCAATCAACTGTGACAAATGACAACTAAATATCGCAACTATCGAAAAGTAGCAGTCACAGAAATCACTGTTATCGAACAGTCACTGTTTACGCCGTCCCCATTACAGACTAACCTACTTGGACTCGAGATCACGAGACCATAACGGCAATACATGCTGACAACACAAAGTCTATTCTCACAGACATATTTCTAGACAGGCAAACTAGCCACTGTGACTGAAGCCTGACGCCTCCATCTTGCCCCACCTCACGTCAGAAAGTTTCTGTAGGGTATTAGTATGAACTTCTGACACGATATGACGTTGTAAGCCGTATTAGTTGGTTTGAGCAGGATTTGCATTTGAGCCAATACTTCCGCAATGAATTTGACACCTACATTGTCGAATCGTGTTATGAGAAGAACGAGTTACGTACGGTTAAATTTTACTTAACGCCTTGGCGCCCTAGCGTGATTACGTTGTCAGTCATGGTAGGTTGGCATTATCCTGTCACGTTATAACGCAAATGTGTGTCATGAAATTTTCGTTTTACCAGCGCAGTTTATTTTATTGAATGAACGAGAGTACATACAAGAACATGTCAACCATAGAGCAGGGACAGCATTATTTATATACTTCATCGTCTGTACGGAACACTAATCAAGTCACTGAATGCGGACTTCTGAGTATATTAACATCTTGGCAAAAACTTTCTTCCGTTTTGTTGATGTTGTCAACATAATCATGCGAGACCGCTGAGATGCTAGGTAAAATTTTACCTTTACCTACAGTGAAATCAGAAGTATTTATCTGAATAACACCAAGAAGAATAAAGATATATGTTATCCACAAAAAACAGCACATTTATCACGGTCGTACTATTGAAAGACAAGCCGAAGTTGACCGAAACTGACAAGCGATTAATAAAAACAGGAAACAAGACTCATTAGTGTATATCTCAAAGCAGACTATAGATTTCCTGACAGCTATCAAAAAAAGAAAAAAAAAATGGTACGTGTTATCCACGATAAACAACATTTTTATAATTATCAATCTACTGAAGGAAAATCCGAAATGGACTGAAATTAGTAAGAGATTAATAATAACAGCAAATCGATGCAACGCATTACTGTATGTGTCAACTTTACTCCAGCTGAAAAATTACAGTCATGTACAACACACCAATTTCCCATACGTCAAAACTCCATCCGTATTGTACGACTTTTTTCTCTAATAACACACGCGACTGATCTCACGTTTATAGTATAGAAATACGGCGGCAAGATTTCACTGACAGCAATGATCCTGTATACAGCATTGCCAGTTTAGTTATATATGTCTGTGTCTATTCTGCGCATCTCAATGCTCACTCCAGAGATGTTTCTACTACAACATTATTATCAAGCAATCTAAAGGGTATATCGTCGGTGTAATGATGCTGTAATGTGTATTGCAAATTTTATCTCTAATTGTGCTAGTCAAGGATACTGTTTGTCTCCAGCGGTCTGTTTACCGACGATATATAAAAATAATCTAGAAGACATGTCTTTGCTTGTATTATTGTTAATCTGGTTCCGGTTTGAATATGTCAATAAAATGTTCGAGGAAAGTTTTGTGTTGGTGATCTGTTTGTTCATTTATTACAAGATGAGGCTCTTTTTTCGGTGAGTTAAAATATTTCTAATTCTTCTAAAACGTTCGTTATTGGTCCTTTTGGTGTAATATGTGCTATCTCGATAGCGTTTTTGAAATCGTCTGCTGTATGGTGCTCAGTTTTTAATTGGTGGAAGATTATCAGTTTATCGTACGTATTCACAAAATCTAGTTGCGAAATTTCTTCCAGACTGTTCGAGATAGTATTTCTCGCAATATTCACAGTGAATTTCACATATACCTAGATAGCAGCAAATATTTTGTTTGTAAATACCTGATCGTATTTTTGTTTTGACGTATTTGGTAAGCTAAAGTTATGCTGATATATTTTGTTCATTCTGTCAGAAATGTTAGCCAGATAAGTGGTAGTTATATATGTTGTTTGGTAATTTGGAAGAAGCGTTGCTCATCTCATTGACGGCCTATTGTCGATATGTATCGAACACACGAGCATCGCAGTGTCGTGTATCGAACACACGAACTTCGCTGTGTCGTAGGACACTAATGTTGGTAATGACGCAGACAGAAACGAAAAAAGAGGATACGTATAGCTTGTGAAAAGTGCTTTGCCGTTTCATTGCTTGTTGTCTTACAAGAATATAAGCTGTGCTCTTAGATTTCTGCTAAACCACACACTTTAAAATCATGACATATTCATAGAAAATAGGAAAGTACTGCTCATGGAATATACCTCTACAGTCTTGCTTGTCAAAAGTACTTCACTCCCGGCCAAGTATGAGATACTCGTAGAAAACGATGAAGTATTTTCGACAAGCTAGACTGTAGATGTATATTCCGACTGAAAGCAGTACTTTACTATCTATCACAAATATGTCATTTTAAGGTAATTTCCAAGAAAGCTTACACTCGAAGTTGTATGGCCGAAATCGATATAGCGAATGTCAGTATTGGCAAGCGACTTATTAAGTGTGTGGAACGTATTTCATTAGTGTGTTCTAATTACGAAAGTGCGTATACAACTGTACTTCAAGACAAATACTTCGCTCATTAATAAAGTAAGTGAAGTAACTTCTTTGTTATCGTTAGATTACAAGCAATAAAAAGTATTTGTAGGTTTTGATGCATTAGTAAATATCCATATTTACCCTTCTCGCGAGTGACGTAACCCTTTTTTTTTTTTTTTTTTTTTTATATATATATATATATATATATATATATATATATATATATATATATATATATATATATATATATATATATATACGTAGATTTCTAGTAAGAAAATGTATTCGTACGTTATTATGATACATTAGTAAATAATACATATTGATAGCATGATAGCAGGCAATTATGAATTGTAAGGCACTATCGACAGTATGTCGTCAACGCGATGTGCAACGCTTCTTCCAAATTACCTGTAGTTTCATGATTTTGGTTTGTCTCTAGTGAGCGTAATATTTTGTCGTGTGATAAGTAATGTTCGAGTGGTAATTTTTTTATATAATTTACTGACTATTTGTGGGTTATATGCATTTTGTGACGCGACATATTTTAGAGTCTAAATCTCTTTTTATCTAGAGGAACGTTTATCATGTTGATCATATTATGGAAATAAGATATTTGTGGATTCTGGTTGGCATGAATTTACATTGATAATATTATCTGAAGTAATGTGCAGGTGCTCCGTCCTGCATGAAACTGTGTGTTTATGCAGGGTGAAATTACTAGTCATAGTCGATCTTACATTTTTTTCAGGTATCATTCGAGAATGGATGTCTTCTGCTGAAAGAAAGATAAATAAGTTCGAATAAAGTGATACACCATACAGTCACAATTTTCAACAGATTCGTCCGGGTTTTCGAGAGCCCACTAACAGCATTTACGCCTTTTTAGAAATAATCCAATGTGGAAAACGGCCTCATCAGCCCACATAATGTTCTCAAATGTCCCGCCAGTTATCATTTCCATCTTAGAAAATTTTACTTCACTCCAGCAATTTCTCAGTCATCAGGAAACAAATACTGCTCATATACATCTACATACATGCTCCGCAATCCACCGTAAGGTGTGTGGCGAAGGGTATTACGTTTTCCTTTCTGTTCCACTCCTACAGAGAACAGGGGCCAAAAGAATGGCTGTATACCTACCAGCCCTAATTTTTCTTATTTTGTGGTTTTTATGCGAAATGTTATTTGGTGGCAGTAAAATCATTCTTCAGTCAGTTTAGAATTTCAATCCTTTGCATTTCCTGAATAGTATTTCTCGAAAAGAACGTCGCCTTCCCTCCAGCAATTCGCATTTGTGTTCCCTAAGTATCTTTGTAACACACTCGAACTGACCGAACTTACGAGTAAGAAACCTATCAGCCCGCCTCTGAATAGTTTGTACAAAATTCTTTAAATCATCTGTAGTGGATTCCAATCATTTCAGCAATACTGAAGGACGCTTCGTACAACCCTTCTCCTTTACAGATGAACCAGATCTTCCCAAAATCCTTCCAAAAACCGGACCATCCACCTTCCTCACTACTGTCCTTATATGCTCATTCCATTTCAAATTCGTTTTGCATAGTTGCACCTAGATGTTTAATCGACGAGACTATATCAAATAGCACACTGCTAATGCTATATTTTTGCATTATAGGATTGTTGTTAGTTTTCATCTGCTTCACCTTATGTACTTATACATTTAGAGCTCCTCACGCGAGCTATAATTTGTTGTGTATCATCCTTCATCCTACTACAATCATTTAATGACTACACATTTCCGTACACAACAGCATAGTCGGAAAACAGTCACAGATTGCTACTCACGCTCTCTGTCAGATCATTAATATAACACTCTTTGTACAAGGCAAGTTTGTTTTGTTTGTGTATGATACAATCGACCAGTTAGCAAATAAGCAGTTGGCAACCTTCTTGAAGAAATTGAGACCCATATCAATACAAATACGGCATCTAGAAACCTGCTTAATGATCTGACTGAACTAAAAGCAAATTATTCCTACAAAATCTCGAGAATTTTCTAATTTAAAGCAACTAATTAACCAAAAGCCCCTCCCTCCTCACAACACCCCTTCCCACCCTCTTCAACCAACCCCTTCCCCCTACCACCTCCTCGCTCCACGACTCATGACAGGTCTTCCATATGCTTCTGATAAGGTCGAAACACTATCAAAGAACAAATGCATAATTACTTTATCCACATCTAAACACCTATTCCTTTGATTCTACAATAATAGAGTAACCATATACCTACCGTCATTTACCACATTAAACAGAACCTAGTCGTTACTAATATTCTAGGAGACATTAGTCTATGAATAAATATAGGCAATAATATGAATTTTATTCTTGTCCTTTTTAAATGTTCAAATGTTTGAAAAGCTTATGGGACTTAACTACGGGGTCATCAGTCCCTAAACTTACAAACTACTTATGAACTAGCTAACACTAAGGACGGCACAAATATCCATGCCCGAGGAGGGATTCGAACCCCCGACCGTAGTGGCCGTGCAGACCGTGATTGGAGCGCCTTAGTCTCCTCGGCCACCGCGGCCGGCTCTTGTCCTTTTAACTGATAATATACATACAAAGTAAGGCTAAAAACCTATAAACCAATATAGACATAATTTATTATTCACTCTAAGCGCTTTAATATTAACGGAATTATTTACTAACTGATCGATTATCGATTATATTATACGCATACAAACAAACTTACCTGTACAAGGAGTGTTATATCTTCGAATGAAGCCCTTTTGTAAGTAATATCAGTTGTGAAAGCACATGCTGGACGCTGGTGAAGTGGTGTTGACAGTGTACTGCAGAGCCCAATAGAGAAAAATAGAGAGTGACATGGTAGTATTATTTAATAACAAGGAGACCCGTGAAACGGAAATTAATTATAAAAAGCCGGCCATACAGTCACAGTAAGTAAATGAACAAATTTCACGTAAATTTACAGATACAAAACACGACCTAAACAAAGTGCAGGTCGAATTTAAGTATTTAATTCATAGTGTAGCTAATCAGCTTCATACATTATTTTTCCATTATCTCTCAAACTGATCAACATTTTAGCACACATTCATTTGTATCTGCTTGTATACATAGTTTCATATTGACAAAATATATGACATCAACTGCGAATGGACAAAGCTGAAAATGTGTACCCAGCCGGAATTCAGCTTTGCCCATTCGCAGGTGATGTCATATATTCTGTGAATATGTAATAATAATAACTGCAGAATCAGAAATGACGTCTGTTCTTTGGGAACAGGCACCACATGTATATATGTATACATAGCGTTACATATGCTATTAGCTCGACCTAGAAATTACAAACTGCAGAGAGCTACTGAAGCTCAAAATGTTCAAATGTTTGTAGAGCTTATGGGACTTAACTACGGGGTCATCAGTCCCTAAACTTACAAACTACTTATGACCTATCTTATACCAAAGACGGCACAAACATCCATACCCGAGGGGGGAGTCGAAACCCCGATCGCAGCGGCTGTGCAGACCGTGACTGGCGCGCCGCAGACCGCTCGGCCACTGCTGCCGGCCTACTGAAGCAGTTCGACAGTTAGCTGCATTGAATTACTTCGGAAATGTGCGTTAATTACTTTAGTACTCCTCCTTTGCTATGTAAAAGTAGTCAATTACATACTACTGTTGCATTATGAGTTACTTTCTGGAAATATGAGCGCCATAATAGTGACATTTACTGTATTGGGTACATCATGGAAGCACTATATATTGCTGACCAGTTATGAACTTTTTATTACTAGTAGTGCTTAATAATTTTAAGGATTGTTGTCAATATTTTTCTCGGTATATACGCAATATACATTAATCGTGGTAGTTTTTACAGCTTCCAATAAAAACTCATGCATTAAGGGGTTACAGTATGTTTCCATCTTTCTACAATAGAGCCTGCACCCAACATCACGCTTAAAATGATCCTGTAACACATGCACCGCTTGAAGATGAATTTGAAAAGGCTCTAAAACGGTCGATTGAATAAAATAGTATTATTTCAAGTCAGAGTGACTGGTTGCATTTTTCTTAAATGAAATTGAAATTAACAGTCACGGATTCTGAAATATTCGTAATGGATAATCTAAAAAAAGAAAAAGAAAATGTTCTAAGCACAACGACAAGGAACGCTTTTTCTAACAAAAGTAGTTCTGAGATAATTAGTTCATAAATAAAGAAATTCTAAGCATTTAAAAGTAGGGAGTGGCTCAACAGACTTCCTGTATAGTAATATTAACCTAAATATAAGCTTTTTTTTCCAGTTGCATCATTCTTCCATACGCTTGCATATGCTTATGAAGTAATATGGTAAAATTAAATTCATTTGTTATTATAGCTCACATGAAAAGAAATTAATTAGTGGCTGCAATGTTGCCGAACTAATCACTGTTGTAACAAGTGTCATCAGATTTATACAAAGGTAACAAGGCAAATTTGAATAATATTGACGCAGTTTCTAGTTGCACTTCTGGGTCAGTTAGCGACATTTACTTCGTAAGGTACTACAAAACGTGGTTGGATAGAGTTCGAAGAATTAGTCGAAGATAATAGACATACCTCTCTCGTTACAGATGAGCTGTTAGTCTTCGTAAGTCCTTTACATCTCTCTATATATAAATGTTCTGTTGGTTTGTGTACTCCTCGAAACACAAAAAGTCTGCACCAATTGAGCGCAACATTTGACACATTATTGTATTCTAATACAGTCAGGAATTTAGATACCTATTTATTATTTAGAGATATTTGGAAACAACGTTTCCCCAAGATAAAATTTATATAAATGCGTGTATAAGATGTATTAAAATTAGATATACAGGGTGAATCAAAATTAGCTCACTCGGGCTTCGCAGCGCGATTCCTCACTAGCCAGCAATAAAAAAAATTCTGACACAAAATTTTCTCCTGGGCATATTTCCGGCAATAAATGGACGTCGAAGACTGAGATGGGCGTATCTTCCACACGTCAGTATGTTGCAAAATTACACAACTGCACCAGCAAACTTGTAGGGGATGTAAAAGGCGTCTTGAAGAACGACTTGAGCATAAAACCCATGCCCAGAAACGCCATTCAGCGACTCTACGGAGGGTCCAAGTTACAGGCACCAGCTCCTGCCGCATAGACATCCCCTCCAGCAACGTCGACGCTCTGTAGCGGCGTTGAATGACGTTTCCGGGCATGGGTTTTATGCTGGACACCCCCTCAGTCTTCGATGTCCATTTACTGCTTGAAATATTCCCAGAAGAAAATTTTGTGAGAGACACTTTTTTATTGCTGGTATGTGAGAAATCGCGCTGCGAAGCCCGAGTGCGCGAATTTGTATTCACCCTGTATAAAAAAAATGCGCGTATTCGAGTAGAACGTTGTGTCAAAATTTCGTAGAATTCGGTCAAGAACTTTCGGAGATTTACGGTTAGGAACATCTACATTTAGAAATGTAAATCACTGTTTGTTCAAAATCTGAAATTCTTCACAGACATCAATGTCTAAACCAGATTTCGTATGGTGCATACTGTAGTGTACCTTACTCTAGCTGTTTGTACTGTCTTTAGTAAAAAACTAGTTCATAAGTAGTTTGTAAGTTTAGGGACTGATGACACCGCAGTTAAGTCCCATAAGCTTTACGAACATTTGTCGCATAACAATTTGGTAGGTAATATACCGATTTATATATCTCTACACTTCTCTTTTAGTACGTAGTTAATTATTTTTCCTTTAAAAACGCATTATTTTAGCTTGGACGTAGCAACAATTGTGGAATTGGTTTCTTATTTGTGGGGAAACAATTTCATTGCTTTTGACGTATTGTAACGTCTGTGATGTTTTGCCTTCGGCAACAGCTCTGGGGGCTGCTTTGGTGCTTCAGATCATGTCGGTATTGCGCTCCTTACACGTTTGCTTTTTCACACGTTCGCTGGTTTCACTGGAAGCGTAGTGAAAAAATTAAAGTTCCTGAATAGAAATACGGTTCTTTCTGCAAAGGGTCAGGTCTCCTGGTACTCACTAGCCATTGTTTTGTTTTTAAAATAATGTTCTTCGGTAAATATCTGCAGGTTCCAAGATAATCGAAAATAAATTGTCCTGTATTTACCGTTTCATATATTTACAGAGTCATATCTTCACAGAGTAATTAAGTCAATTATAGTGTTATTTGCTTGTTATTGTCGAATTTTGGCTCCCTATTCTGAAAACAAGTCAAGATAAACGATACTATTAGCACTGAGGCAGTATCGTTTTCATAAATTGCCGCCCGCTTGAAGCGTGGCTGTCACTATAATGAAATGAGCTGGTGTATCGTGACTGCGTGATTGTTAGACTGTGGTTAAATACTTTTCAGGGGTCAGTAAATAGTTTACTGACTACTAGACTGTCTTCATCCACGTCATTCGTGATGTCAGGTGAGAAAAGTGTCTGTTGGGATTCGCCTGATGTAAGTTCCTGAAATCAGAACCTGTTGGTACGTGATCATAATCACATGGTACCTCATTTTGTCTGAGTTACGAACATAAGTCACAAATCTGTAAGCGATAGATATCAAGGATATGGAACAGTAGTTTTGTAGATCCTTTTCGTTACCCTTCTTGTAGATTGGCTTTCCTATTCATGGCCACAGGTCTTAGAAAGAGTGGTTTGTTTCAAAGAAGGGCCAATAAGGGCGCCAGATAATATAACTACCGATTAAATTACTATACGGACTCGAACCTACTGTAATACTGAATGTCTGATATCAGTAACACATTACATCGTGATCCATCAGGAAAATTGATAGCTGTTAAATGCACGAATGTCCATTAATAGAAGAGAAAAACGTTCATAACATCTCAAGTACGTGAGATATTTTCTGTATGTCGGATATTGTATTGTTTCATCCTTAGCTGGAATAATAATAATTGCTGGCTTGGTTGGTTTGTGTTCTAAATAGACTAAACTACAAAGGTCATGGATCACTGATAACAATTATTTCTACGGCTAGTTTCGATTGTTGCAAATCATCACCATAGGTAATGAATGTTTCTCTTTTCCTGCTCGAGTTCTTAACGTCTTATGGGTGATTTTGTCTGCCATGTAGTAGAGGAGGATGTGAACAGTCGGAGCTGTTAGGATTTACTAAGACTTTCACACCAGCTGAAAATGATTCAACACGATCTTCGATAAACAGGAAACGACTGTAGTTCATAAATTACTGACAGGTAGAAGGGAGCATATCTTACAATACGAACACCAAGGAACATACGCAAGGTTAGAGAAAGACTGAAGGCTAAGAAAGGAAGGAGAGCAGATGCAGAAAAACGTCTCTGCACAAAGTGACAGCTAGAATTTCTTGGATATTAACCTGCAGAGAAATAAATGCGTCGTTTTGACAAAAGCAAATAAGTAGTTTTTAACTTTTCGTTCCGTCTAGGTGAGGGGCGCTAATGTCTTTACTGTTTAAAAAGAAGTTATGTCCTAAATTTAGACATCAAGGTAAATATATGTGCTCCGCGGACCATGGATCTTCCTTATCCCCAGTTTTAGACTTTTAATCCGGGCAGTAAATCCGTCCTAACATAATCAGCTCTTACATTACGTTCCGTTTTCACGCTTAACTTCACGGAGAAATAAAGACGAAGAATGGGGTGCCACCTTTCATCACTTCTACCTTCATAGTGAATGCGCTTTATTTCTACCGTACAGGCCTATCAATTGAACTTAGCCAGCATTACATGAAATTTTGTCTGCCTACCGGGAGAAAATCCAGGAGTGCACCTGCACTAAGTATTGATGTAACTTATGGTTCAATAACAAATACATCTAATTACTTGGAGAATGCCTTGGTAAGGCACTCTTAGCGTATCGACGCAGATATAATAAGCTGTGGAATGTAGTCACAGAATGTTCTTTCTTCTTAAATGAAACATAATAGGAACTCAAAGCCGATTTGCACTTTGTAAAAGAGTCGATGAATTTTGTAGCTAGTGGTGGATAAATGTACTGTTAAATTCACATCCTTATACTCTCTATTTTACACTTGAATTACATAAAATATTTTCTTTCACTCTTTCGGCAATAACATATTGATACTCTCTCAATCCTGCTGTTAAAACCTTTCCTTTTGTTTCTCTCAGGTGCATGCGCGATCAGATCCCCCACGATTATTATATTTTCATTTCGCTTTACATACCGAGTTACTTTTTCTGTATCCTACTACATTTTCTGTACCTATTCGTCTTTTGTTTTTGATGCTGCCTTATCTGACTGAACTACCGATGTCAGCATAGGTTTGCTGTCGAATATGCTGGAACAAATCCTGTCAATGAACTGCTCGTATTAGCTCTCTCTCTCTACCCTACGTTCCTGTTCATGACTAATCCTAACCACTACCCGTCAAGTTATTACGATACGACACAGTAGTAAAAAGAAGACAATTTCCTCACATATAACTACTAATCGCGTTTGTGACTACTACTATAGTCCATGGTTTATCATTATTAATGGTGTGGAGATTGAAGCATAGGTGTTGGTCCGTTACAGCTTGAGACAGACAGTATCAGAACGAATGGGTACTTAAATTTCGCAGCGGAAAGAAAGAAATTCCGCCTTCTCGATCCGTTTCCAAAGGGAAACGGTGCTGAAAAGTGAATCTACAGACGACAGAAACTTTATGTAGGCGTTGTTTATCTTACACCGTAGGCATCAGCGATTTCGGTATTCCCATCCCTAAGAGGGTGAAGTAGGGGATGAACGGTTTTTTAAAAATACGTTGCCATACAGGCAATTTTGAAGCAAGAAATAGAAAACTTCGAATTTAGATTTATGATTGGAATTTTAAAACCACGTGTTTCGATATTTTTAGAAATTCAACCATTAAAAAAGGTAAAGCAGTCAACAATCCGAAGATTTGTTTGAACACCACAGTGCTTTACTAAGCATGGTCCTGTTTGGAGGTGGTATGCCGTTGCCTTCATCCGACCTTCGAACTGACTTACCTAGCCAGTTATAGGGGGACCTACAGTTTAACGTGGGTTCGGAACCACGGTGCTACTCGGTATTTTTCACATGAGCAATACTGCCAGAAGTGAAAGAAGTGGAAAGTGACAGATAAAAGTCCCAGGACCTGGCGGCGCTCGAACCCGCGACCTTTGGATTTGTAGTCTGGCACTCTACCACTGTGCAACCGAGGCGCTTCAACCATTAAGCGGGTGAAATAATAGAAAATCTTTTAAGGGTGCTACTAAGACACTTTTGATGCTAGATATACGAAAATTTGGATTTGGAACCATGGTTAGAATTTAAAAAAAAAAAAAAAAATGTGTTTCGGGATGTCTTCAATTCTGCCATCAATGGAACAATAGGGGGTGGCAAGTTGTATCAAAATACTTGACTAGGAAAGACTTTTTAAAGCTAAATCTATGAAAATTTATATTTAGAAATAGAATCAACCAATACAGACCATACAGTCTATGCGTGCGAAGCAGCTGGAATTAAGCTGGTCAAATAATAAAAAAACTGTGATTGACAGTTGGACTTAAAAAAGTGATGGGTGTGATATTCGTGCAAATGACATCGGTCCTTATAGATCTACATATTTACTCTGTCCGGTGGATGGTTTGTCAAACTATTCTCATGATATTTCTCTATCGTTTCACTCTTTACGAAAGCACAACCCAAATCTTTCTGTTTTCGATCTGATTTCTCTTATTTTATTACAATAATCATGTCTCCTTGGATCGATGGATACTAACAAAGAATGTTCGCATTCGGAGAAGGAAGTTGGTGAAAGATATTTCGCAAATACGGTACATATTTCCATAACGAATAACGTCTTTCTTTTAATGATTTCCACCCCAACTCGTGCATCCTTTCCGTTTCAATCTTTCCCCTGAATTGTGATAATACAAAACGAGCTGCCTTCCTCTGAACTTTTTTGAAATTTTAAATAGAAAGGACAATTGTAGTGTAAGTGGTTTCATTAGTAGAACTGTTACATCTTGTATTTTGTCAATGACAATGTTTCATCTTCCGTACGATATTTTGTATGTGTTCTTTCCAATTTCAGTTTTTCGTTATTGTAATTCCTAGGTATTTAGTAGAATTTATGGCCTTTACAATTGACTGATACATCGTGTAAATAAAGTTTGATGCATTATTTTAGTGTTCCTATGAACGACTTGACACTCTGCATTATTTAATTCCAATTTTCATGCCATGCATTTATCATATATAAGTCGTTTTAGACTTGCTGTTTATCCCGGTAACGTTCCTAACCAATGAACTACAATGTCATCCGTGAACAGTCTGAGAGAGCTGCTCAGATTGTCTGCTAAATTGTTTATAAGACAAGGAACAGAAGGGGACCTATAACTCTCCAGTTCTGTTTTACTTCATGACTTTCTCCCAGTTATTACGAACTGTGCCCTTTCTGATAGGAATTCGCGAATCCAATCGCCCAATTTAAACGATATCCCATAAGTACGCAAAAAAATTAAAAGCCGCTTGCGAGTTACAGGGTCAAAATACTTTCAGAAATCTGAAAGAATGGAATCGATTTGATAGTCCTTGTCGATAGCACTCATGATTTCATATGAGTAAAGCTGTTCATTGTATGTTCTCCCACCCTCATGAACCAAAGACATTGCCGAGGTGGGGTGTCTTGCGTGCCTCAACGATACAGATAGCCGTACTGTAGGTGCAACCATAGCGGAGGGGTACCTATGAAAAGGCCAAACAAACGTGGGTTCCTGAAGTAGCCTTTCAAGTAGTTACAGGGGCAACACAGTCTGGATGACTGACTCAGCCGGCCTTGTAACGTCAGCTAACATGACTTTGCCATGCAGTTACTGCGAACGGCGGAAAGGAAGGGGAAACCACAGTCGTTAATTTTCACGAGGACTTGCTCCTCTATGTATGAAGATATGATCATAGCGTCGTCTCGGGTAAAATATTCCGGAGGTAAAATAGTCCCCCATTCGGATCTCCGGGTGGGGACTATTGAAGAGGATGTCGTCACAAAGTAAAATAAAACAGGCATTCTACGGATCGGAGCGTGGAATGTTCTAACCCTTAATCGGATAGGTAAGTTAGAAATCTTGAAAAGAGAAATGGATAGGTTGAAGTTATATATAGCAGGGATTAGTGAAATTTGGTGGCAGGATAAACAGAATTTTTGGTCACGTGAGTACAGCATTATAAATAGAAAATAAGTTGGTGGTAACGCAGGAGTAAGTCTGATAATGAATAAGAAAATAAGAATGCGGGTAAGTTACTATGAACAGCATAGTGAACGCATTATTGTAGCAAAGATAGACACGGAGCCAACATCAACCACAATAGGACAAGTTTATATGCCAACTAGCTCTGCCGATGATGGGAGATCGCAGAAATGTATTTAGAGATAAAAGAAATTATTCAGACCCTTAAAGGAGAAGAAAACTTAATTGTGATGGGGGACTAAAATTCGGTAGTACGAAAGAAAAGAGAAGAAAATAGAGGAGGTGAATGTGAACTGGGGAAAAGGAATGAAAGAGGAGATCGTCTGGTAGAATTTTGTGCAGAGCACAATTTAATCATCACTAAAACTTGGTTTAATCATCATGTAAGAAGGTTATATACGTGGAAGAGACCAGGATCCACTTGGAGGTACGAGACTGAAACCAGGTTTTAAACTGTAAGACGTATCCAAGGGTAGATATAGACTCTGACTATAACTTATTCATTATGAACTGCAGATTAAAACTTAAGAGACTGCAGAAAGGTAGGAGATGGAACCTAGACAAATTTAAAGAACCAGAGATGGTTGAGAGTTTTAGAGAGAGCATTAAGCAAGGCTTGTCTGAAACAGGGGAAAGTTATACAGTAGAAATCAAATGTTCAAATGTTTGTTAACCTTATGGGACATCAGTCCCTAAACTTACAAATTACTTGTGAACTAACCTATACTAAAGACAACGCAAACATCCATGCCCGAGGGAGAATTCCAACCCTCGACGGTGAACGGCCTTGCGCATCGGCGCATAGCGCTTCAAAGCGCTCGGCCACTTCGCCGTGGCAAATACAGTAGAAGAAGAATCGATAGCTCTGAGAGACAGTGTAGTGAAGGCCGCAGAGGATCACATATGCAGAAGGAAATCCTTGGATAACACAGGAGATATTGAACTTAATTGACGAAAGGAGAAAAATATAAAAATGCATCAAGTGAATCGGGTAAAAGGGAGAACAGACGTCTGAAAAATGAGCTTGACAGGAGGTGCAGACTGGCTAAGCAGAAGTGGCTTGAGGAGAAATGCAAGACCGTGGAAGTATGTGTAGCTGTGTGAAAATAGATACCGCCTATAAGAAAATAAAAGAGACATTTGGAGATAAAAAAGAGCAGCGATATGAATATCAAGAACTCACATGGAAAACCAGTACTAAGCAAAGTAGGGAAAGCTGAAAGCTGGATGGGATATATAGAAGGCCTGTAGAAAAGAAATAAACTTGTAGGCAGTATTCTAGAAATGGAAGATGAAGTAGAGGAAGATAAAATAAAAGATAAAAAACTGCGAGAAGAATTTGACAGAACACTAAAAGATATGTATAGGAGAGCCAGTTATGAAGAAATTGTTATACCTGGTATGCAAGATGTACGAGACAGGGGAAATACCCTCAGACTTCATGAATAATATAGTGTTTACAATTCCGAAGAAAGGAAGTGCAGACAAATGCGAAAATTACAGATCTATCAGTTTAAAAAGTCATGGTTGCAAAATACTAACAGACGATTGGAAAAACTGGTGCTCCTTGGGGAAGATCAGTTTGGATTTAGAAGAAATGTAGGAACACGAGAGACAATACTCATATTACGACTTATCTTAGAAGACAGGGTAAGGAAAGGAAAACCTACTTTTTAGCACTTGTGGATCTGGCAAAAGCCTTTGACGATGTTGTCTGGAATACACTCTTTCAGATCTGGGTATCTGGGGTAAAATATAGGTAGCGAAGAGTTACATTCAACTTTTACGAAAGTCCGACAGCAGTCGAAGGGCATGAAAGGGTAGCAGTGGTTGGGAAGGGAGTAAGACAGGGCTGTAGCCTTTCTCCAGTGTTGTTCAATCTGTACATTGAGCAAGCTGTTAAGGAATGCAAGGAGAGGTTTGAAGATAAAATTAAAATCCAGGAAGAGGAATAAAAACGTTGCGGTTTGCTGATGACGTAGTAATTCTGTCAGAGACAGCAAATGACGTGGAAGAGCAACTAAATGGATTGGACAGTGTATTGAAAGGAAGATACAAGATGAACATTAACAAGGGTAACGGAATGTGATGTCAAAAAAAAAAAAAAAAAAAAAAAAAAAAAAAAAAAAAAAAAAAAAAAAAAAAAAAAAAAAACAGGCGATCCTGAAGGCATTAAATAAATGTAGTTGATGATTATTGTAATTTGGGTAGGATGATAACTACTGATGGCCGAAGTAAAAAAGATATATAATGCAGAATGGCTACGGGAAGAAAAGCGTTTCCGAAGAAGAGAAATTTGTAGACATCCAATATTAGTTTAAATGTTAGGAAATCCTTTCTGAAAGCATTTTCCTGGAGTGTAGCATTGTATGGGAGTGAAACGTGGACGATAAGGAGTTCAGACAAGAAGATGATAAAAGCTTTAGAAATGTGGTCCTACAGACGTATGATAAAGATTAGTTGGGTGCTCAATTCAATTGCGAAGAGAAGTCGTTTTTGGCATATCTTGACTGTGATAAGGGATAGGTCAGTGGGACACATTCTGAGAAATCAAGGGATCGTCATCTTATCATTAAAAGGAAGTGTGTGGGGTAAAAATCCAAGAGGGAGACGGAGGGACGAATACAGTAAGCAGATTTAAAAGGATGTAGGTTGCCGTTAGTATTCTCAGATGAAGAGGCTTGCACAGGATAGGGTTGCATGGAGAGCTGCATCAAACCAGTCTGCGGACTGAAGACAACAACAACAACAGTATGTTCTCATTCATCATAAAATTCTGCTGTTCTGAAGATATCGGTTGTATGAATGGCGTGGATTAGTTCACACCGAACGGAGTCGCATTCTTTGATCAGATTTTTACTGGAACCTGGGAAGAATATACAGTTCAAAACCAGGTACACTGTGGATGATACATACTAATACTGCAGTGATATTCCTAGTATATATAACTACTGAAATATGTCTTGGATCAGACTCATTCGTTTCCTGTTTATCTCACCAAGAACGGCAATAAGAATAATTCGAACAGCCTCAAGACGATTATTTCTTCGCTAATCGCTCCTCTTTCCCCACATTTCAAAATCCAGAATAAAGTCTTCTCATATTATATTCGGTTCTTTCCGACGTGAAAAGTTTAAAAAACTTTCACTTAATGTTTTACACGGATTGAAAACGCTCGTTAAACTTTTATCTTCGCAAATAAAACAACAAAAGAAAGGAAGCTAAGGAAATAATGTGTAATGTGGCTGTGGAAGGAAGTAGAAACCGGGAGAGATAGAGAGAACAATGTTTTTACAAGTGTGTTCCCTCGGATGGGGGAGGGTGAATTCAGGAAGCAGCAGCATAAAGAACGAGCAGTCGGGAGTCGGCGCGGCAGGTGTAATGGAGACATTCTGCCGGATTACGCGGGTTAAGACGCCGGGGGGGGGGGGAGGAGGAGGAGGAGGTATCAATTGAGAGGGGGCGGTGGGGCTGCCCCTACTGCTGCCAGCCGCTGGGGCTATTGTTCAGGTATCGACTCCGCGGCGCCTCCACCGGATGAATTACACTTTCTCTTCATTTCATTTCGCTTACGGATTCCTGAGAGAGCACAGATGCTAAGAGTGTCACAGCTGAGGGAAGGCGTAGTCTATAAATGCTGGTAAGATTTACTCACAAGGAAACATCATCAACTCGACCTTTTATTTTCTTGAGGAAAAAAAATCGCACTGACGTGTTTTACGGCCCACCTTAGATTTGTAGTTTTATAAGTTTTGGCAAACATTTTGGACCAAAATAATAATGCAAACAACAACAAAATTAATTAATAAGAATGTCTGAAACCATTTTAGGGCCGGCCGCGGTGGCCGCGGGGACTGAGGCGCTTCAGTCACGGTCTGCACGGCCATTACGGTCGGGGGTTCGAATCCCCCCTCGGGCATGGATATTTGTGCCGTCCTAGTTCGTAAGTAGTTCATAAGTAGTTTGTAAGTTTAGGGACTAATGACCCCGTAGTTAAGTCCCATAAGCTATACAAACATTTGAACATTTTTGAACCATTTTAGGAAAACAAAACTTTTTAGGTAGTGGCGGATTTTGAACCACTGACCTTCAGCGTCACAGTCCAAAGCATTGCCCCCTACGCTACGTCCAACACTTAAAAGCCACGACCTATAATCTCATACTATTGATGACTGTTATTAACTGATGCTAATATGGCATTTGTAGACACTAGATCATCATTTACCGCACGAAGAACGACCTGTTTTTGTTAATTCTTCAGTGCGCGATTGCTTTGGAATGAAAACGTGTAAGTTGAAATAAGAAAATCATCAAATACGCAAAGCAAGATGGCTTATGCCAGAGAGAGTTCTGGGTGAGGAATGTCACGTGACATCTGCGAATGGCTGGTTTTCGTTAATTCAGTTGAGGTCTTCACTACTCTGTTATATTTGCAAATATCTCTCAAACGATACGAGATATGAAAAAAAAAAACATAAGGGAACAAAGCCGTAGAGAATCTTCTCCTCTACAATTTCGGTTATTCAATATTAGCGTCAGATGAACGGTTTATATGCAATTAAAATGACATTACAAACGGCCTTTCTTTGATATTACTAACGTATTACTTGTCGGAAATATTTGAAAAACCGAGGTTCTGGTCTCTGGTAGCCAACATTTATGTCTGAAAAATTTGGTACTAATCGGTTGAACGGTTCGACCTAAAAAGTGGGAACACGTTACAACCAGACACACATCGTCAAATCGCCGTTATTTTTGAAAATACCTCTGCAACGATGCAAGATATGAAAAAAAAACCATAACAGAGCATAGTTGTAGAGAATTTTCCTCTCTACCAATTAGATTATTCAATTTTCGTGTCAGATGAACCGTTCGTTTGCAATTACAATTATATTACAAACGGCTTCTGTTGACATTACTACCGTATTTTTTGTCCGACAAATTTGAAAAATGGAGTTTCTGGTCTCTGTCGGCCTACAATTATGTCTGTAAAATTTGGTGTTGATCGGTTGAACGGTTCGCTTTAAAAACGGGGAACACGTTACGGACAGACAGACAGACGGACAGACGGACATACATCCCAAAATCGCTGTTGTTTTTGCAAATATCTCTGAAACGATACGAGATATGAAAAAAACATAAGGGAGTTGTAGAGAATTTTCTCCTCTACAAATTCGGTTATTCAATTTTTGTGTCAGGTGAATGGTTAAGCCGTTATTTTTATTTAGATTTCGAGCTGTCAAAAAACGATCGCAAAGGCCCACTTTTAATGTTACTACCGTAACCTAAAGTGGGCCAAAATACACGAAGTAGGTGTGAACTACAGAAATCGATATCACGTGAAAATTTGGGCCATTATTCAGATACTACCCAGTTACGGCCTCCTAAAAGTACAGCTTTTAAACATTCGCGCTCTCGGGTTGTTCCTCACTCGGCTCGTTTCACTGCGGCAGCTTAATGCCTGAACGCGAAGTGCTGTGCAATGAAAGGAGAATAGCGAGTCCCCCTAAATAAATTTGAAGAGCTACGGAAGTGGAGGTAGAGATAATATTACAAAATTGAAACATATGTACTGTTACTCTTTCAAGATTACTCCACTTCAATAGTGTCAGCTTTACATATAACAAAATGATGTGCATAAAAGCTATTGAAAATTAAATTACATTACACTGCTTGTTGAAAAAACCATCTCGTTTGTTTCCACTGCAATGCACTGTATAAAACGAAAACGGTTCACTGCATATATTCTTATGTTACGGAGACCGGCAAAGTGGTATTAGACGATTTAAAATCATCAAACCATCACTGACGACCTCAATTCCACGCCCAAGCTTCGTTGAAGCATTGAAAGTTCTTGACGAATCTGTGATGAAATGTCAGCGTCGTTATTGTCGACGTTATCGTAAATCTGAAACGAACGTCAATCCACTATTCATCAGTGCAGTTGTATATGATATATTCAACGAAGTTAAAAGATATAAGGAAAAGCATAAAGAAAGCGCCTCATATTTTCTTTTTACTGCAAATGATTTTGCACACCGGTGACGACTTTAAAGAGCTCTAATTATTTGGCATTTAAATGTTGCAGATTAGTCGTCATTCCATACCGCTCCTGGAGCTGTCGCACAACAGCTGGTGGGTTAAGTGACATCGCGAACACAAACCTCTTACTGGACTCTCCTCACAGTGCTAGACGTTCGGGCATTAAGAAGTTGCAGAGAAGCGGACCGAGAGAGGTACAACCCGAGCGCGCGATGTTTAAGAGCTGTACTTTTAGGACACCGTAATTGTGTAGTATCTGAATAATGGCCTGAATTTCACGTGATATCGATTTCTGGAGGTAATATCATGTGTTCTTTTTTCTCAAGAAAATATTAGATCGAGTTACTGATGTTCCCGTGTCAGTGAGAAACAGCTATTGTATGTAAAGGTGTATGCGTTACTTACTTCAATCTTCCTTATGTTAATACTTGAACACGAAAATTTAACTACTGATTTTGAATATTGACTACCAGCTTAATTAGCACTGCTTTGCCCGCGTAGACTGGATGGTCTGCATTGGTTGTTTCTACTTCTATATATAAAGTTTCATAGATTTAGGTTTTAAAAATGCTTTCCTAATCAAATATTTTGATACAACTTGCTACCCCCTGTTGCAGCATTAATGACAGAGTTCAAAATATCCCGAAACATTTTTTTAAATTCTAACCATAGTTCAAAATCCAAATGTTCGCATTTCTAGCATTAAAGTAGTCTTATTAACACCCTTAAAACATTTTCCCTTGTTACACCCGCTTAATCGTTAAATTACCAAAAAATATCGAAACACATGTTTTTAAAATTCCAAATAAAAATAAAAATCCAAAGTTTTGTATTTCTTACTTCAAAATTACGTTAATAGTAACGTATTAAAAAAAAAAAAAAAAAAAAAAAAAAAAAAAAAAAAAAAAGAGGTCCATCCCCTATTTCACTCACTTAAGGATGGGAATATCGAAAAATCATCGCTGATGCCTACAGTGTAAGATAAACAACGTCTACAAATTTGAAGTTTCTATCGTCAGTAGATTCACATTTCAGCACCGTATTCTGTCTTTTAGAAACGCGAATTTTTTTTCTTACGTTTTGGCATCTTTCTTGGTAGTTTCACTTTTGAGACTACAATATGCACTTATTTTTCTTTTTCGTACGCTTGTTGCAGAAAAACAACTGAAGAATGTACATCACGTTTCGTTGTGTATAACCTCTTTCCTATTATAGTGTCAAAAGTCATCGCTGGTCTTACGTCCGTATTTTATATAATCTAACGACTTTAACCACTATATCTTCCACCCTCTTATAGTTATCGACACGAAACTGCTATGTTGTACAACGGGAGACTTTGTACTACCTCAACACAGAGAGATCGTTCGTCTTCATTGTGTAGTTATTGCAGAAGAACAAAATACTGAAACGTCTACGTAGAATTTTATAGAAGACGGTAACTTTCAACTCTCATATCTTCTACCTCCTTATCGTTATCAACCCTCTACCACCTTAGTGCACAGTGCCGCGGTGGCCGAGGAGACTGAGGCGCTTCAGTCACGGTCTGCACGGCCACTACAGTCGGGGGTTCGAATCCCCCCTCGGGCATGGATATTTGTGTCGTCCTTGGAATAAGGTAGTTGATAAGTAGTTTGTAAGTTTAGGGACTGATGACCCTGTAGTTAAGTCCCATAAGCTATACAAACATTTTTTTTTTTTTTTTTTTTTTTTTTTTTTTTTTTTTTTTTGGAGACTGGTACCTACTACCATATGCAAACACTATTCGTTCGTGATGTGTAGTTATGGCTGCAGGGAAAAATATAGGCACAAACACGTCAGTTGTTATATGTATTAAGATTCAAGAAAGGCAATGCAACTTCTAGGTGCTGCTCTGTATTATGAGTGTAGGTATCCGTTATGACTGATGAAAAGGAAGTAGATGTCTCTGACGTTTCCTTAGCTATCACGTATTGAAATAACTAAGCGTGAGACGCTATCAGTTTCTGCCCTGCATACCGATGACGTGCTGTGCTGAAAACGCGACACGAAGGTAACCGTTCACTGTAATGTAAGAGAAACTTTAGGTGTCATTTTCTGTCGTTACCAGAACATTTAAATAAGTATCTTATTTTTAATTTCTTGATTGAGAATTGTCACGTAGAGGGAAAGACGAAATCGAAAGAGATAGTTAAGGAAGGAGGAGGTAATGGACGAGTTTCAAGGAGGGGTAAGGACAGCGTGACATGGACACAGAGAGGTGGTGCTTATAGGGAAAAGAAGAAGGTGGAAGCGAAGGCAGAGGAGGAGGTGGACGAAGTGGGGGCGACCTCAATGTTATGTAGACATGTATTAAATTTTATATATTATTCCACGACATGGAGTCGGCCACCTTTTATTTAACAACTATTTTAATGTGAGCTTAATGAAATACTTCTGAAGAAGGCAAAATTAGTTTTGCCGAAACCTGGGTCAAGGATTATGCATGTAAACCATTTTTATGCAACTGGTCGGCTGAAATTTTGTTTTCTTTTGGATCGTGTTCAACCGATGCTGAACTGCAGCCATGTTTAAAATTTTTATATAAAAAAGGGTATTTTCTTGCATATTTACGAGCTGCGAGACACGACATAGTCAAAATATACATTATGTACGAATTTATTTATTAAAAGTTCATTACAGTGATTGCATGTAGATTTCAGGGGCTCTAAAGTGTTTTATCCACAGGAAATACAGAAAACATGCCTGATAAATTACTTCCTTGACGTACGATCCGCTCGTCACGCTCGAACTTTCCCGTGCACTGCAGATAGCGAAAGACGAGCGTCGCTCAGGACGACTTCGAGACGATTACGAGACGCGTGCAAATCGCCCCGTTGGCGGCCTCCCGTTTACTTACGTGGGCAGTCGCGTGGGAACGGAATCGCGTCGAGGACGAGTCGCAGCTGCGACTAGTGCGAATCGACCCATGTGCGGACAACCGAACTATTAATACTACCTTAACGTTTAAATTTTCCACGTAGATACGGTATACCTGCTTTCTTAGGTAATTATACCACTGAGCAAAGGAACAGTAAAGTCCATTTACCTCGTGATTAAAATACAATTGTCATACAAATTGATCAAAATTAGCGAGACCCGCCCGCGACCTCCATTTCAAGTAGTGTTCTCGCACTTTGATTGATTGATTGATTGATTTTTCCAGGGAAGCCAAAACAGTCTTCGTCCAACACGCCACTGCCCGCACTTTACTTAGGGGCTTGGAGTGTCAGAATCAATCGGAATATTTCGCGACGAAATACCAGTGTGACCCATCATTTGCGAGCAGCGGGACTGTTGTACTGCATTATGTGACATTAACAATTAACAAACTACCGTTACGAATGAAAATGTTTAGATAATAATTCTTGAGTACTTCTTACGCAATATTTTCATAGTAGACAAGATCAAAACCAAATAATTAACCATTAAACTGAATAATTTACAGGTAAAAAATACAATAAAACATATGTTTGAGTTAAAAGCGGGCGTCAGATAATCGAGGATTAACCTGCTAACACGGGCCAAGATACTTAAAAACTAAAATAACCGTCTAAAATCGTTTAGCTACGCAATATGCACTTACGGTTCGTAACGGATGTTTAAATAAGTTACTCATTTCATAATAAATAGTATTACAGAATATATGCATTCTCCGTATTTGTTTTCGTTGCAGAGTTCCTAGCGATGCGGTAGAAATGTATTCACGAGGAAGTTTGGTATCGATATGGTAGTTGCGGGTAACGAAATGTATTCATCAGTAAGTTCGAACGGATATGGTAGATGCAAGTTGTTGTTGTTATGGTCTTCAGTCCGGAGACCGGTTTGATGCAGCTCTCCACCCTACTCTATCCTGAGCAAGCCTTTTCATCTCCTCATAAGAATGGCAACCCACATCCACATTAATCTGCTTACTATACGAATCTCTTGGTCTCCCTCTGCGATTTTTACCCCACACACTTCCCTCCAATGCTAAATTTACGATTCCTCGATGTCTAAGAATGTGCCCTACCAAACGACCCCTTCTTTTGGTCAGGGTATGCCAAAAATTCCTTTTCTCACCAATTCTGTTAAGTACCTCTTCATTAGTTATGCGATCTACCCACCTAATCTTCAGCATTCTTCTGTAGCACCACATTTCAAAAGCCTCTATTCTCTTCCTGTCCGCACTGCTTATCGTCCATGTTTCACTCCCGTACAAGGCAACACTCCACACAAATGTCTTCAGAAAAGACTTCCTTACACTTAAATTAATATTCGATGTTAGCAAATTTCTCTTTTTCAAAAATGCTTTTCTTCCCATTGCCATTCTGCATTTTATATCCTCTGTACTGCAACCATCACATGTTATTTTACTACCCAAATAACAAAACTCATCCACCACCTTCATTGTATCATTACCTAATCTAATTCCTTCAGCATCTCCGGATTTTCTAAGACCGCATTCCATTATTTTTGTTTTGCTCTTGTTAATATTCATTTTACACACTCTCTTCAACACACTGTCCATTCCATTCAACTGCTCTTCCAGGTCCTTTGCTGTCTCTGATAGAATTACAATGTCATCAGCAAAACGCAATGTTTTTATTTCTTCCCCCTGAACTTTAATCCCGATTCCAAATTTTTCCTTGCTTTCCTTCACCGCCTGCTCGATGTACAAATTGAATAATATCGGAGAAAGGCTACAACCCTGTCTTACTCCCTTCCCAACTGATGCTTCCCTTTCATGCCCTTCGAGTCTAATAACTGTCGTCTGGCTTTTGTACAAGTTGTAAATAACTCTTCTTTCCCTATATTTTACCCCTGCTGACTTCAGAATTTGAAAGAGTGTATTCCAGTCAACATTGTCAAACGCTTTCTCCAAATCTACAAAAGCTAAAAATGTAGGTTTGCCTTTCCTTAATCTATCTTCTAAGATAAGACGTAAAGTGAGTATTGCCTCTCGGGTTCCTACGTTCCTCCTGAATCCAAACTGATCTTCCCCGAGGTCAGATTCTACCAGCTTTTCCATTCTCCTGTAGATAATTCGTGTTAAAATTTTGCAACAATGACTTATCAAACTGATGGTTCTGTAATTTTCACACCTGTCTACGCCTGATTTCTTTGGAATGGGAATTATTACATTTTTCTTAAAGTCTGAGGGCATTTCGCCTGTCTCTACCATCCTACACACCAGTTCAAATAGTCTTGTCATGGCTGGCTCTCCCAGAGACTTTAGTAGCTCTGAGGGTATGTCATCTACTCCGGGGCCTTGTTCCGACCTAGGTCTTTCAGGGCTCTGTCAAATTCATCTCTCAGTATAGTATCTCCTATTTCATCTTGATCTACTTCCTCTTCCCTTCCTACAACATCGTCTCTAAGTTCATTTCCTTTGTAGAGCTGCTCTAAGTACTCTTTCCACCTTTCAGCTTTCCCTTCTTTGCTGAGAACTGGTTTTCCATCAGTGTCCTTGATATTCATAGAGCTGTTTTTCTTATCTCCGAATGTTTCTTTTACTTTCCTGTAGGCGGTATCTACTTTTCCCCTTCTTATACATTCTTCTACAGATTTGCATTTGGCTTCTAGCCACTCCTGCTTAGCCATTTTGCACTTCCTGTCAATCTCATTTCTTAGTCGTCTGTACTCCATTTTGCCTGTTTCATTTACTGCATTTTTATATTTTCTCCTTTCATCGATCAAATTTAGTATCTCCTGTGATATCCAAGGATTTTTTCTAGGTCTTGCCTTCCTACCTATTTTGTCCTTTGCTGCCTTCACTATTTCATCTCTCAATTTTACCCATTCCTCCTCTACTGTTTTATTTTCCCCTGTTTCTGTCAATTGTTGCCTAAAGCTCCCCCTGAAATTATTAAGAACTTCAGGTTCCTTCAATGTATCCAGGTCCCATCTCCTTATTTTCCTACCTTTCTGCAGTTTCTTCAGTTTCAGCCTACAGTTCATAACCAACAAGTTATGGTCAGAGTCTATATCTGCCCCTGGGTATGTCTTACAGTTTATAACTTGGTTCCGGAATCTATGTTTTACCATTATAAAATCTATCTGATACCTTCCGGTGTCTCCTGGTCTCTTCCAAGTATACAACCTTCTTTTGTGATTTTTAAACCAGGTGTTTGTAATAACTAAATTATGTTCTGTGCAAAATTCTATCAGGCGGCTTCCTCTTTCATTCCTTTTGCCCAGACCATATTCACCTTCTATCTTCCCTTCCCTTCCTTGTCCTACTACCGAATTCCAGTCTCCCATAACAATTAAGTTTTCCTCTCCCTTAATTGTCTGAATAATTTCCTTTAGCTCCTCATATATTTCTTCGATCTCCTCATCATTGGCAGAGCTAGTTGGCATATAAACCTGTACTACTGTTGTCGGTGTTGGCTTCGTATCTATCTTGACAATGATAATGCGATCACTGTGCTGGTCATAGTAGTTTACCCGCATTCCTATTTTCTTATTCATTATCAATCCCACTCCTGTGATACCCCCAATTAATTTTGTATTTATAATCCTATACTCACCTGACCAGAAATCCTGTTCATCCTGCCACCGAACTTCACTAATCCCTACTATATCTAACTTCAATCTATCCATTTCCCTTTTTAAATTTTCTAATTTTCCTACTCGATTAAGGGATCTAACATTCCACGCTCCGACCCGTAGAATGCCAGTACTGTCTTTCCTGATGATCACATCCTCCTGAGTAGTCCCCGCCCGGAGATCCGAATGGGGGACTATTTTACCTCCGGAATATTTTACCCGAGAGGATGCCATCATCATATGTTCATACAGTAGAGCTGCATGTCCTCGGGAAAGGTAACGGCTGTAGTTTCCCCTTGCTTTCAGCCGTTCGCAGTAACTGTGTGGCAAAGCCACATTAGCTGATGTTACAAGACCAGCTCAGTCAATCATCCAGACTGTTGCCCCTGTAACTACTGAAAAGGCTGCTGCCCCTCTTCAGGAACCACACGTTTGTCTGGCCTCTCCACAGATACCCATCCGCTGTGGTTGTACCTACGGTACGGCTATCTGTATCGTTGAGGCACGCAAGCCACCCACCTCGGCAATGTCTGTGGTTCATGGGGGTGGAGATGCAAGTAACGCAATGTATTCATGAGTAACGATTCAGTGTTTCGTATCAAAGTATTCGTTACTCAGTATCGAATACATACAGTTTGCTACAGCTCTACTGGCCATTACCAGTGCGGTCGACTCGCTAATGTCTGTGTATTCACGCGATTCTTGTATTGTGCCATACTTTGGATTACGCTTCAGGGCATCATTGAGAAGATTCTTCACCTCAGCAGGCTTCAGTGACTGTAAGGTACCTGTTTTTATAACATTTATTCTGCAGTTAAGCCAATTTGCGCGCATAGCGTCCTTTGCAGTACTGTTTAAGCGTTCACGAAGCTTATTATAACCACCACTGAAGAGTTTGTTCACGTTGTCTCATTACTAGCTTCAAGTGCTTGGAGCGTCTTTTTATTGAAGTATCTGATACGTCAAATACCTAATAAAAATATCGTCGTTCACTAATTAAGTTCGCACTATTATATGAGTCCATATTTGAATCGTACACAAATTTATAAAAGTTTCTTGGAATTTGAAGTGGTAATTTTCTGTCTCCTTTCTTCGCTGTCGGTAAATGACTGTCCAGAATTACAGTACTTATTAATGGTACATTAATTGATTCGCAGTTTAACGAATCATAATCACTTCACTGGTTAATGTTTCACTAAGGACGTAAACAGTAAATATCCACATTGTCTAAGGCACTGATTCGCGTCCTTTCCTACACTATGTTAAAATCTGCACTTACTGGAGATGACATTTCATCACTCGTTTAAATGAGAATCTCACTTTGTCTGTGACATAATGCCGATAATCATGTAATATTTGCAAATTTTTGTTCAATTTCTCTCTCTTAGACTCAGTCAAGAGATGTGCCCTCTCTAAAGCTAACGCTCAACGTCGGAGAGCGAGAGTTGAGCATATTTAGTTTGTTTCAGTCCCTTTAGTTTGTTGTGTGTCCTCTGTCACCTCCGTAATTGTTACTGTTGGCTCATTTTTCCCCCATCGTCTTGGATTCGGACATTCAATGGAAATATGTGCAACCAGTATTTGACCTTCCATCCTATTATTTTGCCTAGACCGTTGGAAGTTCCTATCATTTTCTGTGTTGTTATTATCGTTGCGGTCGTCATTACTCCACTAATTCCTGTTGCTGTTGTTGTTATAGCCGGGATTGTACCTATTGTCACTTCTGCGTCTTTACATGTTACCGCCGTTTGGCTCGTAACGGGAAAAATACTTTTCATCAGCGTCCAAAAAAGATCTGGTGTAGCTGTGCCTGTGAGCTTGTGCTGTGAACTACGTTCTGTTGTGAACTATTAGCCTCGGCGGCCCGTTATTCATTTGTTGCATCGGCATCAGCTGATTGCTGAACCCGTTAATAAATTTTCTGCCGTTACCATAACTGTTGTGGTGACGGGCACGGTTTTCCTCGTATATCAAATCGAGTATAGCAAATGGTCAAATGTTTGCATAGCTTATGGGACTTAACTACGGGGTCATCAGTCGCTAAACTTACAAACTACTTATGAACTAACTAAGGACGACACAAATATCCATACCCGAGGGGGGATTCGAACCCCCGACCGTAGCAGCCGTGCAGGCCGTGACTGGAGCGTCTCAGTCCCCTCGGCCACCGCGCCCGGCTCGAGTATATCAACAAATGTAAGAAAATCTACTACATTGCGCAATAATACATGTGCAAGTTTATACTTTTTCGGTAATTTGCCTATGAGAACTCTCAAACTTTCTCGGTGTGATAGTGGTTCATCGAAAAATCGGGCTTTGTTGAGGTACTTTTCAAAGTATCGGCGGAAGCTACCATTCCTTTCATTGAAAGGCTGTGGATGGTATATTTCGTTCTTAAGTCTCTCTTGAACGATGATTGACCAATATTTGCTAAGAACAGCATTTTAAAATTTCTAGAAGTTTTCACAAAACTTGTAGGCGTCGTTGGGCCAGATTGCCGCTTCGCCTTGAATGTACCCTACAACAAATCGGATTTTACGTTATTCAGACCATGAAGTTGGCAAAACTTCTGTGAATGATTGAATAAATATTCCGGGGTGTACTGTTTGCACCTCTGAAACAAATGTTTGGATCTGGTGGGATTGGATAAGGCTGTCCTCTGTTAAGAAAGCTGCAACAGTCGTTTCTGGTTTTTGTTGTTGTTGGATGCAAACATTTCCGTCAATATCACGCAGTTCAAATACCTGTTTAGCAACACTTTGAATAACATCTGCTAATTCAGTGTCAACCTTATCATTAATCTGAACTTCAGTACTTCGTAGAAATTCCTGCACTTGGTTTTGATTTTCTTTGTTACCTTTGCCTGTATGGTAATGTGGGTGACTGTGGATTTAAAAAATCCCGCTCTATGCATAAAGTTGATATGTCACGCGTAATACTGTCAATGGCAGCTGGAAATGATTTTGTGGTATGTGTGAAACTATTGAGCTGTTCAAATACTGACGTCATTTGGTTTTCCGTGGTATGGAGCACGTCACCAGTCACGTCTGTCTTTATGTCTTTTAGTCTGAGGTTTATTTGTTTTCCACATTTTTTACTTGCAAGTTTAACTGTTTAGCTAATTCGTCAGATATTATTGTGGGTAGTCTAAGGGGACAGTTTCCTGAGGACACTTGAAATCTGCAATTCAAAATGTTTGTATAGCTTATGGGATTTAACTACGGGGTCATCAGTCCCTAAACTTACAAACTACTTATGAACTAGCTAATACTAAGTACGGCACAAATAACCATGGCCGAGGGAGGATTCGAACCCCCGACCGTAGTGGCCGTGCAGACCGTGAATGGAGCGCCTCAGTCCCCTCGGCCACCGCGGCCGGCAAAGTTTGCAATTCTGTGGTAAATCGTGGTATGTTTTGACAGTTACTGAGTCGTCGTAGTTCAGGGGTTGGTCAATAGATAGCGGCACCTCTCATCTGTCAAACGAGCGTCTGGTCGCTAGTTTGGTGTATAGTCACGTGACTGGAAAATCCAGGCCGTTTTGCAGTCAATAGTGTACGACCGGAGAAGCCCCCTTTGGCGTTGGAGAATTATGCAATAAACCACTTAAAAATTAATAACTTTTGATCCATATATGATACAAAGGAGTACGTAGGCTCATTTTAAAGATAAAGACGAGACGGATGCGCTGTCACTTTAACAGTTTTATAGTAAATCAAAAATCATTATAAAATAACAATTTTGTAAACGACGTATCTTGAAAACGGCTTAACCAAATATTACGTACAAGGTGTCAAATGATAGATCTAAGTGAGTACTATTAACATGTGTATTTAGTTTTTTGCACAAATTCAGTAAATTTGAATTAGAGGCCAGTAACATGGTTTACAAGCATAAAAGCTTATTTTTTAAATAAATAAACAATAATAACTGTAGTATTAGCGGCAGTACGATAGACTAGTCTGCAGCAAATAACTAATGCATCCCCAGGATCAATAGTATAGTGAATAACCTATGTTTAAATACAAAAAAGCCAAATGTACAAAAGTTAATTGTTTGATAATGCAAAACCTACGATATGTAAAATGGTTTTGATGCCACATTCTGTTTCAGCAAAACATTTCCGTTGGATACTATCACAACATGTATTTATTTCATTTGTGTTTTATGTAAAAGAGGCAACTTTGTGAAAGCTCAACACATTCCTAGAACATCTCAACTCTCATCACCAAAACATACATTTCACTATGGAGCTTGATGAAAAATCCATCCATTTCTTAGACCTAAACATAGATATTACCACAAACACACACATTTTCAAAATTTACAGAAAACTCACAACAACTGACACTGTAATACCATCATGTTCACATCCAATAGCACACAAACATGCTGCCTTCCACTGTTTGGTACATTGCCTTACATCCATACCACTACCAAAACAAGATTTTCAAATAGAATTAAATACCATTAACTATATTGCATGCAACAATGGCTACAGCCCACAACTAACATATAACATTTCACAAAGAAAACAAAGAAGAAAGGTCCTACCACTCCGCTATTCCCCCACGTCATAAACAGTCATCACTAAGACCAAATGGTGTACTTTACCATATTTAGGAAAATTTTCTGCCAAAATAGCCAATATTTTCAAATCCTGTAACTACAGAACTTCATTTTATGTAAGAGGCACTGCAGCTAACATTCTATTCAACAGAAAAGGCACAAGGGATGCATTAAGTAACAGTGGGGTTTATAAAATCACATGCAATGACTGCAGCAAAGTGTATATATGTCATACAGGCAGGGAAATTGAAATTAGATTGACTGAACATGAACGTAGCTGGAGATTACAGAAAGCAGACTCCACCTTTGCTGAACACGTTCTGAAAGAAGGACACAGCTACCAGGTCCACACAGAAGTGCTTCACATACCCAACAAAGGCAGGAAACTAAACCTGTTAGAAGGATTGAAAATAAACAAACATGTAGCCAAAACTCCCCAGTTAGTGCTGAATGACCAAGTACAGTTGAGAACATCCCCACTGTTAAGCTTCATATAATGTAATCAAAACAGCTACCTACCACAGACCATCTTAAATATCACAATACATTCCCCATTCCTACCATGTTCACTTTTAGACTTTAAGATCAAAACAATACCTGTAATAAATTGCACAGTAATATGAAATGTAATTTAAATATGTGAACCTTGCCAGATGCTGTATAGTACGTGAATGTAAACTCAGTGTAGCAAACGTATTTAATGTACACTTTAAGTGACGATCTCAACATATGCTACAATGTCAAAAATGTTAACATAGTTTTAATTCAATAATTTTGGTATGTAATGTGTTTCACCCAGTTCACTTGCAAATTTCACTGTAAAAATGTTAAGGAGGCCTCTGATAAATAAACATAAGTCTACATTGCAACAGATGATTTTTTGCAATTCCAACAAATGTCATATGCAAAAATCAAGTATTATGTGTGTTGTATCTCTGAGAACCTAAGCAATAGCGTCTTTGTCGGTGCCTATCAACAGTTTACCTGATGATGGCCTAAAAAGCCGAAAACTAGTTTGTAAATAAACAAAAAATTAGTAGAACATAAACAGTTAATTTGTTTTCCACCTTAAAAATGGAAGCGTTCTACCAAGAAGTGACAGAAGAATAAAATTGACGTGGAGAGAGAAGTAAACTACAATGATGATAACAAACATGTTAAGCTCTAAACTGAATGGGGGTTTATTGAATAAAAACAAAAATATCTCACATCTTTTATGAAATTCAGACGAGGGGCTACAAGCCTTGTTAACTGAATGAAAAACGAATACAGAAATTTCACGAAGTTGAACAACGCTCTCCTTCTAGAAGCTAGGGTAATAAAAGAGGATCGAAATTCAGAACAGAGGTACCGTTTTAGAAGGAGACCGCTGCTAAACTGTGATAAGTTAAGCTAGCTTCTATCTTTCATAACTGCGTATCACCAACTCTATCTACATGCACTGATTACTACAACTACTCTCTGCCCAAAGATTGATTTAGAGCGCTTAATGTTTGCACACGAATGCTGACATGTTGATTTTACAAAGATGCTCATAGAGCATCGTTACAGATATGTGGCAAACGAGACAAACTGAGTGAGCAAAGAGTCAGATTGCATTCACAAAGAGAGAGAGCCGACACGAAAGGGTAAAATGTTACGTCCGTACTGACATAGTTGCTATTACCAGCCATTTTCAAGATCGTGTCATAGATGATTTCCAATAGCATACGAACTGGACGCCACTACACAGCAGCCATTCATTATCATTATTCAGAGCGGTTATGATTTGTCCCTTCAAGTGGTGTCAAGCGCTCATCTAACAAAACCATTGGAGCGACTGTAGATAGAACGGCATTAACCGTAAATCGTTTCCAGCAGAAACAGAAATCGTCGCATCTTCCGTTCATTTATTTATTTACGTTTAGCGCGGTACCGGATACAGCGTGAGATTCCTCGCTGGTTAAGGTAAGGAACTCTGATGCCGTAACCAGGATGCTGATCAAAACTGTTTGCTTTGCGTGATTCCCGTAAGTCATTGCTGTGATTGGTCCTTAAATATCACATCCACTGTCAGTATCTTAACCCGTTCTTTAGCAAGTGAATTTGTGTTCCATCTACAAAGTCTTCGATTTCGACGTAAGACTTCTTGCACCCACAAAACCAGAAAATAATGAGGAACTTCTTTCCCCCTCCCTCTTAATTTACCACCATTGAGGTCTATTCATTCGCACGAATAGACGTGGAGACCGTTGTATTACTTTCTATAATCAGAATGAGTCGTTGAAGTGCTAAACTTTAAGCGGGAGACTTTTAGAAGTGTATAACGAAAAGTGAAACGCTTCTGGCAAGGCCGCACGAAATACCCCGGCTAGCTGAAAAGAAGTAAAAACTCTCGAGAGGAATGTACTGTTTCGTCGATGTGTCTTTGCAGTCTTTGCGCTCGCAAAGTAATTGAGGCAGCGACTGAAAAAGAGCCTGCGTCTATTACACGTAATTTACACACTTCAAGTCAACTACTTTTCGTTCAACCACACGAAAGGGAATGAATGAAGTACATCAATTAGGGTCGTAAGAGACTAAAGAAGTGCGTTTTTTAGGATTAAGATTGGGAAAAAAGATCGTCGCTATAAAAGGCACGAGAAGACACACCGAGAATGTTGAAAAGTGCTCCAGTGGGTGTTCTACTATTTACTAAATTGATTTATTTAGAATTTTTTGTACTCACTTAAGTACGAGGCACATACAGAAAGAAAGTTTCTTTTTTATATACAAAGAAAACAAGTACAAGAGAAGGTTTATTGGTAACAGGTACAGCAGTGTTTCATCTACTTTTGGACATAGTTACCAACAGAATTAAGGCACTTGCCAGATCGTGGGATCAACGTTTCTATTGATGTCTCAAATAAGTCTGCTTAGTATGAATGGAGCCACCGTGTGACAGTCGTGTTAAGTTCTTCTTCGTTATTCAAATTCAGGAATTCCTTGAGGTGAGAGAGAATACGGAAATCACTGGCAGCTTGATCAGGACTGTATGCTGGACTATTAACAGTTCCCAGTCTAACTACTGTAAAATAGTTGGTGTGGGCCAAGCCGTATGGGGATGAGTATTTTAGTAGCACAACACTTGAGTAAGCATTCCACGCGTTTTGTGGCATGCCGCAGATTCCACATGATTTCACAGTAAAGGTCAGCACCATTCTCTGTTTCAACTCTGGGCAGGAGTCAATGAGCAAAATGTATTTCCTTCCCCATAAGAACTTATACGTCGCTTTCTGTAATGATACAGTCTGAATTTCGTCTTGACCAAATATACACTCCGACGCCAATGCATTCACTGCTGCTTGGTTTCCGTGGCAGAGACAGAAATCCAATCTTGTCAAGAAATTTGTCACGGTCATCATACCTCTGCAGAAAAAAAAGTCCAAATGTTTGTAGATCTAATGGGACTTAACTACGGGGCATCAGTCCCTAAACTTACGAACTACTTATGAACGACCTTATACTAAAGACGACACAAATATCCATGCCCGAGGGGGGATTCGAACCCCCGACCGTAGTGGCTGTGCGGACCGTCACTGGCGCGCCGCTGACCTCTCGGCCACCGCGGCCGGCACTAAGGTAAACTAACCTAAGGACAACACACACACCCATGCTCCAGGGAGGATTCGAACCTTCGACAGCGAGCAACCGTGCGCTCCGAGGCGAGGCGCCTTAGACCGCTCGGCTCCTCCTCCGTGGCGCTGCAGAAATTTCAGTGCTGCACCAAAGCGTTTCAGTATATATAAAAAATATGACACAATCGCAATTTTTCATTTATTTATTTTGGCAAGACGACTTTTTCGATACTCAAAGCCATCATCTTCTGGTCTCTGCTACAACTGACATTTATCTGGTTACTGAAGGGCACCATATAATATTTGAAAATTGTGCTGACGGATAGTCAAGCCATAAAACCATATTGCGATGGTGGATAATCAAATATAAAACCATATGAAATATGTACACCATAAGTGAAAATTGCTGGCTGCGCGACTTCAGAAATGTCCACTATGGTGGCTGTTTGTGTATTTATTTTGTATACACATCTGTGCAAGTTCCACGTCTTCTTTTAATACTTCCTCCGGGTATCGTTAGGCAATCTTCATAGTGAGTCACAACACTAGCGACAAGATATTTTATTTATTTGCCAATTTATTGTTTAAAAATGATTTACATTCCTCCTTCGTTTGGGAGAGACGGACTTGCAGCGGCTTGACGGTCAGGGAAGGGAAGGCTTTTGGAATTCCGTTGAGGACGGATACAGAGGGCGTGGACATGGGGAGGGACACAGTGTTCAGCCGACAGATTTTAAACAACTGACAACAGATATGATATCACAAAATGACGATGAGCATCGGTGATTGTAGTCATTAGATAGGTGAGAATTGTGGCATACAAAAACGTGCAGATGTGACGTGATCGGGCTTCCTGGTAAACATGTGGCAGTGTCGGAGAGTAAGTCGGTGGTTTGGGAAGCAGACGTAGGAGGATGAGGAGTTCTAGTGGCAGAAGGGACGTCTGTTGGAAGAGGGACGGGAGCGAGGAGAGAAAATGCCAGCTGGAACAAGGATGTTTGGGGTTGAGCCTTCATTGACGAAGAAGGGAGTAGCAATGAGCGAAAGGGATGTGAAGAGGGGTATATTTTTGGAGTGAGTTCAAGGTTAGAGAGGGGAAGGTTGTCAGAATTCCGTTGAGGAAGGACATGAAGGACGTGAAAATGGTGAGGGACACATTGATATAGGTGTAAGAACGATCCGAGATTCTGCAAGATTGGGAGGCAAAAGAGTGTTGGGAATCATGTTTATGGAGAGACAGGAGGGGCGTATATCTTTGGATATCACCGGAAGTGCTGAAAGCGTCGAACCGTTATCGTGTAGGGATCTCGACAACGGGGGAGGAGGCAGGCTCGTGGACGTACTGATGAACCGGAGTCTGTAGCTGCAGAGGACGTCAGACTACCGGACGGGCCCCGCCATCCGGCCTGGGCTCTGGAAGCAACGTCATCCGGGGAAACCGCCGAAGGGCCCACGTCCACGACCTGTGGCCCAGGTGATGACATAGACGGTGGCGTCGGTTGCGACATCGACGTCGGAAGCTATGTGGCGTGCTGGTCGTGTGAGTCAAGGTCCATGGGGATATCGAGGTGAGATGGAGGCAGCAAGGCTCCGTCTCCATGATGTCGGGCCGCGGTGTTGCGGGGGCGGCTGCCGAGGTCGCGCGTGCAGCGAGGGCCGCGCGGTCTGTGTGGTGCGTGAATCTGCCGAGAGAAACGCAGAAGGATCACAGGGTACACAACAAGGGCGAATTTGATTGCGGTGCCTGCGAACGACGCCATCAGGTCCTGAAATTTCAAACATGTGAGCACCGAAACCATTGATGATCTTGCCCCGCTCCCACCGTCTGCGACCGCCAAACACTCTGAAAAAGACTGGGTTACGCGGAGTGAAGCGATACTTGCGTGTCGGCGGTTACTACTGCAGGCGGCGCGGTGGGTGGAGCAGATGGAGCAGGGTGCGGTGGCGGCGGCCGAGCGGAGGTTCGGTCGGCGATGAATCTTCTCGTGGATGCGAGCGGTAGGAGGTGAGGAACACTAGCAGAGCAGCCTCCTGTGAGTGCTCCAAACGAAAATTGGATGTCTGCTGCTTAAATGTCCGTACGAAGCATTCCTCAGCGCCGTTTCACTACCGGTGAAATGGTGCACTGGTGAGATGCTTAATTCCATTGTGTGCACAAAAGAAGCGAAATTCTTGCGATGTGAGCTGAGGACCGTTGTCAGAGACTATCAGTTCAGGGAGACCTTCCAGTCAAAAAATGGAAGACAATGGCCTAATCATGCTACTTGAAGTCGTAGAAGACATCGGCACTGCAAATGGGTAACCACTAAAAGCATCAACCACAATGAGCCACACTGTGACGTCATCTGTTCTATATGGGCATCCATACCCTGACAAGTACAGTGTCGTCGTGCCAATTGCTTATTGCGAACCATTCCACAATGTTCTTGGTGAAGCAAGTCCAATAGTTCTTTCTACAAACGTCGCGGGATCAACACAAGCGATTGTCCATTATCACTTGAAACGAGAATGACACCTCTATGGACTGAAAGTTCATTTCTTCTAGCAAAATAGCGACGCACCAGGAATTTTGAATGTCACGTTGCGAACGAGACCATCCTGTGCGAATGTAGCGCAGCAAAAGTCGTAAATTGTGGACTGTTTCTGTGGCCCAAGCAATTTTCCTATAGTCCAACGGGAATGATTGCAATAAATTATCTTCCTATGCATCTGTCTGGCAACACGACGTTTCAGAAGCATCAAGGACTTTGTTAGAACCAATCGGAAGACGGGTAAGTGCGTCGGCATTTCCATGGCAATCTCATACAGATACTGTGATAAAAGCAGTGCCCAGCGTTGCAATATGTGTGCCATGTGAGTAGGATCCTCTTGGCTGGATCAAACATTGACTGCAAAGGCTTGTGGTCAGTGACTAAATAAAATTTTCTCCCATACTAGTAGTGATGGAATTTTGTAACACCATATAATATTGTTAATGCACTGTGTGTCTGTTAAAAGTTTTCATGCAAACGCTATCGGACGGTCCGTATGCCCATGTCGATGTGCAGCACTACACCTAGAACACACGATGATGAGTCATCTTACAAAAGAACTGGTTTTTCTGAATTGAAGTGCACCAAACATCGATCACTGAGCAATGCATCTTTTAACTGCTGAAATGCGCTTTGGCATTCTTCTGTCCAAACAAAACGAACATTTTTACGACATAGCCAATGCAAACGGGCTGAAATTTGTGCTGCATTGGGTATAAACCTAACATAGTAAGTTAACATTTTCAAGACGGACTGTAATTCTTTCACATCTTTAGGTGCTGGCAGGTCGCAAATGGCAAGCAAATGTGATTGCATGGGGTGCACACCTTTACTGTTTATCACGTGTCCTAGATACTGCAGTTCCGTTTTGAGAAAGTCACAACTATCTAAGCGACACTTGAGACCTGCATCTGACAAAACTTGAAACAATTTTCTCAATTTTTCAATGTGTTCCTCTGGGGTATGGCCTGACACAACTATGTCGTTCAAGTAGTTTGAACAACAAGGCAGCCGAGCTGTAAGCTGTTCCAAATATCTTTGAATAATAACGTGCGCGGATACACTGCCAAACGGTAGAAACAAGCTCAGATGAGTATTCACAACACAAATTTTCTGTGGTTCTTCGTCGAGTGGCAGCTGAAGGTAGTAGGCATTGCGCAGATCTATTTTTGAGAAATATTTTCCCGCACCTAATCTGTCCATTAAATCTTCTGGTCGCGGCAAAGCATAACTGTCTACAACTTTGGATTCACAGTGGCCTTGAAATAAACGGCTTCGGCAAAATTACAGGCGCACTCTCCCACTGGCTAGCTTGTATTGGTTCAATTCCAATTTATTTATTTAATTATTTTTATTTATTATTTATTATTTTTTATTTATTTATTTATTTATTTATTTATTTTTTTTTTTTTTGCTGTGTCCGAAGTTCTTGTGCTACTTTGTCGCATAAAACGAGCGTTACATTACAAGTTTTGCAAGATTCTGGTATAACATTTTCCATGAGAGTAATGTGTGCAGCAAAATCTTTATCTTTTCCTAGCCCTGCAGAAAAGAAATCTGAAAAGAATTTTAGCAACATGTCGACACTGTCATTAGAATCAAAAGTGTTCACAACTAAGACACTGTCTTGCACAATAAACCCATAAAGATCAAAAGAATCTAAACCAAAGATATTCTCTCCGTCATAAGACCGAAGCACTTGAAATGTCACTGTGCGCATTTGCGATCAGTACTCTGCAGGTAGTAAACACTGTTCTAATACAGGAATGTCATTGCCATTTTATGTTTGCAAACCTTGTTTTAGCGCGAGAAAGGCGCGGCGATCCTAACTGTTCATAAGTTTTGCGATTGACCAATGTGACTGCTGCACCTGTGTCTAGTTGAAATTTTACAGAAATGTCTCTCACACGCCAATTGACATACATTTTTCTGGCCTGGCGTACAACTTGTGCTCCTTCCGTGTCCTTGATGTTACGAGGGTAGCCACGGGTTTCGAAAATACTGAATTTATTGAATAACTATTGTCTTGTCGCTATTTGGGCCGGGAGGGCAAATTCCGTTTCTTTTGCTGTAAGCAAACTGTTTGTATATGACCTTTCTTGCCGCGGGAAAAATTTCGGGCAAGACTTCATTTCTTTATTTGGCAAGGGTCTGTGTCTATCTACCTGTTTACAGTTTGAGCGGGCACGATGTCCAACCTTGCGCTCGCTGGAGCGTGACGTTGTTACGGTACGCAGTGGACTTGAATCAAAGTTTTCCACTGCTGCGGTACCTGAATCGTACGGTTCAAAAATCTCTTCTACTTGATGGAAAGACGGATCTGACTTTTTAGAATCTGCTCGCTAAGTCTGCCATCAGTTACATTATAGACAATAGCGTCACGTAACATCACATTTGAATACAAAGCTCAACACGAACATTTAAACTCACACTTCCTAGTAAGACCTTGAAGATCTGTTATCCACTGCCTGTATATCTGGTTTTAATCTTTCTTACACCAAAAAAAAACTTATACCTAGCGGCCGCTACATTGATTTGCTGCTCATAATATGCCGTGAGGCCTGGTAATGCTGATTCATAAGGAAGTTCAGAAGGCTCCGCAGTGGGAAACAGTTTTTTCATAAGATGGAATGCTGGGGGCCCTACAGTTGAGAGAAAAAAATGTATTTTGACAGCACTTTGTATCTTGTGAACTGTGGCATAGGCTTCAAACTGTTGCAAACACGCCATCCATTCCTCTTGAGCTTCGCGAAACTGGCGAAATGGCGGAATTACTGGAGGTGGTGGCTGTGCAACGGTACTTGGTGAAATGATGAAATGTCAAGAATATGATTACGTAATGTGCCATAAGTAAATAAAAATTTTAAAATAGATACACCACACATGAATCTCCTTTAATTTGTGAAAGGTTATTTACGTTTAGTGTTGGTTACAAGGTGGTTATACCTTATTTAATAGTAATTATTAATGAAAATATGTGTCACATGTTTTTGAAACTTTAGCGAAAGTGCATCTGTAAAAAGTGGACGTGGAATAAATATGAGTTACTCTCACTCTTGATCCTACTTGCAGGATCTCATCAGCACTAACAATAGCTGTTTTAGATACCAGTATAGGGTAGCACACTTAAATCGTGTTGGAAAGTTCCTATTCCTTGCATGTTGATGACTGTATTGTAAAGTTGTAATAGAATTCGGTGTCAGTACAATGATAGTGATAAATTGATTTTAATGCTCTTCTATGAATGATAAAAGAACTTTAAAACAATCATTCTAGGCGTTAAAAGTTTGGATGAATCCTGAAAATACAAAAGTATGTGATTTGATCAGTCATTATACTTTGAAACAGAGGAATAGTATCTGAAATCACAAAAATTTTATCTGTCCGATGAAACGGATTAGGTATGACATTTTCATAGAGTAACTAAGAACTTGAAATAAATTACAGCTAATTCTGTTATTAGAAAATAGCAATGACATCACATTCGACAATGATTCGATTACCTTAAGCGTATGATTGTACGATCTATAAAGGGATGTGCAGGAAATGTCTTTGATGGAAAAACACCCAATCACATCATTACTATTAGAAAACAGAGAGTTTTCATTATGCCTGGATTTTGTTAGCAGTTTGTCTTCCTTCATTCCATGTAAACGCCAGTATCTGTACTAAGCCTTCGGTAAAATATATATGTCATGTAAAAAAATAGTAACAAATAAATCTACAGACTTATGAAGTAGATACAGCTAGATGATTTGATCTACTTCTAATCCGAATTTATATGTCAACTCACATGGACAAATGATTTGAAGATGACATACATGCACTTAGAGTGATTGTAAGCACCAGGAAATGTGTAAGGGATTAATGTCTTTGCTACTATGTCTTTGAAGTGAGCCGTGGTATTAGTAATATCGCTGACTTGTAGCGCCAGCAGTGGCAGTGGTGTTCATTGTAGAGGCAGTAGCAGCTGAGTTGCTGACCGGTGCGGTTGTATAATAAGACTGAGGTTTCGTTTTGATATTGTTAGGTTGATCTTTAGAAAATAGTGTCACACAGTGTTGAAGTTTTATATGTTGATTTATGTGCTGGACGTGTGAGGCTAATTTAAATATAATAAATGTTACTCTTACCAGTGAAACTTGCATTATACATTCAAGTCACGAAAATCATTGTTGAAGTTAAAGTGTACGCCCAAACCTAAGAAGAGAAAAACTTTATTCAAATTAAATATTAAACATTAAATGCATCTTTTCTCCACCAATTTTTTGAGTAGGGCAGTTAGGCCCCAGGTAACAGCAACCTGGCGGGAGGAGGAGAGATAGCAAATGGAAAAAGAAAACTCCGAAGAAACCAGTAGGATAGTACACCCCACTTTCAATAACTAAATCAAGTAACAAGCCAATATTTTAATTTCAAAAGCATGAAAAATATGCTATTCATGATTAAGCCGTTTGTACTTACCTCGTATCTCCGTAAGTAAGACACAAAAAGTCAAACAAACGGAACTCAAGAAGAGCTTTGGATGCTGGCGACAATCATCACACTATCCCTCTGAATCCTGCACCGAATGCCAAGGGTTTACCCCGCGCCTCAACACCCAGTTCATGACGTCTCGTAGGCTACATGTCAGTTGTCTCTGGTCCTATATTCCGTAGGCTATGGCCAGGCGCGCTTACGTGCCCCACCAGGGTGACACTGCGCATGCGAATCACTAATGCTGATCAGTGACCAGGAGGATCATATATATATATACGTACTCCCAAAGCGAAAGCACTCTGGCAGCCTATTCGCATGTCGATCTGGGCGTACGTTCGGTGGCGGCCACACTTTGACGACCTCTCTTCAGTGTCAGTACTCCAAGAGCAACATTGCAGGCCTTGTTGAAATTAAGACAATTATCTCTGCTTATTGGGTTGTTTATTATCTATTGCTTTTTATAAAATGGAATTCCAGATGGCCGTAGTCGGATTACCCGTAACGAGTAAAGTTGATCGCATATTAGGAGATGCAGTACATTTCAAACCTATACATACAAATCTATCTTTACATGCCAGTAGCTGCCATCACCATTCCCAAACCGTAGGTGTCCTTAAAGGCTTTCATGTAAAGTGCACACCGTATATCCGATAATGACAACTTGTAGGAAGAGCTCACAAACCTCAAGACCAATATCAAAGAAATTGGTAAACACGGCGATGAAGTCTGAGAGCATTCAACGTAAAACCTACAATGCAAGGACATCAGCAGGAAGAAAAAAGTAATACCATCAGATCAAGAGCTGTTTTTTCCTTATGTGCCCGCTCTTTCCTCGACGGTTAGCCGCGACGTTCTAAAATCTCTTTAAGGTGATCTTCCGGTCTTCTAGGAAGATTGCAGCATCATTCGGTTTTGTGAAGAATGATTTCTTGATTCGCAAGGCGGGTGTGTCTCAGATTCCTTACAGAAACTGAGAAGCTTAAAATACAGGTTAGACCACTCGTCCCATCCACGAGAGATGCATTGAACATAGAAAACACACACTTACTTCACCCAAACAAGTGATACGTAGCAGAACTTTGTGTTGTGGGAATGTTATATCGTAGACAACGCTAGTAAAACATGAGAAATCATTTACAATTAAATAATCAACTTTTAAGGAGACTGATAAAGTCCAGGCCTCGTGCGTTAAACTTCAAAGTTCCTTGCTTGTCCTCGATCACTTCTAAGTGTCAATACAGAGATACATTTTGAGGCACCATTCCGCGTACCTTGCGACTCTCTCCCGAATAGTAGAAGTCTATCTGTTGGATCGTAGCACTGCTCCACCTCTTCTTATGGGATTCCATTTTCAAGGAAACAATGGAAATTTGATTAGCAGTCAGTTCATATTGGAAGATCCAGATCTTAATTCGGAAAATGGCTGTAAGACTGTAATCTGACTCATAGTGAATTACTTGCAGAGACATGGTCAAGGTGGAGCCGTCAGTGATAGGCGAATAGAATGCCTGAATATTTGCCGTCGAGCATAAACTGTGAGCCACATGGGCATTGGGGCTCAAAAAGCGACGCTTGACACCTTTTCCACAGTCTTGCCACTCAATCTGATGATGCCCAGACAATACGAGTACTAAAAATTGGAAGCTGAATTTATGCGGCTTCACGGCCAAAATTGAGTGAATCAAACAAATGTTAGGTGGGTCCTATGGCGCAATGGACTGATTAGGGAGAGGGGGCGTGAGCTACAGACAAAAGAATGATGTGCTGCACGGTAAATGTACTCTTAATCATGCACTTTGCGGAGACGGGTAATTTGTTTACACAGTAATTTTCCACATAGTGTAACTCACAGTGAGTAAGGGTACAAGTCCGGACCTGTTGACCAAAGTAGGAAAAAATTCGACAATTCGTAGCTATAAGTGGAGACATTGGTCATTTGTTAGAAAAATTGGTTAGTTTACTTTGAATTTAAAGTACAATTTCTTGTTAATAGTCTGAATAAAGATTTATAATGCAACATTATCACTAGGACGTTCTATTTTGGAAATGTTGTATGATGAATAAGCCACTTGCTCTATCTTTCACTACTCATGGCTCAACTGTATTAAGTCACGTTATGGAAGTAAGGGATTTTAAAATGGCCGTAACTGACTAAAACCGGTTGTCCAATGAATAAAAATTGTGTTCATCAAGGTAAATACAGAAACCTATTTACTAATAAATCACTATTCTCTTTGCGAGCATGTCACAGCTTGTGACGTAAGAAAGTGGTTTGGCAGGGACAAGCACTGATTTTAAAAGACATTTGAGACTTTGTCGCCAGTTTCCGCCACGCAATGACTGATCCTACTTTCGAGCGTTTATGGAGGACTTTCTGGATGAAGCATTGCAATCTGCTAGGCTGAAGCTCTCCATGTTTTGGAGATATATAGGTGACATATTGGTAATACAGTAATATTGTCGCGTTGAAATGGAAGCAGGCTGGTCTTCGAAGGCAGGGTTGTCAACTGAACACAGAACTTATACTGAAAGCAGGATTATTGCTAACAGAAACACACGCAACACTGACTGCCTCTCCGGCTGAGTGTTCTGCTATTTATACACAGACATAATGTACCAGTAATTTGAAGAATATTTGACATAAGATACATGTAGAACTTTCTGGAAATAATAATTAAAAAGAAATAAATTTTTGCTGGTGTACGGCATTGAAACGGCGACTCTCAGCACCGCATTCGGTGACTCTATCCATTGCGCCACGCCGGCAGTCGGTTAACTCCGGGTCTTGCGGCAATGCTACCTATCCTGAAAAAACAGCGACCCGCTGTTAGGTTCCCTTTAGTGCCAGCTGCAATGTCCTGGATCTTGATCTTGTCATGGGTCCTCTGTATAGGAGTATGTGACGTGTGTGACGTCTGACAGGCGGCGTATGACGCGATACGGACCAAAGTATCACTTCAGTAACTTTTCTGATTGTCCACCCTTCTGTACAGGGGTAAAAATCCATACCTGATCTCCAGGGCTGTACACAACAGGTCGGTGCTTGTCGTTATACCGCTGACGGTCCTTCTCCTGGGCGCCCAGTGTCCGTATGCGAGCCAGCTGTCTTGCTTCTTCGACCCTGGTGATGAGCTTTTTCACAGTCATCCTGAATGTCGTCCGGCTGGAATGGGAACAGCGTATCCATTGTCGTCTCAGCTTCCATGGCCATGGAGCAGGAAAAACAGCGTGAAGCTTGTGGTGTCTTGCCTTGCAGTATTATAAGCAAATGTCACGACTGGCAGTAATGTATCCCAATCTTTCTGCTCAAAATCGACGTACATGGACAGCATATCTGCTAAGGTCTTGTTAAAACGTTCTATGAGACCATTTGTCTGAGGATCGTATGTAGCTGTCATTCTATGGACAATGTCGCAACGTGAGATTACCTCTCATACTAGTTTTGACTGGAATACTTTTTCACGATCAGATGTCATCTCACGTGGTGTTCCAGGCTTCAAAATAATGTCTTCTACCAGGAATTTTGCGATGTCTGGAGCTTCTACACAGGTTTGGTGAAGCGTAGTGTGTGAGGTAGTCAGTGTAAACTATTATCTACCGGTTACCGATTGTAGACTTCAAGAACCTTCCTAAAAGGTCGATTCCAAGTCGGTGGAATAGAGTGACTCACATAGTGCTTGACAGATTAGTAGAGACCTTTCCAGTAATACCTGAGTCTGATTCTGTCTAGGGTCTTCACGAATCCCAGATCACCGGACATTGGAGCATCGTGGAAATACTTGAGAATAGCTGGCTGGAGATGAGCTGTACGACCAATAGCATTTGGGGCTCAGTGGATCGTATTTGCTCTTATACAATATCCCGTTTATAAGTTGGAACTCGCCAATGGTTGGTTCTCCTTTCTCCAAGGCCTCTATGGTTTTTAATAGTGCTGGATCTTCCCTCCGTTCAGCTGTAACGTCAAGTTCAGTGAGGGCTGAAATTTCATTCATGTTGTGTTCCACTAATGGATTCCTCGAAAGGCAGTCGGCATCCTTGTATTTGCGCCTATTCTTGAATGCCACTGTGACATCGTACTCTTGGAGTCTTAGTGCCCATCTTGCTAGTCGACCTGATGGATTCTTCAAGTTAGTCAGCCAACACAAAGAATGGTGGTCCTTCATGGTGGTGAATGGTTTGCCAAATAAATACCGCCGAAACTTGTTGATAGCCCAGATAACTGTGAGACATTCTTTCTCATTTGTAGAGCGGTTTATCTCGGACTTTGTGAATACTCTTGATCCATAGACTATAATCTTTTCAGCACCTTCCTGAACTTTTACAAGCACTGCACCAATCCCATAACCACTGGTGTCCGTGTGAAGTTCACTTTCTGCATTCTCGTTGTACAAGGCAAGAGCAGGTGCGGAAGTTACAGCCTCTTGAAGTGCCCAGAAAGCTCTTTCTTTTGTCTCATCCCAATAAAACGTGGCATCTCCCTGCAGAAGTTCTTTCAGTGGATGTACCTTGTTACAAAATCCTTTTATGAAACATCGGTAGTATGGGCATAGCCTGAGGAAACTTCTCACATCACCTTACTTTATTTGGATCAGAACGGACACTATCTCCGTTGACTAGGTGCCCCAGGAAGTTTAGCTCTTTGGCGTCGAAGAGGCACTTCTTTGGATTGGGACGGAGTCCTGTATTCTGAACATACTTCAACGCAGTTGACAGGCTACCATGCTCTTCAAATGTTTCCGAGAAAACGACAGTGTTATCCAAATAGCAAAGACACGTCGTCCACTTAAGGTGTCGAAGCAGGTTGTTCATCATGCGTTCAAATGTGGTCGGATTAATACATAATCCAACTGGCTTTACTTGGAATTCGTAGAGGCCATCAGGTGTAATAAAAGCCGTCTTCTCCCTGTTAGCTTCGTCAACCGCGATTTGCCAGTAACCTGTCTGCATGTCCATAGATGAGAAGTATGTAGCTCCTTTCAAGCAGTCTAATGTGTCGTGAATGCGCGGCAATGGGTAGACATCTTTCTTAGTGAATTTGTTCAGCCGCCGATAGTTGACACAGAATCGTCACGTGCCATTCTTCTTCTTTACGAGGACTACCGGAGACGACCAGGGACTCTCAGAAGGTTGAATAATATCATCGTGCAACATCTTCTCCACTTCCTCCCGAATCATCCGTCTTTCAGCAGGCGATACTCTATACGATCGCTGGCTAATTGGTGGATGATCCTTAATATTCTTACGGTGCCTTATCGTGGGCAGCAGGGCGATGCCATTCTTCACGTCAGGTGCGATTGGCAGGGCAGACAGGAACTAATGTCTGAAATACCTCTTCCTCAGTGGCGTCGGCTCCCTAGTGACTTACAAGGCTTACATCCATGGGTATAATCTGATGCTCGCTCGGGTTAATAGTCCAAGCTGCCATAAGCTGTTGTAATTCTTCTCTCACATTTTGTCGTATGAGGGAAGCAAAGTCATGCTGATCTTCCACAATGGCCATAGGGACTACATTGGGGAGTGTGTCATACTTCTTTCGTCCAACCGTCCTTTGTTGCATCTCTTCAATCCGCTGGCACCACTTGATGAACTCTTCCATCGTAGTGACGTCTGTTATCAGAAGAGCTTGGTACATGTATTCTGCAGTACCCTTCATCAGGTGCTTGATTTTGTTGGCCTCAGTCACATCCGGATTAACTATGTTATATAGAGCCAAAACACTCTAAAAATTTGTCTTATCTCAATGCTGATTGGTTGCAAATAGGGTAAGTTTATAATTTTATTACCGGTTTCAGGCGCTACCCATAATTAGATACACTGTGAATGAAACACACATTCATGAGCACAAAAGGATAACTAAAAAAAAAAAAAAGAAAATTAAAAATCTTTGCCAGTTAAGGGTAAGCCCCCTTTTATATTGTATATGTCAATCTGGTTTTAAATGATCCCTTTGTCACCGCAGCTTTTATAATTTATTCCTTTTTAATAAAATTGTATTAATCACCATGTATAGCATGCCATCTGGTGGCCCCATTGTCCACTTTGTCATGAGCACTTTGATGTGCTCATTCACTTTTCTTTCTTTAATGCCATAGGTTATTATTCTGGTGTACTGTCTTTTATGTCATCTAAATTTTTATGCAGTTATCCTTTTGTGCTCATGATTGTGTGTTTCAATCACTCCACTCCATGTATTGTAATTCACATGGCTCACAATAATAGAGTTGTAACTGCAGTGTCCAGAAACGTTTCAAGAGCAGAAATAAATTGTGTTAAACTTCAAAAGGTATTGAATATCGTTATATTCACATACTCAGTGCATACTTTCATGTTGCATACAGATTTTTTTTAAGTTTAGGAGTTTTCTAATATTTTAACATATTCAAAACTAGTCACAATTTAGCGGACTTCGAACACTTAACACTAGACGCAAACGTTTTGTATTCAAAATGCCTTGCAGTCTAAGAAATGACATTATTACATTAATGTAATCACTGGACTGCATCCTTTTTATACGCTTCTTTTACCCAGCTGGGTTTCAGCACATTCTCACCATTAGCTACCCAGCAGAAGATACATAAATTAATACAGAATGAGTGTTGAATATTTTTATTCATAAATCCAAAGAGAAAATATACTCATCCATGTAAACTTTGTCATTTTAAACAACATACTATATCGCTGATCTATAAAACATGATTTTTCTGATATAAAACAATAAAAAAACATGCTAAAAGACTGTTACTTAATAGAAAAGGAAAATCAATTGCCATGATAGCACAACAATGAAATTTAGAATGTACCCTATGATTTACAACATAAAATACTCAAAAATTACCACAAGTGTATTCCCATAATATAAGCTACAGAATATGTAAAAATGTATTCTGCATCAATGTAAGTGTCCTCTGCAGGACCAGTAACAATGAGTATGTGCTCCAAACTGGTCTAGTAAAATAGGCATATAAAAAGGAAGCAGTTTAGTTATTATATTCATGTCATAATATCATTTATAAATTACATAAAAACTGCATGTTACCTTGAGTTCAAAACATTTTTAATCCAAATAAAAAGTAATGAAGAAGGTATATCTTTTAATAGACAGTGTTTAAAGAAGCAAGTTATCCCAACATTTGTTGAAGTTAGGTACACCAGTCAACTTCATTCATACCAAGACATACAATATGAAAGTGAAGTGATACAGGTAAAAGAGGAAATTTGGGCCATGCACAAGAAGACTGACCATTAATAAACTAATACTCCTAGAAATAGGGAGACTATTACAGAACCCAATATGTGATGCTGTGATGAACAGCATCTATAGCTGTAATAGAGATTAACAAGAAATGATTAGGCATCTACACAATAAGAAAATACAAACCTTATTAGTTATATAATATGCCACAAAACTGGAAATCAATTGTAATTCGAAGTTTCAAGTTTGAGAAACTATGTCAAATTTTTACATCATTAACTGTAGTAATAATGAGAAACTTATAGTTTCAGTTATAATAATGGAAAACTATACTAATAATGGATGCAATAACAATCAAATGATAACAGAAAAATACATGATTTTAATAACAAAATAAAAACATGTTGATGTTCTGTTTGTAAATGCAGGAGGAGGAAATACAATGTCACAATGAACAAACCGGAATACATTAATAAAACTCTCCATTTTAATTTGAAATTGCATAAAATATTTAAAATGTTTTAAAAATTTTGACAGATCATTTGTAAAATGGAAAAATGATAATATATAATGATGAGCTTCCAAAGCATATTAACAGCTCTTCCTACCACCTAATCAAAAAACTAAATGATATTCTTAATGAAAGACATACAATCAGACAAAAATCTAAATTATTTACATTACATTTTACCAATTTATACATTAATTTCGCAGTTCATGCAACCATCAAAGAAATTTTTTCACACATTTATTTTATTTCTAACAATGAAACAAGATGAAGGTCTTGAAATGTGAATCTGTTGAGCTGGCACACTAACAAATATATTTCTTAATACAATTAGATATTATTGCTTCTATAAACACACAGAATGGAACAAAATACAGTACTACCAAAGATAACTACTTTGAGTACACTTTAATCCTTATCAATTTATCTAAAGATGAAATACATACCTGTCATTCATAATACAGTAGAACACACCCAAAACATCACATTAACAGTGGAACATGACAAGACTTAAAAAAATTAAGAACTAGAAACTAAAGGAAAATTCAGCACATACCATCAATATTTTCATATAATCTGTAACTACAGATACAGTAATCAACAACCATTCTTACCATCACACAAGTCACAATGAGGCATATTTTCAATCCTGCATTAGCTGAATACACAGATATTGACTAACTCAAGACAATTTAAATCATAAATTACTACCCTTGTTGGTGTAGCACATTATAATGGATAATCCCCACAGATGCAAAAACAATTAATTTCGAAATAAAAAGAGTAAATTAAAAGAAATCAACAGATGAAATTACAGTGAAATATATTCATAATAAAGAGAAAACTAAATACATTGTTTTACCAAACTGGGGATAACAATGAAACAAAATTCAGTATGATGTGAAAAGTTACATATTGGTCAAAAATATAGATAGTTTAAAATGAGATTCTGAGAACTCTAAAACGAACAGTGAAAACAATCACATGTTGTCAGGTACACATTTTGAACAAATTCATGAAATGATAGACATAGCAGAATACATGACAATCTACTTATTGTTCATAAGGCAAATATCTAATCATTCTGAAATAATTACAAATTTCTGTTCACATGGTTAAAGACCCAAATAAAGTCCCCAATAAATTCACCTAAAAATAAATATTTTGTCAAAAATTTTATTAATATCCTCATACAAAGATGAAACAACCATTTAACTACATACGAATTTCAAACAATTATAATATACTCGTTTTACAATCTTACATAAGATCGCAAATATCTAAAGAGAAAATATGCACATAACGATATCCATGACATCTTTGGCATTTTAAACAACTAAATGTATTCTTGATTAATAGAAAATGATTCACCTGACACAAACCAAAAAATAAAAACTGCTATAATACTGTAACCTAGCAAAACAACCAAGATAATTTCAATGATAGAAAATAAAGTATCACATGAGTTAAAACAAAAGATTACCAAAAAATTACAACATGCATGAGTTAAACTTCATAATATGTAACATACATATTGTATTAATTCATGTATCTTCTGAAGGACCACTGTCAATGCGCATGTTCTCGAAATCAGACTGTAAATATATATGGAAAAGGAAGCAGTCTAGTCATTACATTCATGTAATAAAATAATTTATTAAAACTAAACTAGGTTTTATACTCTAAATGCCCTTTTTGCCTTGTCCTTACTTCTATACCTTGCTTGCACCTATCATGATTTTTAGCTACTTGGCAAATATCAAGCTGTATATCTTCAAGAATGTTTTGTGCCAATAATATTAACTGTTCCTCAACACTTCACACACAGACATATTACTTACTTTTAGTGAACTGTTCACTTTTAGAAACCACCAGGTAACTGCTAAAATATATCGGTGTAAGAGGCTAACTGTCTATGTGAAACTTGTGATGATACTGCTGTTCCTCTCAGCTCAATGTTACCGTATGATACCATCTGCGTCGGACCCGGTTGGGGTGTGGTTCAATAGTGATGCATGTTGTGTGTGAAGTTAGTCAAAAACGAAATAGCGAGCATAGGAGTCAGTGTAGGACAGTGTCTTGGTGATACTATGAGTAAAACAAGTAATAGATTCCATTAATTAAGAGATTTGTATAAGATGTTTCCAGACAGTTCTACAAACAATACTTTTGTCATTGAATATTATTTCAATAAATAGACAGAAAAATGGTAAAAAAAAACTTTTGTTTCTACATAAAGACATTAAAATAAATAGCATTGTATATATGTTAGGCACATAAACAAGTTGTGTTGACCAGCTAATTGTGGTAATTAATGTAATAGTCGAGATTTGAATATTGTTATTCATTGTATATATTGACTGACGTAAGATTTGGAGTATATTTTCAGAATGGACAAGATTTTTGATAGTTCAATATATGTTAGGACCATGTATGATGTACTCATTAACAAATTAATTGACATTTAACATCACACTTTGTTGTCAAACAGCAAGTACCATGATTAAGACTTAAAAAGATATGTGAATTTAAAATTATTATACGTACAGTTTTCATTTTATATCGTGATTATTTTTGTGTACATGAAATGTTTTAATTGTATGTTTGTTAATTGTAAATTAGTATATTGAATTGTTATGAACAATGCATGATGTAATGCCATTATTGTCGATGTTATATATTTGCCTCACTGCCTTGCGTGGGGGAGTTCGAGTTTTAGTCGTTTGTCAAGTGCTCTGGAATCTATGTCACTCTGTGTTTTGAAATGGAAGTGCTATCAGCTCGGTTCTGTTGATTTGTGTACGAATGTTATGAAATGTACTGTTTTGGTGGAGAAGTAGTTTGATTGCAAATTAAAGAAGAAGTGAAAAATTGTACCTACGAGTATTTATTTCTACCACGACACCCTGTGAGAAAAATTTTGCAGTGAGCAGAACCCCCGTAAATCGTAATGTTGAAAAGGTAAGTATCTTGTTTGGAAGTAGTAGAATGAACTGTAATTACTTAAATAGCATATAAACATTATAAACTGAATTATGAAACAAATAAGTCAGTACTGAAATACTTGATTGACTCAAATGGGAACATTCAGAGATTACTTTTAGATGACAACAGTATTATGTAGTTGTGGTTAAGCTTCTGCAATTCTCATTAAGAATTGAAGGTTTCAAGTAAATGAATTGTAAAAGACTTTTTCCCTGCCTAAAAGATAACTAACCACTGTAAATTTAAAATTGTTATTCCTATCATTCGTTCTCAGCATCCTATGCAAATCAAAATTGGAAATTTCCTTATATTTTTTATTACTTATACAATTTATAGCACCACATAAACTCATAAATAAGATGTTACTTTTAATTTGTTGCTTTTCTCTAAACACACATTAAATACTCAATCGTTTCATGGTGTGTTAATGCAACACAGCCACTTGGCGGTGCTGCATTGGTAAAGTTGCAGACAGTACCAAGCAGTTTGTGACTAATATTAGACTCTGTTCTTAAGGAGACTCAAAGGTGTATCCAAAACATTTATAAAAAAAAAGCAAAACTTACATGGCAGACCGATTCATTTATTTCCTGTCATAGGATATTTCAATGATTTTTTGGAAATTGTCTTAAATAATTATGTCATCTTATGTCAATAACATGCCATTTTCTTCTGAATTGCAGTATTTTCTATAAAAAAAGGCAAATAAAATTCAAATAATTTTAAACCCAGTCATATGATGTCTTTGATACCAACTGTCATGATGTTTTGTCTGTTGCCATTAACGTCACAAATAGTGATGTATTATTTAGACACTCACTTTTCCGATAATTGTCTACAAATAATGCATATACCACAATGTGCAAATACATCTATAAAAAAACTCTAAAAATTTGTTTTCCATATTCCAAGCAATATAAATGCATCAAATCTCTTTGAAACTCGCTCTCAAAGATCGGAATTAGATAGTGGTCACTTCTTTCATTAATTTTTAGGAGGATAATTTTGTTGTGAATAAACAGTAAATAAGATAATTGTTATTCTGTTAGTTCACTATTAAGTTTTGTGCTTTACAGTTGTAAAGGTGTAAAGTATTGTTACATACTGATTAGTGAGGTTATATTTATATTTGTGAAAGCTGTTTACCATGTGACACTTCAATGATTTGTATTTAAAATCCTTGTATAATGTAGATGGTGAAGATTAATATTTCCTGTTGATTGTCAGATTTAATATTTATTTTAGTGATGCAGTGTATGATCGCCAGATCAACGATTTGTGTTTTAAAAATGCCTTTTGTGTTCATCTGGTGAAGGCCACTATATTTAGTAAAGTTTGAAAATGATTACTAATTTCGACAGTATTTATATTCTATTTCACATTATCATAGTGTTCCACAACAACTAAAAGAGAGAAAAAATAGGAGAGAATTGTATGTGAACATGGAATGCAAAATTAATAACCTGTGAGGCTAACCCTTACCGTACCAAAGAGTTACTGCCAATGCAACCCAAGCAGATACTGTGATTCTGCAGATATAGACAAGGCAAAAGTATTTTTACTTCAAAAATATTTAATGTTGGCCCCTAGGCTTCAACTTCTGTCCTATTATTTTGATCCTCATTTAGCCTCCCAAGTTTGTTTGCAACCATCACCACTAGAAAAATGTTTTCTAATGTGAGGCACGCGACAACTGCACAAGATTAATTTACATGTAAACAAGAATTACTCTCTAACTACATAATATTAAGAATATTTTAACCATTTCACTGCTATGATATTTATTTATTTTATACCATAGTCGTTTTAGCTATAATGCCATTTTCAAGTTATTTTCTGACTCATTTGGGTTCCATGCAATATTGTTAATTGTTCTGTCATGCTGTATGTTCCTATACTGTTTGTTTTCATGGCACTGTGACTGTCACTTGGTGTTGGTCAAACATTGTATGGAAACTGTCACAGTAACATGTATTTGCTGTAACAACGAACTGCATAGGAGCGTATACTGTGACAGAAGAATTAACAATATTTGATGGAAACCACACATTACAGAAAATAACCTGAAGATGGCATTGTAGCAGAAATGGCCATAGTATAAAATAAAAGAATATTATAGCAGTGAAGTGGTGAAAACATATATAATATTATGATGTTAAAAGATATTAAGAACGCAACTATATATTTGCACACTTATCATGTAATTTTCACAGTGACCACTAGTGATAGTGCTAATTTAAAAAGAAATGTATTTTCTAGAAATACAAAGTATGAATCTAAGATACAATGCTTATTTACACATGTTTATAGTGTACAGTATTTCGTATCTTTAGAATAGAGTCAGTCTGTTGATACAAACAAGCAACAGTTTGCTGCAGAAATGAATACATTTTAGTTTTTGTATTGCTATATTGTAATTTCACTTAGCGTTTTTTCACTGGTCACGCCGCCACTAGGCTCTATGTTTAAGAACAGCACGCCACCTGATGACCGAAATTTGTATACCTGTATTACCTTTACCGTATCCTCAGTCTGCTCCTTAATGTTACAAGAACAACATGTATCTATTTCTACTGACATACTTGTAATCCATGTATGGAGGTTACATGTGCTGAATTTCTTTATAACAAATATGTAAAGTGTTTTTGTAATATTTCTGTTCTTACATTGTACAATTACTATTTCCCTTTCACAGATTCTGTTGATGGCCCAGGCTGAAATGCGTCAAATAAAGACATATTTTATCCACTTTATGACTTTAATCAATACAGCGACCTATACAGCCTATTGCAGACTTAATTTACTGAATACATTTTATTTCTGGACAGTTTTCGAAAAAAAATAAGATATTATAAACGCATCAGATTTCGGAAGGTTGTCAGTATCAGAATTCATAAAATAATAATTTCCAAACTTACATATAGATAATTTTTCCATCACAAAAAACGTAGACACAGAAAAAGTATGGGAAAACGAACTACCTTTCGCTGACAATACTATAAAACGCATACAGCATCGTATTCCTTGTGTCATGTAACATCACTAGAGCTTCAGCCAATGACAGAGCGTTTTCAGTCAGGTGATCTTTCGAAATTTAACGATATTTAATTTTCAATCTCAGAAAAATTAAACGTGTTAAAAGAATAAAGACCGAAAATGCTGATCATTCAGAAGAATTACAATTCTATACATATTTTCAACATGGGAACGTACTCTACTAAAGAGATCGTGTTCAGTAGCAGAATGTGGAACACGGCATTCGAGTCGAGGCAGTGCACAGCGAGGGGAAGACGCGATCTAGCGAGCTGCGACGGCGACCTCCGGAGCTACTGTGAAACGAAGCGTGCAGCGGTATCGGGTCCCGGCGAGAGTGAAAAATAATACAGGCTGAGGAGGAGGAGCTGTCAGCCACAGTGGCGCCGGCAGCGTCGGGTTTCCAGCAGTGGGCTCACAGTAGCCACTGGCCGGTGGCTGACAGCCGACAGGCGCCGCGCTATCGGCCGCCGCCGCTCCTTACCGGTGACACCGCGGCTTCTGTCCGAGGGCACTGCGGATAAGGCCGGCCCTCCCACCAGCGACACGCCTGGATGCTCTTACCACTGGAGGACAGCCACTGATGAGCGGCTCCAGTATACGATTTGACAACTGTAGTCTCAGGTACACTGCCGGCGACTATACGCGACAGTTCTTTCCACCGTGTACAAATGCCTGCGATTTATCGTTGAGAGGATACAAAAGAAAAAGAAATCGGACTACAGTGTTTTAGGGCCCGCAATGGATTTTCCTGTAGGCAGGTACTAATAGACTGGAACATTGGCAGGAGGGTGTCCATAATGAGGAAATCAAAGAAAAACTGGGGATGAACACCATAGATGAAGCAGTTAGAGCGAACAGACTGAGATGGTGGGGTCATGTTACACGCATGGGAGAAGCAAGGTTACCTAAGAGACTCATGAGCTCGGCAGCGGAGGGTAAGAGGAGTCGAGGTAGACCAAGAAGAAAGTACTTAGATTCGGTGCAGAATGATTTTGAAGTAAAAGGCACAACATCAGACGAGGCATTAATGTTAGCATTGAATAGGGGATCATGGAGGAATTTTATTAGAGGTACTTTGCTCCAGACTGAACGCTGAAAGGCATAATCAGTCTCTAATGATGAGGATGATTAAGATTATAAAGAGTTATATTCAACCTATACAAAAACCAGACAGCAGTTTAGAGTCGAAGGGCAAGAAAGGGGCGCAGCGGTTGGGAAGGGAGTAAGACAGCGTTGTAGACTTTCCCCAATGTTGTTCAGTCTGTACATTGAGCAACCATTGAAGGAATGGAAGGAGAAATTTGAAGAGGGAATTAAAGTTCAGGGAGAAGAAATAAAAAATTTGCGGTTTGCCGATGACATAGTAATTTTGTCAGAGACGGCAAAGGATCTGGAAGAGGTATTGAATGGAATAGACAGTGTCGTGAAAGGAAGATATAAGATGAACGTGAACAAGAGTAAAACAAAGGTAATGGAGTGTAATGTCAGAAAATCAGGCGATGCTGAAGGAATTATATTAGGTAATGAGACAATATAAGTAGTAGATGAGTTTTGATATTTGGGTAGCAAGATAACTTTTCATGGCCAATGTAAAGAAGATACAAAATACAGAATGGCTATGGGAAGAAAAGCGTTTCTAAAGAAGAGAAACTTGTTAACATCCAACATTAATTCAAATGTTAGGAAGTCCTTTCTGAAAGCATTTGTCTGCAGTGTAGCATTGTATGGAAGTGAAACGTGAACGATGAGGAGTTCAGACAAAAAGATGATAGAAGCTCTTGAAATGTGGTGTTACGGACAAATGATGAAGATTAGAGGGGTAGAACACGTTACTAATGAGGAGGTGCTTAACCGAATTGGAGAGAAAGGAGTTTCTGGCCCATCCTGACTAAATAGATTGGTAGGACACGTTCTGAGACATCAAGGAATTGTCAACTTAGCATTAAAAGGAAGTGTGTGGGGTACAAATCGTAGAGGGAGACCGAGGAACGAATACGGTAAGTAGATTCAAAAGGATGTAGGTTGCCGAACGTATTCTCAGATGAAGAGACTTGTACAGGACAGGGCAGCGTGGAGAGCTGCATCAAACCAGTCTGCGGACTGAAGACCACAACAACAGATTAATACTTGTTCAATACGTTCAAATGTTTGTAATCCTACGGGACCAAACTACGTTGGTCATCAGTCCCTAGTCTTACAAACTACTTAAACTAAGTTAAACTAACCTACGGAGAACACACACATCTATGCCCGAGGGAGGATTCGAACCTCCGACGCGGGTGGCCACGCGATCCGTAACATGGCACTCCACACCGATTAATACTTAAGACTACAAAAAGATAGAAAATTACGAAGATGGCACCTGGAGAAACTGAAGGTACCAAAGGCGGTTGAGAGTTTCAGAAGGAGAATAAGGCAAGGTTTGGCTGAAACGGTTGAAAGTAATACGGCAGAAGAAAAATGGATAGCTCTAAAGGCAGTAGTGAACGCCACAGAGAATCATATAGATAGAAGGACGAAACCTAATAGAAATCTCTGGATAACACGGGAGATACTGAACTTAATTGATGGAAGGAGAAAATATAAAAATGCAGCAACCAAAAGGGAGTACAGCCGGCTGAAAAATGAAGTTGACAGAGAGTGCAGGCGGGCTAGGCAGAAGTAGCTAGAGAATAAATGCAAGAGCGTAAGAAGAATGTGTCACTAGAGGATTGATAGATACCGCTCACAGGAAAATAAAAGAGTCAATTGGAGACAAGAAAACCATCGGCATGAATATCAAGAAGTCTGATGGATAACTAATACTAAGCAAAGAAGGGAAAGCTGAAAGGTGCAAGGAATATGTAGAGAGCCTGTACCAATGAAATAACTTGAAGGCAGTATTCAAGAAATGGAAGACGAACTAGAGGAAGGTGAGGTAGGAGATACGATACTGCGAGAAGAACTTGACAGAGTACTGAATGATTTGAGTAGAAACAAGGCCCCTGGGATAGATGATGTTCCGTCTGAACTGCTATTATCGTTAGGGGAGCCAGTCAAATAGAAAGTGTTCCACCTAGTACGCAATGTGTATGAGACATGGAAAATTCTCTGACTTCAAGAAGAATGCAGTAAATACAATTCTAAAGAAAGCAAGTGCAGACAAATGTGAAAATTACAAAACTATCAGTTTAATACAGCATTAATGAAAAGCACTAACAAGAATTAATACAGACGAATGGAAAAACTGGTGAAATCCGACATTGGTGAAGATCACTTTGGATTTGGGTGGAATGTGGTAATACGGGAGACAATACCTTACGACTTATTTTTTAAGTTAGTTTAAGGAAAAACAAACCTACATTTTTAGCATTTCTTGATCTGGAGAAAGCTATCGATAATGTTGGCTGGAATTCACTCTTTCAAATTCTGAATGTAGCAGGGTTAAAAAACCAGGCAGCGTTTGTTACAATCGAAGGGCACGAAAGGGACGCAGTGTTGAAGTAAGATAAAGTTGTTGTCTTTCCCCAAAATTGTTCAATCTGCACATTGAGTAAGCTGTGAAGGAATGCAGCGAGAAGTTTGGAGAGGTAATTAAAGTTCTGAGAGAAGAAATAAAAACTTTGCGGGTTGTTGCTGATATAGTAATTCTTTCAGAGACAGCAAAGAACCTGGAAGAGAAATTTAATGGAATGGACAGTACCGTAAATGGAAGACATAAGATGAACATTAACAAGAGTGTTGGCTATCAAACTTGTCGTCTGTGTGTCTACGACCTGATCTTAATTGTGAATGGTCTGGAGAATGCGCTCGACCGAACGACAGATGAAGGTTGTTGTTCACTTCCTTTCGGGATTGCAGTATAATAGTACAAGTAATATGCCAACCAGTTCTGCCGATGAATGAGGAGGTCTAAGAAATGTATAAGGAGGTGGAAGAAATTTATGAGGAGATAAAGGAAATTATTCAGGCAGTTAAGGGAGATGAAAACTTAACTGTTATGAGGGACTGAAATCTGTAGTAGGAAAAGGAAGGGAAGGAAAAATGTAGGTGAATATGGACTGGGGAAAACGAATGGAAGAGTAAACCGCCTGATAGAATTTTCCATGGAACATAATTTAATTATAACACTTTAGGAATCATTAAAGACGGTAATATATGTACCAGATAGATTTCATAATGGTAGGACAGATTTCGGTTCCGGGTTTTCAATTGTAAGGCATATCATGGGGCAGATATAGACTCTGGCCATATCTTACTGGTCATTAACTGTAGATTGAAACATAAATCGGTCAACTACCTTATTACAGGAAAAAATCGAATCGGTTATTCGTTTAAATTTTGATTCTCTTAATTCTTCGGCTGGGTACTTTCCAGCCACCTTAAGAGCTTAGTCTAACACAAGAGTCAAGAAACTTCCTGGTAATGTCTGCAACTTCAACAAAGCAGCAGTGCCAAGAAGCTGGGTCGTGTAAACAAGCCATCGAACGATTGTGTATTGAATGTGTTTTTGGGATAAAAGCAGCAAATTAAAAATATGATCTCATTTAGGGGCCTTTGTGGCACTATGAATTGCATTATCAATCAAAAACACAATCCGGAAATCTCTTATTTCGATTTGCAAACAATGATGAGAACTAATGTTACGAACAACAAGTGTTCATGTATGATCTTAAAGAGAATTGAAAAATCTTAACCACAACTTCATAATATTGTAGTCAAATGACAGTAATCTTTCATTGTTAAGATTGCAGTTAATCAACTGTTTCAGTATAGGCTACTTTTTTTCATGCTTGAGTTTCACAAAAAGTATTAGCCTATTACATCGACAAATTATGACACTAGTGATTTGGAAAAGTAAACAGGTCGCTACAAGTAAATAAGTCTGTGTATAAACTGTTAGGGAACTGTTAATATGCAGTAAATACTTCCTTTTTAAGACATAAACTTATATAATCATAATTTTTATGGCCGTGGTGACGTTTCATTGCTATGTGTGTAGACTTTTCGCCAATTTAATGGAGCGTTGATGGGTGAAAGTTCTTGCAGGTTGATCAATGCGACTGTAGAACAAAGACTAAAGCACATGACTACCCGAAAGGGACTTTTACGGGAAGCTGAAAACGCTGTATATAGGCAAAGCCGCTGCGGAGTGACCGAGCGCATTGAGGCACTATGCTCCGATGCGCGAGGCTGTTCCCCGTCGGGTGCTCGAATCCTCCCTCGGACATGGATGTTTGTGGTGTGTGTAGTATAAGTTAGTTCACAATTAGTTTGTAAGTTTAGGGACTGATGACCCTGAAGCTAAGTCCCATAAGCCTAACAAACATTTGAACATTTTATAGATTTTTACCTTAAACATTTTCTTCTAATGCTAAGCTGACGATTCCTTCGTGTCTTCGTCAAGATATGCCAGAAAATCCTTTTCTCCACAGTTCTGTTGAGCACCTCCTCATTAGTTACGTGATATACCCATCTAATCTTCAGCATTCGTCCCTGGCACCAAATTTCAGAAGTTTCTAGTAGTTTTTGATTGAACTCCACCGTCCACGTTTCAGTTCCATGCAAATTCTTCCAGAAATGACCACCTAACATTTAAATTAATATAGCCCTACGATGTTAAGAAATTTAGCTTCTTCAGAAACGTTTCTTTGCAATAGCCATTCTGCATTTTAGTCGAGCCGCCTGTTACGTAACGTTTAGTCACATTTTCAAGTTACATACAGTTTAAACATTAAAAACTAGAGGATCCAAAATCTAAAAAAACTAATCCCATGGTTTGTAAAAATTCTTCCACGGTTAAAACAAAACATATAGCCAACATCCGACTCCGTCAGACAAACAACGAAGAAGTCAGGGACAAAGCGGCACGGGCAGAGCCAAGGGAGATTGGCACCAGGAGATTGGTTTTTTTTTTTTTTTTTTTTTTTTTTTTTTTTAGATTTTGGAAACCCTTGTTTTATATTTTAAATGTATGTAACCATTAGCGGTCGAGACAGTGGTGAATTTACCAGTACGATAAGTAGGCTGGCGCCTGGGGCAGCAGATTTTAGGAGCAGAAAATCTGAGGCCAACATTTATAAACAGCAAGTGTAATAAAAATTTAATTAAGTTTAGGGAATATATATTATTCTGTGAGAAGTATTAAGGATTACTTACACCCAGATTACTAGTAGTATACGAATGTGCTTTTATTAGCTCAAAAATGTACATAAAAACTACATCTTGTGCAGTTAAAAAAAAAGTAGGCTATCAGTTGAGAGATCATACATAGTCTACATATGGTACCTTATTTTAGTCATATCTTGTTTATAACTGCAATTTGTGTGTGATACAGTACGATATTTTTCTGTGTCAACTCTTTACTTGAGGTTTACGTAGCGTATACTTAGACCGAGGAAACATGGAGCTACGACAATAGTGAAAAAGTCATTCTCGTTGTCCTCTAATGCGATTTATGATCACATCCGACGGCCAGTACGGTTGCAGACCTCCGTGGCATGGACAGTATAAGGTTATCGATCAGTTCTTGAGGGATATTTGGCCATTCTTCCATGGGTGCAACATCCAGCTCTACTACCTTTGTGGGAGGTGCTGACCTGGCTGTATTTCGTCTGCAAAATACATCCCAGACATGCCCACTCAGGTGTAATTCTGGTGAATAAGTTGGCCACTCCTTTCGTTCACTTTCCTCGGCTTCAAACATGTTGTCCACCTCTGCAGCTCTGTGGGAACCCGCGTTATCGTTTACCAGAAGGAACCCACAACGAAAGGTCGAAAGATCTCGTATCTATACCTTTGAGCAGTCTAAGCGCCATTGTGAACGACATAGAGGTCCGTACGTCCCCAAATACTGATTTCTGTCCACCACTACGATATGGTCATTGTTCCGAATTCCACGTTTCTCCAGTTGAGGGAACGACGATTGTCCGACTGAACACAAAACAAAATATAGAGGTTTGATCCCATTTTTTTGCGACGGTGTGCTCAGCGACCACAAAATAATGAATATAGGTGCGCCTCGGTTGCACAGTGGTAGTATCAGACTACAAATCTAAAGGTCGCGGGTTCGATCCCCGCCAGGTCCTAGTATTTTTTTGTCACTTTCCACTTCTTTCACCTCTGGCAGTATTGCTCATGTGAAAAATACCGAGTAGCACCGTGGTTCGGAACCCACGTTAAACTGTAGGTCCCCCTATAACTGGCTGGGTAAGTCAGTTCGAAGTCAGACCACCTCCAAACAGGACCATGCCTAGTAAAGCACTGTGGTGCTTATACCAATCTTCGGATTGTTGACTGCTTTACCTTACCTTAGTAAATATAGTAGGCAGCATTGTTCGTTTTATTATTAATGTTTTTCCGGATCGATTTCGATCACAATAATGATCATCTTCAATATCAACTATGCATCATCATATGCCATATTAGCTGAATGTAAAAGATTTTTTTTAACATATCAATGTAGTCTCCAACCATGAAAAAAATCTGTTACATGCTGCTAATATGGCATATGATTATGCATAGTTGATATTACGATGACTGGTGCATTTAAGATGATCATTATTTGATCGAAATCGATCCGCAAAAACATTAATAAGAGAACGACCAATGCTGCATACTATATATACTATATACAAAACATAGACTCATTTGTGAAGAGAACTCGGCGCCATTCCTTACGATCAGAATCCTGATGTTTCTCCGCCCAGTTTCTGCGAAATAAATGGTGTCATACTTTTAATAAGACACACATCGTAGGCCTCCGTGCCTAGAGGGAACATTCCAGAAGACGATTGCGGACTGCTTGTGTTGAAATTTCGCGTCCTTTTGCTGCCTGGAGGGTGCGATGCAGCTGAGTTGCATTTAGCCTCCTGTCTGGACGAGTTAACCGAAGATGACGGTCATCTCTTGCTGATGTTACCTGTGGACGACCTCGGCCTTTCGTTTCTTTAATGGTTCCTGTTGTATGAAATCGCGTCCTGGTCCTGGAAATTACACTTTGGGACACTCCAGTAGTTACAGCCACCTCCTTCTATTTCTGTCCTGCTTCCAACCTTCCTATGGCTCTCCATACCATAGCTTCGGGTAAGTCACATTGTTATTGCATTGTACTACCTGCTCACTATACTTTCTGATCCCAATTGCTTGTATAATTCGTTTCGTAGAGTAAACACAAGTCAACACCAACCGCTACGTTGCCTTAATGTCGTTATCTCCATTCCGGAGAACCGACAGAAAGACGCGAAGCACTTTAGTTCATTCTGCCGATGACAATACTTCAGAACCTATATGTCTCAAATGATCACAAGCAACTGCAAAGCGATTAAGACAAAATTTCTACATAGTGCGAAAATTGGCAATTAACACTAAATAAAGAAAAGTGTAAAGTAATACACGTGACCACTAAAAGAAATCCGTTGAACTTCAATTACGCGATAAATCAGTCAAACCTTAATATCGTAAATTCAACCATAGACCTAGGAGTTACAATTACGAACAACTGGAGAGAACACATAGAAAATATCGTGGGGAAGAGGAACTAAAGGTTACGTTCCATTAACAGAACGCTTCGAAGATGCAACAGCTCCACCAAAGAGACTGCCTACATCACAGTTGTGCGTCCTCTCCTGGAGTACTGTTGCCCAGTGTGGAACCCTCACCAGGTGGGACTGACGGGAGACATTAAGAAGTTTCAGAGAAGGGCAGCTTGTTTTCTTTTATCAGGTTAAAGGGGGGAAACCATCAAGGAAATGTTGCACGATTTGCACATACTTCTGAGTATGAAAATATTTCGCTAGCACCCACCTACATAGGGAGACATGACCATCCCATAAAAATAAGAGAAACCAGATCGAAAACGGAACGATTTAGGTGTTCTTTCTTCCCGCGCGCTGTTGGAGAATGGGACGGTAGAGAAAGGTTATGAAAGTGGTTAATGAACCCTCTGCCAGGCACTTAAATGTGATTTGCAGAGTATCTACGTAGATGTAGATCCTCTAATTGTTTTGACTGGTGTAATTGGGTTGTAAAAATAATGTATGGATTTACACTTCAATCCCCTAATTCACAATCATACTAATAACTGAAAAAAGTAGTATTAGCACGATAAAGCTACAATTTCATTGTCAAGAAATTATAATTAACGTGGTCGTGAACCAAGGTATCAAATTGCAGAGGTCAACAGAGGCGGCAGAATTTAAATAGCCTGCTGGTGGCAAATGTGAAAATCCGTCACTGGATCGATCTCAGAAGACGGAAACTTGCCTCACATGCTTGACTAGCAGAAAGAGCCAGCCACTTAATTATCGTAGACGAGTTCAGAGTGGCAGAAAGACTGTTCTCCGGATGTCCTACACTTGCGTCAGTGTCTGTCTCCGGTAGAGTGTGGCGAAACGGAGTCCGGCGCAAGACGCGAGCCAAGACGTCTGCCTCCCTGGCGACTCCCTACCCAGGACTCTGTATCTTCCTCCCTCCCTCCCTCTCTCTCTCTCTCTATCCTCCAGCTTTCCTCCCACTTCCTCCCTCCTCTGTGCCCTCCCTCTCCTCCGCGCACCCTCCCACGCCGGCACTTGCCCTTCTTGGAGTGGGGCGCCGCTCCCGAATAATCCTCCCGTTACGCTAGGGAGAGAGCGGCGTCTGCGTCTCAGTTCATCGTTCGATAATAACTTTTGGGAAGACTTCTTCAGTCGGATGCTGACGTCCCGATGCGGAGACGCGCGTTTAATGCCGCGTAACGAGGATCCGGCCTCGTCAAGGGATTTCTACAATTATTTTTTTAGGCTGGAATGAAAGGTTGAACGATCGGTGTCGCAGTAGTTCGGACTTCCATGAAGCCGCAAACCGACAGGTACAGAGAAATGTGATTGACTAGGAAAGTATCTGGACTCGAACAATTGAACAGACACCACATTCCCATGAGGGAACATTTAAAGGTCCCTGATTGCACCGGTGGTATCTGCAAAACTCTGCATTCCTCCATTAGACACCACTGTCTCATGCCGAACTCGACCTTTGTCTACCGCTTCACCAGTCAAAGCCAGTAACGACAGTGTAGAATGTGTGTGTGTGTGTGTGTGTGAGAAGTCATTTGCGGAGTGATGCGTCAAACGTATTGACGATTGGTAATAAACTGTGCGATGCGATTGGCTGAGATAAAGTTACGAGCCACACTTCTTCGTAAAGATGGTATAGATGTACGAGATGAATCATTATCTAATAAGGTAAAGAATGAAGAAGTTCTCCATAGAATCGACGAAGAAAGGAACGTGTGGAAAACACTGACACGAAGTAGGAACAGGGTTATGATGTTGTTGTGTTCTTCAGTCCGGAGTCTGGTTTAATGCAGCTCTCCACCCTACTCTTTCCTGAGCAAGCCTCTTCGTCTCCTCATAAAAACGGCTTGGTCCCTCTCTGCGACTTTTACGCCCTCCAATGCTACAGTTAAGATTCCTTGATGTATAAGACTGTATGTCCTACCAATCGATCCCTTCTTTTAGTCAAGGTTTACCTAAAATTCCTTTTCTCTCCAATTCTTTTTAGTACGTCCTCATTAGTTACGCGATCTACCAACCTAATCTCCAGCAATCTTGCACAACATATCAAAAGCCTCTATCCTCTTTCCTTAGTCAACTATTTACCGACCAAGTTTCACTCCCGTACAAGGCAACACTCCACACAAATGCCTTCAGAAAAGACTTCCTCACACTTAAATTAATATACGATGTTAGCAAAATCCTCTTTTTCAGAAACGCTTTTCTTCCCATTGCCATTCTGCATTTTATATTCTCTGTATCCGACAACCATATGTTATTTTACTGCCAAAGTAACAAAACTTGTCTACCATCTTTATTGTTTAGTTACTTAATCTAATTCCTTCAACATCGCCTGATCTTCTTACACTGCATTCCATTACTCTTGTTAATGTTCCTCTTATACGTTCCCTTCAACATACTGTCCATTGCGTTCAGTTGCTCTTCCAGGTCCTTTGCTGTCTCTGACAGACTTACAATGTCATCGGTAAAACGCAAAACATCAAGACATGACCTTCATAGAGTTGTAGTACGAGACTGGAATACATCTACGAAATAATTAAGCACGTTGGCTTGCAAGTGCTACCGTGAAATTACGATTTTGCCGCAGGGTAGGAATTCGTGACGGATCCTATAAAACCAACCGTAACAATTACGACTCAAAAAATTAAAATTACAGAGAAAGTGATTTATCACTCGTTAGTAACGCGTACTGTTGTAGCACCAGCAAATAGTTCTTATGTTAGTGTTATAATGACTTACCGGAAGCGTTAGTGATGCATCAAGTTCGGAAGGGACGATGAAAGCAGTGAAAGTGAATTGAAACTATCGCCTAGACTTTCTTTAAAGCTATATGTGTTATCACAGTGTTTGATGATACAGATAACTTGCACTTCAGAGATTTCTACACTTCTGTCAAGCTCCTGGAATGATATCCTACACTGCAAGCTAAGAGTAGCTTACTGTACTTTGTAAAGAAAAGGAAAGGCGAAACACTTTGTAAAGAAAATTCTACGCTGCAGTTAAATATCGCCATTCTGCGTGTAATGTAGAACTTTGATGAAGTGCGAGAATGCGGTTCTTACGTTCATTATTAACAATTACAACATTGAACGTACGCAGAAATCTCGAGTGCACAAACTTTACAACGTCACCGGAATTTATTATTAATTCAAAGAGGAGTTTAGGAAGTCATCACGCTAGATAACTAAGTTCAAAGAAGTAAAAGGTAAGGATAACGAAGAGAGATGATTCAAAGAGCCCAAACATTTTTTTGCTGAAATCTACGAGCTTATTACGACAGAATCATATAAACGGGCTTTGTATGGAGCTGTGATCATAGTCTGTTTAATTAGGAGCTGTTTCGAAACAACACTATGAGACACAAAACACTGTTTGAAATGTTGCAGTCATTTAACAGTACAATTCACAACAACACGATCAATATTCTACAACCATGGACGAAATATTGGCGGTCAACCTTTGCAAATTCTTCCCATAACCAAAGGAAATAGAAAAATCTGTTCGCTGCAAATGTTTTTCTTTGCAGACGAAAGATGCAGGATCATCACACGACTCCATTTTTTCCCCTCAGTTTTGAATCAACATTTATGACAAAGTAAGTATTACTTAGTAAATCCTCGTGTTTCCACAAAGATGAATGAATACTATTGGAAACATGTGGAGGAAAACGCGTTAAAAATTATTCCACCTTAACAGCAACATATGTATAACCTCTGGACATGTTTTCTCTCAAGCTACGCAAAATATATATGAAGAGAATAACTAACTTTGTTAAACAGCATGACAGATTCTTTGCCATGAAAATGCAATAACTATCATGTAAAATGAATTATCATTGCAACTGCTAAGATCAATACATCGTCAGTCTTAGCAGAAAACGGGCTACAATATTGTTCACCCCGTAGACAACTTTGAAACGAACACTGACATGGTATTCAACACTGAAAACATAGTACCTGTAGTTATGTCATCCATCCCTATTGTTTTTTATTTTATTTTATTTATTTATTTCGATACACCTCTTGTAGTAATTCATATTGCTTTCAGCATTTTGTTGCATTTCATCAATTATATACGTATAGCTAAGAGATCTACATCTCGTTTGGATTCTACAATGACATATGCAGCGATATCTGGAGGACATTTGCATAGTGTTGGAGAAAAGGACTCTCACTGGCATATTAAAGGTATTTTATGGTCCTTACCTAAAATTTCAGACATATTCGTTCGTTTGAACGCAGATATTTTCTTTTTCAGTGAATATACTGACGGTCTTAGTTATTACCTGATACGCTTCCATACGACTGTATAAATATCAGAATCAACTGGCGATGGGCACTGCATAAGATGTTCATGGTACTCCACACAAAACTTAAATTGCAATTTTCATGCCAGTAGCAACAAAACTAGGAAATCAGACATGTTGACATCGAAAACAAAAGCTACGAAGAAGTAAATATAAACAAATGAATGGAAGTAGAAAATGAAACTAAACTACTGAGAACAGGTTTCAATAAGAGGCGCAGTGAAAACGACGTAAAAGAACAATACTCATTATTGAAATTGAAGACATTTTTATGGTATAAGAAAGTGATGTGGTGTTATTGACTGAGGTACAAGATAAGGCTGATAGATCGGATAGCTAGCGACTGAATCGAACTGACTTACCAGTTGACAGAATGTCAAGCAATTTTAGATTTTGTAATAAAGGATGCAGGGCAGATATAGTAAAGAAAGGGTTAGTCTTGGCCACAGTAAGGCGATTGGTCACAGAGGGGAATAAGGGTGTGTAGGTTTTTTCAGTGAATTTGAGAAGGATAGGTTGTTACTGAAGACAGAGACATCTGATTAGCCGCAGAAAGGCACACGTAAGAGAATATAACTTGTTTAAAATAGCTTTCGTCCGTTTTAGTTGTCGTCGGCCAGACAAAACCAAACACACACACACACACACACACACACACAGCACACAACCGCCGTCTCCGGTCACTGTTTTCACTGAATTGAATCCATAGGAATAGTTGAAAGTATGTGTCCAGTCGGGATTTGAACCCGAGTCAGTTGCGGTGATTGCTACACCACGATTACACAAATTATCTTAGCACGAGTTCGACTACCGGTTGGGGGCAAGTTTTCATCTCTGCCCCTTGATTTAGTTCATTGCCTACTGAAAACTATTGTCGTAAATCCCCTTGTGTTCCTCGTGACGTTTTTGTCTTCAAAGTTAACTACTATTCACTCTACTAAAGTTGTCAGCTATTTTACAGCTGTAGCGTTAAAGCGAGGTAGCTAATTTATTTGTGACGTGGCTTATGAGTATCATAAACTTGTAATACCTAACAGATGCAAATGAGTTAATACTGCATTTACTGCGAGTAAATTTTCGTGTTAAAGCTGTCCGTACTGGTAGGCGGTCGTTTGGTGCCGTTTGACAACTGTCGCCGCCGTGTACACACCAAGTCTTCAGTGTTTACTTGCTTGACTCCAATGGTGTACACCAATGAAGTTTTGACTGCAACTTTATCGCAAACGTGCTAACTTTTATAAGTGGGTAATTTAGTATGAACTATAAAGGATATGGTGAATTACAGCCTATTTACGAGAATTCTTCCTCTTTCTGTATGTTCACAATATACTACGTGTATTTCTTGTCATTTATTTATTTTAATTTCTGAACACTGGTTTATCACTATGCTGTGTGCACAAAGAGCGAAGTATATGTTTTCAGAAAAGTTGTATAAAACAGTTCAATTTTTTGTAAAGTTACCGGAGCTAACTGCAATGGTCATCAGTCCCTAAACTACTTACACTACCATATCCTTCGAGCACACAAACACACACATGCCCGAGATAGGACTCGAACCTCCTACGACGATAGCAAGGCGCCTTGGCGCGCACAGTTATTCCTTAATCTGAAACTTATTCTGAATGGTTAACTGCAGAAGATATCATTATGCTCGGAACTTTATCAATGAGATTGTTATGAGAATTAAATGTGTGATTAGTATTATTCAGCGTTTATTGTATTCGATAGCAGTAACTTTAATTGTATTTTGAGGGAAGATTACCTTAGTTTCTATGTGGCAGCTACTTTTTTACATTTTAAGACAATTAGTAGTATAGTTTACTAAATTCGATTAGTACTAATTTAGATTGAAACGAACTACTCTTCCATCTACCACCTTTTCTTTAAACAATAGCCACGGTGGAGTAGCCGAGCGGTCTAAAGCACCTCGCTGCGGAGCGCGCGGTTGCTCGCCGTGGAGGTTCGAGTCCTCCCTAGGGCATGGGTGTGTGTGTTTGTCCGTAGGTTAGTTTACCTACGTTTAAGTAGTTTGTAAGCTACGGACTGATGGCCACGCAGTTTGGTTCGATAGATTTACAGACATTTGAACATTTTTGTTTTTTTGTTTTTTTGTATTTATACTCTTTGATCAATAAGTATGCTGGTGACTGGTTACTTAGCGTCGCCTCGAGACAACTTCAATTTGCGAGAACAGGGACGTTCTCCAACGTGCAATAAGTCCACACTGTAGTGTTTACAGGAAAGGAAAAGCGGTGTCATTCAGTAGCCACGTTTCTGATCAGTGACTGCCCCGTGTTTCTCTGGTTCTGACTGAATCAGTATAAGACGTATACCTCACATACTCAAACTAAAGTCATTAAAACTGTGAAGAACTGGTCAACATCCAACTGATACCTACTTGTTATCGTCAACAAAAGCTTGTAATTTAGCTATATAGACCAGCAACTATCGTCGCTCCTTGACAGGACCTAGTTCTAAGTTTCCGCCATTTAAAGGAAAAAAACTCACTTTTTTCTTTGATTCAAGATGTCAGAATAACTTTTGTTCCAAACCTGTCTGGTACGTACTGTAGACATGTACCATCTGTAATTTATAACTTCCTATTTTGAACATAATTTCAACTTATAAAAAGAACGTCAAAGGCCATGATTATATAAATTTTTCTTTCATATGAGAAGACGTCTTGCATGCTCTTCTTTTTATAAAATCCCCACAAACAACGTATGTTGCACCATTTCTTAAGAGGAAAATTACACTCGTGTTTATTTATTTATGACCACAGAAGAGGGTAAAATTTTTCTTTCAGATGATTCAAAATACTTGTTTTCACATAGTTCCATTCAAACTAATGGTTATTCTAAATACTTAGTCAATTCCAGATTCCAGTACCCCGCAGATAAGTCCCGTAAGCTTTACAAACATTTGAACATTTCTTGAACTAATTTGCCTTAAATAGTCCCATAGCTAAATAACATATATATATATATATATATATATATATATATATATATATATATATATATATTATTTAGCTTCGAAACATATTACGGGACTATTTAAGGCAAATTAATTCAAGAAATATTCAAATGTTTGTAAATCTTACGGGACTTATCTGCGGGGTACTGGAATTTGGAATTGACTAAGTATTTAGAATAACCATTAGTTTGAATGGAACTATGTGAAAACAAGTATTTTGAATCATCTGAAAGAAAAATTTTACCCTCTTCTGTGGTCATAAATAAATAAACACGAGTGTAATTTTCCTCTTAAGAAATGGTGCAACATACGTTGTTTGTTGGGGATTTTATAAAAAGAAGGGCATGCAAGACGTCTTCTCAAGACAGCATAAACATCCACACCCGGTGGGGGATTCGACCCCCCGACGGGGAATGGCCTCATGCATCGGATCATATCGCCTTAATGTGCTCGGCCACTCCGCCGTGGATAATAATTAGTAATACAAAGGAAGACAAAGAGTAATGTCAAAACAGGGAGACTAAAACTATAGACAAATATTGCAGTACCAAAAAGAAAAATAATAGAATGAAGAAAGGAAAAATTATAAAGTAAATAAGGTACAAAGTAATGTAAAATGTAAGTAGGTATGTAAATGGTCAAGCATAAGGTTGAAAACTAGACTATAATATCCAGTTGCTGTATCCATTGAATAGCAGGTGTAGAAGGTGTTAGAAGGTCATCGAGAGTTCCATGGAAGGCTCTTTTAGGACAGCTAAAGGTGTGTGTCGCATTGTTTGGAAGTCTTTGCCACAGTCACAGCTTGCAGAAGATCGAAGGTTCCAGAAGTGTATTGAGTAACCACTTCTCCTATCTCCAGTGCGCACTCTATTCAGACGGACCCAGATAAGCCGCGGGAGGTGATATCCAGGTGGAGGTCGTGTATGATCAAGGAGTGATCCCCATTCGTCGGGGGCCTTATCTGTCCAGTCTTCACTCCAAGCATGCTGACTGCTAAAGTTTTCATTCATCAGTTTTTGAGCCAGTAGCAGGGGAGGGTGCTTAGATTTCAGTCTGGTTGAAGTGATTCTTTGGATGTCTTGATGTATTGGTAGTGAGTTATTGGCCACTGGAGCAAGGATGTGCCTTAGTACTGGAAACCAGTGCGGTGGGGTTGTTTCGACGACAACACTGATAATCCGTATTGTCTGATTCAGGACAGTGTCTACTTTCTTTGTGTGGAAGCTGTTCAGCCTGGCAGAAAGGCAGAAGAAGAGTATCCTGCTGGTGAATACACCAGAATTAAGACGGAGGTGCGTTGAATTGACGCTTTGGTTACCCATGTGCTGCCAGATAACTTAGATAGAATGTTGTTTCTGATAGTTTGGCTGCAAAGCTGGAGAGATATTTGCTGTATGACAGTGTCCGGTCCAACGTAACACCAAGATATTTTGGATTCGTGTTGTAAAGTTAGATGCTGCTATTGATAGTCACTTTCAAGGTTATATCAGCGAGGATGTTACTCAGATGAAAGCAAGATGTTTCCGTTTTGGTTGTGCTAGGAGTTAGGCGCTACTTTAGGAAGAAACTTGCCGGTAAGCAGAGATCTTTTGTTTGTGTGTCCTCAAGGCAGTTGAATTTTTGTGCTATGTGGCTAAGCAGATCATGAGCATAGGAAAACTCTCTTGATACCGTTCCTAGAATGTATGCAAGATAAACAATGAATAACAAAGGAGCCAACATGGAATCTTGTAGGTCTCCATTGTTTAGACTCCTTGGTTTGCTCAGGGTATTGTTCATGACCACTTGAATTATTCTGTCTGAAAGCATGCAACTGATTAAGTTTGTAGTGCTTTTGCACTATAAGATTTTCAGAAGTTTATGAGTTAACTTTCAGTACATTGATTTAAATGTCATTTAATTACATGGATGCATTAATTAAAACTCAAAAAAATACCCCACAATCAAATGAATATTAGTTTTTGTTAAGAAATTTAATTACTTACTGCCAACTTTGATGTTTGATCTATTTTTGTGTGTCCTATCCATGTTCCTGTTGAGTAGTGTAGGCCTCCTGATTTCGTTATGTAGTTGTAAATAATACCATAAAGTTTCAAGGAAATAATGTTTGGGTGAATTCAAGCAGCTGAAACTGAACAATTAGATAAAGTATCAAATAAATTAAAATTTATGCAACCGTCGGGATTCGAACCTTGAGTTTCCTGTTTACTACAGGCGTCGATTTACTCGTTTAGTCCATGTGGCAGAAATGGCAAACGGAAAGCAGGAAATAACTAAAGCATGTACCCCTCCGTAACATAGATTTCAATTCGGGCTTGATGTTTCCCCATCGTAAAAGGGTAAAGCGACTGCCTAGTAAGGAAGAGATCCCAGGTTCGAGTCCTAGCAGTGGTACATATTGACATTCAGTTCCTCGCCTTATATGAGGTACGTCCAGAAAGTAAGTTCCGTTTGGTTATATAAAACAAACGTGTACAGATATAGAAAAAATATTTATTGTACAAAAATCTACAAGTGTTAAACTACTTTTCTACATAGCTGCCGAAATTTTGTAGGCACTTGTCATAGCGTGGCACAAGTTTCTGTATGCCGTCTTCATAGAAGGTTGCCGCCTGTGTATTCAGCCATGTGGTAGCAAGTTCTTTCAGCTCGTCATCATCGTTGAAATGTTGACCACCAAGGACAGATTTTTAGGTGTAAGAAGAGGTAAAAGTGGCTAGGAGCGACGCCCGGGCTGTACGGAGGATGAGCGAACACGTCCCAGTGACATTCGCGTAAGAGTTGTTTGGTCACATTCGCCACATGAGGTCGGGCACTATGGTGGAAACAAACAGCACCTTTTGATGGAAATCCTCTTCTTACACCTAAAATTTGTCCTGTCAAAACTTCAGCGATGACGAGCTGAAAGAACATGCTACCACATGACTGAATACAAAGGCGGCAAACATATATGAAGAAGGCATACACAAACTTGTGCCACGCTATGACAAGTGCCTACAAAATTTCGGCAGCTATGTAGAAAAGTAGTTTAACAGTTGCAGATTTTTGTACAATAAATATTTTTTTGTTGTATATGTACATGTTTGTTTTATATAACCGCCGGCCGCGGTGGCCGAGGGAACTGAGGCACTTCAGTCACGGTCTGCACGGCCACTACGGTCGGGGGTTCGAATCCCCCCTCGGGCATGGATATTTGTGCCGTCCTTAGTTGTAGGTAGTTCATAAGTAGTTTGCCGGCCGCGGTGGCCGAGGGGACTGAGGCGCTCCAGTCGCGGTCTGCACGGCCACTACGGTCGGGGGTTCGAATCCCCCCTGGGTCATGGATATTTGTGCCGTCCTTAGTCTTAGCTAGTTCATAAGTAGTTTGTAAGCTTAGGGACTGATGACCCCGTAGTTAAGTCCCATAAGTTCTACAAACATTTGAACAATTTATAAGTAGTTTGTAAGTTTAGGGACTGATAACCCCGTAGTTAAGTCCCTTAAGCTTAACAAACATTTGAACAATTTTTTATATAACCAATCGGAACTTACTTGCTGGACGTACCTTGTATTCAATATCTTCGGTAAATATCTTCGGTAAATTATTGTTCAAGCAATATGGATTTACTTCCTATGTTGACTGTGGCGGAAGAGCGAAGAAAACAGTCTGTTTAATATTGGTTGGTGCTAGGTATTGTACGACCTAATTTCGTAAAAATAATTAAACATAAAAATAAATAAGTGGAGGGAAAAAAGAAGATACAGTTTGCTTAATATTTGTTGCTACAAGGTATTGTACGACCTAATTTTGTGAAAATAAAATAAAATAAAATTATATAGAAAATGAAATAAAATTAGTTTAAATTATGTAGCTGATAGTACATGCGATTCAGCAGTAACTGCGTTATTAGGAGTGAATGAAAGTACGAACTCGCAGCGGTCGACATAAATAAAAATTAAGTTCCCATTAGTACCGCTCGGCGTCGCCCGGGAGTCTGTAAAGAAACGCGCAACTAATCAGAGAAACGGTTCTTAAGACGCCGACGCAGGAAATAGCGGACCGTCTTTGGCGCCGGCAGTGCAGCTGCGACGGGGCAGCGCAGAAAGAAATCTGGCCGAGGGGGAAGGGGGGGGGGGTAATTCCGGGCATTCGTTACTTCATTACCGCTGATTATCCGGCCCGGCCAGCCAGCAGCCAGCGCCCCTAGCGGCCGCCCGCGCAATTTGCATATTCTTATCCGCCCGCGCTCTTTCTGCTTGTTTATCGCGCTCATTTCCTGTTCTCTCCTCCTGCTCTGCCTCCTCATATTCCTTAAGCCGGCCGGCTTTCTCCGAGGAGGCCGTATCTTTTGCTTGGCCCTAATCCGGTCACGGACCTCCTCCCCCCCCCCCCCCACGAGGCGATTTCTCGGCTGCCACACACGTTTAATTAAACGCAAAATAATATTTCATACCGCAGCGCCTTGCGCCAGTCCGCGGGGCGTTCTTGCCCCGAGGGCGTGGGAATGTCTTGCATCGAATGCCCGGGACGTTTGGCGAGACTTGGGCGTCGTATAGTGCAGAACCGACAAGTTGCTGGTCAAGCGGGGCACAACGGAATGTGTTGAGTGAGTATCTAACCCGAGCAAGAAGTATTCCGCAATTTAAAACTTTCAATAAAAACAGACAGGCAGACAAGAATTTATCTGCTGTTTTCATTCGCATTAAATGATCCATAAACGTATTAATAGATCAAATTTTCGTAATATAATAATAGTGCGCCTCGGTTGCATATCAGAAAAAGAAAAAGTAAAGAAGATTATTGGCTAACATTATTGACAGAGCAACAGAAACTTCAACGAAGAAAAAAGTATAGAGAAAAATATGGATTATTCTTAATTAGAATATTAATTTGAACAGAACAATTACCTTCGAAGAAAGTTTTATTTGCCTTTCCATTTTGTTTTTAACTGTTTAGAAACATACATTACTTTACTGTTTTTTATTTATCCTTCTACTTGGAGTGGAGTACTCCGCCATTAGTTTTAGCTAAGGCAGCACGTTAGATTTAGGAGACCAGCGCTTCGAGGTTAATGAGAAGTCGACTTCAGAAATAAGACACAGTAAGAAGACACACGAACGAGAAAATCACGGCTGATGGCAAACATTTTCCAGAAGACAAACTTCGAAGCTGCCAGAAGCCGAAATCGATTCAACGTGCACATATGAGACTGACGAAAAATAAGAAAAAAAATCATGTCCTGTTATTATTTATTTCTCATCGAAGAAGGATATCATTTGTTTACAATTACCAAAGAAGAAGTACTGTTATTTTTATTTCTTTATGAAGAAGGATATTCTGTTTATTATTCTCCGCAAAGTACTGGATAATTATAGCTACAGAAGCTAGCCGAAGAAGGCTTAATTGGCAAGCGGAAGGAAGGGCTGAAGGGGAGGAAGGAGGCCCGCAAAAAAAAAAAAAAAAAAAAAAAAAAAAAAAAAAAAAAAAAAAAAATAAATAAATAAATAAATAAATAAATAAATAAATAAATAAATAAATAAAAAATAAAAAAATAAATAAAAATGAAAAAATGGGAAAAAAAGTTTCACAGTGGTAGAGAGCCAGACTATAAAACCAAAGGTCGCGGGTTCGATCCCCGCCAGGTCCTGGGATTTTTATCTGTCACTTTTCACTTCTTTCACCTCTGGCAGTATTGCTCATACCGAATAGCACCGTGGTTCGGAACCCACGTTAAACTGTAGGTCCCCCTATAACTGGCTGGGTAAATCAGTTGAAGGTCGGAGGAAGGCAACGGCATACCACCTCCAGACAGAACCGTCCCTAGTAAAGCACTGTTGTGTTCAAAGCAATCTTCGGATTGTTGACTGCTTTACCTGACCCTTAATAATAATAATAATAATAATGGTATGGTTTACTATTCCATAGGACGCAACTGAGGAGTGAGACTCCAAGGTCAAGGAACAAGTTAATACATCAATTTTTACACAAGAATGGTAATAGAAAATTAGTAGTCCTATGCACACGACAATCTTAAGACAAATTCAAAAGAATCAATAAACAAAAAAAAAAAAGAATTAGCTTAATTGTTTAACTTTTCTAAGAGTTCCTCGACAGAATAAAAGGAGTGAGCCATGAGGTAACTCTTCAATTTAGATTTGAAAGCATGTGGGTTAGTGCTAAGATTCTTTAGTTCTTGTGGCAGCTTATTGAAAATTGATGCTGCAGAATACTGTACACCTTTCTGCACAAGTGTGGTGGCGTGATACAAATGTAGATTCGACTTCTGTCTAGTATTCACCGAGTGAAAGCTACTAACTCGTGGGAATAAGCAGATATTATTAAGAACAAACGTCATTAAAGAAAAATGTATTGTGACGCCAGTGTCAAAATTCCCAGACTACTGAAAAGGGATCGACATGACGTTCGTGAACTTACACCACATATTGCTCGATTGAGCAATGCTTTTGAGCCAGAAATATCCCTTCTGCATCAGGCGAGCCACCCCAAAAAATAATGCCGTACGTCATAAGTGAGTGAAAGTAAACGTAATAGACTACTTTTCGTGTTGAAAAATCACTTATTTCAGATATTGTTCTAAAGGTAAATATAGCAGAATTTAGTTTTGGAACAAGATCCTGAACATGGGCTTGCCATAACAGCTTACTGCCTATCTGCATACCTAGAAATATGAACTTTTCAGTCTCACTACTATAGAAATAGTTAAGTAATATTAATAGATGAACAAGATAATTTAAGTATCGAGTATTAATTTCAATTACACGAGGAGGCCAGTGAAACATAAAAATTTCTTCATTTGCTTGAGCATGGTGTCCCCCTATCTGTTTCACTTAATAACACAATGGAGGCTAAACTACGTGAAGTGAAACAACAAGCCGGGACTCCAGCAAAAATTTGTATGTTACTAGCAGACCTGGCCGCTCATTACTGTGCCTGCTGTAATACATTGAAGTAATACAGTAGTAAATCATTTAATACATATTAATGTTCTCTAGTAAAGATGAAAAGATCTTAGCCGATGTTAAATGCTACCGGATTCAGAATGGAACCTTTACGTAAAAATTTTTGTTATCCGTGAAAAGTTTCTGAGAGTTGAAATTAGCCACGATGCAACACAAAAATTTTAATTTTACATTTTATTTATCTCGTATTAGACTACAATTTGAAATAAATGAATAATTTACAAAGTTATTAATTGAACAAATTATGCACGTATCAATGCGCCTACTCTATGTTGTTCAGTTTCTTAGAGCTGTTTTTCTTCCTGTGATTTCGTCTGCCGATTAACACATTCAAGACTGGCATAAGTTACCTTGGCGACAAAGGAAGCTAAATGGCTCTAATCTGTCCTTGGGTGCCGGCCGCGGTGGCCGAGTGGTCTGCAGCGTGCCAGTGTGCCAGTCACGGTCTGCACGGCCGCTGCGGTCGGGAGTTCGAATCCTCCCTCGGGCATGGATATTTTTGCCGTCTTTATTATAAGCTAGTTAATAAGCAGTTTGTAATTTTAGGGACGGATGACCCTCTTTCAAGTTCTGAAGCAAGCAGGAGTAAAATATAGGGAGCGTAAGGTTATTTACAACTTGTACAAAAACCAAACAGTGGTTGTCAGAGTTGAAGGGCATGAAAGGGATGCAGTGGTTGGAAAGGGAGTAAGACAGGGTTGTAGTCTTTCTCCATTGTTATTCAATTTGTACATTGAGCAAGCCATAAAGGAAAGCAAGGAGAAATTTGGAGAAGGAATTAAAGTTCAGGGTGAAGAATTAAAAACATTGCGTTTTGCCGACGACATAGTAATTCTGTCAGAGACAGCAAAGGACCTGGAAGAGCAATTGAACGGAATGGACAGTGTGCTGAAAGGAGCATATAAGATGAACATTAACAAGAGCAAAACTAGGGTAATGGAGTGCAGTGTAAGAAAATCAGGTGATGCTGAAGGAATTAGATTGGGAAACGAAGTAATAAAGGAGGTAGATGAGTTTTGTTACTTGGGCAGTAAAATAACAAATGATGGTCGCAGTACAGAGGATATAAAATGCAGAATGGCAATGGGTAGAAAAGCGTTTTTGAAAAAGAGAAATCTGTTAACATCGAATATTGATTTAAACCTAAGAAAGTCCTTTCTGAAGGCATTTGTATGGAGTGTTGCCTTGTATGGGAGTGAAACATGGACGATAAGCTGTGCGGACAGGAAGAGGATTGAGGCTTTTGAAATATGGTGCTACAGAAGAATGCTGAAGATTAGGTAGGTGGATCTCGTAACTAATGAGGAGGTACTGAACAGAATTGGGGAGAAAAGAAATTTCTGGCATACCTTGACTAAAAGAAGGGATAGATTGGTAGGACACATTCTTAGGCATCAAGAAATTGTGAATTTAGCATTGGAGGGAAGTGTGTGGGGTAAAAATCGCAGAGGAAGACCAAGAGATGGATACAGTAAGCAGATTCAGACAGATGTGGGTTGCCGTTCTTATGTGGAGATGAAGAGGCTTGCTCAGGATAGGGTATTGTGGAGAGCTGCATCAAACCAGTCTCCGGACTGAAGACCACAACAACAACGACCCCGTAGTTAAGTCCCATAGATTCTACAAACATTTGAACTTTTTTTGTCCTCCGGTGATCTATGTTCAACTACATCGACTTTTTTTTATTTTTTTTTATTTTTAATTCAGTTATGTTTTGAAACTGTTCACCATGTACTCCGCTTGACAAGAGTTGAAGTCTCAGATAAGAAAGAAGGAAGGGAGATAGAGGTTTCATGTTCCATCAACAGCATTGTCATTAGAGGCGAGCCTCACGCCCGGATTGTTTGGGTTACGATGGGGAAGGACATCGTCAGTGCCCTGTCAAAGAACCATCTCGGAATTTACCTGGGGTGAGTATTAGGGAAAGCACCTAAATCTGGAAGGCCGGAGGTAGACCACTGTGATTCAAATGTTTGTAAAGCTTATAGGACTTAACTGCGGGGTCATCAGTCCCTAAACTTACTAACTACTTATGAACTAACTTATACTAAAGACAACACAAACATCCATGCCCGAGGGAGGATTCGAACCTCCGACGCGGAAAGCCGCGCGATCCGCAACTTACCGCTCCAGACCGCTCGGCCACTTCCGCGTGGCCCATTGTCATTCGGAATGCCAGCCCAGTGTGTTACCACGACGCCATATCACTCATATTATCTCGTGTCTCTTGCCCTGCTGTTTTCCATCAACTTCTTTACGCCCAAAATTCCTTTCACTAAAATTTCAGTCGTAATCAAGAACGAATAATGTTAAAAAAAAGCTTTTGGTACTACAAAACAGCAGTTGTATCAGGTATAAGCCCAAATATTCCGTTGTGAAGGGGAGGTTCACCATTCTCCCCGCTAACACGCCTGGGTACAACTCACCCAATACGTTTCTCGTGGACCATTGGGAAGACAGACGTGTAAAGTAGCCGGTGATGCGCTCACAGATCTTGCTTCTCGTATGTCTGAGTCTGTCACGTCACAGTCCTCTGCTGAACTGCGAAGTGAGTCTTGTGATGACGATGCGAACTTACTTAAATATTCAGAACTGAAAAAAAGAGAACAGAGAAGTAGATTTAGATAAAGATCCACATAAATTTATTTTATAGCTAGCGATCCGTTATCATGAGAGCAGAAATAAATATTAATAAAATAACGTTTAGGTTACCCCTGGACGGTAAGTGTGTGTCGGAACAGAAGGAAGCGGGTAGGAGTGCAGTACAGTCAATGACCAAAAATTTTAAAAGTGGTAACCGAGAAGGCGGAGGAATTACTGCATTCTGTCTTGTTCTAGGCTACCTAACATGCTAAAATAGCCAGGCCAAGTTCGACAAGAACCAGATGTTTGCTCTTACGACACACACGAATAATAATTCTTCCGTGATTTGCATTGAGTTTATGCCAATAACACGCTAAAATAATGTACGAAACAATATCCACCTCATTCTTATTTTATCACATTAATAAGCGGTTTAAGAGCGCTACATCATTAAAATATTATGGGTCGTTATAATTTATTATAAACTTGTGTGTAGGACACATTTTCTTCGTTGCAGTCCTCGTAAAATGTGCTAGGTACAGGGTAATATGGAAGTACGACAAGCTACAGTTTGACTAAGCCTCAGAACTTGCAAACACAATCAGCAAAAAACCGTCTTGCTTTCGTTAAGAAATACATTCCGCGTAGGAGTGAGGGTAAAAATTGTAATTTTTTTCTTTTTTTACCTAACCTCTCACTACGACATGGAAAGTCAGTTCATTAATCATATTAATCATGTCGTATGATCACCTTTTACAAAATAGCTTAAGGCCCAAAATAATACACAATTTAATACACCAACAGTTGTCGTGATGGACGATCTGGAAACGTTGTTAAATGCCGAACGGATGACAATTTACATTGAGAAGCCTAAAAAATATATAGCATTATAAGCGTAAATCTTTGAAAATGTATGCTGCGTGTTTTCCCACAAGAATTCGATCAGCCGAAGTCCTACTGTCTTTTCCAGGAGATGGATTCACATCAACCTGAAAATCCGTACCGGATAGTGGGATAAGACCGTATTTCCTCGAAGAAAAAAATTAAACTAATAGAAGACAAAAAGGTTTTTCTTTCAACAAAAGCGGCCTAAAGATTGGGTGATTGGAATGCCAAAATAGGTGCGTTACAAGAGTCAATCTTTAAAAACGTTTGCTGGGTGTTTCTTGTACAAGAATAACAAATTTTCTGTTCATTTCTATTTCCTTTATGGAAGATTAATTGACAGTGAAGATAACTGGAAGAATAGAACCGAAGTTAAAAAGCTCCTTCGTTTCCTTTATGACGAGGTCTAGACACACAACACACAGTCAAATGTTCAAATGTTTGTAGAGCTTATGGGGCTTAACTAAGGTGTCATCAGTCCCTAAACTTACAAACTACTTATAAACTAGCTACTACTAAGGACGGCACAAATATCCATGCCCGAGAGGGGATTCTAACCCCCGACCGTAGTGGCCGTGCAAACTGTGACTGACGCGCCGTAGTATGCTCGGCCACCGCGGCCGGAAACACACAGTCTAGCTACAATTAGGAAACTATTTACTTTTCTAATGGGTATTATTTCACCAAACTCAAAAGCCACAAAAACATAAGACACAGGATCCATATTGTTTCCTCTGGTAAGTAGTTCAGCACGTGATATTTTTCTAGTAAAAGCTGCAGAAGAAATTTGTAGAGGTTATGGTAACATTCGTAGAAAAGACATTCTGCAAATTAATGACACTAAACTTGAAACAGTATGACGAATTTTAGGAAAATATTCGGAAATTTCTGAGAAAGGATAGACTACGTGCATCAGGAAATCAGTAAGGTAACTGAAACAATAATTATAAACAATTGCGTAGGATTCCGCGGCAAGAGCCATATGACATAAAGGTTTTCTGGGTGTTGTACCGCGTCATGATGTAAGAAGGCTGTTATTTTTATAACCGATGTTACGGCCAACGTTACAGTGGCCTTCATCTGGGAATGACGCGGTACAAAACTCAGAAAATTTCTGTGCCAATTATGAACAATATTACCAAGCAGGTGAAAGAGGAAAATACGTTGCTTAGATCCTACCAACAACGAAGAGATGATTCAGAAAAACAAATAATGATGTTAATAAGAATCGAAAGTAATGGCATTGTGTATATATCCATTGGAGGTGTCTAGAAATTAGAGGTGCTTGCAGATGACTGCCTTTCGGTGTTTCCGTTTAAACCTGGAGAAAAAAACTTGGCAAAATGAATCTGCAAAATCCTTACAGACTATCTGCGGAGAAAGATAATTTCCAAAACAGTTAACCAAAGCTGTCGTTATTCTTCGCTACATACTATCCATCTATTAGCCCGCTATTGCTGATACGCTAGACGATAGTTAAAGCTGGAAATGACCTCATAAAAAATAACATGAACACTTTTAGCGGTTTCCAGTCAATTTTAGTCACAATAAAAGACGTATCGCGCCTTCTGAGGATGAGAGGCACGTGTTGTTCAAAACAGTGCTGAGGGGCAAATACGTCTGAGAAACTGGCAGTACATGTAACTGCGTAATTTCTAATTTTTGTTTCTATTGCCATAGTATTATGTCGGAGTAATAAATTGTTCGACATTTGAGTACAGTTTCAGCGTCATGAAACCAGTTGCTTCAGCAGTAATAATTTACGTAAATCGCGAGTACGTATTCTGAAACTATACAACTATACAATTGAATAGGAAAGCTGAAGTTTGGGCGTGAAGTAACGAGCAATTTCATCGATATCCACATGTGATAACTTATTACGAAGCATGCACCTGTTTTAGGTAAATAAAAGTGTGAAATGCATGGCAGAGGATATACCCATTATACCATATATCAGAGGTGTATATGTGGGGGAGAGGGCAGCGGGCTTGCTTATTTACCAAGCCGAAATTATGAATATGTAGAAGAACGCTATATTTTTATTATTCGATGTCAAGAATGAGAAACTTGATATCGGTAAAGTAAAAGGGTCTTCAACGAAAATTATCCTCTGAATATGAGCAGCAAAACGGATACAAAATAGCATGGGGTTTATAGTTAAAATTCCTTATCTTTACATTAATCTTGCCCCTCCAACAAAAAAAGACCTAATAAATAAATTAAATAAATAAACTATATTTGATACAGCTACATATAACGGTTTCTTCTTGATTCACGAATGAAGAGTGAAAAGCAAAAGTCTCATTAAAGTAAAGTCTCATTCTAATAAAGACTCATCATAAAGATGAGAAAATTTCAGTCTTTTGCAACTTATATTTTGTCTTGAATACAAGACATGTTTCCCCTGCTCAGTACTTATCATCTTCAGTAGTTCTCACTTTGCGTCTTGTTCTTGTTTTCCAAATGAACATTTGCAGGACTATTGCAACCATATACGGTATATTTGCGCCGCTGCTTTAAGGGAATGATACGTCGTTCACTCAGGCAGCTAAGAACTAAAGCTGAAAGCATAATTTAAATTCGGCTTAAGTCCGAAACTAGTCATCAATTAACAAAGAATACTTCCAGTGGAACTCTTTACAGAATCCCAACCATTTCTTCGAAACGTACAAAACATACACAAGAAACAGTAACCATATAATGTTTCCACATCAGAACGTCAATTAAAAGTATTACGGAATAAACTAAAAATTCGTGTGAAAATGAACCTCCCCTTATTCTTATACGGAATCATATTCTGTGGCCATTCAACTCTGAGTAAAATAGTATTGCACAAAAACGTGTAATCAGAATAATTGCTGGAGCCCACCCAAGATCGTCCTGCAGACATTTATTTAAGAATCTAGGGATCTTCACTGTAGCTTCATATATATACATATATACACTTACGAAATTTGTCATGAACAATCCGACCCAATTCAAAAGAAATAGCAGTGTGAATCGCTATCCCACTAGGAGAAATAGTGATATTCACTATTGAAGGTTACATTTAAATTTGGCAAAAAAAAGGGTGAATTATGCTGCCACAAAAGTCTTTGGTCACTTAGCAAGTAGCATCAAAAGTCTGATAAATAGCCAACTAGTATTTAAAAAGAAATTTAAAGAATTTCTGAATGGCAACTCCTCCTACTCTCTAGATAAATTTCAGATAAAACTTATAAATTTCGTTAAATAAAGTAAAAATAAATTAATAAATATCCTTAAAATATTGAGTGTCGTGTATAGTCACCATTTATTAAACTGACAGGTTCCACGTCATTGCGAAATGTATTTATGATCTATGGAACAAATATTAATCTAATCTAATGTAATCTAATCTGACAGCCTGACATTATCCACTGGTGAGATATGGACGTAAGCACCAAATTTTGTATATCGAAAATAGTCCTACCAGCAAAAACATAACCACACAAGATAAAAACAATAAATTTTACGTAAATTTCGCTGCTTATATGAAGATAACATTATAGCTGAAATGGATCCAAACAATTAATAAAAAACGTATAAAGTAGCGGAATTTCGGGTGTAAATTTGTATTTCTAGCGACGAGATCTATTCGCGAAATTCTCTTCGGAATGCGAACATATTTTGTTAGGACCCACCTACATAGGACGACATGATCATAAAAATAAAATAAGACAAATCAGATCGAAAACTGAAATATTATTGTGTTCCTTTTTTCCGCGGGCTTTTAGAGAATCTAACTGTACAGAAACATCATAAAATCAGTTCGATGAATCCTCTGCCATGCACTTCATTGTGACTTCCCGAGTATTGATGTAGATAGGGATCTCCACAGTAGCTTCACAATGTATTATGAAATTTTTTATATCAGTCCGACCAAAGTCAAAAGTAATAGCAGTGTGCTTAGCTACAACACTGGTAAAAAAGGTGATCTTCACTATTCAAGGTAAAATCTAACTTCGACACAGGCAAGAGTGAATTACGCTGCCACAAAAGTCCTTAGTCGCTGAGCAAGTAGCATCAAAAGTCTGACACATAGTGAATTAATATTAAGAAAAAATATAAAAGATTATCTGAATGGCAACTCCTTCTACATATTAGATGAATGTTTTTCATTGAGAACAAAATAATGACTGTCCCAAGTCTATACACATTTCACACACTTATGTATACGAAGATGAACTGGGATAAACATGATACCAGAGCGAATGTTCACTCTCATAAAACCAGGAATAGAAACACTTTGAATATACCTAGAACTAGGCTAACAAAAATAAAAAAAAAAGCTTTCAGTATGCAGGGAAAGTTTTTATTAACAAATTACCCAGTGCAATAAGGCAGTTGAAAACCAGTAGGTTAAGAAAAGTTATAGAATCCTGGCTGAAAGAAAAGGCCTTCTACACTGTAGAGGAATTTGAAAATAGTGACATAATTGATATAGTAAGTTCACCCGTAATGTAAATTTTGTTAGTTGGGTGAAATTCTGAGATTTTTTCCTATTTTTATGTCTACTTAAGTTATGCTAGATATTATCTCTAAGCTCACTAATGTAACGTAGATAGCTTCTCATACAAATATATTCAAAATGTTCAAATGTTTGTAATTCTATCGGACCAAACTGCGTGATCATCAGTACGTAGCTTACAAACTACTTAAACCTAGGTAAACTAACCTAAGGACAACACACATACACCCATGCCCCAGGGAGGACTCGAACCTCCACGGCGAGCAACCGCGCGCTCCGCAGCGAGACGCTTTAGACCTCTCGGCTACTCCACCGCGGCTACAAATAAATTGCTCAGTAGTGTAGATTGTTCAAGTGCATCATGACCTTATTCTCTAACCTTGTGAAGCTTTGGACAGCTTTTCAAATCGAAGTGCCTAATAGATTGTTTATGTGAAAGGGAGGAAAATTTATGTTTTTGTCTTTGGCATTACATCTACATCTACATACATACTCCGCAATTCACCGTAAGGTGCGTGGCGGAGGGTACACTGTACCACTACTAGGTATTTCCTTTCTTATTCCAGTCCCAAATTGAACGAGGAAAAAAAGAATGCCTATATGCCTCTGTACGAGCCCTAATTTCTATCTTGTCTTTGTGATCTTTACGCGAAATGTAAGTAGGCGGCAGCAAGATCGTACTACACTCAGCTTCAAATTCCGGCCCTCTAAATTTCCTGAACAGAAATTTACGAAAAGAACGTCGTCTTTCCTCCAGCGATCACCAATTGAGTTGCCGGAGCATTTCCGTGACACTCGCGCATTGGTCGAACCTACCAGTAACAAACCTAGCTGCTCGCCTCTGAACTGCTTCCATGTCTTCCTTTAAATTGATCTGCTGCAGGTCCCAAACACTTGAGAAATACTCAAGACGTGGTCGTACAAGCGTTTTATACGCGGTCTCCTTTGCAGATGAAGTACATATTCCCAAAATTCTCCCAATAAACGGAAGTCGGCTGTCCGCCTTACTCACAACTATCCTTACATGTTCGTACCATTTCATATCGCTCTGCAATGTTACGCCTAGATATGTTACGAGGCGACAGCATCAAGAAGCTCAGTACTAATGCTGTATTCGAACATAATGGGATTGCTTTTTCTACTCATGCGCATCACCTTACACTTTTCTACATTGAGAGCTAGCTGCCATTCTTCGCACCAACTAGAAATTTTGTCTAAGTCATCCTGTATGCTATTACAGTCAGTTACAGACGACACCCTCCCATACACCACAGCATCATCAACAAATTACAACTTACTCTGTCCATCAGATCATTTAGATAGATAGAAAATAATAGCGGTCCTATCACACTCCCTTGAGTTGTTTTTATTGTATCGTCATATTTGTACCTACTTAGTTGGGATGTGAATTTATAAATTATATTCTTTGTTATGTTGCTAAAGGAAATTCAATCTGTACCATACCTCAACATGAATAACATGTATATACATATAAATATAGATGAAGCCTTATGCAACCTTAAAGCTGTCTCGTGGGCTAGTAATAATAATAAGAAGAAGAAGAAGATAAAAATTAGTAATTTCGCTGTAAAAAATTCTTATAATATTGTCATCTATGGACGCCTTTTATTAAATGAAATGTTTGTATAGTCTATGGGACTTAACTACGGGGTCATCAGTCCCTAAACTACTTATGAACTACTTACGAACTAGGACGGCACAAATATCCATGCCCGAGGGGGGATTCGAACCCCCGACTGTAGTGGCCGTGCAGACCGTGGCTGGAGCGCCGCAGTTCCCTCGGCCACCGCTGCCGGCCCTTTTTTTTGTGTCCCAACTTCGTCGCCGCTTTCGTGTCCCAGCCTCGTCGTAGGTGTCGGTGGCCGAGTGGAACGAGACCGACACGCTGGTGCAGGTACGGAGGGGAGCAGCCAGAAACTATAAACACTCGAGTAAATTAGAAAGATATATATTGCACAGAATGAAACAATACTTAACTTTTACATAGTACTGCAGAATGTTGATACATAGTTATTAGAGGCCTGCCTAGTGCCTGTACAATAGCAAAGTCTTCACTCGTGCCTATCGGATTACGAAGGTCCTAACTCGTTGCTATCTCAGTCCGAAGTGGCCGATGTCCTTCAGTGGTGGCCACGAGCGGCGTTGTCCAGCAGAGGGCGCTCGTGGCTGTCGTCGGAAGAACGCCGCGCCGTGCGTGCATGGCGGCGCGCGGCGAAAGTAGGTGGCGCGCACTTTTTACTTGTGCGACACCACACTTTTATTAAATTGACACGTTTAACATCATTGCGAAATGTCGCATTTATGATATGTTGAACAAGTTTTAATGTAATCTACCGAAACATGTATGAATTCAACAAATAAGAAACCAGTGATTTGCTCGCGGCCAGGCCTCGTAGAGATAAAAGGAAACACAGATCAGAAGGTTTTCAAAATGATGACAATGTGTTAGTCGTAGTCACGGCGAAGTGCGTCGCAGGCAGCTGTTGCAGCGGAGCGTTTACGGCCAGGCAGCAGCCAGCAGGCAGCCGTTCGTCGGCTGTGGAGACGGCCTGGGGCCTGGGGCCTGCCCCACACCTGAGGAATGCCGTGTGTGGCCGCGACCACAAGGAGCCCGCCGTGGCCTTGACAACGGTCAGGGGGGGGGGGCGCACCCCCGCCGCCCCCGCGCCCCCTCGGCCGCTGACACACTTCCTGCCACTGCCGCCTCCGCCTAAGCGCATTCATCCCGCTCGTGCCGCCGCCACCCCACTACTCTGAATATGCCTTGTTAATTCCGACGACGGCTCTCCGCCTGAGAACCCGTTTCCCGAGAAGGCAAGACGCGTGGCAAGTAGGAGGCGCGCCGTCCTCTCTCTGAATCCCGCATTGTTTAAGTCTTACACTGTTCATCGTTATTTACAAATTGTCATTCTTTTCTGTTATTGCGATACATATATGTGAAATTTAATGCGACGCACGGTTCGCAGAACCATTTTAGTCCTTGGTTTTAAACATTGTTTGTCGACTGCAGCAACTGTAGGTTTACAAATATTTGACAAAGTTCAGCCCAACGAATTGCAAAATTTGCTAAAATTATGTAAGTACATATGTATACCTATGATTTTGCATAACGCAACATATGTAAAGCACTTTTTTTTTCTAACGTAATGTATACTAATTTAACTCAACGACTATTTTTAGATTTTAATTTTTATTCTTCTGATGAAGACACCCTTACATGGTGCCGAAATCTAGATCAAGGAATTTTATCAAATTCTGCAACTGGTTGGGCTGAACTTTGTCAAATATTTTAGTCCTTTCTGTTCTCCAATCGACCTCCACCGAGTTCCCATTTCTCCTTCTAGTTTCGAAAACAATTTTCACATCTCGAGAAGAAATTTTCTGGCTTAAATTTCGTGAAATGATCCTGTAGAATAAGAAATGTCCTTTGATTGCCTCCTACTACTGTATTATATCCCCTACAAACCGAGCCGCCTTCCGTTGAAATGATTCGATGATCTTCATCAAACCTATCACCCCGTCTACATGGGCTCCGAAAACCGGATTTCGTAAACCGATTTCCCAAATACGCCTTTGGTTACTCATGTAAACACTCCAAAATCGATTCTGGAAATCCACTTCCACAATCGATTTTCGTGCCCATGTAAACGCAACCGGTTTTTCAAGAATTTTTGGCACATAAGGACAGAGTGACATTTTCTACCATGAAGTAGAAGTATAAATATTAGAGTGAGCATGAATCTGTGTATTTAAGTAAAGAAAAAAAAGCGATTGTGGAGACTAAATCAGGAGCTGAATCAGCTGTTTTTCAGCCGCCATATTAAGTGGGATAGGAAATCCGATTCAGGCTGTGACATGTAAACACGACAGCGAAAACCGGTTTACGAAAATCGGTTTTCGTCTTTCGGAAGATGTGTTGCATGCAAACGTAGTGTATTACAGATCCAACATCGCACTGAAATACTCCAGAAGACGACATACACGCATGGAATATTTACTTTCTTCATTATATTAATCGCAGGTGTTTTTACAGTAAAACGTATTCTTCTGTTCGCCTTCCCCACAACATGGGTAATGTGCTGGTTGTAATTCGTTTCTAATTGTCGTGTATAGACGCTTTACTGATAATTATTGTATTTATCCGTATATTTTAATTGAAATAAACAACTAATTTTGTTTGCCATTCACGTTTCCCCTTTATTCTATGCAAGACATCAGAGTCCTCAAATATACATTAATTTTTTACAAAAAGTAAATAAATATTAATAATAATTAATTGTATGATGACTGGAAACAGTCCTGGCTCATTCTACTTTACTATGGTTTAGTAGCATATAAATATGCTACTCAACAACTAACGTATATTCATACAAATATTAATCACTATATTTTACAGACATCCACATGTGAGCTATAGGTTTTGCATTTTCTCAGTTCCTGCTGTTATCCGTTTCACATCTACAGACATATAACTTATCTAAAATGCTTATTTGTTATGTAACATTAATTGTCGAGATTTTTTGTAGCCCAGTATTTTACGTTTAGGGTTAAATATCATTTTCACACGAGCCATATCTCTTCTGACTCATATTAATTCATTCTGATCTTCTGACAACTTCAGTAGATGGTTAATGACAGCATCATTTTGAAACAATCTAAAGGGCTTCTCATATTGCGTCCTAAATTTGTTGTACACCTGAAGAACAAGAGAGTGTAACCACCAGAAATATATAAGCCTTAATAAAGATCTTATGTCATTCTGCGGAGCCTAAAGTATCGAGCTCGATCTTCCAACAACCCTAGACATTTCTGTCACTACTTACAGTTAATTCCAATAGGAAGCAACAGTCATTCCTGTTGACAACAGATTTACTTAATTCCGGTTTCTTTACTGTGAGATAGTATGCAGTAAAAATATTTTGAAGTTTTGAAATCAGTGCCTACGCACACAAAAAGTCGGAAAGTAGGAGGTCCTGCTGTGAGAATCATTTCATTTATATCTTACCAGATAATGTTACCAAACCTTATTTATTAATAAATATATGATATTTATGAATAAAGGTATTCCTTCCAATAGCGAGGAAAAGAAAACAGACACATGGGATACAGTTGAGAGGAATCTAGAAAAATGGGCAAACATGGGCAGTGACAGAATACCTCTAGAAATAGAAAATAAATAAATAATTTGAAAATGCCGTACAAAGAATGCGTAGTAGAAAAGACGGACGAGAAAGACTGTGAGAGTCCTAGGAAACATAAAACACTGTCTCCTGTCGTGAAAGGCAGTGCGATTGAAAATGAAACGTATTAATTAGCGTCCATTTATGTAAATAGGAAGATGATTGCAGCTTTCAAGAGTCCATTAAGAACTTCTGGTGCTAGATAAGAAATTAATAATATAATTCTACTTCATATTAAGCGTCCAGAAACTTCTCTAAGTACACCACTGATGTGTTTTTAATTTCTTTTAAATATAGCATTGATGTATTTTCGACATTGACCTTTTTACTATGACGAATCCATTATTAATCTGTATGCAACATTTTGAACTGGGAATCATGCCAACTTTTTTCTCAGCTGCGGTCGTGCAATTTGAATTGGGTTTGCAACTTTCTTCGTCCATCTCATACTTACACCCTTAATTACTCCTGATTCTTTATAACTTCCTACATGTTCATTATTCACTAATCTTCTATCCATGTTGCATTTTCGTGACTCATGTTCAGACCTCTTTCCTAAAAGTTTCTATTGCAGTTAATTCTGAGTCTTGATTTCTGCTAGGTTTCAGATGATATTTTTTTGCTGCCATATATATTGCCGATTGATGTGTCTTAATTTTTTCTCAATAAATCATTCTCTTTAAATTTGTTTTTGGTATTCACTGTGTGACAAGGTAAATTTGCTAATTACTCATTACTCTCCTGTAACATAAAAAAACAATTAGAAATCTTCTACTCTGTTCCTACAGTCCACCTCAGGAACAAGCTGAGCTGCACAGTATACGACCCTCTTACTTCACAGCGTCATTTTCGTAACTTTAATGGATATTGCCAGTTCCTATCCAAGCAGATATTATTAGCTTCTGCCAGTTGTGCTTCTGTCTCTCAGTCAGTAACACCACATTTTCCATGAGCCTCTCCTCATTATTTTTGTCTAAAGGCATTCGTATCTAGCTCTTCCTTTTCCGTCAGTGTCTTCAGTTAAACTCTGCCTGGCTCTTTCTGTCTGCGTTGTACTTTTTACGAAACAAATTAAATTGTTCGTTTTGTAAATAAACAACGCCGTTTATAATTTTTTCCAGAATCGTTTCGCCATTTTTACATAAAAGCGTCCTCACTGGAATAGTTAATCGTCTCTTACGGGTTTTCATTTGGTGATACTTTCCATTTGGTCACAGTCTGACGTTGTGTTATTGTTCCGCTTATACAATTTTGAGCATTATTTTATGGTGTGGGCATGTTCTTCGTCTGTGTCTCACAGCCATAACTCGTAAGTCAGTCAATATTGTTTGCACTGCATGTGTTATAATTATTGAATTATACCCCGTTCTCACCTTAATCGTAATCGCAAAGATGAGAGTTGAGGGATGGTGAATTGCCCCTTCTGGAATATTTTGTTCATAGCAGAATTTTCATAATCTGCAAAAAGTGAATGACTATCAGTTCTTTAGAACATAATATTTTTTGTCATAATCTGCAAAAACAAAACAAAAAAGTGTATGATCATCAGTTCTTTAGAATGTAATATGATTTTTATTTCATACAGAACAATTTAATTCCTGTGATATGATAAATTGTCTCGAAACCAAACACCTCATTTATGTATATAGAAAGAAAATTTTTAGATACATGATTCTTAGGGTGCCTATGCATGTACTTCACATTAATGTGAAATATGTCAGACAGGACCTGATGATCCTAATCGTATCATAATAAATGAACAACAAATTAAAAATGAATAACGTAAAATTAAAATTTAAAATAAAATTAAAAGAATGTCTGCTTTTTAGGTGATATATACAGATATATTTGTCTTTGACTTCCATTTGTGTCTAGTCGACTCAAATCCACATTTCGCAGATAAATTGATATGGTTGAAGGTCCTAGAAAATTAATTTAAAATCGTTATGACTGTAAGCTGTATTTCCATTTTACTGCTAAATGTTAAACATTTAGCTAATCTTGTTCCTATGGATTTTTCCCCTTGTACAAAAGTTTGTTTACAATTGACTGTCTAAATTGGAATATCTTTTAATTTTAATAAATCATTATCCCGTACGTTTCCTTGAGTAGCCTGGATAATATCTTTAATTCTATTTGTTTTATGGTTTACGTTGTCAACTACTATGAAAGTTGGTATTTTTTAATTCCTGTTATCAATAATAATTCCAGAACTATGGACCCTGTGGAACTTCTGTTCACTAGCTTGTGAAAAACTTTCATTGTTTTCCGCACTTACAGAACCACATATACGAATTTTCATTGTGTTCTCCGTGCACATGTTGTCCCTATAAAAATGTCATTCCTTGCGAAAGTACAGCTTTGTTGTTACTTATGTGTGAGAGCCATGACTCGTTACCAACCAGTAAAGTAGGAACCACCATAACTTTATAAGTTTTTGTATTTAGATAATTGCTTTTCAGACCTTTACTAGGTGTAGCCTCGAATTTTAAGGTATAATAATAATAATAACAATAATTTGAGTCGCTATTTTTCCGTGGCCCTCTGTCTCCTGTTGTCGTCTGCTATTTGATGGCTGCGACCTAGGCTGGTATTTATTGAGCCATATATATATGAAAATTTTGCAACTCCGTTTTGCGTAAACCTGTTTTATTAAAATGTAGTGTCAGATTCTAGAGAGTCAAAATAATTCCCTTTAGACGTGACGTGTGATTTAAAAAAAGGCCAACACAACTTCTATTAAAAGTCAGGTTTGGTTAATGATTTCGTCCATGATGGTCAGTATCAAGACGACTGGCCGTATTTTAACACAAAAATTTCTTGGCGATACATTCAGAAACAAATGTTTTATACTTAAAGTAAATATAAATAGAATATATTTTTATCTATTGCTGCCAGTGTATCTTCCTTCAGAGTAATACTCCTGTAAGGTCGTAAGATAAACAACATTCCGCTTTCAGTCACATGTCACGATTTTGTACGACGCCTCGGATGTCAAAGTCATCAGTGTAAATAATTTTTTTTTTTTTTTACACTTTTTGCTGGCAGCAGTAACTGCAGTTTGTTGGTATTTACTTGACGACAAACAGAAACTATTTATGCGTCAGTCACTTCTTTATTTAATCACTAAACGTTTCGAAGGTTCGCGCTGTCATCTTTAGGTGGTGTATTATGTACTTACATTCATGATATTAGCGCAGAGCAGAGAATGGTGAATTTATTTTTACTTTTATATTTGGTGACATAATAATTTCATTAAAGTCTCTTGGGTATACAAGTCGCGTCACGTCGAATAAAATTTACTTTATTTTATTCGACGTAATGTGACTTGTATACCGAAAATATTTTATTGAAGAATGTTAGTACTCCAAGGACAAATATAATAGTTTCTCTCGTACTTTGTTAGAATACACGGTGACTGCGGCAGATAGATTTTCCTATTATTAGCTCTATTATGACTGCTATAATCCTGTATCCTGCGTATATTTCTTTTACCTTTTTTTTTTTTTTTTTTTTTTCATTTGATTCATCTATGGCCACGGGCTAATTTCAATGATTCCTCCTTTGTTCATCCTTTTTCCACCAAAAATCTTTCCTCTTTTTCAGTGTGTTTCCTTTTTATCAGAGCACTTTAATCCTGTCTTCTTGTCCCTCCCTTCTTAGTATTCTTCCATTTTCAAAACATTCTTCTTTAAAAAAATCTCAGTTTCTCTGCATCTTTATCAGTTATGTGGTTTCTTTCCTAACTTCTTGATGATAATCAATCGTTGACTTCTTGTTCCAAACATATTTAGAAATCTGTTTTTAAGAGTTAGATTTCGTTTTGTATAAACGCCCAAAAATAGTGAACACGTCTTCTATGGTGTTTAAGCTACATTTTCTATTTTGCGATAAACTTCTTAATTTCTTTTTAATTTCCATACCTTTATATTTTTATTTTATTTTATTTTCTTTTTCTTTTTTTTTTCTGGGAATAAGCCATCCGAAGACTGCGTTCCAATGATAATTCCTAGTATTTTGATCTGTTCTTTTCTTGCAGCTTGCTTTATCTGTTTCGGTTAATTTAAGACAGACTTTTTAGCCATCTTGCCTTGGAATCCACCCATTTTCAATACGTTTTTTCTAGAAAGGATTGTCTGTTCTAAGTCTTCTTGTTTCTTTGTAAATTCTTTTTTATTTCGTTGGCCGAGCTTCTTGTGGACTTTTGACACCATAGATACTTAAAAATCTTATTGGTTAATCTACTGTCCTGCATTCGAAAAAAATGTCCTAAAAGCAATACATATGTTGAATTACTTGACATCAGTTTTGTCATGTTTGTTGATATAGTAAACAGTTTGCGATATGTCTTTGAATATAAATAGGATAAATCTCAAAAGTCAAGTTCGCCAAATTATTATTTGATAACTGCTGTCGTGTAATTAGGTGATATGTTTTATTAATATGGTGACAGTCATACATTTCAAACACTTTTACGATATGTATATGGTTCCTTAAGAGCGCAAACCTTTTATCAAACAATGAAATTGGCGATCTGGATCCTAAGTAATTATCATTTTTATAATCAGTTTCGTCCTTTTTACATCAGTACCGCGTATCTTCCTTTTCCAATTACGTTATTCCATCATGTGTAGAATTTTACAAAAAAGAAAAAGAAATCAGAAATCCGAACAGCTTATTGATATATAGGTGCCATACGACCAACGCATGATGTCACACCATGGAGAGCAACTTGTACTTTTTTCCCTTTTTATACATATATCTTAAGGACAAAATAAGTCCATTTCCACCCCCACCCCCTTCTCTGTTCTAATTCTTGTGTTACAACTGTCTCGCAGATAATCTGAATAACCTCCACTATAGGCGAAACGCTTCATTAACAATTAATAAACCATTGTGAAACCAAGACGGCTTTTATTGACATTGTGTCTTTTCTTCTCAGACATTTTACAGTGGCCAGAAACGGTCGAAATGTTAAATATTTAGTATTTGGAAGACGGTTTTTATTTCAAAATATTATTTCATTGATTGCTGTACCCACACAATTGATTGGAAATCATTTTATGCCTATAGTTTTAACATGGATGGTAGCAATAATATTTATATATCTTTTGACATAAATTTAATGGTGATTTTTATATCTAAAGAAACAGTAAATATTACATTAGCTTGTATGCTGTGGCATGTCGTTACGCTCTAGAAAAAAAAATTCCCTCAGTGAACCATTTCGTTTTTAGTTATGAATTTATTTATTTATTCTCTTCGTCCTCTGCAATCTACAGAGAGTTAACGCTGATTACTTACAATGTACAGAGCTTGTGTTAAAACCAACAGTAAGACAGAAATGTGGGATTGTGGACCCGCCTTGATGCAAATCATTATTTTCATTCGCAAAGTAGTTTCGGCGGAAATCCCGCCATTCTCAGTGGGTTTTGTATTTAACCTAAAAGAATGCAGAAAATTCATGTTTACAAAACTGTGAAACATATTGTAGCATAAGGTATATACTTGTTTTTTGTTGTATCGTGGTATAAATATTCATCTCCGTACCTTTCATCATAATAAGTTGGTTTACGTTCTAGGAGGCGATCCAATTATGATATTGTAAAAAGATATAAAAAGCCAAGATCGCTGATCATCAATTTTTATTTATTTACGACGACCGGTTTCGCTGAACTATGTTAGCATCATCTGGTCAAATAAAATATTTTACAAGGCCATAATCTTGTAATATCAATCATTTGTTATAAAACAATTTACAGTGTATAGGTGCACTATGTCATTATAATAAAACATAATTATCACAGTGAGTGACAATAGCAAACTGATACATGATAGAAGTCCAGGATAAAAAAAATGTATCACTTTGCTATTGTCACTCATTGTGATAATTATGTTTTATTATAATGACATAGTGCACCTATGCACTGCAAATTGTTACATAACAACTGATTGACATTACAAGATTACGGCCTTGTAAAATATTTTATTTGACCAGATGATGCTGACATAGTTCTGCGAAACCGGTCGTCGTAAATAAATAAAAATTGATGATCAGCGATCTTGGCTTTTATATCTTTTTACTTTCATCATAAGGCTAATTTACGCTTCCATGCGGCATTCAGCACGCCATCTACAACAGTATGAGCGGCTGTTACTAGTAAGCGTTACTATCGTGAAAACCTCATTTCAGTGTGTTTACGCCTAGGTTTTGTTTTTAGCTGTCACTGCAGTTTGTGAGGCTACCTGTGCAATAAAAGGGCGCTGTTTTGTGTTTTCTTCGTGACAGTCTGTTCTAACTACGCTGGCAGGTGCGTAGTTTTGCGTAGAGTGTACAGGTGTGGTAACTAATATTCAGGGGTGTGTATTCTCTGTTTTCTTGCAGCAGAACACGGAGTTTGCAGTCGGCGCGAACAGTGCGGTCGTACCTTTCATCATCAGGCGTTTTACGCGTCCGTGCGGCGTACAGCACGTCATCTACAACAGTATGCGCGGCTGTTATTAGTAATCGTTACTATTGTGAAAAATTTTATTTCAGTGTGTTTACGCCTAGGTTTTGTTTTCAGCTGTCACTGCAGTTTGTGAGGCTTCCTGTGCAATAAAAGCGCGCAGTTGTGTGTTTTCTTCGTGACAGTCTGTTCTACCTACACTGGCAGGTGCGTAGTTTTGCGTATAGTGTACTGGTGTGCTAAATAATTTTCAGGGGTGTGTAGTCTCCGTTTCCTTGCAGCAGAACACGGAGTTGGCAGTCGGCGCGAACAGTGCGGTGGTAGCGCGCGAGCCTTGGCGGGCAGCGAGGCACCGACTGCGGGCAACGGAAGGCCGCCGATGCCGCACGCTGCGGGCGCGAAGCCGGTCTGCGCTAGCCGCCCGATCTCGCCTACCGTGCGCGGCTAGCCGGTAATAATCGTGGCCGGCGGACGAAATTGCTAATGTATCCCGCAGAGCGAAGAACGGCACACGAGGGAGGGGCAGGAAATATCGAAACGGAGAGGGCCGCCTCGTTCGGCAACCTGTCAAAGCATCGGCAGCCCGATATGATATTTTTTTTTTTTTTTTTTTTTTTTTTGGTCCTTCCCTTATTTGGAACGGAACCCACAACTGGGCAGCGGGCTCTCATTACGAACACACAGCATCCAGCGCCCGTCGATGAAGAATCTATGTAACACGCGATTCTCCCTGCCGAATCCGTCCACCGGAGAAAAAAAAAAGGGGGGGGGGCGAAAAAAAAGAAGAGAAAATTATAATCGATATTAATTTTTGTCTCCTTTTTTTTAGTTCCTGTGCTATTATTGTTATTTTGTTTCGCTGTGTTTTTTTTTCCGCACCCAGGCAGCATGGCCGGCGGGGTGTATTTTGGCAGGCCGGCAGCCCCCTGACAACATGGTTTCGCGCACAGACTCCGCCCTCCCCGGCGCGAGGGGCGGAGCCTGGCGGCCGCGAGGGGTTGCGCCAACATGGCGCGCGGGGTGGCTACCCCCACCTGGCGGCGCGGCGCGGCGCGTGCACGCCCAGGTGTTTCGACAGACGAAGAAAATTCGGCGCGGCCCGCGCGTTTAGAACGCACTTTTCCGTCCCGTTCCGCCCCCCCCTCCCCCCCCCCCCGACCTTGTCGCGACTTCCCGCCTTCCGCGCGCGCCGACAAACAGCGGCGCGCGACTCCCAAATAAAATAACACAAATATAACTAACCAGAATATATGAAGAGGAAAGGAGTTGACGCATCAAACCAAAAATCCATTCATCACCAGAAATAACACGCGCTCGCCCGCTACATTACGCGCCTTACTCCCGCCCCCCCTTTTTTTTGTTCATAGTTTTATTCTAGAGTTATTGTTTGTTTCTGTAAACAAATTTCACCTAAATAATTTCCACATTACATTAGAGCGCGGTGCCTACCCGTCGTGTCAACTCTTCGTCGAGGAAAGAAACCATTGCAGTTCTACTTTCACGCCTAAAGACTTTGTAAAAATTGAGCAAATGCATGGACCAAGTTTGTAGCTTCATGAGCGAGATTCGTGAAGTAATTTCAAGGCGCGTCACTGCTTCCTTTCACTTCCTAAACGTCAGCTAAGGAAATTATCTTGAAATGAAAAGGGACGTACCTCCCGCTTGTAGTCTTCGAAACGTGGGAAAAGATAAAAATAGTATACAACAGGGGAAGATAATTCTTCAAACAGTTCTTTCTTTAGGAAAATCCTAACATAAAGCTTTCAAAGACCAAACTTCGCACCTTATTAAAGCTTTCGACTGTCTTTATAACTTAATGTCAAATGTTTGGCCTCCCCTTACTTTCAAGAGAAATACACTGGCAACTACTTTTTTCTACAACCTGTCATATTTTATGCCTTGGAATATGAAGCTACCATTTTGACATCGTTTATATAAACGAGAGATGTCATTTTTTCTGTAAATGATCACGTCAGAAAAGGTAAAATTATATGAGCATTTATAGAACGACACTGGGATGATACACGTCAAGAAACCACGATGCATGAAGTTGTTTCTGTATTGTCAGTGGAAATGGCTGCAAGGCTTAACAACCATCATGTACGTAATAACTAAATATATTTAACAGTTGAATATGACACTGTTAGCCGCGGTGGAATAGCCGAGCGGTCTAAAGCGCTTCGCTGCGGAGCGCGCGGTTGCTCGCCGTCGGAGGTTCGAGTCCTCCCTATGGCATGGGTGTGTGTGTTATCCTTACGTTAGTTTACCTTAGTTTAAGTAGTTTGTAAGCTACGGACTGACGACCACGCAGTTTGTTCCGATAGATTTACAAACATTTGAACATTTTTTGGCACTGTTAGCTTTCCCAAAGTTTCGCCTTGCTATGAAACCAACAACAAATGCATTACGTTGAGCTCAAAACTGTGACTTAGTAAGGTTTACAATGTTATCAGTACAGGATGCATATTCTGGTCTGTGGAACTAAGGAAAATCGCTTCTCGGCCTTTTGGCTAAGATCAAAGTGTAGTAGAATTAAGGAAACTTTAAGCGCAAAGACGACGTCACTAATAAGAAATCAGGTGTTAGACGACCCATATAAAAGTGAACATGACTCTTTTAAATTATGATTCTTTATTCTCACTTTTACAATTATCCAATCGACTTGTAGAAAAGTACATCTGAAGACAAAAAAACGATAGTGGAACAGCATACAGAATCAGTATACGACGTCTCTTATAAGAAGAGTTCTTCATCTTGAATACTGCGGAACACATGTCTTTTATTGGTCAACTACACATAGCTGTTAATGTATGCATTTTAGAGCACACGTTTACTAGAAACTTTTAGACATTTTTTGTTTGTTTCGTCCATTGTACCCCTCCTCCCAAAATATGGAAATCAATGAGCTTGCAGTAGAAGAGATTCGTTTCACTGTATCGCAGTTGAATAAGACCTCGGCGCATTAGTGGATGACAAAACTTGATCTAAGAAGTCCCCTCTATATCTCCTCGAATTTGGAATGAAGCTTTATATACGGTTCCCAGACCTTTCTACAGTTTCAAATATATGTCTGCCGAGTGAACCTTAGGTGAGTTGAAAGTTGATGCAAGTTTTCACCGATATACAGATTAGACGAATTTATTCTAACTTTGGACTTTGCCCTTCTAAGATTAAACAATTCTGTAGATACATTACCGGTTACGGACCCCAAGCAACTGCGGCAGTCTCTTGATGGGTTATGTTTTCTACTTAACTGCAAAATGTAATAAACTCTTGCCGCTATTACCTGAAACCTGCTCACATTTTTCTAAAACCTGAAATAATACAGCCACACTATTATCTTAAATAATCACGAGTAGCTTCGATTACTAACGTCTCCTTTAAAATTTAAATGTCCGTAAACGAACAAGTGTCTGCGACTCTGTTCTTGAGACTAGATGGTGCTCCTCGAAGTTTTGTCGGTTCTGATATTACTGGGATGTAGGAGAAAAACGAACATGGTTGTAGTGCATTTTGGAATTTTAGTCCAGAGATAACAAGTGTAAACTTGCCGAGGTTGTCTGACTGTAAAATAAATAAATAAATAACCCTAAAAAAGCCCATTTCAAAGCCATATTTAATTCTCAAATCGCTGCGGTAATGTATGAATGTCCCATTTATCACGAAGAATCTTCAACATATTTCAGTGGATTGTCTTACATATTGTAGTATTTTTTTTGGAGGGTGGGGGGGTGGGGGGCGGGGAGCAGTGCTTGCTGGCATTGGTGTCGCGGCCTCACAGCTTCAACTTATCTCGTCTTTGAGGGCCAGACGTGAATAGTGTCCGAGTTCTGTTGCAAGGAAAAAGCCCCGAGAAAGTCAAGGTTCTGGTTTCGAAACCCGTTTCGGCACCCACTCAAAGTTGTCATACTGTAATAATCAGAACGAGTACAGAGTTAATAAATGTTCTCTCTGGTTATAAATTAGAGCTCAGAGATAAGCAATCGTGGCTGTCACTCTGTACATTCTGAAAAGTCACACAATTTGTTTACTTACTGAATAGCGGAGATGTGTAACAACTGCACTTCTCCAATAGGTCTGTAACAATATTCTCAGTATCGGTATTCGTACTAGCAATTAGTCTAACAGAAACATACTTAGGCCCTTACAGTTTAATGACAGCATGAATATATCGTTACAGGGAAAATAACAAGCCGGCCGCAGTGACCGAGCGGTCTGCGGCGTGCCAGTCACGTTCTGCACGGCTACTACGGTCGGGGGTTCGAATCCCCCCTCGGGCATGGATATTTGTGCCGTACTTAGTATTAGCTAGTTCATAAGTAGTTTGTAAGTTTAGGGACAAATGACCCCGTAGTTAAGTCCCATAAACTCTACAAACATTTGAACATTTGAAGATAACAAATACATACCGCTTTTGACAACACAGTAGATACGATGGAGAACTTCCATTAACAAATCACTTTCAATACCAAGTGCGTTAACAAATGAAGAATACCACTCCAGATTATGAAGCTATTTTGTGAGCAAAGTTAGCAAGCACATCACAGAATAAAATAAAATAAAAATAAATAAAAAACTTAACGATATGCTGCCAGGTACAAATATCGATGTCTGGCGATATTTTGGCATAAGAACACCCTACCATTCTCAAGGCAATGTGTAACAACGTTTAAAATCTAGGTTTTCAAAGACAACAGAAAAGACAACCGCAGTTTTAAAAGTCGTTGCACATTGCTTTCTCAATGCAGTGTTGCCTTGAGAATGGCAGGGTTTTCTCTCGCCGAAGTGTCGGCTGACGTAGATGTTTGTACCTGGCTGCATACCCTGTAAGTTTTTTTAACACTCCATAAGCCGGGAGGAATCAAGGAATCACACATCAAGTAATTACCGCACGCCAACTAAACAAGCCACAGGTGTGGGAAGATTCCTGTTAAATTATGCTCTGCATGTAACTGGTCATATCGAATGACGTCAATAATCACTATTTCTAAGAACAGATAGATTGCGTAAATGGTGAAGCTACCGATTGTCCGCATGGCTGCGAAAGTACTGGTGTCGCAGTCTGTTTTCCCGTGGTGTTTAGCTCTATAGAAATCTCAACACGTCTCCAACCAGTGGCGTAGCTAGGACTTGGCTTGGGGGGGGGGGGGGGGGGAGGAATAGACCTGCTTGACGAGCAAAATTTTAGTCACTTACCAGACAGACTACCATCTACCACTCCCGTTGAAGAAACTAAGCCGGCCGCGGTGGCCGAGGGGACTTAGGCGCTCCAGTCACGGTCTTCACGGCCACTACGGTCGGGGGTTCGAATCCCCCCTCGGGCATGGATATTCGTGCCGTCCTAGTTCGTAAGTAGTTCATAAGTAGTTTGTAAGTTTAGGGACTGATGACCCCGTAGTTAAGTCCCATAGACTCTACAAACATTTGAACATTTTTGAAGAAACTAATTCACTCCCACCCAATGAAAGCTTATGCTAAAACACCCCAAGTTTCAAATCTTTACCTTTACCAGATTGCTGTTATACGATTTCTTTCTTTTTTTCTTTTATTATTTTTTTTTCTTTCTCCCCCCCCCCCCCCCTCTATCTTTTCCGTATCATCTCTATTTTTTAAGAAAAAAATCCACCTCGTCTGAAAGTTTATTAAGGAAAAAGAACATAATTAGCCACGATTGTATATATACGAGGCCAGATAGTGCACTGGCTTTTCAGGAATTTCACTACTACACCTGGTGTTCATTTCACAATTTGTACCACAAATTTGCAATCAAGACGGTTTTTTACTGAAGGAATATTTATTCTCACTGATTGCTGTACACCATGGACTGGAAATCATTTTATAAAAAAAATAACTTATTCGTGTAGAACAGCAACCGGCCACAATAGGTTTTATCATATTTTATTTATAGAGTACCATTACTGGTTTCGAATATTATATATTCATCTTCAGATCGTATATGCTTTCTAGACATCAGTGACTGAACACAAGTGGCCACATAAGATAAATCTAAGTGCATCTGTGACCACAATTAAGAAAGGGTTTCGCTGTATACGAATAACAAGTACTCCGGATGAAGTTTGCAAGTAAGTTTCGTCCTAAAGCAAGCCAAAAACACAACCAAATTTATTTTTATTTTATATTTTTTAGACATGTATAACTATGAATTCTGTATACCCTAGGAAAATTCAACACTAACACCAAATTTCTAGATAGCATATATCATCTGAAGATGAATATATAATATTCGAAACCGGTAACGGTACTTTATAAATAAAGTATAATAAAACCAATTGTGGCTAGTTGCCGTTCTACGCCAAAAAGTTATATCACATAACAGCCACAGTCTTAAAAATGACTGTTTATGACAAAATTGCACAAACAAAATGTCGCAGGCTATCAATAGTACTCTCAAGGGACGAAAAGAGGAGGAAAATAGATTATATTCTACTGGAAAAACGAAAATACAACTAATCCCACGGTGAAATTGCGCATCTGTAACAGTACTGGAAACCGTATTCGTGACTGATTTTTCATTTTGTAGCGAAGCAGAGACTAAAATTGTGTGTCAGACAGGGACAAATATGAAAGTATGCCTTTGCGATTCTCACTGAGCAGAACAAGCACAACTCATAACAATACCTCATTATACGTTCACAAATCTCTCGGTCATTGTTTAAGCCTTGTCTCCACAGTGCACTCTATTGCAAGAGTGCTAGTCACAGTGAGCTATCTGAAAATTTGTTTGAGCACCTCAGTGCTTTACTAACCAGGGTCCTGTTTGGAGGTGGTATGCCGTTGCCTTCCTCCGACCTTTGAACTGACGTAACCAGCCAATTATAGTGGGGGCTACAGCTTAAAATCGCTAGACATCTCGGGCATCCGATATGGCTAGCATGAGAACTGCGTACGATAGGGGCGCTACTTCCTTAGGATGCGTCTTCCGGGAATTTGGAACTGACGCAAGGCGTGTTTGGATAGCCAAGTGGGTAAGGCGACTGCTGGTTCGAATCACGGCCTCGAAATTATCACTTGTTTTTGAATTACTTCAATGCAATAATGCAGCCAAGATAGTTCTTTAACTCCATAGACGAGAAGTAAAGCTGTAAGCGTGAGTCATGAGACGTGCTTAGACAGCTCAGTCAATGAGTACTTGTCGGCGAAAGGCAAAGGTCTCGCGGTGGAGGCACGATCTGCCGGCATCCAATCAGTCCTGAAGTTTCAGCTGTGGAAAATCAGAAAATACGTATTCCTCCTTTATAGATGGGGGAATAACGAAGTGGTTTAACCACGTGTATCTTGTCTCATACAATAACCAAAACACGACCTTTCTCATCTAAAAGGGAAGATGTATCCGATGAGTTGCCATCACTCTAGGAAAGAAAGAATGAGAAGTACGCCCCTACAGCATCGAGCATTTGCTGAATGTTGGCTGAAATGCTAATGTGGAATATATAAGCTTTATCTTTAACGAGGTTACTGCCGTACCAATTATTCTGACCTGACGATCCCTAAATTTCAGTAAAAGAAGAGTGCAGTAACCAGTTCATTACAAGAGTTCGTAGCAAGGGCGACTTGTACTCATCTTTATAAACTGAAAAATGCCAGCAGAAAAATCATATGGGGAAACTAGTTAACACTTCCGCTGGTGATGCTAACTAAGCTCTCTCTATCATATCTTATAGCCCGGTTTTTAAATGTTGTGCTGTAGTCTGACAAATCAGCTGACTGTAATCATCTTCCAGGAATTGGTGATGATTTTTTGTAGGAACGCGTAACTTAGCCCCTTTTCTATGGTCGTACAATATCACCAACAACCCGCCTCCTAAACTAGGTCTCTCGGTATATGAGGTTCTAGACGCTATCCCTCCAAACTAGCTGAAATATGGCAAGTCAGTCATATAATTTCAATACTGAGATATTCATAGGAATTCATCAAGTTATCACAGTGTCTAAGAGAACAGATCTTCAAGAGAATGTATGAAGTAGCCTTCAAGAAGTGGGGCCAATGCATCTCAGATGGAATTCTCTAATATTTCAATTCCGGCGAACTTTACATATTTTCCTACTCTAAATTTTTGTATGCGTAGGTTTCATACAAATAAAAAATGATAACTACTTTCGTCTCTTCTTAGTACAATAATTCCATATTTAACGGCACAAATGAAGCATGTGGGTTTCATTGTGTATCTAACCATTATTCTTTGTAACAGGACTCCATTAAGTATCTCACACAAGCGTCAAAATGAAGACTGATGTGCAAGCAACCAGTTCATTCAAATGATAGGTTGTAGGAAGTACGTGTGACCTTTGTTCAGTGTATTAGGCAGGAAAAATCAAATACATTATTCCTCACTCTTTCTAAGTGTCGTAGATATTGCAAAAGCTACTAGATTTCAAATACTATGGCTAGTATAATTCTTTAGGGAAAGAAATGAAACTGAATACATAACACTTAGCACAGCTGTCGCTCTACAAGCAGTGAAATGCGTCTCTCTTGCTGACACGCTTGAGTATTTTCTTGTACCTTCGCTTTGCGAAGAGACTGCAGATTAATGAAATATTTCAGGAAAATGTACACATGTGCGGCGAGTAAAATATGTTTTAGAAAATTATTTCATAACTACCTTATGATACTGACTACATGCTCCCGAGGAAGAGCGATGACTATTTTTTTCTTTCCAAGTACTTGATACGAATTTTTAATTGTATTTTGGATTTCCTTAAGTAATAAATATCTCAGCAATACTGTTTCAAAACTGCGGGTGTAACCTTTAAGTAGTTTACACATTAAAATCTACTGTTTTTTCTCCTTGGCATTTGACAAAACGTTACAATAATGTTAAATAACGAACAGTTTTTATAGGCAAAAAATAACATAAATATTTGAAGAGTTCAAATATTTTTTTCACATTTTAAATCTTACTATGAACAAAATAGAAACCTTCCACTATTAAGAATGCTATATATTTCAAAAACAGTGCCGTTACAGGTTTAGAAGGAGAGGGTGATCATCAGACGGATGTTCACCTCCAAATACATTTGTCATTATTCACATCTTGATTCTAGGCCCTTGCGACAAAATTTTCTTGGGATGGTGGTCCCATTGAAAATCCTGTGCAATTTTTTGCTTATCTTCACGAAATGATGTGCACTCTGTCGAGCATTTATTACACTTACATTGAATAACATTGCTTGAAGCACCACAAACAAACGAAAGACTTTTGCCATATGCGAGTATTTATATACAAAGACACTGTCCCAAAAATATTTAGCCACAAAGGGTTAGAATCAAGAATTATAAGAAATGTATATGGAAGTGAACAGTCTTCTAATGATGAAATGTTCAAATGTTTGTTCAGCTGAAGGGCCTTAACTGCGGGGTCATCAGTCCCTAAACTTACAAACTACTTACGAACTACCTTATACTAAAGACGACACAAACATACATGCCCTGGGGGGAAGGGGGGGGGGAATTCGAAGCACCGACCGTAGCGGCCGTGCAGACTGTGACTGGCACTCCGCAGACCGCTCGGCCACCGCGGCCGGCTTTGATGATCAACCTTTAGCTTCAGAATCAATAAAGGTGCTATTTTTTAATCATTTATATAGTCACTGGTAACAGTGTTCTTCTTTGTAAGGATCATCCTTTTTTCATACATAACCACGGTCTCAGAATGCCAGTTCTCGACAAAATAGCATAAAATGTTTTTTTTTTTCTTTTTTTCTTTTACGTTTTTTTTTTTTTTTTTTTTTTTTTTTTTTTGATTCATTACATACTGCATACGGTGGTGGTTATGTGTTATAGTTTCGCCAGATATGAGTGGAACATTTGTTGTTATACAGGGTGTTTCATGGGGAGTAGTAAATATTTCAGAAGGTGGTATTTTGTAGACGAGTAACAATGAGAATATAATTTGTGTTAAATTTTTATTGAGTACAGAGATACAGGTCACCGCAAGCAGAGCAAAGACAAATCAAAGGTGATTTTGAAAAATTCCACTACCAACTTCAAAAGTCCAATCGTCCATCTTCGTCCACTGCTGGAAACTCTTGAAAGAGCTATAAATGATACGGATGGATCAGGTGCATACGTAATGTCAGCTGCACTCTTGATGTGGAACACCGATACTGTAGAAATTCTTCGCGTGCTTGCTGAAGGACTGAGACTGAGTTCTACAGAGTGAATAATGACTTCTACTTCATGCACAGCCTGTTCAGTTACACGTTCACAAATCAAATGTTTGTAAACATAATGGGCCACACTGCTAGGGGCATCAGTCCCCAGACTTACGAAATGCCTGAACTGACTAATGCTTAGTACAACAAACTCGCTGACGGCCATGGGATGACTCGAACCTCCAACAGGAGCGGCCGCCCAACACCCTACTACTCACATTCGATAACTACGCCCGTGTCAAACCACTGTAAGCGGTGTACTAACACACGAAACGAAAATGCATTGAAGTCAGCTGTATTTCTGTACTCATTAAAAATTTATCACTACTACCACATCCTAAAGTGTTTGCTGTCCCTCCTGATATACCCTATATTACACAGTGCAGTGATGTAGTCGTGGCTAACCAAAGATACGTTTTTCACGACATGAAGTCGGAAAAATTAGAAATTTTCACAGAAGAATAATTCTGTAAACATTGAGTAGTGTCAAAGATATCTGCAGATTTTAGGTTTATGTTTCGAATATAATGAGAAAGTGCCAAGATGATCGTATATTTCTTAGGTTATAATTTTTGTTGTTGTGGTCTCAGTCCGCAGACTGGTTTCATGCAGCTCTCCACGCTACCCAGTCCTGTGCAAGTCTCTTCATCTGAGAATTTGAGCGGTAAACTACATCCTTTTGAATCTGTTTACTGTATTCGTCCCTCGGTCTTCCTCTACGATTTTTACCCCACACACTTCCTTTTAATGCTAAGTTGACGATTCCTTGATATCTCAGAATGTGTCCTACCAACCTATCCCTTCTCTTAGTCAGGATATGCCAGAAACTCCTTTCCTCCGCAAATCGGTTAAGCATCTCCTCATTAGTTACGTGGTCTACCCATCTAATTTTCATCATTCGTCTGTAGCAACTTATTTCAAAGCCTCAATCATTTTGTCTGAACTCCTTGTCGTCTATGTTCCACTCCTATATAATGCTACAGTTCAGTCAAATGTATTCTGAAAGGATTTCCTAACATTTAAATTAATATTGGATGTTAACAAGTTTCGCTTGTTTAGAAACGCTTTTCTTCCCATAGCTATTCTGCAGTTTATATCTTCTTTACTTCGGCCATCAGAAGTTATCTTGCTACCGAAATAACAGAACTTTTATTGTTTCATTACCTAATCTAATCCGTTCAGCATCACCTGACTTTCTGACGCTACATTCCATTAGCATTGTTTTACTTTTCAAGACACTGTCCATTCAATTCAGTTGCTCTTGCAGATCATTTGCAATCTCTGACAGAATTACTATGTCATCGGCAAACCGCAAAGTTTTTATTTCTTCTCCCAACTCTAAGTCCCTCTCTAAATTTCACCTTGCATTCCTTCACTGCTTGCTCAATGTACAGATTGAACAACATTGGGGAAAGGCTACAACCCTGTCTAACTCCCTTCCCAACCACTGCATCCCTTTCTTGCTCTTCGTATCTAATAACTGCTGGCTTTTGTCTGTGTGTGTGTGTGTGTGTGTGTGTGTGTGTGTGTGTGTGTGTGTGTAAGTTGAATGTAACTGTTCGCTCCTTCTTTTTCCCCCTGTTATCTTTAGAATTTGAAAGAGTTTGTTCCAGTCTCCAGTCGACTTTGTCAACAGCTTTCTCCAAATCTACAAATGCTAAAAACGTAGGTTTCATTTTTCTAAGATAAGTCGTAATGTTAGTATTGCCTCTCGTGTTACTACATTTCTCCTAAATCCAATCTGATCTCCTCCAAGGTCGAATTCCACAAGTTTTTCCATTCGTCTGTACATAATACGTGTTAGTATTTTGAACTATGACTTATTGAATTTATAATTATAATACATGTATTTTACGCAAGACGACCGGTTTCGACACTCAAGGATGCCATCACCTAGTCTGGTACTTTTGTCATTTATCTGCTCATTTAAATGCCAAATGTGAAACACCAGAAGATGATACCTCTGAGTGTCGAAACCGGTTGAGTTGGGCGAAAAAAATTGCACTTTCTCATTATATTAGTGTAATGGGATCATTACCTACGATGAGCAATTAAGGGCTTTGTTTGAAACTTCTAGTAAACACTTAAGACCTACTAATTTGCGAAAACACCTTCAGCAATAGTTGATACCAAAGCGGCACGGGATGAGAAATAATTCATGGAATATGTAGTCGAAAGAAATGTTTGGCAAACTGTGAGTGAGAGGGGCAGAGGAGTCGGCTCGGTGGCTGCCTGCTGCTCAGCCGCAAAATTCAAATGTTCGTATAGTCTATGGGACTTAACTACGGGGTCATCAGTCCCTAAACTTACAAACTACTTATCAACTAGCTAATACTAAGGATGGCACAAATATCCATGCCCGAGGGGGGATTCGAACCCCCGACCCTAGTGGTTGTGCAGACCGTAACTGGAGCTCCTCAGTCCCCCCTTTTTTTCCCTTGTTTCTTTTCTTTTTTTCTGTTTTTCATTTTTTCATAATTTTTTTTTTTTTTTTTTTTTTTTTTTTTTTTTTTTTTTTTTTTTTTTTTTTTTTTTTTTTTTTTTGTGATGTGGCCGGGAATCGAACGCGGACCTCCATGCTTACTAGTAGACATCTTATTGTTTGTTTTTGTTTTATTTATTTATTTATTTTATTTTTTTTCTCGTTCTGTGGGTAGTTCTCGTTGTTGCGGACGCTGATCTTTTTTGTTCGTTCTTGTTCGTTGCGTTGTTGGCTCACCTTTTTTGTTACAGAGAGCGTTGAGCCATCTGACCGGACGCCGCTGAGCCACGGCGCCAGTTTTTTTTTTTTTTTTTTTTTTTTTTTTTTTTTTTTTTTTTTTTTTTTTTTTTTTTTTTTTAATGTTCAAATGTTAGTATAGCTTATGGGACTTAACTACGGGGTCATCAGTCCCTAAACTTACAAACTACTTATGAAGCAGCTGACACTAAGGACGGCACAAATATCCATGCCCGAGGGGGGATTCGAACCCCATACCGTAGTGGCCGTGCAGATCGTGACTGGCGCGCCTCAGCCCCCTCGGCCACCGCGGCCGGCTGCTGAGCCGCGCCTAAGCGAGTAGCTGGGACAGGCCTTGAGGCGTGCCCCGCAGACAGGCAGAGCACGGCGCGGCTCGGCTTGTGAAGCATCGCAGGGCCCGGCGATCGCCGGTCCAGCAGTCTCTGTTAAAAGTGAAACACGAGCCGACAGGCCAATCACGCCGCTCGCGACCGCCAAGTAAGTCGATACGATACGCCTCCCCAGATAGAAAACAATGCTGGCTTCCCGTCTCACTACCCTCTTATCCAAGTACTACATTCTTCCGTCAGCGGGGTCTCTGTAAACAAGCCAAACTTTTTTTTTTTTTTTCCTCATCTTGGATTCGAAGCTATTTCGGGGTCTTCACTAGCAAAACATGGGTAAAAGTGCAGTTTATGAGTCCGCGAGTTGTGGTTCATGCGTAGAAGTTGCTAACGGCGGGATGAATGACGCAGGTGAAGGCGGCCAATCAGATTTCGCGTTTCATGTTTTGTGAATTTGGCCTTTCTTCACATGAGTTTACGTTAAGATTTAATAATTTTTTTGCAGTGTAAATTCAATTAAGTTTTTCTGTCTAAGGGTACGACTGACAATTTTTCCAGTGAATTGCAATACGTGAATAATGAACGTAATTAAAATTAGTGTTCACTTACCTAAGAAAAAAATGAGATGTTGGTCAATTTGGAAGAATTTGTGTATCTCGAAGATACGCGCCCTCACGAACAATACAAAAAAAAAAAAAAAAAAAAAAAAAAAAAAAAAAAAAAAAATCTTCTTTAACCTCTACCTAACCATCTCAAGGTTACGCTACCGATAACTTTTTAATGAAAGGATGTTTCCAACACTTTCAGACTACTCTTTCACACCCTATTGATAGCTTCAAGCCGGCCGCGGTGGCCGAGGGGACTGAGGCACTTCAGTCACGGTCTGCACGGCCACTCCGGTCGGGGGTTCGAATCCCCCTTCGGGCATGGATATTTGTACCGTCCTTAGTTGTAACTAGTTCATAAGTAGTTTGTAAGTTTAGGGACTGATAACCCCGTAATTAAGTCCCATAAGCTCTACAAACATTTGAACATTTTTTTGGTAACTTCAAAAACAACAGGCCAGCGCAGCCTTACGGTAGTGGCGCCTGAATACCCGGTTCAGAACCGCTCAGTATAAGTAATTGCGCTCGTAAAGGCTGCGAAAGTCATGCAATCACCACAACTAAAATCACTGGTGAAAATAATTTTGACTACGTAGTACAGCTCAATCTCCATTACAGAACATAAATATAAATCCCACATTTATTGCAATGCAATATGTTGATCTAAATATCTTTACATCCACTACGCCGATTTGTTTACAAACTATAAAAAGAAAGCTATTTGTTATTGGCCGCGCGAACGCGACTGATGATTCGCTCCGGCGCCGTTGCCAACGTCCAAACACGAAACACCACTCGCGGACTCATAAACTGCACTTCAGCCTTGACATGCGGATATTTTTAACAAATTATGCATACTTGCTCTTCGAAAATTTTGGTAGAAAAAAGTTTGTCATATGGAAGAGAACTACATATCACTTTTGAAAATCTGACTTGGTCCCACTCCAAAAGCTATGGACCGTTTTAGAGAACTCAGGAATGAGTAGAATATTCATAAATGCAATATAAACCATGTATAGAGATAATAAAGCCATATTTCAGATCGAAAATTGTACCTGTGACCCATTTTCGGCAGTAAACGAGGTGACGCAAGGCTTCTGTCTTTCGCCTTCTTTCTTTCAAATATAACAGCGTGCGTATCTGGAACATTAGAAAATGTAGACAGGTGTGAATAGATCTCTAAAAAATTGCATCTATATACCATTTCCTTCAGATATGACCAGATAATAATAGTAAAAATCATCTGGATAATGCTTATATTTTTGAAAAATTATTTGATGAACATGATAAAGTGGTTTTTGAAGTTAATTTTGTGAAAAAGAGGTGTATGGTAATGGAAGGTAAAGGACAAGATATGAAAGAGACAAAAAAAAAAAAAAAAAAAAAAAAATACGGGTGATTACAAATTTCTAGGTATTAAATTTGGTGCAGATGAAAGGTTTGAGAAGGTCTTAGGGAAATAGAACATGATTGAGACTCTGCATCCGATATGTGGAGTAACAACGTGTATAAGCAGATAAATAAGAATATACTTAAGACAATGACAGATTCAGTCGCGACGTCCAATTCCGAAGTGTGAGTCTTAGATAATAACAGAAAGCAGGAACTACTTGTTACAGAGATGTCATATTGGAGAAGACGCTGTAGCTTAACATTATTTGACCTCATGAGAAATGAAATAATTATAGGAAAGATGACAACCACTAATACAGACTCAATTAATGATTAAATATACTAAATTGGTACGGACATCTGCGACGTATGAAATAAGGAGGGATACCACTATTAGCAAGGAGTTGGATTCCACCAGAAAGAAAAGAACGAGGAACCCCACATGAGAAGTGGAAATGGAGAAACGAGGATAGGAAGAAGTAGACTGGATAGACAAAGATCGATAGTGCAGGATGCGACAGAAGACAATAATGTTGGAAACAGTCCCTATAATAATTAATAAATAATACATAATTTAGACATATTTATGTAGAGCATTTGCAACTTTTCCCACATGAAAATATGTTAACAAAAATATGTCACACAAAAAATTAAATAAACGGGACGAATAGTTTTTTACCCATTAGGAACAAGATTTATCAATTTTAATTCAAAGGTTATCGTTTGTTACTCCCATCCGTAACAATATTTATGGAAATGTAAACAATGTGTCTTGTGTTCTGCTGCTAGCACACCATTAAGGAAATCTAGCCTTCTCCATCAAGCTTTGGAACTATGATCGTTAAATAAGTTTCAGAAAGAGCACTACGACAAGCATGTTGAATGATAGCTTCGACTTTGACCCGAGTTCCTAGAGATTCCAAGTACGATATTCACGTAGTCATTTCTTCAGAGATTCAACCTAGCTCAATTAACTGTATTTCATAGTACTAGTTCCCGTTAATAACAGCGTGGTGTTTCTGCTGCATCTTACATAAATTGCATGGTCGGGATTGTCAAAAGTTACGGACGAGCACCAACAGACTGTGGGGAAGAAGGAAGATTAGGGTTTAACGTCCCGTCGACAACATAATCGTTAGAGACTGAGCTCAATCTCAGATGTTTGCATAAGGATGGGATAGGAAATCGGCCGTATCATCTCTAACTAACGATCCAGGCATTTGGCTAAATCACAGAATACCTAAATCTGGATGGTCAGAAGTGAATTTGAACCACCGTCCTCTCGAATGCGAGTTCAGTGTGCTAACGACTGCGCAAACATGCTTGTTGTCTAGAGCTTGCTTTGTAGCGAGTTTAATAGCCTTTCAGATATAGAAATATAATACCAAACAGAGTGAAAGTTTATTTCAGCTATATTATTACGAAATACAAACATGTTCCTCTGCCTATGCAAGGTTATGGCTGTTCCGCTTTGTAGAACTGATCTAATAAAGTGCATGTAGTTCTGTGTCCCCAGTGGGATTGTCAGATACATCGCAGCACAATAGAAACGAAGTAACCAACGTTGCTGCAGGGGAAATGTTATTTCGAAGATTAATTATCACCTGAGAGGTAAATCATTAGTTTACGATGAACGTGAATCTCCCAGCTGACCATCAACAAAGCCCTCATTAAACGAACAGTTTATTGCGCTAAGAAACACACACGCCAAACGAATGACACAACTACCTTTGCTGAGAATTTCGTTAGTCAGCTACCATAAAACTAATCTCATGTCTTGATCAGTATCTGAGGACCTCTTCGTCTACATGATGTTAAAACCTAAAACTTGCATTTGTGACTGAAAGTATAAATCAATCGTAACACCACTGCAACCGAACATCTAGTCGTTAACAGGAATTTGATAGTCTAATGAGAATTTCAGAGGTTGATGTCCCAGTCAGCGCCTAAATAATTACGGAAACGCCCTGACTGCATAATAACTGTCTGCAGGCTTTAATTATTTAGGTACTTACTTGCTTGATTGCATACTTCTACCATCGCTTCTTGTCTGTTGTAAATATGGCAGCAAAACTTTGTGCAGGGTTTTCAAATGCTCACATCTCCAAGACAGACTTGCCACGTCAAGATTGCTAAGGTCCTACTGCATCGTGACAATGATCGCAGTTCGGTGAATGATTTAAAGATCGCAGTTTGGTCAATTATTTAAAGATCGCAGTTTGGTAGTCGAGAGGCTGTGTTTGCAAAAGAGCATAGACTAAGAACCTCGTTAATTCTGTTTACCCATTGACGGCTATTGTTCGCAAAATGTTTACGGTGAGGACAGACTCATTGTAACGGCATCACTCAATGAATGAAGAACCTTCAAAGATAAGTCGAAAATCAAGAAACGCGTATCTGTTGCGAGTTTATGGAGTGTTTTAAGTGAAATTTGATTTTTTTTTCTTTACAGAAAATGAGCAGAATTTTAATAAATGTTTGTGTTTTTTCTGTTAGTTTAAAAAAATGCATATCCTGCTTCTTTAACCTTGGGTGTGTCCAATCATATAGATCTTCCGGGTTATAAGGCCGTGGTCCACAAAACTTTGCCGTTTCCCCGCACGTTTCATCCAGAGCTGCGCCGGACATTAAGGAAAACTGCGAAGTTTTATGGACCACGGCCTTATAACCTGAAAGATCTACTAGCAGCTATGACATCCAGTCGTGAAAGCCCTTATTCTGTCATATAGTTCAAAAATATTCAAATGTTTGTAATTCACCGGGAATAAAGAAGTCTGGCCATCGGTCCTTTGATTTACAAACTACTGAAGCTAACGTGTAATAAGGACAACACAGACATCCATACCCCAGAAAGCACTCGAACCTCCGACGCGAGTGGCCGTGCAATCCATAAGATGACGGTCCAGGCCACACGGCCATTCCCGCTGGGCAACAACATATCGCCACAAATTTCAATTATAAATGAATATTATCTTCAGAAGAGTGGATCGAGAGGTCTGTCCACGGAAGAAAAAAGGGGGTGGAGCAAAGTTCTTTTACTGTCAACACACCTCTTCCTCCCACTCCTCATCGCCATCTCACAAAGACCTCACACACACACTTATCACTTGTCGACTCTCCCACTTTTCATAGCTACCGGCGTATTCTATTTCAAATAAAATTTACCAGTGATGACATAGCTACCAGAGCACCATCTGAGTGTGCATTTTAATAGGGAATGTTTACAACCACAAGGCTTACTATGATGACGTGTGAAGCAATCAGGCGCCATGCCGTGAAGAAGCACTCGTGTCTCATACAGCCAACTGAGCGAGTTTGAAATGGGATTGTGCTTGAGGCGAATTGCCAAGCAAGTTAGACCTGCTGTGTCAGGTATGCAACGATTCTGGCTTCAATAATCACTTGAACATAATCACACGCGTAGACGAGATTCTGTACATCCATACCGCTCAGTCTTCCACCAAGATTTTGTAAGCAGCAGCAGATTGCACAGCTTCTTCGGCACAGGTAAGAGGATTTCTGAGCCCAGAAGTGTCTATGAACGGCTGCCAACATCCTGCCAGTCTTCCACACTGTCGACGTGCAGGCCTTGACTGAAACCGTCAGAGGATCATTTCGGAGGTGGAACGTCCGCACGCACGTGATGGTCGTTTGCGCGTACGACTGGACAGGCGAGCCATGTCTCGTAGCGTGTATTCACCGACACACTGGCGCTACCCACACCTTATGGTCTGCGGTGCGACAAGCTACAACCTTGCTTCCCTTTAGTATTTGTGGAGGGAGTGCTGACCAGCACTCGGTACGTGCAGTGTTGCAAAACTCGCACATGCCATTCTTGCAAGAGAAAGCAGATGCGGTGTCCCAACGAGATAACGCTCGCCCACGCAGACTGCGCGTGGAACCTCACGTACTCTGAAAGACGTGTAGCAACCTTCGGACTGCGCTATGTGCTGCTGATGCTGTTGTGTACAAGTGGGTGTCGACAATGAATGACTGTAATAGGATGCAGGGTGACTTGGAACAAATTTCTAGGTATGAAACTTCCTGGCGGATTAAAATTGTGTGCCGGAACCGGGACTCGAACCTGGGACCTTTGCCTTCCGCGGGCAAGCGCTCTACCGACTGAGCTATCCCGACACGACTCATGATGCCGCCCCACAACTTTACTTCCGCCAGTACCTCGCCTCCTACCTTCCAAACTTCACAGAAGTTCTCCTGCGAAACATGCAAGACTATCACTCCTGGAAGAAAGGATATGGTGGAGACATAGCTTAGCCACAGCCTAAGGGATGTTTCCAGAATGAAACTTTTCACTCTGCAGCGAAGTGTGCGCTGATATGAAAATTCCTGGCAGATTAAAGTTGTGTGCCGGAACCGGGACTCGAACCTAGGACCTTTGCCTTCCGCAGGCAAGCACTCTACCGACTGAGCTATCCCGACACGACTCACGATGCCGCCCCACAACTTTACTTCGGCCAGTACCTAACCTCCTACCTTCCAAACTTCACAGAAGTTCTCCTGCGAAACATGCAAGACTATCACTTCTGGAAGAAAGGATATGGTGGAGACATGGCTTAGCCACAGCCTAAGGGATGTTTCCAGAATGAAACTTTTCACTCTGAAGCGGAGTGTGCGCTGATGTGAAACTTCCTAGCAGATTAAAATTGTGTGCCGGAACCGGGACTCGAATCTGGGACCTTTGCCTAGGTAAAGGTCCCAGGTTCGAGTCCCGGTTCCGGCACACAATTTTAATCTGCCAGGAAGTTTCATATCAGCGCACACCCCACTGCAGAGTGAAAAGTTTCATTCTGGAAATTTCTCGGTGATTAGAGGAATGACAACTATCGCTGCATGCAGAAAAATGTAATGGAGATGAGTAGGACGACCAATCCCGTAATGTTCGATTACAGCATTAGTAGCGTGCTGCTTGACAAAGTCGCGTCAATTAAATGTCTAGATGTAACGCTGCACAGAGGTATGTAACGTAACGAGCATATAAAGACAGTGGTGGGGAAGGTGTGATTCGTCTGTAAAGAAGGCCGCATATAAAATTCTTGTAGGACCCAGTCTTGGGTATTGCCAAATGTTTGGGATCCACATCAGATCAGTTTAAATGAATATATAGAAGCGGTTCAGAGGTGGGCGGCTAGGTTTGTAACTAGATTCGATCAATACGCGAGTGTTACTGAAATGCTTCGGGAACTGAAATGGGAGTCGCTGGAAGGAAAGTGACTTGTTTTTCGAGAAAGACTGTTGATGACATTTAGACGGCAGGAATTTGAGGCGGACAGCAGAACGATTCTACTGCCGCCAACCTACATTTCGAGTAAAGACCGCAAGATAAGATCAGAGATATCAGAGCTCGTACGGATGCATACAAGCATTCATTTTTTCCCTCACTCTATATGGGAGTAAAACAGGAAAGCAAGTAATCAGTAGTGGTACTGAGTACACTCCGATAAACACTTCTGGGTGGATTGCGGAGTAATTATGTATATATATGTGTAGACACAGACTTGTCTCCAATGGAAGACGTGCGGCATAGGCCTATTTTTGAACGATAAATGACACGTGCGATTTGTAAATGCACAATTCTTACACAACTATGTGAACAGGTCAATTGGGTGTGAAATAATGTTTTCCACGACATTATTTGATATCTATATGAAGGGATGGATGCCAGAATCAGCGCCTGCAATGCTGCCCGTGAAGGTTACACCACGTATTAATATGGCTGTTTTAGCACGGATCGGCACTTGGTATTTGAGAACCGATTGAGCTACTAATCTGCTCCACATGCACTGTTACAACAATAAATCTTTAGTGAATTAGATAACTTTATGATCGTGTACTAATTTTTGTTTCCGTCAGTGTGCTTACAAAACACGAAATAGAAACGTAGGTGTGGTTCTGAGAACATATCATAGAATATGAAGCACATGATAGTTGTACATGAGTAAAATACCACCATTAACAAGTAGTGATTAGCCGTACAACGGTGGTGAACAATGGTGTCACTGAAACAGGATGTGCCTACCCACGATTAAATCAACAATAAAAGATATACCCTAACATCAAATGCGGGAATTCCTGGACGTAGTCCTATTTAAAAACACACGGGACAAAAGACGGGGAGGGGGGGGGGCTGAAGGAAATTGACGGGTACCGTGGAATCTTATTTAGCAAACATGTCCCAAACAACCAAGATGAGAGACATCAGGAATTGACATTGAATATTTCCCCCAAGACTAAACGATTATAAAAGTACGATGCAAGGTATTGCTTGAATGTTGTTGAAGAGAAGAACATGGTGTAGATGAACCATAATGATTTGAAGAATCTCCACTTTAGAGAACAACTTGATCATCACGGTGGCCGAGGGGACTGAAGCGCTCCAGTCACAGTCTGCACGGCCACTACGGTCAGGGGTTCGAATCCCCCTTCGGACATGGATATTTGTGCCGTCCTTAGTATTAGCTAGTTCATAAGTAGTTTGTACAAGCATTTACGTTTTTTAACACTGCTTTCAAATTTCGCACCTCATGGTCGAATTCGTAGTCCAATCGTTCCTCTCCGTCTCCAAGTTTTACTCCTTACTCACTTCACTACTGAACTAACGATTCCTTGATGCCCCAGTAACGAATCCCACGTCTTACTCCTAAGGAAACGATCCACCGTCCTTCCTCCCTGCTCGTCAATGTGCAAAACGGCCGAATTCATGGGTTCCTGGACTTACACACCAAACTTACGTTAGGGACAAACACACACCAGTGCCGGAGAGAGGATTGGAACTTAATGGCGGAAGCGGCGACGCTATCTGTGGTACGTCGCCTGAGATCCACACGTAGCTCGGGATTAAGAGCACCCGTATGATAGACAGGAAGAGAGGGGGGGAGAGGGGGTGGTTAGATCTGGTGGTAGGATTTTTTAATATTCCGTCAGACAAATTGCGACTGGCCGTACCAACCTCCAATACCAATCCTGCTTCAAAAATATTATCCTCTCAGTAACAGACCAAACTTTAAAGCATTACCTTGAAAGAAAAATACATACTTCAATATTTTTTGTCTCGCTTAAAACTACTCGAGGCGAGCCCAATAGTCCTCTGAACTTTTAGGAGGGCAAATACTTCAATAATAAAGCGGCGGCAGCATCACAGTATGTCTACTGAGAGTAGCGGCTGGGAGGATTGGCAGTATGCTAATCACATGTCCCAAGGTTGTTGTTGTTGTTGTGGTCTTCAGTCCGGAGACTGGTTTGATGCAGCTCTCCACAATACCCTATCCTGAGCAAGCCTCTTCATCTCCACATAAGAACGACAACCTACATCTGTCTGAATCTCCTTACTGTATCCATCTCTTGGTCCTCCCCTGCGATTTTTACCCCACACACTTCCCTATAATGCTAAATTCACAATTACTTGATGTCTAAGAATGTGTCCCACCAATCTATCCCTTCTTTTAGTCAAGGTATGCCAGAAATTTCTTTTCTCCCCAATTCTGTTCAGTACCTCCTCATTAGTTACGCGATCCACCCACCTAATCTTCAGCATTCTTCTGTAGCACCATATTTCAAAAGCCTCAAACCTCTTCCTGTCCGCACTGTTTATTGTCCATGTCTCACTCCCATACAAGGCAACACTCCATACAAATGCCCTCAGAAAGGACTTCCTTAGGCTTAAATCAATATTCGATGTTAACAAATTTCTCTTTTTCAAGAACGCCTTTCTACCCATTGCCATTCTGCATTTTATATCCTCTGTACTGCGACCATCATTTGTTATTTTACTGCCCAAGTAACAAAACTCATCTACCTCCTGTATTGCTTCATTTCCCAATCTAATTCCTTCAGCATCACCTGTTTTTCTTACACTGCACTCCATTACCCTAGTTTTGCTCTTGTTAATGTTCATCTTATATGCACCTTTCAGCACACTGTCCATTCCGTTCAATTGCTCTTCCAGGTCCTTTGCTGTAGCTGACAGAATTACTATATCGTCGGCAAAACGCAATGTTTTTAATTCTTCCCCCTGAACTTTTATTCCTTCGCCAAATTTCTCCTTGCTTTCCTTTGTAGCTTGTTCAATGTACAAATTGAATAACATTGGAGAAAGGCTACAACCCTGTCTCACTCCCTTCCCAACCACTGCATCCCTTTCATGCCCTTCAACTCTGAAAACCGCTGTCTGGTTTTTGTACAAGTTGTAAATAACCTTTCGCTGCCTATATTTTACTCCTGCCTGCTTCAGAACTTGAAAGAGTTTATTCCAATCAACAATGTCAAAAGCCTTCTCCAAATCTACAAAAGCTAGAAATGTTGGTTTGCCTTTTCTTAATCTATCTTCTATAATAAGCCGTAAAGTGAGTATTGCCTCCCGAGTTCCTACATTTCTCCTGAACCCAAACTGATCTTCCCCGAGGTCGGCTTCTACCAATTTTTCCATCCTTCTGTATATAATTCGTGTTAATATTTTGCAACCATGACTTATTAAACTGATGGTTCTGTAATTTTCAGATCTGTCTGCACCTGCTTTCTTTGGAATGGGGATTATAACATTTTTCTTAAAGTCTGAGGGTACTTCGCCTGTCTCATATATCTTTCACACCAGGTGAAACAGGTTTGTCATGGCTGGTTCTCCCAGAGACTTCAGTAGCTCTGAGGGAATATCATCTACTCCAGGGGCCTTGTTTCGACTTAGGTCTTTCAGGGCTCTGTCAAATTCTTCTCTCAGTACAGTATCTCCTATTTCATCTTCATCTACATCCTCTTCCCTTCCTATTGTCTCGAAGTTCATTTCCTTCATAGAGCCTCTCTATATACTTTTTCCACCTTTCAGCTTTCTCTTCTTTGCTGACAACTGGTTTTCCATCAGTGTCCTTGATATTCATAGAGCTGTTTTTCTTATCTCCAAATGTTTCTTTTATTTTCCTGTAGGCTGTATCTATTTTTCCCCTATTTATACATTCTTCTACATCCTTGCATTTGCCTTCTAGCCACTCCTGCTTAGCCATTTTGCACTTCCTGTCAATCTCATTTCTTAGTCGTCTGTACTCCATTTTGCCTGTTTCATTTAACTGCATTTTTATATTTTCTTCTTTCATCGATTAAATTTTGTATCTCCTGTGATATCCAAAGATTTTTTGTAGGTCTTGCCTTCCTACCTATTTTGTCCTCTGCTACTTTCACTATTTCATCTCTCAATTTTACCCATTCCTCCTCTACTGTTTTATTTTCCCTTGTTTCTGTGAATTGTTGCCTAAAACTCCCTCTGAAATTTTTAAGTACTTCAGGTTCCTTCAATTTATCCAGGTCCCATCTCCTTATTTTCCTACCTTTTTGTAGTTTCTTCAGTTTCAGCCTACAGTTCATAACCAACAAGTTATGGTCAGAGTCTATATCTGCCCCTGGGTATGTTTTACAGTTTAAGACCTGGTTCCGAAATCTATGTCTTACCATTATAAAATCTATCTGGTACCTCCCGGTGTCTCCTGGTCTCTTCCACGTATACAACATTCTTTTGTGATTGTTGAACCAGGTGTTTGTTATAACTAAATTATGTTCCGTGCAAAATTCTACCAGGCGGCTTCCTCTTTCATTCGTTTTGCCCAGACCATATTCACCTACTATCTTCCCTTCCCTTCCTTGTCCTACTACCGAATTCCAGTCTCCCATAACAATTAAGTTTTCCTCTCCCTTAATTATCTGAATAATTTCCTTTAGCTCCTCATATATTTCTTCGATTTCCTCATCATCGGCAGAGCTAGTTGGCATATAAACCTGTACTGCTGTTGTCGGTGTTGGCTTCGTATCTATCTTGAGAATGATAAAGCGATCGCAGTGCTGCTCATAGTAGTTTACTCGCATTCCTATTTTCTTATTCATTATCAATCCCACTCCTGTGATACCCCCAATTGATTTTGTATTTATAATCCTGTACTCACCTGACCAGAAATCCTGTTCATCCTGCCACCGAACTTCACTAATCCCCACTATATCTAACTTCAACCTATCCATTTCCCTTTTTAAATTTTCTAATTTTCCTACTCTATTAAGGGATCTAACATTCCACGCTCCGACCCGTAGAATGCCATTATTGTCTTTCCTGATGATCACATCCTCCTGAGTAGCCCCTGCCCGGAGATCCGAATGGGGGACTATTTTACCTCCGGAATATTTTACCCGAGAGGATGCCATCATCATATGTTCATATAGTAGAGCTGCATGTCCTCGGGAAAGGTAACGGCTGTAGTTTCCCCTTGCTTTCAGCCGTTCGCAGTAGCTGTGTGGCAAAGCCACATTAGCTTATGTTACAAGACCAGCTCAGTCAATCATCCAGACTGTTGCCCCTGTAACTACTGAAAAGGCTGCTGCCCCTCTTCAGGAACCACACGTTTGTCTGGCCTCTCCACAGATACCCCTCCGCTGTGGTTGCACCTACGGTACGGCTATCTGTATCGTTGAGGCACGCAAGCCACTCCACCTCGGCAATGTCTGTGGTTCATGGGAGGTATAGATCGCTATTCTTTTTCTCTTGCAGACTTCTGTCGACAAGACAGAACAGGAGTAATTCCTGACTGGTTGATCCCGTTCATATTGGTAGCTTCTCTTGACGTTGGGAGTATTTTCTTTTTACTATTATCACACAAGAAGCTTGTTTATGAGGACTAGGTGGCACCGGATATAATTCGGATTATGGAAGAATCCAGAAACCTTGCACACTGAAAAGAAAAAAATCTATTGTTTACTGCAGTATATGTACAAATTTTTATTCTGTCACTAACGAGAGACTTTTTCGCCATTTAAACTGTGTATATATTGGAATCAACTCTTGTTTATTCACTGAAATAGTGTGTAAGTTTCTTCTGCTTCAAATTTTTGAGGAGTTTTAGTGAAGCACTGTCACGTGGACGTTTCACCATCATTTCGGCTAGAGTTGTCTCCGTCTGAAATTAAGTTATTAGTTTTTCCAGCTGAGCCGTTGCCTCCGCACGAGGCATTATTTATTCTGGTAAAATGCCACACTCGTTGTCTGTTTTACTATCACCGTCATTCTCTATAGTTGAACAGGCAGCAATACAAATTTCGTCGTCAGCCATCATCCCGTAACCACGAAATGTTTGCCAGCATTTCGAGGAAATCAGAGGTTTTTCACAACTTTAGAGACCTTAGGGCTGGAATCAGAAATAGCAGGCCATAGTGCTTTTCATGACTCACTTCCGCGCCGCGGTGGAGTAGCCGAGCGGTCTAATGCGTCTCGCTGCGGAGCGCGCGGTTGCTCGCCGTGGAGGTTCGAGTCTTCCCTGTGGCATGGGTGTGTGTGTTTGTCCTTAGTTAGTTTACCTAGGTTTAAGTAGTTTGTAAGCTACGGACTGATGACCACGCAGTTTGGTCCGATAGATTTACAAACATTTGAACATTTTTGACTCACTTCCGCCTCGAAGCCATTTCACTGACGTACACTCAAAACATACAAAAGCACAGCACTGGTAGAGAGCAGGGCAACAATGACCGTAATTCATAGAACTGAAAGAGTGGAGTGGAATCTGCGATTTGTTTGTTAGCTGCAGTGGCAACATAACGATACATACACTACCGTACTGCAATAATAACTCTATGCTGCACATTTACACGAAAAAAAAAAAAGATAGGATACCTAGGAGCCGGATAAATGAGGTACTTGTGTATTATTCTTCTTCATTGCCATGGTTAGATGACTATTTGACGCAGCTCGTCGCGAATCCCTTCCCTGAGTCAACTTCTTCATTTCGATGCAGCATTTGCACCCTACGCACTCAATTATCTTGCCCTACGTATGGCAGTCTTCACCTTGCCCTAAAGTTTTTACCCTCTATAGCTTCCTGTAGTACCAGAGGGTTCGTCGCTTATAACATACGTCCTATCATCTGTTCTCTTACTCTTGTCGGAGTTCTCCACGTGTCCTTCCTTTACTAAATTCTACGGACAGCCAGAATTCCTTATACTGTGCATTTTCAGATTCCGAAAGACATACGATTCCAAATGCCAAATTTCGCAGCTGACATTTGAAGAAGTAGCACTGAAATTCTCGGAAATGCCAATTATTTATAGGACTTTTACTTGTAACAGAAGCAAAGTTCCGGCTTCTGCTCGACCACCGAGTTTTCTTCTGCAAAGCCGTCATCGAATGCGGTATGGAGGGGCAGGTGATCAGTAAGCCGATCTCCCGGTCGCTGTCGGGTGTCTTGACTTTGGAGCTGCTACTGCTCAGCCAAATAGCTCCTCAGGTGGCCTCACGACTCTGAGAGCAACCCGTTAGCAGTCCTACCACAAAGGAAAACGTCTTGGCCAACCAGGAAGAGAATCCGGATCCTCCGCATGACAGGTAACTGCACTTGCACATTCAAAGAAGGAGACGCCCCTCTTTAACACAATCAACTTCTCATCTGCCCGCGTGAGAGTCACTCGCGAAGGAGGGTTTGTGGCCTGCTCGGTAAGCTGTCTGTTGGAAGACGACGTTGAAACCATTATTAGTACATCTACTGGCAACGCAGGGGCATCTGCCGTTATCGGAACAAAATGACGCCTTCGTTCCAGGTTTACAACCGGTTTTTTTATTATGATTTTACTTTTTTTATTTTTTTATTTTGGCGTTTTGTTAGGGGCCTTAACATGGCCATAACTGATATAATTTTAACATTCTCAGTAGCCTGCCTCTTTTATTTACCTGTCCATAGAAAGAATATAATTTTACAAATATTCAAAACAATACTGCATAAGATATGCTGATTGTAGTATATCATATTTAGTATCATTTTAAAGGCGCACTTTTCTCACATAATACTATGTGATAGAAAATTCTTTGGACTCTACGCGGCTTTGAGTTACAGTAGTAGAAATCCCTTTTTACAAATTTAGAATAGAGAATAAAACTACAGTACAGGACTCAAGTCATCAATATTGACTAGTATCTGCCTACTGGTAGAGGTTGGTAAATGTGGAATTCAAACCAATCACCATGTTGTGAACAAGGCACAGCATTGGATTCTACCCAAAAACTTAAACATAATTATCGTCTCTACCTAAAAACAAGGCGTCTCACTGAAACACATATTAAATTGTGGGAGACCATATATATCAGTTACAGAAAAATTGTGGGAGACCATATATATCAGTTACAGAACAAACACATTCAGGATGAATAAATATACATCACGTTTACAAGCAGTGATACACTGTAGCGAATTAGTGAGCGCATACCTTCATATGCAGTTTTGTATTCAGAATCATATAAATCACTCTGTACAATGTCGTTATCCTCTATCAAATCTGTTCCTTTCGTACATCTGATAAACCTCGACAAAATATGATTACAAATGAAGCAGTGATAGGAATAGTGTGAATGCGACACGAATAACGATGTTATATATAATACTGCTTGGCAATCAATGGATGCATTTTGTTGCTAAATATGTGTAAAATATTTCTTCTTTGTTCATAAATCTGTGCTCAGACAGAAATCAACTGGGCGTCCTCCACGTCTCTCTCTCTCTCTCTGCTCGGTATCCTCCATCATTTTCTTGCAGCTTCTTTGTTTCTTAACATCTGTTAATATACCAAACCTACTTCTGCCTCTCCCTCTTTTTTCTTCTACTTTTCCCTTCATTATCCTCTGCTGTAGATAGTTCCTCCGAAATATGTGTCTCACTCAAGCTATTTTCCGCTTCCCTACCATTATCATGCCTTTCCTTTCTTACCCCTATCAGCACCTCATTTTTTATTCGTTGGTCCATTTTATTTCCTACATTTTTCTCCATAGCTACATTTCAAAACTTTCTAAATACTTCTGTTCTTTCGTATGACTGTCCACGTTTGGCAACCAAAGGACACAAACTGTTACCACTGACGACACACGTTAAACGAACGTTGCAGCGTTTTGCACGAAATTAAATGCAACTGAATTTGAAAATTACGAGCCTGGTGATTTTCATTTGAGTCCAGGCCCGTAAATCTTACGGGATTGAAACAGTGCTAAGAATAGTTCTTGAGGAAACGACTCGCCTATTACGGAGACGGAGATAGACTGAAGAGACGAAGAAACTGGTAGGGACGCGTATGCAAACACATATGTAAACATTCGGAGGATGGCGCTGCTGTCGGCAACGCCTATATAAGACAACAGGTGTCTGGTGCAGGCGTAAAATCAGGTACTGCTGCTACAATGGCAGGTTATCACGATGTAAGTGAGTTTGAACGAGGTGTTACAATCCGCGCACAAGAGATAGGACACAGCATCTCCGAGATACCGATGACCTGGTGATCTTCCCATACTACCATTTCATGAGTGAACCGTGAATATTGGGAATCCGGTAAAACATCAGACATGTGCGGCCGGAAAAAGATCCTACAACAACGGGATCAACAACGACTGAAGACAGTGGTTCGACACAACAGAAGTGCAATCCTTTCGCAAACTGCTGCGGATTTCAATGCTGGGTCATCACCAAATGTCAGCGTGCGAACCATTGAACGAAACATTATCGTGTACCATTACTGAGTGTACGAAGCAAAGCGTTACAGATCGCCAGGTCCCGTCAACACCAACATTTGAGTCTTGATGCTTGGAAACATGTTGACTAGTCTGACAAGTTTTGTGTCCACTTGTATCGAGCGGATGAATATGGAAAAACTCATGGAACCCAGGTCAGCAGGGAATTGTTGAAGCTGGTGGAGGGTCAGTAATGGTTTGGGTCGTGTGGATTTGGAGCGGTACGTCTAGACATAACTCTGACATGTGAAACGTATGTACGCATCCTGGGTCAACGTCTGCAACCATTCATATCGATTGCACTTTCGGACGGACTTGGCAAATTACAGCAAGACAGTGCTACACCCCGCTCATCCAGAATTGCTACAGAGCGGCTCCAGGAACTCTCTTATTTTAATCACCTGTGCTGATCACCAAACTCCCTAGACATGAGCTTTATTGATCACTACTGATGGAACGCCTTGCAACGTGCTGTTGAAAAAAATTTGCACCCCCCCCCGCCCCCATCCACTTCCCCCACGTCGTACTCTTTCGGATTTATGGACACTCCTCAAGGATGGATGGTGCCAATTCCATTCAGCAGTACTTCACTCATTCGTCCTTGCCATGTGGTTTTGTGGCATTGTTGCGTGATCGCAGGGGGTCCTACACGATATTAGGCAGGTGTACCAGTTCCTTTGATTGATCCATGTAAAAGTCAGTGTAGATACAGCAAAAGTCCGATAGTCCGGCATCCAAAAGTCCGGAATGCCCGATGGTCTGGCAACAGGAATCAAGGGGACTTTTTCCTTTGATGCAGCCGCCACTGATGCAGTTACACTGACGTCACTGAACGACTGTTCACATTAGGCGATTTGGTGCTTGGCCGTCACAACAATTTTTGGGATCGGAAGCATTCAGACCTTACTTAGATGATCTTGGCTGTTACTCTACTGTAGAGACGTTCCTTTCCCTGTATTGCCAGCATTTTTCACAATTTAACAGTAGTGACTGTCATATCACAGTGATCTGTGGAAGCTTTATTAACATTTAAGCAATGACCAATTTTCTTCAAGCTCTATATCAGAAGTGAACCTCTGACCATCAACAAGAAACTGGAAATCATGAAACGCATGGAGAAAGGTGAGAACAGAAATATTTTGATAATTGAATTTAATATTGTTTCGTTAACCATTTATGACATAAACAAAAGTAAGAACTAATGAAATATGCTTCTCAACCGGTAACTACTGAAAAATTGGCTTCCAGATAAACTTAAATAACCTAAACTCGAACAATTAGCTAGGTTATTGTACAAATGGTTCAGTGCACTGTGTCACAGATGTCATCGATGTATGGCTTAGACTATGCCAGCAGTAGCAGGTGCCGCCCGATAGTTCGGCATTTTCGGTAATCCGGCAACGGGTCGGTCCCGAACGTGCTGAATTATCGGACCTTTATTGTAGCAATTATTTTTATTTATTCCTTTGATAACCGGTTTCGGCCACTTAAATGGCCATCCTCAGACCACATCCATAATGTTGGGCACCGGCTGTTCTCAGCTGGAGCGCCTAAAAGGCTTAATGCCTCCCCTAAGTAATAGAACGCAGTACGTTGTTCTCGACGGCGAGTGCTCATCAGAGACGAGTGTATCGTCAGGCGTGCCCCAGGGGAGTGTGATAGGACCGCTATTATTTTCTATCTATATAAATGATCTGATGGACAGAGTAAGTTGTAATTTGCGGCTGTTTGCTGATGATGCTGTGGTGTATGGGAGGGTGTCGTCCGTAACTGACTGTAATAGCATACAGGTTGACTTAGACAAAATTTCTAGTTGGTGCGATGTAGAAAAATGTAGAAAAATGTAAGGTGATGCGCATGAGTAGAAAAAAACAATCCTATAATGTTCGAATACAGCATCAGTAGTGAGCTTCTTGATGCGGTCACGTCGTTCAAATATCTAGGCGTAACATTGCAGAGCGATATGAAATGGAACGAGCATGTAAGGACAGTTGTGAGTAAGGCAGACAGCCGACTTCGGTTTATTGGGAGAATTTTGGGAAGATGTACTTCACCTGTAAAGGAGACCGCGTATAAAACGCTTGTACGACCACGTCTTGAGTATTGCTCAAGTATTTGGGACCCGCAGCAGATCGGTTTGAAGGAAGACATAGAGGCGGTTCAGAGGCGAGTAGCTAGATTTGTTACCGGTAGGTTCGACCAATGCGCGAATGTCTCGGAAATGCTCCGGCAACTCAATTGGGGATCGCTGGAAGAAAGACGACGTTCTTTTCGTGAATTTCTTTTAAGTAAATTTAGAGGGCCGGAATTTGAAGCTGAGTGTAGTACAATCTTGCTGCCGCCTACTTACATTTCGCGTAAAGATCACAAAGACAAGATAAGAGAAATTAGGGCTCGTACGGAGGCATATAGGCATTCTTTTTTTCCTCGTTCAATTTGGGAGTGGAATAGGAAAGGCAATGCCTAGTAGTGGTACGGTGTACCCTCCGCCACGCACCTTACGGTGAATTGCGGAGTATGTATGTAGATGTAGATGTAGATTATGGATGTGTTATTTTTTAAAAAACTGACAATTTGAGTCCGTGGTTGTGTATGAAATACAGGGTGATCCTTACAATAAATAAGACAGCAACTAACCACTTTTGATTATGCTGTTTATTTACTAAATAGCGCCATTACCGGTTTCGAACCTTTTAAGTTCATCATCAGACGGCTTTTCACGTCCACATATATGTCATTTACAATTTTGTTATGTAGATCATTTTTCTTGTGGCGAATAGACTTTGGTTGTGTGGTGCCCTACAATTGATGATGAACTACAATTGTAGGGCACCACACAACCAAGGATTTTTCCCCACAAGAAAAATGATCTGCATAACAAAAAATGTAAATGTCATTTATGTGGACGTGAACAGCCATCTGATGATGAATTTATTTAGTGAATAAACAGCATAATCAAAAGTGGTTGGTTGCTGTCTTCTTTATTGTAAGAAACACCCTGTATATTATGTATGTGGTCTGAAGACTGACATTCAAGTGGCCGAAACCGGTTGCAAAAGAAATGAATTTTAAAATAAATAAATAAATAAATAAATAAAAATGCTTTCTGGGCGGACTTTTACATGCTTCAGTAATTAAGATTGCTGTTAGTCCATGGTATTCTCAAATATGTTGTTTGAGATAGGAAGACGGCTAACAAACTGGGGTTACCGTACCGTCAGTCTAGCCCGCAAGCGAAGACTCGACGCTAGCGCTCAGCCGTAATTTTTTAATTTAATTTTTTTTTTTTTTTCGAATTTCATTCCCTTGCCTTAAGGGGATGCTCGAGAGCATCCGCTCTATTGGGCATTAGACTAGTTTATTCTGTAGGGTCACATTTCGTTTGTTATTTTGTGGATTGGGTAAAAGGGGGAGTAGATTTTATTTTTCCAAATTGCGAACATTCCGTGGGCATAGGGACAACTCCGGTATGCACCTTACAGGCACCAGGGAACCACGGAAACCTGAGCTAGAGCTGCTGGTATTTCGTGTTACCACCTTCTGTGGAAGCTATTTTCCTTCCATTGCTTTTGTTTGGACTTCTCGTCTTAGTGGCTGCAGTATGAGAAACGACTGTCTTCGTTGGTTAGTGCCAGCTCCTCTGGCCGGCCGGCGCCTCGATTTATCGGACTTCTCGGCGAACACAGATTGAAGGTTTTGTGGGCGCTCTTGTTGTTCGTTGTTTTCTTCTACTAGTCTCCTCTTCTTTGTGTGCCGGCTCGTGCCTCTCGAGGTCGATTTTTTCGGCAAACAATCTTTGCAGGAACATTGGTTCTTGTTTGTCTTTCTTCTTCGGTGAAGACTGTTGACATTCATCGACCGCCGGCATTTTCGTTCATACGCGTCGTTGTCTGGACTGCTCGGTGAATTGTCGTCTTCTTCTTTGGCTTTTGCGTCGTCTTGTTCGGCCGATCTCGTAGACCAGAGGTGTCGTCCGTACTGCTGTGCACGTCCCGCGACTTCTGAAGACGCCGCTATAGACAGGAGTAGCTCATACGGAGGCATGCTGCCTCCAGATCAGCCTGCAGCATCTTCTAGATTGGGCCTCCTGTAGCGCCGTTCGCCGCTCAGTCTGCGCCGACCTCCCTCAGTCGGGAGTCTGTTTTTTTGTATAGTCTATGGGACTTAACTACGGGGTCATCAGTCCCTAAACTTACAAACTACTTACGAACTAGGACGGCACAAATATCCATTCCCGAGGGGGGATTCGAACTCCCAACCGTAGTGGCCGTGCAGACCGTGACTGGAGCGCTTCAGTCCCCTCGGCCACCGCGGCCGGCAGTCGGGAGTCTGGGCGCGCGGCCCGCGTGGCTCGGCAGCTGTTGGTCGGCCTGAGCAGCTGTCGTGGCGCTCCTCTTTGGAAGCGTCGGCGCTGCCCGCCCTGTTTCCGGCGCCGCCGCCGGGGGCAGCAGCGTCGCGCCGCGCGGCCGCAGTTATCACGGCGGTAAAAGTGCTAATTAATTATGCAGACTCAATTACTGGCGGCGGGCAGCGCCTCCCGGGGCGGCGGAATCGATCACCGGACACGACCGCAATCGACTGCGCGTCCGCGGCCGGCATCGCATCGCGCGTCGTACGGTATCCATTCCCCGCCGCCGTGTTTTGCTTCACGCTTCAACGGTATTTTTCATTTTCGGCCCGGAGAGAGAGGAAAGGGGTCGACGGCGTGGCCGCAGAAAAGGGGGTAAAAAAAATGTAACTCGGAATGTAATGTGGCGTGCATCGTTTCGGGAAATTTCTGGTTCGTCGTCGTATTCATTGTGACGCCGGGCGGAACGCCGCGGAGTAGCGAGCGATCCTCTGAGAGCGACGCTGCGCCCGATCGCCACTTCGTTTCCTCTGCCCGCCCGTCCTCCGCGATGACTAATTTCCTTTGTTTTGTCAGACGTGCTTTCTTTCCGTAAGTGTATTTCGGCCTGCTCCCAGGTTCAGGAAAGTATTCGGACGCCCATTTGAAGCCCCAGCTCGCAGGTCTCTATCCTTCGGTGATGCCCAACAGGCGATGACTCTTTAACGATGTCTGTCTTTTAATTAAAAGAAAATCAAAACTAGACATAAGCGTCGTTCGCGTCCCTGAGATCCTCATTAGTATGGCCGCAGCGGAGTGGCCGAGCGCATTAAGGCGCTATGCTCCGATGCGCGAGGCCGTTCCCCGTCGGAGGGTCGAATTCTCCCTCGGGCATGGATGTTTGTGCTGTCTTTAGTATAAGTTAGTTCATAAGGGACTGATGACCCCACAGTTAAGTCCCATAAGCATAACGAACAGCCGGCCGCGGTGGCCGAGCGTTCTGCGGCGCGTCAGTCACAGTCTGCATGGCCACTAAGGTCGGGGGTTAGAATCCTCCCTCGGGCATGGATATTTGTGCCTTCATTAGTATTAGCTAGTTCATAAGTAGTTTGTAAGTTTAGGGACCAATGACCCCGTACTTAAGTCCCATAAGCTCTACAAACATTTGAACATAACAAACATTTGAACCTCATTAGGACTACATAGTCATTCTTTAGATTGCTTTAATTTTCTGTACGATTGGTTACGCACCAGCTATCCAACTTCCGATCAGTTAACAAGAACTAAAGGACAACTGATAGTAAGCTACTGTCAAGAAGCTTAAAACAATTAAAATTTTAAACTTTTAAAAATATAAAAAAACATACAAATTTTTATAGTTGCCTCTCACTAACTGTTCAAAATGTTTACTTTGGTAACTTAATGCAGTAGCACCCTGGAACAATAAATTACATTTCCAACTGATTATTGGACTTCTAATCATTTAAAAACACCCTCTATAAGGAATGATTAATCGAAACTCTAATTTATAGTCTCAGTCGGGATGCTACTGTTGTTTGTTACGACAGTGAACACTTCGTTCAGAAAGTGACAGGTCACTATAACTGTAGAAAATATTTTTTTTTTTTCATATTTTATTCTTATAATTTCAATTTTTTCAGCTTAACATTAATGTGATCACGTGAGAAATCAAATAATTACATATGACAGTTATAATCACCAACACACACGCATTTGTTACGTGTGGAACAGGGAATCATATCATTACAAGCATATAGTTCGATTCCACCAGAAACAATCGAGAGAGACCACATAAAGGCTGAGCACTCTAAGGCGCTTTGTTGCGGACCGCATGGTTGCTCGCCGACGGACGTTCCACTCCTCCTTCGGACATTGGTGTGTGTGTTGTAAGTTTATAAGCCTAGGGACTGATAACCGCAGCAGTTAAGTCCTTTAGAGTTACAAACATTTGTACATTTTTGAGCAAATAAAAGAGGAAGAAACGAAGTTTGGAAGAAGATGTCATAGATAAAAAACGATGGCGCTTAGGATACCAGAAGTGGCAATGATGTTGCCGTTACTAGCTATAATATGTATCATCCTAATTCTTGTTACTTTCTTGACAGTAGTTTACAGTCAGTTGTCATTTAATTGCTGTTGACAGATCTGTAGTTAAGCAGCTGTTCCGATCTAAAGATTGTAGATAAAAAAATGAAATGAAAAGAAAATCATCCAAGAACGTTTTTAAGGCTATGACTGCAGTGATGAAAGATGAAGGTGTTCCCGTAATCTTAATAATTACAAATGACCTAAAAATGAAGTCATAATCATTGTCACTTCAACGATTAACCCTTTGGCGTCTCCCTCCTCAGAATAGTTCATGTCGTTCTTTCCTGTTGGGATATATGGTAACACAGCTTTAATTAAAGTCTATAGGGTATTATCCAAAAATACTGCATTGCTTGGTAATTTATTTGATTCAGTCTTTAGGCGACCGAACAACCCCAGGTGGGGTCTCAGGGCCAATAATTCTATACCGTCATTTCATTTCTGCTTGGCTATCTCCTCTTTCGCCCATATTCTGCTGATGACTCACGGTAACATTTTCTACATTACGTATTTATTCCTACTTTTAGTTATTCCACCCCTTCTTCTGGCACACTTTGTTCACCTCCTTCCCCCACTCCCCGCCACCTCTCATTTATCAGTTTCTTCCTGCCCCTCTTTCTGTCCTTGTCCTCCGTCTCTTTTTCATTTCTTTCTTGTAAATGTTCATCACAACCCCTTACCTCTCTCTCTATCAAATTTCTTTTTCCCCTCTCTTTGACAATCCTCTCCCTGCCCCCTACTCCTCTCATCTGTCAGCCCCTCTCTCCCCAAACCTTATTCATCAATTTCCTCATCCTCATGTCTATGTCGATCTGCTCCTCTTCATCTCTCAGTCCATCTCTTCCCATCCCGCCACCCTCCATGAGAAATTGCAAATACTTGTTTTGTCATCTGCCTTACTGTGCGGTGAAATGATTTGATAAAAACAATCTCCATGAAAACATACTAGTATGTGGTAAATATGGTAAAGGACTGGTTTGTGGGAGAATACTAAGAAGAAGGAGGCGATACATATGATAGATGACATAAAGGGAAGAGGAAATTATGCGGGCCTGAAGAGGATGGCAGTAGACCGGACAGCGTGGAGAACTGCCATGTGAAAACCTGCCTTTTGGCAGATTACTGATGATGATGATGAACGATCTGACTTTCATTTCTAATTGTCTCGAACTAATTTTTTCCTTAAAACTTTTCCAGGACTATAACGAGTCAAACAGTAAATGAAGTATGCGTAAATAGCGTTGAATTGTGAATTGTGCTTTTGATTAATACCCTGTAAAAAGCACTTTCACATTTTCCCGAATTTTCCAATTTTCCTTGAAATTTTTTCAAATTTTTCTCTCATAGAAAATTTTGCTAACAACAACACACACACGACCATTTACACGCACCCGCTTTCCCACTTACCCCTCCCCCCCCCCCAAAAAAAAAAGAAGGTACTTCTAAATTGTTTGAGCTGTTCTGAAGTGATGATCTTTCATACATGGGTCAATTGATTGTTACTTAAATATGGTCTTTAGAGTCCAGTAGCTACATTTTAAATATATTTATGATAGGTTATCATTTGGTTCTTATATGACACCAGTCTTTTATTTATGACCCAATGATGATTATTCCACTATCAAGTGGAGGAGTTTCATGTCTGATGATTCAGTTTGTCTTAATGGACGAAATACTGAGTTTAACATTCGCTACCATACAGCAATAAAAGCGAAGCAATTCCTTTGTGGCCTTTAATGTTTCTTTCAGAAAGACATGATAGTGTATTGTACGTTGTATAGTTCCACAGAAACGTTAGATTCTGTCTAATTTCAACTCCATATAATCAGAAATGGGAATTTTAAAATAGCAGCCTCATTGTCTAATCTCTCTTTCCTGTACAATTTATAACGATTTCATCTCTTGTGGTTTCCAGTCCTTGAAATGCCATCACTTTTGTTTCATATGTCGGCATTTCGATTCAACTTATGTACTGTAAGACAAATAGAGAAGTACGTAATAACCTTTCTATTATCAAAAGCAAAATAACAACCGCATCAAGCAAATGTTGTTTAACTATTAGGGAGACAATCAGTATTATTCTCGTGTCGTTGTTTGTTACGATGACTCCAACTTGAGTTCCTTTCGTAAATAGTTATGTAATTCGCTTCCTCTCTTAATGAAGTATTAGAGACCCTATCACAACGTATCACTCACGTTACTAAAAACGCAACACAATTTCTGCTTTGAGTCTACTGTAGTGGCACAATACCCAGATACCCTGCTTAAATTTACTAAACAAACTAAATCAGGGCATTTACATGCTGCATAAGTGAGCAGCATTTGTCGCCTGCCATCGCTGGTGAACTCACACAAGGCTTTAACTAAAGGCAGTTCATCGCATTTTGCTCGTGTTCCTTTTGTCAGCTGCAGTAACGGTCGATTTACGCTACCCGAGTTACCTGCACTGTGTGCTAGTAAAGTGGAGTCAAACTCAGTTTATAGAGTACTGATGTTCGTATTTGCATTACGAACGAAATTACAAGAAAGGCAACCATGCTGGCTAATGTCTAAACAAAGGCAATGTAAACGAGAAAGTGTTGTAGGTATTTTTAAGTTTTACCCAAAAACATCTCGTCAAAGCTACGCTATTTTATACTAAAGACCCTCCCGGCTTCGCATAAGTAGCACTATCATTAGGACGAATTACGTACTGGTAACAATTTATGTACAAAATATTTCGTTTTCGATATGTCGACGTGTCTATCAATTATCAGTTTCTGTGTGTTAATCTCGCAAAAACTCAGAAATAGCATGACCGACTTCAATAATCTCTTTTTCCTTCGGTTTTTTCGCCTTAATACGGGAGTGGTATAGGGGGAAAAAAAGAAGGAAAACTCAAAGTTAACAGCTGAAAATCGAAAACGTACATTTAGCATGGGTGACCGCAGCTTTGATTAGTTTCGTATGTTATGTGCTACCATACCGTTCATGCGACTGCGATACAATTTTGCACACTCGGCCTCGAAAATAAGAGAGACCCTGTCATGTACGGTACATAAGAATTCGTACGATGTATGGCGGATGTTACTTTACAACGAAGTCCGACACCAACCTACAGTGTTATTCCGATTTTGATGAAATTTTGCACAGTTGACTTTTAAAGCAATAGGAAGCATCACTGTCTACACAAAATTTCCTACGGTGCGTGGCGGAGGGTACGTTACTCCAGACTTCAACACCGTCTGACAGATCACTACGAAATTTGGCAGATGTATTTCATTTTTCTTATCCACGTTGGGGAGGAAATGAACAGAGCGAGGGAACAGAAGGAGATAGGTGGACTAACTGAATACTGGAGTAAATAAATAGTCGAGTGAGACTGAGTTTTTCAGCTAGTTAGTAGAGAGAGAAGCTTAAGGAGGACATGGAGGAAGGTGAAGAAATAGGCACAGAGATGGAGTGAAATAATGGGCAGAGAGGTTAAGGGAAAGAGTGTAGCATGTATATACGATTTTCATGCATATTTAGCAATTGCGAAGCGTTGTCCGATTCATCAGTATTTTTATAAGTATCTATCAGTTAACCCTTTCATTCCCACATAATGAATTCAGCTTTGGAAAAATTAAAATTTACTGTTCTCTATATCAATAGAGTACACTGAATGTCAAAATATGTGTTTTAAAATTTTTGATGGAGCTATTGTTATTTTATGTCATGTATTTAACGCACAACAAAGACGTTTGTATCGAGGTATCTCTTTACTTGGGACGTTATTTTGTTTATAGATAACATTGCCGGATCAAAAATACAAGCTTAATCTTCGCCACAGCACCAAAGACAAGTCACTGCTGAAATAAAATAACATGAACCACACTCACGCTCACACTCACAGCAACATGCAGACGGCAACGTAACACAACCTCCGAGATGGAGAAATTGATGCCTCAGAAGTGACTACACGCCGTACCAAGCGGCAAACTGTCATACTAGAAACATGTTGTTCATCAACAACCATGCGACTTTAAAGACTAATACACAAAATATGGTATAAATTAGCTTTTAACACGTTGTTGTTCAGGAAAAACACTGGGAATGACTGGATTAATAGGAATGTGCATCAAGATCTCTTAACTCCTTCGTTGAACGGTTTCGGCAATTTTATGTTGCGATCTTCACGTCTATTAATATTTAAGTATTATTGGTATCAACTAGTTGTATGCGTATTCATTTATTCCAGACTTTTTTCATTCCATGCCCTTCCCCTCTTTCTCTCCGTCCACATCCTCTTTCCCTCTATCCATCCCCCCCCCCAACCTTTCCTACCCTCTGTCCATCTCCTCCTCCGCCTCCTCATCCGATTCCCTCCTCCTCCTATCTATTAAAAATTAGATATGTCTGCCAACTGTCATAGTTACTAGTGAAACGATGACGAAGTTAGATGGAAGATACCCTTCTGCAAGCAAGTATAGCATCTTTGCTGTATGGTCGACTTGCTATAGCAGGCGCGCGTGTTATGTACGAGTCTCAACCCTCTGACCGGGCGCGCTGAGCCATTTACCTCATGATTAGGGTGTATTTATTGTCCTAATAATAATTATTTCTCATATAAATCTTTTCATTTCAGTAGTATCCTATTGTAGAATATTGTCGACATTTCTTTAAGTTACTATTCGCCATGCACCTCAAGAAATCTGACAGTGATATTCCTCTTGTTCTGTAGATCAAATGTATAAAATTTTATCAAGAACGGAGTAAAAATATTTAAATGTTTGTAAAGTTATGAGACCTGACTGCAGTGGTTATAGGTCCCTAAACTGACAAACTAGTGAAACTAAGTTATCCAAAGAACAACACGCAGAGTCCTGCCCGAGGGAGGACTCGAACTTCCGAAGGCGAACGGAAGCACGGAGTAAAACAGATTGGTATCAAAATCTATTGTAAAGCACTCTCCACCATATTCCGTACAAAATTTTATGCATACAGTGTCTTCATGTTTTGAAGACAAGTGTGTAAAATTTCATCAAGCTCTGAAAACACTGTAGATTTGTATGAATTACAATCAACCCTTTTACATGAGTTGGCGCTGTATCATGTGTTTCTTAGTCATGACATCATATAAGATGAACTGAGGGTCGTAGGTGGGTTTACCACTACATCAATTGTTACCTAACTGTAAGGAATACATATGTGCTCCAAATTCGGTTGAAATCGGTAAAATGGTTTATGAGGAAATGTGCAACATTGTCGCGTGATGCAGCAGCTTTTCGCGCATTTCATTGTTTATGACGTCACATCTCCTGAACTAAGTGATGTACGTGATCGTTACACCCACAATGACCGAGGTTTGAAGGTCAACTGTAGAAAAATTACATCAAGATTGGAATAAAATTGTAGAGTTTTATGTAATAAAAACGCACGGACAAGTTACTTTTATTAAATCAAGATTGGAATAAAACTGTAGATTTTTATGTGATAAAAAGGCACGGACAACTTACTTTAACCCTATAATGCATGACTTTTTATTTGAAGCTATAAAAACTACCAAGATTACTGTATTGTGCATATATACTGAGAAAAATTTTGAAAAATAAATTCCTTGAAATTACTATGCACTACTAGCAACAAAAAGTTCATAGCTGGTCAGCTATAGAGTTCTTCCATGATGTACCCGATGTAGTAAATGTCACTATTATGCTTCTCATCTTTCCAGACAGTAACTCATAAAGCAACAGTAGTATGTGATTGACTACTTTTACAAGACAACGGAGGAATACTAATGTAAACAAATGCACATGTTAGGAGTAACTGAATGCAGCTAAATGATTCAGTAGCACTCTGCAATTTAAAATTTCTAGGACGAGCTACTAGAATATGTAACACTATGTATACAAGCAGCTACAAATGAATTTGTGGTATAATATTGAACAGTTTGAGAGATAATGTAAAAAATAAGGTATGTAGCTGATCAGCTACACTATGCATTATAGGGTTAAATATAAAATGATAAAGAATTTAAAAAATCTGAATTTTGTATATGTTTCATAACTGAAACGTTATTGTGATTTTTCAATTCAGTATGATGATGTACCATCAGGACGGAAGAATCAGTCAAACTAATATCCGAAGAGGGCCAGGGTATACGGGGTGCAGCCAAGACTGGAGGGCGTCATCTCTCTAGGGAAACTGGCCTCAGTATTTTAGGCCAAAATCACTGCCATCAGGGCGTGTGTGGAGGAGAATTTGCGTATGTGCTACAAAGACCGTAGCATCTATATCTATTCAGACAGCCAGGCAGGTCTGAGATCACTGGCAGCTCCTGCAACAAGGTCTAAAATTGTTGCAGAATGTCACAAGGTTCTGGTGGAGCTAGGGGAAAGCAATAGAGTAAACCTATTGTGGGTTCCTGGCCACTCGGAGATCAGTGGCAACGAACATGCCGACAGATTAGCCAGGATGGGGGCAGAGACTCTATTTATTGGACCTGAACCTGTCCTGACAATCACCAAGGTAATGATCAAATTGGAGCTATGTAACTGGCTCAAAAGAAAGCACGTAGAATATTGGACCAAAATCAACAAAAACATGGCAAGGTAATGATGCCAAAGCCATGTTTTAAAAGAAGCTCTACAATCCTGGGCCTGAACAGGAGAGAGATTAGACTCATGGTTGGATTGCTGACTGTCATGGGAATTTCAAAAAACACCTACATACAATGGGAATAACAGAAGAGGACCCTAAATGTAGGATCTGTGATGACGGTGATGAAACTGCATCACATCTAATCTTCGAATGCATTGCATTGGAGAGTAAAAGGCACAGAACATTTGAGACAACCAGACCCCAAGAAATTGTGTCTGAACTGGTAAAGGGACTCCTTGCACTGTTCAAGGGCATTGGTTGGCTTTACTAGATATACAGGGAGCGATACCGCACAATAAACTTAGTTTCGGTGCGGACAGTGGCGGGTTAGACCAAGACTGTTTTGGCTTCCCTGAAAAAATCAAATCAAATCAAATATCGGAAGAAATTAACTGCTGTTTCCAGTATTCAAACAGAATCGCTTGGAAGTCTAGTAACGTGGATGTTACAAGTAGTGTGAGCCTCACAGCGACATAAAAGGCCTGGGCTCCCTCGTGCCCCGGTGTTCCCGACTTGGCGGCACTTTGTTCTCCTGAGCCCAGCGGCTGTCGGCAATCGCTGCCACCCCTCCCCCTCCCTCCCTCCCCTCCAACTTCCCCCCCCCCCCCACCCACAGCCATTCAAGCGGCCAGCCTCCGCATCTTAGGAGCCGCGAGCGGAACTGACACCTGTTAATCTGAGCCCCCGTGTCTTTGGGCAACGCACTGAAAAACGCCTCCGCTGTCTGTCTGTATAGGATGTAAGGCGAGTTTTCGGTGTTCCGTAGCCTCGCTAAGAAGCAAGTAAACGTGGTAAGTGATTAAGATTAATGTCCTCCAACAGGAAAATCTGTAGGGAAATCTCACTTTCAATCGTCGTTCGTGTATTATATATTTTTTTCTTTGTCAACAGGTCCTGGTCCTAATCATGTTGATTATAAAATAAGCCATAACACTAATGGCAAGAAAACCGAATAGTGGATGACAAATTCTGAATTTATTTCTGTTACTGAGGGGAATAGGTAATTTTGTATAGAAATTGATACCTGATCTCCTAGTCGTTCGATGGCTTCATTTATCTTATGGCTGTAAAAAAATGCAGCTTGCGCACGTTTAGTGCTTTTATTCCACAATTTTTTATTCTCCCCAAACCTATTCAGCACCTTCTCGAAGATTGCATGATCCACTCAACCGTTCTTCAGCAATTTTATGTAGAAACACGTTTCAGAAGATTCAGTTCTGTTCTTGTCTGAACTGTTCTTCGTTTGCGTGTTGGTTCCATAGAAGGCTACATTCTAAATACCTTCAGGAACGACTTTCCAAAACTTAAATCTACATTCATTATCAACTAATTTCTCTTCTTAAAAGGTAATTTTCTTCCCATTGCCAACGTACATGTTGTATCTCTACTAAGTCTACCATAAGTTTTTTTTCTACCCAGATAACAAAACTCATGTACTACTTTTCTTTTCTTTTTTTTTCAGTTCGTCTGCTGTAATTTGGCTCCATTCCAATTCATTTTGCTTTTGTTAATGTTCGTTGTATATCTTACTTTCAAGAAAATGTACATTCCGTTCAACCGCGCTTCCAAGTCCATTGCTGCATTATTTATTTTATTTTTATTTATTTATTTTTTCACAGAAATTATTTCTTCTCTTTGAACTTCAATTTCTATTGCAAATTTTTCTTTGCTTTTCTTTACTGTTTGCTCTGTGTACAGACTGAATACCATAACTGCGCCATACTCCTTTCTATATCACTGCTTCTTTTTCTTGCCCCTCAGTTCCCATAAGTGTACAACTTGTATATAGCATCTCACTCTCTCTCCGTATTTTTCTCCTGTTACTTTTAGATTTCCAATAAATTGTTTTTTCCTGACGCAAGGGTGGTAGTGCGTACTAGCGATAGTTTAACTCTCAGCTTGCTTCATATATAGCACCACAAAACCTCATTTTCTTTGCACCATCACATGAAGAAAATGGGTGACAAATCACTTAGTGAAAAAATTTGTCAGAAAAATATATGAGGGAATTTCTTTTATATAATCTGCTCACATTTTTAATGCTTCTACAGATTCACAAATGCAATGGTACTGTGAGTACCTCTTATATAACTGCAGCGCTGCCGTAGTACGGAAAAAAAAAAAAAAAAAAAAAAAAAAAAAAAACATTACTTGCAATATATACTTTTAATTTCAGACTAGCTTGCCGATGAGTTAGAGTTTAGAAACCTTCAAAATAGCTCAGAAATGGATCACAGTGGCAGATTAACTCGCTTTTCTCATTTGTTCGTGGCGAAAGGTACATTGTATATCACGGCTATTTCATCTTTTTCGAGCGAATTTTGCGTGGTAGGAGAGACTGATGCTAGCTTCTGTATGAACTCGATTTATAATTCTTCCGTTTATTATAATAATATACTGACACGCAGGCGAAGAGAAACTGAAATAAACTTGAAATTTATCACATGTGTTTGTTGTAATCACATTGAAATATTTGAAATCCATTTAAAAATTGCAAATTAGTTGATAACTTCACACAGACAAAAACAAATCGCTGGAAATATTTATATAAATTTAAAAAAAAATAATTTAATATGGCTCATATATAAAATTTTGAAATGTGGCTATGGAGAAAGTGAAATGTGTTGAGCATGATAAAAGGGGAAAGAAACTTCATGAGGGTGGTACAGATGATACCTGTCTGAGGACACATTTTATTGAAAGAGGACATATTTAGAACGGAGAAAAGGAATAAATTGTCATCCTAGAACCATCCAGATAACTGGCTCTACACAAACCATAATGAAAATTTGTGCTAATAAATTTCTTAATTACTATGACAATAAAACATATAAGAATTGTATTACAGTTCAAACAATACGAACTGTTTCGTAAATTTTTCAACAACAGTCATTTTCTATACTCATAAAATTATGTATTGCATTCGTCCCAAGTATTTCGTTTCAAACTATAATTAAAAATTTCTTAATTAAGAATTCCGAAACCCAATTTTTAGGGTGTTATGGACTATAAATCTCTATGGGGCTTGGAGAAATTATTTTATAATTTTTTTTTCGTTTAAAAAAGTGTTTTTTAAATAGTTTATTACATTTCAACAACGATTTTATATTAGTACGGACGAAATATATGTCAGAGTTCTAACCAAAGTCTAACTGACAGCCAAATTTAACTTTCTCTCTTTATGTGTAGCTACTAAACTGTTTCAATGGTTCATGATAGCGACTCCTTTTGAAGATGAAGAGCATGGTAAACAGATGTTACAGCGTGACCCTACAGAAAGTAATACCTCGCCTCGCTTGGATTAAAATTATCAGTGTAGACCTGGAATTGTGAAAAATAATAGTGACATCGCAATGGTTTGACCCTGAAGAATGTGATTAATGGATGATACACTTATTTTAGACTGAAAGTCTTGGTAGAGGTATGCAACCTTCATTGTAAAAGTTTTTAATAATGACTTTAAAATTTCTGGAGATTGCTTGAATAATCAAAAGATGTTATCAGTCGATTATTTATTTTCAATTCACTATGTATTTCGGGCTTAGGCCATCATCTGGTGATCTATCAATAAGATACATATACAGCCAATTAAATATATACACAAAATTATTTGCAATTTATAATTAATATTATATATTTTTATAATTTTACATAATTTGGAATTACATACCGATATTATATAAATTTAGATTTGATGTATTCAAATTTGTCATATAAAATACTGTTGTTATGTATTGACAAATAAGAATAAACATCGATAAGAGGGATACATAGAGGGTGTTCAAATAATATACATGATAGCTGAACAGAATTATGCTGATGTCGTTACTCTAGATTTTACTTTAAACAAAAACTAAAGCCAGTTCTGTGAGAGAATATAAAACTGCAAAACTTTTTATAGAGTAAACAACAGTAAACAAGGCTCAAGCGCTCCCTTCAGAACAGCAGCTACTTTCACGATGCCTTCATCATCGTGCTGTTGGGGGAAGGGGGGAGGGGAGGGGAGGGGGAGAAACACCTGGCAATATTTGCTCTCTTATCTGCAGAAACTTGACGAAAGTGTTGCATAAAAATCCACTTCCCCATATTTTTACTACAAAACTTCTGCTTACGACACAGAATTTCTTTTAACAATCTGGTAGATCGTTTTCCATACAAAACCAAGTTTCACGGTACAAATTTCGGGACACTCCGTGGGACTTTATTGGCTGCACCGGAAATTGATGACGACGGCATTCTATAGAAACCAGCAGGAGGACATTGTTTTAACGAGGTCTACCGAACCAAGGCGCGCTCTGTACTTTAAAGTAACGTACGTATACTATTACGCCGCTATTTTCGATTCTTATTTCGCAGATTTCCTTAGATTAAATTAAAGACCCAAATATTCGACAATATTTTCCAGACACGCCACAGAACTTTAGAAAGGGGCAGATATAAAGATAAGCTCCGAAGCCTACTTACATTAATTGGCTTTACGTCTGGATGAGTTTCGGTGCCTCACGAATGCCCGATAAACTTGCGAGAAAGGGCCTTGGTTCTTTATTTGTAACCTGATATAAATGAAAAGAGGATATGTACGATTTTGATAAAAATCCATCTCGGAAGAGTAATGTAATGCTAAACTTTTGTTTGTGAAATACTGGTGCTTATTATCAGGTAACGCTACAATCCTTTTTTAATGACAATATTTTACACGTTAATCATCAAGACAAGAAATTACGATTGTTGCTTGTTACTATACTTGCAAATGAATATGATTTAAAGTGCATAATACCTCATATTTTATTCTTCCAAGTCGTTCACAAATACAGTGAAGACATAATGAGCGGTGTAATTGTCATTACAACGATTCAGATCACCTTATACCATTTAGAATTCCAAGTTTCACTCTATGGCCCCAAGTCACAACGATTATTCCATAACTTTCCTAAAAAACAGTGTTGCAGAAAATTTGTTTTCGCATCCTGTTACCGCTGGAAAAAGAATCTTTCTCTTTTATATTACGATTCCATAACGGTTGGAAGAAATAGGGAGTTGGTATTACGGATTTTCGTAAGTACACTACGGTAATATGGACTAAAAATAGAAAGAGAAGAAATTTTTGCTGCAGAAGGAGCGATTTAATGTGCTGTTACAGCAGTTTCTTCGCAGTATTCCACCTAATTGCATACAGAATGAGTTTGCAAAGCTGTGGATGAAAAGTGATAATTCTAGTATGAGAGTATACCTTAGTGTCATCTACGATCAGTGCTATTCCCTTGTTTCACTTTAAAATTGGCGAAAAACTGAGTTTTGATTGACCCCGTGCTGACAAATATCTTTAACTTCACTACTTCATAATGTGACATTCTGGAGTCTTTGGTATGTAGACAGACTAATAAAGCAAACATTCTGGAGGATTCGACGTGTTGTTAACGGCATTCGTACTCAATCTACTGCCATGCGTCCACAACTACTTTGCACTCATAAACCAAAATCTTTGAGTATTCAAAGTAGGCAAAGTAGTGCAAACTTAAATTAATGATTTAATAACTGTAAAGTATATTAAGGCGATCATATACTTAAGCCATATTATTGTGCCACTATCACACGCATCACTACGTGTAAGAACACGCAACTGATCTCTTAAACTACTTATATTTAACTGTAATAGATTTTTCCGACTTATTCTAGCTGCAAGTAAGTGCAATTTTTTCATCAGACTCGTTTCGCTTTTTAATCATGGAGCATCCACTGATGTTATGGAAATGTGGATACACAGGCATGTGAATTTCGGTTTGGATGTATAGATTAGAAATTGTTTAAACTTTTCCTGGACGTTATGTGATTATAAAGTTGGTATAAAGTTTGTTTACTTATAGGGTGATAAGGTGTTTCTACTTGTTGTTTATCCTGCTGATTTCCATTTCTGTGTCTCTGGTGATGATTTTATTGTGGTTTTGGTGTAAGTGTTCTGTAGATTAATTTGTTTTATAATGCCATACTCTTACAAATCATTCGACTTTGGTAGAACACTTACACCAAAACAAACGTATGACAACAACCAGAGACACAACCATGGAAATCATAAGGATAAACAATAACAAGGAAACACCTTCCCATCCTACAGGAGAACTACCACAGCCATAAACATCGTAACAGAAAGGAAATATTTCTTTAATGATTGGACTGACCTGGTAGAACAAGCACTTTTCAAGCTAATGGTTCGCGTTAGCATAATATGAATAAATGACCACGCCCCTACCATTATAGTCACTAACCCCTCCCCCTACGGCGTAAACTCCAACCACTATTCACACCGCATCCCAAGGCTCATTCTAGCACAACCTCACATACATATGTGGAAAACTTGTTAGACATCCTACATCCCCTAGATACACAACATATATATTAAAAGAAATTCATGTTAGATACACCAAAACCTACACGAGAAACAAATGAACAGACAAAAATAATATAAAGGAAAAAGTTATAAAATTAAAAACACTGTAACACTGTTATGAATGGAAAACACATTGAACGTTGATCCTACTATAAACAGGTCATGTACAGACTTCATTCCACTAAGAAAAAGAGGCGTACAAACACAAACGTAAGAAAAAATGAATGTAAATATAGGCCTACATCGCAAATCGAACAACCTCAGCGAACAACACTGAAAATGCATTAGGATGAGAATGTAAAGAAGAGAAATTAACACCAAAAGTAAATTATGCACTATCTTTATAATAACATAACGAACAGAAAAATTATAAACCACTTGTAATCTATATATCCAAAACTAAAATGTACAAACCAGTATTCTTCCTTTGCAAAACAATAGATAATGCTTTATGAATAAAAAACAAAGTTTGATGTAAAAATTGTCCTAAACCACAGTCACCATAAGATGAACGAACCTATCACAATTAATTTTAACAGTTACTACCAAATATGGCCAGATAAACAAACATAGTATCTATTTTCTGTTTATTAGCAGGGTGCGTAACACAACCCCATATTTTTTACAGTTCATTTGAGTAGATAATGTAACTTGTTACGAATAGCCACACGTCTTGTTGGAACAGAATATTTTTGATGGGAGAGAATAACTCCAGGTAAAGATAAAGCAGAAGATTTTTTCCGAGTGACGTCTTGTTTCTCTCGATTATCGATGAGCTGCGTGACTTGTCAGTAGAATTTTATGTAGAATGCTATACTAGTACACATCTGTCATCCCAGAAAGACATTGGAAACATATCCGACAAGCCACTGGTCTTCATTTCGTAGTTAAGTGGTAGCCATAATTTGACTCGTAGATTCGGTAAACTTTGTAGCTCATGCGATACTTCATTTCATCCTTAGAAATGCAGACATTAACTGCAGATTCGACATATGAAGAAATCATCGTAGTTTACTTGCTTCTTAATTGCCAGTTGCTGATGTAATTCGGCTATAAACCATAAACTAAACAAACGAAAGAATTCAAAGGCATTAATATGAGGTGCTCGGTTCTAACGACATCATTTCTTACTCGCACAAGGCTCCTGGCACTTCATTTATTACTACCATCTACAGAAAGGAAGGCATTCTTAAAAAATTCTTTTACTCTTAGTGTTGCAGGGTGTCTGATTTTATTTTACTCTGGAACTCTTCAGAATCATGTGTGTGTTTGTGTACGGGGAACGAGCGTTGTTCGAGTAGTTTAAGCAAATGTTATCCCGTTGCTTTACACTTGGCACTAAAGTAAACGTCTTCTGTCGATCATATTAACGCAAAAAATATATCAAATGTAACCGGTATTGCGCATTACTCGTGCATAACATTATTTTTTATATTGAATCCCATTTTACAAGCTCCAAAAAAAAAAAGAAAAAAAAAGAAAAAGAAAATAAAAAATAAAATAAAATAAAAAATAAAAATAAAAATAAAATAAAAAATAAAATAAAATAAAAAATAAAAATAAAAAGTAAAACACGATCACGTACTTGGACATACACCTGCGTCAAACAAGAAATAAAACATTTTTAAATATTAAATCATCATAATTACAAATAATTCCTTCATATGAACCGCCCAGCTTATGACAGAGCAAAGGGGCTGAATAGGACGTATGTGCCACAAACTAAAATTTACAGTATTCAAATAAATGTGTCTTAAATATTGAATGATTATCTTAATTTTATGAAAAAAATGTGTATATAAAAATACCTCTACAAAAGATGAAAACAATTTTTTATGTATATTTATAAATGGAACAAAACTTATCTGGAAAAAAAGTGCCATCCTTTCGTTTTCTGGAAAACGCTGTAAGTGCGTTACAAAGTTTTTGAAAAGGATGTAAGTCAAGGGTTTATGTTAAAAAAAGATTGTAAGTCCATTGTAGTTTTGAGAATGTTTAATAACTTCACATATAATTTTACTCTTTCCGTGCTAGGTTAATATAAAAAAGGTATAAAATAAAATTTTGGATGGTTTTTGAAGCAATGTTGTTTGTCATCGGTTTATTTTGCTTCTTCTTTCATCGTTAAATACAAGTTGTTATTGTTCACTGTTCATTTTTGTACACTTGTACTTACAGGAGAAGCATGATTGTTGTGCTGGTGGTTGTTTCGCAGGTAGCTCTCTCACAGGACTTTTAATGTACGGCTGGTCTTTTCCTCTTGCTTCACGTCTCTTACGTACAATCACCATCTTACTATCAGGTGCCAGCCGCATTGGCCAAGCCGTCTGCGGCGCGCCAGTCACAGTCTGCACGGCCGCTAAGGTCGGGAGTTCGAATCCCCCCTCGGGCATGGATGTTTGTGTCTTCTTTAGTATACTGTAGCTCATAAGTAGTTTGTAAGTTTAGGGACTGATAACCCCGCATTTAAGTCCCTTAAGCTAAACAAACATTTGAACACTTTTTACTAACAGGGTTCTCCATTTTTCGGTTGGTACACTAAACAAACAACCGAAGCACACTCTATATCACACACGTGAAACGAGCGAAATCCCTGACGTGTCAACGTATTGTCACCAACTAAAGCAGCTGTGTAGCTTAGGCACATACATCGTGGCGGTGGCACTTACACCCGTTCCCACCTCAGCCTCGCTGGCACTTGCACAGTGGTGGTATCTTCGAACTGCTCCTTAAACTAGTAGGAATTTTTCTGGCTTTTGCAACCTTTTTCGTTTCATTACGCTTGTCTTATAGCAAGCTTTTCACTAAAAAAAGGTCTTTTTTTTTTTTTTTAGTTTTTGACACTTACATCCTTTTCCATTTTCTGTTCTCAGTAAAATGTACTCACATTCGCGAGGATAGTAGTTCAGATCAGCCTCCCGCCATCCTGAGTTAGTTTTCCATGATTTACCTAATTCAATACAGGCAAATGTTGGGATGGCTCCATCAAATTACGGCCAATTTCGTCCGCGATCGTTATCGAAACCATCCGCTCTTGTGCTCTGTCTCTACGCCAGTGTCGACGAGGCGTTAGACACAATCTTCCTTCCTTCTTTCCTTCGCTGCAATTAAATCTATTTGACATACTGTGGCCACGAACTTGTTTTACACTGTATTTTGTTTTCTTATCAATTGATAAACTTGTTGCAAAAATATTGAAGAACGTGTAGGACATAGTCCTGCTAACAATAGAAGCCTTCGGTTTCCTACGAACAATTTTTCCGTGTGTGTATGTAGACACTCCATTGTGACTTTTCAGTTTGACAGCATCAGCTGAATTAGCCACATTTTTCTCCGGTTAAACATATATACAGTTGGCTAAATCAGCTGACTCTATGCGACTGACACGACACGACACAGTGTTTACATAGAAACATTGAAAAGCTGTTCGCAGGAAAATGCTAAGCAGTCAAACTACAGGACATGGCCAATGGCATTGTTCAGGTGCAAATCAAAGTCTACAACGGAGCTTTAAGAAGCAGAAGCCATCTAGGTAGGATATTGCTGCTCGAAAGGAAAAAATGTGAAAAGTAATTTTGAGATTCAAAGAGCAGTAAATCGAGAAATAAATTACTATCAAAATAATGCGTGGCTTGACGTCTGCAGGTTTGTTTACTTCTTTAGCATAACGATCAAAATTTTAAGAAGCAGTATTTAGCGAGGAATCTAGGAATATACCATATCCTCCTAATACATTGCTCCCGTTGGGACAGGTCATTCTTACCGCATTCCGTGTATCACTGAAAACAAGAAGAAATCCTAATGCTCGTATGGAGTGGCCGAGCGTTCTAAGGCGCCTTGCTGTGGAGCGCGCGCTTTCTCCCCATTGAGGATTCGAGTCCTCCCTCGGGCATGGCTGTTTGTGTTGTCTTTAGCATAAGTTACTTCAAGTAGTATGTAAATCAATGGAGTGATGACCAATGTAGTTAAATCAGATTTACAAACATTTGAAACCCTAATGTCTAGTACAATTAACACTTCTCTCTGATACTCATTTGACAGGCCTTTGTAGATGTAAACCGTTTATCTTTAGGGAACAAAATAATTTCTCTCTAGTTATCGTAAAAAATCATTGCAAAGTATAAAAATGCAAGTCCTCACAACACACGTTAATACTCAAGAAAGTGTGGATAGAAATGTTGTGCAAACGCTTCGGAAATGGAGGCAAATGATGTTCGATATGTGCCAAAACAATTTCTCTCGAAGAAGAATTTATACAGTTCGAAGTGTTAGGAAGAAAAATGTTTCTGTATGTCCGAGATCAATGAAGCGAATGTATTTACTTAACTTTTCCAATAATAAATAATCTGTTATAATGTGTCTTACAGAAAACTGAAAATATCTTAAACGAAGTATTTGTAACAAATAATATAATGCTTTATAAACATTTGTTCACACCATGGAAGGTAAAAGGATGGTAAAAATTGTTGTTTACTTTCGTTTCCTACATTATAAATCTGATAGTTCATAAAAATGCTTTTCCTCTATCTAATAACGTGAAACCACGCAGATGAAAGACTGTAATGTTATGAATGTGTGAAAGTCTACAAGGAGAAAAACTTATTTTTTAATGCCATGAATTCGGAAAAAAGTTAGATTCGTGTATGCTTCCAGGCAACAACCAACAAATCTCAGAAGAACCATACAGAAACACATGAAACTAAGTGTATGAGCTTCTTGTAGCTCAGTGCACATATTTGTCTGCACACCAGTAGAAAGGAAAGTGAAATTTCCGAAGTTAGAGATTTTATACAGTTATAGAAAATATTTTCATCCAGATTATCATAAGACATATAGTAGGTGATATTCTAAATAACTTAGAAAAACACGATAATCTATCATATTTCTTGGCACTACAATTTAAATACAGAGAGATCTTTAAAAAAAAATCCTTGCTAAATTAGGGTCTTCAGTTACGTTTTATATCGAAGAAAGTGTTCTACATTACAGAAATCAGGATATACTAAATTTAGAAAATTAAAAATTTCAATGGTACATTTGAAAAAATTACACACAGTTCTGTATTGGTACCCGATAAACCAGTGAAGTCTAAGGAAATCAGGAGTTTCTGAATGAATTAGATTAAGTAAAGAAACAGTAAAAGTAGTAGATGTGTTTTGTTATTTGAGTAGCAAAAATAACTTTTTCTGGTCGAAGTAAAGAAGAAGAAAATGACGAATGACTATGGGAAAAAAAGAATTTCTGAAAAAGTTTAATTTCTTAACATCCGTAAGTCTTTTCTGAAAACATTTATTTAGACTGTAGCATGGTATGGAAGTGATACGGGGACGATAAGGAATTCAGGCAGAAACATGATAGAATCATTTGAAATGTGGGGCTACAGACGAATGCTGAAGAATAGATGAGTAGATCGCGTAACTAATGAGGAGGTGCCGAACAGAATGGGAGAGACAAGAAATTTCTGGAATATCTTGACTAAGATAAGAGATCGTTTGGTGGGACACATTCTGAAACTCCATAGATTCGTCATTTAAGCACTGGAGGGAAATGTGTGAGGTAAAAATCGCGTAGGGAGACCAAGAGACGAATACAGAAAGCAGATTCATAAGGATGTAGGTTCCCACTCATATTCAAAGACGAAGAAATTCGCGCAGGACAGTGTAGCATGGAAAGCAGAATCACACCATTTTTTGGACACAAGACCATAACAACAAGAACCCGTTAAATGATGATAGTTGAGGATAACAACAACCCATAGCTTTAATTATGAGTGCTAGCAGCAATGATCATAGGGAAAGAAGTGGAAGAAGGAGGAAATTGTGAATCTGATAATTCCAGATAAGGAATGTAACAGAATATGCGGCAAAATTACACATAGGCAAAGGAGAAGAAGAATAGTCAATGACGAGGAAATGAGTAGGGGATTAGCTTACTGTTTCACAGAGGGAAGTTAAGTGTGTAGTTTTAGGAAGTACTATGAGGATGACAGAAGGAAGTGTTTCAATTAATGTGTGTTCCCAGACCGTTTCACTGAAATGAAATGTGTAAGGAAATCACTTGAAATGTATAAAACTCAGACCCAATGAAAGATAGTGCTGTCAAAAAGAGACGAATATTCGAAGCGATCAAATTACGGGAGCCAACCTCTGAAAATTACAAGCTCTCGATGAAAACGGATAAGTTTAGGTAAAACCAGAAACCGAAGGCACCGTCATATACAAGTAGAAAAATAAAAAATGGAAGGAGAAGTAATATTTTGGTAATGAAACCTCATATTCCTAACAAATAGTTACAGTTTCTGAAGTAATAATAACTATTGAAATTTGTTAAAGAAAATAATCAACTGTAAAAATTCTACGGTATTAATTTCCTTCATCAAGCAGTTTTTTGCTCCCATGTCCATAAGTACGGATGACTACCGTTATCGGTACTTGTGAGCAACTTTCGCAAAAAGCCTGAATATAGAAACTGACGTACAAAAACTGAGTAAACAACTCCAACATCACATTTATATTTATACAGGGTATCAAAAGTACATATATTAAGACCCATTAGCACTTGTTCATCCTCACAATTTCGCGATTACAGAACACATATCTTTTACTCGTAGCTCGTCATATTCCGACGGGTTGTAGCGTGGATCAAACAAGAGGAAAATGTCCAGTTAACATGGACTTCCATATTTTAAGACGACGACCACTCGTTCATTTTCGCTACTGTCAAGATAGTCATATCTTGCACTGAACAGTTATTTACAGTTGTTTATCTATTACCGACTCCATGTACACTGCTCACATTTTTCTTCATTTGGTCCATACTGTCTCAAAATAGGGATTTTTTAAAACAAAAAGTAGCGGTCTAAGTTTTATATATATACATGTGGCGTCTGTTTGGAAAGAACAGACGTCACATTCTGATCCTGCAGCTGTTATCCCGGCTGGGTACGCATTTTCAGCTTTGCCCAATAGCAGCTGAAGTCATATATTCTACGAATATTAAATAATAACAGCTGCAGGATCAGAATGTGACGTCTGTTCTTTCCAAACAGACGCCACATGTATATATATATATATATATATATATATATATATATATATATATATATATATAATATGCCGGTGACGGGCAATGATCCTATCGTTAGTGGGGAGGGGTGGGCAAGTTTGAAGCCCTTACTCTTACGGGAATTAGTTAAACTACGAGTTTGAGTACTATGGGCAGGGCGAAGCTGGGAATTTGTATCTGACGGGAGGCGTGCATGGGTAGTCCTTGCAGGTGCTGTGATCACTGTGTCCCCAGTGGTGTAGGGGTCAGCGCAACTGCCTAGAAAGTAGGAGACCCGGGTTCGAATCCCGGCTGGGTACACATTTTCAGCTTTGCCCAATAGCAGTTGAAGTCATATATTCTACGAATATTGGTCTAAGTTTTGTTGGTGCGGTTTTAGCTAATCCTGCGTTTTGAGTTCTTCTGGTGACATTTCGACTGAAACTTAGGTTTCTGACTGTGAACGAATACCGCACTTCTCCTAATTCTAGGTTCAAAATGGCTTTAATAATAAGATAAAGACAACAACAAAAATCATCCAAAAATCTCTTTTTAATCATTCTTGTAAAACTTTATAAAGGTAAAAATAATAAAAAAAATATTACTAGGAGTACCCGTTTTTTGAAATAAAAATGTCGTTTTCTTGCTGCAATTTATTTCACACAGACGAATTTCGCACTTTCCTATTTTACTTTATATGCGAAGAACAGTAAAACACACACCAGAAAGACGACAAACCAACCCATTGATGATGTCTTAAACTAGAAAAAGGCCAAATGCAACTGGATGAAATAAATAAATTGCACCAAAGAAACGGCGTTTTTCTTTCCAAAACTAGATAATTCGGCGCTTCGTGAGGAATATGGCAATACAAGTAAAACTGTTAGTAATAGAAGTCTTGTACTGTATAAAAACAGGAGACAGAGTCTTTTTTATATGGCTGTATGATACACTTTCCTACCGGAAGGCTAAAAGATGCCTACCGCATAAGCAGTACTAATGCCATTATACACTGACGTATCGCAACAAAGGAAAGAGGGCGGCTAAATGCAGGAGGATCTGTAGAGTATCGACGCATGGTGAAGAGAATGGCAATTGACCCTCCAACAAACGTAAAGATCCAGTATGATATAATTACGCAATACTAGGACAAACACAAGAAGCAGTTATTTTCACGGAATGTATGGGAGCAGACAAAAGGAGCGATTTTAAATGGAAAGACCTATACCATTAACTGTTGGTAAGGCAGATGCCAGGCTGACATTCAATAAAGGAAGTAGTTTACGAAACTCTCGTCCGGCCGTCTCTTGAGTGTCATTCATCTGTGGAAACCGTGCCAGATGGGATCGCAAGACATAGAGAGAATCCAATACCAGTGAACTCCATTGGCAGACGCTGCAAGAGAGACGTTCTGTATCGCGTTGCGGGTATCTGTTAATCTCGATAAGTCAACCAATATAATGCTTCCTCCTACGTATAAAGAGAGTTCAATTTTTATTTATTTATTTATTTATTTTTCGTGAACCATACGTGACTTGATTAGGAGGTGGATGTGATAATGGAACAGAAAGTACCCACCACCACACACCGCGAGGTTGCTAGCGGGCCGCGGTGGAGTAGTCGAGCGGTCTAAGGCGCCTCTCTGAGGAGCGCGCAGTTGCTCTCCGTCGGAGGTGCGAGTCCTCCCTGGGGCATGAGTGTGTGTGTGTGTGTGTGTGTGTGTGTCTTGTCCATGGGTTAGTTTACCTTAGTTTAAGTAGTTTGTAAGCTACGGACTGATTACCACGCAGTTTCGTCCGATAGATTTACAAACATTTGAACATTTGTTGCTTGCGGAGTGTGAATGTAGTTGTAGGAAAGCCTTGATACAGATGAACACCTTCTCCAAACTTCAATTTTCTACATTTAGCGGTTACGTGGGTGAAGATAAGCAATATCGCTGTTGCAGGATTGTTTGAGCTGAGAAGTAATTACTAAAAAAAAAAAATTCGATTCGCATCAAATTTTCTTCTTAACCATTATTTTTCAGTACAAATTACTCTTACAATGTTTTCAGACCACTTTTGAACAACCCGAATTAATTAGCATTGTAAGCATAATTAATATGAAAAAGACTCAAAAAAGATGAGAAGCCACTAAAGTAATCTGAATCTAGATTTTGGAAATTTCTTTTTTTTTACTCTTTTGCTTCCGAGTTGTGGGCTTTCCCCATCTACAGAGCACCTGGTAAAATATACAAAAGTGATAAATTGATAGTTCTTCCACATCTACATCTGCATCTACATAGATACTCTGCAAATGACATTTAAGTGCCTGGCAGAGGGATCATTAACCACTTTCGTAACTTTTCTCTGCCGTTCCATTGCCGGCCGCTGTGGCCGAGGGGACTGAGGCGCTCCAGTCACGGTCTGCACGGCCACTACGGTCGGGGGTTCGAATCCCCCATTGGGCATGGATATTTGTGCCGTCATTAGTCTTAGTTCATAAGTAGTTTGTAAGTTTAGGGACTGATGACCCCGTAGTTAAGTCCCATAGACTTTACAAACATTTGAAGATTTTTTTGCTTACCGCTGAGTCAAACATCGCTTCCTAAACACCTCCTAAACGCTTGGTCATCTGGAGTTCCCAACTGAGGCCCTTTGGTGTCTCACCACGTCCTACATGTACCATAAATTTGGACGAATTCGGCGATGAAGAGTAGTCGTCGTCTCCTTGTCATTGTCTTTTTCTCGTATTAATATTTTAATCCAAGACACTGTCATTAAATATTGATAGCTTTTATTGGCACAATAAGCTAATTTAGGCCATTAAACGCCATACTCAGGTGTTGTGAGACTTTCTTCAATTCCGTTCAACATCGTTGGAAATCGATCTGTCAAATGTTGAACACTGTTGTTCTATTTTGTCAATCTGTACTTACGTCTATTTATGACTGGATCTTCATTTGACAGTTGTGTCAACGATAAAATAAATAGACGTAAATACAGATTGACAAAATAGAACAACAGTGTACAACAGTAGACAGATCGATTTCCAACGATGTTGAACGGAATTGAAGAAAATCTCACAACACCTGAGGACACCGTTTAATAGCCGAAATAAGCTTATTGTGCCAATAAAAGCTATCAATATTTAATAGCAGTGTCTTGGATTAAAACTTTAATATGTCATTAAAAGACATTTTTAACACTGCGCCCTCCCCCCCACACACAAACAAATAAAATTGTTGACTTCTTTTCTTTCCTATTGATTAACTTTCAGTACAGCCTAGCCTGATATATCCTTAGAAACTTTTCAGTTTCTGATCACCCGGCGCATGGAGGTACAAACACGGAACTTTTGAAGCTTACGCATAGCCGCGTGCATGCGAGACTGTCTTACGTGCCCGCCCAGTGCGGGTGGTTGAGGCAGGGCGCCAGGTGAGGCCGCTCTGGGAACAGCTGTCTCCCCGTCCAGGTGGCCGTGTGCTACGGCGTGGCCTTAACTTGGGCCGCCGCGCTGCGCCGTAAGCTGTAAGAAACCCCAGGGGCGCGGCTCCTACCCCGCACTGCCGCACCGCGGACTTGGCCAGGCCAGTCAGACGTCCACCATATCCGGTCTCCTTCCCTATCGGGTCACAGAGGCCGCAACGGTCTCCTTCCTAACGGTAGTTGAAACATATACGAGGTGCGTCCAAACACTAAGTTCCGTTTGGTAATAAAATGAAATTGTACACAGATACAGAAGAAAATTTTATTGCACAAAATTCTACAACTCTTAAACTACTTTCTACATAACTGCCGAAATTTTGTTCAAATGTTTGTTAAGCTTATGGGACTTAACTACGGGGTCATCAGTCCCTAAACTTACAAACTACTTATGAACTACTTACGAACTAGGACGGCACAAATATCCATGCCCAAGGGGGGATTCGAACCCCCGACCGCAGTGGCCGTGCTGACCGTGACTGGAGCGCCTCAGTCACCTCGGCCACCGCGGCCGGCGAAATTTTGTAGGCACTTGTCATAGCGTGCCACAAGTTTTTGCATGCATCCTTCACAGAAGGTTGCCGCCTGTGTATTCGACCATGTGGTAACAGCTCTTTATCATCGTTGAAGTGTTGACCACCAAGGACAGATTTTAGGTGTAAGAAGAAAGTCGCTAGGCGAGAGGTCCGAACTGTATGGAGGATGATCAAACAGGTCCCATTGAAATTTCCGTAAGAATTGTTTGGTCACATTCGGTGTGCGATGTTAGGCATTATCGTGAAAAAAAAAATCTTTTGACAGTAATCCTCTTCTTACACCTAAAATCTGTCGTGGTGGACAACGCTTCAACGATGATGATGATGAGCTGAATGAAATGTTACCACATGATTGAAAACACAGGCGGCAAATTTCTATGAAAAACGCACACAAAACCTTGTGCCATGCTATGACAATTGCCTACAAAATTTCGGAAGATATGTAGAAAAGTAGTTTAACACTTGTAGATTTTTTTTCAATCAATATTTTTTTCTGTATCTGTACCCGTTCGTTTTATATAACCAAACGGAACTTACTTTCTGGACGCGCCTCGTATAAAAGCAAGCTCGGCAATGTTTCGAAATTGTTATATATGTATGGAAATTAGATATGCGGCCTAATTCCTTTCCTTAACCATTCTGCCCATCACTTGCTCCATCCCTGTTTCTTGTCTCTTTGTTCTCTTAGGTTTCTCACTTTATTAACTACCTGAAAACCGGGCGTTATTCGAGTACTTATTTATTATAATATTCAGTTAGTCCTCTCTCTGTGCATCTCTTCCTATTAATCAACGTATCCACCCCATACCTGTGTCATTAACTTCCCCGCTCTCAGCCAACCTGCTACTGTTCCCTCTCTCCATTCCCTCCCTCTCCTGTATATGAAAAACTACAACCTTCCAAATTCACGGTGAGCGGACAAACCGAGTCAGAGTCCCCTTTCACGTACCCTCATCCATGCATCGTACGAAATCATACGTAGTCGGTGATTTTTCCTTTGTTTTGGGGGTCAAGTGTGCAAAATGTTTTATCAAGATAGGAATAAAATGTTCAAATGTTTGTATAGCTTATGGGACTTAACTACGGGGTCATCAGTCCCTAAACTTACAAACTACTTAAGAACTAGCTACTGCTAAGGAACTACTTATGAACTAGCTAACACTAGGGATGGCACAAATATCCATGCCTGAGGGGGGGGGGGGAGGGGATTCGAACCCCCTACCGTAGTGGCCGTGCAGACCATGACTGATGCGCCTCAGTCCCCTCGGCCACAGCGGCCGGCAATAGGAATAGAACTGTAGATTCGTGTTAAAATCGGAAGTAACCACTAATACAAACCGTGCGAATTATTATGTGGACTGCCGTTCCTATCGTTTTAAAACTCATGTGTCCAACATTTTATTGCATTCGGATGAACGACATGGCAGTACATAAAAACCCTTTGTAATCCAAAGTGGCATGCACCCCCCACCCTGACAATATATATATATATATATATATATATATATATATATATATATATATATATATATATATATATATCTTTCAATTCATTTTTCCCGATTTCACAGCTGTTTTCGCAAACGAATAACAGAAGGACAAAAATTATTCAAATCCGTTAAGACATTTATCAGTAGTAGAGAGAGTAAAGCACAGTAATTGATCATTTTATTATGTAGATAATACACGGCAAAATTAGGATTAAAAAAATAAACGAAAACTGGATAAGCGCGTTTATTAATTAAGTAAATTTATAAAAAAAATATGTAAAGTGAAATAAATTATAGATCAAGGAATCGTTCTAAATCGAATATAATAATAATAATTTCGTGTGGCTCAGGTGGTGAAAGTCTTCCGACTACACACCTTTTCGTTGCCTAACATGAGTTTTACCCTATTCCACTTATTTAACCGGGAAAATGGGACCTACAGCTAAACATGAAATCCGAACCACGTGTCGTTTCTAGTGACTCCTCAAATCGTCGAGTGGTGAAGGCTCACTTAGAACTCAAATTGATAAAATCCGTGAGCCCAATGAGTTTCTAACCCGTTACCTTTCGCTCTATGACGGAGAAGTCTGCTGCTAGACCAGACTTCAAGTCGAAGAACAGCACCAATTATTGTATGCTTACCCAACCTAGATAAAAATATTTAACTTGCAGTAAAAATAATAGCAAGGTTACTAATCGAGATAAGAAGCATCCTATCTTTTACGTTGGACCAAGTCACACACACTGCAGTTGAGTAGTTTCGGAGTTCATCGCGGGCAAACGTCGTGAGACTTTTTTATTATTTATTTCTTTATTTAATTATTATTATTATTTATTTTTTATGTAAAGCTGAGGAACGTTTATACAGAAAAGAAACAATATCTTTCTCCAGTAATAATTTTTATACGAGTACAAATGAAATGGTAAACTCTGTAAGATTTAAGGCTTTAATTTAGTGGAAGTGTTAATTACACCTTTATTTGCTGACACTTGTCACCTACAGTCGTTAATAGTGTCTTCAAAGCAATTTTGTTTCTTACACTTGTTAACAAATCATGCCAGCAAAAAAATGTAGTGTGAATCTTGTTAATAATTCCTTCTGCACTGTATTTAGATCAAGATGAAAGTTTTCGAAGAAGAATCACATGTTAATTCCATAAGGGACTCTCACTCAGTGCTGATAAATTTGGGATTCAACGTTATTCCCACATGCGAATGTTTTATAAGTGAAGTATAAAATAATACAAATCGCCATTAAAATACATATACTCACACTAAACAACAAGCAAATAATGCATGATACTAAAGTCAAAGAAGACTAAATCAAGTAACTGTTGCTCAACAGTCATTTGTCTCAAATCGATAGGGGACGCAGCATTCTCGAATCTCAATTACGAACGAATCCAACGGCTACAGCGTTCTAATATTACAGTGAATACGTCAATAGCCACCTTGGGTTCTTATTTCAAACGGGATTTAGTAGATAACTTGCCAGATTGAAAAACTTTCCTCTTGTAATATACCCTCATATTATTTCAGTCGGTAAAAGTTCCATATCAGGTAGTCCCGCGGAAGACATTCGTGTGAGAGACAGACCTACTTGACGGGACCCTTATTCCTGCGATATAACTGTTGATATGTCAATGTAATGTCCGTTTGGGTTTGAATATTTTCTGTCAGTACCAGAAATGTTGACGAACATGATTAATGCTCACCTAATAAAAGTTGATTACGTAACGCAGAGTAATATCGGTTCGACAATTCGCGATTCTCGCTTCGGAGTTACACAGCCCATGCTCTAAGTTCAAGTGATTGCGACTCAGACCCTTTAGTAGAATGAAGCATCGACCAATTTATTAAACAGGAATAACTCAGCTCGGAGTCTTAGCATGAATCATGTTCACAATGAGTATACGCAAATAATCATCCGAAGTTAGGATGAACATAAAATGTACGTACGTTCAAAAACACCTGTTTCGAGTCTTTTGCTGGCGTGTCGTATGTATTGGTGCGCTACCTCACTAACATCCATACCACGAAGGCTATAGTTTTCACTGAAGCCCAGGGTCTATGAAACGCTGCCCACGTCTGCAACGGTGCTTTGCGCTTTCACGCTTGTGGCTCTTCTAGTCCAACTTCATATGGATCGCGTAACTCACGGTGTGTACTTCGGGAGGATCTCGTCGTTTCACATCATCTGGAACTTGCTACAAGACTTAGAAAGAAATTAAATGCATACAGATTAAGTTGTGAAGTAATTTATCTTTAAAGATGTTAGGCTCGAAGCTATTATTTCTACAGGAGAAGCGTAAATAAATTAGTCGTTTAAATTATTGAGTTGCTACTTTCTCTACCGTCTTCATTTCTCTTCATGTTTTCCTCTGCTTAGAAAACAGGAAACAGCGTCTTTTCATATCATGGTCGTATGCTGTAATAAATGAGACTACTACAAAATAATCGTTAAAGCTAAACCTTAAAATTATTCATGAGAATAACCAGTTAAAATGTATTAATAGAATAAAAAACTAATTAAGTCGATATGTATCTCTTACATCATCCAAAACTTTAGCGTACTTATATTTCACAGTTCTAGCACAAAATTATTTCCGCTTCCTGTTAATTTCTTTTTAATACGGGGGATTCTCTTATACACAAGGTGAGATAACTACGGTATTATTGTGATGATGTATACTGTGTAAATATCTACGTGGTGCACAAGAGAGTAATTTCTTCCCATTTTATCGATGATGGAGGTTGAGCAATCCGCCTGGTCTTGCATTTCGCGATACGTTATGATAATAGTTTTATTTTTACTATTTTAAGTTGGCACATCCCCTATAATATTGGAATATACGCAGTTATTCTAATTTCTTGAATTTTATGAGGTAGCTTCATTTTTACTATTTTTAGTTTGTACATCCTCTAGAATAATCTAATAATCTTAATTAATCCATTGTCTTGGAATTCATGAGGTACTCAAGAGATATCAGCGTTCAGTGCATTACCATTCGCGAGAAATTCTCCAATAAGCATATAAAATCTATGTGTTTCCGTACTAGATTTCTGTGTGTATCATTGATATCGCAATAAAATTTTTTCAGAAACAAATACTATTAATTTATTCTCTTAAAATCAGCACAAACATTTTTATGCAGTCGCTAAGGTACCTGTAGTTTTCAATTATTCTACCAAAGGTGGGAATCTTACGACTCAGTTTTTCAAGAACTGAACGTGTAATCATGTATTTTGCCACAATTATTTGATCCACTTTACTGAAATCGGATATAGTTGATTAATGCTATAGTTAATGAGTGTAATACTTTTACTTTTAATGAAGTACAGCTGAAATAGATTCCAAGTATTTGTATAAAAATAAAAGACTGACTAATTCTGGATCTGATATAGTTATTCAAAAACAGATAATCAGAGGTAATTGGAGGCTCCCTCTAGGACGGGGTTACCCGAACATCTGTGTTCTGTGGGATGCGACTAAGAACTAAAAAATAAAATAAAATAACAAAAAATATGATTTTAAACTGAACAAAATATGTTATTAAACTTTAAAAAAGTATTCCTTCAACGCTCATGTATTCTACCCAATGTTCCGTCAATGGAATGTTCCCGTGTTCTATGAGAATAACCTTCATTCTTCATGCTATTAAGGCATCTTATTGAATATTGTTTATATATCTTACATGACTCTGGTTTATTCTTTTTGTGTTTCTGAGGTACGTATGCGAAAGCTTTGACTTATACTATTTCTTCCGTAAGTAAAAATAATTTTAACAAAGAAATTTTAGGAACAAGTATGGTTCCTGCTATTGACCTGCGTATTAGGCCCTTCACTTCACCATCTGAGTTACAATATTATGCTGGTAGAGAAATAGTCGCTTCATGTAGACACTACCGGACAGAATGCTGGAATTAGAAATGGTTTTCCTCATGACAGAACTAAGTTGTTTATTAATGATAGTGTACAGTTTCTCCGAGACTTTAATGTGTACCTTTACTTTAAGATACGAGAGGAGCCATCCATCGTTACTTCTGAAGACACCAAGCTGATACACTTAAAAAATTTTAATGTTAAAAAGGAAATAAGGAAAATGCGAATTTATTTTCAACTTCGTCATTGTCTTTATCACGTCTTTGTCACGAGCCGTCTTTATCACGTCAAGGGAAACATCGCAGTACTTAAAAATGTTCGTAAACCAAAGGTACCAAACTGCTGAGGTCATCGGTCCCTAGACTTACAGACATCTTTAACTTATACTAATGATAACACATACACACACATTCCCAAGGGAGGACTCCAACCTCCGATGCGAGCGGCCGCGCGATCCATAACGGAGCGCCACAGACCGCACGTTCATTCCCGTGTGGCTCCAGTACTCTACCATTTAGTACGCCACTATAGAATTTAGAAAAGTAAAATACGTTCATTAATTGTCCGATCTAGCCGTTTCATTTTCAACACCGTTGCAGAACAACACAATTAAAAATTTTTACCTTTCGTTTATGAACTACTTAGCGTCTTCCCACCTTGAGTGTGGCAACGATAGACCACAAACAAGCGCTGCTTTGCAACAATCAGACGCCTTGGTTGCACTGTCCTCGTCCATCATCCATGCAGTGCGTTTCTAGGACGTAAAGAACGTCGAGGTGGCGTTGTGGCCGTGTCAACAAACATTCTACAGTACCTACGGTATCAACAAGCTGGCCTGTAATTGGCAAAAATGAATTACATCGATCGGTGCAGGGGATTTGAAATAAATTCAATGGCAAAATTAAAAATTGGTGCTAGACCGGGAGTAGATCCGGCACTTGTCACTTTGGGCCAGCGGTCGCCGTAACCAGTTTCTATTTTCTCAGTAATCAGCTCTTTTTATATCAGCCAGTTCTTACGCTCACCAGTTTATGCCTTCGTCGGTCCGTTTTAGTGTCTTTTGTCACACGTACAAGGTATATTTCCATAAAAAAAAAAGATGTATCAGTAGCTTAATTTATGTTATTTAAACATGTACCGTTTCGTGAAAACTGAGGAAAATCTTCTTCAACGAAAATCATTCAAACTGAAAGTTCTTCTTAAACTTGGATATATTCTTGATGGATAATAAATTAAAAAAAAAAAAAAAAAAAAAAAAAAAAAAAAAATGTGTGTGCGTGTATGTAGGCATCTTTGCTCTCAAATCGAAGAAAATGTTCTTAGACGACATATAGGGATTCTTACGAAACATAATACCTGCGAAAACGGTACGAGATGTGAGCGCTGTCACTGCTCGAAGTGTTAGGCAGACCGTCGCTTGATGCACCTATGCCTCGTCTTCTCGTGAGCGGCTAGACTACCCATAACACTCGCATCTTGTTCCGTGTTGCCGATCTGTCTCCTTGGTCAAAGTCGCAGCACAGTAACACCCAAAAGCCCACTTCATATTTCCAGATTTTTACCATTTTATTGCATTGTCATTTATTGTCATAGGAACATGCGGAAAACGAATTTAAGTTTGTAGCTCAGTGTGTGACAATTTGCACGAAATGTTTTTCTTCATTTATGACTCACCCTGTATATATATTTTCATTTATGGTTATGGAAAACAGTTTATTGTTTTAATGATATGATATGTTTTATTAATATGACGACAGTCATGCACTTTAAACACTTTTACCCTCTGAAGATGTTTCGTCAAGAGCGGAAACTATTAATCACATAATACAATTGGCTGTCTTAACTCTGAGAATGTATCCTTTTTTCTTTATATTGAACGACAGATCACGGCTTACAACAGTTGACAATGTCAACAATCATTGTTAAGTAAATCTGTTTAACACAGGCAAGTTCAAGCCCAAGCCGAGCTTTGTCAGAACAAGTAGCGAGGAAACCGTGTGAAGTCCTTTGAGACTCATATAGCCAAGAACTAGTTCCTCGTTAAGAAGAAATTCCAGTTTACACTGATTAGAAGAAACGCCAACGGTTAAGAAGAAATTCCAGTTCACACTGATTAGTAGAAACGCCAACGGTTACCAGGACAGAGGGAGACTGGACAGACGATCAACGGCCAGAGCTGAACTGGATCGGCGCGAGACGTCCGTTTGTAACGGCGCGTCCCGGACGTCGTTGTGTCCGGCTACGGGACGTTTTTGTGTGCCGGCCCGGCCCGGTCAGAGCGCCACACCTGCGCGGCCGAGACGTGCCGTGCCGTCCCGCTAAGGAAGACAGGTAGCGGCGATTTGCATCATAATCGGCGGCGGCGGTCGATCGCCGAGGTAGAGGTTCCCGCCCCTCCCCTCTCCCCCCCTCGGCGATCGGCCGCCGCCGGCGACAGGTGCAGTGTGGGCCGCGGCAGGCGCCGCCACCTCGCGAAACCGGTAGCGGCGCCAAGGAGGCCCGCGGCATTCCTGGCCGAGGAACCGGTCCTGCCAGGAAGACGCCTAGCGCAGGTGGAGGCGCCTGCCCAGGAGCCGGTTACTGGACCGCCGACCAGGGGGGGGCGCAAGTAGGCCAACCGAAGGCTGCCGAACGTTCAGATAACTGTTCTAATGTTTGTTAACCTATCGGACCATACTGCTATGTTCAGCACTCCCTAGACTTACAAACTAACGTAACACTAACGACAACACATAATACCGTGCCAGACAGAGGACTCGAACCTCCGACGGGAACGGCCGCCAAACCATAGCACAATGCCTTAAGCCCGTTTTGCCGGCCGCGGTGGCCGAGGTGACTGAGGCGCTCCAGTCACGGGCAGCACGGCCACTACGGTCGGGGTTCGAATCCCCCCTCGGGCATGGATAATTGTGCCGTCCTAGTTTGTAAGTAGTTCATAAGTAGTTTGTAAGTTTAGGGACTGATGACCCCGTAGTTAAGTCCCACAAGCTTAACAAACATTTTAAGCCCGTTTTAAACGATCAACGAACTTGTAATACATTGGTAACAAGTTGCGTTAATGGCCACCGTCAGTCGTCTGAACGACTGCACTAGTATGATCGCGCTAGTATCGAAGCGCGATAATTATAGCGATAAAGAAATAGGACCCGTTCTAAATTCGGTACTAGTGGGTTCACTGCGCATGCGCGAGCTAGTAGCTGTCAGCTGCAGTCACCGCTCCAGTTGGTCCGCCATTTTCCTTCGTATTTACGTTTATTTTGCGTTGTGTCGAAGTTTATAATCACAATGTATTAAAAAAGGTAAAGCAGTCAACAATCCGAAGATTGGTTTGGACACCACAGTGCTTTACTAGGCATGGTCCTGTTTGGAGGTTGTATGCCGTTGCCTTCCTCCGATCTTCGAACTGACTTACCCAGCCAGTTATAGTGGGACCTACAGTTTAACGTGGGCTCCGAACCACGGTGCTACTCGGTATTTATCACACGAGCAATACTACCAGAGGGGAAAGAAGTGGAAAGTAACAGATAAAAATCCTAGGACTTGGCGGGGATCGAACCCGCGACCTTTCGATTTGTAGTCTGGCACTGTTCCACTGTGCAACCGAGATGGACCAGAATGTACTACAAAATGTATTTCTAATGACGGCATTCACACTGTCCGTCACCAGACCGTCACCTAACGTCAACGTCATGTTAAGCATTCTCGAGAAGATTGTTTTGATGGTACGGTCGTCTGCTGACATCGGAAGTTAACCTATTTTCGTCAGGCGATTTTCATATTGTAGTCGACAATTACACGGTTTGCACGCAAAATTCTCTTATTAATCTTTAGTTTATTATTATACTTTGGTTTAGCGGTAAATTGCAAATGTTTAATGAAGACTTAAATATTTATGTCAATTATTGTCCACCGAAAAGCGAGGTCGTAGGCCTACATCTGAAACCGAAAAATGGTTTATGTTTTGCAATATCGTAACAGAAAAGACTGAAGCCAATTGTTTATTTGAATAAGATTGTACTTTGATGATGCAATTTTCATTAAATAGCATTTTAAATGAAAAAGTCAGTCCAAATGAAAGACAAGAATTCAGTTGTGCATGACGTTATTAACAATGTCAGTGCTGCCGCGGTGGCCGAGGGGACTGAGGCGCTCCAGTCACGGTCTGCACGGCCACTACGGTCGGGGATTCGAATCCCCCCCCTCGGGCATGGATATTTGTGCCGTCCTTAGTGTTAGCTACTTCATGAGTAATTTGTAAATTTAGGGACTGATGAACCCGTAGTTAAGTCCCATAAGCTTAGCAAATATTTGAACATTTGAACAATGTCAGTGGGCAAATCGTAGTAGATAAAGTAAAGAAGGTCTATTTACGCTCTTATAAATATAGCTTGATGTGTTCATAAGTTTATTTTTTTCGCTTGAAAATAGATGTGAATATTTTGAAATGTTGTTTCACTTCCCAGAACTTTACCACACTAAGTTGACCAAAAACATAGACTGCAAGATTTTCTTTGGCCGCCAATAACATTTAGCGTTGTTTCCTCAATTCCAGTATTAAACTATGACTTTCTACATAACATATCACCTATTATAACCTCACTTTCAACATCGGGTATTACTGATCGATTACGTTTATCGTCTAAACATGCTGCCACAAGATCTTGCTTGAGTTTGTAGTTCAGGGCTAGTACGCTAGGAGCGCGTTTCTATCTTGTTCACCTTCGTTCATCGTTTAAAAAGGGCTTTAGACCAGGGGTAGGCAGCCACAAAGCCTTGGCGATCTACTTTTGCATATCACTGTATCAAAGTGATCTACTTCTTTACAATACCTGGTAATTCCTCCAGAATGAAACTTTCACTCTGTAGCGGAGTGTGCGCTGGTATGAAACTTCCTGGTAGATTAAAATTGTGTGCCGTCACCGGAACTTGAACCTGGGACCTGAAGTTTGAAAATTAGGAGGCGAGGTACTGGCAGAAGTACAGTTGTGAGGCGGCATCGTGAGTCGTGTCGGGATAGCACAGTCGGTAGTGCGCTTGCCCGCGAAAGGCAAAGGTCCCAGGTTCGAGTCCCGGTCCCGGCACACAATTTTAATCTGCCAGGAAGTTTCGTGGTAATTCCTACTTTTTAATGCTGTAAAACAACTATATTTAATTATATTTAACCAAACACAGTGCACACCAAATCAATAAACAGAGAACAACAAATGACACATAATGACATGTTGTTGTTGTGGTCTTCAGTCCGGAGACTAGTTTCATGCATCTCTCCACAATACCCTATTCTAAGCAAGCCTCTTCGTCTCCTCATAAGAACGGCAACCTACATCCATTTGAATTTGCTTACTATATTCATCTCTTTGTCTCCCTCTGCGATTTTTACCCCACACACTTCCCTCCAACGCTAATTTCACAATTCCTTGATGTCTAAGAATGTGTCCTACTAATCGATCCCTTCTTTTAATCAAGGTATGACAGAAATTTCTTTTCTCCCCAAGTCTGTTCAGTACCTCCTCATTAGTTACGCGATTCACCCATCTAATCTTCAGCATTCTTCTGTAACACCACATTACAAAAGCCTCTATCCTCTTCCTGTCCACAGTGTTTATCGTCCATGTTTCACTCCCATACAAAGCAACACTACACACAAATACCTTAAGAAAGGACTTCCTTATGCTTAAATCAATATTCGATGTTAACAAATTTCTCTTTTTCAAGAAGGCTTTTCTTCCCATTGCCATTCTGCACTTTATATCCTCTGTACTGCGACCGTCATTTGTTAATTTACTGCCCAAGTAACAAAACTCATCTACCTCCTAATGTAATTCCTTCAGCATCGCCTGATTTTCTCAACAAGAAAAACACAAAAACGATAGGAAACATATAAAAAAGACAAGGACTCAATATAGGTTACAGAACAAACAACACAATAAAAAACAAAATTACCGAAAAACCAGGCAATATTGGCATATATAACAATCTGGCATCTACCAGTTAACATGCAACTGCTGCCAGGCTGTATATGTGGGACAAACATGGAGGAACTTCAGGACCAGATACACTGAGCATTTAAGAGCACTGAAAAGTAATAGTTCCCACTCAACCTTTGCAGACCAACTATATCAGAAAATCCCCACGCTACAAAACATAGAGAAAGACCTAAAAGTTCTTAAGACCAGCAATACCTGATACCATAGATTGACAATAGAAGAGAACTATCACATACAAAACGGAATAGCACAAGCAAAAACTGTACTCAATGAATATACTTCATTCTGCAACAAAACACCATTTACCACAATAGAGGAGATGTACAATTACTCTTCATACTAGTATCCTAATCACTCATTCCTATCCCCCACTCTCTCTCTCTGTCAGACACACACACAACATGTCCACATAAATCCTCCATTAACACACACCACAACCACCTAAGAAACATAAGAAAGACCTAACTACCAACAAACACCTAATATTTTCGCTACATACACACACAGAAAAACACAACACACACAAAAAACACACACACACAGGCAGATGTATATGCATATACGAAATGTAAAAAAGAAAAAAACGCAACTACAATACTGGTTCACCCCAACATTCCCCATCAACAGATGAATATAACAGCACACTAACAGTAAACACTCGTATTTCGCGCGCAACTCTTCAGAACAAAAAACCCAGAGAACAAATGAACAGCTTTCAGCTGTATTCAACGCCGAATATTACCATTGGCGTAATGCATACCACGAACAAAACATGTAAAACAAATGATATCCACATTACAAAATTAACAGAAAGAATCAAATTCTAAAGAGAAGGAAAAGAATCTTAAGTACTAAACCGAAATGACGCGTTTTTCTCGAACCGAAAATTAGAAAGTAAGAACTTTAAACTGTTTGTTTCGTTTGCAGATGAAAAGTTTGTAAATATTATTACCAAAACAACAAACAAAGAGGCAACTTAATGAGTTTTACGTAGGCTAATGTAAAAGATATGTAAAAAAATGTGATACTCGTATATCTAGGTCTAATTTCACTAAACTGAAATAGTTATATCGTCTGATAACCTAAGCAAAATTAAAAACGAATGAACCTACAAAAAACATTTTGGAAGTACCTGAAAAGACTATTGTACAGTAGCTATAATTTTTCAGAACAAAAATAAACCACCCCACTGATGATCGCACAAAATGTGCTGAAACATGTTTAGGAAAAATAATTAAAATCAGGTCTTGCATACGGCGGAAAATCCTCACAATTTAAGAAAACTTTTATATTATCACTGTTTGATCAAAACATAAAAATTTTATTTCATAATATTTTGCAAATCTCTCTTTCAAGCATTAATCCCGACTTGCAGGGTCTGCTACTTTGCTGCGTCTCCTCCATTTCTTTCGGTCGTTGACATCTTCTTACCTTAAACCAACAGCGTCCATGTCTGCCCTGATGTTGTCTGTCCATCTCTTTGCCGGTCTCCCTCGTGGTCTTGTTCCTCTTGGGTTGATGGTGGAGTGCTGTCTTCGCAACCGAGATGTCCTGCTTTCTGATGACGTGGCAGTACCAGCGGAGAAGGGCTTCCGTAAGTTTGTCTGCGATGGGCGCCACACAAAACTTTTGCCGGACTTCTGTATTTTTTACATGATCACATCGGATCAGCCCCATGGACCAACGAAGCATCTTCATTTCCATCGTATGTAGCATTTGCTCCTATTGTTTTGTTATATGGCAACACTGAGTCCCATAGACTGCTGCTGGACGTACCATGGTTTAGTAAACTTTTGCAAATATTATCCTATATTTAATGTGACCCTTGAGCACATTTTCTCTAAATCACGTCCTTAATATTTGGTGTATACACTTATTCGAATACAGGAGTCCAGGTTTTACATTTTATAAAATTGACATTTGAAAGTAATGATTTTCACAGGTAAGTAGAAAGAAACAAGACTTTTTTTCTAAGTGCATCATTATTGATTCAGTATATTTATCTTAAGGAATTAGAGACCAGAAGTTTTGGGATCTGCAACATTTTTGAGAACCAAATAATTTTTAATGGTAATATTTCAAGTTTTTAGTAGAAGATAAAGTTAGAATATGTTACAAAGTATCAAGTTCTAAAACCATAAAAATGCGTAAGTTCGTAGTTCACCGTAACAGTACTAAAGAAAATAATCTAAACTTCTTTAACGGAAGAAAGCGCAATGCTTTCTCTAGGCAAGTACCAAACCAGTATTACAGATTGAACAAAGACGAAGTAAATAGTGTAGCAATGAGTGGCGCACAGATAGCGGCTGACTGAACTATTTGGAGAAACACAGTTTTAGCGTTTCAAAGTAGATGTTGCTACCAGTTTTACACGATTGTTAATATATAAAACAAGTCTGTATCGAACGTACGCGAATTTTCACTGGCAACAAAAACAATTGTTAATATTAGTCAACAATTTTTCTGCTGCACTCTCACGACTCACGCGATCTACCACAAAAGCACTCGCGATCTACCGGTAGATCTCGGTCAACGTGTTGCCGACCCCTGCGTTAGACCCTGTGCTTGGACTAGGCGGCTACTCCCGCCATCGCATTGGCGTTCGGCCTTTCCTTCTTCATGTGATCATTTTCCCACGTTACGTGGGATCGGCATTACTTTGTCGGATTCTTCGCTTCCATAAATATTTATCGAGTGTTTCTTCTCTCTATGGGTCTGCGTCTGGTGTTTACTGTTCACTCGCAGCGAGGAAGTAGTCGCACCACGTTTCAAATGGCACGGCCTCCCGCGACGGAGGTTCGAATCCGCCCTCGGCCATGGATGTGTGTGTGTAGTCCTTAGGTTAGTTTAACTTAGTTTAAGTAGTTTGTAAGACCAGGGATTGATGACCCACGTAGTTTGGTCCCATACGATTAAAAAAAAAAAAAAAAAAAAAAAAAAATATATATATATATATATATATATATATATATATATATATATATATATATATATGACCTCCAAAATAGCGGCTAATATGGAAAAATTGATTAGAGATTACTGAACCGCTTTTAATGATTTTTATTATCGAAGTATCTTTCGGTATAATACAAAAATCGTCCTGAAGAATTTATTGCTGCTAAAATTAGTCTTAATTTAATCGAAAAAGAATCTATTAAAACTTCAAAAAGAATGCTAATTAAAAGACACGTATATATATATATATATATATATATATATATATATATATATATATATATATATATATACGAGGGGTCAACAACCCTTATATTGCCGCGCTGTTTCATACTGCCCATGAAATACCCTGCAATTGATATTTTTGAATTGCTTCATCTGTATAATATATCGGTATATAAAGTTCCTGAATCCGAACCTCAAATCAGATTATCAAAATTTAATTTACCCTATAAATTCAAAAGTACATTTTACCATTTTACACTATTTTGAAATTCACCTGTCCAGATACTGTCTACTTTTGTGTCCCGACTTCGTCGCCGCTTTTGCGTCCCAGCCTCGTCGTAGGTGTCGGTGGCCGAGTGGAATGAGACCGACACGCTGGTGCAGGTACGGAGGGGAGCAGCCAGAAACTATAAACACTCGAGAAAATTAGAAAGTGATATATTGCACAGAATGTAACAATACTTAACTTTTACATAGTACTGCAGAATGTTGATACATAGTTGTTAGAGGCCTGCCTAGTGCCTGTACAATAGCAAAGTCTCCACTGGTGCCTATCTGATTACGAAGGTCCTAACTCGTTGCTATCTCAGTCCGAAGTGGCCGGTGTCCTTCAGTGGTGGCCACGAGCGGCGTTGTACCAGAGGGCGCTCGTGGCTGTCGTCGGAAGAACGCCGCGCCGTGCATGCATGGCGGCGCGCGGCGAAAGTAGGTGGCGCGCACTTTGTACTTGTGCGACATCACACCCCTCCCCCCCAAACCGCCGCGCCGTCGTGGCGTAGGGCTGAGGGCCACGGCGACGGCACTGGGAGGAGGGCCTGAGCGGGGGCGTTACTGGTGGGACGGGCGTCGTAGCTGAGGCCGGGATCGAGACGCCGTCCGCGCCCCGGCATCCGCCTTGCGATCCTCCAGGGAACCCGCCGAAACCTGGGGAAGGGCGCCCGCCCCCGCCCAGAGGGAGCAGGTCATCTTCTTCTGAGGTGCGTGGCCCAAGCTGGGGGGGCCCGCACGGTCCCGGAGTCCCTCTCGGTGACGCTGTCATCTGCGGCGGCGACAGCGGCGGCGACGACTGCGTCGGATGTACGTCGACGTCCATAGGGATCTCGTAGTCCGGGGACGAACGATGTGGTTGTGCTCCCTGGCGCAGAACTGGGTCTGGAATCAAGAAACCGGAGACAGGATCGCGCGGTCTGTGCAGGCGCAATTGGTTTGCGTGGCGCCGCAGCTCCGACCCTGTGGAAGAACGTACAATAAACATATTGCGACCAAGCACGCGCTGAATGGTGCCCGGCAACCATGTCTTCTTGTTTCCAGCAAACACCCTGTACAGCACCGGCGTGGAAACCTGAAAACGCGTAGCGCCATACGAACCGACTCGGTGCGTGGGAGGCTGCAGCAGGTGAAGGAGAGTGCGGTGACGGCGGCCGTGTAGCAGCTCGGCAGGAGACGGGCCGTCACGTGGCATGCACCGATACGTAGACAGGAAAATTTGAAGAGCTTGCTGCCTGGAGTGCTGACCTTTCATCTTCTCCATGTGAGACTTGAATGTTCTAACGAAACGTTCTGCTTCACCATTGGACTGAGGGTGAAAAGGTGCGGTGGTGATATGCTGAATGCCATTCACACGACAAAACTGTTGAAATTCCGCACTAACAAACTGAGGTCCATTGTCACTGACGATAGTTTCAGGCAAGCCTTCGATGCAAAACACTGATGTTAAGGCACTAATTGTACTAGAAGCTGTCGTTGAGTTCATGGCAATCACAAAAGGAAACTTGCTGAAAGCGTCGACAACAATTAACCATCGCGTATTCCAGAAAGGTCCGGCAAAGTCAATGTGTAAACGTTGCCATGGTCCCTTGGGGCGTGGCCAGTCTGAGAAACGTTGCGGAGGAGCCGCCTGATGCTCCGCACAAACTGTACACTGTGACGTCATATTCTCTATCTGTGAGTCCATACCAACCCAAGTACAATGACGTCTGGCCAATTGCTTTGTCCTAACAATACCCCAATGTCCTTGATGCAGGAGGCGTAACACTTCTCGTTGCAGGGAACGAGGAACAATCACTCTTGCTTGGTCGTTGTCGGTATGCAACAACAGTACACCCTGACTTAAAGATAATGCATGACGTTGTGCAAAATAACGTCGAACCAGAGGCCGATCAATGTCTTTGGCTCTGGCAGGCCAACCAAAGCGAACAAAACGTGCTACCACACTTAAGTCTGCATCCGCAGCTGTTTCCTGTGCAACCCGACGAGAGTTTAAAGGAAAGTCTGCGACAGCGGAAGCATCTCTGGAGTCTATCTGACAACATGCCATTTCTGAAGAATCAAATGACACATCCTGGCCAACCGGAAGTCGGGAAAGTGTGTCCGCGTTGGCGTGTTTAGTGGTAGGTCGGTACAAAATCTCATACTGATAATTAGACAGTATTAAGGACCATCTCTGAAGCTTTTGTGCCGTACGTGGCGGAATCGGCTTTGTGGGTGAGAACAACGACGTGAGAGGCTTGTGGTCTGTCAACAAATAGAATTTTCTGCCATACAGATAATGATGAAACTTTGTGACGCCGTAAATGATTGATAAGGCCTCCTTTTCTATCTGACTGTAATTCTGTTGCGTCGGCGTCAGTAGCTTGGATGCAAAGGCAATAGGACGATCATGACATCCAATACGATGTGACAGAACTGCGCCGACACCGTACGATGAGGCGTCAACTGCTAACACTACAGGCTTCTGTGGGTCAAAGGGAATCAAACATGCATCACTGAGTAGTGCAGACTTTAAGTTGTCAAAGGCAACCTGACAATCTTTAGACCATACAAAAGGAACATTCTTCCTACGTAAGCGATGCAGTGGAGCTGCAATCTGAGAGGCATTGGGAATAAACCTGAAATAATAGTTCAGCTTTCCCATCACTGCTTGCAATTCATGCACATTCTTAGGAGGAGGCAAGTCTTTGATTGCTCGAAGATGTGACTGTAAGGGATGAATTCCTTGGGCATTAATCACATGGCCTAGGTACTCTATTTCAGTTTGAAAAAACGAACACTTTGCTTTATTGCAACGTAGACCTGCTGCAGTCAAAACTTTGAAAAGGCACTCCAGGTTTGCTAAATGTTCTTCAACTGTACGTCCGGATACCACAATATCATCTAAATAGTTTGAGCAACACGGTACAGAAACTGTCAGCTGTTCCAAAAAGCGCTGAAAAATAGCGGGAGCGGAAGAACTGCCAAAGGGTAGGCGTTGAAATTGAAAAAGGCCCATGTGGGTATTAATGACGAAAAACTTTTTTGACTCGTCATCAAGTGGAATCTGTAAGTATGCCTCTGCTAAATCAATCTTGGAAAAGAAGCGAGACTGTCCTAATTTGTCCATCAGTTCCTCAGGTCTGGGCAGGGGATAAGTGTCTACAATTGTTTGACTGTTCACTGTTGATTTGAAGTCCGCACAGAGACGAAGTTTTCCTGACGGCTTGGGTATAATTACTATAGGCGAGGCCCACTGACTCGCAGAAACAGGAGAAATCACCCCACTATCTTGCCAACGTTTAAGTTCTTCGGCAACTGTATCACGCAAGGCGATAGGCACTGGTCTAGCTTTACGAAATTTTGGAACTGCAGATTCTTTTAAAGTTACATGTGCCACAAAGTCTTTTGCACAACCTAGTTCCGGCGAAAACAAGTCACTGTATTTTTCACACAATGCATTTATTTTGTCCTGAGGCACTACTGACGAAATTTGAAGCACATCTCTTTGAATCGATAAGCCAAACAAGTCGAATGCATCTAGTCCAAAAATGTTCTGCGTAGATTTGGCCTGAAGAACAACAAAAGCAACTGTTTTCGTAACACCTTGAAAAGAGGCAGGCAGGCTACACGTTCCTAGCACGGGAATATTTTCACCTGTATAAGCTGTTAACACTTGCTGTGACGGCGACAATTTTGGCGAACCCAGAAGTTCATAAGTATCTTTATTAATTAATGTAACAGCGGAACCAGTATCAAGCTGAAATTGCACAGTCTTATTTTCTATAGAGAGAGTAACAAACAGCTTGTGCTTCTGGCGCACGACCGGTGCGCGAATGTGGGCAACGTCTAATACATATTGTTTTCTGCGCTTGCGCGGGTTGCGTGCGGTAGGAAGCGGCGCATACTCGGCACACAGGGGAGTAACCACACTGTCACTAGATGACACTACCGCCGGATCGGCGTCCGCGCAATGCGAGGCTACTGCACTAAAATTACTTTGAGTAGCTACACCAATTCTACTGTCACTAGCTACACAGTACTGGGCACTATTACAGTTAGTAGTTGCAGAAGGCACTATTTTCACTACAGGAATGCACTGTTCATAGTCATTTTGCTTGTCCCGAACCCTTTTCCGTTGCACTGTTTTACGCGCTCGTCGGCGCTTGCTACGTGGTGCACTATATAGTTTTGCAATAGGTGCAGAAGAACTTTCTTGTAATTGAGAACCAACTAAAACACTGTTCAATTCCACAGCCCGTATAACATTTACAGAATGAACTGTTCTCGCACTCTGCGAAGCACTGTTTCTAACAGTACCGTTCTTTGAGTTTTTAATTTGCATACACACAGACTGCACATGTCCCGATTTGCCACATTGATAACAGGTTGCGTTGCGACTAGGGCAATGAGCACGTTTGTGGCGAGATACACACTGGGGGCAAGACTTACGAACATTTTTCTGAAATGAGCGTTGGCGCCCGTTATGCAATTTACTGTTTCTAACACGACGGGGCGACCTTTGCGTCGCACTTTTACACTGGCTACTGTTCACTGTCTGTTCAGCACGGCCTGTAGAATTTAAAGAATCACAAGTGCTATACTGAGAACTACGGCTAGGAAAGCGTCCGTTACGGCGCACTGAATTTACACTATGGCTTTGCATTTCTACATCAGCTAAGTCAAAAGTATCATGCGCTTCTATAAGCTGCAGTACACTGTCTAAGGAGGGGTCAGACTGTTTCAGAATTGCTGCTCTAATTCTGGGGTCCTGAATGTTCTGCGCAATTGCATCCCTCAACATAACGTCACTATACGAAAGTCCACAAGAGCAAGTAAATTTACATTGGCGGGTTAAGCCCTTCAATTCCGTGATCCATTCTTGGTGTGACTGCTGCGGTAATTTTTTAAGTCTGAAAAATCGGTATCGTGCAGCGGCTACAAGAACTTTTCTCTCATAATGAGCATTCAGTGCATCTACAATTTGGTCAAAGTCTACATCACGAGGAGATGCGAGAGGGAAAAGTTTTTGCAATAGTACGAAAGTCTGGGGGCCCACAATCGATAAGAAAAGGTTCTTCACTCTCTGACCTGTAATTTGATGAGCCGCGACGAGTTCTTGAAACTGCGCGAAATAGTCACTCCATTCTTCCTCACGTTCGTTGTACTGGCGGAACGTCGGAAGCGGTGCGGCGGCAGGTGTGGGCTGCTGATGTGACGACTGTTGTTGTTGGTGAGCAGCCTGTGTCGTCAACTGCGACACGGCCTGGAGAAGCTGGGTAATTTGCGCCGTCTGTAACTGAATAATTTCCATTAAGTTTGGGTTCGGGGTAGTGGCCATGCTGACCGATTAGGCGCCGCGTATACAAGTAACTTATAACAAAACACAAATGCAATATGAAAGAGGACGCCCTGCAACAAAAAAGTCCACAAACACGTAACTGAAAATGTTCCCCAAAAATCTTATAATAAGGGTGGGTGGGCGGGAGCAATTTCTGCGTGCTCCGACTGCTGCTGTCTGGCTGCTGTAAGCGGGCTGGTCCAAGGTTCGTCTATCACTCCTCGTCGCCACTTTTGTGTCCCGACTTCGTCGCCGCTTTTGCGTCCCAGCCTCGTCGTAGGTGTCGGTGGCCGAGTGGAATGAGACCGACACGCTGGTGCAGGTACGGAGGGGAGCAGCCAGAAACTATAAACACTCGAGAAAATTAGAAAGTGATATATTGCACAGAATGTAACAATACTTAACTTTTACATAGTACTGCAGAATGTTGATACATAGTTGTTAGAGGCCTGCCTAGTGCCTGTACAATAGCAAAGTCTCCACTGGTGCCTATCTGATTACGAAGGTCCTAACTCGTTGCTATCTCAGTCCGAAGTGGCCGGTGTCCTTCAGTGGTGGCCACGAGCGGCGTTGTACCAGAGGGCGCTCGTGGCTGTCGTCGGAAGAACGCCGCGCCGTGCATGCATGGCGGCGCGCGGCGAAAGTAGGTGGCGCGCACTTTGTACTTGTGCGACATCACATCTACTCTTTTCTTTTCCGAGTCTTCGTCCGCTAAGCTGGATAAGCCAAAACGAATTCAGATACGGATAAAGCTACGTTAAATATTGAGGAAACGAAAAATTTATTTACCCTCAATTCTATACTGAAGATGCAGAACGGTATAAATGTAATGCATAGTAGAAGAGGCCAAACCGTCCTTTTAAAAAATTTTACATGGAAATGTGTCGGCCACAACAACGGAGTGGCGCAGTTTGCCCTGCCCTCCGCCTGTCGACTCTACCGAACACAGCTGCACTTGCACTGCCTGGTCCCAGATCCATAATCGAACGAGCCAGACCGAGCGATGCACACTCAACCGATGTACTAGCGAGAGTAAGCTACAACGTGGTCAACTCCCTCTCTCTCTCTCTTCCAACCTTTTCCTCTTACAAGGAAAGTACATGGGCTCGAACAAACATATCTGTATGAACGTTTCGTTACAGGACCTCTACGTACACCTCAATGTGCTGCTGGGTGTCGTTTTCCTGCGAAGCTCTGCAACCATGCTCTACATAGCACTGTAGATGTAATTGTAGACGCCATACGTAATGCAAATATCTTAACTGTAACTTATTTAATAATCATCGTACATGTTCTCTAGCGAATTCTCATCAAAAGCCGTAATGATAGTTGCAACTTTAACCTTCTTCCCGAAAGACTGTTGGTATTCACAGCGACTGCTTCCATCGCCTCTTCCCGCACTTACCGTAGCACTACCGTTTGCAATGAGTTGTTCGTCATTATCATCCCTATTATCATCATTATGAGTTTGTAACAACAGTATCTAATTTATGCTCATATTTCTATACCATAACAGATACGAGAAAGCATGCAAATGATTCAGCTTCTACACTAATACCATCTTCACGAAGAAGGGTTCTTCGTAACTAATCGCAATATATTAGCAGGATTCATTAGCAATCGCCGCCCCATCTGACGCTTCACCACACAAATAACGTCACAAAACGCAACTTCGGGGGCACACTGCACCGTCCCTACTGGCGAACCGACAGGTCAAGTGCAATGCGGCGTGGCACACGCAGAGGCCTCTAACGGACGACTGCAGAGTTTTGCAGATGCGGGAGTATCACTAGTGCAGTAAGAGATCTTTACATTATCTCTCACACAATTTTGGTGTATTTGTGTTTGTTCGAGCCCAAGTACTTTCCTTGTTAGGTCCCCTGGTACCTTGTCTTTCAAAATAAATATTCAAATGTTTGTAAATGTATGGGACTTATCTACACTACTGGCCATTCAATGAATACAAAAGTACAAAAGTGGACATCTCCACGAATACTAGTTTTGATCCCCAAAAAAGGATAGTACTTCATGGTTTTCTTAGGAACCAATCGATGTATTGCATTTGTCTGTGCTGCAGGACGTATGTAATTACATTTTCACCTTTTAGATACTGAAAGCCGATTCTTCTTACAGGTATGCACGTTATCACTATGCCAAGGGCTATGCAAAACGCAGTATCTATTTATCTGTGATCAGTAGAACCAGAGATCTCCCTCATGAAGAACTGTATTTTGGCACGCGGCGTTATGGGACATATTGATACCGTGAAACCAGGAGTACCAGAGATTAGGACATAACATTTCCTGATATCAAAATATTTGTAACCTTTGCAGAGCACGGATTCTTTATAAGAAAGTCAAGATATTCTGTCATGGGTGTGTTGAACTGGTCAATCGAAAATTTGTCTGGAGAAAAAAGAACCTAATATGGGTTTGGCCGATTAGGTTATGAACCACGAACTTCGATTGCGAGTACGATGTTTTTGGGTTGCTATGTGTTGCTCAATTACACTTTCTTGCCTGCAGAAACTTTATACAGTTTCCTAAGCGGTGCATGTAGTAACCACCCCTTAGTCAGAGACGTCCGCTGCCGAATCACTAGAGGCAAATTAAATGATTTCAGCAATAAACTATCCTGTTATCTACAAACATAAACTCCATCTTACAGTTACAAAAAACAGATTTAAATTATGCCTGATGATATTTTGAACTCTGAGGGGGCCATTCTTTGGTTGTGAGACGTGAATATAATGGAATGTCGATTTACTAACGAAGAAAAAGCAACGATTCCAAGTATTCAAACATTTCGATTATTATAGAGAATTTTATCTATTAATTAATTTATTTTTTATTTTTATTTATTTTTGGAAGCGCCTTTCGCCGAACGAGCTGAAGGGATACGAATTATAATATCCAAACATGCATCCCGTGCTGCTCAAATTCTCAAATTATGGCACACTACGATTGTAGTGCCCCCTGCCCATAACTTGATCGCAGCTTTAACAGTATTTCTGCTAGTAATCGAGCGTAGTTGTAAATCCGCACAGAAACTGCCAGTTGGAGGCAAAAAATAGACACCAATTGTATAAAAAGTAAGTAGTTTTTCATTTATTAGCAAGCAAAAATTTAATGTTCAATACAAAAGTTTTTTTGATATTTCAGTATTTTTTGTCTTTTCAATGTTGATCGTGAAGTTGACTGTAAGACTGATTATGACAATATTTCTACTTTACAATAACAAGAGAAATGGCGGTCAGAGAATCTGATACTTACTAATCGTTGCTTAGAGTAAGGCGTAGACTTGTATTTGTAGTAATCTTCAAGCTTCCAGTGCCCTTAAATTATAAACAGAAAGGAAGTTATCACAATTACTAAACAAATGTAATTTGAATACTAAGAGAACACCGAGCAAGGTATCGCAATGGTAACACACTCGACTCACATTCGGGAGGACAGTGGTTCAAATCCATCTCCAGCCATCCAAATTTAGGTTTTCTCTGAGTTCCCTAAATTACTCAAGGCAAATGCTGGGAGGTTCATTTCAAAGGACATGGCCGACTTCCTCTCCCATTCTTGCACAAAAATCCGAGCGCGAGCTCCGTCTCCAATGACGACGCTGTCGACGGGATATTATACCCTAAACTTCCTTCCTTCATAAACTTCCTCCCTTCCTTCCTAAGAGAATTCCTTTATTAAAAGAAAGCCTTTCCACGATTTGACTTAGACGCTAGTTACGACGATGCTTCTTCGAAGTAAATATAAATGTTCATTGACCGAAATAACATATGGTGGTTACAGCAAGCATCTGTGTGCATCGAAAATCTTTTCGTACCTTACGGTATCACAATAATAAAAAAAAAGACTCAAGGAATAAAAAAAATTAAGCACTGAATGGAGGTCCCAGCCTCTGTTAGCTGTGTATTCATCAAACAGTAGCAAGAATGGTGAGGTGCACTTGAAAATTTATTGAAAACACAAAGAAACCTCCGCCTGTGCTAACTCAGTGCAGACCGCCTTCATTTGCGAACAGTAAAAGAAAATAATGAATTTAGCATTTCCTTCAGAAGAGGTTTTTCTTTAAAACCCGTGAGAGGATTTTGAAACTTTACTCGCAGTCTCATTATGTACTTTTTACCCCGCAATTCAGTGTACAGCTGTGAATACTTCTTACAGGCTCTTGAACGCCAGATTCTGCAAAAGTATAATGGCTAAATTAAATTCGTGTCCAGTCTTTTAAAACTGGAAGCTTTCAGAGCAAATAATGTTAATTCAGCTGTTCCGCAGTATCAGTAATAAAATGTTATTTATGAACTCAAAGAAGACTAAAAGTACACTATCAAATACATTGACCCTCAAATATAATGTAAATATGACAAAAGGAAGAAACAAAGAAATTATCTTAGATAGTAACACAATGACGCATTAAGCCAAACGATTTGCAAGCGTTACATAACGGTCACTCCTTATTAATTTGTGCCCTAAGTTTCGACCCTTGTCATGCTGAGACATATGAGCTGTTGCCATGTCAAGTTACGCTACGTGTTATGCTTCGCTATAATGGTAAAAACGAGGTTACATCAACATAGCAAATAAGCTGCTACGTCATAGTAGCTCAAAGAATTAACAGGCTGTCTCGTGTTTCTGTATACTCACTGTTTGTGCAAATTAGCTGATCAGTTTTTAGTAGCTGGCCGCGGTGGCCGAGGGGACTGAGGCGCTCCAGTCACGGTCTGCACGGCCACTACGGTCGGGGGTTCGACTCCCCCCTCGGGCATGGATATTTGTGCTGTCCTTAGGATAAGCTAGTTGATAAGTACTTTGTAAGTTTAGGGACTGATGACCCCGTAGTTTAGTCCCATAAGCTATACAAACATTTAAACATTTTTTAAGTTTTGAGTATTTCTACACACACTACGTAAGTCATCACTTTAGTAACTTTTCTTTTTTGTGAAACGGAACACAAATTGACAGACAACACTAAAACAATGTTACAGTTTCAATTTCCAGTCTACAGTATTAGTTATTTTGCTGAAGTTGAGCTATGCCCACACGATTTACCACTTCTATCCATACTTGTAGAGTCGTACACAAGTTCTGAAGTTAATTAAATGCGCGAGAATAATGTTCTCCGTTTGGTGAAGAAGCCTCTCTTAAGGTTTTCATAACCTCTCGAAGAATATGCCAGTTTCCTTTGTTTTAATCTTCTTTTATACTCCATTTCTATTTCTAAGTTGCTACCTTATTGGATCTCAGTTGCTTGAATTTTTTATTTTACTTGTTGTACTGAATATCGAAATCAAGCAGAATTAAATGAGACATACATCTACTTAAAAAAAATAATAATAAGGCAGATAAAATTCACTTAACACTTTCTTTCGAAACTAATCATGTGACTGGAGATCAGATGTGCTTTATATTCAAAGGAACAGTATCGACAGCAGCTAAGAGATTTAACTAAACAACTAACAAAAGAAGGGGCTGATCCCCCCCCCTCCAGTGGCACACAAAACATGCCTCATTCAAACACATACAAAATCATCAAGACTGGCAACATTTACAGAGAGTCGAAATTCAGCACGAACTTCATTGCGAGACGCATGTAATAATTTTCACAACGAAACTCAGTCTTGCAATTTGATAGAAAATCCAAAAAAATTCTGGTCATATCTGAAGTACACCAGCCTGCTAAACACAGTCAGAACAATCTGGAAAAAAAAAACCGTACCTTCACTACGCGATAGCAGTGGTAATACTATTGAGGGCAAAGAAGACGAAGAAAATATACTCTGGATTTAGAATCAAGAACAGCTGCCATCTTGCGTAATTTAGAAGTAGATAGCCTTGGAGTAGCGAAGCTACTTAAATCAGTTAACAAGAGCAATCTTCTGGTCCAGACTGTATGCCAATTAGGTTCCTTTCAGAGTATTATGATGCAATAGCTCCCTCGGTTGCACAGTGGTAAAGTGCCAGACTACAAATGCAAAGGTCGCGGGTTCGATCCCCGCCCAGGATTTTTATCTGTCACTTTCCACTTCTTTCACCTCTGGCAGTATTGCTCATGTGAAAGATACCGAGTAGCACCGTTGTTCGGATCCCACGTTAAACTGTAGGTCCCCCTATAACTGGCTGGGTAAGTCAGTTCAAAGGTCGGAGGAAGGCAACGGCATACCACCTCCAAACGGGACCATGCCTAGTAAAGCACTGTGGTGTTCAAACCAATCTTCGGATTGTTAACAGCTTTACCATTTTCAGCCTTGGAGTAGCGAAGCTACTTACATCAGTTAACAAGGGCAAGTCTTCTGGTCCAGACTGTATGCCAATTAGGTTCCTTTCAGACTATTATGATGCAATAGCCCCATACTTATTTATTACTAACTTAAACCCGCGGCTCCGCTTGCGAGGTGGTTGATTATGGTAGATAAGCTATCTTTCAGTAGTGTGCTATAAGACTGGTTTTGAAGGATGAAATGAAATACAAAACCTTCTTTAGAAACAAACATTTTAATCAACATTATCAGGAATGTAAGTAGTGTAGATCAAATCACACGTAAAAATGTACTCGTTTCGAAGCATCCAATCACGAAATTCAACAATAATGATTGTAATAATATCACAGATCGATCACTTGATGTAATGCGCGAAACGTCAAATCGATTTCTTTAAAGAGATGTATTAAAAGAAATTTCTTTTTTACTGCTTTATTTATTTATTCTTATATTTCCTTATTTGTAAGCTTATCCTTACAGAGAAAGAGCTGAAGACATTGTAGCACGCATAGACCTAAGATATGGTCTGAGGTATCACGTTTCGCAGTATGTAACTTCCTTGTTATACAGTCGCAAACGTCATCGCTGGCCTTCAGTCCGCTTTTTTTTAAATAATAATTTGACGACTTTCAACCACCATATCTTCAACCCCTTTGTAGCTAGCGGCATCGAACTGCTACGATGTACAACGGGAGACGTCGGACAACTAATTACACACAGACCATTCGTTTTCGTTTTGTAGTTTTCGCTGCAGAGCGAAGTATTACCACACACACACACAGCACACCATTTCCAAAACTCTGTAGGAACTGGAAACTTCAGTATTCTAATAATGTACGGGTAAAGTGCTCTATCTTTAACGGTGTGTACGAATATCGGCGTCATATTGAAATCGGCCCCTAGAATCTAATTCAACTTTTTAAAACAGAAATGTTACTTGTGAATTTTCTGACAAGTTTATTCATGTAAACAGATTCTACGTAGCAACTATGGTTCAAAACCAAAACTTAAAACAAGACCTCTCGTCTGCTTAACGTACCTTGTTCAATGATGCAAACTTTTGTTTTTCGTCAGTGGTTTGTCAACCGTCACTACCACAGATAATGGATTTACTAGAATCCACACTGTATGCGGTCTTCGAAGGTAGTTACCGAGTAAAGGTTATTGTGTGGCGTGCAATATGGGGTACCCGTGTAACTGGACCCGTTTGCGTCGACCATAATCTAAGTGCTGAACTCAGAGTTACCTGTAAATGCAAGAAGTGCTTTTTCCCTTAGTTCTGAATGAAGATGGCAGATTTCCCTCTTACATTCAGCAGAATGGGGCTCCACAATACTGCGTAGCAGTTGTTCCTCAGTGGTTAGATGTTCAACTTCCTTGTCATTACAATGGCTTCCAGTATAACCTGATCTCTCACCAATCGACTTTTATCTGTGGTGCCATTTAAATCAAATCGTATATGCAGAAAAAAATTAGACACCAACTCGAACAACGCACTGAGAAAGCGTGTACCACCTTTTTTTAGAATAACCTACGAGTGCAACATGAATTCAGAGTCTTCTAATGTTCGTTGACCAACAGGGCAGCATGATGAACACATTAAATGACTGTCCAGTCCAGTCCAGTCTGTACCTTCAAACAAAATGTGTCGTAACTTTAGGACAATAACTGCTACGTCGAATCTGTTTACAGGAATGAACTTGTCAGAAAATGCTTATGTTCTCTGATGTACCACAGGACATACTTTCCATAAAGGAATGACTTAGATTAAAATTGGCCTATTTCAAGATAGTGCCCACGTTCGGTACATACCATAAAAGGCAGATAACCTCACCAGTACTCTTCCTGGAATATTCAGATTACTCAATTCCTCTGGAGGTTTTGAAACAAAACGGTGTCATTATGACTTACCCTGTACAGCGATAGTTCAAGGCCTTATGGAATGCAACCATAAACCATAGTTATTGCCTGTCCAAGGCACTATACACAGTTTGAACTATGTGAATGGCATCCTGACACCCGTAGCCACACCCTTACTGAACGACGCCCCAGACATCATTTTCAGCAAGGCAATGAACGATCAGACATTGCCACACAGATTGCCTTCATCGTGTCAGAGGGTGTCAGTCCTTCGACCTGGCTCGCCAGATTACCATACATGTAGCCAATAGAAAATGTGTGGGATATTTTGAAACGAATGCCAACCATCACAGATAAACTTTGCACCCAGATGAATGAAGCATAGATGCCTATACCACAGGACAAAATTCGCGCCTTATATGCTTCGATGTCATCACGCATGGAACAAGTCATCTGGGTGTGTGGTGGACCCTGTAACTACTAGGCGACAGGAAACATGGTGAACACACATGTGACCGCGTGTAGAGTATACGAACTCCTACTCTTGTCTTTCAAGTATTTTTAAAGTAATTAATTATTTTTTTTTTTTTTTTTTTTTTTTTTTTTTTTTTTTTTTTTTTTTTGATAAGGCGTCCAGTATTTGTTCTTCGGAGAACGGATGCAAACCAGACACGAACTATTACGGAGATCGAGACGAAATGCCCCAAGTAAAGGCTTAAAATGGGCAGTTTTGAAATTTTGCCTCATACGGGCTTCGTGCTTGGGCAGTCCTTGCACTGGTAGTGATCGCTGTGTCCTAGTGTAATGCTGATCGCAACTGCCTAGAATGAAGACAGGCAATGGAACAGAAGAAGGAAGCAAGACTGAAAGATGGGAATTTGCAGACAAATAAACAAGCATTGTGTAATGATAAAAGGATAGAGGCAGCAAGGATATGTAGAAGCAAAGAAAAAGGGAAGCGACAAGGAGAAAGATAGAGGAGATGGAAGAGCACTATCAAAGGAATGAAAGTAGAAAATTTTATAAGAAAATTAAAGAAGGAACTGAAGAATACAGACCAAAAATAACAGTATTCAAGGACAAAGATGGAAATTTGCTGACAGATAAACAAGATGTCCTACATGGATGGAGATAATACTTCAAGGGACTTTTGTAAATAAATACTAACTTGAATGAATAGACACTCTATTACAATGCAGATCCTGAAATTGAAAAACGAAAATGTTCAAATGTTTGTAAATCTGTGGGACCAAACTGAGTGGTCATCAGTCCGTAGCTTACAAACTACTTAAACCTAGGTAAACTAACCTAAGGACAACACACACACCCATGCCCCAGGGAGGACTCGAACCTCCACGGCGACCAGCCGCGCGCTCCGCAGCGAGACGCTTTTATTTTATTCATTTTTATTTTTATTTTTATTTTTTTTTTTTTTTTCATCTGGTAGAGCTTTGACCGACGTTCGTTGTTTCAGTTAGTTCGTGGTTGTTATTTCAAGAGTTGGCTCAGCTTTTTTATTACAGAGGGCGTTCAACCTCCTGACCGGGCGCGCTGAGCCACGGCGCCCGGCGACCGCTCGGCTACTCCACCGCGGCGTTGAAGAAGAACCAACATTAGAGGAAGTACAGAAGGTAGCGCACTGTCTAAAAAATCACAAAGCACCAGGAACTGATGAAATAACAGCAGAATTGTTGAAAATGTCGGAATCGGACTGTACAAACAAGTTGGTATGGAATCAGGAAAGAATCCCAGAAGAATCGACGTTAGGTATAATTCAGCCAATACATATTAAAGACTTGCTGCTCAAATTACCGAGGAATCACCTTGCTGAAAATAACATGTAAGATCCTTTCTAGTATTATTTACAACAGGTTAGCACCATATGGGGCACTGTCAATGTGGTTTTCGGCCTAACTGATCAACTACAGACCAGATATTTGTGCTGAGGCAAATACACGAAAAGGCGAATCGAATTTTATAACCTCTATGTCGAGAGGGCGTTTGACAGTCTTGATAAGAGCGCAAATGCTAAATGATTTGCTGCTACTTGGTATACCATCGAAGTGTGTCTCACTTATTCAAGCAACATTGGCTGTTTTCAAGGCTGCAGTGAGAGTGGTTAGAGAACTGATCAAATGGTTTAGCATAAGTAAGGAGTCAGACGAGGGGATGCACTCTCTACAGTGCTATTCAGTCTGGCCCTTGAAGCTCCAAATATCGAAGCTCCAAATATCTGGTTACAGAGGCACAAAGTCAACCCAAATATGTGCATATGCTGATTATGTAGCAATTATTAGCCGAAGAAATGGATCACTAAAGAGGACAATAGGCTAGCTGAAAGAAGACACGGAAGCCAGAGGACTTTCTGTGAATGAAAAGAAGACCAAGTACATGAATTTCTCCAGGACACAGAATAACAACTTGGCTACACTATTAGCAGCAGGGTTCAATTTTGAACACGCACTGAACTTTGATTATTTGGGCTCTAATATTAATAGGACAAATTCCATGTCAACTGAAATAAAACAGCGCATCTTAAGTGGTAAAAGATGCTTCCACACATTTAATAAACTGTTGGCCTCTTGGATAATAAATAGGCAGCTGAAACTGTGAGTACATAAGGTTATGATCAGGCTAGTTGTAACGTACGGATGCGAAACATGGACGGTAACAACCACTGATGCGCAACAGCTTAGGATATTTGAACGTAGAGTTTTGCACAAGATTTATGGGGCAGTTCATGATAACAATGGTATCTGGATCGAGGACGAATGCTGCGCTGGATAACCTCATACAATGAGCTGACATCGTTTGAATAGTAAAAAATAGGAGAATAGGCTGTCTTGGACTTGTCCTCAGGATGGATACTGGCAGAACAACGAAAAAGATTTTTGAATGGAGATCAACAGGAAGAAGGCAAATTGGAAGACCACGAAAACGGTGGATAGAAGATGTGGAAGAGAATATAAAAACTCTCCGAATCTGAAGGGAACGCGCATGCGTGAACGCGCCAAAAACGGTAGCCAATAGCGCACAAGGAATGATTTTGGGAAGTTTCGTTTACGATGAACAGTTGCAATATTTCTTTATTTATTTTTATTTTATTTTTTTATTAACAGGTTTAAATGCTTCTTATTAATTTTCATTTAATTTATTATTCCAAAGAAAGCCGGCGCAGACAGGTGTGAAAATTATAGAACCATCGGTGATAAGTCATGGTTGCAAAATTTTAACACGAATTATCTACAGGAGAATGGAAAAGCTGGTAGAAGCTGACCTCGGGGAAGATCAGTTTGGATTCAGGAGGAACGTAGGAACCCGGGAGGCAATCGCATAACTAATGAAGAGGTACTGAACAGAATTGGTGAGAAAAGGAATTTTTGGCATACCCTGACTAAAAGAAGGGATCGCTTGGTAGGACACATTCTTAGACATCGAGGAATCGTAAATTTAGCATTGGAGAAAAGTGTGTGGGGTAAAAATCGCAGAGGGAGACCAAGAGACTTGTATAGTAAACAGATTCAAGTGGATGTGGGTTGTCGTTCTTATGAGAAGATGAAAAGGCTTGCTCAGGATAGGGTATTGTGGAGAGCTGCATCAAACCAGTCTCCGGACTGAAGACCATAACAACACATCTGATGGTAATAATATTTTAGATTTTTCATACTGCATCTACAAACGAGAGCCAGCTGCGCCACTTGTTCGACTGTGACGTAAAAATTTCGACACTCACGCAGAACTGTCCACAAGCCAGTGCCGCCGCCGACTGTCCCAACGCCCATTGTTAGTAGCCGTCGGCCGATATACTGTCTGTCCATGCTGGCCTATGTCCCTCTCGCCATGGTCAACCGGTAAAACTATGTCGTTAAAGATGCCTCTTCATCTGCACACGCAGTCGTTTCCTCCTGTGGTTTTCGTGATGTTAAAATATTCATTGCAGTTCCCAAGTTGTGCTAAGTTGATTTATTGACAGTATTGAACTACGTCAAGAAGATAATTGAAAGTTATTGAATTTTAACATTAACTTGTCTTCATATGAGGCAAGTATGGTAACTGTTAATACAAAACTTCAAGTTTAGCAGGCAGTGAACTTCGATGTTAGAGTTTGAGAAGATCGATATTAATTTGCGTTGCTTGTGATTGATTTTTTGAGAGTGAACATATAGTAACAGTTTAAAACTTAATTCTCTTGTCAAGCTCGTACAATGACCTTATATATTATTTTATTTTCTTTAATTGGAGAGAAGATTAAATTTTTCTTGAATCGTGCTGGTGGTACGGGAACTTCGGATCGAAGTTAATACCTTACATGGCCAAATTGACAGTTAATGGTGCCAGGTAACAGAAAACTTCATTTCAATATCTACCTAACAACCAACTAAAACTTACTGCAAACATTTTTATTTTTGAAATGGTGTCGAGTTATAACTTTTATTAACCTAGTAGGACTTGAATGACAGTTTTATCATCGCCCCCACCCCGTCCCGCCATAGTGTGTGTGTGTGTGTGTGTGTGTGTGTGTGTGTGTGTGTGTGTGTGTGTGTGTGTGTGTTGTCCTTAGCATTATTTAGTTTAAGTAGTTTGTACATCTAGGTACTGATGACCACTGCAGTTTGGTCCCATAGCTTTACAAACATTTGAACATTTTGAACCATATAACAAAACTCATATACTGCGTTTATTGTCTTGTTACCTATTCTAGCTAGTTCCTTCAGATTTCTCTGACTGAAATCGAATAAATTTATTCCGTTCAATTGCTGTTCCAGCTTCTTTGTTATCTCATAGAATTACAATGTCATCAGAACATTGCAAAGTTTTTATTACTTCTTCCTGAATCCCATTTTCAAATTTCTCTGTGTGTTTTTATATTTTATTTATTTATTTATTAATGCAGCTTTCTCAGTGTAAAGATCGATTAACCTTAAGGCAAAGACTACAATCCTATCTTACTCCTTTCCCAACTTCTGTATACCTTTCGTTCCCTTACCCTCTCGTAAATGCTGCCTGGCTTTTGTACAAGTTATATATAATTTTCCGTTACCTGCTACTATCGCAATTGGAAACAGGCGTATTCCAATAATGATTTTTTTTTTATTTTTCTTGAAATCTACAAAAGCCATAAACATCAGTTTGCTTTTTATCAACCTATCTTCCTACTGTCAGTATTGCTTTATGTGTTCCTACATTTCTCCTAAACTGTACTTCGCGACGTTGATTTATACAAATTTTTCAATTCTTCCGTAAATAATTGCTGTTATTATTTGGCAGCAATGGTTTATTAAACTGCGAATTCTGTAATACTCGAACTTGTCGGTATCTGTCTTCTTTTTAAATGGAATTATTACGGTCTCCATGAAATCTGGGGATATTTCGTCTGTCTCATATAACTTGAACATAAGGGGGAATATATTTGTTGTGGCTCACTCTCACAAAGGTATCAATAGCTCTGAGAGCCTTTATTGTCTTCAAGTTCATTTCCGTTTTGTGGCTTATATATTCCTTCCTTTTTACATGTTTGTTTTATTTCCTTAATACTGGTTTTCTGCCGGAGCTCTTCGTATTCATTCAGTTCCTTTTCTAATCTCGTTCATTTTCGTGTACGGGGTTTGAAGATATCTGCTAGCTACACAAGCTGCCCCGGACTTACTGTTATCTTCCAGTCATTCATGCCTAGCGAATTTTCACTTTTTGTCAACTTCAGTTTTAGCCGTATGTACTTCCTTTCGCAAGATACATTGCCTGCTCCTTTAATCGGTTAAATTCATTATCACATGATATAAACACAAGGAAATGTATGTACACTCACAGTATTCAATGCGTTATTTAATGGAATCATATATTGTGAAAAAAAATTTACACAAAGTAGATAACATATTCAGTTATAGTTGCCATCCTTTTTTTTTTTTTTTTTTTTTTTTTTTTTTTTTTTTTTTTTTTTTTTTTTTTTCACAGTCAGGTAGGTGGACAGTCATTATCGTCGAGTGAATAGTGATATGATTAATTTCAAACTGAAACTTATTGCCCGATTTATTCTGGCAGATTAAAACGTGGTAGGTTACCTTTCGTTATATAATTCTCTACTGACTATACTTTCCAAACACGACACACGAAATCCCTCCTTCAGCTATTAACTTATTGCAATCTCCGCTTCTCTCTTTGCTCGACTCTTCCTTCCCCCCGTATCCGTCCACTCTTCCTCCCGCCTCTCTATCCATCTCTTCCACCCTCCTCCTTACTACTCTGTCTTTCCTCCTCCCTCCCCCACCGCTCTACACCTCCTCCATTTCTCTCTCTCTCTCTCTCTCTCTCTCTCTCTCTCTCTCTCTGCCCTTATCCTCCTCCCCTCCATCTTACAGAATTGTGGTACATGTCGTTCATTATAAGGTTTCCTTCATTCTACTTTTATTCCAGTCTTTCATTATACCGTACAGTCCTTTCCAGTTTTGCTCCTCCTGCTCCTCTCAGCTCCTCATTGCCTCCCTTCCCCTCTGTCAACCTTCTCCTCATTCATATCCTGTTTCCCATTTCTCGGTCCACCTCCTGCTCCTCTCGCCATTTCGTCGTCCCCTTGTGTCTGAAAAATTACGTAGGGTGTAACGGTGCGCGTGTCGCAGTTTACTGCCGAGTTCCCTCCGCTATGCACGATTCGGTGGCTTGCGAAATAGAAAAACCTTCACCGTGAAAACATCCGATGTGTGAAATTTCGTGATTATGATTTGAACGGTGTCGAAGTTTTTAAAGTACCCTCAGTCATGCACCGTGCGAAATTTTATGTAGACAAAGACCTTCATCTTAATTCGGAGGTCAAGTGTGCAAAATTTAAGCAATATCTGAATAAAAACTTACATTTGTATGAATTACAAACAATCGGACCACCGCGCCATCAATTGAGTGCTTACCCGAATCAGAAAACAAACATTTAATTTCACTATATTATAATCTTATAACTGGAAAAAATTCAGATCAGTTGGGTAGTTCCGGGGTTTTTCGCGGGCAAACATCATGATACGGGACATTTATGAATGTAAAGGTTTTAGCTGGAAACCGTGACAATGCCAAAGTCAATAAAGCCTTTATGACGCAGGAGAAAATCTGTAAAAGGGGTTGGAAAATTGTTCCTTATCCTCCCTACCGTCCGGACTTCGCTCTATCTGATTTTTACACTTTGGTCGTCTGAAGGCCAACCTGCGCGGTGAGAAAGAACTTATTTTCTGTGTCAAACGATGGTGTAAAAGTCGGTCCACATTTTTGTTGTTGTTGTTATGGTCTTCAGTCCAGAGACTGGTTTGATGCAGCTCTCCACCCTACTCTATCCTGAGCAAGCCTTTTCAACTCCTCATAAGAACGGTAACCCACATCTACTTGAATCTGCTTACTATATGCGTCTCTTGGTCTCCCTCTGTGATTTTTACCCCACACACTTCCCTCCAATGCTAAATTTACGATTCCTCGGTGTTTAAGAATGTGTCCTACCAAGCGATAACTTCTTTTAGTCAGGGTATGCCAAAGATTCCTTTTCTCACCAATTCTATTCAGTACCTCTGCATTAGTTATGCGATCTACCCACCTAATCTTCAGCATTCTTCTGTAGCACCACATTTCAAAAGCCTCTATTCTCTTCCTGTCTGCATTGCTTATCGTCCATGTTTCACTCCCGTACTAGGCAACACTCCATACATATGCCTTCAGAAAAGACTTCCTTACACTTAAATTAATATTCGATGTTAGCAAATTTCTCTTTTTCAAAAATGCTTTCCTTTCCATTGAAATTCTGCATTTTATATCCTCTGTACTTCGACCATCGCATGTTATTTAACTACCCAAGTAACAAAACTCATCTACCACCTTCACTGTTTCGTTACCTAACATAATTCCTTCAGCATCGCCTGATTTTCTTAGACTGCACTCCATTACCCTAGTTTTGCTCTTGTTAATGTCATCTGATATGCACCTTTCAGCACACTGTCCATTACCAGAGTGTATTTACATCGTGGAAAGAACATTGGGCCAGATGCATCACAGCTGATTTAGGCTACATTGAGTAGGTTCAATGTACAGCTAAACTTTTCAAGTATGTTCACGAAAAATGTCGTTCTCCTCCTGCAAAAATAAATACAAAAATTGCAGACGACTTTGCAAAACCTTTTGAAAGGCTTTTGTATCTAATTCCCTTGCACATTTAGCAATTGGAAAGCTGCCCGGTTCCCTAGTTATATATGGAGACTAGCTTAATTCCCGCTGCTTCGCACGCGCAGACTGGATGGTCTGCATTGATTGTTTCTAATTCTAAATAGAACTTGTCATAGATTTATCTTTAAAAATGCTGTCCTAATCAAGTATTTTAATACCACTTGCCACCCCATATTGCACCATTGATGGCAGAATGCAAAACACCCCGAAACACATTTTTCCAATTCAAATTTTCGCATTTCTAGCATCAAAATAGTGTTAGTAGCCCCCTCTACAGATTTTTCCTTATTTCACCCAGTTAATGGTTGAATTTTCAAAAATATCAAAACACGTGTTTGTAATATTCCAATCAAAAATCTAAGTCCAAAGTTTTGTATTTCTTGCTTCAAAATAGTCTGAATAGCGACGTATTTTCAAAAAACCGTTCATCCCCTATTTTACCCCGTTACAGATGGGAATATCAAAAAATCGGTGATGTCTACAATGTCAGATAAACAAAATCTACGTATTTCAAGTTTCTATCGTCTGTAGAGTCACTTCTCAGCGCCGTTTTCTGTCTTCTATAAACGGAACGAGAAGGCGAATTTTTTTTTTCTTTTTTTTACGCTTTGGCATCTTTCTTCGTAGTTTTACTTTTCAGACTGCAATATGCACTTATTTTTCTTTATTCGTACGCTTCTTGCAGAAAAACAACAGAAGAATGTGCCTCACGTTTCGCTGTATATAACCTGTTTGCTATTATACTGTTAAAATTCATCGCAGGTCTTCAGTCGGAATTTTACATAAGCTGACGACTCATTCACTGTATCTTCCACCCTCTTATAGCTATCAACATGGAACTGCTATGGGTACAACGGGAGATTTTGTACTGCAACAACACAGAGAGATTGTTCGTCTCCATTGCGCAGTTTTTGCTGAAGAGCAAAATATTGACACCCACATGTAGAATTTTATATAAGCCGGTAACTTTCAACTCCCATATCTTCCACCCCCTTATCGTTATCAACCCTCTACCACCACAGTGCACAATGGAAGACTACCTCATACAAACACTATTCGTTTGCGGTATGTAGTTTTAGCTGCAGAGTGAAATATAGGCACAAACACTTCAATCTCCCATCTTATAAAATAAGCTGTATATATATATATATATATATATATATATATATATATATATATATATATATGTGTGTGTGTGTGTGTGTGTGTGTGTGTGTGTGTGTGTGTGTGTGTTCCACATCTGCTCCAAAACTACATGACCTATTTCACCCAAACTTGGTACATATGATCCTTACTATTAGGCAACAATGACTGTCAGGGTAAGAACCACCTCCGACACATACATAAGGAGATATGACGTCATAAACAATGACAGTTATGAAAAATGGCAGCATCATGCGAATAATCTACATCTGCTCCTAAACAAATGGACCGATTTCAACCAAATTTGGTAGACATATTCCCTCATGTGAGATAACAATTGTTATAGGAGTACGAACCACATACGACATACGGTTCAGGAGATAAAACATCGTAAATGCGACGAGACTTTATGAATACACTATAAGAGAATGAGGGTACTTAGCGACTTGCAACAAACTTTAAACATAATTTCAAACCTTTATGAATCTTTTACTCGCTGACAACCATAGCAAAATGATGAAAGGAAAAAAGTTGCTGAATTACTAATTACTTTACCTTAGTGTAAGTAGCAGTGCGGACAGGAAGAGAATAGAGGCTTTTGAAATGTGGTGCTACAGAAGAATGCTGAAGATTAGGTGGGTAGATCACATAACTAATGAAGAGGTACTGAACAGAATTAGCGAGAAAAGGAATTTTTGGCATATCCTAACTAAAAGAAGGGATCGCTTGGTAGGACACATTCTTAGACATCGAGGAATCGTAAATTTAGCATTGGAGGGAAGTGTGTGGGGTAAAAATCGCAGAGGGAGGCCAAGAGACGCGTATAGTAAGCAGATTCAAGTGGATGTGGGTTGCCGTTCTTATGAGGAGATGAAAAGGCTTGCTCAGGATAGAGTAGGGTGGAGAGCTGCATCAAACCAGTCTCCGGACTGAAGACCATAACAACAACAGTGTAAGTAGTTTGTAAGCTGCGGACTGATGACCACGCAGTTTGGTCCGACAGATTTACAAACATCTGAATATTTTTTGCTACACATGGTAGTAAATATATCTGAGATTGAATCATATTTATCTGGTTTACATGGAAAATAATCAAAAATGTGTCTCAAAGTGACTCCCGTTTAGGGTATATTAAGATATATATGAGCGGTACGTTACGATGACGAAACCCTCGCCTCGACCTGCGTGGGTACGTTATTGGGTTGACGTGAGCGAGTGCTGGAATGAACGCTGGAGCTGTGGGGCGGTGGCAGGTAGAGCGAGCGACGCTACCTGCCGCTGAGCTCTCGCGGCTGGCTGATCCGCCAGCGCGGCCGGCCTACAGCGCTATTCAGGCTTCGTTCCGGACGCTTGTCTGGCATCGGCAGCGACTGGGCTTCACGGCGGCTCTGTGTGTGAGGGTGAGGGTGAGGGGGAGGGTGCAGGGGGAGGGGGAGGGGTGGCGTGACAGGCACGAGGGCCGGCGCGGACCGGCGGGGTTCAAAGCCTGCCAGGCGGGCCATTGAATGCGCTGTCTATAAAGCAGGGATCGATGCCGGCCGATAAGGAGCAGCGCCCTTGTCACCGGCCCGCTCAAAATATATATATGTCAGCGCGCGGCCGCGGAACAGCCGGGCAGCGCCGGGCACAGCGGCGGCTGCGGTCCAAAACTACGTGTTGTGGCCGTGGAGAATTCTAACTGCAGTGTCCATCGGATCCTAAACTTACAAAACTACTTACACTAACTTAGAATAGCACCCATGCCCGGCGAAGGGCCGCGCGCACCAGAGCAAGATGCTTGAGCCGAAACACTTCGTCTGACAGCAAAACATAAATAGTGAAATCTGTAGGAAATTTTATGGACTTCAATTTTGTACTCGGAGGCAATTTGTGAAAAGTTGATAGTTTCCGAGTTACAAGCAGAAAACCGCCGAAAAATGCTATTTTTTTCGATTTTTTTTTTTTTTTTTTGCATTTTTTTCAATGTTGCGTCACGAAATTTTGTTGGGAAATGCCAGATTCAGATTCAGCACCCCAGAAATCAAAACTACCCCAAAACTTTCATGGTAAAAGTACATATTGACTGGACTATTAAGTGCGCACGGTTATTCCGCCGCGGCACTCCAGAAGAGAGGCCAGACACTTAACACGTGCTTTCTGCGTCCTGGCGGCTAGTAGAGCCCAGTTTACACGATGATCGAACTAGTAATGAACATACGTTGCGAACCATCTAATGACGTAAACGCAGAACTACCAGCATTTCGTCGGCGCAGATAGTAATTCGTGATAGCTATTATGCTATAGGACAGGTTCTAATTTTCGTAGCAGCATCCTGAGTAGGCATGCGCAGAACTGAGATCGTTGTGCCATTTCATGTTTACGTGTGGCATAAGTGGCGTCAAGCTTGCCCTTTATTCACATGAAGTGTTAAGTGCCATCGACAAGGGATCTCAAATCGATTCCATATTTCTGGATTTCCGGAAGGCTTTTGATACTGTACCCCACAAGCGACTTCTAATGAAATTGGGTGTTTATGGAATATCTCCCCAATTGTGCGATTGGATTCACGATTTCCTATTAGAAAGAAAACAGTTCGTTGTAATCGACGGTAAGTCATCGAGTAAAACAGAAATGATATCTGGCGTTCCACAGCGTTATAGGTCCCCTACTCTTCCTTGTGTTTATAAACGATTTAGGAGACAATCTGAATAGCTCCCTTAGACTGTTCGCGGATGATGCTGTCGTTATCGGTTAGTGAAGTCAACAGAGGATCAAAAGCAACTGCAAAGCGATTTAGACAAAATTTCTACATGGTGCGAAAATTGGAAATTGACACTAAATAAAGAAAAGTGTGAAGTAATACACATGACCACTAAAAGAAATCCGCTGAACTTCAATTACACGATAAATCAGTCAAACCTTCAGGTCGTAAATTCTACCAAATATCTAGGAGTTACAATTACGAACAACTTAGACCGGAGAGAACACACAGAAAATATTGTGGGGAAGGCGAACCAAACGTTACGTTTCGTTGGTAGAACGCTACGAAGATGAAACAGCTACACCAAAGAGACTGCCTACATTACACTTGTGCGTTCTCTCCTGGAGTACTGTTGCCCAGTGTGTGACCCTCACCAGGTGGGACTGACGGAAGACATTGAGAAGGTCCAGAGAAGGGCAGCTCGTTTTATCGCGTTACAGGGGGAGGAAGCGTCACGGAAATGTTGCACGACTTGAGATGGAAATCATTCGTTGCGACGAGATCAATTTGCAAAATTTCAATCACCGACTATTGACTGCCGGCCGCGGTGGCCGGGGTGACTGAGGCGCTCCAGTCACGGTCAGCACGATCACTACGGTCGGGGGTTCGCTCCCCCCTCGGGCATGGATATTTGTGCCGTCCTAGTTTGTAAGTAGTTCATAAGTAGTTTGTAAGTTTAGGGACTGATGACCCCGTAGTTAAGTCCCATAAGCTTTACAACACATGTGAACATTTGATTTTTGACAATTGACTGTGAAAATATTTTGCTAGAACCCACCTACATAGAGAGACATGGCCATCCCAATACAATAAGAGAAATCAGGTCGAAAACGGAACGACTTAGGTGTTTTCGTCCCGCGCACTATTAGAGAATGGAACGGTAGAGAAAAGTTATGAAAGTGGCTAATGAACCCTCTGCCAGGCACTTAAATGTGATTTGCTGAGCATCTATGCAGATGTAGATGTAGATGTTGGAGGCATATATCTTGTCCGGACGGTAAGTTAATCCTTCTCCTATAGCGAACATTTTGTTGGCAACATGAGCATGTTAGCTGCCACTCCGTGAGTAAAATTTAACCCCAGTAGCAAGAAATTTCTGTGTCACTATAAACCTGTCTTCAGCTGATACAGTATTGTCATGTGCGTATACTGATTTTTATTGTTTGGAGCAACTTCACTGAGTAAAAAACGATACGTTGTATCATAAATTGTCCAGTAATTTATATATGACTTTGCGTCCTCCGCTTGCAGCTCCCGTAACACAAAAGAATTTTTCTGTTAGCAAAAACCATTATGACCTCGCTCCGCGGCGTACCACCAGAGCTCTTGTTTTATTACGAAACACAATTTGGACACTCGTTCCTCGAGGGAGCAGAGAGGACGTCCCGTCGTGTTGCTATGTTTTCTCGAAATCGGCGAGATCGGCTCTTCATGATGTTACACAATACTCGCTTTCCGCCTGCCACAGTCTGGAAAGCTCGGCGGACATTTTTACATGCCCTCGGCCACTCTGTGCCTCGGCCCAAGCACAGGCAAATATCTGTGGCCCAGGGCCTTTGCTGTGTTTCGGCGCGTACGCAACTCACGGACCCCTGGGCAGTGCCAGCAGGTAAAATCGCCGTCGCCGGCCGTACACTGGAATCTCATCCCCCGGGCCTTCTTCCTACGCTGACACAGCCAGATAACACTGCCCTGCTCCAATATTCCATCAACAGCAACAGCAAATAACGCGTAATGAAATAATTACATGATTAATCTTACGTTAAATTACACAATAAAGATGAGAGTGGACTGCCATATCTCAAAGGCATGGAGAGCTGTAGGAAGGTTGGAAGCGGTACAGACACTGAAAGAAGTGTCTGCAGCTGTTGGAGTGTGCCAAAGACCTGGATGCTATTTCACACAACAGGAACCGTTAAAAGAAGACAAGGCCAAAGTCGTCCTCGGATAACATCAGCAAGAGTCGACCGTTAGCTCTAACATCCCGTAGAGACAGGAGGCTGAATGGAAGTCAGCTGCAACGCATCCTCCAGGCAGTAACTGGTCGCTCAATATCAACACAAACAGCCCGAAATTGCCTTCTGGTATCTGGCTTCTGTGCACGGAGATCTATGGTGTGTTTCCCATTAAAACCGAGACACCGTTTAGCCCTCAGGAACTGGGCGGAGTATATTAAAATTGGAATTGTAACAATTGGCATCAGTTTCTGTTCAACATTTTGTGTGCAGGAAACATCACAGTATTGTGGTGGTGGATAAATGGTGTGGGCAGAAGTCCGTGATGACGGACGTACGGGCCTCTATGTCGTTCAGAATGGCGCTTTGACTGCTCAGAGATGTAGAGACGAGATCCTTCGTCTTTTGTTGTGCCCTATTCTGGTGCCATTTGAGATTGGTTCCTTCTGATGGACCATACCGTTCATCCCCACAGTACATGCTTGAAGCTGAGGGAATTGAAGGAATGGAGAGGCCAGAATATCTGGGATGCACTTGGTAGACACATTGGAGCCAGACCAGCACATCCCACAACGGTTGCAGAGTTGGATATTGCACTCACTGTAGGATAGCCAAATATCTCTCAAGATCTGATTGATAACCTCATACTGTCCATACCACGCAGATGTGCAACTGTACTGGCCATCCGAGGTGACCACACAACATATTAGAAGGCAACGAGAATGACTTTTTCCCTCCCATGGTGCCTCGCTCTAAGTAAACGCCATGTAAACTTCAAATAAAGAGCTGAGACAAAATATCGTGATGTATCACACACAAATTACAATTGTAAACAATATCCGATTGTATACGTTGAAATACTTAATTTGTGTATGGTATCTCACCTAATTTTTTAATTGCTTTAAGCAGTGTATGTGCACACAGGACCGATACATATTTAAACGCGTGCGGAACGGCCACTACAGCAAAGTGAGATACCCTGTGGAAGCACCTTGTGACGTAGCTGGGAACTCGCCTACTCGTTCCTTGAGTTTACTGACAGAATATACTGCTGATCTACCCATGTAATCCAGGGTCAGCAGGACCATGTACGCTGACGATACTGTCATCTTCTCGAGAAATAGATGGTCTATCGCAATCACCAATGCCTACAAGGAGCTTGCGACGATTTGGAACTTTGAACTGCAGATTGGAGAGTGAACTTCGGCCCATTGAATTCGGAAGGGAAGAACAGAGTTCACAGGCTCTGATACGGTAACCCCAAAGTCACGTTCTTTGGAACAGCTATCCAATGGTCAACGACGTCTAAATACCTCGGGTTTCTCGTTGAATCAAAGTTAACGTGGAAGCCCACATAACTGAACAATATGACCGCAACGAGCTGGGATACTGTATGTCATCAATGAGCAATCGTCCCTAACGACAGAAAGTCGCCTCTGACTGTACCGAATGTGCATCAAGCCTATGTCGGGCTCGGTGGTCTTGGGGTAAAGTGCTCGATTGGAAATCGAAGGGTCGCGGGTTTTTTTAAAAAAAATATTCAAATGTTTGTAAAGCTATCGGACCAAACTGCGTGGTCATGAGTCCGTAGCTTACAAACTACTTAAACCTAGATAAACTAACCTAAGGACAACACACACACCCATGCCCCAGGGAGGACTCGAACCTCCACGGCGAACAACCGCTCGCTCCGCAGCGAGAGGCTTTAGACCGCTCGGCTACTCCACCGCGGCTCGGATTTTTTCAGTCTGCACTTTAACCCATCCTTCACCTCTCAATGATGTGAGGAATCGCCAGAAACGACACGTGATTCGGATTCCACGTTATGCTGTTGGTCCCCTTTCCCCGGTTGGATAACTGGGGTAGGCTAGGGACACGCAAGTCGCCGAAGTGGCGTCCAATTGAAAGACTTGCACCAGACCAATGAGCCACACGAAATTATTATCAAGCCTCTCATGGACTGCGGCTGTGAGGATATGCAGCTGCCACACACATCAAGAGACTACAAGGGCTCCAGACTAGAAGGACTTCTCACTTATCTCCATGCCACTGCGATAAACTTGTGCCGTGGCCGAGCGCATTGAGGCACTATGCTACGATACGCGAGGCCGTTCCCCGTCAAGGGTTCGAATCCCCCCTCGGGCATGGATGTTTGTGCCGTCTTTAGTATAAGCTAGCTCATAAGTGTAAATTTAATGATGACCCGCCGTTAAGTCCCATAAACTTTACAAACATTTGAACATTTTATAAAGTTGTCCGTTCAATTGAGGTTTCGGCGTGCAACCAAGAAATCCTATGAAGAAAGAAGAGAAGCCGACGACTCAGTGGCCAGCCAACTGGGAATTCCAAACGATCCGAAAGATCGGTGAAGGTCGGCAGTTGTTCAGTTGAATCAAACCAGGGAGCAATTAAGAACAAATTAAATATCCCATCCCAAACCAGAAGAAATAGTCAAGAAAGTCGTCCTACAAACGCTTTCATGCACGCCACTCCAGATGTAGTAGGCTAAGCGCATTCGGTAAATAATACTATTTAGTCATTACGATCAGGATATGTGGGATTCCTCCTCGTGATAGACGCCATCTTAATTTGGCGTAACTCTCTCCGTTCTGTTATTATAACTAAATGTTCAAATGTTTGTTAAGCTTATGGGACTTAACTACGGGGTCATCAGTCCCTAAACTTACAAACTACTTATGAACTAGCTAAGACTAAGGACGGCACAAATATCCATGACCGAGGGGGGATTCGAACACCCGACCGTAGTGGCCGTGCAGACAGTGACTGAAGCGCCTCAGTCTCCTCGGTCACCGCGGCCGGCTGTTATTATAACGCAAACCTTTTCATGGCAAAGGCACATTATTGATCCATCACAAAAAATCAACCTCGGTTCGATTTCTTATAGCTGCATGTAAATAATACCACATCAGCGGTTAAAACCCAATTAAAACTGTATTATATTATAACTAACGAACTGATTGGATCGCCGTAGTATATTGGTCAGCATCATAGAATTCCAACCAACAGATACAATCGAAGCTAGTTCTCTACACATTTTCTTTTCTAGTCTTACCGTTTATCACACTATGTGGGAGTTTCTTATTCAAATCAAATGTTTGTAAAGCTTATGGGACTTAACTACGGGGTCATCAGTCCCTAAACTTACAAACTACTTATGAACTACTTACGAACTAGGACGGCACAAATATCCATGCCCGAGGGGGGATTCGAACCCCCGACCGTAGTGGCCGTGCAGACCGTGACTGAAGCGCCTCAGTCCCCTCGGCCACCGCGGCCGGCAGTTTCTTATTTATAACACACTAGCTTAAATCCGCAACTCCGCTTGCGTGTTGGTTGATCATGATAGATAAGCTATGTTTCAGTAATGTGCTATGAGACTGGTTTTGAAGATGAGATGACATTTTAACAATAATGACTGTAATAATATCACAGCTCGATCACTTGATGTAATGCGCGAAACGTCAAATCGTTTTTTTTTTTTTTTTTTTTTTTTTTTTTTTTTTTTTTTTTTTTTTTTTTTAAAGAGATTCATTAAAAGAAATTTCTTTTTTCCTGTTTTATTTATTTATTCTTATATTTCCTTATTCGTATGCTTACAGTGAAAGAGCTGAAGACATTGTAGCACGCATAGACCAAAGGTATGGTTTGTGGCATCACGTTTCGCTGTGTGTGACCTCCTTGCTATAGAGTCGCAATTTTTTTATAATTTGACGACTTTCAACCACCATATTTTCCACCCCCTTATAGTTATCGGCATGGAACTGCTATGGTGTACAACGGGAGACTTCGGACAACAATTACACACAGACCATTCGTTTGCGTTCTGTACTTTTCGCTGCAGAGCGAAATATTAACACACACACACACACACACGTAGAATTTTATATACACCGATAACTTTCCATCCCAATATACTCGACCGTTTTATCATTATCAACCCTCAAGCAACAATGCAACCAATAAAACCATTTTTAAAGACTAAATATAATTTTCATAGTGTAATTATTGTTCCGCATTTCGCGTTACATTCTTCAAATTACTAAATATCTCTCAGATCGCTGTAAAACCGAGCCTAAAACGTTCCTCAGGTATAAATTAGTAACTGTACAAATATTTAAGTCTCTACGTCATGCCGTTCGGACGTGATAAGCGTACACCGAACAGACATTCACATTAATATATATAGATAAATAGCTATCCGATCGCCATAAAACCGTGCCTAAAGCCTTTCCCGGGTAGACATTAGTAGCTGTACAAATTTGTAGCTCTTTATGTCTTGTGTTCAGACGTGATAAACGTACACCGAACAGACATTCACATTTATAGATGTAGATTGTGAGACATTTTATTCATATAACAGTAGCATATTATGCAATACCCGAAGTTAAATATTAGGGAATGCTGCCTGAGAAATGAATAACATCGTTTTGTTACGTCTGCCTGGTTAGAAAACGGGGAATTTAGTTGTTGCAAGTGACACGACCTGCATTCACATTTCTTCCTTGCGTCTTACAAATATTTTGGCCGACTGGCATCTTTACATCCCTACAACATGGACGTTCTAGTTCTTTGCCTTACAGGAAAACAACTTCTATCTCTGGCCAGAAATATATTTTTTGCATAGGAAATCGCGCACGTACTGAAGACAGGAAAGTTTCTTCAAGACATCGCGAGCATTCGCAGAAATTTTGGGCGAGGCGGATAAGCGGAGGGGAAGGTGGAGGCGGGGGTTTGGGGGTGAAACACGATTCTCATATTTCCACTTCGATATAACTAATTCAGTGACTGCGAAAAAAGATTACGTCTCTTAATAATAAAATTCTAGAATGTACATAAGCCGGTTTATAACGATTACAGGCCGATTTGACGTCGATTTGCAGCTGAATTTTGGGACCTCTACTTTCTTGCAACATTATAAATTACTCGATGTGAACGGGGCGTTGATGCAGTTAACGCCGATATAGAAAGTTTCGTTGTTGTGAAACACAGTTCTTTACTGACGTGATGAGGGCTATTGACGAAGGATATCAAATCGATTCTATGTTTCGTAATTTTCGGAAGGAATTTGACATCGTAACTTACAAGCGACTTCTATTCAAATTGCGTGCTTATGGAATAAGTCTCAGTTGTTCGATTATATTCACGATCACCTATCGAAAAGGACATAGTTCATAGTAATTGATAGAATGTTATCTGGTAAAACAGAACTGATATATGGTGTTCCCAAGGATCATTTATTTTCATAGACGATTTAGGGGACAATCTGAGCGGTCCTCTTATACTGCTTGCGGTTTATGCTGTCGTTTATCCCCTGGAGCAGTATGTATGTATGTTTGTGAATCTTATGGGACTTAACTACGCGGTCATCAGTCCCTAAACTTACAAATTACTTATTAACTACCATATACTACAGGTGGCACAAACATCCATGCCCGATAGAGGATTCGAACCCCCCGACGGGGAGTGGCCTCGCGCATCGCAGCATAGCGCCTCAATGCGCTCGGCCGCTCCGCCGCGGCTGGGGCAGTCACAAGACGATACAAAGTAAGTGTAAAACGATTTATACGACATCTATATGGTACAAAAACTGAAAATCGACCATAAATAATGAAAAGTGTGAAGTCGTCCATACGAAAGCATGAATTTTATTTGCAAGATTCATCACTCAAATCTAAAGGCCGTAAAATAAATGCATAGGAATTATAATGACGAATAACTCAACCCGGAGAGAAAACATCCAAAATGTTGTGTGGAAAGCGAACCAAATGCTGCCTGTCATTGGTACAACTTTAAAACATGAAACTATTCTACTGAAGAGACTGTCCACACTACAACTGTCCGTCCTCTTTTGGAATAATACTGCGCATTGTGGGTTCTTTACCAGGTAGAACTGACGGAAAAGTGGGAAAAGATCAGAAAATGGCAGCTCCTTTTGTATTATCGCGATACAGGGGAAAGAGTGTCACCAAAATGATGCATGACTTGGGTTGGAAATCATGAAAAAAAACGTGTCATTTGCTGCGGCGGGATCTATTTACGAAATTAGTTTCACTAACATTCTCCTCAGACTGCGACCATATTTTGTTGGCATTAATATAAACAAGGTGATATAATCATCATAATAAAATAAGAGAAATCAGACCCAAAACTGAAAGATTTTTCTTTTCCCTTTTACCGCGTGCTATTCGAGAATGTAGCGTCAGAAAAGTAGCCTGAAAGCGATTGGATGAATCATCTGCGAGGCACTGAACTGTGGGATATACAGTAACTGTATAGATGTAAATTGACAGTGATGCAAATAGTATGTTGGGAATATTTACATCAGGATGGGCCAGTAGCTTTCTCCAGGTTGACAAGTAAAATACTATAATGGTGAAAAACTCTTACGTATATACAGCCGGTAACAGAAATCGCCGTCGGCCATTCCCAAGGCAATATTACGACGTTTAAAATCTCAGTTTTCAATGAGAACAGGAAACGCAAAACGTACCGAGCAAGCAAGCAAACAGTGCTATCACACGCACACGCAAAAAAAAAAAAAAAAAAAAAAAAAAAAAAAAAAAAAAAAAAAAAGTTTTCAACGTTTGAGGTCACATTAATTTTATCCGTCTTTCTTTTTACAGGTAAGAAAGATTCCTTTCAGAATTTAAGCAAAACCTCCATCCCTGTTTATAAGTTTATCTGAAAGTTTCATGTCAATTGTTTCATTGAGTGGCTAGGTAACACAGTTATTTGAGTGCCAGACTACAAATCCAAAGGTCGTGGATTCGATCCCCACCCGCTGCTAGGATTTTTATCTGTCACTTTCCACTTTTTCCCCCTCTGGCAGTGTTGCTGATGCGAAAAATATCGAGTAGCACCGTTGTTCGGATCCCACGTTAAACTGTAGGTCCCCCTATAACTGGCTGGGTAAGTCAGTTCGAAGGTCGGAGGAAGGCAACGGCTTTCCACCTCCAAACAGGACCATGCTTAGTGGTGATCAAACCAATCTCGGATTGTTGACTTCTTGACCTTTATCTTTTTACCATGATAATACAATCCCAATAGCTCGAAGTGTACGCAAAAATTTTCTTTTTTTGCATTCCAAAGGATGACCCGTGTCAGGCATTGAACAGCAGACTTGTTGGGCTGTTGTAAACATGTCTGATGTTTACGCTCAATACATCAGTCCATAACAATTCTTACCCTTTGAGCAATATATGACGTGCCACAGCTGTATGGAATAATATACACCCGCTATGAGCAAACCAAGATCATTCTTAGCGGACCCTAACAGCACCTTCATTTTAGATTGTGGGCGAAACACACCTCATATTTAAGCAAAATATGGCCAATCCTCTTGGAAAAGCTGCCAACGTATAGCAGAAAGAGCATTGACTAAGGTGCCACTTCTGTGCTATCATCACATTTGGTTGGTAACGCAACATTCTTATCATTTGCCATTCACTAAAACTATTGTGGCGAAAAGTGACTCTCAGGTGGGACAACTCGATAGACTAACTTTCCGGATCTGAAATGGCGTGAGGCCTGTGCACTGAGGCAAGAAGGACCCCTTCAGACTGAGCTGGGTGGAGGCAACTATCAGCCTGCACATACAAAGCATTGTTAGTAGACTTCCTGTTATCAACATGTCTCGACATACCATCTAGTATCCTACTGACCAAGGAAGGGAAGGCAACCACACTTTTCCACCTCCATGGGGAAACGGATGTTGGGGGTGGATGGAATTTACCATGAGGCCAAACCACAAAAGTATCGTCTACATATCGACCCACGTCGATTTCTGTAGCTTTCTACCATATCCGTAACATTTTTGAACTTGCATTAAACTTAGACTTCACTGACCACCACGAAAACTAACTGCGTTACATAATTCGTCATAGATGGCACAGCAAATGGACTAAGGCCGGTATGCCGCGGTTAAATTTTTGATCACGTCTTTGACATAATATCATCAAAAGTTCGTAATATTATTTTTGTATGTTAATCTTTGACGTGACGCTAAAAAGGGGTATTACACTTCGTCATATTTTTTATCATACTCGAAGACGGCGGACAGTAATCACATGTTATCATGTACTGTCATTGTTACTAAGAAAACTGCATTTTGAAGAAAACAGAGGGGCTTACTTGGATGAAACCGTGGAAATCATTTCGTGTTGCGGGAGCTGCAAGCGGAGGACGCCAAGTCATACATAATTTATTAGAGAATTGATGATACAACGTATCGATAGTTACTCATTAAAGTGGCTCCACACAATAAAAATCAGTATACGCACGTGCAAAGACTATATCGGCAGAAGACAGGTTTACAGTGACAGAAATTTCTTGCTACTGGCGGCTAACGTGCTCATGTTAGCAACGAAATGTTCGCTATAGGAGTTCACTGTCCGGATAAGAGCGCATACAAGAACCTGTCAACAACAGAGCAGGAATAGCATATATTATTATTAGATTGAGAAGAGTGGGAATGTTATAAAAATCTGCTTCATATATTTCTATTAATTTTGTGGCTGATGGAACACACGAGTCTATTAATCTACTTCTTAATATCCTCTGCTGTAGGCCCAGACCAAATTTACCTGTTGAGTGCCTCCGCCATTCTCTTGAACTTTCGACTCCTTAATCTGTTCTTATATTCAGGTTACACACTGGACTCGCATTCGGAAGGATGGTAGTTCAAATCCACCTCCGGCCATCCAGATTTAGGTTTTCCGTGATTTTCCTAAATCATTCCAGGCAAATGCCGGGTTGGTTCCTTTCGAAGGGCACGGCCGATTTCCTCCCCCATCCTTCCCCAAATATCCGAGCGTAAGCTCCGTCTCTAATGACCACGCTGTCGACGGGACGTAAAATTCTAAGCTTCCTTTCTTCCTTCCTCATATTCAGGGTGTCAGGGATTATACAGTGCTTCGTCTTCTTCATAAAGTTCGATTAATTTTGTCGTAGACGGCACACACCAACTAAACTAAGACGTCATATTTTCAAACAAGGAGGTTTCTTTTCAAATAAGCGCGGTCCAAGAGCTACAGCTATGCTAGCGTTCCAAGCGGTTACATTTCGCATTGCAGTGAGCATAAGACATACGACTGTTATGATTAAATTTACTGCGAGGCACTAGGTATGATCATATTTTTTTGACGAAGCAAAGATATGTCAAAGTTCCGTATTAGACTATCAAATATGCAAAAAACAGTCTTGATCGCAGATATTAACAGTTTCAATTAACCGGTTTCGACCTGATGTAGGTCATCTTCGGAATTCCAAGTAGCCCATGTGGCCAGTGCTGCACTCGGTTGGGCTGGACTGTCCTGGACTGTTCTGCTGGCAATAGGTAACTGGCTAGTGTACAGGTAACTGGCAGCAGAACAGCCCAGGACAGCCCAGCCGAGTGCAGCACTGGCCACATGGGCTATTGGAATTCCGAAGATGACCTACATCAGGTCGAAACCGGTTAACTGAAACTGTCAATTTCAGCGATCAAGACTGTTTTTTGCATATTGATCATAGCAAATAGATCGCTGTTTTTCTCGTCTGACAATGTTGTCAAAATTAATAGACTATCAAATTTTTATGATGCAAATATATTATGTAACTTTTTGACAAAGAAATATGACCATCGAATACCGGCCTAAGGAAGTGGAGGAGGAGTTCAATAGATAGACGAGGAGGTGATTGGCAGAGAAAGGGGAAGGTGGAGATGTGCGGACTGAGGCGCTCCAGTCACGGTCTGCACGGCCACTACGGTCGGGGGTTCGAATCCCCCCTCGGGCATGGATATTTGTGCCGTCTTTAGTATTAGCTAGTTCATTAGTAGTTTGTAAGTTTAGGGACTGATGACCCCGTAGTTAAGTCCCATAGACTCTACACACGTTTGAACATTTTTTTTTTTTTTTTTTTTTTTTTTTTTTTGATGTGCGGAGGAGAGGTAGATCAAATGTTCAAATATTTGTAGAGCTTATGGGATTTAACTACGAGGTCATCAGTCCCTGAACATACAAACTGCTTATGAACTAGCTTATACTAAACATGGCACAAAACCCATGACTGAGGGGGGGATTCGAACCCCCGACCGCAGCGGCCGTGCAGACACTGACTTGCACACCGCATACCGCTCGGCCGGCGGAGGAGGAGTGGAGTGAGATGAATGTAGAGTGGAGAGATGAGGAGATGAACTGTGAGAGAGAAGGGTGGGAAGGAGACGGGCAGAGAGAGAAGGAAAGAAAGAAGGACAGAGAGAGAGAAAGGGGCTTAAGATGTGGAATAAGTACAAGGGCGACGCTAGTGCAAGATAAAATCCACCCGCCGGCCGCGGTGGCTGAGGAGACTGAGGCGCTCCAGTCACGGTCTGCACGGCCACTACGGTCGGGGGTTCGAATCCCCCCTCGGGCATGGATACTTGTGCTGTCCTAGTTCGTAAGTAGTTCATAAGTAGTTTGTAAGTTTAGGGACTGATGACCCCGTAGTTAAGTCCCATAGACTATACAAACATTTGAACAGTTTTTGAAAATCCACCCTAAGTTTCTATTTTCATTCATGCAGAAGATATAGTGTTGCGATTAATCTTTGTGACACACCCTGTCCTTGCTAGCAAGCACGCTCGAGATGCAGTGAAACTGAATTTTCTGTTCTCATTCGTGCCGTCTTTGCTGCGGGGGAGACGCGGAATTTTAACGACGCGCCGGCACTTTCTCGTGCGAGTACGCGGAAGCCGGACTGGCGCCAGCCGCTACTTGCGCCAGTGCTGCTGGCGTGGACTTTGACTCTCGGAGCGTGTCGTAGCGAGGGCGGGCTGCCTCCCGAGCAAGCAGACGCCCCGTCCCGCCCCGCCAAACGAACTGCGCCCCGCCGCCAAGATTTTCTGCCCCAAGAAGAGGGCGCGCTCCCCCAGAAATCTCATTACAGCGAAACACTCTGCCGGCAGGCGTTTTCTGACGTGCAGCCGAGTTGCCAGCGAGCGCGTCTTTCGCCTTTTAAGGTTCATCCTACATGAAACGAATTACTTGCGAGGGACTTGTCGTGCTCTCTAGTTCGTATTGTCGTGTGCCAACCACTCTCGTTAATTGTTCTCCACACAAACTTTTCATACTCTGCAGGTGAACGTGAAACCTTCAGAGGAAGACCGGCAGAGTGTAAAGTGCCACCGCTACGGTCTGCTAAGTCGAATGGTGCGAGGCTCCTGCGTAATATGGTAAAAAGTATGAGCTTAGCGCTGTGTAAACATCGACGACTGTCGAGATACAGTGTTACGTAAGATGCTCAAATTTGTTAAAAGAAAAATCGAGCGTACTTACAAGCAAGGAACGAAAAGAGAGATCCGCATGAGTTATAACTTCTCACATTCTGTCTCCATGGCCATTTCACAAGACGAGTAAATACATACAACAAAAATACTTTTATATAAAGAACACATTGTTGAGGCGATCTAAAATTGTTTAGTAAGAGGCTTTCAGCCAAGATCGCTTACTTCTTTTAATTATATGACCGGTTTCGGGGTGCTAGACGCCATCTTCAGACCGTCGTAATTTTTACATCACTGCTATAAAAACAATTTCTAATATAACACATTGGTATAGATCCATAATATGCAATTTATACCTTGTGGTCTTCTTTTTTGCCGGCCGCGGTGGCCGATGGGACTGAGGCGCTCCAGTCACGGTCTGCACGGCCACTACGGTCGGGGGTTCGAATCCCCCCTCGGGAATGGATATTTGTGCCGTCCTTAGTGTTAGCTAGTTCGTAAGTAGTTTGTAAGTTTAGGGACTGATGACCCCGTAGTTAAGTCCCATAAGCTATACAAACATTTGAACATTTTGATTTAATCTTCTTTTTTAATGTTAGCAGCGTGAACACTTTCCCAACCGACTGGAGAGGCATGATATTATATACGGAACACACTGTTGGGGCGATCTAAAATTGTTTAGTAAGAGGCTTTCAGCCAAGAACGCTTTCCATGGATGTATACCACTGTGCTATATTAAAAATTGTTGTTATAGCAGGTCTGAATATGACGTCTAGCAAGCCGAAACCGGTCATATAATTAAAAGAAGAAAGCGTTCTTGGCTGAAATCCTCTTACTAAAAAATACTTTTCATCAACCACCAAACAGAATTTCCATTGTATTTTGTACTAATGTGAAATGATAATTGAAAAGTAACAAATCTTCTGATTTGTTGAGAAACAAACCTCTGAAATCACTTCTTTCGTATTCAAACAGAACAGAACATCATAACAAAACATCAACAGAACATAACTTTTAGATAAGCCCACTTGTCGCGAAGACTAGAAAACAGGGTTACAAAAGCTCCTGCTAGCAGCGAGGCGGACGTGACCGGACGTAGGTTCTGTGTAATGTTTACTAACAAGAGCGGACTATGCCGCATCACGAGGCTCGAAATGGCGTCACTCGCCGCAACCCTTGGGCACAGCAAACATATCGTAGACATCTTTCGTCACTTAGGCATCACATGCTGCCTCGTGACATACACGCAATGCTCTGGAGTAATAGAACCTTCTAGAACAAGTGGTGCCGGGTGCACTACCGCCTATAAAGAGGCTAGCTCCTATGGCGATGGGAGCAGTGACGCAGTGTTGAAAGTTGTGGTCTGTCGTCATAGATGGTCTAGCTGGAGTTATGAAGCTGTGGAACGTGCTACGATGGGACTTACGCTCAAATTCCATGTAGCCGACACTTAGCCCGGTGCGCTCGCCTCTGCTATATTGGAACTTAGGGAGCGATGGGAAGTTACACTACTGCGAAGGCAATTGATAACTTGTATATAGGCTTGTAAATAGGACGGATGTGCCAGGGGTGCTTCCAGTGCATATATCCTCATCCTCAGAGATATAATTGCATCCAGAATAACCTAAGATCCCATCCGAGTTCCGTACTCTAACTCCCCCTACCGCCTTCTTTTCAGCAGAGCAAGTGTGCATAAGGCAGCCCACGACTACGAGATCTCCTGCCATGTAAGTCCTTGACGCGCTTTCTTGCAGTCCTTCCACGCCCTCTCAGGACTCGTCAGTAAGACACGACACATTGTGTAGCAACCTCATTCAGTAAATAGTTGCGTGAATGGAGGCTTGTACCGTACCCGGTATGCTGCCCATGAGTTCATTTAATCACTGCTGGCCTAATTTATCTCATTATTCAATGGAAATAATGCTTAGATCTCGTACATTTCGAGGTTGGTCGGGACGTGCTAGCAAAGCTGTTTTTGATTTATCGTAAGCATATTCAGCTGGATTAGTTTCGAGAGAACACGTAGGCCAATTGAATTGGGCAGTACCGGCTCGACTGATGGAATAGTTTACGATTTCTCGGGAGTTGCCTTTCACAAACTTGAATTGCTCCCAGAAATACTGATGAATCGGTTCAGTGGTTAGTTGGAGGTTGTTATTCTCCTGTTGTAGAGTCTTATGTTTGCGATTTATGGGCAATTGTACCGTCCGAACCTCCCGCCCCGCACATCCAGATGTTGTCCGCCCAAAACATCAGTGATCCGCCACCTTGCTGTACTCGATTGATGGTACGCCTTGTCGACGGGTATCTGGTATTGCAAATATGCGGCACCCGTCTGTAAAGAGAATTTTGAGCCAATTGTCCATTTTTAATGACTTAGGGTGCTCCTGTAACACGCAGCATGCTACCTGAGTTAAAAAACGGGATATCTCCATAGCCGCCTAGAATACTGAGAGTTTTTGTGGAGTCTGTTTCGTACTGTATGGTTTGAGACTTGCCTCGCGATGACCCTCAAAATGACGTTGTGTATCATTGTGGATGTCTGGTCGAGACTCGTTAGGACAATTTCAAATGTTCGAATGCTTTTTAAGCTTATGGGACTAAACTGCAGGAGTCCCCAAACTTACAAACTACTTATGAGCTAACTTATACCCAAGACAGCATAAACATCCATGACCGAGGGAGGATTCGAACCCCCGACGCGGGAGGTCGCGCAATCCTCAACTTGGCGCTCCAGACCGCTCGACAATTCCGTGCGGCGTTAGGGCAAGAAATCGCAGGTACTGGTGGTCGGTCGCAGCCGTTGCCCAAGTGCGATCAGTAGTGGACATAACGTGAACACAGTCTGTAGTTTGAAGACGATTCCAAGTCCTTATCACGTAACTTTGTTTCATGAATTTTCACCTTGCAGCTACTGTAGATGCAACTCTTTGTTGACATGAAGCTACCATCCGTGTGGGCTCAAAGATAATATTCCTTCTTTTCTATCGGAAAACATCCATACATTGTCTAAAATGTCTGTACTTCTGCAATGTGTATTGAATGAAGATTCGAATATTTCGTCCTCACCTATATTCAACAAAATGAGCATGTTTTCAATGGATGGATTATAGGAGAGTTTGTTTATATTTTATGACAGCTCAAAGGTCCAGGTATTTCGAATCAAGTCAACTTAGGTCGACGAGGCACGTGTTTATTGCACACACATAATTATGATGCAAAACGTTTTCGCTGAACCTCGTCGGCGAAAATCAAAACTTTTTACTGCTTAGGACATGATGGTGCTCCAGATGGCTTCGCCGTTTACGTCCGTACGCATCTCAATCCTGTCTTCCCTGGTTGATGGAACAGACGATGACGTCCAGATCATAACGTTCCCTGTCTGCATGAGTTTAAAAACACATCAGAAAATGGCGGAAAAGATACCAATAATCTATTCTTGTGCCTTTACTTCTAATTTATTTAAAAAATTATATTATTATTTACAATATGGTGGGGTGGCAGGCAACCTTATAATACGGCATTGTCTTATCATGGAATGTTCGTTGTTGGTGGAGAATTTCTGATTCAAGGGTACAAGATTACAAAGAACCTATAATAAAACTACTGAGGAATGAAATATTAAATAATATTAATTTAATTATTATTCTTTATATATCATTTTATTTTTATATATTATTAGGTATACCACACTCACATGTAAAGATCCAGGTAGGCGGTGATAGAATAGTCCTCTGAATGATTTGTTTTAATTATTCGAAGAACAATTGCTAAGTGAGACAAAAGCAACGCTTTCTTCTTCCTTTTTACAGAATAAATCACGATCAGTCAATGATAAAGAAACGAGAAGGCAAGCAACGGTTAATTATCTCTGTTGAGTGGTCAGAGACCGCTTGTAGTGCTTCAAGTTGCATGACCTGCTCGTTCATCTCAAACCGCGCGATTTCTGGTTATGGAGCCATCTCAGAGGTATCGTGTATGCAGAGACCATTCCAGATATGGAGACACTGGAGCAACGTATTAATGCAGCGTTGTCACTAATACGATTTTAGCAGCCGTGTGCCAAAGACAGCATGAATACGCTTGTGTCGAGGAGCATGGAAACCTTTCTCAAAACATGCTGTAATTGAGGATGAATGGTACATTGCTTATCCCTCGTAAGGTAACAACTACAAAATGTTAATCTGGCCATGTTATTTTTACTACCGACTCAGAATTCAAAGTTTTCTGTCAGTGAGAAATTACATAGATAAACAGTACTATGCAATGGTATAAAAATCTTTCCTTCAGCTATTAGCAGTATAGTTTTACTTTGGATTTTCATATACATATTCAACCCCGATGTTGGATTAAGATTAATTATGGGTGTAGTGGCTTTAGTGGCTTAATAATTAAGTCTGTTCGACCTTTAAATTCTTACATGATCTGAGTTCATACCAGCGTGAGCCTGGTAGGTTTCTATCTTAATAATTACTACATTATATTAGTACGAAAGGACCATATAATAGAAATACTTTTTGTTTATAGGTTAAAATTAATTGTTTAATATTTCGGAAAATTAATTTGTTGAATTTAGAATTAATTTCTCTACAAATAGTATTGATATTATATGATTTATTTATGTTTATTATAATTTTTTGTTAATTGTCTGCGTTTTAATTAAAGTGGCTTTTTTTAATTTAATGGAGCGTAGGGTATTAGGTTATATATGTGGTGAACTTATCATAGTAAATTTTGTAAAGTACCTTACTAAGCAGTCGCATATTGAGCATGAACATATAAAATGTGCACAGTTGTTTTCATATTATAACGCTTTATGTACATTTTGTTTTCATTTACACGTGTTTCATGGTACCGCTGTTTTCGGTGATGTTTTGAAATAATTGCAAGTCATGACCGCTAGTAGAAGTTGCCGAATTCGAGTGTTCCATTCGGGGACAGATTTACATAAGATGCCGCATTTGAGTGTTTGGTTTTTCGAAAGCAGGTAGAAGATGCCTAATTCGTTTTTAGCCGAAATCACAAATGACTGTAGTCGCAAGTGTTCTGGGTGGGAAGTTTCCGGTCACTAGTCTTTTAATCCTGAAGTTGTAAGATGCGTATATAGCGACAATTTGTGAGGTAACATCTACCAGACCGTTTAGCTTCATTTTGCCTCTAATTTATAGAAAAATCTGATTTCAGTCGTGTCTGCCTTGCTCGATGGATCGAACTAGCAGTTCCAGTTGCATGTGCTGCTCATTCACCGGACCTGAACCCTATCGACGTCTGGGTAAGTGGCCCTCTCAGAGATATAATATACGCAGATCATGTTCCGGACGACATGCTACCATTGACACTGCTCCCATGCATCCTGGTCGATGTGGGAGTTTTCTTGTATTTTGATTTCCTCGTACCAAAATGTATCTCAAAAATATGAATAAATAAATAAAATAACCTGAACTATGCCACGTAGACATCGTGGCCAGGCCTTCTCTCATCAACCTGAAGCTGATTGCATCCGTTCCTGTCTGCATACTGCATAGTGTAAAAGTAAAGTAAATAAGTAAATAAATGAAACACCTGTAAGGCGCTCAACAGGAAACTGAAAAGTCTCGGGTTGGAAACGCCGTCGGCTTGTCGGCTTACGGTGATTTCAGACTTCCTTTTATGCCAGCCTTTACCTCTCGACGATGTCAAGAGTCTCCAGGAACGCGTGGATCCGATTCTAGGTTAGACTATAGGTTTCCTTTCCCCAGTTGGATAACTGGATACGGAAGTCCCTGAAATGACGTCTGAGTGACAGTCATGTCCCAGCCTACTGATCCACACAAAATCATCATCACCGACTAGACCAAGCCACACTTCGCTGGGGCATAGACTGACATGAAATAAACTGACCGACAAGTGAAATATCTCCTACGAACATCAGTTCATGCTATACCCTACTTTGCGTTCCTGTGTCTGGCGAAGAACAGTTACGTTGGGAAAAATAACTTTTCTCAGAATATAATTATTTATTGTAAAGACAGCGGATTTAATATCTCTTTTTGTCCATTTTCCAGTTAGATGTTCAGATTGGATGCTTTACCGATTAAGGAACGTGAGGAGTATGACTGCCATTGAGAAAAGTAACTGGATTCTACCTTTCGTCCATCTATTAGTCTTCCCCACTCTTTCAGCGTCTCCTCTTATATCTACGTTTCTTCCTTCTCATTCTCCTTTGTCTGTGCTTCTCCCCTCCTGCCCTCCCCCCTTCTTCTGCTTTCCAGCTCCTTCTCCCTCCTCTCTCCGTCCACTGCCTCCTCCTTCATTTTTCTGTCAATTTCCTCTTCCCTTCGTCGTAGCTATTCAATGTCTAGGTATTAAAAATGAGGAAGTTAATACACATTTAGTGCTAATGGTAGAAAATGACCACAAAGCTCCTCTGAGGGATAATAAATGAAATATCTACACTCGTAAACAACGTTACTTACTGTTTTGATTTTCACTGCTGACAAAATCTACGAACTAGCAACTGTTGCAGTGTTGTTCCCTGTAACCACCATTCATGGACTGATGTAATCGTTTGAGGTTTGGCGCATGTGACGCTACAACTCTGTTATATGGTAGGTGTTGTAGCAACGCACTGAAGTATAGGCGTGACAGAACAGTAGAAAGAAGGTATGATATTGACAGGTATCCGTAACACATTGCGAATCAAGTGATATGTCAGCTCGAAGCTCCGTTATTTTTTTAAGGATTGGTGTTCCATTCGCAGCCAAGTAACACCCTGTAGGTGCATGATCAGATGGAAACCGTCTTTTGAATAAAATTACTCATAAGGACGATTTGCAACCGAAGAGGTTCCTAAAGCGACCGAAATGCATCTTGTCTTTCAATAAACAGGAAAAAATGGAAACTGATGGAGTTTTTATACCTACTACCTGTATATTCTTAGCAGCTTTTAACGGCTAACATCACCAAGCAGGACCATGTCTGTGGGGTTGATATCGATCTTGGGATAATCGTTGCCTGCTTTTCCTATACCTCTTCATACCGTGGTGGATTTCATTTTTCTCGGGGAAGTACAGCATCTCGACGTAGTTTGCACTCAAAAACGTGTTGGAAGTGCCCTGCAGGAATATTCAACCGCGCTGCGACTTCCTCCGTACATAATTCCATGAGTGTAGCCGGTGCACGAACTATCGTCAGGATTAGGTCCGAAAAATGTTCCGTGGGAGCAATGCCTGAGTATCCAGAATGGCAAATCATTCGTTGGAATTATCCAAAATTTTTTTAACCGACACAAGTTAGGGCAGTGTCACGCAGTTTGGCGTTAATAGGCTATGGCAGCTCATGACCGGTTCGAGTGCTTTTGTTGACAGGATGACATTTCCTGTAGCTCGTCTGGGACCGTGACCACAGCGTTTGGATCACACACGATTGTTCAAAATGTTCAAATGTTTGTAAATCTATCGGACCAAACTGCGTGGTCATCAGTCCGTAGCTTACAAACTACTTAAACTAAGGTAAACTAACCTAAGGACAACACACACACACACCCATGCCCCTCCACGGCGAGCAACCGCGCGCTCCGCAGCGAGACGCTTTAGACTGCACGGCTACTCCACCGCGCCTCACACGATTGTAAACCGTGTCGTGGTGAGTCTGATTTCAACTGGTGAGAGTTGGTCGTGTTAACAGTACGAGATCAGCTGTAGCTCCTTCCCTGGGCCAGTGACCATAACAGTTGCACCTCAAACGGTTGGAAAATGGCATGGTCAGATGGGTACTGATTTCAATTGGTAACAGGTAGTGATAGTGGGTCCATTATGGCGTAAACGTCACGAAGCCTTAGACCCAATTTATCAATCAGGCACTAAAGCCGGTGAGGCTCCATTATTGAGTGGACTGCCTGTCCCATGGTTCAACAGAGTTGATAATTGATTGTCTTTGCCCATGTTTATGTCATTGGGAAGCATTTACAGCCATTTATCGACTTCATGTTGAAATTTTTATGGTGCCAATGGGCCATGTCACCGGGGCTATATATATATATATATATATATATATATATATATATATATATGTGTGTGTGTGTGTTTGTGTGTTTGTGTGTGTGTGTGTATTCCTTGGTCTGCCTCTTCTCCTACTACCTTGTGGGTTCCATTTCTGGGCTTGTCGTGCCACGTTCTCTTTATCACGCCATAATGTATGTCCAATCCACTTCCTACGGCGTATCTCAATATCAGTGAGCATTTGATGAGCTCTTCTCCATGGTTCTTCATTGGAGATTACTTGTGGCCACCATATCCTTGAGATATTCCTCGATCTTCTGTTCACAAATGCTTGAAGCTGTTTGTTAGTTTTCCATGATGTTGTTGTTGTTGTTGTTTTAAGGGGACTAAACAGCTAGGTCATCAGTCCCCAGTTTTCCATGATTCACACCCATAGGGCAGTACTGAGTTGTATTGAAGATTTTTGGTTGTGCCTCTTTAGCCTAATTTAGTTTCTCTCCTACATCCTCGATAGTTCCTCCCACGCCGACCGCGGTCGCCGAGGGGACTGAGGCGCTCCAGTCACGCTCTGCACGGCCACTACGGTCGGGGGTTCGAATCCCCCCTCAGGCATGGATATTTGTGCCGTCCTTAGACTTAGTTAGTTCATAAGTAGTTTGTAAGTTTAGGGACTGATGACCCCGTAGTTAAGTCCCATAAGCTATACAAACATTTGATTTGATTTTTGTTCCTCCCACAGGGGTGACTATACTATGTAGCAAAACTGCTTGACTTGCTCGATCTCTTGGTTTCCTTAAAAATAAATAAATATATATTTTTTAAAATAGTGTTTCACTTCGGTGATTACAGCACTTCTCCTTACTTTTCTTTCCATTTACATTCAATCACATCTCTCATGCTTCGATTTTTAAATCATTGAGCTTTGTTTCCATATCCTTGAAACTGCTGTCTAGCAAACACAGGTCATCTGAAAAGTCCAAGTCATCCAACCTGCCTCTCAATCCCTATTAAATTCCTCTTCGTGGATTCATTTCCTTCTACATCACAAGGTTCAGCACCATCAAAAATAGAGTAGGCGACAGCAAACATCCTTGCTAAACCGTGTCTACTGGGACGGGGATCCGACAGCATCCCCTGATGTAAAACTTGACCTGTGTAGTTCTCATAAACTTCGTGAGATCTTTATAACTTTTTAGGGATCCCAAACTGTTTCATCGCTTTCTACATCTTCTTCCTCATTACACTGTCAAACGCCTTTTCAAAGTCTACAGAGTGTAGATACAATGACGATTGCAACTCTGTGTATTGTTCTATAATTATGCGCAATGTGTTGATCTTGTCTATTCAGGAATAACCTGCTCTAAACCCTACTTGTATTTTTCTCAGTCTTAAATCTTTTTTATCCCTTCTAGAATTACTCTCGAGAGTACTTTACTTAGTATTGAAAGGAGGGTAATCCCACTCCAATTATCGCTTTCTAATAAATTTACTTTCTTCAGAAACTTAATTAGCAGTCCTTTCTTCCAGTCTGCGGGGATCTTCTCTTCTTCCCAAATCTTTTTGAAAAGTGGGAACAGAATCTTAATAGAAGTACTCACATTCACTTTCAAGATCCAGTGCTCACGGTTAAAAGTAAACCGCGTTTAAAATCTTTCAGTGGTGCTTCAAAATTAATCGCCGATCACGAATTCGTCGTCAGCCAACCGTGCATTTGACGGCTATTAACTCCTTGTATTGCGCTCTGTAGGTGCAAACATGTGAATAGAGATGTGAATTTACACAAGGCGTCTGTATACGTATGTTTTCTAGACAATCCTAGAATCATCCTCTTAAGATTTGTGCGGGATTCAAGCAAAAGTTGTGTGTCTGCCGCTATAGTGGCAAAGCGCATTGTCTGGCAGATAGAGGGTCGGTTTTGAATCTTGCTAATTCGCGAGCTTTTATTTCATGGTGTCCCTCGAAATGTTAAAGAATGAAATTTGAATATATTTAAATATTTAATTTACATAATTGTTTGAAATTTTGAACTAAAGTAAAATGATTTACATTTTATAAATTCTAGCACTGCTTATAAATTGAAGTAAAAAGTAATGCAGAGCACTGATGTTAGTTTTTCTTTTAAACTACAATTCTCGTAGTTTCTATGTTTTAATCGCCACTTCGCTGGTAGAAAACACACGCTAAGTTTCCATTTTCCAACATAATACTTTTTTATGGCTGACACGTGATGAGACGCTGTAGAGACCATTGCTTAATATGAATAAAGAGCATAACATGTTTGGGCAGTGTATTTCTAACAGCTGCTAGAGCTATAGTTATGTACACAAAGAAAGCAATAATAAGTTCGAGGGGGTTATGTCAACATAACGTGGCTATTAAAGACGGTCGAGTAACATCATTATTTACCATTTAAAGCATTCCACTTCAACTTATTAAATAAATTATAAATTTTATAATTAATAATTGAACACAGCCTAGGAAAAAAACTATACGATGTAGAACCGAAACCAGGACCCTGAATTTCAGAACCACGAGCACGACCGTTCTACCACACCACAAATATCGGAATCGATTCACGTCTGTGCTGTTACACTGTAGGCTGGTTTAAGAGATTCAGAATGTGTACATCCTTCCAGCAATCAAAAATTTGTTTCTGAGCGAAATAGAGTTGTTCCAGATCAGCAGGAAATTCTAAAGAATCATTTATTTTGTTTGACAACAACGGCATTGTTTCTTTCGACGGCTGAAATCTCTCCTCAAACTTCTTGTCTCCACAATCTTTAAAAGTGTTTTTTGTTTCCACAATCGTTCCGTATGGTTTAGGCCAGGATTTAAGTTGTCAAACTATACGTTTTTTTCCTTATTGCCAGCCACTGCCATACTCGTACAAAACTACGGTATGTGATTATATATCTCAGTCAGAGACCCAGGTCCAACTCCTTTAATCATTGGACACTTTCCTGACTGACGACGGAGTTCGGTCGACCCTCCCGCAAATGATTGTAATGGGAGATGTGGGCATTATCTCTAAGTATGCTCCAAAGTTACAGCATTGATCATCTAACTGTCCCCATTTGAATTTCCGGTAGTACCGATCAACACCAAAACGGAAGGCGTCGGTCGAAGACCATTCACTCCTGGGAAGGCCCATTACTTCAAGCTCCTTCGAGGGATCTTCTATCCAAATGTTGACACATCTATGAAACTAATTCCGAGTTGTTGCCCAGTTGGATTGAGGCGTAGTCTCACGTTGATGGACAGCTGTTTTAAGAGGTGGTTTACGCGATTTTAACCTGCTTACTCCTTCTGTGGCGGAAAGTCTTGCAAAATAGAAAGCTCAGGTGTAGACATGATCCTGTAACACTCTCTTATTTAGGTACCTCACATAGTTGTTTGCCTCCGGAAGCAATCCTTCAAGCTCCGCTCTCCCCTTATGATTCTAAACTGACAACAATCTCCAGTAGCTGTTCCTGTCACCACGATGATTTCCCAGCTTTGTCAGCTACTGTCACAATGCCAAATGGCTCTTTTCGGGGCCAGCTGAATTGTCAACAAAAAAAAAAAAAAAAAAAAAAAAAAAAAAAAAAAACTGGTTATCTCTAGATCATCGGCCGTAAACGAAGGTTAAATGCAATCGCATTCAACCCCGTCGTTTAACTATTATCGAGGCCGGTGAATTAGAATTTCAAAAAATGTTCAAATGTTTGTTAAGCTTATGGGACTTAATTACGGGGTTATCAGTCCCTAAACTTACAAACTACTTATGAACCACTTACGAACTAGGACGGCACAAATATCCATGCCCGATGGGGGATTCGAACCCCCGACCGTAGTGGCCGTGCAGACCGTGACTGGAGCGCCTCAGTCTCCTCGGCCACCGCGGCCGGCAATGAGAATATGAACCGTGATTAACTTTTTAATCGAGGTTGGTGCACTAGGGCAGACATATAACGCCGGAAATCTGGCATTCTCGGCGCGCTATTGTCATTTTGGATACCAGAGTACTGAATTCCCCAACGGAATGTCCCAAGCATCAAACTCCTACCATTCCTCGTCAATGGCCTGTTAACACCATGCAACCACAATCACAAGCTTTTCCACATGAAACAGCCGAGCGAGTACAAAATGGCCGCCCTGCCAATGCGCTGCCCTTTCATACCGTTTGTGTGCGAAGCCAACGCCATCTTTATTCCAAGGCTTTCGTCACCTCGCTGTTCATCGCTCCACCGCAGAGGAAGAATTTCTCACAATCGCCTTCAGAGGCGGGTGCTGGCTGACCTTAAGGAAGGCGGTGTTTTGGGGAAACGGTCCTTAATTGCGGCGGCAGGCCCTCTGGCGGTCGCCGGCAGCAGTGAGCAGAGCCAGCTAGCCAGCCAGCCAGCCAGCCACGCACAGTGGCCATTGTCTGGCGTGACGCTAATTATGGCGCCGCCGCCGAGTGGCCGCGAATGCGTGAAAGCCGACACGCCGGCTCGCCGCGGCTCATTGTGCGCCTTGTTCTTAAAAGCAAATACCTGTCGCGCGTCTAACGACGTCTTCCTCGGCGAGCGTCCGCGCCACAAATCTACTCCCTCGTTAGCACGCCGCCTCTGCAGTTAGCCGTGTACTGTGCCAAGCCTGCCCAGTCAACTCCATTCTATTGTTTACTACAGCTAGGACGGCCCGTGTATACCAGCCGTAATGCATCCGTCGTTTCGACATCACCGTCAGCGCTCCGTTTCCGTTTTCTCAATTTCGATTATTGCCCGACCGAAAAATGATTTGCGGCCGAAATCGTAACCGAATATTCGTCTCCTAGTTTCGGCTGAAACCACAACCGAAACCGAACCTACTTAATTGCCTTATAATTTCGGTAAATATACGTTATACTGCAAATCACTAGTTTTCCCACATTTTGCAAGATCCCCTCCCCGTACTAAACCTTCTTAAGTGTGTGTGTAATAGTCTTGTGTAGTTCCCGAACGAACTAGTTGAGAAGAGTGCTCCCACAGGTGAATTACGCGACCTGGTTCGCAGATCCCTCGCCTCTTAGTTCGTCCAGTCCTTTTCCGAAGACTGACGGAGAACAGCGAGAGGACGGGAGACCGCGCAGAATCGCGTGATTCCCATCTGCCAGTTACCGTTATTTCGAGCTGAGATGCAGCTCAGCTGTAGTTTCATAGTTCACTCCCACACATTTTCTTTTCTAAGGCCAGCCGCGGTGGCCGAGGAGACTGAGGCGCTCCAGTCACGATCTGCACGGCCACTACGGTCGGGGGTTCGAATCCCCCCTCGGGCATGGATATTTGTGCCGTCCTTAGTTGTAAGTAGTTCATAAGTAGATTGTAAGTTTAGGGACTGATGACCCCGCAGTTAAGTCCCTTAGACTCTACAAACATTTGAACATTTTTTTTTTTTTTTTTTTTTTTTTTTTTTTTGACTGCGGCGCGCCAGTCACAATCTACACGGCCACTACGGTCGGGGGTTCGAATCCCCCCTCGGGCATGGATATTTGTACCGTCCTTACTATAAGGTAGTTCATAAGTAGTTTAGGAACTGATGACCATGTAGTTAAGTTCCATAAGCTCTACAAACATTTTAATTTTTTTTTCTAAGGTATTCAGCAGTGTCTAAATATAGTCCTCATCCATAATGTAAACTAAATAACTGGTTTATTTGCTTAAGTATTTGATGTCTAATTGCCCAAAAATACGGGTAATAGCACACGCTTGGGCAACACTGATCATTATATAAAAAAGCTGTCATAACAAAAGAAAGAGCTCTTTTAGTAGCGGTAGCAAAAGAGCGGACGAACTAAAAAGGGCCACCTACTTCGCGGCCGAGCTGCGAACTGAAAGGAGAGCTACCGGTCGCGAACTAAAATATGCGCGATGGGTCGCGAACTAAAATATGCGCAATCGGTCGCGCACTAAAATATGTGCAATCGGTCGCGAACTAAAATATGTGCAATCGGTCGCGCACTAAAATATGTGCAATCGGTCGCGAACTAAAATATGTGCAATCGGTCGCGAACTAAAACATGCATTACCGATCGCGAAGTATTATGCCAAACGTATCTTGCTTCTTAGTTCGTTGGATTCTTTTCCGAAAACCGACGGGCAATATTGAGAGGGCGCGCAGCAGAATTAAAAATCACGTGTTTGCCCTCTACTGAGGAGAGCCATTTCGAGGTGAGCGTCTGCCATCTAGATTACATAGTTCAGTGCTACAAAATTTCTGTTTTGAAGTATTCTGCACTCTGCAATATCTGACTAATAAATTCCATAATGCCAAGATATAGAGATAACTCTAAACTTATACGCGAGAAATTATCCACAAACTGTTTGTTTTGGTTAGAGGCTCAAGCAGCAAGCGCATGAAGCAGCTAGGTGGGGGAACTTTTCCCTCCACCTGTATGCGCAGATCACGCCGCTCAGCTGTCACTGGGAGCGGACGAACTAAAGTGAGCGTTCCCGATTGCGAACTATTATGCGCAAGTCTAGTGTGTAAACCTAGCCAGGAGTCTGTAGAAGATAACATAGGAGGCGTAAAGGTTTACTCACCTAAACTTTCCACCCGGCAGTTGCGAATATTAAGTCGACCACTCCTTAAAGCTAGACTTGGCAGCCAGTGCATAGGAATACCTCGTACCTGTTATTAGTGAAGCTACGTCGCTTTCCGCCACGGTAGAATGGCCGCGCGTTGCAAGCCGCCTTATTGCGGGAGCGCGCCGCTGTTTTCGTCGGAGGTTCGAATCCTCCCTCGGGCGTGGGTGTATTTGTTGTTCTAAGCATCACTTAGTTTAAGTAGTTTGTACTCCTAGTGGCTGGTGACCAGAGTAGTTAAGTCCCATAGATTAACAAACATTTGAACATTTTTTTCGTTTCCCCCTTACATTTCCAGCAGGGCTTTGCATTTAAAAAAAAAAAAAAAAAAAAAAAAAAAAAAAAAAAAAAAAAAAGAAGTGCAGAATAGCTTAAAACTACGAAGATGTTGCTTTTAGGTATTCTCCTAAAGTCCTATATTGCTAACGACTCTATAATACAGAAATATCATTTACAATTTACCCTAACTTTGATATGTAAGCGCCGGCCGCAGTAGCCGAGCGGTCTGCGGCACGCCAGTCACAGTATGCACGGCTGCTACGGTCGGGGGTTCGAATCCCCCCTCGGGCGTTGATGTTTGTGTCGTCTTTAGTATAAGGTAGTTCATAAGTAGTTTGTAAGTTTAGGGACTGATGAGCCCGCAGTTAAGTCCCTTAGTCTTAACAAACATTTGACCGTTTGATTTGTAAGCAAAATTATGAAGCACGGTCACTGCATAACAAATCTCTTTTCGCCTAAAGACTTGACTCGCGCGCAGCCAAGATTCGTATATATTTGTAAAATTTCATTGGGTTTACTACAGTATTAGATTTAAGCGAAGTAAAGTTGTTTTTATATAGCCGTGCTGACTAATAAGCTTCATTCAGTCAATAAGTGAACTTCAATTAGTGCTGCATCACGCATTTCGAAAAATAACGTCACAATTCCAACTAACAGTATGATCTTTGTCAGTGTAAATTTACGCAAACTCAAAAGGAAAAGCTGTGTACCACATGATCAATGTTTCCTAAACACAAATTGGTTATGATAGAGGCCCCTAGCTTTCAAGGAACACATTAATTACACTTTTCTGCATAATAATATGATAACCCGTTCTATTAAGTACAAACTGAATAATTTACAGTGTTACAAACACACTATAAGAATACCCTTATAAGAAACGATTGCGTTAAATTGTGACTAACAACAAAATACAATTTTTATGCACACTACATCCGTCCGAAACGCGACCTGACTTCATCTGTAAGTTCACAAAAGCTAATTTCGGCCAAGCCGAAATTTCGGCCGATTTATGGCCGCAACCAATATTTTGGCCGAAAGTGGCCGTTACCGAAACCGAATATTCGGTCGGTCCTTAATTTTGATACCTGCCACCGCCGAAGTTTATGAGCTGCTGTGAAACTAAAGCACAGCACCCGCCATAACAGAATTATGTGACGGTTGCATAAAAAGTAAATGTGACGTCACAGGCTGGGTTGCGCGCCACAGACGGCATCAACCCCGATAGGATCGATTGGCAAGGAATCGCCACGTGAAACACTCAGGGAGCAGCGGTGGCCTTCTACGGAAGGAACGCCACTAGTGGACGATGCAGCCAGCACAGTTGTCTTTCATATAGTTTGCACATCATCAGGGCACGATCTGCTTTGATAGAGAAATATGGCCAAATATCGCTTTTTTTTTGCAATTTTTTTTATTGCTCAACTAGTTTCAGCAATCTAGGTGCTATCTTCAGATTCCTCATTTACATAAAATAACTACAAGCTTGAGGTCGCTTGTGATCAATGCTGCAGTTTAAAAACGCCTTGTTTCATCTTCAATTTAAATAAATAGCACTAATATGTACAGAACTCTACGAAACAATTTCGAAATAACGAACCGAGTTATTCGTTATTTTGAAAATGTCTCATAAAGTACTCCACATATTAGTGATGTTTATTTAAAATGAAGATGAACCAAGCTATTTTTAAACTACTGCACACACCACAAGCAACCGCAAGCTTGTAGTTATTTTATGTAAATGAGGAATCTGAAGATAGCACCTAGATTGCTGAAACTAGTTGTGCAATAATAAAAAATTGCAAAAAAAGCGATATTTGGCCATATTTCTCTAGTTCTCTTTCGCTTTCAACCGTTTGCACAGCCCGCTAGTATGCTCTATCAGTCTCGGTCCTCCTTAGCTAAATATCTTACTTCATGTACCTCAGCCGGTCGCCGCAAAGCGCTGTCTACCGACTTTTACATTAAAAAATCATTATCATCCCAGGAATCCACAATCGCACGACATAGAAGCAATTATGATATTAGGAAGGTTAAGGTTTAATGTCCCGTCGACAGGTTGGTCATTACAGATAGCTAACGCTCGGAATTTGGGTAAGGATTGGGGAGGAACGCGGTCGTACCCTTTCAAAGGAACCATTCCGGCATTTGCCTGGAGCGATTTAGGAAAATCACGGAAAACCTGAATCTGGATGGCCGTAGATTTGAATCACCGTCCTCCCGAATGCGAGTCCAGTGCGATACCAATGCGCCACCTCACTCGGTGCTATGATAGTAATCCAGACCTAGACACCAACGCCTGACTTTACGTCCCCCTTCGTTCAGTAATTCCTAGGGCTTTCTTATGATACATAGTCACGTTCAAAGAATATATCCTGATGGGAGACTTGAATGCTAGGCATGAATTACTAGGAAACACAAAAAGAAACCGCAATCATGAAACACTATTCAACTTCCTGACAACAGAGAACATGATCAGATTACCAACTAACACCTATACCTTCACGGGCTACACTGACACCTCCCTAGCAGACCATATTCTACTAATTCCAACACTCAATTACTCCATGACTACAGAGGGAGACAGTATAACGAGCCAGCACCTCCACATCCTCTTTGGAACCACCCCATGAAAACACCTGTACCATCCGACTATATAACATGGCGGACTGGAACAGATACTAACAAGTAATTATCAAGGAACTACGTGCCCCCATAATCATCGCTGATCAGACCGAATTGAACGCTGTGAATGACAAAATTGTAGAAATTCTAAAATCTGCAGAAGACACTGCCATCCCCATCAAAACATTTCAAAATTTGAACCACTTCTCCTATACGATGTACTACACTTCATTAGAAAGGACGGACGACTACGCACGTAAATAGCGAGACCCAACGACCCTGAACTCAGACCCATTTGGAATAAACTCAACGTAAAAATTAAACAACGAATATCTGATCACCGACAAAACCACTGGGATGAAACATGCAAACAACTCAACTATAGAGAAGGACGAAAATTCTAGACAAAATTCAGAATACTCGTTGGACAAACGACCGACAGACAACACAAACTGAACATTGACAACACTCCCACTACAAACGTAAAAGAAATAGCTCAATCATTCAAAGAAGTGCTGATTGAGGCACACAGCTTCCCTCTCGATGACTTATTTGACGATCGGTTAAGAAAAACAGTAACCGACGAATCCCCCAACCTCCTTGAGTAAGCCACAATGCCATCCCTACACGACTTTGAGCTCATCCAAGGGAAATCTGAAGGAGACGTTCAAGACGCCATCATGTCAGGCAAAAACACTGCTTGAGGAGAGAATGGACTGCAAATACTACACTTAAGAAAAAGACCCCTACGAACTGTCACGCCTCTTTAACTACTGCCTCGACAATGAGACCATCCCCACAACGTGGGCCGGCCGCGGTGGCCGAGGAGACTGCGGCGCTTCAGTCACGGTCTGCACGGTCGCTACGGTCGGGGGTTCGAATCCCCCCTCGGGCATGGATATTTGTGCCGTCTTTAGTATAAGGTAGTTCATAAGTAGTTTGTAAGTTTAGGGACTGATAACCCCGCAGTTAAGTCCCATAAGCTTAACAAACATTTTGAACCACAACGTGGTAAACAATAAACGAAAATGATCCTGATACCCAAGTCCGAACATATTTCGTTACCATCCACCTACATAGGAGAATAAGAGAAATCATATCGAAAACGGAAAGAATAGGTGTTCCTTTTTCCCGCAAGCTATTAGAGAATGGAACTATAGAGAAATATCATCGAAGCGGTTCGATGAACCCTTTGCCATGCACTTCAATCTGACTTGCAGAATATTTATGTAGATGTACACTCACCTTGTCGCGAAGGGACCTTATTAGCTTTCTTTCCTGTTCACCACAATAAGATGACCCCCCCCCCCCCCCTCGAGTATGACAAACATTTATTATACCGCTTTTGTTCAGTACTCTCTGCTCGACAAAGTCCTACAGTTCGTAGACGATGGACAAAATCACTCTGGACATTTTATACCATTTGCAGGTAAAATGTTTGCTGTTGATTGTCACCTATTGATAGATTGTCACTTGTTTCTTCACGAAACAGCTTCATCTTTTTTTCTAATAGAAATTGTTAACGTTCAATTGTTTATGAGTTTGGAATACGTTATTTCCAACTTGGAAGGCAGCGAACTGATATGATATTAATATGAAAATATTTATACACTATTTCGTAATAAAGTGACCGATTAGGATCTTATACTAAGATCATCCTCGGACCGATTTGTCTCAAGTTGGTGCTGAGACGCTGAGCGTGTGGCCACCTACTTGAAAAGTGTTGAATTTCTTACGAACTAGACTGATATTTTTAAATTAAAATAGTTCTTCTTATTATTGAGTTTTCTGAACCTGATGTGCGGTCATGTTAGCATTCCAAACCCAAATATAATTTTCTCTGCCTATAGTGAACAGATTCATAGTGCACCGATCATTGTTTACTGCAGCATCGCCATACCTACGTTTAGAAGATCGTAGTACGCATATGTAAGGTTTGAATTGTTGCAGTATATGTTTATTTGCCACATTTACCGCTTGAACACAACGAAAAATAATGTTTACAAAGATACTAGCCAGTTGATAACAGAGGGTGGAGTATGTTTACAGCCAGAAATTCCATCTCTGGCGACTTATTCAGAGGGTTCAGCCTTCCTGCCACCTGATAGGAGATTTCTCGAATTCGGGTGAGGGATTAACAGACCCTTCTCCAATAGCCTTCTTGTGTTCATTAAAGGTTGTCGAATTCTAGTGCGTTTGTGTGGGAATATTCCAGTGGTTTTATATACTTCTTTCTAATACGTAGGCGAAATGCGTTTCATTTAGCATTAGTAGTAAAGAACTACATAATTTTTATCATGCTAATCGCATCAAAATCGGAATAAAACTGTAGATTTGAACGAAATACAAACAATCAAAAATTGATTTCCATAAATTAGAGTAGCTTCCATTGCCGTCTTCCTTCCTCTGTCTCCTCCTCCACTCTCTTTGTTCACCACGTCCGGCTTCGCCCCTTCTCTCCCCCCCCCCCCCCACGTCCTCCTCCTCCTCTGTCCATCTTCTCCTCCACCTCTCTCTTTCCATTTTCTTTCCTTCCTCATTACGAAAATGCTCATATATCTAGCTACTGTCATAGTGACTGTTTTATTTCAAGACTCTCTCTGTCAAGCACAACACAGTTTTGGTAGTACGAGTATAGAAAGCTTCTCCATGGAACTTACATGATAGTAGTTCTAGTAGGTCTGCGTAACTACTATATTGTTCACTGCATAAAAATCAATGAGTTACTGAACTAATGACTTCAATTTTTGGCGCCTTTCACGTATGGCCCAACATCAAAATGAACTGGACGGCAGTATGTTACAAACAGGGGCACTGTATCATCTACAGCTCCCATGGGTCTGCCAGTTCTAGATGTAGCTGTCAACATATTTATGACAGACAGTACTCCAGCTTAGCAGTAACATGTTTGTGTCATATGGATGATAGATCGTACACAAAACGAGATATAAAGCCGTTTAAATAAATTAAAAAGTAACAATGAAATTATCAGAACAGAGAAAACATATCAGAAACAATAATAAAAAAGAGATGAGATCGAAGAAACGTATGAGGAGGTAAAGGAAATTATTCAATTAAGGGAGAGTAAAACTTAATTGCGATGGGAGATTGGAATTCGGTAGTAGGTAAAGGAAAGGAAAGATAAATAGTAAGTGAATATTGACTGGGCACAAGGAATGAAAGAGAAAGCCGCCTGGTAGAATTTTGCACGGAACATAATTTAATCACAACAAACACCGGTTTAAGAATGACGAAAGATGGTAGTATACGTGGAAGAAACCAGGAGACACCTGAAGGTACCAAATTGATTTTGTAATAGTAAGACATAGATTCCGGAACGAGGTTTTAAACTATAAGACATACCCAGGGGAAGATATAGAGTCTGTCCATATCTTGTTGATCATGAACTATAGGCTGAAACTAAAAGAAACTGCAAATAGATAGGGAAAAAGGAGATACGGATAAACTGAAGCAAGCTGAATTCTTGAGAGTTTCAGAGGAAGATTTAGGAAACAATTTACAGAAACAGGAGTAAAAAAACAGCAGAAGAGGAATGGGTACCTTAGTGAGATGAAATAGTCAAGGCAGCAGAGGGCCAAAGAGGTAGCAAGGCAACACCTACGAATAGTCCTTGAATATCAAAGGAAATACTAAATTTCATAGTTGAAAGTAGAAGATATAAAATGCAGTAAATGTGGCAGGTAAGATGGAGTACAGACGACTAGGAATTGATATTGACAGGAAGTGCAGAATGGCTAAGCAGGATTGCCTAGAAGCCAAATGCAAGTCTGTAGAAGAATGTATAATTAGGGGGAAAATAGAAACCGCCTGCAGGAAAATAAAAGAGACATTAGGATACAAGAAAAATACCCATATCAATATCAAGAATTCAAATAGAAAACCAGTTCTGAGAAAAGAATGGAAAACTGAGAGGTGGAAAGAGTATACAGAGGGCTCTACAAAGGAAATGAACATAATATTGTAGGAAGCGAAGTAGTTGATGAAATGGGAGATACCATACTGAGAGATAAATTTCACAGAGCTTTTCCACCTGGTGAGTAAGATGTAAGAGCCAGGCGAAATACCCTCAGAGTTGAAGAAAAATGTAATAATTCCCATTCCAAAGAGAACAGACGCAAACAGGTGTGAAAATTACAGTACCATCAGTTTAATAAGTCTTGGATGCAAAATTTTAAGATTAATTATTTATAGAAGGATGGAAAGGCTGATATATGGTGACCTTCGAATTCAAGAGAAATGTAGGAACACGGGAGGCAATATTCACTTATCTTAGAAAATAAATTAAGGAAAGGGAAAGCAACATTTCAAGCATTTTGTAGATTTGGAGCAAGCTTTTGACAATATGGAATGGCATACACTCTTTCAAACTCTGAAATCATCAGGAGTAAAGTGTGGGGAACGGAAGGTTATTTACAACTTGTACAAAAAGCAGACAGTAGTTATCAGATTTGAAGAGCATGAAAGGGGTGCAGAGGATGTGAAGGGTGTAAGACAGAGTTGTAGCCTTTCTCCAGTGTTGTTTAATTTGTACATTGAGCAAGCTAGAAAGGAAAGCAAGGAGAAATTTGGAGAAAGAAATAAAGTTCAGGGTGAAGAAATAATAACATCGCGTTTTGCTGATGACATTGTCATTGTGTCAGAGACAGGAACAGATCTAGAGGAGCAATTGGACGGAATGGACAGTGTGTTGAAAGGAATGCCTAAGATGAACAGTAACTAGTGCAAAACAAGGGTAATATAATGCTGTCCTAGAAAATCAGGTGATGCTGAAGGGATACAATAAAGGTGGTAGATTTTTGTTACTTGGCCAGTAAAATAACATATGATGGTCGCAATTCAGACGATATAAAATGCATAATAGCAATAGGAAGAAAAGCGTTTTTGAAAAAGAGAAATTTGTTCACCTCGAATATTAATTTAAGCGTAAGGAAGTCCATTCTGAAGGCCTTTGTGTGCAGTGTTGCCTTGTATGGGAGTGAATCATGGACGATTAACAGCGCGAACAGGAAGAGGATAGAGGCTTTTGATATCTGGTGCTACAGAATAATGCTGAAGATTAGGCGGATAGATTGCGTAACTAATGAGGAGGTACTGAACAGAAATGGGGAAAAAAGGAATTTCTGGCATACCTTGACTAAAAGGAGGGATCCATTGATAGGACACATTCTTAGACATCAAAGAATTCTGAATGTAGCTTTGGAGGGAAGTGTGTTGGATAAAAATCGCAGAGGGAGACCAAGAGATGAATACAGTAAGCAGATTCAAATGGATGTAGGTTGCCGGGCTGAAGAGCACAACAATAACCAGGACAAGAAAGTTGCTATTTCTTGGACACGTTTACAAAACGGATGACAATAGACTAACTAAATGAATCTTCAATAACTTTGGGAAAAGAAATGAAACACCACCTGGATTCTAGAATGCAAGAAAAACTAGAAAAGTAGCAATACACATGAAGAATAATTAATGGAAAGTAAGATTTTTAGGAAGAAAGTCTTACAAATGGAACGATTCCAAAGGAGGAAGGAAAAGAAAACAGGCACTAAGACGACTGAAAACAGGAAAACGATGCTCAGTGAAACAATGGAAGAATACTAGAAGAAAAAGGAAAGAACAACTAAGGAGTAAGGACTGAAATTGTAAAGTGGTTCTTAGAATGCCGGAACGCAAGAAGACAAGAAGAAGGAAAATCTCATTTGTTTAGTAACTGGCGGCATTTTTTTTTTCCTCCATTGACCATTTGAGCAAATGATCGCATTTTTTTTCCTCCATTGACCATTTGAGCAAATGATCGCAGTATTCCTGCGTGACTTCGTGCCTCAATTAAAATTTACATACATGTGGCAACTTTGAAGGTGACGGCCAAATGGTGTCAAATTCTGTTGTAAAGTACCCTTCGCCATGCACCATACTACATTTTATGAGGATAGTTTTGTCTTTACATATATATATATATATATATATATATATATATATATATATATATATATATATTAGTCAAGTTCACAAAACTTCATAAGATCAGTATAAAACTGCAAATTATGTCTAAGTTCATAAGTAAAGTATCCTCCACCACGCGCCGTACGAAAATTTATGCAGGCAGTGACCTTCAACTTGTTTTGAAGGTCAAATGTGCAAAATTTCATCAAGATGGGAATAAAGCTGTATACTTGTATGAGTTACAAACCAACACACGGACAGTGTACTTCACATACAATTGGCTCAAACCCGACATTGCTCGGGTATTGTTTGCTGCAGTCTTTAGTTAGACCATCTACTCTGCTCTCTCTGTTCATGCTCTCTTCCTCCTCGTCAATCTTCTATCACCTCCGCTGCAGCCTTAGTCCGTCATCTTCTCCTCTCGTCTCTGAAAACTTATATAAATCTGCCAAATGTCATTGTGTTCGGTGAAGTGGTTTCGATGATTATAAAAATATACCCTCTGCCGTGCACTACACGATGATCTGAGAACTGTAAAAGCCATCTCCATGGAAACAAACATATAGAGATGTATTAACTTTCGTGATGATCTATCAAGAGGTGCTCTCCGCCATAGAACATACAAAATCTTATGAATGCAGCTACCTTCTTTTTCTTGTGAATATCAAGTGTGCAAAATTTCACTCACATCGTAATAAATCTGGCTGTTGTTGTCGAAGACCATGCACTATACATAATTATATGTAGAAAGTGAAATTCCTCTTGTTTTGAAAAATAAGTGTGCAAAATTAAATCAAGATGGGAATAAAATTGTAGATTTGTATGAAATACAGATACACGGACACTGCTTTATGTTCACACATAAGAAATGTCGGATCACCACAATTCTAGCGGTTCATGAACATTTATCTAAATGTAGAAGAGAGAGATCCAGAAACCATTTCAGTTCCCTTTGTTGGTCATGAAAATAGAAATAGACAAATTCTACGATTATAGCCTAGACATTCTGAATTTTTGTTTCTGGCCGCAAGTGAAATAATTCTCCGCCATGCACCATACGAAATTTTATGTAGACGATGACTATTGTCTTCCTTTACACGTTAAATATGCAGAATCTCTTAAAGATCGGTATAAAATTGTAGATTTGTATAAGTTATTGGTACACAAAACGCTTTATTTAAAAAAGAGGAAGAAGATATTGAAACATTATTTATCTGCGGTAATATTACATAATAATTTATCATTTATCATTACTAATAAAGTGTAAAAGGATTAAAATATAGGGAGTAAAATATAGGGAACTTAAGGTTATTTACAACTTGTACAAAAACCAGACAGCGGTTGGCAGAGTTGAAGGGCATGAAAGGGATGCAGTGGTTGGAAAGGGAGTAAGACAGCGTTGTAGCCTTTCTCCATTGTTGTTCAATTTGTACATTGAGCAAGCTATAAAGGAAAGCAAGGAGAAATTTGGAGAAGGAATTAAAGTTCAGGGTGAAGAATTAAAAACATTGCGTTTTGCCGACGACATAGTACTTCTGTCAGAGACAGCAAAGGACCTGGAAGAGCAATTGAACGGAATGGACAGTGTGCTGAAAGGTGCATATAAGATGAACATTAACAAGAGCAAAACTAGGGTAATGGAGTGCAGTGTAAGAAAATCAGGTGATGCTGAAGGAATTAGATTGGGAAACGAAGCAATAAAAGAGGTAGATGAGTTTTGTTACTTGGGCAGTAAAATAACAAATGATGGTCGCAGTACAGAGGATATAAAATGCAGAATGGCAGTGGGTAGAAAAGCGTTCTTGAAAAAGAGAAATTTGTTGACGTCGAATATTGATTTAAACCTAAGGAAGTCCTTTCTGAAGGCATTTGTATGGAGTGTTGCCTTGTATGGGAGTGAGACATGGACAATAAACAGTGCGGAGATGAAGAGGATTGAGGCTTTTGAATATGGTGCTACAGAAGAATGCTGAAGATTAGGTGGGTGGATCGCGTAACTAATGAGGAGGTACTGAACAGAATTGGGGAGAAAAGGAATTTCTGGCATAAATAATCGGGAAATAATCGTAGGGGAAGACCAAGAGATGGATACAATAAGCAGATTCAGACAGATGTAGATTGTCGTTCTTATGTGGAGTTGAAGAGGCTTGCTGAGGATAGGGTATTGTGGAGAGCTGCATCAAATCAGTCTCCGGACTGAAGACCACAACAACAACAACAACAACAACAATAAAGTGTACTGTATTTCTTGCATAAGATGATGACTCGTGTTTAGGCTACTTTTAAACACACCTAAAACAGTAAAAGACTTTCTGTCATGCAAAATGTGAAGGGACACAGCCTTTACTAGTTATAAAAACTACAGATTATTTCAGCTCTCACTATCCGCACTCAGCTTAATGATGAAAATAGCTGCACGGAATTCAGTGGAGTTTAATCAATAGGCAGTACAATTTGGCATAACGAAGCTGACATTAATCATTAGTAAGACCCCTCCTCCTGCCACCTGAAATTACAATTACATCTAACATTTTACTGTAATTTTCCATTTAGTGAAAATACATAATCCAGAAGCTATAATCACAAAACATAATACTAAAATAGCTGTATCTTTCTGAACAGGTTAAAATGTCGAACCATAACCTCACGGTCACTTACAACACAAAACTTAACAAAACAATAATGAACCTGTAACTGTAAAATGCACCCGATGATGGCATCTTGCTGCCGAAACGCGTCGTGCTAATAAAAATATTAGTAAAAAGTGACTGCTGCAGTATAAATTATTTCCAAAAAATAAATTAAAATTAAAAAAAAATTAAAAATATTTCTCTCTCTCTGTTTATGTGTGAACATAAAGCAGTGTCCGTGTATCTGTATTTCATACAAATCTACAATTTTATTCCCATCTTGATTTAATTTTGCACACTTATTTTTCAAAACAAGAGGAATTTCACTTTCTACATATAATTATGTATAGTGCATGGTCTTCGACAACAACAGCCAGATTTATTACGATGTGAGTGAAATTTTGCACACTTGATATTCACAAGAAAAAGAAGGTAGCTGCATTCATAAGATTTTGTATGTTCTATGGCGGAGAGCACCTCTTGATAGATCATCACGAAAGTTAATACATCTCTATATGTTTGTTTCCATGGAGATGGCTTTTACAGTTCTCAGATCATCGTGTAGTGCACGGCAGAGGGTATATTTTTATAATCATCGAAACCACTTCACCGAACACAATGACATTTGGCAGATTTATATAAGTTTTCAGAGACGAGAGGAGAAGATGACGGACTAAGGCTGCAGCGGAGGTGATAGAAGATTGACGAGGAGGAAGAGAGCATGAACAGAGAGAGCATTATTAACGAACGTACGGACACATGGGATTTCGTAACCCAGCGAATAAATCAACATGCTCTAGTCAATCATTGACATATCCATTTGTGATTCCTCATTCGTTTTTCAGCTGTCAATCAAACTAATTAAAATTGCCAGCTTTGAAAATGATTAGCGCACACTCGCATTAATTTTACTTTGTTATTTTCCTGTCAGTCCCATCGCTATGGGGTCTTTCTATCACAGTTACTAAGTCTGGAAAGGAGTTTCTGTGCGGGCGGAAGGGGTATGGGGCTATATTTTTTGCTTGGAAGAACTATAGACATATTTGATACTATTACTTTTGTTTCCTGGAAGTTATAAATGTTTTGAGTTTCGGATGTTCGAAAGTTCTGTATTTCGATACAATGTAGCGAAACGTGGAGGTACATTATAATGCAATTATGTTTATGTTTCCTGTTCGTTGGCAGCACATATAACCATGCCGTACACGGCAGAGCATGGTATTATCAACATTTAACTTTCGTTATTTCTGATAGCATTCATTCTATTTCATTTAGTTTAATATGAAACAATGCAACGCCTTTCGAGCATTCTGTGTTCATCCTCAGGCGTAATTAACATACAGATAAATTTCTTAGAGTACTATACTTTGAACTATTCCAGTGAACTCTTCCTTATTGGCGTAGTATCTGGGGTATTTAGCGGAAAGAGGTAGTGAATGGCCATAAACCGATTTCCTGTGACGTCTTCTGCTGGTCTCGATGTTGGTTCTGATTTATGTCTGTAACTGCGTGGGATGCTGATAGGTTGTGAAGTATTTATCCTGTGATCCACGTTTCTTACATTCTGTTGTTCACTTACGACTTTCCCGTTCCATGACATCATGTGTGTCTCTGGTGCATTGGTGCAGCTGCTGCATTACACTGCCGTACTATAATACTAGTTTTTGTTGGAACACATAGGCACACTCACACAAGAAAATTGTTCACATACATGTAAACATTGTATCTGAAAACAAGATGGCCGCCTGTAATGTTTGTATCAGTATTGATTACCGCGTTAATTTTAAAAAGGAGTTTTGGAATTCAACTTTCTTCTTTGTTTCTGGCTTTTAAAAGTTAAAATATTGTTATTAAATTTTTGTGGCTAATACTGTCATTTCATAAATACAATATAGTTTTTTATATTGTTATTGATAACTTTATTCAAAAATTGTCATAATTTTAAAACAAATAATAAAAATTGAATGCTTCCTGCATATAGGATCGAACCCTGATCAACCACATAAGTCAGAAACGCTACTGTTTAAGCTATTTCGTCATACTATAGTATTGAACTCCATGACTAGTATATAAGTAATATGTAAGTTATGCTTAAGTTTAAAGCCCTTTTCCTCTGAATTTTCTGGATTCTGCGCTTTAAAACTGATATGAATGGACACTCTTCACGTATACTACTAACATCCAAAGTCTCATCCCAAACTCAATTACCGAAGCCGGACGGGGCCCTTGTAAATATCAATCGTCGTTCAGATACGACCACAGATTTAGAACATTTATCAGTGGTTTGGTACACGGTTGCGAATTTACATATCTACTGTATCGATCTGTGAACTTCAGACCACTTATCTAGTGATTCTTTATTTTAATGGCAATCAGCAACAGAGATCATTATTTGTAAATCTTGCCGGAGTTGGATCTTGTGGTCCGCTGAGCCGATATTATGCTGGTGTATTTGTGCTTCTGGTGAACTAAAACCGGTAGCGATACAATTTTACTCTGCGTTTAACGTTTACGGGGCTAATACATTCAGAGTTGTGAAACGGAAACCTCAAAGACTTGCGTACATTATTTACAAACTACCCGGTCTGAATTCATTTAATTTGCACAATCATCTAAGACTGTTTCTGTTTTGGGGGCGTGAATGTGTCGAGTGCATAGTTTCCCCTAGTATACAAACGAATCCATGCCTTTAGTTAAAAATCCAACTGTACACTACGGTTCATGTCAGTGTTGTTTTGTCAGACTTGCTTAGACAGTTGACTTTTTGCCGCGATGGAGTAGCCGAGCGGTCTAAGGCGCCTCGCTGCGGAGCGCGCGGTTGTTCGCCGTCGGAGGTTCGAGTTCTCCCTGAGGCATGGGTTTGTGTAATTGTCCTTAGGTTAGTTTACCTTAGTTTAAGTAATTTGTAAGCTACAGACTGATGACCACGCAGTTTGGTCCGATAGATTTACAAACATTTGAATTTTGTCTTTTGTTTGTTCACTTGTGTGCTGGAGGCTCCAAGCTGCATTATTTACACAAACTGTAAATTCCATGTGTTGAAACTTTGACGCGACAGAGCACGTGGAAAGGTCAGACAACGTCCAACACAGTGCTTTAAGTATCATATCTTTAGCACAACGGTGTACGGTCGCAACGACTTGGAAGCAGTCACGACATGTTTGAGGAAGCAGCACCCTGGACTGAGCAATCGCCGCTCAAATTACCTGGAAAACTGCGCGATCGCAAAAGTGCAACACACTTGCCGATCGCAAAAGTCCTATATCGTAACAGTTCAGCATTCGTGCCATTTTTGCCACTGGTAGACGAGGCTTCGCAGTTCATCAAAGATGTGAAAATCACGCGGTCACAGACAACTGCCGCGCGGGAGTAGCCGCGTGGTCTAAGGCATCATGCTACAGATTATGCAGCCGCTCGTGCCAGAGGTTCGAGCCCACCCTCGGGCATGGGTGTGTGCGTTGTCCTTAGAGTAAGTTAAAGTAGTTTAGAGACTGATAGCCATAGCAGTTTGGTCCAATAGGTTCACAAACATTTGAACGTTTTTGAAAGACAATTCACTGAGGAGTAGCCTTCATCCGATTGGCAGTATGAGGGCGGGCATGCAGCTTTTCTGCCATATAGACACGGGGGGCAATACGGGGTATCACCATTCGAGCTCCAGTACAAATGGCAAGGCCAATAGAGGTACCCAGCTAAGCCGTTTTGGTGCTCAGAATAGGTATGAGATCGTTTACTTTGCACCTATCAGCTATAGTCTCGCATATTTTGCTGATGTGGTGATGCTCTGATACAAATAAAATGTGAAAAAAAGATGTATAGTCTTCGTTTCCTTGTGAATATGATTGAACGATCGTTCACATTCATCTGATTTCAATGTAGCCTTTATGTAAATATCATCACATCTACTTATCAAACAACTTGTTTATAATAACATCGATATTTTCGACGATAACTCCTCAACCATATTATCGAACACACACACTCCACACACTATTCCAGTGCAACTGCAACCGACTTACCCACCCATTCCTTTAGGTATTTATCCATCCTACGAACTGCAGTACCTACCCACCCGCTCATTCAGTATCAGGACCTCCACTCACTGTCCTACGTAAGCCCAACCCTACTCTTCCATTTTCATGTTTCCCCAACAATTCAAGACACACACTCAATTCAACCTTATTATCTGTCCTCCTCCTCACCGTCTTTTATCTATATTTACTATCTTCTTCGAGACACTACCCAACTAACGTGATTCATTTTCCATAGAAGCTCTTCATATTACTGAACATGACCCCCTCCCTCCAAACCCCCTTTCGTGCAAAGCGGCTCCTTCAGCTGTAAATGTGGTCGGTACACACTCTGTATCTTTTAGAAGATCTCGTCGTTTCTGTGTTGCTTTTTAAACTATAAATAATTTTTTAATTCTTTCTTCCTTATCTGTTTCATCCAACCTCATGCATTATTCATCTTTTTGTCTTCCATGTTCGTAGGTTTTGCTTAAATCGTGTCACTTTTGTTTCACCCAATTAAACCTTTTCTTTTGCATTGCTGAACACCAGCATATTGTACTACCTGTATTCCCTTCCAAACCACCCCCCCCCCCCCCCCCCCGCACGAATAAATGTGTTGAGGAGGATGAAATAATGATAAAGACATAAATTCGACGATGACTTGAGGCTCACGCAAGTTTAATGTTTTAATGACATCGTGCAACTCGATACTGACCCAAAGCTGAGATCCGAATTCTACAATAAAAAAACTGTAATACAGTCAAATGTGGGAAGATCATTTAGAAATTTCTCCATGACTGGCGTTCCTGAAAAAGCTAAATTCATCCCATCCAAATATCTTCAAACAGAATACGATACACGGGATTCCCCACATTGTTGGTCGAAGGTCGCAGTGACGGTAACATCATTTTTAAGCTATCGCATGGTTTCTCAAACATGTCAGGTGTGTGCCACATTTTTAATGTCTTCTGTTCTTCCACAGTCAAACAGCTAGAACATCAAAAGTCATCACTAAACTGTTTCTTACAGTCGTCTAATTTACAGTTTACTATTCCCAGGATTAAGAAACATGTATTATTAATTTTTTTGATCATTCCTTTTTTTTTTACACCTTAGAAAAAGAAAATCTTCTGAAAGGATGTCGCGAAAACACGAAACGTGTTTGGTGTACCCTAATGGAAGAAAAGTTGTTCTAGTCAATATCTTTTTTCATCATTCATGTGTTTTCATTTCTTTCTTTCTGGAGGGGAGTGCTCAGTCATTTCTCGTTTATAACGTCGTGTACTTTTCATTCCTTTCACCAATTTTCAGAAAGCTGCCACAAGAACGTAAGATTCTTAGTACCAACACACGCGCTTTCAAATCTAAATTGAAAAGTTACCTCATTTTACCTTTTATTTTGTCGAGGAACTCCTGGAAAAGTTAAAGAATTAAGCTAATTCCTTTTTTTCTCTCATTATTGATTCTTTCCAGATTGATTCTAAGATTTTCATGTCGTGCAAAAGGACTAGTTAAAGTTTTTCTCTTACCATGCTTGTGTTAAATTTCATGTATTGACTTGTTCCATGACCAAGGAGTCTTATTCCTCAATTAGGTCCTGCGGAACAGAAAACCATATTACTATTAGCAAGGGTACACGAGTGCGCCTTCGTCTAGGATCCACCACTACATAGATACTCTGCAAATCACATTTTCATAAGTTGTCTCTACCGTTCCATTCTCTAATAGCGCGCGGGAAGAAAGAGCACCTAAATCGTTCCGTTTTCGATCTGATTTCTCTTCTTTTATTGGGATGGTCATGTCTCCCTAAGTAGGTGGGTGCTACCAAAATATTTTCACATTCAGAACTAAAAGTCGGTGATTGAAACTTCGCAAACAGATCGCGCCGCAATGAATAACGTCTTTCTTTTAATGATTTCCACCCCAATTCGTGCAACATTTCCGTGACGTCCCCCCTCCCCCCGTAACGTGATAAAACAAAACGAGCTGCCCTTCTCTGAACCTTCTCAATGTCTTCCGTCAGTCCCACCTGGTGAGGGTCCCGCAAGGGGCAACAGTACTCCAGGAGAGGACGCACAAGTGTGATGTAGGCAGTCTCGTTGGTGGAGCTGGTGCATCTTCGAAGCGTTCTTTGGTTCGCCTTCCCCACAATATTTTCTATGTGTTCTCTCCAGTCTAAGTTCGTAATTGTAACTCCTAGGTATTTGGTAGAATTTACGACCTTAAGGTTTGACTGATTTATCGCGAATTTCTTTTAGTGGTCATAAGTATTACTTCACACTTTCCGTTGAATGGTTCGCACACTGACGTTGATGCCCCATCATTGAAATCCTCAGCACCTGCACATCCATCACGCTGAACGGTTCTCATCAGTCGTCGTTTGTCTCGATCTTGCAGGATCTTTTTTCCGCCGCAGCGGTGTTGTAGGTTTGATGTTTTTTTTCCGAATCCCGATATTCACGGTGCACTCGTGTAATACTCGTACGGCTAGTTGCCACCTCATCGTTATTTCTGAGGTGCTGTCTCTGTAACACCACGTTGACAGTTACATAGTGTTAACCTGTCATTGTAGAAGCAGTAACAGATATCGATAACCTGTCATTGTAGTAGCAGTAATAGGTAGTGATAACCTGCTATTGTAGTAGCAGTTACAGTTAGTGATAACCTGCCATTATATTAGCAGTAACAGATAGCGATAACCTGTCATTGCAGTAGCAGTTACAGTTAGTGATAACCTGTCATTGTAGTAGCAGTAATAGGTAGTGATAACCTGCTATTGTAGTAGCAGTTACAGTTAGTGATAACCTGTCATTGTAGTAGCAGAAAGCCGGCCGCGGTGGCCGAGGTGACTGAGGCGCTCCAGTCACGGTCAGCACGGCCACTACGGTCGGGGGTTCGAATCCCCCCTCGGGCATGGATATTTGTGCCGTCCTAGTTCGTAAGTAGTTCATAAGTAGTTTGTAAGTTTAGGGACTGATGACCCCGTAGTTAAGTCCCATAAGCTTAACAAACATTTGAACATTTTAGTAGCAGAAATAGGTAGTGATAACCTGCTATTGTAGTAGCAGTTACAGTTAGTGATAACCTGTCATTGTAGTAGCAGTAATAGGTAGTGATAACCTGCTATTGTAGTAGCAGTTACAGTTAGTGATAACCTGTCATTGTAGTAGCAGTAATAGGTAGTGATAACCTGCTATTGTAGTAGCAGTTACAGTTAGTGATAACCTGCCATTATATTAGCAGTAACAGATAGTGATAACCTGTCATAACCTGCAGTAGCAGTTACAGATAGCAATAATATGCCATTGTAGTAGAAGTAACATATAGTGACAACCTGACACTGTAGTAGCAGTAACAGATCTACAGCTTGCAGCAGACGCCTGTTGTTTTATACAGGCGTTGCCGACCGCAGCGAAGTCCTCTGTGTTTGCATACGCATGCCTATAACCAATGAGGTTAGAATAAAGGGGGATGGCATTATCTATGCCCAGCATATGTCAGTTGAAGCCTGTCCGCCATCTTGGTCAGTTTTGGAATGCTATTTCTCCATTAAAACTGTACGTTAAGCCGACCCTCTTACTGTTAATGCATTCAACTGACAGTGTAAAGTATGTACTTTCAAACAGTATACTTTGTTGAATAAATAGTAATAAATACTCATCGTAATATATTTGAAAACTTAATTTTTAACGGCTACTTTGCACTTTTTAACACGTTGTACATTACGGCAAAAATCTTCGGACGTTTTATTCCATTTTTAAGTGACATAAAACATCAGCTCTATAATACGAACACTTCTCCAAAACTTAGCAATATGGAGGAGACAGGCTTCACTGTTATAGCGTAAGGGCATCTCCCTGTATTCGAACCTCCTTGCCTATAACAGTCTCTTTAGCTGTTCAATGTAAAACTTTACTGAGGTAAGCTTCCAGCATGCAGTACTATACACTGTGTAGAAACTTTTATCTACTTATCAGACAACTTATTTATTATAACGAAATCGTATTTTCGACGATAACAAATTTATGTATATTAAAAGATTAATAATAACTCAAACCTTGCACACAACAGCCGGATCTGTATCCTGTCGAAATTCTCAGAGATGTAATAGACGCAGGGAAGCTTCCGAATCAATAAGGGTGGTTCAGCAGTGTTTGAGAGGTACCTAAGCATACTTCCGGATTTGGGAGCCGTTACCTGTTTTCAATAATGCGCTGTGGTAGTTTCGGCTTAACGAAGATGAAAGTGCACAAGCGGCCATTCTCTCTCTCTCTCTCCCTTTCTCTCCCTCCCACCCCCTCTCTAAAACACACACACACACACACACACACACACACACACACATTTCCTCACATCGGGCCGCGTCAGATTCACGTCGCCAAAGGCGAGGCAGATTGAATCGATAAGACACGACGCAGGTTCCCCCCGGGCCATTAGAGGGAGGACGCTCGTCAGAATTGTTACAGTCTCTTGCCGAGATTCTTAAATCCCATTTTCTGCGCATTTTTCCTACCGACGGCGATTGTTCAGGATTACGCCGACTTTCTCGAGCGACTAGAGGATTCTAGAGCTTAAAAGGGGCGTGACGAACTGAAAGGCTGAATTCTGAGCTCCCAGTCCCCACTATTTCAGCGTTAATCTTGCAGTGACATCGTTTTGTTGATTATTTTGCAACGTTTGCACTGTTTATAACGATCTCATCACATTAAATATTGTTATTGTTATTATCATATACATATATTTTTTATCATTAACAATAGTGCTACGATTACCTTCTTACTTGTCGATGTCTGCGGCGCGTCAGTCACGGTCTGCACGACCACTACGGTCGGGGGTTCGAATCCCCCCTCGGGGATGGATATTTGTGCCGTCCTTAGTGTTAGCTAGTCCATAAGTAGTTTGTAAGTTTAGGGACTGATGACCCCGTAGTTAAGTCTCATAAGCTCTACAAACATTTGAACATTTTTTTTTTTTTTTTTTTTTTTTTTTTTTTTTACTTGTCGATGTGGCCTACAGTGTAGTAAAAAACGAATAATTCCTAAATATAATCTGTTACACACTGGTTACTCATTCTTCAGTAAGCATGATCTGAAGATAACGGTCAATAAACTAAAACAGCTAATCAAGTAATTCACACTTTGTGTTTAGTATTGCGATCAAGACTAAAAAATTTTTCGACGATGAAATATTCTACCTTTATCCCAGTATTGCACGGATTCTGTGCTATAAGGAATTTGCTAGGTGCGCTTAGTAAGTTCAAATGTTTGTATAGCTTATGGGACTTAACTAAGGAATCATCTGTCCCTAAACTTACAAACTACTTATGAACTAGCTAATACTAAGGACGGCACAAATATCCATGCCCGAGGGGAGATTCGAAACCCCGACCGTAGCGGTCGTGCAGACCGTGACTGGAGCGCCTGAGTCCCCTCGGCCACCGCGGCCGGCGCTTAGTAAGTAATTTTCCCTATTTCATAAAAACAAATAACTTGACGTGCAATTTATCTTGAAAAAATGAATTGGCACTGAACGACGGCTATAAGGTATCTTACAACATGCGAATGAATCGCGGTAACATCGCCATCTTTGTTCCGTTGCATAGTTAGCAATGGCTGCTGGAGCCTAAAGTGAGTGGGTAGTCAGAACTTCTACTTCATTATGCAATATACCTTTCCCAACTAACAGTACCCGCACTTGACCTTACGCTTGCGCAAAGGCAGTTCTCCCTCACCTCTTCGCAAGGAGCTAGATATTCGTAACAACGAAGAATATGAACGACATCGACCCACGAAATCGTCACACGTTTGCAGAAAACAATGAAATTTCTTAGCTAGTGACAACACAAATGTTTCCAGAATCTGTTACACACGTGAAGATGCTGAAAAAAAGTAGCTTGTATCCGGAGACGAACACTGTTCTGTCTTATTCCGCGATGTGGTGACTTTAACCACTCGCCTATTATCGAGTATTTGACTAACAACAGTATTTTTATTCATTTTAAGATATTCTGAAGGCTTTAACAGCTGATTCATTAGTTGACATAAGCGATTTTATCATATATTACGTGTTTATGGTGAAATTACTTATGTCAAGTAATGATTTTACGTGCAGGGATATTTCACACTAGTAATAGTGTGCTCACACAGCTTATTTGGTTGCAAATTACAGCGCTACCATTGTTTAACTATGTACGAATCCATAAATAAATAATAACAATAATAAAAAAACTCTGATGATAGCGCAAACGGTCTACAACATGTATGGGTGAAAAGTAAAAACAGTGTTTTGCATATCAGGTGGATTTCACACCTAGAATTCTTACATAATGTATAACTAGTGGAAAGACAGATACCGCCTTCAGAAAAGTAAAAGAAACCTTTGGAGACAAGATAAGTAGCCATATGAATATCAAGCACGCAAGAAGAAAACCAATTCTGAGGAAAGAAGGGAAAGCTGGGAGGGGGAAAGAATATACAGAAGTCCTCTACTAAAGGAAATTAGCTTCCGAGACGATATTGTAGGCATGGAAGAGGAAGTAGATACGAGATAATACACTGAGAGAAATAGTTTCTTCATGGCTGGCTCCCCTAAAGACGTCAGCATCTCTGAGGCAATGTCATTTACTCCAGGGGCCATTTTCAACATAGATCTTTCAGTACTCTGACAAAAACTTCTCTCAGTGTAGTATCTTGTATTTCAATTTCTGACCTTTCCATTCTTTGTTCAGAACTGGTTTACCATCTGAGTTCTTGATAATCACACAGCTGATTTCTTGTCTCCAAATGTCTCTTTTATTTTTCTGTAGTCGGTATCTATTTTCCCCTGGTTCTACATTTTTCTTCAGACTTGCATTTGCACAATAGACACTCCTGCTTAGCCATTTTGCACTTCCTGTCAATCTTATTTCTTACTCGTCTCTACTCCATTTTACCTGCTTCATTTACTGCATTATGATATCAATGACATTCAGAATTTCCTGAAATATCCACGTATTTTTTGTAGGTCTTCCGTTTCTACCTATTTAGTCCTTTTCTGCCTTCACTGTTTCATCTCTCAAAGCTACGTATTCATCTCCTACTGTGTTATTTTTCTCCATTTCTGTCAATTGTTGCCTAAAGCTCTCTCTGAAACTCTCAAGAACTCTTGGTCCCTTCAATGTATCCTAACCTTCTGCAGCACCTTCAGTTCCGGTCTACAATTTATTCAAAAAATGTTCAAATATTTGTAGAACTTATGGGACTTAACTACGGGGTAATCAGTCCCTAAGCTTACAAACTACTTATGAACTACCTAAGACTAAGGACGGCACAAATATCCATGCCCGAGGGGGATTCGAATCCTCGACCGTAGTGGCCGTGCAGACCGTGACTGGAGTGACTCAGTCCCTTCGGCCACCGCGGCCGGCCTACAATTTATAACGAATAAGATATGTTCAGGGTCTATTGTCCCATTGGCTATGTCTTACATTTTAAAACCTGGTACCGAAATCTATGTATTACATTTATAAAATCTATGTTGTACATTCCAGTGTATCCTAGTCTCTTCCACGAATACAATCGAATTTCTTTATTCTTAAACCTAGTATTTGTTACGATGAAATTATGTTCCGTGCAAAATTCTATCAGGCGGCTTCCTTTTTCATTTCTTTTCCGTGGTCTATACGACGTATTCCCCTATTATTTTTTTTCCGTTCCTTCCTCTTCCTACAACCGACTTAGAGTCCCCCATTACAATCAAGTTTTCCTCTCCCATATCTCTCTGAATGGCTTCTTTTATCTCAGCATAATTTCTGGTGTCTCAATTATACTTTTCTTCAATTTACTCATCATTGGCAAAGCTATTTGGTATATAAACTTGTACTACATTGGGAGCCTCGTATTTGTTTTTGTTTTTTTTTTTTTTATACAAGTTTTCGTTTCCTGTATTTTACCATAGCTAGCGTCGAGTTTTAAGGTATGTATTCCAGTTAACATTGCCAAATTGTTTCCCCAGAGCATGCATTAAAGCCACTGACGGAAAAAATACACGGAAGACTGATAGAGAAAATTGAGGATCTGTTTGATGACAACATTTTAGGCAGTTCTAATACTGCACCTGAGGCAAGAAACAGGACTAAGGGAAAATCAAGGCTCTTTAGATGGCAGAAACCAGTCATCTAAATAAAAGTTAAGAGCGATCTGGGGTGTCCTTTTTTTAAATTTATATAATTGATCGCCCCTACCGATCAACATAAACATCGAAAAAGCAATAAAAGAAAGGTTCGAGAATGATATGAATATTAAGGGTCAATGGATATGAAAGGTAAGATTCGCTGACGATATTACAGTCCTAAGAGGAATGAAGAACAATACAGTGCCCATTGAATGGACTCATTAGTGTACCAGCTTGGTAGTGAATGATGTAGTTTGCAATATTGACACAGTATCAAATAATGCAATTCAAGAGATAAGTTCATGGCTTGTAGCAAACAAATTTATATTAAATCACAGTAAAACTCAATTTTTACAATTTCTAACACATAATTTAACGAAAGCTGACATTCTGATTACACATAATGGGCAGATGGTAAGTGAGACTAAACAGTTCAAATTTCTGAGCAGATAGACAGTAAGCTGTTGTGAAAAGCCCATGTTCAGGATCTTGTTCAAAAACTAAATTTTGCTTTATTTACCATTAGAACAATATCTGAAATAAGTGATTTTCCAACACGAAAAGTAGTCTACTGGGCTTACTTTCATTCACTTATGACGTACGGTGTTATTTTTTGGGGTAACTCAACTGATACTAAAAAGACGTTTTTAGCTCAGAAACAGGCGGTTCGAGCAATATGTGGTGTAAGTTCACGAACGTCATGTCGACCCCTTTTCAGTAGTCTGAGAATTCTGACACTGGCGTCACAATAAGTATTAACTTTAGTGTCGTTTCTGTTAATAATATCAGCTTATCCGCACGAGTCAGCAGCTTTCACTCGGTGAAGACTAGACAGAAGTCGAATCTATATTTGCATCACACCACCTAGACAAGTGCAGAAAGGTGTGCAGTATTGTGCAGCATCCAATATCAATAACCTGCCACAAGAACTCAAGAATCTTAGCACTAATTCATGCGCTTTGAAATCTTAATTGGAGAGTTACCCCATGACTCACTCCTTTTATTCTGTCGAGGAACTCCTAGAAAAGATAAAAAATTAAGCTAATTCCTTTTTCATTTTTTATTTTTTTATTTTATTTTTTAAGTAATTGATTTATTTCACTTAGTCTTAAGATTTTCGTGCGCATAGGACTAGTTAAAGTTTTTCTCTTACCATTCTTTTGTTAAGCTTCATGCATTGACTTGTTCCATGACCATGGAGTTTTACACTTCAATTAGGTCCTGCGGAACAGAATAATAATGTTTGTTAAGCTTTTGGGACTTAACTGCGGGGTCATCAGTCTCTAAACTTACACCGAGTATGAACACAGAAAACCGAAAAGAAGTAATGAGAAGTATCAGAAATGAAAGTTACGAACGATCACGCCATAAATGAAGATAAGAAAATAACGGACGAACCAAGGAGGACGTAAAAAGTTGATTGACGCTGACAGAGAGGACATTCATGCCCAAGAGAAAGAATCTGGTGTCGGACATTGGCCTTAATGTGAAAGTTCGTAGAAAACACGTTTGGCGCACAACTCTGTATGTAAGTGAAACATGGACAGTGGAGAAAATAGAACAGGAGAAAAGTGAAGGCTTTGAGACGTGGTGATACAGAAGAATGTTTAAAATCATGTGGACTGATAACGCATGAGGAGATTTTCCGTATAAATTGAGAAGAAAGAAACGCATTGGACTCGCTGTAAGAAGAAGGGACAGAAAGGTAGGTCATGTGATAAGACATCAGGGAATAACCTGCATGGTACCAGAAGGAGCTGTGGAGGATACGAACGGTAAAGGAGGACGTTAAAAGGTAAAGCAATCAACAATCCGTAGATTGGTTTGAACACCAAAGTGCTTTACTAGGCATGGTTCTGTTTAGAGGTAGTATGCTGTTGCCTTCCTCCGACTTTCGAACTGACTTATCCAGCCAGTTATATGGGGACCTACAGTTTAACGTGGGTTCCGAACCACGGTTCCACTCGGTATTTTTCACATAAGCAATACTGCTGGAGGTGAAAGAAGTGGAAAGTGACAGGGGAGGAGAAACACTGGAATACCCTGCAAATAATTGAGAACGCAGGGTACTTTGGGATGAATGGACTGGCTCTATAGAGGAATTCGTGGCGGGTCGGATCAAACCGTAAGACTGATGACTGAAAATAGAAAAATTGTCTACAAATGAGTGCTTTTAATCGGGGGATTCACAGAATCAGACACAAATAGGAATTTGTCCTTAGCTGACATAAGCATCTGTAAGTTCCTAACAGAGACGTTATAGCAAAATAGCTATCTCGAGAACTTAAGCTAGTGAAAATGTGGGTCATATACTAGTGCAAGAGTCCAGAAGGTTCACTAAAGGTGGTTGTATGGAGCCAGACCAGCGTGGGCGACCAGCAGGCGGTCCAGCATACCAGCGTGGCAGGAGGGGGGAGGAGGGGGGGGGGAGGAGGGGAGTGAAGCACGTGTCCCGAACAAACACTCCGGCAGCGGAGAGGGCCTACCCTCGCTGGCCATAGTCTTGAGGGCGGATGCCGTTATGCGTGTCCTTTGAGGGCGGACAAGGCAGGTTTTCCTCTGACTGCCAGGAGAGTCGGAGACCTTGAGCGCAGCGTTGTCGACACATGGTGTTGATGCCTGTGGGACTCCTGAGGAGTGAAGCATTCCTAGGGGTTGGAACACAGAGTACGTCTATACTGTCTTCAAGAAGGGACGTCGAACAGATGCACCAAACTGTAGGCATTAATAAATGGTTTAAATACAGCTCGTTCACATTAAACTCTGAAATCACTCACTACATGCAGCTCAGAACATATTTTCATCCAACATCTGCATAAAATATGAAGAAGAGCAGATAGAACACGTTGACAGTATTAAATTCCTGGGATTACAAACAACTAGATAGTAAATTCAGTAGCGGGGGGCACACCACAGAATCGCAAAAACGACAAATCTGTATTTGCAGTTCGAGCGTTATCAGACTTTGCCGACATAAAAATAAAAAAGCTTGCATACTCTGCTTTCTTTCATTCCATAGGGATAATATTTTGGGCTAACTCTTCAAGTCAAACAATCGTTTTCAGACGCCAAAAGTGTATAATACGTCTTATTTGTGGAGTAAATTGACGGACATCTTGTAAAAGCCTCTTCAAAGGACTATTCGCTCTCACTATATTTATTCCTTAATGAAACTTATCAAAAATAGCATATCCCTTTTTCCAACAAACGGTCAGTTGATGTATACAGTACTAGGAACGAACACGTTGTACACATGGACTTAAAAGCACTTACATTAGTTCAGAAAGGGGTCCACTACTAAGGAACAAACATTTTCAATAATTTACCAGCAACCATAAAAATGTAACTTCATATAAATATCATTTTAAGAGGAACCCGAAAGACTTCCAACTCCTTCCACTCCATTGATGAATTTTTGAATAGAACTAAATTGTAAGTGGTTGTGTGCCGTCTTCCGCAGCAGTTGTTAAAATTAACTTTAAGAGGCACGGTAAGGTTATACGTCTTGTGTTGACTGCAAAGGAGATGTTTAATTTAACATGTGCACATTAGGCCTATGTGTTTATATATAGATATTGTCTACTAACGGTGTTATTGTCTCTTTTTTAGATCCCACTGCTGTTTCTCCGTCTTGTTGGCTGCTGTTGGTTGGTTGCTGAAGTGTGCTTTTTTGGCTATGTATGGCACAATTCGGCTGCTTTGTGTCCTTTCTTCCGTTTCATTTGTTAAAATAAGTGAAATGAAGTGGTAACTAATGAAACAAAGTTTTAAATTTCATAATTTTCGCGGCCAATATTTCAGCTGTTGCGGACTACCCCTTGGGAATCATTTGTCTCAACTTATGAGAGGACAACACGCTCCCATACTTCAGAGATGCAACGCTGACTGTTTGGTGTAGTGGCAGTGCGTACTATGGCCGCATGCAGGACAGGGATGGCGGTGCAGCAGTCTCTCACCACGATTTCTGAAGACTCTAATCCTACCAACGCGGTGGTGCACGCGGAATCGGGATTCGCCGTTACAAACAGTGTCGTTTCCAGTTGTCTTACACATCACCACACAGTTCATGTAACCAGTGTTATGGTTTGAGATGTTACTGGATTCCACTCTTGTAGCATTCTGTTACGCATCGGTGGTACACCAACCAGTTAGCGTTACACCTCTGTAAGCGTTGGAGCCTGTGGTCCTGACATACTTTTGAAACCTTCCGACGGTCACATTGCAACAGGATAATGGCCGAACGCAGAGCTTTAGTTGAAAAAAAAAATTACGCAGTACTCTGCGCGACGGGGAAAAATTTTGGGAGGTACTCTGCTCATTTCACATGAAATAAGACAAATGGCCATTTTTAAATCAAATGTTCAAATGTTTGTAAATGTATCGGACCAAACTGCGTGGTCATCAGTCCGTAGCTTACAAACTACTTAAACCTAGGTAAACTAACCTAAAGACAAACACACACACCCATGCCCCAGGGAGGACTCGAACCTCCACGGCGAGCAACCGCGCGCTCTGCAGCGGGTTAGACCTCTCGGCTACTCCACCGCGGCGGCCATTTTTAGAAAATAAAGAAAACAAAGATTTAGGAATGTGAATACACTAACAAAATATAGCTATAATTTACAGTTGTTAAACTCACTTTAAATGTATTCATGGGTTTAGAGTAGATGAGGATAATACCACCCATCAGCCCTGGACAACGACATCTTGTCGTAACTAATCAGGAGTGGCGGTCCAGACGACAATAAGAATGTGTGTTCCTGCCAGGAATTAAAAGCAGACTTACATTACACGAAAACCATTAAAAAATTCGGACAATGGAACTGCCTAGTACCAAGCGTTTACCGCCGGAAGAAGCAAAACTGGCAGCGTTACCAATAGTTGAGCACGTACACATCAATTACAATTGGTTGAAGAAGCATTGCTCAAAAAGATAAAATTCGCTTCTATTTTAGTTCCTGCTAGTGCTACGACACACTATTTTCCATCTGAAACTGACTACAGTGCGAAAAAGATTTAAGTAAACACAATAGTTATGGTAAATATTTTACCTTGACAGTGAGACGTTATCAAAACCAGTCCTGCGAAGCATGAAAAGATACGTAACTTGTGCAGTGTTACATGATTTGATCACTGGGAATTAGGTCAAAATGTTGCGATGTACTGTCCCTCAAATTTTTAAAAGAATTGACAGAATTTCGCACTTGCTATCTTCAACGAATTTTAGCGATATTGCACACAAAAGACTTTACGTATGTAGTGGTTTATCTCTTTGGAGCAAGGTTCTTAAACGCTTTGGAGTCGGTAAGGATTTCCTTTGTCTCTGTTCAGAGTCGTCGGAATTGAGTAATTCGAACATTTGACGGCCAGTCAGATTCCATTGTAATTGTGCGAAAGTGCAATCTGAACTCTTAGACGATTATGATCGCAACTCCAACAAACCTAAAACTTCCCATATTTTTCTGCCCGGAATCCATTCTACAATTTAAAGATGGTCTATTCTTTACAGATTTAAGAAAGAATTTTAGCCGGTACGCTAGTAGCGAGTTAGAATTTAAGGCGGCACGCCATACCGCCCCTTACCAGCCTTACTAAAGCACTGCCCGTCCCCATGTAATACTCAATGTCGAAGTCTTCTTCGTCAAGCATCAGATCACGTTGCTGCCTTGGGCTCCCTGTTCTGCCGATCTCTCACCTGTCATAAACGTCTGTACAGTGATTGTGGGATGACTGGCCCGTGATGACCTCCCATTGCTACACCTACATCTACATCTACATCTACATACATACTCCGCAATTCACCGTAAGGTGCGTGGCGGAGGGTACACTGTACCACTACTAGGCATTTCCTTTCCTATTCCACTCCCAAATTGAACGAGGAAAAAAAGAATGCCTATATGCCTCCGTACGAGCCCTAATTTCTCTTATCTTGTCTTTGTGATCTTTACGCGAAATGTAAGTAGGCGGCAGCAAAATCGTACTACACTCAGCTTCAAATTCCGGCCCTCTAAATTTACTTAACAGAATTTCACGAAAAGAACGTCGTCTTTCTTCCAGCGATCCCCAATTGAGTTGCCGGAGCATTTCCGTGACACTCGCGCATTGATCAAACCTACCGGTAACAAATCTAGCTGCTCGCCTCTGAACCGCCTCTATGTCTTCCTTCAAACCGATCTGCTGCGGGTCCCAAATACTTGAGCAATACTCAAGACGTGGTCGTACAAGCGTTTTATACGCGGTCTCCTTTACAGTTGAAGTACATCTTCCCAAAATTCTCCCAATAAACCGAAGTCGGCTGTCTGCCTTACTCACAACTGTCCTTACATGCTCGTTCCATTTCATATCGCTCTGCAATGTTACGCCTAGATATTTGAACGACGCGACCGCATCAAGAAGCTCACTACTGATGCTGTATTCGAACATTATAGGATTGTTTTTTCTACTCATGCGCATCACCTTACATTTTTCTACATTGAGAACTAGCTGCCATTCTTCGCACCAACTAGAAATTTTGTCTAAGTCAACCTGTATGCTATTACAGTCAGTTACAGACGACACCCTCCCATACACCACAGCATCATCAGCAAACAGCCGCAAATTACAACTTACTCTGTCCATCAGATCATTTATATAGATAGAAAATAATAGCGGTCCTATCACACTCCCCTGGGGCACGCCTGACGATACACTCGTCTCTGATGAACACTCGCCGTCGAGAACAACGTACTGCGTTCTATTACTTAGGAAGTCTTCCAGCCAGTCACAAATCTGTGAACCTATTCCATAAGCTCGTATCTTCGTTAGCAATCTGCAGTGTGGCACCGTGTCGAACGCCTTTTTGAAGTCGAGAAAAACACAATCCGCCTGTTGCCCTTCGTCCATGGCTCGCAAGATGTCATGTGAGAAAAGGGCAAGCTGAGTTTCACATGAACGATGTTTCCTAAACCCGTGCTGATTCATGGAAAGAAGCTTTTCCGTTTCAAGGAAATTTACTATATTCGAACTGAGAATATGCTCCAAAATTCTACATGAAACCGATGTCAACGATATTGGCCTGTAATTGTATGGGTCAGTTCTCTTTCCTTTCTTATACACGGGAGTCACCTGCGCTTTTTTCCAATCACTAGGAACTTTGCGCTGAATTAAAGATTCGCTATAAATGCAAGCTAAGTAGGGGGCCAATGCCGCAGAATAGTCTTTGTAAAACCGAACTGGTATTCCATCCGGACCAGCAGACTTTTTCGTATTTAGCTCTCTCAGCTGCTTCTCTACACCGGAAATACCTATTGCTATGTCCCCCATTTTGGAATTAGTACGTTGATCAAATGATGGTATATTTGTGCGGTCCTCCTGCGTGAAAGATTTCTTAAAGGTTAAATTTAGAACTTCAGCTTTCCGTTTGCTTTCTTCTATTACTGCCCCGGAATGATCAACTAGTGACTGGACAGTGGGCTTCGACCCGCTTATCGATTTTACATAGGACCAGAATTTTTTCGGGTTCTCGGAAAGATCTTTTGCTAAGGTATGGCTGTGGTAATTATTGTATGCTTCACGCATCGATCTTTTTATAGACGCACGAATCTCTACTAACTTTTGCCTGTCATCATTAGCGTGTTCTTGTTTGAATCGAGAGTGCAACAGCCTTTGCTTTCTCAGCAGCTTTCTAACATTATTATTATACCACGGTGGTTCTTTTCCATCCTTAATCGTCTTTACTGGCACCTATTTCTCTAACCCTTCATTAACAATGCATTTAAATTTAGTCCACAATTCCTCTACATCCATAGTCCCAGAATTAAACGATGCCCATTCATTTTCTAAGTGCGATCGTAACATTTGCTTGTCGGCTTTTCCCAACAAAAACACGCTCCTAGCCTTCTTGAGTGGTTTATGAACTTTGGTCACCATCGACGCTATGACGATATCATGATCACTAATTCCTGTCTCTACACAGACATCGTTAATGAGGTCAGGCCTGTTTGTGGCTATAAGGTCTAGAATATTTCCATTGCGCGTGGTTTGCCGGTTTAACTGCTCAAGACAGTTTTCGGAGAATGTGTCCAAAAGTAGCTCGCAAGACTGCTTGTCTGTACCGCCTGAAATGTAACTAGCGAGGTCCCAATCTATACTCTTAAGGTTGAAGTCACCTCCGACTAATATTGCATGGCCCGGATACCTATGCACTACCTGGTGTAGACTTTCCTTGAATGATTCTAAAACTGCTACAGCAGCACTGGGGGGCCGGTAAAAACACCCAACTATTAACTTTACTTCTTTTAGACCTGTTATGCGTGCCCAGATAACTTCACAGTTACTTTCAACCTCGATCTCAGTAGAAACAATATCTTTGTCCACAGCGATGAACACTCCTCCTCCAGTTGTATCAGATCTATCTTTCCGATATACATTCCACGCTTCGCTAAATATTTCTGAACTTGCCACATCATCATTTAGCCAGCTTTCGGTGCCTAAAACTATCTGAGCGCAATAACTTCCATGCAGCGCTGCAAATTCGGGAACTTTGTTTCTAATACTTTGTAAGTTCGCGGCTAATATTTTTATGTTCGAATTTTTGTTCCGAACGTGGCCTGAATTCGCTGTTTGAATGCTGACAGGCGAGTGCTCATCAGAGTTAGCGCCTAGCCTAAAAAAAAACCCATGTGCACTCCACAAGTACTCTGCTACCCGAGTAGCCGCTTCCTTAGTGTAGTGCACCCCTGATCTATCTAGGGGCACCCTACAATTCCCCACCCGATAACGCAGATCCAGAAATCTGCAGCCATGACTGTCACAGAGTCGGCGAAGCCTCTGGTTCAGACCCTCCACTCGGCTCCAAACCAAAGGACCCCGATCAACCCTGGGAACAATGCTGCAAATCGACAGCTCTGCTTGCACCCCGCGTGCGAAGGCAGCAGCCTTCACCAATTCCGCCAGCCGCTCGTAGGACCTGAGGATGTCCTCAGAACCCAAGCGACAAGCGTCATTGGTGCCGACGTGAGCTACGACTTGCAGTCGACTGCACCCCGCACCCTCGATAGCCGCCGGCAAGGCCGCCTCCACATCTCGGATGAGGCCCCCCGGCAAACACACCGAGTGCACGTTGGAATTCCTTCCAGATCTGGACGCTATCTGCCTTAGGGGCTCCATCACGCGCCTGACATTGGAGCTCCCAATAACTAATAATCCCCTCCCCCCGTGCACCTGCTCGGACCCTGCTGAAGGAGTGGCCACACCTCCACTCACAGGACGAACGGGCGCGGACGGACGTCCAGCCTCCACATTGGCCTTCCGCCTCGAGCGACGCGAACGCCGTACAACCCGCCACTCCCCTTGCGGAGAAGGCGGCTCGACGACGTCCGGTACACCTGAAGGTGCCTCGGTAGCAGGGACAGAGAGCGTAGCGTGAGACACCTGAGGTGTCACACTCGACGAACCAGACTCCCCACCATCGCTGCACCCCGAGACAGCAGCCTGAAGACGGCTGACCGTAGCCGTAGCATTACACCAGGTATAATGACAACATTTGCAAACAAAGTGGACTGCTATACCCCAGCAACACATCCAGAGCCTCTTTGATTCAACGGTGAGGCGTCTAGAACGTGCTAGCTGCCAAATAAATTTCGGTGTACACAAGTACAAGAACAACTGGATGTACTGAACGAAAAAATTAAAAAGTATGGTACGTAAATCTGCTCAGAAAAAAAAAGACCATGGTGATGTCTACAGGAGAAAGACAATGAGAAGGCATTGTGAAAATTGGTTGTCAAAACCATGAAACTGCGAACAGTTACATCTATCTAGGGAGTGAATTAACGCACAATACATACCTGACCTTGGAGATTAGCAGGAGGGTCTAACCGACCGTTGCAGTCTACAAGATTGTAAGAAAGCTTGTCTGGAATCAGGAAGTTCAACTAGGTGTAAGGAGATACTGTAAAAAAATTATTTTGCACACATACTGACTTATGCACCTGAGACCTGGACAATGACGAATAGGAAGGAGAACAGAATCCGAGCCAGTGAAATGAAATACCCAAGAAGTATGACAGGAAAGATAAGCGAAGACAGGTTGTGAAATGAAGGAAATCGGAATAGAAAACCTAAATGAGAGAACTGATAGGAATACACTAAGATGGTTTGATCAAGAGGATAGAGGAGTAAAGAATACCATAACTTATGATGCAGATGCAGTTTGAAGAAGAGAAAGCGAAGGGGAGACCCAAAGCAAGGTGCACTGATTCTACAAAGAAAAGTGCAAGAAGAAGAAACCTGGTTGAGACAAAGTGATAGAAGAGGAATGGTGGAAAGTTAGAGAAAAGTGGAGGTCATAAATGCCCCGTTCTGGTAGGAGGTGGATAAGGGGGAACGATAATGAATGATCTCTGGTCCTATTAATAGCAATAGCAGAGAGTGCAAGTAAATAGAGTTAGGTATTTTAGCTGTTAGTGGCGTTCGGGTAAATTGTTAAAAACAATATGAAGTGGGTGAATACAAGGTGTGCTTGTCAGGAGTCAAAGCAGATCAGGGACACCACAATGGGGAATAGGGCGTTACAGCAGGTTCAAAATGGTCAAATGTCTGTAAATCTATCGGACCAAACTGCGTGGTCATCAGTCCTTAGCTTACAAACTACTGAAACCTATGTAAGCTAATCTACGGACGAACACACACACCCACGCCCACGCCACCGCGGCGGTTATAGCAGGAAAGCAATGAATTGTGGTTCTGTCAGGATAGCCGAAAGCAGTAATCAAACAAATTTTCAACACGGAAACAGAAAAGATTTAACAATTCAAGAGGTATCTTTTCAGTTAGCGCTGTAGGCAAAATCTCTTGAGGTATCGCTGAAAGATGTGCGTGAGTATTAATTAAGTTGGACGAAAATGAGTGTGGGTTTAGGCCTTTTGGAGGTTCTCAAGACCAGCACACCTTTAGCTTACACCAGATAATAGAGAAGGGCTAACAATGCAACACCAAATGGTATCGTGTTCTAGAGAGAACGGCTTATGACAGTATTCTCAGGAGGAAGATATTGTCAGTTCTACAAGCCCATGGTTAGAGGTCTGCGCGGTAAGAAAAGTGTTATCCGCACCACATCCGCAAGGTCCATATCCGTAACCGCATTCGCACCCGCGGCACTTTATCCACATCCGCAAGTCCGTTATCCGCATCCGCAAATATTAAAGTTTCGAATGGGTAATAGTAATAGCAGGATTTAAAACCACGGCATGTAATTATATAAATATTGTTAGAGTGTCATTTCTGCGACAACTTAACTACTTTTGACTTCTCGAATCACGATAACTGTTCTATACTTACAGTAAAACAGGCTATTCCAAACAGGTAAAAATTAGCGCCCCGGATACATGCAGTAGTGCTTCGAAGCCCGTGTGGTCGGACTACTACGTCAGCTGTTTAACACAAGCATCTTCTTAAATTGTTTACATTCAAAAAAAAAAAAGAAACTGTTCTTTTAGTGCTTTACAAAAGGGACACTTTATTTCCCCATTCTAACGACCGAGGTTATGTGACACAAAGCAAAGCATGTCATTTCAATTGTTAATACTTCTGTCTACTTCTAATTGGTAACTGTCAGCAAAAAAGAGACAATGTCGGCTGCAGCTATGACGAGCCTATACAATCTAACATTGTATACCTTCCTAAATACATTACTTTCATTGCACACCGTATCTGATTATGAAAGTTGCTATAAAATGCTGTTGTCAATCTTTATTACTTCCATCACTATCTATCTAATTCATAAACATGATTGTTTGTTCGTATTTTATGTGTGGTTGTACCATTCATTCGGTTGCGATGAAACAGTGTAAGAATTTACTTTTTTACACGCAAAACAGGACACTAAATCGTTGATCTTTTCCTTGCCATCAAACACGTATCCATTTTTTTTCCATATTGGCGATTTCAAATTGTTTTCCTTCACTAATATCAAATCACCTCTTTTCACTTTACACGATATAGTATTCATTGATGTCGTGTTCATTTTAAGAAAGAACTGTCACTGTATTCGCTACGATATACGTTGTCACTCGGTCGCTACAAACCGCTAACTGAAGGCCGCAGAAATTTGGCATTGCACCTCTGGTGTGCAGTGGGCCGGTTTGCCACCCAGAAAACAGATAAGACACGGTCATGTAAACGGGTTAAGCGCAGGTCCCTCGGGTACAGCTACGTCCGCTGTGGCCAGCGGATGGGCACAACAGACTTTCGACCTGGGCCCTGCAAGGATCCAAGAATGTCCACAGGCTTGAAATTCTCGGATGCCGGGCACTTGCCACGCCGGACAGTTGCCACGCCGGACATTTGCCACACCTGACCCTTCTCCAGGTAGTCGGATTAGCGGCCCCTCGGGCAAGGGACGCCCTTCCCCGTACTCCTGCTGTTGGCTTCCAGACCTCCGACCGAGATATTTCTGTTCGACATCTCGCCGAAATGTACAACTTCTTTTCAATATCCCCAAATCGAAATATTTATAACTTTTGGGAAACGGAAGCAATACCGTCGGCTATGTCACTGTGTAATTATTTCTTCCAACCACAAATATGGATCCATTCTCCCTCCGTTTGTACGGTAGCTTTCTTCCACACTTGCTGATTGCGATAGAAACAGTCCATCGCCGTGGAAGGGACATGAAAGGAACGATATAAACATAATTCGAATGTGCGCTTATCATTCAAGTTTGATCACTGCATTTGTACGTATATTATTGGCTACAACTGTGTGAGAAAAAATGAGGAAAGAAGAACGATACTTGAAGGAATACAGAATGCTATCCTTGTACACTGTTCTACATTGTTTAGCTGAGTCTCAGAGGAAACACCCTAGTTTTTTTAATGGAAATGCCATAATTCCTATGATCTGCACTACAAAAGAAACAAAAAGCACAATGTAACATGTGTACTAGCTCACAAGCGAAACTAAGGTCGACAGTTCCTGTCAGTTAGTGTGAGCAGATGTTATACTCGAATACCGGAATAATTTAATATCTGCCGCGGCGGAGCGGCCAAGCGCATTGAGGCGCTATGCTGCGATGCGCGAGGCCGTTCCCGTCAAGGGTTCGAATCCCCAATCGGGCTTGGATGTTTGTGTCATCTTTAGTATAAGGTAGCTCATAAGTAGTTTATAAATTTAAGGACTGATGACCCCGCAGTTAAGTCCCTTAAGCTTAACAAACATTTGAACATTTTAATTTACCGGCCCCGGCACACTCATGATGCAGCCGATGAACAGTTCATAGAAAACTTGAGTCTTAACACTAATAGGTACACTACTCATACATTATAGTTGGCGGTGACTTAAATCTACCATCCGTATGTTGACAAAAATACACCTTCTGACAGGGTGGCAGATACATCTTCCGATATTGTTCTAAATGCTTTTTTAAAAATTATTTTGAACAATTAGTTCACGAGCCCATTAAAATTGTAAATAGTTTCGGAAACACACTTGAGCTCTAAGTCACAAATACTCCTGACCATCAAGACGGATACAGTGATAAGTGAACGCAAAGTTGTAGCGAGCTCAAATCTGTAACAAAGGTATTTACCAAAACTAAACGTAAATACGTCTACTAAAAAAATAAAAAAAGATAAAAATTCGGTTGACATCTTACTAGGAGACAGCCTCCACTCTTTCTAATTTAACTATGTAAGTGAAGACCGTATGTGGCTTACATTCAAAGAAGTAGTATCAACAGCATTGGAGGGATTCCTACCAAATAAATTAATAAGAGACTGAACTGGTCCCCCATTGTACATGAAACAGAACAGAAAGTTTCTGCAGAAAATTTAGACGAATTCCAAATCCCCAAGATTGCTAATTTTTTAGTGAAGCTCGAAATTTAGCGCGGCCTTCAATGCGACATTCGTTTAATATTTTTCACAACGAAACTCTTTGTAGAAACTGGCGGAAAATCCAAAGAGATTCCGGTCCTATGTTATCTACAGCAGTGGAAAAACTAAGTGAATGCCTTTATTGTGCGATAGGGACGGTAATGTTACTGAACACAGTGCAACTAAAGTAGAGATATTAAATGCAGCCGGCCGCGGTGGCCGAGGGGACTGAGGCGCTCCAGTCATGGTCTGCACGGCCACTACGGTCGGGGGCATGGATATTTGTGCCGTCCTTAGTATTAGCTAGTTCATAAGTAGTTTAGGGACTGATGACCCCGTAGTTAAGTCCCATAGACTCTACAAACATTTGAACATTTTTTATTAAATGCATAAAAGTAAATACCCTTGGTGATGCAAAGCAAATCACCCTATCAAATAAGTGATGTTACAGACGAAATTATAAACTAAGTTTTCAAAGGTTTCTAATGCATAAGAAACATACGCCTAATACATCTGTTTATGATATTCTTTTGTAACAAGTTTCCATAGCTTTTACAGCCTGATTAAAGATAATCAATAACGTGGTGAGAAACTTTAATTTTTAAGGACTACATCTAAATGTACTTCATGAGATCTACGTCTACTGTAAAGTTATTTCTACCCTTGTCTAATTTTGGAGATATGGGAATTATTTCAACACTATAGCTGCTGAACTTGTCAATCTTAAGAGCAGATCTGTTTTAGGGTGTGTATTTTAGGTATAATTCTAAAGTTCAGATTCTTTTTAAAAGCTTAGGCGTGTCTTACCAGTTTAAAAAAAATATATATATTTTTATGAGCTAATTGCGGCTCTGAAGTTAGAGGAATAATTTAAGAACTCACAATCTTTGACGGTATGGTCATAATATTAGAAGGTATAAAAACGTTCTCTTAACGTGTCAACTGTAGGAGCTTGTACTTAAATAGGAAATTGCAAATTGTTTTCGGAGTAAGCACATCCACACCTTATTGTCGTGTAACCATTGTAGTGGGCAAAAGGCTTGCCCTTGGCCGTTGTAATAACTTCCATACTGACGGTCGTACTACGAAATGCGAGAGCGACAAGAGTGCATATGTCGGGACACCCTCCACGGAGTTATCGGGCCGGGTGGATGGGCGGGGCGGGGGAGGGAGGGGGGAGGAGGAGGAGGAGGAGGAGGAGACAGGGGCACCAGACCCTTCGGAAAAGGTGAAAGTGTGGCAAAAGACCGGCGTTGCAAGTGTCCGGCGTGTCAAGTGTCCGGACACCGAAATTCTCAGCTAACATTTCGACAGATATGCTGGGCAGCTCGCTCTTTATCCGCTTATAACAGGCGTATATCCGCGTCACCCACAATTTTATGCACAAAGTAAGAAATACTGCGGATATCCGTGGATATATCCGCGGATATCCGCATCCGCGCAGACCTCTAGCCACGGTATATAGGGGGCCAACTTGTACAGGAAATTAAAGGTCTTTACGTAGATAATCAGGCAGCAGTTGCAGTTGACGGTAAATTGAATTTATAGTTCCGAGTACTTTCAGGGGTTAAGAAAAGGTTCCAAGTTATCACCACTTTTGTTCATATTATTTGTGGATCATATGTTGCAAACGTTTTACGTGTAGGGTGAGATTAAAATAGGCGGAAATAAAATAAGAAGTATATGTGGACGTCTTAGTTGTGAAGGCAGCTACTATTAAGAGGTTACAATCCAATATCTCAGAGCTGTATAAGATGTGTATGTGGATCAGTATGAAGAGAAGCTTGACCAAAACAACAGTAATGTTTGTGGGAAAGAGATGTAAACAGTTTGATTGCCAAATAGGAGGAACGAAGGACAGTTTGAAGTAGTTAGAACGTGTTTTCTCATGGGATAGCAAGAGCTGGAACCAAGGTGTAGCAGAGCTAATGCATTGAGCGCTCAGTGACGATCTACACTCTTCTGCGAGATGCAAATCAGGACTAACAAGGAAAGTACTTGGGCTCGAACACACATATCTGTATGAACCTTTGCTTACAGGATCTCTACGTACACCTCAGTGTGCTTTTGAGTGTCGACTTTATGCAAAACTTTGCAATCATGCTCTAGATAGCACTGTAGATGTAATTGTAGACGTCATACATAATGCAGATATCTTAACTATAACTTACCTAATAATCATCGTACATGTTCTCCAGCGTATTGTCATCAAAAGCCGTGAAGACAGTTGCAACTTTAACCTTCTTCTCCGAAGACTGTTGGTATTCACTGCCACTGCTTCCATCGCCTCTTCCCGCACTTACCGTAGCACTACCACTTGCAATGAGTTGTTCGTCATTATCATCCCTATTATCATTATTATGTGTTGGTGTTAAACAGCATCTAACTTACGCTCATATTTCTGTACAATAACAGATACGAGAAAGCGTGCAGAGGACTCTAACGGACGACTGCAGAGTTTTGCAGATGAGGGAGTATCACTGGTGCAATACGGGATCTTTAAATTATCTCTCATACGATTTTGGTGTATACGTGCTTGTTCGAGGCCAAGTACTTTCCTTGTTAGATATGAACCGCTTTTCTAACGAATGGTTAATACTTTACAAGGTACACCTCAATGTGCTGGTGGGTGTCGTTTTTATGCAAAACTCTGCAATGCTGCTCTATATGGCACTGTAGATGTAATTGTAGATGCCATACGTAATGCAAATATCTTAACTATAACTTATCTAATAATCATCGTACATGTTCTCCAGCGTATTGTCATCAAAAGCCGTGAAGATAGTTGCAACTTTAACCTTCTTCTCGGAAGACTGTTGGTATTCACTGTCACTGCTTCCATCGCCTCTTCCCGCACTTACCGTAGCACTACCGCTTGCAATGAGTTGTTCGTCATTATCATCCCTATTATAATCATTATGTGTTAGTGTTACAACAGTATCTAACTTATGCTCATATTTCTGTACCATAACAGATAGGAGAAAGCATGCGAATGATTCATCTACTACACTAATACCACCTTCACGAAGAAGGGTTCTTCGTAACTTCATCTCAACCAATCGCAATACATTAGCAGGATTGATTGCCAATCGCTGCCCCATGGAACGCTTGACCACACAAATAACGTCACAAAACGCGACTTCGGAGGCACACTGCACCGTCCCTATTGGCGAACCGACAGGTCAGTGCAACGTGGCAAGGCACACGCAAAGGCCTCTAACGTACGACTGCAGAGTTTTGCATATGCGGGAGTATCACTAGTGTAATAAGGGACCTTTACATTATCTCTCATACGATTTTGGTGTATATATGTTTGATCGAGCCCAAGTACTTTCCTTGTAAGACATCAGTACTTCTTTATGTTGCCTATCGGATGGCCAAGAGTGTATTTCATTCATAATGAAACGACACACTGATGGCGAATGTCTGCTTCAAACCCACTTATAGGACCTCATCAATAGCACTTTTTGCCACAAAGTCATTGCTGCTAGTGGAAAATGATCACACTGAAATGTATCGTTCACGTACGTCATACAGAATGGTGTTGTAGATCCAAAGCTCTCTTCGGCGCACCGAGTACAGTTTCCGGTCCGCTGTCATCTGTGAAAACGGAACTACAGCTGGGAGATGTACAGGAAGCAAAAGCTTAATACAAGTGAGAAACAAAACGTAACGGGAACGCCGCTCAAAGAATTCAGCAGACGCGTCCGCTGCCCTTGTGGGCCCGGAATGATGAATGAGCGAGCCTGGCGGGGGAGGAAGAGGCCGCGTGAAGTAGGCAATAAGAAACGAAACCGTCTTTCATCGGGTTAATGAAGGCTTCAGAATAATCACAACGGCAGCAGGCGGCGGGCAAGAAAACGAACGGCCCGCGATACGTACCGGGCGGATGCCGGCTGAATACATTGATGGTAGTGGGGGGTTGGGGGTGGGTCGCGGCTTCCGTCCGTCGTCAGAAGGGTCTGTGCGCGGCGACACTGGAGGAGTGGAGGAGGCCACGCGACAGATAATGACGCCGACAGGCTGTCCGAGCACGCCGTGGCGCCCACAAAGAGCGGCCCACGCACAGTGGCGGAGCGGCAAAACTACCAGACTCCACTCCATTACGTGACGCCGCTTATCAGTGACAACGGGGCTCCACGCACCTCACATCCATCTGGCACAGGACATTTTTTCGTGGTATTCTCGCCTGATTGAGCCTCTGTCCAGGGTAAGGCTAGCCACAATTGCGCTGTTACACGAATACCTTTGGGAGTCACGTAGTGATCTGGCAAAAGAACTGCTTCTTACAATGTTGTTGTTGTTTGTTCAAATGTTTGTATAGTTTATGGTACTTAACTACGGTGTCACCAGTCCCTAAACTTACAAACTACTTACAAACTAGCTAATACTAAGGACGCCACAAATATCCATGCCCGAGGGGGGATTCGAACCCCCGACCGTAGTGGCTGTGCAGACCGTGACTGGAGCGCCTCAGTCCCCTCGGCCACCGCGGCCGGCTTTTACAATGCTTACAACTTTCAATATACCAATTAACTACCTAGTTTTCTTCTTCGCTTCACGTGTATTTGTGGGTTGATTGACTGACAGAGAGACTGAAATGCAGAATGGCTATGGGAAGAAAAGCATTTCTAAAGAAGCGAAATTTCCTGCCACCCAATATTAATTTAAATGTTAGGAAGTCCTTTCTGAAAGCATTTGTCTGGAGTGTAGCATTGTATGGGAGTGAAACGAGGACGATAAGGAGTTCAGATAAAAAGATGATAGAAGCTTTTGAAATGTGGTGCTACAGACGAATGATGTAAATTAGATGGGTAGATCACGTAACTCAACCGAATCGGGGAGAAAAGGAGTTTCTGGCACATCCTGACAAAGAGATGGTATAGATTGGTTGGATACATTCTGAGACATCAAGGAATCGTCAACTTAGCATTAAAAGGAAGTGTGTGGGCTAAAAATCCTAGAGAGAGACCGAGGCACGAATACAGTAAGCAGATTCAAAAGGATGTAAGGTACCATTCATCTTCTCAGGTGAAGAGACTTCCACAGGGCAGGGTAGCGTGGAGATCTATATCAAACCAGTCTGCGGACAGAAGACAACAACAACAACAATTACAATTATAAACCAAGAAATATATGACCATCTTGGCACTTTATCATTATGTTTGAAACTTAGACCTAAAATCCGCATATATCTTTGACACTACTCAACGTTTACACAATTATTTTTCTGTGAAACTTTCTAATTTATTTTGTCTGGAGTGTAGCATTGTATGGGAGTGAAACGTGGACGATAACGAGTTCAGATAAAAAGATGATAGAAGCTTTTGAAATGCAGTGCTAGAGACGAATGATGAATATTAGATCGGTAGATCACGTAACTAATGAGGAAGCGCTTAACCGAATCGGGGAGAAAAGGAGTTTCTGGCATATCCTGAGCAAGAGAAGAGATAGATTGGGTGGACACATTCTGAGATATCAAGGAATTGTCAACTTAGCATTAGAAGGAAGCGTGTGGGGTAAAAATCGTAGAGGGAAACCGAGGGACGAATATAGTAAGCAGATTCAGAAGGATGTAGGTTGCCGAACGTATTCTCAGATGAAGAGACTTGCACAGGATAGGTTATCGTGGAGAGCTGTATCAAACCAGTCTGCGGACTGAACACCACAACAACAACAACAGGACAAACACTAGAAGCAGTTATTTTCACAGAATATCAGGGAGTAGGCAAAAGGAGATATTTTAAATGGAAAGACCTATACCATTAACTGTTGGTAAGGCAGATGCCATGCTGACATTCAATAGACAAATGAAGTAGTTTAAGATACTATCGTTCGGCCGTCTCTTGAGTGTCATTTATCTGTGGAAACCGTGCCAGATGGGATTGACGCAAGACTTAGAGACAATCTAACAGCAGTGCACGCTTCGTTACAGGATGTAGGTTGCCGATGCAGAGCTTGCACAGGACAGGGTAGCGTGGAGAGTTGCACCAAACCAGTCTGCGAACTGAAGACCACAACAACATCAATAACAGAGACTGGAGAAACGGTATGTAAAATGAAGGGGAAAAAATTAATTTCTCTCACAAATGAAAACATTTGTATCGTCTGTCGGTAAAATCACAGAAGTAGTATGCAGAGCTGGTCTAGAATTCCAATCACAAAACATCCCGCTAGGAAAAGGTGAGCTTCTGGATGTTTTGCCAGGTTATTGCTTTAATATTTCGACATACGACCAAACCATTCTACAAATCAGAGCAAAATACCTTTCCTCGGTCTATTACTTAATAACACACAGAACTATGGCTCACAGTGTGCCTAGAAAACCTAACACACTATCCCTCGGTCTTATCACCCGACTGGATGGAAGATCATTCTGAACAATTCCAGTGAATGATTGGGCCATTCATATTACCACACATAAATTCCATAGATTTCGCAAAGGAATTTACAACACCAGCTGCCATGTGGCATCAAATAAGTCAATGAGGAATCATGAACATTTTTGCTCAGCCGAGATTCAAACCCCGATTCATGCTGCTTAGTAGGCAGTTGCGCTTGAGCACTGGAACACTTCTTTTCTGTCTTCTGATTTGTGCATAACTCTAGCTCGTTACTGGTCAATGAGTTTTTGACCTTTTTTTCCGAATTCGCTACCACGCCGGCCGACTGGAGACACAGCGATAACGGCGATCGCACCGCTACCTCTCTTCTCCTTCCACCAGAAGCAAATTCTCGAATTATCCACATGCTACTATCGTAATGGTGCTGCCCATTACTGCTTATTACTCGCAGAATTTTGCCGATTCCCGTAATAGTCCAGACCGAGTGTCGCTGTGCATGCGCTGGATATTTCTTGGAGTTCAAGGAATGTAGAGGAACCTGCTGTAGCTATAGGTATTAGCAGCATGCAGCAGACCACAGCTGATATGAACCGTAAAGCAGTAGGCAAACACTAAGAGAAGGTGGTTCGGCTGTTACATAGTTCGCACAGTAGAGGTGGAGGCGAGAAGTTGCAAAACGTGTTGGAGAGCGAATTTAGTGAAAATCGGGTCACCAGTATTGTGGAGCCTAGTGCAGGGTTGGATCAGGTGAATGATAATATAGAGGTGTTATGCAGGTATTTCTCAAAAGGGCATCCGTATGGAGTGTGTCATCAAATGTTTGTAAATCTATCGGAACAAACTGCGTGGTCATCAGTCCGTAGCTTACTAACTACTTAAACTAAGGTAAACTAAGGACAAACACACACACACACACACACACACACACACACACACACACATGGCCCAGGGAGGACTCGAACCTCCGACGGCGAGCAACCGCGAGCTCCGCAGCGAGGCGCCTTAGACCGCTCGGCTACTCCACCGCGGCTATGGAGTGTGTCATAGGAGGTGTCATGATAAAGGTGGACACTCCAACTGGTGGCACAAATGTGCATTTCGTGGAACTGTTTCAGTGTCATGGTCAGATTCAACTTGATTCGGCTTCCAAGCGTATCAGTATGATGCTCGAGGAGGCACAGATGGCAGAAAGCACGGTTCACCCAGCTGTGGTGTAATTGAGTATTACTATCAGCTCGAGTTTCATTAGATATGACCTGAAACTCAATAGGAAAGAGAGGTCACCAAAGTTTAGTGGAGGGAGGGGGGAGATTATTTCATGGGAAAATTCGTATAGAAGGGGGTATTAGACCTGCATATTTTTTAGAATTAAGTCAGCATATCGGTATTCCTGCTTAATGGAAGTTCCTCTAACAGAGAAAGCACCTTGGACAAAGATCGGAGATCAAAGTGATAGAGGAATTAGCATATTTAATCCAAATATACAAGGTATTAGTGAACTGGTAAAGATGTTGACTCTGCTTTTTTAGACCAGAGACTTTCTTTACCAGGGTACAACTACAACTTACCTGTTATCAGGAATTCTTTGGAGTGTAGGGAAATGGCTACATATGTTAAAAACGGCATTCCAGTTCAGTCCCTCGATGTTTTGAAACACTGCATGATAAAGTTATTTGATCAGGAGTGGAACAAAACGTCACTCATCAGAACCGGAACACCTAAGAACACAAGAACCACAAACCAACACCCAGAGAAGAAATAAAAATGATTAGAATAAAAGATAACATAAAAAAATAAAACAAGAAAGAAAATCCTGTTGAATGATAAAGTACACATATCAAACAACTCACTACCAACATTAATAGATGAAATATCGAAAGGCCACGCCCTTCACTTTCCCATTAAACCACACTCTCCACAAAACATCGAATCAATGCTGAAGTCATCAAAACGCAACACTTCCTAATACTATATGAGATTACGCACACAGACACACACACACACACACACACACACACACACACACACACACACACACTCAGTTAAGTTGGCAACATATTATATAAATAATGAATTCATAAACGAGATTCACCTTCAATCCTTTTAAATAGTAAACATTGAAATAGTGAATGATAAAATGAAGAAGGAAATTTGCAGAGTGTGGCGCAGCTGTGTGAATTCAGCCAGTGACCAGTTGGGAAGAACATGAAAATTGCGAGAATGTAAAACGTGAGGACCTTATATTATTTCTAGTAAAACAAAGTGAACTGTTTGTAATCTGTTGAGGCTACATCAGTAAGAAAAATGCAATTTCCAGGTGTAGAATCCACTGATGATGCCTTAAATACGTATGGAGGAAATAAAAGATTTGCAACAAGAAAACGGCTGTTCCATTTCCGAAAATAAATATTTCTTTACTTCCTGCGGAAAGTAGCCACACAAACAAATTTCTTAAAACGTTTCTTCTCAGTGTAGAGAGGATTCTAGGTTCACTTTATAGGAAGTACCCAAAAATATGTTTTATGTGGTGATTTCAACAATAACTTTGTAAGTTATAGTGACTGTTTGCAAACAGTATTCTTTCCAACGAGAGTGCATGGGAACAACAGCACAAGTATAGACAATACTTTCGTTCATTCTTTATTATTAGAGGAGTATTCTGTTAGCCAAATAGTGAATAGCGTTTCAGACCATGACACACAAATTTTCTGTCTAAATGATTTTGAGCTCAAACATATGGCAAATTCATAAACAATTTAGGGAAGCCAATCCAGGTCCAATAGAGGCAATTTTAAACCTCATTAAGGAACAACAGTGGTAGGCTGTTTATAGTGTTGATGATATGAATGATAAGAATAATACTTCCACCAACATGTATGTCATGTTCTTCGAAAGTTGCAATCCGTTAGAACGGTCAATATAGGCTACCACCTCTAACAACCAGTCTGGGTGGTTGAACTGAAGGGTAAGAATATCGTGTAGGACAAATTGGGAATTATATCAAAATTTTAGAAGCAAGCACAATAAAATTGTAATAGCCCATTACAGAGAGTATTGTAAGCTTCTGAATAACGTCATTAAAAAGGCAAAAAGTATGTGGTGTGTAAAAATAATAGCTACTTCTCATAGATAGAAATAAAAGATATGTTCAATCATGAAGGAAGTATCTGGTCAGCAGCAAAAAAGTTGATGTCATGAAGTCAATGCGAAGTAGAAATGTTCCTAATACTGATAAGTCATATATACAGTATTTTAAAGTATTTAACAATCACTTTCTGAATACAGCAGGTGAATGAAACAACACCTGCAGATAATCATATATCTCTCTTAGAAAATAGCATTCCGCAAGTGTTCCCGGAAATAGTCCTAACAGTTACTACCAGGGCGCGATAGATTCAGTAATTGAGTCACTAAGGATTATAATGGCTGCACTGTCTAACAGAATACTGTCTCTGTTAGCTCAGTACCTAGAGGTAATATTTCCTTTCCGAATGTTCACTTTCCTAACAGACAGAAGTAATGAGTAAAAAGAGAAAGAGATCATGTAGACACTGTTACACCTACTTCTATGCCATCAGCTTGCTAAATTTATTTATAAGGTTGTATATGCAAGGTTAATTCATCATTTCGGTTCATACAACTCATTGTTAGACGTACTGTCTGGTTTTAGAAATAGTTTAATAACTCAAAATGCTATGTTTTCTTTTCTCTGTGAAACAATGGATGGATAAAAAGAGCTACGAACATTAAGGTTCTTCTTTTATTTACAACTGGCTTTTGATTGTGTTGATCAAAAAATATCGTTGCAGAAGTTGGAATATTGTGGAATAAGCTAACAACCGATTGACCTCTTATTTTAATAACATACAGCAGAAGGGTATTCCCCGCAGTGTTAAAATGGCTTTTAAATGCATTCACCAAGCGAGAATAACCGCGCGCTCTAAGGCGGAGTGTGCAGCCATTCCCCGTCGGAGGTTCAAGTCCTGCCTAGAGCATAGATAAGTCTGTGTGTTGTTCTTAGCATGTCAGTTTAAGTAGGTTCAAGTTTTGAGATTGATGACCACTGTAGTTAGATCCCATAACTTTACAAATATTTGAACATTTTCACAACGAACCCTTTCACGTAATTTGGTAGAAAATCCTAAGAAATTCTTCGCATATATAAAGTATACTAGCGGAAAACACAACCAATACCTTCATTACACGATAGAAATTGTGATGGTATTGACGACAGTTCTTCTAAGGCAGTATTGCTTTACACAGCTTTCCGAAATTCCTTCACTGTAGAAGACGAAACAACTACTCCTGTTTTCGGATCAAGAAGAGCTGTCAGCACGCTCAATTTAGAAGTAGATACCCCTGGAGTATTAAAGCAACTTTAATCACTTAACAACAGTAAGTCTCTCGATCCCGACTGTATACCTATTAGGTTCCTTTCAGAGTGTGCTGATCAATAGCCCCATACCTAACTATCATATACAACCGCTCGCTCAGCGTACTTTCCGTACTCAAAGACTGCAAAGTTGTACACTTCTCTCCAAAATTCAAGAAAGGCAATAGAAGTGATCCGGAGAACTACAGGCTTATATATCATTGAAGTCGGTTGGCGGCAGCATATTAGAACATTTACTTTCCTCAAATATTATGGACTACTTCGAAGAGAACAACCTAATGATCCATAATCAACACGGATTCAGAAAGTACCGTTCTTGTGAAACACAGCTAGCTCTTTATTCACAGGATGTGATGAGTGCTATCGACAAGCGATGTCCAATAGATTCCGAAAGGCTTTTGACACTGTGCGTCACAAGCGTCTTCTAATCAAACTGCGTAATTATGTAATATCTCTACAGTTGTGCGATTGGATTCGCGATTTCCTATCAGAAAGGACACTGTACGTTGTAACTGACGGTAAGTCATCGAGTAGAAATGATATCTGGCGTTCCCTAGGGAATTGTTATAGAGCCCCTACTGTTCCTTATTTTTATAAACGATTGAGGAGACAATCTGGGTAGCTTTCTTAGCCTGTTCGCAAACGGATTAGTAGTGTCACCAGAAGATCAAAGCAACTGCAAAAAGATATAGATAAGAAATGTTCATGGTGCAAAAATTGGCACTTGATCCTTGATAATGATAAGTGTGAGGTCACCCATATGTTCACTAAAAGAAATCCGTTAAACTTCACTTACACGATAAATAAGTCAAATTTACAGACCGCCAATCCAACTAAATACCAAGGAATAACAATTGCAAACAACTTGTATTAGAAAGAAGACAAAGAAGATATGGCAGGGAAGGCGAATGAAAGACTACGTTTCATTGGCAGAACACTTAGAGGACGTAACAATTCTCCTGAAGAAACTGCGAACACTACGCTTGCGCGTCCTATTTTGGAGTATTGTCTCGCATTGTGGGATCCACATCGGGTGGGACTGACATACGATTTAGAGAAAGTTCATAGAAGGGCAGCTCGTTTTGTATTATCGCGATATTGGGGAGAGAGTATCAAGGAAATGATCCACGAGTTGGGGCGGAAATCATTAAAAGAAATGTGTTATTTGTTGCAGCGAGATCTATTTGGGAAATTTCTTTCACCAACTTATTTTGTTAGAGATGATCAACATAATAAAAATAAGAGAAATCAGATCTAATGCAGAAAGATTTAGGTGTTCCTTTTTCCTGCGAGATATTAGAGAATGGAAATATGGAGATGTATCACAAAAGTTGTTCGATGAACCCTCAGCCATGCACTTCAATGTAACTTTCAGGGCATCCATGTAGATGTAAATGGGCAGCAATTAAGTGATATGTGCCCCAGGGATCATTGCTGAAGACGCTGGTGTTTCTTAATAATTATAATTGATATATATTCTGATATAACAGCTAATTCTAAAATAATTCTGTATATTGGTGTCACCTGGTTGGTAGAGAATGATACTGTTTATAATATCGACACAGTATCAAGTGATGCAGGTAAAGATATAAGTTCATGGTCAAAGACAATAAATTGATGCTAAATGACGGTAAGACAAAGTTTTTATGATTTCTAAAGCAAACTGACAGTTTGATTACGTAAAATTAGCATATGATAAGTGAGACTGAACAGTTGAAATTTTTAGGTGTGGAATTCCCAAGTTATTTTCAACTAGATCAGTGTTCGAAATAAGTGATACCTCAACACGATAAGTAGTCTACTTTGATTATTTTCACTTGCTTATGACGTATGTTGCTTTTTTTTTTTTTTTTTTGGAGGGGGGTAAAACCTCCGATTCAAAGGGGGAATTTATTGCGCGGAAACGGACGTTCAGAGCACAATGTCGTGTAAGCTCGCGAACCTCTTGTCGACCTCTGTTCAGTAGCCTGGTAATTCTGACACAGTCCACCAGTCGACAGCGTAAATGACTACAAAGCAGGTTCGATTCCCGGCAGACGACTCGGTGTTGTTTCTTGTCTTCATCATCGTAAGTAACAGAAGTGGTGCAAGCTTAAGCCGGCTTGTAACAAAGGCGGCCGCAACCATGTTGCAGATTCGCCGGGCAATAAATGCCATGCTATCGTTTCATTTCATTTTTGAGTTGGCCTCTTTCCCTTTAACGTTGTCTGTCAATAATATTAGCTGTTAATAATATCAGCTTTCCCTCAGTTAAAACTAGACAGAAATCGTATTTGGATTTGGATCAAACCTCCTTGACCCTGTCGTATTCAAACTCAATAAGATGTCACAAAAACTAGAAATCATTGTAGTAATTCACGCACTTTGATGTCTAATCTATCACTTTTTCTGTCAAGTAATGCCTGGGAAAAGCTAATTTCATTGCTACGTAGTCCATTGTATTGACTTACGATAGGCCTTCCGTGTGCATAGGATTGCTATACGCCGGCCGCGGTGGCCGAGGGGACTGAGGCGCTACCGTCACGGTCACTACGGTCGGGGGTCCGAATCCCCCCTCGGGCATAGATATTTGTGGCGTCCTTAGTCTTAGTTAGTTCATAAGTAGTTGTAAGTTTAGGGACTGATGACCCTGTAGTTAAGTCCCATAAGCTATACAAACATTTGAACATTTTGATTGCTATATGTTTCATTTTACCTGTTATTACTCTTCCGTTTTTGTACTAACTCGTTCCATGATCCTGGAGCCTTCCTCCTCAACTGGCTCTTGCAGAACTTGTTAGACATTAATTAAACATTCCAGAGAGGTCCATTCGTGCGCATCGCTAAATATTGCTGCAGGGGACTTCTAATAATTTGTTGACTTTATTCCGTGTCGAGTTATTGCGCGTTAGGAGATATCGCATTACTGTTGTAGCCTTACTGTATTATCAAAAATTAGTACCCACATCTTTTACATCTACATACATACTCCGCAATTCACCGTAAGGTGCGTGGCGGAGGGTACACTGTACCACTACTAGGCATTTCCTTTCCTATTCCACTCCCAAATTGAACGAGGAAAAAAAGAATGCCTATATGCCTCCGTACGAGCCCTAATTTCTCTTATCTTGTCTTTGTGATCTTTACGCGAAATGTAAGTAGGCGGCAGCAAGATCGTACTACACTCAGCTTCAAATTCCGGCCCTCTAAATTTACTTAACAGAAATTCACGAAAAGAACGTCGTCTTTCTTCCAGCGATCCCCAATTGAGTTGCCGGAGCATTTCCGTGACACTCGCGCATTGGTCGAACCTACCGGTAACAAATCTAGCTGCTCGCCTCTGAACCGCCTCTATGTCTTCCTTCAAACCGATCTGCTGCGGGTCCCAAATACTTGAGCAATACTCAAGACGTGGTCGTACAAGCGTTTTATACGCGGTCTCCTTTACAAGAGAAGTACATCTTCCCAAAATTCTCCCAATAAACCGAAGTCGGCTGTCTGCCTTACTCACAACTGTCCTTACATGCTCGTTCCATTTCATTTTTAGGTACTTATCGGAAATCTCTTATCACCGACAGGTGCTGGGAAATCCTTTCTTACTACCAGTTTAAGGATATAATCAAACGCAATATTTTTCTTCAGTTACAGTATCTGAAATTCTGTCCCATTATTCACCGTCAAAACCACGAAGTGAACGATATGTACTGCGAGAACACTAATAATCAATTTAATATCTATCGTTTGATGGAATATTGTCCTCTTTTTAATGTGGTTGTAGGTCATGTGTTTGGATCGATGTCTTTGCGATTCAGGTGAGACATTAAATACTTCAACACAGGTACCCTTGAACGCCTTTTGCAGTCAGAATAAATAATGAGTATCAACGGAGACCGAGACAAAGGGAGGAAGGAACAGGAAGTAAGACTAAGGTTTAACGTCCCGTCGACAACGTGGTCATTAGAAATCATGTTTAAATATTCTCCAATGTTATTCAATTTGTACATTGAGTAAGCTGTGAAGGAAAGAAAGCACAAATGTAGAAAAGGAATTAAGTTCAGGATGAAGAAATAAAAACATTGCGATTTGCCGATGACATTGTAATTCTCTCAGAGACAGGAAAGGACCTGGAAGAGCAATTGAGCGGAATGGACAGTATGTTGAAAGGAGCTATAAGATGAACATTAATAAGAGCAAAACAAGGGTAAAGGAATACAGTCTAAGGAAGTCAAGCGATGCTGGACCAATTTGATTAGGTAACTTGAGCAGTAAAATATGATGGTGGCCGTACAGAGAATATGAAATGTAGAATTTCAATAGGTAGAAAAGCATTTTGGAAAAAGATAAATTTGCTAACATGGAATATTAATTTAAGCTTAAGGAAGTCTTTCCTTAAGACATTTGTGTGGAGTGTTGCCTTGTATGAGAGTGAAACATGGACGATAAACAGTGCAGACAGGAAGAGTATAGAGGCTTTTGAAATGTGGTGTTACAGAAGAATGGTGAAGATTAGGTGGGTGGATCGCATAACTAATGAGGAGCTAGTGAATAATATTGGGGAGAAAAGAAATTTCTGGCATACCTTGTCTAAAAGAAGGGATCCATTGCTAGGACACATTCTTAGACATCAAGGAATCTTAAATTTAGTATGGGAGGGAAGTGTGTGGGGTCAAAATCGCAAAGGAGAACAAGAGACGAATACAGCAATGAGATTCAATTTGATGTGTGTTATGCTTCTTATGAGGAGATGAAGAGAGATGCTCAGGATAGAGTATGGTGGAGTGCTGCATGAAACCAGTCTGCTTACTGAAGACGATAACAGCAACAAATGTTTGTAAACCTATTGGACCTAACTGGTTTGGTCATTAGCCCGTAGACTTAAAAACTTCGTAAACTAACTTACATTAAGGACAACACACACAATCAAGCCCGAGGGAGGAGTCGAACCTATGACAGGAGCGACCGCCCAGTCCGCCACACAATACCTTGGATCATGCAGCCAGATTATTAGAGACCGTGTACAAACAGTGCTTGTTTTTGTTAAAGACGGGGAAGGAAATTGCCTTTGTCCTTTCAAACGAACCATTCGGACATTTGCCTGAAATGATGGAAATAAGTATATCTGGATGACCGGAAGTGGATTTGAACTACCGTCCTTCTGACTGTAAGTCCTGTTTACTAACCACAGCGCCACGCAACTTCCGCGATCCTACAACCAGGTTTTAAGACATATAGCTGCACGTCCAGTATAGATTAAGTGGCTACACGCAATCGTGTCAAACACATTCCTTGGTATCAGACATCAATCCCTGTCAGGGTACGAACCATCTTCGGCACGTATTTCTGGTGATATGACGTCATAAATAAGTATAGTCACAAATACTACCACATCATACAACGAATGTTTGCTCATCTACTACTCGAGAATGAGAGCACTTAGCAACTTTTAACAATCTTTACACCTAATTTTTTATCGCTGACAACCTCAAAAAGGCCGAAAAAAAGTTCATTGTTTGCTACGTCTCTGCTGTTCGTGTTATAAAACTACGAAATTTGTCACGACGTGTAATTTATTAGTACTACACTACTACTTTTATTCCCATTACCTCTCACAGATGTGTCACTGAAAGTACGTTCAAAATTGTATCGTAGTACGACCCATATTTCATGAGATATGAGGACATAAACTATAAGGTTCATGAAAATCCGCGTCATCAGGCAATATCTTCTCATTTATTGTGTATTAAATATACAGCGAACACTATGCACATCCACCTCTGAATGTGTGTACCTTCGGTATTGTATCGTAGTACGATTTATAGTTCTGGAGATTGGACGTCATAAATTAAGATGGATGTAAAACGGCCCCAGCACGAAACTTGTTCCATATTTAGTACCAACAATATTCGCAACACCTATCGTAGATATTTTTCTAATATATACCAAGAAAATTATGTTATTGTAGGACATATTATTCAAGAGATATGACGTCATAATAATTGAGCTCCTTGAAATCGAAACCGAAATGAACATCGCTGAGACAAGAAGATCGATTAACAAAATAATGAAGAAAAATAAATATCCGGGCAACACCCTACAATGTACATAGATTCTACGTATTATAGACGACTGAAGATGCCTGGAAATGAATAGGGAAAATATGTATCGCATGTAAGAATATATTTCAGTTGCAAAACACAAAAATTTATTATCTTTATTTTAATAAGTACCTAACTAAACGGAAATATGGGTATCTATATTATGCTGACTGAAAATCCGAAAAGAGCGGTAAACTCGTTAGAATACTTCGCTCCCGGTGTATTCTCTTCTCTTAAAAAAATGAAATGTGTTCTTTCTGATGTTGAAGACAATCTAGATATCCGGAGGCCAAATATCAATTACATTCCTTTCAAATATGGACTAAATGAGGAAAATTTAAAACAAATATAACCTAGATTCATGAAAACATCATTGTTTACAGGTAGAGAAATGTTTGAGCTACTTTTCGACGAAGCCACATAAATAAATGAGGCACCTGTCATATCGTGGGATCATTCCGCCGCCTGAGGATGAATCCAGCGTGCAGCTCAGCGTTGTCCTCAAAACGCTTACCGGAGGATAGGAATTCGTTAAGATGCAAGAGAAATTGGGAATCGCCTGGAGCAAGATCGACACTGTATACTGGACAAATTAAACAGGAACGTAAATTCTGCAAAACAAAGGACCGACTGAATATTTCGTTTCGACTAAAATATTGGTTTCGGCCGCAGTTTCGGTTTTGGCCAGAAATATGCCGAATCTTCAGTTTGGCCGTTACTAGCTGTTGTGAACTTACGGATAAGTCGGATCGCGTTTGGGTCGGAGTTAGTGCGCGTAAAAATTGTATTTTGTTGCTAATCATAATATAACCCAATCGTATCTTATAATGATATTCTTCTTCTGTGTTTGTAACAATTTAAATCATTCAATATTGTACTTAATGGAACGGTTGTCATATTGTTATACCGTATAGTCTTATTAACGTGTTTCCTTGAAAGCGATGGGCTTTTTTAAAAACCAGTATGGTTTTAGGAAACAACAACCTTTCCTGTTGAGTTTGTGTATATATGTACACTAACAATAATCATACTGTCTGTGGAACCGTGACGTTATTTTACGAAATACTTCATGCAGCACTAATTGAAGTTCATTTACTGACAAGAACGAAACCTATTAGTCAGCAGTACTATACAAAACAACTTTACTTAGCTTATATCGAATTACTGTAAGAAACAAATGAAAACAATAATGTTAACAAAGAGATATGAACAACGAAATTTTACAACGTACATATGAGGTCTGTTGGTCACAGGGCCTAACTTGAGTCTGTCATATAGTTACTGTGCTCCACAAATTTGGTTACATATCAGCGTTAGGGTACAGTGTAAATGTTATTTCTCTAATATAGCTTTGTCAGCAATAAATGAATTCTAACTGGAACTCTGGACTTCATTTTGAGAAGAATACCGACTCGCACAACTTAGTAGATTTTCAACTATTCCGCTTTTTTAGACCAGTGAATCTATACTCCTCCTATGTCATATTCTACGGACTCCTGCTTAGGCACACACACTCTGTTCATGGTGACAATGTCGAGCAGAATTCTTGACCGAGCGAGAGTAGCGTTTTCACGGCTGAGTAGGTGGCTATCTCTCGAGCTCTAAGACATTTCCGAGGATGCCTCGGGGAGTCAATAGTTGTCTGTAGTGACTCCCTGAGTGGCTTACAAACCCTTGGCCACTTTAATCCAAAGCGCCATTTGGTGCAGTCTATCCAAGACGCCGTGTCCACCCTTTGTGCGTCGGGCCGTTCAGTGGTTTTTGTTTGGAGCCCGGGCCACATTGGCTTTCCGGGTAACGAACGAGTCGATCGCCTGGCCAAGCAGGCCACCACAAAACTGCCCGTGGAGATTGGTCACGAAGCTTCAGTTTAAAGAAAGCATGCAGCACGTAAATCATCAATATCTTATCTACATCTACATGGGATAGTTTGCAATCACATTTAAGAGCCTGGCAGAGGGTTCATCGAACCACCGTTATACTATTTATCTCCCTTTCCATTATCGAATAGCGCGTCCTCCGTCCTATCATTACAGCGCGGCAGCGATGTGATGAATATGTTTGAAAAGGCCGAGTGCACAATTGCGATTGTCTCGGTTCGAATCACTGGGTGGAAAGTTTGGTTTTAATTCGGACCAGGGTATATTTGCATGGCTATTTGAATATGTTTTTCTGTAGCTGTGTTACAGTAAATGAGCAAAGTTTGAACGGAGAGGATGTCCACGCAAGTAGTGCGAATCGGTTTATTCTTCTTGCAAAAGATATCAATTGAGCTATATTTAGTTTTCAGTTAATGGGACCATTTGTATTTGAATAGCTTGAATTATACTCGAAAGAAAAATGTTTCCTAGTCGGTTTTCAAGATTGTCTCTTTTCGAACTTCTACAACTCAGTCAAAATTTTGCTCGACGATGGGCAAATTGATGAAAGAAATTTTTACACTGAAGAGCTAAAGAAACTGGAACACTTGCCAAATATCGTGTAGAGCCCCATCGAGCACGCGGAAGTGCCGCACCACGACGTGGAATGGACTCCGTTAATGTCTGAAGTAGTGCTGGAGGGAACTGATATAATGCATCCTGCAGGGGTGTCCATAGATCCGTAAAAGTAGGAAGGGGTGGAATTCACTCCTGGTTAGCACTTTGCAAGGCATCTCAGATATGCTCAATGATGTTCATGTGACCTGTTGGTGAACAGAGGAGATGTTTAAAATCAGTAGAGTGATCCTGGAGGCGCTCCTTAACGATTCTGGACGTTTTGGGCGTCGCAACGTCCTCCTGGAATTGCCCAAGTCCCTCGGAATGAACTGCTTCAAATGTTTGTAAATCTATCGGACCAAATTGCGTGCTCATCAGTCCGTAGCTTACATACTACTTAAACTTAGGTGAACTAACCTAAGGACAAAAACACACACCCATGCCCCAGGGAGGACTCGAACCTCCACGGCGAGACGCTTTAGACCGCTCGGCTACTCCTCCGCGGCGGAATGAACTGGTTGCAGGTTATCAGCCAAGACGCCGTGGTGTATGTGTCAACTGTCACAGTCGCATCTAGACGGTCCCATATCAACCCAAATGCACACGTCCCGCAACATTACAGAGCACCAGCCTAAACGGTCCCCTGCTGACGTGAAGGGTCCATGGCTTCATGAAATTGTCTCCATACCCATACACGTCCATCCGCTAGATTCAATTGGAAACGAGACTCGTAAGACCAGACAAAACAACAGTCTATTGTCAGTGTTGACGGGCCAAGATGAGGCATACACCTTTGTGATATGCAGTGGCCCGTCGGTTCCGAAAGCCCATGTCGGTTATGTTTCGTTGAATAGTTGGCACGCTAACACTCCATGGTGACCGAACATTAAAATCCGCAGCAATTTGCGGAAAGGTTGCACTCTTGTGACGTTGAATGGTTCTCTTCAGTCGTCGTTGGTCCCTTTCTTGCTGGTTCTTCTTCGGGCCACCGGTTTCCTGATTGATATTCACGGTGCATTAGTGAAATAGTCGTAGGGGAAAATTCCCATCTCATCGCTACCTCGGAGATGCTGTGTTCCATCTCTATTACACTACGTTCAGACTCACTTAAATCCTGCTATCCTGACATTGTAGCATCAGTAACCGATCTGAAGCCTGCGTCAGATATGGGCGTTGCTGATAGCTTCGGCGTACAATGAAAGTTGCATTTGCATGGCCATTCCAGTTTCCTAATAGACGTTTAATTCTAAATCTCATTCTACTAATCACACGAAAGTAGTTCATCGAACCACTTTCATAATATTTATCCACTATTCCATATTCGAATAGCGCGCGGGAAGAAAGAACACCTAAAGCTCTTCGTTCGAGCTCTGATCTCTGTCATTTATTGTTAAAAGATCACTCCACCATATTTGGATAGGAATCAACAATATACTTCGTTATTTAGAAGGGAAAATCGCCAAAAAATTTCGTAAATAGATCCAGTCGCGTGACTGCTAGAATGGCGGATATAGAAATGTCAGAGGGACAGAAAAGCAATTGAAATGGTTCAACACAGGAAAGGCTGCTGGACCTGATGCGATACCGCCAGTTCGATTTTACACGGAGTATAAGCAAGAACTTACACCCTTTCTAGCTGCGGTGTATCGAAGTACCCAAGGATTATAGGAGGATGCACGTCATTTCCGTTTACAAGAAGGATCGTCGATCAGATGTGCATAACTATAGGGCTATGTCCCTGATACGGATCAGTTGCACAATTTTTGAGCGTATTTTATGTTCGAGTATTATGTCATTTCTGGAGACTGGTAATCTCATTTGTCGGAATCAACACGGTTTTCGAAAGCAACAGTCGTGTGAAACATGACCTGCGCTATACATAAGCGAAGAGAAAAGAGAAAGAAATGGAAAGAAGACAAAAACAGTATCAAGGGAGGACGAGAAAATGGTAAACTCGGCTCTTGCAGCTGAAAAGGCTATGAGAAGAAGATGAACAAGCATCTCTGGCCCAGATTTCCGAGGTTCCCTGTTGGCTGTAAGGTAAATACCTGAGCTGTCCCCATGCCCACGGAATATTCCCAATTGGGACAAACTCTCCCCCCCCCCCCCCCCGGGGTAAGAAATAAACGGAGTCAAAACAGAATAAAACTACCAATCCCAATGGCTGAAAAGAGCTATAAAGAAGCTCTTAAACAGCCTCCCCGCCTCAATAAGAGGAAGGAATGAAATAAATAAAAAAAAGTAAAAAAAACCACCGTGTCATTTTCATGTGAAGCCTTCAGGCATCGAGAAGATCCAACGGAGAGCAGCACGCTTCGTTATGTGATTATTTCTTAAGCGTGAAAGCGTCACGTAAATGATTAAGAAACGCCAGTGACAGACGCTGCTAGAGAGGTGATCTGTATCGTGGTACGCGATTTTGTCAAATTTTCAAGATAACCAATATGTCGCTTCCTCTTACGTATATCGCGCGAAGCGACCACAAGGATGAGATCAGAGATATTAGGGTCCACACAAAGGCATACAGGCAATCAGACTTAAACCGGAAAGGTAAAGGTAAATCAGTCAACAATCCGAAGATTGGTTTGAGCACCACAGTGCTTTACTAGGCATGGTCCTGTTTGGAGGTGGTATGGCGTTGCCTTCCTCCGACCTTCGAACTGACTTACCCAGCCAGTCTATAGGGGGACCTACAGTTTAACGTGGGTTCCGAACCACGGTGCTACTCGGTATTTTTCACATCAGCAAAACTGCCAGATGTGAAAGAAGTGGAAAGTGACAGATAAAAATCCTGGCGGGGATCGAACCCGCGACCTTTAACACGTAGATAATGTCGTAGGAAAGGCGAACCAGAGATTGCGTTTCATTGGCAGAACCCTTAAAAGATGCAACAGAACTACAAAAGAAACGGCATACACTACCCTTGTCCGTCCATTTTTGGAGTACTGCTACCCAGTATGGGATCCTTATTGGCTGGGTTTGACAGACATTGAAGGAGTCCAAGAAATCAGAGCCCGAACGGAGAGATTCAGGTGTTCATTCTTCCCGCGCGCTATTCGATGAACCCCCTGGCAGGCACTTTAATGTGATTTGCAGAGTATCCCATGTAGATGTAGATGTTGACTTTTCCCGCGAATCACACGCGACAGGAATAGGAGGGAGCGACAGTGGTATGCAAAGTACCCTCCGCCACACACCGTGAGGTGGCTTTCGGAGTATGGATGCAGATGTAGATGATTCCCACTCCAACTGCTGTATCATTTCCGTTCCAATGTCTCCCCGGTATCGTCATAATACAAAAGGAGCAGCCCTTCCTATACACTCATACGACGTCTCCCGTCAATTCTAACTCAAAAGAGCGAAAACCGCCCAACAGATGCAAAAAAAAAAAAAAAAAAAAAAAAAAAAAAAAAAAAAAAAAAAAAAAAAAAGGCAGGACAAACGTAGTTTGTACCTTATCTTTAGGAATTCTGATACATCATCTAAGAGTTCTGCCAATCAAACAAAGTCTTTGGTACATCTTTCCCCCGACATTTTTTATTTTCATGAATTAAAACTTCCGGGCTAACATGCCGTGGTCCATCTATAGAACTTTCTTCTCCCGACGTTTTGTTGTGTACCGTAGGCAACATCTTCAGGGGTGAGTCGGGACAAAAAAGTTTTATGGATGGACCACGGCGTCACAGCCCGGAAGTTTTAATTAATGAAGACGCCGGCCGTGAAAGCCCACATGTTACGGTTTTTTATTTTGTAGTCCCAATTTAAAATCTGTCACAATTTCTTGGTATTTATTTGAATTTTAGGCCTTTAAAGTTGATTCATTTATTTTACAAATGAATTTTTGTGGATTACATTTAGCACTTATAAGGACGACTTCACAATTTTCATTATTTAGGAACAGTTGCTAATTTACGCAACATACATAATTATTTTTTAGATTTTCTGCAGTTGGCTTTGATCTTCTGACGAATTTACTAGACGAAAAATGACAGAATCATCTGCAAACAACGACTGCTTGGATTTTCTGCTAAATCGTTTTTATCGATAAAGAACGGGGAAGGATAACACTATCTTGTGAACGTCAATACCACCTCTGTTTTAGCTCATGCCTTACCATCAGCGCTACGAACTATTTCCTTTTTGACAGGAAATCATCAGTCTAGTCACATATCCGAGACGATATTCCATAAGCTCGCACTTTCATTAACATCCGTTTGTGAGGAACGGAAATGTAGTCATACAGTTGGAGATTCTATGTCTATACTTTAATGTGAATAAAACTCTAAATCCCTGTTAACCATGGGTTAATTCGTAACGTTTGAACCCAAAATATGTTTCAAACATCTGCTATAAACCGACGGCAATAATGTTCTCGTCCTTATGGTCTTCAGTCTGGAGACTGGTTTGATGCAGCTCTCCACACTATCCTGAGCAAGGCTCTTTATCACCTCGTAAGAACGGCGACCCACATCCACCTGAATCTGTTTACTGTATTCGTTTCTTGGTCTTCCCCTGCGAATTTTAACGCACACACTTCCCTCTAATGCTAAGTTCACATTTCCTCCTTTTAGTCAAAGTATGCCAGAAATTCCTTTTCTACCTAATTCTGTTCAGTACGACGTCATTAGTTACGCGAACTACCACGTAATCTACAGAATTCATCTGTAGCTCCACATTTCAAAATACTCGTCGATGTGAACAAGAGGTGACCGAGACGTGTAACCAATGGCACCCCATACCATCACGCCGGGTGATACACCAGTATGGCGATGGCGAATACACGCTTGCAACGTGCGTTCACCGCCAGACACGGATACGACGATCATGATGCTGTAAACAGAACCTGGACTCATCCGAAAAAATTACGTTCTGCCATTCGTGCTCCCAGGTTCGTCGTAGAATAGATCATCGCAGGCGCTCCTGTCTGTGAGGCAGTGTCAAGGGTAACCACAGCCATGGTCTCCGAGCTGATAGTCCATGCTGTTGCAAACATCGTCAAAATGTTCGTGCAATTGGTTGTTGTCTTGCAAACATCCCCATTTGTTGACTCAGAGATCGAGACGTAGCTGCACGATCCGTTACAGCCATGCGGATAACATGGCTGTCATCTCAACTGCTAGGGATACAGCCGGCCGCGGTGGCCGAGCGGTCTGCGGTGCGCCAGTCACGTTCTGCACGGCCACTACGGTCGGGGGTTCGAATCACCCCTCGGGCATGGATATTTGTGCCGTCCTTAATATTAGCTAGTTCATAAGTAGTTTGGAAGGTTAGGGACTGATGACCCCGTAGTTGAGGCCCATAAGCTCTACAAACATTTTTTGCTAGTGATACGAGGCCGTTGGGATCCAGCACGGCATTCCGTATTGCCCTCCTGAACCCACCGATTCCATATTCTGCTAACAGTCATTGGATCGCGACCAACGCGAGCAGCAATGTCGCGACACGATAAACCGCAATCGCGATAGGCTAAAATCCGACCTTTATCAAAGTCGGAAACGTGATGGTACGCATTTCTCCTCTATACACGAGGCACTACATCAACGTTCCACCAGGCAACGCCGGTCAGCTGCTGTTTGTGTATGAGAAATCGGTGGAAAACTTTCCTCATGTCAGCACGTTTTAGGTGTCTCGACCGGCGCCAACCTTGTGTGAATGCTCTGAAAAGCTAATCATTTGAAAATCACAGCATCTTCTTCCTGTCGGTTAAATTTCGCGTCTGTAGCACGCAATTTTAATAGCCAGAAATGTATATCCGTTTAATCAAAAATGTTCAAATGTTTGTATAGTTTATGGGACTTAACTACGGGGTCATCAGTCCCTAAACTTACAAACTACTTATGAACTACTTACGAACTAGGACGGCACAAATATCCATGCCCGAGGGGGGATAAGAACACCTGACCGTAGTGGCCGTGCAGACCGTGACTGGAGCGCCTTAGTCCCCTCGGCCACCGCGGCCGGCTATATCCGTTTAATCACAGTGAACTATAAATAAACATTAATAATGCTCCGAAAAGAAATTAAAGTCTTACAACGAGACCACAAGGGTATCCGATTTAAGAATGTTTACATATGTATGATATGTGAAGTTCAGAATTCGAATAATAGTCAGCCAAAGCCATTCGACGTAACTCTCAAAAATTCTCGAGTAATTGGACTTTGAAGATTTTGCACGTATTCTAAGTACCAATAACTTAAGCAATTAAAGCAACTGTCCGTGTAGCTTAGGTGGTAGTGTTGTGGCTTTAGAACATAGCGTCGGTACACTCGGTAATTCCAATCCCGCCGTGTTTTGTGTGTATATATGTGTGTGTGTGTGTGTGTGTTCGGATACTTACACAATTCTAGTACCCAGAGGTAGTTTTTACGAAAAAATGCCCCTATTTTTGTTCATTAGAAATTTTCTGTATTTTTTAAAACGTTGTTAATAATGGCTTACATTAAAAACATTAAGAAAAAGTTAAATTGGCTTCACTATGAGCTGACGACGGAAGTCTTTGATTGTTCAGTTTGTGAAGAGGTAAGACGCTGCTTTTGCAAAGTCATACGCATAGCTACTAATGGCTTCCCAAGCACCATCGTTTTAGGTGATAAGGTGTTCAGCTTGTCTACCTACACATAAACAAAAATTGACACAACACGTGGAATTAGAAATCGCAAAATGATTGTATAACTGCATTTGAAATAGTGTAAATTTATTTACATTCTCCAAGAAGTTATTCCTTGCACACGAGTTAAATTAGTTTGTATGTTTTAGTTTTCTTTTTTTAATTTAAATCATCATTATTGACAACTATTTATAAAATGTAGAAAGTTACGAATAATCAAAAATACGTGCATTGTTCATTAAAATTACCATTCGAAAACAACGAAGAAAAAGAAAAACGAAGAAAGAAAATGACACAGTGGGGAACGAACCAGCAGGCCAGAACGTTACCGCGTGAGCTACAATGATATGTGCTGCAATTTGTTTAATTATCGGTATTTACATGTACTTACAAAACTGAAAGGTCAATTTTCTCGAGAATGTTTTAGAGTTGCATCGAATGGCTTTGGATGCCTGTTATTTGAGTTTTGAACTTCACGTACCAAAAATATGAAAAAATTCTAAAATCCGATACCCATGTGGTCTCCCTGTTATGTGTACTGTGATAATGGACGGTCATAAGCATTCACACAGTCACTTATGTTGCACTTTTTGATTTAGCTGCATACTTCTAGCAGCATGCATCCATTCCCTTGCTTCTAATAACAGCCTTCAACCTACCCTGCGTTGATTGTACTAGCTTTCTTGTAACTGATGCGTCAATCTTCCTCCATTCTTGAACTATCACTTCCTTTAGTTGTGTTTACCTAGTACGAGAATGAAATATGGACATAAATTCTTCAGACAGGAAGAGGATTCCTGCGAAACCCTACATTTCAGCAGAATAATGAACGACCGTGTGTTGAAGGGCCTGTACTGGCCTTTCTTGATCAGGAAAATGTTCGACTGGTGCCTTGGCCAGCACAATCTACAGATTTCTCACCTATTGAAAACGTCTGGTCACTACTCTTGATCAGCTGTGGTATCCTGTTGAAGCTGCATGGGAATCTGTACCAGTACAAGCCATCCGAGCTCTGTTTGACTCAATGCCCAGGCGTAACAAGGCCGTCATTATGGCCAGTGGTGATTCTTCTGGGTACTCTCAGGATTCATGTACCCAAATTGCGTGAAAATGTAATCACATGTCAGTTCTAGTATATTTGTCAAATGAATACCCGTTTATCATCTGCATTTCTCCTTCGTGTAGCAATTTTAATGGCCAGTAGTGTACATGGCGCATAGATTGTTTCATTTACGTCGCTTGCATTCACAAATGTCATAAGTAGAACATTAAATGTAAGAATGATATCCTGTTGTATGAGTACTTCTGTAGACAGTGTAGGACTAAACCTGCAGTTGCATCAGTTACTCCAGAGACAGCAATGTTTCGGACGAACTCGCCTGTCGGCTCGATGCGTGACGTGCCACCAAGAATGCCCACATTGAACTATTGTAGGGTAAACTGTTTGATGAACACGCCAGATGTATTGAGCAGCATTGGCCGTTAATGTTTTATTTATAAACAACAGATCGATTTCAATCACATAGTGACCATTTTCAGTGTCCTTCATCAAGCATTGTGAATTTTTTTTTTTTTTTTTTTTTTTTTTTTTTTTTTTTTTTGTACATGGTAATATGAAACAATGAACGGAACCCTTTTATTTGGCGTTCAGCCATGATGCAAAGAATTCCCAAAAGTGTGCAATTTTTGTCAGGGTCTGCTCATTGAGCATAATGCTGCCATGCACCTTTTGGTGGCCTATATTTCCATCTCCTCCAGGAGATCCAGATATCGGCCCTTTGAGCTCCGTTGCAAGAGTTTTAGTTGTGAAGTTATATCAGGGGGTACGTGTCCTGTCGTCACCAGATGTGCGGCGAAATTTGACTTATCTGCAATATCTTTCCTGTCCAACGCCACATGCTTGCGAAACCTAGTTTCCAGTCGTCTACCTGTCTGTCCGGCATAAAATGCTTGTTTGAAGGACACTGAAGATGTGATTGAAATCGATCTGTTGTTTATAAATAGAACATTAACGGCCAATGCTGCTCAATACATCTGGTGTGTTCATCATTGTGTGGTCGTTGAGCCCCATCCTGGAAATGGAACCAAACCTCAAAATAAACTGTTTGAGTTGGTCGTTCATTTGGTTTGCAATCCATGACGGTACGGTAACCGTAACGAATCCTACAAAGCGTTAAAACCGAGATATTCATTTTGGCAAGCCCCTCATTTGGGGTGAAAAGTTTAAGTGGGACAGCCACCCTGTTTACAGGACATTTCGGGTTTGACGAGACGAATGCGGTGATATCCTGTTGTATGAGTACTTCTGTCCACCAGTGTAGGATTGAACCTGCAATTGCATCAGCTACTCCAAAGACAATGAGCAACGTTTCGGACGAGCTCGCCTGTCGGCTCGATGCATGACATGTGACCAAGAATGCCCACATTGAAGTATTGTAGGGTAAACTGTTTGAGTTGGCAATCATTTGGTTTTTTACTCTATAAAGGTACGATAACCGTAACGAATCCTACAAAGCGGTAAAACCGACATATTCGTTTTGGTAGGTCCTCATTTGGGGTGAAAAGTTTAAGTGGGACACCCACCTTGTTTACAGGACATTTCGGGTTTGGCGAGACGAATGCGGTGATATCCTGTTGTATGAGTACTTCTGTCCACGAGTCCAGGATTGAACCTGCAGTTGCATCAGTTACTCCAAAGACAACGAGCAACGTTTCGGACGAGCCCACCTGTCGGCTAGCTGTGTGACATGTGACCAAGAATGCCCACATTGAACTATTGTAGGGTAAACTGTTTGAGTTGTTCGTTCATTTGGTTTGTAATTTATAACGGTACGGTTATCGTAACGAATCGTACAAAGCGTTAAAACCGCGATATTCATTTTGGTAAGCCCCTTATTTGGGGTGAAAAGTTCAAGTGGGACACCCACCCTGTTTACAGGACATTTCGGGTTTTGGCGAGACGAATGCGGTGAATTTACCACTACATTATAAACTAGTTACAATCAGCCGGAACAGCGCGGCGACTTGGCGGGCAGGGTGTAGTTGTTTGTGGGCCCGGCGGGCGGACAAAGGGGGTGGCAGCCGGATGCGCGCCGGGGGGCTGCGGGCCAAGGTCGCGGCCAGCTGTGCCTGCCGACACCCCTGGCCGGCCGTTTTTTGCGGGGTGCCATTGTGGGCCAGGTAGCGGCCGCCCTGGGCCTCGCCAGCTCTCCGCTGTGCCAGTCCGGACGTCGGCCAGAGGTGAGTACTGAGTGGCTGCTCGCGCGCTCGCCGCCTCGCCTCGCCTCGCCTCGCCTCGAGACTCACGCCTCCGCCGCTTCCGCCAGCGCCGTCTCAGGTTCTCCGCTCCCTGTGCCAGCGACCGTCTTCTCAATTATGCCGGCGGCGAACAGTCGGTAAAAGAAAAACAACAGCGACGTGCCCTCTTCCGCGGTACGGTTACCGACTTCTCTCTCCCGTCCTGTCGCAGCTCCGCGAGTAGGCTAATTGTTTGGAAGCGTCTTTGTGTGACCTAATTCTTACTGGGGTGTTATGAGGAAACGCCACGTGGGTACACTGTAACACAAAACTCCCACAAATTTCGTAATATATGACGTTTATATATAAAAAAATTTGATGCCGGCCGCGGTGGCCGAGCCGTCTGCGGCGCGCCAGTCACGTTCTGTACGGCCACTACGGTCGGGGGTTCGAATCCCCCTTCGGGCATGGATATTTGTGGCGTCCTTAGTATTAGCTAGTCCATAAGTAGTTTGTAAGTTTAGGGACTGATGACCCTGTAGTTAAGTCCCATAAGTTCTACAAACATTTGAACAAATTTGATGATATTTTCAGAAAACTTTCAGGTTCAATATTTGACCAATGGCAAAGATGAAAATTTGTAGTGGACCGGGATTCGAACCCGAATGTTTCGTTTTGGGCCAGCGGTCGTCATAACCAATTGGGCTATCCAGGCACGCTTCCCTTCCTACCCAGATTCTCGCCTTGTTAGCACACTACGACTGTAGTGCCCCCTGCCCATTTGATTCCAAAAAAAATGTTCAAATGTTTGTATAGTCTATGGGACTTAACTACGGGGTCATCAGTCCCGAAACTTACAAACTACTTATTAACTAGCTAATCCTAAGGACGGCACAAATATCCACGCTCGAGGGGGGATTCGAACCCCCGACCGTAGTGGCCGTGCAGACCGTGACTGGAGCGCCTCAGTCTCCTCGGCCACCGCGGCCGGTCATTTGATTCCACTTGCTCGCAGTCTATACTGGATTCTCAAAAGATATCGAGCGTATTAATGCGTCCGCATTGAAATTGTCAATTGCCTGTTGGGGCAGATATACTGTTATTTGTGTGGTGTCTGTTCTTTTCGGACATGTCTGAAATAACAGACGCCATATAAATAATTGATCCTATGTAGTTTGGTAACCATCGGACCTACATATTGATTAAAGTATTAAAGTATACTTAAAATTTTACGTTTGGTACTTGGAACGACTGTAGCTCTCGCAGTGCAGAAAGAGCCAACCGTTTGAATCATGCCATTCTCCTGTTAATGGGTTTGGAAAACATTGTTTCCTATTAGCAAGGCAGCGAACTGATATACGATTCAAATATGAAAATATCAGTCAACTTCGCAAAAAGTTTACGACAATTTATTTTATAATAAGATAATCGGTTTCGATCTACGCTAAGATCATCCTGAGACTGTTTCGTCTCAACGTTGAGATCGTAGATCGAAACCGGTTACCTTATTATAAAATAAATTTTAAAAACTTTTGTGGACTTGAGTGATATCTTCATTTATTGAACTTTCTTCTGTCACTGCAGTGCAGCGCAATCGTGGCTTTCAGGACTGTTCGGGTTAGACTGTACATCGACACTGCTGCAGTGGCTTACTTTGGGCACTACGGGTGTTACTGCCATTCCCAGTGCCAGAAGTTTAAATCTGGCATATAATGTTATTAGTATGTAAATATCGACTAAGCACGCTGGGCATTGTATAAGCATGGTATGCGTTGTGTTTAATCAGTTATGTAGAATATAGCAACCAATAAAAAAACACATACACATCGATTTTTAAAGATATAGAATGTAAGTTCGAACCGTCCGAATTGGTTCCAAGTCCGCGATAATTCCTTTGTTTCAATGGAAACAAGTCTTGAGGGTTTCAATATACCGATTTCGATTACACACGACCATTTTAATGTAAAATTGGCGATTATCTTTTCTTTATATATGCAGCCAGTTGTTTTTACGAAAGTTTTTTTTTAATTATTATTATTGTTCCATAACGAGCATTCAATCCAATGCAGACTCTTCACCAGAGGAGATGTTACAGGAACTTCATAGCTTCGTCAAGTTTTATTCCTTGTTGAATCGCCGTGCTTCGCGACTGTTTTAATCTACATTAATGCAAATCAGTTGCCGCATTTATTTAAGTGCATCACTTGAGAATGGTTTTACTGATTTGGCTTATCAGTTTCGCTGTTGTTGTTGTGTTGGTATCTCTCAAGACAACGTTAGTATGAAAGAAAATTTTTGGAAAATCCAACGGCAATTGGAGAACTTTTGAAAACTGAAAGCACGCATTTTAGTGTCTTTTTGAATGATTTGAACACCACAACTCAAAATTGGAGACGGGTAACTGTTTTTTTTTCCTCACTTTATCCTGGAAAAGTTTTCAGAAAAAAAATTCGGGACAGTTACAAAGGGAAGTCGGAAAATTCGAACGAAGTCAAAAATAAGTCAAAAATCATAATTTTTGTGTGCACTCTCCACTGACGATACGGACGACTTATTTGTTTTAACCGATCACAATAACATTTCGCACATTTCTGTAGTTTCTCATCGAGAAGCTTTTTATAACCACCGTTTGGTGTACGGCGAGAGTACTTTGCAATACACTACGATGACAGATCATCAGTTCAGAACGCCTCGACCGATTTGACTGTTTTGCCGCTGTTGTGTTCCTAATGACCGGGATAAGGTTTGAATGAAAGGATATATTCGAAAATCCACCTGAAAAGTCGAATATTTTTTATGTTATTGTGCATGAATTCTCTTTAAAGTAAATGTTTTGAGCGTTCTGCTATTACCTTTCTTCAGTTAAAAAAATTAAGTTTGTCAGTTGTGCAGTCACATGTTTTTACAACAATAAGTCCACGTTGAATACTCATATTTTGTGAACTCAAGGCGTCGAAACATCGGTCTGCTTAAGCGCAACAAACAATACATTCCGCGTTTAATATCGATATTTATCGAAGAAGAAAATTGAAAGCGACAGTTGAGCGTGTTAAAAGTGTCATTGGTTGTGATCATATCATTGGATCGTTGCAAAGATATAATGGAAATCAGTTCGTAGTATTTTTGTATGTAGCAAACAGAGTGGTGCATTTAAACGTTGTAGTTTCGGTCGGCGTACGCGTAATGCAATGCAAGTACATGACCGTAGAGGCAATGAGACTAACGAAGATGGCCGACAGTGTTTGGAGGTAAATCGAGAGAGAGAAGAAAATGTTCAAATGTTTGTATAGTCTATGGGACTTAACTACGGGGTCATCAGTACCTAAACTTACAAACTACTTATGAACTACTTACGAACTAGGACGGCACAAATATCCATGCCCGAGGGGGGATTCGAACCCCCGACCATAGTGGCCGTGCAGACCGTGACTGGAGCGCCTTAGTCCCCTCGGCCACCGCGGCCGGCGAGAGAGAGAAATTCTCGAGCGCGATCCGTTATGACTGTGGTGCACGGCAGAGAGTAACGTACAATAGGACACCGTTTGATCACTCCCCATGAATGTGCGAGCTGTGTAATTTTCACAGGTAGCTGGAAGGAGAGGAGAGAGAATGGAAGGAGGTTTGTGAGAGGGACAGGAGGAGATCGACAGAGGAGAGGAACAGGTGAACGTTGAGAGAAGAGGTTCGAATAACGAAGTAGGCGAAAGAATATATAAAGTAGGAAATGTTACGGTGTTACACGTGCCACTGTTTATATCAGAAGGAGGGTAGAAGGAGATGTACAGAAACAAGAGAGATGTGTAGAAGAGGAGGAGCAGACGAAGGTATAGGTAGACATAGAGGTAGGAGATGGACAAAGAAATGGTGACAAGTAGAGGGGGGCGGGAGGAGAGAGGGGGGGGGGGAGAAGATTATCAAAAGTCTGTAAAGCTTATGGGACTTAACTGCTGGTCGTCAGTCCCTAAACGTAGAAACTACTTATGAACTAACTTATACTAAAGACAACACAAACATCCATGACCGAGGGGGGATTCGATCCTTCGACGCGGGAGGCCGCGCGATCCGCAACGTGTGGCGCTCCAGACCGCTCGGCTACTCCCGCGCGGCGGAGAATGTTAGGTTGTGTGTCAAACTGTCATACACATTAGCAACTGCGAAGTACTGCCAGGTGCGCTAGTGTGTGGATAATGAAACAGTAGCAAATATTTCTTTATTGACACAAATATATATTGCGGCCACTGCGTGACCATTATCATTGTTTGAAACGTCGTTTAAAACACACAAAGTTTTTGAAGATTACGTTCAAACATTAATAAAGGTCATACAGTGAACGAAATTTAATTCGCGTTAATAAAGAAATGAAGACCTCGGGGGGAAAATAATGATAACCCTCATTTATAAAGTGCTGGGATATGACGACTTGTATGTTTGAAAAATATTTTCTGTTACATGTTTTAATAGTTATATTTGCCATCTCTCTGCAGTTTCATGTAGTACTTGAAGAAAAATAAAACATTCTGTCGGATATGATTGTTAGCACCAAATACATTAAAAATACAAAAGTTGAGGGTTATCACTATTTACCCCCAAGGTCTTGAAATATGTGGCACTGATTGCTGTTCATTATCCGCACATTATAGTTTATTGCAACAAGTCATCTTGGCGATTCCTCTGGAGATCTAGGAAAAACTCGGATCCTCAGGACATTATACTTTACCTCGAAAAGAGAAAGAACTGGAAATTAAGGGAATTTCAAAAAATATCATGGATTTTTCTGTTTTTTATCATTGTGATGCTTATGCTACTTGCGATGATTGACATTTCAGTATTGTTTGAAGCGTATCGGTAAATAGCAGTATTTGTACAAGTTGCGCTCGCCCTCGATAAACTGACAATTGGCTTGGTAGATGATGGGAATGGCCTTGCCGCTACCTTATAGCTCTTGCAGGGGTGAGAAGAGATGAAGGGAAGGCAGCGACTGCTGTTTCTACAATGCTGGCACCATTAGCGTTTGGACTGTGTACTGCACACGCATCGGGTCTTGGACCAACTTAACACCGACTGCGCAAATGAACTCGTACTGAGTAGGCTGCTTACAACAGCGCCAGCAAAATTCTAAAACCAACGACTTAAGCCCCTTCATAAATATTTAATATTGGTTTCAAAATTACATTTTTAAGAACATTAACTACATTGTGAAGTTTAAGTTTAATTACTACTTCATTTGTACTATTGTTGCAAATTTGTGTTTTCAACATTAGCTCTCAAGTCAAGGTAAAATGTGTTAAATGTCTCGTGTTTACTGCAACTTACATATCAGGGTACTGTGTACAACACAAAACATCCATGTTGAGATGATATCTTGACAAAACCACAAAATTATAATGAAAGCGTTTGCAATTAACTGTATAAGTTCATGCAAACCTTTTATATTAAAATTTCGTCCCTTTTTGCATTAATGAAAGGGTATAGTGTACAACGTTATAAGTAGTGCCCCGAAAGACCTTCAATTACTAAAGATTTTTTTGTGGACTTTGAGTAGCCACCCTTCAAGAGTAGTTAGGTACTGTGATGGTGGCTTGTGTTTTTACTTTTTCTAAATTCGCTATCTTTGGTCCTGGCACTACTATATTGTGATGTGTGCATATTGCCAGGGTGCGAGAGCTACCATATGGGAACGATACCAAGAGTAAAGGCACAAACCATCATCACAGCACCTAACTACACATGGTAGAAAAAAAAAAACAAAAAAAAAAAACAATAATGTTCCTGTAACATCTCCTCTGTCGATGACCTAGTTGCTGTAATACTACTTATGGAAGAAAATAAATAACATACGTAAAGACAACTGGTTGCATATTATATCAAAAGAAACGCCAAGTCTGACGCATTGTATCTAGGCGAGGACTCAGCTCGGCGAATCGTAGCACTTGACGAAATGTAGTACAATGTCCTGAATCGAAGTACACGGCTGTGACTCGATGAACACTGTCTGATGTATCGATGCACACACTGTTGAATCGATGGACATAGGACGAACATTGCTGAATAGAAACATTGTCTTACGGGCCGTGCCTACTGACTACGTGTGCTTCGGCCAGTCAGATTTCACACATTTGTTGCCAACTGTCTATGTTCCCTTGGCGTGGCCGAATCGATAGTTATATAGTTGTATTTGGCGTCATCACAATAAGCGACTCTACATAATTTCTGTGCGAATAAATTTCCGACAAGATAATTGGGAAGAAACGTTGTCTATCGAAGTCTAACGATATATACAGTATATTGACACAGGTGTGTTTAGTTCATTACAGTAACATAAGCTAGATAAATCACCGGAAATCTTAATAAAACTACATAGAGAACCAGTTACTTACATTGATATCAATGATTTTTCTTCTTAAAAGGTAACAAATAACGGTTTAAAGCATAGCGTTCATTAATAATATTTCAAAGAGAGTTTCCTGTGAAAGCTACCTAATTAAAACAATAACAATAATAATAATTATAATGACAACAACAACAACTTAAATCGAGGTTGCAAATGGTTCACTTCATCAAGTCCTCCAACGAAACAGTTACCTATATTTGTTATTTCTTTATACATGTAAATACTTCCTTTTTTTTTTTTTTTTTTTTTTTTTGTCCGTTTTGTTCAAGCGCGATAAACGTCAACCATATCACTGACATGAACCACACCTTTCACTCTGATGTTCGAGGTTTATGTACATCATTTAAAGGCTGTGACGTCAGTAGACTTCAATTCTTTCAAGTTTACGACTGGTTCGTAAATAAACTAGCTTTAGTACCCAATGTGGGTCGGGTATGTACTTATTACATTCTTTAGACTGTTTCCTTCTTCCCTCGATGTCCATCGGCTTCTAGTCCACTGTCTGTCATTTCATCTGTATCTGTAGCGAATTTCTGCGCGGAATTTAATTTTCACATACCTCAATCCTTATAGCGTCATATCTTCCCAAGACTGTCTCCTCCAATAAAAAAAAATTCCAGGTTTGTACAGTGATATATTAGGAAACTGTATCTGAACTGCAGAACGAAACTTTCACTCTGCAGCGGAGTGTGCGCTGATATGAAAACTTCCCGGCAGATTAAAATTGTGTACCGGAACCGGGACTCGAATCTGGGACCTTTGCTTTTCGCGGGCAAGCGCTATTCCACTGAGCTATCCCGACACGACTCACGGTCCGTATTCACAACTTCAATTCTGCCAGTACTTCGCCTCCTACTTTCCAAACTTTACAGCTCTCCTACGAACCTTGCAAGACTAGCACTCTGCCTGTAAGGTTCATATCCTTTCTTCCAGGAGTACTAGTCTTTCAAGATTCGCAGGAGAACTTCTGTGTGTGCCGCGGTGGAGTAGCCGAGCGCTCGAAGGTGCCTCTCTGCGGAGCGGGCGGTTGCTCACCGTCGAAGGTTCGAGACCTCCCTGGTGCATGGGCGTGTGTGTGATGTCCTTAGGTTAGTTTACCTTAGTTTAAGTAGTTTGTAAGCTACGGACTGATGCTCCGATAGATTTACAAAATTTTGAACAATTCGAAGAACTTCTGTGAAGTTTGGAAAGTAGGAGGCGAGGTACTGGCAGAATTGAATTTGTGAGGACGGACCGTGACTCGTGTCGGGATAGCTCAGTAGTAGAGCGCTTGCCCGAGAAAGGCAAAGGTCCCAGGATAGAGTCCCGGTTCCGGCACACAATTTTAATCTGCCAGGATGTTTTGTATCTGAACTGTTTTACGTGTAGAGTTAGATAAGAAGTAAGTGATGGTCCAATTTTTCATGCATCTCATAGGTCATCACGTCAAACCTCCTGAACTGTGTGCCGAACTACGTTATCGTCTTGAAGGCCAATCACTGTCACGTTCCTAATGTCTGCAAAACTGCCAGGAACAGAATTTTGCTGTTCAGCTGCGCAGTGTGGGATCCTTTGCAGGTAGGATTGACGGAGGACATCGAAGCAGTAAAAAGAAGGGCAGTTCGTTTTGTACAATTAAGACTCAGAGTGTCATGGAAATGATACAGGTGTTGGAATGGGAATTATAAAAACGGCGCTTTCTGTTTCGATATTAACTTACGAAATTTCGGTCGCCGGAAATGATCGTCATAGTAAAAGCAGACAGATCGCAACTCAAACGAAAAAAATTTAAGTTTTTCCTTCGGCGTGCTATTTGAGAAGGGATTGCTAGATTAGTACGAAACTGGTTCGATGTATGTCTGCCAGACTAATGTAATTTGCAGGCTAACCATGTAGATTTATATGTAGACGAAATTAATTAAAATCTCATCTGTTATGGTGTGGTTTTTCATGAACCTTATTCTCTACGGTTTCTCGTTCTGTTAGTAGTGTACGAGTAATAAATAACATAAGCATGCCTATGTCGTACTTTTTCTGCGTGAACAGCGAAAAAGTAATAAGCGAAAAAATTCTTTCAGATTTTATTTATTTATTTATTCACGTTTCATTTTTTATGCCACAACAGTGTGTCCTAGGTGGTTGTTACGTCACAGCCATCGTTAATTGACGCTAGGGAATATCTGCACCGGTTCTGTCTGGAATAGGTCCAGTAGCAGACATGTCAAACTTACCCACCCACACTCACACACGCACACACACACACACACACGCACACAGACACACACACATTTTTATAGCCTGCATACATTCGCGGTACTGCTAACCATTTCTGAGGTCGATGGCGCACCTTCGAAGTGTACCTTATTTCGCGTTATGTATTTTCTTACGTAGTGTAAAGTAACCATTATAGTACAGCCCCATTTCAGAAATGACAGAGTTATTTAAAGAGGCGATTAATTTGCATCTCCAGCAATTAAACTTACTTTGCAAACGCCAAACTACTGTCCTATTTATTGGCAGTACACCTACAAGGAATTCCCGTTCCAAACCTATATTTCCAGTTACTGTTGTTCTGTGGTATCACTCTTTATTGATACAGCCATAACCGATTAGCTAATTAACAAACATCCTTAAGTTATGAAACTCAAAATGCATGCATATTTCTTCATTAAAGTAGTAGTGCGTCTGAATGCAAACTTGACAGCGCAAGGACATATCTCCGCTTTTAGGATCTGAAGATAGCGACTGCTAATGTTTGTAGAGCTTATGGGACTTAACTACGGGGTCATCAGTCCCTATACTTACAAACTGCTTATTAACTAGCTACTACTAAGGACGGCACAAATATCCATACCAGAGGGTGGATTCGAACCCCCGACCGTAGTGGCCGTGCAGACCGTGACTGGCGCACCGCAATCCCCTCGGCCACAGCGGCCGGCAGCGATTGCTACCGAAAGCTATTGTGGTCGTTTTATTAAAAAGAGATTTTCTCAGAAAATAAAACAAGAACTAGAAAAAGCCTTATTACTTTCTCCGAAACTGTGAATTGTTCCATATGAGTGAAACTTCATGGCTCGGACAGTCCTAACATTTTTATCCGTCACTTCTTTTATTTATGGCAATGTTATTTGCAGTAAAAATGTGGTCCACAATCGACGCTAACTCGTAGGTGCCGCTATAACCGATTGGGTGAGTCCATTCAAACGTTGGAGGAAGGCAACGTCATGCCAACAGGACCATGCGTATTAAAACACGTTGGTGTTCTGTCCAGTCTACGAATAGATGACTTACACTTTTTATGATTAAACGTGATCCAGTCCCACCGTTTTCTGGGAGGATGAATTTTAATACTTTGCTGCGACTAGAAGGGTACACGTCTATCTTGTTCATAATGGTTGTTGAAACTCCCATTGTGGTTAAGTGGCGGTTCCTTGGTATTAATACTGCAGTCGTAAGTTTATACTCATTTTTCTAACAGAAAAAGTCTTTCAAAAAATATGACTGCAGAAAGACTGATGCCTCATCTTCGGATAGCCATCTCAACAGCGGGTGAAATGATCGCTGGGGTCGTCTTGACCTCATATAATTCCTGATTTTGTTACTAATGTCAGAAATTTCGCAACATAGCAACGATTCCAGGGAGCATCGACGCAAATCTAAAACTTGTTAATGGAAGAATAAACAGTTCACATTAAAAATAGTCCAGATCGGACAATATTTGTTTCTATTTCATAACCAGTTTCGGTCACTTCTAGACCATCTTCAGATGGTCTTCGTGTATCCACCTTGATTAGAAGGATGTTGGGACGACGGCGTTGTATTGTTGTAACAAATGAAAACCCTTAAGCCGTTATTTTTGGACTTAAATTAGCCGGCCATATCTTGATGTGAGAGTTGTCATGCAATACATATAATGGAAGGCTAGTTTTGCATTACAGCACGAATTCTTAAAGGGTCTGAAGAAGAGAATAATGTATTCTCGAAACTAGTAATTAAAATCCAAAAATAAAGGCTTAAGGCTTGTCATTTGTTACAAATCTTCAGATGGATACCACTATGATGGTAGGCGGTGGCGGTGCACACAGAAGGCCGTGTAGATGGTAACCATCTGAAGATGGTCTACAATAGACCGTAACCGATCATGAAATACAAAGAAAAATTTGTGATGTGCACTCTTTTTAATATTAATTGTAAATATTGTATCTAGATCGCTGTTTATATTCAGTATTCTTTCTGAAAGAATAAACGTTTTAGATTTCTTTTCCAGAACTTTATAAACAGTGTGATTGTAGTACTAAAGCATCCAAGACCAGTAGAAGAAGTGTTACGACCCCTACGCATGAGCGACGATAGCAGCCATTCGGTATCACTGCGATCTGCGATCGCTCGTTCGCCTCGACCACACACGACCGATTTACCCAGCAGTTTCAGGCAGTATTACGAACGCTACTGTGTCGACTAATGTTGCTACTGAAATTTACTTTCAGTGACTGAGCGTCTGCATATCCTTACGAATTCTTACAAAAATATAACGGCAATTGCAATTTATTAACTTACAAGGAAAGTACATGGGCTCGAACAAACATATCTGTATGAACGTTTGGTTACAGGATCTCTACGTACACCTCAATGTGCTGGTGGGTGTCGTTTTTATGCAAAACTCTGCAATGATGCTCTATATGGCACTGTAGATGTATTTGTAGATGCCATACGTAATGCAAATATCTTAACTATAACTTATGTAATAATCATCGAACATGTTCTCTAGCGTATTGTCATCAAAAGCCGTGATGATAGTTGCAACTTTAACCTTCTTCTCCGAAGACTGTTGGTATTCACTGCCACTGCTTCCATCGCCTCTTCCCGCACTTACCGTAGCACTACCACTTGCAATGAGTTGTTCGTCATTATCATCCCTATTATCATTATTATGTGTTGGTGTTAAACAGTATCTAACTTACGCTCATATTTCTGTACCATAACAGATACGAGAAAGCGTGCAGAGGACTCTAACGGACGACTGCAGAGTTTTGCAGATGAGGGAGTATCACTGGTGCAATACGGGATCTTTACATTATCTCTCATACGATTTTGGTGTATACGTGCTTGTTCGAGCCCAAGTACTTTCCTTGTTAGATATGAACCGCTTTTCTAACGAATGGTTAATACTTTACAAGGTATATTACGTTATGCCAAATGGGCGTGTACATTTTTCCAGTGTACTAATATGTTGCATGTTTCATTTCTTAGTCATCAATACGTTTTTAAATTCAATGGTCTTATAGTCAAATGTCACGTACACTACTCACTTTGTTTTCCAATTTCCTTATCTCTGAAGAAATGTTGCAAACAGCAGCACTGCTGATTCCCATCAAAAATTGTAAGACGAAGCGTTTGATTCTGTAAAATGAACATTGAGTTAGCATAGCTGTATAACAGTTTTCCTGCACATTAAATTTATGTATCCACTTAACTTATCGCTACGTCATTGTTTGAAAGTTACTTTAATAATGTGTGTAACTGCTTGATAAATAAATAAATGCCGCACGGGAGTATCCGAGCGGTCTGGAGCGCCACGTTGCGGTCCCGCGTCGGAGGTTCGAATCGTCCGCCGGGCATGGACACTACTAACCACATACAGAACGAGTGCATATACATCAGTAAATGTACCTTTGAAATACTAGCATAGTGCAGAAGATAAGAGGTCATAAAGAATAAGGTTCATGAGAAACCACCCCATAACAGATGAGGTTTTAATTTATTTTATCTACATATAAATATACATGGTTAGCCTGCAAATCACAGTAGGGTGGAAGAGGTACATCGAACCAGTTTGATACTAATCTACCAATCCCTTCTCGAATAGCACGCAGAAGGAAAAACTTTAGTATACGTTAGTTTTTAAATATTTTTGTAAGTTTAGGGTCTGATGACCCCGCAATTAAGTCCCATAAGCTTAACAAACATTTGAACATTTGATAAATAAATGAATAATATAAAACTGAGCTCAGTGTATCGTGATTATTGCTTACTTAGACCTAGTGAGAACTACATACAAGAACTTTCGATCAATTCTACTTCTACAGCACAATCGTCAAAATGCTAATCGGCGGCAAATTGGGTAGTGTATATTGTAGTAATGTACATGACAATTCCAATTTACACTTTCCTTCTCAGTCTGTGGTCCTGAAATTATTCTAATTCTAAGAGAATTCTCTGCAGATCGTCACACATTTATCCCAACATTTTCAGATACAGAGCACAGTCCACAACATAACGAGAGGCATTCGCGAAAAAGAGAGATAGAAAATTTATCAATTGTTACGCCCTATTATTATGACTCCTACGTGAAATACATGGTGAAAGCGGTGGCTCTTTGTCTAATAGAAATTTTTTAAATCACGAGATTTGCGGCCAATCGTTTAGACTGGATGAGCATGGATAGCAAAGTTGCTGTACACTTTCCAAGTGAAACATTCCGGGATTCGCCCTCAGTGAAGAGCCTTAATCTGGATAACCTGGGGTGGCACCCTCCTACCTTCCTAGTGACGTGACTTCCACTCCTACTCGCTTCGTGGATTTCGCGATAACAAACTTTGTTGCCTGTTGCCTCTTCGTATGGGTATCAACCAAATGTTTATTAACGTAGTAGAATGTCTCTACTTATTCGCAGCTTGCTGTTACACCTATTTCATAGAAAGTTGAAACGTTGAAATAGTGGGCTAGGTTTTCATTGTAGACAAGCAGATTTTATGCAAAACGTCCCAACAAAGCTTATGTTCATCTTACCCGATACTCATTTCATGCCACTCAAGTCACACTGCGGCATTAACCCTAGGTATCTAAATGAGCTGACACCCTCCAGAAGGTTACCTTTCATTACGTAATCTGAAAGTGGTCTTTTCCCAAGTCGTGGACGTTATCTTGTCCTTTACATTTAAAGTGAGCTGCTATTCAGTACTGTCTTACAAAACTCAAAATTACCCTACGATCTTACTTACAACACGTTCTAAGAGATATTCGCGTTCTGCTTGTTACACTATTCAACAGAGCGTTTGTGATACGACCTAAGTGTAGACTTCAAAACGTATCTTTATGTCCCTTTAGGAAACTTGCTAAAAGCGTCACCTCAAAATAAGCTGCAAATATTTTCTCCATAACACATCCAACATCAATTTGTGGACGGAAAACGTTTTATAGAGTGCAGCAGCATAGTATCTGTAGAAAAGGAACTCAGTTTGGATGAAATGCAAACCGTCTTCAGGTCTTAATTTTATCCATTATTGACAGTTTTCCTTTCGTGACAGCACTATTTTCGTAGTAAAAAGAAAACCGAATTCACGATACACAATGCATTCGTAGCCCTGGCGGAGGGGCGAGGCGGGGGGGGGGGGGGTGCTGTTGCCAGTCTAAATAAATTTTCAAGACCAGTTTAGGTTGAAAATTGTAAAGTTATAAAAATGATTTACTGACAACAGTACCTGAAGATGAGCTCCCAGGGTCCGAAATGCACCAAGGAAAAAATAAATCGTCAAGAGACCCTTTGCACCATCGTGGCAGCCACGTTGTATGCCCCACCCACCGTCACATCGAGCCGCTATGATGCACAGATTCCTGAAGATGGAATCTATTTGACAGAAACCGGCTGACTTTTCAGTAAATGCACTAGTGGGATCTAGACTTTTAATTATGTGAAAGAAAAGTACTTTCGAAAGGTTCTCATGATAAATCCGTGTGTAGTATCATACTGACTGAACTGATCCCGTGTAATAGCCGCGTGCTTCGGGCCACTCAATTCCCTCCTCCCCCATCCCACCCCCTCCCCCCGTTTTGGATCGATCTCGTGAGAATCCCACACGGCCGGGCAGCATTGAAGAACGCTGTTCAGCAGTGTGCAGTGCTCTTGGCTCGTGTGCTACACACGCCCCTATTTGTCAAGTAAATCGAAGTACTCCTCTCGTTTTTACTGAAGTCGTACAGCTTTATCGACCAAGTGTCAAATTCTTTGGGGTTATTACCTATTACTCGCGTGCGCTGCCTTTTATCCATATGATTATGTGTCGCTACCATTCTTGTCAACAGTAAATATTGTATGTGATACGGTTCACAAACTGCTACTGCCAAAAGGACGATTAAACTTACAATAAAATATTTTTTACGCCAGCGTAATGGACACTGAAACACTGCATGGAGCGAATAAAGCTTTTTCGACGAAACATTTTCCTTTTTCAGTCACGCATGAATATTGTTCATATCTTTGAATGATACATTTCACACTTCAGAAATATTCCCACATATAGCAGTGAATTTGATGCATGTACGCAGTTGTTAACTGTTCAAAGCTGAACTTAAATGTATACAGGGTGTTACAAAAAGGTACGGTCAAATTTTCAGGAAACATTCCTCACACACAAAGAAAGAAAATATGTTACGTGGACATGTGTCCAGTAACGCTTAAATTCCATGTTAGAGCTCATTTTATTACTTCTCTTCAAATCACATCAATCATGGAATGGAAACACACAGCAACAGCCGGCCGCGGTGGCCGAGGGGACTGACGCGCTCCAGTCACGCTCTACACTGCCATTACGGTCGGGGGTTCGAATCCTCCCTCGGTCATGGATATTTGTGCCGTCCTTAGTATTAGTTAGTTCATCAGTACTTTGTAAGTTTAGGGACTGATGACCCTGTAGTTAAGTCCCATAAGCCATCAAACATTTAAACATTTTAAACACAGCAACAGAAAGTACAAGCGTGACGTCAAACACTTTGTTACAGGAAATGTTCAAAATGTCCTCCGTTAGCGAGGATACATGCATCCACCCTCCGTCGCATGGAATCCCTGATGCGCTGATGCAGCCCTGGAGAATGGCGTATTGTATCACAGCCGTCCACAATAGAGCACGAAGAGTCTCTACATTTCGTACCGGGATTGCGTAAACAAGAGCTTTCAAATGCCCCCATAAATGAGCGTGATGAACGCTAACCAGTTGATGCTACGTACTGATGTGCTTGATGCTAGTACTTTAGAGCAATGAGTCACATGTCAACACAAGTACTGAAGTCAACATTACCTTCCTTCAATTGGGCCAACTGGCGATGAATCGAGGAAGTACAGTACATACTAACGAAACAATTGGGTATTTTGACAATTGTCTGCACGAATTATTATAATTTACATTTAAAGAGAAATACTAAAATTAGCTCTTAACATGGAAATTAAGCGTTTCCGGACACATGTCCACATAACATATTTTCTTTCATTGTGTGTGAGGAATGTTTCCTGAAAGTTTGACCGTACCTTTTTGTAACACCCTGTATAACTAAATGATCGGAAGGTTTCTGTATAATTCGTTTTTAGCACACAGTGGTATTAATTACTACAGACGATACATAAGATTAAGAAAAAAAGAAATTTTTGATGAGATAAGAACCACTTCAATCATTTCCTGTTGCAGATATTTCGTTTATTATTGATTTCGGCGTTATTCTTGTACTTCCTCTTTTCAAGGGCCCACGTTTCAGCAGGCGTCCAGTCCCGTAAGGACTTGTGTATCAAAACGCGTGTGACATGTCGATAACAAATCGCACATGAAATCTCGCCGATTCTGTAATAGATAGGAACCCAATCATACGTCATGCGACGATCCAATAGTTTCTTTTCTCCTCTCATTATATATCGTGTACATTTACAGACTGTCAAATAATAAGCTCCTGTTTGGCCTGGTTCTGTTAGCATTTGTTAGATGACTATTTTTTAAACTTCTGTCGCGGAACCTAAATTCGTGTCGAGAACAGACTGCCGTTTCTCCTAGAAGATAGAGATGCGTTTATTACTTTTTTCTGCTCCCTCTGACTCTCAGCTCAGTTTCTTTCCTCCCCTTTGACATCAAAGCCGTTTCATTTGAAAAGGAAAGGACGCTATCATCGACAATGAAAGTGGCCCGATATTTCTCTGAAGGATTGAAGTGGGACTCATTTAGAGACAGTAAGAGTTGTTAACTTCACGCCTCTGATTATATAAATTGGTTGTTGCCTCCCACTTTTCTCAAGTGTCAAGTGTCTTACGAATTTCAATTAAAGCTTCACAGTATCCCACAAATTTGGTATTCCATTTCTTTTCTGGATTTCACCTAAGTGAAGTTAATCAAATGTTTGTATAGCTTATGGGACTTAACTACGGGGTCATCAGTCCCTAAGCTTACAAACTACTTACGAACTAGCTAACACTAAGGACGGCACAAATATCCATGCCCGAGGGGGGATTCAAACCCCCGACCGCAGTGGCCGTGCAGACCGTGACTGGCGCGCCTCAGTCCCCTCGGCAACCGCTGCCGGCGACGTTAATCAACAATGATAAAGCATTACCTTTGCATCTGTGAATAAGAAGTAGAAAAAGAACCTAGTTCCCTTTTTTAGTGAAGGATGTGGCCCAATTGTTCCACAACGTATTGGTAAATTAATTTTTAGTCGAACAAAGACATTCTAGTGGGCAGAATAAAGATGACAATTTGAATCTGAAGGGAGGCGTATTTGAGTAATTCCGTGTAGATGTGGGGATCTCTGTGTCACCAGTCGTGAAAGCAGGAGACTAGTGCCCCAGTCCCGACTGGGTACACATTTTCAACTTTACCCATTCGCAGTTAATGTCATACATTCCGTGAATGTGGAAAGAAATTTCGATCAAGTTTTATGTAATTTACGAAGGCATTTCTCAAGAATTATGAATCGGTATTCTCAACATAGATTTTTTTTAAAATATGCTTTGTATATTGTCTCTGCTTATTAACCATCTTCAATAAAAATTTAATATAAAAGTTGGACTAATCCTTCTTTCTGTGTATTGGTACGGAAATTTTATTGTAATATTTAGCTGCATAACTGAGACACCATACCGGAAGCGATCGTCTAGCCCATTTAACTGTCAGACCAGTAAGGAACGACCACTACCCTCTAATCTTTATTGCAACTACTAAAGTGGTGCGAACAACATGAACTGGACGTCGTCAAACCGCAACTTCCTCTTTTTCCAGCAAATATATTTCTGCATATCGCCTGTATGGCGACTGTGTTACACATAACTTAATAACACGGTTTGCATCCGTTACTGAATAGAGTAATAAAACTGAACAACGTGTTCTACGTTTGATATTTTAACATGGAGCTAGTCTGCGAAACTCATTCAGAACATAAAAGCTACTGTGAATTAGATTTTTTAGTCAGTTATCATATGTGACTGGAGCCTTCAGTGACGGTGAGCCTCAATGCTCATCTTATGGACGTGCTACGTACGATCAAATTCAGCTGCATAAACGGAGGCCATTCCATAAAATTACACCAGTTAGAGCAAAATCGCATTTGCCCAACATCAGAATAGTAGTAACTTTCTATCTATGTTGCAAAGGTGAGATGAAATTCTGCTTTGTTGTATAGCGTTGTGTAGATTACTTACTAATGTTTGATATCTGGTGATTTAGCGAATCAGTCGAGAAGTCTTACTGTAGGCTGTCCCAAGTGCCAGGTAAGTGCCAGGAAAAATATTAGTATGGATCGTTAGTTAAAAGCACACTATGAAGAAGAGCGTATACTTCCAAAAATACTCCGCCTTGCTGTTCCATTTGCCAATGATATTTTGTAAGCCTCCACGTGCTTTTTACCATTTTGAGCTTTCCATGAGATATACACAGTAAGAAACAAAGGTTGGATTGATTTTTGAGCGTACGTTCTTCTTTAGATCTTTTTTACTTTCAATTACTGATATGGCATTCATAAGCTCAGTCCCTTGCGGCAGTGCAGTACAAGCTGCGAGCCCGGTGAACCAACGTGCAGGAGGGCCCCACAAACGCTGTGTGCTGTAAGTTGAAAATTTGGGTCTGAGGGAAGGCGTGTCTGGATAGCGTAACTGGTTAAGGTGACCGCTGGCCCGAAGCAGGAAATCCGGGTTCGAAACCCTGTCCAAAACAAATTTTCACGGATTCCACGTTAAGCTGTAGGTCCCCTTTCCCCGGTTGGGTAACTAGGGTAGGCTAGGGACACGCAAGTCGCCGAAGTGGCGTCCAATTGAAAGACTTGCATCAGGACAATGAGCCATACGAAATTATTATTATTATTACCTTCAACGTTGAATTTATTTCAACGTCCCGAAACGGTCGAAATGTTTCAATATTTCGATTTCGCTTCTTTAATTCGTCTGTGTATCCTATTTGGTAGGAATCCCAGAGTGACGAGCAATATTCAAGTAGAGAGTCTTTTGTAAGCTACCTCGTTTGTTGTTGGACGACACTCTCTAGCTTTTCTTCCAATGATTCCGCCTGACATGTCGCTCATCTGCAATTTGGTTTTATACGGTTCCTCCACGTTACATAGTTTCGTACGTACATTCCTATAATGATGCAGTAAAGGGGTTTTCGCCTATTTATGGGTAATAAATTAACGTCGTTGAGAGTCACTTGTCAATATTTACAGCAAGCATCGATCCAAGTGAGTTCAAGCCTTTGTAACTCTAAGGGGCTAAACTTCTGAGGTTATCAGTCCCTAGGCTTACAAACTACTTAAACTACCTTAAAGTAACTTACGCTAAGGACAACACACCCATGTCCGAGGGAGGACTCGAACCTCCGACGGCGAGCAACCGCACACTACGCAGCGAGGCGCCCTAAACCGCTCGGCTACTCCACCACAACAGTGTCGATCCTCTGAGGGATTATCTGCATTTCGATACTGTCTTCTAGCGCTGTAAATTCCCTGTATAGAACAGCATGAAAGTAGCAAAGTCTCTTAGAATTTCGTACGCTATTCTTTAGGTTGTTAATAGCGTTTAGTGAGATTGGACCTCTAATACTCTCTTGGAGAATACCCGAATAATTACGTCTGAATATTTTTCTCCTCTCAGAAAGGCGTGTTGTATTGTTTCCTGGAGACTATTCAATCCATTCACGTAGCTTGTCTGATACCCCGTACGCTTCGACTTCAATCATCAGATAGCAATGCGCAAGTGTATTGAATACTCTCAGGAAATCAATGAACACGGCACCAGTCTGGACGCCGGTATCTAAAACTTTCTGGATGTAATGGGCGAATACAGTGAGATGGGTATCTCACCACAGTTGTTTTCTAAATCCATTATGACTGTACAAAAAGGGCGTACAACATCCAAAACTGTTGTAGGAGACGAACGTAAAATAGGTACCAAATTTCCGCAACAGAGATAGATTCACGATCGCACCAATAACCTTTTTGAAAATGAGAATGACTTGAGTTATTTTCCTCTCGTGTGTACCTTCAGCAACCTACGTAACTGTTACTATGAACCGGATTAACCGACTGATTTAGACTGTAATCAATTACACCGGAAGGAGGTTCGTAACTTAATGATCGTCAGCTGCTTGACATCCACTGCTTGACAGACCACCTCCTATTCTCATGAATTAAATTGTTCATCTGAACGCGCCTACGTGACCACACATATTAGGTAGTAGTAAAAGTTCAAATGTTCCTAAATGTGTGGGACTTATTTCCTGAGGATATCAGTCCCCAGTCTTACAAACTACACAGACTAACTTAAAAACTAACCTAAGTACAACACAAATACACACGCATCCCCGAGGGAAAACTCGAACCTCCGACAGAGAATAATTGTGCGCTCCGCAGCAAGGCGCCTTAAAGCGTTCGGCCTTTTATCGCGTCTTGGAAAGTAATAAAATGACAGGTAACTGTTTTAGTGTGTTGCCTCCATGAATGTACATCATTACTACCTTTTTACTACTGCTAAAATTGTTATTTCTGATCACATATGTTTCCAACAGTTATGTTTCCTTTTCAGATACCAACATTAATGTGACACACTGTGACTAACTTTACAGCCTCTGTAATGAATGTATGTATAAACAACATCTTTTTCTCATATTTCTGATACATGCACGTTATAGTCCATACATTTTAATTTGGTACTGGATGCAACGTGTTTCGTTATGGAGAGGAGTTGTGCCGTAAAAAGTATTTTTTTGATCTACATCTATTCTGAATGTAGGCAGATACATTTCTTTCCTAACAAAAAATTGCAGTCAGCACTCGCGTTACACGGATTACTATTGTACAATGATTACTATTGATGCATTTTTCTATGCCGCGGTGGAGTGGCAGAGCGGTCTAAGGTGCCTTACTGCGGAGCGCGCTGTTGCTCGCCGTCGGACGTTCGAGTCCTCCCTAGGGCATGTGTGTGTGTGTGTGTGTGTGTGTGTGTTGTCCTTCGCTTAGTTTAACTTAGTTTAAATAGCCTGTAAGTCTAGGGACTAATAGCCAAAGAAGTTATGTCCCATAGATTTACAGACATCTGAACAGTATTGACAATAATGTTCCTGGAGAATCTCCTAAAATTTGCTATAAACTGAAACAGTCGAGTTGATTGAACATAATGACACCTAATCATCTCAATGATGATCCAACTTCTGCTGTGATGACTATTTCAGTTAGGCACAGTTGTTGCATAAGGACGGATGGGGAGGAGCGGAATTACTTGTTACACGTGATTTCACACGAGGATTATGTGCTCACAAAATTTTGGAACCATTAAGCAAGTTGCTAGGGTTGTTGTAATTCCATTGTGTCTTAGTATCTTCGATAAATTGATTCCGACAATGTATATTTTTCAGCTGTCTCACACATACAGTATTAGGTGAACTTAGTGATGATCTTGCAGTGACACGAAAAATTATTGATAATGCAATAACTCGCATCGAACACAAAATTGATTAGTTCATTGTTATACCTACATAAACTGCTTTTATAAACTACCTGTTTCAATCATTATGCCTGTAAGGAAAGTACATATGTTACTCTTACACGTTTTGTAATATCTCTTCCTGCCCCATGTGTTGCTGTCTGGCTCATGGAATTCACTATGGAACTTTCTACACATGCCTAATTGTAAGATCAACTAACTCTATTGCATATCGCTCCCATAACATTGTCACAATTGCCGTTATGTATTCTACTACTCTATAGTCCTTGATCCATTTCTTTGTTTGTCCGGTATACTACGTAGCATAAATACCAACTTTGGAAGCAAAATTTTTCTCGGGGTGAGTATACGATTGCTAATTCTGTAAATCATTACACTTTTATAACCAAGTGCTGTTTTTGTAAGAGAACATTTAAAATGACCAGTACGAAGTATAATGTAAACAATTCGATCTTCTGTATTAACGTAGGAGCAGTACGTGTGGAAATGGTACAGATGTTCCTACATCTACATACAGCACGTCCTCAGCGAATCCGGTCCGAAGCGTGCCGGATGTTTCCTCATGCCTTTACTTGCCCTTTTCTTTCCTGATCCTCTTGCAAATGGGACGAGTGAAAAACGACTGTCAACGTATCTCCGAGTCCTTAATTTCTCTGTTCTTGCGGTCTGTGCGCAGCAATTATGTTAGCGGCAGCTGAATCGTTCTGCAGTCTCCTTCAAATATCGGTTCTCCAAATTTAATGAATTTCCAGTAAAAGAAATTTATCTTTCCTCCAGGAACTCCCATTTTAGTTCACAAAGCACTTCAATAAGGCTCGCTTGTTGATGAAACCTATCTGTAGGTAGACTACCTGCATACATCTGAACTACTGCGATGAATTGTTTTAATACGAACTCGTGGAAATCCCAAACTCTCGAGCAATAGTAGTGTTCTATACGGGCATCCTTTGCACTTGAACGACACTTTCCATAAATTTTCCCAGTAAACCGACTATTCGCATTCCTTACTACCAACCTCGTTCAATTTCATATTACTTACTATACATAACTGTGTCAAGTGACACACTACTAGCACTATTCGAATGGAAAAAAGTTTTTTTCCCTATTCATCTGCATTCAGTTACGTTCTCCTACATCTTCAGTAAGTTGTCATTCGTCACAACAAATGGATAACCTATCTGATTCATCGCGGTACTTCTAGTCACTCAACGACGACATTGAACCGTGTACTACGGTATCATCAGCAAATTTAACCATCACATCACCTGAAACTATTTTTACAATAAAAGTGTAAAACTGTTATGTCTGTCGATGATCTGTTTGAACACAGCTTCCTACAGAACAAGTCAACGCATTTCCATGGAGTTTTCACACGTAACTGAAGTGATGTTTGTGGCAGCTTAAGTGATATTATTTTATCAAAATGGGATCGAGCATAAAAAATAATACTGTCTGACTCTTCTTTGAACACGCTAATACTCGAAAATGCTAGGATTTTCACACTTAACTTGAGTTTATGTTGGAGCAACATATTGGCTGTATTTAATCTAAATCAAATCAAGGGTTAAGAGGATATGCTAAATGAAAATTATAGGAACCTACTCTGCTTCATATTGCGCCCTAATACACCAAAGAACCAATTGATGCTGCTGTTAATTTCGTAGCTCGCCAAAAACAAACATACGTCGTTGTTACTTTTTTTTTTTTTTTTTTACTTAGAATCAGAGAAAATAGTCTTATTATAGACATGGTGTCTATTGTTGCGGGAATACAGGTAAAGGTGCGAGCAAGGGCAGCAAGTAACGGGCAGAGGAACTACAATTATAGTGTGCGATAAGTTTAAGATTTAGACAGGACAGGAAGCGGACTGCATAGCCCCAATTTGTCAAGGCGACCGCTGGCCCGAAGCGGAAAATCTGGTTCGAAACACGATCCAGCGCAATTTTTCAGCATCGTCGCTGAATTCATTTCAGTACCCTGTGACAGTCGAGATGTTTGCATATTTGGAATTCGTGTAACTGTACTTCCGCAATAGATAAAAAAATGTTCAAATGTTTGTTAAGGTCATCAGCCGCTAAACTTACAAACGACTTATAAACTAACTTACACTAAAGGTAACAAACATCCATGCCCAATGGAGGATTCGAACCTCCGACGGCGAAAGACCCCGCACATCGGAGCATAGCGCCTCAATGCGCTCGGCCACTCCACCGCGGCCGCAATACAACGGACGTATTCGTGCATGTACACGGAAATTGTCATTTGCCTATTGGTAGTATACGTACAATTAATTGGTTAGGATAAATGTATATACTCATTTCACTTTGTGTATTACAAACTTAAAAAAATGTCATTGCTTCTTTCGGTAGGTTTTATTGATGTTTGAACTCGTTGGCTAAGAAAAACAAATATATTTATTTATTGACTCTACAATGGTACCATTTCTACCAATTGAGGTACTGAACCCTGAAAAGCGAAGGTATGCGAGGTGCCTCTTCTTTAACTTTCGTATCTATCACGCTTTCCGTGGATAATCCTGAAGGTACCGTTCACTCTATAGTAAAATGGTTTGGGGTCTATGACTTAAGAACTGTTAGAGCCACCCACACACACCTGGGAACCTATTCCGTTCGCTCGAGCATTCTTTGACACTCTGCGGTGCGGCTCCGTGTCACGTGCTTTCTTCTTTCGCGGTTCGCAGGGTACCACATCTCACACGAGAAAACAGTGAGCTGTTTCGAGTGACCGAAGTTCTGTAAATCTGTCCTTATTTGGGCACAAATGCTTTCCCGACACAAGTAACTTCGTTATATTCGAACTAAGAATTTGTTCAAGAATTCAGCGCTGATGTTAAGGATACCGCTTTGAAACCTGCGGGCTCGTTCTTTCACCCTTCTTATTTACAGGTATCACCTGCGCTTTTCTTCAGCCGCATGACACATGTAATGGGTGCCGTACTCTTTGCCGTCTACGGACACTCATGCTTGTACGACGATTAAAGGACAACACGTCTGTATATCCCTCTTACAACTGCGTGTTTCTTTTACTGTCTTCTATCACAACACCAGACTGGTCCACGAGTGAGTGAATGGAAGCCTTCGACTCGCTGAGTGAGTTTACGCCAGTCCAGAATTTTCTCGTGATCTTGGCAAGAGCTTTCGTTAAAATTTGATGTTAAAAACTGTTCGGTGCTTAGCATATCGTCGTTACGTAGAAGCACAAATTTTTGCTTTGACGTTCTGTTTTTTTAATCTATCTCTGATTCCTCAATGTTTTCCGATATTTATAAAACCACCGTACGTTCTGTTGAACAATATTTATATTTTTGGAGGTAGTCATCAAATCAGAACCTAGTAGTATCATCGTCGAGGTAATTAAGTGTCATTATGTTCAACCGAATAGATTGGTTTAGTTAATGGAGATACTCAGATAACTTCATTGGCAACTGGTGTAAGGAAGGCATAGACTTTCACAGAAACCTTTTAATAAAAATTCAGAGCATCCGTGATTAACTTCTAAAAGAAAGACTTACCTAGTTTCAACTGGTAAAAACTGCTATTCTTTCACTTCGTAGACATGGGAACAGGTAGTACTTACTATTATACTAATGATATTGTTATTATATTACGAATCGGTCTGAATCACATCCAGTAGCTTCCGGATTGAGCGAGTTAAAGTTGTCATATTAGTGCTATTTTGTCAAAAGCTGACATCTCTGCAGACAATGCCTATGTTTCTTATGTGAAGCTGGGCCAAGTTTTGTGATTCCCTACAGTGTGCGCTACCTTAAATTTTAGCATGGTGTAATGTGAACTGCTTATCAGCCAAGTTACAACACTCATACATTGCACGTGTTAAACCTATAATGTTTAAAGTACGTAAGACAGCATTGGTCGATTTCCTCATAGACAAGGACACGACGTCGAAATTACGTAAACTTCAGCAAATAGTAAACAAAATTTTTCTTACTATCCTAGGGCTGCGGAACTATAAAAAGCCGGAAATAATGTTAAAAAAATCCGAAACCGGTCATGGTTTAAATAAATACATGCTTTTATACCATTCTAATCGTGGCTGGTCTCTGTTTATAGTTATAAAAAAAATTATGTAACCTTAGTGCTTGTGCCTGGAATCTTAGTTGATTTTTTCAAAATGTCAAATGTTTGTATAGCTTATGGGACTTAACGACGGAGACATCAGTGTCTATACTTACAAACTACTTATGAACTAGCTAAGACTTAGGATGGCACAAATATCCATGCCCGAGGGGGGATTCGAACCCCCGACTGTAGAGTTGATTTTTTCCTTGAATGTGATATTCGCTTTTAGTCTTAGTAATTCATTTCTCGTGTACAACGCATTCAGTAGCCTGTATCTTTGCTTCTCATGGCATGATGATGGATTTTATGTTCATGACTGAATGAATAAGTTAAGTCAAAATATACTGCAAGGGAACAACGGGACGTTACACAGGCTCTCCCATAGGGCATATAAACAGAAAGACTACAGAAACTGTACGACAGCTAATATTTTTTCACCATAGGAAATAACGCTGTGTCATATTTTCAAATGTTCAAATCTTTGTAAAGCTTATGGGACTTAACTGCGAGGTCATCAATGCCTAAACTTACAAACTACTTAGGAACTAGCTTATACTAAAGACGGCTCAAACATCCATGCCCGAGGGGAGATTCGAATCCCCGACAGGGAACGGCGTCGCGCATCGTAGCATAGCGCCTCAATGCGCTCGGCCGCTCCGCCGCGGCTGTCCTGTTTTGTACCAATTGTAGAATCTGTAGACGAAGAAAACAGGTAACGGTCTTGATCTCACCAGTAGAGTCGGTCGCTAAACTTACAAAATACTTAAACTAACTTATGCTAAGAACAACGCACCGATGACCGAAGGAGAACTCGAACCTCCGACGGGGAAGTGCCCTAACGCTGGTGTATCACTTCTTAATAGCGCAATCAATCGTCTACCCATTGAACTACATGTACCTGGTTACTCTTATTGCGGACCAGGCACAAGGTTAGCAGAACGACTGCAAATAGGTATCGTTGGAATCAATAAACTATACTCAGCTTTCAAAGAACATGATATTGCGTATCCAAACACCCAAACAGTTTGTCTGGCAGGCACAGAGCGGACTTTATTCGAACAGATAAAGCAGTACAAAGAATAAAGGATTAGAAGGAGAAGACGAACCGATATGCGATGAAGTTTCAGTAATACTAACAGGCCCCTTGCCAATCTCAATGTAACCCGAAATGATTGGGAAAGTAAATGAAGAAATCGCGGAAATAGCCGCACCAAAAAATGCATTAATCACATCAGTACTCTTCTTGCGTTGCGGTGACTATGGGAATGAAAGGAAAGAAAAAAGATGATTTGTAAGAACATGATTTACTGTGAAATCTGTAGATTTAGTACGTTTTCGTTTTCTGCATGAACGTAAAGAACATTTCCCGACTCCTTAGCATGCGATGTATAAGTGCCCTTGAGATTAACGATCGTTTTCTAATTTCTATCTAGTCTACTGCCTATCCCCATTCTCTCTCCATCTCTTGTCTCCCCCTGCCCCCCCCCTCCTCCTCGTCCTCCTCTTCCCTCCTTGCAGCCCCCGACTCTGTTAATCTACCTCTTCCCTTCATTCTGTATTCCATCTCCTCCTCCATTCTCTTCCTTTCTCCCTCTCTCTTCCTTTCATTTCCTCTTTCTTTTGGCGTAGCTATTCAAAATTAAGACATTAAAATTACGAACTTACTTCTAATTTGGGGTAAGCGTGACAAGTAAGAAGAGAGTTACTCCTACAGAAAAGAAAACGAATTAACGAAGCCAATAAACAGAGCAATTTGCATACTTCGTTGCAACGATGTTTTGATTACCACTGCCGGCAACATCATGGTTCCAGCAGTTGCAGAATTCATACTTGCCTGCTATATATGTTGTGCAAATAAACAGTGTTATCATGAACGTTCCTACAAAGGAATTTCACAAAACGTCATTAGTTATCCATGTAATTTCTGTAATATTCATCCACCATTTGAGAACGAGTGCACGTAGCGGTTCATAATAAAATTTTATACATAATTACCAAACGTTTTCTCGCTGACACCCCGTACAAAATGGACATAAATAAGTACCTACTAGCTGTCCACTGTCTATGCAGTAAAATTCTGGATTACTTCTATACAATATCTGTATTCACGAGACATTTTATATGCTGTATACACATTTGCCACTCAGTGCAACTTCAAACGTACATGATAGTAAAACAGGAGCTACTACGTTATTAATATTTGTGAAAAACAGTCAGGTCATGGAATGCAGATGTCATTCATCCACTGTTTGAGAATGACACCACTTAATGTTTGCGAATCTATGGGACTTACTACTATGGTTATTGCCCCTAGGCTTAATAAATACTTAAAGTAAGTTATGGACGACACCCATGCCCGAGGGAGGACTCGAACCTCCTAAGGGGAACAATCGCGCGCCTCACAGGAAGGTGCCTTAGCGCGCTCGGCCATCCCAGCGAGGCAGTTAATGACTTGTAGCAAACTTAGTACGTATTTTCAAACATCTACGAGCAGGAAACTCCCAGAGACTTAGTACGTTTACTTTGTTCATTAGAAAAACTATGGCATTGTAGTTGGCCGCGTGGGGATGGCCCCGCGGTCTGGGACGCAATGTCGTGAATTACGCGGCCGCTCCCACACGAGGTTCCTCACTCGAATATGGATGCTTGTGTTGTCCTTAGCGTAAGTTAAAGTAGTTTGTAAGTCTAAGGACCGAGGACCTTTTCAGTTTGGTCCCTTAGGTTTAGCCACATTTGAACATTCAACTTGCCATAACAGTTTGTTACGGCTACACTTGTAACTGTATTTACGTGACTTTTAGCGGAGGGTATCCGTACATACTAATTTATGTACATTGAAATACTTTGGTATGACACTCAAGTCAGAATATGATGATGGTGATGATCGTGTGGCATTTATAGCCTTTAAGGACCCGAGTCGTGTACAGCATGCCTGATGCAAGGACTTTGTATTTATTTATTTATTTATTTTTTCCGGCGACTTTGGTAATGACATGCACGAATAACTGCCACATCAGGCATTAATTTTTGTTTGTTCAAAAGTTTGTAAATCTATCGGATTCAAATGCTTGGTCATTAGCCCGTACCTTACAAACTACTTAAACTAAGGTAAACTAACCTAAGGACAACACAAACATCTATGCCTGAGTGGGGACTCGAACCCCCCATGGCGAACGGCCGCGCGCACTGCAGCACGGCGCCCCAGTGCGCACGGCTAATCGGTCGCGGCCATTAATTTTTGATTTATTACATATTCACTACTTACTCCATTCACAACATCATATCGGAGTCAGTTTGATAATATTGAACTATACGTATCTTGAAAATTTTGTGGAGATATTACATCGCAACGACTAATCTGCCCGAAAACGAAACTAGAGGCGGGAATTTGCTACAGGTGCAAGTGAAATGGAGAGTCTAGAGCCGAAATCAGTGCAGAGAGACGTAAGGAATAACACGAGAATGGAAGAAATACATACCGGACAACGCCGGATACTGAGGCTAGTAGTAACTAGTATTACAATTGTTACGTGAGCTGTTTTGTTTATTACGCTTTCAAATGTTCAAATGTTCAAATGTTTGTAAATCTATCGGACCAAACTGCGTGGTCATCAGTCCGTAGCTTACAAACTACTTAAACCTAGGTAAACTAACCTAAGGACAACACACACACCCATGCCCCAGGGAGGACTCGAACCTCCACGGCGAGCAACCGCGCGTTCCGCAGCGAGACGCTTTAGACCGCTCGGCTACCCCACCGTGGCATTACGCTTTCACGCCTTAACTACTGAACCGATAATAATAAAATGCTGCATGCAGGCTTTCAAGGGGACGAAAAGAACGCAGGGTATCTTTCATCCTGCATAACTACTCGGTGTACAGGCATCTAAATTAAAACATAATGCCTGGAGTAGAAAAAAAGGGACTAGTAGTATCCCGAGAGGAAACGTAATTTTCCGGGGGAAAAAAATCTGTTTTCGAGTTACCTAAGACACATCATAAAATGGTGTATTGCATAGGGTACATTAAATAGACGTCTACAGCATTTGATCAATCACTACGAATGTTGGCTTATGTATGTATGTATAGGTGGGGACAACATTTCACTGATCATCTTGAGAGTTGTTAGACATGTAGTTTTTCTACATACAGGCAACGACGACATGGACTGAGAAAGCCGGAGGAGGAGACGGGCGTAGAGAACAGGATATTGAGAGAGAGTGAGGGCGGAAATGGATAGAGAGAGGTGGGGGGAGGGGGCGGATGTCACGGAGAAAACGGAGAGAGGCGAGGAAGGAGCAGATACACGGAGAGAGGAGGACAGGGAGAGCAAGCAGAAAGATATGGACTAAGGACAGTTGTATATAAACCTCGATAGCCCGGCGACAAGCTCGATAGTCTTAACACTTCCATTACTAATGCGCATTAATAAAAAAATGTTCTAATGTTTGTTAAGCTCAAGGGACTTACCTGCGGGGTCATCAGTCCCTAAACTTACAAACAACTTATGAACTACCTTATACTAAACACGGCACAAACATCCATGCCCGAGGGGGATTCGAACCCCAGACCGTAGCGGCCGTGGAGGCTGTGACTGGCGCGCCGCAGACCGCTCGGCCACTGCGCATTAATCGGTATTTTCGTTGCGGGCATACAGGTGAAGGCTGCGAGTACTGAAAGGAGAATGAGGACACTGTATCGGTAGCATACACCACTTGAACATTTCAGCTGGACAGTAAGTGACCAAAGTGGCTAACACGATCGCTCATGTAAAGTGGTGAATATGCTCCGCACAAATTTCAAGTATCTCCATTGAATTTATTTCAACACCCAAGTGTCGCTAATGTTCGAGATGTCTCTTTCGTCAAATACAATAAGAATCGCCTATTTGTAAAAATGAGTTTTTAACATTTTGTGATTATGTGTTGTTTGTTGGATTTAGCAAAAAATTGACACAAATCCCGCATATTCTATATCGTATAAAGGCATGTCAGCTCCTCTCGAACTTGCAAAAGGTGCAAAGTCCACTCTTTGTCTTGAGAAAATCGTCAAATATTTTTCAAATCCAGGACATTCGTAACTTCTACTCGACAGGAACTTTTCATTTGTAACAACGGCATCAAAAGTATTTTAGAATATACACTGTATTTATAAATTATCCTGAACTCTTCAACAACAAAGAAAAATAACACATCATTGACTTTATAACTGGTGGCCTACTTTATATAAGAAAGAAAGAAATACGGAGGTGCCAAGGTATAGAAAAGAGTAGTTTGCCTTTTCCAAATACAACAAATAGCTATACACATCTTATTATATAGATTGCCCAGCGTGTAGTATAGTGAATTACGAAAACTATAATTTTCTATAACGAAATTTTTCCTTGGCCAGTCGCAGAATGGGTATTTCTGTAAAATTCATATTTGTGTTCAGTTATTCAAATACATATCTTTAGTACGTTACAAAGCAATAAACATTGTGTATAGTGTTTTTGTAAAGAACATGCACAATATTTGTAATAAATATGAGCAGAAATATGCATCACTTATAATAATCTCACTACAATTTGCAAAAGTTATCACGTTCATGACTATAAATAAACAATAAATATTTCAAATTAATAGTAGCACTACTCTAATGGCCTAAAATATATGAAATACTACGGAAAGAACAAAACGTTACGCTATGTGTTTCAAAAAAATAAAATAAATAAACAAAAAACAGGTTTTGTTGTTTCCTTCTTATTTTCCGGTTTTGCGGACTTGTTCCCTTTTTCAAGTTCCTGATTCAATTGCAGTCTTGTTACCGGACGGCACCACTGTTATTAGCAAAGTGAAGTCCGCAACATTAATCTGAAAAATTGATCTTGTATTTGGTTAAATAAAATCACACCAAATATGGTTGACGCGGTCGTTCCCGGTAAACACGTACTACCGAAATTAAGCTACAGCAGCATGACTTTGACCTTTGTTCTTTGATTTTTGTTGATGTTCTTGTTGTTTAGAGACATCTTTAAAAAACATAAAGAATTGCATTGTAATACAACTGATCGCTTCTATATTACTCCTGGCTCATTGTAGTGGTTACATTTTTTAAGTTGATTTATTTTAATTGTCTCACCTTCTTAAACTACAGTAATTAAGACATACTAATTACAAGTAAACTGCCATATAAAGCTTCTGAGACTGTAGGACACCGCTCCCATCTTGTTATTTGTAGATCATTGTTTATGAGTTCATGGGAAAAGCATGTTACTAATTCTAGCTATTTTATATACATTGATAAACATACATATATATTACAAAAATTGATGTACACTTCTCCTAAAGCACTGAACCGATTTCAACCATACTTGGCACACATTCCTCACACAATCGTTGTGGCGTTAAGATCACCTAAGGCACTTGGAGATAAGACATTATAAACAATTGAATGAAGCGACAATGTTCCACATCTCCTTGTTAGCTAGTCGACCGGTTTCAACTACAATTTCCCGCTTCATGCTACACGAGATGTTGTTCCTACACTGATTTGGAATAAGAACACTTAGCGACTTGCAGAAAACAATCCCAATAATTTTGAAGTTCATAGGTTACAATTTATCCGCTGCTTATGCAGTAAAACGATGGCATTCGGTATTCATTAAAATGCACTACTCTTTCACTACATTTTACAGTCAGTAACCCATACCTATGTACCACTGAACGTACCTTCGAATTTGTATCATAGTACGAATCTTAGTTGATAAATGTAAAAACAATAAGGTTCTTGGAAAACCACCCCATCACGCACGATGTTTCGATTTATTACTACTTTTCTACAAGATTTGCGACGTATTTTTCAGACAGTACGTAGGGCTATATATTCCAGTGAATGAACCTTCGAAATTATGCCATAGTGCGGCACATATGACGTATTAAAAAATTAAGGGCATGAAAAATCGCACTATCACATGTCTTTGATGCCAACTCCAATGGCAACATATTTCGCAGTTTCCTGATGTTTCACTCAAAGTATCTGGTAAAGACACATTGTTTTCAGGAGATATGACGTCATAAGGATTGCGCTGCATCAAAACGAAACTAAAATGGACAGTGGAGAGAGTGGGGGAAGAAAGTGATGGACGGAGGGGAAGAAGCGGGACTAAAACGACAATGGACAGAATAGACAATCAGGCAGCGCCAGAAACCTACGCTGGTCCTATAATAAATGACGATGGTTCATAGTCATGATGACGTCATTTGTCCTAAGTATTACCGTCAATGTGTCAACTTTCCTTTCTTTCTTTAAGGCTAACATTTACACGTCAGTCCAGTCTTGTCCTCTACGTTTCAGTCATTTCTTTTTAATGATGGACGTCATTAACATTCAAGTTCACCAAAAGAAGATAACTTTCACTAATTCACTTGAGCATTTTCAAATACTTACTTCTGTTATCTCGAAGCACTTCCAAGAATTTCAGATAAACTTAGTTATTCTTATCTAGTAACATTGAATGAGAATTTTATTTCGAGACTTCCTCCTTGAAAAAACTAATGTTTTGTTTCTATATCGGGTGTTCCATATAATCTTAAATCCCAGAGATTACGTCCCAGTGAAACAGTACAAAGATCAACGTATTGTCAATGATTTTAAATTAAGATGTTTTTCGTGCCTGTTATGGCTTCATCGTGGAAGATGCGTAATCACACTCCGGATATTCATTATGACCAGAGCACCATCAATTTTTATTTAAATTTTTGTGAATCTTTATAACCACAGGCCTTCATTCATAAGGAATTTTTGTCCTACGTCATCAACTGGTTTTTATTACCGACGATACATGTGACTACGCGTACGTATAAGAATGAACTACTGAAACGTTCTCGTAACTACTTCGCTTTAAAAAGACTGTTCATGGGTCTCCACTGGAACCGAATTAAGCAACACCTGAAATTTATGCTTTATCATTTCTTAAATATTTCTATGAAGAATAGTTTATCCTTTCCTATAGGATATCTTAAGAGTTCGCTCCGATCGCATAATTTATACGAAAGAAAAACACTAAAATTATTTGAGTCTGTAATCGCTGACTTGGGTTTATCTTAGCAGTGTCTTTGTAATCAAGGAAGCACATACACATACAAAGCTACTATTGGATAAAACTGTAATGTTATCGGGAAATATGCAAATAAATACCGCAGAGCGAACAATGGTGGCAAATAATTGCCTAACAACTGTAAGCTTTTATTATCAACTACCGATCTACCACGGCTTCACACGGGTACAATTTAATACCGAAAAAAATTAGTGCGTGTTGCAAAATAACATTAAGTACATTTATATTGAGAAGTGTCTATATTTTCAGACACATGAATTTATTGAACTGGTATAAATCGGGATTCATTGTTCTGATACTCATTTGTTGTTTGAAATCGGTCATTGCAACGCTTGATTTTCAAATGTTTGTAATCCTATGGGATCAAACTACGTTGGTCATCAGACCCTAGTCTTACAAAGTACTTAAACTAAGTTAAACTAACCTAAGGACAACACACACATCCATGTCCGAGGGAGGATTCGAACCTCCGGCGCGGGAGGCCGCGCGATCCGTAATGTGGCACTCCAGACCGCTCGGCTACTCCCGCGCGGCGAACGCTTGATAATCAACAATATTTTTTGTCTTTCAGTGGCGGTAATCATTTGCTTCAATCTTCTGTTAGTGCACGTCCTTGTCCCTCCCCTCCCAGTCTCCGGATATAAACGACCGCACGTGTAATTCACAGTAACATCTGCATTACGTATTCATTCCAACCTTCGATTATTCCATCTCCTCCTTCCCTTTCTCTCTGTTCACCTATCCCCCTCCCTACCTTCCTCGTCAAGCTCTGTCCCTCTCCTTGCCACCCCCTCTATCTCTCTACATCTCTTCCTCTCACCTGTCCATCACCTTCTCACAACAGCCACTCCCCTTTTGTCAATCTCTTGCTTCCACCTCCCCACAACCTCTTTCTCAGTTTCCTCCTTTTCTCCTCTGTCTACCTTCTCCTTCCCATCTCTCAGTTAGTTTCCTTCCCCTTCTATGTATAAGAAATTGCAGATACTGCATCCGACAACTTTCTGCCTTGCTTACGGTGACTTACGGAATATACAAACATTCAGTTTGAAAACATACGTACAATACCAAGTTCCACCGTGGACGATAAAACGGTAACGCAATCTCATGTCAGGTACCTTATGCCAAGCGCCGTACGGTATCTTGTGGAAACGTTCTCCATGAAACTTTTCTTCTATGTGCCATGTATCACGATAAACTGTAAATGTATTAATCCTATTGTTAAGATCGAAAATGGACTCAAAACGTGATTTTTCCAGTTTACATAAGTCTAGGAGCATAATAAACAAAACAAATTTAGCATAGCCAGTGTCCGAATCGTGAATCTTCGTCTTCAGTTAACAATAAATAAATAAATAAATAAAAAATAAGAAATAATAGTAATAATAACGCTCACAGCTTTTTCCATGTTTTCCAGTTTTCCTGGCAACTTTTCCATTTTGCCTTTCATATAAACCTTGTCGTGACAATTAATAATACAAGATTTAAAAAAAAAAGTATCGGTTTTTCCGTTCGTAAGTGATTTTCTTTCGTACATCCGCTAATATTAATCTTTATAAAAGTAAGTACTTATACACAAACACTAGTAATGGGCAACGTTTGCCTGAAACTTTTTCAGTTGCGGTCATTCTATACGCAGTAAAAGAATGACCGTCGAAATGACGATGAAACAAGTAGCGATTAAGTTTCATACAAATGCATTTCTGGAATTATGTTCTCTTGCCTCCCTTCTGGTAGCCTGGTCAGATTTCAATCAGGAGATGTGCTGGAATAGTTAGGTCCGAAGTCAGTTCTCCCTTGAACTACCTGCCTTCCGAAAAGAAATAAAATTGGTGTGGTTAATGAAGTAACTGGAAGAAATAAGTTCAGGAACTGGTCACCCATCATAGCATTCATGTGCAATAAAGTAAACTATTTTTCTGCTGTAACTGAGTAGCAGGTGAAACAACAATTAAGAGAATGAAATACACTAATGTCCAGTATTTCAATTATTCTACACTACAAAACGTTGTGTGTCACAGCTGCCAACGAACTTTCATTGTCTGAGTGAGAAAATTATGTGAGCTATTTCAGAGGAGAAATCCGATAACCTGAATAATGTTCTAGGCCGCTGTGTTACTAGTGCACTATCAAACTACACTAATTGTACTTTTAATCAAATAATGTATTTCCTTATGTCTTGCTGTCTGTTTCTCAGCGCAAGATGCTAAAACGTTTATGACATATTAGGTGATTGCTTTTTTTTTAATTTTTTTTTAATTACAAAAACTCTTGAGCAGTACTCTTATATATACTCCGTATGCAAAATGAAATGTGACTAGATCTGTTTTATGACTACTATGTTTTCAATGATTGTGTATCACAGTCTGCTAAAATCGTACTTGTCTCTGAAAATAGTTTCGAACACGTAATTTTTATTCAACGTTATAATTTATTTGTATTGAAAAATCGTGTAAAATTTACATCCTACTGCAATAATTATATGTGCAGTAACACTATCCCTTTCAGATGGTTTCCACGCTTCTCCACCATATTGACGTCTCCTGTATGATTCTCGCCTTCCACTTGGCAGAAATAGGCTGCAGTTATAATTCACGGTCCACAACTGTTAGTTGTACACATCGTGCCACGTTTGTTACTGTACATTTACTTCATATTTAATAACCTGACATGCAGAAGATAAGAGCGCAAGACCTCCAAAGAAGGGTAAATGAATTTTAGTATCAAATATATGCAAAAACGCCCGTGAAAAATATAGATTGCAAAATGTTTGTTCTCTGGCACCCAAGTAGTTCCTTGCTATTACGTTGTTTTAAATATAACGTTCAGGTGTGGTAAAACTATACGGCATCCTGTACATTCTGTCTGTGCTAACATTTGATTTCTAACTATATTGTGTTCTTATGATTTTCGTACAGAATATATTTACGTAGCCCTGTAAATTAGTTATTTTCATCCTAAGCATCATAGTAGCACTACCAGTAATAATTCTTTAGACAGCAACATTATTCGGTCACCGATATTTATGAAAAATAAAACTTTAGTAGTGCGATTATAGTGAGAAAAAGTAAGAAGGAAACAGTGAAAATAATTTTAATAAAAATGGTTTTACCCATTCGTGTTTGGTTATGTTTCTGTTAAAAGGAAATCGATTCAGAACTAGTACACTTGCTCCAAACAGTTTCCCTGTTTTTTGACAAAAAATTGGCCACTTGGAAATTAAAATTAAATCCGAAAATTTCTTGAGAGTGTAAAAGTATGCTACGAAAAATTCAATCGAATGTGAAATTATTTTCATGTTTACATTGCGTAAGGATATTTTTTCTCCTGAAAACCGTTACGTCGTTATACGATGTATTGCATGAAAAGTACAGCACATTATTGCAAATGATTTTATAAAAGTTTAATCAATTAATCATACGACTTATCCGTTTTATATACGTGATACCTATAATGATGATCACGGTGTCTGTTTCACAAGGTTTCGGTTTACTATAACTATCTTCAGAAGGCAGTATTTACGTCGGCTGCAAATGTGCGTGGTATTAGCTTCGTGTCTTTGACATTGTGTTGTGAGAAAAGTCATCAGCGTTCGCTGGATGAGAAGGGATACAACTGATCGGAACGACAGGTGCCTTTCATGCGTCTATGTCATGAAAATCTGTTTCGGTATGAGCAGTGACAAGCTACTAGTTTCAACTATGCAGGTCTCCTTTCTGTTGTACGGATTTACATGAAACGCACATTTGGAGTAAGCTCGCTAGTTATCTAATGGCCAAACTATTCCTCACAGAGCATTACAGCATCTAACCAACCCAATGCATTATCTAAGTGACGTGCACGTAGTCGCTTGGAGACAATAAACAAATATTCGAGACTCCGCCTTGAAAACAAGTTATTAATCTACTCATACAAGTTTTGGGATTTTACACCATTGTTTCTTTCCATTTTCATTTTTTGTGTCTACTATTTTTTAAAATAGGTGAATTACTAGTCATTTTTGGAAATACTGGTTCATATTCAGTTTCGACGTTTTGAGATAAATTAACTGCGAGTGATATGTAATTTTACTGTAAACTATGATCAAACGTTTTGAACCTATAAGTGATGATATGCAATACAGGTATATTTTTAAGTTTTACAGCACGTCGACGTGTTCCACGTTGACTGAAGATGAGTATAGCGATGGGGATCTGTTAATATAAACTGCTTACTTAAATAACCAGTTTCTGTTTTGACTAGTACTTTAAAGATTTTGGTAATGCAAACAAACGACGTACTGTTATTAGCATTTCGCTGAAGGTTAATGTTATATGATCTCCAGGAAATCATTGTATGCATTTTTAATCTTTGGTATCTTTCACAATTTTCTACATATGCCATTCATTAATGGACATTTTTAGGTAGGTAACTGTTGACTCCGCTTTTGTACGACACAAAACTTATTTATAGATGACAAAATAACCACTATCTTATACCGTCTTATTATCTCCAAATATATAAGTACAGCTCAGCATCCAGTTACAACGCAGAATATATAAAATACGTATAACAGTTCATTTGAGTTATCTTTGGAAAAGGCATGTATTCATTATGGGAAAATAATTATGTACTACAGTTATAGGAACGGAAATGTTCAAATTTGACTGAAAACGTTTACGACTTTTAACATATTCCCAGTAACCATCATCACCATCAGCAAGTCTTTGAAGAAACTAAACCCACATACGAAACGTTCCATTTAATTTCATAATATATGTTATAAATTATTTATCTGTGTGTCTATGATGTCCGTAGTTGCTTTAAATTATGAAGGGTATTATTTGTCCGTTTATGTAACTACAATTAGATTATATCATATTTTTATCAGACGCGTTTCGTTTTATTCAATATAAAATGTCTTAGGTCGGTGGTATGACAGATATTTACTAATTGTTTTTTGTTCACAGACCGAAAAATAGTTCGTTACAAATTTTGTGATTTTTATTCATTTATTTATTACTATTATTATTATTATTATTATTGCGTCTGGAAACTTTCGACTGACGTTTGATGACAAGCAAGCCGCTCAGTAATTACATGAGGCCAGGAGACTCGTGAAGAAACTTCCTCCTTTTTTATATTATGAAGAAAGTATTTGTAATAAATGTAGTTTTTGGGTTAAGGATAGGGGCGGAAATGGAGAGAGAATATGTTCAGAAATGAAAACGAACGCGGTGAAATAGTCATGTATTTATGAGAGTCCTTTATACAAGTATTTGAATAACTTAATTTTGAACCAAATTCTTTACACAGCAGTGTTAACGCCATTTGTACGTTTTTAAATTTTTTTTTTCAACTGACAGAAAAACATTAATTGAATTTGTTGCCCTTGCAAAGGATACATATAAAAGTTTGTGAGTGAAGAAGGATTTGATAAATAAAACCCTTCTTAGCAAGCGTTTTTCCCTCCTACTTTTTTACTCGTTTATCGATCGTAGGCCGGCCGCGGTGGCCGAGGTGACTGAGGCGCTCCAGTCACGGTCAGCACGGCCACTACGGTCGGGGGTTCGAATCCCCCCTCGGGCATGGATATTTGTGCCGTCCTAGTTCGTAAGTAGTTCATAAGTAGTTTGTAAGTTTAGGGACTGATGACCCCGTAGTTAAGTCCCATAAGCTTAACAAACATTTGAACATTTTTTTATCGATCGTAAATACAGTTTTCATATGCACCTGACGTCTTCTCAAGGCATGTTAGGATCAGACAGTGTCACGGTCGATTTTGGAAACTTCGCCTCCCTTTCCCCGCTTTCCCCATTCTAGCTCTTTAAAATAGTTATCTTTTCCTACAATGGCAAGCGTCTATGACGTCTATGGGAATGCGGTCCGTGCAATGAAGGTTAGCTGCTTCAGCGACAAAATAACATGTTTTCATTTCGCATGACCTTGAAGTATATTGATTCTCTCTCCAACCGTGAAAAATCAAAGGTAGTGATATAAAACTGAAAATATATTAAAAACAAATCAGAAAAAATTGAAGAGGGTGACAGAAAGAAGAGCAAATTAAATACAATTAATGGGACATTGACAGAAGCGGTAGAGGCTGGATAACATCCACCTACCACGTGTAAACGCAGCTCAGTCCCAATGATCGCATTGAAAACTCTGTGACACGCGGTGAGCAGTAGATCTACATAGTTTATTTAGATTTTCTCAGCCATGTTTCTGTAGCCTGTAGTTGTACTAACGGATATACCATTGTAAGCTGGTATTTATCTTTGTTTCTTTATTATAATGATTTTCGCTTCTGTAGGGGCTTTCCAGCCCTCGTAGATATAGGTGCATGGTAGAAACTGAGATGGTAAGAACTCCACTATCAAACTCCGCTAATTCAAAACTCCTAACAAATGTGATAACCTGGTTATTTTATTTTATTTTTTATTATTTTTTTTTAATATAAGGACATGTGTTGAATTAAAATTTGTGCAGTGGGCGGGATTCGAACCCGGGACTATCTGCTTACTAGGCAGACGGTTTAGACCGCTCAACTAACACAGCAATTCTGACAAAGGGACTACAAGGACTGTCTTCAGCCACCTTTCTCTCCACACCACAAACTTTAATTCTGCCTCAATGTTTCCTGTGAGATATGTATCAAACCGCCTCCTTAGTAAGCAGGAGGTCCCGGGTTCGAATCCTGGCCATAGCATAAAATTTTAATTCAAAACCTTTCCTTACATTTAATACATTTGGAGTAACGAGGCAATGTTTGTGTTAAGGAACTGAATTATAGTTAATTTATATATATATATATATATATATATATATATAGGAGTTGTGAACCATTGCCGAGTTCAGTTGTCACTCATAAAATCTTACTTACTAAGTATTCTATACTATATATATATATATATATATATATATATATATACTCGGCAATGGTTCACAACTCCTAAATATGCCTGGAATTTAGGTGTACATCCTACACTCTTTCACTTAATCTCTCTACCCACCACTTCCTCTTTGTTCTCTTAGCCTTCTCTTTGTATTATCCGGCAGAAAACGCAGCATTTGCTCCGGTATTATTTTATTCCAATACTCAGTTATCCATATACTCCTCTATGCCCATCTCATCCCTGCTCTGTCTGTCTGTGTGTCTCTTTCTACCTACCTCTACCTCCGCTTCCTGCTCCTCCTCCAAGTCTTCCTCTTCCTTCTTCGCCTCCTCCCATTCCTCCTCCACCTCCCCCCCCCCCCCCCTCTATCAATCCATGCAAAACCTGGCCTCTCTAATTACCTTCCCCACTTGCATCTCCTCCTGTTCTCCTTGCGCTATATAAGAAATAATACATGTATCTGCCAAATTCCATGGTGATTGGTCAACAGTTTCGAGTAAGGTACCCTTCGTCAAGCAACGTGCAATATCTTATGTAAACAGTGATGTTTGCCTAGTTTTGGAGGTCAAGTGTGCAAAATTTCATCGATATCGAAGTAAAACAGTGAATTGCTGTCGAACTGTAAAATACCCCCTGACAAGGACCGTTAAAAATGTTTTGTATATAATGACTTTCCTTTAGTTTTGATGGCCAGGTGTGCAAAGCAACATCAAGATCGGAAAAATAATGTAGACTGTTTGTTAAATACCCTACCCCAAGCACTGTACGAATTATTGTGTTGACAGCGTCGTTCCTCTTGTTTTGAAGCTCGCGTGTGTAATATTTTATCGCATTCGGATGAACGGTATGGCATCGCATAAATATGAATCTAATCCATATAAATTTACATTGTTTTTCATTTTTCAACTGTTCCTTGGGTTTTCCCCCTAAAACACAACCGTATTATAGTAAACTAAAGAAAAACAAAACAAAAACAAAATATCGAAATGGATCAAGCCATTTCTAAGTTTTTGCGAGACTAACGCACCGCAAATGATTTTTAAATATAGAGATTGTAGATATGTTCGCATCTTTAGGGGATTTCTAGCCACATGGGTATTATTCAAGTGTTATATAGGCCTGTGGAAGAAACTGAAATTACAACAATGCTATTAGCGAACTTCGTTACTTCAAAAATCGCACCAAAGATGACCTACCTCCAGCACATAAATTTTCATATCTTTTTTCACAATACCGTAGATAATTTTCATTAAGAAAGATTTTATCAATCGTTTGTGTTGCATTATCTCGCTTTATTTCTGGTAAGACTCTCACTGACATGTTAAACCATCCTACTGGAACTATATTAAAACTTAAACTGTCTCGCTTCCCCCTTCCACAATTTCCTCAACTGTTTTCTTTCACATGCTTTTACGTGGCGCTAACCCTAACGGATAAAATTAATATTATAATATAAACAACTGGTTGTCAGTCTCGTCGTTCTCTACCGAGTCAAACTGAAGTAAATCTTACCGTTACCTTGCACTATTTTCGTTTATTTTACGACAAAATTCATTTCTAGCACAGTATTAACGTGTTCGTAAATTTCATCACAATTTCCGCGTTAATGGCTTTGGTTGGTAATACATTCTGTACAATAGCTCTGGAATCTTGTCGGTTAAGACATAACTGTGTTCCTAATCTATGGAAATGTTCTGTACAACTTTTCCAGTTACAAGAACTTTAAATGCTTCTCTAAGGTTTAATTCACTAATGAAGAAAATCAGATGTGCGCTTTTTATTTTATTTTTTCTGTTATTAATAATCTGCCTATATGTCCATTGCTTTACGCTGTACTTTGTCTTTCTGCCAGGAAGTTCGCGGAGAAGGGATTCATCCAACCGAACCTTTATTACAATTTGAGTGACTTGTGGCAGAACAATTGCACTATGCCTACGAATATGTATTCATTGAAATCGGAGTTCATTGTCTCGACATTCATTTGTTCAGGTTTGTAATGTGTTCATCGCAAACGATAATGCTGAACCACATTTTGTGGTGTTTCTGTCCGGTTGTTTATTTGTTTCAGTCTTCTCTTAGTCCTTCTTCCCTTCTCTCTCTCTCTCTCTCTCTCTGAACATCTCTCCCCCCTCCCCCAAGCATGTGAACGATGGTGCGCGTAGCCCCAGTAACGTTTACTACGTTGTGTACGGTACTGATTGAATCAATTTGATTCCAACTTTTCATTATTCCATCCTACCACTTCCCCAATCTCTGTTCACCAACTCCTCACTTCGCGCCGTCTCTCTGTTTCTTCCTGTCCTACTCTTGTTTCCCATTTTCCTTTTCATCTTATTGCTCCCTCCTCTCTTTTCACTTCATCCTCTCCCCTGTCGACACCTCCTCCCCATTCGCTTAATATCTTTCTCTCTGCATTCAGTTTTTGCTTCTCCTCCTTCAATCCACCTGCATCTGCCCTCTCTCAGCCCATATCCTCCCCCCCCCCCCCCGACCCTTACCTATGGGGTCAAATGGTGATTAAGTCTATTGCAAGGTCAGTTGGTTGAGCAAACGATACCGATGTGTACTTTAAGATAATATATATGTCATCTCTCTTGCTAACAATTACATAGCCGGCCGTGGTGACCGAGGGGCTGAGGCGCTCCATTCACGGTCTGCACGGCCACTACGGTCGGGGGTTCGAATCCCCCCTCGGGCATGGATATTTGTGCCGTCCTTAGTATAAGGTAGTAGATTAGTAGTTTGTAAGTTTAGGGACTGATGACCCCGTAGTTAAGTCCCATAAGCTTAACAAACATTTGAACATTTTTTTGAACAATTACATAAATATATCATTCCTATCGTCAATTATAATCAAGAAAACATTCTTAAACATATCTTTGTTATTTGTCCGAATTTTTCGAATTTCATTTGTAATTGTATCGAATTTTGCTTCACCTGAAAACTCTCGCACGATCACAATGAACAAAAGAAGAATTTGGCATTCGTCAATTTAGATTAGATTAGATTAATACTTGTTCCATAGATCATGAATACGAAACTTCGTAATGATGTGGAACGTGTCAGTTAAATGAAATGTGTCAATACATAATATTAAATGACACTCAATTTTTGAATATTTTATTTTATTTGATATTTTTTTAAATTTTTTTTTTTGTTTTTATTTTTTCTTTTTTATTTCTTTTTTTTTATTTTTTATTTTTTTTAAGTACTAACTTTTATGTAGAAATTCATCTAAGGTGTAGAAGGAATTGCCATTCAGAAATTCTCTTAATTATTTTTAAATGCTAGTTGGCTATCTATTTTGATACTACTTGGTAAGTGACCAAAGACTTTTGTGGCAGAATAATTAACCCCTTTCTGTGACAGAGCTAAATTTAACCTATAATAGTGTATGTCACCCTTTCTCCTAGTTTTGTAGCTGTGCATATTGCTGTTACATTTGAATTCAGTTGGATTGTTAATAACAAATTTCATAAGTGAATATATATATATTGTGAAGCTACTGTGAAGATTCCTAGATCCTTAAATAAATGTCTGCAGGATGATCTTGGGTGGGCTCCAGCAATTATTCTGATGACCCGCTTTTGGGCAATGAATACTTTCTTACTAAATGATGAATTACCCCAGAATATGATGCCATAAGATAGCAGAGAATGAAAATAGGCATAGTATGCTAGTTTACTGAGTTGTACATCACCAAAGTTTGCAATCACCCTAATAGCATAAGTAGCTGAGCTCAAACGTTTCAGCAGGTCTTCAATGTGTTTCTTCCAATTCAAAACCTCATCAATGCATAAACCTAAAAATTTTGAATATTCTACCTTAGCTATAGATTTCTGGTTGAAGTCAATATTAATTAATGGTGTGATGCCATTTATTGAGTGAAACTGAATATACTGTGTTTTTTTCAAAATTTAAAGAGAGTCCATTTACAGAGAACCACCTAAGAATTCTCTGAAATACTTCATTGACAATTTCATCAGTTAATTCCTGAGATTCGGGTGTGATAGCGATACTTGTATCGTCAGCAAAGAGAACTAGCTTGGCATCTTTATGAATATAGAAAGGCAAAACATTAATATATATTAAGAACAGCAAAGGTCCCAGTACCGAAACCTGTGGCACCCCATGCTTGATAGTTCCCCAGTTTGAGGACTCAGCTGTTTTTTGTATATTATGTGAATTACTTATATCAACTTTCTGAACTCTTCCAGTTAGGTATGATTTAAACCATTCGAATCGTGAATTACGGCTAATTCAAATAAAAGTTCCATAGAAAAAGCTGTTTTTCTCAACTTTCAAAATTTTTCGATCAACTTTTCGAAATGATTCTTTTATACAATCCTTGTCCACAAATTACCAATTAAAAGAAAGAAATCTGTCGAGCCAAAATCAACTGTTTTTTTCGCACACGCGGCAATTGATTTATATTGATACAGATATGAGAAGGGAGTCTCTTCTCAGTGATGAATTAATCAGCCTCTGAAAATGAAGGTATGGGGCTGGGTATCAGTGATATCCGTTTTCCTCAGTCATTAAAATTTTTGGTAGACAGTCGCTTTAGCGCAAATGCAATATCCGTTACCAGATGATTAAAAATCATTCCAATCTCTTTCAGTCCTGTATGACTAGTGTTGAGAAAAAGTAATATTGTTTTCAGACGTAGTATTTGACTGCGTCTCTAGATTTCACTTGAAAAAACAATTGTTTATTAAAATGTATTTGTAAAGAATTTTGTATTTCGGGTATACAAAGCTTTAGATTTGTACTGTATTTTTATTTTACCGAATAATGATTTAGTACTATAGCCACATCGTCAGGATTTCACAATTACATTTTAGCTCCACTATTTGGTAGACGATCCAACATACTCTCTTCGACCGTAGTAAAACTTCCATCTCATACAAAACTCTGCCACTCAGTATTCTGAAATCTAAGTGAGAAAGAGTCAGTCTGGTTCTCAGACTACGTGAAAGTGAAAGGAATAGAGCACATGGTATACCAAGCAGAAATATTTTGGTCACAAAGTTTTTGATTGGACTAATGGTTTGAAAGGAAAATCCAAGAAGGCCGCATTAACTTGGTATGACAATACGAAAAGAGAATCCCTTATGATGATCCCCGAACACGATCAAACAGTTTGTAAAATTTGACTCTGCCAAGATTTGACCGCTGACTGTGTTGTTTGGCGTATTTCTCAAACGTAGAGCACGTCTGCTAGAGCTTTTCACTGACTGAAAATGTTATAAGACTGTGGACCTTACTTGTGTCGATGCTTCGCCGCTCTTCTTTAATGAAAAATATTATTATTGCAATTAATGCAACTGAATCGTGAGTTTCCAAAAAAAGCGGAACTACAATCAAGAATAAAAACAAAGTTATATTGGCAGCTTCAAAACTGGTAGTGGTGCCTCATCTTTTCTAGTCATTCATTTACGCAATAAGAGTCTTAAGAAAAGAATTTGTCATCATACAAAATACAAGCGGAAGTGAAATCAGTTAGGAAAGTGAAAGTTAGCTCTTCCACGGACGATATATCACACATTGCGGTACTTTAATCAACTGGCATTAGAGGGCTAGGCGTAGTAATACATTGTTTCACATATTTATCTTCAATCTCAGCACGAAGTAATTATAATTAAATAACTGAAATTTTCACTGCCCTTTTGCAGAAAGTTGATATAATGTATTAATTAGGTTTCGCTGTTAATATTTCCTTGAAGATGATTTCATATTTATTTTTGTGTTTCTTTCAAATGCTTTATCTGCATTTGTCTCCATTCCTAAGTGTGTTAAAGTATCTCGACATTCGTCTACTTCAAAAGTGAGGTAACTTTGTTAGAACGAGTACGTATACGGGCTTGTCTGAAAATCCGACACTGTATAGGAAGGAATGTTTCAATCGGGTATGCTCATGTGAGTGCCTTGAAGGAACAAAAGGAATATCGGTTCTAAAAAGGTAACAGCAAAATTGTGAAATATTCCTTGGCCTGTAATCAGTCTTTGAAGACGTCTTGCTCGCAGTCAAATTCATATTTTATTACATGTTTTGATACATGATCTTAAGATACCTGTGGAGACAGGACAAAATTACAAAATATAGGGTTCGTATAACAAGGAAAATTCAAAATAATACGTCACGCTATTCTCAAAAAATGGTGAAACAATGAGTAGAATTTTTAGTACAACTGTTTATCCAATCCAAACGTAATGGATTTTTTTCCCCCTCCGTGTTGCGGGTATGGCATGACGGCCTGTTCGTGACCTTGTGGTTTCCATACGAGAAATTATATTCATCGTACTGCTCTCTAATCTTAGCATTTTTGTGCACTACGTAAATATTCGATGTTTCAGATTGGCTTTCGTTCTTAACAACTATTTTGAATCTACTTCTTTTATTTGATCTAATACTTTACTTTTAATTTTTAATGTAACTGTAACTTCGTGTTAGGCGCGTGGGAGTGGCCGTACGCTCTGATCCGCCATACTGCAGAGTGAGCGTAAACTCCCCGTCGGAGGTTCAATTCCTCCCTCGGGCATGGGTGTGTGCGCGTTGTCCTTTGTATAAGTTAGTTTAGCTAATTTGTAGGTCTAGGGACTAATAACCACTGCAGTTTGGTCCCATAGGTTTACAAGCATTTGTTCATTTTATCGTCGTGATATTCAGTTTTGCACCTAATTTTGATGGCAGTTGGCTTTCGGCCATATGAAGCGAGGAAGGATGGAATAATAATAATAAAAAAAAAGAACAACGTAATTTTGTCCTGGTACCACAGTTATCCGTAGATGAAACGAGTCATAACAAGTAAATCTGTCTGCGACCGAGCCGTTTATTGTGTGCCAAGCCTGAAAGGCCGCTTGCCTGGAATATGGATGACTTCGTCAGGCAAATGGAAGAAATGTCCTTTGTTGTACATCGTGCAGTCCATTAGAGTAGAGACACGAATAAATATGATCTACTAGCTTAAACCCGCGTCTCCGCTCGCGTGTTGGTTGATAATGATAGATAACCTATCTTTTAGTAGTGTGCTATGAGACTGGTTTCGAAGGATGAAATTAAATTACAATACCTTCTTTAGAAACAAACATTTTTAATCAACATTCAAATAAAAAAATAAAATTATGTGAAGTGCTTAATGATTTACAATAAATAATAGATACATTATTCCTTATAGACTGTGTTGCAATATCTCAACGTATGGTGAATGTCCAAACTCATTTTAATTTCATTTTAGGCTATTCTGGTAAACTACGTTATTTGTAGTATTGTATTTGATGTAATGCGCGAAACGTCAAATCGATTTTTTTTAAAGAGATGTATTGAAACAAATTTCATTTTATGCTGCTTCATTTATTAATTATATATTTCCGTATTCGTATGCTGATCCTTACAGAGAAAGAGTTGAAGACACTGTAGCACGCATAGACCAAACATATGGTCTGTGGCATCACGTTTCGCTGTATGTAACCTCCTTGCTATAGAGTCGCAAACGTCATCGCTGGCCTTCAGTCCGAATTTTTTTATAATTTCACAACTTTCAACCACCATATCTTCCACCCCCTTACAGCTATCGGCATGGAACTGCTATGGTGTACAACAGGATACTTCTGACAACAATTACACACAGACCATTCGTTTGCGTTCTCGCTGCAGTGACAAATATTAACACACACACAGACACGTAGAATTTTATATACACCGATAACTTTCCATTCCAATATACTCCACCCTTTTATCATTATCAACCCTCAAGCAATTGTGCAACCAATAAAACCATTTTCAAAGAGTAAATATTATTTTCACACAGTAATTATTGTGCCGCATTTCGCGTTGTATTTTTCAAATTACTAAATATCTATCAGATCGCTATAAAACCGTGCCTAAAATCTTCCTCAGATATAAATTAGTAACTGTACAAATATTTAAGTCCCTGCGTCTTGTCGTTCGGACGTGATAAGCGTACAGCGAACAGACATTCACATTATATATATATATATATATATATATATATATATATATATAGCTATCGGATCGCCATAAAATCGTGCCTAAAACCTTCCCCGGGTAGACAATAGTAACTGTACAAATTTGTAGCTCTTTATGTCTTGTGGTTCAGACGTGATAAACGTACACCGAACAAACATTCACATTTATAGATATAGATAATAATGATGATGATTGATGAACTATGTGTGTCAGAGCATCTTGGTTCCACAAACGGACTGCCATCAGAAGATTCCACAGTCGGTTGCTTGTAAGGCGCGTGCCCATGCTAGACTAGGGGAGCAGCTAGCTTACCTATAGGGGGTGTCGTTTCCATTCTGAGCATAGGCAGCGAGAGCCCTGGCACATGACATTCCGTTCCCCTGCCGAGGTCGATCTCGCGGATTTCCGCTCTGCCTTTTTTTATTTTATCTCTCTGCGAGAGAACATTTATCTCCACGCATGACATGCTGAAATACGTCAAGTTCATCTGCGTTTCTGACGGCCCTCTGAATTATCTATTTTCACGTAAACGAGGCGGCGTGCACACACCGGAACACTCTTAGACTCTGAAAGGTTAATATTAGACCCGCAAAGTTCCTTTGCTTTCTGTTGTATAATGAATATTTTCGGATGTTTGTTACAACGTACATCAACATCCGAAAAAATTCGCTACACTACAGTTACTGCCGGTATGAACATAAATAACAGATATGAATACGAACGGCATTGGCTGTTCTTTGCTAGAGGTTCTCAATCTGGTTTACGCGAATTAATTGTTGTAATGTTACTTACACAAAAATGTCGTAGAACAATATAAGTGCTCTCCACTTATTGATAATCGAAAATATAGTTCAATTACTAGTCAATCTGTGTTAGATTTGCTGACTCACAATAAAAGACCGCATCTAAGTGTGATTTTTGTTTTGCAGGTGAATGCTGAATGGTTCCTGTTCCAGCGGCTGTCGCGTCCGTTCCGGCTAAATTAATTTGCAACATACAAACCCAGCTCTAATTCTACAGCTGTACATTCCTCCTAAACAACAAAGAAGAGACGAAAAATTGCAGTGAGGACACATCATTGAAGGTACGTTCCCAAATATGTTAATTTTTTTACTTTAGGAGCAGCACTATTTTTCTATAGTAGATCGTTATCGCTGTGGCAATTACTTCAAATATCATTCATTGTCTACAGAGTGCACAAGGTGTACTTCATTGTCTTATTAAGTACACTTCCGTCAAACTTCATTTATACCATAAATTTAACTAAATACTTAGGAATAACTATAACTTAAATTGGAAAGAACAGATATAAAACATTGTAGGCAAGGCTACCCAAAGGCTACGTTTCGTTGGCAGAACACTTACAAGATGCAAAGAAACTGCCTACACCACACGTGTTCGTCCTGTTTTGGAAAATTGCTGCTTATTGTGGGATCCCCACCAGGTCAGACAATTTAGAGAAAGTTCAGAGAAGGGCAGCTTGTTTTGTATTATCGCGTTATAGGGAAGAGAGTGTCACGGAAATAATGCACGATTTGGGGTGGAAATCATTCAAAGGAAGGCGTCATTCGTTTTACAAATTTCCTTCACCAAATTTCTCTTCTGAATGCGAACATATTTTGTTAGCCCCACCTACACAGGAAGACATGGCCATCACAATGAAATAAGAGAAAACGGAAAGATTTAGGTGTTCTTTTTTGCCGCAAGCTATTAGAGAATCGAACAATAGAGAGGAATCATCCTCTGTCATGCATTTCATTGTGATTTGCAGACTATTTATGTAGATGCAGCAGATTGAAAAGTTTCTCTCTATAGTCTTCTAACAGGAATCACAACTGTTTATCTGCTTACGTTTCTTAGTTCATACGGTATCCAATAGACGCACCATTAGTTGTTTTCCGTATGCGCAACAAATACGTAAATAAATTAATAATCCACACGTGACGTTACCTGTCTAAACCACTGGATCGTCCAATTTAGGAACCCCCAACATCTTCTTTAGTAGTCTAATGGTAACGTATGAAACATTAAATAGTACTTCTAAGATGTTGGCACCTTCTAAGCTCTTTTAATTTCCTCCTGCAATGACACTACTTTCGATATAGGAACAGAAGTATGAGAGATATAAAAGGCGCGCATCAGTTTATCAGCATCCGTGCTTACCCAAAGTTGCGAACGGTATTAACATAGTTTTCACTGCATTTCCCGCCACAAATGAAAGTGTTCTATGTAATGCCTAATGAAGATTTTTACACCAATACATGATGAAATATCTAGAACTGATTTAGGACACTAAATATAAGCCCAGAGTTCAGCTAAATGAATGTTTCTATACAAGTTAGTAAAGCAGTCGTAAAATAGGATAATATTTTATTGTATATATGTACATGTGTCAACAAAAATTTATTGCTGCATTTGAGCTCTGTAGGTTTTACGCATGTTTTCTCCTCAACTGTTTTTATCCCATAGTAATGTCTTTGTCGTAGCTAATGTAAAAGACGGTGCAGTCTTTTTTTTGGCATACGTTGGTGCAGAAAACCATTCGATTATTGTCTACTGCAAGTCCATTTAGTCTCTATTACAGCCAACCTGAACTGCTTGGTTTACTGTCCGTCATCCAAAACTATTGTTGTAAGTGGAATACGCTTACACTTTATTTATTTATTTATTTAATATGCAACAGCTCCTGATTTTTCAGCCCAGGCAGTTGGCTTTATTTTTTCTCTAGGGTGGAATAACTACCTTGTGATTAAAGCAAACCCCGTCTCTTTCGGAATCTAAACGGCGTGGGAACATCAGCTGTAACGACTAGATGTCCTTACAGTTTTGTTGTTCTCTGTACATGTTTGTCAGACACTAATTTATTAGAGTGTAATATAAATTTATTGAGCAGTGCTAGTGTGCGATGGACACGACGTAGTTTATGAGCTTTTATTCCGATAAAAATGCAGCAGCAATAAAAAAACATAATACAGAAACTCTCATTTCCATTTTCAAAAACTGCTGAGAACTAAGAGAATAATGCATACCTGCCACCTTTCACGGTTTATCCCTAAAATTTACGGAAATTGCATTATTTTACGGATGGACGGTGTTATTTGACGACCTTGCGAGAAAAAAAATTGAAACGTTAAAATTCGATAATCACACCACATCGATTGTTTGCGTGGGTTAAAGATGTCTATCATAGACGATAATTAATTCATGGAAATGATTGGGCCTTCAAACAGCACGATGTTTGTGTCGCCATTGGAATTGAATTTAAAGGCGGTTCCATGTGAATCTTTGGAGTCAACAGGCTTTGCTATACATATTCATTAAAGTGATGATAGTTATTGGCACTCGGACCTAGAACATGGTTATCTATCTCCGGGTACAAATAAATGAGTGAAAAGATGCACAGCATTTTTTTTTTTTTTTTTTTTTTTTTTTTTTTTTTTTTTTTTTTTTTTTTTTTTGGGAAATTTTCTTGTCATGCAACGGAGAGAATGAAACTGTAGTCGAACTAGATATGATTTGCAGTGTGTATTGTATTATTTCTTTGCTGTGTTTCATTAAGCTTTTTCAACCATGTCATATCTCCTTTATTTATCAAGGAAATCCTGTTTTGTATGCCCTAAACCAATATTCACCACCCCTGCTGCTATTCTAGTTGATTATTATGTTCCGCTAGAAACAATGGCCGATGACGTAAGTAGACATGATTTCATTGAAATTTCATTTTAAAGCATAATTATTGTATTTTGTAACCCAGAAGAATATTTTCGTAAAGTGAGATTATGTCGAAATTCTTTGCCGCACGTGATTTATACTGACAGCCTTTTGTAAAAGTTGGCAGGTATGATAATGTTACGAATAACAAGTTTTTATTTAGGATTTTAGTTATACTTTGTCATAGAAGAAAATCTTTAGCAATCATTCACCTCGAAACTTTACTCTTAGTTGGAGTAACAAAAGCTTAACGACGACTACATATTATTTTAATCAATGGATGTGTGTATGTATATTCAGTATAGAGTCAAATTAAGTCAATGTAAAATGTTTGTAAATCTAACTACTGAGGTTATCAGTCCCTAGGAGTACAAACTACTTAAACTAAGGGCGAAATACATACCCATCCCAATGAAGGACTCGATCCTCCGACGGAGAGAAACCGCTCTCTCCGCAGCGAGGCGCCATATAGCGCTCGGCCATTCCACCGGTGCTAGACTTAAAGACGGCTGGAGAATTGTTCACGAAATCTTCAGGAAATCTTGAGATTAGCCCAGTGAGCGAACCTGTGAAGTTTTGCAGCGAAGGGATGACGTTATTTGATTTTGAGAACGTGACGCGAAAAATGGAACAACAATTAACCTTTGGAAAAGCTATTTACTCTTTGACTTTTCATCCTTACCATGCTTCAGAAAATAAACTTTATTCTTTGCTACATTCTACACAACACAACTAATACCATGCTTATACAATTTAATTCTTATTTACATATTAACGTCACAGTCTAACTTGTATGTAAGATGTACGTCTTGCAATTGCAACGACAGTAGCGCCTCTAGCGGAGAAACAGCCAACAGTAGCGGGTTAGCGGTACAGTACTAGATAGTCACTTAAAGCGGCGCTAGCGATTCGAATGACTGCAGTGCAGTTACAGAACAATGCCGTGATACAGACGGAGAATTTACGATATCCAAAGCTGTTGTCTCCATATTTCCCAGTCACAAAATGTAGTGGTGAATTTTTCAATACGAATAGGACAATGTAAAGTAGTATTCCTTCTCCTGTTAATAAAATATTAAAATTAATTTTTGAACTCATATTTTACAACCATCCGGAATGCCACCGCTGGCATGAACATGGAAGGTTGCCTCACTGGTGATTGTCATTCGCAACTTAACCGAACCAGAGTTTTCCAACGGGACCAGACTGACTATGAAAAAATCGAGACCGAGTTTAATCGAGGCAACAATCACCTGCGGCATATTTCAAATGCCATAACGTATTGATTTCACGACGATTTACAGATCGAATTCAAACGCCTCCAGCTCCCTTTGCATCTACATCATCATTATATAAATACGCTAACACGAAACTGAGGTTACAGATCTTTAATATGAATCACGCAAGAAGGCCAGTGAAACGCATTATAATTCGAAGGGTGGTTTGTCATGTTGCGAAATTAACAATTATGTGTAGACGTAGCCATTAAGAGTGGTAAAAAGAAAAATAAATTTCAGGATGATATTCCAAATTCGTCATGAGTTTTTCACTATATTATAACCCGTTGTAGGTAACGTGTTGGTACAGGTAAAATTAGCGCAGTCAGTTAGCGCTTGCAGTTCCCATTTTAAAATCCGCGTTTGATTCCCACTGCTGCCATTTTTTTTCTTTTTTTTTTTTTTTATTATTCGTAATGTTCAATTCTCAACTTTTAAATATGAACGCAGTATTAATATAGTTAGATTCATTAAATAATACATTTCAAGAGTCTCCATTGATTATCCTTAAGGATACAGTTTTATTGAAAAATGGTAACCCAACAGGATTTTCTAATAGTGAAGTGAGTGTTGGAAACATAGCAAGTACAAATTTGAATCAAAACTTAACCATCCAGTCGGCGTGCTGGGGTACTGAGTATCCCATAGGCCACAGGGGAATATCGTAGTGCTGCAGCATAGCAATGTTACTGCAAAATATAAATATCTACCTGGTTCGTAAGGGAATTGTAATTTACGATAGAAGGTGGTTTACTGAGTACCCCACGCGCCTTCTTGTGAAAGGAAAAACATTTAAAAATATAAACAATCGACGCGCCAGCTCAAGCGTAAAAAAGTCATTACCAGTGCTCCGCATTAGGCCTTTTCAATTTATAAAGACAAAGGAATGATCAGCCATAACCCTGCGCCTATGTGCCCTTTACTAATAGCTATGGGTGTAACTATTGCAGAGCAGGTTATTAAAATTATGAATAAAAATTTCATAGTCAGTGATGACGATTTAATACAATACACCGAACCTGACGAAAAAAGTCTTTATGAGGCTGTATGTCGATTTCACTGTTCTCTCTCTCTCTCTCTCTCTCTCTCTGTGTGTGTGTGTGTGTGTGTGTGCAAAACAAAAATCGCATCCGTTGAGAGTCACCTCCTTGGTTACGTAGACTGTGGTATTGTCCTCAAAGAATAGCTAGCTTTGTGGCGATCTATTCCAGCTACGGTACCAGAGATTTGAAGTAAGTTCATAATTTTTAATTACTTCATTTTGAATAGATACAAATCCTTGCTTCCCTTATTATATAGAAACTATACTTCTTTTAGACTATGCCTAGAAGAAGAACAGGAAATGGCTCTAATAAAAGACGCAGAATTAGACAGACAAGATTTTTGAGTAGAGAAAGTAATAGGATTGTGGACATTCATGATGGTAATGCAACCGTTTTATTGAACGATCATTATATAAATACGCGGACACGAAAATTGAAGTACCAATTTTGTATATTAATTACACAGGGAAGCCAATGAAACTTCGAAAGAGGTTTTGCCACATATGTGCACATAAAAAAAGATTAAAAAAAAATATTTGTGTGTGTACGCAGTCGTTAAGAGTGATTAAAGGAAGTAGAAAATTTATATGCAAAGAGTGTATTAGACAACGATACGCCGCGAACATTACATTTCTAACACGACTGCCATCCAACGCCAGAATAGGTGAAAGTACGTCGAATGTATTGTTAAACATGTTGAAATGTTCGTAAACCTATCCGACCAAACTACTGGGCCATCGGTTCCTAAACTACTTAAAGCAACTTACGCTATGGACGACAAACACACACGTCCCCCAGGAACGACTCAAGGACGCCCACGTGATCCGTAACGTGGCACCCCAGACCGGACGGCACCGTGTTGTCAAGAGACAAAACGAAAATTTCGATTTTCGCGGTATCGGAGTAAAGTTATTTCTTGGAGTCGCTATGTCGTGTACTATTCTGAAAAAATAACTTTGTGGTTATCTGCTGCTAACGGGAAATTGAAATAAGTTCCAGAATTTTATTCGCTTAATTTTAAATAGCTACAACTTACCTACTTTTCTCATTATATGGAAATGCAGGGTTCACGTAGTAATCAGCATACCAATAGACTCCAATAACATTTTCTTTTAATTTTAAGTTTAGTCACTTTATTAAACGAAATTGGTCGAATTTCGACCACAGGCAATACTAGTCTACATAAATACTGTGCATATCACAGTGAAGTGCGTCTTGCCTGTGCTATTGCCATCAACAAAGCACAAGGCCTGTGACTATTGCAGCTTAAATTTGGAACATCATACTTTTCGCAAGACCAACTGTATGTGGCTTGCTCCCATGTTGACGTACCACAAAATTATCGTTTTCTTTCCAAACAGAAAAATAAAAAAAACGAAAAATTGTTTAACTCCTGGAATTAAGATAAAATAATAAAATAATTTCCCATTAGTCTTCGACAGCTGTTTTTCCTATTTCCTTGAATGCTGCTATTTCAGTAGAGTCTGCTTTGTTTCGTACTTCAGTTTTAGAAAAATTATTGACCTACACCCGACATATTTTGGCGGTTATTTACTAGTTTTAGTGCGACTCGGTTGCACAGTGGTAGATTGCCAGACTACAAATCCGAAGGGCGCAGGTTCGATCCCCGCCAGGTCCTAGGATTTTTATCTGTAACTTCCCACTTCTTTCACCTCTGACAGAATTGCTCATGTGAAAAATACCGAGTAGCACCGTGGTTCGGAACCCACGTAAAACTGTAGGTACTTCTATAACTGGCTGGGTAAGTCAGTTCGGCCACTACGGCGGGGGCTCGAATCCCCCCTCGGGCATGGATATTTGTGCCGTCCTAGTTTGTAAGTAGTTTGTAAGTTTAGGGACTGATGACCCCGTAGTTAAGTCCCATACGCTTAACAAACATTTTTTAAGTCAGTTCGACGGTCGGAGGAAGGCAACGGCATACCAACTCCAAATATGACCCTGCCTAGTAAAGCACTGTGGTGTTCAAACCAATTTTCGGATTGTTGACTGCTTTAGGTTCATATGTTTGTAAAGCTTGAATTAACTGCGGCGTCATCAATCCCTAAACTTACAACCTACTTATGAGCTAGCTTATACTAAAGATGACACAAACATCTATGTCCGTGGGGGGGGGGGGGGGGGGCGGAGACTCGAACACCGACGGGGGACGGCCTCGCGCATCGTAGCATAGCGTCTCAATGCGCTCGGCTGCTCCGCCGCGGCAGTTTGATAAGTGATTTCGTAACTACAAATAAATAATATGTCCATGTATAAACTGTTGAGGAATTGTTAATATTAGCACGCCACACGCCACATTCTCCAAGATATACAAATTTATACCTGCCAAGTATGTAAGAAAAATCATAGGTGCATACAAAAAACAGAATCAAGAACAAGGCAAAACAGGGCGTTTAGAACATGTAGCACCTAGTCTCCAAGACTGTGAAACTCATTTCTGGTCTTGAATATTAAATCCACTGAAAAAAGATAAATAACCATTACACAACGTGAAAGTAAGCACCGCGTACGCGAATATAATCATAATCAGTTCTTTTTGAACTTGAACACATCAGTATGTAATTCATTTCTGCTCTTAAAACGTTTTCGGACGATACGATTACGACTCAACTATTGTGAGCCGCATGAATTGCACGGCACTGACAGTCTGTTGATATAGACTCTCATTAAGCGAAGTAATTTTAAAAATAGCGACTTTTAAGTTTGCATAATGCCATTCTCCTGTTACTATGTACTGGCTACCTGGAGCGCTAGCATCGCTTCAAGTTGCACTTTCCCGCTATAGATTTTCGTGACTGGCTGTGTTGGACTGTGACTAAGGCACTGCTATTTGTGTTTAAGAACGTGTGCCTTGTAGTATTTCAGAGCATTAAAATTGCATACGGAACACGCTTCATTATCTTTATCCTTGTTTAAGTATTTTTCTTTAGCTTTAATGCAAATAGAAATTAAAAGCCGGCAGCGGTGGCCGAGGGGACTGAGGCGCTCCAGTCACGGTATGCACGGCCACTACGGTCGGGGGCTCGAATCCCCCTCGGGCATTGATATTTGTGCCGTCCTTAGTGTTAAGTAGTTTGTAAGTTTACGGACCGATGACCCCGTGGTTAAGTCCCATAAGCTATACAAACATTTGAACTTTTTTTTTTTTCAGAAATTAAAAACAAAACGGAAATTGTAGTGTTGTTTTAGGTGCAAATTACAATGGCCGTTTCGGGGCAGTTGACGAATTTACTACTTCTAAGTCACCGAGCGAACAGTTATGTTTAATTTGTAGCGCTGAACATGTGTAACGGTTATAAATGAAAGACCAGTACTTAGTAATGGCGACGGGAACAGATCACTAGCTGTGAAGGGCGTAAATAATGGCTAATGCTGTATCAATCAATGAAAAAGGAAAGGGTGGGAAAGATTGCCTTCACAAGCAGGCCTGTCGTAAGAAAAACTATACTGAAGACGAGAACAACCATGAATTCGTTGGAGAAGCGCTCCGTGAAACCTGCAACAACTGTGGCAAATTAGTGTCTTGGTATGCTTCTTCATTATGTTGTAAGTGGACAGAAGGGAAGCGCAAATTGTAGCTATGCTATAAGTTTTAAGTCTCCATGTCCAGGACTGATGCTTATTTCAGTTCGAATGCTGAATACTGAACCAGCTGCGGGTCATGGAGGACAATAGTCTAAGTGGGAATTTCGGTTAGTCGGGAGGCTTGGTTGGAAAGTCCCTGCAGGATTATTAATCGCGTGTGCTTAGAATTGCGAAGGGAATTAGTTTAATTGCCTAGTTAGCAAGAGGTCTCGGGTTCGAAAGCCGATCTCGTAAAAAATTGTTCGAATGTTTTTTTAAGCTTATGGGACTTACTTAACTGCAGGGTCATCAGTTGCTAAACTTATAAACTACTTATAAAGTAACTTATACTAAAGACAGCACAAATTTACATGCCCGAGAGGGGATTTGAAACCTCGACGGGGTTGCATCGGACACAGCGCCTCAATGCGCTCGGCCACTTCGCCGCGGCCCCGTAACAAATTTTCATGTTTCTATGTTGTATGATTACAACACCGCCTACCAGCAGCAGACTGAAGCGCCTAAATTAAAATTATAATTTTTTAAAAGTGTTTAATAGTTTATCCCTTCGTCAACTTACTAGCAAACGACATTAAGATGACGCATTTAATATCATACTAAAAATTAACTAATTGTCACAAATGTCACATTTAGAAAAACTACGAAGAAACTGTAATCGTTGCTCTAAATTATTGATGCGTAAGAATCATAACAGAAACATGACGACTAAAAAAAAGTCATTAACTTACTGTCTTTATCTCTCCCTTTCTTCCTCTACTAAAGGTGCACTGTATAAACCAACATCAGAATATGATGGACGGGTACAACGTCATAAAGATCAACGGAGAAAATGTTTTGCTCTTACTGACATGAAAATCTACTGGCGATCCTGTGCTATACATATCAATAACCACAACCTATATGAATGAAATTTTCGGTACTTTTCTAACTCATTCCGAATCTTCAGTTCCTTTTCTAGGACAAGTGAAACTTTCGGGAGATTATTATCCGGAAGATTCCTGCGTAGCAGTCAAGCAATGTCAATGCAGCTCTAAGAATTAATAAAATTACGAATACCTTTATTCACATGCACATTTGTATGTAAATGTATGTGTAATTACACTATTCCAATACAGATAACAGACAACATTTCAGTTATTAAACGCCGGCCGCGGTGGCCGAGGGGACTGAGGCGCTCCAGTCACGGCCACTACGATCGGGGGTTCGACTCCCCCCTCGGGCATGGATATTTGTGTCGTCCTTAGTATTAGCTAGTTCATAAGTTGTTCGTAAGTTTAGGGACTGATGACCCCGTAGTTAAGTCCCATAAGCTGTACAAACATTTGAACATTTGAGTTGTTAAACAGTGTCGTTAGGAACGCTGTAGAAATGTGAAGTCCACAGGTTCTGACGATGATCATTTCAAAACGCGTCAATAAATGAACAGCCGCCTCACCACCTGTGGCCATAATATTTCCACAGCGTCGCTAATAGCACTTTCTAATAACTAAAACTACAAAATGGGAACATACCTCATCAGAGACTTCAGGTCAAGTCTACAACACTTTTCCTCATAGAAAATTAAAAATAAAATCTTGTTCTATTTCAGAATTGTAGCATGAGAAACATGTACACGTGTATAAGGGGCAATCGAATGGCACAAGATACACGGAAAGAACTAAGAACACTGTATACAAGGTGCACATAAAGTCCGGGAACACATTTAAGTATTTACTGCACAAAGAACCAAACATTGTGCAGATATCATACATATGTCATTTTGGAAAGAAACCCTGTTTTTCATACATACCGCACAGCGTAGTTTGGCAATTTCTCGATAAGCAGCTCTAGTCGCAAACATGGCAACTTCAGGTGCGGTACGAGCTGTTTCATCAAATGTCCTTCAAATGTTCAAATGTTTGTAAAGCTAAAGGGACAACTGCGGGGTCATCAGTCCCTAAACTTACGAACTATTTATGAACTACCTTATACTAAAGACAGACATCCATGTCCGAGGGGGGATTCGAACCCCCGCCCGTAGTAGCCGTGCAGACCGTGACTGGAGCGCCTCAGTCCCCTCGGCCGCCGCGGCCGGCCAAATGGCCTTCCCGATCACCAGACCTCACTCCGTGTGACATTTTTTCTGTGAAGTCACATTAAAGATCTGGTGTATGTACCTCCTCTGCCATGTGATGTAGCAGAGCTCCGGGAGAGAATACGGATAGCGACTGCCACAGTCGACGATACCATGCTGGGACTGGTATGTCAAGAATTCGATTACCGTATTGACTTCTGCCGGGTCACTCATGGTAAGCGTATCGAATGTTTGTTAAAAAAGAAAACGAAATATGTATGACATCTATACAATGTTTATTTCTTGTGCAATAAATAACAGAAAGTGTTGCGGGACTTTATGTACACCCTGTATTACTTCAAAAGTAGTCGCCAATATATATATATATATGAATTACTGTTCGTTAGTCTCGCTGAAACTCGAGAACGGCTGTACCGATTTCGCATCAAATAAATATTTCGAAAAGTCGCCCGGAAAGTAGGGAAATTTAGGAAAAACCGAAAGCGATTTTTTTCTATGAATAAAAATCAATTGCCTCGTGGTTGTAAGAGCATCACTTGAGTACGACTTTACAGGACAAGGTTTTGTATGAAATAATTTTTTAGTAAAATCTACCAGAAAATTGGGAAATTTGAGAAAAACTGAAAATTGCGTTTTTCAATGTCTGTTTGATTGAATTCAGCACTTTAACTGACTATTCGCACGACGGAGAGGGGTAATTTGGTTTTTTTTTTTTTTTTTTTTTTTTTTTTGCTTATTACGGTCTTGGGAAAGTTTTCAGTAAAAGAAAAAAATAGGGACACTTACAAAGGAAAGTCGAAAAATGCGAACCAAGTTCCTTTTTCAATGCGTTTCTAAATGTACTCAACAGTATAAGTTGACAAGATCCGATTGCGATAAAATTTTGATTATTTGACGTTCAACGAAAGATGAACGTCCTTATGAACTAAAAATTTGGAAAAGCTAACTAGAAGTTTCAAAATTCGCGAGAAACTGAAAGAGCTTTTTTCAATGGGATATCAATATCATTCGTGTGATTGCGATAAAGTTTGCATATTTGACGTTCAAAGCAAGAGAAACGTTCTTATGAAATAAAAATTTGGAAAAGGATCCCCGAAAATTGGAACATTCAGGAAAAATAGAAAGAGATTTTTCTATAAAATACCAGGAGCATTCATCTAATTACGATAAAATTTCTCCATACTTTATCACCGTGTAAACCTTTCCTGAACGTCCACGAATGAGACATGAACATTATCATGAACATGTGTGCGTGATTTGCCCACTCTTTCCGCCAACTATCGAGCCCATACTTAGACTATCTGATGATGCCTTTATGTAGCTACTGGATTTGAAAACTGTTTGCGGTTGCCAACGCAATAGTGATTGTAGTCAGGCGGGCCAACCTTCGTACGAAGTAAACGCACGACGGCCACGGTTGTCTTGCTTCGAGGATCCAAAAATATTCATATCGCATGAGAGAGATCGAAACTATGTGGTATATGTGTAATGGCTTGTGAGCGGCACTTTTGGAGCGTAGTGGAAACGACATAATTCTGTTCGAGGGTAATGTTTGCCCCATGACTGCTATGAAAGACGTACGCTACATAGGACTTACAAAAACGTTTGTAATTGTATGGGACCAAACTGCGTTGGTCATCAGTCCCTAGTCTTATAAACTACTTAAACTAAGTTAAACTAACCTAAGGACAACACACACAACCATGCCCTGGGGAAGATTCGAACCTCCGACGCGGTAGACCGCGCGATCCGCAACGTGGCGCTCCAGACCACTCGGCTACTCCCGCGCGGCAAAGCACTTACATCTCCTGTATAACTCCAGTCTCTCCCCAAGCGATTTTTTATATCTTCGGAACCGTCAAGAACTTTGTGGCCGTTTGTTTGTTTCGGAAGAAGATCTTCAAGCCTGAGTACCATCTACATTTTTCTATGAAGGGTTTGACGGCCTTTTCTGACAGCATGGTAATGGTATTAACATTGTTTGGTGATTACTTTTGAAATTAAAAAAAAATTACTTACTTTCTTTTATTCTATCTCGTTTTCATAAGAACGCCCCTTGTAGCTGTTGGTATTGAGTATTTTTATTTATTTATAAATACCTTATTTGAATGTGTTTCCGTGAAATGAAACGGTTCATGAATAGGAATAACATAATTTAATTAAATGTACCGGTATATAATATTTTATTTTTACAGGTAGTGCGTTTCTTTGATTTGGAGAGTGCGAGTTTCATGAAAATTCTGTTTCAGACAGAAAAAAACCCTCTGTCGAACCATGCAAAATAGAATTCCCTTCATTTAATTTAAAAATATCGAAGATAATAAAGCTTTTCACTGCTGAATCGTGTAATAATTCTTAAATGATTAAATATTGTAGTGCAATTGACTGGATTTATTTTTCTTGCAACAAAATATTCCAATAGGTTACAAAACGATGTTGATTAAATTAGAGAGAAAAGAACAACTATTTCGTCATAATCGTGATATGCCTTAGCAATGTGTTTGTTATCCGGGATTTAGTGAATTCATTTCTTCTCCGTACAATATTTTCTTTTCGAGTTTCTCTTCGCTCGGTAACTCCTACCAATGCATCCCTAAGGCTTCAAAGAAAATTTCAAATGTTTGTAACCCCAAAGAAGGAAACTGTTAAGGTCATCTGTCATAGCTTATGGACAACACACAATCCTCGTGGGAGGATTCGAACCTCCGACGACAGTGGAGTGTAATTTCCGACGTGGCGTGCCAGATCGCGCGGCTATTCCCAAACCGCCCTATGTCTTCATTTGAACTGGTATTATAGATAGTAATCATATGCAATACGTATTGATTTTGTTCGTGATCTCAACCTTTACATATATATACAGGGTGTTACAAAAAGTACGGCCAAACTTTCAGGAAACATTCGTCACACACAAAGAAAGAAAATATGTTATGTGGACATGTGTCCGGAAACGCTTAATTTCCATGTTAGAGCTCATTTTAGTATTTGGATTGTTGGATGAACCATTCGCAGAAGTGTACCCGTTGAGGCCAATCAGCTGCTGATAGTGCCTGCACACGCTGTACATGGTACGGAAACAACTGGTTCTCCCGTAGCACTCTCCATACAGTGACGTGATCAACGTTACCTTATACAGCAGCAACTTCTCTGACGCTGACATAAGGGTTATCGTCAACTGCACGAAGAATTGCCTCGTCCATTGCAGGTGTCCTCGTCGTTCTAGGTCTTCCCCAGTCGCGAGTCATAGGCTGGAATGTTCCGTGCTCCCTAAGACGCCGCCCAATTGCTTCGAACGTCTTCCTGTCGGGACACCTTCGTTCTGGAAATCTGTCTCGATACAAACTTACCGCGCCACGGCTATTGCCCCGTGCTAATCCATACATGAAATGGGCATCTGCCAACTCCGCATTTGTAAACATTGCGCTGACTGCAAAACCCCGTTCGTGGTGAACACTAAGCAGTTGATGTTACGTACTGATGTGCTTGATGCTAGTACTGTCCCATAAGCTTAACAAACATTTGAACATTTTTTTGAAATACTAAAATGAGCTCCAACATGGAAATTAAGCGTTTCCGGACACATGTCCACATAACATATTTTCTTTCTTTGAGGCCGGCCGCGGTGGCCGAGGGGACTGAGGCGCTCCAGTGACGGTCTGCACGGCCACTACTGTCGGGGGTTCGAATCCCCCCAGTGACGGTCTGCACGGACACTACTGTCGGGGGTTCGAATCCCCCCTCGGGCATGGATATTTGTGCAGTCCTTAGTCTTAGCTAGTTCATAAGTAGTTTGTAAGTTTAGGGACTGATAACCCCGTAGTTAAGTCCCATAGACTATACAAACATTTAAACATTTGAACTTTCTTTGTGTGTGATGAATGTTTCCTGAAAGTTTGGTCGTACCTTTTTGTAACACCCTGTTTATAAAATAAAATGCAGTCGCCGTTTTTTCGTAATTCGTACCCTTCTCCTCGTTCTGTTATTTATTCTGCATTTAGGTGAAAACATTCGTAGCGCTTGCGGGGCGTTTAAAGGCATCCGCGTCTGGCCCGTCTCGATTTTACTACGTAAGACTCGAGTGGATCTTAGACATAATCATTATTTCGGTAGCGGCGGATTTATACAGCGCGAGACGACGGCCCTTATTGCCGACAATGTGTCACTGCCAGCACGCGAAGCGGCGACGGCGGATCGCTCCCAGCTGTTCTCCGCTGCCTGCCGGAGGCCGATGGTGGGGGGAGCGGGAGAGAGAGCGGTCGTAGTTGCGGAGGCGGCCGCGGCGCGGCGCTAGGCGCCGGCGGCCAAGACGTGTTTACTCCGGAGCGCCGCCGCAGGCAGCGTGGGTGGGGGCGGCGGCGGCGGCGGCGGGCCAGACAGCTGCTCTCTCGCTCTCTGTTCATTTACATAATTACCGGGCAATTAGACAACGGCACTGGGTCAGATGCAGCTTAACCCCTCCGACCGCGACCTAAGATGTCGGTCAGCAAGGTCGCCGGTCAAGCTATTACTGGCGCACAGGGCGCACAGCAAGTCGCCGCTCGACTGCCGGCTCGTTCACCTCCCACACGATACCGTTCCTCGCTTTGATTTCGAAATTCTGGGTGACGCCTTTTTTAACCCTTTATGGCCTGAATTCTTATCTTTTCACTTTGATATTTCGAAATATTTCTGTAGTAATTTAGTTGTTGGGAAATATGTTTAATATAAAGAAAAGCCAAACCAAATGATATTATATAGGTCTCAAGAGATTTACAAGTACCAAATTATATTGACAAATTCATTCTGAGGATATATAACATATTCCGCTCCTAACCATTATCATAAATTGAGTTACCGAGTAACCGTTCCTCGCGATGATTTTGAAATGGTGGGTGAGGACTTTTTGAACCCTTTATGGCCCGAATTCTTATCTTTTAACTTTGATATTTCGAAATATTTCTGTGGTAATTTAGTTGTTGGGAAATATGTTTAGTATAAAGAAAAGCCAAACCAAATGATATGATATAGACCTCAAGACACTTACAAGTACCAAGTCTCAAGAGACTTACAAGTACTAAATTATATTGACCAATTCATTCTGAGGATATATAACATATTCCGCTCCTAACCATTATCATAAATTGAGTTACCGAGTAACCGTTCCTCGCGATGATTTTGAAATGGTGGGTGAGGACTTTTTGAACCCTTTATGGCCCGAATTCTTATCTTTTAACTTTGATATTTCGAAATATTTCTGTGCTAATTTAGTTGTTGGGAAATATGTTTAGTATAAAGAAAAGCCAAACTAAGTGATATTATATAGGCCTCAAGACACTTACAAGTACCAAATTATATTGACAAATTCATTCTGAGGATATATAACATATTCCGCTCCTAACCTTTATCATAAATTGAGTTACCGAGTAACCGTTCCTCGCGTTGATTTTGAAATGGTGGGTGAGGACTATTTGAACCCTTTATGGCCCGAATTCTTATCTTTTCACTTTGATATTTCGAAAAATTTCTGTGGTAATTTAGTTGTTGGGAAATATGTTTAGTATAAAGAAAAGCCAAACCAAATGATATTATATAGGCCTCGAGACACTTACAAGTACCACATTATATTAACAAATTCATTCTGAGGATATATAACATATTCCGCTCTTAACCATTATCATAAATTGACTTACCGAGTAACAGGGGAAAAAAATCGCACTGCCGTGTTTTACGGCCCACTTTAGATTTGTAGTTTTATAAGTTTTATGCAAACATTTTGGACCAAAATAATAATCTAAATAATAAAAAATTAAAGAATTTTTGATAGTGGCGGGTTCCGATCCACCGACCTTTAGCGTCATAGTCCGACGCCTTGCCCACTAGCTGTTTCTTTTTTCCCTATGCGTAGTTTTGTTCATTGCGGACGCTGATCGTACTCGTTCGTTGATGTTCGAAGTGTTCTTGGCTCAGCTTTTTTTATTACAGATGGCGTTGAGCCCCCTGACCGGGCGCGCTGAGGCACGGCGCCTGGTACGCTACGGCTATCAATCGGAAGTTCAGTCCTTTAATCTCGTACTATTGATGGCCATTGTTAACTGATACTAATATGGCATTTGTAGACATTAGGTTATCATTTATCGTACGAAGAACGACGTGTTTTTGTTAATTCTTCAGCGCACCATTGCTTTGAAATGACAACGTGTAAGTTACAATAAAAAAAAATCATCAAATACGCAACGCAAGATGGCGTATGCCAGAGAGAGTTCTGGAGGGTGTCAAATCTCCGTTATTTTTGCAAATATGTCTCAAACGATACGAGATTTGAAAAACCACAAGGGAGCTAAGTTGTAGAGAATTTTCTCCTCTACCAATTAGGTTAATCAATTTTCGTGTCAGGTGAACGGTTCGTTTGCAATTACAATTATATTACAAACGGCTTTTTTGTGTTACTACCGTATTTTTTGTCCGAAAAATTTCAAAAAAGGGATTTTCTGGTGTCTGGCGGCCTACAATCATGTCTGTAAAATATGGTGCTGATCGGTTGAACGGTTCGTTTTAAAAACAGGGGACACGTTAGGGACAGACAGACAGAGACATACATCCCAAAATCGCCGTTATTTTTGCAAATATCTTTGAAACGCTACAAGATATGAAAAAACATAAGAGAGCAAAGTTGTAGGGAATTTTCTCCTCTACAAATTCGGTTATTCAATTTTCGTGTCAGATGAATAGTTAAGCCGTTATTTTCATTTACATTTAGAGCTGTCAAAAGACGATCGCAAAGGCCCACTTTTAGTGTTACTATCGTAACCTAAAGTGGGCCAAAAATGAAGATCGCTTTCCCACGGAAAATGTACAGAATACAACTACATGTCCCTAGGTCTACGTGCTCAAATTCAAATTGTTTTGGCGTCACAAATATCACACCAATGAAAGAACTGCGATGCATTAACAATGTATCAAAGCAAGAATAAGTGGCGAGCTACTTTTCCGCGGCAATTCAAAGGAAGAATGTTTTACACTCATTTTTATGATGTTGAAGTTCCGTCAGATCGTAAAGGGTTAAATAGATGGCATCGTCTAGATCAATACGTAAAATTATTTATCGCAAAGCTTATCAATTGCAAGCAGCTATTAAAGTCAATAAAAAATTGAACCTGAAAAACAATTATCAATACAAATATTATATGGCAAAACCTTCTTGGTGTGTTTGTGTGTGTGTGTGTGTGTGTGTGCTATGTTGCTCCGTACGTGAAATAAGTGATACACAGTGCCCATCACTTCAACAACAGCAGCAAACAAAGCTCTGACGGAATGGAGCAGATTTTACGATGGCACTACCTAACCAAATACTTTTCGCCACAATGAGAAATTATTAGCATAACCAAAATGTAGATGACAAGAAATGTAACAGCCACTTGATGATAACTGTAACGTTTGAAACCGGTAGCGGCGCTATTTGGTAAATACATACCTGCCAACTTTCACGGTTTATCCGTAAAATTTACACAGAAATTGTAGCATTTACGGTCTTACGGATGGACGGTGTCATTTTACGACTTCGCAGGCGAAAATTTTAATCGTTAACATTGGATAATCATCCCACTTTTATACACTCGAAGGCAAGTCTTCGATAGTCGATAACTTATTCTTTCACATTATTGGTACTTTTAACCATGTGATGTTTGTGTTGTCGTTGGAACGGAATTTAAATAATAATGGTTTTATCGTGTGAATCTCGGTGTCGACAGGCTGTTCTCCGGAAATTCTTTAGTTTCCGCTCCGTTCGTTTGTTGTGATTTGACCCGTATTTGTGATAACGTATGTGGCGTTGTTTGTTCATGGTTCATGGAGTTAGCTTTCTAGAATGTTTTTGCCTTTGAAGGTTATAGCGTGTTTTAATCAACTATCCCAGTTTCTGTGTAATAACTTCGTGCGTCGAAATTTTCTGAAGTCCTTGGATTAATTACATTCCTTTCTCGTGACTGCATAATTTTTATCATGTGGTTATTCGTTGTTAATAAGGTTGTAGTCGTGTCCATTTAATAGTTTAAGAGTGTTATTTGAAATGTTTTCAATGAAGTGTTTGACTGCCGTGACTTTTATATCTACATCTACATGGGATACTCTGCAAATCACATTTAAGGGCCTGGTAGACGGTTCATCGAACCACATTTATACTATTTATCTTCCATTCCATTCTCGAATAGCGCGCAGGAAGAAAAAACACCTGAATCTCTCCGTTCGAGCTCTGATTTCTCGTGTTTTATTTTCGTGATCTTCAGTGACGTTCAGTATCGAAGTTCTTTTCACTGGTTCATTACATAGCGAGACATTTGTTCTCGAACATTTTCGTCCGTTATATTCCTACTGCAAGAACCAGGAAAAAATCAAAGAAGAAACACTACTTCCAGACATTCAAATATAAATATTCTAACGATTTGCCGTTTTCGTTTTGATTATGAAGTTCATCTACAAATAATTGTCCTGTGATGTAAGTAGCTATGATTTTATTGAAATAACCTGTTTAAAGCACGAGTTTTTGTGTTTTGAAGCTCAGAAGTATTCTTTTTTCAGCCCGGAGTATGTCAAAATTTGTTAAATTTTTTGTCGCGTGTTTTACTGATGGCCCTTTTCAGTAAATAAATAGGAAAATTAACTGTGGTTGGTTGCTGTTTTCATTATTTAAAGAATTATCCTGTACAAATATTAAAGTTTTTACCGAATTAGGGCAGCGATTAAGACCATTGTATTGAAGACACACATTCCATTTAGTAGAGCTTGGGAACTTGAACAAATAACAGTTTCACTTCCTTTTCTGCGGTTCGTCTCTTCCCAAAATCTCTTCATTCATTCACTGTGTTTTTTACTTACTTTTGTTTGTCCATTTTTTTCTTCCCTGTAGTTTCTTTTGTAGCACCTTGTTCAATTCTATTGTTTCACATTTTACTTCTGAACTGTTTCCTGACCATAATTTCTTCTTCTGAGATTTTCAGTCGTTCCACTTCTTGTTGTATTTCTTTCATCCAGCTGATCTTTAATTTGCTTGAATGAACGATGTTAAAAATTCTCTTCGTTTCCATCGATCCTACGTAAATCTCCGGACAATTGCTCGCGTTTTTTTCCTAAACTTGTCAGTGTTTTCGTCTATTTCCTTTGCAGGCTTTCTGACCCACGTCCAGTTTCGAAGAAAAGCGCCGTAGTTTTTTCTATGAGTTTTTCGGTCTTGTTTATCAATGATGTGAATTTTCGTCATCATTCTAATTACTGTGGTTTCTGTCGCATGCAAGGCTTCTGGTAAGACACAAGCGTTATCGTGTCGTAGCTTAGTATCACGAGATACTACTTTTTTATTGTAGTGATTCCATGTTAGTTTGTACGCGTTTTGCAGTTTGACTGTTCTTTCCGTGTTGGAGCTAGTGTTTAGTCGAGTGAGTTGGATGGTTTTTCAAATCAAATGTTTGTATAGTCTATGGGACTTAACTACGGGGTCATCAGTCCCTAAACTTACAAACTACTTATGAACTAACTAAGACTAAGGACGGCACAAATATCCATGCCCGAGGGGGAATTCGAACCCCCGACCGTAGTGACTGAAGCGCCTCAGTCCCCTCGGCCACCGCGGCCGGCGATGGTTCTTCTTAAGTACTTGGAGTAACCTGTGAGATTTTTGTCATGCCGTGTTTTCAGTGGGAGCTTTCCTTTAGTGTCCATGTGAATTTTTTCGTAGGAAATTTGGAGTCTGGTTTTGAGAGATATTGTAGAGTTTCAAATGGTACGTTGGCTTCAGCTTTGTTGATCGTTAATATAACCAGATCACATGGAAAGGCTAGGCATTCAATAGTAAGTGTTTTCCCTGTTTATTTTCGAAACTGGATACTTTTTATGTGCTTTTCCCACTCTGGTTATTTTTTCCCAAAAATGTTGAACAAGACTGGCGATAAGCCATGTCCTTGTCTGACTCCCGTGTAAATTTCATATGAGATTTTCCCATGATTTTCATTTTCGATAAGGTTTCTGATAAAGTTTCCTGCTGGATGATGGCTTTGATCTTTCTATCGACTACTAATTCCCGTAAGATATGTATACACTTTCAGTCCTTTTTTCCGAAAGACTTCTGTTTGGTATATATCTGTTTTATATGGTTTCTTTCTAATTCCTTTTTATCTCTTTGACCCAGCTTCTAGTAAAATTTTTACCCGACAGATATTGCAAAATCTTTTTAGTTAATTTACTGTCGTACATGCGAAATAAATGCCAGAAAAACACGAGTATTCTTTCCCCTATTACGTTAGATATATTTTCTATAATTTGGTTTATTTAAGCATTACTTCGTAGTTCCGGTCTTCTGCTGTGTTTTCTAATCCTTTTTTTAATTAGCCTTTCTAGTAATTCTAATTTACCTATATTACAGCTTGACGGTTGACTTTCACTTGAATATAGGCAATTCCGCCATCACTATAGTGTTGTAATACCGTTTTTGTAGGCACTTTTAATTGTAAATATCATTTCGTGGTACCAAATGCTCTTCCTGTTTATTTTTTTACCCTCTATATTTGACCGTTAAGATTTCAGGAATTTTGCAACATCCTTAATGTATCTTTTTGTTTAGAAATTTTTAAGCCAGTTGTGCAGGCTGATTCTTCTGGGAGATTTTAATGCCACATATACAGTAAGTATGCGGCAGTGATCTGCAAATGGAAGACAAATTTATTTCTATTTTTGGTTTTCTCTTACTTACCTTATCGGCGAAATGTTCAGTTTCGGAACTTTTTCGTTGCGAATTCTCACTGTCTTCTCTAACTTAGAATTAAAAAAGAATTGAAGACAGGCCGTCACTTGTTGTACGCCTGTTTTTATTTCGATGGCTGTGAAATTTCATTTCCTTTTTTAATAATGTTTTTTGTTCCACAAGGTCACTTTTTTAACTCTTTCAAATATATATATATATATATATATATATATATATTATATTTTATTTCACATATCGATTGTATGTCGATACACAAGTCATGCTACCCCTGTCACATTGGATGAGTTGCTTTTATTACATAACGTACGCAGTAATCTGCATAATCCTAACATCAATCACGCAAGTTCCTATATAGCCTTTCTTCTCACGATAGAATAATAAAACTACAGTATTTGTTTTATATATTGTTAATCTTCAATTCTTTCATCTTTTCCCCCCATTTTGATCTCATACAGATATTGTCGTCTACATGAAAATTGTCTTTCTCTTAATCTCTGATAGAGTGAAATGTCAATTCTAAGATTTTTACCTGTCCCTTATCACTTTTTCACCTCTGGCAATGTTGTTTATGTAAAAAATGTCGGTCTGCACTGTAGCTCGGAATCCACATTCAACTGTAGGTCCCCAATAACACGCTGGTTAGCTCATTTCAAAGACCGGAAGAAGGCAACGGTATACAATCTCCAACAGAACCATGCCTACTAAAGCACTACGGTGATCAAATCAATCTCTACATTGATGACTAGTTTACCATTAGGACAAGAATTAATCATCTATTATAGCTAAGTAAATTAACATTATTGAAGACATGATTCAATGAACATCTGCTCACATCTTCCAATGTGTCCATAATTTGTCTGCAATACAATCTGCTTATGTAATTCTTGTTCATCTGCTGAACAATTAGTAATTGGCACTGAGGACTTCGTTTACTGAATATATTCTTTGCTTACGTTCACTGTGCCTTAAATATTAAGTATATAACCAGCAGCAATGGCCGTAACAGGTAGGGGTGGGCAAACGATATGGGCTCGAGATATCCTGATACGCCGCAGCTTTGGATACAGTGTCGAAGAGTTCGAAGAAGCGCCTGCCATTTCAGTCTTGTGGCGCTGGTGCAAATCAGGAAGGAATACTCAAGAAACTGCGACATAACCGCAACAGTAAGCTGTGTAAAATTTCGTTTAACCACTGAACAATATCTTACTGTGATTGAACAAATTTATAGTAAGATTACTCACACAGTACCGTTATGTATGCATATCGTAATAAATATTTATGCTGATTTTTAAACGATATCAGAGAAGTCGTGTTTTCTAAACAAATTTATTTAAGCGAATCAAGTACAATATTTTGTTTACGAAATATCTTAATGATTTACCAATTAGGTGGAGAAGAACAGTTTAATTACTGTTGACACATTAGAATGAGTTAGAAAGTATAATCGGTTTGAAAATAAAATGACAGTATTTAGATGAAACAAGGATGACAGTTGTTAAGAATCAAAATTTCAATCAAGCGAAATAATTAGTAGTTAAGTCGCTGTAAACGCGAGTATACATTACAGCGGCAAGGACTGCCAAGGACGTAGTTCCATCAGACGTCACTAGATCTCAGTACGAGCGAAAGCTCAAGAAGTGGACAGAATCTTCATTACAATCTCTTATTTAATTCTTAGTTCTCGTTTTTTACACATTACATGTACCCTAGAAAATATTACAGTTCATGTTTCATAGTCTTTTATTATTAAAGTTATTGTTATTAAAATAAAAGTGCGTTAAAAAGTTAAGACAGATCATTATCATCATTATGATAGTACTAACATCCCTTGGATACTAACAAACAAATTATATCGGAGGCCAATCGAAAGATCGCACAGATCCCGAGATTTCTCTAAATGTGACGTAAACAGTTTGAACAGTTCTAGTCGTGTTGAAAACCAGGCTCAGTAATAGGGGACTGCTAATGTAACATTTGTGGCAGCGGGCACGAACGCGAAACTTTCTAAAAGAGACCGAGAGAGATCAGCTGTATTGGCTAAGGCGTCCGACTCACGTTAGTCAGTAGAACGTGACAATCTACTCACCATATTTCAGGTTTTACACTACATAAAGGCAGAGATCTTCGAAATAAGGAAATAGTGGGAAAAGAAATGCCCGCAAAGTTTGTAAGAGAAACTGCCTAAACCCATGCGAATAAAATTACTTATCAAACTTCTAATAAAATGTTTATTAAGTAATTCGTAAAAGCATAAGTATTATTTTGTAATTCAAAGATTGCTTTTATACGATGATACTGTTATTACCAACTTGAAAATGACAAAAACAAAATTAAAATTTCACGTATCGTCGACGACGTCAGTAAATGAAAGAATATAAGTTCGGACTAGAAAAGAAACAGGCGAGATAGTTTCAAATTATTTAAAGTACGAGACAGCTAAAATAATAATAACAATAAGTTCATACTTGCCTTGCAACAATCACGTTAATCGACGTGCAGAATGTCTGACTCACCTGATTCGGAAATGTGGCACTGAGAATTATTTTACTCATGTATGGAAGTTCAGTGTATTAACAACTGTGCTTAATCACCCGTTATAAATTTTATAGTATATAAATGCTATACGCCAGTTTACTGCGAATCTTTATAGAAAAGACATATTTATGTGCCTGAAATTGCCTGTTTGTTGTATTAATTGATTTAAGACTTGCTATGTTTCTCAGTTGCATTTAATTTAGAAATGCAAACTTTCTGATTTCACTTTATTTAATCACTGATCGAGTATTTGGCTGATTTCTGGAAGTGGTCTTGAACAGTTAATTATGTCGTCTTATACTAATCTTTCTTTTCCCTTAACAGTAGTATTTTATTAAAATAAATAAAGAGAAAATGAAATTTAAATAATTTAAAAGCCTGTCAACGCTCCCCTTGAGTCATGTGATGCCTGTGACGTCAACAGACATGATGCTACGCCTGCTACCTTAACATTCACTAACAGTGATACATTGTTTGGACAGTCACATTTCTGAAACTGGTCTACAAATAATGCGTAGTACCGCAATGTACATATACATCTTAAAAACGCCATAAAATTTGTTGATACTTGTTCCAAGCAATGAGAAATGTCTAAAATGTGGTTGAAAATGGCTGTCAAAGATCGATCTCTTCGTTTATTTTTGCGAAGATGATTTTCATATTGGTTAACACTCGTTATGATAATATTACTCTATTACTTCACTATTAGCTATGACGCTCTACAGCTCAAAGGTGTAAACTGTTACTATGTACAGGTTAGTGAGTTGATGTTTACATTTGCGAAACAGCGGTTCACGATGCGACACGCCAATGATTTGTATTTAAAGTCGTTTTCTAATGTTGCTAGTGTACGTGCTAAATTCATATTGGTTGTCATTTTTCATATCAACAACAGCGATACATTGTTTCAGTATACGATGGTTAAATCAATGATTTGTGTTTCAAAAACTGCTTTTTAGTGCATCTGGTAAATACAGCTGTTTTTAATACAATTTGAAATGATTACTAATTTCATCAACAATTCGATTCTGTTTCAAAGTGCCAGTCTCCTTCTTCTTCGAGAGGGAGAGAAGCATTATAGAGTTGGATCTGAACATGAAACGAAAAATTTGTAAAAGTATCACGTTCACCATTACGTTACCAAACACCTACGTTAAATACTCTAGCAGATAACCTTACTTCACCGATATAGATAATGCGAAACTTTAATCGTTATTTTTCTTCGAAAATATTTGATGTTGGAACCTACGACAGAATGTTTGTCCTCTTATTTTCACGGTTCTTTAGTTAGCGTCCCAGTTTATCTGTAATCAATCAACACGAGAAAAATAAATACTGTACTGATATGTGGAAAATAACCAGTGCGCAGTATACGTAAGAATTAGTCTGAATCAGAACTGTAATTACGTATTTGCGCACTTATCATGTTATTTTTACAGTGGCCACCAATAACGGTTAATTTACAAGTGAAATATATTTGGTAGAAAACGAAGACTGAATCTAAGATTCAATTCTTAATTACACACGTTTATTGTGTGTGATAAACAAGAGGCAACCTATTGATAGATACAAATGGCTTAAATGTACGTACATTATACTGCAAACGCAGTTTTCGCCTGTTTTTCTTTTCTTTCTTCGTTTAGGCCATTTAAGGACCACGCACCATTTTCAGTGTTTCCTCCTTTGTTCTTCTTTTTTTTCCCTCCAGTATTCTTTCATCTTTATTTATTCCGGTACGTAAATGTCTGCGTCGTTTTCGATAAACTAAGATACTCGTACAGGCATAAATTTTCAGGTTTTTCGCTACCATACTTCACAAAATTCTTTTCCATTCCTACTTATGAGTTGTAGATGCGTTTTCCTTAACAATAAAATTATTCGCAGGAAAAATCTAGTATCTGTCGGTAACACTGCTATATCATATATGTATAGAGCTTCGTCTTACTCGTGTCATATGACGTCACTAGAGCTTCAGCCAGTGACAGTTTTTGATCATGTGACCTACTCTTGAAACCTAATGATTTTTAGGCTTTAATTTCAGAAGAAAAACAGATGTTGGTGTAAGAATAATGACCAAAAATAATATTTGAACGTTATAATAATTGAGAATAACAACAGTTCTAACCATGTGTTTAATGTACGAAAATTTTGTTTTCCAAGTAGAAGATTTACGTGACTTTAAACCTAAATTATTGAAAGTATCATCACATTCTCGTACTGCTCTGGATTTTTTTCCCCATAGGCAATTTGTCTTAAGAACTGTGCAATTTGGAATTGAAACGAATGGAAATGTGAACAGAAACCGAAGAAAGTTACTCTAGTGCTTCTAAAGTTTGATTCCATGCATTACAAATTTGACATATATTTAGTGCCAAACTGCCTGCATTCCCATGTTCTTGTTATAACTAAAGGCAACTGTGTGAGTAAAGAATTTTCGTTAATTAAACTGAATTCGAGTACCAAACGTAACTTTGATCTTTACTTATTGTTATTATTATTTTTTCTTCGTTCCCCCTCGCGCCATATGCATGGCTTAACTTCGATCAGTTTATTGTTTCTAACCGCTTTGCCTGTAAAATAACAGCTGTTTTCCTCTCGAACGCCGTGATCGAATCTTTGTCTACTTCTTTTCATTTGGAAAAGTGATCTTTGTATGTCTCTTATATGTGACAATACAAGTAACGACAGAACATTTACAGTAATCCCTCCTGGACTCTGATCCTCACCTTTGAATTCAGCCACGTATACACTAGCGCTGCTCCGTGCGTAACCATTTGCTCCATCAAGAATGTTCCAAGACTGCCCGCTAGAGTGCACTACTTGCAGACAGCACGCTCCCTATAGTACAAATTTTTGTTCCTATAATACAAATTTTTATTTCTGAATAAGATGTCAGGGAAAACTAACTAGTAATCGTGCAAATTTTACGTACCACGTTTAGCCCAATTTCCATCACTCCTAACTGCTGACTCAAGGACTCAAAAATAAGGAGAATGCTTTACTCTGTAATAGTTGCTCTTTTTGGTTAAATGCTTCTGCTGTTATTTTTTACCTGATTTCCTCTTTTATGTTACCCGTGTTCTTTACAGACGGTTGATCACATAAAGGTAGTAGTTACTTTCTGATGTTTATTACCTACAATTGAAGTGCAAAATAATACGCATGAAATATTTCTATGTGGTTAAATTATCACATGCACGCATATAAGCAGAAGACGATTCTTAGCTTCTCAGTGTGAAGTACGTTTGTGCTGATGTACGCATACATACACTTACTAAAATAACTAGACCACTCACAATTGTTGATATAGCAACCGCACATACTCAAAGCCGCCATTTGCAGGTGTATTTGCACTTAGTAAATTATGTCAAATAACCGGTTAATTCTTGCATATGCAATGACTTAATTCGAACAGTCCAGTTATTCAAACAGATTGTATTCCTGTTTTAGGAGAAATATGTCTGGTTCAAGTTAGTGTTATTGTTATTATTTTAGTTCCAGCTAGATGAGGAAAAAATAGGATACAATTACGATATGGAAGAAAAGGCAGATCAGTTATCCCAAACAAATATAAAGATTGAAAAATAAGTGCGTAAGCCATACAAACTATACAAGGAAATATTAAAAAGGAACCGAAAGTAAAAAATTAATTTAGATGATCCATTACGGATGTTTCAGAACCCGTGAGTTATCAATATGATTTATAAACATCATTTCAACGCAAAGTGACTGGTGCAGTTTTCTTAAATCATATTAAAAAATTAATTGATTGCTAAAATAGTCTCACTACCTGCTAATTTCAAAATTTGATGTAACTATCGTGAGTGGAGGTATAATTAACTACATTAACACAGACTTGATAAATGAGTACAAATTTGAAGTAAAAATCATTTCATATGGATCTTCAGCTTTCATTCACTGCCGCTCATACCGAGAGCTGTATTCAGACTGCCCACGCAATCATGTTCACCTCGCAGCGACCTTAAAAAATGTATTTCCTCCTCGCGAGAATGGCCATGGACTGCGCGACCGGTGGAGGTTCGAGTCCTCCTTCGAACATGGCTATTTCCTTAGCGTTAGTATAAGTAGTTTGTAAGTCTAGGAACTGATTATCTCAGTAGTTTGGTCCTTTAGGTTTACAAAGATTTGAACTTTTGAAAGCATTTCCATATTAAGTTACTACCATTAGTCGCTACGTAAAGTGTCAAATTAGTTTATGCTGCAGTCGGAAGGACGGTGGTTCAAATCCACCTCCGGCCATCCAGATTTAGGTTTTCCGTGATTTCCCAAAATCACTCTAGGCAAATACCGGGTTGGTTCCGTTGAAAGGGCGCGGCCGAATTCCATCCAAAACCTTACCCAAACACTCCGAGCGTAAACACCGTCTCTAATGAACAAGCTGTCGACGGGTCGTTAAACTCCAAGCTTCGTTCCTTCCTAGTTTATGCGGGCAGTATTTTTCCCTGCAAATGGAGGCGTTCAATTCGGAAATGGTTGCCTCACCTATGTGCTATACCGTGTTAAATGCTTGGGCTTACGTTAGTCGTGTTGTTCTGTCATGCGAAAGGGAACCATATACATTTTATCTTGTTCTATTAATAACATAAAACACAGTAGGATTTTGATGTTTACACGCATTAAAACAGTGATAATCATAATTTCTGGTCTAAACCAGTGGCGTAGCTATCATAGGGCTAGGCGGGGCAGTGCCCCGGGGCCCCCGAGCTCAAGGGGCCCCCCTTGACCTACGTGAGCGACGTTCGAAATAAGTTATCGTAGATCTTTGAACTCTTTCATGTCCGCTAATTACTTTGGATAATCGAAGTTCAACTGTAGATAATAATTTAGTTGCATGAAGGTTTTCCGACTATGAACTTTTTGAACCCTGACAAACAAACCTCAAACGCACGAAATGAAATCCAAAAATTATTCCCACCTCAGAATATAAACATAATAATGTTCTATGCTTGTCTGCTAAGACGTGGACCCTGCCATCGTCAGCGAATTGTCGGTTGAAGTCGGAGTTGCCGTGCCTGCCAAACTTTGCGAAATAACAGTGAATGGTGCTGAATTACTAGCACAGTGTTTGACAGTAGACAGTGTGACCACATTTGAATATGAAGTCTCTACAATGTATTATTACAGAACGGTATTATTATTGTAACTCAACTGTTGGTGTAGTGAATTCCCCAAGGGTGTGCTCCATAATCATAGATCCCAATGAAGTGCTGTAACCAATTGCACTCTGAAATTCGTGCAAGAAGAAGAAAATATGGTTACTTTGTCACTATAGTAAATTGTGCATTCAAGACACTACCCTGTACCCCACTGCCACTATAATAAGGGAAGATGGCAACTTAGTTATTTTACTTATTACTTTTTCCTGGCCATACATTAATATATACTTCATGGAGGCTGGTAGGGGCACGGGTCAAACCAAATTATTCCGTCAAACAAAATCCGGCAACTTTCTTTTCTGAAACCATCCTACACGAATATTTCCCCTATTTTCCTTCTTTGATTGGGCTATCAACGAAATTAGGCTGATCGGTACGGAGCAGTGAGCTAACAGCGAGGAGTTTAGCGACAGTGAGATGTCGGCACTGACAACATTCTACCTGCTGTCACCGCGGGCTTGACTGTTCCCGGTTTGCTTCGCGGCAGGGGGCCATGTTTTCATGGTTAAGTAATACTTATTCGTTGTTTATTTTTTACTAGCTTATGCCTGCGACTTCATTCACCTAGTATGGAGCAAATTCGGAAACTATTCCAAGAGCTCGTTTGTCTTTATGTCCTATCCAGGTCCAAATCTATCCCTCTGCAAAATTTCATTGAAATACGCCCAGTAACTTTTGTGTGAAAGCATAACAAACAAACCAACTTTCACAGTTATAATTATATTTGAGAGTACAATTAAATATTATCTGCTGCGTGACACATAGTAATTTACTTAACAGTATTTAGGTTTGCCTTATTATGTCTTCCAGTAGGTGGTAAGGAACTGATGATGTAGTTTTGCATAGTTTTAGTTTCAAGAGGGCCCCAATGTCATTTTTGTCCCGGGGCCCTTGGTGACATAGCTACGCCACTGGTCTAAACACTTGTGCATCAATGGTGGATACTGTTCTACCAATTTTAGAGTTCAGAAATATCTATGCTATGTACCGACGTTTATATAATGTGTAAAGTTATTAACTGTTCTACGGCGAAGAAAAAAGAAAGAAATGTTAACCATTACGACTACTTCTTATAAATCTGGCTGTCAGATTCTGGTCGAAGTATTTTACGTGTAACAGTAAGAAGCAAGAATGATCTGCACACAAAATCATTTTAGTGAATTTCGACACTGTTCTTGATTCACATTTTTTTCTTGTGCACTTTTGAGTTCCCAGTACTGTTAAGTTGTTTCTGTTGGAATAAAATCGGTATTTGAATTTCCAAAATCCATTCACACATTTAATACCAAGTTTCTCATTAAAGACCTGTATCTTTATAGATATTACTTGCTACTGTTCCAATATATCTGCCTCAGCAGCTAGTAAATTTGAATCTGGATGTCATTTCACAGTTGGAAGTTCGGAACCATAAGTAATAGAAGTTGTAATTTTTATCTCAAATTTCTCTGATCTGGAAACAATTTTATGAGCATATTGTAGATAATTCCATTTAACAAAAAGCAGCCCTTTTTCTCAGATAATTCTTGACATAATTTCTTCATGTGTTCTTCAGGCGATGCCATAGTCCATCCCCTCTTTTAATTCAAACCTCCCCCCCCCCAGTCAGTGATCGGTTTTAACATGCTGTGTACTTTGACAGTCCATTTGAGTAATTTTACATGACTAGAGTCCTGCTGCTGTGACATTTCTTTTACATGTGAATACAGCCTCTTGTGTAACTTTTGTTAATATTACGATTAGTTAATGTTTCTCTTTATTAGCATATATCTGTAAGTCATTTTAAACAATTTCAAGTTTTTCTGATGAAGACACCTCTAGTTAGTGACTAACTCAAATCAGATTTACTGTCTGTTAACCAGATGGCTATAATCAACCCCCTTAAAATTTCTGTACCGTTGAGGCTTGCACAGCAATGTTTAAAACTGTTGAATATAATGGTTTATTTTCAAATTCTGAATACTCTGCCATAGTCTTCCCATTTCTTTATAATTATATTCAACTGTTACATTTAGGTCATTTTTTAAAGTAGATTGCTAGGGACATCGTACTCTCCTCACTTCCCATTACGAATAGCTTCTTTCCAAAGTTGCAATCTGTGCGCCGACAAACGAAGATGGGGACAGAACTACATGGTTTCGTTGAAAAAGATATGAAGCGAAATTTTAGGAGTGAGATGAGAAAACTCAAACATCTGGCCTGCGTTGTTCTTCTTTCCCATTATACTGTGACAGATCGTTATATTATGGTGTCGCCTTTACAAATGACATCATAAATGTTTCGGAGTAAGTAGCTAAAATCATCTATCTATATTAATAACAACCAGCTGTCACAATTATGAAATATCATCAACTGTGCACGGTCCGACCGATTTGGCAGAATTGTTTTATGTTCTTAATTAAAGAGAAAATGAAGACGTCTGGAAAATTAGAAAAAAACAATCGGAAAACAAAGTGCTTTACTTTATGGGATTTCGGTATGAGCTTATTGCCATAATTTATTATTCAAACAATGGTTACGCATAATTATTTTTGTTTTGTTCATTATGGTTCTGGGAAAGTTTCATTGTTGAATGCACTCTCACAAGGAGACTACATGGGTATCGGATTTTAGAATTTTTTTTTATGTTTAGGGTACGTGAAGTTTGAAAACTCATATAACAATCAGCCAGAGCCATTCGACGCAACTCTCAAAAACTGTCGAGTAAATCGACTTTCAAGTTTTGCATGTAAGAGTAAGTACCAGTCATTAAATTAATTGGAGCATCGGTCGTTGTAGCTCAGACGGTAGCGTTCTGGCCCTACGACCCTACGGTCAGTATTTGGATTCCAATCGTGACAGGGGTTTTATTTATTTATTTGTGTTCGAATACTTATACAATTTTAATATCCAATGGTAATTTTTTCGAAAAGTGCACGCAATTTTTGTTTGTTCGTAATTTTGTATATTTTACAGAAGGTTGATAATAATGATGGTTTCAACATATTTTACAGTATTGGCTTCATTCTTAGTTGACGATGGTAGTCTTTGATTGTTCAGTTTCTGAAGAGCTACGACACTGTTTTTGGAACGTAATCTCCATACCTCCTAATGGCTTTAACATCAGCTAACCTATTCAAACATCGTTTTACGTGACGACAATTTCAGTTCGTCTACATACACATAAAAAAAACTGCCACATACGTGGAATTATAGATCCCAAAATGTTTTATAGAACTGAATTCGGAAACGAAAAAATATCTTTCAAACTGGGATTCGAAACACCGACTCTATGGTTGTGAAGCTTGAACACTACCACCTGAGTTTCACCGACCAATGCTGCAAGTATGTGTACTTTGCAAAACTTCAAAGTCAATTTTCTCGAGAATTTTTTAGAGTTGTGTGGAATGGCTTTGGCTGATTGTTATTTAAGTTATGACCTTCACGTATCATAAATATAAAGAAATTCTAAAACCCGATACCCATGTGGTCACCTTGTTAGACATAACTGAGGATAGGGATGACATATCTGACAGATGACCTTGATATTCTGCTTATAGATCTTTTTTTTTTCGTGAGTAAGGTTAATAGACCCCACAAAACACGGTATTGTAAGGTACTTTGCATTAGATTTCAATGGCGTTTGACTTGAAAGTTTGCAGATATTTGTAATTTGTCATACATAGGAGGAAGGTGGACGGAAGATATAGACAAACAGGGGAAGGGGAAACTGACAGAGAGGGAGACGAGGTTGATAAGCAATAAACTGGGGGGGGGGGGGGGGAGTATTCGTAGAGACGGGGGAATGAGGAGATGAAGCGACAGAGGCGACAGGGTGATGGACGGGAGAAGGGTATGAAAAGCGAGAGAGAAAGAGAGGAGATGAACACAAAGGAGGCAGGGGGGACAGGTAGAGGAGGGTGGAATGGGGGGTAGGAGTTGTGAACATACAGAGAGAAGCAAGGGATGGAGTAATGGAAGGTTGGAATAAATACATAATGCAGAAATGTAACTAAAATTACACATACCATCGTTTATAAGAGTAGGTAAGGAGAGAAGAGGAGGGGAGGGGGGAAAAGTATTTTGCCTAACAGTAAAATTCCGGATGGACCCATTACAAACAATCACAGATGATTGTCAAAACAATGAAATCCGTTTTGTTTCATTTCAATAAATTTATAAGACTGCTGAAATTGTTCTGTTTCAGTTCACACACATACAACGGAAGATACGGTTCGACGAATCGCTTCTTGACGAAGTGACTGACAACGCAGAGCCTAGGCCACACGAGAGAAAGGTAAGTATTATGAGAGAAACACAGGTTAAATATCTTTTTGCTAAGCGTACTCCTTATTTGCTTCATTGGTATACTGCTCTGGTACGAAGCTATTATTTCGTTAAATATCTTTCATTTTACATTGCAATAGAGACACAATTTCAAGCAATCCGAGTTCACTGCACTTCTAAAGCTTGGAAATGAAGTTCAAATGTTTAAATGTTTGTAAATCTGTCGGGCAAAACTGCGTGGTCATCAGTCCGTAGCTTACAAACTGCTTAAACTAAGGTAAACTAACCTATTGACAACACACACACCCATGCCCCAATACTCCAGGGAGGACTCGAACCTCCGACGGCGAGCAACCGCGCGCTCCGCAGCGAGGCGCCTTAGACCGCTCAGCTAAAATGGTTTGTGCGTCATGAGTGCCAGCTTTTAAGTGGAAATACATCGTACCAACGACTCAAAATTATAGAAAGTTTCACGCCGGCCACGGTGGCCGAGGGGACTGAGGCGCTCCAGTCACGGTCTGCACGGCCACTATGGTCGGGGGTACGAATCCCCCCTGGGGCATGGATATTTTTGCCGTCCTTAATATTAGCTAGTTCATAAGTAGTTTGTACGTTTAGGGACTGATGACCCCGTAGTTAAGTCCCATAAGCTGTACAAATATTTGAACATTTGAAAGTTTAACACTGCACTGATGTGTACACTGATACTGCGTCAGACAAAACTGTGTGCTTGACCGAGAATCGAACGCAAGAAACCTTTGCCTGTCAAACGCCTCAGCTTTAAACTCCCAAGGAGTCTCACTCAAAATTGTTGATTTTTACTAGGAAGTATTATAAAAAATCATAAAATGTTAAAGGAAGCACGCAAATAAGGTAGTGCTGGCCGCGGTGGCCGAGGGGACTGAAGCGTTCCAGTCACGGTCTGTATGGACACTACGGTCGGGGGTTCGAATCCCCACTCGGGCATGGATATTTGCGCCGTTCTTAGTATTAGTTAGTTCATAAGATGTTTGTACGTTTAGGGACTGATGACCACGTAGTTAAGTCCTATAAGCTATACAAACATTTGAACATTTGAAATAAGGTACTAATAATAATCATTAGAAATTTATCTCTTGAGTTCGGTAAATAATCACGAAATACACTTTCGTGCAGTAGTAGTAACCGCAATAAACCTTGTCGTGTTAACATGCTGTTGACGGATGTGAAAAGTCGGTAATTTCCGAGTTTCAGTGCCTGTAGAATGTATGAAACGTGCACATGCCACTCTTTATCGACCACGCGGTTTACTAGAGGAGCGACAAACGACGAATTCTTACAGTTAATTATAATGTAAGCGGCGACTTTACTTACGTCGTTCGTTTGCCACGTCTTTATGCACTGTGTGTGGAACTCTCGTCTGTCGAAACGTTGACAACTCAGATGATAAAACACGAACTTTTAAACTGAATGAAATTATAAATGAAAGCGTAACACTTCTCGCTTCAATTACAGCAATATAATAAAGTTCTTCTTTCAATAACTTACAAGAATCCCTACAAGCAATGTGTACAGAAGGTGCAACTGTCACAACGAAATATTTCTGTTTTTGTTTACATTGCTGACAACTAAAATGGCAAAATATGAACGATATGAATTTTGTTTATGGTGTTGACCACATCAACCATAATTGGATGTTGTCCTATGTTGTGAAGTGTTGTAATTTCATTTCCCTTAGTCATCAACAACAAATCTTACTGCCTTCACGTCTGCTTAATTGTGCATTATGACCGTTCAAATTATCGTACCAGTTGGCAACCCGACTGTGCATACGAGAGTGCATTTATTTTTTACAACAGCTTCGTTTGAAGAGCTGCTTTCTAGCTACCGCGCATGCGCAGTACGAAAAGTCGCGTTTGAAGAGCGCCAAATCTGGCTACTTGAAGTGGGGTGCAAGCTGTTCGAAGAGCTGCTAGCAAGCAGAGCCAAGTAGCCAGATGCTGCCAGAGGACATTTTTCTGGCAGCCGGATTCGCGCATGCGCGCTGCATTCTGATTTGTAGAGGGGGTACACGCCGCGCGTTTGTTCAAACTTGAAATGTTTTGATCACAAGTGTGCGCCTATTATACATCTACATATACATGGGATACTCTGCAAATCACATTTAAGTGCCTGGCAGAGGGTTCATCGAACCACAATTATACTATTTATCTTCCATTCCATTCTCGAATAGCGCGCGGGAAGAAATAACACCTGAATCTCTCTGTTCGAGCTCTGCTTTATCGTATTTTATTCTGATGATCATTTCTACCTATGTAAGTGCGAGTCAATAATATATTTTCGCATTCGGAGGAGAATGTTGGTGATTCGAGTTTCGCAAGTAGCCCACGCCGCAGCGATAAGCGCCGTTGTTGTAATGATTCCCATCTCAGATCCTGTATCATTTCCGTAACGCTGTCTCCCCTGTATCGTGACAATAGGAAACGAGCTGCCCTTCTTTGGACTCTTTCGATGTCCTCCGTCAAACCCACCTGATAAGGATCCCACACTGGGCTGCAATACTCCAAAAATGGACGGACAAGCGAAGTGTATGCAGTTTCTTTAGTAGTTCTGTTGCATCTTTTAAGGGTTCTGCCAATAAAACGCAGTCTCTGGTTCGCCTTTCCCACGATATTATCTACGTGTTCTTTCCAGTTTAGGTCTGAAGTAATAGTAATTCCTAGGTATTTTGTGAAGTTTACGGCCTTCACATTTGATTGATTTATGTTGTAAACAAAGTTTAACGGATTTCTTTTCGTACTCATGTGGACGACTTCACACTTTGCCAATTTTTACACCATACTGATATCTTATTCAGATCGTTCTGCAGTTGGTTTTGAGCTTCAGATGATTTTACTAGACGGTAAATGATGGCATCATCTGCAAACAACCTAAGAGAGCTACTTAGATTTTCCCCTAAATCGTTTATGTAAATAAGAAATAGCAGAGGACCAATAACACTACCCTGTGGAACGCCCGATATCACCTCTGTTTTAGTCGATGCCTTACCATCGATTACTACGAACTGTGTCCTCTCTGACAAGAAATCCCCCATCCAATCGCAAATTTGTGGCGATATACCATAGCCACGCAATTTGTTTAAAAGCCGTTTGTGAGGTAGGGTGTCAAAAGCTTTCTGGAAATCAAGAAATACGGAATCGATTTGCGAACCTTTGTCGATAGCACCCATCACTTCGTGTGAATAAAGAGCTAGTTGTGTTTCGCATGAACGATATTTTCTAAATCCGTGTTGACCTTCTGTTCGAGATAATTCATAATATTTGAATACAGGATATGTTCCAAAACCCTGCTGCAAATTGACGTCAATGAAATAGGCCTGTAGTTTAGTGGGTTACTCCTACTGCCTTTCTTGAATATAGGTGTGACCTGGGCAACTTTCCAATCTTTTGGTACAGATCCTTCTATGAGAGAGCGGTTGTATATGACTGTTAAGTAAGGCGCTATCGATTCAGCATAATCAGATAGAATTAAGTGTATTGTGTGAGTTTCTTCTGTAATTGTAAGGTAACTATATTGCTACGTCTTCATGCATTTTAAAGGTAAAGCAGTCAACAATCCGAAGATTGGTTTGAACACCACAGTGCTTTACTAGGCATGGTCCTGTTTGGAGGTGGTATGCCGTTGCCTTCCTCCGACCTTCGAACTGACTTACCCAGCCAGTTATGGGGGGACCTACAGTTTAACGTGAGTTCCGAAACACGGTGCTACTCGGTATTTTTCACATGAGCAATACTGCCAGAGGTGAAAGAAGTGGAAAGTGACAGATAAAAATCTTAGGACCTGGCGGGGATCGAACCCGCGACCTTTGGACTTGTAATCTGGCACTCTACCACTGTGCAACCGAGGCGCACTTCATGCATTTTATTACTATAAAATCAACTGTATAAGATTAACAGAATTCAAAATCTTCCAAATTCCGTTCATTCCAGATGTCGAGCGATTCAGACTTCATCTCCAGCGACGACGACGACGACTACTTCGACCTAATGTTGTTGCCTAGTAAAAGACGGAAGTCGGAAAACTTTTTTGAATACGTGGTGCAACGATATTCTGAGAGCGAATTCGTCGAACATTTCCGGGTGCGGCGTCACCTGGCCGAAGAGTTGGCAGAAAAATTTAGGCACTCCACTTATTATAACTACCAGGCATGCGGCAATGGAAAGATACTCCCTCTGCAGCATCTTTTAATATTTTTGTGGTTCGCTGGCCACGAAGCAGCAGGCTTCCGTGATATGGCAGATAGATTTGATGTGTCGATCTGCTCTTTGTGCCTGGTAATTAGAAGAGTTACTAAATTTATTAGCAGCCTCAGTGTTGACGTTGTGAAATGGCCTTCAGCGGAGGAGAGGGACGAGATAGAATCCCATTTCAGCAACAATGATATGCCAGGTGCAATAGGTGCAATAGATGGGACCCATGTGAGAATAGATAGGCCCAAGAAGGATCCAGATTCGTACCTTAATCGAAAGAATTTTTTTTTTTTTTCTATTCAGCTACAGGTGGTTTCTGATCACAGGAGACGAATTCGGGACTTATTCGTTGGTTATCCTGGATCGGTCCATGATAGAAGAGTATTTAGGACGAGTACTCTATTTAAGAACATGGAGGAAAAGTGTCGAGGCTTTTATATTTTGGGCGACAGTGGGTATCCCTGTTTGAGGCACTTGTTGACACCCTACCGGAATACTGGACACTTATCAGCGCGAGAAACGACGTTTAACGTCCTACTGTCTACAAATAAGTGTGTGGTAGAACACTGCTTTGGACTATTGAAACAAAGATTTAGGCAGTTGAATCACTTGAAATTAAGGGACATAACAGACATCGTTCATTTTATAAGAGCATGTTGTGTTCTACACAATCTGGCAGTAGAAGACAACGTTGTGTTCGAAGAAGATGGAAGTACACTTATAATTTTATTAACATTTATTAATCGTGTATAATGTTACACAATATTTCTAGTGCTGTAAATTCTTGATATAAGCATAACTTACATTTTAATGTAGTGTGTAATTAAGTACATAACTTTTCCACATAAGGTGAACAACATCTGCCTACTCCAGAGGAAGAGGAGGATGAAGCAGCACAAGGTGTAGATAACAGAGAAGAGAGAACAGGGGTCGAAATGCGCAATACGGTTGCAGCAAAGATGCAGGTATAAAAGCAGCATCACATGTCAAACTATGGTCTACAGATATCATTAAATTGCTAATAAACAACATAATTCTCTGTGTACTTGTTTCTTTTGATTCCTTTATTCAGTTTTATATAGTTAATAAAATTTCCATTTCATTATTCTTGTCTTCATTGGGTAGTGCCTAGCCATTTATCTCAGGTAAAGTACGGGCATTCAGCAAAGCCCACCATTATGAATATTCACTAACTATATGGGGGACGAAATGCAATTTGGTCTTTCAGCATAATTTGTTTGGTGACACATTAATGAAAATTGATAAATCAAGTTCACTCTTTACATCTTCAAACAGCTGAAACTTTTGTTTTTACACTCAGACTTTTACCTCCTTTAACAAATATTCTTAATCTGAAATCCCTATAGAAATAATGAAACATTTGTAGCATAGGTTCTTTGATTGTGAGAAGGGAACTTACGCTGCAGAAAAGTTATCGCAAATACTCTGAACTATTTCAATTTTTCGGAGTAGAAGGTACTTTCACATAGCATGACCAGAGTATATGTAAGTTTATTTTAGTGTCTTCTGCAACACCTCTATTTCATTTTCAAAATGTGCATATATTTATTGTATAGTGTGCTGTAAGTAAGCTACAAACTGATGATGTTATTGCAAATACTTTTTTTTAAAATCACTTAAAATGTAATTGTCTTTATTATCTTCACACATCCATCTGAATAATACATGTTTCATTGATAGTCACTAGTTTTTCATTTACATTGTTCTTGGATGTAAGAATTTGCAAAGTACTTCTCAGACTGTTCGGATTTAGACTTTACATCTCAATTTTGGTATGGTTCTATACTCACTTCCTACACAGATTTCTAATTATACCTGTACTGAACTATAAACTTTCAGTTGTACACCTTGTGTCACTTTGGCAACTTTTTAGTCTGAAACTTGTTTTCCATGTGAGCCAAATCAAACATGGCAATTGCTGGTTGGAATGTGAATATGAGAATAGGTATAAAGGCTGCGGCCAATGAGGTAATGAGATTACATAAAGAGATGTATGGACATGTGTACTAGTCATTGTATCCAGTCAGTGGCGTAATTAGGACTTGGCTTTGGAGGGGGATAGATCTGCTTGACGAGCAAAATTTTAGTCAGTTTCCAGACAGACTACCATCTACCACTCCCATTGAAGAAACTAATTCACTCCCATCCAATGAAAGATTATGGTCAAACACCACAAGTTTTCAATCTTTACCTTTATCAGATCGCTGTTATACGATTTCTTTCTTTCTTTCTTTTTTCTTTTCTTTTTTTTTCCTCGGGTTCTTGGCGAGGGTTCTATCCCCTTCATCCCCCCCCCCCCAAAGTTACGCCACTGTATCCAGTTATGTTTATTGTGCACTCACACAATTGCAGCATAGTGTTGAAATCACTTTTGTCTTTGGGTGACCACCTTTAGTGCAAATATCACCCTTGAAGAAGAATACATATTACACTAGGCATATTGTGAATGGCAGATCAGTTTATAAACATTAAAGTGAGTATGCACATAAAACTTTAACCTGAGATCACAAAAATTAACATAAATGTCTTTCAATCACAGTGACCTCCATCTCTTTTGTAAATTTAGATTATACATTATGGATACTGAAATCTGCCTTAACATACCACTGTTAAAATGTATTCTTTTACTCACCTACAGGAACAGGACTCTTAGTGCAATAGTGCACTAGCACTCTTTGTTTTATGTAATTAGATACTGACACAATTTACCAAAAGGTGATAAATTTGTACACAAATTTAAATTAATTGATTAACATACTGGCCTAAGTGACTTTTGCACAAACTCTTATTGGATTTTCACTTCATATGTTTTACAGACTCACAGAATGGCCATTTCCTATCTTTCAGAGAGAATATCTCATGTATACACCTCTTTCTAATTAAAGGAGAAATAATAGTAATGGCAGCTATTAAAGACTTACAATAATCAAAATACATCGCTTAACTACTTTAAAATATAATTACCAGCTGAAATTATAGTTTTTAATTTTGCACTGATATTTGAGCACCATCCATTATCTTTTCCCATTTTCCCGTACTTACTTTTATGAAAAAAGTGTGTAACATGCAAATAACTTAAACTCCATCTGATGTCAAGACTTGCAGTATTTTGCACACAATATTGTTTCTCCTTAAGAATGCCAAATTAAAATTATACCCATCCTCTGAACTGTAAGACTACGGTGCCTGAACAATGTGAGCTATTAGCCATCTTTAAAACATATTTTGCTAAATACTTCAAACCACTTCAGCATAGGTGCTACGCCAAATGGATGCCACAGATTGAGAAACAACATTAAGAAATCATGTGAATGCAAATCAAGGGACAGTATCTCTCGCTCACAGTTTCTTCAATTACTATTATTTCAGCAATTTAAACCACACATTCTGAATATAAAAATGAGGTCAATGAGGATAGTGGTTTGTGACAGGAATTTTTAATAATAAAATAAAACTTTACATTTTGTTATGCTTTTATTCAATTATTATACAGCAGATTACTTTTATTCATAAATCATGAGTCTGACTTTCGGAAAAGTTCCCACACAGGAAACACACTTGGTCTTGACACAGGAACCGCTGTGGTGTAGAAACTCCACAAGAGCTGTTACAGAGTTCTAAAAGAACCACAACAAAAGGCTTAAACTAAAGCAGCAATTGTGTGATGGTATGGCTGCTTACTTGAAGTAAAATTTTGGAAAGGCATTTAGCACAGCACAGTGCGAGAACAAATGGATATGTTTGTTAAGAGGTTACAAAAACATTGATAACTATAAAAAGTGTGGAAGAGGGAGAAAGGACTTTAAATTGAGAAAAGGAAAAAAATGTAGCATTCATGCCGAAATCCAGTGGCAGCAATGTAATGAAGTAAAGGTAATCTTTAAGTTACTTGGCAGAGATATCCAGAACAGGACGACTTAACGGAATGGATTGTAGCTCATTCTGTCTACAAGTCACTTGAGGTTTAGGCTGATCTCTGTCAACTGCTTGTTTTGTTCGAGAATAGCATCCACTTTAGCACGTTTTAATTTTAATTTTTCCTGTTCTATTAAATCTCTTTTTCGTTGTCTTTCTTTTTCCATGTCTATCCTCTGCTGTTAATAACTTCTTCTTTCTTCTTGTACTCTGTCCATTTGTGTCTGGCCTGTTACTTTCAGCCTTTTCTGAGGAGGGCTGTCACATGTACTCTGAGGGTTCTAGAAACATAACAACAAAAATTAAGACTTTCACTAATAGTATCCATGATAGAAAAGTAAAAAGTAATGTAGACAAGAATATTTGACCAACCACAATTAAAAAGAATAAATGCAGTTTAGTGGGAATGCATGCATAGCAATATATGAACACACTCTATAGCCATAGATTCCATTGAGTATTATACAACACATTACAATCAAAGCAACAGATTATTATTATTACCGGAAACTACAGAACATGCCGTTACCATGCATACATTCCAAACAAAAGTACCTTGGAGCAAGTAGTTAACCCTTTCCAGCCCAATGGTATCATCCATATGTGTCCCTCTATGCTCAATCATATGTCCAAATATTACAAACACTACAGAACTGCCAAAATTCATTCTGGTTAAGTTCAGTAACATTACTCCAAGGAAACAGAACATTAGGCTACAATGCACTAACAAAATATGTATTATAACGTAATTTCTAAGTTGGAGTACATGGAGCAAGACTTTCAAAATACTTCAAAGTAAAGGAAAGTAATTTGAAAATTTCATAAATAAATTATTGCCAGATGTCTAAAGCAGTAGCAAACAGTTTCAAAACTATGTTAGTTACGGTAAAGGAAACATCCTGCCCAATGATGCCATATGGCGTTATTCCAGATTTCCCACCGAAACTAAGAACAACCTAATGTACAAACAGAGAAGTCGGGTATAGTTCCGGCGTCTTGGCTGACAGTAGCAGCGCTTCGCGACGACACCGCGCGCAGTGCAGTCCATAGGGGCCCGCATAGCCCGGAGACAACAGCGGCCGCGCATAGACAGAGCAAACAGCACGCTCTAGCCGGCGCTAGGCACCAGTGCTACGTCACTGCTACCACCGCTCCTCATTCGCAAGTTTCAACCAATGGAAAACATGAATGCAAACACCAATCAAGGACTTCCCTATCCACCTTTAGGAAGAAATAAAGGAAACACCAATGAAAGAGACCTGAAACTACCATTCATAACTGGCAACATTCAATATTTAAACACCAGCAGTAAACGTAACACCCAGAAAATGGCCGCTTCCAATAGTGGCCGAAACCTCGGTGAAATATGTGATATATTGACGATGCGGTCCAATACCCAACAACAATGACAACGGCCCTGGAAGCCTTCGTTTATACTTAGACTAAGGTAAACTAATCTAAGAACAACATATACACCCTTGCCCGAGGGAGAACTCGAACCCCCGACGGCGAACGGCCGCGCGCACCGCAGCACGGCGCCGCAGTGCGCACGGCTTTCCGTCGCGGTTGGTCAAGTGTGTTCGACTTTGTCGTGAACGTATACATCAATCTCTTGCAACATATTTGGTGCAGATACGTTTTCTTCAACAATTCTCAAATGAGTTATCACGTTTCAACCTCATGTAGTGCAACATAACCAAAATTCCAGAATGTCGCATAATGACTTGATAGTAAACCTGCTAGTTCAAATTGTCTGGAAAAATATGGACATGCACAATGATACAAACTGTATAACCTTTAAACTTTGTGGAAACCAAAAGGCTAATTCAGAATGACCGTCACATCAATTTGACCGGTACGTCTCGTCAGTTTGCTTAGCCCTGTGCCGAGAATGGAAGTGGAGCTAAGCACTACGTTTACATGCAACACATCTTCCAGAAGAAGAAAACCGATTTTCGTAAACCGTTTTTCGCTGTCGTGTTTACATGGCATAGCCTGAATCGGATTTTCCACCTCATTTAATATGGCACTTGAAAAACAGTTGATTCAGTTCCTGGTTTAGTCAGCACAATCGCTATTTTTCTTTATTTAAATACACAGATTTAAGTTCACTATAATATTTATACTTTTATTTCACATTAGAAAATATCTCCCTTTCCATATGTGCCAAAAATTCTTAAAAGAAAACACCATCTGACAAGCCAAGAACACTTCAAAAACGGTAGCGTTTACATGGGCACGAAAATCGATTGTGGAACTGGAAACCCGCTTTAGAGAAGCGGATTTCCAGAATCGACTATGGAGTGTTTACATGGCCAACCAAAAGCTGAACTGGGAAATCGGTTTACGAAATCCGGTTTTGGAAGCCCATGTAAACGGGGTGATAACTAGCATCCGTGATCAAAAAAATCTGGAATATAGTGTCAGATTTCAGAAAATGAAAACGATGAATTTATTTAATCCAAAATGAATCTTTCACTCTGCAGCGGAGTGTGCGCTGATATGAAACTTCCTGGCAGATTAAAATTGTGTGCCGGAACCGGGACACGAACCTGGGACCTTTGCCTTTCGCGGGCACACAATTTTAATATGCCAGGAAGTTTCAATTTATTTAATGTTCATAGTAACGGTCATGTTCTTGATAAATTGTATGTGAGAAAGTGCTTAGAAAAAAAAAAAAAAACATCATTTCAGCTTCGTTCCCTCAGTAAGTTTTCATTGTGAGATATGTAACATTCTGACATCACTTCTGGAAGAGCACTCGATGGAAAAAAAAATAAAAATAAATAAATAAAAATAAAAATTCAATTCGTAATGATGCTACATTTGCAGATCATATCACCACGCAAACAAATCAGTCATAAACTGCAAATTAAGAAACAACAAAAGCGCAAAATGAACTATTATCGCAGTACAGAGCCCGACGAAAATAAATTTCGATGTCACCAGATGACGACTTTGTTAACACTTTGTTACCGAGAAACCCTAACATGAGGGTGCTAAGTGTGAATCAGCGAACAGCGTCGTCCCTATATCACGTGAGAATTCCAGCTTAATGTTGAGAACATGTGCAGAATGATATGCCCACTCCAGAGATAGTTCTACTTTAGGTATGCGCGTGACCCTCCCTCTGTCGTGCTATAGTTTGAAACCAACATCCAACGTTTCTGCCCCGATTCACGTGACTTAGTTTTCTGAATTACGAGCAGCTGTTTCCTCATTTACAGCTGAAATCAAACAATGATTTTAGCAAGAAAAGGACTTAGCGAATTCATATTACAGGTATAGTAGTAAATGAAACGTAATCTTTCCAACAGTACTATTATTAATGCGATTACTGTCACTTTAAATGTGCCCAAGTGAAACGAGAGACAGGTCTTCTTACAAGGAACGGCTTCTAATGAAATTGCGTGTTACGCAATATCGCCCCAATTGTGAGATTCACTTCACGATTTCCTGTCAGAAAGGACACAATTCATAGTAATTGACAGTAAGTCATCGAGTAAAACTGAAGTGATATCTGGCGTTCCCGAGGGCAGCGTTAAGGGTCCCTACTCTTCCTTGTGTTTATAAACGATTTAGGAGACAAATCTGAATAGCTCCCTTAGACTGTTCGCGGATAATGGTGTCGTTTATCAGTTAGTGAAGTCAACGGAGGATCGAAAGCAACTGCAAAGCGATTTAAACAAAATTTCTACATGGTGCGAAAACTTGCAATTAACGCTAAATAAAAGTGTGAAGTAATACACATGACCATTGTTAGAAATCCTCTGAACGTCAATTATACGATTATACGATAAATCAGTCATAACTTAAAGTCGTAAATTCTACGAAATACTTAGGAGTTAGCCGGCCGCGGTGGCCGAGGGGACTAAGGCGCTCCAGTCACGGTCTGCACGGCCACTACGGTCGGGGGTTCGAATCCCCCCTCGGGCATGGATATTTGTGCCGTCCTAGTTCGTAAGTAGTTCATAAGTAGTTTGTAAGTTTAGGGACTGATGACCCCGTAGTTAAGTCCCATGGACTATACAAACATTTGAACATTTGAACTTAGGAGTTACAATTACGAACAACTTAGACTGGAGAGAACACATAGAAAATATTGTAGGGAAGGCGAACCAAAGGTTACGTTTCTTTGATGCAACAATTCCACCAAAGAGACTGCCTACAACACACTTGTGCGTCCTCTCCTGAAGTACTGTTGCCCAGTGTGGGACCCTCACCAGGTGGGGCTGACGGAGGACACAGAGAAGGTTTAGAGAAGGGCAGCTCATTTTGTTTTATCACGTTATTAGGGGGGGGGGGGGTGCGCCAGGGAATGTTGCACGATTTGAGGTAGAAATCACTCAAATAAAGACGTCATTCGTGGCGGCGAGACCTATTTGCGAAATTTCAATAACCGACTTTTACTTGTGAATGTGGAAATATTTTGATAGACATGTCCATCCCAATAAAATAGGAGAAATTAGATAGAAAATGGAACGATTTAGGTGTTCTTTCTTCCTGCGCGCTATAAGAGAATGGAACGGTAGAGAAAGGTTATTACAGTGGTTGAAGAACCCTCCGCCAGGCACTTAAATGTGGCTTGCAGAGTATCTGTGTAGACGTAGATTCTCAGTCAGAGTGCTGCACTATTAATCTTTTACTTTTTGAACTGGTTAACGAGACTATCGGATTAAACACTATTCCAGCTGGTCGTGACTGAGTTTATTATTTTATGTTCAAATGTTCAAATGTTTGTAAGCTTATGGGACTTAACTACGGGGTTATCAGTCCCTAAACTTACAAACTACTTATCAACTACCTTATACTAAGGACGCCACAAATATCCATGCCCGAGGGGGGATTCGAACCCCCGACCGTAGTGGCCGTGCAGACCGTGACTGGAGCGCCTTAGTCCCCTCGGCCACCGCGGCCGGCATAATTTTATGTCTCCGAGTAAGCCATTTCTGGTAGAGATCTGCGTGTAATGTCATAATTGCTAAAATGTTCATTGCACTAAAAACCAGTTGCACTTGAGTGCAACCTTCGCCACTGATTGTTTTACTTATTGGCATCATTGAACTTGGCAAAAGTCATAAAATATAACCAGTTGTGCTTCTTGTAAAACTGATACGTCACCTACTGCTCGTGTTACTCACTTAAGAATCGCAATCTCGTTGATTCTAAAACAGAGCTTTGTATATGTTTCAATTAGGCTCATATAAAAGCTATAATCATCGCATTAATATTAGGAATTGCGGAGAAATGACATTAACTGTACCACTAAATGTGCAGTAAGAAAATGGTAAGTCGTCATACTGTAAAAATCAGTACTTGATTTCTGCTATAGATCAGAAAAAGTCATTAGCTCCCCTTCACATTACTCTTAATGAAGAAACGGCTTTTTGCTCCGAGTCATGTGACTGAGATGTCGGTTTAAGTATCATTGCGTCACTCGTAGTCTATGTTACCTTTGGTCTGTGGTATACGCGTTCATCTCTATACTACCTGGATGTTGACAACGGGCGTTGATGTTGAACTTCAACCCCTCCCCTTGGCCAATGACTTACCTCGACATCCGAGATATTAGGTCCTGTTTTGCCATTTAATACTGAAATTAAATATCTTTTATTTCACGTTTCGTAAATTGTTTTATAAAGCCCCTCCCTGGCTGGCCTGAAGTTCTAATTATTCACCCCCTCCTCCAGAAATTTCAATGACACAGCTTGCTCATTACCTCCTGTGGGCATCTCTGACTTCAACTGTCTTAGCTTGCCAGCCATAGTTGTTCATATTTGATTTCTTGGAACGAGCTTAAATTTCATAGAGTGGCTAACAAGAGTTTCAGTGCTCTTTGTGGCAACTTCTGTAAACTATGCCGCCATATTTTTGGTGGTCAGTACACTTAAGAGGAGTATGTCTATCGTATGTTGTTGTTGAGCATGAAGTGATGTATTTAGTTTATATCGTATTTAGTTTGTAGCACCTATACAATTTTTGCCGATGAAATATGCCTAAAGTGTGTTCAGCATTTAAATGCACAAATCGAAGTGATAAAACGACAAGTACTTCGTCCAAGAACACCATATGTTTTGTTTGATCTCAGTTTGTTTATACTCAAACAAAATTCCTGACTAATGGCTCTCAACTGCACTATCCTACAATTCCATTCAAGTACACACCATAAAAAATGCTCTGTTTTCTACCTAGTGAAGTTTGAGATATTTCTTCTTCTGTCGCTCCTGTGGTGACGAAACCACACTTTTGAGTGTCCATACCTTCTTTAAAAGTATTTGCATTTGTTGTTGACAATAGTTAATCGAGCATGGTTGACATGCAACCAGTGCAAAGTGCGGAAGCAGTAGTGACAGCCAGAATGTTTTCATTTGCTGTTCTTTGCAACAAATATATTCTTATTTCGGCGTAGAAACATTGAAAGTTATTAATTATACGTAATTTTGGTGTGTAATGTTTTTGTGGCAGCTGACCCAAGCGCATTTTTATTGCAATATTCTATTGTCAGTTTCGTCTTTGTACACAAATTTCGGCGACCAAAGTTCACAACTAAACCCTGTAACAGCAATTATACAAGTTTGTAGACTTAATAGGTTTAGTGGCACGCAAGATAAATGTATACTAGACTCCATTAAAGCAGTTGTTATAACACATTAACAACAGATGCAAATCCATGGTCATGATTGTTCGTCATAACAAATACTACGCACTCCTTTAGACCATGTACTTGCACTAAAATCTACACAAGTATTTTTACAGTGGCACTTTCGTTGTTATTGCAAACCGCATCTAACTGTCATACTTCGAACTGGAACTGTAATACTGGCACGTTCGTGATATTTCATTACCGCATTTTTAGGAAATATGTTAACAGGCTTGTCAATTCGCAGCTTCGAAACAATCTGACGGAACTTGATGCACATCCGTATTCAGTAGTCAATGTTTATTTAAAATATGGAACTGTAAATAGGTACAGTTCTCGTGTGCGTGTGGCATACTAGCTGTCAGCCGATACCCCAAATAACATGGCGGACGCCAGTTCAATTTGCCTCAAACATGGCGGACCTATCGCCACTGTATGGAATTTAAGCTCGTTGGCTTTTTGCCATATTCAAATATGGCTGCTATGAAATATTACAACAAAACGCCATGAAAATACGTATCGATTTCGGTCCATGTCAGTCTATTACATCGCATATTGACATAAAATTCAATTCAACAAGTAATCAAGTAATTCATTGTCACATAATAAAGTACAAAAATTAGTTTCACAAATTCAAACATGGCAGGCAATTCGAAATCGCGTGCAAAACATATTAATGCAGAAGCACGCTGCAATTCCACTCTCAGAGACCAGAGTTATACATCCATGATCCAATAAGTTTATAGCAGTGGTATAGAGATCACGCGATGGCAACGCGCACCAGCGGCAATTGTAGGATGCCTTCTGGCTCTTAAGTCACACTGTTTACAAAAGGGACGGACATGAAATTCTTCCTAGTAAAACAGGTAATTCCTCTCTTGTCTACATGCTAATCATTTCTGACTTTATTTTCATCAGTGAAAACTCAAATTTCTCAGAACACGTTAAGAGACTAGGAGGATGGTTGCTGGTCCATTTAGTAAGGATACAGCGATATCAATGTTCCATTACAAAGAGTGCCATACAAATTCACAGCCGGCCGCGGTGGCCGAGCAGTCTGCGGCGCGCGGCGCGCCAGTCACGGTCTGCACGGCCCCCCTCGGACCTAGATATTTGTGCCGTCCTTAGTATCAACTAGTTCATAAGTAGTTTGCCGCGGTGGAGTAGCCGAGCGGTTTAAAGCGTCTCGCTGCGGAGCGCGCGGTTGCTCGCCGTGGAGGTTCGAGTCCTCCCTTGGGCATGAGTGTGTGTGTGTTTGTCCTTAGGTTAGTTTACCTAGGTTTAAATAGTTTGTAAGCTACGGACTGATGACCACGCAGTTTGGTCCCATAGATTTGAACGTAAGTAGTTTGTAAGTTTAGGGAGTGATGACCCCGTAGTTAAGTCCCATAAGCTCTACAGACATTTGAACATTTGAACAAATTCACTACAGGCAAGATATAAATTGTTGCATCATTCTCACTTCTTTGTAGACCCGATGTTCATTCTGCTATGAACAATATTCCTATTCGGTGGCAGAATCTACAGAACGTACGAAATACAGAATAGAAGCAAAAAGCCGGCCGCGGTGGCCGAGCGGTCTGTGGCGCGCCAGTCACAGTCTGCACGGCCGCTACGGTCGGGGCTTCGAATCCTCCCGCGGGCATGGATGTTTTTGTCGTCTTTAGTATAAGGTAGTTCATAAGTAGTTTGTAGAGTTTAGGGTTGATGACCCCGCAGTTAAGTCCCTTAAGTTTAACAAACATTTGAACATTTGAGAAGCAAGAATGTGCATATTGCCTTGCTGCAAGCAGTACGAACTGTCTTGGAGATCAAGCCAGTAGAACCAAAAAATCTTCTGGGGGCGTACACTTATATTTATACAATAGCGTGTATCACAGAATATACGTTAGATTATTGCCGATCGAGTTGGCGTTCTATCAACTCGATTTAGGGAGGACGGAGATTCAAACCAGCCTCCAGCATCCTCATGTAAGATTTCCGTGTTTACCTTGAATCACTATAGGAAAATGCTGGCATGATTCCTTTCAAAATGGCACGGCCGAATTCCTTCCCCACCCTAGATAGAAACTTACCGAACGTGAACTCCGTTTCTGATGAGTGTTTACCTTTCGTGGCGTTTAGTTCCAGGTTGTAATGTTTACTAGCTTTTTAAGTAATTGCATTCTACCACTTTCAAACATAATACTTAGCTTTTCAACATTAAGATGTATGGGGGTTCTACTCGCTGCAAAATTATTCTCCTGGGGCGTCGTGGTAGAAATAAATACTCGTAGGCACAATTTTTCACTTCTTCTTTAATTTCCAATCAAACTGCTTCTCCACCAAAACATTACAACTTCATTTCATAACGTATACAACAGAACTTAGATGCCAGTAATTCCATTTTAAAACGGAGACTGACATAGCTCCCAGAGCACTTGACAAACTCCAAAACTCAAACTTCTCCACGCAAGGTGGTGAGGCAAATATATAACATCGACAATAATGACATCACATTATGCATTGTTCATAACAATTGAATATACGAATTTACAATTACCAAATACACAAGTAAAACATTTCATGTACACAAAAATAATCACAATATAACATGAAAACTATAAATACAATAATTTTAGATGGCACGTATATTTCTAAGTTTTAATCACGCTGCTTTTTACTTGACAACAAACCAAAATGTTAAATGTCAATTAATTAGTTAACGAGTACATCATACGTGTTCCTAATATATAATGAACTATCAAATATCTTGGCCATTCTCAAAATATACTCCAAATCTCGCGTCAATCAATATATACAAGGAATTGCAATATTCAAATTTTGACTATTACATTAATTAACACAATTAACTGGTCAACACAACTTATTTATGAGCCTAACATATATACAATGCTATTTATTTTCATGCTTTTTTGTTTAACAAAAGTTTCTACCATTCGTCTGTCTATTTATTGAAATAATGTGCAATGACGAAACTATTGTTTATAGAACTTCTGGAAACGTCATATATGAATCTTGTAATTAATGAAACCTATCACTTGTTTTAATCACAGTATCACCGAGACACTGTCCTACACTGATTCTTAGGCTGGCTATTTCATTTATAACTAACTTCACACGCAACATATATCAATATTAAATCACACGATTCCGGGTCCGACGCAGACGGTATCGTACAATAACATTGAGATGAGAGGGCCAGCAGTATCATTACAAGGTGTAGCGGGCACCGAAAGCTGAGTTCTCATAAATTTTTAAATTTTAACACATCTGAAGAGATGTTAGAACATGGTAGTCACTTATTTTTAACCGGTGTTTTTTTACTGTAATAGCGATAGGGCAACTTTCACTTACTGTGTCCGTTAACTGTTTTCGCATGTTCAGTTTGGTTGCTGTTCAGTACACGCTCGATTTTGTTTGTACTAGACACCCGGAAGCGTGACGTTTTTGTTGTACTATTATTTGATATAAATTAACACTAGTGGTCATTTTATTTGTATTTAGGGAATTTCGATTATTGTAGTTAGTTCAAAAAATCGTAAAATCGTGTGGTATTGTAAATCAGAAAGCATTTACGTTTAGTTTGGCAGCATGAGTGAGATATACCGGTTGTGGTGTGAGATTTGTACTAAATATTTTCATTGGGGGGGGGGGGAGGGGGAAGTACAGTGGGGAAGCCAGTGGGAATTGTAGGGAATTTCTGTACTGGAATTGCAGGCAATGTAGCAAGACGAAGTTACTAGAGGAATAGGAGTTTAAGATATATTCTCTTCAGAAACATTTACAGGACGCGAAGGAGGATTTTGACAGGTTGATTGAGAACTGGCAGATGTGAGAAGAAATGGCAGTTAGGAAGAGAAGATATTTAGATAGTTTCGCGATGCGTGTGAACATTAGATTTGACCGTAAAAGGTAAGTGGTAGAGGAGCCTCCTGTAGCTTTAGGTGTAGGTAACGTGCGGCAGACCTCTGCTGTTAGGAAAATTAAAACGATGAGAAGGCAAATAGAGGGGTCATTTTAGGACGCGAATCCACCCGTCTGCTTTGATCCGTGGCATCAGCGTGTTGTAGGACGCAGTAGTTTTGAGGTGCGTGCGTGCGTGTTTGTAGATTGCTCGAGTGCCGAAGGTAAAGGCGATAGTTCCTTTAAAAACAGAACATAGATTATAGGTTAAGATTTTGTGTTTAAGATGTGATCTGTAGCTTCACTCTGATAGTGAGATATAGGTTATGTTATTGGTAATTTCCTAGGAGTCGTCTACATCGAATGAAAGGGCAATGCAATCGAAATAGGACGTTCGACTCTCACTCAGCTAGCAGTGATAAGAAACTAAGTCGGAACAGCTAATTTGTGTACCTAATGCCGATGTTGATTCTTAATGTGATAATTCTTTGAAATTTCTTGGCCAATAAAAATTGCAACCAAATCTTGAATCGGAAAAGTACATCAGATGCAGTAACTAAGGGGATGTTATAGTTTGTTTCACGCAATGTAAATTGACCACATTCACTTAATAAACAACTTATATCCGTTGTCAATGAAAACAGACTTTTCAGCCAAAGCTATGTAATTGGACTAAAGGTATCGAACAAGTGAATGTTATTATTTTTACGAATATGTCACGATTTTAAAGGGTGTGGTTAGGCAGAAACGTCGGAGCACAGGTTGTTCACTTACTTGTTAAACTGTAGGGGAGAATGGGGGAATGACAGTAGGTTAAGCAGTACCAATTATATTACTCAATTCACGCTTCTGTTTCTTAAATTATGAAATAGTACTTATAACATCTTAACATAGAAAAATACAAACATCAGATCACCTACATGTACCGGCATTTGCAGAGCCACGGGGGTAATGCGAGTAGACTTGGCTCCACATATTTCACATGGGTAAAACACATTTTGATAGCGTTTCAAGGAACACAAAATTATATAATATTTTTGAAGGTGATTGAAGACTGGAACTATTTTTTCCATCGTCACGGTTAAAAGCAGTAATTCTGTCAACACTAGTAGATTCTGGTTTTTTAATACTGATTGTAGGTCGACGTTTTAAAAAGCCTTCAAACCAGTGTTTTCCCGCCAAACACACATTTTGAGAAAACCTGTGAGCTGTGTTGTTTTTTTCAGCAAATTAAAATGCTATTCTTCACACTTACTGTACAGACAAACCTTAAAAATGTTTGATAACAACTGTATTCTATTAGCAAGTGCTTCCTCTTGTTGTTGAGTGAACGTTGAATTACGCCCCAAGTGAGATATAGATACCTTGCCTTTCTTTCTGCATTCTTGTATAATGCCAAATGGAAGATTGAATTCTCTGCTAGCTGCAGTGATAGAATTACTCTCCGCAATAAAATTCAATGCAATTTTAACGGCTTCTTCAGACCAGCTCTCTCGATTCCTGGTTCTATTCCGTGTTCTTGGCATCAGTAACAGGGATCGTTACAAAAAGGCTTATGTGGGAGTTCCCATAGGCTACTGCCATTACCCCATTGCTACCTACTGGGGCTACCCGTTTTGCACACTTTGGGAAAATCGTCCCTTAAAGGTTATAAATAACTATCTAAGCAATTTACATAATTCAGTAAATTAAAACGTATGGAGCGCTAGTACTCATGGAAATGTTATAGTAAAGAAATTCTAATAAAAACGGTATTTACATTTGCTAGAAAACACGTGAAAATTAGAGTTCAATGACATAAAAATCTTCCGCAGTCATAGCTGCACAACAGATGGAACAGTAATGACGTCGCTTGAGGAGTTAGTTCACCATATGGCCGCGCAATGCGCAGCACCAGCCATAGAGGTTCTACATGAAAGTAAAAGCTCAAAATCTACCTACTGGGGCTATCTCCCTACTGGGGCTACCCCAATCTCCACACTCTTACGTTCCTGCCTAACCACATCCTTTAAAATCATGAAATATTCGTAAAAATCAAACATTCTCTTGTTCGATACTATCGTTACTATATGAATCGCCGTCCGATATATCGATCGCACCGCCGTTTCATTCGATGTACACGGCTGCTAGGAAATTACCAAGTTATTTTATTTATTTATTTATTTGGAAGTGAGCGCCGAAGTCGCGAATTTTAAGTCTGGGACCTGTGATCGATGGTACATTCTGTTGTTGTAATCTGTAGTTTACAATAACGACAGATTATTTATTATCTATAGTAAATAATTATTATCCCGCATACGGGTTTTCCGACATGTTGATGACGTCATGGTAGAAGTAAGACTCCTATAAACTCCAGCTGAACTGTCCGCCATTTTTCCCCCAAGCTGTAGGTGTTGCCACGTTCCGGCCGAGCTCACGCATTCTACATCTACATCTATATCTACAACCATACTCCGCAAGCCACCTGACGGTGTGTGGCGGAGGGTACCTTGAGTACCACTATCGATTTTCCCTCCTATTCCAGTCACGTATTGTACGCGGAAAAAAAGGATTGTCGGTATGCCTCTGTGTGTGCTCTAATCTCTCTGATTTTATCCTCACGGTCTCTTCGCGAGATATACGTAGGAGGGAGCAATATAATGCTAGACTCCTCGGTAAAGGTATGTTCTCGAAACTTTGACAAAAGCCCGCACCGAGCGACAGAGCGTCCCTCCTGCAGAGTCTTCCACGGGAGTTTACCGATCATCTCCGTAACGCTTTCACGAATACCAAATGATCCTGTAACGAAGCGCGCTGCTCTCCGTTGGATCTTCTCTACCTCCTCTATCAATCCCACCTGGTACGGATCCCACACCGGTGAGCAGTATTCAAGCTGTGGGCGAACAAGTGTACTGTAACCTACTTCCTTTGTTTTCGGACTGCATTTCCTTAGTATTCTTCCAATGAATCTAAGTCTGGCATCTGCTTTACCGACGATTGATTTTATTGGCGTTTCATTCAACTCGCTCACACTCGCAAACTACTCAATGTATGAACGTGGAATTTTCATCAATGTGTTCGTTAAGAACTACACTAGATTTTCATATTAGTTTTACTTATGTCAATAATGTAAACACAGCATATACTGATAGTTTACGAACATATACTTTTTGACGACGTTACGGAATTTTCGACATGCGAGAAACTTTTTTTCTGTTGAAGTTAGGTGAACATATTAAACGAATGAAACGTTCTAAATACATCAATTTTTCATCCTCTCCTAACAGCAACTCTGTGAGAAATGTGTAACTTGAGATAATGTCAGTCAAATATGACGCACTGGGATCTGCCCGCCCGTCTAGTAGTAACACGTCTTCCGTATTAGAGCTCCTAATAATTAGGCACATGTTGTTACTGCATAACATCCATACTTAAAGAAACTTGTACTGACGTCTTTTAACCCATTAAATTTAATAGTTGGAAACTACAAAAGTGCTGTGTCTCTATGTAATACTCAATTTCAATTTTTCAGTTATATTAAAAGGATATTCTAGATATCTCAGTGCAGAGTGCTTTATTATCTGAGGAAATGAGAACAAGTCAGTTTGTTAGCTAGCGAAGAAATCCTTACTATCTGTCATTTTCAAGTATTCTCACGTGAAATCCTCATTATATCTAATAACTTCCACACATTGGACAAGAAGCAAAGAAATAAACATTTGTTAGTGACGAAGGAATATTTGCAAATAGGATAATAAATCACTAACTTCACTCTTTTTCATTCTAGAACTATATGTTTCTTTAAATAACGCGACAGTTAATGAAGTTTTGCGTAGTAATCATGTGGCAAACTACTCCCCTCTTTTCTTGTTATCATTTGTCAAAATATCATTTTGATACCTCTAACCGTGTATGAGATATGCAAAGATTCATTCTGGCCTTATCGCCATCGGAAATGAGTGCGCTAAATAAAATCAAGTTTAGCGGTATAAGTGAAAGGTAAAGATCTCCTCCCAAGTCGAAAATAAAATTCAATCCATTAGGAAAGTTTCATCCGCAGCAACATATGGTGCAACATGCACCATATGGAATATCATTGCAGCCTCTATTTTTTAATCAAAACTTTTCCTAACGTAGCGCAGTCTCTTATTTCGGTACCACTATATTATTAACTATGACTAATAACGAAATGATGAGCATTTCGTCACAATGCTGACACTTAAAGATTGAAGTAGCGGAAAAATTAAATATTTCTGCCAATCGTTTGTGAAAGATAGCAGGGCATGAGCCTCTACGCTGTTAGTGCAGCGCGATTCCATGTTGGGGAAAACATATCGGGCGATTCAGCCTGGGTATTTAGGAGCTCTAGGTCGAAGCACACGGGTGGAATCGCGTCGTAAAATGATACCGAGGAAGGTTCTGCTCGCACGGTAAAGGTGCAGACCAGCAGTTGTAGGAATTGTTGGGGGAGTGAGTACTACATCAACATCTACAAAAAATACTATGCAAAACACAATGAAGTGCATGGCAGATGGTACTAGGTCACCATTGTTGTGAATTGTGTAGGTTTGGATCAGGTTTCTGTTAACGTAGAGGAGTTGAGAAAAAATCTTTCAAAAGAGGATCAGGTAGTGATAGTGCATGCAGCTGGGAACGGTTTTGATAGGGATGGGGACTACGATACAGGTGGAAAGGATTGCTACTGCAACTGGTGCCACAAATGTTCATTTCGTGGAGGTGTTTCATCATAATGTCCAACCTAATCTTAATACGGCTGACAGGCGTATTAAGATGAGGTACGGGGAGTGATGGCAGAAGGCATGGCTCATATGTCAGATCGGGTTTCACCAGGTACGGCTTGCAGCTCAATAGATATTGGAAGGAGAAGTTGGCAAAGTTTACAGGTGACAGCTTAGGGTGGGGACGGGGGACCAGTCATGGGAAAAGTCCTATAGTAGTGGCTGTTGGAACTGCATCTTTTTTAGACTGAAGACAGCTGACAGGTATTCCTGCTTACAAAAGGTGTCTCTAACAAAGGAATAAAGGAATCACTTTCGGCAAATGTCACGTATCCAAATAATGGAGGCATTATCATATTTCACAGACTATATAAGGTGACTTCCGAAGTTATTGGAAATTCAAAACACTTCTTAAATAATGTCAAAGACACCCTAACAATGGTACAAATTACTTGCCTGTTTTCCCAGGAGTTCTTTGCCTTGTGGGGGAGGGGCCATGTGCGTAAAAAAAAAACTGTATTGCAGTTGAGTCACTTGATATTTCTAACCACTACACTGTAAAGATATTTGACTGTTGTGTATGAGTGTTCCATTGCAGAGGAGCTAAACTTATAATTATTTCTGTTAAAAGTTCCCCTCATTCTGATTTTAAAACATTTCTGCTCAAGCTAGGGATTGTTCTAAGTTCGATTTATAAGAAGTACAAAAAATAGTGGTACGTGAGGATTTGAACATGAATTATGCCATCGTATTAGAAAAAATGATGCTCTTAGATTGATCCAAACAGTATTCTTTCTAATGAGTGTAGTGGAACAACAGCACAATCAAAGACAACGTGTTTATTCATTCTGTGGGATTATAGGGGAATTATGTTGGAGGATAGTGAATGGCATTTCATACCACGATGTACAAATATTAATTTTCAAAGGGTTTACTGTTCAAAAATCTGTTAAACTTAATTATAAACTATTTGCGAAATGTAATCCAGTTGGAACAGAAGCCTTTTCAAACCTAATTAAGGAACAAGATTGGCAGGGTGTTTATTGTGCTGATAATATAGACGAAAAATATAATTCTTTCCGTAACACATTTCTCATGTCTTTGAAAGGTGTTTTCCGTTAGAACGCTGGAAAGAGGTAGTACCATTAACAGGCAATATGAGTGGGTGATAAGAGTAATAAGAATATCGTGAAGAACGAAGCGGAATTACATCAGACTGTTAGACGTAGAATCATGCTGCAGCCTATTAAAAATTGCAAGGTGTAGTGGTTATGAAGCCGGATTAGCTTTAAGGAGGACTGCAGTCCAAGCATGCATCCCACCATGCAGATTTAAGTTTTGTGTGGTATCCCTAAATCACTGCAGGCAAATGCTGGAATGGTTTCTCCCCCAATTTCCTTCCCAATGCTTAATAAAACAATCTGGTTGTCCCCCAACCCTCTTAATGACCACGCTGTCGACGGGACGTTAAACCCTAATCTCTTTCCATCCTTCCTTGGTTCTGACTATATCTGAAAGATCAGTTATAGCTCACCATCACATTTTAAAGCAAATAGTCAATTTTTTGCTGGTATTACTACTTGGTCTTAAAGTTGGACATTATGGATACAAACCAATTTCCTATGAAAGCATAAGAAAATTTTTATCCGTACTGCTGAAGAATCGTAAGAACGACGTTGCTTGTAGAAGAAACATTTCTATTTCCTACTCCTGTGGAAGCTACAAAGTAAAACAATCTCAGTTCAACAAGAGCAATAATTAATTTATAAACAGCTGTTTGGTTGCTTGTAAATAAATAAATAAGAATAGCAATACGTTTCACCTAGACACACGTACGAACTGGAAAGATCTCATTAAATTAAAACTGTGGAGAAATAATTTCAACTGTAGTACTAAAAGCGTAGATAAGTAAATACGTTTTATTGTTAAAATGTAAGCTTGATGTCAGCTGTCAAGGAGGGAAATTACAACTGTCAGCTACACTTCAAGTTAATCGTATCGATGAAAACGGCTTCCTGTTCCGTGTGTTGTGGCTTATACGTTTCTACATAATGGCGCCATATGAAGACTATGTTATCTCTGATCTATGCGTTCTCCCATCTCATTGATCGACGTTGAGGCGCGTATTCAGAATATCTGGCACGCTTGATATTGATCTGTACGTTCGGAAAGCCCTTCGCCCCCTCTCCCCCACACACAAAAAGAAACTTTCCCACCCTCTGCGACAGAAATTCGGCACGCTCAACGTTGAAGTTTATAGATGTACCGTCAATTTCAGGCGTATTGCAATTGATAGACTGGTATCTTCACGGCACTATCAGTGGCGATGAATGATGGTCTTACTGCCATATACTCATGACGCCGCTAAATCTAAACACACACACACACACACACACACACACACACACACACACACACACACACATATATATATATATATATATATATATATATATATATATATATATATATATATATAGGTACCGAGAATCAAATCCAAGTCGTCCGCGTCGTCTGGGCAGCGTTGCTAATAATCTCTTCTTTTCTCTTTCTTCGTCTTACTCTTTCGCGGTAGAGAGGTTCTGTGCGGTCATCGCACAGTGTTTTTCAGTTTTCCCCAGTTCTTTGTGGTACACACGGTTGCCAGCCCCCGGTGGCTACCCCACGCCCATATTTGGTAACCACATAAATGTGTATACTAAGTCTTGTTTCGTTTGGCACCATCCTAGACGATGTTTTTGAGGACACTTACCACTGAGATGAGATCTTCGATTTAGCTGAAAATTATGATCACACAAGCAGACAAAGTTCTAGGCCAGAAGAATTTTACTCAAAATAGTCCACGACAGACTGTTGCAACTTGATTCTGTACTTTATCGCATTTTCGGAAACTCACGGTCAAGTGAGTTTGAAGAAGAAAAATAGTATTACTTGTCGGCTATCAGTTTTTTCTTTCGTGGGCTCAGTGTTTCTGTTGCCCAATCATTTCGTCTCATCTTCATCGACGAGCCAGTAGAAATACATGCACTATAGTCGTGCGAACCATTCTAGACGGAAGTCTCCCGCCAACAGAGCCAGTTATTTTAACTGATTGAACTACTGCTTCTCGGTGAAATATTGTACACTGTGTTACCTAAACGAAACAGTTTTTAGCCTTGACTCACAACATTTATTATAACTTTGCGGCACTAGGTTTCGGGATATAAGGTCATATATTTTTAAGAAGTGATGTCCATACAACCTCGGAATATACGAGGCGCGTCCAGAAAGTAAGTTCCGTTTGGTTATATAAAACGAACGGGTACAAAAATCTACATAGCTTCCGAAATTTTGTAGGCAATTGTCATAGCATGCACAAGGTTTTGTGTGCCTTTTTTTATAGAATGTTGCCGCCTGTGTATTCAACCATATGGTAACATGTTCTTTCAGCTTGTCATCATCGTTGAAGTGTTGTCCACCAAGGGCCGATTTTAGGTGTAAGAAGAGGATTACTGTCAAAATTTGTTTTTCACGATAATGCCTGACCTCACACACCGAATGTGACCAAACCATTGTTACGGAAATTTCAATGGGACCTGTTTGATCATCCTCCATACAGCTCGGACATCTCTCCTAGCGACTTTCATCTCTTCTTTCAGCAAAATTCTATCTTTGGTGGACAACACTTGAAGGATGATAAAGAGCTGTTACCACATGGTTGAATACACAGGCGGCAACCTTCTGTGAAGGATGCATGCAAAAACTTGTGGCACGCTATGACAAGTGCCTACAAAATTTCGGCAGTTATGTGGAAAAGTAGTTTAAGAGTTGTAGACTTTTGTGCAATAAAAATTTTTTCTTTATCTGTGTACAATTTCATTTTATTACCAAACGGAACTTACTTTCTGGACGCGCCTCGTTGTTCTAACGTCTAAGCATGAATCTACATCTCCGCTGCAGAAACTGCATGAAACTGCCGCAGTCTTGTGGTTTCATTTGGTTTGTAAATGTCCGCTATACTGAACAAGCGATGGAAAAAAAGGAAAAAAAGGTCAAAAAACTTTTCTTTTGTACTTTGTTGGTAATTAGTGGCAGACATGTTGAAGTTGTGCAAGAAAGTAACTACAAGTATTTGCATGTGGCGTCTGCTCCCAAAGTACAGACGTCACTTCTGATCCTGCAATAATTCTTTCATATTCAGAGAATATGTGCCATCAACTGCGAATAGGGAAAGCTGAAAATGTATTGTTATTCTTTCATATTCAAGAATATGTGGCATCAACTGCGATTGAGCAAAGCTGAAATTGTGTACCGAACCGTGATTCTAACCTGGGTTTCCTGCTTTCTACGCAGTTGCGCTGACCCCTACACCACTGGGGTCATAGTGATCACCGCACCTGCAAGGTCTACCAAAGCACGCCTCCCGTCAGATACAAATTCCCAGCCTTACGCTACCCACAGTACTCAAACTCGCAGTTTTGAAACTAATTCCCGTAAGAGTAAGGGCCCCAGCTGGGTAAACATTTTCAGCTTTGTACATTCGCAGTTGATGTGAAAATGAAATGTTTGTAGAACTTATGGGACTTAACTACGGGGTCATCAGTCCCTAAGCTTACAAACTACTAATGAACTACCTAAGACTAAGGACGGCACAAATATCCATGCCCGAGGGTGGCCGTGCAGACCGTGACTGGAGCGCCTCAGTCCCCTCGGCCACCGCGGCCGACGAAGTTGATGCCATATATTCTGTGAATATGAAAGAATAACAACTGCAGGATCAGAAGTGACGTCATATATAATATGCCGGTGACGAGCAATGATCCTTTATTTAGTGGTATGGAGTGGACAAGTTTGGGGCCCTTACTCTTACGGCAATTTGTTTCTAAACTACGAGTTTGAGTACTGTGGGTAGCGTAAGGCTGGGAATTTGTATCTGACGGGAGGCGTGCTTGGGTAGACCTTGCAGGTGCGGTGATCACTGTGTCCCCAGTGGTGTAGGGGTCAGCGCAACTGCCTAGAAAGCAGGAGACCTAGGTTAGAATCACGGTTCGGTACACATTTTCAGCTTTGCCCATTCGCAGTTGTCATATATTCTCTGAATACGAGTAACTAGAAGTATCTGTGGTTGGCAGTATTAAACAGCTTTTACGTATTCATTTATATTTATGTTCCGCAGGACCGAATTGAGGAGCTAGTTCTCACAGCCATGGAGCGAGTCAGTACATCAGAGAGTAACAAAGGAGTAGTGACTGACAAAGTGAAACGTACAGCAACCCTATACAAACGACAGGTCTATGCATAAGTGAAAACAACTAACATCGAAAAACTGAAATTACCTAAATTTTTTAATTTTTCATCGAAATTCATCGACAGAATAGAATCATGAGGAAATTTCAGTTTATATTTGTAAGTGCTTGGATTACTACGAGGGTGAGTCAAATGAAAAATATAAATTTGTAATAACAAATCGAAATTTCGCGCCGTTATCCTGTAAGTTGGTAAGCGTCCTACAAACAGTCTGCAGAATGGCCTGTAGGTAGCAGCATAGTGCAGATGCACATATACCGTCGCAGAATCAGTATAAAGATGGCCGGCCCACTTGCGACTTGCACCAGGGAAGAACAGTGTTCTGTTATTCGGTTCTTGCGTAGTGAAGGTGTGAAACCTATTGAAATTCATCGACAAATGAAGGTTAAGTACGGTGATGCATGTTTGTTACAGCAACAACTCTACGAATGAAGTAGGAAGTTCGCAAATGGTGTGACTTCAGTAGAAGATGCTCCTCGTCCAGGTCAGGCACAATGAATTGTGAGTCCACAGAACATTGCAGCAGTTGAAGCCATACTGAACATAGTGAAGGAAAACCACCGAATGACATTGCAGCATGTTTGCAGATTAGTCATGGGTCAGCACACCAAATTGTGCAGGGTGTGCTCCAGTTTAACAAAGTGTTTGTGTGCCACGACAACTGTCTCTTAAAATGAGAGAACGAAGTGTTGATGTTTGTGAAGTTGTTCGGCGCTTTGAACGAGGTGATGGCTTAATGTTTTTAAAAGTTTTTAAATCTATCTGACTCAACTACGTGGTCATTAGTCTGTAGCTTACAAACTACTCAAACTAAGGTAAACTAACCTAACGACAATACAAACACCCATGTCCGAGGGGGGACTCGAACCCCCGACGGCGATTGGCCGCGCGCACCGCAGCACGGCACCACAGCACGCACGGCTAATCCGCCGCGGCGATGGCTTCCTTGGAAGAATCGTTACCGGGAACGAAACCTGAGTTCACATCCACCAACCGGAAACGAAGAAGGCGAGCAAGAAATGGCACCATTCCTCATCACCAAAACCAAAGAAGTTTCTAATAGAACCATCAGCACGGAAGGTTATTCTGACTCTCGTTTGGCAGGAAAAAGGCATTACATGCCTAGAGGGACCACTGTCACCAGTACATCATACACAGATATCCTAAAAAATCATCGGTGGCCTGCAATCAATTCAAAGCGACGTGGATTGATGTCAGCAGATGTCCTTTTGCAACATGACAGTGCAAGGCCCCACACTGCCCGTACAACAGCTGAACAATCAGAGACTTGCATTTCGAGTGTCTCCCTCAAGCACCATACTCACCAGACCTTGCCCTAAGCGATTTCCTTATGTTTAGACCACTCAAAGAAGCAATGGGAGGAAAGACGTTCTGTTCTGATGAAGAGTTACGCCACGGGGTGCATGAGTGGTTGCGCAGACTACCATAGATTTTTGTCTAAAGGAATTAATGCACTTTGTAAGCGCAGGGGGACTTGCATTGAGCGTGGGGGAGATTATGTTGAAAACTGATACAGCTTTGTACCACTTCTGCGAAATAAGTAATATTTGAAAAAGCTTTTCATTTGACTCACCATCGTACTAGGCTGTTTTTTGTGGCAGATTATTAAAAATGCATGCAGTGGAATACTGCACTCCTATCTGCACAAGGGTCAAGGAACTGTGTCCCAAATGCAAATTACACTTCTGTGTAGTGTTAATTGAATGAAAGTTGGTTGCTCTCGCTAATAACCAAATTTTACAAATAACAAACGAAATTATCCCTTTCAGTCCTGAATTATTTTAAAGATAGAATAAAATATATTCTTGTATTTTGTGTATTGCATATTTTAACAAAATTAAAAAATTTCATATTTGGTTTCCAAAATAAAAATCCTGAAAAAACCGTGGTTTGTGCGCTGCGTTCCATCTGCGCAATAAGGAAGCAAGTAAAAAGCTGTTCATCACCTGGAAAGGACGCAATTTAAATCACAGTGATCACCCAGCATACTTCGGAGTAAAGCTGGATCGCTCTTTAACTTTCAAAGAGCACTGCATGGACACCAAACTGAAAGTGTGCTCTAGGAACAATCTTATTAGCAAACTCACGAACACCAAGTGGGGAGCACAGCCTGGCGTCCTCCGCACATCTGCTCTCGCCCTGTGTTTCTCTCCTGCAGAGTACGCTGCTCCAATATGGCGGAACTCAGCACATGCTAAGCAAGTTGACGTGGCCTTAAATGAGACACGCCGCATAGTCACAGGATGCTTAAGACCAACACCTGTCAGTAATATTTTCTCACTCATCGGAATAGCACCACCAGATGTAAGGAGACAGGTAGCTGCGGAGACTGAAAAGAAGAAACAAGAAGAAGATCCGAGACACCCAGTGTTTGGAATCCAACCCCTCCCATCAAGGTTGAAATCGAGGAAAAGCTTCCTTCTCAGAACTTCTTCAGTTCCAACATCTGCAGAAGCTCATAGAAATGAGTTGTGGCGAGCCAAGTCACCAGGAGGACTGTGGACAGCGAAAGAGAAGCCACCAGCAGGAGGCCGTCTCCCGTACGCGACCTGGAAGACCCTCAACGGGCTGAGAACCGGAGTGACAAAGTGTAACAGCAATATGAAGAAATGGGGTGTCAGTGACGATGAACTTTGTGAGTGTGGTGAGAGACAGGACTCTGAACACTTGCTTTTGTGCAAGAATCTTAGTGTACATTGCAACGTGCAAGACTTGTTCACTGCCAACGACAATGCCATTCTGGTGGCAGAGTAATGGACCAAAAAAGTTTGATGTTGTTATTAATTTATTTATACTAGATCGTAAGTTAATATTCAAAATTGTATTGTGAAGTTGTGCCTTGTGGACTCGGATAAAAATAAAAAGCGAGGGGTCTTGGAGCTGTGCAGGCTGCTTTCCTCCTGTTGTACAGACACTTTATCAGAATAGGCGGTATTCTACAGTAAATTGTTTGAAACGTTATTATTCCAAGAATATTGACAGCTTCTACTTAATCCTTCTATTTTTTCCTTGTTAAAATACCAAGATTCCTGAAAGCTATGATAAACTAATCAACAGTTTCCTAACTACTGTTATCACATATGTCTGTGATGTACTAAGTGTAGTTAACACTGTTTCTATACGTTATAATTCCCATGTTTTTTATTTTATTTTATTTTTTTTTTTTTTTTTTGAAATATGTCTAATGGCTTTTCTGTTTCTATCTTTTCCAACAGTGCTGCGGGATAATGTCAACATGGTGTCGGAGGAGAAGGTGCTGAAGAGGTTCCGGCATTGTGAAGAGGTAGCATGTAATAGCGAAAACCCATAATAAAAAATAATAAAAAATTATTTTGAAACATAAATTAAGTTTCTTTCTTAAAAAAATTGTGTCGGTAGGTCCATCACGAGGAGCGCCGCAGTTCTAACCTCCACCGGCGCGCGAGCTGCACGTACAACCACGACATCGACGGCCGATTAACCGCCAGGATTCGCCATGGTGAGCCGCCGAGATGGTAGCAGCGCCTTTGCTGACCTTCCATGTGCTGACCACCGAGGAGACGCGGGCTGGTCGTCGATACGAACAGAGTTGTCGTCCCTAGAGTCTGGCATGGTTAACGTCTTCTGGGACCAGATAACGCGCCTGGCGAGAAGAGTTGCCGACCCAGAGCGCTGGGAATGTACGCTGGACGAGGTCAAGTTGTCCGGGTACGAATCTGTGGCTTCGCTGGAAATGTTCTGTAACTGTATTTGCTGACGTGTGCTCTTACTTGATAGGACTGGTGCCGGAAGTTAGGAAAGCTTAGTGAACTGAAAGTTAAGGATCGAACTGTGATTTGCTGTGAATTGCCCGTCCTTATTTGTGACTGTTCCCTCTAGAATGTCCTCGTTTAAATGGTTAATGTTCGAGTGGTATTTGACCTGTATCTGTGTGGTTCCGTAAAGAGTTTCCGGTTAAATTTTTCAACTTCTGAACGGAATCATGACTGCTTCGACCTTTAAAGGCAAGTTCTTAATAGAAAGGTTAAAAATTTCACACAGTTCACCACGCTTGGGTTTCTTTGAATGATCGTTGGTTTGCCATGTTGTAAACGTTTGATGCTTGTATGTAATTTGATACAATAACTTGCAATTGACGAATTGTGTATGCCAAGTGGTAACAGTCAAAGGGTCTTACCTGCACGGGTTGGTCGACCTGCTGTATTTGTGTGTTGTGTTGTCAATCGAACTATATTCAGACTGCCAGTTTTGTCCAATGGTAATTTAGTTAACATCGGCAGTAGGGAAGAGCTGACAAGAATGGCAAGGACATACTGCCAGATTGCCATTAAAGTAGGCTTGCAAGTCAGGACTTGCAAATGACGAATTGTGTATGCCAAGTGGTAACAGTTAAAGGGTCTTACCTGCACGGGTTGGTCGACCTGCTGTATGTGTGTGTTGTGTTGTCAATCGAACTATATTCAGACTACCAGTTTTGTCAATGGTAATTTAGTTAACATCGGCAGTAGGGAAGAGCTGACAAGAATGGCAAGGACATACTGCCAGATTGCCATTAAAGTAGGCTTGCAAGTCAGGACTTGCAAATGACGAATTGTGTATGCCAAGTGGTAACAGTTAAAGGGTCTTACCTGCACGGGTTGGTCGACCTGCTGTATGTGTGTGTTGTGTTGTCAATCGAACTATATTCAGACTGCCAGTTTTGTCCGATGGTAATTTAGTTAACATCGGCAGTAGGGAAGAGCTGACAAGAATGGCAAGGACATACTGCCAGATTGCCATTAAAGTAGGCTTGCAAGTCAGGACTTGCAAATGACGAATTGTGTATGCCAAGTGGTAACAGTCAAAGGGGCTTGCCTGCACGGCTTGGTCGACCTACAGTATGTGTATGTTGTGTTGTCAGTCGAACTATATTCAGACTGCCAGTTTTGTCCAATGGTAATTTAGTTAACATCGGCAGTAGGGAAGAGCTGACAAGAATGGCAAGGACATACTGCCAGATTGCCATTAAAGTAGGCTTGCAAGTCAGGACTTGCAAATGACGAATTGTGTATGCCAAGTGGTAACAGTCAAAGGGGCTTGCCTGCACGGCTTGGTCGACCTACAGTATGTGTGTGTTGTGTTGTCAGTCGAACTATATTCAGACTGCCAGTTTTGTCCAATGGTAATTTAGTTAACATCGGCAGTAGGGAAGAGCTGACAAGAATGGCAAGGACGTACTGCCAGATTGCCATTAAAGTAGGCTTGCAAGTCAGGACTTGCAAATGACGAATTGTCTATGCCAAGTGGTAACAGTCAAAGGGGCTTGCCTGTACGGCTTGGTCGACCTACAGTATGTGTGTGTTGTGTTGTCAGTCGAACTATATTCAGACTGCCAGTTTTGTCCAATGGAAATTTAGTTAACATCGGCAGTAGGGAAGAGCTGACAAGAATGGCAAGGACATACTGCCAGATTGCCATTAAAGTAGGCTTGCAAGTCAGGACTTGCAAATGACGAATTGTGTATGCCAAGTGGTAACAGTTAAAGGGTCTTACCTGCACGGGTTGGTCGACCTGCTGTATGTGTGTGTTGTGTTGTCAATCGAACTATATTCAGACTGCCAGTTTTGTCCAATGGTAATTTAGTTAACATCGGCAGTAGGGAAGAGCTGACAAGAATGGCAAGGACATACTGCCAGATTGCCATTAAAGTAGGCTTGCAAGTCAGGACTTGCAAATGACGAATTGTGTATGCCAAGTGGTAACAGTCAAAGGGGCTTGCCTGCACGGCTTGGTCGACCTACAGTATGTGTGTGTTGTGTTGTCAGTCGAACTATATTCAGACTGCCAGTTTTGTCCAATGGTAATTTAGTTAACATCGGCAGTAGGGAAGAGCTGACAAGAATGGCAAGGACATACTGCCAGATTGCCATTAAAGTAGGCTTGCAAGTCAGGACTTGCAAATGACGAATTGTGTATGCCAAGTGGTAACAGTCAAAGGGGCTTGCCTGCACGGCTTGGTCGACCTACAGTATGTGTGTGTTGTGTTGTCAGTCGAACTATATTCAGACTGCCAGTTTTGTCCAATGGTAATTTAGTTAACATCGGCAGTAGGGAAGAGCTGACAAGAATGGCAAGGACGTACTGCCAGATTGCCATTAAAGTAGGCCTGCAAGTCAGTGAAGGCAAGACGCAATATATGGTCCTAAGCAAGTCAGCTAGTGATGGGGTCCTACTCACGGTGGACAATCTCCGATTCAAAAGGGCGAGTACTTTCAAATATCTTAGTAGCCTCTTTAGTGATCACAACCTCTGTGAAATTGAAATAAATGCAAGAATTGTTGGAGGCAACAGAGCATATTTTAGCCTTCATGACGTGCTAAAGAAAAGGTCCATGACAAGAAGTTTCAAGACGAGGTTGTATCAAAGTATGATTATGCCAGTGGTTATTTATGGTTGTGAAAGCCGCACCCTCAGAAGAACAAATGAACAGAAACTACTGTTTTACGAACGAAAGTTCCTGCGAAAAATCTATGGTCCTGTGATGGATCCACAAACAGGAGAATGGAGAATTCGAGAAAACCAAGAATTAAGAGCTTTACGCACAGCTGGACATTATAAAAAGAATGAAGAGAAGAAGGTTGACGTGGGCTGGACGTGTAGCAAGAATGAGCAAAGGGAGGATACCCCATGATGTGTTGCTGGGAACGGTAGGTGGGAGATACCCGGGACGACCACTGACAAACTGGAATGAATGTTGACAGAGACACCCAGGATATGAGACTAGGAGCAGGTGATTGGTTGCAAGAGGCTCGCAATGGGGAGCGATGGAGGAGGCATATGGTCCCTAAGGTCCAAGCCACGGATAAATAAGTAAGTAAGTATTTTAGTTTAATGGTGAATTGCTAAATCTGCTGTTGAAAGTGAGATTAAATTAGTTTGTTTCAATAAAAGTTTTATTAGATCTTGCTTGTCTCCCAACCCGCAATCACCACTTCACGTAATCCTATTACTGGCCATCATAAAAAAGTACCGTTAATGCAGCCCAGATGGTTGGTGCGTGGTAGTAGTACTAAGGGGGACGTATTCCGCTCGATATAAACAAATGTGTTTTATGAATCAAACACCAAACGCATTACGCTACATTGACGATACATTTTCATACACTTTAGAACCCATATTTGAAATAGAAGATGCTGAAATAAATGATTTATTCTGCAAGAATTCTTTTACTGAAACTCAGTAAAAGTCATACATCGGATGTAAAATAGCATAATCATCTTTATGTATATCTCCTCTCACAGTGGCATTTAGGTAAGAAAGTGGTTGCATCCTACATTTGCATTACAACTGATGCCTGGACATCTTTGAAAAATGGAAACTATCTGGGTGTTACTGCGCACTTCATTGATGGAAACTGCAATATTAAATCATGTTTATTATCTACTTTCAAGTTCAGTGACAGGCATACAGCTGAAAAAATTGCTAAGGAATTACAAAATGTAACTGAAATTGGGGCATTACAAAGAAAATTGTAGCTTGCACTACAGACAAAGCACCGAATATGGTGAAGGCTGTGACGATATGAAAATTGTGGCATGTGCCTTGTTTTGCACATACCTTAAATCTTATAGTGTAAGACAGCATGGGAGTAGTATCTGATACCAGGGAAAAAGTGAAGACAATAGTAGAATTCTTTAAAAGAAGTCCTCAAGCACTTGAAAAATTACACTCCATTCAGAAGCAAATGGTTTCCCCTTTTTTAATACCTAAACAAGATGGCCCCACCAGATGGAACTCCACATATGAAATATTTGCCAGGCTTTTAAAAATTATAGATCCATTAAAAAGCACACTTGCCATCCTCAGTCTGGAATCACAAACACAACTGGGCAACGAAGACTAGAGTGTTATTGAAAAGTCTTGTCAAGTACTGGCTGCTTTTGAAAAACTAACAAAAGAAATCAGGTGCGAAAAAATGTAACTCTGTCAAAGTTTGTGTTATTGAGCAAAGCCTTACAATCTCACTGTATGAGACTGGTCAGATTGCAGCAATGCAATAATTGCTATGTTATTAAATAAACTTGAGGATGGAATCAGCAGTCGCCTCATTGTAAAGTTAGCAGAAAAAAATAAAAATATAAAATAATAAATAAATAATAAAATTGCTTTTCACTGCATTCTACATGTTGCTTCCTTACAAGTAAATTTTATTCATATTTGTTGTTCACATACTATTAGGTGTGGCTCACAAACTTTTTCAGTCCTCCATAAAACATGTTCTTTTATCCTTGTCTATATATTTATTAATATATGATACGAATATTATAGAGGAAAAATTCCTAACAGGAAAAATATACGTAAAACACAGATGAAGTCGTCTCACCAGGCGAAGGGGCACAAGCAGTGACAGCAACAAATAAACACACACACACGCAAGCCCCACAGCCCAGCCGCCTCGCCAGGCAGAAGGGAAGGAGAGGGAAAAGGAAACGAATACACACACACACACACATTTACACAGACGCAAGTACACTTAGGCAGACATACTGTAGAACTCAGTTCTGGGCTGCGGGGCTTTCGTTTGTGTGTGTGTGTGTGTGTGTGTGTGTGTTTATTTGTTGCTGTCACTGCCTGTGCCCCTTCGCCTGGTGAGTGGACTTCATCTGTTTTTTACGTATATTTATTAATATATATAGATTTGTGTTTTGTTTCTGTACTCATCGATGAATTCAGCAGTTACATCCAAATATCTGTTGCACATGGTGAAGTTATTGTCAGTATGGCTTAGAACTTCAATTATATATTTATAATTGAGTATCTGATGATTACACACTAATACAATAGGCATTTTAATTGTTTTGTATACTTTACAAGTAAATTGACACATTTATGAAAATATTGTAGTACATTTTTGTCATATAAAGTAAACGGGGTGTCATATATACAGACACTGGTTATTACATCCTGCAGTATCAACATTCAGTTAGGTCAGGCACTCATATAATGCTAGACTATGTTTGGTTATTACACACCCCAGGCATTATAATGTTTGTTGTGTATCATAAATAATACTCAGGCAAATCAACAATGGTACTGTAATTTCACACTTTTCTTCTAGGTACTGTAATAAAAACTGTATTCCTACATCAATTTATGTGTATCTCATATATTCCTGAGAAAGTTTATCATGTATTTTCACCTCCACAGCATCCCAAAAAGAAACTGAGACTATTTAAAACAAACTGGCAAATATAATGTACTCTGTTTTAGAGCCATAATATTTTTTCTAATTTGTTGGTTTCACCTCCAAATATTCCAGCATACTGTATAAAAATGCTATGTTCAGCTGTTCCTTTTGAAAACTGTTATATTTCACTTTTTGTTATTGTTATTAAAATTTGACCTGGAAGAAGGGTACAAATATACTGTTAAGTAGCCATCCTTTCATAGGTAAGTAGCCATCCTTTCATAGGTAATTAGTCATCCTTTCATAGGTAATGAATCACTAAAAACCGCAGTGAAAACTACTCATTTCACGAAGATAAGTGACAAAGTTGGCCAAACACAAGTTATTACCGATGTACTTTTGTCATAAAATGAATGCACAGGGCACATCATCTGGGTAGCCAATCATACTGAGGGTAAAGTTCGAGTAGAGTACATCCGCTGTAGTATGCTGTTACAACAAGGCAGAAATTTCACTGCATAGGTAAGCCCAGATTTGAGACAAGACACCCCTCTTGAGAAATTGTACGGATGTGCCTTTAAGGACAACATAATGATTTTGATTGCTTAAAAAAATATCTTTACGGAATGCGGACAAATCCGTTTCATTCCACTCTCGCAGACACCCACATCAATAGTTACTAGTATCAATAAAACCGCATGAAAATGCCCAATTACATGTGCCGGCATAGCATGTGCTTCTTACAATACGGCATGTACATTAATTTTGAGCATCGACCATTCGTATTTGCATACTGCCGTGACTAGAAGGAAAGCAAAATATATTAATTACAGCTACTTTGATAAAAACCAATTTATTATATATAAAAAGTCAGTCCTCAGCTAATAGGAAAGCAGGAAATAGAAAATGTTTAATATTTTCTGCTACAGTTGCTGTCCTCGTACTATGTTAGTGGTCCTATAGCTATATTTTTGACGATGGTACGATAAATGGACCCATACTATTACAAAACATACATTGCTTCACAGTTTCATGGTTTCGAAACCTCTGATGGTATAGTTTCATTTGTTTCGATACCGTCAGATGTTTCGGTTTTCCCATCTCTAGAGCTATGTAGCGAATCGTTGACGGTTGGGCTCTAAAGTGGGGGAACCGCTGCACACGGCACTGTTATCGGATGTAGCCTAGCACCTTCCCTCGAGGCTGCAGCTCATTGGGAACTTTATGTTTGGTACAACACTCGTACTGGCCAGAGGAAACATATGTGGTCAGTGCAAGTGACGTGCATAAGAAGGAACCAGCTTCCACTCAATATACTGTCAAGCATTTTTCCTTGGTGGAAGGATTGCAACAGGGTGCACTCAAGGCCTAGCCATACTTGATAGAGTAACAGTGGTTCCAAAGTCAAGAAACACGACAACATTGGTGTGATTGCTACTCATCCCTCCATGCCGTATCAATTACAATGTTTGATTTGAAACTACACAATTATATACAGAGATTCTAAGAAAATGTTCATCTTAAGTCATAGTTTTTACAGCTCTCAAGACACAATTCAAGAAAAAAATAGCTATTTGATCATACAGAATGGGTATATTGTACGTGAGAATTGAACAGATCAACTTTCTACATGTTCAGATAAACAATTATCTGTTGGGGAAAGAGCATGTTCAGGATCTTGTTCAAAAACTAAATGCAGCTCAATCTACCATTGGAACAGTCTCTGAAATAAATGATAGTTTGACATGAATAGTGATGAACTTCGCTTATTTTCATTTGCTTGTGACGTGTGGTGGTTGTTTGGTGTATATCATTGTGCAGAAACGAGCGGTTCGAGTCCATTATGATGCATTCTGTTGACATTATCAGCTTATTCCCACGAGTTGACAGCTTTCCCTCACTGAGTATTAGACAGAAATAGAATTTGCATTTGAATCACACGTCTTTGGTTCTTGTGCAGAAAAGTGTGTAGTATTATTCTGCTTAACACGAATTATATACAGAAGGATGGAAAAGCTGGTAGAAGCCGACCTCGGGGAAGATCAGTTTGGGTTCAGGAGAAATGTAGGAACACGGGAGGCAATACTCACTTTTCAGCTTATCCTAGAAGATAGATTAAGAAAAGGCAAACCTACACTTCTAGCTTTTGTAGATTTGGAGAAGGCTTTTGACAATGTTGATTGGAATAAACTCTTTCAAGTTCTGAAGCAAGCAGGAGTAAAATATAGGGAGCGTAAGGTTATTTACAACTTGTACAAAAACCAGACAGCAGTTGTCAGAGTTGAAGGGCATGAAAGGGATGCAGTGGTTGGAAAGGGAATAAGACAGGGTTGTAGTCTTTCTCCATTGTTATTCAATTTGTACATTGAGCAAGCTATAAAGGAAAGCAAGGAGAAATTTGGAGAAGGAATTAAAGTTTAGGGTGAAGAATTAAAAACATTGCGTTTTGCCGACGACATAGTAATTATGTCAGATACAGCAAAGGACCTGGAAGAGCAATTGAACGGAATGGACAGTGTGCTGAAAGGTGCATATAAGATGAACATTAACAAGAGCAAAACTAGGGTAATGGAGTGCAGTGTAAGAAAATCAGGTGATGCTGAAGGAATTAGATTGGGAAATGAAGCAATAAAGGAGGTAGATGAGTTTTGTTACTTGGGCAGTAAAATAACAAATGATGGTCGCAGTACAGAGGATATAAAATGCAGAATGGCAATGGGTAGAAAAGCGTTCTTGAAAAAGAGAAATTTGTTAACATCGAATATTGATTTAAGCCTAAGGAAGTTCTTTCTGAAGGCATTTGTATGGAGTGTTGCCTTGTATGGGAGTGAGACATGGACGATAAACAGTGCGGACAGGAAAAGGATTGAGGCTTTTGAAATATGGTGCTACAGAAGAATGCTGAAGATTAGGTGGGTGGATCGCGTAACTAATTAGGAGGTACTGAACATAATTGGGTAGAAAAGAATTTTTTGACCTACCTTGACTAAAAGAAGGGATCGCTTGGTAGGAAATATTCTTAGACATCGGGGAATCGTAAATTTAGCATTGGAGGGAAGTGTGTGTGGGGTAAAAATCGAAGAGGAAGACCAAGAAATGGATACAGTAAGCAGATTCAGATAGATGTATGTTGCCGTTCTTATGTGGAGATGAAGAGGCTTGCTCAGGATAGTGTATTGTGGAGAGCTGCATCAAACCAGTCTCCGGACTGAAGACCACAACAACAACAACATTATTCTGCATTTTTTTTTCAATATGTTGCCACAAAATTAAAAAATTAAGCTGTTCGTTGTTTGTTTGTAGTTACGCTCAGATGTGTTGTGTGCACAGCATTTCCTTGCGCGGAACAAGATAAATATAAGTAAATGAAAAAAAAAGATATGCAGAATAAAAAAATTAAAAAAAGATGGGGAAAACGAATCGTTCACGACGCTGCCACCATACGATGGCTAATGAGAAGGACCTTTGCTACTGGCTTCAAAACGTGTAACAGTGCAGCGCCATGGAAGAGAGGTATTCAGCCACCTGAAAAATGAAACCTTTACCCTATAACCACAGCCTAGCTTATACAGTCACGAGACTCCCAGTCATTTTTGTTATACATGTGACAGCAGCGCTCCAAGCGGTCGGCAAACTACATTTCTGTGTAAAATATTTGATGAGTGCGAATAGTATTATTTATATTGATTTCAACATACATTTTACATTAGGAAACATATTTAGAGTCATAAAAAGAAGTAATAAACTAAAAATAGATCCACATTTTATCGTTACCTGATTTCCTAAGATCCATTGGAAAGTATGAAAACGTACATTGCAGAACAGTTTATTTACAATTATCATGTAACCTACAGGTTTTTACTGAAAAATTAAATTTCTGTTAACAATAAAGAATGCCTAGGAAAAATATGTAGACCTGCTCTTTGGCAGAAAGATGTCGTTCTTCTAATCAGGAACGTTAATGCTTCTTCACTACATTTCAATTGTCATAGGAAACGAATGCAATAACTGCAATATTTCACTTATCAAATCAGCCATCACAGCTGTTCGTGAAGGAAAGACGTCACAGACGGCAATAGATATCATCAAAATTATTTTCCAGCAAAGAAGAAACGAATTCCACAACTGTTACTACAGCTAAGCACAAAGGGTAAGAATATTCAAACATCGACTTTTCAAGCTAAAGTAATTACACTCAAAAGCATATGTGCATATAAGAAAGACGAGTGAAGTGTAAAAATGCATGAAGTATTTGACTCCATACTGAAATGACAAATATGTAAAACTGAAGGTAATAGTAAGAACACACCATAATAGAAATTTGTTTTCCTCTTACTTTCTGCGGAATAAGCTGCAAATAAACATATTCGTCAAATATTTGTTCGTTTCAAAGTTGTCCTTTATGCCACTGGATCAGTAAAATTCGGATGTTTTTAAATTAATTGACTGATTACGTATGTCTTTGATATTTTACTGATGACTGAAATCCAAAAATTATAGTAACTATTTTGTTAATGACGCATATATATAATTATAAACGAACGTTGTTTTCTCGGTGGCTTCATCACTGGCAAAGGATGATGTGATATTGACATTGTCAGACCTCGGAGGCATTGTGTGAGGGGGATGGATGTTTGGCAGGTGGGCACGTGTGAGCCAGAGAGTCTCCTACGGCTGCGGCCTAGGGGAGGCAGACGTTTTGTAGAGGGGTGCGTGTGGGCAGCAGTTGTGGTCGGTCACAGCGTTGGGTTAGTGCGCCACGCCGCTGCCTCTCTCTGGGTCACGGATACTGCCTGTCCTGACCGGCACCTGTTCTGTATGTCCACTACAGCGCGGCAGGGGCATATTTAAAAAATGTTACATGCAAAGGAAGGGTCGTGGAGTTGTGCACCCTGCCTCCCAATTGTTGATGCATACTGACCAACATTTTGTACCGTCGTAAAACTAGAGTTCCATATGGACTGCAGGATTCTGTATCAGAGGATATGGCATTGTACACATGGGGTAGAATCGGTTTTATTAACACCCATCTGATTTTAAACTTATATTTCAAATTCACATGGAGATCTTTTCCACACAGTAATTTGACAAATACAGAGGGCATATGCTCTCGAATTTCAGAGCATATCTAATTTTGAATATCAGCGCACACTCCGCTGCAGAGTGAAAGTTTCATTCTGGAAACATCCCTTAGGCTGTGGCTAAGCCATGTCTCCACCATATCCTTTCTTCCAGGAGTGCTAGTCTTGCATGGTTCGCAGGAGAGCTTCTCTGAAGTTTGGGAAGTAGGAGGCGAGGTACTGGCGGAAGTAAAGTTGTGAGGCGGCATCATAAGTTGTGTCTGGATAGCACAGTCGGTAGTGCGCTTGCCCGCGAAATGCAAAGGTCCCAGGTTCGAGTCCCGGTTCCAGCACACAATTTTAATCTGCCAAGAAGTTCCATATCTAATTTTGTTCCTCTAGTACTCAAAACGTTTCAACTATTTCCTATTTATTAATCTAACAAGAGCTACTTTTTTTAAAAACACATCCGTTGGCTGTTGCATATGTAGTCTAAACAAAGGCTCTTTTATAGCTGTAACAAGTACCTCTTTTTCAAATACCATACAAAAAGTTTAAACTATTACTCTGTTTAACATCGAAATGCGAGTAAAAATATATAATAAATCTCTATCTCAAATCATGAGCACTCTTGTCAATAAAGTTATCGGTAATCAATTATCGATTTCATAAAGTGTGGAGACAGATGACTGCAAGACACTTTTACTACTTCGTTGGCCAGCCGCAGTGGCCGAGCAGTTTGTGGCGCGCCAATAACCGTATGCAAGGCCACTACGGTCGGCGGTTCGAATCCCTTCCTCGGGAATGGATATTTCTGTCGTCTTTAGTATCAGGTAGTTCATAAGTAGTTTGTAAGTTTAGGGACCGATGACCCCACAGTTAAGTCCCTTAAGCTTAACAAACATTAACTACTTTGTTGGGTGAAAAACATGGCATTACCAAGCTGTCTTTTAGTTTCAACTGCCTACCTGTAATTCTTAATACTGACACCAGCAAGGAGTATTACACAGAAGAGCTACATTTCTCCCAATCCAGAACATTTTTCTCACATTGCCTTCAGAAAAAATTATCGCCGAACTACGTCTGGTACCTACAAAAATATCGATAATGTAAGTATTCGTTTCCAAGAGTCATAAACCTAGACTTTCATACGGAATTACCATAAGGGTGTGTATCAGAATAGCTGACAGCCTGTTTCCTGTAGCATTGCACCTGGCAAAATATGTCTCAAACTGTGGGTTAAACAGACGCCTGCGATTTAATCCAATCTCTTCGATTCATCTTGGAGGCCGCTGGTGTGTGAACGAGAGGGGAGGACGCCAGCCGCCTGGCCCGCGCCGCACAGGATGCCATTTTTGCAGCTACTGCTGCTGGATGGCTTCCCAACCACCTGTGCCGTTTTTGTGCTCCATGGTAAGGGCGAGAGGTCGTACATGCAACCAAGGCCACGATATGATGTTAATCAGATTATTTTTTAGAGTTATGATTCGTTCTGGAAGGGAATTCAATTATTTACATAAACATTGATGCAATTCTTAATAATAATTTAAAAAATCTCAAAACACGTGTGCTATGGTGGGTTCGGAGGTGGGAGGTTGCAGGTTCGATCCCCAGAATGTGAACTTGGCCTTGTTCCCGCAGTGAGTGGTGGGGAACATGTTATATTATGACTTTGGATGTGTTGGTGGAGCGGAATATTGATTACTGAATCCAAAACGCATGGAACACATGATTTGAGAGATTCCAAGGTGTCAGGCAATGGGTTTGATTGCTGTAACGTGTACTTGGGCTTGGTTGTGGGAGGGGGAGGGGTTCTTGTAGTCCGAAAGTGGTGGAAGGAAGCTTAGGGTTTAACGTCCCGTCGACAGCTTGGTCATTAGAGTCGGATGGTGGAAGGGGGAGGGAAGCTTGTAGAAATCATTAATCATGTCAAATTTTAATTAGGGTCATAAATCATGTCAATGTATTAATGAGGGACTTAAATTGGGCTCATAAATCATGTTAATTTTTAATTAGGGTCATAAATCCTGAATTGTTCATGAGGAGAGGGGGTTGTCCTAGAACCCACACTTATAAGGGTGGGGGTTGTTCCATACCAGAAACCACCTTCGTCAGGAGGGAAGGGGTAACCCTGACCCTAATGTGAGCCAGTCCCTGTATAGTATACCTACTCATGTTTGTATACAGAGTAATTATTAGGAAAACGTACCGGTTATTATACAAAATTATACATTACCGTCTGTTTTCTTTCTGCCTAAGAAATGGAGAGAGATTGAGGTCACAGACCTGAGGAATAAATGTGTAAGTTCGAGATTTGAAATGAGCAAGCGAGGACTCTCCACAGTCGCCATCACTACAGCAGACATGTTAACATGAGTAGAACACCTTTATCCACCTCATTCCCGCGAGTTATGGAATTTCAGTGGGTAAACTATGATTTACATTCATTTTCATCTTACATTCACGCTCAATATGCAGCGAAACAATCGGGAAAAACGAGCTGTTATTTCCATCATGAAGAAAACCGGGAATTTTTTACTCTGCAAAATGTTTTCACTGTTTGCAATATCAGCTAATACCGTCTGACTCCCATCCAAAAGAACAATTTGGGGGTAGGCACTTAGAGAAGACCATCCATTTTTATACCATTATTAAAACTTTTACTGCCACATTTATGATGTGATATATGTTAAGGGTAGGGCATGTTAGAAAAGACTAAGTTTCAAGCTTAGTTTTTTTGTCATATTTATTTTACTTCTTTATTAGTTAAATTAGAAATTATGCAATAATGATGGCAAAAAGTACAATTGGAAAGTGAAGACATCCAATCAGGAATTCATAAATAATTAAGCATTGTTGTCATACGTTTGTTGTTTTATTAGGCTCATGCATAACAAAATTCTCATACATCATGACACAACTGAAGGAAACATTAATATATGCTTGACACGCAATTAACTTCTGCACGCCACCAAAATAAAGAAAAGCCTGACATTGAAAATGCATTTAACTCTGGCGATTTGTGTGCAGATGTATAACACATTCTTTTAAAGAATTGATAAGTTTTACTGCTCCAAGCGAGGTATAACAGAATAACAGAGATTTACGCTGGTGAAAATACTTTTTACCTGGGGAAATCTGGGAAAAAACCAAGGAATTTTTGTTCTTGTCTATGTATATACCGGTATATTTTGTGTAATAGGGCTTGACAGAATTAAGCGATAAAATTTTTATAAAAAAATTAGTATTCCCCTCATTGTTTCGTTGCAATAAGCAAATCATCTTCATATACAAATACTTTGTTAATAAAATCTGGTTTTAAGGCTATATCCAAAGCTTCAAAAATGTTCAAATGTTTGTATATCTATCGGACCAAACTGCGTAGTCATCAGTCCATAGCTTACAAACTACTTAAACCTAGGTAAACTAACCTAAGGACAACACAGACACCCATGCTCCAGGGAGGACTCGAACCCCCATGGCGAGCAACCGTGCGCTCCGCAGCGAGACGCTTTAGACCGCTCGGCTACTCCACCGCGGCTCCAAAGCTTCAATAAACAAACCAACACTCCCAGTTAATTACACGAGCGTCATGCAAAATTAAAATTGTTGTAGTTTCTTAGTTTCATTATTCAATAAAATAAAGTTATAAACTATTTCAGATAAAATTAAGACAAAAGCTCCGTCGTGACATTTTGTACAGGTAGTTAATCAAAATACAAACCTGTATATATAGCTATTCTTAAGGGGGCGACGTGTGTGAATCACATACTCTCCTGTTATCAAATGGTGTGCATAAGATACTGAAGATCAGCAAATAAAATGTTGTGCGATGATTAACAATAGTACAAGCTACTATAACTTTACTTATCAAAAATGTTTCTCTAATTTTGAAATTAATGCAGAATTATAAATTTTAATACATCTATAATTATGTATGTTTCTTTTCCTTGTAACCTATTAAACCAATCATTCAGAAATTTTCACTGTGTTATGTTTACATGAAGACAAACAAATAGACAGAGGCAATTTTGAATATCTTTCATAGATATTTATTTACAATATTTTAGATATTTATTGTGGAAATCCATGTAATTTTTTAAATCAATTATCTATGTATCTCAGCATAAACAAACATTTCAATGAAACTTCCTGGCAGATTAAAATTGTGTGCCGGAACCGGGACTCGAACCTTGGACCTTTGCCTTTCGCGGGCAAGCGCACTACCGACTGTGCTATCCCGACACGACTCACGATGCCGCCCTACAACTCCACTTCTGCCAGTACCTCGCCTCCTACTTTCCAAACTTCACAGAAGCTCTCCTGCAAACACGCAAGACTAGCACTCCTGGAAGAAAGGATATGGTGGAGACATGGCTTAGCCACAGCCTAAGGGATGTTTCCAGAATGAAACTTTCACTCTGCAGCGGAGTGTGCGCTGATATGAAACTTCCTGGCAGATTAAAATTGTGTGCCGGAACCGGGACTCGAACCTGGGACCTTTGCCTTTCGCGGGCAAGCGCACTACCGACTGTGCTATCCCGACATGACTCACGATGCCGCCTTAAAAACTCCACTTCTGCCAGTACCTCGCCTCCTACTTTCCAAACTTCACAGAAGCTCTCCTGCAAACACGCAAGACTAGCACTCCTGGAAGAAAGGATATGGTGGAGACATGGCTTAGCCAGAGCCTAAGGGATGTTTCCAGAATGAAACTTCACTCTGCAGCGGAGTGTGCGCTGATATGAAACTTCCTGGCAGATTAAAATTGTGTGCCGGAACCGGGACTCGAACCTGGGACCTTTGCCTTTCGCGGGCAAGCGCACTACCGACTGTGCTATCCCGACACGACTCACGATGCCGCCTCACAACTCCACTTCTGCTACTTAGGCTGTGGCTTAGCCATGTCTCCACCATATCCTTTCTTCCAGGAGTGCTAGTCTTGCGTGTTTACAGGAGAGCTTCTGTGAAGTTTGGAAAGGAGGAGGCGAGGTACTGGCAGAAGTGGAGTTGTAGGGTGGCATCGTGAGTCGTGTCGGGATAGCACAGTCGGTAGTGCGCTTGCCCGCGAAAGGCAAAGGTCCCAGGTTCGAGTCCCGGTTCTGGCACACAATTTTAATCTGCCAGGAAGTTTCATATCAGCGTACACTCCACTGCAGAGTGAAGTTTCATTCTGGAAACATCCCTTAAGCTGTGGCTAAGCCATGTCTCCAGCATATCCTTTCTTCCAGGAGTGCTAGACTTGCGTGTTTGCAGGAGAGCTTCTGTGAAGTTTGGAAAGTAGGAGGCGAGGAACTGGCAGAAGTGGAGTTTTGAGGCGGCATCGTTAGTCATGTCGGGATAGTGATATTTTTGAAATTATACCTTCTTGTCACATAATTACTTTGCTTTTGCCTTGTTTCTTTTACAAGGTCCTGCATAGACTTTTCAGCTCTTGCCACACACCCATTTCATTAAAACTGGGTTGAGTGAATGCATCAACGCTGAAGGTTGAAAGCTGTAACAATTTCACTGGCTGTATGTTTTCCATCACAGCATGAAATGTAGCAAGCTTGCCAATTTTAGATGATGACAATGTTGTCGTGAGCCAGTGACAGATACAGAATTTTTTTCTAGGGGGGGGGGGGGGGCACAAGGCTGACGACTGAGGGTGAACATGACCTTAAGGGCTTTGTGAGCATAACGTTTGTAAGTTCATTTGGTATAAATCTGTCAGTGGATGTCGATATTATTAATTGAAGGTAAGGCACATTGCATCCACATCCACAATCCTAGATTGGAAAGACTGGAGATTCTCACTCAGGAAAGCATTAATTGAATCTGGACCTGCTTTTTGAATAAATATACTTTTCTTGTAGTTTTGGTGCATTTGGGAGGTCCGATATTAAATCTCCCTATAACAATTCTTTGTTCACTAATTCAGTGCCTGTTCTCACGCTCTTTATTGACTCTGGATTATTTGTTGCTAAGAGGTCAAGTATGTTTTCATACTATTCTACACTGATGACCCCGTAGTTAAGTCCCATAAGCTCTACAAACATTTGAACATATTATTCTAGTGGAGTCATGATAATTTTCGGAGAATGTATTCAGTGCAATATCGGAGACGTCCTACGCTTACCGCTGGTTTTTTAAGCATGTAATTTCTGTCAACATATCGAGAGCAGGTTCAAGCCAGCACGAATTAAAACGGCATGCTTTGGGGGTTTTTGAATTTTGATCCAAACTTTCTTTGAGCATTTCTGCAATCGAATCGTCAGTCATGATGTTGATAAAAAGAAGCAATTAAAAATTTATTCTGGTTGTCAGGTATAACCTCTACCCATACCAATTCACAGGATCATTATGGACTAGAAAACGTGTACTTTTAATTGATCTGCTTCCTTCTTAATGATACACGTGAACATGTTCAGTCCTTGCTTTATGGGTAAAATAAACACACCACGATTTGTGGTTCGTCCAGCTGCATGTGTGGGACATGTAGCTTGTGGCATTGGGGGGAAGGGGCAAGTGTGGTGGGTGAGGGGGATGGGGGTGTTTGGCGATTGGGCACGTGTGGCACAGACAGTCTGCAACAGCTGCAGCCTAGGGCAGGAGGGTGTTTGGTAGGCGAGGCCAGAGTGGTTGTAGGTGGCCACAGTGAGAGGGGGCGAGGGTAGCACACCCCGCCAGGACACCCCTTCCCCAGTCAGTCCTGCCCTCTCTCTGGGTCACGGACACTGACTGCCCCACCCTGCACCTGTTCTGCATGTCCTCTACTGTGCAGTGTGTACAGGTACAGATTCCCATGCAGCTTCAACACAACACCACAGTAGAGACTGGCATATTGTGACGAGCCAGTTGTTCGGCCACCATTGACCAGACGTTTTCAATTGGTGACAGATGTGGAGAATGTGCTGGCCAAGGCAGCGCAGTCGAACATTTTCCGTATCCAGTAAGGCGTGTACAGGACCAGCAACATGTGGTCGTCCATTACCCTGCAGAAATGTAGGGTTTTGCAGGGATCGAATTAAAGGTCGAGCCATGGGTCGTAACACATCTGTAATGTAACGGCTACTGTTCAAAGTGCCGATGATGCGATCAAAAGGTGACCGTGACATGTAACCAATGGCACCCCAAACCATCACGCTGGGTGATACGCCAGTATGGCGATGACGAATACATGCTTCGAATGTGCGTTCACTGCGATGTCGCCTAACATGGTGTAAGAGTACACCTGTCGCTGTATCTTACAGTTTAATTTAACGTAAAGTATATATTGTCTTAAATTTGTTTATTTCATGTATTTTTCATTTCTTGTATGCTAGATATATTTCTTATGTAACGACATTTCCTATATTGATTCATTTAGTGTAAACATGTACTGTATGTGTAAACGCGCATGAATGCACGGACATTCTTATGCTGTAAGTTGGCAATGCACCAGAGAAAATGTTGAATCTATTGTAAAGACTGTCTTTGGTACAGAAGTAGTATCTGTGAGTGTCGCGCTGCTGAAGCAGTCGCGGAGCGGACTCGCTATAGTAAACACATAAATGTTTTGTTGATGGTGCAGAGGCACGGTAGGCGCAGTGTGGCGCGAGTTTAATGCAATTGCAATAAGCCTGAGTGACGTACTATTTAATGTATTGAAGGAAGTGCGAAACAAGTTTATTTATACTCGAAAGTGATCAGTGTAATCGTTTTTCATGTATGCAAGAAAAGTAATTGTTTTGTTATCAAGTCTATTGTCACCGAGAGTGATCGTTGTTGTAATCACGGAGATAAGAAGGTGTATCGAGGTGATATCAATGCATGGAGATTTGACCCAGACGAGCTGAACAAAATAATTTGAACCAGCAGTAAGAGTACCTACTGTAATCATATCTGTCTTGTATGGACTTCACGACGAAGACGACGAAAGCAGATAAGTACTTCTGTAACATTTTATTTTGTATGCATGTAAATGTAGTGCCAGCCCAATCAGAATTTTGGTTCAATTATACATGACTTATTTTGAAACCAATCTTAATTATGTAAGTAGTTGTAGTCACCCCATTATAGATTATGTTGATTATGCAAGCCTGTACATTGATTAACAAGATCAATCATTTTCAAAGTAATTACAATCAGTTTTAAAGAAATTGCTAGACGAGTTAAAGAAATGATAAACGTGTTACAACCACAGAGACTAGTAATTGAAGTGCAGTGCTGTTTTAAGTTTTGCAACCAATTATTATGCCAAAGCTTTTAACTTGCTAGAAAGTTTGCACGTAAAGAAGAGTTGGTTTCATTTATAGAGAAAGTAACCAGGCTAACAGTATTCAAAGTATTATAGTTGTTTAACCAGACTTGACGAAAGTAATTTTTATGAAATACATTAAATGCCAGACTCTGCTCAGCCAGTTACACGCGTACGCTACCCAGGCCCTGGAACCAATTAATCAAAAATAGTTCACGTAAAGTTTTATAAGGAAGATGAATGCTTTAAACAATATTATCAAAATTATTGAGAACTTTGACTGTAGTATTTGTGAAGCTCATTGCACCACGGAGTTTCACAGTACTGAGCTATTATCATTGCAATCAGAGTCTATCAGCTATTACGATTTTGATTATAACACGAACACGCCATCACCACTACATGAATTCTGACACATTTATTAGTGAAGTTGTGCTGTTCGTGAATCGTAAGAGGTGCTACTTGGAGGCTGTACTAAATGCTAAGTCATACAGGGCGAAGCTTAATTAATTACCACAGTGACTTTTTCAAGTCCATTAATATCATTTTTTATTTATTTAAAATTTTAGCTTTCACTGCGAAAGTGTTGTTGCGACCCATTAATTGTGATTTGCTGCAACATTCAATAACGAAATTATTATTACTAGAGTATAATTATTACGCATTCTGAATTTTGAGATTTTTTGACGACCTCCAACAGGCAATTTTCTTACAATGGATGCGACCATCATGATGCAGGGGTGGGCAGGAGAGCTGCTCGCGCGGCTGCCCGCGAGCAGCGAGAGCCGCGAGGGCAGCGCTGAGCGGCCTTGAGAGCCAGCAGTGCGGGCAGCAGGGCTGTGCCGTGTGAGGGCGCTTTGTGCGCAAAGCTGAGTAAGGACAAGCTGAAATACTTACTGCACGTAGAAAACACCTGCTGTCGTTTCAAGCTGATGCGGCTTCCGTGAAAAGGGCACCGGTATAATCATATCTGCCACAGCATGTTTGAGTGGGAAGTAGGTGTTAATAGTGTTTACCCGAAAATTGTGTATCCTGTACCATGCAATGGTTGCTCATGTAAGGATGAAACACAGTTTCGAACCACTGTAAAACCTACTTTCGTGGCCACAAATAGGACATAGACGTAAATAATTAAGAAAGGACTCTTTTATTCTAAATTTTACGTTATATTTTCACAGAATTGTGTAGATTTCCTTTAGCAAAATGTAACAAAACTGAACTTTCTGCTACTAAAAGATTGCTTCATTACAATGACGAGAAACTGGGTGGTCGGTCAGAAGGTAACACTTATTAAGGTTCATTACATCCTTAGGAAAGGATGAAAACTGACACCATTGTGAAGGGGGGAAAATTCCAGAACTCAAGACCTGAGAGCAATGGAAAAAGTTCCCTGCCTATGTCAGTGGTACCACAACGAAGTTGTTGTGGTACGATAAAGAACTTCTAAAAAAATAACCAAATAAGTACATGGGAAAATTTGTAAGCTAAAGGAAAATAAAATATCCCTGCAGGGGGAAGCAAAAACGTAGGATCTATTAAGATAAGTATAATTTATAAAGTGTGAAACAAAAACCTTCTCCCTGGAGGAAGTAGAAGGGATAACTAAACTTAACTCCTATGATATATACAAAACATAAAGGGCAAGAAACTCTATGATCGCAAAGCCTATCAGTTTCCTGTCAAGATAAGATGACATACACATAAAAGAATTGTCATTTCAGAGGAGAGGTACTACGAACAAAAAAGAAATAAGCATTAATTTACATCAGTCTGGATTTATGTAAATGATTTTGAACCAACATCTCGATATTTGGTGTGAAATTGCTGGTCATTAGGCGCACTGCACCAGTCAGATGAACGTCAGTCAGACTACTTCTAAGCTTCGATTTTGTCAGTTTCATTATGGATAAAACAGCAAAAACCGCCGGACGCGATTTCCACAAGCATACAGAACGAGTGGTTCCGCATGGTGTAGTGACGTGCGCGGCTAGTCGAGTAGGATTGGGGGCACTGCTGGCTGGCGGAGTGGGGGGGAGCCGCGAGCAGCCCGTGTGAGCCGCTGAGAGCGCTCGCGCTCGCGAAACGGCATTTGCCCAGCCCTGCTGTAGACAGAACCTGGATTCCTCAGAAAAAATGACGTTTTGTCATTCGTGCACCAAGGTTCGTCGTTGTGTATACCATCGCAGGCGTTCCTGTCTGTGATGCAGTGTCACGGGTAACCGCAGCCATGGTCTCCGAGATGATAGTCCATCCTGCTGCAAACGTCGTCGAACTGTTCGGGCAGACGGTTGTCTTGCAAACGTCCACATCTGATGACACAGGGATCGAGTCGTGGCTGCACGATCCGTTACAGCCATGTGGGTAATATGGCTTTCATGATAACTGCTAGTGATAGGAGGCCGTTTGGATCCAGCACAGCATTCTGTACTGCACTCCTGAACCCACTGATTCCATATTCTGCTAAGAGTCATTGGATCGCGAGCAGCAATGTCGCGATACCATAAACCACAATCGTGATAGGCTACAATCGGACCTTTATCAAAGTCGGAAACGTGATGGTATGCATTTCTCCTCCTTACACGAGGCATCACAACACCGTATCACCAGTCAAAGCGGGTTAACTGCTGTTTCGTGTATGAGAAATCGGCTGGAAACTTTCCTCATGTCAGCACATTGTAGGTATCACCACTGGCGCCAACCTTGTGTGAATGATCTGAAAAGCTAATCATTTGCATATCACAGCATCTTCTTCCTGTCGTTTAAATTTCGCGTCTGTGGCACGTCATCTACGTGGTGTGGCAATTTTAATGGCCAGGAGTGTATATGCACATAGGTTACAGTAAATGGGGGATTTCTTAGGATTTTGGTAGGTTAGTAAATAAGCACACAATTACTATTGTGCAAAACGTTTATTACCTTTTGTGCACACTTTTGCATACAGAAAACAGATGTTATATATACATTTAAACACAGAAAACCATTCGTTCTTTATTTTTATTTGGTGTAACTTTAATAATGTCTAGTTTAATTTTTAACTTGTAGCTTATATTGACGTCGAAATCTTTCTATTTCCTTCACCAAACTCCATCAGGTATCTTCGTGTCTTCCTGTATTTCACCTCTTTTATGGCTCTAATAAATAGTTTCACAACTTGTAGCAATTTATCGAGCTAGGTGCAGAGGGATTACCCGACAGAATGCGGCTCGCTTCGCTTCATAAGGACTTCCAGCTCCCATCCCTTGACTGTACACACTGTACTATACTGCACACACCCTTTCGGTTGGTGCTCCAGCTGCAAACACAGTTGGATCTCTTCCAAGGTCCAAAACTTTAATTTCCCCCTTAATCTTTTGGCGTATGTTGCAGTACTTGCAGAATTTCAGGGTGCCACGATCTACACCGATGGATCTAAATTTGCTGGTCATACAGGATTTGAATTTACATCTCCCATTGGTATTGAATGCCATTCTCTGCCAGAATCATGCTGTGTGTTTACAGCAGAACTGATGGCTATTAGTAGAGCTCTTCATTTTATCAAACGGACTGCCACGGACCGTGTTTTACAGACTCAAGGAGCAGTGTTCAGGACGTAGACCATCTTCTCATACTTTGGTGATTGATATCCACGATCTCAGCGCTGACATTGTTTATGCTGCATGCTCTATTGCTTTCCTCTCGTTCCCCAGTCACGTGGGTATCCTAAGGAATTCACAGGCTGACCAACTGCCTAGAGGAGCCGTAACTTACTACCCCTTCTCCTGAGCAATCCTGCCTACAAATTTGCGGGTGCAGATGCGATCTCTGCTCCTACAAGAGTGGAACTGTAACTGGCAGCCTACTGCCCTTTCTAACAAATTCCGCTCCATCAAGTCGACCACTGCAGCTTGGAGTTTACGCTTGTGCCCTTCTCGCAGGGAAGCTACTGTTCTTTGCTGTCTCCACATTGGACATTCCAGTGTTACCCACAGTTTTCTTTTGCATAATGAGCCTTCCCCACATTGTGGTTGTGGAGCCCGACAATCTGTGGTCAACATCTTTGTGAAATGTCCGCTCCTCTTGGCGTCCCATGCACAATATGGCATTCCACACTCATTGCGTATAGTTTTGAAAGATGTCCCTCGAATGGTTGACAGGGTCATTAGGTTTGTCTGTAAAAGCGGTTTTTATTCTCAGCTATAAGATTTTATCTCTGACTCTTGCACAGGATGGTGGATTGTTGGCTCTTCCTGCTAGCACTAGCCTTGTTTTCAACATCGTTTTATTCTCCCATTCTTAGGTTTTTGTTTTAGTAGCATACAATGTTCACCTGTAAATGTTCGTCGTTAATGAATGGGGATTATATAGCTGTAGAGAAGTGCTTCACAGAGTTCTTCATCTTCTGTTTGTTTTAGTCCTATTGGAATCATTGATTTTAACTCCATTTTAGTTCCTCCATTTTATCAGCATGTCCTTAAACAGAGGTTAGGGGACTGATGGACTAGCTTCTTGGTCCTACCTCCCATCAACCAACCAACCATCACCTGTAGCAGAAAGCTGATGATCATATGTCTATATTATTTACCAGTATACAATAAGTTCTTAATTACAACTAGTGCAAGAGGTGTTTTCTTTCTAAATTGCTGTTACTGGTTCATTGTTTAAATCTTCTACTAAGTTTTCGCCATTTTTGTATCTTATGATTTGTAATATAATTGAATCAAATCCCTCATTATTCAGCCAAACAGGTCCAGGAAGGTAGATAACATGTTGACATGAGTATTAGTTAATTGTCATGAGTAGGGGGACAAGGCGGGTTTTTGGCCATCAATAGATAATTAGGTGGCCTCCCCCTCCCACAGGGCTGTATGGTAATAAGCCAACCCTCATGAATAATTAATGAGCCTATAAAAATAACATGATTTATACCATTAACATGCAAATGAGGTATGATTAATGACCTAAATTTAAAATAAAAAGATTTATTACTCCCAAATCTGTACTGGTTCTGGCCATGAAAATGAGGACGTCATGAATAATTTGTGACCCAAACAAGACGGTTTCTGGAACTAGATTAATTATGGCATGTTCTGGGGATAAAACCCACGACCTCTAACCTCAAAACCCCACAGTGCGTGTTCCAAGATTTTTTAAATTAAGAACTGCTTCAGTGTTTATGTAAATAATTGAATTCCCTTTCCAGCCCAAATCATAATTCTAAGAAATCAGATTCATATCCCAACACAGGCCCAAAGGCATATGCCATGTTTGATCCTTACAGAGTAGCTACACTAAACTTGCCAGGTGGGTGGGAGCCCAGCCACCATCGACTGAGGGGTGGTGCACCTCCCCTCAGTCCCTGCTGGTAAGAAGACACACCATGATGACTAAAGGTCTCTCGGCAACTACTGAATGTACTTATTTGCAGATCGTTGTAAATACTGAAATATTTGTATGGAGATAGTTGTAAATAGGAAACAAGACGGGTCCTGACGACTAAAGCTGTCATTTTTATTGGGTAGAGTACCATTACCATAACACACTTGTTATTTACATAATCTTAAATAGACGTAATTTTTACCACTTTTCAGAACATTACTGCAGACACCCAAGGTGTACTTACTTGCAGATCATTGTAAATAGCAGTATTGCTTCTCCTAAAATCTTCCATGCAACAGCAATATTAACTGTAATTTGATCATTTATGTCATATATGGAGCTATATATGTTGAAGATATTCTACTTGATACTAATGCAAAAATTTCCAGATAGGATTTTAATTTTTGCAAACAAGTGACCATTCCACTATAAATATATGTAACCAGTGGTATGTTCTCACCATAAAACTGATTCATTGCTGAAATAATAGAAACTTAAAAAAGAAAAGAATAAAATCCCAATCCAAATATTATCAAACATGCAAAGGACAGTGCTCTATGTCCAAACCTAGCTTACAATGTCACCCAACTGATCAACTTCAGCTACGGTACTATTTGTATGAAGATACCAACTCGCACACTTTGTGTTTGCTCTACATGGGAGGCGCAAGTTGGCAGCGTCAATAGCGATCGATAATGAAAAAGTGAAGAACAACAATCTATCCATACAGTATGTTCAAAAGAAATAGAATTGAACCTCATCCATACAGAAATAAATATCTCTTCTTTTTCCTGCAATACATCCTGAATATTACTCGTCCCATATACAGGGTGAATCACCTAACACTTTCACCTCAAGCCAACAAGCAGATTGTAATATTATTTAGAAAGTGTATTTGTCATGCAAATGCACAGTTTTTTAAATGGAACAATGGTTGTTTCTGTCATACACTGGACTTTTTGACACCAGTTGTGAACAAAGAATTATGAATGACATTTTTAACACATTTAGTTTGGCAGCTACAACCATTCAAAATTTCAGGGGAGGAGGCTGCGATAGCGTAGCCGACTGGCCGAGTGACTAGCCCCTGTGGCATGGCCCACTGTCCCATGACCAGTAGCCAGTCAGTAACGCTATCATAGCCTCCACCCCTAAAACTTTGAATGGTTGTAGCTGCCAAACTAGACGTGATAACAATGTCATTCAAAAGTCTTTGTACACAGCTGGTGTCAAAATTCCCAGTGCATGACAGAAAAAACCACTGTTCCAATTGAAAAATTGTATGTTTGCATTAAAATACACTTTCTAGATATTTTTACAATCTGTTTTTTGGCCAACAATGGATATGCCCCTACTACACCTTTGGGTCAAGATGGAGGCAGCGGCTGGTGCATACAGACTCAAAACTGGCAAAAACTGGAACTCTTTGGGATATCCAGAATCACACACTAAAATAGTGAGTGAGGTAAATACAGGAAAGATTGGGGAAATGCCAGCCGACTATATTATAACCCCATACTGCTTCAACAAGCCTTTCAATATAACAATTGGAAGTAGGGAGCAGTGGGAGAAAATAGTTCGACACCATATGGGGGATATTGTCTGGTTCACTGACGGGTCAAATTCAGACCAGGGTGTTGGGGCCGGGGTATATGGGGTGCAGCCGAGACTGGAAGGCGTCATCTCTCTAGGGAAACTGGCCTCAGTATTCCAGGCCGAAATCACTGCCATCAGGGCGTGTGTGGAGGAGAATTTGCGTAGGTGCTACAAAGACCATAGCATCTATATCTATTCAGACAGCCAGACAACCCTGAGATCATGGCAGCTCCTGCAACAAAGTCTAAAATTGTTGCAGAATGTCACAGGGGTCTGGTGGAGCTAGGGGAAAGCAATAGAGTAAACCTATTGTGGGTCCCTGGCCACTTGGGGATCAGTGGCAACGAACATGCCGACAGATTAGCCAGGATGGGGGCAGAGACTTCATTTATTGGACCGGAACCTCTCCTGACAATCACCAAGGCAATGATCAAATTCTAGCTATGTAACTGGCTCAGAAGACAGCAAGTGGAATATTAGACCAAAGTCTATCAACAAAAACATGGCAAGGTAATGATCCCAAAGCCACGTTTTAAAAGAAGCTCTGCAACTCTGGGCCTGAAGAGGAGAGAGATTAGACTCATGATTGGATTGCTGACAGGCCATGGGAATTTCAAAAAACACCTACATACAATGGGAATAACAGAAGAGGACCCTAAATGTAGGATCTGTGATGACGGTGATGAAACTGCATCACATCTAATCTTCGAATGCATCGCATTGGAGAGTAAAAGGCACAGAACATTTGGGACAACCAGACCCAAAGAAATTGTGTCTAATAAAGATCTGGTAAAGGGACTCCTTGCATTGTTAAAGGGAATTCGTTGGCTTTACTAGATATACAGGGAGCAATACCACACAATAAACTTAGTTTCGGTGCTGGCAATGGCGGGTTGGACCAAGACTGTTTTGGCTTCCCTGAGAAAATCAAATCAATTGGCTAACAATACGTGTCCTTGACTACCAATCCATTCTGTGAAATCCACACATCAATCGCACTTTCCGTTTCCGCAATATTTCCGTTGCAAGTGTTAGATGATTCACCCTGTATGTATGAACCCAAAATCAGCCAGACTACATGGACAACCAAAAATACCTGATTTTTCTGCAGTACCTATTGTTAGGTAAGTATATAGATGAAAGTATATGGACAAATGGATGAAACATATTTCATTTGTCCCAAACAATAACTAAAAATTAAAGATCACTAGCTAATAAAATATGACGAAAACATCCAAGAACATGGTAAATTTGTATCATTCGACATTACCAATCTATATACTAACACACCAATCCTGTCAACAATAACCATGTTTGAATGAAATTTACTAAAATATAGGAAAATACCAATCACAGGCATTTTATGACATTAGTGATCTACTAATACTTGTATTAAAACAAAATGCGTTTGAATTCAACAATGATATATATACACAAAAAGATGGAGTTGTAATGGGATGCACCACTGCGAGAACTATCGATGACATCTATTCTTCAATTCTAATATTCCAATAATAAATAATATACTATTACTGGTATTTAGACAATACTCTCTTCTAAGTGATGAATCAATTACTGAAATACCCACTAACTCAAATGTACCGTATAACCACAAACAATAAAACCATAAATTGAATTGACCTGACTATTACAAAAAAGAACAATGAACATAAATTCGACGTACATAGTAAATGCACAGTCTCAAACAATACTATTAACTCAAATACTAACCACCCCAAAACGCAAAAGTACGAATATTTGAACACAATAATTAATAGAATAATGAACCTACCATTAGAACAAACTTATAAAAAAGATCTAGTAATAGTTACCTATGTAGCACACAAAAATGATTTAAATCTGCATATAATAAAAATACTATACGAAAAGTGGACAACACCCAAACCTAGTACAATACTAATAATCGAAAGATATGTCATCAAAACAAAGAATCATATTCATACCAGAAACGAACGTGTGACGAGCTGAATACATTAATAAACAAGACAAGAGTCACATTAACATACAGAACTGCATACAACATGAAAACCTTACTCTGTTCCTGTAAAACAAAATGCCATTATACAGATTACCAGATGTACATGAAATTAATTGTAAATTTTTGCGATACTTTATATAGAACGAATGGGATGAAATTTCTTAATTTGATGCAGAGAATATACAAGAAATTACCACACAAACATTTCAAGCACCTAAAAACGAAAAATCATGTAACTGATCATGTAATATATGCATCGAAAATATTACATGTAACACCAAAAGAGTGTCACATGACCATTCTAGAGGAGATGAAAATTCATACAATCTCTAGGACAAGCCTTTACAAAATCTTAAAAGAATAAAAAAAACAGAGCTGAGACACAAATAATATCTAGATAAATAAGTTTTAGATTCAATATAAGAACAAAGATACACAATGCACTAACATAACATATGAAAGATCACTCTATCATGCCACACATGCTGCCATACAAAGAAATAAACGAAATGTAGCTGTACATTATTGCTGGAGGATTTGTCACTAATAAATATCAGTAATAACCAATAAATTCATAATCTGACAAATATGAAAGTACATAAATAAAATGGAAAGAATAATAATACTGGAATTAAATGCAGCTAAATAAATAAAATTTACAACTCCATGATGCAGCATGGACTTCAGTATGTACAGATGCACAAAATTATACCAAATTTGAAGTAGTTATATTTTAATAATTTTACTGTAAATCTTTATTTGCAGATAGCACAACGATGCCCACAAAGCAGAAATAGACCTATTGTTTTTATATCAAAGCAATGAATAACATGTTACCTTCAGCAGGATTTTGATAGCACCAGTATTATCAGTACAGCCTAAAAAGAAAAATCAGTGAACTACTTATCTACACAGATGAATTAGTCATCCAATACAGTTAAGATAATCTGACTCTCTGAACATCATGGTAGCACTGGTATAAATTGTTAAGAATTGCCAGAGTTGGGTTAGCTTCCCACTTTTATGGAGTGGAACTGGAGGATGGAGGAGTTGCCACATTCATTAGAAATAATTATAAATTTAATAAAGTAGACGTTCCAATATTTGGTCTAGAGCAGCAGGTGGAAACATGTTCTACACAAGTAGGATTTCATAATATATCATTTAAAATCGATAGTGTGAACAGATTACCAAATGGTAGCTTTATTCCATTAATAAATCACTTTCAAGCTCCATTGGCCAATTTAACAAAAAAAAAAAAAATAGTGTTGGCTGGTGATTTTAATGTAGACTTTCTGGAAAACTCTCCCAGTAAAGAATTATTGCAGACAGTAGCATTGTCATTCAACTTAATTCGTACTGTTAACTTTCTGACTATGATAGCAAAGGGTTCAAAGACAGCCACTGACAATATCTTTATATAAATGTCTAATGATAAAATTGTATTATAAAACAAATAATATACAACCTTTCTCACCATGACATGCAGTTTGTTTTGCATGTAGACTGTAGCAAATCTGAGCTTAAGAAGGTAGTCAGTAAGCCAAAGACATAAATTGGAGTGAGGTTTTCAGTGCTCATATTACAAATGAGAAATATAATACTTTGATAACTAATGTCTCTTGCTTATTTGACTAACGTTTCCCCCCCAAAACCAACCGAGATTAAACCAAAGTCTATAAAAGAACCATGGCTAACTCAAGGAATAAAGGTCACCTGTAAGGCAAAAAGAAACTATATCAGTCAAAAACAGTTTAGTTGTAAGTACTTGAGATCATTAGAAAACACGTAACAGGGACATCAAACCACATGCATTATCAGACTAGGATAGTAATATCAGATAATAATATAAAGAAAATATGGAATATATTGAAGGTGGAGACTGATAGAACCAGAGTTGAATACGAACACATAGCATTAAGAAAAAGTAACACATGGCTAACAAATGTGTGAAGCGGTCCTAAAATTCTTAACATGTGTTTCATAGCTAATACTGAAAGGATATGGTTATCATGGTCAATAACTGCAGCAATGGAATATCTTACACCTGTCACTACAAATAGCTATAGTAATATGAGTATGACACTGACAACACCAACAGAAGTAATTTCCACCACAAAATTCTTAAAATAAAAAAATCCACTGGCTATGATAATATATTAACAAATTTGATTAAACAGTTTCATAATATTTTAAGTTAATTGTGTAACCAATCTTTCATCAGTATAATATTTAATTAATGATTGAAATATGTTGAATTTAAGCTGTTATATAAGAAAGGAGATAAAGAAATTCCATCAATTTTTCATCCAGTTTCTCTTTTACCTGCATTCACAAAAATTTTGCAAAAGATGATCTACAGTTTTCTTCTCAAACGGCTAATAAAATATCTCACGTGTCACAATTCGGGTTTCTAAAGCTTTCTAGTATTCAGAAGGCTGTCTACACATACTGTTAGAATGTATTTAATTCATTAGACAATATGATAAAAAATTATCCATCAGAGGCGGTTCACTGCTATGTAGCGCCATACGACATACCTCCTGTGATGGGAAAGTGGACAGTAATATAAATAACACGGTGACGCTGGTGTTTACTTAAAGGCACAGGAGGGAGTAATACAATGATGCTATCTGCTATGATCGGCCAAGTTGATCAGGATAGCAACAAAGTCCAAAAATCTCAAGAAAATCAAATTAGATAGACAGTCCAATGGCTCACTTTGCACATCAACTGAACAACAAACGAATGGGAAAGATACAGAATTTTCCTATGTATAAAAAGAAACCTATTTACTGCAAAACAAGATCCAGCGATGTGTAACGCAACAGTTAGTTTTTCTCATGGGAAAGAGATCTATTCAATGGAAGGAGACATGAAGAGCTACGACATACTACGGGTCTGACTACAGAAAATTTTCCCTAATCTATAATTTTCACATCTGACTGCACCTGGTTTCTTTGGACTGCGGAATACTACATTATCCTTTTAAGTCTGAGGGATATATCTTGCACACCAGATGAAATAGATTTATCATGACTGTCTCTCCCAGAGACTTTAGTAGCTCTAATGGAATGACTGTCTCTCCCAGAGACTTTAGTAGCTCCAATAGAATGACGTCTACTCCAGTTGTCTTGTTTAAACTTAGTTCTTTCAGTACTCTGAAATTCCTGTCTCAGTTGTTGTGACGCCCTTATTAATATCATTAATTGAAAAGTGTGGAAACGATTGACTGAATTCAGTTTAGTTCAATGTATTTTATACACTTAGATCAATAGGAGAGTATTGCACAAGTAATACAATATGTAACGCACAGAGCTTGAATTTGTATCCACTTAAATCAAAATCACCATCACCCATGGTAATATAGCGGCTCCTCTATACATATAACCAAAACTGGGTACGTAAGTAAATATTCTTAACAATAGCTACCCACGGGTCATAGTTTAAATAAGGAAACAAATATTACAGCTCAAGCAAGGTTCTACAAAGACACAGCCAATACGGACAATGTCATAATTATTGCCCAGCAACCTTTGGTCCTATGACAGGTCCGATCAAATGCATAAATACGAAATCAGCATCTGCACAGACATAGCAGAGTCAACATATTAGCAGGAATCAATGCTCACGCTCGTTACCCGTGTCGAGTACATGTATAATAGCAACACCAAATAAGCTAGGAATGCATAATCCTAAGCCACAAGTTCCACTGTAACAATCACGTTAGGAATCTTCCTTCCCTTTGTAAGTCCGATCTTCCTCAGCCGCCACAAGACGATCCCTTCGGCAAAACTCGTCAGATCTAACCCTGTGCAGTGCCACCAGGGGCAGATCCAGCATGACCTTCTGGGAGGGGGTGGTGAAAGAATTCTCATCGTCAGCTAAACTGTGGCTCAGTAGAAATGCTCTAGTACCGGTCACCCCTTTTTACCTTAAGCCCAATCAAACAAAAAGTCTCTGAGTTCACAGTTTTGAAGACTCAGTGCATTGATAACGCGTTAGATTCGCACTAAAAAAAATATAATGTTGAGGGGAGGGGGGGAGCGAACGACCCTTCGCCCTCCCCCTCCCCCTTGGATCCGCCTATGAGTGGCACTCGCCACCTTGGAACCGCAGCAACATCGGCCACCTGTCAGTCGTTGCTGCGTGATCCAAGTTATCGCAGAGCAACACCTCGAAGATATCGCAGAGCAACACCTCCACGATATCGCAGAGCAACACCTCCAAGATATCGCAGAACAACACCTCGAAGATATCGCAGAACAACACCTCCAAGATATCGCAGAGCAACACCGGTATCCGCCCGACTGACTGCGCTGTCTCTTTTTGCCCGTGCACTCGCCAAAGGCCTTGCCCCACCACCAAACTAGCGAGGTTACTCTCTGGTGCACAGTTGTCAAGGCTGGCCACGTATTGTATTTGCGGAAATGTGCCGGTCACGGCACACAGTGTAGTATCTCCTATTTCATCTTCATCTACTTTCTCTTCTCGTCCTACAGTAGTGTCTCGAAGTTCATTTCCCTTGTAAAGTCCCTATGGCACTGAAATTACACTACTGGCCATTAAAATTGCTACACCACGAACATGACGTGCTACACACGTGACACTTAACCGACAGGAAGAAGATGCTGTAATATGCCAATAGTAAGGTTTTCAGAGCATTCACACAAGGTTGATGTCGGTGGCACACCTACAACGTGCTGACATGAGGAAAGTTTCCAACCGATTTCTCATACACAAACAGCAGTTGAGAGGCGTTGCCTGATGAAACGTTGTTGTGATGCCTCGTGTAAGGAGGAGAAATCCGCACCATCACGTTTCCGACTTCGATAAAGGTCGGATTGTAGCGTTTCGCGATTGCGGTTTATCGTATCACGACATTGCTGCTCGCATTCGTCGCGATCCAATGACTGTTAGCAGAATAGGAATCAATGAGTTCAGGAGGGCAATACGGAACGCCATGATGGATCTCACTAGCAGTCGAGATGACAGGCATCTTATCCACATGGTTCTAACGGATCGTGCAGCCACGTCTCGATCCCTGAGTCAACAGATGGGGACGTTTGCAAGACAAGCACCAACGGTTCGACGATATTTGCAGCAGCGTGGACTATCAGCTCGGAGACCGTGGTTGTGGTTACCCTTGATGCTGCATCACAGACAGGAGCGCTTGCGATGATGTACGCAACGACGAACCTGGGTGCACGAATGGCACAACGTCGTTTTTTCGGATGAATCTAGGTCTTGTTTACAGCATCATGGTGGTCGCATCCGTGTTTGGCGACATCGCGGTAAACGCACATGGGAAGCGTGTATTCGTCATCGCCATACTGGCGTATTATCCGGCGTCATCGTATGGCATGCCATTGGTTACACGTCTCGGTCACCTCTTGTTCACATCGACGGCCCTCTGAACAGTGGCCGTTACATTTAAGATGTGTTACGACCCGTGGCTCTACCCTTCATTCGATGTTTGCGATACCCTACATTTCAGCAGGATAATGCCCGACCGCATGTTGCAGCTCCTGCACGGGCATTTCTGGATACGGAAAATGTTCGACTGCTTCCGTGTCCACCACATTCTCCAGACCTCTCTCACCAAGTGAAAACGTCTGGTCAATGGTTGCCGAACTACTGGCTCGTCACAATACGCCAGTCCCTACTCTTGATGAACTGTGGTATCGTGTTGAAGCTTCATGGGCATCTGTACCTGTACACGCCATCCAAGCTCTGTTTGACTCAATGCCAGGCGTATCAAGGCCGTTATTACTGCCAGAAGTGGTTGCTCTGGGTCCTGATTTCTCAGCATCTATGCACCCAAATTGCGTGAAAATATAATCGCATGTCAGTGCTAGTATAATATATTTGTCCAATGAATACCCGTTTATCATCTTCATTTCGTATCCATGTAGCAATTTTAATGGGCAGTGGTGTATTAATATCGGAGCCAATAACGCGAGAAGAAAGATCGGATAGTGGTACGAGAAAGCAACATCTGGTACTCGTACATATCCTTTCGATGCCGTCGTATTTAGTTGCGTCCTGAGATTCGCATTGTCGACAGGCGGCGGATTAGCTTAGATTAGATTAGGCGGACTGTATGTAAGACCAGGCCTGCCCGCGACTGTTGGCGACAGACCGAGCCGGCGGAAGAGCAGTCTCTCTTTGCCGGGCTGTCAGCCGTTCATCAGCAGCAGTGAAGAGGGGCGCAGCGCCAACTCCTGGCCTCGCCGTCCGCGATGTCACATCTCGGGTGGACGTCAGCCCTCCCTCCCTCCCTCCCATTTGCGACTCCTGCTCCGCGGTCCTCACCTCATCCATCAATAGACGCCTTTCTCATTAGCCGTGACGCGCCGGCGACGGATTTCTGCTGAGGATTCGGGAACTCGTTAGAACCGTATGGTAGTGGGGTTTTGAAATCCTTATACGTTCGTTTACTCCGTGGAAGCTACGTATACGTACGTTTGCACGATGATTTTTAGATTTCTTCACGCAGTTTAGGTTAAGGTAGTAACACTCAAAAAATTTACCTTTGTTATCGCCTTTTCACAGCTCGAAATTTAAATGAAAGTAACAGCTTAACCGTTCACCTGACACGAAAATTGTATAAACAAATTATTAGAGGAGAAAATTCCCTACAACTTTGCTCTCTCTCTCATGTTTTTTCATACCTCGCATCGTTCAGATATATTTGAAAAATTAACGGCGATTTGACCTGTTTGTCTGTCTGTCAGTAACGTGTTCCCACTTTTTAGGTCGACCCGTTCAACTGATTTGCACCAAATTGTACAGACGTAATTGTTGGTTGCCAGCGACCAGAATCTCCCTTTCACAAATATTTCTGACAAAAGATAGGTGCGTAACACTAAAATAAGGCGTTTGTCATGGTATTTCAGGGCACTAAATTTAATTGCAAATAACGTCTTAACCGTTCATCTTAAACGAAAACTGAATAAACGTTCTCGTAGAGGATAAAATTCGCACCAACTTTGCTCGTTTACTATACTTACAAAACGCTACCGCATCAAAGATATTTGCAAAAGTAACGGCGATTTGACACTGTCACTTTTTTTTAAATGTAAACCAGTACAGGTAAAGAAAATAAACTTGAAAAAGAAGACAAACTACCATAGCAAGACCGATGACATTGTAAATATGAAAGAATGTAAATATGGAAGATATAATAAAATAATAGTTGAAAGAGGTAAAAATAAAAAAAGGTGTTTTTCCCAACTTAAAATTCGAAAATTAAATAATTTTGACGGATTGTTAAAATACCGTCACAGAATATTACGTGTTGAAATGTTTAAATGTTTGTATAGCTTATGGGACTTAACTACGGGGTCATTACACTAAGGATGGCACAAATATCCATGCCCGAGGGGGGATTCGAACCTCTGGCCGTAGTGGCCGTGCTGAACGTATCTGGCGCGCGACAGACAGCTCGGCCACCGCGGCCGGCTTACGTGTTAACAACATAGATATTATCACAATAGTAGAGTTGCAATAGTATCGTCCATAATTTTATTTGTTTTTATATTATTTATATTTTTATTATTTTTCCCGAAATTATTGCAATAATAAATAAATAAATTAAAGAAGGGAAACCTAAAGTGGGCTGAAAAATACGCCAGTGTGAATTTTTTTAATGGGCTGTTCTGTCGCCTATCTCTCTCTCGTACTACATTCCATTGCTATACAGGTTACTGAGAAATCGATGGGCTATGCACTTGTACATACCTCTTCTAAACTTCATGACAATTATATTAACAGATGAATTGTAGTCTGAGCTCTATAAAGCTGTTACTTAGTTTATTATTTATTGCAGTTACGGAAATTAACACCGAGGTAGTCATATGTTGTGGATTTTTATCGATGTAACTGTTTTTTGATCTTGCTTGAATGACAACTCAAGGCTGCAGATCGCAGTTGACTATATTTATTTTGACATTTATTGAATGTATTTCACTTTCGACTTTATGTGACAACTCTTTACAGAGCACTAGTTTACACACGTGAGTAACAGTCGAAGCCGCTCTCAGAAGTGTTCATCCTGCTTTCAATGTCAGGTATCTTCGAAAATCTGCAAAATTAGTTACTCGATTATATTTTGGGTTTTGTTACATGAAATTATAAAGATAATTAGTTTCATAACACAATGAAATAAATTTATACAAGTTCTATAAAATGTTTATGTAAGAAATAGGCGTTGATTAGTTAATATACGAATTTTGAAGCAACTTGTTTGTATTCGTATCGCAAATTTGAAGTATAGGGTATTTTCATCACACTGCCTGTCAATTACGTATTTTCGTTGATAAATTACATGAAACTGAAGTATTCCGATTTTGACGCTAGTACCATTATTTGTAGAATATAGGATGTATTCGGGTAAATATACTTCTGTAAATCAAATTTGTTTGTAAATGAAGTTCTAAGATTCATTTTGTAGAAGCTTATAAGCTTGATATGAATTTTTGTTGGGCTATTCTGTTTACATGTTCCTAATGTTATGCAATTCGTAATTCCTTCTGTTACTTTCAATGTTACAAGTAAATTTATTGTTTTGCAAGTACTATGCCTCAAAACGAAATGTCGTCAGGTAAAAGAACAAGTGGTATCTGGCGTTTCCAAAGGAAGTGTCATAGGACCCCTAATGTTCCTTGTCTTTATAATACGATTTAGAGATACTTTGAACAGCTTGCAGTCTTGCGAACTACTACTGGACACATTTTCAGAAAACTGTCTTGAGCAGTTAAACCGACAGTCTACACTCGAGGGAAATATTTTAGACCTTATAGCTACAAACAGGCCCGACCTTATTTAATGATGTCAGTGTAGAGACAGGAGTTAGTGATCATGATATCATCATATTATCAGTGTTGACTAAAGTTAATAAACCAATAAAGAAGGCGAGGAACGCCTTTTTGTTAGAAAGATCTGTTAAGCAATTGTTAGCATTACATTAAGAAAATTGATGGATGTCATTTAGTTCCGGTACAATGGCTGTAGAGGAATTGTGAACTAAATTTAAATGCATTGTAAGTAAAGGGTTAGAGAAATATGTGTCTACAAAGTCGATTAACTATGGAAAAGAACCACCGTGGTATAACAATAATGTTAGAAAGGTACTGAGAAAGGAAAGGTTTTTGCACACTCGGATCAAAAAACAACACGCAAACGATGACAATCAAAAGTTAATAGAGATTCGCGCGTCTATAAACAAATCGATGTGTGAAGCGCACAATAATTACCTCAGACATACCTTAGCAAAAGATCTTTCCGAGAACCCGAAAAAATTCTGGCCCTATGTTAAATCGATAAGCGGGTCAAAGGCAACTGAGAGAGCTAAATACGGAAAAGTCTGCTGGTCCGGATGGAATACCAGTTCTGTTTTACAAAGAGTATTCCGCGGCATTGGCCCCTTACTTAATTTGCATTTACCGCGAACATTTAATTCAACGCAAAGTTCCCAATGTTGGAAAAAGCGCAGGTGATACCGTTTATAAGAAAGGTAAAAGAACTGACCCAATTACAGGCCAATATCGTTGACATCAGTTTCCTGTAGAATTTTGGAGCATATTCTCAGCTCGAATATAGTAAATTTCCTTGAGATGGATAAGATTCTGTCTATCAATCAACACTGGTTTAGGAAACATCGTTCGCGTGAAACTCAGCTTGCCCTTTTCCCACATGACGTCTAGCGAGCCATGCATGAAGGGCAACAGACAGATTGCGTTTTTCTCGATTTCAAAAAGGCATTTGACGTAGTGCCACACTGCATACTGCTAACGAAGATACGAGTATATGGAACAGGTTCAAAGATTTGTGTTTGGCTGGAAGATGTCCTAAGTAATGGAACGCAATACGCTGTTCTCAACGGCGAATGTTCATCAGAGACGAGTGTATCGTCAAGTGTGTCCCAGGGGAGTGTGACAGAACCGCAATTATTTTTCTGTCTATATGAATGACCTGATGGACGGAGTAACTTGTAATTTGCGGCTGTTTGTTGATGATGCTGTGGTGCATGGGAGGGTGTCGTAAATAATTCGGTGTAAAAGCAGAAAGGAAGACAGACAAAATTTCTATTTGGTGTGAAGAATGGCAGATAGCTCTAAATGTAGAAACATGTAAAGTAAGAAAAACTATCCCATATTGTTCGAATACAGCTTTACTAGTGAGCTTCTTGATACAGTCGCGTCGTTCAAATATCTAGGTGTAAAAGTGCAGAGCGATATGAAATGGAAGGAACATGTAAGGACAGTTGTGAGTAAGGCGGACAGCCGACTACGGCTTATTGGGAGAATTTTGGGAAGATGTACTTCATCTGTATGATGGAGAAGCTGAGTGTAGAACTACCTTCCAGCCGACTACTTACATTTCGTGTAAAGATCAGAAAAAGAAGATAAGAGAAATTAGGGCTCATACAAATGCATACAGACATTCTTTTTTCCCTCGTTCTATTTTGGAGAGAAATAAGAAAGGAAATGCCTAGTAGTGGTACAGTGTATCCTCCGTCACGCACCTTACGGTCGACTGCGGAGTATATACGTAGATGTAGAACTGGCGGCTGTTTCATTTTTAACCTATATAGCACAGTTGCTGCCATGGATACATTATCCCCAATTGTTTTATTCCGAAGGAGAACAACACAAAAGTTACGTCAGAAGAGAGCAGAGACGGCGTAAATGGGAGAGAAACAGAGGGCAGATCGGCAAACTATTAAGAAAAATTTTGTCCATTTTCCCTATAGTCACGTATTAAAATTTTCCCAATGTATGGATTACAAACCTGAGTAATCCTTTCGTAACAGTGTGTGTAGAGAAGAGGCAATGGTAATTGAAGAGGCTGACGGCAGACGGAGAGAAGAGTGGCAGTGTGAGAGAAAAGGAATGGGCCAACACAATGACAGAGAATTGATGGAAGTGGCAGGAGGATCGAGAGAAAGGGGTGAAGGGAGAGAGAATGGGAGAGACAGACAGGAGAAAGTGACGACGTGAGAAGAAGGAGACACCGGGGAAGAGACGTGGCAGGGATAGGGAGTGCTGTGCATGAAAACTTCATCACAATGGGAGACTCGATAAACGAATGAAGCATGATCTGTTTTATAAGAGCTCCAGTATGACTGCGCGCCAAAGATTTTGGTGAGACAGGTGGAATAAGGACTGAGGAAGCTGTTCCCCCTCATTTGTCAAAGTTTTTTGACAAAATCTGTTTTGCTCCGACAGGAGCATTTTTCAGGTGGCCATTATTATTATATTATTATTATTATTTCTGTGCATGGCGTTTTCTGTTTATTAATTGTTCCTCAGCTCAGCACTCATCAGGTGTAGTTTGATGCACCAAAACCGCAACATCATTAGCAGAAGCACACCACTGACATAACTGAATGGAGTCACATTTGATGAAAGCCATTTCAGCCGTATGGTATTTATTCATTAAACCAGCTAGTTTAGTGGCATTAGAGCCTCATCATTAGGGTGTTCCTGTATACAATCAAAAGCAAATGCCAATAACAATCATGCTGTGAAAATTTACAGTGGGTCTACAGGTAAAAAATGTAATCACTAAATAATTTGTGAGTATACGTTTCCTTTACATGTAGCCCACCTGTAAATTATGACAGCATAATTGTTATTGGCATTTGATCTTGTTTATGAACAGGAATACCCTGATTATGTGGCTCTACTGTCAAGAAATTAATTGGTTTAATTAATAAATACCATACAGCTGCAGCGGCTTTCATTCAATATGACTCCATTCAATTACGTCATTGGTGTGGTGCTGAAGCTGTTTCTGCTTTGGTGCATCATACTACACCTGACGAGCCGAGGATGTCCACAATACATAATTTGGTGTAACAGAATGGGATCAAGACGTGCAGCCGTTCAAGTTTCTCGCATCCGTACTGCACCTGAAGTTCAACAGCTGCGTATGTAACAGTTGGAAAGACGACTACTTCAACGACATCCAGACCTCAAAATGTGCCGATACACCGAAAGAAAATAAAGTAAAGCTTAAGAAAACAATTGCTAGCGAGGTGTCTCTGAGAAATGCTGAGCAGAACCACTTCTGATTAGACGGCAAAAACCTGTTCCAGGAACACCACAAGGTAGTAAACTTTCAACCATTTCAAAATGGCGGGAGTCCGCAAAGCAAAGTTAGAAAATTCCAAACACATGAAACACAGAAACAGAAAAACGTTATTCTTTCTTCCGAAACTAACAATGGGAGTGTAGATCAGATGTGGCTTATATTCAAAAAAATAGTAACGACGACCATTGACAGATTTATACCAAACAAATTAACAATAGAGGAGGCTGATCCGCCATGGTACAGAAAAAAGATTAGGTCACTCTTACAAAAGCAAAGAAAAAAAGCATGCCAACTTTAAACTCGTCAAAAATCCTTAAGACTACAATGTCACTCCATATTACAATATCAGTTTCCACTATGTATAAGTTGACACACTTATTATGTGCTCATTCCAAGTTTATAAATTTGTTCGAAGTTAGTTAAATTTAATAACAGCATCACGGCAAGTAATGAAGATGCCAATATATGATGCGTAAAGGGTACCGAAGCGCAAAATCCAGTAGCAAAATTAGTAGCAAACAATTCATCCGGAAGGCTAAGCTTTTTAATCACATGACATAAATGTCCAACGAATCTGTGAACACACTTTGGTACTCGAGACGCTATTAGAAAATAACAAAGAACCTATAGAAATAATCCAAAGCTCTCAGACTGAATATATATTTCCATCCATGAAAATAATAACTTCAATCAACGAATGATTGTTTCACATATTTCTATAATACCGAAAAACTAAAACAGTGGCTTAGTAACGTTTATCGCCAATAAGATTATAATGTATCATATGTTTAATACTTTGTATAAAATATATGCTGTAGAAAAAATTTAAAAGATTCCAAATATTGGGAAACAAATAAATGCATGTCACTGTGTAATGAAGAATCTAGAGTAAGAATACAATCGGTGGAAAGTTACTGCTTGATAAAACAAAAACAAAAGTCTGTAACTTAAAAGAGGATCGTATTGGTAGCGAAGTAACGAAGGAATTTAGTGTCTGCTAGAGAAGTGAACTACCTTCGGATTTTTACAATTCGGAAATTTGTATAAAGAGTCTGTAGTTGGAAATTTTTGACGTGAGTCGTGAAAGCAGGTCCTTTTGGCGGCTATTTCCATAATGGAAAAAGCATCTCGAAAAGGAATTACTTCTAATCTCCTGGTTAAGAGAAAAATATGCTCTCTCTTCTCATCAAACCGACATCAGCCATCCTGCAATTCCCATTCTTCAGTCCCTGTGAGAACGCTCCTTGGCGAAGGTCGCTCGACTCGTAAAACGAACGAGATTGATGGAAGCAATCAGCCAGAAACGCGCTCACGGCCAGCTCGCTTCCACGCGTGATGTTTCTTTGAATTTTAGAGCCGCAGTCGACGGTACTTTCGACAGCCACGCATAGGCACGCTGCGGCGGGCCGCACGAGTTCTGATACGCGTGTTCCTAGTCAGAGCAATTAATTTTAGTCATTTGAGCTACACTTAAAAGCTGTGCTATTTAATTAGTTCGAGCTGAGCCTTAACTTCATGCATTCTCCTCAATAATAAAGGCTAGTTTACACGACGACACTACGTTTCATGAAACTGCGCTACTGGCCAATGCGCATGCGCGGCAGGCGTTCGCGCAACTCGTTGGCAAAACTAAATAGTTTCGGCACCTTCCAACTTTGGCGAAACTAATTGCGCGTATTTGTAGGTTAGGTTATGACCAATACAGAACAAAATACAATGTACAGGGGGGAACGGAAGAAATAATTCGGGTTTTGAACATATATGCGTTGCGTTGGTGTTTGTACGGTTTTAATGGCGTGTTAGTTCGCTTCTAGCAATTATTTGTGAAATTAAATATTGATGGGTTGACGATTAGTGAATTGCAGACTAAAATACATCCAATTCGAAATACCTATATAAACGAAGTATGCCAACTGTGGATTTCGGAACACGGTACAAGTACTGCAGAGACGAATATCTCCTTGACAAGAAAAGTAATGCAATTTGTAATTTCAGTTCTGGTAACAATGCTTCATGCATAACAGTATCTTGTTTCTTTATTGCATTACTAACTCTGTTTAAAGGAACGTTAACTGCTCTGGTGACATTCTAACTTGAATAAAATAACTTCTAGGGTCTTCAATCACAATTTCTTTCAGCAAGGTCACTGAGCAACAGACCTGACGTCTTTTTTTAATCCATTCACGAACCCAAACACGTTTCTTATTCTTTTTATGTTTAGTCTTATGTGGCGACTTCACATACACAAGCAATAGATTCGCCACAACTCTTACAGTTACCAAAACTTTCCTTTTACAGCGACTACGGCATTCACAAAACAACGAAACTGAAGTGTATAGCATTGGCGCTGCGTCTACAAACACACACGAAACCAGTTGCGCGCAATTCATTTCATGCGGCGAGTTTCGCAACCTAGTGTCGTCGTGTAGACTAGCCTTAATTCCGGAGCATTTCCATTTAAGAAACGAATTGCTTCAAGCCAAATCTAGAATTTACACAGTAAGTAAATGTCTCTCACTTTGGCATATGTGGCATATGGAAGTTTTTTCAAACCGGGAGGCGTGCACGGATAGCTAAATGAATTACCGGAATGGTAGGTGACACCAACGTATCGCCCATTTTATAATAATAATAATGATAATACAATTTTAAACATGGCTTATTAACGGCAACCGTAATGCAATTTTTTAACAATTTTGTATATTAGCCAACGGGTTTCGTAATATTTAGGTACTTGACCTAGTTTTCGTTGCCACTAAGGACAAGTTCATCAGAAGAATAAAAATAGGTACCTAAAAATGATAACAACAGAATAAATATCTTACATAAGAAAAAGTTTTACACAGGCGAAACAGTAAAAACACGAGTACTTACATAAAACACATGACGTCAAAAATATTACGAGTGGGATTGCTCAGGTCAGTTACTGTAAAAATTAGCATTCTGGTCATAAAAATAAAATACAGATCACACCAGTATGGTGTGAAGGGCATGAAGGAACTGCCTACGAGGCACCAAACACGTAGCCACTTAAACGTGCACTATGGTGCGCCACACGTGGGCCACTGGTCACGTAGGCATACCAACTTGTAATTTTACATAATTACGGACATAATTAATAGCTCGCATTTGTGAAAGATTAGGCAAAATTTATTTACAATATTGTATTCCAAGATTAAATAAAAGCTCCAACTAGAGAAAATATAACAGAAAATAGTCAGAAGTATGCAGAAAGAAGAATACGTACTTACAAATGACATACATTAGTAGCGATGTAGTATAAAGCAACTGTACATACAATTTTATTTATTTTTTATTGTATTTATTTATTTTTAGCAAAAAACCTGACAAGATCATGGTACAGCGGAAATAACGTACTAAAGTGAATGAAGTATAACGATTTAAAAGACAAAGCAATGTTACTGGAATGGAGGAGGGAAAAGAACGTGGAATACAAGCATCACCCTGACGTGAGTACCGACTTGAAAGCGTTAAAGAAATTCTTATGTTTCCATTGTAATTGTTCGTTCAACATATCTTTATTAGGCAAGTGCCGAAATATTTCTAATTGTTTTAAGACGTGATGTTTCCGGCCTTTCTTTTCGTTATGCAGACTCGTCATTTCATTTAAGCCTTTAGGATTATGTCCTCTATCAACAGATGTTCTGCAAAGGTTGAATTATGGACATTAGGGAGAAAAGGTACTAACGGCCATAATTCAACGTTTTATGTAAGTACTGGTGTTTTTTACTGTTTCACCTGTGTAAAACTTTTTCCTTATGTAAGATATTTATTCTGTTGTTATCATTTTTAGGTAACTATTTTTATTCTTCTGATGAAGTTGTCCTTAGTAGCAACGAAACCTAGGTCAAGAACCTAAATACTACGCAACCCGTTGGCTGATATACGAAATTGTTAAAAAATAGTGATAATAATAATCATTATCATAAAATTGAGCAAATATCTCATCGTTAAACAGTGAACAAGTATCTCATGTCCACAAAGAACCAAACTACCGGGAGAGAAAATGAAATAAAATAAAATGGCAGAGGCGCTCGCTCTCCTAAACCGGGGAAATCCGAGTGCCAATCCTTGTCCGGCACTAATTTTTACAGTCAGCAACGAAATGTGCAGCCGATTCTTAGTCTCATTCGAAATGATCCTATATGGTAAGCAGGATCTTCGAAGTAAGGGAAGTATCTCAGCATATTTCAGACAAACATTTGGCAAAATGGGGCTCTAAATGAGGATCGGCTCTCACGATATAGGTTTTCCGTGGGATCCTTTCCTTCAGGCTAATATGGGCACGGTTCATTTTGTAAAGAAGTTTAAAATTTCATTCATTCCGTCTTCAGAGGAATTATCATAATTAGGTTCGGCATAGACTTACCAACGAACATACAGTACACACGATGAAGTGTTTAAAGGGGAGACTCCACTCAAAAATTTAATTTTTCTACAAAAGTTTAAAATCATATCTACAGTCGCGCAGGAGTGGCCGCGTGGTCTAAGGCTTCATGCTACGTGCTGAACGGTCGCTCTCGCCAGAGGTTCGTTCCCTACCTCGTGTGTGTGTGTGTGTGTGTGTGTGTATGTGTGATCGCGCGTGCTTTGACCTTATTGTAATTTAGTTTAAGTCTATGGACCGATGACCATAGCAGTTTGGTCCATTAGGTTCAAAAAAGTTTGAAAATTTCGTGTCTACTATGTAATGTTATACATAGTTACATTAAGTTACCCAAGGTTTTAGTCCATAACTTTATTGTTTTTCGAGTTCAGAATTTCTTTAATTTGCTTTAATGGTATTCTATAAAACTAATTTTTGTCGCTTTCAAAGGACAGGTTTTGCAGTTACCGGCCGCGGTGGATTAGCCGTGCGCATTGGGGCGCCTTGCTGCGGTGTGCGCGGCCGTTCGCCGTCGGGGGTTCGAGTCCACCCCTCCTCCCCCCCCCCCCCCCCCCTCGGGCACGGGTATCTGTGTTGTGTTTAGGTTAGTTTAAGTAGTTTGTAAGCTACGGACTAATAACACCGCAGTTGAGTCTGATAGAGTTACAAACATTTGAACAATTTTTGCAGTTAACGTACATTCACAAGGTATAGTTCAACAGTTCTGTCCATCTTATAAGATACATTGATCATAATGTTTTCTGTGTTTACTTCCAATTTCAACCTTAAATTTGCTTTCATTATTGGTACATAAATATGATAATAAAATAAACATGTTCTATAATGCACAGAAGTATGCATAGAAGAATGCAAACACATCAAGACTACTTCTTGCAAAACGTCCATTCAGGGATTGATTAATACTGATGATAAAGTTTGCACTAACACCATAACGTTTCCCCTTCCTGCTTATATAAGGCTTCTAGTAATTTCAACACCTTTCTTGAGTTCTCTGAATAAAAAAGTACTCACAGACTTCACACAATGGTATGGCTATGTGAGTATAAGGTTCTGCCTATTTCCGTAGCACTTTTTGATTATGTTGAACAGGACATCAGCATATTCCACAATTTACATTTACACAGTCAACAGGCGTGATATGCAACCTTTGACAGCCCATTGTTTCGCTTCAGTTTTCCTGGAAAACTTGCAACTTGTTTCTTTCTGTTTGAGTTTATGACAAGTCTGGAGAAAAATCGTTGTATTTGATGGAGACAGAAATCAGAAATTACCTTTGGCATCTTTCCGTGTTCCACTATCCGTAACACATTTCTTTGATATACTTGTATTTAGAATACTGCCATATCGTTTTAGGATTTAAGATTAAACACTCCAAATATGTTTAACACACTTTTATTTTAATAGAAGGTTTAGGGTCGATTCTTCCCGTAAAATGGAAAGTATCTGTTTCTAAAGCGATGATAGTAGCAATATGGTCGGGTTAGACGCATCACATATATGCGCAGGATGCGTAATATGTTTAGTCTATGCTTAGTGTTCTAAATAAAATGCTCTTAAGATATATGACTGAAGAAAGTCATTGTCATATGGTAGCAGTTATATTACTGTCTCAACAACTTTCCAAACATTTTCACTATTGTAAATACATTTTTGTTTACAGGAGGAACACTCAAGGAATTACCCTGTAGTTAGATCAATTTACTATACTGCTTTTCAGATAGCAAATCATTGTGTAGTTTTACTGATTTTCATGTCATGTTGACATGTGGAAACTTATATACCGCTAGAACCTTTGCATCTACTGCGTGAAGTTGGCGTGGTCAGTTTCACAGCAAAATTAGTCTCGTGAACTTGTGTTTCCTTAATGTAAATTTGCTGCTATGATTACGTCGATGTTTAGAGTTACACGTACATGCTGCTATTTTACGCAAATAAGAGAACGAAATCCACCCACAAAAGCTCATTTAGGGATTTCAACTCAAGAGCTTTGATTTCGAATAAGGATTACTGCAAAAGTGGTATCATTGTTCCTATAGTGAAAAGAAAAATGAATAATATTAATTGCCATTCTGTGTTTATATGCTTAATGTTGAAAGCAAATGCTAGTAATACAGAAATTTGTCAATTTAAATTTCGTCCTTAAACGGCAATAAGGCTGTAACATTCGTTGTACTTGACCTGTTTATGAGGCTGCCATTTGATAAATGCATTTTCTGGGTTGTAGTAATTTACTGCCTATATGTGGAGTCTGATCTTATTGGTGAGTTGGTTGTCAAGTATTTTTAACTTATTGCTTTTCTATTTTTCCTAAAGAATTTATATGCAAGGCTCAACATTTTAATGCCAGGCTTTTGGAAAGATCTTGCATTTCCCGTAATTATAGTAAATTATTTCTTGCTGTTTCCATTCAATTTAAGAACTTTTCTAATTTCTATCAAATCTTGTAATTTTTTTATTATATTACTTGTAAAGTTTTTATTTGGCTTGATTCTATCAATGACAAGGAGACTGCATGGGTATCGGATTTTAGAATTTTTCGATATTAATAGCACAGCTCAGTGCGTCTTCGCCAGTTCTTCGGCGGTACTCACCTGAAGATGGCCAGAAAACTCCGCGCCGAAATATCGTGGCAAGAAATTATGGACATCCGGCAGTTCGCCCAAGATTTTATGGAAGTATTGACGTTACCAATAGTTGACGATGGTTAACTTTGATTGTTTGAAGTTTGTGAAGAGCTATGAAGCCGTTTTTGGAAAGTCATGACCTTAGTAACTAATGGCTTTCCAAACAGATAACCTACTCAACCATGTATTAGGTTATGAGATGGTGTTCATCTCGTCTAAACACATGAAAACTAAATCAAGACACAACACGTGGAATTAGAGATCCCAAAATGTTTTATGTAATTGAATTCGATGTCCCAGCGATCTCGCTCACTCAAAATATCTCTGGAATAACAACAGATATTGTAATGTATTTTTTAATTACATCCCGAAGAGACTCAGGACGTGCGGTAGCCGCGCGTTTCGCGTATTTCTACCGTCAACTTCGTTTCGCAATATCTCGGGATGTAACTGGCGTATTGCTACGCAATCAATGCCATTGTTTATGTGATTTGTCATGTTATAGCTGTTGTTCTTCCACAGATATTTTGAGTGAGCAAAATAGCTGGGACACCCTGTATATATATGTCCTAGCGGGAATCGAACCTCCGACTCTATGGTTGGGAACCAAAACGCTACCATCTGCACCGACAGATGGTGCAATTGTTTTATTTACTGCTACTTACATGTACTTGCTATACTTCAGTGTCGATTTTCTCGAGAATTTTTATATTTACGTCGAATAGCTTTGTGCGATTGTTATTTATATTCTGAATATAAAAAAAAAATCTGTAATCCGATACTCATGTGGTCTCTTTGTGATATATCATGTACTGGTTTGAGTGTCACTTTAAACGGGCCGAGCCTGCAATGGGAAATTGTTTTATACACTCCAGCCCATTAAAATTGCTACACCACGAAGATGACGTGCAACAGACGCGAAATTTAACCGACAGGAAGAGGATTCTGCGATACGCAAATGATTAGCTTTTCAGAGCATTCACACAAGGTTGTCGCCGGTGGCGACACCTACAACTTGCTGACATGACGCAAGTTTCCAACCGATTTCTCATACACAAACAGCAGTTGACCGGCCTCGCCTGATGAAACGATGTTGTGATGCCTCGTGTAGGGAGAAAAAATGCGTACCATCGCGTTTCCGACTTTGATAAAGGTCAGATTGTAGCCTATCGCGATTGCGGTTTATCGTATTCCGACATTGCTGCTCGCGTTGGTCGCGATCCAATGACTGTTAGCAGAATATGGAATCGGTGGGTTCAGGAGAGCAAAACGGAACGCCGTGCTGGATCCCAACGGCCTCGTATAACTAGCAGTCGAGATGGCAGGCATCTTATCCGCATGGCTGTAACGGATCGTGCAGCTACGTCTCGATCCCTGAGTCAACAGATGGGGACGTTTGCAAGATAACAACCATCTGCACGAACAGTTCGACGACGTTTGCAGCAGCATGGACTATCAGCTCTGAGATCATGGCGGCGGTTACCATTGACGCTGCATCACATACAGAAGCGCCTGCGATGGTGTACGCAACGACAAACTTGGGTGCACGAATGGCAAAAGTCATTTTTTCGGATGAATCCAGGTTCTGTTTACAGCATCATGTTGGCGTATCCGTGTTTGGCGACATTGCGGTGAACGCACATTGGAAGCGTGTGTTTGTCATCGCCATACTGGCGTATCATCCGGCGTGATGGTATGGGGTGCCATTGCTTACACGTGTCGGTCACTTCTTGTTTGCATTGACGGAACTTTCAAAAGTGGCCGTTACATTTCAGATGTCTTACAACCCGTGGCTCTACGATTCATTCGATCCCTGCAAAACCCTGCATTTCAGCAGGATAATGCACGATCGCATGCTGCAGGGCCTGTATGGGCCTTCCTGGATACGAAAAATATTCGACTGCTGCCCTGGCGAGCACATTCTCTAGATCTCTCAGCAATTGAAAACGTCTGGTCAATGGTGGCCGAGCAACTGGCTCGTCACAATACGCCAGTCACTACTCTTGATGATCTATGGGATCGTGTTGAAGCTGCATGGGCATCTGTACCTGCACGCGCCATCCAAGCTCTGACTCAATCTCCAGGCGTATCAAGGCCGTTATTACGGCCAGAGGTGGTTGTTATGGGTACTGATTTCTCAGGATCTACTCACCCAAATTGCGTGAAAATATTATGACATGTCAGTTCTAGCATAATATATTTGTCCAATGATTACCCGTTTATCATCTGCATCTCTTCTTGGTGTAGCAGTTTTAATGGCCAGTAGTGTTGTTGTGATAAACTGTCTAAGAATTAATAAATAAGAATTTGTTTAAATTGTTCATGAGTGAAGTTTAGTTCCATTTCTGACTAGTCCTTCATGTGACGTAACCACGAGCTTATGTTTCATCTCAGTGCGCCCTGTTCGTATTAAACCTAACGTTCATCTCCTTCTCTTCATCAGGCGTCTTCATCCGTGTTGCAGCACGCAGTCCTGATGCAGGGCGCAACGGATGTCAGCCATTTCCGGCGGCCAGCTGCGGCCTGGAGCAGCGAGGACTATGTTGTCCTGAGATTACTTTAAATAGTTTGTAAGCCTAGGGTCTGATAACGACAGTAGTTAAGTCCTATAGAGTTACAAACATATGAACAGTTTTTGGGTATGCAGATTCCTCTTTGCTACTCTGTTCCGTAAATTGAATGCACAAAATGTGTCTTTGAAGGGTTTGGCGCCGGCCACAGTGGTCGAGCGGTCTGCGGCGCGCCAGTCACAGTCTGCATGGCCGCTCCCCGTCGGGGGTTCGAATCCCCCCTTTGGCAGGCATGTTTGTGTCGTCTTTAGTATAAGATAGTTCATAAGTAGTTTGTAAGATTAAGAACTGATGACCCCGCAATTAAGTCCCTTAAGCTTAACAAACATTTGAACTAGCAGTCGAGATGACAGGCATCTTATCCGCATGGCTGTAACGGATCGTGCAGCTACGTCTCGATTCCTGAGTCAAGGGGTTAAGGGTTTGGCTTCAGATAGTTACTGTCAGAATAGTGAATTCGTACACATGTTATTAGCTTTCTTCCACCTTTTCAATAGCTCTCTGTTGGGCTGTAAAATCTGCATAAATTAATAATCTTGTTACAGGATTTATTTGCTGGTCATTACGAGTCGGTACTGTAGGTACGTTTTATGTATCTTAACCAACACTTACGTACTACAAACAGCAGCCCAAGGGGCTGCAAAGCTACTTTTAACTTCAAATTATTATTTATGAATTCTGCAAGCGTGTCTTGCGTAGTTATTAAGGTTACCAACTATTGGACATGGAAAGTTGCAGCTGTGTTTCATTTCGTTATCACTTGATTGTATTCTTATCGACTGTGTCACACTTTATTTTTACCGTTGCACTTTGCTTCCTCGTGAGAGTGGGTGCATGTAGTGTGGCTGTGCTGCAGTTTATTAACATATTGGTAAGATAGAACAGAGATGCTTGGGTAGGGTACAGCAGGTAATTCAAGATGCTTATATAGTGAAGTCGTATCTCAAGGAAGGAAGGCTGTGGGCTTGCCACAGGAATGGCTGATCAAAGCTTGCAGGGATGGATTTGCAAGGTAGAGAGGGCGGAACCACCGCTTCAGCCAATCAGCACAGTATTCTAACCCGGAACCGAGTACATTTTGGTTGGGAATCAAAGGCGCTACCCATTGTGGTTGTAACTCAGCAGTAAATCATATTGTCTTTCGTTTTTCTACATTTAACGACAGCTGCCATCACTTAATGTATATTTTAGTTTCCCGTTTTTCTTGTAGTTCCTAATGATTTCCATTTTTCTACTTCCTGAACACTGCGCTAATACCGACTTCTTTCAAGAAATTATTTTATTTAGAATACTGGAAGACTCTAGTAAAATATGACACTAACTCTTCTTTGAGAATTTAGAAACATTTTGCTTTCATAGAACCATCGCCAGGTGGAGGTTATAGATTTGTGTGTGGCAATCGCCACGTGTGGTTGCTCGTCGTAGACTGCACCAAGTTCAATCGAGTGCTACTGTGTGTTGGTGAATATTTAGCCGGTGGAACAAGGTGTGCATCGCATTGAATTAAAGTGACTGTGATTTGTTAATGTAACACGTGTCGTCGCATAGGCATGAGCGTAAACGGTGTTTGAGAGAGCCACATGGTGTGAAAACAATTTGCGACAAATATTCATCTTCGTTGTGGAAATTTCGGTAACGAAGAGTATATACCAAAACCAGCTGATTTTCAAAAAAATGTTTCAAATGTTTGTATAGCTTATGGGACTTTACTACGGGGTCATCAGTCCCTAAACTTACAAACTACTAATGAACTAGCTAACACTAAGGACGGCACAAATATCCATGCCCGAGGGGGGATTCGAACCCCCGACCGTAGTGACCGTGCAGACCGTGACTGGCGCACCGCAGTCCCCTCGGTCAACGCGGCCGGCGCTGATTTTCGAATTATACCATTCCACACATTTACAGTTTACGAAATACTTACAGTCGATAATTGTTACTTCTGTCATTCACATTCTAAGGTACTTCTTGCACAAAGTAGTTATTGTTTAGCCTGTAATAGAAGGAACATTTCAAACACCCCTAACTATCTATTCCGTTTTTGAACTTTCAAAACGCTTGGTGGAATACTATTTGCTAACTTTATTTCATTGTAATGTGGACTCGCATGTTAGAGGTCCAACCTTCCATACCTGTTAGGGTACAGTGTTTTTCTTTTAAAACTTTCATTTTATTGTAGCCTACACCTATCTACGACGCCAGAAGTCGTCAAAAATGACATGTGGCACCTGATTAGATAATGAACTACATATTTGGCTATTTAGGCTATTTTCGAAGACGTGAGACTTTCCGAGTGTGTGGTTACTTTATACAACATTCAACAATAATAAAATACTGACCTACAAGCAAAGCATTGTAGTTCGTTTCATAGGTGGGTAGTCCCTGAACCAAGTACATTAACAGAGATGAACTCTTCTGTATCTGAAAAGTAATTATTGACTTCTTCATTGAGAAGATACAGCTTAAATTGCCGTAAATGAGACCAACTAATGTGGCAATATTTACATACTGTATTGTAGTCACATGACTTAATGAAGACATGAAGACAATTAGAGAGAAAATCAAATGAATACTTCACTGACACTAATACTGACGTTACACATGGAACTCTCAATGGACGATGCTGCGAATAGTCTTATGGAAATCACAAAGGATGTGTCTTGTATATGAACAACAGAAATAGAATTGGCATATTAGGTAGCCTCTTTTGCAGAAACGTGACCTGGCTGGGAGCAGAATGATATAAAAACGATTGCAAAATGTCTTGCAGAAACTATTCCTGTGTACTCAAGTGAAATTGTCTCAAAACTTTAAGTTGTACCTGAACACAAAAGAGAGCTTTACGGGTGCGATATTGAGAGTGGTAGTGTAGCATTAGGCCTATAGGTCTTCCTGAAATACCACAAACGACAAACTGATTTATATCTTACAAAAATATGGCGACTGAAGTATGGAAATAATGCAGCGTGCACTATGTTAGAAGTTAGCACAGTTAGAAGAATCATACCAAAAATAAGCTTGTTCTCCAAAAGCACTTTCACTTGCAGCCCACAATGACGAAAATTAAAGAAATACGGTGAAATTGCTGCTAATTCATTACATTTATTATAGAAATAAAAGTGAATACAACTGATATATTTGCTATAAACGTTGGTAGATAAGTAATTAGATAATAAAGGTGGTGACAAGGTGTTGAGTATGTGGTTTCATGAACACTGACTAAAATAACCGACTTCGTCCTCATGATGCCTCACGACATTTTACGGTGGACGGAATTAGTTACATCTTCCATTTTCGTATGTTTTATGTATTTCATAGGATTAATGACTGTTCCTTGATGGGGAACCACTGTTACATAAAACTTCTTTAATGAACTTAACACCGTTTGACATGTTTGGTTAATTTATTGTAACACAATAATGATTTCGTCCGTACAGCCATTTTCAAGTTTCTTCAGTTTAAAGTGATAGTCTAAACTCCTTATCAGTGTCACATCAATGTGCATTTTGTTTTACAGAAAGAGTTGTCAATTTATTAAAATCATTAAGAACAGACAATAAACTGAAGACATTCTGCAATATCCATGAAAAACATACTAATGTTGTTGTCATGCATGCACGTCTGAAAGGCGTTGGTGTGTTTCCGTTGATAAACGAGGACAGTGCACATCGTACATAATGAGCCATGATTAGAATTACGGTACTGCAAGCCGCATGAATTACACCGCACTGGCCGGCCGCAGTTGCCGAGCGGTCTGCGGCGTGCCAGTCACGGTCTGCACGGCCGCTGCTGTCGGGGGTTTGAATCCCCCCTCGGGAATGGATGTTTGCGCCGTCTTTAGTATTAGTTCATAAGTAGTTTCTAAGTTTAGGGACTGATGACCTCGTAGTTAAGTCCCATAAGCTCTACAAACATTTGAACATCTTTTTACACCGCACTGACTTTTTGAAATTATAGAATGTCATTAACGGTAATTTTGTATTAGAAAATTCGCTTCTACGTTAAGTAACTGGTTGATAAGAAAGTAACAGCAACTTCTCAGTTTTCATCATTCATTCAACTGTTACTGAAGTAATCGTCTCTTACTGTGCGGAACTTACAGTATGAACTGTACGAGCATTGATCGGCAGTAGACAATGAATGGAATATGGCGACTTGGGTCGGTCTGGAAGCCATGACCGCAATCTGGGTTCGAGTCCCTGTGAGGCACAAATTTTCGTATGTTACCATAAATCATACAGATGACGCTGATTATATTCGGAACTGCGAATACAATTCTTGTCATGAAAAATATTGTGTTGCTGCAGCGATGTTAAAAAACAAGGAAATTATTTTAATTAGAAAATTATAATGACAGGCAGATTAAGGGTATCAGACGGTGTTAAACTTGAAGAGACTTGAAAATGGCTGTTGTTGTTGTTATGGTCTTCAGTCCGGAGACTGGTTTGATGCAGCTCTCCACCCTACTCTATCCTGAGCAAGCCTTTTCATCTCCTTATAAGAACGACAACCCACATCCACTTGAATCTGCTTACTATACGCGTCTCTTGGTCTCCCTCTGCGATTTTTACTCCACACACTTCCCTCCAATGCTAAATTTACAATTCCTCGATGTCTAAGAATGTGTCCGACCAAGCGATCCCTTCTTTTAGTCAGGGTATGCCAAAAATTCCTTTTCTCACCAATTCTGTTCAGCACTTCTTCATTAGTTATGCGATCTACCCACCTAATCTTCAGCATTCTTCTGTAACACCACATTTCAAAAGCCTCTATTCTCTTCCTGTCCGCATTGCTTATCGTCCATGTTTCACTCCCGTACAAGGCAACACTCCACACAAATGCCTTCAGAAAAGACTTCCTTACACTTAAATTAATATTCGATGTTAGCAAATTTCTCTTTTTCAAAAATGCTTTTCTTCCCATTGCCATTCTGCATTTTATATCATCTGTACTGCGCCCATCACATGTTATTTTACTACCCATGTAACTAAACTCATCTACCACCTTCATTGTTTCGTTACCTAATCTAATTCCTTCAGCATCGCCTGATTTTCTAAAACCGCATTCCCTTATTTTTGTTTTGCTCTTGTTAATGTTCATTTTATACGCTCTCTTCAACACACTGTCCATTCCATTCAACTGCTCTTCCAGGTCCTTTGCTGTCTCTGACAGAATTACAATGTCATCAGCAAAACGCAATGTTTTTATTTCTTCCCCCTGGACTTCAATCCCTATTCCAAATTTTTCCTTGCTTTCCTTCATCGCCTGCTCGATGTACAAATTGAATAACATCGGAGAAAGGCTACAACCCTGTCTTACTCCCTTCCCAACAGATGCTTCCCTTTCATGCCCTTCGAGTCTAATAACTGCGGTCTGGCTTTTGTACAAGTTATAAATAACTCTCCTTTCCCTATATTTTACCCCTGCTGACTTCAGAATTTGAAAGAGCTACATGCCCGAATTCATATTTGTCTTATAATAAATTACCCAAAACAGGCGAATGGCGATAATTTCATTTAAGAAGTATAGAAAAATGTGTAATATGGGTCTCTATTAGGTGTTGATAATTGTCCTGTTAGTGACGTGGATGGTGCTTGTACAGCTACGAGACCAACAGCAACCGTACAAACAAGTTGTCCAGCTGTCGCTGCTCGCCGCAGGGCACTTAATGTCGATGAATTAACTGACTTAGAACGCCGTGGCAAAAACAGCGCGCCAGTGCCGCTCCGAGACCGCAAAAGGATCCGGAGTTACACGCGGGATCCGAGCCGGCCTCCAGAATAATGTTCCATCAACTGGCGCCGCGCCGCAAAGCATAATTAGCTAAGTACAAGCCGGGCGCTCGCATTGACACGGCTTCACTTGTTTCTCTCGGCTTGTGTTTGCTTTTGTGATTAATTTTTTTTTCGCAGAGGAGGATTACATTCCCAAGTCGGGTGTTTTCACTCATTACCGCTACCTACGCTTCTAAAACAGACACGTGGCCGACATGGAATAGCAACTTTTCAGAACAGGAATAAAAGAAGAGGTAAGCATTATGACTAATGCTGATTTTATTCGTGAATTAAATTACTCTAACGTAAACGACTGAAATACTTTAAACTTAATGGAAGAATGCATTCACGGTTGTGAATATGGTTTATTATTTCTACTATTATTATTATTATCATTTGTAACGCATTTTGCCATTCTGGGGCGTCATCTATATCTATAAATTTGAATGTCTGTTCGGTGTACGTTTATCACGTCTGAACCACAAGACATAAAGAGCTAAAAATTTGTACAGTTACTAATGTTTAACCGGGGAAGTTTTTAGGCATGATTTTATGACGATGAGATAGCTGTTTATCTATATATATTAATGTGAATGTCTGTTCGGTGTACGCTTATCACGTCCGAAAGATAAGACGCAGAGACTTAATTTTTTGTACAGTTACTAATTTATACCTGAGAAAGGTTTTAGGCACGGTTTCATAGTTATCTTATAGATATTTAGTAATTTGAAGAATATAACGGTAAATGCGGAACAATAATTACTCTTTGAAAATTATATTTACTCTTTGAAAATGGTTTTATTGATTGCATTGTTGGTTGAGGGTTGATAATGATATAAGAGTGGAGTATATTGGGATGGATAGTTATCGGTGTATATAATATTCTACGTGTGTGTGTGTGTGTGTGTGTGTGTGTGTGTGCGTGTGTGTGTGTGTGTTAGTATTTCGCATTGCAGCGAAGACTACAGAACGCAAACGAATGGTCTGTGTTCCCTGCCGATAGCTATAAGGGGGTGGAAGATGTGGTGGTTGAAAATCGTCTCATTATAAAAAAATTGGACTGAAGGCCAGCGATGACGTTTGTGACTCTACAGCAAGGAGGTTACATACAGCGAAACGTGTTGCCACAGACCATGTCTTTGGTCTATGCGTGCTACAATGTCTTCAACTCTTTCTCTGTTAGGATAAGCATAAGAGGAAATATAAAAATAAACAAATAAAGCAGTAAAAAGAAATTTCTTTTAATACCTCTCTTTAAAAAAATCGATTTGACGTTTTTCGATTACATCAAGTGATCGATCTGTGATTTTGCAATCATTATTGTTGAATTTAGTGATTGGATTCTTCGAAACGCTCTTGGGAATTAAAATGTAAAATTATTAGCAATGGAACCAATATTAATTTCATCCTAGTTTAGGCAGGGACAGTAGCATATTTCTGAACTCTAGGACACTGGTTATAGAATAATATTGCCTCGAGTACGTTCATTCCCTGGTAAAAATTATCCAGGCACTGATTGATGAATTGTAACATGGGGGTGGTGAAGCTGTTCGGGACCATTTCAGTGAGGTGTCTGAATGTTAAACGCTTCTTACGTACCGGGTGATCAAAAAGTCAGCATAAATTTGAAAACTTAATAAATCACGGAATAATGTAGATAGAGAGGTAAAAATTGATACACATGCTTGGAATGAGCTGGGATTTTATTAGACCAAAAAAAGAAGAAAAAGTTGGAAAAAAGGCCGACGATGGCGCTTCATCTGACCAGAAAAACAATAATTAGCATAACAAATTAAGACAAAGCAAAGATGATGTTTACAGGAAATGATGAATATGTTCAACATCATTCCTCAACAATAGCTGTAGTTGAGGAATAATGTTGTGAACAGCACTGTAAAGCATGTTCGGAGTTATAGTGGGGCATTGGCGTCGGTTGTTGTCTTTCAACATCCCTAGAGATGTCGGTCGACATCAGGTAACCCAAAGCTAATAATCGCACGGACTGAGGTCTGGAGACCTGGGAGGCGAAGCATGACTAAAGTGGCGGCTGAGCACACGATCATCTCCAAACGACGCGCGCAAGAGATCTTACACGCATCTATCAATATGGGGTGGAGCGCCATCCTGCATAAAAATCGTACGTTCCAGCAGGTGTTTATCAGCAAGGCTGGGGATGATGCGGTTCTGTAACATATCGGCATACCTCTCACCCGTGACGGTAGCAGTCACAAAACCAGAATCACGCAGTTCCTCGAAGAAAAAAGGCAAGATAACGGTAGATGTTTGTTTCTAATAAAACCCCATGTCATTCCAAGCATGTGTGTCAATTTTTACCTCTCTCTACATTATTCCGTGATTTATTAAATTTCCGAATTTGTACTGACTTTTTGATCACCCAATATATCTACCTACAGACTGTTTCAGGAGGAATCATTAGGGCAAGGTGGTATAAATTCGATATAGGTACTATTCCGATCAACATAATTTGTCAGTCTCGCACTGTTGGTAGCACTTGCCTTTGTGTGGCGTTGTAGTGTAGCTTGTTTTTACAGCTCCTCCTGTCTTTTCAAAGAATACACCACTTTGTGCTACGGAGATAGACTGGGTTCGCTCCAGAAATGCAATGTGTGGTACCACGAAGTATGCCCTGGTGACCGAGGGAAAAAAGTGCTTTTTTTTTTGCATATAAAAGATGTTAGTGGTCAAAAGTTTAGCAGGAATTGATCACAATTGTACCTAGTGTGAGACATTTTCGATCGATTTTTCTCAATTCTGTAACCGTTTAAACATCCAAGAACAAGTGCCATAGGTAATTTTCTCAATATATTTCCAGTTACAATAACATTTGTCCGAAATGATCGCAATTGTACCACCTTACCCCATAAGTATAGTGTCCCTGTGTTTGTGTCTTTGCGATGCATACAAATCTACGATATTGTTCAAGTCTTGATGACAATTTTCAGGCATGACCTTCAAACCAAGACGAAGGCGTGGGGATGCATGGATCACACTGTTCCTACCGGTGTTGCGATGTTGAAGAATAAATCCCCTGGTGTAGGGAATTTTCAACCGGAAAGGGATTGACGGATGTAATTGTCAATTTATTATTTGCCCATTAAGACATTACATATTGCTTGGAGAAGGTAATGGCGATAAAAATTATTCTAAAGTTGTAATTAGAACACTGACCACACTGGTGGGTTCCTCGATTATACAGTCTGTTTGAGGACCGCCCAATAATTCATTTCTCAATCAGACTCACTGTTTGCATCATTGTTTCCTCTCGTCCAGTACGCATTGTCAGTTCAATAAGGAAGAGCTTTTGCGATTTTGAAACTTATACGGCAATGTGTAGCTAGAACGAAACCTTCATTTTTTAATCCTCTACCCAATGCAGTTACAAATTGTTGGTGGTAATGGGCACACTGCAGCTGTAGTTGTGTTATCGTGACCATTGTCGTAGTCGAGTAGATGTAATAACGAAGAAATTATCGGTTCCACTTCACCGTTACGCAGATACAGACAGACTCAAAGCGTGAACAGTTAGTAGTGTAAGGCTGTGGAAGAAAGACATTCCAACGCCTTATAGGGAAAGTACTTTTTAGTTCTTGTTGATGAAAGTACTGATAACGGAAGTGAAAAACATATAGCCCTTCTAATAAGAAACTTTAGTAATGGCTGATATATATTCATTTGTAAGATTATGCCAAAATTAAAGATGCAAATGCTGAAAACTTGCTTTCCATTTTTAAACACTGCCTGTCTAAATATGGCTTATCCTTGAATAGCATTGTGGGGTACTGTAGCGACAATGCAAATGTTATGTTAGGAGAAGGTAATTCTTTTATGTCTCGGCTTGTACGGGATAATGGAGGAATCGTAATTTTCGAGTGCATTTGTTATCCTTGTATTTGATTGTGAGTGCAGCTTCCTAGTTCCTAAAAATATCGAGCTCTCTTGCAAATGATGTTTTCATATTTCTCTCGTCATCCGAGGAGACCAAACTTCCAGGAAGAATTTCTGTCATTTATGGGAGCCGCCAAGTTAAAATTGATGGAGCCTTCAAAAACAAGATGGTTAAATATGGGAAATTGTGTTTCGAGAATCTTAAAGCTGCGGTCACTTTTATTCAGTTTATTTGCTGAGTACAAAATTGAGAACAAAAATTCATCTCCAGGTATATTTTTTTTTTATTTCTGCAGTCCATTCAATGATGCTTATTTGCAATTCTTAAATTTTGTCCTATAAATTTTCAATGCTTTTTCAGTATGGAAAACTACTAACTCCTTCGCTTTCCAAAGAATGTGGCAGGTTTTTAAGATGATTTGGTTTTGTTTTGCTACAGCGAAATATGCCTGCCAAAGGAGAATTCTTAATTTCCAGTGTCAAGCATACTTGTAATATTCTGCATCACAGTGAACACGGAAGCAGGTGCTAAGGAAACTCTAAGCGATTTGAGTCAATCTTCTTCTTTTCACATGAAGATACTGATTTCAGGATTCTCTAAAAAGATTGCCATTGCGACAGGATATTGTCCGTAATGTAGTTTTCTTGGAACCTTTTAGTGCTCTAAACCTAAATCCTTTAGTTGTCAAGTTGAACATGCAAATAAAAGAAATTGTTTAAAGAAATCCAGTCTAAAGTGGACCTTGAGAACGCAGTAACTGATTACTTTTCCAATGATCAAAAGTTACTTTTCTGAAATTACCTATCTTTGAATTTTGGAGAAACAGTGAAGAATGTATGAATTTCACTTTAAAAATATTGGATGCCTGGCTCAAATGTGCTTGTCATTATCGCATTCTAATCCTTCTGTGGAACATATTTTTCCTTAATCTACACTATATATATATATATATAAAAAAAAAATAGATTGCTTGCACGAGCAGTCGCATCTCTTGTGCGCATAAACATAAAAATGCATGTCGTGCAAAAAAAGTTGTGATTATACTGGTACTCCATAAATGCCATCATTATTTGATGAAAATATGTACAAGAAGGATGCACAGCACAAAGAAGTAGCATCGCGTCTAGTACAGGAAGAAAGGGAATGGATAAAGCAACGATGATCCATGTTTCCTGTAATGTCAGTACATTATATTACTGTGGTACTAATTGCTACTGCTAATGATTAATAATAATAACGTAAGAAATTTATCAATTAGCTTCGAAGACTCGCAATCGATGCTCTGGTTAAAACGGAGGGTATTATGATAGGCCATGGTGATACTTGAATCACGCCTGAGGAATTATTTCTGGCATCACAACCTTGCCTACGACACATAGTTAAGGAGATATGACGTCGTACACAAAGAAATGTGCTGAAAACTTCAGCATCACTCGACAATGTTGCATATCTCCTCCTAAAAACCTGGACCGATTGCAACCAAATTTGGCGCATATATTCCTTACAGTGAAGTAATAATTGCTGTAGGGACAATAGATGTGATGTGTAGTGGAGAGTACTTTTCCCTTGGGCCACGACGAACGCAACACTTTTGTTTCGACCTTGAAAATATTTGCACACTTCAGCTTCAAAGCAAGACGAAGATCATTGTCTATATAAAATTTGATGTGGCACATGGTGGACCGTACTTTACATACGGACTTCGACAAAGATCCAGTATTATCCTCCTATCGTGATGCAAATTTGGACAGTTGACTTTCAGAATAAGAGGAAGTTTAATGTTCATATAAAATTTTGTATGGCAGATGGCATAGGGTACTTCACTTCTTCACTTCACCAACATCTACATTTTTATTCCAGTCTTGATGAAATGTACCACTCTCAATAAAGGCGTTTACTTACAACTTTAGTACGCAGATGAAACGCAAATTCCAACTTGCACCTCAAGTCTGAGAAGAAATACTTAAACGAGATGTTAGCTGACTCACTATTTATTGGCGAGCTATACGGCGTTTAAAGACACACTATCCGATTGGTAGGTAAGGCACTGGCAGGGAAACGACAGTGTCATTAGAAGATATACACAACCAGAACGAGAAAAATTAAGGCAGGTTCGCTCTCTCGCCTACGCCGGCTGTGTGTGTCGTCTCTAGTGTTCTGAAGCTCACAACAATTTCTTATGTGGAGAGGTGATATAAGAGTATTGCACTGTAAGGAGCACCTCTGTTTTGGAACAGATCTTGGCAAGTTTCAGTGGAGAGTACGAAGGATCACGTGTTGTTCATAGTGTTGACCGTGATACTTCATATCCGGTATGACATAGACTGAGTGTTTTAGTCAACACTTGTGATCGCATTTTCGAGTGGCAACTTGATGGGTTAGTCTGAGACTGACATACCACGCCAATTTATAGCTAGACTAGTATTTATAGGTCGCTCTTCATCAAGACACAGGAAAAGTGCGATCGGCAGTAGTCGATCAAGACAGACAATATTTAGTTTTGATTTAAGCGAAGACGCAGCTAGCGGCCGTGGTAGCATTTAACGGTATTGTGTGCAAACGTTTTAGGCAAACTCCACCACAGCAATAACAAATACATTGCGTAATATTTCTGACAGTGTGACAGCCTAAAACATAAAGTGACGAAATTAATTTTAAAGTGAAGTAGGCGCGGTTCTTCAGCCATCGTTTATATGTTTATCTATCCCGTAAACCTATCCGGAACTTGGGAATTAAAAATTTAAATTGTTGCTTTATTAATTTGAGTTTTCTTAATAACAAACAAAAATAACTCTCAGTTTTTTATTTCAGTAACTAGCAGCATCCCTTTAGTACCAGAACTGATCCTCATTAGTTACACTTCGTTTAAGATTTTTTTTTTTTTTTTTTTCTTTTTCGTCTGTCTTTACTTAAGTTATAAAATTTCACCGATTGTAGGTAGGTAAGGAGCATTATTCTGAATTCTACGTGACATGCTGTTAGTGCAGAGTGGCAGCACGGTTTTTCAAAGCTGCCTTGGCGCCCTGTCCACGCATTGGAGGAGGATTGGCGCCTAAAGAGCGATTGGCTCGTGTTCTTTGGTGAGCGGAGAGTATGTGGAGCAGCGCTCCAGACGGGACTTTGTGTTGGGAAGCCGATCCGTACGATTGTCTTGCTTGTTGAGAAGCCGACTACGATGCTCGACTTTACTTAGGTGTTCTAGTGTGTCTCCTCACTGGGGTTATGTTTGTCACCTATTGTGCTCTTTGAACTTAGAGTTCTGGATTCATTTCTCAGACATTGTGTGAAACTTTTGTCCGCCGAATTAAGCGTCATAGACTTGAATAGGCTAAGCCAATTTAAATCACCTGATAACGTAATCAAGAGCTCTGATGTCATTTGCGCACTCGACAACGTATGTCTAGTACACATAGTGTGAATCGGCGAGACACAATCGAGCCTGTAGTTTCGTTGGACAGTGTGTGCAGATCGTGATCATCGAGGCTGAGAACAGGCCACACGCTTCTACCTTGAGAAGTGTTTTTCTTTCGATCGTGCCGCGTGTTTACAGCACTGCAACGTCCCCATCGACGCCGTTCCAGCTCTAGCAACGCCGGCTCAGCAGCATCTTGCTGAGCATCGCTTGTAAATGCTTATCTGGGCGAGAGTTAGAGTTCTTCATTTTTAATGGTTTTCTTGAATATCAGTTTAGGTGGAAAGCGCTCGTAATTACTGTACGTTCCCTTGGTCCGTGCCGTGAGTGATTTTTTACTGTCCGAAGTTACTGTTATCGTATGAACTGGCCAGTCATTTATGTGTGTAATTTTGTATTGATTCCTGTCCTTTTATGTGATATGGTTTACTTTTTTTTAATTCATAAGTATAATGTCCATATTTCTTTGTGTCAATTAATGGATCTCCACCTATCACTGGTTCTTTGTGAAATAAATTCGGTGCATTTTAATTCAACCCTGCATCTGATTTGTAGTTACATTACCCTATGGGCCTATAGGCTTTTGGTGGGTCTTTGATAATAAGAAGCCAGAATCACTTAAGGCACATTTTTAGCATAAATGAGGAGGGTTGTGCCAATTCATCCTCGCCCATGTGCTTCCAATCTCCTACATATCTGTACCTCTCAGAGCACCCAACCTGACCCCCTGTAGTTTTACAATATCAATGTTTGAAGGTGCATTGTCAGGCTGAAGAGCAGTTTGTAAAATTCGTATTCCGAAGATTTAAAAAAAATGGAGGTTAAAGACAAAGTGTATAGAAGTGATTATTGCAAAGAAAAGGTCAGACAGTATTATGTTAAAAAGTAAATTTTGGATTGTCATCATTTTTGAATAAGTATTAGGTTTGAGGTATTTCAGGTGGTAGGCACACATGCAGAGAAGCAGACTGATGCTGGAGCTGCCAACCTACATAGATTTAAGAGAATAATGTGTTTCTCCCTTGTAAGCGCACAGGTGCAGAATTAGAGATTGTAGCAGAGTAGATTGGAGAGACAAAAATTTACGACGTTGTTTTAATCGCTTCAAGCAACTGGCAAGTGGTCGCACAGTTTTGTAGATAGCTGTTGGTATTGATTTAAACTTACGAGCTGATATGGATCCATGTTAACGAGGGCACAGGCACAAAAGCTTCGTGAATCTCAGCAGCAGGTAGAGATGATGAGGGATAAAGAAGTAGGTAATCAACAGACGGTCGAGACAGTGGAGAACTTAGAAAATTATCGGGAGGAAGAGCAGCAGAGTTTGCAACCTCTAGAGGGCGTAGACAAAATATAAGTAGATCCGATGGGCCAGAATAAGAAAAATACGATTCCGGATATTCTAAAATATGTAATTTCAGGAAAAGCAATTTCTGAACCAGGTGCAGACAGTCCACGTAAAAGATAGAAAACTTTAGAAGCAGGTAGAGCTAAGGAAACTCGATTGATATCAGCATATTCAGGGACGGAATAAGCGACATTACAGTCAATGCATAGACGGATAGGTGACGAGGGAGGAAGATTTGATAATGAAGACGAGCATTTGGAATATGTAGAACCAATCGTACCTATTATCAACATGCCACAGCAACAGGGACAGAATAATTTTGCGCAGTTACGAACTCCGCGTAATGCAACTGTACCTGAACACTTAAGACAGACAGAGCAACGAGACCAGTTTGCAGAGTCACATGCACCACTACAGAGTTCAGTGACAGATGCAACTAGTCCGCAATATACACACAGTGTAAGGCAACATACAATGTTACAGTTAGCAGATTTGTCAACGTCACAATACGAGACACGAGATGCTGCGAATGGCGGAACAGAAAATAATACGGCGGAAAATCCAAACCAATTTATCCAAGCAAGCACGGAAGAAAGAAGAACAGCAGCAACAAAAAGATGATTAGGAAATAGGAGATCGAAAACACACAGTTCAGCAGGAAAGAGTATGACAGGGCAAGATGCCATTATAGAAATGTTAAGAAAAATGAACGATACTGTAACTGCACAAGGTATTGATTTAACAAACCAATAACGAAACAAAATCAAGAATTGAGACAGGATATGGAAAAAGAAAACCAGGAATTATAACAGGATACGGAAAAATATAACCAGGAGTTAAAAAAAGAATTTAAAACACAAAATCAGGAATTAAAATTGGATATTTACCAAGTCAAAGTTCAGATGAAGGAAGGAATAGCACAGATTGATAACCAGATCACACAAATAAATAAAGACGCAAAACAGGCTCAAGACAAGATACAGGCATTATCGCAAGGATAACAGGAACTACATAGACAAGATCCAATTGAAAATCGTCGAACGTTTTCCCAAAAAGGTGACACGTACAGCTATGCAAACCACTGAAGGACAGACTATCGAAAGTAAAGTAACGAAAGTCGCTTTAAAACGGTAGGATCAGCGATAAATAAAATTGAAGAAAAAGACGAATGATCAGTTAGAAAAACTCAGATCAGAGTTAATCCAAACGATTAAGGAAAAAATAGAAATCGACAGTACTTGTAGTGTAATGACTGATACGTCAGTTAATCATTCAGTACAAGAACAGACACAGGTAAAACATATATAGAACGAAAAGTAAACGGAAGTAACACCCGTGACAGCCTTGAATGTAAAGTAACGAAATAAAATTAATTTTAAAGTCAAGTAGACGCGGTTCTTTTGTTATTCTACCACTTTATTTTATTTTGAAATTGTCTATTTGTTCATCTATCCTGTCAACCTATTCAGAAATTAAAATTTTTTTGAAATTAAAATTTAATTTGTTTCTTTATTAATTTAAGTTTTCTTAATAATAAACAAAAATAACTTTCAATCAGTTTTTTTTTATTTCAGTAACTAACTACATTAGTTCGTGAACTGATCCTCACTAGTTACACTATGTTGATTTTAATTTTTTTCTTACAGGCGATGTCATCTATGTCTATCTTTACGTAAGCGATAAAGTTTCACCGATTGTAGGTAGGCAAGGCGTATCGTTCTGACATCTACTTGACATGCTGTTGGTGTCTTCCTTGCAGGAGCCTCAGGAACAGTAAATAGTCAGATCAGTGCGATGCGCACTATAAATAGTTGGAAGAGTACAATAAAAATCTCAACAGCATAGGTTTCACCTTAGAATATAAACACGAATTTTTACCTTGATGCAATAGAATGTTGGGTATACTCATAAGCTCCTGTTTAGGTACAAGAAAATATTAAACATTTATTTTGATTCAGGATATCACAGGAAATACTAAATTTAATAGATGAAAGGAGAAAATATAAAAATGCAGTAAATGAAACAGACAAAATGGAGTATAGACGAATAAGAATTGAAATTGACAGGAAGTGCAAAATGGCTAAGCAGGAGTGGCTAGAAGCCAAATGCAAATCTGTAGAAGAATGTATAACAAGGGGAAAAGTAGATACCGCCTACAGGAAAATAAAAGAGACATTTGGGGACAAGAAAAGCAACTCTACGAATATCAAGAACTCAGATGGGAATCCAGTTCTCAGCAAAGAAGGGAAAGCTGAAAGGTGGAAAGAGTACATAGAGCAGCTCTACAAAGGAAATAAACTTACAGACGATGTTGTAGGAAGGGAAGAGGAAGTAGATCAAGATGAAATAGGAGATACTATACTAAGAAATGAATTTGACAGAGCCCTGAAAGACCTAAGTCGGAACAAGGCCCCAGGAGTAGATGACATACCCTCAGAGCTACTAAAGTCTCTGGGAGAGCCAAACATGACAAAACTATTTGAACTGGTGTGTAGGATGTATGAGACAGGCGAAATACCATCAGACATTAAGAAAAATGTAATAATCCCCATTCCAAAGAAATCAGGCGCAGACAGGTGTGAAAATTACAGAACCATCATTTTGATAAGTCATGGTTGCAAAATTTTAAAAATGTTCAAATGTTTGTTAAGCTTAAGGGACTTAACTTCGGGGTCATCAGTCCCTAAACTTACAAACTACTTACGAACTAGGACGGCACAAATATCCATGCCCGAGGGGGGATTCGAACCCCCGACCGTAGTGGCCGTGCAGACCGTGACTGGAGCGCCTCAGTCCCCTCGGCCACCGCGGCCGGCGCAAAATTTTAACACGAATTATCTACAGGAGAATGGAAAAGCTGGTAGAAGCTGACCTCAGGGAAGATCAGTTTGGATTCAGGAAGAACGTAGGAACCCGGGAGGCAATACTCAATTTACGTCTTATCTTAGAAGATAGATTAAGAAAAGGCAAACCTACATTTTTAGCTTTTGTAGATTTGGAGAAAGCTTTTGACAATGTTGACTGGAATACACTCTTTCAAATTCTGAAGTCAGCAGGGGTAAAATACAGGGAAAGGAGGGTTATTTACAACTTGTACAAAAGCCAGATCGCAGTTATTAGACTCGAAGGGCATGAAAGGAAAGCATCAGTTGGGAAGGGAGTAAGACAGGGTTGTAGCCTTTCTCCAATGTGGTTCAATTTGTTCATTGTGCAAGCTATAAAAGAAAGCAAGGAGAAATTTGGTGAAGGAATTAAAGTTCAGGGGGAAGAATTAAAAATATTGCGTTTTGCCGACGACATAGTAATTCTGTCAGATACAGCAAACGACCTGGAAGAGCAATTGAACGGAATGGACAGTGTGCTGAAAGGTGCTTATAAGATGTACAGTACATTAACAAGAGCAAAACTAGGGTAATGGAGTGCAGTCTAAGAAAATCGGGTGATGCTGAAGGAATTAGATTAGGTAACGAAGCAATAAAGGAGGTAGATGAGTTTTGTTACTTGGGCAGTAAAATAACAAATGATGGTCGCAGTACAGAGGATATAAAATGCAGAATGGCAATGGGAAGAAAAGCATTTTTGAAAAAGAGAAATTTGCTAACATCGAATATTAATTTAAGCGTAAGGAAGTCATTTCTGAAGGCGTTTGTGTGGAGTATTGCCTTGTATGGTAGTGAAACATGGACGATAAGCTGTGCGGACAGGAAGAGGATTGAGGCTTTTGAAATGTGGTGCTACAGAAGACTGCTGAAGATTAGGTGGGTAGATCGCATAACTAATGAAGAGGTACTGAACAGAATTGGTGAGATTGGCATCCCCTGACTAAAAGAAGGGATCGCTTGGTAGGACACATTCTTAGACATCGAGGAATTGTAAATTTAGCATTGGAGGGAAGTGTGTGGGGTAAAAATCGTAGAGGGAGACTAAGAGACGCGTATAGTAAACAGATTCAAGTGGATGTGTGTTGTCGTTCTTATGAGGAGATGAAAAGGCTAGCTCAGGATAGGCTGCATCAAACCAGTCTCCGGACTGAAGACCATAACAAGAACATTTTGATTCAAATAAATATTTGATATAACCGCAATTTTTTATGTTGGTACAAGAAATTGTTAAATTTACCCTTAATGTACACTTAAAATATTTTTAAAATTGGGCTTTATTTCCGCGTCCAAACTACCACTTAATTTACTATTTTTGTGACTGCATATGCTGAGAAGCCTGATACGCATGTATTTTTGGAAAGATAAGCGAGCAGAGCTCGGATAGCCTTTTAAGGCTACTGACGGGTATACGTCTGACAGACCTACCTAAAAGTTATTCATAGGCACAGATTAAAATTTTTAACTTGGTACAATGGATTTCCATGAGATCTTCAGATTGTGGCACGGAAAAATCAGAAGTTTGCTTTAGTTGACAAATGAGTTTTGCACCCGCAAGGACATTACTGAGTTCTCACAAATGCTTTTCTACACGTCTGCTTCGATCTCGAACTCATTTTCGCTCACAAAAATTCCCAGGAGAAGAATGCATTCAAAGTTTATTTCCTTTACACATTCTCTCGAAAAGTTTAGTTTGGCTTTCAGTGATGACAAAGAACCTTCTCGATGTTGAAAGTTCCTGGCAGATTAAAATTGTGAGTCAGGACCGGGACTCGAAGCTGGGAACTTTTCCTTTCGCGGCCAAGCGCTCTGCCACTGAGCTATCCCGACACGACTCACGATCCCGCCTCACAACCTTACTTCCGAGTGTACCTCGTCTCCTATTTTCCAAACTTCACAGAAGTTCTCCTGCGAACCTTGCAAGACTAGCACTTCTGGTAGAAAGGATACGGTGGACACATTGCTTAGCCACAGCCTTAGGGTTGTTTTCCAGAATGAAACTTTCAATCTGCAACGGAGTGTGCGCTGATATGAAACTTCCGAACAGATTAAAATTGTGCTCAAGAATACTTTTATACGGTAATAATATTACGATCTAGTGGTAAGCTTAAGAGGCGACTGGTAGCGGAGCCATAATGCGACTCATGCGTGGCAAAAACGCACGCCCGAGCGAGCGTCGCGCGGGGCGCCATGTGAACTAAGCGGACCGGCAGCAAGGACCACCCTAGCGTTTTCCTCAAGACGCGCGTCTTCTTATGAAGCTATTATGAGCATCACAGTTCCATATGAGAGAGAACGTGAGCATTTTAATCACGCATGAGATGGTGCGGACTCGGTTTCGTAGAACCACGGGAAGGCAGTCACTCCATCCCGTGGGAAACAAAATTTCTGGCGGTAGACCGTTTTCCCCGTGTGAATATGGCAAGGAGGCGTATAATTCGCCAAAAAACATGTATCCATGGTTGAGGACCGCTCGGGACAATGTCTAAACATCTTACTGGGTGCGGCGCTAATTTGAGCCGCTGCAACTGCTCGGCCAGACGTGGGGGTGGTACTTTTGGTAAGAGAGTGTTAGGGGCAGATCGCCACGGGATGTGGGAATCTGCAGTTGTGTCTAGGAGGGCTCTATGAAGTGTGGCAGCCTTAGGGACTTTTCTTTAATTGTGCAAGATCGCAATTCGACGATGATATATTTTCTGTGTCTGAACGTCCGCTCTGAGACATTCGTTGCATCCTTAGAGCATATCTGCTCAGTTGTACGAACTGGTCTAGTGCTTTACGGCAGAACTGCAAAGCCTTAAGGTTACTTGCCTGTAAACGCCTGAAAAAATGCGACAAATTTTACACAGCTTTCACGTGAAACTCCTAATAGAATAAAATTGCAGGACAATGTTTCATCTCTCTTTCTGGGCAATTTGATATACAGGTAGTTTCACTAATTCACATGTTTAACTTTTTAGATTTTTTCTGTGAAGTCCTGTAAATGATTTATTTTTCTTTGCCGGTTCATACTTTGATTCTATGCACTGACCAACCGTCTTACTTAGACACTTGAAACTTTAGGTACATATATGGAACATGTGTATCTAGAAAGTAGACTACAATCATGTAATTTGATCACAAGTTTTAATTTTGGAAATATTTACATTTGATGTAAGAAAAAAGGCTAAATATGATTAATCAGTAGATATATTTGCACCTGTTAATAGTAGGTGGCGCAGTGTTAACACACTGGACTGGCTCAAATCCACCTCCGACCATCCCGATTTAGGTTTTCCGTGATTTCCATACATCACTCCAGGCAAATGCCGGAATGGTTCCTTTGGAAGGGCACGGCCGATTTTGTGCGCTGATATGAAACTTCCTGGCAGATTAAAATTGTGTGCCGGAACCGGAACTCCAACCTGGGACCTTTGCCTTTCGCCGGCAAGCGCTCTACCGACTGAGCTATCCCGACTGAGCTATCCCGACTGAGCTATCCCGACACGACTCACGATACCGCCTCACAACCTTACTTCCGCCACTACCTCGCCTCCTACTTTCCAAAGGTTCGCAGGAGAGCTTCTGTGAAGTTTGGAAAGTAGGAGACGAGGTTCTGGCGGAAGTAAGGTTGTGAGGCGGTATCGTGAGTCGTGTAGAGCGCTTGCCCTGAAAGGCAGAGGTCACAGGTTCGAGTCCCGTTTCACGCATTAATACATTACTGTCGTTAAAAGAAAAAAAATCTCTTTCAGGAATACTAAGAATAATAAAAAAAACACTTGAATATGAAAAAATGAGAGATGTAAATGTTTATCTCATATAATGACGAAATGTAATACAAAAAACAAACTCATGTAAAATCAGTGTAAATGTTGTTATTTGTACATCAAATTTTAATAAACGTTAAAAAAGTTCCGGCACACAGTTTTAATCTGCCAGGAAGTTTCCTTTTTAGTAGGTTAGTGCCTGCACTCGACTATTCTACAAATAGTATCCTGACACATTCCAAAAAATTTCAGATCTCCATCTCAAATAGTTTATTTTTGCTTAAAATAAACATGTCAGAAAAACTTATTTGTAGGGAAATTCTATGTAAAGTATATATTTTATCTATAATTCACCTGTGTTGGTCCCAATGCATACCAGGTTAATATTCTTTTTGGTTTATATGTTCTTCATCTCCTCTCTTTCTTTACTTGCTTCTCCGTGCTGCCATGTCTGCTTTATTGCCTCAATAACAACCTTTTCAGCTTCGGCCACTCTCAGCTTAACAGTTGCCACCAGTGATTGTTTCAAATTGGACCCAGAAGATATTACTAGCAACTCTAAAACTTCACATCTGCTTACTGCCCCATCATTAAAAAACCCGATTGCCGTAAAACAAACATTTTCCAGAACTAAAACACTTTTTAGGAGGCATAGCAACTTCCGAGAAAGTCAATGTAGCACTAAACCAAACTACGTCAATGTTTATAAATAAAACAACGTTTCATAACCAAAGATGTACAAGGGAAAACATAAGAGAATCGAAATGTGTTTTTCAACAGCGCTGACAACTTGAAAAACAATTGCTCTTATAATTATATGTGTTTTTGACGAATTACAGCGTTCAAATGAATTAAATAAATCGCAATTTGCGATGTTATGGCATCACTGTATTAGGTTTAGATGGAATACCAAACTGTGGCGAATGAAAATCTGTGCCCGGTCGGGATTAGAACCCGGGATCTCCTGCTTAGTAGGCAGACGCGTTGACCACTCCGCCACCGAGGACACAGTGACCAGCCCGACTGCAGAGGACTCTTCCCTGCACGTCTCCCGCCACATACAAATCTCCATTCGCCACGCTGTCTCTTTCCTATACCACAGCCTATAGGCTGTTACCTCTTGACACTGAGCTCCACGGGAACTCGTGGCTCTATCTGATATCAGTACTGCAGCGTCCCTTCTGGGTCTGCACCAGAATTGTTTCTTGTTACGCGACGGGTTTTTCAGTCGTCGATGCAACCGTCTTCGTCGTCTTCAGCACCACACAACGCAGCTTCTCATCTGTCGATCACGTACTGGTAATGTACTGCAGCAATTCAGCTACAAAATTATTGTCTGTCTTTCACAGAGTCTATGACGCCAACAATCTGTGGTGGTAGTAATTGTTATAGGTTTGCAGAACTTGTTAACTCACTATCATGTTTCTTTTGTGTCGGCATTCAAAGAAACAGAATTATTCGGTACTCCCCCAATTTCCAGCTTTGTCTTTCGCTGATCTTAAACATCCTCCATTTTTAAGGGTATATGTAATCCTTATTCAGCATCTTACATCATCATCATCATCATCATTAGAGACTGATTATGCCTTTCAGCATTCAGTCTGGAGCATAGTACCTCCATGATCCCCTATTCAATGCTAACATTGATGCCTCGTCTGATGTTATGCCTTTTACATCAAAATCATTCTTCACCGAATCTAAGTACTTTCTTCTTGGTCTACCTCGACTCCTCTTACCCTCCGTTGCCGAGCTCATGTGTCTCTTACGAACCTTGCTTCTCCCATGCGTGTAACATGACCTCACCATCTCTGTTCGCTCTAACTGCTTCAACTATGGTGTTCATTCCCAGTTTTTCTTTGATTTCCTCATTATGGACACCCTCCTGCCATTGTTCCCATCTATTAGTACCTGTAATCATTCTTGCTACTTTCATATCTGTACCCTCTACCTTATGAATAAGGTAACCTGTATCCACCCAACTTTCACTCCCATACAACAAAGATGGTCGAAAAATAGAGAGGTGCACTGCTAACTTAGTCTTGGTACTGACTTCCTTCTTGCAGAAGAGAGTAGATCTTAGCTGAGCACTCACTGCATTAGCTTTGCTGCACCTCGATTCCGGTTCTTTCGCAATGTTGCCATCCTGTGAGAAAATACATCCCAGGTACTTGAAACTGTCTACATGTTCTAACTTTGTTCCTCCTATCTGGCACTCAATCTGTTTGAATCTCTTTCTCACAGACATTACTTTCGTTTTGGAGATGTTGATCTTCATATCATAATCCTTGCACCTCTGATCGAGCTCTGAAATATTAGTTTGCAACAGTTCAATCGAATCTGCCATTACAACTAAGTCATCCGCATATTCGAGACTGCTTATTTTGTTTTCACCTATTTTAATCCCGTCCTGCCAGTCTACTGTTTTCAACATATGATCCATGAATAGTATGAACAACAGTGGTGACAGGTTACAGCCTTGTCGTACCCCTGAAACTACCCTGAACTATGAGCTTAATTTGCCATCTACTCTAACAGCTGCCTGACAGTCTACGTAAAGCCCTTTAATTGCCTGCAGAAGTTTGCCTCCTATACCATAATATTGAAGAACTGACAGTAGCTTCCTCCTAGGAGCACGGACATAAGCCTTTTCCAGATCTATGAAACATAGCTACAATTCCCTGTTCCACTCATAGCACTTTTCCATTACCTGCCGTAGGCTAAAGGTCTGGTCCTGACAGCCTCTAAGAGACCTAAACCAACACTGATTTTCGTCTAACTTGTTCTCAATTAATACTCGCACTCTCCTTTCAACAATACCTGTGAATATTTTGCCTACAACGCTAATTATGGAGATACCTCGATAGTTGTTGCAATCTTTTCTGTTTCTATGTGAAATAGGCGTGATTACCACATTCGTCCAGTCAGACGGAACCTGTCCTGATTCCCACACCTTTTCAATTATCCTGTGTAACCATTGGAGACCTGATATTCCACTGTATTTGACGAGTTCCGGCTTAATTTCATCCACCCAGGCGCTTTATTGCACTGTAATCTACTGACCATTTTCTCCACTTCCTCAAATGATATCCTGTTTCCATCGTCGTTCCTATCACATTCTACCTGAAAATCTGACACATCATTGAACGTTTCACCTATTCTTCAGAATATTCCCTCCATCTGTTCATAGCATCCACAGGATTGACTAGCAACTTTCCTGACCTGTCCAAAACACTTGTTGATTCCTTCTTCCCTCCCTTTCGAAGATTGCTATTTACGCTACAAAATGGTTTTCCCGCGGCTTGACCCAGAGTTTCTAGCTTGTTTCCAAAGTCTTCCCATGATTTCTGTTTGGAGTCTGCAATTATCCGTTTGGCTTTGTTTCTTTCTTCAACATAAATTTCTCTGTCTGCCTGATTTCTAGTATGGAGCCATTTTTGAAATGCCTTCTTTTTCTTTTTACAGGCTGCCTTGACTGTGTCATTCCACCAAGCTGTCTGCTTCGTCCTGCCTTTACATACTACAGTTCCAAGACATTCTATAGCTGCTTCCAGTAGTGTGTCCCTGTACCTTGACCATTCCTCTTCCAGTGACTGTAAATCATTACATTCAACTAACTGGTACCTTTCCGAGATTGTTGTTGTTGTTGTTGTGGTCTTCAGTCCGGAGACTGGTTTGATGCAGCTCTCCACAATACCCTATCCTGAGCAAGCCTCTTCATCTCCACATAAGAACGGCAACCTACATCTGTCTGAATCTGCTTACTGTATCCATCTCTTGGTCTTCCTCTGCGATTTTTACCCCACACACTTCCCTCTAGTGCTAAATTCGCGATTCCTTTATGTCTAAGAATGTGTCCTACCAATCTATCCCTTCTTTTAGTCAAGGTATGCCAGAAATTTCTTTTCTCCCCAATCCTGTTCAGTACGTCCTCATTAGTTACGCGATCCACCCATCTAATCTTCAGCATTCTTCTGTAGCACCATATTTCAAAAGCCTCTATCCTCTTCCTGTCCGCACTGTTTATCGTCCATGTCTCACTCCCATACAAGGCAACACTCCATACAAATGCCTTAAGAAAGGACTTCCTTAGGCTTAAATCAATATTCGATGTTAACAAATTTCTCTTTTTCAAAAACGCTTTTCTACCCATTGCCATTCTGCATTTTATATCCTCTGTACTACGACCATCATTTGTTATTTTACTGCCCAAGTAACAAAACTCATCTACCTCCTTTATTGCTTCGTTTCCCAATCTAATTCCTTCAGCATCACCTGATTTCCTTACACTGCACTCCAATACCCTAGTTTTGCTCTTGTTAATGTTCATCTTATATGCAACTTTCAGCACACTGTCCATTCCGTTCAATTGCTCTTCCAGGTCCTTTGCTGTATCTGACAGAATTACTATGTCGTCGGCAAAACGCAAGGTTTTCAATTCTTCACCCTGAACTTTAATTCCTTCTCCAAATTTCTCCTTGCTTTCCTTTATAGCTTGCTCAATGTACAAATTGAATAACATTGGAGAAAGGCTACAACCCTGTCTTACCCCCTTTCCAACCACTGCATCCCTTTCATGCCCTTCAACTCTGACAACCGCTGTCTGGTTTTTGTACAAGTTGTAAATAACCTTACGCTCCCTATATTTTACTCCTTCTTGCTTCAGAACTTGAAAGAGTTTATTTCAATCAACATTGTCAAAAGCCTTCTCCAAATCTACAAAAGCTAGAAATGTGGGTTTGCCTTTTCTTAATCTATCTTCTAGGATAAGCCGTAAAGTGAGTATTGCCTCCCGAGTTCCTACATTTCTCCTGAACCCAAACTGATCTTTCCCGAGGTCGGCTTCTACAAGTTTTTCCATCCTTCTGTATATAATTCGTGTTAATATTTTGCAACCATGACTTATTAAACTGATGGTTCTGTAGTTTTCACACCTGTCTGCACCTGCTTTCTTTGGAATGGGGATTATAACATTTTTCTTGAAGTCTGAGGGTACTTCGCCTGTCTCATACATCTTACACACCAGGTGAAACAGGTTTGTCATGGCTGGTTCTCCCAGAGACTTCAGTAGTTCTTAGGCAATATCATCTACTCCAGGGGCCTTGTTTCGACTTAGGTCTTTCAGGGATCTATCAAATTCTTCTCTCAGTACAGTATCTCGTATTTCATCTTCATCTACATCCTCTTCCCTTCCTACAATATTGTCTCGAAGTTCATTTCCTTTGTAGAGCCCCTCTATATATTCTTTCCACCTTTCAGCTTTCCCTTCTTTGCTGAGAACTGGTTTTCCATGAGTGTCCTTGATATTCATAGAGCTGTTTTTCTTATCTCCAAATGTTTCTTTTATTTTCCTGTAGGCTGTATCTATTTTTCCCCTATTTATACATTCTTCTACATCCTTGCATTTGCCTTCAAGCCACTCCTGCTTAGCTACTTTGCACCTCCTGTCAATCTCATTTCTTAGTCGTCTATACTCCATTTTGCCTGTTTCATTTACTGCATTTTTATATTTTCTCCTTTCATCGATTAAATTTAGTATCTCCTGTGATATCCAAGGATTTTTTGTAGGTCTTGCCTTCCTACCTATTTGGTCCTCTGCTACCTGCACTATTTCATCTCTCAATTTTACCCATTCCTCCTCTACTGTTTTATTTTCCCCTGTTTCTGTCAATTGTTGCCTAAAGCTCCCTCTGAAATTCTTAAGAACCTCAGGTTCCTTCAATTTATCCAGGTCCCATCTCCTTATTTTCCTACCTTTTTGTAGTTTCTTTAGTTTCAGCCTACAGTTCATAACCAACAAGTTATGGTCAGAGTCTATATCTGCCCCTGGGTATGTCTTACTCTGTAAAACCTGGTTCCGAAATCTATGTCTTACCATTATAAAATCTATCTGGTATCTCCCGGTGTCTCCTGGTCGTTTCCACGTATACAACCTTCTTTTGTGATTCTTGAACCAGGTGTTTGTTATAACTAAATTATGTTCCGTGCAAAATTCTACCAGGCGGCTTCCTCTTTCATTCCTCCTGCCCAATCCATATTCACCTATTATTTTTCCTTCTCTTCCTTTTCCTACTACCGAATTCCAGTCTCCCATCACAATTAAGTTTTCCTCTCCCTTAATTGTCTGAATAATTTCCTTTAGCTCCTCATATATTTCTTCGATTTCCTCATCATCGGCAGAGCTAGTTGGCATATAAACCTGTACTACTGTTGTCGGTGTTGGCTTCGTATCTATCTTGACAATGATAATGCGATCACTGTGCTGCTCATAGTAGTTTACCCGCATTCCTATTTTCTTATTCATTATCAATCCTACTCCTGTGATACCCCCAATTGATTTTGTATTTATAATCCTGTACTCACCTGACCAGAAATCCTGTTCATCCTGCCACCGAACTTCACTAATCCCCACTATATCTAACCTCAACCTATCCATTTCCCTTTTTAAATTTTCTAATTTTCCTACTCTATTAAGGGATCTAACATTCCACGCTCCGACCCGTAGAATGCCAGTATTGTCTTTCCTGATGATCGCATCCTCCTGAGTAGTCCCCGCCCGGAGATCCGAATGGGGGACTATTTTACCTCCGGAATATTTTACCCGAGAGGATGCCATCATCATATGTTCATACAGTAGAGCTGCATGTCCTCGGGAAAGATAACGGCTGTAGTTTCCCCTTGCTTTCAGCCGTTCGCAGTAGCTTTGTGGCAAAGCCACATTAGCTGATGTTACAAGGCCAGCTCAGTCAATCATACAGACTGTTGCCCCTGTAACTACTGAAAAGGCTGCTGCCCCTCTTCAGGAACCACACGTTTGTCTGGCCTCTCCACAGATACCCCTCCGCTGTGGTTGCACCTACGGTACGGCTATCTGTATCGTTGAGGCACGCAAGCCACCCCACCTCGGCAATGTCTGTGGTTCATGGGAGTGGTTCCGAGATTATGGTTATGTATTTGTGCCTAATTTCCTTGTCTTGAAGCTTCTACACTCTTATCATTCTACACATGGACGTGACTTTCTGCTCTTTTGGCCTCACAAAACCAATTTCACTGCAGATTATATAATGACCAGTACCATCAAAGAACCCCCTGAATAGACGTGTGTCCTTAACTGCCTTCCTGAATTCCTGGTCTGTTATTATATAGTCAATGACAGATCTGGTTCCCCTTCCTTCCCAAGTACAGTGGTGAATGTCCTTATGCTTAAAGAAGGAGTTTGTGATAACTAAGCCCACATTGGAACAGAAATCCAAGAGCTTTTTTCCGTTCCTGTTGGCCTCCATATCCTCTCCAAACTTACCCATAAACTTTTCATAACCTTCTGTTCGATTTCCTATCCTGGCGTTGAAATCACCCATGAGTAAAACACTATCCCTATCCTTCACTCTAACAACTACATCAGTTAGTGCGTTGTAAAATCTGTCCATCTCATCTTGATCTGTCCGTTCACAGGGTGAATACACACAATCCTAATCCACAATCCTAATTTTCTTGCTGGTGATGGCCAAATCTATCCACATCAGACGTTCATTTACGTACCTTATTGCAATTATGCTGGGTTCGATTGCTTTCCTGATGTAAAATCCTACACCCCACTATGCTCTTCCTACTTTGACTCCTGACAGGTAGACCTTGTATTCTCCGACTTCGTCCTCTCTCTCTCCCCTTTCTCTAACGTCACTAACAGCTAAGACATCTAACCCCATCTTACTTGAAGCCTCCGCCAGCTCTACCTTCTTCCCATTGTAATCCCCATTGATATTAATAGCTCCCCATCTTATTCCAGATCGTTTGCCAAGTCGTATCTGAGGAGTCCCTGGTCTGTCAATTAGAGGTGGGACTCCATCACCTCCAAAGGTCCGAGGCATTTTGATTGTTGCCAGCATGATATTGAAGTACTGGGAAGCAGGTTGCTAGCCTTACTTGCCCAGGGCCCCACTGGGTTTTATCCCTAACGGTTGAGGGACTAACCGGTGGATTTGGTAGTCTTTGCCGTCTGAGCACAAAGGTGGCCACGACTCAGAATATGTCAGAGATGCCCAACCTTATTCCAAATTAACTGGTATCCCAACTGTCAGGACCACTTATTTGGCCACTCATACGTTGCCCGTGGCTCATGAACTAGGACATGACTACAGGAACCCGCACCATGAACCACCATCACCATAATCTAAATTTTTATGCTGATAAATACGATAATAAAAATTTAGATTGAATGAATTATTTCATTTCTGGCACCCTTCATCATTCTCATTTAATGCTCAAATGTTCAAATGTTTGTATAGTCTATGGGACTTAACTACGGGGTCATCAGTCCCTAAACTTACAAACTACCTATGAACTACTTACGAACTAGGACGGCACAAATATCCATGCCCGAGGGGGGATTCGAACCCCCGACCGTAGTGGCCGTGCAGACCGTGACTGGAGCGTCTGTCACCTCGGCCACCGCGGCCGGCCCATTTAATGCAAGTGTGTTTTTTGTCATTTTGAAAGGGATCATTAACAAGATAGGCAGGTAGCTAATTAATGCTCAATAAACTCCCTTCATATTCAGAGCTTAATAAAATGTACTATTCCAAACGCAGTGAGATAGAAGATAAGCTCTCGTCACTTCAGACGATAAGCAGGCCAATTCCCAATTAATTCAGTTTAAAGAGAGATTCGTTCATTTATCGACCACTGTAGCAGTAACTTCCCCATTCATTCACAATCTTTAAACACGATCCCTCTAAGCTTTTGCCATTCTCATTAACAGGCGAATTTCGAAGCGAATAAATTGTTAAAGTAGCTGACCACCGTAAACGAAAATTCGTTGTTCGTAACATTATTCTCTTACTTCTCGGTATACTTTGCAAATCGGTCGCGGTGGTATGGCGGAGCGCTCTAAGGCACTTTGTTGCGGAGCAGCGCGACATCTCCCTTTCGGAGATTCGAATCCTTCCGCGGGCATGGGTATGTGTTTTGTACTTAGATTAGTTTAAGTAGTTTTCATGTCTAGGGACTAACGACCAAAGTAGTTTGGTTCCACAGATTTACAAACAATGAGGGATTTCCGAATTATATATTTAACAGCTGCTACAACTTATAGCATATATGGCCGCATGTCGGATGTGCTGCTCCACTCCAAATATACATTCGATTTACGATCGCTTCCCCGTATCTTTATACGTCCCAGCCGCTTTTTGGCGCTGCAGTTGCAAAGTAACAGAAATTATCTGGGAGTTTTGTGACTCCTTATGTTGGTTTTACGGTATGGTACAGTGCGTCGTGCAGCTGAAACAACTAGTCAAAGCCATGCGATGCGGCAGAGAACTGAAACCTAATATGAATTAGGAACAAGTCTGTAACGTTGTTATGAACATTTTTCTCAAATAGACTTCCAAAATATGCACCAAACGGCTATCAAACTGCTATCAAATTTCGGTTCAACATATTCTGTGTGAAAAACTCTTCCATCTAGTGAAGACAAATAAACCTTCACGAAGAGCCACTCAAACTCACGCACATAGCACTACAGTTCTGTGAATCGTAACTGTGTTATCGATCGCACCAAGTATAACTCGCCAGTTTCAGCGCAAACTGACGTACACCTCCACAACTTCTGTTGAATTACATTTAATTTCCAACACACACGCTACGTTTTACTAATGGTGAATTATCTTTATTCGTTTATTTATTTCTGTAATTAAGCTGGAAATAGTTTGGCAGTAATTGGTTACGCTGTATTCTAAATAAGTTTTTTTATGAGGGTTTACTGTATTTTCATGACTATCAGTAGTAGTCAAATGAGTAAAGTTAGCAAATGTCGAAGTAATTACTTACGTTTCTTACGTATAGATGAAAGAAAGGTAATTAAACATGCTCATTGGACACCATAATCTAACTCACTGAATAAAACGAGACATCGAACACTCCATATTCAATGTTTAAGCCAATATCTGTTTACCACATATAAAAATTAAAAATTTGTGAGACAAATACACAGTTATGCTTTTAATTAATTATGACAATGTTTACCAAGAACGAAGAACACGCGGTTGGCGTGTAACTAGTCTAAATACCAAGCTAATGACAAAAGGAAGATGTGGGACCATTTTAAGATGACTGACGCAAGCACTCCTATGAGGGCGAAGAAAATGCGAAGTCTACAAGGCTGCCCATACTGGTGAAAAACTGAAACAGATGAAACAAATCAAATAAAGACGGCAAGAGAAAGAAATATTTTTTTTTGAAAGCTAAGAATAGTAGTCAGATCTCCGTCTCAAGAGTTTTCTAATGAGGATGAGCGTATCTTAAACGACAAAGAAAGTTATTTCAAACTTTCTGAAGAGCGTGCGCCTTCTGGGACAAATGTATCGTGCATAACTTCGATAGGCCACTTTCAGTGGATGCGAGTGGAGAATTTTCTGTTAAGTGTATCCAGTGCCGGATGTGGGTTTAGGGATGGACAATGGACTATACATGTTTAATTATCGCAAATGAACTTGCTGTTTAAAATTGTTACTATTTTTTTCTTCATGCTAAAGGTAGCCCACGCTACTTGTAATACTTTTTGAAATAAATTATTTAAAATACGAAGAATTTTTTCGCTGGTTAATCCCTCGTAACTTTGAAGGGCACACGTTATTGTAAATACCACGGTTTCTGCAACAATTTAATCGTTAACAGAAAGGTGCTACTTGTAATTTTATCTAGACTATATTTGGACCTTCTCATCTACATGATTTCCAACAGAAAAATACATTTGACTTTGTAGTTTTTTCGTTTGATACTTATTTATTGAGATATTTGGCCCGGTCACTATCAACGGACCACCATGTTTATATATAGATAGATAAAATAGAAGTCCTTTAACTTACCCAAAGCACAGGATCGTTGATAGACACAAAACACACACAAAGACAGATACAAGCTTTCGCAACTGTTGGCCGCTTCATCAGGAAAAAGAGGAAGAAAGGAGGGGAAAAAGGGAAGGATGCGGGTTTAACGGAGTGGCTGAGGAGTCATTCCAATCCCGGGAGTGGAAGGACTTACCTTAGGGTGAAAAAGGAAAGGTAAACAAACACCCACACACCCACATACACAGACACGCAAACACACCAAGGCAGACATTTGTATATAATGTGAAAAAGAACTATAAATATGGAAACAAGCTTTTCAGGACTACAATTGTGGAAATCGCCTGAAAGAATAAAAAAACGGTTCGGCGGAGTGTTCAAATGTTTGTAAATCTATCGGACCAAACTGCGTGGTCATCAGTCCGTAGCTTACAAATTACTAAGGTAAACTAACCTAAGGACACCACACACACCCATCCCGACTCGAACCTCCGACAGCGAGCAACCACGCGCTCCGCAGCGAGACGCCTTAAACCTCTCGGCTACTCCACCGCGGCTGCGTCGAAGTGGCCGAGCGCATTGAGGCGCTATGCTGCGATGCGAGAGGCCGTTCCCCGTCGTGGGTTTGAATCCCCGTCTGGCATCGATGTTTGTGCCGTCTTTAGTATAACGTAGTTTATATGTAGTTCGTGAATTTAAGGACTGATGACCCCGCAGATAACTCCCATAAGCTTTACAAACATTTGAACAGTTTTTTTGAAGAAATCAAGCTGCAAAATTTACTATGCAAATGAAGAGAAAATACACGAAAGAAAAACTGCATGCTAGAGAGGTAAACTTTTGCCACCGCAACACGAGAGGATTCTAGGACCTTCCATTACGAAGAGTTGCATAGATACATCAAAAATTGTGCTTCTGGAAAACTAGCACTAGCTAACCTCGAAAATTGTCAAGAACTGGCAAGTAATTTATCTGATCTCCTTAACTGCCCTGAATCTGTAAAAAGATTTCTAATACATGATTGTACTTCCACCCAACCACATTCACTTCGACCGACATATGAAGAGATCAACAAAACATACTTAAAGTAAATAAAAAAGGCATCTAGTAAATACGGCATCATTTCAGAGTTACTAAAGAACCTTGGACTAAAGCCACTACTGGAGGTTACAGAAATAATCCCTACCATCTGGGAAACAGAAAAACTTCCTGACTACTGGAAATGTGCCCGTATTCATCCACTGCAAAAGAAAGAAGATAGGAGGACTGTGAACAACTACAGAAGGATCTCTCTGCTTCAAGAAAATTCAAATTCAAACGTTTGTTAAGCTTATGGGACTTAACTACGGGTCATCAGTCCCTAAACTTACAAACTACTTATCAACTACCTTATACTATGGACGGCACAAATATCCATGCCCGAGGGGGGATTCGAACCCCCGACCGTAGTGGCCGTGCAGACCGTGACTGGAGCGCCTCAGTCCCCTCGGCCACCGCGGCCGGCTCTCTGCTTCAAGACACCTACAAGTTTCTCGGCATGCTTACTCCAGAGGACCCAAGAACAGTTAGAATACAAGATTAGTTAATACCAGGCAGGATGTAGCTCTGGTCGTTCATACACAGGACAAATCTTCGGTCTAAAACAATTAAAAAATATATGGCCATCAGGAATGCTCCTATAATTTGCACATTCATAGATTTCAAGAAAGCGTATGATTCTGTTGATCGACAATTCTTGTTCACCTTCTTAGAAGAACAGGGATTCGGTTCAAAAACCCTGCGATTAATGTGCCACAACGTCGAAAGTTAAATTGATGGGTGCAATCTCTGATCAATTCATAATAAAAACTGGAGCACGCCAGGGCGATGGATTATCCCCACTATTATTCAACCCAAAAATGGACAAATAAATAACGAAATGGAAAAACTAATGGAAAACTCAAGGTCTATGGAAACCAACACAACTAGGAAGAGGCCGAAACAAAATAAAGATGTCGAAGTTTGCTTTTACAGATGACCTAGCGAAACTGTCAGACAACGAAGCAACAGCTACCAAACTAATAGAGGTACTAAGAGATTGCGCGAAAAAAGTTGGGCTGCAAATCTCCTTCGAGAAGTCTGAATTTTACTGCTCAGAACTGAACATAATGAAATGGGGGACAAAATATGGCTACATTAACAGAGATGCGCACTCAAATATCTAGGTGAAATTCTTGCACCTACAGGAGAAAAGATAGCACAGAAGAATCGACTGCAAATAAATACAGATAGCGTTCGGTAAGTCAGAGCATATAACTGAAGTCAGACACTACATGGCTACTATATGGAAGTGAGACTCCGTACGAAAAGTGATGTGGAAAGCGTGCTGAAGGGAGAAAGGAAAATCACGAGAAAAATTCTCGGCCTGAAGCTGACAGAAGAAGGATACAGATTACACACTAGGACAACCACAGAGAAGACGTCAAACATAGCAGAAAAAAAAACATGTCAGAAAAAAAAAAGATTGATGTTCTTTGCGCACATCATCAGGCTATCACCAACACAAATCATCAATAGAATCCTAAGGTACACACAAGAGGTCAAATCAGTAGTACCACGGAACACATAAGTGAAACTGGACCTAAAAGCAACAAAAATCGACCAAATAGAAATTGAAGACAGAAATTATAGTCTACAGAGACAAGATACACAAGTGTAATGTGAGATCAGTTAATGATATCCTAAAGAAACCAGGGACAAATTGGACTGAAGAAAGAGATTCTATGGAGAGAAAAAATGAGAGAACCATGGAAGATGAAACGAGAATGAATGCTTTCCCTGATCCTAGAGGATTTCGACGCCAAAATAATCATGACAATGTAGATACAGGGTGAATCACCTAACACTTGCACCGCAAATATTGCGACAAGTGCGATTGATGTGCGGTTTTCAGAGAATGGATTGGTAGTCAATGACTCATATTGTTAGCCAATAAACAGATTGCAAAAATACCTATAAAGTGTGTTTTTGTGCAAACATACAATTTTTAAAATGAAACAATGTTTGTTTCTATCATGCACTGGAATTCTTGACACCAGCTGTGTACAAAGAATTTTGAATGCCATTTTTATCACGTTTAGTTTGGCAGCTACAACCATTCAAAATTTTGGGGCTGGAGGCTACAACAGCTCATCTCACTGTCTGGTGGTCATGAGACAGTGGGCCGTGCCCCTGGGGCTAGCCACTCGGTCAGTCAGCTACGCTATTGCAGCCTCCGCCGCCCAAAATTTTGAACGGTTGTAGCTACCAAACTAAATGTGATAAAAATGTCATTCAAATTTAGCTGGTGTCAAAAATTCCAGTGCATGATAGAAACAGCCATTGTTCCATTTAAAAATCGGTATGTTTGCATAAAAGTACACTTTCTAAGTAATTTACAATCTGTTTGTTGACTATAAATTCGAGCCCCTGACCACCAATTCGTTCTGTGAAAATCACACATCAATCGCACTTTCCGTTCTCACAACATTTGCGGTGCACGTGTTAGGTGATTCACTCTGTATAATGATTATCATAAGAATATATCATGATTATTTTTGCGTCGAGACCCTGTAGGATCAGGCAAAGCATTCAGCCTCATTTTATCTTCCACAATATATACATATATATATATATATATATATATATATATATATATATATATATATATATATATATATATATAAATAAGATAACATAAACAATAGGGAACAGTACAGGAACATTATAAACAAACATAAACTTGAACAAGAACACACGGAGAACAGAACAGGAAAAAAGTGGTCAGAAGAACGCAAGAGAGAACACAGTGCGTTAATCTCTTTAAAGCCAAAAATGTCTACACCGATTTAAATAATATTTTGGTTTGTTAGGTTTATAATAGATAATTTACAGGTAATTAGAGAAAACCCAAAGGAACAGCTGAAAAATCTAAAAAAAAAAAAAAAAAAAAAAGCGAACAAGCTAACTTTGTAAGGAGGGCGCCACTACTTTGAGTTTAGATTTGTATTTTCTGCGCTACCACACCATGTATCTGACTGCGATAACATTTTAACACTTCAGTTTCAAAGTAAAAGGAATAATTCAGCCACAACATGATGGGGTACTTTACAAAGACTTCGATACCAATCTACAGTTTTTTTCTTGTCTTAAAGAAGAGACGAGGGAACACCGTTTGACCCATTACCATGCATTTGGTAGGTATTGTAATTAATCATACACAGAGGAGGGAGAGAATGACAGCTAAAGGGCGTGGATAGGTGGATAGAAGGGAGTAGGTGGAGGACGAAGCAGAAGTAGGTAGACACAGAGAGGAGGGAGGAAGATGGGGACAGAGACATGAGGAAGGGTACATGAACTGAAACTAACACAGTGAGAAGGCTAAGCGGCCAAAGAGGTAAGCAAAAGCGTCGAGTTGGGGGAAGTAAGGGACTGAGTTAGAAATTAACAAAAGTAGTGCAGGATGCATATCCATTTCCCATGCATTTTTAGTAATTGAGAATCATTATAAAGTTCCGTATTATAAAATGTATTACAGTATCATTGTTTTTATAGATATAGCTTAAGTACTATCATAATGAAATGTTGTGACACTACTTGTAGCCGCGGCAGAATGGCGGTGCGTATTGAGGCGCCTTGCAGCGGTGCGCACTGCTGTTTGCCGTCTATTCGCCCCTCTGGAAAAGGTGTTTGTCTTCTCCTCAGCATAAGTTAGTCTAAGTTAGTTTAATTAGTTCGTAAGCCTTACGGACTGATGACCCTGTAGTTAAGTCTCTTAAGATCTACAAACATTCAAACAATTGATTTTACTACTTGTAACCCCCTATGGAACAGCTTAATAGTTGAATTTTGGGAAAAAAAAAAAAAAAAAAACGACATGTGTCTTTCAAATTCCAACCAGGTATGCAAATACCATTTTTTGTAATTCTGGGTTCAAAATTGGCTTAGTAGCAGTGTATTTTCAATAAATGTTTCATCCCCTATTTCACTCCGTAAATTATTAATTTTCTGAAAATACCGAAACACGTGTCTTTTTAATTATGACCAAGAAAACAAGCACCAATTTCTGTGGTTGTAGCTTCAAAATTGCCTTAATAGCAAAAGATTTTCGAAAAACATCTCAATTTAACCCCCTAGACGGTTGAATTTCCAAAAATACCCAAACATGTAATTTTTAAATTCTAACTAACAATACAAATATCATTTTTGCAGCTCTAGCTTCAAAATGTGTTTTCGGAAAGAATTTGTGATCCCCTATTTAACCCCTTAGTTGTTGAATGGTCAAAAATACTGAAACTCGTGTCTTTTTAATCCTGATCAAGTTTCGTAGTTAGGCCTATAGCTTGAAATTTGTGATAATCGCAACATATTGTTGTTGAATTTCAAAAAATGCCGAAACACGTGTCTTTTAAATTCGAGCCCTGAATTACAATCCAAAATTTTATGGTTCTAGCTTCAAAATAGCCTAAATAACAACGTATTTTCAAAAAACGTTTCATCCCCTATTCCACCCCCTTACGGACGGAATATTGAAAAATCGCTTCTTAAATGACGCCTACAGAGTAAGAGCAACATCCTCTATAAATTTCAAGTTTCTAGCTTCAATGGTTTGGGCTGGGCGGTGATGAGTCCGTCAATCAGTCAGTCAGTCGTGACATGAGAGAGAGAGAGATAACTAGTTTACCCGTGTGATAATTTGTACTCTTTCCTGATCAGTCACAGAAAGGTAAGATTGGAATGGGGCAGAGGCAGACGCATATAAAAAATCAGATATTGACTATTTCATGTTTATTTTATTTTTTTTTGTTTTGAAAACTGGTTTATTTTACAAAACTTCTTTCGAAACAATGTTAGTAGTTATAATGTGATCATCGTTTACTTTTTGGCTGTATGTGTCTTTAGCACAAACATAAATATCACTGAATGAGCGAACTCGTGAAAAAGCCACGTATTACTAACTGCCCTTGCGATAAAACAGGTACTGGTAAATATAATCCTGCCCTTTGAAGCGTCTGAGCTTGTGTTTTATTTATGGTCATAGTGAAGGCTACTTTTATTGGGAATTGTCGTCGTATCATTTGGAAAGGCATGTTCGAAACAGAAGGTGTGAGGGTAATGCGGGGTATTAGCAGAGTTTTATGGGAGTCAATTAATTTAGCAGAGATGATGAACTCGCCTGAGTGATTTCCCACTCAGTTGCACCATTAATTAATGCCTGATCAGCGTTAAGATTTCTAATTAACAAATTGCAGCAGTTTTCTTTAAAAGCAATTGATGATGTGGTAAACCGGACGGATTTCAAGAGATCAAAAATTCTACGGGGTACAAATGAAAGTCGTTTTTTACTTCAAGTTGGACTGAATCAGAACTGAGGTAAAGCTTTGCGTCTGCAGGTAACAAATTGGAAACGACAAATTCATTAATTGCAGTACAATCGTCAGTTTTTGGACATATAATCGCCGATGAATAGAATTGCGAAACATTCTGTTCATTGATTTCTGTGGTATTCCTTACGGTCGTGCTTGTTAGTTAAATTAAATTATTTGGGTATTTTGCATCGTTACATCGACATGTATAAGCGAAATCGTGTGTGATAAACTATTCTTGCATCAAAGAAGGTGTTTGGCTTGCATAAAAAATGTAAACAACAGCAAGAGCTGTCGTTCATGTTAGTTAAACAGAAAGTCAATAGATGGCACCTTTTACATTGCTTTTATATCGGCCTCGGCTGCGCAAACTAATTTGACACCCGGAGTGGGTGGCTGATGCGAGCAACTGTAAATACCTGTCCCATTTACGATCGTTAACAACTTAGATGGTTCAAACAGTACAATTAAAAAAATTTTTTTCAGTGAAAACAAAAACTGTAAACTATCTGTGTGTTTTTCACCATTAGTGGAGAACGAAACCTTGAAAATGACACCTCAATCATTAATTTTGGATAAATAATACTGGAGATACCCACAAAAAAGGAAAAAAAGACGATGGGAAATAATATGTATGATAATGATAACAGAAATTGCAGCTTAGTGTTTATTATGCTAAACATTTATTTAAAAACACAGTATGTCGATTTGGTTCATTTAAAGGACATCCTCAGTAAGTTCAAAGTACGGGGGGCCCATGTACACCGCTAGAGTTTTTCATAGAGACGAAAAATGACATGTCAGGTGTGCATTACATGTTTAGCTGAGCCCAGTTTGACTTGTCATTTTACATATTTTATTTGTAAAAATATGTAAACGATGCATATGACACTGCACTGTGCATGTTCCCTCAATGAAAGAAATCTATAACTAATGTTTTTAAATAAATGTTATATATTACAACCACTAATCTGATATTTCTATTATCATCAAATGTTAATTTTCATTGTGATTGGTGAAAAGGTACAAATGTTCAAATGTTTGTTCAGCTTATGGGACTTAACTGTGGGGTCATCAGTCCCCAAACTTACAAACTACTTATGAACTAGCTAAGACTAAAGATGGCACAAATATCCATGCCCGAGGTGGGATTCGAACCCCCGACAGTAGTGGCCGTGCAGACCGTGACCGGTGCGCCGTAGACCGCTCGGCCACGGAGGTGAAATGGTGTCCATTCAGTGTAATTTTTTTTTCATTTTTTTTTTTTCATTAATGTTCCTATTGGTTCGAAGCTTCATCATCAACTAGTGGCTACACCTTGTCGATGTAGCCACGTTCGTCTCACCATTGCCATCCTCCTCTATTCTTCGTATGGTTTTAGAACCATTTCTTCATCGTTGGTGTTAAAAAAAATTGCTCTTTGCTTGTCTCTTGTTTTTTTCCCTAAATATTTTCCTTCAAATATACTCTTTAAGAACTGTATGTGCCTCATTATATGTCCTATTATTTTTTTCTTTTCTTCGCAGCCTTCTGCTGTCTGATTATTACATTTTCTGTCTACCCACCTTGTTTCCGTCATCAGTTTCCAAATCCACATGTCCATTGTCTGCACTCTCGTTCTTTCTGCATTTATTAGTGTCCATGTTTCACATCCGCAGATTAAGACACTCCACCCAAAAGTTTTTGCAATTTTTTTCCTAATTTCTAAGCTTACATGGGTGTAAGTAAATTCCTTTTATTTTGGAAAGCTTGCTTTGTAAATGCTATTCTTCGATCTGCATCTGAAATATATTTATTATCTGTAGTGACTGTGCTCCCAATCTAATCTAGAATGTCATCTAGTTTAACATTGACTTTACCATTTTCTTTCGTCTTCCCTAGTTTTCGTTTTCTTCTTATTTATTAATAGATTAAATTCTCTTAGCTTTTGGCAAATGTTAGCAACATAAACTCTATTTCTTTTACTGAGTTAGAAAATACTACAACATCAATTGTAAAACGGTCAAAGTGTATGTGTTTGCTACAATTTTAATTCCCTTCATTTTTGCAATTGATTTTTCAATGAATGAAGAAACACGAGGTTCATGGATATCCTTGCCTTACTCGCCTCCTTATATTCGCTTTATTCTTCGCCATTCAATTATACCTCTGTTTCCTGCCGTTTAAACAGGTTCCAATTTAATCTTCTATCTCTCCAATCGAAATTTATTTTTCTTATTGTACCTTATTGTATGGGATACCAATTTCCAATCAACCATATCAAAAACCTTTTATAAATCAACAAATATTAAGTATGTTTTCCTATTATCTACAATTCGTTTTTCTAATACCATCCTCAGAGCAGGTATTGTCTTTATAGTTCCCTTTCTAGATCTGAACCAAAATATGTTTAATGTTATTTGTGAAGTGTGGGATAATAAGGAGATCGTTCCATTTTTTCACACAGCCCATTTCCTTTGTTTTCCTATTTTGTAAATATGTAAGTTCCTGTTTCATATTATTCTGTGACAGGTTTATATAAGTACTCTTTTGTTGATTCTCCTACTTCCTTCAATATGCTGCGATGCTATCTGTGCCTGTTGATTTGCCATTACGTAGAGCATTCAAAGCACTGTTAAATTCATTTTTAGATATAGGTGGTCTTATCATTTCCACATCCACACTCTTCTTCCAGAATTTGTTATTATAAGTATCTTCTCCTTCATATAATCCCTCAATATAATCTTTCCATCTTTCACACATATCCTCCATCTCGAAAAGTATGTCACAGTTTTTATTTTTGACCTTACTTGTTTTTGTGCTTTGCTTTATCTGAATTGGTTTAATTTTAGAGTAGGCTTTATCAGTTTGACCTCCCTTTTAGATATTGCTGAGTTTCTTCATGTTTTCCCTGCATCCACTTCCCTTTTGCATTCTACATTTCTACATAAGGTTAAGTGTGCAAAAGTAACGAATAGAATCTTTTTTTTTTTTTTTTTTTTTTTCGTTGGAGGGATAAGATTAATGTAAAGATAAGTAATTTTAAGTAGACACCCCATGATATTTTGAATCAATTTTGCTGCTCATAATCAGAGGATTATTTGCGCTCAAGCCCGAGATCAAGCTTTTTTATTGTTGATATTAAAACATAAAAATACAACTTTTATTCTTTATATTCATTATTTTTCGGGGTGGGGCAGGCCCCATACCCCCGCTCTTATATACGCCCCTGATGCAAAATGTGTTCAACACCGGAATTAAACGTAAGATTGGCGTCAATGTGTGTTGTTAAGCACCCTCCACCATGTACCGCATGGAATCATGCATAGACAGTAATGTTCCTATTATTTTGATGGTCAAGTGTGGAAAATTTCGCCAAGAAGGAAATAAAACACAAGACCGGTATTAAAGTCTGTAAGTAAAGTATCCTCTGCCATGCACCATACGATCAAGTGTGAAAATTTTATCGCAGTCAGATGAACGGTATGAAACTGCATAAAATACGAATCTAATCCGAAGTGTCGATGCAAATACAGTATTACCAATTTCGATTTTTCGGCTGTTCCTTTGCTTTTTACATGTTCTTTGTTTTATTTATAAACCACCCCTGTATTAAGAAGAAAAAGAAGAAGAAGAAGAAAGGGAATTATTGAAATTGGTCGAGCCATTTCTGAGATTGACCATTTTAAAACTTCGACACTGCAGAAATTCATTATGTGCGAAACAAGAATTATTTTCTGCTATAATTTATTTATTTGTTAGAAGATTGACATAATTAATCAATTATGACCTCTTGTCGTTACTTATTAGTCGTTCAGACTCATTTTGATATTTACTGTGTCGAGATAAAAGTAGCATTCTGTCGTAATAAAATAATTACCATGTAGTGATTGGGGACGTATTAGGCCTACTTCTCCCAGCCAAGAACATAAAGAACTCTTCCTCAACAATCGTATGTCAGAATACAAAATTTTGCGCGAATCTGAGGCCTAAGTGTAACTTACTGTCAAGCGAAGAACCATGTTAAATTTCAGGAACTTTAATGGGAGGACTGAAATGAAGTTTAGTCAAACGAACGTATTTTCTGAAGGTTAGGTAACCGCGGTAAAAGCTGTTTCCTGCTCCCATGCCCATCCCCTCTCATAATACTGGCGCCATTGAAAATCATGACATAGTGAACGATCGATATCCCATGGTCTAGTAGACCACATGTCAGAGTTACAAATATTCACCAAATTCCTGTTATCGATCAGAACCTTCATAATGTTAGATTTATCCATCAGGCCTACTACATTACATAATACTGAAAATATTATTTTAATAACTCCTCAGATTACTATAACTTTGTAAGTCATTTGATAAATATTATGTCGGTGGTTTTGGAGAGGGTGTTAACTAGAGCTAATTCGCTATCGAAATCGTAAGTCTTCGCATGAAGTTCTATAAATAATAACAAAATGTTGTTATTTAGATATAGAATTCTGAAAGTATTTACTCGTAAGTATTGTTTTCTGTATCATATGAAAGAAAAAATGTGACAAATTCTGAGAAAAGTAAGCGTGTAATTATTTACGGGTCGTCATTTGCGTGATCACCTATCAGAGCTCAGGTCTGTTTCAAAATGACTCAACGTGGACTGCCTCCAATCGAAGAACTCAGTCAATGTAGGTGAACAATATTATGAGAAGGTTCCTATTTTTAAAATGCGTGCTATAAAAAGAGCGCGCTTGTGGCGGTCTCCAGCGACATGCATATGAACTTCGTGCGCGAGGGAAAGGGGTAACGCGTCGTACCGACGCCGCGGAACGTCTTTCTGCAGTTCCAGCGGCGGCCCCCAGATGTCTCTCGTGACCGCGGCGCGCTTAAAAATCAGCATACCACGATTTGTCCCACAGACCAGTCGCAACGGCTGAACTGCTCATTTCTTCGCGATATTTCAGCGTATCTTAAGATGCATTCGGTGACAAAGGGAATGCAAATTTGACAGCATTTGTCATTGGCTTCTTCGTGAATGCAAACTTAAGCTTCAGAGACCAAAACTATTATGGCGAAACGCACGTAACAAAACCTAAAACCTACTTACGTCACAAAACAATGACTCATAAGACGGTTATTTATTGAATGAGTTGGTCTTGAGTGCCACGGTCAATGTTGCGAGATGAAGAAGAGCCTAAACAATATACTGTCACAGGTAAATATGGAGCAAAAGACAAAAATATTTTAGTGTGTTTCAGCATAAGTATCTCTATTGGATCCTTTAATCATTCGGCAATCATCCAATTATTTCTTCTGTCTTTGCGTAAATTGTAACATCTCTCCCTGACCCCCATTCTTACAATCATAAAGCCATTCATGGCTCTTTGTGTGTGCTCTTCTTCAGTTACAACTACCAGCATTCAACCGTCTCTTATTTTACTCGCAAATCAACAACGTATGTCGGGAGACAATGCTCTCAAGGGGCAGGTTGTTGCTACAATTTGCCAAAACCTGGTGTGTTCGGTATAGACCTTCGAAGAAAAGTATTTGCGTGGGAGACTACAGAATCCCTAGGCTACGTCATCAAGGAAATATGGTTTCCCCATATTATTCTTTTTGGGCATTAAAATATTTAGCCGATAAAGCAGTACACGTCTTTGTGAGACGTATACTCTCTTACAGTTACAGGTGGTGAGCCTTCAAAATATTCAGCTAAGTGAGCCTGGAAAATCGAAAGAGGCAATGTGAGGTAACAGCAGGATGCATTTGAAGATAAAGACACAAGCTACAAAGCAGACAATTTCCTGAATCTTTCCTTTCTTCATCTTTACCTTTTAATCCACCGCCTCTGCCCCTTCCCCGTAAACACACGCATACAAACACATAAACACACATACACCTATAGAGAGAGAGAAAATAAAAAATAAAAATCTGTTAAAGTTTTTATCGAAAATCATTCGAGCAGGGCTAAAAACTGAAACCTTATGTAGCAAGTAGACATCTGGAATTAAAAAATAAATAAATAAATAAAAATAAAAAATAAAGAAATGAACAGATGATAACGATATTTACAGCATTTCATAAGATGCAGAACATTTAAAAAAGTGTTCTCTAGCAGTGTCATGCCCTGAATATCGGTAATTATTAGCACATACAGTCTAACATTACAGTCGTCGGTTCCATTCTTCTTGTGTTATTAACTAACAAAATTTTGATTTATTGCGTCATGTGTAGTTTATTATTGAGGACTTGGGTGTAATAATAGTGTTAGTCTATTTACGCTATTACTGCACAAACAGCAGTTTTTAAATCCTACACCTTCTGCTATTAAACAAGCTGGGTCTTCGTTCCATGTGTTGTTCTTACAGCCTCTGGAAGCATCATACTGAACTAAGCTTGTTTAATAGCAAAAAGGTCAACGATTTGTTTATCCAATAACAGCGTAAATAGAGTAACGCTGTTATTGCATCCAAGTCCTCAGTTCTACTCAATACTGATTATGTATTTAGCAGAAGACACGTATCTTAATTACTGTACACAATTTGGCACTTTTTTTGGCTTCCTCGCCTACATAGGGTTGCGACCTCACTAGAGGAGTTTGCAAATACATATACGCATCAAACAGGATTGTGAGACAGCTAATGGAATTGAAAGGCAAGTTTTACACGGGAAATCTTTTATAATCTTCACAACGATATGACGTCTTCTCCACGATGACTGACGCATATAAACATTTAGAAAGAATACCAACTGGAGACAATGTTCGACGGGGCACTCAATTTCATTGCTGCTAAAGCTTCACTAGATATTCTTCTCGTGCATAAACATAAATAATCTGCTAATAAAATTACGAAACAGCTATTTCCGCTATTATAAGTAGAAAAAGTATACCATCATTGTCATTCCAATATGAAATAAGTGAATAATTCCCTTCCTGTATTACGAAACTCCCTAAAAAAAGGCCCAATTTTAGTGTTACTACCGTAACCTAAAGTGGGCCAAAATACTTCGTTGTTGCCATATATGTGTCAGATCTAGGTTGGTGAGGAAGCTATAAGAAGCAGACGAGCGCAAACCTTGCTCCTATTGATGAAGAGTAGAGAACACATCGAATTCTGGGTCGTATCGGTGCTTGCCTTAACATTAGAATAACTGCCAAACATATTTCATATACCAATCCGAAATATTTACACACATCGACTGTTTCAGGGCATTGAAAACTGAAATAAAACCAGTACGGAAATTGAAAATTTGTGCTGGACCGGCATGCGAGTGCGGATATCCTGCTTCGGGCAAGTGGTTGCCTTAACCAGTTAGACTGTTCACCCACGATTCCGGTCCTAGCCTAGTTTTCAACACTACCATGTAATGCCCCTTCCCCAACACATTCTCTAGCTTGCAGACCAATTGCATTCCCGCAAGCGATCGGACGTGCTTGTCAATCCGCACAGGAAATGGCATGTGGGGACCATTATTTATGTGGTGTACTAAACAGCAAACAGCATGTCGGTGATTTTATGTATCAAAATTCTGTATTCGCGAATATCAATGGTAAGAAAGTCATTAAAATTACTAATATATGACGATATTAAGTAGGCTTTTTACAAGTAAAGATGTAGAAATTCAAGCCGCTCGTACCGTTTGTAAAAATTACTTGAATGTAGCCGATTCAAAAAGTAAATAAAGCACTTCAATTCAGATATAGTTCTGTGTATCACAAAATTCTCAACAGCACTTCAATCGCAAAACGACATATTGACCATAGCTGTTTATTTTTTATCTCAATGCTAGCGGTTTCGGTTAGTTTACCGTTTTCCAGCGTTTGCAGAGTTTAGCTTAACACAAAAATGCAAAATTGTAAAATAAGGATTTGTCACATCACTGTAAACCGTAACGATATGTCCACAGTGGCTGATTGCTACAATTGTTTGTAGCAGTCAGCCACTGTGAACATATCGCTAAGGTTTACAGTAATATGACAAATACTTATTTTACAATTTTGCATTTTTGTGTTACGACATGTTTAGCTAAACTCTGCAAACGCTAGAAAACGGTAAACTAACCGAAACCGCTAGCATTGAGATAAAAAATAAACAGCTATGGTCAATATGTCGTTTTGCAATTATGTGAAAGCTGTTAAGCCCCTCCTGTTCACATTTCTAAACACTTTAATCATTTTGAAGTTGAAATCTAAAATCAACAGGTCGTTGAAATCATATCGTTGTAATAAATGATAAAAGCGTTAGTTGCTGTAAATAAATTTGGGAAAATTCAAAGTGGGTATAGATTTGTCTATATTTAATATTGCTACGCTAGTACAATCTACGGTAGTAAAAACGTTAATTACTACAGTTTGGAAAACAAATCGAAGTAGGTACTGTGTTAACTCTCCGTATATATAAATGTTATGTTGGTTTGTGTACGCTTCGAAAGCTCACAAGGTTCTGCGTGGATCTGAGCTCAAATATTGACGCAACGTTGCATTCTAATACAGAAAGGCCTTGAGATACCTATTTTTTAATATACAATATCTAAATGACCCAATTTTATTAACAAATTTTCCAGTCATAAAAGTTATATACATGTGGTACATAAAAACATGCACGTATTCTAGCACAATATTATGGGAAAATTTCATAGTATTCAATCAAGAATTTTCGGAGATCTGCAGTTGGGAAAATCTACATTTCCAAAAGCAAATGATCGTTATTTCAAAATGTGAAATTTCTGAAAATTCTTCACGGATTGCTTTGAAATTTTGTCGCAATGTTACCTTCGACTTTGCTCTTTTATTCATTTACTTGTTTTATTTTATATTATCGACTGCGTCGACTCATATTTTATAAAACATACCAGCCAATAAAACCATTTTAAGGTACATGGAAAAGCAAAAAATTCAATCAGTAAATGGTATATTCACGGAGCAATTGTTGTTGCGAATGTCAAGCTATATGAGCTGAAAGTTTGACAGGGTGTACAACATGCGTAAAAATTATTTTTATCCATTTTTTGTGCAAGTAACATACCCGCGACTACGAGAAAACATTTGGCTTTTGCGACTGGCAATCTTGATTAAAACTGATAGATCTCCATCAATGCCGTTTATCCGATGGCGATAAAATCTGCACATTTTACCTTGGTTAAATGTTTCATACTTGACCCTCAAACAAGAAAAACTTCATGCACTACATTAGATTTCGAAGGATGCATGGTGAACGCCCTAAGGTACTCCCGATCTCGGCACTGGTCCATCGTACACCGTAAAATTTGGCAGATGTATGCAGGGGAAGAAGTAGACTGCCAGAGAACGGCAAAGGTAATGACAGAGGAAAGGAGTTGGTTGGATGGACGTAAAATGAGACGAAGTGAAGGAACTGAGAGAGGAGGCCGAATAGATAAATGGATATAAAGGAGGGATGGAGGATATACATGCAGAGAGGAGGGAGAGGAGGCGATAGTGCTGTACAGTGACTGGGGTGAAGGTGATGGACAGGGAAGATTTTCAAAGGGAAGGGAGGAGGTTCTCACCCCACTTTATCAATTCTTATTGCAAAGATAAATTTATATCAGGTAATTAGTTACATGTCAACGATGCGCTGCGAATGACTAGCCGCCTGGCCGCAGCATAATAGTCCGTAGGGACACGTCAAGTGGGCACACACTGCATTCGACGGTATAACAACAGTGGGGCCGGGACTGTAAACGCAGCTGGCAAATGCTGCACAAATGTTACAGGTGATCACTACAGACGGTTTACTGATCTTTCAATCGCCGTAAAAGTATGCTTCCAAATAACGAATTAAACAAAATTATTGTCGCGCAATACATAACATACTGAGCAATTAATAAAAGTTATTATCGTAACCAATTACTCAAGTATTGACAAAAGAGTGGCTATGCAATCATATAATTATGCACAGTCAGCCGTCGGACAAGAGCACGATTTGAACGCAAGTCGTCTGTGTGGCTCTGAAGCGCCTTGCTACTTATTCCACACTGACTGGAGACTACTTATAGGTATAGCTGTTACGCGTTGGACTTTGATTTCGATTTTTGCGGAAACCAAGGCGCATTAGGACGAATCCTTTTAGCGTGGTGGTCTGGAGGAATTCCCGTACAACATACCTGCGACCCATCAAAATTCGTTTTTACCATACTTGGTGTTCTTCTTGTTAGATCTCATGACGGATAAAACTAGATTGTAAGGATAAAACTAATAAGGAGAAACTTCAGAACGGAAGTATGGTCCAGTGGCTAGGACAAAGCGGAGATGGGTGTGGTGGGAGAGAGATGAGATAGAGAGGGGGGGGGGCAGATGAGCGGGTACTGATAAACTCGCTAACAGATAAATCAGTCTGTAAACTACTGGATCAAAAATAATTCGGAAATAACTGCGGAACCTGAGCTGAAAAACATATTTTATGACAATCCGAAGCAAATAATAGTCACGGGCAGGGCGTATCGTTAATACGCGTATTACAAGCGAAAACTGAATGCGGGCGACAGTAATAAAAGGAACCCCAAGCACTAACGAGCGAAAAATCATGTGGAAGTTTGAGTCGCTCTCCTAGATGTACAGGGATAGCGTAATTGTTAATGTGAGCGCACGCGAAAAGCCGGAAATTTCGGTTCGAGTACCTGTTTGTAGTAATTTTCATATATCAGAAATGTAGCCAGATTCACAATTACGAGTATATTTTCCTGCATTCATTAACAGACTTTGTGCTGCAGAGTTAGTTTCCTTCAGGCATGTATCGATGTCTGAAGGACACTGCATTGTTCATATTGTAAGCACGGACATAGAAAATGGCATCACAAGCCGAAAGCAAAAGCCTATGGCTGTAATAATCGTTTGCTCTTTTAATGAGACGAACGAGTAGGAAGGTTAGGGATTTGCAAGGTCGAGATTCGAACCCCGTTCTCCTCCGCTTCGGGCGAGCGGTCCTATTTTTTCGTATTTTTTTCTGTTACCAGCGCACGTCTCCCATCTGCGCTATAGGCGCAACAGCCGTAGGTATCTGAAATATGGGTTAAGGCAGGGGTGGGCACGAGAGCTGCTCGCGCGGCTGCCCGTAAGCAGCGAGAGCCGCGAGGGCAGCGCTGAGCGGCCTTGAGAGCCAGCAGTGCGGCTAGCAGAGCTGTGCGGTGTGGCTGGCCGCTTGCTGATGCACAGTACAGTGCACATACATCAGTACTTTCATCCAACGCTAAAGAAAAGAAATCTAAATCTTTGATCCTGTCTCTCAACTGAGCTTCCACGTCGTTTGCCATTTCTTCAATGCGCCTGCTAACCGTTCTCCGTGAAAGAGGAACGGTTTCAAAAGAGGAAGATTTGCTGAGCACAAAATTGTTGCGGCAGCAACAAAACATTCATTCACAAATTCAACATCGCTGAAGGGCCGCGCAGTTTTAGCTATTTTACGAGCTTACTCTCATCGCTGTAGCGTTGTGGATTAGGTTTTTCTACCTGTAAATACGTACAGGAGAAGCTAAAATTGACAGAAAATGCACACAACATATTAATAACAACAGTAAATTGAATTAATAATATAATTATCTAAAAGTATACTTACGTCTTTCTCCTTTTTCTGCTTCATTTCTATAATTTTGACTTTTCGTTCTTCTTTACTCTACATCTTTTTCGTGAAGCAGTTGAAAATAACGCTTCAGATTGTACTTCTTCCACGAAGACAATGTTGAATTGCAAAACAAACACTGAGGTCCGCTTTGCGTTCCAACAAAAAAAAGGACTCTTCTCCCCACTGTGCGTGTTCAGAAGACTTTCTTTTCAAAGATTTCAGGTCCTCTTCAGCCATTTCTCAGACACTAGTTCTGCTTTATCACGAACAGCGGGCGCGATTTCCACAAGAAAACAGAACGTGTGGTTCCGCGTGGTGTAGTGAGGTGCGCGGCTAGTCGAGTGTGAGTGGGGGGCACTGCTGGCTGGCGGAGTGGGGGGAGCCGCGAGCAGGCCGCGTGAGCCGCTGAGAGCGCTCGCGCTCGCGAAACGGCATTTGCCCAGCCCTGGGTTAAGGCGACCGTTCGCCCGAAGTGGGAGACTCGGGTTGGAATCTTGACCCGGAAAATTAGTTACTTGTTCCCATTAAATTAGTTCATTGTCGTAGTGCTTCTAAAGTTATTCCTTTTCTTCCTCACATTAAAAGTGCAAATGTCTAGTGCCTGAACCAGGTGCGGTGTCTGTTCTTTCGGACAGGATCCACACCATCTACGAGAGGAGTTTGAAAAGTCCGTGCACAGTCCGAGAGATAGCACCACCGGCGCGTATCGAGGACATGTTTATTTAGTAACATCTTTGGAAAGAACGCACACCAAGTTTCACCCATATTGGTCTATTCCTTTGTGTTTGGCATTCGTGTGAATCAAGAAAGTCGAGAAATTATCAAAGAATAGACGAAAGAAAACTTCATGTGGTGACTGCACATTATGAAAGGCAAAACGCATCAGTATACTAAAGAGAAGGTTGATAAACATTATGGTGACTCTGCATCTTCGATTAGAACAGTTTGTAAGTGGTTTCAAAATTTTCGGAGTGATTAATACACAAGATATTACTGTCACCACTGACTAGTAACAGTAATACCTTGTGTTTTAACCAATTTCAAACAACAGTCACGGTAAAGCCTAAACCAAAATGTTTTCATTTTTAGTAAAATTTTCGGAGGAGCCATGTGGGCACAAGTGACGCTGAACATTCTGAACGCCCTGTGGTGACTCCAGAAATCATTGACAAAATCCACGATATGGTGATGGGTGACAGAAGAGTTAAGGTGCGTGAGATTGTTAGTGCTGTGGGCATCGCGAATGAACGGGTACATAATATTTTGCATAAACATTTGGACATAAGAAGGCTATCCGCAAGATGGGTGCCGCCATTGCTCACGCTTGACCAAAAACGGAATCGTGTTGAAAGGAAGGTTTGCAGCTGTTCAGAAAGATTTCGCAGGACTTTAAGCGTCGTTTCGTTACTGCGGATGAAACATGCATACATTGCTATACTCCTGTGACCAAAGAATAAACTAAGCAATGGTTTTCCAAGAGAGAATCTGCACCAAAAAAGGCCAAGACCGGTTCTTTGGTCGGAAAGGTTATGGCGACAGTCTTTGGGATTCGCAAGGGAAAATCCTCATCAGCTATCTGGAACAGGTGCATATTATTCATCGTTATTGGAGCGTTTGAAAACGGAGCTACAAAAATAAATAAATAAAATATGACGACGATTGGCCCACAAAAAGTTCTTTTCCATCTCGACAATGCAGCAGCATACACCTCAGCAATTGGGATCGCAAAATTATTTGAAATATAATTTGTTTCACATCTCCCCTATTCTCCAGACTTGGCTCCCTCGGACTACTGTTTGTTCCCCAATTTGAAGAAATGGCTGGCGGGACAAAGATTTCATTCAAATGAGGTGATTGCAGAAACTGATACAGTAGCTGTTTTGCACGCTTGGACAATTCCTATTATTCGGAACGGATCAATAAATTATAACAGCGTTGGACGAAGTGTGTTAGTCTAAAAGAGACTATGTCGAAAAATAGAAATGGTTTTCCCCAAACACGTTAGTAGTTTTTATTTTTGCGCGGACTTTTCAAAAACCCCTCGTATGTAAATAATACACGTCTTATCACCTGCAAGAATCATAGGATCTAATGTGCGAGGTATCAGGAGGAGCTTACGCATGTGGCATATGAAATTTGGGTCGGTCTTGGAGGCGTAATGGTAAACGCAACAGCTCGGGAAAAGTGGGAAATCTGGGTTCGAGTTCCGATCCGTCTTAAATTTTGCTATGTCACAAATAAATTGTACAATTGAAGTAATGCCAGATTCGTAACAATGCATACGGCTCTTGAAAGCTTTAGACGCCATAATAGACAACACACGCATGTCTGCTGCACACCGAATTAACCAGGAAAAAGATTTAGCATTGGTAGTACGTTTTTCTGCTCTACTTAGTGACCATCGCCAGTGCTAGAAATCAAAGCTCAATGTTCCTCATGAATAAACTACAGTGCTATTGGCGTTCTAGGATTGAGAATGAACTATGTGTCAAATAGAATTTATTATTTAATAAAAGGGAACAATCTTACCACCAATGATGAATTTCCCTAGTTATTCAAATTATTAAGAAATCGCCCACAGGACACCACAAATTATAATTTCTTTAATTTTGATTGCTGGACAAATATGGAAACATTTAGCAAAACTAAGAAGTTTTCAGTTGTGAGTATATGACATGTAGCCCTTGCATAGAGAAATGATTACATTACATTAAGTGTTAAGGATTGTGCTGAACATTGAAAAAAAAGTAGAATGTTGTTGTCGCATCATGCTGGTATCGGGTTTGAGCTTGACTGGCTTACATTTGTACGGAAGGAAATAAGAGAGACTTGTAATTTGTTTCACTTGACAACTTTTTGTAAGTTATCTTTTTTATGATGATAATGCTTTCAGCTCTATACGATGTTTCACGTTGTATAACATGTCAGTACTTGAAAACAAATGTACGACTTTTGACAATGTAATGTTACTTTGCAGAGCACGCAGTACTATCATGTTCTTTTGCAATAAGTTATTTCACATCGTTCATCCGTGTAATGTAATAAACACACAATAATCGGTGCGCTTTGGCGCCAAGGTATGCTGTCCAATGCCACCTTGTGACAAGAAATGTGTTCTTACTTTACACGAGGCATCACAACAATGTTTCACCAGGCAATACCGGTCAACTGCTGTTTGTGTATGAGAAATCGGTTGGAAACTTTCCTCATGTCAGCACGTTGTAGGTGTCGCCACCGGTGCCAACCTTGTGTGTATGCTTTGAAAAGCTAACCATTTGCATTTCTAGCATCTTCTTCCTGTCGGTTAAATTTCGCGTCTGTAGCACGTCATCTTCGTGTTTGGCGACATCGTGGTGAACGCACATTGGAAGCGTGTATTCGTTATCGCCATACTGGCGTATCACCCAGGGTGTTTGGTATGGGGTGCCATTGGTTACACGTCTCGATCACCTCGGCCATGCGTTGAAACCGCATGGACGTCTGTACCTGTACACGCCTTCCAAGCACTATTTGACTCAAGACATATAAAGGCCGTTATTACGGCCAGAGGTGGTTGTTCTGGGTACTGATTTCTCAGGATCTATGCACCCAAAATGCGTGAAAATGTAATCACATGTCAGTTCTCGTATATTTGTCGAATGAATATCCGTTTATCATCTGCATTTCTTCATAGTGTAGCAATTTTAATGGCCAGTAAGATAATTATTGGTCAATTTTTCAGTCAGTTTCTATTGTTTAAATTTATATAACTTGGGATAATGTCGTAATTTATTATATTGTCAAATATTTTGTCAATGTCAGGAACTTACACCACAACATGAATTGTAACAATATCCTCAGGTTAGTTATAAACCACAACAGTAGCCTCTCTTGAGAGTTATGTATCTACCAACTTAAGATCTTCGAGAAATAAACTTGTAATGTTTACCTGATGATGGCATAACAGCCAAAAACCGGTTCATAAACCAGTAAATTTCCAGAATATCTCACAGTTATCATGTGTGTTCCATTCATGTGTGTTATGATCTTCAATCCGGAAACTGGTTTGATGCAGCTCTCCACCTTACTCTATCCTGAGCAAGCCTTTTCATCTCCTCATAAGAACGGCAACCCACATCCACTTGAATCTGCTTATTATACACGTCTCTTGCTCTCCCTCTGCGATTTTTACCCCACACACTTTCCTCCAATGCTAAATTTACGATTCCTTGATGTCTAAGAATGTGTCCTACCAAGCGATCCCTTCTTTTGATCAGAGTATGCCAAAAATTCCTTTTCTCACCAATTCTGTTCAGTACTCTTCATTAGTTATGCGATCTACCCACCTAATCTTCAGCATTCTTTTGTAGCACCACATTTCAAAAGCCTCTATTCTCTTCCTGTCCCCACTGCTTACCGTTCATGTTTCACTCCCGTACAAGGCAACACTCCACACAAATGCATTCAGAAAAGACTTCCTTACACTTAAATTAATATTCGATGGTAGCAAATTTCTCTTCTTCAAAAATGCTTTTCTTCCCATTGCCATTCTGCATTTTATATCCTCTGTACTGCGACCATCGCATGTTATTTTACTACCCAAGTAACAAAACTCATCTACCACCTTCATTCTTTCGTTCCCTAATCTAATTCCTTCAGCATCCCCTAATTTTCTAAGAACGCATTCCATTATTTTTGTTTTGTTCTTGTTAATGTTCATTTTATACGCTCTCTTCAACACACTGTGCATTCCATTCAACTGCTCTTCCAGGCCCTTTGCTGTCTCTGACAGAATTACAATGTCATCAGCAAAACGCAATGTTTTTATTTCTTCCCCCTGAACTTTAATCCCTATTCCAAATTTTTCCTTGCTTTCCTTCACCGCCTGCTCGATGTACAAATTGAATAACGTCGAAGAAAGGCTACAACCCTGTCTTACTCCCTTCCCAACAGATGCTTCCCTTTCATGCCCTTCGAGTTTAATAACTGCGGTCTGGCTTTTGTACAAGTTGTAAATAACTCTCCTTTCCCTGTATTTTACTCCTGCTGACTTCAGAATTAGAAAGAGTGTTTTCCAGTCAACATTGTCAAACGCTTTCTCCAAATCTACAAATGTAGGTTTGCCTTTCCTTAATCTATCTTCTAAGATAAGACGTAAAGTGGGTATTGCCTCCCGGTTTCCTACGTTCCTCCTGAATCCAAACTGATCTTCCCCGAGGTCAGATTCTACCAGCTTTTCCATTCTCCTGTAGATAATTCGTGTTAAAATTTCGCAACCATGACTTATCAAACTAATGGTTCTGTAATTTTCACACCTGTCTGCACCTGATTTCTTTGGAATGGGGATTATTACATTTTTCTTGAACTCTGAGGGTATTTCGCCTGTCTCATACATCCTACACACCAGTTCAAATAATTTTGTCATGGCTGGCTCTCCCAAAGACTTTAGTAGCTCTGAGGGTATGTCATCTACTCCTGGGGCCTTGTTCCGACCTAGGTCTTTCAGGGCTCTGTCAAATTCATCTCTCAGTATAGTATCTCCTATTTCATCTTGATCTTCTTCCTCTTCCCTTCCTACAACATCGTCTCTAAGTTCATTTCCTTTGTAGAGCTGCTCTATGTACTCTTTCCACCTTTCACCTTTTTTCTTCTTTGCTTAGAACTGGTTTCTCATCTGAGTTCTTGAATTCGTAGAGTTTCTTTTCTTGTCCCCAAATGTCTCCTTTATTTTCCTGTAGGCGGTATCTACTTTTTCCCTTCTTATACATTCTTCTACAGATTTGCATTTGGCGTCGAGCCACTCCTGCTTAGACATTTTGCACTTAGTCGTCTGTACTCCATTTTGCCTGTTTCATTTACTGCATTTTTATATTTTCTTCTTTCATCAATTAAATTTAGTATTTCCTGTGATATCCAAGGATTTTTTGTAGGTCTTGCCTTTCTACCTATTTTGTCCTCTGCTGCCTTCACTATTTCATCTCTCAATGCTACCCATTCCTCTTCTACTGTTTTATTTCCCCCTGTTTCTGTCATTTGTTGCCTAAATCTCCCTCTGAAATTCTCCAGAACTTCACGTTCCTTCAATTTATCTAAGTCCCATCTCCTTATTTTCCTACCTTTCTGCAGTTTTTTTCAGTTTCAGCCTACAGTTCATGACTAACAAGTTATGGTCAGAGTCTATATCTGCCCCTGGGTATGTCTTACAGTTTATAACTTGTTTCCGGAATCTCTGTTTTACCATTATAAAATCTATCTGATACCTTCCGGTGTCTCCTGGTCTCTTCCAAGTATACAACCATCTTTTGTGATTCTTAAACCACGTGTTTGTTACGATTAAATCATGTTCCATGCAAAATTCTACCAGGCGGCTTCCTCTTTCATTCCTTTTGCCCAGTCCATATTCACCTACTATTTTTCCTTCTCTTCCTTTTCCTACTACCGAATTCCAGTCTCCCATCATAATTAAGTTTTCCTCTCCCTTAACTGTCTGAATAATTTCCTTTAGCTCCTCATATATTTCTTCGATTTCCTCATCATCGGCAGAGCTAGTTGGCATATAAACCTGTACTACTGTTGTCGGTGTTGGCTTCGTATCTACCTTGACAATGATAATGCGATCACTGTGCTGCTCATAGTAGTTTACCCGCATTCCTATTTTCTTATTCATTATCAATCCTACTCCTGTGATACCCCCAACTGATTTTGTACTTATAATCCTGTACTCACCTGACCAGAAATCCTGTTCATCCTGCCACCGAACTTCACTAATCCCCACTATATCTAACTTCAACCTATCCATTTCTCTTTTTAAATTTTCTAATTTTCCTACTCGATTAAGGGATCTAACATTCCACGCTCCGACCCGTAGAATGCCAGTATTGTCTTTCCTGATTACAACATCCTCCTGAGTAGTCCCCGCCCGGAGATCCGAATGGGGGACTATTTTACCTCCGGAATATTTTACCCGAGAGGATGCCATCATCATGTGTTCATACAGTAGAGCTGCATTTCCTCGGGAAAAGTAGCGGCTGTAGTTTCCCCTTGCTTTCAGCCGTTCGCAGTAACTGTGTGGCAAAGCCACATTAGCTGATGTTACAAGACCAGCTCAGTCAATCATCCAGACTGTTGCCCCTGTAACTACTGAAAAGGCTGCTGCCCCTCTTCAGGAACCACACGTTGGCTGGCCTCTCCACAGATACCCCTCCGCTGTGGTTGCACCCACGGCACGGCTATCTGCATCTTTGAGGCACGCAAGCCACCCCACCTCGGCAATTTCTGTGGTTCATGGGGGTGGGTTCCATTCATAACAATAAATATTAGTTATATTTGTGACTTATTCCATTTGTCACTCATAAGTTCGTCACTAATACGGTAGAACCGAATTTGATTGTATCATAGCGTGTACTATGACGTCACTGGAATGTAAAAAACATCAGGTGCACTATGTAATCAGATCCTTGTACGAATCTAATGTTTCTAATGTTTGTACATTTCCGTAGTAACAATCTTAGGAAACAGAGGTTATTCTTTCATTAACTGGGTATGAAATTAAGCACTGAGTTCACATTTATGTGCAAAAACTTCCCACAAGAATTCGAGCGATAGGTATTTCTTACCTGCCCCTTTACGATGTGGACTACAACAGACTTCTCTATACGCCTCGGTAGGTTTTTCATATCTTCTTATTTCAGTTCTGCAAGATGTTCTATGGACGTAGACGACTTGTTTTCCTCTGGAATTCTTATACTTTGCCTGGTCTTTATGTAGCTATAAAATACTTTATGTATTGTGTCTCCCCTACAATGTTTTTAAGATAATGGTGTGCAACGGAAAACGTGTCCTTTTTCCGTACGACAAGCGTCGATTAAAATTTATGGAGACCTGCTTAAGAGTGATGTAGTGGCTTGACCTGCACATTCCCTTCCTTTATATAATTTGTAAATTACAATTTTATTATTAAAACATAAATGTTCAAATGTTTGTATAACTTATGGGACGTAACTACGGGGTCATCAGTCCCTAAGCTTACAAACTACTTATGAACTAGCTAAGACTAAGGACGGCACAAATATCCATGCCCGAGGGGGGATTCGAACCCCTGACCGTAGTGGCCGTGCAGACCGTGACTGGAGCGCCTCAGTCCCCTCGGCCACCGCGGCCGGCATTAAAAAATAATCGGATATACAACACATACTGCGTGGTCAATTTTAATATAGCTTCTGTCAAGATGCAATAAAAGTTTTTGTATGTGTCTGAAATGTACGGTAGAATTTTCTTCATGTCCTTCACTTCTTCTTTCTTCAATGGCAGTTTTCCTTCAGGGTAGGCCACTAAATCTGGGAGGTGAATCATGATAGGGGAATTGTGACGAAGAATGAACGTGCTAGCAATTGAACCATTAATGAAATGTCTTGTAGGAACGGTTCCTAGATGCTGATTATCGTACGCAAAATGGTAGAAGTTACCAATTCCAAAGTGTACCCTGTTAGCAGGATCCTTCTCATGAACACTTTTAACAGATGCAGGACTTTTCGGTAATATTTTGGCCACCAATCCTTGAAATTGTATATTATAGGGTTGGTGATACCAACTTCGACCACTGTAAATTTGAATTATCAGTCGAGCACTTCCGCTCATTTAACGTAGACGCTCAAATTTGATTTAAGAATTTAACCATTTGCAATGGGCTGCTCAAAGCCCTGTTAACATAAAACGAAGTGTGTACGGTAGGGAAGCGCAAATCGTCAAAAAAGTGGATTTTGGAAAATGTGTGAGTTACGCCCTTTTAACAAATATCTATTAATGTGCTTTTCCTAATTCTTAGGGTGTCGTAGATAAGTAATCATATTTAATTAATTCATTTAATTTCTAAGGGACCAAACTTCTGAGGTTATCAGTACGTAAACTAACACACTGCTTAAAGAAATTTAAACCTACTTACCCTAAGGACAACTCACAGACATGCCCGAGGAAGGACTCGAATGTCATCGGAAACGGTCGCACAATAAATGACATGGCACTTCAGATCAACCGGATATCCCATCGTGGTTGTCAACATCTCCCTCATGATAAAATATTTCCTTTCTCTCTCTTTTTTTAAATATTTTTACTTATTTATTTATTTTTAATGAATATGAAGGCCAACAGCAACGGAAAACAGCTCTTCGATTTCTGTTCCAATAGGGGCTTAGTTATCACAAACTCCTTCTTTAAGCATAAGGACATTCACCACTATACTTGGGAAGGAAGGGGAACCAGATCTGTCATTGACTATATAATAACAGACCAGGAATTCAGGAAGACAGTCAAGGACACACGTGTTTTCAGGGCGTTCTTTGATGATACTGATCATTATTGAATCTGCAGTGAAATTGGTTTTGTGAGGCCAAAAGAGCAGAAAGTCACGTCCATGTGTAGAAGGATAAGAGTGGAGAAGCTTCAAGACAAGGAAATTAGGCAAAAATACATAACAATGATCTCGGAAAGGCACCGTTTAGTTGAATTAATGTTTACAGTCACTGGAAGAGGAATGATCAAGGTACAGGGACACACTACTGAAAGCAGCTAGAGAATGTCTTGGAACTGTAGTGTGTAAAGGCAGGAAGAAGCAGACAGCTTGGTGGAATGACACAGTCAAGCTAGCCTGTAAAAAGAAAAAGAAGGCATTTCAAAAATGGCTCCATACTAGAAATCAGGCAGACAGAGAAAGTTATGTTAAAGAAAGAAACAAAGAGAAACGGATAATTGCAGACTCCAAGCAGAAATCATGGGAAGACTTTGGAAATAAGCTGGGTCAAGCCGCGGGAAAGCCATTTTGGAGCTAATTAGCAATCTTTGAAAGGGAGAGAAGAAGGAATTAACAAGTGTTTTGGACAGGTCAGGAAAGCTGTTAGTCAATCCTGTGGATGCCTTGAGCAGATGGAGGGAATATTTTAAAGAACTGCTTAATGTAGGAGAAACGTTGAATGACGTGTCAGATTTTCAGGTAGAATGGGATAGGAACGACGATAGAAACAGGATCTCATTTGAGGAAGTGGAGAAAATAGTCAGTAGACTACAGTGCAATAAAGCGGCTGGGGTGGATGAAATTAAGCCGAAACTCGTCAAATACAGTGGAATATCAGGTCTCAAATGGTTAATTGAGAAGGCGTGGGAATCGGGACAAGTTCCGCTGACTGGACGAAAGCGTTAATCATGCCAATTTTTAAACATGAAAACAGAAAAGATTGTAACAACTATCGAGGTATTTCTTTTATTAGTGTTGTAGGCAAAATATTCTCAGGTATTGTTGAAAGGAGAGTGTGAGTATTAATTGAGGACAAGTTAGATTAAAATCAGTGTGGGTTTAGGTCTCTTAGAGGCTGTCAGGACCAGCAGGCAGGTAATGGAAAAGTGCTACGAGTGGAACAGGGAATTGTACCTATGTTTCATAGATCTGGAAAAGGCTTATGACCGTGTTCCTAGGAGGAAGCTACTCTCAGTTCTACAAGATTATGGTATAGGAGGCAAACTTCTACAGGCAATTAAAGGGCTTTACGTAGACTGCCAGGTAGCAGTTAGAGTAGATGGCAAGTTAAGCTCATGGTTCAGGGTAGTTTCAGGGGTAAGACAAGGCTGTAACCTATCACCACTGTTGTTCATACTATTCATGGATCATATGTTGAAAACAGTAGACTGGCAAGGCGGGATTAAAATAGCTCAAAACAAAAAAAAACAGTCTCACATATGCGGATGACTTAGTTGTAATGGCCGATTCGATTGAAAGGCTGCAAACTAATATTTCAGAGCTCGATCAGTGCAAGGATTATGATATGAAGATCAGCATCTCCAAAACAAAAGTAATGTTTGCGGGAAAGCGATTTAAACAGATTGAGTGCCAAATAAGAGGAACAAAGTTAGAACAGGTAGACAGTTTCAAGTACCTGGAATGTATTTTCTCACAGTGAAAGAACTGTAATCGAGGTGAAGCAAAGCTAATGCAGTGAGTGCTCAGCTAAGATCTACTCTCTTCTGCAAGAAGGAAGTCAGTACCAAGACTAAGTTAGCAGTGCACCGCTCTATCTTTCGACCAACTTTGTTGTATAGGAGTGAACGTTGGGTGGATACAGGTTACCTTATTCATAAGGTAGAGGTTACAGATATGAAAGTAGCAAGAATGATTGCAGGTACTAATAGATGGGAACAATGGCAGGAGGGTGTCCATAATGAGGAAATCAAAGAAAAACTTGGAATGAACACCATAGATGAAGCAGTTAGAGCGAACAGACTGAGATGGTGGGGTCATGTTACACGCATGGGAGAAGCAAGGTTACCTAAGAGACTCATGAGCTCGGCAGCGAGGGTAAGAAGTAGTCAAGGGAGACCAAGAAGAAAGTACTTAGATTCGGTGCAGAATGATTTTGAAGTAAAAGGCATAACATCAGAAGAGGCATTAATGTTAGCATTGAATTGGGAATCATGGAGGAATTTTATTAGAGGAACTATGCTCCAGACTGAACGCTGAAAGGCATAATCAGTCTCTAATGATGATGATGACGATGATGATTAATTATGAACAGTTAGTCCGGACATTGACTCTGTCCCTTTTTGTAGCCTTGGCATTGTCATACTATTAATAAGTTATGGAATATGATCCCTATGGTGAGAATACGTTAATGTCGAAATTAAATGTACTTAATTAATAGTGCGTGCAGGCGAGATGCCACATAGGCCTCACATCGCTCTCCGGAATTTCAGGACACGTTCATATTTACTTGTATATCTGCAGGATTTGATAGTGCATAAACGGAAAAATTTAAAAACATATCCATTGACAGAGCACTGCCAAATCTGTGTGATTTTGAAACTGTTGAATTCATTTGTTGTTTTTTGTTGTTGTTGTTGTTTGTAAACCTAAGAGTGGAAGCTGTTGAAGTCATTTGTCCCTGGTATTGAAAACTACTGGAAGTAACGTAGCCTATCTATTTATTTCTATCAGAAGCATTAATACTAGGTATACATTTATAAAGAAACTTTTACTGGATTATATACATAGTCACAGACGCGGTGGAGTATCCGAGCGGTCTAAAGCGTCTCGCTGCGGAGCGCGCGGTTGCTTGCCGTGGAGGTTCGAGTCCTCCTTTGGGCATGGGTGTGTGTGTTTGTCCTTAGGTTAGTTTACCTAGGTTTAAGTAGTTTGTAAGCTACGGACTGATGACCACGCAGCATGGTCCGATAGATTTACAGATATTTGAACATAGTCACAGTTTACAAAATTGTCTATACTACTTTTGCCCAGACATGGCGATACCCAGTGCATCTTCTGTGGCCTGAAGCAGATCTTGTACTGTGTATGTTTTAGGGCACCAACTAAACGTTAACAAATGGGACGTCGTTTGGATTGCACGACACTCACACAATGGGGGCTCGGTGTTGAAACTCCACTTCTGTAGGCTGCTTTTACATCTTGTCACGCCTGCCTGTAGTTTGTTGAGTGATCTCCATCATGTGGCCGGGTGGTAGTTCTTCGCTAGGTGTCAGCCATTCTTAGGAGCGAGTGCAGCTTGAGCGTCACATGTCGTTTCGAAATTGCTGATGTGTCCCGTTAAGAGCCTCTTTTCTTCTGAGGAAACGTTTCCTAGATTTGAGTCTTGGAGTAGCTCGTCTGTATCCATACAGAGGGTGAGCTTAAGATGTTTCCGCCTTACTCTGCAACCTCTCGACGGATGTCAGGAGGTTTAATACCAGTAAGACGGTACAGTCTGTCCAGCAAGGTAGGTCTTACACATCCAGTAATGATGCGACAGGTATCATTGAGCGAAGCATCTACTATCCTCGCGTGACATAACGTGTGTCATACTGGGGATGCATATTCGGCTGCAGAGTAACATAGAGCAAGGGAAGAGGTTCTCACAGTATTGGGATGTGCTCCCCAGGTATTGCCAGTTACCTTCCTTATATCATTATTCCTGTCTGCCACTTTCTGCTTGGTGTTCGAGCAGTGTTTCTGGTGAGTGAGAGCACTATCAAGGATTACTCCAAAGTATTTTGGTGAGATGCAATAATCTAATGCATTTCCTTCCCAAGTGATTTTGAAAGTTCTGTTTGCCATTTTATTTATGAGGTGGAAGGCACAAGTCTGCGTTTTACTGGGGCTCGGACTCAGCTGATTCTCCTTGTGGTAGTCAGACAGCACTGAAAGTGCGTTTGATAATTTCTGCTCAATAGCGTCAAAGCATGCTTCTTGAGTGGTAATGCCACAGTCATCTGCATAGATAAAGCTCTGTGTTCCTACGGGTAGTGGCTGGTCATTAGTGTGTATGTTGAACAATGACGGGGAGAGCTCACTTCCCTGAGGTAATCCATTACATAAGGAGTTGTCTATGGTTGACGGTATCATATGCAGCTGTAAGGTCGATAAATACTGCTCCAGTGATCTGTTTCCTTTCGAAACCATCTTCGATATGCTGCGTTAGCTTCAACACTTGAGATGTACAGTTCTTCCCAGTTCTGAATCCAGCTTGCTGTGGTATGTAGACTGCCTCTAACTTCTCCGTTAGTCTATGGAGTATGAGTCTTTCGAGAATCTTGTATAGACGGCAAAGGAGCGAGATAGGCCAATAACTCTTTGGATCTTTTGGATCCTTACCTAGCTTGCGAATAGCTATGACTCTGGCTTTCCTCCATAATTTCGGGATATTGCAAGATTGGATACAGTTGTTCATCAGTTCTGTTAGCCAGTGCTCCTTGGCTGGACCGAAGTTCTTAATTTGCACAACTCTCATGTCGTCAAGGCCAGAAACTTCACCATTCCTGGTTTTGTTCACTGCATAGTCAAGCTCACCCTGAGTGAAAGGTTGATGTAGAATACTGGTTTCTTGATCAGGTTTTCTCTCGAATATGGAATTTGCTAGTCTTGGTGGTGCTAGTAGATTTTCCATTTCCGATGTGCCGACGTGCATTTTCATCAGCTTTGTCATTTGCATGAATTCTTGTTTGAGAATGGTCATTATTTAGAAGTCATAGTAATCTCCAAGCCCCTTGACTACTCCTACTCATATCACAGTCAGCCATCAGTTTTTCCTATTGGTCTCTCTTTGTCTCTTTGTTAATGCTAAGTAAAACACAAATACACCATTGTCCGAGGGACGACGAATCTTAGACTGGATCAAATCGGACAAAGGGGCATACGTCACTTATATACCGGGCCTACAAGTTAGGTGCGTTCATAAGAGGTTCCCATCAAATCGTCATCGATGTCATGTATGAGACATCAGACGTGTTTCCATAGGGGATTTTGTTGGCTTAATGTCTCAAGCTTCCATTTGAGATCCGCATCCTTTCGACTGCTAACAGAGAAGTTGTGTGGCACGGGCGTTACTCCACGACACAGATATAAAATAGAATACATCCAACAGACACGTCAATAATCGAATGTTGTTGCTGTGGTGATAGTGGTTTACAGTCGAAATACGGGTTTGATGCAGATCTCCGCGCTAACCTGTCCTGTGCAAGCCTCTTCATATCTGAATAAGAGCATCGATCTACATCCATTTCACCTTGCTTACTATATTCATCTTTCGGTCTCCCTCTGCGAATTTTACCCCACACGCTTTCGTCCAAACCGACGATCCTTGATGTCTCAGGTTATTTCCCACCAATCGATCTCTTCTGTTAGTAAAGATATGCGAGAAATTTTCTTTGCCCCATTTCTGTTCAGCTCTTCCTCATTAGTTACGCGGTCTACCCATATAACCTTCAGTATTATAACACTACAGTTCAAATGCTACTACACTCTTTCTGTCTCAACTAATTATCCACCATCTCACTACCGCCCAGTGCTACACTCCAGACAAATGCTTTTAGAAAGGAACTCCTTACATTTCAATTGATTTTGGATATCAACAAATTTCCCTTCTTCAGAGAGGCTTTTCTTCCCATAGTGAAAAACAAGAAACAAAGATTTAGACCACGAAGGTGATTTGAAAAACAAATCTCACACGACGGAATCAAACATCATAACCACATAATCAGGACGTCGTTCCCTTACTACTTTATCAATCTACCACTGGTTGTTCTTGAACCGTTTACTATTTTTCTATGTTTCTCATAATTCCGTAAAGCCAGATTCTGTTATCGATCTGGATCTCTGTTCAGTTTTGACGGGATATCCACAGTGACAACTTTTCCTTCTAAGTAGCTGGTGCCTTATTCATACACCCATCGAGTCGGCTGGTGATCGACAATGTTTGGTTCACACACTGACACTTGCTGTTGGCCCAGCATTGAAATCAGCAGCAGTTTGCGGAAGGGTGGCACTCATTCTCACTCGATTCTCTTCAGTCATCGTTGGCCCCGTTCTTGCAGGATCTTTCTCCGGCAACGGCGGCGTCGGAGATTTGATGTTATTCTGTACTGCCGATTTTCTCGGTGCTCTCGCGAAAAGGTCGTACGGGAAAATCCTTACGTCACAGCTACCTCGGAGATGCTGTCTCCCATCTGCATCTACATCTACACCGGATAATCTGCAAATCATATTTAAGTGTCTGGCAGAGGGTTCATCGAACCACCATTCCATTATCGAATAGCGCGTGGGAAGAAAGAACACCTGTATCTCTCCGTTTGAGCTCTGATTTCTCGTTTTTATTCCGATGATCATTTCTACCTACGTAAGTGGGAGTCAACAATATATTCGTTCGGAGGAGAATATTGGCGATTGAAAGTTTGGTAAGTAGCCCACGCCGCAGCGATAAGCGCCGTTGTTGTAATGATTCCCATCCCAGATCCTGTATCATTTCCGTAACGCTGTCTCCCCTGTATCGTGACAATACAAAACGAGCAGCCCTTCTTTGGACCCTTTCGACCCTTTACTCCAAAAAAGGACGGAAAAGCGTAGTGTATGCAATTTCTTTAGTAGTTCTGATGCATCTTTTAAGGGTTCTACCAATAAAACGCAGTCTCCGGTTCGCCTTTCCCACGGCATTATCTACGTGTTCTTTTCAGTTTAAGTCTGAAGTGATAGTAATACGTAGATATTTTGTGGAGTTTACGACCTTCACTTTTGATTGATTTATCTTGTAAACAAAGTTTAACGTATTTCTTTTCGTACTGATGTGGACATCACACTTCTCATTATTTATAGTCATTTGCTAATTTTTACACCTTATGATATCTTATTCAGATCTTATTCAGAGCTACTTACATTTTCCCCTAAATCGTTTATGTAAATAAGGAACAGCAGAGGACCAATAACACTACCCTGTGGAACGCCCGATACCACCTCTGTTTTAGTCGATGCCTTACCATCGATTACTACGAACTGTGTCCTCTCTGAGAGGAAATCCCCTATCCAATCGCAAATTTGGGGCGATATACCGTAACCACGCAATTTGATTAAAAGCCGTTTGTGAGGTACGGTGTCAAAAGCCTTCTGGAAATCAAGGAATACGGAATCAATTTGCGAACCCTTGTCGATAGCACACATCACTTCGTGTGAATAAAGAGCTAGTTGTGTTTCGCATGAACGATATTTTCTAAATCCATGTTGACCTTGGGCCAATAGATCATTCTGTTCGAGATAATTCATAATATTTGAATACAGGATACGTTCCAAAAACCTGCTGCAAATTGAAGTCAATGAAATAGGCCTGTAGTTTAATGGGTTACTCCTACTGCCTTTCTTGAATATCGGTGTGACCTGTGCAACTTTCCAATCTTTTGGTACAGATCCTTCAGTATTTTGATGTGAATGTCAGCGAGAAAAAGCTTAATAAATGCTTGAAACTATGTTCCAAGTCTCTAAGTACTATCATTCACATATCGTGTATTCATAAAGTCTCGTCGTTTTCTGCGGCGTTTCCTGCACTCCTATTGTTTATGACGTTATATCTTCTGAATCATGTATCGTTTGTAGTTCGCACTCCTACAGAAGTTGTTATCTCAAGTAAGGAATGTGTGAACCAAATTTGGTTGAAATCAGTCCAGTGGTTTAGGAGAAAATGAGCAGCATTGTCGCTTAATGCAGCAGTTTTTCGCGCATCTCATTGTTTATGACGTCATATGTCGCGTACTATGTTTTGTACGTGTTTACTACACTTAAGGAAACCGTCCTCATGGATTGGAGCTTACGTGTGCTAAATTTCATCATGATTTGTATGCAATACGAACACACATACACACAAACACAGAAACACACGAACACACTGCTTTATCTTACATCTTATAAAATGGGCTGTATGTGTATGTATGTTCCACATCTCCTCCTAAACTACTGGACCAATTTCAACCAAACTTGGTACACATGATCCGTACTATCACGCAACAATCGCTATCGGGGTAAGAATCACGTACGACATATACGTAAGGGGATATGACGTCGTAAACAACTTCTGTAGGATTAAGAAATCACATATGACATATGGTTCAGGAGATATAACATCATAAACAATAAGAGTTCCAAGAAACTGACACATAATGCGACGAGACTTTATGAATACACTATGTGAGAATGAGAGTACTTAACGACTTGCAACAAACTGTAAACATTATTTCAAACCTTTATTAAACCTTTTCTCACTCACAACCATAGCAAAATGATGAAAGGAAAAAGTTTGTCGCTTACTACTTTTCCGCTGTCCATGGAGCAAAACTATGACATTTGGTATGACGTTACAATGTATAATTGCTACTCTGCAAATTGTATTCGCAGGAAATTTTGCAGACGGTATATACACTTAAGTATGTACGTTCGAAATTTTATCACAGTACGACACGTAGTTCATGAGATATGAGGACGTAAAGAGGAACGTTCATGGAAAACCGCCCCATCGAGCATCACATATTAATCTATTACTTATTTACTACTAACCCTATTCGCAACAAATTTTACCGACATATCAGTATATTCCTGCAAAATTACATAATTGTAAAACGCATTTGTACGAATAATAAATCTGTCAATGTAGGCCTGTCGCTGTTCGCTTCAATCACTGCACGAATTTTAATGCGGTTTTAAGAGGAAACATATGAGAATATAGGTTAATGATCTAGGCATGATTTCATCAAAATAGAATCACGTAAAAAAGAGAAATATCGTAATTTTAAGTGTTTCCAGTGACCGCCGTGTCTGTCTAATCAGATCACGAAACAAAGGTACATCGTAATCCTAATTGTTTTCAGTAACGGCCTGTTCATCTATTAAAAAGACCTAATCCCCTAAACTACTTCACGGATTTGCATGAAGCAATTTCGTTTCGGGGATGACTTTTACTTACATTTTACATCTTGGCTAGGCAACTGGATTTATTGACAGATCGATCCAACAAGGATTTTTACTGACTGAGGTCTGTAACCCTAAAAAGCCATGATACGCACATGCTTTTTTTAACAACCGTTGCAAAGCAAGGGCATATAAGCTAGTAATATATAAAGATTCCTCCTGAAACATCCTGTATAACAAATAACGTACGCGATAAGTTTGGTGCAAATTTCTCCAGGCGTCCAACTTTATGCCGACGCATCTCTTTCTTCCCTACACGACACTTACCACCACCCACATCTCTCTGTTCGCTAGTGGCATACACACAAAAGTGCTTGTCATGTAAATTACCGCCTCGAATTCGCGTATTTTTGTTTGTTTGCAGCGATATAAATTGGTGTGTTGGTTTGATTTTGAAAGGAACTAATCTGCTACTGTCATCAGTAGCGATATAAGTGTCACATTCTAACGTTCCGTGTGATCAAAGAACTACGTAAGTGAAAATAGATACTTGACAAGTTTGGGCCACGCTGACACAAATTAAACAAAATCTTAAACATGGCTGCACACAGCAACGGTAGTTCACAGCAGTAAAAGTAACAGCCAACCAGTTGCAAATGCGAATATATACTTCACAAGTTTGGACCACGCTGACGCAAATTAAACAAAATCTTAAACATGGCTGCACCCAGCAACGGTAGTTCACAGCAGTAAAAGTAACAGCCAACCAGTTGCAAATTAAAGTTTAATAAAGTTTAGAGCGGTTTCGATTGATATAAATCAATCAATCCATGTATCTTCTGAAGAAGATTGATTTATAACAATCGAAAGCGCGTTAAAGTTTATTAAACTTTAATTTGTAACTGGGTGGCTGTTACTTTTACTGCTACAAATTAATGGAAACGCGGCGTAAGACTCGTAGAATCGAGCTGATGAGCCCCTTTCTCCGTCAGCCACTACACTACACAGGGAACACGGGAGAACAAGCCCTGGACGGCTAGCTCTAAAGCCATTGTCTGCGCTGTCCTTTGTCCCTGGGGTGCTAGCTCAGCTAGTTCTGCAGCACGACCCTCCTCTGCTCCCAAAATTGGGGTAGGGCGTGGCTCTTGTCAGGGTAGCGTCATTGCCTAGTGCAGCGGGAGGCATCCTGCATCTCAGTCGGTTAGGGAAGTTACTTGTCTGTGCCAAAGCTTAGGACGACTTAATATCGATGTCATGTGGAACCCTAATCGTCCATAAAGAATCCCTCATCAATCTTAAAAACATGCATAATTTTTTTTTTTTTTTTTTTTTTTTTTTTTTTTTTTTTTTTTTTTTTTTTTTTTTTTTTTTTTTTGAAATGTCTTGGTCACACTATTTTTATTTTATAATTACGCGTTTCGATACATAATCATCAGATAACTTTTTTAAGAACACGATGGTAATTAAAATACATCTTATTGGAGATGACTAACTAAAATATAAACCACCATCGTGGCTGTCTAGTCAAGGTGTGTCGACTAGACACACTACTTTTGCATGAGATTCAAGTCGACCCACCTTGACTAGACAGCCACGATGGTGGTTTATATTTTAGTTAGTCATCTCCAATAAGATGTATTTTAATTACCATCGTGTTCTTAAAAAAGTTATCTGATGATGATGTATCGAAACGCGTAATGATAAAATAAAAACAGTGCGACCAAGACATTTCAAAAATTTTTATGCATGCCAACGTATGGTCGCTGCCACAAAAATGGAAGGTTTTATGAACCAAGTGATAATCTTAAAAACGTTGTTGTTGTTGTGGTCTTCACTCCGGAGACTGGTTTGATGCAGCTCTCTACCCTACTCTATCCTGAGAAGCCTCTACATCTCCTCATAAGAACGTCAACCCACATGTATTTGAACTTGCTTACTGTATTCGTCTCGTGGTCTCCTTTGTGGCCTTTTCCCCCCACACACTTCCTTCAGTGTTAAATTGATTTCCTTGATATCTAATAATGTCTCCTAGCAATCGATTCCTTCTTTTAGTCAAGGTGTGGCAGAAGTTCCTATTCTCCCCAATTTTGTCGAGTACTTCCTCATTATTTACGCAATCTACCCAACTAATTTTCAGTATTCTTCCATAGCACTACACTTCAAAAGCTTCTATCCTCTTCCTGTCTGAACTATTTACCACATATGTTTCTTTACCGTACAAGCCAACGCTCCATACAAATGCCTTCACAAAAGATTTCCCACCATTTAAATTAATATTGGGTGGTAACAAATCTCTCTTTTTCAAAAATGCTTTACTTCCCATTGCCATTCTGCATTTTCTATCAGATGTAATCAAATTGCGTGGTTATGGTATATCGCCCAAAATTTGCGATTGGATAGGGACTTTCCTGCCAGAGAGGACACAGTTCTTAGTAATCGATGGTAAGGCATCGACTAAAACAGATGTGATATCGGGCGTTCCACAGGGTAGTGTTATTCGTCTTCTGCTGTTCCTTATTTACATAAACGATTTAGGGGAAAATCTAAGTAGCTCTCTTACGTTGTTTGCAGATGACCGTCTAGTAAAATCATCTGAAGATCAAAACCAACTGTAGAACGATCTGAATATCACCATGGTGTAAAAATTGGCAATTGACTCTAAATAATGAGAAGTGTGAAGTCGTCGACATGAATACGAAAAATCCGTTAAACTTTCTTTCCAAGATAGATCAATCAAATTCGAAGGCCGTAAACTCCACAAAATACCTAGGAATTACTATTACTTCAGACTTAAACTGGAAAGAAAACGTAGATAATGTCCTGGTAAAGGCGAACCAGAGGCTGCATTTTATTGGCAGAACCCTTAAAAGATGCAACAGAACTACTAAAGAAACTGCATACACTACGCTTGTCCGTCCTTTTTTGGAGTATTGCTGCCTAGTGCGGTATCCTTATCAGCTGGGTTTGACGGAGGACGTCGAAACAGTCCAAGGAAGTGTAGCTCGTTTCGTATTGTCACGATACAGGGGAGACAGCGTTACGGAAATGATACAGGATCTGGGATGGGAATCAATACAACAACGGCGCTTATCGCTGTGGAATGGGCTACTTACGAAACTCCAACCGCCAACATTCTCCTCCGAATGCGAAAATATATTGTTGACTCCCACTTACTAGGTAGAAATGATCATCAGAATAAAATACGAGAAATCAGAACTCGAACGGAGAGATTCATGTGTTCTTTCCCCCGCGCGCTATTCGAGACTGGAATGGGAGATAAATAGTTTAACGGTGGTTAGATGAAATGTTATTTGTAGAGTATCCCATGTAGATGTACATGTACTGTGACCGTCATATGTTATTTCCCTGCCCTAGTAACAAGAGTAATATACTACCTTAACTGTTTCGTTACCTAATCTAATTCCTTCAGCATTGCCCAATTTTCTTCGGCAACATTTCATTACACATTTTTTTCTTTTGTTAATGTTCGTATTATACGCTTCTGTCTAGACAATGTCCATTCTGTTCAGCTGCTCTTGCAGCTCCTTTGTTTGACAGAATTAGGAAGTCATTGGAAAACCGAAAACATTTTATTTCTTCACCTGAATTTTAATTCCTGTTCCCTAATTGCCCTTGCTTTCGTTCACATCTTGCTCAAAGTAGGTATTGAATAACATTGGGGAAAGCCTTACTCCCTTCCCAACCGATGCATGACTCTGCTCTTATAACTGCTATCTGGTTTTTGTACAAGTTGTAAATAACCCTCCGTTTCCTATATTTAACGCAGCTGAGTTCAAAAATTTGAAACCAACATTGTCAAAAACTTACTAGAATCTACAAAAGCTAGAAATCTCGTATGGTGAGTATTGCCTAATGTGCTCCTACATTTCTTCTAAATCTAAATTGGTCTTCCTCGAGATCGGCATATTCTAGTTTCTCTCGAATAGCACGCGGAGACAAAGAACACCCATACCCTCGTTCCAACTCTCATCTTTCTTATTTCCTCTCGATGGTAATTTCTACGCATGTAGATGAGAGGTAACAATATTCCTTACCCATTCCCAGAAGAAAGTCGGCGATCGAAATTTCGTAAGTATATTTTGCTCCAACTCCCATCTCATTTCTGTGACACTCTCTCCCCTTCATCATGGTAATACAATAATACGGGTTTCTCTTATTTGTCGCTGTTAGCCGTCAGTCCTGTTGGGGATGTCACACTGCGCAGCAAAACTTCGAAACAGGACTGACAAGCGTAGTACAAGCAGTCTCTTTCTTAAATATGAAATCCATACCTTTTGAATGGTTGGTATGTTCGATAAGGTGAATCGTGGATAGGGCAAATGATTGTGAGAGTGTTTAGTGGCTTAGTGGAAACTAGAAAGACGAATGCAAACTACTCACAAGTAATATGATCATAAATAAGAGAAAATATATTTCTAGTTTATATTGAGTTAATTATGCAAAGTCGTATGAGCAAAGAGGTACACAGCTTAACACAGTAGTAAATAAACATCTACAAAGTACCTCGAAATGTTCTAAGGCCTAAATTGTACATCGTGCATTAAATAAAATCTGTCAACTGAAGACAATACTAGATCACTTACAGAACACCGGTAGCACTGACAAAATGCATCCTGCAAAAAACTAGCTGGCTGGCTACGTTACAACCACGCAAGCCATTGACCACTGATAAGCGATAATTAGTCTGGTGCAGTAGGCTCCTCTTACCACACATATAACATGAACGCGTTAATGGAAGCAGTGCCGGAGGTAATGAATTCTGGCCGGTGTTAATGCTCATTAGTGAAGAACAAACACCCTTGCTGCTAGCAGCATTTTCAGCTTGTTGGTCTGTTATCTTCTAAGTTTGCCTACAGGTGTTCACTCTGTACCTTCTGAACTTGGATGAATATGCCAAACCTGAAATCTCACTGCTCTACTGACACAGACACAGCGAGTTCCGGCCAGCAACAATTTTGGAAAAAAAAAAATGTTAAAAATGCCAAAACTGGAGGATGGAGGGAACAGATCTATTCAATTTCATAGTAATTATTTATTTGTTATTTACAACTTGTACAAAAACCAGACAGTGGTTGTCAGAGTTGAAGGACATGAATGGGAGGCATTGGTTGGAAAGGGAGTAAGACAGGGTTGTAGTCTTTCTCCATTGTTATTCAATTTGTACATTGAGCAAGCTCTAAAGGAAAGGAAGGAGAAATTTGGAGAAGGAATTAATGTTCAGGGTGAAGAATTAAAAACATTGCGTTTTGCCGATGACATAGTAATTCTGTCAGATACAGCAAAGGACCGGGAAGAGCAATTGAACGGAATGGACAGTGAGCTGAAAGGTGCATATAAGATGAACATTAACAAGAGCAAAACTAGGGTAATGGAGTGCAGTGTAAGAAAATCAGGCGATGCTGAAGGAATTAGATTGGGAAACGAAGCAATAAAGGAGGTAGATTAGTTTTGTTACTTGGGCAGTAAAATAACAAATGATGGTCGCAGTACAGAGGATATAAAATGCAGAATGGCAATGGGTACAAAAGCGTTCTTTAAAAAGAGAAATTTGTTAACATCTAATATTGATTTAAGCCTAAGGAAGTCCTTTCTGAAGACATTTATATGGAGTGTAGCCTTGTATGGGAGTGAGATATGGATGATAAACAGTGCGGACAGGAAGAGGATTGAGGCTTTTGAAATATGGTGCTACAGAAGAATACTGAAGATTAGGTGGGTGGATCGCGTAACTAATGAGGAGGTACTGAACAGAATTGGGGAGAAAAGAAATTTCTGGCATACCTTGACTAAAAGAAGAGATAGATTGGTAGGACACACTCTTAGACATCAAGGAATTGTGAATTTAGCGTTGGAGGGAAGTGTGTGGCGTAAAAATCGCAGAGGAAGACCAAGATATGGATACAGTAAGCAGATTCAGACAGATGTAGGTTGCCGTTCTTATGTGGAGATGAAGAGGCTTGCTCAGGATAGGGTATTGTGGAGAGCTGCATCAAACCAGTCTCCGGACTGAAGACAACAACAACAACAGTAATTATTTTGTGCTCTCCTATGACAGGGCTTACACGAAGGCAACCACTAAAAAGTAATGCTTCCAAAGAATTAGTGAGCCCATAAAAAGATGACAAAAATACAAATAATGTCTTCTGGTGGAACGTGGTAGCCGTGCAAACAGTCAGTCCCACGCCGTGGTCTTTGAAGGTAACACAGCTCTACCCAAAAAATCAGAGTTTGAACTGTCCTTGGGACGTTGAACCCTGTTCACATGACAACATAATTGAACACTTTCTAGAAATACATTGAGTCATTTTCTATCAGAAAGGCGAAATCACCGAATCAAACAGAAGTGATATCTGGCAGACCCTAAGGAAGTGTCTGCTGTTGCTAATTTACATAAGCGATTTAGGAGATAATCTGAGCAACCTATTATGCTTTTAACAATGATACTATCTGATAAACTTATCAGTCACTATATATCAAAACGATCCAGACAAGGTCTCTGAACTGTGGTAATTGACCCTAAATAAAGTTCTCTTTATTGATGTCATCCATATGATTCCTAGGAGGGATCCATTTAATTACGGCATCATGATAAATCGCACTGTCTCAAGGCTTTCAATTAATTTAAATTCAAAATGTTCAAATGTCTGTAGTTCTATGGGACGAAACTATGTGGGTTATCAGTCCATAGTCTTACAAACTACTTAAACTAAGTTAAACTTACCTAAGGACAACACACACATCCCTGTCCGAGGGAGGATTGGAACCACCGACGCGGGAGGTTAATTTAAATACGTGAGATTTACGGGTAAGAAGAGCTTTAATTGTTAGGAGCACTTGTATACATTGTAGGGAAGGCGAACCTAAGAGTGTGCTTCGTCGTCAAAATGCTTACAACATGTAATAAATCCACCAAAGACACCTGGCACACAGCTTCAGACCGGCCTCTGATGCAGTATTTATGTGTGGTACTGGATCCTTACAAGGTAGGATTGACGGAGGACATCGAAAAGTACAAAGAAGGGCAATTCGATTTGTATAGACACGCAGTGTGGAGGAGAGTGTTATGGATATGATACTCAAGTTAGCAAGGAAGTCGTCAAAATAAAGGATTTTTCCGTTGTACCAGATACGAATGAGTACACAACACCGTGAAAATCACAATATTTAACAGACAGAAGGACCTATGCGGAATGGTGACACAAACATTTAAAGCGCACACAGACTTAACTACGGGATTATCAATACCAAAACTTACAAACTACTTATGAACTAATTTATACTAAAGACAATACAAACATCCATACCCAAGAGAGGATTCGAACCTCCGACGCGAGGGGCCGCGCGAGCCACAACGTGGCGCTCCAGACCGCTCGGCTACTCCCGCTACTCCCGTGTGGCTTGATTTAAGAACAAATGAAGACTGACTGGTATGGACGTACAAGAACAAAACACACAATTTGTTTTTGACAAGATGTAAAGTTAATTGTAACAAGAAATCGTCCAGAGATCTTATGTACTGTTTGTCTGTGTCTCACTAAAACGCAGAAAGTAAACATCAAAACCAGCTGTAAGTAACATTATATAGGCTGAAAGTTACCTTCACACCAAAAATACGTTTTCACGCAAAAAGTAACGTGTGAAGTCGTATAAAAGTCACACAAAATTATTTAGTTGCAGAGGGATATCGTAGAAATGGTTCTTTAAGACGGCACAATTAGAACCAAGGTAATAATCCAAACTAAGACACACGACTTTCAACTGTAATTCTCATATCTGAAACACTTTCATTTTCAAAGCTGTAAATGAATAGAAAAAACTCTGATGATGCAAGAGAGGTGACGAAACACCTTTGGGTAACAACAAGAAGCGGTATTTTGCATATCAAACGGACCACATCCCTAGTATAGAGAGATATAAGTTGTGTCCATAGTTACATGTACCTAATTGAAGCTACTAAATGATTAGAAGAACAAGGCTTGGGGAAGGAAAAAACAGGGGAATGTTTATACATCCGTGAGGGAGCAATTAGGTGATTTTGCTAAGTACAAACTTGAGTCTGGTCTTCAGAGGAATCAGGACATAGAGGAATTCGCCACATCTGTAAGTTGGCATTTAGAGTGAATACAAAATTTGCACCACTGTTTTCTGTGCCTGTCGGAAGAAGACTACAAAAACATTATGTCTCTCAATAGAAACGAGTTACTTTTAAAAATTTAGAGAAGCTTGATGTCTCCGTCCTTAGTAACATCGCCTAATTGCTCCCTCGCAGTCCTGTCAAGACTGATTACAATAATTGAAATGCCAGCAAAAAACACTAGTATTGCATCTTCGTGAATATAGAATGGCAATTCGTAAATACGAGGGTTGGAACTTAAATAGTGAGTACACTGCTGTGGAGGTACTATGCAATGGAATCTACTATTGTTGCTGATAGCACACGTTGTTTACATACCTACCGTACCTCCAAGCAAATGGACTCACTCGTCCCTCGTTACCAGCGTGCACAGAGCTGAGTGAAACGCAGTCACTTGTGAGCGATCGATCTAACGTAACGGTATCACTACGTTTTCGGAATAGGAACAACGGAGTTAGATCAAGACATGAAGGTCTTCAAGAGGCATGTGGGAAATCGGTATTCTGTACAGAACCGTGTCACTTCGTGTGTAAGCTTTCAACGAAGGACGGCAAAGTGGATAAGACATGGGCCACATCGTACGAGCCAAAACTGAAACGCCAGTCCAACGAATGGCGTCATTATGGATCTCGTTAGAGCCCCAGTACAGTGGAAGGTACGGTGATTCTCGTGTACTTCTTGAGGATATTACCCTAATGCATTACGTTCCTCCACGGCAGTCCATCAGTGGACAGTATTACTGTTCGTTTTTGAAGCATCACCTGTGACGGTAACACTTTCTGCACGACCCACCCAGCATTTTGCACGACAATGCATACAGCGCAAGCTGTGACTGTTCTGTTTGGTCGATGGGACAGGGAAGTACTGTGCCATGCACTGTACTCCCCAGACGTAAGTCCTTATGACTTTGATTTGATTCTGAAGATGAAGGAACCACTTCTTGGAAGTCGCTTCTGAATGGTTCCAGAGATTCGACAGGCGGTAGATTGCTCCATTCACACCATCAACAGAACATTCTCTGCCAACAGTATACTACGCTTTCCACATCACTGACAACGAGTTCTACACAAAGCCGATGACTAATTTGTTGGACAGTAACAGGTGCGAACATGTAATGCTCTCGTATCGGTTGTGAATAAATAGTTGCCACTATTTAAGTTCCAACCCTCGTATATCTTAAGAATAGCAGAGCACCCAAGACCGAGCCCTGTGGGTCGCCGTTCTAGGCAGTCCCCTGTTTGTGGAATCAGCTGATTCTTGCGGTTTGCCTGAACCACTTATTTCAATCTTCTGCACTTGTAAGATGCCATTTTTTAGCAAACGAACAGAACTGCCCTGTTTTTTGAGTAATTGGTACCCCACACGTGGTATTTGTGTTTGTAATACAGACAGTAATTCCTATACTTGCAAAAGTCGTTGCATCTACGTTCAGTGCACATATTAGGAGGCTGCCGCCACGGAGACACTTTAAAACTTCGTGGTGTGGTATGGTAGCCCTGTGTTTGTTTTTGAAGGAGACGTCACTTGCTGGGGACAGCCACGTTTGGATACTCCCAGCAGGTGGCCAAGTGAAGGAAGGTTTTAAGAGACAATGGCTGCTGCGTGTGTGGTCACAAGGCAGCTCAGTGACTCACTCACCCCTCTCTCCCCCCTCCAGCCCCCACCCCACCCACCTTTTCCAGAAGTAAACACAGGAGACACGACAGCCACACGCCCAGGAATGTTGCGTCAGGTTTTAGGACGTACCTAACAGGTTTGTAACATCAACTTGCATTGGAGGAATGTGTTACAACGATCATTACGCTACGGCGCGTCTCATAGGCCACTTGCAGTAGGTGCACTTTCCCGCAACTAGGGAGAAACGCCGAAAGATAGACACCATCGACTGTGCTACAAAATGTCGCCTTTACTTCTTGTAATGACTGCCACTGGCAGGACACAAACCGTTGGTGTGCCGATTTGGAAGACCAGACCGTGCGCTTCTGCTAATAATTAGCAATCCGCTGTGGTTTTGCCTGATCGCATAAACAGCATTATGTGGTGTCAAGTGTTGAATTGCAGGCTTCACCTGTAACTACGGCACTTTCACAGTGTGAGGAGTGGACATTTTTGCCCGTCCACAATAATAGATAACTTATGTGGACAAAAGCTAGAAGGAACTACGATAGCCTTGTTTGCTGAATCAGCGTACGGTGTCATATTAATTTGGACTAGGAAAGATAGCGGATCTTGACTTTTTCGGCTGATTCAGTTAAACTACAGATTTCAACGGGTACTTTCATGACAGGCTTTCAGAGTCGCAGCTGACGCACAACGTAGTGAATGATAATCGTGCTAATTTTTGTTTCTGAAAAATCGCTTTCCTGCAATGCAACTGAGAGCAGCACAACATTATATTGCATTTGCCACGACAGACTACATCTACAACTACATAGATACTTTACAAATCACATTTAAGTGCTGGCAGAGGGTTCATTAACGACTTTCATAACTTTTCTCTACCGTTCCATTCTCTAATAGTACGCGGGAAGAAATAACATCTAAATCGCTCCGTTTTCGATCTGATTTCTCTATGTAGGTGTGTGCTAGTAAAATATTTTCACTTTCAGAAGTAAAAGTCGGTGATTGAAATTTCGCAAATATATCTCGCTGCAACGAATAATGTCGTTCTTTTAATGATTTTCACCTCAATTCGTGCAACATTTCCGTCACGCTTTCCCCCCTGTAACGAGCTTTCCTTCTCTGAACCTTCTCAATGTCCTCCGTCAGTCCCACCTAGTGAGGGTCACACACTGGGCAACAGTACTTCAGGAGAAGACGCACAAGTGTGATGTAGACAGTCTCTTAGGTGGATCTGTCGCATCTTCGAAGCGTTCTGCCAATGAAAGGTAACTTTTGGTTCGCCTTCCCCACAATATTTTCTATGTGTTTTCACCAGTCTAAGTTATTCGTAACTGTAACTCCTAGGTATTTGGTAAAATTTACGACCTTAAGGTTTGACTGATTCATCGTGTAATTGAAGTTCAGCGGTCATGTGTATTACTTCACACTTTTCTATTCAGTGTCAATTGCCAATTTTCGCACCATGTAGAAATTTTGTCTAAATCGTATTGCAGTCGCTTTTGATTCTCTGTTGACTTCACTAACCAATAGAGGACAGCATCATCCGCGAACAGTGTAAGGGAGCTATTTAAATTGTCTCCTAAATCGTTTATAAACACAAGGAAGAGCCGCTTCTCTGTGGAACGGCAGATGTCACTTCTGTTTTACTCGATGACTTACCGTCAGTTACTACGAACTGTGTCCTTTCTAATAGGAAATCGTGAATCCAATCGAATAATTGGGAAGATATTCCATAATCACGCAATTTCATTACTTAATTTTTTTTCAATTGTAAACGCAAGTGTATATTTTTTCTTCTGTCATTTGCTGTTATTTAGATGTAGTGCGGGTTATCGAAACTGTACCACTAATGGCCGAATCATGTTCTCTTTATTATTATTATTATTGCATTTCATTATTAAATTTATTCTCAATTCATTTGTCTCTGGCTTTCTGAGTTTTTAAAAATAATAAACTAAATTTTTATCTCACAGTAGAACAGAACTATCATTTCACTGAGACAGGCTTAATTCTAAATTCCTGTACCAGGTGAGGTCATTTAGCAGTAATTATTTATTTTTCTACTTACAGCAGTGGTCGTTCGAGTCATTCTCATTTCAGAAGATCTTACCCGCCTTTGAAACACGCATTGCTTCCTGACGTCTGAGCCTGCGTGTCACAGTAGACTTGTCCCGCCTACGGAGCCACCCTTTTAGGGTACAAAACATTGCAGATCAATCCTTGCTCGCAGTACAAGATGTCCAGTTATTTAAACCAGGCCGGCGGCACGTAAAATGCGTTGAAACTTTTTCAGTTCAGTAAGTTTTAAGCCAACTCAATATCTCTTTGTAATTCGGCACTTCACATCCGATGAGGCCTTCCACAGGGTTAAATGCATAGACTGAAGCCTGTTTATTACATTGTTGTTGTGGTCTTCAGTCCGGAGACTGGTTTGATGCAGCTCTCCACAATACCCTATCCTAAGCAAGCCTCTTCAACTCCACATAAGAACGGCAACCTACATCTGACTGAATCTGCTTACTGTATCCATCTCTTGATCTTCCTCTGCGGTTTTTACGCCACACACTTCCCTTCAACGCTAAATTCACAATTCCTTGATGTCTAAGAATGTGTCCTACCAATCGATCCCTTATTTTAGTCAAGGTATGCCAGAAATTCCTTTTCTTCCTAATTCTGCTCAGTACCTCAGCATTAGATACGTGATCCACTCACCTGATCTTCAGCATTCTTCTCTAGCACCACATTTCAAAAGCCTCTATCCTCTTCCTGTCTGCACTGTTTATCGTCCATGTATCACTCCCACACAAGGCAACTCTCCACACGAATGCCTTCAGAGAGGAATTCCTTAGGTTTAAATCAATATTCGATGTTAACAAACTTCTCTTTTTCAGGAACGCTTTTCTACCCATTGCCATTCTGCATTTTATATCCCCTGTACTGCGACCATCATTTGTTATTTTACTGCCCAAGTAATAAAACTCATTGACCACCTTTATTGTTTTGTTACCTAATTTAATTCCTTCAGCATCATCTGATTTTTTAAGACTGCACTCCATTACCCTAGTTTTGCTCTTGTTAATGTTCATCTTATATGCACCTTTCAACACACTGTCCATTCCGTTCCACTGCTCTTCCAGGTCCTTTGCTGTGTTGTTGTTGTGGTCTTCAGTCCAGAGACTGGTTTGATGCAGCTCTCCACCCTACTCTATCCTGAGCAAGCCTTTTCATCTCCTCATAAGAACGACAACCCACATCCACTTGAATCTGCTTACTATACGCGTCTCTTGGTCTCCCCCTGCGATTTTTACCCCACACACTTCCCTCCAACGCTAAATTCACAATTCCTTGATGTCAAGAATGTGTCCTACCAATCTATCCCTTCTTTTAGTCAAGGTATGCCAGAAATTTCTTTTCTCCCCAATTCGGTTCAGTACCTCCTCATTAGTTACGCGATCCACCCACCTAATCTTCAGCATTCTTCTGTAGCACCACATTTCAAAAGCCTCTATTCTCTTTCTGTCCACACTGCTTATCGTCCATGTTTCACTCCCATACAAGGCAACACTCCATACAAATGCCTTCAGAAAGGACTTCCTTAGGCTTAAATCAATATTCGATGTTAACAAATTTCTCTTTTTCAAAAACGCCTTTCTACCCTTTGCCATTCTGCATTTTATATCATCTGTACTGCGACCATCATTTGTTATTTTACTGCCCAAGTAACAAAACTCATCTACCTCCTTTATTGTTTCGTTACCTAATCTAATTCCTTCAGCATCACCTGATTTTCTTACACTGCACTCCATTACCCTAGTTTTACTCTTGTTAATGTTCATCTTATATGCACCTTTCAGCACACTGTCCATTCCGTTTAATTGCTCTTCCAGGTCTTTTGCTGTATCTGACAGAATTACTATGTCATCGGCAAAACGCAATGTTTTTAATTCTTCACCCTGAACTTTAATTCCTTCTCCAAATTTCTCCTTGCTTTCCTTTATAGCTTGCTCAATGTACAAATTGAACAACATTGGGGAAAGGCTACAACCCTGTCTTACTCCCTTTCCAACCACTGCATCCCTTTCATGCCCTTCAACTCTGACAACCGCAGTCTGGTTTTTGTACAAGTTGTAAATAACCTTACGCTCCCTATATTTTACTCCTGCTTGCTTCAGAACTTTAAAGAGTTTATTCCAATCAACATTGTCAAAAGCTTTCTCCAAATCTACAAAAGCTAGACATGTTGGTTTGCCTTTTCTTAATCTATCTTCTAGGATAAGCCGTAAAGTGAGTATTGCCTCCCGTCTTCCTACATTTCTCCTAAACCCAAACTGATCTTCCCCGAGGTCGGCTTCTACCAGCTTTTCCATCCTTCTGTATATAATTCGTGTTAATATTTTGCAACCACGACTTATTAAACTGATGGTTCTGTAGTTTTCACACCTGTCTGCACCTACTTTCTTTGGAATGGGGATTATAACATTTTTCTTAAAGTCTGAGGGTACTTCACCTGTCTCATACATCTTACACACAATGTGAAACAATTTTGTCATGGCTGGTTCTCTCAGAGACTTCAGTAGCTCTGACGGGATATCATCTACTCCAGGGGCCTTGTTTCGACTTAGGTCTTTCAGTGCTCTGTCAAATTCATCTCTCAGTATAGTATCTCCTATTTCATCATCATCTACATCCTCTTCCCTTCCTACAATAGTGTCTCGAAGTTCATTTCCTTTGTAGAGCCCCTCTATATACTCTTTCCACCTTTCAGCTTTCCCTTCTTTGCTGAGAACTGGTTTTCCATCAGTGTCCTTGATATTCATAGAGCTGTTTTTCTTATCGCCAAATGTTTCTTTTATTTTCCGGTAGGCTGTATCTATTTTTCCCCTATTTATACATTCTTCTACATCCTTGCATTTGCCTTATCTGACAAAATTACTATGTCGTCGGCAAAACGCAATGTTTTTAATTCTTCACCCTGAACTTTAATTCCTTCTCCAAATTTCTCCTTGCTTTCCTTTATAGCTTGCTCAATGTACAAATTGAATAACATTGGAGAAAGGCTACAACCCTGTCTTACTCCCTTCCCAACCATTGCAACCTTTTCTTGCCCTTCAACTCTGACAACCGCTGTCTGGTTTTTGTACAAGTTGTAAATATCCTTACGCTCCCTATATTTTACTCCACCTTGCATGAGAACTTAAAAGAGTTTATTCCAATCAACATTGTCAAAAGCCTTCTCCAAATCTACAAAAGCTAGATGTGTAGATTTGCCTTTTCTCAATCTAACTTCTAAGATAAGCCGAAATATGAGGATTGCCTCTCCTGTTCCTACATTTCTCCTGAACCCAAACTGATCTTCCCCAAGGTTGGCTTTACCAGCTTTTCCAATCTCCTGTAAATAATTCGTGTTAAAATTTTGCAACCATGACTTATTAAACTGATGCTTCTGTAGTTTTCACACCTGTCTGCGCCTGATTTTTTTGGAATGGAGATTATTACAGTTTTCTTAAAGTCTGAGGGTATTTCGCCTGTCTCATATATCTTACACACCAGGTGAAACAGTTTTGTCATGGCTGGTTCTCTCAGAAACTTTCAATAGTTCTGAGGGAATGTCATCTACTCCAGGGGCCTTGTTCCGACCTAGGTCATTCAGTGGTCTGCGAAATTCATCTCTCACTATAGAGTCTCCTATTTCATGCTCATCTACTTCTTCTCCCCTTCCTACAATATTGCCTCCAAGTTCATGTCCTTGGTACAGCCTCTCTATATACTCTTTCCATCTTTCAGCTTTCCCTTCTTTACTGAGAACGGGTTTTCGATCTGAGTTCATGATATTCATAGCGCTGTTTTTCTTATCTGCAAATATCTCTTTTATTTTCCTGTAGGCTGTATCTATTTTTCCCCTATTTATACAGGGTGTCCCAGCTATCTTGCCCATCCAAAATATCTCTGGAACAATATCAGCTATTGGAAAACGACTTTCACCGGTATCAATGTACGGCTGGGGCCCATGAATGTACATATTTGAAAACATTCTGAAACGAAAGCAAATGTGTTCATTATCACAAACTTATGTTTTTTTTATTTTTAAATGGACATGCTATATTTTTTGCTCAGCAATCCATAGCATAAACAATGGCGTTGATTGCATCGCAATATTCCAATTACATCCCGAGATATTGCGACGCGAAGTTGACACTTGAAATACGCGAAACGCGCGGCTAGCGCACGTCCTGAGCAGCATGGGGTTCTCGCCTGAGTCTCAGGACGTGCGCTAGCCGCGCGTTTCGCGTATTTCAAGCGTCAACTTCGCGTCGCAATATCTCTGGATGTAATTGGAATTTTGCGATGCAATCAACGCCATTGTTTATGTGATTAGTCATGCTATGGATTGCTGAATAAAAATATTGGGTGTCCATTTAAAAACACATAAGTGTGTGTTAAAAAAACACATTTGCTTTCGTTTTAGAATGTTTCCAAATATTTACATTCATGGGCCCCAGCCGTACATTGATACCGGTGAAAGTCGTTTTCCAATAGCTGTTATTGTTCCAGAGATATTTTGGGTGGACAAGATAGCTGGGACATCCTGTATATTCTTCTACATCCTTGCATTTGCCATCTAGCTATTCCCGCTTAGCCATTTTGCACTTCCTGTCAATCTCATTTCTTAGTCGTCTGTACTCCATTTTGCCTGTTTCATTTACTGCATTTTTATATTTTCTCCTTTCATCGATTAAATTTAGTATGTCCTGTGATATTCAGGGATTTATTACGTCATGTAAACGATATTATCCTGCGTCCGTTCGTGTCGCAATCCCATGACATTCCTTCCTGCACAGTGCATGCTGACCTGCAGAAGACGGTGTCCTTTGACGTTGGCGGTGTCCGCCGCCTGCTCCCTCGGCCCTGCCCGGCCGCTGCGGCGCTTTCGCTAGGCGCCTGGCGGTGTTTGCCGACCAGACCAGACCAGACCGACGCCCGGTGCGCCACTCGTAATTAAAAACACGCGCTTCACAACGCGCGGCGCCGCTCCGATACACCGCCAGTTCGACCGAAAAATGCTCGCGGATAACTGCAAGAAACACAAGTAAATGCGCGGCTTAGCCCGAGCCCCCTACCCTCCCCCCCCTCTTTTTTATTTATTTATTTCTTTCCTTTTTCCTGTCGGTATCTGGAAACGCACAGTTGATTAAAACGGAATGCCAGCGTCCGCGGGTGCTTTCTTCCGCAGCACGGTTCGCCTGCCGGCGGTCGACGCGTTATTTGTGATTACTCGTACCGGTCTCCGCTCTCTTGTGTTGCGTCGAGCGTTGCTCGCCGAGCCGTCGAGATGTGCCGCTAGCGGCTAGCGGGTTTTTCGTATGTGTTTGAAGAGGAGCTGCTGTCAGCAGCAAAGTACCGTCGCTTAGGAACAGTAAGGCCGGAATAACGGCTCACTGCAGATGTGGACTAACGTAGAATATATTCTGGTGCTGCAGATACAGTTGTAAGACAAGTTGAAGTAGATGGGCAGCTGAAGATGAAACAGAAGAATTTGCCAGAGCACTGAAAGGCCCTGTAGTAGACGACATTCCGTCTGAGCTACTGAAGTGTCAGCCATGAGAAAAGTATTTCATCTTGTGTGCAAGATGTATGAGGCAGGCGAAATACCATCAGACTTAAAGAAAAACGTTTTGTGTCTCGTTTCCGCCGGTTGTCCTGGGTGTCGGTGGCCGAGTAGAGAGAGAGACCGACACAGGAAAATAGGATGCACTCGTGTGCGGGTACAGAGTCTGAGGTGACCAGCCAGTGGGACAGCAGAAACTAGAAACACTAAGCTAGATTAGAACAAGATATATATATATGTAAACGAAGGCTTCCGCGGCCGTTGTCATTGTATATAAAACTCTTCTGGGTTTTGGACCGCATCGTCAAAATATCAAACACTTCACCGACGTTTCGGCCACTATTGCAAGTGGCCATCTTCTGGATGTTACATTTACTGTAAATGTAACACCCAGAAGATGGCCACTTGCAATAGTGGCCGAAACGTCGGTGAAGTGTTTGATATTTTGACGATGCGGTCCAAAACCCAGAAGAGTTTTATATACAAAGATATATATATTTCGTAGAGGTATTTAACAAAACTTTGTTAACTGAAGACTACTGCAATGCAGATACATAGTTTAACTAGGTAGAGGCCTGCCTACTGATGAGTCCTAGTATTGTCCTAATGCCAAATGACCGATCCAGTTCAGTGGTGGCCATGAGCGGAGTTGCAGCAGAGGGCGTTCGTGGCCGACGTCGTAAGAACGCCGCGCCGTGCTTGCATGGCGATGCACGGCGATACTACATGGCGTGCACTTAGACTTGTGCAACACCAAAACGTAATAATCCCCATTCCAGAGATAGCAGGAACAGACAGTTGTGAAAATTATTCAACTATCATTTGCATTAATGAAATATGAAATACATCGCAATTTACGATAACTTATGGCATCACCGTACAAGGTTTAGATGGAATACCAAAGGGCGGCGAATTAAAATTTGTGTCCGGCGAAGATTCGAAGCCGGGATCTCCTGCTGACTAGGCAGACGCGTTGACCACTCCGCCACCGAGGACACAGTGACCAGCCTGACTGCAGAGGACTCTTTCCTGCACGTCTCCCGCCACACCCAAATCTCCATTCGCCACGCTGTCTCTTTTCCTATTACCACAGCGTATTTGTTCTGTAATGCAATATAATTATAATGTAATACAATTGTAATCATTTTCATTAGTCATAGTTGCAAAATTTTAACATGAATTATTTACAGAAGAATGGAAAATCTGATAGAAGTCAACCATTGCGAAAATCGGTTTCTATTTCGGACAAATGTAGGAAAACGGAAGGCCATAATCACCATACGACTTATCTTACAAAATGAATTAAAGAAAGGGAAACCTATACTTTTAGTTTATGTAGACTTAGAGAAAGCGTTAGACAAGAGTGAGATACCCTCTCTCAAATAACGAAGTCAGTAGCGGTACAATATAGGAAACGACAGGTTGTGAAAATTAAACAGACAACAGTTATTAGACCTGAAGGGCATGAAAGGGAAGCATTGGCTGGGAAGGGACTAAGACAACGTTGTAACCTTTCTTCAATGTTATTCAATTTGTACATTGAGCTAGCTGTCAAGCAACTCATGGAAAAATTTGGAGAAAATTGAAGTCAACGGTAAAGAAATATAACACTGCCTTTCGAAGATGACATTGTAATTCTCTGAGAGACAGCAAAGAACCGGGAAGAGCAACTAAACGGATTGGCCAGTGTCTTCAAACGAGCGTATGAGATGAACATTAACAAGAGCAATACATGGGTAATGGAACACAGTCTAAGAGACTCTGGTGATGCTGAAAGAATTAGATTTGGTAACGAAACAATAAAAGTGGTAGATCACTTTTCTAACTTGGACATAAAAATAACAAATGGCGGTCCCAGTACAAGGATATAAAATGCAGAATGGCAATGGGAGCCGGTCGCGGTGTCCGAGGGGATTGCGGCGCGCCAGTCACGGTCTGCACGGCCACTGCGGTCGGGGGTTCGAATCCCCCCTCGGGCATGGATATTTGTGCCGTCCTTAGTATTAGCTAGTTCATAAGTAGTTTGTAAGTTTAGGGACTGATGACCCCGTCGCTAAGTCTCATAAGCTGTACAAACATTTGAACATTTTTTGGCAATGGGAAGGAAAGCGTTTTGAAAAAGAGAAATTTGCTAACATCGAATATTAGTTTAAATGTTCGGAACTCTTTTCTGAAGGCATTTGTGTGGAGTGTTCAATTGTACTGGGGTGAAACAAGGAGAATAAATAATTCAGACCGGAAGAGGATACTGGCTTATGAAATGCCGTACTACAGAAGAAAGCTGAACATTAGGTGGGTAAATCGCGTAAGTAATGAGAAGGTACTGAACAGAATTGATAAGAAAAGAATTTCTGTCAAACCTTGACGTAAAGAACTGATCGATTAGTACGACACGTCCTGAAACATCAAGGAATCGTGAATTTAGCATTGGCGGGAAGTGTGTGGGGTAAAAGTCGCAGAGAGAGACCAAGGGATGATTTCAGTAAGCAGATTCATATATATATGTGAGATGAAGAGGTTGCTCAGGGTAGACTAAGGTGGAGAGATGATCAAACCAGTCTCCGGACATAAGACCACAATAAAAACAGCAACAGTTGTAAGAGGCGTATTCCAAAAGTAACATCCGTTTGTTTATCAAAATCAATAAAATCAAATGTTTGTATAACTTATGGGACTTAACTACGGGGTCTTCAGTCCCCCGATTGCTTATCATTATATAAATACGCTAACACGAAAATTGTGGTACAGATTACTAATTTATTCGTACAAGTGGGCCAATGACAGTTACATAATTCGAAAGATTGTTTGTTCGTACATTTCACGAATATAAATATTATGTCTGTATTTAGCCATTAAAAGTGGTAAAAGGAAGTAGAAATTTTCCTATCTACACCTTGGACCAAGTTCTACATTCTCCAACAATCAGCTCACTGATTGACTATTCGACTCGACCAAAGACGCTGTAATGCAGCGCATCTGCAGTATTAAAATAACGTATTAAAATAAGTGAATATCGACACATGGAGTGCTCTCAACTCACTTTCTTGTGCCGTTCAAATGCTTCATTTTCGCTGTGATTAAGAGTGGTTAAAGGAAATGGATATTTTCATATGAATGCCGATTTAAAGGATGATACGCCGGGAGAGGCATCTAGCGGTGCTCGGGAGATTGCCGATATAAATGATGATGCGCCGGGACGGGCATGTAGCGGTGCACGGGTAGAACTACGAAGTCGACATGTTTTCAACTCTGGAATTCTGAATATCGCAATATAGAAATTCCATTATTTCTTGGCGTTGTATAAATATACGAACACCGAAATTTTAGTTCCATTTCAAATATTAGGCTAATGAAAGTTATTTAATTCGAAAATGCCATGAGAAGTATATACTTCCGTTTTTATTTGCTCTTATTGTATCAGGCATTTTCCTTTACACGTAAAATATACCATTTCATACCTCCCAGTGCCGGTTAAATTTTACCAAATATCCCAGCGTCCTCCTATGATAAAGTTGGCAGCAGATGCTGAATAGTGAGAATCCTGTGAGTCTTCATTTTAGCCAATCGCTTGACAACACTGATGTTTTCTCATGGAATTTTCGCTTTACGAGGGCAATTATTTTTACTGAGTGGACGAGGGTACATACAAGAACCTGTCAACCATAAAGCTGGAACAGCATTATTTGTTTACATCATAGTCTGCACGATACACTAATCGAGTCATTCTATGTGGTTCGGACTAATGGGAAAAGATTTTATATCGTGTTGTTGATGTTGCCAACATAATCACGCGAGGCCGCCGACATGATACGTAAAATTTTACCCCCAGTGACCATTGTAAACACAATTGGTCGATTTTCGATCACAGGCAATACTAGTAATAAAAACAACTCTTACGAGACAAGGTTTTTTATTGACAGTGATGTATGACTACTTATGTAAATTCGCTTTCTATATAATTAAGTTCACATCTATACACTTCTTGTAACGCTGCATCAGTTTCTTGAAACTCACCGCATGGGTGCCGCCTAGGACCTGAACAAGATGGTAATGCTCATCTTGAATTCATCGTCGGGTTCAAATCGTTCTCCATCAAGCCACCCTTTCAAATGTAAGAAGAGAGTCGTTTGGTGGAAGATCAAGACTGTACGAAGGGTGGTCTAGGAGTTCCCAACCAAACTCTTGTATCATAGAATCCATCATTGCTGGTGAAAACGGGACAGCGGCTGGTCAAGACTTTGAAGGAAGTGAGATACCAACAGCCTTATGTATAATAAAATATTTATTGTATCACAGCCAGTTTCGGCATTTCACTATGCCATCTTCAGGTCCCTACATCGGAGCATAATATTCATTAAGTAGGGATATCAAAACTGGTTGTTGTTGGTTCCCACTAAGAGACAGAATTCCACTTAACCAGTTTTGCTTTTCCTACTCAGTGGATATTATGTTCCGACGTAGGGACCTGAAGATGGCATAGTGGAATGCCGAAACTGGTTGTGATACAATAAGTATTTTATTATACATACGGCTGTTGGTATCTCACTTCCTTCAAACTCTTGTACGTTCTCTTTGGTTCTGTCAGCGGTATGCAGGCGTGCGTTGTCGTGCAGGCGAATTGTATCAGACCACATTTTCTCGCATTGTCAAGCTATCTAAAATAAAATGGAATCAAAATTGAACCTTGAGATTAATGACAAAAAATGAGAAGGATAATGACGGAAATTTTCCGACTGTGCCATTGTTTGCCACTGTGCGATTTCCGATTTCCGATGTCGAAAAAAGGGACAGGTGACACCCGAAATCTGTTGACGACAGTTGTTATGAAAGTGATGGAAGGGGTCTTTTCATCGACATGGAACAGATGAAGGAATCTTGAAGCAACTCTACCCAAGATCAGAATTCACCCTATGTTCAAAGAGCTTAATTAGAAGTGAAGACGTTCCTGACCTCTATATCCACAGAAAGCGGCCAGGGATTCGTTAAGTGCGTGTACAACATGAATATAAAAATTTGAGGTGTTTTGCGTGATGAATCGAATGAAATGCAGTTCACATTTTCACTGCAGTCTTCCCTGCTGCAATAAGTAGGTTCTTCCAGTTCTGCTTTCTGTTTTACCGGTAAAAAAGTTACTTCTGCTTTCCTCTGTAAACAGTAAAATGTACTTATGTAAAATAGCAAATTTAAAAATGTGATTTTTTGTGAAGAATAAAAGTGGGTACTTACTGTAAGAATTACGTCAATCTCAGATCAAGTTTCACTGTTTTCCGGTAAGAATATCCTGTGCTATATTTCGAAGCTTTGTTGTTTCAGTTTGATAAGCATATTAATTAATAAAGGCTTCTTATTTTTTCCATTTTTAACACTTGGTGTAAATGGTACTGGTCAGTCTATGTAACTGCTAGGAATCACATACATGAGAACTATATAACATTCCCACAAACGATTTTGTTTTCATTCTCAGTTATTGTCTATAAAACAGGGACTAATACAGACAGATTACAGAAGCAAGCCTTAATAGCCAACACCCGCCCCTAACGGCGAGTTGTCGTGTCCCAAACTTGGTTATTGCAAGGAATTGAGCGACATGGTTCGTTACGAGGGATTTTAGCCGTTGACCGAATTGAAAGGGAGCCTTTGTCTGGCTAAGATGTTATTATCCCTGGGATTGACTATAAAGGATTTAAGATACTACTAAAATAAACCTCTTTTTTAAAGTTTATTCAGATAAGAAGTTAACAAGCAAACTGTCTGGGATGAGGTATCTTCCACTGACAAGGAAAGTACTTGGACTCGAAAAAACATATATACACCAAAATCGTGTGCGAGAAGGCAAGGTACTGGTGGAGGTAAAGTTGTGAGGCGGCATCGTGAGTCGTGTCGTGATAGCTCAGTCGGTAGAGCGTTTGCCCGCGAAAGGCAAAGGTCCCAGGTTCGAGTCCCGGTTCCGGCACACAATTTTAATCTGCGAGGAAGTTTTATATCAGCGCACACTCCGCTGCAGAGTGAACGTTTCATTTTGGTAACATCCCTTAGGCTGTGGCTAAGCCATGTCTCCACCATATCCTTTCTTCCAGGAGTGCTAGTCTTGCAAGGTTCGCAGGAGAGCTTCTGTGAAGTTTGGAAAGTAGGAGGCGAGGTACTGGTGGAAAAAAAGTTGTGAGGCGGCATCGTGAGTCGTGCCGGGATAGCTCAGTCGACAGAGCGCTTGCCCGCGAAAGGCAAAGGTCCCAAGTTCGAGTCCCGGTTCCGGTACACAATTTTAATCTGCCAGGAAGTTTCAAGTGTGTGTTTGTTCACTGGTATGCGTCAGCCTTGATTATCTTATTGCACTTGCACCATGATCTCATAAGTTGCATATGACATTGTAATTATTACCATCAAAAATGTCCATACCCCACCGAGTTTATATTCAAAAGATTCGTCTTGACGAGTAGGATGCGATTTTAAGGTCGGATTATACAGAAAATGACAGTGAGGAAAATTTCTTGCACTACCAATGATCTGACAGGGCCTAAGTTGGTCCAGAAAAACTGAGCCTTTGATCCTAGTTGCTGCTTCCATGTCTCACAGTTGTGGTAAGCAGACCGTTATGGTATTACATAATCGCAGTTGGTGACAAAACGAAACCTCCTCTGGCCGATTGAGATCAATTTGTTGTATGGGACTAAGGCTCTGCATGAAATACTTTCAATTTGGGCTTCAAATGAGAGCCTCTGGTCAAAGTGAACACCTAGGTATTTCGCCAGATTTTGCCGTGTTATTGGTTCTCCATCAAGTGTAATAAGAGGTTTATTTTGTAGTTTCGCGTTGAACAGGATGTAATTGGATTTTGCTGGGGCAAGTTTTAATTTTGTTCTTATATTCCAATTAATTAAATGTGACATTGCCGTTAAGGCTATTTCCTCCATGTGCCTTCTATAGTTGGACTGCTCCAACACAAGCAAATCATCTGCATATGCTACCACACCAAGGACAGCTGCTTCTTGCTGTAAGTTGTTCAGCATCTACTCCATATCGATGTCCCAAAAAACTGGTGCATATACAGAGCCCTGAGGGCATCCTCTAGGCACGTTTTCATGGGTTGACTGCCCCAGTGATTTTATCTCCGCAAGTCTCTCCTCACAGTAGGTCCTTTAAACAGCCATACAGCTACTGTGGACACCCCATATTTCGCAATTGAGGGTAGAAAATCAAAGTCTCCTGTGACATCGACAATGTTCTCAGTCAGATTAGTAAACAAGCTTTATTGCCCTTACAGAATCCAAATTGCCACACATTCAGTGTAACAGTCAATGACCTGCCAGTCTGTCAGCAAGTAACTTTTCAAAGACCGTCAGAAATACATCAAGGAGACAAACTGGGCGATAAGACTTTGAATCTGAAGAATGCTGGTCTTCTTCCTTGTTTAGAATGACTACCTGTTTGGAGTAACTCGGTTGTTCGAGATATGCATTCTAAAGACACCTTAGCACCAGAATTAACTTTGGTGCAGTTTTTTTTATCACTACGATTGGTATATATTGACGCCCTGGCGCTTCCCATGCTTTCAAATCTTTAATTTTCAGCTTTATCTCAGCTTGGGAAAATTGATATACCCTTGAGTTCTTATTATAACGCTCGTCAAGTTCGGCTCTTATCTCACCTGTATAATGCATCTTCATTAGCATCATTCTCAGAGAGCAATACATTGAGTAGAATCTCAGCAGTGTCGCTCCATTCAGTAGTGATATCTTGCATCCTTAATGTGGACAAAACGGTCGGGGCCCTGAATTTTTCCCTTACAGTCACGTAGGGAATTCATTTTCTTTTACAAACTTCTAACTTTCCTGTCTCACTTCTTTGATCTTTTCCTTTCACATTTGTCTATTTCTCCTACATACTCTTAACAGGTACCTTTGTCGCTGTAGAACTTATATGATGGCATAGTTCATTAAGTTCTTTTGACAATGGTGCAGGATGTGATAAACATCCTCATGTCCGGAACAATCTCCTCAACTACTCTTTGCATCGAAGCTGTCAGTTCGTTCGTGAAAGTGTCAATGTCCCAGACCTCTCTCGGCTGCAGAGGACATAGTTCTTAGAGAAATATCCGCCTACCTTTCATCAGCAACTTTCCTAGTTTCTTGTTAAGCTATTCTCTGCGCATTTAGTTGTGAAATTTTTATCATGATTAGGGATGATGAGTGTGTACATAACAGGCAGGTCATCATTTTAAACGACCAAAGGCAAAATCGCCATGAAGCATGACCATTTGCCTGTATATGCTTTCTAAATTCAAATATTGCTACACTGAACAAGTGTTGGCAGTTGCTGATGTTCTGTTGGAATATTATAAGAGAAGAGAAATATGTCATCAACGTCCTCCAGAACCGAATAGGTAACTTGCCCTCCAAGTAGCCGTAACAGACAAGTTGCCTCAACGCAACTGATAGGCCATCAGATTTTTAAAGCCTTGCCATTCGCAAGGCATCATCGCACCATGAGTATAAATTTTTTGGGGGAATAGCTATACAATTACTCTTGTTCATTTTATCTAGATTTTTCCCCAGTATGTTTTCTGACGTCATCTCCGCCATCTGCACCATCGTAGCCACGCTGGTCCGCAATGTGGCCGACTTGGGTTACTCTGCTTTGATCCGAGGCAGTCCTTTCCCTGAAAACTTCAGGTCCCACCTGAATTACTTTATTTTCAGAATTTAATAACTGTAATCCCTGAATAGCCATTCAACATTCATCAGTTTCATCCTTTATGCTTTGTATATTTTGTTAGGTCCGTTTTGTAAGTTGGAATCGTATCAAATCATGTCTGGCTTTCGCAGAAGATTTCGTCTTCTACTTGACTGTAATATTATCCGCAATATTCCGATGTTTGTTTAAGTCTATTAAGAAACTTTTTACATGTGTGCTAATCAGTTCTAGTTTATGAAGCACTTTTTGTCCCTGCCTTTACAAGAGTTTAAACTGATTTCTCAGTATTTTTTGGACAATATTTCATCATATGCCCGACATCTCCACAAGCAGCTTAAGTTTCATAGGTCGCCTTAAATCATCGTATTTTATGCGGTGCCGAACCGTTCACCCGATTGTGATGAAAGAATAAATGAGCCGCAAATATATCAATTAATAAGATCAATGTCTCAGAATGAGCATTAAATCAGTAGCCACCATCGAAGTTACTGTGCAAAAGTGGATAAGAAACGGTGTTGATACAATATCTTTCGAAAGGAAAAACACACAATGAATTGATGTACCAGTCATTCATTGCCACTAACATCAAGCTGTTGTCAATATACTTTAATGTACACCTTTAGTAATATATTTTGTATGCCTATAGCCTGATGATGATGCACAGCATCGAAACATGTCGTTAATAATTAATTTTAAGACTTAAATCATAGTTGTGACAGGTAGCTGAAATTTCAAGCAACCTTTTAATGAAGAACACCCTTCTTTTACTTGTTTCCACCCCATCATTTCTGTGACACTCTTCCTTATATCGCGACAATACAAAACGAGCTACCCTTTTCTGAATTTTATCTATATCATCTGTCAGTCCTACTTGGTGGGGATCCCACAATGGGCAGCAATACTCCAAAATAGGACGCTTAAATGTAGTGTAGGCAGTTTCTCTAGTAAAACTGTTACAGCTTCTAAGTATTCTGCCAAAATAGGACGCTTAAATGTAGTGTAGGCAGTTTCTCTAGTAAAACTGTTACAGCTTCTAAGTATTCTGCCAAGGAAACGTAGCCTTCGGTTCGCATGCCCTAAAATATTTTCTGCGTGTTCTTTCCAATCTAAGTTGTTTGTAATTGCAATTCCTAGGTATTTTTGTTAAGGTTAAGGCCTTCATATTTGACTGATTTATCGTGTAAATGAAATTTAATGGGCTTCTTTTAGTGGTCATATGGATAACTTCACACTTTTCATTGTTTAGGATCAATTACCAATTTTTGCAGCTACATAAATCATATCTAAAACATATTGCAGTTGCGTTTAATCTTCAGGTGACTTTTATAACCGATAAACGACAGCATCATCCGTCAACAGTTTAACAGAGCTCCTCAGATTACCTCCTAAATATTTATAAAGATAAGCAACAGTAGGGATTATGGAACGCCAGATATCACTTCTGTTTTACTCGATGACTTCCCGTCAGTTACAACACACTGTGTCCTCTCTGAAAGGAAATCGCGAATTAAATAGCACAACTGTGTTGATATTTCTAAAGCACGCAATCTGATTAGATGATGCTTCTGAGGGACAATGTCAAAAGCCTTCCAGAAATCTAAAAATATGGAATCGATTTGACATACTACGTCAATAGCACTCATCGCTTCATGTGAGTATAGAGCTAGCTGTGTTTCACTAGAATGATACTTTCTGAATCCGTGTTGACCATGGTTCAATAAGTCGTTCTCTTCAAAGTATTTGCTAATGTTTGGAGAAGGTAAATGTTCTTCTGCTAACTGACGTCAATGATACACGCATGTAATTTTGCGGATCACTCCCATTGCCTTGTACAATTTTCAGTTTTTCGGTACCGATCTTTCGCTGAGCAAGCGATTGTATAACTTGATATGGAGCTATTGCATCAGCATATTCTGAAAACAATCTAATTCGTATACAATCTGGAGCGTGGGATTTATTTTTTTTAATTAATTTAACTTGCTTTAATACTTCAGTGATTTCAACTTCTAAATTACACGTGCTGGTGATAGTTCTGGATTAGAATTCAGGAGTATTTTCTTCGTCTTCTTTGATGAAATTTCGAGTTTTAGCAAAAGATTGCCAGTCTTGGAGACTTTGTTCAAACTTGGCATGACTTTTTCTTTGCCTTTGCAAAAATGGTCTATCCTGTTTTGTGTACCACGGTGGGTCAACCCACCATCTATTTTGTTAATTTGTTTGGTATAAATCTGTCAATGGTTGTCGATATTATTTTTTTGAACTTAAGCCACATCTGATCTACACCAACATTGTTCGTTTTCAAAGACTGGAGATTCTCACTCAGGAAAGCGTTAATCGAATTTTTATCTGCCTTTTTGAATACATAGATTTACCGTTTATTTATTATTGGGAGATTTGGGAAATCCTATATTCATTCTCGCTACGACATCCCTTGTGTTCATTAATCCCTGTGTCTGTTTCGAAGCTGTTTATTAGCTCCGCATAATTTGTTGGTAAGAGGTCAAGTATATATTCACAACTGTTTACTATTTTAGTGGGTTCATGAAATAGCTGGTCGAGATAATTTCCGGAGAATGCGTTCAGTACAATTTCGGATTATGTTCTACGCTTGCGCCCGGTTTTGAGCATGTATTTTTTCCAACATATCGAGGGTAAGATAAAGTCGTCACCGATTAAAATTGTATGCTTTGGGTACGTTGTTGAAAATAGATCCAAGCTTTCTTTGAACATTTCTGCAATCGAATCATCTGAGTCATGGCGCTGTAAAAAAGAACCAATCTTTAATTTAGTCCTGTTGTCAGGTATAACCTCTACCCATAACAAAAACGGGAACTATCTATTTCAATTTTGCTGCAGGATAATCCTGTTGTGACAGTAATACATACACCACCAACTATTTTATTCTTTCCATCCCTTCTGAATACCATTTGTCCCTTTGTAAAAGTTTCAGCTGAACCTATCTCCGGCTTTAGCCAGCTTTCGCTACCTATAATGATTTGAGCTTCATTACTTTCTTTTAATGCCTGGAGTTCTGGGACCTTCCCCACACAGCAAAGACAAATTACAATTGTTAGACCGATGGTTTTTAGAGCTGTGTTTATCGTATCTATGACCTGTACCCTTTTGACTGAGATCCATTTTGGAGGTTCCCGAGGCCCTCTAACCTCTAACAGCCCAGTTCACGCAACACAGCCCCCGCTACCCACGTAGCCGCTTCCTGCGTGTAGTGGACTTCTGACCTAGTCAGCGGAACCCGGAAACCCACCACCCGATGGCGCAAATCGAGGAATCTGCAACCTGCACAATCGCAGAACCGTCTGAGCCTCTGATTTAGACCCTCCACTCGGCTCTGTATTAAAGGTCTGCAGCGGTCCTGTCAACTATGCTCCAGATGGTGAGCTCTGCCTTCATCTTGCAAGCAAGACGTGCTGTCTTTACCACTTGAGATAGCCGCTCAAATATTCAGAGAATCTCTTCCGATCCAAAATGAGACTCATTATTGGTACCAACATGAGTCAGCAGCTACAGTTGGCTGTAGCCCGTTTTATTCATGGCATCTGGAACGACCAGTTCCACATCTGGATTGACTCCACCCTGTATGCACACACACATTGGCCTTCTTCCCCTGTATCCCCAAGGGATTCCATTATCTGATTAACGTTGGAGTTCCCAACCACAAGCAAACCCACTCTCTGTAGTGCCCACATCTTGCCCTATCCGTTTCGGAATCATTGTTTGGCGCAAATAGCGCCTCAAACCTGTTGGTAACACGCACTGGGTAGGTCTCATGTTCGGTTCCCTAGGAAGTGTTTTACTGCCTCGCAAGCACTGGAGCTACTTTCCACTCGACCACTTGAGCAGTGACGGGATCTTATCGCACCCACGGGCCGATAGGTGGACACGTCGGACGCGACAGACGCCCGTTCAGTTCCAACGACCGACCCACAACAACGGCGCCTCTCGACCGCAGCGGCAAGCTGTACAACCGAAGTGGGGAGCTGGGAATGAACTTCACCAATTCAATTTGCATTCGCACACAGAGTACGTATCCATTACTTCAATACCCAGAGTAATGAATGGCTAAAAAGACTCTACAGTAAGAAACTAAGGTAAACAGAGACGACTATAGAGATTCACACCAGATACCTCATGCGAATCTGATATACACACGACAACACGATAAATTTGAGAAACTGAATGAATAACCACACAGAAAAGTCAAAATATGTCGTTTGTTGTGATAATCAATTGTTACTAATACTACTTAAACCAAAACAAAGCGAACGACTGACGTGGTAAGAAAGGTGCAATACACAGCTATCAAATTGCACTATTTTGATCATCATCATCATAATTAGAGACTGATTATGCCTTTCAGCGTTCAGTCTGGAGCATAGTACCTCTAATAAAATTCCTCCATGATCCCCTATTCAATGCTAACATTGATGCCTCGTCTGATGTTATGCCTTTTACTTCAAAATCATTCTGCACCGAATCTCTGCCCTTACTCTAACGTCACTAACAGCTAAAACATCTAACCCCATCTTACTTGAATCCTCCGCCAGTTCTACCTTCTTTCCATTGTAATCCTCATTGATATTAATAGCTCCCCATCTCATTCCCCTGGTCTATCAGTTAGAGGTGGGACCCTATCACCTCCAAAGGTCCGAGGCATTTTGCTCTGATTGTTGCCAGCATGATATTGAAGTACCTGGGAAGCAGGTTGCTAGCCTTATTTGCCCAGGCCCACTGGGTTTTACCCCTAACGGTTGAGGGACTAACCGGTGGATTTGGTAGTCTTTGCCGTCTGAGCACCAAGGTGGCCACGACTCAGAATATGTCGGAGATCCCCAACCTTATTCCTAAGTAACTGGTATTCCAACTGTCAGGACCACTCACTTGACCACTCATACGTTGCCCGTGGTTCATGAACTAGGACATGACTACAGGAACCCACACCATGAACCACCAGCCATATAGCTAGCGCCCGACATCAGACGTATGTCCATTTTTATTATGTGGTTTAACAATAGTAGAGATTTTAGTCTACCTGGGAAAATTCCGTTCTTCAGGGAGATATTACATATGAGGCTGAGAATCCAACAAATCTGTTGGGAAAAAGCTTTCAGTTCTCTGCTGGAAATGCCAACAATTCCATACGAGCATTTACGTTTGCCTGAGTTTATTATTTTCTTAATTTCAGAGGGAGAGGTGGGTGTAATTTCAGTTGTATCATATTTCGTAGGTATGGGCTCTTCCAGTAACAGCTTTGCCTCTGCTGTTGAACATTTGGAACCTATTTTCTCCACGACATTCACATAAATAATAATTTAAAATATTTTCAACTTCTCACTTTTTGTTGGTTAACTTTTCATTTTAAAGGTAATACAGTCTCCCTTTGCTCTTGGTTACCTTGTTTCCCTTTCAGTTATATTCAAAATTGTTTTAATGTTATTATCAGGGGTAATAATCTCGGACATTATACACATGCTTCTGGACTTTTTAATTACTTTTCCTAATGTATAACGGTATTTCTCTTGTATCATACAAGGTGGAAGAGTTTCTTCGTGACAGGCTGTCCCAATAATTTCCGCAGTTCAGAGGGAGTATCATCTTCTCCAGGAGCCTTGTTTCGACTCAAATCTTTCAGTTCTCTGAAAATTCTTCTCACAGTGTCGTAGCTCCTATCTGTTGTTCACCTTCTTCCTCTTATATTTTTACATTACTTCCTTGCGGTTCATTTTCTTTGTATAGGCCCTCCTACATATTCATTCCACCTTTAAGCTGTCCCTTCTTTGCTAAGTACTAGCTTTCCTTCTGCGCTCTTCATATTCATGCAGTTGCTTTTCTTTTCTCCGAAAGCCTTGTTTTTTCTTTAGGCGGTATCTGTATTTCCCCTAGTTATACATTTATTTATGGACTTGCATTTCTCGTCTATCCACTCCTGCCTAGCCAGGAGGTAACTGGTGACGTCATAAACACTCAGACGCGTGGGAAACCATCGCATCATGTTTGTTCGTATGTATGTGCTGCCGTACCGTTGAGATGAAACTTTCCACACTTGAGCTTGAAAACAGGAAGAAAGTGACTTTCTTTGTAAAATTGTGTATTTTGCTCTGCATACTTTAACTTTAAATTTGAAAAAATCTACTGTTTTATTTCGATCCAGATGAAAATTTTCATTTTTACGTAAGAAGATATACAATATATGATGGAAGGTACTTTGCAATTAACTTAGATATAACTGATCACTCAAAAAGTTGACAGACTTATATAATTTTTCACTTATGGACTGAGGAGTTGGGACAGTTCGACAAAGAGACGACGAGGTGATTGGCAGGTTAAGGGAAGGTAGGGGTGGGCAGAGAGGCAGGAGGGTAGCAGGATATGAACAGACAGACGGGAGATGAGATTGAAGGAGGGACTCACTTAAGACTAGAATAAATAAGTATCCGAGCGACGCCAGGTTTTCAGCTAGTTACACATAAAAAGGGTCAAGATTAAACGTAACTGGGGAGTTGCACAAGTATGTCTCGAAAGGTTTATAATAGTAATAACAGAAGGGCAGAATAGTTTCTATGTAACGCATAACCCAATCTAGATTTAGGATCGCGCTTTTCAGAGGGATGAGACTGACCACATTGCTAAGGCCTTAGCGGGAAGTAGTAAATTAGGCTGCGACTATACGGGGACGAAAAACTCTCTACCAACCTGTGGTACTCCTTCTTGAAAAGCACAGATGTGGCAAACTATAAATCTAAACTCTTTCCTACCAACTTATTTTCTTATCTTCGTAATATATAAATTGGTAATTTTAAGGATTTTAGTAAATAAAACCACAGTTTATGAACAAGTGGAACCACTGTGTGACTTAGTCACGAGATGACAGGTGAAATATAAATGCCAGAAAAGACGTACAGTCTGTATTTAACAGACTAGAATTATGTTCAATCTGCTATGATTTTGGGGTGTGTGAGGTGCATTCAAAAGTTCAGGGAAACAAGAACCGGACAGAAATGACGAGTGACTGTTTGTTACTGCAGACTGTGCTCTAGAATTTGTTAACAAACACTTCAAGTAGTAAAACAGTGTATTTCAAAAGCTAGGCACTTTTCATTTTATGTTATTTACTAGCTGTAAATCGGCTTTTCCCGGGTGTTTATTTATCCTACACTCTCGTAGTCCACATCCCCATCCCCCCTCTCTCTCTGCATCCACCTCTTTCTCTCCCATCTCTCTATTCGTTTCCACGTTTCCCTCTCTCGGCATTCGGCAAGGTACCCTCTGTCATACAAATATTTATGTTCCCAGTGATCTTCCTCTTGGTTTAAAGGTCATGTGTGCTAAAATTCATGAAGATTGGAGTAAAACTATGTATTTTGTAAAATTCCGTAAGTTAAGTACCCTCCACCATACATCGAACGAAATTTGGTACAGACAGTGATATTCCTCTTGTTTTTATGGTAGATTGTGAAAATATCGGAACAAAACCACAGATTTCTATACAATAGAAACGCAGGGACACATTAAAAAACGCACTGTTGTTCTCAAATATCCCACTTTTATTTCATACAACCCTTGTTCTGAGAATAACGAAAACAACAAAAAAGAAAAAAAGGATCTGTGAGATCGGTCGAGCTGTTCTCAAGTTATGGCGCGACCAAGTTCTTTAGGGATCCATTTTTATGTTGCGAAGTACCCATCCCCATGTACCGTATGAAACTTAAGGTACACGGTGACCTTCCTCTTGTTTTGAAGGTCAAGAGCGCGAAATTTCGTGAAGATCGGAATGAAACTATAGAGTTCATGAATCTGCAGGAGAAGTATGCTCCGCCAGGCACCTATAAAAAAAAAAAAAAAAAAAAAAAAAAAAAATTTCTTAGATGATGTTTACTACCTACAAACTACATTCCTGCCAAATTTCAGCTTCATAAGTAAAGTAATTTTCGACATTTCGTGTTTAGTCAGTGAGTAAGTGAGTGTCCTTTCGCTTTTATATAGATAGAGATTAAGAAAACAGATTGCTTAATTTTGGATGCAAGATATTAAGGGAGACTTGCAGACAAAAATAAATAGTGACACGCAAATCTGTAACGCTAACTTTATTTGATACAAGGTCATGCCTGATGCGACAATCTTACGGTATCTACAGCGAAGCTGTTGTGAGCGGTAGACTTGTTTTCGTTTCATCGTTTTGCGCGCGCGCGTGTGTGTGTGTGTGTGTGTGTGTGGTTGGGGGGGGGGGGGGGGCAAGGGGCGAGGTGGTGGGTCAGTTACATAACGCTTCATAAACGTCCGAGATTACATGCAAACTTTGTTGCAGGTTCCTAACTACTCTCATTTCCCAATAATTAACGCATAAATCTGGGCATTTTCACGCTGTGGACTCTCATTATTTATGACGTCATATCTCATGAGCTATGTGTCGTGCTCTTTTGTTTTTGGTCATAATCCTTCATGGGCGTACGGCGAACAGTTCACCAAAGTGTCATTGCAATGGAATGAATGGTTTATATATATATAGATTGCGCACCTTAAACAACTCAGCTTTTCTCGTTTTTCCGTGAGTGGTCTCCTTTATGTTCATCTATCTTCGAAGGGACTCTAAGAACACTTCTTGAGTTACATTTTTGAAAAGACGTGTGCCAATTTGAATATGCCTTAAAGATTCCATCGACATTACCATGACGACATTGTGATGAGCTGTATGCAGCATTTGAAATCTTTCACGGATCTCACTCTACACAGATATTATACAAAACTGGTTATTCTGGTGGAAAAACAGATCATGCTACATTTAATCAATCCCAGACATTAAACTGTTTTCTCTAAAATAGGATGATTTTATTTCAATTTACCACTTTGAGACAGTCAAAATACCCCGAGTCTTCAAGAAAAATGTAATAATCCCACTTCCAAAGAAAACAACCGCAGAGAGGTGTGAAAATTCCAGAAGTTTTTGTTTGATAAGTCATGCTTGCTAAATTCTAGGACGAATGATTTACAAAATAATGGAAAATCTGATGAAAGCCGAGAGTGGGGGAGATCGGTTTCGATGTAGGAGATATATGGGAATACATGAGGAAATAATTACCTTCCGACTTATCTTAGGAGATAGATTAAGGAAAGGCAAACCTGTACTCATAGTTTTTGTAGATTTGCAAAATGCGTCTGACAGTGGAGTCGGATACACTCTTTCAAATTCTGAAGTCAGCAGATGTAAAATATGGGGAAGGTTATTTCCAATAAATACAGAATCAGGCAGTGGTTATGAGAGTCGAAAGGTGTGAAAGGGAAGCATTGGTTGAGAAGGACGTAAGACAGGGTTGTAACCTTTCCCCAGTTTCATACAATCTGTACATTGAGTAATCTGTGAAGGAAGGCAAACAGAAATGGAGATGGAATTAAACTTCGGGGTGAAGAAATATATTAATTAAGGTCTGACAATGACATTGTATTTTTCCGTCAGCAAAGGACCTGGAGGAACAATTTAACTGAATAAAAAGTGTCTTGTAACCAGGTTATAAGATGAGAATTAACAACAGCAAAACAAGGGTAATGGAAAGTAGTCTAAGAAAATCTTGCGAAGATGAAGAAATTAGTAGATGAGTTTTGTTGTTTGCGTAATAAAGTAACATACGAGAGCTACAGTACAGATGATACAATGTGCAGAATGGCTATAGGGGGAAAGTTTTTCTGTAGTAGGCTAATTTATTGTTATCCAATATTGATTTAAGAAATAGGAGTCTGCAGGCTTGCGTAGAAGGTTGTCTGGTACAGGAGTGAAATACTGACGATAAATAATGCAGACTAGAAGACTATAAGAAAGAGGAGGTACTGAACAGAACTGGGAAAACACTAATTTCTTGCATTCCTTGAATAAAAGAAGGGGTTGACTGGTAGGACATATTCTTAGACCTCAAGGCAACATGAATTTAGCATTGGATGGCAGTGTGTTGAGTAAAACCCTCAGAGGGAGACGAAGAGACGAATACGGTAAGCAGGTTAAAGTGGATGTGGGTTGCCCTTCTTTTGAGGAGATGAAGAGGCTTGCTCAGGATTGAGTAGACTGGAGAGCTGCTTCAAACCACTCTCCGGACTGAAGACCACAACAATAATCCATCAAGCATTTAACAACTTCTACTTGCCGTCGAGCTTGCCAAACCCTACACGTTTACCGGATCTCTCCCCAACTTGGGATATTGATAGTGTAAAGATGTAATTTGACATAATTTGTGCGCGATTCCCCTCAGGAGTACAACAATGCCAAGTAGGGCAACTCTTCTCGTGAATTTGTGAAGTCCTTTCTCTTGAAAAAAATTATCCAGTTTTCAAAAAATTGTAATCATTTATTTGCCTCTACATTAACTTGGTGTCTTTAGTGTACATTTTGATGACGATAGCACTGATTTTCGCCCTAGGTGCTTCTCTTTGGGCGTAGCTATTTTAAAACCTTTGGTGTGTTCCAGGCCTGTTGATATTGTCGATGAACACACTTTGGATATTTGGAAGTGTACGGGAATGGAGACATGCTGTACATGAATGGTGGATGTGGGATCTCTTATTGTAATATGTTTGTCCTCAAGTCATACGTACTGACTGTGTCTTCGAGTGCTATAATACAATGTTTTGAACTACAGGGTGAGGCAAAAGTCACAGTACATCAGGTCAATTCAAAACTGCAGTAAATAGGAAACCAGAATATGCAAGTAAGGTACGGCTGAGGTCGTCTATCTTACACGGTATGTAGAGAAGTACAGAATATGGGTGCAATCTTGAAATCGGCGATATCGAATTTGTCATTTCTTTTATCGAAAGGAGGTCGTGTGATTTCTATATCTATAAATGTGAATGTCTGTTCGGTGTACGTTTATCACGTCTGAACCACAAGACATGCAGAGCTGAAAATTTGTACAGTTACTAATGTCTACCCAGGTTTAGGCACAGTTTTATAGCGATCGATTAGCTATTTATCTATATATATTAATGTGAATGTCTGTTCGGTGTACCCTTATCACGTCCGATCGACAAGACGCAGAGACTTAAATATTTGTACAGTTACTAATTTAAACCTGAGGAAGGTGTTAGGCACGGTTTTATAGCCATCTGAGAGATATTTAGTAATTTGAAGAATGTAACGCGAAATGTGGATCAATAATTACTCTTTGAAAATTATACTTATTCTTTGAAAATGGTTTTATTGGTTGCATTGTTGCTTGAGGGTTGCTAATGATAAAAGGGTGGAGTATATTGGGATGGAAAGTTATCGGTGTAAATAAAATTCTACGTGTGTGTGTGTGTGTGTGTGTGTGTGTGTGTGTGTGTGTGTGTGTTAACATTTCGCTCTGTAGCGAAATCTACAGAACGCAAACGAATGGTCTGTGTGTAATTGTTGTCCGAAGTTTCCCGTTGTGCACCATAGCAGTTCCATGCCGACAGCTATAAGGGAGTGGAAGATATGGTGGCTGAAAGTCGTCAAATTATGAAAAACTTCGGACTGAAGGCCAGCGATGACGTTTGCGACTCTATAGCAAGGAGGTTACAGACAACGAAACGTGATGCAACAGACCATATCTTTGGTCTATGCGTGCTACCATTGATCTCTATACACTCTGGATGTTGAACTTCAGCTGTATTAGCGTGCCAGCCATAGATATTCATATTTAGTTTCTTGCCAAATTCAAACATGGCTGCTAAGAAGCATTTCAAGAAAAAGAGAAGAAAATATGTTTCGATTCTGCTCCCATATCAGCCTACAACATCGAATATTGAATTAAATTCCAAATGAAGAGGTAAGCAAGCAATTCTTTGTCACATAATAACTGATGAAAACTCGTTTGCCCAATTTAAACATGGCGGACGATGCGCAATCGTGTGCAAAACATATGAATGTGCCAGCACGCTGCAATTCTATGCTCAGACACCAGAGTTATACATCCAGTTTGTATAGAGATCACTGCGTGCTACAATGTCTTCAGCTCTTTCTCTGTAAGGATGAGCATATGAAAAAGGACATATAATAAATAAGTAAGTACCCGGACAGCGCCGGGTTTTCAGCTAGTATCAAATAACATCGACATTTCCTGACAATTTCATTTCTGTAAAGAGATTCCACGTTACAGTTATGGTTCAAAATTTGCAACACGATCCCTCTTTTGCACAAGGTATAGTGTTCAGTGATGCGGCAGACTTTTATGTCAGTGGTGAAATTAACCGTCACAATGACAGGATACTGACCAGAACCCACACTGAAGGCAACCTTCAAATGTAGTTGGTGGCGTAAAGGTAATAGTGTGGTGTGAAATGTGGGTTACCCGTGTACTTAGACCCATTTTATTGACCGGAATCTAAATACTTAAAGCTACCTCATCTTAGTTCTGGATGAATATGGCAGCTTTTTCTATTGCGTTCAACAAGATGTTGCTCCACTACATTACGGATCATTTGTTCGTCAGTGGTTAGATGGTTCCTGGCCATTGGATTGTCCAACCACATCACCTGATCTCATACCGTTCGATTTTTATTTGTCGGACCAAATAAACCAAACCGAATAAACAGAGAAAATAAGAAACAGACGCCATTTCGAGCAAAGCATTGAAGAATCGCGTGCCAGTATTTCTGCAGAAATCCATCGAGAGCACGATATTTGAAGTCAGCCCTTTTAAATGTGCGTTGACCAAGTGGAAAACTATGTTGGACACATTACATGAGTGTTCGTAATGCACAACGGTCAAGTCTACCTACAAATAAATTGTGTTGTTACTGTTTACATGAATGAACAAGTCAGATAGTGCTGATGTTATTTGATATATAACACGACTCAATTTCCGTTAAAAAGGTCTTACAGCTTGAAGATCTCCAATTTCATGATGGCGCCCATGTTTGGAATATAGAGTACATTATAGACCATAACTTACTGGAACATTCAGGTTTCACAATTCTTGTAGAGTTTAAAAAAATAAAAGGGCATACTTCAAAATTTTAATACCCCCTCTACTCAGACGTAATGTGAGACTTGTGTTTATGCCGATTATTTTCATTTCCCGTGTTTTTGTCACTTTGTACTTACTTTATAATAATCATACAGCCGGTACTAAATCATGTAACTACTATATTATTTCTTCCCTCGTAAGGTCTATCATAGTAATGGCACTAAACAAAAACTACTACAATAACAGAATTTCTAGCAGGACTGCTGTACTCTGTTGTTAGCTCCATTACATTCCCATTACACTGCTACCTATCTTGGCTGATACTAGAAAGCATCTATAAATTTGATCCACTATTACTTACTTCAGTTTCCCCCAATATTACTGAGACAGTCCCACATGCATTCGTATATCTTGATGGTAAGAAAATGGCAACGTATAGAAGTCTTCAGTCTTACAATTATTAGTGCGCCTGATAATTTCCCGTTATCTCCAAGCGCTACTCTGAAGGTCAAATAAAGAAAGACTTTGGGTAGAAAGCCATGCTAGATATGATGTCTCACTGATTTCGTGCGAGATTTCTCCTAGTCTTCATTTATTTATTAAACATGGCTGTTTTCTCTTAGGCCTGTCAAATCTTTTATTTTTTGTTCTATATTTATTGATGTTTAAACGTCGTGTAATTCCACTCATCTTCAACCTGATGAAGAGCAGTAATTCCCAAAATTACAATCACAAAAATATTTGCTTGCCGTAAATAGTGTTGCTCATACATTGTTGTTGGGTGTGGTTCTGAAGCAATCGATAGGACGAGAGTCTCCGAGGAAAATGTCTATCAAAACTTTGTCTCATAGTATACCAGAAAAGTTTCTGATGGAGCAAAATCATGACAAATAGTTTATTTGCTTTAAAATGCCACTGACAGTTGAAAATCATTTTAGCACCAGTCAAATTATTTGCAGAATATTCGATGGAAGAGTATTTGTTATTAATCAAACATTAATTATGTCAAAAACATACGCGCCGTACTCCCTGAAATTTTATACTCATTTTCTGATCAAGAAAGTTTCAGTGATGCTCCATAAAGCTTACGTACCCACTCGACGTAAGATTTCAGTTGAAACATCAAGTCGAACCTTATTTTATTTCAGCCATTGAAACTGAGAATGCTAAACAGAGCAGCAGTGCTACTGACGTCACAAAGGAATCACATTTACTGAAAGTGATTCGTTGCACAAGTGATTTTAACATGTTATGCCTAATGGAAATCCAGTCCAATATGTCAGCAAGCTTCTCGACTAAACACACTGTTTCTTCCCGCGCGCTATTCGGGAATGGAATGGGAGATAAATTGTATTCAGGTGGTTCGATGAACCCTCTGCCAGGCACTTAAATGTGATTTGCAGAGTATCCCATTTAGATGTAGATGTCAGTATACATTTAAAAACTTAATAAGTCACGGAATAATGTAGATAGAGACGTAAAAATTGAGACACCTGCCTGGAATGACATGGGGTTTATTAGGAAAAAAAAAATGATCAGAAAAGCAACATTTAGCATAACAATTTAAGACAAGGCAAAGATGATGTTTTTTACAGGAAATGCTCAATATGTTCATCATGATTCCTGAACAATAGCTGTACTCGATGAATAATGTTGTGAGTAGCACTGTAAAGCATGTCCGGAGTTATGGTGAGGCATTGGCGTCAGATGTTGTCTTTCAGCATCCCTAGAGATGTCGGTCGATCACGATACACTTACGACTTCAGATAACCCTAAAGCCAATAATTGCACGGACTGAGGTCTGGGTACCTGGGAGGCCAAGCATGACAAAAGTTGCGGCTGAGCACACGATCATCACCAAACAGCGCGCGCAAGAGATCTTTCATGCGTCTGGCAAAACTTTTTATTTATTTATTTATTTATTTTGTTCTAATGAAACCCCATGTCATTCCAAGCATGTGCGTAAATTTTTACCTCTCTATCTACATTATTCCGTGATTTATTAAGTTTTCAAATTTATTATGACTTTTTGATCACCTGGTAGATGTAGACACTCTTCCCATGAACCTAATTAATTTTCTGTGTTAATAGTTCTGCACCAATGTACATCATACACTGCTCAGAAAAATTAGTGAATCAGTTGAAATATCTAGCTTCTAAAATCCTGTCATTGGCATAATGAACTAAAATCATTCCATGTCGTCTTGTATGTTCTACGGAAATGAGACAATATTATATGGCAACAGAGATAGTAGTAACAGGAGTGGTAATGCATGAGGATGGAGGCACTGAATTGGGTTTACTCTATTAAACGAATTACACAAGCAGTTGGGATCGGTTAGTGTAGTGTGCAAGCAGTGCGATGCAACAAACACATGACTTACAAGAAGCTATGGCATGGAGAGCTCTAGGAAGGTTGGAAGCAGGACAGGCACAAAAATGTTCAAATGTTGATAATTCTGTGGGACCAAACTACGTTCGTCATCAGTCCCTAGACTTACAAACTACTTAAACTATGTTAAAGTAACCTAAGGACAACACACACATCCATGCCCGAGGGAGGATTCGAACCTCAGACGCGGCAGGCCGCTCGATCCGCAACGTGGCGCTCCAGACCGCTCGAGACAGACAGAGAGAGGTAACTGCAGCTATTGGAGTATCAAAAGTGTAATTTCCAGGATCTGGACACGATTTCAGGCAACAAGAAGCGTCAAAATAAGGCAAGGCCAAGATCGTGGACTCAACACACACTGCAGAGAGCATCCGAAATCGCCTTCAGGAATCTGGACTCTACGCACGGACACTTTGGTGTGTGTCCCGTTAAAACTATGACGCCGTTTAGCCTGAATAAACTGGGCGGAGGAACATCAGAATTGGAGTCGTATCGAATGGCGCCGGGTTCTGTTCACAGGTGGGTCAAGATTTTGTGTTCAAGAAAATCTTGCTGCCTTGTGTCTTGTTGAGTTGCTCACGTTTCCTGGTATTTGAAGATGACACCAATTTCCTTCTGGGCTTGTTAACCACAAAACACAAGACAGCAAAACACGATTTCGCTATCGACACAGCTGCCGCTTAAAACATGATGGCAATTTCACTGTGACAGTGAAACTGCCTACTTGTTCAAGCAGCAGCTATGTTGATAGTGAAAACGTGTTTTGCAGCGTTGTGTTAAACGTAACTGCAGTCATTTTCTTAATCTTATCATAGTTACAAGCTAAACGTCAGGAATCATGGAGTTAGAGCAGTATTATGATTGCTAAACACAAAACAAAACACTGCAAAACACAATACCATTATCAACAAACCTGCTGCTCGAAACGTCAGCTACTCGACATGAAGAACGTTGATTGCTACAGGCAGCAAGATTTTGTTAATGTAAACTATACTAAAATACTTTTGTAATGCCAGATTAGCCTGAAGGTGAGGGGCAGCATTGAAACATCAAGTTAAATAACCAATATTTATTTATAGTTGTAAAACAATCTTTGACTAGTGGCGGTAATAAAAGCAACCTGTTAATAAAGTACTGTTTCCGTCACAATAATACGGAAATATGTGTTCTAATTCTGCTGCGTATATCGAATAAACACAAATTCTTCTGTGCCTAGGGCTGTAATTTATAATGCCAACGATTTCAGTAGTAGACGATGTTCCACTCGGGTGAAATGTTCTTTGACCTAGAGTGGAACGTACGTGTGAAAACAAGGGTAGTGTGATGTAGAAAATATGGCGACGTTAAAGGTAAATAACTTTAAATCTGAAGTTCTGTATGCAAATAATGTTTAGTAATTAGTATGAGTGCATTTGCATTTCTTGTCCTCGTATGAGATACTGCAAAATGAACTTTAATTAATTAATAAGATAACGCACAAAATTAGCACGATCTGTAGCACCATCTATCTTCCCTCAAACAGTACTGGCGTGCGTCATGCTATGCCTGCAACTACACGCAACAGCTACATCTACAGGGCACCGTCACGTTATATTCCAATTTTATTCATCCATTACTCGAAAGTCATAAAACTTACCTGGTTGTCAATATGCACGGGCAAGTATCATGCAGCATAGCAGGGTATATTGGCGGCAGAAAGTAGTTATGTAGTCGCCATATGCCTTGACATTTATAATATGAATGAAAAATTGTTGGAACAGTAGTGAAAGTAATGCTTAAGAATACGTCTGCATAAAACTGAACATCTGTGGCATGAGAGTGTTATAACATAAATTTTTTGTCTACATAAAATCGGAAGTTGAGGTCGCCGGATGTGGTGATAATTTACCATAGCATAAGTACGGTAATTCAGTTTTATTCAGTAATTCTCAACAATATGTAATCTTCAAGGTAGAAGAAATAACTTGGTATAGAAATAATTTTTATATTAACTTGAAGAAAACTTCATGTTAACTTTAAGAAAAATGTAGTAATCCCCATTCCAAAGAAAGCAGGTGCAGACAGGTGTGAAAATTACAGAACTATCAGTTTAATATGTCATGGCTACAAAATTTTAACTCGAATTATTTACAGAAGGATGAAAAAGCTGGTAGAAGCTGACCTCGGGGAAGATCAGTTTGGATTCAGGAGAAATGTAGGAACACGGGAGGCAATACTCACTTTACGGCTTAGAAGATAGATTAAGGAAAGGCGAACCTACATTTCTAGCTTTTGTAGATTTGGAGAAAACTTTTGACAATGTTAATTGGAATACACTCTTTCAGATTCTGTAATCAACAGGAGTAAAATATAGGGAACGGAAGGTTATTTACAACTTGTACAAAAACCAGACAGCGGTTATCAGAGTTGATGGGCATGAAAGGGATCCAGTGGTTGGCAAGGGTGTAAGACAGGGTTGTAGGCTTTCTCCATTGTTATTCAGTTTGTGCATTGAGCAAGCTATAAAGGAAGGCCAGGAGAAATTTGGAGAAGGAATTAAAGTTCAGGGTAAAGAAATAAAATCATTGCGTTTTGGCGATGACATTGTGATTCTGTAAGAGACAGCAATGGACCTGGAAGAGCAGTTAAACGGAATGGACAGTGTATTGAAAGATGCGTATAAGATGAACATTAACAAGAGTAAAACGAGGGTAATGGAATGCAGTCAAAGAAAATCGGGCGATGCTGAAGAAATTAGACTAGGTAACGAAACAATAAAAGTGCTAGATGAGTTTTGTTACTTGGGCAGTAAAATAACATGCTATGGCATGGCATATAGAATGCAGAATGGCAATGGGAAGAAAGGCGTTTTGAAAAAGAGACATTTGTTACATCGAGTTTTAATTTAAGTGTAAGGAAGTTCTTTCTGAAGGCATTTGTGTGGAGTGTGGCCTTGTATAGGAGCGAAACATGGACGATAAACAGTGTCGAAAGGAAGAGGACAGAGGCTTTTGAAATGTGGTGTTACAGAAGAATGGTGAAAATTAGGTGGATGGATCACATAACTAATGAGGAGGTACTGAACAGAATTGGGGAGAAAAGGAATTTCTGGCTTACCTTCACAAAAAGAAGGGATCGATTGGTAGGTCACATTCTTAGACATCGAGGAATTGTGAATTTAGCAATGGAGGGAAGTGTATGGGTAAAAATCGCAGAGGGAGACCAAGAGATGAACACAGTAAGCAGATTCAAATGAATGTAGGTTACAAGTCTTATGCGCAGATGAAGAGGCTTGCTCAGGATAGAGTAGGGTGGACAGCTGCATCAAACCTGTCTCCGGACTGAAGACCACAACAAAAACATGTTAACTTGAAGTATGTATTTATTTCTGGTAAAATAGCGGGGTTTACTACTGTCTCGTCATACCATTTCTGTACATGGCTTCCCAGAGTTCTGCGAGATCTTCCTTATTTGCTGTTTGGTTACTTACCTTTAAACATAGGCAAATGTGTTTTTATGCTTTGGTGCTGAGATGGGCCTAATGTTTTTGATTGATAAATTATGTTTCATGCTTTAACCTTGTATATTCACTTTTTGTTGCTTCTTTGATGAATTTTACGTAATTGTTTTCGTTGCTGTGGCTTTGTACATTTCCCACTGTAGAATTGGTGTTCGTCCTGCACTTCTGAGAATCATATGTTTTACGTTTTGTTTTCGACAGAAGATTAAGAAATTTCAAATTTGTTTAAATCGTTTCTCTATGTTTCTTGCTGAAGTGTTTGTATAAGAAGGATGGGGAACTATTGTGTATTCTTTTGTAGTTTATAGTTTTGAATAATGTTTTCCTTTTATGATAGCTTTCTGTTTGTGGAAATATTCCTCTGTCGTTAAGAAGCTGTATAGAATCTCAAGTCCATTTCTATATTGCCGAGGGGGTGGTTGTGTTTAATTTGATGGTCTGCAAGTATAGAGTGTGTGCTGCTACTTTGAAGCGCTCTTATGGTTGTGATTATCTTATCATGAGGTTTATACATATATGACCAGTATACAGTTTATTTATTCGTATCAGAAACATTAATACTAGGTATACATTTACAAAGAAAGAAGCTTTTACTGGATTATATACAAAGTCACACTTTAGAGAATGGTCTGTACTACTTTTGCCCAGAAGTTGGCGACATCCAGTGTACCTTCCGTACCGTGAAGCAGATCTTGTACTGTGCATGTTTTAGGGCACCAACTACACTGCAACAAATGAAAAAAAAATGTTTGTATAGTCTATGGGACTTAACTACGGGGTCATCAGTCCCTAAACTTACAAACTACTTATGAACTAACTAAGACTAAGGACGGCACAAATATCCATGCCCGAGGGGGGATTCGAACCCCCGACCGCAGTGGCCGTGCAGACCGTGACTGGAGCGCCTCAGTCCCCTCGGCCACCGCGGCCGGCGCAACAAATGAGACGACGTCTGGATTGCACCACACTCGCACAATGGGGGCTCGGTGTTGAAACCCCACTTCTGTAGGTTGCTTTTACACCTCGTCACGTCTGCCCGTAATCTGTTCAGTGATCTCCAAGTACTCCATTACTCCATGTGATCGGGTGGTAGTTCTTCGGAGCGAGTGCAGCTTGCGCGCTGATTGTCGATTCGGGATTGCTGAGGTGTCCGTTATGTGCCTCTGGTGTTCTGAGAAAACTTTTCCTAGATTTGTCTTGGAGTAGCTGGCCTGTATCCATACAGAGGGTGAGCTTCAGATATTTCCGTCTTCTTCTTCTCATTTCCAGTTGCAACCTCTCGATGGATGTCAGGTAGTGGCAATAAAGCAAGACGGTACAGTTTGTCCAGCAAGGTAGGTCTTAGACATCCAGTAATGATGCGACAGGTATCATTGAGCGTAACATCTACCATCCTTGCGTGACATGACTTTTTACATACTGGGAATGCATATTCGGCTGCAGAGTAACATAGAGCAAGGGAAGAGGTTCTCACAGTATTGGGATGTACTCCCCAGGTAGTGCCAGTTATCTTCCTTACAATATTATTCCTGGTAAGTGATAACACTATCAAGGGTTAGTCTAAGATATTTTAGTGAGATGCAATGTTCTAACGCATTTCCTTCCCAAGTGATTTTGAGAGTTTGTCATTATATTTATGAGATGAAAGGCATAAGTCTCAGTTTTACTTTGGTTCGGTCTCAGCTGATTCTCCTTGTAGAAGTCAGACAGCACTGAAAGTGCGTTTGATAATTTCTGTTCAATAGCGTCAAAGCAGGAATCTTGAGTAGTAATGGCACAGTCATCTTCATAGATAAAGCTCTGTGTTCCTACGGGTAATGGCTGGTCATTGGTGTAGATGTTGAACAATGACGGGGAGAGCACACTTACCTGAGGTAATCCATTCCTCTGTGATTTCCACCTGCTTCTTTTCCCCTGATATTCAACAAAAAAATCTTCTGTTTTCAAGGATGTTCCTTATGAAGCAGGTAAGCTGGTAGTTATTGGTAGCATTGTATAGTTTCATAAGGAGTCGTCTATGGTTGACGGTACCATATACTGCTCCAGTGATCTGTTTCCTTTCGAAACCATCTTCGATGTGCTGCGTTAGCTTCAACATATAGTTCTGAATCCAGCTTGCTGTGGTATACACTGCCTCTAACTTCTCCATTAGGGCCTAGTCTATGGAGTATGAGTATTTCGAGGATCTTTTGTAGATGACAAAGGAGAGAAATAGGCTGATAAGTCTATGGACCAGTTCCTATTCTTTGTGGTATTTTGTTGGCAGCGTGTGCCATGTTTTCCTGTTGTTGGAGGTTTTCTCCACTTGTGTCTTTTGTGTATTTCCTCTTGTGTGGTTGTTATTGGTGTGTTGTGCTACAAAACTGTTGTGTGTCTTTGCATAAACTGTGTCCTTATTTTGTTGTTCAGTTTTTTCTGCTGTGTTTCTTTTGCAGCCATTTTCTGTGACAATTTTTATATTATGTATACTTGTTCTTTGTAGCTTTTATGTCCTTTGGAATTCTGTTCAGTCTAAGTAAGAGGCATCTGTGCCCGGCATTCTTGTGAGCTCTCACATGGGTTTTACTGTTACGGAAAACTGTGCTAGTGCTTGTAGGTTTTCTTTATATAAAGAACTGTTGTTAGTATTTTTGTTATGCCATTTTTTATGTTATATACATGTATTTCCAGTAGAAAGTAAAAGAAAAACTCACTGAAGGTGCCACAACTGTGCTGGAGGCGTTTACATGTCGAAACAAATATTGTACACTTACATACGTAATGGATGCCTGTCCATTTGATGAACACTTTTCTGGAAGAACAAATAATCGACCTAAGAAAATCAAAATTTGTATCAAACACAAAATTTATTTTGTCTTGCTCTCTGATATAAAACCTGTGTGATATTCACCACTTTATTGCATTGCTCAGTCTAGAAGAAAATGTGTTCCAAATTAATGTGGAACAGACTGAAGGAAAATGCCACTGCAATTATAAATATCTGTAGTGTCTCTCTTTTAAAGTTGAGGATTTACCAATACAGATTTCCAATCATCTGTAATTTTACTAGTTTCCCAAGCATTTTCCGTGATCTATTCCATTTCCTTCGAAGATTTTGGGAAAACTGATTTTAAGATTTCTAGAACAATACAAATGTTCAAATGTTTGTAGAGCTTATGGGACTTAACTACGGAGTCATCAGTCCCTAAACTTACATACTACTTATGAACTACTTAATACTAAGGACAGCACAAATATCTATGCCCGAGGGGGGATTCGAACCCCCGACCGTAGTGGCCGTACAGACCGTGACTGACGCGCCTCAGTCCCCTCGGCTACCGCGGCCGCCTAGAACAATACAATCTTCTTTAGATGCTTTATGATTATTTTTAAATTTTTATTTGCCTAGGATTTACTCTTCATTTCGTGTCAGTGAAATGATCTGATTTCTTCGGGAACTTTTTGGGTTAATGGAATTTAGATTTATTGAAAAGCTATCATATATTTAAACGATTGTTAATTTCCAGTTGTTCGTTTTCCTTCTTGAAGTAGAGATTTAGTTCTAAGCTCAACTTACCTTAAGTTTGAAAGTTTTATTAAAAAGTATTGATTTTCCTTTTGGGAAGTCTCTATTTCGCAGACTTTTTTGTTTGCCTGATTGAAGTCAATGTTTGTTTTCTAGCTGTGAGGGATATGTATTTTATGATTTATTACTGTTCCATGTTTCGAATGGTTTTTATAATATTTTTAATACCAGTTCACAATCTTCATTCTCTTTTCTTTTTCTGTTTACTTAGGGAAATATATCTCAGAAATTTTCATAAATTAGTGTCTGACCTGTTTCCAGATCTGTGCTTGCAAATTGTTGAGTTCTCTGCTAATAACAGTGGTTATAATTTAGTAGAAGAAATTTAACTGTTACTGAATTCCTTTAGCTGAATTTTTAGAGCTTTTACAACAGGGCTAGGTACTGAAGTACATCATTATTCGCCACATGGTATACATTGACGTTCCAAATCTCTTTTTAATGTGGATAGAAGATCAGTTTTGAATTCACTGGTATTGTTGATGTCTTATCACAATATGATAACAATTATTTTGAGAAATGGCTTGACATTGTAATGAAAGTTGAAATTTATTCAAATGTTATTCCCGAAATTTCACCTTTTCTCCAACTTTGTGTTAAAATCTCCCATTAAAATATTCATCTTGTTACCTGCATTGAAGACACTGTCCATTCCGTTCACCTGCTCCTCTAGGTCCTTTGCTGTTTTTCTGAATGAAAATGTCATCGGCAAACCGCAAACTTTTCTTCCTTCTCCCTGAGCTTTAATTCCTTCTCCAATCATCTACATGCATTCTTTCATAGGTTGTTGAATGTGCAGATTGAATAACATTGGAGAAAGGCTACATCCTCTTCCGAATGCGAAAGCATATCTTTGACTCTCATCTACATAGGTAGAAATGATCATTAGAAGAAAATACGAGAAATAAGAGCTCGGACTGAGAGATTCTGATGTTCTTTCTTCCCGCGCGCTATTCGAGAATGTAATACGAGATGACTAGTATAAAGGTGGTTCGATGTACCCTCTGCCAGGCACTTAAATGTGATTTGCAAAGCATCCCATATAGATGTAAATGTAGTAGGAACAACAACTACGCCGGCGTATAGCTACCCAAGAAGATTACTTTGTTGGAGATAACATAGTTGTTAGAAAACACTAAAAACTTTGTTAAGTAAAAACTCAGTCTCCCTTCTTTTCTAACACAACAGGTATATCTTGCTTGCACCAAATTAAGGAATGGTTCGACTTTCACATTAGTCCAAATTACAGGTATTTCCCCTTTATCTCAGAAAGAAAATTTGTTAATATTTAACTGCAGATAAATGTAAAAAGTTGTGTAATGTTTTTGGTACTGCGAGAATAGAAGAAACTAAGTATGTGTGTAGCTGTTAGTCAGCTTTTTTATGCAAGGAATACAACGATTTAGAAATAAAATTATTATCTTATATTATAAATTACTAATTTATTATATTATATTATAAACTGTGCTTCATAGTGTGGGTTCCTGTAGTTATGTTCTAGTTCATGAACCACAGGCAACATATGGTTGGCCAAGTAAGTGGTCCTGACAGTTGGGATACCAATTGGAACATATTTCGAGTCGTGGACACCTTTGTGCTAAGACGGAAAAGACTATCAAATCCACCGGTTAGTCTCTCAACTGTTAGGGATAAAACCCATTGGGACCCTGGCTTCTTTAATATGTTGCAACCAACAATCAGAGCAAAATACCTTGCATCTTTGTAGATGACAGTCCCATCACTAATTGACAGACCAAGGACTCCTCAGATACGATTTGGCAAACGATCTGGAATGAGATGGGGAGCTATTAATATCAAAGGAGACTACACTGGGAAGTTAGAACAGGTAGACAGTTTCAAACACTTTGGTTGTATTTTATTATATGATGGCGACGTAATGAAAGAACTGGAATCATGGTGTAGCAAAGCTAATGCAGTGAGTGCTCAGCTAAGATCTACTTTCTTGTGAAAGAAGGAAGTGAGTACCAAGACTACGATAGCAGTGCAGCGCTCTATCTTTCGATGAACTTTGTTTTATGAGAGTGAAGGCTGTATGGATGCAGGTTACTGTAGTAATAATGCTGAGATTACAGATATGCAAGTAACGAGGATGATTGCAGGTACCAATCGGTGGGTACAATAACAATAGTGTGTCCATAATGAGGAATTTATGGACACACTATTGTTATTGTACCCACCGATTGGTACCTGCAAGGAATTTTTGTTGGTTATGAACTGCAGGCTGAAACTGAAGAAACTACAAAAAGGTAGGAAAATAAGGAGATGGGACCTGGATAAATTGAAGGAACCTGAAGTTCTTAAAAATTTCAGAGGGAGCTTTAGGCAACAATTGACAGAAACAGAGGAAAATAAAACAGTAGAGGAGGAATGGGTGAAATTGAGAGATGAAATAGTGAAGTCAGCAGAGGACAAAATAGGTAGGAAGGTAAGACCTGCAAAAAATCCTTGGATATCACAGGAGATACTAAATTTAATCGACGAAAGGAGAAAATATAAAAATGGAGTAAATGAAACAGGCAAAATGGAGTACAGACGACTAAGAAATGAGAGTGACGGGAAGTGCAAAATTGCTAAGCAGGAGTGGTTAGAAGGCAAATGCAAGGATGTAGAAGAATGTATAAATAGGGGGAAAATAGATACAGCCTACAGGAAAATAAAAGAAACATTTGGATGTAAGAAAAACAGCTCTATGAATATCAAGGACACTGATGGAAAACCAGTTCTCAGCAAAGAAGGTAAAGCTGAAAGGTGGAAAGAGTATATAGAGGGGCTCTACAAAGGAAATGAACTTCGAGACAATATTGTAGGAAGGGAAGAGGATGTAGATGAAGATGAAATAGGAGACACTGTACTGAGAGAAGAATTTGACAGAGCCCTGAAAGACCTAAGTCGAAACAAGGACCCTGGAGTAGATGATCTTCCCTCAGAGCTACTGAAGTCTCTGGGAGAACCAGCCATGACAAAATTGTTTCACCTGGTGTGTAAGATGTATGAGACAGGTGAAGTACCCTCAGACTTTAAGAAAAATGTTGTAGTCTTTCTCCATTGTTATTCAATTTGTACATTGAGCAAGCTGTAAAGGAAAGCAAGGAGAAATTTGGAGAAGGAATTAAATTTCAGGGTGAAGAATTAAAAACAATGCGTTTTGCCGATGACTTAGTAATTCTGTCAGATACAGCAAAGGACCTGGAAGAGCAATTGAAAGGAATTGACAGTGTGCTGAAAGGTGCATATAAGATGAACATTAACAAGAGCAAAACTAGGATAATGGAGAGCAGTCTAAGAAAATCAGGTGATGCTGAAGGAATTAGATTGGGAAACGAAGCAATAAAGGAGGTAGATGAGTTTTGTTACTTGGGCAGTAAAATAACAAATGATGGTCGCAGTACAGAGGATATAAAATGCAGAATGGCAATGGGTAGAAAAGCGTTCTTGAAAAAGAGAAATTTGTTAACATCGAATATTGATTTAAACCTAAGGAAGTCCTTTCTGAAGGCATTTGTATGGAGTGTTGCCTTGTATGTTCAAATGTTCAAATGTTTGTTAAGCTTATGGGACTTAACTACGGAGTTACAAACTACTTATGAACTACTTACGAACTAGGACGGCACAAATATCCATGCCCGAGGGGGGATTCGAACCCCCGACCGTAATGGCCGTGCGGACCGTGACTGGAGCGCCTCAGTCCCGTCGGCCACCGCGGCCGGCTGCCTTGTATGGGAGTGAAACATGGACGATAAATAGTGCGGACAGGAAGAGGATTGAGGCTTTTGAAATGTGGTGCTACAGAAGAATGCTGAAGATTAGGTAGGTGGATCGCGTAACTAATGAGGAGGTACTGAACAGAATTGGGGAGAAAAGAAATTTCTGGCATACCTTGACTAAAAGAAGGGATAGATTGGTAGGGGACATTCTTAGACATCAAGGAATTGTGAATTTAGCGTTCGAGGGAAGTGTGTGGGGTAAAAATCGCAGAGGAAGACCAAGAGATGGATACAGTAAGCAGATTCAGACAGATGCAGGTTGCCGTTCTTATGTGGAGATGAAGAGGCTTGCTCAGGATAGGGTATTGTGGAGAGCTGCATCAAACCAGTCTCTGGACTGAAGACCACAACAACAATGAGGAATTTAAAAACTAGGAATGAATACCATAGATAAAGCAGTTGGAGCTAACAGGCTGAGATGGTGGGGCCATGTTACATGCATGGGAGAAACAAGGTTATGTAAGAGGCTGATGGGATCGGCAGTTGGGACAGGAGGAGCCGAGGTAAGCCCGTGAAGTAAAATGCTTAACATCAGACGAGACATCAATGTTATCATGGAATAGTGGATAATGGAGAAATTTTATTAGGAGGGCAATGTTTCAGACTGAATGCTGAAAGGCATAATTAGTCTCCAATGATGATGATGATGATGATAAAACTATTGTATGGAAAACAGAATACTTTTATTATCATTGTGAGAAATTGAGAAATAACACATTATTCCTAGCTTGAATATGATACGGCGTGGTGACAGGCGAAAACAGTTGTCGAAACCGCACCGCCGCCGCCAAGCCGTGGCAGTTGATCTGTACCACGTGAGATTCTTTTAACCCTTGGTGGGGGACGAGCAATTTAAGCCTCAGTCCATGACTCAGACACACATTTCACCAACAAAATTACACAATCGCGTTTTAATATTTGCGTGGTTAAGAGGCTGATAGCGGATTCGTTGCGTTCAACCTACTGGAAAATATTAAGTTACGAGAAATTAATTTCACAGTTTTACATCGACACTCTGATCTCGCGTTAAATTCTTGTAAAAATATTTTTTCGCTTGGAATGAAGCACATCTTTTTTTTATTATTTTTTATTTTTAGTTCCTCATACTGACCGCCTATTTGTTTGTGCGTACTACTGCTTCTTCGAGCTGTCAATAATTCGCGTTACATATTTCAATGTTTCCCTGTCCAGCAAGCCCTCATTCATTTACAAGAGAGCAAAGTAAACGTTTCGCTATCGTCTTCTTGCGAACATCTTTTCATATGTTGCTGCTCATTACGCTTGTTTTGTTTCTCTTCAGCCGTCTGACAGTTCGTTATCTAAACAATGAACCAGTAAAGAGGGACACTATAGCGTGACCACTGTTAAGCAGTTTTAAACGAGTGCAGTTTCAACAGTTTCGCATATAAAGAGATGCATACAGATAGAAAGGATAAAGGAACATGGCAAGCTGCAACAAACGAGACTGAAAAAAATACTTTGAGCTAATTTATTACGAAGAATTACTATAGTTGCACCGAGCGCGGTGGCGCAGTGGTAAGGCTCCGGACGCATTCGGGAGGAGGGTGGTTCAAATCCACATCCGGCAATCCAGATTAAGGTTTTCCGTGATTTCCCTAAATCACTCCAGGCAAATGTCGGGATGGTTCCTTTCAAGGGGCACGGCCGATTTCCTTCCCCATCGTTACTCAAAATGCCGAGCGTTAGCTCCGTCTCTAATGATCAAGCTGCGATGGATACTTAAACCCCTAACGTTCCTTCCTTTCTATAGTTGCACACCCAACTTTTCACTGATATTGATAAACAGCAGACGTGTATACTTATAAATCTCACACAATGTCGGATCAGTGTGAGCTGCTGCAGTTGAACTCCATTTTGAAGGAGTCGTATGTTTACATCCATTAATTCTCAGAGAAAATAGGACTATTATACTGACGGAATACAGAAAACGCGATGGTACTGTGCGTCTTCTCTATATGTGACAACGTATTTTATTCACGAACATACACTTCGGTTTACACAGAGCGAGGTTGCGCAGTGGTAACACGCTGTACTTGCACTCTACAGGACAGTGGTTCACAATCGTCGTTGAGCATACTGGTTTAGATTTCCCCTGATTTCCCAAACTCAGTCCAGTCAAATGCTGGATCGGTTCCTTTCAAGAGGTACGGCCGAATACCTTTCCCATCCTTAGCGAATATCAACACGAGCATGTGCTCCGTATGTAATGACCACGATGTCCCTCCTTCCCTTCTTCTAAGTACATCTTTATGTACAAGTTTGCATTAAGCTATCGAAGGATCGACATCGCTATACCAGCAAACCAGAATCTCACTTTTGCTGATATTTATGACCAGTTGCATACGAAATCGCATCACTTATGTGCTAAATCCACAAATATTTGTTTCTAACATACTGCTTTACAGGAATTGCCTTCGACCAAAGTCAAAACCTTGGAAATGATGCTATGCTTATAAATGTACGTTAACAAATAATATAGTTTCATACAAATATCGAATAAATAAATAAAATGAACTCGCCTTCAGTCACAAAATTGTGTTTTATTGTACACAATGCATTCCGAATCTTGAGAGCTCATCATCAGGTGCGTATATGATTTTTTATACATGTTTAAAGGCCTGGACCTCTTAAGATCAAAACATAGGCTGTAACAATACGGAAAATTTTAAAACAGGTTCATATAATAAAAGAGATTTAACAATTGACTTACTTATTAAAAAGTGGTGCCATACTGCACCATACTTATTTGTGTACCACTTTTTAATAAGTAGAACAGTCACGGAAGTATCACTGGCAATAACGGTCAAAATTAAAATACCTACTAAGTTTTGTATTCGTCTGACTCTTATGGTTGTACTAAGAATAGACAATATGACTTGCATATGCATAGTGTGACGTTAGACAGAGTCAGAATACTGGAATGTCTAGAGGCTTTTTGTTTAAGTCTACTTTCTCTCTCTATTCGCTTAGTCGGTTCCGACTCTTCGTGACCCCATGAAACAAAGCACGCCACTTTCCTCTGTCCTGAACTTTCTCCCGTAGACCTTCCAGGTTGGAACTCGTTGCTTCTGTGATGCCATCGATCCACCTCATCCTCTGCCATCCTCTTCTTCTAGTGCCTTCGATCTTCCCCAGCATTAATGTTTTACTGTTCCTTTTTATTTTATTTTTTTATTTATTATTATTTTTTTTTTTTTTCATTGAAGCTTGTATTCGCATTACGTGTCCAAAGTCAGCTTTTGTTTTTAACATTAGACCTTCAAGGGAGCAATTGGGTTTTATTTGTTGTAATATAGATCTGTTGGTTCTCTTTGCCGTCCATGGAACTCTGAGTATTTTCTTCCGGCACCACAATTAAAAGCGACAATGGTTCGCTGTTCAGCCTTTCTAATGGCTCACAACTGAGAAGACAATAGCCTTCAGAGTACGTATCTTTGTTGCTAAAGTTATATCTCTGGGCTTTAGAAGCTAGGTTTGATATCGACTTTCTATCGAGCAGTGGCTGCAGTCGCTATCATCAGAGATTTAAATCATTATCCATTTCGTTGTGGCGTACAAAATTCTCACCGTGCCTTCTGGGTCAAGATGTAAACTTAGTATCTGATGAATGAGATAACCTGGTACTCCAATGTTTTTGAGTACGATAAACGCAGTCAAAGACTTCGGCACAATCAATAAAACAGAGGTACACATCTCTCTGGAATTCTCTTCCTTTCCACTTTTTACTTCTACACTCCGCCAGTCAGTTCACCATGTGTCGTGGTGGGTACCTTACGTAGCTTTGAAGCGAGACATTCTTCCAGCTGACAAAGTCGAACCATTTAAGTCATCACTTTTGCCATAAAAATTCAAGAATTCTTTTGTACGGTATTATGCTGATACACTACTGGCCCTTAAAATTGCTACACCAAGAAGAAATGCAAATGATAAACGGGTATTCATCATCATCATCATCACCATCATCATCATTAGAGACTGATTATGCCTTTCAGCGTTCAGTCTGGAGCATAGTACCTCTAATAAAATTCCTCCATGATCCCCTATTCAATGCTAACATTGATGCCTCGTCTGATGTTATGCCTATCACTTCAAAATCATTCAACACCTAATCTAAGTACTTTCTTCTTAGTCTACCTCGACTCCTCTTACCCTCCGCTGCCGAGCTCATGAGTCTCTTAGGTAACGTTGCTTCTCCCATGCGTGTAATATGACCCGACCATAACAGTCTTTTCGCTCTAACTGCTTCATCTATGGTGTTCATTCCCAGTTTTTCTTTGATTTCCTCATTATGGACACCCTTATGCCATTGTTCCCATCTATTAGTACCTGCGGTATTCATTGCACAAATATATTATACTCGAACTGACATGTGATTACATTTTCACGCAATTTGGATGCATAGATCCTGAGAAATCAGTACGCAGAACAACCACCTCTGGCCGTAATAACGGCCTTGATACGCCTGGGCATTGAGTCAGAACTTGGATGGCATGTACAGGTACAGACGCCCATGCAGCTTCAACACGATACCACAGTTCATCATGAGTAGTGACTGGCGTATTTTGACGACCCAGTTGCTCGGCTACCATTGACCAGACGTTTTCTATGGTGAGAAATCTGGAGAATGTGCTGGCCAGGGCAGCAATCGAACACCCGTATCCATGAAGGCCCGTACAAGACCTGCAACATGCGGTCGTGCATTACCCTGCTGAAATTTAGGGTTTCGCAGGGATCGAATGAAGGGTGGAGCCACGGGTAACGGCCACTGTTCAAAGTGCCGTCGATGCGATCAAGAGGTGACCAACACGTGTTACCAATGGCACCCCTCATGATCATGCCGGGTTATACGCCAGTATGGCTGTGACGAATACACGCTTCCAATGTGCGTTTACCGCGATGTCGCCAAACACGGATGCGACCATCATGATGCTGTAAACAGAACCTGGATTCATATGAAAGCTTCCTTCCTTCCTCCGGAAATGTGTGAAGCCCTGCTTTTAGGGCTTCTCAGGCCAAAGAGAGATGTCTTACAAAGAAGGACAGTCTCTTAACTTCGAAATATATAATAAATCTCAGTGTTATGTTCGCACCATTCTAAAGGCATCTATGATGTCAGAAAAATTTGGTACATGCCATTGAACCAACAATAATTTAATATCTTGAAAACTGCAGAAGTTAATGTTCACTGTATCTGAATAAAGAAAAGTTAAAATTATCGACATTTTGAAGTCGAGCCTGGTGGTTTCGGGATAAAGCGACCGACTGTAATCCGAAAGGTAGCGGGTTCGAAATCCAGTCGGATAGCGGAATTCTTCTGTCTGCGTTTCAATCCAGCCTTCAACTCTCAATGATGTGTACCGCGGTCTAAGGCGCCGAGAGGTCTAAGGCGCCTCGCTGTGGAGCGCGCGGTTGCTCGCCGTCAGAGGTTCGAGTCCTCCCTGGGGCATGGGTGTTTGTGTTGTCCTTAGGTTAGCTTTCCTTAGTTTAATAACTTTGTAAGCTAGCGACTGATGACCACGCAGTTTGGGCGGAAAGATTTACAATCATTTGAATTGTCAACGATGTGAAGAGTCGCCAGAAACGATACATGGTCCGGATTCCACGTTAAACTGTAAGTCTCCTTTCCTCTGTTGGTTAACTGGGGTAGGTTAGGGACACGCAAGTCGCGGAAGTGGCGTCCGAACTAAAGGATTGCACCAGGCCACACATGAAATTATTTTTATTATCGATTTTTGAATGAATCATGCGATTTCAACAAATTATATATTAGATTATGCCGTTATACCTGAAGCTACCATCTTGAAAACCGTTGGATATGTTTGTTAAAACATATTGCAATTAATTACGATAACGTAGGCCGATCATTGTATACACAGTAACTCAGCAATTGTAAGCAACTTGATATGCCCATATTGTCCTCATGTTCAGGTAACTATTTAATGAATATTTCTGTGTTTTGGCAGTAACTTTACATAAATATTGTGAAGTATGAATGGTCACGCTTATGAAATATGGCTTGTTTATTTATTTATTCCATACAGTACTTTTACCGCCGATAAACAGCCTCAAGGAGACTGAATGTTCATAACATTTTATTTCAATATTGTCAAAACGTTAGTTGGAAGTGGTCAAAGTCAAGTCAAAAGAGAACTTTCATGTGAAGCACTCTGCTTCTTTTGGAGAGCGTGGAAATCTTCAGTGAGAGAGTAGCTAGTGCAGGAACTGCTATGGTCACATAAAATACTTACACTGCTAGTAAGGAGAACACCTTGAGGCTATGGATTCACTTCATTCTCGTCTTGGAAGGAGGAGAACTTGCCTGGTCAGCTGAAGTGCTTCGTTTGCGACAGTCCTAAACTATGTGCGGCAAACCGCCGCTTTGTCAAGACTTTATACTTGGCAATAGCTACTGAATTCCAATGTAAGAATTTTAACCTTTTTCCGATTTCTTTCTGGAATTGTAACTGAACAGTGCATCTGATTCTACAAGAGATTTTACGAGTGTTGATATGCTACCTATTAGACTAAGATATGAACTATTTGTAACCGACGATTATTTCGTGTTGTAGGATCGCGAAATGGTTGATTACTTAGTTGGAGATATTGCTACGCTTCTCTTAACGTTGTTAATGCTTCTATTCTGAAAATTTTATAAGGTTTATTTCTAATTTATTAGTTTTGTTTGTGTGGCACCACTTCCTACAGATCAATACTTGTGTTTTAATAAACATTACAAAACTGTAATGAAACTTTCACTCTACAGCTGTGCGTTGATATGAAACTTCTTGGCAGATTAAAATTGTGTGCCGGTACCGGCACTTAAACCTTTCGCGGGCAAGCGCTCTACCACTGAGCTATCCTGACACGACTCACTGACCGTCCTCACAACAAATTTGCTTGCTCGCGAAAGCCATAGGTCCCAGGTTCGAGTCCTGGTTCCGGTACACAATTTTAATCTTCCAGGAAGTTTCATATCAGCACACACTCCGCTGCAGAGTGAAAGTTTCATTGTGGAAACATCCCTTAGACTGTGGCTAAGCCCTGTTTCCACCATATTCTTTCTTCCAGGAGAGCTAGTCTTGCAAGGTTCGTAGGAGAGCTTCTGTGAAGTTTGGAATGTAGAAGGCGAGGTACTGGCGGGAGTAAAGTTGTAAGGACGGTGTTGTTTAGGTCGTGTTTTGTATCTTAAAATTGCATGAAGTTTGTTCTTTCACTTACTGGGAGGGTGTGGCTTGCTTTTTATAATTGATTTCCGTTGCAAGGGTTCCCTTGTGATTAGATGACGGTCCCAATCACTTGATTTTTCACTGTTGGCCTCTATAATATACTGTTAACACCACTTCATCAGCGTCCAACATTTGTTTTTACAACTCACGTTATTCACAAACGTCTTCATTCATAGACATAACACTCTTTGTACAGGGAAGTTTGTTTCGTTGGTGTTTGAAGCAGTCGAGCAGTTAGCAAATAATTTCGTTAATATTAAAATGCAATAGTGAATAATAAATTATATCTATATTTTTGCATAGGTTTTTAGCCTTAATATGTAAGTATTATCAGTTAAAAGGACAAGAAAAAATTAATACTAGTGCTTATGTTGACTTTTTCTTAGACTAGTGTGTCGTAGAATATCAGTAAAGATTAGGTTCTGCTTATTGTGTTTAAATATTTTAATATTGTAAAATAGAAAGAAATAGGTATTTTAGATGTAGGTAAGGTAATTATGTATTTGTTCTTTGGTAGTGTTCTGACCTAATCAGAAGCATATGAAAAAGTTGTGATGAGTGGCTGGGAATGAGGGTGGTAGCGTGAAGGGGGCGATTAGGGAGGGTGGGAAAGGGAGGTTGGAGGATGGAAGGGGCTTTTGATAAATTAGTTGCCTTATATTAATAAATTCTCCAAATTTTGGAGGAACAATTTTTTATTTTAGTTAACTCTGATTATTAAGGGGACCTGGACGTGAACTGCATTCTCATACCTTGCTTTCGGTGCGCATTACTTTTGATCTTCAATGCGGAGGGAGTTGCGATTTTGTGCTAACACTGAATGACATTCCCTCAAACTGCAATAGAAAATTTATTGAAATATATGTTATAGTTTAAGAATTACAATATTTTACCAAATAGATGTTTTTATAATAGACGTGCGCATTCTGGAAACATTTTCTGGTGCATCGTCATTCTAATAGCGTTTAGATTGTGGCAGGCTGCTGTCAACATTCGTAGGAACGTACTGTGTCTATTGTTTTGTAATTTGGAGTATATCTGAGGAAATAGAAAAAACCTTATTACACTTCATTACTACTTTGTCTAAAAATTACCGTTAAAATTATATACAGAATGACAAACATAGATATTCTGCAAGCATAATACAAAGATACTGTCACATTATTAATTGGGAGAAATTTGGTGAACATAGCTAAAATCATTATGAAGGTTCGTGTACTACTGTTCTGAAAATTTAGTTTCGAGAAAATGAAAAAGGAGGGTTCACAGTGCTTTTGACTCACCGTATGACACTTTGAGCACATTACGGTGCCATATTCTTGCTGGCCAGCTGCTTCTTTATCCTCTGCAGACTTTTTCATGAGCTTTTTCCTTACTCTGGTCTCTTTAGTGGTGGCTTCCGCGACCGTTTCAGCTTCAACTGGTCGCTGACGATCTATGGCAGTCAGAGAAGGTATCATATTATTTCCTGGTTGGATGTCTAATTTGTCCATTAGTTTTGTCCTGCTAATTACACCACCATTAGCCGGGCGCGGTGGCCGAGGAGACTGAGGCGCTTCCGTCACGGTCTGAACAGCCACTACGGTCGGGGGTTCGAATCCCCCTCGGGCATGGATATTTGTGCCGTCCGTAGTTGTAGCTGGTTCATAAGTAGTTTGTAAGTTTAGGGACTGATGACCCCGTAGTTAAGTCCCATAAGCTTAACAAACATTTGAACATTTGAACATCACCATTAAAACAGATAACAGCATCCGTCACACCTAGTTTGAGTACTGTCCATGCAAAAAGCACTGTTTATTTTTGGGAACGGGAGAAATTTGTCTTTCAGGTGGAGGCAATTGTTTCCGATTTTTCAGTCATTTTGGTATCCAGGTTTCGTTAACCCTTTAGTGACAATGTTGGCCATAAGGAACATCAAAAAAGTTTCATCCTTGGATGGGCAACAGTGCTTGAAACTAAGCTCTCTAATAAAGTGGTATCTCGTAGTCTTTTGCGGAAAGTTTAGCAATAAACTGAATCTTTAGCGGACATTCCAAGGATACGTTAGCGAGGTGCATGTTTGTTTCGATTTTGAGTCGATATTTTTCGTGATACATGGAAAACTGCTTATAAAAGGGAAAGAGGAAGCCTTAAAGTTCAATTTTTATAGAAAATTGTTGAAGAGTTCTTGTATGGGAGAATGAAAAAGGACTTATATTTATTGGGAAGAGGAGGTCTGGTAGACCTCTACAAAATGGGCAACAAGTCCAAAAGAAGAAAGAAATAGCGTATCCTGTATCAGTCAATGGCGTACGCTATGACAGATATGACAATATGTAAAGGACTCTTCTGCAGTCGGGCAGTCGGGCTGGTTACTGTGTCCTCGGTGGCGGAGTGGTCAACGCGTCTGCCTAGTAAGCAAGAATCCCAGCCGGGCACAAATTTTCATTCGCCGCACTATGGTATTCCATCTAAACCTAGTACAGTGAAGCCATACCTGATCACAAATTGCGATTTATTTCATTATTGAACGCTGTAACGTCGTCAAAAAATATATGCAATTGATGACAGTATATAGTCTCTTGACAGATTACGGGCTAAAAGGAATTGGCAAGTTTTGTCGTCAGGGATAATTGACTGTAAAATGTGGAACTCATGGGACTGTTCTGAACTTTGCACCAAAAACGACTTGTTTTCACACGTTTCACGTGATGCAGTCTAAAATACAATAATTTCTACAGCCATAAGAACAATACTGTAGTACTGAAACTGTACCACCGTGCGAGGTTTTGGGCAATGTTACTTACAAACCAGAAACTATATTTTGAAAAAAATCGCATAAGTCTGTTCACATGGCCCTACACATTTAAGTAACATAATACTTTTTCTTCTCGTGATTTCTGTATGTGCCAAATAGAGGGTTAAGCATGTGAGATTACCGCCCAATAGAAATATTGGTAATTTATAGCATTTGATAATTAAACAGTATGAAGTTCACTGCAAACATTGACCATGCCAATGCACTAAATGTTACACAATTTTAATCTTATTAATTATGGTAGCAATGTATGTACGCAGTTGGGTGACAACATTTATAGTTAGGCCAAAGGTAGAAATTCTCCACGTTGAGATTTGCTGTGTGCTTGTAGCTGACGGGAGGCCAGCGAGCAGGCCGACGTTGGTGGCTTGTTCCAGCTTAGGATATCCAGTTCGTTTCTGGTGAAGGGAGAGAGGGACAATGGCGAGTGCCAGGCACAGTGCAGTGCACAGCGTGAAATAAAATATTCTAATACTACTGGCATTTGAAGTAATACGATGCAGTTAGGAACCTTTAAGGCCCTCATTAAAAAATAGCCTGTTGATAAATAAACAATACATTAGCTGATATAGTCACATCTGGCGTAATATGTTTAATTGACAATGAAAAGTAATAAATTACCAACGAAGACAAGACAGTTACACAACTAGCATGGCAATGTTTGTTTATAAAAATAATATATTAACTATTTCTCATTTTATTTTCAATTAATCTTTTGTATTTTATCTTGAAGTATTCAGTTAAATCACTTATCTGTGACATAAGAAATTGCACGATTATGATGAAAAGTACAAAGTATGTTTATACCAATATAAAAACCTAAGAAGACAATTTATTTAATGTGTAGTGTAATTATTTTGATTTTAAGTAAAGTTTTAGAAATGTATTGGTTGAGCGCTGTACGTTGGCAAATCGGTTAGAACAGCTCACATGCGGAAGTTGATGACGTAGGGGAAAAAACCCCGGCAGTTGAGCTTTTGGCGCGCGCGCGCGCACGAGGGCAGGAAGTGAGGACTCCGGAGCACGTGGTGAGCTGGCCGGGTGGCGTCGCGCTGCATCAGTCGGCATGTGGATCTCGAGGTGGTGACTTTAGATTTGTCTGTGGCAGTCGCCACGTTTGGTTGCTCGTCGTAGACTGTACCAAGTTAAATCGAGTGCTACTGTGTGTTTGTGAATATTTAGCCGGTGGAACAAGGTGTGCTTCACATTGAATTAAAGTGACTGTGATTTGTTAATGTAACACGTGTTGTCGCATAGGCATGAACATAAGCGGTGTTTGAGACAGCCACGTGGTGTGAAAACAATTCGCGACAAATATTCATTTTGTCTGGGGGCTCACGAGCTATAACTTTATTTGGTAAATGTGTCGACGTACAGACGTATCAGCCACAGGGTTCAAATATTGTGAAATAAATAACATAAAGTGAACTTTCACGTGTTTTCAAAAATAGTAGTTAGTACACCCTTTTCTCTCATGAACTTGATTTTATTATGAATTTGTTTTGTTAATCATATGCAGGGAAGGAAAGCTGCGAACGTGTGATATCATCCCCTAGAAACGAGTCAAACAGTCGCAATCACAGTTCCAGAGTTTTTGCATGTTTACGAAATTGGTTCGCAGCTGGTGGTTGTGAGTTTTAAAAATTAAACTTTCTCTATTTTAAACTCTCACCCCGACCTTCACCCTCGCAAGCAGCTTACTAGACGCTGTATTTGTGTTGATGAAGGTAATGGTTCAGCGTGAGCAGACGTGCAGGATGGCTCGTAGACGGATGCACAACCGTACGTCAGATCAGTGAGTATCGAAGGGAGTGGACTATTGATGCGTCCTCCCTCAGAACTGCTGCTCCTGGTGAACAAAGTGTTTCGACAGAGCAGCGGCAGCGGGCGTGTGCACGGTGGCCCACGGAAGGCCGTGACACTCGTCACGTCGCACCACCCACACCACACCTTCGAGAAGAACGACACCTCGTCTGAATGCCATTGCAGGACAGATCTGCCTCTTCCTCAGTGTAACAATGCAACATATCGTACGCTATCAGGGATGACAGTAAGTCACTGTTGATTACGGCATGGGTTACGTGCGTTATGTCGACTTCTCCGTGTATCTGTGACCAAAGTGCAGAAATATGATAGACGGCAGAGGTGGATAAAACGACGTCACTGCGAACATTAACGGTACCACCTATTGTGTTTTCGGATGATTCCAGGTTGTTTCTTTGAAAATTGGCATCAAACTGACTGCATTTTCAAAAGATATACAAGGCCTTTTGTGTGGAGTGTTATTGGACACAACGACCAATCCCAGTTGTGTTACGGTGTGTAGTGCTATTGAGTACAACGACAAATCTCAGTTGGTGTTATGGTGTGTGGTGTTACTGGGTAGAACGATCAATCACAGTTGCTGTTATGGTGATACTGTGTACAACGACCAATCACAATTTGTATTATGGTGTGGGGTGCTATTGGGTACACGACAAATCACAGTTGGTGCATATCCAGTGTACTGTGACCAGTTCGATCTGCGTGAATGACATCCCGCGACCCTGAGCCAATCCCTCTGTGAACGACACACAAGACGCCATTTTTCAATAATAGGATGCAAGTCCGTGTGTTGCTGCACGAACATGTGCCAGGACGTCAGGCGTTAGCCCTAGACTTCCACATCACCAGACTTGCTGTGCCACGTGCAGAGTTAAAGGGGACGCCAAAATGGGCAGGGAGATGAACTGAAACATAATGTAAGCTGAATCATAAGTTTTGTTTGGTAATAAAAATTGAGTCTTAATACTACTATTTCAAATCCTGTTCATTAAACAAATTGTAAATATTAATGCCTCATCTTGTTACTTACATTGCTGGCTGAGATTCTGGCCATATACCAGCCATACGCTTTTACATTTATTAATACAAAAGGTGCTGACAATCTTTCATGTATACATATAACTCTTTTTTTCTATACTTCAGTTTTTTCTAAAAACATAACCCATACTGAATTTCTTTGTTGTCCGTCAATCTTCCTGCCTGACTGTTCGCTTTTTCTCAGAACTACATTGAGAAATAAAGTTGTTGTTTACGTCACCTACTTAAAGAACGTTAGTAAATCTAAGGGACTTAACGTCTGCGGTTATCAGTCCCTAGGCTTACAAACTACTTGAACTTTAATTAATTTACACTAAGGACAACACACACCAGACTTGTCGTAAATCTGAAATGTGTAGGATATCCTGAAATGTCGCGAGTTCGATGCCCGCTAAGTCCTTAGAATCTTACCTCTCACTTTTCACTTTTTTCACGTGTGGCAACGTAGTTAACGTGAAAAATCTCGAGCTGCACTGCGGCCGGGAACACACGTTACGCTGTAGGTCTTCTTGTATAACTGGCTGGTAATAACAGTTCTAAGGTCGGAGGAAGGCAACGGCATATCACCTCCAGACAGGATGTGCCCAGTAAAGCACTGTGGTGTTCATCATAATCTTCGGATTGTTGACTGCTTTACCTTTATGGTGGAGCGACGGCTGCAGCGCTGTAACCCAATGCCAGCCACCGGAGGTGAACTTCGGAAAAATGTGAATGCTACATGGAGGGCAAAAGGACTGATCTTCATTGGGAGACCACTACTAAATTCACAACCTGTCCAGAAGAAAAAGAAAATAGCATCTCCTGTTCCAGTGAAGGATGCACGATATGACAGACCTGAAAATTACTGTTACTGCCAGATTACGGGCCAAAAGGAATATATGCAGGTTTATGTCTTCACAGGTAGTGGACTATGAAACGTTCAAATTGTGGGTTTGTCTTGGAAAATGTTCCATAAAGGACTTTTTTTCACGCATTTCATATGGAATAGTCCAAAATACAACAACGTTACACACACAACACTGTTGTATTTGTTTTATAGCACTCTCAGGTCCAGCACAGTCGTGACGTTCGTAGTCGCTGGGTAGAAAGATGAGACGACAGGCTGCCGTTGCCCAGGGATGCCAGAGTGGAAAATTCTCTCTCTTCGTGGAGGCTCTTTCTGTGTCCAATCACAGGAAAACCCAGACCTGTCTATTCCATCTTAAAAATGGAGAGGGAAAGCGAGAACTGAATGTTTGGTGGAATAGTAGAAGATTAGCCCACTGCCTTTCCCCAGTGTACTTGGGAGTTACCCTTGATAGGCCACTATCATTAAGTGACTCACTGAGAAGAGCAGCGCAAAAGTCCAAAAAGGAATAGCTTACTTGGCAAAGTAACAACGTCGAAATGGGGAGCTAATGTAAAAGTTATACGCACCACAGCAACGCCGATCTGTTACTCTGCTGCTGAGTTTACAAGTCCTATGTGGGAACGTTCATGTCACACAGGAAAAAAAAATAACTAGAAGAATAAAATTGTGGCGCGAGAAACACGGACAGGCTAACTATGCTGAGGAGGCACTGCGACCAGGCGCAGAACTTGACTGGCAGATATGGAAGACTTTAAACAGACTGCGGTCGGGAATGCGTGGATGCAATAAGTGGGGAACCAGTGAAAGTGTTTTGTGTCCGTGCGGGAACATACAGACCGTGGACCACCAGCTGCAATGTCCGCATGTAATTCACCCAGGAGCGTGCGCAACCTGGTGACATGCAGCGGAGACTTCTGGAAGAATGAGATGTGAAGTTGATCCTACTATCTTGTACATAATGTTTCAAGTATTTAATTTTAAGTGTTATAACATTTTATAATTTGTAAATTTATTATACATTGTTCGTAGGTTGCATATGAAATAAATTTTGGGCAATGTTACTTACAAGCAAGAAACTATATTTCGAAAAAAATATAATATGAAATTGAAGACAATACCTTATTCATCAGGCAACGACTGCGACTGTTTAAAAATTCTTTAGTAAGAACTCACTACTGGTTTCGCAAATTAAATATGCTTCATCAGGTGTTTACTTCATTCGGGTCAAAACCATATGTTACATTGACTTTAAACTAGCTGATCCCCATCTTTATTGTCGAATTGTAACCAACTTGCCTATAAAACCATATATAAAAACCCTTTTGTCCGACAAGTGGTGCTCCGTCAAACGTATTAAAAACCAAATAAAATCTCATACCTAAAACAGTAAATTTTCATCATCAAATGGCCTACATCTCTATACTTATAAGATGCATTTGTTGTCTGTCTTTTCTCTTGTAACTCAAGAGCCAGACAACCAAATAAAGTGAAATTTGGCACATGTACACAAAATTACATGGGGGAAGGTTCTTAAACAGGTTTCGTTCTATTTTTCTGGAAAACCAACCGGAAAATTTGAGAAAAAGTGAAAGTGCGTTTTCAATGTGTCCGTGAAAAAGTATATCTTCGCAGTGATCGTGATGAAATTTTGCACAATAGACCTTCAAAACAAGACGACGGGCACTCCTACATAAAATTTCGTTCAGTGCATGGTAGAGGGTACTTATGGATTTCGCCAAAATCCACAGTTTTGCTCCGATCTTGATAAAATTTTGTACACTTGACTTTGAAAACAAGATGAAGGTTACTGTCAACATAAAATTTCGTTCGATGCATGGGGGAGAATCCTTTACTTACAGACTTCGATAGCAGTCTCTATACGTATAAGACGCATTTGTTGTCTGTTTGTCTGTTCCCCTATAACTCAAGATCCAGACAACCAAATAACGTGATATTTGGTACACGTACACTCTGGCCATGTGCCTGTTCTAATGTGGTAATGAACCCCCCTTTTATTTCATGCAAATACGCTTCTACAGAATACCTTATTTTAAACCCGGGCAAAGCCGGGTACTTGCAGCTAGTCTGATATAAAACATTACACTAAGACAGGTATTGAGCTTAGAAGCCGTGTCAGGAGGTAAAGGCGATTAACAACTGATTGCGTACTTCAGAGTAGACAACTGGGGAGGAGGCGTTGTTCTTGTTGGCATCAGACTCTGAGCCTTTTATGCTGAATACCTGTCTCAGTGTAATGTTTTATATCAGATGTAGGCCATTGGTTGATGAAAAGCCGCGGTGGAGTAGCCGAGCGGTCTAAAGCGTCTCGCTGTGGAGCGTGCGGTTGCTCGCCGTGGAGGTTCGAGTCCTCCCTGGGGCATGTGTGTGTGTGTGTTGTCCTTAGGTTAGTTTACCTAGGTATAAGTAGTTTGTAAGCTTACGGACTGATGACCACGCAGTTTGGTCCGATAGATTTACAAACATTTGAACATTTGATTTGCCGATGAAAATTTACGGTTTTAGGTATGGGATTTTATTCGGTTTTTAATAAATGTTTGACAGAGCCCCACTAGTTGGAAAAATGGGATTTTATACAAGGTTTCATAGGCAAGTTGGTTACAATTCGAGAATGATGGGTATCAGCTGGTTTAAAGTCAATGTAACTCACGGTTATGACCTGAATGAAGTAAACACCTGATGATGCAAATTTAATTTGCGAAACCGGTCGTGAGTTCTTAGCAAAGAATTTTTAAACAGTCGCAGCGGTGTGTTTGTTCATATGGCCATACAGGCCTAATTTAAGTCACTTCATATTGTTTCTTCGGGTGATTTCTGTTGTTGTTGTTTTTGTTGTGGTCTTCAGTCCGCAGACTGGTTTGATGCAGCTCTCGATGCCACCATGTCCAGTGCAAGTCTCTTCATCTGAGAATACGTTCGGCAACCTACATCCTTTTGAATATGCTTACTGTATTCGTCCCTCGGTCTCCCTTTACGATTTGTACCCCACACGCTTCCGTCTAATGCTAAGTTGAGAATTTCTTAATGTCTCAGAATGTGTCCAACCCATCTTTCCCTTCTCTTAGTCAGGATATGCCAGAAACTCCTTTTCTCCCCGATTTGGTTAAGCCACCTCCTCATTAGTTACGTGATCTACCCATCTAATTTTCATCATTCGTCTATAGCACCACGTTTCAAAAGCTTCTATATCTTTTTATCTAAACTCCTAATCGTCCACGTTTCACTCCCATACAATGCTGCACTCCAGACAAATGCTTTCAGAAAGGACTTGCTAACATTTAAATTAATATTGGATGTTGACAAGTTTCGCTTTTTTAGAAACGCTTTTCTTCCCAAAGCCATTCTGCATTTTATATCTTCTTTACTTCGGCCATCAGAAGTTATCTTGCTACCCAAATAACAAAATTCATCTAGTACTTTTATTGTGTCAATACCCAATTTAATTCCTTCAGCATTGCCTGATTTTCTGACATTGCATTCCATTACCTTCGTGTTACTCTTGTTAATCTTCATCTTATATTTTCCTTTCAAGACACTGTCCATTCCATTCAATTGCTCTTCCAGATCTTTTACGGTCTCCGACAGAATTGCTACGTCATCGGCAAACTGCAATGTTTTTATTTCTTCTCCCTGCACTTTAATGCCCTCTCCAAATTTCTCCTTCCATTCCTCCACTGCCTGCTGAAAGTAGAACAAAATTGGGGAAAGGCTACAACCCTGTCTTACTCCCTTCCCAACTTCTGCGTCCCTTTTTTGCTCTTCGACTCTAGTAACCGATGTCTGGTTTTTGTGTAAGTTGAATATAACTCTTCGCTTCCTATATTTTACCCCTGTTACGTTCAGAATTTGGAAGAGTGTATTCCAGTCGACATTGTCAAAAGCTTTCTCCAAATCGACAAACGCTAGAAAGTTAGGTATTGCCTCCCATGTTCCTACATTTCTCCTACATCGAAACTGATATTTCCCGAGGTCGGATTCCCATCATTCTCGAATTGTAAGCAACTTTCCTATAAAACCATCTATAAAATCCCTTTTGTCCAACAAGTGGGGCTCCGTCAAACATTTATTAACAACCGAATAAAATCCCATACCTAAAACAGTAAATCTTCATCAGCCAATGGGCTACATATGATATAATAGATTACACTAGGACAGGTACTCAGCATAAAAGCGCGTCAGGGGATAAAAGAAGTTTAAAATCTGTTAGCGTACCGGCACTTTACCTCCAGAGGAGACAGCTGGAGGAGGAGGCGGTGTTGTTGCCGGCATCAGAATCTGAGTCTTTTATACTGAGTACTTGTCTCAGTGCAATTTTTCTATCAGATGTAGGCCATTGGCTGATTAAAATTTACTGTTTCAGGTACGGGATTTTATTCGGTTTTTAATAAATGTTTGACGGAGCGCCTCTTGTTGAGCAAAAGGGATTTTAGACATGGTTTTATAGGCAAGTTGGTTACAATTCGAGAATGATGGGGATCAACTAGTTTAAAGTCAATGAAACATATGGTTATGACCTGAATGAAGTAAGCACCTGATGATGCAAATTTAATTTGCGAAACCGGTCGTGAGTTCGTAGTAAAGAATTTTTAAACAGCGGTGTGTTTGTTCATATGGCCATACAGGCCTAATTAAAGTCGCTTCATATTATATTCAAAATGACAAGCCAAGATCGCACACTAACAATTTATTAAATGACGACCGGTTTCGGTGCACTGTATCACCATCATCTGGTCACATATATGTTATAATCTGGTCATCTTCTTAAAAAATTGGGTATAAAATAACAAGTGCAACATTGCACTTAGTCACTCTATATATATATATATATATATATATATATATATATATATATATATATATATAAGTTAAAAACATGACAGGTTAAAAAATACTGACAGCTCTGAAAATTCTAGTTTACATTTTGGCGCGAAATGTAAACTAGAATTTTCAGAGCTGTCATGTTTTAACTTATGTTTTCTATATATATATATATATATATATATATATATATATATATATATATATATATCAGTAACTATGTGCAATGTTGCGCATGTTATTTTATACCCAATTTTTTTTTAACAAGATGACCAGATTATAACAGATATGTGACCAGATGATGGTGACGCAGTGCACCGAAACCGGTCGTCATTTAATAAATTGTTAGTGTGCGATCTTGGCTTGTCATTTTGAAAACGATAAAACAATTCGATCGCCTCCAGACCAGACTATGTCGGGTAATCTTATCGCTTCATATTGTTTCGTCGCGTGATTTCTGTGTGCAAAATAAAGGGTTGAACCTTTTTTGTAAAAAAAAAAAAAAAAAAAAAAAAAAAAATTAGTGCGCATCACTTTTCGATGTTTCCCCCACAAGCACCCACTACCAGAGAAGGACTTTCTTCTTGGGAGCTCCATCCGTGGGCCTCGAACCTGCAACCTGGCATCAGCGGGACGGCGTGCGTCCCGCTGCCCCCTCCCCCTCCTCCTCTCCCACCCCCTCCCACCCTCCCGCCCTCCCCCTCCCCCTCCCCCCGCCCCTGCCGCCGCCTGCACTGCCCACTTCCCCGGCCAAAGGACTTTCGCGAGCGCTCTGCTGTGAAAATGGCAAATTTTAACAGCCACAAAGCTAAAAGCCCCGCCGCCCCGATGCGATTGGAAACGCGACGCTTTGATCTTCATTTCATCGACAGGTGCTAAGTAAATCTTGCTGCAGAAATTTCCGTTTGTGCCGACGGGGGCGGGGTTTTCCGCCCTGGCCGGTTCGGCTCGGCTCGTTTGGCGATCTGTGAAATAAAGCGAGGCTGCCGCCAGCGCCAAGGAGACCTCACCAGGCCAGACGAGACCAACCAGACCAGACCAGCCAGCCAGCGCGCGGGCGTGTTTGCCGCGGCGGCCACAGCCAGGCGTGTTTTCCACATGTCAATGCCGCGCGCGCGCGCGCCAGAGACGCCGCTCCGATACAGCCGGGCGCAAGGAACGAAATTAAACACGCGGCGTTTGCTAAATTTTAGACGTGTGTCGGTTCGAATGCTCGTCAATACGAGAAACTTGACTCGGTGTGTGGGTTTTTTTTCCCCTTCCCGAGACAGCGCTTGGAACGGTAAAGGGAGGAAAAATTGACAGGTTCTGTAAAAGATATCGGGTGCGTAGCGTTCTGCGTACCACTGAACAAAATGTAAATATTATCAGTTATCGGCAGTACGGCACCAAATACGGTCGTTCTACTTCTGCCCTGTATTGTCAAACGGATAGTGGGGTGTATGGTGCGATGAACAGACACTGTATTAAGCTTCAGGTCCTCCCCATTACCTTCCAGAATCTTTATTCGTTTCGTTGTGAATGCGACCAACGACATGCAGCTTTCCAGGCTACCCTATCCTGCGAAAGCCTCTTCGCTTGCCAAGAAGAACGGCAAACAACATCCTTTTGAACCTGCTTACTGTATTTGACTCTTTGCCTCCTTATGGGACTCTTTTACCCCACACACATCCCTCCAATACTAAAATCACAAGGCCTGTGCGCTGCCTGCCAAGGATAGTCATAACAAAAGGAAATTATTTGTTTTATGTAGCGTTGTGCTGAGTTGGGAATAAGTACACATTGCACACTGTGTTTCAGAACGTTCTTAATGTTATTCATGTGATTCACAGACAAATTTGTTTTGGTATAAGATATTTATGAACTACTAGCTTAAACCTGCGGCTGCGGTTGATTATGATAGATAAGCTATCTTTCAGTAATGTGCTGTGAGACTCAATAGTATGTAGTATAGATCAAATCACATGTAAAAAAGGAATCATTTCGAAGAATCCAATCAAGAAATTCAACAATAATGATTGTAATAATATCACAGATCGATCGCTTGATGTAATGCGCGAAACGTCAAATCTCTCTCTCTCTCTCTCTCTCTTTTTTTTTTTTTTTTTTTTTTTTTTTTTTTTTTTTTTTTTTTTTATAAAGAGATGTATTGACGACTTTCAACCACCATATCTTCCACCCCCTGACAGCTATCGGCATGGGGCTGCTATCGTGTACAACGGGATACTTCCGACAACAATTACACACAGACAATTCGTTTGCGTTCTGTAGTTTTCGCTGACAGTGGAAATATTAACACACACACATGTAGAATTTTATATATACCGATAACTTTCCGTCCCTATATACTCCACCCTTTTATCATTATCAACCCTCAAGCAACTCTGCTACCAATAAAAGCATTTTCAAAGAGTAAATATAATTTTCAAAGAGTAATTATTGTTCCGCAACTCGCGTTATATTCCTCAAATTACTAAATATCTATCAGAGCGCTATAAAACCGTGCCTAAAATCTTCCTCAGATATAAATTAGTACCTGTACAAATATTTAAGTCTGTGCATCTTGTAGTTCGCACGTGATAGATATAGATTAGTGAGATATCTTACCGGTATAGGAATCGGACGATTCATATTAGGTATTTTGTGTTTTACCAGCACGGAGAATCACGTAGATAAAGCGAAAAACATTCTGAAACACAGTATGCAATGTGCACGTATTCCCGACCTCAGCACAACGCCACGTAAGACAAGTAGTTTGCTCGTGTTATGACTACTCTTGGCAGACAGTGCAGAGGCCTTGTATCCAGGTGGCGTTTTTGCGTCTATCTGGATGTTGTTGTGGTATTCTGTCTGGAGAGTGGTCCCATGCAGCTTTCGAGGCTACTCTATCCTGCGAAAGCCTCTTCGCTTGCCAAGAAGAACGGCAAACAACATCATTTTGAACCTGCTTACTGTATTTGACTCTTTGCCTCCTTATGGGACTCTTTTACCCCACACACATCCCTCCAATACTAAAATCACAATTTCTCAGAATGTATCCAACATTCTTTGCTCGAGATATGCAAGAAATTTTTTATCTCCCCAGGTCTCTTCAGTACTATCTCATTAATGGTTATGAGTCCCTTTATGAGACCTTTATTTGCCATAGATCGCTTATTGATTTTACATGATGACTAGTTTCGACGCGTTAAAGAGTCATTATCAAATCTGTAACGATTTTTTTTTTTATAATTCTTTATTATGACTTTTGGTGACAGTGACCATACAGCCAGCGGTTATTACATTGACAACATTACAATAGAATTGAAATTCTTACAATGTACAGCACAATATTAATAAGTATGTTACATCATATAGCCTTAGAATAAAAGTAGAAAAATAACATGTGAAGACATTAAACAATACATATTTAACAGTACGACAGATATTTGTAATACAATAAAAGTGCAGAAAGCATAGGACCAAATGAGAGGTGCAAAGACAAATAAAAGTCAAAATATAATATAAAATCACTTATGCAGTTTCCCGCTGTGCATGTTCAAGGTAAACACACTAGCTCTAAAATTAGAGCTGTATGCCAGTGACTTTGAGGTAGTCCTTCAGTAAAGTGTACTTAAGCTTGTCGAATCCATGAAGGAGGACAGTGACACTTGTGGGGAGGGGGTAACCCCTCGCGATCAGCGTTCGGTAGAATACACTTTGTGCGGCCGTGTACTTGGTGCATGCCAGTATGATGTGGTTGAGATCCGCCACTGCCGTTACATCTTTGTCGCAATGCCGAGAAGCGATGATTTTCAAACGGTGTAGGTGGGCAGGGTAACATCCATGCCCCAGTCTCATCCGAATGATAGACGTTGCATGACGTCTACTAAGCGTCATCGATGAAAACCACGGTCGTGAGGAGACATTTGGTTGTATAGCTGCCAGGTGTCCTCCCTTAAACACATGAGAGAGGCGCCATTCGTGGTCCCAAGTGCGATAGGCAGCTTTCCGAATCGTCGTTCGTAAGTCTGTATATGGAATCGGCGTGGGGCGTTGTTGTCCTTCCGTAATACTTCTCTTGGCAAGGCGGTCTACTGTTTCGTTATGGGGTATACCTCGATGTCCTTTAATCCAAAGTAAGTGGATGTCTATGCCCACTGTCTGTGCATTTGTTATGGCCTCCAAGACGTCCAATATATATCTATTCGTTCGTTTGTCAAACGTCGGATGTTGTAATTTTTTCAGCACGCTTTGAGAGTCCGTGAGGATCAATATAGAGTTAAATGTTCGTGTGCCGTAATAAATGGCCTCCCTGATGGCTAGTAACTCTGCCGTGTAAATAGATGACGCAGGCGGAAGCGTAAACATTTGGTAGGTGCCGTTAGAGGGGCAAAAGAAGGCGTATCCCACCCCTGCTTCAGTTTTAGAGCCGTCAGTATAGATGTGAGCATGCTGTGGCCAGTTGCGGAGAAGAAACTGTTCCACGTCGAGAGTGATGTTGGTCCCCGTTGTGTAGTCTGATGGCAAATGTGTCACCGGGACTGGGTTGAAAAACAGATGATAAGAATAACGGAAACAAGGAAGTTTGGTGTCCTGTATGATGAGTGGGAAGAGATGTCTCCATTTCTCGTAGCTGCGAACCAGTAAAGGAACTCGGGTCATGCCTCTTCTGTGATGCATTTCTGTTATGTTCCAAAATTGGTGTACCGTTTTGAGAGAGGCACTATCACATATTGACGCTCGGCTGAGGAGGAAAATATCGGACAGCATCTGTCGACGTATAGTTAACGGCATTTCAGACGCTTCCACGAGCAAGGCGTTGGTGGGTGTTGACTTCATAGCTCCGAGAACAAGACGAAGCATTCTGTACTGGAGGACATCAAGTTTGCGCAGTGTCGATTGCGCTGTAGTAGCGTAGACGATACTGCCATAATCCAAAACGGAGCGGATCAAGACCTTATAAAGAGTAAGGAGTACCATCGGATCGGCTCCCCACCAAACTCTGGCAAGCATACGCAGGATATTTGCAGTAGTGTCCACTTTGTCCAAGAGATATTCAACATGGCGCGTCCACGTCAGTTTGCTGTCGAAGTAAACACCAAGGAACTTAGCATATGACCGAACAGGCAGTTTGTATGGACCGAGCTGAAGGTCTGGAGAGAAATAATTCTGTCGTTTCCTCGTGAATATCACCACAGTAGATTTTTCAGGCGATAGCGTGAGTCCGTGTTCTAACTCCCATTCAGCCAGTTTTTCACATGCAGTAGTAAGCCATATGTTAGTCACCCAAAAGCACGACGAGTGGGCGTATATACAAACGTCGTCCGCGTACTGTAGAACTTTGACAGTAGGATGAAAGATAGAGTCTAAGTCGGCAACATACAAGGCGTATAGCAAGGGGCTTAATATCGCACCTTGCGGGAGGCCACGGGAAACGATTCGTGGGCCATGTAACACATTGTCCTGGTCACGGATATAAACAGTGCGGCAACAAAGTAATCTGTATATAATTCTTAACACCTTTAGCGGGAGATGCAAAAGTTGTAATTTATTTATAAGTTTATGTATCAAAACATTGTCATAAGCCCTCGAAAAATCAAGAAAAAGAGCCGTCAAATACCCATTTGTCAGGAATGTTTTTTCGATGCCCATAGCAAGAGATGTTATATTATCGTAAGTGCTCTTCCCCTTGCGAAAACCGTATTGTGTCCGTGGGAACAGATCGTGATGCTCTAACCACCATTCTAACCGGACCTTGAGGAGACGTTCAAAGGTCTTGCACACACATGACGACAATGCAATGGGGCGATACGACGTTGCCTGACCAGGGTCTTTTCCAGGTTTCAATATAGGAACCAATACCTGAGTGGTCCAGTCGGTTGGAACAGACCCCTCTCTCAAGATGTCATTAAAGATATTCAAAAGAATAAGTTTTGCATCATCAGACAAATTGCGTATCATGGAGTAATGTATCTGGTCATGCCCGGGCGACGTATCGGTCGAGGGCGGAAGCGCACTGTTGAGTTCAGCGAGGGAGAACGGTGAGGTGAGATCATCTTGAAGATCTTCAACGGCGGTATTTGTGGTGGGATCAATGGGTTCCGGCATGGCCGTAAGAGGTGCTACAATGTTGGCAAACTCGTCTATCCAGGTCTGTAACCGCTTGGGAGGCATTGGTTTTCGTTTGAGTGAGTTAACTTTCGACCAAATCCTTCCGACAGGAGTATGCAGGGATAACTGTTCACAAAATTTCTTCCAATGTTCTTTTTTACAAGTCTTGAGAAAGCGTTTGGTAGTCGCATCTATACGTTTGTAGGCGAGGTAGTTTTCCCATGTGGTTTCCCGTTTAAAACGGCTACATGCCAGTCTCCTTTGCGCCACTCGACGCGAGCACTCTTGGTTCCACCAGGCAACCGGCAGACGTCTACTGCCAGTTACCACCCTCGTCTGTGGGATTGACTGCGATGCTGCTAGGTTGATGCAATTCTTATAATGAGCGTACCTTGTTTGCGGTGACAACTCGGTGGGGAACGACGAAAGTTGTGTATCCATGATGGCACTATACCGAGACCAATCTGCCCTCCTGACATTCCATTTGCGAGACGGTCGACAGACCGTGTTCGGTGACGAGGTTGGTGAAGAGAGCAGAATAGCGTAATGGTTGGAACCCATAGGATATGAAAGTACAGACCATGTAAAGAATGAAGAAACAGACGCTGAACACAAAGTCAAATCGACGGCTGATGGTCTCTGTCCGGGTAATGGAAGTAACGTAGGGGATCCATCATTGAGGATGATAAGATTGAACTCGTCGATAATATCAAGAATGCCATCACCCAGCCTATCGTTATATGCACACCCCCACAATCTATTGTGTGCATTAAAATCCCCGCAGAACAGAAATGGAGGTTCCAACTGTTGTACCAGAGCGTACCACTCTTCAATGGTAATGTATGACCGTGGTCGGCTGTAGAGCGCCACAATAGTTATTCGACCAATTGGAGATGAGAAGTTTACTGCTATCGCTTGAAAGCTTTCAATATCGTCATGAGAAATCAGAACAGGGGTGTGATGCAGCATATTATTGATAAAGAGGGCGACTCCTCCTCGACCATCATCTCTGTCTTGGCGGTAAACGTGGTATCCTTGGAAGCGTACGATGGTATCTGGTTGAAACCATGTCTCAGAGATGGCGGCCACTGCTATCTTCCGCATCCAAAGTTCACGTTGAAGTACACCCTTGTTGGCAATCGCAGATCGCGCATTCCACTGCAGTATTTTAAATTCCGCCATTGTTGTTAGAAGTAAGGAGAGTCGTTAATAGTTGGCGAATAGGCTGTATCTGTAAAGTTCCAGGTGGCATTGTTTTCGCGTCTTCTATGAGGTGAAGGATAAACCAGATAATTTTCTCTACGATGTATTCACTATTGTTACGTGGTGGCACTGCTTGTTGTCCGTACTGAGGAGGATACGGGTTGGGTGGTAAAGGGGCCTGTGGTAGATGTTGGGAGATAGAATATTCGTGACTAACGTCTGAAAATCCCTGACGCCAGACGGGTCTGGAAGTTTGTTTTTTCCCCGTGCCGCTCATGACGGAGCTGACACCCGCTCTGTCTGCTATGGGAACATCATTCCGTTGATACCTGTCGTCCTTAGGTGGTGAACGCAGCTGGGGCGCCAATGGCGGCATTGGTGGCCCCGTAGAACGCTCTTGTACAGCGACTTGCGGTTGCTGTAAATGCCTTGGAGGTAGGGGCGGGAAGTCCGCAGGACTCTGAGGGCTAGGGGGCTTCCGTACGGCCGCGGAATATGTGGGGTGCGGCCCACTGAGTGCCCTTCCTGACGTGGCGTACGCCCTTGCACGTTGTAGCTCTTGCTGGTGGAGAAAAATGGGGCATGACCTCTCAGTGACAGGGTGCTGTCCAGAGCAATTTAAACAGGTCGGAATCGTCGCAGGGCACGAATCAGCTTGGTGCTGACCGCCGCATCTGCTGCAACGAGTATGGCTTCGACACTGGTTTGCCCGATGATGAAAACGCCAGCAATTTGTGCACTGAATGACTGGGGCAACGTACGGTACCACTGGGCAGCGTGCCCCCAGAATAGCAACATGAGAGGGTAATGTCTGAGAGCGAAACACCACCATGCAGACTGGAATGGGTACTGTGAGCTCAGGATTGGAAGGATGTTTCTTCGTGTATCGTTTTATACTTGTTACAGGATAAACACTTTGCATGGCATCTATTATCTCTTTGTCCGTTAGGCTGGTCTCTACGTCATGGATAATGCCATACGTATGGAGTAAAAAGTTAGGGATGTAAACATCGAACTTATGATCTTTGAAAGCAGGGACATTTAGTAAGTTATTAGCAGCTGCAGCAGTTTTCAGTTCTATCTTAACTCTGTTCTTGCCTGAGGAACTAATGTCAACAATATCGTGCTTGAGGTGAGAGCTGTAGGAATACAATAACTTGCCCACTGACATGGGATGGAGTTTGCCAACGTTTTTATCTAAGCTCTCCACGAAGACAATGTATGGGCCTGCATCTGTCCGACTGTATCGGTTATTGATACTCGGTCGAGTAACGGTGGCAGGAGAAGCAGATGTCTGTACCGGCGTGCGTTCTGTGTTTGCCTGTCCGGTGCCGTCGGTAGAAGACGCGTGGGAAACCGGTACCTGGCTCATTTCACAGTCCGTGACTGAAGGAGAATCGACACACAGTCGTTTACTATGGGGACCACTTTCTTGCTGCTGTTGTGCAGCTGTATCGCCACTAGGTGATATGCTGGAGGGGTCGCAGGAATAGCTGAGGTGCTGACTAACCTGTTGTAACTCATGTTGTTGATGTTGTTGCTGGAGGAATTGCTGGTGTTGCCGTTGTTGCAGCTGCAGTAGCTGAAGCTGTTGCTGCTGGGCCAGTTGCTGCTGGAATTGTAGGTGTTGGTGGTGTAGAAGCTGCGGTTCTTGTTGCTGCTGTGGCCCTTGTTGTTGTGCATATTGTAGGTCCTGTGTTGGTAGTTGACTCTGCTGTACGTCAGCAGGGTTGTCGGACATCACCGGCAGCGGGAGAGCCGTCGCTGCAGGTTGATTACATATTTCCATGGCGGACTGGATGACCTGACCCGTATTAGGTGGGTCGGCCATTTCGAAGATACACTGAGTAGTACTGCTACCACGAACGTGTGGTTGAGACAACACACACAATTCCGGCGCGCACTACTCTGCACGTGAACGTTTCTCCCCGAAAAGGCAGATACGAGTGTACAAACGCACGGAAGAATAAGTACGTAGCACCACACTCGTCCGCGAAACGTAAACAAAGCGCGACCGCACAGAGCGCAGCAGTAAACGCGTCCGGACTCGTCTGTAACGATTAAAATACAAAACTGCAGTGAATACAAAGTACGTTACTGTACAATAAATGTGGTACGTTATTAATATAGATGTTAAATTTGTCAGTTACACAATCTATATGAAAGAGGTTGAGGATAACTTGTTTAAATAGAAAATATTTGTTAACATGTCCAGACATAGTAACAAGTGTATTTCTTACCGTGTCTGGACATGTAAGGTATGAACATGACAAATATTTTCTGTTTAAACAAGCTATCTTCAACCTGTTTCCTATAGATTGTGTAACTGACATATTTAACATCTATATTAATAATGTACCACATTTATTGTATAGTAAGGCACTTTGTATTCACTATAGTTTTATATTTTAATCGTTACAGATTTGATAATGACTCTTTAACGGGTCGAAACTAGTCATCATGTAAAATCAATAAGCGATATATGGCAAATAAAGGTCTCATAAAGGGATTCATAACCATTACATTAAAAGATCGCCTGCTATAAAACAACCTGAATAAGATGTCAGATAATTATAACTTTATCATTAGTTAAGCAATGTACCCACCTAATGTTCAGCATTCATCTGTAGCACCACGTTTCAACAGCGTCACTCTTCTTATCGTCCACTTATCGCCTCAGTGGAGTGGCCGATCGTTCTAATGCGTCTTGATGCAGAGCACGCAGTTGATCGTCGTCGGTGGTTCGAGTCCTCCCTCGTATATGGGTGTGTGTTAGCGTAAGTTTAAGTACTTTGTACGTCTAAGTACTTATGACCGCTTTTGTTTGGTTCCATAGCTTTACAACAATTTTAACGTATTATTGGCCAAGTAACAAAACTCATCTTCCACTTCTATTACCTAATTTCCTAATCAACTTCCCTCAGTTTCACAAGAATTTTCTCAATTATTCGACTATATAGCAATTCCCTTCTTTTGCTCTTGCTAATGTCCCTCTTATACCCTGCTTTCAAGTATCCATTCAATTCAATTGTCCTGCCAGCTCCTTAGATGCCTCCAACAGAATGAAAATGTTCTAGACTAAATGAAACATTTCTATTTCTGCTCACTGAACTTTAATTCCTTCTCCAAATTCCTCCTTGATCTCTTTCACATCCTGCTCATTGTACAGATTGAATAGCATTGCGCAAATGCTACATTTTCCACCAGTGCTTCTGTTTCATGCTCTTTTATTCTTACAACTGCTGTCTGCTTTCTGAAAATTTTGCATATAACTTTCCATTTGCCATATTTTTCCTCCGCTACCTTCAGAATTCGGAATTGTGTGTCCCAGTCAACATTGTCAAAAGCTCTCAACGATGTTAGGAGTCGCCAGAAACGACACGTGGTTCGGATTCCACGGTGAGCTGTAGGTCCGCTTTCCCCGTTTGGATAACGGGTAGGTTAGGAACATGGAAGTCGCCGAAGTGGCGTCCAATTGAAAGACTTGCAACACGAAACTGAGTGACACGAAGTTATTATTATTTTATAACTTTCTATCTTATAAGATTACATGGTATATCTCCTAAATCGCTATAACTAAGAAGATATCAAAAATAAATTGTGCATAGAGTATGATGTTCCACTTGCCATTTCTCATTAGAGCCACAATACTAGCTCTGATGGAAACAGATATGGAAACTATCACCCCTCATTAAAATGTGAATAAAAGTGAGTGACGAATATATGCAAAATGCAGCATCGTACGAAAATTTGTATCAATGATGGGATTCTAATCCATGCCTTCTTCTCATTGCTTGCGCTCACCATTTTGCCACCCCAGTATGAGGCTTTGCCTTGTCATAATGCGGTCCATCTTCTCACCTCTGCCTCTGTCTACAGGATCTTTTTAAATGGCGCGGTATCCACTTGCTAACTACTGTCCTGCTCAAATGCACTTCCTGCCGCCTCCCCCCTTCCACCCATACCACCGGGATGTAATACACTCACAAACACGGCTTAGTATACTGTTCTAATTTTAATAGTGTGATGACTTCCTCTAATCGTTTTCTTCTCGTGCAACTAAGGCGAGACTTGAGTACCAGTCCGGTATTCATCTAGTGGGAGGCGGAAAACCGCTTAAAAACCACATCTGGTCTGGTCGGCACACCATCAGTCGTCGCTAATTCGCCGACCGGAATTGAGACGAGATCGACATCTCTCCCCGTCTCAGAGGCGGGCGGTTTATCACGCTCAGGTATCCGAGCGTATCTCAGTCGACACTATGTTCCCCTTTGCGCTGAGAGGTGATGTGAGCTAATCAGAACTCGAGAGATTGTGGTGAGCGCAACCACCTGGTGAGCGAGAAACCCGGATTCGAATCCTAGCCCTAGTATAAGGTGTGCATATATCCATAATGTTAGTTTGTGACTTAATAAAGTCTCTGAGTAATACAGTTTATCTGTGTGAAGTACATGTTCAAAGGTTTGTAAGGGACGTAACGTCTGTGGTCATCGGTCCCTAGACTTACAAACTACTTAAACTAACTTATAACAAGGAAAACACACCCATACCCACGCCCGAGGGAGGACTCGAACCTCCGACGCGAGGGACGACGTAATCGGTAACGTCCAGTTCCAGACCACACGGCCATTCCTACGCGCCTGTGTGAAGTAAAATAATGCTTATAAACCTGAAAATAAAACAATATAATTAAAAGAAACAGAAACGTAATATCAAAACTGGTGACCAAAATGTAGACGAAGAAATAAATTCGGTTTATTGCAAAGAAAATTACTCAGATTGAAATCTTTCCAAATGTATGTGATTTAACTAATGCGGTAATCAATCCCTAGACTTATAAACTACTTAAACTATTTCACACACACACACACACACACACACAGACACACACACACACACACACACACATACATGCTTGAGGGAGGACTCGAACCTCCGACGGGGAGCAACCGCGCGCTTCTCAGCAAGGCGCCTTAGAGAGCTCGGCCATTCCACCGCGGCAGAATTACTCATGACGGACAACGCAGACTAGCACAGGCGAAGAAGGCATTCCTGGTTAAGAGAAGCCTACTGACATTAATATGAGGAAGAAACCTCTGAGAAGTTACCCTCCATAAGTTCGGAAACACCTAGTAATTATAGACAGTGGAAAGGAAAAACAGTATTGTTCCCGTCTTCTTGTATTACTGTACCACCCAATACCAAAGTTACATATTAATAGATATGAATGTAATTAGTCTATTATAATTTTCTTTTCCAAAACTTTTTTTATTCGTCTTTATAACATAACTAGCTGAAATAATTTTCTATTAATGTCGGAGAAGTTTGTTTAATTAGCAAATATTAATTAGTTAATGCCAGAGATGTATTGTTAAATTTCATAAATTAGTATTTCTGTTACAACTAAGTAAATTCTTTTCTCATAATATTGAAGTATGTCACACTATGTTTCACAAGTAATGTTAGAAAGTTTTGTCCCCTTCAGTTTCAGTATAATTACCGTTGATTACGAAAGTATTGTTGATAAACCTATTTTGTTAAGTACGCAAATGAAATACTATTAAGTGAACCAAGATTTTTGTGCGTTAATTCAATCAGTATTATTTACGCTATTTTTTAGTATAGCCACTTGCATGTAATTGTTTACTTTTCCATTATAATTAATGTAATGAACTCAATTAACAATACGTAATTTTCAGTGAGATTGAAAGACATAAATAGGATGCTTTCGCGGCATGTGATAGAGTATTGTTTCGTCAGTTGTCAGATGCACACCCTATGTCATTTCAGAGTATTGTTTCATCCTCCAACTGATGCACGACCTATGTCAGTTCCAAGTATTGTTTCGGGCGCGATCTGAGGCATAATCCACGCTAGTTCGGAGTATTGTTTTGTGCGTAAACCGAGGGACACCCACGTAACTGAACTTTAATTTTGAACAATTATGTAACAGTTTGTCAGTGTCACTAGTGTGGACAGTGTTTTACCTGTATTATGAATGCACTAATAATAATCGTGTCACATTACGATGTACACCACGAACTTTTGTATTCCACACACGAACAGTGTTAATTCGTGTTACTGATGTGTGGAAAGTACGTACCTGGTATTAATGGATGTAGTTAATGGGACTTGTATGCTGGCCATAAATGGGGACAATTGGGCACTAATAATAAATCGATAAAGTGTCAAAGAACTTGAATTATGTGTGATGCCTACGTTATTTGTAGTGAATTAGTTTTCGCCCCTTGAGATTTCAGCCAGCCGCTACCGACAGCAACGATCTTCGACAACATCGAGTATCATCGACCTACGGCCAGGTAACGGCTAGGTATAAAAATGCATTTTGTTTTCTTCCAAATGTTTATGAAGCTCAAATAATACACAGGAAGATGCAACAAGTAAATTTTCGATTTCTCAAAATAGCCACCCTTTGCTTTGATCACTACCTTGCATACTCTCGGCTTGCGCTGCGTCAGTTTTCCCAAGGTTTCAGTTGGAATTGATCTCCATTCTCGCTGCAGGACCTCCCACAATTGTGTCCCATTCATGATTTCCAGTTTTCAGATCCTCTTGCCCAGTTCATCCCAATGCGCTCGATTGGGTTACAAACAGGGGATTACCGGCCACGGTGGCCGAGGTGACTGAGGCGCTCCAGTCACGCTCAGCACGGCCACTACGGTCGGGGGTTCGAATCCCCCCTCGGGCATGGATATTTGTGCCGTCCTAGTTCGTAAGTAGTTCATAAGTAGTTTGTAAGTTTAGGGACTGATGACCCCGTAGTTAAGTCCCATAAGCTTAACAAACATTTGAATTTTTGAAACAGGGGATTGGGGCGGGTATTCCATGTTTTTGAATATTTTACGAACCTGTAGAGATTTCACATAGTTCTGAAGCAAGTGAGATGTGTGTACGGGTCGTTGTCTTGCTGCAAGATAAAACATTTCCCAATCCGACGCAAACCAGACGTCTTAGCATGTCGCTGGAGAATGGCATGATAATCCTTTCCGTTAATTTTTCCATCTATTTTCACCAGATCTCCGACCAGATCACTATAGCACTAAGAACCCCCTCCATGCTTTACAGTTGGAATTACGCACTGATTCAAGCATTCATTGGGTAAACGGCGTACAAATTGACGGCGTTTACTTCCAAATAATTCGAATTAGGATTCATTAGTGAATAAAACTCTTTCCCAATCCCCCGCTGTCCAATGTTGGTGTGTGTTAGGCCACTGAAGTCTTTTCTTCTTGTTAACACAGCGCAACAGTGGTTTCCTTGTTTCTAGATGACCTCGGAGCTTGTTGTCTGCCAGGCGACGTCTCACTGATGACTCACTCACCGGTGTAGTCCTCGTTGCGTTTAGTTCAGCAGTCAATTCACGGACAGTTTTTAATCTGTTAGTTTACTGGTCACTACCGAACACTTTTCCTGGCGTTCTGATATTTTCCTGGCTGCTCCTGAGCGAGGACGATCTTCATAGGAGTCTGTTTCTCGATGCCAGTGTGTGGGTTTCGCAATTCCTCTGATGGAAATCCTCAGTTTCTTTGTTATTTGTCGGACCTATTACCTTCTTAGTGGAAAGTGATTATCATTACTCTTGATTCATAAAGAATCTAGCACTCTAGGGCCATTATCAATTACTTTTGCGGCGTGTCATACCTTGATGCAAACACAACTACTCGTGCCACCTGGCCTTGTTTAGTAGATTTGCGTGGACAGGTAACGTCAGTTTACATAAAACGGAGCAATACTAGCATGTTACAATATGTCTGTATATGCTCAGTAATTAAGTGTACATTACTGTGTCATTATTAACCGTTAGTTGACCTTACTATTCCGTATTCTAACCAATAATTCACATAGATCTCTTCCATCTTGCTCCGTTGTAATACGCAGCACGTTGTTTCGAAAGTTATAAAGGATAGTTTACATTTCGAGCACAGCTTTGTAGGGTAGTGAAACACCGACTTTGGGAATCGAAGTTAGGTATGTTTTATCACAGGGATATGAAAATTCTCGTCTTTCGCAATCTAACAACTTTTTTCTTCTTTACGGTTTAAGGTAGTGTGATACACTCACATTTCAATTCTGCATCATGTGCATGATATTTTAATTGTGCTAAATTTTCACGTTGGAGTTTTCTACCACACACTGGTGTCTACCGTGTAGAAGCCGTGATATAATCATACAAACTGACAACTGTTCAAAATGTTCAAATGTTTGTAAATCTATCGGACCAAACTGCGTGGTCATCAGTCCGTAGCTTACGAACTACTTAAACCTAGGTAAACTAACCTAAGGACAACACACACACCCATGCCCCAGGGAGGACTCGAACCTCCACGGCGAGCAACCTCGCGCTTCGCAGCGAGACGCTTTAGACCGCTCGGCTACTCCACCGCGGCCTGACAACTGTGTTCATACTAAAGCGTTCCGCACGGAAGATGACATTCCGGTCAGTGCACAATGAAGCCAACGATGACGCCAGTTTACACATTGAAATACGGCGCAAAATGCAGAAAGAAATCGCCTGACAGACTCTGCGGTCGAGAGCCGTAGGAAGAATGGAACCAGGACAGTCTCAATTCACGCACGGAGAATCGAGTCCTCCCTCGGACATGGAAGTGTGTGTTGTTGTTAGGATAAGTTAGTTTAACTAGTTTGTAATTTTAGGGCCCGATGATCACTGAAGTTAAGTGGCATAACTAAAACATGAGTGAAATGTTCATTCGTCTGCTGTTCTCCGCATTCACATTGGTCATCTTCAGCATAGCACCACTTAATAATGTTTGCTTTACATTTTGTGACTCCTGTTTTTAATCCGTTCATTGCTCTCCATGTACTATATTTCCTCTTCGGGTTATAGGATCGTATTTTGTAGATAAGACAGGCGGCAAGTCGTCTCAGTACGGCCTTACAGTGGTACGGTCATTTGAATAAAGCCCTTCCTAGATTTTAGATGGGCTGGAACTATTTGTTGGTTATACGTTAGGGGCCATGGGTCGGTCTGCTATTTTATCCTCTCTACTTCACTGGCTACGTCTGATACTTGCTGGTGCTGTGGCAGCAAGAGGGTAAAGTTTGTAGACAGGTTCAAAATGTTCAAATGTTTGTAGAGCTTATGGGACTTAACTACGGGCTCATCAGTCCCTAAACTTACAAACTACTTATGAACTACTTACGAACTAGGACGGCACAAATATCCATGCCCGAGGGGGGATTCGAACCGCCGACCGTAGTGGCCGTGCTGACCGTGACTGGAGCGCCTCAGTCACCTTCGCCACCGCGGCCGGCATTTTTCATATTAGCAACGTTGCAACACGTGAGAGAAGTGAAAAGTAAGAGGTAAAAGTCGTAGGACTTAGCGGGCATCAAAACCCGCGACATTTCACGATATCCTACAGATTTTACATTTGCGACAAGACTGGTGTTTGTTGTCCTTAGTGTAAGTTAAGTTAGTTCAAGTAGTTTGTAAGCCTGCGGCCTGATAACCCCAGAAGTTTACAAACATTTTTAGTGGGTGACGTAAATAACAACTTTATATCTCTACGTAGTCCTGAGAAAAAGCGACCTCAACAGTCAGGCAGGAAGATTGACGGACAACAAAGAAAATCAATAAGGGTTATGTTTTCATCAACTGAAGTATAGAAATCCTAAAAAAAAGAAAGATTGTTAGATCAGTTACATTTACAAGAATCAAAAGTGCACACAAAAATAATTCATACTTCATGTTCCTGCTATTTTTGTGTCGGTGTCACAATTTTTCTGCATTACTGGATGCCATATGCCCAGAATCTCAGCCAGCAATCTAAGTATCAAGATTAGGCATTACGTATTTACAATTTTTGTAACGAACAGGATTATAAATAGTAGTATTAATACTCAATTTTTATTACCAAACAAAACTTATGGTACAGCTTACATTACGTTAGATTCAGTTCATCTCTCTGCCATCTTTGGCGTTCCTCTTAACTCTCCAACTGACACAGGAAGTCTGGTGATGTGGAAATCCAGGGTTAATGTTCCCTTATTAAGGCTTATTGAATCCGTCATTACTGGTGGAACCGGAACTGCGGCTGGTCAAGATCATGTAGGAAGTAGGACACCAACAGCCGTATGTTTAACAGAAATATTTATTCTTTCACTACCAGTTTCGGCATTCCAATATGCCTTCTTCAGGTCCCTAAATCAGAGTACTATATCCATTAAATAGGGATCGAAACTGGTTGCGTCGATTTCTAGCTCTCAGGAAGAACCGACAAGCACTACTGTGACAATAAGGAGTTCTTGTTGTCACAGTTGTTGTTGTTGATTCTTAATGAGAGCTAGAAATCCACGCAACCAGTTTCGATCTCTATTTAATGGATGTAGTACTCTGATTTAGGGACCTGAAGATGGCATAATGGATTGCCGAAACTGGTAGTGAAAGAACAAATATTTCTGTTAAACACATAGTAGTTGGTATCCTACTTCCTACGTGTTTCCAGATTAGGTCGCAGGTGGATTTCTTCACAGTAATTGCCCAGAGTAGCCAAAGCCTCTGTCAGTTTCCTTTCAACTTCTTCAAATATTCTTCCTTGAGCAGTAATGGCGGTGTCGTCTGCATAAATAAATCTTTTTATTTCCGACTTGTATGGCAGGTCATTTGTGTACACATTTTACAGAATAGGAGAGAGAACACTTCCTCGTGGTAGACCGTTCGTTTGGTCTCTCCATCTGCTTTTCTTCCCTTGGAGGGTTAAATGCAATCTACATTTTTGCAGCATGCCTCTTAACATTCTCGGATTCGACGACAGTTTATTGAGACCGAAACTGTATCTCGAAGACCTGAACAAGGCAGGTTTATTTTGCTATAAAGGAATGTCGGATGCGTAGTAGTATTGCACGACAAATGCCACCTGACCTCGCAACATCAACTGTGAGTTGTATCGAGACGAACAGTGTACAGGAGGTCTTACATATCTTTTACATGTGCACCCCTGACGCATGTTCACAGAAAGGAACGTCTCCATTGGAGTTGTCATCACGCCACCTGCACGGTCAAACATTCGGCCAATGACCTTTTCGTAAATGAATCCCGATTTAGTATGTAGATTGATTCTCGGCCTCTTCGCATCTGGACCGTGTGCAACAATGTTGGGGCTCTAAAATAGTTGAAAGAGACCGATACCAAAGATGATCCCTGATTGTTTGGGTAGGGATTACATTGTCCACTCTGACAACTCTTCATGAAACTGTGTGAATGAATTACCAAGGTTAATCGCTGTCAGGTCATGAAGAGATCTTGGGACCTCACGTGGTGTAGTAATGACGTACTGTGCTCCCGAATTTCGGATTGAAGGACGGTAACGTTTACCTCTTACAGCGTGTCTGGTTGGTGTTTCCTTGGAAACAGCAGTTACTACAAACATAGTGTGGCCTGCTCGCTCTCCCAATTTGATTCCGTTAGATTACGTCTTCAATGCACTAAGGACCACTGCACCTTCCAGCAACCACTCTTCAGCACTGCAGGAGGAATGATTATTGGCAGCACTCTCTGTCGCTGTCAGGCCTCTATTGCTGCCAGGGGTGATCACGCTCCATGCTGAGTACAAAAACAGTTCTTGGCATTTATCTGCAGATGCGTTATGCTGCAAAAAGAAAAAAGCAAAGAAAAAGTTTTTTCCAGTCTACGTTCTTTAGATTGTTTCTAAATTACTGTCACCTCTTTATACTGTTTTGTTACAAAATAACCGCAACCTTGCGAATTTTCTATGTGTTTCTTTAACTTAGGACACTGGAGGATCATGAGAGCTGACTCAGAAATCATTGGATAGTGGAGAGGCGGTGTTGGGCGTTATGGTGCGGATATGGAGCAGTACTGGGTGATGGGGTTTCTCTCTCTCTCTCTGTGCGTGCGTGTGTGTGTGTGTGTGTGTGTGCGTGCGGGTGTGTGTGTGTGTGGGTGAGTGAATGGTGTGTCATCAGGTACCGTCATCTTCCATCCAGCTATCAAGCATTTAACCACAAGCAGGGCGACTATGTATAATAATCAGCTTATATGACTATATGGAAAGACATAATTACTGGTAGAAAGCTACAACCAAGTGTTTTTATCACTTTTAGAATAACGTGGACAGGATGTGAAGTTAAAATGTGAGTAAACAAGACCTCTACATGATGTAAATATAAATAACTAACTACATTTAAATAAAAGTCTATAAGAATCACTGCACATCAAATCAAAATTTATATAGTTAAACTTTTTTATGTTTTATAGACCACTTAAGACCTACTACTGAATAGGTGAAACATAATTGGTACTGGAGATTCAAAATTTCTCTTGCAATACGGATGTTGATATTAATAATGACTGAATAATAATCGAAGTGATTTGGTGCTATACATGAATATTGAAAATTTTTTCTACTGTTAAGGTAAGAAATGAGGAGGTATGCAGCAGAATTGGGGGTAAAGGAACGTATGGAATTCAACGAAAACAAGAAGGTATAGACTGGTATGACATGTTCTTGAAACTTCGGGGAATATCCTCCGTGATACTAGAGGGAGCTGTAAAGGGAAAAACTTCTACGTGACGTCAGATTTTACGTGGGGATGATGGGCAGTAGGAAAGACTAAAATAGAAGGAAAGTGGTTCTTCCACGTAATATCATAAATACTGAAGGCCATATGAAATTCACTGTGATAGTTGGTTGTAGGAAAATGCATTGTCTCTACAAAGAAAATGTATACAAGAGCTGTGTCTTTTAGGCTCTGATGGGACAATCGGAAACGGCTGAACATCATGTGTACCTTGAACGATGCCGTCATTTCCCTCCTCAGTAGGTCGACAACTAGTAGCCGGCCGCGGTGGCCGAGGGGATTGATACGCTTCAGTCACGATCTGCACGGCCACTACGGTCGGGGGTTCGAATCCCCCCTCGGGCATGGATATTTGTGCCGTCGTAGTTCGTAAGTAGTTCATAAGTAGTTTGTAAGTTTAGGGACTGATGACCCCGTAGTTAAGTCCCATAATCGATACAAACATTTGAACAACTAGTATTAATAGGCTGAAACCTAGGCCTACTCAGTCTTGTCCACCCAGCAAGGAAACATCCGTAATAGAGAAATTCATATCGCATGTTCTACAAGGAAAATTGAGCACTCAGAGAACTCAAGAACACACTAGTGTGACGAAATATTCTAGGGTATTGCTGCAGTGTTTGGAGACTTTCTTAAAAACAATAATCTAAGGAATTCAGAGACATGCTGGTAGGATGGTAAACGGCCGGTATAGAAAATACGAAAGAGTGAATGAAGTGCTACAAGATAGGAGAGTCCTTAGAATAATATATGGGAATTTAGGACCCGCGACCAAACATAACCTAGTATAGATCCCTACAGACAACTAATTCACGCTCAATAAACAAACAGAATAGCGGAAAAAATTGCAGTACTATTACGTTGTACTACAGAAGAATGGTTGGTTCAGTTACACACGACACAAACAGTTGTTTAAACTGGGCAACACACTGAAGAAGCCATCTGTGCGTTTTAATGGAAGGCTTTTGATTATGTTGATAACAAAGTATTATTGCAGACGTTGGAATATTAAGGAATATGGGGGTGACTCACAATTCACTCACCTCTTACTTTAATAGCAGGCAACAAAAGGCATTTATCCACACTAGTGTGAATGCCTAGGACCTACAGTCACAATAGGGTACAGTTAACCTTTCTATCTCAAATTTTCTCAATTTGTGAGCAATAGTATTTCTTTGCATATTTCTATCCATAATGTTTGGATTAACGTTTTTTTTTTTTTTTTTTTTTTTTTTTTTTTGGGGGGGGGGGATGATTTCATATGGCATCATTGGGCAGTATATATTATATTTACCATACCTGACATCTTTTTCAAACTTCTTTCACCTCTGGCAGTATTGCTCATGTGAAAAATACCGAGTAGCACCGTGGTTCGGAACCCACGTTAAACTGTAGGTCCCCCAGTAACTGGCTGGGTAAGTCGGTTCGAAGGTCGGAGGAAGGCAACGGCATACCACCTCCAAACAGGACCATGCCTAGTAAAGCACCGTGGTGTTCAAACCAATCTTCGGATTGTTGACTGCTATACCTTTTACAATAATTTATTAATGAAATTTTAATTTTTTTAGTTTCCTTTACCTTGTTACAAAGTTATCAAAGTCTTGCTGTAACTTAGACATTAAGCAACAATACACATTTTATCAATGAATTGTAGTATAATGCTCCTCCGTTGCCGAGGAGACTGAGGCGCTCCAGTCACGGTCTGCACGACCACTACGGTTGGGGGTTCCAATCCCCCCCTCGGGCATGGATATTTGTGCCGTCTTTAGTATAAGGTAGTTGATAAGTAGTTTGTAAGTTTAGGGACTGATGACCCCGTAGTTAAGTCCCATAAGCTTAACAAACATTTGAACATTTTTTGAGCTCCTCCGTTTCCTCGAAGTAATGGTAGCCAGGCAGCCCCAATGAATTTTGTAACTTCCTGCAGTGTTCTTTAAAATCTTTGATCAAATGGTTGGGCCGCAAGTAACACAATAGAATGACGATTCCTTGTGGCATCATTGAGCTGGAAAGGGTTAACTGTGGAATGCCCCACAGTCCTGTTCTGGAACCGCTGCTGTTTCTCACTTATATGAACGGCATGCCTTCTAATATAACAAATAGTTCTAAAATATTTCTGTTTGCTGTTGAGACCAGTTCTGTAGTGAAAGATGTTGTTTGTAATAATGATGCAGTATCAAGTAGTGCAGTTCAAGAAATATGTGCATTGCTTGTAGAAAATAAATTAAAGCTGAATCACAGCAAGGCCCAATTCTTATAATTTCCAACAACCAATTCAACATAAACTAAATATTCGTTACTTCTATTTGTTAATTTCCACTTTGTCCTCTCGCAGCATGCTTCACTCTATATTTGCTATCTGAAAACTAGGCTTTGCTCGGATTTTTATCTATTACAATATTCACTTAGTCCACGAACCCTTGTCTCGTCTCTGTGTCGATATTCTTCTCCCTTCTTTCTCTGTCTATCTACCTACTTCTGTCTCCTCCTCTTCTTCCTCCTCAACCGCCACCTCATCTCCCGACCACCTCTTCCTAGCCTTCTCCTCCACGCACCAGCGTTTTCTATCCATCCATCCATCCCCGTGCCTTCATCACTACCGCTCTTATTCTCTGCCATCTCCTCTTGTCCCCTCTGTTCATCTCCTTCCTCGCGCATTGAGGCGCTACGCTCCGTCAGGGGTTCGAATCCTCCCTCGGGCCTGGATGTTTGTGTTGTCGTTACAATAAGGTAGTTTATAAATACTTTGCAAATTTAGGGACATGACCCGCTGTTTATGTCACATAAGCTTAACAAACATTTGAACATTTTTTTTCTCCTTCCTCCCCTGTTCAAATGTTCAAATGTCTGTTAATCTATCGGACCAAACTGCGTGGTCATTAGTCCGTAGCTTACAAACTACTTAAACCTAGATAAACTAACTTAAGGACAACACACACACCCATGCCCCAGGGAGGACTCGAACCTCCACGGCGAGCAACCGCGCGCACCGCAGCGAGGCGCTTTAGACCGCTCGGCTACTCCACCGCGGCCCCCTCCCCTGTAAATGAAAAATTACGTGGGTGTGCCAAATTACATGGTGATCCGTCTAATGGTGAGAAGGTGTTGACTAAAATACCCTTCGCACTAAAACTTACGTAGGTAACAAAATTTCTCCAAGTTCGCAATAAAACACTAATTGATGTGAATCCACTTTCATTGATTGAATCAAAGGCTGTTAGGTGATTCTATTTTTTCCCTACACGTTTTCAGTAATTTGCTGCCAGAGTATGTTGTAAGGTATCTTCCGCCAGGCATTGTTCGAATAACTGTTTTGTGGGCAGTGCCCTTCATCTTATTTTGAAGGTCAAGTGTGCAAAATTTTATCACAATCGGTTGAACGCACAAAATATGAATCTAATCTGATGTGACGAAGCCCATACTAAATTACTAACCTGATTTTTTTTTCGATTTTCAGCTGTTGGTTTTGGTTTTCCATACTTTTTTCCTAAGCCATTCCTTTTTTAAAGCGAACGAAACTGAAAGAAAATAAAAAATATATTTAAAAAATGTATATACAGTGTGAATCACGTAAAACTTACATGCGAAAATAGAAGGTGCTACTGATGCGTGGATTTTCACAGGATACGTTGGTAGTCAGGAGCTCGTATTGTTATCGAATTTAAAGATTTCGGTAATACATATAAATTGTATTATTTGTGCAAAAATACACTTCTTTGAAAGGGAACAATGCTACTGACATTAAAAAAATAAAAGTAGGGTAAGTTATTAATGTGAGTGGTGTTTATTGAATGACTCTAGTGTCCTTGTTTACAATATGCAGTGCAGTTTGTTTGCCGCATGGAAACTGCGTAGTTGGTACGTACGATGTTGTTATATTTGTTTACTTCCTTTTTCTTTGTTACTTCAATACATTCCGGCTTGTTAGTCAGTTTGTGACAGTCCAAGCAATAGGTTGTGAGTGAGCGATGGGATTGACCAATGCAGAAATAACCGACATGCTCTAGATGTATGGAGAGAAAAAATATGTTCAAATGTTTGTTAAGCTTAAAGGAGTTAACTGATGGGGCACCAGTACATAAAATTACAAACTACTTATGAACTACCTTACACTAAAGACGACACCAACATTCATGCCCGATGGGGGGATTCGAACTCCCGACGAGGAGCGTTCTTGCGCATCGGAGGATAGTGCCTCAATGCGCTTGGCCACTCCGCCGCGGCCTATGGAAAGAGTAGGAAGAATTAGTTCGTGTTTGTACCTTGTATATGGAAATATATCCCAATAGACGTCACTTATCTCAGCAATTATTAATCAACCTCTTCAACCAATTACGTGGACATGGTAGTGTAATACCTAGACAACGTAAAAGATGTAAACAAGTGACGAGAGAAGTAGGGAAAATTAATGTTTTGGCTGTTGTTACAGTTGATTCGCACTTGCGGTTCCGCCCTTTTGGTCTAAGGTGTCATGCTACGGAGTTTGTGCCCGTTCCATCCTAGCATGGGTGTGTGTGTTGTCCTTAGCGTACGGTAGTTCAAGTAGTTTGTAAGTCTATGGACTGATGACCATACCAGCTACGTCCAACTGGTTAACAAACAATTACATATTTTTGACGACGTTACAGCGTTCATTTAATAAAGTAAATCGCAATTTCCGATGAGTTATGGCTTCACTGTACTAGGTTTACATGGAAAACCGTATTGTGGCTGCGAGCATTACAGAACAAATAGGCTGTGGTGTAGGAAAGAGACAGCGTGGCGAATGGAGATTTTGGTGTGGCGGGAGACGTGCAGGGAAGAGTCCTCTGCAGTGGGGCTGGTCACTGTGTCCTCGGTGGCGGAGTGGTCAACGCGTCTGCTTAGTAAGCAGGAGATCTCGGGTTCAAATCCCGGCCGGGCAAAAATTTACATTCGCCGCCCTTTGGTATTCCATCTAAACCTAGTACAGTGAAGCCATAACTGATTGCAAATCGCGATTTACTTCAGGTTAACAAACATTTGAACATTTGTCTTCCCGCCCAGGCGCACGAGAAAGTGGCATGAGCAAGGTAAATGTCCTAAGCTTTCTCCAACGACAACATTTCCATTATAACAGGATGTCCCCACTGGCTTCGTCTGGTGAAACCTCAACGTCCATGGAATGTAAATATGTGATGTGGGATAGTCAATTTTAAGCTCATAGGCCCATTTTTCATAGACGGTAGACTGAACGCGAACAATTACCGCAGCCTCGTAACAAACCATCTGCCTCGGTTGCTAAAAGCCGTTCCTCTGCAGACAAGGAGGAACGTGTGGCACCAATATGATGGATGTCCGGTCCATAGTGCACGGAATACTGCAGAATGTCTTGATGAATTGTTGCCAAATCGTTCCATTGGAGGCAGAGGACCTGTACCTTTGTCGGGCCCTTCTCCGGATTTAGCTCATCTTTCTGTGACGAAATTTGAAAGACATTGTCTTCAAAGACGTACTAACTGCAAGTGACGATATGCAACGGCGTATTACCGCAGCCTGCTCGGACAATTCCACTGAAACGGTAACACGTGTGCATTAGTGTTTCCATTCCAGACTGGAAGCTTGTATTGCCGCTGCCGATGGTCAGTTTTAACACAAACTGCGATGGTCAATTACCCGTCTAATCATCAGAATCCACATCACTAGTATATGCACTCATGTTGTGCTACCACAGGTATTGTACAAGTTAGAAATACTAAAACGTCTCGACCCTTGCAGGACATTGTAACAAATTCAATGGGGAAGTTGAAAATTTGTGCTGGACTGAAATTCGAATCAGGATTTGTCGTTTCGGGTGAGCGGTCTCCTTATCCAATCAGGCTGTCAAGGCACGCTTTCCGTCCTGCCAGATTCTCAACATATCGCACACTACGACGCTAGTGCCGCCGGCCCATTACCTCCACTTGCTCGCAGCTATGACTGTATTACCGCAAGGTCTTGGGCGTGATGCTGCATCCGGAGATAAATGTTCAATTGCCCGTTGGGGGCATATATATCGATATTGATAACGTGTTTGTTCTTTCGGACATGTCCGAATAAACAGGCACCACCTCAATTAATATTGTGTTGCACAAGTGTTGCCGTGGAAACTTTTCACACTACGATATCTCAAAAACGACTTGCATTAGAGTCGTGCAGCAAACTCCACTGACATTCTGATTTACTCTAACTTTTTTTATTAATGTCAATAGGCATTGTCCCATTTAAAAAGTGTATGTTTGCTCAAAAGATATGCTTTCTATTTATTATCAAAATGTTTAATGACTACCAATAGAGCCCCTCTCTACCAAATCCATCCAACCATATATTCACTCCGTATACATCAGTGGCGTAGCCATTTCTGAGTGTTAGAGAGAGTAACTTACAAAAACTGATTTTATACAGGGTGAGTCAGGAGTAAAGATACATGCTTTGAGGGGTGATAATATTGATGATTCTGAACAAAACATTTCTAACAAATATGTGCCCTTTCAATGAACATTTCTTGGTATGTTGTTGTTGTTGTGGTTTTGAGTCCGGAGACTGGTTTGATGCAGTTCTCCACAATACCCTATCCTGAGCAAGCCTCTTCAACTCCACATAAGAACGGCAACCTAATTTGCTTACTGTATCCATCTCTTGGTCTTCCTCTGCGGTTTTTACCCTACACACTTCCCTCCAACGGTAAATTCACAATTCCTAAGAATGTGTCCTACAAATCGATTCCTTCTTTTAGTCAAGGTATGCCAGAAATTCCTTTTCTCCCCAATTCTGTTAATTACCTCCTCATTAGTTACGCGATCCACCCACCTAAGCTTCAGCATTCTTCTTTAGCACTACATTTCAAAAGCCTCTATCCTCTTCCAGTCCGCACTGTTTATCGTCCACTGTTTCACTCCTATACAAGGCAACACTCTACACAAATGCCTTCAGAAAGAACTTCCTTAGGCTTAAATCAATATTCGATGTTAACAAATTTCTCTTTTTCACGAACTCTTTTCTACCCATTGCCATTCTGCATTTTATATCCTCTGTACTGCGACTATCATTTGTTATTTTACTGCGGAAGTAACAAAACCCATCTAACTCCTTTATTGTTTCCTTACCTAATCTAATTCCTTCACCATTACCTGATTTTCTTAGACTGTACTCCATTACCCTAGTTTTGCTCTTGTTAATGCTCATCTTATATGAACCTTTCAGCACACTGTCCATGCCATTCAACTACTCTTCCAGGTCCTTTGCTGTCGCTGACAGAATTACTATGTCATCGGCTGAACGCAACGTTTTTAATTCTTTACCCTGAAATTTATTTCCTTCTCCAAATTTCTCCTTGCTTTCCCTTATAGCTTGCTCATGGTACAAATTGAATAACATTGGAGAAAGGCTACAACCCTGTCTTACTCCCTTCCCAACCACTGCATCCCTTTCATGTCCTTCAACTCTGACAACCGCTGTCTGGTTTTTGTACAAGTTGTAAACAACCTTACGCTCTCTATATTTTACTCCTGCTTGCTTCAGTACTTAAAAGAGTTTATTCCAATCAACATTGTCAAAAGCCTTCTCCAAGTCTATAAAAGCTAGATATGTAGGTTTGTCTTTTCTTAATCTATCTTCTAGGATAAGCCGTAAAGTGAGTATTGCCTCACATGTTCCTACATGTCTCTTGAACCCAAACTGATTTTCCCCGAGGTCGGCTTCTACCAGCTTTTCCACTCCTCTGTAAATAATACGTGTTAATGTTTTGCAACCATGACTTATTAAACTGATGGTTCTGTAGTTTTCACACCTGTCTGCCCCTTCTTTCTTTGGAATGGGGATTATAACATTTTTCTTAACGTTTCTGGGTAAACAAATGCAAACATCTAGGAACGAGAAACGTGCAGACGACAGTAAATTAAGATATTGGTATGTTAGAGTTTGTTTAATTGTGTAAGTTTCGTCACAGAAGATTTTCAAACAATCCACGGTCAACTTCAATGTATTTTGCTGCTCTTGTAGACAGGTGGTGTATTGCTGATCTGAGCTGGTCGTTGGATCGGTCGCCATGGAGTAATTGGTTAGCCTCTGAGATCACACGAGCTTACCCCATTATAATACTATTTGTAGAGATTGATGAAGAGCGAAGAGTACAAGCGCGGATTGGACCCAGGAGAGGAACGTCTCACTCATATTTCGCATGCTGGTGCTCAAACAAATGAATTTGGATCTGAGTTCCAATCTGTGACACAACACCTGTCTACAAGAGCATCATATACATTGAAGTTGGCAATGGACTGTTTGAACATCTTTTGTGAGGAAACTTACACAATTAGACTTTAACATAACAGTATCTTAATTTACTGTCAGCTGCGCTTTTCCCGCTCCTAGTTGTTTTCATTGGTTTACCCAGTACCTTTAAGAAAAGGGCATACGTTTATTTGAAGTTCTTTGTTCGGAATCAGCAGCAGTATCACCCCTAAAAACATGTACCTTTCCTTTGACTCGAGCTGTATACAGGGGCATAGTTTTAAACTTCGTAACTATATGCGACCAGTAAAGAATTTGGTGTGAAAATCTAATTAAATATCTAACAGTGGGTGCGGAGAAACTCGCTTACTTCTTAGTCTGCGAAATAATAACGGAAATATGACGTCAGTGGTTTAACAGAATTACTGCTTTGGGCACACTGAATGTCACGGTAAAGTGGCATAACAATATTAATAATCCTTATTAGACTCACATTCCGTCTAAACACTAATGTATACATACCTTTCCTGCTCGTAAAACCGGAATTGAATCAAGGCAAAAGCGAAGTGAATGCGGATCGCTGTAATGTAGCGGACGCCACATCTGAAATGCTTTCATAATTAGAGCACATTGGTATGAAATACTATGAAACGTTTACACGTTTAACGCCTAAATAAAATAGGGCAGTACCATAGTTTTAAATATGACTATTTAATTCTCTAGAAAAAAGAAATGAATTGTATCAAGTGTTTCAGAGACAGAATAAAATGGTCTGAAGTAATATCAGAAACAGTGAAAAGTAAAAAAGTACCATGCCTCACCTTTAATACGGACTCTGGAACTGAAAAAAAACTGATTTTAGTATCAGTTAACCTACCTCGTTTTGATTTGGAGATAGTGGGTTCGAATCCGGCCATGAATACGTGTGTGGGTCTTTAAAAAAATGTTCAAATGTTTGTAAAATTTATGGGAATTAGCTGCGGGTTATCAGTCCCTAAACTTACAAACTATTTATGAACTAACTTATACTAAAGACAACATAAACATTCATGTCCGAGGGGGGATTCGAACCACGGACGCGGGAGGCCTCGCGACCCGCAACGTGGCGCTCCAGACCGCTCAGTTACTCCCGCGAGACTTGTGGATCTTAATTGATTATTTTTTCTGTATATGGCCAACCAACTGAATGCTACATTAAAATTTGCTGCTAATAAATGCATGGTACACATAGACAAGCACTAATCAGCCTAAATTACAACAATTCGTTAAAATCTACGGTTGCTTGAACAACTCACATCAAGGATGTGAGTGTGAACGTTTAGTGGCGGTATTCTCACGGGCAGCCCTGACAAAATTACTTTTCGAGGTATCTTAAACATACTAATATGGAGTATCAAATTGCAATGATTGAATTGTGAGGCTACAAATTCCAGTTATTTATACGGTAAAGAAGACAGTGAACAACCACCTACACGAATCTATGCATTCACAACTATGAAGCGTATTGAAAACAAATTAGCGATAATTATACGCCTTGGAGATGAACCACTGGTTGTGCAGTATCAGAGATGATAGCTTAATACTGGAGTGTCACATTAGTAGATGCCCCTGCAAGTTACAAGTAAATGATGCCTGCTCTCTAGATTCGCAAACACCTAAGTAAATTGATTATCGGTATCAGAGGGCAGGTGAATAGAATATAACCATGAAGTCACGGTGAGGCAGATCCATTACTGGAGTAACAGAAAAATAAGTATTAAACGAGACATAATAGTTGGCACAAAACATTAGCAAAAAATTCTAAATCCTGACATAAAACTCGGCTATGTATAGGTACTGTGGTGAGTACCGTATTTGCTGAAGCAAGCACACAGTCTTGAACGAAGAAGGCACGAGAGGACAGTGCAGATATAAAGATATATATACTCAGAATAGTGTTTAAGGCCATTTCATCCCATGCGCTGCCATAACACGTGAGAATTGTAGTGCATTGATGTTTATGAAAAGTTTGAGGTTCACTTGTAAAGTAAATAGCAAAATTGAAATGATAAACGTATGATGAAAAGTCTATATAAATAAAACTGAGTGACGGAATGTGTTGCTAAGCGCAAAGCTCGAAAACGCCTCGACCAATTCCAGATATTTAATTTTTCATGTTTTTATTTATTTTCTTTTTTAATTCGTCGAATTTCGAGGAAGTTTCTTATACAGGGGAAAAACTGAAAAAATTGCACAAAAAAACATAACAACAATTTTCCTTTAACACATTCAAACTTCAGTATGTATGTATGTTAGTTAACTCCTAAACCGCTGCACAGATTTGGACGAAACTTTTTTGTACGTCTTTGGTGTGAGTCCCTGGATGGATTACATGCATGACTGGTTCGGGATAGGTGTGCTAACAATGGAAAAAATATCTACATTGATAATATTGTGTGTACATCGGAACTTCGGATTAGAATCGTATTTCATGAGCTGCCAAACCGTTCATCCGATTGCGATATACGTTTTCATTTCTCACCTTTAAAAAATAAGTACAACATAGTTCAACACCGATCTACAGTTTGATTTCAATTTTGATGAAATTTTGCACTCTTGATCTTCAACACAAGAGATAAGTTGCTGTCTACAAGAGGTTGCATACTTTGCAGGGCGAACTGTACCGACTAACCGATCACTATGAAATTTGGCAGATGTGTCAAATTTTTCATATGAAAGGAGAGAGGAACAGCGGAGACAATGTTCAAATGTTTGTATACCTTATGGGACTTAACTACAGGGTCATCAGTCCCTAAACTTTCAAACTACTTACGAACTAGCTAATGCTAAGGACGGCACAAATATCCATGCTCGAGGGGGAATTCGAACTCCTGACGATAGTGGCCGTGCCGACCGTGACTGAAGCGCCTCAGTCCCCTCGACCACCGCGGCCGGCACAGCGGAGACAAGAGGAGATAGCAGAGAGGGGAGAAGTTAATAAAAGACAAGGAGATGGACGAGTGGATAGAGAGAAAGAGGTAACAAAGAAGGAAGGGTGGTAGACTGAGGGCAAGAAGGAAAAGGTCAGAGAGAGGGAGAGCCGCGGCGGAGAGGCCGAGCGCATTGAGGCGCTATGCTGCGATGCGCGAGGCCGTTCTCTGTGGGGGGTTCGAATTCTCCCTCGGGCATAGATCTTTGTGCTGCCTTTAGTATAAAGCAGTTCATAAGTAGTTTGTAAGTTTAGGGACAGATGCCGCACAGTTAAGTGCGATAAGCTTCACAAACATTTTTTAGAGAAGAGGGAGAAGGGAATGGCCCAAGAGAGAGAGAGAGAGAGAGAGAGAGAGAGAGAGAGAGAGAGAGTGGATGGAGGAGTATATGGACTACAGCAAGGGTAGGCAACCACAAAGCCTTCGCGATCTACTATTTCGTACCACCGTACTGAAGTGATCTTTTTTTTTAAAGAAATACTATACTTGCTACATTTTTAGTGTTGTCAATATTGTCAAACAACTATATTTAACAATAAAACTTTTGCATGTTCACTAGTTGTTTAAAACAATCATTTTATTTTATAATATTTTACAAATATTTATAACTTACATTTAATGTGAAACTTGAGGAGATGTTCTCTTAAAAATGTATAACTTGTTACACTTAAACGAATACAAGTGTCCAGGTGTTTGTCTGTCAGCCTAGTTCTGTGTTCATTTTTAATAAAATTCTAATTTGAAAATAGTGAGTCACACGGGTAAGTGGAAGGAAACAAGGCCTTTATTCTTAGAAATTAGAGAGCAACAATTTTTAGGTTCTGCAACTGTTTTGAGAAACAAATCATTTGTAATGACATTATTTCCAGTTGCTCCATCTATGTCAAAAACATTTTCAATTGAAGGAGAGACATTCAGTAGCTCGAGGTTAGCCCAAGGGAAAGATACTAACTCAGTTAACACAGTAGTCTTTTTAAAGTCTGAAAACCGATTATTAAAATCTTCTTTCGAATTGGATGTCATATTTGCATAACATTAACCATCATAAGTTGTTTCACATCCTTCTACCTGGGTCCTCAGCGTTGGAAAGTTACTTAACTCATCTCTCTTAAGGCAGAACTCCCATAAACACAATTTTTCAGTAACAGAATTTACTTCAGATATCATCTCAGCAATATCTTTCTCCTTACCATGGAATTTCAAATTTAACTCATTCAGTTTTTCTGTTAAGTCGATTTAAAAAACAAAATACATGAGCCAGAGAGGATCTTCAATATATGCCAACAGGCTATTCTCTTCTATTTCCTGCAGTAATAGATTGATAGCTGGTAAAACCTTGTAGAAACGTTGAAGTACTTTTCCCTTACTAAACCAGCGTATTTCAGTATGGAGAAGTTAATCACCATATTGCAGTTCAAGTTCGTCTGCCAAATCTTTGAAAAGTCTTCGTTCAAGAGGATGAGACCTAATTTTGTTGACTATCTTGACAACAGTTTTCATTGTTTCGTTCAAATTTAAAAACGTTCCACACATAGACTGCTGGTGTAAAATACAGAGGGAAGAAAACTTCCATCTCTTTGGCACAAAGCAAGAAAACAATTTTTAGAACCTCTTAAAGCTGGGTAGTGTCGGATGAGCGCATTTTCATTGCTACGAAAAAACAATTTTCAATTTCATTGAACAACCTTTCTTCTGCACTCTCGGTACTCGCGCGATCTACTGAATAAGCACTAGCGATCTACCGTTAGGTGACGATCGACGTGTTGCCGACCCCTGGACTACAAGGTATTGGAATACATAAACACCCGGGCAACGACGCGTTTTCTGCAAGTTAATGCAGAGAGAAGCTTGACAGGAAACAGAGGAACTTCATTGTCTATATAAGATTTTTTACGTTGCACTACAAAGGGTACCTTACTGCATAATTTGACACAGTTTGAACGGTCACCTTGAAATTTGGCAGATACGTGTAAATGTTCATTTACAGAGGAGGGATAAGATGAACATAGAGAGAGGAGCCACGAGGAAACCGGCTGAGAGCGGGGAATAACACCGTGCATTTTGAGTTACCCAATCCAGAAATAATTCTATGAGGAGTTCAAAGAGGGAGACAAGAAACAGAGATGGGAGAAATGATTAGTGGAAGAAGTGTAGGCTGCAAAACCATTTTTCGTGTATAAAGCGCTGGCGGGTACGTTACTATGATGTACATATTTTGAAACTGTAAGCAAAAAATGAAATGTTCAAATGTTTGTAGAGCTTATGGGAGTTAACTACGGGATCATCAGTCCCTAAGCTTACAAACTACTTATGAACTAGCTAATACTAAGGACGGCACAAATATTCATGCCCGAGGGGGGGGGGGTTCGAACCCCGACCGTTGTGGCCGTGCAGAACGTGACTGGCGCGCCGCAGACCGCTCGGCCATTGCGGCCGGCAAACTGTAAGCATATATGTGACAAAGATAAAGCGGCGAGTGACCCAAAACTGGAATAGTTAACATAGATGCAGTTAACAAACATAAAACCTTATGTGAATAATGCTACAATAAGCGTGCTAAGTTTTACTGAGCAAGTATAACAGACGACTAGAAATAATTTAGAAACGCAGAAGGATCAACTGAACGTCGTGGATCGACGTAAGACAGTGACAGGTGTGTAATGTTTTGAGAGAGACAGTGGGAGTATTTATGTTCGTCACATGCACTACGCAGATGTCTACTGGATGTATTCACCATTTTGTTTTCAATTTGTAATCTAAGAATAATAATAATACTGGTAACAAATTTTTGAGGAAACCTCGATAGCAGAATTGCTGATATGGAATTGGAAAACAAAGCAAAAGGTGATGTAGAGCAAAACGTACGTATTGTTATGAAAAAACCTAGTAAGATACCAATTTCGACAGTCGATAAAAGAATATAACTCATCCTTCCGGAAAAGCTGCTGAAACAGTTTTATACTTATAAATTAAAAATATACATTTGTATTTTTAGAGTACACCTTTCGTTCTTTAACTCGTTTATATAAGCGTCGTCATATTTTAATCGACTATCATCCTCAATTAGCCTACAATAATGGCGTACAAAAAATATAGTTAACAATGACAAGAAACACATGATAGTATTCTATATACTGGAGCCAACAGCGATGGAAAGTAAATTAATACCTCCCAGTCCTTTTTTAACTGACTACAAAGTCTATGATATTACACGGTAATTATATATAATATTTGTTGGAACTGATGTTCAGCAGTAACTAAGTCGATGTTCCTTTTTCTCACTATTTTTTTCTGTCTTCGTGTAACAACTAATGCACTTTGTCTTCCAGGTATATTTTGAATGTACATAAACAAAAGAAAGGAAGGTTTATAGCAAAGAATTCGCAGCCAAAAAAATTCATGTTAAATGAATTCACCGCCGCAGCTGTGTAAATACTTTATTAAATGCACTACTGGTTTCGCAACATTCACTTACACCGTAAAGATGATACAAAATGTTACGAAACCAATAGTTCTGCAGCGGTATTTACATACTATTTTATTTTCTTCCCACTATCAGTTAAGCTTTATTTACAGACTCAGATACATTGTTTTGGTTTTTTCACTTCACTGTCACCGACTTTTTATTATATTGTTCGTCAGGTTAGTTCTTTCTTTAAGCAATACAAATTAACTAACAAGTTATTTCAAGTTCGTAAAACTATTATGAGACTAAAATATTATGTGACATCACTTGGGAATATTTCCAAAGTCTCTTTTAATTGGTTGCGATTCTTAGATGTCTACGCAAGGGAAGAAGGTCCGATTCCGTAGAGAAGTCTAATACAATAATACAAAAAATATGTTTTTTTGCTATCTTCATCTCCGAAATGGAACCTAAATATTAGTCTTATGGCAACAAATAGATCTTAAGTAGACGGACTTGGGCTACTGTTAAATCTCAATTAGTGTGTATGTGACTTTTTTTAAATTAATATGTATCGCATTCCGCAGGATACAATCGAGGGGCGAGTCCCCATGATCATGGAACGAGACATTACATGAAACTGTAACAGAAGATTGGCAAACCGATATGTCAAACTATAGCAACGTGTACACTATGAAAACGCCTTAAACAAAAGAAACCACTGAGAACGTTGCACAGAAATTAGCTTAATGTTTTTAAGGTTTTTTACTAGCTCCTCGAGAGAATAGAAAGCTAGCAGATTACAGAAAACAGATCCAGCAGAATATATCATGTCTTTCTGCATAAGAATCAAGGAGATATGATCCGACTGCAGATTCTATTTCTGTCTAGTATTAACTCAGTCAAAGCAGCTAACTCCTGTAAATAATTTGGTATTGTTAACAACAAATGACATAAAAGTAAATATGCACTGATATACCGATGTCAGAATCCCCCGGCTAATCAATAGGTGTTGTCAAGGAGTTCGCAAGCTTACACCACATGCTTTTTCTGCGCCATAAATACCCTTTTTAAATCAGAAGCGTTACCCAGAAAGATAATGGTAAATAACTCAGGCTTTAGTTTTTTTTTAAGATCTTGAACATGGGCTTTGAACGCCTAGAAATTAGAATTGTTAAGTCTCAATTATCATTTGCCTCTTCTGTCTAACTGAAATGTCAATTTTTATTGAATTGTGCCTTAGAAACTGAGTCTTACCGCGATCTAGCATGTCTTTATGTTCTATAAGTGTTGAACTGCATTATTTGATAATGTGTCAATATTGCAAACAACATCCTTGACTACCAAGCTCGTATCGTCAGCAAACAGCAAAATTTTACAATGATCTGTTATACTAGAAGACTGATAGTTGAGAAACAACAGCGGCACCAGAAAGCAATTGCAATCTCCCTACCAATGTTTTTCCGAAGTAGAAATACAACTCATGCTAAATAAAAGAAGGAAACGCTGACTATATCTTACCTCTGGCCATGATTCTTCACACACTTAGTAAAAAATTCCAACTTAAAATAGTAAAAGTGGCTTTTAGTTTAAATCGCATAGGCCAGTGTTGCCAACTAATTGTAGATTGAGTATAAAATCCTTGCTAAGTACCAACATGAACGTTTTGAGTAAAACGAAAAACACCTTCTAAACTGAACAGTTTGTCTTTATGTGCAATTTTTTCGCCTTAATTTGTGTCTATCATTAATCTTTAAAGACTTATTACAATAAGAACAGGGCTATGTAAAAATCTGGCTATGTCCAAAATTCGAGTAAATGGAAAGCTGTATTACTCTTTGTGGACTGGATGAAGTTCAACAAAGGCGTCATACATTGTCTGATAATTCAAATCTTGGCTTAAACACACTCGTGAACTTTTTGCCCTTTCCTCTTGGGGGAAAATTGCTATGTGTTAAACTATACTCTGTGCATCATCACCTGTGTACTTTCTCTCTTTGGTTTTATTTCCCCTACGTTCAACGTATGTAACGTCACCACGCTTTTTCGGTTTAACCAATGTTTCATCCCTACGCTTTGTGATGCCATGAATTTCAATAAATGTTTGCTTGCACACTTGTTTATGATCACCTTTGCCATCAGAAATCTTTAAAATACAGTGGCCTGCCTTCTACTCTCTATCGAATCTGTGTACGACCCATGTCGCCTACGTTTAATACTTATGTTTCCCATTAGATACGAATTTTGCTTGACGTTATCTTCTAGTTCATAAAACTGATTCAAGATGTTTGGCGTTTTTCTGAAGGCAATGTTTCTGCATAGATATGGGCATTGGCATGAAACCTACATAAAAGAAGGCCATTAGAAGTATAAACACTGCGTCTAATATCCTGTTTTTTCTCTTCCTTGCACTCAGAACAAAAACTTATATACAAACAATTGCGACATTAAAAGCCGAAGGAATACAACTTTGAGCTATTAATAAACGACAACCTAGGTCTATGATGTTATAGAGATATGTAAGTCTACCGCAACAAGTGGAGGTTGTTTCTCAGGCACTGTCACATTCCGGCTGCTTCCCTTCTGCTCTAAGCTTATTTGCCATTTACATTGCAGGAAAAGCACAAAATGAATAGTTACTGCATGCTACACGACGGAACCTCAGCTCGAACAGTAATAACGAAGCTTACGTGTACCTCTGGCCACTGGCACACAGCCCAGATCTTACTTCACCACAGGTGGCACATAGATCGTCGGGCATTCTTGTGAGAAACATTAGAACTACTTACACATCGAATAACCGACAGCCCGCTTTTTACTGAGTAGTGTTAGGCATGTAGTCCACATTTTCACAATAATACAAAAATTTTCATTTTTGGCACTAACCACGAATTTTATTTTCAGTCTACAATTACGAACAAATTAGCGTTATTTTTCGCACAGAAAAATTTAGCTGTGATTTTCTTTGTGTAGGTTTGACATGATAACATTAAGGACATAATTAACAACATCAACATACTTGGACATTCCTTCCTGGAAGTCATCTGAGTTAGAATACTGTCAAGGAGACCACATAGATATAGGACTTTAGAATTTTTTGATATTTACAGTGCGTGAAATTCAGAACTCAAATAACAATCAGCCAAAGCCATTCGACGCAACTCTCAAAAATGATCGATAAACTCTAGTTAGAAGTTTTGCAAGTGCACATAAGTACCAATAACTAAGTAGTAAGGTTTGTTATAGCTGAGGTGGTAGCATTATGGCTTCGTAACTATAAGGTCGGTGGTTCGAATCCTCGTGTGACAACTTTGTTTTATTTTCTTTCGTTCTGTTTGAATACTTACACAATTTGAATATCTAATCGTAAATTTTACGAAAACTGAACGTGTTTTGTATATTTGTAATTTTATAAAAAGAATTTAATGATGATGGTTTCAATAAAAAACATGTTATCTTTTTACAGTATTGGCTTCACTATTAGTTGACGACAGTAATCTCTCATTGTAAAGAGCTATGACGTTGGTCTTGGAAAGTCATCTCCATTGTTGTTAATGACTTTCTAAACAGCTAACCTACTCAACCATCTTTTTAGGTGACGACAAGGTGCTCATCTCGTCTACATACACATAAAAACTGACAACACCAAGAGCTACACCAACAGATACTTCAACTCTTCTAATTTTTGTTACTTACATATACTTGGAATACTTCAAAGTCGATTTCGCCGAGAATTTTTGAGAGTTGCATCAAATGGATTTGTCTGATTGTTATTTAAGTTCTTAAGTTCATGTACCATAAATATAAATAAATTCAAAACCCCATGTGGTTTTCTTGTAAGTGGCGTTAGCGAAATCACTAACCCCACCAGTCTCCATTACATTAAACCAAATGACAAAGCATCTTCAACTCGACATTTTCCTTCCTCCATTACCCATTGAAAATTTTATAATCTCACCTGATTTAATTTTGTATATGAGAAACTTCTGAAGTAGTACAGTACTATGAATTGTTTCAAGAGGCTCAGTAATTTATGTAGAGAACGTAATATACGACGTTGTTTGAAAAGCTCATGCTGTATCACACAAACGAGATAGCATAGATACCTTTCACCGTTAATTCCTAACTCTAAAAGGGGCTAACAGGCCGTCTCTTTGTAAACACACTGGCATCAGAAGCTGTGGCCAGGCGTCACAAGTAATTCATGTTCCCCCCACCCCCGAAAAAACAAAAACAAAAAAACACAGTTATCGAACATGGAAATGCAATGCGTGTTTGGGCGTGGTGAGGGGTAGCAGGGAGGGGAGGTGAAGGGGAGGGGGCGGACGGGAGGCGGGGAGGCAGTGCGCTTTTATATATGTGTACTCTCCCGAAAATAAAAATAAAATAAATAAAACAAAAAAACTGTAAACTGTTCAGAAGCTGATTATAATTTGTACAGTATTGACAACTAACGCACCCTACGAAGCATCCTGAAATTTGTTATGGAAAGTTTTACACAAATCATGACCACGTAAATTGACTTTACGATTCTTTTAGAGAATACTCGCACAAGTTTAACTTTCGTCACGCAAGTGCGATAGAAACTAACACTGGTGGTTTTATCTGTCAGACATTCGTACAAGTTTGTGCTAACGTACTCCCAAAATGAGTAAGAACAACTCACTTGTTCTGGGTCGAGGTCTCCAGGAACTATTTCCTGGCATAATTACTCAGCTTTCCATGCGTTACTTCATTATATAAACACCTTTTCGAATAACGGAAATGTGTGTAAGTTTAATCGTGGGTAATTTGATGTATTTCAGGCCTCACGTCGACGACAAACTACACCATTTCGTACAGCTAATTTTTTGTGACGGTAGAATGGAAAATTATTGTGGCCTTACTGCTTTGTTATAAGAAGTTACGACGCTTATCACATATTTATTTGTATTCTTGATCTACCACTCACGCTACATATACAATTTGATTTACTGAAATACATTATGCCTCAATTTAGACTTTTTCCTTGATCTGCAGCGTTCGTTCAAAACTCCCAGTTATTTTAATAAATTTCAGCTAACTGTGCGAGCTATTCTAAGTCAAATATTCCTTTGGTGGGCTAAGTTGTATGTGAACTGTTGTTATAAAGAGAAACGCCAAGATTGCAATTTTTATTTTTCATTCTTTATGTAAGGCAATCGGTTTCTACAATCAAGGATGTCATCTTCTGGTCTCTGTGGAAAAGTTAGTGTAGTAGACAAAACAAATAAAATGGTAATCTCAGATATCTAATACTGGTTACATACTTGTTAGAATTGGAATTTAACTGCTTATTAAAGCGCTTCACAAATTATGTTGAAAACATTCTGGTGGATAGTCAAATATAAAATATTATGCTGATACATAGTCACATATAAAGCTGTAAAACACACATGTTGTATCTACTTCACTAACTGTACTTATCCTGTAATTTTATGTAGCGACACATTTTGTACATTTTCCTCAGAGACCAGAAGATGAGACTTTTGAGTGTCGAAACTGGTCGTCTAGCATAAAGAATAAAAACTATAAATTGCTATCTTGGCATTTCTCTTTATATCGATCTAATAAGATCGCTCCGTATGATTAATAACTTTAAAAATGTGAAATGTTTTCAGGGTGTTGAAATAAATTCAACAACAAAAATCTAAAAACCAGAATATCCCGCTTTGGTACAGCGGTCGCCTTAACCACTAGGCTATCCGGGCACGTTTCCCAAACTCTCAACATCTGGCACACTGCTGCTGTAGGGCCCCCTGTGTATTATTCGACTTGCTTCAAACTTTGTCTGCATTCCCGCAAGGGAACGGACTTAATTGTGCATCCGAAATGACAATTAATACTCCGAAAGCCTCCGGTGAAGTTAATGGCGTAGGTTGCCTCGGAATAACTTTGACATCTTTTGACGGATCACCATGAATTTATAAATAGATCGACACAAGCTTTTAGCCATTAATGTTGTAAATCATTCATTTATTTACTAGTTTTGGTAATTCATTGTTACCATTTTCAGTACAACACAAGAATTAAGACAGATGGTGGTGAAATTGGTGACATGACGTATCTACCTGCTATAAACCACGATTAGCATCCACAAGTAAAAATAAACTGTAGAAACTTGACAGAAAGGAAATTTTTGCGGTACGTTAGTTTATTAATGACTACAAAGCGGAAGTTCGTTTCTGTGTGATGCAGGTACTTCGTACATGACTCGTATATATCCTAGTTTCAATGTGTTAACCTTCACTCTGTTTCTTCTTAAAAATATCTAATTAATTGAACAACTATAATAGATGAGATTTAGCCTGCAACATTATTTCTCAACATTAGATGATATTTGATATGTACTTAAATACTCGTATAGTCACTATCCTATCTGGTCCCAATTTTATTATACTCACGAATATAAACTGATATTAGTGTTCTATAATTGCCATATAAGTTTTGGACACGTATATTAATGTATCTATCATTATTAAAGTCTTGTGCAGGGCATGAGGATGGAAACAATGAGGTAGGGGAACTATTTAATAAATAAAAAACTTTACATTAACTGCTGAAGGCGTGTGTTGATCAATTTATAATAATTATACAGCCGTGTCCCAGTCCTCTGAGACAAGATGGATATGCAAAGACCACCATGGAAGTTGGCAGTTGGCAGGTATAAGTAATCTGTCAGAGATAATGGGAAGAAGTGGGTGGACTAAAAGAGGGGGGAGGAGGTAAACGGGGGGGAGGAGAAGGTGGGCAGAACAGGTGAGCTGAGAGAGGGGGATGGAGAAGATAAAGAAAGAATGGAAAAAAAAATATGTAAGAAATCTAATATATAAAGCAGAGTGTCCGTTTATTTGTACGTGTTGCATACAAATCTACAGTTTTGTTCCAATCTTTATTAAATTTTGTACACGTAAGCTTCAATCCACGCGGACGGTCGCCGTAAGTGTAAGAATCACATACGATATATAGTTCACGAGATATGACGTCATACACAATGCGCCAAAAACTGCTGCATTTTGCGACAATGCTGCTCATTTTCTCCAAAAGCATTGGACCGATTTCAACCAAATTTGGTATACACATTCCTTACCGCATGGTTAAGAATCACATACGGCACACGGTTGAAAAGATATTACGTCATAACGAATAGAAATCGCAAAAAGTGCTATATAATGCGGCGAGACTTTCGAAATACACTGTATAAAAATGAAAGTACTTAGGGACTTGCAACAAACTGTAAACATAATTTCAAACCTTTATTAAACTTTTTCTCGCTGGCAACTATAATAAAATGATGAAAGGAAAAAAAGTTTCTCGCTTACTACTTTTCCGCAGTTTATGGAGTAAAACTACGGCTTGCGGTATGACGTCAGAATCTATAATTTGAACACTACAAATTGTAGCGACAGGAAATTTTACAGACATTGTACATACATATAGTTGAATGTATCTTATAAATCGCATCACAGTACGAAACGTAATTCATGAGGTATGAGCACATAAACAGAACGTGCAGTTTTTCATGGAGTAAAACTACGGCATTCAGTATGACGTTACAATTTATAATTTCTACACTACAAATTTTAGTCGCAGGAAATTTTTCAAACCGTATACACGCATATAGCTGAGTGTACCTTCTAAATTGTATCGTATTACGACACGAAGTTCATTAGATATGAGCACATAAACCGTGAGAGTCACGGAAAACCGCCCCATCACGTACCAAGTTTCAATCTATTATTTCTTTACTACTAATTGTATTCTCAAGAGATTTTACAGACATACAGTCCTTATACAAATGCATAAATAAATAAATACCCGGGCAACGCCGGGTTATCAGCTAGTATTACTATATAGAAAGGAGGCGAGAAGAAGGTGACAGAGAGGAGGAGGTGGAGATAGGAGGTGAATAGACGGAAGAGCAAGAAGGAGATGAGCAGAGAGAGGAGAGACAGAGGGTGAGGAAAGCGGAGACTGATTAACAGAAAATCGGAACAAAGAAATACCTTGGCAATGCAGGGGTTTCAATTAGTAGTAGTAGCAAAAACTAAATGTCTTTTAAATGCTGCTCCTAGTATTCGAGCTCTCCTGAAACATATCCAACATGACAAAATCTCTCCATCCGACGCATAAATATTACTGATTATCAGTCTTATGACTTCATACGCTACATAACTTAGCCGGTTTAAACATCCTCACAGATAGATGTCCAAATGTTGTAGTACATGGAATGTAACTACTACGGACGTAGAACCCATAAGGTCGAAAAATTTAATATTTATATGTTTTCAAAATAAACGCACATAAATCACTATAGTTCGAAGAATTATTCTTCGTCGAAGCACGTTATATTTCAAGATGTATTGTGGGCGATGTAACTTTGGCCAGTCGTATAGGAATCGTTCACTGTAGTGTAATATTGCAATCTCTTACGTAAATGTCGTGCTGCCAGATCTCGTGTATAATCAGGATTCAAATCAGGATTTAACACTATCATGATTCAGGTAAATACAGGGTTTCAAACAAATAAAAGGATGGGTCTGTACAGTGGACTTCCCTTCTTCATCCTTAACTTGCGTAACAAGTGTTTCCTCCCTTTTTTTACTGAAAAGCACAGAACTGTGAATGACCTACAATTGATTTATTTCGCTGAGCGGTCTTCGGTTCGCTAGGCGATTATCAGATCAAGTGAAAGTCGTCGTCAAAGTGAATATCCTTCAAGCCGGTAGTCAGCTGATCGTCTTCGAGATAAAAAAAAGGCTGATAACGAATTTCGTATAACAGTAGACATCTCTCTCTCTCTCTCTCTCTCTCTCTCTCTCTCTCTCTCTCTCTCTCTCTCTCTCTCTCTCTCTATCTCTCTCTTTCTTTTATTTTAGAAAACGTTGGTGTGTTAGTTCTGTTAGATCATACATTATTTCAAGACATTTCAGAGCTTTACTCGAACGGCTCACTACGCATGGACAGCATGTAGAGTTTCCTTAAGTTAGCTGATATCCATTTAGATCCAAGTAACTGGAATAGCAGTAAGCAGCAATAGTATCGAGAATGAAGTTGTAGTTTATAAATTTCTCAAATGAATTATGAAAATTTTTAAAACTACTCACGTTCACGTACGATAGAACTCTCAGACGTAGTAGTAGCGTCACTCTTTACAGTTGTAAAAATTTGTTTATTTGATTATGTTGGGACAGACTCGACTCTAGATTTATAATGAACATCAACAAGAGTAAGACAAGGATAACGGAATGCAGCGTCAGAAAATCAGGTGATACTGAAGGAATTAGAGTAGGTAATGAGACAATAAAAGTAGTAGATGAGTATTGTTATTTGGGTAGCAAGATAACTTCTGAAGGCCGAAGTAAAGAAGATATAAAATGCAGAATGGCTATGGGAAGAAAAGCGTATCTGAAGAAGCGAAATTTGTTTACATCCAATATTAAGTTAGTTAGGAAGTCCATTCTGAAAGAATTTGTCTGGAGTGTAAAATGTGGTGCTACAGACGAATGATGAAGATTAGATCCCGTTCTAATGAGGAGGTGCTTAACCGAATTGGGGAGAAAAGGAGTTTCTGGCATACTCTGACTAAGAGACAGGATAGATTGGTGGGACACATTCTGAGACATCAAGAAATCGTCAACTTAGCATTAGAGGGAAGTGTGTGCGGTAAAAAATCGTAGAGGGAGACAAAGGGACGAATACAGTAAGGAGATTCAAAAGAATGTAGGTTGCCGAAATTATTCTCAGATGAAGAGGTTTGCATAAGACAGGGTAACGTGGAGAGCTGAGGACTGAAGACCACAACAACAACAATAAATGGAAAAGGTTAGGAATCACAGTTACTGATACAACTGAGTGACATTTAAGTGACAAGTGTTGATGAGGATCGCCATTCATTCACTTCACAGAAAAACATATTCTATGGAGACTGCATAATAGTTTCAGAGCACAACTTTAAATTTAAAAATAATCTTTTTGGTCGATTTAGATACATAATTCACTGAAAATGTAAGAAGGTGACTTTATTTGTTTTTATGCATTTGTGTTCATGATACAACCTAAGAAAGTTGCTGATTCGATAGTATTAACGTTTTACAATCAAGCTCTATCACATATAAGCTCAAAGTTTTACAATACATCATCAATGATTCGTGGTATCACTGGCTTCTTTTTGGAATGTAGCATAATGGCAGTTCCTTTTAACATCCCCATACTGTCCTACTTTCACATTTGTGAATTGTGAGACTAACTGCAGAATTTTACGTTGTTAGGGAATATTTACCAGTAGGATACACTAAGCGTGATTAGTTACTGTAGAAACCTAAAATGCATGTTTATTGAGAAGTATATAATGTAGAATGGCTGCTTACCATCACTAGTGTTAGACGTAGAAAAAGTATCGAAGGAAGTCAAACGAAATTGCAAAATAAAAGTGAAAGTGAATCTGTCACATACGTCCAATTTTAGGTCCGCAGAGGATGTCTCTGATTATACCCAAATTAAGAACGGTTAATAAAAGTAAAGTTGCGACGACATTTTACCGTAATAGTTTGGAAAATACACAGAGGAAAGGCGAAATTACGAGAATGAAGTAGAAGGGTATTTAACCCTTATAATATATATATATATATATATATATATATATATATATATATATATATATATATATATATATATATATATTATCTGCCAAAAACGCACGGAAGAGTCAAAGAGATTGTAAAATTTTTGAAGGAAGAGTAAATGCAAAGAAAGATATTTACGAGGTCATAAACTAGAGAGTGACAGAAGATGAATGGAAAAAGGAAAAAAAAAAAAAAAAACATGAAAAATGAGAGCTTAGATATTACGCAATATTGGCGTAGAAATGAAGAACAACTTTTTGATCGTTGTATAGCAACAAAATGTGTATTACGTGAAATTATAAGACTAATGTTGCAGAAAACTGGCGTGACCGATGAAGAAATAATTAAGAGTCAGTGAAATGAATATATATTTGTATAAATGTTTATAGAAAGTTCTTACCATGAGTAAATTTTAGTGGGACATGTTCTGAGGCTATGGCGGATCCGTATCTTCGCAAGGATAAAAAGAGAAAGCATAGAGAATGATTAGAAAATATCAAATACACTTTTCAGATTTTGAGGGTACAGTAGGGAGAAAGAAATGAAGAATGATGCAGAATGAAGCAGTCATACAAATTAGAATGGGAGAGAATGAAATATTTATAGCAGACAAGACACCTTATTTTTTACAAAATCAGTATGCATCATGACTGCAGCAATCAATAGCAATAGTTATAGCAAATACTGAACATTACAATGTATCCAAACATTTTCAAAATGCTTCATAGCAAATAATGAGAAAACAAAGGTTAAAGTTTGAGACATGGAGCCCGTGAGTTCTTTTCATAGTTCTGTTTTCTCTTTCTGATACATTATTAACACTGAAAATCGTAATGTGCACGCTTCAAGTCAGACGAAAGACAACACGTAGATAATATCTACAATTACGACAAGCGTCAGCTATGTATGTATAAAGAAACTCAAGAGTGTAAGAGATGTTTGTTTGTTTGTAATTATAATGGGAACAAACTACGTTGGCCATCAGTCGCTAGGCTTACAAACTACTCAAACAAAGTTAAACTAATCCAAGGACAACACACATATCCATGCCCGAGGGAGGATTTGAACCTCTAACGTGGGAGGCCGAGCGATCCGTAACGTGACGCTCCAGAGCGCTCGGCTACTTCCGCGCGTCTGTAAGAGATGATGCTTCTCGGAATGAACATGGCCCAAAGGCAGCAAAAACGAAACCAAGGATAAGAATGTGAAGAGAAGCGTAACTTTTACTTCATGGTAATTCCCAGGTCGAGTGCCTCCATCGCAAAGGACCCAATATACCAACTCGTCGTATGAAGAGGAATCCATAAACACAACACTAGAGCTGTATACTGGAACAGATAGCACGAGTATAGTTTTTACAAAGACTTTTTTTCATGTACTCGATCAATCAACAGAGCGCAATCATATGCTTGAGCAACAACAGAACAAATTGTTAGAAACAGTTTTATACGAATTAGGTAATAATGTAAATTAAGTGAAACTGTAAACATATAATATTTCATTTTTGTGTGTCGCCTACTCTGCAAACCACCTCTTGGTGTCCACTAGAGGGACTTTCTCTGCCACTGTGCCGCGGGGGGGAGGGGGGGGGGACGGCCGAGCGCATTGAGGCGCCATGCTACAATACAATGCGTGAGGCCGTCCCCTCCGGGGATTCGAATCCTCCCTCGGGCAAGGATGTTTGTATCGTCTTTAGTATAAGGTAGTTCATAAGTAGTTTGTAAGTTTAGAGACTGATGACCTTGCAGTTAAGTCCCTTAAGCTTAACAAACATTTGAACATTTTTCTGCCACTGTACTTGTTTGCCCTCCACGCTGCGCACATGGTCTAGTTACTATAAACAGCATCCGTGGTTCACTAGTAGCGACTTTGGTTCATAACCAAAAACCTGTCCAGATTATAACTCCGCCACTACTAGAGAATCCGGAAATTCTTTGCACCTGCTAAATATGTATTTCGATTGGATGTACATCCTACATTCCTTTCCTTAGTCTCTCTGCCCATCAAAACCCCCATGTCTATGCCTGTTTCTTACTTTTTTCTCCTCTTAGACTCTTCACTGTATTAGCCACCTGAAAATCTGGCGTTGCTTAGGTATTTATTTATTCCAAAATCAGATATGGTAGGGATCAGTGAAATTCGATGGCAGGATGAACAGGATTTCTGGTCAGGTGAGTACAGGGTTATAAATACAAAACCAGTTGGTGGTAACACAGGAGTAGATTTGATAATGAATAAGAAAACAGGAATGCGGGTAAGTTACTATGAACAGCATAGTGAACGCATTATCGTAGCAAAAATAAACCCTAAACCAACACCGACCACAGTACCGCAAGTTTACATGCCATCTAGCTCTGTCGGTGATGAGGATATCGAACAAATGTATGAGGAGATAAAAGAAATTATTCAGACAATTAGGGGAGACGAAAAGTTGATTGTGATTGGGGACTGGAACTCGGTACAAGGAAAAGGAAGAGAAGGAAATGTAGCAGGTGAATATGGACTGGGAAAAACGAATTTTGCGCAGAGCACAATTTAGTGATCATCAGCACTTAGTTCAAACATCATGAAAGAAGGCTGTATAGGCGAAAGAGACCAGGAGACACTGGAAGTACCAAATTGACGTTATAATGGTAAGGAATAGATTTAGAAACCAGGTTCAAAATTGTAAGACATGTCCAGGGGCAGATATTGACTCTGACCATAACTTATTGGTTATGAACTGCAGATTAAAACTCAAGAGACTGCAGAAAAGTAGAAAAAGTTGGAACCTGGACAAACTGAAGGAACTAGAAGTGGTTTAGAGTTTCAGTGGGAGACTTAGACAAGGACTGGCTAAAACGGGAGAAAGTAATACAGAAGAAGAAGAATTGGTAGCTCTGAGAGATAGGGTAGTGGATGCCGCAGAGGATCATATAGACAGAAGGACAAGGACTACTATAAATTCCTGGATAACACGGGATATACTGAGCTTAAGCGATGAGAGGAGAAAATATAAAAATGCACCATGTGAAACAGGCAAAAGGGAGTACAGACGTCTGAAAAATTGAGTTGGCAGGAAGTGCAGACTGGCTAAGCTGGAGTGGCTTGAGGAGAAATGCAAGACCATAGGAGAACGCATAACTAGGGGAAAGATAGATACCGCCTACAGGAAAGAAAGATACATATGGAGACAAGAAAAGCAGCTATAGTAATGATCTTATAATGACTTCACTAACCGATAAATGACACGAATGATTTAAGGGAGCTATTCAGATTGTCTCCTAAATCGTTAATAAAAATAAGGAATAGTAGGACACTATAAAACTTCCCTGGGAAACGCCAGATATCACTTCAGTTCTACTCGATGACTTTCCGTCCATTACAATGTAGTGTCCTTTCAGACAAGAAATCATTAATTCTGTCACACAAGTTTGGTGATATTCCATAAGCACGCAGTTTGATTAGAAGACGTCTGTGAGGTACAGTGTCAAAAGCCTTCCGAAATCTATTTGACAGCCCTTGTCAATAGCACACATCATATGAGTTAAGAGCTAGCTATGTTTCACAAGAACTCTTTGAATCCGTGTTGACTGTCCGTCAATACGTCGTTCTCTTCGAGGTAGTTCGTAATATTTGAGGAATGTATATGTTCTAAAACCCTGCTGCAAACCGACGTCAATGATATAGTTCCGTAATTCTGCGGATCACTACAGTTGCGTATCTTGGACATTGCAGAGACCTGTGCTACTTTCCAGTCTTTGTGTACGTTCGCTGAGCGAGCGTTTGTATATGATAGTTAGGTATGGGGCTATTCCATCTGCTTACTCTGAAAGGAACCTAATTGGTATAGAATCGGAAGACTTACTTCTGTTAAGTGATTTAAGTTGCTTTAATACTCCAGCTGTATCTAGTTCTAAATTACACATCAGTTAGCTGTTCTTGATACGAATTCTGGAGTATTCATTTCATTAAGAAGGGTTGAGTAGTTTCGGAGTTCATTGCGGACAAACACCATATGTGTGTGTGTGTGTGTGTGTGTGTGTGTGTGTGTGGGTAGGTGGGTGGGTGTGTCCGCATGGAAATAACTTAGACCTTCTCACTGTGCACTATGGCTGTTTGCTTATTCATGGTGGTAAGTGGATGAAAACGTACGGTTAGCTACTATTTCTTATAGTTACTTAGAGTCAGTAATCTCACTGTTGACGACCGAGAAGTTCTGCCTAGCGCATTTCATACCGATCAGCTGCTACGGCTTACATCTGACATAGATATAAATTAAATTAGTGAACGTGAGTTACACCGAAACGAGACACGTACTGTAAAGACACTGAGGCACGTGACCAAGGGTGGACAAAACAGGATCGCTCGCTCAATTTTGCTGCATCCGTTTCAGGTGTAAGAACGTTGTGTGTGTTGTTATATAGCAGTGATAATAGGTGTTGACTGTCAACTTCACCTTAAAGGACCAGTTGCTGAATAGCAACTAAAGTATTAGTGTTTACAATAACATTCAGCACTCATAGTTTATGTGTCACTTTGTCTCTCTCATTGGTATCACGTAAGAGTAACCTCATTACGTTATCCTTCAATTTGAGTTCACCCTAGAAGCGTTCAAAGAAGAAGTAATAAAGTTCTTTAGAGAAACACATGGTTCCTGGAGTGTATAAAACACAACTGTTGTCTCCAGAACAGTCAATGACTAATATTGTTATGGAAACAGTCAATAAAAAGCCACAAACTCTCTAATGCCTCCAAGAAAAAAGGAAATACGACAGAAGGTTTCAGAACGTCTTGATGACTGACTGAAATGCGATACGAAGAAAAGTTTTTGGTAAGAAATTTACAACACGTGCTTGCTGTGGTAAGCGAATATGCAAATTTTGGAAATTTTCGGAGAAATCCACTTCTTATGAAGTATTAAAACAAATGAAATTTAAATGTTTGGCTTCTGTTAGCACTGCTACATAACAAAACACACAACGACCTTACCCCTGAAACGGATGCAGCGAAATTGAGCGAGCGATCCTGTTTAGTACACCCCTAGTCAGTCGCCTGAGTGTATTTACAGTACGTTTCTCATTTCGGTGAATGGAGTACAGAGATCGTTAACTTCCAGTCTCTAAAAATTGCTACCAAGGACTACAACAACTTTATGAAGCGGTGTGGTAGCACAGTGGTACAGTGACGCACTATAAATCCAAAGGTCAAAGGTGTCGTGTTCGATCCCCGCCAGCTCCTAGGATTTTTATCTGCCACTTTCCAGTTCTTTCACCTCTGGCAATTTTATTGACGCCAAAAATGGCGAGTAGCATCGTGTTCGGAACTCACGTTAAACTGTAAGGACACCTATAACTTGGCTGGATAAGTCAGTTCAAAGGTCGGAGTAAGGCAACGGCATACCACCTCCAAACAGGACCATGCCTAGTAAAGCACTGTGGTGTTCAAACCAATCTTCAGATTGCTGACTGCTTTACCTTTTACTTAAACACAACCGGAATATAGACGGTCACGTCGCTGTTTTGGCAGCGAAGTCATAAAGAAGACACTTGTGCCGACACGGACGGTCGGTTTCCGTACCAAGATCTGATGATTAGTAACACCATAGTCTAACATAAACAGTGACGATATTAAGATTACCTGACATTGTCGGTTTATAAGGTGATCTGATAGTTTTAAGATCGCTCCTTAATAATTTATTGAATGACGACCGGTTTCGGTGAACTGTGTCATCATCATCCGGTCATATATATATATATATATATATATATATATATATATATATATATATATATATATATATATATATATTACAAGCTGGTCATCTTATTAAAAATGGATATAAAATAATATGTGCAACATAGCAGTCACTACATAAAAATACACAAGTTAAAAACATGACAGCTTACAAAATATTGTAATTTTTATATAGTGACAAGTGCTATGTTGCACTTATTATCTTATATCCATTTTTGAATGGTGACACAGTTCACCGAAACCGGTCGTCTTTGAATAAATTATTAATTTGCAATCTTGGCAAGCTCATGTTACTTTCTCATTATGGTAGGCACTTTCTTTACTACTTAATAGTTAGGTAAGTAGTTTAATGATCAACACAATTTTACACTTCACTCTGCTTTCTAATACACCATCATGTTTGTAAGTATAATTACTTTTGCTTCGAAAGCGAATATATCGAAAATACTTACTGTTTTGTGACTGAGATGTGGCAACAACTGTGGAATTGTTTTCTTCTTTGCTGGGTAACAGCTTTATTGCTGTTGTTCTATCTTTCGAATACTATTGTAATTGTTATGCACGTGAAATAATGCACAAGTAGCATTCCATACAAATTTCCTTCGTTCCACTTTCTTTGATTTAACTGGGACTATTTTCCAGAGAAGATTCTGCAGATGGTCGGGTTTGTTTTCACAAACAATTTACTGTTGTGAAAAGAAACCGAAATTATTTAGTAAATACATTTAGGTTACGAGAGAATCTAAGGAAACTGTCAACTTCATAGTGCCGTTTCATATGTCCCAGCGTCCTTACAAAACTAAAGAAAGACAAATGCAGGTTTGACGTTTTTAACTATTGGCGAAATATAAGCCAAGACATACGCGCTCTATTATTTAAAAAACTGTTATAAGCGAGCTTAAACTATACTACTCGCACTTATGCTGCATCTTAATTGGGAAATGCAGCTACCCGGCATCTTGGAGCGCTGTTGTAACGCTGAATAACAAAGCTGAGCGAGAGTGTCGTGAATGTATGTGTCAGACAGTGTTTACGCTGCGTTTTCGTGTCACAGCACTAGCATCTATTTTTTGTATCAAGTGTTTATCTCTGATGTTTGAGGATCCTGAAAGACAAATAACAGCCCAATGAAGCTCGTTATTATCAGCTAGTTTTGAATAAAAGTCAGCAATAAGGGTGACCAATGGCTTTCCGATAAGAAGTCAACCTCGTTCTGCCAATGGCTTCAGGAAAGGGGGTGGGGATGTGCAGGGTTCGCGGCATTCTCTCGTCCTTCCGGTGCGAAAAGTCGCAAAAGGCACAAGAATCAGCAATGTTCAATAGCATGACGAATCAGAAGGCAATGGAAAACCCTGCATTAAGGACAAAAAACGTGTATGAACAACATTTATGGCCTCTGTCATAATGAACTCTGCAAAGGCAAAAGATTCCTGAAAGAAAAACATTGATTCAAGGAAGGTAACTGCTGGACGACGAAAGGATAAAAGTACAAGATATAGTGGAAAATCGTTAATGTAGAAATACTTCGAAGTGCACCAAACAGGAAATAGAAAGAAACTAAAGCGAAAGGGTAGCAGAAAAGTTTTGAAGAAATCGGAAAGCAAATTATGGCCGGTAGAAATAATTCAGCATACAGGAAAGTCAAAGCGACCTTCGGTGACATTAAAAGCAAGGGTGCTAACATGATGAATGCAATGCGAATTCCACTGTTGAACGAAAAGAGAGATCCAATGCGTGGGAAAAGCACATCGAATATGAGTGAAAAGGCGTGTCTGATGACGTGCCAAAAGAAGGAATTTTGTGTAGATATGGAAGAATTAGAGGTCAAGTGTTAGAGTCAGAATTTAAAATAAGAAGACGTGTTATTAAATAAGGCAAAAGGCATAGATAATATTCCATCTTGATTTCTAAAATACTCGATGGAGGGTAGAATTTATTAGACTGCCACCGTACCATCAGACATTTGGAAAAACATCACCCACACAATTCCAAAGATAGCGAGGGCAGATAAGTGTGAGATATGCTGCACAATTTGCTTCGCAGCTCATGCATTCAAGCTACTGAAGACAATGCTATGCAGAAGAATGAACAAAATAATTGTGGATTTATTAGGTGTCGATCAGTTTGGCCTTAGGAAAGGCGAAAGCACAAGAGAGACAAGACTGAAAAAAAGAGCAAGAAACGTCCATAGGGCTGAACACGGAAAAAGCCTTCGATAATGTAAATTGGCCCTAGGTGTTCGAAATTCTGATAACATTTGGAGTAAGTTGCAGGGAAAGTCGGAGAAACATACTATGTATAGTAAACGAAAGGGGGTAATTGCAATAACAAGAACGAAGTGCTGGAATTAGAAGTGTGTTATACAGGACTGCAGTCTTTCGCGCCCGTTGTTCCATATATACTTCGAAGAAACAAAAACGGAAGTAATTGAAAGGTGGCCGTGGTGGAACGCCGAGCGCTCTATGGCGCCTTGATGCGGAGCGCGCGGTTGTTCTCCGTCGGAGGTTCGAGTTCTCCGTCGGGATTGGGAGTTCGTGTGTTCTCTTTAGATAAGTTTAAGTTAGTTTAAGTAGTTTGTAAGTCTAGGGACTGATAACCTCAGTAGTTAACGAATTCGAAATATTTAATTAGTTCGACCGTTTCAGGGCACTGAATAAATCCAACGGCAAAGTTTTGTGCTACGAGTTCAGAATTTACATTGACAAGGGATCCTGCCTGCTAGCCTAACTGGTTAAGGCGACCGTTGGCCGGCAGTAAGAAATGTGGGTTCGAAACCCAGTCCAGTAAAAATTTTCAACTTTGCCGTCGGATTTATGTCAATGCCCACAAACGGTCGAAATGTTTAACTTACCGCCGTTAATGCCAACAAATTGTGTCTGTTCTCTCGGACATGACGGAAAAGAACAGACACCATATCAATAACTCGGTAGTTAAGTCCCATAGATTTACAAATTATGAACAATTTTGAAACGGATGGTTCTAGAATGGTATCTAAATTAATTGTGAAAGGACTTCAATGATAAGATTCGCTGATGATATTGCTACCAACAGTGAATTTAAAGAAGAGTTTGAGGATCCGTTGAATGTACTGCATAATCTACTGAGTACGCAATATGGATTAAGAATAAACAGTGAGAAGACAGAAGTAATTAGAAGTAGTGGAAGTGACAGTAGTGATATACTCGGGTGTAAAGAAAAAAATGCTGAACACGAACCAGATGAAGTTAAGGAATTCTGCTACCTTACAAGTAAAATAACCTATGATGGACGAAACAAGGATATAAAAAGTTAACTGGCTCAAAAAAAATCAAATATTGACCTTAATCCGAGGAAGAAAGTTCTGAGAAAGTACGTTTCGAGCGCATGTTTGTATGGAAGTGAAACATGGACATATAGGAAAACTGAACGAAAGAGAATCGAGGAAATTTATGAGGGGCTACAAACGAATGTGGAAGGTAAGGTGCACGGATAAGGAAACGAATAAAGTTTTCTGCAGAAAAGGACAAGAAACAATCGTATGGAACACACTGACAAGAAGGACAGGATGTAACATACTGCCTGTGTGAAGACATCAAGAAAAAACATCGATGGTACTAAAGGCAGCTCTAAAGATTGAAGCCGGAGGCCAACACAAATGCTGGAACAAATCCAGCAAATAACTGATGCGTGCAACAGCAGAAAAATTCGTGGTGGGGTATGTCACACCAGTCACTAGACCATGACGCAGAGATTGGAGTGTGAAACGACTGACGCTGAACGCCGGCTGGGCTCTAATCTCTGCGAATTTGAATGCGAAGAGGATGAAATAATCAGGCAACATTGGCACATATAAGTTTATTGGAATCCGTGGTCTAGGTTTCATTATATATTATCTTCTTCAGAATGTGTAATGGATATTGTTACTCAAGTTAGTGGTCAGATAAATCTAATAAAAGCAAAGGGCTCTTTTCTTATCGGATACTAAAAATCAGAAAAATGAAAGCCATTAAGACTGTTGTCAACATGTACGCAAAAATAGAAAGATGTCATCCATATAAACACAAATAGTGAGAACCTTTGCCGGAATTATTAAAGTCAGGTGAACAGTTCGAGGCCAAAAGAGAATTCATAACCCTCCAAAAAAAAAAAAAAAAAAAAAAAAAAAAAAAAAAAAAAAAAAAAAAATTACAGATTGTATTTTTCTCAAGTCAACCGAAATCTAATACTTATAGTGCGCTTATATATGAGACTACAAGTGACGGTTAAACCAGAAAGCATAGGTCCATTGACAAAAATATTATAGATTTTTGTGGAGGTGTATTTCCGTCTATTGCAAGTAAATGATAGGCGTTTTTGTAGCATACGTGTTTCGCTTCTTTCTTTGTGATGTATCGTCAGTGGCGGTTTTCTGGTAGTACTCCAAAGTGTGTCTTCTTGTAGCTGCGTGTATATGCTCCAGATTGATGGAGTGTTTGGTTCTTGACGAGCACATTTATTCCGTCACCTCACTGTGTACTGATTTTATGAGGGTGAAACAGTGAAGTGACGATATAAATGTGTTCATCAAGAACAAAAAAAAAAAAAATCCATCCACGTGGTGCATATATACACAGCTACATGAAGGCACATACGGAGTAACAAATAAAATAAAATAAAAATAAAAATAAATAAAAAATAAAAAACAATATATATATTCGCCATGATGATGATGCTTCACAAATAAAGAAGCGAAACGTGCATGGTATAAAAAACGCTTTTCATTTACTTTCAATAAACAAATATACATCTCCACAAATTTTCTAAGCATCTCAAGAAGATGTGAAACGAAAAAATGATGATATTATAGATTCTTTTTACAGTTATTAATTTCATTAAAGGAAACGAAACTGGTTTCCGAACATTCGGAACACGTTGAGAAAGAACAATTGGCTTGCAGAAACGGTGTTAGAGGACTATTTGGAAGGGGAGAGAAAGCAAGGGACGAAGAGATTTCAGATGTTGCATAATGTGATTATAGGTATTACCTACGCCGCGGTGGAGTGGCCGAGCGCATTGAGGCGCTATGCTCCGATGCGAGAGGCCGTTCCACGTCGAGGGTTCGAACCCCCCCCCCTCCTCCTTGGGCATGGATGTTTGTGCTGTCTTTAGTATAAGTTAGTTTATAAGAAGTTTGTAAGTTTAGGGACTGATAACCCCGCAGTTAAGCCCAATGAGCTTAACAAACACGAGAATTTTTTTTATGTTATCTACAGGAAAACTAAAAAGAAAGTAACGGACCATAGAAAATGCAGATTCGAAGGACCTGGTAAAATAGCAGAAAACTGATGATGATGATGAATGTCATGAAATTAATTAGTATTTGTCTCAAAGAACAGGAACTGGATTTGAAGGCTTGTCCTGTGACATAGTAAGAGACATGAAACATGGTTGCACAATTTTAAGAGGTTTTACGAATTAAATCGTTAAGTTAAACACAGTCGAATAAAACAGGAGTGTTTATCAGATTTTTTTCACTCGTGAACGATTCTATGGAAGGAATGTCATACAAAAGACTATGCAAAAAAATAGGCACCAACTCGAACATCATTCGATCAAAGCGGAATCTCTTTTCCTCTCGACTGAATTTCCCTACGGCTTTAATGAAATGGAAATGAAAAAAATATAATCAGTTCGGGAGGGGGGGGGAAAAACTGAAAAGAGCCCGCGATAGCGAACAAGTGTAACGGTAACGCAGCGTGCGGCGCGGTGCGGGATCGCCGTAATGACTTTCCACCGGCTTAATAGATACCTCTGGTCGATGGCTCGCAGATCTGGCCCGGTACTCGATTTCCGGCGCTGTCAGGTTGGCGGATGACGAGCTGTTTGCGGCGCGGCTGCCATTGGAGTGAGCGGTGGGAGATACTGTGTGTGCGCCGTGACAGCGGTCGGCAGGCAGGTGCGGTCGCGACAGCAGAGACCGCAGCGGCGCCGGCGACCGGTTCCGCTAGCCCCGACCTGCGCAACCTTCCTGCCAAGGCGGCGGCCAGCCACTGCCGTACTACAATGGTAGCGCCTAGGCGCCGCAGCTGCAGCCGCGAAGTGCAGCTGCCGAGGGCGCTGCGCCCTGCTAGGCCCTATTCACACGGGGATACTCACGCCAGCTCTCCAGCTACCTGACGGCCAGGAGGCTGTTCGAGTAGCCGATCACAGGCACACAGGCACGACTCAATACTTCCGATGTTTCCAGAATGAAACTTTCACTCTGCAGCGGAGTCTTCGCTGATATGAAACTTCCTGGCTGATTAAAATTGTGAGTCGGAACCGGGACTCGAACCTGGGACCTTTGCCTTTCGCGGGCAAGCGCTCTACCGACTGAGCTACCCCGACACGACACACGATGCCGCCTCACAATTTTACTTCCGCCAGTACCTCGCCTCCTACTTTCCAAACTTCGCAGAAGCTCTCTTGCAAATACGCAAGACTAGCACTCCTGGAAGAAAGGATATGGTGGAGACATGGCTTAGCCACAGCCTAAGGGATGTTTCCAGAATGAAACTTTCACTCTGCAGCGGAGTGTGCGCTGATATGAAACTTCCTGGCAGATTAAAATTGTGTGCCGGAACCGGGACTCGAACCTGGGACCTTTGCCTTTCGTGGGCAAGCGCACTACCGACTGTGCTATCCCGACACGACTCACGATGCCGCCTCACAACTTTACTTCCACCAGTACCTCGCCTCCTACTTTCCAAACTTCACAGAAGCTCTCCTGCGAACCATGCAAGACTAGCACTCCTGGAAGAAAGGATATGTTGGAGACATGGCTTAGCCACAGCCTAAGGGATGTTTCCAGAATGAAACTTTCACTCTGCAGCGGAGTCGTGTCGGGATAGCACAGTCGGTAGAGCGCTTGACTGCGAAAGGCAAAGGTCCCAGGTTCGAGTCCCGGTTCCGGCACACAATTTTAATCTGCCAGGAAATTTCATATCAGCGCACACACACACACACACACACACACACACACATATATATATATATATATATATATATATATATATATATATATATATATATATATATATATATATATATATATTTCTGACAGCCAGGCGACTGGCAGACTGCACTATTCGAATAGCCGATCACAGACACACAGACACGATTCAATACTCCCAAGTCACTTTCGGTGCCAGAGAAATATTCACGGAAGGTCAACATAAGAAATGTTACACTTTCTACGGAGCTATGAACATAGTTTATTGTATCATTTTCCAAAGAGTTACAGCACAAAGATATAATTTTTTAATCGGAACAATAGTTTTTTGATCGTGCATTGGATTCGTTGAAACCAGCTGAGTCCAAATCAATTTAAACCACATTCCTATCACTGTTAGTTTGGGAGGTTCAGCCCTTCAACGTTTAGGGGGCGGAGGCTACGCCAGCGTAGCTGACTCGCTGGTGGTCATGAGACAGTGGGCCGTGCCCCAGGGGATAGCCATTAGGCCAGTCAGCTACGCTATCGCAGCCTCCGCCCCCGGAGCTTTGAAGGGTTGTAGCTCCCAAACTAACAGTGATAGGAATATAGTTTAAATTGATTTGGACGCAGCTGGTTTCAACGAATCCAATGTACGATCAAAAAACAATTGTTCCATTTAAAAATTATATCTTTGTGCTGTAAGTCTTTGGAAAATGATACAAAAAACTATGTTCATAGCTCCGCAGAAAGTGTAACATTTACTGTGTTGACCTACCTCATTAAAATTTCCCGTCACCTATTATTTTATAAGTTACAGAGGCAAACACACTTAGTGAAACACCCTGTATGACAGCCAGGAGACTGGCAGACTGCACTATTCGAGTAGCCGATCACAGACACACATGCTCGACTCCAGTCTCCCGTACTGCTAAGTCACTTTCGGTGTCAGAGAAATATTCATAATCACGGAATTTACAACTGCTGATGAGTAATGTTGAGAGTGTGTACCTGCTCGGCCTTCGAAGCCGGGTCTCCTACTTGCTATGCAGTTGCGGTGACCACTACACCACTGGGGATACAGCGATCATCACAACTGCACGGACTACTGAAGCACGCCTTTTGTCGGATACAAGTTTTCAACTTTTCTCTGCTCATTGTTACTGAAATTCGTGGTTTTTTGAACCTATTCTAGTAAGACTAAGGACCTAGGAGTGCCTCCGTAGCACTAAAGAAAAGATCATTGCCAGATATTACAGCTACCTGACAGCCAGGAGAATGGCAGACTGCACTATTCCAGTAGCCGATCACAGACACGCAGGCAAGACTCCAGTCTCCCGTACTGCTAATTCACTTCCGATGTTTCCAGAATGAACCATTCACTCTGCAGCGGAGTGTGCGCTGATAGGAAACTCCTTGGCAGATTAAAATTGTGAGCCGGAACCGGGACTCGAACCTGGGACCTGCGCCTTTCGCGGGCAAGCGCACTACCGACTGTGCTATCCCGATACGACTCACGATGCTGCCTCACAACATTACTTCCGCCAGTACCTCGCCTCCTACTTTCCAAACTTCACAGAAGCTCTCCTGCGAACCATGCAAGACTAGCACTCCTGGAAGAAAGGATATGGTGGAGACATGGCTTACCCACAGCCTAAGGGATATTTCCAGAATGAAACTTTCACTCTGCAGCGGAGTCGTGTCGGGATAGCACAGTCGGTAGTGCGCTTGCCCGCTAAAGGCAAAGGTCCCAGGTTCGAGTCCCGGTTACGGCATACAATTTTAATCTGCCAGGAAGTTTCATATCAGCGCACATTCCGCTGCAGAATGAAAGTTTCATTCTGGAAACATCCCTTAGGCTGTGGCTAAGCCTACTTCCACCATATCCTTTATTCAAAATTCAAATGTTTGTAGAGCTTATGAGACTTAACTACGGCGGTCATCAGTCCCTAAACTTACAAACTACTTATGAACTAGCTAACACTAAGGACGGCACAAATATCCATTCCCGCCATTCCCGAGGAGGGATTCGAACCCCCGACCGTAGTGGCCGTGCAGACCGTGACTGAAGCGCCTCAGTCTCCTCGGCCACAGCGGCCGGCTATCCTTTCTTCCAGGAGTGCTAGTCTTGCATGGTTTGCTGGAGAGCTTCTGTGAAGTTTGGAAAGTAGGAGGCGAGGTACTTGCGGAAGTAAAGTTATAAGGCGGCATCGTGAGTCGTGTCGAGATAGCATAGTCGGTAGTGCGCTTGCCCACGAAAGGAAAAGGTCCCTGGTTCGAATCCCGATTCCGGCACACAATTTTAATCTGCCAGGACGTTTCATATCAGCGCACACTCCGCTGCAGAGTGAAAGTTTCATTCTGGAAACATCCCTTAGGCTGTGGCTAAGCCATGTCTCCACCAAATCCTTTCTTCCAGGAGTGCTAGTCTTACATGGTTCGCAGGAGAGTTTCTGTGAAGTTTGGAAAGTAGGAGGCGAGGTACTGGCGGAAGTAAAGTTGTGAGGCGGCATCGTGGGTCGTGTCGGGATAGCACAGTCGGTAGTGCGCTTGCCCGCGAAAGGCAAAGGTCCGCCGGCCGCGGTGGCCGAGGAGACTGAGGCGCTCCAGTCACGGTCTGCAGGTCCACTACGGTCGGGTGTTCGAATCCCCCCTCGGGCATGGATATTTGTGCCGGCCTTAGTCTTAGGTAGTTCATAAGTAGTTTGTAAGCTTAGGGACTGATGACCCCGTAGTTAAGTCCCATAAGTTCTACAAACATTTGAACATTTGGCAAAGGTCCCAGGTTCGATTCCCGGTTCCGGCACACAATTTTAATCTGCCAGGAAGTTTCATATCAGCGCACATTCCGCTGCAGAGTGAAAGTTTCATTCTGGAAACATCCCTTAGGCTGTGGCTAAGCCATGTCTCCACCATATCCTTTCTTCCAGCAGTGCTAGTCTTCCATGGTTCGCAGGTGAACTTCTGTGAAGTTTGGAAAGTAGGAGGCGAGGTACTGGCGGAAGTAAAGTTGTGAGGCGGCATCGTGAGTCGTGTCGGGATAGCACAGTCGGTAGTGCGCTTGCCCGCGAAAGGCAAAGGTTCCAGGTTCGAGTCCCGGTTCCGGCACACAATTTTAATCTGCCAGGAAGTTTGACTTCCGATGTTCGACACTGTACCTCACAAACGTCTTCAAATGTTCAAATGTTTGTTAAGCTTAAGGGACTTAACTACGGGGTCATCAGTGCCTAAACTTACAAACTACTTATGAACTACTTTACACTAAAGAAGACACAAACATCCATGCCCGAGGGGGGGATTCGAACCCCCGACGGCAGACGGCCGCGCGCACCGCAACACGGCGCTCCAGTACGTGCGGCTAATCCACTGCGGCCACAAACGTCTTCTAATCAAACTGCGTGCTTATTGAATATCGTCACAGTGGTGCTATTGGATTCCTAATTTCCTGTCATAAAGGATACAGTACGTTGGAATTGAAGGAAAGTCATCGAGTAGAACGGAAGTGATATCTAGCGTTCCCCAGGGAAGTGTTATAAGACTCCTACTGTTCCTTATTTTTTTAAACGACTAGCTGAAAACCCGGCTTCGGTGGGGTACTTACTCATTCGAGTTTTAATTTAGACCCTTTTCTCCCTATTTGTACCTCTTCTCTCTCTATCCACCTATTTTCTCCCTGTTTTTCTCCTCATCTTCCCTCTCTCTCTCTGTTCATCTCCTCCTCCTCCGCTCTTGTTCATCTCGTTTCACCTGTCTGTCACCATCTTCCCTCTCTCATTCTCCTCCTCTCCCCTCTATCTCTGTCCGTCTCATCCTGCACCTAATCCTCTCCCTCCTCTATATGAAAATCGTACGCTGGCATACGAAAGGTAGCCGATATATTAGTGCACGGCATAGAGCATACGTAATATAGACTGCGCGTGACGTCATTACACTGAAACCGACATCTAAGTCACGTGACTCGTTATTACGAGAAATGTGTAGTGGAGCTGACAGATGTAGTTTTCCCCATTTATAACTGAAATTTGGCTTTGATTTTAACAACAAATCATCTAATCATATCCTTATAATGCTTTTAGCAGTACAGTTAACGTTATTTCTCCGCAATTCTTAATGCGATGATTATAGTTTTTACATGTGCCTAGGTGAAATGACTTGCTCTTATTAAGTGAATAGTTGCTTTTGTTGCTCTGCGAGTCTCTTAGTCTCTTACTTTACAACCGTCACGAGAGTAGAAGGCGAACAATCAGTTTTACAAACAGGATCACTTTTCTTACGTTTTCTCAACAATGCGTGTTATGCTTTTTTAGGAACTCAAAACGCTCTAAATTCATATAAGATTTTTGTACATAATACAAGTGTTTGTATTTTACGACTTCTGCATATGCATGTGCCAATACGAAAAAAATGTTCAAATGTTTGTTAAGCTTAAGGGACATAACTACGGGGTCATCAATCCCGAAACTTACAAACTACTTACAACTAAGGACGGCACAAATATCCATGCCCGAGGGGGGATTCGAACCCCCGACCGTAGTGGCCGTGCAGACCGTGACTGAAGCGTCTTAGTCCCCTCGGCCACCGCGGCCAGCAATGTGCCAATACGCAAACCTTGCAAATTACTAGCTGTTTCCATTAGAATAAGTGATGTGCAAGCACAACTAAATACTAGCTTTATAGCTATACTGAATGTTCTGTATTCAAATATAGCTGTGTACTCCGCTATTAAAAGCATATCTGCATTAGAAATGACTTACTTGATGAAATATAAATTTAGTCAAGACCAGTTAGAATTCTCCTCCCGTCAATAACTGCATTCTTCAGTTTAAGGAAAAGAAAAAAGAAAAAAACTAATGCTGCACAAACACTAACTGTAATTCTATTTCTTGTGAAAAGAACTGAATAAATGTCAACTCGCCACATATAAAAACAATCATAGCATTAATATTATTATAATTGTGCAAGAACTATATTACCTTTAGCCCTACAGGTATAAGAAGCGTAGAAAAGTCGTATTACTGTTAAAATCAATACTTGTCTTCAGCTGAAAACTAGAAAAACTGTTGCTCGTAAGAGGTTCGTTTAAGGAGCTACCAGTACCAGATTCTAGTAAACTGAGCATACGCAGAGCTGTTGCAATACCTTGATAACAGCTCTGCGCATGCTCAGTTTACGGGAATCTGGTAACTGGTAGCCGCTTAAACGAACCTAATGACAAAAACTCAGTCACGTGACTAGGGGCAATGTTAGATGTTGCTTTCAAACCACAACACGGCAGAGATAGGGACAAGCGTGGTCTATGATATACTTAGTCTATAGTGCAGGGCATAAGCTATCTAGATTCCAAATTTCATTCAAATATGTCCATCACTTTCAGCGTGAAGGAGTAGGAAACATATTAATAAGTTACCCTCCACCAAGTACAAAACGATAGCTTACGAAATGTGTCCCATGTATTAATCAGGGTATAAGATACCTCTCTCCCAAATTTCATTCATATCCGTTCAGCCATTTCAGCGTGAAGGCGTAAGAAACGAATTAACTAATTCTAAAGCACCAGCCACCATTCACTATACTAAATTAATTTCAGTATACCTACAACCTTCGCACGAGCGCAAGCAATGAGTTGACAAAATTTTGTCGCAATCGAATGTACGGCCAGGCCGTGCATAAAATATGAACAAAATCGCAAACAAACAAACAAACATGCCTGATGCGACAGTTTTACGGCATCTACAGCGAAACTGTTATGTGCGGTAGACTTCTTTTCGTTTCATTATTTTGTGTGTGTGTGTGTGGGGGGGGGGGGGGGGGTCAGTTACAAAACGCTTCATAATCGTTCGAAATTATATGCAAACTTTGTTGCAGGTTCCTAACTACTCCCATTTTCCAATAATTCACGCATAAATATGGGTATTCTTACGTGGTGGCCTCTCATTATTTATGACGTCATATCTCCTAAGCTATATATATATATTTAGGAGTCAATCTGAGTGGCTCCCTTAGACTGTTAGTCGATGATGTTGTCAGTTATCGGTTTGTTAAGTCACCAGAATATCAAAAGCAACTGGAAAATGATTGAGATAAGATATCTGCATGGTGCAAAACTGGCAATTAACCTTTAATACTGAGAAGTGTAAAGTCATTCATATGACTACTAAAAGAAATCCATTAAACTTCATTTATACGATAAATCAGACAAAACTACAGGCCATAAATTCAAGTAAATATCCAGCAGTAACAATTGCAAACAACCTAAATTGGAAAGAACACACAGAAAATATTATAGGTAAGGCGAACTAAAGATTACGTTTCGTTGGCAGAACACTTAGAAGATGCAACAGTTCTACTAAAGAAACTGCCTACACCATACTTGTGCGTCCTATTTTGGAGTATTGCTGCGCATTGTGGAGTCCCCACCAAGTGTGACTGCAGATGATTTAGAGAAAGTACAAGTACACAGAAGAGCAGCTCGTTTCGTATTATCGCGATATATAGGAGAGAGTGTGACGGAAATGATGCACGAGATGAACTCATTAGAACCACGGCGGATTGGCCGAGCGCATTGAGACGCTATATTACGATGTGCGAGGCTGTTCCCCGTAGTGGATTCGAACCCTCCCTAGGGCATGGATGTTTGTTGTCTTTAGTATAAGTTGTTTATAAGTAGTTTGTAAGTTTAGGGACTGAAGACCCCGCAGTGAAGTCCCGTAAGCTTAAGAAACATTTCAACATTTTGAAATCATTAGCACAAAGTCGTTAGTCGTTGCGACTAGATCTATTTGCGAAAATTCTTTCACCAACTTTCTCTTACGAATGCGAACATATTTTTTTATCATCATTTTGTTGATCATCAAAATAAAATGAGAGAAATCAGATTGAAAACGAAATGATTTAGGTGTTCCTATTTTCCCACGAGCTATTAAAGAATGGAAATAAATAGAAGCGTCATAATAGCTGTTCGACGAACCCTCTGCCATGCACTTCAATGTGAATTTATGTAGAGTATTTATGTAAATGTAGATATAGATGTCAAAAATATTGATATTCATGGAATTTAGACTGCGGAAGAGTAAAGTTGAAAATACGTACATACCCGGCATTCGAACCCAATTCTCCTGATTGCTAGGCAGTTGCGGTAACCACTACACCACTGGGGACACAGCGATCATGACAACTGCACGGACTACTCAAGCACTTTTCCTTTCTCACTATTACTCAAACTAGTGGCTATTGTAACTTATTCCAGAAAGATAAGGGCCTAGGAGTGCCTCTACACTGAAGAAAGGATCATTGTCCATCATCGGATGTATCAAAAAGTATGGGGCATACTTACGCAGTTGAAATTACACAATAATAGATACAAAAAATGTCCCAATAAACATGAGGCCGCAAATGAGCCGTTTACAAGATAATTACGAATGTATGGTTCCAAGCAGCCACTGACGCCATTGCAAACATCGTCCTAATCAGTGCAAATTAATTTGAAATGTAGGACTTACCCTTAGATCAATGAATGCAATGAATAATAACACCGTCAGCTGTATTTTCATTTTATTTTTTAATCGCAACCAGTTTCGATGGACCACACGATCACCATGAGGCCCTTAAAGTAAGGTAAACTGCATTTTCCTGCATTAAACAACAACAAAATTACTGGTGTCGCACAATCATAGAACATAACAGTAAGGAGGATCAACGGGACTCAACAGAGAGTCAACAGGGACTCATAACATCGAATATACTTCATATTTCACATATGGGTTAACTGCTAAAGGAGATGTTAGAAGTGTCTTCCAAGCATCTGGATGCAATACTGTGCACGTTTCTGCAATTAATTTCGAATTCTTCCAAAACCCCTGGATCATTTCGGAATTCTTAACCAGCGTGTACACTTCTCCGCTCCAGTTCTTCAACCGTGTTCAAATGTTTGTAAATATATGGGACTTAACTACACTGGTCATCTGTCCCTATGCTTACAAATTACTTAAAATAACACATACTAAGGACAACAAATACACCCGTGCCCGAGGGAGGACTCGAACCTCCGACGGCGAGCAGCGTCGCGCACCGCAGCTAGGCGCCTTGGGAACCGTGTTAACGGGTGTGCTGTACACTTCGCTTTTGAGGTAACCCGAGACATAAAAATCCAAAGGTTTTCAATCAGGTGATCCTTGGAGACCAAGGTACAGGGTCCGGGTGGACCTAATCATCTTTGGCCGTATCTGCGCGTTAGATGCCGCCTCACAGCAATAGCATAATGAGCTCCATCTACATATATAATCCGCAATCCAGGGTGCGTGGCGGAGGGTACACTGTACCACTACCAGGCATATCCTTTCCTACTCCAGTCCCAAATAAAACGAGGAAAAATTATACAATCTATCTCCCATTAGATCCTCGAATAGCGCGCGGGAAGAAAGAACACCTGACTCTCTCCGTTCGAGCTCTGATTTCCCGTATTTTATTCTGACGGTCATTTCTACCTGTGTAAGTGGGAGTCAACAATATATTTTCGTATTCGGAGGAGAATGTTGGCGACTGGAGTTTCGTAAGTAGCCCACGCCGCAGCGATAAGCGCCGTTGTTGTAATGATTCCCATCCCAGATTTTGTATCATTTCCGTAACGCTGTCTCCCCTGTATCGTGACAATACGAAACGAGCTGCCCTTCTTTGGACTCTATGTACTCCGTCAAACCCACCTGATAAGGATCCCACACTGGGCAGCAATACTCCAAAAATGGACGGACAACCGTAGTGTATGCAGGTTCTTTAGTAGTTCTGTTGGATCCTTTAAGGGTTTTGCCAATAAAACGCAGTCTCTGGTTCGCCTTTCCCACGACATTATCTACGCGTTCTTTCCAGTTTAAATATGAAGTAATAGTAATTGCTAGGTATTTTGTGGCGTTTAAGGCCTTCACTTTAGATTGATTTATCTTGTAAACAAAGTTTAACGAATTTCTTTTCGTACTCATGTGGACGACTTAACACTTCTCATTATTTAGAGTCAATTGCCAATTTCTACACCATACTTATACCTTATTCAGATCGTTCTGCAGTTGGTTTTGATCTTCAGATAATTTTACTAGACGGTAAGTGACGGCGTCATTTGCAAGCAGCCTGAGGGAGCTACTTAAATTTTCCCCTAAATCGTTTATGTAAATAAGGAATAGCAGAGGACTAATAACACTACCCTGTGGAACGCCCGATATCACCTCTGTTTTAGTCGACGCCTTACCATCGATTACTACGAACTATGTCTTCTCTTACAGGAAATCCCCTATCCAATCTCACATTTGGGGCGATATACCATAACCACGCAATTTGAGTAGCAAGTACGTAGCGTAAACACTATATGTCGAATGCAACGTGAAATTGACTGTAATGTATGAGAGCCAAAGGGTTTAAATTCATAGAGTGGCTATAAGTGCGCAATGTTGGAAGCATATTGAGCTCCGTGTTTGGGAGGTTCATGCTTTTAATGTTGTAAAACATTATATTAATTGAAGTAACAAGGCAGTTCGGGTAATGGGAAGTTTCCAGGACATCTGTCGCAGGAGCTCAGCTGTGTGTAGTTATAGGAGCGGACTACCTCGAAGCCGGCCGCGGTGGCCGAAGAGACTAAGGCGCTCCCGTCATGGTCTGCACGGCCACTACGGTCGGGGGTTCGAATTCCCCCTCGGGCATGGATATTTGTGCCGTCCTAGTTCGTAAGTAGTTCATAAGTAGTTTGTAAGTTTAGGGACTGATGGCCCCGTAGTTAAGTCCCATAGACTATACAAACTCTATGAAGTTTATGCTCGTGGATAGGAGCAAGTGTCAGATTTGTTACACACAATGTATGTGTTCAGAATGAAACTTTCACCTGCAGCGGAGTGTGCGCTGATATGAAACTTCCTGGCAGATTAAAATTCTGTGACGGAGCCGGGACTCCAAACGTGGGACCTACACCTTTCGCGGGCACGCCCTCTACCACTTAGCTATCCCGGCACACGTTCCGTCCTCACAACTTTACTTCTGCCAGTACCTCGCCTCCTACTTTCCAAACTTCACAGAAGTTCTCCTGCGAACTTTCCAAGACTAGCACTCCTGGAAGAAATGATGTGGTTTAGACATGGCTTAGCCACAGCCTAAGAGATGTTTCCAGAATGAAACTTTCACCTGCAGCGGAGTGTGCGCTGATATGAAACTTCCTGGCATATCAAAATTGTGTGCCGGAACCGGGACTCGAACCTTGGAACTGAAGGTTGGAAAGTAGGAGGCGAGGTACTGGCAGAAGTAAAGTTGTAGGTCCCAGGTTCGAGTCCCGGTTCCGGCACACAATTTTAATTTGCCAGGAAGTTTGAATGTATGTTTTTCCTGTCTAATCAGACACTACCTTGTATGAATATTACTTCAGTCAACGTAAATATAAGCTTTTATCTCGTAAGATGATCTCATGACCGTATATTACTTGGATTCAATGACCACCAAAATATCTGAACGGGATAAGTTAAAAATTTGTGACCATCCGGAATTCGAACCCGGGACCTCCGGCTTACTACGAAAAACGCTGACAAAGCCACTGGACATACAATGACCACCACAGCCGTACGAGCTATCCTTGCACTACTTCTATCAGATGCAGATTCTCAACTTATCCACTCCCTCCTAATGAAGGGCCCCTAAAAACCATTTCCTGGGATTATCTGGTGTATTACGATGCAATCAACGCTATTCTTTTTGTTATTTCTCGTGCTCTTGCTTGCATAAGAAAGAAAATGGAGAATTCATTTAAGAAAAGGATATGAGTTTGTGTTGAATGTGTTGGAATGTCCCATAGTATTTGTTTCAATAGCCCGTTGCTTACGTATATGGCCGGCCGCGGTGGCCGAGGGGACTGAGGCGCACCAGTCACGGCCTGCACGGCCACTACGGTCGGGGATCGAATCCCCCCCTCGGGCATGGGTATTTGTGCCGTCCTAGTTCGTAAGTAGTTCACAAGTAGTTTGTAAGTTTAGGGACTGATGACCCCGTAGTTAAGTCCCATAAGCTTAACAAACATTTGAACATTTTTACGTATATGAAAGCGATAGTCCTTCTTAAAATCTATTTTTGTTCCAGAGGTATTCGGTGTGAAATGTTTAGGTAAGACACCCTGTATATAAGGTGTTTTTCATTCTCTAACCAAACCACATCTCGAGGATCGCCACACAGGAGGAAATAAACAGGCAAAAGTTGCTTTATCCTTCGTTTTCCAATCAGATGCAAATGTAGGTAACATGGGATGTTGTTGAACATATTTATGTAACACAAGAAAGGTGCAGCATGATTTTAAAACCGCGAGTATGATAACAATAACTAGTACTCTTAAATTACTACTACCATCTCTCAATTCGAAGCACATCAAATCAAATACAGTATCGATGACCGGTCTGTTTACTCTATTAAGTAAGGTGAATAAGTTACGGTAAATTAAGGATACTGTTTTTTTCTGATAAACGTATATGCATCGTTTGCATCGAAATGGCATTTGTAACTTTGAATACAGTACAGTTTGCGAAGCGCCTGTTCCGTTAATATGTAAACAACCTCTTGCTTCATGAGTCATGACATCCTACGGTATCGTTCGGAGCGAAGCCCCCAGTTTTAACTGTCGTTCTGGGTCCTTCTTTGAGATATTCGTTACGTTCATGAAAGACACAGTAAAAGTCACAATGCACAACTTCTGAATTTGATATCTGAAATCATTTTATTTACCTACGAGGCTGGAGGAAGGACTTCAATGTCAATGACGAAACACTCGTCTCTACTTAACTGATAAGAAGGCTACCCCTGAACAAACGGAACCTTGAATATAAATTCTGAGCAAGTTTTTTTTCAACAGGAACAGAGTGCTTCATTACCGTATCGAATACATACGAAGCAGGAGGCAGAACAGCATCGGTCGTAAACTTTAAATGTTTACTGCAGATCGACTTCAACCACTGTTGAAGTCTCGTTTTCACCAGATTACACAATACCTATTACTACATGAAACATCAAACCAGTACACCCGCATAATGTCGTCTAGGGACGCGCCAAAGTGACGTGTCATGAACTTGACTAATGTCTGAAGTAGTGCTGGAGAGAATTGACACCATGCATCTTGCAGGGCTGTCCACTATTGAGTAAGCGTACGAGGGTGTTATAGGTCCCCTACTCTTCCTTTTGTTTATAAACGATTTAGGAGACAATCTGAATAGCTCCCTCAGACTGTTCGCGGAAGATGCTGTCGTTTATCGGTTAGTGAAGTCAACAGAGGATCAATAGCAACTGCATATCAAGGAAAACCGCTTCACTGTTGAATGATAGTTCTTTACCAAAACAAGTCATCAAGAAGCTGAGACCACACAGTGCAGTACCACCAAGACTTTACGGCCTTCCCAAGATTCACAAGGATGGTGTCCCCACTACGATTAATAGTGAGCAATATTGGTGCGTCGACCTATTATACCGCTAAACATCTGGCTTCTTTGCTCAAGCCTTACGTGGGCAAGTGTTGTCACCACATACGTAACTCTGGAGATTTTGTGAATCGCCTGAAGACAGTTAAGTTGAGCAGCACGGATTTACTAGTCAGCTTTGATGTGGTCTCGCTCTTTACAAAAGTGCCTTTAATGGACTCGTTACATCTCATTGGTAACATTTTCAGTGAAGACTTGACAGCTTTGTTTGAGCATACTCTCTCCTCAACCTACTTTTTATTTAATAACGAATTTTTTGAACAAACTGACGGTGTCGCCATGGGGAGCCCTCTGTCCCCTGTGGTGGCTAACCTTTTTATGGAGGACTTTGAGGAGAAGGCACTTGAGTCTGCTGTTTTAAAGCCCACTGTGTTCTGGCGCTACGTAGACGACACTTTCGTTGTATGGCCTCATGGTAGAGAGGAACTGGAGAAATTCCACCGTCACTTAAATTCAATACATGAAATTATCAAGTTTACCATGGAGAGTGAAAAAGATGGAGCTTTACCATTTCTGGACGTGCTGGTACGACGCAAGGATGACGGCTCTTTGGGACACTCTGTGTACAGGAAACCTACGCACACAGATCTATACCTCCAGGCGTCCAGCTGCCATCATCCCGCACAAACCGCTGGTGTCCTTAGTAGGCTAATACATCGAGCACACTTGATATCAGACGAAGAAAATCTTCCTGCAGAACTGGAACACTTGGAGAAAGTGTTCAAAGAGAATGGCTACACTCCACGCCAAATAAGGAAGGCCATACGTAATCATAACAACAAGAAGCAACGCACAGAGGACAATGAAGAAGATTACAAATCAGTTGCATTCCTTCCTTATGCTGGCAATGTGTCCTCTAAAATAGGCAGCCGGCCGCGGTGGCCGAGGGGACTGAGGCGCTTCAGTCATGGTCTGCACGGCCACTACGGTCGGGGGTTCGAATCCCCCCTCGGGCATGGATATTTGTGTCGTCCTTAGTTGTAGGTAGTTCATAAGTAGTTTGTAAGTTTAGGGACTGATGACCCCGTAGTTAAGTCCCTTAAGCTTAACAAACATTTGAACATTTTTTGAAAATAGGCAGATTGCTAAGGAAACATAAAATCCAGGTCATCTTCCGTCCACCAGCGAAGAATATAGCCCTAGTCGGATCTGTAAAAGACGATTTGCTATTGAAAAAAGCGGGCGTTTATAAAATTCCCTGCGAGTGTGGTTCTGCTTACATAGGTCAGACGACTCGAACGGTTCAAGAGCGCTGTACGGAGCACGAAAGACACACCCGTCTTCTGCAACCGTCGAAATCAGCTGTAGCAGAGCACTGCATTTCCATGGGACACTCCATGGAATACAACAAAACCACAATTTTAGCTCCAGTTTCCGGCTTTTGGAACTCAGTCTTCAAAGAAGCGGTTGAAATACGCCTTGCTGACAATTTAATAAATCGTGACAACGGCTTTCAGCTGGATAAAAATTAAAGTTATTGAGGCACAGCGGAATCGACGGAATCATTCGATTCTCGATGATTAGATGAGTGTTCACTTTCACCACCGAGGGCAGCACACACAGCTCGGCCGTACCGTGCATGTCACCATCTAACACATGCGCAGTAAGACTCCAGCGTATCTCGCATGCGCCATACTCGGTATAAATACCGCGAACGTACCTGCGCTCTTCAGTAGTTGCCTACTCACCTGAAGATGGCCGGACGTCTCTGGGCCGAAATATCGTTGCAGAATGTCAATGGGATCCGGCTGCACACCCGAAAATTACTGGAAGAAGAAATACGCCGGGAAAATTTTAGAAGTCACAACTGCAAAGCGAGTTTGGCAAAATTTCTACATGGTGCGAAAATTGGCAATTGATACTAAATAAAGAAAAATGTGAAGCAATACACATGACCACTAAAAGAAATCCGCTGAACTTCAATTACGCGATAAATCAGTCAAACCTTAAGGTCGTAAATTCTACCAAATACCTGGGAGTTACAATTAAGAACATCTTGGACTGGTGAGAACACACAGAAAATATTGCGGGGAAAGCGAACCAAAGATTACGTTTCTTTGGCAGAACGCTTCGAAGATGCACCAGCTCCACCAAAGAGACCGCCTGCATCACTTGTGCGTCCTCTCCTGTAGTACTGTTGCCCAGTGTGGGGGCCGGCCGCGGTGGCCGCGGGGACTGAGGCGCTTCAGTCACGGTCTGCACGGCCACTACGGTCGGGGGTTCAAATCCCCCCTCGGGCATGGATATTTGTGCCGTCCTAGTTCGTAAGTAGTTCATAAGTAGTTTGTAAGTTTAGGGACTGATGACCCCGTAGTTAAGTCCCGTAGACTATCCAAACATTTGAAACCAGTGTGGGACCCTCACTAGGTGGGACTGAGAAGGTTCAGAGAAGAGCAGCTCGGGGGAGGGGGGAAGCGTCACGGAAATGTTGCACCAATTGGGGTGGAAATCATTAAAAGAATGACGTTATTCATTGCGTGGTTTGCGAAGTTTCAATCACCGACTTTTACTTCGGAATATGGAAATATTTTGCTGGTACCCACCTACTTAGGGAGACATGACCCTACGGTCGGGGGTTCGAATCCCCCCTCGGGCATGGATATTTGTGCCGTCTTTGCCATAAGGTAGTTCATAAGTAGTTTGTAAGTTTCGGGACTAATGACCCCGTAGTTAGGTCCCATAAACTTAACAAACATTTGAACATTGTTTTGAAACATGACCATTCCAATAAGAGAAAACAGATATATAACGGAACGATTTAGGTGTTCTTTCTTCCCGCGCGCTATTAGAGAATGGAACGGCAGAGAAAGGTTATGGAAGTCCGTCGTAATGTCACAGTGGACATGACTGGATGCAGGTCATCATCCAGCATACGACAATCCACGTGTCACCTCCCGGAGTCGAATCTAGACGTATCAGGGTTTCCACATCACTCCATCTGCACAAGTCCCACACCATTACACAGCTTCATCAGTTGAACAGGCACCGATTGAGATGCAGGCCCTGCCCGGTGGAGTAGCCGAGCGATCTAAGGCGCGTCGCTGCGGAGCGCGCGGTTCCTCGCCGTCGGAGGTTCGAGTCCTCCCTGGGGCATGGGTGTGTGTTGTCCTTCGGTTAGTTTACCTAGGTTTAAGTAGTTTGTAAGCTACGGACTGATGACCACGCAGTTTGGTCCGATAGATTTACAAACATTTGAACATTTTGATTTACATGCAGGCCCATGGATTCATAAGGTTGCCTCCATACTCGTACACGTCCATCCGCTTTACACAATTGGAAACGAGTCTCGTCATACTAGACAACATGTTTTCAGACAACAGTCCAACGTCGGCATTGACGGGCCCAGGAGAGGCGTAAGTCTTTATATCGTGCAGCCAGCAAGTGTGCCTTCGGACGCCAATATCAATGATGTTTCCTTGAATTGTTCGCACGTTGATACTTGTTCATGACCCAGCTCTGATATCGGCAGCAGTTTGCCTTTCTGTCGCGCTGAACGATTTTCTTCAGTCGTCATTGGTCCCGTTCTTGAAGGACCTTTTTCCCGGAAACACCAATGTCAGGGGTTTAGTATTTCACCGGATTCCCCATAACCACTTTGCACTCGTGATATGGTCGTATGGGAAAATCCTCACCTCATCGCTACCCCGCAGATGCTGTGTGCCGCCTCTCGTGCGCCGGTTATGACACCACGTTCACTCTCACTTAACTAGTGATAAAGTGTCCCTGTAGCAGCAGTAAGCGATCTAACGGCTGCATCACACGCCTATTGTCTTATATAGGTGTTGCCAACCGTACCACCGTGCTCTGAATGTTTACATATGTGTTTGGATATGAATGCCTGTGCTAGTTTCTTCGGCTCTTTAGTGTATATTACGAACGTATCAGTCCGCTCTTTACCGGATGACAGTATCTTTTGCTGCCAGGTTTAGGAACGTCGACTACGCCTCATAGCGAATACCACGGTAATAAGGCGACGACAGAGGAGTTTACTTCGGCCCAAAACATTATGACAACATCTTCAGCAGAGTTCCAGAAATAGAGGAGCTCTACAAAAGAAATGAACTTAGAGACTACGTTGTAGGAAGGGGAAGAGGAAGTAGATGAAGATGAAATAGGAGATACTATACTGAGAGATGAATTTGACAGAGCCCTGAAAGACCTAGGTCGGAACAAGGATGCGGGAGTAGATGACATTCCCTCAGAGTTACTGAAGTCTCTGGGAGAGCCAGCCATGAGACAAGCGAAGTACCCCCAGACTTTAAGAAAAATGTAATAATTCCCATCACAAAGAAATCAGGCGCAGACAGGTGTGAAAATTAGAGATCAATCAGTTTGATAAGTCATGGTTGCAAAATTTTAACGCGAAATATTTACAGGACACTGGAAAAGCTGATAGAAGCAGACCTCGGGGAAGATCAGTCTGTATTCAGCACGAACGTAGGAACACAGAAGGCAATACTCACTTTACGACTTGTCTTAGAAGATAGATTAAGGAAAGGCAAACCTACATTTCTAGCTTTTGTATATTTGGAGAAAGCTTTTGGCAATATTGATTGGAATACACTCTTTCAAATTCTGAAATCAGCAGGGGTAAAATACAAGGAAAGCAGGGTGATCTACAACTTGTACAAAAGCCAGACCTCAGTTATTAGAGTCGAAGGGCATGAAAGCAAAGCATTGGTTGGAAAGGGAGTAAGACAGGATTGTAGCCTTTCTCCAGTGTTATTCAATTTGTACATCGAGTAAGCTATGAAGGATAGCAAGGAAAAATTTGGAATACTATTTAAAGTTCAGTTGCGTCAGAGACAGCAAAGGGCCTGCAAGAGCAGTTGAACAGAATGGACAGTGTGTTGAAGAGAGCATATAAAATGAACATTAACAAGAACAAAACAAAGGTAATGGAATGCAGTCTTAAAAAATCAGGCGACGCTGAAGGAGTTAGATTAGGTAACGAAACAATAAAGATGGTAGATGGGTTTTGTTACTTGGGCAGTAAAATAATATACGACGATCGCAGTACAGAGGATATAAAATTCAGAATGGCAATAGGAACAAAAGTGTTTTTAAAAAATAGAAATGAACTAAGATCGATTATTAACTTAAGCATAATTAAGTCTTTTCTGAAGGCATTTGTGTGGAGTGTTGCCTTGTACGGCAGTGAAAGTTGGACGATAAAAATAGGTCATACAGGGAGAGAATAGAGGCTTTTGAAATGTGGTGCTACAGAAGAATGCTGAATGTTAGGTGGGTAAATCGCGTAACGTTTGAAGTGGTACTGAACAGAATTGGGGAGATAAGAAATTTTTGGCATACCTTGGCCAAAAGAAGGGATCGATTGGTAGGAATCGTACATTTAGAATTGGAGGGAAGTGTGTGGGGAAAAAAACCGCAGAGGGAGACAAAGGGATGCATATAGTAAGCAGATTCAAATGGATGAGTGTTGCCTTCTTATGAGAAGATGAAGAGCCTTGCTCAGGATAGAGTAGGGTGGAGAGCTGTATCAAACCAGTCTCCGGACTGAAGACCATAACGACAACAACTGTTTTCTTATGTTCTTGATACATTAATTACAATGAATTTAAGTGATAACTGATAGTTTAATTGATGAACTATAGCACCAACTGCTGTCACGATTTATTATATCAATCAGCCACTACATTTGATAGTGGGCATATAGTGAAGGGACGGAGCTCGGCATTTGCATTTCGGAAACTGCACGACTTGTCACGTGTTCGAGGAGTGCTGCAGAGGTTATCTTCAACAAGTGGCGAAACCAAAGCAAAATCACCTCTAGACCTCTAGGAGTTGGATAATCACCCCACATATGAGATGTCAGACGTCGTAGGCTGGGCAGACTGGGTAAACCCGACAGTTGGCGAACTTTGCAACAAATTTTAATTCAGTGTCGCAACACACACCACACCAAACACTCCCGATGATGGGTCTTGGCAGCCGACGAACTATGCATGTCAACAACTCGACATCGGCAACTACGACTGGTATGGGCACCGGATATTGGCGCATCGGCAGGGCTTTGCATGGTCTCATGAAACCGGATACCTTCTTCATCGTGCCGATGGGAGGGCGCGAATCATTCGTCTTCCAGGTTAACAGCTCCTTGAAGTATATAATGCTGGATGGGGAAAAAATGGCAGTCAGTTACGATCGGGAACATTCACGTGGGTTGGCAAAAAATGTTGGCCCTTCTTTCGCAAAGCTGTCGCAGGTGATGCTCCAAAACGAATAGTAATACTGCGTACTGACGGTCTGCCGTGGAGTAACGTAGTGCTTTATGATAACACCATCACAGTCGTACAGGAGAATCACCATACAGGCGGTCTGACGCACTTTCGGCTTTCGCGGCGACCTATGATGACGCCATTTGTTACATTGGCGTTTCAGTTTTGGTTCGTACGATGTGGCCCATGTCTCATCCAGTGTTACAATACGGCGTAAGCGAGCCTCTCCTTCGTGCTCATAGCGCTCCTAGTGCGTCGGGGCAGCGTCGTAACGCATTCATTTCTGCATTCCCGAGAAACCCACCATGATGCAGTATTTCGCATGCCCAGGCAATCTTGATCCGTGGTTCCTGTTTCGAAAACATAGTGACACCGTTACGTTAAACTGCTCGCTCGCAAGTTACTGTGTTTCCCTCGATTTTGCACATTCTGGTGACGTAGGACGGACGAGTCCATTTGCTCGGACATAAGGTAGGGACCTGAATAACGTGTGCTATCAGCGACAATTGTAGATTCAATAGCATAGTGTTTTCGCAGCAGTGTTGCCACTAATTAAGTTCCAACTGTCGTATATAAACAGGCATTACATTATCTGTGTCTCGGGGGACATGGAAGGAACTCCACGTGAGCAGTGAATCCACCACATTACTGCTGGCGTCCCCCGGGCAACGCCTCATCAAAGACGGACAATCCTTCCACCACCGAATCAAATACAATTGAAAACAGATAACAAGGAAAGGCTTTTATCAAGGCCAACTCTGACGCTAGTGAGCATAAAAATTGAGGGCTTGACCAATATAAACAGGAGCCCCTCTCGGAAATGTGCAGAAACATCAAATTTCATATTCCGTTTATTCAGGAGACCCATAGAGACGCCAATTCACCTCGTTCAAACATACCAAGAATGAAACTTGTGATTGAGGTACCACACAAAAAATACGGTAGTGCAATCTTTGTCAAACCGGACCAAATTATAACATCGGTGGGCTCAACAAATATAGACAATTTAGAAATTCTAACAGTGTAAACTGGACAATGCACAATATAACAAGTGTGTACAAGCCGCCTAGCCAGAAATTCATATTTAATGAAACACATAATTTTAAGAACCAAAAGAACTTCTTAATCGCCGGCCGCGGTGGCCGAGGTGACTGAGGTGCTCCAGTCACGGTCAGCACGGCCACTACGGTCGGGGGTTCGAATCCCCCCTCGGGCATGGATATTTGTGCAGTCCTAGTTCGTAAGTAGTGCATAACTAGTTTGTAAGTTTAGGGACTGACGACCCTGTAGTTAAGTCCCATAAGCTTAACAAACATTTTTTGAACTTCTTAATCTTGGGTGATTTTAACAGCCATAGCACTACACGGGGATATGAAGACACTAACATCAATGGAAGTCTTGTAGAGGAATGGGCAGATGTTAATAATTTTATACTTGTTCACGACCCAAAACTGCCATCATCATTTTACAGTAAAACATGGAAACGAGGAACTAATCCGGACCGGCCGCGGTGGCCGAGGGGACTGAGGCGCTTCAGTCACGGTTTGCACGGCCACTACGGTCTGGGGTTCGAATCCCCCCTCGGGCATGGATATTTGTGCCGTCCTTAGTTGTAGGTAGTTCATAAGTAGTTTGTAAGTTTAGGGACTGATGACCCGGTAGTTAAGTCCCTTAAGCTTAACAAACATTTGAACTAATCCGGATATCTGCTTCAGCAGAGATAATGTGGAGGCAAGAAGCATAAAGACAGTTTATAACCCACTCACAAAGGCACAGCTTAGAATAGTTGGCCTGAATGTCTACGCAGACATAAGACTGTAGACGATACCTTCCGGGAGATGTTTCAACATTCGGAAAGCAAACTGAACTGATTTCACCAGTGGTCTGGATAATTGTATTGATGCGTTGGAACCCATTCCAGGAAACTATGAACGTTTCGCTGAAAAAGTTAAGTACATCTCCAGAATAACAATACCAAGAGAATGCCGACAAGGATATATCCCAGGCTTATCCGGGGAATCTAAAGGGCTTCTGGACCAGTATAATGAAATGTATGAGAAAGACCCTTTCAGCAACGAAACAAAAGAAGTGGGTAACTTACTACTCAAAGAGCTAAGTCGCACTCGACAAGAAAAATGGGTTGAGACAATTGAAAGGTTGGACATGACTCATAGTAGTAAGATGGCTTGGAATATGATGAAGAAATTTAATGTGGATCCTATAGCACCTAAACAAGCCAGTAATACCACTGCTGATCAGATCGCCCATCAGTTGCTGATCAGTGGAAAAACTGGCACAAAACCCAGATCAAGGAAGATCCACAGAAAGCTAGAAAGTGAAGTCTCACTTGTCGATACACCTTTCGGGTATCAAGGATCTCGTCAACAGCATCCAATGCCTGAAAACTGGGAAGGCAGCCGGAGTGGATAATATCTGCAGAGAACAGGTAAAGTACTTTGGAGAAAAAACAAAACAATGGATCCTACAACTAATAAATAGGTCCTACTCACCTAAAGAAATAGTAAAGTACTGGAGAAAACCAAAAGTCATCGCATTTCTGAAACCTAGCAAAGATCCTAATCTTGCCAGATGCTACAGACCCGTCTCTCTTCTATGCCATCTATTCAAAATTTATGAGCGGCTAATACTTAATAAAATTCGGAAGTATGTGGACCGAGAACTCATACCAGAACAAGGAAGTTTCCGCCCAGGAAGACCATGTACAGGACAGGTAGTGGCGCTGAGACAACACATAGAGAGAGGCTTCGAGGAGAAGAACATCACTGGAGTCGCCTTCGTAGACTTATCGCGCGGCTTATGACACCATAAACCAAAGAAATCTTCTTGCTAAGGTATACAATATTACCAAAGACTACGATCTCACCAAAGTAATCGAATCCCTACTACAAAACAGAAGATTTTATGTAACCTTAGAGGGAAAGAAGGTCAGGAGGCGAACACAAAAGAATGGTCTCCCCCAAGGCAGTGTTCTGTCCCCATTGCTGTTCAACATTTATACAAACGACCAACCTACTCCTAGTGATACAAAGCACTTTCTTTATGCTGATGACTGGGCCATAGTAGCTCAGGGCAAAAACTTTCCAACAGTCGAAGAGAGATTGCAAAACGCCTTGTCACAGATGTTGGTCAACTACTAGGAAAATTCATTGAAGACCAACCCAGCAAAGTCCCAGCGGGTGCCTTCCATTTGAAGTCTAAAGGAAGCCAGGAGGAAACTACAAATTAAATGGGATGGTTTCTCTATCGAATATACAGCCCAGCCAAAGTACCTTGGGGTAATACTCGACCGGTCTCTAACAAACGAGTCTCATTGTCAAAAGATCCAACAAAAGACAGCGACCAGGAATCAACTACTAAAGAAGCTAATAGGAAGTAAATGGGGAGCTAGCCCCCACGTGATCAGATCGACGGCTGAAGCAGTGTGTTTTCCCACAGCTGAGTATCTACATCTACACACATACTCCGCAATTCACCGCAAGGTGGGTGGCGGAGGGTACACTGTACCACTACTAGGCATTTCCTTTCCTATTCCAATCCCAAATTGAACGAGGAAAAGAAGAATGCCTATATGCCTCCGTACGAGCCCTAATTTCTCTTATCTTGTCTTTGTGATCTTTTTCGCGAAATGTAAGTAGGCGGCAGCAAGATAGTACTACACTCAGCTTAAAATTCCGGCCCTCTAAATTTACTTAACAGAAATTCACGAAAAGAAAGTCGTCTTTCTTCCAGCGATCCCCAATTGAGTTGCCGGAGCATTTCCGTGACACTCGCGCATTGGTCGAACCTACCGGTAACAAATATAGCTGCTCGTCTCTGGACCGCCTCTATGTCCTCCTTCAAACCGATCTGCTGCGGGTCCCAAACACTTGAGCAATACTCAAGACGTGGTCGTACAAGCGCTTTATACGCGGTCTCCTTTACAGGTGAAGTACATCTTCCCAAAATTCTCCCAATAAACCTAAGTCGGCTGTCCGCCTTACTGACAACTGTCCTTACATGCCCGTTCTATTTCATATCGTTCTGCAATGTTACGCCTAGATATTTGAACGAAGCGACAGCATCAAGAAGCTCACTACTAATGCTGTATTCGAACATTATGGGATTGTTTTTTCTACTCATGCGCATCACCTTACACTTTTCCACACTGAGAGCTAGCTGCCATCCTTCGCACCAACTAGAGATTTTGTCCAAGTCATCCTGTATGCTATTACAGTTAGTTACAGACGACACCCTCCCATACACCACAGCATCATCAGCAAACAGCCGCAAATTACAACTTACTCTGTCCATCAGATCATTTATATATATATAGATAATAATAGCGGTCCTATCACACTCCCCTGGGGCACGACTGACGATACACTCGTCACTGATGAACACTCGCCGTCGAGAACAACGTACTGCGTTCTATTACCTAGGAAGTCTTCCAGCCAGTCACAAATCTGTGAACCTATTCCATAAGCTCGTATCTTCGTTAGCAGTCTGCAGTGTGGCACTGCGTCGAACGCCTTTTTGAAGTCGAGAAAAACTCAATCCGCCTGTTGCCCTTCATCCATGGCTCGCAAGATGTCATGGGAGAAAAGGGCAAGCTGAGTTTCACATGAACGATGTTTCCTAAACCCGTGCTGATTCATGGAAAGAAGCTTTTCCGTTTGAAGGAAATTTACTATATTCGAACTGAGAATATGCTCCAAAATTCTACATGAAACTTATGTCAACGATATTGGCCTGTAATTGTGTGGGTCAGTTCTCTTTCCTTTCTTATAAACGGGAGTCACCTGCGCTTTTTTCCAATCACTAGGAACTTTGCGCTGAATTAAAGATTCGCAATAAATGCAAGCTAAATAGGGGGCCAATGCCGCAGAATAGTCTTTGTAAAACCGAACTGGTATTCCATCCGGACCAGCAGACTTTTTCGTATTTAGCCTTCTCAGCTGCTTCTCTACACCGGAAATACTTATTGCTATGTCCCCCATTTCGGAATTAGTACGTTGATCAAATGATGGTACATTTGTGCGGCCCTCCTGTGTGAAAGACTTCTTAAAGGTTAAATTTAGAACTTCAGCTTTCCGTTTGCTTTCTTCTATTACTGCCCCGGAATGATCCACGAGTGACTGGACAGTGGGCTTTGACCCGATTATCGATTTTACAAAGGACCAGAATTTTTTCGGGTTCTCGGAAAGATCTTTTGCTAAGGTATGGCTGTGATAATTATTGTATGCTTCCCGCATCGATGTTTTTATAGACGCACATAGTATGCACGTCCAGTGTGGAACTGATCTGCAGACTCAAAAGAGGTGAACATCGCCCTCAACGGAACATGTAGACTTATGACTGGCTGTTTGAAGGCAACGCCACTGCGACAACTCTATAAAGCTGCTGGTTGTGAAGCACCTGCAACTCGACGACTTGCTGTAGAACATACGGAAAGATTTAAGCAAGCATTCGATGATAGACACCCTCTCTTTAAAGCACCAGAGCCACTGAGGCGGCTGAAATGCTGAAGACGTTTTCCTAACTCTGTCTCTATGGTACCACCAGACAAAAATCCACTAACTCAGAAACCCCCACCAGGCTATATCACTGGACCGTTTCACAACAGGAGTCGCCCCTGTAAGGACGAACCTAGTGAAATGAGGAATCATCGACGAAAGCGACATCAGGTGTAACTGTGGGGAGAGGCAGAATATGGAATATCTCCAGACGTGCAAAAACTGTCCAAGGAACTGCTCCCCTCATGATTTATGGAAGGCTAGCGATAACGCCCTAGACGTGGCCCGATACTGGACCGATGTGGTATGACATGGATTCGGACACGAAAAATTAAAGTAAATAATTGTGTCTCTTACATTCTGTGTCTCGAAAACTGCAAGAATGATTTGAATATACCTTTGAATTTACATCAGGTTTCGCTTTTTCTTTTTTCTTTTCTTTTCTTTTATTTTTTATTTTTTTATTTTTATTTTTTTATTTTTTTAGTTTACCTTCTTAGGTTACTATCCAGAATTACCTCACGAATTGACGTTCAAATCAGTGATAGATAAGGGTTTCTTCGGTTGCACCAAGGAATCCATACGGTTATGCATTTGTAGCCAACCCGTGCACTTCTAAATCATCTGTAACGTCTGTAAGCAAGTTACAAAAACCTGGAGAGGCTCTTGCACCTCTCGACAGCAGCTAAAATTTCGAGGCAATTTTAGAGTGCGATAGCGTAACATTCCTGTGAATCAGTTGAATAAAGGGAAACACAATATTTCGAAGTCCGTTACGTTCAATTTTTTCTAGTATGGAAAGGCAACAGAATTTATTTACTATTTCGCCACAACTGAATGCAGCTCTACAGAGTGATTCTCATGCTTCCCTGCTTATCTCTTCTTATTTCTTGAATCATTCAGTGACCTCTATAGTTCACGGTACAGTTTATATTATATTATATTACTTATTTATTTATTTTATTTTTTTGTCTTTCTCTACCTATCTTACCCCTCACTCAGCCTTAAAAACTCGAATTTCTTATTTTTCCACGTATATATATATATATATATATATATATATATATATTACACTATGAGTGGTTGAGGTGGTCGATTTTAAAGGTAACAAATGCTTGTATTGCGTCTTGATGCTACTTCCTAAGACTTTCCTGACGTTATTGTTATGTTCAATCAGGTTCTTTTCCCTTCATACGGACAGACGCATCCTTCCTAGTCATTTTATACCGATTTTAATTTACGAACATGTGACGGACTGTGCTTACCACAGCGATGAAACAATTTCAACCAGTTGCGCTGCAGCGATACGACGCGAAATCAATATATGTCTCTCGTGTTTTGTTTCCGGCATATTTTTTTACAATCAGCTACGAAGCGCGCGCCGACTACCTTTGGTTGGTGATCCGCTGATTTGGAACGTGATATAGCTGCAGTAATACATCTTCCATACAGTGTAAAGGAAACTTCGCACATTTGCTTCTCGCGACTCCTCAAGTATAAGCCAATACAAAAAAAGTTCCTCACAAAATTTAGTCCTGAAGATATTTACAACTCCAAATAGGCCCTACAGACTGGCATTATTCTAACAGCTTGACGGTAACTACCTGTGTCAGCATATTGGCGTATTGCTGAGCAGTGGATAGAACTTTTAGGATGGAGTACAGGAGGTCGAGGAGTTGATTCTTTGTAGAAATGTACTTTTTCTTCCTAATTTCACTCTGCCATGTAATACTATAATACTGCAATAAACCGTTTCTACACGTTTCTTCCATTGACATGGCACTTATCAAAAGCTTGGTCGCGTCCGCACAGATATAACACTTTGTCAACCTGTGACAATAATAATTTCTATATTAATGAGTACTAACTGAGGGTGCACACAAAATAGGTTAGGAATCTCGTAGATGATGTAGTATGAAATGACTGTATATTATTTTCGGTCGCCGAAATACGTAAGTGCAAATGTTTTGTAGACGACCCGCAGTAATAGCGGTGTAACGATGAAGACTCCAGATGACATACCACGCTGACAAAAATTACGAAATACTAGCAAAGGCGCATCGACTGAGAACTGAACCCTCGTCCTCCTGCATCCTAACACATAACTGCACCAATTGCACAGCACTTAGAGGCGTAGGTACCTCCTCCCCCAACTTCGTTTTTATTTATTGTTAAGAGTTTGCAGTACAACCTGTATTTGATATTTTTGATAACGATCTGAATGAACGACTTGTACTTAAGAACTGAGTATTCCCCTCTCGGAAACAATGAATCCCACCAACCTCGCACAAAACTCTACTCTTTGCAGCACTATCTCTGTATGCTGTCAGAGGCAGTTATGATTCCAGTGTCTTCAGACTGACAATTATTAACGTTCATTTACTGACGGAAATATCTCAAGACGAAATTTTGTGTAAAACTTTCTGAGTGGCTAGCAGTCAGGAATTCTGCTACAAAGTGCGAGTACGTGAATTTTTCTTCACCTTGTGTGTTTTATCGATAACTTGAGAAATTCCCTTGTTATCGTCTACTTTCTATTGAGGAGAGACTAAGAGTCGGGGAGGGTGTAGGAGGAATACAATCCCGGAAAGTAAAACACCCACAATCTAAGTTCAAAAGCTGCATGCAACACCTCAACGCTCAAGCCTATTTGAGCCACTGTCGTACAGCAACCTAATTGATGTTTGTAGCAGAACGAAGGATGGTTCTAAGCAATGTCATGTCGGAACTCTTTCGCCTTATTAACGCTTAATTCCAAACGAGGTAGCACAGTAGACTCACATTGCGGAGGACGGTGGTTCACATCCTATAATCGGCCATCCCTAATCAGGTTTTGATGATTTCCCTAAGTCACTGGAAGCAAATGCCCGAAAGGTTCGTTAAAAAAAATAGGAACAGTCTATTTACTTCATCATCCCTCCCTAATCCGAGCTGTACGTAATTATGTAATTACCTCGTACTTGACGGACCCTTAAATTCTTAAACAATTTCTTCTTAATTGTGAAAGTGCACTATAATGAAGGAAGCGGGGCCAGAAACTTGTCACAAACTTTTTATTCTTTACAAGTTCCATCGAAGTTGCATTAACCATTTATTTGGTGACTAGTTTCGGACCATCCTGTCCATTTTCAAATCATATGCCTACAAAAATGTACCAGAAGTCAGAAAATTGACAAAATCGACAATATCAAAATAAATATTAAATGTTGCTACATAATAATGCATATCACAATTCAGTGACATTACATATGATGTTGCATACCTCATCATAAATGTTACATACAGTGCATCATATCTATGCAGCAAACCCAATACGTCATTAACACAAGTTAAACTGACAAATGACAGTGACCGATATGCTCAGTCGTAGCTACATTATGGAAGTGGAAAAGTCGTTACAGCAATGAAATTAATTAGATTATTCTTTCTACCGCGTGCGTGTATTGTGTATTGCAATGTGTACTGTGTTTGCTTTTTTACTACATGTGTGTGAACACTTGTCCTACATGTAGAGTGTCTGTGTGGCCGTCACGGCACTATATTTAATCTGCGTTGATAATGCAACTTTCCCAGTGAGCTACATATATACATCTACATATATACATCTACATCTACATATATACAATCCACAGTAAGGTGTGTGGCGGAGGGTACTCTGTACCACTGCTAGGCATTTCCTTTCATATTCCACTTCTAAACAGAACGAGGGAAAAATGAAAGTCTATACCTCTGAACGAGCCCTAATTTCTCTTTTCCTTTCTTTGTGATCTCTACGCGGGATGTAAGTAGGCAGCATCAGTATAGTTCTGCAGTCAGCTTCAAAATCCGGCCCTCTTAGTTTCCTCAACAGGACTTCTCAAAAAGAACGTCGTCTTTACCTCAACGATCTCCATTCGAGTTCCCGGAGCATTTCCGTGACATTCGTGCATTGGTTGAACCTACCAGTAACGAACCTAGCTACTCGCCTCTGCAACTGCTTCGATGTCTTCTTTTAAACTGATCTGCTGCGGGTCCCAAACACTTGAGCAATTCTCACGACGTTGTCAAAAAATGTTCAAATGTTTGTAAATCTATCGGACCAAACTGCGTGGTCATCAGTCCGTAGCTTACAAACTACTTAAACCTAGGTAAAATAACCTAACAACAAACACACACACCCATGCCCCAGTGAGGACTCGAACGTCCACGGCGAGCAACCGCGCGCTCCGCAGCCAGACGCTTTAGACCGCTCGGCTACTCCACCGCGGCAAGACGTTGTCGTGCAAGCATCTTCCAAAATTATCCCAATGAACCGACGTCGGCTGTCCGCCTTACTCATAACTGTCCTTACATGTTCGTTGCATTTCATATTGCTCTGACGCCCAGATATTTGAACAACACGACTGTATCAAGAACCTCTCTAATAATGCTGGATCATTGTGGGATGTATTACGGGATTGTCTATTCCTACTCGTGTTTATCACCTTATATTTTTCTACGTTTAGAGCTAGCTGTCATTCTTCACACCAACTAGAAAATTTGTCTAGCGCATTCTGTATGCTATTATAGTCAGTTAATGACGACACGCCGGCCGCGGTGGCCGAGGGGACTGAGGCGCTTCAGTCACGGTCTGCACGGCCACTACGGTCGGGGGTTCGAATCCCCCCTCGGGCATGGATATTTGTGCCGTCCTAGTTCGTAAGTAGTTCATAAGTAGTATGTAAGTTTAGGGACTGATGACCCCGTAGTTAAGTCCCATAAGCTGTACAAACATTTAAACATTAATGACGACACCCTCCCGTACACCACAGCGTCACCAGCTAACAGCCGCAAATTACAAGTAACTCTGTCCATCAGATCATTTACATAGTCAGAAAATAACAGCGGTTCTATCATACTTGCCTGGGGCTCGCCTGACGATACACTCGTCGTGGTGAACAATCGCCGGTGAAAACAACATACTGCTTTCTATTTCTTAGGAAGTCTTCCAGCAAGTCACAAATCTGTGAACCTGTTCCATATGTTCGTATCTTCGTTAGCAGTCTGCAGTGTGGCACCGCGTCAAATGCCTTTTTGAAATCGAGAAAAAGACAATCTGCCTGTTGTCCTTCATTCATGGCTCGCAAGATGTCATGTGACAAAAGGACAAGCTGAGTTTCACACGAACGATGTTTCTTAAACCCATGCTGATTCAAGAAAGAAGCTTTTCCGTCTCAAGGAAATTTACTATATTCGAGCTGAGAATATGCTCCAAAATTCTACAGGAAATTGATGTCAATGATATTGACTTGTAATTTTGTGCGTCAGTTCTTTCACCTTTCTTATAAACGGGAGTCACTTGCGCTTCTTTACCATTCACTAGGAACTTTGCGCTGAATTAAAGACCATAGAAACTGTGGCAGGCGATCGGTGTCTAGAGGGAACCATTCCAAGGTACTCAATGCCTGGCATAGTACAATGTAACTACCCACCAGGACAGCTAACCCCTTTTTTTCTAGATATATTTCCCTTCTTTTCTATTACATTGTCTTATACCACAATCACAATTAACCGCAATTTCAGAACACATTGAATTTCAACAAATCTATGACAGTCTTGAAACTAATTATGTTTCTATGTTCTCCACTACAAGTAATTTATCGTAATACCCATGAATTGTATTTTGTTATACTACAATTGTAGCAACAAAAGTAAGCAACAGATTACTATCGCTTTGTTTTTATTTATTTCTTATCTCTATCTATTTCTATCTTAAAATATGTAACATCACTGAACTAATGTACAATATAACATGTCAAACTACAAAAGTACGACCTGCTTTATATTAAATGCAAGCTAAGTAAGGGGCCAATGCCACAGAATACATGCGGACCAGGAAGCTTTTTTGCATTCAGCTCCAACAAGAAATTGACACAAAGTGATCGTAATTTGAGGTTGCCCTCTCCTTGCGAAGTAGTCGGAACGGCTCCGAAGAGAGCCGGCCGCGGTGGCCGAGGGGACTGAGGCGCTCCAGTCACGGTCAGCACGGCCACTACGGTCGGGGGTTTGAATCCCCCCTCAGGCATGGATATTTGCGCCGTCCTAGTTCGTAAGTAGTTCATAAGTATTAAAATTGTGTGCCGGAACCGGGACTCGAACCTGGGACCTTTGCCTTTCGCGGGCAAGCGCTCTACCGACTGAGCTACCCCGACACGACTCACGATGCCGCCTCACAACTTTACTTCCGCCAGTACCTCGCCTCCTACTTTCCAAACTTCACAGAAGCTCTCCTGCGAAACTTGCAAGACTAGCACTCCTGGAAGAAAGGATATGGTGGAGACATGGCTTAGCCACAGCCTAAGGGATGTTTCCAGAATGAAACTTTCACTCTGCATTCTGGAAACATCCCTTAGGCTGTGGCTAAGCCATGTCTCCACCATATCCTCCGCTGCAAAGTGAAAGTTTCATTCTGGAAACATCCCTTAGGCTGTGGCTAAGCCATGTCTCCACCATATCCTTTCTTCCAGGAGTGCTAGTCTTGCATGTTTGCAAGAGAGCTTCTGTGAAGTTTCGAAAGTAGGAGGCGAGGTACTGGCGAAAGTAAAGTTGTGAGGCGGCATCGTGAGTCGTGTCGGGGTAGCTCAGTCGGTAGAGCGCTTGCCCCCGAAAGGCAAAGGTCCCAGGTTCGAGTCCCGGTTCCGGCACACAATTTTAATCTGCTAGGAAGTTTCATATCAGCGCACACTCCGCTGCAGAGTGAAAGTTTCATTCCAGTTCATAAGTAGTTTGTAAGTTTAGGGACTGATGACCCCGTAGTTAAGTCCCATAAGCTTTACAAACATTTGAACATTTGAATTTGCTCCGAAGAGTACCAAATGCACAGCAACTGTCATAGCAGCAACCGACGGCATCGTGCAAACATTACACTTACCGTGAGAAAGGGTAGATTGTGCTGCTCCTTTATTCGTCGAATGGCCCACTGTTTGGTTTTACATTAACTAGCCAGTCTTTTAGAGTAACTGATCTTGAATCAGCACCACTCTGTCTGTTCGTGAATTTCGTCTCGTAAGAACCTGAATGGCAGAGGAACGACGGTACACTACAAGTGGTTGGGAACAGGTGGTGAGTTGTGTTTACATGCGAACTGCTGGTAACTCCCTTTCCAGACGTCGTTATTAACGAGTGGTGAGTTTGACCATGGCAGCTGGAAACGCGAGGATAGTTCTGGGAGTACAAGTGTAAGTAAAACTGAGCTTCGGCTAATTTTATCCATGGGCTAACGTTTTAATGTGAAACGACAATGATTGAGAGGGAATGAGCCAATATTGAATTTTCCGGTATATTTCTTTCTATCGCGGCTGTAACCGATGCGTAATCCGACTGATTAGTATGGGAGATCTACATAAGGTACTGTAAGCTAATTGAGTGACGTGAATAGGTGCATTGAATAGGATTTGAGCTTTACCGTTAGAGATTGTTTTCAGTTTCCTTTCCCTATTTTGAAGAATTTTTGAGTGGTGATTTAGGTAAATTCCGAGCCGTGTTTTGAGTCCACGGACGAACGGTAATTCTTCAGAAATGATAGGATTATTGACTACCAAGCGAAACTGAACAGCGTTTTCTGCACTTTCATTTAACCTTATGATGAATGTTCATTCTTCAGATGTTTTAGTGGGGTTGAAAATACCCTAAGAACTACGCCTGCAGCGGACGATAATGTTTGTTATTTTAATTACTTCCTGGAAAAATGGTAAGTTAACCGAAATCAATCGAACTAAAGACAGATTAGTATAAAGAATTTTATAAAAGGAATTGTAGCTGTTGATAACTGCCCAGTGAAAATACTCGAAATGTAACTTCGGCACCCCCTTACACCTATTGGTTATGAATGTTGACTCTAAGGAAAACTACAATATCTATAAAAAGCTACCAAAAACCATAAAAAAGAGTGAAACCAAGCTATAATCATAGATACTGATTTTTTGTATTAAAAGAATATTGCAGACTTATTAGGTTATTAATTACCAAATAAAGATTGTTGAGCTTAGTAAAATTCATATTCGAAAAATCTGAAGCAATAACTTGAGAAAAATTGTGTATAATATTGATTCCTTTCAGGGTGAAATACTATTAGCTAACTGATACAGGACTACATGATCTGGTAGATACCGATGTTTGACTAAAATAGCTTAATTTAGAATAGAGAAACTCGTAAGGTATTTGTGTTACATTAGCTTTCAGTCACAGAACAGGGCATGTTAGTAGCATCTCTGAAACAGCCGTAGGAAGATGGCTCCATCTGGTACTACGAGAAGTTTTGAATAAAATAAGACGTTACTAACGGACCACCACATTATAAATATCAGACCCAGAGAAAGGCTACTTTGAAAGCAGTATTAAAGAGAGTAGTAACTCTTTATATTAATGTAATTACGTGAATAGAAATTCATTGTTCCAATAGTCATTTTATAGCGTTTTAGAGATAATCCCATGATGTCGTAAACCAGTGAACGGAATAACATTTAAATGGACGTTAATAAAACTATAGTCTGCCGTTTGATGTTAGGTAATTTGATAGAACGGCGTGTGTGTGTGTGTGTGTGTGTGTGTGTGTGTGTGTGTGTTTGTGTGTGTTTATGAAACATAATTAACTACAGCAACTATTGAAGTGCAGAGAATTACATATAGGACGTAATTATCTGATATTGTTTTAGACTTCGAGTCTCTCTCTCTCGATTCATTTACGCCATACAAAAACGTGGCCTGTTGTGTTTTATTTATTTATTCATCTGTACTTTTAAAGAGATAACCGAATTTTGAATCTATTGATTACTTCAAAAACAGCATAGTTGCCCACAAAGCAGTATCATATCTCACTTAAACTGTTCAAAAAAAAAAAAAAAAATGGCGAGGTACCGTCCCTAGGCCGCCGCCTCGATGGTCGTTACGCGCTAGGTGCTGTCTGGGAGTTGAAGCCAGGTCCTCCTTCGCCCACTGCTGCTGCCTCGCCCTCCAGACGGTTACAGGAGCGCTTTAGGTGTGGTCGCGTACATTCGTTTACACCACGTCCGTGGGTGATTAGCTAGCCACTTTCTTCAGCCTCATCGCGCCATGGTTCGACGTCTCGTTGCGCCGCTGTCGAAGCCGGGACCAGGCAGCCCGTTGCGCTGAATCGAAGTGCTTCCAGCCTGCGACTGACTCAGTTTTGCAATAACAATAATACCGTTGACAACGAGTGGCACAATGCGGGCGGCCGTGGCTGCCTCTCCCGAACCTGTCTTTAAAAAAAAAAATTTCAAATGTTTGTTAAGCTTATGGGACTTAACTACGGGGTCATCAGTCCCTAAACTTACAAACTTTTGTATCCCATCCTCGTCGCCACTTTTGTGTCCCAACTTCGTCGCCGCTTTTGTGTCCCAGCCTCGTCGTAGGTGTCGGTGGCCAAGTGGAATGAGACCGACACAGGAACAAAGATAGCCCGCTGGTGCAGGTACGGAGGGGAGCAGCCAGAAACTATAAACACTAGAGTAAATTAGAATGAGATATATATTGCACAGAATGTAACAATACTTAACTTTTACATAGTACTGCAGAATGTTGATACATAGTTGTTGGAGGCCTGCCTAGTGCCTGTACAATAGCAAAGTCTTCACTGGTGCCTATCTGATTCCGAAGTCTTTACTCGTTGCTATCTCAGTCCCAAGTGTCCGATGTCTTTCCGTGGTGGCCACGAGCGGGTTTGCAGCAGAGGGCGCTCGTGGCTGTCGTGAGAACGCCGCGCGCGGCGAAAGTAGGTGGCGCGCACTTTGTGCTTGTGCGACACCACACAAACTATTTATGAACTACTTATGAATTAAGGACGGCACAAATATCCATGCCCTAAGGGGGATTCGAACCCCCGACCGTAGTGGCCGTGCAGACCGTGACTAGAGCGCCTCAGTCCCCGCGGCCACCGCGGCCGGCCCTGTCTTTCCCGCCTGTATTTATACGATGATGTTGACGCCATCGGCCTGCGTTTCTCTTTGCTACACTTGACCGGTCTCCTACTTCCGATCACATATGTCCCAGCCACTTGTTCCTTTAAGAAATACAGCTGTCTGGCTGTGCCGCGGTGGAGTAGCCGAGCGGTCTGAAGCGTCTCGCTGTGGAGCGCGCGGTTGCTCGCCGTGGAGGTTCGAGTCCTCCCTGGGGCATGTGTGTGTGTGTGTTGTCCTTAGGTTAGTTTACCTAGGTTTAAGTAGTTTGTAAGCTACGGACTGATGACCACGCAGTTTGGTCCGATATATTTACAAACATTTGAACATTTGTCTGGCTGTTACGCAGTACGGAACCCTCGCCGACCTACTTGCGTCATCCGAAGCTTCGCCGAGCTGCTCCACTTTATTTGCTGAAATCATAAACGTGCTTGTCCTTTTCTACTTTAAGTCACACGCTTGCTTATAACACAGCACCGCTTCTATGTTCAACTTCTGCGACGAAGTTCATTCGCCACTTGTCAATATTGTCTATTTCTCCCTATCTCCTACAACTTATAGGAACATTGTAAACACGGATTCAGAAAGTATTGTTCTCGTGAAACACTTTAATCACATGATGTGATGAGTGCTATAGACAAGGGAACGCAAATCGATTCCATATTTCTAGATTTCCGGAAGGCTTTTGACGCTGTTCCTCACAACCGTCTTCTAACCAAATTGTGTGCGTATGTAATATCGACATAGTTGTACGATTGGATAAGCGATTTTCTCGCAGAAAGGACACAGTAAGTAGTAACTGACGAAAAGGCATCGAGTAAAACGGAAGTGATATCTGGCGTTCCCCAGAAAAGTGTTATAGGGCTCCCTGCTGTTCTTAATCTTTACAAACGATGTAGGAGACAATGTCAGCAGCTATCTTGGACCATTCGCCGATGATGCTGTCGTTTTTCGATTAGTAAAGTCACCAAAACAGCAAAAAGGAACTAGAAAACGGATATCTGCATTTGGGAAACTGACAATTTAGCTCAAATAATGATAAGTGTGAAGTCATCGGTGTGAGCACTAAAAGGAAACCGTTGAACTTCATTTAGACGATAAATCAGGTACATGTACAGGCCGGAGATAAAAGTACATAAAGTAGAAATAATTTTAAAATGCCTTAGCCACAAGCTTTGAGGGTTTTACAGGGCTTTGGTGTGGCCGCCGGTTGACTATGAGTGCAGCTAGGCCATCCTCCCTGGATATCGCTGACGCTGTTCACCATGAAGGGACTAGGCTCACCGCTGGTGTTACAGGAACAGCCCCATACCCAATCTCCATGCTGAGGCTTCCGGAGCGCCACTCACCTGCTAGCTCCTCATGTCGAGACAGGCGATTAAGCTTCTCGCTAATCCTAATTCACCAGGTTATCACACTGGTGCCTGTCCAGTTGTGGAGCGTCGTTTCGCAAATCGTCCATAAGCAGCAAAGCAGCTTGGAATTCATGTGCAGCATATAATGGAGTCATTGGCTCTGTTCTAACTTTAGATGCAGGGTTTTCCCATCCACCTTGGCTACTGCAGCGGTCCAGAGTAAATTCAAAATCAAAATGTTCAAATGTTTGTTAAGCTTATGGGACTTAACTACGGGGTCATCAGTCCCTAAACTTACAAACTACTTACGAACTACCTTATACTAAGGACGGCGCAAATATCCATGCCCGAGGGGGGATTCGAACCCCCGACCGTAGTGGCCGTGCAGACCGTGACTGGAGCGCCTCTGTCCCCGCGGCCACCGCGGCCGGCAGAGTAAATTCAGAGTCAGTGAAGTACAATAGAGGCCGTACGAAAATTTTCAAATGTTTTTAAATCTATGGGATTACAAACTACTTACACGAAACTAACCTAAAGACAACACACTGACCCATGCACGAGGGAGGACTCGAACCTCCCTGGGGCATGGTTGTGTGTGTTTGTCCTTAGGTTAGTTTACTTAGGTTTAAGTAGTTTGTATGCTACGGACTGGTGACCACGCAGTTTGGTCCGATAGATTTACAAACATTTGAACATTTTGAGGACTCGAACCTCCGACGGAGAGCAACCTCACGCTCCGCAGCAAGTCGCCTTAGAACACTCGGCCACTCCACGACGGCTGAGGCTGTGTGTCTGCATGTGTTTTTAGTACATCGTTTTAGGGAATGTTAAGTGCGCACTACTCTGTAGCTGTATTCAAGGATGAGTCCAAACAGGGGAACTCTGTTGATTGCCCGGTTGTCTTCCCTGATCGGGTCATCAAGATCCGACCTCCCAAAGTTTGTCTTCGACTGGATCCTGCAGCGACTGCAGTAAATAAAGCAGGACACCCTACTTCACCTGGAAGGACTGGGATAGGACTTACTGTTGGGTACAAGAGCATAAGGGTATTACGGAGAACGAAAGGGGATTGTATGAGACAAGGGGATGTGTTGTGATCCTATTATATTTCAGTGCACTTCGCCCTCATCTCGCTGTTGAGGTACCAAGTCGTGTGTCGATGGGAGGAAGAGTGACGGGTGAAAAGAAAATGTTACGGGTACTGAAGTCTGCCAGGTGACTGTGGCGTACCTCCTCCGAATCACACAGGCGGGATGAGGTCTTCTGTAACTCTGTTCCATGACAAATGGCTTCTTGCTCCGGCGAGGAGACCCTCCAACGTGTGATACTCGTAGTGTTATTTATCATCACAGTTAGCCGCATTTGGATTGAAAGTGTTTTATTTTCAGACAAAACGATGACAGTCTTATGCCATTTAAGATCAAAAGAATGTTGTACGACGTTTAAAATCTTGTGAAGTGAGACCAGGATGACTGATTCTTCCGTATCCTTTGTTAATGATAAGCCATTTATATATTCCTGTGAATGTATTTTATTTTCATCTTGTGCTCCAGACCGCTCGGTACTCCCGCGCGGCGTGCATAATTTGAGAAGATTAGGCTCTGTTGACTAAGAAATCAATGAAGTGGGCACAACCAGGATATTATGACTACCTGCGTAATATCAGATGTGCCAAACTTTGGCACGGGAAGAGTGGCGACGCTTCCTAGCACGGTAGTAGTGAGGCTTTGTTAAGTCGCTGGAGAGAATTGGTACCACACCAGCGTAACTTAACTTCCGTTAAATCCGGGAAAGGGGGTGATGTGCTCTGACGCCACGTACAGTCACAGCTCAGATGTTTCCAAACCGGATTCAACGAACCGTATTTAACGAACTACTCCCAGCTTTTGATAAGGGGGCATATCTTATTGAAAAATGCCACTGCCGTTGGTATACATTTCACCATGAAGGGTTTTAGCTGAGCTGCAATAAGTAAACCGATACATCTTGGTGGTCTTGATGCCTTTCCCACAACTGACCGGGGTCAATTAGTCTGCGTCCCGCGCTCTAGGTGACAAGGAACTCTACCTGGAGAATGGATATCCCGATTCATCAGACTATGCCACACTCTTTCACTGCGACAAAGAAAATTCTTCGTCCCAAAGGCACGAAAAATAGATGTTTCGAGTATCAGAGATTTGAAAAATTCTATGAACAACGCTGGTGACGTATTGTGATACTCCCTCAAAAGATTTAATGCGTCATGTATGAAGAATACACGGGAACTTGTCTAAGTCGTTCTCGTTCTTGGTGGAAAGGTGACCACTCATATTTACAAATAATGGTCCCTTGCTGCTCACTACTTACTCCTTGAATTAAACAGAAAAAGTGTAGCCCCATGAAGTGGCTGAAACAAGGTTGAATTATTGGTGAATATAACATTGAGAGATGAAATGGTGAAGGCAGCAGAGGAGAAAACTGGTAAATTGCAAGGTATCACAGGAAATACTAAATTTAATTGATGAAAGGAGAAAACATAAAAATGCAGTAAATGAAACTTGCAAAATGGAGCACAGACGAATAAGAAATGAGAGTGACAGGAAATGCAAAATAGTTAAGCATGAGTGACAATAAGGCAAATGCAAGTCTGTAGACGATCGTATACACGGGGGTAAACTAGATACCGCCTACAGGTAAATAATAGAGACATTTGGAGACAAGATAAGCACCTGTATGAATATAAAGAACTCATAAGGAAAAACAGTTCTCAGCAAATAAGGGAAAGCTGAAATGTGGTATGAGTATATAAAGGGGCTCTACGAGGGAAATGAACTTAGAGTCAATATTGTAGGAAGGGAAGAGGAAGTAGATGAGGACGAAATAGGAGATACTATACTGAGAGAAAAATTTGCCAGAGCACTGAAAGGCCGAAGTCGAAACAAGACCCCTGGAGTGGACGAGATTCCCTCAAGTCCCTGGGAGAGCCAGCCATGACAACTATTTCGTCTGGGGCGTAAGATGTATGAGACAGGGGAAATAGCCTCACACTTTATAAAATGTAATAATCCCCATTGCAAAGAAAGCAGGCGCAGACAGGTGTGAAAATTAGAGAGCCATCAGTTTAATAACTCATGGTTGCAAATTTTAACACGAATTATTTGCAGAAGGATGGAAAAGCTGGTAGAAGTCGACCATGGGGAATATCAGTTTGGATTCAGGTGAAATGTAGCAACACGGAAAGAAATACTTACTTTACGGCTTATCTTGGAAGATAAGCTTTTGCAGATTTGGAGAAAGCTTTTGACATTGTTGATTGGAATACATTGTTTCAGATTTTGAAATCAGCAGGTGTAAAATATAGGGAACGGAAGGTTATGTACAACTTGTACAAAAACCAGACAGCTGTTATCAGAGTTGGAGGCCATGAAAAGGATGTAGAGGTTGGGATAGAAGTAAGAGAGAGTTGTAGACTTTCTCCAATGTTATTCAATTTGTTCATTGAGTAAGCAATAAAGGAAAGCAAGGGGAAATTTGGAGAAAAATTAAAGATAAGGAAGAAGGAATAAAAACTTTGCGATTTGCCGATGACATAGTAATTCTGAATACAGACAGTAAAGGACTTGGAGCAGCAGTTAAACGGAATGGACAGTGTGTTGAAAGGAGCGTTTAAGATGAACATTAACAAGATAAAAACAAGAGTAATGGAGTGCAGTCTAACAAAATCAGGCGCTGAATAAGGAATTAGATTAGGTAACGAAACAATACAGCTGGTAGATGAGTTTCGTTACTCGGGCAGTAAAATGACATATGATGGCTGCGCTACAGAGGATATAAAATGCAGAATCTCAATGGGAATAAAAGCGTTTTTGAAGAAGACAAATTTGTTAACTTGAAATATTGATGTAAGCGTAAGGAAGTCCTTTCTGAAGGCATTTGGGTGGAGGGTTGCCTTGTATGGGAGTGAAACAGTGCGGACAAGAAGAGGATAGAGGATCTTGAAATGTGGTGCTACAGAAGAATGCTGAAGATTAGGTAGGTCGATCGCGTAACTATTGAGGAGGTACTGATCTGAACTGTGAAGAAAAGGAATTTCTGGCATACTTTGACTAAAAGAAGAGATCCATTGATATGACACATTCTTAGACATCAAGGAATCGTGAATTTACCTTGGAGGGAAGTGTGTGGGATAAAAATCGCAGAGGGAGACCAAGAGATGAATACAGTTTGCAGATTCAAATGGATGTAGGTTGCCATTGTTAAGACGACGTGATGAGGTTTGCTCATGATAGAGTAGGGTGGAGAGCTGCATCAAACCTGTCCCCGGGATGAAGACCACAACAACAACAATATAATAATTATAGCAATCTAGACTGATATAAGATATTTGCTTTATTTTAGTATGATGACCGGTCTCGATCAGTGAAGATCATCCTCAGCATATGTCCTTGAGAATAGATGGCCCGTGGCACTTGAGGAGCAACACCGCTAACAACAGTGTTGATCCTCAAAAGACGGGCCGTCTACTCTCAAGGACTTGATCTAAGGATGATCTTCATTGACCGAAATTGGTCATGATAGTAAAATAACACAAATATCATATTGCGATCTAGACTGTTGACCATTATATTATTCAGAAAATTTTTGATCGCTGTTAATTTGACATAGGAACAATGTTCCATAAAATATTATTAGTGAAACTAGATCGCCTGGAGCATGTTTGATCCCACACGAAGAATTCCACAATAAACAGCTAACCAAGGAACTTTTATGAAGAAGTGGAAACTGGCGACTGGTGTCTTAACTGCAGAGCCGCGGAACACTTAACCAAATCGTGAGACTTCAACTGTAACTTTATATCAACCTACCTGTTGGATCTTTCTGAAATCCTGAATGGCTCTCTCCACTGCACACCTCAGTATACACTCCTGCGAAATGAGAAACGAACACCATGAATTGAACAGTGCACTGTACATTGAAACCATCATTCAACTCCTTTTTCTGCCGTTCGTGCACCAACGAGGCGATATGTTTTTTCCATCAGTACAATGCACGTCCACATGTGCCCTGAACCACCCAAAGTGCTCTTCGAGGGGTACGTCAACTATATTGACCAGCACCTGCCCCAGATTTGTCTTCCGTAGAGCATGTTTTCAGCCGGTTGGAACGTCATCTTGCGCGGTCTGCACACCCGGCACGAAATCTGTCCCGACTGGAAAGTGCATGGTAGGACATTCCACAAGAGTACATTCGGCCATTGGCGGACTAAGGCTGTCGGAGGCCTGGGGCGGCGGCAAAACAAAATGAGGCGTCCCCATCCAATTGTAAATGCATGTATTACTATAAGAAAGTAACTTTTGAGATTTGGAGCTCTCCCCCCCCCCCTAGGACGAGAGGCACGGGACAATCTACAATAAATAGCTTACGGCATTTGGAGGCCCCACGAAGAAAGGCCAATAGCGCTCAAAAATAAATATATATAAAAAAGGTGCTTTCAAGGTATTTGGAGGCTCCTAAGACGAGAAGCCCGGGGCGGTACGCACCCACGTCCCCACCTTAGTCCGCCACTACATTCGGCACATCTACAACTTCTCCATGGGAAACTTTCAGCTTGCATTGCTGCAAAAGGAGGGTATACGCGGTACTAGCGTCGACATTGCGCGCTCTCTGGTGACTGTACTCACGTGCGTTTGGCTCTGTGTGCATGATCGCATGTTTTATACACCCTCAAGAAAGTGTCAGTAAAATTTCGCTCTGTTGGGTCGACGAATTCGTGGTGTTATTTTCTTCATTTTTCAGGAGTGTATTTAGTCCGCAATCCATTTTGTGAGAATCTTATTCATGCTCCATTTCGAGTCACATACGATCTCCTCGTCATCGCACTGTACCTTTGTACACAAGGTATCAACTTGCATTTTTTGTTTTAATTTTTGTGTCTTAGATATCATATTTGCTGACTTTTATTTGTTAGATACAAAAGTTTTCTGTATATAACTTCTAATCTACGTTGTTTATCCAGTTCAGTCTTCTCACACTGACTTCTTATCCATTCCTCTTCTTGCATACGTTTTTCACTTGTGTAGAATGGGGAATCTTCCATTTGCTACGATTCTGCACTTCACATAACATACGTGCTTATGTAATTGGTTGGCCAAACCAAGTGTAGCGTTTCTTGGCCTTGCCATTCAGTCCACAAATTCTTCTCCTGTCACTTACATCCATCTCAGGCATGGTCTTTCCAGTGATCTCTTAATCCTGATGTCACTTCCGCTGCCACTGCCTGGCCTTATCAACGCTAGATGTGCCCATACCATTTCAGTCTCATCTCTGTAATCAACGCTACTATCTCTATTAAGCAGGTTGTATTACAGCTTTGTAGATCTTAATGTTCGCTGGTCTCTAAAGAAGCTGGGACTTGAAAACCTATCCGAGTGCAACCCTTGACCTGCTTCGATACTTGCCATTATTTCCTAGTATGTATCATCTTTGCTCTGTGTACGGTACTTAAATATTTTTCCTTTTCAAACATTTTACCATACATATCAAAAAGTTCACTCTGTTCACAAGGACGTATTTCCTCTCATGTTCATGCTTGCTCTCGTTGACTTTTCCGTTATCACACTGATCACTTGAACAAGATTTTGCTAAATCGCTGATATTAAAATTACATCGTCCGCGTAAGCCAGGATGTTGATGTCCAGCAGATTTTTTTAGCATTGTTACCTTTTTCAATGCTATTTCTAGTACCAGATTAAACAGAAAGGAGAAGAAGCACCCTCGCTGCAGAATCATATCCCTCACTTCTAACTACTCCAAAATTTCTCCATTCAATTTACTCCTGCACGTTATTTCTTCTAAACATAATTCTGTTAGATTTTTTGGCTGGGGAATTTGCCCCTTTCCTGTAGTGGCATAATTATTTCTTGTTCATATTATGATAATACGCTTTTTGAGGTTCCAAGAAAGGGACAATGGACATCTCTGCGTAATTTCCAGATCATGGAAAACGTATGGAATTAGCTTCATCAGCAACAGCACGTTCGGTTATTATAAGCTGTTGGTAGCTCCAACTTTTTTACCGGTCTCCTTTGTTAAGTATTTGGTAGATGCGACTGCCTACAACCAGACAGAACCCCTTCCCTGCTCCAAATCAAATAGCTCAGGCTTTACAATGTCTCTTCTAGGTTTCCTTTTCCTCCTTTCAGCTTTTCTGGAAGCATCTCGGCTATTTCTGTTGACTTTGCTTTCTTCAACATCGTTATGACTTACCCTACCTCTTGCAACCCTTTGGTACTGTAACTATACTTTTTATATACAGTTGTTCCTTTACTTCCTCTTCTTCACCAGCCGCGACCCTGTTGAAAACTCATTCTGCTATAGTTTTATTACATTTACTGATATATGCCATCTGTTGTCTTATATTTCTGCTACTACAGTCATATCATCTGTACACTTGATAGTCTTTTCCTTGCTCCTCTCACTAGATGGCCTGTTGAATGGTCGAGTGACGTGGCGCAGTGGGTAGCACATTGGACTCGCATTCGGAAAGACTGCGGTTCTAATCCAGCTCTGGCCATCCAGGTATTGGGTAAAAAAAAGTTGTGGACGTGATGCTAAATCCTGTTCTTTCTTCCACAATGAAATTTTCACTCTTCAGCGGAATGTGCCCATTATTAAACTTAACGATAGATTAAAAATGTGTGCCACATCAGAATTCGAACCAAGGAGCTTTGCCTTTCGCTGGCATTAATATACCATCACGGCCCGCTCTCACAGCCTCAGATCCGCTATTACCTCGTCTCCTACTATCAAAAGTTCATAGGAGTTCCGCTGCGAATCTTGCAGGACTAGCTCTGCCGAAAGACATGGCTGCATGTTTCCAGACTGAAATGTTCACTCTGCATCGAAGTGTGCACTGAGATGAAACCTGTGTGCCAAACCGGGATTCCAACCCAGAAACTTGCCCGCGAAAGGCAAAGGTTCCGCGTTCGAATCGCCGTCTGCCGTACAGTTTTAATCTTCTAGCAAAGTTTCGTTCCTTCCTCCATTAGCATAAAGATCGTCGAGCTACTTGCGGAAATGCAGTTACAGCTGCGAACAAGCGCGATATTTGACTGATGACATTGCTATATCAGTGTGAAGTTGTGAATTTTGGTACGATGAGAGGCATGTCCAAACGGCTATAGAGGTTAAGGCGACCGCTCGCGAAATGTTTGCTCCAGTCCTGGTCGGGCACAAATTCTGAGCACGGCTTCAAGAAGCATCAGTCGTGCAAAACTCAGCTCGCTCTTTTCTCTGATAGCATGTTGAGAGCTGTGGATGAAGGTCAACAGCATTTGCATGGAGTGATTTAGGGAAATCACGGAAAACCTAATTCAGGGTGGCCGGAGGCGGATTTAAACCGGCGTTGTCGCGCATGCGACATGTATATGTTACCATATACATCTACATACTTACTCCGCAATCCACGCAACGGTGCGTGGTGGAGGGTAGTAAGTACCAATACTGGTTTATTGCTTTACTGTCCCACTCGCATGTAGAGCGAGGATAAAAGGAATGCTTGCACGCAGCCGCACGAGCCCTAATCTCTCTGATCTTCACGCGAAATGTTGGTTGGCGGCAGTGGAATCGTTCTGCAGTCCGCCTCGAAATTTCTTCAACAGCATTTCTCGAAAATAACGTCGGCTTACCTCCAGCAACTCCCATTTGCGTTCCCGAAACATTTCAGTAACACTCGCGCATTGATCGAACCTAGCACCAGGCCTCTATATCTTCTTTCAAACTGATCTGCTAGCGGTCCCGAACACTTGAGCAACACTCAAGACGGGGTCGAACAAGCGTTTTACATGCGGTCTCCTTCACAGCAAAATTAGTCCTGCACCTTCCCAAAACCCTCCCAATAAACCGAAGCCGACCATTCGCCTTCCCCACGACTGTCGTTATATGCTCGTTCCATTTCATGTCGCTGTGCAGCGTTTTCCCTAGATATTTAATTGACGCGACTTAGTCAAGCAGCACATACTAACGCTGTAACCGAACATTATGGGACTGATTCTCGTACTCATTTGCGTCACCTTACATTTTTCTCCATTTACCGCTATTTGCCATTTCTCGCACCACCTAGAAATTTGGTACACGTTATCCTGCATCCTACTACAGTCATTTTATAACGACACCCTTTTGTACACCACAGCATCATTAGCAAACAGCTGCAGATTGCAACTCCGTCACATCACTTATATAGATAGAAAATAATATCGGTCCTATCACTCTTCTCGGGGCACCCCTGACGATACCCTAGTCTGTTATGAACACTCAGCATCGAGGACAACGTACTGGGTTCTATTACTCAAGTAGTCTTCGAGCCACTCGCATATTTGGGTACCCATTTCATAAGCTTGTACCTTCGATAGCAGTCTGTAGTGCGGCACCGTGTCAAACGCCTTTCGAAAATCAAGAAATATGCAGTATACCTGTTGCCTTCATCAATAGCACGTAAGATGTCACGAGAGAAAAGGACAAGCTGGCTCCGTTCTTTAGACATTCTTATACACGGGAGTTACCACTGCGCCACCTCGCTCGGTGTCGTAGTTGAATGCCAAATCTACTGTAAGGGCAAATCGGTTCTTTGCGGTCGAGACATTTGTTCAATGTGTCAATGTTTATCAATGACATCTTTGCTGAGAGTTTGTTTTATATATTTAATTTTGGCGCCTTGTCCTCTGACTAAACGGTCCGTGCTAGAGCGCTCAGTGCACTGTGGTCTACCAGACTCGGCAGGAAGACTCCGTCATGCCGCTAGAGAACTCAGGCCCTAAGTATCTGACTGATGACGTCCGGCGATGGCAGTCGCTCAGCAAGAGGTAGCCAGCAAGCGAGAAGCAGATTTCAAGGATGATTTTTTTTTTTTTTTTTTTTTTTTTTTTCCCCCACTCTGCAGCGCAGTGTGCGCTGACATGAAACATCCTGCCGGATTAAAACTATGTGCCGGAACAGGGATTGAAACCTGGGACCTTTGCCTTTCCGGGTAGCGCTCTACCGACTGAGCTGTCCCGGAAAGCTTCATGGTCCGTCCTCACACCTTTACTTACGCCAGTATCTCGCCTCCTACTTTCCAAACTTCACAGAAATTCTACTGCGAACCTTTTAGGACTAGGACTCCCTTAGACAGGATATGGTGGAGACATGCCGTAGCCACAGCGTAGGAGGTGTTGCCAACATGATACTTTCACTCTAGAGCAGAGTCTCCGCTGTAAACTTTCTGGCGGGTTGAAATTGTGTGCAGGATCCGGGATTTGAACCTGGGACGTTTACTTTTGTGAAAAAGCGCTCTACCGACGGAGGTATCCCGGCGTGTCTTGCAGGAGGACGACTGTGAAATTTGGAAAGTAGCAGGCGAGCTACTGGTGGAAGTAAAGCTGTGGGGACGAGCCGTGAAGCTCTGCTGGTAGAGCGCTATCCCGCGAAAGGTGAAGATCCCAGGTTCGAATCCCGCTTCCGCCACACAGTTTTAATCAGCCAGGGCAGATTGAGCAGTTCTCTTGACTGGATCTGATAGTGGAATGTGGCGGAACTGAGGCGCCGTTTCTTTGGATCCCATAGCAGCTGCCTGCTCAACTGTGGTAGCGGATTCGTTTTCTGGTTTTGCTTGGCCGGACAGTATTCGGACACGGCGTAATGCAGCGCAGAAGTTTCAACTGTCGCGTCGTCCCTTTCCTTAACGCTCAAGGAGCTCCTTACATTTTGATCGTTCCGATGATGCGAGATCAGAAACACCGCGGAAGTTATACTATCTCGACGCTGCGACAATTGTGCGGGCTGATATCGTCTTACAACTTCTGCTGCTCCTGAGAAGTCTCACCCGAAACTTCCATTACAGAAAAAGTGTGTTCTCTGCAATACGATAGCAGTTAAAGGAATGTGGTTATGTGCATTCCGTTGATGAAAGCTGCATCTAGTAAAGTTCTTCTACAAGTGGATCTGACTGGGACTGATAGCGCCCATTGAGGAATGTGGCGAAGTTGAGGCGCCGTATCTTTGGAACCCACAGCAGCTGCCTGCTCAACTGTGGTAGCGGATTCATTTCCTGGTTTTCCTGGGAAGTATTCGGACCCGGCGTACTGTCGCACAGAAGTTTCAACTATCACGTGGTCCCTTTTCTTAATGCTCAAGGAGCTCCCTGCAGCCGCGGTGGAGTAGCCGAGCGGTCTAAGGCGGGTCGCTGCGGAGCGCGCGGTTTCTCGCCGTCGGAGGTTCGACTCCTCCCTGGGGCATCGGTGTGTGTGTGTGTGTGTGTGTGTGTGTGTGTGTGTGTGTGTGTGTGTGTTCTCCTTAGGTTAGTTTACCTAGCTTTAAGTAGTTTGTAAGCTACGAACTGATGACCACGCAGTTTGGTCCGATAGATTTACAAACATTTGAACATTTTGAGCTCCCTGCAGTTTGATCGTTCCGATGATGCGATAACAGTAACACCGCGGAAGTATCTCGACTCTGAGACAATTGCGCGGGCTGATATTGTCTTACAACTTCGTGAGAAGTGTCACCCGAAACCTCCAGTACAGAGAAACTGTGTTCTCTGCACTACGGTAGCAGTTAAGAGAATGTGGTTATGTGCATTCCGTTGATAAAAACTGTATCTATTATGTAATAAATAGTAAAGTTCCGCTACAACTGGACCTGACTGGCACTGATAGTGCCCTTTGCGGAATGTGGCGAAACGGAGGCGCCGTTTCTTTGGATCACACAGCAGCTGCCTGCTGAACTGTGGCAGCGGATTCGTTTTCTGGTTTTTCTTGACCGGGCAGTATTCGGACCCGGCGTACTGTCGCGCAGAAGTTTCAACTATCACGTGATCCCTTTCCTTAACGCTCAAGGGGCTCCCTATATTTTGATGCAATAACAGAAACATCGCGGAAGTATACTATCTCGACGCTGAGACAATTGTGCGGGCTGATATTGTGTTACAACCTCAGGTGTTCCTGAGAAGTGTCACCGCAAAGCTCCAGTACAGAATAACTGTGTTCTCACATTAAGAGAATTTGGTTATGTGCATTACGTTGATAAAAAGTGCACCTACTATGTAATAAATAGTAATGTTCCGCTGCAAGGCCATAAAAGCTCGTTAATGGAAAGTGTCGTTTGAAATACAATTCGGAGGTCGGGACAGATGTCAGGTAGAAACGATTTCCACCAAAAACTTTTTTGTGCCTAGGGAGAGAGAGAGAGAGACCTACCTCACCAGTCTTATCTGCAGCGGAGCCAGTCGGACTAAAAAGAGGACCACTTTTCCAGCGACAAAAGGTTTTTGGAGATTGAATGCAAGCGTACACCCTGTGGGCCACCCTCTGCGCTGTCCGTCTCCCCACCCCACTCCGCGTCCGCCCTAACCCCCCGAAAAAAAGGAGAGAAGAAAGGGTGGTAGGGCGGCACAGTGTGGGCCATCTGGAGCAGAAGAGGTGCAGCGCGGTGGGAACGCGCGGCCCATTGTGACCGGGGACCGGTTTCCGTGCCGCGGTCGGCCGGGCCTCGCCTCGCCTCGAGCCTAGCGCGGCAGTCGCAGAGCCTACCGCAACGCGCCCGCCGTTGCGCCGCGCGCGGGCAAGACGCGCGCCGCGTCTTGGCGACGGTGGCGCCGCGGCGCGGCGGGCGCGCGCAGCTCCTCTGCCGGCGGCGACGCCTCCTCGGGCAGTCCGGCGCCGCCGCCGCCGACGCCTTCCCGCGCGCAAGGAGGCGCCGGCGTCGCCTCGCACTCCACCGAGGAACTCCGCGCCCCAGGTAGGTCCTTCCGCCCTCTAGGGCACCGCGAGGTGGTCCGCACCTGGAGGTCGCCGCCCCCGCCTCGGCAACCTCGCAGGCCGGCTATAAGAAATATCGCCGTCGCCGGGGTGTTTGCTCTCGCGAGAGCGAGCACCCGGGCGGCGGCCAGCTCCGCGGAGCCCCTGCACGCGCGGTCGATACCGCGGCGGCGACGGTCACGTGGGCGGCCGGCCATGCTGCGCCGCCGCGTGACCAATCGCAGCCGCCGCCACTTTGTTTACGCTAATACCGCCGCCGTAAACAACAATGCTGCCGCCCCCTCGTCATCCCTCCTCCTCACCCCCCCGCCGCCAACCCCCCCTCCCACCCACCCTCTCCGGCCGTCAACCACTCCTGTCGCTCAGCCTTATGGGGGCACGCGCGATAAACATTAACACTGCTTTCTGGAAACGTTTCATTCTTTATTAAGCATGTCCACTAAATGTGCCGATCGTATTTTCCTTCCTTTTCCTCTTTTTTTCTCCCCCCCCCCCCTCCGTTAGGAAAACAATAAAAGCTGCATTGCTCGCATCCCGGTAGCGTCGTATGAAGTGGTGATCGGAACAAGCTGAAAAATTATTTAGGCTACCTGTGATTTCTGGCAAGGGCCTTGTACGCAACATGGCCCCTCCATCTTTGTAACAGACCATAACGATACCTTCGTTTCTTGTTTGCTAACACCTGTATTTACAGGCCAAAGTACTAGAAAAATGCATGTCATTTCAATACTAATTATCGTTTGTTTATATTGATAACCATGTATGAATTTCTAATGTAAAGTATTTTCCTGTCAGTATACATAGTTCCTTTTATCTTTTTACATTACAGTGGACCACAGAGTTTATTACCCTCTCCGCTGTGCTAATCGTTGTAATACTAGATTTCCTAAGAATTATTAACATAAAAATATTTCTGATTATTTTATACGATTTTTTCAGTACAATCCAATGTCATTTGCCATGAGCTGTGATTAAAGTATTCCAAAATTTTCATCCCAGTAACTGTTCCAATTTGTTTTTCTTTTGCGGAAGGGTCTTTAATCCCATGTAATCCCATGATCAATTTGTCCGTTTTCATTAAAGTAATTTATTACAAATTCTTGTATGCCACTGATGAAATATAAATAATACGCGCACTATTACGTTTGTAAGGCTGTTATTTTGTCCATAAAAATGTACGAACCTACCAGTATCATTACACAAAATCAGGCAGTTATTTTCTACATTAAAATATACGAACCTATCAGTTTCATTACACAAAGTGAAGATCGCTAGTTGATTTTTTAATGAAAATATAGAAAGGTATATCACTGAAATTTATATTAAACAATTTAAAATAAAAATCAACTTCTGCGTCCATTTTACCATAATGAGACACATTAGCTGATCAGCTACATATCTTATGTTTTCCATTATCTCTCAAACTGTTCAACATTTTATCTCAAATTCATTTGTAGTTGCTTGTATACACACTGTTACCTATGCTAGTAGCTCGTACTAGAAATTAAATGGCACAATACTACTTAATCGTTTCGACAGTTAGTTGCATTGAGTTACTCCTATAACATGTGCGTTTGTTTACATTAGTATTCCTCCTTTGCCATGTAAAAGTAGTCAATCACATACTGCTGTCGCATTATGAGTTACTTACTGGAAATACGAGAAGCATAATAGTGACATTTACTACATCGGGTACATCATGGAAGCACTATATAGCTGTCCAGCTATGAACATTTTGTTGTTAGTAGTGCATAATAATATTAAGAATTTTTTTTTTCAATATTTTTCTTAGTATATCACACTATACATTATTCGTGGTAGTTTTTATAGCTTCAAATAAAAAGTCATGCATTAAAGCGTTTACGAGATTTTCTCTTCCCCTTCTTGTGCAGTAATACTGCTCCTTTATAAGACAACTTACTTGAAAAATGCATACCATTTCAATACTAGTAATCGTCATATAAAGAAAAGATATTCATGATTTTCTCACTTAAAATATTTGCATGGCAATATACGTAGTTTCGTCCTTTCTTCACAAGAGCATACACAAAGGTCATCATCCCTCTCGAACATGTTAATTGTTGAAAAAATGGTTTTCTACCTAAGAATGCAATGAAAATATAAAAGATTATTAAGTTATTCAGTTTTTTCTGTAGGCTGTGTTTGCAGTATACAATAATGCCATGGTCAAATTGCGCTTTTTGCTGTACGTTTCTTGGCACAGAATATACATTCTTGTATGTCAGTATTGAAATGTAAACACATTTTATTATGTCTCTCAGCAGTTATTTGGTATACGAAAATATTTGAACCTAACAGTTTCATTAGACGAACTGCAGACCGCTAGTTGTTTTTCTTTATTACAAAAAAGCATGTGACTGATGTTTATATAAAATAGTTTAAAATCACTGTTGCCTTTATTTATTTATTCCATAAGTGAACTATGTTAAACACATTATGTTTTAATTGGAGACGGAAATTGATGAGCGCTCACAGTCTCTAATAATAAAAAGGAATACAAGAATCAAGTAATGACGTGTCGTCTACATACTGCACTTACCTAGTACCAGATTATAATTTTTTTTTGTTCACATGCAGCGACTATTTAAGGCACTTAATTTTTCTAACTTCCCAACTACTTCAAAATATTCTCATGCTGTCACTACCACTCTCATAAAATGCTAAAATACATTTGCTGTTCTCGAACTCTATGGATGGTTCCAGCAGACAAGTGAAACAACTAATAATATATTTTTCGTTATTGATTCTTTTCACTTAGTCTTAAGATTGTCGTGTGCATAAGACTACTTAAAGGTTTTCTATTACCATTCTTGTGTTAAACTTCATGTATTTACTTCTTCAGTGACCATGGAGTCTTACTCCTCAATTAGGTCCTGTGGAACAGAAAACCATTATTATTTTTATTATTGTAAATGATATGTAAATCCGTTTTATTAAATAAGGAAATAATATTTATATCTGTCCAAAAGATATAGTTTTAAAATCCTATTATAATGGGAAAACAGTTTATATCAGAAGTACACCTGAAAAACTCTCATAATGTCGCAACAAGAATATCCATCGTATATGGTAATTTTTCACTGTTGTCATTCATTTCTTATTATGTTTAACTTAAGAGTCCTACAAAAATTGCTAAAATATTATCTGTGGGTATGTCTAACATTGATTTAGCAGAGAATTTCACAAGAAACTGCAAGATCTGTTAGCATTCTTACTGTGTATAAACTACGCTGCAGATTTGCTTGATCTTAGTGTAGTTACACCTCTGTAGCCACTAATGAAAATTATGTATGTCTTCATACTGGTGAAATTTAAAATGGAAAAATAATTCGTTACATTCAAAATCCACTTTTTCATTTGTAGCACACTAGCATTAACTCGCGTTTCTTGGATGTTCGTTATTTGCAGGGTTATCTTCGTTATTTAAACTATGACAGTGTAAAAAGTAGCTTTATGGTTTATCTGTTTAAATGAGAATTCTTGTCGAGTCATTAGCACAATTAATTACATTTCCACTTTTATAACTCTCTTTTAATTCTTCATACTGTTCTCTTACTTTACAAAGCACGCTTTACAAACTTCATTCAAGAATGATATTTACTTTTCGAGGCCCTCTTATTGTATTGTTAGAAGTATTTAATTCTTTTTGTATTGTCATGTGTACCGTTTTGCGCTTTATTTATCTCTCTGTGTACATGTTTCTTGTGGGTATCTTACCTTTTTACTACTAGGTAAAGTCTTAAAACATCGACTGATGACCATTGTAGTTTAGTCCCCCTTAAACAACCCATTAAAACATCTTCTTTGTCAGTCACACGGACAAATGATGCCTCATCCAGTTGCTGTCGAAATTATGGACTAGATATAAAGCATGTATTCTCCTACAGTTAAAATAATAATAATAAAAAAATAAAATAAAAATAAAACAATTTTCAGTTTATTCACCTTTCTGTTGTAGGTGACCCATACGCGGCTTACACAAAATGTCATTTTCAGTATTTTCCGCAATTATTGACCTAATATAAAATTTTAAAATGCTACCACAGTCTGCTCATGAAAGTTTAGTTTAAGTAATTTCTAAGCCTAGGGACTGATAATCACAGTAGTTAGGTACCATAGTTTTCCAAACATTTAAACATGTTGACGTGAGAGACACACACCTGAAATAACCGTATATTTACATGGCGAGTAAAACTGAACATCAGGCGCGGGGTTTTATTTCATTACTTCTTTACTACTAATTGCTATTCGCAACACATTTTGTGTATAGTCCATCTACATATATAAGTGAATGCTGCTGCAAAATAATGAGATACGTTACACAGGTGCTTTTGCATAACACGGAGTGAAAATTACGCATCCTATAATCATCCAGTGTTTCACAATCAGAGTATTTAGCGATTTCCAACAGAATTCAAGCAGTCTTTTTTCTAAACCTTTTCTCACTTACATGCTAATCGGTATGGAGCACAGTTCGGATTGCTGAATTATATTGAGAAGAACATGTGACCAAGCTCCGCCACAATGGTATTTTTAACTGGAGACCACATGATCTTGTCTATAGCTCACAATGTGTTGTTGCATTATGTTTATCGGAAGTTAAAAATTAGCTGGACGAATAACGGTAATCGAGCTATCCTGTAACCTGAGTAATATCCTACAACAATGGGTATCTCTTTTACGTCTAAAAGATAAATCACTTCCGTGTGATACAAGCAACTTGGTTAGTTTCAAGTAGCTGATAAAGATTACAGCATAAAAAAGTATGTCATAATTAACGTTACGAAATTTCGTGCTTGTGTTTCCTTCTCAACTACGGCAGGAGGATTCCGTTCCAAACTTTATTATACAATTTCTAGGCAGGTCAAATCAAAGCGAACGTTAAAAGTATAGCTCTAGACAAATAACACTACGAATTTTAGAAACAATTGTAAGAGTTGCCATCGATTGCTAATTTCAGTTTAACTGAACCTAGTAGCTTGTAGAAATTTTTATCTTCCACTAAGAGAACAACATCAAATGCCAGCCAGCTTCGAACATAAGGAATGTGTAGACAAGTTGAAGATGAAAAGTGCGTATTGTGTTCACTGCTCACTGTCAAAGCCATCAATTTGTCACTGCAAGTTACAGCATTAAAATCCCTAGAAAAGCTTCAGTGTCTTATTTCTTGTCGTCAAATATCTAATCATAAGAAATTTAGACGGCTGACATTTCCTCATCAAAGACCTCAGGTATGTATAATGTCAATAAGTTGTCATTAACAGAAAATTAAAGCACAATATTTTGGTAAAAGACAGAATAGAACTGTAGAGATTTCTTGTTGCAAATATTATTATTACTGCAGACGATTTTCTTCAGTTGCGATAGATGAAATATGTCTGTTTTGTGAATATCTCTTTTATCCAAAATATTTTTCCTGTTTTAAAAGTAGAGGAATAAAATTCTCCAGAAGTATATGTAATGCCAGAATATTCCTCTGATGATTTTCATAAAGCTAACAAAAACAGGGTGAAATAAACGTCTCATGTGATTCTGGACACGCGCCGATACGTGAAACAAAGCGATATGGTTTGCCTATGGTAGCATCGTGTGCTGTCATCGGCGAGAACTTGATTAAGAGTTCTCAGAGAGTACAAAGATACACTAAATAACTGAAAATTAAGAATCTATCACAAACTGTAAACTGTAGGTATCTTAAATTTACCATATTATGTTACTGTTGTGATTTATTGTAACTTCTGGACATGATAGAAGCTGCGGGAGCGAACGAACCGTTTGCCAAGAAAACAAGCATAAACACATGAGTTAACATCAAACTTTTTTAATGTTCTTTAATCATCTTCGGTTTCTTCAGGTCTTTATTGCCATCTTCGAATCTCTGAATACTTCAACATCACATGATGACGAAATATTACTACGTCATATTGAAATATTGTAAGAATCTAAGATGGCAACAATGACTTGACGATAACGGTCATAAATGAGGACCCAAGAGGTCAAGAGGTCTAAGTGACGAAATCATAGTTTCGAGAAAATTGAAGCCGAAGTTGAACAATTTTCATAAGAGGGAAAATGGGAATTTCATTGTTTAGAAAATTTCAGACGAATGCTCAGATCCTTAACCTTTTATTACCAATGATAATAAATAAGTATAAGATCCGGTTTATAGTTGATATATATAAATAATGTACAATCTGCACTTAGACCCCTTTACCTCTTACTGAAAACAGAATAAAATGATAGTGCTCAGAGTATATAATCAACACAACAAACATTAATTGCTATAACAGGATACAGTATTGCAGCAATAGTGTACTGATTGATTTACAAAATAGAAAATTTCGAATTTAACACTTATCAACATGTATCAAAATCATTATCTGTGTCATTCATGTTGTTACCCAGGTCAGTAGCGATATGACAATCATCCCCATGACTACTAAAAGGAAATGGTACCCCAGCCTTTGTTTCGTGGAATAAACTATTATAAATTTGGTGGTGTATCGGTGGCACAAATTGCAGAAGTTCCACCAGGTCTTCATATTTCTTGTATTTTAGCTTTGGCTTCACAGCAATGGACTGAACACTAGGATGTTGTTTAGGCATTCTTCCCGATCGTTGTTTTTTCATTGTCATCTTCTGATAAGGCAAAATACCTTCAGCTTATGATGTCATAAAAATGGTATTTGGGTTTGCCTTTTCACAATGAAGTGCCTGCATTCCTCTTATCCGTGACACAGTGCTCCTAAAGTACCGGTTTAGTGGTTGAAGATCAATGAAGTCTTCATCCGTCGTTTTAGTAACTTGCTGTGGCATTCAGATTCATCCAGTCTTCCAGTATATAATTTTAATGATCCTTCTTTCTTTTAAATTCAATGATTCCGAAATCCTGTTTATTGTATGAATGTCCAGAAACGAGGAAATAGTAATCACTGATTTCATTATCATCATCATCACAAGGACTCCAGTCACTGTCTTTATCAGAATCATGACCTTATTCTAACAGTGGTGCATCATTGCTACTACTAATATAACTGTCATCGTTATTATTGGTATCGTCATGACTCATTCGGTTATCTGCCTTGGACATATGATATGGAACAAGTACTTTCAAAAAAAAAAAAAAAAAAAAAAAAAAAAAAAAAAAAAAAAAAATATATATATATATATATATATATATATATATATATATATATATATATATTCAAACACAATTTCATTGTATGTTGCTACACTAATGAGAGGCCTAAATTTTCTGTACTTCCTAGTACTAAATAAATAAATTGTTACTCGGATATAAATACGAACACAACTAGAAAAAATAGTATTGTAACAAAACGTACCAATCATTTGCAGCTTGGGTTGAACCTCTTTCCCATACCCATTCATTTTACACAAATGATGTATGGACAAATACTTTTTATAAGACGCCCTAATATGACTAAACACAGCACCAATAGTTCACTTGTCAGCTAGTCTTGTAACAAAGTTAATGTGGCGACACGCTTTTGCAGTAGCAATAATATCTGCTTCCACGCGCGGAATATATTGCACTTTTTGGTGGTAAAGGGGTCCTAGTGATTTCGGACCCCTCGTGCATCAAAGCGCAACTACGAACAACCTAGCAGTCAAGGGGCATCACGCTAGATGGCACATACTGCCAATAAAATCACTAGGGTGTCTTTAGCAGCGAATACATCAGTAGTACCATGTCCCATTCGTGTACTTAACTCTTTTTTTTTTTTTTTTTTTTTTTTTTTTTCAAAATTGTCCTCAAATAAGGTTCATTAAAGTAGTTTCGTCTACACTTTTTGAAAGCGATATTGATTCACCTGCTTTCCCGGATTTTCACTGATGTGATATAGTTTGACCACCTAAACATCAAGTCAGACGTTCCCAATTATTTCGTCTCGAGAGACAAACTATTACTCCACATTCACATGCTTTCTGTACCCAACATCAATAAAATTGCGTTTCTCTGCTCGCAGTTTTCCTTATTTTCGTCACCTGTCGTAAGTTTGTACATGATTGGCATTCACAGAAGTTACAAATCAGAGAATTTGTCACATAGATGCATTAATTTCTTTCAAGTCTGAAATTCTGCGACATGCAAGACACTTTTTTTCCAGGTTCCATGCTATTTTCAGTGGGTTTGCCTAGCATTACACTGTTAAGTGTTCTGGTAATGTTATACACGCCGTATACAATTTGACGTAGCCTCTTACGTTTTAATCAGTTCGACTCCAGCATTTCCTTGCAAGCGTGATAAGAATGAAGGCCTACATTATGCCAATCATTGTTATAATTTTGTATGTAGTTAGAGAACTAGATCTTAACAGAATCGTGCTGACAATTTTAATACAACCCAAATGGGACAAAATAAATTTACTGCGACGGATTGAGTGCTGAAAAGGTCAAATAATTGCAGACATAGGCAAGTATGTTACAATGGAAGAACTACCATGTAACGAAAACGCACTGAGACTGTGGTATTACGAAAGTGTAACAATTCTTTTATACGATAGGTGTAGTATCGTTTCTATCCATTTGCAACATGGTTTCGACTGACTGTGTATAGGGTCATTAGGAACTTGGTAACTAAAATCAAAAAGCCTATATTTTTCTTTCATTTCGTAAGAATCCTGAGACGAATGATACATTACAGGACAATTTACTTAAGATTCCCTTGTTATCTACAAGTCTTTACCGCAGAATGTCGGTTTCTTTTCAGAATCAACAGTGTCTACTAACCACCGCAAGACTTATCCTGCACAATGAGGTCGTATATAGGGTTTCCCATTTAACCTAATAAATTTAAATAAGTTGAGCAATACGCATCGTATCCAAAAATGTCACAGACACAAAATTAATATCTCCAAGGAGGACATCCACCTGACCTGAAATCAATCCCCCCTCGTTCCCTGATGGTGGGTGGGGGTAACTATGAAGTCTTAAAAAGGACCCCCAAATTTTATTACAAATTCGGATTGCTCGCCAAAATATACATGGGATCTGATTGACACAGTATTCTCCATTTGTAATGGATGGCGCTGTAATCAGTTACATACGATTTATCATGCGTTTCGAAACATTACACCGTAAAGTGAACAGTAAAAAGTATTTGTTCAATAATGTAAGACAAGACATGCAAAGTCGCTGAATTTAAAATCCTTCTACCCGCGGAACAATGATGTAGTTGGTAAATTAATAATTTGAGGCGATGAACTGTCTTACAATATTTAGAAAAACACACGTCAACGAAACATACTACACAGGTACTGAAAGAGAAGTACAGGTTGCTCCATCCATGAGTGTTGCCTGCTTATATTTGTATTCGCGGCATTGCGTGGTACAGGCGGTGTAACACGGCGGCGCTGCTATGGCCATAGGATGCACTACGGCTCGGAATAAAAGACAGCCCACTGTGCTAGGACTTCGATTCACTTTACGAACTCTCAACGAAATGTGGATGTCGGGGCTTCATTTTTATCGTTAGGTCGGCCTATAAACACTCATTCAACAGCTGTTTCTTTATTATTCAACCTAAAGCGTAATTTCACATAAATAACGGGAAATGTTTCAAATGTTTGTAATTCTATCGGACCAAACTGCGTGGTATTAAGTCCGTAGCTTACAAACTACTTAAACCTAGGTAAACTAACCTAAGGACAAACACACACACCCATGCCCCAGGGAGGACTCGAACCTCCACGGCGAACAACCGCGCGCTCCGTAGCGAGAAGCTTTAGACCGCTCCGCTACTCCACCGCGGCAAATAACGGGAAACCACATTTTTTTGCGAATACAGCGCCATCTACCACGACTAGAAAATGACGTATCGAGCAAGTCATACTTATTTTTTGCCGGGGGATTCGAAGTTGCAGTAAAAATAAGTGGTTTACTATTTAAGATTTCAAAGTTGTCCCATGCTTGGGAAATTAACACTTTCGAAACCAAATTTTATAACTATTTTCTTTATTATTTTAAACATGACCTCGTCTTAGCAACGTTAGGATAGCACATTAATACTCAACCAACCGGTTGCAATAATAGTTGTTTAATAAACTTGACCACGGTTTTATTACTTTATGAACGAAAGTATTTCTTCGCTTATTTCTATTCATCATGATTGGAGTAATATTTGCATTTTTGTGATTGTTTACTTTTTTGAGGTTAATTTTGGATGAATCCATATGGCATCATTGGGCAGGATACGTTTCCTTTACCGCACCTAACTCCTTATTCGAACTTTTTACTACTAATTTAGACACTGTACAATAATGTGTTAATGAAATTTTCAAATTATTTTGTTTCCTTTGCCCTCATACAAAATTTGCTGCGTGTACTCTTAGACCTTAAGCAACAATACATATTTCGCCAATGCGTTGTAGCCAAATGCTCCCTTTTCCTCGCAGTAATGGTACACGAGCTGCCAGCAATGGATTTTGTTAAGTCCTACCGTCTTCTATATAATCTTTGGTCAAATGGTGGCCCGAGAGACAAATGGCATCATTGGGTTGGAAAGGGTTAAGTGGGATACCCGGTACATATACTTACTCAAGAATGCTGAGTTTTCTTCACTACAATTCCACTTAAATCAATGAATATAAATCGAAGAAATTTGTATAGAATGTGATAACTACAATATTTAAGATATCAACCAACCCACCACAACTGTAGCTGAAAGAAAATTCACATAGTCGTCAAAAATAATAAAACTGTTTCCCCGCGCAAAAGAAACAAATTTAGCATATTCGCTTTTGAAGCAAAAGTAATTACACTTACAATATTTTTTGTGCTTACGAAAGCTGAGAGAAGTGTTAGAACTGCCGGCCGCGGTGGCCGAGGGGACTGAGGCGCTCCAGTCACGGTATGTACGCCCACTACGGTCAGGGGTTCGAATTCCCCCTCGGGCATGGATATTTGTGCCGTCATTAGGATTAGCTAGTTCGTAAGTAGTTTGTAAATTTAGGGACTGATGACCCCGTAGTTAAGTCCCATAAGCTGTACAAACATTTGAACATTTGAAGTGTTCGAATTAGTAAATCATTAGGCTCCACACCGAACTGTTATTTCTCAAAGAAATTGCCTGCAAGAAGAGACTGCATTAGAAATATGTGTTCTTCATATGTTTAAATTGTTATTTCCAGCGACGTAATCTACAATTATTCACATACTGTAAAATATTACTTCATGAATAAGTTCTAGATAATGTCACTGAATCAGTGACATTCGGCTGTTTTTACATTTACTTACAATTTTTCGTGTCTTTTGACTACTTACTGATACTTGAATGAGCTATTATAATTACTATTTCGTAATAAAATAATTGTTAACGAACATTACTCTAACGGCAGCTTACCCCTGCAAGGGATGTTAGTGTCGATGCAACGGTCAGACGGTAGCAGCTTTCATAGCTGTGAGTGTGGCGACTGTATTTGTCAGACTGTGCTATTGTAACACCAAACTACTATCCCTGTACGCGGCATTCAGTGGCAGTTACGGGTCATCCGGATAACGGATCCCAGGGACAACTGATCTTTGCTTTTCAGAATTTCGTACTCTGTCGTAATTTACTCATTAAGGCATATAACAATACGTTACGAGACAAGTGAACGTTGCAGAGGATCATATAGGTACCGCCTTAGTGAAAGTCTTTTTATTTGACGCCGCATGGGCGACTTACGTGCCAATGATGATGAGATGATGATGATTAGGACAACACACAACACCCAGTCCCCTGCCGGGAATCGAACCCGGGCCGCCTGCGTGGTAGTCAGCGACGCTACCGCTGAGCTACGGAGGCGGACAACTAAGGCCTTACAAAAGTCCCTGAGTAACAGAGGAGACAATGAACTTAATAGATGAAAGCAGAAAATATAAAAATGCATCAAATGAACGAGACAAGAATAACAGCTGCTCGATTGAAAACCAGTACTAAGCAGAGAAGGTAAAGCTGAATGGGGGAAGGAATGTGTGGAGGTCCTATACAAAGCAAATGAACCACAAAGCAGTATTGTAGAAATGGAAGAGGAAGTATTTGAAGGTGAGATAGGAGATATGATACTGTGAGATGAATGTGACAGAACACTGAACGAGTAAGTCGAAACAAGGCCCTTGGAGTAGATGGTATTCCGTCTGAACGGCCGATGTCGTTGGGAGAGACAATCATGAATAAATTGTTTCATCTGTTATGCAATATGTATGAGGCAGGGGAGATACACTCCGAGAAGAATATAATAATTTCAATTCCAAAGAAAGCAAGTGAGACAGGTGTGAAAATTACAGAACTATGAATTTAATATGACACGCTAGCAAAATACTAACACGAATTATTTAGAGACAAATGGAAAAACTGGTAGAAACCGACCTTGGGGCGATCAGTTTGGTTTTAGGAGAAATGTACGCACACGCAAGGCAATACTTGCATTACGACTTAGAAGATAGGTTAAGGAAAGACAAACCTACGTTTTTAACTTTATTGGATCTGGAGAAAGCTTTTGGCAATATTGACTCGAATACAATCTTTCAAATTGTAAAGGTAGCAATTTATTGAACTTATACAAAAACCAGACAACAGTTATTAGAGTAGACGGGCATGAATGGGACTCTGGGATGAGAAAGAGAATAAGACAAGTTTGTAGCCTTTACCCAACGTTATTCAGTCTATGCATTCAGCAAGCTACGAAGGAATGCAAGGATAAATTTGGAGAAGGAATTAAGTTCAGGGAGAAGAAATAAAAACGTTCTGGTTTGCCGACGATACTGTCATTTTGTCAGAGACAGCAAAGGACCTGGAAGAGCAATTAAAGTGAATGGACAGTATCTTGAAGGAATGAACATTATAAGAGTAAAACAAGTAGGCCTATAATGGAATGTAGTGTCAGAAAATGAGGCGACGCCGAAGGGATTTCATTATGTAATAAGACAAGACAAGTATTACACGAGTTTCGTAATTTGGGTAGCAAAATAATTTCTTATGGCCGAAGTAAAGATGATATTTAAAAAATGGCTAGAGGAAGAATTGGGAAGAAAAGGATTTTGTGGAATATATTGACTGACAGGAGGGATAGGTTGAAGAGACTGCTTGACATTAAGAAATCATCGATTTAATATTAGGAAGAAATGTGTGGTGTAAAAAGAAGGAGAGACCAAGAGAGGCATCAATTTAGCAGGTTCAAAAATATGTAGGTTGCCGTTCTTATTCGGAAAACAAGAGGCTTGCTCAAGTCAGGGAGAGCATCAAACCATTATACGGACCACAATAACAACAACAACAAGGGGTTCAATATAGTAAGGCAAGTAATAAAGTCAGAAACTAAGAGTATTTCACGACCGGATGTCACATACTGATTTTGTTTCAGTGCCCTTTAGTGGCAACTGACGTATGAACCTCAACTCTCGCAATATTTTTACCTGATCTGATGATGCCGCACAAAAGCGACACGTCTAATTATTACTAATGAATTATAACTTGGCAACCCTGAGACTGCTTTCACTGAAGAAATAACCAAAAATTCTGTCCAATTCCCTCAAAAACAAGCAGAAACTGTGTATCTGTTTTGAGTTACCAAAGCTCAATGCATAAAAATAACCAGACTATATTGCTCAATTATTTGGGAAAGAGCCACACTTCCGTTTTGCTTCGCGTCGGAAGTTAAAGGAGGGATTCCGCTTTTTAGGATTCCGTACTTCAATAGCTAAAAACAGGCAAACAAGACGATAATGAACTAAAAAAATTAAGTTATGATACATTTTTTGCACCATCCGCTTTGATGAAATAAAACTTGTATGTTGCACAAAACTACGCCCAAGTTACCTGTGAAAACCCCACGAAAATTCGTTGAGTAGTTTCGTTGATAGGCGTGTTCGAACAAAATAGCGACTGAGGAGTCGAGTTCACAGTTTTACTATAATAAAAAGATATAGAAGAGAGGACTTAGCCTCGTGCAACAAACTTTATATATAATTCCAAACTTTACCATATTATTTTCACGCATGCACTTCGTACTAAATGATGAAAGCAGAAGTAAATATCGCTTTTCGTTATTCACACTCAAATGTTGCCAGATCAAGCATCATGTTTGGACTACTTATTTACTACTAAGTATCAACACATTTTACGAACAGTGCCTACGTATACGTACTGTATGAGCCACGCGTTTCACGAGATACGAAATTGATAAGTTTTGCTGAAAATGGAGCGCAGTTTACACCAACTATACTAGTCAATTATTTAATAATGAAAGCACTTTGATACTTCCAACAAACTTCATTTTATACATTTTCTAAGAGTTTCCTCAGTTGCTCCCCATCAGAGCCCTTATATATTAACACTCTTAGGAAGTAATCACAACTTTGAACCGCTTCTCTAGATAGAAGTTAGACTCTTTTAAGAATCAAGTGTGAATTGCTAATGATTAAGGCGTGTTTCATATTTTCACTGCATTCTTTACTCAGTGTCTAGGAAGGTAAAGTGACCGGAGTGGCAGCTGCAGCATAGCGGACTATCTGGCGAAAGCATTCCAGAATGTAAAATAATGAAAGACATTCAAAATTATGAGAAAAATAGAAATATGTGTAACCTTAAAATGTAAACTCCGATTTTCAATGTCCTGCACCTTCTGTTCGAATTGGCATATCTGATGGCTTACGTAAGAAACAAAAATATTATTTTAAATATTTTTCGTTTTTATTGACAGAATTTAAAAATTTTAAATGCTATTGTAATGATCATCACCATTAAGATATAAAACGTCATGTTAAGTTTAACACGAAGAGGGAAACGTAACAATTAGAAAAATTTATCAGGCAGTCCCTACATAAATGCACCAAAAAAATAACTGTATGGCACATAGTCCAGGAGAAATGATGTGATAGACACGTAGACGTGTCAGGAATTACCTTCTGCTTACTTCAGCGTGTATTAAAGCTCAGTGTAAAAGGATATCAATGAAACGTTTTGCGGATGACATTGCTATGCTCAATGAAAGCGCAGGAGAGTTACAGATATTGTTGAATGGAACCAATTGTCACATGAATACAGAATCTGGACTGAGAGTAAACAAATAAAAAAGTAATCAGAAGAAGCAAAAAATGTGAAGTGTAAATGTAAAAGTGATATAAAAAGCGGCCGATGTTCATAAATTCTGCCACAATGAAATCAAATAACTAACATCGAAGCAAGAAGGAATAGAAAGAATACTGCCAAAAGCAAACGGGCAGTTCTTGGCCAAACAACTCTACTAGTATACAATATAGAGCTTAATTTGAGGTGGAAATTTCCCAACACATGCATTTAATGCACAGCAATGCATGGTTATGAAACAGAGGGAAAATTGGAAGAGAAGCGCAACGAAGCATTTGGGATGTAGTGCTACAGAAGAATGTTGAAAATCAGGTGGACCGATAACGAATGAGGAGTTTCTCTTATGAATCGTTGAAGAAAGGAATATCGGAAACTTTGAGGGGAAGAAGAGGACAAGTTCAAAGGGCACATGTTAAGGCATCAGGGAATGACGTCCTTGGCACTACAGGGAACTTTAGATCATAAAATCTATAGGGGAAGATCGGGACTGTAATACAACAAATAATGTAAGTAGTGGGTTACAAGTGCCTTGCCATTCAAATGAAGAGGAGGAGAAAAATTCGTGGAGGGCTGCTGAAAACCAATCAGAAATCTGATGGTTAGTAAATAAGTAATTAGAACAACACGACATTCTATGAGGACTTCAGTTCACAGAAAGGGAAGGAGGTGAAGTACAAAAGAATTGTTGCGAATTATCCAGTGTATAACACAACCATTCAAAATGGCATCAGACTGATGAAACTATGCCAAGCACACAGCATTGTCCTGTAATTCACAGCTTTCGAAAAGCTACTTAGAAAAACCCATTCGTAGGTGAATTCTAACTCGATCATCACGTGGTAATCACATTGAAGGTACTTAAGAAATATCAGACGTTAATGAACAAAGTACTCAGGGAAACCAACAAGATCTCCAAAATGAATTTCACAGACAGGCACAAAATAGAAAATAATCGCGTCAACACAACCAAAAACAGAAAATATGATCCAGAAAAGATAATGAACTCCAAGAAGTTTTGCCTTGCGAATGAAGACATGTGCAACAAAACTGGCGTTAAATGACTAAAGCTGAACATCTAGCTCCTATAACCAAAGCCAAAAGACGTGTCTGGTACAAATGAATGTAACGTACTCATTGAACTGAGAAGAAAAAAACGGCAATAATGGCAGTCACAGAAAAATGAACATAACAACCAAAGATTCGTACACACGCGAAAATGTGTGACCAAAGTCCCCCCCCCCCCCCTTTAAAAAAAAAGATGGCCAACGCTTCCATCAGATAAACGAAGACTTTATAAACACAATAAACTTTAATGTGACCCTTGAGGAAGTGAACAGGGTCATTTCAAACCTCAAAAACTGTAAGACCACTCGGGAAAACCAAAGAACAGATGAACTTCGAATTATTTACAGGAAAAATGCAATAGAATCGCTCCAAAACATCCTTGAAGAAATCTGGATAAATCAAAACACTCGAAATGAATGGAAAAGAAGCTTCATCCAACAACATAAGAAATGTTTCAACAACTACAGACGAAACTCTCTCCTAGACATGGCGTACAAGATATTCTCTTAAGTCCTACTAAACAAAGCAAAAACCCCGTTAAGCTACAAACTTGAAGGATACCAAGCAGGGTTCAGGAAAGGGATATCCTGTTCAAAACAATCCTGAACCTCAAAACTATAATGGTCTGCCAAAATTCAAGAGCAAAATCATTTACCATAACTTTCCTAGACTATAAAAACGCATACGACTCAACATATCCCTCATTTGTATACTGAAGGCATTGGAGCTTGATAATGAAACCGCAAACGTAATCAAAGAAACTTTTACCGACATATACTGCAGAGTCAAATTCATGGGAGAACCCTACGACATTTCCAAGGTAAAAACTGTTGTGCAGCAAGTGATGGGCTCGCCTCTCTGCTGTTTAACTATGTTCTAGAGAAGTAGTCAGAGTAGAACACACTGGAATCAGCCTAACAAGGCATAAAAGGAAATGGTCTAGCCCTAGCATATGATTTGCCCCAAAAACAGAAGCCTAGGAAGAAACCAAATAACAGACACTCAAACTACAAAAACAAGCAGAAAAGACAGGTCTCAAAATCTTCTATGAGAAGAGGAAGAAAATGCAAACATTAAAAACTCACCAAAAATCTTCAAGTGGGAGAATAAAAAATGGAAAATCGTCAAATAATTGAAATACGTTGTAGAATGGATCGGCCGAATGACTTAGATGAAAAAAAATGGAATTTAGAAGATCTAAAGCTAAAATGATCCTCCAACTCACGAAAAACACGTACAGCAATAAATCCCTTTCGTGGAATGCTAAAATAGTGGAAGGCTAACATAGTACCGTCCGTCACCATCACTGTCCAGTTGTAAGGCTGGAGATCAATAAAGATAAATACCAAATGAAATATTTGGCCCTATATTTCATAACAATCACCAAATACACTCGAGAAATTAAACCAACTACCAGACAATCGAAGAACTTTCGCACACAATGACGAAAAGAATTGATTTTTATGGTCACAGAGTGAATCCAAATAGATTAACGAAAAGTAATTTCAGCTTTTTCCGCAACAGAAAAATGAAACCAGTTAATGAAATGGAGAAAGATATTAAAGAATTTCAAATCAGAGAAAGTATGCTCTTAGATAAAACTGCAAAGAATTTAACAAAAAGAAAAAAGAGGTTCCAATCCAAATTCAAAACCAAACAAAATAACCAGACCTCTGAAGAGGAATAAGGGAATCACAAACTGGTGTAAAACGAACAAAAAATCCTATTTTTTTCGAAATTTGACCGAAAAAGTAATTTATTTTCTTAAAGAGCGAGAATCCTTTCTTTAGAATTTCATAGTATCCACAATCAACTTTGAGTTACACATATTGAGAATTTTGGAGTGTATTTGAAGGCATTAGTCCATATCTTGCCATGCTAGTTTCTCGTCCAAGTGCTGTTGCGACTTTGATAGAGTTGTAAATATCACCAGTCTGCTTGCATATCTTTTCCATGAACTATTAATTCTACGCCAATTTCTATTTTTCTTCGCAGTTATCTAGCATTTTCATCAATTCCACATAAGCCAGACATGTTTCGCCTCAGTGTGTTATTATGCCATTACATGAAGTTATTTTTAAAGTTGTCTTCTCACTCCTTCGTTTTTCTGTAGGTTACGTCTTCTTAAAATCCTCTTGGGGTCCTCATCTTCCTGTAGAATTCGTCTGTGATTTTCTGAGCATTTCTTCGTATGAAATCAATTAGCAGCGTTAGACAAAGGTGTAATTTAAGGAGTGTACAAGGCGAGCTGCTTTGGTCTTGAGGATTAGTAAAACTTGTCATACAAAAATTAAGAAAAGTGTCATTACTGGATGACCGAGAACAACTTGAAGGATTAACTCCAAGGAAGACGTGAAGGTACAGGGCTAGGAGATGACGTTGCAGGTGAGAGGCAGGTGTAGACTGCTGGACTGAGTGAGGCCAGGAACTGGGTGCGGTTTGTGTGGCCAGTAAACATGTCTTAGTTTGTATTTGTTGATTGAGCTGTATGCTATTACAGGAGTTACATAAGTGACTTCTGTGAGCATTATTCCTACGATTGTGTATAAATTTCCGATATACAGAAAGAAAGCACAATATATGTTGTATATTTTCCGTTCTTTCTTGTTATCTGAGAATGAACACGGTGTAGATCATGTTCAGATGTAATTAAAGTCGAAGTTGTGTTTATGGTCAATCAAGTGTACTGTATGCAGTTGGACTGCAGTCAGTGATAAGCCACGTGTCAAAATTACATTTATTTAACCTCCCATACTAACCACTATGTATGAACAAGCTGATTATAAGCTAAGTGTTACAGATGGTAACGGTTGGCGAAAGGCACTACACGTCGTAGTTCCTCCGTATTTTGTACTCTTGTTCGGTCTAAAATGGACCAATAGAAGCTACGTGCAACTGCTTTTCTACAATTTGTCCTATTTTTCTATCTATACCTTACTGTTTTCTTGATTCCGCGAGAGACGATAATCCAATGTGTATTCTTGATTTCAATCTGAGAGCAACGTATAATAGAATCATTAGATACCTTGTGTGAATCTACTTCGAAGAATATAAAAACTATTCTTCCAGTCGTTAAATTTCGATTAATATTTCCTTTATCCACTTGATTCAAACACTTATAGCTGCACAATACAGCCATTGGTTGGGATAAATCTCTTAAAACTATCGAAAATCAAAATGTATTCAGGTCCACAATGTGAAATGTCCAATAATTATATGAACTGCTACACCAGCCATACTGGACAGTCCTCTATCACAAGAGAAAAAATAATGTTAAATGGAAATAGCAGTTATAATCTGAAAAACATCAAGGTTCGTCTTTTTATTATTCTTTTTTGTTATCATAATATACTGCATAATGTTTGTACAGCTAAAATAGTCTGTATAAAGATACTGAGGATATTCCAGAGAGAAATATTGAAGTCACAGGTCACATACCATCTGAGATAGTTAATGTATTCTTAAAAGCGACAAGTTCTAAAATTTAAGTTAGTCTTTACATTGTGTTTCCTCCTAGCACATTTTATTGATTTTGAGTAAGTCTGGGTTCTCAAAATTATATAAAAATACTTAAAATGTATTTTCACTATTAAACACTATTATTCTCAATCAACACCTTCTTCGTTCTGCAACTCATAACGCATCAATTGCTCGCCATTCTATGCCACTATCATAAATTAGTCCATTGTTCCTCTCTCTCTCTCTCCATAGTTCATGTGTGAACTGTAATAATCGGAGGTACTACACACTATGGAGACTTTCCTTAGTGTCTTGCTTTCTAGAATTCGCATTTAGTGGGATGTAGGTCTAAAACCAAAGTACATGTTCAGAACATTTCACACTCCTCATTAGATAAGCAACGGAATTACTTCCAACCTTGGTATCGTAGCCTCTAGTTGTCACAGCACTGTATAGTAATTCATAGTGCAGAACTGCATTGCGTGATACTTCCTGTCTGACCAATTTCTTTACACACACAACGAAGAAAATGTGCCGCGGCGGAATGGCCGTGTGCAATGGGGCGCCATGCTGCGGTCGGCGCGGCCGTTCCCCGTCGGGAGTTCGAATCCCCCCCCTCGGACATGGATGTTTGTGCTATATTTAGTATAAGATAGTTCGTAAGTAGTTTGTAAGTTTAGGGACTGATGATACCGCAGTTAACTCCCATAAGCTTAACAAACATTTATTTTTATTTTTATTTTTATTTTATTTTATTTTATTTATTTATTTTTTAAAGAAAATATAAGAAACTGAACTGTTCTCAGAAGTTAGGAAGCCGCATGGAAATTGCCGCGTGGTCTAAGGCGTCTTATTGCGGATTCAGCAGCCATTCCCCTCGGAGTTTCGATTCCTCTCTCTGGCATTGGTGTGTGTGTATGTGTGTGTGTGTGTGTGTGTGTTGTCCTTATCATAAGTTAGTTTAAGTAGTTTGTAAGTGTAAGGACTGATGACCTCAGCAGTTTAGTCCCTAAGTTTTATAAACATTTTGAAGTGAAGGAAGTGATGTTATCAATAATGCGCTTTTTAAATGATGTTGATCTCAGTGCGATTTGGGAACAGAAAATAAAAGAAGATAAAAGGTAGCTCATACACCTATAAACAACCACAACTATTTGCAGAAAAGTAAATTTAGGATGTAAACAAAAAGAAACTATTTAATATTTCTGCTACCGTATTTACAACATTTGCCATCAAACAGAGATCTAGAATTATACATGAATTCCCAGTTGTTCGTTAGAAGAATCACCGACGTGTTGTAAGCAGATTTTTCCATACGCAATTATAAAACTGTAGATACCATTATATTACTTGTTACTAGCAGAACAGACAGACAGGTTGTTAACTAGGACGTCTAGTACGCCTAATACGGCGAAGAGGGAGCAGCAGAATACAATTTTGATGATAGACACTAAAATGAGGGTGTGTTTAGCGTAGTGGATGATTGTATTCAAGACAGGCTTACGATACAGGAAAGTAGGGCTTCAGATCCACTTGGCGAAACAGCGTGTGTAGCAACAAAAATTGGCCTGCTAAATCCTTCCAAATTAGGTACTTGTAAATTTAAATGTATCTAATAATATCTGCACTGTTCCCTTACGTTCACCAATTAAACTATTTATAGTCTTCAGTTTAAAACACCTGCAAAGAAATTTGACGCACTCAAGAGAAATACGGAGTAAATAACATCTATAAACACATTTGAAGCACTCAAGAGAAATATAGGATTTATAACACTCTGAAAATTTTTCCGAATTCGAAATTTAAGAACAAGCTACAATGTTCTTTTTTCTACCACTAGAAGTAGAGCTTGTTCCATCTGGGTGACTTTCCTCGTTATTTGAAAGTCGTTTAAGCTGTCTTTGTCGACCTCAGATTCATAGTAGGTATTCTTCTCGGAAAACTAAATTCTTCGTCACTTTATGCCAATCTTTACTGCAGTGTGAAATGGTTGCATTGACGAAAATGAAAAATATACCGACATAGCAGAAACTCAGAAGGGTCAGGAAACGAAAGGAAAACAAAGATTCTACAACACTACTAATATATACTACTCACCTGAAAAAGTAATTTCATGCTTGGTTCGTGATAATCTCATTTTCATGTGAAACTGTTCTCCTGCGATGTATTCCTTTCAGGCATATTTATTAGAAAATGCGTCACTTTAGTAAAACGATGCTATGTGACTATAACTTCTAAATAGAGTCTGTCCAGTTCCAGAGTCAAGAAGCCTGACTCTTGCTGCGCATTATGAACAGCTCCAAAGGAACTAAATGCTGTTATAATACCCCAGTTATCATCTCCATCAAGACTTACTCTTTTGTCAAGCTCTTAAATGCATTGGTCCAGCCAGTTTTCCTCCCTCAATGTTTTGGTTTGAGATTAGATGAAATTTTTGTACCCATAGATCCAAATTCAGGAGATTCTCTTGGATGTAGAACATATGAGAACAAAATACACAAAAAATACCTCCAAAATGAGAGCATATATGTTAATGTACCTTCCACAGATCCCCAATGTAATTACCTTTGTGGATGAGGAGTAGGTCAGGAAAAACAATATCTTAAGAATATTTACATGTTAAAGAATGTAACACGTATTACTACACACTAAATGTTGAATTCTTAGGGCTTATTTATTTAGTTATTTAATTTTTATTTTTCTGTGACACTTATTTACAATGATCACATTACTGCACAAAATTGGTACTGAAGATAGACTGAACACAATATTTACATACATGAATATTACATACAATAACATACACTCATTTCTGCCAGAGATTTATCAGTAGAATAGAAGGTGTTGGCTACCAAGAATCTTATAGAGTCTTTTCAAAATTAACTTCGTTGCGAGTTAAATTTTTGGCATGTTATTGAAAGTGTGTATTGCTCAATAGTAGTCGCCTTTCTGAACCAAAGTAAGAGACTTTAAATCATTGTGAAAATTATTCTTGGTTTCGTATGATCACATGAACTGAGCTATTGGCTTGAAAAAGATATATTTTAATGGCAAATTTTATAAGAAAATAAGTGTATTGGGAAGTAGTAGAGAGTATTTCCAGTTTCTTAAAATGCACTCTCCAGGATGTTCTTAAGCTGACACCACAAATGATTCGTATCACACGTTTTTCGGATCTAAGAACTTTGGCTTGACCTGATGAGTTGCACAAGAAAATTATCCTGTATGACATTATAGAGAGAAAGGATGCTTAATATGTTAGCTTTTTTATTTTTATATTTCCTATGTATGACTTCATTTGCATAGCAAACAGGGACTTGTTTAGCAGCTTCATCAATTCTGTGGTATGTTACACTTAGTTAAAGTTATTATCAAGCTGAAATACCAAGAATTTGACACTGTCATCTTCTTATATCTCCTTGTTGGTATACTTTAGGTATATAATGGCAGGAAACCTTTTACTTGTCCTAAACGATATATGTGGCATTTTTACAAGATTTAGTGACAGCGAATTGGCTAGGAACCATTTATCAATGTCCATGAAAATTGGATTATCTGACTTTTCTGAGGCCATATTTAATTTATTATTTATTGCAATGTTTGTGTCATCTGCAAATAAATCAAACTTGGCATCCAGAATTGTTGCTAAATGAAAGGTCACTGATATATATACAAGGAAAAAGCAGGGGCCCTAAGATAGGACCTTAGAGGACACCACGTGTTATTAGTAGGTCCCTACTGGATGAGGCCTGATAGTTCAAAATATGTCTCTTTCCTATTGCCACCCTTTGTTTCCAATTAGAGACATGATTTGAACTATTCTGCAGCATTTACTGTTATACCATAACAGTCTAATTTGCTCATAACGATATTTCATTTACACTGTCAAATGCCTATGATCACAAAATATTCCAGTGACCTGTAATTTATTGGCTGATGAATAATGTACATTGGCACTGTATGTAAAGATAGCAATCTCAATATCAGTAACTTTTAAAAATCCGAATTGTGACAGGGATAATTGTTTATTAGTGGTCAGAAGTTTAAGAAGAAGGTGGCACATTTTCTTTTCTAAAAAATTTGTTAGAATGCAGGCAAAAGTGAAACTGGACAAATGTTTGATGGAATTTATTTCCTCCTTTCTTATACAATGCTTCACTTCAGCATATTTCGACCATTCAGGAAATGTTCTACTAATAAAAGTCGGGTTGCACATGTATTTTAAAATATCACTTAAACTTATAGACACACTGTTTAATAAAATTTGTTGATGTATTGTCATTTTTATTTTATTTTAAGGATATTATGGTAGACATTGTGGGGAGTGTCATACTCACGTTATTGTAGTTATTTGTAGTGACAGGTGTGACATTTTCCATAGCAGCAATTACTGAGCCTGATAACCCAGTCTATTCGGTAATAGTTCAGAAATACTTCTTGAACTTTCTAGCAACCTGCACACTTACGTGTCACCTACTCTTAATGCTAAGTGTTCATTTTCATCTCTGCTTCTACTTGCTTCACTATATCCCATTTTTGCCTTTATTTTGTTATCTGATGTGGCAATCCTATTCTGATAATGCATTTTCTTTTATGTCTATATTACCATCTTCAATATTAGCAGTATTTTTTTGTAATGATCTAAACCACTTTCTACCTGAGAGGTATAGTTTCTATATGTCTTACAGGAGACCTTTTTTCCTTGAGTAATCCATTGTTTCTTTATAGACATTGGTCTAATGTAGGTACGTTTTGGGGGAAAGCAGTTTTCAAATAAGCTGAGGAGATTATTTATGAAAGTTTTGTGTTTTTGATTCATGCTATGAGAAGTGTAATCTTCACTCCATTTCAGGCCTTTGAACAGTTTTTTAAAACGACAATTTTTTCCTTACTGGCTACCCTCTTAAACTCAGAGTTGCTAAATTTTATATCCTAATCAGTATTAACACCTAGCAAAAGGAACTGCATGGCGTGGTCTGAAAGGCGCTTTTCTCATGTAGTAATATCGGTTCTGAATCTGTGCAAACCAATGCTGTTGCTTTAATTTGAAATTCTTGCTGTTGTGCTTTCAGGTGGAATTTCGCTAGAATTTTTTTAAAACATTCTGTAACCTTCTCGTCAGTAACTGATATGAAACTGCAGTAAGAACAATTATCTCTTTAGCAATGAAAGACTGTCGTTGTTGCAGGTTTTTTATTTATTTAAACATAAAAAAGTTGCAACCATGACTGTCTTTCATTGCTAAACAATTTTATTGATTGCTGTACCACCTGGCCCATAATGGAGTGTAGAGTATTTTATGATTTCTCTCTTTGATAATGTGTGTTTACGTGTGTGTGGGGGGGTGGGGGGGGGGTGGTAGGGTGGATGGGTTCGTGTGCACACTCACACAAACATATGAACATGCACACTCACTTTTATGTCTCTGTGTGATGTAAAACATATAATATCAGTAGTATAAATATAGAACCAAAAAAAATTTTGCTTAGGAACTAGTTGTTTACCATCCTCTAAAGGTATACCAAACGCAATATCTTTGGTTTTGCTGACGAAAAATCTGTTATCATGGAATAAAATCATTAAGAAAAGATGGTTAAAATGAATGTTTTCATATTGGGAACAAAATTTACTCTAAAAACGTTATCTCTTATTACATTGGCACTAATATTGTTTAATGTGATCATTTATAATGCTACAGTGACATGTTTGAGCAAGGATAAGCAATCATATTTCTGAAACTTAATTTTTCACAAATCTGGAAGTAAATTTTGTTCGATAATATATGTGAACAAGCACTGTCACTGCCTGAACCCAATTTCATGTTCTCAGTGGCTCGAAATAAATAAATCATAATAGAAATCATAACAGGAGTTTCAACACCTTGTAGGAAACAGCATTGTAAGCGAGAGGCGATATTATCATGGAGGTGATAGAAATTTTCTCTGACTTCTGTCATAATTTTAAATGCAACCTTTGTTACTTCTACTATAATATCCTAAAAGAGAACTTATTAACATTGATGTAGGTGGAAAATTTATTTATGATAGACTCTGAAACACTAATACCTTGTTGCAACAAACATGTCATCACAGACAGTTTAACAAATTATGCTGTAGAAGTAATCAGAAAACACAATACAAACAAGTTTTAAATTCCCAAATGAGATTATGTCACTTCAGGGTGGAACCTCGAATTTTTGCCTTTTTGGGAAAGCTCTCTACCAACTGAGCTATATGAACATACCACACAGCCTGCCAGTATCTTGCCTCCTATCTTCCAAACCTCATAGAAACCTGGAACACAATTTTAATCTGTCAGAAATTTGAAGTAGAATTATGGTAGTTCATATAATAGAATAATAATACACTCATGTTTTTTTGCAGGAGGGCAATGTTACATTGGACTACATCTATAAAGTGTTTTATTTCTGTTATTGTCCTAATAACAACTGTGTCATGTTTATTTAGAACATTAGGGCTGGTTTCAGTTCTTGAAAAAGTTTCAGATTATGTATTAGCTTATCAGATGTAAGCTTATATTACATTAAAAATTACCATTCCTATTTATACAAATAATGTACACTGTTGATAAGAAAGCTTGTTTGACACATTCATACAAATACATTATAACCATTAAATACCGTAAAATATATCCATTATCTTTGATAAAAATAAATTGGCCAAATTATTTTGTATCTTAACACTAAATTATTTGAGAACAAGACAAAAAGAATTTGTATGCAATCCATTGTGATTCTATATATCACAGCATAGTACCTATAATTTCAAATTCCAATAAATAACACTGCCACTTTTCAGAAACAAGACAATGAAGCTTGCATAAATCGCAAATAAATAGCAGACTTTTTCTGTTACAATAATTTGGTATCATGCAATACACACAGAATTATTCAAATAAATCATTATATCTTTTACATGTTTTACTATGAGATGAAAGGGAGCATATATCTGTTGGCCCACAAAGCTTAATTGACTTCTGTATCTAATAAAATATAATTATATTGTTTATCTTCCTAACACTCACTAAATATATACCAATAATTATATAATGGCAAGATAAAATGTTAAAATTAGTAAATAACAGAAAAAAGCAGAAAAGTGCTCTTAACAAAGTAAGAAGATTGTAGTGAAGTGTACACTGAGCTTTATCATTTGAACATTAGAGTGATGAAGGTATGATACCAGGTTCTCTTGGAATGTGAGATGATTATCAACTGTTATTTGTGCCATAAGATGTTAATAATTTGGACTTCATGCAAATCTAAGACCGTTAAACCACAATAATCAGCATGTGTCCTACATAAAAATATTCTTAAATCTCATGTGGAAGAGTGAAGTATCAATAAAAGGTAACATGACTTTGCAAAATATGACAAACTAATAGAGCAAGAAATATGGAGCCATCAACTTAAAAATACTTAACTTTAAAACAGACACAAGAACCTATTATGACTCTATGAAGTTGGAATTATTTTAATGTATTAAGCCTGATTTTTTTACCTTATTAAGCCTGAATTGTGATACAACTAAACTCTATGTCAAGATGATTAGAAACAAATTTCTTCACTGAAGGATTAGTTAATACTAGTTAAATACAATTAGACATTTTATTTTAGTAATGTAATGTAATTTCTGTCGAAAAATATAATTGTCTTCAGTGAATATTTTTAGTAGTTATTAACATCATTCATAGACCTGAGTACAGATCCATTTCGTTTATGGATATGTATTGTTAATTTACTGTATTATAGCATTCATGTTCGTTGTAATACTTGTGAATTAATATAAAAATATTTGTAGTTATGGATGGACAGTAATATTATCAAAATAATTTTCAAAGCTATAATTCACATACTATTGATCTCTAGCATCTATGGTAGCCAGCGTCTCTGTGATACTGCCAAAATCGAGTTGAGCTATGTTCTTGAACATTCTATGTCCTTGTTTGTAAGTAATTTTGGACAAAAAATGTTGGTATATGATACTGTATGTAGTGTTTTAAATATTAACATAACTATGCTTTGTGTGGGCGCTAAAGACCTTGTTATCATACGCCCATAACATCCTATACTATGATTTGTACTGAGCATATTGTGTAAACCTTTATTTACTTTATAGTTTTGTAAATTATTAACTCAGTTTATAGATCTGAAAATATGTTCATATGTGATTAACAGATCATAAGGTGTTAATTGTGCTTACCAGAACCAGTCATCCTAAATATGCAATTTTCATGGACAAAAATACCACTAGTATATGTAACAATGAAGATGTAACCTTATTTTTAAAAATGTTTCTGCAGTTAACACCACGTAATGTAAAACCAGAAAGACTTGATAGCAGAGCTAATTACAGGAAAAAATTTTTTGTAATAAATCTCTATTGCTCTTTTGTCTACTAGAAATTTCCTCCCTTTACTCCATTCACATCACATAATTTGATGAAGTTTAGAATGTTATTGTTGTTGTTGTGATCTTCAGTCCACTGACTGATTTGATGCAGCTTTCAACACTACCCTGTTCTGTGCAAGCCTCTTCATCTGAGAATAAAAATGGCAACCTAACTTCTTCTGAATCTGTTTACTGTATTTGCCGCTAAGCCTCCCTCTGCAATGCTTTCTTCTAATGCTAAGTTAACGATTTCTTGATGTCTCAGAATGTGTCCCACTGAACAATCCCTTATCTGAGTCAGGGTATGCCAGAAATCCTATTCTCCACAATTCTGTTGAGCACCTCCTCATTAGTTGTATGATCTACCCATCTGATCTTCATCATTCGTCTGTAGCAACATAATTTAAAAGCTTCTATCATCTTTTTCTGAATTCCTTATTGTGTATATTTCACTCCCATACAATGGTACACTCCAGACAAAAACTTTCAAACAGGACTTCCTATCATTTAAATTAATATTGGGGTTTTCACAGGTAACTTGGGTGTAGTGTGGAGCAACAAAAAGGTATTATTTCATCAAAGTGGATCGTGGAAAAAAAATCATAGTATTTTAGCTGATCATCGTTTTGTTTGCCCGTTTTTGAGTACTGAAGTATGGAATCCTAAAAAGCAAAATCCGTTCATTAAGCAAAATGGGAGTATTGCTCATTCTCAAATACCTGAGCAATGTAGTCTGTTGTTTGTGCACACTGAGCTTGTGACTCAAAACAAATACAGTATCTGGGTCTTTTTTGTTGTTGGTGGTGGTGGGGGAGGGGGCAATTAGAACTACTGTTTATTTCTTCAGTGGGAGTAGTCTCGGGATTGCAAAGTTTACGTTCGACAGGGAGTAGCTGTGTAATCTACAGCTTGGGTCCAATACCAAATGGCCATCCCCGTACAGCTGATTGAACTCCAATGTATAATTTGTACATACATTTTCTCATTAGCGTAGTGCCCACTCCTTAGCCCTAACTGGCACAATGTGGTATCCTGTGATTAAAATATCATCCATAGACAGTTTGGGAACGTTACCTGGGGCATGGTCTTAGTGTCAGATTATTGACGATAAAGGTTTTTAAGACACTCATAAAATCCACTCTACAATAGTGGTTAAGTGTGGGGGATCCGTATTACAATACTACTAACTAGTGAGATTGAACATACCCGTCAGTGTCAGAATCAACGGGATAGTAGACCAAAAGATAAAAATTATAGAATCACAAGTATATATTTCAAGTGGTAGCCCAGTTAACCTTTCTGGATATTACTGTAACTCTCTTACAAATGTATTGTGAATTAAAATTCAAATTCTTACTATAAAGTAATTGGTTAAGGACGAAGTCTACACAAAACTCGTCAATTTTGTGTGTGCCTATCATTCAGTAGATGATTGAAGGATAATATGTGATTGCTGTTCACTGTATGAGATCCCATACCACGAATATTGTCAAAAAAGTTACATTCATGCAAATGAAGATAATATATGGCACATTAAACCACACTAATATCTCAGACTATTTAGTTTTTGTGCATGTAATTTTTCAAATAGCTCGATCTTGCAGTATGGTTTTTTTTTTTTTTTTTTTTTTTTTTTTTTTTTTTTTTTTTTTTTTTTTTTTTTCGTTTCTCCTATCGAGTCAGACTGTACTAATTGTACCCTCCTGACACATGGCAGCTAATATCACATATTTTTTCAGCTGAAAAGAATTTACAAAACTTTTAGAATTAAAAATCAATTATGATTTTTAGGAGTGTCCATTGCACAAGTGCATAATAGAGAAAATTTGAAGGACATACTATATAGGTAGTTCAGTTAGATAAAAGTTGTTCTGTTATATTTGAGGAAAGTTGGACAGCCTTGACCCTTTCTTTCGCTTTTCTTCGTGTATCTAGAATTCGTATACATTCTGATCTTTTTTAAGGTCTGGCAAATGAGTTGCAGTAAGTGAGCATGATTGTGAGGGCAACAGGCTTAACCTTTTGGAGAGCTGGGTCCTCATTCTCCACTTAACTGACATATAATGGATACAATAGATACATATTTTCATAAATAAGTTTGGAATAATATGTATTAGCGGAGGGGTACTCAACTGACATGCTAACTAGTCTTATACATAGCTGCTACTTGGTGCTAAGTTATTGTAGAGACTGCTCCTTCTGCCAGATGGCTGCATCATCCTGTGTATTAAAATGACCACAGGTATTACGATGGAATATGTGGAATCTTACATAAATGATCAAAACTCATTTTAATGGGCATCAGTTGTCAGGAGCTATGTAGTCTTAATGAATAATATGGTCTGTGCTGATACTGAGTTACTGTGGAACAACATGGTCTGGGTTAATATTGGACAGACCAATTTGTATATATATTTTTACAGCTTGAGATAACATGTGTGTTGTGAGGGAATACTGGAACTGAATATATTCTTTAGTTGCAAACTTATCTGCATAATTTTTCTCTCACAGTTTTATTAGTTTTTATTCTTCTGGAATATCTTTAGCTGCATGAAGTTGCATCATGAAAGAGCGAGTGTGCTGAAGAATTACATGTCAGCATTCACTGTATTTCTGCACCATAAAAACATACCTTTCTTGCATGATTATGGAGGCAGTAGAATATGAATAATAATGACAAAAATATGACCAAATTTAGCAGTCATTCCGTAGCACAGTGGTAGAGTTTCAGACTGCAAATCCAAAGGTCGCGGGTTCTATCCCCGCCAGATCCTAGGTTATTTTATTTGTCACTTTCCACTTCTTTCACCTCTGGCAGTGTTGCTGATGTGAAAAATACCGAGTAGCACCGTGGTTCGGAACCCACGTTAAACTGTAGGTCACCCTATAACTGGCTGGGTAAGTCAGTTCGAAGGTCGGAGGAAGGCAACGGCATCCCACCTCCAAACAGGACCATGCCTAGTAAAGCACTGTGATGTTCAAACCAATCTTCGTATTGTTGACTGCTTTACCTTTACCAAATAATTATATAGCACAATGATTTAGCTGTTCTCTATTGTGACAATGGCAACGGAATAGGAGATAATAATACTGTGCATATGACTGCTTGTAGGGGAAAGCTTCCCTAATTTTATCACTTTTGACTTCCTTTTTATTACACCTAAATGGTCAGAGAATTATTTAAGCAATTCCCTCCACATCTGTAGAATGTTCTTCTATACATCTGATTAATTTCCTAAACATATGGAAGTGGTACAAATAAAGAAAAATGGTTTTCTAATTTGTACCAATGAATTTAAGAATTCCAAGAAACCAGTCTTAAGACTATATACTCCTCTTAGAACAACTCGCTATTCATTCTTCTGTTTTAGTTGCTATTTTTGTGATAGCTTCTCCACAGCATTTCCAAAACGCTTACTTCCCGCAGGTAAGCTCATGCATATAGATATCTCTCTCTTTTCTCCAACACTATATCTGAAATATATATTATTGGTAACATCCCCCATTTTTTCTTTGATGGTTTCTTACAGAAGACAGGCAATGAATACACAATCATGGCAGTCTGAAATCTAAGGTTATTTTATGTATATTCAGTAACACATAAAACAATATATTGTTATTAAGGTTATAACCGTTATTATATTCGCTATGTTGACAAAAAGTGAGAAGAAAGCTAAACAAAATAAATCCTGTCTACAGATGATCTGAAGTGTTTCATGTTTGTCTTGGTCTGTAAAATTCATTCTTTCTCATCACTTTCATAATCGATACAAAAATAAAGTAAAACAACTGTGCAACTGATGGGAAACACATGTTCTTCAAATTTCTGTTAGCTACACCGAGTCAGATGATCTCTTTCTTAACACACAGAACGCATAGCTGACAGTATACTACGAGAACTATGTAGTCCACGCTGACTTTGCCAAATTCCATATAGTACAAGATGTATGGCTTTCACAGTAATAGTACGAATCATTCACCGATAAAATACAGTCAACTTTCCCCTACATTGAACAATATTCGAAAATATGTTTGTGTTTTACGAATTTTCCATACAGATTGGGAAAACGATGATTGGTCCCTGTAGGGCAGATTTCGTCAGGAAAATGATTCTTGTAATTCACGTGTATAAATCAGCTTCCAACCTCTAATTATTATACAAATGCATTAATGTGTTAGATTTTTTGACGTTCAGCCTTTAAAACTGTGACGGTGGACGTCACACAAAATTTAGCAAGCGAAAAACCTTTTCATTATTTTATAGGGCTGTAACTGAAGCTATGTTTAGTAAATGATAAAAAATATGTGTGAAGTTTGTTGGAAGCGACTGATGCCTCTCCATTTTTGAACACTGGACGAGTGAAGTGTGGCTTATTTGTGTTCCGTTTTAAGAAATGCAGCTTTGCATGCATTTTATTGTTTATGCAGTCATACTTCCTGGCCTATGTGTCGTAAAGTCATTTACTTCTACAGAGACATTTAGGGGAAAATGTGGATTCTGTCCACAAACTTTTTCAGTGTAGTGTTAGGAGAGAAACGTAATAAAACATCGCGCCTCATGCTGAAGTTATACTGCATGAATAACGAAAATGTAGTTGAGTAATAACCTTTTTTCTTTCATTTTTTGGTGGGGATGTCGATGAGAAACACGTTTGATAGCATGTATACAGTTTGTTATAACACGCTAAGCTGTCTCATCCTCAGATATTTCGTAAATAATGAACTGCACTATGTCAAGAGATGTATGCGATGTTCTTTCTTATTGTTTATATTTTTTCCCCTGTGACTTTAACCATCGTTAAATTTTAACGTAAGACTGTACCACTTAATGACTAGATTATGACATCATTTAAAACCTTTATTCCGTTTAATAACTATGTTTAAGTCTATGGTTGTGCGCTTGCCCGCAAAAGGCAAAGGTCCCAGGTTCGAGTCCCGGTTCCGGCACACAATGTTAATCTGCCAGGAAGTTTTATGTTGAAGTATGATGGTCAAATGTGTGTTTTCTGCGCGAGGTCCTTCCCCGTCGGGGGTTCGAATCTTCCCTTTGGCATGGATGTTTGTGCTGTCTTTAGTATAAGTTAGCTCATAAGTAGTTTGTAAATTTAGGGACTGATGACCCGCAGTTTAGTCCCATAAGCTTTAAAAAAAATTGTGATTACCTCGGAAGTTTTGAAGTAGTTGCAAGACCACAGAGAACTCCAGTGAGAAATGTTCTCAAAAATTGATAGTTCGTAATAAGTTAAACTTTCTTTATTGCTCAGCTTGTTAATACCGTATCTGCTAATCAAATAAGTTTCGGGCATGCAGCCGCGCGAATTCAATTGTCTCCAGTATTTCTGGCAGTAACGTTCGGCCATCTTCAGAGTGAGCCGCAAGATTTCCGGCAAGGTGCCAGGTGCGGCCTTATATGCCCTAGCGCGGCGGCACTGCGCATGCGTCACACATGTTGGTCGGCGGCAAAGACACATGTACACTTACATGCGCGCGCCCCCGTGGTGGAAACAATCAGCTATTCTATTCGCCTATCGATGTATGCTCGGTGGCAGCAGTACTGTGACGACGTCTTTGCAATTTCATTACATTTAGAGCCGGGTTCCATGCCTTACCTAAATTAAAACCATTGTCTCTATTTATTAAGATTTCTGCTAATCTAATTTCTAATGCTTCCTTAAAAATGGAATCCCAGAAGGAAGAGGTCGGTGTTAAAATTCTCACGTCACTGTAGTTCATAGAGTGACCTGTACTGATACAATGTTCTGCCACAGCTGACTTGGATTATACAATACGCCGTGAAAAGTTGAAAATGCACATCGTATCTGCTGTTTGAATGGATAGGTTATATTACCTATCTGGAATTTGTTACTACTTGTGCAAGTACTAAGAAATTTTTATGAGTAATAAGAAACATCACAAACCTTTGTCTTCGTTATTGGCAACGCTTTACGAATAAACTTTTCAGACATTCCGTAATGTTTTATAGATTTTTGGTGATTTATTCAAGAAATAATGTATTATTAATAGTAGTGGTACTGGAAAAAGAGCTGTCAACTGTTGAAATAAAATCTTCACAGGCAAAAGATAAGTTCAGGCAGACAGTATATTGGAGAGTAAGTAATGCTCTTACTCAGTGAACCACCTCACTGAGCCATTTAGGAGAAATCATAACGGGATGTAGTGTGAAAACCTTAAATGTGTTGCTTTCCATTCTGTATTTCGTATGACTCACTCTATGTGTATGAGGCAGGTTCTAAGTTTAAAACTTTATGTAACAATATATATAGTTCAAGTAAGTAAGTGGAAGCTGAGGAAAATGCGTTCTATGTAGATCTTAAAACCACATGGTTGCATATTTCCCTTTCGAATTGGTAAAATGAAGCAGGTAATTGATAAATTATTGGAACAAAATTTTGAACCACACACGCGTAATTAAATATCACATACATTCGTAGAGTGATATTTCAAAGTATTAGACGATCCTCGTCGACCACAGCCTAGATAATGCAGTTTGAAAACGTTTCATTATTATAGTAAAAAAATCGTTGACGAAGAACTTTGAGTACGAATGCAAATACCTTTTTCTGGTGGAATTCACTAGATTCATTATATCATAATATATAAAACGTCGAAAATTTATATCGGCTTTTTTCATCGCTCCAAAAGAATAAAATATATAATACTAGTAGGCTAATTATGATAGTACTGGCTTCCAAACCGTTTTGATATCATATACATTATCAATACTTCAGTGGGCCTTTGTTCAGAGAATATGTTTGTGTCTTTAATAATATTTTATAATATAATATATAATAATATAATATAATAATATTTTAGGCTCTCGTATTGCGTCTTATAGAGATATGGGGATTTTTATTGCGGTGTTAGACTAATCCTTGTCTGAACTTCGTCCTCCGGCTGTCTAAATAAAGCATAAATGTCAATAAAATTCTTCAGGGTTTCTAACCTCTCCGTCAGTTTATAAAAATGACCACCGTTGGGACCCTGCTGACTGTTCGAGATTGAATTGTCAATTTGTAAAATTTCTGGAAGTTTGGGGACTATTGGAGACCTCGGGCAATTTTATAAACATGCAATTGCGGTTACAAGCCCTGAAGAATCTAATTGACAGTGACAACGACCGCGGAAGCCTGTTCATACAATACATTAAATAAAAACTCGCCATACTTGCAGGGGGTGGGGGCATTGTTCGATTAATTTATTATGAAAATCAGACGAGATCGAAAATCATCTGTTTAAAGACGACCGCTTTTGGAAGATTAAACCTCACCTCCATTATCCGTCTCTGGCCAACGACATTTAGGTTTTCGATGATGTCTCAAAATCACTAAAGGCAAACTTCAGGATGGTTCCTTTGAAAAAAAATAAAAATAAAAAAAGCCTTACGTGTGTTCCATCTCTGATGACATCGTTGTCGACGGGAAATTAAACTGAAACCTTCCTTTGTACCATACAAGTACTCTGATGTGCTTACTCTACTCAAACCTACCCTTCTTCTGGTTTACACCCTCACAGATCCGTGATTGCAAAATGACTAGTCTTTGCTATCACAGGATGTGATCTTTCAACATATTTCGTCTTCAGTCAAATTGTGTAGTAAAAATGTTTTTGCCCAGTTCCCGTTACTTCTTCATTTGTGATATAATCGCCAGCATTGTTCAGTAGCGACGCAAGTCTTCTCGTCTTCGTTGCACTATTCGTCGCCTAAATTTCAAATGTGCACCCCCATAAGAACTCCTTTGAATTCAGCTTATTGGCCAGGTCCTTGTCATTATCGAATCTTGAAACTTTTGAAATTGGTAATAACAGCAGTTAAAAAACGGATTTTGCTTTGTCTACCTGACAATACTAAATTACGGGTACTGTTTATTCCTCTGAATTTCAGTTCTTTTTTCTAATTACTGCTAACAAGAATAACCGTCGGCATTCGTCACCGTTCGTATTTTTCTGTTCTAGCCCTCACCCCATCATATTTAACGGCTGATACAGCATTACAGATTGTGTGGCCATCTATATATAAAATTACCTACGTCTTCTTATGGCAGTGGACAACCCTAAAATCAACGTTGTCTGTAATCATGCCTGGTAACGATAACTTGAAACTGAGTTTACTTATATCTCAAGTAGTACAGTTTAGTTTCTTATGCGGACTGTTCTTGAAAATCGTTTGATTCACTTTGTACCCACTCGAGTTATATAACGGAGTAGTGATTGTCAAAGAAATTTGTATTCCAAATAGTCTATCTGTTCTGTAATCACGTTACCGAGAGTAAGTTTAATTTACAAAGAATCTGTACTGAACATAATTTCGGTGTTTATTTTAGAGGGTGCAGTGCCAGCCTGCAACATGATTTCTTCCAATTTTTAGTTTTGTTTCGTTATTAGCGTATGTGTGATATTGATATTGACTTGCACCACAAGTTTTGCGGAAACGGAAAGTGCGATTGATGTGAGGTTTTCACAGAATGGATTGATAGTCAAGGACTCGTATTGTTTGCGATTGAACAGATTGTAAAAATACCTAGAAAGTGTATCTTTTATGCAAACACACAATTTTCCAAATGGAACAATGGTTGTTTCTATCATGCACTGGAATTTTTGACACCAGATGTATACAAAGAATTTTGAATGATATTTTAATCACGTTTAGTTTGGCAGTTCAAAGTTTTGGGGGCGATAACGTAGCTAACTGGCTGGTGGTCATGAGACAGTGGGCCGTTCCCCAGGAGCTAGCCACTCGGCCAGATAGCTACGCTTTCGCAGCCTCCGTCGCCGAAACTTTGAACGGTTATACATGCCAAACTAAACGTGATAAAAAATGTCATTCAACATTCTTTGTACACAGCTGGTGTAAAAAATTCCAGTGCATGATAGAAACAACCATTGTTCCATTTGAAAAACTGTGTTTCTGCATAAAAAATACTACAATTTGTTTGTTGGCTAAAAATACGAGCCCCTGACTACCAATCCATTCTGTGAAAACCGCACATCAATCGCACTTTCCGTGTACGCAGTATTTGTGGTGCAAGTTTTAGGTAATTCACCCTGTATATGAGACGCAAGCGTAACTTGACAACTCATCTTCTTTTAATTAATTTATTTATGTATTTTGAAAACATAAACTGGAACATCTCCCTCCAGACCGAAGTTCTGGAATGTTTTCTTGCTCCCTCCCTCTAAAGAAATGTTGGTACGCCACTGTTAATATAAGGACAGTCCAAAAATTAATTACTTTGCGCGAAGTCTTACGGTCATTCAGTGTTCATTCAGTGTAGTGTTCTCCTGTTCAAACCTGCCACCCACCTTAGTTCAGTTGAGCACTGGGTGTGTTCCGTGTTAGACGTGCTGGGCGAAGTTCTTGTTTAGTGCGTTGGTTCTGAATTGACAACAGAACAATGAACGAGCAAAGGATCAATTGAAAGTTTTAAGCTTTTCGACACCTAACGAAACGCGATGCCGATATGTGTTTATGGGGATCAAGCACGGTCCAGGAAGTGTGTGCACGAGCAGTTCGCCCATTTTCGAGGAGGTCGGGAAAGTGTTTCTGCATTGAGGAAATGAAGACATTAATCTCGAACGATTGTCGATTAACTGTGCGCATGATAGCCGATGAACTGCAGATAACCGTGAATCTGTACGACAAATCCTTACGCAGAAGTTAGGGAAAACGAAAACTGTTGTCATCTTGTGCCACATCACTTGAGTCACCACCGTAAGCAGGCACGTTTACAGGCTTCAAAGGATTTTGTCGAAACGGCGAACGCGACACTCATTTTACTGAACCGTATTGTTACTGAGGATGAAAATTGGTGTCTCCAGTATTACCCTCAAAAGAAATAGCAAAGCATGGATTGGCGTTCTACGACATCACCTCGTTGGCAAAAGGCCAGAATCGAAAAATCACGCATCAAAACGATGATCATCACCTTTTTCGATAGTCAAGGCATTATTCACGAGGAATTTATGCATGACGGAACGACAATGAACGCTGCAAGGTACGTTGAAATTTTGACTTGCTTAATTCCTTTTGTACGCAAGGAACGACACGAGTTTCCACGACAAGTTTCCTGTTCTTCTTCTTCACGACAACGCTCGGCAACATACATCCAGTATCGTTAAGCAGTTCCTGGCAGAAAAGGGGGCGGTGCGATTTGAAAAAAGTACACTACTCGCCGGCTCTCAATCTTGCAAAATTCTCCCTATTCTCTCGATTCAAAGTCGCATAGAAAGGGAAGACAGTTGATGATATTTCTGACATCCACCGAAACGTGACGAGACTTTTGAACAACATACCCAAGGAGGACTTCGAGGAAAGTTTCCATGACATTTAATATTTTATGGAACATTGTTCCTAAAGAAAATAGGAGAGATCTAAAAAAATTAATAATAAAATAATTGAAGCTGTCAAGATCGCATATAATATTTTATTCTTTTTGATGATGACCGGTTTAGATCTACATGGGTCATCATAAATAAGGTAAAATATTATATGACTTAGACCGCTCAGCTACTCCACCGCGGCAAGTGTTCATCAGAGACGAGTGTGTCGTCAGGCGTGGCCCAGGGGAGTGTGATAGGACCGCTATTATTTTCTATCTATATAAATGATCTGATGGACAGAGTAAGTTGTAATTTGCGGCTGTTTGCTGATGATGCTGTGGTGTATGGGAGGGTGTCGTCTGTAACTGACTGTAATAGCATACAGGATGACTTAGACAAAAGTTTCTAGTTGGTGCGAAGAATGGCAGCTAGCTCTCAATGTAGAAAAATGTAAGGCGATGCGCAAGAGTAGAAAAAACAATCCCATAATGTTCGAATACAGCATTAGTAGTGGGCTTCTTGATGCTGTCGCGTCGTTCAAATATCTAGGTCTAGGCGTAGCATTGCAGAGCGATATGAAATGGAACGAACATGTAAGGACAGTTGTGAGTAAGGCGGGCAGCCGTCTTCGGTTTGTTGGGAGAATTTTGGGAACATGTAGTTCACTTGTAAAGGAGACCGCGTATAAAACGCTTGTACGAACACGTCTCGAGTATTGCTCAAGTGTTTGGGACCCGCAGCAGATCAGTTTAAAGGAATACATAGAAGCAGTTCAGAGACGAGCAGCTATGTTTGTTACTGGTAGGTTCGACCAATGCGCGAGTGTCACGGAAATGCTCCGGCAACTCAATTGGGGATCGCTGGAGGAAAGACGACGTTCTTTTCGTTAATTTCTGTTAAGGAAATTTAGAGGGCCGCAATTTGAAGCTGAGTGTAGTACGATCTTGCTGCCGCCTATTTACATTTCGCGTAGTGATCACAAAGACAAGAGAAATTAGGACTCGTACGGAGGCATATAGGCATTCTTTTTTTCCTCCACTTGGGAGTGGAATGGGAAAGGAAATGCCTAGTAATGGTACAGTGTACCCTCCGCCACGCACCTTACTGTGGATTGCGGAGTACGTATGGAGATGTAGATGTAGGTGATTGCAGAAACTAATAGCTATTTTGCAGGCCTGGACAATTCCTATCATTCAGAAGTGGTCAACAAATTATAACAGCGTTGGACGAATTGTAGAAGTCTAAAAGGAGACTATGTCGAAAAATAAAAATGGTTCTCCCCATCACGTTAGTAGTTTTTATTTTTGTACGCGCCTCGTATCTGTGTCTGTATCGGAGACTTTGGGCAGTGTGTCAGGCCCTGCCCTCAGCAGGTGTTGCTGCGCCTCCTGAGAGGAATACGCGATGAGGCGCGCCGTGGGGCGGGTCGCGGCGCTCGCTGGCTGGCCTACTGCGGCACATCAAACACACCCGCCGCCGCCGCCGTCTCGAGGTAATGGCGCGTGGGCGCCTCCCCCCCCCCTACTCTCTTATCCTCTCTCCTCTCCTCTCCGCCTCCCCCCCTCCTCCTCCTCCTCCTCGCAATTAACAGGTGGCGCCCCGGCGGCGCCGCAGCACCAGACGAGTCATTCGGGCCGCGGACGCCTCCGCCGCAGCACCACAGCCACCGCTCGCCCCGTGCAAGTGCTCCCCTCTACCGTAGCGAACGCAAGACACAAAGTCCGACCACTTGTCGAGTACACCCGTTTCGCTGCTTGGCGGCGCTAGCTCCGACTTACGCGCTACTCTCCCATGCAGTGCAGTTACACTTACGCAGTCATACCTCGCAATTTTCATATAGGTGTCTATGTTGCGGAACAAATTGACACAAATTAAGCGTTTTTTCAGTGGTATATATATATATATATATATATATATATATATATATATATATATATATATTGTCATATGACAGTTGCGAGGTATGACTGCGTAAGTGTAACTGCACTGCATGGGAGAGTAGCCCGTAAATCGGAGCTAGCGCCGCCAAGCAGCGAATATATATATATATATATGGAACCTTCAGTCAGTACTTTTCCTATCCACTCTCTCTCTTTCCATCTCCTTTTTTCTAAAAACATGTTACATTTATCAGAGAATATATAAGAAATCACAGGTAAAAATGCACTCTTTTCGAGGAATCCAATCACGAAATTCAACAATAATGATTGTAATAATATCACAGATCGATCAGTTGATGTAATGAGCGAAACGTCAAATCGATTTTTTTAAAGTGATGTATTAAAAGAAATTTCTTTATTACTGCTTTATTTATTTATTCTTATATTTCTTTATTCGTATGCTTATCCTGACAGAGAAAGAGCTGAAGACATTGTAGCACGTATAGACCAACGATATGGTCTGTGGCATGACATTTCGCTGTACGAAACCTCCTTGCTACAGAGTCGCAAACGTCATCGCTGGCCTTCAGTCCGATTTTTTTTTATAATTTGACGACTTTCAACCATCATATCTTCCACCCCCCCCCCCCCTATATCTGTCCGCATGGAACTGCTATGGTGTACAACGGGAGATTTCGGACAACAATTACACACAAACCATTCGTTTGCGTTCTGCAGTTTTCGCTGCAGAGCAAAATATTAACAAACACACGTAGAATTTTATATACACCGATAACTTTCATCCCAATAGACTTCACCCTTTTATCATTATCAACCCTCAAGCAACAATGCAACCAATAAAACCATTTTCAAACAGTAAATATAATTTTCAAAGAGTAATTATTCTTCCGCATTTCGCGTTATATTCTTCAAATTACTAAATATCAATCAGATCGTTATAAAACCGTGCCTAAAACTTTCTTCAGGTATAAATTAGTAATTGTACAAATATTTAACTCTCTGCGTCTTGTCCTTCGGACGTGATAAGCGTACACCGAACAGACATTCTCATTAATATATATATAGACAAATAGCTATCCGATCGCCATAAAACCGTGCCTAAAGCCTTCCCCGAGTACACATTAGTAACTGTACAAATTTTTAGCTCTTTATGTCTTGTGGTTCAGGCGTGATAAACGTACACCGAATAGACATTCACATTTATAGATATAGATGACCGGTTTCGGCCTGCTAGACGCCATCTTCAGACCTGTCGTTATTTTTTACATCACTGCTGCAACAATTTCTAATATAGCAAATTGTTGTTACAGCTGTGATGTAAAAAATACCGACAGGTCTGAAGATGGCGTCTAGCACGCCGAAACTGGTCATATAATTAAAAGAAGAAAGCGATCTTGGCTGAAAACCTCTTATTAACCAATTCTAGATCGCCTCAATTGGTCTTTTGGTTTCCCTAACTTCTGCGTAAGGATTTGTCGTACAGATTCACGGTTATCTGCAGTTCATCGGCTATCATGCGCACAGTTAATCGACAATCGTTCGAGATTAATGTCTTCATTTCCTCAATGCAGAAACACTTTCCCGACCTCCTCGAAAATGGGCGAACTGCTCGTGCACACACTTCCTGGACCGTGCTTGATCCCCATAAACACATATCGGCATCGCGTTTCGTTAGGTGTCGAAAAGCTTAAAACTTTCAATTGATCCTTTGCTCGTTCATTGTTCTGTTGTCAATTCAGAACCAACGCACTAAACAAGAACTTCGCCCAGCACGTCTAACACGGATCACACCCAGTGCTCAACTGAACTAAGGTGGGTGGCAGGTTGTCAACACTGGCCGCTACTCAGGTTCAGTGTTGCGATTTGCCTGAGTTGCCCGATAGACCGTTGTGACCTTATTCATCGAACTTGATTGTCAGAGGTTGTATGTTTTATGTAACATGATTGAAAAAATGCATACTCCGCTTATAAAATACCGTAACTTGGGGTGAAATGGAACAGAAAATGTAGTTTTTACTGAAAATTAATCTCTAAATATTGTACTACAACTCTGAAATCTTAAACATAGCATCTCTAGTTATTCTTACATAAATGTGTTGCAAGGACAAAAATCCTCTGTCAAAACCCCAAGAGTTGGGGTGATTGGGAACTCTGACTCTTTTCATAAATAATTGCATTTAAAACATGTGGAGGGCTTAATTGGAACACAGTAAACCCATTTAACAGAACTTTGTTGTGGAGGACGCCTTTATATTACTTCTGTTTAATATTAATTAATGCTGATTACTAGGTGGAATACCTCTCACTGTCTGCTCCAAATTTCTGAAATAGTTTTCTATCTTTTCTGTTAAATTGCTCCCTAGCTCTCCTTACATTTTCACTTAAATTTACTGTAAGATCCTTGTTACGTGAGAGCAGATTTTTAATCCAGTCATATCCAGGCCTGTCGTCATCGAACCTCTTTTCCACTATTCCACTTCAGTCCAAATAGCACTTCACAATATTCCTAACCTCACTTGTCCTAATTGCCTAACCCCGTTCTGCACATTTAAATAAGCCACTGATTAAAGTCCTCTTTTCTTCTACTGTCAAGACGGTTAGTCCGCCTATTTTCAAAGGATTTTTATTATCTACCTTCCTTGAGAGTGTACTAACAGATATTCCATATTTTTTAGAGATATTCTATTTTATATTGACTCCATTGAGAGCTTTCTGGAGGCTTATTTCGCTATAGTTTCGATAGCCAGCTGGCCCAATCTTCTTTTTCTACACTTGCAGAATGTTCCAATTCACCCTGAAAAAATACGATTTCGCATATTTAGACCTTTACCTAATAAATAACATAAGCAAACATAACCTAACTTTCGACACATCAGGACTGATAGTTGCCCTTAACATACCAACGTCAGAAATCAGAAAACTGTATTACTGTTACCAGAGGAGCTGTGCAATAGTTTATTTTCAGACTTCCATATTACGGTAAATTTTATGATTTATTATTATTATTATTTATTTTATTTTATTTTTTGGAGTCGTATACCTCTTTCGCACACACAATTTTTGTATCACTGTAATCACTAGTATCTCTGGTGACTATAGGAGGTGGTTTTCATTAGTTGCACCAAAGTATCTCTCCGCAGCAAAGATGATTTCTTGAAATGGACACAGTGTCCATTTCACCCCAGTAGTTCCGAATCATCCCAGGTTACGGTACTCAGCGTGTTTCATCCATATTCACATTTAATTTCACAGTATAAAGCATATTTAAGAGTTTAAATCTGGCACTTGGAATGACAGTAGCGCCCCTAGCGAGGAAAAAGTCAACCGTAACGCTACTATCAACACTATCCGTCACGAAATTAACGCTAGTGCTCTGAAAGTGCCTTCAAACTCACTACCAACTCCATCAAACTCAGTTGACAACTGTTTCCAACTCCAAGATTGATTTTCTTTTCAACTATTGTCAACAGTTGGTTGAAATCGCGACTTTTATGGTGTTTATGGTGAGCAAAATCAAGGCAGAGTTGTGTAACTTGCGCATGCGCATTGCCGTGTTGCGTGCAGTATCGTTTGGTCGGTATTACACTGCAAGTCGAAGTTTTGTTAACACAGTAAACGGTTAGAATCGTATAAGTAAGAGCTACCGCAATCAGTAGTATTTCAAGTGGCTCATTGTGGTTGATAAGGAAAAATTCGTATGGACTAAATGATTTATGGATTTGCATATGTGAAATAAATATTTTTATTTGTACTCTCACCTAACCTTTCTCCTTAAGTGATTTATATTGTGGCTCAATTTTGTATGGAATAATACTTGAAACGGTACACTACAGGATTCGAGTACCTATTTTACTGCATGTGTAAAACAGCCTTTCTCTGTTGCTTTAAATGAGACGATCTTCGGCAGAAATGGCATTCACGGTTCGCTTTATAAAACACTTCACCAGTTACCTCCCTACTTTTTCGTGCTCACCACGACGCATTTAGAGATTTAACCGCAAGTGCAGGTATTTATACTTTATGAGGTAGTTCGAAAAATCACCCAAAATTAATGTCAGACTGCAGTAAACTATAAAATTTGTTTTGCAGTGCATGAGGCACACTGAGACACATGCAAATATGTAACATGTAAAATGAAAGAACTACGACAAAATTCGAGCGTCTGAATTACGATGAATTCTTTAAAGAAGTTATATTAAGAGCATGAAAAAAAAAAGAAAAAACACACAGAGCTTCCTAAAACAATGATTATGATGAATTTAAGTATAAGTAAATACGTGGGTATACTGAAATGCTTGCTTACCCATTCTCAAAGAATTTTCGGCATTATGTCCTCACGGTGTAGCTCATGTAGTACATTTGTACAAGCACTTTTTATCTTTCCTCTCGCTATCCACAGTTTCACCTACATTTGCTTTAATTTTTCCTTCGTTTCAAAGAATGCACTTCAGAAAGATTGAATTAAATGCTGTTCTACAGGCGATTATTAAAAGAAAAGCTCCGAACGTATGTTTACAAGAGTTTGAAACTGCTATCAACACTTTACAACAAACTTGTAATAAATGAGAATTATCGAATATCATGCAATTACTTTTATTGTTTCACAACGACCGTTTCGGCTTGTACTATTTTCAAATGATGTGTGCAAAGTACCTATGTTAGTTTTGTTTTATACACTTTTATGAGTTTCAAATGGATGTGTTTGAGGCAACAATATTTACATCATGTAGATAGACATGTCATAAATCATCTGTTTGTTACGAAAACGATTATTTCATTTGCAATTACAGTAATACGTAATATTTAATTTAGATGGTATAGGTGCTGTATGTTTACAAAGATGTTATAATGGAAATTAAATACAATTGTTTGTTATGTGATACTGCGTCTCTGGTCTTTCAGATGTTGTGTGTGAATATCTTCCGAATTTTGTTATCTATGGATCTAAAATAGTGCACCTTTGGATTATTCGTTTTCTAATCGTAATATATCCACAAAATTTTCTACATAAAGTTCGTGATTAAATTATGTGAATTATGTGTGGTCAGTGAGAATTTCATTAGGGGTTTTGTTTATATGGATAAATAATTCCAATTCTTCCATAAAATTCGTTAATATACCTTTAGAGATAATATGTAAAATTTGAAGTACCTTGTCAATAAATATTACATCTTACTGAAATACCAAATGAAATAAACTTTTTCGTAACCGAAAGATGCTTTATGAAATATCTATCTACACGACGTAAGTATTGTTGCCTCACAGACATCCATTTGAAACTCGTAAAACGTATATAAGATGAATAACATAGGTTCTTTGCAGGCATTACTTGAGAATGGCATAAGCGGAAACGGCCGTTGTGGAACGATAAAAATAACTGCAGCATGTTGGGTACTTATCATTTACTAAAGTGTTGTATTACGACGTATTTCATGCTGCAGACCTTACAAGGAGAAGAGTTTTGACTTTGTCAAACTGCCAACTGCTTTAAGTTTCCCAGACTGGCAAGAGAGGCACGTTTTTGTTTGTTGGAGTTCGTTTTCAGTAAAAAAAAAGCACGCTAAGAGCCAGCACTGCAGTTGCAGAAGAATGACGTGATACGAACGTTGGCTTGTGCTCCTCTAGGGGAGCTACTGTTGTTCAAGGTTCCAGACCTACACTTTCACTTACACGGTACTAATATCTTGAACCGATCGGTACCAAACTTCACAGAGCATCCACTGGGATAATTCCAGAATAATTGAATATTTCCAGAATACTTCATCAAAATTTCCCATGCCGTCTTAGAGTCTACATGGAACATACATACATATATATACAGGGTGAGTAATAAAAGAGGAAAAATATTTCGTACAAATTGTCACACACTGAGCTATAAACATAAATTCTTTTTCCGCATGTTCCCAAGTTTTTAAAGCATCGATAATGGTCACACATTGAGCAAAACCTAGATATGCAATATTAAGTAAATATTTGCGACTCATTGCTGTTCATTAGTAACAAGTTACAAATTGTGTTTATGTATTGTGGTATCGTAACTCACAACATCAAAATTATCCAGACTGTGTTAGTCCAGTATGTGAGAAAGACACTGACTTTTACAACATACACTGAACGAAATAAAAACAAACTTTATCCGTTACTGTACGGCCCACTTCTTTTCAGTTCCCACATTTTAACAATTCACAAAAGATACTTCTATTCGACAGATTATGGATCCAAATGCAGTGTGGTTCGATATCATTCAATTTAGTGATACCAAAATCTGGCAAATGCATACGAACATCACATCACCTTCAACAAGACCAACTGAAATTGTTACGGAAGATTTGCATTTGGCTGTCATTTTCACTCCTGGTAGCTTTGGAATGCCTTATTCTAAGAATATTTATCCAGGTTCAAATTTCCTATTTTTCCAAGTCCTCAGTAGGGCAAGGATGTCTCGTAACGGCAGTTGAGTTTATTCATTTTATTTTTCTCAAGCAGAAAGTTGTATGTTTGCCCCATGTCATGAATATTGCATACGCTTCCTAGAGCTTAGTTGAACACACTCCTCGAATATATATGTCTAGCTTAAAAAAATTGACTTACCTGTTTTCTCTCGTGAGGGTTTGAATGATTAAGTTCCCATTTACATATGTATTTTCACTATATCATCTTCTTTTATATTACTCACTACGATAAAATATTCCGGTTTTTCTCGATGGTATTTTCAAAAACGTGCTTTAGATATTAAACAAGTCGTTTCAATATTTGGTATTCGCTAACCTTATGTTCTTATTACTCTCCAGGTGTGCTCAAATGGGATATACATCAGCTACAGAATTAATACCGTTATTTATGTGCTCTGTGCAGAACAAGTAGTGTACGCCTCTTTATATTGTGTTGCGACCAATCACAGTCACAAAATGTACACCGATGATCAACTGGTTCACCCATTTGAATGGACAACATTCTAAGACTGACACAATTACACTTGTCACATAATATAATCAGCGTTATTCGCCACTTGTATATTTATTTCATGATCATTCATATCTCTCGACAATTTACTGTTGCTTGGAAAGCAAATATATAATAAGTATACCTTTAATTAAGTAGAAATATTAATAAAAACAATTATTCTTACGGATTACTGCCGCTCCGCTAGGGGCGGTACTGTCGCCCAAGTGTCAAAGTAAACATTCATTTCAGTGTCTCTCTCACTGTTCGTAGATGTTCGATTGTGCGATTAGTATGTAAATATGGATTAAATGCGCAGAGGATTGTATAAGGTTTGGAAACATTAAAACCATTTTTGAAACATGGAAAAGTTGAAAGTCAAAGACTATATAGCATATTCAAAGAGTAATTATTGTCCTGTATTTCTCGTTGTATTCTTCACATCAATAAATATCTCGATACCATCACCAACAAACTTCATACGAATACCTGCGGGGATTATCTGGAGATTTCCAAAAAATTCCGTCAAATTCACTCCAGCCGATTTGGAGTCCACAGAGGACTCACACACACACACACACACACACACACACACACACATATCCAGTTAGTTAGATGGAAGCGAAATTTATACTTACGTGCATACTGCGTCCGGGTTATCAATCAACTGAACTAAAGTATCCATTATCACGCTCGATCGATTATCAAGGACGTACAACTGTAAACCAAAGGTAACTGGAGTCTACGGCAATTATGTTTTCTGAACTTTAGTAGATCCCAAAGTTGTGTAGATAGACAACGTTCTAAATCAGAAACACAAAATACGGAATATAAAACAAAGTTTGAGATTGTTTTGCATTTTCAACGGCATTAAAAAGAACTCGTTATCTGTAGATTGAAACGCACTCGTAAATTTCATGACACCTTAAATATGTAACACCTTTCTGGGTTACAATGTGACCACGTGAATGCAAGATGTATAATGTTAGTATTAAAAAAGTAGTCTTTCCTTCTGCACAATATTTCGGTGACCGACCATTAGTTTTCCTCAGCTGTTCTGGTCGCCGTTTTCGGAAGTCTGCTCCCGGCATAGATGCTAACTAGATAACGGGATCGATTACCCAGATATCGTGTATAAATATGTAAGGTAACGCCGAACCTACTATAATTCACACAGTTTAACAGACAAGCCTCATAAATTACAAGCTAAATCATTTAAAAATTATACTTCCAAAATAATGTGATAGAATTTATCTTCTACTTTTGCTCTTTTAGGCACAGCGATTAATTTTTATTTATGAGTAGTCCAGAGATTCATTTATATTGCATGATTAATCTAAAAATTCTGTATTTATATGGGAATAAAACGATTTATATTAAGTAACTGCCATGTTTTTACTTCTCTTTCCACTTCAGTGAAATCAGTTACGAATTTTTGTCAGTTTGCGTCTTTCTTTTTTCTTCCTGGAAACAAAAGAAAAGTCTTTGTCCGAGCGTGGTAGCTATGATGACACACCTACTTTTAAGTACAACGGCTATGAATAAAAAATATTCATACACAGATCAGACAAAGAAGACAAATATGTTCTGTTCAAATTTCGTAGTGAACTGACTGTAAATTTCATTTTAATTGGCTGAAGTGTGACTGTATGTGGAAAGGCAAAAATCATTAATTACAGAAACTCTATAGAAAATATGGAAAAAAAAAACAAAAAACAAAGTAAACTGAAGACACCTTTGACACCGCGAGTTTTCGTTGGAAGTCTTGTTCATCCCAGATTAGGCAAACCATTGACAGAACAGCACAAAATTTTCATCAGTAGGGGATATATACATTAATAATAGCACACGTCCTTGATAGAACTCTTCTCGTTGTCAGGAGTAGTGATGTCTTTCATGCGGTTCATTTGTTTGCGCGCCGTTTATTGTCTTCCGGAAAAAGCGGTTGAAATTCTGACTGCATGCGCGTTGTTGATTTGGCATTGGTGTTAGTATAAAATAAGTGTGATTCATTTTTAGGTAACTATAAGTATGAATTCCAGTATTCGGCTAACTGTACAGAAGACGAAGCACTTAAAAAGTGAAATTCGAATCCGAAAACGCAGAAGAAGAAATTCTCGAAAAAGGCAATTTTCAGGACTTCCTTACGTAAACAGCTGGGAAACGTACTTCCGGATACTGTGAGTTCTGAGTATGTTCAGATTACTATTTTAGTTCATTCAAGGAAAATATTATGAGCCAAATTCAATGGTTATCCCTTTAACGCCTAAATGTGTTTTTTGTTTAAAAAATACAGAGTATAAAATTATGTTTATTTTATTTAAGTGAAAAGATAAATATGTGACAATAGTTTGTTACAGCATTCAGGCCCTTTTTATGACATGTTACTTATATGTAACATTGGGCATTAAGATAAATATAACAAAGTTATTTTTTAATAATATAAACCATTTTAAAGAACCAATAAATTGAATAATGTCTTAGATAAAACATCTGCCTCGTTGAGTTCCTGTGGGGAATCTTCTAAAGCAAATTCTGTCTTAAAATTTTCACACCATAAAAACGAGTCCAGTTTTTCGCATATTTTACACCATCCACGTGAATCTTTCCACACTGGCCAATGCTTGAGTTTATCTTTTTGGCAGTCCATCGCAGGTGAAATTGTAGTAGCTGCTCTTCTCTTGTTTTCGGCATGTCCTCTGCAGTTGCTCGATCCCTTTCAGACTTTCCAGGCCCAGCACTAACCAGCCCTGCAGTAAGCTCAGCGTGACATTTTCTCAGGGGCATGGAGGTTTCTCCCACATTTTGCATTCTTTCCTGTATTTCAACCAGCTTTTCACTACAGCGACTGTTATGCGATGCCAGAGAATGTATGTGTACCAGAGATTGGAATTTGAAGTGATACTTAAAGAGGGAAGTGAGCATGTCGTTCAATGCTTCCCATAAATTTGTTATAAGTCTTCACAACAGAACGTCCAGGTACTTGAATATGTTCCTTCTCCTTGTTGTGCCAATGGCATACTTCATCCATAGGTTCAATTCCAACAAAAGAAGACAACAGTGTAACTGCTTTATTATCGAACCATCTTACTGCAACAAAGCATTCTGTGATATCTACTGCTGACGACACTGAACCTCGACGTTGTTTATTTAGTCTGTTTTCTTCTTCCAGCTGACACTCTTTCAGTTTGTTGACTCTAATTGTTCCTAAGAAGTAAATATTCCGTTGCAGTAACTTTTGCTCAAGAATATTTGTACTAAAAAAAGTTGTCTGCAAAGACTTTGAAATAATGTCCTTCAGGTAAGGAACTTGTGATCCCTATTACTATGTCATATCCCACGCCTTTTCCAGGTTCCCTTTTTGCAGTTTCCTCACTGGATGGTACTGCCCCTTCGTAAATGTCGCTTCAGCTCCACCCTACAGTTTGAATCCCCCAACGAGTAGGCTTGCTTTGCATATACTGGCGCAAACTACTTCTGCCTTTCAAGGCTATCACATTTCATCCGCCGGCCGCGGTGGCCGAGGGGACTGAGACGCTCCAGTCACGGTCTGCACGGTCACTACGGTCGGGGGTTCGAATCCCCCTTCGGGCATGGATATTTGTGCCGTCCTTAGTATAACGTAGTTGATAAGTAGTTTGTAAGTTTAGGGAGTGATGACCCCGTAGTTAAGTCCCATAAGCTTAACAAACATTTCATCCACGCTGTGATTCCGTCCAGGTACTTCTGTGAGGTAGCGTTTTTGAAATTCTCGTAACGAGGGTCGTATGTTCCAAAGCTTGTCACTTTTTTTCGTCTATTACTACAAGGTTATTCTTTATGTGCAGATTACTAAGAAGCTTTTCAAATCTATTGCGTGGCATTATATTAGAAATCAGCGAATAGGCCCTACTATGTTCCCAGTAGCAGTATACACTAGGCAGTTGACAAACGCCTGTTCGAAGATAGATGACTGTTAGTTTCTCAATTTCTGCCCTTCTGGTATTAATACACTGCCCAGTCTTCTAAACACCAAATATGTTTGTTTCCTGTACTAGGATATTCATCATCTGTTACATGATGTTTGACGTATTCCAGTGGAGTTGACTAAGCATGTGGCAGTTATTCAGGAATTTCCTCAAATGGATGGATGTTTGGAATAAAGCTTTCGTTTTTCCACTGCAAATTTCTACAATTTCGTCTGCAATATCAGTGGCACCTACATCCACTTCAGGATTCACAGGGTTTCACTAACAATATACTTACGAGTACTTTGCAGCGTGTAATTTTCCTCTTCTTCTTTAATATCTTCTAATTCCGATATTTCAGACATGTCTAGGTTAAATAGATTATGAATTATCTCTTCCTCTGATAACTGGAATTTTGAGACAAAGAATAAAAATAAATAAATAACTTAAGCTCGTGAAATGTATTCATTCACACTACCTAACCTTACCTATTTTACCCAACATTACAGATATGTTTTGGTAATAGCACCACACTTGAGCAATATTTAGCATTATAATAGACATAAACACGCACATTACGTTTAATCTTTCATAAGAGTTCTTTATGAATGTTCGTCGTTGCTTTTCATTTACAAAATCAGCATTATTAACATACCTTACGAGCTATGGCTTCCCTCAAACAAAATGGTTGAATTCAAACTGATATAATCGCCAATAGAACCAAGTAGTTACAAAGCCGACCAACAGAATGCGTTGCAAGCGTTGTTACAAGGATGTAATAGTGGGCATTAGAGGAAAATGCGTTTACGAGCCAATTACTCACTGTAAATTTCCATTGTTACATATCTGCAATAAGGGGCATTAAAACACAACTTCAGTTCTGAAAAAAATACGTTGCAGTACATCTGTCCCTTCAAGCTAGTTTTAGGCACAAGTGCAAGTCGAATATACCTGCAAGAACAAAGAATCTCCTGATTACAAAATAATGCAGAATATACATACCTTTCAGGCTTGATGTCAGTTTCTTTACCAGAAAGAAAGAGGTACCAACTGAAAGGAACGGAGAACGGTAACTCACCTACGTTCAGTATCGGGTGAAAAACTATGGTATTTAAAAAAATTCAAGCTCTTTTTGTTCGAAGAATTCAGGTCAAATTTTTCTGCATCCAGAAGTGAGGCATATCTTCGAAAATTTCCTGCAAACTCCTTTTAAAAGAAGCCAGTTCACTAACTACTACTTATCAATAAATATATTTCCTTCATTACATTGTTTTGTATGATATCAATGTCAGCAACCATTAGTTTGCAGATCAGGATGCTGATCTGAATGAACTCTTGAACATCCACTTAGTATCCCATAAGAATAAATTATCAACCACAGTGGCAAATATAAAAAGTGTAAGACTCTGTTAACTCAAAAGAGCATCTTATACTCCATCATCGAGTTTCTTACAACTTGAGTACATTATTGATAGCATTAAACAATTACAGCAGTTTGCAATATTCTCCTTCTACACGTATTTGCAGTATTATGTACAATATATGTAAACAGTGAAAGTTTTCTTCTGTGTTGATCATTTATGTGTAACCGTTATATTTGTTCTAAGTCCATAAAGAGCATTACATTTTTATTTTAGATATTAACAGAAAATGAACGCATAAAAGTTAGTATGTTGTAAATGAATTATTTGTTTTTCTGACATATTATGGTACCACGAGAATGTAATCGTAGTGTTAAAAGGCCAACATACTTATTTTTAGTCTCCAGGCGCCATAAACCGCAGTAGATTTTTGGTTTCATGAGAAAGCCTTTCCATGGTCTCAATTTTTATTTCCATACATGTGATCTCCTTGTCTTGATTTCCACAATACACGTTGTTTCCTTAAATGTCTATTACAACTTCCTTTTGTTTGTTCGTCACTATTCTTCCTCTCCTTCCCCCTACCCCGTATCTCCCACAGATACTACTCAAACACATTCCATATGGTTTTATTTACAAAACTCTTTCATTCTGTATAGCTGACTAGTCTCCATACTTCAATATATGCTAGTGGTGTTAGTCTTATTTCAGTATTGCTAACGCTAGTTTCCGGCGTTGCCTAGGTAAATATTTATTTCATTCTTTGTACGTATAATGCACATCTCACACGTCCTTTCATGAATTTCAAGTTCATGAGTCACATGGACTTGTAACTGCACTGAAGATGTTCATTAAAAGACCGAACTCGATATGCTACACTTTTAAATAAATTTTTTATGTCAGAACCACGAAGTGGATATTTCTATTGTTATTATAATACTAGCTGTTAAACCCGGCATTGCCTGGTTATATAAATACATAATACACAACATTTTACGTCCAGTGTCCAAAGAAAGAAAAATACTAATAAAATACAAATTACGTATAACATTAATTTAATTCAAAACTTGACTATAAACAATATCCATTGATACTTGTAAGGGAAATTTGTTGTGACTCATTGTTTACGTCATATCTTCTTAACTATGTGACGTAGGTATATTCTAACCACACAGCGATTGTTGTCTGATAGTAATCAATATGTGTACCAGGTTTAGTTGAAATTGGTCCATTATTTTAGAACAGCACGTTCTAAGTCATGCCAAATATGCTCCACGATGTTTATCTCTGGGGAGTTTGGTGCCCAACGGAGGTGACTCTTTAATTCTAAAATTAAACAACCAGCCCTAATGAAAAGTGGAGTGTGTAAGATCATGAGTAAAGTGTGTGTCAGTCATGCTATATTGGGCTGACTTGGAGGTCAATCTGCACTAGACTCAAAGAACACACAGAAGTTGAAGATTAAGGACGCCAGATTCATCTTTTGCGGAACACTGCTTAAAAGCAAACCACAAATTCATTATAGATGTAGAAATACTACACACACAAGTAAAGGGTGCAAAGCTGACTTGCTTAGAAATATTAGAAATTAAAAGACAGATGTATGTTTTCCCACAGCTATTATTGAATGAGTAGACCCAATTCAGTTATTCTCACCTTTTGGATTAAGGGTGACATGACTTCAAATTCTACTCTGAAGCATAATTTTATTCCAATGTATATTTATCCATGAGTTTGTAAATGCTGTGTTGTATTTGGTAGCCCGTTGTAACATTGTCAAAATTGTCACAAAGATAATTTGTATGTTTAAGTCAAGAATCGATAGTCGGAGTTTACGATGAAACTTCCTGGCAGATTAAAATTGTGTGCCGGAACCGGGACTCGAACCTGGGACCTTTGCCTTTCGCGGGCACACAATTTTAATCTGCCAGGAAGTTTCATATCAGCGCACACTCCGCTGCAGAGTGAAAGTTTCATTCTGGAAACATCCCTTAGGCTGTGGCTAAGCCATGTCTCCACCATATCCTTTCTTCCAGGAGTGCTAGTCTTGCATGGTTCGCAGGAGGGCTTCTGTGAAGATTGGAAAGTAGGAGGCGAGGTACTGGCAGAAGTAAAGTTGTGAGGCGGCATCGTGAGTCGTGTCGGGATAGCACAGTCGGTAGTGCCCTTGCCCGCGAAAGGCAAAGGTCCCAGTTTCGAGTCCCGGTTCCGGCACACAATTTTAATCTGCCAGGAAGTTTCATATCAGCGCACACTCCGCTGCAGAGTGAGAGTTTCATTCGGGAGTTTACGATGTTTACCTTTCGTTGGTTATCATTTTTGAGATCAGTAATGAATTACGTACTTGAAGATGGGCTTACAAACCGAAACCTAGGTCGTAAAGCTCCAATCAAGTTTGTGAAACATGATTAAAAAGTGTTTCTTATAGTGTAATTCAGGAACAGTTGGATGTCGCATTGTCCTTCTTGCATTTCCGAAGTGCCTCATAATGCATAATGGATATGAATGGATGTGGTGATCGGTCAGAGAGCTTGCGTACGTATCACCTGTCAAGGCCGTAGCTAGACGTATCAGGGGTTCCAGATCACTCCACCTGCACACGCAGCACACCATTACAGACCTTCCACCATCTTTGACAGTCTCCTGTTGACATGCACGGCCCACGGATTATTGAGGTTGCACACATTCGTCTTCTCCATACGATTGCAAACGAGACTCGTCAGACCATGCCATACGTTTCGAGTCATCAACGGTCCATTGTTCTTGTTCACGGGCCCAGGTGAGGCGTAAGGCTTTGTCAGCCTAGGTACACGAGTACACCTTCGGCTCCGAAAGCTCATACAGTTGATGCTTCGTTGAATGGTTCGCACTATGACAGTTGTTGGTGTCCAAGCATTCAAATCCGCAGCAATATGCGCAAGTGTTGCACTTCTGTTACGTTGAACGATTCTCTTCAGTCGTCGTTGTTCCCGTTCTTGCACGATCTTTTTCCGTCGGCAGCGATGTCGGAAATTTGATATTTACGCTGATTCCCGATATTCAGGCATGCTCATCAGGAAAATCCCCACCACATCTCCACCTCGGACGTGCTGTGCCGCATCTCTCGAGCGCCGACTGTGGGACCACTTTCAAGGTCTCTTAAATCGTCGTAACCTGTCATTGTAGTAGCGGTGCCCAGCGCCAGTTACCTGTCGTCTTATACAGGTGTTGCCAACTGCACGTATTATCAGTGGAGACATAAAAAGCACACCTGGGCAATGGCTATCTGTGCTGAGTGACACTGCTCCACGTCCGGTACGAAGAAAGGGCTGCTTGGTCCGACAGTTGAAGAGGATGCAAAGCAAACTAGACCTACCAGTTCGTAAGAACATTCCTAATCTATCGTTGAGGAGGTTGAAGTCCAGGAAGCCTCCACTAGTCTCAGCGCAACAAGCACAAGACGCGGATTTCAACAACACTGAGCAATGGCGGACGAACTTCACAGCTCGCTGGCCAAACCCCACAGAAAGACCCACTGGTTTCGAACAACAATAGAAAGCGCTTAACAGGATCCGAACATCACATGTCGTCTGTCAGGATTCCTTGTCCAAGTGGGTCATATTGTCCTCAATGCTACTGTGGTGCTTTGCGTCAGACAGTAGATCATATCGTGTATGACTGCGACACAAAATAGTACCCAGGCCAAAAACAGACCTATATAACGTGACAGATGCTGCAGTTTCATGGCTGGATGGTTTAGACATTAATATATAAGGACCATGTTCGCTGCAAACCTTTCTTTATTCAGTTAACTTAAATTGTGTAAATTTACTGCTCATTGTTTTTTGTTATGACTTTTTTAAGGCGCCTCGCTGCGGAGCGCGCGGTTGCTCGCCGTCGGAGGTTCGAGTCCTCCCTGGTGGATGTGTGTGTGTGTGTGTGTGTGTGTGTGTGTGTGTGTGTGTGTGTGTGTGTGTGTGTGTTTTCCTTGGGTTAGTTTACCTTAGTTTAAGTAGTTTGTAACCTACAGACTGATGACTACACAGTTTGGTGCGATAGATTTACAAACATTTGATTTGAACTTATTTTAATTTCCACCTTAACGTTCCTTTACTAATGTTTTAGTGTTCATTTAACTGTTCATCTTACCGTACGATGTACTGTATCTTTCACTGTCTATCCACATATCATTGTGCTACTGAGCCTTTTTTAAAATTGCACCGCATCACACATTGTATACTACTTTTGTAATTGATGCACTTGAATTTTGATACAAGCTGTTTGTTGTCTTGACTTCCCACATGGAGAAGTGTCATGGTCTGACATACCTTACATGTCCAAGTGTTCATGTCACACGATAAATAAATAATGCCGACTGCAGCGCCGTCCTCTCAATGTTTACATATGCCTGTGTTTGCATACGCATTCTTATACCATTTTCTTCGACTCTTCACTGTATACGTATACCGGGTGCTCAAAACGTCAGTAAAAATTTGAAAACTTAATAAATCACGGAATAATGTAGATAGAGAGGTAAAAATTGACACACATGCTTGGAATGACATGGGGTTTTATTAGAACCACATCTATTGTTATCGGGCCTTTTTTTCCTCGAAGAACTGCGTGATTCTGGTATTGTAACTGCTACAGCCTGGCTATAAACACCTGCTGGAACGTACGATTTTTATGCAGTGTGGCGCTCCACCCCATATTGCTAGACGCGTGAAGGATCTCTTGCGCGCGTCGTTTGGTGATGATCGCGTGCTCAGCCGCCACTTTTCTCATGCTTGGCCTCCCAGGTCCCCCAGGTCCCCAGACCTCAGTCCGTGCGATTATTGGCTTCGGGGTTACTTGAAGTCTCAAGTGTATCGTGATCGACCGACATCTCTAGGGATGCTGAAAGACAACATCTGACGCCAATGCCTCAGCATAAATCCGGACTTGCTTACAGTGCTGTTCACAACATTATTCCTGACTACAGCTATTGTTGAGGAATGATGGTGAGCCGGCCGCGGTGGCCGAGGAGACTAAGGCCCTCCAGTCACGGTCTGCACGGCCACTGCGGTCGGGGGTTCGAAATCCCCTCGGGCATGGATATTTGTGCCGTCCTAGTTCATAAGTAGTTCATAAGTAATTTGTAAGTTTAGGGACTGATGACCCCGTAGTTAAGTCCCATAGACTTTACAAACATTTGAACATTGAACATTGAATGATGGTGAACATATTGAGCATTTCCTGTAAAGAACATAATCTTTGTTTTGTCTTAATTTCTTATGCTAATTATTGCTTTTCTGATCAGATGAAGTGCCATTTGTAGGACATTTTTGAACTTTTTTTTTTTTTTTCTTTTTCGGTTCTAATAAAACCCAATGTCATTCCGAGCATGTGTGTCAATTTTTACCTCTCTATCCTCATTATTCCGTGATTTATTAAGCTTTCAAGTTTATACTGACTTTTATACTGACTCGGTATATTGTAAAAATCAATGATCCTATAACACCTCTTCGGGGCATGCCAGATATCACTATCTCGTCTGAAGACTTTTCTCCGTTGAGAACGACATGTTGCTAAAAATGTTCAAATGTTTGTTAACCTTAAGGGACTTAACTGCGGGTCATCCCTAAACTTACAAACTACTTATGAACTACCTTATGCTAAAGGCGACACAAACATCAATACCCGAGGGTGGATTCGAACCCCCGACGGGGAACGGCCTCGCGCATCAGAGCATAGCGCCTCGATGCTCTCGGCCGCTCCGCCGCGGCGGCGACATGTTGCTCTCAGTTGTAAGGAACACACTCCTTTTTCGAATCTATGCACTCGTGTGTTTCAACTCAATGGCGTAATTTTAATTAAGAGACAGCCCATATTTTAAAAAACCTGCTTACTTAATCCACAGAGTATTCGTGAAGCGCAGTGTCGGTAGGCTCAGGTGGAAAAGCAGAGTATGCCGCAAAGCCGATTAAGGGACGCCAGCAAGAGTGTGTCAGCTTTTTCATCTGGTAATGAACTCTGGAGGCCGGCCTGGGGCGGTCGCCAAGGCGGTGAGGGGGCGTGGCCCCGCGTAGCGCCGCTAATCCCTGCCGTGGCCGAGGCGTCGCGTGGCACTCTGCGCGATGACGTCTCCAGGCTGGCCGAGGAGAGGCGGTCGCGACGAGCGAGGCGACTTCCCGCGCTTATATTCACTTGGGATCCTGAGTGTTCCGGTAACAATACTGCTCTGACTCTACAGCAGCTCTAGCAAAGGGGAACCACCACCCCATTGGATTCACGATTTCCTATCAGAAAGGACACAGTTCGTTGTAATTGACAGTAAGTCATCGAGTAAGACAGAAGTGATATCTGGCGTTCCACAGGGAAGCGTTATTGGTCCCCTACTCTTCCTCGTGTTTATAAACGATTTAGGAGATGATCTGAATAGCTCCCTTAGACTGTTCGCGGATGATGCTGTCGTTTATCGGTTAGTGAAGTCAACAGAGGATCAAAAGCAACTGCAAAGCGATTTAGACAAAATTTCTACTTGGTGCGAAAATTGGCAATTGACACTAAATAAAGAAAAGTGTGAAGTAATACACATGACCACTAAAAGAAATCCGCTGAACTTCAATTACGCGATAAATCAGTCAAACCTTAAGGTCGTAAATTCTACCAAATACCTAGGAGTTACTATTACGAACAACTTTGACTGGAGAGAACACATAGAAAATATTGTGGGGAAGGCGAACCAAAGGTTACGTTTCATTGGCAGAACGCTTAGACGATGCACCAGCTCCACCAAAGAGACTGCCTACATCACACTTGTGCGTCCTCTCTTGGAGTACTGTTGCCCCTTGTGGGACCCTCACCAGGTGGGACTGACGGAAGATATTGAGAAGGTTCAGAGAAGGGCAGCTCGTTTTGTTTTATCACGTTACGGGGGGGAAAGCGTCACGGAAATGTTGCACGAATTGGGGTGGAAATCATTAAAAGAAAGACGTTATTCATTGCGGCGTGATCTGTTTGCGAAGTTTCAATCACCGACTTTTAGTTCTGAATGTGAAAATATTTTGCTAGCACCCACCTACTTAGGGAGACATGACCATCCCAATAAAATAAGAGAAATCAGATCGAAAACGGAACGATTTAGGTGTTCTTTCTTCCCGCGCGCTATTAGAGAATGGAACGGTAGAGAAAAGTTATGAAGGTGGTTAATGAACCCTCTGCCAGGCACTTAAATGTGATTTGCAGAGTATCGATGTAGATGTAGATGTAGATGTAGATGCACGAAGGACTGACGGCTGTACGATTTAAAATACGAGGCGCGTCCAGAAAGTAAGTTCCGTTTGGTAATAAAATGAAATTATACACAGATACAGAAGAAATTTTTATTGCACAAAATTCTACAACTGTTAAACTACTTTTCCACATAACTGCCGAAATTTTGTAGGCACTTGTCATAGCGTGCCACAAGTTTTTGCATGCATCCTGATTGCCGCCTGTGTATTCAACCATGTGGTAACAGTTGTTTATCCTCGTTGAAGTATTGACCACCAGGGACAGATTTTAAGGTGTAAGAAGAGATGAAAGTCGCTAGGAGAGACGTCCGAGCTGTATGGAGGATGATCAAACAGGTCTCATTGAAATTTCCGTAAGAATTGTTGGGTCACATTTGGTGTGTGAGGTCAGGCACTATCGTGGAAAAAAAAAATATTTTGAAAGTAATCCCCTTCTTACACCTAAAATCTGTCCTTGGTGGACAACACTTCAAATATGACGACGAGCTGAAAGAACATGTTACCACATGGTTGAATACACAAGCGGCAACAAGGCACACAGAATCTTGTGCCATGCTATGACAACTGCCTACAAAATTTCGGAAGCTATGTAGAAAAGTAGTTTAACAGTTGTAGATTTTTGTACGATCAATATTTTTTCTGTATCTGTACCCGTTCGTTTTATATAGCCAAACGGAACTTACTTTCTGGACGCGCCTCGTATACACTCGCAACACTCTCCTCTGTCATTTAGCTCATGCACTGAAGAAACAGGTGGAACTTGCCGCCTCTGTGATTGTGCAGGCGTTCAACAAACGAGTAGACTTACTTTTTTTTTTAAAAATAATTTATACTGCAGCTGTCACTTTTTACTAATATTTTTATCAGCACGACACGTTTCGGCAGGAAGCTGCCATCATCGGGTGCATTTTACAGTTACAAGTTCATTATAGTTTTGTTAAGTTCTGTGTTGTGGGTGCCAGTGAGGGTACGGTTGGACGTTTTAACCTGTTCAGGAAGGTACAGCTATTTTAGTATTATGTTTCGTGATTATAGCTTCTGGATTATTGTAGTGTATTGTAGTACAACACTACAATAATTAAGAAGCTATAATCACGAAACGTAATACTAAAATAGCTGTATCTTCCTGAACATGTTAAAATGTCCAACCGTACCCTCACTGACACCCACAACACAAAACTTAACAAAACAATAATGAACCTGTAACTGTAAAATGCACCCGATGATGGCAGCTTGCTGCCGAAACGCGTCGTGCTAATAAAAATATTAGTAAAAAGTGACTGTTGCAGTATAAATTATTTAAAAAAAATTATAATACAGTCGCAGACCTCAAAACAATGCACATGACATGGATAAATTTATGTTAAACGAGTAGATCTTTGACCCTGATCCATTCCTCTCACCACATCAGTACGAAAAGAAATCCGTTAAACTTTGTTTACAAGATAAATCAATCAAAAGTGAAGGCCGTAAACTCCACAAAATACCTAGGAATTACTATTACTTCAGACTTAAACTGGAAAGAACACGTAGATAATGTCGTGGGAAAGGCGAACCAGAGACTGCGTTTTATTGGCAGAACCCTTAAAAGATGCAACAGAACTACTAAAGAAACTGCATGCACTATGTTTGTCCGTCCTTTTTGGAGTATTGCTGTCCATTGTTGGATCCTTATCACGTGGATTTGACGGAGAACATCGAAAGAGTCCAAAGAAGGGCAGCTCGTTTCGTATTGTCATGATACAGGGAAGACAGCGTTACGGAAATGATACAAGATCTGGGATGGAAATCATTACAATAACGGCGCTTATCGCTGCGGCGTGGGCTACTTACGAAACTAAAATCGCCAACATTCTCATCCGAATGCGAAAATATATTGTTAACTCCCACTTACATAGGTAGAAATGATCATCAGAATAAAATACGAGAAATCAGAGCCCGAACGGAGAGATTCGGGTGTTCATTCTTCCCGCGCGCTATTCGAGAATGGAATGGGAGATACATAGTATAACGGTGGTTCAATGAACCCTCTGCCAGGCACTTAAATGTGATTTGCAGAGTATTCCTTGTAGTGGTAGATGTAGATAAGAGGAGCATTTTTCCACTGCCGATCTTTACTGTTCTAGTATCTTCGATGCCTTTGGAAGCTCCATATTCCACTACGTATCGTGATTGTATACTATACTGTGTGATAAAAAGTATCCTGACACATGACTGAGAGTGACTTAGAAGTTCGTGGCGCTCTCCGTCGGAAATGCTGGAATTCAAGATGGTGTAGACCCACCCTTAACATTGATGACAGCTTCCACTCTCGAAGGCATACTTTCAGGCAGGAGCTGGTAGCTTTGTTGGAAATAGCAGCCCATTCTTCACGGAATGCTGCACTGAGGAGAAGTATTGATGGGGTAGTTCCAAGACATCTCAAAGACGTTCTACAGGAATCAGGACAGGACTCTGTGCATGCCCGTCCTTTACAGGGATGTTATTGTCGTGCAACTACTCCGCCATAGGCAGTGCATTAGGAACAGGTGCTCGATCGTGTTGAAAACCAATGTCGACTTCACCGCATTGCTCTTGAACAGTGGGATGCAAGAAGGTGCTTAAAAAATCAACGTATTCTTGTGAAGTGATAGTGGCACGCAAAACAGCAAAGAGTGCAAGCCCGCCGGCCGCGGTGGCCGAGGGGACTGAGGCGCTCCAGTCACGGTCTGCACGGCCACTATGGTCGGGGGTTCGAATCCCCCCTCGGGCATGGATATTCAAATGTTCAAATGTTTGTTAAGCTTAAGGGACTTAACTACGGGGTCATCAGTCCCTAAACTTACAAACTACTTATGAACTACCTACAACTAAGGACGGCAAAAATATCCATGCCCGAGGGGGGATTCGAACCCCCGACCGTAGTGGGCATGGATATTTGTGCCGTCCTTAGTTAGTTCATAAGTAGTTTGTATGTTTAGGCACTGATAACCCCGTAGTTAAGTCCCATAAGCTAAAAAAAAAAAAAAAGAAAAAAGAAGTGTAAGACCTCTCCACAAGAAACACGACCACACCATAACACGACCGCCTCCGAATTTTACAGTTGGCAGTACACAGGCTGCGAGATGGCGTCGAAGGCCTATGTGGCCGCTACATGATGATACTACAGTCAAATGTTCAAATGTTTGTAAATATCGGACTCAACTGCGTGGTTATTCGTCCGTAGCTTACAAACTACTTAAACTAATGAAACTTACCTAAGGACAACACATACACCCATGCCCGAGGGAGGACTCGAACCCCCGACGGCGAACGGCCGCGTGCACCGCAGAACGGCGCCTCAGTGCCCACGGCTAAACCGACGCGGCGATTCTCCAGTCGCCGCGGTGGAAGAGCCGAGCGGTCTAAAGCGTCTCGCTGCGGAGCGCGCGGTTGCTCGCCGTGGAGGTTCGAGTCCTCCCTGGGGCATGGCTGTGTGTGTTGTCCTTAGGTAAGTTGACCTAGGTTTAAGTAGTTTGTAAGCTACGGACTGATGACCACGCAGTTTGGTTCGATAGAATTACAAACATTTGAACATTTGATTCTCCAGTCCACTTTGCCGATAATATCACATCGCATCTTACTCTTGCCTTCTCTGGTCGATGGATCGAACGGAGAGGTTCAGTTGCGGGGCCTGTTAGTTCACCGGATCACAACCCGTGGGATTTCTGGTTATGGGACATCTTAAAGTATGTTGACTCCTTTCAATATGTGGAGACACTGGAGCAGCGTATTCATGCTGCTTTATTCGGATACAACCTAGCCAATGTGAACGTTTGAGGCAGAACATGGTATGCTATGTATGAGGGTGAATCGGTAAGTCGTAGACTGAGGTAGACACGCCATTATTGCGCGCTGTGTAGGGCCATTTCTCTACCACTACGACACATCCGTCTTGTGGGTTGCGGCAGTTTAAGGAACCAAATAAAGTTACAGCTCATAGGATGCAAACTCTGCCAGAACAATTCCAACATACAGGCTTTAAAAGCTTTCTTGAATGATGGGAGGTTACAAGTGGAGTCAGCTGAAATGTAAAGAAATTCTCAGCTTGTAAACGCAGTACTGGAGTTTCTACCTCAGTTTGCGACTTACTTACTGACTAACCCTTGTACACTAAAGCGGTGAGCCACATAGAAACCAACACATATTGCTACTGCGGCTGCATGCTTCATTGCGCATTAGACTGTATTCTCTGTAACAAAGTGTGGCGGACTAAATGGTCACCAGCGTGTAACGCATGCATCTTGCGTACCTACATTCATTAGAACTTTTCTATACCGTGTCCCCTCTTCGATCCCTAGAGTTTGTATGCGGTGGAGAAAGTCACCCCGTACATATAAAAGTTCACGTAATGGCCTTTCAGTAATAACATAATATTGATACGTGAACGCGAAAACGAAGTAACGATTTTCAGTACTAACTGAACATGGAAGCCATTGAAAATTTTGTAATTTGGAAGGTACGTAGACGCGCACTAAATTTATAGCCGTTCAGAGTGGTAAAAGAAAGTAGATGCTTTCATGTCTTTAACTCTGATGTCACATTGTACATTGAACATTCAGTCAGCCAATAAAAATTTGTAAACATCGAAAACTGAAGTGTCACCAACTTCGCATCTGCATACTAATCAGGTGCTATTACAGAAATGGCACACGAAAGTAACACACATACGTGAAAACGCATTCTAGTGACGCTCATATTTAAATACTTCGTTTATTGTTACACACACGTACCAGACAACTCCAATATCATAAGTGCTAGCTCGATTTTGTCGGTAGCAATGGAAAGTTAAGAAAAGAAAAGAAAAACACCGCAGTAACGAAATCTGTAAATAACGTTTTTTATTGGATTATACTAAGTGGCCTTCTTGGTTGCAAATATGATATTTATTAACTCGTTTTGCCTTTTTGGACCATCATAAGAAATTTTAAAATTTTCCTTTTGCTTACATTTAAAAATATCTCCGCACCAAGTAGCGTCAAATTCTTTTAAAATGGTTATGAGTCCAGGAATTCTCTCAAAACGTGGAAGACGGCAGTATGGACGAAGACAGTGCAGCGATGGGTGCAGTTATTGATAACATTTCCAACCGAGATGGTTTTTTATTAGAAGTCAGAGTGCATTAGTTGCTGTGCAGACCGCCCACATGGAGAGTATTCTACATTGTTATCTGGCTTACTTTTCGGTAAGATTAGCTTCCTAGTCACTTGCCAACGTAAACACAAAATCTGAAGCAAGTTCCTCATTTCTAATTTCATGATTTTCATTGGTACGACAGCCACGGTGGAATGGTTGAACCCTCTAAGGCGTCTTGCTGCGGAGCGCGCGGTTCCTCCCCGTCGGAGACTCGAGTCCTCCCTCGTCCATGAGTGTGTGTGTTGTCCATGGGTTAGTTTAAGTAATTCATAAGCCTCATAACTGGAGTAGTTAAGTTTGCAAACATTTGAACATTTGAGTTACGACGAGGGAAAGAGGATATGGTCACACAGAGAAGGTCGGAGAAGATGGAAGAGTAAAGAAGGATGGGTGGATGGATGGATGTAGGAGGAGAGGATGAGGAGATAGACGAAGGGGCAGGTGGACAGAAAGCAGCGACGGTGAGTAAATTGGTAGAATGTAGAAAACGATAGTTTTTCTCAAGGGAAATATACTTCCCATGCTCCAGAGGCGATAAAAATCTGATCTTTACACAAAAAAACGATGAACAAACATTTCCTTACTACGTTTTACAATCACTGATTTTGTGAGAGAAGTTTTTCTCTAACTTTGCTTGCATTCCATTTAGTCACAACAAGGAAAAGCAGTGGACTGATTTAACTGAGGTATTTTCTCGGTGAGACTGTGTTTGCAAGAATTCCTTCATTTACTTTTCCATTCACTTCGTATCAGACTGAGCCACAGTGAAGCGTCACGGAGCTTAGCTAGTAAAAGATTCTATTGTAACGAACGATATTTAAAGAAATATTTATTTTTATATCTCATTTCCAAGTACAGTATTCACTTACTCGTATTTATTGGCAATCGTCGTAATATTTCGACATTTTCTGATCTTCCTAAGACTGACAAAAATTCTGTGATATTCGAAAACTTGTACCGGACCGAGACTCGAACCTGGATCTCGCGTACATCGCGACCGGTCGCCTTAATACCCTGGTCACCCGAGTAAGCTACCGGATCCCACCCAAGCATCCATATGTCACACTTGCCTCTATCCTCCAAATGTTCGCACAAATTATAGTGGGAATCCCGCGACATGGTGAGAATCATCATCGCTGTAAGCCTTGGTGTTTCTTACGCATTCTCTGTTTGAAACGAACACAGGTTCATGAATTACGGAATGATAGTCCACCTTAAGAAAAGCAGCATATGTCGGAATATTTTGCCAGTAAATACGTGAAAAACTAGCACTGCTACGGATTATCACCAAAAATATTTCATTCTTTGGAACAGACAATGCATAAGCACTTTTCGCAGATACAAAACTATTAAATACTGTTACGAATTCAGCATACAGATCACTTGTTTAATACAAAAAGAGACAGCACCCCGGCACTTCGCCTCAATCCACTGAAACTGATAAACCAGAGAAGATTTCATAGCCGAAATACACCGAGAAAGGCTCTAATCACAAGCAAGAGTAGAATTTTTGAAATAATTTATACCTATTTTCTTGTTTAACATTTTAATAGTTTCGGGTCATCTTTGTTAGCATTACTCGAGATGCAGAAGTGTCGGCACATTCAGCATAGAAAGCTTTGTCCTAAGAAGACCGAATAGCATAAATTCATTGTTCTCTTATGGTTAGAGATCAGATTACAGATTAACGAGTAGTATTAGGAGAAAATATTGGAATAGGTCGAATTTGCTGCTGATAATTATTTTTCGCTTTTCTTCGTTAATACAGAATCTGGAATGTTTTAATTAACCCAATAAAAATCTTTTCAATAGCATTCGGCAGATTCTATTGAATATAGCGCTATTTACAAAGGTCTCATTATACAGGACTACGTAGCGATTGCCGATTTAGCGGTTGGACAGCAACCTAAGAGCATAACCAAAACGGTTCATACCATTCCCTGTCAAAACTCGCCACCTGTTCATTTACGAATAAGTTGCTATTACCGAGGTACCATGACGCAACGAAAAGGACTGGACAACGAAAGACCATCACCGTAAATATACTTCTCTTTCTGAGAGGAATGGTGCACCCCTCAAAGTCTACCCTGGAATGTTGCCCTGTGTGTTTAAAATTACACGAATAGTCCAATCTTACGTAAGCTTCAGATTAACGTAACCTCTTCATAACTAAAACGTATCACTTGACAAGCAAGGAAAATATTTACTTCATACTGCTCGTGCACGTTATTGTTCAAATGTTCAAATGTTTGTTAAGCTTATGGGACTTAACTACGGGGTCATCAGTCCCTAAACTTACAAACTACTTACGAACTAGCTAACACTAAGGACGGCACAAATATCCATGCACGAGGGGGGATTCGAACCCCCGACCGTAGTGGCCGTGCAGACCGTGACTGAAGCGCCTCAGTCCCCTCGGCCACCGCGGCCGGCGTACGTTATTGTTTCAGTATACAGTGACGTAAATGGAGATTGTAGTCACTGAAACATCAAACTTCGTGCAGACGTTCGTCGCAAATCGTATGGACGACACAGTAATAGGTACCCATGTTGTAAAGTAGCAGCGTTAGGAGTTGAAAGCAGATAAGACGGCGGTTCCAGATGATATCCCAGCTAGTTTTTTTGGAGATTACTGTACGGTATTGGCTATATACATTCCTATTATTACGAACTCCTGAAGAAGAGTAAAGGAAATTGTAGCAAAATTACAAAAACCTATACTACTGATACAGATTTACATCAGGATTCTTGCATATATTCTAGTTTCACATATAAAAAATGGCCCTCAGATGGAAAATCTCTCCACAAATAAGCATGTTGTAATGCGAAACTTGCCATTTTCTCATATTTTCCGAGTTATGGACGGAGAACAACATGAAGACTGTATATACATTACTAGATCTCAGAAAGGCGTTTGAGAAATTGCTCCACTGCAGACTAGAAACAAAGGTAAGAGGATAGGTTTCCAGATATGTGAATTGCTTATACTCTTTTTAATTAATAGAACCCAGTACGTTGTCCTCGATGGCAAGTGCGAATCAGATACAAAGGGCGCGTCAGAAGTATTAGAAAGACGTATGACAGGACTTCTCTTATTGTGTACGTGCGGTCTTCTACCTTTCTGATGATGCTGTGGTGGTAATCGGGACGATCTAATCGAGTGATGGCAAGAGAACTTCTACACTGGTCACAGCAATTATGGCATCAGTTGAGATATCTAGGATCTGAAGTATTGTCATCGGCAGGATGAACTAAAATAGTCTGACGTCTTTCTGTCGTTTCTATGGAGTGGAGACAACACATTACGGCAACCAATATAGTGATAATAACAGAAAGTTGCTACAGAGGGGGTTTGTGTTGACGTGTGTGTACTCTACCAAACGAATGACACAAGCAGCTGGGTTCAGATAGAGTAGACAACAGGTAGTGCAATGGAACAACGACGTGAGTCACCCGCAGCTATGACGTGGAGAGCCATAAAGAAGTTAGAAGCGGGATAGACACCCTCTGCCAGGCACTTAAATGTGATTTGCAGAGTATTCCATATAGGTGTAGATAACCACGACACCGTTCAGGCAGCAGAAACTTGGCGGAGGAACATCAGGATTGGAGTCGTAACAAATGGCGCCGGGTTCTGTTCACAGATGTATTCAACCTGACAATCGTCGCTCCCTCATCTGGAAAGAACGCGGAGCTCTGAACAATTGAACAATCCTGCTCATGTGCAGTAATAAACACCATATGATGATGGTGGACGAATGATGTGGGCAGGAGTTAGTATTGGCGGACGTATGGACCCCTATGTCGTTGAGAATGTCGCTTTCACTGCTCAGAAATGGTGACATAAGAAATGAGTTCCTTCTGGTGCATGACCCCACAGAGCTGCATTGGTGAATAACATGCTTGAAGCTGAGGTAACTGAACGAATGAAGTGGCCAGGTTGTTCACCGGGCTTAAACCCGAGTTAGCATGTCTGGGATGCATATCTACATGGGATACTCTGCAAATCACATTTAAGTGCCTGGCAGACAACTACCTTCATACTATTTATCTCCCATTCCATTCTCGAATAGCGCGCGGGAAGAAAGAACGTCCGCCTCCGTAGCTCAGCGGTAGCGTCGCTGACTACCGCGCCGGAGGCCCGGGTTCGATTCCTGGCAGGGGACTGGGTGTTGTGTGTTGTCGTAATCATCATCATATCATCATCATCACTGGCACGTAAGTCGCCCACGCGGCGTCAACTAAAAAGATTTACACTAAGGCGGCCGAACAATGCCGCAAGGGATCTCCCGGCCAAGAAAGCCATACGCTCATTTCCATGCTCTGTTCTGATTTGTTCTCTTTAACGCCGGTCGCGGTGGCCGAGGGGACTGAGGCGCTTCAGTCACGGTCTGCACGGCCACTACGGTCGGGGATTCGAATCCCCCCTCGGCATGGATATTTGTGTCGTCCTTAGTATAAGCTAGTTGATAAGTAGTTTGTAAGTTTAGGGACTGATAACCCCGTAGTTAAGTCCCATAAGCTTAACAAACATTTGAACATTTGCATTTGAAGAAAGAACACCTGAATCTCTCCGTTCGAGCTCTGACTTCTCGTATTTTACTCTGATGATCATTTCTGCCTGTGTAAGTGACATTCAACAATAAATTTTCGCGTTCTGAGGAGAATGTTGGCGATTGGAGTTTCGAAAGTAGCCCACGCCGCAACGATAAGCGCCGTTGTTGTAATGATTCCCATCCCAGATCCTGTATCATTTCCGTAACGCTGTCTCCCCTGTATCTTCACAAAACAAAACGAGCTGCCCTTCTCTGGACTCTTTCGATGTTCTCCGTCAAACCCACCTGATGAGGACCCCACACTGGGCAGCAATAATACAAAAAAGGACGGACAAGCGTAGTGTATGCAGTTTCTTTAGTAGTTCTGTTGCATCTTTAAGGGTTCTACCAATAAAACGCAGTCTCTGGTTTGCCTTTCCCACGACATTGTCTACGTGTTCTTTCCAGTTTAAGTCTGAAGTAATAGTAATTCCTTGGTATTTTGTGGAGTTTACGGCCTTCACTTTTGATTGATTTATCTTTTAAACAAAGTTTGACTGATTTCTTTTCGTATTCATGTCGACGACTTCACACTTATCATTATTTAGAGTCAATTGCTAATTTTTACACCATAGTGATATCTTATTTAAATCCTTCTGCGGTCGGTTTTGATTTTCAGATGATTTTAGTAGACGGTAAATGACGGCGTCATCTGCAAACAACCTAAGAGAGCTGCTTAGATTTTCTCCCTAATCTCCCTACCTTGTGGAACGCCCGATGTCACCTCTGCTTCAGTCGATGCCTTACTATCGATTACTACAAACTGTGTCCTCCCTGACAGGAAATCCCCTATCCTGTCGCAAATTTGGCGCGATGTATCATAACCACCATAACCACGCAATTTGATTAAAAGCCGTTTGTGAGGTATGGTGTCAAAAGCCTTTTGGAAATCAAGAAATACGGAGTCACTTTGAGAACCCTTGTCGATAGCACCCATCACCTCGTGTGAGTAAAGAGCTAGTTGTGTTTCGGATAAACGATGTTTTCTAAATACGTGTTGACCTTGGGTCAATACATCATTCTGTTTGAGATAATTCATAATATTTGAATACAGGATATGTTCCAAGACCTTGCTGTAAATTGACGTCAATGAAATAGGCCTGTAGTTCAGTGGGTTACTCCTACTGCCTTTCTTGAATATAGGTGTGACCTGTGCAACTTTCCAATCTTTTGGTACAGATCCTTCTTTGAGAGAGCGGTTGTATACGGCTGTTACAGAAGGAGCTATCGCTTCAGAATAATCGGATAGCAATCTAATTGGTATACAGACCGAACCAGAATATTTGTTCTTGTTAAGTGATTCAAGTTGCTTCACTACTCTGAAGATATCTACTTCAACGTTACTCATTATGGCCTCTGTTTGTAATTCGAAATCTGGTATATTGGTTTCGTCTTCTTTGGTGAATGAGTTTCTAAAAGCTATGTTTAGTAACACAGCTTTAGTAGCGCTGTCATCGGCAGGATCGCCATTAATATCACGTATTGAGGCTATTGTTTGTGTTTTACATCTAGTATATTTAACATACGACCATCTCTTTGGGTTTTCCGTCAAATTTGGAGAAATGGCTAAATACCCCTCAAGAGGTGACTGATAACTTCATACTGTCCATGTCACGTAGGTGAGAAATTGTACTGACCGTCCTAGGTGATCACACACCATATTAGAGGGCAACGAGAATGACTGTTTCACTATTAAGGTAGCCCCATGATGCTCTCTCTAAGTAAACGCCAAGTAAAGAGTTGAGACAGCAAAATATCTTGCTGTAATATACACAAATTACAACTGTAACCAATATCTGAATAAAATACTTTAGCATTTGTATATTGTGTATGATATCTCACCTGATCTCCTAATTATTTTGAGCAGTGTAGTTGGTGTGATGAGTGGCAGCTATACCTGAATGTAGAAAATTGTAAGTTACGCAGATGAGTAGGAAAAGAAGCCGGCTATGTTCAAATGAAGTATCAGTAGCGTGCTTCTTGATGATGTCACGTAGATTTAATTTCTAAGCGTAACGTGCAACGCAGTATCCAATAGACGTGCACATAAGATTCTCCGTATCTTTTCTGGTTATAAAAAATGCGGCTCTTGCAGGGACAGACATTGAGGAACTAATGGTAAACAATTTTTATCGGTCATGGCAACTATTATACACATTTGACAGAGGAGAACTTTCAGTGCAGTAGGGGACACGGAAATTTTATTTATACGAGAATCAAATAATGCAGAGTGAAGTTTTGAAGAGATATCGCTTGCTTCACACTACATGTCCTCGTGTCCTCGTCAATTTGATTTGTGGAATGGAGTTTTCCAGGATTTCACCATACTACGTTTTAAAACAACAAGGAGTTACAGATTCTTTCATAAAAGTGATTTCGTCTGTATCAGATGTAGAAACCGAAGCAGTTCCCACTGTAATAGATGACTGATAGAGGACGTGACCCTTAACTTCCATCGACCACGGAAGAACTTTCGTCTCGTAACGAGTGGGGTACTTCCATATAGAATTAGTGGATTTCTCTCTTAAAAAGGATTTGTTGCAGTTTATATTTTCTTCAGTGTTTTTCAGTGGTAATACTCAGAAGTATTGGCACGCTCCAAGGAGAGATGCACAACATGCACAGAAAAGTTCTTCATTTTGTCTAATTGTATTTCCTGCCACATAATTATTGAACATTTTTATATTAAGGAGTTAACTGCAAAACCGATACGATATTTATGAGTTTTTCCATGAGTTTCTTAGATTTAATTTTGATATTACATTAACAGCGAAAGAAATACTACGATTTTAAACCTATGGCAGGATAATAATTTTTATGTACATATCGCGTATCTAACGACAGCTTATAAAATTGTTACAGCGTAACAAATATAAAACTACTTGCACTACGTTAAAATGCAGTAGGCTAGTAGTTTCGACTGAATATTGTTTTCTGCACATCTTTTACAATCGAACACTTAAAAAAGTGTTTTCCCCCGTTACCAAGACGTATATCCTTAGGAACAGGGATTTATTTTCTTGCTATTTCACCTTTTCTTTTGAGATTTGATACTTACTTGCTTTTTCATTAGGCCTAGTGGTACATCACGCCTGAATTCCGGCACTGGTAGCGCCCCGTGTAAATATCTGAAAATGAGCATTCATTAAGACCAATACTTGAATGTAATCTCTCTCTGTGTGGTCCATCCTACCCAAGTTTTTTGTTGTAATAAAGTAGAACTACTGGAGGCGGTAGAGCAGTAGCAGTTCTATTTTTCTACCTTCTCAACCGTACACCCTATTCAGTGCCACAGATGTCTGAACAAAGTACAGTACTTTATTGTTTCGACACTGAAATACTTTTAATCCTAGTAATAACACACTGTGATTTCATACCTTGCACTATAGACGTTTTCATCTTTAGGTAAATTGAATCGCAAACCTTATCTGTCTGATCTACAGGAGAACGTATGTTCTAACTATAAATATACTCTAAAAGTGAATCTGAGATAAATAAATTGTTGTAGCACAATTTTCTGGACTGATCCTAATATGGTTTGCACAATTTCAGTACACACTCTCTCCTAAACTCTTCCTTGCAAATTCCTTCACCTGATTTTTTTTTTTTTTTTTTTTTTTTTTTTTTTTTTTTTTTTTTTTTTTTTCATTTCTACCTTAACCCACATTAATAGTAGTGTGTATCCTCTTCGTCCAAAAATTGGACATCGTTTATAGTCACTTTTCATTACCTTTCATGGATTGATTGCGAAATACTACTGCTTTTCCTTAAGACAGTCATTGATTCATTAACACTTAGCTCCCTACTGCCCCATTCAACATAGCTTGAATGTGACTCGAATTATTGGAACAGTTTACATTTAGGGAAACCTTAGAATTTGTTCAAACTTTCAATGTGCCTGCTACCTAGTGAATTTTTTTGGTCCTATCGCAACGATAAGACAGGATTTTTAATACACTGTGGATATTAAATATAAAACGATCTGTCAAACATGGACCGAAAAATCTTCTATAGTGCACGTCACGTGTAAAAGAGTGAAATAATAATTAAATAATAGAATTCTATAGTGTTTCTGTTCAGTCTCGACATTTCGGTCGTGCTGACATCTAGTGGCCTCTGATGCAACTACATCCAAGACGGGCCTTGGTGGTAGAGCTTATGCTCGTGTCAGTAATTGTTATTACTTAGACACAATTTATTTCGTTTCTTAGGCGTTTAGTTTTTGATTTTTCTCCTTATTTCATCTTAATGTTGTCTTTTTTCAAATTGATTAATATCTGGTAACGTTTTACCTTATTATTCTAGTTGGTGAACAGGATTAAAACTTAGTTTACAACCTATTTGCAAATCTTTACCGTCTCTCATAAAAAATATTGTACTTGGTTCAATTAGATAATATTTTCTTGGGGACACACTTTCTTTGCCTTTGCCTGTTATCTTTTAAATATCAGTATAAGTATTTATACAAACATAATGGTACTATATGAGAAATCGTATTGCAAATTTCGTTACACACCAATACGATCTTGTACAGTGGCAGGATTTGACGCTATTGTCCCGTGAGTTTCACTAAATCGTTAAATTTTAAACCGACACTTATCCTATTCTTGCGGTTCGTTCGTACTTTTTTGCGTATCCCTTTCTCCTTTGCACTCGGTACTGTATCGAACGCTGCACCGTATCGGAAAATCTCGAGCCAGTTCGAAAGCGAATTTCGTTTGCCCAGCCCTCCTGTGCTCATTCAATACTTATAGAATTGCTGTATTTTTTATCATTAAGATGTAAATTCCTCAAAATAAAATCTAACTTAACCATACTTATATTCCGCCTTACCATAATTAATTTCAACTCATTGAAAACATTTGCAAAAGGAATTAGTAAATTTACAGAACCAGCTTTGACGCCACCTCCGGTTCGTTGTTCAGACATTGCTTACATTCTGCAACATAGATCTGCTCGGATGCCTATACAATGAGCGCCAGTATAGGCTAAAGCACAACGAATAGACTCAGTTTTCCCAAAAAATGTGAACCAAGCATTAGGAACTCTGCCATTACGAGGTCTGCGACAAGGCGTTTTCTAACATACTAGTTAATTCGCTTCTGAAACATATAATAAATATATAATACATAATTCTTTCAAGTACTTATACTCTTAGGCTTCATATACACTGCAACCGCTATAACCTTTGATTTCTGACGTTGTAGTCATTTTTATACATGTATCACATACATTATCCGTCACTTTTTCTGAAAATACGACAGAAAAAGCAAGCGGTACTGTATATTTGAAGCAGTTTACTTAGATGAAGGAGTAGACACGAAGCATGACGGTAATATTGACTACGGATGGGCAATCTTGGCTCGATCTCTAGTGAATCGATATTTCTTGGTCCGATTAATCACAATTTTGAATCGATCTGGCACTGTCAGTTTTACGCAGATCGGTATTTTGGGCCGAGATTGAACTTATTGATGTTCAATGGTTTGACATGAAATTTGACCAATGAAATTATTGTAAATATTATTTCCATTTTTTTCTTATTTCATTATATTGTATTCTATGTTGACAATATTTCTAATGGAAAAATAGTTAATGGTGTTCTATAACAATCTTTGACTCCATAACAGAAAAATCTGATGAATCGCCAGCATATCCTACACTACTTACGATGTGGTATTTGATTTCATTGTACCATAACTTATATAAAACCTGTAACGAAATATATTTATTAGTATTTGTCCGTATTCGAAGGCAGGTGTAATAATGGACGGAAACAGAAACAGGCTAATGGAAGATATACCCGTAAAACCTTCTGCTACTGCAAGTCTTACCTGATGTAGACTGGCAATTGTGACTAAAGGAAATTAACTATGAGGTTTTTAATATATATAACTCATTTCTGTTTAATTTGTTTACTACTATTTCTTAGCAAAACTTCATTCGAAGGAAAGTTCAAAACATGTTTCTTTGCTTTTCTTGTTAAATTACTTCTTTTGTAACAATTGAAATGAAATCAATCCAACTGTCATTTCTTAATCGAGTATGTAAGGAAACAATGTTTAACAGTAACCCACTGATCTAATTCACATAAATGAGGAAAAACTGTTGTGTTTCCTTAGACATTCACTTTCTAATTAACCATACAGAGATAAAGTACAAATCAATGTTCGATTTTGTTCATCAGTTTAGGGATACGTTGCAAATATGAACGTTATGTCGCGGTGAAGTTGTCTGAGCGTTCTAATGCACCTTGCTGCGGGTCGCGCGGTGGCTCGCCGTCGGAGTTTCGAGTCCTTCCTCGGGCGTGGATGTGTGCACTGTCTTTAGGTTAGTTTAAGTAGTTTGTAAGTCTGGGGACAATGATCATAGCAGTCTGGTCCAACATATTAACGTAGTTACCTGTTTACATTCAGTCTTTCGAAGGTCGATATCAGCAAAACGATATTTTTATTTTCAATATTTCTCAAAATGGATGCACATGGGTTCCATCTGGAACGGTTTGCAAAATCTCTCTTTTCATAGAAGTTGCCCGCCCCTAATACTAACAGCCACATTGACTTTTGCTACAGACTGTTGCTTTTATTATTTACACCTTCGATAGACAATACTACCATGTGCTTCTAATGTTAATTGGTTTACCATTTATTTTTGACTTAAACAGGAATAAAAATTGGTTTTTCACGTGACTGTAAGTTTTCTTTATGGGATAAATAGAAATTCAATCATTACGTCTCCAAAAAACTAGCAGAAGGTGAGTTTTATAGTACTTCTTGTCTATCAACTTTCTAGGGAAGCAACAAAATATTTGAAACCTCATAATTTGCATCTCTCTGTACTATATCTATGATAATCGTGAGTAGTGAACTGTTATTTTAATTTCTTAATGACAGTTCAGTATATTTCAGTGTATTGACGCAGTCTTCATATTGAACAATGAAAGATTTCCCTACGAAAATAATCGGCGGTAAAATATCGATAACTGCATCAAATAGTTTCATTCTTTGTTTTTAACTCTAGGAATATTTTGGATGTCATATCATCAAACTGTTGTGTACAATTAGAATCATATAGTGTAACTATTATTTCTTACTAATTTACCATTCATTGCGATTATTTTCTTTTTCTAAGCATAATGTTTATTACTCTCATTAGTGTATGACATTTATCATGTGACAGTATCCTCTTGTGTCTTATTCTGTTATCACATCATACATTTTGTACTGCTGTCTAATACAGCATTACAGTACACTCTCTGCAACCATCCACCCGATTCACTGTCAATAAGCAACGTTTCGCTGACAGAACTCTGCCGTCAGTAAACAGTCTAAACCGGTCTCGTTTATATGTTTGTGCGAGATCACATATTCCCTCTATCCAGCTGTTGTCTGAAACGGACGATTGGTAATTTGTCGACAAGTGGAAGCCAACGTTAAAATATGAACGCAGCTGCAGATAGAACAACATTAGTAATGAGTTAATGCATAAACAGTTTTCATACTATAGTGTTACATTAGTCTACAATTTTCAAACGTATTTGGAATTATAATCCCTTTCGAAAATAAGGGACAATTTTTCTTGTTTTGTTTTACCTGTTTCGACAAGATGAGGCAAAATTGAAAAAAAGGAAAATTTCAAAAAGGTACTTGTTCAAGAGTGAAGAACGGCATTAGTGACACTCATATTTACTTCCTGTTACCTTGTTAACTATCTCTAATCCAATCTCTTATTTTACATATTGTTTGAAGTTTTCACGAATTTAAGCATGAGTCGTGTCCACATAGACAAACATCCACGAATTACGACAGTGCACCACGTACTGAGTTTTATAACATGCCACTCACCACCTTTTATTTATTATTTCAGGGTACTATTCTCTTTACAACAAGCGCGCAACGAATGTTGCTTTCTCAAGTACTGTGGGTTATGTACACGGAGTTTTGTTCCTCTTTTATTACGATTTAAATACAATGAGAATTTCTTCTGGGAGTACCGTGATAGTTGAGCAGTTTTCCCAAAAATAATAATTATTCTCTTTTAGATTTTGAGCAAAAGCAGTCCTGTTTATACTTTTGAAACAGTATTAAGAATCCATTCGTTATCAGTTGTCTTCGAATCACGACTCATGGTCTTAGTTTGTTATGATTCATCTGGTGTCATTACTATCCACGGAATTAGCTATAAATTGTAAGCGTTGAAAGTTCTGTTTGATTACATTTTGTTTCAGAATGTAAACTATGACGACTATTTTTTATAAACTTTAAAAATTTTGGATCGTTAATGATTTACCTCACAACATATATTTAGCACTAGGTATAGCCAGAATGCACTTATTGACAACAGTAAATAGGCTTCAGTGATTACGAAATTATGTTCATTATTTTCTTTTTCTTGTACGTGCAGTAAAGTTCAGATCTATTATGTTTGATTAATCAAAATATATGTATGTATATTGTGCACCTCCCCCTCAATTACTGGACAAATTTCGATCAAACTTCGTGTACACATCAGTATCAAATAACAATCGCTGTGTGGGTAAGAATCGGCCTATGACATATAGTTTAAGAGATATAACACCGTAATGAAATTCACAGAAAACCGCCACATCAACCGATAATGTTCCACAGATCTTTCTTCACTAATGGATCAGTTTCAAGCAAAATCGGGACACATATTCTCCACTGTCAGGAAACAATCGCTGTGGGATTAAAACTAGCTGACTCATAGTTCAGGGGATATGACGTCGTAAATAATGGGAGTCACGAGAAACTATCCCATCACGCGTGAATAGCGAGACTTCATTCATCCACTATTTAAGACTGAGAGCATTTAGCAACTTGCAACAAGTAATTTCAAACCTGTACGAAACTTTTTCTCGCTGACAACCAGAAGAAAAAGATAAAAAGTAAAAAGTTCGTCACTTCCAGCAGTAGAACTACACAATTTATTACTTATATACTATTAACTCTATTCGAGAGAGATTTTAAAGACAGAATGCACATATATCACTGAAGATATCCACAAAAACTATAGCAATACGATACATTAGTTCACGAGATATGAGGTCAAACAATATGAAATGCTTGAAAATCTTCCGCCCCTCATTACGCGTGAAACATTTATTAGTGTCAAATCTATTTTCAACACACTTTGCAGACAGTTTCTAACATTGTAAATGCGACATGAACGCGTGAATGAGGCAGGTGAAGAAAGATCAAATAAATTGCTAGTGCTGCAGATAGCTAGATAGGTCGCAAAATGTTTCACAGATCACTCTTCGAACGCAGTATGACTTTAATGACGCGGTTAGGACATTCTAAGTTTGTGTTTAAAGGAAACAATTTCTGCAATATATATTTACCTGTATCTGTACACGTGTGGCTGTCATCACAAAAGAGATGTAACTCTGACAAAGGAGATGTCCGAAACGCGTCATTGAAGTCATACTTGCTTCAAGTGTGATCTGTAATACTTTTTGCGACCTATCCATCTTTTCTTAAGCACTCCCGACTGGTTTCCTAGTATTCCACTGTACGCCCCTACTAAATTATGTTATTGTAGGATGTGTTATTCGGGTCACATGAAGTCATATGGACTGAGCTGCAAGAAGACTAAACTGAAATGGATACAGAGAACTCAGAAGGCGATGGATAGAAAAAGAAGAAGACTATAACAGACACATACCCGTACAACGATGAAAATTACCGGTAGTTTACACGAAAAAATACTTTCAAGAAGTAAAGACAAACTTCTTCAAATTATATATTTCGACCTAAGATTTATTTCGTGAGAACCTAAGTTAGAGAAAGACATATATGTATTCTTGTATCTTTATATACAACCTTAACGTGAAATACCTGCTAACTAAGTATAACGGTAATTGTGCCTGACTAGCAGTTTCACAAATTCGGGATGAGAATTAGTCAATAATGGCAATATATTTTTTCGAATTTCTATTGTTGTATGTTCATTGGTTATAAGTAAATTTCCGATATTCCCCTTCTGTATTAGTTGGATGTGCTTGAATCAGACATGTTATGAATTATTTTTCTGGTTTGTTCTCAGACGGCATCATTCAGCGTTATTTGGAAAGCTTATTTGTATCAATGTTCTCTAGTATGGCTGTTTTACCCTTATTTTTTCCTTTTGGTTATATGTATATATATATATATATATATATATATATATATATATATATATATATATATATATATATATATGTGTGTGTGTGTGTGTGTGTGTGGTCTTTATTACGAAGTTTTCGCTAATAGTGTGTATGTTATCGCATCATATACAGTAGGGATACTGAAGTATTACCTTGTACAGTCAGAGGTCCACATGAAACTGAGGTAAGCCAATGTGAATGAGACCAAATGCTGATATATTGCGCTGTTTACTTCTTGTGGTGATTTCATCCCTGTCATGTTTTTTCGAGACTAGTTAATTTATTCAGAATTACTCCGTTGGTATCTGTATGTCGAGTGAAAATACTTACTGACTCTTAAAATTAATTCTGTACGTGTATTTTATAGATACTGATAAAGCTAGCTTGTGGTTGAATTATATCAACAACATTAAATCTTGTCACATCATTATCAAGTTAAAATAGTAAACCGAAACACTGCATGTAATTATTTCTCATTAAATAACATAGATTTATCCTGTACTTGAAACAATACATTTTGACAGTATTTCTTTACATTTTCAGAATAAACACAAGCTTCATGAAGAAACTGAGGCCAAAGAAAGCTGTCGAACTATTCGCAACACAACTTTTGAATACTGATGACGATAAGTGAGTATGCTGAATACTTTCATGATTTAATTATGTGTGTTTAGAGATAGAAATATTGTGCTATATAAGTGATATTTTACTTGTTTCCCAGAACACAGAACTTAACTTGCCACATATGACTTATTGTTAATATTTTACTTACGAATATATTTGTGTATTTCGGTGAAGCCATGACATTCATAGTCATCCGATATACGTTGGTCTGCCTGCGTCGATAAGTTATAGAAAAACTTTTAGGCAGTCCAACTAGCGAAAATTCGCAGAACCATTGCTATTTTATTGTGTGATAACACGTAATGTATTTGTTATATAAGATTTCATTAAACTATAATGAAATTTGACAATAAATAATTTTCTTCGTTCGTCGCTCTTTGAGAAATTGTGAATATTTTTATCCCTGGCATCATGCAGTTTCAATTCTTGAGCCTACTGAAAATAATGTAGTGCGGCAGTCACAGGGAAGGGAATTTGTGGTAGCCTAAATAACGAGATACGTGCAGACACCATAATTTTTTTTTATTTTTTTATTTTTTTTATTTTTTATTATTATTATTATTTTTTTTTTTTTTTGACACACAATATATCTTCAACTGCCATGTTTGCTATTTTTTTTAAATTATTATTTCTTTCACATTCACTGTTTTCGACAGACGTTTGCTTTTTTACCATCGCGTAATACAGCTGATGATAGCAACTATCAATCGAAACCCGACGTGAATTTTTTATTTTTATTTTTATTTTTTTTTTATTTTTAGAAATCTTGGCGCTTGACGATGAAGGATAGATCTTGTGCACGGCATATATTATATATCCTTTCTTCAAACTCGTTTGTATGCTATATTCAGAATTTTTTTTATTATTATTGAGAAGCGAACAATTAACTATGTTATGCAACTGCTAATTATTTTTTTGACATTTCTTTAAGTGTTCCGTTGAATATAGTTTCATGTATTTTCTCCGCGACATCATAATGAGTATATGACATAATTTAAAAGACTGCGATTCCCGTTGATGGATAAATATTGCATTCATCCAGCTCTATTTAAAATAACTAAATTTTAATGTGAAAATATAGGCTAACAATTTGAATAATGGAGCAGTTCTACTATAATATACTATAGAGAGACTTTGTTTTCATTAACAGACTTGTAAAATTTGATGAAAGGAAATATGTTTTACAATAGAGATCTTTTACCTTATTATACTGTGGGAAGTTGATAATTTTTCTTTAAGATAGAATGAAGAATTTCTTTGCTTGTTTTAATATTGTGATGTATTTTGTTAAGAAAATGCAATAGAATCGCTTAAAAAAAAAGAGCTGTAACCAGTTCATGTAAATATTGCACCGAACTATACTTTCCGCTTTCTTACCCCTTCAAAAGACAGTGGGAACTTCATAAGCGTTTTTAGAATTGGTACAACCACATCGTAATGTATCGACAACTTATTATCAGTGAAGAACGCAGTCTGTTATGTGAGCGCTTAAATTCGTATTAAAAAATCATTATTTCACAGAAAACGCATTATGAAAACGCTGCTCCGAATTTCGTAATATTGAATATTAATATAGGATGGTTTAAACACTTTAGATATATATGACAATTATTGTCAGGCAGAGTAAGTTGCCATTTCTTATTGTTTCAGAATGCTATACATTTCCAATTGACGATGAAAATAGAATCGTTTTTTTCTTAGTTCTTTTGATTGTGATTTGCTTACGGAATTGTGGCGAAGCCTCTGTATTATTAAAAATAATGTAGAAGTCAGAGGTCTTCAAATTCACGATTTTCAAGTATCAAGCATCTATTTAAGAAACACAGTTTTTGCGTTTACTGGAAATATTTCATCAAATACAAAAAGTAAAGGTTTTTTTTTCTTTTCTTTTTTAAATAATCACCACTATATTTCTTGTCTACATTAGTATCCAGCATCACGGCATGTTAATTGGAGTAAGAGCGATGCCTTTGCTGTATTAAATAAAGAATATTACAGAGTGCTAAATGTGCCGACTTCTTTCATTTTTCGATGAAGTGAGACGTGAAAAACGTTTCGTCCAGCGAGGAATTTCCTTTTCCTCCCTTGTTACTATTCCAGGCAATGTAAGAAAATGAGAAGTCAGTTGAATAAATATTTTGTGAACTGGCAGCATTTTTAGAAATGTCGGTTCTATGTTTAGTAGTCATATTTACCTCCAAACCGTTCAAGAGCAAAGAATAACTGAAAAATGGAAAAAAATTAACATTGCTACGTCTTCACTAGACAGCATATTATCTACGCAGAAATTCAATGCATGCATCATACCAAGAGGTAACACACAGCAGTGCCAGTAAGTTTTGTGAACCGTGTAGTACAACATGTATCTGACTAATTAACAAGAAATATAGACCTCCTTTTCTTATCTGCATTACTGAAATGCCATCTCGGCACCAGAAACAAAATCGTGGTACCCAATTGCTCGGTGTCTATGCCCGATGTATCAGGAGAGATAGTAATTATTGCATAAGATTGTAGTTTGAACGAATTGCAACAATACATGTCACAAAACATGTGTCCAATTTTCAATAAGTAAGACATACACCTCGTCATGAGCAAGCCAAACAAATTTCAGTCAAAGGCAAATGAGGATATTTTCATTGATTCTTCCATGGGTTCTTGGTGGAACATCATCATAATGAATTTAAATCACATTTTGCATGTGTTCTACAAGTTTATTTTAATTTCGTTGACAGATTTCCGGGTTACACGGTCATCTTAAATCTTTATAGTCTCAAAGTAAAAATAGACTTGTATAACACACATAAAATGTATTTATAATTCAGTATGATGATGTTCCACGAAGTACCCACGAAGGATAAGTGAAAGCGCCCTCGTTTGTCTTTGCTTTGCTTTAAGTTTGTTAGGTTTTCATACTAAGAGCTCCGTCTCTGTACGGAATAGAATCTAGATACATGCTATTCTTTGTTGTAATTCGTCCACATTACCTGAAACACCCTTCATAGGAACTTCCAGGACAAATAAAAATTTGATTTCAAATATTTCAAATTATTATTAACTGATTTAAAAAATTTAATATGGTGTCATATTCTAATGATTAAGAATTACAATATTAAGTTAATTTTTCTAAATAAGACGATTTATTCGTGCAGTGTTTGTTAATGAGCGCACTTAGTGACTTCCAACATGTTTTAAATACATTTTCCCAATTTCTCCTATATTACAGCTTGACGTCCAAATATTAGCATCTTTATTCATTTGTAGTGTAATGAGACTTTTAAACTGGTCTATACATGGGAACTGCTTTATGTGACATTTTTCAGATGAATCTTTCTCGGAGGATAGTGATCACAGGAGGTAATAGTTGTACCATAAAACAACCGGCCAATTTCATGTCTGAATATCAGTGGTTTTGTAGTACAAAGAGAATGGGAATAATGAAAGTCAAATTTCTATTATTTTAATTCTGAACTGAATATAACGTAGACTGTTTAATAAAAACAATAGGTACAATGTTAAGGATGAATAACGGCAACGCTTCATCACTGTTTTCAGAAATTAATTGATAGCTAAATCAAGAAGATGCTACATGTAATTTCAAGAAGTTCGAAAAACATAATTAAAGAAAATTGACTATACAGCTGCGCATTGCTTAGCGAGCAAAATTCGCTTCTAAGTCTTACCTGAAATGCCAGTTATTCGTTATGCAAAGAACAATTTTCTGTCGGAAATCATCAAGGATACCATAAAAATTTTCCTGAGAATTCTAGGTCTCTCCGTGCTGTACTAATGACCTCGAACACTATACCCTTTCATGAAGGCAAAAAAATGAAATATCAGGATCTCCAAAAACTTGCACGGTGACAAAAAGATCTAGCTATAATATATGTAAAGCATTTTTTTTTTTTTTTTTTTTTTGTCTTCAGATCTAACGTTGAAACAAGTATGTGAAACAGTTGTAGAGATGAAGTGGTAGTTGAAGTTCACAATGTTCATAGTGTTCTTGCATATCAAAGTGTGACACCGACATTAGATGTTTATTCCTTGAACTTGAGTCGTTGGTTACCTTACAAATTTCTGGTGCTGCAGTAAATAGTCTGCTCGGCACCAGCTGAAAGATCTCAGTTTGACTAAGAGTGCAGTTAGTGTTATATTGTTCCTAGACGCGATGTGTGCACAGCGCACATTCCTAATGTTAATGGAGTGCAGAAATAGCAGGCGCTATCTTTTCCCTCACCTTTAGTCACCCTGTCACAGTCATAACGTAGGGACAAGGCCGTTTTCATCCACCGCGCTAGTCGTCAACTTTTCAAGGGCAAGCGTAACTTGTAGAAATAGTGTTATTTCGAAATACACTTCTAACAATAGTGAAATGGCCATTATTTCAAGAAGCATAAACTGCACAATGATAAAACACACAAAACTCCCGGATATTTTTATTTTTTAATTCTCGAAATTGCCTGAAATTTAACTGATTTTCCAGGTAAAATATAATTCCCTGAAAATCCCAGGTTTCACAATGTCTCCAGAGGAATCACCAAGCCAATCAAGTAAACATCAAATAATATGTTCCACTACAGAATTCATCCTATAATGCGCACTACTATCGAGTCGCTTTTACAAGAAAGTTGTATCAACAGACAGAAAATTAAATTCCTTGCATTTCAGAAGACATATACATAGATGTGGATTGGGGGAAAGGAGTCGCAAGATTACATTTCATACCTGGCAACCTTCATAACATAAAAATCAGGAGATCCAGTTTAAAAAGTCGGGAGATTCTTCCAAAATTCAGGAGATTTGTTCTATCGCAATTTAGTGCAAACCTTAACTGATTTTAGCCTTTTTCTGTGATCTCGCAACGCTACATAATGGCTAAAAAGAAAAGAAACCTAACAATTTTGCATCAACCCAAATGTTGATTACAAACTACTTATTTGTAGCCAGTGTAGGTAATCTGATTTCTGGATTCAAACAAAAAAAAGTACATAGCTGTATTTTTGTGGTATGCTGCTACCTGTGAACATTTTTCGCAACGGTAAATTCTGCTCTAAAATAAAAGATGTCAATAAGTACCCGCCATGCATCATACGATCAGTTTCACTTTTATCAGCAAATTTCATTTTTGTATTATTACTCACGCACATCTCATATGTACTTCTTTGTTTGCTTGTGCTTTGATACATCTGTGTTTCCTCCGTGTGATATGGAAATATCACATCAACAAACAGTACAAAATACAAATAACGGACCTTTCCAAAAATTGTTAATGGATGGAAATCGTTGAAAAACCCGTTATATTTTTTGACACATCGGAAAACATACTACCGAATCGAGATTCCATAATCACGTAAAATAGCTATTTGCATGAAAGTTGCCTTTCTGAAATTTTGGTATGGAACTAACATTCCTAACTATCTACTCGAAAGGTTTCCATCAACTGAAGGGAATAATAATAATAATAACTCAACGACATAATTTCGCGTTCAAAGGGAGCACAACATAAAAACAGTACGGGTATACCTGAAAATGCACGGGAAAGAGCATAAATATTTAATATACAAGTCATATGCAGGTCCTCTGATTTCTATTAAATTACATCGAATATCGATTAAACTGATAATAGACTAAGGGCTTTTGACCACTGACAAAATAATTCCAAGTTTTTTTTATAATCAGAAGGCGGGAGGAATAGTGAAAAATCGGAAGACTCCCACCTAAATCGGGAGAATTCGCAGGTATGCATTTATGTATGGAAGCGGAGGTTTTACTCGTAATCACTAGTTGAACTGTCAATAACAGTACTATTTAGATTATCCATTACGGATGTTTCAGAACCCGTGACTTATTTTCAATATGATTAAAGGAAACTGCTCCAGTCACTTTTTCTTGAAATGATATTTATTCCATGAACCGGTTTTCAAACCTTTTCAGGTTCATCATCAGATGGATCATGTTACAATAATATTTTAAGCGTCATGTTTGATGCTGGCTCTGTGGTGGGAAGAAGGAAATTATTTTTAAACTCGAATTGCACGTTGTTTATGTCGTGTTTTGTATTTGTAAGATTCCGTGGAATTTGCTCATTTAATTACTGCCAGATGAACCACAAAAATCCGGCCATACAGTCGCAGTAAGTAAATCAGCAAATTTCACGCAATATTACAAATAAAAACACGACATAAACAACGTGCAATTCGAGTTTTTAAAATGTATTTCCTTCTTCCCATCACAGAGCCAGCATCCAACATGACGCTTAAAATATTATTGTACCATGATCCATCTGTGATGAACCTGAAAAGGTTTGAAAACCGTTTCATGGAATAAATATCATTTCAAGAAAAATGACTGGAGCGGTTTTCTTTAATCACATTGAAAATAAGTCACGGGTTCTGAAACATCCGTAATGGATAATCTAAATAGTACTATTATTGACAGTTCAAGTAGTGATTAAGAGTAAAACCTCCGTTTCCATACACAAATGCATACCTGCCAACTGTCCCGATTTAGGTGGGACTCTCCCGATTTTTCACTATTTCTTCCGCCTTCTGATTTTGCCACTATTTCTCCTGATTTTTAGCTTTTATCCTGAAACCTAAGCTTCATTATAAAAACCTGGATTTTTTTTTGTCAATGGTCACAAGCCTTTAGCCTATTATCAGTTTAATCGAACATGACGCTTAAAATATTATTGTAACATGATCCATCTGATGATGAACCTGAAAAGGTTTGAAAACCGATTCATGGAATAAATATCATTTCAAGAAAAAGTGACTGGAGCAGTTTTCTTTAATCAATAGTACTATTATTGACAACAATGCCTGCAGAGACGGTAAAACTAGTGTATATCCCGGAAATTCATCACACCATGTTAGAGAACACTAATTTAAACACAACTAGGCAGCCGACGGCTTCCTGAAATGTCTCGGAAAGACAGACTGAGGCCACGAAAGGTTCCCCGTTGGCGCGACGGTGAGAAGGCGGCTGTGGCAGTCGACTATTCTATTAGCACTCAGGATAGGGGGAGGGGGGCACTTTTTGCCGCACCACGTGACGTGTCGGCTGTGTGGAAGGCCGGCCTGCCATTGGTAAGAACCGGCCGGGGGATGAAGGCACATCTGCTGCCCGCCTTTCTGTGCCGACCCTGACTTCTCCGCTGGGGAGCGTAAAATAAAAATAAAAAAAGAACCTTCCCTTTCTAAATAGCCTCCCCCGACGCCGGCAGCCGCGGGTACAGCTCTGGCCATCGCGTCTGCCACTAACTGACCTCGCGCGCCAGACCGGTATACGCAGCGGTCCGGTGTCACCGTCTTGCCACTCCCAGCACGTCGTCCATTACTTCTCCTCCTTTTTTTTCTGTACCAGACACTTCTGCCACCTGTTGCGTTCTCCGATTACCTCACCGCCGTCGTCTTTTTTTTTTTCCTAGCTCGCTTTGCTACCGAGCAATTGTGTCAACCTCTTCCCCCACACAGACTGGTGAGTCTAGACTTGGCTAACGTAGGTCACGTCTGCTAGTGTAAGCGACGTAACCCCAACCTGTTGTTGTTTGCTTACAGTTCTTTCAAAGCACCACTACACCCCTCTTTTTTATTGTCTATGTGCGCATTTATATGTACCATTCGCATGCCTGCGTTCGGTTCAACGTTACACACAATTTCTGACTCTGCACACATTGTGAAACAAAACACAAAGGAATTAAAGACGTTATCTACCTGTGTGTATTGAATTACATGAATGGGAACAGTTGATTTGTTTTTGCCGTACCAGGATTGGAATCCGTGTCTCCTCTTTGCTATAGACTTATGCAGACCACAACACCATCCGGAAACAGTGCTCATCACCAATGCATGGTGTGCATCTGCACAGAAAGAACCAATCGCCATCTTCGTCTTGTTTCAGGAGGAAACTTCAAAGACTGAATATCTCCTTGTAAGCCGTCAACCGGTAAATAAAAATAAATGAGAGTCATCGAAATTGCTACAAATACTTTATTGTTTCACGACGGTCGTTTCACGCTATGGTATTCTCAAGTGATGCCTGCAAAGACCAATGTTCGTTATTTTTTTGTATACACGTTATTAAGAGTTTGAAATGGAAGTCTTTCAGGCAACAATACTTACATTATGTAGATAGATATTTCACATAGTATCTACTACTTGTGAAAACGTTCATTTAATTTGATATTTCTGTTTTCGTATTTTCGTAAGATTTAATTTTTATCCTAGATGGTATAGATGATAAATGTTTAAAAAGATCTTATAATGAACATTAAATACAGTCGTTTCTTATGTGATAATGTGTACCTGGTCGCTCAGGTGCAGTGTGAATATTTTATGAATTTTGTTATCTATGGCTCTAAAATAGTGCACCTTTGGATCATCCGTTATCCAATAGTATAATTTCAATAAACTTTTCTAAATAAACTTTGTGCTTCAATTCTTTGTGGTCATTGAGAATTTTATAGGGGTTGTATTTATATTCATAAATATTTCCAATTCTTCCATAAGTGTATTAATATACCTTTAGAGATAATGTGTAAACTTTGTAGTGTCTTGTCAATATTTGTGGTGATGTGCTTTTCATGTTGGAAGAACGTAGAGGAATTGCACTGGAAATTCTCAATGACCACACAGATTTTAAGCACAAACTTTATTTAGGAAATTTTATCGAAATTTTACGATTACATAAAATGATCCAAAGGAGCACTATTTTTATCCATAAATAACTAAATTGAGCATCTGAGTGACCAGAGACACATGATCACATAACAAAGGATTGTATTTAATTTCCATTATAATATAACTGTAAATATATAATACCTAAGATAAATATTAAATCTTACGAAAATACGAAAACGGAAATATCAAATGAAATAAACGTTTTCCTAACTAACAGATGCTATATGAAACATCTATGTACTTGATGTAAGTATTGTTGCCTCAAAGACATCCATTTCAAACTCATAAAAACGTGTATACAAAACAAAGTAACTAACATAGGTTCTTTGCAGGCAACACTTGAGAATGGCACAAGCCGAAACGGCTGTCGTGAAACAACTAAAATATTTGCAGCAGTTTGGGTAATTCTCATTTATTGAAATTTCTTATTATGACATATTTCGTGCAGCGGGTCCTACAGTGAGAGAAAATAAAATTAAAATTAACGTGCAGAACATACAGAACATTGTGCTTTTAATCCAATAGGTTGATGTTCTTACAAGAACTGTGGTAAGTATCAGTGAAAATGTTCTCATTTGCCTTTGCTTTAAATTTTTCTGGTTACATACTAACAGCTGTATGTCTATAAACATTAAAAATTCGACACTTGATATACGGCATTTTTATTAATATTCGTCGGTACCAGCATCTCCTAAAATATTTACTGCTCTTCGTGAAACACTTTGTACACTTCACAAAAGGAAGAATGGTCCAGATAAAATTGTATTCTGAATATTTGTTTTGCGAATAGGTGATTTCGACAATAACAAAGAGAAATATGTGGTCGTGGGGCAATATTTAAACAGTTCTACAATATCGGGAGGAATAATTAGACTCAACCGTTGCAAATCTGACATGTTGCTAGCCGATTTTGATGAAACATTGCATGGAGGCTCTATATTTGTATAGAACTGAACCGTTGTATGCAGGAAAATAGAGAGAAAGATATTCATAGTGTCTGAGATGTGCGGTGTGGCGCAATAGTATGATGTCGAAAATAAGGAAAGATAAGAAATAAGAAAGGTAGACTGGGTGTTGTTTTCTCAGTCATATGCAAGAGAAGGAAGGGACGAAGATTTCGGTTTAACGTCGCATCGACAGAGTGGTCATTAGAGACGGAACACAAACTCGGATTGTTTTGAATTCGGAAAATCATGGAAAACCTTAATCTGAATGGGCGAAGGCGGATTTGAAACGTGCGTCCATCGTGTTAATCACTGTCTGTATGTGCAAAAGAACTGACTATATTGCGATTATGGTCTGGGACGTTACGTCAGTACTGTACGGATCAATGAAAATTTGGGTGTGTCGGGAGGTAGTTTGGTTCAGAGGTTGTGACTAGTGTGCCTGGATAATATAGCGGTCAGCGCAAAAGCCTAGTAAGGTGGAGAACCGGGTTCGAATCCCGAGCTCGAACAAATTTTCATGTTTCCCAATCGATGTAATGCCGTGCCCACAGGCAGTTAAAATATTATTATTTAGTTTTTGACTTAACAATGACCTATTTCCACATAAAAGCAACAACTGTTAAAATATTTCCACTAGTTAGGCCACTCTAGGTATGTAGCTGTCCTACACTAATCGCAACAAAAATCGGAGTCTGTAGTTTCACGGAGGTCAGTGAAAACTCATTATACCGTACTAGACAGTTTCTCCCTAGCGAGGTGGCGCGGTGGTAACACAGTGGACTCATATTCAGGAGGACGTTGGTGAAAATCTATCTCTGGCCATCCGGATTTAAGTTTTCCGTGATTTTACTAAATCACTCCGGGATAATGGTTAATTTCAAAGGGCACCCTCGATTTCGTTCCCTGTCCTTAACCAAAAATCCCAAGCGTGAGCTCCGTTTCTCATAATGTTCAAATGTTTGTAAATCTGTGGTACGTAATTACTGAGGTTATCAGTTCTTAAACATACAATCTATTTAAACTAATCTAAGGACAATACACACCCACGCCCCAGGGAGGACTCGAACCTACGACAGGTAGCAACCGTGCACACAGAAGTCGCCTTAGAGCGCTCGGCCATACCACCGCTGGAGTCCTTTCTTTCCAGACAATTTCTCTAAAACTTCCCAATTTTAGGATTATAAAGCAATATTAGAAATTTTGGCATCTATAGCATTTCAATTATTAATAAATATTCTTTACTGATCAGTTTAATATGTCATTGTTGCAAAATACTAACATGAATTACTTATAGTCGAATGGAAAAACTGGTAGAATCCGATCTCGTGGAGGATGAGTTTAGATTTAGGAAAATTGTTGGAACACGCGAGGCAATACATTGCGACTAATCTTAGAAGATAGGTTAAGGAAAGGGAAACCTATGACTTAGCATTTGTAGATCTGGAGAACGCTTTCGACAGTGTAGACTGGACTACACTCTTTCAAACTCTGAAGGTAGCAGGGGTAAAATACAGGGAGCGAAGAGTTATATTCATCTTGTACAAAAACCAGATGGCAATTATTAGAGTCGAAGGACATGAAACGGTCGCAGTGGTCGGGAAGGGAGTAAAACAGGGTTGTAGCCTTTCCCCAATGTTGATAAGTCTGTACATGCATCAAGCTGTGAAGTTATGCATAGAGAAATTTGGAGAAGAAATTAAAGTTAAGGGAGAAAAAAGATCTTACGGTTTGCTGAAGACACAGTAATTCTGTCAGAGACAGCAAAGGACCTGGAAGAGCAGTTAACCGGAATGCACAGTGTTTGCTAAGGAAGATATAAAATGAATATTAAAAAGAGTAAAACAAGGGTAATGGAATGTAGTGTCAGAAAATCAGGCATTTCTGAAGGAATTAGATTAGCTAATGAGACAATAAAAGAAGTGGATGCGTTTTGTCATATGGGTAGCAAAAGAACTTCTGATGGCCGATGTATAGAAGATACAAAATGCAGAATGACTATGGGGAAAAAGTGTCTCTGAAGAAGCGAAATATGTTGACATCCAATATTTTTAAATTTTTTAAAATTTATTACTAGCTTTTTTTTTTAATATTTAAATTTTAGGATGTCATTTCTGAAAGCATTTGTCTGGAGTGTAGGATTGTATGGGAATGAAACATGGACGATAAGGAGTTCAAATCAAACGATGATAGAAGCATTTGAAATGTGGTGCTACAGACGAATGAAGAAGATTAAATGGGTAGATCAAGTAACTAATGAGGAGGTGCTCAATAGAATTGAGGAAAGGAACTTCCGGCATATCCTGACTAAGAGAAGGAATATATTGGTGGGACACAATCTGAGACATCAAGAAATCATCAACTTAGTATTAGAAAGGAGTGTGCGGAACAAAAATCGTAGAGGGAAACCGAGGGACAAATACAATAAGCAGATTCAAAGGGATGTAGGTTGCCGCTCTTATCTCAGATGAAGAGGCTTGCGCAGGGCAGGGTAGCCTGGAGAGCTGCATCAAGCCAGTCTGCGGACTGAAGACCACAAGTACAACGTATCATCTTAGGAATAAATAGCGGTCTAATTGGAATTTGGATAAAAATCCAACAGCAATCTCTGTCATGTTAATACATTTATTGTAAAATGGTGACTGGTTTAGTTCCCAATCAGATCATCGTCAGCCCATACTCCAAGCTGTCAAACGGAGACCGTGACCAATCATGTACGAGCATTTTGAGAATGATTTTATGTATTTCGGAAGTGCTTACCATTTCAAGATACACGTATTACCGCGACATAGACTGCTGTTGAATGTTTTATTAGAAATAGATTCTACACTCTAAAGACAGCTACAGAACCACGGTTACATTAAAATGAATTAAGAATTGTAACTACCCACATCTAAATAAAATCTCTCCAAACAAGGGACATACCAGCAAAAGAAAGCTTGCAATCATTTTCAAATAAATGACTAAACTTGTCTTAGGTAGTCAATGTGGTTAAGCGAGTACGGGGAGGAAGAAGAGTTGTTCCTATATATATATATATATATATATATATATATATATATATATATATATATATATATATATATATATATATATAATCTCCAAGGATGCTAGTTTATCATTGTTGCGAGGACATGTTGATCAATTTAAGATGGAACCATAAATGGAAATTATTTGTTCTAATAAAAGGAACATTGCAAGCTTTGAGCCAACCATACAGTTTGGGGCACAAATATTTGTTTTCATTTCTCACACGCCTGTCTCAGCATCTTTTGCACTATCTTCGGAGCATTACCATTAACTGCCTTACACGAAACCAACAACATCTTGTCTTAGTGGAGTTCTTCGTAGTTCTTAGCGTCTTCTGCGTGTCGTTTATGTATAGTAAAACAGTTAACAAAAGTGTCATGACTTAATGATTTCACAGAGTTTAATGCGTAACTGTGACAAATACATACGTGACAAGTTCAGTTCTAGATAATTATTCTACCTATGTTATATCGAATATTAAAGTTTTGCAGTGACTGCTACCAAATTACTGGGCCACAGTGTCGGGGAAAGTCACGTAGCTACGAGCGACCTACAAAATGTAAATAAACGACAGCTGTAAGACTACTGTTATCGAAATAAACGTGGCTTACTGTCAAACTGCATACGTTCTTGTGCTTAATGGTACATGATAGTGCAACAGCAGAATCGTACTGTGCAACTGAAATTAGCTTCTTTCATTTATATGATGTTTTTATACTGTGCAATACGTACCACTTAAAATCGTATTTCATTAATGTATTAATATCACTTACCGTATTGACAATGTCCTGGACGATTGCATACGAGAGCCACCTATTACAACAGATATAACTTATAAACAATAATTTTGTCACTCAATTTAAAAAATCTTATAGCGCGTCATATTTACGGTACTGTTCATACGCTTGAAGTTCTAGACAAAGCTTATCGGTGGAACGATCATATTGTTGGTGTCTTACCTCCGATTACTATCCGAGTGTGATAAGGAAATTAGAGTGAAACTGGTTTCACAAAAGACACTAACTATTATTTACTCTTACTTTGGCCGTACGTACTTCAGCACTGTTTTTATAATTTTCAATGGTGTTTTGTTTATAGTAAACAAAATAAATAAAACCATCAGCTTCCATGCTGGTAGTTCTATATGTCCCATGCATTATACAGCTTATTATTCTTTTTAATGCACACTTATGTCTCCATCTTATAAGATTTATTTACATCGCTTTCGCATTTTTTTTTTTTAATTACATACTCATTTCATTTTTTATCACAAGGAGAATAACACATCTACCGTCAGTTCGTCATTATACGTATGTGAGGTTTATGAAAATATAGCGAAGGAAATAAGTGTTTCGTATTACGTTTGTAACTACCGGAAACAGGCCTACACCAGAAACGATGAAAAACTGTAGACTGCGTGATATATGTAAAACTGTCACAACAGCGTAACTGATAGCATTATGTGAGACAGAATAAAAAACTAAAACTTACGAAAGACAGTGGTACATATGTGAATATATATAAAAATAAAAAAAAAATAAATTAAAAAACTGTGTGTTACTTAGAGCTGAGTTTATTTTCTAATATACAGCTACACTAAGTGAATAGTTGCATTGTTTGTGACTACGAAAGGGCGTATTTCTTAATCTATCGTATAGACCACTTTCTATTACACCGTTTGAAGGAATACTTTGCTGTGAGAGCTTCTGTTAGCCTAATATGATCTTTAAAATCCCTGTAGGACCACTTTTTGCGGAAATGAATACTCTTTTTACTTTAATTTAGCTTTGAGTAGTGGCTTTCGACTCAATGTGTTTTCATGTGCTGCATGAAATTATTCTTTTTTCTGCGTCGGTCTGATAGTGAAGTAAATCCGATTAGAATGAGTGTAATCACTAAATCCATCCAGTGACCTCTATCCGTAGTCTTCAGGACAAAATTTTATACAGCAAGGTTTTGCTTGCCTAGTTGTGTTTCTGTAAGCCATTATTCCATACATCCTCACTGCTCGATTTCTTTCCAAAGTGTGACTTACCTTGTTTCCCGTCGCTAAAAACGGTCACCATTTCATAAACATTCAGTGATTCACTTGACAATTCTGTTACTGTTGACCATCAATTCTGTCTGCCCGTGAGCCCAACTGAGTTTCAACAGTTTCGGTTTTTTCCAGCGGCGCTGAAAAGATGATGTGGCACGTATCACCTGACATTTTATACGGTATTAGATATGTTAACTATCTTCCTAAATACAACCAACGTACAAATAACAGTGCATGAAAACACTGCACACGCAATTTAATTGGAATTACAATGTAGTCCGGTTTCTGAGAGAGGAGGAAGATGGAGAAACGTTCCACGTCCATAGGGTTGGGAAAGTCTGATAATACTTACCAAGGAATTAAAAGAATTTCTGAGTATAATACTTTACTCTGCAGCCATAACTACACATCGAAAACGAATAGTGTTTATATCTGATAGTAGATATGAGTCTCCCATTGTGCATTATGGTGGTAGAGGGTTGACAACGATAAAGGGGTGGAAGATATGAGAGTTGAAAGTTATCAACTTAAATAAAATTCTACGAAAGGGTGTCAATAATTTACTCTTAAGCAGAAACTACTCGATGGAGACGAACGATCTCTATGTATTGTTGTAGAATAAAGGCTCCCGTTGTACACCATAGCAGTTCCGTATCGATAGCTATAAGAGGGTGGAAGATATAGTAGTTGAAAGTCGTCAGATTATATAAAATTCGAACTGAAGACCTGCGATGACTTTTGCCACTATAATAGCAAAGAGGTTACATACAGCGAAACGTGATGCATATTTTTCAGTTGTTTTTCTGCAACAATTGTACGAATAAAGCAAAATAAGTGCATATTGCAGTTTGAAAATAAAACTAACAAGAAAGATGCCAAAGCGTAAGAAAGAAATTTCGCGTTCTCGATCCGTTTCTAAAAGACAGAATACGGCATGGAAAAGTGATTCACAGACGATAGAAACATAAAATTTGTAGACGTTGTTTATCTTACACTGTGGGAATCAGCGGTTTTTCGATATTCGCCGGCCGCGGTGGCCGAGGGGACTGAGGCGCTCCAGTCACGGTCTGCACGGCCACTATGGTCGGGGGTTCGAATCCCCCCTCGGGCGTGGATATTTGTGCCGTCCTTAGGATTAGCTAGTTCATAAGTAGTTTGTAAGTTTAGGGACCGATGACCCCGCTGTTCCCGTAACCTATACCAAAATTTGAACATTTTGATTTTTTTCCGATATTCCCATCCCTAAGGGGGTGAAATAGATAATGAACGGTGTTTTGAAAATACGTTTCTATTAAGACAATTTTGAAGCAAGAAATACAGAACTTCGGATTTAGATTTTTGATTGGTATTTTAATAACACGTTTTTCGTTATTCTTGGAAATTCAACCATTAAAAGCGGGTGAAATAATGGAAAATCTTTTAAGGGTACTAATAAGACTATTTTGATGCTAGACATGCGAAAATTTTGATTTGGCACCATGGTTAGAATTTAAAGAAAAATGTGTTTGTGATGTTTTGAAATCTGGCATCAATGGTGCAATAGAGCGTGTCAAGTTGTATCAAGCATTTTAAGCCTAAATCTATGAAAAATTATATTTAGAAGTAGAATCATCCGATGTAGACCATCCAGGCTATGCGTGGGGTGCAGCTCGAATTAAACTAAAAAATCCTTAAAATATTGAATGTCGTCTGTAGATACCTTTTATTAAACTGACACGTTCACATCATTGCGAATTATCGTATTTATGATCTATGGAGCAAGTTTTAATCTGATATAATCTCCTGATTTTGATGACTGACACGTTCCATGATAATGAATATGTGTTCCTTAATTTAGGTTATGCTGAACATGATAAATAAATAAATAAAAGAAGTGAACAGATGTGAAATGTTCCTGTCGGACCACACAACAGACAAATATGTTCCTCTTTAAGAGACTCTGACAGAAAATGTGGAACCAGCTGACACAGTCGTCATTCAGTCTTTCTCACCAAAAATTTTGCCCTGCGAACATATTGGCGCTTTCTTGTGTTGAAAGAGAATAGCAGAGAATAACGTTGGAAAAGAGATAGGTAGTGATAGAAACCAGTGAGAGTAAAGGAGATAAATGGAGAAACTAGCAGTGGGGGCGAAAGAGGGAGGGGACAGAGGGATGAGTGGAGGCCGTACACTAGATTCATGGCTCTGGGCCATCCAGAGCTGGCAACTTCATCAATAGAAAAAGTTGCGAACTTTCCTCCATGCCGCTAGCCGACGTGCTTACGGTCTAGGGTCTACGAGCCGGGCCACGGAGGAGGGGCCGAGCGCATTGAGACGCTATGCTCCGATGCATGAGGCCGTTTCCAGTCGGGGGTTCGAATTCCCCTTCGGGCATGGATGTTTGTGCTCTCTTAAGTTAGTTCATAAGTAGTTTGTAAGTTTAGAGACTGATGACCCCGCAGTTAATTTCCATAAGCTTAACAAACATTTGAACATTTGATTCTACGAGCCGGACCAATCCACGAATCCATCCACAAGGAAATGGAGAGAAAGGAGAGAATGCTGAGTAACGAACCTGACTGCAGACTGAGATAAAGTAACAGACTGGTAATTTAGGAAATAAACAACAACGAGACACACACACTGGGAGGGAGACAGTGGCGGAGGCAGTTGTGAGGATGTTCAAGAGAAAGTGATGAAGAGACAGTCAATGGTAGAGACAGTCAGGAGAAAGTGTCACTTGAATAAAAAAAAAGAAAAAGAAATGAGGAGACACTGGGTGAAATACTCGTATGTACACAGTGACAGTTGCTATGTATGGAAACTTCGTTGCAATAAGAGACTGCGCAAAAGAATGGAGCTTGTTCTGTGTTAAAAAGGTGCGAATGAGTTCACATGTCAAAATTTTTTAGGAGGAATGCGGAATAATCAAATGTTTGTAATCCTAAGCTATTTTGGTTATGGCTCCTTAACTTATTCGCTACTGTAACTAAATAACTCTAAGAGTAACACGTACACCCATCCCCGAGGGGGAACTCGAACCTCCGACGGGGAGCGGCCGCGGAATCCGTGGAAAGACGCCATTCCCAAGGCGTGAAGACGTCTGAGGCAGCAGCTTCCTTAGTTTTCAGTCACTTTTAGAGAGGAATATTTTATCTTTTTCTGCGCTTCGATAGCGACATTTTACAGCTTGTAAATACTTGCCCGGGAAGCACGATGAACTAACGCTTTACAGAACTGGTTCCCAATCCAGACGACTTTAAAATATCAAAGTAAAATATATTACTAATTGAAAAAAGTGAAAGTCTGTTTTATAGGACCTGTTACTTTCACGACATAATTTTTAAGAAAAGTAACAATTAAGCCGTGCCATTTTTTTACTTAAAATGAAAACAGATAGGGACAAATGTTCTAAGTTTAAATTTTTTACTAATATTGCCCCGTTACGCGTTCGAAACTTGTTTGTCTAGAAATATGACTTTAAACTGGTTCGTATTTTATTACTTACTTTTCAAGAACTGCCTGCGATTTATTGTTATGGGTTTGTCTTAAAACCTAAAACTACCAGCATCTGAATATGACTTCCTGGTCGAACTATCATGTGATTGAGCACATTCTTCAAAGACTCAAGCGTAATATAATTTCAAATCAGAAAAATGATAGTATAGAATTTTGGAAACGTAACTTTCACGAGTTAATGGGATTCATAAATACTTACTTATGCAAAAGTTCATTGTCTAGTTTTTTAAAATGAGTATTACAATAAACTGCGTATATAACTGTTCAAATAGGGTCAAAAAGCGTCAATCTAGAAAGTGTTGTTAATACCAATAGTTAACAATTTAACCAATTTCACTGATCTTAACGTTTAATTTTTTATTGTAGAAAACGTCTCTTTCGACCAGTTATGTGTACGGGCGGGGTTGCGAAATATTATTCTGCAAGATTGTGGGTCCTATTACGAAAAGTATTGGAAACCACTGATATTCAGTGTAAAGTCAGGTTGTTTGGGGTCGCGTTGGAGTAGCCGAGCGGTCTAAGGCGCCTCGCTACGGACCGCGCGGTTGCACGCCGTCGGTGGTTCGAGTCCTCCCTGGGGCATGGGTGTGTGTGTTTTTCCTTAGGTTAGTTTACCTAGGTTTAAGTAGTTTGTAAGCTACGGACTGATGACCACGCAGTTTGGTCCGATAGATTTACAAACATTTGATTTCCGGTTGCTTGGACATTTGTATTGCAGATGGACTGTGTGACGTCGTGAAGGGGCAACAAAAATATCGGTTTGAATATTTACTGCAATTAGCAATTACTGAGCGAATAAAGAAAATTTAAAAAGCACTCATAGACTGGTCATTGAAAGATAAAATTTTGTGTAAAGTTTTTAACACGATAAGGCAGGTATTTTAATCAGGAACGGCACACAAATATTGCAGGTCGTATCATCCATTTCTCGAACATTATAATTAGCGACGTCCCAAACTTTTACGAAAGTTTTTTCTCTCTGACACTTCTCCCAAACTGATGATAGGAAAGAAGTTTATCGCTTACTATATTTTCGCTGTTCATGTTGTCAAACTTCAGGATCTGCTGTTACGTTTCAATTTATCACTTTTAACTGCTTGTCTATTATGACGTGAAGACATCTTCCGGTGACAGTCTGTTACTCTACTTCTTGGTGGGCGCTTTCCCGGACAGTATTTTCTGTGATATGGTACACTAACTACACACATCACTGTAAGCACCTAGAAAATTAAACCACTGTACGGGGCGCAGGTCAAAAACTACTTTCAGCTTAAAGTGCTGTTCAGTAAAACTCAAAATCAGCCGTAAGGTATTATTTCAATACTACTAATTGCTATTGTCAACCACATTTTTTGTGTACTATACCTACATATATAAACGGACGCACCTGTAAAATTACATCACCGTACAATAAGAGGTAGGACGTCATAAATAATTATTTTAATTCATGAACCGGCTTATAAGGCAATCTTGACTTTACTGTTTATTTCAAAACATTTTAAATTCTTTGAGACAAAAGAGTAAAGTCTGAAGATGCCCTTATAAGCCGAAAACTGGTTCACGAATTAAATGAAACTTGTGGAACAAACTAAAAATTGTAATTTTTAATTTAGCATACAATTTTTCATAATGAGAGCCTTTTGTGAGTTCTAACAAACTTTAAGTATAACTGCAGTCTCTCCTAAACTGTTTCTTACTTACAAGTTATTCGTCAAGTATCACGGAATTACAGCACTATGAGTGTTGCACTATACATGTAGGAAATATTTGCAATATCATCGCCGCTTCTCGTATACTAAGTGTCATTGGTCCTTGTCTAATGAATCTCCTTCTTCGAATCTTCGTTTCTCCATTTTCACTAGAATGTAGATTTTTTTTTCTGCCTACTGGGAAGAACACGTAACCGGACCAGGCCGTGAATTTACAATGGTATTCCTATGCTTTCCGTAGGTAATCTCATTCTCATGGTTGACCACATGGTGTCTCAAAACAAGGAAAACGGAGACGTCTGCTTGATTCTGTAGATAAAGATCGCATCGAAAATACGAATTGTAAAAAAAAGATGCATGTCTTTCGATGAATTTCTTCCGCCGTAAAAAGTTGTGAGAACTCAAGGGAGAACCGAGGCGTTTATTCTATTTAGCGTTCATGGAATCGCCCATTCAACACCTTGTCCTAATTTTCTATCTAATTAGTTGTCTACCAACATTTGTAGTGACTTTATCAATATCATACATCTTCATTTCTATAATAAATATAATGACTCGGCAATCGCATCATTTTATAATTACGGATGTTTGGATTATTCCTGCTGTTACAAGGTAAACACTATCTAAATAAGAAATTTTACGTATGTTCGTTTGTAAACTTATTGGACCAAACTGTCATCAATCACTAAACTTGCAAACTACTTAAACTGACTTTCACTAAGTACAACACACACACACACACACACAGATGCCCGAGGAAGGACTCGAACCTCCGGCGGAACGGCCGCCAAGTGCGTAGCGTGATACCTTAAACCAAGCTATTCCACGCGGCTTGACGTTTGTATATCTGTCAAAAGTACCTTAGAATTTTTATGTTCGGAAAGTGAGTGACAGAAGTAGCGATTTTCGACAGCCAATATTTCATAAATTATAAGGTGCAGAAACGTATAATTTGGAAATATTGCTAGTTATAGTACTTACGCTTAGGCACTCCGCGACGGAGGTACAGGGACGTGAAAAGTGCCGTGAACGGCTTCGAGAAAAGGATGGTACAGCTGTTCGCGCTCTACTTTGTAGATAGTTGATGTGGCACATAAGCAGTTTGTCTACACCAATACGTTTTCTGGTCCACAATTTTCCATTTTCACTTCACGTCATTTTCACAGTCTTCCACATTCATATCACTGTTACCCTTGTGCGGCTTTTACATAAAAATAGAAGAACAAAGATATGACATCCTACTAGTTCGCTTGTTCAACATTGACACCTGCAACTACGGTTAGGTACGTATTAGCAAAGAGGCGAAGACATCCTCCGATGACAATTTATTACAACATCTTGTATTTGTGTGAGTGCTTTCCCGTACAATAGGCCTATTTTGCATGACATGGTACAATTCCAGGAAAATCTCGGATTAAGCTGCTTACCCCGAAACTGGCTGCACCAAGTTGTGTAGTTAACCGTTTGTCAGCTAAGTAGTACAGGAACTACGATTTTCGGTTCTCAGTTTTTTGCAGTCGTATTCATTTTTAGTTTTTGCTTAAGGTGACCCGTAGGTGCCTATGCTGCCCAAGTTAAAATCACTAAGTTTGAGGAACATTAATGAACAATCAACCAAACCGAAAAATCTGAAATTTTTTCAATGTACAGAGTGGTTTAGTATTGCAGCTATGATGGAGGGGTATTGGAGTATCTTTTCTAGTTTCCTTTGAATATATTTTTTATTAATGACCCAACTATTTTACAAAAAAAAAAAAAAAAAGAAAATGCTATATTTTATAAAATTGAAATGAAACTACTGAACATATTGCTAAATGGCTGTGTTACAATTTAAGTTTGACCACTAGGAGTGCAGTATAAAAATTTCATCTCCCTAGTTTGAGTGGATTTTCAGAAAATGTTCCTTACTTTCGGAAAATTCTAATTCACGGGAAATCAAAGTTTTTCAATACATTTCTGTATCATACGATGGATTATCGTGGTCTTCTTCTTCATCCTCCAAAAGCTTCAGCTTTGGTGTTCTCTTATGTCCTGTTGTTCCGTCATATTTCTTATCCCTTTCTCTTCTCTTTGCTCCTCTTACCCTGTCTCTGTCAATATTTCTTAGTGCTCGTGCAGTGTTCACTCCAGCTTGAAATCCTAATGAATTCAGTACTTCGCACTGTTTCCTTGGTCGTAGGTTGCTATTCCATCATAAATGCCGAAGTGTTGTCTTTTTATGCTTACAAACACTCTATTAGGAATCACTGTCTAAATTAAGTTGTTTTCGCTCTCATCAGGATTCTGCGTTTCCCCTGTAGACATTTGTGTAACAATTTTGGCTGTGCTAAGTCATGAAAAATTGGTTTTATCTTGTTTATCACAGCTGCTGGCAAACCATGCTTGTGATCAAGGTCCTTTTGGCATTATATTTGCACCAGGAGTCACGAGAGAGTGTTAGATGCATTCAGCGGGCACGCCAACTTCCTGTGCAGGCGCGGGAGAAAATGGTAATAACTCCACTTCTAGGACGAGTAGAACATTAATTCAAAGTTTGCATTAAAGAGAAATGTTCCAATTAATTATTGATAGCAAAAAATCGTTGTGATTTTTTTTTTTTTTTTTTTTTTTTTTTTTTTTTTTTTTTTTTTTTTTTTTTTACCACCTCCGGCTCCTCTTAAAATCGTTGCCAGTAAAACGGTGGCTTTCTAATGATGAGTTCCCGTTTGCGGACTTTTGGCTGCAATGCTGGTAGTTAATAATACTGTAAAACTTCGCATCTCCTCATCACAAAGCAATTAATCGCAAATGCATATAAAAAAAAAAGCTTTTAAAATTTTTGTAAACCGAATAGTTCAAACTGCTGAGAAACCTAGATTTACAAACTACTCCAATTAACTTAAGCTAACCTCTACTAATGATTACGCAAACAACCATGTCTTGAGAGAGGACTCGAACTTCCGGTGGGAGCGGGGCGTGTCATGGCGCGGCCATTCCTGCGCTGCTCGATAATATCAGTGTTTCTTTTATTACCTAGAGCGAACTGCTGGAGTACTGACCCACTGTAGAGCGGGACATTTCAGCCAAATACCAGGTGAATCGCCGATTTATTTTAGTATAAGTAACCACCCAGTTCCCTATATGAGTGTATTTCATTGATCCATAGTTTTCGCGCCACTGCAGGCCCATCATCAGAGGAGATGTTGCTGGAACAATATATTTTCCGGCACCAAGTTCAGTTAGACACTGTTATAGTGGTTCTAGAAAAATAACTCACCTATAGCATATCGGTAACGAAAAACAAACGGAACGAAATATTAGTTTGTTATGTTTTTTTTTTTTTGTACTTACTGTGTTGTTACTATCGGTAAATGTAATTTGTTGTTTAACATTCGGTACGCCTTCACCAAGAGGATAAACACAATAAATTCAAAAAAAGTATAATAACCTAACGTTTCATTCTGTTTGTTTTACGTCCCTATTACTGAAGTTTAGTCAATTTGTTAGAATGACATACACAGCGTCAAACTGCACTTGGTGCAAGTAAACATAATGTTCCTGCATGATCCTGCATTGGCTACAAAGCTAGTTTTGAACGAACTGAATACAGCCATAAAAGGAGCTGGTTGCATATTTATGCTAATAAGTAGCCGGTTTACATTACAGTTGCAGGTCGTAATCCAAGATAGATATGTTATTAATACGAGGTGGATTGATTACGGAATAAATGCATTCCCAGTCCGCCTAATTTGGAAATCTGGTGTAAAGTGGGCAACTTGTACGACCTGTGATGTTTACTTGAGATGTCTCCCTTACTGCTAGGTAAAAATGTGGTTCGTTTTGGCTACTGATTCTTTGGATTAAGTGCGGTAAATTCTAATTGAAGCATAATAATGGAATATTTTACTACCAGCTATTAAGTGCAAATTTAGACAACAGTTTTGAATCTAGCAATTTTTATGTACGTATTATTTTCACTCTGCAACATTGTGATACCATAGCCCCATTAAAACGCACAGTTGTGATATGAAACTCTGAATGGTATGTGCTCATCACCGGCTGACTGTAGTAGTTAATGAAATGTTCAAAGGCACAAGAGAAATGTTTTATTTTATATTCTTCAGCGTCGCAGTTGGACTTTTTTTTAAGTTGTGAGTAGTTTCAGTACATGTCGTCCATTTTCAGACTTTTTGTGTATGCTTCAACCATAAGAAAAAAAACTGATTTTAAAAGTGTTGCTTGATGAAAATTTTTTGTTTTGAACTTGCACGTAACTAGCGCACGTGAAAAAACCAAAAGAAATTTCATTACGCTACAATTTTAAAATCAGTTGATTTCATATGGTTGAAGCATAGACAAAAAGTTTGAAACTTGACGAAATGTACCGAAACTAGTCACCACTTAAAATAACTGTGCAACTGCGACACTGAAGACTATAAAAATAAAATATTTTAATAGTTGTTGATCCTGTTCCATCTTGCGATGAGTTCTCATAAGAGATATGGATAGCGCATCTGCCTAGTAAACAGAAGCCCCGATTTCGGATTCCGAGCTTGGCACACATTTTCTTCATTCACTTTTAATTCAATGCCCACTATATGCAGCTGAAACGTCTCTGACAGCCTTGACCTTTTTCTTTGTTCGTAAAGCACACCTGTCTGTAATCAGAGTCGAACGTGAACCTCGTCAGTGTCATTTCATTGTCTCGAAAGTCATCCTCTTAGCTTGACATTAGAGTTACAAAATTATCAAGAACTTTTAAGACTCAAACAAGTTTCTTAGTCGATTACATAAAGCCTTACCTACTAAAACCTATAACTAAACCCTTCTAAAAATAGATGTAAATCAGATATGACACAAATAATGAGCCGAGTGTAGAACTGACGCATCATGCGATGCGTCGATAATGAGATTTTATTCGTCCACTGTGTGAGAATACGAGAACTTACCGATCTCCATGAAACTAACCTCGCTGACAAAGCCAACTTAAGATTAGCTGACATAGTCGGGTTTGCAGGCGTTTTATAGTTTCAAAACGAAATGCCAAGATCGCACATTAATAATTTATTCAATGACGACCGGTTTCGGTGAACTGTGTCACCATCTTCTGGTCACATTTATATTTTACAAGATGACTAGCTTGTGAAATATATATGTGACTAGATGATGGTGACACAGTTCACCGAAACCGGTCGTCATTGAATAAATTATTAATGTGCGATCTTCGCATTTCATATTGAAAACTATAAAAACCAACTTAATCATAAAAGGAAACAAGATTATTCCTCACTATCTATCAGCTGTTCGTGCAGAAAGATTATGCCATTCGGCATGACGTAACTCTTTTTTTTTTTTTTTTTTTTTAATTTTTACTTTAGAACGTTACTAACAGTACTCGCGAGATATTCAACAGACAATATGTACCACAGTCTAACATATACAGTCACGACACTCGCACAGATTTTTTGCTATACGCTACGACAGCAGCGCTCCAAGCGGCTGTCGCGGTACATTTCTGAATACATTATGGGATGAGAGTGAGGAGTACAGTTTCACTTGATTTCTACATACCTTTTACAACGGGAAAGGTATGTAGTGCCATAAAAATACGTAATAAACAGAAAATAACTCCACATTTTATATGAAGTGTCTTAAGAACCATTGGAAGGTATGAAACGGTACTCCGCAGGACAGTTTATTGTCTTCTTACCTACGACTTTTTAATCAAGAAATTCAGTTTCTATTAAGAACAAAGACTGCTATTAAACTTTCTCCAGAAAGACAGTTTTCTACACAGGAAAGACAGGATTTCTTCACTACAATTCCAGCGATACAGTAAGTGTTGAACATAAGATAGTTATATGGAATGCATTACCTACCATTATTAAATGTATTAGATTAGCCACTATAGCTGTAGCCAAAGGGAAATCCTCACAAATGTGACAATAAAACATCGAAAGCAAAAACACAGCTTCCCAGAAAAGCAGAAACCAATTCTACAATTGTTACTACACTTGATCCATTAACGACAAGAATCTTCAAGATATTCCTCTTATAATAAAAAGTAATAAAAAGTGAAGAGGGTTATAACAAAGAAGAATGAAGTGTAAAAATGTTTGAATGAATTAGACGCCATATCGAATTTTTAAACGTCAAAGAAAGTGCCTGTTATATAGGAACGGCCCAGAACAGGAATTGATGTTTCTGGTCTGTTTATATTCTCTTACTTTCAATGTAGTACGGTAGAAAATATACACATATTCGTAAGTATTTCCTCAAGAATAAGTTGTTGCTTATAGAACTAAATCAGGGAAATTCGGCTGTTTTTACATTTATTTCACAAACGTGACAATAAAACATCGAAAGCAAAACACAGCTTCCCAGAAAAGCAGAAACCAATTCTACAATTGTTACTACACTTGATCCATTAACGACAAGAATCTTCAAGATATTCCTCTTATAATAAAAAGTAATAAAAAGTGAAGAGGGTTATAACAAAGAAGAATGAAGTGTAAAAATGTTTGAATGAATTAGACGCCATATCGAATTTTTAAACGTCAAAGAAAGTGCCTGTTATATAGGAACGGCCCAGAACAAGAATTGATGTTTCTGGTCTGTTTATATTCTCTTACTTTCAATGTAGTATGGTAGAAAATATACACATATTCGTAAGTATTTCCTCAAGAATAAGTTGTTGCTTATAGAACTAAATCAGGGAAATTCGGCTGTTTTTACATTTATTTCACTATTATTTACGCCTCTCGATATTTTTCTAATGTTTGGAACAAAAAATTACAGAAACTATTTGGTTGATTACGTAAAAAAGTAATTACAATCAAACATTTCTCTCGCGGCAACTTTCCCACCACTAGGAGCGCTAGTGTCGTTGCAGCTGTCAGTTGGTAACAACTTTCACAGCAGTGACTGTCGCGACTGTGTATGTTAGACTGTGGATGTATATTCGAAATTATGTCATAGTAACCTACGACACAAACGTTAGGAGATATAAAGTCATAAACAATAAGGATAACGAAAAATAACCTCATTACGGATGAGGTACTAAGTTATAACGTCTTTATTATTAACTTTCCTCAGACTAGAGTTTAATGACGGTTTTCTAGTTTTTCGCAGTAGGTAGTTGGAAAATTTTATCATAGAACACATCTTTCAGCAGATATGACGTCATAAGAATTTGGGGACTTGAAAATGAAACTACAATTTTGCTACAGATACAAGTGAAATGGAAGGAGGGTGGGACAAAAGCGATGGAGAACGACCGAAGATGGGTATCTCTGGGTACTAAAAGCGGTAAAGTATCAAGTGGCCGGACGTAATGATTAGGTTGAGTCCGGGCAGCTGTTACACGCTTTACAAGGGCTGCCTCACACCATCCCACGTCTTGAACTGTAGTTTCACGTTTCTGTACATATACTTACATACACAGTGCCTAAGCTCATGAATGATGCGCTATATTGCGTAAGCTCATGTGTGGTGCGCCATAGTGCGTAAGCTCTTGTATAATGTGTGACGGTACCACTGCTAATTACCTTTCCTGTTCCAGTTTCAAACAGAGCCAGGGAAAACACTATTTGTATGCTTTCGTACCAACCGTTACTTCTCTTAGTTTATTGTGATTACGCGAAATGTAAGTTGCAATCAGGAGAATCGTTTTCCAGTCACCTTCAGATGAAAATTCCTTAAATTTTCTCAATAATTTCCCCGAAAAGTACTTCGATTTCTCCAGTTCCTGTAGTATCTCTATATTGCTTGCTTGTTGATCGTACCTACCAGTCACAAACAGCTGCTCGCAAATGAATTGTTTCTGATCCTTTTATGCCATCTGATATGATCCCAAACACTCACACGGCAGTACCCGCAAACTTTTTCTTAGGTCAGCAGCACTTTCCAAAATTTCTTCCTATTAAATGACATCGACTATTCTCCTTCCCTACAACAATCCTTGAGTGTTCGTTCCATTTCCCATCACTGTGCACTTTACACGTTACGTCTAGATATTTTATCTACTTGACTAACAAAAACGGATATTGTAAAAGAATGGTTCTCTACACACTATTTATACGCATCTGTAAGTGGTCATAACAGGACACGTGAACAACTATATGACAAAGAATAAGTTGATCATTGTATCAGAGAGATAACACCAAGTGATCCATTTCACACCAAATGTAACAAATGAAACTATAAGCATCACAAACTTCACGATATTAGGAGATACTTTGATGTCACGATTGCGAAGGCACAGTCAAAATTTAGCCAAAAATTGCCCCAATAAAAATAATTAGTCAGTATTAAGAAAAATTCACACTGGTAACTTAAAATAATGCGACTAAGTACAACGTACGTTAAAGTAAAGACATCGTGTCATCGTGTACGAAGAGATCTGAGCCATACAAACGAAACGTTTTTGAATATATACACAGCTTTATGTTAATGAAAAAGGATGTAGGATATAGGACCAGAAGATGCAGAAAAAAGATACTACACTTAAAATAATAAGAGTCTGGAATGCGTTGTTGGATAGCTATGAGACGAGAATTTTACAAAAATACATCTCGTGAAAATAAGAAGTCCAAGAGTTTAAGAAGATGAACAATTGCTATTTAATAAATGTTGCCCATGATGGTGTCCAGGCCAGTCAAGAGGAAAGCTAAGTTTTGTATTTTTTATATTATTATTATTATTACAAAGTACTGCATAAAATTTGCAGCTTGTTTATGAATTTCTGCTTCAGTTATAGATTCCATAGTTGTATATGTGGATAATTGTAATACAATCAAAAATTAAAAAATTAAGAAAACACTGAACTCGCCATTTTTATTTGCTGCTGGTAGAACTTCCGGGTTATAAGGCCGTGCTCCATAAAACTTTCCAGTTTCACCTAACGTTTCGTCCAGAGCTGCGTCGGACATCCTCAGAGGTCTTCTTACTTGCGTTGAGTCTTGCTGGTTAGTTTCAATGTCTCTATCGACCGATAGCCCGGTGTGACGCAGGTGTCGTTCTCTGATATTACTGGTAAACTTTGAGAATTTCTGACATCCTTGATATTGTCCTACAGTGCTCCCCAACCTTTTGAATACATAACCCCCTTTTGGCGATCCCACCACCTCACCAAACCATAACACAACTACATGTGTAACATAAAGAGCAACAAATTCAATTTTACAAATTCAAATGTTTGTTAAGCTTATGGGACTTAACTACGGGGTCATCAGTCCCTAAACTAACAAACTACTTATGAACTACTTACGAACTAGGACGGCACAAATATCCATGCCCGAGGTGGGATTCGAACCCCCGACCGTAGTGGCCATGCTGACCGTGACTGTAGCGCCTCAGTCACCACGGCCACCGCGGCCGGCAATTCAATTTTATTCTGTTGGTACAACTTTCTTGTATAAAAGGGTGAATCACCTAATACTTCCACCGCAAATATGAAGTGGAAAGTGCGATTGATGTGCGGTTTTCACAGATTGGATTGCTAGTCAAGGACTCGTATTGTTAGCCAATAAACAGACTGTAAAAATACCTATAAAGTGTATTTTTATCAAAATATACAATTTTTCAAATGGAGAAATGGTTGTTTTATCAGCACAGTATGGATTGGTAGTCAAGGACTCGAATTGTTAGACAATAACCTAAAAAGTGTATTTTTATGCAAACGTACAATTTTTCAAATAGAACAATCGTTGTTTTATCATGCACTGGAATTTTTGACACCAGATGTGTACAAAGAACTTTGAATTACATTTTTATCACCTTTAGTTTGTCAGCTATAACCATTCAAAGTTTTGGGGGCGGAGGCTACGACAGCGTAGCTGACTAGCTGGTGGTCATGAGACAGTGGGCCGTGCCCCAGGGGCTAGCCTCTCGGCCAGTTAGCTACGCTATCACAACCTCCACCCCCGAAACTTTGAACGGTTGTAGCTGCCAAACTAAACGTGATAAAAATTTCATTCAAAATTCTTTGTACACAGCTGGTGTCGAAAATTCCACTGCATAATAGAAACAACCATTGTTCCATTAAAAAAACTGAATGTCTGCACAAAACATACACTTTCTAAATAATATTACATTCTGTTTGTTGGCTAAAACTACGTGTCCGTGACTACCAATCCAACCTGTGGAAATCGCATTTCCTCAATATTTGCTATGCAAGTGTTAGGTGATTCATATATATAAGAACAGTACTGTACATTATAGGATAAATTTTAGACCATTTTTCAGAAAGGAACACATCGTAGTTTTACATCCATTCCGACAGAAAAGGGTATGTTGCATAGGTTTCGCATTGCAGGTAAAGCTCAGAAGCAAATTATGCTCGTTTAAGAAGGTGCTACTGTGTAGTCAATTTGTAAACAATCGAATTTCTCAAAATTACTTATTGTATCTTGTAAATTTGGCTATCGCCTGGTACCTGAAAACAATTTTCTGGTCTTTCGTTCATTATTCGTTAGCACGGTGTATTTATTGCTAAACAATAAGATGATCAACAACGAATTCCGTAATTTTAATATTAAATTTATTTCACTTATCTTTGACGTAACATATATGTTATTTCTCGTCGCTGTTTTTTGTGGGTACGCCATATCTCCTCTATTACTTATCCAAAATTAATGACTGAAGTACCATTTTCAAGGTTTCGTTCTCCACTAATCACGAAAAATACACATATAGTTTAAAGTTACTGTTTTAACAAAATAAACTTTATTTTGTAAAAACTTTTACTGTTCGTGCAATCTACGATCATACCCGTCGAAAAATACACATATACTTCAAAGTTATTGTTTTCACAGAAAAACTTTATTTTGAAAAAACTTTTACTGTTCGTACCAATGTATGTTGATACCCGGCGAACGATCGTTAAGTGGGACATGTATTTACGGTTGTTCCCATCAGCCATCGCTCCGAGTGTCAACTTAGTTTGCACGGTAGATAAAAAAGCGTTGTAGAAGGTTCCATGTATTGACAACCTGTTTAACTAACATGAACGACTGGTCTTGCAGTTGTTTTGATTCTTTATGCAAGACAAAGACCTTCTTTGATGCAAGCATAGTTTATTACACAATTTCGGTAATACACGTCGATTTAAAGAGTAGTTATAGACGTTTATGTAACGCTGAAAAATACACAAATAATTTAACTAACGGCCACGACGCCTCCTGATGCTGTTTCGATTCTTCACGCTAGCGTAGTTTATCACGAGATTTCTGTTTCATAAGTCAATGCACAACAGCTGTTGGAATTGTTCACTTTGTTCGAGCTAGCGTTGTCTACTCCGCGAATGCAGTTATTTACTTCAACTTTCATTTACATCTACATCTACTTAGATACTCTACAAGTCACATTTAAGTGCCTAGCAGACGGTTCATTAACCATTTTCATAATTTTTCTCCACCGTTCCATTCTCTAATAGCGCGCGGGAAGAATGAACACCTAAATCGTTCCGTTTTCGATCTGATTTCTCTTATTTTATGGGGATGGTCATGTCAGCCTAAGTAGGTGGGTGCTAGCTAAATATTTTCACATTTAAAAGTGATTGAAACTTCGCAAATAGGTCACGCCGCAATAAATAACGTCTTTCTTTTAATGGTTTCCACCCCAATTCGTGCCAAATTTCCGTGACGCTTGTAACGTGATAAAACAAAACGAGCTGCCCATCTCTGAACCTTCTCAATATCTTCCGTCGGTCCCATCTGGTGAGGGTCTCACAATGGGCAACAGTACTCCAGGAGAGGACGGACAAGTGTGATGTAGGCAGTCTCTTTGGTGGAGCTGGTGCATCTTCGAAACCTTCTGCCAATGAAACGTAATCTTTGGTTCGCCTTCCCCATAATATTTTCTATGTGTCCTCTCCACTCTTAAGTTATTCGTAATTGTAACTCATAGGTATTTAGTAGAATTTATGACCTTAATGTTTGACTGATTTATCGCGTAATTGAAGTTCACCGGATTTCTTTTAGTGGTCATCTGTATTATTTCACACTTTCCCTTATTTAGTGTCAATTGCCAATTTTCGCGTCATCATAGGTAAATACCGCTTACTATTATAATATGAGACTACTATTGAATGTTTATCTATTATGCATATTTACTGGCATCTACCTTTTCTCCATTACTATCTTACCTATTTCTGACTTATCAGGATAGGCTGCTAATTATTCGCACAGGTCAACTAGTGCTTTTGTATAAGGGAACCCCTAGTATTCAGGCATGCTGCTGGCTGGTTGTTTTGCGGTGCAAGTACTTCCTCCTTTGACGGCGACCCCACGGACAAGACTTTCACGTAGGGGGCGCGACCCACAGGTTAAGAAACACTGCACTAAGCGATGGGCAAGCCACAAGTGACGTCAGAACTCGTCGCGTTGAGACCGACGCGCCATGTGCCGACGGCTTAAAGAGGAGGCCGTCGTTGGCGGCGCCTGCTCCTCGGACATCGGCTTTAAGTGGCCGGCTGCCACTTGTGGCTCCAGACGCTCCCACAGACAGCTGCTGCTGGCGTCTGGCCTTCTGCTGCGGAGGTCGCGACCTGCGGCGCTACCAGCCGCCGGCGTGGGTCAGGGGGGAAGAGGGGGTGGGGGGGAGGGCATAGTTTCAGATGCACCCACGACCCGTACCAATACAATTCCGTCTCTCCCACACTTTAAAGCCAGCCTCACATGCTTAAGATTTGATTCACTTTGCAAAGGGAATAAATTAAGCACAACAGGCCAATCGCGAAATACTGTGACCCAGAGACGTGAGGTGCTGTAATCCATTGTATCTTTCTCCATCTCAGCAACTGTGGTGTATATTAATTCAAACTAGTGTTGCCTGTGCTCGAAATTCGACCAGTTATATTTGCGAAGTCATATATATATATATATATATATATATATATATATGTGTGTGTGTGTGTGTGTGTGTGTGTGTGTGTGTGTGTGTGTGTAATTGGAATTTATTGAGCAGTGCAAATGTATTGCTTTTATGTGAATTCTATGAACAGGTGAAAGGAAGGGCAAAGAGGAAACACGAGAGAATGAAAGACACAAATGAGGGAATTAATTGCTCTACAACATTTCTAGCTTTTGTAGATTTGGAGAAGGCTTTTGACAATGTTGATTGGAATAAACTCTTTGAAGTTCTGAAGCAAGCAGGAGTAAAATATAGGGAGCGTAAGGTTATTTACAACTTGTATAAAAACCAGACAGCGGTTGTCAGAGTTGAAGGGCATGAAAGGGATGCAGTGGTTGGAAAGGGAGTAAGACAGGGTTGTAGCCTTTCCCCAATGTTGTTCAATTTGTACATTGAGCAAGCTATAAAGGAAATCAAGGAGAAATTTGGAGAAGGAATTAAAGTTCAGGGTGAAGAATTAAAAACATTGCGTTTTGCCGACGACATAGTAATAGATACAGCAAATGACCTGGAAGAGCAATTGAACGGAATGGACAGTGTGCTGAAAGGCGCATATAAGATGAACATTAACAAGAGCAAAACTAGGGTAATGGAGTGCAGTGTAAGAAAATCAGGTGATGCTGAAGGAATTAGATTGGGAAACGAAGCAATAAAGGATGTAGATGAGTTTTGTTACTTGGGCAGTAAAATAACAAATGATGGTCGCAGTACAGATGATATAAAATGCAGAATGGCAATGGGTAGAAAGGCGTTTTTGAAAAAGAGAAATTTGTTAACATCGAATATTGATTTAAGCCTAAGGAAGTCCTTTCTGAAGGCATTTGTATGGAGTGTTGCCTTGTATGGGAGTGAAACATGGACAATAAGCAGTGTGGACAGAAAGAGGATAGAGGCTTTTGAAATATGGCGCTATAGAAGAATGCTGAAGATTAAGTGGGTGGATCGCGTAACTAATGAGGAGGTACTGAAGCGAATTGGGGAGAAAAGAAATTTCTGGCATACCTTGACTAAAAGAAGGGATAGATTGGTAGGACACATTCTTAGACATCTTAGACATCAAGGAATTGTGAATTTAGCGTTGGAGGGAAGTGTGTGGGGTAAAAATCGCAGAGGGAGACCAAGAGACGCGTATAGTAAGCAGATTCAAGTGGATGAGGGTTGTCGTTCTTATGAGGAGATGAAAAGGCTTGCTCAGGATAGAGTAGGTTGGAGAGCTGCATCAAACCAGTCTCTGGACTGAAGACCACAACAACAACAACTTTTTAGACATAAAGGAATTGTGAATTTAGCATTGGGGGGAAGTGTTTGGGGTAAAAATCGCAGAGGAAGACCAAGAGATGGATAAGTAAGCAGATTCAGAGAGATGTAGGTTGCCGTTCTTATGTGGAGTTGAAGAGGCTTGCTCAGAATAGGGTATTGTGGAGAGCTGCATCAAACCAGTCACCGGAATGAAGACCACAACAAACAACACTTCACAATTTAGCAGTAGAAAACTTAAGTAAAAACAACATTTTTCGTAAAAATCCTTTCATCATTCGCTAAATGTCATTGTTCTCTGTGTTCTCCAACATAGAATTTAAAACCATCAAAGGATCGAACTCTACTTGCTGCAACATATAGCTGACCATGTATGGAAACTGGTGTTCTTTATAGAATATCAACTTTTTCAAATGGTTGTCCTTCAGACTTATTAAAATACTTCGTTCGTAAACTGAATTCTTTAATTATATTTCAAAACTATATTTATAAGTTAAGAATTGAACATTGCGAAGAATAAAATATAATGGAGCAGTGTGAATCGAACCCACGTCCTTAAGATTGCAAATCCAAGCGCTAGATGACTGAGCTAATTTTACCTGTACGAATAGAGCGCATACAACGGGTTATAATATAGTGGCAAAACTTATGGAGAATTTGGAGTATCGTCCTAATATTTCTTTTTACAACTCTTAACGGCTATGTGCACACAATTTTTATATTCGCAACATCTATGATAAACTACCTTTTGAATTTTCTACGATTCATTGGCCTTCTTGTATGATTAATATTAAAAATCTGTACCCTCAATTTCGTGTTAGCGTATTTATATGATGATAAGGACGCAAACAGTTGCAGGGAGAAAGATTTTATTGTCAGCCGGTTGCGGGCAATTATTGCCCTTCTTCAGGCTTATAACTGAACATACCAGGAAGCCCACGCATGCCGTCCTCCATTGACGCTAGTTAATCCTGGATACCGCACACACTGAATGGTTTCAAATGTTCAGATGTTTGTTATTCTATGGGACCAAAGTACGTTGGTCATCAGTCCCCAGTCTTACAAACTACTTAAACTAAACTAACCTAAGGACAACACACTCATCCATGACCGAAGGAGGATTCGAATCTCCAACGTGTGAGGCCGCGCGATCTGTAACGTGGCGCTCCAGACCGCTCGGCTACTCCCGCACTGCGAAAGGTTTCCCTACGCACTTCAGTAAAGGGGGCACCAACAGAGTGAGGACCTTGCTAAACTTTAAGAACAGCGCACAGTAGTCTGCTTCTGGGAAAAGGAGGCCAAAAATCGAAAAATCCGGCAATCAGTGAATAGGCTGGCTACCTGTGGTGCATACATCCTTTGTTAGAATCTGTGGTGCATGTTACTCTGAAAGTGAGATATCTATGATACCTGAGACGCTACCTCAGTTCAAATTACTGTTCTCGGCATAGCGTTAACGTCTTGTTGCCGCTCCGATAAACAACCATTACTGAAAGTGCGTGTAACTTTTTTCTGAAGTGCCATATTTCATTTCTGTTTCATAGAGGGTACTAAGGAAGGTATGTAGAATATTTGCATATATATAATTTCTTCATGATTTCCTCTTCTTTACGTCGTAAATCAACTTCAAATACGTCTCTACATATTGGTTGTCCTTCCAAAATTGTCCAACAAAAATTTGCAAAAAAAAAAAAAAGAAAAAAAATGTATGCAGCGTTATACGGAAATTTCCTACATGTGGCATATAGTTTATAATATTTTTTAATAGAATGTGAAAGAAAATTCTGCCCCCGTCTGCACCTGGAGTTTTGGGTTAAAAATTATCAACCCCCGGTTACACTGACCAGCTCTCTTGATAGGCTGAATTTGACCGCTAGGAACACTATTGCCTTCCGTTTTATAAATGTAATTGTTATAGCGAGTCTCATATTTTAACATATCATTAAACGTTCATCATTTCTGTAACTAACAATTCGAATGTAAGTTATGTTACAAACATGGAAGCGTGTTGGTAATGTGGAAAACGTGTAATATCTGCTCGATGTATAGTGCTGCAATCCAGCGGGCATTGTCTGCTGTGGTTGAAGGAAAATTATCTCAATTTATGTGCTTATTATAAATTCATTGAAAAATCAGAATGCTCTTAACTATCCAGCTTACGAAAAAATAGTAGGATCCAAAGCTCGGTGTCACCCATCTCATATAAACATAATTGACACACGTGCTGAAGTTAGAAAACATTATCTTCATAAACTTTTTAAAAAATGCGAGGTTGTTACTTAAACAGGATTTTGATGGTTATACGGGCCACAGTGAGTACATACAAACATTTAGTGATACAAGTGATTCAGACGCTATAATTTCTATAACTTCATTGGTACTACTGCAACTAGTGCCCATAGATAATTTATTACAAAAAGGAGTGGTGATATGAAAAATACTGCACCTTTATCGCCTTGTTTGTATAGACCTTTAACGCTACAGTTCTTACCTGAACATGTAGAGTCTACTTTAAACGAGAAGAAATACAGGGTGATTTGTTTATATGTTCAGATGTGCTAACAAAACTAACGGGGTTCCATTTGAAAAAACGTAGGTTTGTGTTAAAAACATACTTCCGTCCATTATTTTATGGTTTGTATTATCCAATTACACTAGCCCTTCTCCTCACGTTCGGTCTGTGGAATCGGGTCGTCAGTATTTGATGTGCTTTACGAAATATATCCAGCGGTAATGTTAGGCGACTCACCCTGTATATCAACGACCAAATTCCGTCTGTACTTCCTTCTCAGACCGTTTGGGAAGGAAAAGAAGTAATAATAAATTTTTAAATGGTTTTCAAAATGACTGATGGAAAGGACTGTGATGCTATACCTTATACTACATCATTTAAGCTATGCTTCATGTGCGGAGAAATGTCAAATAACTGTAAATATCTCCATTTTGTGAAAAGTTGAGTGATTAAAGATTATATTTAGCATTACACGCATGGTTTCCTTGCTTTGAGTATTTGCTCCACCCTGGATATAAACCTGCATAACAAAAAATGACAGTCGCTATTATAGGAAGACAGAAAGCGCTTTGAAATTCGGGAAAAAATTGACAAGGTGTTTCTAAAGGGGCTAGGGCTGTTTAAAATGAGAACAAATGATTTTTACTGTGTTCTTTATTTAAATATTTTAATTGTAATTGTTATTACCAATACAACAATTTTCTTTGTAAAATCTGAAGATGAACAAACCGTTTTCTATTTTGTGTGATCCATACCACTGTGCAGCGCTTGAAAACAAACTAACTGGTCCTATAGCTCGACGCTAGAAAATATGTTTGTTGTAGGACGGTTTCCGATATCTATTCTTCTCTGACCAAAACATCACGCACTACGGTCAAAGCATACTATGACAGCTAATTTATGAATACCGCATAATGTAACAATTCCTGCTCATAATTGAACGTATTAAATAAATGCTGCTATACTTTTATGTGCAATAAATAATAAAGCCTAGAATAAATTATGTTCCTATAAATCAATGTTATAGACTGACAGATCGGTCTGTGGAATCGCAAATGTTGAAATACATATCGGCCCTGTTGTATACATTGATGTAAGTGTCTCTTCGTATTAGCATTAATATTTGTGTACATACTGAACGTATTAGTTCCTTCATCACATCTGGATTATCCTGGTTTGTCATTTTTGTTACAGGTACAAATAATAATGCAACCTAAATTACATAGCATGATAGCACATTTTTTTACTACCTTGTACATAGGCATTATTTTCATTTAAACTGTGCTTCCATGCTTGTGATAAGCTCCAAAATGATAACTTTCCAGGCAACATCATGTGCATCAACGTATCGCACGATACGTTGTACACGGAAAGTTCCCTCATCTTTCTTAGGCGTACCTGTGCTTCTAAACTATCCACAGAAGGTATATATCGCGATGGAAAACGTAGATACAGACCGGGCTTCAGCTGGCTTCGAACTACAGGCAGAAAGCCATGCGACCTCGTCGTTGTTGTTGTTGTAGTAGTCTTCAGTCCGGAGACTGTTTTGATGCAGCTCTCCACCCTACCCTATCCCGAGCAAATTGAATAACATTGGAGAAAGGCTAGACCTAGTCTTACTTCCTTCCTAATCTCTGCGTCCCTTCCATGTCCTTTAACTCTTATAACTGTTCTCTGCTTTTTTTTTTTTTTTTTTTTTTTTTTTTTTTTTTTTTTTTTTTTTTTTAAATCACTTTCTCTTCCCTTCCTTTCCCTTTTGCTGATTTCAGAATCTGAAATAGTGTATTCCAATCACCTTTCTCAAAAGTTTTTTTCCAAATCTACAAAAGCTAGAAATATAGGTTTTCCATTCCATAATCTATCCTCTAAGATAAGCCGTAAAGTGAGCATTCCCTCCCGTGTTCCTACATTTCTCCTGAATCCAAATTGATTTCGCCGAGGTCGGCTTCTACCAGCTTTTCCATCCTTTAGTAAATAATTCGTGTTAAAATGTTGCCGATTTGACTTGCTAAACAGATGATTCCGTAATTTTCACCATTATCCAATTTCTTTGGAATGGGGATTGTAACATTTTTCTTATGGTATTTCTCCTGTCTCATACATCTTACGCACATTACAGTGCGAGCACTTCCCCTGCGGACAATAGCGGCTAGGCAACCCTTCTTGCACTGAGGTGTGCGGGAAACATAAAATTACAGAGCACGGCGTCTGTGTACCACCTGGTATAGAGCACACTTATATACCTGTAGAAGCCCAATGATTGCTCGAAACCGATCGAAATAAAATCTCCGGACTCCTGGAGGAAATAGAGGGCGACCTGCGAGTCATGGAGTACTGTGGTCGAATTAGGGAAACATATGAATGGCTGGGGCGGGGTACGTGCTTCGGTCTTCCGTACAAGTGCATGAAGTCCTTATACAAGGGGTGGCGCAGGGGCTCAGCGCAACTGCCTAGTAAGTGGGAGGTCCCGTGTACGAAACCTGGCCCAGTCCAAATATTCATATCTCCAATTACGCTTACCAGCCAATGAGACTAAGAAACCCAGTTAAAATCAATTCAATGATCTGGTCTGGTGGACGTTACTATTCAATTAATTCTGTAGAAAAACATCCCACACCGTAATGGAGTCACCAGCAACTTGCACGGAGCCTCGTTGGCATCTTGTGTCCACGGCTGCGTCGGGTTTTCCGTCACGTTCTACCCGTTTCGACTGAAATCGGGTCTCATCTCACTAAGAGATTTTCCAATCACTAGGGTCCAACCGATAAGTTCACGAGAGAGCAGGAGAAACGCTGAAGGCGATGTTGCACTGTTGTCAAGGGGACTGGAACCGGCAGTCCGCTCTGTCCTATCAGATAAGTTACAGAAGAAACACTTGGAGACTGTCAGTGCGGCTTTCGGCAGGACAGATCAGCAACAAACCAAATTTTCATGATATCGCAAATAATGGAAAGTGCTATGGATATAATGTTGATGTACACCAGCTGTTTGTATACTTCAAGTGGTCCTATAATAGTGTTAAAAGGAAAAAACAGTATCAGACCTTAATGGAGATGCATTTCCCAAGTACACTAATCAGACTGGTACAAATGACCCTTACCAGCACCAAATGCGAGGTAAAAATAGAAGGAAAACTCTAAAGAATCTGACATCAAGCAGATTAAGGATTAAGACAGGGTGATGTATTATCCACACTACTCTTGAACATTGTGTTTGAGAGATTGGTGCTAAGCGTGGAGATTGATAATCTAGGTGGTACTCTGTTTACCCCTAAATTTAGCATATGCCGATGATGTGTGTATGCTGTCAAGAAGTTTGAAAGAACTGGAAGAAGAATAAGACGGTTTAGAAAAGACGGCAGAACAGTTGGGACTTCGTGTGAACATCACCAAAACACAGTATTTCTTTGTACCAGGAAAAATGCTGTTGTTACAGAGAAATATATTAAATGTAAACGAAGTCTTCCGCGTCCGTTGTCACTGTTAATCAAATACTTCGAGGTTTTTAGTCGCATTGTCAATATGTAAAATTCCTACGTTTCGGCCACTGTTGCAGATGACATTTGTCAACGTGTTTGTGTGACCGAAACGTCGGAATTTTACTTTTTGACAATGCGGCCAAAAGCCCAAAAGAATTTTATTTCCAGAAATATTTTAAGTTGAACAGAGGCAATTATGAGAGATGCGAGAAGTTTCAATGGCTTGGAGTGCTGGTTACTGAGGATAGTAATACAAGAGAAGAAAATCAAGGATTGCTGCGGGAAATAGAGCTTACTGGGCCATGATCCTTCAGTCACGTAGCTTGAGCAGAACATCGGAGGTGACTGTCCATAGAACAGTCATAAGACCGGTGTAATGTATGGCTCAGAAACACGGACAACGACTGTAGCAGAAGAGGAACTTTGAGAATATGGAGAAGGAAAATACTAAGAAAGATTTTAGTGGCCGTGAATGAGGCGGGGCTATGCAGAATACGTAGAAACAAGGAATTAGAAGAAATGTATAGAAATGCTGACCTAGTGACTGAAATTAAGTGTAACAGATTGAGACAGCTGGGCTTTTAAAGTCTGCAGAGGAAATTCCGGTGGCAGAAGGTGCAAAGATGGCTGGAGGATGTGAAAAATGATATGAGAAAGAATAGAGTAAGGAGGTGGAGGAAACGAGGAGAACATTTTCAAGATTGGGCTGGGGTTATCAGAAACGCCAAGGCTCTACATGGGCTGTAGCGAGAAGAGTTTGTCGTACGACTCTCCCTGATTTCTGCCGTCTTCTGCATGGCTATTAGCACAAACAGTTTCACGTAAATGCCGTTGTTCTTGGTTCGTTAAGGACTGCTTAAAATTTATCGGCACACTCTTGCCGCTGTGCTTCTCTGAATATTTGTCAGCCAAACACCTTGACAAAGGTCACCTGCAACAGTGGCCGAAACGTCGGAATTTTACATATTGACAATGCGGCTAAAAAACCCGAAGGATTTTATTGACAGTGACAACGGCCGCGGAAGCCTTCGTTTACATTTAATATATTTCTCTGTAACAACAGCATTTTTCCTGGTAGCAAAGAGATACTGTGTTTTGGTGTGTTTTCTGATCTGTCTAATTCTTCTTCCAGTGCTTTCAAACTTCTTCATTATTTGCACATGCTAAATTTTGGTTCATACGGTTAAACAGAGTACCACCTAGGTTAGCAATCTCCACACTTCGAAATGAAACGTCCCTCTAGTCTAGCTCCAGCTACTATTCCTCGGTCCAAGACCCTTAATGCATTAAACTCAGCTGTAGATCTGTATTCGATACAAATTGATTTTATACGACGTTTTATTACAATTCCTTTTTACTGTAACCGCCTAAATTTTTTACTGTTCCTCTGGAAAACCCTATATAGAAAGTAGCGACAACCGTTCGTGTGTAGACAGCCGACAGTCGCATTTTATCACTGGCCAGTTCAACGTCAAGTGGTACCCGGCAGCCATTTTTTGTCCAACCTAAGCCACTAAGTAAACTGCAGAAACGTACTAATTTAAGATTCTTTTAGCTATACGAAAGATGTGTGTCATACAACATCGCTTTCAATTAATGTTAGAACTTACTTGTTTTATAATATAAAATTCAGTGCTAACTAAGCCCAGCTGTTTCTCATTCAAATTACTGTGGCACATTAGGCGATATCGTTGGTAATTCTGTGTCCCAGGAAAATTGCAGTTCACATCTATCCGTTACTTAATATAATATGTTTATGCTTTCATTTGCATACTAAAAAAATAAGTGACGAATTCCATTGTTCATATAATAGTGCATTTTACGTATATGGATCTGGTCTTCAAGACATTTCTGTTGTTATAAAAGAAGGGATTCCAATCATCAATCCCATATCTAATCATAACAGTAAATTTTTTATCTCTGGAAATGAACGCCTATTGTTAAAAAACTTCAATCAACTCCAGATTACAGTTACTGTACGAACGCTAATCTTTGATTACTTCGTTTCTTTCTACACTTAAACACAAACAATACAACGAAGTTCTGTTTTAGTTTAAACTATTCGTCAAGAGCATATTTTGAAGCACTGCGGCATAACTGCCTTCTCAAGCTTGTCAGCAAGCTTACGCACAGAGTAATCTCCATCCTAAAAACTCATACTTTATAAAAGCTAAAATTACTAATACTTGTCCCTGACTCCTTATTCTAGATAATCGCCTGGTTTTGTTGCCCTCAATTTACGATTCAAAGCCGAAATATTTAAACTCTCCTTGGTATTGTGAAAACGACTTGTAATATAACATCGATGTAGCACCAAAGTAGGTAGATATTTCTTGTACTTGTCTTATCGATAACCTTCTTCGAAAAAAATTTTCTTTGGAAAATAATGCGCTTACGATTATGTGACAATGAAAAGAAGTAGTTCCTTCTTTCTCATTAATCAACACTATCAACGAGAAACGAATAAACCAATAGATTGTCTCCCATTCGCTCAAGGAAGGCAGCACTTCGTTATGAAATGCATTTCTGAGAACTGGAACGACCAACTCGTGTGACATTTACAAAGCAAAACAAGTATCCTGCGGAAGCAATTACGAAAAATTGTTGATTACCGAGTGCGATCACTAATTTGTCGCCTCTCGTAAAATTATTGGTTTGTAAAAATGCGAAATTACTGTTTAATTGCTCTTGGAGACGAATTTCATCCGCTCTTTTTTTCCTACTGCCTGCCGGTCCATACAATTTGCAATGTAAATGCCCCTTTCTGATGACACAGACATCGAGATATTTTTTTCCGAGCGCACAATTTTCGGCCTTTGCACGTTCCTCCCGCAGGCACAGAGGGCGTGGCCTGAATACACTACTCGACGCCATGATTATGTTTACCGCATTTCAGTAAATAGTGTAGTGGCTTCATCTTACACATAAAGTGTGCGGAAAAGAAGAACTAAGAACTTAGCGCTTCATAAGTTTCGATAACTGGAGCGTTCTAACGAATATTTTTTATCATTACTGAGATCCAGGCACGGGAAGCTAGGCATTGTCCACAGTCTGAATTCAATGTCGTCGCACTTATAAATCATTGTCAGATTGCTAGGAAGTAAATAGTTCTTGTATACTATTTGTTTAAAGAGAGATAGTAAATATTATAGGCGGTAGTGGTATAGATAAATTGTAATAAAATGCCAAATACGAGGAATGTCCACAAAGTAAGTTCCGTTTGGTTATATAAAACGATCGGGTACAGATACAGAAAAATATTGATTGTAAAAAATCTTCAATTGTTAAACTACTTTTCTACATAGCTTCCGAAAATTTGTAGGCAATTGTCATAGCATGGCACAAGGTTTTGTGTACCTTTTTCATAGAATGTTGCCCCCTGTGTATTCAACCATGTGGTAACATGTACTTTCAGCTCGTCATCATCGTTGAAGTGTTGTCCACCAAGGACAGATTTTAGGTGTAAGAAGAGGATTACTGTCAAAAGACTTTTTTTTTTTCTTCACGATAATGCCTGACCTCACACACCAAATGTGACCAAACAATTCTTACGGAAATTTCAATGGGACCTGTTTGATCATCCTCCATACAGCTCGGACCTCTCTCCTAGCGACTTTCATCTCTTCTTACACCTAAAATCTGTCCTTGGTGGTCAACACTTCAACGATGATAAAGAGCTGTTACCACATGGTTGAATACACAGGCGGCAACCTTCTGTGAATGATGCATGCAAAAACGTGTGCCACGCTATGACAAATGCCTGCAAAATTACTGCAGTTATGTGGAAAAGTAGTTTAAGAGTTATAGAATTTTGTGCAATAAAAATTTCTTCTGTATCTGTGTACAATTTCATTTTATTACCAAACGGAACTTTTTTTCTGGTAATATGTGTCCAATTTTTATTAACCCTTTCATACCAACATTATGAATTCAGCTTTAGAAAAATTAAAATTCAGTCTATTCTGTATTAATACAGTGCACTAAACATCAATATATGTGTTTTTTTATCGAACTATTGTTTTTTATGTCATATATTTCATGCAGAACACAGACATTTGTATCGAGGGATTTTATTACTTGGGACGTTAGTTTGTTGATAGATAACACTGCAAGGTCAATAATGCTAGCATAATCTTCGCCACAGCATCAAAAACAAGACAATTCACTGCTGAAATAAAATAACATGAGCCACACTCACGCTCACACTCTCACTCACAGCCACGTACAGACGGCAACGTAGCACAACCTCCAAGACGGATAAATTAATGCCTCTAAGTGGCTACACGCCGTACCAAGCGGCAAAATGTCATACTACAGACATGTTGTTCAACAAAAACCATGCGACTTTGAAGATTGGTACGCAAAATACGGTGTAAATCAGCTTTTAATACGCTGTTGTCGAGGAACAACACTGGAAATGAAAGGGTTAAATACAGAGTCCAATTTTTATTAAGTAAAGAGACTTTGAAGATGGCTTGTAAACCGAAAACTGATTAACAAAAAAAAGATTGTTTTTGAACGTACACAAATTTAATTTAACAAGCCGCGATGGGGCGGCCGAGCGCTCCAAGGCGCCTTGCTGCAGAGCGCGCGGTTGCCCGCTGTCGGAGGTTCCAGTCCTTCCTAGGGCATGAGTGCATGTGTTCTCCTCAGTGTATGTTAGTATAAGTAGTTTGTAAGTCTAGAGACTGGTGGCCATAGTAGTTTGACCCAACAGATTTACAAACATTGGAACATTTGTTTTACTGTTCCACCCGAAACATCTTGTAATGATTCAAGCATCGATGTTGGAATGTTCCACTTTCTCAGCGAAATATTACTTAACATGTTCAGACAATATAGAAAAAAACTGAAGAAGGAAGATTAAGTTTCAACGTTCCGTCGACGACGTGGAATTTAGAGACGGGGCGCACTTTCGGATTGGTGTACTAAAGGGTGGGGAAAGAAATAAGCCGTGTTCAGGATTTTCCTGGAGCGATCTAGGAAAAAAATTTAGCTGAGTTTGGCCAGGCTTCATTATGGCTCTTTCTGATATGAAATAAGTGGTAAAGTGAATAAAAAATCTTGCAACCATAGATGCACCGAGGAAAATACATCTAGCTTTACAGTGACAACGTGGAGTATCAGAAAATCATTTACATTTTATACTTATTATGGAGTATGCGACGTATAATTATCCTTGAGAAAAGCATCATTTTCTACATTCATTTTCTACATTCTCCCTCTGTTCATTTACTTCTCCCTCTTTAGCTATCTCCTTATCGTCTTCTTCTTTCTTCATTTATCCGTCCTCTATCTCCTTGCTCTTATCTTACATCTGATTCTCTCTCTCTCTCTCTTGCCCTTTTTTTCCATCTCTCCGTGTCTACTTCCTCTTTAACTTTTTTTTTCCAGAACTAAAATACCGAACGAGCTGTCCCACAGGTTAGTACACTGGATTCGCATTCGAGATGACTATGGGTCAAATGCAATCCTAAATCACTCCAGGCGAATACCAGGATGCTTCTTTTCAGAGGGTTCGGTCTATCACCTTCTACAGTTTTAAGAAAAGAATTCGAGCTTGTTCTCTAGCTACTACGCTGTCGACGGGACATCAAACACTAATCTTCTTGCCTTCCTTCCTTTTCCTTTTCAAATTAAGATATTAAAAGTAGGAACTTACGGATTTTGTGGGATAGTGAAAATAAAGTTACTCTTAGAGAATGGTAGGTAAGCCAAATAACTAACCCAATAAACAACGTTATTTACAGACTGCGTTACTATGTGGTTTAGATTTCTACTGCTGACAACACCATCGAAATAACAGACGAGGCGTCATAGTTTCCCTGTACCTGTGTATTAACCAAAATGAACCTTTAAACATGAATGCCCCATGAAACTTATCTCACGAACCGTCCTTATTTTGGTGCGTTATTTGTACCATAAGACCTGCTCCTACGCAGGTAAGAAGTTGTTAGCACTTTTCGATGTTCGCGGATTATTATTGATGATTTTAGTGCGTAATAGAGAAGGTGACAACCAAAAAAATCGTTTTCCTTTTACTACTCTCAACTCTCTACGGGCATCTAATCAAATTATTTTTATTTATTTATTTATTATTTTTCTGCATAGCTAAGAAAAAGACATACCTTATGAATTATCATTGAATGTTATATTGCCCTGCTTGTACTTCAGTTTTCGTGTTGACGAATTAATTTTATCATGTATCGTATCGAAATGGCCGAAGGTGCGTTTGAACCACAATCCTCCAGATTGCGACTGGTAACCATTTCAATTTCTTTCGTCTAGTTTTTTATTATTATTATTATTATTTTGTGCACAGCGGAGTAATTATTTTTGTTTAAGCACAATGATAACATATCGGTTTCAGTAGCGAAGTCTCGTTAAGGAGCGTTAGCTCCAACCACCTTTCGGCTGACTAGGGCTAAGATAGTCCACCTTTCTCCTATATGGATGAATATCTGGGCGGTTCTGTTCGAAAGATCATCGTTGGTTGCTTCCTCTTCTTCGTACAGCTGGAGTTTCTGCTCCATTCCAATGACAATACCGTTGATGCTAGGTTTTACCCGTATTATAAAAATCAATTGTTTCGGCACACCCCTTTGTAATGCTGAACTGAACACTATATCTTACGAGAGGTTAACGCGCCAGTACAAAAAGAGAATGGGAAGCTCTGTATCATCAGTAGAGAAGCAATAGTAGGTGAATGAGTCGGTAAGAAGAGTTCGGTGGCTTCGAACGTCTACTAGTCATTCGTCGACACCTAAGTGACAGATCCTAAGGGACGATTCAACCTTAATGCTTGTCAAGTCTACTAGTGGTAGTAAAATTATGTAGGGTATGTGTAAATGAACAGCAACGGCTAAACGAAGTTAGGCAGAGCTCATTTTTGTGGACGCGACATGCAGAAAGATAATCTTAGTTTCATGGAAGAAGTGCTTATTTCATTTTCCCCTTGACTGAGATTGGATCTCAAGGAAATAACAGCCTTCTCAGATGCTTGCGTGTTACTAGAGTTAGGAATCACCGCAAATGGACGAAGAACATGACTGTGATAGGTTCTTTTCTACTGTACAAAAATAGTCTGAGGCGTAGTCGTATGGCTTGAACAAGCGATTATGAGGACGCTTTTATCGCAGTTGGTGAAACTCGGAAACCTCAGCTGATGAAGTACGTGTACTTCCAAACTCTCGATGGCTCCGAGGAATCATTTTTATTTCAGCAAGGGGGGGGGGGGAGGATCGAATGGATCAAGGGTCGTGGTATCAATACTACTGCATCACTAGTCTTGTGAGGTCACTCTTCTTCAGCCAAATTCCTCCTCGTGGGATAACTGCACGACATATTCCGAACGATTGCAGTATTATGCCGTGAGAAGGACATACATATGAAATTTGTGAAACTTCTACAGCTCTCACTAGGTTATGATGTTCTTTGTAACGACAATAAAAACTTCACGACAACTTCGACTTGCGGCTCATTCAAGTATATAAATCTATTTATTCTGAAATAGGTATATGTCAGAAAACATGTGACAGATACATGAAATGTATTGTGTGATTTAATAAATACTAGCTGAAAACCAGGCGTTGCCTGGGTATTTATTTATTTTTGCTATTTTTCACGTACATATCCATTTGTATAAGGGCTGTATATCTGTAAAATCTCTTGGGAATACAATTAGTAGCAAAGAAGTAATAGATTAAAACTTGGTGCGTGATGGGGCGGTTTTCCATGAACGTTATTGTTTATGTGCTCATATCTCATGAACTACGTGTCGTACTGTGATACAATTTAGAAGGTTCATTCAACTATATGTTTGTATACTGTCTGTAAAATTTCCTGATCTACAATTTGCAGTGTACAAATTATAAATTGTAACGTCATACCGAATGCCGTAGTTTTACTCCATGAACAGCGGAAAAGTAGTAAGCGAGAAACTTTTGTTCCTTTCACATTTTTCTATAGTAGTCAGTGTGAAAAAGTTTAATAAAGGTTTGAAATTATGTTTAAAGTCTGTTGCAAGTCGCTAATTACTCTCATTCTCATATAGCGTATTTATAAAGTCCCGCCGCATTATGCGGCAGTTTTTTGCGATTCCTTTTGTTTATGACGTCATATCGTTTGAACCATGTGTCGTATGTGATTCTTAACCCTGCTACAATTGTTACCTCATGGTAAGGAATGTGTGTACCAAATTTGCTTGAAATCGGTCCAGCGGTTTGGGAGAAAATGAGCAGTATTGTCGCTTAATGCAGCAGTTTTTCACGCATCTCATTGTTTATGACGTCATATCTCGAGAGCAATGTGTTGTACACTTACGGCGACAGTCCTCTTAGATTGAAGCTTACGTGTACAAAATTACATGAAGATTGGAGAAAAACTGAAGATTTGTATGCAACACGTACACACAAACAAACGGACAGAAAGAGAGCTCATGTGTGACTCAGCGTCGTGTGGTAGCGCGTCATTCAACTCGCTGCGATGTCATCCCGTTTTGATGATTTCGCCTCCAATACGTCTAATGAAGTCAACCAGAAATTGTGTTTATATAGTTCACAAAGCGCTGCAGTCTGCGTAAATATTGAACAATTTCTTAATCGAAATTTATTCGCAAAAGTTTATTTCTCCCAGCCCCAGTGTATTTCATACAAAAGTCAGTCTGGATTTGTTTTAGGATGACCGGCTTTCTGGATGATAGATGTTGACAGGTGGTAACAATCCACTCTGTTGTTATCGCAAACTGGTCGGAGAGGCTGGTTGCCCCGGTCAGGGAGATGGCCGTGGCCGGCTTCTGCTGTGAGAGTTAGCAGTTACAATAGTTCGTAATTAGCAGCTGGAGCAGTTAGGCGTCTCTGTAGCGAGGTGTACTACTGAGCTGTTAGGTCGGGTTCTGTTTGTTGAGGGAAGACACGGAACATATTTATAGTGTGATGGAAATTATGGAATATTTGGTATGATGTGTTTTGGTTCTCCGAAAATGTAGAAATTATTATAGGGCACCTTCGCTTTTCTATTCTTTAATTGTAACAGCTATTGTGATTGGATCAGTTTAAATAATAATAAGCAAAGTAAATTTAAAATTTGTTGTTGTTTCTTTTTTTCATTTATATCAGCCAAGGTTAGTAATTTTTTAATCATTACTTCATAGCCTGATTACCCCTTTTAATTGAAAGCAGTAATTTTTATAATTGTTGCATTTAGATAGACGACAGTGTCATTAAAGGATTTTTATATATTCAGTATTTTCATAGATTTTATTAGAATATTTTCATTAAATTAATGAACTGCGTAGCTAATTTTCACAGCATTATTAGCAATCTTATGCTCTGAGATTTAACAGTAGCGGTAGGATAGATACAAGTTTTTACTTTACTAAGTAGAATTCATTATTACATACGATACCCAATTTGGTAATGCACTACTTGATGATTGGCTGCTGTTGGCAGAGGAAGGTGAGTGAAAATAAATACTATCTATGATTGGTATTCCAAGAAGCTCCTAGATTCTGTTACAGAAATCGTAATCAACTAGTTTGTTAGGTAGCTACCAGTGATTCCTGCCAATCGTAGAAAGTGCTTCACATACTAATATTAATTACACTACCTGATGACAACACAATAATTTGTTTGGTAGTGAAATTAAGTTTACTTCTCAGCACGTGTCTTCACACACAACAGTCATCGCCAAAGTCACAAATTAAGTCATACTCAGTCTGTTTTACATTTTGATTATATACTTTGATCTTTAAATAGTTTTACTAAAAGAAAGTTCCAGATTTGCTGCTCAGTTTACATTTGCTTTTATTTCGTCACTACAGACTGTTTCGGCGCATTATTGCCATTTTCAAGTGTCCTGCAGGTAATACGTTTTACACAGTATTTCGTATTTTAATTATAAATATTATTTTAAAAGTATAACAAAGGTTTTTACTTACGTCTAGATGGAATGACGTGCATAGACTATCGTATTTGACTGTCTGACGTTTCACAATTTTCTGCTGGTATTACAAAAAGTTATTAAATTTCGTTTGACAGTTGTGACAGTTCCGATGATATATGTTTACAGATTATCGTTTGATGATGACAAAGATGATGATTATATCGCTATCTGTTGCAGTTGCGATGTCTGGTTGTTGCAATACATTTGAGTGCACCGATTTTGTTATCTATAAACGTCGTAAAATCGGTGAAATGTAAATGTTAATGCTGTTATATAATTGCATGTGTAATCTTTTATCTTAGTTACACAGTTTGGTGTTATATTCTCGAATTTTCGATTGATGTTATAGCAGCATTATTACTTGTTTAAATATAAATTATAAAATTGGTGCACTTAAATGTAATGCAACAACCAGAGATCGCAACTATAACAGATAGCGATATAAACATCAATATTTGTCACCATCAAACGATAATCTGTAAACATATATTGTCGGAACTGTGAAAACTGTGAAACGAAATTTAATAACTCTTTATAATACCAGAAGGTAATTGACAAAGACCAGTCAATCCTATACGATGGTATATTCACGTCATTCCAGCTAGACGTAAGTAAAAACCTTTGTTATACTTTCAATATAATATTTATAATTAAAATACGAAATACTATGTAAACTGTATGTATTACCTGCAGGACACTTGAAAATGTCAATAATGCGCCGAAACAGTCCGTAGTGACGAAATAAAAGCAAATCTAAACTTAGCAGCAAATCTGGAACTTTCTTATAGTAAAAATGGCATTATATGACTTATTGTGCTGCAGGCCCCAAAGAGCAAAAACATTTGATCTTTGAATAGTTAACGAATTTTGTAATTCTCAGATTACGTGTTTCCACTCTGTCCTATATCTGTACATGCTATTCTGTTGCCAACAGTCACTGTTAGAATTTGTCTTTTCACCCATGATCAAATTTATATTCAGTATTACATTCGTGTTACACATTGGTTTGCACTCTACTTAATTAATGCACTCTTTGTTTCTCTAGTTAACAAATCCTACTTTGAGCTACAACCGGACTTATCATTCAGTGTGATTTTTATTTAGCCACACTGATGTTCTCGATAGTTAAGCGTACTAACAGGCCAATAAATGTTGCAATTAGTTGATGCCCGACTGATTAATCATAATATTTATTCTTGCTTTAATCAAAGACGTTATGATCAATTATTATATTCACAGTGCTGTACTAGTCAAGATAGACACTTTTTCATGTACACTCACACAGAAGACCGCTCACATAGAGACACTCTATAGTTTCTGAACTTAATTTTAATTTAATTTAATTATATTTTATTTAAACATATATATCACTCATACATCTTCGACTCAACACAACCGGTAGCCAACACTGTGGTTGTAGTGATCTGAAGAATGTTAAAAATGGCCGAAACCGGTCACTGTTTTAAAATAAATTTGCGATCTAGACTGACTTTGCACGGATTAATCATTCAGATCGATGAGACTCCTTATGTTTTCAAAAATACGCTCTGTATTTGGTATAACTGTCACGTACGAAATATAGCAACATACTAAATAGTGACATAAGAAAATTTCTACCTGTTCAGTACTCGACTCGGGTGTTCCCGCTTTTCACGATCAGTCGCCTTACCATTAAGGCTGTCCATGCACGACCACAAGACCGGTCCTCACTTCCATATGTCACACTATGTATTTCATAGTCAACTACGTTCATTAGCTTGTGCTTGCAGCTTATATTCTATTCTCGCGCCACGTGGAATGAAATAGCGAGACATTATGCTGAGTTGTTACCGTCAAAGACTTTTGTAATATTCCTGCAATATTGGTAAATTATTGTTGGCAGTGGCTGGAGTAGAGACGTCGTGTCACAACTCTAGGAATCCGTGACACGAGTTCTTAATATATTGCGGCGGGGGAATGTGAAAGTTCCTTATTCACGATGGGTCTGAAGATGGGTTATTGCAAAGCCGAAATGGGTATGGCCTTAAGCTACGGTATCAGTTCAGCTGTCGAGCATTTCACTATTAGCACGGTGAAATTATTCACTGGCAGACAGCAAACGTAACCAATACAGTAAAATGTGGATCGCGTTCAGGAACATCTCGAGCTCTCCGGCCTATCTGCTACGTTGTTGTTGCTTGGAAACGCTAGAAAGTATGGAACTACGATTCGGCTGCTACTCGTGGCTGCATTTACTCTGTACATTGACACCGCTAATCGAGAAGGCAAATTAAAGAAACAAGTTTTGACAATGACCGCTTTTTATCTCTGTTATTGAACGAAAATAAAGGAATAGTTTACTATTCCGTAGAAATGCTCCATTGAGCTCTCGCAGAATTAAGTAAAGTAATGAATAAAAAAGAATCGATGCTATTTTGCACTTCATTTAAATTCAGAAATAGGTTAAAGACGTTGGCTAATACACTTTCATTAGTTTTATACTATCACCTACTGAAGGAGTTGATATTTTTAAGAACACTGAGACATTTAATAGCCTGCGTGATAGCAATTTCTTCGATTTTTTTGGCGTCATGTCAGATTGGGGTATAAACAGATATGAGGACATACGGCAGACAACATTTACAGTTTACGTAACTAAATCTTGGACTAAAATTTATTGTCGGTGCATGTTTGCTACACTCGGTTCACCGGTGTGAGCCACAGAAAGCGCAGAGGGTTACGCGAAGTGGGTAGGCCGAAAAAAAGGTCGAAAAGGTAGATTTCTCAAGTGCGCTGTAGGTAGAAAGGGCAAAGACAGTATCACGGTGATGATTGGGTACGTCGTTCGTCAAGGGACTGTCCAGGCATCTACAGACGGAAAAATCTGAATTTCGGTCGCCACTTGGTGTTTGGATCTTATTCCTTCCACTCTCTTCCACGAGAAGCTTTTGGTAACCAACCCGCATACAAGGGATTATCATTTTTACCCATACAAAATAGTACCACATTTACTCGGTATCGAAAGGGAACACAAAATCGGAACTAAGGGCACTGTCTCCGACGAACATCTATGGCCTGGTGAGCGGCGCCTAGGAACTAGGCTGGCTGCAATGCATTGCACGGCAAGTGGTTGCATTGAGGTGCGGCCCGAAGCTAGCGCCTCTCAAAGAAACTCGAGACCAATAAACAGGTACAGCACCGAGGGGGTACTTAAAGATTTTCATCGGCTTTGGACACTTTGTAGTGTAGAATAAAATAAGAGAGACAGTATTTGGGGTTGAAACACCTCATAGACAAAAACTTAGTTTTCCGACGAGGTAATTTATTCTGTTGAGGTTCCAGAGCCTCTTTCACAAATGAAAATATCTTTAGAATATTTTATTTTACCATTTACTAGATTCGAAATTGACAAGGACAGGGAATAAAATGTGGGTCACCAATTTACATCAAATATTGCATGGACGTTTTTACCTTTGTATGCAACTGAATCATTGGCCGTAGGAAAACATGAAAAGAAGAGATTCGCAGTGTTTGAGAGTGGCGCATGGTTCTACAGAGGGATGTTAAAAATTTGGAAAGATAAATGAAGCTCTAGGCAGAATCGGCGAAGAAAGAGACTTACGCAAAATATGAACAAGTTCAAAGTTTAACTAACAAAGGGACCAAATTGTTACGTTGGCGATTCCTAGTCTTACAATCAAAACTAATGAATACTGCGGACAATAAATGCAACCATTCCCGATGAAGGATTCGAACCTCCGGCGGGAGAAGCCGCGCAATCCGCGATCTGGCGACTAAGACTTCGCAGCCATCCCTCTTCTGCGGAAATTACTCACAAGAATAAGGGATGGTAGGACAAGCGCAGAGACATCAGGCAATAATCTGCATTGTACGACAGTGTAGCGTATAGAACCCGTAGAAATTACATACACGTTGATTGTAAATGCTACTTTAAGAGAACAGAGAAATCACAAATGAAGAAGAATTTCTTGACATCCACATCTAATAAGGAATAACCATTATCACTGAGATGCTATATAACACATCAAACCATGGTGGCAAAATCAAAAACGCGTAGAAAGGAGCAATTGTTCTTTTGTAACTATTGAGAAAGTTGTGCCCAGTACTCTTACAGACATGTTGACTTTTCAGAGAAATGCTACCGTAATTAGCATTTCTTAAACTCTTCTATTTACCACTTTAAAAATCCAATATTTTGCAGAAACCATCGTGCAAAAGTATATTTGTGAATGACGCTTATACTTTTCTATTGTTCTGTTGTTATTACTTAGCGTACAGCGAATAATGTTCCAGAAGCTCTTTTAGAGCTTTTAGAGATCATTTATTGATATAGGTATTGATGTCTGACATCACTATATGTAGTTCGAGCGCTGTGTCGAGGGTTGCGTACATCAAATCAAGGCGCCGCTCTTATGTTGGTGCCGTATCGCATTGCTCCTTCACGATGTAGTTGCTTGAGTGGGACGTGTCTGAAAACTAAAGCTACCCAAGGACTCCACCTCTGTTTTATGGCTGTTGATGTATACAGAAAAATACTAAATATTCATGCCCATCTGGAGTGGAAACCTATCTGAAGAAAATTGTGTTTAATATATTTTAAAAAGTACCGTTGGAACGGTAACAAAAATACTTCAAATAAAAGTTTTATTTATTCCGAAATCCTCTCACCCATATTTTGTTTTTCATTTCGGAGGTTCTAGTCCTCGCGTTCGTGTTGTCCATAGTGTTAGTTTAAGTAGTTTCTAAATTTACGGACCAATGACCACAGCACTGTGATTCCTTAGGTTTGTAAACATTTTGCATTGGACTACTGGTAAAACTTATAACATCATTAGTACCAAATTCTATCACATATGATGAGTGGTATTTCAAAGACGCATTTCTCAGAAGGAAGCTAGAAATATTATTGTTTTGCAATACGCATGTAACATGGAATGGAACGCACATCAAACGTGGACGTACGATATTACGTGCTTATTTCTGATAACGGCGTCTTCGAAATGAGTGTTCATCATTTATCATCGAATTTGGTAGCCATGATAAAAGATATGCAAGACATAGTCAAATGTCAAGGTGAAAAACAAAATAGTGCGAGGGGCATTTGGAAAAAACATGACTTTTCGACAAATCTCATTGTAACCTTCATTAAAAACCATTTAATATTTATTTGAAGTATTTTTCAATGGTATTCATTTACAAATGTTATAAATATTATACTCAAATTCTTTCAACGGGGTGTTTCATCCCCTAACAGCCGTAAGGCTGCGAAGAAAAATGGGTATCTCTTATTCTGGTCTACACCACAATACTTTCAAAACCTGTCAAAATCGGGAGTAAAGTTTGTTCACTAAAATCCCCTAATGAACAGTGACTGTAATGAAACACGTTGTGTATGACGCTAGTATCGGAAGCTGTAAAATGTTATCTCAGTACTCACCAGGTCATCCTACAGGTTTATGGTCAAATTATTGTTGATGACCCTAAATTGCCCGTGTTTTGAAATCAGGAAACAATGGTTTTGCTGGGCATGAATGTTTCAAACGGCACAAAGTCTTCAATTAAAATTCGTGGTTACCACATCTGTGTGTTCTGTTTATTATTTACAACAAACAACTGTCTCCCGAAAAGACGATGGTGGCGCTTCCCTGACAAACAGCACACAGTAGTCTGAGATTTGGCCTCCATTAATCCAAAATTCACTCACAGCTCATCACTGGTCGTCGAAATTAGAATATTACTCGCTGCAGGAACTTAACAGACACGCATTTAATTCACAGTGTAGCTGTTTTTTTTTTTTTTTTTTTTTTTTTTTTTTTTACTAATCACGCTAGACTGACGTACCGAGGGAAATTTGACACAGGACGTTTGAACCTTACCATTTTGGATATTAATTTACGATACAATAGTGTTATTTGTGGTACAAAATGTTTACCAACACGCAGTAGAATTGCGATGAGATGGTGACGGATCAGGTTTGAAAAGATTCATCAGTAAGTACCGATCCGCTTAAGTACGAAAGTTTGAAGGATGTAGTGTGCAAATTACAGAAACTGCAGCAGCTACATGCCAACTGTATGCAAAGAAAAAACACTCGTATAATGGTGGAAGGCGACGATTTATTTTCGGAACAGTTATTGAAAGTTGAACGATCTTGTCACAAAATATTTTAGTAGTTATTATGCGTTTCGATTTATCATCTTCAGACTACAGTTATGGTACAAAGTTACGCAATCTACAACTATATACAAACACTGCATTACCCTTTTTGAGTAATATCATAGAAAAATATATGGGCTTACTTGAAATTTTAACATTATACTCACAGTGAGTACATAAAGTATGTGTGATAACTCAATTATCATTATATCCATACTAATACATCGGGAATATATAAAGAGCAGAAGCCAAACTGATGCTGATGAACATTTTTGGCATATGGCAACTCGCTACGAGCTCACATCGAATCAAAGGACATTATTACTATTTCTTAACAATGTAAACAAGCTTAATGAACTGTTATTTGTTCCAAGATTATTTTTTCGTTTTAAATATTTAACTACTAATGTATACACCTAAAGCGATGACAAATGGTGATTTTTCTTTTCTTTTTTGAGCATTTCCCAGATTTCATTGTGGTCTACACAGTTAAAGACTTCAGCATAATCAATGAAGTAGAACTACACATTATGCACTTTTGCGTTCTCCGCAATCCACTCTTCCTTTTTAGAGTTCTGCTTGTTTTTCAGTTAGCTCTCGGTACATTAATAGCGCAACATCTACATCTACATGGATACTCTGCAAATCACATTGAAGTGCATGGCAGAGGGTTTATCGAATGATATTTCTCTATAGGTCGACTCTCTAATTGCTCGCGAGAAAGAGAAACACCTAAATCTTTCAGTTTCCTATCTTATCTCTCTTATCTTATTATGATGCTCATGTCTCCCTATGTAGGTGGGTGCTAACAGTATATCTACATCTACATGGGGTAATTAATGTTCATATTATACGCTCCTTTCAACACACTGTCCATTCCCTTCGAGTGATCTTCCATGTCCTTTGCTGTCTCTAACAGAATTATAATGTCGTCAGCAAACCACAGTATTTTTATTTCTTTACCATGAATTTTAATTCCGTCACCATATTTCTCCTTCCTTTCCTTCACAGTTTGCTCATTGTACAAATTGAAAAACACTGAAGAAAGGCTGCAACCCTGTGTCACTTCCTTCCCAACCAATTCTTGCTTTCGTGCCCTTCAACTGTAATAACGTCTGTCTGGTTTTTGTACAAATTGTATATAACCTCTCGTTCCCTGCATTTTATCCCTGCTAACTTCGTAATTTGAAAGAGTGTATTCCAACCAACATTGTCCAAAGCTTTCTCCAAACCTATGAAAGCTATAAATGTAGGTTTGCGTTTCATTAATCTAAGTCTTAAGATGACTATTGCCTCCCGTCTTCCTACATTTCTCCTAAATCCACGCTGACCTTGAAGTATTAGATATACATTTATGGAAGAGAAGAATCCAATAGAGAAACGCCGACCCCACGTGACGTGGTAAAAGGCCGATATGACGAGATTAATAACTGTCTACGTAACGTATCGTCGTATTCGATATACTAACCCAATTCGATATACTAACTTGCGGCGAGGAGATTAAAGGGAAAAAAACCAGCAGCAGTTGAATGTAATTTGTTTCAGAGTGTCTCATGTGTTATCTTGGCGCAGTATCGGAAATTTCATTTCGTCATTTACATGTCATGGGATTAAATTTTATAATTTCAGATTGTTTTGAAGTATTATCTATGACCATAGACTTTGCGTATGACTTTCTGTTGCATCCAAAACGATATAATTACGAAATACTGCTCCATTGCAAAAAATTTTGGATTTTAAAAAGTATTTTGTTTTATAAAATTCTTATTACTGGTTTTTAATAATAAGCGCACACATATTTTAAACTGAAGTCAATTTTTCATAGCATTCAAGGTACAACACTGTATTTTATTGATCTTTGGTTCACTACAGTACATCTGACAAGCACATATATTTTAGTATAGCTCACATCTAAAGAGAGCTATAAACTCAAGCCCCGTGAAAAAGAAATTATCTTCTTGATGCCAGAAGAGATCAGTTAAATCTACAAGAAGCTGAAAGGGCTGCATAAGCCACCACTAAAGGGTCCATAGTAAGGAAGAGAGCCCTGAAAAAGTATACAGAGGATAACGAAGCAGCTAGCCAGCAAAATTATGCCACTGGAATGTTCTGAAAGAGGCATACGGTGATTCAAAAACACTGTGAACATTCTTTTCTCGTTTTCTCTAAACGGAACATTACGTACTTAATGGTTTTAGCTAGCTCAGAAAATTTTTTTCTAACTGAAGAATGGAACATGATCTTTGTATTATGCCTAATATAATGCAGAAATAAACTATGTTTATTATTCTATGTATAATTTTAACGGTCATTTTTAGACAAAATAGTAATGAAGTGTAATAAAGGTTTTTCTATTTCCTCAGATATACTCCAAACTACAAAACAAGAGGCATAATGTGTTCTTAACGAATGTTGACAGCAGCCTGTCACAGTCTAAATGTTATTAGACTGATGATGCACCAGAAAATGGTTCCAGAATGAGAAAATGTAGTATAAAAACATCTATTAGGCAAAGTATTGTAATTCTTAAACTATAACATATATTTCAATAAATTTCCTATAACAGCTTGAGGTAATGTTATTCAGTGTTGGTACAAAATCGCAACTTCCTCCGCAATGTAGATCAAGAGTACTGTGCACCGAAAGCAAGGTATGAGAATGAATCCCATGCACGTCCAGGTCCCCTTAAGACAGCTCGGAGCTGCGGTGGTGGGGCGGGGTGACGTCACATACGCATAAGTCAACAGGCGCGCTCGCTGAGTTCTCGCCAGTGGGCAGTTGTGACAACAGCGGAAGTCTGTAGCCGCCAAAGCCTAGCGCCTACTTCTTTATAAGAACTGTATCTCTTCAATGAGAGAGACTGACGTGCACAATTATATTCGATCTACAGCGTCATCACAATAAAGAACAGCCCCGATTGTTGCTTGTATGTCTCACATCCCTACAATTATTATGAGGAAACAAATTTGGTCCGTATTTTCGTGCAGTGTCTTTCTAAATTGGAAGCCTTAGTATTTGGACCATTTTTTATGATAAATGCTGGTCCGAATCCCCCCCCCCCTTGGGCATGGATGTTTGTTTCGTCTTTAGTATAAGGTAGTGCATAAGTAGTTTGCAAGCTTAGGAACTGATGATCCCGCAGTTAAGTCCCTTAAGCTTAACAAACATTTGAACATAAAAGCTGCATCGATGTCACTTATTGTTGCTTCTGTTTAGGGCGTTCTGAAACTTTCAAGACAGGCGACTTGTGGTTACTCAAGGTATCATCCGTTAAGGTAGTGTATTACTGATTTGCCTGAACTAAGCTATTATTCCTATATGCAGATGTATGATTTCTTTGGAAATAAGAAACATAGCCTACTTTTCTCGAAGACCGGAATCCTAGTTATGACAGGATTAACTCACGGTAAGGAATGTGTGTACCAAATTTGGTTGAAATCGGTCCAATGGTTTAGGAGAAAATGAGCAGATTGTCGCAAAATGCAGCAGTTTTTCGCGCATATCATTGTTTATGTCGTCATATCTCGTGAACTCGTGAACTATATATCGTATGTGATTCTTACACTTACAGCGACAGTCCTCATGGATTGAAGCTTACGTGTACGAAATTTCATAAAGATTGGAACAAAACTGTAGATTTGTATGCAACACGTACAAACATACAGACACTCTGCTTCATATATTAGATATTTTGGAATCCCTAATTCCACGTATTGTGTTGTGTTTTTGTTTTTGTGTATGTAGACGAGATGAACACCTTGTCGTCAGGTAAAACGATGGTTGAGTAGGTTAGCTGCTTGGGGAGAACACTTTTCAAGAACTGCACTGTAGGTCTTCTCAAACTGAACAATCAAAGACTACCGTCGCCAGCTAATACGAAGCCAATAACGTAAAAAGAAAAATGTAAATTATACATCGTGCAATTTTCCCAAAAATTGTCATTAGACATTAAAATTGTGTAAGTATTCGAACAAACAAAAGGAAAGGAAATAAAAAATAGATCACAGCAGGATTAGAAACAACCAACCCCATGGCTGTGAAGCCGGAACGCTACTAGCTGAGTTACAACAGACGTTGTAAGTGATTTAATTATTGGTACTTACCTGGCTTTGCAAAGCTTCAAAATCGATTTATTCGAGAATTTTTGAGAGTTGGGTCGAATGGCTTTGGCTGATTGTTATGTAAGTTCTGAACTTCACGTACCATAAATATAGAGGAATTTTAAAATCGGATATCCCTGTGGTCTTCTTGTAAGATGGACAGACAAGGTAGCAGGTGATCTACGAGAAGAAAGGTTGAGAAAGAGAAGAAGAATTGGATAGAGAATTATAGAAGAATCCAACTCCATGTGGGATAAGGCTGAGATGAAGAAGAAGAACCACTCGGATGCATCATAATTGGTCCCAGTGCACAGGGCGGCTTAGCGGAGACCGCTTGAAGGTGAGTGAGGTGATGTACGTCAGCCACGGCGTGTGGGAGACCACAAGGGGGATGGAGGGGGGAGGGGGGCAAGGCTGGGCCTACCTGAGCGTGGCGAGCTGACGCAATTAGAGCGCCGTGGCGGGCGGCGGCAGCGGCGCGGCTAATAGCCTTAGCCAAATTGCTTCAGTTAACCTTAAAATGTCATCAAGGGGCGGCCGGGCAGAAGGCGGTGGCGGCGGTGGGGCAGCCGACACGGAAAACTACTCGCTAACGCCCGGCAAATTTGCTTACCGATCCCCGCCTTCCGATGGCCGCTCGGCCGCGTCCAATTTAGCAGTGGCAGGTGGACAGCGGAAAACGCCAGCAGCGCCACCAAATCCGGTCGGCTTTCGACTCGCATACCGCACCGTGGGAAGTCGCTGGCACTTGTGACATCCGAAAGGAACGCCGTGATACAATCCGTTTTCTTGCGCTGTTGTCTTGGTGTTGTCTTGGATAGCCACGAGAGACCCTTCACTTCTGCCGCCTTGCGGGCACCACGTGAGGTGCAGCTCGGGGGATCTCTTAAGGCACGCTTTTCCACGTCGCTCGCCCGTGAGCTCACTTACTCGCGGGGCACCGCTTCTCGGCTGTGAGCCTTTGTCGCATAGGACACACGGCTGCGGCAAGCGTACAACATGTGTAAGTGCAGCCGGCTGGGCTGTGATGACACGATAAACTATCAGTTACATTCCAATTCGTACAACGGGTACAATTGTTTCTGAAATAGCTCTAACTGAACCTGCCATTTTTCTCCATGAAAATGCGCGACACGTGACGCCAGGTCAATCCTCAACTACAATAATGCTTTTTGTTATTGTAACTAATGTAAAAGCTCTGTGAACCTGAATTTGTTTCTACAATGTCAAAAGCTGCCAGATTATGACTGCATGATTTCTGAACTGCCTCCTAGTTTCCACTATGTTAATCTGAAATATGGCAATATGAATCTTACAAAATATTCATTGTAAGCTGTCATGTTTCTAACTTATGTATTTTTTTATATAGTGATTAAGTGCAATGTTGCACTTGTTATTTTATACCCAACAATTAACAAGATGATCAGATTATAAAATATATATGACCAGATGATGGTGACAGTGCACCGAAACCGGTCGTCACTTAATAAATTGTTAGTTTGCGATCTTGGCTTATCATTTGGAAACTATAAAATGAATTGATCGCCTCCAGACCAGACTATGTCAGGTAATCTAAACTGCATTTGCGACTGGAACTCTTCTCATTGTCAACGGTGGGACTGTCACGTTGTCAACGGCAAATAACTTCCCAGTAAATTCCGTATTACGTGTACCCGTCGTAACGACTTCCTCAATTCGCAGCTCAGATATTCGACAGTCAATGACAGCTTGGGATGCCAGAAGGAAGTCCCATCCGAGAATGACATTCTGTCAAAACGACAAATTCAAACGGCTGGTCCTGTTGTTGCACAACTTCCTGCTGGATGGACGTACTTTCCATTTGCGACCTTCAGCACAGGTGCCCCCGTATCCCAGAACATTGTCTTCTTTAGTGCGCGGCGCTAATTATCCGACAATACAGAGAAAGAGGCTCCTCAATCAACCACTGACCGGAAAGGTTGGCCGTCGATTATGACGTCGATGAGATTTCCCGACATCTTAGCGACTGTCGTCCATGGAGGATTTTCATCTCCGTAGATGGTCGCCTCGCTTAGTTTTCCTGGGCGCGACGGCTAGGGCAGCGGCTGGTACCTCTGTACGGCGACGGTAAACGGTAGCGGCGCGTCGGGGAGCGACTTCGTCTAGGGTACGGCGATGGGCTTCTTCCCATAGATTGACTGAACTCATTAGTAGGTGACTATCTGGTATAGAACTGCTCTGATGGCTGACATCTTGCGGCAAAATAATCGCCCAATACTCGCCTTCTCTCTCTGCAGTAGCGTACGACATGTCCAGGGCGCCCACAGTAACACCCTGGCGTGTTGTCTTCTGTCCTCCAGACGTCTGTTCTTTTGCGAGGCGTCATAGTTACCCGGGGAGTTGGTTGTGGCCGCGTCGGCCGGTTCCTAGGCTGTCTTTTGGCGGCTGCAGCGTAAGTCATAGCAGGGCGACGCCATTCTTCACGTCGGGTGCGACTGGCGGAGCAGACAGGAGCTAATGTTTGAAATACCTCGTCCTCGGCGGCGTCGGCTCCCTCGTCATTTACTGGGCTTACATCCATGGCCATAATCTGATGCTCGCTCGGTCTAATAGTCCCAGCCGCCATAAACTGTTGTAATTCTTCTCTCACAATTTGTCGTATGAGAGAAGAAAAGTCATGCTGGTCTTCCACAGCGGCCATAGGGACTACAGTGGGGAGTCTGTCATACTTCGTTCGTCCAGTCCTCTTTTGTTGCATCTCTTCAATACGCTGGCACTACTTGATGAACTCCTCCGTCTAGAGACGTCTTTTATAAGTAGGCCTTGATACATGTCTTCTGCAGTGCCCTTCATCAGGTGCATGATTTTGTCGGCTTCAGTCATATCTGGGTTAACTATGTTACATAGGGTCAAAACATTCTGTACGATGTGCAGCTGGCTTACCGCTGGTTTCGTGTCCAGGGATCTTCGGGAGGATGTATTCGGTATATCCCTTGTATTACGATTCTAGTCCGTGTAAGCGACGGCTTTTACGTTGCGTAATCGGAGCCACGGTGATGCAGCTGTTGCGCAGGATACCCAGCGCCTCCACCAAACAATGCCGCGTTGAAATCGAAGCAGGCTTGACTTCGAAGGCATCTGAACACAGCACTTATACTGAAAGCAGATTTATTGCGAACTGATACACGCAGCACTGATTGCATACCGGGCAGAGTGCTCTGCTATTTATACATGGGCAAATGTTCAAATGTTTGTAGAGCTTATGGGACTTAACTACGGAGTCATCAGTCCCTAAATTTACAAACTACTTATGAACTAACTAGTACTAAGGACGGCATAAATATCCATGCCCGAGGGGGGATTCGAACCCCCGACCGTAGTGACCGTGCAGACCGTGACTGGAGCGCCTCAGTCCCCTCGGCCACCGCGGCCGGCTATACATGGACAGAATGTACCAGAGATTAGAAGAATAGTTAAGATGAGAAACATGTAGAAATTACGAGTGAACATAAGAAACATGTAGAACATTCTGGAAATGGTAAGTATAAAGAAATAAATTTTTGACAGTGGACAGGATTGACCCGATGACCTTCAGCACCGCAGTTGATGACGCTATCCCCTGCGCCACGCCGGCAGTCAGACACTTTCGGATCTTTTGGCAATAACATCATAATGGGCTGAGATTTCGTACTTGCAGTTACCATGTTTTAATCAAATGTCAAAAGATTTTGGGAGTCACCGTTTTTTTTTTTTTTTTTTTTTTTTTTTTTTTTTTTTTTTTTTTTTTTTTTTTTTTTTTTTTTTACACTGTGAAACAAATCCTTCTAATGCAAGCACTTCGCTATCCACATTTTGGGAGGAAACCAAAACAGAAGGTCTAATAAATATGGGGGGCCTCTAAGTTTGTTAAGAACTATGAGCACGTCTGCTTCGATTCGATTCTGTGAATCCATCTGTTCTACCGGTCATGGTATGCAGTAAGGTATACAGTTGAGAGCTAATGATGTGGTAACAGCGTCACTGGATTACATTTCCGGACATTGGCTCCTTCTATAAACATTATTCACTCACTAGCCGCAAGAAGTCCTCGAATTTGGAAACGGGAATTTCAGAATACCGTGTGTATCGTCAGACAAATGACTATTTGTTGTTACGGTTATAACGGCTCTTTGTTGTAGCTTGAAATCGACTTCCCCGTTGACTCTGACTCGGCCAAAAAGAATTTGGGTACTTATTTTTAACGATAACTTCAGTAGACACCGAGCCCAGCTTTGTCATATTACGGAGCCTGTGCGTCTGATATTCTGCCCTGGACAGGACGCAGCACAGCTCACGCCGCTACATAATGCGCAGAGTTGCGGCGGCCCATTGTGTTGCCGCCGTGCTTGCACGTCATAAGGTAGCCGCGGTGCTAACTGGCCACCGTGGACATGACGGCAGCTCCGCGCAAAAATTTGGCAGTCTCTCAAAAATAGCCGACGCCTGTGAGCGCCGATCAATGTTTACTGCGTTTTGAGAACGGAAAAACATGTCAGCTGCTGACATATTCATTTATTGCTGTTCGCGCGCGCCACTTGTATATCGAATAATGGCACGCTCTGTCTCTGTTTAATGAAAAACATTATTTCGCACCGTCCGCGCACGGCCTGGGAGTGGCAATGCGAGTACTTTGGCGCGCCTCGTTTGCGAATAGCGAAATCACCGGCGCACTAACCGGGCCAGCGAACTGCACCATTTCTCGTGGAAAGTCCAACCTCTCCAAGAAGAAAGTGATTTTTCCTCTGCACGTGGCTCAGAAACACTGTTGTCTGCACTGCCCTGTCCCAGTTAGGAACGAGACAGCAATTGCTGCTGTGCAGTGATTCCTTCCGTGTTCATCTCCAATGTAATTCAAAACCTTAATGGGATACATGTGATCTTAGCATCAATACTGCTTCTATCGCCTACGCCTTCAACTTATAAGATATGTTGGTCGTGTACTTTCACTCTGATTTTTTTTCTTTTTTATGGGACTTAACTACGGGGTCATCAGTCCCTAAACTTACAAACTACTTATGAACTACTTACGAACTAGGACGGCACAAATACCCATGCCCGAGGGAGGATTCGAACCCCCGACAGTAACGGCCGTGCAGACCGTGACTGAAGCACCTCAGTCCCCTCGGCCACCGCGGCCGGCATTATTTCTTTCTTTCTTGCAACCACACTCATTATTTTATTTTAGAACTGATTTCTGTACTTTTACACATGTCGGGAATAACAGGCACCATTGATTAACATTAATAGCCATAAAATTACATTTTAGCGTACTAAATTATATTCATCGGCGAAGTAGTTAAAGTTCCACGAACTTGGAACACCCGCTTTTTTTTTTTTTTAATTGCCTTATACCTTTTGTGTACCGGACAGCCGGCCGCGGTGGCCGAGGAGACTGAGGCGCTCCAGTCACGGTCTGCACGGCCACTGCGGTCGGGGGTTCGAATCCCCCTTCGGGCATGGATATTTGTGCCGTCCTTAGTATAAGGTAGTAGATAAGTAGTTTGTAAGTTTAGGGACTGATGACCCCGTAGTTAAGTCCCATAAGCTTAACAAACATTTGAACATTTTGTACCGGACCTGCTTCCCGCCCATGAACAAATCCTTATTCCACTACTTCGCAGGTTTACTTGTGCTTTTGCGAGCTATGGGGTTTAACTGCGTACCAGCACTGAAACAGTTGCTTAGCAGATGTGTCCGAAAGGTTATTTATAGCTTGTAGGCTATATAAACCAGCTACAACAGTATTAAGGCAAGAAAGAAATGCGGTGGTTGGAGAATAAGTTAGGGTTGTAAACAGTGCAATGTTATTCATTCTGTACAGTGAGTAATCTCTCAAAGAATTGTAGGCAGATAGTACAAGGTCAACGAGAAAGAATGAAACCTTTCGGTATCCAGATGAGAATGTAATTCTGACAGAGACAGCAAAATACTTGCGAAGCAACTGAACGGGGTAGACATTGTCTTGAGTGGACGGTATAAGACGAACATGGTATAAACAAAGGTGATAAATTCTAGCGATCCGACGAAAGAAACAAATGGGATTTTCTATTTCGGTAGTGAACTAGTTTATCAAAGAAAGTGAATTGAAGGAAAGGCATTGAGTTAAAATTTGTGCGGCAGCTGGCATTCGAATCCGGTACCTCTTGCTTACTAGGAAACTGCTATAAGCACTATGCTGCCATAGTCTAATAGATACAGCGATTCTATAGGCTGTGTTAAACCACGTCTCCCTCCACAACTAAAACATAAATTTCTCCGCAAGTTCCCCTATATAAATACGTATCAACGTTGATGATGGTCGAAGTAGAGTGGATATGAATTTCAATGTCAACGAAAGCATTTCTGAAGAAGCAAACTTTTCTTACTTAAAATAGAAATTTAAGTGTGAGGAATCTTTTCTGAATGCAGTTTACTAAAATTCAGTCTTGTGCGGGAGTGAAAGTTAGATGTTATGCCGTACAGACGAAAAGAGAATATGGTGCTCCATAAAAATTACTGAAGATTAGTTGCGAAGGTAAGAAATGTTCCTAAGTACCGATCAAAATTGGGGAGAAAGAAATTTGTAGCTTATCTTGACCATAAGAAGGGATCAACTGGTAGGACACAATTTCTCTGTGTGTGGGGCTGGGGGGAGAGGAAGGGGGTAAAAATCGAAAAATGAGACTAACAGATGAGTATTGTTAACAGGTTCTAATGCGTGTAGGTTGCTACAGGTATTCAGACATGAAGGTGCTTGCATTTTTAGTAATCAGAGAAGACGTACATCACAGTGTACAAATGGAAATTAGAACGTCAATCGACACGAATACACAGCCATATTCTTTAAAAGTGCACAACTCCCTTCTGTTCTTCTCCGTTTCAAATGAATTTTTTGGTTCTACACAGCTGAAGATAAGTTTTCTCAAAGTAAGAAACAATTGCTACACATCGACAATATATCAAATGTTTGGTATATTGACGATGCGTCCAATACCCAGAAGAGTTTTATCAACAATGGCAACGGCCGTGGAAGTCTTCGTTTACAAATGCTACACAGCTCATTCATTTTTCAGCTCGAATGACCGCTTTCAGTAGACACACTGTACACACACAATACCAGCTGGCCCATGACAATAAAGTTTGGTTGAAACTTTTGGTATCTCAGTAAGTATAAACGAACGGTCTGTCACATTTCTCTGCACAACTCCTGACGATAACCCTTGTTTTTGATTAACATTCGCAGTCGAGAACAACATACTGGGTACTGTTACTGAAGAACTCTTCGCCAATCTATTGCATATCCTCGTTCCTTCATTGGCAGTATAAATCAAGGGATATGCTGCCTATTGTCCTTCATTAAAGGCTTCCAAGATATCGTGTGAGAAAAGGGCAAGACGAGTTTCGCGCATGATGCATGGACAAAAGCTTTTACATCTTATGCAGATTTATTGTATCAAGAATGAAAAAATGTTTAAGAATTGTGCAGAAAACTAATCTTATTATATTGGTTTATAATTATTCGTAATCGTTCTTTTGCCTTTCTTATAAATAGGAGTCACCTGTGCTTTTTCCAGTCAAATGGGACTTATTACCGGGCAAAATATTCGTGAGATATGCAAGAGAACTGTCAGTGCCCGGAAATGCAAGCGAGAAGAAAGCACACATAAATATTGTGTTACACACTCTGATCTCTCTTATTTTGTTTCCGTAATCGTTTCCCCATATATAGTGGGAGTCAACAATATAATTTCCCATTCCGATTTCCTAAGTTAATTCAATAAAATTTATTTATTTCTAATAAAATAACAATAAACATTAAGTATTTATTTTCACAAATACCCTTATAAACTAATTTTTCGTCATTTTTATGCCATTCTGTCAATTTCTTAGTTTTAAAAACTATTATCTTCATAAAGTATATATTACGTAAGAAGGGAATATTAGATAAATCTGTGGCTTGGAGAGTAGAAAGGTTGTGTTTGTCACTAACAATATACAGTACACAATTGAATAAGAACGATATTTACTTACAAGTAGTGTTCTTCATTGACTTCTTAAAAACACAATTTTATCCTCTATAACTTTTCTACTGTAAAATTTGGCTTCAAAGTGGCAAATTCTCAGATGCTGCACGCTTTATAGCAAAGTAGGGAATGTTCTGCGGAAAGAGCGAAAAATTACCCCTCTTTGACGCAACATTTTTTGGGGGGAAATATAATTAAATAGCGAAGTTTTGGTATTTAATTGATGCAGAATTTAATGCTCTTCATTTTTTATAACCTTTGCTTTTTCCATTAAACAGTTTCGGAAGAATTTGCAAAAGAAAACTAGAAAAGCCCGAAATTTCGTTGGTTATTCTTTCATCACAGCTGTAGTTCCACTCAGAAATCGGGACTAATTCGGACGGTTCATAACAGAGGCATACTTAAGTGATTAAAAAAGTTTCCAGCTTTCCACTAAGTTTTGGAAGACGGAATCCTTGTTTGCCTCTTACGTATTTTAACTACTTCTAGAATATTTAAGTAGTCTTTAAATAGTGTTCATGAGTCCCCCTGGACTTGTAACAGCATTAAGGATGTTCTTACAATGAACGAACTCGACATGCTATATTTTAAATAAATATCTAATATCGTAACTACCGAGCTGAAATAACTGTTATTATTGTAATATTGTGGTAGTTCAGGCTTACTACGCGTAATGGAGTCTATGTCTTAGCAAAAATGTTCAAATGTTTGTATAGTCTATGGGACTTAACTACGGGGTCATCAGTCCCTAAACTACTTATGAACTACTTACGAACTAGGACGGCACAAATATCCATGCCCGAGGGGGGATTCGAACCCCCGACCGTAGTGGCCTTGCAGACCGTGACTGGAGCGCCTCAGTCCCCTCGGCCACCGCGGCCGGCACTGAGATACCGAGTCAAAAGCCTTGTGCAAATCTATAAATACAAGGTATGCCCACAAAGTAAGTTCCGTTTGGTTATATAAAACAAACGTGTAGAGATACAGAAAAAATATTTATTGTACAAAAATATACAAGTATTAAATTACTTTTCTACATAGCTTCCGAAATTTTGTAGGCATTTGTCATAGCGTTGCAGAAGTCTTTGTATACCTTCTTGGTAGAAGATTGCCGCCTGTGTATTCAATTATGTGGTAACATGTTCTTTCAGCTCGTCATGATCGCTGGAGTGTTGACCACCATGGACAGGTTTTAGGTGTAAGAAGAAAGTCTCCAGGAGCGAGACTGTACGGAGGATGATCAAACACGTCCCAGTGAATGTCCCGTAAGATTTGTTTGATCAAATTCGCCTTGTGAGGTCGGGCGGCAACGTGAAGGGAAGAAGAAGACTCCTTTCATCTCTTCTTACACCTAAAAATCTGTCCTTGGTGGTCAACACTTCAACAATGATGAGCTGAAAGTACATGTTTGCCACATGGTTGAATACACAGGCGGCAACCTTCTATGAAGAATGCACTCAAAAACTTGTCCCACGCTATGACAAGTGCCTGAAAAATTTCGGAAGTTATGTAGAAAAGTAGTTGAACAGTTGCAGATTTTTATACAATAAATATTTTTTCTGTATCTGTTCATGTTTGGTTTATATATATCCAAACGGAACTTACTTTATGAACATACCTCGTATGCTAGCGACATACGTCAAGAATCTAAATATCTCTTCAGTACTGTTTTCCCTTTCGCTAGTTCCGTTACTGCAGTTCGCGTCTGAGGTGCATTTCACAGCAACAGTCAATAACGCCTAAACCAGCGGCATTAACTTCTCACTCAGCACAGACAGTTCCAGGAATTGCAGGCTTTCGACTGCCCCTTGTCCTCTCACATAAATCTCCCATTCTCTCCGCCGGTACCACACATCTCATTTACTCTTCGAATCCCTCGCTCATATGCTTATGTACTCAAATACAGAGCCCTTTTTTTTTTTTTTTTAAGGATAACTTTGTAATGATACAGGCGTCAATTAACGAAGCAGGGTATTATGGGCGGCTAATAACGTGCGCTCGGTCGGCGAGGCCTTTTTTGGTTTTTTTCGTCCCTCCCTTTTTTTCGGCAATAATCCGCGCATTGCAGCCCGGGGCCGCGTCCCATGTTTGCCGCCTGGGCAGCGCGCAACCAGCGCAGCGCACTGCCCGGGGCTCCAGCCAGCTCACCCTACACAGCGAGCGCGTCGCACAGTGGCGGCATAGGCCGAGCACAGTGAAAGGCCAGGCATCACAAAACAACGCCGCCTCCATTATGTCGCCCACCTCCGTAGTCTGTGGACAGCGTGACACATTGTTTCGCAGGAGGCCCGGGTTCGATTCCTGGTCGGGTTGGAGATGATCTCCACTCGGGGACTGGTTGTTGTGTCGTCCTCATCATCATTTCATCATCATCGGCGCGCAAGTCGCACCTGTCGCGTAGGGATGGGAAAAACCGACCGGTTAAAACCGATACCGGTATTTTAGTTTTGAATAACCGGCTTTTTCGGTATTTATTTGTTGTCGGTTGTAACCGGTTTATTTTCGTTATCGCCAAGAACTGGGTAAAAGAACCGGTACGACTACTTCCTGTAATAGTGGTTCACTTTTTTCCTTTCATTTTTTTTTTAATAATTTTAAAAATTAAAGCTAGTAGACCCTAATATTTAGGGCTATTCCTAAAATTTCCACTGCTCTGAAATGTCATTTAAGGAGAAAGCATCCAAAATCCAAAATGTTCCTTGGAAGAGAAGGTAAATTTGATTCAGATACCTATTATGTAAGTGATGTACTCTAAGCTTGGAATACTAACTTTTAATGTATTATCATATTGTTATGCTAACAAGTTGTATTAATGTGATTCCTTGAAAGCGATGCGCTTTTTTAATAACCAATATGGGTTTAGGTAACATTGATCATGTGGTGCCTCGCGAGGTAGCCGTGCGGTCTGAGACTCCATGTCACGGACTGCGCGGCTGCTCCAGTCGGAGGTTCGAGTCCTCCCTCCCACCTCGGTCGTGGATGTATATGTTGTCCTTAGCGTAAGTTAGTTTAAGTTGGGTTAAGTAGTTTTTAAGTCTAGGGACCGATGACCTAAGCAGTTAGGTCTCATAAGAACTCACACCCATTTGAACATTCTTAGTTCAATTTGCGTAAATTTACACTGACGACTGTTGGTCGTAACTGTGACTTTATTTTTCGAAATACTTCTGATTGAAGTTTATTTACTAACTGTAACTTATATATGTTGTGTGTATAACGAGATATTCGTATGCGCTGGCTCACAAATCCAACTTACGGAGTGGTTGGCTCACTCAATATTCACAACTCCCGTATAGAAATACTGGGCCAGTAAATCTCTATGCTTCGTATATCGTCTTCTACAGACTCCTGGCTAGGCTTGCACACACTCAAGAATGCGTAGTATTGGGAGGGGATCTTGCAAAATATGGAAAGACTAGTGATTTGTCGTATAACGTAAATTTACCTAAATTTTAACTTAATTTCGTAAGTTTCTGTTTCGGCCGAAACAAGAACCGACGATTACGGTTTCTGTTTCGTCCGCAAAATATGTTTCTTACGAACTCTACTGGAAATAATAGCAATAAAAACCGAAAACCGGTTGTTTCAAAAACCGGTTATCTTGGGCAATTTTTACGGTGCGTTTAAACTGGAGATGAAAAGAACCGGTATAACCGAAAACCGGTTGTTTCAGCGATAATCGCCATCCCTACTGTGGCGTCACAAATGTTCAAATGTTCAGATGTTTGTAAATCTATCGGACCAAACTGCGTGGTCATCAGTCCGTAGCTTACAAACTACTTAAACCTCGGTAAACTAACCTAAGGACAAAACACACATCCATGCCCCAGGGAGGACTCGAACCTCCACGGCGAGCAACCGCGCGCTCCGCAGCCACCCTAAAACAAAAAAAGTGCGATCCAGGCTGACTTTTCTATGAAATACAATGGTGCTGGAAGAAATTAACTTTTGCGAATAAATTTCGATAAAGAAATTGTTCAGTATTTACGCAGACTGCAGCACTTTGTGAACTGTCTAAACACAAATCCTGGTTGACTTCAGTACAGGTATTGGAGTCGAAATCATCAAAACGGGAGGACATTGCAGCGATATGAATGGCGCGCTACCACACGACGCTGAGTCACACATGAGCTCCCTTTCAGATCAACTTTACATACGCAAGGAAATAAAAAATCAACACCTCATGTGTTTACGGACATATGGATTTTATCAGATAACTGCACGTAGTCTAATATATAAAGCAGAGTGTCCGTATGTTTGTGTGTACTTGTTGCATACAAATCTACAGTTTTTTTCCAACCTTCATTAATTTTGTACACGTAAGCTTCACGTGGACGGTCGCCATAAGTGTAAGAATAACGTGCAACACATTGTTCCCGAGATATGACGTTATAAACAATGAGATGCTCGAAAACTGCTGCGTTTAGCGATAATGCTGCTCATTTTCTCCTAAACCACTGGACCGATTTCAACCAAATTTGTTAAAAATTAAAATGTTTGTAAATCTATCGGACCAAACTGCGTGGTCATCAGTCCGTAGCTTACAAACTACTTAAACCTAAGTAAATTAACCTACGGACAAACACACACACACCCATGCCCCAGGGAGGACTCGAAACTCCACGGCGAGCAACCGCGCGCTCCGCAGCGAGACGCTTTAGACCGCTCGGCTACTCCATCGCGGCTGGGTTGGAGATTTTCTCCACTCGGGGACTGGGTGTTGTGTCGTCCTCGTCAACTTTTCCTCATCATCGGTGCGTAAGTCGCCCATGTGGCGTCACCTAAAGACATGCACCAGGCAGGCCGCGCACGATCAAAAAAAAAATGTTCAAATGTTTGTAGAACTTATGGGACTTAACTATGGGGTCATCAGTCTCTAAGCTTACGAACTACTTATGAACTAGCTAAGACTAAGGACGGCACAAATATCCATGCCCGAGGGGGGATTCGAACCCACCGACCGTAGTGGCCGTGCAGACCGTGACTGAAGCGCCTCAGTCTCCTCGGCCACCGCGGCCGGCGAGCACGATCCCACCTGGGGTCTAATGGCCAAGAATGCCATACGAAATCATTAATCATCATCATCCATTATGTCGGCATTATTAAGCATCACGGTTACGACTATATGTGATGTGATGTCATCAGATGCGACATACGGAGAGTACATTCGTAACGTCACACTTTTTTTGCATTTGAGTAGCCCACATAAAAAAAAAACCTCTCAATGTATTTTTATCGATTTTGAGTTGAGCACACATCCGTATAGATTTTTTCAGCGCCTACACGATAGAATAGGTTTCAGAGTTCAAAACTCGCTATAAACGATTGGAAATGGCCGTAGCTTTCGGTTGTGAGACGCTAATTGCAGATTGTCTTCGAGTGAATCGCCAGATACATGTCCAGCGCTTGAAAAACCTGTCAAGTTCAAGAAGCATGGCGATCGCCGTGTCACCTCCAGTTGCAGAGCAAGCCGGCTGACGTCAGAACTACCAGTCTAGACATTCAAAGATATCTGTCTGTTCGTTGTGATCAGAAGATATGTTTTTCTAATATTGAGTTAAGTAGACAGCGCTCTAGGGAAAGCGTACGCCATAATGAAGCTCTCACTGTCGATGCAAAGACAAAATGAGAGTTGACGAGTTCTGTGCAATGCTAGAAGAAAATATCGAGAATAAAATTATTTTCTGCTACGATTGTCAGTAGTTTCTAATACTATCAATGGTGCCAGACTAAGCGGTTTATTATTCCCGTCAAATGCAGCTTCACAAATGTACAGGCTGTTAGGGCTTCCTCATAGTCCCCTAGAACATCAACGAGGTGGTTTCGTTCCACCGCGGTAGAATGGCCGTGCGCACTGAGGCGTCTTGCTGCGGTGCGCGCGGCCATTCTCCGTTGGGGGTTCGAGTCCTCCCTTAGGCATGGGTGTTTCTGTTCCTCTTAGCATAACTTACTTTAAGTTGATGTAACTAGTTTGTAAGCCTAGGGATTGATGATCAAAAAAATGTTCAAATGTTTGTATAGTTTATGGGACTTAACTACGGGGTCATCAGTCCCTAAACTCACAAACTACTTATGAACTACCTTATACTAAGGACGGCACTGAACCTGACAGGGTTTATCGTAACATCAAAAGATAACTTCGCCACATAACCGTCAATCAAAATACGTCTGTATACATTCAACACATTGAGAAGTTTGCAAAGGTAGTTCGTCTAGGACAAAAATGAATGTCTTCTTGAAGGTTGGTAAAGATACGCCGAAGGCTTAGTCAAAGTTTCTGATAACTGGCATTTCCAGATTAAAAAACCAGAAAGCAAAAAGCAAAAAGACGAAGAATTGTCTAGTTCGTGGAGAGGCGTTCTACAATTTTGAATCTGGAGAGGGGAAAAATTTTCAGCACAGCAAATGGCCCAAAACAAATCACAACGCCGGCCGCGGTGGCCAAGGGGACTGAGGCGCTCCAGTCACGGTCTGCATGGCCACTACGGGCGGGGGTTCGAATCCCCCCTCGGGCATGGATATTTGTGCCGTCCTTAGTATTAGCTAGTTCATAATTAGTTTGTAAGTTTAGGGTCTGATGACCCCGTAGTTAAGTCCCATAAGCTATACAAACATTTGAACAAATCACAACAAGTGTAGAACCTTCAGAAACCAAACTCGGTGACATAAAAAAGCTTTTGGGAACTCCACTTGGGTGAAGACTGGGCGTCCGACGACAAAGTCAAAGTCTACACCGGGTGTTCGACGAGCAGTGAGACCCTGCCGCTGCCAACTCTCAGAACGAGAAAGAAGCCGGAAGTGATTTTGTGTTGATTTTTAATAACTTTTATTACATTTTAAGTAGAAAACTCCGTCACATCATTTCTATGGAGATTTTTCGTTTTCTTTCATATATAAGTTCATTATTTCCAATTACAAGCAGACATTTATAACATATGTTTTCTTTTGGTTAGATAATCTTTTTGTTCAGTACTACGTCTCCATTTTTGTATACTTTGTTGCTCATGTGACATTTAGGCGAAAATACTTATGATCATTGAGCAAAAATTTTTAATGTCCATTTTCGTATGGTAATACTTTATATCAGTCACTTATCACTGTTTGTTTACGTAATGTAATTGATTTTTAATTTGGATAAATGCTTTTTTAGAATGTTAGTTATGTAAGAGAGAAAAATTGAATGTTAATGTTTTAAATATTTGGTCAACTGTTAGTGCGACTTATGACACTTTAGTGTGATGTAAGCGAAGAAAAGTTTTCCCTGTAATTGGTATGATGACACAGAACACAGTGTTGAGGTCGATGTCACATAAAATTAATTTCCTGCCAGTTTCGTTTTCTAGAACGTCTTGCCTCTGTTTTAAATAAGATGATATTTTCCGCAATTTTTTTTTTTTTCATTTACTAAAATTTGGAGCTCATTTTATCGCCTACAATTTCTTGAGATCTCTGAAACGTGATGGTGCAGTTTTTATACATAATGTAGAACAATCATTTTTGCTATATTTTTACATTAAATAAGTCAGTTTTTCGTGGTAAAATAATATCACCTACGTAATTTCATATGTTTTGTACAATTTTTAGTTTTCTGTTTAAAATAGAATGTATTTTGTTGATATCGGATATAATTACATTCCATCCTGCTGCAGTTCCTATCACCGAACAGCGGTTTTTACAAACGAACGTTTGTTTCGTAATTGGTTCTATATGTTTGCAAAACCCGCTAACTGCATAATTCCGGTACAAAAAACCGCTAAGTCAATATTTCACGTGATATTTTAACGCATGAAAGATAATTGCAGATTTCAGTGATTAATTCCGAGCAAATAAATATTTTTTAAATTATTTTTGGAAGAAATAGTTTGGAACGAGGTTTTCGCAATTGTCAGAGAATCGCTAATCATGCAGTTGGTGGCTTTTGCATCGTGGCTACAAATTTTCATAAAATATATGACTAACTTATTCGCTTAAAGGTGGTCATACTTTCCTAAGATATTTACAGAAATAAGCAAGAGAGAGGTACACAGGATGTTTCAGAAGGAATAGTAATTATTTCAGTAAGTAGCAGTATAGTGGGGTTGCAATAAAAATGTCATATAACGTCCAATTTGTGTCAAGTACAGAGACAGAGCTGTTATGCGTAACCCAAACAAAATGGAAGCAAAATCTAATGAGTAGGCCTACGTTCAAAGTTGTTTTTCAAAAATTACACTACCGACTTCAATACACTTCTGACTTCTCTTTAGAGCACGAAGTGTAACTCTTTTGATCCTCTTTGCATTCTTTTATGTTGACGGCACTACTCATAGTCCAATGATCAATTCGGCTCTTGTTTTTACTTTTTCTTTGTAGACTTCGCCTTTCATCCATCCACCAATTCCAACTGCTTATCTTCCTCTGCTGATGGAAGGGGTTGAAGGAGCTATAAATGATATGGAAGGAACCCATCTTTACTTAATGTCCGTCATACTCTTGACTCTTGACGTTGCTTTCTCTATGGCATAACGTCTGTCACACTTGAAAATGGCCTAACATAGAGGCCGAAACCGGTAGTGTGGGCTTAAATAAAGCACAACTAATTGCAACTGGAGCTGGACTTTCATTAAATATACTCTTGTCTGTTGAACAGGTATATGTGCAAAAATTCTGACTGTGTTTTTTGAAAGGCTACCCACTGCCCACAGTGGAGTGACCGAGCGTTCTAAGGCGCCTCGCTACGGAGCGCGCGGTTGCTCGCCGTCGGAGGTTCGAGTCCTCCCTCCGGCATGAGTGTTTGTGTTGTCCTTAGCATAAGTTACTTGAAGTTAGTTTAAGTAAAGCCTAGGGTCTGATGATCAATGCAGTTAAGTTGCTTAGCTTTATAAAAACATTTGAATTTTAAACTACGTTCTAGCGACTGAATAATGTCTTCTACTTCATCCACAGTCTGTTTATTTGTACGCTCGGATGCAATATGACTGCTGGGCAGTGTACAAGGTTCAGGGGCCGTATTGAGCACACGAGTAAACTCTCTTGACTCTGGTAGTGAGCGGTTACGAAATCTCTACAAGCCACTGAAACATTTCCATTACAAAACTAAGACACAAATACCATATCGGCATACTCACCATATTTAAATACGTGCAGCATGTTTACACGCTACGTTACAGTAGACTTTGGAAACAAGTCATAATGAAAACTACAATGTAAACTAAAGTACGACTTCATAACTTAAACAACAATACTCTGTGCTGACATTCAATAAAACGTCCATAAAACTCGGTAGCAACAAGTGTACCAACACCCTAAACGAAAATGCATTGAACTCAATTATATATCTGAACTCAGTAAAAATTTGACACATTTTATATGGGACTTTTATTGCAATTCATCTATATTGCTGCCTCTTGAAATATTTTCTATTCCTCCTACAACACTCTGTATACACCCCTATCCAAAATTAAAACTACAAATTGAAATAATTTTGCAAGGTTGCGTTTACAGAATACAGAACGGAAAAAATGCAACACACGTATGCATATACATCAACGTTTAGTTGTTGTTTCTAACTTTCTGTGGCCGAGGGGACTGAGGCGCTCCAGTCACGGTCTGCACGGCCACTACGGTCGGGGGTTCGAATCCCCCCTCGGGCATGGATATTTGTGCCGTCCTAGTTCGTAAGTAGTTCATAAGTAGTTTGTAAGTTTAGGGACTGATGACCCCGTAGTTAAGTCCCATAGACTATACAAACATTTTTTTGTAACTTTCTGACTTGTACACACATATCGTCAACTTTCGTCCCAGACATGCTCTGAGAAAAACAAACTGGAAGTGCGAGCAGGCCACACCATGTGTGAATCATCTTCCGTTAACAAGAAAACATCAACCTCCGGTGTTTCATGAGGTCGACAATTATCAGCCATCCATACGAAACTTGATGCACAACACGTGGCATTATCCGTACTTGAAGTCCGGAGGTCTCATCAAGATACCTGACACCGATTAACCTTGCCCATTCATAGAGAGGAGTTCCATTGTTCAAAATAATCCCCGACCACAGCAGTAGAGATCCTCCCCGATTCTGGTCTCTTCGCACAGTGTTGGGTTCCACAGTCGTATTCCACATTCCCTCCAGACCAAATCGGGACTCATCAGTGAAAGTCCTCTGTTCCACCGTACAAATGGCATATCGTCGTTCCTAGACGTGAAGATGTGTCTGGGATATGCAGTTCTCCGACGGTAAAAGCCATTTTGTCGGTGTCGTTTGATACAACTCATCCAGTGGGTGGTACCAGGTCACATACTTCGATGAAACAGCCAAGTTGTAAGATCAATTTATTCCTCCTTTTGGTCTGCTAAAACATTGTATTCTTGTCACACCAAACAGAAAAAAAGTAAAGCAGCTTGTTTCCATTATAGTGCAAATCATTAACAGAACAGCCTTCCGTTGGGCGAGATATATTTACAAAATTTATTTCACCAACTTTCTATTCGCAGTACGAACACATTTTCTTGGCATACACCTACATAGGGAGACAAAAAGTAAGAGAAATTAGATGTAAAAATGAAAGACTTAGGTGTCCCTTTTCTTGATAGAACACATAAAATTGAACAATTAGATATATCTAGGTGCTGAGGTACAGTCACCAGCAGAAAGAACTAAAATGGTTCGACGTCTCTCTGTTGGTTCTACGGAGTGGAGACAACAACATTACGGCAACCGAGACAGTGATAATAACAGAAAGTTGCTGCAGAGAGGGTTGATGCTGACTTGTGTTTACTCAACAAAACAAATTACACAAGCAGTTAGGTTCAGATAGTGAAGTGGGCAGATAGTGCAACGCATCAACAACGTGAGTTACCAGAAAGTATGACATTGGAGGCTATAGGAAGATTGGAAACGTCACGGACAGGGAGGAAAATGCCCACAGCTATGGGAGTGTCCCAACTTGTAATTTCCAGGACCTGGACGCAATTTCAGACAACGGGACCCGTTAAAAGAAGGCCAGGCTAAGGTCGTCCATGAGTATCATCAGCAAAAGATGACCGTTATGGTAGTCAAGTCCCATAAGCTCTACAAACATTTGAACATTTTTAACGCAGGCCTTTCGTGTGTTTCCCATTAAAATCACGATACAGTTTAGCCCGCAGAAACTGGGCGCACGAACATCCCGATTGTAACGAATGGCGCCCGGTTCTGTTCACAGATTAGTCAAGATCGTGTTCAGCCGAACTCGGAACAAACCTGCTGATGTGCAGGAAATATCACCAATTGCGCTTTGACTGCAGAGAGGTATAGTGACGAGATCCTTCGACTTTTGTTGTGCTCTACGCTGGTGCCATACGCGATGAGTTCCTTCTTGTGGACGATAACGCTCGTCGCCACAGCGCTGCACTGTTGGATAAAATGCTTGTAGCTGAGGGAACTGAACGAATGGAGTAACCAGCTTGTTCACTGGACTTAAACCCGGCTGAGCATGTGTGGGATGCACTTGGCAGACGCGTTGCAGCCAGACCAGCACCTCTCACAACGGTTGCAGAGCTTGATACTGCACTCATGGAAGAATGGCAACATATCCCCCAAGAGTTCATTGATAAACTCATAATGTCCATGCCACTGGCCGTGGAGGTGATCACTTATCATATTAGAGGACAACATAAATAACTTGGTAGCCTCATGGTACTTCACTCTAAGTAAACGCCATATAAACCTCAAGTAAAGAGTTGACACAATAAAATATCGTACTGTGTCACACATATATTACAATTGCAACCAATATCTGAATAAAATACTTCACAGTATAAGTATTGTGTGTAAAATCTAAAAAATTTAAACATAGCAGCTATTGTCAGCACCCGTTACAACGTCGCAAATTAAAAATTATTTTAGCAGGTTTCGGCAATGACTAAGATTGCCTTCATCAAAAAATATAAAACAAAAACAAGTCACATAATAAAATATACTATTAAGCTGTATAGCTTGTTTTGTTTTATATTTTCTGATGAAGGCAATCTTAGTCATTGCCGAAACCTGGTAAAATAATTTTTAATTTGCGACCGAGGGCTGCTTGTTTATAGATTGAAATAATATCTAATCTTATCCTCTAACTGTTTTAAGCTGTGTGAGCTGTGTCTGTTCTTTGTCATTCTGTAGCTCCTATCAGTAAATAAACAAAAGAATTTCCTACGCCTTTTACCATTGGGCATCGAAATGTATTAGTGGGGAAGGTTTAAAATTTGTGCGCAGCCTGGATCCGAACCCGCGTCCTCCTTCCTACCGGGCATTCGCGCATCGCCACTGCGCTATTAGAACATAACGATAGCCGTCACCCCAAGGGTCACACTTGCTTGATTCTCGCCAGCCGGAACTTATTCACGCACCAATGGACAGCGACATAACCTGAGTTATTTCTTTTCCGACTGGCATCTATCCTTGTAAATTCTTCTCTGTGTGGTATATGTGCGGCTAGGTAGCACAGTGGCAGAGTGCCAGACTACAAATCCAAAGGTCGCGGGTTCGATCCCGCCAGGTCCTAGGATTTCTATCTGTCACTTTCCACTTCTTTCCCCTCTGACAGTTTTGCTGATGTGAAAAATATCGAGTAGTACCGTGGTTCGGAACCCATGTTAATCTATAAGCCCCCCTATAACTGGCTCAGTAAGTCAGTTCGAAGGTCGGAGGAAGGCAACGGCATACCACCTCCAAACATGACCCTGTCTAGTAAATCTTCGAATTGTTGACTGCTTTACCTTTTATCTACCCCCATGAACCACAGACATTGCCGAGGTGGGGTGGCTTGCGTGCCTCAACGATGCAGATAGCCGTACCGTAGGTGCAACCACAGCGGAGGGGTATCTGTGGAGAGGCCAGACAAACGTGTGGTTCCTGAAGAGGGGCAGCAGCCTTTTCAGTAGTTACAGGGGCAACAGTCTGGATGATTGACTGAGCTGGCCTTGTAACATCAGCTAATGTGGCTCTGCTACACAGCTACTGCGAACGGCTGAAAGCAAGGGGAAACTACAGCCGTTAATTTTCCCGAGGACATGCAGCTCTACTGTATGAACATATGATGATGGCATCCTCTCGGGTAAAATATTCCGGAGGTAAAATAGTCCCCCATTCGGATCTCCGGGCGGGGACTACTCAGGAGGATGTTGTCATCAGGAAAGACAATACTGGCATTCTACGGATCGGAGCGTGGAATGTTAGATCCCTTAATCGGGTAGGAAAATTAGAAAATTTAAAAAGGGAAATGGATAGGTTGAAGTTAGATATAGTGGGGATTAGTGAAGTTCGGTGGCAGGATGAACAGGATTTCTGGTCAGCCGAGTACAGGATTATAAATACAAAATCAGTTGGGGGTATCACAGGAGTAGGACTGATAATGAATAAGAAAATAGGAATGCGGGTAAACTACTATGAGCAGCACAGTGATCGCATTATCATTGTCAAGATAGATACGAAGCCAACACCGACAACAGTAGTACAGGTTTATATGCCAACTAGCTCTGCCGACGATGAGGAGATCGAAGAAATATATGAGGAGCTAAAGGAAATTATTCAGACAGTTAAGGGAGAGGAAAACCTAATTGTGATGGGAGACTGGAATTCGGTAGTAGGAAAAGGAAGGGAAGGGAGGATAGTAGGTGAATATGGTCTGGGCAGGAGGAATGAAAGAGGAAGTCGCCTGGTAGAATTTTGCACGGAACATGATTTAATCGTAACAAACACCTGGTTTAAGAATCACAAAAGAAGGTTGTATACATGGAAGAGACCAGGAGACACCGGAAGGTATCAGATAGATTTTATAATGGTAAGACATAGATTCCGGAACCAGGTTATAAACTGCAAGACGTACCCAGGGGCAGATATAGACTCTGACCATAACTTGTTAGTCATGAACTGTAGGCTGAAACTGAAAAAATTGCAGAAAGGTAGGAAAATAAGGAGATGGGACTTAGATAAATTGAAGGAAAGTGAAGTTGTGGAGAATTTCAGAGGGAGATTTAGGCAACAATTGACAGAAACAGGAGGAAATAAAACAGTAGAAGAGGAATGGGTAGCATTGAGAGATGAAATAGTGAAGGCAGCAGAGGACAAAATAGGTAGAAAGGCAAGACCTACAAAAAATCCTTGGATATCACACGAAATACTAGATTTAATTGATGAAAGGAGAAAATATAAAAATGCAGTAAATGAAACAGGCAAAATGGAGTTCAGACGATTAAAAAATGAGATTGACAGGAAATGCAAAATGGCTAAGCAGGAGTGGCTAGAAGCCAAATGCAAATCTGTAGAAGAATGTATAAGAAGGGGAAAAGTAGATACCGCCTACAGGAAAATAAAAGAGACATTTGGGGACAAGAAAAGCAACTCTACGAATATCAAGAACTCAGATGGGAAGCCGGTTCTCAGCAAAGAAGGGAAAGCTGAAAGGTGGAAAGAGTACATAGAACAGCTCTACAAAGGAAATGAACTTACAGACAATGTGGTAGGAAGGGAAGAGGATGTAGATCAAGATGAAATAGGAGATGCTATACTGAGAGATGAATTTGACAGAGCCTTGAAAGACCTAGGTCGGAACAAGGCCCCAGGAGTAGATGACATACCCTCAGAGCTACTAAAGTCTCTGGGAGAGCCAGCCATGACAAGACTATTTGAACTGGTGTGTAGGATTTATGAGACAGGCGAAATACCCTCAGACTTTAAGAAAAATGTAATAATCCCCATTCCAAAGAAATCGGGCGCAGACAGGTGTGAAAATTACAGAACCATCAGTTTGATAAGTCATGGTTGCAAAATTTTAACACGAATTATCTACAGGAGAATGGAAAAGCTGGTAGAAGCTGACCTCGGGGAGGATCAGTTTGGATTCAGGAGGAACGCAGGAACCCGTGAGGCAATACTTACCTTACGTCTTATCTTAGAAGATAGATTAAGGAAAGGCAAACCTACATTTTTAGCCTTTGTAGATTTGGAGAAAGCATTTGACAATGTTGACTGGAATACACTCTTTCAAATTTTGAAGTCAGCAGGGGTAAAATATAGGGAAAGGAGAGTTATTTATAACTTGTACCAAAGCCAGACCGCAGTTATTAGACTCGAAGGGCATGAAAGGGAAGCATCAGTTGGGAAGGGAGTAAGACAGGGTTGTAGCCTTTCTCCGATGTTATTCAATTTGTATGTCGAGCAGGCGGTGAAGGAAAGCAAGGAAAAATTTGGAATAGGTATTAAAGTACAGGGGGAAGAAATAAAAACATTGCGTTTTGCTGATGACATTGTAATTCTGTCAGAGACAGCAAAGGACCTGGAAGAGCAGTTGAATGGAATGGACAGTATGACGAAGAGAGCATATAAAATGAAAATTAACAAGAGCAAAACAAAAGTAATGGAATGCGGTCTTAGAATATCGGGCGATGCTGAAGGAATTAGATTAGGTAACGAAACAATGAAGGTGGTAGATGAGTTTTGTTACTTGGGTAGTAAAATAACATGTGATGGTCGCAGTACAGAGGATATAAAATGCAGAATGGCAATGGGAAGAAAAGCATTTTTGAAAAAGAGAAATTTGCTAACATCGAATATTAATTTAAGTGTAAGGAAGTCTTTTCTGAAGGCATTTGTGTGGAGTGTTGCCTTGTACGGGAGTGAAACATGGACGATAAGCAGTGCGGATAGGAAGAGAATAGAGGCTTTTGAAATGTGGTGTTACAGAAGAATGCTGAAGATTAGGTGGGTAGATCGCATAACCAATGAAGAAGTACTGAACAGAATTGGTGAGAAAAGGAATTTTTGGCATACCCTGGCTAAAAGAAGGGATCGCTTGGTAGGACACATTCTTAGACATCGGGGAATCGTAAATTTAGCATTAGAGGGAAGTGTGTGGGGGAAAAATCGCAGAGGGAGACCAAGAGACGCGTATAGTAAGCAGATTCAAGTGGATGTGGGTTGCCGTTCTTATGAGGAGATGAAAAGGCTTGCTCAGGATAGAGTAGGGTGGAGAGCTGCATCAAACCAGTCTCCGGACTGAAGACCATAACAACATAACATTACCTTCTATGGTAGAGAGTCTGAGGGCTATTCGATGATCCCTCTCACATTCACTTAAATGTGAATTACAAGTAGCCGTATACGTCTAGGTGCAGATGCCAGTTGGCGTGCAGAACTACGGCGGTCCCGACGTGACCTTTCGGCCAAATGACAGGCCTCTCTCTGTCTAATGTCACTTTGCATCGGTTCAGTTTTTCACAGCAGATAAATCTGTGTGTATATTGAAGAACGTTATAAAATCAAATTTTAAGTTAATTTGGCAGTTTGACCCAACAGCTTTACAAATTTGAACATTCAATTTCAAACCTCACCTGAAGGCTCATCTGAAGACGGGGATACCGCTCGTCGGCTTTGACCCGTTGTATCGGCGTGTTGTCGTGTGCGTGCGTGTTTGTAGATGGAGTGAGTAATTATGTGGCGGCTGAGTTAAAGACGGTAGTTTGATTACAAGCAGAGCACAGTTTATAGTTTAAAAAGTGATAGTGAGGTACATGTTAACAGAGAGGTTTTCTTTTCGCATGTGAGCCCGAAGGCGCAAATTTTGGGCTGAAACCTGTGGTACTGGGGCGCCGTGCTGCGGTGCGCCCGCCCATTCGCCGTTGCGGTTCGAGTCCCCCCCCCCCCCCTGGGACATGCGTGTTTGTGTTGTTCTTAGTTTTCCTTACTTTAAGTAGTTTGTAAGCTACGGACTAATAACCCGCAGTTGTGTCCGATAGATTCACAAACATTTGAACACTTTCTGAAACCAATGATCCGTGGTACATTCTGTTGTTGTAATCTGTAATTTACGAGGATAATCACAGTTTATTATCTACAATACATATTAAGATATTGTCCCTTATATTCGTTTTCCGACATGTTGATGACGTCTTGGTCAAAGATGTCAATTTGAAATTTCTCCTAAAACATTCCGTATGCAATATCGCTATAGAAAGCAGGTAGATTCGTCTTACCATTTTGTGTATATTCCTTTTAACTGCTATTCTTATGTTTCTGGTGGACATTTCAACTCAGTTTTAATAAAAACGATGAGATGATGAAAGACAGAAATTAGTATTGCTCCGAAATTTTTAAAACCAGCAGGATCCAATATTGAAATTTGATCTGTAAGCAAACAACACTAAAGAAAGACATAAATTTTGTATGAAACCCTTCCGTAAACTTGAGAACTTAGGGAAAAATGTCAAAAATTATTCCTCTGGAACCACAAAACACCAGTAAAGCATTTTTTCACGTGTATTGTAAACTTTGTGAAATTGAAAATTAAATAAATCGCAGTTTGCGATCACTTATGGCTTCACTGTACTAGGTTTAGATGTGATACCAACGTGCGCCACATCCAAATCTCCATTTCGAGGGAGACGTGCAGGGAAGAGTCCTCTGCAGGCGGGTTGGTCACTGTGTCCTCGGTGGCGGAGTGGTCAACGCGTCTCCCTAGTAAGCAGGAGATCCCGGATTCGAATACCGGCCGGACACAAATTTTCATTCGCCGCACATTGGTATTACATCTAAACCCAGTACAGTGAAGCCATAAGTGATCGCAAATTGCGATTTATTTCATTAAAAATGAACGCTGTAAGGTTGTCAAAAATATATAATTTGTGAAACTGGATCGCGCAGATTTTGGTGTTAAAGGCCCCATTTGACATGCAGCATGTAGTACTTTCGTATTTCCTCTTGACAGACCCAGAATCGCTTAAAACAAATGTAAGTAGCTCAAGAGTCACCTGAAGATAAGCTTCTAAAACTTTAAAAGCACTTTGTCGTCAATAAATCTGTGAAGGCGAGTTCTCTTTATTATACAACGGGTACAGTTGAAACAGTACAAGAGAAGGTGCATCCCAGACGATGTTGCCGACCGCGACCAGAGGACGCCTACCCCCCCCCCCCCCCTACCTTCCGCACGCCACTGCTCGACCACTTGGGTACACTACCTGCGGCCACAACGGCCTCTGCCTCCGCCCCCGCATTCCTGGAGCAGCACCGTAAGAGGTCGGCACGCCGACACACAAACACACACACACACGCACACACACGGCGGCATACACACACACACACACACACACACACACAGTGCCTGCGAGGCCAGATTCCTGCCGCCAGCCACCAGCTGCCAAACCGCACTGTGCTCCACCGTTGCCGCGTCCCAGCGCGTTCCATACGCACAGCTGGCCGAAGACTGCCTGTGCCGCCTCCGTAAAGGCACCTACACACGCTCCGATTTATCGTCCGACACACCAACTGATCAACGAACCAACCAAATTCTTAACAGCCACACACATTCCGACCAACTGCACGTAGCGATTGGAGCGCTTCCGTGTTCTGGAGTCTGTCGAACTGTTTTTATTTTTGTGTTCACTGTGCAGACAGCAGACGATCGCAGGCGTCGGGTAGCACTACACACATCCAGTTTGTTGGGTGGAGTGGTGGGGGTGTCGCATGTCGAACGGCCAGGCCTGACCAACCGTCCGACAAGCAAAGTTGGTCGGGAAGCGCCTCCACACGTCCAATTTATCGGACCGCCAATAAATCGGAACGTGTTTAGGAGCTTTAAATACCCTTCTTCTTTCAGTAAATCTGTCCTCTGACAGATATCAACTGGACTTCCTCCATGTCTTGCTTTTCAAAGCATCCTCCTTCACTTGCTTGTAACTTCTTCCTTTCTTCCTAACTATTAAAAAGCCTAATCTCCTTCTTACTCTTACTCTTTTTACTTTTCCCCCCCATTATCCTCTATAGTTGGCCCTGCGTCATATCTCTTCCTCTGCTGTATCATCCTCATGTCCTGACTCTCAGCAAATATTTCACGCTCCTTACTTCATGTTATTCGCCTAGGGTGAAAGGGAGCTGGTGTTTTCATTTGATGTTAACCCATATTTCGTAAAACGACATTTGGACGAAACGTCCAGTTCATAGCGGCGAGGGAAGCACAAATCACGTCCCATCAGTGCCCCAGGAACAGCACGTACTGTTGACGCGGAATCATTAAGGACAAAATTAACGCTCGACTGTGAAAAGGAATATTTCTGCACTCGTAAGTTCTAGTGTACATAAACACACTTCAGCTGCACTGGCGTATACTTCTTCGCGCCAAATTTAGAGTCCCAAGAAGCGACCGTTCTCTGTGCAAATCTTGGCAATCTCATCCGATCGAATCACTCCTATCGTCCAGGAGGGTCCTTCTGTCAATCCTAGACATGGGGTCCGCGCATCCCTTCGTTGACCTCCTCTCTCTATCTCCCAAACACACAGTGCCCACCAGTTCTGTCCCTTATCTTTTTCCTAATTGGCCTATCGGTCTCCCTTCCAAAAATCGTATACATCTTAATACGAGATATTTCTTTAATTAAAATCTTACCATCTGAAATTACTTACTAACTGATATAACATTCTTTCAGTACAAAAAAGATTGTTAATTAGTGTTATTATATAATTTGATATAAGGCGCCTCGCTGCGGAGCGCGCGGTTGCTCGCCGTCGGAGGTTCGAGTCCTCCCTGGGGCATTGGTGGTTGTGTGTGTGTGTTGTCCTTAGGTTAATTTACCTAGGTTTAAGTAGTTTGTAATCTACGGACTGATGGTCCGATAGATTTACAAACATTTGAACAGTTTCATACACTACCTTCTCCAATCATGTCACACAATATTTATGTAAATTAATGAAAAATTGTACAATAAATCAACACACTAAATTAAATATACGACAGGTAAAACATAGTGCTTGCATTTTCAGTGTCACTGCGGAAAATATGATGTTTATATTTCCATTATAAATGTATATCAGTTGAAATCAGTCATTAAATAGAAGTAAGTACATACAGGTATGACACTTTCAAGATGATAGCTGGAGATAATACGCTATCATCTAAAACAGAGCTGCATGAGGCATTCAAAAATAGTTTAATTTCAGCTTTATTTTAGTATATTTTTATAGTACTTATAAACATTTGTAATTTTTGAGATATTGAAATTATTCTTAGAATCATGAGACGTACATAATTATTCCAACATTGCAGATGTCTTGAATGTTGACTGTAAACAGTTTTTTAGCTTATTTTATTTTATTCTGAATTACGTGAGTGTGGACCACTCACAGCTGTCCTCCAGACACCCCATAAGAACGCTCGTCGAGCAGCCCTCATTGGCTTTTAGTACAAAGCATGGACCTTTCCCAGATTCCCACCGATTTCGAAAACCCACCAACCAGCCGTTCGGTTTAACCCTCTACTTCTGCCTGGGCTGTCTGGCAGCTGTTATAACTGCTTTCCGCGGTCCTTTATCTTTTCAAACAATACCATTACTTTATTTTTCAAAACAGATAGATTGGGTGACCAGTACTTACCTTTTTGCTGTACCGCTGATAGTAACACATAGAAAAAACGAAGAAATTAAACAAGCTATCGGAACTGCGTTCCTTCTTCAAGTCGAGAGGAGAGAGAAAAAGAAGCACGTTTCCTCTTACACCATCCTCATGACCTAGGTCGTGAATTTCCTTTCCCATTCCATTTTGCTTCTTTTTCTCTCTCTTCTTCACCTGAAGAAGGATCGCAGTTCCGAAAGCCTGTCTAAGTTCGTCCTTTTTTCTACGTGTTACTATCGGCGGTACAGCAAAAACAACCCTTCGCAATATGTTGGAAGTTTCTCTAGGAAGGTTTCAGAAATTAAGAAACGGTAATAATATTTATGTCGAAAATGATTTATTTATTTGATAATTAACTGGTTTTTGTCTTTCTGGGCCATCTTCAGATGTCAAGTTGTTGAAAATGAGACAAGAAAGAGTCAACCTGACTGACCCTCTCGCATCTTAAAACCTCCCTTATGATTATAGAATGTAAAGAACTAAAATTACCAAGATAAAACTGCTGGAAATACTTTAAGTCAACAAACATAAGTATTTAAGTTGTTTAAGTGTCGAACCAAAGTATTAACGGGTCCAAAGGAAAGGGACTGGCATTGATGAAAGCCATGCATCTTTCCACATGTAAAAGGAGCATAACTCTCACAATAACAAAATGTCTCAATGTTTAGAAGTACATTATATTTTAAAACCCTGAACAAAATATTTATCGTTTCAGACAGTCTTGAAGTGGATTTCAATGTAACCAAAAAATTTAGACCTTAGTAGTAAGTGCGACCTTTAAATTAGATGTAATTTTCAGTATTTTTTAGTTTCATGATCTTATTTACATCTCAATATTTCTTTAAAAGGTGTATCGCGAGTAACTGTATTTTAAAACTGTATTTTCTTTGATGACCGAAAGGTGTCATCTCTTGAAGCTAGGAAGGACATGCTGTTGTAAGTGTAATAATACTGCTACGTGTCTGCTAAAATATATTTTCAAGTGGTAGGTCATATGTAACGCCGGTAATCTTTAAGAAATTTACTCTTATCATAGCTATATAAAGGATGGGCATAAAGTACATAAACGGTAGTCAACTATTGTCAACACATCTTGACAAACTGTGTTACAAAAAAGTCGGACGGTACTACAAGGGTTAATCAGAATGTCTGCATCCAGAAAACTGTAACATGTGATGGTCAGTGCATATTAAACTACTTTTTTTAATTTTTTTATCGGTACTGCTCCTGAAATTTTAGGTCATCAAGTCGTCACATTTTCCTTTACTTATTTATTGTAATTATTTTCGGATCCTTATGAGGCTTTGAAGCTCTGCAATACCGAAGGTCCCGATACCATCCGTCTGATTTGACCCACGACGTCATGAGAGGTGACATACCAAACGCAAAAAACCGCAGAGAAAAGTATTCCGAATCACAAAACAAAACCCATTAAATAAAACTTTCCATTACGTACAAGGAAACTTCCCTTCGTCACAGTCCTCTGCCGAGTAGTCGCCATTACGATCGGTCGAAGTATAAAGTGATTAGTGTTTTTTAACTGAATATTGGTAGTTGGTAGGTGAATGGGTGAACGTAAATTTATCATTTTTATTGCAAAAAGTAATGACACATTCATAACGAAAGTCCCCATAGCGAATAATCAGTAGTCCGAGTCGTACATCACCAGGGATCAACGGGGACGTGTGGTATCGCGTGCTTCACTTGACCCACAAACTCAAGTAAGTTTTTCTCAATACTTGCGTAGGCATGATGTAGCAACCCAGTTAACAACAACGCTTCTAGCATGCTTCGCTATTTTGATGCGCCAGGTGACATTCTCCACTGCTTCATTTTTCATATTGGAACTAGCTTAATTCCCCCTGCTTCGCACGCGTGGACTGGATGGTCTGCATTGGTTGTTGCTACTACTAAATGTAAAATTTCATCATAGATTTAGCTTTAAAAATGCTTTCCTAATAGAGTATTTTGATACAACTTGCCACTCCCTATTGCACCATTGTTGGCAGAATTCAAAACATGCCGAAATGCATTTTTTTTTTAAAATAACCATTGTTCCAAACTCAAATTTTCACATTTCAAGCATCAAAATAGTCTTAGCAGCACCCTTAAAAGATTTTCCCTTATTTCACCGCTTAATGGTCGAATTTCCAAAAACATCGAAACACGTGTTTTTAAAATTCCAATCAGGAATCTAAATCCGAAGTTTTTTATTTCTTCTTCAAATTTCCCTTAATAGCAACATATTTTCAAAAAACCGTTGTTCCCCTAGGGATGGGAATATCGATAAATCGCTGATGCCTACAGTGTAATATAAACATCTACAAATTTCAAGTTTCTGTCGTCTGTAGATTCACTTTTTAGCGGCGTATTCTGTCTTAGAAATGGATGGAAAACGCGAAATTTCGTTCTTATGCTTTGGCATCTTTCTTGGTAGTTCTACTATTCAAACTGCAATTTGCGCCTATTTTTCTTTATTCGTTCGTCTGTTGCAGAAAAACAATTGAAGAATGTGCTCCACGTTTCGCTGTATATAATCTCTTTGCTATTATAGTATCAAAAGTCTTCAGTGCGAATTTTATATAAGCCAACGACTTTCAACTACTATATCATCCACCCTCTTATAGCTATCGACACGGAACTGCTAATCCATTTGTCAGTATTTTGATCCTAAGCACTCTCCAGTGTTTATATTGCGATCATTGGTGTATTGCCAGTGTAGTTCATGCTCAAATGTATGTCCGTGTTTCCCACTGTTTTATCTTTGAGTTTTTTTTATCTTTGAGCATCTGTTGATCGGCATATTGCTCTACATTATACGAATTTTCGTTCGCCGCACTCACCCACCGCCACACACCGAGATCAAAACACCAAAGCGCACACCGCGAACCTAAAGGCTACCCTATGCATAACCACCATTGGTCTGCAGTGGATAATTGTGGCTACCAGTGAAATATACGGACACACGTCCCACGTTCCATTTATATGTATATATTGATTTTACCTGCTGAGCTTACTCTTCTACATCTACATAGATACTCTGCAAATCACATTTAAGTGCCTGGCAGAGGGTTTATTAACTACTTTCATAACTTTTCTCTACCGTTCCATTCTCTAATAGCTCGCGGGAAGAAAGAACAACCAAAATCGTTCAGTTTTCGATCTGATTTCTCTTCTTTTATTGGGATGGTCATGTCTCCCTATGTAGGTAGGTGCTAGCAAAATATTTTCACATTCAGAAATAAAACTCGGTGATTGAAACTTTGCAAACAGATCACGCCGCAATGAATAACGTCTTTCTCTTAATGATCTCCACCCCAAATCGTGCAACATTCCCTTGACGTTTCCCCCCCCCCCCCCCCCCCGGAACGTGATAAAACAAAACGAGCTGCCCTTCTCTGAACCTTCTCAATGTCCCACAAGGGGCAACAGAACTCCAGGAGAGTACGCACAAGTGTGATGTAGGCAGTCTCTTTGGTGGAGCTGGTGCATCTTCGAAGCGTTCTGCCGATGAAACGTAACCTTTTGTTCGCCTTCCCCACAATATTTTCTGTGTGTTCTCTCCAGTCAAATTTGTTCGTAATTGTAACTCCTAGGCATTTGGTAGAATCTACGACCTTAAGGTTTGACTGATTTATCGCGTAATTGAAGTTCAGCGGATTTCTTTTAGTGGTCATGTGTATTACTTCACACTTTTCTTTATTTAGTGTCAATTGCCAACTTTCGCACCATGTAGAAATTTTGTCTAAATGGCTTTGCAGTTGCTTTTGATCCTTTGTTGACTTTACTAACCGATAAACGACAGCATCATCCGCAACAATCTAAGGGAGCTATTCAGATTGTTTTGAGGATTGTAACGATTTAACTAGCGAAGACGGTACAAAAAATTTTTATCCTTGGAAGGCATCAATGCAAACGGTTCCACAGAACATCATAATAGAAGTGTTTGCTACTCAGAAACTTTCAAGAGATGTAACAGTACAAGGGGAAAAAATAAGAAAGGCAACAGTGGTTACAGAAAAGGCAGGAAACAATCCCCAGAAATGGGATGTTTATACCGGGTAGGTTGGCATTACTTCGCGGAGCCCTTATACGTCGCGTGTTCTTTTACGAGTTCACAAAGACGGGGCGTATGAACGGAGACGCGAGCCTGCTGCGGACGCGTGAAGTCACTTGTGGGACGTGCGAGCTTGCGCCCCCCTTGAGAACGGCCGCCTGCGCATGCGCCGTGGCGTCGTCAGCGCCAAGAACACGTGGAGCGGCGACCTTGGGAGGCTGAATGCGCGAGCCGGGGAATTCCCGCCGCCTGGGGTGAAAGGGCGAGTAATAAGAGAGCCAGCCAGCCTGAAAGGCCTCCTCGCGTAATGGAGTTCTGGGCAGCGAATGCCTCGCGAGCAGAATAAAGCGAATGCCCCGAGAGGGAGGAAAAGTCTTGGGTTATCTCAGAATGAGGCGACGAAGGAAGCAGCCGTCGTTAGTGGTTTTTAAAAAAAAAAAAAAAAAAAAAAAAAAAAAAAAAAACACCGTGTAGGATATAGAAATATTTTATGGGCAAATGGACGGTGTTATGCATGACTACTCCAAGCGCCATATGTCATAACTGACTTAATGAAAGCTAAATTTTACATGTTCTTAAAATATATTTATTTATAGAATGAAACTTTCACTCTGCAGCGGAGAGTGCGCTGATATGAAACTTCCTGGCAGATTAAAATTGTGTGTCGGAACCGGGATTCGAACCTGGGACCTTTACCTTTCTCGGGCAAGCGCACTACCAACCGTGCTATCCCGACACGAGTCACGATACCGCCTCACAACTTTACTTCCGCCAGTACCTCGCCTCCTACTTTCCAGACTTCACAGAAGCTCTCCTGCGAACCATGCTAGACTAGCACTCCTGGAAGTAAGGATATGGTGGAGACATGGCTTAGCCACAGCCTAAGGGATGTTTCCAGAATGAAACTTTCACTCTGCAGCGGAGAGTGCGCTGATATGAAACTTCCTGGCAGATTAAAACTGTGTGTCGGAACCGGGATTCGAACTTGGGACCTTTACCTTTCTCGGGCAAGCGCACTACCGACCGTGCTATCCCGACACGAGTCACGATACCGCCTCACAACTTTACTTCCGCCAGTACCTCGCCTCCTACTTTCCAAACTTCACAGAAGCTCTCCTGCGAACCATGCAAGACTATCCCGGTTCCGACACACAGTTTTAATCTGCCAGGAAGTTTCATATCAGCGCACTCTCCGCTGCAGAGTGAAAGTTTCATTCTGGAAACATCCCTTAGGCTGTGGCTAAGCCATGTCTCCACCATATCCTTACTTCCAGGAGTGCTAGTCTAGCATGGTTCGCAGGAGAGCTTCTGTGAAGTTTGGAAAGTAGGAGGCGAGGTACTGGCGGAAGTAAAGTTGTGAGGCGGTATCGTGACTCGTGTCGGGATAGCACGGTCGGTAGTGCGCTTGCCCGCGAAAGGCAAAGGTCCCAGTTTCGAATCCCGGTTCCGACACACAATTTTAATCAGCCAGGAAGTTTCATATTTATTTATGAATGTTTCTCAACTTTTTGTACCAAAGAAGGGTTAGTGTACTTTCACTTAGCAGTGAAATTTCACTGTACATAACTACTAAACAGCACTAATTGCGTTCACATCAGAAATATAAAGTAACGGCGCTTGGTCTTGTGATGTATACACGGTACAAATTTGGTGTTGTGTCACGACAAAGTCGGTGTTGTTTTTCGCCAAGGTCGATCGTTTTTGTTTCTGCTACATTCCTGATTTGTTACAAATTTGTGAATTTTTCGAAATTTGTCATTTTTTGCCAAATTTTGCCTAGCTTAGTCTCTTCCTTTTCGAAAATTCGGTGTCATATTTTTTTCTACATTGTGTGCCTTTTTTCCAAATTCTGTCAGGTTTTTTTTTTTTTTTTTTTTTTCTAATTCCGTGTCAGGCTTTTGGCCAAATGTGGAGTTAGATTTTCGCCAATTTGTGTCAGATTCAATGTACTTTATTTTGGTAAATCAGGTGTTTATTTATTTATATTATTCATTTATTTATATTATTTTAATTTTTTATTTTATTTATTTATTTACAAATTCGAGACTGTTGTCATCGTCACGAAGTTAGTAAGTAATTCATGAAATGCACCGTCATTTTAAGTTTAGATACTAATCTCAGCAGTTTAGAGGTTAGAGCTTTATTTTATCAATAATCACAAATTTCGTGTTACCATCTTAATGAAATTATCTTGTCCCTAACTATGTGGCGCTAAACAATACATTAATGTTATATTTGGCCCTGTTTATTGTTGCAGACCTACGTGGTTGTTTTCTTGTTAAAGGATTGTTGGCAGAGATCATAGACAGAAATTATTGTAATATTATTTCCGGTTTCAGGCTGTGAAGATGGCTGCTGTCATCTAATGACAGAAACACATCTGTCATTAACAAATCTTCTATCCAGAAACAGAAAGACCAAAAAAGTTTGGAGTACACCTTCAATAATACCGAATCTTATAATAAAGTCATATATATATATATATATATATATATATATATATATATATATATATATATATATATATATAGGTAGAGTTTACACCTACGCACTTTGTGTATCGTCATGAAAATACGTGAGGGCAAAATGAAAGAAAATGCACAAGAACACATGTGAAAGTACAGGTTATTGACTGTATAACCTATCAAATGAAGCATGTTCCAGAGGAAGAATCCACAGGTCTACGTGACCTTTTTCGGAATACTGTATTTAAATTCATAATCGTTTTGTGCAAAGTATTCAAGTTTTTGTTTCATTAATTCGGCGTTAGGGTAGAGTGCGATATTTTCGTGCAGCTTGTAAGTGCACCACTTCGCATTACTACAGCAAAGGGAATTGCGTTTGAAATTCAGAAATATTTACTTCTGAAATAAAAAGCAGATGTCGACCCTCTAAATTTCGAAAAAGTGTCAAATATCAGTACACTGAAGAATAAAGTACATATATCGTTCTATAACATCGGCTTCACATTGTAAATATACTACCGGCTTTAGGGCCTTATATTTAAGTACTATTTTATTGTTAAATTTTCTGTACATTAACAAGCTAGCAGCTTTCCTATTCCCTTAGAGGAAGAATTTTAATGTGATAATTTGTAAGTTAGTACAGCGACATTTTGCAGTTAAAAAGCTTGTATTACAATATTTTTTGGTATACTGTTGTGGTGTTATGTAACAACTGTGATGTGGTAAGTGTCATGAAATATTTCAGTTCCATTTAACCTCTCGAACCTGATTTTCTTAAGTTGTCATTGGATATATGTCGAAATAAACCTTTTTTCACGCTTATGTAGGAAAACTCATATCACTTTACGCAGTGCTGTTGTTGGAAGAAGGAGCTTTTCGAGTGCATCTTGGAGTACCTTCATGTCTGAAACCAATCAGTTAAGTTTGTCTTTTCGTCTTACAGTCCCTCTCTGGCAGAGATAATTACACTATTATCGATTATCGTACATTCACGACCGCGAGAACTCGATCTTCTTGATCATTAATTTGAAAATGCACCGTATTGAAAGTGTTTGTGTATTGATATTCTCTATGTGTAAAATCAAATGGTTTATAAAGGGAAAACTTACAGTTATTATCACATCAGTTAAAGTATCACGTTCGTCGCTGGTATTTGGACTAAATAAACTCTTTGAGCTGTTCTCCAGGACAATTTTGATTGCTACGAAGTTTGTACATTAAATTACGCATAGTGATGTTTGCTCTCGAAATGTGCTGCTAAATGTTGTATATCAACAAGTTTCATATTGATTTCCTCATAAATTACAAGTAAGTCCGTTATTTGGTTTCGTCACAAATCGGTTTTGTCCTGAACACTTCAAGTCGACTTTCCTGTCAACGTCAGCGACGTTGCAGCTCACTTGGTAGCGCCGAGCGCCGATTACACAACATTTCCCATCATACATTCCTTTCCCTCCCCCCCCCCCCCCCGCCACCTATCGCGAATACCAATCTTTCTTCCCGAGAACCCTGGACGTGACGTTACGTGATGTGGTATGACGGTCCGGTATGGAAGTATGAACAATCCTTAAGACCCTTTCACGCAATTAAAGTAAAATTATATTTTACAACAATTAAAAAATAAATAAAACACATAGTTACCGAAAAATTGCAAAAAATGTAATATAATGTAAAAATATCGGAACTTGAATTTGGATTTTTATAGAGGTATATCGAACAATCATTACAATAATATTGGCGATATTATATTGATGCTTTTCTGGAAAAATATCGACATATCGAAATTTTATCTACAGGTCTACTCAATAACATACAAGACGACACGCAGGTAATAAAAGTGGTTGGCGGTTACACAATATGCTTGAAGACAGTCGCCAGCAAGCAGAAGTTATTTTCAAAACAAACAGTCGTGCTTGTCACGTAGAAGAAGAAGATCGAGCGAAAGAGAGGCCGTTCGGTAACTGAAAAGTATAACAGAAAAACCGTTCATTATACTGTGTAGCACACAAGACAAAAAACTGTTATTTTATTTCCATAGTCATTAATTTTTTTCCTGTTTCTAGTATTGTACTGGTACAACAATACTACCAGTTGTAAACGTGGACCTGCCGCGACAGCGACTCCTCTGCTGCTATGGCGCCCAATGACAACACAAATTGTTAAGATACCTCCTCCACAGCTATAGATAATTCTGTGGCTCCATCTCCGCCCAATCTGACGATGCGCTAACAGCGCGAAACGCGTAATTGGAGAATAAAATATTGCAACAGAGACTGAGCATTTTTTTAACAATATTTAAAATTTTCCTCTTTAATCTGCCCGCAGAGAACAGATAATTTTTTTATTTTTATTGTAATTATTTAACTACAATACTTGTGGCGGTTCGTGATAACACAGTTTCTGAGAACATTGCTGTTTGCTTGGAAAATAAGGGCAATGGAATGAATTGAGAAACACGAAATTTTGTCTCCACTAACTAACAAGAGTAACAAATATAATGTCTGTATTGCCACTAAGAGTTTACAAATAAATTCGATAATTTGCATTACATCTATTTCACACTACCATTCCTTTTATTCCTAAAGTTATTTTGCATTCTTATTTGTTTACACCAGTTCCTGTTTCCTTAACGGTTTTTGTAGACGTCTGAGTGGCTGTAATTTAATGATTATTATAAAAATTCCGATGCGGAGAGTGAAATGCAAATTTAGGCGAATATTTGTATCAAATTTACACTAGAATAATATTCGATTCGCATCTTATAAAGACATCATACTACACATCTTATTCGAACAATGCAGTTTGTCGTATACCCCCTTCACTATGGTGAGAATTACCCGCTTCTACCCTACTTGAAAATTATTTATATTATCAGTGTCTATTCTCAATCTGTATTACATATTTCTTACGGTAGCAACAAAACTTGATGTAGTCTATGTACGTTTCAAGAAGATTTGCGGGGGAATGTGAGATAATAAATGTTTACAAATCCAAAGACATATTTTACAACAGGGGAAAAAGTGTTCAGTCAGCTGTTTTCAACAAAACTCCTACTTCTTCGAGTCGTTAGTCTGGGCTTCCGTATTGCGTACGTTATATTGACGTAATTTCGTAACGGACTATGATGTTACGAATGGAGTAGTATGTCCTTAAAATTTATTTTTAAATTTGACTATTTAATTATAAATGTCCGAGATATTATTTCTGCAATCTTTAATCTGTGTTGAACAAATTGCAATCAAAACGCTAGTGCTATGGTTTCTATAGTGTACAATAATTGTTTATCTATACTGTTAAATGACAACGTTGTTTGTTAGTTTTGGATTGTCTCATTTTGTGAGTACTCGTTTTTCTCTGCTTGTTTAGTCCCTTACTGTCAGATTCGACAATGTAAGTACAGTGAAGTTTCTTCGTCAATTTCACCGATAACTTATAATTTAGAGTAAATTTCAATATCATAATAATGAATCGTGCGTTATAGGAGAAAGTATACGCAGTAAGTTAATCCGTTATTTGCCGTTGCTATTTAAGCTCTTCGCTTACTCAAAAGATTTAATTTCAATGTCAGCTAAACGTTTTTTCGACCACCGACACTCTATAATCAACTCTTAACTCCATTTATTTAATGCATATCTCGTCTTTTTTTCCAGATATTCCGCTGCATATAGATTTAAGGTGAAAGATGGGTGACCTGGATAATAAAGAATTGACTACAATGGACACTGGAATCGATGGTGAGCAAATTCATATATTCATTTCCTGCTTCTTGAACAATATTCACTATTTCCAGTGAAAACAAAAGCGTTGTGTATTTCAGAAGTTGTGTTACACCCTCCTTTATATGATGTGTTGTTAATTCTGATATTTGGTAACATTAGTGGCACCACTAAGATGCACATTCCGATTCTCCCAGTTTTTTTCCATACGTCAGTTGCTGCTTTAATGGTAACGTGAGTATGTTGTGTCATATATAGATTAACTGTGATTATGAGACTTGATTGATACCAAAGACTTACTTACAAAGCACTCCGCTTTTTATTGAAGGTGCAGCGCTGACTGTTTTATGATCTACGGTAACGGGTTGAAATGTAGTTTCAGAGTCGGCGGTTACTACGTGACCTGCAGAAGTTGGTAACGGCGCAATTAATAACGGGAGGTGAAGGCAGCCAATCAGGAATGGCGTTCAGTCAGCCAATAAGAATGCATCTTCACGTATTTTGCTTTGTAAACAATTCGGTGTTGCGGACATAATTATTTTTTACGACTAATATATTGCAAAATTGCTGCCACATGGTGAGTCGAAGTAATACATCGAGAACCAGTTACTACATGAGTGTAACAGTTTGTTTAACGTAATGGAAATCGAGCGCATTCAACCGCATTGATACGGCAATAACTTTTTATTGTTCATTAATTACAGGACCGCTTCCAATGAAACCTTCGTTATTTAAAAAAATTTTATATCCACTGAGTGACTGGTTGTCGACGTACTTATTTTTAAAGTCTTCTCCGGTGATTTCTTCTCCGATGAATGTGTAACCTGGTATCGAACAAGCGAATGTTATGATTTTTACGAATATGTCATGATTTTATAGGATCTGGTTAGGCAGGATCCTAGGAGTACAGCTTAAATTGTTGAGCAGTAAATAAAGCGAATATGATTTTTACGAATATGTCATTATATTAAATGATGCGGTTGGGCAGGAGCCTAAGAGAACAGCTTAAACCTGTCATTGAACAAGCTATATTCTTAGGTTCCTGCCTAACCACATCATTTAAAATCATGACATATTCGTAAAAATCGTAACATTCGCTTTTTAGATACCTATAGTTTGTTCTAATTACGTCGCTTTGGCTGAAACGTCTGTTTTCATTTACAACGAAATAACGACTGTAAGTTGTTTATTCCGTGAATGCGGGCAATTTACATTGCTTGAAACAATTACACCCATTTAGTGTGACTGGATCTGATGTACTTTTTCGATTCAAGATCTGGTTGCAATTTTTATTGGCCAAGAAATTTCTTAGAATTATCACGTCAAGAACCAACATCGGTATTAGCTACACAAATCAGCTGTTCCGCCATCTTAGTTTCCTGTCACCGCTGGCGGAGCGAGAGTCGAACGTCCGATATATATCGATCGCAATGCCGTTTCATTCGATGTACACGGCACCTAGGAAATTACCAAGTTTTCATTTCTGTTTGCATTTCAGAATGTTGATCATTCCTCTTCCCCAATATTCAGTATACATTAGGTTACATTGTCGCTTGTCAAAAAGATGAAGCTATTTTCTAAGAATATGTCAGGACAATCTCTTATTTTGTTACGCCGGTATCCAACAGCACAGCTATAATTTCTGCGAGTGAAAGGACCAGGGGAAAATTTACTTTCCATCCCGGCGGCCTCGTGTGATTATGTTGGCAATATCAACAACAAGGCAGACAATCGGTTCCACGATTATAGTGCTATTAATCGGAACCACACAGAATTACTTGATTAGTGTTTCGTACCTTCCATGCAGTAAATAAACAATGTTGTTCCTGCTCTATGGTTCACAAGTTCTTGTAAACACCCTTATACACTCAATAAAAAGAGTTTCCGTCGTGAAACGAAGATTTAATGACGAAACATTTGTGTTGTCATGCGATTGGCAAATTCCAACGCCACGCGATTGCCATTCGGCTGCCAACATTATCACGCTTAGTCGCCGGGACGTGAAGCATAACTTAACCAAGGAACAGCAATAACATTTAAAGTGCTACTCGTCAAAAGTTTAACTTTTTTTTACGGATGTGTCATGATTTTGCAATAGATTATTTGTGAACAATAATTTTCCTAAACACTGAATTGTTTACAAAGCGAAAAACGTAAAGACGCATTATTATTATTGTCTGTCTGATGGCCTTTGTGATTGGCTGCCTTTACCTCCGGTCATATATCGTGTCGCTACCAACATCTACACGTCAATCAGCAACTACATCGGATGAAGTCTTTATTAGCAAAATAGCTTGCATATAGTCACAGTAGGGGTAGTAAAATGCAAAGTATATGAATGCAGTCAGTTTTCTAGCGCTGCGCCAAATATTAAGCTGTTAAACTGAGGCCGATTTATTTAATAACATGAATTGAGATTTTTATAATGTGCAGTTGATCTTACACACTCCCTAAGTGCAGCCAGCAGTAGTATAAACCTGTAATTTAAATATTCGTGCTTCTGCAGTAGTTGGTTTATTGTGATTTGAATGAATTATCTAGTTGATTTCTTGCCCTTGAAAATAATGTACTTTTCCTTACACAAAGTTCGTTTAAACAATGAAAGCAATTAAACGGTAAAGGTTTCTAATAAAACGTACGTAATTTCATAAAGTTATTCAGTATATAAAATTCTCGACTTATTATTCCGAACATAGGTCGTATCCTTAGAGTTTCTGCAGTAGAGGCTGCAACTGCATCAACACAGAATGTCCACTTCGCAATTCCTTTTACTTTTCACAAACAGCACAAATTAATCGCACATAACAATCCAACGTACAGTGACTGTACACATACATCACCAATAACCCTTGAACGAGGTTTACACAAGACTCGGGTCATCACACAGAAAGTAGCTAGCATATGTACCTTATGTAATGTCACATGCATGGTGGCTGTGGCAGGAGGAGGTAGCAGATTTTATAATTTGCCCTAATGTATGACTTGATTATCTGAAATTATGTTCAAGCGTCAGATTTTTCTTCTAATCAAATAAGAAGTAGAGGAAGGGTGCCACAGCGAAACTATAGATATTATTTCGTTCTTGTTAGCTGCATACGTCTGTTAGTACTTGTTTTGATTTACTGTTGATATGGATGTTTGGTCCCTCAGAATCAAACACACGTGTATTTATTGCTCTCCAATTGCTTTCCATCGAAATACAGTACTCCCAACTAATAGTATCTGTGACGATTTTAAGTGGAAATGGAAATAAAGAGTACGATGTGGAATAAGGGTCAAGATAGCTGATTCATTGAAAACTAAATTTATCATTAACAACTAGACACTGTGTGCACTTCAGATCGGAATACGTATGGAATGAAAACAGTTTGGAAACATTTTGAACTCCTACCCAGCGCGACTGTCGATTTACATGTTTTATTTTATAATCGGAGAGCATAATACGTGCCTCACGTAATTTTATTTTTTTCAGTGACATGCAAACTAGCAATGTTTGTATCACCCGGCCATAAATGATTTTAATGCTCATTTTGCTTAAGGAAGATAATGTAATATTAGTACCAGTCAAAAGCAGTTGTGCAATGAAATGATACACAACAATTCTAGGCGTGGCAATCAGTAATCATTGAACGTAATACTAAATGATATTATTTGTACTATTAAGACCATGCAGCGAAATTTGCTTGTGAAACTTAGCTTTCCCGTTCTCAGCAGATATAGTAAAATTCTCTCTTCTACTAATAAAATTCCGATTTCATTTGTGTTTCATATCGGATTCCCTCTTGTCAATAATTTTTTGTTATACGATAGTTTCATGCGACAACTATTTGTACGGTAATCGTCTAGATCCGAAGAAAATGTTCCATTGTGCCATAGTTTTCATATTTTTCCTAGTTTCTTTCCTGTAAAATGTTGTACGTTATTTTATGCAACTCATATGGTTGGGTGGAGTCATTATCATGGAAGTAGTCGTATCACTCTCACAACTGTTATCAGTATTAAATTGGGTTGATGAATACGTATCTGAAGCGCACACAGTGTCTAATTGTTAATGATAAATTTAGTTTTCAATGAATCAGCTATCTTGACCCTTATATATGACTTGTAATAGGGAAAAGGATTACTATATTCCGACATATTGTTTAAGAACTACTGTATGTAGTTTGACAGTTTTACGATATTTAGGTTAACTTTCCTCGATAAAATGCGCAATTCTAATTACCTCTTTTTTAAAGTTCCTCGAGATACACACAATACCTAGGGAAGTGTTTCAGATATCACACATCCATTGATGTAACACCAACCAAAATTTAGCTAAGGGAAAATAAACTATTAAACTAGTGAAGAAATAAGCAGGTTCAGTAAAAAAAATGAGTATTCTCAGCATATCACTTTGGAACTGACCACGGTGAAAGCAATTGCTATGCTCACCGGCACTAAAGTATTGTAAATAAGCACCAGATTTTTACAAATAGATTTGACATGAGAATTAGCTGTTCATGCTTCTATGCTATAGCGACCATAATTATACGATCACTTCACAGTTTATATGCGTCCACCTCCGTAGCTCAGTGCTCCGCGTATCTGGCTGCTATGCTTAAGGTCCTAGTTCGATTCTCGGTCCTCCCAGACACATTTGTGCCAGGTTGTGGAGCTTTGTTTACAATCTCTTCTCTGACAGCAAAGAGGGAAAATGTATTAATATTTTGTACATACTGACGATGGTGTCTTAATTTTACTTTTTCCGACATCCAGCTTTATAGTCACGAATTAAACACATAGGAGTACAGAAGTTTTTAAGAATGGGAAGTATTACACATAACAGTCGACTTTCTATTTTGACAATTGATGCTTTACTTCAAAGCTGCACTTAAGATCTAGGAAATATACACTAACCCGTTGCAGTGGTAATGAATACTTGTCGTTTTCATTAGGATGGAAAAGTTAATAAAAACTATTTACGTGTCATTCATTGTCAAATTCTCCGATAATTAAAACTGTTTGAAATGGCCAGGTATACATTAAATTGTTATAATTTTTTTAAGTTAAACCAAACAATTTATCGTTCTGTACAGAACAGTCTAAAATGGAAATGCGTCTGAACCTGAAAATAATATATTGTTTTGCACTGAGCAGCCTAAAATGGAAATACCTCTGAAACTGGGACTTCACTCTCTTTTTAGTGCGAATGTGTATCTATATCAAAGATAAAGATAGATTAATAGTAGACCCAAATATTCGTCTACCGATGTTACGTATACAGCTGTACAAGAATATGGATGTGCACCATATTAATGATCACATTACAAAAATCAAATAGAAATTTTATATCATCAAAAGTATTTGCTGTTCAAAGTAATTGTGTGGTATCAAGTAGAAGTACGAGTGAGAGAGTAAAAACAATATTTTCTCTCATTCAAAAAAATAAATAAATAAAAATAATAATATTTTTATCATAGCATCGAATGCATCAAGAGGGGGTTTCAGTTTCAAAGTGTTGTATGTATATCTCCTATTCAGCTTAGCCCATTCCTAAATTTTTATTTTTTACTTAAGTGTTAACATACACGAGGGATTGCATATACCATGTAAAAACTGTCTTGAATCAAGGTAAAACCAACGATTCTAAATAATATTTAACAGCTTTTGTTTACGCTAAATGTATTTTCATTCGAAATCCGAAAGAAACAAAAAAAAAAATGAAGTCATCTGTTACGGTCTTTCGATGCGTATTAGCGCGCAGACACGCACAAGCAAAATACGGTAGCTCTATGCAAAGAATAACCCTGCATTCTGTATTAACACATGAGGGTACACTGTGCGTATATTCGGATGTTTCGTTCCTTTGACAGGTTGGCGAACCAAACGGTCTGCGTAATGGAATGTTTCTTGAATTTCATTGCAGATACACATTTAATACGTTCGTTCGGAAAAATGCATGGACATGAATCTTCAGAATGTATATACACCCAAATAAAAACAAAACTTCATATTTCTCATACTCCCGCATAAATGTCAATAATAGACTGAGAACAATAATTAACGTAAGACCACTGATAACACTGTGGACCCAATTCACAAACTGAGAAGAAATGATAAGGAAAATAGATCAAAATACAGTGAGTCATTGTGGGGTACTATGGTACTGTCACGACACCACTGCATTTTCAACTGCGGTTGGACGCCATACTTCGAAACGAATTAAATCTTCTTTCTTACAGGAAGTTTGACATAACAACGGTACGCCTAGCAACAGAGTTTAAAATAACACTTTAAAAGTAACAATGAACTATCTAAAAAGTTAAAAGTTTATTTACCTGTTTATAAGAGCTGATGGACATTGTGGCCACTGCTCATTGATACGTTTAAGATTTTACTTGAATTTCAAGTGGTACACCCTTGACATTTGTAATGTCTCACGAATTTCCTGAAGTTGGTAGCAATAAATCCATTACATTTATATTTCTACGATTTGGAAAGCTGATGCTTTTATCGTCAAATGCAGCGTGTCGCTAACGAGTTCATATTTGCGTTTTGTAATCAAGATGATTTTATTGTTTTGGTCTTGAAGTAGAAGACAGATTCGATGCTGCTGTCCATATTAATCTATTCTGCTGCAAGCGTCTTCATTCTGAACAACGTACTTCTTTCTGAATTCCAACCTTGGCCTGCAATATCCTGCCTGCTCAACCCCCCCCCCCTCCCCTTGCCACCTATCCCCTCGCTTTCCTTCCCCACACACTTCCTCCCACTAGTAAACTGAAAAAAAAAAAAAAATCCGTCACACAGATCCCTATTTTAGCCATGTTCGTTTCTTTCACTTTTATTCAGTATCTTATCATATATTATTTGATATTGCCATGTTAACTTGAATATTTTTCTATAGCACTAAATTTCAGAAGCTTCTTTCTTCTTCTTTTCTGAATTGCTTATCGTTTATTTTTAATTTATGTACAAGGCTACACTACTGTCAAGATAGCAAACACCATCTAGCAGCAGTTGTGTCGCAATTTGTGACCTAATCTTCACAGTATCGCCAGGTTTCATTCGACTAAATTCTCTTGCTCTTGGATATATTTCGCACTGCAGTCGAAATAATTGTATCATTTCTGGTTCTCCCAAAGATATCCGACGGAATAGTTTATTCTAGAGGCCTTTCCTTCAGTGCTGTGTCAAAATTTTCTCGCAGTATTATGTCTCGACTTTCTTTGTTACCTACTTTCCCTTGTCTCCCTAAAAATATTATCAAGTTTTTCTTGCCTCACAAAGATCCTTTGTCCATTCCTACCGTAATTCATCTTATCAATATGTTCAAGATATGTTAACCAAGTTCTCGGCCTGCAATTTTTTTTTCTACTGTAACTAAAATGTTTCCAATAAACTGCATCTACATAATGCGAAGTTTGATTCCATTTTATGCAATCCAGAAACATTGTGTTTATTTTTCATCAATGTGTTCCAGTACCACACACTTTCCTATAGGTCACCCATCAGTCGTTACCAGAATTATGGTACATATAACTGTCGTATAAGTTTCTTTTAGTTTGTTAGTAGTTACTTCTGTAGGAAAAGTATCAAGTAAGGTTTTACTAAAGTAGTAATATATTCTTTCTGCTTGATAAGAAAACGTGTCGAACGAGCTCTGGTAACATATTGAAAACAGGTAGTTTTGAATTTTTAAATCAAAGATGTTCAATGTTAAAAATGGAAACGTTTCAGATACGAGGAACAAATTAAGAATTCTGACTGATGATTATTGTAAGATAGATAAACAATATTTAAACATATCTTGTCAATTTGACACAAAAAATCATCCCTCCTAATATTACTCTCCCATCACAAAGATCCTTTACCCTTTCCTTACGTAGTAAAAATCTTCTCAATATATTACAGACATCTGTTCTTATTTTAGCTGTAAATAAAACCTCCAACTTTCTGTCAGGACATAAATCTCAGTTTCATCTTTTACTAAAAAGCTAGGTGAACCTGGATAACATAGTTTTTATGGAAAGCGATTGCAGTACGAGATTAGTTTATTTATTTATTATATTTTATCATTATTATTTTATATATATATATATATATATATATATATATATATATATTTCTTGAAGATAATCCTTCAAGAAGTTAAACTGAGAGGAAGAAGCGGAGGACCGGAAAAGATGTACAACGCTCCTCTCTTATGACTGACTTACAATCGTTTAACTATGATTTTTTTTTAATTTTTATGTTTTTTGTTTTGTTTTTGCCATGTGTTCCTTTGTAAGTTTTTTTCGTATCGTGTCCTGTATTTCCAGCTTCTTTTAGTTTTGTTTTGCAATGTACTCTTTGTAAGTATTGTATTATGTCCTGTTTTTTCATGTCTTTTCCTCTCTTTCGGTGTTGTTTTTTCCTTTGTCCTGCTGCTGTAGGTAAAGTCCTGTTAATGCCATAAATGACGATGCTGATGATGATTGGAGATGAATAGTTGTCTCACCTATGGTACAAATTTTCCAAAGTACGCCCAAGAAAAATATAATAGTTACATGAAGCTTACGGAAGTGGTCTTTTGGGTCGATGGTATCAGTAGTTGCTACAAATAGCAGAACGTGTCAAATAACTGTAAACCGTGACGCTGTAACTTCATAAATTACAGTTACTGCAGATGGCCCCGTGAGCGTCTGAGATAAGGTAACCTAATAAACGGTCATTAGTTTAAAGTGTCCATCGTGATGACGGACTGTGGTACGTGTTTCGGCAACAAAAGGTCCGGGGGAAATCTGTTAAAATGCGTGTAAGTATTACATGCGCACCGGAAGTGCGCCGCGGTGGTGGGGGGTCGGGTCGGAGGGGTAGCGCGATGTGCAGTGGTGGGGGTAGAGGGGCCACCGTGGTGGGGATGGATGCTCTCACTGGCGGCGGAGTGGGGGGGATGGAGGGGAGGGGGCCGACGCGCCGTCACCGACACCATAGAATTTGTCTAATTGGCCGGCGAGCTTTTTAATATGGTAAGTGAAGCTAAGTACACTATTAAATATAATTACCGCAGAAGGTGTCTGTTGAAAAAGAGGCGGCAGAGATGGAGTTCGGCGGCCAAGGCGGGCAGGACGGTCACGTGGTGGCGCCGAGCGGGCATCGGCGCGATCCGTTTTCGATCGGCGGACCCGCCAGTGCCTCATAAATAACATCAAAGGCCGCTAATGGAAACGGTGCAAACTCACTCATTTCCTGGCCCGCGCCCGGCCCGGCCTAAATAAGCTTAAATGCTGCGCAGGAGGCCCACAAAAGCGAGGCCCGAGTTTTGTCCGCATCTCCCATCAGCTGTCGCGCCGCTCAAGTAGGAGCTTTGTAAACAGAGACGCGCGCCGCGCAGATTCATCTGGTTATCTAGATTTGCCATAAATAAAAGCGCGCGTTCTTCCCGTATCTTGACCATCGCGCTCCGCTCAGGTAGCCTGCGCCTGTTTACGTCGCTGCGCTGCCGAACATTTAATCTGTCAAATAGGTGCACTCTGTGATCAGTTCAATGCGAAGCGGATTGTAAAGACATTCGCTAAATGAGCTACTCAACGGTAACATGCCATTGGCGGAGAGGTTTTTTTCATCGAAAGAGCGACGGAAAGAATTAAATACTTTTCCATTACAACTAGTGTAGTAACGTCATCGGTGAGCGCACATCAGCTAATGTAGAGTGCAAACATATTGTATCTAAAGAAACATAGGCTTAAATGATCATCAGAATAAACTACGAGAAATCTGAGCTCGAACAGAGAGATTCAGGTGTGGTTTTTTCCCGCGCGCTATTCGAGAATGGACTGGGAGGTAAATAGTAACACGGTGGTTCAATGAACCCTCTGCCAGGCACTTAAATGTGATATGCAGAGTATCCCACATAGATGTAGATGAAGATATCATTTATCTGTTACTAATTTTGCGATGAGAGGGAAGTAAGCACTTCGTTCCATATTGTCTCGTTCTTGTACGCTGACACAGCGGAGCAGTATATTTTATGTTTGTTCTGCATTGATGATGGCACACATTTCAAGTAATTATGACAATCAATTTTAAATATTGATTGGGCACTTAAAAGTGGCTTAAACGGCTGAAATCATGACTGTGCATTAAAATCATTATATAGATACGCTTACACGAAAATTGTGGTACAGATTACTAATTTATTCGTACAAGAAGGCCAATGAAAGTTACATAATTCGAAAGATTGTTTGTCGTAGATTTCATAAATATAAATATTATGTGTGCATTTAGCCATTAAAAGTGGTAAAAGGAAGTAGAAATTTTCCTACCTACAGCTTGGATCAAGTTCTACATTCTCCAACAATCAGCTCACTGATTGGCTATTCGCCTCGACCAAAGACGCTGTAATGCAGCGCATCTGCAGTATTAATATAACGTATTAAAATAAGTGAATATCGAAATATGCAGTGCTCCCAACTCACTTTCTTGTGCAACTACGAAGCCGAGAATGCCAATATAAATGATGATGCGCCGGGAGAGGCATGTAGCGGTGCACGGGTGGAACTACGAAGTCGACATGTTGTCAGCTCTGGAATTCTGAATATCGCAGTATCGAAATAACATTATTTCTTGGTGTTGTATGAATATACGAACACCGAAATTGTAGTTCCATTTCAAATATTAGGCTAATGAAAGTTATATAATTCGAAAATGGCATGAGAAGTATATACTTGCGTTTTTATTTGTTGTTATTGTGTCAGGCATTTTCCTTAACACGTGAAAGATACCGTTTCATACCTCCCAGTGCCGCTTGAATTTTACCAAATATCCCAGCGGCCTCCTACGATAATGTTGGCAACAGATGCTGAACAGTGAGAATCCTGTGAGTCTTCATTTTATCCAATCGCTGGACAACACTGATGTTTTCTCATGGAATCTTCGCTTTACGGGTGTAATTATTTTTACTGAGCGGGCGAGGGTACATACAAGAACCTGTCAACCATAAAGCAGGAACAGCATTATTTGTTTACTTCATGGTCTGTGCAATACACTAATCAAGTCATTCTATGTGGTTCGAACAAATGGGCACAGAATTTCTATCGTGTTGTTGATGTTGCCAACATAATCACGCAAGGCCGCCGACATGATACGTAACATTTTACCCCCCAGTAAACACAATTGGTCGATTTTCGACCGCAGGCAATACTAGTAATGATTATTCAGGCAAATGGCGGATATTTCTTTCAAAATTTATATTCAAATGTAGTTTCCCACAAAGAGAAACAAAATATGACTCTCATTACTACCCTCATATAACACGACCGTCTACGCTATATATGAAGAGGAGATTCTTGAATATTCGTCAAAGCAGGAGATTTCCAAACTTTTCCGAATGGCAACATCCTCATCACCTACAGTTTTACGCAATACCGTTTCACTAATATTAATCAGAAATATCTAGCTGAAATTAATGATATATTAAAAAATATCGGTTTTCACAATTTATATAAATGAAACGCACCAGTTACTTGGTTTTAGCTCTCAGCATCACGCGTTTCGAGTATCTTCAGATGCTTTTTCTTACACAATTTGTATTTATTATGGTGTCTCCATTTGTGCTGTTCTATTTCTCCTGCCATGTAGTTTTGACATGAGTGCCTTCTGCACTGTACATAATCTCACACATATAGAGAACGTCACTTCACTGTTCTTGTTAACAAATATGTTACGTAGATAATGAAATGAATAAGAAACACAGTTACAGGCATTCATTGTTATGATCAATGAAATTGAAATATTGGTTTTAGTAATTCATTTCTAAATAGAGCGCAGATTAAGGAAGATAAGATTTTTTTTTCTCACAGATTTATACTTGCTTTTCATTCTGAGTTTACTAGTCTCATGGCATCGTTAACGCTTTGGTTCAACAACTGACGAATAGTGTGTAACAATATTTACGGAACACATATTTAACTGAATCTCACAAGGTGAACAGAGAAGAATTACATCAGAAGGATTATAAAAGTTAATCGTTTCCATCTGGTGTCAACATAGCCGTTGTTTCTAAGATTGCCAAGTTTCTAGTCATTTTGCTTTAATCTCCTTTGTCTGCGCACAAATTACACCTAAATGAACTTAAAAGAACTTTAGAGAGACAATAATCTCTTAATTTTCCTCATTTTTGATGGAGGCATAGAGGCAACCGTAGGAGATTCGTGTAGTACTAGGGTTTTGTTCTATTTCAAGTAAGCCTGTTTGAGTTACTGTGACTAATGATCCTGTTTCAAAAGCAGCTTTGTGATTAAATTCCAGAATACAGTAAAAACAGCGGAAGGCAGACCAGTCAACAAACCTCTGGTCCAATATAGAACTTTCTTGCTAGTTGAAATTTCTCTCTATGAAGGATTCGTGCTAGGTATTTTGGAACATTACTATCACGGAACGTTTCTGTATTTCTTAACTAGTTAGTTGTAAAATAAAGTTACATAAACGTGGATTATATCTCCGCCAATGAAGTACTTTGTCAGGAGAGTTGCGTTTTATTTGGATATTACGTATGTTGCTTCATAATAAACTTCCTCATTAATCTTGCTGTCTTCATCATTAAGTTCCCTTCTTTCTCTGAAATATCGAACGACAAATTCTTTCAATTCTCACTTTTACGTGGAAACTGTACGGTTACAGGATTGAAAGCCTTGACTTTATGACGGATTGTAATAGCCATGTTTCTTCTACTCAGATGTTGCAATTTATCTGTTAAGTATATCAGTCACCAAATAATCATTATTTATGTCTCAGTATTTAAATTTGCATTATTAATCTAATGATGTAAAATTCTTTTTTCTATTAGTTCTTAATTGTTGACACGGTATTTTTCAAAGTTTCACTGTGACACAGTACGCCAACACTTTAATTGCAGTTTTCCACTGGGAAAACTTCCGGTATCATCTGAATTTTTGTCTGACATTTACATCATATTAATATATATATATATATATATATATATATATATATATATATATATATAATTAACAGTTGCACAAACACCCATAGATTTAATAATGCATATATCTGTACATAAACGTGTTATTAAATCTGTATTTTAATCTCTGATTCCATAATTATAGCAAATAATGTTTAATACATTCCGTATTCTTCTTCTAATTTTGTATAGCCTCGTTAACTCAAATGAGAAGACGTGGAATATTCAGGTGCCTATATAAGCAGTGTTTTTATTTAATAAGTTCGGATTTAAATGTTTAGTGACCATATATATTTCAGGATGCAAATTTTCATATTTAAATGTATGAGGTTTCTTAGGACTTCTTAGAGAAGTAAAGGAAGTGTATGGATGTGTTGTTGCTAAGTCGTTTAGTTTAAGTGACTGCCTAGAGAAGGCTTGTTGCCGTGTGTCACGCAATCAGTAATAATGATTTCGTACCTGTCATAATTTATTTGTTTGTAAGTGATTAATTGCACCTGAACATTGTTTAATGCGGCATAAAAAAGGCAATACTAAAAATATACTTACTTTTTTATCACAAAATTAATCTTTCTCAGAGGAAGCTGAATGAATATAGAGATGTAAGAAGATCAGTTTGTACCTAATCATCCACTCAGCTTCTCATGAATTTGTAACTCTAAACATTTCAAAAACACGTGATTTACGCGTACCTCTTCTCGTGTTCAGCATTCACTATGATTTACATCGTGCCATTCGCAGAAGTATATTTATTCAAGGTAATTTGTAGTCGTTATACAGGAAACCTCATTTCACTGTTTGTCTATTGTTTGTAGCAAACCGCAGTGGAGTGAGCGAGCGTTCTAAGGCGCCTTGCTGCGGAGCGCGCAGTTGCTTGCTGTCGGTAGATCGAGTCCTCCATCGATCATGGGTGTTTGTGTTGTCCCTAGTGTTAAGTAGTTTGTAAGGTTAGGGACTGATGACCATAGCAGTTTGGTCCAACAGTTTTACAAACATTTAAACAGTTTTGAACTTGTAGCAAAGTTATTACAATAAAGTGCTTAAATTTAACACTAGGACTAATGCGTGAGATACTGACAGACATATTAAATGATATTTCACGTTTAATTTGAAGAAAAGTTTTTTGTACTAAACTAACCTAATTATTTAGTGAAGGAAAATATGTGTATGTGTGGGAAAGTGTGAGTCTTGTTTGTGTGTGTGTGTGTGTGTGTGTGTGTGTGTGTGTGTGTGAGAGAGAGAGAGAGAGAGAGAGAGAGAGAGAGAGAGAGAAAGAAACACAGAGAGAGAGAGAAAGAGAGAGAGCGGAGGAGGGAGGAAGTGAGACGAAGGAAGGGGTAAGGTGAAGGGTGAGGTGTAACAATTGTAGAATGAGACGTAAACTATAGGTACATCATTCCATATGGATGTAAGTTGCAGGTCTTGTACAGGATAGACTGTAAGCAACTGTGGAGAGCTTTAAACCATTTTTATCCATTCTTAGGGGTGGACTAATGTATTCCAAGTAAAAAATACAATACGAATTAATCTTTCTTTTAGTCGTTTTTTTTTATTTTTATTATTATTTTAATGTATTTATTTTTTGAAGAACAATGTTAATATTTCAAAATTATTTGGGCGAATCTGTTGCCATCTAGCTTCTTCTTTGACTCTGTCTTAGTAATAAATCCACTGCCATGACGGAATTATTTTGCTTCCAATCCTACCAATTTCTTGTGCTCAATACATGTCAGCAGTGATTTTTTAATAGATCATGTGTTAAAAACGTAAATTATGATTAGTAGTGTGTGGGTACCTTTAACTGTGGTGAATCGGCATTTCAAAGTGCACCGATCAGAGTGACACAGTCATGAAAATATAGCCACAGTCTTTCTGTTAATAGCTTTCTATATCTCCTGCCACGTTTAGTGCCCCACCTCTAGCAATCACCTCTTCAGCGCGGAAGCCTAGTGTAATTAATTGCACCTTTGCAAATTTTTCGAGTTATTCCGCTGCCAGTGTTTTTCCCTAAAACAAAGGGAGGTCATTCAATTACATTTAATAACTTAATTACAACTAATTGAAAGCCTTTGTGTACTGCATAATTACAATATGTTATGCAAACAGCGACAAACAAACAGCGCTAGTTGCACAGTGCCACTATGTAGCTCTCACGCAGTGACGTGCCGTTGTGTCGAAGCAATTAACCCGATGTTACTAGCTCAGGATTACTCTTCACAATAATCTAGCACGTATAGAGATACGCCTTCCTTGCAAAAATGGCATTTCACGCGCTAATTTGTCCCTCCGTTACTGTCAGTCTTTTTGACATATTAACGAAATTAAAACAGTTTTTTAGCAACCGATGCGGAGCACTGGATAAGATACTGGGTCACCCTTCGACTGGTGATGGAATCAAATCCCAGTGCGGTCGTTTTAATATTGTCTATTAAAAATAACTTTCCAAAAATGACATTAATTCATAATTTATATGTGCTGCAACTTCCAGGTAAGCTAGTGGTACCGTCTTCCATTACCACAATGTCGACAGGGCACTAATAATAATGGCCAAATAATTTCTAGCTGAAAAGTATTATGAATATTGCAGTTTTGGAATCAACCATTTTAGGTGTCCGATCACACCAATCTGTGCAGCAGTACGGAACAAACGCTGATATCGATATCTTTGTGGTACAGACAGACCAAACTCTATAGGGAGAATTCAAAATTTCTTTCTCTTTATTACAAGGTTTTCAAAGCTGTGTGACTTCAAAAACCTTTATAATATTCGCCCTGCATTGTACTACATTTTGTTTCAATTTGGCACCACTGCATACTTGTAAACATTCAAATGCAACCACAGCATACAATTGACGTGCGAAGTCTTGCACCATACCTTGCTGTAATTTATGTTTTCTTCTGCGACGGTGATCAGGCAAATACATGAGCTCTCATATTACCAAATAGGCCAAATGGATAGTGGCAAGTTAGTGCAAGCATCTGTGACGAAAACGCCAGCACTGTTTAACGTTTCTCTACCGACGGTATCCACGACAATCAAAGAGTAAACAAAACATGATAAAACATCACTGGCGAAGAGCAATAGTGAGGGAAACCCGAAAGTTATGTAACAACGACCGACGAGCACTAAGAATGATTGTGGCCAGATATCATAAACCTACTGCATACCTCAATTCTCACTTCAGTATCACTATTTTCGATTAAAACATTATAGCTGGAGCTTCACATTCATGGAAGCTCTGTAGTTGCTAAACCCTTAACAACCAACACATAGCAGCAAAGGAAGTGATGACACTATCATCAAATCGGGACACTTTATGATTGGATGTATGTGGTATGCTTCAAAGAAGTATCGTTTGCTTCCTACAAACAACCAGAATTATATATGTAAAACCTCAGGACAAGCTTACGATACGCCATACCTCCTTCTTACAGTAAAACGTGCTGGAGGTTCTGGCATTATTTGGGCACACAAAAACTTCTTGCTGGACTCGTAACTGCAGATGAATGTCTCACCACCCTCGTTAACAAATCACTAACAGTGACTAACATACTGCTAACAAACACTGCTACAGTCCATAATGATATGCGTCCACGTACACAGCCAGAGAAAAGTTTCAGGCGCGCTTTGTACAGCATCAGGAAATTATCATTCATTTCCCCTCGACAGTAAAACCAACATGTCTCAACATAGCTTAACAGTTTTGGATATTTATAGACTAGAGAATGAGGGCCTAATTTAATGGTCCAACATTGTCTGATGTTTAGACACAAGAGTGCATAACATGCTGTTGAAAATTATAAAGACACTTTAGGAATCTGTCCCTCGAGGTGTGGCAACTGTTTTCGAAGCCAATTGTGCGCCACCGCCTTACTAATAAATAAATAATGCGTTTACGCAAGTGTTCAAATTGCATTAGATTTGATTTGATTAATACTAGTTCCACAGGCCATGAATACGAGATTTCGTAATAATGTCGAACGTGTCAGTTTAGAAAAAGATAACATTACTTGACATATATATTTTTATTACTAATTTCCATGTAAAAATTCATCTACTGAGCCAAGATCAACGACCAACACAGAGCAAGCACGTTACCACGTCCACAAGAAACCGATCTACCCGAGGGGAAAAGTGGTAGAACGCCTATGAATTCAAAGGTAATGGGTTCAATGCTCAATACATTTTATATTTTTTATTAGAGAGAGCATCCATCCCTCTCACAGAGGCATACACCAGAGCCTACCGTCGCAGAATTATGACTCCACATTTAAATGAAAGAACACAATTTTGTGTGTCTTCGTATGCAACACCTACCTATAATTAGCACCCAAAATTATCAAGGCACTTATTTATATATATTTATTAGGATCATCAGTTTGTTGATAATAGTAGGTACTCCCAGGTTATGTTCAAATTTATTCCTTGTTTTATCCTCCACACATTGTATATTCATTTATTACTGTTTAGTTTTTAAGTTGCCAGTTGTAATAACACAATGTCAAAGGAGTGTTTTACTAAGTATGTCGATCTAAGTGAAGACATTTGTCATCTCTTCGAATACTATCAAAACATTGGAACCTCTTTGACACAGCAGTCAATACTCTGAAGATGGACTCATAAGCCGAAAACCAGTTAACAAAAATAGACTCGTAGAACACACACAAAATTGTGTTTCTCTTTTTCATTTATTTGGTTATGTTCTACCGAGAACCGATGGAAGAATCAGTCAAAATGACTCCACATTTGCTCAGCATTTACTGAATGACGACTGCAGCTGTAACCTTAGTTGTATTGCGTTTACAAAACAAAGACCAATAATTCATTAAGGTGGTAACCTTGTAAATCAACGAAAATCTGGCTCATTGTTCTTATTCAATAATAAATGAAAAATCACATCTAAATTTCATCACTCTCTTTTCCAGGGTAGTGTTATTGATTTTATCCTGATGTTTTCAATATATACATCATCCTAATAGTAACAGGCATTCTTCGTACCAGCGATATAATTATATTAGCGCAGGTATTTCATTTTAGAACTATCAATTCTTTGTTTCCATATCACCTTCTGTGTGTGGTACAACTTCAAGCTATTGTTCAGCAGACGTATTTTACACTAATCTGATCTTAGTGAGATTTTTAAATAGATACTGAAGTTTTCGAGATTTAGGGTTAACTTTTTCTGCCTTCATTCCTTTATATTTATACATTGTTTTATCATTACTGTTTTAGATTTCCACAACACTACGACATTCACTCTGTGTTTGACCCTCAATCTAGACATTTTATTTTTAATTATGTTCATGAATATTGTACCCTCCTCGATGAAAATTATGTCTCTGTAAACTGAAATTTGGGTAACAAAATAATTAATAATGTTGAGCCTACACATTTTCATTTGTTATTAAACTTGAGGGTCAGCCGACTTCAACTCTACACTCGAAATCACGTACCAGATCATTGACTATATCTTCTTACAATGGAATGGGATTCCTTTCTTCCTATATATTGATGATAGTTGCATGGAATACATATCATTTATTATAAATGACAGTTCAAAAATTACTTTTAATGAAAATTTGCAACAACGTGTCACTTTTCACGTATTGATTTCTTTACAGGTAACACAGTAACAATATTCTGTTTCAGTTTAAAGACAAGCGAGTAGCTCCTAAAAATTTGATAAAAATAAAATTATATTTGAATCGAAGCACTTTATTCACAGTTGCTAAAGATTGTGGGACAGATTACCTTTATAGTTTAGTCCCTTCCAAAACACAATAACAAAGCTAAAGATACTCACACGTCAGTAGGTATTGTAGAAAACAATCAGTACAAATTTTAGAGTCCATGCTGATGTTATGTAGTTGCGCGAGAGATAGCAGCGGACTATATATCTACAGAAAATAAAATAAAGCATGAATTAAATTTTTACGGATAAGAAAATAAAGAATAAGGAGATTTTTTTTACAATCATTGAAAATGTGAGGTAAAAATAGCGCTCACCAAAATCCATAGAAAAGCAATAAAATGAATCAAAGTTGATCACAAAATAAGATTAAGCATTGTAGTATTAGCGAGGCAGTACACAAACGGTTTAATTCGTAGTTAAATGGAAGGGTGAGTTCGAATCCCCCCACCCTCGAGCATGTATGTTTGTGTTGTCTTTAATATAAGGTAGTTCTTAAGTAGTTTTTAAGTTTAGGGACTGATGTCCCCGCAGTTAAGTCCCATAAGCTTCACAAACATTTGAACATTTTGAACTGTCCGGAAGTAACTGTCCACTGTGTCTGAAACATAAAATAGTTGGACTCAAATCTTATGTATTAAAGCAGTGGTTATAACTATCCACTAATATTTAAGCTAGAAGTGGGCTAAGAAGGAATCAAATTGCTAACCCTTCTAACTATTTATACAGAATAACTTGTAACTGCAAATACTTTTTGTGTTAAGCATAATTGAATGATCACTCTCTGGGTATCTACATTGGGATGACACTAATACTGTACGAATATCAACGTTTCCACCCCTGTATATATTGAGAAATAAACTTTAGATGTCAAAGAATACTAATTTTACACCATGTACGGGAAATACGTCATTGAACTCATCTACAAATTTCAGAGAATTTGTAATTCTGTGCTTATTTTGAATTTCCCTTTCTTTTATTGAAAGTGTCCAGTTTACTTGCCAGTTTGTATGATGGAGCTGTGACCTAGGATACAACTGAATGTAGTTGTTCTGTGAAGAAACTGCTGAAGAATCAGTAAATTTTATGTCTTGTCTTTAACTAATGCATAAATGTTTCTTCCCCCTACCTGCATGGTGAGTGCGATTGACTGCTAGGGGGACGAGCAGGTTAGATTCCTGGTACTAACAGGAATTTTTCCTTGGTGATCAGGGCTGAAAAGGGAGGTGCCCAGTCTTGTGAAGCTATTGAACTACTCGACCAAGTGGATATAGTTCAGGAAAAACAATGATGCAAGTAGAGGGGTGTGCAGACGATGTGCTCTCATCCCCCCCCCCCCTTCCCCATACCGCATTCAATGACGCCACTGACTAGGCTATCAGTGCTGTAGTTCTGTATTTATCGGCCTGTGGATGGAGTTTGTGTTACCTTACGTTACATATCTAACGTGATAGCTTCCGGTGGTGATGTACCTATCTTTTGAATCAGGCATTCGTCATTAATCACAATAAGTCAGTCAATTCAAGACAATACCTAGGAATTACAATTACGAACAACCTAAATTGGAAAGAAAAAAACACAGAAAATTTGTTGCAGAAGGAGAAACAAAGTCTGCGTTTCATTGGGAGAACACTCAGAAGATGCAACACTTTTACTAATGAAGTTTCCTGCACTACGCTTCTCACTCCTGTTTGTGAATATTGTTGCGCAGTATGAGAACATCATTAGGTGAGACTGACGAAGGGTAAGGGAAAAGTTGAGCGAAGAGCATTTCGTATTTTTGCGATTCAGTGTCACGGAAATGATGGACGAGGTGGGGTGGAACTCAGTAAAAGGAAGGCGTTGTTCGTTGTGCAACAACTATTTGCGAAATTTCCTTCGCCAGCTTTCTCTGCAGAATGTGTACATATTTTGTTAGCATCCACCTACATAGGGAGACATGATCATCACACTAAAACATGAAAAATCAGGTGAAAACAGAATGATTTAGTGTGCCTTTTCCTCCCGCACTTTTAGAGAATGGAACGATAGAGAAATTTTAATAAAGTGGTTGGATGAACCCTCTGCTATGAAAGTGTTCTGCAGGTTAAATATGTAGACAAAGACGTAGATGAAACATAAAAAAAGATACGTCAAGCGTAGTTACATCAGAAATTATTAAGGGACTTAACTGTGGGGTCATCAATCCCTAAACTTACAAACTACTTATGAACTACTTCCACTATAGACGATACAAACATCCATGCCCGAGGGGGGATTCGAACCTCGCTCATAGGAACGTAGCACCTCAATGCGCTCGACCGCTCCGCCGCGGGTCAGAAGTTTTTGTGTTTCAATTAACGATGTTTTTCAGTCTGATACCTTTTGTGGTTACAAATAACTAATACTTCCGACTGATGATTTTCGGTACTTGTGATGTAAAACTGAAATTTACTCATTGTCACTTTGTATCATGAACAAATTCAGGTCATGTACAGTCCGCATTTCTTTATCAACTGAATGGAAGTGTTTGTATCCGTCAAAGGTCTGATACAATAGATCATGTTAACTGAGAATTACGTCGGTAAACGATATGCCACTAGAGTAAAGGAAGTGATCTCTCTTTTGAATGCGTTTACACGAAAAAATGCCGTATGTATGACTTTCGCCCAGTACATCATATTTGTCGCCAGTGACAGGCGGTCATTGTGCGGATGAGAAATTCTCTTCTCGGCGCTGACAGCGCAATACTGGGACGACGAGCTGTGAGTGCCCTCCACTTTCCAATACGTCCACCTAATAATTCTCGACCATTGATCAATTTTAGAAATTATTTTCTCCGTGCACAACTGACAGCTTTGTTATACAGAGTATATATTTTCAGTCGAATACTATCTGAAGCGAGTCTTTTGCACCTAATAAATACAATATGTATGAAATTTTCTATTCGTTAAGGAAAACTGAAGCTTGAACAAGATGTTTGGGAATTAATAAGCTAGATTGGGGAAAAAAGTGGGAAAGTGTTCTTCGGCATACATGTATTCGAAATTTGAAAGAAGATGGAAAATACAAATCAAGATTCGGTTTTAACCTTCTCTCAATAAAGATACCACAATTTAATCAGTGGAACTCTACCTGGACGACGAGTTCATTAGTGACAGTAACAAGAATCAGGGTTGAATGAGGACAAGGACGCAATTACACCTGTCATTTTTAAAGGATACTGTTCTTATCTAAGTGGTTCCAAGCACAAAACAAAATAATTGAATGAATAGAGAAATAGCTTATTCAGCCTGAGCCATAACTTTGTTTTGTGCTTGTTATATGTTCCTGAACATAGTTCTACTGGAGACAGAACATGGGAGCGAAGACGCAAGTTGTGATTTTATTTTTGTCATCTTAGATATTCTCTGTACCTTAAATTCAGAAGAATGATAGAATAACTGGGATGTAAAACAAATGTGTGGAGTTAAATAGTACAATGACAAATTTTCGTAAATAGGATATACGTCTAAACATGGCAGACTACTTCATGGTGTGGTGCTTCATGTACAAATGGCACGTTCCACTATTCCTGCTGCTGTCGCTAATGGTATCTGAGGAGAGAAAATTGTTATCAATGGGCTGATCTCTAAACTCTGTAATTTCATTTTGATGCTCTTTGCGTTAAAAAAATGAAGCAAGAAAAAGGTTTGATGTCTGATCGACATCGTGGTCATTAGAGACGTAACACTCGCTCTGACAGTTTTTGTCGACGATGGGGGAAGGAAATCGGCCGAACTCTTCGAACGGAACTATTCCGTCATACACCTACAGTGATTTAAGGAAATCTTGTAAATCCTAGCTCTGGAAGACCGGAGGCGAATTTGAACCGTCGTTCTCCCGAATGTGAGTCCAGTGTTTGACCACTGCGACAACTCACTGATGACCTCAAATACCGAGTTTCGTTAAATCCATAACAAGCAACAACAAACCTTATTAACGTGATGAGACTACCAATACTGCCACAAGTAATACCAATGAATCAGTTTGCTGATAGGACTAAAATAGTTTTATGTGTTTCATAATTAGACATGATTATCTTACAAGGGGCGTGACTAGAATGTAGGGTTACTAATATATTTGAAATCAATGTAGTAGATAGGCTGTAATGACAGCAGATTACAAAAGCTGACAGGGCTTGTTTCGATGAAGCTAGGTCACCATTATCAACTGTAAGAAATATGAAGAAAGTCAACATCGAAGTAAGGAGAGCTTGAATATAAACATAATTATTTTACCCATTTTTTTATTAGAAGTTGTACTGCCGTGATATCATGTTTAGATGAAAATAATTATGCAATGGTGGTTTAGAAGCAACATCATTGTAGTAAATTGTTACCCGTTTTTAATCTGCGTAGTACTCTTTAGCCCTTTCAGACCTGGTGTCCAATATATTGGACACCGGCTTCTTTTACTAATTTTAGAACACTATACGATTTCACTTAACTCTGACACCCAGTGGCCTGTTTACTGGACATGTGACACATTTAGTTTCGTGCTTCTTGGTCCCACCTGTCACCGGAATGGCGTGCTATAATGAAAAACAGTGAACACTGCTGGCCCATTTCGAAGTGCGTCAGACATGATATCAGTGGTTGAAATTATTTTTTTGTATTAATTTATTAATTTTGCACAAATTCCACTTTGCGATATAAGTTCCAGAATAAATATGGAGTGACGTATATAACTGCTGACTACTTATTTCATATCCTTAACTGCCTTCTAGACTCGGAGTCCAATTTATTTGACTTCTTTTTTTTAATTTTTTTTATTTTTATTTATTTATTTATTTATTTTTTCAAACCAAGTATCAAATTTTTTAATTTTGATTAAATATACAATAGATAGGGTCTTATAGACATGAAAAAGTAAAAGAATTTGTTTTATTGTATTTTTAAGATAACTGAGAACTGAAGGGGTTAAAACATGTCACATGTGGGACGACATACGCCAAGAAAACTTTAGCCTTTATTTTTTCATATGTATGACATGTGGTAAAACATTCCTACGAAGGCATGAGGCTGGTAACAATCAACTATGATGATGTTGCTTTTTTAAAATCACTGCATAATTATTTTCAAATTAATCAAATGGATAAAATAATTATATTTACTAGTATTGCCTGTGGTCGAAAATCGACCAATTGCGTTTACAATGGTCACTGGCGGTAAACTTTTACGTATCATGTCGGCGGCCTCGCGTGATTATGTTGGCAACATCAACAACATGATATAAAATCTTTGCCCATTTCTTCGAACCACATAGAATGACTCGATTAGTGTATCGTACAGACCATGAAGTAAACAAATAATGCTGTTCCTGCTTTATGGTTGACAGATTCTTGTATGTACCCTCGTCCGCTCAGTAAAAATAATTGCCCTCGTAAAGCTAAGATTCCAAGAGAAAACATCAGTGTTGTCAAGCGATTGGCTAAAATGAAGGCTCACAGGATTCTTACTATTCATCATCTGTTGCCAACATTATCATAGGAGGCCGCTGGTATATTTGGTAAAATTTAACCGGCACTAGGAGATATGAAACGATATCTTTTACGAGTTAAGGAAAATGCCTGACACAATAACAACAAATAAAAAGGGAAGTATATACTTCTCATGCCATTTTCGAATTATATTTTCATTAGCCTAATATTTGAAATGGAACTACAATTTCGGTGTTCGTATATTTACACAACGCCAAGATATAATGTTATTTCGATACTGCGATATTCAGAATTCCAGAACTGACAACATGTCAACTGCATAGTTCCACCCGTGCACCGCTACATGCCTCTCCCGGCGCATCATCATTTATATCGGCATTCTCGACTTCGTAGATCCACCCGAGCACCGCTAGATGCCTCTCCAGGCGCATCGTCCTTTATATCGGCATTCATATGAAAACATCCGTTTCCTTTAACCACTCTTAATCACTGCGAAAATGAAGCATTTGAATGGGACAAGAAAGTGAGTTGGGAGCACTCCATGTTTCGATATTCACATATTTTAATACGTTATTCTAATACTGCAGATGCGCTGCAATTACAGAGTCTTTGGTCGAGGCGAATAGCCAATCAGTGAGCTGATTGTTGGAGAATGTATAACTTGATCCAAGCTCTAGATAGAACAATTTCTACTTACTTTCACCACTTTTAATGGCTAAATGCACACATAATATTTACATTCGTGAAATCTACGATAAACAATCTTTCGAATTGTGTAACTTTCATTGGCCTTCTTATACGAATAAATTAGTAATCTGCACCACAGTTTTCGTGTTAGCGTATTTATATAATAATATTCAAGTTCTCCTTTAATTCGATATTGACCTACTTTACACTTACATATTTATTCGTTTTTTGGCCTCTTTTTCCGCAGTTGCAGTTACACAATTTGCATAGGTTATGGGACCGTCTTGTGCAACTGTAAATTAGTCTACTTTAGATCAGACGCGTTTCGCTTTATTCTAAAGCATCTTCAGTGATCAGGATTTTTTTTATGTTTTCGTCTTCATGTGTGGTTTGTAGCACATTGTCGCTTGCTGTCACTGTTAATATTTACACTATTTACACTTTTGTACAGTAACAATTCTTATGAAAGCCTGCCAGGCCACAGAAATGGCTATGTTTCGAAAACTTCCGCAAGAAATGTTACTGTAAAAAAGTGTAAATATAAACAGTGACAGCAAGTGACAATGTGCTACAAACCACACATGAAGACGAAAACATAAAAAAGTTCCTGATCACTGAAGATGCTTTAGAATAAAGTGAAACGCGTCTCGTCTAAAGTAGACTAATTTACAGTTGCATAAGACGGTCCCATAACCTATACAAATTGAATTACTTCACACTTCTTGCATTTGCTAATGGTGACAGCCTTACTGAGACAAAGTTACGAAAACTTTTGTAATTTGCTGTGACTACTACGTGACTACAAAATTGAAGACAAATATATTACTAGTTTTACGTATTTCTAATTGTTTGTGTCTAAGTATCCTTACAACAAAGGGCAGCTGTTCACATGATGGAACAGCCTGAAATATCAGACTTTTGTGTGAACGCAAGCACATGAAACTGCCTATGAATGCCTGGACCGCCACTAAACAAGCTAGGGAATGACGTAGAGAGGAGAGGAGAGGCACAGAGGCCCAGCGAGAATTTAGTGGTGCTGGCTGGGCTGCATTCCGGCGCGCCGCCGTGTGGACATAATTCATGAAGCCATCAACAATGTGAACGGCGAGGAACGTAAATTACCGCGCTGATGATACTGCCGCCCTCCCACAGAGGCGCGGCCGCAGACTGTGGCCGCCCGGGCTCGAACCCGCGACCCGCGGCTGCGAGACCAATTGACGAGCGAGGCGTGCTGTGTGGCCGCACGCGCCATTTAACGCAGTCAGCCAGCCCAGCCCAGCACATACGTGCCCACCCCTTCCATCGCCCCTATGCTGCGTTTCACACCACATTTTTTTCACAGTCTACAAGCGTCGCTTCACTTTACTATGCTACCTCAATTTTTCACAACCGAACCGTCGTACGTAGAGTTAGAACATGATACGACACTTAACTCGCGTTTAGCTGGATGGCAGTATTATTTTTTTATTAACGTTTGAGTAGTCTCCATACAGCTATCCTCATACATAGTCATAATGACATACCTTGGAATACTTTATAATATCACTCTTGCCTAACTCCTATATTAATTATTTAGCACGATTTACATTTAAAAACAATGTGCGCCTTCTGATAAGTAAAATTGGTATAGAATGATTTATATTATCTATATCTATAAATGTGAATGTCTGTTCGGTGTACGTTTATCACGTCTGAACCACAAGACATAGAGGGCTAAAAATTTGTACAGTTACTAATGTCTACCCGGGGAAGGCTTTAGGCACGGTTCTATGGCGATCTATACATATTAATGTGAATGTCTGTTCGGTGTACACTTATCACGTCCTAACGACAATACGCAGAGACTTAAATATTTGTACAGTTAGTGATTTATACCTGAGGAAGGTTTAAGGTACGGTTTTATAGCGATCTGATAGATATTTAGTAGTTTGAAGAATATAACGCGAAATGCGGAACAATAATTACTCTTTGAAAATGGTTTTATCGGTTGCATTGTTGCCTGAGGGTTGATAATGATAAAAGGGTGGGGTATATTGGGATGGAAAGTTATCGGTGTATATAAAATTCTACGTGTGTCTGTGTTAATATTTCACTCTGCAGCGAAAACTACAGAACGCAAACGAATGGTCTGTGTGTAATTGTTGTCCGAAGTCTCCCGTTGTACACCATAGCTGTTCCATGCCGATAGCTATAAGGGAGTGGAAGATATGGTGGTTGAAAGTCGTCAAATTATTAAAAAATTCGGCCTGAAGGCCAGCGATGACGTTTGCGACTCTATAGCAAGCAGGTCACATATAGCGAAACGTGGTGCCACAGACCATTTCTTTGGTCTATGCGTGCTACAATGTCTTCAACTCTTTCTCTGTAAGGATAAGCATACGAATAAGGAAATATAAGAATAAATAAATAAAGCAGTAAAAAAGAAGTTTCTTTTAATACATCTCTTTAAAAAAATTGATTTGACGTTTCACGCATTACTTCAAGTGATCGATCTGTGATATTATTACAATCATTATTGTTGGATTTCGTGATTGGATTCTTCGAAACGAGTGCATTTTTACGTGTGATTTGATTTACACTACTAACATTCCTGATAATGTTGATTAAAATTGTTTTTTTCTAAAGAAGGTATTGTATTTCATCTCATCCTTCAAATCCAGTCTCATAGCACAGTACTGAAAGATAGCTTATCTATCATAATCAACCAAGACGCGAGCGGAGCCGCGGGTTTAAGCTAGTTGCTAAATATAATTAACTTCGTTGCCTGACTATAGTTTCGTGCGGAAAGTTTTGTGCACTTCTTTAAATAATACTCAGTGTAATCCTTTTCTAAAATTTATTTTCGGTGATAGTAACAGGTTCATTTACAGCTCTTTGTACACAGCTTCTCTATACAAAATCAACATTCGTCTTTTTCCAGCAGTAGACAATCGCTTTCGAAAGTTGTTGACCATGTTGCAAACTTCGACTTACTGAGTGTTTGACTGATAGAGATAACTGACTAACTAACTGGCGCTGCAGTGTACTCCTAATTATATTATGTTTTAATTATGTCTGCACATCACAATTGTCATAACAATTACAAACATTGGTTTACAATCATAAGACAATGAGTTAATTAGTGAACATAATGTAGAATAATAGCAATAACAACATCATATTTACACAAAATCTCGAGATTTTTTGGGTTTTTCTTTGGCAGAATCTTGAACTTGTATTCACAAACAATGCTATATTTTGTTACGTGGATTTTCAATTAAATATTGAACGTACAACTTTACGAACGTTTACGTAGGTTTCTCACAAAGACTGGTAAGATTTTATAATATTGGTTTTCTAGTCTGAAGCAAATGAACAATTAGTGCTTTACACATTTTCTCATATTTAATTAGTAAAACCTCGATGTTACTGAAAGTATTGCCGTTCAGACAGTCTATGTAACTTGATAGTCACGTTCGGAAGTAGATTTTAATTTACACAGTTCGTATTTCTCTTTAACTATGCAGTTTGTGAGTATATAGTTATTGCTTTTTCTAGAACCTTCTTAATTACGTATTTCGTTAGGATTTCGCAAATGAACTCTGTTAGCACTAACATCGTTTGAAATGTTTCTAAACATAAATTTTATTTGTTGCACACTCGATTTAGCCTTTTTCTGTTCGCGGTTTTCGTGTAATTTAACACAACTGAGCTACCCGATACCGCCATCGGCGCTCGTGAGTACAGGACTTCATTTAAGTTACAAATGAAACTTGACAAAACAAAAGAAACAAACATTAAACATAACTAGAGAAATCAAAGACAACTTCGATCTGAAATAACATATTGATATTACATATAGTTTTCATCTTCTACATAAGGCAGTTCATAACTCTCTCTTCGCCTCAGTTAGAAAGGAAATAAGTTATTTGTACACTGCAAAGTCTGTGGTTGCCAATGATGGTGCCGCAGATCTTAGTAACTGGTAGCCCCTTCTCATAACATTCCTAAGCCACTTACACGGTCCACCTGTTGAAGCATCCAGACAAAATGTGGTTTGTGTCTTCCACTTCGCATCTGTCCCAAAGGCAGATGTCATCATGCAAATACAATGTAGATCGGTTACTACAAGCTTCCGAGAACACCTAACTCCATTATACCAAGGCCTCGTTGATAGCACTCGTGATATTTGTATTATTTTCCTTTAGTTCAAAAAATGTTCAAATGTTTGTAAATCTATCGGACTCAACTGCGTGGTAATTAGTCCGTAGATTACAAACTACTTAAACTAACCTAAGGACAACACACACAGCCAAGCCCGAGGGAGGATTCGAACCTCCGACCCGCAAAGTGGCGCTCCAGGCCGCTCGGCTACTCCCACGCGGGTTCCTTTATTTGTCTGGAAAGCTTGCCATTCTAGATTTTCTTGTGTTTAGTAAGTTGCTTAAGGCAAATTACAGGGAGATTTTCATAAAAAGAAGACCGTTGTCATACCTTTATACACAAAACTACATAATTAAATCACGTTTTGAACAATTTTCTACATTCTTTGCCGACTCTAAGATATACACACACAATCAGTCCTGAGCGTACCATAAAATTAATAGCCACCACATAAAGTTAATCGTCAAAAAGGCGGACTCTGAATCATTTAGACTCTTCAGAACGTGTATCAGTCTTGTTGCTATAAGGCAGGATTAAAAGAACAAAACGGGAACACCCACAGAAAAGGAACATTAAAACTTCTTGTACCCTCTGCATCCCTGAAACAGCTAGAACACTAATTTATGGAAGTAAGAGTTATTTCGTAAGTGATCGCTTCTACCTGTGTTTATATTCATTAAAGATACTTTATCGATTCCTTTGTATGAAAACTGCACCCAGTCACTTTACAAAAATTAAATATTCTTTTAAGTGTTATTTTAACTACCTCTGGCATTAAACGACATGTAGGTCACTAAATAACAACGTAATATTTTAGTTTTCGTTGTGTTAGAATATAGCATCTAAATCTATTTTCACCAACTCTGAAATCCTGGCGACCTACTTCACGTGGTGTAAACCGTAAATAATCTCTAAATCGCCACCATGTATATAATGAATAACTTGTAGCCGATCCTAAGATGGATAATGAGACTATAAAATATTCAAATTCATTGTAAAGCGACTGGTTGCAATGTTCACACAAATCTTCCGACATTTAACTGGAGTCACAGTGATTAGTTTCCTGGATGGATAACAATAAAAAAGATTATACTTTCTCTACTCAACAACAAGTGTGAAATCTTGATCAAACTTCAGTTCAGTGAAATATCGCAACAGCAATTACGCTGTCTCTGTGTCGACCAAAAATTGTTGAGTCAAGTATACAAAAAATTCCATACACTTGGCATGAAAATAATACTTTTGGTATAGGAGACATTATGAGCTAAGAACCAAATGGTCGATAGAGGATATTTCAAAGTCTTGAACTATATTTGGTGTCAATTACGAAATTGAATAGACAAATTAATCAATTATATCAAACCATTTTTATAAACATACTACAGATTATATAATTTCTAAGAATGGAGATTATGAGCTAAGGAACCAATGGTGATAATTGAAGATTTCAGGCGGTATAAGGTACTTAATATGCAATGAGTCTGAGACACGGATTATTAAAATGATAATAATCTATACGAACAACTGAATACATCATAAACACTTGTGATATGATGTTGAAAAACAATTGATACTCGTTTGCGAAATTTCTCTGTTGAGTGCACCCCTGTTAATGATTCGATCGGTTGTCAAACAAGGGGCATTACTTGCGTGTAAGGAAGTTGGAGAGACGTCTTTTGTGCAAGACGCCCCAAGATGTTGCCCTCGGAAACCTCGAAGAATGTATAGAGGAAATTTCGCTGCAAGCGATTTTCAAATAGTGAGAAACTTCTCAGCTGCCATTAAAGCTTATTAGAAAGTGGGTCTTCATGTTACAGGTAGCTGGCAAAGGTTTACCGTTGGCAGATTTAATTTAGAGGTGATGTTATTAGGTCTTGTGGGATAGGACTGGTTCTTGGCTGCCATCTAATAGAACAGTTGCACGGTATTACGTTGTTGCTATAAAGGGGAAATTTATTATACTAACAAATAGTTAATATTTTTTTCCGACTTCTGCTTCATTATGCCGAAGAACTCTGCTTATCATTTTGTACCATTCCTCTGACATTTTACTCAAAGATTTAGGACATTCTTTATGCCAAGGGTCCATTTACGTTAGTAAAGTAATTGTTAATTTGTTCTGACAATCAAATATTTAATCTTAATTACATACATTGGGTAATAAATTTCAGGTAGTGTACTTTAACTGACATTACAATAATAGATTACGTATTTGATTCACATTGAAAAATCGATTGCATTTGGAGTTGGCGTTACAATTATATTACCAAAAACATTCGCCTCCCAATGTTTACATGTACACTGTGCACTGAACTGTGCAAGCATTATTGCTATGGAAGAAATATACGGCACGGAAATCTGTTTCCTTTAGACAGGTTGTACATTTTACAAGAAAACACATGAAAAAGAAAGCTATATTCTAATCTCTCTAACGCGCAACAATTTAATTTTAAAAGTATACAGAATTAAATAACAGTTGACTGCAGAGATAATTAATAAACTGGAGATACATGTTGCGACATTGGATATTTTAGAGGAGCCTGTAACACGTTTCTGAATGTCAGTGCAATAAAATAAACAATACAACGATAAAAGTGTTACTGTTTCAACAACTATGACAGAAAACCTTTGGTTGTGATACTGACGTGATTTTCAAGCAATTTGAATAGTTGTGTTGGTTCCTATTATTTAGAAACATTGGCTGAAAGAGAGGACGGCTTATAATAAGTTGAAATAATAGAGTGAACATGTTTTTCATCTACTGGTAAAATCTTGACTTTAGGAATTTTTAAGTGTTGTTTCTTTAGACAATTAATATATTACTTTCGTATCGGAAATTTTGCGATCCATAGCTGCACTATATACCAACAATTTTTGTTTATGCATTCTAAAAAATTATTAAATCGTATGACAGTAGGGCGATGTATGGAAGTCTTCCCACCCGCCCTACTAAATACCAGCGAACTGGCATCAACACGTACCTATAGCGTTCAGCTTATAGAAACACATGACTTAACTTCTTCGCGGTAATTTTGTTTTATTCCACATTTCGAAAACTATTTTTCCGAAAGAAGGCGTTATTTTTGTAGAAGACTATAATGACTAACAGTGCATGTAAATAAAGATATTTATTTACTGAAATTGTATATTAATAGTGGACACAGAATATTAAGAATAGACGTTCTTAAACTTACTGAAACAGCTCAGAGCTGCTTATCGTATAAAATCATAAATGTATTTGGTGAACTCATTTCTTTCTTAGAAAAAATTCTGTGTCCACTGTTATAAATAACAAAAAGTCTGTTTTCACACAACAAGTGCGCTGAAAGTAGTACGTATTCTTTTTCGACTTGTGATTCCTCCATAGCTACAATATAATCTGGTGTCAAAATACTCAGAATTTAATAATAACGCTTGTGAATTTACCACATAGGATGTCAAATTTGAAGATGTCTAAAGCTACACTGAAGTCTTATAGATACGATTCGTTTTTTTTGCCCTGCTGCAATTAATTTGTCGTACATCACTTTTCTTAGAAATTTTGTTGCTGTGGGTTGTATTCAAATTTTTCCTAACATGGCCTTATTCCTTTTTATTTACCCAGACAAGCTCAGTATCTCTGAGTTAATATCTTGGTAATATTCGTCTAGAAGGTTTTTATCAGCACAAAAATTTAAAATATCGTAACCTGAGGATTAGGTCGTGGTTCACTGAAAGTGATACTCCGCTTCCTTCCTCCTTCCTTAGACAGTTTTAGTGGAATAATTGGCGTAGCGTGGATTGTGAGCCGCTTAGGTACTTTTAATATTTTTCACATATGACACTCGCTGCCAGAAGTGAAAGAAGCACTGAATGAAAACTCTACTATGACTGGAGAGCCAATTCAGAACTTTTTGAGTTGTAGTCTGATATTAACATGCTGAGACATCGAATTCAAAGCGCGCAAATAGTTTCTAGCCTGAATATATTGGGAAGTAATGTTTTCAAAATAATATTGATTTTCAATAGAAGCTCTTCACGATTTCTAAAAGGCATACCTCAGAAAAGGAAGTATAAAATTTTCTTTTTATGCTAGTGTTGCCTACTATTCATCTGCTTTCAGTAAGATACAAGATGTGTAGCCGGTAGCGTACCTAATGTAACTTTTTTTTTCATTTATTACTACATTCATGGCACATTTTGAAGGCACTAGAAACACTGTATATAACTTTCTGCGTAGGGTCGAATTTATATATGTTGTATTCACTATGTAAGATGAATGTCGAAGGGAGTATGTTGAACATGTTTTGGAACAACTCTTAGGGTTGAGAACACAAAGCTGTCTCTCCTAGATGTATTTCCTGCTGTAACCTGAGTGCTTCACTTTCCTGAATAAAGAATATCGTCTGCCTGAACATAACCGTGAATAGCCAGTGAACTAACGACTTTAGGGTGCTCGATGACATGTTTGTCACTTTTTAACTGGGTAGTCAACAGCAATCAGCCGTTATTGAAATATAGCTCTCTCTCTCTCTATTTTTTTTTCTTTTTTTTTTTTTTTTGCGCAAATCTCGAATAGTACCTAGCCATTCACAATGCATTAGTTTCAAAGTGGTACATTAAATATTCCGTGTACTGCGTACGCATGTTGGTAGTCACTTTTCACAGTTCAGACGTACTATGTCTAGACACAGGCGTAGACCCTAACACGTCTAAAATGTGAAAATAACACACCTTCATGTTTAAGACGTAGCAGGGAATATTTAAACCTTCCACCTCACGCTTTGCACATCACACTGGGGATCGCAGGGTCCACGTACATTATCATTATTTGTCAAGTGTGGTAAGTATGGTAAGTAATACATACATCGGACTTTCTTATTATATGGGAGGTTTCTGTAATAGTGTTTTTATTACTGCAACCGTGATTAAAATAGGATATTTACAAACGTGCCTAGTATTAATTACAAATAAAGTTTTTTTTTTTTTTTTTTTTTTTTTTTTTAATTCTGTAGATTTGAATGTGCATAATGCAGCGAGATATCTTACTTGGCTTTATTCAATTACACAGTTTGTTTGGCAGTTTGGTAGTCTACTTCAACACCGTAATTTGAAGTGGTTTTATATTTGTTTTATTATGTGGATAAGTCGCTAAGTAGTCTCTTTTTCATATACTGTATTCATAAATTCTCGTCGCATTATTTGGCAGTTTCTTACAACTTCTGTTGTTTGTGACCTTATATCTCCTGAAGCAAGTGTTGTATGTCATTCTTACCATTACACAATTGGTACCTCACGGTAAGAAAGATGCGTACCAAATTTGGTTGAAATCGTTCCAGTGGTTTAGGAGGAAATGTGCATAAATGACGCACAAATTTGGGTATTCTTATGCGGTGGCCTCTCATTATTTATGACGTCATATCTCCGGAGCTATGTGTCGTGGTCTTTGTTTTTGGATCAGGAACCTTCGTGGGAATACGGTGAAAAGTTCACCAAAGTTTCATTGCTAATGGAATGAATGGTTTATGAACGCATAGAGGGCATACAGACAAACATTCATTTTTAAATATATATAGAGTAGGATATCCGTGTGTTTGCGTCTTTGTATTGCATACAACTCTACAGTTTTCTTCTAATATTGATGAAATTTTTTACACATTATCTTCTTACCAAGAGTGCGGGTGTGAGTATAACTTACAACGCAGAGTGAGGAAGATATGACGTCATGAAAATTGAATGCGCGATAAACTAAATCATTACGCGACAATGTTGCACTTGTCCTAAACCTCCGGACCAATTTGGTGCACATATTCCATACCGTGAGGTAACAACTGTTGTAAGCTAAGAACCATCTAGGACACGTATTTGAGATAAAAAGTTGTAAACGATGAGAGACTTGATTAAATGGCCCACTCATGAAAATTGTTTTAATTTGCAACGTCTCCAGTCGCAAAACATTACGCTTGCAGTTTCCTAATATTCCACTGTACGCACCTGGAAAATTATATTGTTGTGTAACACATTAGTCAAATAACGTCATCACGATTGATCTGCTTGAAAAAGGAACTACAGTCTGAAATTCCTTAGAGATAAAAGTGAAATGGACAGAGTGAAACAGAAGGCGATGGACGCAAGAGTAAGAATTAAATAATTACACATATTGGGCGCCGCAGTGTTTTCAGCTAATTACAGCATATTTGCGGAAAATTGCACAAAAATGAAACCAATATATATTAGAATTGTAATGAAGATCATTCAGTATTTGTATTGTCATTCTGCACACTTGGCATAAATTAGTGCTCTATATCCATCACAAACAGGCCTTTTACAAGTTTTCAACACGTTATTTACCTCATCAACAAAACGAATGTTTGAGTTGACATAAAGTACATTTAGGCACTATCAGCAACGTAATACTCACTGAGTAAATTGTAGCTACCTTACACTCTGTAATGCACGATAAAAAAAATACACCGGGTTTCTTGGACGCCCGTGTGAGGTGTGGGCGTTAACATAGGTTCTGTCACCAAAAATGCACTATGAATGTTTAGTTTCTAGGGATTTGCGGTAGCAAACGATTGTATTTCAATGACGACTGACTTCTGCTTAATTCTCAGTTTAAAATTTACCACAATCGCGACGCATATACTTCCCATATGGAAGGTTATTTGATGTTTGTCAGTACCCTTACTTGTTGCCCATCCGTGGACGACAGAGCATGGTATCAATACGAAAAAAAAAATTGTCAAATGATTTGGATAACACAATTTGTATACCCTTAGGAAGAACGGGCGAATACCTATCCCAGACAGAAGGCTCAGAGGCTAAACATTAGTAACTTACACCAGTCCAGTTCAATGAAATTCGTTTAGTTCTCAGATATCAGCTCCAACGTGGAAACCGTCACTGCATCTGATGCACAAGAAACAGAAAGAACCGTGCGGACACTTGCCGGTACACGTCATACATGCGCAGTAAGTGGAATGACAGCATCACTATACAATGCCTTAGATAATTTCCTCCATAAACAGCCGCCATTTATCCTAATTGAGTATTTAGTCAACATGCCGGCACTGTCCGATGAGTTAATGCAGATATATCACCGCGTTACATTTCATGCTTACTTGGGACATAGCGCCTGATTTAATGCCCCTTACGACATGCCCACTGGCGGGAACATTCTTACATATTCATCGCGCGTTCAGTTCACTCGCTCCCTTGCCACTCCAGGTGTTCGGCGTTGTTATCTCAGATCTAAACAGCAACTAACCACTCATATTTATAACGAAAGTTGACACAAGTATAACAGACAGGAAACCGGAATAATGATTGTTTAATTAAGGAAGTGTTGAAAACATGGGTAAGGATGTTCCATTTTATTCTGGCATTCTTCATCACATATTTTAACAGTTTCCTTTTTTAATATGACTTCCAGATCTCTCTTTGGAAGATAAATATAGCAGTTATTTGTGTATAAAACTAAGCCATACAGTCATTACGATGATGTGTCAGATCGATACGGTTTATAAAAAGGTACATCGTCATGCAGACGCGCGGTCATGAATTATTCCGCAATAAATATTTTACTTGTCTCCTGCAATGTAGCCATCATCCACACTTCCTTTTCTCTAAGAAGAAACTGTTGTTTTGAATTACCTTGACAAGCGTAAACGAAATACGTTGATCCATGAATGAAATTCTGTGTTATTTGTAACAACAAGTGGTATGATGTGATAAAACTCTGAACATATAGAGACTATTTCAGAAAGCCGTTTTAAACAATTTGAGGGATTGTATAAATGACTTAATAATTAATATTTTATAAGAAAACAATAAACGAAAATATCATTGAACGACGCTATGTGGAAGAAGTGTTGATCAAAACAAGAAAAAAGTCACTTCGATACTAAAATGCATACATGAAGGGCTAGAAGCACTTCACAGTTAGAGGAGATGTGACTCACACTCTAGAAGATGAAGAACTGTTCATGACTCTTACTGTGTACATCATATACATGATGTTAATTGGACTTTCTTCGTGTTTTGGTCCTTCCAAAATATGGAATATAAACATGTGGCGTCGGTTCCGAAAGAACAGACGTTACTTTTGATCCTGTAGCGTAACTGCCTAGAAAGCAGTGTACTCGGCTGGGTACACATTTTCAGCCTTGCCCATTCGCAGTTGATGTCATATATTCTGTGAATACGAAATATGGAGAGTAAGGAGCCTGCAGAAGAAGAAATTTGTTTCACTGTTTCAAAGTTGAAGAAGTGCTCAAAGAGTCCTTGGGTCAAATTTTTGGACTTCGTTTACTTATGAAAAATTTATCTACTAAACATCGTTTACACTCTCCCAAATTTTTGAAAAGTTATCCTCATAAACTGTGCAATTAGCGAAATTTTTACATAGTGAGTTAATTCTAAGCAGTTGTCTACCATAATTGCTAATTGGCAGTAACAATGAAACTCTTGAATGAAATGCAAGCAAATGAAATGAAATGGGATAATTGTTTTGGAGATTCCATCTAGAGAAGTTCGGCAGCGTGGTGTAAATATTTCTGTTTGGGTGACTTGTTGATTGGATGAGATGATATGATTAAGAGAAGACCGACACCCATTCTTCCAGTGAAGAAATATTCGACTTGAATGACAATATAACCCGGTACCTCGCAACGCAAAACACAAGGCCATAATAGCAAAAGCAACTCTATAGAGATGGTTTTAGCTTCAAGCTAATGAGAACTTCAGAGATGAAAAGCCAGAATGAGATTCTCTCGATTTACTGACACCACGTCCTTTCGATAGGTTTCCAGGGTTACAGATCACTTGGTTTATGATATAGAAATATTCTCGAAATCAGATTTCTTGATTGATTGCTTGAAATCGATGTTATTTTATTCTACAGGTTAAATAAAGCAGTACAAATAAACAATACAATCACGTGCTGATTTTTGTATTTAGATCAATTGCACAGTGGTTTGGTTGTACAAGAAACATATTTCAGTATGTTGGAAACAAACTTTGCCATCAGTGAAGAATGACAGTTCCTTTCTTATGATCGTGATTCACGGACCTCCAAGTTGAGGAGCTATTTAATGAAAGGAAAATATTTCCAGGTGACTCAGCGACCAACGAGGAAATACCTTTGTTTGTAAGCCTAAGATCCCTAGTCTTCTAAACTGCTTAAATTAACTTGCCCTAAGAACAACACTCATACCCATGCCCGAAGGAGAACGCGCACGGCCATTCCCAGGGGGCTACATATGAAACACATGAAGTCAAATTACTGGATCTTGGAACATACTGAATTTGACGATGGCATTAGGACATGTGCGAGTACGACGACGGAAAGTTTATAAAAGTAAAACTAAGTGAATCAGCATAGCAATGACAGAATCTATAAAAAGTAGTATTGTCGAGTGTTTTCTCAACATAATAGTATTGTTAACAGTTTCATCAAATGGAGCACATAAACATTCTTGAAATAATTATTGAATTGGTGTAACTATTATCGTTGATAACTTTGTCGAGTGGACACAACTATTATTGATGATATGTCTGTCGAGATGACACGGAAGCTCTTACCGTCGACAGGTTTATGCAGTTGACACTAAAAATGACTTTCGTACATTACTTCGGAGATTTTAATCTGTCTTTCTTTATAAGTGAAGTGATATAAGTTTCCTGATTACCTTTAACTTTTTTCATTTATTGGGTATGAGGTCCACTTTAAATACCGTTTTAAACTATACCATAGAACATGAGTAAATGAGAAAGTATACAGAAAGACGCAGAAAATGGGAACGACCAAAATAAGTCTGTCTATGCCCCAATATCAAATCAAACAAGTAACAACAATTTTCCAAAAGACAATAACGGCCTAAAATCACTCAAAATCGCGATCTATTGGTATTTAGTAAGCAGTTAAAGTTATAGTTACAGCTACATTTACACATATATTTTTTGACCCTCTGTAATTGAGTGATTAATATTAGAAGGAATTACTTCATCATGTTACTCGCACTGCCGCGACACTGAGAATATTAAACTGGTACTAGGATGGTTGTATCTCAGAAGTTATCAGACTTAAATAGGTTGGGATTAGGTTTCAAGATCATCTAAAAGAAGTATTTGTAAGGCAATCCGCTACATCCCTTGTATCAAAGTCCTACTTAGTATTTAACAAAGTAAATTACGATTTTAACAGCTACACAGATATCTTGTACGCTCCAACAAATCTAAATCATAAAATATAAATTCTCTTTAAATCTTAATGCTTTCCATAGTCAGTGACCCTCGGGAATATTTTTAAAATACTCGAATACTGTACCTCCTGCTGTTGTTGCTAAATCCGCCAAATGGACAGAGCTGCTCGTAAATTATTATGTATCGACTTTAGGCTTTCTGACGTAAATAAATATAAATTTATTAAAATCCGTTTGTTTGTGGTATACGTTGTAATAGTATTAAGGACCACTGCTGGGACTTTCGTAATTTTCGTCAACGATATCCCATTATAGTTTCATCCTCGATTCTAATTTTCTCCAAAAAGGAAACTCTCGTAGAATTGGATAATTAGAGATACCAACCCTTTATTTCTGCAGGGAAACTTAATTAAACAGTGACATGTAGACCAGGAAATTTCTACCTCTTCACCTGTGAACGTTAGAGTACCGACGTAGTCATTTTAGCCAGACCAAATATTTCATTTGGTCGTAAACAGCAATGTATCGTCGTCATGACTTAAAAAAATATATCTTATTTTCTTCAAAACCATCATGACATATTTCTGTGCCATACAGTTATTTGAGATACGTTTTTTAGGTAACAAATGTTGCTAAACAGACCCTTTTTTATGAAGATGTGTCAATATTTATTTTCTGTACTCACAAAATTTTTCAGTATTTTTGACACTTGATAATCTGGCGTTCTTATATTTCTTCTTAAAATGTTTCATTTAGAACACTCAGTAAGTAGTAATCAGAAAAAGAATACCAATATTTCTGTAGCTTTTTTGTGGTTCACTGTAATATTCAAATGTCGTTCATTCGAGGTTTTTAGAGTGCAAGCACTTGTCATTTGTCATATGATGAAGTATATTTAGCGTATGGCATAATTTGATAACCTCCCTCGTACGCTTCTTAAAGTTTCGTTTAAAAAAATGTTTATTGGAGTAGGAACGTAGTGCTGGGCCTTTACAATTTTTATTTACTCTATGTTATTTCTATTTATTTATTTTTAAATACGTAAATTCACATTTAGAAAATAAAATTTCGTTAACTAAAATACATTGTAACCAGTTATTTGAACAGATAATTTTCATCAAACTTACACAAGTTCTGATTTATTTTATTATGGATGGGAAAATAGTTCCGCCATGTATTTCAGAGGAAATATCCCGGAATTTGCCTCGAGAGATTTACCCGCATCAGGAGACAGCTGCTCCGTAATTAAATCGATATTTGCCACCTACGTAAATAAGGAGTGTGGAGCACTGGGATTGGAAAAAGAGGCAAAGAGGGAGGAAGAGCAAGGACTGGAAAGGATGGTAACTTTAACCCAGATATTTTCCGGGTATGGTGCCGACACCCTGTCGAATAACTGTCACTGAATAAAGCAAACACTTGGACAGCGATTGTGATGGTCCTTTCTCTACGTCGAAACTATTTCGTTATCAGGCTCCGAACGCGAAATCCTACGATTTTCCTAAGGTCACTTTCTTGAAGCATTTTTGAAATTTGTGTGCTGTTGAACATCAAGAAAATCTCAGAAAAAAACTTTTTTTCCTCTCATTTATAGAAGAGATCTATATGAGCAAGTTTACAGGTATGTTTCGATACAATGTTTAATGAGATTGTCAATACATGGGGTGTATACTATATTAACTACACTAAAGTTGCTGTAAATATACTGAAATATTATTGGCATCTTGAAAATGAGAACAACGTAATACAAAATCAAATGTAATTGCAAGCAAAAAAGTGTAGACGAGTTACTTATTATTTTTTATTGTAATGAAAACAATGAAAAACATCACCGTCAGCTGTATCTCCATATTTTCATTTACTGACAACCAGTTTCGATAGACCACGCCATCATCATCAGGCCTTTAAAATAGGGAAAACTGCATTTTGTTGCATTAAAAAAAAAAAAAAAAAAAAAAAAAAAAACAACTGGTGTCGCATTTTCATGGGACCTAACAGTACAGAGGATTAACAGGGCATTTTTTTACATCTGTCACTCAGATTTTACTTTTAACATCAAAGTAGCACACTGACTGTGAAAGCTGTTGCTCGGAGAGTTATTCAATAAATCCTCAAGAAAGTCATGTAGATTGTCATGCATCTCTAAAGAAATGCCGTTAGACTGCCGGTTAATGAATACGAAGTCTAAATATAAATACAAATTCCGAATACTGGGAATTTCTTATGAGTTTTAAGTAGATCGACCACATGTTTTAAGTGACGTAAACGAATTGGGAAGAGGAGGGCGAATTTTCGAGACTACTAAATGGTATAGTTTAACTATATATTGGGATAATTTAATGTATTTTTCACAGTAAACCGATGCAGTCTAAATTACGTGGAAAGTGAAAATGCGTGCGATAGTGTTTTTGCCTCTTGCTCTGTCTATGTTGTGTTCTACAGACATGCAGCTGGTGATATTTCGCACATGTAAAAGCAGCTACTAATATTACATTGCTTTTCAAAGAAGCAGCAACCAATTGCCGTTGAAATTGTTTTATTATTACCGTTCTCGGGCACTTAGTATCCTTCTTCGATAATATTGTTGTTGTCCCTATAGGTTAAGTCCGGACATGTCCTTCCACAATCTTCGAACTGAATGTATACCGATAGAAAGATAATCCGAAGGAATCAGTAATAATAAAACCATGTAAACTGCATCTGGTTGCTGCTTCTTTAAAAACCAGTTGTACAGCAATTATTGCGATGGACAATATAGTAACACTAATGTTTAAAAACCTATCAGTATTATTAGTGGAAAACTTTTACTTTATCGATGAGCTTAGCATAAATAAATTAAGTCACATTATAAAAACTGTCAATAATGTTCCCTATTTTATTTTCCCATATCCTAATCGTAAATGTGTAACCCATATACGCAAAATAATATTTATCCAATTATTGGTGCCTGATAGCTAAAATCTAATAATTATTTCATCAATTAATCTTCTTTGGTAGTTATATATTCCAATACAAGACACTTCTGTGTAAATTCTTTTATACGGTTTCCATAGGCGACTGCCACACTTGGGATGTTTGAGATCACCACTGTACATAATCATAATAATCTTTGTGAACAAATGAAGTCTATATCAAAATTCTTGACACGTCGGCACTTAAAAGGATGTCATCGTTAACTGATCCGAGAGAAACATATGTGAGCAGCTAGTTAATTCAGGAATAGTAATCATACAAGTCTCGCTCTGTTTACATTAGTTTCTTTATCGACAATTGAAACTTGTCCAAATATGTTACTGGCGTAGAGAGATTTATATTTTTGATATTATCTTACGATATGTGTGAAGTGTTTTAGTTTGTGAGCGATTCGCAATTTTATACATCATATCTCAAATAACAATCTTATACTGAAAAATTTATTTCGTATTACTAACAATAGATAAGAAAAAATGTCTCGCTTTGAGGTAACTTTTATATTTAGCTGTGAACCCAGAGTGTTTCTAATACAAACGTTTCATTTTTATGGATACGAACATATAATTACCGACGTCGTTCTCTGGGTACGTGTTTACCGTATACATGCCAAAGCTGTATTTATGTTAAGTATGAGGCATGGGTATATAAGCAGCGATTTTACTATCATTCTTCTTAATTTGGTAGATCTCCTTCTATAGTTTTTACGAACGTGGTTATGATACAAGAAAGTGAATAGTTGTAGTATGCAGTGCTGACGTTGTTGATAGCTGCAGCTACAAGAAAAACGTTAGTTTTAAGATAAACTGCAAGTCACAAGACAATAGGGAGAAGGAGTGTCAAGTTTTATAATTTTAGATGGCTGGTCTATATATAAAAATGATGTACCATACCCAAGAATCTATGCCTTAATCATATCGCAGTACATTAAAAGATAGGAATTCCATTTTTAGAAAATAATCATAGAAAAAAATCTTGTAGCTTAGAACAGTACGTTGTCTGGAAATGTCGTATTTTCCCCTATTCAACTATGAAGAATTAATTCGAAGGGCATTAGGAAATAATTTTGTCAATAACAGTAGTTTTACACGTAGTTCTGGTACGACATATGTGAAGTGCACATAATTTAAAACTGACTGCTAAATATATGTTCCTTTGTCCGACATTTCTGCATGGCTACATTGAGAATGATTTATTAAATTCGGGTTCATGAGTGACAGACTCACTAAATTGTAAGTGCTACCAAATTGCATTCATGGAGCATTTCACCTGCAGACCTTATATCTGTAAAAGTCATGGAGTGCATTGTTCCACGCGATATCTGCGGAACGCTAACTTCTTTGCATGTTATTTACATTTAAAGTACACGCTCCAATACATCGTGACGAAAGCGAAGGCTGCCCGTATTCAATGTATTCCATTACTCAATATTCATGCCGTATTTCCGAAACGACACCGCTAATACATCACTTTTGATCGCACATGTTGTATTCATACGCTTCATTAAAATATACAACGTGCGCCCTGTTGCCTCTTCCGCGGTCGCCTCTTACCGTGACACAGCGCTCTCGCATGATGGCAGTGCACGATCGAGTGCGATCAGGAAGCGCGGAAGGGCCACATAGGTTTTTACCCACAAAGTTATTAGTATCAGCAATAAATTTTACTTCGGTATTTATAAGACTGAAGAAATCGGAAACTAGTCACTAAGAAATTCCTTCACATCTTGTGAATGATTTTTATGTAGACCAAGAATTAGCCCAGACGTGTATACAACAATACTTATTTTCTTAGACATATTTACAACCGTTTAATGGCTGCAATACTTTATGTTAACTTGGAGAAATAGTGTTAAGGTAAACTGAGTTGACACATTACAGGTAGGTAACCAAAAAGTATATTCAGCATTCTTGGGCAATCGCGCCCGTACCTGGTCAGTGTAGTCAGCGGATCCGGTAAAGAAGCGTGTGTTGTTAGCACACCGCTCTTGCGGATGTTGTCAAATTTCTGAGCTTTCAATCAAAGTTGGCCCCAAGAGGCTGAGTTAACCCACTTATGTCTACTAAAAAGGCAAAATCCTGGTAGTATCGGGATTCGAACCCGTGGTAGTTTGACGAGCTGACTACTTCGCTGCAGAGGATACTTCTACAGGAGGCAAACTATATGTAAATCTTTAAACGTGTCATCCAACAGCGTTGAAAAATACGTTATGACCCAAAATTGGTAATAGACTTGGAAAAATGTGGACGTCGAGCGAAATGAACAAGAAACTACTAGGTATTTTATTTATTTTATTTATTTATTTATTTATTACTATTTTATTTATTTATTTATTTTTATTTATTTATTTATTTATTATTTTTTCTACTATATGTAAATCTTTAAACGTGTCATCCAACAGCGTTGAAAAATACGTTATGACCCAAAATTGGTAATAGACTTGGAAAAATGTGGACGTCGAGCGAAATGAACAAGAAACTACTAGGTATTTTATTTATTTATTTCTATTTATTTATTTATTTATTTATTTTCATGTTCCGCAAGGCTGAAACTTAGGAGCAAATCTCCATAGTCATGGAATGAATCATTTCATCAAATCGTAACAAAAGGGCAGTAATTCACAGAAGGAGATGTAAAACAATCCAATACACGCGACAGGCCTAAGCAGAAGTAAAAACAATCAACAACGTAACACATCGGTACATCATATGTAATCATTTCGTATAACGACAATCCTAGAAATGGTCATCAGATAACAGTTATCAGTAAAGTGAAGGATGAATTAAAATATGATCTTTAGTTACTTTTGTGTCCCGACTTCGTCGCCGCTTTTGTGTCCCAGCCTCGTCGTAGGTGTCGGTGGCCGAGTGGAATGAGACCGACACGCTGGTGCAGGTACGGAGGGGAGCAGCCAGAAACTATAAACACTCGAGTAAATTAGAAAGAGATATATTGCACAGAATGTAACAATACTTAACTTTTACATAGTACTGCAGAATGTTGATACATAGTTGTTAGAGGCCTGCCTAGTGCCTGTACAATAGCAAAGTCTTCACTGGTGCCTATCTGATTACGAAGGTCCTAACTCGTTGCTATCTCAGTCCGAAGTGGGAGTGCGAAGTGAACGATCCTTCAGTGGTAGCCACGAGCGGAGTTGTCGCAGAGGGCGCTCGTGGCTGTCGTGAGAACGCCGCGCCGTGCATGCATGGCGGCGCGCGGCGAAAGTCGGTGGCGCGCACTTTGTACTTGTGCGACACCACAGTTACCATATTGCAGTTTTGCTTAAAGATATTTTCAGAGGCAGATATAGACACTACAAAATCTTATTGTACACTGAAATGGAAAAAAATCCAGAAAGGTAGGAAAATAAGGAGATTGGATAAATAGAAGTAACCTGATGTCTTGAAAGTTTCAGAGGGAGCTTAAGGCAACAATTGACGGAAACTAGAGGAAGTAACACAGTAATACACGAATGGGTAGTTTTGAGAGATGAAATACTGAAGGAAGCAGAGGACCAAATACATAAAAAGAAAAGATGTACAAGAAATCCTTGGATATCAAAAGGACAAAATTTAACTGAAGAAGGGAGAAAATATAAAAATTCTGTAAATGAAGCAGGTAAAATGGAGTACAGACGACTAACATCTGAGATTTGTCGCTCGCTTGTTTATATTATCTCTAGTGGCAGGCAGAGAGCAGAAATATCTCAGCAGTGAGCATTCAAATGCGCAAACAGATTTTATGTCCTCAACGTTAAGCTGAAAATATCACACGATATTGGGAAAAATCTACTAATCGTTGACTTTATCTTGGTTCTTTTGTTCGGTTAAAACGCTATGTGTAAATGAAACTTTTAGCGACGCATCCTCAACTTGCTTCTGTGACACATTTATTTACATATTATTTCATGTTACGTGATGCTCTGCGAATAGGAGGTGGGTCTTCTTTAAAGACAATGCGGTACAAACCAAATAAAACAAATAAATGTGTGGAAAGAGTGGATTTGTTTCAATATCACGTGGTAATTTCAGCCTAATGTTAAGAAGTTGCACAGAACGCAATGCTCACTCCATAGATATTTCTACTCTATCTACAATTTTGTGGTTATACCCATCAAAAGATCCATTCTTTTCATTCCATGGCATTGCAAAGTATAAGTGTTACAAGTAGGAAGAAGAAAAATGTTGTGTCCTATGTGGATACAAATTTTACTTGCAGTGGCAGCGGTTTAGTTTGCTATCGTTGGCAACAAACTATTCACTTTAGGAGGATGATTAATTAACCGACCAGAACAGCATAAATTATTTATCTCATCGTGAACATAAAAAATTAGTCCCTTCGTTCTACGTGACTGATTTTTGAAAAAGCATTCAATGACAGTTGCCAACATCAGCGCACAACGCCGCCGCCTTAAGTAAAATTGTACCCCTTCTTGTTCTCTATTATGTCATAGTTATGAGAATGATAAAAAACGCAGCAACGCCATAATTAGTTATTTGAAGAACTATGTAACTAACGTCGCCCCACTTCGTCCTTTCCTGTACTATGGCGTTTTCGAGGCATTCCTAAATAGAACGAACTCAAAATGTAATGAGGATACACCGAAGTCAGAAAGAGAACTTTATAAATTCGATTTTCCTTGCAAAAAAATCTTATGTAAATTGGAGCATCGATAGACGCGAAGGAATGACGTTATGTTTTATATTCAAATGTTCCCTGTCAAAAGAAGCAAAGAAATGTCCTTAAGCTTTGAATATACAAAGTGTAATCAGCAACTCGCTGTTCAATGTTAGTCTGTATTTGCAGAGATAAGATTGCGGCTCTTAATTCAAAATACTTCTGTTACCGATGGAATACGCTCAACACGATCATTATTGTTTCTTTGCAGCACTACAAACCCAACAGCACCTTCAACGGTGCATTGCTGTTCTATGGCATAATCATCGAAAAGAAAAAAAATGCAGCAGCGCCAACTATTAGTTCTTTGGTGCACTACATACGTAACTAACAGGTCCTCAATTTGTTCTGTACCGTGTTACACGGTTTTCTAGGCATTCCTAAACAGAATAGCCTGAAGATGTAATAAGTACGCACCGAAATCAGAAACGAAACTACATAAATTTGTGTTTCCTTGCAAAGAATTCTTAGTAAATGAAACATCAATAGACGCGAAAGATCGTCGTTGTTTTAAATTCAAATGATACCCGCGAATAGACGTACTTTCTTCTTTCCATGGCATTGCAAGGCAGCTAATAGAAAAACATTTTTTTGTCGTACCTGGGATAAATTTTACTTGCAGTGGCAGCGGTTTAGTATGATAACGTTGGCAACGAAATATTCGCTTTAGAGGGATCGTTAATTTACTGATCGAAACAAAATTATTTATTTATTTCATTATCAACAAAGAATTATTCCCCTCATTGTAAGTGACTTTTTTATAAAAAGTATTTAACATCAATACACTACACGGCTGCCGTAAGGAAAATCATTGCCCTTGTTTCATTGTATTACACCATAGTTATGTGAATAAAAACGCAGCATCGCCGCTACAATTCAAGCCTAGCCTAAGCCAGAATCTACAAATTACGATGTCTTTTCTTCCCCTGATCCGATTTTGATGAAATGAAGATTATATTTTGCCCCGAGGTACTCTCAGTTGACCTATGAAACCCCAAGAAAGTTCATATAGTACTCTTGAAGATTTGCTGTATTACACTATACTTAGAAGCGTAGTATATACAAAAACTTCAAATTACGATTTCTTTTCCCATCCTTACCCAAACAATCGGAGCGTATGCTTTGCCTCTAGTGACCACGTTGTCGACGGGGCGTTAAACGCTAATATTCCTTCCTTCCTGACTATAAACAATATTTATTGTGACTTGTCCAGGATATAATATGAATATTTTCTGTGGAGAGCTCATGCCTGAGCAAGCGAAATAAAGCTGTCCGTGTGGGAAACATAGAGGTTTGAAATACACTCCACAGTATTGAGTAGATTCCCCTGTGATTTATTAATTATAATAGAAAATGCAAGTCGCACTGAAAACTGCAGTCTCTTAAATTTAATAGCCAGATCTGTCAGAAATAACGGGGATTCGTCGGATGTTCTCTGTTTCATTCTCTTCCTTTCCTTGTAGCTCTATAGATATCTATTGCTTCTTCGTACTGCGGTATGGGCTTCACAATTCAAAGTTGCTTCAAAGTTTTCAACAGCACTGTCATCCTTTAGGAATTTCCTTAAGCTCACTGGATTACAGGAATATCTTAGCAGTAAATAAGAAATGCAATAAAATGTGATGCCTGATGTGAAAAGTTTTCACCCATCGCAGTATGTACGATCACATATTTACTGAGTTTTTTTGTTGTACAATTGTACAATTTTTCAGATATATATTCATTTGTGTAAGTTCTGTATGTATGAATAATCTGTTGCGAATGTAATTTGTAGTAAAAAAGTAATAGATTAAAACTTGGTGTGTGATGTGGCGGTTTTCCATGTACGTTACTATTTATGTGCTCGTATCTCATGTACTACGTGTCGTACTGTGATACAATTTAGAAGATACATTCAACTATATGTGTGTATACTGTTCGTAAAATTTCTTGCAGGTACAATATGTAGCGCAGAAAAAAAATATTTCAACGTTATACCGTATGCACTAGTTTTACACCGTGAACAGCGGAAAAGTAGTAAGCAAGAAACTTTTTCCCCGTTCATCATTTTGCTATGGTTGTCAGCGAGAGAAAGTTTAATCTGCCAGGAAGTTTCATATCAGCGCACACTCCGCTGCAGAGTGAAAGTTTCATTCAGTTTACTAAAGGTTTGAAATTATGTTTAAAGTTTGTTGCAAGACGCTAAGTGCTAACCTTCTCAAATAGTGGATTGATAAAATCACAGTATCACGTGCCACAAGACGGGGAAGTTTTCATTGTTTATGATGTCACATCTCCTGAACTATCGGCCCTATCGTTCCTTAGCTGACGTCTACTACCTGTGAACTACCTTCCTGCCAAATTTCAGATTCATAGGTGAAGTAGTTTTCAAGATTCCGTGTTTAGTCAGTGAGTGAGTGAGTGAGTGTATGAATGAGTGTCCTTTCGCTTTTATATAGATAGAGATTTACCGTAACATATAATATGAAAAAATCGATTCAGAGAACGCTAATGGACATTCACGTTTATAGTACAATTTTTACAAATATATTGCGTTTTAATCCTGAAATTGAGGTATTATTGTTTAGTAATAGTGAGCAAAATTATATCCTTCAATCATTTTGCGTTGTGTAAACAAACAGAGCAAGAAGTATATGTTTCATATAATTCATTTTTGCTGGACTTGAAAGAGCAGACGTACCTAAGACCTCCACATATTTATTTTTTTTATATTTTAACAACTCTTACACAAAAAATAAGTTACACAACATAAACGATTAAAGCGATCAGCGGATGAGGCTTTGTGATTGCCTGATGTGGACATCATCAAATGCATCTCTCTTTTTCAATATTAGTAAAGTGAAGTCTAATAATGAAGCAGAAGTGTCTGTTCCGTGAAAGGTAATATGCAGCAACAAATACAGAAAAAGTTAAATACAGTCGGATCTATGTAGAATTTTGTGGAATGAAACAGTCGCACGGTAATTACACTACGCATATGAAATACTCCTACCGATAAATTTTAATGTTCCATTCTAATGAAAATGATACTAAATTAATATTGAAGATAGAAAGCATGAAATAGAGTGGCTGCAAATGAAATTTATTTAAAGCTACTAACAGAAGACGGGTTATTCACTTTGTATCTTTAATTATAATTGTGTTCTGTATTTTAGCGTATGCATAGGTAGCTTTGTTTTATGCTGGAAATGAATTTTTAATAAAATTGAGGAGGATACTAACACAATACGCACACGACAATAAAGTATATGCGTTTTAGAGTCTTTAAATTGAATACAGTTTCGTCGGTTTTGCTTTTTAATACTACCAGTCTTTGATGCCTTGATCAGGGTTAATATTTATAAAAAAAATTTATATTGAACTATTGCTGCTTCACAAGAATGTGATATTAACGAAGAAATCTATTGAGATAATGTGGTATTAACGAAGAAATCTATTGAGATCTATTTGCAGTTATTATTTAACATAAATCAGTAAACCACTATACTACTTTGTTGTCACAGAAACGTAACATTATTTTAATATTACCTTGTTTCGTTTTGTTTTAGGAAAAATGGAGTACAGAGGACAAAGTACGCTGCCAGCAGTATTTAAGTGTCCAGCTCTACTAAAGACAGGTATCAGCTTTTACTAATAATATTTCACATGAAAACTTCCTTCACATGGCCGAAAGATAAATTCCATTTTATTTTACAAAAGTATTTTGATGTTGTGACTGACATACGTACCATTTTGCAAGAACCGCTCCCTTACTCTCAGATTTTAATTTGTAATTTCTTCAGTATTAATTCTATTCGCGCAGCGGTGGAGAGGCCGAGCCCATTGAGGCGTTATGCGCGAGGCCGTTCCCCGTCGGGGATTCGTTTCCCTCCTCGGACATGGGTGTTTGTGCTGTCTTTAGTATAAGCTAGTTCATAAGGGACTGATGACCCCGCAGTGTAAGCTTTACAAATATTTGAAGATTTGACATTATATAGATTAAGATGCCCGAAAACGAAAATAAAGACCCAAATTCGCTCCAAAAGCAGATGAAGTGGACAGAAAGTGGGGCAGAAGGCGACAAAGAAAAAGGGAAGAAAGAAATGGATTAAAATAAGAATGGAATAAATGTAAGGTTCATTAAAATGAAACCTGCTCAGTGCGTCTAACTTCGCCTAACTCTTACAGTGGCACAATGTAAGTCTGGTATGGTGGTACGATCTGTTGGTTGAGAGACTGACGCGTGCGTAACGTTTGACGTTTCATAGCGCCAGTGAAGTTTCTCGACGAAGAAAAGATGGTCACACAAGTTATAGTTCACTGTAGAAAATGCAAGGAAGTAAGAAAATCGAGGAGTGATTCGATTTTTGGCGACGGAGGGAGTTGGAGGACAGGAAACTTACCGACGAATGAAGGCTGTGTGCGGTGGGTACACTCTCAGTCGTTCAACTGTTGTGGGTTGGCGCAAAAGATTCCTTGAGCGGCGCATCTAGAAGGCAATGGTCGCCCTGGACAGGCTCATAGTGCCATCACACCGGAAATGATTGCCTAAGTGAAGGCTTTAATCTTCGACAGCCGTAGAATCGCCGTGAACATCGATTCGAGGCGGACGATGAAGTTTTTGACTGCGTCCAGGTCTACAGCCTACTATTAGGCTCCTATAAGTACGAGCTAACGCATCCGCCATTTTTATTCCCGTAGCTCGTACGCTACACATACTGCGGTGCTATAGAAATTGCGTCACGCATTATGGGTGGTTTTATTGCCATAAACTGCTCAAATACTTCCAGAGGTGGCTACAGAATATTTAGTGTCCCGAGAGATTCTGAGAGGAGAAAAAAAAATGGATCCTTAACTTTCGGCGCCAGAACTGGGAACACGGACCGAGCCCATAGTTATGTTCATGTACGGGGTTATCAGTCCCTAAACGTACAAACTACTTATGAACTAATTCTATGGACGGCACAAATATCCATGCCCGAGGGGGGATTCGAACCCCCGATCGTAGTGGCCGTGCAGACCGTGACTGGAGCGCCTCAGTCCCCTCGGCCACCGCGGCCGGCAATAGTTATGTATTGTAAGTAAATATTATTTATTATTGTGGCTTGAAGCAATATTAAATAGTAAAAATCGTCTGTGATATTCGACCATAAGTTTTTGTTTAGCTCTTTTGAAGGCCTTTTAACAGAGAAGCTGCATGTAGGGAGTTAGCAGCCGCTAAATATCATAACACAGCAAAACATCCCAGAACATACAGTTTTTAGAGCACAATATGTGTGTCTTATATAGTAGGCCTATTTTGAGAAATACACATCAATAAGTTTTGTACTAACATTGCATAAATTGTTGAACTTCTATTACGTTATTGCGAGAAAGTATTACAAACACTAAAACGGAAAATATCAATATTCTGGGCAAAAAGTTTAGTTACGGCTGTGGCAGCGTACTGTGCTGATGCAGACAACTACCGTTCAAGGATATTTGTGGTATTTCGAAGTATTAGTGTCAGAACTTGTAGTATGGAATTTGAAAGAATAGTACCTGATGTTTTATCACAAAATACACCCTCAATTCAATTTCTTATTTGTAAATTGCCAATATTGAATCTTATCTATAAGTGACTATAACATAACTGACACAGAAAACTGGGTACATTTTACTTACGGCTGCAGCGACGTAGTGTGCTAATGTTGGCAACGAAATGTTTGCTTTATAATGATGATTAAATTACTAACAATACAAGGGTACTATCACATACAAAAACGAGTCAACCTTAAGGAGCAGAATTATTTATTTCATGGTCAACACAAAGGGTTATTCCACTCAATCTACATGATTAGATTTTCAAATAGCGTTCAACGGTTGTTGCCAAAGTCGACACCGAGTTCCTCTACGACCGTAAACTTTAGATCCTGTGCACTAATACTCTTTTTCGTTTTACTGTTTGTAATACATTCAGAAAACTTTCTCAATAACGCAATAGAAGTACGTTCAGCAATGGAGTACAAAAATCCAATGTGGTGTATTTGTCACAGCAGACAACAATCACTTATTGTAAGACGGAAAACAAACCTCGCATATTGACAGTCATTATTGAAATATAAGCCAAGATCGCTTAAAAGTTTTATCTAGATGACCAGTTTCCGCAGAATTAAACGTAGTACGCGATTTTTATCACAGAAATATATATATTTCTTGTGCTGTTTTTCTTTATTCGGACAGCAAAGAAAAGCAGCAATAATTTTAGAAAACGCGAGATTTTTCTGTCTAATCCACATATCGATGTAAGCAAGAGCGAAATACAAGCTCAAAGTAGCACGATATAAGGCTTCATGTCGGACACTTCTAAAATATTTCACTAAACTTGAACAAAACAACACTGTTCGCAACAAGCTACGTGTTGTGTTTAGCATTTGCATGGAATGAAAATGGCGGATGCACCAGCCTGTGTTTTTAGGAGCTCAAGCCTACCAGCTTCTTCAAGGATGGAATCAAATGTTCAAATGTTTGTATAGCTTATGGGACTTAACTACGGGGTCATCAGTCCCTAAACTTACAAACTACTTATGAACTAACTAATACTAAGGACGGCACAAATATCCATGCCCGAGGGAGGGATTCGAACCCCCGACCGTAGTGGCCGTGCAGACCGTGACTGTAGCCCCTCAGTCCCCTCGGCCACCGGCGGCAAGGATGGAATCGACCGGCTAGTGTCGCAATGGGATTAAAGTGCCAATAGTTTTGGCGAATATACTTAAGAATGTGTACTGTGTATAACTACATTTCTGAGTTAATAAAATCGTTACCGTTATAAACAATAATACATTTCTTTGAGACAACATTGTCTCGTTATACCAAAGGTATTAGACATAAGGAAAGACACTGAATTAAAATTTGTGCTGTGGCCGGGGTTCGAACCCGGGACCTCCTACTCACTAGGTAGGCGCTTTAGACCACTCAGCAGAATTAAAGTATATGGTGTGGAGTGAGACGTGCTTTAAGAAGGGTCCGTATAGTCGCTTTGGCTGCAACGCTGGGTTAGCTGCTATGGCCGGATATCAGGTTCTACCCAGCGTCCCAAAACAACACGATAATGTGGATATTAGGCCACTATGTGGCATACAACGTAAACCGACACAGTGAAGACGATCTACTCAGTTTTGAGTAGTATATGAAAATTGCTCGGTGGAAAATGAAAGAATACCCCAACGTGAAGAAGAATTTCGGAAATATGCTTGACATTATTTTCGGAAAAGAAGGAATAAGATAAATAGATACACCAGTGTCTGTGCTGCGTACTACAAAGAAAACAAACGGAAATCATCATTCTGTTGAACGACAGAACTACCAGATGATAAAAGGAGAAGACTGACGAGTTATTTGGTGAAAGAGGTCACCACTTTTTGTTTTACATTTTATATTTTGGTTTCCAAGAAGCTTCTATTAAGTTTCCCTTGTGCTCATTCACAAGGAATTCGAAAACTTAACGGAGGAAACTATAAACATTTTAATAGACGAACTTACACCTGAGTTACAGTACTGCAACAACTGAAAATGCTCCAAGATAAAACACCAAATAGTGTAGAAGATTGTATATAAGCATTATTTTCAAGATTCGATTGCCAAATATAAAATTCAGTATCGCAGAGAGACTATTTGTTTTCATTTTGGAAGAGAAGCAATATTTTCATTTACACTATTCCTCAACATTATTACCTCTGCGGATCAATTGATTAATGCAACAGAAGGCGTAAACTGGTGAGAGTAAGACCGGGCTAGACGGTGGGTTGGGAGGAGAGAAAAAAAAAAAAGAAAAAAAAAAAGAAAAAAAAGTGGTCTAAAGCGCCTCTCTAGTAAGTATGACGTCCCGGGTTCGAATCCCGGCCACAGCACAAATTTTAATTCAGTGCCTCTCCTTATGTTTAATACCTTTCGTTACCGTTACATTACACTGGTGACCAGGTATCATCTGAATCACCCTTATACACAATCGAGCAACGTCAGGTAGTTTAGCCAGTACTACAACACAATGCCACATGTCTCCTATTCCAAAGAAATCCGTACTGTGCAGTGCTTCGCTCTCGCGCAGTCCTTTATAGCGATACGTAAAAATTGTTTAGCATCCTTGCATTGTGTTCTGCTCGCGTGTTGCTATTACACACAGGAACAGTAAGAGTTGCGAAATCATGGACAAGATATTCGCACTCTCTGACTGGCAGGATGGCGCAGGAATTAGCATAACAAGAGCGGTGAGCGGCAGCCCTTGTCCCAGGTGAAAGCGCGCCGGGGCGCGTGGCGTGCGGAGGAGGGCTGCGCCGCGCCGCGGCAACCGGTCGGCGCGTGCCGGGGCTCGAAGCCGGGACACCTGCCTCCGGGGCCGCCTCTGCGGCCTCGCGGAGGACGCCGCGCACCCTCCAGGCGGAAGCGCCCCTTTAAGCTGCAGGTGTCTTCCTGCTCATATCCTCTCTCTTCATTGTCAGAGCCACCGTCCACAATGTGATCATCATTATTATTACTATCACATAGTATTCTTCCTAGTGGCAGGTCCATGTCTTCGTTTGGAATATTTATGACGCCAAACTTCCCTCTCTTCCGCTTCTTCCTTTAGTCTTTCAGGTCATCCAGGTGTTGAGTTCTCCTTCCTCGTAATGCAGTTCCGTTCATCTTCCCTTCCATGACGTCATGTGTTAGCCCTTCGTGTCTGTGTCCGATCCAGTTGGCCTTTTTCTGAGCAATTGTATATAGTATACTTTTCTTCTCTCTTCCTCGTCTCAGTAAACAGTCATTTCTCACCCGATATGTGCCGGCCGCGGTGGCCGAGCGCTCTGCGGCGTGCCAGTCACGGTCTGCACGGCCGCTACGATCGGGGATTCGAATCCCCCCTCAGGCATGGATGTTTGTGTCGTCTTTACTATAAGTTAGTACATAAGTAGTATGTAGGTTTAGAGACTGATGACACCGTAATTAAGTCCCATAAGCTCTACAAACATTTGAACATCTTGATTTTCGCCCAATATGTCCACTTGATCTTCTCTATTCTCCTCCAGCACCATATTTCAAAACTTTCCAAGTTTTTTTTCTCCTTTATTTCCGTCTTCCGACGTCCAGGAAATATTATAATGTGGTAGTGTTTCCATTTCCTTTCTATATCGCAGTGTCAAGACCGAAGAACCAGACTATGACTGGTTTCGCCCATGAGTCTTCGATCTTGATCCACCTGAAGCAATGTTTGCTCTGACCACTAAAGCTGCGCCACCCCTACAGCCTCTAAGTTGCGTTGCAGGTTGCCTCTTCCGCCGGTTCCGCCGTATCGATGATCTTCAAATCCGTCTTCACTGCCGTTGAGGTCTTCACCGCATCCCTGACAATGGGCGTCCTCAGTATGCTATCACCCGGGCCAGGTGAACCAAGGTTTATTAACGAGGTGTTACTCCTCCCACTCTTCCTTTCTCAACCGGAGTTTGGGACCGGTTATAGCAGAGTTATAACTGCCTGCAAGTCAAATATATATATATATATATATATATATATATATATATATATATATATATATATATATATATATATATATATATTATTTGTATTATCTGTTATTCAGCTTGTAAATTTTGTTTCTTGACATGTTCCACATCCACGAGAATCTACTCAACATTGATCTACGGAACGAAAAACTAAACTAATCTAATACAGGAAAACGTCATTTTTATTGACAGATGATTTTCGCGGGAGCTAAATAGCTAGATCCTGAGACATATTTAGTCTCAATATCTTTAAGACTGTGATATTAGGGCGAAGCATGAAACTTTTTTGACAAGGCTGGGATTCGAATCCAGGTCTTGTGTCCAGGCAATAGCATTACGCACTGAACACCCCCCCCCCCTCTTTTAATCCATCTGCACCGATTACCCTGGTACGTCTCCCTCCCGAACACAAAGTGAAACATAAATTAGAGGGAACTGGAGTTTGTGTTTGGGAGACACACATACTAGGTTCTTAAAACGAATTAGCAATTGCTAATACGAATCAGTATCAGTTCTTGGGTTTATAGGTGACCAACGAAAATTTGTGCAGAACCAGACTCTCCGGATTTCTCGCTTTTTACGAGTGGTCGCTTCAACAATTACTCTATCCGTTCACGGTTCCCGAACCGGGAGAAACTTCCACACGTCAGACATTGTCAATTTCCACTGAGCGTTGCTACATTATATTGTGTCTTCCTGCACAGGAAGGGTTGTTTATTACAAGTGCCGCATGCCTTGCATTGGCCTTAATACAGTGTCCATGTTTATCGACGTAACCAGTGCAAATGTTCTTCAGACGTGCATGCTTCGGTTTCATCGTTAAAAACAGACACTGCGCATCGCTAGGGCAATCCGTGTATCTACATTTACCACAGCGCCAGGATGGTTCAGTGGTTAGCTCACCTCCATAGTTTGTGTTACCCGAGAGTTGTGTTTCTGAAATAACGCACGGAATTTCAGACTGACACCCCACCTTCATACGGCAATATTCCAAATATTTAGGCAAGAGCCCAAGACACAAAAATTAATACTTCTGAGAGCGCCGCGCGGAATGGCCGCGTGTTCTAAGGCGTCACGGACTGCACGGCCGGTCTGGCGGAGTCCTCCCTGGGGCATGCAAGCGTGTGTTGCGCTTAGTCTAAGTCAGATTAAGTAGTTTGTAAGTCTAGGGAATGATGACCATAGCAGTTTGGTCCAACAGGTTTACAAGCATTTTAACATTTTGATCTTTCGAGAATACCATCAGAAAATGTGGAGCTTCTGAAAGTTTAGCAGAAGTTGAAGTGGAACTTGCAACTCTATTCTTTTCGGAATGTTCGCATACTGCCTACAAATTGGGTACATGGTCTTCTGAAGATTGGCACCGCCCGAAACGTATGAAAAAGGGAAAAAAAGTATGTACACTGAAACGTCCTTCAGATTCTGATCTGCGGCTTTCTGATTACTTAGAATCATTTCATTAATTATATTAATGAATTATAAATCATTAATTCATGTAATATATAAAGCAGAGTCCCCGTATGTGTGTACGTGTTGCATACAAATCTACAGTTTTGTTCCAATCTTTAAGAAATTTTGCACACGTAAGCTTCAATCCATGAGGACGGTCGCCGTAAGTGTAAGAATCACGTACGATACATAGTTCACCAGATATGACGTCATAAACAATGAGATGCGCGAAAAACTGCTGCGTTTAGAGACAATACTGCTCAGTTTCTCCTAAACCACTGGACCGATTTCAACCAAATTTCGTACACACATTCCTTACCGTGAGTTTACAATTGCTGCATGGTTAAGAATCACGTACGACACAGGGTTCAGAAGATATGACGTCAAAAATAATAGGAATCACAAAAAGCTGCCACATAATGCGGCGAGATTTTATAAATACGCTATATGAGAATGAGAGAACTTAGCGACTTGCGAAAAACTTTAAACATAATTGCAAACCTTTATTAAACTTTTTCTCGCTGACAACGATTGCGAAATGATGAAAGGAAAAAAGTATCTCGCTTACTACTTTTCTGCTGTTTATGGAGTGAAACTACGGCAGTCGTTATGACGTTACAGTTTATAATTTGTGCACTACATATTGTAGCCGTAGGAAATTTTACAGACAGTATAAACACACTTAGTTTAATGTACCTTATAAATTGTATCACAGTACGACACGTAGTTCATGAGATATAAGCACATAAACACTAACGTTCATAGAAAACCGCCCCATCACGCACCAAGTTATAATCTATTACTTCTTTACTCCTAATTATTGTATTCCCAAGAGATTTTACAGACACACAGCCCTTATACAAATGAATATATACCTCAAATATGGCAGGAATAAATAAATAAATACCCGGGCAATGCCGGGTTTTCAGCTAGTTAATTATATTAACTGATCGCAAATCCCTGTCATATCTTCAGTCATGTCCCTACTATAACTGTGGGACGAAGCCCGCAGCTTGTAGTTCAGAGTACTTTCTGAGTTCTCTACAACTGAGAAAGAGTGCCTTCCTGTCGTTTGCCATTACACAGTTGCCTCATTATTTGGGATACCATTCGCTATCATTATTGATCATTTCTCTCTCTCTCTCTCTCTCTCTCTCTCTCTCTCTCTCTCTCTCTGCTGACTGTAGTCTAAATGACAGCACAGTCGAACACAAGGAAGATCCATGACTAACAAAAATAAAAATAAAATAAAAAAATAAAAAGGGATTCCAGTTAGTAAGCTTAACATTTTATATATAAGAAAAGCTATAATACAATTTCGAGCTCAGGTAAGGCAAGTTATTATGAAGTATCTTCACAATAGTTCCTATGGTATTCATAAGTTCTAGATACGGAGGTGTCACTGGGCAGGTTTGTACCAATCCATTATTCATTATGCGAGACAGTGCAAAACAGGTCAGTGTTTTAAGCAGTACCTCAGACGCCTCCGTAACTAATCCCACCAGCCGCTGTGTGATTCTGTCGAACTGGAATCGATGTGTAAAGGCCTTTCTTGAAGCTGAATAATTCTGTGCACTGACTGCTTCGTCTGCTACAATACCACCGAAGTTGTTCCCGCTGGAGAAACTCGGCAAATTGCAAAGTTCATTGCAGAAAATATCGCCTGAAGCGTGAAGCACCCTGTTTGATATGATGAGGTGTGTGTGTGTGTGTGTGTGTGTGTGTGTGTGAGAGAGAGAGAGAGAGAGAGGGAGGGATGACAGTAGAGATAAGAACAAAAGAAGGCGGCTGGAAGCGTTTCTCCTGCTGCCTCCGCTGGTACCTGTTGCTCCGTGAGGAGGGATATGGGTGTGGCGCTGCCACGGATCCAGCTGAGGAGAGAGTGCGCCGACCGTCAGCTGGTTATACTCAGCCGCTGAGGGCAGCACCTGCTCCGGCCTTCATCTCAGCTGTCGCTGCGCCCACAGTCTCTACATTTCGCTGTCAAAAATATAACTCGCTTAAATAAATATTTGCTTTCATATGCAAGTTTACTTTTGTGTCTGTTACGAAGTTAGTTAAAGTTGAGTCAGGAAATGAATTGCTATTCGTCAGTCTCGCTAAAACTCGAGAACGGCTGAACCGATTTGTCTAAATTTAATCTTGAAATATTCGTGTAAGTCCAGGGAAGGTTTAAACGGTGATAAAATATGGATAAGTTGTCCGGAAAAAGAGGAAAATCGGGAAAAACTGAAACAGCTTTTTTCCCAGTGTGCTATGAATACCGTTCGTCCAACTGCTATACAATTTTGTACATTTCAAGTTGAAAGCAAGAGGAAGGTTCGCATCAAATAAAAATTTGGAAAAGTCACCCCAAAAGTAAGAAAATTTAGGAAAAACCGAAAGCGATTTTTTTCTATCAGTAAAAGTCAATTGCCACATGGTTGGAAGAACATCACTTGAGTACCGCATTCGCACGACGGAGAGGGGTCATTCTGTTTTTGTGTTGTTCATTATGGTCTTGGAGACGTTTTCTATAAAAAAAATAGGGGCAGTTAAAAAGGAAAGTTGCAAAATTCGAACAGAGTTCCTTTTTCAATGTGTTCAACACTATAAGTTGAAAACCATTGATCCGATTGCGACCAACTTTTGATCATCTGACATTCAACGAAAGATTAACGTTCTTATGAACTAAAAATTTGGGAAAGTTATCCGGAAAATTTGAAAATTCGCGAGAAACTGAAAGAGCTTTTTTCAATGAGATATCGATATCATTCGTCTGATTGCTATAAAATTTTGCATATTTGACGTTCAAAGCAAGAGCAACGTTCTTATGAAATAAAAATTTGGAAAAGTTTCCTGGAAAATTGGAAAATTAAGAAAAAATAGATAAGAAAAATATAAAGATGTTTTTCAATGAAATATCAATACCATTCATCTGATTGCGATAACATTTTGCACATTCGCAGTTCAAAGCGAGAGGAAGATTTGAGTGAAATAAAAGTATGGAATACTTGCTAAGGAAATAGAAAAAATTCTGGAAAGCTGAAAGAGCTCTGTCTCTTTGGGATATCAATATCATACATACGATTGCGATAAAATTTTACACATTTGACGTTCAAAGTAAGAGTACATATATACATCTGTTGTTCTGCCGCTCTATCCACGTTTTACAAAAGGGACAATGTATTTTTAGAATTTAATTATAACTTCTGAAAAATAGTTAAGAAGTCGAAGAGTAAATAGCTTTTCCAGAGTAATTATTGTTCCAGATTTCGCTTTATATACTTCAAATCAAAAAATATCTTGAATTACAGACTTTCTAAAGTATCTTATCCGATACTTCAGCGCTCAAGCTATCTCCACACCATATTTCATCACAATAGATTCAGTGGTTTATGTAATGATATATAGCCAACTCGGTTCAGCCGTTCTCGAGTTTTAGCGAGACTAACGAACAGAGTTCATTTTTATCTTTGACGGATCATATACGGGTTGAGATCGTGTAAAGCGAACTTTAATCCTTCAAAGTATATTTCTGAACTCAACCAACACAAGTCATTATTTTACGTGTTTTAAATCTAAATGTTCCTCGCAATTTCTCAATATTTTATCACCGTTTAAACCTTCCCTGAACTCCCACGAATGTGACATGAACATTATCCTGGACATGTGTGCGTGATTTACCCACTCTTTCCGCCCACTATCGAGCCGATAATTAATCTGATGATGCCTTTATAAAGCTACTGGGTCTAAAATACATATGATTTCAATTAATATGGTTTATATTAAGCGGTAAGTGATATGAAGTTCACCGGGTCATCTAGTTTAAAATAATTAGTGCTTGTGGAGAAGCTGAAAGAGAACGGATTTAATCATTTGTAGATGGCTCGGCAGCTCGATGTGAGATCTAAGCATGAAGACTAAGTTACATTGCGAATTCGTCTCCTTTGCACAAAGATGATCGTCAAATTTGCAAAACTAACTCCGCGACGTTGGCCAATGTTCAGAGGATCTATGAAGAACGCTACAAAAGAATTAAGAACTTTGCAATTCGCTTTACGACATTAATTCGAATTAATTAGCATTCGATCTGTTCTGCAGGCTCTGTCTGTTCCACATTGATAGAGCCCTCTGTCTTACGACAATCATCAATTGAAGATAAATCTTAAGACTGTAATGAATAATACACTTACGTTATTGAAGAAGATGCTTATTGAAATTGAAATTCTTCTGAGCTATTTGCTGCGTCATGATGATATATTTCTCTAACGATTCGGCTCCGTTACAGGAGCCTTCAGGAAGGCCGAAACGTTGGATAAATATATCATCATGACGCGGCAAATAGCTCAGAATTCCAATCACAACAAAAATGACCGCAAAAGCCTACGTTCTTAAATGATTCTTATTATTTTAAATTATGGCAAGTACAATTTTCGTAAATATTTTCAGTTCAGAAATGATCTATTCGTGAAACTGAACATGCCTACTGCCAAGAAAGATTCTGATCGTCAGAAAGCCGCGGCGGAGTGGCCGAGCGCATTGAGGCGCTATGCTGCGACGCGCGAGGCCGTTCTCCGTCGGGAGTTCTAATCCCCCCTCGGGCACGGATGCTTGTGTCATCTTTATTATAAGGAAGTTCATAAGTAGTTTGTAAGTTTAGGGACTGATGACCTCGCAGTTAAGTCTCTTAAGCTTAACAAACATTTCAACTTTTTTTCTTAAATCCTCACAAGTACATGTTAATACCTCCGACTACTTAGTTATCTAAAACAGAAGTATGTCTTTATTAACTGTATAGTTTCCATGGTTCTGATGCAATGCACGAAGGAGCGCCAATTACAGAGAGTGCAACGCTCGTTGACATTAATTTCCGTGGAACACATTTATATTTTGAACTTCAAAAAACAATGCTACATGAATTTAATTACGGAAAAAATCTCGGGATATTCAAGTCTGACAGTAATGAGTACAACTAGCCACAACTATATTCATCATCTGGCCGAATATCACTTTCTGTCTAATTTGGAAATTAAAAATATTTTTTCGAGCATGCATTACGGGATCAATTTTGTAATTGGCATGATGACTACATTACAACTTTCAAATGAATTAAATTGTGCTTTTAATATACTTTGGCAAAATAAGAAAGGTTAAAGAAGAATGACGAGTATGTTTGAAAATAAACAAAAATCCTTGACACTATTTCATATCTCTTGTGGAAGCATGACTGAATGATCCATAAAAATGCCGTAAACGAGGAACCTCTATTTTTCCTTTCATTATTATGTGAGAAGTGTAAGCAACAAAGATGGTTTGGAGCAAAGTTTAAAGTTTGTAGCAAGTTGCTATGTTCTTTCAGTTACGCTTACGGGATGCCTATGTCATTACGGGATGAACTGGTAACGTCCCCGCTGTGTGAGACAGTGCCTCAAGGAATATACACCGTTCTTAACTTAAATACCCCATTTGTCGTTTAGAAGCATTAAAATCAGATTATAAATTCTTTGTGGATAGCTTCTCATCGTACTTCAAATTTTTAAATTCGGTCAATAATTATAGGAAATACTGAAAATCAACGTTTTGTAATCCTGGTAGACGTTAGGCTATCGGCAAATATAACTAGTTGAACATCAACATAATCACAGTGACAGATACATTTCGAGTTAAAAGTGACAAAAGCACTGAGATATGGGAACGACATATCAACTATTGCACAAGTGGTAGACAGCCACACAAACATGAGTGCTCGATAGTAAGAAAAAATCTATAGTAAGAAAAAATACGATCGCTAATATTTCCTTCCAATTCTGGACTTATCCAGACGGGCTGAAACAAATAAAAGACGTAATAGGTTTGTTTTACAAAGAGGTTATGTAAGATCATACTGAGCATACGTTTTATTACTTTCAACAGATCTGCTGATGTTCAGAATGTGAGCAATACTGATTATCACTTTTAAGAAAATTCTGGCCGAAGTAAAAATATTGGAATTTAAGAAAGGTCTCTTCTTACTTTACTGACTATATTGGTGTCAAGAACTCTGTGTTTGAGAATGCAAACATTCATACAGATTGTGTGGCTACCTGTAAGCAGTTTCGAACCGAACTACCAACTGAAAGATCTGTTGCATTATTTGGTCATTTCCCTTGGTTCATGCGATTCAGAAAAATCCACACAGCAGCATTTGAATGCACATTTCGACATAACCATTAATTACAGAAAAAAATATTTAGTAGATCGGACATTTGTAATACACCACAAGGACACCTCCCTAAGTCACGAACGATAGGATAAATAAACTATTATTACTTTATAAACTATTACGACATATAAAAGTCATGTAAGCTCTAAAAAAGCGAAAGTAAATTTTCCTGGTGCTGCTCATACAAAATGTTAATATTGTGTATGACTTGAGACATGCAGCGAAATCATTTATATTAAGGGGCTTAAGGAACCTCATTTTCATGAATATTTGCAATTTCTAACACCAAGAAAATAGTTAGTATTTCGTGACGTCAAAATGCAATCATTTACAAAAGACTGATTCATTCTCATACTAATCGCTCGTACTGGACGTCCATTACATATTTTATTTATATTATTCAGTTCCAACGATACTGCAGCGATATCACTGCATTTATATGTATTTTTCTATTTTAAATCAGTTAGGGAAAATGTATTACGTGTAAAAACCTAACCTCTGGGTCGATTACGGAGCCGTAATGAAGCGCACTGCAGTTATGAATAAGTGTCGTGACTGCAATTTTTCCTCGTTTTCCCAATAATGAGCATTTATTTGTATGCGTCATATGTCATTTCTAATGAAGCCATAACAGTTTGAACCTGTTTTAATCTCGAAAGGCTTGGTGTAGATAGTGTAAAGTTTATTTATATCACGTTCGAGATTCCTGTCTCGCGACAAGTGATGGAAAAAGTGCATAGCTACACAACAGAATTAACTCTACAGAGTAATTATGTTCTTTCCAAGTGACAATAAGAACAGCAAAATATGATACATAATCATTGTACTTTTTACCAGAGAGGGCATCATTGGACTACTCACTCCTTTTATTTCCAACAGCTGGTGTTCCATATATTTCCATTATTAACATTTTTACTATCCTTATGATTTCTAGTCAGTCTTTTAAGGTAAAATGATACACGTAAAAGTTCTTAGGAGTCTGATCGTTCTCTAATTCCGATGGTTGTGAAGAGAGTTTCCGACGACGGTGATTAAACTTAAACAGCGCCAGGTCGATACAAATATTTTGATATTTCAATGTAAATCTCAAATACTGAATTACTGCTATTTGTTTCAACTTTTTGTTAACATATGACTTTTTTGGGGAACGTTCAAAATTTACCATCAGCACTATATTTCTTGAGACCCGACTAAAATAAATCTCACTGACAAATTTATTCCACCATTAAAAATGAACTTTAATACGGTCCGAGTGACATACATTTTCGCTTTAACTAGGTCTCAGTAACTACAAACGAAGCTAAAATGCTAAGTGTCAGTTGTGAAGTTGTTTTTAAAAACAGGATAAAGTTTGTCCAAAGGTACCACAGTCGACTCCGAAAGAAATACATAAAAGTGAAGAATGTGCAATTAATGAATCTGTGAATACAGGCGTAGTTAGCTATGTTCAGCTGATGTAGGAAACTTTCAGCCTTTTATTGTTTTGTACCGTAAAGAAAAATTAATTATTTTCTGATAATAATTCTGCGTTCATAGAGAAATATGTACCTTATAAAGATGTGATACTACAACATACACAGAACTACTAACGTGATATAACATAATCTGCCATAAAATCCGTATGTGGTTTATTCTGTGTGCGTGTGTGTTTGTGTTTGTGTGTGTGCGTGTGTGTGCGCGCGCGCGCGTGTGTGTGTGTGTGTGTGTGTGTGTGTGGTGTGCACTGTTCTCGAAAGCATGGAGTAATATTGGATAACTTCATACTAATTTAATTATTTATACAAGGAATATTCTTTCCATATGTCTTCTTTAATTTCGACTTTTCCTCATTTCCTTCGTCTTTCTTAGGTTTACCGTCAAACGACATTTTATACTCATTAGAGTGTTCAACCCATTCAACTTCTTTTGGAATGCTTCCTCGCTTTCTCTGCCAATAGCAGTGTCATCAGGATATTGTAACACTGATATCCTTTCAACCTAAAGTTTAATTTCGGTCCTGACCGTATCCGCTATTTCCGTCCTAAGTATAAAAAAAAAAGTGTCAGAGTTTGAAGCTCTCCTAAAACGCATGAATAATACTAAATAACACCATGATACAACCTGATGATGATGGAAGTGAGACTTTCGGGGGGAAATCAAACGAATATCGATAGGATAGCTTAAATTGAAATAAGGGTGGTGTTGTGTAGTAGTAGACAAACAGCCGCCACATACCTGAAGCTACATTTTAGGTTGATTGGACAATACCGCGGGGGGGGGGGGTGTCAAGTTATAACTGAATTCTTCTTTGTAGCACCACATTCACTCCATGATGTAACCAAAAGCTTTTCCCATTATACTGTGTAACGATACTGCTGACCCCTTCATCTCAATGTTATCGTACGATACTGTCTGCCTGGTCCTCTCATCTCAATGTCATCCTACGTTGGATCCGGAATCGTGTGGTTCAGTTGTGATATATGTTGCGTGTGAAGTTAAAAACGTAATAGCCAGACTAGGAATCAGTGTAAAACAGTGTCTCAGTGATACTGCGATTAAAACAAGTGATAGATTTCATTAATTAAGAGATTCATATATTTTCTTTCCAGGCAGTACTATAAACAATAGTTTCGTCATTGTATGTTATTTAAAGACATAAAGAGACGAATTGTAAAAGCTTTTGTGAAAAACAAAAAGAAATGAAAATAAATAGCATTGTATGTATGTTAGGGTCGTAAACAAGTTGTGTTGACCAGCTAATTGTGTTATTTCGACTATTACATTAATTATCAATATTGAATTCTTTGTATATATTGACTGACGTTAAATTTTGAATATATTTTGTGAATGGCCATGAGATTTGATAGTCCAATATATGTTAGTAACATGTATGATGTACTCATTAACTAATTAATTGATATATAACATCGCACTTTGTTGTCAACAGAAAGATCGGAAATTTCGTCTTAAAAATACAAATGTCATTTAAAATTATTGTAGGTATTTTTTTCATTTTATATTCTGATTATTTTTGTATACATGAAATGTTTTACTGTTGTGTTCGTTAATTGTAGATTACTATATTCAATTGTTATGAACAATGGATTATGTAACGTCATTATTGCCAATGTTATATATTTGCCTCACCGCCTTGCATGGAGGAGTTCGAGTTTGAGTCGTTTGTCAAGTGCTCTGGAATCCATGTCAGTTTGTGTTTTGAGAATGGAAGTACTACCAGCAAAGTTCTGATGTTTTGTAAGATGTATTGTTTTGGTGGAGAAGTTTGAGTCAGATTAAAGAAGAAGTGAAAATTGTACATATCGACCATTTATTTCTACCACGACGCCCCAGGAGAATAATGTTGCAGCGAGCAGAACACCGAAACGTTGAAAAGATGAGTATTCTGTTTGAAAGTGGTAGAAAGGAACTGTAATTACATAAATAGTATAGAAATGTTTTAACTGGAATCATCAGAAGTGACTTTAGTCATCCAACAAACAATTCTAATGACTTCTAACAACATTTGTTACTCAGTGGTGGGTATCACAGGATATCTTGTGAAACATTTCTAAGCGGCTTTCATGAAACCTAGCTACAAAAGATAATTCCTAATGTCCTGTTGGAAATATATATCTTGATTACTAATATCCCTGACCTGTTTGAGGACATCTCAGTATAAACTGATGTCAATGAGAACGAGGAAGTAGTAGAAAAATTTATTTGTCCACCAAATTAGCGATAGAAGTAGTAGTATCACATCTCGGCGAAGAAGTTTAAACTCCAGCACCATTTACAGTACCTATAAGTTTAGAAGAACATGTGACCATGAACTGGAATTTTTTTCTTTTCTTTGTGGGAGGAACATTCCGTGCAATACAGTCACTGCAGAGAGAATGCTAAATAGACATAGTCTTCAGAGAGTGCCAATAGGTGTAAAAAAGTATATGGCTAAAGACAGAGAGTTGATGAATAAACATGTCTGGCTGTCAGTAGAGTAATGCTTGAAACCTACACTGACCTACTGTACAAGAATATTGTGGAAAGGTCTTACAGATAAACTAGAAGAAATCTCTGTCTCATAGAAAGACTGTTAGTGAAACCAAAGTAAAAGTCCAGTGAATCACCGATGAGCAAAGTGTTGGAATTATGGGTGGACAAAGTAAAATCAAAAGCGTTTAACTCCGCTAACAAATGTTCCCTTACAAAGGAGTACTCACAAGAAGTCGCAATTTTTATTCTTGTATCAATGAAGAGATTAATGACATAGGCATTATTGTCAGTAGTACCGAATTAATGAAATCGTTAAAATTTAGGAAATATTCGGAGCGCTGTGTATTTCCTGTCAGATACTACACTGAAATGCGACTGGGTTAGCCTTCCTTTTAGCTATAATCTACAGTAGATCAATGGAACAAAAAATCGCCGTTAGTAGCTGGAAGAAAGCAACGCCACAGCCTTCTTCCACGGAGTACCAGAGGTGATCCACCAATCTAAGATCCATCTAGTGTACAATGTTAAACATATTTTCAATTGTAACGCAAAGAACTACAGTAAACAGAGTAATCTTCTCCCTTCCATCCATCATACTTTCCGAAAACATCCGTGAAGTGAAAACCAACTCATACTAACATACTAAAAGGCATTGACAACGGTAGTCTAACAGATGCAGTACGAAGTACTTTGTGAAAGAAGCCGCCTAAATATTCAGTCGGACCTAGAAAAGATTTAGACGTGGTGCAAAGATTTGCAACTTATTTTAAAAGTTTAGAAATTTAAGATTATGCACTTCAAAAAATGTTTAAAAAAAGTATTCTGTGCGTCTCGTGCCACTGCCCCTGCCGAGTAGGCCTCCCCTACATCGCGGCGACACTCAAGATAGTATACATCTGACAGGAGCCGCTGCAAACTTAGCACGGTATCGAGGCTTTGGTTACGTTTAGAAGTGACTGTGGGTTGCGAAACTAAGTTGTATAAGCAGAGTTCGGTGTTAATAAAAGTAAGCGTTCAAAGACCTCCACTAATTTGTTTCTGGTAACGGGTGCAGAACCCTTACAATACCGCACTCATTTTAAAACTATTGTGTGATCAACTGTAAACATTTCCTGTGACTGTAATACTAATGCGTTACAGTTGAAATTAGTAACACAGACAAACACGTGAGTGTAACAATTAGTAGTAATATGAAATGAAAAGTTTTTACCCATAGCAATATATATGATCTCATATTTACTGAGTTATATGTTGTACAATTGTCTAATTTTCAGGTATATATTCATTTGTGTAAGTGCTGTATGTTTGAATAATCTGTTGCGAATGTAATTAGTAGTAAAAAAGTAATAGATTAAAACTTGGTGCGTAATGGGGCGGTTTTCCATGAACGTTACTGTTTATGTGCTCGTATCTCATGAATTACGTGTCGTACTGTGAGACAATTTAGAAGACACATGCAACTATCTCAGGTAAAGTAGGAGGCAGACTGTCGTTCACGGGTAGTAAAAAACACATTTCACACCAAACATTCTAGAATATCGCTCGTGTGTGGTACCATTATCAAATACGACTAACAGCGCTGACACAAGAATGTAAGCAATAAACCTTTACTCGCTTAACAGATGGATGAAACTAGAAAAGGAATCTAATAACTGATCTCACGCGACGTATCCTCTGTCATGCATATATACATGTAAAACAGCACAAGCGAAACACTCCTTGCCGATATTACGTTCTCTTTACCGAGCATTTCGTACTTAGTGTACTGTTGCGCTATCGAACTTATATTCTTATGTATTTTTTTATTTTATTTTATTATTTTGACAAATCCTGCTTTCGTTATCAGTCCCAACATCAGAACTGCCATTCTGGAGCTTTTAGCTCCTAGAAAGCCAAAATAGTCATCCGTCACCTCCTAGAGTTTATTTTCCATTCTTTTGTGTATTACTGGTGCCAGCAACTTGGCTGAATGATATGATAATGTGACTGCAGATAATTCTCACATATATCGATCCTCACTATACTGAGGAATGCGTGCATTATATTTATCTGGAACTCTGATGATATGTCTCGTGAGTCACATTTTCTTCACGCTAACAGGAACAGCTGTTTCGGTGCCACATCCCCCAATTGTTTTAAAAATTTCTGACGGATATTGTAAATCCGTTTCCCAGAGTATTTCAAACAGCTGCTACACTCTGACTCAATGCAATATGTTTTCTGTATCCACTCATACCTTATCTTCGCTCAAGTGATTTTCCCCTTCGGTGTACTCTTTCTACCAATCCGATTTCTCCTTTGTGTTAAACAGGTTAATTGCCATCAATCTTAAGTTTAACTCCTTTTTTTTTTTCAGCAAGGGTTGTTTTGAAGATATGTGGAATAAGTAGTTCCAGTGATCATTTCCTTTTCGATTTATTTATATTTTCTTGCACTTTTTAGTTCTATTATTTCCTAGTGATTTACATTGCAATATATTGCCTAAAACGTTCAAGAGACTCCTCTTTCATAGACCGAATGAATCTTTTGTTATCAAGGCTTCGTAATTACCTTCCTTATATTAATATTTGGCTGTTCAACATCTACGATTGCCTTTTTTTTAGTTATTCAATTCTCTTCAACTAAATTCCTTACTGTAGTCTTCTTTATCGCATATCATCATACTGAATTCCCGTACCCATGTACTTAAGACTACTGTAGTATAAAATACTTGTTGCACAGTTAGCAACTACATGGGAGTAGCTTCTCGCCTAAATCCAACTGGGCAATATCTTGGGATTCGTTTAATGGACCAAGCAACGTCTGGATAGACGATCCCTCGAAGGAGCTTCAAAGAATGTACCCTCCCAGAAGGGAGCGGTTTTTGACCAACCGCTTCCGTACTGGTGTTGGTCGTTGCGACTACTGGAAATTCAGATGGGGACTTGTAGATGATCAATCATGTGACTGTGGAAAGGACTTACAAACAATACCCCACATACTCGCTAACTGTCCATTATGATCATTTTCCATTTAGCAAATCAGGAAGCTGTCCAATGGTTAAAGGAATGGACTCTGTGACAGAGATATGTTCATCTTATTAGTTAGACACTAGTGTATGTTACTGAATTATTGTAGTAATTTTTATGTTGCTGACATTATAATATAATATAATATATACGAAATGTATGACTTCAGTAATTCATTACTTACTACACTGATTCTACTCAATTAATCGTTGTGACTTTCCTAAATCAATCCAGCAAATACCGGGATGCCACCGCCAGTTTTCTTCCCCACCCCTGACAAAAACTATCCGACTGCGTACTCCGTCTCTAATCACCACGTTAAACCTTAATTTGAATTCATACTATTTACATAGGGTGAGGTGGTACAAATTCGATGTAGGTACAAATCCGATGAACATAAGTTAGTCTCGTAGTGTCTAGTTGTGTAGCAGGTTTCTACAGCACTTCTTGTCTTTTTCCAAGAATGCACCATTTTGTGCTACGGAGGTATAATTGTTTTTACCTGTTAAGAGGTTAGTGAAGCTACTTAGTCTAACGCGCTCTTATAAATTTTCTAGTTAAGGGTGACTGTATTCGCTGCCAAAAATGTTTGGTACCACAAGTATGCGTTGGTGCCTGACGAAAAAAGTTATTTTTATGTGGAAGATGCCCGTAATCAAAATCGTACCAGGAAGTTATCACAAGTGTACCTCGTGTAGTACATTTCCAATCGATTTTTCTCAATTCTGTAAACTTTTTGTGTTTATACGAAGATTTGTCATTGTTTAATATTTGTGTTACATATTCATTAAACATCCAAGAACAGGTTCTCAATAGTTAAAATTATTTCTTTTCTGAATGCATTTCCAGTTACAATAACATTTTTCCCGAAATGATTGAAATTAAACCACCATACCCTACCCAAGACCCTTACACATGTACTGAAAAAATACTGTAGTATAAGATACTTGTAACACTGTTACCAGTGTTGATGTTAGTGGGTGGATGGCCACGTAAATAGAAGTTCGTGAATTGTGTATTACATTCTTTGTCATGTATAACATAGGAATAAGGTAAACTGAAGCAACAAAGAAACAGCAACTCATAAGGTAAAGTTGTATAAAAACAGTATACCTTTCATGCGTCAGACTAAATTATATTTATGAAGTCAAGTAACTTTTCACTGTATTAATTAAGAAATATTAATATACTGTACAACAGGTGTAACATGAAACTGCTTAGAAAATGTGTAACCAGAAACATCATGAAACTTCCTGGCAGATTAAAATTGTGTGCCGGAACCGGGACTCGAACCTGGAACCTTTGCATTTCGCGGGCAAGCGCTTACCGACTCAGCTATCCCGACACGACTCACGATGCCGTCTCACAACTTTACTTCTGCCAGTACCTTGCCGCCTACTTTCCAAACTTCACAGAATCTCTAAATGTTCAAATGTTTGTAGAACGGGGTCATCAGTCCCTAAGCTTACAAACTACTTATGAACTAGCTAAGACTAAGGACGGTACAAATATCCATGCCCGAGGGGGGATCGAACCCCCGTACGTAGTGGCCGTGCAGACCGTGACTGGAGCACCTCAGTCCCCTCGACCACCGCAGCCGACACACAGAAGCTCTCCTGCGAACCATGCAAGACTAGCACTCCTGGAAGAAAGGATGTGGAGACATGGCTTAGCCACAGCCTAAGGGATGTTTCCAGAATGAAACTTTCACTCTGCAGCGGAGTGTGCGCTGATATGAAAAATTGTGTCGGAACCGGGACTCGAACCTGGGACCTTTGCCTTTCGCGGGCGAGCGCTCTACCGACTGAGCTATCCCGATACGACTCACGATGCCGCCCCACAACTTTACTTCTGCCAGTACCTCACCTAATACATCATGTTTAGGAATTTGTGCAGTGTTTGTTAATAAGGTTGTTTAGATTTTTTTTTAATTTTAACTTAGTTATAAACTATTATTAGTGAATACGTACGAAAGAAAGACAGGATGCCAACATTGCTCGTTAGTTGGACTGGTAATATCAACACAACTCATAAAAGGATCCTTTCACAAGTAAAGCGTATTGGCTTAGGCTGGAGTAATTCACGTAAATAGACAGGAAAATCAGAAAGTTGTGAACTTCTTTTAGAAATAGCTGAACTATTATCAAAGTGAGCAGAATCTCTGCTTTTGTTAAGCCTCATTCTGTCAATAGTCGTGGAGACCGCCTGTTATCGATGAAACTCAGCCTAACGTCGCTGCTTCGTGCAGAATCTTCGTTGAAGACAAGCTTTTCATAGACATCATTCCGAATCACTTGATTTTATCTCACCGAAAATTTCTGGTGTCAATAATTAAGCAACTAGGTATGAAAAAATTATGAACATTTTATTCTGTCCAGCTGTTCGGGAAATAATGTAGGAATTAAAGCAGACTAAGCCATAAGTACGGTATTGTTTGCTCGACGTCGAGAGACTAACACGTATTGCCTCTTGCTACAATAATCACATTATGAGCCAATTTATTTTTTCTTTATTTTTTTTCGTTCATGTTATTTTTCTTATGCGCTATTGCACTTATTAAATATTTGCAAGTTATGTTAATTTTAATTTTTCAGGGAATCCTGTTGAAGCTGACGAGTCTCGACGTCGAACCACTGTATTGGGAAAACGAGGTCCACCGACAGACAGTCCGATTCTACGAGATGGTATGTTAAATATTTTTGTAGTGCAAAGAAAACAGTTACGTGTAAAATGTTGACATATGTCAGTCTCCAAACCTTATCTGCTTAGCTGGAAACCAGAATAACGAATGTTTCACTACTTAGAAGCCTCTAAAATCCATACACGAAAACACGAAAACTTACACACCGTCGATTCTATCAAGTTTATACTGCAGACATAAATCCGTTAGATTTTCGAGAAACTAAATGTTGATATCTTCAATAGTAATCTTCTTGCACGGTAATATTTTATTCGAAAATCAACGAAAATCTAAATGGAACCAAACACAACAACATGCGAATTAACTAAGTTTTAGAATCGAGTAGCAGAAAAGAAAACAAATACAAATGACACTTTTGAAAATAAGAAAGTAAGAATTGTGCACAGACCAATGACCAATAATAACATAGACTGCGCATCACGACGTTACGCTGAAACCAACATCTAACTGACATATCTCAAGACAGGAAGCTGTCTCCGTCATTACCAACAATGTGAAGTATGAAGTTGATAGTTAAAGTTTTCCTAATTTATAGATGAAATTCACCATGGATTTTAAGAATAAAATGTCATTTTGTATTCATGTTAAACACTAGTACTATCGTTAACGTAATTTATCCGTAATTACTGATATTAATCCGATAGTTGTTTTTTAAATTAATTTATTAGTTTCTTATTTTTCCAATAAAATGTGAAATGATTTCTTACGCTTTTGTAAGAATTAAAATCTGTTTCTTTCCATAATTACTGATTTTTACAAGGTACAATGACTTTTGATAGATACAGTAATGCCAGTACGTAAGAAAATTTAAATTTAAATAGTGTGACGGAGAAACATTGCCGATGCACTCGACAGGTAGAACCGGTTTAGTATGTATATTGAATAGTCTGTAACACTGTTAAAAGCAGATCTTAACCAGAAAAGACTTACTGCGTGCCATATAAATCCAGAAAATACAATCTGATACAGCATTCCTGTCGAATCGCATTCATCAATAGTAAAAAGAAATATGTCATAGTGTAATACAAACACTGTTGACCTGTTGCCTTTAAAAGAATTCTTAGTACGTTTCACCTTGTCAAGTGTAAAAACGATAATCATCGCATAATTGCTAATAATGTTGGAGTAATTATAGTACCTTTTCTACTACATATGGAATATGTAACGATACTGTCTCTTTCATAGTACAGAAGCGCCACAACTACATTAAGTCATAAATTTCATCATCTGTTTTGTAGGTTATCCCACGACGACACCCATTCCCCTTACACCCTGTAATTGTTTTATGTGCTCAACTTTTTTTCTTAAATTAATAGCCAAAGAAAATACAAATGTTGCTTCTGTTAACAAACTTTATTCCATCGGTAAATATTTTACATTGACAAACCATATCGTGTCTGATCAACAACTGCTCACTACATACTACCTACTTAGACACACTTAGAGACTTCGTGCCACGACGCACCCATATCTATATATATATAATGCCAGGTGTTAAGAGAGTTTTAGATTAAGTTTCATTTCCGAAATTAGACATATGAGCTACACATGAGACTAATCAGCACAAGTAGCAAAAATTTTACAAATAGTTGTAAATCGCATGAACTTATATATCAAACACGTATGCAAGATATGAGTAGTGCTGTATGGGTTTGCTTACATAATTGAAATTGTTAAATAATAAACTATCCGAATAGTTTCGTTATAAACATATTACGTCAAACTCATTAGGCCTTACATTACTTCTGGAAAGGGTAGTAATCATATTCTTGTAACAATACGAATGATTGTAGAATGTTACCACACAACAACGTCATTATTATGACGAGATTTTTATAACAAATAACAAATGTAATATAACAGAAAATAGTCGAAACAGTAAATTGTAAGGTGTAACAAAGTTTTTCTGTAGCATTGTTTACATTACTATATAATAATGTAGTGTTAATTTTGGACAAATTTTTTGAAAACTTTTATTTTGTTAATAATGCAAAAATTGATCTGGTTAACTGCTGTATTACTCTCGATATTTAAGTTAAGTTTCGAATGAAAGTAAAAATATTGACAGATATTTACCCTGTAATATAGAAATGACAAAACATTAGTGAACATTGTACTGCGATAAAAAGGGTATCTGATCCTTCATTAATCTTTACAAATATGTTTCATGGGGCTCGATTCATTATAATAAAAATACGAGCAGTTTTAGTTTTCATAATGAATGCTTAATTTCAGTTGTAAATAAGAAAACCGTTACTCCTAATGATGAAAACTCAGTCACGCGATTCGGAGCAGAAACATTACATGTTGGTTTCAAAGCGCAACGCGGTAGATTTGCGCATGGTCTGTGGCTCACATGTACTGAGACATCTCTGCCGCTCAGGGTAGAGAGAGTTACACAGCTATATTCACCACTGCTCTCTGTTGATTGAAAAGCCGAAGTTGCAGTTCGACCAGAGAGGTAAAGTAACTAAACTGCATTATTCAGTATTAATTCATTTAAGTGTCATAATGGAGTAATGTAAGCTGCTACATATGAATTAAAATGTTTTAGTACTCTGTAGAATGATGGGTGTGTTACCTATTCTTTTACTTACAAGATTTATGAAATTTATTAACAGAGGTTCTAGCTGAAGTGAATTCCTCGTTTTTATAGTCGTTGATACAATATTACTCTCAGAATGAGCATAAATTTTTAATAGAAAATAAGATAGTTACAATGTCACGGAATGATAGCCTAGTACATTTTTCCACTGACTACGGAGATAATAAATCACTTTCCTTCAACCTTGGCAGTGCACTAGCCTCGTTCACATCAGAAGACTTCGATATATTAAATGATGGTGCTTCACTTGTTCACGAAAAATCAAGAAATAGAGGTGCTGAGCCCTGTAAACAAATAAGTAAAAGGACAAAAAATGTTGTATTCTATCCTGCTAGTGGGGAAGGTGCCAAGGTTAAGAGGGTGCAACTGCGTCATCATCTCAGTTCAAAGCATGTGGGGAAAATAGAAAGAGGCCGAAACACTGCATGCACATCCGTAAATGTAGTGTTCTCTTGAATTTTTTTTTATTTATTTATTTTTTATTATGACAAGTGTCTGGTAGCTACTTTTCGTTGTTACAACTTGGCTGTCTTTCGTTACAACTCTGAACTCATTAATGAAAGCCATAAGCTTAACACCTTAAATACTATTTCAAACTAAACAGATCTCTTTTACTAAGGAATATGGCCACATAACCAAAGATAGAATGTTAAACACGGTTTTACCTGTCTGAATATTAATTAGATTATCATTAGACTATTGGGCCTTACAGTTAATTATCGTTTTGATAAATTAATGTTGACACCAAAGCACAGTGTCTCCATTTATCACAGATATAGGAACCGTAACAACTCATCTTCAGAATTTTTCTCCAAAAAATCACCACTTCTACCTTCTAACACCGCTTGGCTTGCACTGAGGAGACTAATTTTGAAAATTATAACAATTAATTAATTAACATTTTAATAACTATAATTGTTGCTGTTTCCAACAGAACGAATCTAACAATATCTTAAACGTCTGTGAAAAATGAGATTATTGTCATCAGACTCAAATATACGAAATTTAAGCAACTTTCTTTAACGTATCATACAAACATTGCATTCTTTATTATTACGTTTCCACTCGGTACACAGTAATTTAAGACAGGGTTTAAGAAAAATTAATGACAGGAACAAAAAATAATATTATAACTCTTGTTAGAATTAAATCATCATATTGAAGCACGTCCACTATTACAACAGTTATTATTTTTAAATTCTGAGTTTTTCTTAACATGAAATAATGAAACGAATGATCTGCTGCTTGTGTTTTCCGAAGTAGTTCAATTGAGAATTTGGTGTAAAAATAATTCTTATTAGATAGAAAAACTGCATAATGTCTCTCTCTGAGAATCCATCTTGAAATAAAATGTTGTAGTTCTTACACCACCAAATCGTGGTCTGGGAAAATGTTGCATGCATAGTTATAATACACATTGCACCAATGTTATGAAAAAGTAATATCTTGAAGAATACATCGGTACTCTATTTTACTTTCCGAATGGCAACTAGCCACTGACAATTCCTTAGTCTTTTTGTGGTATACTTCGTTCAGACTAAAAGGCTTCCCAAAATAGAAACAAGACATCTTTGTCAACCCTAGCCATATCTGCGATTGGTTTGGCACTATAAATTGTTTCAAATCTTATACTTCATTTTTGTTGCATAATTTTGTTACCAATACGCTTGCAGATTCCCCAGTTCAGCTTCATCACTTCGAATTGTTTGCTGGCCTTTTGCACGTCTTCACGCAGCGTTGAAATATAAGCACGTCAATATTATCTGAGTTATGTTTTTCGGTTAGACTAAAATATTGCTCACGTTCATTGTGTTTCCAGGTTCTAAGAAATGGGGAGTAGATTTAGTAATGGTTCTTAATCGGTATAGGCGCAGAACAGGCCAACAGTCTGAGGTCAAAACAACACGGTCAGCAAAGAATTCAGCAACTTCTGTTGGTAGACTTTTTTACAACTGGTAAATTGGTGATGATGAACCAGCAAGCATGGCATCAAAATTAGAGAAGCTTACAATAAATTATTGAGAGAAATACTAAAATGGCAGTTGAAATATACGAAGAAAATATTTAAAAAATTGGGAGAGACAGTTAAAAATTATATAAAGACGTTCTTATTAAAACGTTTTGTTTTGTATTGAATAAAAATGAAATAGACTCCCGGACTTCGTTAAGTAATATTTTTTGTTGTAAAAACCAACTTTACCTCCACATTAGTACCACACTGCCGGGTCTTCAGAGCTACCAGATATAATTCTAAAAATGTTGCTGTTTCTAATGCCTTTATAATTTTCTCATACTCATTTCAGTGCTGTTTATCTCAAAGATACTGTCACTTTGATTCTGCTCCTTTCAAAACATTCCATCGTGTTCCAGCGAGAAACACATTCTTGGACTTCGTGATTTTGTTTATAAATAACAATGTGATCATATCTGAAATTAGTTCAAAAAAATTATTGATATTGTAATTTATGAAATTCGCTGGGAGCCCTAACTAACAGATATCCATAAATAACAAGGGGTTGAAATTCTGTGCAGATTTCCGGTAGTACTGTATCAATTTCAGTGACATGCTTTGTCTAGACCAGCGTTCTTCAACCTGTGGTTTGCGACCCCCAGGAATTTGGGGGGGGGGGGGGGGAGGGGAAAATCGCAAACATTTGCTCGGGGGATGGGGGTAGTCTCCGTCACAGGAGGCACTAATCGCACCGTGAAACAACCAGCCCAGCACACGTCTGAGTACAAAAGGTTCCTTAATATGGAAGTGTCTGCCTAGGTGAAATTTTATGTAAAAAGTATGCAATTCCTTTTTTAACGTTAATTATGAACTGAATCGAACGTACATTGTTCTATAATATAGTTTTTTAAGGATAAATAAGAGCAAAGCCTGAAAGTTGTTTACAGGAACCAATCGATGGGTAAAAGAAAAGGATGCAATAGTTAAATCTAAGAAATTCTGAAATGGATCAACGTTTTCATAAAGTGTTTATACAGTGACATATTTCTTAATGAGCCTAATTCGCTTCTGAATAACGCCTGAATTGCGAAAAACTCGTTATGCAAAATTTATATTTCTGTCGGTTTTCATGTAAAAATAGAGAGAATTCCACCATTCCGAAAAGTACACAAAAAGCAATGTCTAACAATTTTCAAGAAAGTTGTTTCAAAATAACGACAATTACATTCGTTGCTTTTGAGATTCCAAACATAGTTTTGTTAGGCTCAATGATAATGACGAGGGATGCTCTCCAGAATATTAATTACTGGAAAAGGGTGGCTGGAATATTTTCACTTGCAAAGGGGTTGAAAAACACTGGTCTAGACTAGCAGTTAGTGACATGACTTAGGCACAGAGTTTATAAGCGGAATTGATGAAGAGGACGGTCAGACAGTAGAGGGCAGAATATTGAAAATTTACCCACTGGAGTGCTTTGTGACGTATCTATATCCATTTTTATCTTGAAAGTGTATCTACATAAGAGAGAAAATAAGTTGTCTGAACTTGAATGAAACTAACCCTTCCAAATATTAATATAAACAACTCTTTGTCAGACTATTGTAGTGTACCCAAGCCTTTGTGTGTGTGTGATATGTGTGTATGTGTGTGTGTGTCTGTGTGTGTGTGTGTGTGTGTGTGTGTGTGTGTGCTGTAGTTGTAGTTGTATGTATGGAGGTATATATGCGAATACTGGATGCAGACGTGCAACTTAATGACTCAAATTCAAGTTGTAGCGCTGTTAATTTGTTTCAGAATCGGGTAATAATTATTGTCTGTGTTAGCAAGTGGTGTATTTAGCGTGTGACACTTATTACAATTTTGCTGTTCATTAAATTGTTCTAGCCTACTGCTGTAATTAACGTACTTAATTTTAATTCCTGTGCACTTTGTCAGACTCTGTAAGTGCACATGACCACACCTATGAACTGGTCTCTCACTATTGCAGTCAATGATTCATCAAACTATTAATTGTATTTTAGTAAGAATGTCTTTCATTGTAAACCAAATGCTAACATAGAGCGTAATATTTACTGATGAATGTCCTTCTTTAACGAAAATGCCCAGCAATCCCATTTAAGTACATGAAGCTCTTTCTTGCACACAAACATGTTTCACACTCCAGCCAGAAAACATTACAAATGTTACCCACAGAACATTCCCATTATTGTAATAACTCCCGTAATGATTCCTGCACGTATCCTCACAGTCTCTAGTCTGTACTTACTCAGTTCCAGTTCGTTAAATATTATTATTTATCACATTCCATGAAATAAAATTTCAAATATTATTATTTCAGTCAATATAGCATTTGAGAATGCCGTCGTATTTTAATTGTCAGCGTGTGCAGGTAAGGGTGGCTCACCACCCACATCAATAATTCTTTTATTGTAGTCTATGAAATATTCTGAAAAATACTCGTACAGGTCATAAGTCTAAATACGTAATAAAAGCCGTCAAACTTTAAGTATATTTCTATTTTTACCGGTACGAAATATCATTACACCATTACACATTATACAGACTTGCACTATTCTTCATTAACACAATAATGTGTCATCGATCGATTACATAGATCGCTCGTTATCAAATATGATCATACCACTCGAAAAATAACCCTACGAAAAAAATTACATTCCTTACAACCATGATATCGTTACCCCATGGAATTTAAATATTACCATACGTCTCTTTGCGTCAGGCAAAGATATAGCTATGGGCACAAAACTAGCTGATTTTCATTTACATGGCGTTTATAATAAAAAGAATATTCAGCTTTCAGGGGGGACGTTAGACCAAATAACCTTTGTCTTTATACAACCTACGAACGATATCATCAATTTAATCATAGAATGAGTCACTAGCAGCATATATAATCCAGTCTGCCTGTTTGCATTAAAACAGAAGGTATGTAATATTAGGGTATAATGTCTCGTTAAAGACAATGTCGTTGTTCCGGACGGAGCAAAAGCTCGCATTAGCGAAGGATGATGAAGGAAATACATCCTCTCATCTCACAAGAATCATTCAGGCACTTTACACTAGCTCTTCAGTGATTTCACGGAATTTGTTTGACCATAGAGGGCATCGAACCGTCGTACTCCCGAATGTGTGCCCAGCGTTCTATCACAGGGCTACTTCACTCGGTGGTTTATCAAAGCTTCGCGCTCTTTACCCACATGCTGAAACGGTAAGAGAAAAAGGAAACAGAACCGGAAGTTAACCATTACCTAAATAAAAGAAATGTATGTTACAATAGAGGAGGTAATATCCAAAGTGGTACAAGTGACATTTCCTGGAAAAATTACGTAAGTGCATCTACAGATCACGTAAACGATCTGTTTCCGTGTTTGCCGTATGATGACGTTGCAGTAGTTTATTGTCAAGGTATCAAGGTGAATGTTATAGAACCCAGTAAGTTTAATACATCTGAATGAGCGATGGAAGTAGCTTAACTTTTGTTTGATGAAGGGAATGTTCTACTTATTTTAGGTAATGGAATATTAACAGTGTTTTAATCTAATGATAATAATGTGTTTTCTGCAAGAGTTTGATTTTTGGGGAATAGAGTGGTGGAGAATATATTGCATTCGAAACGTCCAACACTTCCACACGTTCTTCGTAACTCACAATACGAGTATTTTGGACGCAAATGCAAAGAAGTTCAGACGTTCTTTTAGGAATTGTGATGTAAATACGATCACTTATATTTATTTAGATTATATATTTATATTCTAATGTCTAATATACACAAAAAATTGAGTTACCAACTTGTAGTCTCAAAATGCTTCTGAAACCTTATGAACTTTAACATAAGGTTTTCTCAAAACTACAAGAAATCTACTTAAACCGCATTGCTTCTGACTCCCTCAGTTTTATACTACCTCGAATATATATATATATATATATATATATATATATATATATATATATATATATATATATATATATATATATAATTTTGTACTCATTTATGTCACAGAGGAGTAACTTTCATCTCTGGCTGGCACTAATATAGTCAGTATGTTATATTGTTGTAAAACGTGGGCAACATTAGTCAACAACTGAAGAAGCTATGTGTGTGTTTGAATTGAAGGTATTTTGAAAGATCTTTAGAGACATCTATAGTGTCACTGAAGATAATTACGAACGAAGAACTGAAGAATCCAAAGTCAAGCATTGGACCAGTGTTGGGACAGAAGAGGCTACAGAGGTTTGGATGGGATGGATCCCTCCCTAACCAAGTCTTCCATTCTCAACCTGCTAGACGCCCAAGAACGCGACATATAAAGATCGAGTAACAGTAATCCTTTAGGAAGTGGAAATGACAGTTATGGGAAATGGAAGTACATCCCAGTAAAGGTGCACCGTCATCTGCAGTACATATCTCCTCCGTTGGGACTGACTGACTTAGGTTGTTAGTGTGATTTTGTCTTGTAATGGTTTTGTACAGTGCCCCTTTTTTCTGTTCTTAAAAGCCCTTAGACACAATACGATGATTATGAAACTAAAGTATGAGTAGTTCTTAGGTGTATGAACGACATAACGTTACATATTACGCCCGTATGCCAAATAAAAACCGAATTCGAAGTATTCAAACATCTGGACCGTTGCAGGACATTGAAATAAATTCAGTGGCAATGTTCACTATTTGTGCTACCGGGCTCGAATCACGGTCCAGCATAATTTTTGTTATTCGCCATTAATTTTATTTTATTGCCATACCTCAGTCCAGACGACTGAATATTTAGAATCCGTAGATATACTACCGTTAACGTGAACCAATGTCCGAAAGAACAGACACCATATCAATAATTGAATACAAAAATTACATTTCCCTTTATCAAATGGCACATATAATTAGTCAGGAACATGGGATTAAAATTTTGCTACAAACGGTAATATCACAACATAGAAAGTCTGATGGTCGCTGGCCTAGCAACCCGGGCTACCCGACTGGCAGTCAAACATGTAGCGCTGATTTTCTTCTGTCTGTGCTGATAGTGCTCTAAGCTTGCCGTGCAAACCTATTGAACAGCACAGTGGTTTGTGTGCCCGGTGTACACATTAGAGAGAGTAAGGGCCGTTACTCGGCTTAATGGCATTGGCCGTGCTACGAGTCGCTGAAACACGCCAAACGAAATGCTCTGGCGTGACAGTCGGAAATCACCCTCATTCAAAACGATGTCGACTCCCCCCATGTCCGTCTGCAGCAGCATGTTCGCTCTTTCTCTTACAAGCGCGCACACATGTACAAAGAAAGTCGTATGTGTATACGTGAGCGAGACAACCTGCCCCGATAAAGGACATAAAACGTTTGAAGTTTAGTTGTCGGATTATTTACACTTTTTTTTTTTTGCACTTAATTTGAGAATTCTGCTTAAATTATTAGTGAATAGTTTCGGGAAAGATTATTTTCCATTGGTATTGCAACAATTACTGTGCATTTAACTAGCGTGGTGCTAGTCACACTGAAAACTATGTTGTTAATAAGAAGTCACGCGACACGTTTGAAGTTTTTCCGTCTATCGACAAGTATTATATCAGGTTATCAAAACGTCAGTATAATTTTGAAATATGGCGCTACAGGGCAATGTTGAATATTAGATGGGTAGATCGCGAAACTGAACAGATTTGGGAAGAAAAGAAATTTGTGGCATACCTTGACTGAAAGAAGGGATTGATTTGTGGTACATATTTTGAGACATCAAGGAATCGCTACTCACTGGCGGACTAAGAAGGGGGGGGGAGGGGAGGGGGCATACCGCTTCGGGCCTCCGGTCTTGGGGGGCTTCCAAATACCTCGAAAGCAAGTAAGGTTTTATTTATTTATTTATTTATTTATTTATCGGTCTGGGGCCTCCAAATCTCAAAAGTTACCATTTCGTAAATCGGTAGGGATTTCAGTATACCGGTATTCGTAGTCTCAACAGTATATCGAGTTTACAAAATTCCAGGCATTATCTCTTATGCAGTAGGCGACTGCCTGCAGTTACGGACGCAGCGGCTTCAAAAGAAAATCACATAGTGTGAAATTACCGTATAAACCAACGAGCACTTTTGTCGAACTTTTTTTTAGGACAGTCCAGCCCAAGTTAGCGTTAATGTACTATGGCAGCAAACGACCGACTGACCTTGCCAACAGTAGTACCTACCCTGAGATCGTCATCATATCGGTTGGACTCTTGACGTCAGAAAACGTGGCTTGATGATATGAGTCCCGTATGGAGCTCGAAAGAGCAAATGACTGTTCGAGTGTGTCACACACCCCAAGAAGCCAGGGATTCAAGTTGTCACCAAGGCACTCTGAGCGCTTGTGTGGTTACATTATGGTGTGAATTAGGTTTCAGCTGAACCGATCATTGACTGGAAGCAACTGTGTTCGCCTAGTTGGATACCATTTGCAGGCTTCATGGACTTAATATTCCCAAACAACGATGGAATGTTGTGAAAGACAATACGGCATGTCAGTGGACCACAGTTGTCCGGAATTGGTTTGAAGAAGATTCTGGACCATAGGTTCACAGATTTCGTAACTACAACGTGCACGTATTTTGTAGAAACAAAATATTCAAGTGAAAAATGCAAATAAGAAAAAATAGTCCCACGTACGTACTAGTGCATGTTAATTATGTCGCTTCGGTTTTCAGCTCTCTTTCAATCCTGGCACGCATGCAGACTAAGCAGCTTCTAATGCTTCATAGTTGGAGTTTTACATGAAAGTTGCAAGTCAGACTTGAAGTCTTGATGGAAGTGTGCAGCCATAATTATCAATGTACTAAGACAGAAGTTAAAAAAGCTGATTGGCTGCTGAGAATAAAACCATGTAGGTGATGATAACATCTTTATTCCTTTTGTACTTACGCGTTTCGGGCGTAGCATGTAATACCTTAGTTTTTACGCTTACCAGGTACTCTGACGATGGGCTACACCCGAAACGCGTCAGTACAAAAGGAATAAAGATGTTATCGTCGCCTTCATGGTTTTATTCTCAGCAGCCAATCAGCTTTTTTAACTTCTGTCTTATTACATTTACATTAAAGTGTTGGAACATGTAAACGTTATATAGCGTATCGCTTGTAGGCTAAAATAGTTGGTAAGTAATATACATTACATTAGATTAATATTTGTAACATGGATCACAAATACGACATTTTGCAATTATGTGGAACGTGTCCGTTTAATAAAAGGCCTATACATGACATTCGATATTTTAAGTTTTTTATTATTACTATCTGGTACCCAGCGCGTTGTTATCGCAGGAGAAATAATTGTGCAAATAACGTTTGATATTTGAAAGTGTTAGCTTGTTTCATTACGAATGATAGATGTAAATATTCATTTTGTTGTTGACAATAAATATGTTTATTGAAATTTAACGTACATCTCCTCCTTTCCCCTCCGTCTCTTCACCTGCTCCTTCGCACCCCCCCCCCCCTCCCCGCCCATCTCCTCCTAACCCTTTCTCTGCCAATTTCCTCCTCCGCCTCCATCTCGTTTCACCTGTATGTCACCATCTATCCTCTCTCATTCTTATCTTCTCCCCTCTCTCTGTCCGTCTCATCCTCTCCCCTCTCTCTCTCTCTCTGACCGTCTCCTCACTTCTGTATCCTATCATCCACCACGCACCTACGGAGGCTTAAGAAAGGTAGCCCAAGTATTAATTCCGGATATAAGATATCTTCATTCCACATTTCATGCACTTCCTTCCAGTCGCTTCGGTGTGAAGAGCAACAAACTTGTTAACGCACTGTAAGGTACCTTCCGCCATGGACCGTACGGTGGCTTCCTAAAGGTAGCATATGAGTTAATTCACGGTATAAGCTATCTGCATTCCAAATTTCTTTGAAATCCTTCCAGCTATTTCAGCGTAAAAAGAAACAAACGTATTAACCCACAGTAAGGTACCCTCCGCCAAACACCATAGAGCGGCATACGAAAAGTAGCCTGTGTCTTAATAACAGTGTAAGCTACCTCTTTTCCAAATTTCATTCATATCTGTCCAGCCTTTTTAGCGTGAAGGCGTAAGAAACGAATTAACTAATTGTAAAGCACCCACAGCCATGCACCATAAGAAGTTAATTTTAGTATTACCTTCGCGGGAGTGCAAGCAACGAGTTGACAATTTTTTATCGCAATCGGATGTACGGTTATGCCTTTCAGTGTTCAGTCTGGAGCATAGTACCTCTAATAAAATTCCTCCATGATCCCCTATTCAATGCTAACATTGATGTTTTGTCTGATATTATGCCTTTTACTTCAAAATCATTCTACACCGCATCTAAGTACTTTCTTCTTGGTCTACCTCGACTCCTCTTACCCTCCGCTGCCGAACTCATGAGTCTCTTAGGTAACCTTGCTTCCCCCATGCGTGTAACATGACCCCCACCATCTCAGTCTGTTCGCTCTAACTGCTTCATCTATGCTGTTCATTCCAAGTTTTTCTTTTATTTCATCATTATGGACACCCTCCTGCCATTGTTCCCATCTATAAGTACCTGCAATCATTCTTGCTACTTTCATATCTGTAACCTCTACCTAATGAATAAGGTAACCTGTATCCACCCAACGTTCACTCCCATACAACAAAGTTGGTCGAAAGATAGAGCGGTGCATTGCTAACTTAGTCTTGGTACTGACTTCCTTCTTGCAGAAGAGAGTAGATCTTAGCTGAGCACTCACTGCATTAGCTTTGCTGCACCTCGATTCCAGTTCTTTCACTATGTTGCCATCCTGTGAGGAAGTACACCCCAGGTACTTGAAACTATCTACCTGTTCTAACTTTGTTCCTCATATTTGGCACTCAATCTGTTTGAATCTCTTTCCCACAGTCATTACTTTCGGTTTGGAGATGCTGATCTTCAATCATAATCCTTGCACCTCTGATCGAGCTCTGAAATATTGGTTCGCAACCTTTCAATCGAATCGCCCATTACAACTAAGTCATCCTCATAATGCGGGACTGCTTATTTTGTTTTGACCTATTTTAATCCCGCCCTGCCAGTCTACTGTTTTCAACATATGATCCATGTATAGTATGAACAACAGTAGTGACAGGTTACAGCCTTGTCTTACCCCTGAAACTACCTTGAACCAAGAGCTTAATTTGCCGGTTCAGAGTTTAATTTGCCATCTAACTGCTGCCAGACAGTCTACGTAAAGTCCATTGATTACCTGCAGAAGTTTGCCTCCTACACCATAATCTTGAAGAACTGACAGTAGCTTCCTCCTAGGAACACGGTCATAAGACTTTTCTAGAAGCCTTTACTAGATCTATGAAACATAGATACAATTCCCTGTTCCACTCATAGCACTTTTCCATTACCTGCCGTAAGCTAAAGATCTGGTCCTGACAGCCTCTAAGAGGCCTAAACCCACACTGATTTTCATCTAATTAATGTTTGTTAATGTTTGAAAGATAAAGAAACAAACATTAATTCTTATATATTAGATTTTTAGTGAAATTATTTATATCTGAAACTTCATCTAATGTGTAGGAATTTCCATTCAGTAATTCATTTAATTTCTTAACACATACTAGTTGTCTGTCTGTCAGACTTTTGATGCTACTTGAAAATTCACGAAAGACTTTCACCCCTTTCTGTGCCAAAGTTAGATTTCACCTTCATTCTGGTAGACCACCTTTTCTCCTAGTAGTGCTGTTACTTTTGAATTCGGTCGGACTGTTAATAACAAATATCATGAGTGAAGCTACAGTGAAGATCCCTAGATCCTTAAATAAATGCCTGTGGGATTATCTTTGGTGGGCTCCAGCAATTATTCTGATCCCACGCTTTTGTGCAATGGATACTTCGATATTCAATGTTGAATTTCCCCAGAATGTGATAACATAAGAAATCAGTTAAGGAAAATAGGCATACTAAGCTAATTTACTGATATGTATAATACCAAAATTTGCAATGACTCTGATATCATAAGTAGCTGAACTGCAACTTTCCAGCAGATCTTCAACGTGTTTCTTCCAATTCGATCCCTCAGCAAAGCAAACACCTAAATTTTTTGAATATTCTACCTTAGCTACAGATTTCTGTTCAGAGACTATATTACTTCATGGTGTCATGCTGTTTACTCTATGAAACTGTATATACAGTATTTTATCAAAGTTTATCGAGAGTCCACTTATACACTACTGGCCATTAAAATGCTACATAAAGAAGAAATGCAGATTGTAAACGGGTATTCATTGGACAAGTATATTATACTAGAACTGACATGTGATTACATTTTCACGCAATTTGTGTGCATAGATCCTGCGAAACCAGTACCCAGAACAACCACCTTTGGCCGGAATAACGGTCTTGATACGCCTAGGCATTGAGTCAGACAGAGCTTGGACGGCCCATGCAGCTTCAACACGATACTACAGTTCATCAAGAGTAGTGACTGCCGTATTGTGACGAGCCAGTTGCTCGGCCACCATTGACCAGACGTTTTCAATTGGTGAGAGATCTGGAGAATGTGCTGGCCATGCTGCGGTGCGCGCGGCTGTCCGCCGTCGGGGGTTCGAGTCCCTCCCTCGGTCATGGGTGTTTGTGTTGTCCTTAGCTTAGTTTACCTCAGTTTAAGTAGTTTGTAAGCTACTGACTAATGACCACGTAGTTAAGCCCGATAGATTTACAAACATTTGAACATTTTTTGTGCTGCCCAGGGGAACAGTCGAACATTTTCCGTATCTAGTAAGGCCCGCACAGGATCTGCAACATGCGGTCGTGCATTATCATGCTGAAATGTAGAGTTTCGCAGGGATCGAAAGAATGGTAGAGCCACGGGTCGTAACACATCTGAAATGTAACGGCCACTGTTGAACGTGCCGTCGATGCGAACAAGAGGTGACCGAGACGTGTAACCAAAGGTACCCCATACCATCACGCCGTGTGATAAGCCAGTTTGGCGATGACGAATGCACACTTCCAATGTGCGGTACACCGCGATGTCGCCAAACACGAATGCGACCATCATGATGCTATAAACAGAACTTGGATTCATCCGAAAAAATGACGGTTTTCCATTCGTGCAGCTAGGTTCGTCGTTGCGTACACCATCGCAGGTGCTCCTGTCTGTGATGCAGCATCAAGGGTAACCGCAGCCATGGTCTCCAAGCTGATAGTCTATGCTGCTGAAAACTTCGTCGAACTGTTCGTGCAGATGGTTGTTGCCTTGCAAACGGCCTCATCTGTTGACTTAGAGATCGAGGCATGGCTGCACGATCCGTTACAGTCATGCGGATAAGATGCCTGTCATCTCGACTGCTAGAGATATGAAGCCGTTGGGATCCAGCACGGCGTTCCGTACTGCCCTCCTGAACCCACCGTTTCCATATTCTGCTAACAGTCATTGGATCGCGAGCAACGCGAGCAGCAGTGTCGCGATACGGTAGGCTATAAGCCGACCTTTATCAAAGTCGGAAACGTGATGGTACGTGTTTCTCCTCCTTACACGAGGCATCACAACAAAGTTTCACCAGGTAACGTCGGTCAACTGCTGAATGTGTCTGAGAAATCGGTTGGAAACTTTCCTCATGTCAGCATGTTGTAGGTGTCGCCATCGGCGCCAACCTTGTGTGAATGCTGTGAAAAGCTAATCATTTGCATATCACAGCATCTTCTTCCTGTCGGTTAAATTTCGCGTCTGTAGCACGTCATCTTCGTAGTGTATCAATTTAACGGCCAGGTGTGTAGTTCTCTATATAATCTATATTAGCAGCTTCTACTTCAAAATATCAACCAAAATATTGTTATATACGGTACTAGGTGAAAACCCGGCGGCGCCCGGCTGCTTATTATTCCTGTCTTGTCTTAAACCACCTCTCCTTCCTTTTTATGCCTCCGTCAACCTTCTCTTTCCTTCTCTCTGTCCATCTACTCCTCACCCTTCTCTGTTCATCTCATCTCCATTCTCTCCCTCTCTTTTTCTTTTTGTTAACCTCCTTTTGCAACTTTTGCTTACGAAAGGTAGCCCATGTATTAATTCGGGGTATACGCTTCTTCATTCCACATTTTATTCAATTCCGTCCAGCCTTTTCAGCTTGTAAAGTAACAAACGTACCCCCAGGGGACTCAGAATTCTTTGGTGAGTACGCGCGTGGCGAGCACGGGTCCCCGAGCTAATGCAGTCTTTCTTCCTTTTTTCTTCCCTGGACTGCAATTCCTTCCCCTTACCCTTCCCCTTCCCCTCCTTTCCTATCCTCACTCCTCCCATTCCCCAACGGGGAACTTATGAGCTACGCAGATTAGTCTCCTTGTCCCACATCACCTACTAACTAGTAACAAACGTGTTAACTTACTGAAACGTACCCTTTTCCATGCACCTTACGGCGGCTTCCTAAAGGTAGCTCATTTTTCAAATCAGGATATAAGCCATCTGCATTCAAAATTTCATTCAAATCCGTCCAAGTTTTCAGCGTAAAGAGAAACAAATGTATTAACCCATCGTAAGGTACCCTCCGCCACGCATCATACGGTGGCTTACGAAAGGTAGCCCATGTATTAATCAAGGTACAAACTACCGCTGTTTCTAATTCCATTCATATACGCCCAGACATTTCAGCGTGAAGGTGTAAGAAACGAATCAACTAATCGTAATGCAACCTCCGCCAAGCAACAAACGAAGTTAATTTTAGTATTATTCATCATTATTAATAGCAATGTAATTACAAAAGTGGGAAAACACGTGCTGGTTGTAATAACAGGAAAGGGACCACCAGAAAATAAGGAAGCATGGTGGTGGAATGAGGATATTCAGAAAGCGATAAAAGAAAGATGCAAATGGGATTTAACAGGAAGATAGGAGGATAGGCAAGCCTCAAAACTGCAAAAAAGATGGCAAAAAGAGCAGTAGCAAAAGGAAAGACTGAGGCAATGGAAGAGGCGTATGAGAGCTGGAAAGACAGGACGGCAGGCAACTCATTCGGATTGCTAAAGCAAGAGATAAGTTAGCCAAGGACATAACATCAGTGAGGCAGATAAAGGATGAATCAGGAGTAGTATTACACGACCCTAAGAAAATCCTGAATAGGTGGTGGGAGTACTTTGAAAGGCTATGAAATGAGGAAAATGTACGAGGGAAGTATGAAGATGGAGATATAAACGAAGGGATGACCAAAATAAGTAGCGAAGAAGTCGAACATGAGATGAAGAAAATGAAAAATGGGAAGGCCCTAAGAGCAGACCAAATTCCAATAGAAGCATGGAAAAGTCTGGAAGAACAGGGAACTGATATTCTCTGGGATTTAATGCAGAAGATCTGGGAAAAAGAAAGGATGTCACATGCGTGGAGAAGCAGAATACTGGTTCCCATATATAAGAGGAAAAGGGGATATCCAAAACTGAGGCAATTATAGAGGGATTAAAATTCTGTCCCACACAATTAAAATCTGTGAAAGGATGAGTAGAGGCTGCGTCTATAAACTGCAATATGTGAAAAACAGTTTGGATTTATGCTGACGCAATATTTGCACTCAGGCAACTGATGGAGAGGCACAGAGTAGTACAAGCCGAACTGCATATGGCATTTATCGATCTTGATAAAGCATATGACAGAGTGCCGGGGCAAGAGATGTGGAGGTGTCTGAGAAGTAAATACGTACCAGAAAAATATATCATGGTGATAGAAGAAGGTATGAAGGTGCAATGACATAAGTCAGGAGCAGAACAGGTGCAACAAAGGCATTTCCAGTGAGAGTAGGATTACATCAGGAATATGCTCTCAGCCCATATCTCTTTGACCTTGTCATGGATGTACTAGTCAAAGATGTGAAAAAGAGGCACCTTGGAACATGATGTTTGCCCTTGATGTTGTAATCTGTGAACCCACCCAGGAGGCACTTCAAGACAAGCTTGAACAGTGGAGCATAGAGGAAAGTTCATGACAATTAGCAGAGTGAAAACAGAGTATGCGTGTACAAAGGATGCCACAGATGTATATATTAACCTGCAAGAAGAACAACTTACGCTGGTCAAGAAATTTAAATACCTGGGCTCTTACATGCAAAGTGATAGGGGACTTGAGGCCGAGATACAGCGCAGGATAAATGGTGGATGGATGAACTGGAGAAAACTGAGAGGAGTACTGTGGGATAAGAATGTTAGTTGTAGACTGAAAGGAAAGCTTTACAAGTCTGTGGTGAGGCCTGCGATGCTGTATAGTGCAAAAACTTGGCCAATTAAAAAACCCTAAGAGAAAAAGATGGATGTGGCAGAAATGAAAATGTTAAGGTGGATGAGTGGGGTGACACGAAAGGATAGAGTACATGAGGGGAACAGTGAATGTGGGACCCATAGGGAAGAAGACCCAAGAAAGTAAGCTAAGATGGAATGGACATGTGCAGAGAAGAGGTGAGTACTATGTGGGGAGAAGAGTTGAAGACCTGGAAGTAAAAGGAACAAGGAGAAGACGAAGACCGAAACTGACAAGGAAAGTACTTGGGCTCGAACAAACACATATACACCAAAATCGTATGAGAGATAATGTAAAGATCCCTTATTGTATTAGTGATACTCCTGCATCTGCAAAGCTCTGCAGTCGTCCGTTAGAGGCCTCTGCGTGTGCCATACCGCATTGCACTTTGACATGTCATTCGCCAGTAGGGACGGTGCAATGTGCCTCTGAAGTGGCGTTTTGTGACGTTATTTGTGTGGTGAAGCGTCAGATGGGACGGCGATTGGTAATCAATCCTGCTAATGTATTGCGACTGGTTGAGATGAAGTTACGAAGAACCCTTCTTCGTGAAGATGGTATTAGTGTAGAAGATGGATCATTTGCATGCTTTCTCGCATCTGTTATGATACAGAAATATGAGCATAAGTTAGATACTGTTGTTACAAACTCATGATAATAGGGATGATAATGACGAACAACTCATTGCAAGCGGTAGTGCTACGGTAAGTGCGGGAAGAGGCGATGGAAGCAGCGGCAGTGAATACCAACAGTCTTCCGAGAAGAAGGTTAAAGTTGCACCTATCATCACGGCTTTTGATGACAATACGCTAGAGAACATGTACGAAGATTATTACATAAGTTATAGTTAAGATATCTGCATTACGTATGGCGCCTACAATTACATCTACAGTGCATTATTGCAGAGTTTTGCAGAAAAACGACACCCACCAGCTCATTGAGGTGTACGTAGAGATCCTGTAAGCAAACGTTCATGCAGATGCGTTTGTTGGAGCCCATGTACTTTACTTGTGATATAGAAAGACAAGGTAGCAGAGGATCTACGGGAGAAAGGATGCCTCAGAGGAGAAGCACTGGATGGACGTTTGTGGAAGAGAAGGATGCAGCAAAATAACGCCGACCCCACATGACGTGGAAAAAGGCTGAGATGATGATGACTGTCCAGTCATGGCGGCCCTGGTGGCCGTTTGCTTGCTACTATCGCGGTGGGTAACAAAAATTCGCTCGTGTGTCGGGACTGTTACTTTAATTGTGCTTAAGACTGTGACTCGGAAAGCCGGTCCATTGCTCCACTGCCGATCTACGCATTGACGGATGCCACGTGCGCTCCCCATACCGCGCGGCCCGGGCGGGCGTTGTCAGCGCCAGACAGAGAGCTAGCTACTGGCTGCTAGCTGGTATAGGTGTGACAGCGGCGGCGGCCACAGCCAGCCGCCGGCTTTCAGCAAATTAATAAATGTTATCGCAGCGCGGACCACCATCGACAGCCGCGCCGGCCGCCCGCCATAAATTTCCTCTCTCTCTCTGTGTATTTATAATCGCGCCGCGCAGATACGCAATTTCCAGAATTATGTACACCATCGGGGGCGGGCAAACACTAAACACATGTATCACGGCCTGCCGCCAGTCATAGAAACGCGCACTATCGCCGTGGTAGCAATGCCAGCGCCGCACGTGTGCACAATTTGTGGCGCCGCTGAATCGCGCGTGTCGATTGCTGTTCACTGATAACGCTGCAACGACAATAATAATCGAATGCACGGTGACCGGTTCACAGCTGCTCTCGTAGGTGGCGAACCACTCATTTTAACCGACACTGTAGCTCTTCTAAAGCTCTGTATATGCATCTACTGTGCATTGAAGAGCCAAAGATACTTTTATAGGTACTCAAAAATGTTCAAATGTTTGTATAGCTTATGCGACTTACTACGAGGTCATCAGTCCCTAAACCTACAAACTACTTATCAACTAGCTTATCCTAAGGACGGCACAAATATCCATGCCCGACCGTAGACCGTAGACCGTAGACGGACCCCCGACCGTAGTGGCCGTGCAGAGCGTGACTGGAGCGTCTCAGTCCCCTCGGCTTATAGGTACTCCTACGCAAACAGAGATATATGTAAACACTTCGAGGACGGAGCTCCGGTTGTCAACAGCAGGTGTCTGACGCAGGCGTTACATCCGTTACTGGCGCTACAATAGCAAATTAACACAATAAGTACCGGATTTTTCTGTACCCCTAGTAGTAGCACGTGGGTCATTTTTTACCCATACCAGGAAACTATCATTTTATTGCTTGCCGCGGTGGAGTAGCCGAGCGGTCTAAAGCGTCTCGCTGCGGAGCGCGCGGTTGCTCACCATGGAGGTTCGAGTCCTCCCTGGGGCATGGGTGTGTGTGTTTGTCCGTAGATTAGTTTACCTAGGTTTCAGTAGTTTGTAACCTACGGACTGATGACCAAGCAGTTTGGTCCGATAGAATTACAAACATTTGAACATTTTATTGCTTTTCGGATGATATTTTGGGTTTCTACATATTGACATTAGATTCAACAAGACTCTACTGTACAATAAAAATATTATTTGCTCTCAGAAGTTAATAGTACATAGTCAAAAGTAAAATTTTAGGAATAAATGTCATTTTCACAAGAAATGCTACACTCTTCTGTCAAACGTCGTTCATACAATGAATAAAAACAATTTCACGATGTTTATTTTTACAGCAAGATTGAAACATTGTCAAGGAAAAAAAAACGCAATGCTGTTTTTTTTTTTTTTTTTTTTTTTTTTTTTTTTTTTTTTTTTTTTTTTTTTTTTTTTTTTCTTGACAATGTTTCAATCTTGCTGTAAAAATAAACATCGTGAAATTGTTTTTATTCATTGTATGAACGACGTTTGACACACACACACACATATATATATATATATATATATATATATATATATATATATATATATATTGCATTGCGTTGGTTTTTTAACCTTTATTTTAGGAAAGTAGTCTCTCACTATAAAAAAGATGGTGAACCACTATTTTATTGTATTTTTCGCAATGGAATATATTACCCCCATTTTACATGATTTCTTTGACTTAAAAATATATTTTGAATAACAATGTTTTTCACATTTCAGCGGATTATAAACTACGCTGACATATGAAAAACGCTAAGCTTCCAATGGAACAAGAAGGCCCTTATTCTCAGTGAAAGAGTACAAGACATCATTGATGAGAAGGCTGACGTTTTAAATGGATTAAAAACGTAAAGCAGTCATCAATCCGAAGATTGGTTTGAACACCACAGTGCTTTACTAGGCATGGTCCTGTTTGGAGGTGGTATGCCGTTGCCTTCCTCCGACCTTCGAACTGACTTACCCAGTCAGTTATAGGGGGACCTACAGTTTAACGTGGGTTCCGAACCACGGTGCTACTCGGTATTTTTCACATGAGCGATACTGCCAGAGGTGAAAGAAGTGAAAAGTGACAGATAAAAATCCTAGGGACCTGACGGGGATCGAACCCACGACCTTTGGATTTGTAGTCTGGCACTCTACCACTGTGCAACCGAGGCGCACTTAAATGGAGTATCATTGACGATTTTCAGTATACTTACACCTAATAACCTATAATTGCTATGAATAATGTAAATTTAAAAATACTGCTATTTAATTACAAATGTAGATTATTCTTGTCAATAACTGTTAAAAATTGCACATGAGACAGCTATTTTACTAATCGTTTAACAAATCCTACGTATATACCGTTTAGCTTTGACTTCCTGTACCTCTGAAGTACGTTGAAAAACGCTTTGACTAGTCACAGAACACGACAACGTGAGTTTCACTCCAGCACTACAAATGACAAAAATGTTCAAATGTTTGTAAAGCTTATGGGACTTAACTACGGGGTCATCAGTCCCTAAACTTACAAACTACTTATGAACTACTTACGAACTAGGACGGCACAAATATCCATGCCCGAGGGGGGATTCGAACCCCCGACCGTAGTGGCCGTGCAGACGGTGACTGAAGCGCCTCAGTCCCCTCGGCCACCGCGGCCCGCTACAAATGACAAATTCAGAATTATCAGAAAGACTAAAACAACTTTAATGTCACGTCGAAAACTGCAGGCGGTCCGGAATTCGAAGGCTGGTCGTTAATAAACCACAAAAGTTAACACTTAGCACACGTTTATTGCTATCACATGCGTAAAATCCGTACAGACGGCCTCCTGCTTAGAGTGCTCCACTATTTATACATAGAAAGAATTTTCTGGAACTTACAAATACATAAGACACATGTAGAAAATTCTAGAAATAGTGAATACAAATAAATAAATTTGTTTCTGCCAGTATCGGTGTCTGAACCGAGGACCGCGAGAACAGCGATCTGCGACGTTAACCACTCCACCATCGTTACGTCAGAGGACTTGAGGAATATATAAAATACGCAATTCAAAAATATATGGAGTATAAAGAAAGACTTACAATGTATAGATAACAAGTTTGACAAGCTTTGCAGTGCTGTTATACATTAACGATATCAAAGCATCTCATTAGCGATATATTATATTGCACAACAACTACCTTTTACTCACTGTTTATCAGGTGCGATTTACGACTAGAAACACCAGTATTACCATGCAAAATAATAGTTAAACTATCTGAAAACGTTTGTGTGTTATCACAATGAAATGACCTGTCATGCTGGAAACAGGTATTGCATTATTAATTCAGTGGATGAATAATAACGGTAGTGCGGTACTGACTGTTTTTGGTTAACGTTGTTCGTAGTAATCGTGTTAAGTATACCCATAAGCATCAAAGCGTTATGTATTTAAAACATTTGCCGATCGACACCACCAGCTTCACAGACTCTTTAGAACAGATAACATTGACGAAAACTTGCAGTATTTTGATTTCAGTCGTTCTTCCCGAGCGCACTTCGAAAATAGCCCAAGTATTTTATTTAAATATCATACTGTCGCAATGAACAATAGTATTATTGGTGAGCAAATCAGTGCTTTTGAGTGCAATTGGAGATTCGAAGGTGGTTTGATAACAATGGAACAGTTTGATTCGTTTTCGTGGTTCGAAACCTTGATTTTTTCAAAGGATAGTCTAAGGGATTTCAAGACCGAACTTCGTTGACATCCATCGTAATTGGTCAGGTTTTTTAATACGATTGAAAATGAAGTAAGTCAAATTTCGTGATTTATTTAAAAAGTTATTGAAGGGTTTGGATGCTGCACACATCAAAACAGAATTGTGTAAAGTTAACTATAATTCTTTGCTATGATTGAAGGCTATTTACTTTCGGATTAAGGTCGACGAAATGTGTTCCGATGTTTAATTGACAAACTCCCTGTTATTCTAATGCGGTTCGTGAGACTGCTGAAACTAGGCATCGCAATTGAGAGAGCACATCATATCCTGCACGGAGGTTTGGGTACGGCAAAGCTGTACGGGATTCCTAATAAAACCCACCGAAAGCGCACGTGCCAAAACATTTCAGTACAATTTCTGGCGATGTTTAATTGCAATCCACAAGAATTTTTGCATCGATTTGTGTTTTTGATGCAACTAGGATTCATGATTACCAACCAGCCTCGCCTCTAAACAGCAGTCAAAACAATGGACAAAGATTGGTGAATGGCCACTAAAGAAGACCATTTGGTCAGATAGAAGCGTGATGGCCACCTTGTTTTAGATTTCCAACCATTAATCGGAAAGGTTTACACGTACAAAAGCGGAACCGTATCTGGTCCCTGTTATGTTTCATTGCACGTTGACTCCGAAAAGACCAAGGGTGGTCCACAAGCAAGTGCTTTTTCATCAGAATAATGCATCACTTCAGACGAAAGTGCGTCAACTAGTCCATCCTATTCATCAGATTTATCTCCATGTAGCTCCTTCTCGTAGCCTAACTTGAAACTTTGGCTTACTGGCAAGGAAATGATAGTTGCAGCTAACGAGTATTCTGTTGATGTTGACTGAACCTACTTTACCGATGTGATGAAAAAGGCGGAAGATCGCTGGACCAAGTGTGTTGTTGTCGTCTTCTGTCCGGAGACTGATTCGATGTTGAATGTTAGTAAATATATTGGGCCAAACTACTATGGTCATCAGTCCTTGACTTACAAACTATTTAAACTAACTTACACTAAGGACGACACACACACACACACACACACACACACACACACACACGTAACACAAACACACACACAGACACACACACGTAACACACACACACACACACACACACATGCCTGAGGAAGTACTCGAACCTCCGCCGGAGAACAGCCGCTCACACGTAGCAAGGCGCTTTAGCCACTCTCCAACTTACTCTATCGTGAGCAAGCCTCTTTATCTCCTCATCGAAACGGCAATCCACATCTGAATCTGCTTACTACATTCGTCTCTTGGTCTCCCTCTGCGATCCCCCCCCCCTCCCACTTCCCACCAATGCTAAATGTACGATTCCTTTTTTCTTAGACCTGATTCCATTGCCCATTGCTTCTTTCAACACAATGTCAATTCCGTTCAAATGCTCTTCTAGGTCCTTTGCTGTCTCTGACAGAATTACAACATGTGTATTCGTCAAAGTGTATATTTCTCAAAGCGTACTATGTGAGCTGTATATGAAGCATACATTTTTCTTGCTTTTTTAAAACACATTTATTAGACCACTCCGGTAGACCGTGTCATTACTTTTGTCTAAATGAAGGATTCCTATCTGGAATTCCCTTTCATGTTTACGTGCCTTTCGTAGATCATTTTCAACAGGTACCAGGGAATACCTTAAGAACACCTTATGAAAATATTATGATCTGCACTACATTTTCTAAATTTTAAGTGTTTTAAATGAAGTCTTCTATCACATCTCACAAAGGATTTAAATTTTGGATTCAAACGTAACCCCAAAAATTTTAATTTTATTCGTAAACACTACCTTCAACATGGATGTCACATTTTTAGGTTCAGGGAAATATTTACGCTTCAGTATCTCTTTATAAGGTATATTTTGAGTAACAGTTAAGAACAATTAATGAAAATTGTCACGGAAAATATGTTGGTATTATTTCAAGTGTGATAAAAGTTATTTTAAGGTAGGAAATCCTACTTATACTCAATTAAATCATTAAAAACTATTTAGTTACTGTATATCAATAATGAATTATGTATTTTGAATCTTTTTTTAAATTTTGTTAGGGTGGGAATAAAAGTCACCCCTTCCCTCGTAATCATCTTGGTTATTCGCGTTATGAAAAGTACGTTGCTGTAGCGAGGTATAAGGCGAATGTCTGGAGGTTAAAAAGATTATCACAGCCAATTTAGGCCACTTCCGATCATTGCTCTAATCCGTTCGCAGAGACCTCTCTGACGATGAGGCATCAAATCCTAACATCACATCTTTCCTTTTCTAGCTCAGAGCGTGCTTAAGAATAGCTTGTGTTGTCCGAATTTAACATCTTTTAACCACTTTCTTCGGCAGATTCGAACTTTAAAAGTCTTATATTCTATTCCTTCGATCAAGCCACATAGAGCTCAGTTATATTTTTAGACAAGTACAGCAATTATAAAATGTGTTGTAAAAATATTTTTCTGAAATTAGAAAGACTGACAACTTATTGGGATTATAAAGGTTACTACGAATTTAACGTGCATGTTAAACGTTTACAAACATGCGTGTTTCTTTGGTTGTCTAATAGTGTAAAGGGTCTCAAGGGTTTCTGAAAATAGAGAACTTCAGTCATGAAGTCACGCATATGGTAGGGTACAACATGAAACATGAGTCCTTAAGAGTACATGGGGGAAGTTTACATTAGCTCTGGACAGTAGTCAGTATAATGTTGGCGTATTGGAGGTGACGTCTACGTTCTGTTATTTGTTTGTTGTGGTTAGGAGTAGTCACAGAGTTGGAAAGTTCAGTGAGCAAGAAATATTAAAGAAACGAAAAAGTAGTGAAATGTATAAAAAAGTAAGAGCCGCGGTGGAGTAGCCGAGCGGTCTAAAGCGTCTCGCTGCGGAGCGCGCGTTTGCTCGCCGTGGAGGTTCGAGTCCTCCCTGGGGCATGGGTGTGTGTGTTTGTCCGTAGATTAGTTTACCTAGGTTTAAGTAGTTTGTAAGCTACGGACTGATGACCACGCAGTTTGGTCCGATAGATTTACAAACATTTGAACATTTTTTTTAAAGTAAGACACTTCAGTGACGAACAGAGAGATGGACTGGAATAGTAAAGAACGAAATGACAATTTTATTGCATGCCATAAGCAGGATCTTCAGTAGTCAGTCATCTGGACGTAATATCAGCTACGATCCATGATTACTTTCCCTCTAGCAATGTGCTTAACAGCCAAGCTCTAAGGAGACTGTCCGATATTCACAAGTGTAAGCTCTAGAAAAGCGTGTCAGGAGAACAGAAGAGAGTTTTAACGATCGAATGACATTGCTGCTGGTAAACATTTCAAGGTGTATGATCGTAGTCCATAAAACTCTTCAAGTCCTATCGTTTCGTCCAGAACTGCGCTGGTCATCTTCAAAGGTTCTGCTCCTCTGGTGTCTTATCGACTAACAGACGTTTGAAAGCGACTTGAAGTTACTCAGAATATCTGTCACTCTCAGAGGTCAGAGCCGTCAGTCGGTAAGATTCAGCGGAGGAGTAGTGTCTCTGAAGATATGTAGCGCAGTTTCGGACGAAACGTTAAGAACAGAAACTTGTCAGGAGCACTTGCAAAATACGTCGCGTGATATAAATTGATTTCCTCATCGATATGTGATAGTAATATATATATGTACGAAAGATAAAAGACAACCTGTGCATAGGAAGCACTGATTATCTCAAAACGAGCTAATTCTAGAAACAAACATTCAGTTAGCAAGTTTAGCGACGATCGTTGGGAATATAACAAATGTATTCGAAATTGCAAATCAGCATAAGTAAGTGGCAGGACATTCTAGTAATCGACTTGGACGAAGCGGTGACTAATGGTGCTCCACCGAATATTGTTATCTGAACCAAAACAGAAGGGAAGAACTGACGCTGTATTTTTACATTTTGCAAACGACGAAGAAATTAGAGAAAGATACGTAGTTGAAACATGTAAATGTTCCGATGTTTGACTTTGCGCTTTGCCTTGTAGGTCAATGAACACGCTTGTAAATTATATTGCTAACATAGAAATGCTTCGTAATACATTAAAGGAAGTTACACAGTGTTTTTAAATATACCAACTGTGACCGTAAACCAGTGATTATAATATAGGTTTCATAATACGATACTTATTCCTTAAAAGATATTCACTTAATCTCATATGCCTTTAATTTCAAATTCCAATAACTTGTAATACAGCCTCAGAATATTTTATTATGCTGAAGTAGAAGTTCTTTTATCTGCATTAAGAACTTCTATATTTCCTGCGTCGTGGAGCAATATTTTACTTTGCAAACAAATTAAAACGTTGCAATACAATTATACTGAGAAAATTTTATATTACCTCCTGCGATGAACTTCCTTCGATATATTCGTTTAAACGGACTTGTAATAGGGAAAAGGATTGCTATATTCCGACATATTGTTTAAGAACTGCTGTATGTAGTTCGACAACGGTATATATTCTTCTTATAACGTTAGTTATGAAAGATGAAAAATGTCATTTCATCAGTATTCTTTCTTTTTCCATTAAACATATCATTCTGATAGGAGGACAAGATGACGAGATGTCTTCTTAAGACGAGGAATTATCAATTTAATGCGATTGCTGCAAGACAGAAGAAACTGAAAGACTTGCTTAGCTATCAGGTGGCGCTTTTCGTGTGCCGCAATTTGAACTATTGCTAACGGCCAGCATTTAGCGCTGAGGCGCCATCGTTGTGGCTCTTGACTCCGGTGACTGGTTTGATGCAGCTCTCCATCCTACTTTATCCTGATCAAGCCTCTTCATTCCTCATAAGAGCGGCAATCCACATCCATCTGAATCTGCCTACTGTATTCGTCACTGCGTCTCCCTCTACGATTACACCAACCCCCCCCCCCCCCCCCCACCCACACACATACTTCCCTCCAACGCTAAATTTACGATTCCTTCATATCCAAGAATGTATCCTACCAATGGATCCCTTCTTTTAGTCAAGATATGCCAGAAATTCGTTTTCTCATCAATTCTGTTCAGTACCTCTTCATTAGTTACGCGATCCACCCACCTAATCTCCAGCATTCTTCTGTAGCACCACATTTCAAAAGCCACTACCCTCTTCCTGTCTAAACTATTTATCGTCCAAGTTCCACTCCTAAACAAGGCCACATTCCACACAAACGCCTTCAGAAAGGACTTTCTTACGCTTAAACTAATATTCGATGTTTGCAAATTTCTCTTTTCCAAAACGCTTTTCTTTCCATTGGCATTCATTTTATATCCTCTGTACTGCGACCTTCAGACGTTATTTTATTAACTAAGTAACAAAACTCAACTACCACCTTTATTGTTTGGTTACCTAATTTAAGTCCTCCAGCATCGCCTGATTTTCTAAGTCTGCATTCCATTACCGTTGTTTTACTCTTGTTAAGGTTCACCTTATACGTTCCTTTGAACACCCTGTCCATCCCGTTCAGTTGCTCTTCCAGATCCTTTCCTGTCTCTGACAGAATTACAATGTCATCGGCAAAACGCAATGGATTTTTTTTTTTTTTTTCACCCTGAACTGAAATCCCTTCTCCAAATTTCTCCGTGCTTTCCTTCACAGTTTGCTCAAAGTACAAACTGAATAACATTGATGAAAGGCTACAACCCGGTCTTACTCCCTTCCCAACCACTGCGTCTCTTTCATGCCCTTCAACTCTTAATAACTGCTGTTTATTTAATGTAGAAGTTGTAAATAGACTTCTGTTCCCTATATTTTACCCCTGCTGACTTCCAAATTTGAAAGAGTGTATTTCAGTCAACATTTTCAGAAGACTTCTCCAAATCTACAAAAACTAGAAATGTAGGTTTGCTTTTCTTTAATCTACGATAAGTCGTAAGGTGAATATTGCCTCCCGTGTTCCTGCATATCTTATGAGTCCAAACTTATCTTCCCCCAGATCAGTATCTATCAGACTTTCCATCCTTCTGCAAATAATTCGTGTTAAAATTTCGCAGCCATGACTTATTTGTTAAACTGATGCGCCTGCTTTTTCCTTAAGTCTGAGGGAATTTCCCCTGTCTCATACACCTTACTTACCAGGTGAAACAGTTTTGTCATGGTTTATTTTCGCAGAAACTTAAGTAGCTCTGAGGGAATGTAATCAACTCCAGGGGCCTTGTTTCGACTTAGGTCTTTCAGTGCTCTGTCAAATTCATCTCTCCTACTTCATCTTCATTTACTACCTCTCCCCTTCCTATAATATTGTCTCGAAGTTCATTTCCTTTGTAGAGCCCCTCTATATACTCTTTCCACCTTTCCCTTCTTTACTCAGAAATGGTTTGCCACCTGTGTTCTTGATATTCATACAGCTATTTCGTTGTAATATTTCACTGCATCGAAGTAGCATCTGGATCATGCGTGATTAGTTCCTCCAACCTGGTGTCCGTCTGCTTCGTAACATATTAACTATGATCCTTCTTTAGTGCTTCAGTCAATCTCCAAGTCTTGTTCGTAGGTTCAAATTATGAACAGCCGCGTTGGATAATCGGACGAATTTGCCAAGCAAACAAGATGACGAACTCTTCATCCTCCAGAACAATTTGCTAATTATTTTAATGCGCCTATCGATTTAATTTGTAGTACTGAAAATGGATAACTAGTTTACAAGAAAGACCAATAGTCAGCATTAGTCACAGGAGTCTAGCCGTGCCGGAGGTACAGATTGGTGCAGCGCTGTGTGCAACTTCGAAAATGTCAATAGAGGATAAAGTTGCCCACCCGTCACGAAAGCTTTAGAACATAAAGAAGAAGAAGAAAACAATCCAAAAGAAAAAGGCGAAAAAGGATGCAATAAACGTTCTAAAGGAAGGAAAAGAAAATGTGATCACGAACTCTTTTTTTTATTATTATTTTTTTTTTTTTTTTTATTCTTCAGATTCCTCAATATTAGATAATTACGGTGAAGACGACGATGATCAAGATTTCGTTGCAGAAGAATTTGTAAATTGTTCAATGACTACGATAAACCAGGGACTTGGTATACTTTTCATCCAAGGATATTTTTATCGTATCACTATTAATACTCATAAAAACAGTTGCAAATACATACTGAGTCTTCCTCCCCATCATGACATTCAAACATTAGGTAGCGTGCTCAGTTTTAGACTTAATCTCGTAAGAACCGTCTTTTCCACAGAGATAAATTTTGCTCAAGTTACTCGTAATTTAATATCGAAAACAACATTCTTGCAGCGTATTACCGTTCGCTGCATACTGTAATGTTTTATGGTTTCTTAGGTAATTACATTTCATTCTACCACTTTCAAACAGAATACTCAGCTTTTCAACAGTACGATGTATGGGGGTTCTGCTCGCTGCAAAATTATTCTCCTGCGTCGTGGTAGAAATAAGTACTCGTAGGTACAATTTTTCACTTCTTCTTTAATTTTCACTCAAAGTGCTTCTCCACCAAACATTACAACTTTAAACTTGCGTACACAAATTACCACAACAACACAGACTGACATAGATTCCAAAGTACTTCAAAAGCGGCAAAACCCGAACTCCCCCACGCAAGGCGGTGAGGCAAATATATAACATCGACAATAATGATGTTACATTATGCATTGTTCATAACAATTGAATATACTAATTTACAATTACCAAACACAACAGTAAAACATTTCATGTACACAAAAATAATCACAATATAAAATGAAAAATATACATACAATAATTCTAGATGCCACAATTTTTTTTAAGTTGTAATTACGCCACTCTTTGTTTGACAACAAACCAAAATGTTAATTAGTTAACGAGTACATTATACATGTTCCTAACATATATTGAACTATCAAATATCTAGACAATTCTCAAAATAGGTTCAAAATCTCACGTCAGTCAATATATACAAAGGATCACAACATCGAAATTTCGACTATTACATTAATTAACACGATTAGCTGATCAACACATCTTTTTTATGAGCCTGACATATATACAATGCTATTTATTTTCATTTCTTTATGTTTTACAAAAGTTTTTACCCTTCGTCTGTCTATTTATTGAAATAATTTACTATGACAAAAGTATTGTTTATAGAACTGTCTGGAAACGTCTTATACAAATCTCTTAATTAATGAAATCTATCACTTGTTTTAACCACAGTATCACCGAGACACTGTCCTACACTGATTCCTAGGCTGGCTATATCGTTTTTAACTAACTTCACACGCAACTTGTATCACTATTGAACCACACGATTCCGGTGGTATTGTGGTATTGTACGATAACCTTCAGATGAGAGGGCCAGCAGTATTGTCACAATATACATATCAATTTCTAATAATGTTCCGCTTCTCAAAACTTCAGCATCAGCCTCGACTTATAATAACTCTCAAGAACCACTGAAGCAAAATAAAATTGATTTCTCATCTGCATATTGCGTTCCAACAACTAAGATAATCGTAACTGTCACTGCTGCATAAATAAAAGTGTTCTCTGCGGGAATCTGGTGTATCTTCCGCGCTTGTTGCTTCCACTGATGACCAACAGATGACTCTGGTGCTGTTGAGGTCGTCAAGACAATATCTCACTGCGTCAGTAACGATTCTTTGCAATAATGCAATACTTGCCCGAAAAGACTAAATAAACAATAACGTTGATAATTATTGGATTTGTCCAACTATTGCTACTGATAAGAATCAGTTATTTTTTCCCATGCTCGTTTCGCCATTATTGTACACAAGGCAGCTTCAGTGGCCTGAAATATACATTAATTTGGTTATATACGATTTTCTTTACATTGTTTTGTATGGAGGTTAGAAACACTTGTGGCGCATCTTACTTTTGAAATGGCACATAATTATTACTTAAATTTCTTTTATATGTATCGATCTACATATGTGCTACTGATACTGCTTTTCCTGTTCTTGCTGTAATTCATTTCTACTGTTCGAAATTTCGTTGTTTCAGGTAAAAGGAAATGACTGTATTGTTAATTTTAAGGTATGCTTCGTCTTGTTGCCAATTTCTCAATGGTACCAACTGTTGAATGTGTGTCTGTGACATCAGTGATCTCCTTCTCCCAGCTATTTTTTCTCCTGAATTTGGGTGTGTTCATTAACGGGCATGTTTAGTTGGTAATGCAATTTTTCCTCTCTCACCTTTTGTTTATATAATGTGCCTTTCTTCCTCTATCTTTTTCCTTTTTCACTATTCTGTGTATGTACGTTCACTTTTACAAATTCTATTTTATTAAATTTAATAGAGAGTTTGCTTTAATGTGTCTGTTCATTTAGAATATGTTTAATGTCTGCTGTGGCTTTCTGGAAGAGTTGTTTTCGTTAATAGCCTTATTGATGATCATGTTCTCTTCCATGTTGTGGGCTTATGGTTGTATTCTTTTAAATGTTCTGCAAGTATGAAATTATTTGTGTCATTATTTACAGCGCCTAATGTAATGTTTCTACCTTGTTTTGAAATTCCTGCAAGTCATTCTAAGTTATACTGCATCGTCTTTCTTTGACACTCAAGTTTATACATCCCTTATCCTTCGAATTTGTCCATATTGAAAAAAAGATGGGAGAGAAAGGAGGTCAATGATAATACACACATACACTCAACAGTTAATAACACATTCAGAAATCGGCGACAAAACAGCGCAATAACATCAAAATATCCTACAAAGTCATTTCCTAGTGCTGGACCACGAAATTTCGAGTAGGCGAAATAAATAACAGCAAGAACTGAAGAAATGAAATACCGGTAGTACACACGAAGACCAATATCTGTATAAAATGTAAACAATATTTATACGCCATCACACCATAGTAAAATAGAATGTACCACACACAAAATATAAAGACAATCATATATAAACAATTTAATATATATTCCATGTCACTAAAGATGCCTTGTATACAATAAAGTTGAAATGCCTATGGCAAATAAAGCAACTGTTTTATTGTAGTTGCAATAAGTTGTCAAATTCAATAATTATCAATGTAACTGTTCATTGATGATTTTCCCAACAGGGCCTCGTATAGATGATAGCTACGACACGGTAACACAAAAGTTTCATGAATAAACTCAGCACTGTAATATTTTTATTACTGACACCTTTACTCGTCATAACTGTTTCAAACGCCTAGACAGCACTTTAATAGCATACCAAAATTTCTTTGTGGGAGGTTATATACATTTGGTATTTGATATCAGTGAAACGCTGATTGTTTCCTGTCTGGCAATTATCACTACTCTGAAACTGCAGTGAAAGATGTAACGTCTTTATATATTTGTTTTATTTTTATTTTTTTGATTTCTTTAACTGAATTATCAACACGGACACTTTCGAGCCTCTTCAAATCAATTTCACAGCTTCATCTTTACGATTTATTTTAGGGTATGTCCCACAACGTTCGACTATCTGCGCGTCCTTCAGAATGTTAGATTTCAGAATTTTAATGACTTTTACATCAACCACTCAAATAAAAATATTCAAAAATTTTGAGTCAGGTCTATATGCCATAAACACATTCCTCCTGAACCTACGTTGACATGATTCACACAAATGACACTTCTTTGAACTGTCATAAAATGTAAACAAAATTTCCTATAGCCTCAGCTATCGAAAGCATACCTAGGTAAGGCAGTAACATTTGTAGCGTCTTTCAATACACATTGTAGGGACATATGAGGCGTTTGTAGCCACAATACGGGCGTTCTGTGAAAGCAAGAAGTATCAACGTTGGATAGCGCATGGTTTGTTGCTTTATGTCAATAATGACTTTCTTGAAGACAACTTGCAAGGTGAATAAGACTGATGTCGTGGAAGAACTGGACTGACTTCTCCGTACCGAGTAAAGTATTTCTACAAATGCCCTACTGTAATGGCTTTATAGACAGAATCTACAAAAGTGTTCACTTCATAGGGTGAGATAAAAAATTAAAATAAATAAAAACATTTTGCTCCCCCTAAATGATCCTAAGCTGCCCAGAAATAAGGACAGTGATCTAGATGACACGACCTTTCCTATGACAGAATTAAGTTCAGGAAGAAGAGATAAACTGATAATCTGATTGCCACTGTGGAGTGGCCGAGCTGTCTAAGGCGCCGTGCTGCGGAGCACGCGGTTGCTCACCGTCGGAGGTTCGAGTCATCCCTCTGGTATTGGTGTGTGTGTTCTTCTTAGTGTAAGTTAGTTTAAGTAGTTTTTAAGTCTAGGGACTGATGACCATAGCAGTTTGGTCCAATAGGTTTACAAACATTAGAACAGTTTTGATAATCTGATTCGTTTGGTCGTGTCCAAAAGAAATGATCATCAGAATCACAGATCAACACGGAAGTCGCTTAATTTAAACAGCCTTTTTAAAATTCGAAGTGATTATGCATACTTATTTTCATTTATCTGTCAGGTTTCGTTGAAACATGCAAGCCAGGATTCCTTAGATGGTACAGAATGATGATAAAATTAGAAAAATAAAAAAATAAAACAAAAAAAACATAGAAGACAATAAAGATATAGTATTCTGAATGGAATATAAAGATTGTTCCAGATGGATCTTATTATACTAGGATTTTGGATAAGATTATATTATTATTATTATTTGTTTTCTTGGAACCCTATAATACAAATTAGATTGTAAGTGTCCTGAAAGTTTGCTGATTTACAGCAGCAACAAAAATTTCATTTTTGATATTTACAGAATTACTGACTGAATTTAAAAAAAATTAAATGCTATCATACTGTACTTATTACGATGTAAATTCTTTAATTACGCTTAAATCGATCAGGTTAGTACTAAAATTAGAAACTGTGTTTGCCTTGAAGCTGATGGCACTCAAGTATACCAATTTTTCTCATCCACAATCTTCATATATAAATTCAAACGCTTGCAAAACTTTTTCTCACTGACACCCCCAGAAAATTAATAATGGAAAAACTTACCTATTTTGTTCTAAAGCTTTAGCATCTGCAACGACGTTTCAATTTATTACCTTTTGACTACTATCTACTAACACTTTGCAGACAGCACCTACATTTATCACTGAATGGACCAACAGAAACGTCACTTTACGGCACATAGTTTAGGAGATATGACAACAGAGGTATTTAGCCGTGTGAAATATTACCTTATGCTTACATTTGCTTGCAACAAATTTTTTACGTAATTATTTGTTTACTAGGCCTACTATACTCCACACGAATTTTGCAAACAGTATATATCTACATGTAAGTGAACGCAACAGCAAAATTATATCACTGTACAGCTAGTGGTTCTTGGAGATAGGATGCAATAAATAACGAGATACATCATAGATTCGTTTTAGCTTAGAAGGTATACAAATTACCCATATTATAATCATTCATTGTTTTCTACCTAACAGAACGCAGCATGTCATTCTCACTGGAGAGAAGTCTTCAGATGAAACTTCATGGCCGATTAAAATTGTGTGCCGCCACCGGGACTCGAATCTGGGACCTTTGCCTTTCTCGGGCAAGCGCTCTACCACTGAGCTATTCCGACACGACTCACACACTCACATATCAGCGCACACTCCGATGCAGAATGAAAGTTTCATTCAAGTCTTCACATTATATATAAATGACCTCGGTGATAACATCAGAAGTTCATTGAGGCTTTTCGCGGACGATGCTGTAATTCATCGAGAATTCGCAGCATTGTCAAAGGGTAGCGAATTGCAGAATGATCTGCAACGTATTGACGCATGGTGTAGCGAATGGCAATTATAAGTATGCAGTAGCAGGACACACACTGGAAGCAGTTACTTCCATAAAATATCTGGGAGTAGACGGAAGGGACGATCTGAAATGGAATGACCATATAAAATCATTCGGGGGTAAGGCAGATGCCAGACTGAGGTTCTTTCGAAGAAGTCTCAGGTACTTGAGATTATCAACAAAGGAAGTGGCTTACAAAACTCTCATTCGGCCGTCGCTTGAGAATTACTCATCCGTTTGGGATCCGTACCAGATAGAAGACATATGGAAGATCCAAAGGAGAGCAGCACGCTTCGTTACGGGCTCATTTAGTGAGCGTGAAAGCGTCACAGACATGATTAGGAAACTCCAGTGGCAGACGCTGCAAGAGAGGCGCTCTGGATCGCGGTAAGCACGTTTGTCAAAGTTCCAAGACCAAACGTTTCATACGTTCCTCCTACGTATATCTCATGAAGCGATCACGAGGATAAGATCAGAGAGATTAGGGCGCATACGGAGGCATACAGCTAATAATATTTCACGCGATCCATACGCGACTGGAATAGGAGGAAGTGTCAACGGTACGAAATGTACCCTCCGCTACACAGCTTGAGGTGGCTTACGGAGTATAGATGCAGATGTAGGCAATGAGAGCAGTTATTGACTACCAACAAACTTCAAGCATAATTTCAATATTTTTCTAAAACTTTTTCACTTAGATGCTAATCGCCAAGAATAACGGAATTAGGCCACTATTGTTACTGTTGCGTTCCATTAGTAATAGGATCTGACCAAGCTACACTACACTTAGTTTTTTATTCACCATTTTTTCATTTTCTTGGTTAAGAATATCACGTAACCGGTCTCAGCCGGAATTTTATACTGGTATTATTGAAGCTGTAATTGCAGATTAAAAACATGTTTCTTTATAACATTTAAAGAAAGTGGATAGCTTTTTCTACCGAGTGTTGACTGTATGTTGCAAATCCTTTCGAATGCATTCAAAAAGCAGATATACATAGTACACAGATACGATAAGATAATAAATTTTTGACTTTTCACCTAGGGTCTGCAAATTAAACGAGCTTCCACATATCAGTGGCAGTGATGCAAGTTCCGTTCACGTAGTACACACATTACTAATTATATAGTGTCAAATTGTTGAATTTAATATTTCCAACACTTTCATTTAGCTCCTGGTAAAACAATAAACCTGTTTAATCCATCTGAGTAATTAAGCAGTCTCAAGTACAAACTTCCGGTAAAACAGGAGTTCTGTGTCACGAACTGTATGTACTCAGCTGCCTTGCAATACGGCGAAAAGCTGTTCTCTGAGAGCCACGGTCTGATGTTGTCCAAGACTCCATTACATATCACATCTTTCACCGTGACAATGAACTAAATAGTGAAAGGAGGGCTCTCAGAACAGAACACTGAAGTAGCCACCGCTTTAGAGTGTTGAAGTCACATTGTAAGCAATGGTCTTTTGTTGACATTTTGTCATCGTACAAGTTCATATATTTTTTTTAACTGTAAAATGAGCATTTTCCATAATTCTTTGTATGCAGATTATAAGTAATAATAGAATAGTTTTGTTTTATCATAGCAGATATCTGATGTTCTTAGCTTACTATTTATTCCAGATTTCCCTTCCACACAAAATAATAAATGGCATTTCCTCATATCAATTTTACTGAAATTTCAAAATTTATTAAAGAAATGGAAGACTTACTAAATTAAAAATCTGTTCCAAAATGCTGTATTTAATAGTATATTGTTACATAATTACTCTACTGGTGATCAAATATTAAGAGGAATCATATTAAAAATAAATTTAACAAATTTATGTTGAAATGTAAAAACTAAATTGGAGTTGACGCTATCAGCAAATAACACAAATTTACATTCTTCTGAGGACATTTTAAAAATTTAGTTTATTTGCTTATTACACATCTTTTGTGATGTCAGACCTTCTTCATCAACTAATTGGTTAAGTCCTCCTCCTGCACTTCATCTACTTTTGAGTCTTCTGTTATGTTTACCTGTGCCGATAAAATTATAATGTGTTATTTGGTATTAAAAGAAATTATTACTAAACATTAAACATAGCTCCGGCGGGAAATTAATAGCTCCGTCTCCCATGGCAGAGACGTAGTGTCTGAAGACATGTTTCAAAATATCAGCGTTACTGATACTGATATACACTAAAACGGCTGTAACCGTTTTGCATAGTAAGAAACATTTACCTTTTCATCCAAATTTATTCTGAACCCTATAATCGCTGCTTATTAAAATAGATTTTCAGTAGTAACGTAAATTTTCAATACATGTTCCTGGAGCTAACACTCATCCTGCTTACTGCCTCTTTCCGACAGCCTTGTGCGTCTTCATCAAATTGTTGTTGACATCACTGTCGCAATCGTCAATCAGAAGACTAGTTTGATTCAGCTCCTCATTGACCTATGCAAACCTCTTCCTATATGAGTAACAACTGCACCCCATATCCTACTAGCTGTACTCGTCTTGTGCCCTCCTCCTACGATTTTACCGCTTCCTCCACATTTTCCTCCAGCACTACACAGACGATTACCTCATTACCTCAAGGTAATTCTCCACAGTGTTGAAAATGGCTAAGACGTACAATCGCAATGGGGCACAGTTAAGTGTGGGGTACCCCAGGGTTCTGTTTTGGGACCATTGCTGTTCCTTATTTATATAAATGATATTCCTTCGAGTATAACAGGTGATTGTAAAATATTTTTGTTTGCTGATGACACTAGCTTCGTAGTGAAGGATGTTTTTCGTAATATTGACACAGTATCAAATAATGCAGTTCAAGAGATAAGTTTATGGCTTGTAGATAATAAGTTGATGTTACATCACAGTAAAACTCAGTTTTTACAATTTCTAACACATAATTTTACGAAAGCTGACATTTTGATTACACATAATGGGCATATGATAAGTGAGACTGAACAGTTTACATTTCTAGATGTTCAGTTAGACAGTACACTGTCGTGGAAAACCATGTTGAGGAGCTTGTTCCAAAAGTAATTTCTGCTTTATTTACTATTAGAAAAATATCTGAAATAACTGATTTGTCAACACGAAAAGTAGCGTACTACTCTTACTTTCACTCACTTGTGACGTACGGCGTTATTTTCTGGGGTAACCCGACTGAAACAAATAGGATAGTTTTGGCTCATAAACGGGCGGTTCGAGCAATATGTGGTGTAAGTTCACGAACTACATGTCGACCCCTTTTCAGTAGTCTGAGAATTTTGACACTGGCGTTACGTTTTTTTCTTTAATGTCTTTAATATCAGATTATTCCCACGAGTTAGTAGCTTTCACTCGGTGAATACTAGACAGAAGTCTTTGCATCACACCACCTTGACACTTGTACAGAAAGGTGTGCAGTATTCTGCAGCATCCATTTTCAATAAGCTGCCATAAGAACTAAAGAATCTTAGCACTAACCCACACGCTTTCAAATCTAAATTGAAGAGTTACCTCATGGCTCACTCCTTTTATTCTGTCGAGAAACTCCTAGAAAAATTAAGCAATTAAGCTAATTCATTTTTTCTTCTTTATTGATCCTTTTCACTTAGTCTTAAGAGTGTCGTGTGATTAGGACTACTTTAAAATTTTCTATTACCATTCTTGTGTTAAAATTCATGTATTGACTTCTTCGTACTCCTCAATTAGGTCCTGCGGAACAGAAAACTATATTACTATTATTATTATGTCTCAAGATGTATCATATCAAAAAAATCCGTTATTCTAGTCAGTTTGCGCCACAATTTTTTCCACAATTCTAATCAACACTTTTTATTTGTTACACGATCAACCACCTATATTCGGAATTCTTCTGCAGCACCAAATTTCTTGAAACTTTAATTCTCTTCTTGTCTTATCTAGTTGTAAGCGGCTCCACTTCAGAGAAATCCCTTCAAAAAAATTCCCAACAAGTAAGTGTAAAATGTTTGTCAATAAATTTCTCTTCTCAAGAAATGATTTGCTCGTTCTTGCCAGTCCAATTTCTATATCCTCTTTGCTTCATTCACCCAAATACGGTAACTCAGCAACTACTTGCATTGGCTCGTTTCCTAATTTAATTTCCTCAGAATGGTCTGTTTTAATGTGACTGTTTTTCGTTTGTTAATGTTGATCATAAACTATTCTATCAAGACACAGTCCACTGCGTTCCACTTCTTTTCCATGCCACTTGCTATATCTCACAGAATTGCAGTAACAGCGGGAAATCTCAGAGTTTTTATTTCGACTCCCTGAAATTTTAAGCCAAGTATTGCTACCAAATTTCTTTTCTCACCAATTGCCTTCAGTAACTCCTCATTAGTTACGTGATCTACACGTCCAATCTTCAGTTTTCTTCCGTGACATAAAATTTCGAAAGTGTTCCATCTTCTTAGAATGCCATACGACATTTTCTCAATATTTCTCTTCTTCAGAAGCGCTTTCCTTGTCGTTGCATTTACATATTATGTGGTCTCTAATTCATTAGTTTTTTACAGCTGAAATTGCAACTGATCTCCTACTTTTAGTGTCTCATTTAAAACACTCAGCATCGCCTGATTTAATGCAGTGCATTCCATTTCCCTCGTTTCGGTAATTTTCCTCTTAAACTATTTTCCATTCAACTAGATTACACCACATTTGACTTTTGTGACAGAATTACATTGTTAACGGTAAACATTTGAGATATTAAATATCACCTTTTCCTTCTGCAAAGCTTTATTTGCCTTCCTTTACTTCTTGCTCAGTGCACAGACCAGCTTAGTGTTACTGTTCAACTGATTTTCACGGTTATTTCTATAGATACTTGAATCTCTTAGAAAATACAACGTACTTGGACATTTGGATGATGAATGACGTGTTTAATAAAGAGATTGTCATAATCCACACGTTTTAAGATATGCATGGAACGTTTAATCGTATTTACCCCTGGAACGTATGCCTCTCTGCATTTCATTTAATACCTACTCCTTTATAATGTACTCATTAGTTCAACTAACCCATAAGCCGTGTAAAGTATAAAAAATATCAGTGTGTCTAAGACTTTCGTTATTTTTATTTTTTAGTTGGCGAATGACTTCTTCAATGGCGTTAAGTTACAACTTCCGGTTATAAGAGGCGGTGAAAGCAGGTAATGATTTATCTCCTATCAAACATTTTATTTACAAGAATGACAAATTGGCATTGGCATAAAATTCTTTAACAGCTGATGGAATGTGTTAAATTCTTGATAGGAAACATTCATGACAATGTGGAGCTCTGCCTATAACTAAGTGAGGTTATAATTTAACATCCTGTCGTTACAGATGGTTGGGAGTTAATGATAAAAAAATCAGTAGTCCGTGAAAGATTTTTGTGTAGATTTCAAATCATACTGGGCAAAAATTGTTTCATTTTTATGGTTCCATATCTCAACAGGTAAAAACAGAGCCCTTATAGGATCACTTTTTGACCTGTTGTTCGTCTGTATGACTTACACCTCTTTCTTTCAGCAAAGGACAGACACATCAAGCTAAAATTTGTTTTAGATTCTTGGGTCTGTGGTGCCTTAGTGGTGTAAGATATATAAACTACGTCCTTGCATTTACGGTCATTTATGTCACATATTTTGATACTCGCGTCTGTATGTCTGTAAAGACATATCAAGTAGAAATTTCGGTCACATAAAAATGTTGGAAAACCATTATTGGTGTAAAAATATCAGCTCCAGCAACAGAGCAATCAAATGATACAGCCGTTTATCTCACGTAGTTTATTTCTCGTATTCCCACTTTAGTTTTTCTTCTCATTGAGCTAATATCACTAAGTCTGGCAAGAAGTAAGGTTTCGTAGTACAAGCAAAGGAAGAAGCCAGATTGATTAATTTCTATTTACAGCACAGAAAATACTTTTGTCATTATAACTACCATAACATAATCAGGAAATGTTGTTAGCAGTGTGATTTTCTGTAATAGGTAGACTGATTCGCGAGGAAGGTTTGTGGGTTTAACTAACAAACAAGGGAATTCTCCGCAACTGTAAAAATATTTGAGAACTGTGTATACACTATAAACATCTTACTCCCAGCCCCCATTCTACATTCCACTCCATTTCTCTTTTACAGTATCCCTCTACTCCAGCTCTGTCTTATGGATCATCACCTCCGCTCCCTCTCTTCTCTCGCTGTCTCTCTCTCTCGCTCTCTCTTTTTCTTTCTTTCTTTCTTCATCCCCTCCTTACGTCACCTCGTCCTCCCTCCCACATTTTTATACTCTTTTTCCCTGTCCCAAACCTTATCCTCGTTTGTTGCTATTACAAATAAAACCTAGATTGAGAATTTCAGTCACTTGAAAGAAATGAGCAAATTGATCGGGATCGCTGATATATGGGGATATTATGGATTCGCAGGATAGATTCAAAAATTTCCTACACACGCATTTATACGGATTTTTTACCTGTTCCAAAACACTTAATGCTCAATTTTGCAGTCTCTGTAAATTTGACACTCTGCACACGTATGAGATGGCGACAACAACACCTGTTTTCCTAATTACCATGGAGGATTGTCGTCTCTTGTGGTATTTTACATGTCGTCACTTTTGGAGTCAACAAGAATTTCTCATGTAACGGACCAGCTACTGTTGAGAGTAACATAAATACCATGAGAAAGCGAAATTTGTCGACATCCAATATTAGTTTAAATGTTAGGAAGTCCTTTCTGAAAGCATTTCTGTGGAGTGTGGCATTGTATGGGCGTGAAACGTGGACAATAATGAGTTCAGACAAAAAGATGATAGAAGCTTTCGAAATGTGGTGTTACAGACGAATGTTGAAGATTAGATAGTAAGAGAAGAGATAGGTTGGTGGGACAAATTATGAGACATCAAGGAATTGTCAACTTAGCATAAGAAGGAAGCATGTGGGGTAAAAATCGTAGAAGGAGACAGAGGGACGAATACAGTAAGCAGATTCAAAAGGAAGTAGGTTGCCGTACATATTCTCTGATTTAGAGGCTTACACAACACAGGGTAGCGTGGAGAGCTGCATGAAACCAGTCTGCGGACTGAAGACCCCACAACAACAACAAAGATATTCCGTCAGCATCCGGAAGGTACTTGGAAAACAATGTGATTCTTGAACCATTGTCTCGAACGATTGCCACTCTACTATTTTGCCTCTTATTACTAACATGCGGTTGTTGCTACGGAGTTCTGCTTTTAGAGGAACGCAATATGCTGCACACTGTATCGATAATAATTTACATTGGTTAAAATCAATGAATACAAATTAATGCGCAAAAAGCCAAATAGATACACGAGAAGTAGTCGCACGAACGCCGAGAATTTTATGGATTTAAATTTTGACGCAGTGCGTATTATGAAATACAGACACGGCAGTTTTTTTCACATTAATATTGTTAGGCTTTATCATGTATTGGAAGTTCGACCATTACGGACGTGTTTACAAATTCGGTGGGCGACTCGTGTATAATGCGAATGGCGACGCGCGAGAGCTGTGGTGGTGGGGGGCAGCAGGGGTAGTTTGGAGGGGGAGTGGGGGGAGGGGTTGGATGCTCGTGGGGGCGGGGCGGGTCATGTCACAGCAGCAGCGCTGGCCTCCCGTCCCCGTCCCGGGCTCGATTCTGTTGATTCTCCATGGCCGGCCCTGGTTTTACCTCTGTTTTTCACGTATGTTATTCTTTTGTCTAGAAAACGAACACATTGTCCTGCCCTCCCCCATCCCTCTCACACATATTCCACTATTATATGTTCGGAATTTCATTTCATCGATGGTGGCCTTCGAAATATGTAGGGGCCATCCTCAGTAAGCAGACGTCAGAAAAAAATTTTAAAATTCCGACATTCTGGTGCTATTGTTACGAATATCATATGAAAGTACAAGTTACTGTACCCAGTCGTAAGTTACCTGAATTTCGACTACGATTTTCGAGAGACTATAGCTCCATCATCAGGTGGATATGTATTACTTTTTACGGTATATATACCCGTGTATATACCCGTGGATTGCGTGTACACTGAAGGAAACACTTGTTCCGTAGCGGCCATTCATATCTTGCTAACGAATGAGCCCAACGATAATTAGGGAATTCCTTTGTAGAATTACTCCATAAGACATTATGGACATTATTATACGCTTATTTGAGACGGCCGGTTTCGGTTCTATTGGAAGGGTACATGGCCTAGGTTAGTCACAAGTCTCGCTAAAGCCTTCGTCAAAATAAAACATCAATGTTGCATACCGCAGGTCATTACAAAATCTTTCGTTGCACCGTCGATATAAACCTAGGCTAGGTACCCTTCGTATAGAACAAACAAGTACAGGACCTAAAATAATTGTACAGAATGAGAAAAAAAAGATCTCAAATGAACTGTGCGATCTTGGCTACAAATATGACGACACTATGTGAAACTTTCATATGTCATCACCTTTATGACGTGGCATAAGTAAAAACATATTGAACTAACAATCCAAACTTCTTTTCATTCCATTCAGCTAGCACTTGATTCATACATCAAATTTTAATTCTGAATATAATTTTTTATCAGTCTAACCTTTGCAATAATTTTCGAAATTGTAGTCATGTATCGGTGTTCCGTTTACAAATTTGTTACTCTTTTGTTTAATTACTTTCTGTAGCTACACTTTGCATATCTCTTATTTATTGGGAGACAGTTATAGTCACGTAAAAGTATATGAAAATCATTAAGAGTGGTATATACAGAAATAAAGTCCCACAAGTCAAAGTGAGTATTACATCAACAACGGTTGGCTAGTTACAAGTTTGTGTTGATATTAAGGTTCAATAAGTGCATGAAGACTCGTCATATACGTAACTACATTGCACAAATACGATCTGATGCTGGCCAAGACACCGTTACGTATCACGCGTTTCACCGTGACAATACAGTAAATAGTAAAAGGAGTTCTCTCAGAACAGAACCCTGTGATAACACCACTTCAGAGTGTTGAAGTCACATTGCAATCTATGGCCTTTTGTTGACATTCAGTGTCATCGTAGATTTTATATTTTCTAAGAATGTAAAATCAACATAAATCAGCATTTTCCATCTTGCTATGCATCCAACATTATGTGCAAAAATCAGATAGTTTTGTTTTATCATAGCAGATATCTAATGTTCTTAGCTTGCTATTTATTCAACATTTCCCTTCCACACAAAAGTATAAATGTCCTTTCCGGTTCACCACCTTTCTTCATATCAATTTTTACTTAAGTTAAAAAGTTTATTCAAGAAAAGAAAGATTTTCTATACTTAAAACCTGTTCCAAAATACTGTGGTTAGTAATATATTGTTACATAATTACTCTACTGGTCATCAACAACCATTACACATTCTATAGTAGGTGAAGACACAAGCTGGGTAAGAGTACAGAATCCAAAAAGTATCCACATGCAATTATTTGCAACCAAGCAACATGTTTTTACAATGTCTTACGTTTTGGATTTTTTGTTACATACTTACCAGTCTGACGTTTCCACATCAATTTTTGAACCCGTAAATGAGCACATACTAAACATATCGGGTACGGATTTTATAAAAGAATTCTTTTGAAATAAAAATCCGATCAAAATTACTCAATGCAAAGGAAGCCAAATACTTGAATAGGAATCTGTATCCGACTGGATCTTGAATACCAACTAAAATACATATGATTAACGCACTTTCAAAGATTTAAACAATACAATCTACGTTTATCTTGAACGCTGCAGAAAACGTTGACTAGAGACACTAAGAGGCCGCTTTAGTTTCATGAAATTCATCACCTAAGTGGTGCTAAAAATTTAATTTTTTAGAATCATTGGGATCATCACTAGATGTTGGTGACTTTAGAAGTAAAATAACAAAACACGCACATTTATTTGGAAATCTGAGCAATGTTATTTTTATTTACAGTTATTTACACTTCGTGAAATACTGAAATAATAAAGATATCGTTTTTAAATTTAAAAAAATCCTTTATTGATTGATTCCACGGCTGGTTCTTGGTGAAACATTTTGAATTCAATAAACTGAACCACACTTACTGTGTTTCCTATTTTTTTTTCTTTTTTGGCTTACTGATTCCAGAGTACACAAGTTAAGACAAACTATGACTTTATTACAGTTCTCTGGTTTTCTATTTAACACTGTTTGATAATCGATTAAGAAACAATTACATTGCGTTTTGGATTCATTGGATAACTTTTTATAATTATTGAATGTTCCACTTTTTAGTGCTGATGACTTGCTTCAATTGTCTAGAGACAATTAATTATTGTTTCCGAGAATTTATGTTATTAATTATTTACCAACAATAGGCGAGAAGGACAAATATGCAATAGATGTAGAAGTCTTACACGTAGAAGGTAGAGTTGCAAGATTGACCTAATTACAAATATTGGAAATTATAATACAGATGCGAACACTCCCAAATTTACTAGTGAACAAGCAGACAGAATTTAGTTATTCCCCTCTTTCAGATTACCAGTAACATATCCATAATTATTGGTAAAGAATCAATGGCATAAATTCTCAGGTTGCAATAATTAATTGTCGCTAGACAATTTCAGCAAGTCATCAGAACTAAAAAGTGTATAATACGGTGCTTAACATCAATAATTATAAAAGGTAATCCAATGAATACAAAACGCAATGTTATTGTTTCTAAATTTATTAGCAGATATTTATACCGTCCAGTGTTTTATCGGACCAGAGAACTGTAATAATGTCATGGTTTGTCTTGTGTACTTTTCAATCAGTAAGCCATTAGAAAACGCGCTCATAATCCGAAAGCTAGGTCGAGAAAAATGTAATGAAGTTTTGTGAAACAAGGCAACAAGTGTGGTTCAGTTTATTTTAAAAAAAATATCTCCCTTATCTCCCTTATATACATATATATCTTCCTGAAGTATTTTGCATAAGAATCAATCATTTAACCTTTAAAATTGTAAAAACTAGATCACTGGAGTAACAATTACCATTCAAACAAAAAATTACTACTGATTGCAACAATTGCGTCAATCGACCCGCAGTTAAGAAATAATATGTTGTATTTCATATGACAGTTAAATAGATATATGTACATTGGTTAAATACTGATAGTGCACTGGGTATGTTACGCAGATACATATATTATCAGGATCAAATAGTAGTGAATATAGATTGTTTCGGTGTCATCTATACTTTTCCTGACTCCTCCATTTTAAACGACCGAGCTAGATTGTGTAGTGGTGGACACGGATCCACGACGAATGGAATGTAAAAACGTTTCTAAGATCGTAAATCTACCTTGACCTACAATATGTGTTCGACACTTTCGATTTGTGAACATATTCGACTAGCCTTGTCACTTGTTCCAAAGCGACGTACCACGTCGTTCTTAATGGTGCAAAATCGTCACGTCCGGAAGTATTTAAGATTAATGCTGACGAAAGATTTAATTATGTACTCAAAAAGAAAAGATGTCTCGCCGCCAGAAATCTATCTAGTTAGAATAAGACCAGCAGGGAATCGATATTTCGTGCAGCGACTCACAAATAACACTCAACATACATGAATGAAACATATTAAACATAAACGTGTTGACAATAAACTGATGAAACAAATATGAAGGGAAGACCGCCCGTTTGTACAACGATGAGAACATTTCAAGGTGGTGGTAGGCTAACTTTCGCATTGTGTGTGGCTGCCAAGAAAAAAAAATAGAATCAGTGACAGTTTTGTTGCATCATTAGTCAGTTTCTAGTTTCAAGTACGCCACTTAGGAGTAAGAGCCACTGTACTATGCTCTATTAAGGAAACAAAGAGACCGCGTATATTTCAAGGCAATTATTTTACATGAAAAAACTGAAGAGTAGATGAGTGGTATGGTATGCATAAAATCTGAAGAAACAAATATTGAATTTTAGCTGAAAATTCGGCGTTTCCTGGGTATTTCTTTATTCCATACTCTTGTAGTCAATCATCCATCCAATATTCTCTCTCTCCGTTCGTTTCCTCATCTCCAGTTCCCTGTGCATCTCCTCCTCCCCGTGTCGCGGCCCATGTCTTTCGCCCCTCCCCCCTTCCATCTCCTCGTCTTCTCCATTATCATTCCGCATCCTGATATCGTCCTCCCCCCTAGCTAATCTATTAAAACTCACATATATCTGTGGTTATCAGTGAAACACTGTCAAAATTTATTGAAAGGTATGTTTTGCAATTCGTCATACGCCAACTTGGGGTCGATGAAAACATTCATATATGGACGGAGTTTTTAATAATTGGTAAATACGTGTGAACGTCTCTTGTAAGATTCCCTCTAGTTCTAAAGGTCGACTGTGTAAAAAAGATAGGCGTAAAACCCTAGATTTTATCGAAGTCAATTAGTGAAGTACTCTCCGCTATGTAGCATAACAATTTTATGTGGACAGTTGTCTTACTGTTATTTTCATGGTCAGGTTTGGAAAATTACCTTTAAAACTGTAGATATGAGTCGAAGTCAGTCAGTACAGACTCTCCGCCACCCACCGCAAGGAATTGGCGTTAGTCTTGTTCTAAATGTCGAGTATGCATAATTTCATGATAATCAGAATAAAACTGTAAATTTGTATGAAATGCAAACATACGCAACAAGGGACATTTCTCTTTAGATGTAAGAAAGATAAGATTAAAAATTGATACTTCAAATTTCGTCTTCACATATTAATATAATTATTTTTGTCTGCAGGTCCTAAACATTCTGGTATGGCGGTTTTACCGTTCGAGGGGATACAAGGCGCCAGATTATGGAGCTGTTCCATTACGGTTTTTTTTTTTTTTTTTTTTTTTTTTTTTTTTGCTCCAAACCATTCCTGTATTAAGAGGAACAAAAAAAATGTTATACCAATCGGCCATTTGAGAGCTATTTATGTTTATATATAACTAGTGACCTGCGCCAGCATTGCATGGGTGGAACTATCTTGATCCAATCGCTACGAAACTTTACAGGATGACCCGCTGGGCTAAACTGAAAATTTCGTCAAAACTGCTACAGCCGTCTTGGAGTCCATAGGTAACATAACCCCATTCACATGGGCTGCCTAAAACACATTTCGAAAACCAGGTTCCCAATTTCACTTTTTGGTTGATGATGTAAACACTCGAAAATCGATTCTAGAAATCCACTTCTGTAAAGCGGTTTCCTAGTTCCACAATCAATTTTCGTGCCCATGTAAACGCAACCATTTTTGGGTTCTCAGATTGTGATTTCTTGTTAAGAATTTTCGGCACATATGAACAGAGTGACATTTTTCTACCGTGAAATGAAAGTATAAATATTAGGGTCAGCATGATTTGTGTATTTAAGTAAAGAAAAAAAATTGCGATTGTGCAGAATAAATCAGGAACTGAATCAGTTGTTTTTCAGCCGCCATATTAAGTGGGAAATCCGATTCAGGATGAGACACGTAAACACGACAGCGAAAAACGGTTTACGAAAATTGGTTTTCGTCTTTCGGAAGATGTGTCGCATGTAAACGTAGTAACACGCACATTCTCTTTTATAGACATACACCCCGTTTACATGGGTCCCAAAACCGTATTTCGTAAACCGATTTGTCAATTCCGCTTTAGGTTGGTCATGTAAACACTCCAAAATCGATTCTGGAAATCCACTTCTCTAAAGCGGTTTTCCAGTTATACAATCGATTTTCGTGCCCATGTAAACGCAACCGTTTTTGAAGCGTTTTTGGCTTGTCAGATTGTATTTTGTTGTTAAGAATTTTCGTTACATATGAACAGAGTGAAATTTTTCTACAGTGAAATGAGAGTGTAAATATTAGAGTGCGCATGATCTGTGTATTTAAGTAAAGGAAAAAGAATAGCGGTTGTGCAGACTAAATCAGGAACTGATTCAGCTGTTTTCGGCCGCCATATTAAGTGGGAAATACGATTCAGGATGTGCCATGTAAACACGACAGTGAAAAACTGGTTAAGAAAATAGGTTTTCGTCTTTCGGAAGATGTGTTGGAAACGTAGTGATACGCGCATCCTCTTTTATAGATATAGAAAGTTTGCTAGTTTGCGAATCAAAAATGGGAAGTCTAATGCCGGGTTTCAGCTAACTTCGTCTAAATATGTAAGAGAAACGTGAAATTCATCGCCTCGTTTAATTTTGATGTACCGTAAAAGCTACAGCGCTTCATCATCGCCAGTCTTAATGATTTGACGAGGCGTTTATTTTAACAGACGCTCCAATGGAAACAGCGTCTAGCATCGTGTATTAAATAAATTTTCATTGTTGTTCTCTAGTTTTCGATTGAACAAATGAATATCGCTACGTAAATAGCGAGTTTTTCAGTACAGCCAAAGTAGTTGTGATTCGTAAGTTTGGTGAAACCGGGCAGTAATAACGCTAAGAAAATGGAACGAGCCGATGAAATAAAGAGAGGTCATAAATTGTCTGATGATAAGAAAAGTTTGTTAGTGGGCCTTATTTCGAAGGTGAAAGACGTAATTCCTTGCGGGAATTTAGTAGTGCCCCGCTCTATCTTTCGACCAACTTTGTTGTACGGGAGTGAAAGTTGGGTGGATACAGGTTACCTTATTCATAAGGTAGAGGTTACAGATATGAAAGTAGCAAGAATGATTGCAGGTACTAATAGATGGGAACAATGGCAGGAGGGTGTCCATAATGAGGAGATCGAAGAAAAACGGGGAATGAACACCATAGATGAAGCAGTTAGAGCGAACAGACTGGGCGAAGCAAGGTTACCTAAGAAACTCATGAGCGCGTCAGTTGAGGGTAAGAGGAGTCAAGGTAGACCAAGAACAAAGTACTTAGATTCGGTGCAGAATGATTTTGAAGTAAAAGGCCATAACATGAGACGAGGCATTAATGTTAGCATTGAATAGGGGATCATGGAGGAATTTTATTAGAGGTACTATGCTCCAGACTGAACGCCGAAAGGCATAATCAGTCTCTAATGATGAGTTTTGATGGCGAGTTTTACGATGGTTACAGTACGCAGACGTCGATGAAACACAAAAATGAAAATGAAATCGGGCATAACACTACATATGGTGTGCGTAAGGAAGAAGTGACGCGTCCAGCCGTGGGCGCGGCGCGCACCGCAGCGATGCTGCCTCGGCGGCCGCCGGCGGGCGACTGCGCTTCGCGCCGCTCCTTGTCGCAGGCGGCAGCGGGGAGCGGGGAGTGGCTGCTGTAGCAAGACGCGGATGCGCGCGCAGCCCTGACCTAGCCCACTGGCGGCGGCGCGCGCTGTTGCCGGAAGGCCGTCTTCTGCCCGCCGCTCCTTGCCGCGACCTTCTCAACCGGGCCGCGCGGTGCGGCGTTGCCGCGTCCGCCCGCCAAGTAGGCCAAACTGACACAACACACCCGCCGCCTGAGTGGCCGCGCAGCGCACCCGGCGGCGTTTGTCGACCACTGCAGGGGCGCGTTCTCTGCTTCATTGCTGGAGCCATTTCATCTTTTCTTCACCTATAAAAACAAATTGTTTTTTTATATTATTACCAGAAATGTGTCCTCGTACGATTGACTTCAAATTTCTACACCACACTCTAATGAACATTGAGATCTATTCGGCAAGGGAAAAGAGCAGTAATAGTCTAACATATACAGTCACGACACTCTTATACAGTTTTGTTATACACTGCAACAGCAGCGCTCCAAGCGGTCGGAAAGCTACATTTCTGAATACGATATTGGGTGGGTAGGAATAGCATCATTTATGGGGCGCCATCGTGACTCGTGTTCTACATCTACATCTACATCGATACTCTGCAAATCACATTTAAGTGCCTGGCAGAGGGTTCATTAACCACCTTCATAACTTTTCTCTACCGTTCCATTCTCTAATAGCGCGCGGGAAGAAATAACACCTAAATCGTTCCGTTTTCGATCTGATTTATTTTATTGGGATGGTCATGTCTCCCTAAGTAGGTGGGTGCTAGCAAAATATTTTCATATTCAGAACTAAAAGTCGGTAATTGAAACTTCGCAAACAGATCACGCCGCAATGAATAACGTCTTTCTTTTAATGATTTCCACAACAATTCTTGCAACATTTCCGTGACGCTTTCCCCCCCGTAACGTGATAAAACAAAACGAGCAGCCCTTCTCTGAACCTTCTCAATATCTTCCGTCAGTCCCACCTGGTGAGGGTCCCACAAGGGGCAACAGTACTCCAAGAGAGGACGCACAAGTGTGATGTAGGCAGTCTCTTTGGTGGAGCTGGTGCATCGTCTAAGCGTTCTGCCAATGAAACGTAACCTTTGGTTCGCCTTCCCCACAATATTTTCTATGTGTTCTCTCCAGTCAAAGTTGTTCGTAATTGTAACTCCTAGGTATTTGGTAGAATTTACGACCTTAAGGTTTGACTGATTTATCGCGTAATTGAAGTTCAGCGGATAGTTTTAGTGGTCATGTGTATTACTTCACACTTTTCTTTTTCTTTTAGTGTCAATTGCCAATTTTCGCACCAAGTAGAAATTTTGTCTAAATCGCTTTGCAGTTGCTTTTGATCCTCTGTTGACTTCACTAACCGATAAACGACAGCATCATCCGCGAACAGTCTAAGGGAGCTATTCAGATTATCTCCTAAATCGTTTATAAACACGAGGAAGAGTAGGGGACCAATAACGCTTCCCTGTGGAACGCCAGATATCACTTCTGTTTTACTCGATGACTTACCGTCAATTACAACGAACTGTGTCCTTTCTGATAGGAAATCGTGAATCCAATCGCACAATTGGGGAGATATTCCATAAGCACGCAATTTCATTAGAAGCCGCTTATGGGGTACAGTATCAAAAGCCTTCCGGAAATCCAGAAATATGGAATCGATTTGAGATCCCTTGTCGATGGCACTTAACACTTCATGTGAATAAAGGGCAAGCTGTGTTTCGCAAGAGCGATACTTTCTGAATCCGTGCTGACTATTGGTTAATAGGGATAACTCAGTCGGTAAAGTGCCGGCCCGCGAAATGGAAAGGTCCCCAGGTTCGAGTCCCAGTTCCGGCACCCAATTTTAATCTGCCAGGAAGTTTCAGGAATGCTAGTCTTGCAACGTTCGCAGAAGAGCTTCGGTGAAGTTTGGAAAGTAGGAGTCGAGGTTCTGGCGGAAGTAAAATTGTGAGGTGGCATCGTGACTCGTCTCGGGATAGCTCACTCAGTAGAGCGCTTGCCCGCGAAAGGCAAAGGTCACAGGTTCAAGTCCCGGTTCGACACACAATTTTAATCTGCCAGAAAGTTTCATCATTTATATTAATTTTAACTTACTTTTAAGTTAGGGAACGTATGTAGTGCCATAAAAATAGGTAATAACTAATAACAGCCCCAAATTTGCCTTTATTAGGTTTCCTATACTTCCTAACAAGGTACGAAACGGTACATACAGGGCAGTTTATTTACAATTATCTTGTAACCTACAGGCTTTTACCGAATAATTTCATTTTCTATTAAAAATAAAAAATGGGTAGGAAACACCACAAGCCCTGCCCTTTGACAGAGACATGTCGCTCTTCTACTGAGGAACATTAAAGGTTACTCATTAGTTTCAGTAAAATCAGAGAGGGTGGAACGTAGGAACCGTATATAGAATGCGGTAACTACGATATTTAACGTACCAAATAAGCCACCGGAGCTGTAGCTGAAGGAAAAACGTCACAGACATGGCAATAAAATGGGAAAAGCAATGAAACTGTTTTCTAACAAACAAGATCACAATTCCATAATTGTTGCTACAGCTGAACCACAAACGGCAAGAATAATAAAAATGTCCTTTTAAGCTAATGTGATTACACTCAAAAGAACATGCACGTATAAGAAAGATGAGTGAGGTGTAAAAATGTGCGAGTTATTAGACTCAACATCAAATTGATATGGGTAAAAAAACGGCTTTCCATTGTAAGAACAAACCATAATAGAAATATATCTTCTCCTATATTTATATTCTACTTACTATCAGTAGAATAAGGTGCAAATATAAACATATATGTAAGTACTTGTCCATGACGAAGATGTTCTTTATACCACTGAATCAGTTAAATTCGGCTGTTTTTACATTAATTTCCGTATTATGCATCTCTCTTAATGTTCCTTGTAACGCAAAATAGTATAGTAACTGTTTAGTTAATTACGTACAAAAATAATTATAAACAAACGTCACCCCTAGGCGACTTGCCCACCACCAGAAGCGCTATTGTCGTTGCAACTGTCAGTTGGTAACAACTTTCACAGCAGTGAGCGTCGCGACTGTATATGTTAGACTGTGGTGCAGTCCGACCGAAACACAATTTGTGGCCGATACTGTAACCGAATATTCGGCTCCTCTTCTACTTTCGGCCGAAACCGAATCTTAATTAAGTAGAATTTCGATAAATTTAAGTAACACCGCAAATAACTAGTTTTCCCACATTTTGTAAGATCCCCTCCCCGTACCAAATCTTGTGCAAGCCTAGCCAGAAGTCCGTGAAAGATGACATAGGAGGCGTAAAGACTTACTGGCCTAAACTTTCCACCCGGCAGTTGCGAATATTAAGTATTAATTCAGGCACTCCTTAAACTGGACATGTGAGTCAGGGCTTATGAATAGCTCGTACCTGTTATTAGTGAAGCTGTGTCGTTTTCCTCTCACAGTTCTCGTAGCGTTCTTTTATTTATTTATTTATTTAATTTTTTTTATTTAATTTTTTTTATGTGCTGTTCAGAATAGCTGAAAATTACTAAGCTGTTGAGAGTAGGCAATCTCAAAGTCCGGGGTGCTCAAATCAAATGTTCAAATGTTTGTAAATCTTTGGGATTTAACTGCTGGGTTATTAGTCCCTAGCTCAAAAACTACTTAAGCTAACCTATGGACAACACGCACATCCATGCTCGAGGGAAGATTGGAACCTCCGTCGCGGCAGGCGCGCTATCCGCAACGTGGCGCTCCAGACCGCTCGGCTACTCCCGCGCGGCCCGGGGTTGCTAACGACGGCATAATACAGAAATAACATTTACACTTTACCCTAACTTTGATATGTAAACAAAAGTCTGGAGCACGGTCTCTGCATGACAGACACAGATTGGATCTTATCGCCTACAGGATTGAATCGCGCGCAGCCAAGACCTCGTAGCTATATACGTTGCAAAATTTGGTTGGATGTTCGTACCTCGTAGTTGACATTATTTTTCCATTTGTTTATTACAGAAATTAGATTTAAGTGAAGTAAAGTTGTTTTTATGTATTGCTGCTGACTAACAGGCTTCATTCCTGTTAGTAAATGAACTTCAATTAGTGCTGCATAAAGTATTTCGAAAAATAACGTCACAGTTCCGACTGACAGTATGATTGTTGTCAGTGTAAATTTATGCAAACTCAACAGAAAAATTTTCAATGTTTCTTAAACCCATATTGGTTATTTAAAAAGCCCCTCGCATTCATGGAAACAAATAAAACTTTTCAGAATATTAATATGATAACCCATTATTAACTACAATACTGAATAAGTTAAATTGTAATAAACACAATGTAAGAATGTCACTATCAGATACGATTGCGTTATACTGTGGTCTACAACGAAATAATTATACTTTTTACCAGCACTAAATCCGTCACAAACGCAACCCGACTTCACAAAAGCTAGTTTCAGTAAGACCGAAGATTCGGATGATTTCTCGCCGAAACCGAAACTACGTTGGGAATCAATATTTCGGCCGAAACTGGCCTTAACCAAAACCGAAACCGGATATTCGGTACATCGTCAGGGGAAACAAAAAATCGTTTTAATTATTCCGAGAGAGTGATTTCAAAGTTTCTCTCCCTTTTTTTCTTCTTTCCTTGACTCATCCAAGTTGCCATGGATTTCCAGTAACTGAAATCGGTTACAACGGATGTGCAGTACTCGCGATGTTCCAAGTTGCTTTCACCGCCCTGTGTCAAGTCTACAGTCTATAAATAAAATGTTCACCAATCTGTTATCTCCATAAGTTGTGACTCCAGCACAAACGCTGGCACACAGTTCTTTGGTTTTTGATGTTAATTCTGTTAAGTCAATTAGCGATGAACTAATCTAGTAACACAAATTATGTAAAGGATGTCGCTTTCTTTATTTAAGCAGGAACAAAGAAACCGAACAATTAATGAACTGTCTTGTAATTTCTATTGCCGAAAACTGAGTCGGCAGCCAGCGCGCCCCACCTCGGTCTAACTCGCGAAAAAACATGAAAAAAGCGTTTCGTCTTACTTTTACTATTGCTTTTCTTTTTTTATTATTAATTCGGTGTTATTAAGTGACCGGAAGCAACAGAATGTTTGTTATAGAGAGATGACTTATCATGAACCCAAGCATATTTAATGAAAAATAATCTAATTCTAACTAAAGAAGAATTAGTTTTGGCATGCAGTCTTCAAAAACAATGACAAATCACTGCAGAGTACTAGAATTTTCGGCGGCCTTTCCCACTTGTTATTCGTACCTCAAGCCACCCAGTATCTGCTGCATACAACTCTCATGTGACTTGCTCTAAGGAATATAAATTCCATAGTTTCCAGTCAGAAATACCACACCAAAATAAACTATACGTTTTATTTTATTTTATTTTTTTTATTTTATATATATATATATATATATATATATATATATATATATATATATATATATATATATATATATATATATATATATATATATTTTTTTTTTTTTTTTTTTTTTTTTTTTTTTTTTTTTTTTGCACTTTTCATTCCTTTCCCTGAAGGGGGAATGCGGGCTGTTATAAGGCTTGCTGATGCCCTTTTCAGCCAGTTATACAATTCATATTATGTTTATCAAATATATAATTATGCAATACATAAAATTCCCGTTCAAAAGATAATTCTTCACAGGCACCTTGGACGTAGAATAATAACTCAAAATTCGTAAAGAAATAGAACCTGAAAGTCTCTTATAAAAACATGAAATGGAAATTATAGCAGTACGAGAAACGGCAATACTGAAGGACCCTATATTATCTATCTGCTTTGGCACGTCATTGACGGGAACATACTAAAGGGAAAAATGAGAACCTGAAATGATTCCGGAATACTTTCAACCAAAAATTCATAATCTACCACAGACTTATAAACTCCAAAGAGATAGATCATTCAAAGATTTTTAAAAGGCATTTAATAAGATTGGTAGGGAAACAACAGATAGTGTTCAAGAATTTGTTTATGAATCTTAACTTGCAAAGATTATTCGTGAAACCCTCAAAGACAACAGATTACAAGTAAAGTTTCGGGATGAAATAGCTATCACATTCAACATTCCACGGCAATTCGGCAGCCTGTCTCGAATCCTCTTCAGCTGCCTCCTAGAGAAACCAGTAAGAGAAAGGACACAAAAACTAATAGCGCATAAGCTATCACTAATCAAACTGGGGACTTAGAACGAAATTATTCATATTCATTGTCTAGCATTTGTAGATGATTTTGCCATTCCTTCTGACAACCTAACAAATGCATAAATATAGATCAATCTCTCAGAAGAAAAAGCTGACGAAGCAAATTTAACAATTTCTGTAGAAAAAAAATTATAGCAAAGATAAAAAAAAAAAAAAAAAAAAAAAAAAAAAAAAAAAAAACCAGAAATCCTAGTATCAGACATAGAGCATATAAATAATGTAAATAAGTTTAAATATTTGGCAGAAATGATTCAATAATGGGTTAGAAAAATTCGCTGGAAAAGAAAGTGTATGTAAAATGGAGAAATAGTAGGGCTACGGAATAATGACGAACATTTACAAGAAAAGGTTAATAATTGGAAGACTAATAATTTCAAAATACAGAATTACTTCACAGTAGTAAAACCAGAATGTCTTTATGCAAGTGCAAGTTTATTATTGAATTACAAATTACACAGACTTGAAGTCCTTAAAGAAGAATCGTTCGAAAAACACTCGATTAACTACAAAAATACAGAGAAGTAGAAATTAAGTAAGAATTAAGCAATAAAACATAACTGAAACAGTACAGAAGAGGTAACTTCTATGTTTTGGACGTTATGCAGAATGAACTCCAACAGGCTAACCAAATTCATCTTTAAATATCAATGGGACAAGTAGCATAGATTCAAGAAGTTAGAATTGATTTGGGGGTAAAAACGTGATACAGACGCAGCGCAAAGAGAGATTTTTTAGGAAAGTGTTCAAAATGGAAGAATTTACGACAGGAGGCGGAAGAAGACAAGAGTTAATATAGTCTGGGCGAGAAAAAGGATATGCAGTGAAAAGATTAAAGAATACTTTAACAAAAAGTCTATGAGTATAGGGGTTAAATTCTGACATTATACTACAGTTGCAAAACCTGAGGGATTATATGCGCCCTCACTATTTACCACGAAAAGATAAGGTGAAGCCGAGCGGCCGGAAGAGCGGGAGCGTAGGATATTAAGGAAAATACTAGGCAATGGGTTGATGGCCAGTGCAAATGCACCAGTATGGTTATTGTTTATGTACAAGGTTCATAAAATGAGAGAAATGATGTGTTTATAACTTTTAATTGTCACTCAAAACATTGCAGAAAAGAAACAGGAACAGAAAACTAATTAAAAACATTTGAAGTAATAAAAATTGAATGAAGTTCAGAGATATAATTTACATAGCTTAACACTCGGGTCCGCCACAAGAGCAAGACAGAACCTATCACAGCATCCATTATGAAGATGGGGTTGTTATTTTATGGTTACCTCATGAGGATGGACGGTGACCGACTAACAAATAGAATGTGTACCCAAACTAAGAAAACAAAGCCGAGGTGGTTCGAAGAATGTGCAAAAGATCTTAGTCAGATTAGTATTTCAGGGAGGAAGAAATTCCTGACAGGAAAAATTTATATGATTGGTGAACAACTACCAAGGTTTTAAAATCGCATAAACATCCAAAAGTCGGAAAGTACCTTCGTCCGAAGAGCATCAACAGGCACTTCTTGGTGGGCTCAGAAGACACTGCCAGGATCGCACGCCAGCAAGAACCGTAACAGAACTCCAAAATGCAAAACTTGAGAAAAACTACGCTGTTTTTGGAGAGACGAAGAATGAATTACAACAAAATTGACACTACCGTCCCCAAGCCGACAGATTGCTAGAGAGAGAGAGAGAGATCTTCGGCCATATCATCCACTGACATAAACTAAAGCTACCGCTTTGTCATCTGTCACTTTTCTTGCTGTGGTTAGATATTTACTTTTTTCGTGGACACGGTTTCTAAACTCCATAAAGTGCTTGCCGTCTGGACTACGGAGAGGGCACTTGCAGTAGACTGACAACGTTAGACCGCTCAACATAAATATGAGTATATGTACTTATGTGATTTTTCATGTTTTTTTATGTTACATTGCAGGAGAGTTCCCGCAAAATTGAAGTAAAGTCTCCACGGAGAAACAAATCTTAATCTAAATAGGTTTAACAATGTAGGAAAATACAGGGGAAGAGGAGAAAATGCACAGAGAAAAATAGGGTGTGGAGGAGGAGATGGTCATAAAAGAGGAAGGAGGAGATTGTCTAGCAGAAGATAGGAACAAACCAATACTTACCCAACGACAGGTTTTACAAACGTCATATGTCCTTTCACTCAAGTATGATCATTATACAATATCATAACCAGTTTCAGGCATTCACTTGTTGTCTTCAGGTTCTATAACATCTAAGTATTAATAAAAAGAAAATTTAAAAAATTACAAGTGCGAAAATTGCAAATAATGTTCAATATGTATACAACATAACTCAGCTATAGGTTTTGATGAGTTAAATTGCAACTATCAAAATGAGTCATATAAATGGCCACATCTTTTGAGTGCACTTAAGTGGAAGCTTCTATCATATCCACCAAAAAGGAACCAAGGACATCACTATTTTTAATAACGTGATATCTCTACACATTCCTCTCAGAAGGGAAGGACAGGTGGGCAAACAGACAGATGATCAAATACATAACAAAACTTTTTTTCACGTAATATAATTATAATTTAGCGATTTTCGTTATTTTACTTGCATTGCTAAACGATTCTCCTTGGAAAATTTCATTATTCTAGCCCAGCAAAAAGTACACTAAGGTTGCCAGGTCTCTCGTATTTGCCTGCTTTTTTTACGTATTTTGAACTTCACTTTCAGCCTCCCGTCTCACGTATTTAAGAAAATATCTCCTGAATTTCTGTCTGTGTAGTCAAAGTGCAACACATCTTAGATTTTTAACGATTCAACTTCTGTTATCGGGCTATGTTCTGAGCGACTGATAAATTTATATTATTTGCTTTCCTAGCTTTCTCATAAAATCACAATCAACATTAAATTAGTTTTATAAGAATATATTATAATGTGCATGCGTAAAGTTTATTTTGGCAACAGACTTTAGATCTGCCTCATTAAAAGTACGAACTGAAATGCTGTGGTAACCAATGAGAGTAGTGTTACGTTCTACATTGTATAAGGCCTTAGCAATTTTCCAAACAATTTTTAAAATCGCAAATTTTAAATAATTTTCAATTTGAAACCTGGGAACCCTAAGTTTCTATAGGCCTAAATGAGTGAATTTGCTTGTATCAAAATATGTGACATAGACGGCTGTATCTTTTGACTGTAAGTAGGATTACATTTAGTTATAAGCTTTAATACCTTAAAAAATTAAGGAACCGAAGATGTTATTATCTGACATGTCAACTTCATACCTCTAACCGATGCTGAGAAAAACAGTTGTTAACAGACGGTTAGGGAGTAATTACTATGAGGGGCCCGTTTCTACCAAGTCGTGCAAGAAACCCTTCAGAGAATAAAATAATACCAAAAGCCAAATGTTGACGGCACCTTTTTTTCTATGGTCATCAATACTGAAGGCATTAGTACATTGAAGTGAAAATTTTGTAAGCGGAATGAAATCCTTCCTTTACATATGGATACATCTGTATTCACTGAAGAGGTATCTACATCGGCAGGTCTTATAGTTACACTAGACTTAGATCCCGTCGTTTCCCCCGGGGTGTGTATGTATTCCTTCCTTACGTTGTTTTTGCCTCTCTGTCCATCTCTTTCAACCCCACTCTGTATCCATTTCAGACTCAATCCTTATGATGTCATATCTCTTGTACTGTGACTGCCACAAAAATATAATTTTCCAGATTTGTTGAGTGGAATATTAAGAAACTGTCTGCGAAAATGAGTTGCCAATGGAGTTGGTTGTGAAGACATGATAAATTACAACCTAATACGTGATGGGGAGAATTTTCATGCATGTAATCTGTCGTACGTAGTTTCTACCACCACAGTGATTGTTGCCTGATAGTAAGTAATATTTGTGCCAAGTTCACTTGCAATCGGTCGACTAGTTCAGGAGGAGACACGGAAATACATACATACTTACACACACAATTGTATAATATTTCGTATCTTCACTCGACAGACATATAAAATAAAATAAAAAACGTATCGTTAATCAGAGATATCTCCACTGTACCACCGGAGAATTTTTAAACTACTTACGATTCAGAATATGCTAGAAGAATTTATACTAACTCTAATGCACTTTATTTGTGAAGAGGTCAGTTAGAAATGGAACTTTTTTCTTTCCCAGTTATTTCTCACAGAAAATAGCCGTGGTTTTCTCGAAACTTGGTTTAACTTGAACCACTATAGAAGGATAGATAATTCTCTTTCGTAATACTCAGCTTATATTGTACATGTGGCGTTGAATGCTTTTGGTCGAGGTCTACATTCCTTGTACAGTTCATTAAAAAAGGTAAAAAGCACTTAAGAAATAAAAAATATAAAAGGACTACCATTGCTAAAATATTAACACCTGACGCATCCAGCACTACCCGAGTAAAATGACACATGATCATCGTTGCAGTTACAGTAAATCAGAATTTTGTTTATATAATTTTAATTCACTGTTAGTTCCAGCTGTAACAAGGGAAGAACCGTTTGTCCGAAAGAAAAACAGTCAGTATGGCATGTACAACGTGGTACATTTAATGTTTCTGTAAACGTGAAGAGCCACCTACCAACGAACATGTCCGTTCGAAACAGGCAACATCATTATTTGTTCTTAATAAATAGCCTTAGTCTAAGACTACGAAGGTGTCAGTCTTTCGTAAGGTAGCCTACTTTACGAACCGTACGAAATGTAATGTGGAGAGTGAACTTCCTCTTGTTTTGAAAGTCAAATGTGCCACATTTCATAAATCGAAAGAAAAATGTGGATTGGTGTCAAGTCTGTTGTAAGGTACCTTCCGCCATGCACGGTTGTTAGTTAGGCAGTGATCTTCCTATTGTTTTGAAGGTCTAGTAGGCAAAATTGCATCAATATTGAATTCTGGATTGGTATGGAAGTCTGTTGTAAAGAACCCTTCACAATCCAGCGTCCGAAATTTTATGTACCATACTCAGTGAAATTCCACTTGATTTTGATGTCAAGTGTTCAAAATTTCATTAGGATAGCAATAAACTGTATATTTTTATTAATTACAAACTAACAAATTCACAATTGGACATTCAGGAAGACATGGACATGGACATTCAGTAAGAAGATACAAGGTGTAATCAACATTTATATTATATTTGTAAATATACTTCATTGACTGTATTATTCTGTACTCTGTTATTTTGTTTGAGGAGTCCTATAGTAGTAGAGTGGAGTAATAGTACCTTTACAAGGATTAAACTGATGCAAAAGGGGTAATGGTTGTAAAAATTATGTATCAGAACTTGCAGGAATGTTATACCCTGCATGAATTTTGACTTGCATGTTTAAGTGTGTGTGAAATCTGATAATGAACACTTATACTTTAATACATCGATGACTAAAATATTTGTTGTATGTCCTGCGTGCACCTGGAAACCACCGTAACAAATGTAGACGACATGTCGTGTTATGGACTCATAAGGGCTTCGATATGGAACTCATACAGCCTTTAAAGAATTTATTGTGGAACTATACATCTACTGTCCTTTTCCTGATATTGACAGAAAAGTGGAACCGATATGTGACGGGAATATGAAATTCGTACGTAAACAATGATAGGTATAGTGGTAATGTGACAGACTTACACAGTAAATTTATTTTGTAAATTTCGCTAAGAATATTTAGTACTATTTTGTCCATAGCAGTAACTGTAATTGATTTCATTATGACCAGATTCGTGTCAATAAGCGCTGGCAATATATGTCTGAAGAAGAGCACCATGTGTCCGAAATAGGTCATAATAACAGCAATTTAACCGGAACTGGTTGCTTATGTTTTAAAAACCAATATTACTACGTACTGAAGAATAGGGAAAATTATCTTTGCTAACTAATTTTCCCATGAACCACAGACATTGCCGAGGTGGGGTGGCTTGCGTGGCTCAACGATACAGATAGCCGTACCGTAGGTGCAACCACAGCGGAGGGGTATCTGTGGAGAGGCCAGACAAACGTGTGGTTCCTGAAGAGGGGCAGCAGCCTTTTCAGTAGTTACAGGGGCAACAGTCTGGATGATTGACTGAGCTGGCCTTGTAACATCAGCTAATGTGGCTTTGCCACACAGCTACTGCGAACGGCTGAAAGCAAGGGGAAACTACAGCCGTTAATTTTCCCGAGGACATGCAGCTCTACTGTATGAACATATGATGATGGCATCCTCTCGGGTAAAATATTCCGGAGGTAAAATAGTCCCCCATTCGGATCTCCGGGCGGGGACTACTCAGGAGGATGTGATCATCAGGAAAGACAATACTGGCATTCTACGGGTCGGAGCGTGGAATGTTAGATCCCTTAATCGAGTAGGAAAATTAGAAAATTTAAAAAGGGAAATGGATAGGTTGAAGTTAGATATAGTGGGGATTAGTGAAGTTCGGTGGCAGAATGAACAGGATTTCTGGTCAGGTGAGTACAGGATTATAAATACAAAATCAATTGGGGGTATCACAGGAGTAGGATTGATAATGAATAAGAAAATAGGAATGCGGGTAAACTACTATGACCAGCACAGCGATCGCATTATCATTGTCAAGATAGATACGAAGCCAACACCAACAACAGTAGTACAGGTTTATATGCCAACTAGCTCTGCCGATGATGAGGAGATCGAAGAAATATATGAGGAGCTAAACGAAATTATTCAGACAATTAAGGGAGAGGAAAACTTAATTGTTATGGGAGACTGGAATTCGGTAGTAGGACAAGGAAGGGAAGGGAAGATAGTGGGTGAATATGGTCTGGGCAAAAGGAATGAAAGAGGAAGCCGCCTGGTAGAATTTTGCACGGAACATAATTTAGTTATAACAAACACCTGGTTTAAGAATCACAAAAGAAGGTTGTATACGTGGAAGAGACCAGGAGACACCGGGAGATACCAGATAGATTTTATAATGGTAAGACATAGATTTCGGAACCAGGTTTTGAAGTGTAGGACATACCCAGGGGCAGACATAGACTGTGACCATAACTTGTTGGTTATGAACTGTAGGCTGAAACTGAAGAAACTACAGAAAGGTAGGAAAATAAGGAGATGGGACCTAGATAAATTGAAGGAACCTGAAGTTCTTAAGAATTTCAGAGGGAGCTTCAGGCAACAATTGACAGAAACAGGGGAAAATAAAACAGTTGAGGAGGAATGGGTAAAATTGAGAGATGAAATAGTGAAGGCAGCAGAGGACAAAATAGGTAGGAAGGCAAGACCTACAAAGAATCCTTGGATATCACAGGAGATACTAAATTTAATCGATGAAAGGAGAAAGTATAAAAATGCAGTAAATGAAACAGGCAAAAAAGAGTACAGACGACTAAGAAATGAGATTGACAGGAAGTGCAAAATGGCTAAGCAGGAATGGCTAGAAGGCAAATGCAAGGATGTAGAAGAATGTATAAATAGGGGAAAAATAGATACAGCCTACAGGAAAATAAAAGAAACATTTGGCGATAAGAAAAACAGCTCTATGAATATCAAGGACACTGATGGAAAACCAGTTCTCAGCAAAGAAGGGAAAGCTGAAAGGTGGAAAGAGTATATAGAGGGGCTCTACAAAGGAAATGAACTTCGAGACACTATTGTAGGAAGGGAAGAGGATGTAGATGATGATGAAATAGGAGATACTATACTGAGAGATGAATTTGACAGAGCACTGAATGATCTAAGTCGAAACAAGGCCCCTGGAGTAGATGATATCCCGTCAGAGCTACTGAAGTCTCTGGGAGAACCAGCCATGACAAAATTGTTTCACATTGTGTGTAAGATGTATGAGACAGGTGAAGTATCCTCAGACTTTAAGAAAAATGTTATAATCCCCATTCCAAAGAAAGCGGGTGCAGACAGGTGTGAAAAGTACAGAACCATCAGTTTAATAAGTCATGGTTGCAAAATATTAACACGAATTATATACAGAAGGATGGAAAAGCTGGTAGAAGCCGACCTCGGGGAAGATCAGTTTGGATTCAGGCGAAATGTAGGAACACGGGAGGCAATACTCATTTTACGGCTTATCCTAGAAGATAGATTAAGAAAAGGCAAACCAACATTTCTAGCTTTTGTAGATTTGGAGAAGGCTTTTGACAATGTTGATTAGAATAAACTCTTTAAAGTTCTGAAGCAAGCAGGAGTAAAATATAGGGAACGTAAGGTTATTTACAACTTGTACAAAAACCAGACAGCGGTTGTCAGAGTTGAAGGGCATGAAAGGGATGCATTGGTTGGAAAGGGAGTAAGACAGGGTTGTAGTCTTTCCCCAATCTTGTTCAATTTGTACATTGAGCAAGCTATAAAGGAAAGCAAGGAGAAATTTGGAGAAGGAATTAAAGTTCAGGGTGAAGAATTAAAAACATTGCGTTTTGCCGACGACATAGTAATTCTGTCAGATACAGCAAAGGACCTGGAAGAGCAATTGAACGGAATGGACAGTGTGCTGAAAGGTGCATATAAGATGAACATTAACAAGAGTAAAACAAGGGTAATGGAGTGCAGTGTAAGAAAATCAGGTGATGCTGAAGGAATTAGATTAGGTAACGAAACAATAAAGGAGGTAGATGAGTTTTGTTACTTGGGCAGTAAAATAACAAATGATGGTCGCAGTACAGATGATATAAAATGCAGAATGGCAATGGGTAGAAAGGCGTTTTTGAAAAAGAGAAATTTGTTAACATCGAATATTGATTTAAGCCCAAGGAAGTCCTTTCTGAAGGCATTTGTATGGAGTGTTGCCTTGTATGGGAGTGAAACATGGACGATAAGCAGTGTGGACAGAAAGAGGATAGAGGCTTTTGAAATGTGGTGCTACAGAAGAATGCTGAAGATTAGGTGGGTGGATCGCGTAACTAATGAGGAGGTACTGAACCGAATTGGGGAGAAAAAAAATTTCTGGCATACCTTGACTAAAAGAAGGGATAGATTGGTAGGACACATTCTTAGACATCAAGGAATTGTGAATTTAGCGTTGGAGGGAAGTGTGTGGGGTAAGAATCGCAGAGGGAGGCCAAGAGACGCGTATAGTAAGCAGATTCAAGTGGATGTGGGTTGTCGTTCTTATGAGGAGATGAAAAGGCTTGCTCAGGATAGAGTAGGGTGGAGAGCTGCATCAAACCAGTCTCTGGACTGAAGACCACAACAACAACAACTAATTTTACAAAAATATAAAAACGTCACATATATAAATAATGGATGAAACTTAGACATTAACGAAAATGTCCTGTAAAACAGTTTTTTAATTGTTGGGAACAATTTTGTATCGATTACATATCAGTTAATTAGATGTTAAATGATGAGAGACCTTGTTTGTTAGTATTTCTTTTCCTTGATTCCTATCATACATTATCATATCTAAGGATATAACAGCGTTGAGGACGTCGTTTTTATATTTTGGGAAATAGTAAAATCACAAATCATTCATCTTTTTCTATTAGGGAACATGACAAAATTTTCTGCCGCTATTTTCTGCATTTTGCTTACGTTTCCACATCGATCATCACTACTTTTGTTTTAATGATGCTTCGTTCGTCTCTGAATATGAATCACCTAGTATTGTTACTTTCGACGTGATATGGGAAGTTCTTAGTGCAATTTTTCCCATTACCTTAATATTTACATCTCTCACTTTGATGCACACCTGCAACTGAGTAAATAAATGAGTTCTCCGTTGTGTTACTTCCGTCCCGTTTGATGTATATTAATTAAAAATTAAAATTAAATTTTCGCAATATTTACGCACCATTTACCAGTAAACAATATATGAAAGTATAATAAGAACAAGTAGTGTATAAATGACGTATTACTGTTATTCGTAGGTCTGCGTGGGTTTGAAATTTCTGCAGCAGATGAAGTTTCTGCGATAATCTGCCAATTCACATTAGAGAAAAATGCTTATGATATGTTTTCAGGCGTAGTGTGGAAAATTATGGACTGTATTAGATAGTAAACATTCGTAAGAAGTAGCAATGCTAAAAAAATCAAAAGCGATTAGGTAAATTACCGATCCATGCGTTATCACTTTTATATGTATGACTTAAAATAATGAGACTCAGTGATGCACACTACCTGTAAATCTCACGAACATTTCTCGATTCAGTTCTTAGCTTAGAAAGATCTTAGTGAGAATTATTTTTCAGGGAGCCAAAGAGAATATTATGAAATATCTTGATATCCTGGTAAGGACAAACGTTTATCAAATTTATAATTCATTACAAAATACATTTAGATGGAAAATTGTGCTGTGTACGCAACTGTAAATGTAAATATCAAAGAATATTGTAAGAAACGTCTAGTTATTTGAATTTAAAACTTATTCAAATAAGTCTCAGAATTTATGTAATCTGTGGTTTCTTTATGTTTCTCATTAAGGATTAGTTTATTTAACTCAAAAATCGATTCTTTGTGGTGTATAAAAGAACCCATTTTGCTGTGCTACATTTGATGCAGCTAGCCGTACACTACAGACCAATGACATTTCACGCATTTTTGAAACTTTTGCTTTTGAATATAGTATTTGTTGCTATAAATACGTATAACTGGCATAAAAACAGCCACGTCAAATCTAAGCAACTTTCCGTCATCTTTCTCTCTTTCTAAGGCCATTTAAGGTCCCCCTTCCCCCAATCTCTGCCTCTCTCTGTTTTTGCTGCTGTCTCCAAAGGGAGTTGAAATGAAACTCTGAGGACTAGTAAACGAAAGTTCATGCTATACAGTTAATACAAACTTCTTATGAGAAAAATTCTGCATTGCGTTTGGTATTGCTAGCCGTTACGACGGCTCAATATTCTGAAACCAGTTCCCATTTCCTCCCGTATGTTCTGATGTCTGTGTTTATCGGTTTGTATTGTTGAGGAGTAAAGGGATCGACTCACCGAAAAGCGTAAGCGCTGAGTCTTTCACAAACACATACAAAAGAAAGAAAACTTGCTAGCTTTCGGATTACATCCGTTTTCAAGGTAGGGTACAAAATCCACGACGGAACCACACAAATATACACACACTCGCACGCATGCACACACACACACACACACACACACACACACACACATACATTCACACACACACAGCGAGAGAGACCCGAAAAGTGTGTATGCAGCCCGCACTATGTAGGATTGCAGAGACTCGCCGTTGTGTGTGTTTTCTTTGTGTATTTGTACTGTAGCTAGCTAAAGGTGGAGCCAAAAGCTTACCGGTTTATTTGTTTTTATTTTTTCTATACGACTCAGCGCTACTGATTTTTGTTAAGTGGATTTCTTTTCTTCGAAAGCATTTACATTCAAACAAAACTTTCCTATAATTTTATCAGCTGTATGTATATTTAATAGTCGTATGTGATAATGAAGGTTGGTACAACAAGTTCATGTTAGAAGTTCCCACATTTGTAAACGTATTTTGTCCTCGAACCAGTGTATTCAGATTTGTAATAGATGACTACTTCTATCATTCGGCTCTGTAATGCACAGAAAAAATTTAACTACTTCTTAATACTTCCACTGTACACTAACGTAACATGCTTACCTGGACGCGAGGATCTTGTTTCTTCAAACAAGATAAGTCGATATTTACTATATTCCCTATGCTTCGATTAACTTCTTTATATATATATATATATAAAGGATGCTATTCATGTAGTGGATCTTAAGTAGGTCATCATCACGAGTTAAGATTTTTCTTCTAATTACAATTCGAATGAGTTAACTTCTGAGTACATGTCGCATTCCTATGCCTTTGCCTTTGGCTGCTAAAATATTGATTTTTGTATATTATTTCAGTTTTGATGTCTAGTGAGGGAGTTATAAAGCCTGATACCAATATAAGCATAAATAAAGAACATTTGAGTGAATGTGTTCTTATAAAACTAATGTTGGCAGTAACGCAAATGCGCACCGTAGTAGATTCAGACCATAACTATTATGCAGATATACGTGTCGATCAACGACTCATAATGTTTTGATAATCTAAGTTCAGTCGTTAAAATGAAAAAAAATGCAGTTCAACTATAAAGAATTATATTGGAATGAAACACGTGGGAAATTGTCTCAAATATATGAGATGGGAGACTGAGAGAAAAAGGTCAAAATACGATAATAACGGGACACCCGACAACCTTCAGGCTACTTCCTGTAGATCTAGAATAATGAAATTTACCAGGGGAGTAAGTTTTTGTGAGAGAAATAAATGAAAAAAAAAACTATAAAAAGACCAACTGTCATTATTCACACTGATACAGTAAATGGCTTCACGACGTAACCTCTAATCGTGATGTAATTTGGTCTGGAGAATGTTTGAACGCTGAGAACGGATAAAAGCTGTTGCATCTATGCAGTACACATATAGGCCGAGGAGATTCGAGAACAGAGCCTTCATTTCTGACCTGGCAACTGCGATAGAACTAGCACCTTCTAACAGAATTGTCAAATATTGAATAATTATTTCTTGCCCTAGCACATTCTAAGGGTATTGATAAACTTTGACAGTTATTTCTAGCCGTTCATCTGTCACGAAATTCTCTTTTTAAATCGTATGTCATAGAAAAACACACGAATGGGAAATTTCTTGTCCTTTCCTTCATACGGAAAAAATATAAAAAAATAAAAAATCTGCCACACACCCTTCTGCAGCTTTACTCAAACACATCGCATGTAAATTTAGCAAATAATATGATTTTTTTAGTATTAGCAAAACCCAAATAATATGCAACGTGTGTTCTTGAAATGAAAGTTTACATAGAGACGCTTCTATAGCTGGGTAATATTTGTGTATAGTGCCAGTGTTGGGTGCTTATGGTATGGTTAGATGTGGCGTTTTCTTCAGTGCAGGTCCTGCTTTGCCGATAGCTCCAGTGGCTCTACCTGATGCATGTGCTGAGACCGCGGGCACCCACATCGGTTCCAAAGCTCTCTCGTGGCAATCACGAGCCTCCAAACATCACATAGTGCTGCCGACGCCTGTAAGTAACCATCATGCTCCCTCTGCGGGTGACTTTGTTGTTATTACAGTAATCCGCATTTTTACAACTATCATTGTGCACTTACAGCTAGTATCAGTGTAGATCCAGTAAACGAATCGTGATCCTCATTAAAACAGCAGAGATGCGCCCCCAGACGTTTGAATGTAGGTTTCAATGTCTAGGACAATACACATTGTTAATTATTTTTGTCTACATCTATTGCGTCTAAAATTCAGAATAGAAAGTGAAAGGGAGGCAAATACTACAAGCTAACCTAACTGTTGTTTGATTTTTAAGAACGGATGTCGTCTGTACAAATAGTAAATACACGAAAGATACTTATTTTGAAAGTAATTGTTCCTTAAGACTGAATGATTTTTAAGGATATTTCAGTACCACAGCTGGAGAAAAATCAGTGAAGAAGAGCGACGCATATCAGCTGGGACAGTACTTTAGGAATTAGCTTGATTAAGAAATTATTTCCATTAATGAGAGTAGTATTGCACTACTTGAAGTGAATAGTAGTTTACACAAGCTGTTTTGTGCTTCTGTAGTTATCGAAAAATGTGACGAAAAGGAATGTTAACAATATTGTTAGTGAGTAACCAGTGCATAATTTTTTATATTTATGAAGGAAGACAGACTTACCGTCCGGCCAACGAATTGCTTATTAAAGGACAAATACAAGGACGAAAAAAGAAATTCGCTATAGTCCTTCAGATTGCAACCGACATGGCATTTACTACAAACACTTTATGAAACTCTATAAAGAATGGCCAAACGTACCGCCCCTTCTGGCGAATGTGAGCCGAGACCCTCTACTATTGCACTATCGGTTCGGTGTTGGTTATGTATAAGTGTCCGTCAGTAACTCTGCCACGGCAGGACAGTTCTTGTAGTCGTATGTTTAACCGATATTCTCCGGCAGATTTTCAATCCAGCATTAAAATTGTCATTTTTGTGACGCGGCTGATGAATAAATTTATTATATAAAAATCAGTCAAGAGCTCTAATTTTTTTTTTAATATTTAGATAACCGCTTTTGGCAGTTCATTTTGCCATCATCGGATCTGTCTTTCACATAGGCCACATCACATGGGAAACTTATTTTACTAAGTTTTTTATGTGATGAGAGGAAATGAAAGACAGAACTGATTAAGTCAATATAACCTGCTGAAACCAGTTTTTTACATATTTAAAAAACAATTAGTAGTCTTGGTTAATTTTTCATATAATAAAAATGAAATATGGAATACATTCATGTAAAACTAGAGAGCTTCCAATTTTGCTATGAACCAGCACCTGCAAGATCACTGCTGTTTTTCCATGTTTGTTCATACATTTACAGGTCATAGACTGGTTGAACATTAAAAGCAAAAAGCTGGTAAATCAACCTCATTGAGAATACGCCAATGTTTTGTACCACTTTTCAAGCAAAAAATAATTACATGGAAATAAAAAAAAATTAAAACAATGAAAAACAACTGAAGTTTTTATTGACTTTTGTAAGTGCTGCAAGCTACTGAAAAGATATACAGAAAGAAAATAAAAAATCTAAAACTTTTATGTGTCGGAACCTGCGAATGTATCTTGATATAGGTTTCAGAAATTACTGCAACCAGTCGCCTTTTTTTTCTGAGCATTGAAGATTTATTGATCCATGACCGGTTTCAAGCTGCCTAGCAGCTCATCATCAGACGGTATATACACATTTAGTGCAAATTACATTTGTATAGTGGTAGTGGCTGTGCTGTGGTAATGTGTGTGCAGTATTATTCAATTTTACTATTTGAAACTCGTGGGAGTTGCTGTGGTGTGCCGATGGAAGGGCAGTGTTGTGATATATACAAAACGCTATCCAAAAGCGGAACACACATGGACATACTAAATGTGAAACTCCTAACTATACAAATTTAATTTGCACTAAATGTATATGTACCGTCTGACGATGAGCTGCAAGACAGCTTGAAACCGGTCATGGTTAAATAAATATTCATTGAGAAGAAAAAAGGCGAATGGTTACAGTAATTTCTGAAACCTATTTCAAGATACAACCGCAGGTTCCGACACATAATGGATAAAAGTTTTAGATTTTTTATTTTCTTTCTGTATATCTAAAAAAATGTTCAAATGTTTGTACAGCTTATGGGACTTAACTACGGGGTCATCAGTCCCTAAACTTACAAACTACTTATGAACTACTTACAACTAAGGACGGCACAAATATCCATGCCCGAGGGGGGATTAGAACCCCCGACAGTAGTGGCCGTGCAGACAGTGACTGGAGCGCCTCAGTCCCCTCGGCCACCGCGGTCGGCTCTGTATATCTTTTCAGTAGCTTGCAGCACTTACAAAAGTCAATAAAAACTTCAGTTTCCACTTCCGTCACGATCAAAGGTATCCGCTTGAGACCAAGAGGAAATGGTCGTGCGGTCTGAGGTGCGAGGCTGCTCCCGTCAGAGGTTCGAGTCCTCCGTCGGGCATAGGCATGTGTGTTGTCGTTAGTATAAATTAGATGAAGGTAGTTTAAGTAGTTCGTAAGTCTAGGAACCAATGACCTTATCAGTTGCTCCCTTAGGATTGCAAGCACTTGAACATTGAGGATTTTGATTCGTACCCTACTTGAACGAACGCTGTGGAATGAACAACTGAAAACAAAGATAAAAGCAAGAGAAAAAAGTTAGAATTAAGTCTATCTAGTTATGCGTTTTACCGAGAACCTTATTTTTTAGCTGACGTAGCCTAAGATGGAAGAAGGAGACTGTCAAACATATTTCTTACGAATTCCATGTATCTGAAATTCATATAAATAAATTATGAAGTCCTATGAGGTATTACTGAAGCTGGATTAATATTTTAACCAGCCTTTTTATTGATATCACTATGTTATTATTTTTCATCCAATTGGCCGTGTTTATAGTTGACATTTATTTATTATGAATATTGTCTAGCAACATTTTCCAAGCTGCTGTGTATTAGGATATAATTGCGGTGCAATATCTCGGTGCGAAACTGCCTAAAGCTAAAGCTGTTCTTGCGTGGAAATCGATAGCAAATGAATGAAGACAATAAACACAGTTGAGTGCAAGAAAGTGAGGATAGTGCTCTCCACGAGAATTTGTTTAGGAAACGAATTTCCTAATTTCTCTTGTTGTGGATACAACGTCATTGAAACACCTTGTCCCGTCATTTGAGGAAAAGTGATCACTCATAAGCAAAGTATGAAAAATCTGTTCAGTCTTCCTTAAAGAACAATCAATAATATCTTGATACACGAAAATTATCATCTGTCGTTCATCTGAATTTCACGTTGCAGGCGAATACTGTAGTTTGTCTCTGTCGCTTTGCGGTGTATGTGAATATTTTCTTCACAGGTATAGGTTCAATTTTACCGTATTCCGGTCACAACCCTCACGCGGAAACCAATATTTAATGCCCCTTAAAAAGATAACATGATCCCAATAACTCTTGCTTGACATTGAAAGGAAATTTCAGTTCTTTATGAGCGAGATACAAACAATTTTCGGTGCCAGTGGTAAGTGTAGAGTACAGGAGAACGTTTAACGCGTCAGGTGTTACAAAATTATTATTACGACACTCGGTTTTAGCATTTCTCCTTACCATTTTCATTGTAACATTTCTAGAAAATAAAGAATGCGCTTAAAGGTGTTATAAATACTCCAGACTTAGATGAGTTTTAACATTATGATTCTTCGTCACCTACAGCTACAGTGGAGGGTTACACTTAAATGTGAACATCCCACTTGTATTTTTTCGCTTGAATGAACTGTTGACAGCGACAAAAAAAATCATAAGGACAAAAAGAATTCCCCGTAAAAATTTTTATTTTACAACATTTCAACAAAGTTTAAACACATAGACAGTCCTTCTAAATACAGACTACTGCAAAGTTTTCTTACCCGTAGTAATACTTATACTCCTATGGCAACTTTGTACGAAATACTATTACAGTGTCGAGATAAAAAATAAAATAAAATAATAAAACTAAATTTTATCAAACTGTACAGACAAGTCAAACAATACTAAAACTGACAATAAATTTAATCTACAATATATCGTAATATTATTCCATAAACAAGATACGCCATCAAGGAAGAACATATTAAATATTACATGAACAGTTTTTCGACTCCTGAAACTTGTGGCAGACAACGAAATTCTAAAGCAGCAACACACTACTTACATTAGCAATAGCAGTAAAATAAATGGCTTCCACAGTTTAAAATGTATTTTTAGAAAGAGAAGTAGAAAAAAAGTCATATCCATAGTAAAGTAAAAGTGCCGTCACACTATAAAACCAAGCGTAAAAATAAAATTATTTATTGATTCTTGTAATTAAAAACATCAAATACCATTTAAGGTTTATGCACTCAAGAATTAAAGCCGTTGATTTAACTGGATAACAGAGTTATATTAATTCTTTTCTTTCTAGAATACACGTCAGAATTTTTAACTCTTTTCACATATTCTCTATCATATCGATATGTTGTGTAATATATACAAACTAAAGAAGACAAATAATCAGATTAATTAGTTCAGAAAATTAAATACACTCCCAATCGACGTACTTGCTGAAATTCCCTGCTTCACCAACAGTGTAGAGAGACAGTGGACGAAGTAACGGGTAATTTAGTTGTTTTGTATATTTTCTTACTGCAGTCAACACCAATAACTCTCGCAGCGAATAATTTTTACTGGTTTGAGGTAAAACTAAATTTATCCTGTGAGTAATTTACTTTGTGATGTTGATAAATATAAATAAATTCTCCATCCGTGTAGTTAGTTTCGGCGAACAAATATTGCTGATAACATAACAAGTCAGCAGAGCAGTGAGACGGTCTTCTCTTAATATCAACAATCCTTTGACTGCTGATGACACTTACTTCTGAATTTACACTGAAAAATGAAACTAAAATTAAAACATTAATTCTAAATACTCCTGGACCATTTGTTGTATAGTCATATAGTCAACAATATCTTCACTTTTGCCTCAATTAAGAGTTTTGCAAATGTAAATAAAGTAGCTTTCATCACCACCAAAATTTTAACATGTATGTTTAAACTTTATTTACAGTCACTTTTTCGTGTAAATACATACACACCCAGTGCTGTTCCGTACTGGGTAGTGTTTTCATAATTGAGATAGAAAAAAAGAAAAAAGAAAAAAGAAAGGAACAAACTCGGGGCTCAGTAGGTTTGTATACGGACGGACTTTCAGGTAGACGCCATGTCTAGTCCAGTTCCTCAATTATGAAGTTTGCCTAGATGAGTGTTCTTATGCTTTTTCCGTAAATAAATGTACACCGTTGTAAACGTATTAAAAATTTGACAAGCGTTGTATTTTCACTTCTGATGTGAAAGTCACATCAACAACGCCGCAACAACGCCCTTTTACCGAAAAATAAACGTACAGTGCACTGACGTTACGAAGTTTCGCGTGCCTATCCGACATGAGTTCTGAAATGATTTAGTCGCAGTACAGTATTTGTTTATTTGTATATTTATACAAACATGAAAATTACTGAAGATGGCATTTATCTCTAAATAACTAAAAACCCAGCATTGCTCGGGTATTTATTTATTTATTCAAGCTTTGAGTTAGTACATCTCATATCCCTTCTCTGCCCCTTTTTTTAATATCATGTCATATTTGTGGGAGAGTATTCAAGAAATAAGGCTGTCTTGCATAATGTACAAAATAATAACTGCAGTATCCAAACAAAGAAAGGTGCAAATGATATGTAACCATGATATAAATGATACGTAACCTTAACAATTCATTTAATTCAAAACTTGATTGTAAACAATATTTTGGTTACTTGTCCAAAATGTAATATGAAGAAATTCTTTGGGGAGGTCTCCGCTGAGCAAGCGACATGTAGTTCTCCGTGTGAGAAACATGGAGATGTCGAAACCACTCTGCAGTATTTAATAGGTTGCCCTGTCATTTATTAACCGTAAAAGAAAACGCAAGTCACACTGGAAACTACAGTCTCTTGGAGTTAAAAGCTACATCTGCCGGAAATAACGGGTATTTGCTGGATGTACACTGTTTCATTCTCTTCCTTTCCATGTAGCTCTATATAGGTGAAAGGTTTTTACCCATCGTAGTATACAAGGTGGTCCATTGATAATGACTGGGCCAAATATCTCACGAAATAAGCATCAAAAGCAAAAACTACAAAGAACAAAACTTTTCTAGCCTGAAGGGGGAAAACAAATGGCGCTATGGTTGGCACTTTAGATGACGCTGACATAGATCAAACGGATATCAACCGCGTGTTTTTAAATTGGTACCCCCATTTTATCACATATTCGTCTAGTACGTAAATAAACATGAATACTTTATTTGGAACACTTTTTTCGCTTGGTAATAGATGGCGCTGTAATAGTCACAAACGTATAAGTACGTGGTATCGCGTAACATTTCGCCATTGCGGACGGTATTTGCTTCGTGATACATTCATTACTCGTGTTAAAATGGACCGTTTACCAATTGCAGAAAAATGTCTATATGGTATTTATGTATGGCTATTGTGATCAAAATTCCAAACGGCCCTGTGCTACGTATGTTGACCGTTATCCTGGAAGACATCGTCCAAGTGTCCGGACCTTTCGTCGGATAGTTACGTTATTTAAAGAGACACGAACTGTTCAGCCACAAGTGAAACGTTAACCACGACCTGCAACAAATGATGATGCCCAAGCGTTTTAGCTGCAGTTGCGGCTAATCTGCACATCAGTAGCACACAAAATGAGCGAGAATCGGGAATCTGAAACACGTCAGTGTTGAGAATGCTACATCAACATAATTTTCGCCTGTACCATATTTCTATGCACCAGGATTTGCACGGCGAAGACTTTGAATGTCGTGTATAGTTTTTCCACTGGGCACAAAATAAATTACAGGTCGATAACAGATTTTTTCACGCGTTCTGTTTAGTGACGAAGCGTTATTCACAAAAAGAGGTAAAGTAAACCGGCACAATATGCACTATTGGACAACGGAAAATCCACGATGGCTGCGACAAGTTGAACATCAGCAACCTTGGCGGGTTAATGTACGGTGCGGCATTATGGGCGAAAGGATAATTGGCCCCTGTTTTATCGATGGCAATCTAAAGGGTGCAATGTATGCTGATTTCTTACTTAATGTTCTACCGATTGTCTTAAATGGAATATTTAATGACATGTGGATGGGTCGTACAAGCCTCATACCGTGGCCCGCACGTTCACCGAATCTTATATCCCCGGATTTCTTTCTGTAGGGAAAATTGAAGGATATTTGTTATCGTGATTCACCGACAACACCTGAAAACACGCGTCAGGACAATTTCAATGCATGTGAGAACATTACTGAAGGCGAACTACTTGCTGTTGAGAGGAATTTCGATATGCGTGTTGCCAAATGCTTTGAAGTTAAGGGACTTCAGTTTGAGCATATATTGAAGTCATGAGGTAATTACAGGTAATCACGCGGTAACAGCATGCGTTCTCAAAATGTATAATAATTTCACAAATGTACACGTATCACACTGGAACAACCAAACGCACCTACGTTCAGTGTTTTAATTTAAAAAACATACGTGTTACCCACTGTTCGACTAAAATTGTGATCAATATGTTTGTGAATATTACAGTGCCATCTATCACAAAGCGAAAACGTGTTCCAAATAAAACATTCATCTTTATTTACGTACTAGAGGAATATGTAATAAAAATGGGAGTACGTTTTTTTTTAAATGCAGTTGATATCCGTTTGACCTATGGCAGCGCCATCTAGAGGGCCAACCATAGCGCCATCTGTTTTCCCCCTTCAAGCTAGAAAAGTTTTGTTCTTTGTAGTTTTTGCTTTTGATGCTTATTTCGTCAGATATTTGGCCCGGTCCTATCAATGGACCACCCTGTATACGATCTCATATTTATTGAATTATATGTTGTAAAATTGTATAATTTTGTAGGTATATATTCATTTGTATAAGTGCTGCATGTCGGTAAAATCAGTTATGAATACAGTTAGTAGTAAAGAAGTAACAGATTAAAACCTGGTGCGTGATGGGGCGGTTTTCCACGAACGTTACTATTTATGTCCTCATATCTCATGAACAACGTATCGTGCTGTAATTCAATTTCGAAAGCACATACAGTTATATGTGTGTATACTGCGTGTAAAATTTCCTGCGGCTACAATATGTAGTGTACAAATCATAAATTGTAACATCATAGCAAATGCCGTAGTTTCAATCCATGAATAGTGGAAAAGTAGTAAGTGTGAAACTTTTCCTTTCATCATTTTGTTATGGTTGTCAGCGAGAAAAGTTTAATAAAGGTTTGAAATTATGTTTAAAGTTTGTTGCAAGTCGCTAAGTAATTTCATTTTTATAATAGTGTATTTTGAAGTCTCGCCGCCATTATGTGACAGTTTTTTGCTGCTCCTACTATTTATGACTTCATATCTGATGGACTATGTGTGTTGTGTGGTTCTCACCCCTCCAGCAATTGTTACCTCACGGTAAGGAATGTGTGTGCCAAATTTGGTTGAAATCGATCCAGTGGTTTAGGAGAAAATGAGCAGCATTGTCGCTTAATGGAGCAGTTTTTCGCGCATCTCATTGTTTATGACGTCATACCTCGTGAACTATGTGTTGTACGTGTTTCTTACACTTACGGCGACCGTCCTCAGGATTGATGCTTACGTTTATAAAATTTGAAAAATGTTGGAAGAAAACTGTAGATTTGTATGCAATACGTACACACAAACATACGGACACACTGCTTTATATATGTTTTGTGTATCACTAAGTTAACACTATGACGTATTTCAAAACCTCAACCTTGCATATCAGCTTTACGTGGGATGTGAAAAAACACATATAAAACTAGCATCAGAAGAATATTCACTAAAAGAAGGCATGGAGCATTAAAGAACAATTAATATATAAGTCACTATAAATTTTCGCACGGTAAGAAACCTTGCTAAAAATAAAATCTAGAGATAAATCTACTAGCTAAAGGCAGATGTAGCGATTGTTTCCTTCCGCTACAAGGAAAACAGAAAATTGAATTTCTCAATTGTTTATAAACATAAATACCGATTATATTACTACAGAACTTCATTAGCTCAGATCCCAAGGAAACTGTACACTAACAGTTTCCGTCAAGTTACATTGCCACTTTAAGATGTGGGAAATATATCAGAAGAGCTCAATAAAATTATGCGATATTCTTTTTGATGCGCCGTGTATATATTATAACCTCTGCATACTATTTACAAAAAGGTTAATGGTCATCTAGTCAGAGCCCTGTTTATTATACTGTAGACAAAAATAATTTCATAGAAAGAATCTAGTTACACAAAAAGTTAATACATCTAATGTGAACATACTGCACGGAAGAGACGTTCGTTCCCCTCAACGTTTTTATCATATAATAAAACATTATTGTGTAACCTATAACGCAAAGCTTGTATTTACATATAGTTTTTACTTATTTTCATAACTGTAAGACGAAATGCGATCTGTAGTCTACCAGTCTTGTTAGATATGTTTCGGATCTGGAGCTGGCAATTTCATTTAGCGGCCATATCAGTTATCAATATACACATTTCCCTGTAAATCTAGGTTAGTAAAATTTTTTGGTAAGACGACATTAGTATTCAGAGATAACTTTACTTTTCAGCTGGCGACGTCGCACAATCATATCTAAATGAGTGAAATGCCCCATTCAAAACTCTGCGATAACATTAGTAGAGTACCGTGATCTATGGATCCAGAAATTGTGTTGGTGAACTTCGGATAAGCTTCTGGTTTCACTTGTGCTACGCAGTTATGGACAAAATGTGAGGAACGAAAATATTTCGAGAAAGACGTTCAAGCAACGTGAATGATTCACTAGTAACTAAGTCTTGAAATCCCTTATTGTATGATCAGTAAAACAGAGCTGTTTTAGAACATCCTTAATATGGGACAAGGACGTACTACGATTCTCAGTTGAGGGAAGGAATGTAAGACGAGAAATTTCGCCGCTAGTTGAAGGTACAACGTTGTTTGAAGAGCCAACCAGGAGTTCCAGTTCTAAGCACTAAGACGACGAACAGCTATATAGTTTTGGGTTTTTACTTCAAATGGCGTGTTGTGGCATTCTTATTTCACTGCTAACCGATTTTTTTATGTGTGAGGAGGGGAGTCTGTGTCACATGCGGTCGTTTTCAATTGTTTTATAACTTTCAGTTATTGTCATTGTATAGTGACCAAAATGCAACAGTTTTGCAACACTGTGATCATTTTCCAGAAGAACTTTCTTCAAATACCAGTGCGATCATTCAGTTTAACCTTTTACATGCTTTTTCAAAATCACTTGTTGTGAATTCCTGACTACTCTCCAATAACGCTGAGTCAAATTCGTTTTTCTACACTCTTCAACAGTCTTAGTGGCTAATGTTTCAGGGTCCGATGAAATTTCAAACCCAAACAGGAAAACAATATGCCCTGTGATTATTCCCAATCTATTGTTATTACGAAGTTCTCTTGTGCATGCGAATGATAAAAACAGGATCAAATTGCCGATATTCCAAATTATGACAACCCAATTGTTGTGGTCTTCAGTCCTGAGACTGGTTTGATTCAACTCTCCATAATACCCTATCCTGAGCAAACCTCTTCAAGTGTACATAAGAACGGCAACCTACGTCTGATTCTGCTTACTGTATCCACCTCTGCGGTTTTTTCCCAAACACTTCCCTCCAATGCTAAATTCACAATTACATGATGTCTAAGAATGTGTCCTACCAATCGACCCCTTCTTTTAATCAAGGTATGCCAAAAATTCCTTTTCTCACCAATTCTGTTCAGTAACTCCTCATTTGTTACGCGATCCACCCATCTAATATTCAGCATTCTTCTGTAGCACCACATTTCAAAAGCCTCTATCCTCTTCCTGTCCGCACTGTTTATCGTTCATGTTTCACTCCCATACAAGGCAACATTCCACACAAATGCCTTCAGAAAAGACTTCCTTAGGCTTAAATCAATATTCGATGTTAACAAATTTCTCTTTTTCAGGAACGCTTTTCTACCCATTGCCATTCTGTATTTTATATCCTCTGTACTGCGACTATCATTTGTTACTTTACTACCCAAGTAACAAAACTCATCTACCTCCTTTATTGTTTAGTTACCTAATCTAATTCATTCAGCATCTCCCGATTTTCTTAGACTTTACTCTATTACCCTAGTTTGCTCTTGTTAATGTTCATCTTATATGCACCTTTCAGCACACTGTCCATTCCGTTCAACTGCTCTTCCGGGTCCTTTGCTGTCTCTGAGAGAATTACAATGTCATCGGCAAAACACAATGTTTTTAATTCTTCACCCTGAACTTTAATTCCTTCACCAAATTTGTCATTGCTTTCCTTTATAGCTTGCTCAATGTACAAATTGAATAACATTGGAGAAAGGCTACAACCCTGTCTTACTCCCTTCCCAATCACTGCATCCCTTTCATGCCCTTCAACTCTGACAACCACTTTCTGGTTTTTGTACAAGTTGTAAATAACCTTACGCTCCCTATATTTTACTCCTGCTTGCTTAAGAACTTGAAAGAATTTATTCCAATCAACATTGTCAAAAGCCTTCTTCAAATCTACAAAAGCTAGAAATGTAGGTTTGCCTTTTCTTAATCTATCTTCTAGGATAAGCCGTAAAGTGAGTATTGCCTCCCGTGTTCGTACATTTCTCCTGAACCCAAACTGATCTTCCCCGATGTCGGTTTCTGCCAGCTTTTCCATCCTTCTGTAAATAATTCGTGTTAATATTTTGCAGCCATGACTTATTAAACTGATGACCAGTCAACCCAATTAATAGCCGGTATTTCCACCTTTGGCACGGAGTACAGCAGTAACGCGGTTTGGTAGCGGTGTCTTGGTAGGTCACTCAGCTGAGTTAGCAACACACATGCAAACGTAAGGCACAAAATTCCCGTAAATTCAGGGGAAGGGGCGGCGAGTCAGATGTGTGTGATCGGGTTCCAATCTGATGCGTTGTGGGGCAGTGCATCAAGTGCCGCTCAGCACTGTGTTCCTCGAAGCACCGTCACACTGCTGGCTTTGTTACATGGCCTATTACCTTGCTGTAAAATGTCATAAAATGTCACTTCTGTTGTGAAACGTGAACGTCGTGACGGAGTTCACCTGAACTGCTATGTCTAGGATATTTCTTGGCCGTCCTGGTGCCTTGCACGAACACCACTGAACCTTTGGACAGCAACGTTCATATACACGAAAGCTTAATTCAGTCCTCGCCAGCTCTTCTCGTTCCGCAGTGTAGGTGTCGAGGACCTGTTCTCCTGGAAGGCGACGGGTTAGCGCACTCGATGGTGGAAGTATCGGGACTCATCAGACCATGTAATGCCTGCCACTGCACCACCGTCTAAAGATGATGCCCATTCCGTCCCAACTGCTGATACTGTGTGCTTAGAAACACTGTCCGACAAGAATTTCTGACGTCAGTTGCGCCACAGTTCACCGCCCGACCCGTTTCATCAGTCTGCCCAGCCTACGAAGTCTGACATCTACAATGGGGCGTGGTCGCTAAAATGTTTTACTGTATTTTTGAGTAATTACATTTCATTCTACCACTTCCAAACGAGATACTCATCTTTTCAACATTCCGATGTATGGGGGTTCTGCACGCTGCAACATTATTCTCCTGGGGCGTCGTGGTAGAAATAAATACTCGATATGTACAATTTTTCACTTCTTCTTTAATTTGAATCAAACTTCTTCTCCACCAAAACATTACAAATTCTAAACATATACAAAGCATCGAACGGTAGTACTTCCATTTCAAAATACAGACTGACATAGCTTCCAGAGCACTTGACAAACGAGTAACACTCGAACTCCCCCACGCAAGGCGGTGAGGCAAATATATAACATTGACAATAATGGCATTACATTAAGCATAACAATTGAAAATACTAATTTACAATTAACAAACACACAAAGAAAACATTTCATGTACACAAGAATAATCACAATATAAAATGAAAACTATGCATACAATAATTTTAGATGGCGCATGTATTTTTAAGACGAAATTTCCGATCTTTCTGTTGACAACAAAGTGCGATGTTAAATGTCAATTAATTTGTTAATGAGTACATCATACATGTTCCTAACATATATTGAACTATCAAATCTCATGGCCATTCGCAAAATATATCAAAATCTCACGTCAGTCAATATATACAAGGAATTCAATATTGTAAATCTCGATTATTACATTAATTACACAATTAGCTGATCAACACAACTTCTTTATGAGCCTAACATATATAAAATACTATTTATTTTAATGTCTTTATGTAGATAAAAAAGTTTTTACCATTCGTCTTTCTATGTATTGAAATAACATACAATGACAAAACTATTGTTTATAGAACTGTCTGGAAACGTCTTATACAAATCTCTTAATTAATGAAATCTATCACTTGTTTTAATCACAGTATCACCGAGACACTGTCCTACACTGATTCCTAGGCTGGCTATATCGTTTTTAAATAACCTCACACACAACTTTTATCACTATTGAACCACACGATTCCGGATCCGACGCAGACGGTATCGTACGATAACATTGAGATGAGAGGGCCAGCAGTATCGTCACATCGCTCAGGCCCTCTACGTTTGGGTCTGGTTTCCTTAGTTTCGCCACTTGTTGAAGACACTCACCACAGAACTGCCCAACAACCCGAAAAATTCGAGGAGCTTCCGAAATGCTCCTGCCGAACTCCGGATCATCATAATCTGCCCTCGGTTAAAATAAGATCGCGCGCTTTCCCCATTGTGAACGCGCGCTCGGACATTACTCGGACACTATATTGTGGCAGGCAGCCGCGACCGTAAACAAATGATGGAAACAAACCAACAGACACTCTTCGTTTTGTGTAGGAAGACACAAGATGTGATGAGTAATATCGACAAGGGATTGCTCCTCGATATCAAGGTGAGGGAGCAGGGAGCTTGGTTCTGGGTAAACATCTACATCTACATCTACATGGGATACTCTGCAAATCACATTTAAGTGCCTGGCAGAGGGTTCATCGAACCACCATTATACTATTTATCTCCTATTCCATTCTCGAATAACGCGGGGGAAGAAAGAACACCTGAATCTCTCTGTTCGAGCTCTGATTTCACGTATTTTATTCTGATGATCATTTCTACCTATGTAAGTGGGAGTCAACAATATATTTTCGCATTCGGAGGAGAATGTTAGCGATTGGAGTTTCGCAAGTAGCCCACGCCGCAGCAATAAGCGCCGTTGTTGTAATGATTCCCATCCCAGATCCTGTATTATTTCCGTAACGCTGTCTCCCCTGTATCGTGACAATACGAAACGAGCTGCCCATCTTTTGACTCTTTCAATGTCCTCCGTTAAACCCACCTGATAAGGATCCTACACTGGGCTGCAATACTCCAAAAATGGACGGACAAGCTTAGTGTTTCTTTAGTAGTTCTGTTGCATGTTTTAAGGATTATGCCAATAAAACGCAGTCTCTGGTTCGCCTTTCCCACGACATTATCTACGTGTTCTTTCCAGTTTAAGTCTGAAGTAATAGTAATTCCTAGGTATTTTGTGGAGTTTACGGCCTTCACGTTTGATTGATTTATCTTGTAAACAAAGTTTAACGGATTTCTTTTCGTACTCATGCGGACGACTTCACACTTCTCATTATTTAGAGTCAATTACCAATTTTACACCATACTGATATCTTATTCAGATCGTTCTGCAGTTGGTTTTGATCTTCAGATGATTTTACTAGACGGTAAATGACGGGAGATAGAAAAGGTGATAGAAATCATAGGGGAACCAGCTGAAACCAAATTCTACATCAAGAGAAAGGGGCTGCAATCATGGGAAGATGAAGAATCGGGGAAGAGATCACATGCTCTTCTACCAGATATCACAGAGAGATTAAGTATGAAACATTTTCAACCATCAAGGGGAATGCTGCACTTTCTCACTGGACATGGGCCTTACCCGGCATACCTGTGCCGGTTCAGGAAACAGGCTACACCAGCGTGTGCCTGCGATGCTGAGGACGGAACTCCAGATCACATTGTATTCGAGTGTCGTGCATTCGACAGCGTGGCTGCGGACCTGAGAAGCGCTCTGCCCAACACAATCACCTACGAGCTGATCAGGAACACTGACACGTTTCACACACTCAATGCACTCGCTGACGAGATTTCTAAACAGGTACTTCAGGACTTCATAAAAAAAAAATGTTCAAATGTTTGTAAGTCTATCGGACCAAACTGCGTGGTCATCAGTCCGTAGCTTACAAACTACTTAAACCTAGGTAAACTAACCTAAGGACAACACACACACCATGCCCCAGGGAGGACTCGAACTGTAACACTACAGCAAGTAAGGAGTTAGCAATTAAAAGAGTAAAATGAATTAAAAGTCAGTTGACCAGTTGATTGTAAAATGTAGAAATTTATGTCACTAACACAATTGTTGTTATTTAGTATTTGGAGTCATTTTGTCAAAGGTGATGGGTTATATTGTATTATATTATAATCATTATTAATAAGGATTAAAAAATACTATGTGAAACAGATTCCGTATTTCTAGATTTCTGGAAGGCTTTTGACGCTCTTATGGAATATCGGCACAATTGTGCGATTGAATTCGAGATTTACTGCCGGAAGGGACACAACATGTTGTAATTGACGGTAAGTCATCGAGTAGAATAGAAATGAAATCTGCCATTCCCCCAGGGAAGTGTTATAGGGTCCCTACTTTTCCTTATCTTTGTAAACGATTTAGGAGACAATCTGAGTAGTTCTCTTAGACTGTTCGCGGATGATTCTGTCATTTATTGGTTAGTAAAATTACATATCGGTGCGGTTGAAAAATTGGCAACTGACCCTGAAGTGTGAAGTCATCCATATGAGGACTTCATTACACCGCAAAACAATCAAATATAGAGTCCGTCAATTCAACTAAATACAGAAGATTAATAATTACGAACAACTTAAATTTTAAAGAACACATAGAAAAAGAAAATATTGTAGGGAAGGCGAACGAAAGGCTACATTTCACCGGTAGAATATTTACTCAACAGTTGTACTACAGAAACTGCCTACATTAGTGAGTCCTATTTTGCAATTTTGCTGCTAATTGTGGGATCCACAGCATTTGGCACTGACGGACGATGCAGAGAAAGTTCAGAGAAGGGCTGTTTGCTTTGTATTAAAGCGTTATAGGGGAGAAATTGCCTCGGATATGATACATGAGTTGGGGTGGAAATCATTAAAAGAAAGGCGTTAGTCATTGCAACGATATCTGTTTGCGAAATTTCTTTCTCAAACTTTCTTTCGATTGCGAACATATTTTGTTAGCAACCCATCTACATCTTAATAAAATAAATCATATCAAGAACGGAAAGATGTTCCTTTTTTCTGTGACCCCCTCGGGCATGGATATTTGTGCCGTCCTAGTTCGTAAGTAGTTCATAAGTAGTTTGTAAGTTTAGGGACTGATGACCCCGTAGTTAAGTCCCATAGACTTTACAAACATTTGAACATTTTTTTTCCTGTGACCTATTAGAGATTGTAGAGAATGGAACTGTAGACAAACATCATAAAAGCCGTCTGATGAACCCTCTTCCATGCACTACCATCTGATTGCAGAATATCTATGTAGATGTAGAGCTTTTCACAGAACGGTTTTACCACTTGTGTGCAGTGGCACGTGAATAGTGATTTGTTTGCGTTCGCGACCGACTGCCACGTTATAATGTCCGAGTAACACTGGTGTACAGACACAGTGCCTTTGTCTGACTAGCACTCAATCCTCGTCATGTGACGCTGACGTCGCCTGGACTGCTTTATATCGACACCAGGTGCGCGTTGTTAATGATCTGGCTGACCAGAGTAAATGTTTTGATTATTACATGTTCGGCGAAAATGTAGGACTGAGCAAGTGTGCCGATACAAAACATCGATGACTAGTAAAATCAGGTGTATTATTGTAATAAAATTTAATTTTATTCACAGTCATTTGAGAGACATACATAAAGTACGGGAACAGATAGATTTAAAATGAAATTCTAACAGATATAACTAATTACGGAAGCATATTTATTCATTTACATTGATTTAACCGTATCTTTGTTCTAAAATATTATATGTAATTCACTTAAGTGCAATACATTTTGAAAACAAAAGCTTCAAAATATTTTAATAAGAAATTCCGATTGTAATTTTTAAAAAATGAATTATTTAAGAATCCACAGTCCGGTAAAACATTTATGATTAACAAAGGCCAACGGACATTCCGATTTGAAAAATATACAGAAAAATAGATGGTGTATTAAAAATTCCTCAGCACTGTTTTCTTTAAATTTCCGTGTTGCTCATGTAATCCGTTCATATATCATATTCTCCCTTCCCTCCTTTGATTTACGCTACTTCCACCTAGATCACATAGATAAGGGATAAATACAAAACAAACATACAAAAACTAGCGATGATACCAGAGTCGATAGAATTAAGCCAAGGACTTTTCACGGAAGGAAATTCAATACCTATTTGTAAGTGCTGTGGAGTCACTCAAATAATGTGACATAATATCATGTTATCTGTACTTTTTAATTTCAGGCATAAAATAGAGGTACTGCACTTCACACGTTATAACCAGAGAGACAGATAACGTTTAAATAAATAAAGGAACAATAATTATGTCTCTTGAAATGTTAATTGTTATAACTATCAGTACATTAGGAATATCCATTGAGAGAAAGTTTTCATCCCCTTTAGAACACACGCCCTTCACTGGCAACGCATTTGCATAGATTACTGTAATTGTAGCTCTCGTGTTTCGCTTCAAAAATCTGTTACAAAATTCAGTAAAAGCCAGGAGATTAAATATCTGCATACTCAGCAGAAGGAAACAGATTTCAGGACTACAGCCAAACGTTCATAGACGTACGAACACTAAGAATAATATAAGTCCACTTACGAACGTCAAATATTCATTAATATTTATTTTGAGCTAAAAATGGTGCTTTATTTCTTTCTTTGTTTTTTGTTTTGTTTCTTGAATTCAGGTACTACTATAGGATGAAAAATGTAAGTTACTGCAGTAGGTACCATAAGCCCTTCATAGTGTTGACAATTGAATTTCATGTCTAACTAGCGGACCCGGCTGCGCATTGTTGTGTCTTGTTTAACATTGAATGGAAAAGAAATGAAAGAAGTAGCACACAATTATAGTATGCACAATTTAACGCTACTTTGTGAATGCGAACTGGATACACATCCTACAATCCCTACTTAGCTTACCTCTTTCCCTCCCTCTCTCTCTCTCCAAATCTCCCCTCTTCCTGCCTAACTCCTCACCGCACTGTTCTTATTCATCTACTCCACTCTGTCTCCTACTCCCTCCCTCCACCAATCTGCTCCTACATGCCTCTTTCTGTGCACCTCTACCGCCTCTTCCCTGTCCACCTTCTCGCCATTCTCTCCCTTTCCATCGCCTCGCCACCCTCTGTCTGTCCATCTCTTCATTTTCCCCTCTGTCAGTGTCCTCCCCCGCCCCTCCCCCCCCCCCTCCCTCTTGATTTCTTGACTTAATGCTTTGAAATTTTGACACAACGCTGTCCTGGAACACGCGCATATTTTTATAAACCTATTTTTGCAAATATGTGTCATATATGAATTTACATAAACTTTGTAATGGAGGAATCGCAAAAAGTACGTATATGGAGATTATATATCACATAATAGAGAAGGTATCTAAAAAACCTTCCCTTATTAGAACACAATATTGTGTCATTTCAATGCAATAGGTCAAGAACGTTCGGAGATTAACGGTTTTTCACAAGTAAACATTTATATTTTTATTGACATAGATAGCAGTATTCTTCAATCGATGATTGTGTGTGTTTGTGTTTCGCTGGGCGTTGTTGTTCGTTTATGTGAATGGGTTTATATAAACGAATTTCTCGATGCTTTTCTTTCGGTTAGGTGTTGTTTGTTATGCTTATGGGACTTAACTGCGGAGTCATCAGTCCCTAAACTTACAAACTAACTTATATTAATTACAAAAATCCATGCCCGAGGGAGGATTCGAACTTCTGACGAGGAACGGCTTCACGCATTTTCAGGATTCAATCAGTGTAGTTTCTTGCAGACATGCATGCATCTTACAACAGTAGTTTTTGGATGTACTAGTTTGCCAACATTTTGTTGAGCGGAATACGTTCACTCCTCTCTTCTAGTGTAAATAACTGTGCTAGTTGTTCTTGCTTGCATTAGATTCATTTTGTGTAATGATGGTATTATATGTCAGTTGGTGATATTTGTCTTATCTTTCTGAGCATCTTCTAACGTGCCATTCGTCTTGTTTAACATAAGGTTACCAATTGGTATATTTTTCACGTCTAGGAACAAGCGATTCATTTCTTAATGTTTATGTATCATTGTCGTTTTTGAATGTACACGTTTTTTAACAGAAGGATATGCTTAATTCAGTGGATAGAATAAATATGTTGCTACACTTTACTGTAAAGAACCATGATAACTATTATTAGTGGCCGCGGCGGATTAGCCGCGCGTACTGGAGCGCCGTGTTGCGGTGCGCACGGCCGTCTGCCGTCGGAGGTTCGATTCCCCCCCTCGGGCATGGGTGTTTGTGTTGTCCTTAGTTTAGTTCACCTTAGATTAAGTAGTTTGTAAGCTAGGGACTAATAACCAAGCTGTTGAGTTCCATAGACTTACAAACATTTGAACATTTGAATTATTATTGCTTCGACTGTTTTTATTTTATGTAATCGTGACACTATACGATATAGCCTACACGTTTAAGCTACCTATAAAAAAAGTTCATGATAATCGAGGTAGCTTATGATGTGCATCGTTCAATAACACCGTCAGGTTGGCATTTTATTCTACGACGCACGGGGGCTACACTGCAACGTTACGGACACCTAATGCGTATGTGCTCATTATTTCAATCTTCTGAGATATTGGGGCCTGCAGTCCGTGATTTCACGACGGGCTGTGGCCGTGATACATTATACTGGCCACTAGGAGGCGCGGCAGGGCGAAGGCAACTAATCTCTCTCAGTATTGCGGGTACTCTCATCTGCTACCTGATGGTATTATCTGAAGTTATTGCCCCTTCCCCACCCCCCTTCATCTTACCCATGAGACGTAACTTCTACAAAACAAAGATGTTCATGTGTTCCGTCGTTGTCAATAAACATGACTGAAAAAGTGCGGATTCTACCGAATACATCCAATTTGCCAGCTTACCGAAGATACCCCGAATAATTCATTTTGTGGGTGAATAAGTCGAATGATATTGAATAGACGGATAGACAGTATATTAAAATTTGCGCCGCGGCCACGATTCGAACCCGGAACCTCCTCCTTACTAGACAGAAAAAAACAAATGCACAGACTGTCTTAATGCAAGGCGCCCTCTTCAACACAAACTTTAATTCTTCTCATGTCCCCCTTTACGATACGTATCAACATTCCTGAGGTTCTCCAATATCGGAATAGCACCCCTGGAATGAACGGTAATGGGAACGATCCTTCCTTGTACTTCAACGTGTAAGCTTGAATTCATTGCCTCTCCTTCTGTTCAATATCTTATATCGAGACAAAATATATCTCTGGAAATTGATTTATTCAGTCGAATGATGTTTTAACCGTAGCCTATAAAATATTCATATCATTCTCTTTATAACTTTATTGGCGTTTGTAGAGATAAAAATATTTAATAAATAAAATCCCTCTATCTGCTTCTAAGTCGGCCGAGTGGTTCCGTCCGACCACCGTGTCAAGCTCGGTTAATGGCATCCATTGATGTGGTATGGAATGCCATGAGGTCAAGGCACCTCTCTACCACTCGTTGTCAAATTTCTTGGCAATCGAGTCGATACTGATCTCTCGAACAACTTCTCATTTGGCCTCCTTGGGCTGAATAAATCACTGACAGTACCGGAAATACAACTACTATCAAAAAAAAAAATGTTCAAATGTTTGTAAATCTATAGGACTCAACTGCGTGGTTATTAGTCCGTAGCTTACAAACTACTTCAACTAAGGTAAACTAACCTAAGAACAACACACACACACACACACACACACACACACACACACACACTTATGCTCGAGGGGGCACTCGAACCCCCGATGGCGAACGGCCGCGCGCACCGCAGCAGGGCGCCCCAGTGCGCACGGCTAATCCACCGCGGCCAACTCTTATCCCCTGCATAGCATGTTGCTGCGCTCACCTCTCTGCTACGGATGCTCTTTGAAATACTCAACAATATATTTGATGCATTGTATTGCAGTTTTTGAAGTTTTAAGTCGAATTATTAAGAGGAAAAGTTCTAGCGAAACCAAGATCACTAGAAAGAAATATTAGCAGTATGGTCAAAGAGAAAAAAATTTCTTCTAACGTTTTAAGCTTGTCAGTTTTATTTTGTAAAGACCTTAACTACTTGTTATGTGTAGATAGTAGTTTTCTTTCAATGATATTGGTTTTATTTTGTTTTGATGTTCGAAACATTTTAAGTTTGTTTAGAAACGTCATGAACAATAGCACCGTCGGTTCGAAATCATCGTTGATCTCGTATAGTCATAGGCTAGTGGAAGAGTTTCTTACGAATCCATGGATACGACCAAATATATATTAATGTAGTACCGACATTTAAGACCACAACTTCAGATGAAACATTTAAATAAATGCCGCCATTTGTGGAAGAGAGAGAGAGAGAGAGAGAGAGAGAGAGAGCGTCGGATTCGCTCTCAGCCACAAATGAAAACCCATATCTATAATAGCATGAAATATTTAATGGAAACAGTGGAAACTTAAGTCTACTTGTGCCAAATGGAATCTGTATTATCGGTAGCATTACATCGCTCGGTAAGAGCAATACGACATTGCCGAAACAAGTGCTATGGAATATGGAAAAAGCTTCGTGAAATAATGAAAATGTAGGTGACTTATCACGCAGCGATTGACGCTTGCTCCACAAAGATTCACAGGGTTTTTCTTTGCGCTATACCTTATGGTACACCAATGCCACGGTCAGCTTATTCAAAAATTGTAATATATCATGCAGGCTTAGTATTTATTTATTTATGCATTTATTGTACCTGGCAACATTAGGGCCTTAAGGCTATTGAACTATTTGTGTCGTACATTACAGACATACCATGTGTAATAAAAGTATTAAAGTTTAAAAAAAGATTATCACTAGTATAACTGTAACAATAATATAAAGGTAATTAAAAGAATCAAAAAATGATAATAATTACAGTAATAATAATAATGAATTTTAAAGGACAGTGACCATGTTTCACATTGTGAATATCAGCCCTAATACCATTCAGTAATTGGCTCGTTATGTTCTTGTGCGGTATTCATATCGAGCAGAGACATAAGACGATAGAATGTGGTGAAAGACATATAGAAGAGAGATTGGTTATACGAAAACAAATAGAATGGTAAGATTCAAAGCTGAGCTGGAGAGAGGAGAGAAGAAACTGAAAAGACCACAACAATGGAGGTTATGCCACCGTTAATAAGTAAATTTTGAGTTTCCTCTTGAATGTCGAATGGTTTAGGGTAAGACGTGGATCACATGGCAGAATTAATCTAAATTATTCACTAAATGGGAATTTCAAGATCTTAGTTGTACTGGGTACAGATGTATTACCCACATACGAGAAACAAAAAATTTTGGCTGCACTGGGGCTCGAATACAGATGTCCCACGAGCGTTCGCCTTAAAAGTTAGGCTATCCATACACCTCTCGGTCCAACCCGAACTTCCATGTCTCACTGTCAGAATTATAGTATCGTACTTTTATGTAAGTCTCCCTTTGAGTCCACAACATTACTTCACTACCACGCAAGGAGAATTACACCATCACAAAAAATGAGGACAATCCTCATTACTCTACGCCTCTTTTTGGATTAGGAGCAGAACATTTCACGACAGGTTACTGAGTAATATATTTATATCCACACAGGCTACGTCTTAAAATTCATATATATCGAAAACTATAGTATAATAAATCGTACAGCTTGCATCTCGTCAAATTATGGGCTCTAATTATTACAACCTGAAATGAGGCATACCATAGTAAAAATTGTTTCCATTCCTTGTGATGTCATTTCCTTGAGCGGCAATCAAGTAAATTTGCGAGCTCTAAGGAAGACTAACATACTTCAATACGAGGATGTCAACAGTGACATGGTAGTTTTGGTCGGTCTAGGAGACGACCACGGGGATTCGGAGGACGCTCGTTACAACTGAGAAACCGGTTCGAGACCCGGCCTGTCACAAAGGCATAGGTTTTGAAAGTGATGCTTGTAGGTAAAAAATGGAAAAACCCTCGACATGCTTGACGTATTCGATGTACACTGCCGGCCATTCAAAATCGACAACAGGCAAATTTGTATGCGGGATAACATGGTCTACTAAGATCACAAGATTGTAAACAAAGCCTTATGTGGCATGAGGAAGATGACTGAAATCCATATTGAGCGTTGCCACCACTGCTGACGATACGCTGTTACACTCGCCCTCATTGACTGAAAGAGGCTCTGGATGTTTTGTTGGCGTATAGCAGTCATCATGTTTCCACATATTGCCAACACTGAATCGGTGTAGCAGCAGGTGATTCCACAATTATCGACTATGTTCTTGTTTTCACTGGTCAGAGAGATCGGGAGAGCCGCGGCGGTTAGCCGAGCACATTGAGGCGCCGTGCTGCGGTGCGCACGGCCATCCGCCGTCGGGGATTCGAGTCCCTCCTCGGGCATTGTTGTTTGTCTTGTCCTTAAGTTAGTTTGCCTCAGTTTAAGTAGTTTTTAAGGTACGGACTAACAATCCAGTAGTTGAGTGTGATAGATTTACAAACATTTGAAATTTTAACATTAGATCAGGAGAACAGTGAGGCAAACACAACAATGTCGACGTAGGAGTCTCGAAGACTGCGAGCCACGTGTGAGCGCGAATTACCGTGTTGCAATGTTACCGACAGAAAGCTGTGGAGCTATGGAAGGAAACCTGGCTCCAACACATCAGAGCTTTAATGCTAGCTGTCTAGTGTACCGGATATAAGGGCTTTATTTCGGCCGGGACGCGATCCGGTAACTCCCAGCGGCTCTTTCTGTTTTTTAACAAGTCGTCACCGTAGATTTGAAATAGTACACCTGTATTAAATTTAAAACGTAATTATAATTTGCCTCTACGACAAGCATTGCTGTTATTGCTGTTTATAGTGCTATGCTGTAGCTACGTGCCAATTGTACAAACATGACATGAAAACAAAACATAACTTGAGAAGGAAGAAATGTTTTAGCTTCAATCATTTCTCTCTGTGTAAGTCCCGCCAAAAATTACAAACAACAATAATGTTCCTTTAGTTCTGTATTTAAGTGTAGAATCTCGGGTAAGTTAAATGTTTGTTTGTAGAGTCTATGGGACTTAACTACGGCGTCATCAGTCCCTAAACTTACAAACTACTTATGAACTACTTACAACTAAGGACGGCACAAATATCCATGCCCGAGGGGGGATTCGAACCCCCGACCGTAGTGGCCGTGCGGACCGTGACTGGAGCGCCTCAATCCCCCCGGCCACCGCGGCCGGCGGGAAGTTAAATGGTGAAGATATAAAACTTTATGTGTTGCCTAAACACATCTAAAGATTCCATATTTCCAAGAACAGACCCGATGCGACTGTTAAATTCCTTTATTGAAGGACACTCGAGCAGTTTCGTAATTTAAAATTTCATCCTCAGGTGTTATCTGTAAAGACCTTTCTCTTTAGTTAATATCATGGAAACTACTTAATTATTTATACAAGCTGATTAGTTCCACACCACGTTTCTGTTCTTCGCCGCGGCAGATTAGCTGCGCGTACTGGAGCGCCGTATTGCGGTGCGCGCGGCCGTCCGCCGTCGGGGGTTCGAATCCCCCCTCGGGCATGGATATTTGTGCCGTCTTTAGTACAAGGTAGTTCATAAATAGTTTGTAATTTTAGGGACTGATGACCCCGCAGTTTAGTCCCTTAAGCTTTACAAACATTTGTACATATTGCTTCTCTTCCACCTTGAAATTAGTGCGAGCATGCTCATTTTATTTCTTGTGCAATAATGTTTTCGTAGTAAGTAATTAAGTAAAGCAGTCAACTACCCGAAGATTGGTTTCAACACAGGCATGGTCCTATTTGGAGATGGTATGCCGTTGCCTTCCTCCGACCTTCGAATTGACTTACCCAGCCAGTTATAGTGAGACCTAGAGTTTAAGGTGGGTTCCGAACCACGGTGCTACTCGGTATTTTTCACTTGAGCAATACTGCCAGGGGTGAAAGAAATGGAAAGTTACAGATAAAAATCGTAGGACCTGGCGGGGATCGAACCCGCGACTTTTGGATTTGTATTATGGCACTATACCACTGTGGAAGGAACGTGAAAATAAATCGCAGTTTTTTAAAATTCTGTTAGTTACATTTAGAATAGAATTTATTGATTGTATAAATGAAACTGTGATTTCTTTTTCACTCATTATCGTGAAAGTTTGAAATGAGAGAATCTGACTGAAGAACATTACATACAGTCTTTCCCCATGGCAGTGTTACATCATGTGGGGAGTAGAGGAGAAAATGAAGATTATGGCAGACTCGGGGTGAGTAAGGGGTTGCGTGGTTATCTACTCAGCCGTGACGCAATGATCAGCTGCCATGGTACAAAACGTTTCGTGCATACGTGGGAAATCGGAATTGTGCGACACCCAGGAGTAGCAACAATATCTTGATCGTCACTAAGCGCTAAGTGATTAACACTAAACACACTTCCACACAGCAGCTACATGGAACGTTGCTGCCGGCAACAGTTGAAAACATGATGTCATAGTCACGAATTCTACCGACTTGTGGCGATACGTACGTAGCAGAACTAGCGAGCTACGTGGCACTGGTACGGCGGCGGGCAGTAGTAGCCGTTGTTTGAACCTTGTTGTTTTATGTTTTTCATTCTAGTTTGTAAGCCAAATGTTCAAATGTTTGTTAAACTTAAGGGACTGAACTACGGGGACATCAGTCCCTAAACTTACAAACTACTTATGAACTACCTGCAACTAAGGACGGCACAAATATCCATGCCCGAGGAGGGATTCAAACCCCCGACCGTAGTGGCCGTGCAGACCGTGACTGAAGCGCCTCAGTCCCCTCGGCCACCGCGGCCGGCAGTTCGTAAGCCCAGGAGCTGATAACCGCATTAGTTAAGTCGTACAGAATTAGAAACATCTGAACAATTTGAACACTAAGGATCACACACACAGCCATGCCCGAGGGAGGACTCGAATCTGTGGCCGGCCGCGGTGGCCGAGGGGACTGAGGCGCTTCAGTCACGGTCAGCACGGCCACTACGGTCGGGGGTTCGAATCCCCCCTCGGGCATGGATATTTGTGCCGTCCTAGTTCGTAAGTAGTTCATAAGTAGTTTGTAAGTTTAGGGACTGATGACCCCGTAGTTAAGTCCCATAAGCTTAACAAACATTTGAACATTCGAATCTGTGCCATGTGCGAACGCACAGTCCCAAAGCAATACAGTGTTGCCTCGATGAATCAGATTCCGTATACTGTTAGCCAACTAAACAATGCGTTTCGGTTGTTCACAGACCAAAGATAACATAGACTGCTCGTGTCCCTATCTCTGTTGTGTTGTTATTTAAAACCAACATCTAACATTGCCCCGAGTCACGTGACTGAGTATTCTTCATTATGAGAAACAGTTTTTCTCAAATCAAGCGTTCATTTTAACAATAAAACGACTTCTCGTATTCCTATTAGACATCTAGTAGTAATGGTAACGTAATTTCATCTTACTATTAATATTAGTGCAGTGACTGTCGTGTTTACATGTGCCCAGGTGAAAAATACCGTATTGACAGTATTTTTGGAAGCAACAGATTTACATATCCTCAGTGTGTTGCGCTATGAATCTTTTACTTTTTCTAACTTATGAATGTGATTATCGATGGGAAGATACTTCAAGCTGCTCTTGAGGAAGTTTATATGTCAGCAATTAAGTCATTTCTGGTGAAGATCTACTTTCAATAACCTAATACAAAGCTAAACATTCATACAGACTATTCACTGTACCTATACAGTCACTTCCTGCCGAGTGAATCGATGATGTTTCCTTGCTACCCTATTATTTAATGGAAATAGCCAATACTTTCGTTGTTTTAAGTTTTGGCATCACGGTCTGCGGCAAAAGTCTTAAAATATAAACGGTTGTATTTAGTTAAAATCGGACATAATGGATCCAAACCGATTTCATTTCTTATAAAAGCACAACGAAACATTTGATATGAATTGTTGAATAATCGTAAGGAAGCTGATGCTCCTTTCAAACTGACATTTGATCTTCTACTCCTGTGTAAAATGCAAACTGAAAGACTCACAGTACGACGACAACAATCTTTCGCTTAAAATCTGTCGTTCTGTTCCTTGTAAGAAGAATGTCAATACGTTTCATCTAGGCGCATGTAAAAACTGTAGCTATCGCATTAACTCTTGCAATTGCGGAGAACTAACGCCAATTTTACCACTAAAGATGTAATAACAATGCGCTAATACGTTTTATTGTTCAAATATACGCTTCATTTCCACTACAAAGAATAAGAACTACAGCTCTAAGCTATATTTCGCATTCCTCGTAATGATGAAAACGACTTCCTGCCCCGAGTCACGTGACTTAGGTGTTGGTTTCAGTATAATGACGTCACACGCAGTCTATATTATCTATGGTCTATGCGGTTATTCGTCGCCGTGTCTTCTTTGTTTCTTTGGTCCACAGCTTTTTTGAGTACTCTAAATATATATCAAGTGAGAATATTTTGTTAACAAATTAGATGCAAGAAGCTTGAATGTTTCTTGACCGCAAGAATCTGAATTATTCTATGGTAATGATATTATTGTGTTTTTTGAGATCTCACGATTAAAAAAAAATTAAGCAATTTTGCTCTTTCTGTTTCAGATCCATGGAGCAACAGATACGAACAAGTGAACAGGAAATATCCAATGAGAAAGCACCCAGAATAATACAATGCCTCAAATTAGAAGAAATCTCATTTTGATCAAGGAAAGGGTTCAATAACTTGCGCTCTAGAAATATTTTACATACAAACCAGACATTCAAGATGAAAGAAGAAAACCGAGAACTGCATTTACATGCAAAAGTGAAAGCGATCCCTTACTCGGGTAGGGAAGCTAGGAAATTTAAAAAGGGAAATGGATAGGTTCAAGTTAGATATAGTGGGGATTACTGACGTTCGGTGGAAAGAAGAACAGGATTTCTGGTCAGGTGAGTACAGGATTATAAATACAAAATCATTAAAAAAATGTTTGTAGAACTTATGGGACTTAACTACGGGGTCATCAGTCCCTAAGCTTACAAACTACTTATGAACTAACTGAGACTACGGACGGCACAAATATCGATGTCCCAGAGGGGATTCGAACCCCCGACCGTAGTGGCCGTGCAGACCGTGACTGGAGTGCCTCAGTCCCCTCGGCCACCGCGGCCGGCATACAAAATCAGTTGGTATTACAGGAGTAGGTCTGATAATGAATAAGAAAATAAGAACGCGGGTAAACTACTATGAGCAACACAGTGATCGCAATATCGAAGCCAACACCGACCACAGTAGTACAGGTTTATATGCCAACTAGCTCTGCCGGTGATGAGGAGATCGAAGAAATATATGAGGAGCTAAAGGAAATTATTCAGACAATTAAGGGAGAGGAAAACTTAATTGTTATGGGAGACTGGAATTCGGTAGTAGGACAAGGAAGGGACGGGAAGACAGTAGGTGAATATGGTCTGGGCAAAAAGAATGAAAGAGAATGCCGCCTGGTAGAATTTTGCACGGAACATAATTTAGTTATAACAAACACCTGGTTTAAGAATCACAAATGAAGTTTGTATACGTGGAAGAGACCAGGAGACACCGGGAGATACCAGATAGATTTTATAATGGTAAGACATAGATTTCGGAACCAGGTTTTAAACTGTAAGACATAGTCAGGGGCAGATATAGACTCTGACCATAACTTGTTGGTTATGAAATGTAGGCTGAAACTGAAGAAACTACAAAAAAGGTAGGAAAATAAGGAGATGGGACCTGGATAAACTGAAGGAACCTGAAGTTCTTAAGAATTTCAGAGGGAGCTTTAGGCAACAATTGACAGAAACGGGGGGAAATAAAACAGTAGAGGAGGAATGGGTAGCAGTGAGAGATAAAATAGTGAAGGCAGCAGAAGACAAAATAGCTAGGAAGGCAAGACCTACAAAAAATCCTTGGATATCACAGGAGATACTAAATTTAATCGATGAAAGGAGAAAATATAAAAATGCAGTAAATGAAACAGGCAAAAAAGAGTACAGACGACTAAGAAATGAGATTGACAGGAACTGCAAAATGGCTAAGCAGGAATGGCTAGAAGGCAAATGCAAGGATGTAGAAGTATGTATAAATAGGGGAAAAATAGATACAGCCTAAAGGAAAATAAAAGAAACATTTGGAGATAAGAAAAACAGCTCTATGACTATCAAGGACACTGATGGAAAACCATTTCTCAGCAAAGAAGGGAAAGCTGAAATGTGGAAAGAGTATATAGAGAGGCTCTATGAAGGAAATGAAGTTGGCGGCAATATTGCAGAAAGGGGAGAAGAAGTAGATGAGGATGAAATAGGAGATACCATACGGAGAGATGAATTTGAAAGAGCACTGAGAGACCTAAGTCGAAACAAGGCCCCTGGAGTAGATGATATTCCCTCAGAGCTACTGAAGTCTATGGTAGAACCAGCCATGACAAAATTGTTTCACCTGGTGTGTAAGATGTATGAGACAGGTGAAGTACCCTCAGACTTTAAGAAAAATGTTATAATCCCTATTCCAAAGATGCAGACAGGTGTGAAAACTAAACCATCAGTTTAATAAGTCATGGTTACCAAATATTAACACGAATTATTTACAGAAGGATGGAAAAGGTGGTAGAAGCCGACCTCGGGGAAGATCAGTTTGGGTTCAGGAGAAATGTACGAACTCGGGAGGCAATACTCACGTTACGGCTTATCCTAGAAGATAGATTAAGAAAAGGCAAACCTACATTTCTAGCTTTTGTAGATTTGGAGAAGGCTTTTGACAATGTTGATTGGAATAAACTCTTGCAAGTTCTGAAGAAAAAAAAAAAAAAAAAAAAAAAAAAAAAAAATAGGAAAAAAGGAAAAAAATTCAAATGTGTGTAAATCTATTGGACCAAACGGCGTGGTCATTAGTCCGTAGCTTACAAGTTACTTAAACCTAGGTAAACTAACCTAAGGACAAACACACACACCCATGCCCCAGGGAGGACTCGAACCTCCACGGCGAGCAACCGCGCGCTCCGCAGTCCGCAGCGAGACGCTTTAGACCGATCGGCTACTCCAACGCGGCTTCTGAAGCAAGCAGGAGTAAAATATAGGGAGCGTTAGTCATTTACAACTTGTACAAAAACCAGACAACGGTTGTCAGAGTTGAAGGGCATGAAAGGGTTGCAGTGGTTGGGAAGGGAGTAAGACAGGCTTGTAGCCTTTCTCCAATGTTATTCAATTTGTACATTGAGCAAGCTATAAAGGAAAGTAAGGAGAAATTTGGAGAAAGAATTAAAGTTCAGGGTGAAGAATTAAAAACATTGCGTTTTGCCGACGACATAGTAATTCTGTCAGATATAGCAAAGGACCTGAGAGAGTAATTGAACGGAATGGACAGTGTGCTGAAATTTGCATATAAGATGAACATTAATAAGAGCAAAACTAGGGTAAGGGAGTGCAGTCTAAGAAAATCAGGTGATGCTGAAGGAATTAGATTAGATAACGAAGCAATAAAGGAGGTAGATGAGTTTTGTTACTTGGGCAGTAAAATAACAAATGATGGTCGCAGTACAGAGTATATAATGCAACATGGCAATGGGTAGAAAAGCGTTCTTGAAAAAGAGAAATTTATTAACATCTAATATTGATTTAAGCCTAAGGAAGTCCTTTCTGAAGGCATTTGTGTGGAGTGTTGGCTTGTATGGGAATGAAACATGGACGATAAACAGTGCGAACAGGAAGAGGATTGAGGCTTTTGAAATGTGGTGCTACAGAAGAATGCTGAAGATTAGGTGGGTGGATAGCGTAACTAATAGGAGGTAGTGAACAGAATTGGGGAGAAAAGAAATTTCTGGCACACCTTGACTAAAAGAATGGCTAGTTTGATAGGACACATTCTTAGACATCAAGGAAATGTGAATTTAGCGTTGGAGGGACGTATGTGGGGTAAAAACCGCAGAGGAAGACCAAGGGATGGATACAGTAAGCAGATTCAGACAGATGTAGGTTGCCGTTCTTATGTGGAGATGAAGAGGCTTGCTCAGGATAGGGTATTGTGGAGAACTGCATCAAACCAGTCTCCGGACTGAAGACCACAACAACGTACTATATATATATTCTTTACTGGAATTTTCGTTAACCTTTGAACCGGTTAATTACATTCATTCATCTTCAAAAATTTTCTGTTTTTCCACAAAATGTTATGCCATAAGTAATTAAATTTCACGTCAGCTGTATCACAATTATAGTAAACCAATACGAACTCACTTTATAAATAATTTTGTACCTACTCTAACACATTCACACTTCACTATTAAAAGTTACAGATGGAACTTCTTATGTAGCTTGTTTGCCTTCGAACCAAGGATTTTATGCATGCAAATGTAACATCCTACTCCTTGTTTTTTCTTATTTACCTTATTTCGCTGTATATAAGAAGTGATGGTATACTTTATGTTTCCAGCGAGAACAGTACTCAGACGTTGAGGAGATACTTAAAATGTTATTTGTCCTGATATACTTGCGACTTTTTCCGAGCGTAAGAAGGAAACCGCTGTACAGCTTTTATATCAGATTCGCCGCAAATTTATGTAAAGGTACAAAGGTACAAAAGTTTTATAGCAATTTCCTCTTCGCTAAAAATGTGAATGCGTAAGTGATTGCCGGCCGCGGTGGCCGAGGAAACTGCGGCGCGTCAGTCACGGTCTGCACGGCCACTACGGTCGGGGGTTCGAATCCCCCCTCGGGCATGGATATCTGTGTCGTCTGTAGTCTTAGCTAGTTCATAAGTAGTTTGTAAGTTTAGGGACTGATGACCCCGTAGTTACGTCCCATAAGCTCTACAAACATTTGAACATTTGATTTGAGCGTAAGTGATTCCATACACAATTTGTTATTGAGTGGGACTTCCCTTACTTGTTCGGACTAAAACAGTTCGTTGGTTTCAGATATATGAAAAGGCGATATGAGAAAAGGAGCTTATTGTTAGAAAACTCTTCAATAAATCTTTGCGCTCAGGTGAATTTGCCTCTATGAAAGAGGTAAATACAAATGGCAGCAGTATGCTGTAGTTGATGGTCATCACTTCTTCATATGAACTCTGAATAGGACGTTGTGATATCTCTGTTGAGAATATCAATTGACATGTTTTCGTGTAATGCAAATATTGTTATTAGTTTATTTTCCAGACAGTGAGGAAGTCCATCTACTCCATACTTCTGACATGTGGTAAAAATAGAACAAAGTCATCAGAAGTATTTCTTAAATGTCAGTGTACATTAACTAATATTATAAACGCGAATGTTAGTTTGTTTGTTATTTGTTTAATAGACTTACACGCCAAAACTACTCAATCAATGATCGTGAAATTTTGCATACATTTTGTCAGGAGTAGAGAAAAATACCAGAGTACCTTTCATCTAGAAAAAAGTACTGCTCCAAAGGAATCTGTATAGAGAGAGAGAGTTAAATTAAGAAATGAGGTGTCTGCTTTATCGCAGATTTTCGAAAGAGCAGTTTTCGCATTTCTAATTTGTAATCCACCCAGTCGAGGTGTGATGCTACGTTCAGAGCGAATGCACACGAGAGCCGGACTCCGGGCGAGAATACAGGGCCTGCTGCGAGCCATGGAGTACAGTAGTCCAAGTGGTCATATGAGAATTTGAGTCGGGCAGGGAACATGATTGCTTGCAGTAGTGTAAAGCATGTGTGTCTGGGGTGGCGTAGAAGGCAAGCCTAACTGTCTAGCAAGCAGGAGGTCCCGGGTTCGAATACGGACGCGCCACTGATTTTTATATGTCCATCTACATCTACATAGATACTCTGCAAATCACAATAAAGTGCCTGCCAGAGGGTTCATTAACCACTTTCATAACTTTTCTCTACCGTTCTATTCTCTAGTAGCGCGCGGGAAGAAAGAACACCTAAATCGTTCCGTTTTCGATCTGATTTCTCTTATTTTATTGGGATGGTCATGTCTCCCTAAGTAGGTGGGTGCTAGCAAAATATTTTCACATTCATAAGTAAAAGTCGCAATGAATAACATCTTTCTTTTAATGATTTCCACCCCAATTCGTGCAACATTTCCGTGACGCATTCCCCCCCTAACGTGATAAAACAAAACGAGCTGCCCTTCTCTAAACCTTCTCAATATCTTCCGTCAGTGGTTAATGAACCCTCTGCCAGGCACTTATATGTGATTTGCAGAGTATCTATGTAGATGTGGATGTACGGACTTCTAGGTCGTTCAGAAGCATTTTGATTGTTCAGAAGTTTAGAGACGACATCGTTCGACCTTTTGTCGTGCCCTACGCCAAAAACTGTTTTCAGGAACCAACCAATAGGTAAAAATAACATAACAATAAGTAATTCTGAAAAAATACGCCAAATTAAAATTTACTTCAAATGTTCAAATGTTTGTTAAGCTTAAGGGACTTAACTACGGGGTCATCAGTCCCTAAACTTACAAACTACTTAGGAACTACCTACAAATAAGGACGGCACAAATATCCATGCCCGAGGGGGATTCGAACTCCCGACCGTAGTGGCCGTGCAGACCGTGACTGAAGCGCCTCCGTCCTCTCGGCCACCGCGGCCGGCTTAAAATTTACTTCTTTACAGATTGTCTATACAGTGCAACCTTTCGTGATGAGCATAATTCGAGTCTGATTCTTGCCTGAAATGAGAAACACTGGTTTTTGTCGGAAATCTTGTAAAAATGGATAATGTGCTCCGTTCCGAAAAATACTCAAAAAGAACTTCGTCCAACAATTTAAAAGAAAGAAGATTAAATTTATTTCCTCTTAGATAACATTACTGTTACTTTACGGTTCGTGAAGAGGGGGTTCGCCAGGATATTTTTATTTGGGAGGGAATTGCCAGAATATTTTTACTTGAAATGGGCTCGATATTCGAAAAGGTTAAAAAATTGATCTAAGACATCAGGCCAGAAGATCCTACCTCACCGTGCCGAAATCGGTCGTCACGGGATGACCTAAATACTCCGAGGGCCGGACACAGGTTCATATGCTTTTGTGGCTGCCGGAATATCTTTATCATTATTTATGGTCTTTGGGTGCTCTAAATTATTAAAACAAAAACTACCGGAAAAGAATGATCAATAATCTAAAAACAGCGTGAACACTATATGGAAGTATTCAAACACAGGTAGCTCATCACAAGTACTTGGAGCCGTGCTATTTACAGCGCTTCCCTCAGATAACGTGGGATGCAAGTGAACGATTCTCAAAGAGCTTCAGACTTACTTATGTATTGCGGAGTGTAGATGCCATGCAGTTGTATTAAGTTCACATCTAGTTTTTTGACACAATGCATTATCCTAAAGTGAGGTCTCCATACGTCTAGGGAGAAACCCATCTGATATAATATCACAGACTGAATTCGAAAATAGTGTGGCCAAGATTGCTTGGGCTGTTCTTTCTCTGGATCGCTAAGAAAAAAAAATAATGTTGCGCCATGTGTTCGTCTTTCTACAGCAATGGTCATACACAAGAATTACGTGCTCAGTAGCTTTTTTTCCCTCTCTTTTTTTTTTATGCACATGCGGAATATCATCGAGAAACGTGTCTCGAGACCATTTCAGACTCTAATGAGCTGCAGCAATTTCAGCCGACCTGCAGCTCTTAGTCACTATTCATCACCTACGCTTTGTCGTGGTTGTGTCATTAATGCACTGACCATACGCAAATATGTTCAAATGATTGTAAATCTAGGGGACTACACCGGTTATCAGTCCCTAATCATACAAACTATTTAAACTAACTTAAACTAACCTAAGGACAAACACACACTCCCATGCCCGAGGGAGGGCTCGAACCTCCGACGGTAGGCAACCGCGCGATCTGCAGCAAGTTGTCTTAGAACGCTCGGCCACTCCACCGCTGCCACTCACCATACTCTTTAGTAAGGTGCGTGAATTAAAACCTTGCAGTAATAGAAGTTCTCCCCTTCCCTTTCATAGGCTTGTAACGACATCTTCTATCCTCCTTGTTAAACTTTAGGTAAGATACAGTCGTTCGCTTTTTATTCTATTTTCCAAGATTGCGATGACCATGTCAAAGGTTTACGTAAGTCCCCGAATAAAATGCGCGATGGATTTGCACGATGGATTCTAGCGTAGAGAGGCTTCAGGAATGAAAACAGAAGTGAGGAATTTCACGGAGTGAAATGAGAAACGAAATGTGCTTCTACAGAGAACAGGTAGAAGAGGAATAATTCAAGTATCTTGTCAATGAATGGAAGGAGAAAAGTCATGTATCGATTCGCTTGCGATAAATTTCCGATGCTATTAATGTTTCTTCGAGCAATATTCTTAAATTTGATGCAGGTCACCACAACTTCCTCTACTCTTTGGGCTATGATACTGGAAAGCTCACTAAGTTGGGTATGGACAGTAATTAAGCAGACGTGGTGCATTAAACCTTGCAGTATGTAACTAGACACTTTTTGAGATCGATTTCCAGATATAGTGTTGGAGGAATAAAATTCCGTCAAATTAGGTAACCACTAATTACCCTCCACTGATTCTTTCAAAAATTCGAAATGCCATGTATAAATCAGTCACAAAATGTTTCAGAAAGCTTTCGTTCCGCCTGTAAAAATTGTTGCTGAAATGTTACTCATTTTCTAGTGCAAAGATCTATCATCACACTCTACATGGTATTTTCTGAAAAACGAAATTTTCAGCAGAAAATGTACAACATTTCGATTAGGTTGCCACAAAAGTAAAGTGTGAAGTACATGCTAGCCTGTAAGTACGTCATCATTTTGTTAGAAGAGAAACGAATTAACTACGCTATTTTAAATCTGAACCTATATTTGTAAAAACCTTAAACTATATGTACATATAAAGAAACATGTAACATTTGAGGGCACTTACAGCAGATGCCTTGTAAATCAGGCGAAAACATATTCGGTGATAACTGAAAATAAAGTACTTCGTCTGGAACATTCTTCGGAAACTACTACGACTGTATATACAGCTGTTGCGAAAATGTCTACCTCAAGGATCGTGAAAGATTAAATATTTTAACGAGTAAATTAGGACGGCGTTTCTGATCTGTAATTATGTGAAATATAGAAAATGAAAGTTTTGTTTCCCCTGGAAGCCAATACGCTAACACATACTTTGACTAGGTGGTTGTTCAGATAATTTACGAGTTAAGTAAAGTCTTTCTAGAGGAATTTTATAAGGGTGTAGTCTAGACGAATTGCAATAAAACTGACATAAGTTTGCATTTTTATTGATTACAGAGATACAGCTGTTAGCATGTAAACAAAAAAGTTAAAGCATACACAATGAGGACATTTTCACTGAATCTTTCGTCAGTTCTTGGTAGAATATCATCAGAGCACCGTTTTATGGTGTACCAGAAGTTTATTTTCATTTATTTAACCGGTTTTCGGCTTAGAACGTCACCTTCCGATTTTAAAAGCTTGTAATCCAAACACCGGTTAACTAAATAAAAAGAAACTTGTAGAATAGACACAGAATGGTGCTTTGAATTTGAAACGATACTGTGCTACGAAGAACCAATCGAAGAATCAAAAGGAGGAAGGAAGCTTAGGGTTTAACGTCCCGTCGACAGAGTGGTCATTGGGGCTCACGCTCGGAGTTTTGGATAAGGATGAGGCAGGAAATGGGCCGTGCCCTTTGAAAGGAACCATCCCGCTGTTTGCCTGTATTGATTTAGGGAAAACACGGAAAACCTAAATATGGATAGCCGGAGGTGGATTTGAACTGGGAGAATCAGTAGAAATATGTCGGGACCAGTAGTCTTGGGGTAGGTAAAGCGCTCGCCTGGAAACCGAATGGTCTCGGGTTCGAAACCAGGTCGGACCTCGGATTTTTTTCAGTCCGCACTTTAACCCATCCTTCACCTCTCAACGATGTGAGGAGTCGCCAGAAACGACACATGGTTCAGATTCCACGTTAAGCTGTAGGTCCCCTTTCCCCGGTTGGATAACTGGGGTAGGCTAGGGACACGCAAGTCGCCGAATTGGCGTTCAATTGAAAGACTTGCACCAGGCCAATGAGCCACACGAAATTATTATTATTATAGTAGAAATATAATCACTTGCCTTTTCTTTAAGTTTTTTTGGGTTACCTACTGATAGCTGTATCTCTGAACTCAATAAAAATTAGACAATGTACAGTGAATAACTTTAATATTCGGACACAGATATTTTTAGTTTGCTGCGTTATATCTGCATTCGGAACAAACAAAAATATAACATAACCAAATATTATATGAAGGTGCATGTCTTGTAAATAACAGTATGAACGTTGTTTGCATAAAGTAAAACAGTTGTTAAAGAATGCGATTAAAATAAACCACTCCTCGATGGTCACGTTACTTTAATATCCGGACAGATGGCAGTGTCGCACTTGTCACCGTTCACGCCGGGGTGAGTAGGCCTGCTTCTAGTATGAAGGCAGGTGTGTGTTCACAAGCGCGGTCGACTGTCCAGACGGTACGATGCCACGCAAAGATAATACCAACTTTGAGATACGACAAATTGTGATTTTTCACAATGCGAAAGGAAAATCATATCGACAAACTGCTGCAATGCTCAACATGAGTAAGAGTACTGTGGCAGATATTGTCAGGCGTTTCAAAAACGAGGACCGTGTAGACTCCATACCACAAATGAGCCAGTTGGATGCTCGTGACAAGAGGAAGTTAATACGAAAAATAAAGAAGGATCCTACACTCAGTGCACCGAGATTAGCACGTGAGCCTCTAAACGAGACTGGCAAGAAGGTACATCCTCAAACAATTCGCAGAGCATTGAAAGAAAGTGGATACAATGGAAGAGTGGCTCGGAAGAAACCTTATGTGACTCAACAGAATGGACAGAAAAGATTGGACTTTGATAGGGAGTTTATTACGAAGGATGCAATTTGCTAGAATGACGTCACGAAAGTAAATTTAACGTCTGTGGGTCGGACGGACGAAGCATGATGTGGCGGAAGAAAAAAGAGGAATTTACAGTCACAAATATTAAACCCACTGTAAAGCATGGAGATGGCAGAGTCCTTGTCTGGGGCTGTATATCGACATTTGGACCGGGCGAATTGGTGTTCATCGACAATACTATGGACAAATATGTCTATTTGAACATATTAAAGAACAATTTACGAAAAAGTGCTGAAACCATGGGGATATCAAACACCTTCAAATTTTACCAGGACAATGACCGGAAACATAAGGCTCGTATTATGCAGGAATATTTGTTGTACAACTGCCCCAAAGTCCTACCACCACCAACTCAGTCACCAGATCTGAACCCGATTGAGAATGTATGGGGAGAAGTAAAGCGATGTATTAGAAGTACACCAATATCTTCCAAAGAAAGTCTGAAGGTTCGACCGAAAAAAGAATGGGACAGTCTACGTGCAGGCTATTTAAAAAGTATCATTAGCAGTATGCCGTAGAGTTTGAAAGAAGTGTTAAAACAGAATGGCTACCCAACATGATATTGAAACATTTATTTTCCATAAAATTTTGTCTCGAAATACTTAGTTCCGCAAAGAGTCCGAATATTAAAGTAACGTAAATATAGGACCGAGTTGTATTTAAATTGCATTATTAAGGAAGTTATGCAAGTTATCTCAATAAAATTTATATGATTACTTACAAGACACATCACGTAATGTAATAATTGGTTATACGTTTTGTTTGTTTTGTTATAAATAAAGTTATGATGTTGCAAGATTGAAATATCACAGTGTCCGAATATTAAAGTTATTCACTGTATGCATTTTTTAGCAATTCTATACAACAACGTCCTAAAATATTTCCTATCCCTCCCAAAATAATATACGTCACAGCGAGCAGAAAAAAAACCACTTTGGAGTGTGTAATGTTAAGACTACGTGACATGGACATAATATCATGTATTTATAGACACAAGAGTTTTGTACATAGCTTCTGTGGAATAATAACGAAAAAAAAAAAAAAGATATTGTGGAGTTTGTAACTTGCGCCACAAAAATTACTTAATAATGGCAAATTTCTGAATTTAGGCTCAGTATCTGAAAGGGGAAAGGGTACGTGGACAAGAAATGAAGTATCAGTAACATGTAGCGACGGTTATTTGTATACAAAAAAATAATAAAGGCCAAGAGGGGGAAAAAAGCGTATATGCTTGTCGGTGCTCGTGCCCTCCAGAGAACAATGACCGACCAGCTTCAAACACACACACACACACACACACGAATTTACTCGTAGCTGCCAGTATCGCCGTCAACTTAGGCGAACAGCTTCTCAAAAAGGAACACAACAAAAAAATTTTAGTGTCGGCCTCCTACGAAAATGCCGTAGCAAGTTTGTTTTCGATACAAAGGAAGTTGCCGCCGACTGTGTACGCGACCGGCCGGTTGGTGATATTCGGTGGACAATGGACCTGGCCGACAACAGCAGCGATCGGTTTGGGTTTGGGTCCGGTGGGTGGGAGGGGGGAGGGGGGGCAGAGTGGCTGTGATCGATCGGGGGGCCATTAGTCGGGGGGAGGGGCACCACCCCCCACCCCCCACCCAACCCCCTCAATCATCGCCGAGCTGCCCTGCCACGCCACCAGCGGCGTAAACAGGCGCTAAACTTGCTCCTAACGCCGCAATCACGACCGCCATCAGAAATCACTCCGACGCCGGAAAATTAAACTCTTCTCCGTCGGATTAAATAGACCACTCACCGATAAGCATGCCGTTCCCACATTTTTAGAGAGGAGGATGGAGGATGAGTGTGGGGGGGGGGGGGGGAGAGAGTAAAAAAAGGAAGAGGCAGAAAGGAGAGAAAGAGACGAAACCTTGTTCGGCGGACATGGAATAGTAAAAGCGCCGGCGGATTAGAGCCGTAAACTAGCAATACTTTATGAACTACGCGCCGGTTCCCACGCACCCGCCGAGCTTATCCCGGCACCTGTAAAACGATCCGGGAACATTGGCAGCCCCACTCGCTGTCAATTAGCATCCCGAAATGTGTTCCTCCTCAGCTGTCCAAACAAGTGGGCGAGTCCCGTACGAGCCGCAGGCAGTCCGCGCAGGAATCCTGTTCTGCGCCACCTTGTTCCGCGTTTTTGCTCTTTCCCATATTCATCTCTATATACAAAAATGATCTGTTGCTTTGTGCACGCATGAAAATCTTAAAAAGTTATGAACCGGTTGAGGTCAAAGTTTGAAACAAATTTCTATTCTAATACATAAAGGTTTTTATATACCTAGTCCATTAATAATTTTTTTACAACCTAAATATACCGGGTGATCAAAAAGTCAGTATAAGAATGAAACTTTCGTTCTGCAGCGGAGTGTGCGCTGATATAAAACTTCCTGGCAAATTAAAATTGTGTGCCGGAACCGAGACTCGAACCTGGGACTTTTGCCTTTCGCGGGCAAGCGCTCTACCGACTGAGCAATCCCAACGATACTCACGATGCCGCAAATTCAAATGTTCAAATGTTTGTATAGTCTACGGGACTTACAAACTACTTATGAACTACTGACGAATTTCGCTGGCAAGAGCTCTACCGACTGAGCTATCCCGACAAGACTCACGAAGCCGCCTTTCTTCCAGGAGTGCTAGTCTTGCATGTTTCGCAGCAGAGCTTCTGTGAAGTTTGGAAAGTAGGAGACGAGGTACTGGCGGAAGCAAAGTTGTGAGGCGGCATCGTGAGTCGTGTCGGGATAGCTCAGTCGGTAGAGCGCTTGCCCACGACATGCAAAGGTCCCAGGTTCGAGTCCCGGTTCCGGCACACAATTTTAATCTGCCAGGAAGTTTCAAGTCAGTATATGTTTGAAAACTTAATAAATCACGGAATAATGTAGATAGAGAGGTAAAAATTGACACACATGCTTGGAATGACATGGGGTTTTATTAGGTACCACATGTACCGTTACCGGGTCTTTTTTCTTCGAGGAACTGCGTGATTATGGTTTTGTAACTGCTACCGTGACGGGTGAGAGGTACTCCGATATGTTACCGAATCGCATCATCCCCAGCCTAGCTGATAAACACCTGCTGGAACGTACGATTTTTATGTAGGATGGCGCTCCACCCCATATTGCTAGACGCGTGAAAGATCTCTTGCGCGCGTCGTTTGGCGATGATCGTGTGCTCAGCCGCCACTTTCGTCATGCTTGGCCTCCCAGGTCCCCAGTCCGTGGGATTATTGGCTTTGGGGTTACCGGAAGTCTCAAGTGTATCCTGATCGACCGACATCTCTAGGGATGCTGAAAGACAACATCCGATGCCAATGCCTCACCAGAACTCCGGACAAGCTTTACAGTGCTGTTAACAACATTATTCCTCGACTACAGGTATTGTTTAGGAATGATGGTCAACATATTGAGAATTTCCTGTAAAGAACATCATCTTTGTTTTGTCTTAATTTGTTATGCTGATTATTGCTTTTCTGATCAGATGAAGCGCCATCTGTCGGACATTTTTTGAACCTTTTTTTTTTCTTAATAAAACCCCATGTCATTCCAAGCGTGTGTATCAGTTTTTACCTGTCTATCTACTTTATTCCGTGATTTATTAAGTTTTCAAATTTATACTGACTTTTTGATCATCGGGTATTTCAGTTTTGTGATTTTTTGGTAACAAAATTTGTCCATCATAAAATTCATACAACTTCTTATATGAAGTATATTTATAAAACTAAGGCATATAAAACATGTGCGTCTTCCAGTAGAACCTTGTGTCAAAATTTTATAAATTCGATAAAGAACTTGAGAAAATTTTTGGTACAAATGTAAATGATCGTTTGTTCAAAATCTGAAACCACCGGAATTTCTTCGCAGACTGCGTTGAAATGTCGACAAGATGTTACCCTCAATTTCTCACACGTTTTTGTAATATGTATTGCGTTGAATCGTATTTCGTAAAACATAGTAACCAATAAAACCATTCTCAGATTGATGATAAATTTGAAATTCAAAAATAGTATCTTCACATAGTAATTATTGTTCCGCATGTCACGTTATATGAGCTTAGAGTTCAAACAGTACACAATCCGCCTGAAAGAATTTTTTTATCCATTTTTTATGCAAGTAACATACTCGACATCGCGAGAAAACATTTAATTGATGCCACTTGTTAATAACTGACGACAGAAATGACAGAATTGACAGATCTCCATGAATACCGTTTATCAGATTGCTGCCGCGCGGGAGTAGCCGAGCGGTCTGGAGCGGCACTTTACGGTTCGCACAGCCTCCCGTGTCGGGGTTCGAATCCCCCCTCGGGCATGGATGTGTGTGTTGTCCTCCGGTTGGTCTCCTAATAATTACAAACATTTGAATCATTTTATCAGATTGCGATAACATTTGACCTTCAAAATAACAGCAATGGCACTGTTTAAAAAATACTTCGTACGGTGCATGGGAGAGGGTACTTTACAACAGATTTCCAATCTACAGTTTTGTTCCGATCTTCCATAATTTTTTCATACTTGACCTTCAAAACAAGAATAAATCATTGTTTACTATGTTTCTTATGGTGCACTCCACAATTAGGCAGTTTGTACGATCACAAGAAAATCTGTGAGATACACATATTTTTTCATATACAGTGGAGGGAGGAGATTGGGGGAGGACGGAGAAAGATAATTTTAGAGGTGAATGGTTGGGTAGAGCGGAGGCGGAGAAGGAGGCAGAGGTAAATAGGAAGGAAAGACAGAGAGGAGGAGGAATAAATAAAGCCGCGGCGGAGTGGCCGAGCGCATTGAGATGAGATGGGCATTGAGATGCGCGAGGCCGTTCCCCGTCGGGGGTTCGGATCCTCCATCGAGCATTGTGTTGTCTCTAATAAAAGTTAGTTTATAAATACTTTGTAAGTTTAGGGACTGATGACCCCGCAGTGAAGTTCCATAAGCTTAAGAAGTATTTGAACATTTTTTTTAATAATAAATGAATATAGAGAAAGGGAGGGAGGCTATAGACGGAGAGAGGAGGGAGAGGAGGAGATGTATAGTGTGATAAGTTATGTACAGAGAGCGGAATCAAGGTGATGGGCAGGGGGGGAGGGGGAGGAGATTGATAAAGTGTTGGGGGAGGAGAGAGGTGGAAGGCGAGACAAAAGGGGGAGGCGGACAGTCAGAGGGAGCGAGCGGAGAAGAGAGAAAGAGAGAGGGAACGAGAAGGAGATATATACATATGCGAAGCATTTCCTGGTTCGCTAGTCATCATTATATAAACACCCGAACACGAAATTTGAAGCACTGATTTTTAATGTTAATTATAGATGGAGGACAATGAAACTTAGACAGTGGCTCTGCCATATATGTGCACAAAACCCACATCATGTGTGTGGGGGCAGCCGTCAGGGTGGTTAAAGGAACTACACTTTTTCACATGTAATCCGCCCCGCAAGATTCAGCTCTAGCGGTTAACTACCTCGCGGTAGAAATGGTGGCCGTGTTGTCGACCGTAGTGTCAGCATTCGAAATCAAAATATCGCAGTAACGAAATAACGAAATAACGTAGCCGGCCGCGGTGGCCGAGGGGACTGAGGCGCTCCAGTCACGGTCTGCACGGCCACTACGGTCGGGGGTTCGAATACCCCCTCGGGCATGGATATTTGTGCCGTCCTAGTTCGTAAGTAGTTCATAAGTAGTTTTTAAGTTTAGGGACTGATAACCCCGTAGTTAAGTCCCATTAGCTATACAAACTTTTGATCCTTTTTTTTTTTTTTTTTTGAAATAACGTAATTTTTGTATAATTTAATTCGAGAAGAGCTTTGTCACAGATGTGCACAAAACAAAAGTCATGTGTCTACAGGATACAGGAACGATACGATTGGTTAAACGCAGTAGATGCTTTCACACCTAATGTTATGGTCTTCAGTCCGGAGACTGGTTTGATGCAGCTCTCCACCCTACTCTATCCTGAGCAAGCCTTTTCATCTCCTCATAAGAACGGCAACCCACATCCACTTGAATCTGCTTACTATACGCGTCTCTTGGTCTCCCTCTGCGATTTTTACCCCACACACTTCCCTCCAATGCTAAATTTACGATTCCCCGATGCCTAAGAATGTGTCCTACCAAGCGATCCCTTCTTTTAGTCAGGGTATGCCAAAAATTCCTTTTCTCACCAATTCTGTTCAGTACCTCTTCATTAGTTATGCGATCTACCCACCTAATCTTTAGCATTCTTCTGTAGCACCACATTTCAAAAGCCTCTATTCTCTTCCTGTCCGCACTGCTTATCGTCCATGTTTCACTCCCGTACAAGGCAACACTCCACACAAATGCCTTCAGAAAAGACTTCCTTACCCTTAAATTAATATTCAATGTTAGCAAATTTCTCTTTTTCAAAAATGCTTTTCTTCCTATTGCCATTCAGCATTTCATATCCTCTGTACTGCGACCATCGCATGTTATTTTACTACCCAAGCAACAAAACTCATCTACCACCTTCATTGTTTCGTTATCTAATCTAATTCCTACAGAATCGCCTGATTTTCTAAGACCGTATTCCATTATTTTTGTTTTGCTCTTGTTAATGTTCATTTTATATTCTCTCTTCAACACGCTGTCCATTCCATTCAACTGCTCTTCCAGGTCCTTTGCTGTCTCTGACAGAATTACAATGTCATCAGCAAAACGCAATGTTTTTATTTCTTCCCCCTGAACTTTAATCCCTATTCCAAATTTTTCCTTGCTTTCCTTCACCGCCTGCTCGATGTACAAATTGAATAACATCGGAGAAAGGCTACAACCCTGTCTTACTCCCTTCCCAACTGATGCTTCCCTTTCGTGCCCTTCGAGTCTAATAACTGCGGTCTGGCTTTTGTACAAGTTGCAAATAACTCTCCTTTCCTTGTATTTTACCCCTGCTGACTTCAGAATTTGAAAGAGTGTATTCCAGTCAACATTGTCAAATGCTTTCTCCAAATCTACAAAAGCTAAAAATGTAGGTTTACCTTTCCTTAATCTATCTTCTAAGATAAGAGGTAAAGTGAGTATTGCCTCCCGGGTTGCTATGTTCCTCCTGAATCCAAACTGATCTTCCCCGAGGTCAGCTTCTACCAGCTTTTCCATTCTCCTGTAGATAATTCGTGTTAAAATTTTGCATCCATGACTTATCAAACTGATGGTTCTGTAATTTTCACACCTGTCTGCGCCTGATTTCTTTGGAATGGGGATTATTACATTTTTCTTAAAGTCTGAGGGCATTTCGCCTGTTTCATACATACTACACACCAGTTCAAATAGTCTTGTCATGGCTGGCTCTCCCAGAGACTTTAGTAGCTCTGAGGGTATGTCATCTACTCCTGGGGCCTTGTTCCGACCGAGGTCTTTCAACACTCTGTCAAATTCATCTCTCAGTATAGTATCTTCTATTTCACCTTGATCTACTTCTTCTTCCCTTCCTACAACATGGTCTCTAAGTTCATTTCCTTTGTAGAGCTGCTCTATGTAGTCTTTCCACCTTTCAGCTTTCCCTTCTTTGCTGAGAACTGGTTTCCCATCTGAGTTCTTGATATTAGTAGAGTTGCTTTTCTTGTCCCCAAATGTCTCTTTTATTTTCCTGTAGGCGGTTCACACCTAAAGGAGGAATTAAACCACTATACGACTCGAAAGGTACAAGGTATAGGAGGACATGCATCTAGCGATAGAATGGGTGGAACGAACAGGCACTGGGATTCAAAATTTGGCGGTAAGGGAATAACTTTACTCCTTGGCGTCGCTAATTCAAGTGTTACGCTGAAAGAATAATTTTGAGGCCATCTGTTGCAGCTACCACACAAATCGCGTATATTTCTGATTTTTAATTATTTAATTTTGAATAGTCAAGAATTCCTACTTCCCTTAATATATGGAAACAGTATTTGTTTTAGACTATGTGTAGTGGGGGAACGCAAACCGGTCGGAGTGAAAGACATAGAGCTAGAAAGACGCAATTTTTGCGTATGGTAAGTAATAGGAATATGGAGATTCATTATCATAATGCAACCGTTTTACTGGACAGTGCATTTACAATTTAAAAAATTAAGTGTTGTTTCGTTGAAAAAAAAATATCGAATTTCCACCACAGGCAAAACTAGTCGAACCACATTACGGTGTGTGGCGGCCGAGATATATAGTACGACTTTCATTTTCCCCCCACACTGTTCATATTGTCGCGTTGCAATGGAAGCTGTGGTGTCGCACAAGTACAAAGTGCGCGCCACCTACTTTCGCCGCGCGCCGCCATGCACGCACGGCGCGGCGTTCTCACGACGACAGCCACGAGCGCCCTCTGCGACAACGCCGCTCGTGGCCACCACTGAAAGACATCGGTCACTTCGGACTGAGATAGCAACGAGTTAGGACCTTCGTAATCCGATAGGCACGAGTGAAGACTTTGCTATTGTACAGGCACTAGGCAGGCCTCTAACAACTATGTATCAACATTCTGCAGTACTATGTAAAAGTTAAGTATAGTTACATTCTGTGCAATATATCTCTTTCTAATTTACTCTAGTGTTTGTAGTTTCTGGCTGCTCCCCTCCGTACCTGCACCGGCGTGCTGTCTTTGTTACTGTGTCGGTCTCGTTCCACTCGGCCACCGACACCTACGACGAGGCTGGGACACAAAAGCGGCGACGAAGTTGGGACACAAAAGAAGCAGGCTTGACTTCGAAGGCAACTGAACGCAGCACTTATACTCAAAGCACGTTTATTACGAACTCAACATACACGCAGCACTGACTGCCTCTCAGGCAGAGTGCTCTGCTATTTATACACAGACAGAATTTACCAGAAATTAGAAGAACAGTTAACACAAGAAACAAGTAGAATTTACAAGTGAACATAAGAAAGATGTAGAACCTTCTGGAATTGTTAATTACAAAGAAATATATTTTCTGCCGGTGGGCGGGATTGAACCGACGACCTTCTGCTCCGCAGTCCGTGACGCTATCCCCTGCGCCACGCTGGCAGTTGGTGTTCGTGGTCTCTCGCGGCAATATAATTGTGTTATCTCAGTGAAGTATGGTACCTGACTTATAGCTCTTGGCATTGTTTGGTTGAAGGGTATACGAACAAATGACGAAAAACGTAATTCCTTTTGAATACCTCTAGAGACTAATAATTCTAGCGTCACAATGTTGCACTGTAACACAGGAAAGTTTTTATATACCTATTATATTTTAATATATTACACATAACCTATATATATATATATATATGGTAGTTTTGCTATTTTGCCAACAACTTTTCCACATTTGTAAAATTTGTATAAAATCGTATATGAAATATATTTTGAAAATAGGTATGTAGAAACATGCGCGTAATCCAGTAGTACGTTGTATCAATATTTCAAAGCATTCGGTCAAGAACTTTTGGAGATACAAGATTTTGAACATTAGACTAAACATAGTTCAAAGTTAGATTTCTAAGACGAGGTAAAGGCAGGGCAGGCAATGGCCAAGAGGAGGGGGGGGGGGGGGGGAAGATATACACTTACTTTTCTAACCAAGACTCCAAATATAAATCTTTGTAGTTCAGGCTTCATAACTGGTTTAGTAGCAGAATTTTTCAAAAATATTTTCATCTCCTATTTCACCCCCTTAAAGGCTGATTTTCAGGCAAAATCTGAACGAGCCTTTTTTAAATTCTAACAAAAAATCCATATACCATTTTATGTAGGTCTAGCATAAAAATTGACTGGAGAACAGCGTATTAAAAAAAAACTTTTCATCCCCTATTTCACCCCTTTAGGAACGGAATATCGTATAATCGCTTCTTGAACGACGCCAACGGTGTAAGATGAACATCCTCTGCAAATTTCAAGTTTATATCATCAGTGGTTTTGGCTGGGCGATGATGAGTCATTCATGTACTCAGTCAGTCAGTCACTGGGAACATTGGCTTTTATTGATAGATATTACGCGTTGCAAGCTATTGTGATCTCTCTCGAAGGGGCCTATGTAGTGTACCATGTTATATTGAGTATTACCAAGCGAAGTGCAGCGGAGTCGCTTACTAAGTCGGACGACCGGGAGGACAACCCTGCTACTCGACGAATTGATGCACGATGAACATATCGGTTAACTGAGTGGAGGAGGTGATTGTAGATGCATGGAATGAAAGGGAGTAATGAACAGAGACCAGGGATTAGATAGAGGGAGGATGAACAAGCAGATAGTGGTGAAGCAGGAGATATACATAGCAGAGTTGGTTTACGTTATAGTAGGCGATCCACTTATATTATTGTAAAAAGATATAAAATAGCCAAGATCGCTTATCATCAGTTTTTATTAATGACGACCGGTTTCACTGAACTATGTCAGTATCATCAGGTCAAATAAAATATTTTACAAGGCCATAATCTTGTAATGTCAAATAGTTGTTATATAAAACGATTTACAGTGCATAGGTGCACTATGTTATTATAATAAAACGTAATTAACACAGTGAGTGCCAAAAGCAATGACATAGTGCACCTATGCACTGTAAATCGTTTTATATAACAACTATTTGACATTAGAAGATTATGGCCTTGTAAAATATTTTATTTGACCTGATGATGCTGACATAGTTCAGTGAAACCGGTCGTCATTAATAAAAACTGATGATAAGCGATCTTGGCTATTTTATATCTTTTTACAATATACATAGCAGATGTGAAATAGATGGAAATAATGTAGAAAACAGGAGCCTTTTACTAAGGTGAATTATACGTCACATGGTCCAAAGCCAAAGTCGGTATACTGATCTCTGTGTTTGTGGAGAAAACGAACGACAAAAAAAGTAATTTTTCTTATTGGTTTAAAATACTGAGTTTCTGCGAAACTATGTTTTTTATAACTTTCGTTTAACATAGCCACAGAAGTCTAACGAAGGATATTGGTATGACTGAGGCACTGTCTCGGTGTTTCTATGTTCATATGAGTTACAGTATTTCCTTTTCTATTTATTTCATATGAGAGTGAGTCACAGCGAAGCGTGGCCGGGTTTACCTAGTTTTGGATATATAAATAATTGTATACGTGTCCCCTACAGGCAGTTGACAATTTCAATGCGGTCGGACTAATACGCTCGATCCCTTGCGGGATATATCGTGACACCAAGAGGAACTAATCGGCAGGGGGGAACTACTGCCGTAGTGTGTTACAAGTCGAAAATTTGACCGGGAAGGACAGCGTGCCTGAATAGCCTAATTAGTTAAGACGAAAGCTGGCCCGAAGCGGGAAATCCGGGTTCGATTCCGGTCCAGCACAAATTTTCAACTTTCCCATTGAGTTGTGAAATGCCCTGAGACGGTCGAAATGTTTATATACTTCAAATTCGTAAAATTACGGCTGTTAATGTCAATCAATGGTGTCCGCCCATTCTGAAATGTCCGAAAAGAACGGACACCATACCAATAATTGCATAGGCCTATATTTCCCCAACAGGTAATTAACAATAATTTTCAATGCGAACGCATTAATATGCTCGATCCCTTGCGGGAATCCAGTATAGCCTGGGAGCGAGAGGAACTGATGGGCAGGGGTCAGTAACATCGTAGTGTGTTATAAGATGAGAATTTGGACAGGAAGGAAGCGTGCGTAGGTAGCATAATCGGTTAAGGCGACCTATGGCCCGAAGCGGGATATACGGGTTCGAATTCCGGTCCAGCACAAATTTTCTATTTGGCCACTGAATTTAGTTCAGTGCTCTGGAACGGTCGAAATGTTTAAAAATTTCGAATCCTTAAAACATTTAAATCCATAACAATCTTATCAGTTTACTATAAGTCTTGAGTGAACACTGTGATTTTACTTTGTCGATAGGTTCAAATGTGAAGCTCTTTTTTTCCTACCACAGCTATTAGACCTATGAAATAATGATGAACAACATTTATCTATCCTGAACAGGAAATACCATGAATCCAATCGTATTTTTTTTATTAATTTTCGTATAACATTGCTCAAATCAATTGTTGGTTACACTTGTCGTTTGTGTGTGATACAGTACTATCTTTTGCTGTATCAACTCTTTACTTTACATCTCTTTTTCTTAGAGCGAGGCAACTAATATGGTGTGTATTCACCTCGGACGGCCAGCACAGCTGCACAGCTGCGTGGCGTAGACAGTATAATGTCATCAACCACTACTTGAGGGATATCTGGCCATTCTTCCATGAGTAGAATATCGACCTCTCCAACCAATGTGGGAGGTGCTGGTCTGGCTGCAATGCATGTGCCAAGTGCATCGCAGAAATACTCAATCGGGTTTAAGTCCGGTGACCAAGCTGGGCACTACATTCGTTCAGTTGCCTCAGCTTCTAGCATGTTGTCGAACAGGGCATCTCTGTGGGGACTAGCGTTATCATCTTCCAGAAGGAACCCATCTCCAATGGCACCTGTGAAAGCACGACAATCGCTCTCCCTGGCACTATTCTTCGTGTAATCTAACCTTATGCTAAATTATAATTTATTGTGGTTTGAAGTATTCTCGACAATTACACTGATGTCATTGAGAAAAATAAAAAGACAGAATTAAGAAGCTTAACTATATCTGACTTAGTTTCTTTACACATAAAAGATTAAGATTGTTCTTAAAATAGGTGAAAAGATGTGATATTAGCGTTTTGTGGCATTTAACCTCTATAATCTCTATATGACGTAAGAAGGCGTGGTATCTTTGCTAGCTTTCGAAAATCTGAAGGAAATGTAGAGTTGGAACATCCTTTTTTAGACATCGTCTAATTCCTGTAAGAGTCAAATCAGTCAGCTGATCAATCACTTCCAATCAATCTCGCTAGAGTGTGCCATCAATGTGACACTCGGAGCAGTGTGGACTAAGGCTGGCGGAGGCCCAGGGCGGTAAAACAAAATTAGGCCACATTGGAAATAAATGTATGACTAGAAATAAATAAATACCCCCCAGGACATGCATTGGAGGTCTCCTAGAATAATGAGGCCAAGGGGCGCAACAAAAGGTAAGAGTTGTGGAAAAGGGTCCTTTCTGAGGCATTCATAAGACTCCCTACATGAGAGGCCAGATGATTCGTGTGCCGAAGCAATGAGCCGCCGACTCAAGTGCGCTGCCTGCAGCTGTCGCGGTTCACGTGAATCAGGGAAAGTAGCACGACTCAGGACTCTGCGGCACGCCGGATGTTTCGTGTGCCGAAACAGTAATGTAATGTTTGTAGAGTCTATGGGACTTAACTACGGGGTCATCCGTCCCTAAACTTACAAACTACTTATGAACTACTTACAACTAAGGACGGCACAAATATCCATGCCCGAGGGGGGATTCGAACCCCCGACCGTAGTGGCCGTGCAGACCGTGACTGGAGTGCCTCAGTCCCCTCGGCCCCGAAACAGTGAGTCGACTCAGTAAACTCAGATGATCGGTATGTTTCGAAACAGTGAAATGATCCGAACTGCCCATCACTAATCTGCAATCTGCTCCTCTTCCACTCATGTTCATCATGCATCAGGGTCGTCCTCTCGGTCGTCCGACTTTGTAAGCGACTCCGCTGCCCTCCGCTTGGTAATACTCAGTTACATAACAGGGTACTCTGCATAGACCACCTTCGAGAGAGATCACAACAGTTTGCAACGCGTAATACCTATAAATAAAGGGCAATGTTCCGTCTGACTGACTGATTACATGAATGACTCATCATCGCCGAGCCAAAATCACTGGTGATAAAAACTGGAAATTTACAGAAGGTGTTCATAATACACCGTTGGTGATGTTCAAGAAGGGATTTTTCAATATTCCGTCCCTAAGGGGGTGAAATAGGGGATGTCTCTATACCTCTGACCAGTCAAAGCGCCATTCTGAGCGACATAGACATCCACACCTCCGCCAATACTGACTCTTGCACACACCATTCGCCCACCACTATGAATGGTGATGTTTCCTGCTCATAACTAGGATTGTTCCGAGTTCTATGTTCTATCCAGGTGACGGAACGACAATTGTCCGACAGAAAAGAAAATCTTGACTCAGCTGTGAACAGAACCCAGCACCATTCATTACGACTCCAGTCCTGATCTTTCTCCGCCCATTTTGTGGGGGCTAAACGGTGTCGTGGTATTAATGGGACGTACACCACAGGCCTCCATGCGTAGTGGCCACATTCCCGACGGACATTTCGGACTGATACTGTGTCTGTGTTGATACTGCGCGTCCTGTTGTTGCCTGGAGGGTGCGTTGCAGCTGAGTTGCATTCAGCCTCCTGTCTCGACGGACTGTTAACCGGAGATAACGGTCATCTCTCGCTGATGTTAACCGTGGGCGACCTTTGTCCTTGCCAGCCTTGACTTCTTTTAACGGATCATGTTGTCTGAAATCGGGTCCACGTCCTGGAAATTACACTTACCAATAGCTGCAGCCACCTCCCTCTGTCCCGGTTCCAACCTTCCTATCGTTCTCCATATCATAGCTTCAGGTAAGTCATGTTGCTGTTACATTACATTACATTAGCCGTTCGTTTCCGATAGCCATTTCCGACTGTTTGAGGCGGTGGATCCAAAATCATCCTAACTCAAAGCTTTGTGTGTCGGCCGCTAGAGAGCAGTAGAGAACACAATCTGAAACACCTTGAAACGAAAGAGCTTCCCTCCTGCCATCTACTGACGATAGACTCAAACTTTCTCTTGCAGTGCCACAATCTTGCTGCAGCTTAAAGTCTAATTTGCGTTTTCAAACGCATTAGAAATATTTTCTATAGTCACTTTTTGTAAGGTAATGCCACACATTGATACTCTTCTCTATCAGTTTCAGAAGATCACTGCGATATTGGCGTTAGTCGGCCCAAATCATTAGAAACGACATTGATTCCACGATTAACCAGATTTGTTTTGTAGGTAACTTAACGATGCTTGCCAATTGGATCGCTGAAGATTCTAAAAGAAACAGATGCTTTGGAAGTGTGCGAAATCCTTAGTGAAATAACGTTTTCATTTCATTGGGCATCTCATTGCAAACAATTTATTCGATGTGAAACAGTTTGACAAATTTTTCTGGAATTATTTTTGAAATCATTGACACATATACATTTTTTCGAGAAAAGAACATTCAAGTGAGAACTTCAGGTTTTCTGTGCTGTGCTTGAGTTATATTGTTTCCGGTACAGTACCGTTTCTTTCGCTCATTCTAGAAGATGAACTTTCCCAAACTTTTGAAGAGACTGCTAAAGTGTCGAGATAGGCATTGTGATCAGCAGTTTCGACATCAGACGCTGAACGGTATTTCCCAGTAAATAAGAAAATTAAAAATTACATTAAAAGAAATACGATGAAAAGAGAACTGAGCGCCTTAGCGATAATATCCTGTGAGAAGTCATTTTTATGCAACATGGAAAATCATTCAATCACCCTTGAATTGAAATTTTGAAGCGAGAAGTAGAGACGAACTGATTTTCAATACCGTTCGATTAAATTTAATTTGAAGTTTTCTTCCCATAGTCATCAGTTTCTGCTTTTTGTGAGTACAACGCTTTTAATTTAATATGTCGGTAATTTTATTAAAATCTGTTATGTGGATTTTGGGAAGTAAATTGAATTCATTCATTCTCTTTTATTTCGTAAACTAATTATATTTCTCAAGCAGATAAGTGGAAAAGATACCTGCAATAACCTTCCCCGCTTCCCCCTATCTTCCTTTTGCACAATCGGACACAATCGCTTCCTACTATTCTCCAGGAAGCAAAAGTGTAGTGTCCATAGTTTTTGCTTGACATGTAGACGTTGGTAACAGTGCAATGGATTATGGGAAGTTAAGGCGGACAGTCACGAGTGAGCTGCAGATAGCCAATGATATTGCGCTTTTTTATCTGTTTTGCATTCATAAACAAATGTGCATTGTGGTCTAGTTTCGCCTGTAGTAACAATGACTGTCCCCGTAACCCGTTTTGTCAGAAACTGATAGCTGCTCATTTCACTCTTAGCAATTGAAGCAGTATGTAAGAAGAGCGCTATTTATTTCCGTTGCCCTTCACTTTTTGTTTGGTTCAGTATATTATGAGACATGTAAACAGTCGACAACATTTTGTAATATCTTAATATGTGTGGTGGTACTCAAAATATGTTCCAATGTTTGTAAATCTATCGGACCAAACTGCGTGGTCATCAGTCCGTAGCTTACAAACTACTTAAGATAAGGTAAACTAACCTAAGGACAAACACACACACGCATGCCCCAGGGAGGACTCGAACCTCCACGGCGAGCAACCGCGCGCTCCGCAGCGGGACGCTTTAGACCGCTCGGCTACTGTGGTGGTACTTTTTCGAACTTCATAGACATGTATACATGTATTCCGAAAGAACAGACGTCACTTCTGATCCTTTTGATCGCTGTGTCCCCAGTGGTGTAGTGGTCAGCGCCACTGCCTAGAAAGCAGGAGATCCGGGTTCGAATCCCGGCTGGGTACACATTTTCAGCTTTGCCCAATCGCAGTTGATGTCATATATTCTGTGAATATTAAATAATAACAACTGCAGGATCAGAAGTGACGTCTGTTCTTTCGGAATAGACGCCACATGTATATATAATATGCCGGTGACGGGCAATGATCATATCGTTAGTGGGGAGGGGTGGGCAAGCTTGAAGCCCTTACTCTTACTGGAATTAGTTTCATAACTACGAGTTTGAGTACTGTGGGCAGGGCGAAGCTGGGAATTTGTATCTGACGGGAGGCGTGCTTAGGTAGTCCTTGCAGGTGCGCTGATCGCTGTGTCCCCAGTGTTGTAGTGGTCAGCGCAAGTGCCTAGAAAGCAGGAGACCCAGGTTCGAATACCGGCTGGGTACACATTTTCAGCTTTGCCCAATCGCAGTTGATGTCATATATTCTGTGAATATATCATAGACAGGTATTTAAGATCTATTTTCGCATATAGCCTATGATAAAGTCTCACTGGCCGCCACTACTGGTTTTTGCTTCCCTGTGTCACTCCCATATAGAGGGAAAACACGAATACTTGTATGCATCCGTACGAGACCTAATCTCTCTGATCTTACTTTGTGGTCTTTAAGCGAATTGTAGGTTGGCGGCAGTACAATAGTTCTGTAGTCCGCCTCAAATTCCGGCCCTCTAAATTTCTTCAACAGTGTTTCTTCTTGTGGGGATCCCAAACACTTGTGCAATACTCAAGACGGAATCGTACAAGCGTTTTACATGCGATCTGCTTTACAGACGTATCACTCCTCCTCGGAATTCTCCCAATGAAGCGAAGCCGATCAATTGCCTTCCTCACGATTGTCCTTACGTACTCGTTCCATTTCATATTGTTGTGCAGCGTTACTCTTAGGCATTTAATTTACCCGAATCTGTCAAGCACTCTACTTATGCTGTATTCGAACATTACTGGATTGTTTCTCCTTCTCATCTGCATCACCTTAATTTTTTCTACATTTACAGCTAGCTGCTGCCATTCCTCACACACTACCAATATATTTGGTCCAAGTCATCCTACATCCTACAGCAGTCATTCATTGAAGACATCCTCTTGTACACTACAACATTATCAGCAAATAGCCGCAGATTGCAACTCACTCTGTCCGTCAGATCATTTGTATAGATAGAAAATAACAGCGGTCCTATCACACTCCCCTGGGGCACCCCTGACGATACCCTAGTCTCGCCATCGAGGACAACATACTGGGTTCTATTACTCAAGTAGTCTTAGATCCACTCAAATATTTGGGTACCTATACCATATGCTCGTACCTTCGTTAGCAGTCTGTAGTGCGGTAACGTGTCAAACGCCTTTCAAAAATCGACAAGTATGCAGTCTGCCTGTTACCCTTGTTTTGCTCTTGTTAATGTTCATCTTATATGCACCTTTCAACACATTGCCCATTCCATTTAACTGCTCTTCCAGGTCCATTGCTGTCTCTGACAGAATTACAATGTCATCAGCAAAACACAATGTTTTTATTTCTTCACCCTGAACTTTAATCCCTTCTCCAAATTTAACCTTGCTCTCCTTTATAGCTTGCTCAATGTACAAATTGATTAACATTGGGGAAAGGCTATAACCCTGTCTTACACCCTTCCCAACCTCTGCATCCCTTTCATGCCTTTCAACTCTGATAACTGCTGTCTGGTTTTTACACAAGTTGTAAATAACCTTCAGCTCTCTATATTTTATTCCTGCTGATTTCAGAATTTGAAATAGTGTATTCCAATCAACATTGTCAAAAGTTTTCTCCAAATCTACAAAAGCTAGAAATGTAGGTTTGCCATTCCTTGATCTATCTTTCAAGATAAGCCATAAAGTGAGGATTGCCTCTCGTGTTGATACATTTCTCCTGAATCCAAACTGGTCTTTCCCAAGGTCGGCGTCCACCAGCTTTTCCATCCTTATTCAAATAATCCGTGTTAAAATTTTGCAACCATGACTTATTAAACTGATGGTTCTGTAATTTTCACAACTGTCTGCACCTGCTTTCTTTGGAATGGAAATTACATTTTAGAACAGAGATGCAAGGGTTGTTACTTAAAGACCTTTCGAAACTAAATACGAAAGTGCCACCATTTCATCATTCAGATGATACTAAACTTTAGTAAATTGTTGTCACCATCATTAGAGAAATACCTCGATAGTTGTTACAATCTTTTCTGTTTCCATGATCGGAAATTGTTGTGATTACCGCTTTCGTCCAGTCAGACGGAACGTGTCCCGACTCCCACGTCTTTTCAATTATTCTCGTACTTGTATCTTTACGGGAATGAATGAATAAACTGACTTATTATTTTATTTGTTTTCTTACCTTGAAGTCACCATCAACCGTTCAACAGAATTAGGTCGCTGGAAATTGCTGTCCCTGTGAGGCGAAAAAGATGAAGAAATTAGCTTAGTATTGAGTTGTTTGCCGCCAATACTGTTTACAACAACCGCTACACGTCTCGACATAGAATCAAAGTTGCGTCGTTGAGGTACAGCAGTCCACGCTGCTTCCACACACAGCTAATGTTGATGTGGTGCAGCAGCTACTGGTGTACCATGGGCCAGTTGTTCCGCAACCATGAACAGTTCAACAGTCTCCAATCACAGCGTCTGCAGACTTGTGTTGCAGGCAGAATGAGGATTGGACCGACATCGCTTTTAAGAACGCATCTCGATTCACCCTGCACTACAACGACCGCAGAAACCGTAGGGAGAGAGATTTGAACTGTTGCTTTATGCATCGCCAATCTGGCCCTGCACCCAGTTTGGGGTGGTATTGGATTTCATTCCCACACACCCCTAGTACGAACTGTCGGTACGCTAACCAGCCATCATAAGAATTTTTAGTACTTCCATTTCCTGAAGTGTTTACTTACTTTCTCGTGTCCGGATTTCAAATTCAGAACTGTTTATTCATAGCATTTTCTCTTGTGAAACATAAATCCTCGGAATTGCATGCAGAGAAACAATAATGGCAGTCTGTGATGTGCTCCACCGTCTGTCTCTCATAATATTCACAAAACAGGTCCAGGTAGTTGTTAATGGCCATTTTTCTACATTTGACTTGACGGCAGCCACACCAATTCTAATTCGCTTCAGCAATCTTCAAATTTTCTATTCAGGTGTTTCCTATCGGTGATTTTTGTTGAAAAGAGAATTTTTCTGGCATCTCAATGCTCACCGTGTTCGGAAAGCTTCTTCTGGACTCAAATCGACTGGCTTGTGTTTCTGCTCCAAAAAGCGGATGCCTGTCATCGAAACTTGGTCTGAACTTTTCAATGTACGACCTCTGAAATTAAAGTTTGGTGAATAGTACTGTGACATTAACATAAATGAACTAGGAACTACAGTTACCTCACTGTCCTTCCAAATAGTCACCTCCCATAGCTATGCACCGCTGAGCTGTCTTTGAAACTTTGTACGAAGTCTTCCTCTGGGATGCTGTTCAAAAGCCTCGTCACGTTTCGTTGTATGTCGGCAACATCGTCAAATCTCTTTCCTTTCTAAGCGAGTTTGAGCGGAGGGAATAGGAAGAAGTCTCGAGGACAGACCTGTCAAGTGGATATTCAGGTAACACGACAACGCGAGCCCACAGACAGCCAATATCGTCAAATAGTTCCTGGCAAAGGTGGTGCAACTTCAATATCCACCATACTTGCCCGATCCACCATAGTTCCTCCTATTCCCTCAACTCAAATGCGCTTTGAAAGGAAAGAGATTTCACGATATTCCTGACGTCCAAAGTAAAGTGAAAAGGCTTTTGAACACCATCCCAAAAGAAGACTTCGTACAAAGTTTCCAGGTAATGTTTCGCACAGCTCATTGGTGCACAGTTATGGGTGGTGACTATTTCGAAGTAACCGCAGTTCATACTTCATCTACGTAATGTTGGGGAGTATTCACCGTACCTTATTGCCTCTTTGTTCAAATGTTTGTAAATCTATCGGACCAAACTGCGTGGTCATCAGTCCGTAGCTTACAAACTACTTAAACTAAGGTAACACACACACCCATGCCCCAGGGAGGACTCGAACCTCCGACGGCGAGCAACCGCGCGCTTCGCAGCGAGGCGTCTTAGACCGCTCGGCTACTCCACCGCGGCATTGCCTCTTTGTCAAGGGTTGTATTCAAGACCACGTCGCCGTGTTGAGGATGTTTCAAAACCTGTAGTTTTGTACGGTTTATTTACGAGGTAGGTTTCATGCAGCCTTTAATAATTCTGCAAGTTTTGCTTAGAAAAGTGCCATCTTGTTTGGTGATGACATATCTGCACCTCACAGGGGTTAAAAATAGTCATGCGGAGAAACAGAGCGTTGTGAGATAGCTCTTAACGTTTTGTGGTCTTGCTCTCAATTTGCTTCCACACTGTTTCTTTAGGAGGAGATTTCTTGCCATATCTTTCCGTTTCACGTGGCACACAATGTTCAAGACTACTTAGTCACCTATCAGATTTTATTGCTGTTTGGCCTCCATGTTCTTCTGATCGTTTGCCAATCAAAAAATCTTGTCGATAACTGCCGAACAATTGGCAGTAGAGTATTAACAAGGTTAAGTCGTATCTACTTTTAATTTGCCGTGACTGTTCCAAAATTGAAATGATTATTAGAAGTAGTAAAACAGAAATTAGAACACTACAGGAATTTATTGGTGAAATTATAACAGACACGGAAAATAGGCAAGAAGATTCATTGGACCCACTACCGTTCAGCTCCACATGGACCACATCACTGATGCTGTAAGGAGGAAATCGGTATGTACAACGGAAAATAAAGTGGTTAATATTATATGCTACGCTGATGATTCTATAATATTAGCAGTTGGTGTCGATAATTTACAGAGGTTGCTTCACCAGTTTAATGACACAGTTACACAATATAAAATGCTACTACAAACGTGGTGGATCGAAGAAGCAAAAGGGAAGAGCGAAACTGCGAAACCTTCATGAGTTGCATAGAGACTTGAAAGTTATTCGGGTCAGAAGACGAAAATTCAGGATGGGACGAATGTAATTATGTGCTACAGTAAAACAAGGCCCATCAAGAGCTGTAGAGGCATAAAGCAAAAGAAAATATCCTCAAACTAAGGAAAAAATACGAATATGTTAACTTAAAAAATGTTTCTTGATGTTAATTAGAGGTAGATGGTATATTAATTCAACAAGTGATGAACTTCATTTGTCACAAGATATAGAGGCTTAGCCATAGAAACGAGAAACCAAGTTATACAGGCAGAAAAGGTAGTTGGATGTCTACAAAATACTGTATGAAGCAACAAATTTATGACGAATCAGGAGAAAATAATAAAACACACAGTAATGGAGCGTCATAGTATGACCGTTTACTAAAACGGTAATAAAAAGGTCAAAGTTAATAGCAACTGAAATGAAGACAAAAAAATAACCACGTAGGAAGAAGACGAAAATGTATCAATTTTGGATCAGTATGGAATATAAGATATCAATAATTGGACGAAGGAAAAGAACAGAATTTGGAATGATCACAATCCTAAATAATTGTAAACAAGGAAAGGCCTTCCCGGATGACCACTTAAGAGGTCGCACAGCAATTGGTCCAGTAAATACACGTAATAACCAAACAAACAGCGGAAACCCCAGTCAGAAGAAGAGGAGGAAGGAAGCTATTCAGAGAGAACTACCGGTCAATCAGTTTGTTGACTTACTTAAACCATTCTATGAGCCATGTTTCGAGCAATAAGCTTCATCTTCAGTCTATAAGGCTAACACAGTGGAATATGTACATCGTTTGTAGGTCTCTTTTGATAAATGTTTCCTACTGCCATCGTCGACTGAAGATGATTCATGTGAAACTCAGCTTGCCCTTTTCTCACATGACATCTTGCGAGCCATGGACGAAGGGCAACAGGAGGATTGTGTTTTTCTCGACTTCAAAAAGGCGTTCGACGCGGTGCCACACTGCAGACTGCTAACGAAGATACGAGCTTATGGAATAGGTTCACAAATTTGTGACTGGCTGGAAGACTTCATAAGTAATAAAACGCAGTACGTTGTTCTCGACGGCGAGTGTTGATCAGAGTCGAGTGTATCGTCAGGCGTGCACCAGGGGAATGTGATAGGACCGCTATTATTTTCTATCTATATAAATGATCTGATGGACAGAGTAAGTTGTAATTTGCGGCTGTTTGCTGATGATGCTGTGGTGTATGGGAGGGTGTCGCCTGTAACTGACTGTAATAGCATACAGGATGACTTAGACAAAATTTCTAGTTGGTGCGAAGAATGGCAGCTAGCTCTCAATGTAGAAAAATATAAGGTGATGCGCATGAGTAGAAAAAACAATCCTATAATGTTCGAATACAGCATTAGTAGTGAGCTTCTTGATGCTGTCGCGTCGTTCAAATACCTAGGCGTAACATTGCAGAGCGATATGAAATGGAACGAGCATGTTATGACAGTTGTGAGTAAGCGGACAGCCAACTTCGGTTTATCGGGAGAATTTTGGGAAGATGTACTTCACCTGTAAAGGAGACCGCGTATAACACGCTTGTACCACCACGTCTTGAGTATTGCTCAAGTATTTGGGACCCGCAGCAGATCGGTTTGAAGGAAGACAGAGAGGCGGTTCAGAGGCGAGCAGCTAGATTTGTTACCGGTAGGTTAGACCAATACGCGAGTGTCACGGAAATGCTCCGGCAACTCAATTGGGGATCGCTGGAAGAAAAACGACGATCTTTTCGTGAATTTCTGTTAAGTAAATTTAGAGGGCCGGAATTTGAAGCTGAGTGTAGTACAATCTTGCTGCCGCCTACTTACATTTCGCGTAAAGATCACAAAGACAAGATAAGAGAAATTAGGGCTCGTACGGAGGCATATAGGCATTCTTTTTTTCCTCGTTCAATTTGGGAGTGGAATAGGAAAGGAAATGCCTAGTAGTGGTACAGTGTACCCTCCGCCACGCACCTTACGGTGAATTGCGGAGTATGTATGTAGATGTAGATGTAGATGTAGATGTAATACTCGGAAACTTGTTGCTTCAATGGATAATTTAAAAAAAGTCAACATATGTTCTGATTTCTAAAAAAAATGTTTTCAGTATACTATTCGTAAATTTCAATTTTTCGTTTCACAATGTAACTTGAACTTCGGAAGCGGTACTTCGTGGGATTGATAGCACCTATATTTAAGCGTCCGCCAGTTCAGGTTTCTCAGTATTCCTTTGAGACTGTGTGTTACCATTGATGTTTCTCCTCTTTATATATGTTTAGTATCCTCTATCCTATTTAGTATTAATCCCACCGAATTCAATAATAATATTATGATTTTCTTTAAATGAATTCTTCTCTTTTGACAGCCTGCCATATGCTATTTTCCAGTCAGTGAACTGTTGAATGTCATCTGCTTTTCCTGTAACAGACAACGTGTGATCATTGCAGCTCATATCCCGACAAATTCGCCAAGGTATTTGTATATTCGGTGAATCCAAGTGTCGTATTGATACTGTAACCATAATTATAATTCAAGACATGTATTCGCAGTTGCGAATATGAATCACCATCAGTTGTACATCTTCATTGTATCGTTTTCCGTCGTCCTTAGGTACTTAGAACATTAGTGGAGGTGTATTTCCGTCTATTGCAACTAAATGGTAGGCGTTTATTGTGCCATACGCGTTTCGTTTAGAAGCGAAGAAAACGGCTTTCATTTAGTTGCAACAGATGGAAATACACCTCCACTAATCAGCTGTACAATTTATTGCTGATATATGAAAATATGTGCCGATGCGGAACTCGGATCCGGAGTTCCTGCTCTTCGCGAGAGGCCACATTAACATTACTCTATCCGTGCACGCCTCGCCGTTTAAGCCAAAGCAAGGCGTGCGACATTCGGAATATCTATCTGTCCATGTGGGAAAATTTCATAATGTAATGTAAAACCACTAATGGCCAGCAGGCAATGTGTGGCATATGGAATTTTAGCTAGATCCTCATAGCGTGCACGGATAGCTCAAATCCCAAAGCGAGAAATCTGGCGAGTCACGATCCGGCTCAGATTTCGTATGTAACTAACAAACAGTACATCTGATGCTGATTCACATACATATTATCTGCCAAACCTTATTTTAGGATGAACTAGTTTCATCGCGTTTAGGGAGAACTGTTTAGGCCTACTAACCAGTTCTCCCTGAACGCGGTAGAATAAACAAGTATAGCCAAGCAACTTTCAGGCGTTGACGCGAGAAAAGCATGAAGAAGGTTGTATTATCTACGGAGGAAGAAACAAATGCACTCGAGACATCCTTTGAAAAAAGAGAAACAGAAGCACACAAAAACACGCATACAGAAGCTACATTGCTACTTGCAACAACTAAGAACGGCTGGACCAATTTCGTAAACTTTCCTTTTCAATTTTCCTCACAGTTTGAGTTCCAGTAAAGTTTTTAGGGTGAGCGAAAGTTGCCCGGAAAGTGGTAAAAATCAGAATAACAAAGTGTTTTTTTTCTTCTTTTTTGTGCTATTTTTGTATGAACCATCACTCATGATTTGAACAATAGAGTTCTATGACTTTTTTTTAACTATTGGTCCTGCAAAAGTTAAAAAAAAATCGCGACAATTTTAAAAGAAAGTTGGACAATTCGAAGTCATTGCCAAAATCGCATTTTGTGTATGCATTCTAGATCATGATTGACAGTAATGACGACGTAATTGTTTTGAGAAATTAGTATGAAATTTTGCACATATGCCTTTGTGGGCTGTTTCATGGAGATTTCTACATTCCACAAGATACCGTACCGCGAATGGCGGATGGTACTTTTATAACAGTCTTTTACACCGTTTGACCTCTCAATAGACTCCATCTACATAAACACTCTGCAAGTCACAATGAAGCGCATGGCAGAGGGTTCTTATAATCAGCTTTTATGACATTTCTCTACACTTCCATTCTCTAAAAGGATCACATAAATCTTTGCGTTTTCAATCTGATTTCTCATGTTTTATTGCGATAATCATTTCTGCCTATGTAGGTGGGTGCTGACTAGATACGTTCGCATTCGGAAGAGGAAGTTTCTGAAAGAAATTTCGCAAATAGATCTCGGCGCAAGGAATTACGTATTTCTTTTGATGATTTTCACTAGATCTCGTCGCAGTGACTAACGCCTTTCTTTTAATGATTTCCATCCCAATTCGTACATCATTACCGTGATACTCTCTCCCCTACGTCGCGATAATGAAAAACGAGCTCCCCTTCTCTGAGCTTCCTCTAGATCGTGTGTCAGTGTCCCTCTTGGTGGGGATCCTACAATGCGCAGCAATATTTTAAGATAGGACGCACAAGTGTGGTGTACATTTGTTGCATCTTCTAAGTGTTCTGCCAATGAAACGTAGTCCTTGGTTCACCTTCCGTACAATATTTTCTGTGTGTTCCAATTTAATTTCTTCGTAACTGTTACTCCTAGGTATTACGGCCTGTAGTTTTGACTGATTTATCGTATAAATGAAGTTTAACAGATTTCCTTTAGTTGTCATATGGATGACTACACACTTCTCATTAAGGGTAAAGTTTTTCACCATGCTGATGTCTTATCTAAATTAGTTTGTAGTTGCTTATCATCTTCTGATGACTTAACTAACCGATAAATGACAGCATTATTCGCAAATAGTGTAAGAGAGCAACTCACATTGTTTCCTAAGTCGTTTATAAAAGTAAGAACGTACAGTTTGACCGGTCACCAGGAAACCTGGCACATGTGTGTTTCTTTTCACGAGTAAAGTTTTGTACACTCTGCAGACCACTGTTTGGTAGTGCACCAGATAGCACCTGACAACAGTCTTCGACACCATTTAACCGATCAACCTTAAAAGATGGTATATAAATGTAATTTACCACAGATATGAGGGAGGAGCAATGAACAGAGAGGAAGGGAGTAGGAGGAAAAATAAGAGAAGAAAGATTATAGAAGACACAGTAGGAGGAGGAGGCGACCGACCGAAAAGGAACGAAGTGGAGGAAATGGACCGGGAGGTGATCGACAGGTGCGAGGAGCAGGTGAACAGAGAGGTGAGAAGAAGATGGGAAGAGATAGAGGGCAAGAACTGACGTACAGCCGGGAGCCAGGGGACTAGATGGACTAATAGTAGTCATGAATAAATACGTAATGTAAAGTCGTTCTCCTCCGAATTATACATATCATCGATCATATAAAATGGCAAGGGGGAGATGGTCAGACATATGGGGGATGGATAAAGGTAGGGTAAGAAAGTGGTGGAAGACGAGGAGATGGAGGTAAAACTACTGGTGGAGGGCAGAGTGAGGAACGGGTGGGCGAGGAGGAAGAGGATATGGGCAGAGAGAGGAGGGTCGAAGGAGAAAGAGAGAGACAGAGCGGGACCTCAGCTCCTGACAATGCATGCGCGACTTCACTTCTCGTTCAGCAGCCGAACGTAAGTTGTGCGGCATCCTTTAAGTGCTAGTATGTGATACCGAGCTACACCGTGGCTGTGTAAAGTTAGTTCAAAATCGGCGGAAGGCAATGGAATACCATCTCCAACAGTACCACGCCTTTTAAAGTACTGAGGTGTACAAACCAATCTTCGCCCTGACAACTCTTTGCCTTTTATTTGATCCAGTGTAGGAACACACCCTCACTTTTCGTATACGGTATGCAGAATTCTTTGACAAACTTGCAGTGAATATGTTTCCTGTCCGTATTCGTTTTATTACACCCTACAGTTTTCATCTGGTTTCGGCGGCCTCGTTACCCCCGAGCCTTCTGTTGTGCGTCTGTGCAGAACTTCAAGTTTTTCTCTACTGTGGTAGACTCCGTAGTGGCCTTCAATGCCCAGGCGAATATGTAATATCTTTGTGCACATCATACTGGATTACGCTTATTAATATACATTCTGAATTTGTAAAGTGTTTGTCCAACAACATTGTATTTAGAAAATATGAATTGTATTTAGGACAGGTGTATTTCCTTTTCAAAAGCCTAGAAAACCTTTATTTTTGTATATTATAAAGAATGATACCAGTCTAGATATAAATTGTAATGAGAGTCCACTAATGTTCAATATTATGTCGGTGGGCCAGTTGTACAATGGTTTTGGATTATAGCGTTTTCCTTGTTTCAAATTGGAATGGGATTCTTTATTATTCTTAAAACTTCTGTGAATGCTGTTTACTAATAACGAGTTAACTTATTTCTCTTATCCATTACGTCTCTCCGAAAGCACTGTAAAGTGTGTTAGAGAAATCAGTTTAAAAGCAGCGTTGTATCTCGCACTAAATTTAAACGTGTCATGTCAATGACATTCTTCAGGTCATTGAAAAGATAGTTCACCGAACAGCGGCACGGGCAGAGTGTAAAGGTCCTAGCATGAGCTGGGTGTCAACGTTGGCTATGTACATGTGTAACACACAATGCCACTGGTCCAAGAACTGCCGCTTTTAGGTCCTTCGACAGGAAATTTGCTGTAGTGTTAATAGTAGATTTAGCCATACCTGATAATCACTCGTGATCATGAATGAAACTTTCACTCTGCATCGGAGTGTGCGCTTATATGAAACTTCCTGGCAGATTAAAAGTTTGGAAAGTAGGAGGCGATGTACTGGCGGAAGTAAAGTTGTGAGGCGGCATTGTGAGTCGTGTCGGGATAGCACAGTCGGTAGAGGGCCTGCCCGCGAAAGGCAAAGGTCCCAGGTTCGAGTCCCGGTTCCGGCATACAATTTTAATTTGCCAGGAAGTTTCACTCGTGATCATAATAAAAATCTTCGAATATGTTGAGAGACTATTCTTACTCCTCCAGTTTCCGAATCCTGGCAGATTTCGAGGCGCAGTGTTGTTGCGACGTCCAATTGAAAGTATTATTTACAGTTTTGTGCAGTAAATGTTACGACAGGAAGAGTATATTTTACGAATGGGAGCTGTAATGGATCCGTATGTATGAAGCTTCTTAAGAGAATTACATACAGCTGCTCAAAGTTTTCACCAAATATCGCATGACGCATTCTTGAAACTGTGTCACCAACAACGAAAATTATTTCGAACGGTTAGTTCAAGAACCCACTAGAATAGTAAATGGTTGTGAAAACACACTTGACCTTCTGGCAACAAATAATCCTCAGCTAATAACGAACACAAAAAAAGATACCAGGATTAATCAATACCCAGCAGTCGTAGTCAGACTGAACGTCGAAATTCTAAAATCCCACAAAATAAACAGATAAAAATATATATTCAGAAAAAGCAGATATAAATTAGTTTAACGTTTTCCTAAATGACTCTCCACTCTTTAGAAAGTAACAAATATGAATGTAGATCAGACGTGGCTAACACTCAAAGAAATAATATAAACAGATATTCAGAGATTTATATCAAATAAATTAATGAAAAATGAATTTCCCATTGTACTCAAAACAGGTTAGATGACTGTTACAGAAGCAGAGAGAAAAGGACGACAAATTTAAACGGACACAAAATCCTCAAGACTGACAATCTTTCACAAAAACTCGAAATTTAGTACTTACTACAATGCGAGAGCTTGTAATAGTTTCCATTACGAAACTCTGTCTTGTAATATAGTAGATGGTTCTAAGGGATTCTGACCATTTGTAAAGTATTCTAGCAGCAAAACACAACCAATACATTCATTGCGCGATAGTAATGGTGATGTAACCGATGACAATGGTGCTAAAGCAGAGTTACTAAACGTAGCTTGTTTACCAATTCGGTTCCATTTGGGTGCCTTTATTTTATTTTTATTTTTATTTTATTTTTATTTTTTTTTTGGGGGGGGGGGGGGGGCTATAAACTGAATTTTGTAATGTGAATGTGGAAGTTTTCCTGCATCACCACACGATACAGTTCCAGCTATGAGAAGGAGGGAATAGCAGGAAGGCTGTGAACTTCATAGTTACCAGCTACTGCTGCTACTTATCGGGGAAATGGTTAAACAGATGTGTACATTCAATGACAGCAGATCCAGATTTAAACTTTATATATATATATATATATATATATATATATATATATATATATATATATATATATATCTGTGTGTGTGTGTGTGTGTGTGGCGTCTGTTCCAAAAGAACAGACGTCACTATGGGTCATCCTGTTATTACTCGTTAATATATGATATCAACTACGAATGGGCAAAGCTGAAAATGTGTACCCAGTCGGGATTCGAACCCAGGTCTCCCGCTTTCTAGGCAGTTGGGCTGACCACTACACCACTGGGGACACGGTGCTCACCGCACCTGCAAGAGCTACCTAAGCACGCATCCCGACAGACACAAGTTCCCAGCGTTAGCCTTCCCACAGTACTCAAACTCGTATTTTCAGAAACTAATTTCCGTAAGAATAAGGGCCACAAACTTCCCCACCTCTCCCCACTAACGAAAGGATCATTGCCTGTCACTGTCACCGGCGTATTATATATTAGCTTGATGTAAAGACTACAATACATTATGTAATGTTTTTGTTTTGTAGTACGCTCGTTCTGTAGTATTGATTCATAGACATAAGAAATTTGCAGATTCGCTTATCTTTGAAAAACCATCTTTGTATATGTAACCTCAATGTTACGTGTGGACTATATGTTTAGTACGAAGTTATCTGACGAAAGCTGCTAATAACAAACAAATAAAAAATATTGTGGAACAAAATTACTACGTATTTAAGTTTTTAATTTTTGAATCTGTTCAAAAATGTTCGAATGTTTGTAAATGTATGGGATTTAACTGCTTGGTTATTAGTCCCTAGCTGACAAACTACTTACACTAAGTCAAACTAACCTAAGGACAACACATACAACCATGCCCGAGGGAGGACTCGAACCTCCGACGGCGAACGGCCGCGAGCACCGTATCACGGCGCCTCAGTGATCACGGCTATTCCGCCGCGTCTTTAAATCTGTTGATTACAGTAATCAAATGAGAAATAAAACAGCAGTTGATTTATTCCACATTTTCAGGTTCAAATAAAAATGTTCAAATGTTTGTATAACTTATGGGACTTAACTATGGGGTCATCAGTACCTATACTTACAAACTACTTATGAACTAGCTAAGACTAAGGACGGCACAAATATCCATGCCCGAGGGGGGATTCGAACCCCCGATCGTAGTGGCCATTTTCAGGTAAACCACGTTAGTGTTTGAAGTAACAGTCATATTCAACAGCTACATGTTATTAATTTGTTATTTCAATTTTCTAATCTAATATTGCTTTTAATTAGTTATAGAGAGTATGTTACATACTTGTTACATAATTGTTTAATAGTGAAAGATATAAATAGCTAAATGAAATTTATCAATGTGAGCCGTACCATAAACGATTTTTTGAAGTCAGTGTTTTAAACATAGTTCGAATTTTTTTTTTAATTTAGTCTATTTTGATCAGATTCCAGATAAAGCTACATTGTAATTGCATCTTTCATTTTAATATTTGGATCAAGTGGGAGGCAAGAATGGGACAATTATATTCTATTTTATAGATAATTTAGATCGTTTGCATTCTTTTGAACACAGCGTAGGATATACTATTATTAGATCTTTCATCTTAATGCTGACCAAAAATTATTGCATTATGATTGGTGTAGCAAAGATGCAGTTGGTACATTATGCACCTTGTCTTCACGCACCATTATGCAAATGGCATGGAAATAAAGCGACTGGGGTCAATTTTATGTTTTATTCATACAACTAGAGGTACCTTACGATTCAGTTTTAACAAATTCTAAACACATGGATGCTTGAGAAAGCAGTAAAAACTACTCTATAATCAAGGTAATCATAACGTCGTTATTATCACCTTTAAAGGAGACCTACGTAATTAACCTTTTATTTGATTTCAGTACATTTCTGTACTTTTGACAGACAACAGAGTACAGCAGTGCGTCGATACAGCAGTCAAAGCAAAGTGGCCCCATTAGTATAACGAAATATTTTCAGAATATCCATTAAAGATGACGAACTGCAATTACGATTTAAATTGGTGATTTATTTCGATATAAATATGCATAGCTCTTTTTGTTGTATTCTTGATACTGATTTATAGTTCAATTAAACAATAACGAATTTTATAATAATATAGGATACAGCAATTTGAGTTCGACTTGTTTCGGACGATAAATATCAAGTAATTTTATAGGCGATGTATACAAGAAATGTATGTGTCCTTATGATGGCATGTATGTAATGAACATTGATTTTCTTAGTAGTCACTTCACTGTTAATTGAATTAATTTATTGAGAGACGCCTATTCGAAAGAAACAAACATTGATGATGATCCGCAATTTGATGTATTAAATAAACTGATATTAATTCGCATTTTGCAATAACTTCCGACTTTTAGCTGCTCTTCATAAGGTGTTCTATCATTTATGAGGGGGACTGATGACCATTGTAGTTTAGTCCCCCTTAAACAACCCAACAACAACAACAACAACAACAACATTTATGACAAACAAAAACGGTTGCGGACAGAGACTCGAACCCGGGTCTCCCGGTTTTCGCGAGCGGTCGCCTTGATCATCCGGTTACCCGTGCACGCTCTCCGGCCACACCCAAACTGTTAGTTGCCCTACTTGTCTCCATCCACTTGTGCATTTAGTAGGATTCTCGCGCCGTGCGGAATAGCCACGTGGTCTAGAGTGTCTTGTTACGAACTGGGCGGTCGATCCCGCCGGAGGTTCGAATCCTCCCTCGGACATATGTATGTATGTGTGTGTGTGTGTGTGTGTGTGTGTGTGTGTCGTCCTTAGTTATTTTAAGTTGTTTGTAAGTCTAGGGATTGATCACCATAGCAGTTTGGTCCAATAGGTTTACGATAGGTGAGGAGACAAATTTTCACTATCTTTATCCTGTCTGGGCATATCATATTTTGAAACGACTATTCGGAAGAAACTGATGATGGGCCGCAACAAAACGTAATAAATCAACTGATGTTAATTTGCATTTTGCGACAACTTCCGACTTCTAGCTTCTCTTCATAAGGTGTCTGGCAGAAATTTTTATTTGTCATAAAGTAATAGCACACCTTAAGAAGAGAAGCTAAAAGTCGGAAGTTGTCGCAAAATACGAATTAATATCAGTTTATTTGATTAAATTTGCTGTTTCCTTAAATATCAGTATATCGAATAAATGATTCTGTAGCAAATTCAGTACTTAGCCTCCTTGTTATCAGATACCCTTACGATGTGTAAAATAAGACATAGGTATTTGTGACCGCATACTAAATTCGTTTAGGTCGCTGACATCTTCAGCAATAAACAATGTAAATGTCATTACTTTTGTTGTTATAGCTGAGGATGACACTTATTGTCCGGAATTGTAAACGATTATTTTATGAGGAACGGTATTACCGATATACAAATGATGAAGAATTTTTTAAATTGTTTAAGCGTTTATGAAGATGTGTTGTTGTGGTCTTCACTCCGCAGACAGGTTTGATGCAGCTCACCACGCTATCCTGTCCTGTACAAGCCTCTCCATCTCAGAATACGTTCGACAACCTACATTCTTTTGAATCTGCTCACTGTATTCGTTCCTCGGCCTCCGTCTACGAGTTTTACCCCACACACTTCCTTCTAATGCTAAGTTGACGATTCCTTGATGTCTCAGAATGTGTCCAAATAATCTATCGTTCTCTTAGTCAGGATATGCCAGAAACTCCTATTCTCCCATATTCGGTTAAGCACCTCCTCATTAGTTACGAGATCTACCCATCTAATTTTCATCATTCGTCTGTAAGACCACATTTCTAAGCTTCTATCATCTTTTTATCTGAACTCCTTATCGTTCATGTTTCACTCCCATACAATGCTACATTCCACACAAAGACTTTCAGAAAGGACTTCCTAACATTTAAATTAATATTGGGGGTTAACAAGTTTCGCTTCTTAACAAACGCTTTTCTTCGCATAACCATTCTGCATTTTATATCTTCATTACTTCGGCCATCAGAAGTTATCTTGCTACCCACATAACAAAATCATCTACTATTTTTATTGTCTCATTACCAAATCTAATTCCTTCAGTATCACCTGATTTTCTGAGATTTCATTCCATTACCATCATTTTACTGTTGATTATGTTCATCTTATATCTTCCTTTCAAGAATTGGGAAACGCTTTTTCCAAATCTACAAACGCTAAAAAAAGTAGGTTTGCCTTTCCTTAGCCTATCTTCTATGTTAAGTCGTCATGTATTGTCTCCCATGTTCCTAAATTTCTCCTAAATCCAAACTGATCTTCCCCGAAGTTGCATTCCACAAGTTTTTCCATTCGTCCGTAAATAATTCGTGTTAGTATTTTGCAACCATGACTTACTAAACTGATAGTTCTGTAATTTTCACATTTGTCTGCACCTGCTTTCTTTGGAATTGGAATTACGATATTCTTCTTGAAGTCGGAGGGTATTTCCCCTGACTCATACATCTTGCATACGAGGTTGAACAATTTCTTCATGACTGGTTTTCCTAACGATATCAGTAGTTCAGACGGAATATCATCTACTCCAGCGGCCTTGTTTCGACTCAAATCCTTCAGCGCTCTGTCAAATTCTTCTCGCAGTATATCACCTATCTCCTTCGTCTTCCATTTCTAGAATACTGCCTTCAAATTTATTTCCTTTGCACAGCCCCTCTATATGTTCCTTTGACAGTTCAGCTTTCCCCGCTTTGCTTAGTACTGGTTTTCCGTCTTGATATTCATACAGCTGCTTTACTTGTCTCCAAACATCTCTTTTATTTTCCTGTAGGCGGTATCTATCTTTCCCCTTGTTATACATTCTTCTATGGTTTTGCACTTGTCCTCCAGCCACTCCTGTTTAGCCAGTTTGCACTTCCTGTCAATCTCATTTTTCAGACGTTTGTAGTCCCTTTTACCTGCTTCACTTGCTGAATTTTTATATTTTCTCCTCTCATAAGCCGGCCGCGGTGGCCGAGGTGACTGAGGCGCTCCAGTCACGGTCAGCACGGCCACTACGGTCGGGGGTTCGAATCCCCCCTCGGGCTTGGATATTTGTGCCGTCCTAGTTCGTAAGTAGTTCATAAGTAGTTTGTAAGTTTAGGGACTGTTGACCCCGTAGTTAAGTCCCATAAGCTTAACAAACATTTGAACATTTTTTTTTCCTCTCATAAATTAAGTTCAGGATTTCCTGTGTTATCCATGGATTTCTATTAGGCCTTGTCCTACTGCCTATATGGTCCTCTGCAGTCTTCACTACCCTATTTCTCAGAGCTACCCATTCTTATTCTACTGTATTACTTTCCCCCGTTTCAGCCAATCCTTGCCTAATGCTCCCTCTGAAACTCTCAACCACCTCCGGTTCCTGCAATTTATCCAGGTTCCATGTCCTAACGTTTCTACCTTTCTGCAGTTTCTTAAGTTTTAATCTGCAGTTCATAACCAATAAGTTATGGTCAGAGTCTATATCTGCCCCTGGATATGTTTTGTAGTTTAAAGACTGGTTTCTATATCTATTCCTTATCATTATAAAGTCAATCTGGTACCTTCCAGTGTCTCCTGGTCGCTTCCACGTATACAGCCTTCTTTCATGATGATTAAACCAAGTGTTGGTGGTCATTAAATTGTGCTCTGCGCAAAATTCTACCAAGCGATTACCTCTTTCATTCTTTTTCACAGTCCATATTCTCCTACTACATTTCCTTCTCTTCCCTTTCCTACACCGAATTCCAGTCCCCCATCACAATCAAGTTTTCGTCTCCCTTAACTTTCTGAATGATTTCTTTTACCTCCCCATACATTTCTTCGATATCCTCATCATCGGCGGAGCTAGTTGGCATATAAACTTGTACTACTGTATTCGGTGTTGGTTTTGTGTCTATCTTTGCTAGAATTATGCGTTCACTACGCTGTTCAAAATAACTTACCCGCATTCCTATTTTCTCATGCATTATCAGACCTACTCCTGCGTTACCACCAGCTGATTTTGTATTTATAACTCGGTACTCATCTAACCAGAAATCCTGTTCATCCTGTCACCGAACTACAGTAATTCCTACCATATCTAACTTTAACCTATACATTTCTCTCATGTATTATAAACTTAAGAATTTTCTGGCATACCTTGACTAAAAGAAGGGATAGATTGGTAGGGCACATTCTTAGACATCAACGAATTGTGAATTTAGCATTAGAGGGAAGTGTGTGGGGTAAAAATCGCAGAGGAAGACCCAGAGATGGATACAGTAAGCAGATTCAGACAGATGTAGGTTGCCGTTCTTATGTGGAGATGAAGTGGCTTTCTCAGGATAGGGTATTGTGGAGAGCTGAATCAAACCAGTCTCCGGACTGAAGACCACAACAACATTATAAACTTTAGTGAAAAAGACATACATTTGATTTTTTTGCAATTAATACTTCCTTTGAAATTAATAAATTGCGCCTAAAAGTTATTACTCAATCCGATCAAGCGTAAAAGTGTGCAAAATATTTCAACATATTCGATTGTTTCCTAATCTAGCTGCTATAGGCTCTAAGGGACAACTCTCTGGACATAGGTGTTATTCCATTATTTGTTACAGAACACAGAATATAATGTATTTTTCATACAGTTTTTAAAGGAGATTGTTAACGATTTTCATGATATTAACATTTTTTCCTATTACTTTGAAAAATGTTGTTAATTCTTTCTCCTGGTGATTTTTCTCAAATAAAAATAATTACAACGCTCATATTCTCTGCAGAAACTCTTTCTCGCTTTGTGATGTTAAGTGACAGGACGTATACATAAGGAATAAGAATGACTATAAATTTTGCCCCTGTAGAATTCGTGGTTTGCCGGCCGCGGTGGCCGAGGGGACTGAGGCGCTTCAGTCACGGTCTGCACGGCCATTACGGTCGGGGGTTCGAATCCCCCCTCGGGCATGGATATTTGTGCCGTCTGTAGTCTTAGCTAGTTCATAAGTAGTTTGTAATTTTAGGGACTGATGACCCCGTAGTTAAGTTCCATAAGCTCTACAAACATTTGAACATTTTTGAATTCGTGGTTTCTTCCTAGTCACTAAAATCTTACTTATTCAGGACAATGTTTTACAGTCTCTTTCTTATGTATGATTCAGATTACTTGTCTGAATAATCAACAATTCCACAGAACATCATCTTGTCCAGTTAATGTGATGAATACCTAGCACTTGCAGTCGAGAGACCCTTTCTGCCTACCGTATGTCTTATTCTAACTAATTTGTTTCATTTGAATGAACTACATAACACCACTATGTTAAAAATGTGTAAAAACAGAACTTACACTTCTGCTCATGACTTAATTTCTGTGATAGGTTGAGAAATTTTAATTTGTTCTTTGTACGTGCCACGGGCTTCCTCGTTACTTCCTTAGTTAATGAGCGTCATTGCATGTGATAAATGGGAGTTTTACTGACTCGCAGCACCTTTGCCAGTAGTCGCTTCTTCCCGAGAAAGTTCAAATTCGATACACATACAAGATGACATGTAGTGAAGGTTTCGTATGAAACACTCCATAGACTCAAATGTTTCTGCTATCTTCCTCTCCTGAATCTACAGCATATAAATCTTGACAGACGTCCGTCAACAAGTCAACTTTGTACTCCTTATCCAAGTGAGCTTACTTTGCCTTTCCATAGTAACCTACACACACACAGAGAGAGAGAGAGAGAGAGAGAGAGAGAGAGAGAGAGAGAGAGAGAGAGAGAGAAACGACATGCACATATCCAAATGTAAAGACAGATACACTCTTACGTCGTCTACTGATGACCCCGTAGTTAAGTCCCATAAGCTATACAACCATTTGAACCATTTCTTACGTCGTCGATTTTTTTCCCTTCTTTTTCCTCCGTTTATTCTTCATTTTCCTTCGCACTAACAATCATTCGCAGACCACTGACACAACGAATGATATCATCCCAAAATCGTTTTTACCATCAGCGTGTGTGATAGAAGTGATATACGTATAAACAATAGAAGAGATGTATTTATCAACTAACAGAAGAGGTTTTCTAATCACGGTTTCTGCATATGTCTTCTGGGCTATAAAAAACTGTCATTTTACTAACAAAACTGAATTAAGTATTGACGAAATGTAGATAAAAAAATCGTTTAAGAAAGGTGACTATTTAAATTTACGAATATTTTTGAAAATTTTAAATCCAATCCACGATTAACAGAAGAGGCATAATTTTTCGTTCTTGGTATTCACTAAATTAAAAATACTCACATTTACCTCTACATCTCATATTATTTCCAAAATTACAATTTTTTCATTGTTGAAATGTGCATCAAGCAGTTCGTTTTGTTTTCTTTTTCAGATTTGTAAGTGAGAGCGACTACTAGAGAAAGCAGAAAGATATCCTTGGAAACATGAATTGTGCGACTCAGTAGGTCAATGCCTGTAACAGTTCCTGTATGTAAAACTTCCAAAGCCAGTGGAATTTTAACAGCTGATAGGGAGACACAGCATCAGATGTACTGGACAAAGGGAATCACCTTCGTTGGACGTTACTGAATGGAAATAGAACAAAAAGGGTAAGATGTAATTAATTTTTAGTTCAGTTACAACAAAATGTTAAGTATTTAATGTCAGTATAACGGAAAATCTAGTTTGGTTCGCATGTTACTAGTGAACAAACGGAAAGATGACTAAGTTGGAACTTGTAGTGGAGTAATGGGGAGGAGCAGAACTTCTTAAAATAAAACTTCTAACTCAACTAACAGGGTAAAATATTAATTTCTGCAAAATCAAAGTAACAGTTTTTACACGTACAACTGGAGACGTTTCGAACATTTTCCTTATCAGTCACTTAAGGGCTGCTAATTTTTGTTCTCCGAAGGTGGTGAGTAAGGCATGGTCATTGAAATTCCGCGGCAGCACCGATGTGGAACACGAGAATCCAGTCTTCACATCTCAAAAAATCCTAAATCCACGCACTTGTAACAATACCAGTTTAGCTAGTCTCTTATTTACACTACTCCTCTATTTTTGCTTACATCAATTCGCGAAAGCCCTTCCACCTGTTATTGTCGGTCTCCCTCCTCTTCTCCTCTCCTCCTCCTCCTCCTCCCTCCCTCCCTCCATCCAGCTGCCCTTTTATAAGTCGTTATGGCGTGGTGTTTCCTGCGCTTTTATAATGTGACGTGTGTGTGTTACGAGGGGAGGGGGGGGGGAGAAATCGGTGCGTATGTTTCCCGTTATCGAAGAAGCCGGAAGTGAAACTAATGAACAGCATCTTCGAATAAGTGTCCAGCGTCTTCCATAGCGCCAAATCGTATGGCGAGAAAGAGGAGATCATAAAACATGGGACAACAAAAACTCATTTTCGTGTATTATACTAACCTTAGCAGACTGCGCTGCACGGGTATTTGTTTAGTCCCGTCTTGTCAGTCCATCTTCCCTGCCCTCTCTCTGCTTCTCATCGCTTCTCTCTTTGTTAATACCTGCCCTCCTCCCCTCCCCTTTTCTCGACCCATCCCTCCACCCCTTGCTCACCATCTCCTCTTCCTCTCTTTGTCAATTTTGTCTTTCTCAGTCGAACTTCTACTTTACCCCTCTCTCATTTTTTCCAAATTCTCACCCTCTATGCACCTTCTACTCATTCTGCTCCTCCTCCTCCACCTCGTCCTTCTCCCACTCCACACACACACCTCTGCCTCTGTGCATCTCCTCCTGTCCTTCTGTTACAAGCGATGGTATGTAACTCACAATAAAATTTGCACGTTATTTGGGAAAATGTGTAATATAAGAAAAAAAAAACATTGTCAATTATTAAAATTTTGCATCACCAAAGTTGATCGTCATCTGTATTGCACATTTAAAAATTGTGTGTGTTCTTGCCATAAGTAACTTCTAATTTTTGAATGTGCAATACAGATGACGATCAACTTTGGTGATGCAAAATTTTAATAATTGACAATGTTTTTTTTTTCTTATATTACTTTTTCACAAATAACTATTTTATTTGAGTACCAGAGGTTTTGTACGTGTTTTGTTAAATTTTATCTTTTTTTATTAATTGTTGGGCCTGCAGCATCATATATGTCGTAAAAAGACATTGTAATAGAGTTCCAGATTGCTGCTTATGTTTTATTTAAAATAACTACAGCTGTTTCGACAGTTTGTCATTCTCGAGCGCCTGAGTGTATAAGAATTACATTAATTATATATCAGACAATAGGAAAATAAATGTAATTCTTATACACACAGGCGCTTGAGAATGACAAACTGTCGAAACAGCTGTAGCAATTTTAAATAAAACATAAGCACCAATCTGGAACTCTATTACAACTTTTATCTTATTTATATACAAATAAGGACTTTACAGATTTTAGCAATCTTTGTAACTTTTTGCAGTGAAAAAAAAAAAAAAAAAAAAAAAAAAAAAAAAAAAAAAAAAATCTCATGATGATGACACAGTTCATCGGTAAAAATAAACAGCAAATAAACTAGCGATCTTGGGAGAAGTAAGTGTTTTTTTATATGAATACACATTCATTGCCCGTTTAGGGTCGATGTACAATAACCTTACAAATTTTATGAGACTCCTTTTCAGTGTATTCGAGCACTGTCTGAAAACTGGGTAGCGAATTGAATCGACAATAAAGGAGTTATAACTTAAACGTCATGATTGATGCTTCCACCGTGGAGATGTGCTAAGAGATAGTTTACCATTATCTTTTGTGTGGTGAATATCAGACTGCAAAAGTTTCTTAAAGATTTGATTTTAAGTGTACAGTTTGTTGGAAGGTGCTAAGTGCTCTCCTCCTCATACACAGCAGGGATACAGTCTGGGAGTTTGCGCCCTGCCAGGTACTCTCACTAGTTTAGAGTCTTTCGTTGAAGCCCATCAGTCTGGTATTATAAGTGCCAGCACACTGACAACCAACTCCAACAAACTCATTCGACGAGAAGTTTGACTTTGTCTCCAACTGCCGGCCGCGGTGGCCGAGGTGACTAAGGCGCTCCAGTCACGGTCAGCACGGTCACTACGGTCGGGGGTTCGAATCCCCCCTCGGGCATGGATATTTGTGCCGTCCTAGTTCGTAAGTAGTTCATAAGTAGTTTGTAAGTTTAGGGACTGATGACCCCGTAGTTAAGTCCCATAAGCTTCACAAACATTTGAACATTTTTTTGTCTCCAACTGTCATCAACAGTTGTTTGTAGTCGCGAGTTTGAAAAACGTTGAGGGAAAGGAGCATGCGCATGCGCATGGCCGTATCGTCTGCTGTGTCGTCTATGTCAGTATGAAGAATACGAAATTTTTCTTACTACAAAGCACAGTCATTAAAATAAGCGCTTTAGTACAAGCTAGTTCATAAGTAGTGTGTAAGTTTAGGGACTGATGACCCCACTGTTAAGTCCCATAAGCTATACAAACGTTTAAACATTTTGAAAGAACTACGAAAATATTCTTGCTTCTTAATTACGACGAATTCTTTAAAGAGATTATGTTAAGCATGATAAAACACGTATATATATATATATATATATATATATATATATATATATATATATATATTTCAGTGTTTCATTATTTATAAAAACGCCGACACAGATTTAGGCTTCCTGAAACATCGGGGGACTGATAACTCAGCGGTTTAAAAACCCAACAACAAAAACAAAAATCGTGAAACATCGATTAGGATGAATTTAAGTTTTTGTAAACATGTGAATTGGAGTGTTTGGTACCCTATTGTCCTTATCTTTTCCCTTCGCTATACGCACGTTGCACCAGTCGTAACTTACAATTGTTTTAAGCTTGTCAGACCGGCAACATTTTCACGTTTGTTTTACGGCGTTGGTTTTCAGTGTGAAGGCACATTGAGGAGTAGGGCAGCAGGGCCTTTAGAGAAGGAGCCAGCCTCTATGTGGACGATGCGTCTAACTCATATTATTTTATGCATTTCGAAATTTCCATTGGATATAATATCGTATAATGCATGCCATGGCCGATGTCACAGAAATAAGTATATTTCCTATTTTCGTTCTGTATATTCCGAGAAATATACTAGCCTCTCATGAAAGCAGCGCCAGTCATTTTTTTTCTAGGCCCCGGCTTCCAAACGGATTATCCCGGCTCTAAAGTCCAGTATTTATTCATGCACGCCATCTACCTTTTTTCCCCTTTTATTCTCATTGTTTCCTGTACGAAGCGACATGTGTCGTAACCGAGTACTTTTCACTCATACGCCCTCAGTGGCGCAAAGAAAAAGTAAATGAAATAATAAAATTGGGAGTAAAAGTGTCATAACCACGACCCGCATTGATATCGATAAAAAAATTAGTGTCGCAGAAGTCGATTACGTTTCGCGGTACCCCGGCAACTGCGACTTCCTTTCTTTTTTTTTTTTTTTTTTTTTTTTTTTGGTGGTGGTGGTGGGGGGGGGGGAGGGTAAACATTGTCACCGGTCGCAGATGCCGCTTCGACAAGTCAGTTTCCGCTTCCTGTTGCCGGAGCACCTGGTCGCGTTGACAAGTGCGCCGCCCTTATCGGAAAAAGCGCGCCAAAAACTTTTTGGGCGCGCGCACACCGGAAGCGGCCGACACGGCCCGAACAAAAAGCGAAGCGGCCGCGTCGCGTGCCGCGCATGCGCAGACCGCTATCTGGCCGAGCGCGCTCTCTTTGTGACTGGAAACCAATCACGCGGGGGAGGGGGGCCGCGCCTGACGTCATCGCATTGTCAGGCTGTGAAAACAACATGCGCCGCCCGCTCCCCCCCCCCCCTCCTCACCACTCGCCCGCTGCCCCTCACTCTCTCTCTCTCTCTCTCTCTCTCTCTCTCTTTCGCTCCCCCTCCCCCACTCCCCCCCTCCCACCGGCCGTGGCGTAGCGCGCGACTGCCGACGGGTCGCACACACACCCCCTTCACTACAAGCACTCGCTTTACCTTTTTTTTTGGTTTTTATTATTGACAGTTCAAAGGGCTCCCGTAAGCCTCGCGCGGTATTCACGTACCTGATTGCCTAATAACATTTTGCCCGTGTTAACCCCACCCTGAACCCCCGAATTTCCCTCTCCCCCTCCCCTCCCCTCCTCCTCCCCCCCCCCACTCTCTCTCGTGCACAAACCCCCACCCGCACACTCTCCGCTTTCACCCGCCTATAATACTATCGATATGGCCGCCATATTAAGTTAATCGGAATAAATAAACAAACGAGTGTTGGAAGTAATTACTGGGATGAAACAATCGCTACAAGATGTGTGTGCTCTTCTCATTGTGACAGGGCTGAGAGATTCGACAGCGCCATAGAATGTCAGCGCACTGCCAGCGCTGAACCTCCTGCAAAACGCCCCGTAATGGGACGGCGGGCCGGAGCCGCAAAAAGGCGACCCGCTGAGACCCGCGGGCCGTATTATGAGCGCCGATAACTAATGAACGACCGACCTCTTTTATTTGCATTACCTTCAAATTTCGGCGATCGCACACAATTTTTCCACGAACTACGCAAATAGCCAGAGCCTACCGGGCCACATTCATCGAAAATTTTTCCGTCAAAAGTTATGAATAAACAATGCAAATTCTGGAGATAAAAAAAATTAAAAAAAAATAAAATTAACTATAACGGTTTGCGCCCAGAATCGACGAGGTCCCTACGTACACTTACTGACACAATTCTTTGTCTTTTTTGTTTTCATTTCTACAATAACTACACGGTTTTTATGTAACAAGTAAGCGCCAACAATAAATAATTCTATACATACCTTTATCGACATCAAGAGAGTATTAAAGTATAATTAATCTCCAATCACCATACATTTCGTGACATTTACCACAGTGAATGAGCTGGTTATGCATACCGGTAATTGTCATATAGTAGACGAAATCATCGAAAAAATTTCTTTCAAAAGTTATGCATAAACAATGCAAATTCTGGAGATAAAAAAATGGAAAAAATAAAATTAACAATAACGGTTTGTGTCCAAAATCGACGAGGTCCATACGTACATTTATTGACGCAATTCTTTGTATATTTTTTTTTTATTTCTACAATAACTACACGGTTTTTATGTAACAAGTAAGCGCCAACAATAAATAATTCTATACATACCTTTATCGACATCAAGAGAGTATTAAAGTATAATTAATCTCCAATCACCATATATTTCGTGACATTTACCACAGTGAATGAGCTGGTTATACATACCGGTAATTGTCATATAGTAGACGAAATCATCGAAAAAATTTCTTTCAAAAGTTATGCATAAACAATGCAAATTCTGGAGATAAAAAGATGGAAAAAATAAAATTAACTATAACGGTTTGTGTCCAAAATCGACGAGGTCCATACGTACATTTATTGACGCAATTCTTTGTCTATTTTTTTTTTTTATTTCTACAATAACTACACGGTTTTTATGTAACAAGTAAGCGCCAACAATAAATAATTCTATAACATACCTTTATCGTCATCAAGAGAGTATTAAAGTATAATTAATCTCAAATCACCATAAATTTCGTGACATTTACCACAGTGAATGAGCTGGTTATGCATACCAGTAATTGTCATATAGTAGACGAAATCATAGAAAAATTTTCTGTTAAAATTTATGAATAAACAATGCAAATTCTACAGATAAAAATAATAAAAAAATAAAATGATTCAGGAAAATGGCTTAGAAAAATTTGCTGTAGGAGAAAGAGTACACAAAATGGAGAGAGAGCATATGATATAACCAGGAACATTTACAACAGAGGGTGTCTGTCTGAAAATCTGAAAATACAGCACTACAACACAGTAGTAAAGCCAGAATGTCTTTATGCAAGTGAATGTTTAGTACTGAAATACAAATTACATAAACTTGAAGTCCTAGAAAGAAAAATCATTCGAAAAAAAAAATTGGTCCACTAAGAAATACAGAGGTATGGAAACTAAGAAGTAATGCAGAAGTTTAGCGCAACATAGAAAGCATAACCGAAACACTACGGAAGAGGCGACTGCTATTTTTTGGACATTTATACCGAATGAACAGCAACAGGCTAACCAGATTTTTAAATATCTTTGGGACAAAAAAGTCAACAATAGCATGGATTCAAGAAGTTAGGAAAGATTTGGAAAGAAACAATATAAGTGAAAAAGATGCAACGGAAAGAGAAACCTTTAAGAAGAAAGTGTTAAAAATGGAAGGATTCCAAGGCAGGAGGGAGAAGAAGACATGAGTAAAGTGGTCTGAAGAGAGAAAAAGGATGCATAGTGAAAAGATGAAAGAATGCTGGAGGAAAAAGAAAGAAGAATAAAGGAGAAAACGTTGAAATTTGTGCGTGGTCCTTAGATGGCCGTAACGAAGAAAATTAACTAGAACGATTTGTACCCAGAATCGACGAGGTCCCTACGTAAACTTACTGACACAATTCTTTGTCTATTTTTTTCCATTTCTACAATAACTACACGGTTTTTGTGTAACAAATAAGCGCCAACAATAAATAATTATATAACATACATTTATCGACATCAAGAGAATATTAAAGTATAATAAATCTCCAATCACCATACATTTCGTGACATTTACCACAGTGAATGAGCTGGTTATGCATACCGGTAATTGTCATATAGTAGACGAAATCATCGAAAAATTTTCTGTTAAATGTTATGAATAAAAAATGCAAATTCTGGAGATAAAAAATAAATACAAAAATAAAATTAACTATAACGGTTTGTGTCCAGAATCAACGAGGTCCATACGTACACTTACTAACACAATTTTTTGTCAATTTTTTTTCATTTCTACAATAACTACACGGTTTTTATGTAACAAATAAGCGCCAACAATAAATAATTCTATACATATCTTTATCGACATCAAGAGAATATTAAAGTATAATTAATCTCCAATCACCATACATTTCGTGACATTTACCACAGTGAATGAGCTGGTTATGCATACCGGTAATTGTCATATAATAGACGAAATCATCGAAAAATTTTCTGTCAAAAGTTATGAATAAACAATGCAAATTCTGGAGTTAAAAAAATAGAAAATAAAATTAACTATAACGGTTTGTGCCCAGAATCGACGAGGTCCCTACGTACACTTACTGACACAATTCTTTGTCTTTTTCGTTTTCATTTCTACAAAAACTACACGGTTTTTATGTAACAAATAAGCGCCAACAATAAATAATTCTATACACACCTTTATCGACATCAAGAGAGTATTAAAGTACAATTAATCTCCAATCACCATAAATTTCGTGACATTTACCACAGTGAATGGCATGTTTATGCATACTTGTCATATCAGTAGACGAATGGAATACTGTACATGTCACATCTAGAAACAGCATGTTTAGGAAAAGTAATTTCCTGGAGTCGCAGTGAGTTGATTCTCGACAATTTCCCTTACTGTTACAAGCTTTCACAACGAAGCGCAAACAGATTAAAACTCTGCCGTGGCGTTGCCTTAGAAACATTTGCAAAATCGCATAAAGAGATTAGTAACTCTAAGCGCTTACGTTTCTTTTGTCTGCTGTGACTGCATCACTGCACCTGCCAAAGATGAATTTACTGCAAGGCAGCGTTTCAAACCGGCGATTATTAGGACTTCTGAAAAACAAAATTTGACTAATCCTTGCCGCCACCCTCATTAAAAATTAATTTCCCAGGAGAAAGGTACAGAAGGAAATGATATCGCCCCCAAAAAAACAAAAAAAAAAGTTTCTGCAGTCGAAGAATTAATAAAAATTAATGTTGACATATAGTAAAGGTACCACTGTTCTAGATTTAACAGTTGTAACGGCTCGGTAGCACAGTGGTAGAGTGGCAAAGTTCAAAGGTCGCGGGTTCGATCCCCACGGTCCCCTACGATTTTTAACTCTCACTTTCCACTCCTTTCACCACTGGCAAAGTTGTTGATGTGAAGAATATCGAACATCGCCGTGGGTCGGAATCCACGTTAAACCGTAGGTCCACCTATAACTGGGTAAGTCAGTTCGAAGGTCGGTGAAAAGCAACGGTATAGCACCTCCAAACAGGACCATGCCTAGCAAAGCATTGTGGTGTTCAAACCAATCTTCGGATTATTGACTGCTTTTTTTTTAACATCTTAGTTATGAAATACTAGGTTCTCTACAATACAGTAATAGATCCAAAAGCTCTGAATAATTAATAACCTTCAAACAACTAGAATAAATTTTACATTCAATGAAACAGAAACTGACAAAATATATAACAAAGCATTCATCTTGTTTACCGAGCATTCATCTTGTTTACCGAGCATTCATCTTGTTTACCGAGTTTCCAGTAGTTAGACACTCATAACAAATTTCTCTGTTCAGAATCTACATAAATGTAAACATATAACTGATTCTATTTATGTTACATAACAAATATGTACTGCTTCATTTACAGGATTTTGTAGTATTTTGGTATGTTTGATATATTAAATAATGTATGTCTATATTATATAAAAGTGGACGTAATAACTTATTACTGTAATTACAAATCTGAATATTTATGTTATCTGAATATATTGTAGATTATTTAAACATTATTTAATTTCTGTTATATACAGTAGTCCTTCATTGACAGACATATATAGCACTAACTATTTAAATTGGATGTTTTCTTCTCTGTAATTACAAGAAATATTGCTTTCATTTCAGGTACAAGAATATGCAAAGTAAAGCTCCATCTTCCCTGAAGAGAGATGTACGATGTAAAACTTTAATAGTTTTAAAACAGCATAAGAAATATTGATATTATTGGCAGTATTTATGTCTGTATTAATGTAACTACTATCCTGACAATTTGTAACTGAACATTGAATCAGATGTATATTAATTTCCGAATTACAAATTATAATGGAGACCCTATATGATGTTTCCTCATTGTCCAATAAATTGATCATTTTTTCTTTAATTTGACTGAATATAATCTACATACATCACTGTGGCAAAAAGTGCAACATAATTTTTAATGGATCTTAGATATCTGTTGTAAGCTCTGAGATTAACATGAACTCTAACTACTGCATTAATTTCTGAGCTTTCACATGAAATGGATCAGAGGACTTTTGTTTCCAAGAAATTATGTTAACAAATAAAGTGAACACAGATTGCATTGCACTTACTACTAAAGTTTTGCACCATATTTTGTACACAGCAGAACAAAAATCATGAAGATGTCAATTCAAAGAATCTGAAGGTGATATAAACTATTTGATATAAACTATTTGAATCATGAGCTGATGGAACTTTATGTGTTTTTAGCTGAAATTCTAATAAGACAAAATCGACTGAGAGCAGTTTAGCTCACGAAACCAAAAGTTCAATACACTTACAATTTTTTTTGAAAAAGTAATGTATTCGCTAGTAGCTTCACATATTAGTAAAAATAAAGATCTAACAAAATGTCAGTTTGGTTTTCGGAAACGTTTTTCAACAGAAAAAGTTTTACATACTTTCAACCACAAGCCATTATGTACAGATTCATGCTGTAAACGGTATTACACCATTAATAATTACATAATTTGAACAGAAATTTGTAGTTACGGTAGAATATTTAAATTTTTAGGTGTTAGCATTGATGAGGGATTGAATGGAAGAAAAACATTTACGACCTGCTGAAACATTTGAGTTCAGATAGTTATGCAAGCAAGGTCATTGCAGTAAATTAGCTTACTATGCCTATTTCCATTCAATGATTTCCTATGGGATCATATTCTTGAGCAATTCAGCATTGAGCATAAAAATATTCATTTTAAAAAACCGTGTAATCAGGATAATTGTTGGAACCCACTCAAGATCATCCTGCACACATTTATTTAAGGATCTAGGGATGTTCACAGTACCTTCACAATATATGTATTCATTAGGAAATTTGTTCTCAACAATCCAACCCAATTCAAAGGTAACAGCAACACTAGGAGAAATGGTGATCTTCACTAGTAAATGTGAAATCTAACTTTGGCACAGAAAGGGCTGAATTATGCTGCTACAAAAGTATTTGGTCACTTACCAAGTAGCATCAAAAGTCGATAGATCGTCAACTAGTATTTAAAAAGAAATTAAAACAAATTCTAAGTGGCCACACCATCTACCCATTAGATGAAGTTTTAGACGAAACAGTAATTTCGCAAAAAACTGCGTAAATCGCAATTCAGTGGATTTTATTATTTTATTTTCATCTTTCTTTCCCCTCATCTTACTTAGAAACACAAAAAATATTACTAGGTAACAAATATGATGTCTGAAATGTGATTAAAAATATCTGCACAACATGTTTCTCTATATGAGTCTTTTTTAAACGATATGAAGGATATAAATTTCACTGCTGCAAAATTATTTATGGTTATTGTGGAGCTGAGCATGACTCATAGTGTACTAAGATTTTGCCAGTATATTGCAGAATTCTGGTTTCAGTAACAGTGTTAAGTTACAACAAATCATTTGTATTTATCTGATTTTGTAAATATGCGAAGAGTACTCGAATTTCGAAACATGGAATATGTCACACACTCATTTAATCTACGTCCCTCATCATATAGCAATACCATTAAAGATGTTATTAAGCACTTGTCTTGACAAGCCTACCACATACCTAAGTTCTTATTACTTCGCAATGATTTAACAGCTAGTTAAGTTTCTTCCTGTATGTACTTGCATGCCAAATAATTATTTCATAAGAGAGTATTTTTTAAATATGCCGTCATCATTCTTTCTGGGGGGAGGGGGGAGAGTTGTGTACTTAAAAATGAGCGATAGTTAAATTTCGTTGATACACCCTGTTACAAAACATTTTGCAGTGAAGTAACATTTTAAGCAAAATAATGTTTTCCCACTAGTCACACCGCTTGAAGTATTGCTACACAGTCACAACTGTACACAAGAAATGAACAAGGAATTTTACCTATTTGGTATTTTAATTGCTTAAATATGAAAATCTTGCTATGCAAAGTGGCGATGGTGTAACTTTCACAACAGAAATAAGACAAAATTTGAACTGGGGAAACATTGAATATAGTATCCCTAAAGGATTGATATTTTTCCTTTAATTATTTAATGGAAAAATTAAACACTTTTCAAAAACTGAAATTTTTGCTGTTAAAAGTCCCACAAAATATCTATTCTAGTCAGCACAGAGACTTATCACACGAGCCACACGCGGCTAGACAGCAAACTGTAGTGTAACTGGTGGGAGGGAGGGTGGGGGGGGGGATGACATCGCTCCAACCTCCGACACACACCATAGGGCTGATGGTAGTGCGAAACGATTGTCAGTGTAGACTTTCATACTGGACAGGAGCAGGAGAATTATGGAATAGCCGTGTCACAGATTCACAAAAAAAAAAAAAAAAAAAAAAAAAAAAAAAAAATTATGCAAGCTTTAATCTCAAACTCTCCAATTATGGAATGAAACGAACAGCCAATTATTTATACGTGCAATAAGTAAAGATCAAATGCCACACACTATATGAAAATCTGTGTGTACCGTATGTGTGAAATTTCTGCCGCGGTGGTGTGGCCGACCGCTCTAAGACGCCATGCGAAGCACGCAATTACTTGCCGTTGGAGGTTCCAGTCCTCCTTCGGACATGTGTGTTGTCCTTAGCAAATGGTTGTTTGAGTAGTTTGCAAGTCTAGGGACTGATAACCCCAGCTGTTAAGTCCCTTACATTTACAAACATTTGAATTTTTTTTTTAAATATCTAGGTATGAAGACGGCTTATCTATGTGGAATGTGATCCTGAATCTCATTTCCATTTGCTTTACACTTGTAACTCTCACTGTGATGGCCTGGAGAGAGGATTTTTCGCATACCTTGCATAGATTAAGTTCATACTGTCCTGCATAATAATTTTCTGGGGCTGAACAGCTAAGATAAAATTATTATTAATTCCAACACATCGGAGACAGAACATTGTATAATGTTAACAGCTGAACTTGTTGCAGAAACCTAGGAAGTCTTACAGTCACTTGCCAATGCGTAGATTCCCTAACAGTATTCGTGTTACAATTCGCGTCCACAACACTTCATTGCTGTGGAAATATTAAGGACGAACTTTCGCATGATAAGTCACTGCCAAGTGAGACAGCTCGACTAAAATTGGACCACATATTATTGGATTGCCCCGATTTTGCCGCACAACGGCGGAATTTGAATATCCCTTACGCCTTGAATCTTCTTTTAGATGACAATGACGCTATGGTTGGTTCTGTTTTTTATTCGTGAGTGTAGATTGCACCGTTCCATATAAATTTTATTGAGTGTTTGACTTCCACTTGCCTAAAACTATTAGGTAGAAGGGTTCAACGTGTAAATGAGTGGCTGAATATACTCCTTTTATCATTGTGATTACCCAGCCAAAACACTCTGGTTTTGTGCTTAAGTATCTTTTATCCTTCGTTTATTTCTTATAATTTTATTAGAGACATGTTATCTCTTTTGTTTGAGTAAGTCTAGCACTTTTTTTTCCTCCATGATTGTAACAAGGGACTGATAACATTTGTAGTTTATTCCCTTCCAAAATCTAACAACAACAACAACAACAATAAGAAAGGAACAAGCCATGAGGCGAACAGAAACAACTTTATTATTATTAAAAACAGCAAGTACACTGAAGTCACCACGATTTAAGCTGTGCCCATGGAGCTGACAATAAGCGGAACCTGGTTCTTAATAGGATGTGCCATCCGATGGCAAACCATTCCCAGCAAAATGCTGCCGCAGTAGCCAGAAGGGTGGCTGGAAATTTTGGAGATATAGCGTTCCAATCATCAAATGTTCAAATGTTTGTCAAGCTTAAGGGACTTAACTGCGGGGTCACCAGTCCCTAAACTTACAAACTACTTATGCACTACCTTATACTAAAGATGACAACAAACATCCGTGTCCTAGGGGGGATTCGAACCCCCGACGGGGAACGGTCTCGCGCATAGTGCCTCAATGCGCTCGGCCGCTCTGCCGCGGCTTCCAATCCTCTACGAGAGCGGTTGACAACTGCTCGATGGTCAGAGCTGTGATACGTCTTCTCGACGTACCCCAGCGGTATTCGAGTGTCTTTAAGTCGGGGAAACGGGCTGGCTGGTACAAACCTTTCTGCACTGTTCAATGCGGTCGCATATAATCCATATAAATAAAGTAAACTGTTCAAAAAGAAAATATCTCTGTATAGGAAATGAACAACGTGACACGAATATAAGAGAAAATACCATTGAGGTTTGTCAGGAGTTTGAATATCTAGAAGCAGTAATAACTAATGAGGGATCCAGTAGAAATAAAGTACGAAAATGTATTCAACTAGTAAATAAAATTAATTCAATCCTTTTGTCAGATGAAATTTTTAAAAAGGTCAAAACTACAGAGTATAAATATATATGGAGCCGAAACATAAGACACACAGAGGAATGAAAGCCATGCGCAGAATGAGAGAAGCAACTTAAGGAGGATATGAAACGAAAAAGCCCTGAGAGAAGATATGGTCGAAGGTGAAGAGGCTTCAGGAAGAAACGTCCTGACGAGCTGTAAACAACTTGTACATACGAGCTGAAATCTCGAGGTCTGTCGGGTACGTATTTATTCCACTCTCAAGTTAGCCCTTCTCTCCTTCCCTTTTCTCTCTGTCCACCTTCTCTTTCCTTTTCTCTGTGTTCATCTCCTTCTCCACCCCTCTCTCTCTCTCTCTCTCTCTCTCTCTCTCTCTCTCTCTCTCTGTCTCTCTTATCTCCGTGTCCATCTCCTCAGCTCCCTCTGTTCATCTTCTACTCCTCTCTCTCTTTCTCTACCCATCTCCAACTTTCCTCTGGCAATCACCTCACGTCTACTCCTCCAACTCCTCAGTTTAATGCCTCCTACATCTGTGAAAAAATATAGCTTTCATAGTAATCAGCATAAAGAATAGACGGAAAAGTGTGCGGACTCCGCGCGAGTAAACACAGGTTGCATAGGACCGTTGGCGTGTCAGCGAACTACGAGCAGTTAGCGTCATTTTCCTTTAACGGACGGTGTATGTTACGATTGTTGAACGGATTGTTGGGCGGATTTACGATGTTGCGAGTTAATGTTGAGAAGTCGACAGATTGTGTGGGGATAAACAAGATTTTTAATATATCGTGCAGGTCTGATTACAGAGAAAGTAAAACATTCTTTTTGACCTCCAAAAAAACTTAATGGAGTTCTGAAAATGCGAAAGCAGCTCCTCGCAAAGACAGATCTGTCTCAAAATTGTTTTGTGTGCGATTCACATTTCGGTGAAGAACTTATTAAGAAAGCAGAGACTGTTGACCACAGTAGTTAAGCCAACGTATTAACAAATATTTACACGAAAGCAGACTTGTTTATCATTGACGGCAAAGAAATCCAAAATCCAAGACAAAAATGGACTTCAAAACCCGGAGCCGTTCCTTATTTATTTCCCACTTTGTCAGAATATCTATCGAAAGTGTTACACAAAAGAAAATCACTACTAAAACATTCGCAAAAGAGAAGTTGCGACGTCTGCCAAAGTGTTTATTCTTTCGTGGTAAATATACGTAACGAACAGGTACCGGACGCGGCGGTCATTTCATTAAAGAGAACATTAAAGTGTAAAAAACTGAAAGTTACACAATGACAGAATAAATGAAAAACAGTTAAGACCGAAAACAGTATAATGCAAAAGTAGCTATCAGGTGTATTGCGTAAGATGATTTATTCACATCTCCTAGATCATTATAAACTAAATAAGAAACTGACAATCCTTGTCGACACTGAGTTAAACAAATGCAAGCTGAAAAGTAAGGGAATGCTGTATGATGACGAGTTAATGCTGGACAGCACCTTCTTAAAGATAAAATCGCGCTAATGATGTAGATATTGTTTGAAGCTTTGATTGTTGACCCTTCCCTCCGAAATTCAGTAAAGTGTCTCGAATGCTCGCAGAGAATGCTGTGGAAGCAATTAATATTCTTTTTGGGGTGAACATGTCGAAATCTAACGCTTCGGTCTGCTGATTTTTTTTTTAATGAAATTAAGCTCCGAAGTTAACCGCATTTCTACAACTCTAAACTGAATGTTTATGGTTTCATAAATTTAGGGGCTGGAATCCAAACGATTGTAAAGATACACTTGTAAATTATGCATCTAATTCCTTCTTTTTTTTAAGTGGCTATGTCCTACAAGACATACATTAAGAGGGCAACATAAAAGACGTGAGTAATCTTAACAGTTCATTTTATACATAATAAAATAAACCAATAGCATGAGAACTGTTCTTGATCGAATATAGTAAAAATTCACACACAAATGTAAGACAAAAAATATTTTCTGTACAGTTGATCACTGAAGATGCTTTAAAATAAAGCGAAACGCGTCTGGTCTAAAGTAGACTAATTACAGTTGCAAAAGACGGCCACATAATCTATAAGAACTGTTGGAAATCATTGTATGGAGTTTATGTTTGTTCCTCTGCTGCATCTATTAGAGATTATGGGTACAGGAAAGACACTAATCACTTACCCATCGAAATGTGTCTTTAAATTCCTTAACAGGTAGAAACCTGCGTGTCGACAGATCATGGAGCGACATTTTTATGACTATACTAGCTTAAACCCGCGGCTCCGCTCGCGTCTTTTGTTGATTATGACAGATAATGCGCGAAACGTCAAATCGATTTTTTTTTAAAGAAATTTCTTTTTTTACTGCTTTCTTTATTTATTCTTATATTTCCTTATACGTGTGCTTATCCTTACAGAGAAAGATGTGATGACATTGTAGCACACATAGACCAAAGATGGTCTGTGGCATCACGTTTCGCTATATTTAATCTCCTTGCTATAGAGTCGCAGCTGGCCGCGGTGGCCGAGCGGACTGAGGCGCTCCAGTCATGGTCTGCACGGCCACTGCGGTCGGGGGTTCGAATCCCCCATCGGGTATGGATATTTGTGCCGTCCTTAGTCTTAGCTAGTTCATAAGTAGTTTGTAAGCTTAGGGACTGATGACCCCATAGTTAAGACCCATAAGTTCTACAAACATTTGAACATTTATAGAGTCGCAAACGTCAACGCTGGCCTTAGGTCCTATTTTTTTTATAATTTGACGACTTTCAACCACCATATCTTCCTCCCCCTTATAGCTATCGGCAAGGAACTGCTATGGTGTACAACGGGAGACTTCGGACAACAATTACACACAGACATTCGTTTGCGTTCTGTAGTTTTCGCTGCAGAGCGAAACATTAAAATACACACACACACACACACACACACACACACACACATACACACACACACACACGTAGATTTTTATATACATCGATAACTTTCCATCCCAATATACTCCACCCCTTTATCATTATCAACCCTGAAGCAACAATGCAACCGATAAAACCATTTTCAAAGAGTAAATATTGTTCCGTATTTCGCGTTATATTCTTCAAATTACTAAATATCTATCAGATCGGTATAAAACCGTGCCTAAAACTTTCCTCAGGTATAAATTAGTAACTGTACAAATATTTAAGTCACTGCGTCTTGTCGTTCGGATGTGATAAGCGAAAACCGAACAGACATTCACATTAATATATATAGATAAATAGCTTTCGGGTCGCCATAAAACCGTGCCTAAAGCCTTCCCCGGGTAAACATTAGTAACTGCACAAATTTTTAGCTCTTTATGTCTTGTGGTTCAGACGTGATAAACGTACACCGAACAGACATTCACATTTATAGATATAGATAAATAGTTTGAATGACATTAGTACTGAAATTAAAAACGTTAGATGCTGTGATGGATATCGTCCTAAGCTGATTTTTCACTATATGAAATGCTGATTTTTCACTGATCTTAAACACTTTCAGAATGAGCTGAAGCCTTCAAAGACTGCCCACAGACAACTGATCTGCTTGTACTTTTCATTTCATTACATACATTTAATGCTGCGTAGTGACATATTGATTTGATTTGATTTTCTTAGGGAAGCCAAAACAGTCTTGGTCCAACCCGCCACTGCCCCCACCGAAACTACGTTTATTGTGCGGTATCGCTCCCTGTATATCCAGTAAAGCCAACCAATGCCCTTGAACAGTGCAAGGAGTCCCTTTACCCAGGGCCGGATCTAGAGGGGGGCAAAGGGGGCAGTTGCGCCGGACGCAGAATTTGGAGGGCGGCAAATTAGGACCGACTTTTCTTTTTTTCTTTCCCCCCCCCCCTCTCTCTCTCTCTCTCTCTCTCTTTTTAACAGACACAGAATTATTAAAAGTAAAATGACTGCAAGAAATAACGAAATCATTTAATAAATTGCGTTATTGCATAAGTAAATGCACAATGTTTATTAATTTGCATAGATTTCTTTTTTCAAATAAATGAATATTCATATTTCATATTAAGGTAATATTTGTAGAACAGGTGAATTTGAATAACCTTCCAGTCCTCATAAAGAAAAGTATTTCAGATGCGAACACTTCTTATTGAAAGTCAAAAGCATTACGAATCTAGAGTCGTCTCTCGGAAGCGGTGGAATTGATAGACATCTACACAGGATACTCTGTAAATCTCATTTAACTGCCTGACAGAGGGCTCATCGGACCACTTTCATACTAATTATCTCCCATTCCATTCTCGAATAGCGCGCGGGAAACAAGAACATCTGAATCTCTCTGTTCGAGCTCTGATTTCACGTATTTATTCAGATGATCTTTTCTACTTATGTAAGTGGGAGGCAACAATATAGTTTCGCATTCGGAGGAGAATGTTGATGATTGTAGTTTCGTATGTAGCCCACCTCGCAGCGACAAACGCCTTTGTTCTAATGATTCCCATCCCAGATCCTGTATCATTTCCGTGACGCTGTCTCCCCTGTATCACGACAATACAAAACAAGCTGCCTTTCTTTCGACTCTTTCGATGTCCTCCGACAAACCCACCTGCTAAGTATCGCACACTGGGCAGCAAGACCAGATAAAACAGGAGTAATCTCACTGTATTATTGATGCTGTCCTTTTTCTAGCTAAGCAAGGAAGTCCTTTTAGAGGATCAAAAGAAGATGGTGATTTTGGTTATCCTGATAGCGGCAAATTTCTAAATACAATTAATCTCATATCATACTATAGTGTCCCCCTTTGTTTGCGTATTGAACACCACAAGAAAGGCCAGATTATCTAATTTTACAAAAATATACAAGATGAGTTCAGTGACTTGATTGCTGACAAAAATAAAACAAGATATAATTAAAGATATTTTAGCTGCTAAATACATTTCACGGATGTTTGACTGCACTCCAGATATCAGCCACAATATCCAGATGACACAAGTAATTCGATATGTCAAGTCGAATGACTCAGAGGTTGTGGAAAGCTTTACTGACTTTTTTACAGTTACAGACAAAACAGGAGATACTGCAAAAATTGGAACAAGATGGGTTGAACATTAAGTACTGCAGGGAGCAGTCTTATGAAAATGGGGCAAACAGGGCTGGAAAGTACAAAGTCAAGAATACTTCAGAAGAATGAAATGGCCTATGTACCATGTGCTGCTCACTCTTTAAATTTAGTAGGAGAAAATTCAGCAGACATTCAGAAAGACTAGGTGATCTGAAAGAGTAGATGCGGTTGAAGCTATTTACAAGCATTTTCATAAAGTTTTGAAGGCCCTGGAAGAAACTGAAACTTATAAATTGCCAACACCAGAGACAAAAACAGAGACAAGATCTATTTTAAAAAATATGTGAAAACTCAAATTCATTACTTTAACTCGTTTCTGATATGCAATATTAAAATAAATTGCTCATGTTAATCAGTTTTGCGAAGTTAATACTTTACAATTGATAAAGCTCTTCGAAACATTCAAGGACTTTTGGGTTTTCTCAAAACTTCCCGGGATTCCTGTACCTCTGAAGCTATTTCTGGGGCCAAAGTGCTAGCAGAAGATAATGAGGTATCCACGGTATTCTCCGAAAAAAGGATTCGAAGAAGGGAGAAAATGGCCGATGAGCTTTGTGAGGATGAAGTATCCAACTTTCACAGAAACAATAGGGAATAATTGACAGAGCTTAGTACCAAGTTTACCGCACTTGAGAAAATTGGTGCAAAAATTAGTTTTCTGTGTGGTGTGCAAATTCGAGAAATGGAGGTGGAGGACTTGAAGGCCAAAGCAGCGGAACTGGCAGAAGATCTTAGCGAGGAAGAACTTGAAGTTGAAAGTTTCAGGCAACATGCACTGGCAGTAGACATAGCCTTGCAAGATTCCACTGCATCATCGACATTAAATTTAATTTATAAAAATAAATTGGTAGAGGGGTATCCCAACCTTACTACAGCGTTAAAATATATCTTACCATTCTAGTTTCTGTATCGTCTGGAGAAAGAAGTTTCAGCAAGCTGAAACTAATTAAATACACTTGAGGAGCACGACTGCTTAACAAATCTGAGTATAATATCCAAAGAGCACAAACGAGCTGCTTCTCTGAACTATGATGTTATCAAAACAGTTTTGCAGCAAAAAAAAATCTCGAAAAGCGAAATTTTGAATTGATTTTTGTACGATGAGTAATCTTGTAATATTTTTGTATGTATTAAAATTGTTCTGTTTTCCTTTGATCTTAATTCAGTCAATAAAATAAGTTCATGTTGTGAGATTGTGACATTTATTTAGAAATATGTAACCCAATTATCGTCAAAAATTCTATTCTTAAAGGGGGGGGGGGGTGAAAGAAGGGGCGGCAAATTTAAGCTTGCCCCCCTTGGCAAATCTCCTAGACCCGGCCCTGCCTTTACCAGTTCTTTATTATACACAATTTCTTCGGGTCTGGTTGTCCCAAATGTTCTGTGACTTTTACTCTCCAATGCAATGCATTCGAAGATTAGATGTGATGCAGTTTCATCACCGTCATCACAGATCCTACATTTAGGGTCCCCTTCTGTTATTCCCATTGTATGTAGGTGTTTTTTGGAATTCACATGGCCTGTCAGCAATCCAACCATGAGTCTAGCCTTGGTGATTGTCAGGACAGGTTCAGGTCCAATAAATGGAGTCTCTGCCCCCATCCTGGCTAATCTGTCGGCATGTTCGTTGCTACTGATCCCCAAGTGGCTAGGGACCCACAATAGGTTTACTCTATTGCTTTCCCCTAGCTCCACCAGAACCCTGTGACATTCTGCAACAATTTTAGACCTTGTTGCAGGAGCTGCCAGTGATCTCAGGGCTGCCTGGCTGTCTGAATAGATATAGATGCTACGGTCTTTGTAGCACCTACGCAAATTCTCCTCCACATACGCCCTGATGGCAGTGATTTCGGCCTGGAATACTGAGGCTAGTTTCCCTAGAGAGATGACGCCCTCCTGTCTTGGCTCCACCCCGTATACTCCGGCCCCAACGCCTTGGTCTGATTTTGACCCGTCAGTGAACCAGACAATATCCCCCGTACGGTGTCGAACTATTTCCTCCCACTGCTCCCTACTTCCAATTGTTATATTGAAAGGCTTGTTGAAGCAGTATGGGGTTAGTATATAGTTGGCTGGCATTTCCCCAACCTTTCCTATATTTACCTCACTCACTATTTTAGTGTGTGATCTGGATATCCCAAAGAGTTCCAGTTTTTGCCAGTTTTGAGTCTGTACGCACCATATACTTCTGTGGATTACAAGCGGAGCCACTGACATCTGGCGGCGGAACCGGTGAACTAGGAGAGTCAGTACACTTTTTCTCCCTACGGTGATACGCGAAGAGGTGTCAAAGTTTAGTGCAAGATAGCCTCCCTCACGCTCTGTGAAATCTGAAGCAAATAAGAATGTTCCTCTTGTTTTGCAGATTAAGTGTGCAAAATTTCATTAAGATCTGAATAAAACCGTAGATTTTGTCGAAAGTTTGTAGCCGGCTGCGGCGGCCGAGGGGACTGAGGCGCTTTAGTCACGGTCTGCACGGCCACTACGGTCGGGGATTCGAATCCCCCCTCGGGCATGGATATTTGTGCCGTCCTTAGTATTAGCTAGTTCATAAGTAGTTTGTAAGTTTAGGGACTGATGACCCCGTAGTTGGGTCCCATAAGCTATACAAACATTTCAAACATTTGATTTGAAAGTTTGTATGGAAAGTACTCTCTTCCATGCACAATACAAAATTTTAAGTAGACAGTTACTTTCCTGAATGAAACTTTCACTCTGCAGCGGAGTGTGCGCTGATATTAAACTTCCTGGCAGATTAAAATTGTGTGCCGGTACCGGGACTCGAACCTGGCACCTTTGCCTTTCGCGGGCAAGCGCTCTACCGACTGAGCTACCCCGACACGACTCACGATGCCGCCTCACAACTTTACTTCCGCCAGTACCTCGCCTCCTACTTTCCAAACTTCACAGAAGCTCTCTTGCAAACACGCAAGACTAGCACTCCTGGAAGAAAGGATATGGTGGAGACATGGCTTAGCCACAGCCTAAGGGATGTTTCCAGAATGAAACTTTCACTCTGCAGCGGAGTGTGCGCTGATATGAAACTTCCCGGCAGATGCAATTGTATGCACAGCTCACTCTCCGCTGCAGTGTGAAAGTTTCATTCTGGAAAGATCCCTTAGGCTGTGGCTAAGCCATGTCTCCACCATATCCTTTCTTCCAGCAGTGCTAGTCTTGCATGGTTCGCAGGAGAGCTTATGTGAAGTTTGGAAAGTAGGAGGCGAGGTACTGGCGGAAGTAAAGTTGTGAGGCGGCATCGTGAGTCGTGTCGGGGTAGCTCAGTCGGTAGAGCGCTTGCCCGCGAAAGGCAAAGGTCCCAGCTTCGAGTCCCGGTTCCGGCACACAATTTTAATCTGCCAGGAAGTTTCAGTTACTTTCCTCCTGTTTTGAAGATCAAGTCTGCGAAGTTTCTTCGCAATTGGATGAACTTTGTAGGGTGCATGGAAGATGATAGTTTACGACTAAAGCACACCCAAACAGACGTACATGGCGAGATAATACTTCCTCAAAAACTGTGGGCGGCAAGATTTAGAGGTAAGTACGCCGCGCGGAATGAGCGCGTGGTCTGAAGCATCATGGTACGCACTAGGCGGCCGTTCCCGCCGGAGGTTTGTGCCCTCTGTCGGACATGGGTGTGCGTCTTGTCCTTAGTGTAAGTTTAAGTAGTTTGCAAGTCTACGAACTGATGACCATAGAAGTTTGGTCCAATAGGTTTAGAAACATTTGAATATCTGAGGCAAGTATGCGCATGGAGCAATATGTCTTAAAAATATGTTCTAATGTTTGTTAAGCTTATGGGACTTACTTATGAACTAACTTATACTAAACACAACACAAACATCCATGCACGAGGGGGGATTCGAACCCACGACGGGGAACGGTCTCGCGCATCGGACCATAGCGCGCGGCCACTCTGCCGCGGCTAATATGTCTTCCCATATTACCTGAGCCACCACAAAGATGAAGTTCGACATTGTTCCTGAGAGCATTGTGTACTTCTTCCCTGCCTTCGCCATATGAGGGAACGTCAAAAATCACTTCCCATACTAAATGAGGTTTCATTCAAGTAGAGAATGCGACGACACTCATTGTTCCCGATCATTTGTTCCTAGCACCATAGTAGACGGTTCCGCCATGAGCGACTGTCAACGGAATAAAATATACTGATGCTTGGACAAAGACACCATCCCCAGTATAATGAATATACCCAACAGGATTCAGCTCGTTTTGTAATATGAAGATAATGATGCTACATCCAACTAAGGCTTTACTTACGTATAACCACGAAGATTTTTACAATATAAACTGTTTCAGCATAATACAGTCGAGAAAAGGAGTTCCCGGCAATCCTGACTAAGAGAAGGGATTGGTTGGATGGACACATTCTGAGACACCAAGGAATCGTCAACTTAGCATTAGAAGGAAGTGTGTGGGTTAAAAGGCGTAGAGGGAGGCTGAGGAGCGAATACAGTAAGCAGATTCAAAGGATGTAAGTTGCCGTTTTTATTCTCAAATGAAGAGGCTTGCATAATATGGGGTACCGTGGAGAACTGCATCAAACCAGTCTGCGGACTGAAGACCGCAACAACAATAACAACAACAACAACAGTCACATTAGGCAGTTTGTCGTCGAGGATGGTCATATATTCATTCGCAGTTATCAGATGAGGATAATGATAGAAACAGCTGACTACCATGGTACACACGGCCTAATTACGATAATTCAGTCAAATCTATAGGACGTAAATTCAACTAAATATCTAGGAATAACAATCACGTACACCTTTAATTGGAAAGAACACAGAAAATATTGTACGGAATGCGAACGAAAGGCTACGCTTCATTGGCAGAACACTTAGAATATGCAATAGTTCCACTAAAGAAACTGCCTGCTCACCAGGTGGGGCTGGCGAACCATTTAGTGGAACTTGAGAGAAGGACAGTTAGCTTAGAATTATCACGTTATTTGGGAGAAAGTATCAGTGATATGATGCACGAGTTGGACTGGATTTCATTCAAAGAAAGGCGTTATTCGTTTGGCGAGATTTATTTGCGAAATTTGTTTCAAGAATTTCTCTTTCGAATGCGAAAATAGTTTTTTAACACCCACATACATAGGGAGACATGACCACCATAATAATATAAGTGAAATCTGGTCGGAAACGGAAAGATTTAGGTGTTCCCTTTCCTCTCGGGCTATTAGACAATGGAACAGTAGATAAATGCCATCCATAAATAGGGTTCGATGAACACTATGCGCTGCACTTCACTGTAATTTGTAGAGCATTTATGTAGATGTAGATGGAATGTCCCCATACTTCACTGCAGGAAGCAGTGATGCCGTTTCTTTTTCTTCTCTTGGGGTTTGTTCGTAGAAAGGAATGAAACCGATGATTCATACCACACACTCCCTGTCTTCAAGTGTTGTATGATCGCGGCGTGCCTTGCTTCGCAGATTTGCGTTCTCTTCCTGTATTACGCGTTCAGCAACTGCCTCCCTTCCATGAATGTTCGGTTCCAGCCGTATCCTTTTTATCGAAACAGCACTGCTTTATTGAGTGTTGAATTTTGCAGTCGCTTTTGCCGTGGTAGGTTTATGTTGTCTGGCAACAATCGTTCTTAATGCTCGTCGGTTGTTGTCAGCTGGCGTCTGGCCACGCCCACTAATCCTCTTTGCAAATGATGTTTTGCCTTGTTTTGTGTACGCTGTCATTACCGAGAATACTGTCGCCAGTGAAACGTTACACAGTGCAGTCATTTCCACCACAGATGTTCCCACCAAGTGTACACCATCGACTTGGCTCTTTTGGAAGTCTGTTTCACCGATTATTTGTGATGATCGTAGCAGATGTAATACACTGCAAGGTAACGTCGATGTCTTCGTACGTCAGATGTGTACTACGGTCGCAGATGAGTTTAAGCATGCGAGCAGTGGTGCCAACTTGCAACATGACATTATATTGCCCATCCCCTGTATATACAGAGCGAATCTAAATCCGCGCACCTAGCTTCGCAGCCAGATTCCTCACATGCTAGCAATAAAAAAAATTTCGTCCTGCGCATATTTGCGGCAGGCAGTAAATAATTAAAGATTGAGATGGGTGTGTGTTCCATACGTCAGTGTAAATTACACTTCTGCACCAACAAACTTCTAGGGGATGTGGGAGGTGTCTTGAGGAACAAAGTGAGCATAGAAACCCATGCCTGGAAACGTCATTCAATAACGCTACAGAGCGTCGAAGTTGCTGGAGGGAATGTCTAGTGCCGCGGTGGAGTAGCCGAGCGGTCTAAAGCGTCTCGCTGCGGAGCGCGCGGTTGCTCGCCGTGGAGGTTCGAGTCCTCCCTGGGGCATGGGTGTGTGTGTTTGTCTTTAGGTTAGTTTACCTAGGTTTAAGTAGTTTGTTCAAAAAAAATGTTCAAATGTTTGTTTAAGCTTATGGGACTTAACTACGGGGTCATTAGTCCCTAAACTTACAAACTACTTATCTACTACCTTATACTAAGGACGGCACAAATATCCATGCCCGTGGGGGGGATTCGAACCCCCGACCGTAGTGGCCGTGCAGACCGTGACTGGAGCGCCTCAGTCCCCTCGGCCACCGCGGTCGGCAAGTAGTTTGTAAGCTTCGGACTGATGACCACGCAGTTTGGTCCGATAGATTTACAAACATTTGAATCTGTAGCGGTAGGAGCTGGTGCCTATAACTTGGACTCTCCGTAGCGTCGTTGAATGGCATGGGTTTCCATGCTCATTTTGTTCCTCAAGACGCCTAATACATCCCTTATAAGTTTGTTGGTGTAATTATGAAACACACTGGCGTATGGAACACACAGCCACCTCAGTCTTTGACGTCCATTTACTGGCGGAAATATGCGCACGATGAAATTTTGTGGGAGACATTTTTCATTGTTGGCAGGGAGGAATCGTGCTGAGAATTTAGAATCACATATATATGGCCTCGCCCGGAAAGCCCAGAGTGTTAATACGCCTGCGTCTGGAACAATGAAAACCACTCCTCCCGACGTATGAACGACCAGGGGCCTCTTTGTGACTCTCGATGTTTATGACGTCATACTCCAGAGCTATGTGACATAAGTGAATTTTAGCTCCATAGCACAACTTAATTCGTCAGTTATTTGTTGGACTGTGCAGTTTTTTACCCTCTGTAGTTCCCACTAGAACCACGGAAGTTATTCTACGATGTCTCAATACTTCTACTACCATCCTCTTTCTTTTCTTATCAATGTTTTCCATATGCTCCTTTCCTCGCTGATTCTGCAGAGGACCTCCACATTTCTTCATCAATACATCTAAATTTCAACTTTCTTTCGACTCTTGCTGCTCCAGTTTACCCACAGGCCATGATTGGCCACAATGTAATGCTGTCCTCCAAATAGTATTCTCAGAAATTTCTCCCACGAATTAATGCCTATTTTCGATACTGTCCTTTTTTCGTGAGGAATGCGCTTTCTGCTTGTGATCGTCTACTTTTTATGTCGCCTTCCTTCATGCGTCATGGTTTTATTTGCTCCCAAGCTTGCATAACTCCTTAATTTCGCCTATTCTGTGATCACCAACTTTAAGTTTCTCGTTATTCGCGTTTCTGCTACTTCTCATAATGTTCGTCTTTCTTCGGTTTACTCTCAATCAATATTGTGTATTCATCGGACTTTTCATTCGATTCAACAGATCCTACAACTCATATTTACATTCACTGAGGATAACGATGTGAGGATCAACTCAGATTTTCACCCCACATTTTAATCCCACACTTAGACCTTCTACTATTTCAGTCATTGTTTTGTCGACGTACAGATTGAACAGGAAGGCGAGAGATTGCATTCACTTCGTTCTTGGTCTGCCTTTTTTTTTACATACTAGATTTAGCCTTCTTTTCTATAGCTTTCTCGCGTTTTTATCAGAACGACTTCTATCATATTTTACTGTCGAAAGCTTTCTTTTTTCAGATCATAAAATCGAATGAAACGTCTTGTTTTATCAAGCACAACGTCCGAACTACCCACTGCGCTGCTTATACTTTTCCTAAAACTAAACTTATCATACTGTAACACAGCCTCAATTTTCTTTTCCAGTGTTCTATTTGTTACTCTGTCTTGCACTTGGCTTGAGCGATCTTCGGAATTATACGGATGATATTTTCCCGAAAGTCTGATGGTAAGTAGCCAGTCTGACATATTCTACTCAGTAATTTCAACAATCGTTTGTCAATGTGCATATTTAGGGGAACTAGGAAATGAAAGGACATAGAACTGGTCCGTTAACTTAATCATTTGTTATCTTAGCATACCATCTATTAACTATGCAACAATAAGTATCAATATACCTACTTACAGTTATTCTCCTTTAAGAGCAATCGGAGTTCGGTTGAAATTTCAGCAAAGAATCTTAAATGACTCAGCTCCTAGGTGTTGCGAAGTTACAGGTACAACAATCTTTAAATGCACAAATAATTGCTTAAAATACAGATTAAGAATTCTAGGTAATTCGGCCCTCGGCCTTTGAGCAGTTTCAGGAATAAAATGGCTTAACACTGTAAACCTTAGCAAAATTGTAATTAACTATTTAAATAAATCGTGATTTTACCCCTTCAAAAATTTCTCAAAAACTACGTTATACTTGTAACTGATTAACAGGAATAACAGGTTCACATTTAGGAAACGTACCCACAAGGGATTTACTTTTACTTGATGACTTCTTTCAAACAAATAGGTCACTTTATTTGCAGAACTATGCAATAGGTAGAACAAGCTGAAATACCTTAAAAGTTTTTTTATAAAAACCAATTTCATAAGGCTTAGCTTGTACTGAAGTAAACTAAGAAAGAACACTGCTAATCTTACATGCTCCTATCACCTGCCCCGGGGCCATATAGAAACAACATTTTAACAATTTTATTTAAAAGAAAGCCAACTCTTGCTTAGCTATTAAAATATTACTAGTTGACCCGTGCGAATAATTCGCTCTTTATCCTGACGAGTCACAGGTAAGATAGTAATGGAGAAAAGGCAGATGCAAGTACATATGTCTAAAAGATAATAAACTTTGAATAGTAGTAACGAATATTAGTCTCATTATAAGAAAATTTATGTAATTAAATACAATATGGTCAATTGTGTAACACAAAAAATCAGATATTGAATTTTTCATGTTTATTTTATTTTTCTAAACCTTGTTTATTTTACAAAATTTCTGTTAGAACAATGTTAGTAGTTATAATGTGATCCTCGTTTACTTTTGGCTGTCTGTGTCTTTAGCACAAATATCACTGAATGAGCGAACTCGTGAAAAACTGTTGTGCCTGTTAGTTACAATAAACTATGTGCGTATTATTCGTCGTTACATGGACGTATATAACCGAAATCGTGTGATAAACTATGATTTACACCGACGTGTTGGAAGGTCCCACCTGAACTGTTAAAATAACATCTACTACTGACGCCACTTCAGTTGTGTGTAAAAGGGGGTTTACACGTTGCCACTAAGTTGTATCACGGAATGTCAAGTCATAATTATTCTCTTACCGTAGTGGGTATTAGGTATCTAATATGGGCATACAACAGTATACATTGTAATCCATACGGAACTATTGCTCTTTCTCTGTAATAAATCGTTGAACTGTTAACACGTAATTATATGTGCGAACAGATAAAAAAGATTATCAAAATATCCACGGGTGTACTGCCGGTCTATAGTGTCCTACGGGCACAATATTTCGGCGATCATACATGTCGCCATCATCAGGTGAACTGAGCGACTGAGCTCCTGGAAACGCGCCGGCACGGAGATCCGCACGCTACGGCGGCTCGAGGGTAACTGGGTTCTAGCCCGGTAACGGGCGATTTAAATACCCTCGGCCCGCGGAGCGACCCCTCCACGGTCCGCGCCCCGCGCCGCGGCCGCGCAGAGGAACCGATTGCGCCGGCGACTGAGATGACGTCGTTGTGAGGGCTCTGTCCGTCGTGGCCGTCACTTCGTTACGTTTGCTAGATTTACTCTTAATTAACCCAATCGCTGGTTCCCAAGCTTTGCTAAGATTATAGCCACAGTCACGGTTTATGAGGTCGTCACTTGTGCGAATTTCAATAGGCCACTACGCAGTCCCAGTATATCGACGTCTGTACCAGAATCCTAGTGCGTTCATACTCCATCGCGTGATTCTCCGACAATGTTCAGCGACCGCCGACTTGCTCGGATACATCAATCGTGTGTGCCTCTTGTGTTCAACGCATCGATCCTCGACGGTACGCATCGTCTGTCCAATATATGACTTGCCACAATGACACGGAATCTGGTACACGTCGGCCTTCCTCAAACCGAGATCATCTTTGGCGCTCCCCACCAGTGCACGAATTTTATTCGGCGGACAAAAGACTGTTCCAACCTGGTGTTTTTTTCAAATTGCGGGCGACCTTCCTCGAGAATGCGCCGGTATATGGAATGAACGCAGTGTTTACATCCTCCCTAGTGTTTCATCCATTTCCACAGATTGTGCTGTAGTAATTGGGCGGAGAGCCCGCTGAATCTGCCACTCTGAGTACCCATTTTATCGGAAAACAGTTCTCAGGTGTTCTAATGCCTGGGGTAGACTCTCTGCGTCGGAGATAGTGGACGCCTCATGTACTTGTGTCTTAAGTACCCCAGTCCTCTGTGAAGGGTGGTGACAGCTATCTGCGTGTAAATAGAGATCAGAGTGCGTTTTCTGCCGATACACACAATGACCCAGGGTGTCATCAGCTCTTCTCTTGATCAAGATGTCAAGAAACGGCAATTTACTCTACATTTCAGTCTCCATAGTGTATTTGATATTGGGTTGTATGGAGTTCAGATGTGTAAGGAAGTCAAGGAGTTTATCCATACGATGTGGCCAGATGACGAAAGTGTCGTCCACGTAACGGAAAAAGCAAGTAGGTTTCCATTCAGATGATGCTAGGGCTTCCTCCTCGAAATTCCCCATGTACAAATTTGCAACCACAGCGGAGAGTGGGCTACCCATGCCGACTCACTCCGTTTCTTCGTAGTATTCGCCACTGAAAAGAAAATACGTGGAGGACAAGACATGCCTAAAAGGTTCGGTGGTCTTCTCGTCAAATTTCTAACCAATCAAATCTAGCGACTCTCGATGGGGCACCCTATGTAAAAAACGAAACGACGTCAAAACTCACCATGATATCTGACTCATCCAGCCTGAAGCTGTTAAGGCGTTTAAACAAAATCCACCGAATTACGGATGTGATGAGGGCATTTACCCACATAAGGACTTAATATTTGGCGAACAAATATGTAGGTGCTCTGATGTTACTGACAATGAGACGTAACGGCACCCCATCTTTGTGAACCTTAGAGAGTCCATAAAGTCTTGGCGGTACCGGACCTTGAGGTAGCAGTTTCCTGGCGACACCCTTCGGTAAATCCGCATCCTTGAAGAGCGCCCTCGACTTGTTCTCCGCCTTCTTTGTGGGGTCAACGCTGATACTCCGGTAGGAATTGTGTTTTAGCAGACTCTACGTCTTTTCAGTGTAGTCCTTATGGGAGACAACAACCGTAGCATTGCCTTTGTCAGCCGGTAAGACAACAATTTCAGGGCGCTCCCTCAGGTCACGAATGGCTGCCCTCTCTTTACTAGTTATGTTCGACTTCATGGGCTTGAATTTCGTCAACGCACGACAAGTTTCACGACGTATTTCCTCAGCTGATTCAGGCGGAAGTCGAGCTGCAACCTGTTCAACAGCACTAATAATTTCTGCGACCGGGGGTAGGAGCAAAGTTGAGTCCTTTCTCCAAAACCGACACCGCATCATCACTCAACTCCATGCCACTCAGATTGATGACAGTCTTGCACGGAACCTGCAGAGATGGTTTGTCAAGGAGGCGTGAGAACTTAGCAGTTTGACGCCCCGTTGCCTTCTTATGGGCGGAATCGGCTGCAACCGAAGTAATATCATCAATCCAATCCCAGGAAAAAGACGTGAAGTGACTAGCCAGTTGCAAATGCAGTTTGAATAGTTCAAGTGAGATGAACTCAAGGCTACGGCGGGTGAAATGCACTCTCTCACGAAGCAAATGGGAGGCTGGCCCGTTTCTTAATTCTCTTGGCTGCTGCAGAATCGATGTGATGCGTAACCTTCGAAAAATTTGGAACAACATTCTCGGAACGACATCTCTTTAGAAAGGCAAGAGTACTTAGCAAACGACATTTACGGTGGCGCAACTTTTCAAATTTCTTCATGCTGCGATACATCTTCTCCCCGTAAACGTGTATGATGTGATTCTTGAGTTTCTCCCAGCGTATTTGATAATCAAAATATCCATGGGTGTACTGCGCGTTTCCAGGAGCTCAGTCCGTCAGATCACCTGATGATGGCGACATGTATGATCGCCGAAATATTGTGCCCGTTGGACACTATAGACCGGCAGTACACCCGTGGATATCTGGATTATCAAATACGCCGGGAGAAACTCAAGAATCACATGAAAAAGATTGTTATTCAGCACCCATTAAGTTCAGGTCTGTAACGAAGGTTGATTTTGTTTTATTTGACATTGACATTAAAAATATTATGTGTTTAATTCAAGTATTTAGAATTAACTAGTTTAACATCGGTTAGTGCAACTTTATGGGGTATAGGCACAGGATTTGCATATTCCCTAGAGATGTTCTCCAGTTGTTCCTTGCCAGTTTCGCTCCAGCATTCCACGTGATGTCTCCAGGTAGGAGAAATGGTAACATCGCCATGTCTCCAGGGCTTACAATGCCAAACTTCTCGAATTTACTATGCAGGTATAAGTAAAAAGATCAGAAATAATTTAACACCACAAACATCTACGCTACATAAATGGCAACAGCCGAAAACACCACTAACACACGATTAAACAGGCAATACTTCGTAACGTACAGTTTTTAACGCACAGTTTTTAATGACCACAGGAACATAATCCTAAATTGATTTCTTTAGAGCTCTATCGCAATACAGCGTCATCCACAGCTGGAAACAGACACTGCAGCGCATATTTTAGAGTATTTCAAACACTCTTAAATTCTATCCCAAGTAGCCTGCGACACTCTACGTATGCGCTTCTAATAAAACCATGTCCAACCCAACGCTTGAACTGCAACTGCAATCAGCACCAACCTACAACAAACTGATGTAGCTATCATAGCTCTTTTTTTACTAAAGTTAAAAACTAACTAGCATGCGACGATCTCGGTATCGCTGCATTGTTGGTGGATCCCTCACGAACATCTAACTGACTGATCATGCATCTTTTTCCATTCCATACTCCACCAGACAGTATTTCTGAAACCTTTTCTACGAGTCACTAGACCACTCACCTCGTACGTTTAACTGTCACTCGAGCACAAATAGCCCTTCCAACAAATCAATACTCCCGATAAACATCTGTAACACACTCAATTACATCCTAAAAATGACTGACACACATAGAACAGTTAACAAGAAACGATCCTGACCAACAACAAGCTCTTTTCTTATATATATATATATATATAATCCTTACAACCAACAACGCAGAATATTGCACACCATGTCGAACTAATACAACACCCGAAAAATTTTATCGAATGCCAAGCGCAATCCTTTAGAGACTAAACAATCGATTTTTACCGCACACACTTCCCTCCAATGTGATTCCTTGATGTCTCAGTGCTTTACAACAAATTTTGACACCAATCTACTGTTTTACTCCGAACTTGATGAAATTTTGTACACTTGACCTCCTAAACAAGGACAACATAACGGTCAGATTTCGTAAGGTTTATGGCGGAGGGAACCGTAAAAAAACGTCGACAATACTAAGCAGTTTTATTCGGATATTGACGTAATTTTACACCCTATAGCTTCTAAACAAGCGGCCGATAGCTGTCCATATAAGACTATCTGCAGGCGCACGGCGCAGGTTACCTTCCAATAATTTTCGACACCGATCCGTTGATGACCATGAACTTTCATGGACATGCAATTTTCCACAGGTAATGGGTGGGGAGACGAACTGAGAGAGAGATGGAGAAGGAGAAGAACAGACAGAAGAGGGAAGATGAGTATATTAACGGAAAATTCAAATAAATAAGTACCCGGCCAACACCGGGTTTTCTGCCAGTTATTAATTAAAATTGCTACACCACTGCAGGCTCTTTTGTTTTGTGGGACTCCACTATAAATCATCAGATAATGGTCGTTTTCCACTATACCATTTAACTTCTCTTTTGTTTCTGATACGACTACTACATCAGTTATAGTTTGTTTAAATATCCTATTTGGTCCCTCTCATTTATCCCACAAACCTTTCACATTCCATTATCCTAACTTTGCTCTAGCTAGAATTCCTAGTCGTTTGTTCTTAATTTCTCTGCACTTTCCTCTTTTAAATTCCGATTCTAATTTTTGAATTTATATGTCCACTATATCGTTCCCATCATATCCTACAATTTAATCCTTCTTCCTATCTGTTCTCTTCTCTTTCGTTTAACAGCCCCATTTCCGTTGCACTCTTAACATTGCTGCCTTTCCCTCGAAGTTGCTATGGCTTCTCTATATGCTTTTTTTCGTCGATAAATCGTAGCATTTCTTTTGCTACCCAAGATTGCTGCACAGTTACCTTCCTACTACTTATGTCGATATTTTAAGCATTGCTTGTTGGACTGATTAGAGACGTCCGCTCCATTTCAGCTGAAATGCCTTATTCAGCAACTTCAGTTCGTTGCTCTTTCCTTCCACACTGATTCTTCAGGACGATTCGCGCAAACTTCAGTCAATTCTTCATTTTTATTAAATTCTAAGTATATATCTGCTCCTGGATATGTCTTATAATGCAATTTCTTATTTCGCAAGTTCTGTGTGATCATGACGTAACCAGCTGGAATATGCCTGTACCTCTATGTATTTCTATGTATATGTCCTCCTCTCGAGAATCTTTAGCAGGTTAATCACTATTGCCGTGTGCAATGTTTTGTATAACTCCGTTATTCTTTTTCATTTCTACCAGCAAAGTCCGTATGCTGATGTGATCCATTCTTATACTCCTTTCGCTAAAAACTGCATTTCAGACCTCCCCGATTATTACATTTTTCACTTCCCTCCATGTACTGAAACATTCATTCAGTAGCCTTATATATTATTTCCAGAAGGTTATCAACAATATTTTATCTGTGCTACATTATTTTAGCTACCATCTACGTGAGGAGAACATCCATTTGTTGCTGAGCATGAGTGCTGAATATGAGTAAATGTTTTGAGTCACAATCGGTTCAAAATTTGGGCCTTAGAACTATACATAATACCTTTAATACGTCGAAGGCCATTCTCATACAACATCGAACGTTAATCAGCGAATATTTTCGTGACGTATTTCTTCAAGTACTACCTGATTTATTCAGTCAGGCTACCAAAGAACCGTAAATGATTTAGCACGATCTTCATTACGGATTGGAACTAGAAAGAACAGATGTGCAATGCAGAAAATGAGGAATTATTTCTATGCAAAATCAAGCAACAGTCACTTCTCTCGATTACTTAGTACTGGTGACAAACTATTTCTTGTCTGATATTGTAGTGGATCTCTCGTATGATTCTTTCACTTTGGCGAAGTGACTGTAAACGCAGAGACTGATGTCGACTGAGTCCTCTGGATCCAGAATCTCCGATTACCAGCAGCGCAAGATGTCCAGGACAGGGGCAGTGTTGTACCACCGCAGGTGGCGGTAGACGCTGCTGCAGCTAGAGAGCCTGTATAGGGAGAGCGTGGCCAACAGGTTGGTGGCCGTCATGTTTTTACCAAACCGAGCGCGTGATGTTCATTTACATAGCAACCCAGGCAGAAATGCAGATACTTAACAATTGAACTAAGGCATCATTTCAATCCATTATCCCAATGCACATATTCTAGCTTACTAATCAGTACGTGGTTCAAACAAATGCCCTTCATTTATGTTTATACAGGCTTAACAAATCTGTAAGCAAATAAGTATCATGAAGCTTCCTGGCAGATTAAAATTGTGTGCCGTAACCGGGACTCGAACCTGGGACCTTTTTGTCTTTCGCGGGCAGGCGCACTACTGACTGTGCTATCCCGACACGACTAACGATACCGCCTCATAACTTTACTTCCGCCAGTACCTCGCCTCCTACTTTCCAAACTTCACAGAAGCTATCCTGCGAACCATGCAAGACTAGCACTCCTGGAAGAAAGGATATGGTGGAGACATGGCTTAGCCACAGCCTAAGGGATGTTTCCAGAATGAAACTTTCACTCTGCAGCGGAGTGTGCGCTGATATGAAACTTCCTGGCAGATGCAATTGTATGCACAGCTCACTCTCCGCTGCAGTGTGAAAGTTTCATTCTGGAAAGATCCCTTAGGCTGTGGCTAAGCCATGTCTCCACCATATCCTTTCTTCCAGCAGTGCTAGTCTTGCATGGTTCGCAGGAGAGCTTATGTGAAGTTTGGAAAGTAGGAGGCGAGGTACTGGCGGAAGTAAAGTTGTGAGGCGGCATCGCGGGACGTGTCGAGATAGCACAGTCGATAGTGCCTTGCCAGCGAAAGACAAAGGTCCCAGGTTCGAGTCCCGGTTCCGGCACACAATTTTAATTTGCCAGGAAGTTTCAGATCAGCGCACACTCCGTTGCAGAGGGAAAGTTTCCTGTTGTAAGTATCATGAAGCATATTGTACTATGTTCTGGTAACCTCAACAGTTGCCAGTTGATTAATAAGGAACACAGGTATTTCATGTAATGTATCTCAAAGAAAGGATGCCACTTCAGATTTTTCTGTCTGCATATCCATCGCTGACACGAGTACACGATTATCACTTTCCGCTCACATATAATGCATTTTAAGTCTGTTCCTGTCGATTTTATAACATTTTCCTACGCTGGGAAATACCAAAACGTAATTCTGTGTATACTTTTAGAACACAGTACCACAGAAAATCGGAAAAATACCGTTGCTACCTCTACTGAAACAGCAGAAACAGACTCGAAATGTATAAATGAATATCTACAGCGAGTCAATAGATCCGCCCACTCCCTTTTTTATCTTACATCCGTTAACCAATTATAAGATTGTGAACCCAATAATACACAGCCAATGGGGCGGTGCCGTAACCGTGTATTGGGTGAGGGAAGCATAAAATATTTACTTCACAGTGACAGGAATAATTCGTTGGTTTCCATAAATCACCTTTATGGTTCCCGCTTTCTGGTTACCTTTCACCGCCCACTGTTTCCGTATTTCCTCTTTCCTTGGGAACGCAAGCATCATCTACCAATCTTCAATTTGATTTTTACAGCCAACAAAAGAACAAAGAGGCATTTTTCTTGACTGTCCTTACTGATTGTGTAACATACGTTATTGATAACACTCAGTAAACCACTTCAAATCAACATTTAATCTTAATAATTGCCGCGAAGTTCTAAAGTTATCGCCTACGACAGACAAACAGCACGTTACTTTACGTACATAGGACCGACAGAAGGGGTGAGAGTTTAAAATAGGGAAAGTTTAATTTTTAAAAACTCACAACCACCAACTGCAAACCATATTCCTAAACATGCAAAAACACTGGAACAGTGATTGCTGCTGTTTGATTCGTTTTCTAGGGGATGATATCACAAGTTCGCAGCTTTCCTTCCCTGCATATGATTAACAAAAAAATTCATAATAAAGTCAAGTTCATGAGACAAAAGGGTGTACTAACTACTATTTTTGAAAACACGTGAAAGTTCACTTTATGTTGTTTATTTCACAATATTAGAACCCTGTGGCTGATACGTCTGTACGTGGACACATTTATAAAAAAAAAAAAAATTATAGCTCGTTAGCCCCCAGACAAAAATGACTATTTGTCGCAAACTGTTTTCACGCCATGTGCCTGTCTCAAACACCGTTTATGCTCATGCCTATGTGACGACACGTGTTACATTAACAAAACACAGTCACTTTTAGTGCGATGCACACCTTGTTCCACCGGCTAAATTTTCACAACACACAATAGCACTCGATACAACTTGGTGCAGTCTACGACGAGCAACCACACTTGGTAATTGCCACACCAAATATCTAAAGTCTCCACTTGGAGATACACTTGCTGACTGATCAGAGCGACGCCGCCTGGCTAGCTACCCCACGTGCTCCCGCCTCCTCACTTCCTGCTCTCGCGCGCGCCAAAAGCTCAACCGCCGGGTTTTTTCAACTACGTCATCAACTTCCCCATGTGAGCTGTTCTAACCGATTTGCCAACGTACAGCGCTCAGCCAATACATTTATAAAACTTTACTTAAAATCAAAATAATTACACTACACATTAAATAAATGTCTTCTTAGATTTTTATATTGGTATAAACATAGTTTGTACTATTTATCATAATCGTGCAATTTCTTATATCACAGATAAGTGATTTAACTGAATACTTCAAAATAAAATACACAAGATTAATTGAAAATAAAATGAGAAATAGTTAATATGTTGTTGTTGTTGTGGTCTTCAGTCCGGAGACTGGTTTGATGCAGCTCTCCACAATACCCTATCCTGAGCAAACCTCTTCATCTCCACATAAGAACGGCAACCTACATCTGTATGAAACTGCTTACTGTACCCATCTCTTGGTCTTCCTCTGCGGTTTTTACCCCACACACTTCCCTCCAACGCTAAATTCACAATTCCTTGATGTCTAAGAATGTGCCCTACCAATCTATCCCTTCTTTTAGTCAAGGTATGCCAGAAATTTCTTTTCTCCCCAATTCTGTTCAGTACCTCGTCATTAGTTACGCGATCCACCCACCTAATCTTCAGCATTCTTCTGTAGCACCATATTTCAAAAGACTCAATCCTCTTCCTGTCCGCACTGTTTATCGTCCATGTTTCACTCCCATACAAGGCAACACTCCATACAAATGCCTTCAGAAAGGACTTTCTTAGGCTTAAATCAATATTCGATGTTAACAAATTTCTCTTTTTCAAGAACGCTTTTCTACCCATTGCCATTCTGCATTTTATGTCCTCTGTACTGCGACCATCATTTGTTATTTTACTGCCCAAGTAACAAAACTCATCTACCTCCTTTATTGCTTCGTTACCTAATATAATTCCTTCAGCATCTCTTGATTTTCCTAGACTGCACTCCATCACCCTAGTTTTGCTCTTGTTAATGTTCATCTTATATGCACCTTTCAGCACACTGTCCATTCCGTTCAACTGCTCTTCCAGATCCTTTGCTGTCTCTGCCAGAATTACTATGTCGTCGGCAAAACGTAATGTTTTTAATTCTTCCCCCTGAACTTTAATTCCTTCCCCAAATTTCTCCTTGCTTTCCTTTATAGCTTGCTCAATGTACAAATTGAACAACATTGGAGAAAGACTACAACCCTGTCTTACTCCCTTTCCAACTACTGCATCCCTTTCATGTCCTTCAACTCTGACAACCGCTGTCTGGTTTTTGTACAAGTTGTAAATAACCTTACGTTCCCTATATTTTATTCCTGCTTGCTTAAGAACTTTAAAGATTTTATTCCAATCAACATTGTCGAAAGCCTTCTCCAAATCTACAAAAGCTAGAAATGTAGGTTTGCCTTTTCTTAATCTATCTTCTAGGATAAGCCGTAAAGTGAGTATTGCCTCCCGAGTTCCTACATTTCTCCTGAACCCAAATTGATCTTCCCCGAGGTCGGCTTCTACCAGCTTTTCCATCCTTCTGTAAATAATTCGTGTTAATATTTTGCAACCATGACTTATTAAACTGATGGTTCTGTAGTTTTCACACCTGTCTGCACCTGCTTTCTTTGGTATGGGGATTATAACATTTTTCTTAAAGTCTGAGGGTACTTCACCTGTCTCATACATCTTACACACCAGGTGAAACAATTTTGTCATGGCTGGCTCTCCCAGAGACTTTAGTAGCTCTGAGGGTATGTCATCTACTCCTGGGGCCTTGTTCCGACCTATGTCTTTCAGCGCTCTGTCAAATTCATCTCTCAGTATAGTATCTCCTATTTCATCTTGATCTACTTCCTCTTCCCCTTCTACAACATTGTCTCTAAGTTCATTTCCTTTATAGAGCTGCTCTATGTACTCTTTCCATCTTCCAGCTTTCCCTTCTTTGCTGAGAACTGGTTTTCCATCAGTGTCCTTGATATTCATAGAGCTGTTTTTCTTATCTCCAAATGTTTCTTTTATTTTCCTGTAGGCTGTATCTATTTTTCCCCTATTTATACATTCTTCTACATCCTTACATTTGCCTTCTAGCCACTCCTGCTTAGCCATTTTGCACTTCCTGACAATCTCATTTCTTAGTCGTCTGTAGTTCATTTTGCCTGTTTCATTTACTGCATTTTTATATTTTCTCCTTTCATCGATTAAATTTAGTATCTCCTGTGATATCCAAGGATTTTTTGTAGGTCTTGCCTTCCTACCTATTTTGTCCTCTGCTGCCTTCACTATTTCATCTCTCAATGCTATCCATTCCTCCTCTACTGTTTTATTTCCCCCCGTTTCTGTCAGTTGTTGCCTAACGCTCCCTCTGAAATTCTTAAGAACTTCAGGTTCCTTCAATTTATCCAGGTTCCATCTCCTTATTTTTCTACCTTTTTGTAGTTTCTTCAGTTTTAGCCTACAGTTCATAACCAACAAGTTATGGTCACAGTCTATATCTGCCCCTGGGTATGTTTTACAGTTTAAAACCTGGTTCCGAAATGTATGTCTTACCATTATAAAATCTATCTGGTATCTCCCGGTGTCTCCTGGTCTCTTCCACGTATACAAACTTCTTTTGTGATTCTTAAACCAGGTGTTTGTTATAACTAAATTATGTTCCGTGCAAAATTCTACCAGGCGGCTTTCTCTTTCATTCTTTTTGCCCAGACCATATTCACCTACTGTCTTCCCGTCCCTTCCTTGTCCTACTACCGAATTCCAGTCTCCCATAACAATTAAGTTTTCCTCTCCCTTAATTGTCTGAATAATTTCCTTTAGCTCCTCATATATTTCTTCGATCTCCTCATCACCGGCAGAGCTAGTTGGCATATAAACCTGTACTACTGTTGTCGGTGTTGACTTCGTATCTATCTTGACAATGATAATGCGATCACTGTGCTGGTCATAGTAGTTTACCCGCATTCCTATTTTCTTATTCATTATCAATCCTACTCCTGTGATACCCCCAATTGATTTTGTATTTATAATCCTGTACTCACCTGACCAGAAATCCTGTTCATCCTGCCACCGAACTTCACTAATCCCCATTATATCTAACTTCAACCTATCCATTTCTTTTTTTAAATTTTCTAATTTTCCTACTCGATTAATGGATCTAACATTCCACGCTCCGACCCGTTGAATGCCAGTATTGTCTTTTCTGATAATAACACCCTCCTGAGTAGTCCCCGCCCGGAGATCCGAATGGGGGACTATTTTACCTCCGGAATATTTTACCCGAGAGGATGCCATCATCATATGTTCATAAGTAGAGCTGCATGTCCTCGGGAGAGGTAACGGCTGTAGTTTCCCCTTGCTTTCAGCCGTTCGCAGTAGCTGTGTGGCAAAGCCACATTAGCTGATGTTACAAGGCCAGCTCAGTCAATCATCCAGACTGTTGCCCCTGTAACTACTGAAAAGGCTGCTGCCCCTCTTCAGGAACCACACGTTTTCTGGCCTCTCCACAGATAATAGTTAATATATTATTTTTATAAACAAACATTGCCATGCTAGTTGTGTATTTGTCTTGTATTCATTGGTAATTTATTACTTTTCATTGTCAATTAAACATATACGCCAGATGTGACTATATCAGCTAATGTATTGTTTATTTATCAACAGGCTATTTTGTAGTGAGGGCCTTAAAGGTTCCTAACTGCATCGTATTACTTCAAATGCCAGTAGTATTAGAATATTTTATTTCACGCTGTGCACTGCACTGTGCCTGGCACTCGCCAATGTCCCTCTCTCCCCTCACTGGAAACGAAGCCTGGAAAATCCTAAGCTGGAACAAGCCACCAACGTCGGCCTGCTCGCTGGCCTCCCGTCAGCTACAAGCACACAGCAAATCTCAACGTGGAGAATTTCTACCTATGGCCTGACTATAAATGTTGTCACCCAACTGTGTACACACATTGCTACCATAATTAATAAGATTAAAATTGTGTAACATTTAGTGCATTGGCATGGTCAATGTTTGCAGTGAACTTCATACTGTTCAATTATCAAATGCTACTAATTACCAATATTTCTATTGGGCGGTAATCTCACACGTCCTTGGCTCTCAGCCAATCAGCAGCGGTTTCACACATGGCCACTCTCTCCCTATATAGGCTCTCTACCTACGGCTGCACGTCCCTGCACCTTCATCCAGCACTCAAGTGGTTGTCATATTTCGTGGAACTGCACGCCATAGTTCTGCAGGGCACTGTACGATGCCACACCGTTGCTGCTGTCCAGAGTCTCTTGCACCACTGGCAGTGGGAGATTCTGCAACATCCGCCGTACTCACCCAACATCAGGCCCTGTGATTATACAATCTCTTTGCCAAAGTGAAAGAACCACTGTGAAGGATCCGGTACAGCACCAGTGTTAACGTTACACATACCACAGGGCGGTCGATACGAGACGTCAACAGAAGTAGATGAACAGATGACTAACGACATTTGGCACAAGGGCATAAATAACAGGCCGATTATATTTAAGGTACGTAACTCTAAGGCATTCCGTCATTAAAGCTCCTGTACATAAGTTCAAGAAACCTCAAATGTTTGTAGAGTTTATGGGACTTAACTACGGGGTCATCAGTCCCTAAACTTACAAACTACTTATGAACTAGCTAATACTAAGAACGGCACAAATATCCATGCCCGAGGGGGGATTCGAACCCCCGACCGTAGTGGCCGTGCAGACCGTGACTGGAGCGCCTCAGTCCCCTCGCCGGCCGCGGTGGCCGAGGAGACTGAGGCGCTTCAGTCACGGTCTGCAAAGGCCACTACGGTCGGGGGTTGGAATCCCCCCTCGGGCATGGATATTTGTGCCGTCCTAGTTCGTAAGTAGTTTGTAAGTTTAGGGACTGATGACCCCGTAGATAAGTCCCATAAGCTTTACAAACATTTGAATATTTGATTCAGTCCCCTCGGCCACCGCGGCCGGCCCTGTACATAGGAAAACGAACTCTGTTCACTTATAGTAGTGCTACAGTTGATAAAATATTGTGAATAATGTACTTAATAATGTACTACACACCAATAATCAGTGAGTCAAATCAAACTAGGAAGCGTAATCAGAAACCCGAGCAATAATACAAATTTCCATTTTCGAGGAAGAGATAAATGTTAAGACATCAAAGAAATGTAATTCATTATCAAATGCCATTTATTCATTCCGTTCCAAGTACACGACTGTACTATTTTGGAACCGTAGCTGTAAAATTATGTGTTCATTTACTCATGTTGTTTCATTTGAGATCGTATTTACGTGGGGTTATAGAGGTATTGGCCAGTATTTGGTTGATAGAAGGTAACATTTTTGTAGAACGGCATGCTTGGGAATTATTTCATATGGGCGCTGACAGTAGAAATCGGACACGGTCCCGCGTTTTTGTCAAAGCGACAGTGGCCGAAGGCTAGTGTTACCTACTCACAATTATGAAAAGCGGAACAGCACTTTGCAAAATAAAACCCGTCATTTTTTTTAAAGCTGACAATATATTTTAGAATTACACCGGAGTAATACAAAAGCTCTAATATGAATGAGAGCAGAAAATAATACAGGTAAAATCTGATACAGTGTTAAACAATAGGATTCAATGGGTGAAAATACAATACAATCATCTTTCGATATTTTTCCGAGGTGTTTCCTTTAACCGTGAATTTGTTCAAAGAATGTACTGCAGAAGGAAGAGTTCAATTTATATCTTTAAGAGTCTATACATAAAAAAAAATTCATGTAATTCGTGTCTCCGTGTTTGTGTGTGCGCGCGTGTGTGTATTTTGTGTGACTAACCTATTACAAGCAAACTTGGTACACGTGCTCGTTACTATCAGAGAACAATCTCGGGTGTCGGTAAGAAACACATACGACAGATAGTTATGTAGATATGTCACAAAAATGAAATTCATAAAACATTGCCATTAATGCGACAATTTTACACATCTCAAATGTTCATACACTACTGGCCATTAAAATTGTTACACCAAGAAGAAATGCAGATGATAAACGGGTATTCATTGGACAAATATATTATACTGGAACTAACATGTGATTACATTTTCACGCAGTTTGGGTGCATAGATCCCGAGAAATCAGTACCCAGAACAACCACCTCTGGTCATAATAACGGCCTTGATTGGCGTGTATAGGTACAGAAGCCCATGCAGCTTCAACACGATACCACAGTTCATCAAGAGTAGTGACTGGCGTATTGTGACGAGCCAGTTGCTCGGCTCCATTGACCAGACGTTTTCAGTTGGTGAGAGATCAGGAGATTGTGCTGGCCAGGGCAGCAGTCGAACATTTTCCGTATCCAGAAAGGCCCGTACAGGACCTGCAACATGCGGTCGTGCATTATCCTGCTGAAATGTAGGGTTTCGCAGGCATCGAATAAGGGTTGAGCCACAGGTCGTAACACATCTGAAGTGTAACGGCCACTATTCAGTGGTGTCCATGCGGGTGATACGCCAGTATGGCTATGACAATGCACGCTCTCAATGTGCGTTCACCGCGATGTCGCCAAACACGGATGCGACCATCAAGTTGCTGTAAATAGAACCTGGATTCATCCGAAAAAATGATGTTTTACCATTCGTGCACCCAGGTTCGACGTTTCGTACACCATCACATGCGCTCCTCTGTGTGATGCAGCGTCAAGGGTAACCGTAGCCGTGTTCTCCGAGCTGATAGTCCATGCTGCTGCAAACGTCGTCGAACTGTTCTTGCAGATGGTTGTTGTCTTGTAAACGTCACCATCTGCAGACTCAGGGTTCGAGAGGTGGCTGCACAGCCATGCGGATAAGATGCCTGCCATCTCGACTGCTAGTGATATGAGGCCGTCGGGAACCATCATGGCGTTCCGTATTGCCCTCCTAAAGCCACCGATTCCATATTCTGCTAACAGTCATTGGATCGCGGCCAACGCGAGCAGCAATGTCGCGATACGATAAACCGCAATCGCTATATATAGCATTTTAATGGCCACCTAAGGAAACAAACTGCAGGTGTCATCGGTCCCTACACTTGCAAACTACTTAAACTAACTTCTGCTAAGGAGAACACGCACAAAAACACACATACACGCAAACAGACACACACAACATTACTGAGGGAGGTCTCGAACCACTGATGGAATTTGCCGCGCAATCTGCGAGATGGCGCCTGTGACCGCAAGGCCACTCCGAAAGAACAGTCACCATATTAATAGTTGTTAAATATCCCACCAACAGGTAGTCGAAAATTTCATTGCGCACGCATTCAAACACCCGATCCCTTGCGGGAATCCAGAATAGTCTGCGAGCAAGAGGAATCAATGGCCAGGGGCCTAGAAGTTGAGAATTTGGGTTAGAAGGAAAGCGTGCCCGGACAGCCTAATTGGTTAAGGCGACTGCTGGCCCGAAGCAGGAAATCCGGGGTCGAATCACGGTCCAGCAGAATTTTTATCTTTACCGTTGAATTTATTTCAACGTCCCGAAATGGTTGAAATGTTTCACTATTTCGGATTCGTAAAATTAAAATTTTCCCAAATCTATATGTCGTATGCGACGACAATGCATGTAACATTTGTCTGACTACTATACCTTTTTAAACTAACCTCGTGAGTAAAAGACGAACCAGTGTCTTCAGCTTGTAATCATTACATAAATACGTGAAGACGAACATGTACCCATTTTTAGTATTATTTATACAAGGAAACCAATGAAATTTATACAATTCGAAAGACGTTTTGCCACAGATGAGCACATAGTAAACGTTGTTATCTGTACGTAGCTTCAAAGAATGATAAAGGGAAGTAGAGGTTTTTACGCTGGAGAGCCAAAGAAACTGGCACACCTGTCTAATACGCGATCACGTAAAAGTGTCCCAATAGCAATGGTCTCGACTAACGTCTGAAGTACTGCTGTAGGGACTTGACACCATGCATCCTGGAGGACTGTCCATAAACCCGTAAGAGCACGAGGGGGGGGGGGGAGAGATCTCTTCTGAGCATCGCGGATATGTTCAATAATGTTCATATCTGTGGAGTTTGGTGGCCAGCTGAGGTGTTTTGACTCAGAAGAGTATTCCGGGACCCACTCTGTAGCAATTCAGGACGTGTGGGGAGCCTCACTTCCCTGCTGGAATCTCTCAATGGACATGAATGGATACAGGTGATCAGCCAGGATGCTGTTACCTGTCAGAGCCGTATCTAGACGTATTCGCAGCGCCCACACCATTAAAGAGAGACCATCACCTTGAACAGTTCACTGTTTGCATGCAACGTCCTTAGATTCATGAGGTTGTCTCCATACAAGTACACGTCCACCCGCTAGAAACAATTGAAGACATGGGGGAGAAACCGATGAATTTCACTTTCTTCAAAATTTTGTTTATGGTTGTATTATACAGCCTGAGGTCCATATTTTCTTCTGGTGTATATGTTTCCTCGAAAAGCGATGACTGTCAGCATTTATACACAAATTTAGAATCATAGGAAGCGGGAAGAATGGTGATCGTCACGTAGTTTTGCAAAATAACGATGAGTGTCTTCCACCTGTTTGAATTTCATGATCGTCTTTCAATGTTACAGAGCTGGATATCAGTTTAAAGTATTTCCATTGTTGTTTCCATTGTTATTACTTCATTTGTTTAAAATTACAATAGGTTCAAGAGCCCCTTGGATTACGTTTAGTGTTCTTGAATGAGTTATAGTGACAAGACGTGCTATTTTGTTGGTGCAAAGGTATTATTATTTTGGTTTCTACAATGGATCCGAATGAGAATGCTGCTCCAGAGTGGAAAGGTAATCCAAAGAAAAGGCAGAAGTATGGTGGAGTATCAAATGCTGCTAAGAAGCTAAGAAACCACACGCATGAAACTGGGAAAAACTGTTAATATAGTAGATTTAAATGTTTTCACAAAATTTATGAAAGTGAAAGGCTGACTATTATAAAGCATTTTAATGGGTTATCCGATAGGAATGCTCAAAACTTGCATTTGTCTGGGCTGATAAAAATACATTTCATCAAACAAAGCCGAAGTCGTAAGGATCAAGCCGAGTCTAATCTTCATCATTCATACACCTACAAAATTCGGGTGACAAGAAGTGAAGTAGTACATGAAGAAAGTATCCTATTACTTCCTTAAGACAGAAACCACATTAACGTAAAATAATTAGTGCAATTATTATGAAACGTTTCAACAAACATAAACATTCATCATTTTCCCCGCTTCTAAATGTGCATAATTAAAAAAGAGTGTTCATAGTTGTTGTTATTATACAGCACTAGCTAAAAACAAGTCCATAATACTCATAATATGCAAACTTTATGTAAACCATTTGAATTATTCAATAAATGTTCACACATTTGGTTTCAAAGTTTAAAAATCGTTTTTCTCTGTAATGGTAAAAAGAAAAGTGACATTCACCTCCCCCCCCCCTTTCGTTCCATTTTTCGGAAAACCAACCGGAAAATTTGAGAAAAAGTGAAAGTGCGTTTTCAATGTGTCCGTGTGAATCTATATCTTCGCACTGATCTTGATGAAATTTTGCACAACTGACCTTCAAAACAAGAGGAAGGACACTGTCTACATAAAATTTCGTTCACTGCAAGGAGGGTACTTATGGATTTCGCCAGAATCCACAGTTTTGCTCCGATCTTGATGAAATTTTGTACACTTGACGTCAAAAGAAGATGAAGGTTACTGTCTACTTAAAATTTCGTTCGGTGCGTGGGGGAGAGTACTTTACTTCAAATAAACGGTTTTGTACTCTTCTACAGAAAACGTTATTTTAAACCCGGGCAAAGCCGGGTAGTTGCAGCCAGTATATACAGGGTGTTTCACTAAGTGTGTTTGCCTCTGTAACTTATTAAATAATAGGTGACGGGAAATTTTAATGCGGTAGGTCAACCCAAGAAAAGCTACACTTTCTGCGGAGCTATGAACATAGTTTATTGTATCATTTTCCAAAGAGTTACACCACAAAGATATATAATTTTTAAATGGAACAATAGTTTTTTCTATCGTTCATTGGATTCATTGAAACCAGCTGCGTCCAAATCAATTGAAACTACATATCACTATTAGTTTGGGAGCTACAACCCTTCAACGTTTAGGGGGTGGAGGCTACGACAGCGTAGCTGACTGGCTGGTGGTCATGAGACAGTGGGCCGTGCCCAGGGGATAGCCACTCGGCTAGTTAGCTACGCTATCGCAGCCTCCGCCCCCGGAACTTTGAAGGGTTGTAGCTCCCAAACTAACGGTGATAGGAATGTAGTTTAAATTGATTTGGAAGCAGCTGGTTTAAACGAATCCAATACACGATAGAAAAAACTATTGTTCCATTTAAAAAATTACACCTTTGTGGTGTAACTCTTTGGAAAATGATACAATAAACTATGTTCATAGCTCGGCAGAAAGTGTAACATTTCTTGTGTTGACCTACCGCATAAAAATTTCCCGTCACAGCTGAAAGAGTTGTATGTGTGTGTCTCTTTTGTATGTGTGTCTGTCTAACAAACTGGACTACAATTTAAGTCATGGGCGTCTTGCCCCTATCAAACTTACATTTATCAGAAGAATTTCACCTTCAGCAATTGAATGTAGGTTTTAACGGCCTACGTAATCTATAATTTAACTTTTAGCGTTTAGATTTGTACAGTTTTTCACTTTTGGTTGTTGTTTATAATTAATATAACTACAATATCCAATTGATTGAAATTGATAGAATTATCAACATGAGCATGGAAGAAGTTGCGTTTTAATAAGGTGAAGGAAGAAGCTGGCTTTAATATTTAAAATTTTTAAGTCATGATTTTCATTATAGGAAAAAGCAGAAAGTATGGGTAATTGCCTTGTCCGAGATTCATAGATTTTGGAAAAGCTTTTGCCTTTAACATATTAAATACAAACATGCCTCAAGAAATAAAGAATTATTTGAAAAATATATACATCTATACAAAAATGCTAGAACACCCATTGAAACCTTAGCAATGAAATAGAAAATGTTCAAATTTTTGTAAATCTATGGGAGTTTACTGCTGCGGTTATCAGTCCTTAGGCTTACTAACTACTTAAACTAACTTATACTAAGAACAACATACACACGTATGCCCGAGAGAGGAGTCGAACCTCCGACGGCGAGTAACCGCGGGCTCTTCAGCGAGGCGCCCTAGAGCGCTAGGCCACTCCAGAGCGGCTACGAATAAGAAGTAACTGTTTGAAAGTAATACACAGTTATGTATAATCAATAAGTGAAAATAAAAATGCAACTTAACTCTGAAGCTGTCAAATTAATTAATGAGATTTTGTATTTATCATACTTACAGCCAATAATAGGATGGATTGCAAAAATGTAAACAATGACTAAAAATTTCTTGGGGCGCATTTAGTTAAAGGAAAGAAGTATTTAAAAGCCGTATGACTGTGAACTTAATTAACTTGGATAAGCAATGGAATCTGGTGCTTTCTTTAATAAAAGTGCAAAGACGTCGATTCAGCCTTTTTAACAACGATATGTCGACTTTCCAGCATGTAGTGATCATTTAGTTAAAGATTCATTTCATGTTTATCTGTACTTATTTGCCGCCGATAAAAGTCTCTTCTGTAATAATTGCAGAATGATGTTTTGCAGTGGAAGACGTAGAAACGTATTTCCAACTAACAAGGAAAGTATTTAGGCTCGAACAAACACATATACACCAAAATCGTATGAGAGATAATGTAAAGATCCCTTATTGCACTAGTGATACTCCCACATCTGCAAAACTCCGCAGTCGTCCGTTAGGGGTCTCTGCGTGTGCCATGCCGCATTGCACTTTGACCTCTTGGTTCGCCAGTAGGGACGGTGCAGTGTGCCTCCGAAGTTGCGTTTTGTGATGTTATTTGTGTGGTGAAGCGTCAGATGGGGCGGCGATTGCTAATAATCCTGCTAATGTATTGCGATTAGTTGAGATGAAGTTACGAAGAAACCTTCTTCGTGAAGATGATATTAGTGCAGAAGATGAATCATTTGCATGCTTTCTAGTATCTGTTAAGTACAGAAATATGAGCATAAGTTAGATACTGTTGTAACACTAACACATAATGATGATGATAGGGATGATAATGACGAACAACTCATTGCATGCGGTAGTGCTACGGTAAGTGCGGGAAGAGGCGATGGAAACAGTGGCAGTGAATACCAATAGTCTTTCGGGAAGAAGGTTAAAATTGCAACTATCATCACGGCTTTTGATGACAATTCGCTAGAAAACATGTACGATGATTATTACATAAGTTGTAGTGAAGATATCTGCATTACGTATAGCGTCTACAGTTACATCTACAGTGCTATCTAGAGCATGTTTGCAGAGCTTTGCAGAAAAACGACACCCACCAGGACATTGAGGTGTACGTAGAGAACCTGTAACCGAACGTTCATGCAGATATGTTTGTTCGAGCGCATGTACGTCCCTTGTGAGTAAAAGTTTTGACACCATGACAATAAATAGGGTGAGTCAGGAGGAACGGTGCACACTTTGAGAGGTGATACTACTGGTGATTCTGAACAAAAACCTTCCAATAAACAGACGCCTGTTTCTTAACCATTTCCGGGTAAAGTAACGAAAACAATTAGGAATGGGAAAGTTCAGGTGACAGTAAATCTACTGCTTGTTTAATGGTGTAAGTTTCTTTACAGAAGATGTTCAGTCAACCCTCAAATTCCGTGCAGTTTTTAATGAAAAGAGAAATACAGTTTCCTTGCCACCATTAGGCCAGGTCGGAGTGTAACAGTCTGCGTAAGGGTTGGGACACTTTGTCAGCACGTAACAGGGGGAGGCGTGTGGTGCTCAGAAAACGACACGTATTTATATTCGAGACCTCTGGTGGAAACTTATTACGGCATAAATATTAAGAACGTTGCAGGGGGTAATTTCATGAGGCCCGTAACGAAACTTTCTCCTCCGCGGAGCGCCAGAAAGAGGTGCATTCTTAATGTGGACTCAGCCGCCAGATGATGCACGGCTAGCCGCCCCCACACCCGGCTGTATTAGTATGTAAGGGGCGCCTCCCGCCCACCGCCCACCGGCTTTATACAACTTTTGTCTGCGCGCTCGCGTGGGGACCGCCGTTATTACGAAATGACGCGGCGCAAAGTTAAGACAGGCCGCAGCCACTACCACGGACTTGAAGACATCTTTGTCGCCAATTTAATGTTCGGCCGTCTGACTTTTCAGCTCATCTGCAGTCGGAGAAGTTACTTCTTCGTTAAACAAGACTATTCAACTTCCTGTATTTTTTTTTTCCCCTTATACTCTGAGAATAAATGCGCTAAATAATCTGTCCAAATGAATAAAGTATTACTAATGTCAATTACGTAAAGTATAGTGTCATAATTTCAAAGGGGCCGAATAACTTTGATATTCACCTCCTACTATCTCCCCCTCCTCTCCCCCCGCCCACATCATCCATGCCCCCCCCCTCTCTCTTTCCCTGCGTGTAAAGATTACACAGTATTATACAGCATACGCGTTCCGCTATTTTATTTGTGAAGCATATTTGTATAATATATTACTTTCCTATGTTTCACAGTATGACAATTATCAATCTTTGCTATGTTACGATTTCTTAAATTTTAATCTACTGGGTTAGAAACAACTTCCGTAGGACAATCTTTTGCGAAGTTAATTTAACTTTTTAGAAGTTGTTTCTAGCCTAGTAAGTCAAAATTTAAGAAATGGAAACTTTTTAGAAGTTGTTTATAGCCTAGTAAGTCAAAATTTAAGAAATGGAAACATAGCAAAGACTGATATCTGTCAAACTCTGAAACATAGTAGACAAATATTATAACTGCACTGCAATATCATAAAAAACATGTATTACACACTACTGATGATGGTTCACAAATGCTGAAGTGAAACGCGGCAACAAGAGATATACCCGTGTTTAGCATTTCATTGCAGACCAATGATCTCTATACGCCGACCGCGGTGGCCGAGGGGACTGAGGCGCTTCAGTCACGGTCTGCACGGCCTCTACGGTCGGGGGTTCGAATCCCCCCTCGGGCATGGATATTTGTGCCGTCCTTAGTTGTAGGTAGTTCATAAGTAGTTTGTAAGTTTAGGGACTGATGACCCCGTAGTTAAGTCCCTTAAGCTTAACAAACATTTGCACATTTGATCTCTATACTATCTGGATGTTTTACTTCAGCTGTCTTAGCGTGCCAGCCATAGATATTTATATTTAGTTTCTTGCCAAATTCAAACATGGCTGCTATGAAGCATTACAAGAAAATATGTTTCGATTCCACTCCCATATCAGCCTACTACATCGAATGTTGAATTAAATTCCAAATGAAGAGGTAAGCAAGCAATTTTTTCTCATTTAATAACTGACAGAAACTCGTTTGAAAAATTTAAACATGGCGCACGATGCGAAATAGTGTGCAAAACATATGAATGTGCAGGCATGCTGCAGTTCTATGCTCAGACACCAGAGTTACACGTCCAGTTTGTATAGAGATCACTGCGCACGACACATATGCAAGTAGCGCTGCCTGCAAGCGCTTATACAGTGCAGAGCCACAGATACTGGTATACTTGCTTAATATCGTGTAGGAAGATCCACAAACAGACATGGTTCGACTAAAGTCTGAAGTAGTGGTGGAAGAAACTGACTCCACGCATATGCAGGGCTGACCATTACTCTCTTCTGAACAGAACTTTGCAACGGTCCCAGATAAGGACAATAATGTTCAGTCATATTCACAGAATATATGACATCAACTGCGTGTGGGCAAAGCTGAAAATGTTTGCCCAGCCGTGACTCGAACCCGGGTCTCCTGCTTTCTAGGCAGTTGCGCTGAGCACTACACCATTGGGGACACAGTGATCACCGCACCTGCAAGGACTACTTAAGCACGCCTCCCGTCAGACATAAATTCTCAGCTTTACCCTGCCCACAGTACTCAGTAGTTTCAAAAACTAATTCCCGCAAGAGTAAGAGCCCAAAAGTTGCCGACCCCTCCCCACTAACGAAAGGATCATTGCCCGTCACCGGCAATGTGATGACGGGCAATGATCATTTCGTTAGCGGGGAGGGGTGGGGAAGTTTGAGGCCCTTACTCTTACGGGAATTAGTTTCTGAAAATACGAGTTTGAGTACTGTGGGCAGGGTAAAGCTGGGAATTTGACGGGATGCGTGCTTAAGTAGACCTTTCAGGTGCGGTGATCACTGTGTCCCCAGCGTCAGTCTGCTTGCGGCAGCGGCGGTGTACGCAGCTCGTGCGGTGCTTCGCTGCGGTAGCGGTTTGTTTACTTCCTGCAGGGGTAAGTCTGCTCGCTTATGCCAGCGCTTGCTTTCTTGTGAAGTTGCGGTGACATGGAAAGGTTATAATGGATCAAATTAGTAGAAGAGACACTCTGAAGTTCACTGTCGAACGAAAATTTTCCCGAATAACTTCTTTTGAATTTGAAGATTGGTTGATTGCTGTTGCAAAGATTCGATTAGAGAACATTATTGGATACCACATGTCGATTGTAAATAGTGTGATTTTCGTTAAGCTGACATCTTCCGAACTATGCGAGAAGGTCGTTCTAGACACAGGTGGCTCCTTGAAATTTAACCACAGAGATGGTAATGTAGGTAACGTCACTGTCGACCATGTCGGTTTTGGAGTCAGAACCATTAGAATTTTTGAGTTGCCATTTGAGGTACCTGCCAGTGAAATAGACACCGTCATTGCTCCCTATGGCAGAGTTCTCAGTAATGTTGCCGAGAGGTGGTCTTCCGCACATAAACTTCCCGTGCTGAATGGTGTAAGGCAGTTAAAAGTAGAGCTATGTCGCCACATTCCGTCTTATATAAACGTCTGCGGGTTTCGAGGCATCGTTATGTATGACGGTCAACCAAAGACCTGTGCACTTTGTAATAAGCCAGGTCACGTGCGTGCTGAGTGTATTCAACGACGCATTGCACGCTACCAACCGGTGAAACTGTTAAGACTTCAGAAATGACGATTTTGCCAAAAACGTATGTAGCAGTGGCGCGTGGTCAACTGACTGCGCCACCGATTTGTGACATTTGTTTAGATGACTTGCCCAGCAATGTCGTCGCGAACGACTTAGGAACGCCAATGAAAATTTCGGAAAGTACGACAGAAAAGGCACCAGAATCTGAAGTAGTGCAGCAGTCGCCCACACTGACAACGAAGACACCGCAATACGTGCAGAGAATATGAGGGCGGAGGAAACAGCTGACAAACACCAGAAAGTCAGCCCGCGATTTCGGAGGCTAGGCGGGACAATGAATCTGCTAAGTCACCTCGCAGACGTAAGAAACGCAGATTGGCGCAAGAAGGAGCTGCGGAGAAGTCAGCTCCACTGCGTGAAAAACCGAAACAAGGATAAAATTACCGAGAAGCCACCCACCCTTGCAGTTACACAGAATCAGCCTCCGTCACATAAACAGGTAGAACTTGCCGTGCCGTTAAAAGCAGACACTGACAATGTAATAGTTAACAAGGCGTCTCCCAAACACAATGATGAACCGGCGCAGAAGTCACGTGAGCAGGACCCACGCAAGACAGTGTCTGCTCAGTTTGCCACCGGTGTGGATTGATCAGACGAGGTAGAGGATGTAGACAAGGACACCGTTCTGGAAGATGCTTCGGAGGGTGCTGGTAACGTAGGACACGCAGTGACCACGGATCCTGCTGTTACAGATACCTCTGCCATGGAAACCACGGACGCGGAGAAAAATGCTGACTCTGATTTCTATTAATCTGTAGATCTTTCATAACTCACATCCATACATGTGTGTTCGCCAGGCCTACAAAATTGCCACATTAAATATTAATAAGTGTCGTAGCTCCATCCGGTTACAACACATTCAAGATTTTTTGTATTCCGCAGATATAGATATTCTATTACTTCAGGAGGTTGCAGACATTAATTTAGAACAAATATTTGGATACAATGTCTTCGCCAACCCGGGTACTGCTGCGGATTTGGGTACCGCCATCCTATTAAGAGAAGGAATTGTGGCATATAACATCGAAATGCTAGTCAATCACAGAGGGATTGCAGCAACAGTTAACAATGTTAGAATACATCTACATCTACATACATACTCCGCAATTCACCGTAAGGTGCGTGGCGGAGGGTACACTGTACCACTACTAGGCATTTCCTTTCCTATTCCACTCCCAAATTGAACGAGGAAAAAAAGAATGCCTATATGCCTCCGTACGAGCCCTAATTTCTCTTATCTTGTCTTTGTGATCTTTACGCGAAATGTAAGTAGGCGGCAGCAAGATCGTACTACACTCAGCTTCAAATTCCGGCCCTCTAAATTTACTTAACAGAAATTCACGAAAAGAGCGTCGTCTTTCTTCCAGCGATCCCCAATTGAGTTGCCGGAGCATTTCCGTGACACTCGCGCATTGGTCGAACCTACCGGTAACAAATCTAGCTGCTCGCCTCTGAACCGCCTCTATGTCTTCTTTCAAACCGATCTGCTGCGGGTCCCAAATACTTGAGCAATACTCAAGACGTGGTCGTACAAGCGTTTTATACGCGGTCTCTTTTACAGGTGAAGTACATCTTCCCAAAATTCTCCCAATAAACCGAAGTCGGCTGTCTGCCTTACTCACAACTGTCCTTACATGCTCGTTCCATTTCATATCGCTCTGCAATGTTACGCCTAGATATTTGAACGACGCGACCGCATCAAGAAGCTCACTACTGATGCTGTATTCGAAAATTATAGAATTGTTTTTTCTACTCATGCGCATCACCTTACATTTTTCTACATTGAGAGCTAGCTGCCATTCTTCGCACCAACTAGAGATTTTGTCTAAGTCAACCTGTATGCTATTACAGTCAGTTACAGACGACACCCTCCCATACACCACAGCATCATCAGCAAACAGCCGCAAATTACAACTTACTCTGTCCATCAGATCATTTATATAGATAGAAAATAATAGCGGTCCTATCACACTCCCCTGGGGCACGCCTGACGATACACTCGTCTCTGATGAACACTCGCCGTCGAGAACAACGTACTGCGTTCTATTACTTAGGAAGTCTTCCAGCCAGTCACAAATCTGAGAACCTATTCCATAAGCTCGCATTTTCGTTAGGAGTCTGCAGTGTGGCACCGTGTCGAACGCCTTTTTGAAGTCGAGAAAAACACAATCCGCCTGTTGCCCTTCGTCCATGGCTCGCAAGATGTCATGTGAGAAAAGGGCAAGCTGAGTTTCACATGAACGATGTTTCCTAAACCCGTGCTGATTCATGGAAAGAAGCTTTTCCGTTTCAAGGAAATTTACTATATTCGAACTGAGAATATGCTCCAAAATTCTACATGAAACCGATGTCAACGATATTGGCCTGTAATTGTATGGGTCAGTTCTCTTTCCTTTCTTATACACGGGAGTCACCTGCGCTTTTTTCCAATCACTAGGAACTTTGCGCTGAGTTAAAGATTCGCTGTAAATGCAAGCTAAGTAGGGGGCCAATGCCGCAGAATAGTCTTTGTAAAACCGAACTGGTATTCCATCCGGACCAGCAGACTTTTTCGTATTTAGCTCTCTCAGCTGCTTCTCTACACCGGAAATACCTATTGCTATGTCCCCCATTTCGGAATTAGTACGTTGATCAAATGATGGTATATTTGTGCGGTCCTCCTGCGTGAAAGATTTCTTAAATTTAGAACTTCAGCTTTCCGTTTGCTTTCTTCTATTACTGCCCCGGAATGATCAACTAGTGACTGGACAGTGGGCTTTGACCCGCTTATCGATTTTACATAGGACCAGAATTTTTTCGGGTTCTCGGAAAGATCTTTTGCTAAGGTATGGATGTGATAATTATTGTATGCTTCACGCATCGATCTTTTTATAGACGCACGAATCTCTACTAACTTTTGCCTGTCACCATTTGCGTGTTCTTTTTTGAATCGAGAATGCAACAGCCTTTGCTTTCTCAGCAGCTTTCTAACATTATTATTATACCACGGTGGATCTTTTCCATCCTTAATCGTCTTTACTGGCACATATTTCTCTAACCCTTCATTAACAATGCATTTAAATTTAGTCCACAATTCCTCTACATCCATAGTCCCAGAATTAAACGATGCCCATTCATTTTCTAAGTGCGATCGTAACATTTGCTTGTCGGCTTTTCCCAACAAAAACACGCTCCTAGCCTTCTTGACTGGTTTATGAACTTTGGTCACCATCGACGCTATGACGATGTCATGATCACTAATTCCTGTCTCTACACAGACATCGTTAATAAGGTCAGGCCTGTTTGTGGCTATAAGGTCTAGAATATTTCCATTGCGCGTGGGTTGCCGGTTTAACTGCTCAAGACAGTTTTCGGAGAATGTGTCCAAAAGTAGCTCGCAAGACTGCTTGTCTGTACCGCCTGAAATGTAACTAGCGAGGTCCCAATCTATACTCTTAAGGTTGAAGTCACCTCCGACTAATATTGCATGGCCCGGATACCTATGCACTACCTGGTGTAGACTTTCCTTGAATGATTCTAAAACTGCTACAGCAGCACTGGGGGGCCGGTAAAAACAACCAACTATTAACTTTACTTCTTTTAGACCTGTTATGCGTGCCCAGATAACTTCACAATTACTTTCAACCTCGATCTCAGTAGAAACAATATCTTTGTCCACAGCGATGAACACTCCTCCTCCGGTTGTATCAGATCTATCTTTCCGATATACATTCCACGCTTCGCTAAATATTTCTGAACTTTCCACATCATCATTTAGCCAGCTTTCGGTGCCTAAAACTATCTGAGCGCAATAACTTCCATGCAGCGCTGCAAATTCGGGAACTTTGTTTCTAATACTTTGTAAGTTCGCGGCTAATATTTTTATGTTCGAATTTTTATTCCGAACGTGGCCTGAATTCGCTGTTTGAATGCTGACAGTCGGGTGCTCATCAGAGTTAACGCCTAGCCTAAAAAACCCCCATGTGCACTCCACAAGTACTCTGCTACCCGAGTAGCCGCTTCCTTAGTGTAGTGCACCCCTGATCTATCTAGGGGCACCCTACAATTCCCCACCCGATAACGCAGATCCAGAAATCTGCAGCCATGACTGTCACAGAGTCGGCGAAGCCTCTGGTTCAGACCCTCCACTCGGCTCCAAACCAAAGGACCCCGATCAACCCTGGGAACAATGCTGCAAATCGACAGCTCTGCTTGCACCCCGCGTGCGAAGGCAGCAGCCTTCACCAATTCCGCCAGCCGCTCGTAGGACCTGAGGATGTCCTCAGAACCCAAGCGACAAGCGTCATTGGTGCCGACGTGAGCCACGACTTGCAGTCGACTGCACCCCGCACCCTCGATAGCCGCCGGCAAGGCCGCCTCCACATCTCGGATGAGGCCCCCCGGCAAACACACCGAGTGCACGTTGGAATTCCTTCCAGATCTGGACGCTATCTGCCTAAGGGGCTCCATCACGCGCCTGACATTGGAGCTCCCTCCGGGTCCAGTAACAGGAGTCGCAGGGCGGAATTTTATACGGAAGAGATTCTTCCTTTATTTACAACAACGTATGACCAGCTTATCTTGGCGGGAGATTTTAACTGCGTTTTGCACCCCAAAGATCAGACACCAAATTTTAGCAAATCTGTGGAATTAGAACGGATAGTCAAGGACTTATTTTTAATCGACACTCGGGAGCACAAGTATGGAGCAACGCCAGGACTCACGTACGTAACAAATCATTCTGCAAGTAGGCTAGATAGAATATATGTATCAGATAATCTAAAACAACGAATTCTGCAATGTGAGATCTGGCCAACTATCTTCACAGTCCATGCGGCTTATATCTGTACCGTAAACTTGCAGAAACAGGGTACGTACCGCAGTAAGGGACCCTGGAAACTTAATGTGTCACACTTAGACGATCAAGGTTGTCATGAGGCCTTCACACATGCGTGGAATGAAAGTCTCACCAAGTTTCGGTTATGTGATTCGGTTATAAAATGGTGGCTACAATGTGCCAAACCCAAATTACGGAAAGCCATGTTACAGTACTCACAAGAACTGGTGGCTTAAACGAACCATTGAATTCCATTATTCATGTTTACGAGAACTGTACAAACTGGACGAGAGTTTGAAAACTACGCCCAAATTAAAAAAGTGAAATCCAAACTACTACTCCTTAAAAAGAAACAGTTGGAAGGATTAAAAGTCAGATCCCGAATCCGGGACTCACTACGACTTGAAGCGACGTCAATCTATCACCTGACACGTGAGAGTAAGCGAAGTAAAACTAAGATAATGACGGAATTGCAAACTGGAGACGGCACGCGTTTAACTCACCAAAATGACATTCGAAATGCGATTCAAACTGCTTACACGGATTTGCTGTCTGAGAAAATGATCGATGACAACGCATTTCAAGAATTAGCAAATAATTTAACTAACAGACTTACCCCTCAGGAATCAGACGAACTAATAACACAAGTGACTGAAGACGAGATGGAAGATGCGCTGTTTCACAGTCCGAAGAACAAATCACCCGGGTGTGACGGACTCCCTGTAGAGTTTTATCAAACCTTTTGGACACACATGAAGACGAAACTGACAGAGATATGCAATGAATTGATGACACCTGATCTTAATATTCTGCAAGAGTTCAGTGAGGGCCTGGTGGTATTCGTTCCAAAACGTGCAAATAGTAAAACTATCGCCAATCTGAGACCGATTACTCTGTTAAATAGTGATTACAAACTTTTTGCACGTATTCTTGCAAAAAGGACGAAGAACGTAATGAATAAAGTCACCGGTCCTTATCAAACCAGTGTCGGCAGAGATAGGTCCATTTACCAAACGCTAGTGGACTACCGCGACCTAATATCAGTGACGGAGGCATGCAAGATTGAATGTGCAATGGTCAGCTTGGACTTTGATAAAGCCTTCGACAGAATCAACCACCGTTATTTGTTTAAAGTTATGCGGTCGCTGGGTTTTCCCGTGCATTTCCTAGCTGTAATACAAAACCTGTTACGGAATGGCACATCACGAGTGGTTGTCAATGGACGGCCAGGTGGCATGATCTCCGTAAGAAGCTCCGTAAGACAAGATTGCCCGATATGAGCATCACTATTTGCAATCGCCATAGAACCTCTACTAACGACATTGACGGCGCAGTTAAACGGCTTACAGATACATGGACAGAAGTTAGCGTGTCGGGCTTATGTTGATGACGTTGGCTTCCTGATCACCAACGCAAATGACGTCCACAACGCCCTGCAGATCATCATGACATATGAAAAGGCATCTGGTGCATTAGTTAACTGGCAAAAATCGGGTGTAATAAACATAGGCAAAGACATAGGTTTGACTCATCATCCCCGTTTGCAAGAGGTGCACAAGATGCAATGTCTCGGTGTCGATTTTAGAAAGACAATTCGAGAAACCGTTGCCGCAAATTATAAACAGTTATTGGCTAAAATTCGAGCGTCTGTACAACATCACAGTGTCCGAAAGTTGGATGAGTTGCAAAAAGTTGCACTGGCGAATACGTATATCACTGCCAAGGTCAACTACGTGGATCAAGTACTGCCGATACCACGCAACATAGCACACAGAATGTTGGCAGCGCTTGGCCACTTTGTATGTCGCGCACATATTTTCAAAATTAAATACGACACCTTGACTCTTCCGACGCTACTCGGTGGCCTGAATGTCGTCGATGTGTACAAGAAGGCGCAAGCACTATATGTAAGCCAGACATACAAGCAATGGAAACTGTCCACCGACGGTCTGACTTCCCACCTCTTGGAAGAAACTGTGCCAGCAGACCTGCGACCGCCCATCGATGTAAGTCATCTGTCGCATGCTTTGCAGCACTTACAGTATTTCCTACTCGAATACAGTTACCTACGAACAAAAGTCCCAGAACGGAAAATGACAAAAGTGAAGGAAGTATACCAGGCGTTGATGAAAAATAAACTACGAAATGTGATAGAAGGGAAACTCCCGAACCATGACTGGAACACAACGTGGGAAAACATCCACAGCCCTGACTTACCTTCCCAAGTGCGGGCCGCGTGGTATATGACGGTCAACGGAAAACCCCGACGATGTCCCGCCTCCATAAGATACACCTACAAGACTCTCCGTTGTGATGAACACAGATTGGTCTGCAGTATAAATGCAGGAATATGGGAGTATGCGAGGCAAAAACTGGCCCTCATCACGAGAACCTCGCCATACACAATATCGCCAGCAGATGCCCTCCATCCCGATAGCATCCCATTCCCAAGGACAAAGAGGAACGCGGTCAACTGGGTAATGGCACATACAGTGTACCTTATCTTCAGTACAGAATCAAAGAGAAAGGAAGATTTCATACATTACCTGACAATGCAACATGGCATGATCCAAAGAAAGAAAAAGTACAAGGAACGTTACGCTAATTTCTTGATTAAAACGATAATGTAATTACAAACAGAACTTTAACAAAGAGAAATTTAATCAACATTAATTTATACAGAAGCATTTCAGTTATTATCATTATGCCTTTTGCCATTTCAGAGGAAATTTTACCGGAATTATTTGATCGCCGAAGAAGACATTTATGATTTTTTTTATGTATCTAATACGTCCCAGAATGGTCTGGATTGTATATGTATCTGAAGATCTCTGTTTTGCGCCACAAGCTAAGAACGCATATTCATTAAATTAGAGCTAATTACTGTGCCTGGAAATTTTTATTTTATTACGATTTTTTTATCTCTATCAAGTGGGAAAAAAAACACGAAGTTACACTTATTTCTCAATTATTCGTTCAATTCGAACTGATTTTTCTTTGGCGGTCGAAGAAACGATAATAATGCACAAATGGACATTAACAGTAGTGTATTGCTACGCAGTAAAGACAACATCGTTTTATCTTCAAAGAAATATTTTGTTTAAAGGCATAGAAGCCGGGCCGAGAAGGCACCAATTGGCGAGCGGAAGGATGGGTTGAAGGGGAGGAGGTTTTGTGTCCCAACTTCGTCGCCGCTTTTGTGTCCCAGCCTCGTCGTAGGTGCGGTGGCCGAGTGGAATGAGACCGACACAGGAATATAGATAGCACGCTGGTGCAGGTACGGAGGGGAGCAGCCAGAAACTATAAACACTAGAGTAAATTAGAAAGAGATATATATTGCACAGAATGTAACAATACTTAGCTTTTACATAGTACTGCAGAATGTTGATACATAGTTGTTAGAGGCCTGCCTAGTGCCTGTACGATAGCAAAGTCTTCACTGGTGCCTATCTGATTACGAAGGTCCTAACTGGTTGCTATCTCAGTCTCAAGTGCCCGATGTCTTTCCGTGGTGGCCACGAGCGGGGTTGCAGCAGAGGGCGCTCGTGGCTGTCGTCGTAAGATCGCCGCGCCGTGCGTGCATGGCGGCGCGCGGCGAAAGTAGGTGGCGCGCAATTTGTACTTTGGTGACCAGCGGAGGTGTTTATACTCAAATGAGTGTTCCTGTTGCCATTCTGTCGGGTATCACATTCTCCTCCTGGAATTCCCCAAGTCCGTCGGAGTTCACCATGAACAAGATCAGCCAGGACGCATTCGTACGTGTCACCTGTCAGAATCGTATCTAGACGTATCAGGGGTCCCACATCACCCCAACTGCAATGCCTCACACCATAACAGGTACTCCACCAGCATGAACGATCCCCTCCTGACATGAAGGTTTCATTGATTGATGAGGTTGTCTTCATTGCCGTACACGTCCGTCCGCTCGATACAATTGAGAGTCGTCAAACCAGGCAATATGTTTCCAGTCATCAGCAGTCCATTGTCGGTGTTGACGGACTCAGGAGACGTAAGGATTTGTGTCGTGCGATCAGCAAGGCTACACGACTGGCCTTTCGGCTCTCAAGTCCTTATTGATGTTTCGTTGAATGCTTCGCACGTTGACACTTGTCAATGGCCCAGCATTGAAGTCCGTAGCAATTTGCGGAAGGCTTTCACTTCTGTCACGTTGAACGATTCTCTTCAGTCGTCGTTGGTCCCGTTCTTGCAGCATTTTTTCCCGCTGCAGCAATGTCGGCGATTTGGTGTTTTACCGGATTCCCTATATTCACGGTGCACTCGTGAAATTGTCGCTACCTCTGACATCTGTGTCTCATCTCTCGTGCGCCGACTGTAACACCACGTTAAAACTCACATGATACTGTGCCATTGTAGCAGCGTAACTGATCTGAAACCTGTGCCATAGACATGTTGCCTCATATAGAGGATGCCGACCGCAGCGCTGTTCTCTGACTGTTTACATATCTCTCTGTTACCCTTAAATGTCTGTATCACTTTGTTTGCTTCTTCGGTGTATATGAGGAAAAAATTATCCGCGAAGACGTACTGGAATTGTTTCGTGCACTTGTTTTGCGTAAGCAGCTTCAGTTTGCGCGGCAGAGAGCGTCTTTCGAGCACGAAGAAGAATTGATCCCTATAGATAAATCGGTATTCGTGTCGGACATAACCACGAAACTGTGACGTACATCTGCAATTGATGGATGCAGGAAGGAATGATGCGCCGATGGGACCGATGGAACCCACTCGTTCCATCACTACACATGATGACAGGCGTACTGTGCGCATAGCAGTGAAGGATTTCTCTGCCACATAATGAATCATACCACAACCAATTTGGTCTCTCCCGTAACAAGTAGTATACACCCGTAGCTTTCGACGTTATTTACAGCAGAATGGACTATCCGCATGGCGTCGGTTACTGAATTTACTAGTGAGTTGGTGGCTCTGATGCTAAAAACACCCCCAGAGCCTTTCTGATTCAAAGTAATCTTTGTACAACCTATTATCTTCCAATTAAATTTGTATCTAAGCAGTGCAAGAGGCTTTGCTGGTAATCTACCGGACAAACTGTCGCGCAGATGATCTGTGTAGCAGGAAGAATCCCATAATCGGTTAGTAATGGAGTCATTATTGTAAAATATAGGGCGTCTCATTTATCGTGACCACCCAAAATATCTCTGGAACAACAATAGCTATTGTAAAACGGTTTTCACCGGTATCAATGTAATTCAAGGGCTCATGAAAGTAGATATTTTGAAACAATCTGAAACAATAGCATATGTGTTTTTTAATGCTTGCCTTTTATTATTTCATCAGCGTCGTCCGCCAACAGACAGCGTAGTGACGTAGCTACCCGGCTCAGTGTGCCGCGGTGGTCTTTCGATTAGTGTGGGAAAGTTAGGCACTTGAGCAACGACTCTGGTTGTAAAGGCCAGTTGAACTTCTTCACACCCGTAGACGAGGTTTTGACTTCCACGCAGAAATAATGTACTCCAAAATTTTAAGAAACGCATATTATGATATCTGTTTACTAATGACTTCATCCGGTGTCGGTTCTAAACCATCTTCGCGGACTGTAAGCTAAACATACTAATTAAGCGGATACATTACCTACTATCCTATCCTCTCCATGCTTACAAAATGTTCAAATGTTTGTACAGCTTATGGGACTTAACTACGGGGTCATCAGTCCCTAAACTTACAAACTACTTATGAACTACTTACGAACTAGGACGGCACAAATATCCATGCCCGAGGGGGGATTCGAACCCCCGACCGTAGTGGCCGTGCAGACCGTGACTGAAGCGCCTCAGTCCCTTCGGCCACCGCGGCCAGCTCCATGCTTACAGACAAGAAAATCAATAAAACTTCGTAACACGATACTTGACATCTACTCTTGGGGAAAGTGTATTACGGGATCAGAACGGGCACTTCAGAGATTACATATTCCCAATCAGTGATAGATGATCAATGATTTGGTAATAAACTGTTGAATAATTTGCTGAGATGTGTTCTATGTCTGTGAACATACACTTTTCTGGATTTGGAGTCAGCTGGACCTGGTAATCTACTGAAGTGAAAATCTTTGACAGAAGCGAATAACGAAATTGAGGTTTAAACTGAGTGCTACGTTTGTCACGTTAGAGAAAAAGCTATGTCGACAAGAGCAGGAATTTCTTAGAGAAGTCATTTAAAGATTCGTATAATTTAAATGTATGTAATGTATGTTTAAACATCTAAACCTAATGTCAGATTCATCCTTGAGCAGTGAGATGCTTCGAAATAAACTCCTCCCCTCTGCTCTTCTCAGCCAACAACACTTAGGGATCTTTCAGAACCACATCGTCAACTGCGAAAGTTGTTGTTGTTATTTAGTCCGGAGTCTGGTTTGACGCAGCTCTCCACCCTACAATATCCTGAGCAAACCTCTTCATCTCCTCATAAGAACAGCAACTCACATTCATTTGAATCTCCTAACTATATTCGTCTCTTGGTCTCCCCCTGTCCCACAAATATCCCTCAAATGCTAAATTTACGATTCCTTCATGTCTAAGTATGTCTTACCAATCGATCCCTTCTTTTAGTCAAAGTATGCCATAAATCCTTATCTCCCCAATTCTGTTCAGGACCTCTTCATTAGTTACGCGATCTACCCACCTAATCTGCAGTATTGGCCCACTTTAGGTTGCGGTAGTAACACTAAAAGTGGGCCTTTGCGATTGTCTTTTGACAGCTCGAAATTTAAATGAAAATAACGGCTTAACTATTCATCTGAAACGAAAATTGAATAACCTCAATTTGTAGAGGAGAAAATTCTCTGCTCTGTTATATATATATATATCATATCTCGTAGTGTTTCAAGGATATTTGCAAAAATAACGTTTGTCTGTCTGTCTGTCTGTCCGTAATGTGTTCCCTGTTTTTAAGACGAACCGCTCAACCGATCAGCACCAAATTTTATAGACATGATTGTAGGCAGCCAGAGACCATAACCTCCCTTTTTAAATTTTTCGGACAAAAAATACGGTAGTAAAACCAAAAACTGCCGTTTGTAATATAATTGTAATTTCAAACGAACCGTTCATCTGACACGAAAATTGAATAACCTAATTGGTAGAGGAGAAAATTCTGTACAACTTAGCTCCCTTATGTTTTTTTCATATGTCGTATCGTTTGAGACATATTTGCAAAAATAACGGATATTTGTCACCCTCCATTAAATTAACTAATACCAGCCGTTCGGAGATGTCACGTGACATTCCTCGCGTATTTGATGATTTTCTTATTGTAACTTACACGTTGTCATTTCAAAGCAACGGCACACTGAGGAATTAACAAAAACACTTTGTTCTTCGTACGATAAATGATAATCTAATGTCTACAAATGCTGTATTAACATCAGTTAACAACGGTCATGAATAGTATGAGATTAAAGATATCCTGTTTTGGTTTATAGCCGTAGCGTAGTAGGCAAGGTGCTGGACTGTGACGCGAAAGGTCGGTGGTTCGAAACCCACCACTACTTACTTTTTTCTCCTAAAAGAGTTTCAGACACTCATATTAACTAATTTATATTATTTAGATTATAATTTTGGTCCAAAATGTTTGCAAAAACTTATAAAACTACAAATCTAAAGTGGGCCGTAAAACACGTCAGTGCGATTTTTTTTCTGTAGCACCACACTCTATCCTCTTTCTGTCTAAACTATTTATCGTCCAAGTTTCACTCCCGTGCAAGGGAACACTCCACACAAATGCCTTCAAAAAAGGCTTCCTTGCACTTAGATTAATATTGGATGTTAGCAAATTTCTCTTTTCAAAAATGCTTTTCTTCCTGTTGGCATTCAACATTTCATATCCTCTGTACTACGACAATCATAAGTTATTTTACTCCCCAAGTAACAAACCTCATCTAGCACCTTTATTGTTACGTTACCTAATCTAATTCCTGCGAAAGTTACGTTCTGTAAATGTTGAATAAGACAAAATTTGGTAATACATCATGAAAGGTTTCCGTCAAAAATGTTTTTCTCGACTTCAAAAAGGCGTTTGACACGGTATCACACTGCAAACTGCTAACGAAGATACGAGCTTATGGAACAGGTTCACAGATTTGTGACTGGCTGGAAGACTTCCTAAGTAAAAGAACGCAGTACGTTGTTCTCGACGGCGAGTGTTCATCAGAGACGAGTGTATCGTCAGGCGTGCCCCAGGGGACTGTGATAGGACCGCTATTATTTTCTATCTATATAAATAATCTGATGGACAGAGTAACTTGTAATTTGCGGCTGGTTTGCTGATGATGCTGTGGTGTATGGGAGGGTGTCGTCTTTAACTGACTATAATAGCATACAGGACGACTTAGACAAAATATCTAGTTGGTGCGAATATGGCAGCTGGCTCTCAATGTAGAAAAATGTAAGGTGATGCGCATGAATAGGAAAAACAATCCCATAATGTTCGAATACAGTATTAGTAGTGAGCATCTTGATGCAGTCGAGTCGTTCAAATATCTAGGCGTAACATTGCAGAGCGATATGAAATGGAACGAACATGTAAGGACAGTTGTGAGTAAGGCGGGCAGCCGACTTCGGTTTATTGGGAGAATTTTGGGAAAGAGCTTTTAAACCCCAAGATGAACATGTACTTCACCTGTAAAGGAGACCGCGTATAAAACGCTTGTACGACCACGTCTTGAGTATTGCTCAAGTATTTGGGACTCGCAGCAGATCGGTTTAAAGGAAGACAGAGGCAGTTCAGAGGCGAGCAGCTAGGTTTGTTACTGGTAGGTTCGACCAATGCGCGAGTGTCACGGAAATGCTCCGGCAACTCTACTGGGGATCACTGGAGGAAAGACGACGTTCTTCTCGTGAATCTCTGTTGAAGGAATTTTACAGGGCCTGAATTTGAAGCTGCGTGTAGTACGATCTTGCTGCCACCTACTTACATTTCACGTAGTGATCACAATGACAAGAGAAATTAGGGCTCGTACGGAAGCATAAAGGCATTCTTTTCTTTCCTCGTTCTATTTGGGAATGGAATATGAAAGGGAATGCCTAGTAGTGGTACAGTGTACCCTCCGCCACGCACCTTACAGTGGATTGCGGAGTATGTATGTAGATGTTATATGTAATAATCGTCATCGTCTTCACGTATAACGAAGTGATTATAATGATATTCTGAATCTCATAGTTTTCTTTAATAGGCCTTTGCAAAATTTACGAAAACAGTAGTCTGGCAGGGCGAGATTAAAATAGGTGAAAACAAAATAAGCAGCCTCGCATATTCGGATGACTTAGTTGTAATGGCCAATTCTATTGAAAGGTTGCAAACTAATATTTCAGAGCTCGATCAAAGGTGCTAGGATTATGATATGAAGATCAGCATCTCCAAAACGAAAGTAATGTCAGTGGGAAAGAGAATTAAACAGATTGAGTGCCAAATAGGAGGAACAAAGTTAGAACAGGTAGACAGCTTCAAGTACCTGGGATGTATTTTCTCACAGGATGGCAACGTAGTGAAAGAACTGGAATCGAGGTGCAGCAAAGCTAATGCAGTGAGTGCTCACTAAGATCTACTCATTCTGCAAGAATGAAGTAAGTACCAAGACTAGGTTAGCGGTGCAACGCTCTATCTTTCGACCAACTTTGTTGTATGGGAGTGAAAGTTGGGTGGATACAGGTTACCTTATTCATAAGGTAGAGGTTACAGATATGAAAGTAGCAAGAATGATTGAGGCACTAATAGATGGGGACAATGGCAGGAGAGTGTCCATAATGAGGAAATCAAGGAAAAACTGGGAATGAACACCATAGATGAAGCAATTAGAGCGAACAGACTGAGATGGTGGGGTCATGTTACACGCATGGGAGAAGCAAAGTTACCTAAGAGACTCATGAGCTCGTCAGTGAAGGGTAAGAGGAGTAGACCAAGAAGAAAGTACTTAGATTCGATGCAGAATGATTTTGAAGTAAAAGGCATAACATCAGACGAGGCATCAATGTTAGCATTGAATAGGGGATCATGGAGGAATTTTATTAGAGGTACTATGCTCCAGACTGAACGCTGAAAGGCATAATCAGTCTCTAATGATGATGATGACGTTTATTCATTATGACTTTATAGTATTGAGGTAAGGCGTTGCGTGGCGATCTGAGAAAGAGTAAGCATTATTCTGTGACATTCAAATAAAACAGACCTCCAGTTATTGAAAAGAAAATCAAATCCTTTATGAATCAGAAATGAACTTTGTGTCATAGAAGAAAATCCAACATTAATTGTCTACGAATACTATTTGACTTTGTTTCTGCTTTGCACTTACCTCGTGGACAACGCCTCTCTCGAAAGTGACTCAACCGACAACAGAAACGGATATTTTAAATTAACACTGGTTATAAAAAAAGGAGAAAGGGGGGAGATCTGATACTTCTGACTAATACCGTTAAGCATCCACACTGACAATGCAGTGTACGAATACTGACTCATGAAAAAAAATCAGAGGAAGCAAATTTATAACTACCTGAAACTTAAATAAAGAAGACAACAAAGAATTTATGATTCTGACTTAATTGGACTAGATTTTGACTGATGTTAACGGAGTTGATTTATAAATTTTAGAGAACACAAATTTTAAACTTCTAAAACAAATACCGAAGCCAAATGATAAAAATCTTAGGTTGCTTCAGGATTTCCCGACGGATAAATTGCAAATATGGCTCTAGGGTAAGACGTCGGATTCCGTTGCTAAACTCACACGATATTTCACAGGTGCAACTGCCCGACGTCTTCAGGTGCGGCGAACACACTGGTGGACCACGATGGCAGCGTCCTATTTAAATCGGTCTAAGACGGGTCTGCAAAGGCATGAACGTGCCAAATCGATACCAAATACACGGAAGTTATACTTAGAAGAAGAGACAGGTACGCCCCTGTCGGAAGAACGCGTGTAGGTCATACTGGCATTCGGTCGACGGTTGCGCAAACACCCACTGTCGGACACCCTACTCGGGTATGCATATACGCGGCCAGCAGTTTGTTGCCACACCTGAAGACGTCGGGCAGTTGCGCCGATGATACACGATATCGTGTGAGTTTAGCAGCGGAATTCGACGTCTTACCCCACAGCCTTATTTGCTATAAAAGTCTTTTCCACGAACTTCCTGCAAACAAAATAGCGGCCACAATGCCGATAACAAGTAATCATTTGTTTTGTGTCAACCACCAATATTGTAATCATTACATTTGTTTGCTCGTGATTTCGTGATACGGACATTGACCCGTCAGAATAAATAGCACAATCGTGTTGTGGAGATTGTGTAAATTGATACCCATTCATATAATTTAGAGGAGTTGATTTTGGGACTCGCTCCAGCAGCCAGATTTATAAAAGGCAGAGGATCTGTTTGATTACCTCTGACGGCGAGCAGCGGCACGCTCCGCAGCAAGACGCCTTAGCCGCTCGGCCTCTCCATCGTGGCACAGCGGTATCCCATTGAAGATACACTGACAAAATGATGGACCTTCCCGCGACCGGTGAGGTGTGACTGGAAATTAAGCATACACAAGAAGTAGAAAAGTTAAAATCCTCTTTTCCACCCATCTAGCACAGACATGTTAATAGGAACGATTTTAAGAAAGATCACTAGCTTAACTTGAAATAAACTTAGTTATGAGAGTGTGTTGAGAGCAATTGACTGAACCTACCGAATTCTATCAGTTGTTTGTAATTCTATCGGACCAAACTGCGTGGTCCTCAGTCCGTAGCTTACAAACTACTTAAACCTAGGGAAACTAACCTAAGGACAACACACACACCCATGCCCCAGGGAGGACTCGAACCTCCACGGCGAGCAACCGCGCGCTCCGCAGCGAGACGCTTTAGGCCGCTCGGCTACTCCACCGCGGCTCTGCAGTTTGTAATGGGATCTATAGCTACTAACGCTTACCTCACACTTTTCAAAAGATTAAAACGTTATAGCAATATTCTTTAATATGGACCTCAATTTAGTGAACACGTTTGCACCGCATTTTAATGGAAACCTGTAACTTACAGTTATGTTGGTTTTCTGTTTAGAAAACAAGTTATTAAATCTTCATCTCTTCATATGGTGGATATTCTGTTTTACATGTGTTAACTATGTGTATAGCTCTGTTACACTCCAAATCAATATAAAGAAGCTGTGTAGTGATTTCTACCTGTCAGTAGTATACAGGATCACTACCGACTTTTCAGTATCTGATGATTTACCTTCTCTCTGCAATCCTTAACTGATATTTTAAGGTTCAGGCTAGCTACCTCCAGTTATTACTAAACATCTCTGCTCGAAGGAGATTTGACAAGGAAAGGAGTAAGTTTAGAGGAAAATACTGACGGTGTGTATCTGTGGCAGCGATAGTGCAGAGAGAAATGATGTGAGATTGGGAGGGGTTAGACAGACGGAGGGCAAGTAACATAGGTGCAAACGATCACCAGCCAACACGAAGCCTCGCGATTTACATCTAAATTGAAACATCCGACTCATTCTCGTAAATACAGGCTCGGTAGGGCTTTGTTCCGATAGCGTGATCGCTGCAAACGCCTTGGCCACCGCGGTGTATCGACTGCTGAGCGTGTCGACGTTGGCAGTACCTCACTGCAATCACTAACGGCTGTACGAAAGTGGTGGACACCAGCGGTTGAGGTAAACAATCCAGCCGAAGCTGGCAGTCTTACGCTGCGGAGGTCAAAGTAGTTACTAAATATTGTACGTTACGAGTACTTAAGTTACACGTACCCTTAGAAGTTCGACAATAAAACGTCCGTAACAACTCATTCTGCAAACCTGTACTGTAATCTGAATTAATTTGTGACGAAAGATCCAGTTTTTTTGTCCACTTTAGGTTACGGTAGTAACACTAAAAGTGGGTCTTTGCGATCGTCTTTTGACAGCTCGAAATTTAAATGAAAATAACGGCTTAACCATGCATCTGACACGAAAATTGAATAACCGAATTTGTAGAGGAGACAATTCTCTACAATTCTTATGTTTTTTTCGTATCTCGTATCGTTTCAGAGATATTTGCAAAAATAAGGCGAATTCGGGATGTCTGTCTGTCTGTCCGTAACGTGTTCCCTGTTTTTAAGACGAACCGTTCAACCGATCAGCACCAAATTTTACAGACATGATTGTAGGCCGCCAGAGACCAGAATCTCCCTTTTTCAAATTTTTCGGACAAAAAATGTGGTAGTAATACCAAAAAAAGCCCTTTGTAATATAATTGTAATTGCAAACGAATCGTTCACCTGACACGAAAATTGAATAACCTAATTGGTAGAGGGGAAAATTCTGTACAACGTCGCTCTATTATGTTTAATTTTTGAAATATATTGCATCGTTGCAGAGATATTTGCAAAAATAACGGCGATTTGACGATGTCTGTCTGGCTGTAACGTGTTCCCACTTTTTAGGTCGAACCGTTCAACCGATCGACAACAAATTTTAGAACCTCGCTTTTTGAAATATTTCGGACAAGAAATACGTTAGTAATACAAAAAACCTTTTGTAATGTAATTTTAATTGCAAATAAACCGTTCATCTGACGCGAAAATTGAATAAACGAATTTGTAGAGGAGAACTTTGTTCCCATATGTTTTTTTCATATCTCGTATCGTTTGAGAGATATTTGCAAAAATAACGGAGTTTTGACACCTTTCATTGAATTAACGAAAACCAGCCGTTCGCAGATGTCACGTGACAATCCTCGCCCAGAGCTCTCTGTGACATACGCCATCTTGCGTTGCGTATTTGATGATTTTCTTATTGTAACTTACACGTTGTCATTTCAAAGCAATGATGCGCTGAAGAATTAACAAAAATACGTCGTCCTTCGTACGATAAATGAAAATCTAGTGTCTGTTGTTGTTATGGTATTCAGTCCGGAGACTGGTTTGATGCAGCTCTCCACAATACCCTATCCTGAGCAAGCCTTTTCATCTCCTCATAAGAACGACAACCAACATCCACTTGAATCTTCTTGCTATACGCGTCTCTTGGTCTCCCTCTGCGATTTTTACCCCACACACTTCCCCCCATTGCTAAATTTACGATTCCTCGATGTCTAAGAATGTGTCCTACCAATCGATCCCTTCTTTTAGTCAGGGTATGCCAAAAATTCCTTTTCTCACCAATTCTGATCAGTACCTCCTCATTACTTACGCGATCCACCCACCTAATCTCCAGCATTCTTCTGTAGCATCACATTTCAAAAGCCTCTATCCTCTTCCTGTCCGCACAGCTTATCGTCCATGTTTCACTTCCATACAAGGCAACACTCCACACAAATGCCTTCAGAAAAGACTTCCTTACACTTAAATTAATATCGGATGTTAGCAAATTTCTCTTTTTCAAAAATGTTTTTCTTCCCATTGCCATTCTGCATTTTATATCCTCTGTACTGCGACCATCATTTGTTATTTTACTGCCCAAGTAACAAAACTCATCAACCTTCTTTATTGCTTCGTTACCTAATCTAATTCCTTCAGCACCACCCGATTTTCTTAGACTGCACTCCATTGCCTAGTTTTGTTAATGTTCATCTTATAAGCACCTTTCAGCACACTGTACATTCCGTTCAACTGCTCTTCCAGGTCCTTTGCTGTATCTGACAGAATTACAATGTCGTCGGCTAGTGTCTACAATGCCCTATTAGCATCAGTTAACAACGACTACCAACAGTATAAGATTAGAGAACACAACTCGTTACTGTCAGCTGTAGTGCAGTGGGCAATGCGTTGAAACTGTTATTAATTATTTTTTTATTATTTAGATTATTATTTTGGTCCAAAATGTTTGCAAAAACGTATAAAACTACAAATCTAAAGAGAGCCGTAAAACACGTCAGTGCGATTTTTTAATTTGTGACGAAAGATCCAGTTTTTTTTATTATTTATTTAACTGGTTTTCTGCTTACAATACAATATTCAAACTATTAACCACAGATATTGGATAGATCATAATATGTACAGTGGTATAGGGCTGATCAAGGTATATTAAATTGAATGGAACCAACCGCGGTAATTTCAATAGTAATTTATTAAGCTACCAGATTCGGCTTGACATTGAAGTCATCTTCATCCCCCTAAAACAAACAGAGGTTCCATCTCCATTTACAGTAGTAGTAACCTATAGCTGGTGTCGTGAGTTTATGTAATTCCTTCACTTGCCATCTGCAAAAGGACATGGAAGGTGCATTTGTTTTAGGGGGCTACTGTCATAGAACTTGGTGTATTCCCTTAACCTTCCTTCTGTACTTTCCGAGAAATATAGTGGGTCTACATAAAGTAAGCAGGGGACACAGACCTCCACGTGGGTTAAGCTGGCTCTTCCATTAAGTCTAGTGTTCGCTACTATCTTCACTTTTCATTCGTTCGTTTGCAGCTTGTTAGACACGGAGTTTATGGCAGTGAATCCATTACCAAAGACAGGGAACACGGCCGATTTCCACCCCCCCCCCCCCAACCTTGCCCTAAAAATCCGAGCGTGAGCTCCGTCTCTAACGACCACGCCGACGGGACGTTTAACCCCAAGTTTCCTTCCTTCCTACGTTAATGTAGTACTTAACGACATCAACAAGAATCGACATTTTATTGTCAACAGTATCGCAAAATCAAAGTTATACATTTTAAAATGTGGGACAATACCAAAAGATATCATACATGCATTATGTATAAAATTTGTTATCTGGTGTTGGTGCAAGTACGCCCAAGGTCTCATGAAGCTTCATGAATTGCCGATTACCAAAAATGAAACTCCTGAAGGCAGTATCATCATCAGGAGAAATTTGCAGCCGGCCGTGGTGGCCGAGGGGACTGAGGCGCTTCAGTCACGGTCTGCACGGCCACTACGGTCGGGGGTTCGAATCCCACCTCGGGCATGGATGTTTGTGCCGTCCTTAGTTGTAGGTAGTTCATAAGTAGTTTGTAAGCTTAGGGACTGATGACCCCGTAGTTAAGTCCCTTAAGCTTAACAAACATTTGAACATTTTTAGAAATTTGCAGCTGGCGTTTGCAGCGAGGACAAATGCAAGACAGGTACATGTTCAGTTTTCCAGTGCAAGTCCACATCACGGGCTCCAATAGAGCCGTTTGGTAGGCATATATAAAGGTGCAACAGATGGCCGTGTGGACCTACTGGAATTCCCCTTTTGTGTGGCTGTTTTCCTTAAGCAGCTTCAGAATGCTTCGTAGAAGATGCGAAAGAGTTTCACGCACGTTTCGGATTATTATATTAAGGACTGAGCCCATTTCATCTTCCCAGAAGGAACGCATGTCACTAATTGTTCTTCTGTGTTTGTTGTTTATCAGAACATGATCAATCTGATTTGATGTCTTATTATCAGTTGAATACCATGTTCGTTAAAAAAATCATCTATAACAACGTCTTTGTACAGTTCCTTGCTTTATCAGAATACAGCAGATTAGCGTATTAATATTTCACGTTTTTTTATCTTTTCAGCTTTTCAGCTTGTATACACTGTAATTCTTGCCCCTCTAATTCTGTGATTCTACTTCGAATTTTCTGTAATATTTGTATTTGTATGTTACTCCGTAACTGCTTCCTGTACAGATACCTGAGGAAGGGCAATAATTGCCTGAAACCGGTTGTTAATGAATCGGAAACGCTGCAACCTATAAACAATACTTCCTGCCATGGATAAAACATCTAATCTATGTATTCGTTGGTAAGGAAAGGTAGTAATACTTGTTGACGCATAAAAATTTATCAGCCGAATGGTAATGTTATTACATTTCTCTTGTAGAATTTCGTTTCCAGTAATTGGTTTGAAAATAACCTATTTGTTTCATCTTTGGACTAAAATCGCCTAACACTATCTTGATGTTACGTTTTGGTATTTTCTTCCACTAATCTGATAAGTTCTCATAGAAGCTATCACTTGTTGAATCACGTTTGTCATTAGCAGGTGCGTGACAGATTATTAGTGGCCGGCCGCGGTGGCCGAGGAGACTGAGGCGCTCCAGTCACGGTCTGCACGGCCACTACGGTCGGGGGTTCGAATCCCCCCTCGGGCATGGATATTTGTGCCGTCCTAGTTCGTAAGTAGTTCATAAGTAGTTTGTAAGTTTAGGGACTGGTGACCCCGTAGTTAAGTCCCATAATCTTAACAAACATTTGAACATTTTTTTGATTATTAGTGACAAGACTAGATGACCCGGTGAACTTCGTATCACTTACCTCTTAATATAAACCATATTAAATTAAATCATATGTATTTTAGACCTAGTAGGTTTATAAAGGCATCACCTGATAGTCTAAGTATCGGCTCCATAGTGGGTGGAAAGAGTGAGCAAATCACGCACACATGTTCAGGATATATGTTGTCTTCTATGGGGAACCGTCTAGGTCTTGATAGACGCCGTGGTTTCTATGGAGGTGGCACGGCTTTATCGATATGTTTCATCTTACATGAGGATCTTAGCTGGCGACTGGTGTGGATAGTGCTAGCGTGTAGTAGAGCCTTTCGAATTACGTTTGTCGTTCCTTATACTTAATAAAGATTTATGCCTCATGGCCACGACGGAGTGGCCGAACGTATTGAGGCGCCGTGCTCCGATGCACGAGGCTGCTCCCCGTCGAAGGTTTGAATCCTTCCTCGGGCATGGCTGTTTATGTTGTCTTTAGTACAATTTAGTTCATAAGCAGTTTGTAAGTTTAGGGACAGATGATACCGCAGTTTAAAACCCATAAACATTTGAAAATTTGCTGGAGCCGAGCGGTGGGTTCCCAGCTTTATGTCAGGATGAGGCGTGGAACCTGGTGGAGCGCCAGGGGACGGTAATGAAACAGAATTAAAGTTTACACGTTTATTCCGTAGCATACAATAATGCTGATGAAGGCGCTAGCTCGACAGGAGCTAGATCAGTAGGTGGCGTCGCATTCGGGCTGCGACGTCGGTGTTCCGCCTGCTGTGAGCCGTCTGATGGTAGCGTCCGCGCTGTGACATCCGAGAACAGACGCAAGGACTGTTTTTGAGAAGTGTTCTATCCCACCTCCAGTCTATGCAGCTGCCAGTAGATCCATCCTGATACCCGACTCTGGATACTGGCTGGCCGGATTAGCACCCGAGTGCTAACTCGGCGACAGGAACATTGGTCTTTGGTAACCATACACAGAAGACTGCGCTGGCCTCAGGCAGCCACCATAGGGTTCTGAAGTCGTCAGCACAGCTGATCATCATCTGCCTTAGATGATGCTTCGTGCGAAGTATGGCATCGACCAACCGCGGTGGAGTTGCCGAGCGGTCTAAAACACCCCGCTGCGGAGCGCGCGGTTGCTCGCTGTGGAGGTTCGAGTCCTCCCTGGGGCATTGGTGTATGTGTTTGTCCGTAGGTTAGTTTACCTAGGTTTAAGTAGTTTCTAATAGCTTATGGTACTTAACTACGGGGTCATCAGTCCCTAACATTACAAACTACTTATGAACTAACTAAGGACGGCTCAAATATCCATGCCCGAGGGGGGATTCGAACCCCCGACGGAAGTGGTCGTGCAGACCGTGACTGGAGCGCCTCAGTCCCCTCGGCCACCGCGACCGGCTTTAAGACTCCATCCATCTCCTAACTGCCTCTAGCACCTACCAGTATGTACTGCTATTTGTGACAAAAACAGAGCACAATGATTATGTCAGTGAATCGAAGACTACCTCCTGGGCATCGTCGATCCCGAAGACCAAGTTCAAATGTTGAAATGTTTGTTAAGGTAAGGGACTTAACAGCGGGATCATCTGCCCCTAAACTTACAAAGTATTTATGAACTAGCTTAAACTAAAGACCACACAAACATCCATGTCCGAGGGGGGATTCGAACCCTTGACCGTAGCGGCCGTGCAGACTGTGACTGACGCGCCGCAGCCCGCTCGGCCGCCGAGGCCGGCGAAGACCAAGTGACTGCTACTTCTACAAGCGGGAGTGTAAACACATAAATTTTCCTGAAGCTATGATGTATGTAACGGTTCGAATGTGTTCCATTTGAGAATGCAGTGTTCAATCGATGTGCCTTTACCGCTGACGCATCCGCGCTCTTACTCACTCTTCAATTCAAATGTTTGTAGAGCTTATGGTACTTAACTACGGGGTCATCAGTCCCTAAACTTACAAACTACTTATGAACTAGCTAACACTAAGGACGGCACAAATATCCATGCCCGAGAGGGGATTCGAACCCCCGATCTTAGTGGCCGTGCAGACCGTGACTGGAGCGCCTCAGTCCCCTCGGCCACTGCTGCCGGCTTATTCACTCTTGTGACAGAGTTACGTGTAGTCATGAAATGTTTACTAGCTGCCTCTCTGTCTGATAGTCGTCTCACTCACACACAGTTCGCTGGCGGTCGGCTTTGCAACTTGCCGACGCAGCGTCTGACGTCATCACGCAAGACAAGCAAACATATCTGCTACAGAGCTGCTGACCTGAGTCTGTCCAGCTACGGTGAGCAATCCAATATTTTAAACACATTTCCCTGTTACAATTTTTGTGGTGTGACAGTTTTTTTATGCCTCATGTAATTGTAATATCAAGAGTAGCAATTTAAAAGTAATGTCCACAAGTATTTTAGTTCAAAATGTTCAAATGTTTGTAAATCTATCGAACCAAACTGCGTGTTCATCAGTCCGTACCTTACTTAAACTAAGGTAAACTAACCTAAGGACAAACACACACACACACACACACCCATGTACCAGGGAGTACTCGAACCCCCGACGGCGAGCAACCGCAGCGAGGCGCCTTAGCTTTTTTTTTTTTTTTTTTTTTTTTTTTTTTTTTTTTTTTTTTTTTGCTCTATGGTTAGTTTTATGTGTTGCGGACGCTGATCGTGTATGTTCGTTTTTGTTCGGTGAGTTCTTGGCTCAGCTTTCTTATTACAGAGGGCGTTGAGCCTCGGCTACTCGACCGCAGCCAAGTATTTTAGTAAATCTGGAGATGGCGATCGCACAGTATTCCAGATAGCGCGTCCTCCGCCGGTTAGTTGGGTCGCTGCCTGTGTGGGTCGGGTCGGGTCGGGCGGTGTGCTCGCAGCTGCCCCGCGTACACAGGGCGGCTGTCCCTCAGTAAACCACCAGACTCTGCGCCGTTCTTTACACAGACGCGCCGCGCCGGCTAGCGACCAATTTGTCCACAATATTTGAGCGCGGCTTCGTAGAGCTCCAGGTGAAAGGAACAAACAGCCGCCTCACGTCCTGGACGTATCTGTTTGGCAAACACACAACACTGTCCCGCAGCCCGGCACGAATTCCCGTCTGTCAACATGGCGTGATTCGTTCGGTCAATAGCACCATTTCAATATGACTTAATCTACTGCTGCACTTTAATACTTCATTTAGCATACTGTAATCTGCGTTTTCGTAAGAAGAGTACATCGCAAATAACAGAACAGAGGAAACAAATGTTCAAACACTTCACATCGACGGAGAAAACAAAAGCATAGCTATCAGGTCAAAAACAGCGTTGTTAAATTATTTTAAGTGAATTTTTATTAAGTTCTTCATTTTTTTAGGTAGAGTTAGTTGTTCTAGTAATTACCCTACTAGAAAACATATTTTGCCCACATTCTAAAAGAGCTGGTAGGGTAAAAAAGGAACAGCAATCTGGCAATATTTGAGAGGGAATTTGCATTCCAGCATTTGCCTTGCTGGAAAGGAAACTCCTCAGGAAAAGTCGGTCACAGCCGGGAAAGTGAATCATTTCAATTTTAATTCTCGGACAATGCAGGCTCTTCCAGAAGAAACAGTAAATATTTTACGAGACGAATTGCAACAAAAACGAATTCCCGTGTGTCAACATAGCGTGATTCGTTCAGTCAATACCACCATTTCAATATGACTTAATCTACTGCTGCACTTTAATACTTCATTTAGCATACTGTAGTCTGCTTTTACCGAAGAAGAATACGTCACAAATAACAGAACAGAGAAGAACAAATGTTCTAAAACTTCACATCGACGGAGAAAACAAAAGCAGAGCTATCAGGTCAAAAACAGCGCTATTTAATTATTTTTAAGTGAATTTTTATTAAATTCTTCATTTTATAGGTAGAGATAATTGTTCGAGTAATCACCCTAATAGAACAACAGACATTTTACCCACATTCTGGTAGGGTAAAACAGGAACAGCAATTTGGCAATATTTGAGACGGAATTTCCAGTTCCAGCATTTGCTTTGCTGCAAGGGAAAGTCCCCAGGAAAAGTCGGTCACAGCCGGAAAAGCGAATCATTTCAATTTTAATTCTCAGACAATGCAGGGTGTTCCAGAAGAAACAGTAAATGTTTTACGAGAAGAATTGCAACAAAAACGCCCTATAACATTTTCCGACTTTTTTTTAAAAAGTATGTAACCCAAACAAAGTTAAAGCAAGCGCAAATTACAAATCTGCAGTGGTCACAATAGCAACGATCACATCGACTACTGTGTTTATTATCTCTTTGTAGACTTAGCCTTTCAATCGTCCTCGCAAACAAAAGTGCAAAGGTTTAAGATCGGAGGATTTAGGTAGCCAAGAATCGTGCCTATATCTACCGACATATCTTCCGGAAAATGTTAGGCGCAGATGATATTTCAACTGCCGACTAGAAGAATATACGCTTTTAGTAGTCCAAAAAAATCCCTTCTAATAATGGTGGAAGTTCATTTTCAAGAAATGAAATGTTCAAATGTTTGTAAATCTATCGGACCAAACTGCGTGGTCATCAGTCCGTAGCTTACAAACTACTTAAACTAAGGCAAACTAACCTAAGGGCAAAACACACACCCATGCCCCAGGCAGAACTCGAACCTCCGACGGCGAGCAACCGCGCGCTTCGCAGCGAGGCGCCTTAGACCGCTCGGCTACTCCACCGCGGCCATTTTCAAGAAAGGGCTGATAACGGGTTCCTGTAAAACGATACGGTAACCCAATAGGTCCAGTAAACGGATTGTTTATCATACCACACCACACATTTACACAGAAGCGTTCTTGAAAATGTGGCTCCACAACGACATGTGAGATTTCTTCGGACCATTGATGTGAATTACGGGTGTTATTGATGCCGATGTGCATGACGGTGCTTCAACATTGAAATGTAAAATAGGATTACTTGGCGATTTTCAAGTATCCAATGACAAATAAACTTGGTCTAAAACTTCATAAACATTCTGCATCTTTATTCATCAAGTTAACCGTGTCGGCATTATGCTGTGTAGCTGTGCAGCAAGCTCAGGAACTAAAATTCGTCTGTCCGCACCGAAGCAGTTCATCCTGTTGTTGGCGATTGATGTCGCAATTATGGGCCTTCCACTACGTAGTGAGTCTTCAGTGCTGGTTTCTCCTTCATTAACATTCTTCATCCATCTGTGCGCTTTACTCTTGTCATTCGCGGTGTCTCTTGTGGATGTCATCCAGTCTGCGCCCTTTCTTTGACAAGAATTCCATTACTGGACGCTGACTCCTACGAAAAAATAAATAACAGAACATGAATATCCAGGAAGAGATAATCTGATAACATGTGAAATTTCACACTTATGAAAATTCTCTAGACAATTTTATGTTCAAAATTTACGCAAACGAGTGCTCATTCCACCCGAAATAAATGCTCATAGATCACTGGGACTTCTTGAGATTTTTTGCATGATGGTAAATAATGCAATAAATAATCGTGTAATTCTTTTATTTATTTATTTTGTATATATATATATATATATATATATATATATATATATATATATAACAACACTGTTTTCCTTCGTTGTAGCCTTAATAACATCTAGTTTAATTTTTAACTTGTGTCTAAAATCAGCATCTGAATCTTCCGCTTCCTTTTCTATCCAGTAATCCGAGAAGAACAAAGAAAGTACGTTCGCGAACTTCAATATGTATCAATGTTGTTTTCTATAAACAACCTCTTTTACTGCCTTTACATCTTTTTCTGCTCCTTCTCGTAGTTTTCTAATCGAGAGCATTTAGATTAATGTTACCCCTTTTTTTCTGTATGTCACAGTTTACACCATTCCACATCTCCCTGCGTTTACGCTGCCATCTTCTTTTCTTTCGCTATAAAACAACAACTTTTAGAAACGAGTGCTTGTTAAAAATTATGACGTTGGTATTTATCTCCGCAAATAGTTTTTCTGTTGGTAGATGCACAACGTCTAGCCCACTACCTTTAGATAAAAGTAACTATTTGTTCTAAGAAAATTCAAAGAGTATTGAGAGAAATACGTTTCTCCTGCTTTAATATACTCACTCTTCTATGTGATACTTAATGGATCCAGTATTACACATTTCCAGGTATTTCACAGGTAAGTAATCAAAACTGACAGCAGAGAGAATCCTTAGTGTCTGGGAGATTTACCCGTAAACCAGTCAATTTTAGAGTATTCTTATTGCCATATAAATAACGACTCTCTTCTCTTTCTTACCCTGCTTGCAATTTAATTTCTCTAGACCACAGTCCATAGTGTACACTTCCAGATTTAGGAAACACGTCCACGAATATGACCAGAAAACTTAGATAAAGAATTTTAAAAGGTCATTATATGTCACTTTCTACCCAGTGTTAACGATAACGTTATAGCCTTTGTAAACAATAGGATTTATAAAATTACTTTCAATTGTGGAAAATTCTACATTGGTCGTTCAGACCGGGCAATATCCACTAGACTGAAGGAACACCACAGCAACTCGAAACTTTGGAAAGGAAAGTCTACATTTGTCAACCACCCGTTGAAAGGAGGCCACAGTTACTATGTAAAACATGAAGTCCTGCTTCATATCCAAAGAGGGAAGAGCTACGGCAGAGCGGCCGAGCGCATTGAGGCGCTATGCTACGATGCGCGAGGCCACTCCCCATCGGGAGTTCGAATCCCCCCTGGGGTATGGATGTTTGTGCTGTCTTTAGTATAAGTTAGTTCATAAGTATTTTGAAAGTTTAGGGACTGATGACCCCGCAGTTAAGTCCCATAAGCTTTACAAATATTTGACTCCTTTTTTTTAACATAAATTAATAAACACATATCCACTGCCCCAAAATTGGTACTGAATGATTCAACAATTCTCATACTAAGTACTTGTTAACACAGAATCTATTCACAATGCCATCCAGACAATGTAAACCGCCCTCCCCTTTTCACTTACCCCATGTGATTCAGTTGTCATTCTTTAACCTTCTGAGAGCAGTTCTCGAAGAGCCCTGGAAATATGAACTGTCTGTAGTTTCCGGATGACTGACAAAGGAACACTTGGGCCGTCCTGAGCAATTTTTCATGTTGTCCCTACTCTTCAAGTTATTGGACGTCTCGCAACTTCACCATTTTCTCTAAATCTTCTAATCCATTCTTGCTGTGGAATAATCAACACCATAATGACATCCTGCCTCAAATGCACTAATACCATTTTCAGTTGTGGCAATTATTCCCCTGCGAATATTAACACTAGGCATTTTGAAGCAGATATATGATCATCATTTTTTCGATTTCCGTCGTCCTTAGTTGCATATGAAATTGGTGGAGGTGTATTACCGTCATTAGCAACCAAATGAAAGGCGTTTTTTTTGTGTGCCATACGCGTTTCGCTTCTTTATTTGTGAATCATCGCCGGCCGCGGTGGCCGAGTAGACTGAAGCGCTCCAGTCACGGTCTGCACGGCCACTACGGTCGGGGGTTCGAATCTCCCCTCGGGCATGGATATTTGTGCCGTCTTTAGTATAACGTAGTTGACAAGTAGTTCGTAAGTTTAGGGACTGATAATCCCATAGTTAAGTCCCATAAGCTTAACAAACATTTGAACATCAGTGGAGTATATACATGTTATTTTTGTATAATATTCCCATATTCACAAAAATCTAACACAAATAACAACACACACACACAGTCTACACAGACACCAGCACAAACAAAAAACAGCTGATACACTCAGAGATACAAGGTACACAAACAAGAGACAGACGAAAAGCGACAGTTGGCAATACTAAACATTGTAAACAAACGTTCAAAAACGAGTACACAGTGTAGTGGTGATGCAAGGGTTTTGTTCAAATGTTCAAATGTTTGTTAAGCTTATGGGACTTAACTACGGGGTCATCAGTCCCTAAACTTACAAACTACTTATAAACTACCTTATACTAAGGACGGCACAAATATCCATGCCCGAGGGGAGGGATTCGAAACCCCGACCGTAGTGGCCGTGCTGACCGTGACTGGAGCGCCTTAGTCACCTCGGCCACCGCGGCCGGCCAAGGGTTTTCATCCAGAACGAAAATACCGTATCCAACGGAAGATCTCACAACCATCTCGATGAAGACACACATGGAATAACACAGTAAATCGTAAGTAGGGCCAAAAACTGGATAATTAAATTAACTTTGCAGAAGCTAGTGTTACAGAAGCTGTTTGTAACCTAGTAGATCCGAACTTCAGAAATTGTAACAAAACTGTTAACTGTCATACTGTGAAAAATACATATAATATTATGACTCTACTACAATATTATATAAAATAACATGTATTACAGGCCACTGATGACGATTCACAAATAAAGAAGAAAAGTCGTATGGCGCACAAAAAAAGTCTTTCATTTAGTTGCTAAAGACGGTAATACACCTCCACCAAGATATATGATGTTTGCCAATCAGCTGATATTTTAAGTTTCTTTTAATGGAAACCTATAGACACTCCAGGTGGTGATCTAAGTAATTAAAAATAAATAAATCCATTTTCAATATTTTTACCATGACCACTTGTCTTTTTCTTTGAAGATTAGACTATTATAAAATGGAATCTGAAGAGTTTGGAACCTAGAAAAGCCTACAAATGCCTCGTTCGTAGGGTATTAAGTTTACTGTCTACACAGAACTAAATCGAAATAAAGTCCAACTAGGTTGAAAAGCTCGTTCTTAATGTTTGTAAACGGACAGCCTAGCCATGCAGCCATTTAGCCATAAGCGAAGCGCTCGTCAATGTAGTAATTGTACCGACCTGGAGTTCTTACACATTCAGCCGTCCCTACCTCTTGAATAATGTCTTTCAAAACGAATGATACGATTAGTTACATTGCAAAGAATTTCGACATAGATAGTATCCTATCACTTATATTGCTTCTATTTGGCGATGTGAAGAGCCGTCTGAAGCTTCATAAACCTCTTTATTTAGGCACCCAAACACTTCTAAACTTGAGCACGCGCAATGCTCCGTACTTGGACTCCACATTATTCGGGTCAGGCAATATTTTTGCCTTTCAATGTGCGTGTGTACGGACCAGTAAAGCGCATTAAGCGGCAGTAAATGATAGCGCTGTACTTTGCTACGGTTTCCATGGGTTCGTATAGCGCATTAACCTGGCGGGAAAGTGAGGCGGTGTAGCCTGAACGTGATACTAGTATTACGTGACGCGGTATCCGGTGTACAGCGCATTAGTCCAGATGAAAGTTAAGCGCGCTACCCTGACGCGATAGCGCTATTCTGCGGAGCAGTACCGTCCACACTGGTATTCGCGAGGGAGTGTTCTACCATCCTACCCCACTGCAGACGGAACCTCCGAAAAAAGGAAAAAAATTGTGTTTAAATGAACATTAAACTGCAGAAAAAGTGAGTTTTTGCATTATAAAATCGTTTTTAAGGTTTCATCCCGAACTTCATTGCAGGTGCCGTATCTGATGGTTTCCAGAAGCCACAAAAAATTCATTTTCAAAATTTCGTGTATTGACCGAATATTCCAGTTTTCACATAATTATAGTACCAAACCTTTAGGAAACTTTTTCTCCTTGACATCCGCAACAAAATAATGGAATAAGTATTTCATTAACTACATTTTTGCTTTTGTCTCTAATGATCACGATGTCGACGAGACGTCAAACCTCAATCGTCGTTCCTTTCTCTTCCGGTTTTGCTGCCCATGCACTCATATTTCAGCATCTGCCATAAAATTTTAATCTACCACTTTTTAAATACATAATTTATTCGCAATACATCGTCCATTTTGCATCTACATTTATCACTGAATGAACCTACCAAATTACATCCTTGTATGGCACATAGTTCAGGTTATATGACGACATGAACAATGAGACCCGTCAAAGACGTGCTTTCGCTTAAAGTGGGGTGCAAATTACCGCTTTTTCAGTCCTAGGTTGGGACTTTAGGCTGGTGTGTAATAATTGTGTTTATTTTACACATTACTACAGGATATCCTCCACTACTTTTCTAAATAACTGCATTAGATGACAGACAGTTATACTACAGGACAAATTTTCGTATATCCATGAAGACAAAATATTGGATCTATAATAATCGCAATAGCTGCCTTCGTTTCGGCATTATTATGAGAAGCGCTGGGTACCTTGTGCGTAAACAGTTCGCACTGTCCAACTCTTTCAAGCTGTTTTAATAAATCTACAAAAATGTTCAAATGTTTGTATAGTCTATGGGACTTAACTACGGGGTCATCAGTCCCTAAACTTACAAACTACTTATGAACTACTTACGAACTAGGACGGCACAAATATCCATGCCTGAGGGGGGATTCGAACCCCCGACCGTAGTGGCCGTGCAGACCTAGACTGGAGCGCCTCAGTCCCCTCGGCCACCGCGACCGGCAATAAATCTACAAATATGAATATTTCCGTTACCCTTCATCAATGTTTTGGAGGATATCGCGCGGAAAAATAGCAAGCTGAGATCACTAGCCGAAAACCCAGAATTTCCAAGGCATTTATTTATTCCAGTCTTTTGTTAGTCCATCTCCTCTTTCCTTCTGCCTATCATCCCCCCCCCCCTCTCTTTTCAGTTCCTTCTTCCCCTTTCTGTCCTTTTCTGCGTCCTCAATCTGAAAATGTTCAAATGTTTGTAAATCTATCGCACTCAACTGCTGGATTATTAGTCCGTAGCTAATAAATTAATTAAACTAAGGTAAACTAACCTAAGGACCAACATGTCCGAGGGGGAACTCGAATCCCCGACGGCGAACGGCCGCGCACAACGCAACACGGCGGCCCATTGCGCACGGCTAATCCGCCGCGGCTCCTCCTTTCCCTGTCTATGAATTTTTGTAGGGTTATTTTTTTCCACCGTGTAGAAACTCGAGAGGCTGACCAAGAAGAGGATACGGAACGAAAAAGGTCTAATGAACTTGTCCACAAACGCAAGTCTTCCATGCCAGAGCACGTTTATTCATAGACGGTTGTCTAATACGTGCGGTACCACACAACCACAATAATACAGTAAGAGCTGAAAATGGTTTCCACGTGCCTCAGTGGATGCGTTGTCATGCCGCCTCAGAGACACGAGAGCTACACTCGTAATGATGACAACGCTACATGGATACGCTGCTCCAGTGCCTCCACGTCCCGAGTGGGCTCTACGTATGAGACACTTTTGCAATGGCCCCTTAATAAAAAATCACGTGGGTTGAGATCCGATGAACGAGCAGACCATCCAACTGGACATCCTCGTTTGATATGTCGAACAGGGTACACGACTGAGATATGACCGGACGTTAACGAAGAAGTGGGCTTGAGCCACCATCTTGCAGCAGCCACATGGCACTTCGAATCATCAGTGGCACAGTAGGGGGAATAGTACCACCCTCCAGAAGGAAACTGCGACTGCTTGATACAGCGCCTATTGCAGTCTCTGTAACAAAGTATGATTGAATAAATAGTCTCTATAGCATGGAAACCGTGCATTTCTGGACATAAGTTCATGAACTTATCCGAAAACTACTTGTTCCGTATCCTCTTCTCGATCAATCAAATCAAACGTTCATACGTATGTAAATCTAAGGAACGTAAACTCCTGTGATCATCAGTCCCTAAGCTCACAAACTAACTTAAACTAACCTCAGGAAAACACACGCGTACTCATTTCGGGAGAGAGGATTCGAACTTCCAACAGGAAGCAACAACGCGCTTCGCAACAAGGTGCCTTAGAGCGCTCAGCCACTCTAACACGGATCTCGATCTATCATAAGAGTTTGTATGTGATGGAAAAAACCATCCTGTATATAGGATAATCTACTAGATAAGTTTGTGCTTATTCGTGAAATGGTATCGAAGTTAATTGCAAGGTATCCTTTGCCATGCACAATACAATGGATTGTGGAGTGTTAAAAAGTCTCCATCATAGTCATCGGTCAAACAGCGTAGAAATTTATTATAAGGTGCCCACCACAATGCACCGTAGGCAATAATGTTCCTCTTGTTTTGACGGTCAAGTGTTCGGAACAGAATAAAACTGGACATTTTTATGAGTAACAATTAAACTGAACCTCATCTTTATATGTACGAGGGTTGCAACTTAAATTCAAATGTTTGTTAAGCTTATGGGACTTAACTACGGAGTCATCAGTCTCTAAACTTACAAACTATTTATCAACTACCTTATACTAAGGACGGCACAAATATCCATGCCCGAGGGGGGATTCGAACCCCCGACCGTAGTGGCCGTGCAGACTGTGACTGGAGCGCCTCAGTCTGCTCGGTCACCGCGACCGGCACAACTTAAATAGTGACAACCATTTATTCATAATGATATAAAAGCGCTACATGGTTGCGCCTGTTACTGTCCTTCAAAGTAGTCACCAGCGTTGTGTAGAACCCGTTGTCAGCTATGTGGTAGGCGTACTTTACCTACTATACCGTTAACAGAGCCTGTTCTGTTTGTGGTGCGAATGGAGCGGTCTGCTGCCTATCGAATCTCTGGAACAAATCTGATGCGAATGCCACAAAGTGGTCCCTTCATCTCCGGAATCAAATCAAAATCACAAGGACTTAAGTGTGCGGAGTGTGATGGATGGTACAGTACTTCACATTCCCATCGACCGAACAGAGCTTGCGCGGTATGTACCCACGCATTGTCGTGCAAAATGATGGGTGGATTGCGCAGAATGCGTTGCCGTTTCTTTCGCAAAGCTGTCGCAGGTTATGCTCCACATACGAACAGTAATAATGTGCGCTTATGGTCTGCCGTGGAGGAACGTAATGCGTTGTGACAACACTATCACAGTTGTACACGAGAAACACCATAACTTTCACCATACTAGGGCTCTGACCCACTTTTCACTATCGCGGCGCCCCATAATCACGCCATGGTAGAAACAAATTTCGTGGGGCGGTAGAGGATGGCTTGAGAATCAAACTGAGGTAGGAAAACCATGTCCGGCCCCTACCGAGCGTGAAAATTATAGGTGCTGGCTTCTAATGACCGTCGGTGTCTGCACGTATTGCTCCTCTTAATTTCCTTGCATACAACAAAGGCGTCTACATCACGAAATATCTACCATTATTCATTTCATATTGTCTATCGCTGTACGCTCCAACAGCGCAGATGGTGATGGCTGCTGCACAAGACGACGTTAGTCTACAAAACACAACGTAGTACCGCTGTCATTCTCTGTCAGTTACATCCATTATACTATACTATAGCGTACAACATCGGTGACTCTGTTGGAGGTTTTGTGAGGCAAGCCCAAGTACGTCACCATCAGTCATCAAGGCAAGAGAGCAATGCATTCATAAGAAACAGGGCCTACCCATACAGCTGTTAGCTCCATCTTCTCCACCGGCGATCGGTGCGATCTCTCGCAAACTCCGACTATCAAAAAGCGAGGTCTGTGTGTGCATAAGACGGCCGGCCGCGGTGGCCGAGGAGACTGAGGCGCTTCAGTCACGGTCTGCACGGACACTACGGTCGGGGGTTCGAATCTCCCCTCGGGCATGGATATTTGTGCCGTCTGTAGTCTTAGCTAGTTCATAAGTAGTTTGTAAGTTTATGGACTGATGGCCCCGTAGTCAAGTCCCATAAGCTCTACAAAAATTTGAACATTTTGTTACCAAGTGCATCACCAACTAACTAGTGCTGTATTCACGTGAGGCGCCACGGTTCTATGCCAGCCACACAATATCACACGGCAATAACAACAGGCATTTTCATCCACGACGTACAAATTATTTGCGAGACACTTGGCGACTCAAATAATACACAACACCTCTGAAACAGATAGATGTATTACAGTACAGCACCCAAACATCCGCTGGTAACTGTCACACTCCGATACCAAACTTGACTTCCACATTCACTTGCTAGAGAACCATGGGGCACAGAACCGCTAACAGGTGTAACCGTCGCCGAAATCCACCGTCTGCTGACACACTGCGCGAGCATGCCGACTCGCCCGGCCCACGGAAGGTACTGCCCCCTGGTGCGTGCTACGTCTCCAACCGCCCCGAAAATCACTACACTTCCCACTCGGGAAAACACAGATATACTGGCGGAAATGGCAACGATAATCGCAATTCCACGGAGCGAAACTCGAAAATCGAACCGCACGGTTCACCACCTAACATTTTTTCCCGCCAAGCCGAGTACTGCCTAACATTTTTTTTCCAACTAAAGCAGTGTGCAGATACAGTATTTTCTACAGTTAAAAGCTCCTTAAACTATAAAGAATACGAATTAATTATCTAAATCAGGTAATTAACCTCCAAATTATCAAAGACATGCACAAAATGTTCAAATGTTTGTAAGGCTTATGGGACCCAACTACGGGGTCACCAGTCCCTAAACTTACAAACTACTTATAAACTACTTACGAACTAGGACGGCACAAATATCCAAGCCCGAGGGGGGATTCGAACCCCCGACCGTAGTGGCCGTGCAGACCGTGACTGAAGCGCTCAGTCTCCTCGGCCACCACGGCCGGCAAAGACATGCACAATACGTCCACTTGCGTCGTTTCAAGGCAGGTCAAAAATTTTGAGTAAAACAAGAATATCGGAACTCATACACAGTGAATGCCTACCACAAATATTGTTTCGGGCCTGTGCTGAAATCCGCACACAAGGTTCGCATTCGGCGGGACCTAATCAATGACCAGTTTGTTACCCACTCAGCGGAAATTCGAGTCGTCCACTCATCTCCGACGCGCGGCGTTTCGGCGCCTTTACACATCGCGGTTCCGGCCTGCGACATGCGGCCTCTCCTTCCAGCAGAGTGCGCCGGGCACCGCTGCGAGCGAGAAGGCCGGAAATTCGGTGGCGCGTGTTCAGTGTTCAGTGTTTTAGTGTTCAGTGTTCAGCTCGCAGCGCGGCCGCCAAACGGCGTCACTCCGGCTGCACGCGACGCCTCATTATTCCGGTTCAGCAGCGCCGCACAACCGCCAAACAGCGGTCGAGCCGCGCCGACGCGAGCCGCACATTTATTGTCAGTGTTTTTACAGGTAGTTTTTACACAGTTCCCCAGCAGCCCATCATGGCTTAGTTCAATACTACGGACACCGCTACATGACAATAATGACGTAAAATTTTCCTTGCGAGCTTGGATTTTTCCAACATAAAGATCGCGGTAATGTGCTGTGTAGGTGTGACTCGGTCACACAGTGGTAAGTGCCAGACTGTAAGTCTCAAAGGTCGTGGGTTCAATTCCCGGCAGGTCCTACCACTTTTATCGGTCACTTCCCACTTATTTCACCCGAGCGGTCTAAAGCACCTCGCTGCGGAGCGCGCGGTTGCTCGCCGACGAGGTTCGAGTCCTCCCTGGGGCATGGGTCTGTGTGTTTGTCCGTAGGTTAGTTTACCTAGGTTTAAGTAGTTTGTAAATCTACGGACTGATGACCACGCAGTTTGGTCCGATAGATTTACAGACATTTGAACATTTTTGAACTTATTTTACATCTGGCTATGTTGCTGATGTGAGAAATATCGAGTAGCACCGTGGTTCGGGTAGGCTCCACCATAACTAGCTGGGTAAGTCAGTTCGAAGGCTGGAATAACGGCATACCACCTGCAAACACGACCACGCCTAATAAAGCACTGTGGTGTTCTAACCAATAGTCGTATTAACTGCTTTACCTTTTTATGTTTTCCTAAACCAACATACTATGTGAAACATTAATAAACTATTTTTTCATTTACTCTGCGTTCTGTACCGAAAACTAAAATAATGTTGTAATTTCCACATAACCCGACCTTTTTAATAAAAAAAGAGAGTTGGAACGTGAATCGCACATTATAAATTGATGTAACACCTAACGAACCGAATTACTGACGTCGTTGGTCCCTAAACTTACACTCTACTTAAATTTATTTTCTAACGATACGTAACTAATGTTTTCTTTATCGATCAGCGATGCTTGTCGCCGCAGTTCCCACCTTCTCGTAATATTTTATTTGTGAAAATGTTTGTTTCGCTCTTCTTTCGTTTCTTCCAGCGAGCCGGGAGGAGGGAACCGCAATCTGACTCTCTTGTTTCAGGCTATTAAGAGTTGATGTGTATGCAGACTCCTCTGTAATGTAAGTGAGCTCTGTAATACTTTATTTTAAAATATACCCTCTTTCGGTTAACAGCAATGTCTCCACCCTATTTATGTCCCGTACTTTCTTGATTAATTTTCTTTTTAAGTTTTCAGCTCCTCGATATTCCGTTGTAACATGATATTCTGACGCCATCACTTTCACAACGCTTATTTCCATGATTAAACCCCGACCAGTTACTTTAAATCGTTACTTTTCTCTGCTTCCATATTAACAGTTTCGCGAAGTCCGATAGATATTTTCCTTTTTTTAATTTTTTTTATCAGACTTTAGTATATGGTCCGGCAACAATGCCTTGCGAGGTGAACAGCCTGAACATTAATTTATTGCACAAAGTATCATAAAATTTATCTAAACTATTCAACAGCTTAACATTTTCAGATCTCCAGAAGAAAGCTTCAATGGTACTTTTTCTCTGTAACTTTATTTTTGTCTGTTGTCTCAACCACAATCTGTATTCCAACTTTTCATTCTATTGCGTCATTTCGTGTACTGATTTCATCCACCCTTGTCTAAATAATTTGCTCATTTTTATCCGATTTTTCTCTGATCAAAATTTTAACAATAACCCTTACTCTTTTATTCGCGGTGGAGTGGCTCAGCGCTCTAGGGCGCTTTGCTGCAGACCGTAAGATTGCATTTCGTGAGAAGTTCGCGTCCTCCCTCGGGCTGGTATGTGTCCTTTCTGTTAGTTTAAGTAGTTTGTAAATCTAGGGACTGATGACCATAGTAGTTTGGTCCTATATGTTTACAAACATTTTAATATTTGCTAAGGACAGCACACACACACACACACACACACACACACATCGACGGCCATAGGAGGACTCGAACCCCTGGAGGTAGCGGCCACGCTATCGGTGTCATGACCATTCCCGCTCGGCTCGCGAATCTAAATAGGTAGGATATACGGCCATAGGTTTCCAAATGAATTCGAAACAATGTGATGTTCAATATAATATTATACCAAGATAGCAAAAAAATTATTTATTTCTTTAGACGACCGGTGTCGACACGCTGAGATACCACTTTCTGGTCTCCTATCTTACGAGACCAGATGATGATAGCACAGAGTGCCGAAACTGATCCTCTAAAGAAATTTAAAAAATATATTCGCCATCTTGGCACAGTATTAATTTGATTTTAAAAGAAGATCGCCTATCCCGAGTCACACAAAATTATGTAATATGTGTACATCTCCTACAAAACTGCGATCTTATTGACAATTCATTATTAGTGAACATCATGATTAAAGTTTCTCGTAATGGTTACAGAGAAAGTTCAAAACTGTGTCGAATGCTTTGAGAGGTGGTAGAAGTCATCCAAACAAGAGAAATAAGTCCAATAAAACGGATTCGGAAACACATACTTTCGGACATAAACAAGTGTTTATATGAGGTGTTATACAGGGTGTTACAAAAAGGTACGGCCAAACTTTCAGGAAACATTCCTCACACACAAAGAAAGAAAATATGTTAGGTGGATATGTGTCCGGAAATGCCTAATTTCCATATTAGAACTCATTTTATTACTTCTCTTCAAATCTCATTAATCATGCAATGGAAACACACAGCAACAGAACGTACCAGCGTGACTTCAAACACTTTGTTACAGTAAATGTTCAAAATGTCCTCCGTTAGCGAGGATACATGCATCCACCCTCCGTCGCATGGAATCCCTGATGCGCTGATGCATCCCTGGAGAATGGCGTTTTGTATCACAGCCGTTCACAATACGAGCACGAAGAGTCTCTACATTTGGTACCGGGGTTGCGTAGACAAGAGCTTTCAAATGCTCCCATAAATGAAAGTCAAGAGGGTTGAGGTCAGGAGAGCGTGGAGACCATGGAATTGGTCCGCCTCTACCAATCCATCAGTCACCGAATCTGTTGTTGAGAAGTGTACGAACACGTCTACTGAAATGTGCAGGAGCTCCATCGTGCATGAACCACATGTTGTGTCGTACTTGTAAAGGCACATGTTCTAGCAGCACAGGTAGAGTATCCCGTATGCTCCAGTGAGCGTAGGTGGAAGAACATGAGGCCCAATCAAGACATCACCAACAATTCCTGCCCAAACGTTTACAGAAAATCTGCCAACTCCGCATTTGTAAACATTGCACTGACTGAAAAACCACGTTCGTGATGAACACTAACCAGTTGATTCTACGTACTGATGTGCTTGAAGCTAGTACTGTAGAGCAATGAGTCGCATGTCAACACAAGCACTGAAGTCAACATTACCTTCCTTCAATTGGGCCAACTGGCGGTGAATCGAGGAAGTACAGTACATACCAACGAAACAATTGGGTATTTTGACAATTGTCTGCATGAATTATTTCAATTTACATTTAAAGAGAAATACTAAAATGAGCTCTAACATGGAAATTAAGCGTTTCCGGACACATGTCCACATAACATATTTTCTTTCTTTGTATGTGAGAATGTTTCCTGAAAGTTTCGCCGTACCTTTTTGTAACACCCTGTATATGGCTTCAATTCATTGCAGAGTATCCATTCGGCCAATGTCGTACCCTGAAGTGTTTGCACATTGTTCATTGAAGTTGCGTAGACCACTTCCTTCAAATGTAAAACATCATGATGTTTTGGGGTTGCATTTTGTGGGGCCACCGTATCCTGATCAGGGTCGTAGAAGGCATCAAACGATTTTACGATACATGAATGACATCCTCTCTCGTTTTGTGCAACACTATCGGCAGCATTCCGGTGAGGGATGAAAATTTTTGCGCTCACCGTGCACATGTATGAGTTCCATCATCATGACGACATCGCAAGATTAGAGCAATCAGCATGTTCTCCGGACATGAACCCTATCTAACATGCCTCAAATACATTGCAACGTTTGGACAAGAAGACTCACCAACTAATTTGAGAGATTTACATCGAAAGGAAGTTGACAAGTGGGAAAAACTGGAGCAACTGTCCTTTGAAGATCTAGTGGATAGTAGGACCCGATGAGTGCGCCTAGCATCAGTACAAGAGGGCGTGTTACTGGGTATTAGAGGTACTGATGAAAGCTGCAGTCTGGAACACAACTTCGGAATGTATAGGTTAGTCTCGTACAATTTATAAATTTCGTTTTCATAAGCAATAAAGAGAACTGAGATGTTGATTTGTATGTCTCTATTCCATTTTTACGTTAAAGGGCACGAATCCGTAGAATCGAGGTGATGCAACACTCTTTTTTATGTTTTTAGTTATGACATAAATAGGATGGAAGCTTTTGAAATATGATGCTGGAGAAAAATAGGTTTGTACAGCGCGCAACTAATGCTTAGGTACTGAACAGGATTAGGAAGAAAACTAATTTCTTGTATATCGCCACTAAAAGAAGGAATCGATTGTTTGGACATATTCTGAGACATCACGGAACGCTCAGTTTACTATTGGAGGGAAGTGTGGAGGTCTAAAATCGCAAAGCAGACCAAGAGACGAAGTCAGTATAAATTTGAAAACTTAATAAATCACGGAATAATGTAGATAGAGAGATAAAAATTGACACACATGCTTGAAATGAGCCGGCCGCGGTGGCCGCGGGGACTGAGGCGCTCCAGTCATGGTCTGCACGGCCACTACGGTCGGGGGTTCGAATCCCCCCTCGGGCATGGATATTTGTGACGTCCTTTGTATAAGGTAGTTCGTAAGTAGTTTGTAAGTTTCGGGACTGATGACCCCGTAGTTAGGTCCCATAAGCTTAACAAACATTTGAACATTTGCTTGAAATGACATGAGATTTTATTAGAACCAGAAAAAAAAGTTCAAAAAATGTACGACAGATGGCGCTTTATCTGATCAGAAAAGCAATAATTAGCATAACAAATTAAGACAAAAGCAAAGATGATGTTATTTACATGAAATGCTCAATATGTTCACCATCATTCCTCTGGAATAATGTTGTGAGCAGCACTGTAAAGCATGTCCGGAGCTATGGTGAGGCATTGCGTCGTTTGTTGTCTTTCAGCATCCCTAGAGATGTCGGTCGGTCACGATACACTTGCGACTTCAGGTGACCCCAAAGCCAATAATCGCACTGACTGAGGTCTGGGGACCTGGGAGGCCAAGCATGACGAAAGTGGCGGCTGAGCACACGATCATCACCAAACGACGCGCACAAGAGACCTTCCACGCGTCTAGCAATACTTTTTTTTGGGGGGGGGGGGGGGAGGGTCTGATAAAACCCCATATTGAGTTACTTATTAAGTTTTCAAATTTATAATGACTTTTTGATTACCCGGTAGGTTCAAATGGATGCGGCTTGCCGTTATTTCGAAAAGAAGAGGCTTGCACAGGATAAACCAGCAGGGCGAGCTGCATCAGTCCAGACTTCGGATATAGATTTTAACTGGGATTTTTGTCTCAACAATTGTCGGAGGACTCGGAGGACTTATGGAAGTTTGCATCGGGCCGGTTACGTCCTTAGTCCTTGCAGGTGTGTTATGCCACTGTGCCTGGGGTGACGAAGAGGCTTTCGTAACTGCCTAGTTAGCGGGAGGTTCCGGGATGGAATCTAACCCGGCCACGACACAAATTTTCACATGTCCTTTTTGTCTCTTTACAGCGCCTACTAGCAGTTGCGAAAGGAAAATCCCAGTTAAAATCCAACAACAATCTTGACAAACCAATCCTATGTAATTCACATATTATTCTGGGAAACTGTCAGATCCATTAAAATAGTAAATCTCATTACCATTACAGATCAGAAAGATGGTAACCTCCGTATATAAAAATCAGGTGTTTTACGTTAGTCTCGCCAAAACTCAGAAATAGCTACACCGATTTGAATTTTTTTTTTTTTTTTTTAGTAAGGGGGTGGTTTATAAAAAAGATAATGATATGGAAATGCCAAAGAAACTGCTGTAAAATCGGAAAAATCTAAATTGGCAGTTTTGTACGGGCATCGCCACTTGGGATTAGATTTGTATTTTATACGCTTCCGTAGCGTTCATCCGATTGCGATAAAATGTTTCAAATTTTCTAACACTGCAGCACAGTGAATACCGTAGGTTTCTTTTACTTTTTTTCTCATGAAAATGTATTGCGCAAATTCTTATGTGAATTTAATTCTGTATATATGTTGCGAAGTACTATGTTCTTACATTTGGATTTGCTGTTACTTTCGTATGTCAATTTTAATATTATACATGAAATATTATTTATATCGCTGTAGTAGACACGCTGGCCTAGTCAGGGACTTTAAAACTATAAGAATGACACAATCATTGGCTGAGCAGAGGAGTCGAAGTTGTCGAATAGTCGTTGGTAAGTTGAATAGCGAAGCAGAATGGTAGCGCGGCAGGCGTAGCGATGCGGTAGTTATTGGACTCGAAAGCCGGTGTTATGTAGTTACTACGTGGTGCCACAGGGCAACAGGAATTTATGAATCAGGGTAATTGAATAGTTATGGGCACAGTACAAGCAATCAAGAAGAGACACGTAAGAAGTACTGTGGGCCCAAAATTAACTGCAAATATTCCCCCGTGAAGAAGAGCCTGTTGTACCAATTATTAAGTGCTAATAATGAACGACTATGACGAACGCCTCCTCACAAGTAGTCTTTTATTACCAAGTACGGCTAGCCATCGTATTAGAATTGTTCTCAATAATAAACTAAAATTAATGAATACGGTGTTAACAATTTTTCACCTAAAACATGTACTAGTCAAGTCCCTTTTCTCATCATTGTTATTCCGAGGCAAAAACGTAGAATATTAAAAGTGATAATGAGAAATGTTTATGATACTGGTCAGGAACGAAATTTTCAATTATAAAAACTATCCATATCTTTAACCCATTACAAGTGATTGAACTTTTAGTTGTTCAATATTGAGCGGCTTATTATTGATCGAAAAGTTGCTTTACTCTAGACTAATTCAGTTGTCATTGTGTGGGAGGATAATTAATTCAGTGTGTAGAAACAAAATAACTGACAGTGTTAGTCAAAACATTACAGCTGATAAATTTTTTCCAGTGGGTAATTGCAAGTATTACAGTGTTGAAAGTAATACTTTTTTCCAGATAAAAGTGTTCATTAATTAGTCAAGTCACTAGTTCACTTAATTTGCACATATTTTCGTAATTACACACTTACTAATTTTACAGTTACGTAGACAAAAACGAGAATGTAATTTTGATTAAGTAATTATCAGACTATAATAATTAAACTGCTCACTTAGTAAGTACGATTAGCTTACAATGTTTCATTGTGTATAAAAAGCAATATACATTATGGTGAGACGCATTTTTAATGGTAACACTTAAATAGCTTTACTGCTGATTCCTGCTTAATAACAAGCAAATGTCGTAAGATTTCTACATTGTTTTACTGATGATTTTACTTTCAGAACATGTTTGTGTGAAGTCATTTGGTTTTGGTGCTTAGCCTAGCTTAGAGTAGTGTGATTTATGCGTCAGCCCGCATATTTAATTAATTAAATTTAATAATTAAATAATTTTACATAATTTATTCGCTCATTCAGTAAGCGTGGCGGCTGTAAATCATTTTCTTTTCATAAATAAATTCAGTCAGTTTCACCCGTTTGTTCAACATTTTTGCAACTTTAACAATTTATAAAATATATTACTCAATTTTGGCTACTAAAATTACGATCGTTGTCGAGCACAGACAATCTGCGGCAACGGTCAAGTTATAACCTCCACTATATTCGTACGGATTAAATCATGAACGATTACCTTTCCAACTAATTAGTGATTTAAGCACACGCCATACTTAGTTCCTAATTGACCTCTAAGTGTAGGGATGGGAGGTTATAACTTGACCTACGAACCACGAGAACCGGCATTGTCTACATAAAGATTCGTACGTTGCACGGCGGAGGGTAGTTTACAACAGAATGCGAGATCAATTACAGTTTAAATCCGATAGTTTTGAAATTCTGCAGATCTCACCTGCAAAACAAGAGGAATATCACAGTGTACATAAGACTTTGTACGATGCGTGGTGGGGGGGGGGGGGGCACTTTAAACGAACTTTGACAACAATCTACAGTTTTATACCGTTCTTGAAGAAATTTTCCACACTGATGTTCAAAAGAGTATAATCGTTGTCTAGTCAAGTTTCCGTACGGTGCATGGCGGAGCGTATCTTATTCCAGTCTTCGACGCCGTTTGAGCAATCACCATGAATCAGTTACCCAGATGAAGGCCACTGTAACGTTGGGCGAAACGTTGGTTATTTAAGTAATAGCCTTACATCATGACGCGGTACCATACCCAGAAAACTTTTATGTCATCTGACTCTGGCCGCGGAAGCCTACGTAATTAAATCACCATAAAATTTGGCAGGTATTTAATGTTCAACGGAGGGAGGCCACAGGAAGAGACTGGCCGAGAGTGGGCGAGGTAACGACAGAGAGATGGAGGGGTGGATAGCAGGGAGAAGGAAGAGGATATATGCCGGCCGCAGTAGCCGAGCGGTCTGCGGCGCGCCAGTCACGGTCTGCAGGGCCGCTGCGGTGGGGAGTTCGAATCCACTCTCGGGCATGGATGTTTGTGTTGTTCTTAACGTAAGTTCGTTTAAGTTAGTTAGGTGATTAGTGTCTAAGTCTAGCGATTGGTGAACACGCAGTTTGGTCGCATAAGAGCTCACAAACATTTGAACATTTTTGAAGAGGATACACCATTCCAAAGAAATCAGGCGCAGACAGGTGTGAAAATTACAGAACCATCAGTTTGATAAGTCATGGTTGCAAAATTTTAACACAAATTATCTACAGGAGAATGGAATAGCTGGTAGAAAGCTGACCTCGGGGAAGATCAGTTTGGATTCAGGAGCAACATAGGAATCCGGGAGGCAATACTCACTTTACGTCTTATCTTGGAAGATAGATTAAGGAAAGGCAAACCTACATTTTTAGCTTTTGTAGATTTGGAGAAAGCATTTGACAATGCTGACTGGAATAAACTCTTTCAAATTCTGAAGTCAGCAGGGGTAAAATATAGGGAACGAAGAGTTATTTACAACTTGTACAAAAGCCAGACTGCAGTTATTAGACTCGTAGGGCATGAAAGAGAAGCATCAGTTGGGAAGGGAGTAAGACAGGTTTGTAGCCTTTCTCCGATGTTATTCAATTTGTACATCGACCAGGCGGTGAAGGAAAGCAAGGAAAAAATTGGAATAGGGATTAAAGTTCAGGGGGAAGAAATAAAAACATTGCGTTTTGCTGATGACATTGTAATTCTTTCAGAGACAGCAAAGGACCTGGAAGAGCAGTTGAATGGAATGGACAGTGTGTTGAAGAGAGCGTATAAAATGAACATTAACAAGAGCAAAACAAAAATAAGGGAATGCGGTCTTAGAAAATCAGGCGATGCTGAAGGAATTAGATTAGGTAACGAAACAATGAAGGTGGTAGATGAGTTTTGTTACTTGTGTAATAAAATAACATGCGATGGTCGCAGTACAGAGGATATAAAATGCAGAATGTCAATGGGAAGAAAAGCATTTTTGAAAAAGAGAAATCTGCTAACATCGAATATTAATTTAAGTGTAAGGAAGTCTTTTCTGAAGGCATTTGTGTGGAGTGTTGCCTTGTACGGGAGTGAAACATGGACGATAAGCACTGCAGACAGGAAGAGAATAGAGGCTTTTTAAATGTGTGCTACAGAAGAATGCTGAAGATTAGGTGAGTAGATCGCATAACTAATGAAGAGGTACTGAATAGAATTGGTGACAAAAGGAATTTTTGGCATACCCTGACCAAAAGAAGGGATCGCTTGGTAGGACACATTCTTAGACATCGGGGAATCGTAAATTTAGCATTGGAGGGAAGTGTGTGGGGTAAAAATCGCAGAGGGAGACAAGAGACGCGTATAGTAAGCAGATTCAAATGGATGTGGGTTGCCGTTCTTATGAGGAGATGAAAAGGCTTGCTCAGGATAGAGTAGGGTGGAGAGCTTCATTAAACCAGTCTCCGGACTGAAGACCATAACAACAAACATGAATGAAACGGAGATGGTTGAGGAGAAGGAAACGGAGGCGCAGACAGCGGAGGAGAAGAAGGCGTAGGTAGGTATACAGGGATACAGAGGAGGAAGGCTGGAATAGGCACAGGGAGGAGAGAGGAATACATGGACTAATTCATGAAGTTACATAAATATCCTAGCAACAACGGGTTTTCAGTTACCTTGTATAGATAGAAGCTTAAGAGGACAAAGAGGAAAGTAAGAAATAGGCACTAAGATGGAGGAAGAGACGGACAGATAGAGTAAGGGAAGGACAGTAGGATCCATCACTTGCAGAGCATTTCTGGGCTCTCTTCTCATACATAAAAATATTGCCATCCTGGCTGCACTGAAAGGTCACCCTTAAACAGATGCATACTATCATTCGTTCCCTTGTGGCAATGCACAGAGTCAGAGAGCAATGGGGGAAAACGATAGCACTAAAGCAACGTTTGAAAATTTGGCTCGGATGGAAATCTCGTCCGCAAAGCCTAAGTGGTTAAGGTAACCAATCCAGAAAGCAGAAAATCTGCGTTAGAGGCCCGCTTCAACAAGAATTTTCAAGAATAGCTGTAGCTATTGAATTATTTCAGGCCCAAATTAAAAATTCATTATAAACTTCTCTTTAGTCATGAAGAGGATTGCAAAGAATAGACTAGCGTCGAAAAGCGGGATATTTGCTTTTGCCATGCACTTAAATATGATTTGCAGAGTAAATGTGTAGATATAGTCTGGGTTCGAGTCCCAGTCTGACACAAATTTGTAGGTGCAGCAGTTGAAGTAACCCTCAAAGCAGCTAAGCGATATAAATTTTAGTTTAGTATTTTCGTCATTGGTCATACTCGTACTTTCACTACAACATAAATCCGTCACTGGTACAAGCCTACATTTTCCTAGACAATTCAAAAAATAATTACTTTAAAGAAACACCACTCAAGCCAAATTATGAAAAAGACTATTTCCATTCCAGAATGATATTTTCCCTCTGCAGCTAATTATGCGCTAATATGAAATTTCATGAAAATATATATATATATAAATACTCTGCAAGTCACATAGAATGCATGGCAGAGAGTTCATCGAACCGATTTCATGACGTTTCTCTACAGTTCTATTCTCTAATAGCTCGCGGAAAAAAGAACACCTACATCTTTCCATGTACCATCTCATTTCTCTTATTTAGATGATCATGTCTCGCTGTGTACGTGGGTGCTAACAAAATATGTTCGCGTTTGGAAGAGAAAGTTGTTGAAAGAAATTTCACAAATAAATCTCGTCGCAAACAACTTACGGGTATGCAGCCGGGTGACGTCGTCGACAACCGCCGATATTTCGGCAGGAGGACACCCTGCCATTCTCAAGGCACAACTGCACTTAAGGAAGCAATGTGCAAGCGTATTTAATACCTCGGTTTGCCAAGGGTAAACAAGGAAGATAACACACACAGTACAAGTCACTGCAGAGTCAACACAACCAAAGATGACCAAACATCAAAAATATCGATAGTGGCTTAATCAACAGGTGAGGCAGCATTAATTTTGTCCCTCTGTTTTTTGACGAGAGACAGTGCCGGATTCCAAGCAGAATTTAAATAAAAACCACCATCTCTGTTTATCAGGTCGCTTGCTAGTTTAATTTCAACAGCTTCCTAAATAACACTATCCCAATAGGTGGAAGTTCATGCCAGAATCTCCGTGTTGTTGTATTCCATAGGATGACCGGTGCCAAGACAGTGTTCTGCAACAGCGGATTTGTTGGGGTGTTGTAAGCGCGTGTAACGTTCATGTTCAATACACCGGTCTTCCACAGTCCTCATTGTCTGAGGACTGACATGCCACAACTGCAAGGAATACGATATACACCTGCCTTACGCAAACCAAGATAATCCTTTAGGGATCCCAACAGGGCCTTTATCTTAGAAGGTGGTCGAAAAACATTTATTACGCCGGTAAAGTTAAGGTTTCACAGATTTCGTCGCAGCTTTCACTACCTGTAATGACTTGAGATTCAGTACTTTCTATTAGCACTTTAGCAATTTACAACTGTTAGACCAATGGCTTTTAGATCTGTGTTCGTCCTATCTTTGACCTGTACCCTTTGAGACTGAAACCTTTTCTGTGCCTTTCTGAGTCCCTAGAACCTAAAAAACCGCGTAGCAGCGTATTGTATGTAGTGGACGCCTGACCTACTCAGCGGTACCCGGAAACCCACCACACGATGTGTTTAGAAAGTGTAGAAAGCTGCAGCCTACACGGCCGCGGAACCATCTAAGCCTCTGATTGAGACCCTCCACTCGGCTCTGTACCAAATACTGTGATCTGCCTTCATCTTGCAAGGAAGACCGGCAGTCTTTACCACTTCAGATAGCCGCTCAAAACTGAAGAGAACCTCTTCACATCCAAAGCGATAGAAGTCATTGGTACCGACATGAGCCACCACTTGCAGGTGGTTTCACCTCGTACTCTTCATGGCATCCGGAAGGACTCGTTCCACATCTGGAAAGTCTTCACCCGGTATGCAAACGGAGTGTGGCCTTCTTCTCCTCCCCAGCAGCCATATCCCTAAAAGGCTCCATTACTGGCTTAACTTTGGAGCTCCTAACTACAAGCAAACCCACCCGCTCTGATCTTGCAGGCTCGGAGGTGAAGTCAGGATAAGCGACACGATACGCCTTAGGTTCGAATCCCGGTTCCGGCCCACAGTTTTAATCCGCCAGAAAGTTTCGACTATTTCCATAACACGCATGCACTCGGCGATGTAAGATTTTTGAGACACAATAATGTTTACTGACATCATTTTTCGACACCTAATTTGACCAAAAATATTTTTCTAGAAAGTGCTCACTAAAACAATTAATAAATCAAGTCGATGATTCATTACTATAACACTACATTCCACGCAACACGGGATCCACTCGGCAAACACAAAAAGGGTTATAAATTTCGAAAAAATGTTTGCGACAGTATTGTTATTGTGGTCTTCAGTCCGAAGACTGGTTTGATATAGGATTCCACGCTAATATACCCTCTGCAAACTCCTTCATCCCTCAGTAACTATTGCAGCATACATACTTTCGAACCTGCTTACTGAACTCGTCTCTTGACCTCCCTTTAGTTTTATCCCCCCGCCCCAACGACCACTTCCCTCCAAAATTAAATTTCCCACACTGTGTCCTTCAATTCTGTCCTTCTCTTCTTCCATCTCACGTAAATGGCTATATTCCAGACAAATACCTTCAAAGACACTCCTAACAGTTAAATCTATGATTACACTGGTCAGAACAATTAGGGGATCAGTTGAGATATCTAGGTTCTGAAGTATTGACATCAGCAGAATGAACTAAAATGGTTCGTAGTCTTTCTATCGGTACTAAGGAGTGAAGACAACAACATTACGGCAACCGAGGCAATGGTAATAACAGAAAGTTGCTGCAGAGGGTGTTAGTACTGACTTGGGTTTACAGCTCCTGAAGAATTGCACAAGCATTTGGCTTCAGACAGTGTAGTGAGCAGGTAGTGCAATGCAACAACGTGACTTACCCGAAACTATGCCATGGAGAGCCATAGGAAGGTTGAAAGTGGGGCTGACACAGAGGAAGGTGTCGGCAGCTACTGGAACGTCCCTAGTAACTTCCAGGACCTGGATACGATTTCAGACGACAAGGCTATTTGAAAGAAGGCAGGGCCAAGGTCGTGTACGCATAACATCAGCAACAGACAAGCGTTATCTCTGGTTAACACTCCGTTGAGAGACGAAGCTGAATGCAACTCAGCTGCAACGCATCCTCCAGGCAGCAACAGGACGCGCAATATCAACACACAGTCCGAAATCGCCTTCGGAAATGTGGTCTCTACGCAAGGAGACCTATGGTATGTGTCCCATTAAAACCACGGCACCGTTTCTTCCGCAGAAACTGGGTAGAGCAACTTCAGGATTGGAGTCGTAACGAATGGCAAATCAAAAGTTCAAATGTTTGTAAATCTAAGGGACTTATCTACGTTGGCCACCAGTCCCTAGGCCTATAAACTACTTAAACTAACTAAAAGTAATTTATGCTAAGGAGAACACGAACACCCATGCCCGACGGAGGACTCGAACCCCTCGACGGCGAACGGCCGCGCACACTGCAGCAAGGTGCCTTAGTGCGCACGGCTATTCTACCGCGACGTAACGAATGACGTCAGGTTCTGTTAACAGATGAGTCAAGATTTTGTTTCCAGCCGGACAGTCGTCATTTCTTCATCAGGAAAAAACTTGGAACTCGAAACACTCCTGCTCATGTGCAGGAATGATCACCATATCACGGTGGTGGCAAATGGTACGGGGGGAGTCAGTATTGGCGGACGTACGGACCTAAGTCTCGTTCAGAATGCCGCTTTGACTGCTCAGAAGTACAGAGATGAGATCCTTTGACATTTTGTTGTGCTCTGCGCTGGTGCCATTGGAGATGGGCTACTTCTGGTGCTCGACTACGCACGTACCCACAGAGCTACACTGGTGGACAACATGCTTGAAGCTGGGGGAGCTGGGAGATTGAACGAATGGAGTGGGCAGCTTGTTCTCCGGATATAAACCCGATTGAGCATGTCTGGGATGCACTTGTCAGACGCAATGCAGCTTCGTGTCTATCTTGGGTAGGATAACGCGTTCACTATGCTGTTCATAATAACTTACCTACTTTCCTATTTTGTTATTCAATGATGCCATTACATCTAACCTATCCATTTACACTTTTAAATTTCCTAACCTAACTCAGCAATGAAGAGGTCTAACAGTCCACTTTTCGTTCCGTAGATTGCCAGTTTTATTTGTGTGATGACGACATCCTCCTGAGTAATCGTCGACGGAGATTGGAATGGATGACTATATTACCTCCAGAATATTTTTTTGAGGTTTGATTCCATTACTTGGAGGTGCTCCACGACCACACAATGATGAACTCACCAGATGTAATTCGCAGCATTGGCCGTTAATGTTTTATTTTAAAAACCACAGAATCGATTTCAATCACATTATAATCATCTTCAGTGTCCTTCAAACGAGCATATGAATGCCCTGAATGTAATTGCAACGGTAAACTGCAACATTTACCGTTTTAAAATAAAACATTAACGGCCAATGCTGCGAATTACATCTGGTAAGTTCACCTCCAGAATATCTACCCAAGAGGTGTCATCTTCATTTAAACAGACAGAAGAGCTGCACGTCCTCGAGAAAAGTAACTGTTGTTTCCCCTCGCCCTTCAGCAGTTAACAGTACTATTAACTTTGAAGAACAAGGATTATTAAAGGCCGTCGTTTGCATCACCCAGGGAGGGTCTCAATGAGAATGAAGCATATTTTCTGGTTTGGTGATCCACAATCACAGTTAGGGCTAGACTACATGCCCATTTGTGTATGTTGTATGCAGACATACCGTATCATTTTCGGCTGCGACTTACATTCCTCATCCACGCTGTGAAGTGGGTCTTCTCAATGTCGCATTTCAGTTGGAGCATTAGTTGTACGACAATTTCTGTCAATACTGAAACTTGTGTCACAAAGCTGTTGGTCGAGAAGGTGAACAAAGCACACTTGTTGTCAACCCAGAAATATGTTAATCGGAAATGACAGATTATTGTCTGTAATATTCTTTCAAGATGGTCCCTATTCTTCTTAACAAAGGAGTGATTATACGGCTGTCGGTTTGGAAGCCAATACAACTGAGTAGTTCTTATGCACTCACCTATGGTTCTCATAGTTGTTATTATTTGCGTGATGCTTCCCAGCGAGTACTGCAATTTCTGGATAATATTGTTGCTTGCGCTTGCTTTTAATGTTTTCTCGATATGCTCCCTGAAAGATATTATCGTATGAAGATATGTTGGGTAACTCTGGTCCGTAAACATTGTGTCCTTCATACCGAATTCCAGTTTATAGTATGCTGCTATGTTATTTAAATAGAAACTGCTGGTTTTCTTTTGAGAAAGGTAGGGTATGAGTCTCTACACGGTGAAAGTTTAATGAAGATAACTGAAATTATCAGTTAAAGTGTTTTCTGCACTCTGTGTTGAAGCGTAATACTGGACTGTCAATGATTCCAAACTTCCTTTACATTGGTTTTAGGTGTGTCAAAATAAAAGGGCATAATATTGATCCCTGAGTTAGTCCATCATTTAAATTCATTTCTTTCTTTATGAGATTACACTTAGTAATAAATATCAGACTGAAGTCATGTTAGATATAAGCCCCAATGTGGGTTGGCAGGCTTTGCTCTACTGTTCGACTTTTTGTAATTCTATGGGAACAAACTACTTTGGACATAAGTCCCTAGACTTACGAACTACTTAAACTAACCCAGCGACAATACACACATCCATGCCCGAGGGAGGATTTGTACCTCCAATGCGGGAGGCCGCGCTATCCGAAAAGTGGCTCCCCAGACCGCTATGCTACCCCCGCTCTGCGGGCTTTATCTGATCAACTTACATGAGAGCCCTCTTTTCACATTGCACTGCAAGCGTCAATCAAGTTCACAAAGACTACAGGTATCCATTTGTTTCTGAATTCATTTTCGAAGTTTGCAGTCAGGCTTATAACTTGGTGTCTATGGCTCCTGTTCGGTCTGAAATTTCCTTGTTTTACAGAGATGTTTTCCAGGAGTCTTGTGTCCATCCTATTTAATAATTGTTTCTAGCGTATCCAAAGGCTTACTTCGGTTTTAGAACAGAAATAACTTTAGTTATTTTGAAAGCTCCCGTAGGTATTCCGATTTTATGATTGATCTAAAAAATTTGATCAGCCATGGTCTAGTCCATTTCCCACTCGAGTTACACACTCAATCTCTACCTCATCAAAAAGCGATGCTGTGCCACTCTTTCCTGGAGAGCTGCTTCTAGGTTCTACTATGTTCCTAAGACAAATGTGTATTAGCTTCAGTTATTTGCAACACATTAGTAATTTTCAGTATTTTTTTTTTCTTGTGGGGCACCTGAGAAAGGAAAAATTCTGTCTTGTGTCACTGAACATTCTAGCTGAACTGGTTTGCTGCTTCCACCCAATTTATTCAGGAAACTCTCCAACTGGCGAATGGATTTCTTAAAACTCCACTCGGTAGCGTTTTTATCCATTTACCTCCTCTTCACGATTCAATGTATTTTCTCATCTGTTCGACAACTAGATGCGGATCACCTCCTCTTAAATAAATACATATTATAAAATAACGTCCTCCCGTCGCGTATGTCTGTCCTCGATAAATTAACAAACTAGTGAACGAATTTTCATACGGCTTTCAGCATGGACGGTGTGATACATGAGGAACGTAAATGTGTATATTTAATTAAGATTTTAACCATACATAAGAAAGAAAATTCAGTATTGCACCATTCGATATTTTGTTTAAAAACTGAATTTAGATAAATTTCTGTGGATAAACAAACGTGTGGATATTCCAGTACGATCTCATATCTTGTGACAAGGACATACAAAATTTTATTTGTGTTAGTAAAGTTTCGTACTGTTAATTCTGAAAATTCGGTATTTAAAACGAAGTAATACCCACATTTTGTCAAAAATCCATATTCAATGAAAGAAAGTAAAACCATAGTATTCACTCGTTTAATTTAGTTGTACTGATTCACAAAACACATGTCATTTGAATTTTACTAATGTATTTTTTGTTTATTTATATGTAGTTGTTAGGATAAAGGACAAGGACGGTTGAAGGAAGCAACAAAATCAAACAGATAATTGCAACATCTAAGCAGAACTCATGGGAAGACTTTGGAAATAGCTTGGAAACTTTGGGTAAAGTCACTTGAAAACCTTTCTCGAGTGTAATTAGCAATCTTGGAGGGAAGAAGGAATCTACGAGTATTTTGAACTGGACAGGAAAGTTGCTAGTGAGTTTTGTGGGTGCTTTCGGCAGATGGAGGGAATATTTTGAAGAGTTGCTCAACGATGTGTCAGATTTTGAGGTCGAATGGAATAAGAATGATGATGGAAAGAAGATCACGTTTGAAGAAGTGGAGAGAATGGTCAGTCGATTGCAGTGTAATAAAGCGGCTGGGGTGGATGAAATTAGGCCTGAACTTGTCAAATACAGTTGAACATCAGGTGTCGTATGGTTACACAGAATATTTGAAATGGCGTGGTAGTCGAGACAGGTTCCGTCTGTCAGAACGATAGCAGTAATCAAACTAATTTTCAAGCAAGGAAACGGAAAATTTGCAACAAACACAGAGGTATATCTTTAATTACCATTGCGGACCAAATTCTCTAAGGTGTTGTTGAATGTAGAGTATGAGCATTAGTTGAAGACGAGTTGAATGAAAATCAGTGCGGGTTTCGGCGTCTTAGAGACTGTCAGGACCAGATATTTAGCTTACGCCAGATAATAGAGAAGTGCTACGAACGGAAAAGGGATTGTATCTGTGTTTTATAGATTTACTACAAAAGGTGTATGACCATGTGTCTAAGAGAAAGCTTTTGTCATTTTTACGGGATTAAGGATTAAGAGACAACCGTCTACAGGCAATTAAAAGTCTTTACGTAGATAGTGAGGCAGAGGTTAGAGTAGACGGTAAATTGAGATAATGGTTCATGGTAGTTTCAAAGGAAAGACAAGGCTATAATCCGTGACCACTGTTGTTCAAATTATTTATCAGTCATATTTCAAGAACGATTAAGTTTTAGAGTGTGATTAAAATAGGTGGGGAAAAAATACGCAGTCTGGAATATGCGGACGACTTAGTGGTGATAACAGATTAAATTAAAAGATTTCAATCTAATATTTCAGAGCTAGATGAGAGATGTAAGGCTTATGGTTTTAAGATCAGCATCTGCAAAAAGAAATGTCTTTAGGAAAGAGATATAAACAGATTGAGTACCAAATAGAAGGAAGAAAGTGCAAAGAAGGACAGTTTCAAGTAGTATTTTCTCACAGGATGGCAACATTAGTAAAAAAAAATTGAATCAAGGTGTAGCAAAGTTAATGGAGTGAGGGATCAGCTACGATCAATTCTTTTCCGCAAGAATGAAGTCAGTACCGAGACTAGGTTAGCAATGCGTGGATCAATTTTTCAAGCAATTTCGTTGTATGGGAGTGAAAGCTAGCTAGATGCAGGTTATCCTATGAATAAGGTAGAGGAATTTTATAATGGGGACTATGCCTCATACTGAACGCCAAAAGATATAATCAAATTATGAATATGCGAGGGGATCTTACTATGAAGATGGGTCTGGCTACCAACTCATTTAGCATCACCCATTTTATGCCTAAGGACGCGACCAACGTTCAACCATTAAGGGCCTAAATATGTTAAGCTTAATGAAATATCCCTGAAACTATGCAGCGCATCGTATATATAATCTAACGCACGAAAAACCATCTTGATAATGGGAATTATGTCCACAAACGTGTAGGTAAAGAAGATAGTATGACAAACATAAATGTAAAACAACGCAACTCTCGAAACGGAGCCCATCTACCGAAAATAGTTTTGAGATTTCACGTAAAACCAAGTCAGCTATATATATTCAACAGTTCGCCTTCGCTTGCCTGCGAAAAGCAAAGGCCCGTGTTCGAGTCCTTGTCCGGCGCATATTTTTAATCTAGTGGGCAGTTTTATATCATTGCACACTCCGCTGCAGAGTGAACATTTTGCTCTGGGAACTTTGCCACAAAGTGGTCTTCGACGCTAGGGAAGTCGGCATTAATTAGATGCAATCCGCCCAGACGTGTCACTTTCAATGGTGCCACATACGAGTGACTGCATTCGAACACTAAAGATTCGATGTCCATCACTTTACTACTTGAACTATATTGGTAGGAGCGTTGAATAAGCCATGTTAGTGACAAAATTAAAGATCTATGACTGTCAAAATCTCATATATTACAAGGTACAAGAAATAGTAATTTGACAGTATAGCCAGTCATAGTGTGTACTCTTGGTCGCTGAAGATTCGGACGTGTAGATTTATCCACAATCAAGTTACAAGAGGGTCGGACTGACTTACGAGAAAGGTATGTACGTGTGCCTGAAAAACAGAAACTAAAGGCAGATTTTTTGTTTTGTTTTTGTTTTTACAAAAATCAGAAGCCTTTTTTTACGTCGTAGACTTTTGGTAACAATTCTGTAGCGTATAAAATAGTATAAAATATACTGATATAAGGCTCTCGATTAGTAATTATACTCTCGGTAGTAGTAGTAGTAGTAGTAGTGGAGAGACATATTTGATTTTTCTGTTAACAGCGCGGTGTAAGTGCGCTTGATTTGAACATTCAATGACATACCTGGGTCGTAGAAAGCTGCGAAGGTACTGAATTTCGTACGTGACGGTTAGAACTTTTCGGCATTCGCCAAATGTGTCTTCTGACACATATTCGTGCTCCAGTCGACGTCTCTTCACACCACCTATGGAAGCATGCTCTCATAATGATATACAGTAAATGAAGCATATGAACATTAAAATATAATCTTCTACACGAACGAAAATAAAATTTCACATGTTTCAAAGGTCGTCAAATTAGATCTTTTTATCAGTACACGGTTGTCATTTAAAATAATAATAATAATAAAGTTGTCCAGAAAATGAAAAATTGAAGAAGTAATTTTTCATATGGAATTTTTGTATGAAATTAAGACCGCAATTCAAGATATGCACAATAGTCTTTTTTCTTTACTTTTTTTTATCTTGTAGGAGTTTTGAGAAAACAAAATTCCCGGCAATGACAACTGAAACGGAAAATTCTGACAAGCTGCAAATGTCATAAGCTTCAACATAATCTACATCATAATTGACTATAGAAATTACATATTTGTCAGATTACCATGATATGATTAGTCATATGTTTCGATGTTATCTAACATGATGCTGTATACATTTTTCCTTATGACTTGGTGATGCTGCTGTTCACAATATACAGGTGTTCCACTTAAAGTTTTAACCCCAAATATCTCTGGAACAAAAATATATATTTGAAAAGGACTTCATCAGACATGGGCGCACGGCAGGTGCTTATGAAAGTAAGTAGTATGACACAGTCTAAAATTTAAACAAATATAATATTCAACATAAAATTATGTTTTTTTTAACGAACACCGCGAATTATGTCGTATGCAATCAATACCATGAATAAAAATGACGTTGGTGGCAACAACGCAATTTTTCTCCGAGAAATTGCAGAGCGAATTTGATTCTTGAAATAAACGCAAAGCGCAGCTAGCGCGCGTCCCCAGACTCAAGCGTGAACCTCACGCTACCCCTAATCTTGCGCTTCATTTATTTGAAGCGTCAACTTCGCTTCGCAATTCCTCGGACTGAAATTGAGTTATTGTGATGCTACCAACGCCATTTTTTTCATGCTATTGATTGCATATGAAATAATTCGGGGTGTCCCTTAAAAACATAATTTTGTGTTGAAAATAATATTTGTTCTCATTTTTTAAAATCTCGTATTACTGACTTTCAGAAGTACTGCTGTGCGTTCATGCCCGTGAAAGTAGTTTTCCCTATTGTTGTTTGAGAGGTATTTGAGGTGAAATGTTTAAGTGTGACAACCTGTATTTCATTTGTACTAAGTTCAGGCCTCGTGGGAATGGCCGTGCGCTCTAAGGCGCCTTGCTGCGGAGTGCGCGTCTGCTCCCCGTCTGATGTTCGAGTCCTCCCTCGGGCGTGGATGTATAATATTCACAGAATATATGACATCAACTGCGATTGGGCAAAGCTGAAAATGTGTACCCAGCTTTGCCCAATCGCAGTTGATGTCATATTCTGTGAATATTAAATAATAACAACTGCAGGATCAGAGGTGACGTCTGTTCTTTCGGAAGAGACGCCATATATATATATATATATAGATGTGTAAGTTGTCCTTAGCATAATTTAGTTTAAGAAGACTGTAATTCTAGGGACTGATGACCACTGCAGTTTGGTCCCACAGCTTTACAAAGATTTGAACATTTATAAAGTTCAGTTCAGTATGCAGAGATCAGTAAGTAAGGCCAGAACCGATGATTGAGTATGAGCTGCTGAGACCAATAATCAATTTAAAAAAAATCGCTATCTTGGCTGTTGTTTTTGTAATAAGGTTCTAAATAAGGTCGCCGCAACTCATAATGACTAGAGGTCTGCGCGGATGCTGATATCTGTGGCTATATCCGCGGATATCACCAATATTTGTTACTTTGAGGATAAAATAATGAGCAGTACGGATATCCGCGAGTTATCTGCTGATAATGCAGTACGTTATAATACGTTAGTTGAAAACTTGAGGTCTGTGGGCATTCTTGGAATTTTTGCGAAACATTTCAAAAACGTTCCTCACGCGAAATCTGTGGGCTGTCACCTCGCGGATTCGGAACTGCTACTGTTTGCTTCGGAATGCCAGTGCCTTTTTGTTGGGAATGGCCCGTTTCAAGGTAGCACGGCAGTAGAGAAGTTGTCGCATAATGACACCCAGACAATATTTATGTCATTACGTAGAACTGTTTAAAGTCCTACTGTTTATTACTCATGCAAAACTTCAATATTTGCGGATGCGAATAAGGAAACTTGCGGATGCGGAAAGATTGCCACAGATGCGGTCGCGGATAACAGCGTTGCGGATGTGCTGGGGAAGCGGACAGTCCTTACACAAGCAGACCTCTAATAATGACAAATGTCTGTGGAAGGCAAAATATTTTGCTGCGACAGCTGCTAGAATAAAACTACTTGAAATTATTCGGAATATAAAACTGTTTATAGAAAAATTATTAAACATTAATATTTTGAACTTTAAGAATAATCGGAACCTGTATGCCAACTTTTTTTTCCGTTTTGTTAGAGGTAAGCCACGGAGTCTGAAAGGGACACTTATTTACCCAGTACCTACTTGTATTATACCTATACAAACAAAAATCAATTATCGCATATATGAAAAATCATCACTTCAGAACGGCTTAACCGTTTTGATTTATTATTATTATTTATTTGACATGTCCCATACATAGTAACATTATAAGTTTGAATTTTAAATTCAGGCGGTTACATCAGGTATTTTGGCAACCACAAAAACAGTACGTAAGATTAAAGTATTTACAAAAGAAGACATTTTAGCTATACAAGATTAATCTCTTTACATAAAGAAACCAAAAGACATTTACACAACCGGAAATCTTATTGAATTACAGAAGTTATAGAAGTCTGTGGTGCATTTATGTATCAAATAGAATTTACAGACCGGCCATCCTCCTCCTTTGACAGCTTTTTTTATCTTTTTTATTTTATTTTATTTTTATTTTTTCCCCTTGAAATGGTCCTTTTACTTCAGTACGTTTTCCAAATTTCTCCTTACTTTCCTTTACAGTTTGCTCAATGTACAGATTGAGTAATAATGGAGAAAGGTCACATAGCCTACTCACTTGCAAGCACTGCGTCCCTTGCATGCGCTTCGGCTCTTATGGCTGCTGCCTGGTATAGGCAAACTTACGTGAACAGCTTTTGTAGATTTGGAGGGAGTTTTTGTCAAAGTTCACTGGGATACACAATTTAAAATTGTGAAGACAGAGAGTGTAAAATTTCGGAAATGATAAATTATACACAGCTTGCACAGAAAGCTTCGGCTAGGAAGGAAGAAAGTCAGGTTTGTACCCTTCCTCTAGTGTTATTCAAAACGTACATCGAGCTGGCTAGGAAGAAATGTAAGGAAACGGAATTAAAGTTCAGAATGTATAAATTAAAAATAATATAGTTTGCCAATGATATAGTAATTCTGTCGGTGACGGCAATGTACCTAAAAGAGCATTTTTATCGAATGGACTGTGTCGTGAAAGAATGGTTTGAGATGAATATTAACAAGAGTAAAAAAAAAGTCAGTGGAATGTAGTCGAATTCAATCAGACGATGCTGTGGAAATTGGATTAAGTAATGAGACAATAAAAGCAGTAAAATAACTTCTAATGGTTGAAGTAGAGAAGATGTGGTGGTTGTTGTTGTTGTTGTTGTGGTCTTCACTCAGGAGACTGGTTTGATGCAGCTCTCCACAATACCCTATCCAAACAGTAGAGCTGCATTTCATCGGGAAAGGTAATGGCTGTAGTTTCCCCTTGCTTTCAGCCGTTCGCAGTAAATGCATGGCAAAGCCATGTTAGCTGATGTTACAAGGCCAGCTCAGTCAATCATCCAGACTGTTGCCCCTGTAACTACTGAAAAGGCTGCTGCCCCTCTTCAGGAACCACACGTTTGTCTGGCCTCTCCACAGATACCCCTCCGCTGTGGTTGCACCTACGGTACGGCTATCTGTATCGTTGAGGCACGCAAGCAAACCCACCTCGGCAATGTCTGTGGTTCATGGGAGTGGAGAGAAGATATATAATAGAAAAAAGTATTTATGAAGAAGACAAATTTGTTAATACGGAATACTATTAATATAAATGTTAGGCAGTCTTTTCTGGAGCCACTTGCCTGAAGTATAGCTTTTTACGGGAGTGGTGAAACGTGGGCGACGAACACTTCAAAGAAGACGATGATAGAACTTTTTGAAATTCGGTGTTACAGAAGAATTCTGAAGATTAGATGGGTAGGTCCGTAGCTCAGGGAATATAGGTCCTGCGACAACTAACATATAGCCCGCGTGACGTCACAAACGGGGTGCTGAGCCGTGGGGTAAACCCTTAAGCCGGTGCGGGTTTCCTGCGATCGGTGAGCTTCCAGCGACTGTGTGAGCACCATCACCTTCATCACAGCTTTTCATGAGTACAGTTTGTGTCACGTTTTTTATATCAGGAAATTTTAAACTGACAGATACACTAAGTACAAAATGTCATTACTTAATCGTGAGTAGCGTACGTTTTTTGTTTTCGAAAATTATATAAATTTTTGTTCTTTTTTTTTTTTTTTTTTTTTTTTTTTTTTTTTTTTTTTTTTTTTTTTTTTTTTTTACTTGCTGTAGGTGTTCAAAATAGGTCATTTTAGGTTTGTGTGGTATCATTGCACCATCAGGGATGTATTTGAATTAACATGAGAAGCTAAGTCGGATTAACAGTGACCCAAATCGTCTATTTAAGACAGAAACAGTGGCGTAACTAGGACTTGGCTTTGGGGGGGGGGGGGGATAGATCTGCTTGCCGAGCAAAATTTTAGTCAGTTTCCAGACAGACTACCATCTACCACTCCCATTGAAGAAACTAATTCACTCCCTTCAAATCTTTACCTTTTCCATATTGCTGTTATACGATTTCTTTTTCTTCTCTCTCTCTCTCTCTCTCCCTCTCTCTCTCTCTCTCTCTCTCTCTCTCTTTATTGTTTTATTTTTTTCGGGTTCTGGGGGGCGGGTTCTATCCCCCTTATCCCCCCCCCCATAGTTACGCCACTGGACAGAAATGTAAGCGGCTGTATTCACATGAGAAAATTGAGAACTTTCTTTAAAATATCACTAAATTTTTTCCAATGTTGCGCAGAGAGATGGGCGTTTAGATGTAATATCAAAAAACAATGAAATTGCTACCAAAATTTTGGCATTTATGCAGACTCCTTCCATACTTATCTCACAGATAAAGAATAATAACAGAATAAACCGTAATTTATGTCAATTTATTCGTGGTAACACTACAAAGAATTTCATACTTAATGCGGTAGCTCCGATTCGTTGTTGAACAACACAGTGGTATATTTATTTCTGCTTCCAACAATGATACTCAACAATGGATAATGATTACACGATGAAAAATCGTTTTGGATTTATCCATTTAATTAATTTCGTGCAAAGAATTAACAGATCCGCACAAGTTTAAAATGTATAGCTGATGTCCTTTAAATGCATACTAGCAAAACAGATTTTTGACGCTCAAATCCCAACGGGTTGCATAAAAAAGTGCCTTTTTCTGAGCATTCACACAATTTGCCTGGACGATAGCTTTGATTCATCGTTCACTCTTACCCTATCAAAACATAAATACACGAAAATCCAACTATCGATTTTTAATGTTAATTACACGAGGAAGCCAATGAAACGTATATAATTCCAATGCTGCTTTGCCACAAATGTGTACAAAACAAAAAGCATGTATGTATGCAACCGCTAAGAGTGGTAAAAGCACTTAGAATTTCTCATACATAAAGAGGGTATTAGACGACGATCCGCCTCAAGAGGTACAGGCTTAGCACAAGAACCATCTTGTGGTGTCGCACAAGTACAAAGTGCGCGCCACCTACTTTCGCCGCGCGCCGCCATGCACGCACGGCGCGGCGTTCTCACGACGACAGCCACGAGCGCCCTCTGCTGCAACCCCGCTCGTGGCCACCACGGAAAGACACCGGTCACTTCGGACGGAGATAGCAACGAGTTAGGACCTTCGTAATCAGATAGGCACCAGTGAAGACTTTGCTATTGTACGGGCACTAGGCAGGCCTCTAACAACTATGTATCAACATTCTGCAGTACTATGTAAAAGTATTGTTACATTCTGTGCAATATATATCTCTTTCTAATTTACTCGAGTGTTTATAGTTTCTGGCTGCTCCCCTCCGTACCTGCACCAGCGTGCTGTCTTTGTTCCTGTGTCGGTCTCGTTCCACTCGGCCACCGACACCTACGACGAGGCTGGGACACAAAAGCGGCGACGAAGTGGGGACACAAAACATCTAGCGGTAGAACGAATAGAATTACGAAGTCAACCGTCTTGTCAGCAATGGAAATAAAAATTACGAATAACGTTATTTCTTGGCGTCGCTATTTCACGTATTATCCCGATAGAATAATTTTGAGGTCATCTGCTGCTACTACTAGAGTATTCAAGTAAGTTCCCAATTTACAATTATTTCATTTTGAAAATCTACGACTCGGTAGCACAGTTGTAGATTGCCAGATTATGAATCCAAGGATCCCGGGTTCTATCCACACGATTTCCTAGTATTATTATCCGTCACTATTTCTTTCCGCTCTCGAAATGTTGCTGGTGCGAAAAAATCTCGAGTAGCACAGTAGTTTGCAATCCATGTTAAAATGTAGGTTCCCGTATAACTGGCTGGGTAAGTCAGTTCGAAGTTCGGAGGAAGGCAACGGCATAACACCTCCAAACTGGACCATGACTAGCATGTGGTTTTCAAACCAAACTTCGGATTGTTGACTGATTTACCTTTTCACGATTCCCTACTTCCTTTAGTTACATGCTAATAAATTCCAGTTACATTAAAACACTGTGTTTCCTTACTTTGGCAAGACAATTGCTCGAATTAGGACCACAGACAACACTAGTAAAATTGTGAAATATAATGAAGAGAATAGTTTCATGTAAATTTTCATCCGCTGAGAGCCTTTAGAACAGAAGTGCAAACTCTCTGTTTGAGACTCATAGCAATGAAGTGGGATGCTGCTCCTATAGAGGAAGAAACAACAAGAAACAACGGCAGAGAGACAAATTAGTCCAACGTTCCACGAATCGGAGAGAGCCAAAAGAAGTTTAATTACTCTTTGAAAATTTGATATTATGAATCAACACATCAGTACGATGAAGTTAAACATGGCAGCAGGCTGTGAACGAAGTACAAAAGATGAGAGTTTTGCTCTGTGATTATAGAATGATAGTGCCACAGTCTCAAGAATTTTGAATTTGTAATTTAAAAATAGTTGACTAGAGTGTAGACCGAACTACTGTAGAATAGGTGTTAGGAGAAAGAAATGGGTGGAGGAGACATTTCTGCAATATATATGTCAACTTGTAACGAAAGTTGTCACCATACATAACGATAGAAGATGATATTTTGAGTAAGTTAGGAACAAACAGGAAGATATGAAGTGGGAAGTGTTATTTTTATTATGCAAGTAGAAACCACGTAAGCAAAAGCAAAGTACGTACAGCTTTGCTCTAGAACCACGTACGTATCTACACAATTCTGCACATGTAGATGACGGTGCGTAACATCGAAACGTATGATACAGTAAAAGTGACTGATGCAGAAAACTGTTTCCTTCACATTTATCAGTCGGTATCCTCATGATACCATCGTTTACGTACGAAATAATTAAATCTATCTTCGTTTCTGAGCAACAACGAAACGATATTATTATCTAACTCCGTTATATGGTGACAATTACGCAATTCTAATTTTCAAACCTTCGCAATAGTTGTCTATCGACACCTTTTTGGCGAATGACTTCTTACAGAGTATCTGCTTGAGTCAGCTATGCACAGTAGGATTTCTGAAGTCTTTCAATATGAGAGAAGCAAAGCTAAAAACATGTACAGTAAATAATTATACCATACTATAGGCCCCACGGCCGTGGGAGAGAAATTAACAGACCAGTTAGCAACTAATTCCAGTATTCACTATACATATGTATTTAGTCAAAGTAACTCCTTCATTCCTTCTGTCTGGTACCCTAGCCCATTTTAAATTTGTCAGAAACTGGGGCGACTATACTGGGGTCACTTTTCGGTTATCAAGTATATTTCAAATCAGGTAAGTACACTTTGACGGCGTGACGTGTCTCTAGAATTATTTGAAATATTACACTTCATATCTAAAGAATAAAGCAACCCAACTTATACAATTCTTTTTTTGATCAGTTTTGAGAGTTTTGTGTAGAGAAAAATAAGGGAAACATATTTTTATACGTGCGCATACTTTCACTAAGTGGGTGAAACACGCCTTTGAAAGAAAATGTTTAATATATCTGAATAAATACTACTGAAACAGTAACAGATATACAAAACAAACCTCAAGTATAAGCTCTATGATTTTTAATTTACTTTGCAGCGGTGCACTCTGATTTTTCGAAAAAAAAATCAAATTTCCCTGCCCCAAATATTTCTTTTTTTTTAATTTAGACACTTTCCTAATAGCAATATGTTTTTACCAACTTACACCTTATATGATGAAGTGACATTCCAAAGGCGCATTTGTCAGAAACAAGCTAGAAATATATGTAGTCTATATCAATGTTAGCGCGCCCAACGCGCGACTCAGAAGAGGACAGAATTGGAGCGCGCGTGCACTGTGTCAGTTCAGTGAACCACCTGTAATGAGTGTAAATTGAATGACTGTCACTTGTACATTAAAAAAAAAGTTTAACTGTTTACAAGCTACATAAACTAAACTAAGGACAGATCACGCACCCACGCCCGAAGGATGACTCGATCCTCCGACTGGAAGCAATCGTGCGCTCCACAGCAAAGCAGCCATTCCACTGCAGCCCTTTTCTATCCATTGCAGATTTGAAGGATTGGTAGTTTTTTCGAAGACAAGAATCTCCTTATTTTAGTATAAGGACACAGGACTATTTTACCCTAATACAGTTATTTGTTATTTCTTAACGTATGCAGTGAAATCTGTCGCAAAAATTATATTAAGCTCTAGTCGTAAAGGTTACTATTTATAGTTCAAATGTTTGTGGAGCTTAAGGGACTTAACTACGGGGTCATCAGTCCCTAAAGTTACAAACTATTTATGAACTACCTTATACTAAAGACGGCACAAACATCCGTGCCCGAGGGGGGATTCGAACCCGCGACGGAGAACGGCCTCGCGCATCGTAGCATAGCGCCTCAATGCACTCGGCCGCTCCTCCGCGGCTACTATTTATAGATCAGGTAAGAGAACAGTAATTTCCCTAAGGCTTTAGAGTAAACACGTAGACAAAACACCTATCTCTAGTTCGCAAATGAAGGTAAACATTAGTGCAGCAATGTATTTATGAAAACCACCGTGGTTTCAGTATTTCAGTAAAAGAAACAGTTTGCGAATCGCCCATCTATGTGGATTATAACTTCCCAAATACTTTGTTTCGCAATCTCCGTTCGTTCATAAAATAGTAAACTATAAATATTAAAAAGGTATAATAATGATGCTACACGTGTTTGTGTCTTTCGTATGAGATCAATATGGTATGTCTTTGTTTGTTTCTTCTTCTTTTACGTATGAGCCACTATGGACTACGTTTATTTCAACTGTTTCTCCTTTCTTTTCCTCCATATTTCTCTCATCATTTTCCAATGTTTCTCTCCTCTTTCTTCGGTCCACTTGGCTTCAGCCTTTTTCTTCGATTTTTCCTGGAAACATTTGGCATCCTTTAATTTCTTTCTGAGTGGTAGTTTTTTTCTCAATATCTTGTTGGATAATTTGGAACTCGTCCATGTCCCTTCCAACTTCTTTGCACCATGTATTATCCATTTTTAATTTACTGAAGTAACAGAACAGTCTTTTTGTCAGTCTGTTGGGATCCATCCTTTGTATGTAAGTTGTTCTTTTCCTAATTACATTTTTTCAATATTTTTATACATTGTATGACGCCTTCTGTATTGTGTCCGCTCTTTAACCGGCCCCAAGATTCTCCTTAATATTTTTCTTTCATTAATTTGCAGTGATTTATTTATTTTTATTACCGTGCTTTCACAAGGCGATCAGAATACGTCTACAATACGTAGTTCTCAAGTTCACAAATAGCTTTCGGGCTGGCTACTACAATCGGTTGACGAATCAGATCTGTAAACCTATCGATAAATGTGCCCCCTCTTTCATGAAATTCAAAACTTTCCTTTGACAAAATTCCCCAAACGTTACACTTCGTTATGTTTTCTTCGCCTCAGTATCATTCATGCGATTGCTCTAAACGTTTCTCCTTTCAAATTTAAGATGAAAGATGCGTTTCTCTGCTGCACAGCGCTGTCACCTCATAGCCCTTACAACGGTAAACTGTCGGAACGACCAGGCGTCGAACTGAGAGTGTGCCACCCTTCGGTAACACCTCGAGGCGGCAAATCCCCTTAGCGTAGTTCACGCCTGGAAGGAGCTACGTGGCCATTCGGTTACGTTTGTATCTGGGATCCTACAGCAGCGCTAGCAGAGCATAATGAGGCACCACATGACAAGTGCTTCCAAAATTATTTATCCTTTGCGCTGTTATTTCCTTGCAGCCGTCAAAGGCCGCCCGTCTAATGATGAACATTCCAGTCTTAATGATGGAACGCGGAGTCCCTAAGCCGCCGCTGCCACTAGCACAGCCGAGAAAATCTTCAACGACACTTGGCATTATTAATCGCACCTCCCTTACACAAGACCTCAGCAATTACAGGATTTATACTCCTATTCTAGGCACGCAGATTCGTCTGTCGCTTCAATAGATTTGTGAGGGAGGAAAATATTCTTGGCGCGCATTTTCGAAACATTTCGGTACGCAGCATGGTCGCTGGAGAGTGTTGCTGCTTGTCCGGAGAGGGCGAGAGGAGGGGAGGGGCGCATGGGTGGCTTGCGGGGGTGTGTTATTATTCTTTTTTTTTATTTTTTCCCCACTTCTTTTTTGAGTGGTTGACCCCCTCCTACAAACATCCAGCTGCCGATCTGGCCTGGCAGCCTCGCGGCACCCTTTCATCTGTACAAAACAAAACACGTGCGGGCGACGAGGGTAAACAGCGGGCGGGCTGCGCGCGCACCACCGCGCCGTGGGGGTGTCGGCGGCCATGATGGCGGCCGTCCGCGCATGCGCAGTAGCGTCGCGCTGCCCTCCCCCGAGCAGCCCTGCAACCGGGGATTGGTAAAGCGGCAGGGGTGAGGAAATATCCACACTGCGACAAAAAAAAAGGGGTGAATCATATCGGTAACGCTGCGTCCCTGTCACTGTGTATCCTGTAACAATAATCATGGCCATTTATGCGACATTGAAACTCCGCCAGCAGAATTACAGGGTCCAAAATTTAAAGAGTTTACTCTCGTAACTCCCGTGGAAAGCTTTCTCGAATCTTTCTCTCATAGCAGAAAATCTTAATAACATTATGAGTATAGCCGATTCTATTTGATAGAGGTACTCGTCATTCAGAAGTTTCATAGTTCAAGACACGCGTCTTTCTCCGGTATATTGTTAACTAACATTTTTAGCTAATCATTCTCAAGAGCATAAAAGTGATACCTGAAGTAGCTCTTATCGCTTAATAAGTAAATGCAGGAATGGTTTCGGATTTAAATATTGTCTGCCTCTTTTGTAGTAAAAGTGAAATAATAAATCTCAAGTGTCTCTAATTTCAAATGTAAACAAAAAATGAGAACAACGAAATAATATATGAATAACTATTTCAAAGACCTAAAAGAAAATTAGGAACCTCAATCTCTCTTCCAGCCTGCGGTAAATATATACTACCCTTATCGTATTAGAAGATTGTAAATGTAGTATAAATAGCCACCAAAGTATTGTGGTCATTTCTTTAGATAGAAATTTAATTTGTCACCCAGCCCCTAAGTTAAGAAAATGAAGAGATAATACAACTAATAAAAATAATATTAACTAAGCTCACCCATCGACGTCTTCTCTCATGTTCAGTGCAAAAATTATTTTGCGCGATCACAACTTTATTCCCTACGACTGAAATATGGCAAAAACATCTGAATACTCTCATGGCAATAACAATTTCATTCTCCATTAACAGTTGTCGTGCTGTTATAATTCTTCACTTTTACAAAATAAATTAATAAAGAACTTCCACGTGCTTTACTGTACAGCCACAAGAAACTAAGCTGATAACTTAGTGTATTATCCCAAATGAAAATAAAGCAATAAAAACAGCCATATGTGATGATCGAGTAACTATACACCCTACAATATTGTCGTAATTTATTCAGGACGTTACAATAATGTTTGAGGATCTATTTGAGATGGAGCGATCAGACGTATTTGGTAACGGAAAATACTTATGTCAGACTGACATCCAAAGGAGGAAACCTATGGAAATATACTTCAGCTACTAGGGAACAGTAGTGTAACTGATTTCTGGATGCACTTAGTGAGCCTTTTGTCAACATAGTATAACGGAAAAAATACAAAGATTCAAAGAAGTTGTGTCATTTGTTGTGGGCTTGATAATCATGATATGCCTTTACATGACATTAAAATAAATTATATTCCTCCTGTTACCAAGATCGGGTGACTTTTTCTTTCCGTAAAACCCTAGGTAATGGAATAGAAAGACTAAACTTATTTGTATGCTCTGTGATCTGTCCGCCATAAATGGCACGATTACTAACGGAGTAAATTTTGGCAAAATACCTCTAGAAGTCAGTATTAAGATGATTTAAATTCTACATTTTTATAATTGAAACAAGCTCAGAAATTGGTTGTTTGTTTGAGGTTAACAAACAAAGAAAAGGTACTTGAAAATGAAATTCTTTGGATCATTTCCGTGTCCATTTGTAGAACGTTCAAGGTTCAAAACTCGCTTACAATACCATCGCCATTCGTCGTGAGAAAAAATGAATTCGTTGCATACCATAATTGAAGAGAGTTACTATGAAACATCAAAGACTGCAATGTCCCAACGAATTCGACACAATTCGACAGAAGGTTAATAAACTCCATGCAAAAAATTACAACAGTAGACGAAACTTCGATATATGGGCTGGAAACAAACCATTTGTCTACGTCTTATAAGATGTACTGGAAGCATCAAAACTGATTTATTGGTGAAGCCGTAAAATATTTAGTACGCTTTTTCTTCATAACAGACAATATGAAGTTTGTGGAGCGCACTTCAACATGTACAAAGTCAGGCTACAGTGTTCAAATATATAATTCCTTCGAAGCAACAGTAATGTCAGAGGAAAATATAACTGTACGCAACTGCTGTTAACCAGAAACTTGTTCTTTCTGATTTAAAATAGTGAAAATTTCATCATTGTTTCAGACTCCGTCACAGATCAGAGAATTTGCTCTTTTAAAGATAAAAAATAAAAATATGAGTTTAGGTTTTAACGTTCCTTCGACAACGTGGTCATTATAGACATTTGCTTTTTACAATAACATAAAGTGTACTCTGTTGCGAGTGAGTGGTTGACATCCATATTGCGTAGATGGTAATGGGGCTGTATACAAAACATTTGCAACAATGTCTAGGGATGATGGGTCATTTTCTGAATAATAAATTGTGTTACAGACAAATATTCGCTGACACCAACTGACAACGCTAGATGTCTGAATTATGCCGCCGATATACTACGGTATGTAGGCACCATGCGGCGTACGTGTGTAATGTGTGTTGCCTACCTTACAGTCTTCTGTTCCACTGAACAGCGTGGCTATAGGCCGTACAGAATTAATGTTCCTTCCTTATTCGGCTGGAAAATAATTTTATTTCCTTGGAGTCATTCATTTTTATGGTTTTCTTGTGGAAAGTTACGCTTCAGTTTACTCGAACGTAGACTACATTGAAGAGTTTTAAAGCAGTATTTTCTAAAAAGTAACAGATTTCCAAAAACACGCTAACAGTAAAAACTGAATAATTCGAAGAGTAAAGAAGTTGATTCTTCTGTAGTTAGTAATCACTGCCAAATAAATACACTGTCATGCACAAGAATTACTGTAACTTTAACGGAGTCGTTTAAACAAATCTAGTGAAGCTACAGCCTAAAATAATATGGTTTGCATTTTATAAAGACAATGAGTAGAGAGGGTATCCTTGTTACGTAATGGCTATCGATGAAAATGCTGGTGACATTTTGACTGGAGTCCAGGTAGAGAACAGTTAAAAAATTTAACGCAGCGTGTAGTGCCTGAAGAAGATTGAATGTCATCGAAACATAGCACATAAAAGTATAAGAACAGAAAACAATATTTCACCGCCGAGAAATGTCAAAAAATATGTCGTGAAAGATCGTTTTTAAACGCTTTTTATTACTTTTGAATTACATATCATAAGCATTACCACTGGTTACATTTACTCGTTGAAAAATGTAACAAAAATTTTAGATAACTTCTTTTGTGATTATTGATAATATGGTAATAAGTTCTGATTTTTTTAAAGGAATGTGGTGCGGTTACGGTTAAGTGTCTCTGACATCTTTTTAATTAAGGTAAGCGCAAAGACGAGTGAAAACGTACATTTTCTTCCGGGAACTGAAAATAAAAGGTAAACTGTTCATTTTATTTTATAAGGTGCCCATACTTCAACTGCTACAAACTGAATATGAGTACAAAAAATTAACGAAATATGAGTTTGGAAATCATTGTTTTCTATTACGAAAACAGCGAACTGTTATATGATTCGAAAAGAAAATGTCACTCAAGTTCGCAAACAGTTCTTATAATTTATAATAAGGTGACCGGTATCGATCTACGCATAGATGATCATCAGACCGAATTCGCGTCAACGTTGGTGTCGAGGCGATGAGCGTGCAGTGACTGCTGAATATGTTAGAAGTAGTAGAAAGCATTGCATGTATTTAAAAGTAACTTATTAATCATGTGTTTATTTGTTTATTCCTACGTCATGCGTTTGCGAGCGTGTTCTAGGATCCAGCGAGTAACGTTGCTTATACATCACTAAACACTGTAACAAGCGGACTGTTACTTGGAATGTGGTTAGCTAAATTCTTCTCAGTGGTAAATTCTCACAGCCGCTTTACTACCACCGAAATGAGGAAGGCCTTTCTGATTTATCGATACTGTAATAATCTACAGTACCGACGGGAGTCGTACGTTGACAGTACAGTCCGACTGCTAACTCCATCTATTTAGAGTCTGCCTTCGTACTAATTAGAGATGTGTAATGTGCTGAAACACACAGATTCGGCTGGTTTGGTGATTTGTTTGACTAATACAGCTTTATAGTTATCTCAACGAGAGAGATAGAACGTTGGTTAGCAGGGGGACTCGCAGTCGGGATGACGGTGGTTCAAACCCCATTGGTCATTCGTATTTGTTTTACTAAATCGAATAAGATAAATTATAAGAACGATACTTTGAAACTTGAAAATCAGATTTTTTCACGAGCTTATGTCGAACAAAACTTGTGCTCCGTCTCTAAAGACGTAGTCGACCGGACTTTCGATTCCCGGAAGTGCCAAGAATTGTTTCTTGGTGGGAGGAATGGAACGGAGGGCACCCAGCAACGTGAGACCAACTGATGTGCTACTTGACCGAGTAGTGGCCAACGCGAGACTTTGCTCGCATGCTGTTCTAAGTTCAAATGTTAGTAAATCTAAGGGACTTAACTACGTTGGTCACCAGTCCCTAGGCTTACAAACTACTTACACTAACTTAAAGTAACTTATGCTAAGGATAACACAAACACCCATGCCCGAGAGACTTCGAACCCCCGACGGCGAACGGCCAGGTGCACCGCAGCAGGGCGCCTTAGTGCGCACGGCTATTGTGCCGCGGCCTCTCCTAAGTTGTGCGCTGTCTTGTAGCCTTCTAGAAGACATCTGCTGCAATAATTGATCCACATAAATTACAGTCTGTTATTATTACATAGGCAAACGAAATAAAAGAGACGCGTCCTGCACCTCTAGGTAGGCAACGCAATTCATATCATGGAGATAAAGTATGTTAGCGTAGTTTATCTTAGAGAGCATAAAATATTTTCCGGGTCATTATTTTTCCACCCAGCAAAGTGTGTAGGCCATCAATATAAAGATGTCATTCAAAAACTGAATATTTTTCTGTTTATTTCCATTTGTACGAAATAATTAAATGACCTAAAAGGCGATCACCAGCAAAAATATAGCGAGAGTACTGGAATGTGGTCTAATCAAGTCAGGTGATTTTGAGGCAAACAGATTAGGAAATTTGACACTGTTAGCAATAGAAGCATCAATATACTGATGACGGCAGAAGTCCAAAGGATACAAAATGCAGATAGGAATAAGTAGAAAAACAGTTCCGAAAAAAAAGAAATCTGTCAACAACCATCTGCAGTTTTAGGATGATTTTTCTTAAGTATTTTTTATGGAGTGTGCACGGGTTCAAATGTGGCCGATAAAAAAGTTTAGACAAAAAGAGAGGATAATCTGTGCGTGCTATAGAAGAATGTTCATGAATAGATGAGTATATCTAACAAAAAAATAAATACATCTGTTTATAAAATCACGAAAGGTAAACAATATTTTATTAACGTTCAGCAAATACAATTTACGTGGTTTTTAAACCAAGAAATACTGACAACTGAATGACTTCCGGTACTTATTTTTAACAATTTTGTTTTATTCAATTTGGTTTCAGCTAATGCACATCCTACATTATGCTCCAGGTTTATTCAGATCCTCACTGTTATTTTCAATATACCCTTGACAGAATACCCACTCAAACCCCTGTATAACCTTAAAGGTTAGAAATGGTATTTTTAAGACTTTTCGCTACAAACAGTTTGGATAAACGTCCTCGGCTCTATCGATACTCATTTTCAGAAAGTTTCATTCGCGAAGCTGTAGAAATTTGCCTACAATTTTAACGTTTGAAGATAATGCTTCACACACTGAATTTGTTTTACTACCAAGGCAGTTTCCCACCGATTTTACTAATTACGGAAGTAATTGCTGGTAGACATGATATTTGTAACAGATGCAGGTTAATTTAGTCACTCAGTAAGCATTATTCACTGCTTACGTCGAACATATTTTATAGATCATGAAAATGTCAATGTAAGTACTGCGTCGTTGAAGCAGCCGTAGAGAAAACAGTTAATTTTTTTCTGTCAAAATACGCACCATAGGATTTTCGCGCGAGGATAAGTGGATTTCTTTCACAAAAAAAAATCTCATCTTGGAAATAAACACATCAACCATTATTTTGCCTCTGTCGGTAAGCGAACATGTGACTGGCGAAAGAAGTCAAAGAGTGGGCGAACCAGCTGATTGCTGTGAGTTCTGCTCATAGGTCAAAGGTAACGGCACCCGAATTTCAAATTACATCCACTCGTCACGCGAACATGATCGTATAAGAAAAGTCTGATAATTATGGGCTACTTGTCTAACATTAGTGCAACGAAATCATCACAGTCAATACGATGATTTAGTTTCTTGAGTGAACTATTATTCGACTGTATTTTTTTTATTTATTTATTTTTACCTCAGAAAATTTCATATTACCGTTTCCGTAGAATGCGGTACTGAGTAATTACCATATTCTTGGGGCCAATGTCCTACTGGCTGTCTACATATGCATCTGCGTAAATAATCCACTTGACATCACACAGTGCACGGAGGAGAATGTACAGCACTAACGTTATCACTTTCCTTTTACATTCCATTTCCATATTGAGCAATGGGAAAAGTAACTGTCTATATTCTAGAAGCCTCTTCTATCCCCTGTAATTCTTACGATTGACACTTTAATCGCACAATCATGGCATGGTCTTCTTTATATGAAGTGTCCTTACATATACTCTATAATGATTGGCGACGTCGACTTTCTTCCAGTTTAATAGGCCGAGCATCACATTTTACCGAAGGTACTCCGTGTGATAGTATCTTTGTTAACTGCCGATCGCCTTACGGAAACATCAGTCTGTATCATCCCAGAGGATTTAACGTGAGAGAATTTACCTTAACTTTTCATTATTCTTTGGCATCCTATTTTTTCTTAATGAAATAAGATTTATTTCATTTTTAGTCATAGGAATGTTATAATAACAGGAATTTGAGTTTTACTTGTAATTAGGCCTAATTTTTTTATGTCGAACAAATGAAAAGTATTCGACAACTAAATTTTAGGCAATTCGGGGACATTGCTTCGGATTAAGAACATCTTGTATTAACCAGTTATAGAAGAGAAACTCTACCACGTCTCGAAATGCGCTTATCAGGCAGTTTGTAATAGTTCTCGTACGGAAGGATCCTGCTTTAAACAGTTATCTTTGTCTGTAAAAGTGCTCCATATTAGTCAAGAAAAATCTGAAACTGAAATTTTTCTTGTTCTTTATGATGGATCATATGTCTGAGAATAACGAGAGATGGGGGCACTCACTAGCTTCAGACGTCTTACTAAAAAAATGTATAGGAAATTCTACTTAAAAGTACACTGTGGAAAGCATGGTAAAAAATTTCACGAGTTCTATTGAGACACGAGTGCAGAAGCGCACGTCTTCAGTCATATACTAACTGCTTCTCCATAAAACCGGGACTTTATTGTGTCAAAAAAGGAGGACATTGAAGAGATGGGGAGATGATGTAGACGTACATTACTAGGCGCAATGAAATTATGATGGCCGATTTTTGTTCCATTTTGAAGGGGGGGGACAAGTAGTCAATTACAAAATTGTAACTATTTTCTATTACTTTCTACTTTAATATGCTGTTATTAATGACTTAACAAAAAAAATTATCGAAAAGTTTGGAATTTGGGAAGTACGACATCTGCGCCCTTTCAAAAGTATAAAATATTGCAGACTGTCTGTTGCTTACTGACTTCCACTAACAACAAATTTTATAGCTAATAATGAAATACGCTTTAGCTAGTATTATGAATAGGCGGTTTCGAGTCGTTTGAAGTGAGTGTCGCATGTCCCAGAATTAAAAGTCCTTGATAATCGGCTTTTTGTCAAATCATACATAGCAAAATATTAAAACTCCTAGTGTTAACAAATAGTTCTATTTTTGTCATAGGACCCCGAACTAGTGGAAATGAAATTCTGCAAGGAAGTAAAAGTAATCCGGATAAGTGCGAGGTTGCGTACAAAATCATTTACATAGATTTTAACTTAGCTCAGGAACCAGGTAACTCGATCATTTTTTATTGATTTTGGAGTGACCTTAACATACAATGCTAATTGGCAATTCAAGATGTGTTCACTTCATCTGCTGCCCTGACTGCGATTTTTGATACGATTTGAGGGAAGTAACTAGAGAAGCAAATGGTACAGCCGCCATGGAGGTAATGTTATTACGCAAATACCATATTGTTCGGTGGAAAGCTTCAGTAAACATTTTATAGGATATCGGAACTTCATCCCGTACAGTATCCTGTATCAGTTGCCTGTGTTACTTTGCTTGAATTATTACAGATAACGTACGATTCGTGAGCACAGATTGTCAGAGAACATTTATATACAGCGAAAGCCGACGTCAAGTGGAATTCGAAAGATTACGAATAGGTTTATACTGAAAAAGAGAGAAAAATAAAAAGAAATTATGTGACATAATACAAATTTAAAATTTTTTCTGATTTTTTCCTTTTAGTTGTACTGCGCAACCTTGCTTCTTGCTGCATAAATGCCAGTATCTTTTGATTTCTTTTACTTAGAAGCTTAAGAGCTTTACAGCACAAAGGGACTCTAGACATTAGTATTTGACATAAATTTCAAGGTGCTTCGTCAACCTGTTACTGGATAAATGGCGTCCTAACAGAAGGAAAAACAGACAGTCGCACAACGAACGATAACATCATTAGTTTTACGTGGGATATAATTATAAATTTACGATTTTCGAATTTCTTTACTATTACTGTGAGACCTTCCTTCTTGCGAAATTTAACAATTCCAGATGAAAAAGAATTGCCCTATAGATTTTCATTAGTGGATTTTCGAGTCATACAATCTGTAGTATAAATGTATCTTTTGAGCACTGCCTTAGAAACTTAATTTTCTTACGTCGCAAAGCGACAGTGGACCTTAGTATATGATATAAATGTAACCTTTTTGTCTCTGCCCTTGCCTGAACAAAATAGGTCTTAATGGTCGGACAGATGAACAAAAGAATGATCCTGAACGGCTTCCGTTTTCACCGATTGAGATCGTAAAGTCACAACATTGGTAAGACAACTGTTTGTAGTATTTTTAATATATCTTTACAAAGTTAAACGACAATCACAAAACTATAGAACTTGTGTAATTTTGTTAGAACCCCTGAGGCAATTATGCAAAGCTAGACCAAGGTCTGGCGGTGCATTGTATTGATTCCATTGTTACGTTAACTCACCTCTCCCCACCCCACCCATCAACCTCTGTGTCCATCGCCATCTGCCGCACTCTCTGCCGTAGCAAATTTTGACCTGCAGTTTAGTCACGCATCTATGACGTCGTTTCTCATGAGCAATGTGTCGTTCAATAATATAATTTCTTAGGTATACTCATTGCAATATTAGAAAACTGGCTGCGAAATGTGTTGCGAATATAGTTGTAAAGACGCAATGGACTAAAACACGATGCGTGACACGGCGATTTTTCACCGTTTGTAACTTTATAGATGCAGAATTAACAGTCGTGCTGTGATATATTTTTGGATGTAAACTCAGTGGTATAACTGCCATTGGTAGAATGTGTCGCGCATAGACTTAGCTGTAAAAGATGCAATACATTAATATATCGACAGTGATGGGCTGGTTTTTCATGAACCTTGTTTTTTAAACCTCATTTCGCAAACTATGAGTAGATAAATTGAGTTGTATATGTGCGTATTGTCTCTATAACAGCTCGTAGTAATGAATTGCAATGTCATGGCAGATACCGTAGTTTAACTACATTAATGTAGAAAGCAGTATGCTGTGAACTTCTTTCCCTTCACCGTTTTGTTGGCGTTGTCAGTGAGAAATAGTTGCACTGAGCACTCATCATCAAACAGTAAATGAAAAATGTTTTGTCACTGACGCGACCCAAGATTTCGTGCATCTCATTCTTTGTGTCTTAATATCTCCTTACCTATATGTTGAAGGTGGTTTTTACGCCCATAGCGATGGATGTCTGATGGTAAGGAATATGAGTACTAAGTCTGGCTCAAATCGGTCAAGTAGTTCAGGCGATGCGAAACGTACAGAAACATACATACATTTTTGTGATATAGCAGCATCAAAATACGGGGGTGGTTTTTGAAGTAAACACCGATTGAGCATCGTGAAAGTGACGGTCAATCACTCTTGGTCAATCTCTACCGGCTGTGTGGTTGCATTACTTCGTTTGTCCCCATCTCGATGAGTAATTCCGTGCACTTTGTAATTCGGTCCTGCTCAGGTTCACTAGCAGCTTCAGGTTCTTGAAGTTTATGGTGCGGGTATAATGAACGGAGGAAATGTGTAGCTTGGTTAATGAAGGAAAGAACGATATGGATGGACTACGGTCATGACAGAAGACTTCACACAAGAAGGTGATAAGGCAATTCATAAACTACTTGGTTCACTATTAAGAAACAGAAGGCATCTGAAAATAAGGAATGCAATTTTCGTTTTACGAATTCAAAATATTGAAACATCTCGACCTTTCGAGGGCACTGAAATAAATTCAACGGCGAAGTTGAAAATTTGTGCTGGAGTGGAATTCGATTGTTCGTGTATGTTGTAGATTGTTCGTTTAGTTCTTGTCTCTCTCTCTCTCTCTCTCTCTCTCTCTCTCTCTCTCTCCCCTTTCTTTTCTATTATTTTTGTAACCCGCATTGAAAATGTGAATAGCGTGTTGGGGGCAATACTCAATTATTGATATGGTGCCCGAGAGAACAGACACCATATCGACAATTTTCTTTTGTTGCTACAATTTGTATTAAGAAGGAATGTACAGTATTGATAATTATGAGATTTTTTTTTTTTGCGTATTTTTCGAAATGGAACGTATTGTATTTTTATGTGACTTACGACAGAAAAATTATTTTGCATACCGAGCGCACCTCATTCAACCAAGATCTAGAAATGACTTGTGCTCGGTAATCCAGGTCCCGCTGTATTGTCAATTTGTAGAGTAGTAAATCGGTTTTGTTACTGGAATTTTTCTAATCGGGTTAATGATCAGGCAGCAGAGATCATGGCAGTTAGGGGAAACACAGGTGCCATGACTTGACAGATGTTAAAAATATTCACGGCTCAAAAGTGAAAATATTGCAAGTTGTAGTTTCTGATACAATTTTTCATAATTAAAGTTTTTCCTACTCTGTTACATGTTGTTTTTTAGTTTAAAAATGACCTTTGTAATTTCCAGTGCCAGCCTCTTATATATTATTTCTTATCAGTGTTTGTATGGGTATACTCTATCTCCCGTATTACATATCCAAAGTTAATGATTGAGGTATCATTTTCAAGGTTTCGTTTTCCACTAATGACGAAAAATACACAGATAATTAAAAAGTTATTGTTTTCGTAAAAAGTGTTACTTTTCAAATAAAAAAATTGAATTGTTCGTACAACCTAAGTTGATTCCCGTCGAACGACCGTAAATGGGACATGTATTCACGGTTGCTTCCATCAGCCACCGCGCCGAGTATCAACTTAGTTTCCGCAGCCGATATAAAAGCAATGTAGAAGGTGCCATCTACTGATAATCTGTTTAATTAACATGAACGACAGCTGTTGCATTTTTTTAGATTATGCAAGCCAAAGACCTTTGATGCATGGATAATTTATTGCACGATTTACTTTATATAAGTCGATGTAACGACGAAAAAGACACAAATAATTTAATTTAACTTGCAGTTGTTTACATTCTTTACGCAAGCGTACGTTATAACATCGATACACAACGCTGTGGGAATTGTTGACTTTGTTCAAGCAAGCGTTGTGTGCTACGCGAATGAGCTGAATTACCTCAACGTTCATCATCACAGGTTAAGTACCACTTATTATTATAACTTATAATAATTTATCTCATTTTTAACTCCCCGCTTCTTTATAGTGCGTGCGACGTTACGTGCTGGAACGTATTATTTCTTATAAGGTTTTTCTGTATTGCTTCCAAACAGAGGGCGTTCTCCATATTGGAACGTTTCACATTTTATTTAATTATATAATATTTGTTACTACTATCTTTTATACATGTACGAGGGTAAGTCAATTATTATCCGCAATTTAGTTATTTTTTTGTTATGTTGGTAGTACTGTCGTTTTACGTTGACGCATGCTTTGTTTATTTGTTTTTATATCTTTGCAATTTTCAAGCTGCTACGTTAGTTTTGTTGTCGCTGCCATACTGTTAATCATGGCTGCCCCGCTGTCTACTTGCACCAAAGAAGAGCAACGTTCAGTGATACGTTTTTTTGTGAGCGGACGGTGTATCAGGGGCCGAAATTCATAGAAGATTTTCAGTACAGTACGGAGGCGGTGTTTTGCCACAGCGAAGTGTGTACGGGTGGATTGAAAAATTCGGAAATAGTCGCACGAGTGTTAAGCACGATGAAGCAGCCGGACGACAGTTTACCGCCACAAATGAAGAAACCATTGAGCGATCGCGTGAAATGATTCTCTTAGACAGACGATTAACTATTGATGAAGTGGCTCATCGTCTTCAAATTAGTCATGGTTCTGCCTATGAAATTATTCAAAACAGACTTGGGTGTCGTAAAGTGTGTGCAAGATGGGTCCCAAAACAACTCAAACAGTTGCATAAGCAAACGCGCCTCGACATCTGCAAAAAACAGTTGGATCGCTATGGTAACGAAGGGGACAACACCTTAGACAGAATCATTACTGGTGACGAAACATGGATCCATCATTACGAGCCGGCAGAGTATGGAATTTGAAACATCCAAATTAACCGTGCAAGAAAAAGTTCAAGACCCAACCGTCTGCAGAAAAATAGATGGTTACGGTTTTTTGGGATGCACGAGGTCATGTACTGGAACATTGTGGTGAAAGGGACACAACAATAAACAGTGTACGTTACAGTAAGATGCTTACTGACAGGCTAAACCCTGCAATTCGAAGCAAACGCCCGTCCGCATACTGCTGTCCACACTGTTGAAACGCTCCAGAAATTCAAATTCGAAGTACTGGATCATCCTCCATATAGTCCCGATCTTGCCCCTTCAGAATCCCTTCTTTGGTCCAGTCAAACAGGCATTAAGTGGCCGTCGATTTGACTCGGACGAAGCAGTGAAGGAAGCGGTGCAATTCCTGGCTCGCAGCTCAACCGAAAACCTTCTTTTATGAGGGCATAAGGAAGCTTGTAGAGCGCCGCGATGGAGTAGCCGAGCGATGTAAAGCGTCTCGCTGCGGAGCGCGCGGTTGCTCGCCGTGGAGGTTCGAGTCCTCCCTGGGGCATAGGTGTGTGTGTTTTCCTTAGGTTAGTTTAGCTAGGTTTAAGTAGTTTGTAAGCTACGGACTGATGACCACACAGTTTGGTCCGGTAGATTTAGAATTTTTTTTTTTTTTTTTGAGCTTATGGGACTTAACAACGGGGTCATCAGTCCCTAAACTTACAAACTACTTATGAACTACTTACGAACTAGGACGGCACAAATATCCATGCCCGAGGGGGGATTCGAACCCCCGACCGTAGTGGCCGTGCAGACCGTGACTGGAGCGCCTCAGTCCCAGCGGCCACCGCGGCCGGCTTATAAACAATTGAAGCCTGTAGAGCGTTGGACGAAGTGCATTGAAAAGCAAGGAGACTATGTCGAAAAATTTTATTACAATAAAATTTTATAACTACTTTGCGGATAATAATTGACTTAACCGAGTATAGTCGCATCTGCCTTTTCTGCATTACTATCTTACCTGTCCGTGACTGATCAGGATAGAGTGCGAATTATTCGCACGGGTCAATTAGTTACAAACTGATTGTAGTAACCCTGTGCCGGCTGCGGTGGCCGAGGGGACTAAGGCGCTCCAGTCACGGTCTGCACGGCCACTACGGTCGGGGGTTCGAATCCCCCCTCGGGCATGGATATTTGTGCCGTCCTAGTTCGTAAGTAGTTCATAAGTAGTTTGTAAGTTTAGGGACTGATGACACCGTAGTTAAGTCCCATAAGCTTAACAAACATTTGAACATTTTTAGTAACCCTGTATTTGAGAAACCATGTGAAGTGAGTGTAGCACTGCGGACTTGTCACGTAATCGTCGCGAGGGAGCCGGAGCGCTCGGCCTTTAAACGCGCGCCGCGCCTCGCCTCGCCTCGCCTCGGCGGCTTTCATTGAGGGGAAGCGGCGTGGGCGCTGCCTCCTGAGTCCTGAGTCACTCACACGCCGCGTCATGTGGGGGGGGGGGGGGGGGGCAGCCCAGCCCAGCCCAGCAGATGGTGGCCTGGCCGCGGTGCCATCGATCGCGCGCCCTTGGCCGTCAGGCGCGGAGCGGCGCGTGCGGCAGGTCGGGACCGCCGAACACAGCAGCCGGCGGGCGGGAGACCGAGCGCTGCTTACCCGCGCCTCTCCACGCTAGTCTTGTGTAGCTCGCGAACGAACTAGTTCGGAAGAGCGCTCTCACAGGCGAACTAATTCGCAGATCCCTCGCCTCTTAGTTCGTCCGCTCCTTTTGCGAAGACTGACGGGGAACGACGAGAGGACGCGAGAGCGAGCAGAATCCCGTGATTCCCTTCTGCCAGTTCATTTCGTGCTGAGATGCAGCTCAGCTGTAGTTTCATTGTTCACTGCCACAAGGAATCTATTTTAAAAATAAAGTAGGCGAGACCGGGGCACGTTTTCCACCATTTTACATTTTTATTTTTATGCTTCTTATTTTTATCGATTAAGCGGTAAACAGCGGATCATTATATTTCCTACACCTTTATTTACAGTCTTGTACAGATATTTTTGAAAATAGTTAATATCATTCTTGGTAACAAATGGTTTTGTCTGACTATGTTGCGTTGGACAATTTGTCCCGTATGCGGGGCAAGTTTTCCAGCTTACTTAAAATGTACAGAGGCAAATATTCCAATTATACTTTCAATGTTAAAACAGAGATAATTATCTTGATTTCACTGAATCATGAATTTACAATACATTACAACAGAGGATAGTAAAAATAGCCACATTAAATAAAAACAAATGCTATTTAATGGTTTTACAAAATATGTGACTTTAATATTTTACAAATACAGACATTTTTAACAATATTAATACTGATTGTCTGAATCACAATGTAAGCAAACAAAAAATGGAACATTCCCTTTCGTACAGTCTCCATGTGCCCATTTCGTGCACTGTACACACTTTACATTTGCTTTAGACTTGGCGTAAGACTCAAAGCAATAAGGGATATGCACCCCATATGCATCCCATATGCCCCGTCGCCATATTCGGAACTATAACACTACGTCCATGAGTAACAGTGTAAGCTATTTACAAAACAAATGCATAGTTACGTGAAGAAAGAAACCCACTTTTAGTGTGTGCAATATCAGAATAATACTTTTAACGCTAGAATGTTTATTTTAAGTTTCAATAAAAACGTGAAAGTTTACTCACATTTGCACAAATGACGAACTACAGCCCTGCCGACGTTGTGACTGCTGGTACAACACTGAAACTTTCGTAAATGAAGCGTGCTTTGTTGCTACTTCCTACTGTATCGCCGGTGGTAACATCTAGCGGTTTGTTTCGAAAATATACGGATTTGGAAAACTTGCCCCTATGGAAAATGTGCCCCGGTCTCTCCTACTACAAGTACTCTGTATGCAAAGTAGTTGAGTACCATTGTATCAACCATTCGTGTAAATAACTGGTTTATTTGCCTAAGTATTTGATGTCAAATTGCCCAAAAATACGGGTAATAGCACACGCTTTGGCAACACTGATTCATTATATTAAAAAAGCCGTCATAAAAAATAGCTCTTTTAGTAGCGGTAGGGAAAGCCAAAAAGAGCGGACGAACTAGGAGCAGCGGACAAACTAGGAGCAGCGGACAAACTAGGAGCAGCGGACAAACTAGGAGCAGCGGACAAACTAGGAGCAGCGGACGATTATGTCGAACGTATCTCGCTTCATAGTTCGTTGGATTATTTTCCGAAGACCGACGGGCAATACCGAGAGGGCGCGTAGCAGAATTAAAAATCACGTGTTTGCCTTCTGCTGATGAAGCCATTTCGACATGAGCGTCTGCCTGCTAGATTACATAGTTCAGTGCTACAAAATTTCTGTGTTGATGTGTTCTGCACTCTGCAAATCTGACTAATAAATTCCATAATACCAAGATACGGAAATAACTCTAAACTTAAACGCGAGAAATTATCCAGTAGCTGATTCTTTTTCTTTGCGTGATATTGTTAACGCATCTGGATCTAGGCCGAATTCTTTTATAATACTGATAAGGGATGTATCGATGGAATCGTAAGCGTTAATGAAAGTGACAAAGGTAACAGTTTTGTCTTTTTTTCTCAGTTTTCTCATTTCTAGTATGGTTTTTAGATTCCAGATCTATTCAGTGCATGATCTATTTTTTGGAAATCCATCTTGGTATTCCCCTATTTGTGGGTGTAGTTGATATTCCGCACGATTGAGTAGAGCTTTAGGTAGGATTTAATAGGTACTGGTGGAAGTTATATCAAAATTCAGAAAGCGATCTTCAGGGAAGAAGAAAGCAGCCTCACAAAATTCAGGAGCTCTGAAGGCAGAGAAAAGAACGCATTAAATTAATGTGAGCAGTAAGGAAGAAGAAGTAAGAAAGCAAGAATTGATGATTTTACGTACTCTGTTAAAGTGCCATTCGAATAATAATAAATAGGTATTTCCTTTCTGATTATGGATTCAAACAATAGGCAAAATTACGTCACGATTGATATGTCACAAGATACGGCCCGATTAAATTTATGAAAGCCGATAAAATTAGTCGGCAATTAAACCACATGAAACTAATTTTCCTCGGCAATCTAATGTCACAGCATGCTCGCGTAACCACAGGATCGTCGTCTCATGGGGGCGAAGTATTTTTCCGGATACCGAACTAATTATTATTATAAATTCGCGATATGGCGAATAGCCACAAGGGCCGTTCCAGCCGTTACTTTGAACGATTGGACACTGCTTCAGCGGAGGAACACCTCTTGACCGCCCTTACTTCGTCCGTTTTTCCGCCTCGCAGGACAGTAAACTAAGAAGCGTCAAACCAGAGCACCCAAGCGAGAACTAATATTAGTGGTTCCTCTCGAGAGGTTGGCTACAAGATCCTAATCTTGCCGGCGGACGAATGCTGCGATTCGACGTACGAGGGGACAATACCAACGAGAGAAGCCTTCTCGCACCCAGTTGGTCGCTAGTTCTGCTCTTGTACTTAATTTGTCGCCACTCTAGTAGATCTTTCTTGTTGACTTCCGCCAGCACCCATGAATTTCGCCGTCTCGACACATACGTGTTCCCGACTGCATGTCACTTTATGGAAATGTTGCCCCTGCCTAGGCTCAGTTGTTCCTTCTCTTGGTAAAAGGTAACTGCATCATTCCCTTTAAGTACTCTCTCTCTCTCTCTCTCTCTCTCTCTCTCTCTCTCTCTCTCTCTCTCTCTCTCTCATTAAGAGCTAGGCGAGTTAATAAGAACCATGATTTACTTCAACACATGTTTTCATTTTTATCTTGTCCTGCAGCAAGACGTTCTCATTGTCGCGCTCTGTTTCGTATCACGTGTTTGACTGCATTATCAAGTGTTACAGACTACCTCACCTTTCAATATCTCAGTTTCGGAATATAATAAACATTAACTGAACTGTTCTACTTCTTGTCTGTGCTCTTTCCATGTTGCTATCATTATTATCCATTAAATAACAAAAACAAACCCCTGCTACAAGAGAGGACGTTTCATGTGGGCAACGGTCATAGCAGCGTTTATTAATTCTAACAACTTCGTACCTTGACAAATAACTAAAGTCGCAACAGCTACAGAAGTGGCACATTTTTACATGTACACGATAATTCTATAAATGCGCTATTTCTCGACTGTCTGGTACATTTCCCTTTGTAGGTTGTCAACTTCCTTTTATATTTTATTTTTCTCTTCTTTCGTAATAAAAAGATGTCTTAAGCTACTTGCTCAGCTCTATTAACCTTCATTACAGCGTTTCTGGACTTTGGTGAATACACAAAATATTCTGGGCAACCCCTCCGAACCGGATCACAACTGTGTGTGTGTCATCTGAAAGGTGACGAATTTAATTTTCTTTTGTTGTTCAACTTTTTTTTAATGCACACTATTCAATATAGTGTGCGTACAGAGCTCGCAAGGAAAAAAATCCAAGGAGTTTCCAATCCAATAATTTCTACACAACCTGGATGTTGAACTTCAGCTGACTGAGCATGCAAACCATGTTCATATTTCGTTTTTTTGTCGAATTAAAATGTCACCCTTGAGATATGTTATTACAACATGAAAAGATATTACGTTTCATTTCCGCTGACAAATCAAAACGAGTACCTCGCCTCTTACTTTCTAAATTTCACAGAAGTTGTCCTGCGAACCTTGCAGGACTAGCATTCTAGGAATAACGGATATGGTGGACATCGCATAGCCACAGCTTAGGGGATGTTACCAGAATAATATTATAACCTCGCAGTGGATTGTGCGATGATGTGGAACTTCTTGAGAGATTAAAACTGAACCAGATACCTTCACGTTTCGCGATCAGCTACTGTACCAACCACCACCTTGGCTTCATGACACTCATAGTCATTTATTTCGCGCTATCCGGTTATACTTGCGTTGTGCCATCCAACAGTTTCTCATAACCTTCCCACTTTAACAAAGTATCCCTGCGTGTATGTAATCAGTGTACGACTGTTACCTAAACACTGCTGTCACTGTAGAAGGAGGGAACGAAGACTGAGGTTTATCATCCCGACGACACTACAGTCATCAGAGACGGAACACAAGCCCGGATAGTGTTTTTTTTTTTTTTTTTTTTTTTTTTTTTTTTTTTTTTTTTTTTTTTTTTTTTTTTAAAGGGATCGAGAAGGAAAGCGGCCGTGCCCTTTGAAAGGAAGCATCCCGGCATTTGCCTGGAAAATCACGGAAATCCTAAATCAGGATAACCAGAGGCGAGTTCGAACCGCCACAATCCCGAAGGCGTCTAGCGTGGTACTACTGCGCCACCTCGCTCGGTCTCTAGCAGTTGAGCTATCCCGGCACGCTTTACGATTCTTCATCACAGTTTTATTTCCGCCAGAACCTCGCTTCCCCTAGGCTGTAGCTAAGCCAAGTCTGCATCATATTCTTCCTTCCCAGGAGAAATATAAAGTTTGGAAATTAGGAAGCACGTTACTGGCGGAAGTAAAGCTGTAAGGACGCACGGCAGAGCGCCTGCCCGCGAAAGGCTAGGTGCCACGTTTGAATCCCGGTTCGGGTATACAGTCTTCATCTGCCATGAAATTTCATATGAGCGCACACTCCACTGCAGAGTAAAAATAGCACTGAAGGAAACTAGTTTGCCAGTTTATAACACGGTGGACAATGGAAAATCGTGTGCAAAACATATGGCTGCACGGGATGGTGCAGTGCTATGCACAGAGACCAGAATTATACACTAACGTTTTGTATACATCATTGATCAAACACATATCAAAGGCATAAGCAATACAAAGAATGGACTTTTCACTAATGTCTAAAAAAAAAAAAGAAGACTTCAGTTAAGTCCCATAAGCTTTACAAACATTTGAATATTTGATGAAATACGAGAAATCAGAGCTCTGAGAGATTTTGGTGTTCTTTCTACCCGCTCGGTAATCGAAAATAAAACTGTAGGTAAATAGTATGAACGTGGTTTGCAAACCCTCCGCCAGGCATGTAAACAAGATTCACAGCTTATTTTATTTAGCTGAAGCACTGAATTAAGGTTCGTACCAAGGCGCGGATGTGATCCCGGGCACGGCGTGATTCGGCGCGGTGACTGTCTTGAAGTATTTACAGTTTATGCGGCGCCACTTGCACAAAATTACGTTACAAGTTAATAACGTATTACATGCTCTTGGCGTCTAACTGTACGAGGACGCGATGAGAAGTAATGTCTCAGAATTTTGTATTTCGAAATTCTTGGGCATTGACAATAAAACAGACTTTATCATGAAATTGTTTATAGGTAAGTCGGTAGAGCGCCTGCCAGCGAAAAGTAAAGGTCCTGGATTCGAATCCCGGTAGGGCACACAGCTTTAATCTGCCACGAAGTTTCACATGAGCGCACACTCCGCTGCAGAGTGAAAGCATCATGATGGAAACATGCCCTCGGTTGTAACTAGGCCATAAAGGACAATCCATGGCAGCGAACCCAAGACGTCGGACATTTGCGCATGCCTCGCAGCATCCGCGTCATCTGTCACTGCCTTGCTGAAGGAGGGTGTAGACCAAGTCAGAGTAAACTTTGATGTTAGTTTGTGTGTTATTCTACACTGTCTGCATCCTCAAAGTTCAGAAATGCATTAAATCCTCGTTGGCGAAATACATCTTCAAAACCAGTCAAGAGTGGTACGAAGAGCTGCATAATTTCGATGTTTGCAACAAAAAACAAACGCAACTCTTGTTGTTGTTGTTGTGGTCTTCAGTCCGGAGACTGGTTTGATTCAGCTCTCCACGATAACCCATCCTGAGCAAGCCTCTTCATCTCCACATAAGAACGGCAACCTACATCTGTCTGAATCTGCTTAATGTATCCATCTCTTGGTCTTCCTCTGCGGTTTTTACCCCACACACTTCCCTCCAACGCTAAATTCACAATTCCTTGATGTCTAAGAATGTGTCCTACCAATCGATCCCTTCTTTTAGTCAAGGTATGCCAGAAATGCCTTTTCTCACCAATTCTGTTCATTACCTCCTCATTAGTTACGCGATCCACCCACCTAATCTTCAGCATTCTTCTGTAGCACCATATTTCAAAAGCCTCAATTCTCTTCCTGTCCGCACTGTTTATCGTCCATGTCTCACTCCCATACAAGGCCACACTCCATACAAATGCCTTCAGAAAGGACTTCCTTAGGCTTAAATCAATATTCGATGTTAACAAATTTCTCTTTTTCAAGAACGCTTTTCTACCCATTGCCATTCTGCATTTTACATCCTCTGTACTGCGACCATCATTTGTTATTTTACTGCCCAAGTAACAAAATTCATCTACATCCTTTATTGCTTCGTTATCCAATCTAATTCCTTCAGCATCACCTGATTTTCTTACACTGCACTCCATTACCCTAGTTTTACTCTTGTTAATCTTCATCTTATATGCACCTTTCAACACACTGTCCATTCCGTTTAACTGCTCTTCCAGGTCCTTTGCTGTCTCTGACAGAATTACTATGTCGTCGGCAAAACGCAAAGTTTTTAATTCTCCACCCTGAACTTTAATTCCTTATCATGTTTGTATTTCGAAAGTTCATGGAGAGGTCCATTTACGATAAAGTATACCTTTTCTAACATTGCTTTCCCCTGCAGAGTACCGCTATCGGGGTAAACCTCGATACAATGAAAATTATCCCAAATCGCAAGTGTAGCGTATGTTATATAAATTTTTACGTTAAACGTCTGATGTTGTACGAAAACTTGTAATTGCACTAATTATTCTTAATAAATAACATTGACAACATTTAATATTTTTACTGTATCATAAGTTCTGTTTATTTATTGCACTACCGTCTGAAACCAGTAACAGCGATATATATCTTGAATACAAAGCAGCCGCGCGGGAGTATCCAAGCAGTCTGGAGCGCCACGTTGCGGATCGCGCGGCCTCCTGCGTCTGAGGTTCGAATCCTCTCTCGGGCATGGATGTACGTGTCTTCTTTAGTATAAACTATTTCATAGGTAGTTTGTAAGTATAGGGACTGATGCCCCCCCCCCTCTCCGGCTAAGTCCCTTCAGTTTTACAAATATTTGAACATTTTTGAATAAAAAGCATTATCAACAATAAATGTTTGCTATTTTTAACAATTAACCTGTGTTATTACATAGTCACGATTACAGCACGTCAATTTTTCGATCAAATAGCGTACTACACTTGACACTGCACCAGAAAGGGAAAGAAAGCAGATAACTATTAGGAGAGGGGAGGAGAGTAGCAAAGAAATAAATTAAAAGCAGGAAAAGTGGAAGTGCAACGTTTTCCCCAATTCTACAATTTTTAGTCCTGTTCGAGCGCGTAAACGAGTGATGACAGATTACAGGAGTCACTACTTTTTCCACCGCATTATTCGAAGGGCACTGCATGTATCCTCAATTCATAGCCAGTTGCCTTCGATGTACTGTCCTTTACAAGAAATTTAAAAAAAGACTTAGGTTGCATGTTTGCTGTAGTTACTTGTGTGATTTACCCCTCCCACTTTTCCCCTCCTCCAGAACGGCAGAGTGAGTGGAAGGGTGGGATGGCATATAATACTTCCGCCTCCCCCCCCCCTACCCACCCACCAGCCCTAGAAAAACTTTTGTACCCTGTAACCAGTCAGATTTTTCAATTCCCATTGCCAAAAAAAATCCATTTCACGTCTTGATGCCGTCAGCGTGTTTGTAGCCTTAGGTTTGTGGAATACCGACATATTTTTCTGAGCGACTTAATCAACTTCTCCCCTATGACTCATGAAATCCTGTCTCCCCTTCCGTCTCATATTTCCAACGAAACTACTGTTTAACTAAACGAACTTCTTCCGTTTCCATTCTAGCCTTTAAATTCGTCGTAGCGATCGCTACATGTATTGTTTACAAACTGCATAACGATAGTAGACAGTTCGCTCTGAAGTTTTCCCACAATACTACAAAACTAATACCCCACATGAAAGATACTCTAGAAATTAAAGACGGAAGAAATAACTACAGCGGGACGTGTGTGTTTAGTACGTACGGCAAAGTTTCAGAATATAGTTCTCATACATAGTTTATGAAGATAACATTTTTTTACATCCCTCTTGTTGCCATACCAGAATGTCACTCGAACCACCTCCTTAGAATGAATGATCAAAATGCTTTAACTCGCCATTGTACTGATTCCATGCTGAGCTGACGTATCTCTGGAGTGTACACCGATGTATCATAGAAGTATTGCACATTTCAGCAGCATTTTATGTTGTCATTTGTTCTAGGGTTCGAAACACAATAACATTCAGATCCTCCCCCCCCCCGCCCCCTAAATTAAAGGTTACTAGTTTATGCTTGAAGAATTGGTCCACACTATCCTCGCCGTCTGTGTAAGTATTGTTTAAACACTTACTGAAATTCGGAACAGCTCCAACGCGCATGACGTACATATTTACGATTCGTCACATTGATCTTTATCAATCACCTGGAATTTAAGGAATAGCAATCTATATGGGAACAAAGGCGACGTCCATTAACTACAAGAACTCAGAACAGTGTGAGGGGAAATGTCAGAAAATTCATTGTAAAAGAAAAACATTTCGTTTTATCAAATTAATTCCAAACATAGACAACATCAAAGTGACCGGCAGTATGTACAGCCTCTCTAAAATGAATTGAATGCTTTACATGAGCGCATTCCTGGGATTTTCCGATTTGAAAACGACGCAAAAGTGTCGGATCTCATTCGGAGAGTTCTCTATCGCGCCTGGTAAAATCATTGAATGTCAGTCATCGAGGCATTCGTGATTTTCTGCAATGAAAAAGATACGACTGTTTTTAACAAGAATTTATGTAAAAAATTTACGACTAGCAGCATGTCAACAAGTCAAGATAAACGTGCTACCAATAAGTTAATCATTTGTGGAAATAAGCTAAGTTCTCCGAGAAGAATTCGCTTAGTAATCATACGAATAGAGGAACTGAAGAACTACCAAATATCGACCAATGGAATGTAGCCTTCCGTCCGAAAAACAAGTAAAGGTTCGCTTAATTTACTCGCAACTGTATCAGGGGCGTCATACTTAACTTGACACAACATATTGGTCCTTTTCCACCATAGTAAAAGTGTTTTTAATTATGTTCAAATGTTTGTAAATCTATCGAACCAAACTGCGTGGTCATCAGTCCGTAGCTTACAAACTACTTAAACCTAGTTAAACTAACCTAAGGACAACACACACACACCCATGCCCCAGGGAGGACTCGAACCTCCACGGCGAGGAACCGCGCGCTCCGCAGCGAGACGCTTTAGACCGCTCGGCTACTCCACCGCGGCTTTTAATTATGACGACCGGTTTCGGTACTCTATGGTACCATCTTCTGGTCTATACACGTGTATAGCCTTAGAAGTGCTCGACACATCGCTTTATAATCATGTAATTAGAACAAATAGTATGTCACATGTAAACTAAAAAATGTACAATAAAATTCATCCCAGTTTATTTAGCACATCTATCAGTTCATAAAGTCTGATGACTCCAATCTCCTTTTCATCTAATTTGCCGAAAAATTTATAAGAATAACACCGTGACTCCTCTACTTTTCCAGGTGTGGTATTGTCCGTCTCATAGTACCTCACAACTTCACTACATTATTGTAAGTTTGTGACTTGCTGGTATTTCTGTTCCTTTTATTGGAATTGTTCTGTCATCAAGACGGGAATTACGAGCGGTCTTTAGTTTATGATAAAGAGTTTCAGACCTTCTCCTGCGACTACATATTACAAATTTATTTCAGCCAGAGTGGCTGATTATCTCGATGACACACCAAAAACTCACCAAGAGTAAACTCCCCGAACATTCGGTTCGAAATACATGCTGTTCTGTTCTCATAGCAGAAACTCGTGTATCTGCTAGTTATTTCAAATTTGCACCTCGCTTCCGCAATACCATAAATATATTCATGATGCTTTTACGAATCACAATAGAGACAATTTAAAAGCGATATAACTCTATTTATAAAATTGACTTTTTTTTTGCCAAAGAAATTTCGGCAGAACCTTTGAGAAACAATGCAGATAAGAAAATAATTACGAAATAATCACAACAGTCTTCTGAAAATAGAGAAACTCAAATACACATAAGCAAATCAATAATTCGAGTATTGCCAATCTATTATCCAGAATTGTTTCCTGTGGTTTTTGCCACTTACAAGCAGTAAAAACTACATAAATTTTATCGACAAACAATCTACTACCACAGAGAATGATTTAACTTACTCTAATTCATTGTGACTGAAAACACACTCGACGCCTGGGTGATATTTAGTAATGAAATTAATCTAGCCGGCCGCGGTGGTCGAGCGCTCTGCGGCGCGCCAGTCACGGTCTGCACGGCCACTACGGTCGGGGATTCGAATGCCCCCTCGGGCATGGATATTTGAGCCGTCCTTAGTATTAACTAGGTCATAAGTATTTTGTAAGTTTATGGACTGATGACCCCGTAGTTAAGTCCCATAAGCTCTACAAAAATTTGAACATTTTTGAAATTAATCTAATTTCGTTTAATCTGCTACCACTAGTCAGATGAACAGTCGTGGAAACACAGAAAAATTACAATTACCAGCCGCACTAGGAAGAAGTTGTAACATCTCTTACGGGAAACTATAACAAAATAATTAGCGATTGCTCCGAAAGAATACTTAATGTGATAGCACTATCATTATAACGGAACACACACTTTGAGTACTCCGAGCGTCTCATAGCGCAATTTTCGCTTTCATGATATCTCCCCTTTCTTTTATCTACATACAGGTTACAGCTCAATGAGAGTAAGTTGCAGCTAATAGTCAGTTGTGCTGAATCACTAAAAGTGTAAACAATTTCGATATCTACATGTCGATCCAAAATAGAAAAATGTACGTGCACTTTCCTTCAAATTTATACTGAGTGATAACATATGGGAAACATTTAGTATTTGCGTCTAGTACGATGAAATTAGACTGAGGATTAAATTATTTCATAAAGTCCAGACGACAGATTAGGATATAAATAGAACTGAAATATTCTAAAATGGTTTTTTTATTATTATTTCAAAACGATTTTCTAAATTATTTTCTCCATTATTGAAATATTCCAATACGAACAGACAGAACGTTGATACTCCCCAGTTGTTTCACATTCGCAACAGGGAGAAAAATGGCACTATACTGAGCTTAGCTTCGATTTTGTTTAACTTTTTTCATTATAGTGTTTAATAATCTCTATAGTGCAGAAAAGATATTTCAAGTTGACTGTCACGCTACTGTCTGTCAATAAATCGTTGGTTGTAATGACTATTGGAAAATTGCTGCCAAATAATTTTTATAATAACTAGAACAAGTCTCCGTATTGAATTTATAAAAGGTGTCATCCCACATATTTCACTGACATATAAATATGTTTTGCTGCACTGCAATTACAGAAAGCTTTACAACATCGCGAGGCAGGTGGTTCTACGCTAGCTATATATTTTTCTGTGACGCTAGCACAGAGTAACATTTGTGACGCTAGCCATCCACGCAGGCAGCTGCGATGCGAACACTGAGTAGAGGTTCCCTCGTCCGCCACCAGGCGCAGCACCTTCCGGAAGGCGCGAACGGCGGACCGCGTTGTTTAAAACGGATTGCTGTGGCTGTTACCGCAACACTGCTATCAAACGAGCAGCTACGGATTTCCCGTCATCAAAAGCCAACTTCATTTCACACTATGTGCAATTACAATTTTTTTTGTACTAGGTGCTGACTTTTAAACGACTTTCCTTTGCGTCAAATGAGCGGTTTATATACCTGTCATGTGGATATATCGTGTAGGCCTAGTCATGATAAACTGCAATATTGACAGTATGATATATGCAAAGGAATTCGAAATTATATTGTAAATTTAAGTAAAGAACTGCATTGCTTTAAGAAGGGAATGCGACAATAACACTTGACAGTCAATAACCAACGAAGTTTTATTGAATAAAAAAATGAAATTGGGCAATTTATGTCACAAAGTCGTCACAGTATAAAATTATTGACACCTCTACGTAAAAACTGTGGGATATTCCAAGCTGTAACAGCAATGTTCTCTTTACATAAGACAAAAACATGCACTGAAAAAAAGTCTGGGACTACTTGTTAACATCACGTGGTCTTGAAAACATAGTAATGCAACGGAGCATTCAACACGGCCTCTAAGGGAATTCGCGGAGAGGGAGCAAATATCTTGATTAAATCAACCGCCTTTCTCGCGTGACCTTGTCCTCAATGACGTTCTCTGTGTCCGGAGATCAAACAAATTATGAAAGGGTGGCATTACAAAGGCATTGAAGACATTAAGGCTAATTCGACGCCAGCTTTGAGAGGGCATGTCAGAAAACGAGTTTGCACAATGGTCTAGAAGCAGCTTACACTGTCTTCTACGGATGAGAGTACCTGATCAGCGTTCAACACTAATATTGGCAATATAGTTATTAATACAGTGAATGTTTGCAATTTTTATTGGAAGACGTAGAATGTGACGATTTGAATATGAGAAGCACGCAAATCATCCATCGAAATAAGAAAAAAGGGCGTATTTCACTGAGAGTCTTTTGAAACCGAAGGCAAAATAGCAACATTTAAACTAGCTTTAATTTCTACACCTGTGCATTCAATCTATACACATTGTAGTAAAAAATAGGTGATAGGTATCCTACTGATGGTTTCGTTTCCCTTTTAATTTTTATGTAGCTTATTTACCATGAAGCCATTTCTCCTCTCGGTTACTTTACTTATACTACCACACTGCTGAAATTTTGCCTCATATGATCTCGTCATCCAAGGGAGGTTAGAGCCTAGCTCTGCTTGCCGTTTGTCCCAATATCCTCATCCAATCTCGACAACTGCTTTGTTTCTAATATCAGTATTTACGGAACATTATATTCTCAAATTCCTTAACGTCTCTTTCACGCTTACTCGTTTTTCCAGAACAGATTACAGTGGTATGTATATGGCAGAGAGTCTCAGAATTTCTGCCTTAGATCTAAGGCAGTTCCACACTAAATTTTAAAGCGAGTTTGATATCAGTCAGTTTTTGTATTTCGTTGCTTTTGCGATGTGGCTCACTTTAGCTACCTAGAGAATATATACTAACAAGTATTTTAAGATACCTTCTTTTCAGCTCGTAATTAACATAACAACTTAGTCAAGTTCGCAGAGTTCACAGTACTTGCTAAGAAATTAAAGAACTAGTGACTGGTCAAGTTTCATCACTTAACATATAACGTAATACATGATACGAATCGCTTATCGGAAGGCGAAAGAACGCGAAACATAACCACAGTCTCGTAAGTTTGTATTTATTGTAATTTATTAGCATCTTTTGGATACCAGCAACGTCCTAGAAATGGTTTCAAAAGGGCGGTATTCCATATCAAATAATAGTTATTTCGCCTTGGCTTTCTACCTTAATCTTACTTACATTTCAACATTCCGTTTATTGATTTCTTAACTGCGCAGCTCGCAGAGTTAGAACAGATCTGTTTACACGTACATAATAAAGTTTTCCACGAGTAAGTAAAAGCAAGTAAACGACGCACAGTTTTAAGCCATAATGTATTACGTACGTGACTCTGACGGAGTGCTGATATATTGAGAGGCAGAGTTCGTGACTGTTCTGGAGACAATCACTGCGAGTCACTCAGCGTTGAGCGGAGGATGACTTCAACTGTTTAATCCTCCTCGCAGTGAACAGCACGACGTAGTGATATTTAGTAGACTGAATTGCTGACACGTTTTTTACCAACAGAACAAGGAAACTATTTGAAGATAAATGTTGTTAAGGCTAGAAGTTGAAGAGTCGCTTTTTGTCACTTAGCGATACGGAAAGAAATGTATCGGAAAAGAATGGGGAAAAAAATTCGTACAGGTTTTCCAATATGAAACAGGGACATAAACAAGGTAACAGCAAAACTAAAATCGCTATCATTCCTAGCCAAAAGTATTCGCTGTATCTCGTGCAGTCAAGTGCAGTCTAGGTATTTAACCGTTAAATTCGTCATTCTTTACGCGAGACTGTTTTAAATATCGTATTTCAATGCTGAAACAGCCTCAAACGGCGACGAAGGTGACGTGTCTTACGCTACGCTTAGGAGGCATGAAGGTGATCCATAAAGGCCGAAAGCTGGTCACCTAGAGTAAATAGCAACTGTCACTGTAATAAATAGTTGTAAGTGACAAAATTTCATTACATCTCTATATAGTCAGTAACGTCATTAACTCAGCCCCTGTAAAATTTCCTTTTTACAGGGGCAGACTTAATGACGGTACTGACTATATATATTTTAACAGGGCCCATTGGTGAGGGTAACCGGGAAAGGGGGTGGCGAACAGAGGGTTCAACTCCTTCCCCCCACTTCAGAGCATTTTTCTTGCTTTTTTTTCAGTCGCTCACAATGGAAACTGTGTTCTACTTTTAAACATTAAAACGGTAGTTGATGTTTAGGATAGCGATCTGAGTGTATTTCGTGTACTGGGAAACTGAATGCTCTCTCTCAAGAGGCCTTAACACCTTCGCCAGAAAAATAAAATATCTACGCTCCTGTTTAGAAATATATTTTCCACGCTCATCAAGATGATTAGTACCTTTATTCAGTCTTTTGTGCAAGAATGTCACTATGGGTAAGGCAATACGAACTGCCTGAATGACTGAAAACAAAATAATTAATGCAGTAAAACGATTCTGCAGATGTTAGTATGCGACTTACGAAATACCCACCGTATACACTATACACCGCAGTTGCTTGCAGCGATGTATCTATGAATGTATGTCTGGTCGTATACAGCATACGTGTGAGTTAGCATCCACAGGGGTACTAGGTGAAACCCACCGCAAGCTCGCAATTTCCTTTTATGAAAACTCCAATGAGGTCTCCATCCTTAATTAATGAAAGAAGAGACGAGTTTTAGTCCCTTCGCTAGAAATGGGGCACGGTCTCAAATTGGATAAAACTATGGCAGGGACAAACCTGGCACTCAAGTAATTTAAAGAATCGCCATCAATGGCCGTACACGTCTTCTGTCGAAAGAGAGTACGGAGCATTTACACCATTGCCTTAATTATAATGCCACGCCGATCGGTTCGTCCGGCCTCAACCATTTCATTGGATGTACAGATCAGCAACACTACCTCATGCACTCTCTCTTAAGAACATCGAATTCCCCACTTTATCGTGCATTGCCTAGTTGTCACAAACAGCATGTAGTCCTTGGTCCTCCCACTGAAATTAGTGTTCCTACAGTGATTCTACTCCAAGCTCAAGTGCCATCACCTGGTGTTCATGCAACCACAAACGACTGGATTAACGAGATAGAGACAGTAAGCCAAATGTGGATTTGACATCTATGATATTCAACGTAACTACACTTGCCCTCAACCGAACATTCGTTTGAAGGCCACAGTGCTTTACTAAACATGAACTTTACTATTCATGTGCTCTAACATAAACATTAATGTACGTGATATGTCATCACGTTGCCCGATCTTTGAATTAACTTTAGCAGCCACTTCTAAAAATATTTATAGTCTAATGTGGGCGCTGAACCGCGATGCATTTGATGTCATTAAAAATCCTAGGACGAACTGATCGATCAACCTAAAATCTTCCGATTTTTCTTGTGAAACTTTCGTGTTTCATCATCAAATTGCACAGCTACACGTGAGTTCAAAGTAGGCTCGACAAAAAAACTCGTTTTTTGTTGCAACTAGATGAGACACACACACCAAATGTTTCTTGTAGTGGAGATAACTAAGTCAGATTTAATCACTTACCAAAATTGTTCTCGATATCTACCCAAATATTAGAATCCTGGGTTGCAGTTGTTTTAGGTGTTCCAGCGGTTTTATTTTCGAAAATATGAATGACGCGGAATTTTCTGCCACGATATTCATTTATCCGTTGCTACTATGAAAGATATGCCTCATGTTGTAATCACTGATAAATACTGTCCGACGTGAATAAATACCTGCCTCATTAAAATTCGGCCAAATCAAGAGAGAAATTACGAACTCTCAAAAGACTCCTAATTGGCCCTCGCTAAACCATACTGGAAGACCGCAAATACAGTAGGGAGAGAAAGAGCTACAAATCAGTTTCAATGCTATTTATGTATTTGCTGAAAAAGAAAAATTAAATCGAGTAAAAACGTCTGTTAAAATAGACATGAGAGTTCTTGTCGAATTAAAAACAAAAACTTGTAGCTAATAAAGTATCAAATATTGTAACAAGTTTTCGCAGCCCATGCAACTATGTAATATTACAGATCCCTAGCCCAATTCATTGTTCACGTCAGCGTTGATGAAAATTTTCATAGAAAATAATATGTAACAGAACCTCTTTATTCGGCAGATGTGCAAGAGATGTTACCAGTAAAAATCTTCGATTGTGAAGCTCAATCGCAAGTGAATTATCAGGCACGTATGATAGCAATTTTAAACATGCAGTAGACTCACTATATTCATTTCAAAAGTTTGTTTAGCGTCACCTCTCACCTTTCTGATTAAGAGTAATACATAGTCACCTACGTTCATTAAAAAATAGAATGATTTATTTTCCGGCATAAAAACAAATTAAACATAGTGTGCCGACCGCGGTGGCCGAGGGGACTGAGGCGCTGTACGGCCACTACGGTCGGGGGTTCGAATCCCCCCTCGGGCATGGATATTTGTGCCGTCCTTAGTCTTAGTTAGTTAAAAAAATGTTCAAATGTTTGTAGAACTTAAGGGACTTAACTACGGGGTCATCAGTCCCTAAACTTAAAAACTACTTATGAACTACCTTATACTAAAGACGGCACAAATATCCATGCCCGAGGGGGGATTCGAACCCCCGAGCGCCTCAGTCCCCTCGGCGTCCAGTCACGGTCTGCACGGCCACTACGGTCGGTAGTTCGAATCCCCTCTCGGGCATGGATATTTGTGCCGTCCGTAGTCTTATGTTAGTTCATAAGTAGTTTGTAAGTTTAGGGACTGATGACCCCGTAGTTAAGTCCCATAAGCTATACAAACATTTGAAACATATTGTGACGAAAGACAAGTGAGCATGTTTTGACACTTCGTGAGATGTACAAGTTTCACACCATGCATTCAAGCTTCAAATACTTAAATCATCTCAAGTGAACGTCGGAATGGTTTCTTCAAGGATTTCGCATTCGATCAACGCCCTATCACTACTGAATACAAGCTTCTGCTCCGTCTCTAGTAACGTCAGCGGGTCAGAAAACGTTAAGTGTGAAAACAAAAGGAAATTTGAAAAATTAGGTACCGTTGCTTCTGAGGTACAGCTATAAGCACATGTTACATTTTTCTCAATAACAATCTGCATCATACAGTGAAGGGTCTAAAATTTCGTCTTCCGTAATTATTTACATGTTTATCAACCTCCTGATTCTTGAAATCAAACTTGAAATTAAATAAATAATACTTTACTTTCCTATGGCCAAATTGCTTCTTTAACTTATTTTGGTGCCACTGTGGAGTGGTCGAGCGCTCTAAGGCGCCTTGCTGCAGACCGCGCGGTTGTTTGCAGTCGGAGGTTCGAGTCCTCCCTTGGGCATGTGTGTGTGCGTGCGTGTGTGTGTGTGTGTGTGTGTGTGTGTGTGTGTGTGTGTGCTGTACCTTTGAGTAGTTCTTAAGTCTAGGGACTGATGGCCATAGCAGTTTGGTCCTATAGGATTACAAACATTTTTGAACTTATTTTGTAAAATTTAGAAATTGTTGAAAGGATATTTTCCGAGAGTGGGCTCCAACACCGCCTACCCCTGTTATTATCACTTACCCATCAAATTCAGGAGTACCTTTTTGAAAATGGGGGAGCACTTGGTTTAGCTTTTGTAAATTGTTTTGAACCTGATACAAACGAAATGATTTTAAATAAACTGTTAACTGGTAGTTACCTCGGTTCACTGCAGGTGGTATGGACGACTGACACAACCCTTCAGATTCCATACTGTTTCCGCTATCACTATTAGGAAGCTTTCAACCGGTGCTACCTTTTCACTGAAATAAAAATATATTAATTAATTAAGGACAACAAACAAGATCGCTTATTACAAAAGTTATAAGCCACCTTGTCCGTTGTCCTTCATAAATTGATTGAAAAGATCGGCTCCCCACCCAAATTTGACAAACTTTTAGAAAATATATTAAGTAAAATAGCTATGTTTTTTCAGCATTTCATTAGATATGCAAGTTTGGAATGTTATAAAAAAAGCATGCTATCGTCTTTTCGTTAAAAAGTTTGATTAGATAAACAATGCTTTGTGAGTAATAAAGGTGTCCATGTGGCGGAAGCCACCCTAAAACTACTACATGGTTCGGGTTAGGTTTCGAAGTTAAAGATTTGGTAGAAGCCTTGAGTTGCTTGTAGAAAACCGTACGCCCAGGATGATTTCATTCACTCAAGTGAAGGTAAGAATGTGAAAATATTGCTCATGTGCGAATACCATACGTAGTATGACATTGTGTTACGATATTGTCACAGTGAAATGAATCTTTACGTAAGGAAAAATTAGAACGAAGAAAGTACGGTACGTGCAATAGCTGTCTCTAGTTTGTAACTAAGCGTTTATTAGGTAAGACATTGAAACTGTGAGATGGAAACCTTATCCTTTTCTCGGTGTAGTGAGTCAAGTCTGCAGCTCTGTCATGTTTGATAGCTGGGATAAGTGTTTCCGCAGCGAAGTTAATTTCTTCTGTGAATATGGCGAGTGGAAAGAAGGGAAAGAAGCACTTTTAAAGTAATACCCAAAGGGTAGTCGTGCTAATCCTCACCTTCCAAAAAATGCGTCACCATCTCATTAAATGAGACAGCTAGGCGAAGTTCGTAATTTAGCACAACATTCTTACGCGTAATCTGATAATTAAGACATGTACGCCAGAAACATTGCGGACTCATATAATTTGAATCGCTTATCAACAACTGTAAAGTTGTCACATATACGTAAACTCGAAATTTAATAATGATTCTAAATAATGTTTATCAGACATAACTATCGATTTGAAAATACGTCATTTTGGTAGCTGATAATACCTTCGTCTTTTTCATACGTTTTTCTACCAATTACTGTATCTTAGAATGAGTAAGATTACACATTCTCATCCAGATAACAGATTCTTATCTGGCCATCTGTATTCCGATTTTCCGAAGTTTCCGTAAATCATTTGAATTGTACTTCTCGCTGCTTCCGTTCAATAGTCCGCGGACTATATCTTGGCCCTTCTAAAGTGGAGCTCACTTCTTAATGGGCTAGATGTCTAAGCATCATCAAACAAATCTTTCTTCCTTCATGTAGACCTCCTTTCACGTAGTTAAATTCTTCAGTTATTCTTTTCTCGATATGAGCTGCAGCTTATCTACAACGTCTATAAACTCGCTGCCATAATAATAATGAAAGCAACTAAAAAAGTGATTTGAACAGAATCTACTTTCAGAATTGTTTTATGGTAAAGAATAGTATTCTGACTACAAGATATCTGTAACTGTTTTAAGACTTGTATAAAAACATTTTTCACGTCGTGTCTGCAGCAAAAACTTTCCATTGATTCAATTAGCTGGAACACGTTTGCTTTATTTGCTTCACAGAGATGAGTAATAACAATAACTAGACAATTAACGAGAAACTCTTTTCTGAGGAATGCATGAAATACGAGGAATGTCCACAAAGTAAGTTCCGTTTGGTTATATAAACCACACGTGAACAGATACAAAAAAAAAATTTATTGTATACAAATTGCAACTGTTCAACTACTTTTCTACATAGCTTCCGAAATTTTGTAGGCACTTGTCATAGCGTGGGACAAGTTTTTGTGTGCCTTCTTTATAGAAGGTTGCCGCCTGTGTATTCAACCATGTGGCAAACATGTTCTTTCAGCTCATCATCGTTGAAGTGTTGACCACCAAGGACAGATTTTAGGTGTAAGAAGAGGATTATTGTCAAAAGATTTTTTTTTTTTTCCACGATATTGCCTGACCTCACACACCGAATGTGACGAAACAATTCTTACGGAAATTTCAATGGAACCTGTTTTATCATCTCGGACCTCTCTCCTTGCGACTTTCATCTCGTCTTACACCTAAAATCTGACCTTGAACACTTCAACGATGATAAAGAGCTGTTGCCACATGGTTGAATACACAGGCGGTAACCTTCTGTGAAGGATGCATGCAAAAACTTGTGGCACGCTATAATAAGTGCCTACAAAATTCGGAAGTTATGTGGAAAAGTAGTTTAAGAGTTGTAGAATTTTGTGCAATAAAAATATCTTCTGTATCTGTGTACAATTTTATTTTATTACCAAACGGAACTTACTTTCTGGACGCGTCTCGTATATCGCATCAGCCTGGAAGAATAAAATTCGTTAAATTTGTTTTATAGGTAAGGTCAGCCTTGAGCAAATACAAATGTTTTCATAACATAAACATTGAGTGAAGTGAAAGTGACACAGTGCCTGTCCACAACGCAAAAACAGCGCATATTCACCGAAGTTAAGTGACAAAAACTAGTTATAAACACATAGACATTTTGTTATAGAAGCAGTCGTTACAGTAAAATTAAACCAAATACAAAATGACGACGTCAAATAATTTCGTAAAAATCCCGATATTTACTAGCTAACCATTCACCCCATTAAACACACACGTTTTGGTTTGCATATGACAAACTGTCAAAAATTATCAATGACGTTTTGTGAGTTGAAGAACCACAAACATAACAACTTGTGGTATTAAGGTAGACCTAATATACCTATAAAAATAAGAAAACGATGTATATTAGTCTGTAGTTTTGACACTTAATGTACAAAAAGTAACAACCATTTCATTGTTAATTTGACAGACAATACGAATAGAAACATCCCACTGATGATGCTGCAACGCCAGCGAAACATGTGTGGGAGAAATCAAAAAACGTTTGTGTTTGCTCAAGGCGGACCTTACCTATGAAACAAATTTTTTAAGCAAACACGGAGATTGAAGAGCTTTCAAACCTCAAGATGAAAATTCGTTAATGTTTTGTTGTTACAGACTTGTAAATGAAATGTAGAAACTACTTCATAGGTGCGAGGCCTGTCGGCTATCCTAGATGCCTACGACAAAGCAGACGCTCCAGCTGCGCTGAAAGAAGGAAGCGGCGTGGAAGCGGCGCGGAACAACCAGTTGTCGGCGGGGTGACTGGTTCTCGCGCGCTTTTGTTTCCCCAAACAACAAAGGCTGCGAGCGACCAGACCACCAGGCCCCCGCCCAAATCCCCCGCGGGCCAATCCCCGAAACCCGAAACACATTTTCTCATAACAGGCGTCCTTACCAAGTTACTGGATCGTGGAACAAGTTTTACTCCCGATCTCAGATTTAGGTTTACGAGTAGCGCCACAGAGTAACATGTATTTGTCTGTGGTAGCGCGCAACATGTGTAGAAAGAAACACAGCGTACCCAGTGTAGTTCAAGTGTAGTGTTCACTAGTTCGGAAACCACATCCAGTCAGTTCAAATAAAAAACTGAAGGGTTCACCATTGTGTTTATAAACAAAAAGAGCACGTTAGAAAATATAAAGTCGTCGTGACGTTTCAACCTGAGAGAACTACCCCCTGAGGAGCTAAATCTAATTTTCTGATGAGTAAAGTCGGAAAGGTTGAATTTTGTTTCCATCAGGGAGTATAATTATACATTAAACATCTCTCCACGTATAAAAAATTTGTCAGGACGATATCGAATTCAATAAGTCACGTTGATATGACGAGTACGTGTCTCTGTTAGGCATGTATTAAAAATATTTTCTTTTTTATTCTGTATCAGAGTTGAAAATGCGAAAATTCTTACTTACGCTTTGGCATATTTCTACTGTTGATTTTTCACTCATTCTATTTTTTCCAGGCGTACGTTCCCCCTTACAGAAAAACTGACGAATGTGCATCCCGTCTCATACTCTCAAATGTCATCGCCGTCTTCAGTCTGATTATCTCTGTGTCGGTGATAATTATCGTGAAGCACTGTAACATGTGGTTCTCTTTCTTCCGGGCTTTTTTCTGCCTTTTCGTTAAGTATCGACAAGGTCACAGTTTTTTCTTACGCTTTGGAATTGGTTTTGATAGTTTTGAAAAATTTTGAAACAGTTAAGAATGTTCAAGGACCTACACGTCGAATTTTATATAAGTCGACAATTTTCAACCGTTTTATTCTCGACCCCTTATTACTATTCAAGTCGAACCGCTAGAACCCACAACGGGAGACTGGGAACTATAACTACACACAGTAGATTTTGCTGCAGTGCAAAATATTGACACACGCACACACACACACACACACACACACACACACGTAGAATTTTACATAAGTAGATAACTTTCGTTATCAACCCACAACCACCATCGTGCACAATGGGAGACTGATAACTAGTACCACACAGAAATGCTATTCGTTTCCGATGGATAGTTTTGGCTACCGAGTGAAATATAGGCACAAACACTACAATTATATATATAATTAACAGGCATTTCTCCATCATCTTTCTCAGACTTGCACGTTTTACTATTTTTGTATTAGTTACAATAGAAAATGCACTTTCAGACAAAAATGTTACACAAAATTTACTCAAAACAATTAGCGGTGTTTCACTTTGCCCTCCATATGCGTTGTTCTCCCTACCACACAGTCGTTTGGGGCGTTATCTACTAATGTCGACTGTTCCTATGCAGTTTCATTAGCTGTCAAAAGTATATTTGTGACAATTTATCCATTTCTGGATTCTACTGAAAACCATATAATAGTGAAAGAAGTAAAATAATGACTTGTCACCAACGAAACAAAGAATTCATGGCTCAACAGAGTACGCTAATGTACAGAAGCGGAAGGGAGCAGACGTCTTCTTTTACGTGGACATGTCCTGTTTTTTGTACCCTAAATGATCTGGGCGGTTTTTAGCAAAATGAAAAATGTCCACTATTTTTTTTTTTTTTTTTTTTTTTTTTTTTTTTTTTTTTTTTTTTTTAAATAACTAGCGTGGAACACGACACGCCTGACGACCAGTTACAAACATTACAGCCGGCCGCGGTGGCCGAGGGAACTGAGGCGCTACAGTCACGGTCTGCACGGCCACTACCGTCGGGGGTTCGAATCCCCCCTCGGGCATGGATATTTGTGCCGTCCTTAGTATTAGCTAGTTCATAAGTAGTTTGTAAGTTTAGGGACTGATGACCCCGTAGTTAAGTCCCATAAGCTATACAAACATTTGAACAAACATTACGTATGCAACAAAGCAAGATACTTCGTCTTCTAATAATTTCAAACTAGAATTATAGCACTTTTGGATATTTTAGTATGAATCTAGAAATTTCCTCATTAAAAAAAAATTACTTTTGGTAACCCTACTTGATGCTACTTCGCAACATTGTTGTAGTGGATGTAACAGCTTGTGAAACGAATGTGTGAACAAATGCTTCTTCGCATATAGCACCCTTACATAGAAACATTGTTCTATGTTCCATACTTCTTTGACAGTAAAACTGAGACCAGTGCTACACACGTACGTAGATATCTCTTGCAAGTTGTCAAGTTGTAAGAGATTGTATTTTTTAACTATGTCTTCTGGCAAAATTTCATTGTGTGTAACTTGGTCATAAGCTTTCCATACGAAACGTTAGGAGTTTACAGCGATGTTAAACTTAGATGTCTATGATCTAGGCCAAGAGAAAGTTTGAGAGAGCGGATAACACGACGGAAGTGACTTCAATGACGCGATCGATACTATTAATGTTCACTTAAAAGAGTTCACTTAGCGTTTCTATGGCAACTCGTTTGGTTTCTCCTGTTTCTGTACGGGTCCGCCTATGGTCTGAAAATGGGCTACGTCTTCGTGGATGTAAAATGGATAATTTTAGTCATGGAATTTAGTTGAGTGCATTTTGTAGCCTGACTTATTTTTTGCAAGTAAGCTACAATGAAATCATGCTTTCGGTGTCACAAACCATTGTTGAGTATCACTGTAATTGGATCCACTAACGATGACAGGTCGCGAACGTCTACAAAGCAGTATCTTTGACAGTTTCAAGTACGCATATATACGTACTCTGCGCTTGAAGAAATTTTATATCCCTGAATAATGGCTCTCGCTTACGTAGATGAAATTTCCTACTTGCCAGCACCATCAAAGATGTAAAGTTGCAACAAAGAGACTAAAATACTATAAATAATTCGCTAGAATCAAGTTTAATTTTGGCAATGCCTACGACAGTCGCAGCGGAACGATCATAACTTTACTGAACGCTTATTGGCTGTCGATGAATGCGTGACGTACCAAGTAGATGAGCAGACCTAGCCTAAACTCGAACGCCATCGTTCGTGGCAATAAATATTATGTATGTATTAGCTGTTCATTCCCTTCTCCTATACCAGTGGTTTCCATTTTGTGAACCGCTAGACCGCAAGTGATCCATAGGACATAAAATATGCTACGCGAAAGATATAAAATTTCAATCTTTTATTCATTTTAATCATTACTTCTTTGTTAGTAGTCTGTCAATCGTTCCCAGATAATTCGACAACTTCACTGGTGATGTCAGAGGTGGTACCATTTGAAACGTAGTCATTTGTCTCCCAGTATTGTGAACTCCATTGAATTCCAAAACAATATCTGCAAGAACACATTGGGCAATTTTGTTGTAAAAAGGAAAATTCACTGAATAACATTCCAGAAACTGTCTTCTGTTATCTAAAGATTTTCCCCACGGCTTATTTAGGTAAACAAGGATTTCCTGCTCAAAACTAATTCCAGTAATCCAAAGAAAGTAAAGTGGTGATATGCGAGTAGCTTTTAGCAACAGTATTAGCCCTAGGATTAACGAACTTAAAAATAAGGTGAAAGTAGTAAAATTGCACTCCTGCAAGCCGAATTAATTTTTTATTAAAAATTTTTTAGTACAATAATACTGTTAACATATATTACTTTTGTGTTTAACGAATAATGTAAATGTTTTTATTCAAGTTTATTTTTCGAGTGACACAGCTCTTGAACCTTGTGGTCCCTGATCTCAAAAGAAATCAAAGTGTTCCTGGGTCTGAAGAAGGGTGGGAGCCTCTGTCCTATAAGGATAAATTAGTTGTCTAGGTAAGCAGTTTTAATTACTTGGAAGACATCTCCATGATCTCCCTCTAGGGAAGTCGTTTGTAACGGTTTCTTAATGTTATTATATATAAACAAGCCCTACTACCACGCCTTTCTTTTATGTGAATGATCTCCACAACAGCTTTAACTGTGACATTTTACGTCATCCTCATAACCTGATCGTAACTTATTCACTTCTGCGAACATGATTGCACTGAGGAAATAGCCGAAGTGGAATTTATTTTAACAAGGAAAATTTTTGGTGTACCGAGACTCGAACCCAAAAAAATAAAAAAAATAAAAATAAAAGTTACGCCCTGTGGCACTAAATATGATGTGGTAATGAAGTCAGCATACCGTTCTCTCGGTCATTGTCGAGTTTCTTGACTTGGGGCGGTCGCTAATCATTCAAGTAGCTCCTGAGAGTTTGAGTGCACCCCGTTCCAGCCCCGTTCCAGCACTACGTCATCAGAGGAACATCCTGGGCAGTACTGGGAATCAATCCCGGCTCCTCCGCATGGCAGTTACACGTGCTGCATGGCCACTTTTTTCCGTCGGATCGTGTTTCTCTACCTTGACTGATGAGTTCTTAATTCAATTTATTTTATTATTGTTTTTTTCTTTTTCTTTTAATTTTTTTAACTTACCGAACGAGCTGAATTATATAGCGCCGGCGACTGCTAAACTAACAAACTGACCTACAGTTTTAGGTGCCCAGTAGCTTGAACGGTCTCTTATTAATCGGGTACAGCATTCACTCCAAAGGTATTAATTTCCGATGACAGTGAGTGTCTCTCCACGCAATGCAACACAACTGCCTTACTCGGCCTTTGCTGAGAATACTCCGCTTGTGATTCCAGCATCGTCGATTTGTCTGAACGCTGCAAATCATTAGTTTACGATCATGGTTTTTAATGGGTACATAAATCACAATTTAAACGTGTAATGTTTTGTAAGAGACAGAGATAAACACACATAACATTCGCTGAGCATATCCACAACGTACAGACTGTGAGTTCTCTGGCACTTCTCAGTTTAAAAGAACTACAAACAGATCTCCACACGGAACCGCACGGAAGTTTCTTCGGCCATCTCCTGAGTTACTGCCAGCAAAAAAAAAAAAAAAAATAAATAAATAAAAAATAAAAAAAAAATAAAATAAAATAAAAAAAAATAAAAAAAATTAAAAAAAAACGTCTTAGCCGAAGGAAGGACGATTAGAGTTTAACGTGCCGTCGATAATGTGGTCATTACTGACAGAGCGCAAGGTGCGATTGTTCTCGTTAAAAATGTGAAAGGAAATCGACTTTGCCCTCCGAAAGGCGCCATCCCGGCATTTACCTGGATCAATTCAGTCTTTGCCGAACTCCAACCGATTTGTGTCATCAAGTACATAACTTATTTGTAGTCTGTATTTCTCTTGTTACACCCGTCTTCGATACATGTTTGCGGTCATTGTAGACGTGGACTACGCCAGTATCCACGATGCCGAAGTCGGATAGAGATACAGCAGCACACCAGCCGCCCGCAGAAGACACAATGGTGTTATGACATCCTTCCCAAGGAAACCAGTGTATAAGTGAAGGAGCAAGTAGGTGCAATGTGATACAGGTGCCAAATGCGCTTCGCCTCACTGAAGTAACATCAACAGTTTTTTTTTTTTTTTCCTGTGTATAACTTGTCTATGTGATGTCTCCTCTCCCCCTTCTCCCCCAACGAACGCACTTTTTACCAGACACATGAACACAGCGCGCTGAGCGGATTAAAGACAACGTAGATGCAATAATGTATATATGTCCTAATAGAGCATCACGCTCTTGGAAAATATATTCATAAGTCTGTTACGGGAGTTAGTTAATAAATTAGTAAGTAGGAGTACTATCTCAGTTCGAGAGCATTCTGATTAGTTTTTTATCGAAAGAAACAAATACTAGCATATGTTCAAATCAAATATTCAAATGTTTGTATATCTAAAAGACCACACTTCTGAGGTCATAGCTCCCTAGACATAAACTAATTTATGTTAAGGATCTAACACACACACACACACTATATATATATATATATATATATATATATATATATATATATATATATATATATATCCCAGGATGGACTCTGACGGGAACGTCCGCGTCTCATACCGCGCGGCCATTCCCAAGTGGCAATAATAATATCTATTTTTTTAGAAGTTCCTGAATAAATCACTAGCAAATGTATTAAATGAGACTGCACACTTTTCATTTATAGAAGGTACGTTTTCAAAAGTCAGTTGTGATCAATTATAGGTCTATGGATTTTCAGCGATGATGGATAAGGCAGCATGTAACAAGGCTTAAGAAGAAGACGAACCGGCACTATATTTATATTAGTATAGGTTATAATAGTGTTTATACCTTATTAAAATTTCTTACTCTTCGCAACACTATAATGCACTATATACTACTTCTGTTTTCCCCATAAAGTTTACGAAGTTCCTATTAGATTACGAATACATTATTGGGGAAATTGGGGAAACCATCAGTAACGATCATATCCGTAGATATCAAATGTTTGTCTAATTATAGGTGTTTGTTCGTCTATGTACGTAACCGAAGTCATCACTTACAACATACAAAATAATCTTTATTTATCGGATAGGCAGAGACAACAGAATGACGAATACCGGTATTGGCTATCGAATTTATTGGACGAAAAACGAAGGAATATTAGGGTTTTAACGTCCAGTCGACGTCGTGGTCATTAGAGACGGTGCAAAAGCTCTAATTGATTATTACGAAGATTGGGGAAGGATATCGGCGTGCCCTTTCAAACGAAACACCCTGTGATTTGCCTGGACTGATTTAGGGAAATCACGGAAAACCTAAATCAGGATGTCGTTATTGGACAAAATTGATTTGTGTAATATAGTGAATAGAGAACTTTTGTCAGCCTGTCGCCTCGTTTTGGATCTCGTCAAAGAGAGCGTTCTTCTATTTACTGAATGAGGAATGTAACCGCTTGGAGCGCTAGCACCACTCCCGCTACAAACATGGCTCTATAGTTTGCTTGGTGTGTTCATTGACTACGAAATTTATAGAAAAGCACGAAACATACGAAGCGCTCCATAATTTGCGACATCCGGAGTACGATGAAATTATGTGTTGATGGACAGGTAGGTATGTTTACAGATATCCCCCCAGCCGTCCACCTCTACCTCTGGATTCATCCAGGCTGCATTCTAACACGCAGACACAGAGGATAAGTACATAATGCTCTCCGACCCACACAGTCCTCGAGGGCCCAACGGGTACCGACCGGTCGCCGTCTCATCCTCCGCACGAAGTCGTCACCGGATGCGATATGGAAGGGGGCGTGGTTCACGCCGCGCACTCTCGGCCGTTGTGTTGGTTTTCCAGATCGGAAGTACATAATGTAGAATAATTTGTATGGTCTTTATTAGTTTTCGATACTTCTTAGTCCATTTTTGTACCCCAGACGCTGCAAACTATGAAGAACTTCATGTGGTTCGTACACTTTAGTAGCTGACAGAACACACAAATTATCAATAATTAAAACAGTTCTTAATGACCTTATAGTGTACTAAACATTTATTTACACGTGATATTCCTCCTTCAGTGCATACAAATAACTTCGCATAATACTCGTATTACTGTTTACGTGCACTGCAGTATTCGAGAGCCATGATGTAAAGTAGATTCACTGCATCCTGTTCCAAGAAATCATAGCACTATGTTTTGCGGATATAGCATTTGTGATCGATGGAGCTCCATATCGTAATAGAGATCGGGACTGCGGCTGCTAGTTTAATTCGCAGTAATAATTTAATTTATTTATTTGCATAAAGAAAACAATATAAATTTACTGCTGTTGGAAAATAAATAATTACTCTGAAATAGCATTTTTTAGGTTAGTTTTCTGCGAACGATCGTAAATGGGACATGTTTTTACATTTGCTCGCATCAACCACCACGCCGAGTATCAACTTATTTTGCGTGGCCGATATAAAAGCAATCTATTGACAATCTGTTTAACTAACATGAAGATATTTAGATTCTTTATGCAAACCAAAGACCTTGTTTGCTGCAGGCATAGTTTATCACACGATTGGTTGTACAAGTCGATGTAACTACGAAAAATACACAAATAATTTAATTTAATTAACAGGCTCGACAGCTCTTGAAGTTGTTTAGATTCTTTACACAAGCGAGTTTATCAAGAGATTACTGTTTCACACGTCAATGCACAACAGCTTTTGGAATTATTCACTTTGTTGAATCTAGCGTTGTGTACTGCGCGGATGAACTGAATTACCTCTATGTTCATCATCACAGGTAAGTATCGCTTACTAATGTAACGTAATTTATTTCACTTTTAATTCCCTGCTACGTCACAGTGCGTGCACCGCTGCGTGCCGGGACGCATTATTTCTTATAAGTTTTTTCCCTATTGCAGTTTTTCCAAGATTTGTTTTCAAAGAATTTTGTAAAATAAACAAGTTTTAAAAAATAAAATAAACATGAAAAGTCAATATCTGATTTTTATGTGTTTCACAATTAATCGTATTCCATTTAATTATATAAAATTTCTTACAATGAGAATAATATTTGTTTATTATCTTTTATACATACGTACTTGAATCTGCCTTTTTTTCCATTACTATCTTACCTATCTTTGACTGATCAGGATAGAGTGCGAATTATTCACACAGGTCGACTAGTAGTAGTCTATTACGCTTACTTTCACTCACTTATGACGTACGGCATTGTTTTTTGGGGTAACTCACCTGATGCAAAAAGGATATTTCTGGCTCAAAAACGGGCGGTTCGAGCAATATCTGGAGTAAGTTGATGAACGTCATGCCGACCCCTTTTCAGTAATCTGCGAATTTTGACTCTGGCGTCACAATACGTTTTCTCTTTAATGTCGTTTGTTGTTAATAATATGAGCTTATTCCTTCGAGTTAGTAGCTTTCACTCGGTGAATACTAGACAGAAGTCGAATCTACATTTGCATGACACCACCTTGACACTTGTGCAGAAAGGTGTACAGTATTTTGCGGCATCCATTTTCAATAAGTTGCCACAAGAACTAAATAATCTTAGCACTAATCCACACGCTTTCAAATCTAAATTGAAGAGTTACCTCATGGCTCACTCCTTTTATTCTGTCGAGGAACTCCTAGAAAAGTTAAACTATTAAGCTAATTCATTTTTCTTCTTTATTGATTCTTTTCACTTTGTCTTAAGATTATCGTGTGCATAGGAATACTTAAAAAATTTTCTATTACCATTCTTGTGTAACAATTAATGAATTAATGTATTGAATTGTTCCGTGACCATGGAGTCTCACTCCTCAATTGGGTCCTACGGAACAGAAAAAAAACAATAAAAAATAATAACAATAAGAATTCATCATCTGCCATTCTGCAGCAACTATGAAGGAATGGTGGATGACAGTGTAATATTCCTTTTCTGGATCACTTCAAAGAGATTTGTTAAAGAAACGGAACAAATATTTGGCCGCGGTGGAGTAGCCGAAGTTATGCTATAATTTTAGTATCAGCTAAGGAAAGATCACTGCAGCTCCATTCTTCGTTTTCGTTTTTTGAAGAAACTATTTTATATACTAATTGAAATTAAAAGTTCTGGATATAGAGTTACTTACATTTTGTTTACACAGCCAGAAAGATGCTGGCAGTATCAAGGAATTAACCGTTGCGTTTTAATTAGTAATTAACACACGAATAATCAGTACTGTACCTAACAGAGTGGCTACTTTTCTTTACATTTCGCATAACAATATGGCATTACCTTCTTTTCGAGAAAATAAAAACCTCAGCTACTGGCGACTTCGAAGTTATGAGAAGATATCTCTACATAACTTTCAAAGAAAAATAAAATGATTAAAAAACAATGGATCAGGAATTAACTGCAAAAGCAAATCTTAATCGAGAAGACGAACTTTGGAGTCGACTACAGGCTGATAAAAAATAACTAATAATAACAATAATAAAATAACAAAAAAGATTTAGACGCTATAGAAAAAAAACTGTCTAAAGCGTCTCGCTGCGGAGCGCGCGTTTGCTCGCCGTGGAGGTTCGAGTCCTCCCTGGGGCATGGGTGTGTGTGTTGTCCTTAGGTTGGTTTACCTAGGCTTAAGTAGTTTGTAAGCTACGGATGGTGACCACGCAGTTTGGTCCGATAAATTTACAAACATTTGAACTTTTTTTTTCTGTTACCATTCTTGTGTAACAATTAATGTACTGATTTGTTCCATGACAATGGAGTCTCATTCCTCAATTGGGTCCTATGGAACAGAAAAAAAACAATAAAAAATAATAACAATAAGAATTCATCATCTGCCATTCTGCAGTAACTATGAAGAAATACTGGATGATAGTGTAATTAATATTCCTTTTCTGGATCATTTCAAAGTGATTTGTTAAAGAAACGGGACCAATATTTAATCAAATTTGTTTATGTAATAAATTGTAATAAATCTGATAGTGGAATAGGCCAAACCCTTAGGAGTCGCTATGTTCCGTGTTTTGAGCAAAATGTTCAAATGTTTGTATAGCTTATGGGACTGAACGACGGAGTTATCAGTCCCTAAACTTACAAACTACTTAATACTAAGGACGGCACAAATATCCATGCCCGAGGGGGGGATTCGAACCCCCGACCGCAGTAGCCGTGCAGACCGTGATTGGCGCGCTTCAGTGAGCTCGGCCACCGCGGCCGGCCGTGGAGGTTCGAGCCTTCCCTGGGGCATGGGTGTGTGTGTTGTCCTTAGGTTAGTTCACCTATATTTAAGTACTTTGTAAGCTACGGACTGATGACCACGCTGTTTGGTCCGATAGATTTACAAACATTTGAACATTTTTTTTTTGTGACAAATATTTGATCAAATTTGTTTATGTAATAAATTGGATTGTGGAACAGGCTCTGAGTCGCTCTGTTCCGTGTTTTGAGCACTTCTCGCATTCAGTCGGTGAGACATGCCTCTAAAGTCCTACATTAAGTGTGTCACGAGGAACTTCGCGCCAGGGCACGACATTTGCAGAAGGTGGAGCCCCAAAAGAGCGAGGCAGGCTCCATTTATCGGGGCTGGCCGTGCCGCCTATCAGGAGGAGCACAGCCAGGTGATAATGCCCGCCCAAATAAATACGTCATGTAACAGTTGTAGCGGCGCCGCCTCCCAAAAGGCGTCCATCAGGCTGACGTTTAATCAATGTCCGCCGGCAGACCGAGTCCCGTGTTGTTTACAAATAGCGCGGCGCGGCCGGGCGTCTGCTGCGCATGCGCAGAGCGGCCGCCGGCTCACGTGTCTGTCTGGCTGTCTGCCGCGCCTCTCTCTCTCTATCTCTCTCTAGCGGCGCGTGTGTGGCCGAGTGAGTGCGTGCGTGCTCGCTAAATCAATTTCGCCATGTTGATGATACTCGGGGGAAAGGGGGAGGGGGGGCGAATTGGAGGCGAGGGAGGGGAGGAACCGAACGTTGAGGGAGGGGGGAGGGGGGGGTAGATCAATACGTGGCCGGCTAACCGGAAGGGACGCGGCGTTGTTGCGGCGCGCGCGATGTTCATTTCCTCCTGGCGGCAATGCCGGCTGTACAGACCCCCTCCCCTTCCCCCACCCCTCACATCGCTGAAATTAGCAGTTAGCTGTCTTCCGAAATCTCTAGACTGGCTTCTGCCGCGTCTTCCGTAGGTTACGCCCGATCGCCCGATTGATCCATCGAGCGGCCGTGACTCACTTCCGAAATTGAATCCGCGCGAGACACTCGGGTGGTGGAAGACCCCATTGCTCCTAATAGACAAGACTTCACGTGTCAGTCCAGTCCAATTATCCCAGTTCCAATGATTGGTTCAAATGTTTGTAAAGCTAAGGAGCAAAGTGCAGCGGTCATCAGTCCCTAGACTAACAAACTACTTAAACTAACTTATGCTATGGACAACACACACACACACACACACACCAATGCCGACGGAAGAGTCGAACCTCCGACTGGGAGCAGCCGAGCACTGTATAGCAAGGGGCCTTAGACCGCACGGGAGTAGCCGAGCGGTCTAAGGTGTCTCGCTGCGGAGCGCGCGGTTGCTCGCCGTGGAGGTTCGAGTCCTCCCTGGGGCATGGGTGTGAGTGTTGTCCTTAGGTTAGTTTACCTTAGTTTAAGTAGTTTGTAAGTTACGTACTTATGACCACGCAGTAGTTTGGTCCGATAGATTTACAAACATTTGAACTTTTTTTTTTTTTTTTTTTTTTTTTTTTTTTACGGCTATTTCCACGTGGTTTCAGTGCTTGGTTTTTAAACTATTACGTTATTATGTAAACGAAAGCTTCCGCGGCCGTTGTCACTCTCAATAAAAATTTTCTGAGTGTTTTGCCGCATTGTCAATAGGTAAAACTAGTTGACCCGTGCGAATAATTCGCACTCTATGTAACATTTACATATATGCACACCCTATATCACTACCCATTAGTTCATAAAAAAAATGTTTGTATAGCTTATGGGACTCGACTACGGGGCCATCAGTCCCTAAACTTAAAAACTACCTATGAACTACTTAATACTAAGTACGTCACAAATATCCATGCGCGAGGGGGGACTCGGGTAGTGCCGGCCGCGGTGGCCGAGGGGACTGAGGCGCTCCAGTCACTGTCTGCACGGCCACTACGATCGGGGGTTCGAATCCCCCCTCGGGCATGGATATTTGTGTCGTCCTTAGTATAAGGTAGTTGATAAGTAGTTTGTAAGTTTAGGGACTGATGACCCCGTAGTTAAGTCCCATAAGCTTAACAAACATTTGAACATTTGATTTGGTTCAAATGTTTGTAAAGCTAAGGGACCAAAGTAGGGGAGATTAGTACACAGTGAAACAAAAATTACCCTTTTGATTGTTTTGCCTAAAATATGACTCACAAAAAGAATTTTATTTATTTACTTGAAAGAACAACACTTTTTCAATATTCTGGAACAAAAAAATAATAATTTTACTTATAATTAGTAAGTGAAATAACAATTTTAAACAACCTCTGCAATTGTTTCACTGTGTACCGTGTGTAGTACACAGTGAAACAGCAGCCATTTTTTATATTTAGTACTTGCTGAGTGACTAAAAAAACATAAATATCTTTGTTTAACACTCCGAGTGCCAATCACGTCAATTGACGGGATACGGAAATTTCTGTAGAATGCCAATCACGTCATTTGACGTGATCTTTGTTTTCGTGCTTTTAAAAACAGAATCAAGTTTATTGACGGGCTAGATCCACCTTAAATACCTTACTTGGTAAACCTAGTGTCTAAACCAGCCTATAGATCTTTTATTTAGTTTCTAAATCGTCCGACTGGTCGCATTCATTGTATGAAACGGGGCAGGTAGAAAGTGGCGTCCGCTCACTCATTAGGTAAATCAACGGACATGGCTTCACGCAAATTATTCTCCCCGAAAGTACTGAGAGGTGACTATGACAGGGGGGGGGGGGGGGACACAGCAACATATCGTAGTGACTCTACAGACTGTTTGCGAAGTAGAGACGTTTTTAGTGGGGCCCTTGGCGTCGATGTTGTATGTGATTCAGATGCTCTGTGTTCAGTTCAGGATTTATTTCAAAGATCAGACAATTCTTTACGCCAGACTGTAGATAAAGAAACTAAGTAAGTGTAGCTGGGGTTACTCCTGCAAGCAGAATGTCCGGCACTCTAAGTGTTAAATATATGTATAAACATTAACATATACTAAATTTTGTTCAGTGAATATTAAGTCCACCTAAATTGATTGGAAAACGAATATACCGGTGGCTGGAGAGTCTCTTAATAACCATAGGCAACGCAAGTGTCAAAATCATTGCAATGTCCTTATGTGAAACACACACCATGTCTTCTTCAGCTGGGAATACAAAACCAGTAACATTTTTCCCCCCCTTTTGGGAGGTATGAGATTTCATACTCAGTGCCAGAAACTACTGACTTCAAGACTTTAGCTACAAAATATACATTGTTTTGGAATTTCACTAAAATGTAGTCATAATGTCCCGCTTGAAGTTAAAAAGATGTAATAATACACTTATCTCTGTTTCACTGAATGGCCTTCATCTTTGTAACTTTCTTCGTCACTTTCACTTGAAACTGTTTTACTTACATACCACTTATTTTTTTGATTGTTGACTCTATTCATACTTCTTTTCTCATTTTCGTCCAGCTCTGTCCTTTTTCTCAAAGTCCTTTTTTCAATAGCTACTCGCTCTGGTGTTAGGAGGAGTCATAGGCCAATGGCGCTGTTTCACTGTGTACCACACACAAGTGTTTCACTGTGTACCAAAGTCACCATAAACTAAAAAGTTAGTCACAAGTCTTACTCTACGTATCTACCAAATATAAAACTGGTCAATATATAGCTAAAGATGTGTATCTTATCACAAAACATAATATTTCTTTTAAGTGTATGCTATATCGAAAATATTAAACTTGCAAAGTGATGGTAACTGTAACTTCTGACCACCGAATACCAATAATAACGTATAGAAACACGAATAATCAACCAAACTGTTCACCATTACAGTCAAAGATTTATCTTATCATAATAAACATACAAGGAAACCAAGAAGTGGAAAAAAATACTAAAAACAATTGACATGGAATGTTTCACTGTGTACCGTTTTTCACTGTGTACTACTCTCCCCTTCAGCGGTCATCAGTCCCTAGACTTACAAACTACTTAAACTAACTTATGCTATGGACAACACACACACACACACCAAAGTCCTACGGGAGAGTCGAACCTCCGACGGGGAGCAGGCGCGCACTGTACAGCAAGACGCCTTAGACCGCACGGCCATTCCCACGTGGTTTCAGTGCTTGGTTTTCAATCTATTACGTTATAATGTAAACGAAAGCTTCCGTTGTCACTGTCAATAAAAATTTTCTGAGTGTTTTGCCGCATTGTCAATAGATAAAACTAGTTGACCCGTGCGAATAATTCGCACTCTATGTAACATTTATATATACGCACACCCTATATCACTACCCATTAGTGTCAGACCCAATATCTTTATGAAATTATCCCAATTAGTGTTACCTTAGGAAGACAGCGTTTGTTAAAAAACCATATAATGCATTCTAATTGATTGTAATTACATCTAAATGCCAGAATAACAACATATAAGTGGACCATCTATAATTTTACCCCAACAGTAAAAACTGTTTAGCTATAATACACCAAAAAGTACATAATAGTAGGCCAAAATATATTTTCGTGTTATATAAGGAACTCATAGTTCGATGGGGCGATCTATAATTGTTTAATAATGATTTTGCAGCCAAGATCACATTTTTCATTTATTAAGTTACCGGTTTCGGCGTGCTCGACGCCATCTTCAGACCTGTCGTATTTTACATAACTTCACGGCATTTTTTATATACTAAAAGAGTACATCCAGGTTGAGGCATCACAAAACATAAAATTACTAGTCAAAAAAAAATGCATCCATCTTCTAATGGTTCTGAAGCGAGGTACTTCAAAGATGTACTCTTTTAGTATATAAAAAATGTCGTGAAGTTATGTAAATTACGACAGGTCTGAAGATGGCGTCGAGCACGCCGAAACCGGTAACTTAATAAATAAAAAATGCGATCTTGGCTGCAAAATCATTATTAAATTATTATTTTCGTGTATAATAAAAAAACGTGACACACCCTTTTTCTGTTAACGAATAGAAATAGAAGCAAATAGTGCTGGGTGATACATGTTGCAATAATTTGAAAGTATAAATAAAACAGCGAAACCTATTAGCACACACGAAACTTTAACGCTCACTGATAACGAATATTATGTTTATAGACTCAATAACACCGAATCTTGCCATTAATTGCCGATTTAATAAATATAACGGGACTTTCCAAATGCATGTAAACATTGGTCACTGATGAACGAAACAGATACACCAAAATATATTCACGAAAATAAGAAGTCATTTAATAACACACACAAACAACATTAAACTCATAACAGATCTGTCAAAACATTTAATATACTCGAAGTAAACAAACAGACGCCATTTTTCGAAGTCATGACAACTACTTTGTTAGACGTACATTTTAAAACTATCTTACAAATAACTAGCAAAACACAAACACCATTAAATTAAAGAAATGAAATATGTATATTGTTTACTACCTTTACGTAATATGTAAATAACATTTACCTTGCTTTAAAATTTTAAGTGGGTAAAGACATACTTGTGAACCTCAGAGTGGGAATAAAAACATCGCACTCGCAGACGCTGGGGCACTCTCACTCTCGCAGGACACTGGCAGTGACACGCTGACTCTTGCTCTGAGGCCATGTATCTGATATTTTGTTATTTATATTTGTGAAAGTTTGCGCAAGAGAAGAAGTGCAGTAATAGTTAATAAAAAAAAAGCATAAACTCTACTACGCGTTTTCATTTCAACAAATTTTATCTGGAAAAATATTTACAGCGAAATAACAAGATAGCTAATGGTAGACAACGCAAGATAATCACAGCAAGCAGCGCAATCGGTCAAGATAAAAGAAAGTACAAGGTTTTATTTGACGTGTGTTTAACATTACCTGAGTGGACTCCTCTCCATAACAGCCATCCAGCAGACACTTAATTGTCCAATCATACGTCTGTGTTGTCCAATCCTACGTCTGTGTAGAGGACAAAATGATATCAGTTGGAGGAAGAAATACAAAAAGGGAGATGGACGTCGCATCTATCCTGATCAAATTGTTGTATTGGAACGAACTGTTGTATTTTAGGTTTCAGAAATAGAAACTGCTGTGAAAGTATCTTCTATTGTACATGCTGTGTGGAAAACGGTAAATAATAATTACAACTGTGACATGAACTGTTCAAACAGTTTCAGTCATGTTCAACTCCAGCCCTACGCATAGCCACTCTATGAAATTTAAAGTCTTTTTCGCTCCTGTCTCCGTTAAAATTAATTAAAATAAAAGTTAAATAAATCATAAGCGCAACTTACCTGTGATGCTGAACCTTGACGTAATTCAGTTCATTCGCGCATTTGCTTGAACAAAGTGAACAATTCCAACAATTGTTGTGCATCGACGTGTGAAACAGAAATCTCGTGATAAACTACGCTTGCATAAAGAATCTAAACTAGTGCAAGAGCTGTGGTGCCTCTTAGTTAAATTATTGTTATTTTTCATCGTTACATTGACGTGTATAACAGAAATCGTGTGATAAACGATGCTTGCTTCAAAGAAGGTCTTTGGCTTCCATAAAGAATGTAAACAACTGCAAGAACTATCGTTCACAACTGCACGAACTGTGGTTCATGTTAGTTAAACAGATTGTCAATAGATGGCACCTTTTATATTGCTTTTATACCGGCTGCACAAACGAAGTTGATACTCGTCGGGGTGGCTGATGGGAGAAACCGTAAATATATGTCCCATTTACGATCGTTCGCCAGGTATCAACTTAGAGTGTACAAACAGTACAAATTGTTTGAAAATAAAGATTTTTTTAACATTAACTTTAAACTATCTGTGTATGTTACGCCATTAGTGGAGAACGAAACTTTAAAAATGATACCTCAATCATTAATTTTGGATAATTAATACTGGAGATTTGGCGTACCTACAAAAAACACTGATGAGAAATAATATATATGATGATTCCGACATTTCTGCCACTGTTCCAAGTGACCTTTGTCAAAGTGTTCGGCTGCCTGCTGAATGCAAGGGATTGCTGGTGCTTATCTTATACAGAATGGATATCACTGGCAGGGGAGGCATTCTATATTGTTTATATTATAGCCTGTGATTGGAGGGAACAGGTGCTTCACTAGAGTTTTCATTGTTTATTTCTATTGGTGGAAATTGGCGAATGAGAGGCGGGCGGCGGTTATGACGTGACGCTGTCAACCCATTGCATTCAGCAGTCAGCCAAACACCTTGACAAAGGCCACTTGCAACAGTGGCCGAAACGTCGGAATTTTACACACAGACAGCGCTTCCAAACACCATAAAATTTTATTGAGAATATTATGTTATATGTTTATTAGACATTTGATTAACTAATTGCAATTTGATTAAACTAATCTGTTGGAACTAATTTGTTGTCTACTAATAAAGAACACACGGAACTAAACAACTTTCTCAGTATTAAAGTGAGAACCCTAGCCTTTCCCACTTCAGCTTTAAGTACTTTTCTGCAGGCTGCTTCACAGACAATTTTCCAAGTTCAGCGAAACCCACCTTTAAAAATCTGCCGTTGCGTGGCGCTGAAACCTATTATAAAGCATTAGGTGCCTTATTACGCTAACTACTGTGTGAGCTATTGTCCGACAATGTGGTGTACTGTTATTAAGTGAAGAAGTACGTCATTTTGAGCCCTGATAAAATGTTTAATTAATTCCGAAAATATTATTGTATCTAACCTCATGTAGCCGTGCGCACTGAGGAGCCCAGCTGCGGTGTGCGCGGCCGTTCGCCGTAGGGGCTTCGAGTCCTCCCTCGGGTTTGGGTGTTTGTGTTGTCCGTAGCATAAGTTATTTTAAGTTAGTGTGAGTAGTTTGTAACCTTAGGGACTAACGACCAACGTAATTAAGTTCGTTAGATTTACAAACATTTGAACAACATTTAACCTCATGTACTTTAAACACAATGTATGCTAATAAACAATCAATTTTCATCTGGACACATATGGCAATAATTACTGTCAATTCAAAATAGTTTACTTTCTGTAACACGATTTGATACACTCTTCCACAACAACCACAACGCGTGCTCGGGAAGTGATCCTAAATTCAAATTGTCCAAATCTATGGGAATTAATTACTCTGGTTATCAGTTCCTAGGCTTACAAACCTAAGGACAACCACGCAAACGTATGCTCGAGCCGCGGCGGAGCGGTCGAGCGCATTGAGACGCTATGCTAGGATGCACGAGGCCGTACCCCGTCGGGGGTTCGAATCCCCCCTCGGGCATGGATGTTTGTGCCGTCTTTAGTATAAGCTAGTTCATAAGTAGTTTGTAAGTTTAGGGACTGATGACGCCGTAGTTGAGTCCCATAAGCTTTACAAACATTGGAACATTTTGAACTCATCCCCGACCGATGGGCAACTCGAACCTCCGACGGTGAGCAACCGCGCGCTCCGCAGCAAGGCGCCTCAGAATGCTCAGCCAATCCATCGCGGCGGAAGTGATCCTGTCATTACATAAAATGCTAATAAATTACAAAATTCTTGTTACCGTATTTATTGCTGAAACAGATAATCTCAGAGGTTCACTCAATAATAAAATGAACAGTACCAATATTTCTAACTCCATCCTCTATCTGCCGAATTTGGGGAGCAGACAACTTCTCACTTCAACAGCCTAACCTGGAGTGCTCTCTCTCTCTCTCTCTCTCCAGCCGAACAATGTCCTTCTCGAGACAATGATATTCATCCACCACTGTATATCTTTGGTTCGTAGTACCAAACTCTTAGCAACTTAATTATTTACAAAATATGAGACGTGTTTCAGCTTCAGTGAGTCCACATGAAGAAGTGGACACGCAAAGGCAAACATGTCCGAATTTTAAAGAAAATGCTTCTTCGTTGTTTTTGGCCTCTTTTTCCTCATTTGCAGTTTACGTATAATAATTAGCCAACTTTTGCAAATGAATATGATAGTCTGATTAAGATCAGACAGGTTTCACTTCATTTAAAAACATCTTCAGTGATCGACTATAACAACATATTTGTTTTATATTTTGTATGATGTTTTGATTTACATCATGAACAGTTCTTATGCTACGACTTTGTATTACACTAAATCTAAGTTCAACAGAAAAAACTGAAGAGGTGACAGAAAAATGTGAAGAGGCCTAATAGTTTATATTTACAATAATACATACCGGTAGTCAAATCATGAGAACTGTTCATGATCAAAATCAAAACATCATACAAACATTTAAGACAAACATGTTGTTGCAGTTGACCACTAAAGATGATTTTAAATACAGCGAAACGGTTCCTGGCTCAATTAGATTACTATTTACATTCGCAAAAGACCGCTAATTGTCCTACGCAAACTGTTAAAGAAAATAAGATACAAAATTAATGAAGCATTTTGGACAAGCAGAATCTAAAACAATTGATGCAATTTAGAAAATCTCGAACGTGCGCCATGATACAAGCATAAGAAAATACAAGGTTCAGAGCAAACACGAACCTGTCAACGTCCACGTTTCGTGCAAAGAAGAACAAGTCCATAACGATCAATATCTTGCAACACATGAATCTTCAATTAAAGAAATTCATCTCGCTTTTCAAATTCGAGGACACCGTTACTCAGCGCTAACTGCATTATCAAGCAGAGTAGAGAAACTTCTACGAAACAGGCCAACAATTTTAACAGAAGATGAATATGGGGCGGTATTTCAGTCAGTATGTGAAGTAGGAAACTTTGGTGAATATTGAATGGTGAGAGACCTGAAATCCCCATCTAATGGCAAACGAAATTTAGATCACAATAGTGACATGAAAACTATTTACATGTAGAAAGCTATGGAAAACTCTCATATTGTTGTGGAGTCAACTGCAGTCTACAGATACCATCGAGAAGTACAAGAGCGGAAATAGTTGCGAAATGTTCATGGATCATTACAACATTGTTTTACTCAACTACGAGCTGCCTAAGCCATTTCTTCAGAAATAACAAGAAGAAAGATGTTCATGGTTTACTGAAAAATATTTCTGGAGAAAAATAGCGGAACCAAGGTGACTTAAGTTGATATATACTGGTGATATACCCATGACGTTCAGTTCTGATGTAGAGGAAACTGCTTGGGATTGTTTAGAAGATGATTGTTGTTTACATACATTTAGTTCAAAGACTCTTTCTAATTAGAAGTAATAATACTGCCATATCAATGTATACTGCTACGTAATATTTCATAGAACTGTGAAGCAATAATAAAATTAAAAATTTTAATAAATCAGGAATATTAATGTTACAGTTAACAATTTATATTCCCATGCCAAAATAAATTAATTTTTTACAAATACGTAGTATCGTACAGAATATCAATCAGTATTCTAAAAAACAAAAACAAAAAACAAACAAAAAAAACAGATTTATCACTCAAAAAATCATTCAAAAGCGAACATGTCCCAAGGGTTAATGGAAATGCAAAATCTCCATATTTAAATGTACTTTTTAAATGAATATTTTCATTAATCACAAGTATTAACTACGATAAGATAAAGATTTAAAGGTGTTGGAAGTGTAATTTGTTATTTGCATTATTCATGTGTACGCCTGAAGAAAGTCTTGTATTGATTATCATATACTGCATTTAGTAGATAAATTGCTGAACAAAATGTTCAAATTTTTGTAAACCTATTGGACCAAACTGCTATGGTCATCGGTTCCTAGACGTACAAACTACTTAAACAAATTTGAACTGAGGGCAGTACAGACATACACACACCCATGCCCGAGGGAAGACTCGAACCTCCGACGGCGAGAAACCACGCGCTGCACAGCAAGGCACCTTAGAGCGCTCGGCTACTCCATCACGGCAAAAGCTGAACACATACGACATTTACAAAATAAAATCTTGTATACCTCACATCACCAGAAATTAAAAGAGCATGATATTAATGATTGTTGCAGGATAGAAAAATAAATAAATAAAAACAAGAATTGTTTGAGCGTCATACATAAAAGACGTAGGCCTCACACTGAACATCATCTAAACATTCGGCACAAAACTGTAAAAAAAAAAAAAAAAAAAAAAAAAAAAAAAAAAAAAAAAAAAAAAAAAGTACTCAGCTATTATAAAGTGACTAAAACTATTGCTCTAAACAAACAAAATAACATAATATAGAAGCTCAGAATTCTTCAATATTCTTCACCGCAATTTATTGACATATATGTAAGTTATCCAATTAAAAACAAACCCTTAACTAGTAATTATTGTTTTCGTTGTCGTTAATTTTATGCGCTATTGCAAACCGATTTAAGTACTCAAATTCAGAATCTGTCTGCTTCGTGCTCACGTTGCAGTGTAGCTTTGTGGAGGTATTCTGCGATATTATGCAGTGCTACCACCAGGAAATACTTGGTACATTACATCTGGAACGCAGACTTCTGACATATAGAAAGAAGGCTAAGTAATGTGTAATATACTATTGCCAAGATATTTATGTGCGTCCAATATAGGTTACATTTTTCAATTTCATTTCTAAAGATATAGTCCCATCATAACAAAAACAAAAATAGCAAAAGCTGACACCATTATACCTCATCTTCTCGCTTCCGTGTATAAAACAGTTTTACTTTCAAACACTGGACTATTTTTTCACACACCTCAATGTTTATGACATTATGTCCTACAAAGATATCACTTTATATTTACTTTTGTTTATATGTCTGGATAGTGTCTCCTAAATGTGTTCCAAATAGAGTACGCGGAAGAGTATATACAATAACGTCATGTTTATTATAGAACTTTTACAACTAAAACAGTTAAATGTAGTAAGCGATTTACTTTTTTGCCTTTGGTCATTTAGTGGGAGAGGAGGTTTCAGAGAGGAAATATCGTAAATATTGAAAATTATCAGGTTAACTGATTCTTTCGTCGGTTCTTGATAGAACAAATCATTATGAAAACTAAAATACACAATTTTGTGTTTTTTCTACAGGTTTGATTATTTTGTGAATCGATTTTCGGCTTCTTAGGCCATCATCATACATTTACTGAAGTTTAGTCAAAGAACTAGCGTTGTCAACAAACCAAAAGAGATGTCACATAAAGAGAAATAAATTATCATCTTTGATGGAGCAGTTACAATGTAAATAAATATTTAATTGTTGACAACGCAAGTTCTTTGACTAAATTTCAGTAAATGTCTGCTGATGGCCTAAGAAGCCGAAAATCGATTCACAAAATAAACAGCCACAAAATTGTGTATGTTACTTTTGATACTGAAATATTATATGTGAAGTTTGTTTTTAGTTACTAACTTTCTCATACTCACATACTGGATGACTATAACCAGGGTTAATTTGTTCACAATTAGCCCTTGTTATTACACTGGCTTGCACATATCGAAAATAGATGTATTTATGTGGTATGTCAAAATACTTTACACCCAATATTGTAGAATTAAATAGGATTTACACATCATATTTAATGTTAATCCTCTTAATATGATGATAACTGGTACACTTATCCTAGTTAGCTGTTCATAATATGTACTAACTTTCTATTTATAAAATTATATTTATTGTATTAAGAATGTAATGTAAGATTTTACTTCGTAAAAAGAAATGTTTTCCAAATTTTTGAATAATAATATGAAATGGTGAAAATCCAACTTTTGTTGGACCTGAAAGCCATTAAAGATGAACGTTCAAATTAAAAGTGGGTACCCGGTAACAGTACTGGATTTTATTCCAAGACAATGAGGCGACATCAGTTTAAACGGTATTCCTGTCAATGTCAAGGTTTTTTTTTTTTTTTATGTTACAATGGTTCATGTGGCGGTTTTAAAATTGAAACAACTTACGATCAGTAACAACAGCCGAATGTCATGCTCTTGTTCGAGTACGTTTTTCTGATTTTATGGTTAATCTTAAATTGGAAAACTGCATGAGTCAGTAAATTTTGAAAATAAAAAAATGAAACCATTATTCACTCAGAGGCATAAACAATGCAAATCTTTTTCGGATAGCTCGAATACAGAGAATGACTATGTGAATACGTTCAGTTTCTAAAGAATTATCCCCAAAGCTTAAAAGTTATCGTCTGCAGAAGATGTAAATGCAGGTTCTAATTTTTTAATACGTTAATAAAAACGTAAGTCTTAAACTATAAGAAGAAGAGAGTACCCGCAAATTAGCATAAATTTTAAACGGTTTTACTATCCATCTTCCACATTTCATTTACATTTTTTGTTAGTTCGTCTGGTTGGTTATATTCCGTCAATTTAAATGATAAGAAAGAACAATCTTTTATCCCTTTATTTAAAAACTAGCACTATATTCGCGAGGTTCATCTTAGTAAAAGGGAAAGAGACGCACAGAGAAGAAAATAATAAACAGTAAAAGTATAAAGCAAAATCTTTATATAACCTTAGGTAGTGGCAGCAAGTCAAAATTCGTTACAACCAATATTGTAGAATTAAATAGGTTTTACACATCATATTCTATGTGAATCCCCTTAATATACTGATAACTGGCACACTTAACCTAGTTAGCTGCTCATAATATATACAAACTCTCTATCTATAAAATTATATTTATTGTATGTAATGTTTACTACATTAATGACTGTTACAGATGTAATCGTGAACGAAATTAATTTCCGTGAGTCGCAATGAATTTTTTACAGTTCCCTTAATGTTTCTAATCTCCAACTGTGCGCCTACAGGGAGTTTTAAAGTGCCCCGGAACTAGATAGAGAAACGTAAACGTGCTGTAGAAGTGGAGGTCTTTAGAGACGGACCGCTGGTTACATTAGACGAATTCAGTGAGGGAATTAACCGCGGCGGTCTTAAAGGTAATATTCTGGAATTCGCCTCATGTAATTTAAAAAAAGCATAAAATGCTTACATCAGGAGTGCCAGACATAAATCTGAAATAGGCCTACCAAGAATGAGAAAACGCAAGTGTTCTACGTAATCATGAGTTGGAACGGCGGGGGAAAGCTTCGCAGCAGTCAAACAAAATCAATGGCCCGCGGCATCCTACGAAGTTGGGAAGCCGCCGCAAACTATGTGGAAGACTTTGAGACGGCGCGGCGATTACATTTCAGATCGTACCGCCTGAAGCTTGTGCAACAACTAAAACCCACGCATATGGACGACGTCTTCAGCTTTGTGTCAATTCCGGAGGCACGACGAATGCTTCGAATCAAAGCTGAAATTTACCAACGAAGTAACCTTCATTTATGTGGAAAGGTTAACCGACACAACGTGAGAGTAAGGGACACATTAAATCCTCATGAAACTGCGGTAAATGGACGAGACTCATCGTAGGTTAATGCTTTTAGTGCAGTATCACAGAGGAAGCTGTATGGTCCGCTATTGCATATAATGTGGGAAAACTGTGACTGGCGCCTTTTACCTTGATATTACGTGGGTCATTCCAAACGAAATGCACACTATTTAAAAAAATATATAGTTTTCATTCTGTATATTTGAAAGCTTCACAGTGTATAGATACATCCTTCCCGCTTGTTTTCAAACTTAGTTCAACCAGTTCCCGTGAGTGGCGCCATCACAGCATGTCTTCAAGATGGCTGCTACGCTTTACGTTCATTAAAAGCAACGTGCTGTCATTGAATTAATGTACTGTGAAAACGAGGCTGTGGGAAACATCCACAAGACGTTGCAAAAGTATAGTAATAAAAGCGGGCATAGCAATATTGAGGATTGTCCTCGCAGCGGCAGGCCTTGTACTGCACACACTCCAGACAATGTGCAGAGAGTTAACGAATTGGTGACTGCTGACAGACGCATCACTGAAGAAACTTCAAACTCGACTGAGTCGTGTTCGACCACATCGGCAAAAGCAGGATGTTTTGCTGTTGCACGACAATGCACGGGCAGATGTCAGTCAAAAAACCATGGAAGCGATCACAAAACTCGGATGGACAACACTGAAATACTCACCTTAGTCCTGACCTGGCTCCATGTGACTATCATCTCTTTAGGAAACTAAAAGACTCTCTTCGCGGAACAAGATTTGAAGATGATTACTCCCTTGTGCACGCTGCCAAACAATGGCTCCAACCTGTTGGTCCAGACTTTTACCGTGCGGTTATACAGGCGCTCATTCCAAGATAGCGTAAGACAGTTGAGAGGGGTGGAGAGTATGTGGAGAAATGAAAATATTGTCCCTAAAGGACTGTAAAACTTTCAAACATGTAGAATAATAACTGTATTAAAAATATTGTGCATTTCCTTTGGAGTGACCCTCGTATATATCATATTTTTATTGTATTGTCAATTTCGGTTGAGGTATTACATGTCAAGCATGCTAATTTGTAGCCTTTTCCTCTCCGCTCACAGAGCTGCAGTCGTCTGTCACTTGAGGGATGCGAATTATAGCGCGAAACATGTCACAGTGGAATGAAAGTGAGTCGTTGCGACAGAAAGTGCGCGAAAACTGACTAAGCATTCTGAGATGACGTCTGCACATGGAGCACACCTTCTGCGACACGACAATGCCAGACCACACATGAGCGCTACGACATGTGCAAAAGTACGACGCCTTTGGTTCACTGTCATCGATCAATCGATCATCCTCCATTCAAACCTGATTTAACCTAAACCGAATGACTTTTGTTTCCGAAGCTTAAAGAACATTCCTCTCTACGTCTTCGCTTCGATAGTGATGATGTGGTGTAGGAAGGGGTGTGGTTGTGTTTCCGTCAACAAATACTCTACAATGATACTAGCAAGCTGGTCTCTCATTTGGAGAAAACGTGTCCGTCGACAGAGTAACTTTGTTTGCAAGAAAATATGTATACACAGAATGTTAATAAGGTTTGATTTATTTAAAAATCATTAAGTGATTGTAGATTTTCAATAAAATTTTAAGGTATAGCCTCACTACACGCCATCATATGTTGCACTCGTGGTTGTTTCCACAACTGACAAACTGATTCCTGGAATTTCATCTTCCAGCAACTGGCCACTTAGCATGATCGTTCCTACGTAAACGTCATGGCTGGATTCGACGTAGTGGTGACGATGATGTGGCTGTGTTCATTGGGCCCCGCAGGTCGTCTGACCTAACGCCTAGTGAGTTTTTCCTTTAGGGATACATTAACATTCTTTAGTAGCCTATGTATCTGTGAGACTCCTTCAGAACTACGGATCTAAACAGAGTTACATTCTAGATGGGCCAACATTTTGCATCCTAACGTTGTCATTGTTTCACAAAATTTTCAGCCTTACGTCATTAATTCCAACGTCGGAAACGAATCAGACGTCATCTAGTGGATCATGTTGTGTCTAGCCGATACCTAGCGCCAACTCATCTAACATATTGTCGACACTATCGAATGCACCCATTGTTTAGAACGTGGTCAAGTGCGTTGTTCTGTTATTGTAAGGTAAATGAGGACACATGGCGTTATTACTGCGATTAGCAGCTTTGAAAATGGATTGAGTATGTGATTTAGAAAATTCTAAATTTCTTTTATGGTCAGGTACCAATTGAAGTTCTTTTGTAGACACTTCAAAATATGATGCATTAAGAAGGTCTGAAAATGCAGATGAGGAACCTGATGAATGCCATTCTGATGAATATGATAACTGAATGTGACTGTTGTAACCTTTTCATCAATGATAATATCATACATCTGATTATGGATTTTTTCGACATACTAAACGCTGCAGACATCTCGTCTGAAATTTTCTTGTGAAACCAAAATAAATACTAAAATAGGCTTGAATACCCCAAAGCTGTGTCTCTATGGAAAGACCAGCTCAAAAGACGCCAGTTACTAAACTCCTACCTGATATAAAGTGAATACCGTCACTGCCAAAATGTGACCCCTTGGATCATCACAAGAGACAAAGAATTTTCTTTGGAAAGAGGGAAGGGGAATAGATAAATGTTCCAATTATATTAAAAGAAAAGAAAAAAATAGTGAGTCGTTACATTTGTTTCTCGGAAAAACCAAGCTAAAAGGTTATTTGAAAAATGAATACCTTCAGAGAGCAATCAAGACACGGAGATGTACAGTAATAAGTTCTGCAGTTGCTTAAATCTATGATTACCTTAAATTTATAGGTACAACTATTTAAAATGATTATGTTAGCTGATGGTGTTTTTACAATCAAATGAGCCTGATGTTGAGCTCTGTATATGCCAAATCTAATCCGATTCTAATGATCACGCTGTCGACGAACGTAACACTCTAAGCTTCTTTCCTTCTTCCATAAAATCTACCACCAATCTTTTGTTTTCAAAGAGAAACACAACTGACAACGAATATAAAAATCGTTACATGTATCCAGATACATGGCGACTAGTGACGTTATGAAAGACGCCGCACCTATGGAAGGTTAAGCACCGTGTTTACTTACACCATCGCCAAGAATACTGCTCAGAGAACGCATCAATGCTGTGTTGGCCATTGATAGAATGTTGCTACTTAAGGCATAGAACAAAGTTGACTACCTGTTGATAAAACAACAGCAATCAGTTGCACTTCAATTGGTTTTAATGACCGGTTTCGGGCACTTCGTTTCCTTTTTCAGACATATATTGTCAGCCTCATATGTTGAGTCTGCACATAGTTGAACAACATTGAACACCAACATAACATCACTTGGCGTTCAGTGTTCTACAACCATGTGCCGATTCAACATTACTGGTCAAAACAATTAGGTGATCAGCTGATCTATTAAGGTTCTGAAGTACTGCTATCGGCAGAATGAACTAAAATGGTTTGAAGTCTTCTTGACGGTTTTACGGAGTGGAGACAACAACATTACGGCAACCAAGATAGTGGTAATAGCATAAAGTTGCTGCAGAGATGGTTGGTGTTAACTTGGGTTTACCAACCGGATAAAACAAGCAGTTGGGTTCATTAGTGTAGTGAACTGGTAGTGCAATGCAACAACAACGTGAGTTATCCAAAACTCTTCCATGGAGAGTCATAGGAAGGTTGGAAGTGGGACAGACACAGATGGAGGTGTTCCAAAGTTTAAGTTCTAGGGCCTGCACGCGTTTTCAGAGTACAGGAACCGTTAAAAGAAGACTAGACCAAGATCATCGAAGTGTAACGTTAGCGAAAGGCAACCGTTATCTCCGGTTAACAAGCCATCGAGACTGGCTGAATGCAATTCAGTTGCAATGCATCCTCCAGGCACCAAGAATACGCGCAATAAACAATCCGAAATCGCCCTCGAGAATATGGGCTTTACGCACGGAGTCCTATGGTATGTCTCATTAAAACTTCGATACCGGTTAGCCTGCAAAACCTGGGCAGAGGAACATCAGGATTGGAGTCGTAATGAATGGCGTCGGGTTCTGTTCACAAATGAGACAAGATTTTGTGTCCAGCAGTACAATCGTCGTTCCCTCATCCGGAGAGAAAGTAAAATCGGATCATTGCTGCTTATGTGCAAGAAATGTCGTATCATGGTGGTGGACGAATGGTGTGGGCAGGACACAGTATTGGCGGACGTACGGACCCCCATGTCGTTCAGGATGGTGTTTGACTGCTCATAAGTATAGAGACGAGATCCTTAGACTTTTTATTGTGCCCTACAGTGCTTTCATAGGAGCTGGGTTCCTTCTGGTAGACGATAAAGTCCATCCCCACACAGCTGCACTGGTGGACAACATGCTTGAAGCTGAGGGAATCGAACGCATGGAGTTACCGGTGAACAAGTTAGACTTAAACCCGACTGAGCATGTCTGGGATGCACTTGGCATACGCACTGCAGTCAGATCAGCACCTCCCAAACCTACTGCAGAGCTGGATTTTGCACTCATGAAAAAATGGCCAAATATCTCCCAAGAACTGATTGATAAACTCTTACTGTCTATGCCACGCAGGTGTGTAACTGTAATGGCTGTCCGAGGTGATCACAGACAATATTAAGAGGACAACCATAATGACTTCATCACTACTGTGGTAACCCCACGCTCGAAGTAAACGATAAGTAAGCCTCAAGTAAAGAGTTAAGACAGCACAATATCGTACTGTATCACATAAAAATTGCAACTGTAACCAATGTTTGAATAAAATACTTTACCATATGTATATTATGCATGATATTTCTCATGATCCCTTGATTGTCTTTAACAGTGTTCAAATACTCAAATGTTTATAAATCTATGGGACTTAACTTTTTTTGGTGGTTTGTCCCTAGGCTTACGAACTTGTTAATCCAACCTAAGGACAACATAAACAAACCCATGCCTGAGGGAGGAGTGGAACCTCCGACGACGAGGAACCGCGCGCTCCACAGCAAGGCTCGGCCACTCTACAGCGACTTGATTAGTGTATAGGGCTGCCGATATATTTATGAAAAACGGCATAAAGTGCCCGAAACCTGCCAATTAATCCAGTATAAGTGCGTCTGGTTGCTGCTGTTTTAAAAACCATCTGAATAACAGTTGATGTGATGGACAAAAGTCTAAAGTTGACAAGTGCTTGAACGTGGATCTTGAATCCAGAGGGGCACTTATATAACAGCAGTAGATGCAAAATTCAAACTTTTGGGTTTATGGTTCCAGTCATGCATCAATCATATTTGTTTATATAACACTTTGGAAAATAAAAATCTATGAAAACGAATGAATCACTTATAGTAACACTTTACCAACGAATCTCGCAACCAGCCTGCAGTAATAAAAGTGCTGCTGTAGCTGTGGCGTGCTTCTGCGGGTAGAGGGAGGTTGTGAGTTTGTGGAGCTACCCGCTGCCATGCCGTGACTGTCGGAGCAGTGCAGCGACCCAGTGGCGGCGGCCGCCAAGACGCGGTGTCGCATGCATTATGGATGCGAGGCGGAGGCACGCCATCTGCCGTGCCCGCCTCTAATGAGCCCCTAAATAATACAGCCGCAGCCGGCGTACATCCAGCAGCCACGACTATCAGGCCAGTAGTACACGTTTCATTGCCACCTCGATAAAACCAGGTTCTGACTAATAAACCTCGTTTATTGGAACATCTACGTAAACACTACGTGATCAAAAGTATCCAGACACCCCCCCCCCCCCCCAAAAAAAATATGTCTTTCATATTAGGTACAGCCTGTATAGGAAGAGAGTGGCCATTCGTGACACCGCTCCTGATTGGCCGAGAGCCCAGGACGCCATGTTCTTACCAGATTTCGCGTGCTTTACACGTGAGTGAATAGCTGAAGTGTGCCTTTCTGTATTGTGGGGTGTCTTAAAAGCTTCTGTAATCGATTTCACTGTGCATTTACGTACAGGTTCTATTACGGTAGGCACTGCTCCACTTTAGCACGTCTCTTCTCGGTTCTATTTACGTAAATTAAAGTGTTTTTCATTGGTCGTTAGAAATTCGCGGCAATTTTTACGATTTTATTTTTGTTTCAAGTGATTTTCTGAGGGTAATTAATAAAATACATTACACAATCACTAAACATAGTCAAGGAAATACCTCGTTGTTCCTCTGTTGGCTGTAAAAAACATTGTTATATGATACTTATGTTCGCAAGGAATAAGGAAATATGGGAACAGTGGGCGATGAAAGTTAACCGAGAAAGCGGGAACTGTAAAGGCGACTTATGGAAACCAATAGTACACAGTTTCGATATAGTTGCGGATGACAAACTCCAAAAGAAGACCTACGAAAAATACGGAGGAAAGCGGAAATACCACCTTACAACATATCCAAGAGAAAAGTCTGATTCTTTGAAGTTCACAACTCAGTACTCGACTGGATTTGCATTCAATCGAATTTTACCAGGGAACCCAGAACTTAAACGAGACTTCTCGTCACCATGGCCTGCAGCAGTCCAGAACTAGCCCATCCCAGTCTCAAACGATCCCCCCTCCCCCTCCTCCCGAGATAAAAGCCCTCAAAGGAGCACTCCAAATGTCTGTATACAGTGTACTACATCGTACAGTGTGAGAACACGAATAAATTGTGTGCGCAGCAATTGCCAACGCAGTGTAACAGGCGAAGAAGAATCAGCCTACGGCGATGGGAAACCACCTTAAAATCTACCCTCAGACTGACCGAAAAACGTGCACTCGTTAAATCGAAGGGTGAGTTAGAATTGCGGCAAGCACACCTCTTCGACCCGTAAAGTAGCGTTTCAACCATGCGGCTACGTGGATGGGTATACAAGACTCGACTAATGGTCTCAACTTTTAAGATTTAAATTAATGTTTACGCTTTTTCTATGCTGCGTTTCATCCTAACAAAGTTGTGAAATTTTATCACTGTTTTACAGACAATATTTTCACATGTTACACTAATTCGATGATAGCCATAAGCTGTTTAAATAGCATATAAATGCAGAACAATGCTATAATATTAATTAGTTTTCCAATTGTTGTATCATGTGAAAGTAGCCAATTATTAAAATAAGCAAGATCTCGGGCAGTTGAGATCTGGAAATGTAAGTTAAAACGCTCACTGATGCTCTAAATTACTTTATGAGCGGCCACAGTACATGCGCAACGGAAATTTATCTAACTCCTCACTCCTTAAGGGAACAGCCAACGTTTTAACAAACACAAAATCAATGTTAAAAATAGATTAATAGGTAATTAGATATGGGATGGGGAGCATGAAATTATAAATCAGATGTTTGATACTTTAAAATAGTAATCTGTTCAGTAAAATAAACAAGCAAATAATTGTGGGGAGACCAAATTAAGCACACACCTTGTACAAAAGTTAAATCATAAAATTACTGCCCATAATAAAATTGTTTCTGCCCCTTATGAAAATGTTTATGAAAATGGAGGTAACATGGGAGGAAATTTGCAAACACCCAATGGGTAGCTAAAAACACATTCATTCAGTCACAGACATGTGTATAATGCATGGCAGTACATTACTCTCCATGAACACTTGAAAGCAGCGGCGAAACGAGGCGTCGGCGGCATCTTGACGAGATGGCAGGTGTCTTGATCGCTAATTTTAAGTACACTGTGCACTAAACGAACTCATGAGTGGGGAGGCAGTGGCTCACTATTCTTAAGTACCACATGGTGTGCGACCATGCCGAATTTCATAACATTTACAAATAGAAATTAATCTTGAATAAGTGAGTAAAGCACATGCAAGAATTCATATACGAGAAAGCCAATATTAACAAAAGCATGGCTGAAGGCTGAAGTACCGACAGTTACGAAAGCATGTGGTGCAATCAGTCATACGAGACAGGGTGTGGTGCAATCAGTCATACGAGACAGGAAAGACGAAATCAAACAAGAAAATCTAAGAAATATTTAGCATACTCGTGGATGCAGATGTGATGTGAAAATGTTAGTTAAAAACAGCAAGGAAATTCAAACACACTAAATTTACACAAAGGCTGAAGGCCACACATGTGTATTCTAACTTGAGCAAAACTGGGCACACAATCATCACTGGAATGAAAAAGCAAATAATAAATTTACACTCAATTTACTCAAGTTCTGTAAATTAAGAAACACTTCGCTTAGCATAGCGAAAGGATTACTCAAGAGCAGTGGCGTAGCTACTACACCAAGGGCCCCGGGGCAAAAATGACTTTGGGGCCCTCTCGAAACTATAACTATACCACAGGCGCCAACTTTTGAAAATCTTGTGGTGTGCTCAGTACCAGTAGGGGGGAGGTGGTTGCCTGCCTGCAGCCCCCCCCCCCCCGACAGGTATTTCTGAAAAAAATCTATTATATTTTTCCACTACAGGTACAAGTAATAATTTTGTTTTATTTTAGTAGTATTTCTTCTTGTTTGCTTCATTTGGTGTTAATTTAGGACCATTTTAATCTCTGAAAGGAGAAAAATAATTTTTTGACATACAGTAAAGAAATTAACAGCCATTAATTTCAGTTTCACGTTTCAGAACTACTGGGCGGCATTTGCGGCCATTTGAACCTGTTTTCTCATTTTAGTGAGTACATAAATCATGTTCAGAGTTTTCGTCTTCTTAGACATGCATATCAGATGTGGCTATATTGTCAATACTGTGTTCATTATCGCAAAAAATAACATCGGATGGTCTTCCTGGCTTCTTTCTTCTGCAGATTTATTTTCTATAAAGTGTTACGAAAATAGTCCATAACCACTTCTGCTGTCATACCATGTCTGCCGATACCAATAGGTTTGCAACCCATTGTTACATCACACACTAATTCAATAAACAGGATGAAAAATGTCACGACTTAACACTAACACGATTCCTTGAAGACAATTGACTTCTAAGAGAATACATAAATGTTAAATTAGTAGTATAGACATTTTCATCGTATCGTTCAAAACCAACTTCATTTCTAGTTATTTAATACGAAAATTAAAGGTTACCGCCTTCAGTTTACGATATTGAGCTTACAAACAGCATTCTGTTAACATTCGGACTATTTAGAAAATGATCACCTACATGTCAACATGAATTTTGATGCCTACGAATTGCATTACCTGTTTGTTTTAGATAATCTGTTTACCGCGGTGTATTACAAAAGCCAGCCCGCCCATCAATGAAATGACAGAGTCGAATTTAATTACAATCAAGAAATATAATGTAAAGAAAAAATAATACCAAAATTTTCAGTGGGATATGCCGAGCATACCCACTCAAATTTTGGGGTATGCTTGAGCAACCGAGCATACCCGTAATCGGCGCGTATGAACTGTACAGTTGCAATACTACTTCGTCAGGTCCTTACCGCTTACTGGAAGAAATAATAAGGCAAACCTAAATACTCTTAAGTAAATTACTGTTGTGTCTCGCAGCAGATAATATTTAATCGTACTCTCTAATATAATTATAACTGTGAAAGTTAATTATGCTTTCAAGCAGGAACTACTGGGTGGATATGGATGAAATTTTGGAGAGGGCTAGAGTTGGATCTGGGTAGGACATACAGATAAAACTACATGAAATAGTTTTCGAAGTTGCTCCCTCCATACTGGGTGAATGAAGTCGCAGGCAGAAGCTAGTAAAAATGAACAATGAAGTTTTACTCAACTACGAAAATATGGCCCCCTGCCGCGAATCAAACCATGAACGGTATCGTCACACACTGATAGTCGAAAATCCTTCATTCAGCTAAAATATTATATACAGTAGAACGTCGATTATCCGAAGTGTAATTGGGGGACATGGATGTTCGGAAAACCGATTATTCATATATTCGAACTGTACACTTCTACTTGCCAATAAGAAGTACTGTAGAGTACATGTATTTATACAGTATTTGGAGTCGCGCGATCCTTCACATTGCGCTGAGCGGCTCGCCGCAACACTTGGAAGGCGCAGCTGTGGCTGTGAGCAGCTTTGATGCTGCCGCTTCTTCTGCCGACTGGAGTGTGCCGACTGTTGTACTCAGCGACTGTCGGCTTGGCCTGTCAGCAGGCCCCACTGGAAGCAATGTTCCGTCACCCTCTGGCCCAGTGCGGCTACTGTGGGAAGCTTAGTTTGACGGGAGGGGGATTTAATAGACGGTAGTGTGGGAAGGTAAAAAAAAAAAAAAAAAAAAAAAAAGTAAAAAAATAAAAACACGATGCTCTATTGTAACTTTTTTTCCGAACTTCGCTCACGGAGGCCGAGGGGCCCCTTGATCTCGGGGGCCCCGGGGCACTGCCCCGCCTAGCCCTATGATAGCTACGCCACTGCTCAAGAGAACTGCCACTGAAAAACCAAGACTGCCTGATCACAAATAAATCAGTCCTAACAGCATGCCTTCCCCTCAGCATGATTCGATGGAGTACTTACTTCCTTAGTAGTCGGAGCCAGAATGAAGAGTGAAAATCTAAGGCCACGGAAAAACCTCCCCCTGCCATACACCGGATGTAGAGTGCGCTAAAAGCGAAGCAGAGTGCGTTCAGAGACTAGTGTTTACCAACCCTTGCTACCTGGCCAAGACAATTCCCTCTTCAACCACTCCCAGAGAGGTCTCCTGTTACCTCTTTCGTCCAAGATTAGTTTGGTACGACACTAAGAACACGGCCATCTCGCCATCTTGCCAAGAAAGCTTGTCTCTGGCCACCCAGCAGACGCTAGCGCAGACGACAAACGAGACCATGCGTTCTTAACTACAGCAAAACGAGGCCTAGAGGGCGAGGTGGCGACTGTAAGCCATTGTGCGGCAGTCAGTCACTATTAAATGCAACCTTCCACATTCACATGAACATACAAGTTCAATCACACGGGCAGAAACATCTAATATAAATATGGGGCAAACATACAATAACATGGGGCACTGATCATTAATAAAAATAATAAAATAATTAACACACAGACAGATAACATTAATGGTGCAGAAACACTTTAGGTTAAAGAATAAATCAAAATGGAACACGACCACACGAACAGTGGACGTGTTTCACATGTTATGAGATTCTTAGAAACGCCTCGGAGACGGGGGCGGGGGGGAGCGGAGATGCTAGATTGTTTAAATATGTATTGTCACGAACGAGGAAAGTGATAGAAACTATCCTTCCACCAATAGGAAAATTAATCGTAAGAAATTAGAGGGTGGAAGTAACCGAAGTGATTCGACTGAAATTATTAGTTGCGAGAAAGATTTTCGGACCGCAAAAGACACCTTAATAGCCACGTCGTTTGCGAAATTAACGTAAAACAGACGTTTAGTATAATGCAATAGACAGGAAGGACTAGCGATTAGTCAAATACGAAGGTCTTCATTAAAGATTTCCCCTCATTTCCGTTCATTGAAGAACCGTGGAAGTTCTCATAGGTAGAGATACAAAAACCTCTACGTTAACTTTTACTTGGTGACGGTCTTTTCTTCGGTGTTACTTAAAGTTTTCGTTGTGACACTTAATGTTGCGCAGACATACGTGAACTTCGTTTCCTTAGAAAACCGTCATTAACAGAGATGTTCGATGGAGTAAATCACATTTATGTTTCAGATCTATTTTCTTACGATGTAGGCAATCAGTCTTCATCAGTTAAGATGTCGACGGTTTTGATGGAAGGGCCTTTAGTTCTAGGGTAACAAAATTTTGCAATCGATTAAGATCAACCCCCCCCCCCCTCCCCCAGCATTTGGTGGCCATAAGTGTAATTCTTTATATTGTCATTCGTCGTCTGAATCACCAATCAGTATCACAGTTGGTCCTTTTAAACAATATCCACGCCCAACATGTCACTATGTTTGCTTGTTAATCAAGCGAGGTGGTGCAGCGGTTAGCATGCTGGAATCGCTTTCGGAAGGACGGCGGTTAAAATCTGCCTCCGGCCTTTCCGATTTAGGGTAACTGTGAATTCTGTAAACCTCGCCAAGCAAATGCCGGGACGGTTCGATTCAAAGGGCATGGCTAATTTCCTTAATCCGAGCTTGTGCTCTGTCTTCTAATAACCACACTGTTCATTTACACAGTAATGATTTTAATACCTTTACGCTCTACTGACAATGTGCGGAGGAAGTGACTAGAACATTTCCAACATAAAAATATCATTTTAATAACGAGACATCAGTCCAGCTATGCAGTGGATGCACCTACAGATATCTCCTTCAGCGAAAAGTTAAGCCAACTTGCCAACATTCTGAAAGGATAAGCATAATGAGGCTTGCAAAGCGAAGAGTACTACTCTTTTTCTCCCATTATCACCATTTTGTCAAGTCTTTGTACTAAAGACGCCAATTGTCAGAGAAAATAAAAGCTTGGTGCTTTCACATGTGATTGGGCGACGACACGGTTTGGTTTGGTGACTGGGGCGGCAGTTGTGTTGACTTCCTTTTATATTTGGCTTTAGCTTGCCACTTTTAAGCTGTAGATTACGTCTTGATTTTCACAGTTGTATTGGTTGTATAGGTTCAAAATTCTATTTGTCACCTCAGTATGAAAATTAATTAGGTAGACCTGGTACTTCTTCGCAGTTAATAAAATTTATATCTTTATTGAATTTTTCACTGTAAGTATTGGTTCTGGATTTCATTTAAACTTAAAGACTTTTTGTAATGTTTGAGCATGAAAATCCGTTTCTCAGGGGCTGATATTTAATAAACCAAAGAATAAAACTTTGAATCATTGAGTCCCGATAGTTCAGATAATTTGACGCCCTTCACAAAGATACTGTTTTTGCTTGATCCTTTACCTTTATAGAATTATTCATTTCTTAGGAACGTCACAGATATATTTTTACTTTTAGAATATTCTAGGACAATATTAGGGAACTAAACACTCGAATAACTGTTTAAGACTTGTTTAAGGTTCATAGATTCTCTATTCTGAAATCAATAGTTACATTCACAACACTTTCACAGTACACACTTTATAAGTTCGCAATTCGTGTTTATTATCGTCAAAGTTTGTTTATATTAATCTCTCTGGATCCTATACATTGATTACGAACTTCAATTCTTCAATATACGTCTTTGAACAGTTATTGCATTAAACTTGCCAAATAAGTTCAAATTTCAATCTCATGAATGTTCATCAGTTTATTACGGGAGGCAGAAGTTTCTAATTCTTCCGTCTTAGCCTATCCCGATATGTCCGCCTCCGTAATCTAGTGGACAGCGTGATGGGTTAGCACGCAGGGGGCCCGGGTTCTATTCCCGGTCGGGTTGGAAATTTTCTCCACCCGGGGACTGGGTGTTCTATTGTCCTCATCATCATTTCATCATCATTGACACGCAAGTCGCCGAAGTGGCGTCAGATAAAAAGACTTGCACCAGGCAGGCTGAACACGACCCCATTTGGGGTCTAACAGTCATTAATGCCACACGATCATCATCCCGATAAAAGTCCAAAGATAATGTTCGCTTTCGCGTATGATCACGATATAAAAGTTTATAGCAAAATATTTAATATTTTCTCGTTGTTTTTTTTTTCTATTTAGCAATTTAACCGCGTATAATATTTTAGCTAAGTACTGAGAGCTAAGAACGTAGTGAAATCTAGTGACATAGTGAGCTAAACACGTAGAGAGCTAATCACATAGAGAAAGCTGAACACATAGAGAGCTAAACACGTAGAGAGCTAAGCACATAGAGAAAGCTGAGCACATAGATTTACTCAACTGCGGGTACTATTTATGATAGCAATCTGACAAATGATCTCTGATATATGAGATGTTTTGACCTAAGTATTCCCTGGATACTATTACTCTGAATTAAGCTGTATAATTTGAATTTACCAAAAATTTTGAAAAATGAGAAAATTCTGCCTTATAACACATTATTAAAATTACGTATCGATGAAAAATGTCGGAATACCCTGATTCTAATGCTATGGTCGCGCTGTGGTGTTACACACAGTATTATTCGTGCATAATTCTTTATCTCATCTATATCTGTACTCCGCAAGTCTCCTTATGGTGTGTGGCGGAGGATCATTTTGCTGTTCCCGTCGCGCATGCTTCGAGGGAAAAATAATGGTTTGGTTCTAATTCAAACTTATGATCTTTTCGTGAGATATATGAAGGAGGAAGCAATGTATTCGTTGACTCTACCAGAAACTATGGTCTCGGAAATTCGACAGTATCCCATACCGTGATTCAAAACCCCTGTTTTGCATTGTCTGCCAAAGAGTTGGCCCACCATCATATTAACGTTTTGCGATTGCTAAATGAACCTGTAACGGTGTGTGATGCTCTCCTTTGGATATTATCTTTCTCCTCTACCTATCCTATCTCGTACGGATAGCACACTTACGGGCTATATTCAAGATTTGTTGAAACGATTGTTTCCTTTGTCGGTGGGCTACGTTTCCTAATGAATCTTCCAAAGAATATGTCTGGCTACAGCACTCCCCGCGTTTAAATTTATGATTTGAATTAGGAGGAATCATTTCGTCAGAATTGCGGCCTCTGTTTTTTCGTAAACGCCCTAAACAATAGACGTCTCGTGGTCTAAGGCGTCATGCTACTGACTGGGTGGCCGTTCCCGCCAGAGGTTCAAGTCCTCTCTCGGACTTGAGTGTGTGTCTTGTCCTTAGTGTAAGCCAAATTAGTTTATAAGTATCTCAGACTTCCACAATCACCTCCTCGTGGCCTAGGTCGTGAATTACCTTTCTCTTCTTCCTTCCCTATTTTCTTCCCTCTTCTTATACCTGACGAAAGAAAATATTTCCTTAAGCTTGTATCCTATTTTTCGTTTCCATTTTCGCGTCTTTGTGTGACTGTTGGTGGTACAGATCTAAGGTACGTACCGGACAGCCAATCTAGCTCTTTTCAAGAATATTTGAGCATCTCAGTGGAGAATTTCAGTCAGTAATCGAAAGTAGTTTGTAAGTCATTATATTTTTTTTTTTTTAAATAGATGTCGGTATTTAAATCTTTAACTGGTATTCTTGGGTCTCAGCTGCTAGTAGTCATTGTGAAACGTGTCCATAAAATATAAGAAAATAAGAAAATGTCTAATATTGTGCCTCCTGTTTTGTATCGAGTAACTTGCTAGCAAGAAAATGTATAATATCGCTTCTACTGTATGTATCGATATGTGTAAAGTTTCATCTCTGGCAAAGATCATGTATTGCATAGCATTGTAGCTCGTGCAGAGACACAGAGAGTTAGCACTAGTGGTTCAGCTCGCTTAGAGAGCGGTTGGGTTGTGTGTATGGCTCCGATGTAGAGCAGAGGCTGCTTTGCCAGCAAGTCAGAAGTTGTATCATGTAAGTAATGTAATGCTGTTTATCAATAATAAGCAAGTTAACCCTGTTTCATATTTCATTTACGTAGTTAGAAAATTAACCCACTTCCTTCATTTGATAATTACTTGATTTAGTGGAGTGTTGATTTGAATAATATTATTGAACATATTCCATTATTGGTGCAATAGTAAGATAATAGTTGATCTGGATTTCAATAATTGGAGGCTGACCTATATAGGTTCCCACAGTCAAGCATTAAGAAAGTGATTTGTGGTTTTTCTTATATCTTTCTCGCAGTCAAAATTCTTGAGTATAGTCAGTGTCTGTTTCAAAAGGTTACATGACACAGTTGTTTTGTGTTTAAAAATATCCGTTGCGCACATAATCAATTTAATGCACTGTTTCTTATACATTAATATCAGGGCCATAATTAAACCAAATAGCTAAGTTAATGAACAATTTATTGTCTGATTTAACGAAAGGTTCAACATTCCAAAACAAGCGTACGGCTTTTATCTGGCGCCCTTTCTGCCAGGATAGTTCACAAACAGGATCGTGACGTAGTTAGATACGTAGTCTTATTTCAGTTAGTTTGTCTTTTCCACTAACCAACTTACCTTTTGGCTCTTAATTTAATTTTTGTAGCACCATCCTCTGTTGTAGCAACAGTAGCATAGTAATTGTTTCTGTAGTCTGTTACTTACCATTCTTGAGATTGTGTAGTATTGTTTATAGTAGATGAATTGAATATACAAATAATTGCATTACTACTGAACAAGTCTTTCTTTTATATTGTCTGATGTTTGTTGTGATGAAAGTTCTAGTACCGCGGAACTCGTGTGATAATTAACGGTTCGCGTAATCTCGATTGTGACTGTATGTTGCACTAGCCCGATTCAACCTATTGTTCTCTCATAATTACCGTGTGTAATTTTCAAAAAATTAGCAGTAGGTGAAAATAAATATTATTGGTCACTTTACTGCAAAATTCTGTTAACAATGTCGAAGAATAGGAGAGTCCGCGCTGATGCTAAATCTGCTTCCGAAAATGAGACCTTGAATGATACAAGGAGAGAAGAAGAATTTTTACAAGAGTATTCTCACTGCACTGTTACAAATACGACAGTAAATACCGTGTCCGAAAATGCGGAACAGATTAGTTCAGGAACAGACAGTATGGATAATGACAAAGTACAGGATTCGACAATACAGAATTCCGATTCTTGTAACGTGGTTGCGGAAAATAATGCATCGGTTCCGCCTAGCTCTGCTACAAAAAATACATGTGCGACAGCTATGGAAAACGTATTACCAAATGATTTCATGCAAATTTTATTCTCACAGCTCTCTAAATTAAATGAGAATAGTCAATTACAATTTCAGAAACTAAATGAAAAACTTGAGGAACAATCTCAGGAATCTCAGAAATTAAATGAAAAACTTGAGAATAGTCAATTACAATCTCAGAAATTAGGTGAAAAACTTGAAGAACAATCTCAGAAATTAAATGAAAAACTTGAGAAACAAGGTGAAAAACTTGAGAAAATAGAACAGACGTGCGATTCGAGGTTTGTGAGTATTCAAAGTAGTTTTAATAAGATAAATGAGGACAACAATCGGTTCAGGGAACAACTGCTCAATACTTTCAAACGTGAATCTCAGCAAATAAGACAAGATATTCGCGACGAGATTAACCCGGTAGTGGAAAGCCTAGCGTCACGAGTGGAAAATATGGAAAGCCTAGCGTCACGAGTGGAAAATATGGAAAGCTTTGCGTCACGAGTCGAAAATATGGAAACTACCGAACTCGCTCAATTGAAGCAACAGAGTAATCTATTTGATGAAAAGTTGCAGAACTTCCAGTCAGCCACGACGGAACAGATCAATAAAATTAATAAACAGGTTGAGGATCTCACTGTTAAGATGACCCAAATCAGTGATAACACTGACAAAAGTTCTGATGTAACGCATCCTACCCCGTTTAATGAAACTAATGAATATCTCGCCCTTGACCGTTTCAAACAAGGTCAAATGACCATTAATCAGCAATACAAGGCTGAGGTCAGAAAATTAGATGATCGCGTGGCGCGAATAGAGAGGAAATTTGACCACACTTGTGAAAATCCATACGAAGATGTAGAAGAAAATTTGAACGAAAATGACAATGAAGATTCGACTCAAGTAGGTCGCTTGGTACATGAACGAAGTGTACCTTGTAGTAACAACAATGAAGACGCGGTGCGTAGTTTACGCTCACTTACACCGCACAGGCGAAGGGAAGCGTTTGACTACAAGCATTTCCTGACTGTACGTAAATTCAAGACATTCAAAAACTCTCCGAATGACTTGCACCCTAAAGAGTGGTTGCAGCAATTCGATTATTGTCTTCCCCCGAATTGGCCACTTGAGCACAGATTAGAATTTATATGTGGTTATCTGGAAGGCGAGCCAGCCACCAGAATGAGAGCTATTGCACAAGAGTGCTATAGCGAGAATCAGTTCCGACGCTCATTTCTATCCGCATACTGGTCGGAAGCGGCACAAGATCGCGTTAAAAACAGTATTGCGACTTTCAAAACTTTTGAGCGATCAAATTTCTCGAGCCCAGTGGAATATTTCCAAAACTTAGTATACAAAAATCAATTTTTATCGGCACCTTACTGCCCTGCGGAATTAATCAGAATTTGTTTGAACAAATTGCCTCTACACTTGCGTCAAATTGCCATTGCGGCACGATGCAAGAATGATATTGAAGCCTTTAGAAATCTCTTACAAGACTTAGAAGAAGAAGACGAGGAAAATTCCTCGCGCAGTCGATATTTTGAAACGAACAAATATGATCGCCGGTCGCAACAAAGCCCGCCGCGTTCTAAACGGTATTCAGAGTACGACGATAAACAAAAAAATAATTCTTTCACTAATGAAACTTACAAACAAAGACGCGACAATGAGAACAGTGATTTTCATGATCGTGAAATTAACCGTGGAAGTCTTCGTGGCCGCAACCGAGGTGGTGGTTTTGGTCGCGGAGGACGCTACAATAATTACTATCATAACAGCAATACTTCGAATGATACTAATTGGCGTGATAGACGCAATACTGATAGTGATCGCGAGACTGAAAATCACAACAATAACGCTGAGAAGCGTAGTCGGGAGGGCACACGCGATAATTCTCGTGATCGCTTTCCGCGATACGAAAACACGAATCAGGGGCAAAGCAGATCGCGTACCCCAGAAAGACAAGAGCACAACATTGAAATCAGATCTGCTAATCCACGCTACAATTCGTCAAAAGGGGGGCCGCGTCAGGTATGACTAGCGGACTCGACGGCGAATAATTCGGCCGTACAGAATTTGTGTGATACTAACTATACGTTGAAACTTGTTCATTGTGAACTACCTCACAGAGAGGAAGGTTACGATGAACAACCTCCCGAACAAAATAGAATAATAGTTTGTGCGGAAGTGCACAATACTGATGCTGGTAGCACCTCAGTAAGCGATAAGGCAAAACCGACACAACTTGTGTCAAAACTTAAAGCCGTTACTCCTGAAAGTAATGACAGTAACAAAAATTGCACTATCAAATTTAACGAAACAAATGAAAACGTATCGAACAAACGTCATACTGCCCAACGGTTAAACGAGATAATCGTCGATCAGCAAGATAATGACGACAATTCAGATTGGGAGACAGAAGCTTCGTCTTCAGACTCTGAGGAAGACACTATATACGAAATAAAATTCTTACAGTATCAACCAACAATTGCATATGACAGACCGGTCATGTACTTTGAAAGGCACGACACAGTACTGCCACACAATAATGCAACTAAAAGTAACCTTGGAACAGCAAAAGATGATGTCGAACAATTAGATTTGCAGCACACCTCTGTTGCTGATTGGATAGACAATTACATGTCTTCTAATGACGATGATAGCGAATGCGAAGTTGATGAACAACCAAGACTTAAAAAACATTTATCTTGTGAAAGCCTCATTAATCTTGGTAGCTCTTGTCTCAACAAAGAAATTTCTTATGAATCTTCTACCGAACAAGACGTGAAATTTGTACAGTTAGACGACATAAAAGAGGCACTATTAGAAGAGAAGGTAGACTGTCTCGATATTCCAATTCACCCTATTGTATCTGTGAAAATTGGCAAAATCAATCTTTCTGCTGTCTTAGATTCTGGTAGCCCTGTGTCAGTAATCAGTGAAGTGACTTTTAAGAAATATCAGAACTTACTTAATGGTCCCATTCTGCCTTTGCATTGTACTAAAATTCGTGGCGTCATTTCTAGCAAACCTGTCGAAATTCGACAGCAAACATACGTAGAATTTTTATGTCAAGGTCATACCTTTTCTGCCAATCTATTGATTGTCCCCCGCTTAACTACACAGATAATATTAGGTGTGGACTTCCTATCCAAGTACAAGGTTATTTTAGATTTCAATACGGCTTGTGCCACTGCTTTTGTTCAGGAAAATGCCATTCAAATTAAATTCGAAGACTGGATTACCAGATATGAAGAAGGTGCCAGTTGTTTAAAATTTTTATCTACTTCTAATGCGACGCAGGATGTCAAACCTTATGATGATATAACAGATAAACATTTCGAGACTGAGCGAATTGACTTGATTTCTGACATCATTAAGAAAAAATTAGTAGAAGTTGAAGGTGCCTCAGAACGTGATAAGGAAGAATTGTTCCTTATCTTGCGGCGTTATTCCCGTGTATTCGCTAACAGTCCTGGTACCATAAAAAATTTTCTCTATGAATTTAAGATCAAAGAACATAATAAATTTTTTGTACCTCCATATCCCATTCCGATAGTATACAGGGAAAGAGTTAAGGCTGAAATTCAGTCCATGCTCAGTCAAGGTATAATTGAACCTGCAGTTAGCTCGTATAACAGTCCCCTACATATTGTTGAAAAAAGAGATAAGTCAATTCGATTAGTGCTCGATTCCAGACAAATTAACACTATCATTTTACCTGAAACCGACCGACCCCAAACCCTTGAAGAATTGTTACAAAAATTCTATGGTGTCAAAGTTTTATCCTCATTAGATCTTAGGTCTAGCTTTTGGCAAGTGAAACTGCACCCCAACTGTAGGAAGTATACCGCGTTTCTCTGCTTCGGAAACTGTTATCAGTTCCGTAAATTGCCTTTCGGACTGAACATCTCCTCATCTGCTTTCATCCGTGCGATGAATGCCACACTCCCTGAGCACTTAAAACAACAAATCACAATTTACGTTGATGACATTTTAATTGCAGAATCTTCCTGGGAAAAACATAACAGTACGTTGGCATCTTTACTTGAAGTGTTTGCTCAATCCGGAATTACTGTCAACCTAGAGAAGTCACAGTTTGGTCGTTCTCAGATTAAGTTTTTAGGGCACATTATTTCTAAAGATGGGATCCAGCCCGACCCCGAAAAGTTAGAGGCGATAATGAAAATGCCTGTTCCCACTACTAAACGCCAATTAAGAGCTTTCTTGGGTTTAATTAATTTCTATCGCCGTTTTATAAATTTGAAAGACCTAACTACTCCCAGATTATATGAATTAACTGGAAAGAATACTGTTTGGTTCTGGGATGAAGCTGCCCAAAGAGAATTTCTTTGCTTAAAGGATGCACTCCTTCACGCTCCTATTCTGCACCATCCAGATTTGTCTAAGAACTTTTGCATCTCCACCGATAGTTCAAAATTCGGACTTGGCGTTCACGTGTTTCAAGAGGATGAAGAAAATGGCTTTGCCACACAGAGAACTATTGCATTTGCTAGTCGCATATTATCCAAGTCAGAGCGGAACTATTCCGTCACTGAGCTTGAAGCTTTGGCAGTAGTTTGGGCATTCGAAAAATTCCGTTATTTCTTGTTTGGCAGACACACTAAAGTTTACACGGATCACCGTGCACTTCAATTCCTCATGTCGGCAAAACTTAACCATGATAGACTTAGACGATGGGCTTTGTTCCTTCAAGAATTCGATTTCTCTGTAATTTACATTCCTGGTAAACAAAACATCGTTGCAGACTCGCTATCTCGTTCGCCTGTTGGGCTCATCAAGGCGACGGAAGAGGCATACTTAGAAAATAACTTTACTATCCTCTATATGCAGCAAGTTGCTTTCGAAAATTACATATCTGCCACATTTTCTGACATTGCTAAAGAACAAGACAAAGATCCAATCTGGCGAGATATTAAAATAAAATGGCATGATAAATATAATGTTTCCATCAGACAATTTTACATTATCCATAATAACATTCTCTTCAAACGTAAAGCCCCTGACAGTCAATTTTGGTTAGTGTGTGTTCCGGAGGAGTCCGTGAACAAATTGATTTGGTATATTCATCTCAGTTACGGACACTATGGTGCCAAGAAGTGCTTCGCGAAATTACGCGACTCTTGTTACTTCATCAACATGGAGAAACGTATACGCAATGTGTTATCTCGATGCAAATTGTGTCAGAAAGCAAAGCCGCCGACCATATCGCATTCTGCTCCACTTTTTCCGATTATACCTTCAAAATTAAAGCAGTTAGCAGCCGTTGATCTGTTTGGACCTCTTCCGAGAACTAACAATGGTTTCTCTTTTGTTTTCGTTGCTATTGAGCTCACATCAAAATTTGTATCTTTTACTCCGCTCCGCCGTGCCACGGCGAAGACAGTAACTAACGCCTTTGTCAAAAACTTCCTAAAAGATGTTGGCCATATAGATAAAGTCATCTCCGATAATGGACCTCAATTCCGTTCTCATGATTGGGCACGGATGTTGCGGCGCAGAAACATCAAACCTGTGTTCATATCACTTTATCATGCCGCCTCTAACCCTTGTGAACGAGTGATGAAAGAACTTGGAAAACTTTGTAGGCTATATTGCTACCGACGACATAACGTATGGGATAGATATCTTCTTTCATTTCAAAATATTATAAATGAACTTCCTAATGATTCTACAGGTCTTTCACCAATTCTGGTTCTGAAAAACAAGCAACCTCCCGACCGTATCAAGGAATTGATACCTTTTCCTAAACACAGAAGACTACGTCATCATGAGATCATTGAATTGGCTCTTAAAAACATTAAGAAAGCCGCTGAAAAAAGGAAACGCTCTCAACGTAATTGTTATGCTAAACAACTCAATGTAGGACAAAAAGTATTAATTAGATCCCACCACTTATCCCACAAGGGAAAATCTATGATTCACAAATTCTTCTTACTATACAATGGTCCGTATCGAATCAAACGTATCATCCATGACAACGTCGTTGAAGTAGAAACTTTAAAGACGCACAAGTCGAAAGGCATACACCACATTTCCAATATTAAAATTTTCCAGGCATAAATATGGGGTAGAGAGTCCATTAATCTGTTTTGGACACACCAAGTGGCGATTGGTGCCCCGTTCTCGAGCTGAGTGTCACTATTCTTCCGCCTTTCTTTAGTGCGCTCTATCCACCTCTTTTTCTCACTGTTACTTTTCTCTAACTCTGAATACTTATACTCTGTGCTACGCTGGGATATTGTCATACGAAACTTTGATTATCTTGCAATTTGCATATAACGAACTCTGTGGCTGTGCAAGACAAATAAAATTAATGGAAATTTTTGATTGTGTAATCTAATCAAGTTCCTATGTTTCAGAAAATATTCTTCTGTATTATTAATTGCATAACTTACGAAGTTCTGAGCGAGCGAAGAAGATTTTGAGTTGACATGAGCAATTGGTAAGCCAAGAACATTATGGAGGATGATGAGTAAGGCAATACACAATATGTCATGGTGGTCTTTAAAATGCATTATTGTTTATGGATAAATGATGGTAAGGAAGGTATTGGTAACAGTTAAAGATGTTTGATAAATGTAATTACGTGGACGAGATTAACCAATTATGAGGGGAATCGCTATGTTGCTAATGATGACGAGATTATACAATTATTATGAAGCAATTATGAGGAGAATCGCTATGTTGCTAATGATGACGAGATTATACAATGATTATGAAGCAATTATGAGGAGAATCGCTATGTTGCTAATGATGCTATGTTTTGTTCTTTTCTTATGTGCTTACTCGCACTGCCCTTTTGTGTTTTCTCTTTGTGCTTATGTGCACCACTTTGTATGTTGATGCATTGTGCCTTCAATGGCATGTGTGATTGGTGAGATTCATATCCTTCTGATGCTCTGTAATTATTTGTAATTATGTGTAATGAATATTTCTAATTATGCTTGCAGCTATGCGTATTGCTCTTGCAATCAAAGCTTACCGCTATGCTCACTAATTATATACCTAAGCCCTACCACTATGCTAATTAATTTTATAATGAAGCTCAATGACAATGTATGGTTATGCTTATACGTTGCACACAGCCATCTATCTTGCAAACTTGCAGCTATGCCTAACGAATATTACGTCTGTGTTTATGTTATTGGATGATTTACTGTGATGTACATCTATTACTGTGCCAAAATTTGCACTAATTGTTTTGTTTGACCCTACTGTTGACTCAGACAGACACAGACATGACCTGATGACTTGAACCTCTTTTGATATTCTCACGAAACTACCCTGATGTGTTATACCTTAAGGCAATGAAATATGTAGCTCAGTTGAGACAAAAGCCTGGCCATGGCAACTTATGTAATTTAAGTGTTATACTTTGTGGTAATGTAATCACCACCATAGTGATATATATTAATTTAAAGAGATATGAACAAATGGTAATTGGAATGTCAATTTAAGTTATATCATGCCAAGTTGATGACAAGCACCCTCAATGTATTTCATACGATTATGTGTTTGTAAAGCAATATGTACATAGTATGTAAAGCCTTGTGCTTATATGAAATGACACTAATGTTGTAGATACTCTAATATAAGAATTAACTTACTCATTAGTATTCAAATGTATCCGTCTTCAGGACACTACTTGTAATGTAAAAATATGGTTTAATACCATGACCCCATCTGTACCACCTGAATTTGTGGGAAAATATTTCTGTAGATATGTTCTAATCAATGACTTTTCTTTCAGTCTAAACTGAAATATCATGACTATGTTACTAATTTGTGTGTAAAATGCTTTATTTCATGTACTTTGGACACGCATGGGAAGTGGCGATTTCGCACACGAGATTCCAGAATGCACACAGAACAATGGACGAGTTACTATACACCACTGATTTTGGGCCTTTTAATGAAGATGTTTGTGGATGATGTTTGGCCATACAGTACTGTCCATTGCAGCCTTGGCCACCCATCACCAGTTTGCTGCGGATGCAGTCGGCTAATAGCTCTGTTGGTTGGAGCACACTTGGTTGTCGAATTGCATGGAGGAATACATCAGAACCTTTTCCCCATGACTTCCACTTCAATGCCACCAGTCAGCCCGCCTACAGTGTGGTGTAATCTTACAGTGTTTTGTGTTCGTGTGCAGACCTAAAATGAATGTTAGGAGCTAATGTGCTATTCGTGTGCATATACTATTCAGTGCCTCCCATTGCAAACGTTGTCCACAGGCTCATTACCAGTGTTTAGGTATATTTCATGGTTCTTTTACAGTCAGTGACCAAAATAAAATTATGCTCTTGATAGATACATATACTTAGTCAGAAATGTCATTGTGCCTATTCGATTGACAAACGTTATATTGAAACCCTATTGTGCTGAAGCAGTAATATTATTTTGTACATGATCAGAAGCCTATGTAGCCAAAAATTTTACATGTATGTTCTAGCATCCATGAAAGTATAGCATTTTAAATGCATCACAGAATTCAAAACTGACACTCTATCTTATACTAAGTGCACTAAAAATTTACATAGACTACATTGTGCACAAGATATAAATGTTCATTTTATGTTCCCAAAAATACTGATCTCTTGTACAAAATTTAAACCCATGGAACTTACACTACTGTCTGTATTACTTGTAATTACCACATTTTCTTTAAAGAATGATGACATTAGTTAAACTATCTTTTGTAAAACTTTGTATATGTTCACGTTTATTATTGTATATTTTGTTTTTCCATTTGTGTATTACTTCTAGCTATCTCATTTTCTCCACTATATCATTTGTCAAACTATGTTTTCTGAAATTCTATATATACTTATATTTACCATTATGTATAATTGTCATATATTCCACTTATTGCTGATGTTCTGTAAATTTTAACATTTGCTTATGCCTGTCACACCCTGTACCACTTCATGCGTGACTTTTGATGGTACTGTTCTGTAAAATGGCATGTATTTATGACTGTCACATTGTTTTTTTTAAATTTTCTATGTACTCCATCTGTTGTTTTGATCTTGTTATATTTCGGATGTCATTAATGGATTTGTGGACTTGAAATTCAGTAATTTTGCTGGCTAGGCAATGCCATTGGCATCACCCACCCTACAAAATTTTAATAGGTAGGAGGGGGGTGATGAAACGTGTCCATAAAATATAAGAAAATAAGAAAATGTCTAATATTGTGCCTCCTGTTTTGTATCGAGTAACTTGCTAGCAAGAAAATGTATAATATCGCTTCTACTGTATGTATCGATATGTGTAAAGTTTCATCTCTGGCAAAGATCATGTATTGCATAGCATTGTAGCTCGTGCAGAGACACAGAGAGTTAGCACTAGTGGTTCAGCTCGCTTAGAGAGCGGTTGGGTTGTGTGTATGGCTCCGATGTAGAGCAGAGGCTGCTTTGCCAGCAAGTCAGAAGTTGTATCATGTAAGTAATGTAATGCTGTTTATCAATAATAAGCAAGTTAACCCTGTTTCATATTTCATTTACGTAGTTAGAAAATTAACCCACTTCCTTCATTTGATAATTACTTGATTTAGTGGAGTGTTGATTTGAATAATATTATTGAACATATTCCATTATTGGTGCAATAGTAAGATAATAGTTGATCTGGATTTCAATAATTGGAGGCTGACCTATATAGGTTCCCACAGTCAAGCATTAAGAAAGTGATTTGTGGTTTTTCTTATATCTTTCTCGCAGTCAAAATTCTTGAGTATAGTCAGTGTCTGTTTCAAAAGGTTACATGACACAGTTGTTTTGTGTTTAAAAATATCCGTTGCGCACATAATCAATTTAATGCACTGTTTCTTATACATTAATATCAGGGCCATAATTAAACCAAATAGCTAAGTTAATGAACAATTTATTGTCTGATTTAACGAAAGGTTCAACATTCCAAAACAAGCGTACGGCTTTTAATTGTATTTATACAATACCGAAACATGAAAATTTATGCCGGGACTGGAATTCGAACCCAGGAACTCCTGCTTATTAAGTAGGGGCGTTAGGTATCTACGCCAGCCAAGGCACTCCAATACCGCCTAGAACAAAAGGCCTCACAACTAGCCGCGCCTGCGTCACACCGAGAGGCCGCGGCCGCCAGCTGACTGGCTGGCCGCTGGGGAACGCCCACCGCCAACTGACTGGCTGGCCCCCGGGGAACGCCAACCGCCTCGTAGCGAATGGCCAATCAGCTTGGGTTCACGGCCTCTCGGTGTGACGTAGGCACGGCCAGTTGTGAGGCCTTGTCTTCTAGGCGGTGTTGGATTAACACCCCTACATGGACTATTAAGTACGTATCGCATCCGACCTAAACTTCCATGTGTCCTACTAAGACCACTGATCTTCAATGGCTCGCAGTGGGTCATGTATTCCCGCCGTCAGTTCGGTCCTCATATGCACCCGCACTGAAAGAAGCATCAAGCCTTGACAATCTGGATTACAATCGATAACAGCGGCGACTTTTCTTTCAGAGGAGCAAATTTCTGGAGGAAATAAACGCCTGCTGCGATGCATGGAGTACAATGATCGAAGAAAGGAGCCCACGACCAGTGACGCTTTCATCCACTCAACATCCTGACACCCGTACAGTTATAAAGTAAGCTTTTTCAAGTCCATGATCGACCGTTTTATGCGACCTCCTTTTAAACAGTGAAACAGTTGAGCAAGAACTTGCTAACCTGAGGCACATTGCTGGAACCAACGCATACTAGGCTAGCCTGGTAGACCGATTGTACAGCAGAAAAAAACTCTAAAAATAACAGATCCCTCCTCCCTAGCACCATCACTACTGAATCCATCTATGTCTCCTTACCGTACTTAGGAAATCTCTGTTAAGACGCGCCGAACTTCTAAAACCACACACATAAAAGTAGCCTTCACGAGCAATGACGAGATCTAGTATCGCTTTCACCACAGTGAACGGCTAGTTAAAGACTCTTTTAGCCAGTCAGACGTCTACAAAATACAATGTTTGCAGTGCCCCTTATCATACATTGGCCAAACTGGACGAGCCTTCAAAACTAGATTCCAAGAACATCTTTTAACTAAGAAAGGCGCTGCCAAAAATAATTCGGCCTTTTCCGAGCATCTCAAAAGAAGCAAACACATTCAGCCCCCCCCCCCCCTAGACAAATTGCAAGTTCTTCATATCGCCCCCAAAGGAAAAAAAACTCTCAGTTCTGGAAGAATTAGAAATCACTAAGTTTGTGAAACGGTCCCCAGAACACAGTCTCAACGAACAGCTCATTACAAAAAATCAAACTTTTTACATCATGTTATCCATATTTTTCCAAAATGACCCCCCTTCTGACAATTCACAACATCTTTCTTCCGCCCCATCCCCAGGCCTCTAATAACTTCGTTTTCATTCATCTATTACTGTTTCTCTACCATGTATCATTTCACAAGATTTATTCCCCGCGTCACAAACATCGCTGATAATACCAACAAGCCGGCCGCAGTGGCCGAGGGGACTGAGGCGCTTCAGTCACGGTCTGCACGGCCACTACGGTCGGGGGTTCGAATCCCCCCTCGGGCATGGATATTTGTGTCGCCTTTAGAATAAGGTAGTTAGTTGATAAGTAGTTTGTAAGTTTAGGGACTAATGACCCCGTAGTTAAGTCCCATAAGCTTAACAAACATTTGAACATTTTGAACATTAGAATACCAACAAGCTACCGCTTGGCAAGCCGCTCATTGCTTAACGGTCGCATTTATGTTCCGCAGTTGTTAACAACACTACCAGTTGTAAACGTAGACCTGCCGCGACAGCAGCTCCTCTGCTGCTATGGTGAGTTTTCTCATATAAAAAGCATTCTATTAATTCCCATACTGTAGCCCTTTAGTCCGTAGTTATTCTACTTCAAATAGCCGTTACGTACTTTGGACGTTTACCTCTTTGCGGGGGCCCAATGACAGAACACAAATTGCTAAGCTACCTCCACCACAGCTTTAGATAGTTCTGTAGCTCCATCTCCGCCCAAGTAAGTCTGACTTTTCGAAATTTACTCACCTTAGCCACATTAGATTCTCTGCCCGCCAGGTACACCGACTGTAACAAAACATTTGTCTGTTTCCAGTCTGATGATGCGCTAACAGCGTGAAACGCGTTATTGGATATAATAAGGAATACTGCAACAGAGACTGAGAATTATTCAATTATTCAACACTGTTGCTGCACCAGCCGCCACCACCACGATCATGGAATGGAATGAAACATATATGAGAGTTTGGTTTGGGCGGGTAGTGGTTGAAGGGGCGCACCGCCCATGTGCCTGGGGTGGAGTAGACGCTCAAAGCACCTGGCTCGTAAACAGGAGGTCTCGGCTTCGAATCTCGTCCCCGACATCAAATTTTCGTATGTCTACGTTGTATGATTAGAACACCTACGAGCAGCTGATACTCAAAAACCGCTGTTGTAATCTGAATCATTTTCAGAATTACTGTAGTTAAGTACAGAATTCTTTGGGTACAACCACGGGGCAGAAGTTGTGGCGCGTGTTACGGCGTCGCTGTGTGTCGGTGAGGTCACGCAGACGCAGCTCGCTAAACAGTGGACAGGCACCGCTAGCCGGCGACTGTTTTCGCTTGCAGTCGCCTGGCTAAACACAGCCAGCGCAGTCGCTCTGCCTACAGTGGCGTCCCACGCAGTCACCAAGGCCCGGCACAGCTGCAGCTGCGCCGTTCCTCGATTTCTCCCACATGCTGATCACGGGGACAGCATGAACAGTTAATCACGAACCTATTCCCGTCGACTCAAAAAATGTTCAAATGTTTGTATAGCTTATGTGACTTAACTATGGGGTCATCAGTCCCTAAACTTACAAACTGCCGGCCGCGGTGGCCGAGGTGACCGAGGCACTTCAGTCACGGTCAGCACGGCCACTACGGTCGGGGGTTCGAATCTTCCCTCGGGCATGGATATTTGTGCCGTCTTTAGTCTTAGCTAGTTCATAAGTAGTTTGTAAGCTTAGGGACTGATGACTCCGTAGTTAAGTCCCATAAGTTGTACAAACATTTGAACATTTGAACTTACAAACTACTTATCAACTAGCTTATACTAAGGACGGCACAAATATCCATGCCGACCGTAGTGGCCGTGCAGACCGTGGCTGGAGCGCCTCAGTCCCCTCGGCCATCGCGGCCGGCCCTTCGACTCACTCATTACTTCGTACGGGAAAGATTACTCCTGACAATTAAAGTGGGCGTGGCATGAGTGCTTCGCGCATTCAGCAAAAGATATCGAAAAATGTTTTAAGGTTTGTAAACCTATTGGACCAAACTGCTACGGTCATCAGTCCCTAGACTTACAAACTAACTTACATTAAGGACAACTCACACACACACACACACACACACACACACACACATATATATATATGTGTGTGTGTGTGTGTGTGTGTGTGTGTGTGTGTGTGTGTGTGTGTGTGTGTGTGTGTGCGAGTTATATATATATATGCGCCCGACGGAGGACTCGAACCTTCGACGGGAGCAGCCATCCATGACGACTTAGACCTCGCGACCATTCACGAGCGGCCATAGGATGTCACATAACCCGAATTTCTATAGGAAAAGCCTCGGTGCACCGATCTATAGATAACTACTACTATCAGAGTGAGGAGCGCATTTTTCTATGGGTACGTATTCATATTCAGCAGATTTTGTAGAATTCTTTTGATGGTTATTGCACGAAACTTGAAAACTTTATTTTGTCAGAATCACAAAGCAACTTGGTCTCACAAGGGAACGGTCCAATAAGACATGTCGAAACCTATCCTGAATTTTTTTACGCAGGCACAATACAACGAAAGAAATGCACTGTCAAAATTTTAGCTGCTAAGAGGCACTGCAAGTTTTTTTTTTTTTTTTTTTTTTTTTTTTTTTTTTTTTTTTTTTTTTTTTTTTAATAGCTGAAAATTGCCAAGTTCGTACTGCGCCAGGTGGCGGTAGAAATGTACACCCCTACTGGCGCTGTAGCAACAGCGCATGCGCAACTAGGACCGAGGGCGCGCGCGCGCGCGCACACACACACACACACACACACACACACACAGTCGAGGTCGGCGGTATATTGTAAACAGGAAACATGACACAGATGATGTTTCAGATGTTTGTAGATCTATCGGACCAAACTGCGTGGTCATCAGTCTGTAGCTTACAAACTACTTAAACCTAGGTAAACTAACCTAAGGACAACACACACACCCATGCCCCAGGGAGGACTCGAACCTCCACGGGGAGCAACCGCGCGCTCCGCAGCGAGACGCTTTAGACCGCTCGGCTACTCCACCGCGGCAAACACGACACGACCCCATCATAATTTGTAAAAGACGTTTCAGGTTATCTTTCGTCTATTAACAATTATCAGTTGAATTTTGCAGTATTGGTAAGTATTGACAATAAAGATAAAGCTGAATTAATATTTATTGTGCTTTCGTCAGGCATGCCTGCATATAGTATCTTATCTTCTTCTCCAGTTTCAGATTGATTTCTTTCAATTTCGTTTGAAATTGTGGAGGCGTTAGAAGAAATAGGAAATAACTGTGACGATTCCGCGAAATTTGACTCGCATGACGTCAGTTGTGCCAGTAACAGTTCTGAAGAAGAATACCTACCAAGCCTTAAAAAAGAAAAGAAAAAAAAACCACGTACTACATCAGCTTCCAGCGACAAAGAAATGGCAGTGAAATATTGGTTAAATGAAGGAGGAAAAAAAAGCTAGAAGTTAAGCAGTGTGCAAAGGCGTTTTCGTTTCGTAAAATCTGAGCGTGAACTTCATAAATGGAAGAAAGAATTATAAACGGAAACTCGAAAACATCTGAAAGAAAAACTGTTCGAAAGATTTAGAACTGCTCGTGAGAGGCAATGCACCGTTACCGATGGAGATCTACGAGACTGGTCCCTCCGAACTGCATCTGACAAGCACATTGCTAATTTCCAAGCATCATCGACCTGGCTACAAAGGTTCAAGAAATTGTACAGAATAGGAAGTCGCAAAATTACCAAGTTTACGTCACATAAACGTGTAGAGCAGCTACCAGAGATAGACAATGCCATAATTTCATAATGCCACAATTTCATAAGTGACATAAAGACGAAACTTGCTGTTATCCCTGCAACAGTTGTTTATAACGCTGATCTGAAGGCATTTGTATGGAGTGTTGCCTTGTATGGGAGTGAAACATGGACGATAAACAGTGCGGACAGGAAGAGAATTGAGGCTTTTGAAATATAGTGCTACAGATGAATACTGAAGATTAGGTGGGTGGATCGTGTAACTAATGAGGAGGTACTGAACAGAACTGAGGAGAAAAGAAATTTCTGGCATACCTTGACTAAAAGAAGGGATAGATTGGTAAGACACATTCTTAGACATCAAGGAATTGTGAATATAGCGTTGGAGGGAAGTGTGTGGGGTAAAAACCGCAGAGGAAGACCAAGAGATGGATACATTAAGCAGATTCAGACAGATGTAGGTTGCCGTTCTTATGTGGAGATGAAGAGGCTTGCTCAGGATAGGGTATTGTGGAGAGCTGCATCAAACCAGTCTCCGGACTGAAGACCACAACAACAACAACAGCGGAACAGTATTCATAAGCTCCAATCATTTGTGCATTACCAGTTTTCTTCGCCACGCTTTACGAATTTGATCAAGTATGTCTGGTATGCAGCACAGTATGCAGAACAACGGCCGGGACCATGTCTGACTCCGTCCCAGTTCTGTCTAAATAAAACTAGTGGGTACTGCGAAGTGCCTGAATGCGTCAATTTTGCATTTGTCCGGTGTGCCTGGAGCAAGACAAATATTTGTTTTTGTCATTCAATAGACACTTCGCATTTTTGTGACGACTACATGGAATAAACAAAGAACTATTTCACTGATAGTCAAATGCACAAAATTCAAAAACTGTTTTAAGGAATGGCCGACAGGAACTGTTATAAAATATGGTACTGCTAGACACATTTCATTTCAACAAATTACACATTGACGGAAGTCGTCTGTGACGTCAAACACTGTCATGAATTTATTTTCTCTGCTAACCACGAGGTGCAACAAAGCTAATGCGGTGAGTGCTCAGTTAAGATCTACTCTCTTCTGCAAGAAGGAAGTAAGTACCAAGACTAAGTTAGCAGTGCACCGCTCTATCTTTCTACCAACTTTGTTGTATGGGAGTGAAAGTTGGGTGGATACAGGTTACCTTATTCATAAGGTAGAGGTTACAGATATGAAAGTAGCAAGAATGATTGCAGGTACCAATAGATGGGAACAATGGCAGGAGGGTGTCCATACTGAGGAAATCAGAGAAACGCTGGGAATAAATACCATAGATGAAGCAGTTAGAGTGAACAGACTGAGATGGTGGGGTCATGTTAGACGCATGGGAGAAGCAAGGTTACCTAAGAGACTCATGAGCTCGTCAGCGGTAAGAGGAGTCGAGGTAGACCAAGAAGAAAGTACTTAGATTCAGTGCAGAATGATTTTGAAGTAAAAGGCATAACATCAGATGAGGCATCAATGTTAGCATTGAATAGGGGATCATGGAGGAATTTTATTAGAGGTATAAGCTCCAGACTGAACGCTGACAGGCATAATCAGTCTCTAATGATGATGATGATGATTATGATGCTAACCACTTTTATCAGAATTTTATGTGCAAGAGTTGAACTGTCGGTATCAAGTTATTCAAAAAATGTTTGTATCGTTAAAGCCAGGTGTTCACCAGATCAAACAAACTAACAAGGATGAGCAAAATAAAATCCTATCTGGGTTACCCGGTAGGCCTCTTGCATGTCTTTCAACTGGACGCCACTGCAGTGCTTAGGTGTCCCTAACCTTTCCCAGTTACCCGATCCGGAAATAGAGACCTGCAGTTTAACGTGTAATCCGAACTAAATTTTTTTCGTAGCCACCCCACCATCTTTGAACAGTGAATGCTCGGCTAAAATTCGTAGCGAAATAATTTGTGGACTGAACGGGATTTGATCCTGTGCTCTCTGGTTCACGAAGCGCGTACTTTGCCACTTTTTTTTTGTTTTTGCTCTATTGTTAGTTCTATTTGTTGCGAACGCTGATCGTGTTTGTTCGTTCTTCGATGAGTTGTTGGCTCAGCTTTTTGTGTTATAGAGAGCGTTGAGCCCTCTGACCGGGCGCGCTGAGCCACGGCGCCCGGCAAACCACTAGCCCAGTAGACCTGATACGCATAGTGTTAGCGCCAACCGTGTCACCTCCTTAGATGATGCTCGACGTCGGTAATTAGAGTTCTCTTTATAAAAATCTGCTCAATGCTAATGAGCGATTGGATTCACGATTTCCTGTCAGAAAGAACACAGTTCGTCGTAATTGACGGTAAGTCATCGAGTAAAACAGATGTGATATCTGGCGTTCCACAGGGAAGCGTTATAGGTCCACTATTCTTCCTCGTGTTTATAAACGATTTAGGAGACAATCTGAATAGCTCCTTTAGACTGTCCGGGGATAATGCTGTCGTTTATCGGTTAGTGAAGTCAACAGAGGATCAAAAACAACTGCAAAGCGATTTAGACAAAATTTCTGCAGGGTGCGAAAATTGGCAATTGACACTATATAAAGAAAAGTGTGAAGTAATACACGTGACCACAAAAGAAATCCGCTAAACTTTAATTATGCGATAAATCAGTCAAACCTTAAAGGTCGTAGATTCTACCAAATACCAAGGAGTTACAATTACGAACAACTTTGACTGGAGAGAACACGTAGAAAATATTGTGGGGAAGGCGAACCAAAGGTTACGTTTCATCGGCAGAACGCTTCGAAGATGCACCAGCTCCACCAAAGAGACTGCCTACATCACACTTGTGCATCCTCTCCTGGAGTACTGTTGCCTCTTGTGGGACCCTCACCAGGTGGGACTGACGGAAGACATTGAGAAGGTTCAGAGAAGGGCAGCTCGTTTTGTTTTATCACGTTACGGGGGGGGGGGGGGGAGCGTCACGAAAATGGTGCACGAATTGGGGTGGAAATCATTAAAAGAAAGACGTTATTCATTGCGGCGTGATCTGTTTGCGAAGTTTCAATCACCGACTTTTAGTTCTGAATGTGAAAATATTTTGCTAGCACCCATCCCAATAAAATAAGAGAAATCAGATCGAAAACGGAACGATTTAGGTGTTCTTTCTTCCCGCACGCTATTAGAGTTTGGAAGGGTAAGAGAAAAGTTATGAAAGTGGTTAATGAACCCCCTGCCAGGCACTTGAATGTGGTTTGCAGAGTATCAATGTAGATGTAGATGAGAAACCAGAGAAAAATTGCAGCCGACATACAAGGAAAATTTTGGACCAGTGCTAAGGGGAGATGAATTCCGTGTAAAGTGCACGATCTCAATGCGTGTCTCGCTTCCATACAAATTGAGACACATAAATTCTTCCTTCCCTTCTCCACTTTGCATACTCCGTCAAAAATAGTGCGCTCGCCAAGCACAATAATCTTCACTGAATAGCAAAGTTTCGCGCATGCGGCTCTATTAGGGTATAGTTGTATTCTGTATGCCGAATATTACGTCCAAAAACTAAAAACCAATAACACACCGTTCGCAGGCAATGTTTGCTACCTCGTGTTCTCTTCCGTTTCCTCGAGTATAAACGATTCAACCCATATACAAGCGAATGGTAGTGAATTTTCTGCAAATGCTCATTCGTTCGTGTTCGTATCCATTCACTACACTGTAAACCAGACTTTAGGTGCTTAATATTGGTGACTGTGAACTCTGTATAATTCCGCTTCGTGGCGCTACGTGAGTGATTCGCCGAGTTGCGCGCTAAGCGGGTAGGACTGTACAAACCGCTGTTATAAGCTGTTCTTCGAGCGGCAAATATGCTTAACTTTCATTTTTTTTTTAATTCTTCCAGTGACTCTTAGCAGCTAAAATTTTGTGAGTGCGTTTATTTCGTTGTCTTCTTTCTGTGCAAAAAATTTCAGGGTATGTTTCGACATGTCTTATTGGATCGTTCCCTTGTCAGATACTGTGGTAAGCTTTGCCATTATTTCAAAAAAATTAAAAAATTTATTTTAACACAAATGAAGAAACAGAAAAAAAAGGGACAAAAAGGACAAGTCAGCTGACGTCCACACTCCCGAAACACCACCTTCAAGACCTAGGTCGTGAATTACCTTTCCCTTCCGTTCCCATCCTTTCTTCTTCCCTTCTCTCCCACCTGATGAAGGAACTGTGTTCCGAAAGCTTGTCCTTTTTGTCCCCTTTTTTCTGTTTCTTCCTTTGTGTTACTATCGGCGGTACATCACAAAGGTAAGTACTGGTCAGCCATTCTATCTCTGAGGAGAATTTTCATCATTAATCGAAAAAAATGTATTTGTTAGTCATTTATTGTGACACAGGAAAGTGTGTAATAGGAGTCATTCTTCAGTGAGATATCTGAGCTTACGTTAAGACAGTACAAGCAGATAATTAACCCCTGATAAAATAACAATGGGGAGTATAAACAGCATACAAAGTTCATATGCCACTACGTTTATCACTCGTTGAAAAGTTCAAATACTGCATGTAGACAGAATTCGTACAGAGTAGTCTCGAATGCAGTCTCTTTTATAACACTCCCTAGCGAACCAGACAATACTTCGTAATACATGGGAACTGAATACACTCTTTCCCTTTATCTCTCGGCCCATCGATTCCAACATCATTTCTTACTTTCTCTCTGTCCTCTTACATCTCTCTCGTTATTAGCTAGCTGAAAATTCGGCGTTGCTCCAATACTTTGTTAGTACATGTATACCTTCCCCCTCTCTCTGTTTATGTGTACCTACTTCTTATGTTCGATATTCTCCTTCTATCCCTGTGTCCATCACCTCCTGCTCCACTCTGCCATGTCACCTGTATCCGTAGTGAATTTCAGCCTGTAGTTTCGGTTCCACGTAGCACAATCCTTATAACGTCATTTCTTCCGAACAATGTGACACAAGAATAGTAAAATTTTCCACAGGCATAGAGTGGAATATTAGGAAATTGTAACTGAATTATCTGCGAATAAAGTTAGTAGTGAAGAAGTTGCGAATTAGAACCTTTTGCTTCAGTGGGCGGTTTATCATGTGTGGTGTCGCACAAGTATAAAGTGCGCGCCACCTACTTTCGCCGCGCGCCGCCATGCACGCACGGCGCGGCGTTCTTACGACGTCAGCCACGAGCGCCCTCTGCTACAACTCCGATCGTGGCCACCACTGAACGACATCGTTCACTTGGGACTGAGATAGGAACCAGCTAACACTTCGGAATCAGATAGGCACCTATTGGATAGGCACTCAATAGCTCAACTATGTATCAGCATTCTGCAGTACTGAGCTATGTAAAAGTTCAGTATTGTATAAATTCTGTGCAATATATATCTCCTTCTAATTTACTCTAGTGTTTCTAGTTTCTGCTGTCCCACTGGCTGCTCACCTTCGTACCTGCACAAGCGTGCATCCTTTTTTTCCTGTGTCGGTCTCGTTCTACTCGGCCACCGACACCTACGACGGAAACGAGACACAAAAGAGGCGGCGGGGCTGGGACACAAAAGCGCCGACGAGGCTGGGACACAAAATCATGCGTCATAAAGAATTATGACTCCATATCTCCGGAACAATGAGTGATAGGTGGTTCTTACCCCTTAACCCTTTCATTCCCATATTATTGGAAAAATTAAAATTCAGTATTTTCTGTATTAATACAGTACACTAAACATCAAAATATGTGTTATAAAATTTTTGATCGAACATTTTTTTTATGTCATGTGTTTAATGCACTACACAGACATTTGTATCGAGGTATTTTATTACTTGGGACGTTATTTTGTTGATAGTTAACACTGCCAGATCAATAATGCTACCATAATCTTCTCCACATCACCAAAGACAAGTCAATTCACTGCTGGAATAAAATGACATGAACCACACTCCCGCTCACACTCACAGCCACGTACAGACGGCAACGTAGCACAACCTGCAAGGCGGATAGATTAATGCTCAGAAGTGGCTACACGCCGTGCCAAGCGGCAAAACATCGTACTAGAAGCATGTTGTTCATCAATAACAATGTGACTTTTTGGACTGATACACAAAATACGGTAATATTCAATTTTTAATACGTTGTTGTAGAGGAAAACACTGGGAACGACAGGGTTAACTATTATCACCTCGCCGGCCTCGGTGGCCGAGGGGACTGAGGCGCTCCAGTCACGGTCTGCACGGCCACTACGGTCGGGGGTTCGAATCCCCCCTCGGGCATGGATATTTGTACCGTCTTTAGCCTTAGTTAGTTCATAACTAGTTTGTAAGTTTAGGGACTGATAACCCCGTTGTTAAGTCCCATAGACTATAAAAACATTTGAACATTTATTATCACCTCACGGTAAGGAATGTGTGCACCAAATTTGGTTTAAATCAGTACAGTGGTTTAAGAGGAGTTGTGCAACATTGTCTCGTGACACATCAGTTTTTAGCGCATCCATTGCTTATTCATACCTCACGAACTATGTTTCGTATGTGATCCTTACATCCAAAGTAACCGTCCTGCAGGTTTGAAAGTCAAACACGCAAAAATTCATCAAAATCGGAAAAAAACTGTGGATTTTCTCCAATTACCAAAAGTAATTACCCTTCCTCATGCACCGCTTGAAATTTTCTATATGCAGTGACCTTCATCGTGCTCTGAAGGTTAACTATGCCAAGTTTCATCAAATTCGAAATAATCCTGTAGATTTTTTTGACATCCGTGAGTAAAGTACACGCCACCACGCACTATACGCGTCATATCTCCTGAACAATGTCTCGTAGCTGCTTCTTACGCGTATAGCAATTGTTACCTCATTGTAAGGAATATGTGCACCAAATTTGTTTCAAATCGGTCCAGTGGTTTAGGACGAGATGTGCAACATTGTCCCGGATTTCAGTAGTTTTACCGCGCGTGAGTAGTCGCGTGGTCTAAGGCGCCATGCTACACACCGGGCGGACATTTCTGCGGAGCTTCCAGTCCTCCCTCGGGCATGGGTGTATGTGTTGTCCTTAGTGTAAGTTAGTTTAACTAATTTGTAAGTTTAGGGACTGATCATCATAGTTGGGGATTGGGTTGTTTGGTTAGGTTTACAAACATTTGAAAATTTTTTGCACTAGCTTTTCGCACATCTTATTGTTTATGATGTCATATCTCCTGACCAATGTGTTTTACGTGATCCGTACAGCCAACGCGACCGTCCTCTTACAAGGTCAAGTGTGCAAAATTTCATCAAAATCGGAACAAAACTGCAAATTTGTATGCAATACAAAACCACAGACACATGGACACTGTACTTTGTATGGAAAGACTAGCTTTAAATCGTGGTTCACTCGCGTTGATGTCAAAGACCATCGAAAGAATAATAATTTCGCAACTTTGTCCTTACGTTATGAAGATAATCAAAGAAAAAGTTTCAGTTTTTCCGGCTTAAATATAAACCTTGGTAGAATGACGCTAAATATTGTCCGCCTTTATCGAGATGAAAATAAATATATTATTAAATACGTAAAATAACTCTGTTACATCGTGATTAAACCACTGAAGAAGCTCTTCGTTATACAACATGTAAATTATGCACGATTCAAATTCATCGAAATCGAATTGGGCGTTTGAAAATGTTTACGTATTGTGTAAGCATTGTATTCATTATGTAAACACGTATTACGCAGAACGTATCAACAAAAAAAAAGTATTTTAATGACGGTGATAAATTTCAAACGCCAAAGAATAAATAGCTTTTTCAAGGAGTCTTCAAGCGTCTTTTTTCTTTCTTTCTTTTTTTTCCTTCTTTTCCAGGGAAATCTATGATCTGCGGACGTTTTCATTCTTCGTACTTGGTCGTTCGTTGATCATTTGGCTCAGCATTTTTTTTTTTTTTTTTTTTTTTTTTTTTTTTTTTTTTTTTTTTTTTTTTTAAATCACAGAGGACGTTCAGCCCTCGGACCGGGCGCGCCGAGGCTCAGCGCCCGGCTCTCAGAAGCTATAAGATAAACTTTGATGCTCAGGTGTTCCTTATTTTGAGTTCTATGCTTAAAATCAACAAACATCTTGAATTACACACTTTCTAAAGTAGCCTATGTTCTTCTTCTGCGTACAAGCTATCTCCATACCCAATTTCATCAAAATCGCTTAAGCGGTTTAGTCGTGAATGCATAACAGAGCTTCTTTCGCATTTCTAGTATTAGTATGGATTATGTATATATGTGCGAAGTTTCATGGTGACTGCTCAGACGGTATCGAAGCCTGAGTAAGATACCCTCCGTCATACGCCGCACCAAAAAACATGTGTAGACACGATCCTACCTCTTTTTCTGAAGTTCGGGGATGTGATATTTTATCAAGATTGGAATAAACGTATAGACTGGAGTCTGTTGTAAAGTACTCTCCGCCAAGCACCCTATTGTATTAAGACGTAGACAGTGACGTTCCTCTTTCTTTGAAGGTCAAGTATTCAGAATTTTATTGACATTGGATGAACTTTTATGACAGCATATAAAATACGAATATAATCCGCAATATATATACGTACGTAATATCTGTAAATGCGCTCGTAGCTACTCGTTATGGTTAACTGGTGGAAATAGCGTCACAGACGAGCCATGAGAGAACCTGAAATAATCAGAAAGTTTACAGAACCCAAGTTGGCGACCTCTAGTCTGATTCCTCCTCTCCGAATCAAATGACGCTAAACAAAGAATATAAACAATGATACACACAGAATAATTAGAGAAATCACATTATTTGCATCAAAATGCATACGCAATACGTTAACAATTGTTGCCGCGTGGTTTAATGCGCCTCGCGCCTTTCCACGTATTTCGCGGTCACTCCCTCACGCATGTGTTTGTGTGTGTGTGTGTGTGTGTGTGTGTGTTTTGTACTTGCCATAAGTCAGTTTAAGTAGTTTGCAAGTCTAGGGACCGTTGGATGACCTCCGTAGCTTGGTCCCTTAGGTATGCAATCATTTGAGACATTTAAAGAGTTCTTCGTGTAGAGTAAGGAAGATGATCTAAATCGCTTAAGGCAAATGCAGATACGGTTGCTTTGAAGGGCACGGTCCGTTTCCTTCCCTTTCTTGAGTTCACGACCCCCCTCCAAATAAAAGTTCTCTGCCTATCCCCTCCCACAGCGCCCTCTTATTTGAATTCCATGACTGCGAATTTAATATTTTCTTCTGTTTGAAAACAGTATTCTACACTCTATAGGTTGAGTTTTTACTCAGTTTTCCGGAATGGAACCCATTTTCCTATTTTTCAATAATTTTGACAGAAAAATGTATGTTTCATGACAAATATTTCGCGTTGCAGGTAAGATTCGAAAGTGAATTATGCTTGTTAAATTCCACTGTCTAGGCAAGTCCTAGAGAGGTTGATGTTTTTTTTCTTTTTTCGAATTTCTTAAAATTACTTATTACCTCCCGGTCATTTATCTGTCGATTGGTTCCTGAAAACAGTTTTCAGGCTTTTCCTTTATTCGCCACTAACGTGGCGCACATACTGTAAATAAGTCTGTTCTATTCAAATTATAATTGATGATAACAAGGAGTTACGTAATTTACGTATAAAATAAATTTCATTTTTCTTAGGCAATTCTGGTACTGCGGAGCCCCAAGAACCCAGACGTGCCCCGCTCTGGTTGTTTGACGGTGCAAATACGACCTCCCGAACAAGACTTTGCGATCCCCCTGGGGGTCGCGACCCACAGGTTGAAAAACATTACCCTATCGTATTTAATCCGAGCCTTTGCTTCATCTCCAATGACCAGGCTTTCGACGGTCGCTAAGCCCAACACTCTTTCCTCCCTTTGTAAAACTGCGACATTATGGGTTTAGGAACGCCAGTAACGTAGCGCCCGCGCAAGTCGACATTGGGAGCGGCGGCCAGCTGGAGCGACCGTTACTGCATTATCCATTTACAGGCGGTTACACGAGCCAACGCGCCGAGCGCCAACTTAGCTTGCGCAGACAATACAGACTCACGATAAGCCGTGACTCACCGTTCACCTACCCTCGACTCACGCTAATGCTGTGAAGGAAAGAACCGTTCCAGAATCTGCTGTAGTTTCAGTCTTAATTACCTATATGCCACCAGAGCCGGAGACCACTGTGACCGGCTCCGCTAAATAGTGTACACGAGAAGGCTCTCATTGATGACTCCCCGTAGCCAGTGCGTCAGTAAGTAAATAACGTTACTCGAGGAAGGCGAGTTCTAATGGAGACGCGGGAGGGGGCGCGGCTAGTTGAATGAAGACACCGCGTCTCCCTGGCTAATGCGACTGCGTGATTGGATTGCCGCGGCCAAAAATGGGCAGATTAACGAAGTTGCCGGCCCCTGGCCAGCGAATTACCTGCGAGCCAGCCAGTAAGAGGCCGAGTGACGCGCTTACCAACTTGGCTCTTAGGGGGACTTCTGGTGAGTCCGCGCTGCAGAGAGCAGAGCGTCGCCGCTAACGGGTTTACCTCGAGGACCATCTGGGCTGACGAGTTTGTACTTAGAGAAACGTCTGTCTGGTAGGTAACTGAGTATGCGCTACACTTTGACGCCGAGGCAATAAATTCATGGATCGTAGATTGCAATGCATGACATTTTGTAATTTTACCAACATATCCCAAAAAGTGCAGAAAAGTCAGGAAATAAGCAGATGGGAAACCTGGATAAACTGAACGAACCGGAGGTTATCGGAAATGGGAAGACGTAACGCAAGAGAAGACGAATGGGTAGGTATGAGGGATGAAGTACAGAAGGCAACGGAGGACCAGGTAGCTAAAAAGACAAGACCTATAAAAATCCGTTGATGTCAAACAGTGTTCAAATGTTTGAAAAGCTTTGGGACCAAACTGTAGTGGTCATCAGTCCCTAGACTTACAAACTATTTTAACTAATGCTAAGTCAACACATACACACATACCCGAGGGAGCACTCAAACCGCCGTTGGGGCGCAGCTATGCAGTCCGTGACAAGGCGCCTTGGATCGCACGACCATTCCAATACGGCTTATGGTGACACAAAAGACACTGGTTTTACTATATAGAACTAGAAAATTTTAAAAAGCTGTAAACGAAGGACGTAAGATGGAGTACAGACGACTAACATTCAGGCTGTTGCCCATTGCGAGATTCCCACCATGTGGGACTAACAGACGATTTGGAGAAAGTTCAGAGAAGGGCAGTTCGTTTTACATTATTGCGATATAGGGGGAAGAGTGTCACGGAAATGATGCACGAGTTGGAGTGGAAATCATTAAAACAAAGTTATTAGTTATTAGTTGCGACGAGATCTATTTGCAAAATTTATTTCACTAACTTTCTCTGTCGCTTGCAAACACATTTTAGCACTCACCCACAGCTGGGCACCGTTAATCAAACAGTTAACTTCGTTAATCAATAATCCATTACTAAAAAGGTTAACTTCGTTAAATGTTAAAGCGTTACTCTGCGGACAAATTGACGAAAGTAGACGATACGAAAAATCGGCCTCAGTCTCCGAATTTATATGCTCATGTTGTTACATTTTTGAAATCAGCAATTAAAAAACAAAAAAACGTATTACCCTATCAGATATTTAAGTTTAAATAGGGCTTTGAGTATAAATAATAACTAGCATTACTTGGTCACTCTATCGTGGTACTCGGCCTTGAGCGTTAACAAATAATTTTTAATCACATACTATAGTGTAAAATAGCCTCGACAAGAGTCATTTGCTTTGGAGGAAAAGTCTTTTGTTCTTTGAAATGACTGTCATTTGTTTACGCTCGCGGCCGACTGCCACGATATAGTGTCCCAGTAATATTTAAATCTTAATTTTTAATAATAATTATTTAGCAGTAAAATTGGGTTACACCTCTGCAAGTTGCTGCAATACCAAAAGACTCCCCAATGTTTATCTGTCGTATTTGAAAGTGTTCAAATGTTTGTAGAGTCTATGGGACTTAACTACGGGGTCATCAGTTCCTAAACTTACAAACTACTTATGAACTACTTTCAACTAAGGACGGCACAAATATCCATGCCCGAGGGGGGGATTCGAACCCCCGACCGTAGTGGCCGTGCGGACCGTGACTGGAGCGCCTCAATCCCCTCGGCCACCGCGGCCGGCTGTCGTATTTGCTTAGCGGGAGTTCTGCTGCTGGTGCCACTGTCGATATCGGAATGCAAAATATTAACATTCCTTTTGGATTTTCCTCGAATGGAACCTGCCTTGACTCTTTCTTCAGACTGGAGGGACTCTATGTATGGCATCTGCTCAGGTGCTGTTCAAGATTGTTAAGGCTCGAGGTGTGAGCCTTAATTGTTGATTATTTTTTCGGAAGGCACAATTTACAGTCGAAAGTACTGTATTTGTTCTCCCGATCTAGATATAAAATCAACAAAATCGTTTAGATGTTGCCACGGATTTTCACCAACTGTTGAACCCGTGATAAAGTTTTCACACATAAATCTTCTTCGACACTCAGATCACTTCCATTGGCAAAAGGTGCAACTTCACGCGAACTTAACAAGCAACAACCTACTGCTGGCGAGCACAGCCCACTGACACGGGACGTTAAACTTTTAAACTTTCTTCCTTCCTAGACTCACTTAGCGCAGATATATGCAGAGTCGCGGTTTTCCCTCAGTTGGAGCAGGCTTATGCCAATTTGTGGGTTTCCTCTGGGCTCCCATTTCCGCTGTTCGGGTCTTGGCGCCACCATTCTGATCAACCACGCGCTTCCAGGGAGTGATTCAACGCATAGCGTGGGCGTAGCAGCGTACAGAAGGGACCTGCACTAAAAGGAGCATAACTTACGCGGCAAGACTTTTGTCATAAGAAGTGGGTACAAAAGTAACGGATTAACAGACTTACGGCAAATTAAGGGAAGTTAAACAGTCCGTTAACGTTGTGTTTTTAATTAACTTAAAAGTTAATCCGTTACACAAAAAGTTAACTTTGTTAATTAACAATTAACGGATTAACGGAGTTGTGCCCAGCTCTCACTCACCTACATAGGAAGTCATGATCATAAGAATGAAATAAGCGTAATCAGATCGAAAATGGAAAGATTTAACTGTTCCTTTTTTCCTCGGGCTATCAGAGAATGGAACTGTAGACAAACCTCATAAAAGCGGTTCAATGTACCCTCTCCCATGCACTTCAATGTAACTTGCAGAATACTCATGCAGATGTAGACTGACAGAAAGTGCAATCACTTGGATCTTCAGCATTTTTCCGTTTCCGTTTCTTGGCAAACACTGTCTTTATATCACGTGCGCCAGAGCCGTTCTTGCGGAACACATACTTGAGATAATGAATTTCGGATTCCAAATGGTCCTCGTCAGAAACAGTTTTTGCTCTGTATATTAATGTGTTCTCTCTTCTGAACTGGGTGATGGAAACTCTGTGCGCTGATATACAAATCCGTGTGCATTGGTTTGCGGTATACAGAGTGGCCGAGACGCCCATCGGTTTTCCGATGTACTAAAACATCTAGGATAGGCCGCCTTCCTTCTTTTTCCAACTCGACAATAAACTGGATGCTACAGTGCATACCACTCATGTGCTCCACGAAGTGCTCGAGTTCTTCTACGCCATCTGGCCACACCACAAAAATGTCATCGACATAACGAAAAAATGGACGAAGCGGAGCTGAAATTAATGCACGTTCTTCAATGTTCTCCATAAAAAAGTTTGCCCTGCTGGAGACAACGGAGAACCCATAGCCATCCCATCCCTCATTCCATAAAATTTACCGCGATACAAGAAGTACTGCCATCACAAGGCGGAACAGCTTTACTGTTTCTGGAGGAAAATTCTCTGCCAAGAGTTTCAAAGTGTCCTCTACAGGAACTTTTATGAACAGTGATACCACTTCCAGGCTAACTAAAATATCATTTGGTCCGACACGAATCTGTTTGATTTTCTCTATGAACATCTGAGAGTTATCTAATGTGATGTTCACAGTGGCCAACTATTGGAGTCATTAACCTGGTTAGGTACTTGGCTAACGTGTAAGTAGGAGAGCTTTGAAGAAGATTCTGCAGAAACACTCCAGAATTCAATAAGGGCTGAATTTTAACCTCTTACCGTTAATACACTCCTGGAAATTGCAATAAGAACACCGTGAATTCATTGTCCCAGAAATGGGAAACTTTACTGACACATTCCTGGGGTCAGATACAACACATGATTACACAGACAGAACCATAGGCACATAGACACAGGCAACAGAGCATGCACAATGTCGGCACTAGTACGGTGCATATCCTCCTTTCTCAGCAATGCAGGCTGCAATTCTCCCATGGAGACGATCGTAGAGGTGCTGGATGTAGTCCAGTGGAACGGCATGCCATGCCATTTCCACCTGGCGTCTCAGCCGGACCAGCGTTCGTGCTGGACGTGCAGACCGCGTGAGACGACGTTTCCTCCAGTCCCAAACATGCTCAATGGGGGACAGATCCGGAGATCTTGCTGGCCAGGGTAGTTGACTTACACCTTCTAGAGCATGGGATACATGTGGACGTGCATTGTCCTGTTGGAACAGCATGTTCCCTTGCCGGCCTAAGAATGGTAGAACGATGGGTTCGATGACGGTTTGAATGTACCGTGCACTGTTCAGTGTCCCCTCGACGATCACCAGAGGTGTACGGCCAGTATAGGAGATCGCTCACCACACCATGATGCCGGGTGTTGGCCCTGTGTGCCTCGGTCGTATGCAGTCCTGATCGTGGCGCTCACCTGCACGGCGCCAAACACGCATACGACCATCATTGGCACCAAGGCAGAAGCAACTCTCATCACTGAAGACGACACGTCTCCATTCGTCCCTCCATACCAACTGTGGAGCACCACTGAAGGCGGGCTGCACGATGTTGGGACGTGAGCGGAAGACGACCTAACGGTGCGCGGAACCGTAGCCCAGCTTCATGGAGACGGTTGCAAATGGTCCTCGCTGATACCCCAGGAGCAAAAGTGTCCCTAATTTGCTGGGAAGTGGCAGTGCGGTCCCCTACGGCACTGTGTAGGATGCGACGGTCTCGGCGTGCACCCGTGTGTCACTGCTGTCCAGACCCAGGTCGACGGGCAAGTGCACCTTCCGCTGACCACCGGAGACAACATCGATGTACTGTGGAGACCTCGCGCCCCACGTGTTGAGCAATTCGACGGTACGTCCACCCGGCCTCCCGCATGCCCACTATACGCCCTCACTCAAAGTCCGTCAGCTGCATATACGGTTCACGTACATGCTGTCGCGGCATGCTACCAGTGTTAAAGACTGAGATGGAGCTCCGTATACCACAGCAAACTGGCTGACACTGACTGCGGCGGTGCCCAACCGCTGCGCAGCTAGCGCCACTCGACGGCCAACACCGCGGTTCCTGGTGTGTCCGTTGTGTCGTGCGTTTGATCATTGCTTGTACAGCCCTCTCGTAGTGTCCGGAGCAAGTATGGTGGGTCTTACACACCGGCGTCAATGTGTTCTTATTTCAATTTCCAGGAGTGTATTTGAAACAACTGTTAAAGAGGCGGGACTGGAGTTCAGCAGGAAAGTTGTACCATCATGCCTCGATTGGCACTTGATCATCAACCTTCTACAAAGCTGATGTAATATTTTAGACGCTGCACTGCCTTGTTTGACGAAAAAAAATGTTAAACTGTATTACAATACTGCTGTTTGTTGGCAATCTGAGCGTATTGCGTCCGAAGAGGTTCCAAATCAATGTTGCTCTTTCAAGTACACACTGTGTATTGTAGAAGTAGAGATAGAATATCATTTATCTCTCGAAGCAGTTACCAAGAACAAGATGAAACACGTAGACCCAAGTCTGGAGCATACAGAGAGAGTACATTCTTAGAAGGATCTTCTGCACACGACATAAAGGGAATCAAATACGAGCGAACAAGAATACATTTTAGCCGCAGATTCATCATTCATTTACGTTATTTATTAACACCATGGGAAGTCTAAATTTGGATGACGAGACGAGCAATTAAACTCGACTGCCTCATACTGTGAAACTAGTGCACTAGTGAAATTAAATAACCTTGGCGTGGAATTTCTGGCCACATGATCTCACGTGAACATGTTCGGCTCTCTGTGCATATCAAGGGTTCGATGCACCTTTGTCGACTTTTTGCGCAAATCCTTCTGTTCGATGTCACTTTGTCGACTTGCAAGAAACAAAATGATTAGGACTACACAAATACTCAGTTCACGAGTGAAGAATGTCATGCTCCTGGAATCGAACTACTTGCAGCGACGTTAACAAAAATAAGAAATAAGTGACCAACAGACTACGATCCGCCGACGATGAAGTACCAAATCACATAACTGTGTAGTCAAAGGTGCCGAATCTTCATCTACGTTGTCTTGTTCTGGAAGTAAAAGTTTTCAATATATAGATGGATGACATTATATAAGGAATGACCAAAATTAGAACATTGATTACACATTCTAAAAGGCGTGGAAATAAAACGATAACTATGCTAACCTGCCCAATTAAGCGGGAGTTTCAATAATTAATGCATTAGACGTGCCTTATATAGCTGTTATTGGGCGTTGATATAAATTCAACGGCGCCATTTGAAAATTTAGATCGGGTGATGTTGGAAGCCAGTCCCGCCTCGACCTCTCCATCTTCGACCGGATCTGCGCGTTACATGCCGTCTCACAGCTGCAGCAAAATGTGCCGCAGCTTCGTCTAACTAACTAGGACGATGTTTACAATAGAGTCAGTGAAATGTGAACCAAATGCGATGTAAAGCTTAATAGTAAAGTATAAATTAATGTGTACTAACTAGGAATTTGTTTACAATGACGTCAGTGACGGCTTGGAACCAGCTTATATGCCCGTGCTTAGCAACGGTTGTTAAAGAGGAACCTGTGTATATCATGATTCCTAGGGTTCCGGACCTAGGTCAGCAAAACCAGAATCCTTGTTTGATCGCTCTGTCAATAAACTCAGTTTTCCTAGCCAAGATGTCAAATTTAAGTAGAATTCATTGTCGAACACGCTGAATGTTCATAAAGTTTTTCATGCAAGAAATGAAATTAATTTAAGTCTGTACTCCGGAACGATGTATATCAATGTTAAGTTGTGTTCATAAAGTTAACACTGCGGTGTTTAATAGTCTGTTAGGCGTAAACTTCTGAAAACACTTCCATAGTTGAGATGAGTTATAGTAATAATAATAATAATAATAATAATAATAATAACAGCGCCATGTATTGGTTCTATGGAGTAGTACTAAACTCTTTATCTGACACAGTAAGTGTATGCTGAAGTTTTAGAATGTTGCAGTGTAGCACTGGGGAAAATGTAGTTATTCTCTATGCAATGCTCCATATTATCGAAAAGTCGACGAATACTGAAAGATTTCAGGGCTGTTTAAATAAGTCAATGTGCGATAAAGTAATTCTGGATAATGGTTGATGGAATGGCGTCAGCTGATCGTCTGTATAGAACTTTCCATTAATTATGGTATTTCCGGCGAATTGTCTTGACTGTGTTAGCAGAATCGACCACACTTTCAGCTAATAAATGTTCCCAGGTTCTGCAGTGATTACTTCGTAAAGCATGAAGTTGAAATCGATCTTGTATAGTAGAACTCTATATTCAGAAGTCGGATTATAACTCAAGGTACAATAGTCTCTGCAAAACATGACGTCTTTATCTACCTTAATGTACTCCACGCCAAAAGTAAGTAATTACAAATTTTAATCACAATATTGTACCAAACATTAATGAAAGCAGGGAGGTTTCTGATGAGTTTGTCGCTCGCGTCAGTATGTTATCTCTAGTGGCAGACACAGAGCAGAAATACCTCGGGAGTGAACATTCAGATGCGCAGAATAGATTTTCTGTCCTCAACATTAAGGTGGAAACATCACGTGATATTGGGAAAAATCTACTAATCTATGCCTTACCTTGATCCTGTTCTTTTTTTTTTTTTTTTTTTTTTTTTTCCATAAAATCTTTGTCGACGGGCATCTATAGCTGAGATGATGCATCATTGATAAACGGGTTTACAAACAGCTGCAGCGGACCCTTTTATCAATGATGCTTTTTTGTTCCGTTAAGACGGATGACTGTGTAATTGGCCGTTTTAGCGATGCTTCTTCGACTTTTGTGTTGCTTCTGTGACACATTTATTTAGATATTATTTCATGTTACATGTCTGCTCTGCGAAAAGGAGGTGGGGCTTTTTTGCAGCCAATGCTGTACAAACCAATCGTAGGAGGAAATAAATGTGTGGAAAGAGTGGATTTGTTTCAATATCACTTGGTAATTCCAGCTTAATGTTGAGAAGATGAACAGAATCCAATGCTCACTCCATAGATATTTCTACTGTATGTATAATTTAGTGGTTATTCCCGTCGAAAGGTGCACTTTTCTTTCCATGGCATTGGAAAGCATGTGGGATACAGCTAGCAAGAAAAAAAATTGTGTCCTACCTGAGCTAAACTTTACTTGCAGTGGCAGCGGTTTAGTTTGCTATCGTTAGCAACGTACTATTCGCTTTAGGAGGATGATTAATTTACTGACCAGAACACCAGAAATTATTTATTTCATCTTGAACATCAAGAATTATTCCTCTTATTCTACGTGACTGATTTTTGAAACAGCATTCAACGGCCGTTGCCAAGATCAGTGCACAACGTCGCCGCCGTAAGAAAATTGTAGCCCGTGTTGTAGTATATTACACCACAGTTATGAGAATGAAAAAAGAGCAGCAACACCATAATGAGGAGAGCTTCTGTGAAGTTTGAAAAGTAGGAGGCGAGGTACTGGCGGAAGTGAAGTTGTGAGGCGGCATCCTGAGTCGTGTCGGGATAGCAGAGTCGGTAGTGCGCTTGCCCGCGAAAGGCAAAGGTCCCAGGTTCGAGTCCCGGTTCCGGCACACAATTTTAATCTGCCAGGAAGTTTCATATCAGCACACACTACGCTGCAGAGTGAAAGTTTCATTCTGGAAACATCTCTTAGGCTGTGGCTAAGCCATGTCTCCACCATATCCTTTCTTCCACGAGTGCTAATCTTGCATGGTTCGCAGAAGAGCTTCTGTGAAGTTTGGAAAGTAGGAGGCGAGGTACTGGCGGAAGTGAAGTTGTGAGGCGGCATCGTGAGTCGTGTCGGGATAGCACAGTCGGTAGTGCGCTTGCCCGCGAAAGGCAAAGGTCCCAGGTTCGAGTCCCGGTTCCGGCACACAATTTTAATCTGCCAGGAAGTTTCATATCAGCACACACTCCGCTGCAGAGTGAAAGTTTCATTCTGGAAACATCTCTTAGGCTGTGGCTAAGCCATGTCTCCACCATATCCTTTCTTCCAGGAGTGCTAATCTTGCATGGTTCGCAGGAGAGCTGCAGTGAAGTTTGGAAAGTAGGAGGCGAGGTACTGGCGGAAGTGAAGTTGTGAGGCGGCATCGCGAGTCGTGTCGGGATAGCAGAGTCGGTAGTGCGCTTGCCCGCGACAGGCAAAGGTCCCAGGTTCGAGTCCCGGTTCCGGCACACAATTTTAATCTGCCAGGAAGTTTCATATCAGCACACACTCCGCTGCAGAGTGAAAGTTTCATTCTGGAAACATCTCTTAGGCTGTGGCTAAGCCATGTCTCCACCATATCCTTTCTTCCAGGAGTGCTAATCTTGCATGGTTCGCAGGAGAGCTTCTGTGAAGTTTGGAAAGTAGGAGGCGAGATACTGGCGGAAGTGAAGTTGTGAGGCGGCATCGTGAGTCGTGTCGAGATAGCACAGTCGGTAGTGCGCTTGCCCGCGAAAGGCAAAGGTCCCAGGTTCGAGTCCCGGTTCCGGCACACAATTTTAATCTGCCAGGAAGTTTCATATCAGCACACACTCCGCTGCAGAGTGAAAGTTTCATTCTGGAAACATCTCTTAGGCTGTGGCTAAGCCATGTCTCCACCATATCCTTTCTTCCAGGAGTGCTAATCTTGCATGGTTCGCAGGAGAGCTGCAGTGAAGTTTGGAAAGTAGGAGGCGAGGTACTGGCGGAAGTGAAGTTGTGAGGCGGCATCGTGAGTCGTGTCGGGATAGCACAGTCGGTAGTGCGCTTGCCCGCGAAAGGCAAAGGTCCCAGGTTCGAGTCCCGGTTCCGGCACACAATTTTAATCTGCCAGGAAGTTTCATATCAGCACACACTCCGCTGCAGAGTGAAAGTTTCATTCTGGAAACATCTCTTAGGCTGTGGCTAAGCCATGTCTCCACCATATCCTTTCTTCCAGGAGTGCTAATCTTGCATGGTTCGCAGGAGAGCTGCAGTGAAGTTTGGAAAGTAGGAGGCGAGATACTGGCGGAAGTGAAGTTGTGAGGCGGCATCGTGAGTCGTGTCGAGATAGCACAGTCGGTAGTGCGCTTGCCCGCGAAAGGCAAAGGTCCCAGATTCGAGTCCCGGTTCCGGCACACAATTTTAATCTGCCAGGAAGTTTCATATCAGCACACACTCCGCTGCAGAGTGAAAGTTTCATTCTGGAAACATCTCTTAGGCTGTGGCTAAGCCATGTCTCCACCATATCCTTTCTTCCAGGAGTGCTAATCTTGCATGGTTCGCAGGAGAGCTGCAGTGAAGTTTGGAAAGTAGGAGGCGAGGTACTGGCGGAAGTGAAGTTGTGAGGCGGCATCGTGAGTCGTGTCGGGATAGCAGAGTCGGTAGTGCGCTTGCCCGCGACAGGCAAAGGTCCCAGGTTCGAGTCCCGGTTCCGGCACACAATTTTAATCTGCCAGGAAGTTTCATATCAGCACACACTCCGCTGCAGAGTGAAAGTTTCATTCTGGAAACATCTCTTAGGCTGTGGCTAAGCCATGTCTCCACCATATCCTTTCTTCCAGGAGTGCTAGTCTTGCATGGTTCGCAGGAGAGCTTCTGTGAAGTTTGGAAAGTAGGAGGCGAGATACTGGCGGAAGTGAAGTTGTAGGCGGCATCGTGAGTCGTGTCGGGATAGCAGAGTCGGTAGTGCGCTTGCCCGCGAAAGGCAAAGGTCCCAGGTTCGAGTCCCGGTTCCGGCACACAATTTTAATCTGCCAGGAAGTTTCATATCAGCACACACTCCGCTGCAGAGTGAAAGTTTCATTCTGGAAACATCTCTTAGGCTGTGGCTAAGCCATGTCTCCACCATATCCTTTCTTCCAGGAGTGCTAATCTTGCATGGTTCGCAGGAGAGCTTCTGTGAAGTTTGGAAAGTAGGAGGCGAGGTACTGGCGGAAGTGAAGTTGTGAGGCGGCATCGTGAGTCGTGTCGGGATAGCAGAGACGGTAGTGCGCTTGCCCGCGAAAGGCAAAGGTCCCAGGTTCGAGTCCCGGTTCCGGCACACAATTTTAATCTGCCAGGAAGTTTCATATCAGCGCACACTCCCCTGCAGAGTGAAAGTTTCATTCTGGAAACGTCCCTTAGGCTGTGGCTATGCCATGTCTCCACCATATCCTTTCTTCCAGGAGTGCTAGTCTTGCATGGTTCGCAGGAGAGCTTCTGTGAAGTTTGGAAAGTAGGAGGCGAGGTACTGGCGGAAGTGAAGTTGTGAGGCGGCATCGTGAGTCGTGTCGGGATAGCACAGTCGGTAGTGCGCTTGCCCGCGAAAGGCAAAGATCCCAGGTTCGAGTCCCGGTTCCGGCACACAATTTTAATCTGCCAGGAAGTTTCATATCAGTGCACACTCCCCTGCAGAGTGAAAGTTTCATTCTGGAAACGTCCCTTAGGCTGTGGCTATGCCATGTCTCCACCATAACCTTTCTTCCAGGAGTGCTAGTCTTGCATGGTTCGCAGGAGAGCTTCTGTGAAGTTTGGAAAGTAGGAGGCGAGGTACTGGCGGAAGTGAAGTTGTGAGGCGGCATCGTGAGTCGTGTCGGGATAGCACAGTCGGTAGTGCGCTTGCCCGCGAAAGGCAAGGGTCCCAGGTTCGAGTCCCGGTTCCGGCACACAATTTTAATCTGCCAGGAAGTTTCATATCAGCGCACACTCCCCTGCAGAGTGAAAGTTTCATTCTGGAAACGTCCCTTAGGCTGTGGCTATGCCATGTCTCCACCATAACCTTTCTTCCAGGAGTGCTTGTCTTGCATGGTTCGCAGGAGAGCTTCAGTGAAGTTTGGAAAGTAGGAGGCGAGGTACTGGCGGAAGTAAAGTTGTGAGGCGGCATCGTGAGTCGTGTCGGGATAGCACAGTCGGTAGTGCGCTTGCCCGCGAAAGGCAAAGGTTCCAGGTTCGAGTCCCGGTTCCGGCACACAATTTTAATCTGCCAGGAAGTTTCATATCAGCGCACACTCCCCTGCAGAGTGAAAGTTTCATTCTGGAAACGTCCCTTAGGCTGTGGCTATGCCATGTCTCCACCATATCCTTTCTTCCAGGAGTGCTAGTCTTGCATGGTTCGCAGGAGAGCTTCTGTGAAGTTTGGAAAGTAGGAGGCGAGGTACTGGCGGAAGTAAAGTTGTGAGGCGGCATCGTGAGTCGTGTCGGGATAGCACAGTCGGTAGTGCGCTTGCCCGCGAAAGGCAAAGGTCCCAGGTTCGAGTCCCGGTTCCGGCACACAATTTTAATCTGCCAGGAAGTTTCATATCAGCGCACACTCCCCCGCAGAGTGAAAGTTTCATTCTGGAGACGTCCCTTAGGCTGTGGCTATGCCATGTCTCCACCATATCCTTTCTTCCAGGTGTGCTAATCTTGCATGGTTCGCAGAAGAGCTTCTGTGAAGTTTGGAAAGTAGGAGGCGAGGTACTGGCGGAAGTGAAGTTGTGAGGCGGCATCGTGAGTCGTGTCGGGATAGCAGAGTCGGTAGTGCGCTTGCCCGCGAAAGTCAAAGGTCCCAGGTTTCGAGGCCCGGTTCGGGCACACAATTTTAATCTGCCAGGAAGTTCCATAATTAGTTATTTGGTGTACTATGTAACTAACGTCGCCTCACTTTGTCATTTTCTGTACTATGGCGTTTTCGAGGCATTCCTAAACAGGACGCACTGAAAATGTAATGAGGATACACCGAAATCAGAAAAGGAACTACATAAATTCCATTTTCCTTGCAAAGAATTCTTGTGTAAATTAGAGCATCGATAGACGCTAAGGAATGTCATTATGTTTTAAATTCAAATGTCCTCCGTCAAAAGAATGAAAGATGTTAAGCTGTGAATATACAAAGTGTAATCAGCTGCCGGCCGCGGTGGCCGAGAGGGCTGAGGCGCGCAAGTCACGGTCTGCACGGCCACTACGGTCGGGGTTTCGAATCCCCCCTCGGGCATGGATATTTGTGCCGTCCTTAGTATAGGGTAGTTGATAAGTAGTTTGTATGTTTAGGGTCTGATGACCCCGTAGTTAAGTCCATAAGCTATACAAACATTTGAACATTTGTAATCAGCAACTCGCTGTTCAATGTTAGTTTGTATTTGCAGAGATAAGACTGCAGCTCTTAATTTAAAATACTTCTGTTACCGAGGGAATAAGCACAACACGATCATCTATCGTTTCTATGCAACACTACAAAACCAACAACACCTTTAGTGGTTTGTTGCTGTTCTGTGGCATAACCATCGAAAAACAACAAAAATTTAAAATGCAGCAGCGCCAACTATTATTTCTTTGGAGCACTATGTAACTCACGGGGCCTCTATTTACTTGCAGATGCAGCGGTTTAGTATGTTAACTTTGGCAACGAAATATTCGCTTTATGGGAACAACAGTATTTCTTTATCAACACTAAGAATTATTCCCCTCATTGTACGTGACTGATTTATCAAAAAGGATTCAACAGCCGTTACCAACATCAGTACACTACACCGTTGCCGTAAGGAAAATCATAGTCCTTGCTTCAGTGTATTACACTTTAGTTATGAGAATAAATAACGCAGCATCGCCATCTATTAGTTATTTGGTATTCTGTGTCAGTTACAGCGCCTCTATCGGGTCTTTGCTATACTACGCTGTATTTCATACGTAGCATACACCAGAAACTACAAATTGCGATATCTTTCTTCCCGTGATACGATTTTGATGAAATGAAACTTATATGTTGCCCCAAGGTACTCTCAGTTGACCTGTGAAACCCCATGAAAGTTCGTTTAGTACTCTTGGAGATTTGCTGTTTCACGCCATACTTATAAGCATAGCATACACATAAAATTTTAAATTACGATATCTTTCCTTCCTTAGATCCGATTTTGATGACACTAAGCCTATGTTACTTTCCAAACTATTCTCAATTTACCCGTGGAAACCCATGAAAGTTCGTCTAGTACTTTTGGAGATTACCCTCAACAAATAGACATACGCGATGACTTTTAAGCAAATGATTAAATTATGATATCTTCATTTTCTCTGATCCGATTTTAATTATTGAAGCCTTTATGTAACCGCACGATATGATCAAGTTACGTGTGAAAACCCCACGAAAATTCGTCAAGTAGTTTAGGAGATAGACGTGTTCAAAGAGACAGACATGACGGTAGTTGATAAAATATTTCAAATTACGATATACTCTTTTTCCGTGATCCGATTTTTATAAAACGAAGTCTACATGGTGTCCAGAGTTACGCTCCAGTTACCTGTGAAAACCATGCAAATTCGTGAAGTAGTTTTGGAGATAAGAGGTTTTTAATAGTTCAAAAAGCAGACACGACAGTTACTGAAAACACCTAAAATTGCAATATCTTTCTTTTCAGCGATCCGATTTTGATAAAATCATGCCTATATGTTGACCCAAATGTTTTTCATGTTTCCTGTGAAAACTGCATAAAGATTCGTCCAGTAGCTTTGAAGATTGAAGGGAACAGCGAAAGGCCTACATTTACAGATATATTATTAGTATAGATTATCTCGTAAACGGCACGTTTGCGGACTCATATTTACTGGGACATTTTTGCTTCCATTATCGTGTACTTTCAACCGTACACGTTTCCGTCATTCTTTTGGATACACCATATATATATTTTTAAATTCATTAGACTTGCCTTATACAGTAGGCTAATTGTTTATCAGTGGTGACTGCTCTGTCAGACATGTCCTAAGTACAGACACCAGACATATATTTGATAAAGAAGTAATAGCAACGAATAAACATGGTAAAACTGTGTGGTAATACCGCTGTGATGTTAAATGAACATACTTGACCATTGATAGATTCAGCAGGCGCATATTTATGATATATATGACGAAAGAGAAACTTCTAGCTGTCATTAGCGTTGAAATAAATTCAACAGCGTCGTTTGAAAATATGTTCCGTACCGGGACTCAAACGTGAAATTTCCTGCTTCACAAGAACGGTCGCGTTAACCGCTATGGCAATTGGTGCACGTTTTCATCTTCAAGTACAAAGAGTATATACAAAATGTCGGGACTCGCTATCACGTTTATACTGTGATCACTGTGACACAAAAAGGCATCGAACTTTGTGGTGAATACATGAATATCGGTTTTCATTCATAACAGCAACAGAATATCAATGTCTCCACTTAAGTAAAGAAAATGTAGGTAAATTACCGCAGAAGATAAACTCTGAAATGAAAATTGAAGATAGACAATTAACCGATGTATCAAGAAATGACCGATGAGGGTACCACATGAGATTTCGTAGATACTTGTTCAATCGATAGCCTGTCGATCATGATTCGAAAACATGTAAGATTTTCATTGGTAAAGCGAGATTATCGGGGGCTTGACAGTTTCCCGATGTCTAGGCCTAATTTTACCAGTGCATATCCTGAAACTGTATATTTATTTACTTAAGATTAATTTATTTAACACTCTACGATACCAATACAAACACAACAAGTGGCGTGGATAATTTATTCTGATTGCGAAAGGGGCGGTGACCTCTTCAAGTACATGATGTTCATTCTCAGCTGTGCTAAACAGTCAAACAGATTTTACGTATACTAATTGACCCAAGGCTGCACGACAAACGACTAAAAAATGATAATTAATTCAGCAATCTAAGATCGAAATATTTTTACTTATAATGACTGGTTTCGGTAAAAATCTTTTGCCATCTTCAGATACAGTCCCCCATTCAGCTATTGTTTGTGGTCTCGAGCAGCGACAAGCAGTCACGGTTGATAAACTGCTGAGCAGTGTGGACTGTATGTGAAGATTGTCGAAATCGGCGATTTTAAGTAAAAATATTGCGATTTTAGACTGTTGAAGTAATTAATATGCAAGTAGCAGATCGATAAACCCCCTTAACAGAGTTATCTAACACTAAAGAAATTCATTTGACCTCTATCCCGTGTATTTATCAACTAATATTTCAAGACTGGACTTCAGTTTATATTGGATAGGCAGACACAAATTTCACTATTTGCTACTCACAATTCAGAAGCATGCTATAAAGTTGTCATTCTACATTCGCTGATATGACCTGCAGATCAATAGACATCAACGCCGGCCTTAAAATTCTGAAACGGAGCAACAGTTCTCCATATAAACTGATAAAATAGACGGGGGGGGGGGATAATAAGTGAATACATAGTTCTCTACAATGGAAATCTGTTACCTCCCCTGCACTCAAAAGAATGTCAAATGGCCGAAACCCAAATGTTCACAAACACACACACACACACACACACACACACACACACACACACACACACACACACACAAATATGCAAAGGCATATGTCAGATACACCAAAACGTAATATCAAAACAAGATTCAGATCTTACGCCCCAAAAAGATATTCAACTGTTTGCCATTATTTTCGTATCTAGTCAACAAAAATTTTTTAAGTGCACTTTCACTTGAAGATGTCTGAGAATACTGGAAAAAATTAGTCGCAGTGGGATAGTCCAGCGCTCTAAGGCGCCTTGCTGCAGAGCGCGCAGTTGCTCCCCGTCGTAAGTCCGGGTCCTCCATCGGTCATGGGTGTGAGTGTGTTGTCATTAGGTTAGTTTAAGTATTTTATCAGCCTAGGAGATGATAATCTCAGTAGTTGAGTCACACAGATTTACAAACATGTGAACATTTGAAAAATAAGTGGCAACACAATTATTGCATACTCAAACACAAGTATACGTAAACACATTCACAAGGAAAAAATAATTTCTACAAGAGCCCAACATTCTCAGTCGTAAATTTTCGGAGTAAACCTTTTTTTCTGTTCTCTGGAAAGAAAAACAGCAATAACACAACATAGAAAAAGGCACAACATTTTTGCAAGGTAAAAAAAAAAACATATAAAAAAGTGCTTCTTTTGAAATTAGTGAATACTTTACTTAAATAATGATAGAGAAAACGGTAAATTGCAATACTCTTGCACTTTAATAGAAAAATAAATTTTAAAAACTGATAATAATATCGCTTTAGAAACACAAGTCTGAATAGGAAACATGAAAGAAGAAAAAAGAATTGTTTTAGACGGAATCTAAGAAAAGTAATCGGGCACAACAGTGAGCTTCAGTATCAAGATCAATGAGCATGCCTCATTGCAATGTAAGAAGTACAGTGTATTGGATTGTACTGATGTCCATTTATCTCCTGCACATGGAAGAATGCAAATTTATTATCCAAAACGGAGCAAAGGAAAAAGCATGAAGGATATAATCGAAAAGCAAAAGTTTAGTAACGTTCTTAATGTTGGCTGAATATAGTCGTATTTGTGTTTGGGCGTCTGTGTTTGTGAAGTAAGTTTAACATATGAAGACAATAATTTTCCAAATGAAAGAGTACAATAGGCTTAAAGTCATGTGAGACTAGAGCTAGGGAAATACGTGTGTGTCTCTGTATGAAATATTTTTTTGCCTTTATTATGATTTCTATTTTTATGAAGTCAACGTGTCTAAAATGATCGTCGAAAATTATCCGTGGATGTATCAGCAACTATAATAAACTAATTAAATAGTTCCAGTTTATAATCGAAATGGTTAAATTCTAGTTTACGAGCCACTAGGTTCTGTTTCATGTTCGCATGTTGGTAGCGAAAGGCAGCCAGTCATTAGTATCACAAAGAAAATGCGCCTATCAATTTTGTTTTGTAAACAACGCTGCGAGTGATATCGTAAATAAGCGATGACTTGGATATTTTTATAACAGAATTGTGACACATTCGTACGAAATTGCTCAGTGTTTCTCAACGAATTTCCGTGTAAATGTCATTCCATGGATGTGACAGTTTCTTCAATTAATGAAAATTGAGAAAATAATTTCTTAACGTTAAAAATTCTTTTCAGTGATAAGTACTTACAGAAAATAAAAAATATCACACAGATGAAGTGTTTGGGTCTCACGATATTTCTCAAGAACATGCGCGGCGCTTTTAGATATGTACATCGATAGTCAGTAATTACATGGCTGTGACCGTTTTTTTCCCTTTATGTAGCTTACTTTTCAACGTAAAGTGTTGTAAACGTTAAAAAATGTGTATAACTGACGAATGAACTGCAGGCAATTTTCATTAATTAAGAAAACTGTCACGCCCATGTAATGACTGATTCTCGATGCACATTTTTTTCAAAATCTTCTGCAGCGATTTTACAGACGTACGTCAAGAATCAGTCACTGAATGGGTGTAACAGTTTTTTAATTATTGAAAATTGACTGTAGTTCATTCGTCAATAATGTACATTTCGTAACGTTTAGAATACTTTTTAGCGAAAGCTAAGTAAAGAGAAAAGAGCTGCCACACCTATGTAGTGACTGGTCCCTTGACGTACTTTTTTCATTCACCATGTAGCTATTTGTATTTCTAAAGACACTTTGCACACTTCGGGATTAAAGCACACCACGTGACAGGTGTAGATTGCTTGGAAGTAACATCATCTACTATTAGTTAAGTCAGAGTAATATGAGATATTATGTTTGTTCCGCTCATTAGTTCACAAAAACTTTGTTTCCACGTCAACGGTGTAAATAGTGTCCGTAAAACTACCGTAATAACCTTCACATTATCGTTAATCGTCATTCCTTCCGTATCACACGAAAAGTAATTCGACAAAGTAAACAATCTCAAAGTTTTTTTTCCTACAACGAAGAATTATATACTACATTAAAACAAACACGTTACGTAAAAGTCATTACGACATTTAAATTGTACGTCATATTCCTTCATGGTATAAAAGACGCATTTTCATTAGCTCTCTCTGCGACACTTCTGATTGGCTGCCTTTCGCTACCAACATGTGAACATCAAACAGAAACTAGGGGCTCCAAAACTATAATTTAACTAGACATACAAATAATCAGTGATTTCAAAGAGTGCTTAAGTGGATAGAATTACTAATTTTTATACTTCTGTAAACATACGTCAACACAAAGTGATTAAAATCGTAAATACTCACACAGTTGCAAAAATAATCGTCCATAGCCATTGATGTTACAAGTAAGTCAGATTTCTTTCTCTGATTTTCTAAATTGATCGGTTCTTTTTTTAAGTTCTGGTTCTTGCGTAATGTAGGCTACATGAATAGATTTTACTTGAAGACCAACACGTTTTGCAGCCACAAAACGAATTCTTATGCCTCAACGCTACCGTCAACAATTAGATTTTCCTTGCATCGGCAGAGATGCCATATGTACTGCAGAATCGAACTATTGATGAAACTATCGATGTAATAATTTCATAATTTTTTGTGTTATAACTACTGAAATAACTCGACGCTAAGGCCGTTTCGGAAAAAAACGTTTTATCTGCAATCTCTTGTTGAAACAGTCGTTAACATCATAGATTAGAAATATCTTTGAAATGAGTATTCAAATACAGAGCAGATATTGTGTTATCGACGTTAAGCTCTAATTGTCACGTCGTATTAGGACAACTCTAATGATCGCACACTTTACTTGACCATCTGTGAGTGGTGCAATTCGTCTGTTTTGCTGCTTATTGCAATCTATAGCTACGTATGAAAACAGCAGGTAGCCGTTATGAATATTCTGTTGATCTGTAAGCGTCGTTGGGCTGTGTTAGTATTACCTACAAAAATGAGCTAAGAAGCAGTTTTTCTAGAAACTCGTCATCACCCGCCAAATTTCTGCGATGCATTTGTCGATTAGATGCTCCTTTCTCTTAAAAGCTATAAGGTGGCCGCTCTGCAAAACGGTGGTGATTCTTGTTTTAGCAGCCAATGTACTACAAGCCGATCATAAACTTTCGTACATTTCATTCCATTCCATGATGGTGGTGGTGGCGGCTGGTGCAGCAACAGTGCTGAATAATTAAAAAATGCTCAGTCTCTGTTGCAATAGAGACTGATCATTTTTTAATCACAAACTTTCGCTCGCCGAGCCCTCCGTTCAAGAACCAAGCGAAAGTGTGCGAACAGGAGATTTCTCCCAAGATCAGGTGATAATTCCAGCTTATCGAGGAGAACATGCGCAGATTGCAGCTGTGCTCACTCCAAAGATATTTCTACTCTGTGGTTTACATTCGCAATTCGATTACTTGTCACCAACATCGCCTTTTTTCTTGTGTCCAATCTCTGATGCTTCGACATTAACATCACAACATACACAAACACAAAATCAAAAGTATTTTCTAGCTCCACTTCAGAATTATTGACGTTCTAACCCACATTGTAATACAACTTCTAGTTGCATATTCATACGATATTATGGATGTGAGGAAGACAAAGCAAATTTCCACACGGTATTCATCAGCAGATAGTAAATGTCTCAATAAGGTCTGTCAATAAATGCAGTTGCCTTTAGCATTTCAGTGCCATCCAAGAGAATAGTTTCACAATATGCAAAATCTTGAATAATTTGGTATAAAAATCCCACCATAGGAAGATCATCATTTCGTTCTACAAAAAGAATTGACTAGAGATCTCGTTTTTAAGAGACTCTGTTTATAAATCACCGCACTAGTTACTCAAGTTTATTAAATCTAAATATCAATTTGAACTAACCAATTAATATACAAGTGAAATCGGCCCTCACCAATAAATTATCAGTCAGATATAAAACAAAGTCGAAACTGACAAGCAATAAATATCATCACAAAATAAATTTTTATTTACTATAACTTTTACTATAGATTGTTCTATATGTTAGTTTTAACATAAAATATTTTTTTACATTAATGTTAACTATCAGTGTCTAAACAAGGCGGCTGTCTTCGAACAAGTTCTAGAAATTTGCGGTTTCCCACAATGTGGTGGTTTCAGTCTGGTGATTGGTTTGATGCGGCTCTCCACACTACTCCATCCTGAGCAAGCCATTTCATCTCCCCATAAGAACGGAAACACACATCTGTTTGTAAAATGTCATTGTGGTTGACCAAAAGCTGTTCATTATGTTCGCACAATTCTACTGTTTTCAGTCCTTGACCATTTTCAACCCCCAGCCTAACATAAAGACACAAGTTACAAAGTGCATTTATTTACAATTTGAACAAACCCAGTCGGAATCATGGTATAAATAAAATACAAAATATTTACAGAGCCTAAGTAGATTGTGACAATGACATATCACAATTCTGAAAACGAGGGAGAAGAAGAAAGTGTATAGCCTGCATTTTAACATACTGAAACAGTGTGCACGTAAAGTGACTACATATTACAGACTGGTGGACTTTATGGTGAAATTACAAGGAAATATATTTTAAGCCAAGGATTATAAGTATCATTACTTTGAACGTTACAGGCAAGAAACATAGTTTCTATAATTGTAATTTGTAAGTGAAAATCTTTGGAATAATTTGTACCATTTAGAAATTTCATGATGCAAACAGTGCAGTTGTTTAATAAAATAACGTGTCCAACAAAAAGTATTACAAAATATGAATAATACATACATATACAAACATTTGTGAAGGAATTTTTAATTACAAATTGAAAAATGAATGAAAAGTAAATAAAATATGGAATAAAATATCATTTAGGTTGTGCGTGATATCTAAATACTATGCATTACTTTGAAGTTGAAACATCAGAGAATAAAGAAAAAAAATCATGAATAACCATCGATTAGTATTGGATGTTAAAAAGAAAATTTTTTAAAAACACATTGTACATCATATCAATATAACAAAGTTACAACATTTTATGTATTAGTAATATCATTCTATCACAGCTATCTTTTAACAATACAATGAGGCAACTTATTAGGAAACAAGTTCATTTGAGCTTCGTAAACATCATGAGTTAGAAATGAAAACTCTAAGAAATGTAGGAAAAATAAAAAAGCTACTTCAACCTGTACAGTCAAGTCTAATGAATAAAACAGGATTGTGAAGCAGCAAAGGATTAATGTCTATAGACATTGAATAATAAATAAATATATGCATAACAAGCTTGAAAGTTAAAATTGGAAGTTTAAATGTAACAAATTGTTTACAAATGGTGTAGTAATGGTCGGTTGTGACATACTCAACATTTTACATACGATTTTAGACTAAAAATATTTATCTGTGATAATATAAAACATTTAAAGTGAATTTCAATGACAGTCAACCTACAGGCTCCTAACAGGCTATGGTGTCAATGGTGAAATAGGGGCGGGGGCAGGAAAGAATAGAGAGATAATTAGTTGATCTGTACGTTTATTATTTCTCGAATGGACTTGTAAAATTTTCCAGAAAGTCCTTACTTTTTTCCCATTCATAACTAGATCTGGTTGTTGTTTTGAACCACAGTAAATTTCAGATTGTTCTGCGATATTAATTAAGAGTCCTCTTTCACATCTGTGTAGTAGTTTCATGCTGCCAGAAATGTTTCCTATATAATCCCTTAAACGTAAGCAATGCCATATTGGAGTTTTGATGATTGTGCTCATTGAAACTGATATTTAATTTTCTTCCAGTTTATCCGTCATATAATTTATCACATTCATGGCAATTAATTCTGTAAAAATCCAGATTTATCACATACGGAATTATCTGCTTGGGAACTTTTCTGCAATGTTGAAGAGATTCCTCTACCTGCTTTATAACCGCTTTTAATATTAGTATCCCCATAAATAAATTTAATCTTTTGAGACAAATCCCCAAATATAGTAAGATGACGAACTTAATTTTTTTATCAGCATTGTCTTTCTGAATGTTCTTCAGTTTAACTTTTTCCTTTCTAAAATCTGGTCTACTAATGCTGTTTCATTTCCATTGCTTAAGACTATGTGTTACACATTATTAACTTTTTCATTGTAATATTCAGTACTGAGTGGGGTTTTAAGTAATCTATCTATCACACTATGAAAGAAGGCATGTTTGTCATCATTATAATCATCAGTAGAGGCTGATTATGCCTTTCAACGTTCAGTCTGGAGCATAGTACCTCTAATAAAATTCCTCCATGATCCCCTACTCAATGCTAACATTAATGCCTCGTCTGATGTTATGCCTTTTATTTCAAAATCATTCTGCACCGAATCTATTTTCTTCTTGGTCTACCTCGACTCCTTTTACCCTCCGCTGCCGAGCTCATGAGTCTCTTAGGTAACCTTGCTTCTCCCATGCGTATAACATGGCCCCACCATCTCAGTCTGTTCGCTCTAACTGCTTCATCTATGGTGTTCATTCCCAGTTTTTCTTTGATTTCCTCATTATGGACACCCTCCTGTAATTGTTCCCATATATTGGTACCAGCAATCATTCTTGCTACTTTCATATCTGTAACCTCTATCTTATGAATAAAGTAACCTGTATCCACCCAACTTTCACTCCCATACAACATAGTTGGTCGAAAGGTAAAGCGGTGCACTGCTAACTTACTCTTGGTACTTACTTCCTTCTTGCAGAAGACAGTAGATCTTAGTGAGCACTCACTGCATTAGCTTTGCTACACCTCGATTCTAGTTCTTTCACTATGTTGCCATCCTGTGAGAAAATACATCCCAGGTACTTGAAACTGTCTACGTGTTCTAACTTTGTTCCTCCTATCTGGCACTCAATCTGTTTGAACCTCTTTCCCATAGACATTACTTTCGTTTTGGAGATGCTGATCTTCATATAATAATCCTTACACCTCTGATCTAGCTCTGAAATATTAGTTTGCAACCTTTCAATCGAATCAATCCAATCTGCCAATACAACTTAATCATCCGCATATGCCAGATTGCTTATTTTGTTTTCACCTATTTTAATCCCGACCTGCCAGTTTACTGTTTTCAACATACGATCCATGAATAGTACGAACAACAGTGGTGATAGGTTACAGCCTTGTCTTACCCCTGAAACTACCCTGAACCATGAGCTTAACTTGCCATCTACTCTAACTGCTACCTGGCAGTCTACGTAAAGCCCTTTAATTGTCTGCAGAAGTTTGCCTCCTATACCATAATCTTGTAGAACTGACAATAGCTTTCTCCTAGGAACACGGTCATAAGCCTTTTCTAGAGCTATGAAACATAGATGCAATACCTTGTTCCACTCACAACACTTTTCCATTATCTGCCGTAAGCTAAAGATCTGGTCCTGACAGCCTCTGAGAGGCCTAAACCCACACTGATTTTCATCTAGCTTGTCCTCAATTAGTACTTGCACTCTCCTTTCAACAATACCTGAGAATATTTTGCCTCCAACGCTAATTAAAGAGATACCTCAATAGTTGTTACAATCTTTTCTTTTTCCATGTTTGAAAATTGGCTTTCGTCCAGTCAGACGGAACCTTTCCCGATTCCCACGCCTTCCCAATTATCCTATGTAACCATTTGAGACCTGATATATCACTGTATTTTACGAGTTCCGGCTTATTTTCATCCACCCCAGCCGCTTTATTGCACTGCAATCTACTGACCATTTTCTCCACTTCCTCAAATGAGATCCTGTTTCCATCGTCATTCCTACCACATTCTATCTGAAAATCTGACACATCATTGAACGTTTCACCTACATTGAGCAATTTGTCAAAATATTCCCTCCATCTGCTCAAGGCATCCACAGGATTGACTAGTAGCTTTCCTGACCTGTCCAAAACACTTGTTAATTCCTTCTTCCCTCCCTTTCGAAGATTGCTAATTGCGCTCCAAAATGGTTTTCCCGCAGCTTGACCCAGAGTTTCTAGATTATTTCCAAGGTCTTCCCATGATTTCTGCTTGGAGTCTGCAATTATCCGTTTGGCTTTCTTTCTTTCTTCAACATAACTTTCTCTGTCTGTCTGAATTATAGTATGGAGCAAGTTTTGAAATGCCTTCTTTTTCTTTTTACAGGCTGCCTTGACTGCGTCATTCCACCAAGCTGTCTGCTTCTTCCTGCCTTTACACACTACTGTTCCAAGACATTCTCCAGCTACTTCCAGTAGTGTGTCCCTGTAACTTGACCATTCCTCTTCCAGTGACTGGAAATCATTACATTCAACTAAATGGTACCTTTCCGTGATCATTGTTATGTATCTGTGCCTAATTTCCTTGTCTTGAAGCTTCTCCACTCTTATCCTTCTACATACGAATCTGACTTTCTGGTCTTTTGGCCTCACAAAACCAATTTCACTGCAGATTAAATAATGATCAGTATCATCAAAGAACCCCCTGAAAACACGTGTGTCCTTGACTGTCTTCCTGAATTTCTGGTCTGTTATTATACACTCAATGACAGACCTGGTTCCCCTTCCCTCCCAAGTATAGCGGTGAACATCCTTATGCTTAAAGAAGGAGTTAATGATAACTAAGCAAGTTTGTAGCTTATAAAATGACACGATGTAGTGTGAATGAGATCAGTTGTGGTGGCCATTCTATATAATTTAAATAAAAAGTGAATTGTTAGCTCTCTAAAATTCTAGATTCAACAAATTAATTATAGATTATTTTTCTTCTTCAAGCAAAAATGTCAATTTTGCATGAGTATTACTAAATTAAAAATAACTTCTACATCTTTATCATTCGCATCTATTAAAATCAGTGTTTCGTCTACATATATTCTTTAAACTAAAATTTTCCCTAGAAGCATTGTTCCTTTATTAAGGATTTCATTTTCATTATGGTCCAAGAAGTTATTAAGTAGTGTTGCTGCAAGGCAATTGCCCGTTGCTAGCCCATGTGATTGAATGTAGTATTTATCTTCATATATATAAATTGAGAAAGCACAAGCTGCAAACCATCTACAATCTCTACTATTTCCAGTATCAATAACTTGTTGTACTTTATTAAATTGTCTGTAATCAGCATGAAGGTGTCTTCAATCGGTAAATAGTACACAACATTGTATTATCTAGGTGCACAATTGTTTCACTATCTGGAATGTCCAATCTCTGTAGGGTATCAATGAACTGTGCGGAATATTTGAGAAAACATTTATTAATAAAAACATATGTCTTATTTAAGAGTTATATCCAGGGCTGTTAATGCAACTTATTAGCTTTATGTAACTTTGGCTATGCCCTCAGTTTTGGAGGGGTTGGATTCCTGATGGTAGAAAATTTTTATTTGGATTATTAAAGATGAAATTGTAATGATTCAGATAGCGCTTAATCTGGGCCTCTAGTCTTTGAACTACAGATCTATTATTGTCAACAAAAAACTTCCAAATTTTATCTATATATTCCTGCTTTCACATGATAACTACTGAACTGCTTTTGTATGCTTTAAGGATCTTAGATCACCTTCACAATTTTTTTTGTTATTTGACTTAACAGCAATAACTGTATTTAGATTTGAACATTACTTCCTGTTCTTACTGGACAGTAAGTGTTTGTCAATAGCTTGTTCTATTTTCACAGCAGGTCAATTGTTTTATTAATTTATGCAATCATTTGCTTGATACGTTTACTATTAGAACCTTTTTTGAAAAAAAAAATTGTAATCTTTGGTAAGAAAGCGAGGTTCATCTGGATCAAAAATGATATTTGTTAAATTGACATCTCTCTCTCATGAAATTTAGAATCTAACTTTGGAGGATTAATGTGCATTGGGCATTTCATTTTAATTACTTTACTAAACTTTTTGTTATTTCTCTCTTGAATAGTTTCTCTTTCCTCTGCATTACAGCTATGGTATTACTTAATACTTCATGCTGAACATTCTGCATCATAGCTATGATATTAATGAACACTTCATGCGCTACTAAACCAACAAGCTCATTGTATTTAAGATAAGTTCGGGTTGTAGCCATTAGTATGAGCGAAGTATTTAAGATTATTTAGCTCATGCTCTAAAGAATCATGGATGAACGGGACACTTTAGAGCATGAGCTAAATAATCTTAAATACTGCGCTCATACTAATGGCTACAACCCGAACTTTGAAGACCACTTATTTTATCAGAAGGCATTAAAATGAATGAAAAAATATATGTATGTGTTTGAACTCCATTCCCTATTGTTTTAAGTTTTTCCTTCTGACTGCGTTTTAGATACGGGGATGGCTTCAAATATCGTCACACATAAATATTAGAAGCACGAAATCAAATGATGGGAATGACCTTCACCAGTTCTTTGTAATCATTTAATGTAAGTACACAAAGACTATTTCGACCTTACATTGATGTTAACAATGGTTAATAATTCTGACTATTATCATTCGTTTGTAAACAGATAACACCTGAGATGCAATTGTAAGTTGCGAAACCGGTCGTGTGTGTCCTTCAATAAAGGAATTTTAACACTCACAGCGGACCTGTTCTTTTAAGAAATTATGGAATCTTTCGACTGTGGTTGCCCTACATATAAAGTTTTAAGGACAGAGAGAATTCTCCACCGAACCTGACGTCAGAGAAGTCAGCTTAAGGACATTTGTAAGTAAACTTGCTTGCTACTTTGTTTCGCATTACTATTTTCCAGCTTAATGTAACTGACATAAGTACAAGTTTACACTTACTGTGATGCATTTGAATTTCCTTCGCGCGAATAGCTGAGCGTCTCTAGGCGCTATGACAGGAACCGCGAGGTCGCTCCCGCCGGAGGGAAGAAAGGGAAGCATCTCTACCACGGCCTTTGAGATCACTTGAAATGAATCCCCTTGATTATTTCCTACGGGAATGTCTGTAGTTACTTGTCTACGAGATTCCAATGGATACTGAGATAGAATGAGTTGCCGAAATTGTAGCTGCTAGTGACGTATTCGAAAGACACCAGGGATTTTTGGCATGCTGCGTCAAAATCTTTCTAGCCAATGTCATGCTTGCATCGAGTTTGATCGCCGTCAGTTTCAGTATATTTTGTGATATACAGTGCTAATGATGCGTTGATTGTGTCAATGATGGGATTTTCCCTTAACTCTAAGTAATATACATAAGAAATCGTACTGGCGTTTCCTACATCCTACTTGAAGTTTTGCTATAGTTTTATGAAGTTTACGACATTTCGGAAAAATAACAACAAAAATATAAATAATATGAAATTACACATATAAAATAAAAGTATTAATATTTTATATTATTTATTATTTACATTCTTTTATATATATATTCTTGGAACTTACACAAAAAAAAGTACAGCTTTATGAAGAACTGTATGGTCAGACGTCTATGCCAACTTAGAAATAAATTCCAAACATAATTTATTCGATAGTGAATTCTGAACTACTTTAGTTTTGAGCCTCTTTGGAAGACTTTTACAAAGAAATTCAGTTACGGAAAAAAAAATCTTACATTTGGGGGGGGGGGGGGGCGGGGCTTTCGTAAATAAAGAAACTAATCCCAATAATCATGAATTAACATTATTAATTACGATTTATAATTTTTAATAATTTTTATTTGTTTATGAAAGGTATTTGCCTACTTTGTATTGAGTCCTAGATAAAATGTCAACCTCAAACGATTCTTCGACCCTCCATTAAATTTTCATCGTTTTGGCTACACAGCTCTTACGATTTCCGTGTTTGCAGTCAAAAATTCTAAGTATGAGGTCCACCTGATACGCAAAACAGTTTTTACTTTTCGCCCAAACATGTTTCGGCACCTCAGTGCCATCATCAGTGGGTTTTTTCCTATCTATTTGCAGCTTGGATTCGCATTTCGTGGTCATGTAGGACTCTTCTTTCATAGACATTGGTAAGGTTGTCATGGTTTGTTTTGCCAAAGCGTGAAGTGATAGTGCAAGAAAAAAATCTGCAAAACATGTGTAGCGTTTTTGTGTTGATCACAGAAACTCGGAGAAAATTGTGCTCCAAGACGAACCATAACAACGCTACTATCGTCTAATGGTCTATCGGGACACTCGCAAGTCGCCGAAGTCAGGTCCAGTTATAAGACTTGTACCAGAATTATTATTATTATCGTCTAACTATGTAAACGTAGTTGCAAATGCAAAACCAAGTTATAAGTAAATAGAAAAAGTAAAATGTAAAAACAATGTCTCGCATATCAGGCGGACCTCATACCCAGAACTCCATTGAATAACTTACAGCAAAAGAATGTGACGGTAGATCGACGTGGGGAAATAAAGCATTCGACATTCAGAGTCAAAACAAAGAGAAAAACTTCAAACAAAAATTACTCGATATTAAATTGTACTTAAAACTGTTTTCGATCAAAGGCAAAATAGCCAAAAAGGGTATAGTATTGCCGTGTAGCCAGGTCTAACCATGCCTCCAGAGGGAGGTTCTGGTCGTTGACGGCCAACAAATACTTCTGTAACATTTGGTGCCTATCGGTTGATGACGCGACCTGAAAAGTGAGAACACGTTGTAAACAGCCACACAGACAGTGAAAAATCGCCATTACTTTTGAAAATATCCCTGAAATGATGCGAGAAATAGAAAACAGTATAAGACAGCAAAGTCGTAAAAACTTTTCTCTTGTACAAATACGTTTACTTAATTTTCGTCTGAGGTGAACGGTTAAAGCGTTATTTGCAGTTACATTTCGTGTTGTCAAAAGACCATCGCAGACGATCCATTATTCAAATGTTTGTTAAGCTTATGGGACTTAACTACCGGGTCATCAGTCCCTAAACTTACAAACAACTTATAAACTACTTACGAATTAGGACGGCACAAATATCCATGCCCGAGGGGGGATTCGAACCCCCGACCGTAGTGGTCGTGCAGACCGTGACTGGAGCGCCTCAGTCCCCTCGGCCACCGCGGCCGGAGATCCATTATTAATATTACTAGCCTAAAGTGGGCCAATATGACTGATTATTTTTCGGCCCCATGTTACTTACTTGAAACTCTTCCGTGGAACATCCTCTGCGACCTGTTAGAGGTCTGAAGGCAGTATGTTGTAGACTGGATTATTACCTTAGTTTTACAATGTTTGGTCATATAAAACCATTTTATAACTTGTTGTTGTTGTTGTGGTCTTCAGTCCGGAGACTGGTTTGATGCAGCTCTCCACAATTCCCTATCATGAGCAAGCCTCTTCATCTCCACATAAGAACGGCAACCTACATCTGTCTGAATCTGCTTACTGTATCCATCTCTTGGTCTTTCTCTGCGGATTTTACCCCACACACTTCCCTCGAACGCTAAATTCACAATTCCTTGATGTCTAAGAATGTGCCCTAGCAATCTATCCCTTCTTTTAGTCAAGGTATGCCAGAAATTTCTTTTCTCCCCAATTCTGTTCAGTACCTCCTCATTAGTTACGCGATCCACCCACCTAATCTTCAGCATTCTTCTGTAGCACCACATTTCAAAAGCCTCAATCCTCTTCCTGCCCGCACTGTTTATCGTCCATGTTTCACTCCCATACAAGGCAACACTCCATACAAATGCCTTCAGAAAGAACTTCCTTAGGCTTAAATCAATATTCGATGTTAACAAATTTCTCTTTTTCAAAAACGCTTTTCTACCCATTGCCACTCTGCGTTTTATATCCTCTGTACTGCGACCATCATTAGTTATTTTACTGCCCAAGTAACAAAACTCATCTACCTCCTTTATTGCTTCGTTATCTAATCAAATTCCTTCAGCATCACCTGATTTTCTTACACTGCACTCCATTACACTAGTTTTGCTCTTGTTAAAAACGCATTGTTTTTAATTCTTCCCCCAAAACTTTAATTCCTTCTCCAAATTTCTCCTTGCTTTCCTTTATAGCTTACTCAATGCACAAATTGAATAACATTGGAGAAAGGCTACAACCCTGTTTTACTCCCTTCCCAACTAATGCTTTCCTTTCACATGCCCATCAACTCTGAAAATTCCTATCTGGTTTTTGTACAAGTTGTAAATAACCTTACGTTTCCTATATTTTCCCCCTGCTTGCTTCAGAACTTTAAAAGAGTTTATTCCAATCAACATTGTCAAAAGCCTTCTCCAAATCTACAAAAGCTTGCCTTTTCTTAATCTATCTTCTAGGATAAGCCGTAAAGTCAGTATTGCCTCCCGTGTTCCTACATTTCTCCTGAACCCAAATTCATCTTCCCCGAGGTCGGCTTCTACCAGCTTTTCCATCCTTCTGTACACTTTCGTGTTAATATTTTGCAACCATGACTTATTAAACTGATGGTTCTGTAGTTTTCACATCTGTCTGCACCTGCTTTCTTTGGAATGGGGATTATAACATTTTTCTTAAAGTCTGAGGGTACTTCACCTGTCTCATACATCTTACACACCATGTGAAACAATTTTGTCATGGCTGATTCTCCCAGAGACTTCAGTAGCTCTGAGGGAATGTCATCTACTCCAGGGGCCTTGTTTCTACTTAGGTCTTTCAGTGCTCTGTCAAAATCATCTATCAGTGTAGCATCTCCTATTTCATCTTCATCTACTTCTTCTCCCCTTTCTACAATATTGCCGCTAAGTTCATTTCCTTCATAGAGCCTCTCTATATACTCTTTCCACCTTTCAGCTTTCCCTTCTTTGGTGAGAACTGGTGAGAGCTGTTTTTCTTATCACCAAATGTTTCTTTTATTTTCCTGTAGGCTGTATCTATTTTCCCCCTATTTATACATTCTTCTACATCCTTTCCTTTGCCTTCTAGCCACTGCTGCTTAGCAATTTTGCACTTCCTGTCAATCTCATTTCTTAATCGTCTGTACTCCATTTTGCCCGTTTCATTTACTGCATTTTTATATTTTCTCGTTTCATCGATTAAATTTAGTATCTCCTGTGATATCCAAGGATTTTTTGTAGGTCTTGCCTTCCTACCTATTTTGTCGTCTGCTGCCTTCACTATTTCATCTTTCAATGCTACCCATTCCTCCTCCACTGTTTTATTTTCCCCCGTTTCTGTCAATTGTTGCCTAAAGCTCCCTCTGAAATTCTTACGAACTTCAGGTTCCTTCAATTTATCCAGGTCCCATCTCCTTATTTTCCTACCTTTTTGTAGTTTCTTCAGTTTCAGCCTACAGTTCATAACCAACAAGTTATGGTCTGAGTCTATATCTGCCCCTGGGTATGTCTTACAGTTTAAAACCTGGTTCCGAAATCTATGTCTAACCATTATAAAAATCTATCTGGTATCTCCCGGTGTCTCCGGGTCTCTTTCTCGTATACAACCTGCTCATAGCTATGTGGCTGTCGTCTACGAGCGTCTTTCACAGATATGTTAACTCTATAATAGATTTATAAATGTCCTTCAAAAGTGTGATAAATGTATTATAACTTTTGTGGTATCGCACAAGTCTAAAGTGCGCGCCACCTACTTTCGCCGCGCGCCGCCATGCACGCACGGCACGGCGTTCTTACGACCTCAGCCACGAGCGCCCTCTGCTACAACTCCGCTCGTGGCCACCACTGAACGACATCGTTCACTTGGGACTGAGATAGGAACCAGTTAACACTTCGGAATCAATTAGGCACCAGTGAAGACTTGGCTATCGGATAGGCACTAGGCAGGCCTCTAGCTCAACTATGTATCAATATTCTGCAGTACTGAGCTATGTAAAAGTTAAGTATTACTAAGTCTCTAAGAAATATATATCTCGTTATAATTTACTCTAGTGTTTCTAGTTTCTGCTGTTCCACTGGCTGGTCACCTCCTACCAGCACAAGCGTGCATCCTTTATTCCTGTGTTGGTACTTTTCTACTCGGCCACCGACACCTACGACGGAAACGAGACACAAAAGCGGCGACGAGCCTGGGACACAAAAATTTTAGGCACTGCCGTCTACAGATACAACAAATGTGTTATGCTTTTAGACAGACTCCTTTCAACTGACGTATGGAAGACAGACCAATTTCAGTCTTCGAAGTCCATTTCCTGCTGGCATGCGAGGCATCGCGCTATGAAGCCTAGTGCGCAAATTTCGCTTTACCCTGCACACTAGGGTATATTGTTTCAGTGGCTGTCGGCCGCAAAGGACTTGGCAACGTGCGGTAGCCGAAGGGAGGCCAGGGCGGATGAAGGTGGAAGTATCGGCCACCCCATTGTGCAACGCCGCAGCCCCACAGCAGATGAGTAACGCCGCATCCCTGACCAGCGGCAGAGGCAGAGGGACACAGATGTGCACCGGGGGTCCGCACCCCCTCCCCCCACCCCCCAATCCTATGAGTCACGGGCTTCCTTGGCCTCGCGGTAATGCAGTTGCAAGGGGTGGCTGGGCGGCTATGACGTGTCCGCCTAGAGGGTGGCGGTCGAGCCGCCTCCTCGGGCCGCTAGCCAGCCAGACACTGCAATATCGAACTCTCCTCATTAGCCGGCGCGGGAGTCGCAATTTGTGTCAGGAAACGGGCGCCCAGCACAAAGCAGCAGCAGCAGCCGCCCACTGCCGAGGGGTCTCGAGGGTGACGCCGTCGACGCCCACGCTGGACGCCAGGGGTCGTCCGCGTCCGCGACAGCAGCGCTTTCAGAACAGGCCCGCCCAGCCGAGATGGCAATCTCAGGCACATTACTCTTTTGTGTACGTTATCAACAAATAAACCTAAAAAGTCACCCTAATTAACAGCATAAGTCTCTATGAGGTAAACTTTATTATTTTGGCCCACTTTAGGTTACGGTAGTAACACTAAAACTGGGCCTTTGCGATCGTCTTTTGTTGTTGTTGTTGTTGTGGTCTTCAGTCCGGAGACTGGTTTGATGCAGCTCTCCACAATACCCTATCCTGAACAAGCCTCTTCATCTCCACATAAGAACGGCAACCTACATCTGTCTGAATCTGCTTACTGTATCCATCTCTTGGTCTTCCTCTGCGATTTTTACCCCACACACTTCCCTCCAATGTTAAATTCACAATTTCTTGCTGTCTAAGAATGTGTCCTACCAATCTATCCCTTCTTTTAGTCAAGGTCTGCCAGAAATTCCTTTTCTCCCCAATTCTGTTCAGTACCTCCTCATTAGTTACGTGATCCACCCACCTAATCTTCAGCATTCTTCTGTAGCACCATATTTCAAAAGCCTCAATCCTCTTCCTATCCGCACTATTTATCGTCCATTTCTCACTCCCATACAAGGCAACACTCCATACAAATGCCTTCAGAAAGGACTTCCTTAGGCTTAAATCAATATTCGATGTTAACAAATTTCTCTTTTTCAAGAACGCTTTTCTACCCATTGCCATCCTGCATTTTATATCCTCTGTACTGCGACCATCATTTGTTTTTTTTTTTTTTTTTTTTTTTTGTTTTTTTTTTTTTTTTTTTGACAGCTCGAAATTTAAATGAAAATAGCGGCGTAACTATTCATCTGACACAAAAATTGAATAACCAAGTTTGTAGAGAAGACAATCCTCTACAACTTTGATCTCTTATGTTTTTTTTTCATATCTCGTGCCGTTTCAAAGATATTTGCAAAAATAACGGCGATTTTCGGATGTCTGTCTGTCTGTCTGTCTGTCCGTAACGTGTACCCTGTTTTTAAGACGAACCGTTCAACCGATCAGCACCAAATTTTGCAGACATGATTGTAGGCCGCCAGAGACCAGAACCTCCCTTTTTTCAAATTTTTCGGTCAAAAAATACGGTAGTAATTAAAAAAAATCCGTTTGTATTATAATTGTAATTGCAAACGAACCGTTCATCTGACACGAAAAATGAATAACCTAATTGGTAGAGGAGAAAATTCTCTACAACTTAGCTCCCTTATGTTTTTTTTTTCATATCTCGTATCGTTTGAGACATATTTGCAAAAATAACGGAGATTTGACAACCTCCCTTGAATTAACGAAAACCAGCCGTACGTCATCTTGCGTTGCGTATTTGATGATTTTCTTATTGTAACTTACACGTTGTCGTTTCATAGCAATGGCGCACTGAAGAATTAACAAAAACATATCATTCTTCGTACGATAAATGATAGTGTCTACAAATGCCATATTAGCATCAGTTAACAACGGTCATCAATAGTATGAGTTTAAAAGACTCATTTTTCGATTGATAGGTGGCGCCTCAGTTGCACAGTGGTAGAGTGCCAGACTACAAAACCAAAGGTCGCGGGTTCGATCCCCGCCAGGTCCTAGGATTTTTATCTGTCACTTTCCACTTCTTTCACCTCTGGCAGTATTGCTCATGTGAAAAATACCGAGTAGCACCGTGGTTCGGAACCCACGTTAAACTGTAGGTCCCCCTATAACTGGCTGGGTAAGTCAGTTCGAAGGTCGGAGGAAGGCAATGGCATACCACCTCCAAACAGGACCATGCCTAGTAAAGCACTGTGGTGTTCAAACAAATCTTCGGATTGCTGACTGCTTTACCTTTTTTAGTCGTAGCGTAGTGGGCAAGGCGTTGGACTATGATGCTAAATGTCGGTGGTTCGGAACCCATCACTAACTAATTTTTTTTCCTAAAAGAGTTCCAGACACTCTTATTAATTAATTTTTTATTATTTAGATTATTATTTTGGTCGAAATGTTTGCAAAAACTTATAAAAATACATATCTAAAGTGGGCCGTAAAACACGTCAGTGCGATTTTTATTATTTTGTCTCTCACATAACATAATTCAACATACTATGATTTCATTTTTGAATGCCAGAAATACATTATTAATGCCTCAAAAATAACTCCAGGAAAACACGAGAAACAAAACTCACGACATACCTCAGAAGATACGAGGCGCGTCCAGAAAGTAAGTTCCGCTTCAATTTATCTCCGCTACAGCACTGCGATTGCAGTTCCGCACATGCGCTGTAGACGATGTGTATCAAGGAGAAGAACGTGCGCTATTTGGAGATCGCTGTCAGTTACGTACGCTTTGTTGTGCATGTTTGAAATGTCGGCGTTGATTGAAAATCCCGCCGCCTGTGAAATCAGGTCGGTGATTCGGTTTCTGAATGCGAGGAAAGTGAAACCAAGTGAAATTTATCGGCAAATTTGCGATGTTTACGGACCAAATGCGATGAGTGATTCGATGGTGAGAAGATGGGTCTGACAGTTCAATGGTGGACGTAGTGATGTGCACGATGAAGAACGAAGTGGGCGTCAACCTTTGGTTACAGAAGAACTACTTCACGCGAATGATAACAAGATCCAGGAAAACCGTAGGTCTACAATTAGTGCTCTCGCTATGGACTTCCCCCAAATTTCACGGTCACTGATGCATGACATTGTTACCAAACAACTGAAATTCCGTAAACTTTGCTCACGTTGAGTACGAAAGATTCTCACTGAGCAACACAAAACACAACGGATGGGTAGTGCCTTGAGTTTTTGACCCGTTATGCTGAAAGCGGCGAAGAATTTCTCAGACGGATAGTCAAAGGAGATGAAACGTGGGTTTCTTATGCCACCTCTGACAGTAAGCGGCAATCAATGGAATGGAGGCATACTTCATCCCACCAAAGGTAAAGCCGAAGCAAATCATGACACCTCGGAAAATGATGTGCACAGTGTTCTGGAACTGGAAAGGCATCCTACACATTGACTTCTTACCGCGTGGTCAAACAATCAGAGCAGATGCTTATTGCGACGTGCAATTCAGAACAAGCCCAACCACGCAAGATGGCAATCTGAGGCACATTACTCTTTTGTGTACGTTTCTGCTTCAACAAATAAACAAAAAAAAGTCACCCTGACGTAACAGCATGTCACTATGAGGAAAACTGTATTATTTGTATTACGAGGCGCGTCCAGAAAGTAAGTTCCGTTTGATAAGAAAATGAAATTGTACACGGGTACAGAAGAAATTTTTATTGCACAAAATTCTACAACTCTTAAAGTACTTTTCCACATAACTGCCGAAATTTTGCAGGCATTTGTCATAGCGTGGCGCCAGGTTTTGTATACCTTCTTTATAGAAATCTGCCGCCTGTGTCTTCAACCAGCTGGAAACAGTTTCTTTCAGCTCGTCGTCATTGGTGAAGTGATGACCGCCAAGGAAAGACTTGAGATGTAAGAACAGATGAAAGTCGCTAGGAGCGAGGTCAGGTCTGTACTGAGGATGGTCAAACACGTCCCAGCCAAATCCCTGAAGGAGGTTTCTCGTCACATTTGCAGTGTGTGGTTGTGCGTTGTCGTGAAGCAAAACAACATCTTTTGACAGCAGTCCCTGTATTCTGAATTACACGGCTCAATTTTCCGAAGTGTCTCGCAATAAGCATCTGCTTTGATTGTTTGACCACGCGGTAAAAAGTCAATGAATAGGATGCCTTTCCAGTCCCATGACACTGTGCACATCATTTTCCGAGGTGTCATGATTTGCTTCGGCTTTACCTTTGGTGGGGATGAAGTGTGCCTCCATTCCAATGATTTCCGCCTATTCTCAGGGGTGTCGTAAGAAACCCACGTTTCATCTCCCATCCGTCTCAGAAATCTTCGCCGCTTTCAGCATAACGGGTCAAAAACTCAAGTGAACTACCCATCCGTTGTGTTTTGTGTTGCTCAGTGAAAATCTTTGGTAACCAACGTGAGCAAAGTTTACGGAATTTCACTTGTTTGGTAACAATTTCATGCATCAGTGACCGTGAAATTTGGGGGAAATCCATAGCGAGAGCACTAATTGTAAACCTACGGTTTTCCTGGATCTTGTCATCAATCGCGTGAACCACTTCTTCTGTAACCAAAGGTGGACGCCCACTTCGTTCTTCATCGTGCACATCACGTCGGCCGCCATTGAACCATCGGACCCATCTTCTCACCATCGAATCACTCATCGCATTTGGTCCGTAAACATCCAAATTTGCCGATAAATTTCACTTGGTTTCACTTTCTTCGCATTCAGAAACCGAATCACTGGCCTGATTTCACAGGCGGCGGGATTTTCAATCAACGCCGACATTTCAAACAAGCACAACAAAGTGTACGTAACTGACAGCGATCTCCAAATGGCGCACGTTCTTCTCCTTGATACACATCGTCTACAGCGCATGTGCGGAACTCCAGTCGCAGCGCTACAGCGGAGATAAATTGAAACGAACGCGCCCCGTATTTTATCTTTCACATGACATGATCCAACATACTATGATTTCATTTTTAACTATCAGCAATACATTATTAATGGCTCAAAAACAGCTCCAGGGAAACACGAGAAACAATACTCACGACTTATCTCAGAAGATATATTCAGGAGAGACAAACCTACATTTCTTGTTTTTGTGCATGTGGAGACACCTTCTCACAATGTTGATTGGAATACTGACTTTGAAATTCTGAAGTCAGCAGGGGTAAAATATAGGAAACGAAAGGTTATTTACATCTTATACGAGAGTTGAAACTTAAATAGTGGCAACAAAGCTGTGGAGAAACTAAGCAATGGAGCATTTCTTCAGTTCGAATATAGTAAATTTCCTTGAAATGGAAAAGCTTCTTTCTATAAATCAGCACGAGTTTAGGAAACATCGTTCGTGTGAAACTCAGCTTGCCCATTTCTCACATGACATCTTGCGAGCCAAAGATGAAGGGCAACAGGTGGATTGTGTTTGTCTCGACTTCAAAAAGGCGTTCGACGCGGTGCCACACTGCAGACTGCTAACGAAGATAGGAGCTTATGGAATAGGTTCACAGATTTGTGACTGGCTGGAATACTTCTTAAGTAATAGAACGCAGTACGTTCTTCTCGACGGCGAGTCTTCATCAGAGCCGAGTGTATCGCCACACGTGCCGCAGGGGAGTGTGATAGGACCGCAATTATTTTCTGTCTATATAAATGATCTGATGGACAGACTAACTTGCAATTTTCGGCTTTTTGCTGATGATGCTGTAATATATGGGAGGGTGTCGTCTTTCACTGACTGTAATAGCATACAGGACGAGCTAAACAAAATTTCTAGTTGGTGCGAAGAATGGCAGCTAGCTCTCAATGTAGAAAAATGTAAGGCGATGCGCATGAGTAGGAAAAACAATACCATAATGTTCGACTACAGCATTAGTAGTGAGGTTCTCGGTGCAGTCGCGTCGTTTAAATATCTAGGCATAACACTGCAGAGCGATATGAAATGGAACGAACCTGTAAGGACAGTTGTGAGTAACGCGGACAGCCGACTTCGGTTTATTGGTAGAATTTTGGGGAGATGTACTTCGTCTGTAAAGGAGACCGCGTATAAAACGCTTGTACGACCACGTCTTGAGTATTGCTCAAGTTTTTGGGACGGGCAACAGATCAGTTTAAAGGAAGACATAGAAGCAGTTCACAGGCGAGCAGCTAGGTTTGCTACTGGTAGATTTGTTTTATAGGTAAGGTCCGCCTTGAGCAAACACAAATGTTTTTTGATTTCTCCCATACATGTTTCGCTGGAGTTGCAGCATCATCAGTGGGATGTTTAATTCATATTGTCTGTCAAATTAACAATGAAATAATTGTTACTTTTTGTGCATTAACAGTAAAAACTACAGGTTGGACCAAAGTGCGAGTGTCACAGAAATGCACCGGCAACTCAGTTATGGATCGCTGGAGGAAAGACGATGTTCTTTTCGTCAATTTCTGTTGCGGAAATTTAGAGGGCCGGAATTTGAAGCTGAGTGTAGCACGATCTTGCTGCCGCCTACTTACATTTCGCGTAGTGATCACAAAGACGAGACAAGATAAATTAGGGCTGGCACGGAGGCGTATAGGCATCCTTTTTTTCGTCGTTCTATTTGGGACTGGAATAGGAAAGGAAATGCCTATTAGTGGTACAGTGTACCCTCCGCCACGCACCTTACGGTGGATTGCGGAGTATGTGTGTAGACACATGTACTAAGGTCGCTGATAGCACACGTTGTTGACATACCTACCTTATCTCCGAACAAATGAATACGCCCATTCCATGTCACCGGCATGCACATATTCGATGGAAAAACAATCGTTTGTGACCGAGCGGTGTCACTATGTTTTCAGAAAAGGAGCAAAGGAGTTGGATCAAGATTGAATGTGCCAGAAATGGTAAAGACCGACAGTGTCATTAACAGTCGTGCGGGGAATCGGCATTGCTGTACAGAACAGTGGCATGTTGGGTAAAAGTCTTCAACGATGGTCGGCAAACTGGCAGACATGCATCGGACAGGTCGTCCTAGCGTCTATGAAGAAGAAGTGCATATTGTTGTCGCGTTAGTGAACAGTGATCGACAGTACACGATTCGTGAGCTCGCCCACGAGACCAGATTAGCACATGCGACTGTCGGCCGCGGTGGCCGCGGGGACTGAGGCGCTCCAGTCACGGTCTGCACGGTCACTACGGTCGGGGGTTCGAATCCCCTCTCGGGCATGGATATTTGTGCCGTCCTTAGTGTAAGGTAGTTCGTAAGTAGTTTGTAAGTTTAGGGACTGACGACCCCGTAGTTAAGTCCCATAAGCTTAACAAACAAAATAAAAGCACATGCGACTGTGCTTCGCATCCTGAAGCACCGCATGCGGATGCAAAAAAATTGCATCACGATGGGTTCCGCATGATTTGACGGAAATGCAGAAACGGATGCGTTACGAGGCACTTCGTGATATTCGCTTCAGAACTGCTCCAGAGATTCGACGCGCAACAGACTGCTCCATTCGCATCATCATCAGAACAGGCTCTGCTAACGGTATACTACGCCTTCCACATCGCTGGCAACGGGTTCTACAGAAGGCTGATGACTACTTTGAAGGACAGTAACAGATGCAAATATGTAACGCTTTTGTATTGGTTGTGAAAAAATAATTGCCACTATTTAAGTTACAACTCTCGTACTAAAAACAGACAGCAGTTGTTAAAGTCGAAGTACATGAACGGGAAGCACTGGTTGGGTTATCGCCTTTCTCAAATGTTATTCAAATTTTACATTGAGTAAGCTCCCAAGGAAAGCAAGGAGAAAGTTGGCGAAGAAATTACAGTTCAGGGTGAAGAAATAAAAGCTTCGCAGTTTGCTGATGACATTACAATTCCGTCAGGCACAGAAAAGGGACTGGGAGAGCTATTGAACAAAATGGACAGTATCTTGAGAGGAGCATATCAGATGAACATTGACAAGAGCAAAACAAGGGTAATGGAATGCATTCCAAGCAAATCAGGCAATGTTGAAGGAATTAGGTTAGGTAACGTAACAATTAAGGTGGTATACGCGTTTTGTTACTTGGGCAGTAAAATAACATACGACGGTCGCAGTACAGAGGATATAAAGTGCAGAATGAAAATGAGAAAAAAAGCGTTTTTGAAGAAGAGAAATTTGCTAACATCGAATACAAAAATGTTAGTAAGTCTTTTCTGAAGGCATTTGTGTGGAGTGTTGCCATGTACGGGAGTTAAACATAGACGATAAACAGTTCAGAAAGGAAGAGGACAGAGGCTTTTGAAATGTGCTACAGAAGAATGCTGAAAATCAGATGGTTAGATCGAGTAACTAATGATGAGGTACTGAATAGAATTGGGGAGAATAGACATTTGTTGCATACCTAGAATAAAAGAAGGGTTCGATTGGTTTGACACATTCTTAGACATCAGGGAATCGTGAATATATCGTTGGAGTGAAGTGTGTGGGGTAAAAATCGCACAGGGAGACCAAGAGACGAATACAGTAATCAGATTCAAATGGATATGGGTTGCCATTCTTTTGAGGAGATGAAGAGGTTTGTTCAGGATAGAGTATGGTGGAGAGCTGTAATAAACCAGTCTCCGGCCTGAAGACTACAACAAAAATGGCTCAAAAATAAACTAAGGAAAAATACAATCTCCTTATTTCCTAAAAAGTTTTCTTTCTGGTCAATTTGATAACCATTTGTAATGTGAAATAATGTCATTACAAACGAAAATGTCGTGAGTGCCAATTGAAAAGATATAAAATATTAATAATTACAATTCCTTGGCGCAGTAACCCACCTCTGCATAGATGTAATAGTCTACACAGACCTGAATGCGAGGTTACACATTTGATTTAAAAATCTGAAGGCGAAAAATTCATGCTTAAATATATAAAATGAACCAATTATTAATGCTCACAAACACTTAAAATGTTCACCTCTTAACTAGTTTCATTTTTTCTGTAAACAATGCATAAGAGAAAATAAAGAACCCTAACATAGTAAATAGTGTAACTGTGTAGATTTAACAAAACAGAAAATTGAACTTTACCCAGGTGTAGGTTACATCAGACTGATAGTAGGAAATCATAATATTACAGTCTCCTCTTCACATGATACAGCGCTAGAGTGTGGTCGTCTACGTTACTGCTAACAGAGGGATAATATTTACTTAGATGACCACCGGAGTTCACCATGAATTTAAATATCTGACACAGTAGAAACGAAATAAATACACTGCTGCCAACCAAATGGGGCGATAAAGCAAACAACAGCAGTGAATGGCACAACATTCATAAGTCAAAATGTCAACCGTCCTACACAGTTCAGTGTTACATAGTGCTCAACAAATAATAAAACCAGGGTCAACAAAGGAGCAACAAACATGAAAAAAAATCGGTTCAATAAATTGACAGTAATGATACGAATAATGCAATTCTAAGTTTGTAATAGTTATGAATAACAATAGAAGAAGTCGCGTTGTACAGCTACATAACATGTTCTTCGTTATGAGCGATGTGTAGCGAAGTCAAATAAAAGTATTCTAAAAGGATTCAGTCTCGGTCAGACACTACTGTCTCCCCAACTTTCGCGCACACACTGGGATGACTGACTAAAAGCTGCGTAGTACAAGAATAAAAGAAACTTATTGTAGGTACTGAATAGTCAAGAAAGGTATAATACTCTGGGAATCTTTATGTCAAATAGTGTTACTTCTTTTTAATATCTAGCTGTAACTTTAATTACGAAACTGAACTGAACTTGTTCCCAAGTAAACACGACATAAACAGACGAAAAGCGTGTGTTTAGGAAAAACAGCTCAAGCAACCTACAGGACCGTGCACTCAAATGTTCAAATGTTTGTAGAGTCTATGGGACTTAACTACGGGGTCATCAGTCCCTAGACTTACAAACTACTTACAACTAAGGACGGCACAAATATCCATGCCCGAGGGGGGATTCGAACCCCCGACCGTAGTGGCCGTGCAGACCGTGACTGGAGCGCCTCAGTCCCCTCAGCCACCGCGGCCGGCGACCGTGCACTCGCTAAATCTACAGAAAATGATATACTTGAGAACAACAGTTGAATCGCTCATTGGAAAAAGGAAGGAAGTCCACACATCCCTATTGTGAGAAGACTAAGAAAAACTTGTAAACTCTTTAAAGTACTGTTCCGATAGTTTTATGATCCATTACAATCTTGTAGAACTAAATTATCTGCACTAAATGACTAATCGTTTCAGCGCCTTCGATAAATATTTTTGAAGCAGGCCTCTTTGGAAGTTGGTGGACATTCTTCCTTTTTCCAATAAACTATTCTCTTGAGGGTAGCTTGCAAAGAAATTCGCTGTAACACAGGTTTAAACTGCTATTTATTGCCTTTTTTGTTACAAACTGATAATACTGATTTCAATTTAGTCCAACATCTTAAGACCAATAATTTATTTTGATGAAGTATTACAATTTTTAATTAACTATTTTAATGCTTTTTTTATCTTCTTCAGCAGCTTGTACAGCTTTGTTTCCTGGAAATACTAATCTTCTCCTTCAGATAGGACATCATTATTTCTTGTGGGCCACTGAAGAATGTTGTTATAAAACTCCTGATTCTCTGATGGAATGAACTTTATTACTTTATTAAGATTTTGTAGCTTCTTGTGATTAATAGGAATCTTCTTGCTGTATGCCATATTTCTCGGATGTATGGTAATGCAGTCCATCTACCCACTCCATACAATCGACTTACTCTGTGTTTTGATGTGTGTAGGTCAATTGCCGGAACTTAGCAAAAATGTTCAAATGTTTGTAAATAAATCGGACTCAGCTACGTGGTTAACGGTCCGTAGCTTACAAATACTTAAACTAAGGTAAACTAACCTAAGGACAACACACACACACACTCACACACACACACACACACACACACACACACACACACGACATGACCGTGATATCTTGATGTTCAACAATTTTGACTTGAAACGAATTCAGTATTTTTCTTGAATTAGCTATCATTTCAACATCCTGTTTGACAGAACAGATTATGTCTTGTTGTCGTGTCACTCTTTATTACAGCAAAATCCTTATAGCATGGAAGGAAGGAGTTACCACGTACAGGGTAACAATTATGAATTATTTGAAATTTGCCAGTCATTGCTAGATACATCAGGTACCGCAATGTAGTTCATTCACTGATTCGGATAGCTGTTCATGTATGTAGTCGTTGAGCAAAGTACAAACTTCATTGGGACCTCGATTACCTTGCCCTTCATGGTATCAATAAAACTGTGCAGTATTGTTTTTCAGATTATGAATTTTCTTTCTGCTCCTTCTCCTTTGAACAGGTGAATATTCTATTAGTCCCATTAAATACAGATCTTTCTCCTTTTTAGTTTTACCATCGTACAAGTTTGTAATAATTTCCATTTCATCCTCACCTTTGAAATGTTCAAAGCTCATTTTGGAACAAATGCAATAAACAAATTATACAGTATACCACTCCAATACACAGCACATAAATATTTTGCAGTGAAATGTATACAAATAACACAAGATGCATGAATAAAACTTTCTTGCATGATGGACCAGACCGTTTCGCAGGCAGAACCAAACCTTTTGAAGTCATGTATTCTAGTGAACTATCTCTCTCGCGTTTTTCCTTGACATATTCGTCTATATTTCGTACACCTTTTTTTTCTGTGGTGTGCTTGTTCATTATCACTATCACTTCCACTCATTATGCTGTGAGTTTACAGACAGCAAACTTACGTAACCACACTGATGATAAAGTAGGACAGTAAAACTAAAACAATGTGTTTAAACGCTTTTTAGTAACATTGTTGGAACGCTCCTTGCCTGACACCTGGCGGTGCGGCTCAGACCAGTGATTGTAAAACAGAAGAATGTCCGGACAATCTTCCCTATTCCAACAACTAAAAACTTTCACAGGCTGTACTTTCGGCATTATTGGTGGTTGTTTCTTTCCTATTCAGTTAACCGATAAGTGGAGAGCTGCGGAAGAAAATATATATCTCGGCGTATTTTCGTTAAAATTGAACTTTCTTCCTTTTTCTAATCAGCGATTCAATTATGAATACCTGACACAGCTTAGGAGGCAATCTCAATTGTATACAGGGTGAATCTAAATTCGCGCACCCGGGCTTCGCAGCGTGATTCCTCACCTGCCAACAATGAAAAATGTCTCTCACAAAATTTCATCGTGCGCATCTTTCCGCCAGCAAATGGACGTCAAAGACTGAGATAGCTGTGTGTTCCATACGTCAGTGTGTTTCATAATTACACCAGAAACTTGTAAGGGCTGTATTAGGCGACTTGAGGAACAAAATGAGCATGGAAACCCATGCCCGGAAACGCCATTCAACGACGCTACAGAGAGTACAAGTCACAGGCACCAGCTCCTGCCGCTAGACATCCCCTCCAGCAACTTCGACGCTCTGTAGCGTCATTGGATAACGTTTCCGGGCATCGTTTTCTATGCTCACTTTGTTCCTCAAGACACCTCCTACATCCCCTAGACGTTTGCTGGTGTAGTAGTGTAATGCTGAAACACACTGACGTATGGGACACACACCCATCTCAATCTTCGACGTCCATTTACTGCCGGAAATATGCACAGGACGAAATTTTGTGAGAGACTTTTTTTATTGCTAGCATGTGAGGAACCGTGCTTCGAATCCCGGGTGCACGAATTTAGATTCATCCTGTATATTTCACTTATTTTTATGAAAGATTTATTTGTTTATATCGCTTTTACATGCCTTCTGATGACTAGTTTAGGCGTAATTGAATCACCATCTTCAGAGCAGCACATAGGTGCACTACTTACTGTATTGGCAGACGTACACTTGTGAAATATATATATATATATATATATATATATATATATATATATATATATATATATATATATATAATTAAGCCGCGAGATCTCAGGCGTAATGTTACGGACTGGGCGACCGTTCCCGCTGGAGGTTCAAGTCCTTCCCTGGGCATGGGTGTGTGTGTTTTGTGCTTAGGATAAGTTAGTTAGTTTGTAAGTCTACGGACTGATGGCCATAGCAGTTTGGTCCAGTAGGTTTACAAGTATACAAACATTATTTTCGTATAATTAATACATTTTAAACCCCGGCAAAGTGACATGATGTACACGTGATGAAGCCAGCTGTTTAAAAGATTTTAATGACATGTGCGCTCTGGTGGTACACACACAGGCACACACACACACACACACACACACAAAGACAATCTACATTTATGTCACATCTAAAAGTTTTATGTTTCAGAGGTGTACGTCTGACAAAGACGTAAGGAGTATCTTTATATGATCTGAAGATGGCGATTCAATTTCGCCGAAACTAGTCATCATAAAGCAGTTAAAAGCGATCTAGGCAAATAAAACTTCTTTTTTAAGAGAAGTGCAAAATAGTTTTATCCTAGTAGAAATGTCAGCCAGTCACGCCAATAAAATCTGGAGAAACTTCTCAGAAATATGTTTGACCACTAAACCAAAAATAATTGTGATTGCTCAAGGTATAATTATACATCCATAGCACACATTACATTCTTCTTGGAGTCTGAGGGCTTTCCGCTGAATACGAGGCGGTATAGTACTTTCGTCGCTGTCTTTCCCAACGATCGCAAAATTCTGAGGGCATCGAGGGTAGCGACGACTGGGGTAAGGTATCATTGGCCACGCATTCTACGAAAACTTATTTAGACAGTACAGATCCACTTATTTTGAAGATCAAGTGATCAAAATTTTAGCACAATCGGACGAATAGTACGGCAGCGTACAAAGTACCAATATAATCAGAAATGGCGATGGCACTTACCAATTTTGATATTTTCTATATTTATAGCCACCTACCGGACCTAACTGTGAATCTTAGCCATACAGGTACCCACCTAAACACACGCACAAAATTTCAACATAATCGGTCCAGCGGCTTAGGAGGAGATCAGCGACGTAACCACAAACAGAATAGAAGTACTTAGCAAAAGGCTGTGAAAGAAAGGAAATATCTGAACGAAACTAATCGTGCGAAATATGAATAAATCTGGAAATGAAGTTGCCTTTTAACTAAAAAATCCTAATCTTGTATATAATAATTTATGTTAAACACGAGAAAACACAATCAGTATTCTTAAACGTTTCTCCTAATGACGTTTTCTTTCATCACGACTACTCAGAGAATACTATGAAGTAAAGTATGTATAGGCACAGTAATTTTAAAATAATTATAATTAAGTACGAACAATAAAACTTATATCACATAAGCAACATTCTCTCATTTCCCATTTTTTAAAATTCTTTTACCTCCCTATTAACATAAATTAACTCACCAAGCAAACAGCACAGTACAGAGAACTACAGAGTTTTCATCACTTCAGTTTTACAAATAATTTTATGGGATTACAGCTACGATTATCATAATATTTTCCATGAAACAATCTCAGTCCACTTTTATTCGCAACTGATGACTAGTTTCAGTTAAATAACCACCTTCGAAGCTGGCAGTATGCCAGCCAGTCGTTTGAAGTAAACAAACGAGCATCTTATTGGGTTAATTAAACGACTTTAAACAACCAGTTTTATTTACACTATCGACTGGCGTATAGTATAAGGTATTACTTCATTAGTGCTGCAAAGATTGCCTTTTCACCGTAGAATTTACGGCGTGACGGTGATTATTCCACCTCCTGCCAAGTATAAACAAAATGCAAGTATTTTAGATCAGTTTCGTGTCTCTACTTGAAGGGAAAAGGCACATTTATATTTCTTTCATAAATTCAAATTCCATTTTCTTACAGTAATTAACAATATTACATTTTTAGATGCGGGTAACGTTTTACAATGAAAGACACAATTGGTGTATTCTATATAAGGTTTTACCTAGTTGTGAGTATGGGTTGCAACACGAAAGCTGAGCACTGATTTTAATATTACTTATACAAGGAGACCAGTGTAACGCATATAATTCCAAAGGGGGGCATAAAACAAAAATTATGTCTGTACGCCCGGCAGGAGTAGTCGAGCGGTCTGGAGCACCAAGTTGGGGATCGCTCGGCCTCCCGCGTCGGAGGTTCGAATCCTCCCTCGGGCATGGATGTTTGTGTTGTCTTTAGTATAAGTTAGTTCATAAGTAGTTTGTAAGTTTAGAGACTGATGACCCCACAGAAGTCCCATAAGCTTTACAAACATTTGAACATTTTTTATGTCTGTACGCAACCGTTAAGGGTAGTTAAAGCAAGAGGTGTGGTGTTTGTACTTTCGAATATGTCGCTAATTTCTTTGATAACAGTCTAAAAGGTTATGAATTTCTTCAGCATTGGTCATACAGTAGTGTGGGATATGGGCATCCGGTTAATTTCATTGACTGCAGTCATCAATATGAGATAAACTCTTAACTATTCTGGCATCTTCCAAATTAATGAAAAAAGACTGTCAAATTGATCTGAAATGCAATTACAAGCAGATACAAGATACGCTTGCAGGTGTATTTCATTTCGATAATATGAAGGCATAAGCAACTTTGACATCCACTGCAAATAAATTACAACATATGAATTCTGTATGAAAATGGACTGTGTGGACCAGAACAAGTTAATTTGCAGATGAATTCGTAGTTTAATGGACACAAAAAGATACTACGCAAGACTTTTATCCGAAAGAAAGAAGTTGAATTAAAATATGCAATACGATTATTTAATACGTTCTGCAATCTGCGATCACGTTTCTGAAAATTCCGTAAGTTATTCTAAACTTCGAAGTGGTTTGTAGGAAGTGCCAGTTTACAACTGAGAGCATAAGCCAGCGCAGAAGTTTTAGTGCCCACCGTGTTGAAATTAAAGACAAAGAAACAGAGCAGAATATTAACTCTACGAACAGCCGGATGTGGTAGCTTTTTGTCACGTTATTTGTATGGAATTAGTTTTATTCACATACGATCACTTGTTGAAATACTAAACGCTGCTAAATAACTGTGTCTGTAGTTGAGTGCGGATCTGAACGGCTGTGTGTCCGTGTGTAATGAGTTGCGAGTGGAACAGCTGCACCATATGACTATCACGTCCAAACAAACGCGCATCGTCACAAAAATAGAAGTGAAAATATCACCTTTTTACGGAGTCAACCACACTACGAAAAAACGCACACGCGGCCCAAACCTACTTGGCAAAACAATGAAAAAAATGGCCCTTTTATAGAAAACATTTTTTTCAGACCATGGCTGTAAACAAAATACAGATTGATTTTGCAAAGAAGGAAACAGCAACATTGTTGTTGTTGTTGTGGTCTTCAGTCTGGAGACTGGTTTGATGCAGCTCTCCACAATACCCTATCCTGAGAAAGCCTCTTCATCTCCACATAAGAACGGCAACCTACATCTGCCATCTGCCTGAATCTGCTTACTGTATCCATCTCTTGGTCTTCCTCTGCGATTTTTACCCCAAACACTTCCCTCCAACGCTAAATTCACAATTCCTTGTTGTCTAAGAATGTTTCCTACCAATCTATCCCTTCTTTTAGTCAAGGTATGCCAGAAATGTCTTTTCTCCCCAATTCTGTTCAGTACCTCCTCATTAGTTACGCGATCCACCCACCTAATCTTCAGCATTCTTCTGTAGCACCATATTTCAAAAGCCTCAATCCTCTTCCTGTCCGCACTGTTTATCGTCCATGTTTCACTCCCATACAAGGCAACACTCCATACAAATGCTTTCAGAAAGAACTTCCTTAGGCTTAAATCAATATTCGATGTTAACAAATTTCTCTTGTTCAAGAACGCTTTTCTACCCATTGCCATTCTGCATTTTATATCCTCTGTACTGCGACCATAATTTGTTATTTTACTACCCAAGTAACAAAAATCATCTACCTCCTTTATTGCTTCGTTACCTAATCTAATTCCTTCAGCATCAACTGATTTTCTTACACTGCACTCCATTACCCTAGTTTTGCTCTTGTTAATGTTCATCTTATATGCATCTTTCAGCACACTGTCCATTCCGTTCAATTGCTCTTCCAGGCCCTTTGCTGTATCTGACAAAATTACTATGTCGTCTGCAACACGCAATGTTTTTAATTCTTCACCCTGAACTTTAATTCCTTCTCCAAATTTCTCCTTGCTTTCCATTATAGCTTGCTCAATGTACAAATTGAATAACAATGGAGACAGACTACAACCCTGTCTTACTCCCTTTCTAACCCCTGCATCCCTTTCATGCCCTTCAACTCTGACAACCGCTGTCTGGTTTTTGTACAAGTTGTAAATAACCTTACGCTCCCTATATTTTACTCCTGCTTGTTTCAGAATGTGAAAGAGTGTACTCCAATCAACATTGTCAAAAGCCTTCTCCAAATCTACAAAAGCTAGAAATGTAGGTTTGCCTTTTCTTAGTCTATCTTCTAGGATAAGCCGTAAAGTGAGTATTGCCTCCCGTGTTCCTACATTTCTCCTGAACCCAAACTGATCTTCCCCGAGGTCGGCTTCTACCACCTTTTCCATCCTTCTGTATACAATTCGTGTTAATATTTTGCAACAATGACTTATTAGACTGATGGTTCTGTAGTTTTCACACCTGTCTGAACCTGCTTTCTTTGGAATGGGGATTATAATATTTTTCTTAAAGTCTGAGGGTACTTCTCCTGTCTCATACATCTTACGCACCAGGTGAAACAGGTTTGTCATGGCTGGTTCTCCCAGAGACTTCAATAGCTCTGATGGAATATCATCTACTCCAGGGGCCTTGTTTCGACTTAGGTCTTTCAGGGCTCTGTCAAATTCTTCTCTCAATACAGTATCTCCTATTTCATCTTCATCTACATCCTCCTCCCTTCCTACAATATTGTCTCGGAGTTCATTTCCTTTGTAGAGCCCCTCTATATACTCTTTCCACCTTTCAGCTTTCCCTTCTTTGCTGAGAACTGGTTTCCCACCTGAGTTCTTGATGTTAGTAGTGTTGCTCTTCTTGTCCCCAAATGTTTCTTTTATTTTCCTGTAGGCAGTATGTATTTTCCCCTATTTATGCATTCTTCTATATCCTTGCATTTGCCTTCTAGCCACTCCTGCTTAGCCATTTTGCACTTCCTGTCAATCTCATTTCTTAGTCGTCTGTACTCCATTTTGCCTGTTTCATTTACTGCATTTTTTATATTTTCTCCTTTCATCAATTAAATTTAGTATCTCCTGTGATATCCAAGGATTTTTTGTAGGTCTTGCCTTCCTACCTATTTTGTCCTCTGCTACCTTCACTATTTCATCTCTCAATTTTACCCATTCCTCCTCTGCTGTTTTATTTTCCCCTGTTTCTGTCAATTGTTGCCTAAAGCTCCCTCTAAAATTATTAAGAACCTCAGGTTCCTTCAATTTATCCAGGTCCCATCTCCTTATTTTCCTACCTTTTTGTAGTTTCTTCAGTTTCAGCCTACAGTTCATAACCAACAAGTTATGGTCAGAGTCTATATCTGCCCCTGGGTATGTCTTACACTGTAAAACCTAGTTCCGAAATCTGTGTCTTACCATTATAAAATCTATCTGATACCTTCCGGTGTCTCCTGGTCTCTTCCACGTATACAACCTTCTTTTGTGATTCTTGAACCAGGTGTTTGTTATAACTAAATTATGTTCCGTGCAAATCTCTACCAGGCGGCTTCCTCTTTCATTCCTTTTGCCCAGACCATATTCACCTACTATCTTCCCTTCCTTGTCCCACTACCGAATTCCAGTCTCCCATAACAATTAAGTTTTCCTCTCCCTTAGTTGTCTGAATAATTTCCTTTAGCTCCTCATATATTTCTTCGATTTCCTCATCATCGGCAGAGCTAGTTGGCATATAAACCTGTACTACTGTTGTCGGTGTTGGCTTCGTATCTATCTTGACAATGATAATGCGATCACTGTGCTGGTCATAGTAGTTTACCCGCATTCCTATTTTCTTATTCATTATCAATCCTACTCCTGTGATACCCCCAATTGATTTTGTGTTTATAATCCTGAACTCACCTGACCAGAAATCCTGTTCATCCTGCCACCGAACTTCACTAATCCCCACTATATCTAACCTCAACCTATCCATTTCCCTTTTTAAATTTTCTAATTTTCCTACCCGATTAAGGGATCTAACATTCCACGCTCCGATCCGTAGAATGCCATTGTTGTCTTTCCTGATGATCTCATCCTCCTGAGTAGTCCCCACCCGGAGATCCGAATGGGGGACTATTTTGCCTCCGGAATATTTTACCCGAGAGGATGCCATCACTATATGTTCATACAGTAGAGCTGCATGTCCTCGGGAAAATTAACGGCTGTAGTTTCCCCTTGCTTTCAGCCGTTTGCAGTAGCTGTGTGGCAAAGCCACATTAGCTGATGTTATAAGGCCAGCTCAGTCAATCATCCAGACTGTTGCCCTTGTAACTACTGAAAAGGCTGCTGCCCCTCTTCAGGAACCACACGTTTATCTGTCCTCTCCACAGATACCCCTCCGCTGTGGTTGCACCTACGGTACGGCTATCTGTATCGTTGAGGCACGCAAGCCACGCCACCTCGGCAATGTCTGTGGTTCATGGGAGTGGACAGCAACATTAAAGTTCCTAATTCTATTAATTCACAAAAACAATGCTACTGCCGGTTCAGAAGCAACGGCTTCACCTTTCGACAGCTGTTCGAGTTTCGATGCATGCCTATTGACGTTTGCATTAACTTTACCCTAATTATTCCGGCTTTTTAAAAAGTTCATTGGGGTGGAGAGCCATCGGATATCCCACGTCAATACGTTGCAGTGTTGCCTGCTTCACAAAATAATGCAGAGTACATAACACATTAATTTTACGTTTATATATCCAGTATAATGTCAAAATACGAGGCGCGTACAGCAAGTAAGTTCCGTTTCAATTTATCTCCGCTGCAGCGCTGCTACTGCATTTCCGCACATGCGCTGTAGACGATGTGTATCAAGGAGAAGAACGTGCGCCATTTGGAGATCGCTGTCAGTTACGTATGCTTTGTTGTGCTTGTTTGCAGTAACGGACCTAAGGGGGGGGGGGGGGGGGGGAAGGGGGGAAGTTGCCCCGGGCGCAGAGTTCAGGGGGCGCCAAAATGGGCAAAAGCTTTACTATAATTACATGAATTAAATCAATTTTACTGTAAGCTATAGTATGAATTTCGTTACATTAGAAATAGATACTTATAAGTACTTTTATTTGCATTTTTGGCCGTTTGCAGCTATTAAACACGTAATGTCTCGGCTGCCCCTGTACCCGTGCTATTTCGATTACAGAAGTATTACCCAAGTTATCCCGAATGTACTCGCCACGGACCATTCAATAAGCTGATTCAGTAGTTTTTCGTCACTCGCACCGCAGTGGCAGAAAGATGAACTGCGGCTTTCTTTGTTGTAATCATGTCAATGTTCTCTTTGTTGTCCCTTCTATGTTCTACTTTTGACGGATGTATTTGAATTTTTTAGACAGAGTTCTGACTGATGTAACTCTGAAGTATCAAGTATTCGCTTATTACTTAGGTGTGAAGTGTGGGAAGGTGCCAAAAAACTATCTGCAGCGGTATTCAGGAGGAAAGCCCGAGAAAAAGAAGGGGAAGCTCATAAATCTTCTTCGTTAATGTCAACTTGGTTGAGAGGAAATGTGAATGGTGAGTTATTAGGTATACAATTTTTAGTTAAGCCAGAATCTCGTTGCTTCAATTCCAATTTTTTTAAACCTACAGTGGCACCATCTTTTCAATCAGATAAGGGGACCTTAACGATGACTTTTATAAAATTGTGATTCTTCAGTTTCTCCCGGCGTATTTGATAATCAAAATATCCACGGGTGTACTGCCGGTCTATAGTGTCCAACGGGCACAATATTTCGGCGATCATAATTTTCGCCAACATCAGGTGAACTGATGGACTGAGCTTCTGGAAACGCGCCGGCACGGAGATCCGCACGCTACGGCTGGGAACTGGGTTCTAGCCCGGTAGCGGGCGATTTAAATACCCTCGGCCCGCGGAGCGACCCCTCCGTGGTCCGCGCCCCGCGCCGCGGCCGCGCAGTGGAACCGATTGCGACGGCGTCTGAGATGACGTCGGTGTGAGGGCTCTGTCCGCCGTGGTCGTCACTTCGTTACGTTTGCTAGATTTACTCTTAATTAACCCAATCGCTGGTTCCCAAGCTTTGCTAAGATTATAACCACAGTCACGGTTTATGAGGTCGTCACTTGTGCGAATTTCAATGGCCTCTCTAACGACGCAGTCCCAGTATCTCGACGTCTGTACCAGAATCCTAGTGCGTTCATACTCCATCGCATGATTCTCCGACAAACAATGTTTAGCGACCGCCGACTTGCTCGGATACAGCAATCGTGTGTGCCTCTGGTGTTCAACGCATCGATCCTCGACGGTACGCATCGTCTGTCCAATATATGACTTTCCACACTGACACGGAATCTGGTACACGCCGGCCTTCCTCAAACCGAGATCATCTTTGGCGCTCCCCACCAGTGCACGAATTTTATTCGGCGGACAAAAAACAGTTCCAACCTGGTGTTTTTTCAAAATGCGGGCGACCTTCCCCGAGAGTGCGCCGGTATATGGAACGAACGCAGTGCCTACATCCTCCCTCGTATTTTCATCCGTTTCCACAGGTTGTGTTGTAATGGTTGGGCGGAGAGCCCGCTGAATCTGCCACTCTGAGTACCCATTTTTTCGAAATACAGTTCTCAGGTGTTCCAATTCCTGGGGTAGACTCTCTGCATCGGAGATAGTGCGCGCACTATGTACTAGAGTTTTAAGTACCCCATTCCTCTGTGAAGGGTGGTGACAGCTGTCTGCGTGTAATTACAGATCAGTGTGCGTTGTCTTCCGATATACACTATGACCCAGGGTGGCATCAGCTCTTCTCTTGACCAAGACGTCAAGGAACGGCAATTTACCCTCCGTTTCAGTCTTCATAGTGAATTTGATGTTGGGGTGTATGGAGATCAGATGTGTAAGGAAGTCAAGGAGTTTATCCATACCTTGTGGCCAGATGACGAAAGCGTCGTCCACGTAACGGAAAAAGCAAGTAGATTTCCATTCAGATGATGCCAGGGCTTCCTCCTCGAAATTCTCCATTTACAACACTGAAAAGATGCAGTGCCTGCGCATTATCTAAGTATGATATTTGAATGTTATTACTTGCAATTTTTGGTGGATGCTGCTCTATACACACACACACATGCTGACATAAAGCAAAGATAGGACTAAAAACATTCAACAGTTGGCAACACCAACCGAAACAAATCACAACACAAACAAAATAGCATGTGCCTAGTGGTGCGAATGGTGGAGTGCTAAAAATGAAAATGGCAATGGATTAAAAGTGGAAACAAAACAACCTAAAGTCAGCAGTCAACACTACGTTATTATATAAGGAGGTTAAAATAAAGGAGAGATGATTTTATCTATGCGGAGGACATATATCAATCAAAGTCTGTACGCCATCTGGGGGAGTTTTAGAAGACTATGTTTTCGTAAAAATCACATGTCACACCAACTACATTAGCGCTATTCGTGAGAACTGAGAGTCACTCTTGAGAATGTACTTTGTTAAATATGTATTCTCCTGAATGAATACTAATCAGTAGGCAGATAGAACAGTTAGACTCTTCAATTCTCACTCGTCGAGCATAGCGGGTGTCGTGGCAAAACAACTGAAGGTTTTATTCCATTTTTTAATTAGATCAAAGAGCAGCAGTGCAATATGAACATAGCAAAGACACCACGACGGGTGAAGGCTGCACTTTTATGTCGTAAGGGCGTCTACTTCGACCACAGATACTAATAGGCCAGACAAACAGTAGAAAGGCTCTTCAAATGTGCGGAGAGACAATATAGAACCACATGATTGTTGACAATCATTATGCAGATATTAGCAACACTGTAGCAGTTTTCAGGAAACGCTACTATTTTGAACTAATCACATACGTGAAATTTACTGTTGTTCCGTTTCACAAAAAACACCACATTATCGTAAGCACAGCTAGACACAACTAGTGTCTTGCTGACAAAGACGTATTGATGCAATTTATTCTTCCAGTATCTGTCTATGGCCGAGGGATGTTCAACGCACATTAGACTCACATTGTGGAAGACGACGGTCCTGATTTAGGTTATCATTGATTTCCCTAGATCACTACAGGTAAATTCCGTTCAGAGGGCATGGCTGATTTCCTTAACCATCCTTACAATAAATACAATCCGAGTGTATGCTCCGTCTCTGATGACCACAGTGTCGAAGGGAAGTTAAACACTAATCTTTCTTCCTTTCTAATGACCACGTTGTAGACGAAACGTTAAACCTTAATATTCCTTCCACTCCTTCCTTATTATAAACTCTTTCATTGTAAATATTTCATTACACGGAGTTCATAAGCAATAAGAACTGATTATAACTAAAAGAAATTAATAAAGAAATCAATTTGCTTGAAAATTATGAGACCTTAAGACTATACGCCAATAAATAAATAAATACTCCACGCGGCACTCTGAGAGCCCCCCCTAACCAAGCAATTGTCACGACAATCTAATACAAAGAAAATGATTGTCAGTCTATTAATTTCCCTTTATTAAAAGCAGGAGAACAGGTGGAGTACGAATTATACATTAATACAGAGAAAAAAAGTAAAATAATAATAAAAACAACCATAGGGTGATAGTCCTAACTGAAAACCGATTTTATTACCCAATGTTCCTAAATGGCGCAAAAATATTTAATATTAAATAATAAACAAAGGCAGTTCAGATGGACATATCTAATTTTTCAGTACAACTACTTTCTTAATGTGTTTCATAACCGAAAAATAAGTAACGCCCAAAGACCACTTAACCTCTTATGTAAATTTGTTCCTCAAAATATCACAGTAACAACTTTCCTTCAGTTAAATTACTTCAGTGGTAATAAATAAATGAAATTATACCGAGACAGAAAGAAAGGATAATAGAAATAAATAGTATTTCGTAATATCTAATTTTATTAACATTTCTCTAAGTGAAATATTTGAAGAAATAAAAGATCGCGATATTTACTGAAACAAAGAAGCAACGTGTAGAAACACCTACAACGTAATTTTTCGAGCATTTCTATCCACAAAAGTATCAAAAGTAGCATAATGTGAGATATAGATGCTAACTGGCGTTCCACGCTGATATTCAAGTTTATGGGGCAAGGCAACATTTCCAATGCGGCAAGGGCAACCCGTAGCTCATTCAATTAGCACAAAATATCAGTAAATTATACGCACAAATATTCCTCGTGATTAATTCTATTAATGAAAACCTGAATAAAATCTTGAGACTTGTCACAGACTGCGACAACGTTAGGTTGTGGCTTAAACCACTATGTGAAATTATTACAAATTAACAGATATTGTAGGTCAACAAAATGAACCGTATAGGTTTTGATGGTTGAGTTTGCTTGCATCAAAATAGGCTTTGATGGGTGACAATGTTTCATATCTCCTACTAAATCACGGAAACGATTGAAACCAATTTGTTGTAGATATTCCTTCCCGCGAGGTAACAATTGCGGTGGTTACGACACATTGTTAAGGAGTTATGACGCGTATGGTGTGTGACGGAGGGTACTTCACTTACGGACCTTTAAAATATCTACAGTTTTATTTCAGTCTTTATAGAATTTTGCATAGTTATCCTTCAAACAAAGAGTACAGTATCTTTTGGTGTAAGGGTCACACACTAAGAGAAATGACGTCATACATAATGGAATGTGCGAAAAACTGCTACATCTCGCGACAGGGTTGCACATCTCCTCCTAAACCACCGGATCAATTTCAACAAAATTTGTTCCATATGAGGAAATAACTGCTGCACGGATAAGAACCACCTAATGACACACTCTTCAGGAGCAATGACACCATAAACAATGAGAGTATGATAAACCGCCCACTCAGGCAAAACATAATTTTTTGCAACGTCTTCACTACTCACTCTATTCGCAAAAAAAAAATCATTTGCAGTTTCCTAACGTTCCACTTTATGGCCGTGGAGAATTACTTTACTGGGTGTTACAGGGTTCAGGAGAAATGACGTCATAAGGACTGAGCTACGTGGAAACGAAACTACAGGCTGCCGCGCGGGAGCGACCGAGCACAAAGACGCCTTGCTGCGGAGTGTGTGGTTGCTCCCCGTCGGAGGTCCGAATCCTCTCTCGGGCTTGGATGTTTGTGTTGCCGAAGGTCATTGCACGCCGGCTTAGTGTATCTCCAGGTACGTCTTCGACAAGACATCGCAGACGTATCTTGTAATGTAATCGAATGGGGCATTTCAGACCGACGTAGCTGTCCAGCCGGGATACATAGAACACGTTTCTCCAACTATGCCTGCACACGTAGCGTCGCTGCGTATCTCGGCTCGCGCATGCGCATTACACCGCTCCACAAACCACGTGCTCTGTGTTAAACAACTCTATTACTTCGTGTTTTTGTGTTTATTGTTGACAATGTCTCCGTTAATTGACCAATTGCGAAACTATCCAGTGCTGTGGGACTATTCTGAAATAGTGCTTGTGTGACTTAGCTTGGGAAGAAATTTTGTAAGTTTTATGGAAACCAAGAAAGTATGAAAATTCCTTATAGGAGTAAGTAAGACTGGAATTTAAGTCCTTATTTCAGTGATACATCTTTCTTTCCCTTGTTATGGGTTTGTGTGTGTATTTGTGTGTGTGTTCGTATACTCCTGAATTTTAGTTGCTCAAAAAAAAAAAAAAAAAAAAAAAAAAAAAAAAAAAAAAAAAAAAAAAAAAAACTGAAAGGCGTTCCTCTGATGAGAATAATTTTTGATTTAGTTGTTGAAATTAAGTTTTTCAGACGTGGCAGTAACATTCCAGACGTCATGGATGACACACAAGTTCCTGAAAATGAAATTAACGATGATGGAATTGTTAATGCTGAAGCTCTTGCTACTCCTGATGACGATGAAATTTTTAAAACTGATCACGATATCAAAACAGTCCGGAACAAACTCAAAGAAGTCGAACAGAATTCTGAATTTTCTGAAAAATTAGAAGAAAAACAAACGTGTTCGGTCTGTCCCTGTTTTGTATTTGGTAGCATTTAAATGCCGGTAAAAAAAAATTGCCTCGAAGGTTACAAAACAGAGTAACGAACGAAGTTTTACACGCAGTAAACCGAGATGAAGATAAAAATGACTCATTCATGAGTGTAATAACACTGGCAGCGCGCCAGAGTAGCTCTCCATTGTCTCCAAGTAGCTCCTCTAGCAGCTTAACATGGTAGATGGTAACTGTTCAAACCATCCCACGATCCTTCACCTCAGAAGTGAAATGATTTGTTAGTGGGAAACTATTCAGGACAAACAACTGGAACCACTCTTCAAATACTTTAAGCACAGACCTCATTAACTTTAAACTCAAACAAAATATATCTTATGCTGATTTGTTTTGTGGTTGTGGCTTATTAATAGACAAAAACAAACCAACCAACCAGCTTATTAATATATCTCTATCAGCTTTTACATTTTGTCTTATCATAGCAACCGAAAAATTTACTCGTGTAATATAACTGTAATTAAGATAGATTATTACTACATTTCTTCCAACCTTAATCCAATAGGCTACGTTTCAATTTTGAAATTACGGGCAAGGAATTGTTACCTTAGACAAATAGCAAGTCGTTCTTCAGGAGGTATTGACTTTCTGTAATTTGTATCCTGTTTTTTAATGTCACTGCTGATGAGGAACAAAACTTCATTGAACTGTTCTTCATTAACCCTGAAATAAGTTTTTAAACTTTTCATCTTCAAACTGTAAATTTTGCATTAGAGGTGGTATTCCTCAAACGCTGTTCTTTTAACATTTATCGCCTGAACTCAATTCGAGTTATTTGGCACTAAATACAACAGCAACAGTTCATCATCACTGTCGCTACTTGAACTACAGTCCATCCACGGCACACTGAAGTGGATATATGGCTCACACCACGGCACAATGAACGCCATTTTGGTACTATTCGCAAACAGTACTGAAGTTAACAAACCATCTCAACAACTGAGCAAATACGATGATGGAATAGAAAACGTAGCCGCCCGCAGTGTCCGAGCGGTCTGCGGCGCGCCAGTCACAATCTGGTCTGGGGTTCGAATCCCCAACGGGCATGGCTGTTTGTGTCGTCTTTAGTACAAGGTAGTTCATACCTAGTTTGTAAGTTTAGGGACTGATGACCCCGCAATTAATCCCTTAAGCTAAACAAACATTTGAATTTTTCTTAACATGTAACTTTCGTATATATATATATACATGTGGCGTCTGTTCCGAAAGAACAGACGTCACTTCTGATCCTGCAGTTGTTATTATTTAATATTCACAGAATGTATGACATCAACTGCAATTGGGCAAAGCTGTAAACGTGTACCCAGCCGGGATTCGAACCCGGGTCTCCTGCATAGAAAGCAGGAGACCCTGGTTCGAATCCCGGCTGGGTACACATTTTCGACTTTGCCCAATCGTAGTTGATGTCATATATTCTTTGAATATTATGTAGCTTTCTGTCTGAAGGGGACTTTTCTCTAGTCAGGATACGTGCTACGTACTGCGACGTCTTCCGAAGACTTAGCTGGAGATACACTATAAGTATTTTCTCACCCACGTAGCGTAAGTTAGTTTAAGTAGTTTGTAAGTCTATGGACTTACGCTCACAGCAGTTTGGTTCTTTAAGTTTATAAACATTTAAACTATCATTTTTTTAATTTTATTTATTTATTTATTTTTATTCACTATAGATACAGGTGTAATGGACAGAGTGGGAAAGTAGACGATGGACAGGGAAGTAAGAAGGAGATTGACTAAAGGAAACGTAATAAATACATACCCGGGCAACGCCGGTTTCAGCTAGTTTGTTGTACAACCAGTATTTGTACACTGCGTGTGAGCCATATAATAAAATAAATTCTTCTTAACAGGCAAGTAAGTATTCTTGACTCTGTGATTCGGAAAGCTATACTGCGAATGGCACTGAGGTTCTGGAATCAATACTCTTTGGAAGAGAAGAAAGAACACACGGCTTACACTGGGGTTTGCCCATCGCGAATGCGGTTAACTGGCTCTGTCTGAGAGGTGGCTTCCACCTGTCGGCGGATGCCTCGACTTCCCTCTCCAATACACTCCTCCCAGCCTCTCTGCAACCCCCCCCCCCCCCCACGATAAACATCACTCCACGTCCCGCAGCACCGCAAATCACCGCCCGGCTTCGTATGCGCGCCGCAGTCGATAAACAAAGCCCTTTTGTTTACCCTCCGAAGAGTAAACAGCGAACCGCCGCGGTAATAGTTTCATGCTTTAAAGCGAATGGGCCATGCTGCCGTCTGTTCAAATGTTCAAATGTTTGTATAGCTTATGGGACTTAACTAAGTGGTCATCAGTCCCTAAACTTACAAACTACTTATGAACTAACTAATACTAAGGACGGCACAAATATCCATGCCCGAGGGGGGATTCGAACCCCCGACCGTAGTGGCTGTGCAGACCGTGACTGGAGCGCCTCAGTCCCCTCGGCCACCGCGGCCGGCTGCCGTCTGTTATTCTATTTCTTGAGCAAAGTCGAAATATTTGCGAAACGTGGCGACCTGACCGACCACTACCACCGGCCTTCCCGTTAGAGGGCACGCGAAGCGTATCGCGACGTGAAAGCTTGGCAAACAGTTGTGCAGCCGCTCGCGCGTCGAGTGTCTGCTTTCCCGTGGGAGCGGCGCCGGGTTCGAGTCTCGGAAACTGTCGAGGGCCACTTTTCCGAGCGCAGCGATACGTTTACGCTCATATTTGCACTCGTCCACACGAATATAAAAAAAAAAAAAACGTTTTACCTAACCTGCTACCAGGAACCTGTTACTTGACGTTTTCTTGGCAAAGTAATTGCTCACTGAATTTGAAATAAAAACTTTGCAGCAAACATGGAAACAGAATAGATTGCCACAACTATCGAGGTATCTCTTTAATTAGCGTTGCAGGCAAAATATTCTCAGGTATTCTTGAAAGGAGAGTGCGAGTATTAATTGAGGACAAATTAGATGAAAATCAGTGTGGGTTTAGGCCTCTTAGAGGCTGCCAGGTCGAGATCTTTAGCTTACGGCAGGTAATGGAAATGTGCTATGAGTGGAACGGATAATTGTATCTATGTTTCATAGATCTGGGAAAGGCTTCTGACCGTGTTCCTAGGAGGAAGCTACTGTCAGTTCTTCAAGATTATGGTATAGGAGGCAAACTTCTGCAGGCAATTAAAGGGCTTTACGTAGACTGCCAGGCAGCAGTTAGAGTAGATGGCAAATTAAGCTCACGGTTCAGGGTAGTTTCAGGGGTAAGGCAAGGCTGTAACCTGTCACCATTGTTGTTCATACTATTCATGGATCATATATTGAAAACAGTAGACTGGCAGGGCGGGATTAAAGTAGGTGAAAACAAAATAAGCAGTCTCGCACATGCGGATGACAGTTGTTATGGCTGATCCGATTGAAACATTACAAACTAATATTTCAGAGCTCGATCAGAGGTGCAAGGATTATGATATGAAGATCAGCATCTCCTAAACGAAAGTAATGTTTGTGGGAAAGAGATTCAAACAGATTGAGTGCCAGATAGGAGGAACAAAGTTAGAACAGGTAGACAGTTTCAAGTACCTGGGATGTATTTTCTCACAGCATGGCAACATAGCGAAAGAACTGGAATCGAGGTGCAGCAAAGCTAATGCAGTGAGTGCTCAGATAAGATCTACTCTCTTCTGCAAGAAGGAAGTAAGTACCAAGACTAAGTTAGCAGTGCACCGCTCTATCTTTCGACCAACTTTGTTGTATGGGAGTGGAAGATGGGTGGATACAGGTTACCTTATTCATAAGGCAGATGTTACAGATATGAAAGTAGCAAGAATGATTGCAGGTACCAATAGATGGGAACAATGGCAGGAGGGTCTCCATAATGACGAAATCAAAGAAAAACTGGTAATTAACACCATAGATGAAGAAGTTAGCGCGAACAGACTGAGATGGTGGGGTCATGTTACACGCATGGGAAAAGCAAGGTTACCTAAAAGACTCATGAGCTCGGCAGCGGAGGGTAAGAGGAGTCGAGGTAGACCAAGATTCGGTGCAGTATGATTTTGAAGTAAAAGGCATAACATCAGACGAGGCACCAATGTTATCATTGAATAGGGGATCATGGAGGAATTTTATTAGAGGTACTATGCTCCAGACTGAACGCTGAAAGGCATAATCAGTCTCTAATGATGATGATGATGATGATGATTATGGTCGTTACTGTTTTGTCGCAAGTAACGTTAACATATTTTTTGTATGAATCTCAAAACTGTAGAATACCAAGCTTTGATTTTAGGGATAAGAAAAAAGGAACAATATTTGTTTCTAAATTAAATCTTTTCAACAACGTACGTTGGAAATGTATGAAATATGTACTTTAGTACCATTATCCCCATTTCATAGCGTTCATACACTCATAACATTTATATTTTATAATTATGTACGCAATTGAGTATATAACAATCACCTGACACGTCACACGTAAAACTGCGTGCAGTCTCCGTTTATTTTCTACACATTTTGAAATGTGGAATAAATATGCAAGGGTTTCATAGGCACTTTCTGTTGCCGAAAAACAAAGAGTAACAAGTCTTCTCTTCACATGAGTTGTTTTTCTGTGCTTTGTGCCTTCATTTGAAACAACTGGCCCTTTAATATTCATCATAACTTCAAAATCTGACGGCGACATCTTGGTGAAGTTACGAAAAGCAGAGATGTCTTCCACATTCTACATCTGCATCTTCATGGGATACTCTGCAAATCACATTTAAGTGCCTGGCAGAAGGTTCATCGAACCACCGTTATACTACTATATCTCCCATTCCATTCTCGAATAGCGCGCGGGAAGAATGAACACCTGAACCTCTCCGTTCGGGCTCTGATTTCTCGTATTTTATTCTGATGACCATTTCTACCATTTTAAGTGGGAGTCAACAATATATTTTCGCATTCGGAGGAGAATGTTGGCGATTGTAGTTTCGTAAGTAGCCCACGCTGCAGCGTTAAGCGCCGTTGTTGTAATGATTCACATCCCAGATCGTCTATCATTTCCGTAACGCTGTCTCCCCTGTATCGTGACAACATTGTCCTCCGTCAAACCCACCACCCACCTGATAAGGCTCCCACACTGGGCAGCAATACTCCATAAAAGGACGGACAAGCGTAGTGTATGCAGTTTCTTTAGTAGTTTTGTTGCATGTTTTAAGGGTTCTGCCAATAAAACGCAGTCTCTGGTTCGCCTTTCCCATGACATTATCTACGTGTTCTTTCCAATTTAATCAGAATATAATTCCTAGGTATTTTGTGGAGCTTACGGCCTTCACATTTGATTGATTTATCATGTAAACAAAGTTTAACGGATTTCTTTACTCATACGCACGACTTCAAACTTCCCATTATTTAGAAACAACTGCCAATTTTTACACTATACTGATATCTTATTCAAATCGTTCTGCAGTTTGTTTTGATATTCAGATGATTTTACTGGACGGTAAATGACGGCGTCATCTGCAAACAACCTAAGAGAGCTACTTAGATATTCCCCTAAATCGTTTATGTAAATAAGGAACAGCAGAGGACCAATAACACTACCCTGTGGAACGCCCGATATCACCTTTGTTTTAGTCGATGCCTTACCATCGATTACTACGAACTGTGTCCTCTCTGAGAGCAAATCCCCTATCCAGTCGCAAATTTGGGGCGATATACCGTAACTACGCAATTTGATTAAAAGCCGTTTGTGAGCCCGCACAGCGTGTCATTCAAATTCAAATGTTTGTAAGCCTGTTGGAACAAACTACTATGGTCATCAGTGCCTGGGGTTACAAATAATTAAAACTAATTTACACTACGGAAAACACACTCACACTAATGTCCGAGGGAGGACTTGAACCTCCGGCTGGAGCAACCGCCCAGTCCGTAGCACGATGCCTTAGACCACGCTGCCACTCCCCTGCGGCAGCGTGTCATTCTCGTCACATCTTCTATGGTGTGTATTTTGTCCTCCTCAGATAACTACGTCTTTTTCGTCTGCTTACTTCGTCGAGTAGCCTACTATTAAGGCAGCGGCTCATATAACTAATTCCTCTTGACCTGTCATAGCGTAGATCTCGATGCGCATACACCGTTTGAAATGTTTGCTCTTTGCTACCATTTCAGCGTGACAGACGCTGCGAAGGTATAACTGACAACAAAGTCGGCAGTTTTCACGGAGACGCGAACAACGAAAAACATGAAACGGAACTTCATCATGAGATGGAAAGTTTGAAAAAAAAATTTGTTGAAAATTAACAAACGTTGAAATTGAGATGCACTGAAATAGAAGATGCTGTGTATAATTTATTTAATAATGCATTAGGTATTATTATTAATTATGTATGTAATAATGTATTATCGATTGACATTAAAGCTTGTTTCCTTTCTACACGTGTAAGGTTCATTACGGATTTACAAATGAGGTATAATTACGATGATTAAAAGTAACTGTAAAAGTAAGTGTAAAAATAACTGTAAAGATACTTTCAACTGATATAATTACTTTAAAAAAATAACTTTCCCAACCCTATTGGTAACGATATTAAAATTACAATTACAACAATACAATACATAGTATATCATATATGATGCATAGTAACAGTAGTATACACAAAAATGAAATGTTTGTACCGTCAGACCAGCATAAATGAAACAGGAATGCACAAATGGAAAAACCATACATGAGATATGTATGTAGTGACAGTTTGCACAGAGACATAGTAAATGCACCAAGGCAGTTCAAGTTATACGAAAGTTCAAAAATAGGGACATCAGCAGGATCGCCAAATAATATTAAAATAAATTCTACCAGGCCAAGAAAGTAAGTATAATAGGAGAATGGAAAAGAAAACACAATATTTAATTAGAGCAAACTCAAATTGAACCAAATATCGTTGAGTTAATGAGAAGCTAAGAAGGAACAGGACATGCGGTTCCGATGAACGAAGAGCGATGGCCTACGATGGTCATGATCGCGCAAAGAATTATGTTTTGCAATAACCTCTAATTAAATTTGATAAAATTTCGAGTGTGTGCGAGAGAGAGCTTGTAACTGTGTCTGCATGTCATAGCGTGCCTAACCTGGCACGGTACTGTGAATATAAAAACTGATTTAAAAAAATGTTCAAATGTTTGTAAAGCTTATGTGACTTAACTACGGGGTCATCAGTCCCTAAACTTACAAACTACTTATGAACTACTTACGAACTAGGACGGCACAAATATCCATGCCCGAGGGGGGATTCGAACCCCCGACCGTAGTGGCCGTGCAGACCGTGACTGAAGCGCCTCAGTCTCCTCGGCCACCGTGGCGGGCAAAAAACTGATCTGAATGTCTGATTAAAGTAAGAGTAAATATTATGGTAAATTAGGCTGGCATCGACTGATTGTAATATCTATGGCCCTGTAAATGCGATTAACTATCAATAACATCAGTCTGGCTAAATAACAGTCCATTGAATGTTAAGTCCGGTTGTAGCTCAAAGTAGAATTCGTTAATGTGACAATCAAGTAGTTCATTAATTAAATACAGTGCAGACCCATGTTTACACGAATGTAATAGCGAATATAAATGTGATCATGTTTGGAATAACTGACATCTTATAAACAGTGACTGATAGCAACGGAATAGCATGTACAGATGTAGCGCAGATTCGGAACGCTTAAGCTGACGTATATGAAATTCGTTAATTATTTAAAGATTAAAGTTTAGATTGCAAATGCAAAACTTTCTAAGTATGGATTCCGTTGAGACTTTAGCAATGACGACACGTGCTGAGAACAAGACTTAACAAACAAATTATTGTGTTGTCATCAAGTGGTGTAATTAATATTAGTGTATGTATGAAGCACTTTCCATAACTGGCAAGAAATGCCGGTAGCTACCTGACAAACTAGTTGATTACGATTTCCGCAACAGAATGTAAGAGCATAACAAACGGGAACACAATGCAAGTGGTGTAATTAATTTTACGTCTCAAGCACTTTCCACGATTGGCAAGAAATACTTGTAGGTACCTGACAAACTAGTTAATTACGATTTCTGGAACAGAATATAAGAGCATAACAAACGGGGATACTAAGTATACGTGGAAAATGAAGACACACAGCAATCTGACACCCTATTCGAAATGCAAATCATAAATAAATTTAATTTCACTCATCTTTCTCTGCTGACAACAGCCACTCTTCAGGTATCGTATGTAATCATGAATTATAAAGTCAAACCTTGTATTCATCCTATCTCTAAGGTTAAAGCTCACAGGCTGAGATTGATCGCTAATGTTGCTGGGAAAATTAATTATGCAGATCATGAATATTATTAAAAATCTATAAAAATTATGAAAATGCTGAATGTGCAAAAATCCTTCTACTCACAGTACCGTTTATCTGAGTGCAACAACTATAAAAATAACTGGCTTTCAATTCAGAAAAAGGATATGAAGCTATCGTCCGAATACTGATTAAAATGACCTTGACTGATAGAAATGAAAAGGACAGAAATTGCACGTTTACCTTTGATTATATTTTTATTTAGTCCTTTGACAATCACAGTTACAATGAAAGTAAAAGAATGAAGTTTCCTTATGGCAATTATGAGTTAAAGATTTCGTTTTGAAAGTCGATATTTAGCTTGAATTATGCCAAAAATACCATAATCTCTACATCAGTGTAAAATATATTCCACATTTCGTCTCTTCAACAAACAGAACCAGACTCTCCGTCTTATGACTAAGAACAACGTACCACTACTCGCTACTAAACTGTCGGCTAACTGCTAACTTTTAACTGCTACAGCAGACGCCAGCCACCACCGCCGTCTTATAGTCTGAGGCAACAAATATATCTCTGACCAAAGTCAATGACAATAAGAAAATATGATGCTGCCACCTTTCAATGTAAACTGCAGAATGGGTATGGGGGTATGTGATTAAAAACGTTACTGTAGAAGAGAAAATTGATGAGATCCAATTTTAAGTTCTGTGTGTAGCATTGTACGGTAGCGAAACTTGGGCGATACGTAGTTTAGATAAAAAGTATGATATAATCTTTCGAAATGTGGTGCTACAAGTGAATGCTGAAGATTAAATGGGTAGATCGCAGCATAACTGCGAAGAGGTACCGAACAGAACTGGGGAGAAATTTCTGGTATATCTGTACTAAAAGAAGGGATCCATTGGAGGGGCATGGGGACAGTCAATTTAGCATTGGAGGGAAGTGTTTGGGATAAAAATCGCTGGGCGAGACCGAGAGACGAATAAAGTAAGCCACTCTTCTCGTATCCCGTCAATCCATCCCTTCCTAGGTCACCCCACTGACCTCTTACCTACTGGTATAATCTCCATTCGTCGGAACCACATGTCGTGCGCATTCTTATCTTCTCAATAGCCCAACTATATTTGATTCACTACAAATCTGCTCTAATTAAATATTTTGTTTTCTCATCCTTTCTCCTGCTATACTGTCTTGGACTGGTCCTAATGTTTTCTCGGACATCTCCTCTCAAGAAATGTGAGACAGTTTAATACCTGCATCCTAGTGCTCCAGATTTGACAGCTATAGTACAAGAAGAATAAATGTTTTGTACAATCTTAATGTACGTGCTCTTGACAAGCTTCAGGAAGCGAAAACGATGTGACTGTAATGTACTTCTCTGGAACAACTAGTTACGTGATTCGAACTTATTAATTTCACATTTAGTTCACTTAAATTATACAGAATTGATATTCCATCCTTAGAGTTATCACAAGATTCCCTTGATTATTTCTTACTGACTGCACTTGAACGTATATATCATCTTAGTTTCACCGGCTGGTCAAATGAACCTAGTAAACAATATATAATATCTGTCGTTTTCAATTGCGTTTTTGTTTCGCATATCTTTCAGAATGTATTTTGCTCTCTGCAGAGAATTTTTCATTTCCTAGAAGATTGCGTGCATGATAAGTACTCGAACCGGAGATCTCTGCCCTTCGCGGGCAAGTTCTCTAGAACCTCATTCTTTCTTTTTTCTTTATTTTACAGAACATACTGCCGCTCTGGATAAACTGAGCTACCCGAACAAAACTCACGACGCTACGTCCCAGGCTTAGTTTCGCCAGTATCTCATTTCCTACCTCCAGAACTTAACAAAAGTTCATTGCAGGAGAACTAGGACTTAAGGAGAACTTCTGTGAAGTATAGAAGGTAGGAAATGAGGTACCGGTGGAAGTAAAACTGTGCGGGAAGGAGACGAGAGTCTTCTGAAGGCGCTCAGTTCGCGGAGTACTTTCCACCAAAGTCAGAGGTGCCGGTTTCGAGTCCTTCACCGTCACACAGCTTTAATCTGCGAGGAAGCTTCATCTTACAACTTCCTGGCCCGTACACCAACCCAGAACGTAGGCGAACTAAGATACGCTAATACAACATTTTTATGCGAGATGTTAGAAATACGTTTCCCATGTACTGTTGAAAAATCATTCAAAAATATGCAACATTAGTGGCATCATTTGTGTCGTGCGGTACTAAGGCATCCGTGTACGTAATTATTCTTTTTGCCTGAGCTGTTTCACAGCTAAACCTTAGGTGTTTTGTTCTGGTTGGTTTTCCCTCGTTTGTGTGGTACCCAACAACTTACATTCCCTCCTCCACCTAACTGTGAGAAATATCTGCCAACGTTTATGGTGATCAGTGAAACGATGTCTATGTTTATTGCAATGTACTCTTTGCCATGTATCATATGGTAGCTCTCGGAGTATAAAACCCTTCTCTCTGAAAATATATATACGGTTCAACTTTAAAGGTGATCGATCAAATAGTTTCATAGTCTTCTGTAACGTACGCTACGCCTTACACCAGACAATGTTTTGTGGGATAGAAAAGCATTCTCCATGGACACAAAAACATATGTTGTTGTTGTTGTGGTCTTCAGTCCGCAGATTGGTTTGATGCAGCTCTCCATGCTACCCTGTCCTCTGCAAGTCTCTTCATCTGAGAAGACGTTCGGCAACCTACATCCTTTTGAATCTGCTTACTGTATTCGTCCCTCGGTCTCCCTCTACGATTTTTACCCCACACGCTTCCTTCTAAGGATAAGTTGACAATTCCTTGATGTCTCAAAATGTGTCCAACCAATCTATCTCTTCTCTTAGTCAGGATATGCCAGAAACTCCTTTTCCCACAGATTCGGTTAAGCGCCTCCTCATTAGTTACGTGATCTACCCAATTTTCATCATTCTTCTGTAGCACTACGTTTCAAAAACTTCTTTCAGCTTTGTGTCTGAACTTCTTATCGTCCTCGTTTCACTCCCATACAATGCTACACTCCAGACAAATGCCTTCAGAAAGGACTTCCTAACATTTAAACTAATATTGGAAGTTAACAATGTTCCGCTTCTTTAGAAATACTTTTCTTTCCATAGCCATTCTGCATTTTATATCTTCTCTACTTTGGCCAAATAACAAAACTTATCTATTATTTTCATTGTCTCATTACCTAACCTAATTCCTTCAGCATCGCCTGATTTTCTGACATTACATTCCATTACCCTCGTTTTACTCTTTTCATCTTGTACCTGCCTTTCAAGTAACTGTCCATTCCATTCAATTGCTCTTACAGATCCTCTGCAGACTCTGTCAAAATTACTGTGTCACCTGTAAACCGCAAAGGTTTTATTTCTTCTCCCTGAACTTTAATTCTCTCTCCAAGTTTCTCCTTGCATTCCTTCATTGCTTGCTCAGTGTAGAGATTGAATAACATTGGGGAAGGCTACAATCCTGTCTTACTCCCTTCCCAACCTCTGCTTCCCGTTCTTTCCCTTCGACTCTGATAACTGCTGTCTGGTTTTTGTATAGGTTGAATGTAACTCTTCGCTCCCTATATTTTACCTTTTCAGCCTTCAGAATTTGAAAGAGTGTATTCTCCAAATCTACAAATGTTAAAAATGTAGGTTTGGCTTTCCTTAATGAAATGTGAGTATTGCCTCACGCGTACCTACATTTCTCCCAAATCCAAACTGATCTTCCCCGAGGTCGGATTTCACAACAAATATAATATGCTGACCTGTAAAATGTGTCATTCCTATCATCAGTTTTGATCGATATTGCATTCGCAGTTTGTACTATTTTCCGATTTTCATTTGTAATTATCCCAAATTTTGTTCTTCCAGAAAACATTTCCTGGTCATAACGAGAAAATAAAAACTATTATTATTCACTTGCCAAAATCAAATCATGAAGTACGTTCTTGAGTTCATACAAACGCCTATAAAACAAAGCACTTTGACTTATTCCCGAATGTTCTACTTTTCACTGAAACTTTTCGTGTGTTATTTTCCATACAAATTTTGTTGTGACAACAGTAAGAAATGTATCAGCCATATGGGACAAGCCTATCACAATTTACGATCTTTTAATACAAGAGCAAATTGATTTTTACTATCCTATCTCGTAATTAATAAAATGTTAATGCATGTCAATTATCACATCATTTTCACGCTGGTTGTAGTTATCGTTTCATGAGAGCACGTTTCCCTGTGTCTAAAGGAAGGTTGAAAGATTATGGTTTAACATCCTGTGGATAGGGCGGTCGCAAGTGACGAAGCAATTTCAATAATCGGAAAGAGAAATAACCAGCATTTTTAAAGAAACTATCCCGGCATTAGCCTTAGGCGGCCGCGGTGGCCGAGGGGACTGAGGCGCTCCAGTCACGGTCTGCACGGCCACTATGGTCGGGGGTTCGAATCCCCCCTCGGGCATGGATATCTATGACGTCCTTAGTAAAAGGTAGTTGATAAGTAGTTTGTAAGTTTAGGGACTGATGACCCCGTAGTTAAGTCCCATAAGCTTAACAAACATTTGAACATTTTTGAACATTAGCCTTAAGGGATTAGGGGGAGTCACAGAAACCTCAACCTGGATGGTGGGACGGGGATTTAAACAGCTGTCCTACACAGTGCTTTAGTAGGAAAAAATGTATGCGGTATTCTGCTTATTCCACATTCAGAGTCAAATGGACATTTTTAGAAAATCAAGAAAGTAAAGATTTAGGCCTGTAAATACACTAACAAAGTATAGCTATAATTTACAGATTTGAAACTCATTTTCATTGTATTCAAGGGTTTAGTGTAGATAATGATACGACCCATCGGCTTTGGACAACATCTTATCGCAACTGCCGGGAATTAAAAGCAGACTTATATCACACGAAAACCATTACAAAATTCGAACAATGTAACTGCGTGGAACTTTTAAAGTCGGAAACAAGAGTTTACCGCCGTAAGAAGCAAAACTGGCAACGTTACCAACAGTAGTTGAACATAGTCTGTAAGAAGCATTTCCTCTGTATCGGTGAGACTATTCGGAGCTCTCCACTGGCTAATTTGAACTTTGACCGCCAGTCAGATTCCACTGGAATTGTACGAAAGTGCAATTTGAACGCTTCGATGGGTATGATCGCAACTCGAACGAACGTAAATACATTTAGTCTATTTTTTTACAGATTTAAGAAAGAATTTTAGCCGGTACGCTAATAGCCAGTTTGAATTTTAGGCGGTACGCCGTACCGCCCCAACTAAAGCAATGGTCCTACAGAATGCACGTCAAATGTGACAACGTCTGAGGCACTATCTCCGTTTCCTGTTGCTCAGGTACTCCAGTTAGGATTTCGTAATTGTTCAAATATTTGTTAAGCTTAAGGGACTTAACTGCGGGGTCATCAGTCCCTCAACTTACAAACTACTTATGAAGTACCTTATACTAAAGACGACAAAAACATCCATGCCCAAGTGGGGATTCGAACCCCCGACCATATTGGTCGTGCAGACTGTGACTGGCGCGCCGCAGACCGCTCGGCCACTGCGGCTGGCGATTTCATAACTGCATATGGTATTTACATGTATATATATATATATGTTTTGGTGGATGACTGTATCTCATCAAGCTATACTTGTTGCAATTTGCTGTAACTGGTTAGTCTTCCGTATCATATGGACAGAAACGAAACACGAAATGTGTGTTTAATTCAATAACTCACGAAACGTTCTTGGCTGTCGCAATTCCGATCCGTATTGGAATGAGGTCCCAAATGAAAAATTGCAAGTGTAGCGCGTTTTAAATTTGAAATTAGAGCTGCCATCCTTTCGCAGATTTCGTATGAAAAAGGAGAATATCATGCGCAAACTTTGAAACGAATTGCAACTTACTGCGTTCCGTGTAGCGCGCGGAAATTTATATCAGATGAGAGCAATGTTTTGCCGATAATCATAATGTCCGTGATTTCAATTTTAATATAGCTCCGAACCGACTGTGATCGGAAATCGTTTGCTGTAGCGGAGATTTTTAATTCCGTAATACGCATTGTCTCATGTCACTGGTATGTGTGTGTTAGGGGGAGGGGAGGACTTAATTGCAGCGGTCCTCATTCCTAACAAAAAGAGAAGTTGACAGTAGGATATTGACGCTGTTTCTTCTACTTTCTCGTGGCGACTGTCCTATTGAAGACAGAATAATCTCAGAAATTTCGTAACCTGAAGGGGAAAAAATGTTTTACATTCATTGCATTTGTCCGCTATAAGCGTGCTTACAATTATTGTCTTTATTCGATTAATTTTACTGGCGATCTTTTAATTTTCTCTGTGTTTAAAAAAGAGGCGAATTTTCTTTACCCATGACAGACGAATATAGGCATAGAAAACGTGGAGATTTCACTGAACTTTCAGGTTCTTCATTATTGCTAACTCTGAAATTGGTAAACACGCTCTGAGGGACCTTGCTGCGGAGTGCGCGATTGCTTGGTGTCGGACGTTCGAGTCCTCCCTGGTGCATGGGTGTGTGCGTGTGTGTTGTCCTCAGGTCAGTTTAAGTAGTTTGTAAGTCTAGGGACTGATGACCATACAAGTTTGGTCCAACAGGTTTTGAACACTTGAAACACGGAGCTCACCTTAAGAATTTAGCCTGAACGAACGGTAAACAAATGTCATACTTTGGGTAAAGGTAAACGCGGCCAATCGTCCCGGATTCTGCGGAACAGTCCTGCATTTGGACTCGTTGTCCCGCATTGGGATAAGCACTGAAAATGTCCCGCAAAATGGCAAAAGCGTCCCGCATGGTTTCATTCCGATATTTTTAAAATTGTTGGTCTAAGAGCACAAGCCGAAAATACTTGTGTACGGAACGCTATGTCATACTGCTTGCAAATCAACTTCACAATGTATCATCTACGAATAAGTGACAGCGACAGCCCTCTTACATTAAACATGAAAAAAAAATGCACATCTACTATTGCAAAATGACAAATTCGCTATCAGTGGAAATTGCTTTAGTTTTGAACTGGTACTGCATTTGGTGACAGGATGACTTATTTAAAAATTCTGGTTTGGGCACATTTTCTGTGTCGTCTTAAGTATGTATCAATAAGTGTAATGGAATATTTTTCGGTTCTCAAGGTGGCAAACATGATGTAATATTATTACAGTCTGTAGAAACGTATTTAAAATCTGGCATGCAAATACATTATCAGCATTCATCTTACTTCCTTCAGGAATAAAAGGGGTGAGGGAGTGTGAAATTCTGAAAAATGCAACACCGAAAGTGAGAGAGCATTGCATGTCGTAAGGCGCAATTAAACTCTGCATTTCATTGAAAGAGTAGTTCAAATGGTTTTAAAAACAGTTTTTATTAAATTTAATTCCAGGTTTTGGCAAAACATAATTCTTTGGGAGGAGTAAACTACTTATCAAAATGTGTGGGGCACCATGCTCTAAGAGCTGGAACCCATAAAAGTAGTTCACACAACAAAGGTGATCGGAAAAAAGTGACGGTGAAAAAATATGTAAAAATTGTCAGATTATAAAATTCAAAATAGAAACATAAGAAAATATTTATGAATTGTAAATGAAGATTGAAAATTAAGAATAAAGATTGAAAATTAAGAATAAAATGACACTCATGTTAGATATGTTACTTGAAAAGTGAATGAGTGGGCCTATTTTGCTCGCCTAAATTTCTTTCCTGGTTTCAGAATAAGTGGCACAATGAGTCGCTTCATCTTAGTCTTCCTTCACATCTCGAAATGTCCCGCATTGAGTTTTGAAAAGGTTGGCCGCCTTAGTAAAGGTAGACTTGTAACGTATGTTTCTGTGCCCATACAATGAAAATTAAAACACTACAATGAAAATAAACTTGTGGAGTATTGTCTCTATTGGATAAAAGGTAGGTATAACATGTTTTCTTTGCTTTTTGGTATACTAAAAAATAGGAGAATATGTTGACCTATAAATGGTAGTCACTACGTTCACACAGAGCAAGATATTTGAAATTTTATGGTATATAGGGGTATGCGGATAGTATGATTCGAAAACTAAGAAGGAAGAGTTAGGGTTAACACATTCAGCGCATTGCCCGTACACAATAAGGGGAGCACACATTTATCGGGCCGTGCGACCGCAGCCTGTACATTCGTTGAACTGTATTTCCCAGCAAGCTACACGGCTTCTGTCTGTAGAGTGGATCATATTTTATACAACAGTTGCTGCAGCAGTCGAAGTTTGCAGTGTATCAGACTTATAAGCGGGTATTTGTGACGATAGCGCTTGAAACTCTGATCACAGTTTCACTTGTCGTGTGGCACAACTTCGCAATTCTCTGAGAGCGCGTACAGTACAAATGATGAGAGAGACCTTCCAGTAAATGAAAATTTGAACATTTTATTTGAGCAGAATGATTCAGATATGACGAATGTGGTAACACTTATCCTGTTTGACTGCACAGGTTTGTTACACATGTGACCGAAGAATATGTAAACATTTTTTTTCTTTATTTTTCGTTTCATCTATTGTTTCACTAGAGAAAGAACTGCGATGACCAAGAAATATTGCAGAAAAAATATTGATCGCAAATATAAGTTATGAAGTAAGTAAATCTCCCCCCCCCTTTCGACTTATTTATAACCAGTTTTAATATTGCCTCGTCCTCTAGGTTTTTGACGGAAGTGGTGCGTACCACAATGTTTTTTAATCAGGATAAATTTTAATAAATACAACCCATGTTAAACTGTAGGTCCCCCTATTACTGACTGGGTAAGTCAGTTCGAAGGTCGGAGGAAGGCAATGGCATACCATCTCCAAACAGGACCATGCCTAGTAAAGTACTGTAGTGTTCAAACCAATATTCGGATTGTTAACTGCTTTACCCTTTAAATTTTAGGAATCGCAGGATATGTTTGTATAGACTATGGAACCCCTGGGTTAATGTTTTAATTGTAAGAAGCACTCAAATCAGTGTCATAGTTAGTTTTTCAGTTATGTATTACCTCGATTTCGGTAATTTGCATCTATATAGTTACGTTTTATAATCGAGTTTGTTACGCTGTAATGTTTTTGTGGTTCCCTTTTTATTCTGCTCTTAAGCCTGATGGATGTGACTACAGGTCACGAAACCGCCCGTGCACTTTTTAATAAAGTACTAAAACAGCTGCAGCGGAATAGTTTCATTCGTTGTGAAATATACATATGCCGTGATTCTTTCTGTTTTTATTTCTATTTTAAATCTTTGTGACGAAGTATAAAATTGGTTTAATTGTTTTCATTGTCGTAGTTTCACAATGTTTCCTTTTTATTTTATTTATTTTTATTGTTATTAATTTTTTATTTGTTTGTTTTTATTTTTGAAACAGGGCGTTGAAATACTGCAAGGTATCCCGAATATTTAAAGTTTACTGGAAATTGACCAGTACTGCGTACTACGTACGTGCAAAACTGAACCTTTAAAACCGAACAATGTGGTGACTTCGACCACTTGAAAACATAAATTAATATGCGCAACAGACACACCCAGGAAATAAGGGAAACACAAATACTAAAAATTATGGCCCTGTTATAAGTATATCCGAAGGAAATTCTGAATGAGAAAGTCATCTAATAAATTTATATAATGGAAGGGGAAACAATCTGACTGCGTCACAATAAATGAAATTTGACTTAGCACGTATTCTCGCAACAAAACTGGAGAGCGGAGACAGCAAGCGGGTCGTAGCATGCAGGATCATTAATTTTATCAGTTGTATAAAAATATGGGAATGGTTTATTGGTAATAATGAGGTTAAATAATACTCAAAAAGTGAAAACAAGTTAGGGAAAGTAACTACAAAAAAAAAAAAAAAAAAAAAAAAAAAAAAAAAAAAAAAAAAAAAACCTGAAAAACCGAAAAGAAAATTTTTAATTATTAATCGTGTATTCTAAATGTCCAAAGCAGAAAAACATTACAGGAACATTAAAAAAATCATTAATTGATTTTTCCGTCGGTACTTGACAGAACATGATAATAATATCAAAAAGGAACAACTTCCTGATGTTCTGCAAAACTTTTTTATTGGTCACAAACCGGCTTTCGGCTTCTTACGCCATCATCAGATGACATCACCTGATGATGCAGAACATCAGGAAATTGTTCCTTTTTAATATTATTAAAAAATCATGAATTACAATAATGTCGCAACACGTACCTGATAATTCAATTGATAATGTACATAAAAAATACAAATGTTTGTAAAGCTTATGGGACTTAACTGCGGGATCTTCAGTCCCTAAACTTACAAACTACCTATGAACTAACTTATACTAAAGACAGCACAAACATGCATGCCCGAGGGAGGATTCGAACCTCCGACGCGGGATGCCGCGCGATCCGCAACGTGGCGCGTGGCTAATGTGCATTATTCCGGTTGTTAAGCCATATGTAAATGTTCAATGGCGCAGCCACCTGGGGGGAGGGTGGGGTCTAATGGGACTGAAGCCCCCCCCCCCTCCAAGCACCTCCCAAATTTCATTGTTTTAATTTTTTTTTAAAGGTCGGCACCGGAAATTTAAAGTAGTACACATGTAATAAATCTGGACGTACCGGTAACTATAATTTGCCAAGAAAAAGTGAACGTGACAATGGGTCGCCAACGTGATGCCGCCGCTGTATATACGAGCCGATTGTTGATATGCGGCGACCGCTGCTCAGCAGTGCCACCGAGTAGGATCCTATGAACAACAATAGTGTTATTTTAGTTCAATTTTTTCACATAGTCTCATTTTAATCAAACTGTAAAGACCTTTCTCTTTGGCAAGTAACATTATGGTTACGATATGTTCATCATCAAAAAAGAGGACAGTTCATATAATACAAAGAGGACACTTTATTGTTATCTGTGGCTCCGTAGCACAGTGGTAGAGTGCCAGACTACAAATCCTGATGTCGCGGGTTCGATCCCCGCCAGGTCCTAGGATTTTTATCTGTCACTTTCCACTTCTTTCACTTCTGGCAGTATTGCTCATGTGAAAAATACCGAGTAGCACCGTGGTTCGGAACCCACGTTAAACTGTAGGTCCCCCTATAACTGGCTGGGTAAGTAAGGTCGGAGGAAGGCAACGGCATACCACCTCCAAACAGGACCATGACTAGTAAAGCACTCTTGTGTTCAAACCAATCTTCGGATTGTTGACTGCTTTACCTTTTTTAATGTAATTTACAACTTTATTGATGAACCACGCAAAACTAATACAAACTAAAACAGTAACCTTGTGTGGTTATTGTAAAACAAAATATTATGAAGCTGTACTCAATTGTCTCATTCTTGTCTTTTTCACTTTTGAACCAACTATATTTGAAGGACGACGAAATCTCTCTGGAGAGCTTTTTGTTCTTCAACAAGTACTGATAAAAGCTCAGGCATTTCAAATGTTTGATTTTATACTGTACATATACAATAGATTCTATATTTTCTATTTTAAATCTATTCCTGTAACATAATTTCCTTCATTCATTTACATTAATACGATCCAATATTAACCGTTACGGTACCTATACGACTTACCTTTGTTAGCATCGGATATGTACATTCCAGCAGGGCAAATCAAACATTCCTCTTCACGTTCGTTTCTTCCTCTCTTGAGTGATTTGTATCCGAATCGTTTGCAACTGTCAGACCCATGCGGTGAACGAAATTGTGAACGGCAAGGCAATATCACTTTGTGTATGCGCGTGATAGTTGCGAACAGTTTGAAAGTGTAGTGCGAACGAACCAGTTGTCGCAAATGTCACAAAAATAATCTTCTTTCTCGGAACCCAAAACTAAGGACATTTTGTAGAAATTTATAAATTCCGGCCGGACACATTTTCTTGCCTCAAAAAGAGGACATGTCCGAGAAAAAGAGAACGTATGGTAACCCTAAGTAACATAGAAGCTGCTTAATTATTTTACTAGATGACTATATAAACTCCATTTGCACCACATTGCTCCTGTACCACTTTCAAATTAATGCGAGCCTACTCATTTTATTTATTGTGAAATTTTTTTCGTAGTATAATTGGTTAAATTATAAAAAGTGTAATAATAAGTTGTAAAAATAAGTCACAGAATAATAAATTCATGGATTTTATTTTTTTGAAAATTGGCCCCTTCCCCTCCCCCTCCTCCCGAACCAAATACTGGCTGCACCACTGTACATGTTATATCTCCTCCAAGTTCATAATACAGGTCACATTACAACTTCTCTCTCCATTACAATTCATTATCCGGCTATTACACAACGACTGCATTCACCAACCGCCTCTCGTCACCGTTACTAACCAACCCCGCCACGTTACAACTGACCAGTGTTGCCAACTCGTTTCCAACCATGTCCTTACATGACGTGTCAAAAATCCCTACGTTCGCCACGAAAGTCCCTACGCACCAAGCGATATGACTTCCTATTCATGTTTTGAATTTAAAAAAGGTACTTTCATTCTGCATCATCCCTGATAAATGTCCCTACGTTTTGAAAATCCGTCCCTACAGTCTGGAAAAAAGAATCAAAAGTACCTACGCGTAGGGACATGTCCCTACGGTTGGCAACACTGCAACTGACTGGCCGTTACCGCTACTGCCTCTCATAGTCGAAACGGTCACTCTCAAATCGATCGATGGTTCCATGGATTACTGTGCCTACACTGTATATTGTGGCCAGCTCACAACTTCAACCACATTTAATATCTTTACTTTAATATACGAAGTAAATAAACTGAGCACAATGCAGAATAACAAACAGCACAAATAATCAGACATGATATAACTTCATAAGTAGAGTGTGAACACTATTGTGGCTTAAATATCATAGAAAATTAATTATGTCGGGACCCTACGGACCGTACAATATGCCTCTAACCATGGAAATTTAGGTTTTCCGTGATTTACGCATGCCATTTCGGGAAAATGCCGTGATGGTTCCTTTAAAACGGCACGGCCATTTCCTTCCCAATCCTTAACAGAACAATCAGAATCAGCTACGTCTCCAGTGCCCACGCAGCTGACGGAACGTTGAGGTCCAATTTTTTTAATTACAACTAGCGTTGGTAGGTTGCTTGGTTGTGTGTTTTAGGGGGACAAATCTGCGGAGCTCACCAACCCCAGAACTAGAACTAATGTTCCTTCCTTTTTTTAACACGCCAGTAAAACCTTAGACACTGTATATAAGCCAGGATATTTAATAATCTATCAAGTAAGCGGTTTCAAAAGCCACTAAATGTATGCCTAAGAGATGCTTGACTATTGTGCAAGTATTTTGAACTTACTAGACAATCGCCTGTAAATCTACACAGTCATTGCGTTGAATGTGCTAAGAAGGTAGTTAAGTAAAGATCAAAAAAAGCGACGTCGCTATGAACGCTTGGCCGCCACAAGCCAGTTATCCCTGTGGTAACTTTTCTGACACCTCTTGCTGGAAACTCTCCAAGCCAAAAGGATCGATAGGCCGTGCTTTCGCAGTCCCTATGCGTACTGAACATCGGGATCAAGCCAGCTTTTGCCCAGTTAAGTAAAGATTAGAGCCTTTTTTTTATCTGCTGCCAAGATAGATACAGGAGTAGCACCGAAAGAAAATAAACAACGAATCGTAAGTCTGGTGTAAATTAATGTGGAAGAGATATCAGGGATAACATTTGATTATTACATTGCTGTCCGCTGTAAAACTATGGAAGAATTACTGGGCGTGATGAATGGACTGACCAATCTACAAAACAATATAGACTGAATGCAAACCGAAGACAGACGAAAGTATTGAAGAATAGTATAAATGCATTTAGCGAGAAGCTTAATCTCAAACTGAAGACCACGAAGTACGTAACGTTATTCTGCTGTGTTAGAAACAACACAACACTGACAGACGAAGCAAGTGGATCATAATAAGCAAACTAGCACAGCTCTATATGGAACTTCTCGGCAAAGAAATTCAGAAGTCTACTGTAGTTATAAATAGGCTTTTAGTTAGACAGAATTTTTTGTATATGTACGTTCTGAGCACAGAACTATATGGAAATGAGATGTGGGATGACCGAAATAGGAATAAAATGAGATGTGGTATTTGAAAAACGACGCTGAAAATTTAAAGCAGCGATAAGAAATGACGTTCTGAACAGAATCGAGAAAGTCTTTAAAATATGGATAGGATTAATTAAAAGAAGGTACAGTACGAGACGACGTTTGTTAAGAAATCAGGAAAGAATTCCATCTGGACTGAAAGGAAGCTAAAGACGCCGAAAATTGTAGGGAGATCAGAAATTATAACCAACAAATACGAGTATTGCGTGTAGGTGTTACTCTCTATGTGAAGTGGGTAGCCCCAGAGCATAAACTGTCGCAGGCCTATCGACAATGACAGAAGAATGAAGAATAAAAATATGTTGTAGCTAACATTCACGTCATTTTGATACTCATCAATACTATTTAATTTACAGTATCTGTAACACATACCTACTGACACAAGCCGGCCGCGGTGGCCGAGGGGACTGCGGCGCGCCAGTCACGGTCTGCACGGCCACTACGGTCGAGGGTTCGAATCTCCCCTCGGGCATGGATATTTGTGCCGTCCTTAGTATTAGCTAGTTCATAAGTAGATTGTAATTTCAGGGACTGGTGACCCCGTAGTTAAGTCCCATAAGCTGTACAAACATAAAAAAAAAAAAAAAAAAAAAAAAAAAAAAAAAAAAAAAAAACCTCCTGACACAACCTGACGGTTGTTTAAAATAAACAAGGATGCGTTTCAACAATGCTGTCTCAGTGTTTGTTTTACTGGCGGACTGTTGTTTACGTACATTATTTAACTGAAGGTATTCCAACTTGTAACTTAAACATTCGTAGTTATTTATTTCTGGAATAGGATACAATAGCTGTGTCAATTCTTTTTACTGGATTTAAAATGTACGGAATTTAAAAGGGAAAAAATTAAGAAGAAGAAATAACACTAAGTATTGATTGATTCTACTGTCGGTTCTTGGTTAATCATTTCAAATTAAATAACTGAACACTTGTTATTGCCTCGTTTCACAAAACTTTACGACCTAGGTTTCGAGTTATGAGCCAATTTTCAAGTACTTTACTGATTCCAATGTTGTTACACCTGTGAAGACAAACCATTACGTTACTACAGATCTCTGTTTATCGACTTTAACATTGGAAGACAATACTTTTTACCTTGCAATTTAGGAACTAATACAGTTGCAGTACCTTATTAGAATAACCTATCTATTGTACTAACATTGTATTTAATGATGTTATCTATTACTGAAATTACTATTCATCATTGTACCTCAAAATTGAACAGTTTATTGTGCAAGACCTTGCTTCTTGCCTATAACCGCCTCAGGTTAGCAATATTGTTATTATCTACTATGTAGAAGTTACTCATAATCTGAAAGAGGGGAATAATTGAATTCTGTCTGTTCATTCAGTATCAAATTTGGGGCTGTGCGCATCTGTTTTTTAATTTCCAAAATTTCTATTTGGGTCAGTTTTGGGCCTTTACCTTCTACATGTAAGACTTCTAAATATATGGCATATTTGTGCTCTTGCTCTGAGCAGTGTTGGGCAAAGGCAGAACCTGGCCTTCTTAATCTCCAGCTCCTGTGGTGTCCCCTAAGCCTAATACAAATTGACCGACCTGTCTGTCCTATACTAAGTTAGTAACTCAGTAAAACAAGCACTTCGGGTTAGTAGTGAGTAATTAAACGAGGAAATTTAGAACCTTGGATTTGTTCCCCGCGCATCGTAGCATAGCGCCTCCGCCGCGGCCCTTGGATTTGGAATGAATAATGTACCGTTGCCTAAACATTAAATAGGTAAATGTATGTTTGTTTCGCTGAGAATTCTGGCCTAGATATTTTTGGATTTTGTCTTCACTGTACCGCATACCATACTGTTTCAATTCCCCCACCCTCCATTTTTATCTCTTTCAGTAGCATGTTTCATGTTCTGCCCCTTTGCCGAGCAAGGTGGCCCGACTCGCATTTGGGAGGATGGCGGTTCAAACCCACGTTCAGGTATTCTGATTATGGTTTTCACTGATTTAAATCACTACAGGCAAATTCTGGGGTGGTGCCTTTCTAAGGGCACGGCCGATTTCCTTACCTTACCCCTAACAAATCTATCTAAGCGTGTGCTCCGTCTCTAATAACCAAGGTGTCAACAGCTTGTTAAATCCTAATGTTTCCTTTTCCTTCCTTTTTCTACTTTGTTGAAGGTTGAGTCCCCTGTTTCCGTACCACGTAATTAGCTTTAGGCTGTGTTTTCGCTTTTGGTTCAGTTTTTCAAAGGATTTGACACAGCCTTACTCATCTGGAACGAAATGCACTAATTTCTTGAATTTGTTCTAATTTCATCAGCTTCCGTTCCATTCTCTCCTCTACTCTTTGTCCTGGTTTACTGCAGTATTCCTTTTAGGTATAATTTACTAGTTCATGCACATACGCTCAGTGCGACTATAGTTGACCCATACGCGTTGACGCCGCCGCGGTGGTGTGGCCCAGGGTTCTCAGGTGCCTCGCTGCGGAACGCGCTGTTGCTGGCCGTCCGAAGTTCGAGTCCTTCCTTCCTTAGATTAAGTTGGCTGAAGCAGTTTGTAAGTGTAGGGACCGATGACCATAGCAGTATTGTCCAATAGGTTTCCATTCGAACACTTTTTGCTTTCATGTAGTAGCAAAAAAAAAAAAAAAAAAAAAAAAAAAAAAAAAAATATATATATATATATATAGGCTTATAAACTGCTTTAACTTATGATAAGGGCAACAAATACACCCATACCCGAGGGTGGACTCGAATCTCCGACGGCGAGCATCTCCGCAAGCTAGGCGCCTTGAAACAGTTTTTTATTTTTTACTTCCTTCTTTTTCAGGTAGATTGATGCTTGGAGTCGTTAGCCCATGGTCCTCTGGGTTGTTCGTTGATTATTTGGCTTAGCTTTTTTTATTACAGGAACGTTCCGGCCACTCCACCACCGACTCACAACCTACAGTGATGGTCTAGGTTCTGGTGTTCCTACAGCTAAGACAGCCGGCAAAGCTCATTGGTGTGTCATTTTAAAAACTTTCAGCTTTTAAAAATGAGTTTTATTACTTTATTTTTGTGTTTAGCCATCGGCAATTATGTACTACATTTTGTTTTCATATACTCACAAGAGCTGTTTGGCTTCATTTCTTCAATGTCATTCACATGTAATTTGGCCGCGGTGGAGTAGCCGAGCGGTCTAAAGCGTCTCGCTGCGGAGCGCGCGGTTGCTCGCCGTGGAGGTTCGAGTCCTCCCTGGGGCATGGGTGTGTGTGTTTGTCCTTAGGTTAGTTTACCTAGGTTTAAGTAGTTTGTAAGCTACGGACTGATGACCACGCAGTTTGGTCCGATAGATTTACAAACATTTGATTTTCATGTAATTTGTAACTATAATGATTGTGATATTAATACTTATATCTGTCTTTTTATATTTTGTTTTATTTTTATTTATTTATTTTTGCAATATTTTCAATAGGTCAGACATTTCTTCTGAAATAATATATATATATATATATATATATATATATATATATATATATATATATTTTTTTTTTTTTTTTTTTTTTTTTGTTCGAAACCATTGGTAAGGGTAATAAATCTATTTTCCGAGGTGGTTTTGCTGTTATTTCATGTACAGACTAATCAACACTAAGGTTTCAAGCGAGAGCATTGAAAGCAGGTACTATATTCAGTGATCTATTTCACTGTAATGTTTTTAAATAAAACGCCTTTTGCTACTGCAAATGAAGGGTTTTATTTTCATAATTCACCCAAACGCGTTTCGCCTTTGTCACAAGGCATCATCAGTGGGTGTCCTGAAATATTTACATGTTTCTGTTTACACATAAAGGTTACGTTTCTTACATATGTACAAAACATCTCGTTTCTGATTTAAAACAGTTCGTTGTTTGCTATAAAATGGTGTACTTACAGCACTTGCTACTCCATTTCAGTCTCTTTCCGGCAACCAGGTCGAAAGGTTCCACTGTTTTCGGAAAAACTTCGCATTTTTCTGGTTCTACTGCCACCTGCTGCCATACTGTGTCCACTGCAGTTTGTTTTGTAGTGTTGCCAACCTTCTCGGCTTATTTGAAATGCAACTATTCCATTGAAAGTGAGTTGAAGGTATCTTTGTGTGTGTGTGTATGGTTTTTTTTTTTTATTATTATTTTTATTTTTTTATTTTTATTTTATTTTATTTTATTTTATTTTTTTTTTTATCTCTCTGTGTTTGTGGGGAGGGAGGGGGTTTGGATTATGTGTTGGGATTTGTGTCTATCATATGGTCAATCAGTGAGAACAGTGATTAATTGGTCAGATTTATTTGGTCATTTAGTAGCAACTTTTTCTCAGCTTTTATTTTATATATGTGATAATTTTCTTGTAATGTTAAGAGATGTTTTTCATTATATCCAGTGAGGAGATTCAGCTGAGTAGTGTTATAAACACCTCTTTTCCCGGTCTTTAGAGGAGACAGTACCATGTGCTACTTATTTCGTTTAGGACTCACATTGCGGCTCAAAAGTTACGCGAGCCAACAGGTGCTGGAGCTACCGCCTTATCGGTCACGACTCACACCTGCTCTCGCTGCCGCTGCCGCGGCGGAAGTAAACAAACGCCAGGGCGTGCCTTTGTTTTTTAGGCGGCGGCGCCGCGCCGCGTCGGTGACGTCACCGCCGACGCCCCTCCCACGCCACGTGGCGCGCACATTTTATCCCCACCACGCCGCGCCCCCTGGTAAAAAAGTGGGGGAAAATCGCGTGCAACTTCTCCTCCGGTGGGAGGAGACTGTCAGAGCGACGAGACCTGCGCATGCGCACAACGCCGCGGGCGAAATTATGTCGCCGAGGGAGTGACTAATTTGTGAGTGCGCGCGACACGTTTACAGCGAATTTCTATAAACGCGCTGCGCTGTAACATAAATTCCGTGCAATCACGCTAAACAGCTCGAGTTTATTGTTTTTCGCAGCGGTCTGCATTGGTTAACGACCTCTATTTCAGTCCTCCCGACACGGAGTGATGTTACTTTCAGCTAAATAACTAATAGAAGATAATTTCGTGCTCGGACGTGACCGACATCTCTTTCTTCCGGCAGAGGGCTACCGTTATTCGAATATGCACTTCCTGCTCTCCGACGAAGAGCAACGTGAAGATTTTTGAAGCGAAAAAGGAAATTTTCACTGTTGAATGTCTTTCATCAAACAAATCTCACAAAAATAAAAATAAAAAGTCGAAAACGCTATTTATTTTTCTGCTAATGAAATCAAATACAAAATCTAACCAACAAACTGAGTATTGAGCTAAATACGATTTCTAAATATGCAAAGTTACGAATTAACCAACATCAATCAACAATCGTTCAACAGAATAGTAGATATGTCAGATTAAACACGAAATTAAGAAGGAATATATAGATTAAAAGAATACCCAAGTGGAGTAAGAACCGTATGGACTGCATTTGCATATGACCAGTTAACAATCAACGATGAAATTTTCGTTGCCGCATAACCTCAGAAATCAAGAACAACATACAGGACGTCCTGAAGGACAAGAAACTTGGAAAAATATTTTATTTTTTAAATTAAGAATGATGATGTCCAAGAATAATGAAAGCCACTGAAATCCAATTTCAAAATCAGTAAACAAAACTATTGCAAGGATGTAAAACGTGTACTTGCAAATTGTAAGCTAAGCAGCAAAACAGCAAAATTAAATACATTCTGCCATTAAAAAGTTGCCTTACTAACCAAGAAAAGTATTGCAATAAAGGAAAAAGTACTAAGTTTATAAACGTGGGAAGTATTACAATTACACTCAATATTAAAAATGTTTATGGTCGCAAAGACGATTGACGTAATGTATATGTTCACTTTTAATGAAAAGGAGATTTTGAAATATCAAATCCTATCATTAAGTTCGAAAATAAACATTTAAAGCTAACAGACGACTGAAAGTTTCACTTCATACCGAAAGAAAAGAACCTAAAAATACTGAAACCACAATCGCCTATACCGAGACCACAGCTGAATTAACCGAGTGTCCCGATTTTATCAATGTGTACAGATAATGAAAATGTAACTGACCTATGTCTGTACTTACGAGACGTTTAAAAAAACTCAATTAGCGGGACGTTGATAACAGAAACAGAACACAAAACAATTATTTTTAGAATTTTTGTTTGTTTATCTGTTTGTCAGTATACGGACACAATTCCGTTGTTGGAGGTGTAACGTACATGTTTCCTCTTGATATGCCACTTAGAAGCTGAGTTAACGACACACACAGATTGCATATATATATTTCTTATTCGTTTGGGAAAACAATTTTGGCATAATCAGATTTTTGGTAAGGACTCACGAGTTATCAATGAAAATCAGTAAAATTGGCATTTTTAAATGTGAATCGGCTCAGTTTCGTGTATGGGTCATTTCATTATAATGGAAGAAAAGAAAGAGACAGCAATAGTTTTATGAAATCGAATAAATAAACCGGGATATAAATGATAGGACTAGTAAAAAGTAATAATTTGGATTGTTTTTGTCATCATCATAATAATAATGTTCACTGTTTTATCTAGTCATCCATATTCATTCTTGAAATCATTATTGATCTGGTGTAACTATTGTCGTAGATGAATTTGTCGACTGAGCGCTACTGTTATGTTTGATAGGTTCATCGCGTCTTCATTAAATTTGTATTATCGTTGATAAGATGGTCGAATTGCCACTAAAAAGTAGTTTACTACAGCGGATTTCATGTGTTTTGTCGTTTCGTGAAATATAGGCCTGGGTGTTATGATTTTGTGGTAAGAGACTTCGTTTGCTTAACCTCTTCAATTCTAGAATTCATTCTTCATTTATTGGACAAATATGCGTAGATTGCTCGCGGGTCAATAGGTCAGATAGTTTATAATGGCTTCTACGGGCAAAACATCAAATGTTTTATATAAAGAAATTCTTTAATTTTCGTAATTTAAATACAACACTAGAGTGTTCTCCTACCCAGTTCTACCCGTATTTCATACTTGTAATATCTTTATCTGTGCTTACAACCACACCAGTTCTTTACCCTTTTGTTCTTTTGCCAGCTTCACCTTCGCTCTTTTAAATATTTTTTTTCTTACCGAGAAATCACGTCAGGATTTATCAAAAGTTAAGAGGATTTGAGATCCTCCACCGACAAAACCTTCCGCAAACATTAGTTTTCAATAAAATCATTTTTCCGTCCCACAAATTTAAGTTAATAAGCATAAGAAAGAAAACAAATTTCGGCCTATTTATACGAAGTACATGCTGGTTGTAATAGAATTTTTGCTTTTAGAGCCATTTAGACGGAAAACTGTTGACCTTGCGGGTATCCAGTTAAAAAGGAATGATGATCGGATGGGCGGGCGCCCTGCAGGATTTGCGTTGTTATCAGGGTTAGTGGAATGAGTTGCCGTTACGTAAGGCTGAAATATATTACTATTGTTTTTAATCAACATTGGTCTGTACAAGGTAAGCAAAGTTACTGTTCTTCACAAGTATCAGTGCATTAAAGGGATACGGAGAACATCCTCTTGAAGAACATGATTCGGAAATTCGGATAGACTCTGATTTGGGAATTGTTCCTGGGAGAGAATGACGATCAATTGCCCCATAAATTGTTTATGAAGTTGCTTTTGGCATGGCTGAGAATGCTGGACGTCATGTGCAAACCTCAAGCAATGCAAGAGCTGAATCACGACAGTTGTGCGGTCTCTTATTAAGAATAGTTAGGCTCTCAAACTAAAACGTACCAGTATGACATCAAAAACGTTACGACAAAGTTTCAAAGCAGTAGGATTACTCCTTTCTCACGGGATCCCCTCTCATGTAACGAAACTTTGATTATTACTCTGGTACATAAATTCGTAGCGTCTTTCCGTATTTTTTATAAATACATTAGAATCAGCTAACAAAGATCTTAGTCATCTTTATACAAGGTGTATCAAAAAAGATGGCAAAAACTTACACGGTTGATAGTACACGATAATAGAAGCAAAAATGTCCCAGTAAGCCTCGGTGCAGTGGCAGAGCGCATTGAGGCGTTATGCTGCCAAGCGCCAGGCCGTTTCCCGTCGGGGGTTCGAATTCTCCCTTGGGCATGAATGTTAGTGTTGCCTTTAGTACAAGTTATTTTGTAAGTTTAGGGATTGATGACACCGCAGTTAAGTCCCATAAGGTTAAACAAACACCCAGATGCCGCGAGATTCGATCCGGCGACCTTCGGATTACCAACCCAAGCGCTTATCGCTACGCCACGCCTCTGTACAATAATACTCATCGTAGAGTGTATTTCACCGCAACGGCTTTTTTTTTTTTTTTTTTTTTTTTTTTTTAATTGTCGATTTTCTCGACAACGGCTGAGAAGTGCATCTTGGTGCTTTGCCAAATTACACCTCTGGCCATGAGCTTTTATTATGCGCAGTATGAATCGAATCTGAATTTCACAATTGGCGGCCTCCGCTTGTAAGAGTACTTGCCGACCTATGATCTAGAGTTTGCTTGTAGACCCTAACTTTAACCGCCGTGAACGAGGCGATTATGATCTCACTGATCGCCGTTCTCGGATACGTTGTACACTGCAAAGTTGTGATGAATTACAAGATCTGTTTAAACTCGGGGCTACAAAACGCGTCCTCTGTCCACTGAAGATCAGGTGTCGCATTCCCAACATAACTGGCAGCGCTCGCTTCGAGCGTTGCCGCGCGTCTCACGTTAACAGCATGTGTGAAGAGCCCCGCCCTGTCTGTGTTACCTGCAACAGAACAGTAGCCGGCAGCCTGTGTGGCAATGGGAATCTGTGGTGCCACATGACAAACTTCAACTAGCAAGTAATTTTAACCGGACTTATTTATAACCATCTACATCTACATCTACAACCATACTCCGCAATCCATCTGACGGTGAGTACCACTATCGATTTTCCCTCCTATTCCAGTCACGTATTGTTCGCGGAAAGAAGGATTGTCCGTATCCCTCTGTGTGGGCTCTAATCTCTCTGACTTTACCCTCATGGTCTCTTAGCGAAATATACGTAGGAGGGAGCAATATACTGGACTCCTCGGTAAAGTTATGTTCTCGAAACTTCGACAAAAGCCCGTACCGAGCGACAGAGCGTCTCTCCTGCAGAGTCTTCCACTGGAGTTTATCGATCAACTCCGTAACGTTTTCACGATTACCAAATGATCCTGTAACGAAGCGCGCTGCTGTCCGATGGATCTTCTCTACCTCCTCTATCAATCCCACCTGGTACGGAATCCCACACCGGTGAGCAGTATTCAAGCTGTGGGCGAACAAGTGTACTGTAACCTACTTCCTTTGTTTTCGGACTGCATTTCCTTAGTATTCTTCCAATGAATCTAAGTCTGGCATCTGCTTTACCGACATTGATTTTATATGGTCGTTCCATTTTAAATCCCTCCTAATGACTACTCCCAGATACTTTATGGAATTAACTGCTTCCAGTTGCTGCCCTGCTATAGTGTAGCTAAATGATAAAGGATCTTTCTTTCTGTGTATTCGCAGCACATTACACTTGCCTACAATGAGATTTAATTGCCATTCCCTGCACCATGCGTCGATTCTATGCAGATCCTCCTGCATCTCAAATACAATTTTCCATTGTTACAACCTCGCTATATACTACAGCATCATCCGCAAAAAGCCTCAGTGAACTTCCGATGTTATCCGCAAGGTCATTTATATATATAGTGAACAGCAACGGACCCACGACACTCCCCTGTGGTACACCTGACATAACTCCTACTTCATAAGACTTCTCTCCATTGAGAATGACCTGCTGATTTCTGTTATCTAGGAATTACTCAATCCAATCACACAATTGGTCTGATAGACCATATGCTCTTACTTTGTTCATTAAACGTTTGTGGGGAACAGTATCAACTGTACCACCCTACATAATCTTCGAAGCTCGAGCACGAAGCCAAAAATCCTTGTACAAATGTTTAATATTTGTCTCTGTAGCACAGCGGCTAACGTCATCGACTATCGATGTCACAGAACTAAATTTGATACACATTATAAACATCAATCTGTAATGATGTAGAAAGACGTAGAATGGAGTTTAAACAAAGTGAGAAGACGCTCCCACACACTACCAGCCATTAAAAGTGCTACACCAAGAAGAAATGCAGACGATAAACGGGTATTCATTGGACAAATATATTATACTAGAACCGACATGTGATTACATTTTCACGCAATTTGGGTGCATAGATCCTGAGAAATCAGTACCCGGAACAACCTCCTGTCGCCGTAATAACGGCCTTGATACGCCTGGGCATTGAGTCAACCAGAGCTTGGATGGCGGTACAGGTACAGATGCCCATGCAGCTTCAGTGGCTGGCGTATTGTGACGAGCCAGTTGCTCGGCCACCATTGACCAGATGTTTTCAATTGGTGAGAGAACTGTAGACTGTGCTGGCCAGAGCAGCAGTCGAACATTTTCCGTATCCAGAAAGGCCCGCACAGAACCTGCAACATGCGGCCGTGCATTATCCTGCTGAAATGTAGGGTTTCGCAGGGATCGAATGGGGGTAGAGCCACCGATCGTAACACATCTGAAATGTAACGGCCACTGTTCAAAGGTGACCGAGAGATGTAACAAATGGCACCCCATACCATCACGCCGGATGATACGCCAGTATGGCGATGAAGAATACACGCTTCCAATGTGCGTTCACCGCGATGTCGCCAAACACGGATGCGACCATCATGATGCTGTAAACAGAACCTCGATTCATACGGCCGGCCGCGGTGGCCGAAGAGACAGGCGCTCCAGTCACGGTCTGCACGGTCCCTACGGTCGGGGGTTCGAATCCCCCCTCGGGCATGGATATTTGTGCCGTCCTAGTTCGTAAGTAGTTCATAAGTAGTTTGTAAGTTTAGGGACTGATGACCCCGTAGTTAAGTCCCATAGGCTGTACAAACATTTGAACATTTGATTTCGATTCATATGAAAAAATGACGTTTTACCATTCGTGCACTCAGGCTCGTCGTTGCATACACCATCGCAGGCGCTCCTGTCTGTGATGCAGTGTCAAGGGTAACCGCAGCGATGGTTTCCGACCTGATAGTCCATGCTACTGCAAACACCGTCGAACTGTTCGTGCAGATGGTTGTTGTCTTGCAAACGTTCCCATCTGTTGACTGAGAGATCGAGACGTGGCTGCACGATCCGTTACAGCCATGCGGATAAGATGCCTGCCATCTCGACTGCTAGTGATGCCAGGCAGTTACGATCCAGTACGGCGTTCCGTATTGTCCTCCTGAAGCCACCGATTCCATATTCTGCTAACACTCATTGGATCGCGACCAACGCGAGCAGCAATGTTGCGATACGATAAACCGTAATCGCGATAGGCTACAATCCAACTTTTATCAAAGTCGGAAACGTGATGGTGCGCATTTCTCCTTCTTACACGAGGCATCAGAACAACGTTTGACAAGGCAACGCTGGTCGACTGCTGTTTGTGTATGAGAAATCGGTTGGAAACGTTCCTCATGTCGGCACGTTTTAGGTGTCGCCACCGGCGCCAACCTTGTGTGAATGCCCTGAGAAGCTAATTAATTATGTATCACAGCATCTTCTTCCTGTAAGTTAAATGTCGCGTCTGTAACACGTCATCTTCGTGGTGTAGCAATTTTAATGACCAGGAGTCTAATTAAGTCGAGACGTTGGGATGTCAGCCACCGAATCTACCAATATTCAAGAAAGGCAATAGGAGTGATCCCCAAAATTACAGACCTATCTCATTGACGTCGATTTGCAGTAGGATTTTGGAACATATACTTTCTTCAAATATTATGAACTACATCGAAGAGAACGACCTATTAACCAGTAGTCAACACGGATTCAGAAAGTATCACTCTTGCGAAACACAGCTTGCTTATTCACATGAAGTGTTAAGTGCCATCGACAAGGCATCTCAAATCGATTACATATTTCTGGATTTCAGGAAGGCTTTTGACACTGTACCCCCCAAGCGGCTTCTTATGAAATTGCGTGCTTATGGAATATCTCCCCAATTGTGCGATTGGATTTACGATTTCCTATCAAAAAGAACACAGTTCGTTGTAATTGACGGTAAGTCATCGAGTAAAACAGAAGTAATATCTGGCGTTCCATAGGGAAGCGTTATAGGTCCCCTACTCTTCCTCGTGTTTATAAACGATTTAGGAGACAATCTGAATAGCTCCCTTAGACTGTTCGCGGATGATGCTGTCGTTTATCAGTTAGTGAAGACAATTGAGGATCAAAAGCAACTGCAAAGCGATTTAGACAAAATTTCTGCATGGTGCAAAAATTGGCAATTGACACTAAATAAAGAAAAGTGTGAAGTAATACCCATGACCACTAAAAGAAATCCGCTGAACTTTAATTACGCGATAAATCAGTCAAACCTTAAAGTCGTAGATTCTACCAAATACCTAGGAGTTACAATTACGAACAACTTTGACTGGAGAGAACACACAGAAAATATTGTGGGGAAGGCGAACCAAAGGTTCCGTTTCATTAGCAGATCGCTTCGAAGATGCATCAGCTCCACCAAAGAGACTGGCTACATCACACTTGTGCGTCATCTCATGGAGTACTGTTGCCCCTTGTAGGACCCTCACCAGGTGGGACTGACGGAAGACATTGAAGAGGTTCAGAGAAGGGCAGCTCGTTTTGTTCTATCACGTTACGGGGGGGGGGGGGGAAGCGTCACGGAAATGTTGCAAGAATTGTTGTGGAAATCATTAAAAGAAAGACGTTATTCATTGCGGCGTGATCTGTTTGCGAAGTTTCAATTACCGACTTTTAGTTCTGAATATAAAAATATTTTGCTAGCACCCACCTACTTAGGGAGACATGACCATCCCAATAAAATAAGAGAAATCAGATCGAAAACGGAACGATTTAGGTGTTCTTTCTTCCCGCGCGCTATTAGAGAATGGAACAGTAGAGAAAAGTTATGAAAGTGGTTAATGAACCCTCTGCCAGGCACTTCAATGTGATTTGCAGTGCCGGCCGCGGTGGCCGAGGGGACTGAGGCGCTTCAGTCACGGTCTACACGGCCACTACGGTCGGGGGTTCGAATCCCCCCTCGGGCATGGATATTTGTGCCGTCTTAGTTCGTAAGTAGTTCATAAGTAGTTTGTAAGTTTAGGGACTGATGACCCAGTAATTAAGCCCCATAGACTTTACAAATATTTGAATATTTGATTTGTGATTTGCAGAGTATCTATGTAGATGTAGATGTAGATGAATCTACCTGCAATTCAGAGAGATCTGCTGCCGGATGGGGGCGGCTAGCCAGAGGTTATGCCGGCGAACCAACCACAATGGTGTACTGTGGGGAAAGAGGGCATTACTGAGTGAAACGACAGCGAAACCATAAACAATACTGTTTTCGTAATGAAATTTGCCGCAGCAGTCTGTTCCCGCAGTCTACCGCAACTGTTTGGCATGGGAAGCGTTATGTGGCACTCATTCGGGTTATACTTTTATCCATACTGCACTGTTTTCGGTGCGAGACTGATGGTAGCGGGGGGTGGGGGGAGGGGGGGAGGTGACAGTAAACAACAGCTACGTGTGCGACTGCAAGTTTATTACACTCACGATGTGTTTCCGCCATGATATGGTCATCTTCAGTTACAACGCAAAGTATGGCCTGGTAGGAGGAATGGAAGAATAAATCATTTAAGACGCATTTAGAGATTGTATTTCATCTGGCACTAGAAATAGTGCGCCGTTGTTACACTTGTAAATGTTAATGAGAGCTAGTAACGATGTTCGTAACACGCATTCACAGCACGTTTATGGTCAATACTTCCTTGTTACCTTAATCAATGGATGTAGCTTATAGCGACATCATTAAAGCCTTTTATGGATCAGTTACTCACAGCGAAAATAACATGAAGAGGTCCGTCTTAATTGCGCGCCAAAAAATTTATGGCAGTTACTGGCATCTAGAAGTAGTCATTATGGTTACGCATTTACAGTATGTGATTTTACATATGCATATTAACATAACAAAACAGAGGAAGATATTACGCCGGTCACACGAAATGTTGAATCTTCCAAGTTGGACAATTTTACACAGAATAGACTAGACGAAGCGTACGGTGTTCGCCATATCGCTGCAATCACGGTCGTATCGCTCCGTTACTGTGGATTGAGAAATGTGTTTTTCGACAGTCGTATCGTAAACTGATACGTTCTCTCATCCCAGATGATATCGATGTGGACCCCTCTCCTGTAACTTTTCTCTTGTCGTAACTACTAGCAACTATGCTGAAATTAAGTTTAATATCGTATCGTACACTGGCACAGAATTTATACCCTGTAATGTACATTCCTCCCAAAACATCCGGTAGAGACGTTATAATTTCGTATGAATGAGATGATTTGTTTGACAGTGCCGCAAAAAGTCTTCTCCGGCGGTATTCGTCACTTCAGCATTAAAAATGCAGTGAACCAGAGGACGCACTTAAAAGAATATTTCAGCGCTGAAAAGAACCAGGTGCAGAATGTCTACCATTCAGTGAAGATATTAAATCATGGATACCCTGGCCTTCATCCGACAGTGTGACCAAAAGAACAAATGATGATCAAAAAGCAAAGTGTCTGAGTGTTTGAGTTCAAGAAATTCTGCGTCTTAAAATAGCTTAATGTTCCATAACTCCTACTTACTTGTGAAATTAGAGCCGAAGTATTTGAAATCATGGATAGTGACCTAAAACATTTGAGCATTTAAAAGTTGGGGCAAATGCCCATGATGAATGGCTGAGCCTAAATGAATATTATATATTAAATGATAAGTCGCGCTTAAAAACAAAAAATGAGCTTCTACTATGTGTTTCAAAATTTATTTTTAACGCAGCTTCTTCAGTGGTTGAATAACGAAGTTGAAATAACTGCTTGAGGGTTAGATGAGAGTTATTAGGGGTAATAAATTTGATTGTAAACACAAATTTTTACCTGTTTAATGATATCAGTTCTTGGGGTGGTATATAAAAAAGAGCAGAAGTTTAAATGTAATTTTTGAAATTAAGTATAGTTTATATTGCCAGCCTGTAGGTATAATAACATGTTCTCAACCAGTTTCTTGACCTTCAAAGTCGAAGAAACATCATGCAGTTCAGAAACCGCTTCAGATTCTCCTCAATCCGATTCGTCTCTGACTGTTGGGTTCCATCTTCCTGACCTTGAGGACCCAATCGATGCCAAACGAATTATCTTGAGCAAATTCCTTGTTTGACTCGATAGTCAGAACTTTGTGCTACAAAGCTTATAACATCAAGCATCTTAATACGCGTTAGATTACTACCTTGTACTGCTGGATCAAGAAGATTAGCTGCAAGGTGGGTAGAAGACACAATGACGTCCTCCTAGACTGGAAGTTAGATAACACTGCACTTTTCTTGTGCAGATTGCAGTGGAGAGGACAGTGATTTCCCGATGAGAACCTCTGCACACTTGAACTTTGTGGTTTAATTCTAAAACTGTAATCAAATGAACTATTGGATTTAAGAGTTCATTTCGTCAACTCTCAGAACTGTCTTAATTATTTCAGGCTTGCGGTCTGACTGCGCCTTTTCGTTTACAGCTTAGGTTTATGAGACAACTTTTTCTCCAAACTTTCAAGACAAAAATGATAGCTACTCTATCTTTTTTCCTGAAAGGTTCAGTGAAACCCTATCTTCTAATTTGTTTTCAGGTGATATTTAATCAAAGACTGCTTGTAAAATTTCTTACTCATTGGTCAACCTCTACGGTATTTGTCATGAAAGTTTTGAGTATTTATAGCTAAAATTTCTGAGCACAACGAATTTCATATGTGAACTAGGTACCCTAGTGGAACAATGTGAGGGAACTTATCATTTACCAGATTCAATGTAGCTTTCATATTTGCAGCATTGTCACTTGTCACCACCAGAAAGTTTTCTGGTCCTTACTTCTCCTAAATAGTGTTGGTAAGTCGAGCAAGGTACTCATCACTGCAGCTGTTGCTTTTCGTCACTACAAACCCAACAAATAGTAGTTTAGAATTTGAAACTATGAAGTTGGTGATGCTTTTAACTTGCTATATCCATCGCACTGTACATGAATATTTCTTGCTACCTCCAGTTCTTTTGTTAAATAACCTTGAATTTCTGATGTTTTACTAACTTTTAATGTCGGGAGGATCGTCCCGCCCTTAATTGTAATTGGTAAATTACACATTTAGGCAGCGAAAACTTTAAAAAGGGTTTGGCCATATTCCCTAGCAAAGGTCCATTTATAAACGCCCCTTCAACTGGGCATTTGTCCAGCCCCTTCACTAATGACGTAGAAGCAGATTTTTTAATAAATTTTGATTATAATGTTGAAATGATTTATGTATTAAGCCACTTTTGCAAATGAATGACATGTTTTCAATGTCTTAGACATGCACGTTAAAATAAAAAGCCCATTAATGGCGTAGCCTTACAGAAGATTAACGAATATTTCTGATGAGTGGTTTATACTGTTTTCATTCCTCTCTAGAACCTTTGAAATATCGAAATAACACTTTTTTGGTAGTGAAATAACAGAAATAAGCTACAATTCGTCTATTCGATTAATGTTAGCAATCATTTAAGGAAAAATCCCCCAGAAACCATCATTGGAACTAAATTTTAATGAACCTATTTAGGTACCAGTATAAATTTTATCATCTTTTGAGGTTTTTCAGGAAAATCCTGTCAAGAGTTCCGCATTAGAGAAGATTTAAAAAAGACATAGCCTGCAACAATGCAAGGCCACAGAGAAACCTACCTGTTAAAACAAATAAAAAGTAAATCGTCGCTTCCTATTCCATTTCGCAACATCATCAATGCACAAAGTGACAAACGAAGTTCAACATGGTACAAGGTAGACAGTTTTACCTGCAGGTGGTGTTAGTATTGCTCTCGATAAAAGGCATACCTGTTAACATGACAGCTCTTTTTAAAAAGGTGAACGTATTATTGACCTTCTTAATAAAGGAATTAGATTGTACTCAGGTGGCTGTAGCTTCTAAATTCTAAATCTGATACACAGGACAAAATACAAACAAACACCCTAAATTTTAACTAAAACCTTAAAAACAATATCATAGAACAAAATCAAAATTACAACTACCTGGGGGGAAGTGGGGTCACTTACACAATTACAAGAAAAATTGTTATGTTATGGAGCAAATAATGATTGAGATCAGTCGTTACAACAACACTAAAAAATTATCAACAGTTTCAGTTACAAACGTACAAAACTAAAAAAAAGAAATATCAACAGTTCCAGTTACAAATGTGTACCAAACAAGGCCACACCTAGAAATCTTCAAGCTGCTGGCATTGCGGTATTAACACACACACACACACACACACACACACACACACACACATATATATATATATATATATATATATATATATAAGAGTAAATTTTTGTTTGCGGAAACCAATTAATTTCCTAAATTTCTTAATCTATCACTTTCAGATTTTGTTACAACGTTGCATTCTAATATAGTAATATTTTTAGATACCTATTTCTTCCATCCTCATGAACCACAGAAATTGCCGAGGTTGGGTGGCTTGCGTGTCTCAACATACAGATAGCCGTACCGTTGGTGCAACCACAGCGGAGGGGTATCTGTGGAGATCCCAGACAAACGTGTGCTTCCTGAAGAGGGGCAGCAGCCTTTTCAGTAGTTACAGGGGCAACAGTCTGGATGATTGACTGAGCTGGACTAGTAACATCAGCTAATGTGACTTTGCCATGCAGTTACAGCGAACGGCTGAAAGCAAGGGGAAACTGCAGTCGTTAATCTTCCCGAGGACATACATCTCTACTGTATGAATATATTATGTCGGCATCCTCTCGGGTAAAGTATTCGGGTAAAGTAGTCCCCCATTCGGATCTCCGGGCGAGTACTACACATGAGGATGTCGTCAATCTAGAAAAACAAAACAGGCATTCTACGGAGCGTGGAATGTTTTATCCCTAACTCGAGTAAAGTTAGAAAATTTGAAAAGAGCGGTGTTACATATGGTGAGGATTAGTGAAGTTCGGTGGCAGGATGAACAGGATTTTTGGTCAGGTGACTAAATGGTTATAAATGCAAAATCAGTTGGTGCTAACGCAGAAGTAGGTCTGATAATGAATAAGAAAATAGGAATGCGGGTAAGTTACTATGAACAGCATGGTGAAGGCATTATTGTAGCAAAGATAGGCACGAAGCCAACACCGACCAAAGTAGTATAAGTTTATATGCCAACTATCTCTGCCGATGATGAGGAGATCAAAGAAATGTATGAGGAGATGGAAGAAATTATTCAGACCGTTAAAGGAGAGGAAAATTTAATTGTGATGGGGAACTGGAACTCGTTAGTAGGAAATGAAAGGGAAGGAAATGTAGTAGATGAATATGGAATGGGGAAATAGAAAGAAAGAAAAGATCATCTGGTAGAATTTTGTTCAGAGCACAATTTAATCATCACAAACATTTGGTTTAATCGTCGTGAAACAAGGTTATATACCAGAAGACACTTGGAGGTACCAGTTTGACTTTATAATGGTAAGGCAGAAAAGGTAGAAAATTAAGGAGATGGAATCTGGACAGACTGAAAGAACGAGAGGTGGTTGAAATTTTTAGAGGGAGCATTAGGCAATGAGGGAAAGTAATGCAGTAGAAGAAGAATGGGTAGCTCTGAGAGATAGAGTAGCGAAGGCCGCAGAACATCAATAAAGGCAGGAAGAGAAGCCCTAACGGAAATCCTTAAATAACACAGGAGATACTGAACATAATTGTTGAAAGGAGAAAATATAAAAATGCATTAAATGAAGCAGGCAAAAGAAAGTACAAATTGTTCCACGTGGTATGCAAGATGTATGAGACAGGGAAAATACCCTAAGACTTCAAGAAGAATATAGTGTCGATCCTAAGAAAACGAGTGCAGACAAATGTGACAATTACAGAACTATCAGTTTAGTAAGTCATAGTTGCGAAATACTAACAGGAATTATTTACAGACGAATGGAAAAAACTGGTGGATCCGACCTTGGGGTGGATCAATTTGGATTTAGGAGAAATATAGGAACACGAGAGGCAATACTCACATTACCAGATATCCTAGAAGATAGAATAAGAAAAGGGAAACCTACATTTTTAGCATTTGTAGATCTGAAGAAAGCTTTTGACAATGTTGACTGGAATACACTTTGTCCGATTCTGAAGGTAGCAAGAGTAAAACATAGTACAAAAACCAGACAGCAATTATAAAAGTCGAAGGTCATGAAAGGGTCGCGGTGATTGGGAAGAGAGTAGGACAGGGTTGTTGCCTTTCCCCAATTTTGTTCAAACTATACAATGAGCAAGTTTGGAAGGAATGGAAGGAGAAATTTGGAGAGGGAATTAAAGTCCAGGGAAAGGGACTAAAAACCTTGCGGTTTGCTGACGACATACTAATTCTGTCAGAGACAGCAAAAGACCTAGAATAACAATTAAACGGAATGGAAAGTGTCTTGAAAGGAAGGTACAAGATGAACATTAACAGGAGTAAAACAAAGGTAATGAAATGTAGTGTCAGAAAATCAGGCGATGAAGGAACTAGATTAGCACAGGCCAGTCTGATGCATCGTGCAGCCCATAGTGGCTAGTATTTTCTAAAAAAATTATTTTTAAACATTGTGGCGTAAGCTTTCCAGCTGAGTAGTATATTTTTATTATGTGACTTGCTTTATTTTATATTTTCTGATGAAGGCAATCTTAATCAATGCCGAAACCAGGTCAAATAATTTTTAATTTGCGACAGAGGGCTGCTTTTTTATCGATTGAACTTACAAACTGCTTAAACTAACTTATCCTAAGAACAACACACACACACCCATAGCCGCGCAGGAGCAGCCGAGCGGTCTGGAGCGCCACGTTACGGATCGCGCGGCCTCCCGCGACGGAGGTTCGAATCCTCCCTCGGGCATGGATGTGTTTCATGTCCTTACGTTAGTGTAATTTACTTAAGTAGTTTGTAAGTCTAGGTACTGATGACCGACGTAGTTTGGTCCCATAATATTACAAATAAACAGACAGGACTGGCCGGTCACAGTTTTCGTTTAAAAGGATTAAGCGTCCGGTGCGGTCGATAATAAACAGCTTTACAACAATGACGGCGGCAATTGGCTACGGGCTTGTTACTATCTTCTGTCTAAAATCGGATCATGGAACATCAGTGATTTGACAATGAAGGGTAGGTGGTCGATTACGTGCAAAACGTATTAGATGGAAATGACTTACATTTAGCGTAATGATCACAAAGACAAGATAAGAGAAATTAGGGCTTGTATGGAGGCATATAGACTTTCTTTTTTCGCTCGTTCTGTTTGGGAGTGGAATAGTAAAGGAAATCCCTAGTATTGGTACAGTGTACTCTCTGCCACGCACTTTACGGTGAATTGCGGAGTATATATGTAGATGTAGGAGATTGGGGTTCAACGACGTGTCGACAACGAGGTAAATAGAGAAGACACGAAGGTTCTTACTGAGGAAGGATAAACGGGCAAACTGCCCTTTCAGAGGAACCAAAAATTTTCAAATGTTTGTAACTCTAGAGACCTTAAATACCTAGGCTTACTCACTACTCACTACTTACTAACCTGAAGATAACACACACACACACACCCATGCTCGAGGAAGGACTCGAACGTCCGACGGCAAACAGCAGCACGCCTTAGGGTGCACGCCTATTCCACTGCGGGGTAGGGAGGGGAAAAGGAGAAAGTGACAATGGTAAATGTAGTATTTTGTGCCGGAGCCATGAGGTGGATTGCAGAGGACAGATGGAGATGCAGAACTGGAGCGAGGCTTTACATGATCCAGATGTAAGGTTCGCTTTGTGGGGAGGTGATTTGATTTGATTTGATTTTCTCAGGGAAGCCAAAACAGTCTTGGTCCAACCCGCCACTGCCCGCACCGAAACTAAGTTTATTGTGCGGTATCGCTCCCTGTATATCTAGTAAAGCCAAACAATGCCCTTGAACAGTGCAAGGAGTCCCAGTTCTTTATTAGACACAATTTCTTCGGGTCTGGTTGTCCCAAATGTTCTGTGCCTTTTACTCTCCAATGCAATGCATTCGAAGATTAGATGTGATGCAGTTTCATCGCCGTCATCACAGATCCGACATTTAGGGTCCTCTTCTGTTATTCCCATTGTATGTAGGTGTTTTTTGAAATTCCCATGGCCTGTCAACAATCCAACCATGAGTCTAATCTCTCTCCTGTTCAGGCCCAGGATTGCAGATCTTCTTTTAAAACAGCCGGCCGCGGTGGCCGAGGGGATTGAGGCGCTCCAGTCACGATCTGCACGGCCACTACGGTCGGGGTTTCGAATCCCCCCTCGGGCATGGATATTTGTGCCGTCCTTAGTATTAGCTAGTTCGTGGGTAGTTTGTAAGTTTAGGGACTGATGACCCCGTAGTTAAGTCCCATAGACTCTACAAACATTTGAACATTTTGAACTTTTAAAACGTGGCTTTGACATCATTACCTTGCCATGTTTTTGTTGATAGACTTTGGTCCAATATTCTACGTACTGTCTTCTGAGCCAGTTACGTAGCTCCAATTTGATCATTGCGTTGGTGATTGTCAGGACAGGTTCCGGTCCAATAAATGGAGTCTCTGCCCCCATCCTGGCTAATCTGTCGGCATGTTCGTTGCCACTGATCCCCGAGTGGCCAGGGACCCACAATAGGTTTACTCTATTCCTTTCCCCTAGCTCCATCAGAACCCTGTGAGCCGGCCGCGGTGGCCGAGGGGACTGAGGCGCTCCAGTCACGGTCTTCACGGCCACTACGGTCGGGGATTCGAATCCCCCCTTGTGCATGGATATTTGTGCCATCCTTACTATTAGCTAGTTTGTAAGTAGTTTGTAAGTTTAGGGACTGATGGCCCCGTAGTTAAGTCGCATAAGTTATACAAACATTTGAAACATTTTGAACCCTGTGATATTCTGCAATAATTTTAGACCTTGTTGCAGGCGCTGCCAGTGATCTCAGGGCTGGCTGGCTGTCTGAATAAATGTTCTTGCGCTAGATCTACATCTAAAAAAATACTCCGCAATTCACCGTAAGGTGCGTGGCGGAGGGTACACTGTACCACTACTAGGCATTTCCTTTCGTATTCCACTCCCAAATTGAACGAGGAAAAAAAGAATGCCTATATGCCTCCGTACGAGCCCTAATTTCTCTTATCTTGTCTTTGTGATCTTGCGCGAAATGTAAGTAGGCGGCAGCAAGATCGTACTACACTCAGCTTCAAATTCCGGCCCTCTGAATTTACTCAACAGAAATTCACGAAAAGAACGTCGTCTTTCTTCCAGCGATCCCCAATTGAGTTGCCGGAGCATTTCCGTGACACTCGCGCATTGGTCGAACCTACCGGTAACAAATCTAGCTGCTCGTCTCTGAACCGCCTCTATGTCTTCCTTTAATCTGCTGCGGGTCGCAAACACTTGAGCAATACTCAGGACGTGGTCGTCCAAGCGTTCTATACGCGGTCTCCTTTACAGGTGAAGTACATCTTCCCAAAATTCTCCCTATAAACCGAAGTCGGCTGTCCGCCCTACTCACAACTGTCCTTACATGCTCGTTCCATTTCATATCGCTCTGCAATGTTACGCCTAGATATTTGAACGACGCGACAGCATCAAGAAGCCCACTACTAATGCTGTATTCGAACATTATGGGATTGTTCTTTCTACTCATGCGCATCACCTTACATTTTTCCACATTGAGAGCTAGCTGCCAATCTTCGCACCAACTAGAAATTTTGTCTAAGTCATCCTGTATGCTATTACAGTCAGTTACAGACGACACCCTCCCATACACCACAGCATCATCAGCAAACAGCCGCAAATTACAAGTTACTCTGTCCATCAGATCATTTATATAGATAGAAAATAATAGCGGTCCTATCACACTCCCCTGGGGCACGCCTGACGATTCACTAGTCTCTGATGAACACTCGCCGTCGAGAATAACGTACTGCGTTCTATTACTTAGGAAGTCTTCCAGCCAGTGACAAATCTGTGAACCTATTCCATAAGCTCGTATCTTCGTTAGATACATCTCAACAGATGCGTCTGGCAATCCCGCAGTTGAGCACAGCGAAGCGCGAGTCTCCAGCCACGGCAAATCCGGCTGCGGCTTGCGAGTCGTGCGTGCCGTCCCGGTGTTTGCTGAGGTGGCACAGGAGACGCTCGTGACAGGTAATCGGCGGCCATCAAAGGCGTCCCTCACGCCTGAGCCCACCGGCTGTTCTCCTGACCGCGAATTCAGGCCCGCCGCTACACGTCATCCGTCTTCTGTAAGTCTCCCTACTGCGACTGCAGCAGGGTGCATTAGTGTAGCAGCGTGTGGCGATTGCGACTCGGTACTATCACAACGCAACCCAGCAGGTACAACAACAACAATCAGGTATGCTTCAAACGGTGTGTCTTCCCTTACACCGAAGGGCAGAGGGATGCACTGCCATGAATGGACGCCATGTTCAACACCTGCTATGAACTCGTGCAGGTGGTGCAGGTCGTCTTACAAAAGTGAAATTGATTCTTTGAGCCGGCCGCGGTGGCCGAGGGGACTAAGGCGCTCCAGTCACGATCTGCACGGCCACTACGGGCCCCCTCGGGCATGGATATTTGTGCCGTCCTAGTTCGTAAGTAGTTCATAAGTAATTTGTAAGTTTAGGGACTGATGACCCCGTAGTTAAGTCCCATAGACTATACAAATTCAAATTCTTTGACACAATACAAATACAAATTCTTTGACACAATATTATGGACTAGCAATAAGGAGAAATGTAAGAGATTTAGAGAACATGAGAAGGGCTCAGAATGAAACTTTCACTCTGCAGCGGAGTGTGCGCTGATATGAAACTTCCTGGCAGATTAAAATTGTGTGCCGGAACCGGGAATCGAACCTGGGACCTTTGCCTTTCGCGGGCAAGCGCACTACCGACTGTGCTATCCCGACACGACTCACGATGCCGCCTCACAACTTTACTTCCGCCAGTACCTCGCCTCCTACTTTCCAAACTTCACAGAAGCTCTCATGCGAACCATGCAAGACTAGCACTCCTGGAAGAAAGGATATGGTGGAGACATGGCTTAGCCACAGCCTAAGGGCGGAAGTAAAGTTGTGAGGCGGCATCGTGAGTCGTGTCGGGATAGCAAAAAAATGTTCAAATGTTTGTTAAGCTTAAGGGACTTAACTACGCGGTCATCAGTCCCTAAACTTGCAAACTACTTATGAACTAACTAATACTAAGAACGGCACAAACATACATGCCCGAGGGGGGATTCGAAACCCCGACCGCAGTGGCCGTGCAGACCGTGACTGGAGCGCCTCAGTCCCCTCGGCCACCGCGGCCGGCTCGGGATAGCACAGGCGGTAGTGCGCTTGCCCATGAAAGGCAAAGGTCCCAGGTTCGAGTCCCGTTTCCGGCACACAATTTTAATCTGCCAGGAAGTTTCATATCAGCGCACACTCCGCTGCAGAGTGACAGTTTCATTCTGGATACATCCCTTAGGCTGTGGCTAAGCCATGTCTCCACCATATCCTTTCTTCCAGGAGTGGTAGTCTTGCAAATTTCGCAGGAGATCTTCTGTGAAGTTTGGAAAGTAGGAGGCAAGGAACTGGCAGAAAAGTTGTGGGGCGGCATCGTGAGTCGTGTCGGGATAGCTCAGTCGGTAGAGCGCTTTCCCGCGAAAGGCAAAGGTCCCAGGTTCGAGTCCCGGTTCCGGAACACAATTTTAATCTGCCAGGAAGTTTCAACAATCAGGTATGCTTCAAACTGTGCGTCTTTCCTTACGTCGAAGGGCAGAGGGATGCACTGTCATGAATGGACGCCATGTACAACACCTCCTATGAACTTGTGCTTATCTCCAAAGTATGCATTTCCGAACCCACGTTTATCGGACTCTCTTTTTTATTTTATTTATTCATTTTTCTTTTCTTTCAGTGAGTACAACCAGCTCTTAAAGTATTCGTCGCTTTTTGTTTTGTACGTCCTGTATTTTTTTCTCTCGATTTTTCTGATTGTTTTTCCTAAAGTATCTTCGCAGGTGTGGTGTCTTATCCACCAAGGCAAGGTTGGCACCTCACAACGGAAACAGAAGTAAGAGCCGTCGCTGCCAGCGGCCCCCAATGAGACCACAAGGTGGCCGCCACGCCCTCCTGCGCCACCGCCAACCGACGTTAGCTAAGCAAGCTATGTGAAGTGAAACGTTAGTTGTGTGGTAGACGTGCCCTGGAAGAGTGGACTACAGGAAAGGTTGAAACTTCCTGGAAGATTAAAATTGTGTGCCGGAACCGGGACACGAACCTGTGACCTTTGCCTTTCGCGGGCAAGCGCACTACCGACTGTGCTATCCCGACACGACTCACGATGCCGCCTCACAATTTTACTTCCGACAGTACCTCGCCTCCTACTTCCAGGAGTGCTAGTCTTGCATGGTTCGCAGGAGAGCTTCTGTGAAGTTTGGAAAGTAGGAGGCGAGGTACTGGCGGAAGTAAAGTTGTGAGGCGGCATCGTGAGTCGTGTCGGGATAGCACAGTCGGTAGAACGCTTGCCCGCGAAAGGCAAAGGTCACAGGTTCGAATCCCGATTCCGGCACACAATTTTAATCTGCCAGGAAGTTTATATCAGCGCACACTCCGCTGCAGAGTGAAAGTTTCATACAGGAAAGGTTGTCTGTATTAGTATGTTGCCCGCTGAAGACTGTTTTAAGTTTTATTGTATATAGTCAAGTCACGGAGATCTTGTCTACTATTGAATGTGCAGTTAGACATGAACAGGACATTGTACCAAGTTTGATTTTTGTTACTGTTTTCATGATACAGCAGTGACTGTGAAAAGATAAGTACTGTTATGTTCTTTTGTTTCCAACTGTGGAAGAATTTCTGTGTAAAATAAAAGTGTGTTCTGTTTTGAGTACATCGTGTCTCAGCCAGCGCCCTCGCCAGCCACTTGCACCTTCCTCAAATTGCCAGTAAGCAATCCACGCCAGAACGAAAATAGGAACTGACTGACGACGAGAAAGCACGAATACATTAGCAGGGACACACAGAAGGTTTTGTAAGTCATAGTATTCTAAATAAATCGGTCACCTACATCCTGCGTCCCTGTTAAGAGCGATGTAAGAGTCTGATTGCTAGGATAAACCTGATTCAATTTTTTTTTTTTTACCTGTTACCAGGTGGTTGTAATGAAATGTATCGTCTCCAACTGGAGTTCATGAGCATTTCTGTAGTTCTCTGGCGGTAAACGAATTTCACAGGAGTGTTGACATAAAATCATAAATTGAGAATCAAGAAGTTTGCAATATAAATAGGCTTCCTAACGATTCTTCTCATGAACAATATATACACTGAGATGACAGAAGTAATGGGATCCATTCCTATTCACCACAGTACTGCCATGTACTACCACTCCACCCCCCTGGGGGTCACGGTTCTTTCGTGAGTACGTGCGTGGCGAGCACGGAGCCTCGAGCTAATGCAGTCTTCCTTCCTTCTTTACTTCCCGGACTGCATTTCCTTTCCCCCTCCCCTCCTTTGCTATCCACACTCCTTCCCCTCCCCACCGGGGGACTGATATCCTCAGTAGTTTAGTCCCCCTATCCCAAACAAACAATCCAACAGTCCTCCACAGTATTTAGGAAAAGTATACTATACCCGGAATAATCCTTCGATAGTTCTTACAGAGATACTGTAAGACGGCGACAGAGGTACTTTAATACTTCTTGTGAAAAAATCAGCCAAGTTCACACAAATTTTACAATATATTTTGTAACGTGATAGGTATACAGTCGCTACACGTGCATCCCGCTCATCGTCTCGACACCAGCACGAGACAAGCGGTCTGACGATGATCTATTCAAAGATCGAAACCGATCACGTTACAAAATAAAATGTAAAATTTGTGCGAACGTGACTAATTTTCTTCATAATAAATTTTTATCAGTTAGCTGTTTTTTGAAAGGGAAAAACATTTTTTCAAATTTATCTACTTTAATTGGTTGCCCCAGGGTAAATCAAGCTAAAGATTACTCTGTATTTGTACATTAGAAGATATCATACTCGGCATACTGATTCGTGTCATATTCTACTGCGCCTACATTCAGCAAGTACATAGTTAGTCTTTGCTTCCGAAAACATTTTTCTAATATAAGCAGACAGAACAAGTTTCTAATTCAACAGTAACTTATCGACCTCAAGTTCTGCGCGCTTTCATTACGGTTACCAACATGGCACAAACACAGCACGCCAACTGTCCAACACATTCAAAATTACAGCTTCCACTACCGAGCCTACGTCATCGAGAGTGGCAGCGGATGAGCCGCTTCAACAGTACGGCCAGTTTTAGTGCCCTGGATGTTACTCACTGTTCATGACAGTGAAGTGCTTATTTCAAAGATTAATGTTCTTTTACTGATTATTAAGTTTTACTGTGTCATAATTACTATTTCAAACAAAAATTTAGAAATTAATCATTATCATAAACAAGACCATTACCTTCACGCATTAAAATTTTTAATTAGGTGTAAGTATTTTTCCATGTATGTTTAATCTAGATGCCAATTGGCTGAAGGGCAGTTCGACTGTATTGTTGTTTCAACAATAAAGGAAAAATTATATTGGTCGTCACCCACCTAAAATCTTGCTTGTGCAGCATCGTTCGATATCTAAGGTAGGTTGAAAGACGATAATTCGGTTCATAATTAGTGAAGACAATGAATCTGATTGCCAGAAGAAGATAGCTGTAAGCGATTGATCTACGACGTAGCCTACGTTTAATCTATATTTGGATCATCGTACACATTAAAACTGCCATTTAAATGCAGAACATGTATATTACATAATGAATACTACTTGACGAGTATTTTCATGCATATTATATACGTAATATCGTAAATAAACTACGGGGGTCGACCATGTAACTCTCATTATCAGTCAACAGTTGGACCTTTTTTTTTCGATTATGTCGACTATAGCACACATATAAATAATAGGTGACGGGAAATTTTAATGCGGTAGGTCAACACAAGAAATATTACACTTTCTGCGGAGCCATGAACATAGTTTAAAAAATTATATCTTTGTGGTGTAACTCTTTGGAAAATGATACAATAAACTATGTTCATAGCTCCGCAGAAAGTGTAACATTTCGTGTGTTGACCTACCGCATTAAAATTTCCCGTCACCTATTATTTTATAAGTTACAGAGGCAAACACACTTAGTGAAACACCCTGTATATATATATATATATATATATATATATATATATATATTTGTACCTTGCACAGGAAAATTGGTTCTGCACTGATAACAAACCTTTTAACTTTCAACTCGAAGCTACGTCCTTAGTAGTGTTTTCACTGCATATCATCAGTAATTTCTGTTATCATCATTGACTAGCTGTCAGAAACTCCCTTCCTCAATAATTTTTCCAGTCTCTTGAATGCTTTAGTACTTGATATTATCTTTACCATCCGTTAGTAGTTCGGTCCAGTGTTGCACTGCCTGTTAAGACATCGTCGATGGGAAAGGTACATAGTGTAGAACAGCCGATATGTGACATGTTTTCAGAGTTATTTAATTTTAAATTACGTTTGTGCGTGTATTGTACTGCTGAACGTATACTGAAGGACTTAATTACATGGCATGCATAGTGGTAAGACACTCGAGACAATATTGTTTTTCATTCATGGAATTGCATTCAGATGTATCCCATAAAGCTGTTCGTCAATTTTTTTCTTGCATCGTTACTTATTGTGATAATAAAAGATTTAAATCAAATTCCAAAATCAAACCATCTCTTTAAAACGAGTTATTGTTTATTTTTTTCCTGTTGTATTCGTTCAATAGCTCAGAATACAGGTTAATTTTTGGGCTTTTCTTAACCTAGAAGAGATAGGCGAATTCCGGATTGGTTCCTCTGAGCAGTGGTTAGAATGGCCGAGCGCTGTAAGGCGGAGCGCGCAGCGCGCAGTACCTCCCCGTTGGAGGTTCGACTCCTCCCTTGAGCATGTGTGTGTGTGTGTGTGTGTGTGTGTGTGTGTGTGTGTGTGTGTGTGTGTGTGTGTTGTCCTTAGGTTAGTTTAAGTAGTTAGTAAGCCTAGGTATTTAAGATCTATATATTTACATACATTTAAGCATTCTTGGTCCCTCTGAAGGGGCAGTTTGCCCTCTATCCTTCCTCAGTAAGATCCTTCCCGCCTTCTCTATTTACCTCGTTATCGACACGTCGTTGAACCCCACTGTTCTACATCTACATATATATAATCCGCAATTCACCGTAAAGTGCGTGCCACTACTAGGCATTTCCTTTTCTATTCCACACCCAAATAGAACGAGGGATAAAAGAATGTCTATATGCCTCCATGCAAGCCGTAATTTCTCTTATCTTGTGTTTGTGATCATTACGCTAAATGTAAGTCCTCTCCATCCACTACGTTTTGCACATAATCGACCACCTACCCCACATTGTCACATCACTGATGATCCATGATCCGATTTCAGACAGAAGATAGTAACAAGCACGTAGCCAATCGCCGCCGTCATTGTTGTAAAGCTGTTTATTATCGGACGCACCGGGCGCTTAACCCTTTTAAACGAAAACTGTGATCGGCCGATCCTCCACGGGGGCGGAATAAACAGGCGCTGGCTGGCCTTGTAGTCCGCCGATCCGCTGTTTTCGGGTTCGCTTTCGCCGCGTCTCGCCGTTGTTTCGAGCAGCAGACAAGTTTTGTGCGCTGCCGATCCCGGCTTCGAGGCAGCGACCACAAAGGCGAGCGGCTTAGCGCCAATTTAGGGGGACAGGCACAACCATCGCCCTGGCAACGGGTCGTCGCCTACTGCACTGGTACTGTGACGTCACAGCACACTGCATTGACACCGTAGTGTGAACATCCAGTGGTGTCACTCAAGCCCCCAAAATGTCACGCCATTAACATTCTCCACCCATTAAGGAAGCCAGGATATTGTCAAAAGGGAGGGGGGGGGTCCGAATGGTTAAAGAGAAATTTACAAAGGCTCATGTTTTCCATTTATTCTAAAAACAAATTTAGTGTAACATGTTGTTGTTATGGTCTTCAGTCCGGAGACTGGCTTGATGCAGCTCTCCACCCTACTCTATCCTGTGCAAGCCTTTTCATCTCCTCATAAGAACGGCAACCCACATCCACTTGAATCTGCTAACTATACGCGTCTCTTGGTCGCCCTCTGCGATTTTTACCCCAGACACTTCCCTCCTATGCTAAATTTACGATCCCTCGATGTCTAAGAATGTGTCCTACCAAGCGATCCCTTCTTTTAGTCAGGGTATGCCAAAAATTCCTTTTCTCACCAATTGTGTTCAGTACCTCTTCGTTAGTTATGCGATCTACCCACTTAATCTTCAGCATTCTTCTGTAGCACCACATTTCAAAAGCCTCTATTCTCTTCCTGTCCGCACTGCTTATCGTCCATGTTTCACTCCCGTACAATGTAACAAAATGTTCAAATGCTTGTAAATGTATCGGACCAAACTGCGTGGTTATCAGTCGGAAGCTTACAAACTACTTAAATCTAGGTAAACTAACCTAAGGACAAACACACTCACTCATGCCCCAGGGAGGACTCGAACCTCCACGGCGAGCAACGCGCGTTCCGCAGCGCTACGCTTTAGACCGCTCGGCTACTCCACCGCGCCTACAAGGCAACACCCCACACAAATGCCTCAGAAAAGACTTCCTTACACTTCAATTAATATTCGATGTTGGCAAATTTCTCTTTTCAAAAATGCTCTTAAGTTTTGAGCAAAAAGGGTAACATACTTTTTATATTTTATGCACATAGTTTGCGTATATAAGACCTTCTTATAAATACTGTAATATTTCATATACAAAATTGAGTTAATCATTTCTTAAAAATTGTTTTAATGTACGCCAGCAGAACGTTCAGTTGTTACTCCAAACGAAGTCAGATCATCAGAATGAGAAGTGTTTCTTTGTATTTGAACCCTGGCAACGACACGGTTGTATGTCACCAAGCTCGCTGCCTGTCTGCCACGATTGTAGCTTGGTGTTTCGCAAAATCTGCATTAATTTTTGCATCAGTATAAATACCTTGCATACTATTTAGGAAGCGTAAGTCTATAATTTTATTTCTAAGAGTATTGGTTCTTTTACTCTTGTTGGCATTTAACGTATCCAGTGTCTAGATAAAATATGAGGTACGTCCAGAAAGTAAGTTCCGTTTGGTTATATAGAACAAACGTGTACAGATACAGAAAAAATATTTATTGTTCAAATACAACTGTTAAATTACCTTTCTACATAGCTACCGAAATTTTGCAGGCACTTGTCATAGCGTGGCACAAGTTTCTGTATGCCTTCTTCATAGAAGGTTGCCGCCTGTGTATTTAGCCATGTGGTAGCACGTTCTTTCAGCTCGTCATCGTTGAAGTGTTGACAGGACAAATTTTAGGTGTAAGAAGAGGATTTCCATCAAAAGTTGGTGTCTGTTTCCACGATAGTGCCCGACCTCATGTGGCGAATGTGACCAATCAACTCTTACGGGAATTTCACTGGGAGTGTTTGATCATCATCTGTACAGCCCGGGCCTCGCTCCTAGCCACTTTCGCCTCTTCTTAAACCTAAAAAATCTGTCCTTGGTGGTCAACATTTCAACGATGATGTCGAGCTGAAAGAAGATGCTACCACATGGCTGAATACACAGGTGGCAACCTTCTATGAAGAAGGCATATAGAAACTTGTGCCACGCTAAGACAAGTGCCTATAAAATTTCGGCAGCTATGCAGAAAAGTAGTTTTACAGTAGATTTTTCTATAATAAATATTTTTTCTGTATCTGTACACGTTTGTTGTATATAACCAAACGGATCTTACTTTCTGGACGTACCTCGTATTACTCTTAAACCTAACTTTTAAAAAGTATTACACGTACTGAGTGAGGTGCCTTATGGTATACTGAAATATTGCCACTCCAAATAACGACTCCGCTGCTGTAAATAGATAAATAAGCTAGTATAGCAGTACGTATTTTAACTTACCATAGCGCTAGTGGACAAATGAAAGTCGGTTTTTCTCTTTTTTTTTCTTGTTATGAACGTATTCATAATTGGAAACTTAATAGCACAGAAGAAATAAACGGCAGGGACAGCATTACACTATAGTGCTTAACTTAGCAGTAATGGAGCAAGGCCAACAATGGACAACGGCTAAAGGAGGACTGGGCAATAGCCGATGCTGTCATTGATGTATCGATAATTAAAATCTATAGATGGCTTTGTTAACTGTCGATAGTGCGTATCCCTTTTTCGGCGTTTCACTACACGGTAGCTAGGCCGTGTTTTATTTCATTTAGTCCCTTCGGAGGTTAGCATAAGTTTGAGTGGTATTTTATAGTTTAGGTGATAGGGGCTCCGGACCCCAAAGACCCCCCCCCCCCCCCATTTGGCTACGTCCTTGCTCCACCATAAAATAAAAGTCATTCTGCCGCTCCTTGGCGACTGTTTTTCGAAACACCAATATTTTATAGTACATATACAGAATAGTAGTGCGCATCGGTTGCACAGTGGTAGAGTGCCAGACTACAAATCCAAACGTCGCGGGTTCGAACCCCGCCAGGTCCTATGATTTTTATCTCTCACTTTTCACTTCTTTCACCTCTGGCAGTATCGCTCATGTGAAAAATACCGAGTAGCACCGTAGTTCGGAACCCACGTTAAACTGTGGGTCCCCCTATAACTGGGGGAAGGCAACGGCATACCACCTCCAAACAGGACCATGCCTAGTAAAGCACTGTAGTGTTCAAACCAATCTTCGGATTGATGACTGCTTTACCTTATACCGAATAGTTACCAGACTTCTCCACTTTCAGTGCACTTTAACAACTTTGTGTGGCCATCTTCCGCAACAAGCATCAAATTATTTTCAGGATGATTCTTATAATAAAGAAAAAAGCAACCAACCACATTTGATTATGCTATTTATTTATTAAAAAGCGTCGTTACCGGTTTCAAACTTTTCAGTTCATCATCAGAATGCTGTTTACGTCCACATACATGTCTTTAGATTTTGCTTATGCATATAGTTTTGCTTGTGGCGAAAAGTCCTTGGTTATGTGGTTCCCTACAATACAAAAAGATGATTGGAATTGCTTACTCGAGCGTAAATTTGACGCAAGATACTGAGAAATGTTGTATACAAACTTTTACGATAGAATTTTTCTTCTTGTTCATTTACACACGTAGAATTACCGTATTTGCCGGAATATAAGACGCACCAGCGTATAAGACGCACTCCACTTTTCAAATCCTTTTTGTAGGAAAAAAATAAATAACATTTAATACATCTGTTGCAATATAATTATAATACATTTGTTCATGTAAATAAAATATCTAAGGCTGTGCCTTAGTTTGCGCTAATTCAAACGGATATATCGCCTATCGCCGTTTACAGTGCGTGCCGACCATATGGCACAATGGTTGACGAGACCGTAAAGGCTTACAACATTGACACCTGCTTACGCTTGCTCCGAACAGACAACGCGCCGAGTATCAGCTCGCCAACTTCGCGCGACGAATAGGGGTTTTAAAATGATGCGTTTTGAGAATATTCTGTGAAGCGCAAATATTTATGTAAGTATTTTTGTGTTGTTCCATAAACTGTGAGAAGGATGGATAGTTTGCTTCTGTGTATTGGTCGGAGAACTATAATGGAGCACAGCATGTTATAACCTCAAAAATAGGACAAATGTGAGACGCAGAAGCTGTGCATACATCACAAAATATACTTGAGTACATATTTGCACTTGAGAATGCGAATAAATTCTCAAATATTATCAGGCGATACATGGACAAATACGTGAGCAGTGTTTCATTATTCAAATAATGAATGACACCTTTACAGGATTGCCGAAAAAATCGATTATGATGAATGAAATTACGTCGAAAGTTTCTACTTCGTATGATGTTACCAGTTTCAGTTACGCTTGGCACTAAAAATGGGACAAAATTCAGAAAATCTTTACTACATAATGAAGCTCCCGATGGGTATTTTGGTGCATACTATGCACATATATATCAAATAAAAACTACGAAAATATGAGTGAGAGAACCTCAAATGTAAATTTTCCCTCATAAAACATTATCCCGCTTAAATCATTATTTCCCGCATTTTACAACTTTTTTCTTAATCCCTTGAGAGAAATCGAACTTTTAGGTACCTGCTTTAACTAGCAACCGGCGTATAAGGCGCATCCAGCTTTTGTAGGAAAAAAAGTGCGTCTTATACGCCGGCAAATACGGAATTTGTTTATGGAAATGAAAACGCAATTTTCTACTGCTATATGTTTCAACCCGCCCTATATCGACATCTAGATATAGCTACCAGTAAGGAATAATAAGCTGTGGTTGCTGAAGCGCACTGTCCGTCCGCGACGATCCTCCTCCCGGGATGAAGTCGTGATTACCCGCCTCCGAATCGGTCACAGTCCGTACACCCGCGGCTTCTTACTCCGGCGAGAGGAGATACCGCTGTGTTATGTCTGTGGCGTACAGATTACCGTTCATATGAAACTACCTGGCAAATTAAAATTGTGTGCCGGAACCGGGAGACGAACCTGAGACCTTTGCCTTTCGCGGGCAAGCGCACTACCGACTGTGCTATTCCCGACACGACTCACGATGCCGCCTCACAACTTTACTACCGCCAGTACCTCGCTTCCCACAATTTTAATCTGTCAGGAAGTTTCTTATCAGCGCACGCTCCGCTGCAGAGTGAAAGTTTCATGCTGGAAACATCCCTTAGGCTGTGGCTAAGCCATGTCTCCACCATATCCTTTCTTCCAGGAGTGCTAGTCTTGCAAGTTTCGCAGGAGAGCTTCTGTGAAGTTTGGAAACTAGGAGGCGAGGTACTGGCGGAAGTAAAGTTGTGAGGCAGCATCGTGAGTCGTCTCGGGATGGCACAGTCGGTAGTGCGCTTGCCCGCGAAAGGCAAAGGTCCCAGGTTCGAGTTCCGGTTCCGCCACACAATTTTTAATCTGCCAGGAAGTTTCATGTCAGCGCACATGTCCGCACATGTCCGCAGCAGAGTGAAAGTTCCATACTGGATACCGTTCATATGTTTGTAAAGCTATGGGACCAAGCTGCAGTCCCCATCAGTCCCTAAACTTACAAACTACTTAAACTAACTCATGCTAAGGACAACACACACACACACACACACACACACACACAAACACGCACGCACACACACACACACACACACATATGCTCGACGGAGGACTCGAAGCTCCGACGGAGACTAACCTCGCATTCCGCTTTAGTTGCACGAGCTCAACCAAAGAGACTGCCTACATCACACTTGAGCGTCCTCTCCTGGAGTACTGTTGCCCCTTGTGGGACCCTCACCAGGTGGGACTGACGGGAGACATTGAGAAGGTTCAGAGAAGGGCAGGACGTTTTGTTTTATCACGTTACGGGGGGAGGGGGGGAAGCGCCACGGAAATGTTGCACGAATTGGTGTGCAATTCATTAAAAGAAAGACGTTATTCATTGCGGCGTGATCTGTTTGCGAAGTTTGAATCACCGTCTGTTACTTCTGAATGTGAAAATATTTTGCTAGCACCCATCTACTTAAGGAGACATGACCACCCCAATAAAATAGGAGAAATCTGATCGAAAACGGAACGATATAGGAGTTCTTTCTTCCCGCGCGCTATCAGAGAATGGAACGGTAGATAAAAGTTATGAAAGTGGTTAATGAACCCTCTGCCAGGTACTTAAATGTGATTTGCAGAGTATCGATGTAGATGTAGATGTAGAGGGCATGACCACTCCCGTTCAGCGCCCCACTTTAACTGAGTGTATTTTATACCTCGCACAGAGAACGGAGGCGGATCTTGTGGTGATTTGCCCTCAATTTTAGGTGATAACTTTCAAAAATTTTTGAAATTTACGGGCTCTGACTGAAGCTTTTACTCTGGAGGCTTTAGTGTATTGCAGAGTTGCTCGCTGATCCTTTTTATTCTTGCAATCAATCAGCTTTTGTCATCTGCTATGTCATTTTTAACTTCTGCAACCACATTCTTTCTTTTAATCAGAGCTACGATATTGGGACTCTTCCTTGTTCACGGTGTACGCATGTTTCGTCTCGATTTGTTGCATTCTACATTTCTTCCTATGTTACTGTCTCGAATAAAATACTCGCTATTCAGTCGCCTCCTAATATTTATCATCATCTCTTCATACATCTACCAAAATACTCTTCAAATTACTTTTAAGTGCCTAGCAGAGTGTTTATTGAACCGCTTTTATATTTCTCTACAGTTCCATTTTCTAATAGTGCACGGGAAAATGGAATATTTAAATCTTTCCGTTTTCGATCTGATTTTTATTATAATACTACGATCAGTATGTCTCCCTATGTACATACATGCTAACAAAATATGATCGCATTCGGAGGACAAAGTTGGTGAAAAAAATTCACATGTAGATCTCGCCGCAACGAATAACGCCTTTCTTTTGATGATTTCTACCCCAAGTCGTGCATCATTTCCTTGGCACACTCGGTAGTTCAAAATGAGCTGCCCTTCTCTGAACTTTCTCTGAAATGAAATGAAATGTTTGTAAAGCTTATGAGACTTAACTACGGGGTCATCAGTCCCTGAACTTACAAACTACTTATGAATTACTTACGAACTAGGACGGCACAAATATCCATGCCCGAGGGGGGATTCGAACCCCCGACCGTAGTGGCCGTGCAGACCGTGACTGGAGCGCCTAAGTCCCCTCGGCCACAGCGGCCGGCGAACTTTCTCTATGCCCTCTGTCAGTCCTACCTCATCAGTATCCCAAAATGCGCAGGAATACTTCAAACAGGACGGACAAGTGTAGTGTAGGCACTTTATTTTTTTGTAGAGACATTTCATCTTCTAAAAGTGCTGCCAGTGAAACGTAGCCTTTGGTTGGCCCTCCCCACGAAGTTTTCTACGTGTTCTTTCCTTTTACAGTTGTTCGAAATTGTAATTTAGTTAAAGTTACAGTCTTTAGGTTGGACTATCGTATAAATGAACTAGAGCTCATATGGATGATTTAACCCTTTTCATTATTTAGGGTAAACTGCGTATATTCACACCATGTTAAGTATTTTACCAAAATCGTTTTGCAGTTGCTTTCGATAAACGACGGCATCCTCCGCCAATCCCTTAGGAAGGCCAGATTTCCGTTTTACTATTTGAGTTTCGTCGATTACTACGTACTGTATCCTTTCTGACAGGAAAACGTGAATTTGGCGCTTGTGCGGTACGGATGTCAAAACCTTTCCGGAAATCTAGAAACATGAAATCGATTTGAGATTCGTTGTAGGTGTTTCATAAGAACGATATTTTCTGAATCCGTGTTGACCATGGGTCAATTGGTTGTTCATATATATATATATATATATATATATATATATATATATATATATATATATATATATATATATTCCAAACTCCTGCTGTAAACCTACATCAATAATATAGGCCTGTCATTTCTTTCTATTTCAAGGCATCATCAGTGGATTGGTTAATGTCTTAGTCGCACAACTCCTTCATTCACGCAATTTATTGTGCATTCTTCACTTTTAGAATGTGTTAAATTTATTCAACTCACAGGCTTGCTGTTACACGACTTTTCCTTTCGCAGTGCGAGGTCACGGGTTTACAATACTAAATACTCAAAACTTGTGGTTCCCACTCAATATTTGCTGAACACTATAACAGAACGGTTTCGAGGCCAACAAGCGTAGAAACTTAACTTTCTAATATTAAAACTAGTAACAGCTTACTCAAAAGTTTACACTAGAAGAAAAGTAGCACATCGAAAGATTAATAGTCCAATGAAAGATAGTTCTAAACAAATAGACACAACTGTGCAACAAAACACTATTTGAGACCATAAAATGACCATACAAGTAACCCCCACCCCTACATCATAGGTGTTCACCCTCTCTATCACAAACACACACACACACACACACACACACACACACACACAAAACATCTTAGACGTCAAAACCAAATTTTGAACTTTGCTCACCACTCATGAACCAGCCTACGAAGTCATAAACAGAGCACTTTCGCAGCAAATAATGGAAAAACACAGAAAATAACAATAAAAACAAATGAATGTACAAGATAATACATTGAAAACGAAAGAGCACCACAGCATATGCAAGACGTATATAAGCCACCGAATATAACGTGTCGCAAGAACAAAGGAAGGCGCTGAGGGACATCAACATTATCGTCCTTAGGGCTGACAAGGGAAACGCAAGCGTCGTGATGAAAATTGTGGATTACCACAGTAAGATCCAGGATATTTTGGACCCCATCAACTACAAAGAACTGCAGAAGGATCCAACGAATCAGTTGGTAAAAGCATCTTCCGATGTTAAGAAGTCGCCTTGCAAACCGAAATGTATACTCCTAGGCTCTATGGACTGCCTGAAGTGCATAAACAACAGACGCCGCTTAGGTCGATTGTGAGTGCCTTAGGATCTCCAACTCATAAATTAGCGAGACAAAGTGTTTCGTTACTGCAGCCCTATATTGGTTGTAAGGACAGTCATATAAACATCCAGATTATTTCATTGACACGCTAAAGGAAATGAACATGGTCCCTAGTGACATTCATATTAGTTTCGATGTCGTGTCTCTATTTACCATGACCCCGGTCAACAAAGCCATCTCATACACAGAAAAAGTTTTTCCATCGGACTTCGTGACTTTGTTCAGACGCAGCCTCACCATTACTTATTTTCAGTATGACAACAAATTCTGTGAGCAGATTGATGGGATGGCTATGGGCAGTCCTTTAAGTCCAGCGGTGGCCAATTTTTCATGGAGTCTTTTGAACAACAGGCGTTGTAGGCTGCTAGTAAAAAACCAGCCAGGTGTATTGTAATGTCGATGATACCTTCGTAGTATGGACACACGCCGAAGAGGAATTAGATGCTTTCTTGATACATCTTAACAGTATCAACCCCAGGATGCAGTTTACTAAGGAAAGAGAACTTAACGGCCAGCTTAATTTTCTAGATGGTCTGAATAAAGCAAGAAAACAGAACGTTGGGTCACAAGGTTTACAGGAAGGCTATGCATACAGACCGTTACCTCCATAAAGACTCCAACCACCACCCTAGAAGAAAATAGGGGTGATTAAAACGTTGGTCGACAGGGCGCACAAAATTTGTGAACCGGTTTACCAGTACTTACCAGATGAGGTCGAACATTTACGAAAGACCTTCAAGAAGAATGATTATTGCACCAGAGACATAAACCGAGTTCCCAGAATAAAACTATTCACTCTGCAGCGGAGTGTGCACTGATATGAAACTTACTGGCAGATAAATTGTGAGCCGGAACCGGACTCAAACCTGGAACCTTTGCCTTTCGCGGGCAAGCGCTCTAATGACTGAGCTATCCCGACACGACTCACGATGCCGCCTCACAACTTCACTTTCGCCAGTACCTTGCCTCCTACTTTCCAAACTTCACAGAAGTTCTCCTGCGAAACATGCAAGACAAGCACTCCTGGAAGAAATGATATGGTGGAGACATGGCTAAGCCACAGCCTAAGGGATGTATCCAGAATGAAATATTCACTGTGCAGATTCGTAGGTCGTGTCGGGATAGCTCAGTCGGTAGAGCGCTTGCCCGCGAAAGACAAAGTTGCCAGGCTCGAGTCCTGGTTCCGGCACACAATTTTAATCTGCCAGGAAGTTTCATAAACCGAGTTCGTCGTCCTAGAGAGAAAACTAAAAACAACAAGCAACCAGTACTATCTATCTGGAAAGTGCTTCTTCCTTTTATTAGTAAGATTACAAATCTCACTAGAAAAGTGCTGAACAAATATGGGGTGGAAACTATTTTCAGATCAACCAGGAAAATTAAAGAATATTTAAGATCTGCAAAAGATGCACGACACTCTTTGGATACACCGGGCGTATATAAAATTCCTTGCAGCTGTGGCCAAGTGTACATTGGCACTATGAAAAGAAGTGTCAACAACTCCACTGAGTGAAGATAAGAGAATCTTCCGCTTGGGAAATACACAGAAACCGGCCGTAAATGAACATGTTTTCCAAGAGGGTGACCACGTAATTAAATTTAATGAGACCAGTGTTTTATCAAAAACTTCTCACTACTATGCTCACAGATATAGAGAAGCCATTGAAATTTACAAACACTGCAATAATTTTAATAGAAAAGAGGAAGGTGTTAAATTAGACAATATTTGGACTTCAACGTTGCACCAAAACGTCGACAATCGATTTTCTGCTATCAATAAGGTTGGTAATTCCAGAGACAGCTTCTGAGCCGACGTCACGTGATGGATTGTGGCGCCCTCTACACCGGTTATATATACGTGCTCCCTCGAGCCCAAGGCTCGGTTTCGGACCGGTTTTGTACCTCATCTACACTAACGGTATACCTAAGCACCAGGGAAATTAAATAGCTTTATATGCTGACGATACAGCTATCTATACCTCTGGCCCAAATCTCAATTACTTCGCCATGTCCCTTAAAAGGCACCTCGAGGAAATAACTCAATGGTGCATCCTTTGGAAAATTAAAATTAATCCGACGAAATGTCAGGCAATTATGTTCACTTCCAACAGATGTCCACCACTCCGCCAGGTCAACCTTGATGGCACCGACGTCCCTTGGATGAACTCGGTTAAATATTTAGGCCTTGAAATTGACAGTAAACTTACTTGGAATTTACACATTACTAGGGTATATAATAGTGGTACGGCCAGAATGATCCTACTCTACCCTTTCCTAAAAGGGGATGGGCTAACCACCAAAGCCAAGCTAACCATTTATAAATCTATTGTCCTTCCTTGAGTCCTCTATGGGTTCGAAGAAATGATCCAAGATTACAGAATCGTACTCTAAGGATTATTAGCGACGGCCCTCGGTATATGCCAAACACACACATACACCGGGACCTCAACATACCCAAAATCACCACACTCATAAAAAGCAGACTCACCTCTTTCTACGAAAAATCCTAGATATCTCCTCACACTCTCATAGCCGCACTTAGTACCACAGAACATAACATTGGTTATGTTGTTGTGGTCTTCAGTCCGGAGACTGGTTTGATGCAGCTCTCCACAATACCCTATCCTGAGCAAGCCTCTTCAGCTCCACATAAGAACGGCAACCAACATCTGTCTGAATCTGCTTACTGTATCCATCTCTTGGTCTTCCTCTGCGGTTTTTACCCCACGCACTTCCCTCCAACGCTAAATTCACAATTCCTTGATGTCTAAGAATGTGCCCTAGCAATCTATCCCTTCTTTTAATCAAGGTATGCCAGAAACTTCTTTTCTCCCCAATTCTGTTCAGTACCTCCTTATTAGTTACGCGATCCACCCATCTAATATTCAGCATTGTTCTGTAGCACCACATTTCAAAAGCCTCATTCCTCTTCCTGTCCGCACTATTTATCGTCCATGTTTCACTCCCACACAAGGCAACACTCCATACAAATGCCTTCAGAAAGGACTTCCTTAGGCTTAAATCAATATTCGATGTTAACAGATTTCCCTTTTTCAAGAACCCTTTTCTACCCATTGCCATTCTGCATTTTATATCCTCTGTACTGCGACCATCATTTGTTATTTTACTGCCCAAGTAACAAAGCTCCTCTACCTCCTTTATTGCTTCGTTTCCCAATCTAATTCCTTCAGCATCACCTGATTTTCTTACACTGCACTCCATTACCCTAGTTTTGCTCTTTTTAATGTTCATCTTATATACACCTTTCAGCACACTGTCCATTGCGTTCAATTGCTCTTCCAGGTCCTTTGCTGTATCTGACAGAATTACTATGTCGTCGGCAAAACACAATGTTTTTAATTCTTCCCCCTGAACTTTAATTCCTTCTCCAAATTTCTCCTTGCTTTTCTTTATAGCTTGCTCAATGTACAAATTGAATAACAATGGAGAAAGACTACAACCCTGTCTTACTCCCTTTCCAACCACTGCTCTGGGTTCTGTCAAATTCTTCTCTCAGTACAGTATCTCCTATTTCATCTTCATCTACATCCTCTTCCCTTCCTACAATATTGTCTCGAAGTTCATTTCCTTTGTAGAGCCCCTCTATGTACTCTTTCCACCTTTCAGCTTTTCCTTCTTTGCTGAGAACTGGTTTTCCATCAGTGTCCTTGATTTCATAGAGGTGTTTTTCTTATCTTACAATGTTTCTTTTATTTTCCTGTAGGCTGTATCTATTTTTCCCCTATTTATACATTCTTCTACATCCTTGCATTTGCCTTCTAGCCACTCCTGCTTAGCCATTTTGCACTTCCTGTCAATCTCATTTCTTAGCCGTCTGTACTCCATTTTGCCTGTTTCATTTACTGCATTTTTATATTTTCTCCTTTCATCGATTAAATTTAGTATCTCCTGTGATATCCAAGGATTTTTTGTAGGTCTTGCCTTCCTACCTATTTTGCCCTCTGCTACCTTCACTATTTCATCTCTCAATTTTACCCATTCCTACTCTACTGTTTGATTATAAAAGACAAAAACAAACCATCACGTGTAATTTCACATTTTAACAAGAACACACAAATATGAACTGAATAAAATACATACCATGTCCTACACTAGACACCACACATAAATCATACCTACACCAAACATCCTGTCCTACACTCGACACCACACATAAATCATACCTACACCTAAATACCCTTCACAAACCCAATCATCCCAAAACAACCTAATTGAGACAGAAGTCGGAGGAACGTTTCCTGATACTTCAGTTTTATTTGGGCTTGCCCAATTGGATCTAATCCTCATTGCAGTTGCCACTTCGCCTCCGATGACATCTCCCGCAGTGGAAAGTTTTACCTGTCGACCAAGGCCTATCAGCCCGGAAATTTTAAGTGGAGTTGACGCCGGCCGTGAAGGCCTAAATTGTATGATCAACCACTGGGAGTGTTGCGACTGTATATTTTTAGACTGTGATGATACTGTTACACAGCTGTATATCTTTGGCACGTCGTACCAACCTACTACCAACGTAGTTATTTTCCTAGAGAAGACGTATACCTACAGAGGAGTTTGTAGCTCGCTGTGACATGGCGCGCACATCTGCGCGTGATGGCGCGTGTACTGTGTAGGCCGCGCCGTGCCGCCTGCCGCGGGCACTGCGGCCGTGACGCCACCAGCCAGCACACACCAATAACTCCTCTGCGGCCGACAGCTCGCATATCGGCGATCACTGCTCATGAAGATCGTAACGAAATGATGACGAACGGTTAATCTCCACGGTACACTGACTAATGTAATTACCGGCCGCGGTCCGCGGGCGCCGCAACAGTTTTGTCGAATCTCTGTGTCTGTCTGTGCGCCGCGCCGCAGTGCAGTGCGTCAGGCCTGACAAACATCTGCGAACGCGGCCGCACTCGAATGTCCTGCCAGTAATTTACCCGCCACCTCATGTGCGTTTTGACAGCATTCACCAAAACATATCTTGTGGCCTCTTCTTTTCACTCTCTCAGGTCTTCTCTCTGCCCCTCCCCCGCCCCCCCCCCCCCCCGTCGCCCTCTATCTGTGTTGAATTTCTGATCGTTATCGCTCGTTGTACATACAAAAAAAGTTTATCTTATGTGTTAGAGTCATGCAAAAATTCCTACCCTTTCTCCCATAAGTTTAATAAAATCAACACACACACACGAGGGAGACTGAATCATCAATAATCTATACTAATAATAAACATGTTAATATAGGTCTGTCGCTGTACCGTTAAATCTTCAAATATACCACACGAATTTTAGTGCAGTTTTCACAGGAAACTTTAGCGAAGATTGGGTCAACGTATAGTAATTATTTCATCAACATCGGACCTCGGAGAAATGTCTCTTAATTTGGTTTTCAGTTCTATATTTTTATTAATTTAATGTTTGTTAACCTTATGGTACTTAACTGAGGGGTTACCAGACCCTACACGTACAAACTAATGATAAACCACCGCATCACTAGCGAGTAAAGCGCCTCGGAATAATCTAAGCACGATTTCCTTCACGTCACAAATTTTAATTCAGCTTGTGTGTTCCATAGTGACGTGAAGGAAATCGTGCTGAGACTATTCCCAGGAGCTTGACTCGCTAGTGATGCGGTGGTCTAGAGGTAACACGTCTGTCCAGCAAACAGGTCCGAATTCAATTCGCGATCGCATCACAAATTTTAATTCAATGCTTCAGATTTATCATTAATGTATTTGACATATTCGAGACGAAAATCCGTCTCACGGATTTTTTATTTGTACTTACAAACAACTTACGAAATAACTTATGCTAAAGACAGCATAAAACATCCATGTCCGAGGGGGATTCGAACCCTCGTCGGAAAACAGCCCCGCGCATCGGAGCATAGCGCCTCAATGCGCTCAGCCACTCTGCTGCGGCTTGGTTCTCAGTAACCATCGTGTTGTCCATCTCTTAAAAACCTCTTATCACCAAAAATACTTTATGCATATTTATGATGTTTCCACAGATAACTTGCGAGCAAATTGGGGCATGGCGCATCTTAGAGATTTCGTTTCATAAAAAACCGGATTTAAAAAAAAAGAAAGAAAGAAAACCGGTCGTAATTTAAGATTCTGTATTTACGACCGTCACGTTTGTCTTTCAAGACGTTAACCTCCAAACCTACTACACGAATTTTCGTAGTATAGCCATATGAAACGACATAAAGTGGAATCATCACATATAATGTATTGTAGAAAACTGTATTCCACGTTCAGACTTGTTGAATGAATGAGAAATGTAATTGATCCAGCAAAGCAGTGCCTTACAAAACACTTGTTCGACCACTTCTTGAGTATTTCTGAATCGAAAGACAATATACTGTACGAGAAGACGCTACTAGACAAGCGTTGGGCATCAAGGAGGAGTTTAAGAGCTTATGTTCCAGGAATAATAAGTCAACACGGGGCCACTGTCTGTCTCGTACAGGGTGACCAAAATACTCTTTAACATTTAAAAAAATCAGTACCTCGTGGAATAATATTATGTGGAGAGGTAAAAACTGACACATATGCTTGGTATATACATGCAGACCGAAGCATCGTTTGAAAATTTGGACAGAGACCTGGATTCCAACCTGTTTCTCTTGTTCACTGCGCATTTGCGCTAATTACTGATCCATCATGGCCCAGTCTTTTCACACAACCACACGGACTTAACCTGGCACGTCACCCTACTCATTCCATCTCCCCATCCTTGCCTAAATCTACTTGACACTCCCCTTAAATTCGAACAACATTGCAAACGCTCAGGAAATCCTAAGAATTACATGGAGGTTTATTCAAGCAAAAAGAAAATACAGTAAAGTGACCAACAGAGGGCGCTTCAACTGATAAAGAAAGAATAACTTGCATTCCAAAAGCGGTGGTTAACAGTTCATGATGGCTCTGATGCTGCTGATGATGGCATTTTTGACCATTCGACCTCCAACTGTGGTCGTGTTCAGCCTACCTGGCGCAAGTCGTTTTGTCGTTTTTGTCGTTTTGTCTGACGCCACTTCGGCGACTTGCGTTGTCAATGACGATGAAATGGTGATGAGGACGACATAACAGCCAGTCCCCGAGCGCAGAAAATCTCCAAGATAACCCACCTCCAGCATGGCAAACCATCACGCTGTCCACTATAGTACGTAGGCGGGTATGAAGGCGCTGCATTTGCGAGGATAGCACTGGAGGGTTTGCCTTAGTGTTCTCCACAAATTCCGCTCTGACCGTTCGTACTGTTTGATCGCCTATCAAGGGGACCCATCATCTAAACTACACATGGCATCAAATTTTGTAAGCATTTTTTCTCATCGACACCTGTAAAAAGGCCTTCACCCTGTCATATATGAGTGCCGTTCCGAAAGTAACGCAACGATGGTCGTTAACTTGCTTGTGTAATTACGTATGTAGCTCAAATTTCACACGTTAGTAGAGCAGCTCTTCCTGGATACTGATGTTCCGTAATTTCTTTTTTCGTAGGAAATGGACATGGTCATTTTAACTGATTCAACTGTTGGTTCTTGGTGAAACATTGAATTACACTAAAAGAAACTTTCAGTTAAATGATTCGCAGTCTCTGTTGCAATATTCTTTATTATAAAAATAACGCGTTTCGCGGTGTTAGCGCATCATCAGAGTGGAAACAGACAAATCTTTTATTACAGTCCGTATACCTGGCGGGCAGCGAATCTAATATAGCTAAGGTGAGTAAATTTTGAAAAGTCAGAACTTACTTGGTTGGAGATGGAGAAACAGAACTATTTAAAGCTGTGGCGGAAGTACTTCAACAATTTGTGTTCTGTCATTGAGCCCCTGCAAAGAGGTAAACGTACAAAGTACGTAACGGCTATTTGAAGTAGAATAACGAGGGACTAAAGGGGTACAGTATGGAAATTAATAGAATGTTTTTTATATGATAAAACTCACCGTAGCAGCCAAGGAATAAATATTGCAACAGAGACTGCGAATCATTTAATTATTCACCACTTTTCTACACTAGTCGCCGCCACCATCATGGAATGGAATGAAATGTACAGAAACTTTCAGCCTTGTTTCACAAACTTTATAGGTGCTGTAGGAACTAGGTTTCGGGTTATAAGCTCATTTTCGAGTACTTAGTACTGGTATCGGACATTATAAACAACCAAAGGTAAACATGACATAAACTCAGACTATCGATTCTTGACATAAACGTATTGATTAACTTTGTAACAATTTCGACAAAGTTACAATGTATTACCAAATATAACAGCACAGCATTTACAAAAACATGGATAAATTTACATTGGAATGAAATTATGCCTAAGAATAGAATTTGAAGTCATATCACCCATAATCCAAAAGGGGGAAATAATTGAATTAAGTATGATGATTGTATAGTAGCTGTGGGAATATACACAGCAGTCTTTTAATTTCTAATATTTCAACCGAGTCAAAGGCTGCAAAGCTGACTCAGTTAGAAATATAAAAAATTAAAAGACAGATGTATATATCCCCACAGCTACTATACCATCAGCATACTCAATTCAATTATTTCCCTCTTTTGGATTATGGGTGATATGACTTCAAATTCTACTCTTAGGCATAATTTCATTCCAATGTAAATTTATCCATGTTTTTGTAAATGCTATGCTGTTGTATTTGGTAATCCGCTGTAACTTTGTCAAAATTGTCACAAAGATAATCTGTACGTTGAAGTCAAGAATCGATAGTCTGAGTTTATGTCATGTTTACGTCTGGTTGGTTATCATCTTTGGGCTCAGTAATGAGTTAAGTACTCGAAAATGGCCCTATAACCCGAAACCTAAGTCGTACAGCACCGATAATATTTGTAAAACAAGGTTAAAAAGTGCAGTCATTGAATTCTTGAGAAAGTAAGAGTACGGCTTTGCTGACATTCACAGGAGGCTGAAAAAAAAAAAAAAAAAAAAAAAAAAAAAAAAAAAAAAAAACTACAGAGGCGGCACGATTGAGAAGAGGAGTGTGCAGAAATGGATAAATATGTTTAAAAAAGGAGAAACAGCATTGAAGACAAACTACTCCAAACTGGAACCACTGACGTAAATTGCCAACGATTGGATGAACTGATTCGTGCAGAGAGAAGAATCAGAGTTGGTGAGCTTCTGCAGAAATGGACAATGCCTTGAATGAGATGAAGACTTACGGTATCGCAAAGTGTGCGCGAAGTCGACACCGAAGCAGCTGACACATGATTTAAAGGACAGAAGGGTGGAAGTCTGCTCTGAGCTATTGAAGCTAGCGGAGCACGTTTTTCTCTGATCTGGTCACAGGGGATGGATATTGGATACTTATGATCCAGAAACAAAGAATCAGTCGAAGGTGTGACATCACACCTCTTCGACAAGACCTGAAAACTAGAAAAGCCAGCGATCAGCAAAGAAACTCATGGCAACAGTTTTTTTGGGGTGATAAGAATGTCATTCTCGTTCTGTTCTCGTGAACAGCAGCACCTACATTACAACACTCTACATCTACATACATATTCCGCAATCCACTGAAAGGTGCGTGGCGGAGGGTAGCTAGTACCACTACCACTTTCTTGCTTTCCTGTTCCACTCCCAAATAGAACGAGGTGAAAAGAACACTTTTATGCATATGTACGAGCCTCAATCTCTCTGATGTGATCTTTGTGGTCCTTACGCGAAATGTAGGTCGGTGGCAGTAGAATCTCTCTGCAGGCCGCTTCAAATTCCGGCACTCCTTCAACAGTGTTTCTCGAAAAGAACGTCGCCTTCCCTCCAGCGAGTACCATTTGAATTCCTGAAGCATCTCAGTAACACTCGCGCACTGTCCGAACCTACCTGTAAGTAATATAGCAGCACGTCGCTGAATTGCTTCTGTATCTTCCTTTAAACCGATCTGGTGGCGACCCAGAACACTTGATCAATACTCAAGACGGAACCGCACAAGCGTTTTAAATGCTGTCTCCCTTACAGACGAATCACATCTTCCCAAAATTCTCCCAATAAACCAACGTAGACCACCCGCCTTTCCTACGACTGTCCTCATGGTTGCGAGAAGCCAAAGGGAAGAAGAATTTTAAATAGATCCAAATGACAATGCGAAACCCCACACGTGTTTAGCCACATGCCAGGAGATTGCTAAATTGGGCGCCATACAGTACAAATGTAGCTCCTTCAGACTTGTTTGGACAAAAGAAGGGCAGTCTTCAGGAACGATACTTTCAGCAATCGTGAATTTTTCCAAAGAGATTTTGAGTGTTTTATCAACGATAGCAGAAACGTATCGTTTGTAATGGATACATTACGCATGCGACCCATGGCAACTATCAGTGTGGCCCAACAAGTATCTACCTTACGAATGGTTCAAAAATATTACTAAAAAGTGAACATTTTCAGTTTGGAACTTTCGGTTATACACGCTGGCCTATTATCTTGCGACTACTTCAGTTGCAACTGTGAAACTAGAGAAGTATAATACAACTATGCCATGGAAAAACACTGGGCAGAACAATTAGGGGATCAGTTGAGATAGCTAGGTTCTGAAGTATTGTCATCGCTAGAATGTACTAAAATGGTTCGACGACTTTCTGTCCATTCCACGAACTGAAAACAACAACATTACTCAAATGTCTGTAAATCTATCGGACCAAACTGCGTTCTCATCAGTCCGTAGCTTACAAACTACTTAAACCAAGGTAAACTAACCAACTGACAAACATACTCACACCCATGCTCCAGGGAGGACTCGAACCTCCACGGCGAGCAACCGCGCGCTCCGCAGCGAGGTGCTTTAGACCGCTCGGCTACTCCACCGCGGCAACAACATTACTGCAACCGAGACAGTGGCAATAACATACAGTTGCTGCAGAGGGGGTTGGTCAAATTCCTAAAAATTTACGGGCTATTATGCCGTGGTCTTATGGATTTATTATGGTAACCCATACGACCAAGGCAGAATAGCCCGGATATTTTTACTAATTTTGACCTTTCCGGCCGTGAAAGTTTACATTTCACAGAGGAGGTTGGTGCTGACTGTGTTTATGCAACCATACAAATTACAGAAACAGTTGGGTTCCTATATAGGGGCAGATAATGCAATGCAACAACGTGACTTACCCGAAGCTATTGCATGGAGAGCCCCACAGGTAGGTTGGAAGCGGGACAGACACAGAGAGAGGTGACTGCAGGCAGCTATTGGAGTGCCCCAGAATTTCCAGGACCTGGATGCGATTACAGACAACAGGAACCGTTAAAAGAGGGCAATGCAATGGTTGTCGACGGGTAACATCAGCAGGAGGTGACCGTTAACTCCGGTTAACAGCCCGTCGAGACAAGATACTGAATGCAACTCAGCTGCAAAGCACCCTCCAGCAGCAACAGGACGCGAAACATCAACACAAATAGCCCGAAATCGCCTTCGTGAATGTGGACTCTACGCACAGAGGCATAAGGTGTGTGAGTCCCATTAAAATCACGGCACCGCTTAGCCCGCAGAAACTGGGCGTAGGAACATACGATTGGAGTAGTAACGAATGACGCCTGGTTCACAGATGGGTGAAGATTTTGTGTTCCCTCACCTAGAGAGTGAGTGGAGGTCGAAACGATCTTACATATGTGCAGGAAACATCATCATATCATGGTACTGGACGGATAGTGTGGGTAGGAATCAATATTGGCAGATATACGGACGTCTATGTATTTCGGAATGGTGATTTAACTACTCATGGGTATACAGACGAGATCCTTCGACCTTTTATTGTGCCCTATGCTGGTGCCATAGGAGATGGGTTCCTTCTGGTGGGCGATAACGCTCGTGCCCAGAGAGCTACACTGGTGCATAACATGCTTGTAGCTGCGGGAATTGAACGAAAGGAGTGGACAGCTTATTCATCGGACGTAAACCCGACTGATAATTTTATAGATGCACACGGCAGACGCATTGCAGACAGACCAACACCTCGTGGAACGGTTCCTCAAATCAAGTGTTTGTATAGGTTACGGGACTTAACTACGGGGTCATCAGTCCCTAAACTTACGAACTACTTATGAACTAATTCTATGGACGGCACAAATATCCATGCCCGAGGGGGGATTCGAACCCCCGACCGTAGTGGCCGTGCAGACCGTGACTGGAGCGCCTCGGTCCCACCGCGGCCGGCGGAACGGTTGCAGAGCTGGATATTGCCCTCATGGAAGAATGGCCCAACATCCCTCAAGAGGTGATCGACAATGTCTTACTGTCCATGTCACGCAGGTGTGCAACTGTACTGGCCGTCCGAGGTTAACACACATCATATTAAGAAGACAACGAGAATGACTCTTGTGGTAGCCGCATGGTGCCTCTCTGTACGTAAACCCCAAACAAAGAGTTGAGACAACAAAATGTCATACTGTATCACACACGAACTACAACTGCAAAAAATATGCGAATAAAATACTTTTTTCGTATATGTATTTTGTATATCTCCCGATCCCCTAATTGTTTTGAGCAGTGCACAAGGAAAGTCTGCGCTATTTATGTACAATTACGATAAGGGACCTATCTAACCATACTTCCAATAATTACAAATCGATAGGAGATAGAAATCTTCCTGTCGATTATTATCGTTAACAGTGTTTGTATTGCAACAATACAGAGATTCTGTTATAACAGAATTCTGCTATCGTATTCTTTGATACAAATAAGAACCACATTTGAACATGAATGTCTCAGTAGTTAATTTTCATATATATTGTCACTTATGTGCATCATTTCTGCCTAACAAATAATTGGTATGGCGAGCAAAGTTGCCATAATTGCAGAGAACTTCTCAGCTATTCCTCGGCCTTTAACTTCCAGAATTCTTCCCGACGATAAGAGAACAAAATGTGGGAAAGTGACATAACTGACGAGTCGCTTTTTGCTTTTCAGTATCATCTGTTGGCTTGTTTATGGACACGTTATTCGTTTCGATAAAACCTCATATCATTTCAAACATCTGTACTAATTTTTGCGTATCAATTTGTATCGCTCTGCCTAGATTATTCCGTGACTGCATACTGAACTGTTAACGGATTTCTGGATCACCCTTACTTCAAAATGAGACAATCAGAGAAATTACAGGTCGCAAACTATCGCATCGAGGAAGCTTCTCGCTCCGTGACACCGGCGATGTTACAACTCGGCCGCACCACATTTAGAAGGCGCATCGCATTATGCGCAGCGTTTGTGGTATCTGCCCCTGAAACTTTGAAGGGTTGTAGCTCCCAAACTAACAGTGATAGGAATGTAGTTTAAATTGATTTGGGCGCAGCTGGTTTCAATTATTCCAATGCACGATAGAAAAAACTATTGTTTCATTTAAAAAATTATATCTTTGTACTGTAACTCTTTGGAAAATGATAGAAAAAACTATGTTCATAGCTCCACAGAAAGTGTAACATTTCTTGTGCTGACCTACCGCATTAAAATTTCCCGTTACCTATTATTTTATAAGTTACAGAGGCAAACACACTTAGTGAAACACCCTGTATATATTGTGAAGCTGCAGTGAAAATCCACAGATCCTTAAATAAATGTCTGCACGATGATCTTGAGTGGGCTCCAGTAATTTTCATGATTACACGTTTTTTAGGAATGAATAATTTCTTAATCGATGTTGAATTCCCACAGAATATGACCCCATATAAAAGCAGTGAATGAAAATAGGCATATCATCCCATGAAGGCTTTCACGGCCGGCGTCTTCATCAGTAAACACTTCCGGGCTTTTCAGACCGACTAAGAAAATTAGTGAATGCCTTAGATCAACAAAAGATGCTCGTCATCCCCTGGCCACACCAGGGGTTTATAAAATTCCGTGTAGTTGTGGCAAAGTTTACATAGGAACCACAAAAAGAAGCATTAATACACGTTTGACAGAGCATAAAAGAAATTGTCGCTTGGGACAGATCGACAAATCGGCAGTGGCGGAACATGTTTTCACGGAAGGAGATCACGAGATAAAATTTGGTGAGGCAAGTGTGCTGGCGAGGACGTCACACTATTATCCACGTATGTATAGGGAGGCAATTGAAATCCACAAACATCAATACAATTTTAATCGTAAAGAAGAAGGATTAAAATTAGACAAGATATGGCGATCGACGTTGCATCAATCAGGTGACAATCGATTGCTCGCAATCGAGAGAACAGGCGATAGCCAGAGACAGCCACACATCGACGCCACGTGACGTGAGGTGGCGCCCTATACGATCTTATATAAGGAGCGGCCTCAGCCCCCAGAAGCCAGTCGTCGGCTCAACCTCGGAAGTCGAGAACGAAACGTCAGGGAGAGGAAGTTTTATAGATCGACCACGGCAACTCAGCCCGGAAGTGTTTACTGATGAAAATAGGCATAGTAACCTAATTTACTGAGATGTATATCACCAAATTTTGCAATGACCCTGATAGCATAAGTATCTGAACTCAAATGTTTCAGCAGATCTTCGAGGTGTTTCTTCCAATTCAACCCCTCATCAATGCAAACACCTACATATTTTGAATATTCTACCTTAGCTACAGATTTCTGTTCAAAGTTTATATTTATTAATGGTGTCATGCCATTTACTGAATGAAATTGTACATATCGAGTTTTATCGAAGTTTAATAATAGTCCATTTGTACAGAACCACTTAATAATTTTCTGAAAGATCATTTACAATTTCATCAGTTAAATTCTGTTTGTCAGGCGTGATAACTATACTTGTATCGTAAACAAATGGAACTAGCTTATGATCTTTGTGAATGTCAAACGGCAAGTCATTAATATATATTAGCAACAGGAAAGCACCCAAGATCGAACCATGTGGGACTCCTTTTTCGGACAGCTCCCCATGAAGAGGAATTAATCGTTTTTTCCGTATCATGTGATCTGCACTCTTCCGGTTAAGAGAAACGTTCTGCAGCTGATATAGGCTACTGTTTCGAAAGCGTATGTTTCTCGACGTTAAGCAGTATCTTACGGAATACCGAGATTCGTTCTTGGCGCGTCGCCTACGCGACTGACACAGGAAGAGGAGGCTGATATCGGAACACAAACTACCCTCCGCCACACACCGAGAGGAGGCTCGTGCGGTAGCGATATGGAGAGTTCTAGATAGAGGCTCCCAGGATGACGAGCATCCGGCAGGCGTTCGAAGCGGGACCCAAAGAACAAAATACAAGCGCACAGAAAGTGAGACCAACTATGAGATTAGACTGAAGCGAGGTATACAGAACACGCGAAGACTGCAGAGTTTCTAACAAAGAGAACACAGCACGTCATTATCTACGGAGAGAAGACATCCGACGTTACAAATGTGGATTTGTGGATCCGCCTAGATACAAGACACTTTTTTTTTTTCGTATCCAAACTAGTTTCGGCGGAAAACCCGCCATCATCGGGGAGGGGGGGGGGGTTGTATTTATTCTAAAAGAAGCAGAAAATAACATGGTAACAAAAATGTGAAAATATTGCAGTATAAGGTATACACATTGTTTTCACTTCATAAAAATTCATTTTAGCACCCCTTTCATCATTAAATTATTATACACTCCATATTATTTGTTAGTCTTTTTTTGCGGCGTATAGCATGTCATCTCAGCAGTATGAGCGGCTTTTATTAGCAAGAGTTACTATTGTGAAACTACCTTATTTGTGTATTGCACCTCGGATTTGTTTATTGCTGTTATTGCAGTTTGTGAGGGTACCGGTACTAGGCTATTATAACATAAAATTGTACACGTTTGTTGGACGGTCCTCTGGATGGACTTGATAGATGTTCTCGCGTAACAGAGATACATATTCCGTCTATGGCAGTTGTTTGTATCTCTGTGACGCGAGAACATCTAGCAAGTCCATCCAGAGAACCGTCCAATGAACGTGTACAATTTCATGTTATAACAGCCTAGTACCGGTACCCTCACAAACTGCAATAACAGCAATAAACAAATCCGAGGTGCAATACACTGAAATAAGGTTGTTTCACATTAGTAACTTTTGCCAATAAAAGCCGTTCATACTGCTGCGGGCGACTAGTTGTACGTCAAAAAAAAAATTCAAATAAACAGTATGGAGTGTACAATAGTTTACTGATAAAAGGTACTAAAATGAATGTTTATACAATGATACAGTGTAAACTAAGTGTATACCTTATACTGCATTTCCAAAGTTTTGTTAGCGTATTATTTTCTGCATCTTTTAGAATAAATATAAAAACCCACGATAGGATTTCCGCCGGAACTAGTTTGGATACGAAAACAATTTGTAACGCAAAGACGACCAACAAATCACAATGACTGATCCGGCGTTACATTATATATGAAATGTATTAGTAGATAACACCGGAAGTTCCATGAGGCTTTTCACGCATAATACTATAATGCGCAGAGAAGTCGTACCGTTAGAAAATTTTTGTGAAGTAAAAGGAGCTTATTGCGAATGCAAAGAAACAACCTTTATTGTAAAAAAAAAAAATGTTCAAATGTTTGTAAAGCTTATGGGACTTAACTGCGGGGTCATCAGTCCCTAAACTTACAAACTACTTATGTACTACCTACAACTAAGGACGGCACAAATATCCATGCCCGAGGGGGAATTCGAACCCCCGGCCGTAGTGGCCGTGCAGACCGCGACTGAAGCGCCTCAGTCCCCTCGGCCACCGCGACCGGCAACGTTCCTCCGATTTCTGTCTGAATTAGGTTGTTTTGGGATGATTGGGTTTGTGAAGGGTATTTCGGTGTAGGTATGATTTATGTGTGGTGTCAAGTGTAAGAAAGTATGTTTGGTATAGGTATGATTTATGTGTGGTGTCGATTGTAGGATATGGTATGTATCTTATTTAGTTCGTATTTCTGTGTTCTTATTAAAATGTGAAATTACGCATGATGGTTTGTTTTGATCTTTTATAATCAATGTTATCTTCTGTGGTACCAAGTGCGGCTATGAGAGTGTGAGGAGATATCCATGCCCGAGGGGGGATTCGAACCCCCGATGGGGAACGGCCTCGCGCATCGTAACATAGCGCCTCAATACGTTCGCCCGCTCCGCCGCGACCTTTTTTTCTTTTCTTTTTTTCTTTTTTTTTTTTTTTTTTTTTTCTTTTCTTTTTTTTTTTTTTTTTTTTTTTTTTTTTTTTTTTTTTTTTTTTTTTTTTTTTCTTTTGTTACAGGAATTCCTAGACGGAATAGAAAAAGTGAGCCAAGAGAAAACTTTTCAGTTTAGCCTTGCAAGTGCTTTTTGAATTTATTTGGTAGCTTATTAAAAATGGATGTGGCAGAATACCGCACTCTTTTACGTACAAAGGTGAACAGGTGAGATCCAAATGCAAATTCGATTTCTGTCTAGTATTAACTGAAAGGAAGCTGCTTGGGAATAAATATTACTAACAACAATGTCAGAATTCCCTGGGTAGTAAACAGGGGTCGACAAAGGTACATGAGCTTACCCCACATACTGGTCGAAACGCCCGTTTCTGTGCAATAAATACCCTTTTTGAACCAGAGGAGTCTCCCTTCCCTCCAAAATACGGACACCATACGTCATAAGCGAATGAAAATAAGCAGACTACTTTTACTGTTAAATTATCAGTTCTCTCAGACACTGTACCAATGGTAAACAGCACAGCATTTAGTTATTTTAACAAGATCCTGAACATATGATTTCCATGACAGCTTACTACCTATCTGAACGCCTAGAAATTTGAACTGTTAAGTCTGACTTAACGTGTGCCTATTCTGTGTAATCTAAATGTCACTTTTGGGGAGTGTGCGCTGTTATGAAACTTCCTGGCAGATTAAAATTGTGTGCCGGAACCGGGACTGAACCTGGGACCTTTGCCTTTCGCGGGCAAGCGCTCTACCACTGAGCTACCCCGACACGACTCACGACACCGCCTCACAACTTTACTTCCGCCAGTACCAGCGCACACTCCGCTGCAGAGTGAAAGTTTCATTCTGGAAACATCCCTTAGGCTGTGGCTAAGCCATGTCTCCACCATATCCTTTCTTCCAGGAGTGCTGAGTGCTAGTCTTGCGTGTTTGCAGGAGAGCTTCTGAGAAGTTTGGAAAGTAGGAGGCGAGGTACTGGCGGAAGTAAAGTTGTGAGGCGGTGTCGTGAGTCGTGTCGGGGTAGCTCAGTGGTAGAGCGCTTGCCCGCGAAAGGCAAAGGTCCCAGGTTCGAGGCCCGGGTCCGGCACACAATTTTAATCTGCCAGGAAGTTTCATAACATTATTTGATATTGACCAAATATTGCCGACAACATCCTTCACTACCATGCTAGTGACAGCAGCAAACAGAAATATTTTAGAATTACATGTTACATAAATGTCTCTTGGTTTTCACGTTGCATCATTTTCCTAACGTAAGTAGAAAAACTTCATGTACGCTTCATAAATGTAAATACTTGAAGTTATATTTTCCCCTGGACGGTGTAAGTTCTAGTAAAGAACAATTATGCATTCTTTGAAAAATATGCATTGTTAGAAAGTCTATCAGTGATCTAATTAAGTATGATATATTTCCGTGTATACAGTAGCAAAGTTATGAAAGTACCACGTAGTCTACTTTAATGTACTAATTATCCAGAAATGGTACTTACTTCCTTCTTGCAGAAGAGAGTAGATCTTAGCTGAGCACTCACTGCATTAGCTTTGCTGCACCTCGATTCCAGTTTTTTCGCTATGTTGCCATCCTGTAAGAAAATACATCCCAGGTACTTGTAGCTGTCTACCTGTTCTAACTTTGTTCCTCCTATTTGGCACTCTCGAGATTCAAACAGATTGAGTGCCAAATAGGAAGAACAAAGTTAGAACAGGTAGACAGCTACAAGTACCTGGGATGTATTTTCTTACAGGATGGCAACATAGCGAAAGAACTGGAATCGAGGTGCAGCAAAGCTAATGCAGTGAGTGCTCAGCTAAGATCTACTCTCTTCTGCAAGAAGGAAGTAAGTACCAAGACTAAGTTTGCAGCGCACCGCTCTATCTTTCGACCAACTTTTTTGTATGGGAGTGAAAGTTGAGGGGATACAGGTTACCTTAGTCATAAGATAGAGGTTACAGATATGAAAGTAGCATGAATGATTGCAGGTACCAACAGAAGCGAACAATGGCAGGAGGGCGTCCATAATGAGGAAATCAAAGAAAAGCTGGGAATGAACACCATAGATGAAGCATTTAGAGCGAATTGACTGAGATGGTGAGGTCATGTTACACGCATGGGAGAAGCATGATTACTTAAGAGACTAATGAGCTCGTCAGTGGAGGGTAAGAGGAGTCGAGGTAGACCAAGAAGAAAGTACTTTGATTCGGTGCAGAATGATTTTGAGGTGAAAGGCATAACATCAGACGAGGCATCAATGTTAGCATTGAATAGGGGATCATGGAGGAATTTTATTAGAGGTACTATGCTCCAGACTGAACGCTGAAAGGCATAATCAGTCTCTAATGATGATGATGATGATGTTGATGATCCAGAAATGGTTATTCAAGAAAGCTTTCCACGTTCACTCCAGGGCACGGCAGCGTCACTCACCGCCTAAAAGCTGGGCGCAGTTTCCATGTAGACAAGTTTCCTTTATGTTTGGGAGGTGCTGGAAAGACTAGTCCCAAACACAGCAGTTGTTCCAGAGGCCGCGGGCGTCTCGAGGGGAAAACAGGTAGTCCGCAGCAGAACAGCTGTCTCCTCCACCCCTCCCCCCAAATTCACGACGAAATTGTTCGCCTGGAGAACCGGAAACGCAAAGTCCCCGTTTCTTCTCTGGAGGGTGTGTTACAGTTCCGTTCTGCCGTATGTAAGAAACAGTACTTCAAGCGATATTTACAATGCTGTTTATTTCTTTATTCGTTTGACATTTACAAGGCGATATACCAAATTAAAAAATATATTATAAAAAAAAGAAAATAATCCACAATCAGCATTACATAAAACAAATAAATTATACAAAAAGCCTTATCCTCTGAAGACATTCAATGGCATTGTTCGTGTGTTTCATGTACTTCCTCAACTTCGGCCCTAAAACCATGCACAGTGCACTCGATCACGTGCTTCACTGACTAGTTGAGACTACGCTCGCATTGTCGGTCTTTATACTGCTGCTGACAATGGCATTGTCCGTGTGTTTCATGTACTTCCTCAACTTCGGCCCTAAAACCATGCACAGTGCACTCGATCACCTGCTTCATTGACTAGTTGAGACTACGCTCGCATTGTGGGTCTTTATACTGCTGCTGACAATGGCATTGTCCGTGTGTTTCATGTACTTCCTCAACTTCGCCCCTAAAACCATGCACAGTGCACTCGATCACGTGCTTCATTGACTAGTTGATTCTACGCTCGCATTGTGGGTCTTTATACTGCTGCTGACAATGGCATTGTCCGTGTGTTTCATGTACTTCCTCAACTTCGCCCCTAAAACCATGCACAGTGCACTCGATCACGTGCTTCATTGACTAGTTGAGTCTACGCTCGCATTGTGGGTCTTTATACTGCTGCTGACAATGGCATTGTCCGTGTGTTTCATGTACTTCCTCAACTTCGCCCCTAAAACCATGCACAGTGCACTCGATCACGTGCTTCATTGACTAGTTGAGTCTACGCTCGCATTGTGGGTCTTTATACTGCTGCTGAACCGAGTCTGTGAGCCTCACGAAATGAAATTACCTAAATGATGCACATTTTCATCGTGATTGGTATGAAAGTGTCTTTCCTACTCCGTCCTTCGAATGAGTACGTTTAAAACCTGAAGAATTTAATAGCGTTTCTTTGCTACTCTCTACAAGTGTTGTGAGACAATCCTGCCCTGAAAGATGCAAATAATATATTTTCGTTTCTCACTTGCTTCAATTTGTGTAAACAAAAGAAGGACTTCAAGATCTTTAGGAATTACCTCAATTGCCAGTGTTTCGCAACAATGTACAGTGCTAAAGATAAGTGATCTGAGCGACAAAATTAGGCAGTTGAAGCTGTTTCCTTTCATAATACTACCATCAAAAATGTTCAAATGTTTGTAAACCTATTAGACCAAACTGCTATGGTCATCAGTCCCTAGAGGTCATCAGTCCCTAGACATACAAACTACTTAACTTACACTAAGGACTACACACATACCCATGTCCGAAGGAGCGACCGCTCAGTTCACTAACGCGCAAAAGTACATTAGTTTTAAAAGAGTATTATTATAGGCCTTTTATAGCTATTTTGTATGACATCTACATGGATACTTGTAAGTAAGTCACATTGAAGTGTATGGCAGAGGGTTCATCGAACCATTTTTATGATATTTCTCTATGGTTCCATTCTTTAATGGCTCATGGGAAAAAGGAACACCTAATTCTTTCTGTTGTCGATCTGATTTCTTTTATTTTATTATGATCATGTCTCCCTATGTAGGTGGGTGCTAACAAGATATGTTCGCATTCGGAAGAGAAAGTCGGTGAAAGAAATTTCACATATAGATCTCGCCGCAACAAATAAAACCTTTCTTTTAATGATTTCCTCCCCAACTCGTGTATCACTTGCATGACACTCTCTCTCCCCTACATCGCGATAAAACGAGCTACCCTTGTCTGAACTTTCTCTAAATCGTCTGTCAGTCCCACCTGGTGTGAATCCCACAATGCGCAGCAGTTCTCGGAAATAGGACGCACAAGTGTAGGGTAGGCGGTTTCTTCAGTAGAACTGCTTCATCTTCCAAGTGTTCTGTCAATGACACGTTGTTTTTGGTTCGCTTTCCTACAACATTTTCGATGTGTTCTTTCCAATTTAAGTTGTTCGTAATCCTTACTCCTAGGAATTTAACAGATTTTACAGCTTGATTTATCGTGTAACAGATGTTTAATGGATTTATTTTAGTTCTTATATGTATGACCTCACACTCATCATTATTAAGGGTCAATAGTCAATTTTTGCACCTTGCAGATATCTTATCTAAATCATTTTGCAGTAACTTTTTATCTTCTGGTGACTGTAATATTGATTATGTAAATTACCAATAACTGCATTTTTTTAAATTTCAAGTACTAACACAAATACTTAAAACATGACGTAATGTGATGAAGGTTACAGATCGTAAAATATATGTACGAACATAGTCCTCACACAGTCCACGCACCCACTGGATACATAATTTTCATTTTCTACAACGCACTTATGACAGTAATATAAACGGTGCCAGGCGCATTTTCTCTTCCGTTGCGTCAGGTATTTGCTGCCTGTAGCTCGAATAAACCATAACTAAAAAAAGCTGCCTATCGTCACATTTCTGCGACATGTAGTGTTGATGGAGAGCATCGGATTCTTTCCCGTTACAAGAAAAATTACGTTTGAAGCTGAATTTTACGTACTCGCAAGATACGAGCATTCCGAAGTTAGTCTAGTGCGATGTTCGGTTTATCTGTATGTATTAACATGGCCAGTAAATCACAATGTATAACCAGCGTTCCAGGAGAGTTTTCAGAAGACCTGATGTACGACAGTAGTGTACTGAGCCCACTGGTAACAGACCAGAATCGCTTTCGGGAGGACGGCGGTTCCAACCCCGGCCAACCTCATTTACGTTCTCCGTGATTTCCCTGAATCATAAACTGCATTTTTAAAAACCATCAGCTGTTTATTCAAAACCTTATACATCTACCAGTTACGGTCATAGACCATCTTCATGGATAAAAAGGTGTTAAAACAGAATGGTAAAATGCATCAACCGCGGTGGAGTAGCCGAGCTGTCTAAATCGTCTCGCTGCGGAGCGCGCGGTTGCTCGCCGTGGGGGTTCGAGTCCTCCCTGGGGCATGGGTGTGTGTGTTGTCCTTAGGTTGGTTTACTTGGGTTTGGGTGGTTTGTAAGCTACGGACTGATGACCACGCAGTTTGGTCCGATAGAATTACAAACATTTGATATTTATTTGAAAATGCATCAAATAAAATGCCATTTTTATTCATAGTCTGTTCTTACTTTTTATGTTATGTTTGACTGATAGGTTTTATCTGAGATGACCACTGTAATGTTTACACTTTTAGTTATACTGACTCCTGTTTGTCTCAGTTGGATGTATTTTATTTGATGCATTTTACCATTCTGTTTTAACACCTTTTTATCCATGAAGATGGTATATGTCCGAAACTGGTAGATGTATAAGGTTTTGAATAAACAGCTGATAGTTTTTAAAAATGCATTTTATAAAATATATTAGGCTGTTGACACTCGCCTCACCAAAGCATTCCCAGAATCACTCCAGATTCCGTTCAAAGTGCAGGGCCGATATCTTCCCCACCTTTAGCCAAATTAAATCCGAGCGGGTGCTCCGCCTCTATTGAACACGTTGTCGGCGGGACGTTAAACCCTAATCTTCCTTCCTTCTCGCCTTCCTTCCTTCCTCAGATGACAGTATCAGTTAGTGCGGCTCAAACAGGTGCTATCGCCACTGGAGACCCGCTCGTTTTCCAAGTTTTTCTGTCCCTATTAGTACAGAGTGATAAACATCGCACCAAATGAATCTGGGACCTTTCAATTCTACATTTAAAATCTACACTTCTTCAATCAACGATGTCAGAGACGTGGGGCACTGAATTAAATCTAATGAGGCGGTTTAAAATTTTTGCACAAAGAAACTGGGATCGAACCCGGGGTGTCTGCTTACTAGCCACCTGCTGGATATCAGCTACAGGGATTACCCTAGCACGCACTCAAACAAATTCTCGTCTTATATCCTACACTTCTATCGTAGTACCTCTTGCCCGTTATTTACGTTTTCTCGCGGCCGTGGTTCAATTTGGGAGTGGAATAGGAAAGGAAATGCCTAGTAGTGGTACAGTGTACCCTCCGGCACGCACCTTACGGTGAATTGCGGAGTATGTATGTAGATGTAGATGTAGATGTAGACGATTCCCGTGTAGAGATCGAGTCTCGTGTACATTCGCAATGAACTGCAAGGATCTGTTTGCCCGTCTTCGCATTAAAGCACTTGTTTGGCTTGACTGCAGCTACACATAGCGAAAACTCAAATATCTGCTGAGATAGCAGAGAAAATACGCATGTTGACTGTTAGGAGAATCAAAATGTTCAAATGTTTGTGAAGTTATGGGAGCAAACTTCAGTGATCATCAGTCCTTTGACTTACGAAGTACGTAAACTAACTTACGCTAAGGACAACAAACACACCCATGCTTGACGGAGGACTCGAGCCTCCAGCAGGTAGCACCCGCGGCCTAAGTAGCAAGGCGCTTCAGTTAGCAGCGCGCGGCTACTCTTAGGAGAGACTCCCTGTCTTTCTTTCTCTTTGGCCATGTTCCCGCATATGCAGCGTCGGCTCTTTGTTCATTCCGCATTTGGCGTGTGTTAATATTTACGGTGTGACGGGTGCCTTTCCTGTTGCCACCCCATGCCCCTGGGAGGAAGAGTGTACCCCAAATGACTGCGTATAGTGTTATATGTAAGTGTAAAGCGTTACGAAATGTTTGCGAAACTTGTAACTGAGGCGGGACTTGGGATCAGCCCGGTATTCAACTAGGGGGATGAGGAAAAACGGCCTAAAAACCACACATACAGGCTGGCCGGCGCTCCGACCGCGTTCATGAATCTTCCGGGCGGATTCGAACCAGGGCCGGTACGCCTCCCCGTCTCGGAAAGCGGTGCGTTAGACCACACGGCTAACCTAGCGGGTAAAGACATCCTGTATACACTGATTATATATCTCATGAGAATACTTTCTCTGAGTTGTCTGTATATCTCGCAATATAGCATAAATGCCGAGTAGCAGTGGCTGTGCGATCTAAGGCGCCTTGCAACGGAGTAGTGGGCTGCACCCCGTCTTAGGTTCGAGTTCTCCCTCGGACATGACTGTGTGTATTGTCTCTGGCATAAGTTAGTTTAAGAAGTTTATAAGTCTAGAGATTGATGAGCATTATGGTTTGGTCCCATAGCTTTACAAACACTTGAACATTTTTCAGAACATACATTACTTCCTCACTCTTTAAAACCTTTTTGGAAAATCAGCGATCTTTGGTAAATAATTAAAATTAACTTAATAACACTCTACATCGCATTTATCTATTTCCTGGTGACCAGTTTCCATGTTTTATAAGATAACCTCAGACCAAGCTGGAGCAGGCATACTGAAAATGAGATGGTAAACTGCTCATACACTTCCCAACATTAACGAACTAACAACACAATAGAACAGTATTCAATGCCTACCTTTTACCTATAATGTATAAAAATAACATATTTGTTTCAAGTTGCAGTACTGACGCGCAAAGCACTGGCAGCTTGAAGTCTTCTAATTTTCTACCACACGATGTCTCTCTCTACTCCATCGATTGTTCAGTGGGCAAGCACCCCAGTACCTCGTCTCAGAATAGGAATATGTTTCGTACTATGATACAGTTAATTCACGACCCCATAGCTCCATCCTTTTATAAAAACACACAAAAAATTCAAACCCCACCTCTGGAACCAGCTGCCCTGCCCTCTTTGCACAATTCAGAGTGGTGCTAGGTTTACGAAAAAGCTGAAAACTTTATTTTGTTTTCCTCTATGACCTTTCCCAAAACTAACGTATAAGAGCAACTTTCCCTCTGTCTAGTAGTAAAGCCAATGCTCTTCTGCCCTATATTTCTCTTCATCTTCTTTCTTTCTCTATGAATCACGCCGCCTCCTCAGTTACATTTCTTCATGTATGTGGTGTTACACTCAATTTCCCCTCCCTCTTTCACCCCGTTCTAGGTGCCTATCGCTGCTACCAGTCATAATTTAAACACACACAGTAGCACTACCAGACTACAATCCAAAGGTCAATTCTTCGGTCCACCGCTGGTTCCAGGATTTTTATCTGTACTTTCAACTTCTTTCCCCCCTGCTAGTGTTGTTGATGTGAAAAATATCGAGTAGCACCGTGATTCGGAGCCCACGTTAAACTGTAGGTCCCCCTATAACTGGCTGGGTAAGTCAGGTCGGAGGAAGGCAACGGCATACCACCTCCAAACAGGACCATGCCTAGTAAAGCACTGTGGTGTTCAAACCAATCTTCGGATTGGTGACTGCTTTACCTTTTTAATAAGACTGCACATGAATACAGATAATTCACAATATGTAGAAATGTCTCGTTAGATCTAAGGGAGGCCCTGAAGACCCTAACCTTGCCATTTTAAATAAATAAATAAAATTTCTGCCACATCGTAAGTAATGAGTTCAGGAATTACATGATTCAGAAATAGTAAGTACAGTGCACACATTTCAAAGTTATTGATTTTTAAAGTTTTCAAAATGAAATGCCAAGATCGCACATTAATACTTTATTCAGTGACGATCGGTTTCGGTGTTCTGTGTCACCATCATCTGGTCACATATATATTTTACAAGCTGGTCATCTTTTTAAAAAATGGGTATAAAATAATAAGCGCAACATTGCACTTAGTCACTATACAAAAAATGCCCAAGTTAAAAACATGACAGCTTACAAAATACTGCAGTTACTTTACTGCCTTTTTACTATCTGCCAGCATCTTCATGTATTATACAGCTCACAGAACCTTATATTGGTTGTTGAACTGATATGCAAATCTCCTTGTGCTCTGACATAAATCTTACGAAGTAATTGGATTTTAAAACAAAGCTAATTTCTTTTTTCTTTTATAGCTTATTTTGGAAGGATCCAGTTTGACCCGTTTGTCTTCTATAAGCTGTCATGTTTTTAACTTGTGTATGTTTTATATAGTGACTAAGTGCAATGTTGTGCTTATTATTTTATATCCATTTTTAACGAGATGACCAGCTTGTAAAATATATATATTCGACCAGATGACGTTGACACAGTTCATCGAAACCACTCGTCATTGAATAAATTATTAGTGTGCGATCTTGGAATTTCATTTTGAAAACTATAAAACGATCAGATCGCCTCCAAACCCGACTATGTCAGGTAATCTTTATTAATTTTATATGACAGTGCAGAAGTAAGTATCGGGAGAGGATTGGTGGAGAAGAAGCATGTTTTCTAACAAACCTCTACCGTCAGTTAGGATAGTAAACAATCTTTTTGAAAAAGAGTTGGAGGTAACACCCGCGATGCATTCTATTGAACGGGATCTTTAAAAATAACCACTGGCAATTGTTTGATTATTCATTAGTTTGTAGATTAATAAGATACATACAAATACCACATATCATTTCTCCGTCATAATTTTGAAACTAAAACTGTTCAAAGAATAGTATTTGTTGTTCTATAATGATGATGGTGGGTGGATTAGGTATCATATTATTGCGCTCAGGCACTGAATGATTGACTGACACTGGTCTCCGGAATGACAACGCTACACAACTCTTCGATTAAAGCGGACACTCACACATCCTTTGTAATTATTTGTGAACCAACAGGTAGTGTAGCCGCTATGACCAGACGTGGCTGCATATCAAACATATTTAACTGCAGTAACATGGCTACCAGTGCGAATGAGACATTTGTGTCTCATTGTAATTTCATTTTCATTGTTTCACTCGTATTTTAAGCGTTTTGTGAACTGACGTCCACCGACGTGGAACCCGATTTTCCTAGGCAGCACTACAATCCAAAAATCAACAAAAATAAAGTACTAAAACAAGCAAGTTTAGTCTGAACTTTTGTTACTTTACTCGACCTCATTTCAGTCACAAATATCAAGCCTCTTCGGACCTGAAAGGATATATTTCTATGGCTGAACATTTCTTCGCTTTCAATAGTTCCTTTAAAAAGTGCATAGGCCTCTCGAAGCTGTGGTTAAAATAGGTGTTCATTACAAAAAAATATTGTGTCCTCCATCAGGGCAAAAAGCTATTCAGTCTAAAACTAACAATTACTGTGCAGCAGAACTTTCATACTTCCTTTATGAAGGACCCTCGAGTGAAACAGAGAGCAACGATATTCGGGTCCACGCTTAATTTTTAACGGTAGAAAAATAAGGTACTTTATAATTCTAAATCGCTGACGACGTATTAAGGGATTTGGCTTGTATCACTTTGTGCAATTTAGCATTTTACATTTTTTCCGACTCAGAATTTTTTTAAAAACTTCATTTGATCTTGTTTTCTTAAAATTATTGCTGTACTCCAAAACGTTAGTCATTCGAAACAAATAACAAAAGAATAAACAAACAATTTCTTTCAGTTCCGCCACCACTCTGTACTCTCCTAGAAAAATATGTTTTGTCACTCACATCGATTAGGTTTTTGCACACAACATTTAATACACGTAGATTACCACCTTTGCATAGAGGATACAACGCAAGGAAGCATTATCGACATGTTTTCACTCCAAATCGGATCACATCTGCAACTATTTCTCGTATTTATTGCGTTCATTAAACAAATAAAAAGAAAAGACGAGAGAGAGACCGGTATCAGTACAACATGAGCCATTCCGAGATCTGACTAAACTGGATACAAAATGTACACACTATGCATCGATGCAACTGTTTCTTCTTCGGAAGGCTCATCACACTATGAGGTAATGACTGCATGTGCTAAACGAGTTTCAACACACAGTGACGGTAAAAAAGATATTAGATATTTTTTTTCATCTGGAACTGCGCTGACCTCACAAGATAGCTCTCTAGTTATCTATGACGAATATGTAGATCGCAAACAACAAAAATTGATCAGGACAAACTTTTATTCCATTGTCAACCATAAAAGTAGGCCTATGCTTAATTGTTATCGTTGATTTAAATAGATTGTTGCAGAAGTTGGAACATTATGGAATACGGGGAGTAGCCCACAACTGGTTCACCTCTTACTTTAATAATAGACAACAGAAGGTAATTCTCCGCAGTGTAGAAAATGGCTATGACGTGCAATCCCAATGGGGCACAATTAAGTATGGGGTGCCCCAGGGGTCTGTTTTGGGACCATTGCTGTTTCTTATTTATATAAATGATATGCCTTCGAGTATAACAGGTGATTGTAAAATATTTTTGTTTGCTGATGATACCAGCTTGGTAGTGAAGGATGTTGCTCGTAATATTGACACAGTATCAAATAATGCAGTTCAAGAGATAAGTTCATGGCTAATAGAAAACAAGTTGATGTTAAATCACAGTAAAACTCAGTTTTTACAATTTCTAACACATAATTTGACGAAATCTGACATTATGATTACACATAATGGGCATGTGATAAGTGAGACTGAACAGTTCAAATTTCTAGGTGTTCATATAGACAGTAAGCTGTCATGGAAAGCCCATGTTCAGGATCTTCTTCCAAAACTAAATTCTGCTATATTTACCATTAGAACAATATCTGAGATAAGTGATTTTTCAACACGAAAAGTAGTCTATTTCGCTTACTTTCACTCACTTATGACGTACGGCATTGTTTTTTGGGGTAACTCGCCTGATGCAAAAAGGATATTTCTGGCTCAAAAACGGGCGGTTCGAGCAATATCTGGTGTAAGTTCGCGAACGTCATGTCGACCCCTTTTCAGTAGTCTGGGAATTTTGACTCTGGCGTCACAATACGTTTTTTTCTTTAATGTCTTTTGTTGTTAATAATATCAGCTTATTCCCACGAGTTAGTAGCTTTCACTCGGTGAATACTAGACAGATGTCTAATCTACATTTGCACCACACCACCTTAACACTTGTGCAGAAAGGGGTGCAGTATTCTGCGGCATCCATTTTCAATAAGCTGCCACAAGAACTAAAGAATCTTAGCACTAATCCACGTGCTTTCAAATCTAAATTGAAGAGTTACCTCGTGGCTCACTCCTTTTATTCTGTCGAGGAGCTCCTAGAAAAGTTAAACAATTAAGCTAATTCATTTTTTCTTTATTGATTCTTTTCACTTTGTCTTAAGATTGTCGTGTGCAAAGGACTACTTAAAAATTTTCTATTACCATTCTTGTGTAACAATGTATTGACTTGTTCCATGACCATGGAGTCTTACTCCTCAAGTGGGTCCTATGGAACAAAAAAAAAAAAAAAAAAAAAAAAAAAAAAAAAAAAAAAAAAAAAAAAAAAAAATTCAAAGTTCGCTATAGTTGTACGAACGAACTGAATAGATGTTTTATGATTCTTACAGCTGCCTAAGCTCGTATGCCGTCCTGAGAGTTGAATCTTGACCAAAGTGAAAATTAAATTAATTCGCTAAAAGACAGGTAACTATCTCCACTGTTGATCCACATCAGTTACATTATTATCTGTCTTCTATGGTTATTTGAATATGTGCTGTGGAGCGTCCACACAAACGTCTTGGACATTGTGTCTTTCAGCATATATCCAATTCATTATACAGTAACAAAATTCTTTAGAACAAACTAGAAGAAACTTAAAAACTATAAACATAGTTGTCATTGTAATCACAGAGAAGCCAAAATAAAAGTGGCCCGAATCTGTGGAATCAATTTAATCCTTTTCCTGAATAACTTCATGGATGACTTCAGTAGGATAGATCAAAGCTGTTGCATGACTACATATGATTAATGAAGCGGACAATATCCGTGATGTTTCGTGCCCTGTGAATTTCAACTGTGAATCAACACAGTTAATCGGCACACACAGAATGAGCTTTAGCAGAACACCGAACTGCTATTGCCGTGGGAAGAGGTGCTACCCCTGTTTCACAACGTGTCGAAATTCACACAGAGCTGCATCGAAGTCAAGAGATGCCGTTTTAGTCATCTGCTTGCGGGTAACAGTTTTTCTGTTCATTAAGTAGCGTAACGTATTCCGTTGTAGTCTTTAAAACAATTTCCGGTGCAGTTTTAATTTTCGCCATTTCGAAGTTTGACAAATATAACACTACTTGTCATTCCCTCTGTCCCTCCTTCCCCTATTCCTATAATGCCTTAACATCAAGTAGTGACAAGCGTAGTATTTTGTAGTTTTTTCAATAAAACAACATTGTTGTATAGGAAGGTGAATTTTCTGTAATTCAACTCACAAAAACTGGACATCAAACTGCGATTATGTATATTTCAAATAATTTTTCTCTTTTCAAGTAAATGTAGAAAATCAAACGCTAAAATTCGTTTACAATGTTAACTACATTTGGCTTCCGAAAAACCACGGCTCCCCAGTCTTCTACCAGAAAAATGTACTGACAAGTCTATCAGCGACTAGAAGGTATTTCATCCCCATCCGATGTCTGTACTATAGTTATAATAATTTCTCAGCAAATTTAGTTTACTTGCAGGATTATTAACCTATGAGCGACGTACACTATCTTTCCACAACGGCTAGTTTGAATCATAAATGATGTGACAACATTCTCTTCCTTACCAAATGGCCGTAACTCCAATTTAATAATTTATAGGACAATAAATACTATACGTATTACTGGCGTTAATCTGCAAATTTGAATGGACCCGGAGACACGTGCCTTTGTGGAACTTTAGAGAATAAGTCCCATAAAGGCATTACCATCTAAATTTATTTTTATGTACGAAGCTAGAAAAATATAATGTAGGCTGATATTTTTCAGTAACATGATATAAAAGTTTTCTTTGCTATTATAGTAACAGAACCAGGTTTTTATGCAGTGTCACATCAGAATCCTTATTATGGCTAATTTAAGGTCGGAATTCCTCGTCCCCCACTCCTCCTTCAAAATATCAAATGGACGCTCTTGGTTACTGCTGCAAATCGGGCCGAAACTACAACACACCGCCCGACGTCTCTCTATTTTATTTTCTGTCGCGATTAGTGCCAAAGCTGTGTCGTGTTTCGTTATTGGTTGTTTCTGGAGAGTTCGTCTACTCGGCCTCATAATATTCTGAAACGGCTCTCTTGTCAACTATTCCATAGCTGTAAAGAACGCTACCGGATTAAAAAAATAGTCTCCTAGAAATAAGAGTATTACAAACACCAAGTTTCATGGGTTGCCCCTGTTAGCTGCTACGAATTTTCTGTTATTTAAAGTGACTTCCTCTTAGAATGTGAGAAATGTGACATTGTTTCCAGGTTCCCATTCCGTGTTAAGCTGAAGTTTGCGTTTATATGAATGTATACAGATGACGTTCAAAAGGGCAGTGTCTAGATCGTCGTAAATAAAAGCGACTTCGTGACGGATGAATTGTACATTAAAAGACGACAGAAAACAAGGAATCCGGTATATATAATTTCATTGGTATATTCCTTGCACGATCGTTAAAGAATTTCCTGAAAGTTGTAGCCGTCTCTTACTTATTTGAATAGTAATACTAGTAATAATAATTATTATTATATAAATGACTGGCCAAGAAAATTAAAGTACTGATTTTAATATTAATTATATAATCTTTGAAAGTGGCTAAAGGAACTAGAAGCTGTCATATCTGTAAGTCTATAGTTACCGTTCCTTTCAGACATTAAAATATCTAACTGTTGTAATAAGTGAACATCGAAAATCGAAGTGCTACCGACATCTAAGTACCTATCAGACACTATAATAAAAACGGCACACAAAATTAATAAAGTTACGTCAAATAGCATTCACAGCCATTGCAATGCCGTAACTCTTAAGTTACAATTTTTCAATCTCTACGGCAAGGGAAATAGAAAATTAACTGAGCAGTGGACGAAGAGATGGACAAATAATGAATGAAGGTAAGGTGAAAGAAGAAAGAGAAGGCTGATACGGAAAGAGGTGGTGCGTGAGAGATGGCAAAAACTTGGGAGTGAGTAGATGGAATGAATGTCGAAAATAATTGCATTTCTCAAGGGCAGTCTGATATTTTTGTCTTTACAGAATATGGACTAAAAAAAAATTTTGTCTATTCACTAGCTTTACAATAAACAATGATTTTATGAAAAAGCATCTTTTTTTCTTTCGATTCATTTTACATAACATATTGACTTGGTTTATGTATTGTCTCTGTGTGTCTATGCCTGTAAGAGTTTTCGTATTTACTTTCTCATTCATTCCATATCAGCTTCATCCACAGGGGAGCGTGGATGGATTTAGCTAGTAATAATAATAATAATAATAATAATAATAATAATAATAATAATGACTGTCTGCGTCTCATTGCTACACCGTTTCTAATCCCCGCGCTGTGGACGGAATATTAAACCCTAATCTTCATCCCTTCCCACCATTTGGTGTAAATACAATTTACATTATTAGCAAAAACTCAAAAAGAATTATAAGATCTCTGCTGCGAATGTACCTAGGTAACAAGTATGTAACATAAAGAGGACCATTGTGTCCGACACTCCACACAGAAAAATAATGACAATCTCGCGTGGCTTTGCACGGAAAACAGCGCGAGAGAAGAGCGTTGTCAAACATTCTGAACGCATTCAAATAAAGTCTCAAGGTCCGTTAGCCCGTGCGCAGCAACGACCGCGGCACAATTTTTATCCATTAGTGAATTAAGACTTGTGTACATCTCTGAAGTCGCCTAAACTGATTAATACTTTGCTCTAATTACAGGCTTAGACAAGAGTGCGGTATTAAATGACATGTTTAATAAATGACAACCTAGCGGCGGCATTCAGTATTTAAAATGTTTACCGAGCGTGTGATATCCATATTGCTTGTAAAAATGTTCTTTGTTTAAACTACGGCGGCAGCACGACCTAATATTTCTGCGACAAAAAGAGAGAAAAAAAAGAAGGGCGAAAACGGGAAAAAAACACGGCTTATCACAATAATCGGGACGTCAGTCAAGCTGTCGAGTCCCGCCCCTCTGCAGCCACGCGGCGCTGCCGGCTTCCCCCACCCTGCCTCCCGGCGCGCGGGAGAGGGGAGGGGAGGGCGCTTCCCCCACCACCGCCGCCGCCCCCCTCCACCGCCGCCTGGCGGGCGTGCTTTCGCCGTTGCAGGCGCCTTCAAAAGTGTTTACCTGGCGCGCGCACCGCGATCATTATCGTTATTATTAACAGTGATGGTTGATTGTAGTTTATGCCGGCCAGAAGGGGTAATAGTGGCTGTGATGTATCTCACCATTTTCAGCTAAATCTGCGAATGCTGCGTCGCCCGCGGCGCTGTGAGCGCTGATGGTGACTGCGGTCGCCGTTTGACCGCGCGCACTGCGGCGCCAAGATTTTCCGTTTCTGTCGAACTGACAGCGACTGCCAGCGGAAACGCCTCTGTAGCCACATTCGTTAAGAATAAAAGCTGGAGATGAATGAAATTATTCACGATACAACCACAAGTAGCTACTTCGGCACGTTAAAATAATATGATGGAAACAAGTACAGCGTCAAAATCGCACTTTATTTTATAGCATGTTGTCGCAAGTAATGAACTACATTAATCCTCTTCATTTTCGCGAGCCACGTTTCGAGCCACGTAGAGAAATGCTCCACAACTGCCTATGTTGACAGTCACGAGTATCAGTCGGAACGCAGGACCGCAGATATGTATGTTACATCTGCATGTGTGGTTGTATGTGTCTTTTTTCTGACGAAGGCTAGCTACATTTGTATAAGTGTCTTTTTTTCGTGCCTTCCCGGCTCCACGAACAACTTTGCGGTGAGTTGCAATCATCATTACATTGGTCAATCACGAGTAAAAGAAGATACGTCACATGTTTTTTTTTATTTTTTTTTTTTTTTTATATGCACGATGAAAAGACCTTCAACTATGATTTCCTGTGCATAATATTTATTACAGGCAACTGTCTTGGACAGTAAAACGGCACCATAAGCATCCCCAACTAACAACACAGCAATATAAATATCAGGATTTACAAAATCCTTACGCATCATTATTAAACACGCACACACACACACACACACACACACACACACACCACAATCTCTAAATTTTCCAACAAATAAGCAAAATATAAAATGTCACTAAAATATTCTGTAAAATCGTAAAGCCGGCCGCGGTGGCCGAGGAGACTGAGGCGCTCCAGTCACGGCCTGCACGGCCACTACGGTCGAGGGTTCGAATCCCCCCTCGGGCGTGGATATTTGTGCCGTCCTTAGGATTAGTTAATTCATAAGTAGTTTGTAAGTTTAGGGACTGATGACCCCGTAGTTAAGTTCCATAATAAAAATAATAATAATAATAATAATAATAATAAAATCTTAAAATATGTCTTCCCCCAAATACTGTAATAAAATGGCATCCAGCGGTAAACATAATAAGATACCATTTCATTAATTGTTAGTTGAAGAAATGTTTTGTGACTAGAAAAATGTTCAAATGTTTGTAAAGCTTATGGAACTTAACTGCGGGGTCATCATTCCCTAGACTTACAAACTACTTATGAACTAGCTTATACTAAAGGCGGCACAAACATCCATGCCCGAGGGAGGATTCGAACCCCAGCACCCTCGAGCATCGTAGCATAACGCCTCAATGCGCTCCGCCGCGGCTTTTGTGATTAGCCCTAATATTTTGGTAACATTTTATATTTTGCATAGGGATGTATATCCCACACGCTTCTCACATGACGTGTAGAACATTTAGATATGGTTGTGTTGTGTATATTTAATAGTGATACCTAAGCTTTATGTAATTTATATTGATGTTATGTACTTATTACCTAGCTCTAATGGTGGTGGTTTATACTGCCTAAACCGGACGCCTGTAATAAATATAATGAACATAATATGACAGTTGATGGTTTTTTATTGCTGAATACAAATTGGTCATCTCCCAGTGGTCCATCAAAATTAAAATGGATGCACCTAGAGTCTTTATAACAAGTTTGTTTGTTCGGCCGTCTTCCGCAGAAAGATCGAAATTATTCGTTTTTTAAAAATAAAACCGCCGATTTCTTGCTGCGATTTATTTATTTTGAGCAGACGCGTTTCGCCTGTTTGTTACTTCAAGGTGTCATCAGTGTACTGGTTTATCTTCTATGCAGTTTGAGTTTAGTGCGTTTTTATTGTTTGAAAGCGTTATTTATTTGTCTCACAATTATGGAACGAAATAAAATAAGTTACAGCTGAAAGACTGTGAGACTTATGGATAACAAGATGAAAAAGTAAAAAAGATATGTACGAAAAGTTACGCAAGTGGAAAGATTGTGCGAGATTAGTTGAAAATAACAACAAAACCCACCCCCGAAAGATGATAAAACAACCCACTGATAAAATAAAAGTAAAAGTAAAAAAGCGAAATGCATCACGGTAAAATAAATAAATTGCATCAACAGATCTGGATTGCATCTGGATCAGAAGGACCTGTGGCGTATTTCATAAACGCGTCGCTAGAGCGTACCTCCCACCAGTTCTTAAGAAAAATTACGAGCTTTTTCTGGCCCGGAGAAAATTTATATCATTTATTTACTTACTTTGACTACTAAGATTTACAATATTGTCTTCGCCTACAGGTAGAAGTTGGGATGATACACCTCTCCCAGACAATCGGGAGTAATATAACAAGTGTTATTTGGGAGATATGGGCTAGGCTGCGTGTTTTAATGTGCTACATGTATACGACAATTAAGGTTTGCTTATGTAATGATGGGGATTTAATTTCTATCTTGAATAGGGAACGAGTAACATGTGTTTTTGTAGCTGGAATTTTTCTGTTTCAGATAAATGACAACTTATTATAATGGCCTGGGTCTAGTGGACGAGACGAACGGATTGGTGAAAACCGTGAACGCACTGCAGAATAATATCATGGTGTCAGTCCTGCATCTAAAACTTTCTGTACACTTAGAACCAAGGAGTCTTCCTGTTCACTGTGGTTACATGAATCATGAATGTTTTTTTTTTTTCAGATTTTCGTAATTAGTGTAACTGCTGTTCCAAGAGGAAGATAGGCTTATGCATGAACGGAACCAACATCTCATTAGAAAAGCCAATGTTCAAATATTTTGTCTGTGTTCAGTAGAAGTTACAAGTAAAATTATGTAATTTTAAATGATTCTTTTCTTCGTATGGAGTCACCATGCATAAAATGGACCACTCACGTATTTTTCTTTTCATCTCTTGTAATATAAGTTGAATTACATCAAAAAAATGTTCAAATGTTTGTAATCCTATGCGACCAAACTACGTTGGTCATCAGCCCTTGGTCTTAAAAACTACTTCAACTAAGTTAAACTAACCTAGGGACAACACACACATCCATGCCCGAGGGAGGATTCGAACCTCCGACACGGGAGGCCGCGCAATCCGCAACGGGACGCTCCAGTAATTACATATTACATCAGTAATATATTGTACTTAAGTTTATATGAAGCACTAAACGAACTTCCTGTCAGAAGTAAAAAAATTAATATTACATAAAATTTCTGTTGAATAAAAGACTTGATCCTACCTTATTTCTAGTAGATGAATCCTGAAGATGTTGCTCTTTCATTCAAGCAGCTCGTCATCTGGCCTCACTGGTGCAGACTGGAACCAACGCCAGACCTTCTCAACCGAGAAAAGACACGAGGAGCTAACTAACTACCGGGACTCTAAGTCCTTCTGCACCGAAGACAGCGTCGCACATTATTTTTTATAAATGTATTTTGTTCTTGTGTATTTCTTGTGTATCTGTTTCTTCGTAATTTAAATAACCGTACTGTATCAATGTCACATTTACCTCTTTTATTCTCTCGAAGAAAACTTTACTAATTTTTAACCCATCCATTCACTCCTTCACACAAGTTCTGCCACTGTATATCAGTAATGTAGGAATGTTACAACCGCTCACATCAACATAAAGGCTCAAATAAGAACAACAGGCATTTTGAGAAAACCGTTGGGCTTTTATGACCACAGTGGCTAAGAAACAAGGAAACAGTAATGAAATGGAGAGGACAATTTAAGAGAAATGTTAATAACAGCTGACTCGAAGTCGCACACGTGAGCTGACTACAAGATAGTCAATCGATGGCAAGAATATGATACTGTCAGTAGAACAGCTTTTCTTTTTCCAGTGGGGCACATCAAAGAACAAGTCAAACTTGTATCTCAGAAAAATTCAAACACATAAAAGGCACTAAATACTTCTTTATTATGGAAATAGCAAATTGCTATTTGAGTTGCTCCAAACAGTGAATTGGCGATCATTGTTTTTTTTCTAGTTCTCGATATTTTATAGACGGAAAATTAGAACACATTAAAAAACATTAAAAATCACTTAAAGCATCTGACAGGTACGCAGTTGAGAAACGGTGCACAGGAATAATTACAGTTGTCGATGATGGGCATGAACAGAATAAAGATTCGTAATAAAAGCAAAAGAAGCGAAATGATGGGGACTGAACGAGATATCTGTCCCCATTGAAGGATAAAGAAAGAAAACTGCCTTTATAGATAAAGGAAGAACACAGTAAATAAAATGTGTAGGCGTATCTATTGTGGTAAGTAGATGAAGATCTTTCGGTGAATGCATGCGTTCCTACGTTTGAGGAAATGGAATTACTTTGTACGTGAGAGCTGGACAAAGATGCCTCAATGCTTGAAGAACTAATGGCTAAGATAAAACGATATGAAACGAAGAAATATATTTATGCATTTAGTAAATGGCAAGATTGCTTACAACGGGAAATCATTAAGGCGGTGTATTTTGCGGTTTTTCGTACAGGTGACGGAAAAAATCCTAGGTTAATAAAAAAAATCTGTCCATAGGAAATATGTTACTGCGTCAACAAGAGTTCGCAAGTGTCACAAAAATTACAGTCATGGGTAAAAATGAGTGGTAACATTACCTAAGGCAAATGTTAGAAACAAATGTCCAGACAGCTCTGTTAACTGTCAATTGCAAGACCGAGTCTATAGTTGGGTCAACCTAAATTCGTCCCTAACAATATGCAGCGCTGTTTGAGGGCTTCAACAATGCAGTGCAAACCTCTGCAGGTGAAAGCTATAATACACGGGGCTATAGAGATATATACAAAATCGCTGAATATGAGGACAGTGTATGAAGATGCTGTGACCGACTTCTGCAATTGCCAAGAATGAGCTCGCAGAGACGTAAGTGCAGATACATATATGCGTGAAAGAATCCTAAACGAATGGACGTCCAAACTTTTAAAATTCTGGATGTTCGTGGACAATTGTTTAAAACGTGCGTACGGATAGAAACGCGTAGGGTATTACTAAACTGAGCGAAAAATGTTTATAAACTTATTGGACCAAACTGCTATGGTCATCAGTTCCTAGACTTACAAACTATTCAAACTAACTTACACAACGGACAACACACACATACACAGTTTTCCGAGAGAGGACGCGAACCTCCGGCGGGAACGGCCGCCCAGTCCGTAGCATAACGACTTAGACCACGCGGCCATTCTGCGCGGCTTAAACTGAGCACTGAAATTTAATTGCAAACAGAATAGCACACACTTCCGGAAATAGTCCCGCAGACTATGTTATCCCATGTCTCAGGCCTCAGCAGTATTTCTTCCAGTACTGCTAGACCAGGGGGTACGCAAGCAAGAGCGTTTTAATGACGATGATCGGGGGCGGGGGTATGGCCTGCCTTTATGGACTGTTTTTAATATATTGGATTACGAATGATAACATTTAAACATTTAAGAAGCCATAAAGAACTTCTAGTTCCCTCTTTGTTCCTAACTAACTGGCTTTTAAATGTTTCTTAGCGTCATTTTTTTTCCTAAGAGCACTGATACAGGTGCCCTTGTATTCAGGAGAACTTCTGCGTAGTTTAGAAAGTGTGAGTGGTGAAGTGGTGGAAGTTAAGGTGTGGGATGAACCGCCTGGATAGGATCCTGGTACGATCTCCACTCCATCAGGAGTTTTCCAGGTGTTTATATACGTCGATACAAGTATCACAAATGTTCAAATGTTTGTTAAGCTTATGGGACTTAACTGCGGGGTCATCAGTCCCTAAACTTACAATCTACTTACGAGCTACTTTATACTAAAGACAACACAAACATCCATGCACGAGGGAGGATTCGAACCCCCGACGGGGAACGGCCTCGCGCATCAGAGCATAGCGCCTCAATGCGCTTGGCAACTCCGCCGCGGCAATACAAGCATCGAAGCATCTTGAGTAGAGATTGTTGTGATCGTCAAAAAGAAAAAAAAAAGTTACGCATACTACGACCAAACAAATGAAGATCGCAGTTTAGCCGCGGCGGAGTGACCGAGCGTTTTAATGCGACTAGCTGCGGAGCGCGCTGCTGCTCGCCGTCGGAGGTTCGAGTCCTCCATCGGGCATGGGTGTATTTTTCGTCCTTTGCGTAAGTTAGTTTAAGTAGTTTGTAAGCCTAGGGACTGAGGACTAGAGTAGTCCCAGAGTTTACTAGCATTTGAACATTTAAATCGCAGTTTCAAGTTAGAGCAGCTTTAACTAGGCAAATGTGAGAGAAGAAATCAGCCGGGACTTTCAGTAGAGAACGCATTATCATAACCAATACAATGCTTACACCCATAGCATTAATTCCAATGGCAAAGAAAGCAGATACTGAAAAGAGTGAATATTACAAAATTATAACTTCTAAGTTTAATACTTCATTGTTGCAAAATAAAAAGGTAAAGCAATCAACAATCCGAAGATTGGTTTGAACACCATAGTGCTTTACTAGGCATGGTCCTGTTTGGGGGTGATATGCCGTTTCCTTCCTCCGACCTTCGAACTGACTTCCCAGTCAGTTACATGGGGACCTACAGTTTAATATGGGTTCCGAACCAAAATGCTACTTGATATTTTTCACATCAACACTGGCAGAGGGATAAGAAGTTGGAAGTGACAGATAAAAATTCTGGGACCTGTCACTCTACCACTATGCTACCTAGCCACAACGTTTCCGAAATACTAATACGAAATCTTTACAGAAATTTGAGAAAACTGGTAGAGACTGACCTCGGAAAAGTTCAGTTTGATTTTTACGAGAAAAGTAGTAACGGGAGAGGCTATACGACATATCTTATAAGATACGTTAAAGAAAGGCAAACCTACGTTTATCGCTTTTGTAGATTTGAAGAAAGAATTTGAATTTGATAATGCTGACTGCAAATCTCTGTTTGAGATATAGGGTACGAAAAGTTATCTACAGCTTGTACAGAAGTAAGACAGCATTTGTAAGAGTCGAAGGATATGAAAGGGGTGTGAAGTTACGAATATTGAGCAAAACAGAATAATTACCAATTAAACGACAAACAAACAAGCTAATAATTTAAATAAATCTTTGAAACATTTACTCTGTACAAATGCTTGAAGTTTGTAACGGTTATTTTCCGAACGACCAGTATGTGAGAGTTGTTAGCGTATATGTGACATGAACGTGAGTGTAATGAATACGTGTATAGTGCATGTTTTGTTTGTGTTACGGTATATGACGATGATGAGAGACGAGAGTGAAACCAGATAGCTACTCCTATCGACCAGCGCCTAGGGACGTGCCCAGCTTTTAACGTCTCCATCCGACGGAGGGATCATCGTCAACAGTGTGACAAGCCGACACTTCATGAGAGACTGCGGAGAGCATCGGAATTTAAAGCACCACATACGAGGTCTGTTAAAAAAATGCATTCCTAATTTCGCGCCAATGGAGCGGAATCGGTTGTACCACTGCACATGCCTGAGTTGGATGTGTAACTGCCTCTAATTTCATCATCGCATGTCAGTTATAATTCATTGCCGTGTTGAGTAGAATGTTGGGTCGCAGTTTCCTACTTTCGAGCCGCGGTGGAGTAGCCGAGCGGTCTGAAGCGTCTCGCTGCGGAGCGCGCGGTTGCTCGCAGTGGAGGTTCGAGTCCTTCCTGGGTCATGGGTGTGTGTGTTGTCCTTAGGTTAGTTTACTTAGGTTTAAGTAGTTTGTAAGCTACGGACTGATGACCACGCAGTTTGGTCCGATAGATCTACACTCTACTTTCGAAGTTGCAGAGTTAGAGCGCAACGCATCTGTATTAAATTTTGCGTTATAGACACACCAAGTGACGTAGGAAGCCTATGGTAGAGAGTGCTTAGGCGATACTCGGTGTTATGAATGGTTCACGCGGTATAAAAAAATGACCGGACGAAAGTTCAATACGACGCTTCGACATTCTACCGACAACGCTCATATGAGGAACGTCAAAGAAAGTGTGCCGCGGTGGAGTAGCCGAGCGGTCTAAGGCGCCTCGCTGCGGAGCGCACGGTTGCTCGCAGTCGGTGGTTCGAGTTTTTCCCTGGGGCATGGGTGTATGTGTTGTCCTAGGTTAGTTTACCTTAGTTTAAGTAGTTTGTAAGCTACGGATTGATGTTCTAATTCTAATGTTTGTAGAACTTATGGGACTTAACTACGGGGTCATCAGTCCCTAAACTTACAAACTACTTATGAACTAGCTAATATTAAGGACGGCACAAATATCCATGCCCAGGGGGGATTCGAACCCCCGACCGTAGTGGTCGTGCAGACCGTGACTGAAGCGCCGCAGTTCCCTCGGCCTCCGCGGCCGGCACGGATTGATGACCACGCAGTTTGTTCTGATAGATTTAGAAACATTTGAATATGTTTGAAAGAAAGTGTGGGAGCCAGTCGAAAGACTGTGAGAGACCGCATAATAAAGTAACATTTGAACTGGAAGCTGACACAGCATCTTGGACTGCATCGTGTTGCCGCAAAGTTTGTCCCACAGCTCATGAGTCAGAAGAGCGTATGCTTTTGGATCGCGCGTATGAGAATGGGATGTTCCATAGAGAATAATAACCCGTGAATAGGCGTGGGTCTACAGTTATGACGTTCACATCAAACTTCATTCTTCACAATGGGTCCGGAAAGTTTACCCAAGGCCAAAAACTGTTCGTCAGCTCAGGATCAAATGTCAAAGCCGTGCTGATAATTTTCCTTGACTTGGAAGAATTAGTTCATCATGATTTTCAAGATGTGTTGCTACGCCTGCGAGAAAATACGGCCTGAAATGTGGCGAGACAATTCGTGGCTCCTGGCATGGCGATGACGCACTCGCACACTCTACGCAGCTGGTGCGTGGTTATTGCACACATAACGAACCACTGTACTATCCAGCCATGGCCTCTGCGTTGTTTTAATTGCGGAGTTGAAAACTTTTTTGAAACGATGAATGTAGGTGAAATAAAACAAAATTTGAAGACAGGACTTTCGCACGATCTAGCAAGAGGCTTGCCGAGACTGCTTCCGGAAGTGGAAACGGCGTTAAGAGTGGTGTATCAGTAGTAGAGGAGAGTATTTATAAGAAGACTATGAACAATAATTGAATGGAGAAGAAAAATTTCGCGGTTAAAGTTCCGGAATTGTTTGAACAGACATCGTACGTGCAATGACTAGTGATCAGGAACGTAACGCCACCATATTTCCAACCCCTGAAGCCCAAATGCTGACAGTGGAAATTTCTAACGTCAAAGGAATTTGAACGGTTGTTGCTGTTACGACTTTGGTTACGTGTCAAAGTACGAAATAGATAGTTGTTCGAATTAAATATCTTGGCTAACTTCTGCTCCCCAATTAACAGGTAGGCTTAGCAGAGAATCTTCTGCTGATCGTTGCTAACATCAGCCTTCTCTCTTCTAGCAGGATTTTCTGGTTATTTAATGGATACAAGTGATAGAAACAGGGGAAGAGTACAAACCAAAAGCTGGACAGTTCAGTTTCTAAAAAATGGTCATTATATTCTGGAATAGGCACACTGCAAGGTGAGGTAGCCTGTTACAACATGTGGCATGTGCGGTCCAGTTTCATGCTTCTTAGGTTGCAGTCCTACAGAGGTGGGAAACGGCCGAAGTAAGGCATGTCATGCAATGATAATGAAAGCAAAGAAGACAACCTGATAATGAAAAGGGCTTTATGCAGTACAATATATAAATGAAGACACATATTTCAGTGCATGTTGATTGTATTAACGCCGCGGCGGAGCCGCCGACCGCATTGAGGCGCTATGCTCCGATACGCGAAGCCGTTCCCCGCCGGGGGTTCGCATGCCCCCTCGGGCATGGATGTTTGTGTCGTATTTAGTATAAGGTAGTTTATAAGTAGTACGACCTCTCAGTTAAGTCTCTTAAACTTTACAAACATTTGAACATTTGATTGTATTAACTCGTCCAACCCTTAATGAGAGAGACAGATCATTGAACTTATCTTTTACCCAAGAGAACGAACAACGGAGTCAAGGCAGGGATAGCACAAGTGTTACAGCGAGATCATGTTTAAACTGTTTGCTTCTATTGTGATATACTCAAACCGATACGTTTCTATACACTTTCAAGTGATCACTAACACGTGCTTGTCGGGACGGAGAAGTTCGTGACTGCTGAAGTAACTCAGCACCACTATCTACCACAATGGCAGAAGAGCAGATCGTTGACCGATACCATTCAAGACTAACATTCGCTTGTGTACAGAAAGGCTTCTCTCGTTGGTTTTGTTACCTTCTACGTCGAACCGCAGTATACGTCCGCTGACAAAATAAAGGACATGCAACCCCGAACAATGGTTATGGCATGTGCGGTCGTTTCATGCTTCTTAGGTGGGAAACGGCCGAAGTGAGGCATGTCATGCAATGAAAATGAGCAACAATTACATTTTAATTACTTTGTGCCGGCCGCGGTGGCCGAGGGGACTGAGGCGCGCCGGCCGCGGTGACCGAGGGGACTGAGGCGCTTCAGTCACGGTCTGCACGGCCACTACGGTCGGGGGTTCGAATCCTTCCTCGGGCATGGATATTTGTGCCGTCCTAGTTCGTAAGTAGTTCATAAGTAGTTTGTAAGTTTAGGGACTGATGGCCCCGTAGTTAAGTCCCATAGACTATACAACCATTTGAACATTTGAATTACTTTGTACACTGTTAGCAACAGTCTTTTTTTATCACGTATTTTACATCGATGTACCAGTATCTGACTGAAGATGATGACTTGCTCACTGACACCGGTAGTCAGTAATAAATTGCGATGTAAGCTGCCACTTTCTCTTGAGAGTTTTCATCAAATTTCTCAGGTCGCTCTCCTGATCCTGCAATATCAGATAATTTCCGAATATTTATTGTCATCACATGTTAGTAGTCTTTGATATTGAAGGGCAACACCACGATTTAAAGGTTCAAAGCTACTGGATGTTTTTAGAACGCATAGTCATATGACAATTTAGTTACACCGATTAGGATCTATAATAATAATAATAATAATAATAATATGGTTTTATGTTCCGCAGGAGCTAACTGAGGAGTAAGACTCCATGGTCATGGAACAAATCAATACATAAAGTTTAACACAAGACTGGTAATATAAAATGTTTAGTCGTCCTATGCACACAACACTCTTTAAGACTAAACGAAAACAATCAATAAAGAAAAAAATGAATTAGATTAATTCCTTAATTTTCTAGGAGTTCCTCGACAGAATAAAAGGAGTGAGCCATGAGGTAACTCTTCAATTTAGATTTGAAAGCGTGTGGGTTAGTGCTAAGATTCTTTAGTTCTTGTGGCAGCTTATTGAAAATGGATGCTGCAGAATACTGCACACCTTTCTGTACGAGTGTCAAGGTGGTGTGATGCAACTGTAGATTCGACTTCTGTCTAGTATTCACCGAGTGAAAGCTACTAACTCGTGGGAATAAGCTGATACTATTAACAGCAAACGACATTAAAGAAACAACGTATTGTGACGCCAGTGTCAAAATTCCCAGACTACTGAAAAGAGGTCGACATGAAGTTCGTGAACTTACACCACATATTGCTCGAACCGACCGTTTCTGAGCCAAAAATATCCTTTTGCTTTCAGTCAAGTTACCCCAAAAAATAACGCCGTACATCATAAGTGAGTGAAAGTAAGCGTAGTAGACTACTTTTCGTGTTGACAAATCACTTATTTCAGATGTTGTCTAATGGTAAATAAAGCAGAATTTAGTTTTGGACCAAGCTCCTGAAGATGGGCTTTCCACGACAGCTTACTGTCTATCTAAACATCTAGAAATTTAAACTTCTTCAGTCTCACTTATCATAAGCCCATTATGTGTAATCAAAATGTCAGCTTTCGTCAAATTATGTATTAGAAATTGTAAACACTGAGTTTTACTGTGATTTAACATCAACTTGTTATCTACAAGCCATGAATTTATCTCTTGAACTTCATTATTTGATACGATGTCAATATTATGAACAACATCCTTCACTACAAAGCTCGTATCATCAGCAAACAAAAATATTTTACAATCACCTGTTATACTGGAAGGCACATCATTTATATAAATAAGAAACAGCAATGGTCCCAAAACAGAACCCTGGGGCACCCCATACTTAACTATGCCCCATTGGGAGTGTACGTCATAGCCAGTTTCAACACTGAGGAGAATTACCTTTTGTTGTCTATTATTAAAGTAAGAGGTGAACCACACGTGAGCTACTCCTCATATTCCATAATGTTACAACTTCTGCAACAATATTTTGTGATCAACACATTCAAACGCCTTTGTTAAATCAAAGGAAACTCCTAATGTCCGTAGCCTTTTATTTAACCCGTCAATGCCTCCGAGAGGAACGAAAATATAGCATTTTCAGTCGTTAAACCACTTCTAAAACTAAACTGTACGTTTGACAACAAATTATGTGAACTGAAATGATCAATTCATCTTGAATATACAGCCTTTTCAATAACTTTAGAAAAAACCGATGGCATAGAAATAGGTCTATAGTTGTCTACATTATCCCTTTCTCCTTTTTTATAAAGTGGTTTCACTACTGAGTACTTTAATCTGTCAGGAAACTGACCATTCTGAAAAGAAAAATTGCATATATGGCTTAGTACTAGGCTAACATATGGAGAACAGTACTTTAGAATTCTGCTAGATACCCCATCATATTCACAAGAGTCCTTAGTCTTTAGTGATTTAATTACTGTGTCTATCTCCCCTATGGAAGTATCATGGAGGACCATTTCAGGTAACAGCCTCGGAAAGGCATTTTCTAAAAAAGTTATATGATTACCTGTAAAAACTAGGGTTCTGTTTAGTTCACCTACTATATGTTCGTCATTTCTTCAGACTGACAGTATGCTTGTTCGTTTTGCAAAGATCGTAGTTTTTTTCTTTGGTGAGAAGCCGTAGGTAGCGGAGAATTCTGTTCCTAGTTTGGTACGCCCTTGGTTGCGTTCTATGAGACGTTAACAGTCGTGGTCATATGTATCGTGCTGTTGCTGTACCCTAGCATGTATTGTTTCTCGTGAGACCTACAGTCAAATGGCATTACTGTGTTTCTGCAGCAAGTACGTAACGTGTGTTCGTCCCTTGTTAAAGGTGAAGAGGAGAGCGAGCAGACGTTTTAAAGCCACACCCGGCATTGATCCGCCTGCGTCCTTGAGTTACCGCATGCAACAGGAGGTCAGCTGGGATTCCTTTCTCTCTGTGTGGCAGCGCGCTGGGTTCAAACGTCAGTCTGTCTGTGTGTGCATGCGTATGTGTGTGTGTCTGTCTGAGGGACAGAGATAGACAGAGCATGTTGGAGAGCTCAGTCATACCGAGGAATGCACATGTTACGTAATATCGGTGCTTTGAACTGTCGCAGCTGACACATTATACGTGTGCTATTGAATTTAGCCATAATGAGGTGTGGCTGGTAGTTATGCGCTGACTGAAGATTTCTTTTTTGCGGCTCCGGAGTGGCCGAGCGGTCTAAGGCGTCATGGGACGGTTTCCGCGGCCCGTCGAAGGTTCTAGTCCTCCCTCAGGCATGGGCTGTGTGTTGTGCTTAACGTACGTTGGTTTAAGTTAGTTTAAATGGACTGTAAGGCTAGGGACCAATGACCCAAGCCAGTACTTCCCAATCTTTCTTGTATGGCGACCCACAATATTTCTGGAAAAATTTCGGGACCCATTATATCCAAAAGGCAAACATTTCGGCCAATAAAATATTTATTTTACACAAATTAAATTTATGAGATTCGTAACGCTTGGTGGTAATAATTATACACATTTTGTTCTTACATTTAAATTAAAATATGTAGGAAATGCATGATTACATAGGTAAGTAGTTGTTAATCATACGATAGTTCCATTATGGAGTCTTCCTCAGATGCCGATAACATTAGCATTTTACGGTTGTTCTCCACAAACAGATTTGTTATCCACAATAATTCATTATAAATTCTTAGAAAGTAACTGCCGAAGTTTAGAAAAATAAAAAGTTTTATCGGTCCTGGCTTGAGAGCATTAGTTCGTACACACTGGAAATACCGTAGCGGTCTTTCAGACTTCTTAATTATACATATTTAATATTTTGTACATAATGCATACGCTGTTTTTAGTAGTCGACTGTTTCATTCTTGATCTAATCACCTCAAGACAAATAAAAATGGTATTTTACATAGTTATAAAATACAGAACTGAGTGCAGGGCAATTCAGCCGACTACTCTTAGAGATTAGCACAGCGAAATGATACACTGTTGCACAGAAGCATTGACGGCAGGATATGGAAATGAATCTCGGACATTAAAAGTAGCCGGCCGTGGTGGTCGAGGGGACTGAGGCGCTCCAGTCATGGGGTTGGAACACTTGCGCGGAGTGACACTTGCGCGGAGTGACACTTGCGCGGAACCCGGGTCCCTTGGGGCGGCTGACGGCTTTTCCTGGGTACAGGCACACCAACAAGTGTAGCACTGCTGTGGTCAAGTTTCCACACTGTCAACATAACACAAAAATCAGTGAAATTGCACAACCCTTTCAGAGCTGAAGAGCAATATAGTAACTTGTTCAAATTACATATTAATCCGTTGAGTGTTCCGCCTGTAAACAAAAAGGTATTTTAATAGTGACAATGTTTGGAGAGTTATTAAGACAGTCTCTGCTACTACAAGACGATGACTTTCCACAGCCATACCTCATAAAAGCATATTATTCAGAACACTAAGCATATCAAGACACCTGCGCAAGCAATAAATATATTAGGCATCCTGCACAGATACGTTGATGTAATTGACCGCTATGTAGTTAACCCCACTATCACGCAACTTCCATCTCTTTAAAAATAGCTACTATGCTTTTTAATAGGAGACGCAACCTTAAACCTTCAATTAAAAAACGTTAATAATAAGTCAATGAGTATTTTACATACTTGAAGCGTTTATTCATAGACCCCAAAACGATTTGGCTGTATTCGAATTACAAATACATCTAAGAAATATATGAAATACGGAATGTGTAAGGGAATGTCATGCACCGAAATATGCTGAAGATAAATTCTATTTTCCATCACCGTCATTTAGAACCATTTTTACTCCGAACTCGGCATAAACCAACAGGGAGAAACAAGTTGCAAGACTGCCAGGAAAAATGAAGCGAAATTGGCAGTCAATAGTTGGTTATAAATTACATTGCCTGTTAACTGTATAAATATAAATTACGGAATACGCGCAATTACTGTTCAGTACAGTCAAAAAGGTCTAAGGTAATAGGCAGTGGTTTACAATCAGATATCCGTATCACTCTCCTCCTCAAGAAGTCTGTGTGAAGATTTATATTCAGAACATTCAAGAAAAAGGTGTTGAAACTACAAGAAGCAGCTCATTTACTCAGGAAGGGAAAACGTTCTGGTGGCCGTAAATTTGAAAGGCTGTAACTCTTGTAGTAAAAAAAAAAAAAAAAAAAAAAAAAAAAAAAAAAAAAAAAAAAAAAAAAAGTAACATTCATTTTTTGATAAAATTTTAAAATCAAATATACCAGAATTTTGTTTTTCTAAACTCAGTGCCAACTTTTTTTGTCAAAATTTTTGCAGGAAGTGGTCTTGACGTGATTTCATACTTCTATGCATTAATATTATCAAACATGTAATTTGTGTCACAAATTGCGCGTCCGGTCCGGTCGGAGGTTCGAGTCCTTCCTCGAATATGGGTATGTTTGTTTGTACTTTGCCTAAGTCATTTTAAGTAAGATTAAGTAGTGTGTAACTCTAGCGCCCAATGACCTAAGTAGTTTGGCCGCATAAGACAACACATATACGTAATTTATTTATTTCATAACCACATTTAAGTACTAATAATTAAAGAAACTTAAATGTAGAAATTTGAAATAAACACTGAAAACAAATGATTGATATTTCTCATAAGATGAATGCACACAACCGTTGAATTATGTCTTGTGAATGTACCTACAAAATCTGCCATATGAAAATTTTAGTGTGAGTCCCAAATTTGTTTTTTCTGTAATAACATTAAAAACATATTAAAAATTCAGAACTCGAAAACCAGTGAAGTTATGGACTTGAAGCGTTTTGTGTTGCTAAATCTTTACATAGTAGACAGGATTCTAAAATTTTGTTGCTATCGCCAAAGTAGACGAAAAGTTAAATTTTTGGTGTAATCTTTGCCATGTAGACTGTATGTTGTAGAAGTCTACGCCGAACCCAATTATAATCATACCTCTGAGGAGAGAACGTTGTTTGCACTTCTCCTGCGTTTCTAGTCGGCCGTGCTGTGGTACGTAACGACATCATACCGTTCCATTTCACCGAGAGCTATATATGTATTGGTGTGATGTCTATTCTTTCGAAATAAGATATCACACCAATATATGTATCATTTAGACGCAAAGATTCTGGGTTCTCTTTTCATCGCTAACGCGATTAACAACGTTAGACCTTGTGTGTAAACAGTTAAAGGTTATGAGTGCCACTGGAAAAATGCATAAGTAACTCCTGTTGTTTGAGACTTGAAGATGACATCAAATTAGCCGAAATCGATATCTCATAATAAACATAACGTGTAGCTTTCTATATTTCATAATGCAATTTCTAATATACATTTCACTCCATTCCATGATGGTGGTGGTGGCGGCTGGTGCAGCAACAGTGTTGAATATTAAAAAATGCTCAGTCTCTGTTGCAGTATTTTATTTTCCAATTACGCGTTTCGCGCTGTTAGCGCATCGTCAGACTGGAAAAAGACAAATATTTTGTTACCGTCCGTGTACCTGGTGCGCAGCGAACCTAATGTGGCTAAGGTGAGTAAATTTGAAAATTCGGACTTACTTGGGCGGAGATGGAGCCACAGAACTATCTATTGCTGTCTAGGAGGTATCTTAACAATTTGTGTTATTGGGCGCCTGCAAAGAGGTAAACGTACAAAGTACGTAAGGGTTATTTGAGCTAGAATAATTAAGGGCTAAAGGGGTGTCGTATGGAAATTAATGAAACGCTTTATATTAATTTCTAATATATTTTAATTTTATTATATTATATATTTATATTAATTTCTAATATATTTAAAAGCTGCTCAAAACCACCTACAAAAAACCTTTATAATGAGATTGTATATAATTCCACGATCAAATTGTGTTTTAGTTATTTGTAGAAATACACCTAAAGATCTGCCCTTGCTTTTAGTGCCTTGATCAGCTGTTTATTTTTAGAGATAATTCTAGGGACAGGAAAAATTCGTATTTGCGATAAATTCGAATATAGATGCGAATTCTGGCTCAAAATGCAGTAATCCGAAATTGTCATAAATGGTATTTTGCTGTGAAACACTATTTAATCAGAAATATTGGGAGATAACTTTATTTTCTGCCCTTAAATGTACAAAGTAAACAGTAGGTACCGGAAAAATTAGCATTTTTCAATGAATGCGAAATATAGGCCCATGCTAATTTTGGGCCGGAATGCGAGAGACGTGAATCTTGTAATATACCCTATTTTTAGCGAACGTCCCGTTACTACTGCTCCATCTCGCTCGGTGAGCCTTTCCCTGAATATGGCACAGGTAGCGGCTGGAGGGCGTGGAGTAGGGGTGGTGTATCGCTACTTCTGGAACACCCTGTTCACTACCTGCAGCGTCCGGGTCTCCGCGCAAGTGTCTACACATTCCCTTTCCGCGCAAGTGTCACTCCCCGCAAGTGTCACAAACTCCCAGTCATGGTCTGCACGGCCACTACGGTCGGGGGTTCGAATCCACCCTAGGGCATCGACATTTGTGCCGTCCTTAGACTTAGCTAGTTCATACGTAGTTTGTAAGCTTAGGGACTGATGACCCCGTAGTTAAGTCCCATAAGTTCTACAAACATTTGAACATTAAAAGTAGTAGGTAATGCTTTTGCTGTGTAGAAACATGAGCACGTATTATAAGAGACTAAAATGATCTTCATCCATTATACACATGCAGTTTTACAGAAATCTGCAAACAAGAAGACTCAATAAATCCCGGCGTTTTTGATAAACAGGCATGGCAGTTCAGTATCATTCTGAAGAAAGCCGGAGCAGGCACTGAAAATGGACCTGTTTTTCTGCCAAGGATTCTCTTTTACTTTCCATGGCCACGTCTTTTACAGTCTCTTTTGCACTATATCTACATGTAACGACCTTAACAACTCGATTCTGCCTTAATTCGATGTTTACTGTCACTCTTAAATGATAAGAACACGTCATCGCTGTGTAATGAAATGAAGCATTTAATTAGTCGAGACTGATTGTAGGAAAAAATCAAACAAGTTCAAATGTTCAAATGCTTGTTAAGCTTAAGGGACTCAACTACGGGGTCATCAGTCCCTAAACTTACAAACTACTTATGAACTACCTAATACTAAGGACAGCACAAATATCCATGCCCGAGGGGGGATTCGAACCCCCGACCGTAGTGGCCGTGCAGACCGTGACTGAAGCGCCTCAGTCCCCTCGGCCACCGCGGCCGGCATCAAACAAGTGTTAGATTAAGTAAGAAGCTTATGATTAATCCATATTTGTGCAACCAAGGCGACTGTATATTTTGCGGAAGATTCTGGGCCACATTTTGTTCGGAGTGGGTCACGTCAGAGAGTCGAAAATTTTTTACACGGCCTGATGTCATAGCTGATGGTAGATCGTCCGGGTTATAAGACCGTGCTCGATAAAACTTTGCAGTTTTGCCTGACGTTTCGTCCAGAGCTATTCTGGACATCTTCGGAGGTCTTTCTACTTCCGCTGAGGCTTGCCGACCGTCGGCAAGACTCAGCGGAAGTAGGAAGACCTCCGAAGATGTCCAGATCAGCTCTGGACGAAACGTCAGGCAAAACTGCAAGTTTCAATAATTTATGTTCAAAGTTGATGATTTTACTGTCCAGGGGAGATATCTGATAATTTCTTGGTGGTGTACAATGCACATCTGAACATTTTGGCTGTGTGTGTGTGTGTGTGTGTGTGTGGGTGGGTGGGTGGGTGGGTGGGTAGACGCATTATGGTTCCAGAATTTTGCTGTGTTTGTTAGCAATACATTAGTCATAATAAGCGGTCTGCTATCGACGATAGTTTGAATGTTTCGGACGCTAATACTTGTTGATGGCCCAGTATTGAGGTCTGAACCAGTTTGCGGAAGGGTTGCACTTCTGCCACGTTGAACGATTCTCTTCAGTCTTCGTTCTTCCCGTTCTATCAAGATTTCTGTACGGACGGAGCGATGCCGCAGATTTGATGTTTCACCGGATTCCCGATGTTCGGGGTGCACTCGTAAAGTGGTTGTAACAAAAAATCCCCAGCGGAGATGCTGTGTCCCATCCCTAGAGCGCCGACTATAAAACTACGTTCAAACCCACTCCAATCTTGATAGCCTGCCAGTGTAGCAGCAGTAACCAATCTAACGCTTGCGCCACACACCTGATGTCTTATGTAGGCTTCGCCAACTGCAGTGCCGTCCCCTCGTTGCTTACATACCTCTTGATTGAAGGAACATGCCTGTAACAGTTTCTTTGGCTGTTCACAGCACGAGTATACAAGACACAAACGTCACTGCAAAACTGAATGTGACACTTTGGAACCCTACCAGCGACAAAATATCACGAAGGGAGCCTCGTAACTAGGGAATTAAAATGCCACTCATCAGAGATGCAAATGCACCTAAGATGGAATAACGGTGCTGTATTCATGATACCTGCACTACGGAGCAGCAGAAGAAAGCCATTCGGACAATTGGCGCTTCTTTCGTTCTGTTTACCGTGGTCGAGTTTATGTCTCAAGACTGAAAACTGGTGGGGGTTAGATGATGATCTGGACAGACATGTGGTGGTATACCATGGGTTCCATGCTTAATTTCGGAAGTCATACTACTCCCAAGAACTATATAACCATTCATGTCCCTCAGATCCATCCAATAGTACAATGTTTGTTCCCCAATGGTGATGGTCGCTGTTCGTACAATTTTACAATTTTTTTTTATTTTTATTTTTTTTCAGCAGTCTCCAGGTGTTATACTGATCCTTTTTGGTCCACATTGGAGATTGGAGAACGTGTTCACAATACACCTCCGTCATCTTTACCCGAACTTCTCACTATTTTGCTGGAGGAATGGTATGAGAATTCCTTGAAAACTGCACGATGCCTGTGTCGCTATCAGTTGTAAGACGATCGGAAACAGTTTTGAATGCCATGTATGGTAATATGTTTTTGCTGTCATGTAGGCAAATCGCAATTTCCTCTTACCCTATCAGTAGTTTAATGTTTCAGTCCCCGTATTCCGCTGGATTAATGTAAATTAAGGAAACACTTAAGTGTTATACTCTGCCTTTTTTAGGTAAAGTAAATGCGACCTTATGGATGTTGAACAGCAATCAGTAGCAAATATTTCTTCATTGTGGCATATCTAGATTACGTAACCTTTAGGAAGAACACTGAAAAAAAAATCTGTATTTTTTAACGTACGTTTTAAGCACTGATAATGGTCACACAGAGACCGAAATCTATATTTTCGAGAATAAAAAAATATTTGCGACTGATTGCTGTAAGTCATCCACATATTATAATAGTCTTTGAGCACGTGGATTCAACATGAAATTAAACTAGATGTATGCGAGTTTGTTACCGCAGCAGAATGTGTGGGCTAGGCTCACTTGATACACTGTCTTAGGTTCCCCAAAACTCTTAAATGCAGCATATAATTGTGTCGTTAGCAGCCATATATGAAAAACTACTTACCCTTTGCCAGCCCGTTTTCTCACTTTATTCTACTCAGTACTCTGTCCCTTTGGTACAGATTCAGCTATAGTCATTAATGAAGTTTTCTTTATGTGGTTATGCTCCCGTTAAGTGTTCCGAAAAAAAGTATTCTTGTGCCAAGATCTGTATAATATTTTGTTTGTTCTCTACCAGTTTCAGAAACAAACCAGTTTCAGAACTGACTACCATCAAGAGGAGATTATACAAATTATATCAATTGGTCCAACATTCTCAACCAATGCGACCACATCTTGTACAAAATGCAAACAGCCATTCGGTGGGTACTTGGAGGTGGTTTCCTTAATTAATATTTTATAACAAGAAAGATTTGTAGACTATCCACCAAATGTGTTTTAATTTTATACTTGATGAGGACGTAGTTGGCGAGATTGTATTTTTGTGTGTCCATTACGTACAGTGTATAATCTCATGTTGGCGCTAGTCTGTACCGAAATCGGTCGAGAATAAATTGTACAGCTGCTGACACAAGTAAGCTTTTCTTAGGCAAGAATAACGCTCATTATTTCCTCTTCACAAGCAAAGAAATGTTGAAATGTTTGTAGAGCTTATGGGACTTAAGTACGGGGTCATCAGTCCCTAAACTTACAAACTACTTATGAACTAGCTTATACTAAGGACGGCACAAATATCCATTCCCGAAGTTGGGCTGGAACCCCCGACCGTAGTGGCCGTGCAGAAAGTGACTGACGCGCCGCAGACCGCTCAGCCACCGCGGCTGGCTCTCTTCAAAATGATTTCACTTATGGTGCCCTGCTTAGTAAGTTGTCCTTCACCACAGTCAAAGCTGAAGAAGCTGTTTTCGGATAGGAAAACAGTTTTTGTGTGTTATAGACTAATTATTCATAGTAACGTCAGATGAAGAGAGGTGATGAACATAAAATGTCCATAAATGACTTCTTATTTCAAATAGTTATTTTTTGAATGCTTCAACTGGATATACGGTTGCACTCAGAACCACATTTTGCAATGCCACATCCGACTGGCTCAAAAGTGTACTACAGGTGTTCATTTCCCCTAATATTACGCGCTGGAGGCAGCAGTTGATGGTGGATAGTAGCTCGTAATATTACGGACGCACCATTGTCTCAACGCCGTGGGACATGGCACTATTAAGTGTTAATGGCGGAAACGGTGCTCCTGCTTTAACTTACTTAAACTTTTTGTGGAAATAAAATTAAATTGAGAATGTTTGCAGTGAGCTAATGGTTCAATTGACTGACTTTCTGTCTTGCACAACATTGTACACTATGCTTGACAAACAGCTAAAAGTAATTTCTTATATAACAAAAGGAGAATTACTGTAATTTTTATTATATAAGTTGATAATGTTTGTTATATAAGTTAATAATGATCAAAACTTTTTATCTCATTGTCGATAATCTTAACATTGTTGACAACTCGGATCCACACACTCAGACGACAGCTTGCCTGGAAAGGACAGTGAGCTTTCCCCCATCTGCACCGCAAGTACGTTTTCATCTGCCACGTGCTGTGACAACAAAGTAAACGGAGTTATGTTACCATCAGGAGACAGACGTCACCTGGAGCTCTGACAGGACAAATCTTTTGTACATTTCTTATCACTAATTAATAATTATTAATCACCCATTCCTCACCATAAATTTTCAAGTTACGGACTGGCACTTTGAGCTCATGACGTATGTTCTTTTGTTCCCTAACGTGAGTTAATTAAGTTACGGAAAAAGTGCCCGAAGTATTCTGGAAAAAATTAAAATCAAATTCTGGCGTAGGAAATTGACATTAGCATTTTTTTATGCGCTCTGAACAACAGACACCACTCATACGGCATCGAAATCAAATGTTTGTCAATCTAAGGGACCAAACTGATAGGGTCATCGGTTCCTAGACTTACAAACTACTTAAACCAGATTACGCTTAGGACAATACACACGCGCGCACACATACACACACACACACACACACACACACACACACACACAGATAACCGAGAGAGGACTCGAATCTCCGGCAGCGCCGGCCGCGGTGGCCGAGGGGACTAAGGCGCTCCAGTCACGGTCTGCACGGCCGCTGCGGTCGGGGGTTCGAATCCCGCCTCGGGCATGGATATTTGTTCCGTCCTAGTTCGTAAGTAGTTCATAAGTAGTTTGTAAGTTTAGGGACTGATGACCCCGTAGTTAAGTCCCATAGACTATACAAACATTTGAGCATTTGAACATCTCCGGCAGCAGCGGCCACGCAATCCATAACATGGGGCATTGTACCGCGCGGTCATGCCCACGTTGCACACGGAATCGACATTTAAGCGACCTGTACAAGGTATTTCTTGAGAAGATGGTATGAAAGTCTATGTCGTTACAAAATTTATTCATTTCCAGCTTCCAGAAGGTTACGTTACGACGTGGTAGCTTGATCACTATACAGGTCGAAGCGAAATTTGCGCACTCGGGCTTCACATGCTTGCAATTAATAAAAAAAAAAAAAAAATAAAAAAAAAATAAAAAAAAAGAAAGATCTTTCACTGTCGGAAATACACGCAGGACGAAATTTTATTATTGCCGGTACGTGACGAATCGCGCTGCGAAGCTTGTGTGCGCCAATTTCGCTTCATCCTGTATATAATGTCAGTCGAAGTTAAGCGGAAATAGTTTATTTTATGATTGGTGACAGTTTTCGGACATTGCAAACATTTTCAAACCGTCCCGTAAGTAGCGTATAACCACAAAGGCACAACTCGCCTCAAGATTTTACTGTGTTGTAGTGTTAGATGTTGTCACGTTAACGTATAGTCAGCTATAGACACAACAAAATCATGTGCCCAGTTGTGTGTCTGTTGTTGAAGGACACTTACGGGATGATTTGAAAATGGATATAAAGTTCAAAAGAGGTCACCTATAATAAAAGAAAATACTTCCGTGCAACGTCGACTGAGACTAAACGCCATGAATATACTGATCGTTCCACAGCGTTCACCGAGAGAGGTGGCGCAGTGGTACCAAAGTGGACTCCCGTTCGGGAGGACGGTGGTTCAAATCCACCTCCGACCATCCAGATTTAGTTTTCCATGATTTGCCTTAATCAGTCCAGGCAATTGCCGGGATGGTTCCTTTCAAAGGGCACGGCCGATTTCCAATCGCATCCTTGTCCCAAATATCCGAACGTGAGTTCCGTCTCTAATGACCATGCTGTCGACGGGAAGTAAAACTCCGAGTGTGTCCATCAATCGTCCTATTAATACTATCACAACAGTTCATACATTCAAACACAAAAGTGCTCTTTTCATTAGTACAGATACACCAGTAATCCTTCCAGCTCCCGATACTTTGAAGTCGCGACAAAATAGCCGTTCTCAAGGCGCCTAACTGCGGTACGCGAGGCCGTACGTTGTCGGGGGTTCGAGTCCTCCATCGGGCATTAGTGTTTACTGTTTGTGTTGTCCTTAGCATAAGTTTAAGTAGGTTGTAAGCATAGGGACTGATTACCAATGTAGTTAAGTCCCTTAGATTTACAATATTTTTGATACTTAAAAGGATCTATAAAACACCAAAGAAATAGGCATTAGATTTCACTTGAAAACATGGAATCCAATACACTACTGCCTTCTAAATGAATAAGACAAGAGTTTAAAAGTGTTAAAAAACATTTTCAACAGGGCCGAAAACAAGCAGAACGCTGTAGCACATCATTTATTGACATCCGTGTAGAAGAAATAAAGAAAATGATTGTGGAAAATCTCGCCACATCACTATCAGAAAGACTGCTGATGAGGTCGGCATATCCTGTGGCTCAACTAAGCAGTTTTTTCGCGTATGAAACGTCTAGGAGCGAAATATGTTCCGGAACTGTTGAATTTCCACGAAATTTTTTTTTATATGTATTCGCAATTTGTTAAATTTCTTTTATTTATTTACTTATTTATTAAACTTCCTGGCAGATTAAAATTGTGTGCCGGAACCGGGACTCGAACCTGGGACCTTTGCCTTTCGCGGGCAAGCGCTCTACCGACTGAGCTACCCCGACACGACTCACGATGCCGCCTCACAACTCTACTTCCGCCAGTACCTCGCCTCCTACTTTCCAAACTTCACAGAAGCTCTCTTGCAAACACGCAAGACTAGCACTCCTGGAAGAAAGGATATGGTGGAGACATGGCTTAGCTTCAGGAAGTTTCATATCAGCGCACACTCCGCTGCAGAGTGAAAGTTTCATTCTGGAAACATCCCTTAGGCTGTGGCTAAGCCATGTCTCCACCATATCCTTTCTTCCAGGAGTGCTAGTCTTGCGTGTTTGCAAGAGAGCTTCTGTGAAGTTTGGAAAGTAGGAGGCGAGGTACTGGCGGAAGTAGAGTTGTGAGGCGGCATCGTGAGTCGTGTCGGGGTAGCTCAGTCGGTAGAGCGCTTGCCCGCGAAAGGCAAAGGTCCCAGGTTCGAGTCCCGGTTCCGGCACACAATTTTAATCTGCCAGGAAGTTTCATATCAGCGCACACTCCGCTGCAGAGTGAAAGTTTCATTCTGGATACTTATTTATTGATTTTTCTTGAGAGCTAATTGCCGCTCCTTGCACCAGGCGTCGGCCTTTTGAAGGTTTCCTGAATTTCGTTACAATTTCCTGGTGTTGCGTCTTCTCTATATACCACAGCATCATCCATGAAAAGTCCCAGCAAACTTCAGACTTCAGTGTAAGTTGGTAGACTTCACGGTCGGGGTCATTTTGAATAAAACAATTCTGCGTATCAGACTTGAGGTCAGTCATGGTGTGGCCGCAGTGTACACGGGCATCAACAACGCGTCCGCCTGCCGCTGGATGGAAAGCCAGCGCTGCCAACAGCCCGCGCTGACCGCAGTGTTACAACTCTCGCACCAAGGCATGTCGCCGTCAGAAACCGTCACGCGCGTGCGCGACGGAGGTCTCCAAGCCGCGCGCACTTAAGCAAAGCAGCACGCGAAGCCACCAATAACTCAATGCAGCGTGGCAGCAATCAGCGAACAGGGTCTTCCTCCGCGCTGCTGTATCTGTCCACGCGAGGCCTCCAGCATCTCCTTAGATCCCGCCGTCATCGAGAATCCAGCGCCGCTCTCTCTGGTCGCCCCGTCTGCTACACAGCAACGCCGCGCCGGAGCGACCGAAGTACTTCTCATCGCAGAGAACTTAACTACTTGTCCTTTGGCTGTTCTCTTTATATCTTTCAATTACTGTACGAAACTACACTTATTAAAAGTTCCATCTAGTCCATTTCTCACAAGAGTATTACTTTGATTTTGTTACAATATCTACAAGATTTTCGAATGAAACTTTCACTCTGCAGCGGAGTGTGCGCTGATATGAAACTTCCTGGCAGATTAAAATTGTGTGCCGGAAGCGGGACTCGAACCTGGGACCTTTGCCTTTCGCGAGCAAGCGCACTACCGACTGTGCTATCCCGACACGACTCACGATGCCGCCTCACAACTTTACTTCCGCCAGTACCTCGCCACCTACTTTCCAAACTTCGCAGAAACTCTCCTGCGAACCATGCAAGACTAGCACTCCAGGAAGAAAGGCAAAAGTTCCAGGTTCGAGTCCCGGTTACGGCACACAATTTTAATCTACAATATTTTAATTTCTCAGAAGAAATGTATTCTGTCCTTTTAACTGTGCGGTTCCACCACCAAGAACAGTTTGTGATCGTAAATTTGAATAAATTGAATTTATATATATTCTATAGTTATCAAGTTTACGTGCCGCAGCCCTGTCTCAAAAACTTGCAGCTTGTATTGCACGAAAGGTTTGGTCTGCAATATTCTACACCCTAAAAGTTTCGCTCTGCAGGTGGGGCAAATCTTCCGTGGCATGCAGGCTAGACTTCAGAAAGCAGTGCACGTTTCAATCCAAGGCAGGTAAGAGGTTCTTAACCCTTTCCAGCCCAAATGTTATTAATTTGTGAATAAATGATTCCTTTGCATATTTCATATCATAATGAATAGAACAATGTATTTTTTGTTGTTTTATTTTTTGAGATTTTTTTAGTTTTTTTTGTGCAATTTGTGTGATTTAATAAGGCATTATTCGATAGGATATGTTTCCTTTATCGTACCTGACATCTTTTTCAAACTGGTTACTACTTATTGAGACATTTTACAATAATTTATTGATGAAATTTCCAAATTATAATTTTTTTTTCCTTTACCTTGATATAATATTGTAAAAGTCTTATTGTTCGTACTCGAATTTAGACATAAAGCAACAATACATATTTTGTCAATGCATTGTAGCGTAATGCAATCTGTTTCCTCGAAGTAATGATAACCAAGCTACCTGCGGCGCATTTTGGGAACTTCTGCAGTGTTATTTATCAACTTTGGACAAATGGTTTGGCTGAAAGATACAGATGACGATGCCATATGGTATCACTGGGCCAGAAAGAGTTAACTGTGCTCAGAATGAAACGAACGACTGCTTCATTAAGTAGAAAATAAATATCAGTAAACACTTTCGGGCTGAGTTGCCGTGGTCGATCTATAAAACTTCCTCTCCCTGACGTTTCGTTCTCGACTATGTGGAACATCTTCCGAGGTCGAGTCGATGACTCAACCTCGGAAGATGTTCTCCGTAGTCGAGAACGAAACGTCAGGGAGAGGAAGTTTTATAGATCGACCACGGCAACTCAGCCCGAAAGTGTTTACTGATGAAGACGCCGGCCGTGGAAGCCTTCATGGGATGATTAAAAAATAAATAGTTGTTCCACTGAGAGGTTAAATTTTACTTAAATTGGAAAAGAAAGCCAAATAAACTTGTCATAAATGAAACATAAAAAAGTAATAATAAATGACAGGATTCAACCATTAATGTTATCGTTTCGATAACCCAAAAGGCAAAAAACAAAATAATTATCAGCAGAATTATCTATCAGACGACGGCTTAGGTCGCAACTACACTTAATTTTACAATTGAATTTAGATAGAAGAGGCTGTCGCACTAAATTCAGTGACTGATGTTGCACTGATGCCGATGACGATGCCACTGCACTGAAGCGACCATGCAGAAACAAAAATTAGCTTTGCGTCAGTGCATGATTACTATTCACTGTGTCGGTGGGGTCTGCATTCGTCACGCTGAAATCCTATCAAAAACTAACTAGTTTAATCTGTAGCTGAACTAAATCAGCCAAAACTTCCTGTAAGTCTTAATGAAGTCAAAACTTGCTAACTTCCCTAGTGAAAAATAACAAACCAGCTTCTTACTGTCATCCTCAAACGTGATTACTGTGGATGAGCAAAAATGTCCATTTCCCTAAGAGGACAAAGAGGGCGGTATGAAATAGAGACATAGATGGGTAGAGAGATTAAGAGGTGAAGTGTATGATGTATTTCCAATGCCCATCGGTATTTATAAACCGTGAAGCATTGCCGAGTTCACTTGTATATACATTGGTCAAAACATTTTGGACATCAGTTGAGATATCTAAGGTTTGAAATATTGCCAGTGGCAGAATGAACTAAAATAGTTCTACCGAGTGGAAACAGCAACATTACGCCACCAGAAAGTTACTGCAGAGGGCGTAGGTGTTGACTTGTGTTTAACAGAAGAATTGCACAGGCAGTTGGGTTCAGATAGTGCAGTGAGCAGATAGTGGAATGCGACACCAACGTGATTTACCTGAAGCTACGGCACGGAGAGCCAAAGGAAGGTTGGAAGCGGAGCAGATACAGAAGGAGGTGGCTGCAGCCCAAAGCGATTTCAAACAGCAGAAACCGTTAAAGAAATTCAAGGCCAAGGTCGTCCACAGGTAACATCAGCAACAGATGACAGTTATCTCCCGTTAACAGCGCGTCCAGGCAGTAGGCTGAATGCAACTAAGCTGCAATGCACCATCCAGGCAGCAACACGACGCGCAATATCAACACAATCAGTCCGAAATCGCATTCCGGAATGTGGCCACTATGCACAGAGACCTACGGTGTGTGTCCCGTTAAAACCACGACACCGTTTATCCCGCAGAAACTGGGCGGAGGAACATCAGGAATAGTTCGCGAACGAACTAGTTCGGAAGAGCGCTCCCACAGGCGAACTACGCGCAGATCCCTCGCCTCTTAGTTCGTCCGAAGACTGACGGGCAACAGCGAGAGAACGCGAGATCGCGCAGAATCGCGTGATTCTCTTCTGCTAGTTACCTTCATTTCGAGCTGAGATGCAGCTCAGCTGTAGTTTCATAGTTCACTGCCACAAGAAATCTATTTTAAAAATAAAGTACTACGAGTACTCTGTATGCAAAGTAGTTGAATACCATTGTATCACCCATTCGTGTAAATAACTGGTTTATTTGACTAAGTACTTGATGTCAAATTGACCAAAAATACGGGTAATAGCACACGCTTTGGCAACACTGATTCCTTATATAAAAAAGCTGTTATAAAAATGAGCTCTTTTAGTAGCGGTAGCAAAAGCCAAAAAGAGCGGACGAACTAGGAGCAGCGGACGAACTAGGAGCAGCAAACGAACTAGGAGCAGCAAACGAACTAGGAGCAGCGGACGATTATGCCAAACGTATCTCGCTTCATAGTTCGTTGGATTCTTTTCCGAAGACCGACGGGCAATAGCAAGAGGGCGCGTAGCAGAATTAAAAATCACGTCTTTGCTTTCTGCTGATGAGTCATTTCGAGGTGAGCGTCTGCCTGCTAGATTACATAGTTCAGTGCTACAAAATTTCCGTTTTGATGTGTTCTGCACTCTGCAATATCTGACTAATAAATTCCATAATGCCAAGATATAGAGATAACTCTAAACTTAAACGCGAGAAATTATCCACAAACTGTTTCTTTTGGTTTGCGTGATATCGTTAGCGGCTCAAGCAGCAAGCGCATGAAGCAGCTAGGTTGGAGAATTTCCCCCGCCACCTGCACGCGCAGACCACGCCGCTCAGCCCTCACTAGGAGCGGACGAACTAAAAGAGCGTACTAGTTCGCGGCAGAGCCGCGAATTAAAGTGAGCGCTCCCGATCGCGAACTATTATGCGCAAGTCTAATCAGGAATGCCGCCGTGTTCCAATCACAGACGAGTCAAGATTTTGTGTTCAGCCGGACAATCCTAGTTCCGTGGCGGGAACGTGGAACTCGGAACAATCCTGCTTATGTGTACCAAACATCGCCACATCATGGTGGTGGACGAATGGTGTGGTAAGAAGTCAGTACTGGCGGATGTACGGACCTCTGTCGTACAGAACGGCGCTTTGACTGTTGAGAGGTATTCAGACAACATCGTTGGACCTTTTATTGTGCTCTACGCTTGTGCCATATGAGAACGGTTACTTCTGGCGGTCGATAACGCTCGTCCCCAGAGAGCAGCACTGCTGGATAACATTTTTAAAGCTGAGGAAATTGAACAGCTTGTTCAGCGGACTTAAACCCTATTGACCATGCCTGTGATGCACTTCTCAGACACATTGCAGTCAGACCAGCATCTCCCTCAACAGATGTAGAGCTGAGGATTTCACTCATGGAAGAAAGGTTAAATATCCCTCAAGAGATGATTATTAACCTCATACTGTCCATGCCACCCAGGTTTGCAACTGTACTGGCAATACGAGGTGATCACGCACCATATTAGAGGGCAAATAGAACGACTGTTTCACACTTATGGTTGCCCAATGGTACTTCGCTCTAAGTAAACGCCATGTAAACCTCAAGTATAAAGCTGAGACCGCAAAATATCGAACTGCATCACACATAAATTACAACTGCAACCAATACCTGAATAGAATACGTTACCATGTGTATAATGTGTGTGATATCTCACCTGATCGCCTAATTGTTTGATCAGTATATATAACTGACCTGAAGTCTGAATTTTTGTGAGGCTTTTCGTGGATGATGCTGTAGTATATAAAAAAGAGGCACCATTAGAAAATTGTAAAGGAATTAAGAAAACCTCTCTGCTGCAGAGAGTGGCAATGAAGTCTCAAGAAATAAAATTAACGTTGTGAATACAGACAAAGACAGATGGGAGACAGATTCATTAGAAGAGTTGAAATGTTTGTAAAGTTCAAATGTTCAAATGTTTGTAAAGTCTATGGTACTTAACTACGGGGTCATCAGTCCCTAAACTTACAAACTACTTATGAACTAGCTAATCCTGAGGACGGCACAAACATCCAAGCCCGACGGGGGATTCGAATCCCCGACGGGGAACGGCCTCGCGCCTCAATGCTCTCCGCCACGGCCATTAGAAGAGTCCTCAAGAAATGTTGCCCATCAATATATACCAGTATGTGTTAATGAAGTAAATAGAGAACACCCCGAGAAGTGTAGCAAATTTCGGTAGAGGTTCGTTTAGTAAGCACGAAAGCGTCACGGAGATGATCAGTCTGCTCATGTCGTAGACGCTGCAACGGAGGCTTTCTATATCACAGTATGGCCTACTGTCAAAGTCCTGAAATGGTCACGTTAATAAAGGAGTCACCAACTATACAGTATTACTGCTTCCATCCTGTGTATATCTCGTAAAAGAACTACGAGAATAAGGGGTAAGAGTCTTCGCAAAGTCTTACGAGCAGTCGTTCTTCCCGAAAATCAGGGGAAAGGGAAAAAGATGACCTGACCTGACAAAGTACCTTCAGAGTATATCCCTAGATATAGAGACAATGGAAAACCAAAATCAGAATTCCTGAACAGAAACCAGAGCCTCCATCCTCTAGAATACAAGGCCGGTCTGTTTGGAACAGCACAACATCATTCGGTTTGTACCTATTGTACCGTATATTACTGTGTACACAAACTGGCAAAGAAGTTACTTAGTTAAGCAGTTATTAATACACTGATGTGTATCTTCAAATAGATAGCTTCACACGCTACAGAAACTAAAAACAATGTCAACAGACATCAGGGCCATGACAGAATATTTGATTCCAGTTTGTGTACCTCAAGTTCCCACAGTAAAAGGATAACAACAACAATAATAATAATAATAATCGGCGCATGCTTATAATCAGTGACGAAAGTAGAATCGTACTCTTGACGAGAGTTCATAAAAGCAGCAACTTGCGGAATTTATCAGCCAGAGACAGAAACTACTACTTCCAGTCATAATTGTGTGGGCACCAGTAACCTAAAAAAGATATTATACTGTAAGAATGCCTTGAAGGACGTGTATGGTGCAAGATATATACATCCCATACAGAGCTAACATTCCTGGTAACATCGGGAAATCCGTGACCACCCGAAACCATAATATCGGGTGCTGGGCAGAATGGCGTTACATAAAACAACACTTCAAAAAATCCTACCATCTCAGTGGTGTAGCAGAATCGAAATACGTCGGTAAAAACATTGTCGTTCTATTCGGTTGCTCGTGGTCGACGGTCATTGCACTATGACTGGCGCAACTGCCTGTGCCATTAACTGTCAGTGCTAAATGCAGCAATGGATGCCTTTCGGACAGTTCACTCGGCTGCAAACGACATCGGAAGCTACGCGCAACAAAGTGAATCTGTTGGGTGGTGTATATTTCGAGATGTGGTAGAGCGATCTTTCACAGTAATATGCCTGTCTTCAAGTGTAGTGGTGATCCGTTATACCCTCTTGTACGTAGCAATTACAGATCCTCTTTACGGATTCAGAAAGTATCGTTCTTGTAAAACACACTATGTGATGGGTGCTATCGACAAGGGATGACAAATACATTCCGCATTTTTAGATTTCCGCAAGGCTTTTGACATAGTACCTCAAAAGCGTAATCTCTTCAAATTGCGTGCTTATGGAATATCGTCAAAGTTGTGCCATTGGATTCATGATTTCCTGTCAGAAAGGACAGCGTACGTTGTATTTGACGGTAAGTCATCATGTAGAACAGAAGTGATATCTGGTGTTTCACAGTGAAGTGTTTTCCCACTGTTCCTTATTTTTATAAACTATTTAGGAGACAATCTGAGTAGTTCTCCTACACTGTACGCTTATGATGCTGTCATTTATCCGTTAGTAAAGTCACCAGAAGATCAACAGCAACTGAAAAATTATTTAGATAAGATATCTGCATGGTGCAAAAATTGGCAAGTGACCCTTAATAATGATAAATGTGAAGTCATCCATATAACCACCAAAAGAAATCCGATGCACTGCAGTTAAACGATAAATAAGTCAAACCTACAAGCCCTCAACTGTACTAAATACCTAAGAGTAACAATTATGAACAACTTATATTGTAAAGAATACATAGAAAATATTGTAGGGAAGGCGAACCAAAGACTACGTTTTAATCACAGTACACGTAGAAGATGCAACAGTTCTACTAAAGAAACTACCAAAACAACACATGTGCGTCCTATTTTGGAGTATTGCTGCGCATTGTGGGATCCCACACCAGGTGAGCCTGACGGACGATTTAGATAAAGTTTAGGGAAGGGCAGCTCGTTTTGTGTTATCGCGATATAGGGGAGACAGTGTAACAGAAATGATGCACAATTTGGGCTGGAAATCATTAAAAGAATGGCGACATTTGTTGCGGTGAGATCTGTTTGCAAAATTTATTTCACTAACGTTCTCTTCAGAATGCCAACATATACTGTTAGCACCCACCTACATAGGGAGATTATCATAATGAAATACAAGAAATCAGATCTAAAACAGAAAGATTTAGGTGTTCCTTTTTCCCGCCAGCTATTAGAGAATGAAACTATAGAGAAATAACATGAGAGTGGTTCGATGAACCCTCTGCCGTGCACTTCATTGTGACTTGCAGAGTATCCATCTACATGTATATGCCCGGTTACGTTCGACACCGTCACCGATTTCTCTGAACAATAATCCACATTTCCTATAGGCAACCTATCCTTCCTCGGTCGAACTACGAAATGTGCTCGAAAGATGCTTGCACTTTTCTAAGAGGTATGCTGCAGATGTTTACGCAAAACAATAGCACGAAATACATTGAGCAGCCAAAGAAACTGACACACCTGCCTAGAATCGCATAGGATTCCCGCGAGCACGCGGAAGTATCCCAACACGACTTGGCGTGGAATCGACTGATGTCTGCAGTGTTGCTGGGAGGAAATGACACTATATATCCTGCAGGTCTGTCTGTAGATCCGTAAGAGGTCGAGGCGCTGAGCATCTCTTCAGATCAGCACGCTGCAAGGCATCCCAGAACCTCCTGTATTTCCCTAAAATTTTCCCGTGTCGTGACTCTCGATACACCACAACATATCCGCGAGAAACGTCATTGAACTTATCTGTATGAAACTCGATACTCTTCAGTATAGAGCCATACGAACCTATCTTGGAGCCATGCGATCGACGCCCACCAACGCCCTTTTAGTGGAAGCAGGAGAGATGGCCTTGAGCATTAGGCGCTGAATATTGTTGGATAAATTCTACTATCAAGGCATGGCTTTCATGGACAGTTCAGTCTACAGAAACAGACACACCATTTATCGACTATGGATTGCCTCTTACAGAAGGAATATACCACCAGCACCAGCTCCGACACTTGGTGATCTATGATACGTTCTCTACGATGTTCACCGCATCTGCCTCCTTTTGAATACGATCTACAAACACTTGGCTGACAGATTCCAGTCTTCTATTTTAATATATAATATTTATAAGGGCTCCGTCCTTAGTGTACCCCTCTTTTTAATTGCCATCAATGGACTTGCTGAGGTAGTGGGGTCATCGGTTTCTTCCTCCTTGTTCGCCGATGACTTCTGCTTATACTCCAGCTCAGCTACCATTGAGGTAGCTGAAAGGCGCCTACAGGGAGCCATTCGAAAGGCGCAGTCGTGGTCTTCAACCCATGGATTCCAGTTTTCTCCATCGAAAACTCGGGTTATGCACTTCTGCCGCCGTCGAGCTGTCCATTTGGACCCGGAACTATATTTATATGACGAACTTCTTCGTGTCGAAGAGACTCACCGATTTCTAGGCATGCTCTGCGACAGCCGGTTCACCTGGGTGCCCCATCTTCGTCAGCTCAAGCAGAAGTGCTGGCGGTACCTCAATATTCTACGCTGCCTCAGCCACACTAGTTGGGGAGCCGCCCGTACGAGTCTTTTTGCAGCTCTACAGGGCGCTGATTCAATCGCGATTAGATTACGGGAGCTTTGTGTATGGTTCAACATCCCCATATGCTTTGCAGGTCTTGGACCCAGTACTCCACAGTGGCGCCCGTTTAGCGACAGGGGCCTTTCGGACAAGTCCAGTGGCAAGCCTACTGGCTGAAGCTGGAGTCCTTCCCCTGCGATTTCGCCGGCAGCAGCTGTTATCCTCCTATGCCGCCCATGTTCATGCAATAGCGCACCATCCGAATAGCAGGCTTCTTTTTCCAGCTGCTACACTCCCGTCTCCACGACAACGACCGAGGTCGGGTTTTCCGATCGCGGTCCGTGTTCGTTCCCTCCTGTCACCTCTTGAGTCCCTTCCCATCCCTCCTACTTTTCACTGCCCTTGCCTTACCGCTCTCTTTCACGTCCGCAACTTCGGCTGGACTTGTCGAATGCGTCTAAAGCCTCTGTAGCGCCACTGAGTCTCCGTCGCCAGTTTCAGGCGGTTTTAGAGTCGTTCTGTGGCGCGGAAGTCGTGTTCACGGATGGTTCCGTGGGCGACAGCCGTACTGGATATGCATATGTCCATGGTGAGCATATCAAACAGCATTCACTGCCGTGTGGGAGTAGCGTGTTCACTGCGGAATTGGTTGCCATCTATCGGGCACTTGAACATCTCAGAGCGTGCCCTGGGGAGTCTCTGGCCATCTGTTCTGACTCCCTGAGTGGCTTGCAAGCCCTCGGCAAATGTTTCCCGAAACACCCTTTGGTGCAATCCATACAGGAGTCTGTTTCCAGGCAAGTCTCTCCAGACCGTTTTCTCAAGAGTCAATCACAGCTATAGCTTCAAATCTGTCTTCCCACCAGGTTGAAATCATTCGCCAATGGAATCGTCGCCCACGAGTTTTGGCGCGAAGGTGTGAAATTTCCTGCCGCCTTACATAGTGTTCACTAATAATTATTTGAGTTACTCCTTAACTTCATTCCACTGTTATTTGTTATTTGATGTCCATTTTGATGATGTTGTCATTAGTGAAAGAAGATCCCAAGTAAGTGAACTGAGGGTCTTCAACCTCGTGCAATCTCTCTCAGGAAAAGCTTCCTACTTTTGTCTTCTTTCTAAATACTTAACGCCGGCCGCAGTGGCCGAGCAGCCTGCGGCGCGCTAGTCACGGTCTGCACGGCCACTACGGTCGGGGTTCGAATCCTCCCCCGGGCATGGGTGTTCGTGTTGTCCTTAGCGTTAGTTTAAGTTAGTCAAGAAATTAGTGTGTAAGTCTAGCGCCTGATAACCACGCAGTTTAGTCGCATAATACCTCACACACATTTGAACATTTTGAAATACATAACGAAAGCGACTTCAAGAGGATGATACAGATTAAGAGAACCTCTTGGGTGGGACACATATTACACGGAAACCGTTTAATGCAGAGCGCAATGTAGGGAATAGTATAAGGAAAAAGAGAGAGACGAGGAAGAAGGTTTGATACGTAACAGATTTCAAGTATGGAAGAAGTAACAAGGAAATGAAGGAGCGTGTGCAGGACTGCGAGATACGGAGGACGTTCATTTGACGCCTGTCTGAGGGCAGGTTTTCTGAAAGAATGCCCCTGAAGCTGTAAACATTATTCACAGCAACAATGCCGTTGCTAAGGCTTCTTTAGGAGTCTGCTTTGACCCCTGGGATATCGCTGGAGCACAGCTGAAGCACGGCTAGTGAATGTGCGACAATGAAGAGCGCATCTAATCGTTGTAAAAACTCAAGAGTCTCTAGGAACGAGGTCATACGGGTAAGGAGCATTAAAGATAATTTCAAAGTTGTTGTGACGAATGCCTTATGGTCATCGTGGCACCCAACTGGAGAACACTTGTCGCATTTTCAGATCCTCATTGGATTATGTGCACAGACTGGGATAGCCAGGATCGAACACTAAAATAGTGAATGGAGTAAATATAGGAAAGGTTGGGGAAATGCTGGCTGACTATATTATAATCCCATACTGCTTCAACAAGCTTTTCAGTATAACAATTGGGAGCAGAGAGCAGTGGGAGGAAACAATTCGACACCCTACGGGGGATATTGTTTGGTTCACTGACGGGTCGAAATCAGACCAAGGCGTTGGGGCCGGGATATACGGGGTGCAGCCAAGACTGGAAGGTATTATCTCTCTAGGGAAACTGGTCTCAGTGTTCTAGGCCGAAGTCACTGTCATTATGGCAGAATTTGCTTAGGTGCTACAAAGAGCGTAGCATCACAAAGCCAGGCAACCCTGAAAGCACTGGCAGCTCCCGCAACAAGATCTAAAATTGTTGCAGAATATCACAAGGTTCTGGTGGAGCTAGGGGAAAGCAATAGGGTAAAGCTACTGTGGGTCCCTGGCCATTCTGGGGTCAGTGGCAATGTACAAGCCCACAGATTAGCCAGGATGGTGGCAGGGACTCCATTTATTGGACCGGAACCTGTCCTGACAATCACTGAGGCAACAATCAAACTGGAGCTACGTAACTGGCTTAGAAGACAGCACATAGAATATTGGACCAAAGTCTACAAACAAAACCATGGTGAGGTAATGATGCCTAAGCCATGTTTTAAAAGAAGCTCTGTAATCCTGGGCTTGAACAGGAAGGAAAATAAACTAATGGTTGGATTGATGATAGGCCATGGGAACGTGAAAAAACACCTCACATACAATGGGAATAACAGAGGAGGGCCCTAAATGCAGGATCTGTGATGACGGCAATGAAACCGCATCACACCTAATCTTCGAATGCATTGAATTGGAGAACAAGAGGCACAGAACATTCGGGACAACTAGACCGAAGAGATTGTGTCTATTAAAGAACTGGTAAAGGAACTCCTAGCACTATTTGGCTTTACTAAATATACAGGGAGCGATACCTTTATCAAAGTCGGAAACTTGATGGTATGCATTTCTCCTCCTTACACGAGGAATCACAACAACGTTTCACTAGGCAACGCTGGTCAACTGCTGTTTGTGTATGAGAAATCGGTTGGAAACTTTCCTCATGTCAGCACGTTGTAGGTGTCGCCACCAGCGCCAACCTTGTGTGAATGCTCTGAAAAGCTATGCATATGCATATGCATATGCATATGCATATGCATCTTCTTCCTGTCGGTTAAATTTCGCTTCTGTAGCACGTCATCTTCATGGTGTAGCAATTTTAATGGCCAGGAGTGCCCATTCTTCACTTGGGAAAAATTTGGTGAACATAGCTAAAACCATTATGAAGACATATGTATCCCCGCCAGGTCTTGGGATTTTTATCTGTCACTTTCCACTTCTTTCACCTCTGGCAGTGTTGCTAATGTGAAAAATGCGGAGTAGCACCGTGGTTCGGAACCCACGTTAAACTGTAGGTCCCCCTATAACTGTATGGGTAAGTCAGTTCGAAGGTCGGAGGAAGGCAACGGCATACCACCTCCAAACAGGACCATGTTCAAACCAATCTTCGGATTGTTGACTGGGCTGCTTTACCTTTTCCCTTATGTATCTAATGTTCTGAAATGTAATTTCGTGAAAGTGAGAAAAGAATGTTCACGGTGTTTTTGACTCACCGTATGCGCCATTCAGAACATTCCAGTGGCACAATCTTACTCGCCTGCTGCTTCTTTATCCTCTGCAGACTTTTTCAGGAATCTTTCCTTTACTCTGAACTCTCTAGTAGTGGCTTCCGTGGCTCTTTCAGCTTCGAGTCGCAGTCAGAGCAGCTGTCATATTATTTCCTGGTTCGACGTCTAATTTGTCCATTACTCTTATCCTGCTGATTACACCATCATTGAAACAGATAAAAAAAATCATCTATCACACGTATTTTGAATACTGTCATCAAAATGTTCAAATGTTTGTAAAGTCTATGGGACTTAACTACGGGGTCATCAGTCACTAAACTTACAAACTACTTATGAACTAGCTAATCCTAAGGACGGCACAAATATCCATGCCCGAGGGGGGATTCAAACCCCCGACCGTAGTGGCCGTGCCGACCGGCCGGCTGACTGTCATCCAACAAACACTGTTTTCGGTACTCTTTGCCACACGCAGCTGTTGAAACTCTCATTAGGATTTTGTGTACGGCCATGTAGACATTTGCTAAGTAATTTTTTTCATCTGCAAGGTCCCTGTATATTGGCCTTATTGTTTCCATGACTGTGGCAGGCATGGAATGTTTACGGTGATATTCCGTGCCTGAAGCATCATCGTGGCCAGTGTGCAGACATTTCTTCAAACAGCATTTAAGATTATAATAACTATTTAAAAGTAAATAAACAATACTTTTTTGGAAACGAAAGAAATTTGTCTTCCAGATGAGGCATTTTTTTTTCTTTCTTTTTTTTCTATTTTTCAGTTAAAAATGTTCAAATGTTTGTAAATCTATCGGACCAAACTGCGTGGTCATCAGTCCATAGCTTACAAACTACTTAAACCTAGGTAAACTAACCTAAGGACAACACACACACCCATGCCCCAAGGAGGACTCGAACCTCCACGGCGAGCAACCGGCTACTCCACCGGCTACTCCACCGCGGCTATTTTTCAGTCATTTTCACATCCAGGTCCCCTTAACATAGCCTAATTGTACTTGATCTAGATTTCGAACACCTCTTTGGGCGTCTTCATCAGAAACTAAAACTGTAACACGATACGTTTACACATAGTCTACACACAAGTGTGCTCAGGTTATATCACGTTAGTTACAAACGTACTAGCTAGTTAGGAACTAGCGGTTTGAACAGCAAAATATAGTGGCTGGCCTCTATGGGCAGCTGACGTGTCCGCGCGGTCAAAGCGACATCAGAGTTAATAGACCTAATAGCATGCTGCCGCTTTGACCGCGCACACGTCCGCTGCCCATAGCGGCCAGCCACCACATTCCATTGTTCAGACCGAGTATGTTTGTAACTAACTTAATACTACCTGAGCACACTTAGCTCTATGTGTAAACGTGTCATGTTACTGTTTTATATTCTGATGAAGACGCACACAGAGGTGTTCGAATCTTGATCAACTGAAATTATTTTAAACAAACTTGTGGGGGCTGCATTTTCTTTAATAGTAAATTACGCTGATACAGTTGCTGCTTCTGACAAGCTGTGTTCAAAATTGTAAGTTTTAAAACATTTGAACACTTTTTTACGATCGTACGTATGTGCTGCACAATGCTGCCGTATCCGTATGTTGAAACGTACCCAGTCCTAAGGACGATAAAAAAAAAAAAAAATAAAAATAAAAAAAAAATAAAAAAATAAAAAACAACGGAATGTTATTGCTTGAACGTTTCAAATGTTTGTAATCCAATGGGACCAAACTACGTTGGTTATCAGTCCCTAGTCTTACAAACTACTTAAACTAAGGTAAGGACAACACACACATCCATGCCCTAGGGAGGATTCGAACCCCAGCCGCTAGGTTGAACGCAACACGATTATTATTATTATCCGGTTTTAAAACGTAATTTCCATTTTCCGGTACTCCAAGATTATACGTTGCATTATTTTACATTAATATTATTTCATTATTATTTATTAAACATTATTTTATTTTAATCTCCATTTTTGTCTATCTGCCCATAAGTTTTTTTCTATATTCCTTCTTCGGATAGATGCCTGAATTCCTTGGATTCATATACTTGGCACGCTCCCTTCTTTCTTTCTTCCTGCAGGCTCCCATTCCATAATTCTCTGTGGTAGTCTTTCCTTTGACATCCTTTTTGTATGCCCATACTATAAGAGTTGTTTTCCTTCTACAAAATGTATAATTGAATTTTTACTGTCCATTTTCCTCCTGATGACTTCATTTCTGAGCTTTTCCCGCCTAGGTACTCTTACAGATCGTCTCCAAAAGTCCATTTGCGTTGCCATCAACTTCTTTTCTGTTTGCGATTTAAGTGCCCATACTTCTGATCCAGATACCATGATGCTTCTGATGATGGTATAGAAGATTTTTCTTTTCATTTCCTTGGTCCTATAAGATACCATTTGTACAGGCTCCCAGCCAAGATCGCGTTTTTATTTTTTAGGAGGACCGGTTTCGACGCTACTCAGACGTCATCTTCTGATCACCTATATCTCACAATGTCATATCTATTGTGAGATATAGGAGATGAGAAGATGACTTCTGAGTAACTTCGGTAGCGGTCATCCTATAAAATCTTGGCTGGAAACCTGTACAACTTGATTTAGATCGCCCCAACGAACCAAGAGTTCCATACATAAGATATCATTTAATGTCCCAATAGAACACTTCCCAGCATTTATTCGAGTGTAGGACCCTAATCATTGGGATAGGAGGTCATCGATAAAGTACAAAGAAGAGCAACGCGTTTTGTATTGTTGGGTAACAGGAGAGGGAGCGTCACGGAAATGATACAGGAGTTTAGTGGTAATCAACTTCAACTATCAACTTAGGAAATATTTTGCTTTCCAATTTAAGAGTCTGCATTAAGCAAAACACTACATCTACATCTACATGGGGTACCCTACAAATCACATTTAAGTGCCTGGTAGAGGGTTCATCGAACCACCTTTATACTATTTATCTCCCATTCCATTCTACAATAGCGCGTGGGAAGAAAGAACACCTGAATCTCTCCGTTCGAGCTGTGATTACTCGTATTTTAATCTGATGCTCTTTTCTACCTATATAAGTGGGAGTCTACAATATATTTTCGCTTTCGGGGGAGTTTCGCAAGTAGCCCACGCCGCAGAGATAAGCGTCGTTGTTGTAATGATTCCCATCCAAGATCCTGTATCATTTCCGTAACGCTGTCTCCCCTGTTTCGTGACAATACAAAACGAACTGCCCTTCTTTGGACTCTTTCGATGTCCTCCGTCAAACCCACCTGATAAGGATCCCACACTGGACAGCAATACTCCAAAAATGGACGGACAAGCGTAGTGTATGCAGTCTCGTTAGTAGTTCTGTTGCATCTTTTAAGGATTCTGCCAATAAAACGCAGTTTCTGGTTCGCCTTTGCCACGACATTATCTACGTGTGCTTTCCAGTTTAAGTCTGAAGTAATAGTAATTCCTAGGTATTTTGTGGAGTTTACAGCCTTCGCTTTTGATTGATTTACCTTGTAAACAAAGTTTAACGAATTTCTTTTATTACTCATAGGGACGTCTTCACACTTCTTATTATTTAGAGTCAATTGTCAATTTTAGCCGCTTGGGAGTAGCCGAGCGGTTTGGAGCGTCCCGTTACGGATCGAGTGGCCTCCCGCTTCGGGGGTTCGAATCCTCCCTCGGGCACGGATGTGTGTGTTGTCCTTAACTTAGTTTAAGTAGTTTGTAAGCCTAGGGACTGATGACCAACGTAGTTTGCTCCCATAGAATTACAAACATTTGGGCATTTGGCCAATTTTTTCACCATAGTGATATCTTATTTAGATCGTTCTGCAGTTGATCTTCAGATGATTTTACTAGACGGATTCAAAATGTTCAAATGTTTGTTAAGCTTATGGGACTTAACTATGGGGTCATCAGTCCCTAAACTTACAAACTTATGAACTAGCTAATACTAAGGACGGCACAAATATCCATGCCCGAGGGGGGATTCGAAACCCCGACCGTAGTGGCAGTGCAAACCGTGACTGGAGCGCCTCAGTCCCCTCGGCCACCGTGGCCGACTTACTAGACGGAAAATGACGGCGTCATCTGTAACCGACCTTAGAGAGCTGCATAGATTTTCTCCCAAGTCGTTTATGTAAATAACACTTACCATTGATTACTACAAACCGCGTCCTCTGTAACAGGAAATCCCCTATCCAGTCGCAAATTTGGGACGATGTACCATAACCACTGTGATTTTTCTTTTTAGCTGGACACGTGGGCCTTTTAATCAGCAACTGTAAGCAAACACTCGATCAGAACAGAATATAAAGTACCCAGTACCCACTGACGACTGCAGAGGTGTGCGTCATTTTTTTTTTTTTTTTTTTTTTTTTTTTTTTTTTTTTTTTTTTTTAGCATTAGGTAAGGTAAAACAGTCAACAATCCGAAGATTGGTTTGAACACCACAGTGCTCTACTAGGCATGGTCCTGTTTGGAGGTGGTATGCCGTTGCCTTCCTCCGACCTTTACCCAGCCAGTTATAGGGGGACTTACAGTTTAACGTGGGTTTCGAACCACGGTGCTACTCGGCATTTTTCACATGAGCAATACTGCCAGAGGTGAAAGAAGTGGAAAGTGGCAGATAAAAATCCCGGGGCCTAAGAATAGCTTAATGGGCGGATGTGAATTCCCACGATATTCAGAACCAGGCAGCTACGTTTGGACCTAGACGACTTTGGCAATTCTATTTCGAACCCGACTGCTGTTCCCGATTAGGGTCCTCCTTCCTCGAAGAGGATTATTACCTCTTCGGCGAACGTCGGTTGGCCAGCCACTCAGCCATATATCCTGTCTCCCTGACACACATACACAAGTAGAGACGCCCGGGTACAAAGCCGGCGCCCGGCTGAGGGATTTTGAAACAGTTTACGACGCGAGGAGCGTAACATCTTTTTAACGGTCGCGGCTAGACGGAAAATGACAGTATATTGCCCCAAGAAAGAAGATCAAAAGGAAACTGACAGCTGAAAATCTGGCAAAAATGGCAGCAGGCAGAAGAGCAGCCCTAGAGAAGAGAAAGAAGAAACTGAATATGAAATAAAATTTGTAACGCGGTCCTTAGTTGGCCAATTCGTGTAAATAAATAAATAAATAAATAAAAATAGCTTAATGGGCGGATGTGAGTTCCCACGATACTCAGAACGAGGCATCTACGTTTGGACCTAGCCGACTTTGGCAATTCTATTTGCTTCGAACCTGGCTGCTGTTACCGATTAGGGTCCTCCTTCCTCGAAGAGGATTATTACCTCTTCGGCGAACGTCGGTTGGTCAGCCACTCAGCCACATATCCTGTCTCCCTCGCACACATACACAAGTAGAGACGCCCGGGTACAAAGCTGGCGCCCGGCGTAGGGATTTTAAAACAGTTTACGAGACGAGGCGCGGCTTCCGTTGCGGGCGCGGCGCGTAACATCTTTTTAACGGTCGCGGCGGCTTTTAAATCGGCCCCCTCGCCGGCCGGTTGTTTACGCGGCCCTGAGCCTGCCTGCACGCCGGTCGCCGACTACCTGGGGCGCGTCTTGGGAGCGCGAGGGACGGAATGCCGCCGTGGCCGCCTCCCCTCTCGGCAGTTATTTCAGGGGTGGGTCGGGTCGCCGCCGCCGCCGCCGCCGCGGCTACAAGAAGAAGAGCCGCGCAGTGAGGGCCCGGACGCCGCCCGGAGCGGTCCCGTGTCGCCGTAGTCGCTGCCTCAGGTCAGTACCGCGCCGCAAAACACCTGGCCTTCGCCCCGTCTTGCCCGCTCTGGTCGCGAACCTCCCCACGGCCGTCTTGGCGTCTCCGCGGGCGTGGGCGGCAGCACGCGATCGATCCGCTGTCGCACGCCACCCCACCCCCTACTCTCCCACACACACACACACACACAGGGCACGCGCCTACGTCACACAGAATAGGGCGCCTAGATTCCTGGCGGGGTTCCGCTATGGCATTGCAAATGGCCCGTCCCAGCCACAATGGCCGACAGAGGCGAATCAATCTGCGCTCAATGACGACGCGGAAACGCCACGCTACACGCGCCGACGGACGATGCGTTCAACAAAGTCCTCGTCGCTACTCGGCCGTGTCATTGTTGTAATATTAACCGCTAGGACAGACACACATTCCATCGCGACGCGGTCACGCACCTTACAGGAATCTGCCAATGAAATTTTCCAACGTGTGAGACCGTTTTGTCAATCTTTAAAACTGTCCGACGTTTCGGACGCTGTTGCAAGTGATCTTCCTCTGGCCAGGGGAAGACCACTTGCAAGTCAGAGGAAGGCCACTTGCCACGGTGACCGAAATGTCGAACAGTTTTAAAGGTTGACAGGCCTGGTTCACACCCTGAAGAATTTGAGGACATTCGGAAAACCTACACTTACATTCACAGAAAACGTTCGTGAAAGCTCAAAAGTCTGCGTCTACATGGATTATCTACACAATCAAGTGCCAGGCACACAGTTCATCCAGCCACTTTTCATATTATTTACCTACCATTCCATTCTGGAACAGCGCGCGAGAAGAGCACCGAAATCTCTTCTTTGGACCTCTCTCTTTCTCGTTCTCAATCCGAAGATTGGTTGGCACCAATTTTCTCAACATTTCTCGGATAGCCTCAAAATTTTCTGACATGATTCAACTCCTATACATTTTATAATGTTTCAAATACTGCAATCTGGGTCTTCCTCTGCCTCTTTTTCCTTCTACCATTCCTTCCCTAACATTGACTATAAACTCATTGTACCTATACAGATGACTTATTGACTTGTTTCTTCTCTTTATTATCGTTTTCAAAAGTACTCTTTTTTCGCCCGATTTTTCTAGGAACTTCATTCGTCATCTTTGCCGTCCAAGGGACTTCCTGCATTCTCCTCCAACACCACAATTCAAATGCTTCTAGTCTTCTCTTGTCACAAATGCCTCTGCTCTCTCTTAATTTATTACGATGATCATTTGGTCTTATGCAGATGTGAGTCAACAAATGCATTTTCGCATTCACAGCATCAAGTTGCTTATACTAATATTGCAACTAATCATTTCGATATTCTTGTGATCCGTGTTTGCTTAACAAATATTTTCTTTTCTAATCGTAAGAGTCTGTCTAGAGTACAGCACTGCTATATTTATTATTTTTATTATTTATTTATTTTTTTGCTCAAACATATTTCACTGCAGTTGCTGATTAAAAGGCCCACTGATTATGGTGCAACTGCAGTGAAACACGTTCGGCTAAAAAGAAAAATCACAGTGCTTTGTTTAACGCAGATCCTTAAGTTAAAGAAAATAAAAATAAAATTCCTAAGTCGATCTTTGAAGTAATGATTACCACTAAACTCCTGTATCATTTCCGTGACGCTCTCTCACCCGTACTTTGTACTTTATCGATGTCCTCCAGTCCCAATGATTAGGGTCCCACTGCCCAGAAACACTCCAAAAGAGGACGAATTAACCTACTGTAGGCTGACTCTTTACTAGTTCTGTTACATTTTTTAAGTATTCTGCCAATAGACCGCAGTCTTCCAATGGACTTTTCCACAACATTTTTAATGTGTTCTGTCCAATTTATGTCGACCGTAATTGTAACTCCCAGGTAATTAGTGGAATTTATGGCCTTTATATTTTACTGATGTATCTTGTAAAAGAAGTTTAACAGATTCATTTTAGTACTTACGTGAATACCCTACACTTTCAAATATTTAGGGTCAATTGCCACTTTTCGCACTAGAGGTATCTCATCTCAATGATTCTGTAGCTGATTTTGATCTTCTAATGTTTCTACTTGCCCATAAACGATATCATAAGCCAACAACTTAAGATGGCCGCTTTGATTTTCTACAAAGCCGTTTATACAGACAAGGAATAGTAAAGGACCTGTAACATTAGGACATATCACTTTTGTTTTAGTCGATAACTTTCATCAGTTACTATGAAATGTGACCTCTCTGACAAAAATCACGAATGCGCGTGCATACCTGAGATGATATTATATAAGAACGAAATCTAAATAAAAAGAGTTCCTGAGGTGCAGTGTAAAAAGCCTTATGGAAAGCTAGAAATAAGCAATCAATTTGTGATCTTTTGTCGATAGGTCGATAGCACTTTCTGTTAGTAAAAAATAACCTATGTCTCACGAGAAAAATATTTTCTAAATCCACGTTAACATGGTGTTACAAATTGGACTTGTAGATGGGAGAGAGTAATAATACTTTGATAAGGAATTCATCTCCGAAGATATCATTCAGCAACGTAGTGGACAAAGTGAAACAAATCTCTTTTGCTGCAACCTCTTTGCCTTCCATGTTGGAAGGAGGTAGTGTGGACCACAACAACAACAACAACAACAAACATTTTAACAAGTATGGATTCTAAAATGCATACCTTAACAGCTATGAGCACGTCTTCATCTGCATACTGCGAACACGTCTCTTCCACTCGACAATTTCTCACAGATTTTAAGGCAGTGGCGGATTTACCAGTAGGCTGGAAATTTTAGGTACGGCAAATGTGGCGCAGAAAAACTGTAAGTAAGTAATTAAAGTTATTTAACTACATTTAGTGAATGTACATTATTGTGTAAGAAGTATTAAGATATACCTTACTCCAGCATTATTAGTAGTATATCACTACGCTTTTATAGCTCAGATATATAAACAAAAACTATTTCTTGTGCAGTCTTAACCGTAATCTGGGAAGTAACCCTTCAATACCCTAGTTCACAAAGGTGGTTTAATTAGGACCATAGGGATTAAAACATAAAGCTACAATTTTATTGCCAAACAATTATATAGTAAAATTGTGAAATATGGTATCGAATTGTAGAGATCGGTAGGAGTGGCAAAATTTGAATAGATTACTGATGGCAAATGTGAAAATCAGTCACTTTTTTATTGTACTATTTTATAGAGTCCATGATCACTAGCCTTTTTTTCGTTTTTGTCAATACTACCTTTTACGAAACTACAGAAAGCAAAGAACTTTTAGTAGACGAGATTTGTTTTATCAGACACAAAGAAGTGCTCATGGTTTCACTGTATCACATTTCTGAACATGAATTCTTTACCAAAATATTACATACGCACTCCCTTATACAAAGTTAATAACCGAAATTGCCTAACACCCCGTATAAAACGATTTAGGAGACCAGCGTATCTTCTCCAGGTAATGCAGTCATTGTCCGTAAAGTAAGCCATCATAATATCAAATTACCAAAAGAACGATCAGTTGGTATATTTTTGTTGCCTAAAATATTGCTTGAGGCACTCAGAATTGGTATTCGAAGCTCCCCCCACCCCCACACCCCCATGTACTTTCATTTTCGCATTATAGCAATGTTTTCAATTTTTATTTAGCCTGAGTATTCTGGCTATTAATGTACGAACTTTACCAACAATTTCAGAACATTGGTTATCTATAATAAGTGGAGAGGAATTGTGCCTTACGCAAGGACATCTTTTTGTAATATTTGATCTAGGCATGTTTCAGTACTGAAGTGATATCGCAAGTGGGTTTACACCTAATTTCTTAGATGAAGTTATTGGAAGAGATCTTTGTAACTTGAAATGTGCATAGTAAACTTATATCTTCTCATTTTTTCAACTGCTCTGGTTGTCATTTCTTTTTGATTTGGTCATGTTACCACGTTTGTTCTTCTGTTGTTATTGTTAATTTTTTTTTTGTTCTTTGTTGCACTATTTGCTATCAAACCTCACGTTTTGACTCAGTTCCACGTGCTATTTTACAGCAGATGAAAAACCTGACAATGTGTGAAATATTACAAAATGCTCTTTGTAAACGTATAGGGCACAATTTATATACCTGAAGAAGGACAATAATTGCTCGAAACTGGTTGTCAATAAATCTGAAACCTTGCAACTGGTGACTGTTTACTTCTCCAACCTACATTATGGACATTGAGAGCCGGAATTAAACTCTGCTAATAATTTCATGTAAGAAAAGAAAGAATTCTGCTGCCACAAAAGTCTTTGATTATTTCCAAATAGCATCAAAATTGTGACAGACAGTCGACTCACATTTCAAAAGAAATTAAAAGAATTTTTGAATGAAAACTATTTCTACTCCTAGATGAATTTTTAGATATAAACTAGTAATTTTACAAAATAGATAAAAATAAAAATAAAAGAAATAGGCCCTATCTTGTAAATCATGTAAAGATACCTTTTATTAAACTGAGACGTTCCACATCATTACGAAATGCCGTATTCATTATCTACGGAACAAGTATTAATCTAATTTAATCGAAATTAAAGGCAAACTAAATGAAGATAGCTCGTAGGCCTAAGTACTGAAACACGTCTGGCTGTAAAACTACAAAAAAGTTTCTTGTAGAAGCTGAAATTCGTCTCCGGTTTATCCTAGTAAGCACGGATACAGAAGGACTTTAACATTTAGGAGATGATCATCTTTAATAACTGTTATAGTTTGTTGTTACTATCCGACTTAGCAAGTGAAACTATCGTAGCTCACAGCTTGCAGATTCCATCTGCCGAGAGCTGCGTGCACTAGTCTTAAGAGTAGTGTGTGTCCTTATATTCAGTGAGATGTGTGCAACCACTTCCGGCATGCTAGTGATGAAAAGCGTTATGTAGGCCTGATCCCGTTTGGTTTACACTGGACTGCGCCACATGACGTAATAAAGTAATTTCCTGCTTCCTTAATGTACCGTGTGTATCACTTTACGGACAAATTATGTAATTTTTAATAATACCTTCGGTCATGTTATATTTTATTTTGCCATGAGATCGTTGCTCAGAATTTCAATTATCATTTTCCTCAGAAAATCATTTTATTGAGCCACCTACTGAGGGAAAATGAGATAAATCAGAACTCGTACGAAAATAATCAAGTATTTGTTTATCCCGCGCTCTATTCTATGGTGAAAAGCTAGAGAAATAGTCACGTACAAGCCTCTTCTTTTGTACATTACTCTGAGATCCTACAACCACTTAACCCCCTACAAATATAGAGCCTTCCTTTCCCGTACAGTAATATCACTAGCTGCCCCTGCCGAAAACAAAAGTACCTGGCATTACCATATCCACTTTTCCTTAACGTCTTACACTTTGTCCAAACAATTGGGCACCTATTTTAGTCAAATTGTCCCAAATATTTCCTTCTTCCGCAGCTGGATTTAGTACATCTCCCTTTAGTTATCTCGTCTGGCCACCTAATCATCAATACTTCGTTTGGAGCATATTTCAAAAGTTTCTATTCCTCTTTCGTCTGTTTTGTGTCAACTAATTTCGGGTTTTTGCAATTTTTCCTCGCTATTCCCTGCCTGCAAATTATTATCCTCTCTACTTCGATCGTCCTCAATTATTTTCTGCCTAAATAGCAAAACTCATTAACTAGGTATAATGCCTCGTTTCCTCATTTCATTCCACACCATTGCCTGATTTAATACGATTATCACTCCATTAACTCTGCCCCACTTTTATTGATGTTCAAGACACTACTTATTACATTCAACTGCTCCTCTAACTAAAGGCCCGACTCTTGACAGAAAGATTGTTATTATATAAAGTACGTATTTACAAAACGGCAGCTGTGTCTCTAAAGCAGTAGGCCAAGTCTGTTTATTTTCATTTCTTCATCCTGAACCTTAATCCCCTTTCCAAATTTATACTTTGTTTACTTTGTTTTCTCACCGTACATACCATCACGAATAAGCTACAAACCTGTCCTTCTCAATACCCGCTTCGCTTCCATGTCATTGGATACTTACTACTGCAGTATGGTCCCCGAATTCGTGAAAACATACAGTCCCGTATTTGCCAACATTACATTCATTTTGAGATTAAAAAGAGACCGTTTGCAAGAAACAAGCATTTTGTATGAATGTCAATGTACTTCTTTGTAGGGCACACAGGTAAATATTAACTTTGGTTTCGTCCTTCTAACAGTTTCTAGTTAAGAAATGAATTTTGGTATACCAAAATACTGTTAATATCGTGTTATTCTCTCCGTTGTTACGGTTAACCGCGACGACTGCTACAGAAACATATTGCAGACAGATTTTATTACATGACAAAAAGTCACGCTTATTTCAGTTTACGAGATAAACTTTCTATAACAAAATATTATGGTAGTGTGGCAGTCTTTTGCGTCTGGCACTAATAGACAACACTCTTTAATAGAACTTTTATTTTAGATGCATGCACTAACGTACTCGAGGTGCTATCATCTTGAGTTTTTCAGAACTCTTTGTTAGTTCAACAGTGAAACACTTCAAACATTTCACTTTGAAAACAATAGTTATTTTCTTCTCGACATGACAAGTTGCACAATTATCTTTTTTATCGTTTACTTTCTTGAATCATACAGTCTTTTCGTAAACTACTTTATGCGCCCGGATCATTAGAGATACATTAATAGTTATAGCAAAATTAAATTTTCATCTTCCGATAATACTGGTACAAAGTAGCCACACTTATCTTAGATGAACACATTCGGTCATACCAAATTAGTAATTGTACTCATTAAGCAGGATGTCCAAATGTATTCATCAAGCATGTCACCTCATTACTTGGTACCAGTGTGATCCGAAGAGGGCAATTAATTTTGACGAATCTAGTCATACATCTCTTCTCCTGCGATCTTGGCAAATAAAGTATTTTAAAAGAAAACTTAATCATTCGAATTTAAAATTGCTCTCCTCAACTACTGACTGTCATGTAATTATAAGCTCATTTATTTGTTTCTTTCTTTGAGAATCTGGCTTACGTACTACTATTCTCCACCATTTTCCATGCATTTTTCATGTTCTAAAAGCGCGCTTTGCAGGCCAAGGCAAGTACTGAACTATGCGGATAAAATACGGTGCAACAACATTAGAACTTGTTTGGCTCAAAGAAATAAATAGTATTTATTAGTGATTTAGTGCCAAGGCAGCAACTAAGTGCACACTTTTGCAGAGGCGTTACGAAGAAACAGGTCTCCAGCTTTCATGCAGGAGATATAAGAGCGCAGAAAAACGCCTTTTCTTGCATGATACAAGTGACACGCCATACCCTGAAATTAATTAGCAGTTAATGATGGATTACAGTTGGACCTTCACATCAGTTATGACGTATTGTAGATAAATATGAGTAGTAACTACTGCGAATGACCAATTGTGCACACAAACGATTGTACTAGGCACAAAAAACAGAGGTTATCAAAACTTGTAAATAAATTTGGATACGCTCTGCACCTGTAGTTTGAGTTTTCATCTGCTACTTCTCTCTCAATTCATTTCGAAATGTTTTTATAGCCTGTATGATTGTCTGTAATCCACGGTACGCATGCTAGCCTGTTATTCTCTTCATCCCAATTCGAGACACAGCAAAGTTGGAGCAATCTTCCTAGCATAGCTGTTCTCCAAATTTACTCAGCCTGGTTTCGCGAAAAAACTTTGCAATTTGTTCCGAAGATTTCCGTCTAAACCACTAGCAATGATTCTGTTACACTTTCAAATGGGTTACACCTATCCGTAACGCTCGCGACAGCTCATCTCAGAATTTATTCAATGTCTGTTGCCATATCTAATTGCGTGGACGCCCACAGAAAGTTCTCCAGGGAGTGAAGAGCTGATCAATTTAGAGACATATTATGACGTATTAAAAATAAATCCATCTCCTCGGGTTTCCCTATTCTGTCAATTCTGGACGCACTAGAGCGTTTTATTTGAGATTTGGTTTACAGATGCCCTCTTCAACCGTCAAAGGTGAGATTTATCATTATTTACAGTCAATAACATTTTCTCGATTTATAAGCCACGTCACGCCGAATTAAATTTTCGGGCTTTCGATGGTAAACCCCGTCATCGTCGTCAGGAGTAAAATCACTGACTACATGGCGGTGACTTATAGCTGCAATAGCCTGGAACCTTGTAGCAGTCGAGGTCACATTATTTACAGTATTTTATTTTATGTATTCTGTGTACAATAGCTATGACGCTCATTTATTGCTAGATTATAAACTGAAGCAGCTGTAAAGCACAAAGAACCTCATTGTAGTCCTTAGAACGGCTGTTGCCCCAAAAGCGTTGGGCTAAATCTATTTATAATAATATAAATCATTAGCTTAGAAAGTCTGAATATTTTTCTCTTAGAAAATGTTATTATTGGGGGAAGAAGATAATTTTTGAAACAATTAACACAGGAAAAACATTATTGTCACATTTAGTGCACTTACTATTTTCCTAAAACGGACACAAGAAGACTATGATCTAATTAATCTTCCCCTTGATCATCATGTTATATGTAGACGGAGAATTAATAACAGTAATTTATGATTAACTGATTGTAAACGTTTCCAATAAATCCATATGCAGTACAATGCCTTTGTTAGCCACTGTTCACAATGCTCGAGCGACTGATTAGACTTCGGAACAAATCACTGCAGGCAGATGTCAGAATGGTTCCTTTCAAAGAGCAAGGACGACTTTCTTCCTTATATTTATCAAAACAACTTCATGCTGTTATACCGGTACATGACGCACATAAATTGGAGTGCTTTCTACTAAAAAAAAGTATAAAAATAAAATTAAATGTTGAGATCTACAGTGAAAGACTTGCCCCTGTGTTACTTTCCTTGTTTCATCTGCCTTACGTGCAGACACAAGCAAATGAGAAACAAGAACAACCGCACAGAAACTTTCTAGCTGTGCCCTGATAAAACAGTATTTTTATATTTTCTACTTACAATCAGTGAAACAGTTGCTTGGTAAAAAGAAATACACTGTAGAAAAAAAAATGTTTACATTAATCAGAAACAAGCTATAATACTTTTCGTATAAATCAGAAACACCCGAACATACGTGATGATTATTTACCAGTCTTCTAGTAGATAAAAACAATAATTTATTGTACCAAAATTTTATGGTGCACGGTTGCAATTGTAAATAAGCATTTGCTATATACCTGTTTATCACACACAGTAAAGCGTGTTTGCTCAATGACGGTGACAAACATATATTGTTATTAATGTAAGTACGAAACTAATTATCTCGCATAAGCTACAAAAAATACAACACGATTTGCAGTATCCACTAATAATGAAAGTACTCAGGTTAAAAATATTGAAAGTTTATACACTGAAAGAAAGTGTTCCATCTCTAGGGAAAACTAATTCCTTTAACATTCAACAACTGTAGATTCTTTGCGTACTATTTCTACATCAAGGAATGACTCAGCACATAGGTGTTTATTATCTTGATTTTATCATATACGTATGAATGACTTAAGTAGTAACTGTGTCTAGTTACTAACAGTGGATATTATTTCGAGAAACTGTTTTCGAGCGTCATTTGTATAAGATTGAAGTTTATGGTCTACATTAGTTTATTTTACACTTGTAACCACCCTTGCACAAGCATTGTAGAGTGAATGAATCGCATGACCAATGTTTAGTGTGATTTTGAAGAAACAACTCTGTCCAAGCACGTTTCTTGACCTTGAATGCTTCGAAACTTAAGCGTGCCTCTATAAAATGCATTGTTACACTTTTCCAAGTTAAAAATAAAATTAAAAGTGTGTAAGCGCCTAAAAATGGTTGACCTGCCCGAAGTCAGTTTGTCAAAACTAAATCATAGATATATAGAAACTGATTGTTACCAGCACGGAATTGTCGTTTCCTAAAAGCAATATTATTCATGCTAGTTATTATGAAAAAAAAAAAAAAAAAAAAAAAAAAAAAAAAAAAAAAAAAACAGCGGTATTTCCAGACATTGCTCGAATGTGTATTTCTTCCTTTCGCAGTTTCGTTTTCATGTTCCTGAATCCGTATGACAATAACATAATTTTTTCAGGTTTTCTGAGTGGAATATTAGGAAATTGTTTGCGAAATATGTTGCGAATGTAGTCACTAGTAAAGACAAAATAAATTACATCATTTTGCGTATTGATCAATTTCATGTATACATTTGTGATTTCATCATCATAATCATCCGACTCCAGTTTCCCGGGTGTGGTGCACAAGCGCTCGCCTTCTTCCCCCGCCTTCCAATATCTTCTGTTCCAGGACGTCTTTTCATTTTTGTCATCATCTGATCTTACAGTTTCTATCCAGCGCTTTCTTGCTCTTTTTTTCTGTGCTCTTCTTGTTAGCAAGTCTTTCACTGTTCATTCTTATTATTTGCCCATACCACTCAAGCCTGCATTTCTTTTTGACATTGGTTACAGGAACCTCAATATCAGCAATTCTCCTATTAACCTCATTTCTAATTTTGTCTTTTCTAGTTGTTTGATTCATAGCTGTAACGAGGTCTCTGTTTAGTGGGGTCCATGTTTCTAACCCATTTTAAAGATTGATACGAAACCGGTATGGTACATTGCTGCTATTGCTTTTAGTGGCATTTTATCATCGCAGAGAAGAATTCTAATTTGACTGTAAAAATTGGATGCTTTCTGTGGCCAGCTGAGTACTTCCTGCTTAATGGTGTTGTCTTTAGAGATTATGTTTCTTAGGTACAGTATTTGAAATGAGAATTAGATTCTACTTTGACTCCTTCTAGACGTATATTTGTTCCTTGCTTGCGGACGGTCATTTCTACTGTTTTTGTTTTACTTAGCTTTATTTCAAAATTTTTTAATCTGTTGTTCTAATCAGTCAGTTTCTTCTGTGCCTCAGCTTCTGTCTCTCCCCACACTATCACATCATCAGCAAAACAAAAGTCATTCCGTTCGCTGTCTTTTTTCTTAATAGATTTTATGACCTTGTCCGTTACTACTACAAACAGAAGTGGTGATAAGGCAGTTGTGTGTTGGACACCTTTCTTTCCTTCAAACAAAACTCTTCCAAACATTCTCATATCTTCCATCGAGGTACAATGTCATACGCTTTTTCAATGTCAAATGTTTGTGACTTCATATCTTCAGAAATAGGTGTCGTACCGTGGTACAATTTCGAATGTATTTTCCAGTGGTGTACACGCGCACTGTCTACTAAATATGCCGCGAATAGAGCTCGTAGTAAAGACGTAATAAATAGTAAAATCATGCATTATGGCTAGGGTTACCAGGCGTCCTCTTTTACTCGAACATGTCCTCTTTTTTGGACCCTAAAAATGGTCCGGCCGGGTTTTTAACAAAATGGGGAAACGTCCTCTTTTTTGCGTTGTGCAACTGCTTCAGCTTGAAAGTGCGTAGCGTAAATATAACTCTCTGAACTGTCACAGTCACTAACTCTAGAGAATTTAACCTTTCTTGAAACAATGTGATTTTTGAATTTTCTCCTTTCTGTGCCGTCGCTGCTCTGAGGTCAATCTACTTCGGAACAATTGAAACAATTGGCGTGGCATTGTTGCGGAATACGAACTTCGAGGCGGCCCATTAAAAACATACGTCTGCAACAGTGCTAGACAGTCCAATACACACAGTATACCATGAAACTCTCCCCTCATTTCTCTGGTCGGAGTGTTGTGAGACATCCAAAAATAAGACGTTCAGTCTTCGTGCTGGGACTCGGCAATTCTGTGCGTTGTCTGTCAACCACACTTATGACTTTAAGATCAAAAGCTAGTGCAATGTTCGTTATTCATAAGTTAAAACCTTGTTCAAAACTTCATACAAATAAGGTCAGTTGTCACAGTCACCATTGCCGTTTCACCATTCGCCTGTTTATGACCAAAGAGACGTAACTACATAAACAGTGTTTTGAAAACATCGATTTAAAGCTTTTGTCCTAAAAACTTAGTAGTTTTTAATAATTAACTGGGAGCCTTTGTACGGTAAATTAAAAGTTTATTTTATTCATTGCTTTTTTCACCTGTGTCTTACATATTCCATTCACTCTCTACAATATAGATGCTAATCATGTATATAGTCATGTCGGTCTGATCCGAAATGGGAGCATAGCTACATCGAGGTACGCTTAGATAGTTTTTACAGTTACTTTATTCGTGACTATTTTACCGTCAACAGTTCTATGGTTTCCGTAAATGATGCATCGTAAAAAAATTCAGGTGAAAACAGGGGTGATCGGTAAGTTATCTTATAAGTATAGAAAAAATGTTCAGCACTTAAGACGATGATTACAAGTGGTGAAGTGATGAAATATTAGGGCTTCACTGCTATGTAGTCATGCAATTCTCTCTACGGGTCTCAAATTTTCATGCTTCTTAATTTGTAAGAAGTTGAACAAATTTCGTAAAGAGAGAGAGCGCGCGAAAGAAGGTTCTTTATGAATCTAGAAATGTCCTCTTTTCTGAGGACGGACATATGGTAATTATGGCCCTATGTGGCATATTTCATTAATCAAATTCTTTATGATCTCATATCTCGTTAACTATGATATAAATTCGGAGGTACCGGTACATACAAAGGCATACTGCGGTTACTATCTGTGAAATATCTTTTGAATTCAACTAGTAGTGTAGAAGACATAAATTTTAACGTCATTCTGAATTGCATAGTTTCACTGTATGAACAGTAGTAAGTGCTGAACTTCTTTCCTTTTATCATTTCTTTGTGGTTGTAAGCGAGAAAAGATTGAATAAGTTTGTTACAAGTCGCAAACTGCTTTCATTCTCAAATAGTGGATGAAAAAAGTCTCATTCATGCGTTGCATGATGCGGCAGTGTTCAATATTGTATGACATCATATCTCCTAAACAATATGCCGTAGGTGGTTCTTTTCTAATAACTAAGAGTATTATTTTATACCAAGTTTGACGTCGGACCAGTAATTTAAGAGGAGGTGTGGAACATATATGCTACTACAAAATACATTGTGAAACTTTTCCAAGTTAAAAATAAAACTAAAGCTGTGTAAGTGTCTAAAATGATTAGCTTGTTGGTTGTTGTGGAACACGATAAATATGACAAATATATGCATAAAATATATATAGTTAAGACATTGTTATTAATTAAAAATCGTAAACTCTTTTAATCCCCAGTGCTGGAGCGAAATACTTAAAATTTGCCACAGAGTAACTTCTTTACCAAATAATTGGAGAAAAATTTCTTTTATCTTGAATGAAACTTTCACTCTGCAGCGGAGTGTGAGCTTATATGAAACTTTCTGGCAGATTAAAATTGTGTGCCGGAACCGGGACTGGAACCTGGGACCTTGGCCTTTCGCGGACACGTAGGAGGCGAGGTACTGGCAGAATTGAAGTTGTGGGGCGGCACCGTTAGTCGTGTGGGGGTAGCTCAGTGGTAGAGCGCTTGCCTGCGAAAGGCAAAGGTCCCAGGTTCGAGTCCCGATTCCGCCATACATTATTAGAAACATAAAAAAGGAAAGAATATTAGGATATAATGTCCTGTAGACGTAGTGGCCATTAGAAACGGAAACATTAAATTAGTCCTACAGTTCAGTTTATGCATTTAGAACTAGTTTTATTCAGCTTCGAATTTGACGAGAAGATTGGTTTCTCTGTAAATTCATTACTAATTCCGATTTATATTGATCTGTTGTGCTCTAAATATTGTATCAAAAGTAACATTATCTTTACTGTGGAACGATATACTGTTCTGTTACAAAGCAACGATTGCCGATTACGTACTAACAGCCACAGTTTTTAACGCACCGTCAGTAGCCTAATCTGAGAGTCATTTTCCTTGCAAGACCTAACAGTCGACTCTAGCGAAAAACAAAATTCGCCCAACTGAATACTGAGTTTCTTCAGTAATTTTGGCTATTAGTTTTTGGCACAAAATGTTTCTTACTTAATCCGTATTGCAGTTTGATCTCAGAACCAGACAGCCTTTTATTGCGATGAGATGGCACAGACTTCACATAATTACAATAAACACAAGAGAGACAGTTACCAATAATCGACCATGAAGATGAATCTCCTACTCAGATAGTGTCATGAAAGGGGTTCTTCTTTTTATTTGTTGCTTGCGCCTTCTAAAATAAATGAATCGTCTTTTTCCATGTTAAACGTTTGTAATATGAAGTGAATGGAAATCGCGATTTAAACAAATGTCTATTTTATCAAGCAGCTACTACTCGTCTGGGATGGCTGCATAGATGATACTGGGACTGATAAATTCTGTTTATTAGTTCCACACTATCAGACAGAGGACCATCCCAGACCTGTGTAGGTTTATTACTGTCTACCGTTAATTAGGAACTATTAAACGTATAGCTAATCAGTTTGTATTACCAACTCTTCGTCTCTCTCTATGTTCACCGCGTCATCGGACAATAAAGGAAGATTTTTCGTATCTCTGCTCTCCTGTTGGTTATGTTTTCTATTTAGGACACTAAGCTGAACCATCTGGCTACACACTTATTCGTTTTCTTTTCGGAGCAGTCATTGTTGTTGTTGTTGTGGTCTTCAGTCCGGAGACTGGTTTGATGCAGCTCTCCACAATACCCTATCTTGAGCAAGCCTCTTCATCTCCACATAAGAACGGCAACCTACATCTGTCTGAATCTGCTTACTGTATCCATCTCTTGGTCTTCCTCTGCGATTTTTACCCCACACACTTCCCTCTAATGCTAAATTCACAGTTCCTTGATGTCTAAGAATGTGTCCCACCAATCTATCCCTTCTTTTAGTCAAGGTATGCCAGAAATTTCTTTTCTCCCCAATTCTGTTCAGTACCTCCTCATTAGTTACGCGATCCACCCACCTAATCTTCAGCATTCTTCTGTAGCACCATATTTCAAAAGCCTCAATCCTCTTCCTGTCCGCACTGTTTATCGTCCATGTCTCACTCCCATACAAGGCAACACTCCATACAAATGCCCTCAGAAAGGACTTCCATAGGCTTAAATCAATATTCGATGTTAACAAATTTCTCTTTTTCAAGAACGCTTTTCTACCCATTGCCATTCTGCATTTTATATCCTCTGTACTGCGACCATCATTTGTTATTTTACTGCCCAAGTAACAAAACTCATCTACCTCCTTTATTGCTTCGTTACCTAATCTAATTCCTTCAGCATCACCTGATTTTCTTACACTGCACTCCATTACCCTAGTTTTGCTCTTGTTAATCTTCATCTTATATGCACCTTTCAGCACACTGTCCATTCCGTTCAATTGCTCTTCCAGGTCCTTTGCTGTATCTGACAGGACTACTATGTCGTCAGCAAAACGCAATGTTTTTAATTGTTCCCCCTGAACTTTTATTCCTTCACCAAATTTCTCCTTGCTTTCCTTTATAGCTTGTTCAATGTACAAATTGAATAACATTGGAGAAAGGCTACAACCCTGTCTCACTCCCTTCCCAACCACTGCATCCCTTTCATGCCCTTCAACTCTCATTAACAGTACAAAATTATGTAGGATCCTATATCGTAGAATTTACACAGCAAACAAAATTTCAACACCAACCAAATAACCAAAATTTAATCAAGAATGGCCACAAAAGGAGATATTTTTGAAGAAACATAATTATAGATTTGAACAGGGCTCTTTTCTCTTTAATTTTATTCGCACTGGCTTGAACGTTGTTCAGATTCTATTACTGTCAACAGCCTTTTCCTTGTGTGTTGGACGTCTTGAAACAAGTGAAATAAAATTGTTTTGCCCAATAATCTGCGTTCAGAAAACGTTCTAATTTTTTCACTGTACCTCTTAAAGGATTTTGTCTTGGACAGAACAGAAATTAATGGCTGAGAATAAAAGTAAACTTATCATTCAAGTCATTTTTAGTGATTTTTTATCCCTTAGAAGGCGTAGCCATTCTCCAAAACGTTCTGTTTGCATTCATTTTTAAGCCGACGACGTTATACGAATGAATGCAATATAAATATTTAAAATACTAACATGAGAAGTGCCTGCGTACCAGAAGAAAGTTAATCGTTTTTCCTTCGCTGATGTCGTTCTGAGCGTTAGTCGACGAAGGTAATGTAAAAGTTTACGTGCGATGCCTGCGTGCCTTTTTCTCCCACGATATCTTGCGAAATGCGGACAAAGAGCAAGAGGCAAATGCCACATTTCTTCACGGGGAGCGCTTGACAGCTCTCCACTGCAGGCGTTTAACAAAGTCCCAATCTCACTGAAGAGGTTCACAAGTATGTGAGTGGACCGAAGTGTTACAATCGAATATATCGTCCACGGCAGCGAGTGTTAATCAGGGACCAAAATTTCCTTGTTCCCTATGTGCATAAATGACCCAACGGACAGCGCGAAGAAAAATCTGCGACTGCTGATTACGTTGTGGTGTCCGAAAAGATGACGACGTTGAGTAACTCTAGTAGGATACCGCCAGACTTACAAGGAGACAACGTTGGTATTGGATTTTATATTTTTATGATATTTACGGTGCGTGAACATCAGAACTTACAAGGAGACAACGTTGGTATTGGATTTTATATTTTTATGATATTTACGGTGCGTGAACATCAGAACTTACAAGGAGACAACGTTGGTATTGGATTTTATATTTTTATGATATTTACGGTGCGTGAACATCAGAACTCAAATAACAATCAGCCAAAGCCATTCGACGCAACTCTCAATAATTCTCGAAACAATCGACTTTGAAGTTTTGCAAGTAACCGCAAGTATCAATCATAAATGAAATTTAGTATCTGTCGGTGTAGCTCAGAACTTCCACACTTACGGTCGGCGGTTCGAATCCTGCCGTAACATTTTTTTTTTTTTTTTTCGTTGTTCGAGTACCTAAACAGTTTTAATATCTAATGGTATTTTTTAAAAGAAAAGAGCAAGTATTTTTGTTTATTCGTAATCTACTATATTTTATTAAAGGTTGTTAATAATGGTGGTTTCAATTAAAGAAAAAACATAAGTTACAGTTTTTACAGTATTGGCTTCACTATTAGTTGACGACGGTAGTTTTCGTTGTTCACTTTGTGAAGGGCTACGACACTATTTTTGGAAAGTCATCTCCATAGGTTTTTACAGTATTGGCTTCACTATTAGTTGACGACGGTAGTTTTCGTTGTTCACTTTGTGAAGGGCTACGACACTATTTTTGGAAAGTCATCTCCATAGGTACTAATGTCTTTCCAAGTTTTACGTGCCAAGGTTTTCAGCTCGTCTACATACACATAAAGAAAAACTGACACAAAAGTGGAATTAGAGATACCAAAATATTTTATATAACTAAATTCGAAAAAAACGAAACAAAATGGACACAGTGGGATTCGAACCATCGACTCTACGCTTGTGAAGCCACCTGGGCTACATTGACACATGCTGGAACACTTAATTATTGGTACTTATAGGCACTTTGCAAAACTTCAAAAGACAACGTTCTCGAGAATTTTTCAGTTGTGTCGAATGGGTTTGGCTGATTGTTATTTAAGTTCTTAACTTCATGTACCATAAATATAAAGAAATTCTAAAATCCGATTCCCAATGGGTTCCTTGTTAGAATCTGTGTTTGGTGTAATGAACGAAAGCTTGTTCAAAACGGGGAAAATACTTGGTATTGCGGATAACAAAGTAAAACAATCTTGTAATGTTGGAATACAGGAGGGTAAAAAAAGTAAAGCAGTCAACAATCCGAAGTTAAGGTGGTACAAATTCGATATAGGTACAATTCCGATCAACATAACGGGTTTCGCACTCTTTGACAGTCTCGTAGTGTTGGTAGCAATTGTAGTCTACAGTTCCTGTCTTTTCCAAGAATACAGCACTTTGTGCTATGGAGATATAATTTTTTTTTTTCTGTTAAGGGGTAAGTGAAGCTGTTTAGTCTAACGCGCTCTTATAAAATCAGTAACTAAGGGTGACTGGATTAGCTACCAAAAATTAAATGTTTGGTACCACAAAGCATGCGTTGGTGCCCCAGGTTAATGGTTTTTATGTGGTAATGCCAGTGATCAGAATTGTACTAGGAAGTGATCACAATTGTACCTAGTGCGGGGGTTTTTCCATTCATTTTTCTCAATTCTGTAACTCTAATTGTCTAATATTTGTGTTACACAACTGCAAAATAATGTAGATAAGATATAAGCAAGGTGTAAAAATTGACAATTGACCAATCAGTCAATTCTAAAGGCCCTAAATCCAACTAAATACTTAGGAGTAGTAATTACCAACAAGTGAAATTGAAAAGAACACATAGAAAATATTGTAGGGAAGGCGAACCAAAGGCTACGTTTCAGTGGCAGAACACTCAGTGAAGATGCAACAATTTCACTAAAGAAACTGCATACACCACACTTGTGCGCCTTACTTTGAAATATTGCTGCGAATTGTGGGATGCACACCAGGTGAGGCTGACAGACGATTTACAGAAAGTTCAGAGAAGGACAGTTCGTTTTGTATTATTACGATACAGGGGAGAGAGTGACACGGAAATGATGCAAGATTTGGGATGGGAATCATTAAAAGAAGTTCGTTATTCCTTGCGACGACATATATTTACAAAATTTCTTTCAGCAACTTCCTCTTCCTAATGTGAACATATTTTGTTAGCACTCACCTACATAGGGACAATTGATCATCATAATAAGAGAAATCAGATCGAGAAGTGAAAGATTTATTGTTCCTATTTCCCGCGAGCTATTAGAGATTGGAACTGTAGAGAAATATAATAAAAGCGGTTCAATGAACCCTCTGCCATACACTTCAATGTGGCTTGCAGAGTGCTTATGTAGATGTAGATTCTTTAGTACCGCTCCAGCGTTTGGGTTGTCAAACATGTCAACCGACATCGAAAGGAATTCATTGGTGTGCTGCTAGATTTATTAACGATATACGATATGTACCACGCGAGTATTACGAAGTGTTCTGTGAACTCTAATGTAAATCTTTGCTTGGAAGATGTGTTTTTTTTTTTTTTTTTTTTTTTTTTTTTTTTTTTTTTTTTTTTTTTTTTTTTTTTTACGAAATTAATAAAATTTAGAGTTGTGTAACAGAATGATTCTGCTGTCGTCGCCTTATATTTCAACTAAGGACCACGACGACAGGATACGGGTAATTATGACTCGTACGGAGACAGTCGTTTCTTCCTCGATACATTTGCGGGTGGAGAAGGAAACGGAACGACTAGCAGAGGTGCAAAGTACCCACGCCGTTGAGTCCGAACTTTTGTTCACTTGAGGAGAGCATGCGTAGATATTATATTTTTCATATATCCACAGGAATGTGTCGTCAAAAAGTAAACTGAAAAAGTTGCGAAAAAATTATACTGAATGTTTGAGGAAGCTGTTACCGCCATCCTCATAACTGAAACTGTCATTTATCATATTATCTTCAGCAACGAAAGGATGTGCACCTCATGCCTGTAGGAATTTAGAAATTGCAAATGTTGGTAGTACACGTAATCAGTCGTCGATCATTGTTTGATCTTTATTTATGCAGATCCTGATTTGGGCAGAAAAAAAAACTAGTTGTTATCAACATTAAAGTATACTAGAAGTACAACGTCAGTTACAAGTACATAAGTTATTACACTGTAAATAAGACGATAAACAGAACTACAATCAAGTTCATACCAGTATTTCAAAATAGGATGTTAAGTATTCTTTGATGCACGGTATTGCCACAGTTGTTCAGGTACCATTTGTGTCAATGTGTTTGTCTATTTTTCGCGCCTGTCACTAGCTCAGCGGGTCTCTTCACGGTGAGTTGTTATCTATCCTAAGTTATTAATATCTATTTTGAAATACTGGCATGTAGACGACTGTAGTTCCGTTTGTGGTCTTACTCATGGTGTCGTAATTTATGTACTTGTAATTGACGTTGTATATTTTAGCACCGATAATGGCTAGTTACTGGCTGAAATCTGGATCTGCATTAATAAACATCAAATATTGAACGGTGACAGATTGCTGTCTTCTAGGAAGATTTGACTATGATTTGTGTAATCAATCCATTTTTTCCAATGCAGAATTGTGATAGTTCTTTTCAGTAAAAAGAAAAACTTTATAACCAAATCTACGCGCGAGTGTGGTGCGTGAAAAAAAAATGATGATTTCTCAGGTCGCAGTACATTTAATAAAATCATTTTATTATATAGTCTCTTAGCTCCGTTGCTATATCTTAATGGAGGCAATATCTTCAAGACAAGAGCACTGCATCGTCATAGAAAATTCTTCAGGAAAGTGTTACTGCTTTCAAAAGAATAAATAGCAAATTGATACGTAATTACAACATTAGTAAACAATAAAAGATTTCGGTATAATGTTGAATGAACACCTTGGTTGAGAACAACACTGTTGTGGCATGCGGAAAAACTCTTACGTACCTCCAATGTCAAAATTCACAGAATTTTAAAATTAGTCCGGGCTTCAGTCTTATTACATTTTCTATGCTCACTTAAAGTGGATACGACCAAATAAACGACGTAATTTTCAACTGCTCTGTTTTCTTCATCTGTTTCTCGAGTCCTCAGTGCATTTACACTCCTATCAGATGCTTGCCATTATTCCATATTATCTTATAAATTACTAACATTGCGCCAGTTACTGGGGGGGGGGGGGGAGATCTAATTTCTTTCACAATCTGCAAAATTTCTGGTTACCCAAGCTTGCTCTTCATTACATGTAAAGCATTAGCAGATAGACCAATTCCTTTTACTATTAACTGTCCGTAGCACAAATACTTTGTCGGCGTATTCATAGAGCGCAGGATCGAACCGCCCTATAACCTTTGTTTTATCCAGAACTACTCTGCATTCAGAATGAGATTACTGCTCTCTCTGTTATCATCGGTGTCACTGCTTTTCATCTAACAGATAACCAGTACATCGGTCACAATGTCAACACTATCTCAGCTTTTCTTTTTCCTGCCTGTCCCTGCGTCTATAGTTCCATCTCATCTGCTGAACTTTCCCTATTGTGTTTGCGCTTCCTTTGACCAGTCAACTTTCCCACATTTGGTTGCAAACTACGGCCACACATTATGGATTATTAAAATAAAAACGGCGTTTTATTGTTGCGATTTATTTTACCCAGAAACAGTTCGCCTTTTGCGTCAAGGCATCGTCAGTGGGTTCCAGAAAAATCACCGATGAAGCTTGAAATAAATAAATTTCTGCAAGAAGACGGCGTTTTTATAACTTTACAAAAACGAATAATTGAGCTCTTGGCACAGAAGATAGCTGCACAAACTTGTTACTGTCAACATTTCTGTTAACTGTCATTCTCCAAATTCGACAAGAACAAAATGAAGATGATGCATAACACAATATTTACTTAATACCATATAGTCAGGACAAGGCTCCATAATAATAGTAATTGTTATTATTATTTAATTTTTAATTCCAGCTATGGGCTGCATACTACTTGAGACTAATGGTGTTTCTTTCTCTTCCTTTGTTCCCAGTACTTTTGCATTTTCTCTCCAACCGCTCGTCACTACTCATCCGTCCACTCTCTCTTTGGTTGAGGTTTTTGCTTGTCGTTTTCAAAGGTTCAGTAGCCTGAAACAAGTATTATTTCTTCTGTAACACCTATTTCGTTTGGGTCTTACTTCACTCCTTTTATCCATCTGACAGTTTTCTTGTTTATTAACGTAATAATGTAATAGAAAGTGTTTATACCATTCTTTTTAGATGCCCATAAAATTTTAGTCTTCTTTTCCTCGTTGTATATGTGATATATTCTGAATTTTTGGATAAATCTTCATTTCTCCTTTTGATCGACATTTTTCATTGTTTTTCTCGGGACTCAGAATTTTTCTTAGTATTATCCTCTCTCTTTTTTTCTAGTTCTCGTAGTTCGTTTGTCTTATTCAGTGTTAGACATTCTGATCCATATGTTGCTTGTGTCCTAATGACTGAATTATAATGTGTCATCTCCACTTGGATTGATATTGATTTCTTATTGTAGATGTTTAGTGTTAATTTGATGCAAATTCTAACTTCTTTACTCTTTATTTGTTGTGTGGTCTAGTCAGCTGGCTAGGGTCCATTCTCCAAGGTATTTAAATGTATTAGCTCTTTTATTTTTTCCACACTTTATTTTAATTTTCTTCTCTATTACGTATGTGTGTTATATTCTCGGTTTTTTAATAAGATATTTTACGCCCAGTCTTTTCAGCCGTCTCGTGTAATAGATAAAGCATAATAGTTGCGTCTGTTTACTTTTCAATTACCAATGCTGTATCATCCGAAAAGGTTAAACAATTTACTCTAAATTTGTTCTTTCCTTGTCCCACGTTTATAATTTTAATGCCTGTCTTTTTAATCTGTTTCCCCACGTTTTAAATATTTTATCTAAAACAAAATTGGGGAGAGTCCATCTCCTTGTCGAACTCCTGTTTTGACTCTGAACGGTTCAGAAATTTTTCCTCGAAACTTGATCCTTGCTGTTGTAACCGTGAGCGATTGTTTAATAACTCTTCTGATATTTTCATGTATCCGTGATTTATAAAGTATCTGAAATAGTGTTTGTCTGTTAACTGACTCGTAAGCCATCTTGAAGTCTACGAATGTAATTACTGTGTCTTTACTTTGTATACCTCTCACTCTCAAAATTATTTTTAAATAACGAATCTGTTCTGCAGATGATTTAGCTTTCCTAAATCATATCCCTTCCTACATTAGATCCTACTTATTTCTATTTCTGTTTATAAGTGCTTTATACAATATGTTATTGGTAACAAGGAGATGCCCCTGCAGTCCTTCGCGTCAGTTTTATCTCCTTTTTTGTGGAGACCATGGATCAGTACTTGTTTCTAGCCGCTGGGTATGATTCCTTTTGCCCTAACGTCTGTAATTACTGTGTGAATTTTCTGCCGTGAGGATAAATCCCCTAATTTCTACATATCTGCTACTATCCCATATTCTCCTGGTGCCTTCTTATTCTTCAGCTATTTGATTATAATAATAATGATTATTAATTATATTACTATACAACTATTATGCATTTCACATGTACCATGCCATAATGTAATGTTGAGGCACTACGAACGTCTGGTTAGATAAGAGATAGCCTGAAGTGCAAATTTAGTCACATTAAATAAATATACAAATAAACAAGGATCAACGTTAAACATTCTCATGCTACTACTCCGTCAAATTCACTCGGTCTTCATCGTATAACATGTTCCTAAGTTGTGTAACATTTAACACTGTCAGTCTAACAATTGTGAAAGCTGTCCGGAAGAAATAGTGTACTTTACTTTCTCTAGTAGAAGTACGGCGATGACATACCGATGGCAAATTGAAATGTTTTCATACAATAAGAAGTAAATACCGATAATAATAATAATAATAATAACAATAACGAAAGGCGTTTTGCTGGAATTATTATGCCTATGAACTCAGTATGGTCGAACTGAATCTTTGAATTACTAATTTATCTTAGTAATCGCATTTAAATTTTTCGTTACTGTCTTTAGCTATAAGTAAAATGTAACCTACTGCCTTTCAATTTTCTTTATTTGTATGATGATTCATCATTGTATCATGTATCTACAAAGGACTTTTTAAGCAATTGTTGTTTATTTATCATTAAATGATTTACGAATAATATAATTTTAAATCTCATTTTTCTGTTCTAAATAATCAGGTGATTATTTTGATACATTAGTTTAAAAGAAAATTTAAGTACAAAATATAATTAAAATTTTATCATTTCGTTTGCTTTAACTCTTTGTGATGAACTCATTAGTGGAAACGAAACATTGCACTAGAGAGAGAAGACAATCAATATTTCGCGAGTGGCAGTTTCCTGAAATACCCCTGTTGAGAATCTTATCTACCTGCCGAGAACGTCACAATTGGGTCTTTGTGCGTAATACAGATCTTGATAAGAGCGGATCAGGCGTAGAGGTGCTCATTCATTCCACATTTCACATCTTCAGTTATAACACAAGAACCTGAATTAAGGCAGAAATACTTGTTCTCAACAAAGTAAAATCCTCTGTGATCTGTATAGGAACTGAGTGTATAACTGATCTCTAAGCATAGAACTATAGCGTATTTGCTCTCATATGTTGTGTACAGGATTTTGCATTGGCCGTCATATTGTAATTTGTCAAACGAGTTTCCTGCATTTTGTACCTGACAAAGAAATGCTTGCTTGCTTCTTGTTCTAAGATTTATATCAATCACCCCGTTTACATGGGCTTCCAAAACCGGATTTCGTAAACCTATTTCCCAGTTACGCTTTTGGTTGGTCATGTAAACACTCCAAAATCGATTCTGGAAATTCGCTTCTCTAAAACGGTTTTCCAGTTCCACAATCGAGTTTCGTGTCCATGTAAACGCAACCGTTTTTGAAGCGTTCTTGGCTTGTCAGATTGTGTTTTCTTGTTAAGAGTTTTCGACACATATGAACAGAGTGATAATTTCTAATGTGAAATAAAGGAATAAATATCAGAGTGAGGAGGAATCTGTGTATTTAAATAAAGAAATATAGCGATTGTGCAGATTAGGAACTGAATCAGCTGTTTTGCAGCCGCCATATTAAGTAGGCTAAGAAATTCGATTCGGGATATACCGTGTAAACACGACAGCAAAAAACGGTTTACGAAATTCGGTTTTCGTCTTCCGGAAGATGTGTTGCATGTAAACGTAGTGAATGTGCGTTCTAATAGGCTGATTTGGTACAGAATCGGAACATGGTAACATTTTCTATCTGCCATGTTGTGATTTGGCAAAGAACGAAGTATAGCAGGCACACTCAGACAGCGAAAGTTCAACGTCCAGGTTGTATAGAAATCAGTGGTGCCATTACATAACAGACATCTTCTCAAAGTCATTATTTGCATCAGGAACCTAATGATGGTTCTATCTATATGAAAATAACGACGAAACTACACTATTTCCAGCTTTAAAAGACAGTTCACATTTTATCATTAGCTGTTTCACATATTTGTCGGCAGGTTGGTCTAGTCACCTTTCCCAGTTTCTGACACGTAGTTTTTCACTGAAATAATCGATATTACCTTTGTTTCCGATTATATTAAGCATGGCTTGAAAAGTACTAATTGAAATTAGCGTGATTCCTAGTGTCTGATGTAATAATAATTATTATTATCATTGTTAATGATATTTTCTAATATTATTCACTGTTTTTTCATACTGATAATATCAATATTTGTCGCGATATCATCTCTGATCAACTACAGATCCGTTCACAAACTGACAATGTTTTGTAAATTTAGTTTTGTACATTTCCACGTGCGATGTAAGAGCACCTGAATGTCCCAATTTTGTGAAGCTTAGTACACCACTAAATAAACTGATACCTGTCAAAACTGATTTTATTTAAATTAATGTTACTAATGTATCGCTTGTACAATACTTACTTTGCCGAGTATGTTGTAAGAGGTGCTTGAAGCTGCTCTAAGTCATTGCAGGATATACCTCTTAAATACTCTCTCTCTCTCCTTAGTCTCATTTGGTGTCAGGCAGAGCCAAGATACATTCCTAAAACTGAATATATTAACAGCTAATTCACCAAGCGCGGTATAGCATTCATGAGCGGCACATTGCATATCCTCGACCAACCATTCCGATACAGGGCTTCTTGCCATTTTTTCCTAAATATGGAATTGTATTGGAAAGGTCATGGTCATTGTCTATTCCTTTCATTTTGTAAATTACACTGTGTTCCGTCTCCAGTGACATAGGTATACAGCTTTTATTTTTACTTTTTTTAATCTTGAGTATGGCTGTTGTCAGTAACAGTACGAATTATCACATTAATGAGCTTACAGTGAATCAGTCGCAAATACTTTTGAAATTCTTGACCTAGGTTTGACACTACTAAGAGTGTCTTCAATTGCAAGGTAGATATAATCTAAACGATATCTGAAATACAGTGCTGACATTACCTGACACTGCTGCAGGGAGAGGCGATCTATAGTGATTGTCTCCAAAAGGAAAAAAACCAAGATCGCAGTTTGTCACAATAGGGACTGTATAACTGTATCATGTGGGTAATATGATATCTTGACTAAGTGCAGGGTTGCACTTTAAATTTTTAACCTCCATCCTTTAAATACATGACCGCATTGTAAAAATATATGATACCGGAAGATGATGGCAAAGCTCATCAAAACGGGTCGTCAATCAATAAATCAAACTGAGATCTTGATACAACGTATTAACGCAGGTTATTAAATGACATTACACAAGGCAGAAATATTTTAAAGTGAAATACCACAGTTCTTCTTAGTTAGGTTATATGTACTGAGTTACAGTATATCGTGAACAAATTGACTACTTCGTAAAATCAAAAGGAATAAAACAGGTATGGCATAATCATCGAGGTCAGACTGAACGTGTGATAATAGTGAACATAGTTAATGTGGAGCAGCCTAGCACGCCACATGTTATGGGCTAGTGTGTGTCTGTTGGAATTTTATAATTTATACAGAGAGTAATAATACCAATGTAATACGAAATGAATTAGACGAATTTACATATAACAGAAATAAGTACAGGATATAGACATTTTAAATATTAAAGAAAATAACGGTTCTGTGAAGACTCAGTAATCTAATAATAAATCATTTGCCGAGAAAATAAACAAACAATCATGTTGACAAATAGTGAATAGACAAAAATTTTGTTCACTAGAGAGGCAAACTGCACCAAAACTTGGATACAATTTAAAAATCCAGTAACTGTGCCCTCATATGATACGGAAGTCGTCAGGTAACAATGCCATCTTGTGAGAATACAGAAAATTATGATAAGCATGTCTGAGGGAAACAACGCTTCCACGAGATTCGCGAAAAGCGATTGAAAGCTATTAGAGAAAGCCCTGTTCTTCATCTGTAACTGTTTCTTAGAAGGAAGCTACCTTTACTCATCACGTGCCTAAAAACTTCCGATTCTTCGAGGACATCTCCAACTTTTCTTGACTTTATGGACACTTTCAAAATCGCCTATTCCTTTTCCATTACGACCAGAAATTAAGAGACGTTTTTTAAATATTGAATTATTGAACATTAGTACAGTACCCTTTTTGCCCTAAATATATTCCTTATACGTATACTTCAAAGCCCTACTAGTTTGTCCGATGTAAAATACTGGACAGTCGGCACAATTCATCTTGTGAACACTTGAGTGGCGTAAAGAGTGTTTTTCCGACTGTATATTACGGATTAAACTTTTATGCAGACTGCTGTCAGCAATAAATGTTACTTTACAACCATATTCCTTAACTAACAACCGTCTAATTTTGTGTGACATTTCTCCTATAAAGGAAATCGAAAAGTAAAATCCATTTTTTCCATGACTTGTATTTTTATCCAGTTTCCAGAAATCATGCATGGCCAGTGCAGAGAGGAACCCGTCGACATCAGCACGGTTTTTAAGTCTCCTCGTCTTGTCATCTGCAGCATCCATGAAACGAGAGAAAATTAAAAAAGAAAACAAATGTTTTTCTGAACTTTGTAGCAGTAAACTGTTGATGTCCGACCTCAAATTTTCGCCTCAGATTCGCATTTCACCAAGCAACTCCTTCGCTTTAGTGTGACTATTAATTTCTTTAAATAGCACGATTTTCGCTTTTGGGCGCAACTGCTTTTATAACGCTATTTTGAAAATTTCGGTTTTTATGCTTTTATAAAATGACTAAAAAACGCTGTAAAGATAATATGGTAGTGAAATCGTCAGCTCTTGCCAACGACACACGTGGATCTATATTATTTGTATGCACTACGTGTTTCTCCTTCTTTAAAAAGAAGTGGAACAGCTTAATACGTTGAGATCTCGGTAGCTGACAATGTCCGGTAATCACCATTTATACGCACGTTGAAGTCACTCAGCCCCGGGTAAAATGATTTCAAACTGCATTTTCTATTGTAACGACTTGGATGTCTAACCTTATGTTCCAGAGCTTACATTCATCATGTCTGGCTTCCATCGTTTACTGCCTAGTATGCAATTCAATGAAAAGAGTTAAACAACTTATTTTTTATAGCGCAGAATATAGTAAAACTGAGCCGAGAATTTCATATATTTGCAAGAGAAGGAGCAAGAGAAAATTTCATTGTTCTAATGTGCGACATTTGCTAGCAGTTTCAGTTTACTGATCTTCCTGACTGAAGGGAGATATGTCACACATTCGAATGCAATATAATCCACACATGAAACCAGCTTAGGAAGGAAACGGAAACATACTTTCATGGATAGATCCCTGATTACATTCTGGGTAACGGTAACTGCAGATTGTACATTACAAATCGTCGTTGAATGTAACTGGAAGTGATACTGATAAAATAAACAAACCGGTATTACTTAAATCTTTTTCCTCTGTTTCTAAAACTGTAAATATACAAAGGTAGTGAAAAATTACGAAATAATCGTGTAAGAGATAAGCTCTATTTGATACTGGTATATGGTTTGCAAACATGACGTCTTCTCAAGATCTTTTTTTCTAAAAACAAAATTTAGCAGTGCACAAGGAAGTAGAAACACGTTGGAAAAACATGAGCACAGAGTGTCATGGAAGAATTTTACATATCACCATTCTTACCCGACAGAAATACACGTCGTTCCTCGTGAAAATTATTACCTATAAAGAATTAAGAACCTACTTTTAGTATCTTAAGAAAAAAAGTTTCAGTTCAACTTCTGACGGGGGCGTGAAGATAGAACAGGGCTATCGTCTATAGAGATTTCGCCACGTTTTATACGAGCGTGTGGTAATATTAAAATACTCGTATATTTCGCTGCGCATTAAAAACTAGTTTTAAGAGTACATATCGCATCTCGACAAGAAAGGAGACAGAAGTCAAAAACGAGAAAATGGTTTTATCGATGAAAAATGTGTCTAAAGGGCCCCAAAGTGCACGAAAAAGCCACATCATTTCTCTCGGTTGGTCCGGTCGAGGACAGCAGCGTCATCTTCTTTGTAGGCTAGCTGTTGATTCGTCACGGCAAGAAAAGAGTGTTTTCTCTATAATATTGCAGTTTTGCCCGTGTGCAGTGTCTACCGGAAGCCGAATTTAGAACTGTCATTACGCACAAGATTCATCCTTTGGGCGAACCCGTAAATTCACATTTATGCGTGCTGCACTCATTTTAAACATTTGCCATGTTCATTCCGCTTGAGTTTCTTACGAGACTGTATTTCCAGCGGGATACCAACATCACTTGATAGCAGTGCAATCTTTGTATTATTAAGGAACTTTCCCACTATGTTCTTTCTACTTAGTTTAAAATCAGCCATGTGTTCCTGGTTACTAGTTAAATGATGCACGTTTTAACTGCATTACAGCCATGTATCTCAATCTGCCAACTTTTGACATGGTAGCGTTAGACTTATTTCCTCTTTGCGTTTGGATTTTTCGAGAGGCACCAATCATTCAAGTAATTTAAACGTCAAGGTGACTTTGATAACGTACTCCATTGTAATTTGGTCCCTTGCGCTTTTTATTTTATACACTATGGAAAAACAGAATTTCCACGAATTAACAATGCAAAATTCCGGTTAGAATGTCAATAATAGAGGACTCACATTAAAGACGATAGCTGAACTGCAGTCAGGCTTGTAAAATAGAAAATCTCATTCACAAAACTTGAATTACCGCTCATGGCATTACGAAACAACACATTCACACAATCACTCAAGCACATATAACTACCACCTCTGGCCGCTCCTGCGCAACGGCCAGAGATGGTAGGCATGTGCGCTTGTGAACCACCTTGTTTTAATGTCTGAGTGGGTGAATGCGTTGCTTTTCCTGATAAAAAGACCATGTCCAAAAATTAAAGGTTCAAATGTTTGTTAAGCTTATGGGACTTCACTGCGGGGTCAGCAGACCCTAAACTTACAGACTACATTCAAACTAACTTATAGTAAAGACAACACAAACATCCTGGCCCGAGGGAGGATTCGAACCCCCGACGGGGAACCGCTTCGCGCGTCGGAAAATTTAAGGTGTGAGAATGTAATTGTCTATTTTATGAACCTGTCTGCATTCAGCGATCGCCTTTAAGGTGATTAGTTATCTATCCTTTATTATTGATTTTTCAGTAATTTTCAGATTAATCATGACTTTTAATGTCGCACAAAAATATAAAATTCCGATTTTAAGCAGTAATTGTATTACACTTTTAGCGTTGTTCTTATTGTGTCCTGTCAGTAGTCTACACTCGTTCTAGACCAGCAAGATTTTTTTCTTTTGTTTTGTTTGACAAATCTATCTTAGTGTTGAATTGCGTCTCTCTCCAACTAACATCAATAAAAAACGATAACGTATTTTTTTTCAATTAGTAAAGAAAATTGTTCAGTTCATTTCAACTCATAACGTCATTAAAAATAGGTTGGCGTGCCATTTCTTTGGGAATCATGCGACCGTCAACTGAAATAAATGACTGACGGTATTTTGAAGAGAATGTAAACTTCCCTCCTAAATTTATAGTGTAAGGTTCGTGAAATTCCAGTTTAATGCACCAAGAAAACTACTTCGTTAAATCTAACATACGACCGTTTCAGGAATGTTATTGCAGATGAGAGTAAGTGCATTCTCTTCCCCGGTGGACCACGTGTATTTCTTTCCACCCTGATTCGTCTTGCAGTAGTGTCAGACGGAGATGACGCAAAATGAGTATTGTGTGAGACTGTCGTTAGTTTGCTTCTTTTTTCTATTGCTTCACTTGATCACGTTAGTTTGTCGAACGGTCCACGTGGTACATATCTTACAAACTGATGAGACTGGATTTTGCAGCATCTCCTACGATAATTATGCCTCTCTTTTACAGAATTCTTTCCCACTTGGAACATTAAGTGAAGTTTCAACCCTGCGAACAAATAGGAAACGGATGTAAATTAAAAACGTGCAAAAATTAAGAGTCGGATTATATTGTAAACTCTTTTGCTTTGCGTTACTCCATTAATAGTTGACGCTAATCAACACTTTCTCTAATTTTATAACCTCTTGTCATTCATAATGATATGTGACATCGGAGTTTTAACGCTGTACAGAATAAAATCAGTTCAAAAGTATCAAGATTTTATTTTATTGAGTTAATACCAGGTAGTGGAAAATTGTTTATACAAGTGGTATTTCTTATACCCGATGCTTAAATTTAAATTATATTTGTTCTTGCAGCTATTCGTAGTTGTTACTGCTTAAATGTACAGTTAGTGCACAATGACAAATTTTCTTGTTCCTACGTTCCTTGCATTTATAATTCAGACCTGTTTCTGAACTGCACCCATTGTAGATATCGGTAAATACCGTAATTTATTCGTTACACTCGCTCTTCGTGGCTCTGAAGCAGCGATAAACATCGCTTGCACGGAAGTGTTATTTTTCGGCACGATACTTGTCTTATATTACAATACTTACATATGCTCTAACTTTTTTACAAATTGTTGCAAACATCATTCGACTACACATCGCGAACAGCAGCTTCTAATTATTTGCGGTACTTCTGTAAACATTGTATGAAAGCTTCCACTCTTTCGTTATAGCAATTCTGCTATTGTCCTCTCTCGTAATGCTGAATGTACAGTTAAGGCACTGAGCTTACATCTGGAACGAGCGGGTTTCAAATTCTGTCTAGATACATCCACCTTATTTTCCTATTATTCTCAGTCCATGCTTTCGCATCACCTTCACAGATTCCCATCTGAAATAAAACTTTAATATTACTTCTCTGTTACATCAGTTAATACTTCCAAATTACGTGTGATATTTTGCAACTTATTGTCACAGCTTGATTTTAGTTCAGTATTGCTCCAAATAATCAATAATTTCAATTTCCATAATTTGCTTTAAAATTTACAGTTTGGTTTCAGAAGTGGTTTAACAAATGATATTGCTATACTCTCTTTTCTCTGTCACGCACTTGATGCATTAAATAAAAAAACTGAACACCAGTCGTATTCTTTGAGATAACAGAAGTGTTTGATTGTGTTGATCACAAGATATTGATCCAGAAGTAGGAATATTATGGAGTAAGAGGAGAAACTCACAGTATCAATGCAGTACCAAATAATGCAGTTAAAGAAATAAGTGCGTAGCTTGTAGAAAATAAATTGATGCTAAATCACAGCAAGACTCACTATTTTCAGTTTCTAACACACAATTAAACAACAAATGATATTTTTATTACACACACTGGGCATATGATATGGTAAGAGAGATTTAACAGTTCAGATGTCAAGGCGTTCAGATAGATAGTAAGCGGTTATGGAAAGCTCATGTTCCCGGATCTTGTTTAAATACTAAATACACATTGTTTACCGTTAGAACCATTTCTGAAATACTTGATAGTTCAACACGAAAAATTGTCTACTTTGCGTATTTTCATTCGCTTATGACGTATGGTGTAATTTTTTTTGGGGTAGCTCCTCCGACTCAAAAAAGGTATTTATTGCGCAGAAACGGGTGAATGTGGAGTAATCTCGCGTACCTCTTGTCGACCTCTCTTTGGTAACCTGGGAATTCTGACATTGGCCTCTCAATACCTGTTCTCTTCAATGTTTGTTGTTAATAATATTTGTTATTCCCAAGAGTTAACAGCTTTCATTTAGTTAAAACTAGACGGAAATCGAATCTACATTTGGATACAGCTCCTTGTCCCTTGTGCAGAAATGTGTGCAGTGTCATAAAAATTCAAAATGCTTAATAGTAATTCGCGGACTTTCAAGGCTAAACTGAAAAGTTTTGTCAATGTTCACTTTTTCTATTCTGTCGAGAAATTCCCGGAAGAATTAAAAAGTTCTGCTAATTTCCGTATTACTTTGTTATGCTTAGACCTATATGGGTTTTCACGTTCCACTTTATTAATTAGTATTCCTTTGTTACAATCTGATGTACTGACTCATATAAATAAATAAATGATGGAACATTGTGATTAATAAATAACACTTTCCAGTTTCTCAACATCCATTCTTCTGTCAAGTCTTCCCAAATTCCGTGCATATCGTAACAGCCAAAGAAACTGTTTTCTTATAGTTATTTTCGAGAAAAACTGTATGTTACTAGACTTCTTTTGCATCAACACTGGAAACTTATTGCCAACATTTTCCTTTTGCTTTCCTGTAAAAAGCTGTTTGATTTCCGAATTCTGGTGTTATACCTAAAGTCGTGTATTTTTTTCCTATCGCAGGCAGATAACTAAATTTCTACCAGCCCTTGGTACAAGTACTTTTCAAGAGATTCTAAAATCATATTTTTTTTATGGAGAAGACAATACGTTGTTCATGCGGACAAACGAGACTTTATTCGTTGTTCTCTCTCTTACGTGTGCGTGTGTGTGTGTGTGTGTGTGTGTGTGTGTGTGTGTGTGCGCGCGCGCGCGCGCGCTCGCAGTTGGGATATTGGAGGGAAAAGTGGATAATTTGCGTTCGTGTCTGTAAACAAATCAATTCACATCCAACACGTAATTCAGAAAGTCTCCATTCTTTACTTAACTTTAACATACGGTGAGTGAAATATATGGAACACTTGCAGGAAGTATCTAGAAAACAGTTGACAACAAGTTCTATATCACCGCCCGCTACGCAATCGGAGCACGTCTAACTAGTAAGTGCTGTAGTCAGAAATACAGGTCAAAAGTAGAATATCCTCAGATATAAATTACTTTTTTATGTCAGCAATACAATCAAGATTTCCACATTCTCCATGTCTCATTGTTTTCCCAAGCCTCGTATTCTGGACACTTGAGATGTGTGTTTTTTACAAGAAAGGAGTTTTTGATTAAACAAATGCCGTCATGTAATTGTCTTCGTACCACACAATGATATTTACGCCATTACTGTACAAGAAATAATTAGGCCCATTAACCCTGAAACGTTAGCAATACTACGACGAACGTGTAAAAATGCAGTCTCAATTTATGTCAAGCATGTTCCACTACAATTCAATAAGAAACTATTAGCAAAATAACGCAAGTCGCACTACATATACACGTTACAAAAAGATGGTTGTCCTTATAATTTTAGCAAAAGTCTTAAATATTCTCAGATGAGTGGAAATAATCAAAAGCATAATTACTATTCGGTAACGGAAAAAGCTGTTATACGGCAGTAATATAATGTGGTGGGTATTTTGAAAAAATCGAAGTGTATTATCCTAAGATCGGCATCTAGCTCTTCCTTTTTTAAGTGTATTTTCAATAATTTTCAATAACACGCACCCGTTCGCATAAATAAAGAACTTTAAAATGGAAGAATAAGTTATATAAATATATTCTGCCCTGTAATTATACTAAAATTTTTATACTTCACGGAAGGTCACAAGATTGAATGTTTGTCTTCTATGCACTAATAATCTATTCATTCGATTGTGATGAAACTATGGTGAATTTTACGTCAGCGAAGGTTCCTACTCCCCCCCCCCCCAAAAAAAAAATAAAATGCAACACATAGTTCATGAGATGTCAAAAACAATTACATTAACCGATTGGAAATACACAGTTTTATGCATCCACAGTTTGAGAACGAGACCACTTAGTGTCGAGCAACGAAATTTATGTATTATTTCAAACAATCACTAGAATTCTTCAGGGTGAGACCGCATTGTAAGTCGTTAAAACTGCCCGTAGTTTCTGCTATTGTTGCCAGTGGCCTTCCTCTGGGTATGTGGCAGAAGTGTGGGCATCTCAAGCCTGTACGAAATTAATCTCGCTGGCACCCTCCACAATACGATGAGAGGAAAAATGTTTATCACTTAACTACAATGCGGTAAAACGACCACATCGTGCATAATGTTTTAATGTATTACTGCGTCACTACAAACGATATTCATAGCATATTTCGCATACAGTATTGACCTTTAAATGTGCCGGAAAAATTTCTATAACTGTTCGACACATATTCCAGGAGATATGCCGTAAATATTTAGATACGTGAAATGCAGCGGCGTCAGACATGATAGTTTGCTTTCCTTCTTCTTTACTACTAAAGTTCTTCGCAACTTATTTTGCAAACATATTAAAATAGTGTATAAGATAACGATTTTCAGTGCAACGTTGTTTCAAAATTTAAGACAATCTGTCAAGAACCTGCAGATATTACCGCTTAGTAACATTTTCTGTTCGTGTGTTTTTAATACGAAACATTGGGAAGGACGCGTGTCGGGTACAGATGCCGCTATATAAGAATAAAATAAAATGTATTGACAATCCAACAGTTGCGGCGTCATTTCTTTTAAACAATTTCTAGTTTTTACGGTTTATTAGCTGGTGTTATACGTAAGAACATATGAGTATTATCGTTGTGACGGATTACCTCTTTGAACAGAAGCAGTTCCAATAACTCAAGCTGAAGAACACAAGAAATTCTTGATAAAACTATACACGACACCGCTATACAAGTAAATATCAAAATAAGTCGCATTGGAAATGAACATCATAGCAGAATATCAAAGACAAGCGAAAAATCTGAAAGGAATGAGATTTGAAGACTAGGCTCAAGTGGTCAAATATGCTGTATGTTCCATTACAAAAAATATAAAATCGGAAATGAATGAAGCCAGGAAAGAGAAAAAAATATCTGATTAAAAATCTGGCGAAAAAAATTAGGAAAAATCAGAAGATTTCAGCGAATTCAAAGTTGGAGATAATGATCAGATTAGTAACTTTATACGAAAAAGTAACTGTCACACAAGCCACTGAAAAAAAAAAGTGCAACACAAGAAACTGAAGTCATTAACTGGCACTGAGCGACAAGGAAGTGGCAAAGACCACTGGGGTTTAGTTAAGATACTATAGTGTTGTCGCCTGAAGTAATCTATGGAAATTACGGAAAACCTAGACTTGTAATTCCGGACTCTTAGAATTTTGAGGTTGTGAAACGAAGATACTGCTGGAGTAACCGACCTTTAAAACACTGATTTCAATTGGAACTGAGGTAAAATTAGTCATCGTTGCCAAATCATTATCAAAAGCCACAGTATAAAAGTAAGGCAGCGTTACATCAGTAGTCCATATAAAATTGTACATAACAAACATGTACCATAACCCTTAATTTTTCCTTTTCATAATGGGGTTGCTACAGCAGCCAGACTGGAAGATATCGAAGAGTAGGCGGTGTTGATAGCGGTATCTGCGCACTCAAAATTGGTATTCGGAGCTCGCCTAAGTACTTTTTGTTTCCGTGCTACAGCACCATGTTACTTATGTACTTAGTTTCAAAATTTTTTCTTGAGTTGAATACTTGAGCCATTAATGCACTCGTTTATCAGCATTTTTTATAAGAACATTAGTTACCTATAATAACTTTTGTGGTTTGTTGTTATGGCTGTAGTACTAGCAGCTGAACACTGATGATACAAGTACAGCTATCACGCCTGACAATCAGGAATTAACTGATGAAATTGTAAACGATGTCTTTCAGAAAATGATTAAGTGGTTCTCTACAAATGGAGTCTCATTAAACTTTGATAAACCCAGTAAACCGCATGACACCATTAATAATTTAGACTTTGACCAGAAATCTGTAGTTAAGGTAGAATATTCAAAAATGTTAAGTGTTTGTATTGATGAGGGATTTAATTGGAAGAAACACATTGAAGATCTGCTGAAACGTTTGAGTTCAGCTACTTATGCTATCAGGGTCGCTGCAAAAATTTGGTGATACACATCTCAATAAATTAGTTTACTGTGCCTGTTTTCATTTACTGCTTTCATATGGAATCGTATTCTAGGGCAATTCAACATCGAGTAAAAAAGTATTCATTGCAGAAAAGCAAGCAATCAGAATAATTGCTGGAGCCCACCCTGCAGACATTTATTTAAGGATCTAGGGATCTTCACTGTAGCTTCACAATATATACATATGAAATTTATTATTAACAATCTGATCGATTTTAAAAGTGATAGCAGTGTGCATAGCTACAACACTAGGAGAGAGCCGGCCGCGGTGGCCGAAGGGACTACGGCGCGCCAGTCACGGTCTGCACGGCCACTACGGCCGGGGGTTCGAATCCCCCCTCAGGCATGGATATTTGTGCCGTCCTTAGTGTAAGTTAGTTCGTAAGTACTGTAGTTTGTAAGTTTAGGGACTGATGACCGCGTAGTTAAGTCCCATAAGCTATACAAACATTTGAACATTTGAAGAGGGTGATTGTCACTGTTCAAGGTTAAATCTACGTTTGGCACAAAAAGGGGTGAATATACTGCCATAAAAGTCTTCAATCACTTACCTAGTAGTATAAAAAATCTGACAGAAGTTTTGATGGCAACTTCTTCTAGATATTAGATAAATTTTTAGATAATTTCGTAATTTTCGCTAAAAATACATTAAAAATGTCAAATCCTTAAAATATTGAGTGTCATGTATATACACCATTTATTAAATTGACACGTTCTACATCACTGCTGAACGTCGTATTTATGACCTGTGGAAGAAGTATTAATCTAATCTCTTAATCTAATCCAATCTAACCTGTCGTAGCTGACAGCCTACAGGTGCCATCTGCCGAGCGCATCCTGCACTAGTAGTAAGACTAGTATTTTTCCACATTCCCTGCGCTCTGTGCAGCCAGAATAGACACTACATCCTGTATATGATACAAGGTTTCACTGTAGGCGTGATCCCGTGTGATTTGCATTGGATTATGTCAAATGCCTTAATAAGGCAATTTCCTGCTTCTTCTTGTGTCCAACGTGTTTGTCAGTTTAGGGACAAAACGTGTTAGTTATAGTTAATGATACCTTTCGGTCGTGGTAACTTTTATTGTATTTTATAGAATACCGCGCATGTTTTATTGATAAGGTGCCAGTTACCTGCTATGGTATTGTATACGCGGTATCCCATATACTCATCACAAGGTTTAACTGAAGCAAGGGATACCACCCGTCGGCTTTGACCGCTAACGTTGACGTGTTGTATGATTCGAAACATTAATCATTTTTCTTTTGTTACACAATATAAACGGTTCAATTTACGTTCGCCCACTCAACTACCGAATACCATGATTTACTTAAAAAACACTAATCACTTGAAACTTTAATGGTTCGTAATGATAACTGCTTGGCAGGGCACTGTAGCGCAATAAAGTTTCTTTGAGCGTAACGGAAATTTTTATTTTATGAATTTTGTTTCGGAATGTGTCACACGTTTACAAATACAAAAGTTACGTCGGCACCAATACAACCATAATATTTCTAAATAAAGTGGTTACAGCAGTTTGTTGTCGCAGTTAATTTTATAGACACTAAAAATCATGTCAATGAAACTTGGGACAAACACAGCTTGCTATGGTTCATGCGGTGATAAATGTGTGTACTACTGTGATAAAGATGTAGCCGCCAATTTTAAACATTGCACAGCCAAGATACCTGTGAAATTTAGTCAAGTGTTGATGTATAGACAAGTCTACATCTATAGTAGAAGAGTGGAAATAAATGCCGAGAACTTTCATATGTGTAGATTTTTCATCGTCCTAATTTTACATTAATTTGGCTGTAATATTATTACACACGAGTCCATGTGTATTACAGCATTTTAGGTGCTAGTTCGCAAAAGTCATCAAAAAATTTTCGATGGCTATGTTTATATAAATTGAAAACTTTCATAAACAGTAAGTTGCTGCCAGGCAGCATAAGGTTGAAAATACTGAAGAAAAATGTATTTGAGGAAGATTTATATGTTCAAGTGTTGCAAAGAACTTATGATTTTATATATATTTCATCTCACTGAAGTCTTTAGGGTGTCTTAAGGGGACGACGAATTCCCCACAGAACTCAGAAAACAAAACCAACCATTTATAAATGTTCAAATGTTTGTATAGCTTATGGGACTTACCTACGGGGTCATCAGTCCCTAAACTTACAAACTTCTTATGAACTAGCTAATCCTAAGGACGGCACAAATATCCATGCCCGAGGAGGGATTCGAACCCCTCCCCCCAACCATTTACACTGCAACAAAAAATTACTGTCGGTTACTTCGTCTACAATAAAACTAAATAATAAAAGTAACACAAGGCGCTATCTTTGTCGACATGCGTGTCTCAGATCTACACTAGTCAGTCAAGTACAGTAATAAGTTTTATGGAATGTAACAGCAAACGTTAGGGCTCCATTTAACACACAGAAGTAATTAAAAGGAAGAGTCACGAGATGTGAAAAATTTTCCCCAAGACTTACCGGTAATAATTTTTATGTAGTTTACCGTTAAAGTTTCATATTCTCCTGTGATATCAGTGGAATATTAATTATTGTCGACGTATTCTTTGGCTAATAATTTGTACTTCACAGTAAATTGTGACTTCAGTATTTTACATTTTTTGCAGTTGCTAATTACATTTAGCAGATGAAAAAGTAGTGACCGAATCACATTCTACCTCGCCATGGAGGGAAAAAAACCTCTATGAGATGGTTATAGTGCGTCAATCTTTTCAAGTATTTATGCAGCACATCAACAAAGTCAGTACAGAGGAATAAAACTATGGAAATCTGTCTGGTCATAAACTCATTCTTTTTCTGTGTTAGAGAAAGTTTTTAGACGACCCAGTTCTTGGTTTACAAACACATTTTGTACTGTTGTTCGAAATAGAGACCCCGGGAAATAAAATTTGAAGCATAAGCAAAATAGAAAGGATATCTAGAGTAATTTTGTTTCAGCATGAACTCTGTCAATTCAGTTAATTTTCCTTTGTCATAATGCAGCATTATTTTAAACCGCAATGACCAGTTACAGTGTTGTGTTGATGTCTCCTTTTAACGTATTTAAACATTTAGCAATGACAACCAATAACTTTAGGAAAGCAATTTAAAATCTTCCTTACTCTGGATCCAATGCTACCTTCATTCTAGATATGCTTGAAAACAGCACTGGTGCAATATTTACACCAGTCACTTCAGGATATTTACATGCAAGGATGAAAAAATACGCGAAGTTACTTCTTCTCATGTAGTATATTTGTTTCGACCAGGGTACTGTGGTCTGTTTGTTAAAACATTATAGGAGAGAAGGCACACCATAGGGAACTACGAGGGGGAAACGGTCCAAATTGGTTTGAGCAACAATTTCATAAGACCATGTCTTAGGTGCAAAAACAACTATAGTACAAATTGATTCACAATCTCAGCCATAAAATACATCGTCGTCGTCGTAACTGTTGTTGTTGTTGTTGGTGGTGGTGTTTCTCAATTCGAACAATGGTTTAACGTAGCTGTCTAGGTTACTGTCTCTCCATCTCTGAATAAGAACGGCAACCCACAGCCAATGAAACGTGCTTACTTTATGCCCTGCGTATGCAATTTTTACCCCCTCCTACCCCCAATCATTCTACCTTGTACTATACTGACAATTCATCGCGGTCTCAGAATGTGTCCTATCAATCGATTTCTTCTGTTAGTCTATATTTGCCTTAATTTTGTGTCCCCAATTCTGTTCAGTACCTCCTCCTTAGTTAAGTGAGCTATCCACCTAATCGACAGTATTCTACTGCAGCAAGTCATTTCAAAAGCTTTTATCATCTTGTCTTAACTGCTTATCGTCCACGTTTCTCAGCAGTTTAAAGCTACACTCCAAACAAATGCCCTCAGAGAAAATGTCCTAACTCACAAATTAATAATCGTTGTTAACAAAGTTGTCTTCAGAATGCTTTGCTTCCCATTGGCATTCTACATTTATCTTCCGTATTCCGACCATCGTAAATTATTTCACAGCCCAAGTAATAAAACTCACCAACTACCTTTATCGCTTCGTTTCTTAATCTAATTTCCAAAGCATCGCCTGACTGCTGTTGTTAATGATCACCATACACCTTCCTTTCAAGACACTATCCACTTGGTTCAGTTGTTTTTCCAGGTCTTTTGCTTTCTCTGACAGAATTGCTGTCTCATCGACAAATTGAAGTTTTTTCCCCTCCCAGAATTTTCCCTTTTGAAATTTTTCTTTTACTTCCGTTGTAGCAATAAAATGTAACTATCAAGTTCAAGAATATACTAAATCATACGTACAACTCGACCAAGCTCCTAAATACGGTATATGGCAGGAATTTTGTAGTTGGTACTCTGAACTTGTTCAGTAGTATGATTTGTAGTGTCATTTTTCATTTCTTTTCACCTCTGTCAACGTTGTTAATGTGAAAAATGCCAAGTTGCACCGTGGTTCGTATTCCACACTAAACTGTAGTTCCCCCTATAACTTACTGTGGAAGTTCGGAGGAAGGCAACGGCATCTACCTTCAAATAGGACTATGCCTAGTAAATCAGTGTAAAGTCGATGGCTTACACTGAAGATAACTGTCAGCCATACAGCAGTTCACGAAATCAGCCACATCAACACACACACACAATCATCTGTTCACACACTTTAATGGAGGCGCTGGAAAATTTTGTTCCCCACACTAGGAGAAAAAAAATGACAAGGTAAGAAGTGAGTCTATTAATGTCTTCAAATTTTTTGTGTAGTAGAATAAATACCTTATTTTCTTCGTACATAGCACTCAACATCTGAAATATAGTAGTGTCAAAGCAAGATGTGAAGAATAACCGACAATTTAAGTAGTCGGTGGAGTTGCTGATAAGAAGTTACAGAAGACAATGTCATGTAAATAATGTAAGACGAAAACAAGGGATTTGGAGTAGACAATATTCACATAGAACTACTATTATTCCTGGAGCAGCCAGCCACGGAAAGAACCATTCCACCTGCTGTGCAGGACATACATGATGTGAAAATATCTTCAGACTACAAAAAGAATTCCAAACAAAGCAGACGAAGACTGGTGTGAATACTGCCGAATATTCGGTTTAATAAGTGATGATTGTGAAACACTGACACACATTATCTTCCGGAAGATCAGTTCGAGTTCGAGAGAAATGTTGGAAGCAATGTGACAAATCAGTCGATTTTCGGTTGATTCTTGAAAATTACAAAGATACTTACAAGAGATACAAAATCAGAAAATATTCTTGATGACCGAAAGTCGAAGCTAAGAAAATTTCTCATATTGCTGTGTTGTTGTTGTTATGGTCTTCAGTCCGGAGACTGGTTTGATGCAGCTCTCCACCCTACTCTATCCTGAGCAAGCCTTTTCATTTCCTCATAAGAACGGCAACCCACATCCACTTGAATCTGCTTACTATACGCGTCTCTTGGTCTCCCTCTGCGATTTTTACCCCACACACTTCCCTCCAATGCTAAATTTACGATTCCCCGATGTCTAAGAATGTGTCCTACCAAGCGATCCCTTCTTTTAGTCAGGGTATGCCAAAAATTCCGTTTCTCACCAATTCTGTTCAGTACCTCTTCATTAGTTATGCGATCTACCCACCTAATCTTCAGCATTCTTCTGTAGCACCACATTTCAAAAGCCTCTATTCTCTTCCTGTCCGCACTGTTTATCGTCCATGTTTCACTCCCGTACAAGGCAACACTCCACACAAATGCCTTCAGAAAAGACTTCCTTACCCTTAAATTAATATTCGATGTTAGCAAATTTCTTTTTTTCAAAAATGCTTTTCTTCCCATTGCCATTCTGCATTTTATATCCTCTGTACTGCGACCATCGCATGTTATTTTACTACCCAAGTAACAAAACTCATCTACCACCTTCATTGTTTCGTTACCTAATCTAATTCCTTCAGCATCGCCTGATTTTCTAAGACCGCATTCCATTATTTTTGTTTTGCTCTTGTTAATGTTCATTTTATACGCTCTCTTCAACACGCTGTCCATTCCGTTCAACTGCTCTTCCAGGTCCTTTGCTGTCTCTGACAGAATTACAATGTCATCGGAATTACAATGTCATCGGCAAAACGCAATGTTTTTATTTCTTCCCCCTGAACTTTAATCCCTATTCCAAATTTTTCCTTGCTTTCCTTCACCGCCTGCTCGATGTACAAATTGAATAGCATCGGAGAAAGGCTACAACCCTGTCGTACTCCCTTCCCAACTGATGCTTCCCTTTCATGCCCTTCGAGTCTAATAACTGCGGTCTGGCTTTTGTACAAGTTGTAAATAACTCTCCTTTCCCTGTATTTTATCCCTGCTGACTTCAGAATTTGAAAGAGTGTATTCCAGTCAACATTGTCAAATGCTTTCTCCAAATCTACAAAAGCTAAAAATGTAGGTTTGCCTTTTCTTAATCTATCTTCTAAGATAAGACGTAAAGTGAGTATTGCCTCCCGAGTTCCTACATTTCTCCTGAACCCAAACTGATCTTCCCCGAGGTCGGCTTCTACCAGTTTTTCCATCCTTTTGTATATAATTCGTGTTAATATTTTGCAACCATGACTTATTAAACTGATGGTTCTGTAGTTTTCACACCTGTCTGCGCCTGATTTCTTTGGAATGGGGATTATTACATTTTTCTTAAAGTCTGAGGGCATTTCGCCGGTCTCATACATCCTACACACCAGGTCAAATAGTCTTGTCATGGCTGGCTCTCCCAGATACTTTAGTAGCTCTGAGGGTATGTCATCTACTCCTGGGGCCTTGTTTCGACCTAGGTCTTTCAAGGCTCTGTCAAATTCATCTCTCAGTATAGTATCTCCTATTTCATCTTGATCGACTTCATCTTCCGTTCCTACAACATCGTCTCTAAGTTCATTTCCTTTGTAGAGCTGCTCTATGTACTCTTTCCACCTTTCAGCTCTCCCTTCTTTGCTGAGAACTGGTTTCCCATCTGAGTTCTTGATATTCGTAGAGCTGTTTTTCTTATCTCCAAATGTTTCTTTTATTTTCCTGTAGGCGGTATCTACTTTTCCCCTTGCTATACATTCTTCTACAGATTTACATTTGGCTTCTAGCCACTCCTGCTTAGCCGTTTTGCACTTCTTGTCAATCTCATTTTTTAGTCGTCTGTACTCCATTTTGCCTGTTTCGTTTACTGCATTTTTATATTTTCTCCTTTCATCAATTAACTGTAGTATTTCCTGTGATATCCATGGATTTGTTGTAGGTCTTGCCTTTCTACCTATTTTGTCCTCCGCTGCCTTCATTATTTCATCTCTCAATGCTACCCATTCCTCTTCTACTGTTTTATTTCCCCCTGTTTCTGTCAATTGTTGCCTAAATCTCCCTCTGAAATTCTCCAGAACTTCACTTTCCTTCAATCTATCTAAGTCCCATCTCATATTGCTACAAACTCAATTAATAATTTGATTTAGTTAACACAGTGCACTTTATTATTAAGATATGAAGGTACAAACAGAACCTTCCAGTAACCTAATAATGGGATTAACATTTTCGATGGACTTTTAGCATTGATACTTAGTAACTTTGTTTCAGTTCGAAACCTGATTATTATTGCCAACTGCGTGACGTCTGGCGTAGTTCCACTGCAGGTGTGATACAATTATGGATTACTCGAATAACTATCGCACTTCCTATAGTCTGAAGAGCTAGTGCAACAATTGTTAACAATATATTGTCAGCAATCTCTAATCGTTATCAATGCATTCATTTACGTCTTCTGGCTTTGATAAGAAGTGAATGCCCTAGAAATACTTTTTATATGGTACGAATCGTTCCATACAGTCACGTGGTTCAGGAAAATGTATCGTGATTTGAAATGTGAACGTTCAGTAGGCTGAGAAAGGTAAGGTTGTGCAGGTAAAAGAACCACGTGCTTTTACATTATATAATAAAGAAAAGAATATTCTTCACACAGATATTTGTTTCTTGCCGATTTTTAAATTTTTGTTAGCCAAAATACATGTGAAGGAGGTGGCTGCACTTATAGGAGCACGAGGGCAAGGATCCCCAACTTTTGAATTTTGACGTCTACGACATAAAATCAATGTTTCGGTGTCTGTAATGAGCGGTGAGTATCAAGAACGTGTCTGTAATGGTCATGTTGTCTAGAGAGGCTTATTTAGCGGATTCCAAGGATAATATTTCGCGTAATTGTGGTCATAATTAAAAGTTTTAACATTCTATCAAGAAACTACACATCAAGAACTGAAAACTTAAGTTTAACATGGTTATCCAAGTAGTATTATTAGAAACTGTTTCGTCTTGAATCTAGCAACGCTGAAATATTCCAACTCTAATAATCCATTATTCGACAATAACACTAAGCGGCTTCTGACAAAACTCACCTGTAAATTCAAACCGTTGAACTAACCATTACAGTAGCCAAGTTACCACTCCAACCACTATCAAAGTCCCCGACTGATTTTGTGATTTCTGTTTCTTGTAAATATAGCATTACCAGCGATCTGATGTTGACGCTACAATTGGTTTCCTCTCTCTTACTTCAACATTCCTGGTACACAAATCAAAGCACTATTGTTTCCTTACATGCACTGCCAACCTTTGCACCAACGCATGAAATGCTCGAATTTGTAAAAGTATAGTATATAGTAATAATATAATGACGAAGGAATAAGGAGATATCGCATAATATCCAGATATTTAATTTCAGTTCCAGGAGCCGTGAGATCCAATTGAACTTCAAGAGACTACCGGTCACTGCGGGAGAGTTGACAACCTAACGCGAAGCAGTACTGACATTACGACTTATCCCAGAAGATAAAGGTAAACCTATTTTCGTACTATTTGTAGATTTACATAAAACTTTTGAGAGTCTTGACTAGATTACAGCCGCGGCGGAGTGGCCGAGCGCATTGAGGCGCTATGCTCCGATGCGCGAGGCCGTTCCCCGTCGTGGGTTCGAATCCTCCCCAGGGCATGGATATTTGTGCTGTCTTTAGTATAAGTTAGTTTATAAGTTTAGGAGCTGATGACCCCACACTTCAGTCCCATAAGCTTAAAAATTTGACCTAGATTACACTCGGGAGCGAAAGGTTGCATAAAACGTACGGAAACCAGAAGGCAGTTACAACAGTTGAAGTTCGATGAAGTAGTGGTTGCAAAGAGAATGTCCGAAGTTTTCCCCCGAGTTACTCCAAGTTACTCCGAGTTGCTGAGCACAGTATAACTGGAAGAAAAGGACAGATTTCGGAAGGGTATTAAAAAGAGAGAAGAAATACAAACTTTGGTAATAACAACGTTGTAATTTTATCGATGACGGCAAAGATTTGGAAGAGCAATGAGAAGTAGAATGCGAAAGGGAGCTAAAAGACTTAGCCATGTAAGAGATATTTCGAGTTCTATTGTGATTCAGAGATAATCCCAAAACTCGGAGGAAGAGCAGAGGCAGACACAAGGTATTTATATATTGATTTTCTCAGGGAAGCCAAAACAGTCTTGGTCCAACCCGCCACTGTCCGCACCGAAACTAAGTTTATTGTGCCGTATCGCTCCCTGTATATCTAGTAAAGCCAACCAATGCCCTTGAACAGTGCAAGGAGTACCTTTACCAGTTCTTTATTAGACACAATTTCTTCGGGTATGGTTGTCCCAAATGTTCTGTGCCTTTTACTCTCCAATGCAATAAATTCGAAGATTAGATGTGATGCAGTTTCATCGCCGTCATCACAGATCCTACATTTAGGGTCCTCTTCTGTTATTCCCATAGTATGTAGGTGTTTTTTGAAATTCCCATGGCCTGTCACCAATCCAAGCATGAGTCTAATCTCTCTGCTGTTCAGGCCCAGGCTAGTTCCAAGTCTTTACAACACTTAAATGACAGGACACTTGCCTATACCGTAAAACACGAGTACTTCATAGTCGAGGTATACGAAATATTCTTTTCCAAATGTTCCAAGTCTTCACATCATTCAAGTGACAAAGGTCAAACTTGCAAGGAGCGATGATCAAGCACTCCACAAGACAGATAAAATCGTTCTTTCTCTATGTTGAACCAAAACGAAACCCTGTTGTTCAACGATATTTTCTTAAAAATGCACAATAAACAATAAAAAAAAGAAAGTGCAATGAAATAATTTTAGATCGTCTGCACCAAATGCAATGTCTAGGAGGATCTCAAACGACCTCTTCTCAACGAAGAGAACGTTCTACTGTGTATGACAAGGAGCTATAAGGTGCTGAGTCACAACATAAACACGCCAGCTAAGGTTGGTTCCAGTACCGTTACACTAATGGCTCTATTCTTAACATCCAGGTATAAAGCAAAAGATTAACTCACAGAGAAACCTTAAGTAGCACAAGTCACATCCGCACTCTTCCCTGCATTCCTCGGGAAAATCAGTGCCAAGCTGTCTAAAGCGTCTCCTCCCTGCACAGACAACCTTTTTACTTTAATTTCCCTTACACATGTTCTTTCTAAGTGAAAGCCTTTTAAAAAACTATTTACATCGCTCTGTTTTACTGTTACTTTGAACAATTAAATATATTTTACCTTGCACTACTTCGCGTATTATGCACAGAATTTCAAGCTTAAATTTTCTGCAAATGAGTGATTATCATCCAACTCTAGATACATGCATATAGATCACAGTACATGTGGGAGTTCTTAGGATTTTTGTTAGTGTACACAAATATTAGTGTACAAAAACTTTCTTTACATTTTGTATACTAGTTTACATACAGAATAGGTAAGATTTCGCACGCCGATTTTCGGTTTTCCTACCTGTAAATTTGTCTATTTCTTTTACAAACAATATGTTTTATGCTGTTGTTGTGTTACACATCGGGACAGCGAAAGAGTGTTTAAGATGAACACAAGTTCGCTTTTTGTCTTGTGGTCGTCACTAACAGTACAGATTACCTGACATCGTCTGGTGTGGAGCCGATCAATTCGTTTTATAGTTTCCAAATGATAAGCCAAGATCTCAAACTAACAATTTATTAAGCGACGACCGGTTTCGGTGCACTGTGTCACCATCATCTGGTCATATATATATATATATATATATATATATATATATATATATATATATATATATATATATTATAATCTGGTCATCTTGTTAAAAAATTGGGTATAAAATAATAAGTGCAACATTGCACTTAGTCACTATATAAAAAAATACTTAAGTTAAAAACATCACAGCTTACAAAATACTGACAGCTCTGAAAATTATAGTTTACATTTTGACCATAAGTATTTTTTATATAGTGACTAAGTGCGTGCATATATATATATATATATATATATATATATATATATATATATATATATATATATACGACCAGATGAAGGTGATACAGTGCACCGAAACCGGTCGTCGCTTAATAAACTGTTAGTTTGCGATCTTGGCTTATCATTTGGAAACTACTAACAGTACAGCTTGTCTATGATCCAACGTACGTGGATTGCGCTTTTTCGGGGCCAAGATATTTTTTTTCTTAAACACGTCCGTCAGCTGTCGCACACATCATTTATAAGATGAGCGTGGTTAGTGGCATTGTAAGTATTTGCGCATATACCTGTGACAGATGGAATTCTTTACTATGTCTTACATGGAGATTTTTTCCATACCATACAAGTTTTAATTAACATTCCTTGTATTACTTTCCCTAGCATAGTGTATCAAGATATAGGGTACAGTCGTGCCGAGAGACATTAGGTGGCGTTTTTTTGCATAGTCTAAATTGTTTTTAAATAACCGTTGATGGTAGTTTTTTTATTGAACTCTTCATTTGCACTTCAATGTAATGTCAAATAGTTGTGTAAAAATATGAATGTTCTTTCTGTTAAGGATGGTTCTGACCAGGATTCGAACCCAGGACTCTTGATTTAATGTCTCTACCAGACCCCCTCATGACGCTTCCGAACCTGGCAATCGATCTATCGCCAAACATGCTTGAATTAAATGCACATACAATTCTCTTGACATTACTGATATTTATTTATAAACAATTGTTGTTGTTATTAAACATTGCTTATGAACAGCATGACATTTACTGTTGCTCACTGACTATTTCCGAGAGAAAAGGGGGAGTTCTTTCTGGAAAATTGTTAATGAAAACACACATATTTTCACAATCTAATTGATAAAAAAAATTAGGATATAAAAAATTTATTGGGACTGTTGGTGGTGGCAGGCGGACCTGAGGTGGCTTTCTGGAAGACCAAGCACTTGTGGGGGAGGGCCAGATTTCAAATTCTTGTGTTAAGTGCAATATCATGTTTGATGTAATCAGTCATTGTTCCCAGTAATTGCATCGTGTAATTACTGGGAATGACGTGCAGTTACCTGTTACGTCATTCGTCCAACCCTTCGACAGTCAGGTATGTATCTGTGAGATACATGACCTACTTTTTCTCTAATATTACCGCAATGGACAGTGATAGAGGCTTGCTGGCTCACGGCATCTTGTGTCATACCTTTCTTATTGCTTCGCAGGAGTTTGTCTTATCCCAATACTGACAAGATCATAAATGACTCAGACGGGAGCACGTGTATTTTCTGTATCTGTCAGATACAGAGCGCCTACTCGCGTAACGCATTGTCGCCGCTAATAACAGCAGTCGTAGCATTGTTTGGAGCGTACTCAAGTTGGCAATTGCGTTGTTGCCTTCTAGATGAAGCAACGTTTCGTTGTAGCTACATGTACTCTCTTCCAAATGAGTAATCGATATAATTTAGAAAATCCTAAGGATTTGGAAGAAGTACATCGCCTTCTTTTCGACGATGAGGTATCAATTGAAGATGGTCTTGTAGAAACTGATTCGGAAACCTAAGATATACTGTACTCGAAACAAGATCTTTAGACTCAGACACAGATCATGAATTTGATGAAGAGGAAAATAGTGAAGTGCAACCAAGTGATGAACATTACTATTTTTGTGAGTAAAAAAGACAACTAAAAATGCTTCAGTTGTAATAATGATAAACATTGCAGGCATCAACTCGAGAGTAATTTTCTTGGACAACAAGAATAAATACTCAAATAGGCGCGACTACTTCAAAACTTTGGCTCTGACTCTACTGCAAGATCATCTCATAAAAAGAGCTCTTATTATGACTCTAAAAGATAATGTAAAGCAGTCAACAATCCGAAGATTGGTTTGAACACCACAGTGCATGGTCCTGTTTGGAGGTGGTATGCAGTTGCCTTCCTCCGACCTTCGAACTGACTTACCCAGCCAGTTATAGGGGGACCTACAGTTTAACGTGGGTTCCGAACCATGGTGCTACTCTGTATATTTCACATGAGCAATACTGCCAGAGGTGAAAGAAGTGGAAAGTGGCAGATAAAAATCCTACGAGCTGGCGGGGATCGAACCCGCGACCTTTGGATTTGAAGTCTGGCACTCTACCACTGCACAACCGAGGCGCACTCTACCAGGTAATATAAAGTCCATGCTGGTAAAGTACAAACCTCAAGGTAAAGAGCAAGAGAACGCTGAACTATCTTTGCACTCAGGAAATTAGAAAAGAAAAAGATGCCAGTCATTTTACAGGAAGACAAAAAAGACTTACCTCAGCAAGTAGCCCATGCATGTGAAAAATGTTTGCAAAAGCAAGCAAAAATAATTTGTGAGCAATGTCTTTCTCTTGAGAGCAATCCATACAAAGAAATATTCTCTGATTAGTTCAATAATTTATTTGTATCTATAATGAAGTCACTTTGTAAAAAAATTTCATGTAATTCTCAATTACAATATATTAAATATTTCTGTTAATTTGAAAGTGTAATGAGCCTAATGTTCACTAATGTATTTGCCAAATATGTAACAATAACAGTAACTGCAACTTAAAACAGAAGCAAAAGAAAAAGTTGTAAACAAAGGCACAACCACAAAAATCATCGCATGTATCCAGGAGATACATCGCGACTAGTGGCGTCATGAAAGTTGACGCGCCTGCTGGAGGGTTAAGAATGTCATTGTTCTACTATGTGCAAGTACATATTCGATGTCAATCGTCCGTGGCGGTGCTCTTTGATCAGTGGCGAGCTCTCTTGTCTGAGGGAGGAATGCGGGAGTGGGGGTAACGGAACCTGCCCCTGATGACAGTAACGTAAACCGTCGATTTTCGCAGTGCTCGTACCCCATTTGCTCTACTACTTTTGCTATTTAGGCTGAAGCTTATAGCAAAGAGAATGAAGACTGGCAATGGCAAGAAAAGTATTTTTGTAGAACAGAAACTAATTAATATAAGTCTTTTCTTGCAGCATTTGTCTTGAGTGTTATCTGTTATATATGTAGAATTTGGTCAATAACAGTCCAGGTAAGATAGGAAACTTATCAAACGTTGTTTTACAGAAGTATGCTAAAGATACCATGGGGATATTGCGTAACTAATAAGGAGATAGGGCCTCCATGGCACGTTTATGCTTACGGGAATGGAGATGACGATTAGCTTTAATCGAATTGGCAAGATGAACATACTTGGAAGATTTACTTTGATAGCGGGTGGGCCAGCCGCAGTGGCCGAGCGGTCTGCGGCGCGCCAGTTACAGTCTCCACGGCCGCTAAGGTCGGGGGTTCGAATCCGCCCTCGGGCATGGATGTTTGTGTCGTCTTTAGTGTAAGGTAGTTCATAAGTAGTTTGTAAGATTAAACATTTGATAGCGGGTAGTGTTCCATGTTTGTTAAAATATGAAGTAAAGAGAAATGCTCTAATTTGGCAGTGAGTAGCAAGCATTTATGTTCACAAAAAATGTTCAAATGTTTGTACAACTTATGGGAATTAACTACGGGGTCATCAGTCCCTAAGCTTACAAACTACTTATGAACTAGCTAAGACTAAAGACGGCACAAATATCCATGCCCGAGGGAGATTCGAACCCCCGCCCGCAGTAGCCGTGCTGACCGTGGCTGGAGCGCCTCAGTCACCTCGGCCACCGCGGCCGGTTTATGTTCACACACAACATACGTATCTCGGTGGTATTTCATGAGTCAGTTAATGCAAATTAAGTCAAAATGTTGCGATGTACTGTCCCTTGCATTTTTAAAAGATATGTCGGAATTTCGGACTTGCTTCTTCAACCAACAGGCAACGATATTGCATACAAAAGACATTGCGTATGTAGTGGCCAATCTCTTTGGAGCAAGGTTCTCAAATGCTTTGGAGTCGGTAAGAAGCATTTCTTTTATGTCGGTTGGGCCGCCGCCCGCCCGGGAGTAGATGAGAGGTCTGGAGCACCACGTTGCGGATCGCGCGGCCTCCCGCGTCGGAGCTTCGAATCCTCCCTCGGGCATAGATGTTTGTGCTGTCTTTAGTATAAGTTATTTCATAAGTAGTTTGTAAGTTTAGGGACTGATGACCCCGCAGTTAAGTCCCATATGCTTTACAAACATTTGAACTTTTTTTTTCCTCGGTTGACACTAGTCGGAGCTCTCCATTGGCTAGTTCGAACTTTTTACCGCCAGTCAGATTCCACTGGAATTGTGCGAAAGTACATTTTGAATGCTTCGACTGTTATGATCGCAACTCGAACGAACCTAAAACTTTCCAACTTTCTTTCCAAAATCCATTCGACAATTTACGGTTGGTCTATTTTTTACAGATTTAAGAAAAGTCGTCTTCAATGTATTTGACTAATATCCAGGAAACTGAAGTTTTACAAAAAGAGTTCCTTACCACATTTATATTTTCTTCTCCTCTTAGCCCACTTTTTACTGCGGGACCATTATTACTTTCTGAGCAACTAGGGTTCACCGATTCCTGTGGCCATGCTTCCTGCTCTTAAATTTGAAAAGTCGTTCAAATGACTTAGGAATTGTTCGGGTAAGAAGGTGCGTTAGCCATTTTCTCCGCATAATAAATTCGTCAGCTTTGTTGAAGCGGCAATATTCGATTTAAATCTAAGAACAATACTGGGAACGGGAAAAGCGCAAGTGACAGTAAATTATTGTTTGATTGTGTAAGTTTTCCCACATATGATGTTCAAACAGTACATCGTCATCTTCAAATTTTCGTAAAGCATGGGGTGACCAAACTGAAGTGGTCATCAGTCCCTAGTCTTCCACAGTACTTGAAGTATCTTATGCTAAGGACAACACACAGACACATACACACACATTCACGAGGGAGGACTTGAACTTCCGACTGGGAGCACAATTCTCATTCCGCAGCAAGGCGCCTTAGAGCGCAAGGACACCCCCGCGCAGCCCGGCATTTTGCTTTCCTTGTAGACAGCTGTTTTGATGCCGATCGGAGCTCAGTTCTGTACTGTACTTACGCACAAGCATGTAAACTAGTAGGGTCGCACAAGGTTCTGTCTTGGGTGCTTTGCTGTTCTTTATATATTAGTGACTTACCATTCTGTATTCACGAAGATTCTAAGTTAGTTCTTTTTGCTGACGATACAAGTATAGCTATCACGCAAAACAAACCGGAATTAACTGATGAAATTTTAAATGATATTTTTTAGAAAATTATTAAATGGTTCTCTACAAATGGAATCAAACTTTGATAAAATCCAGTATAGACAGTTTCATAAGTAAACGGCACGACACCTTGAACAGAAATCTGCAGCTAAGGGAGAATATTGTAAAATTTTTGTTGTTCGTTCTGATGAAGGATTGAATTGTAAGAAACACATCGAAGATCAAACTGAAACGTTTAAGTTCAGTTGTTTATGCTATCAGGATCATTGCAAAATTTGGTGCTACACATCTCAGCAAATTAGCTTACTATGCCTGTTTTCAGTCATTGCTTTCTTATGGGATCATATTCTGGGACAATTCAACATTGAGTAGAAAAGTATTCACGTAATCAGAATAATTGCTGGAACTCACCCAAGATCATCCTGCAGACGTTTATTTAAGGATCTAGGGATCTTCACGGTAGCTCCACTTACGAAATTTGTTATTAAGAATCCGGCCCATTTCAAAAGTAATAGCAGTGTACACAGCTACAGCACTAGGAGAAAGGGTGATATTCGCTATTCAAGGTTAAATCTAACTTTGGCACCGAAAGAGATGAATTGTACTGCCAGAAAAGTCTTTGGTTACTTACCAAGTAACATCAAAAGTCTGATTGATTGCCAACTAGTATTTAAAAAGAACGTAAAAGAATTTCTGAATGGCTACTCAATCGACACTTAGAATTTTTAGGCAAATTTTAGTAATTTCACTGAAAGACTTGCATCAGTCCAATGAGGCACACTATATTATTTTTTCGCTAAACTACTTAAAAAATTAAAAAATCCTTAAAATATTGAGTGTGTTATATATACACCTTTTAGTAAACTGGCACGTTCCACATCATTGCGAAATGTCCCATTTATATAACCTAACCTCTCTTAAGTTTATTCAGTTCTTGTACACTTCGCTCTTCAGCCACCCCCATAAACAGTAATCAACTGGTTAAGATCGGGTGACCTCCGAGGAATGACTCTACTGCCGACGATCCAACGATCAGGATACGGTGTGATGACATACTATCACTGGCCGTAAGGAATGTGTATGAGCTGGGCTCGTGTTGCCAACGTATTCTGTTAACACATTTTGAAGAAAATCATGATACCCTGTCCCATTAAGACTGTTATCTAAAAGAACTGACCCGATATGTTGGTCATCATAATATCGCACCACAACTGACTAAAAAGCAGCGTTGATAATTCGTTTCCACAGCAGTGTGCTTCTTTTCATCAGCCCATACATGAGAGTTGCGCGTGTTGTTGATTCGGCTGCGAGTAATGTTGACTCATCAGTGAACAGAATAGGTGGAATTAATCGATCATTGGCAATGATCCACTGAATGATCTCACCGGGCGGCGACATCTCCTTGGTGCAGACGTTGTACACTCTGCCGATGAAATGGGTACATACCTTGCTCGTCTACTGTATCACACGTGTTTGCGAAGTACCAAGCTCGGCAGAAGTTCTTCTAGAGCTAGAAGTTGACCTGCATTCCACTACCTGAACAAAGTTCTCAACTACATCAAGAGTTAGTTGTACGGGACGTTGAGAGACAACATTTACACTAGGAAGCGTACCACGCTGACGCATTCCGAGAAACACCCGCCTATCTGACACTCGGCGATTCGTAAGTGCTGTTGTATTCTCGCACAGCAGCTCTGGAATTCCCATTTGACGAACCATAGACAAACATCATGTAAGCACACACTGCATGTCTGAAGACACCGTGGCATGTCCACTACAAAAAACCGTATTCTTTCTTCCCCTAACACTGTAGTACCGTCACCATGGACAAGTACTGTCGGACTGAGAGTTGACGTAAACAACTGCCCCATGCCCAAGTGAACTGCGTACTGACACGGTTAGTAAAGACAACGTTGCACTTTTCCCCGTTCCTAGTTGTTTTCATTGGTCTACACGGAAACGGTTAAGAAAAGGGCATATGCCTATTACCTGGTTTTTTTTTTTTTTTTTTTTTTTTTTTTTTTTTTTTTTTTTTTTTTTGTGTGTGTTCAGAATCACTTCTCAAAGCATGTACTTTTCCTCCAGGCCCTCCTGTAAAAACATCTGTGGTTGATGAGACAATTTTTCAAAATAAATACGTAAATAAACTTCGTCCTAAATGACAGAATACTGTGCTAAACATTATTCATGTTATAATTCCTCAATAGCTTCACACATTTCATGTATTATTCCCGTCAATGTGCTAAATGTATACTAGAGTAGCTTTCGCGTGTTGCAAGAAATCTCAGCGTTACGTTAGGTGTCTTTTGCATATATAGCTTTTCTGAGGTGACTTTCTGCTTTGTAATATGAGGAACCGACGAAACAGTTTCCGGAACATACATTTCGATATACTGCCGTCCACTCAAATGTAATTTATTATGACTCTACATCCTCGACTTGCAATTGCCGTTAAAATTTTTGTTGTATGTTTTATTATCTCAGGATTTTAACGAAGGCTTCATGTACATTTCTTTCCAGTACTCCCTTATTTTCTCCCCATGAGCTCTCTTCCATTCTTCTGTCCATGTTGTTCTTTAGTTTTGTAATTTCTTCTGCTTTGAAAACCTTCCAAATTTAATTTTTTTAACGGTTTCTTCCTGCTAGTTCTGATTCTTAGATGTTGATTCTTTCAAGATCTTTCCTTACTTCTACAAGCCATGCTACTGTCGATTACTTCTTCCAGAAATATACGGTATTTGTTTTGTTAGTGTATTTTCATCCCATCCGTAGAGGTGTCCGAAAAAGGTAAATCTTCGTTTGGCCATTACTTCAAATATTTTCTCTATATTTTTATAGATCGCCTCATTACTTCTTATTTTCCAACCATCTGCAGTTTTTATTGTACCCTTATTTTTCTAAAAATCCAATTTGTCTTTCTATGAATTTTGGTGCATTTTTTACATTTGTCATGAATTTTTTTTTTTTTTTTTTTTTTTTTTTAGCTGAAATTTTGAGACCAGTTCTGTTTGCTATTTTCTCCAGAAGGTTTATTTGACCTACTTCTTCTGTAAGGTTTTCTGAAAGGATTGCAAAATCTTCCGCAAAAGCCTTAATTGCACTTCTTTTCATTCCCAGAGTTATTGGTCCAGTTTTGTATTTTTTAGTACATAATTCCAGATCCTTACATTTTTTCTAGAATGCAATTACACTGTAAAGGTGATAATCCATCGCTTTGTTTAACACTAGTTTTTATTTCAAATGGCTTAGATACTTCCCCTATAAATTTGACTTTAGATATTGTACCTGTTGGTGTTTCACGAATTATATTTTTATCTATTTACTGGCTTAACGCCCGCTGCTTCACATGTGTAGGCTGAATGGTCTTCACCAGGTTGTTTCTCCCTCCTAATATAAATTTTCATAGATATAGCTTAAGTACTATCATATTGAAATGTTGTGATACTACTTGTAGCCGCGGCAGAATGGCCGTGAGTATTGAGGCGCCATGCTGTGATGCGCGCTGCTGTTCGCCGTCGGGGGTTCGATTGGCCCCTCGGTCATGGGTGTTTGTGTTATCCTTATCATAAGTTAGTTTAATTAGTTTGTAAGCCTTAGGGACTGATGACACCGTAGTTAAGTCTCTTAAGATTTACAACATTTCAACATTTGATTTTACTACTCGTAACCCCCATGGCACCCCTTAATAGTTGAATTTCGAAAAATACCCCAACATGTGTCTTTTAAATTCCAACCAAGCATGCAAATATCATTTTTTGTTTGTAATTCTGGGTTCAAAATTGGCTTAGTAGCAACGAATTTTCAAAAAATGTTTCATCCCCTATTTCACCCCCTAAATGATTAATTTTCTGAAAATACCGGAACACGTGTCTTTTTAATTCTAACCAAGAAAACATATACCAATTTATGTGGTTGTAGCTTCAAAATTGCCTTAATAGCAAAAGATTTTCGAAAAACATCCCCTCTCATATTTAACCCCCCTTGATGGTTGAATTTCCAAAAATACCGAAACAAGCGTTTTTTAAATTCCAACCAACAATACAAATATCAATTTTTGCAGCTCTAGCTTCAAAATTCTCTGAATAGCAACGTGTTTTCAAAAAGAATTTTTCATCCCGTATTTTACCCTCTTATTTGTTGAATTTCCAAAAATACTGAAACTCGTGTTATTTTTTAATCCTGACCAAGATTCCATAAATGACGTTTCGTAGTTGTAGCTTAAAATTTGAATTGAGAGCAACATATTTTTTAAAAACAATTTTGTGTCTCCTATTTTACCCCCTTATTGGTTGAATTTCAAAAAAATGCCGTAACAGGTATCTTTTAAATTCGAACCATGAATTAAAATCCGAAATTTTGTACTTTTAGCTTCAAAATTAACTAAATAGCAACGTATTTTCAAAAAACCTTTCATCCCCTATTTCACCCCCTTATGGACGGAATATCGAAAAATAGCTTCTTAAATGACGCCTACAGAGTAAGATCAAGACACACTACAAATTTCAAGTTTCTATCTTCAGTGGTTTGGGCTGGGCGATGATGAGTCAGTCAGTCAGTCAGTCGGGACATTGCCTTTTGTATATAGAGATTTATTTATTTATTTTTAACAAACACAACACAATTGTCGTATAAGCACCTGTGGAACATAATAATGAATTATAGTCTACCATTTTGAAGGAACTTGGACCAAATATTGGACAACATTGTAACACCCCCTTTTGCCATCACGTCGAAGATCTTTGTCCTAGGAGTAGGCCCAATATTTCATCCAATTTCCTTGTCCAAAAAAATTGATAGTAAAATACAAGCTTAATCCTTTAATGCATGACTTTTTATCTGAAGCTATAAAAACTACCACGGTTAATATATAGTGAGTGTATACTGAGAAAAATACTGCAAAAAATTCCTTAAAATTATTGTACACTACTAGCAAGAAAACGTTCATACTTGGTGCTTCCATGATGTACCCATTGCAGTAAATGTCACTATTTTGCCGCTGATATTTTCATAAAGTAACTCATAACGCAACTGTAGTATGTGATTGACTACTTGTACATGAAAAAGGAGGTATACTAAAGTAAACAGACGCACATTTCACGAGTGACTCGATGCAGCTAGCTGTCGAAGTGATTCAGTAGCACCCTGCGACTTATAATTTCTAGGATGCGCTTCTTGCAAATGTATTACTATGTATACAAGCAGCTACAAATGAATTCGTGGTAAAATGTTGATCAGTTTGAGAGATAATGAAAAGAAATAGGTATGTAGCTGATGAGCTAAACTATGCATTAAAGGCTTAAATATTTTGACTGATTCTTCTGTCGGAGACAATCAGCAAATGCCAATGGCACACGCTAAAGGAGAGACGCTCTGTGTTGCTTCACGAACGTCTGACAAAGTTCCTAGACCAAACGTTTGTCATATAGTGAACTGCTTCGTACTGCGTATATCGAGCAAAAGAAAGAAAAAGAATTATAGAGAAGTCGTTTCGATCTCAAGAACCTTTTAAAGAGGCTAAGGGACGACGAGATTTAGACAAAAATAATCGCACTGACGTGTTTTACGGTCCACTTTAGATTTGTAGTTTTATAAGTTTTTGCAAACAATTTGGACCAAAATAATAATCTAAGAGTGTCTGAAACCGTACAAAAAAAAAAAAAAAAAAAAAAAAAAAAGGGCCTTGCCTATTACGCTTCAGCTATCAATCAAATGATGAGTTCTTTAATCTCATACAATTGATGGCCGTCGTTAACTGATGTTAATATGGCATTTGTAGACTTTAGATTATCATTTATCGTACGAAGAACGATGTGTTTTTTTTGTTAATTATTCAGTGCGCCATTGCTTTGAAATGACAACGTGTAATTTACAATAAGAAAATCATCAACTACGCAACACAAGATGGCGTATGCTAGAGAGAGTTCTGGGCGAGGAATGTCACGTGACATCTCCGAACGGCTGGTTTTCGTTAATTCAATGGAGGGTGTTAAATCTCCGTTATTTTTGCAAATATGCCTCAAACGATACGAGATATGGAAAAAAAAAGGGAGCTAAGTTATAGAGAATTTTCTCCTCTACCAATTAGGTTATTCAACTTTCGTGTCAGATGAACGGTTCGTTTTAAATTACAATTATATTACAAACGGCTTTTTTGTATTACTACCGTATTTGTTGTCCGAAAAATATGAAAAAGGGAGGTTCTGGTCTCTGGCGGCCTACAATCATGGCTGTAAAATTTGGTGCTGATCGGTTGAACGGTTCGTCTTAAAACAGGATATTTTTGCAAATATCTTTGAAACAGTACGAGATATGAAAAAAAAAAACACAACAGAGCAAAGTTGTAGAGAATTTTCTCCTCTACAAATTCGGTTATTCAATTTTCGTGTCAGATGAATAGGTAAGCCGTTATTTTCATTTAAATTTCGAGCTGTCGAAAGACGATCGCAAAGGCCCACTTCTAGTGTTACTACCGTAACCTAAAGTGGGCCAATTCGGTGATGTCGTCGGCCCGGGGAGGTTAGCGATGCAACACAAAGTCGAGGTTTACGCAGAGTTTCCGTTCCCGTAGTTACGTCGCCGCTGGTAAAAGGAGTACGTCATGTTCCACGTCCTGCGGATGAAATGAGACAATTACCGTAAGGCGTGAATAGTTAATGAGCCGTAAGTTAATTTGAAACCATATCTGGTGGTTTATGCTCGAGGCGAGCAGTCACGCGGAAACGGAATGGGCGAAGTAACAACGGCCATTGAGCGCGGCGGCTCGATGAAAGGAGAGGGGCTGTGTTGCAGAACGCTTGGCAGCGGCTGTACCTCCGCGCCGCCACAAGATAGCCGCCCGGCGCCCGATGATCACCTGCAAGCCGACGGGACCTGTTGCACGTGCACTGCGCATCTCATAGATTGCCTTTTTTTTTCTCTCTATTTTTTTCTTTTCTTTTTACGCACACCAACACCAAGACTCGGACGGAAAGCATCTGAATGGTGAGCGAGCTTATGCCGGTGTGGTTACGCTCTGTTACGCGTCTGCCTCTCACACAGACAAAACCTCGTATCAAATATACCGTTCCTCTGTACAGTACAAAGCGAAAGGATTTTTCTTCCAGGTATTAAGACTGTTATCGGACGAGGCAGTTCGCCGAAATAATTTCCGTAATGAATTTTTCACTGCACTTTCAATCGTAAAACTTACTGACGTGAACATCTTCGGATGACAGTGTGTATGTGTGTGTGTTTGTGTGTCGTCCTTAAAATAAAGTTAAAGTAGTCTGTACGTTTAGGAACGGATGACGGGTCCTTAGGACTACACCAATTTTAATTTTTTTTTAAATTTATTGCGCTATACAGTGCTAAATGTTTTACACAACATTCTAAAATCGTGCTTTTGTGCTGATTTGCGTCTTACTATTTTTGTATTCACGTATTTGACTGTTTCTGATGAGTACTTTGTTTTCTTATTATATATTCACATAATTTTGGCGTCTATATTTAGTGGTCACATATACCTCGCAGACAAAGGGAATGTGTGGTCTTTGATGTAAACGTAGAATTAGGAAACATTTTCTCTTTTTCTAACATAGCTTTTACAATTGTCAGGTCCATCTACGTTTGGGTTAATATTTTATTATGTCCACTTCCATGTTTCAATTCCAGACCTTACTTTCTAAGTTATGAATATCATTTTCCATGTCAATTGGGACATTTCCATACTTCCGAAAAAAATGTTTGTATAGTGTATGGGACTTAACTACGGGGTTATCAGTCCCTAAACTTACAAACTACTTATGAACTAACTAAGACTAAGGACGTCACAAATATCCATGCCCGAGGGGGGATTCGAACCCCCGACCGTTGTGGCCGTGCAGACCGTGACTGGAGCGCCTCAGTCTCCTCGGCCACCGCGGCCGGCCATACTTCCGAATTGGTTGTTCAAAAGTAAGGTCGTTTTGAAGACATACTGATGAAACATACTGCATTACTTGCAGAACAGCTGACTTGTGACGTTACGACAATCGGTGACGCTGTAAATGTGTCGGGAATAATATATTTGTGCTTTTCCGACTCTCAGAAGACAGCATTAATTAGTGAGACAAATGTAATGATACCAGTAACTACTAAATAGTGCCAATAAGTGGGCTTGTGTTCTTTTGCTTCTTATGACTTCAATTATCTTTATTCGAGACATTTTGACATCAGTAACGTCTTCCTCTTGATTGTATACATGTGGTGTCTGTTCTTTCGGACGAGAGAGAATAATGCGCGGGAAGTATGTATCAGTAGTCTGTATCAGCTAAGTTGAAAATTTTGGTGTGACGGAAGCGTACTAGGGCACTATGTACCCTTCGGCTTGTGATCTGTGTACTTATCCACAACGGCTACAGGATAAAAAATGCCTGTTCTTTCGAACACTTTCGCGAGAACACACACCACATATAAACTGTTGAACGTTGACCAAGAAATAAAATTATCATGTTTTTAGAGTTATCACCCCGACCAAACTTGTAATCTATTTTTATGTTCATAACTTGAGTGCTGGCGCAAGTGTTACAGAAAAAACCAGTATTTATGATTAGGATTTTGACTGCATATACTAACGTTAATAGGAACTAACATGGACATAAAAAGCACGCAAGCTAATTAAAGAATAGCAAATGTTACTGACGTCGTATAAGAACATCTTTTTTTTTTATAAATTAAAATAGCAATAGTTATTTACAGTATAGTACGGAACTTGTTCACTGTATTTGGTTTGACGTTGGAAAAATAGCGAACTATCTCAATTCCAACAGGTTTTAACTTATACGGAATATATGAAGTACTCACTCTTGTCTTCAGTACACAACGATGATCGTTAGGAGAGACATCTTTCAGACATTATTAACGAAACGACTTCCAGCGCCCAGAACAGTTTGGAATATTGTACAATTAATCATGCCTATCTAAAGTAACTAAAACACAAACTATTGATCAGGTACGTTTTTCTACAGTTTTCATTCCTGCGGTGAGTAGTCTGCAGCTTACTAAAAATTTGCGTCGTATGGATTACCAAGAGTAGTAATAATTCCTAATTGCTACACTCACAAACACATGATGTAAATTAAAAAAAAAAAAAAAAGAATGAAATAAAATCTATGTAGACTCATACGTAGGAACAACCACAAGAGTTGGAACTTAAATAACGATATAAGAGCGTTACATGGTGGCACCTGTTACTGCCCTTCAAAGCAGTCACCAGCGTTGTGTAGAACCCTTTGCCAGCTATGTGGCAGGCGTACTATTCCTACTATACCGTTAGCAGAGCCTTTTCTGTTGATGGTACGAATGGAGCGCTCTACTGCTTGTCGAATCTCTGGAACAGTTCTGAAGCGAATGCCACGAAGTGGTTTCTTCATCTTCGGAATCAAATCAAAGTCACAGGGACTTCAGTCCGGGGAGTATGGTGGATTATTTTTTTTATTTTTTTTATTTGTTTTTTCTGTTCCATAGGACCCACTTGAGGAGTAAGATTCCATGGCCATGGAACAAGTCAATACATTGTTACACAAGAATGGTAATAGAAAAATTTTAAGTAGTCCTTTGCACACGACAATCTTAAGACAAAGTGAAAAGAATCAATAAAGAAAAACTGAATTAGCTTAATTGTTTAACTTTTCTAGGAGCTCCTCGACAGAATAAAAGGAGTGAGCCACGAGGTAACTCTTCAATTTAGATTTGAAAGCATGTGGATTAGTGCTAAGATTCTTTAGTTCTTGTGGCAGCTTATGGAAAATGGATGCCGCAGAATACTGCACCCCTTTCTGCACAAGAAAAAGTACTTCCCAGTCCCATCGACCGAACAGTGCAGCCACAGTTTACCGCGCATTTTTGTGCAAAAAGTGTAGCCGCTTCTTTAGAAAAGTTATCTAAAGTGCGTCACAGCCCCAGTATGGTGAAACTTACGGTGATTCTCGTGTACGACAGTGGTGGTGTTATCCTAACGCATTACGTCCCTCCACGGCAGACCGTCAATGCACGGACTTACTGTTGGTTTCGGAGCATCACCTGCGACCAGCTTTGCGAAAGAAGCGGCGACATTTTCTGCGCAACCCACCCATCATTTTGCACAATGTGCGGGCGTATACAGCGCAAGCCGTGGCTGCTGTGTTCGGCCGATGAAACTGGGAAGTACTGTACCAGCCACTCTCCGGACTTAAGTTAAAAGCTGTACGTGTGCTGTGAGGATGTTGAACCTATCGTTAGATCAGACAACAAATTGTTCCTTGACACAGCAGTTTGGTTTAATTATGGCCCTGATACTGATGTATATGCTATTAAGTGAGAAACAGTGCATGAAACTGATTATGTGCGCAACGGATATTTTTAACAAAACAACTGTGACATGTAGCCTTTTGAAACAGACACTGACTATACTCAAAAATTTTGACTGCGAGAAAGATATTAAAAAAAAAAAAAAAAAAAAAAAAACACAAATCACTTTCTTAATGCTTGACTGTGAGAATTTTATGCAGATCAGTTTCTAATTATTGAAATTTAGTATCAATTTAGTATCATAGTCAATTAACTATCATTTACTATGGCACCAATAATGAAATCCGTTCAACAATATTATTCACATCAATACTGCACTTTAAATCCACTAATAATTAATTATCAAATGAAGGAAGTAGGTTAATTTTCTAACTACGTAAATGAAAGATGAAAGAAAGTTTAAGTTACTTATTATTAATAATCAGCATTACATTACTTACATAATACAACTTCTGACTTGCTGGCAAAGCAGCCTCTGCTCTACATCGGAGCCATACACACAACCCAACCGCTCTCTAAGCGAGCTGAACCACTAGTAGTACTCTCTCTCAGTGCGAGCTACAATGCTATGCAATACATGATCTTTGCCAAAGATGAAACTTCATAAAGGACACATATCGATACATACAGTAGAAGCGATATTATACATTTTCTTGCAAGCAAGTTACTCGATACAAAACAGGAGGCACAATATTGGACATTTTCTTACAAAATAATTCTTTATGGACACGTTTCAAAGTCATTGTGACTTTGATTTCATTACAGGCAGCAGACCGCTCCATTCGCACCGCCAATAGAACAGGCTCTACTAACAATATAACTATGACTTTCACATCGTTGACAACAGGTTCAACACGTCGCTGGTGACAAAGACAGTAACAGGTGCAAACATGTAACGCTTTTGTATTGGTTGTGAATAAATAATTGCCATTGTTTAAGTTCCAACCCTCGTACTTGATAAAGAATTTTGGAATCTGTAATGAATCTGTTCTACACGGACCTCAGATCGCGCCCTTCAGAGAAATTTGTGCAAACTACATACAAAATATAATTTTTAATGAACTTCAACAACACACGCTGGTTCGTTCGACTTTTTAAAATAAAGCTTTATTAACGACACTTCTGTGACCTTGATATGTCTGCGTACTTACTGCCAACTACACTTTGACGGTGTTTGCATAAAATGAACATCACGTGTAAAACTTCGTATTTTATTAGATATTAAAATATATAATTGGGAATTTGATAAACCTGGCGTCTGCGGGAAGGCGGCGAAACAATTTTTAAATTATGATGACAAGTATGAAGTAACTTAAATTTGTTACTCAAAGAAAAAAATGGAATAGTTGATGTACCGACCTTTGGAACACGTTAGATAATTCCTCAGATTTTAAGCAACCTAAACTATGAAATGTACTCACAGAAAAACAAGAAAACGCAAAAGCTTTGGAAAGTTAATTTATAAGACGCATTATAAGGAATGAATGAGTGGGCATTTTCGAATCGTTTAATATTGCTAATTAACAATATAGCACATTTTGCATTTATTACTAGATAAAAGTTTCGTCATGTCTAGGCGTCACTGCCTTCAGCTACGAGTCTGTACCTCCATGTTGATGCTACATGTTTTCTTACGTCTTGTATCCTGTTTCGTCACCCCGCTCTTCTCCTAGCTTTCATTATCCGACAGAGAACTTAACCGATCCATCTACCTTGTATTCTCCTGGCTACAAGTTCGACGAGCTTTAATATAGTTTTCATTACAGTCGTAGTAACGCCTTCCACTCCAATTAAGCATCTTGTTCCATTCGTTTTCCCGTCGTTTGTAAAAACTCCCAAATGCATCACTCTAATTACCATTCAGCAACGCTTCTCTCTCTCTCTCTCTCTCTCTCTCTCTCTCTTCTTCATGGTAAATGTCTGCCATAAATCGAAAACATGTATACAAACTGAATGCAAACTTCTCGTTTCAAGCACAATAGGTAGGAAACTATTTAGTTTTGCAAAAAGCAATCTAGTCAGTTCTGTTCTTAATTATCGTTTGTTATTCATTCAGTTGCTTTCAAATGCCCCAGTTCTTTAAACTCATCAAATGAGTCCTTGATTTCGTTTTTCACTACTCTTTTTTCTCAACATCTATTAAAGATGTTTTGCTCTTACTATGACTGTTTTATCAGTTCCCTTCTGAAACAGTCTATAAAATTCTTCAGCGCTTTCTAGAGAACGGGGGCACAACAGGGCCATAATAATTATCTAAGAGAGTTGTGAAAAGACGTTTTCAAATCACTGAGGCTTTTAATTATATGGCCTGAGTACGTTTAACAGTGAACTGTGAACATAAGAAATAAAATCACACAAAAATAAGGTTCTTAATGACTGCACAAATAGGAACAATCGTTAGGATAAAGCTTTATTTACAAAATAAATAAATAAACAAAATTCAAAGTACATTTTCTACCAAGGAATAAAACTGGAAATAAATTTAAGAAATTAAAGGCAATTTAGAATCTCATGTTAAGCAGTATATTCTGTACGGTAGAGGATTACTTACATACTAAAATTTTTAGTAAAATGTAATTCAAATACGTATATTCATACCCAAAAAGAAATGTTCACTCAGCAGCGGTGTGTGTGCTGTTACGAGACCTCCTGGCAGATTAAAATTGCGTGCGAGACCGAAAGTCCAACCCCAATACCTTTGCCTTTCTCGGCCTAGCGTTTGACCGACTTTTTTTTTTTTTTTTTTTTTTTTTTCACGCGGGTAGATTGTCTTACTTGCTATAGTGGTAATCGCACTTGTTCTATATTGATCGTCATTCTTGGCTGAATTTCTCATCATTAACATCATCATCATCATCATCTTCCTTTCAAGGATTAGACTGTCAACTGTTCCGAACTCACAAACAACCATTTCCATCTTTTCCGTGGTCTTCCAATATCTCTTTTACCATTCGATTTGTTTTTCAGGATCTTCTGGAGGATTCTGTGCTCAGGCATTCTAAGAATGCGTGGCCTCCAGTTTTCTCCATATTGTTAGATTTTCTCGTTGATGCTGATTCTTTTTTGATGTCGTCATTCCTGATCATGTCTCTTGTATTGCAGCCCTCTGTCTTTCTCAGGAACCTCATCTCTGCACTATGGATTTTCTTGTCTTGTCTTGTCTTTTTGTAGTGACCCAGCTTTCGCTTTCATAGTATAGGAACTGCCATCACTTTCTGGAATTTTATAATAGTATCTTTTTGTACTCTATGACCAATTGTTATGCTTATGGTACCACAGACAGCATGAAATTTTGGTATTTTATTTTCAGTGTCGGAATAAAAATCGAAATTTATATCACAGGCTAAATATGAGATATGAGAGATTTGTTCTAAAGGCGGATGATGAATTTCTTATTTTAGAAAATAAGGATATTAAGGACTCATGGCCTAGTCGCAAAGTAGGGGGGCGGGGTGTTTCCAGAATGATATTTTATCTTTACAGTGGCTTGTGCGCTGATACGAAATTCAGTCCTATGCTGTAACTAAGCCACGTATCCACAATGGCTCGTATGAATAAAATGCAGAATGTACTTTATTCTCGGAATTTCGGAGAACATTCTCGGATCCGCATGAATAAAGCGAGTCGGGGAATATACTTCACCTGAGAATGTACTCAGCTTGAGTAAAAGGATTGGGAAAGTTGCTCAACGCAAAGAACATACTCAGATTTCGTATGAATAACAAGCGGAGAACGTTCTCCGTTTTCTGAAGTGAAATCTCTAGCATACTTTGAGCTGAGTAACTTCTATTTTAAAGTTTCGTTTTACTGTGGTGTATAATAAAAATGACAGGATTTGTGTTGCTTAGAAGGCAAGAATGTTGCTTTATACGTAGTCTGAAGAAACAAGAGAAGAACAAAACATTTTATGCAAATAAAACAATAAAACATTATTTTGCTGACAAGTGCAAATTTACAGCATCATAACAAAACAATGTTGTATGTCTTGAAATAGGATCTATTAATAAGGCCTTATCACATTAGTTCCAAATATAGTGCATCCCACGGATTTAGTCTGTACCACAAAATAAATACTTCTGCAATGCTGAAGTATTGTTTTTTGTACTGGTCTTGTTCATTCAACCCAAATCGGTTGGCCTATTTAAGATACGATTTCTGACTTGGTAATGTTAATTTCTGTTGTGTTAGAAGTAAGTAGACACGATAGGAAAACTAAATGACTGATTAATTACATGCCTAGCGGTCTGTTTGTAATTCTATGGGACCAAGCTACTTTGGTCATCAGTCCCTAGACTTACAAACTTCTTAAACTAAGTTAAACTAACCTAAGGACAACATACACATCCATGCCCGAGGGAGGATTCTAAACTTCGACGCGGGAGGCCGCGCGATCCGTAACGTGGCGCTCCAGACCGCTCGGCTACTTCCGCGCGGCCTAGCGGTCTGTTTATCGTAACAAAACCGCACGACCTATTCCTTATGAGCAGGCCATTGGGTGCCATATTCAACAAAAAATAACTCGCGTTATAAAACTCGGACGGAGTTCCACATTAAATTAGATGAAAATGTGATGCATTCTTAAAGTGTCGTTCATATATTGTGCTAAACTAACTTCAATAAATAAACGTTTCTTGCATGACGAAAATTTTGCAACGTCGTCAGAAAAATACATTTTCGTAAAATGTACACGTTTAGTCTTAATAATTTCCTGCTGCACAATAAACTACTGTCTAAACATAGTGCAGTTCTTTCCGAACACGTAGATGCTTACTCCATATTTGTAAACTGAATAATTTGCCTGATTGAGCTAGTTGAAAGAAATATACGCGGTTGAACAGCTGTTGTATGCCGGACGTGACACATCGAGAACTTACTCGAGAAGGAGGAGATCTAATGAGAATTAACTACCTTCTCAGAGTATATGCTTCGAAGTTTTTATTCAAACGAAATTTAGAACTTACTCAGAGAAAGTTCTTTTACCCTGGGCATCCTCTCTGGAGCACGAGCTCTTATTCATTCGGACCAATATTCTTTCCTACAGGAATGCTAGTTTTGCAAAGCTCGCAGGAGAACGAAGTTTGAAAGGCAAGTGACAAGCTACTGGTACAACTACTACCACAGTCTAATAACTGTGCTACTACAGTGAGAACGATCTGCAAAGCGTGCACGCGTAGCTGAGATGCTAGGGGGAAAGGCGAACGTCCAGTTCCAAACCTGATGTAGCTCTTCAGTTTAATATGCAAGAGAGTTTAATATTAATAACTATATTAAAACATCTTTTACTTCGCATAAGACTTTCACGCTGTTTTTTCTTTTTCTTAAAAGGCTTAATATCAAGGCTCTGTAATGGATGCTACTAACACGTTATCGTCTTTCTTACCTCAGCATCTGTCATTACGGAGGTTTTTGAGCTATCAGACGGAAACATACACAAACGCAGAAGCGAAACATTATCGCTATAGCCCTGACGTCAGCACATAGTATATCTATTGTTACATTATTTCATGAAGTGTCCTTGCCGTACGTACTTTGTGCAGTTACTGTGAGAGCGAAATGCGTGAACAGTGAACCACTAGTCACGCTACTGAATAACGTCGCAAAACAGTACTGTATGCTATGAATCAACCGAACGCATCGGCACTGTTTTAAACAGGCTGTATTTTAAGGAGAGTGCAGCCTCCAACCACCATTCAGTCAACCTGCTTTGTTTTCCCTGACTTCCTTAAAATACTTCAGGAAAATGCTGGTTTAGTTCCTGCATTAAAGACCGCGGCTGACTACCTCTCCTTTACTTGACCTGTCAGTATGTAAACACCGTTATATTTTACTACAACATGTCCATTGTTCATGTATTTTTAAGTGACGTATGTATCAATGAAACCACCACCACTACTACTACTACTATTAACACTACTACTGGAAAGCGGCGACCATTACTGACGTTTGAGTTGAAGTTTATCTGCACCAAAAACAAAATTTTGACGTCACTAAACTTTTCCTATGATAAGTACTTCAGTTTTTCTACTTCAAAAATCACTAAACATTGTTCGACTACTGACAATGATTGCAGTGCTACGAAATCTCCTGCACTGATTTCTCAGTTACTTTTGAATTACGTTTGAATTAATTTCACATGCGTGAAATGAATAGAGTAATGGGGATAAAATCAGTCGGGATGATCAAATGTTCAAATGTTTGTTAAGCTTTGTGGACTTAACTGTGGGATCATCAGTCCCTAAACTTACAAACTACTTATGAACTACCTTATACTAAAGACGACACAAACATCCATGCTTAGGGGGGATTCGAACCGTCAACCGTAGCGGCCATGCAGAGTCGGGATGAAACTAGAGGAAAGGACAGCAGTGGAAATAATGCCCAGTAATGTTGATCTGTAATTAAGCGAAAACTTCGTGATACCTACAGGTTGATCTGATGATTAAGGTGATACCTCGTAAAAACGTGGCCCAATTTTCGTAATTTACCACAGATTTAAATCTGAAATTCTCAAACTGAGTGGGTTGCTACCTATAACACTGACCAATACGAAGGTCTCATATGCTGTAATAAGTTAGTTTTATATGGTGCTTAATCACACACAAATTGTTTACGTTGTTGTACTTCATTATTGAAAAAAATGGTAACGCACATAAAAAAATCATAAATTGAAAAGATTTGGAAATATTTAAATTTGTATTTTGACAGCTTTCATAGTAATACTATAAACATTGGTATGTCAATGTTAAGTGCATTCAGTTTGCAAGTAAACAATTTTAAGTACGCATTCAAGTATTTTTGAATAAAATTTGGAATACTATTTAAGTTTTCATAGACATTCCATCGTTCCAAAAATTTTTGAAAACCAATACATTAAAATAAAGGTAAAGCATTCAACAATCTGAAGACTGGTTTGAACACCACAGTGCTTTACTACGCATGATCCTGTTTGGAGAAGGTAGCCGTTGCCTTCTCTGACCTTCGAACTGACTTACCCAGCCAGTTATCGGAGGACCTACAGTTTAATATGGATTCCGAACCACGGTTCTACTCGGTATTTTTCACATGAGCAACACTGCCAGAGGTGAAAAGAAGTGGAAAGTGACAAAAATCCCAGGACCTGGCGGGGATCGAACCCGCGCCCTTGGGATTCATAGTCTGGCACCAATTCAATCCCCAAACAAAATTATAACTTTGGAAGTACTTAAAAATTCTTATATTTTCCGAAACTTCACTGTGCAATTTCTGGAAACGACTTAACTTGTCGCTTACAGATGTTATACGTTTTTGAAATTACTAACACTCGCTACATCAGTGTCTTATCTAAAATTTTACTGAAGCTGTATTCCCGTATTATGTGACTGGACTAGTTAGTAAACTATACTCCTTACTCGGTTCAATATATCTATTAGAGCTTAGAATTATTGTACTATATTTGCGTCTAAAGTTACTGTCTCCCTTTTTTCATTTATTTTACTCTATTGTTGGTTTGTTTTCGTCCGTAATGTGACTGACAGATCTGTAGTTCTCATCCTTCTACTTCCTCGAGAATATTCCAACATTTATCCGTTTTAGGTCGAAATTACTTCCTTCTCAGACTTTCTACACACGTTTGGAAGTTCCTTTTTCAGTTTTGTTCCCATTTACAGTAAAATCTTATCCAGCCATTTTCCTTTCTTCCTGACAGAATGGCTTTATACATCTCATCTGGTATAACTTCAATACCGTATTTTCATTATAGCTAGCAAGCAGTATTTCCGATATTTGCCTTTAACTGAACAATTACTTGTAGAACCGCTGCAATGGCTGTGTTGTTTACTCTTTTGTTATCTCTGTTCTATACACTCATTGTTTTCATTTGCGGCTGTTTAATAAGACAACAGAATAATCCAGAGAATCTCAGAACGATATTGGCTGGAGTGCCGTGTTCAACAAAGCTAATACAACTACCTCCTTCATATTTCTTAGTTGTACCGGAAACCCTTCCATCCCTAGTAAATTATAGAATCCAACTCTAAAACACCTTTGAACGTCCGGTTACTTTACAAATGAGTTAAAAGTGTTACATATACGACGTTCAGCATGTAAAAGCTCCATGTATAACAACGCAAAACCTTAATTGTATTGGTTTGATTAGTTTCAGATTTTCACCCTAAGTCAGAACCGAAATTGGTAACCCGAAATAGTGATAGGTCCTTTTGACAGACGTTTCTAAAACTTTAAAATTACCTGTGAAGTTTGTAAGAAAACGCTAAGTTATCTCATTTTCAAATATTGGGTGAAATTCGTCTGCGTAATCTCACTCTCTGAATCATTGTACGCTGATACGAAACTTGTTGTCAGATTAAAACCGTGTGCCGGACTGGGACTCCAACTGGAGAGTTACCTGATTCTTCCGTCGCTTCTTAGTAGAACAAATTCATTATCAAAATTAAAATACACAATTTCGTGTTTGTTCTACAGGTTTGTTTATTTAGTTGATCGATTTTCGGCTTCTTCGGCCATCTTCAGGCATTTACTGAAGTTTAGTCAAAGAACTTGCGTTGTCAATAAACCAGAAGAGATGATACACACAGAAAAATAAGTTATCTTTTTTGATGGAGCAGTTACAGTGTAAATAAATATTTAAATGAAATCTGTAAATTAATAGTACTGCAAAAGGGAATATAGATACTGTACATCGAGAAACAGTGTAACATAAATTCTTACAACAATGACTACAGTGAATAAAATAAAACAAGAATCTAATGTTTGACGGGTTGTTCAAAGCACAAGGTGACACAAAATCTAAGAAATATAGAATAAATATTAGAAACCTGGGACACTTTTATAATTAAATAAACAAATAGACAAAAATATAGGGATGGGATAGGAAGGTACAGGTGGGTACATTGGAGAATTGTTAACCTTAACAAATCGGAGGTATTATATTTTCCAAGTTTCGAATCCCGGTTTGGTCATACAGTGCTAATCTGCCATGAAATTTCTTAATCTCGGTTATTTCCGTGCGCCGCTGTGGAGTAGCCGAGCGGTCTAAGGCGACTCGCTGAGGAGCGCGCGGTTGCTCGCCGTCGGAGGTTCGAGTCCTCCCTGGGGCATGGGTGTTGTCCATAGGTTAGTTTACCTTAGTTTAAGTAGTTTGTAAGCTACGGACTGATGACCACTTAGTTTGGTACGATAGATCAACAAACATTTGAACATTTCCGTGCTTTCTTTAGATATGTGCGCAGTTGTATCGTTTATGCTTGTTACTGTGTTGAACCTTTAACTACTTAACAGGCCAAAATTCAGCACTGCTAGGTTTACATTGTTGCAATGATTTGTTAGTCCACCTCTTCTTCCTTTATCTCTGTACTCATCTCCATCTTCCCCCTCTCAATCTTCAATCCCTCTCCCCCCCCCCACCGGGCTTTCTCTCTCCCTATCTCTCTCTCTCATACACACCCCTCCCTCAAATGTTCAAGTGCTCGTAAATCTAAGGGACTTAACATCTGTGATTATCAGTCCATAGGCTGTCCTTATGCTAAGGACAACACACACGCCCATGCCCGAGGGAGGACTCGAACCTGACTGCGAGCAACCACACCTTAGACCGCTCGGTCACTGCACTGTGGCTGTCACTCATAAACAGCATATATGATGGCTTTCAAGGTGATGACTCAAGCGAAGTAAATTGGAAGGTGGGCTAACCTTCATCCTTGCTCAGGGCAGTGGCTCATGAAAGGTAGCCTATGTGTGTTAACTATTTCCATTCGAGATCTACATCTACATAGATACTCTGTAAATCACATTTAAGTGCCTGGCAGAGGGTTCATTAACCACTTTCATAACTTTTCTCTACCATTCCATTCTCTAATAGCGCGCGGGAAGAAAGAACACATAAATCGTTCCGTTTTCGATCTGATTTCTCTTATTTTATTGGGATGGTCATGTCTCCCTAAGTAGGTGGGTGCTAGCAAAATATTTTCACATTCAGAAGTAAAAGTCGGTGATTGATCTTCGCAAACAGATCACGCCACAATGAATAACGTCTTTCTTTTAATGATTTCCACCCCAATTCGTGCAACATTTCCGTGACGCTTTCCCCCCGTAACGTGATAGCACAAAACGAGCTGCCGTTCTCTGAACCTTCTCAATGTCTTCCGTCAGTCCCACCTGGTGTGGGTTCCACAAGGGGCAACAGTACTCCAGGAGAGGACGCACAAGTGTGACGTAGACAGTCTCTTTGGTGGAGCTGGTGCATCTTCGAAGCGTTCTGCCAATGAAACGTAACCTTTGGTTCGCTTTCCCCACAATATTTTCTGCGTTCTCTCCAGTCAAAGGTAACTCCTAGGTATTTGGTAGACTTTATGACCTTAAGGTTTGACTGATTTATCGCGTAATTGAAGTTCAGCGGATTTCTTTTAGTGGTCATGTGTATTACTTCACACTTTTCTTTATTTAGTGTCAATTGCCAATTTTCGCACCAAGTAGAAATTTTGTCTAAATCGCTTGCAGTTGCTTTTGATACTCTGTTGACTTCACCAACCGATAAACGACAGCATCATCCGCGAACAGTCTTATGGAGCTATTCAGATTGTGTCCTAAATCGTTTATAAACACGAGGAAGAGGACCTGTACACATATCGGTACAGTCGTTTAAGCGTGAAGGAGTAACGAACATACACACAAACGTTCGCATTTATACATAAGAACGATTTAATTTTGACAGTTGCTTAATCTTTTAAATTCATTCAGCAACCATAGAAATACTGAAAATAAAACTTTTGGTACCCTTGGAAGGCTTTAGATAGTCTAGGCATCCTGTAGATGGGCCAAGATAACCGTCTTAGCTGTATATGTTAGAACACAGCTAGAGCAACTAAACACGCTTCCAGAATATGCCCCAGTAAAACAGTACCGGTATATTAATTGTTGGATCGCAAGGGAAAGGGGGAGACTCAATGACCAGTGGTACAGAAGTACTTTCCTTTTATAAACAGTATTGTAACGAATTAAGAAACACATAAAAATCCTAAAGTGGTTTGCAAATAATATTAAATTCAAAATGTATGCTGGAAAATATGTAAATATCGTTAAACAGAGACAAGGAAACAATCGTGTCAAGCTACAACACCTCTTGTTAGAATGGACACATGACAGATGTTACGTTTTTAAAAGTTGGTTTTTACTGTCAGTGAAGCCTTTCAAGTAGTAAGGAAAATAATCATGGCAAATAAATGAATTAATACACTTAAGAAGTATTTCTATTCAGCGTAGAGAAAATCTCACTGAAATTAATGATCGAGGAGCAGAAGCACTGTATTATTATATGGGCCACGACATCGAATTCCTCCTGAAATTCTGCATGGATGAAAATGTTAGTCAACAATTATTTTCCGTAAAAGTGGTTTTTCATCTTAAATCTGTTTTCACCAATATTTATTTACTCGACGCTTTTCAGCTGAATGTTGCGTCATCAAAGTCCATAATATTTCGATATTTTAACAAGTAAATGAACCTGAGATATTACTGTTAAGTAATTTTCGTAATACAGCGTAGATTTCAAAGTTTTCTATACGTATCCACAAAATTATTATTATTATTTTTTTTTTTTAATGATAGCGCTGTTCACAAAAACAGTGGTTGATGGAAACATACCCAGTTTTGAGTTAACGCTCGGGAAAGTTTGAAACTGGTTGATAAAATTGTTCATAGTTATATGTATATAGCCCAAGAAAATATACCGTTTCTTAGTGCAACTCGTGTGATATAATCTGGCTCTAGTATTCAAGCGAATTAAATTGTTGCAAACATACTAATGATCATTAGGCACACACTTTTTGTACTTTTAATAGGCCTACTTGTAACTCTGTAGCTGTCCTGTTTTATAACATTGCCTCTATGCACAATGTTATCTATGAAAGATGTCGTTTTCTTGTATTCCTACATGAAATGTATTTGTCAGGCAGAAAATATAAATTACTGTATTATAACGTCTGACAACGTCCACTGTATGTGTTGAATCAAGATCTAAGCAGTGTCATAAAAAATTAGACCTCATCGATTCTTGATCCAGCACAACAGCAACCAATCAAGATAGTGTTAAAAATTGATAGAGATTTCAGTATTCCATCTTACAATACTTTGAAGAGAAACCAGGGCAATGGTGACTGATAATCGGACTTACTCGTTCTAAACTTCATATAAAACGTGATAATGGCAGGTTGTAGGGTTATTTTGTTCCTTGTGTCCATTATATTAAAAAATATATATAATCTCTTGTTTGTTCATTGTTACAGTCTCACAGAATTTTATCCAGAATGCGTTTTACATAATACAAAGTAAAAACGATAAAGCAGAAGGCCAAACAGAAAATCCAGTTACTATATACGTACGGACCTTTAGGAAGTAATTATACTCCGCATATACGAAAGATAAATGCATGTACGAAAAATAAAATTACGTTGGTACAAACAAGTGGAAGCTAAACAAATATCAGCCAATTCAATGGGTAATCTACGACAGTGTGTAGCCTGATTGTAGTGACATCTTTCCTTAAGCATATCGCTGATTTGCTCCATAAGTCATGAGTAGTGTTCAACGGTGAACAAAAAAGCAGCAGAAAAGATACCCAAAATATTTTACGGAGTACATCTAGCAAGTGAGTGTAGCGTCCCACCCGGTTTTAACAAGGTGGTTCAGTAGAAACAGAGGCTTTGATTTTGCGGTCATATAAAGTACTTTAAGATAAGATCATCAGCTTTGTTGACTCGGATTATTATTTATGAAATCCGAAAGGCAATTTAGATCTCAAAACCATTCACAGGAAGAATAGAAGAAACATTTTGAACGTCAGCACATGTTACACTGCAAAAATATCTGGTATGTTCGAATGTTTGTAGATCTATTGGACCAAACTGCTGCGGTCATTAGTACCTAGACTTACAAACTACTTAGACTAACTTACATTAAGAACAACACACACACAAACACTCGTGCCTGAGGGAGGACTCTAACCTTTATCGAAAACGGCCGTCCATTCCGTATTCTGCGCGGCTTCATGTTTGTCATCGTCACACGCCACATGTCCTCATTTACTGACTACATAGAGATCTATACAAAATGAAAATGGAGTAAAATGTACACACAGTTACCGTTTTTAGCATGTTACCTACTTACAAGATACCAAAAACTGTAGTTATATTTATAGCTTCCACGTAAGTTTGAAACTGAGCTATCTACATGTTTAAGATTACGGTAACTACCCCCAGGAAGGCTACCTATAATTTTTCAAGATCTACCTTTAAATAACGACTGAAAGAATACATACACCCGTCTTACGATGTCTGTTCAGAAAATCTCGGGTATTAGTTCACAAAATGTTTCTATGTTTACATTTTTTTTGATTGTGCACGGCTTCTTTCCAAACTTTATTCTTCACAATTCATTCAGCCCTCTCATTTTCCACTTCCGGAAGCAGTCTTACCCGAAAACGATTAAGAAAAGGGCATATGTTTATTAGGTGTTTGTTCAGAATCACCAGTAGTATCACACCTCAAAACATGCACATTTCTTCCTAACTCACCCTGTATATGTAGATGTACTCAGTCTCGTTCTCCTATTTCATGCATTGTTGCACTTTATATACCTATTCAATACGGATAAGACATGTAATGACATACATACATGTCTGCCAAACGTCTTAACAACTTGCCTGCTGAGTTGGTGACCGCACGAAGGCAAATTGTTGGAATGGTGTTTGCGGATCAGTCAGGAACAAATAAATAACTGTCATTTGTTTCAAGTATAAATAATTCCACAAAATGGCCGACTCCAGGTTTATTATCTCCTTGTGCGAAAATTTCAATGTGCTCGCCCTTCCTCACTCCCCTTGCAGTGTCAAATGTAGTCAACCTTTTCCATAATGTTTTTCATCCGCGACGTCTTATTTTCAAATATCGCAATTTCTCGTACGACTAAATTGCACAAACTGTTCGTGAAATGCAATCCATTTGTTGCAGCACTGATATGACATTAGATTTTTTTGTATGATTATGGCTTCTACAGCGAGAATAAAAGAGAACGAGGGAGAACATAAAAGAAGTTACAAACCAGAAAATTAATACATAAGAGCGTAACAAGATGATCAATGTTGATGGTATTAATAGTATATCGAAAGAAGGCAAAGGAGAGGATGTCATACATCGTTCCGTATATAAAAGCAGCTTAACCACGATACCTACATTCAAAAAGTGTGGCAAGTGATTTAAAGTGTGTATTTGACTTTATCAGCAGTACTGCTATAGTCTATAGGAATAGAAAGTGCTAGGCCCTGACATGCTGATATTTATCTTTATTTCTTTGTCATAAATATTTTCGTCCGCGTATGGGCTTTCTTGTTTGCCTGTGATAGAACCTAAGTCAGGCAACAATGCCTCTAGCAATCTTCCCTGTTTCGAAAGACGTATCGAAGGTGACAATCTCCAGCACTTCATTTGTCATCTTTCACAATACGGTTTATCATTCCTGTAAGATACTAGTTTTTATGAATGAATTATATTTCTAACTTACTCGTTCACGTACTTTCTGAAATACTTTTATTGTTAATGCGTCCTTCCCGGGCTTGTCCCACAAAAGAACTTATATTTTCCTCCGTTCATTACTCACAGCAAATTTCTTAAATATTCGTATGATGAAAACTTACGTTCATCGTATTTACAATTCCGTACACTTGTACGAAATTAGCACTACTACAGCTCCAATGGGAGTATTTCTAAAATTAGAAAATTAGATAGCTGGAAGATAAACCCTGACGGAGGAACTAATGTAAAAGACGACGAAGAAATCTTCGAGAACATGATTATACGACGAAAATAAGAAATAATTTTTATTGCAGTAATATTTTCCGCAGTACACATTTCTCAATGCAGAACACAAAGATTTGAATAAGTGTATAAAGAATATTCTCGAAAATTATGTATGTCAAATTTTGTTCTATTCTCCTAGCTATAGTGTTTGTGTAGTTTCCATGTACACTACGAGAGCGTTTTATAAAGCTTGCTGTAATAAAACCTCTATCGGAAATAGCATTTAAGGAATTTCAACACTATAGTTGTTATTCTCTTTTGACGCCATCACTCAACTGTACTACAGGTATGTATCTATCCAATTTTCGCACCAGTTGTCAGTTATATAAAATGGCCAGAACGACATATTTCGGGACCAACGTTATCCCATTCTCACGCCCTACAAGAAACAATGAAAGAATGTAAAATAGACTTAAAAATTAAGACGCGAACACGCGAAACAATTATCCTTTCTCGGATAACTTACCTAAAAATTAAAATGAATCAATCATTAGACAACGTCTACCTCAAAATATAAGCAACATTGGTGCATTTTCATGCAAAAATCTGACATGTTGTAAGTTTGAAGAACCACTATGAACTGCCAGCTAGCTGCAGTGTTGTGTCAGCGATAATCTATGAGCAGCTACAAGTCAAAGATGACTGACGGCGTAACTCCCACGGAAGGGGCCAAATGTGTTCCAATAAAATTATTTAAGAAAGCACTAAAAAGTTCTGAAGCATGGCGGCGTAGATGAAGATCTATAATTGCCATATAAAGTTTGCTGTATCTCCAGGAGGACATTATAAAAACGGACCCAGAAATGCCCTTTGGACTCTCCCGTCTTTTCATTTAATACATTGTTCGACTCTTTCTTTAGTGCGCTGAATATCTTTATCTCTTCTAAATTACAGAGCAACCATCCTTTATCTTCGTTGTGTAATACCCTCACACTATTACTGATGTTCCCCAAGGAATGTTGTTCTTGTTTTAGGTGCCTAGCCACCGCCGATGAGCCATATCCACTGTTGTGCTAATTGAACCTGAATTTGAAATTTCTCCCGGTTTGCACCACATACTTCATGTCGCAATCTGGACATTTGATTTCGTACACTCCACCTTTGCCCACCCAATACTCTCCAGTGTCGATTTTATGTTTGAACCTCTGTTCTAGCCTATTGTCAGGTGTAAAGGCTATTTTTACACCCTCTTTGTTAAATAATCTCTCAAGTTTGTACGATATGGTACCCCAAAATCGCATGACTATACTTCTGTACGGCTTTCTTAGTTTGTTTCTTTCTATTCCTTATTGCCTTACCTAATACTTCTATTAAGCCTACATCATAGCCGTTTTTTACCGCTCTTTGTCGGAGAATTCGCAATTCTTTTTCCCTGTTTTGTTGTTGTCGTTAATTTTGAGGGGACTAATTTTCCTGTTTTTGGGAGTCAGTGGAATGGAGTTACCGTTAAGTGTTAACCCTGTGCAATCGACACTGGAGAGAATTGTGGGCAAAGCCGGAGTGTACGAAATCAAATATCCAGATTGCGACATGAAGTATGTCGGGGAAATCGGGAGAAATTTCAAACTCTGATTCAATGAGCACAACAGGGGAATGGTTCATCGGCGGTGGCTAGGCACCTGAACGAAGAACAACAATCCTTGGGGATAAATAAATAAATGTTTGTAAATCTATCGGACCAAACTGCGTGGTCATCAGTCCGTAGCTTACAAACTACTTAAACCTAGGTAAACTAACCTAAGGACAACACACACACCCATGCCCCAGGGAGGACTCGAACCTCCACGGCGAGCAACCGCGCGCTCCGCAGCGAGACGCTTTAGACCGCTCGGCTACTCCACCGCGGCAATCCTTGGGGAACATCAATGGTAGTATGAGGGTATTACACTACGAAGATAAAGGATGGCTGCTCTCTAATTAGAAGAGATAGAGATATTCAGCGCACTAAAGAAAGATTCGAACATGAAAAGACGATACTGCCCAAAGGAAATTTCTGGGCCCATTTTAATAATGTCCTCCAGAAGAAATAGCAAAATTTATATGGCAATTATACAGGGTGTCCAGAAAAGGGCTCCCTGATTTCAAAATTAAATATCTCGAAAACAAAGATCGATAGAGGAATGCAGTAAACGGTATGTTTATTGAGAAAGCTGTAAGAAGTTTATACAGCAGTTTGAAATAATAGTTACAAAAGCTACTAACAGATGGCGCAGTACGCTGTACAGCTCATATCAGCATACATAAGTGAAATAATCGTATGAAAACACTCTTAGCAAACAATCACGTCACAATGTTTTCAAAATGTTCACCACTGGCACTACAGAGGTGGCGCAAACGAAGAATGAAATTCGCCATCACATTTCGTAGTGTCTCAACCGAAATGGATTCACATGCCACAGAGATCGCCGATTCGAGCTCGTCCAGCGTAGCGGGATGTTTCGGGTAGGCCATGTCTTTCACTGCGCCCCACACAAAAAAAAAAAAAAAAAAAAAAAAAAAAAGTCACAGGGAGTCAAATCCGGAGAATATGGAGGGCAATCCATGCCTGCACCAGTAAATTTAGGATATTCCAAAGCAATGACTCGATTCCCGAAGTATTCCTCAAGGATGCGAAACACTTGTTCGGTCCGATGTGGTCGGGCTCCATCTTGCATAAACCATTCAGTACCTGGTCGATCCTCTAACGCTTGCTGTGTGGCGACAAATTGTTCCAAAATTGCAACTTAACGTGCACTAGTGACCGTTTCTCGAATGAAGAAAGGGCCAATAATGCCTCTGCTGCGAACTGCAGCCCACACAGTAACTTTAGGAGAATACAGGATTTCGCTTCACACCAATATGGCTTTTCGGGATCCCAAAATCGTTCTGCTTATTCACGTATACATTCAGGTGGAAGTGTGCTTCATCTGTAAACCAGATGCAGCCAACATCAAATCCTTCAGTATCAATCGTTGTTAGCATCTGATTAGCAGAGGCAACACTTTGTTGCACAGTTCGTACGGGTATGGCCTGGTGCGTTTGAATTTTGAATGGAAACATGTGTAGGCTCTTTCTCAGTATTCTCTGCGTGCTGGAACGCTTCAAACCAGTCACAGATGCAATTCTACGGACGGATGACATTGGATTTCGCTGAATAATTCCAGAAACTGTGGCGATATTTTCAGGCGTAACTGCGGTTTGCTTGCGGCCAACATGACCCGCTAGATCATCAGTTACGCTGCCTGTTCGTTGAAATTTTGCGAAAAGCGTACGAATGGTTTTCGCATCGGGTCCTTTTGGAACATTAAATCGTGCTTGAAAACTTCGCCTTGTTGCCGTAGGACTCTCTTCTAACCTGTGGTACTCTAGCACCAGAAAAACACGTTGTTCAATGGAGTACATGGTTTTAATCTCTTCCTTCGTACGCTAAGCTCCTCTCACGTTTCAGTAGTGGAACTGTTCGCCCTGGGCTTCGGATCCCTATTTATACTAGGCATTACGTACGGCGATTACAGTGCCATCTGTTAGCAGCTTTTGTATCTATTATTTCAAACTTCTGTATAAACTTCTTACAGCTTTCACAATAAACATACAGTTTACTGCATTCCTCTGTCGATCTTTGTTTTCGAGATATTTAATTTTGAAATCAGGGACTCCTCATCTGGACACCCTGTAGATCTTCAGCTATGCAGTCATGCTTCAGACTTTTTTTAGCGCCTTCTTAAATAATTTTATTGGAACACTTTGGCTCCTTCCGTGGGAGTTAGGCCACAGTCTAACATACCAGTCGCGAGACTCACTGGTGTAAAAATTTGTTACCGCCTGACAGCTGGGGCTACACTAGCGCCCCAAGCGGTGAGCAAGGGAGCTGCCTTTTAACATCATGCCTATAACACTTCATTTTCAACACTCTTTTGCGTAATTTTCGATATGATTGTTTTATTTTAGACTCGATGGCGTTACTTTAATATCGGTCGAAAATGATTACGCTAAAATTAAAACCTACAGTATGTTAGAAAAATTACGACTTTCGTTTTTATTATCGTTCTGTATTGGATGAGGTAGCCATTTGGCAAGTAACCGTAGAAGTAGGTTGAAGACTTTATTTTACCGGTATTTGAAAGTTTATCGGCCTTTCACCATTACGTTTAGGTGTACAGCAAACACGAATTAACTAGATTTATTTCCGAAAAATCGAGCGAGGACGACCACTGACGCCCAGATTTGGTTTTGCTGTTAATATCCTCTGCACCTTTTGGATATTTGCTTGTCTCCTCCCTCGCAATGTTGCAGGTGGTTTTCACATTATTTTCACAAATATCAACTTTTTCTTAAATTATAAATTTTAAAATTTTGTATAGCTTTTGAAGTCTGGTCTTCAGCTCTCTGAGGCAATTTCCTTTTCATGGACAATTGTGGTGGGTTGTTCGCTATTTCGAATAATCTTGGTGCAGCATTCCATATCAGTTTCTCCCTTTCTGCGTTCTGGTTTTGATCGAAGTGCAACGAACAAAATTTCACGTTATTGTACAGGTAAACTGTAGCTTTCTTCGGCATATCTTTTCTTTTGCAATTTATGAGCCATTTTCTACTCCTGAAAAGATCAAAGAATCATAATTATACTTAAATGTATGTAATTGTCAGACGATTCGTAACGGAAACATTTCAGAAATAGGATTACGTTACAAACCTTTCAGGTCCTTAGGAATTCTGAAAAATTAGAAATGTGGTGTCTTTTTCTGGTTGTTGCTGCAATTACTTGCGCTACAAGCGTTCGCGGTTTCAAAAACCATCACAAAAACGAATATAAGCTGCAAGTAACACGACAAAATTCACGAGATACCGCCAACTCAGTGGGGTCCCCTGATGGCCGCTTGGCGCGCTATGATCGCAGAGGGAAACAAAAATTCGTTCGAGTGTCGTGACTGGTATGTTAGACTGTGGTTACGCCATCAGTCCTCTTTGACTTGCAGCTGCTCATAGATTATCGCTGAAACAACAGTGCTGGTAACTGGCAGTTCATAGTGGTTCTTCAAACCGACAACATGTCAGATTTTTGCATGACAATGCACCGATGCTTCATATATTTTAAGGTTGTCGTTGTCTAATCAGTGATTCATTTTAATTTTTTAGGTAAGTTATCCTAGAAAGGATAATTGTTTCTTGTGTTTGCAGCTTAATTTTTAAGTCGTATTTTACGTTATTTCCTTGTTTCTTGTAGGAGTTGAGAATGGGATAACGTTGGTCCCGATACATGTCGTTTTATGTAACTGACAACTGGTGCGAAAATTGGCTAGATACTGTCGTTGTTGTTTTACTTAACAAAATTTTAGAACTCGATATGTGACTGGTTGCGGCATAATTTCATGTTTTGACTATCACGAAGAGTGCAGATGACTTTAGTTATCTATGAACACGGTCTGACATTAGAAATAACTTCATTCTTTCCAGCGCTGTTAAAATTTAGCATGAAACTAACAAAACTGCTATCGATCTGAAGTTTGATATGAAGATCGTTGTATCTAACAAAAGTCGGGACAAATCCAGTCTCAGATACCGCGTTGACCAATGACCTCATGTTTTACGTCATTCCGTCCCGCGCTTGGTGTCAATTCTGTACTCACTGTTTACGTGTCTGATTTTTGATGACACCCTACCTTTCACTTTAACAAAGTTATCTGTAGCGTAGCCCTAAGGAGGTTAGGTATAGGTTAAACAAGATTTTCTTTTTAGTACGTGAGGGCGCGTAGCGCCCGAATCTCCGGTTCATAAACACTCAATCGATTTACAGTTTTGTTAGACATGTCATTTCAGGACGTACAACTTAAGAGTGCAAGCTTTCTTTAAAATTACCCAATTATTAAATATATTTTGAAGACGTATCATTAAGTAGATTTGACCTATTTAGGTGAAATCTAACTGCAGATACCGTGTTGTGGTAAACATGTTTGTAGTATCTCTCGATTATGTAGAACGTCATGTGACGTCATTGGTCAAAGCGGTATCGGAGACGAGTTTATCCCAAAAGTCATATTAATATTTAAGGTGTTACCCTTCTGTCGTCCTCTGAACAATTATAAATATAATTAGGACTATGATGTGTACTGTGCGAAAGACAGTGTACGACAGCAAAGCCAATTATCCGCGTGACGCAGATAATATTCGCGTATTTCACAAAATGAAGTCGAAGTTCTGGTTTTCCTCTCGAATAGTTCTTTGTACACAGTCAGTGAACAATCTCTGTAGGGTTAAGAACAACCTGAGACATGTTTCAGAAGATACATCATAAAGGATAAGATGCGTAAAGACCTACAGCACCGTGCGATTTTACTCTCTTCATCCAGTGTTTGACAACGAGAGCATTTAGCAACTTGGAATAAACGTTACACGTAATTTCAAACTTCTAAGAAACCTTTACCCGCCGAGAACCATCACAAACTGATGAAAGGGATTGTTTATCGCTTACTTTTTGCCACTTGATAGTTATGGTCAAAGATTTCTTCCTAGAATACTAAATTTTGCCACTGTCAGTCTTTAAAATCCAGGCATTTGTAATTTGAGTTGTAATGCCTGCATCGAAAGAAATTTGTTTGGAAAAAATTAGGCACATGTAGGAGAGTTTTATGCACAATTTAAAAAAATAGCTCTTGAAATTCGTACTACTTGTAAAAACGTTATTCCTAAAAGGTGACTGGTTTTCTTCCCTCATCTTTCAACAAAAGTGAAAAGTGAAAAACTTCGATATGCTGGAAAAGATTGTAATTTTTTTACTAAATCACTGTTTTCGATACATAGTTCATGATCGTTAAAGATGGAATTTCCAGAGTTTGAAGCTGTGGCAGTTACACATTAAACAACCCATTTGTATAATTTCGCGAGCTTAAGTATGACTGATCGTTAGTACGTATTTCCCGATAGGAAATTATCAGTATAACTGGAGTTTGATAGCATATACATAGCGAAATAAGTGAACTGGAATCATTTAAACATACGGTTTCTACGAGCACAAAAACAGATCCATTCAACCAACACATCGTACTAAAGTCTCGTTTGCCACAATAGGCACTGCCAATATCCTCATTCTAGGGTCTTGTCATTATGCCCCTGCTAGTAAGTGGAAATTCCCATGGAAATAACTTTGCGCGGCGAATTAGTGCTTGTTACCAAAACATGGACTTGACAAGCGTCAAGACAACTGTGTAAAACAGGCGTCTAACTTGAAACATGTCTTCAGTGCTGATTATCTAGCCTGTAAATACTGGGTGTTAATAAATACGTAGGACTTGTTCATGATTCAGAAGACTGTAGAAAATGAGAAAAATCGTATGATTTGTATTTTGGCCATGGCCCTTTGCGCTTGTTTCTGATCTTCCTTCAAATGAGGAAGTATCACAATACGTTCTGAAAGCATTTTCAGTAAGTGGGCTAAATTCAAATATCTTACGAAATTAAGTTAGTGCTGATATCGTAAGGATGCAGAAATAGATTATCTATTGAAACTTCCTGGCAGATTAAAATTGTGCCGGAACCGGGACTCGAACCTGGGACCTTTGCCTTTCGCGGGCAAGCGCTCTACCACTGAGCTACCCCGACACGACTCACGATGCCGCCTCACAACTTTACTTCCGCCGGTACCTCGCCTCCTACTTTCCAAACTTCACAGAAGCTCTCTTGCAAACACGCAAGACTAGCACTCCTGGAAGAAAGGATATGGTGGAGACATGGCTTAGCCACAGCCTAAGGGATGTTTCCAGAATGAAACTTTCACTCTGCAGCGGAGTGTGCGCTGATATGAAACTTCCTGAAGCTAAGCCATGTCTCCACCATATCCTTTCTTCCAGGAGTGCTAGTCTTGCGTGTTTGCAAGAGAGCTTCTGTGAAGTTTGGAAAGTAGGAGGCGAGGTACTGGCGGAAGTAAATTTGAGGCGGCATCGTGAGTCGTGTCGGGGTAGCTCAGTGGTAGAGCGCTTGCCCGCGAAAGGCAAAGGTCCCAGGTTCGAGTCCCGGTTCCGGCACACAATTTTAATCTGCCAGGAAGTTTCATATCAGCGCACACTCCGCTGCAGAGTGAAAGTTTCATTCTAGATTATCTATTGTTTTACAGCAAATATCTATGTAGGAGACTTATCACAGATGGGAATACTGCTCACTTCACATTGCAACCTGCGTAGTCCTCACGTTCTTGTCAAAGCCGCTTCAGTAGTCGGCTAATTCTGGGTTTTATCGAAATGCGGTATGGTAAATCATACTCTTTCACGACCTAACATTTTGTGAAATTTGGGAGAAATCTAATCTTCCCATTGCAGTTAAACATGACAAAACGTAACACTTCTCATATTGGAATATATGCATCTGATTAAAACTGTAGACCCGTTGTGAGGTTTCGATTGGACCGTCTGATTTCATAAAGACATATTATTTATTGTTCCTTAAGAAATTATAAGTACAAAAGAAACGCGAGGATATTCTAGATGGCTAGAATTTGAAATTATTTTCTAAGTTTTTTCTTTTCGGTTAAAGGATTTACTGATTTTTTAAAGATATACTTTTAACAGATACTATCATCTGGCTGGCAATTGTTACTAAAATCGCTCTATCGGCGGAGGTTCGTAGGTGGAAAGCAGGTAGGTACTACCGTGTTTTCTTTAGTTGGTCCTTCAGTGGGTTGTTCTTGATAATAACTTGTGCCACTTTTGTTGAATCAACTCAGTTATTACGAAAATCCTCATTATGTGGCCCTCGTATAAGAATCAGTGAGAGGAACTGATCTCTCTCACGTTTGAGATAGTTTACAAGTCTACAAATGAATTAGTGTGCATAAAACTTGAGGCTAAGCGTATAAGAAAGTAAGAGCAGGTTTAAAATTCGTTGGAAGCTGCTACCTGTTCTCGTTATCAAAACTGTATGAATACAATCTCGGTAGTTGCCGTTTTATTTTAAACAAAACGGTTTTTCACAAATCTCAATGGTTATAACTTCATACTGCCTGAACTATGTATGGCAGAATAGGTGTTTTTAATGGTACACGTGGAAACCATCAGCACTCTTTTTTTGCCGAAGAGAATAGTAGAGAGAGAATAAAGTAGTAAGAGTGATGCTGAAATTTTCTGCATTCCGTGCCAATAAAGTTTCTTACGCATTACGATCTGTCTGTTGAAATGTAATATTGTGATATAATAGATTAATATTGCAGATACATCCAATTGCGTATGTGGATATATCAGGCGGAAAGTGTTGAAAAAGTTAGAAGTAAAAAATGAATACCTTATGACTTACGCTGAAGTTTTAGCACAAGAACAGCGAAATTGCAAGCGATAAAGTTCATCCTCACGTCTTTCTGTGGGAGGTGTCAGCGAGGATAAGTTTCTTAATGTTTGGAATTATGTTCAAAGTGTGTTTGGAGTCTCTAAGCGCTCAAATAGAAATGAAAGTAGGTGTAATATGTGAGTAGTGAGAAGCGCTGCTTTAATACACAACCGTTTCAGAAATTTCGGGTATTCAGAAGGGACTTGGTTTTGACAAGGATACCATCACTGTGGAAACACCCAATGATGCTGTGAGATCTTCATCTTAAATATTGTAAAACAAATCTCTTCCAGTGCAAAGACTTCGCTTTCTATATTTTGGGAGGTAGTAGTAAGGGCCTAAAACAAACTTGTGCTTTAAAATGCAGACGTTAAGAACAAAGAGCAAGTCGGCACATATAACTGGCCGATACCTGTACATAGAAGATATTTAAGAGAATTTATCAGAGGCCAAAACAACGATTCTTAGAATTTTTGTGTGCCTGCCCACATATTCATACATCAGACAAAAACTACTGCACGAAATTGGATGCGGTTATTTGGAGGTCTGATATGGCACGTTTCATACTGTTACGCAGCTTAGAATAAAAAAAAAAAAAAAATCGGTCGCTACGATGAATCGGAATTCGTAGGAGATACAGAGTAACTTAGGAATTTTCAGACGCTTTTTTGCAAGGAAAAAAGGGAAAAGGCCATAATCAAATTTTTGATCAAGCGTGTGTTGACCATTACAACTAGGAAAAGTGGCAAAATCTTTTGTCCATTCAATTTCTGGTAAATATCTTTCATTATATTGGAAGGAAATGTGGAACAGCATAAGTTAAATAAAACCAAACTAATTAGATCACGATGTAAATATCAGTAAGAAATAGTATTTAGGAATTTTTCCCTCAGAATATTGCCATTTTAATTCCGCCATCTATAGGTAAGGTAAAGCAAACAATCCGAAGTCTGGTTTGAACACCACAGTGCTTTACTAGGCATGGTCCTGTTTGGAGGTGGTATGCCGTTGGCTTCCAACTACCTTAATTACCCAACCAGTTATAGGGGACCTACAGTTTATCGTGGGTTCCGAACCACGGTGCTACTCAGCATTTTTCACATTAGCAACACTGCCAGAGGTGAAAATGGAAAGTGACGGATAAAAATCCTATGACCTGGCGGGGATCGAACCCGCGACCTTTGGATAGATTGGCACTCTACCACTGTGCTACGGAATAGACATTCTCAAATCCATGATGGAATCCTATCGTTAAGTTTGACGAGTTGACACTAAAACGACGGCTGTTTGCCGTATGTGCAACACCATGACTATCAACGAGTCTAACGGACATATATTCGAACCGCTGGCGTTGACCTCTGGACGAACGGTATTTCACATGGAGAGATCTACGTAGCTTGCGCGTGAGTCACAAGCTGTTAATTTGTTTACAATGTCTCCTGTAGACAAAACACCAATTTAAATATATTTAAGTAATATTTTGTAAATATAACGCATAGACTTTCTGTATCTGAGTTTATAAACACACAGATTCTCTGAAATAAATTGGATGATAATGTTCCTTATTTCATGAATACATTTCATAATGATATGGAACATGTCAATTTAAGAAAGTTATCTTGACGTGATATTACAAGACATCCGTTTTTAACTTTATTTTTAATTTTGGCGATCACTAAATCTAAACTCATCTACTGAGTAGGCGTTCTCATTCAATTTTTTCTATTTTTTTAATTGGTATCTGGCTGTCTGTTAGACTTTCAATGCTATTTGGTAACTGACCACTTTTGTTCTAGCATTATTCACCACATTCTCTGCCAAAGTCGTATTTGCCCTGAATAGTGAAGATATCCTTTATCCTAGTGTTATACACACCGGCCTCAAAGTTCTGTGAATAGTCCTGTAACATTAACGTAGATGAGCTAAGAACTAAACTTCCCGTACTCTGTTAAAAAGCCTCGTCACGTTTTGTTGCATGTCAGGAATATCATGAAATATTTCCTTTTCAAATCGTGTTTGGGTCGAAGGAATAGGAATAAATGTGGAAGATTGAGATCCGCTGAACATGGTGGTCGTTAAAGTTGCACGACAACGCTTGCCAATACGCAGCCAATATTGTCAAACAGTTCATGGCAAAAAAGGGGTGGTGCAACCTGTACATCAAACATACTCCCCGGATCTGTCCTTGAGACGTCTCCCTATTCTCTCGACTCAAACTCGCTTTGAAAAGAAAAACATTTGACGATACTCCTGACATCCAACTAAACGTGACGAGGCGTTTGAACAGCATCCCAAAGGAAGACTTCGTGCAAAGTTTCCAGGACATGTATCTCAGAGTTCAGCGGTGCACAGTTAAGGGATGTGACTATTTCGAAGTACAGAGGGGTAACTATAGTTCATAGTTAACCTACGTTAATGTTACAGGACTATTCTCCGAACTTTATCAAAGGAATGCGCCGAAAAGGTTGGCTTGCACGTCACTTTTGAGAAAACACGATTTATGTGTACACTCTTAAACATAGAGAATCTCACCACTAAATATGGACGAATAAACAGAATTCCACATTTTAAATACCTAGGAGAAATTTTAGAACCCACTGGACTAGGAAAAAATCTCAACTCGAGCACAGAAACTAAATTTCCATGCATGCAAAAATCAGGCTGTATGGCAGTGTCATTAAACTCGAGAGAGAAATCTTCACTCCATAACAAGATGCTACTACAAACTCTACAAAAAGAACGGAAGATGATCAGGAAAATCCTTGGATCTCGAAAAAACTGAAGCTGGATATAGACTACAAACCAACAAAACTACAGAGTAATTTTCAAATATTGCTGCTGACGTTAGAAAAAGACGCCTAAAATTGTATGGATACATACGTAGAATCTGAGTATATTCACATGGAAGACACTGCCACTGAAAACCTTAAATGTATGACTTGGGCCGAATAAGACGACACCTTACTGATCAACTCACTATTCAGGACAATGCAAACCGTAACATCTACAGAAGCAAAGTAGACAAGTGGGAAGTCCAGCCACTCTAGAAAGCCATGAGCCACAAAATGAAAATCTCATGGGCAAATCAAATCGTAAGAACTGTAGAGGCTTCACGGGATTCACAAAGGGTCTACTACGTGTAAAATATATATATTTTTGCGATTTGCCAATGAGACCTTCATTTCGTTGTTCATGACTTTTTCTTTCATTCTTTTTCTTTCTTCCGTCCATATTGTCGATTTTTTGGCTCTAGTATCTGACTGGGCTTCCCCACTTGTCTATTTTGCTTCTGTAGATGTTACGGTGTGCAGTGTCCTGAATGGTCCTAAGATAATTTCTCTGTATCTCCTATGAATTCAGATTTCCTCGTAGCAACCAGATTTAGGATAGTGCTTTATGCCCAGCATGACAGTCCTCTCTGCCCAAGTAAAAAGAAGGAAAAAAGATCTTGTAGACTTATGTAATAAGGGCATTATACCTTTTAGGTATCACAAATTTTACCAAGGACTCAATGCTGCTAACAATTTCGAAACTGAGGAAAACGTGGAAGAATCAAATGTTTGTAAATCTATCGGATCAAACTGCGTGGTCATCAGTCCGTAGCTTACACACTACTTAAACTGAGGTAAACTAACCTAAGGACAACAAACACAACCATGCCCCAAGGAGGACTCTAACCTCCGTCGGCGAGCAACCGCGCGCTGCGCAGCGAGGCGCCTTAGACCTCTCGGCTACTCCACCGCGGCAAAACGTGGAAGAATCACATGAATAGAGTTCATGTTTAGTACCTGTTTTTTGTATCCTTTATTATTGTTGCTAGTTCATCACCTTAGCTGTTTCATGTAAACTATTAATTTTGGCTTGTTTAAATGTATTGTATTACTTCTGAAACTGTAATACAAACAGAAAAATCGGTGTGGGGGAGCGTTGTTACGTTAAAATTATTGTGCTACGTTTATTATGTGCAGATTAGAAACATGTACATCTTTTTGTTATCTGTAAATTTATTGCATGTTCAGTAATACCGCAGACAAATAAATGCAAAGTGAAAATAGCGACTTTTATCTATTCTCCATCATATACTGCTAATAAACTTTCCGAGAAAAAGTTCTCTTGCATATAATACTTAGTTAATAGCATTGACACACATTCCCATAGCTTGTTCTGTGTAATGTGTGTTTATGAAGACATTATTAATACAACTGCAGTAACCTTTCTATGATACTGCTTAAAATTGCATACTGTGTTTTTGGCATTCATTGCACCAGCAGCAGCCAGTTAAGGATCAGACAAACATAACTACGTGTGCCGGCCGCGGTGGCCGAGGGGAATGAGGCGCTTCAGTCACGGTCTGCACGGCCACTAAGTTCGAGGGTTCGAATCTCCCCTCGGGCATGGATATTTGTGCCGTCCTAGTTCGTAAGTAGTTCATAAGTAGTTTGTAAGTTTAGGGACTGATGACCCCGTAGTTAAGTCCCATAAGCTTTACAAACATTTGAACATTTAACTACGTGCATAATTTTATAAAATATTTCATTAGTGTCAGTGAGACTAGAATATATAACACTTAGTGGAAAAAAGTCAGTGAAGTATACTTTTCATTTACTATATAAAGGTCTGTGAAAAACTATTAGAAAGTACTCAGTTTTTTGGACAAAACCTTTAAATCGAATTATGTCACTACACTGTTTGTGTAGTTACGTTTCTTTAATCCTAAATGGGCGACTTTCGACGATGTATATTGTGGAGCCACAACAATTGAACGTGGAAATGATTGTTACAAGCGAATTTGAACCCTCATCACCACGGTGGTCTTGGGGTACCTGGAAACTGAAGAGTCGCGGGTTCGAAACCCGCTCGGACCTCGGATTTTTTTCAATATGCGTTTCAACCCATCCTTCACCTCTCAACGATGTGAGAAATCGCCAGAAACACGTGGTTCGGATTCCACGTTAAGCTGTTAGTCCCCTTTCCCCGGTTGGATAACTGGGATAGGCTAGAGACACGCAAGTCGCCGAAGTGGCGTTAAATTTAAAGACAATGAGGCACATGAAATTATCACCAGACACTCGTAAACGAACTGATAGAAACCACTCCTAGTAGTACAAGAGTGTAGTCATGATTACATTTTAAGTGATTGGACTTTTGTCGCTTCCCTCTCCCCCCCCCCTCAAAAAAGCGCAAAACAATTGTTTATACGAAAGTAATGGCTGAAACACATGATGGCGTGTCCTGCAATATTTGTACGTAATAGATTCCTAGGCGATTATAATAAAATGGTTAGTTCATACCAAACACAACTTGAATATAAAATGGCAAGTGGACGAACTTCATCGGCTGTAGGAAACAAGCACACAATCATGTAATGTACTAAAATATATTACAGCTTTCCAAAATCTTCAACAAAGTCTTATACTTTCAAACATGTCATTTGTAAGTGTTCCTGGTTCAAGGTGTAACTTTCATTTCAAGAAAAATGGACATTTCGGACAAATCGTAAGACAGCTAATAAGGGAATTTCCATCCATTGTATTTTGCGGCTGGTGCAGCAGCCAGTTTGAAGGATGATATAAACAGCCTTGGTTGCGGAAGGAAGGAACGAAGGAAGGAAGCAATCTTAGGGTTTAACGTCCCGTCGACAGAATGGTCATCAGTTACGGAGCTTACGCTCGGATTTTCGGGGAAGGATGTGGGAGGAAAACGGCCGTGCCCTTTGAAAAGAACCATCCCGGCATTTGCCTAGAGTGATTTAAGGAAATCACGGAAAACCTAAATCTGGATGGCCGGAGGTGGATTGAACCACCATCCTTCCGAATGAGTCCAGTGTGCTACTAATGCACCATTGGTTGCGGATTTTTTATACTTTAATCTCGCGTTTCGCCTACATTAGGCATCCTCAGTTATTTACTAATCCGTGGCATTGACAGTTCGTGAATTGATATGACCCCCGAGCGAACACAGTTATCAGCTGTTGAATGTTATAGTTATCGGTGGCATCCTTAACCCACTTCCAGGCAATGCACGCTTCGCGCGAGATAGGATCACACTTGACATATCAATACGGTCCACTGCCAAACGTTTTATTTCTTATTTTTATTTTTACACTGCGTATCACAAAATAGCTGTAAACAGATAATAAACTTAACTGGATGTTAATAACTCTACTTCAAAATAAGACAAGAAAAGGTATTACAAATGAGATTACCATATACATCGAAAAATCTAGCAAAAATTGTCATGATGGAGGTTCTAACCTGAATCCACGGTTTGACAGTCCAAGCCTTGGACCACTCGACCTACATGCGCGCTCAGAAAGTCGCTCATGTTTACGAGAACTCAAGCTACAGCATGAAAATACGAAAACGTTAATTACGCGAACTTCATAAACTTTTGACCACATACATACTAGTAAAAAATGTCAATATTCAGAAGATATTTCGATGTATAACGTTGAAAACGCGATTTTCCATCATCAACTTAAAACTTTTTTTAAACTACTGTCTAGCAATAAGCCCAAACACGTGTCTGTTTATATTCAGTATAGAACGTCCAAAATTTGATTGAAATCGGTGACACATGTCAACTCCTGTCCATATCAGTTCACCCGCCTTCCTTTCCTACTCACGAACAGCACGCTCATTTTACCATAGTCTAACATACAGAATCGCGACACTCATTGCTGTGAAAGTTGTTACCATCTGACAGTTGTCAAACACTAGCGCTCCTAGCGGTGGGAGTAATGTTTGTTTAAAATTATTTTCGTACGCAAGTAACGAAATAGTTAATATAATATTTGCCTTACAAGCATTATTAAAATAAATATATACACAATTGAAAAATTAATGTAAAACAGCCGAATTTCACTGATTCAGTGGTATAAACAACAGTATTGTTATGAATAAATACTTAAGAATGTGTACATCTGCAGCTTCTTCCGCTAAAAGTAAAATATAGGCTAAACATAAGAGAAACATAAATTTCTATTAAAGTCTGTTCTTACTATGATAGACCGTTTTATTGACGCATATCAATTCGGCTTTGAGTCCAATGATAGGCATATTTTTACACTTAATGCACATATACTTTGGGTGTAATTATTTTAGCTTAAAAGGCATATGTTTTGAAGAGTCTTCCCGTTTGTGGTTCAGCTGTAGCAACAATGGTAGCATTGGTTTCGTCTATGTTGGGAAACATTTTGATTGATTTTGGCATTTTATTTCCACGTCTGCGACGTTTTTCTTTCAGCTGCAGCTTTGGTAGCTGATTTGTTATGTTAAATACTGTAGTTACAGAATTCAGTGTAAGCTTCCTACATTCCGCCCTCACAGATTTTACTGGAATTGCAGTGACGAAACCTGAGTGTTGAAGCGACGTCTTTCTGCCAAGGGGCACGTAATCTGCGATTTCCTACGTCTTTTTATTTTTAATAGAAAAACTTGTAGGTTTTGGAAAGTAATTATAAATAAACTGTCCTGTAATGTGCCGTTTCATACCTTGTCAGGGCTCTCAGGAAATGTAAGAAGGGCAAATTTGGAGTTATTTTTAAGGTATTAGCTATTTTTGTAGCACTCCGTAGTTCCCGTGCGTCTCTGTTGCACAGTGGTAGTGCCAGACAATACTTTCCGAACTTCCTTTGGAGTACCTTCAACGACTCTCCCCGCAGCTGGGATGTGTTCAGTCAATAGAGAATTCTAAATGTTTGAACTGCTGTCCCTCCTTAAACTGTTCAACGGAATGCACATTCTACGAGAGGCCGTGACTAAACTTACTAGCCGCAGGGAACCGAGATCTTCTGAACTATACAACGAACATAAAGATCTATTACATAAAAATAATGAAATAAAATTATAGCAATGTGAATAAAGCGAATTCTTTAATTTGTCTCCTCCACATTCTTTTATTTGTTCCCTTATATAGTTAGTTTCCAGGGGTAGTTTTAGTTAGGCGCCAACGCCTGAAGAGATTGAGGTGGTGTTTTTTTAGGGTCAAAGTGGCGGTGGCACTTTAAGTTTCCCTCCCCCCCCCCCAAAAAAAAAAGAAATAGAGTAAGAAAAGACAGTGAATTAAAAGGTCGCGGGTTTTTGTCACTTTCCACTTCTTCCCCTCTGGCAGTATTGCTCATGTGAAAAATAACGAATAGCACCGTGGTTCGGAACCCACGTTAAACTGTAGGACCCCCCCGCCCCCCTATAACTGGCTGGGTAAGTCAGATCGAAGGTCGGAGGAAGGCAACGGCATACCACCTCCAAACAGGGTCATGCCTAGTAAAGCACTGTATTGTTCAAACCAATCTTCGGATTGTTGACTGCATTACCTTTTCACGTAGTTCCCTAATGTAAAAAAAAGTTAAAATCAACATAAACTGTTATTAACACTCATCCAATATCCTGTTTGTGCCTTGCCGGTCGCTTGGAGCGCTACTGTCGCTGTAACAAAAATCAGTGGGAGTGTTGTGATGTGTGTATGACTGTGGTTATACTACACACGCCGTGCGTGACTGAAGAACAGGCTATCCTCGTCAGGTATCGCTGCTAGCGCCTGGACTCGTTTTTGTAGATAGTAATTGGTCGTCATGTCCTGATAAGTATACTATGCTCCTTTTAAGGAGACCTGGACGAGAACGGGCTGCATTTTCATACCTTGCTTTCGGTGCAGATTCCTCTTGATCTACAATGCGAAGGGAGTTGCGATGTTGTATCAACATTAACTCAAGCTGTAATAGGAAATATATTAAAATATGTTATAATTTAAGAATTACAATATTTTGCCTAATAGTTTTTATAATTCATGTTCGCATTCTGGAACCATTTTCTGGTGCATCATCAGTCTAGTAGCGTTTAGACTGTGGCAGGCTGCTGTCAGCATTCGTAGGAACACATGCCTCTTGTTTTGTAGTTGAGAGTATATTAGAGGAAATAGAAAAACTCTTATTACACTTCATTACTATTGTCTAAAAATTACCATTAAAATTATATACAGATTGATACATAGATAATTTCTGCAATGTGTTCGGCATAATACAAAGATACTGTCCTATTCTACAATTGAGAAATTTGGTGAACATAGCTAAAACCATCACTTAATGTTTGGAAAATGTAGTTCCGAGAAAATGAGAAAAGAATGTTCAGTGCTTTTGACTCACCGTATGCCTCTTTCAGAACATCCCAGTGGCATAATCTTGCTGGCCAGCTGCTTCTTTATCCTCTCAAGACTTTTCAGGAGCCTTTTCCTTACTCTGGTCTCTTTAGTGGTGGCTTCCGCCGCCCTTTCAACTTCAGCTAATCGCTGACGATCTATGGCAGTCAGAGCAGTTATATTTCCTGGTTGGATGTCTAATTTGTTCATTACCTTTGTCCTGCTAATTACACCATCACTGAAACGGATAACAGCATCCATCTACCTATTTTGAGTACTGTCCATCTGACACAGTTTTCGGTACTTGTTGCCACACACAGCCGTTGAAACTCTCATTAAGATTTTGTGTACGGCCATGTAAACTTTTGCTAAGTAATTTTTCATCTGCAAGGTCCCTATATATTGGCTTTGTTGTTTCCATGGCTGTCAGGCACGGAATGTTTGATAATCCGTGCCTGAAGCATAAGCGTGGCCACTGTGCACACAGTTGTTAAGAGCTTTTAAGACTATAACAACTCTTTAAAAGTGAATAGACCATTAAACTGTAAGACATATCAGGGGCAGACTCTGATCATAAGTTATTCGCTATGAATTGTAGACTGATACTGAAAAAGCAGCAGAGAGGTAGGAATATAGAGATGGAACCTGGAGAAACTGAAGAAACCAGAGGTGTTGGAGTTTGAGGGACCATTAGGCAAGGATTATCGGAAACGGGAAGTAATACAGTAGAAGAAGAATGGGTAGCTCTGAGACAAGTATTGAAGGCAGCAGAGCATCATATACGCAGGACAAGGCCTAATAGAAATCCTTGCTAACACAGGAGATACTGAACTTAATTGATGAAAGAAGAAAATGTAAAAATGCATAAAGTGAAATAGACAAAAGGGAGTACAGACGTCGGAAAAATGAGGTTGACAGGAAGTGCAGACTCGCTAAGCATGAGTGGCTCGATGAGAAATGAGACCGTAGAAGAATGTATAGCTGGGGAAAAGATAGATACCGCATACAGGAAAATAAGACATTTGGAGACAAAAAATCAGCGGTATCAATATCAAGAAAACCAGCACTAAGCAAAGAAGGGAAATCTGAAAGGTGGAAGGAATATATAGGGGGCCTGTACAAAGGAAATAAACTTGAAGGTAGTATTCTAGAAATTGAAGGTAGTATTCTAGAAATTGAAGGTAGTATTCTAGAAATTGAAGGTAGTATTCTAGAAATTGAAGGTAGTATTCTAGAAATTGAAGGTAGTATTCTAGAAATTGAAGGTAGTATTCTAGAAATTGAAGGTAGTATTCTAGAAATTGAAGGTAGTATTCTAGAAATTGAAGGTAGTATTCTAGAAATTGAAGGTAGTATTCTAGAAATTGAAGGTAGTATTCTAGAAATTGAAGGTAGTATTCTAGAAATTGAAGGTAGTATTCTAGAAATTGAAGGTAGTATTCTAGAAATTGAAGGTAGTATTCTAGAAATTGAAGGTAGTATTCTAGAAATTGAAGGTAGTATTCTAGAAATTGAAGGTAGTATTCTAGAAATTGAAGGTAGTATTCTAGAAATTGAAGGTAGTATTCTAGAAATTGAAGGTAGTATTCTAGAAATTGAAGGTAGTATTCTAGAAATTGAAGGTAGTATTCTAGAAATTGAAGGTAGTATTCTAGAAATTGAAGGTAGTATTCTAGAAATTGAAGGTAGTATTCTAGAAATTGAAGGTAGTATTCTAGAAATTGAAGACAAAGTAGAGAAAGATGAGATAGATCAGATGCTGCGAGCAGTAAGAGATTTGAGTAGAAACAAGGCACCCGTAGTAGATGTTCCTTCTAAACTGCTATTAGCGTTAGGGGTGTCAGTCATGAAGAAATTGTTCTAACTGATGCAAGATGTATGAGACAGAGGAAATACCCACAGACTTGAAGAATGTAGTGATTCCAATTACGAAGAATGAAAGTGCAGATAAATATGAAAATTATAGTACTATCATTTTAATAAGTCATGGTTGCAAAATATTAACACGAATTACTTACAGGCGAATGGAAAAACTGGTGGAATCCGGTCTTGGGGAAGATCAGTTTGGATTTAGAAGAAAGAGGAACACGCGAAGCAATACTCACATTGCGACTTATCGTAGAAGATAGGTATTTGTGGATCAGGAAAAAGTTTTTCACAAAGTTGACTGGAAAACTCTTCAAATATAGGGAGTGAACAGCTATATGCAACTTGTACAAAAACCAGACAGCAATTATTACAGTCTGACCATGAAAGGGTCACAGTTGTTGGAAAGGGAGTAAGGCAGGGTTGTTGCCTTATCGCAATGTAGTTCAATCTGTACATTGAGCAAGCTGTGAAGGAATGCAATGAGAAATTTGGCGAGGGAATTAAAGTTCAGGGAGAGGGAATAAAAACCTTGCGGTTTGCTGATGCCATAGTATTTGTCTGAGACACCAAAGGACCTGTAAGAGCAATTATAGATGGACAGTGTCTTAAAAGGAAGATATAAGATGAACATTAATGAGTAAAACGAGGGTAGTGGAATGTAGTGTCAGAAAACCAGGCGATGCCGAAGATTAGGTAATGAGACGATAAAAGTAGTAGTTTTGTTACTTGGGTAGCAAGATAACTTCTGATTGCCGAAGTAAAGATGATATAAAATGCAGGATGGCTATAGGAAGAAAAGCGTTTCTGAATAAGCGCAATTTGTTGCCATCCAATATTAGTTTAAATGTTGGGAAGCCCTTTCTGAAAGAATTTGTCTGCAGTGTAGCATTGTATAGGAGTGAAACGTGGACGATGAGTTCATACAAAAAAAGCTTTTCAAATGTGGAGCTATAGACGAATGAGGAAGATTAGATGAGTAGATCAAGTAACTAATGAGGTGGTCAACCGAATTGGGAGAAAAGGAGTTTCTGGCATATCCTAAAAGCAGGATTAGTTTTGTCAGACATATTCTGAGATATCAAGGAATCGTCAGCTTAGCATTAGATGGAAGTGTGTGGGGTAAAAATCGTAGAGGGTGACCGAGGGACAAATACAGTAAGCAGATTCAAAAGGATGTAGGTTGCTGTTCGTATTCTCAAATGAAGAGGCTTGCACAGGACAGGGTAGCATGGAGAGCTGCATCAAACCAGTTTCTAGACTAAAGACTAGAACAACAACCACCATACATATTTGAAAACGGGAGAAATTTGTGTTGTGGCGTAAAGTCAGCGCCACACGCCAGACGTAAGATAACGATCGTGGAGAAGGCAGCGATCGACCGAAAGCCAATCACAAGTAGGCACCGCGCATCCTGGAGGGAGAAATCGAAGATGCGCGCACTCTACAAGCGGCTGTATCTAGACTGATATAAGTCTTGACGTTCGTCAGTTACTATTCGGAAATACGGCAGTTACAAGTGAGCTATGACGACAGAAGTAGGACAGGTACTAAGCAGCTACGAAGTCTGAACGCGACTACGAACTTAACAGTAGCTAGGTCTGAGCGCAGCTAGTATCATACGGACTACGCCGCCAGAAGAGAGAAGAAACAGACATATGTTCTAAAGATGAGTATTGTATACGAGGCATGTCCACAAAGTTCCGTTTGGTTATATCAATCAAACGTGTACAGATACAGAAAAAATTATTTTATTGTATAAAAATCTACAACTGTTAAACTACTTTTCTACATAACTTCCTAAATTTTGTAGGCACTTGTCATAGCGTGGGACAAGTTTTTGTGTGCCTTCTTCATAGGTTGCCGCCTGTGTATTCAACCATGTGGCAAACATGTTCTTTCAGCTCATCGTCATTGAAGTGTTGACCACCAAGGACAGATTTTAGGTGCAAGAAGAGAAGAGTTGGAAGAAGTCTTCTTCTTCCCTTCACGTTACCGCCCGACCTCACAAGGCGAATCTACATCTACATAGATACTCTGCAAATCACATTTAAGTGCCTGGCAGAGGGTTCATTAACCACTTTCATAACTTTTCTCTACCGTTCCATTCTCTAATAGCGCGCGGGAAGAAAGAACACCTAAATCGTTCAGTTTTCGATCTGATTTCTCTTATTTTATTGGGATGGTCATGTCTCCCTAAGTAGGTGGATGCTAGCAAAATATTTTCGCATTTAGAGATAAGTCAGTGATTGAAACATCGCAAACAGATCACGCCGCAATGAATGTCTTTCTTTTAATGATTTCCACCCCAATTCTTGCAACATTTCCGTGACACTCCCCCCCCCCCCCCCCCGTAATGTGATAAAACAAAACGAGCTGCCCTTCTCTGAACCTTCTCAATGTCTCCCGTCAGTCCCACCTGGTGAGGGTCCCACAAGGGGCAACAGTACTCCAGGAGAGAACGCACAAGTGTGATGTAGGCAGTCTCTTTGGTGGAGCTGGTGCATCTTCGAAGCGTTCTGCCGATGAAACATTGAAGTTCAGCGGATTTCTTTTAGTGGTTATGTGTATTACTTCACACTTTTCCTTATTTAGTGTCAATTGCCAATTTTCGCACCATGCAGAAATTTTGTCTAAATAGCTTTGCAGTTGCTTTTGATCCTCAGTTGACTTCAATAACCGATAAACGAAAGCATCCGCGAACAGTCTAAGGGAGCTATTCAGATTGTCTCCTAAATCATTTATAGACACGAGGAAGAGTAATGGACCTATAACGCTTCCCTGTGGAACGCCAGATATCACTTCTGTTTTACTCGATGACTTACCTTCAATTACAACGAACTGTGTTCTTTCTGATAGGAAATCGTGAATCCAATCGCACAATTGGGGAGATATTCCAAAAGCACGCAATTTCATAAGAAGCCGCTTGTGTGGTAATGTCAAAAGCCTTCCTGAAATCCAGAAATATGGTATCGATTTGAGATTCCTTGTCGATGGCACTTAATACTTCATGTGAATAAAGGGCATGCTGTGTTTCGCAAGAGTGATATACTTTCTGAATCCGTGTTGACTACTGGTCTTCGAGGTAGTTCATAATATTCGAAGTATATGTTCCAAAATCCTACTGCAAATCGACGTCAATGAGATAGGCCTGTATTTTGGGAATCACTCCTATTGAATTTCTTGAATATTGGAGTAACTTGGTCAACTTTCCAATCTTTGGGTACGGATCTTTCGCTGAGTGATCGGTTGTAAATTATAGCTAAGTACGGAGCTATTGCATCAGCATACTCTGAGAGGAATCTAGTTGGTATACAATCTGACCCGGAAGATTTATTTTTGTTTAGTGACTTAAGTTGTTTTACTACTCCAGGAACATCTACTTCTAAGTTTCGCATGCTGGCAGCTGTTCTTGGACTGAATATTGGAGTGTTCACTTGGTCTTCTTTGGTAAAAGAATTTCGGAAAGCTGTGTTTAGTAATTCTGCCTTAGCAGTGTTGTCATCGGTAGTATTACCATTGCTATCGCGTAGTGACGGTATTGTGTTTTGCCACTAGTGTACATTTTTTGACCAACCAACGCTTACGTGAATTTCACTGGGACGTGTTTGATCATCTTCCGCACAGTCTCGATCCTAGCGACTTTCTTCTTACACCTAAAACCTGACCATGGTGGTCAACACGTCAGTGATGATGACGAGCTGAAAGAACATGTTACCACATGGTTGAATACACAGGCGGCAACCTTCTATGAAGAAGGCATACAAAGACTTCTGCCACGCTATGACAAATGCCTAAAAATTTCGGAAGCTATGTAGAAAAGTAGTTTAATAATTTATCAATAATGAAAGGAGCAGCATTAGCTGTAAAATCTTTTGCTTTATTTAGGCAAATCGATTTCGGTTTTCCAAGAAACCATCTTCAGTGCTGTCAGCAAGTTCAAAACAGCATATTATTAAAATGTACAATGACATTTACGTCTAACATCCATACGTATGACACCAGATAGTATAACATGTAACTAGCTATGTTAATGGACATGTTAGACGTAAATGTCATTGTACATTTTGAACTTGCTGACAGCCCTGAAGATGGTTTCTTGGAAAACCAAAATCAATTTGCCTAAATAAAGCAAAAGATTTTACGGCTAATGCTGCTCCTTTCATTATTGATAAGTGATTATGTGGCCGTTGAGCACACCCCTCCAGATAATGGAACCCAATTTAAAGTTTAATAATTGTATATTTTTGTACAATAAATAATTTTTCTGTATCTGCACACGTTTATTTTATATAACCAAACGGAACTTAGTTTGTAGACATACCTCGTATTTCGGTCAATAAATATAATACTAACTATATCAATGTTGTAGATGTCAAAGGATCCTGCACCAATACCTTTGTCGACAACGAGTAAACAACCAAAAAAGGCGACGTGGTCACAACAATTTGTCTTTCCGATGGAGGCAATTTTTTTCTGATTTTTCGGTCATTACGACCAGTGGCGGCTGGTACAAAATTTGACCAGTGTGCTACAATATTACGAAAATAAACAGGAAACAAAATACACTAAAATAAAAAATCAATCTTTGTATGATGGCCTTTAATTAAATATCAATTAATACTGTATTGACAGTAAGACCTTCAGGGGAATCTATAACAGCGCTGCCAACTGCATGTATTCACTGCAGGTAGTAAATATAACGTTTAAAAATATTAATTTTATTTACAGAAATTAAAAATTTAGACTCCGGGGTATTTGAATACGTGGATCACACAGGTAGGTTTGAGAGACAACGCGCAAGACGCCTGAGCCAGCGCGCTCTATGACTCTGTATGCCGCAGTATTCGTCATATACTATTCTTACGCAGCCGTTACACGCAGCGCGAAGAGAAATATTGATCTGGTGCTGCAGTCGGTCTCAGCACACATGAGCCGCCAGGCCTGACGTCACGTCTGCGCATGCGCACTAGCGAACAGACGACTGCGCCGCCTCTCTGCGCACGCACCAGCGCGGCTGATTCCCACTTCAGCACACGGAGCTGGTTTCCAGCTATCGCGGCAAGAGCGCTCCAAAATGCGTTCTCATTCTTATTACTAGTATTCTAAAACGCATTGGAAAGGAATTGGCATAATTTTATTGTCATATGTGGCTCGTATTCCAAGAGAGAGGATGTAATTTTATAGCGATTTCTCGCTTGCATTCGAAGAGAAATGGAATAATTTTAGTAATATATTTACAGTGTGCTGCAGCACATTAGCACATTATCACCAGCCGCCACTGATCGCGACCAGTTTGCCTTAACATAGCAAACAAGATAAAAGTTAAGTAGATTAAAATTGTGTGCCGGAACCGGGACTCGAACCTGGGACCTTTACCTTTCGCGGGTAATCGCACTACCGACTGTGCTATCCCGACACGACTCACTATGCCGCCTCACAACTTTACTTCCGCCAGTACCTCGCCTCCTATCTTCCAAACTTCACAGAAGCTCTCCTGCGAACCATGCAAGACTAGCACTCCTGGAAGAAAGGATATGGTGGAGACATGGCTTAGCCACAGCCTAAGGGATGTTTCCAGAATGAAACTTTCACTCCGCAGCGGAGTGTGCGCTGATACGAAAAAGTTGAGGCGGCATCGTAAGTCGTGTCGGGATAGCACAGTCGGTAGTGCAATTGCCCGCGAAAGGCAAAGGTCCCAGGTTAGAGTCCCGGTTCCGGCACACAATTTTAATCTGCCAGGAAGTTTCATATCAGCGCACACTCCGCTGCAGAGTGAAAGTTTCATTCTGAAAAGTTATGTAAATTGGTGCATTTAATAATGTGAAGGAGTTAACGCGTAGCTCGTGCTATTACACCATGGCTGTGAGGCAAAGAGTTCCCGCTGGATCCTCTATGATGGCACGGGCAGTGGTTATTTGTGGCTGCCAGTAATCGCGTAACCTGATTCCTGGCTCCGGAGTGCTCGCCGGACTAGGTTTTCCGGCACAGCGGCGCCGCTTGATAATCGATTAGCATCAGCTGCGCTCGCGTCCATTGTACTTTGCAACCCGGTTAATTACTCACGGTTAATGAGAGCCGGGCAGCCGTGTCTCTCTGACTTGCTTAGCGCGTCACACAATTGCTTTCACAGCAGACTGTCGGCGAATGATCCGCTTCATTTGCAACACGCGTCTGACATTCTTTCTGCAGTTCTGCACTGGCATTTCCCTGTGAACGAGTCCGTGATGGAAAGGTTCAGCACCGACAGTTGAGCTCACAATGAAATGAGTCGAGGTGCGCCCGTAACGTCACTGCAGTAACTGCATTTTTCATCGTAATTTACTGCAGTATCTGGAGATATTACCACATGCAACTGGTAACTGATAGAGCTGTTATTGTGCTGCTTGAGATGGAAAGTGACTTTGAATTTAGAAACGTGACTTTCATGAGTAGTGCAAATTATTATCTTCCACTTTGTTCTAACCAGTTCACTGAAATCCTGGTTATGGTCTTTGAGGACTAACATAAGCACAATCCAAAGGATGTGGGATATGTTTTGTTTTGCACTATTATGATTACTATAATCAGAGGGTTCTTGCTACTGTTGAATCACAAGGGAAAACTATTTGTGAATGACTAACAAAACAATGTACCCAGTGGACTAATTCAGAAAGTGAATATCTTTTACGATGGCTGAAAGGCTTTCATCAAGGTAATGCTCTCGCGGTTACTTTTTATCACTGTCATGTCGGGCCCGGTGGTCTTGGGGTAAAGTGCTCGACTGGAAACCAAAGGGTGGCGGGTTCAAAACCCGTTCTGACCTCGGGTTTGTTCAGTCTGCACTTTAACCCATCCTTCACCTCTCAACGATGTGAGGAGTCGCCAGAAACGACACGTGGTTATGATTCCACGTTAAGATGTAGGTCCCCTTTCCCCGGTTGGATAACTGGGGTAGGCTAGGGACACGCAAGTCGCCGAAGTGGCGTCCAGTTGAAAGACTTGCACCAGGCCAATGAGCCACACGAAATTATCATCACTGTCATGGACTAAGTTATTAAATGAATGAAGCAGAACGACAGACACCAATGTATTTGCATGTGATGTAATCTGGAGCAATGCAGATAAAGTAGTTCAGGAGACTCACCACTTGCAATGATCATCTCAAAGCACATGGCTAAATTAAAAACGGTTGCAATGTCAATGAACAGACAGAATAAGAAAGGCAAAATAAAACTGAATGATACACAGCTGAAAGATCAATTTGGATTAAGGGGAAATGTAGGAACACGATAGACAATACATTACGACTTATCTTAGAAGATTAAAGATAGGGAAACCTACGTTTCCAGAGTTTGTGAATCTGGAGCAAGCTTTTGACAATGACCGAAATACGCTTTTTCAGATTTTGAAAGTAGCAGGAGTGAAATATAGGAAACGAAGAGTTGTATAAAACTTGAACAAAAACCAGACAGCAGTTATTATAGTCGTAGATCACGAAAAAGTCATAGACGTTGGGGAGTAATACAGGGTATTAGCCTTTCCCCAATGCTGTACAATATGTACATTGAGCGAACTGTGAAGCAATGCAGCGAGAAATTTGGAGATGGAATTAAGTCTAGGGAGAGGGAATAAAAACCTTGTGATTTGCTGTCGACACAGTAATTCTGTCAGAGACAGCAAATAACCTGGAAGAGCAATTAAATGGAATGGACAGTGTCTTGAAAGGAAGGTATAAGATGAACATTAAGAAGAGTAAAAGAAACGTAATGGAATGTAAGAAAATCAGGAGATGTTGAAGGAATTAAATTAGGTTTTGAGGCAATAAAAGTAGATGATTTTTATTTAGGCAGCCAAAGTAAAGACGACAAAAAGCAGAATGGCTATGGGAAGAAAAGTGTTTCTGAAGAAGCGAAATTTGTTGGCATCCAATATTTTAAATGTCAGTAAGTCTTGGAGTCCAGACAAAAAGATAGCTTTCGAAATGTGGTGCTAAAGACGAATGAATCGCGTCGGGACAGTCGTCTGTCTTTATTTTCTGATTAGAAGCGACATAGTATTTTGGTTTTTCGTCTGCGCATTCTCGTCTCAATTTGTAAATTTATACTGTGCTCTCGTCCATATTAGATTCAAATGCGCGTTTTAACAAACAGTGTAGTCCATCTTTGAACGCATCGCGACGTAATTTTTTTTCCGGCACCACTGTAATCATGATTAGGGACTGTGACTGCTGTGTGCGGATGTAGTCTGAGATGGTGACACTTCGCTCCCAGCTTAAAGTTGTGTTAATCTCGGTTGCACAGTTGGAAGCTGCGATCGAGGGGCGTCGTTGTTGGCCGGTAGTGGGGACCGAACGGACTCCCGTCGTCTCCACCGATCGGCCAGCGCCATCGACATGCCCTGAAACTGCTAGCAGTGAGGCAGTCATCCCACCTGTGGTTGCGTGGGAGGTTGCTCCAGTGCGTGGCAGGAGGCGCAAGACATTCCGGGGGACCGATCGTAAGGCCTCCCCGGTTCGTCTTGCAAACAGATTTGAAGCGCTATCTGTTCAGGACAACGTTCCGGAGTCGGATGGTGTCTCTCATCCTGAGGTCACCACCCAGCCTGCAAGATCCAGGCTTTCAGGGGGTGGGTTTGCTTGTAGTTAGGAGCTCCAACGTTAGGCAGGCGATGGAGCCCCTTAGAGAGATGGCAGCCAAGGAGGGGAAGAAGGCCAACGTGCACTCCGTGTGCATACCGGGTGGAGTAATTTCAGATGTGGAACGAGTCCTTCCGGATGCTATGAAGGGTACGGGGTGCAGCCAACTGCAGGTGGTGGCTCACGTCGGTACCAATAATGTGTGTCGTTTCGGATCTGAAGAGATCCTCTCAGGTTTTGAGCGGCTATCTGAAGTGGTAAAGACTACCAATCTTGCTTGCAAGATGAAAGCAGACCTCACCATCTGCAGCATAGTTGACAGGACCGACTGTGGACCTCTGGTACAGAGCCGAGTGGAGGGTCTGATTCAGAGGCTCACACGGGTCTGCGACCGTGTAGGCAGCAGATTCCTTGACTTGTGCCATCGGGTAATGGGTTTCCGGGTTCCGCTGACTAGGTCAGGAGTCCACTATACGCAGGAAGCGGCTACACGGGTAGCGGGGCTATGTGCAATGGACTGGGCGGTTTTTTAGGATAAAGGGCTTCGGCAATCTCAAAGGGTGCAAGTAGATCACAGGAGAAATGTAGATCTGGGAACTATCGGTATAACAGTTGTAAATTGTAGCTTTGTCGGGAAAGTAACAAAACTCAAAGCGTTAATAGAAAGCACCGAAACACACATAGTAGGCAGTGAAAGTTGGCTAAAGTCGGATATACGTTCAGCAGAAGTATTTGCAAAAGATCTAACTGTATTCAGAAAGGATAGATTACACAAAATAGGTGGAGGCATGTTTGTCGCCGTCAAAAGTAGTATTTCGTGTAGCGAAGTTGAAATTGATAGTTCCTGTGAGCTATTGTGGGTAGAGGTTGTACCTGACAATCGTAAGAAGTTAATAATTGGTTCCTTTTACCGGCCTCCCGACTTTGACGATACGATAGCAGAAAGGTTCAAAGAAAACCTGAGTCTAATTACAAAAACGTACCCGACTCTCACGATAATAGTAGGCGATGACTTTAATTTACCATCGATCTGTTGGCGAAATTATATTTTCAAATCAGGAGGTACGCATAAAACATCGTGCGAAATTGTACTCAACGCATTCTCCGAGAATTACTTGGAACAATTAGTTCATGAGCCAACTAGAATTGTAAATGGATGTGAAAACACACTTGATCTCTTGGCAACAAATAATCCTGAGCTCATAACGAGCATCAAGACGGATACAGGTATTAGTGAACACAGAGCGAGATTGAATACTGAAAGTTCCAAAGTTACCAAAAATAAACGAAAAGTATATTTGTTCAGGAAAGCAGATAGAAATAATTCATTGCTTCTTGAAAGACAGATTCCACTCGTTTCTAACACTAAACGTAGGTGTAGACCAGATGTGGCTCAAAGTTCAAAGAAGTGGTATCGACAGCAATTGACAGTTTTATATCAAATTAATAAAAGGAGGCGATCCCCCTTGGTACACAAAACCAGTCAGGACACTGATGCAAAAGCAAAGGAAAAGGCATACTAGATTTAAACGAACACAAAATCCCCAGTATTGGCGACCCTACACAGAAGCTCTAAATTTAGCGAGGATTTCAATGCGAGATACCTACAATACTTATCACAACGAAACTTTCTCAAAATTTGACTGAAAACCCAGGGATTTTGGTCATATGTTAAATATACTAGGGGCAAAACACAAACAATACCATCACTACGTGATTAGTAATGGCGATCCTGCCGATGACAGCGCTACTAAAGCAGAGTTACTAAACATAGCTTTTAGAAACTCATTCACAAAAGACGAAATCAATATTCTAGATGTCGAATTACGAACAGAGGCCGTAATGAGTAACATAGAAGTAGATATCATCGGAGTAGTGCAGCAACTAAAATCACTTAACAAGAACACGTCTTCTGGTCCGGATTGTATACCCATTAGATTTCTGACTACGCTGAAGCGATAGCTCCTTACTTAAGTCATATACAACCGCTCTGTCATAGAAGGATCTGTACCAAAAGATTGGAAAGTTGCACAGGTCACACCCATCTTCAAGAAAGGCAGTAGGAGTAACCCACTAAACTACAGGCCTATTTCATTGACGTAAATTTGCAGCAGGGTTTTGGAACATATCCTGTATTCAAATATTATGAATTATTTCGAACAGAACCATCTATTGACGCAACGTCAACACGGATTTAGAAAATATCGTTCATGCGGAACACAACTAGTTCTTTATTCACACGAAATGTGTGCTATCGACAAGGGTTCGCAAATCGATTCCGTATTTCTTGATTTCCAGAAGGCTTTTGACACTGCCTCACAAACGGCTTTTAATCAAATTGCGTGGTTATGGAATATCGCCCCAAATTTGCGACTGGTTAGAGGATTTCCTGTCAGAACACAGTTCATAGTAATCGATGGTAAGTCATCAAATAAAACAGCGGTGATATCGGGCGTTCCACAGGGTAGCGTTATTGGTCTTCTGCTGTTCCTGCATATTTTCCTAATAGTGCTTAAGAGTATCAAAAACATGAAAGAAATTGTTCTACCATCACCGTCATCCATTCGAACACTAAACTCTATTTTTCCTTCCTTCTTCACACTTTCAAACAATACTCCTAGTGGCCTTTTACGAAGTCCATACATCATTTTACAGAACAAATGATGCAGTGGTAAAAAACTGTGTTCATATTCTTTTTGACCAGAACTTTAAATTCCCATCCAGCGATACAGTCATTGGTTTCCAGTCATTTAGGCGAATCGGGTGTTGGTTACTTAAAATAGAACAAAACTCTTACTTGGCTCGAAAAGCAAAACAAAAGCATAAGGCAGTGCATATAGTGGAGCATTATACATCCTCATACATTTTGACTTAATTAGCTAGTTTTATGAAGAGAGTGCTAAGGCGGTTCTATAATTTGGCTGAAAATGCTACAGGAATGCATTTGGAGGATAAGACACACGGCACAAATTTTGAATCACCTTTATTGCAAAATTCAAGGCACAAAAAACAATGCGGTGTTTATCTATATTCATTTGCAATATGTACACATTACCAAATAAGAGATAATCGTCTGTTTCCCATGGAAACTATTTCACAGTAATGTCATTAAATGCATGATTCTCTTGCTCATATGCAGGATAGGATCTATTACGACGTATCATCGTGATCATTAAGTGAAATTATCCAGTCATTCAATGAGTACTCTGCAGAAACCACACAGAATCCGTGATCATTGTGAATATCCAAAAACATCAGAATATGATAAATATATTGTGAGTACACGAGTTACCATCTATCAAGATGAATTGTTACCACTTACTGGGGCTCCACTGTTCATTGCAGTGAGGTTTCCCTCAACAACCGTGAAAGGTATAGCCCACACGACTCCACCACATCGTTCCATACATAAGATATAGTTTTTGAGGCATACAGTATTACTGCGTTATCAGGGTGCAAAATGAGTTTAGAGTGAAAACACCACCTGCGGAGTTTAATGAGTAAATACCTGCAGCCAATCCTGGAGTGTCAGTTCTGCATAATTTTTTTCCTATCTGTAATGGAGTCCCCACTGTTGTAGTGTACAATACAGCACTCGCTTGTAGTAATCAGGAATGGAGATTCACAACGTGCAGTCATCTACTATTTTGTGCCCCTCAACATTACCAGTTAACTGGAACGGTTTCTATATCTGCATCAAGCAAACGGAAAGCTGAAGTTCTAAATTTAACCTTTAAGAAATCTTTCACGCAGGAGGACTGCACAAATGTACCATCATTTGATCAACGTCCTAATTCCGAAATGGGGGACATAGCAATAGGTATTTCCGGTGTAGAGAAGCAGCTGAGAGAGCTAAACACGAAAAAGTTGCTGGTCCGGATGGAATACCAGTTCGATTTTACAAAGACTATTCTGCGGCGTTGGCACCCTACTTAGCTTGAATTTATAGCGAATCTTTAATTCAGCGCAAAGTTCCTAGTGATTGGAAAAAAGCGCAGGTGACTCCCGTCTATAAGAAAGGAAAGAGAACTGACCCATACAATTACAGGCCAATATCGTTGACATCAGTTTCATGTAGAATTTTGGAGCATATTCTCAGTTCGAATATAGTAAATTTCCTTGAAACGGAAAAGCTTCTTTCCATGAATCAGCACGGGTTTAGGAAACATCGTTCGTGTGAAACTCAGCTTGCCCTTTTCTCACATGACATCTTGCGAGCCATGGACGAAGGGCAACAGGCGGATTGTGTTTTTATCGACTTCAAAAAGGCGTTCGACGCGGTGCCACACTGCAGACTGCTAACGAAGGTACGAGCTTATGGAATAGGTTCACAAATTTGTGACTAGCTGGAAGACTTCCTAAGTAATAGAACGCAGTACGTTGTTCTCGACGGCGAGTGTTAATCAGAGACGAGTGAATCGTCAGGCGTGCCCCAGGGAGTGTGATAGGGCCGCTATTATTTTCTATATAAATGAACTGATGGACAGAGTAAGTTGTAATTTGCGGCTGTTTGCTGTGGTGTATGGGAGGGTGTCGTCTGTAACGGACTGTAATAGCATACAGGATGACTTAGACAAAATTTCTAGTTGGTGCGAAAAATGGCAGCTAGCTCTCAATGTAGGAAAATGTAAGGTGATGCGCATGAGTAGAAAAAACAATCCTATAATGTTCGAATACAGGATTAGTCGTGAGCTTCTTTATGCTGTCGCGTCGTTCAAATATCTAGGCGTAACATTGCAGAGCGATATGAAATGGAACGAGCATGTAGGGACAGTTGTAAGGCGGACAACCGACTTCGGTTTATTGGGAGAATTTTGGGAAGATGTACTTCACCTGTAAAGGAGACCGCGTATAAAACGCTTGTACGACCACGTCTTGAGTATTGCTCAAGTGTGTGGGACCCACAGCAGGTCAGTTTAAAGGAAGACATAGAGGCAGTTCAGAGGCGAGCAGCTAGATTTGTTACTGGTAGGTTCGAGCAATGCGCGAGTATTACGGAAATGCTCCGGCAACTCAATTGGGGATCGCTAGAGGAAAGACGACGTTCCTTTCGTGAATTTCTGTTGAGTAAATTTAGAGGGCCGGAATTTGAAGCTGAGTGTAGTACGATCTTACTGCCGCCTACTTACATTTCGCGTAAAGATCACAAAGACAAGAGAAATTAGGGCTCGTACGGAGGCATATAGGCATTCTTTTTTTCCTCGTTCAATTTGGGAGTGGAATAGGAAAGGAAATGCCTAGTAGTGGTACAGTGTACCCTCCGCCACGCACCTTACGGTGGATTGCGGAGTATGTATGTAGGTGTAGATGTAGATCATATCACTTTGACTAGTGGTCACAGATCGAGCAAGTCCCCTCGCTTACATGTCTTCTGCACCTATGACGATGATAATGACCTGATCACTGGTCACAAATTTCCTTTGTCGTGAGAGATTTTCAAATATTTCTGAGTACCTACTGGCTCCTTATTTTCAAATGAAATGTAGTATTCTATTTTAGCATGGTGTTACTTGTACAACGTTTCTGTGTCTGTGTGTGTGTCTGTGTGTCTGTGTCTGTGTGTCTGTGTCTGTGTGTCTGTGTCTGTGTGTCTGTGTCTGTGTGTCTGTGTCTGTGTGTCTGTGTCTGTGTGTCTGTGTCTGTGTGTCTGTGTCTGTGTGTCTGTGTCTGTGTGTGTGTGTCTGTGTGTGTGTGTCTGTGTGTGTGTGTGTCTGTGTGTGTGTGTGTCTGTGTGTGTGTGTGTCTGTGTGTGTGTGTGTCTGTGTGTGTGTGTGTCTGTGTGTCTGTGTGTGTGTGTCTGTGTGTCTGTGTGTGTGTGTCTGTGTGTCTGTGTGTGTGTGTGTGTGTCTGTGTGTGTGTGTGTGTCTGTGTGTGTGTGTGTGTGTGTCTGTGTGTGTGTGTGTGTGTGTCTGTGTGTGTGTGTGTGTCTGTGTGTGTGTGTGTGTGTCTGTGTGTGTGTGTGTGTGTCTGTGTGTGTGTGTGTGTGTCTGTGTGTCTGTGTGTGTGTGTGTGTGTGTGTGTGTGTGTGTGTGTGTGTGTGTGTGTGTGTGTCTGTGTGTGTGTGTGTGTGTGTGTGTCTGTGTGTCTGTGTGTGTGTGTCTGTGTGTGTGTGTCTGTGTGTGTGTGTGTCTGTGTGTGTGTGTGTGTGTCTGTGTGTGTGTGTGTGTGTGTGTGTGTGTGTGTGTGTGTGTGTGTGTGTGTGTGTGTGTGTGTGTGTGTGTGTCTGTGTCTGTGTGTCTGTGTGTGTGTGTCTGTGTGTGTCTGTGTGTGTGTGTGTGTGTGTGTGTCTGTGTGTGTGTGTCTGTGTGTGTCTGTGTGTGTGTGTCTGTGTGTGTCTGTGTGTGTGTGTGTCTGTGTGTGTCTGTGTGTGTGTGTGTGTGTGTGTCTGTGTGTGTCTGTGTGTGTCTGTGTGTCTGTGTGTGTGTGTGTGTGTGTGTGTGTGTCTGTGTGTGTCTGTGTGTGTGTGTGTGTGTGTGTGTGTGTCTGTGTGTGTCTGTGTGTGTCTGTGTGTGTCTGTGTGTGTCTGTGTGTGTCTGTGTGTGTCTGTGTGTGTCTGTGTGTGTCTGTGTGTGTCTGTGTGTGTGTGTGTGTGTCTGTGTGTGTCTGTGTGTGTGTGTGTGTGTGTTTCTTTGACTGAATGAATATGTATTAGGACATTATCTAATGAATTTCCTTGTTTTTTAGGTGATCATCTGTGTTAGCAGCAGTTTGACAATATGTTAGCAATGGTAATGGAAATTACCCACGAAGAAATGCCTTCTGTAGCATCGTCCAGTACACAGAAACAAATACTTCATGATGAACTGTCCATAGTCCATATCAATGATAATGATTTACTGAAGAACACAATGCTGTTCTTCATCCAGAGTTCACGTTTGGTGATACCTGCCGTAAATGAATCAACCTGTAAGTACTAAATCCTATTAAGTGTTTCTACAACAATTTACTCTTGTGTTCAGTACTTATACAGACATACTACTTTTCTAGGGCATTTAGATGAGCTTGTAGCAATGTGCGAGCGGCTCTTGGAAGAGAAAGTCACCAGAAGGTTCCAGACCGGTTTCATAATCGTGAGACAAAGATTTTGGAACGAGGTTTTAAACTGTAAGACATATCCAAGGAAAGATACTTTCAGCACAGCTTAATATTTTCTAATAACTTAACATGTATGGAGCGGGATAACAAAATCAACGACCGCCGATATTTCAACAGGAGACACCCTGCTATTTTCAAGGCAAAACTGCAGCCTGTGAAGCTCACAGGAACTTTAGGTTCCTTCAATTTAACTAGGTATGATCTCCTTACTTTCCTACTTTTATTCTGTTTTAATCTACAGTTGATAACTAATGTGGTATGTGTATCTTGAGCTACATCTGGTATGCTGTGTGGTAAAATAACGTAACATGTTTGCAGCTGCTAGATAATATCCTCTGGAGAACAAAACTAATCCAACTTGTGTGCGAGGTGTATGACCCAAGGAAAGCAAGTGCACACAGATGTGTAAATTACAAAACTACCAGTATCATAAATCATGGCTGCAAAAATATTAACACGAATTATTTATAGTAGAGAAAAAGAAGCAGAAACCTACATATGGAAAAGTAAGTATGGAATACTTAAGACTTACGGAAAAGTAAACCTATGTAGCTTTAGTAGATGTGGAGACCTCTTTTCGCTATGTTGACTGAAATACACTCCATAAAGTTGTGCAGGTAGCAGCTATAAAATATATAGAACTAAGTCATATACAACTTGTAAAGAATCGAGAAGTCACAGAGCGTAGAAGAAATGCTGATAAGGAAGCGACTGAGGCAGGGTTGTATATTAAGCAAGCTTTGGAGAAAAGCAAGGAGAAATTTAGTGACGGATTTGAAGTTCAACGAGAAGAAATAACATTGTTGTTTACTGGTTACGTAATTGAGACAGCAAAAAATATGTTAGTTCAATGGAATGAACGTCTTGAAACATTCACATGCTATATAAGTAATTACATTTCATTCTACCACTTTCAAACAGAATACTCAGCTTTTCAACATTACGATGTATGGGGGTTCTGCTCGCTGCATTATTCTCCTGGGGCGTCGTGGTAGAAATAAATACTCGTTATGTACAATTTTTCACTTCTTTAATTTGAAATCAAACTGCTTCTCCACCAAAACATTACAAACATTACAATGGAACAGAACTTAGCTGATAGTACTTCCATTTCAAAACACAGACTGACATAGTTTCTGGTGCACTTTAGAAAAGCCAAAACTCGAACTCCCCCACTCAAGGCGTTGAGGCGAATATATAACATCGGCAATAATGACCTTACATTATGCATTGTTCATAACAATTGAATATACTTATTTACAATTAACAAACACACAAAAAACATTTCATGTACACAAAAATAATCACAATATAAAATGAAAACTATACATAAAATAATTTTACATGGCACGTATTTTTAAGTCGAAATCTCTCATCTTTCTGTTGACAACAAAGTGCGATGTTAAATTTCAATTAGTTAATGAATACATCATATATGTTCCTAACATATATTGATCTATCAATTATCTTCGCAAATCTGAAAATGGGTTCAAAATCTCACGTCAATCAATATATACAAAGAATTAAAATATTGAATTGCGACTATTACATTAACACAATTAACTGGTCAATACAACTTGTTTGAGTGTAACCTATATACAATGCTATTTATTTTCATGATTGTTTTACATAAGTTTGTACCCTTCGTCTGTCTATTTATTAAAATAATGTACAATGAGAAAAGTATTGTTTATAGAACAGTCTGGAAATCTTAATGAAATCTATCACTTGTTTTGAGCACAGTATCACCGAGACACTGTCCTACACTGATTCAATTGTTCAAATGTTTGTAAAGTCTATGGGACCTAACTACGGGGTCATCAGTCCCTAAACTTACAAACGACTTACGTACTAGCTTACACTAAGGACGGCACAAATATCCATGCCCGAGGGGGGGGGGGACTCGAACCCCCAACCGTAGTGGCTGTGCAGACCGTGACTGGAGCGCCTGTCTCCTCGGCCACCGCGGCCGGCACACTGATTCCTAGACTAGCTATTTCGTTTTTAACTTCACACGCAAAATATCACTATTGCACCACACGATTCTGGGTCCGACGCAGACGGTATCGTACAATAACATTGAGATGAGAGGACAAGCAGTATCATCAGTCTTCAAAGGAAGGCATAAGAGGAACAAGATCAAAGCAAGGGTAATGGTATGTATTCAAATTAAATCAGATGTGGAAGAAATGTGATTAGAAACGAGACAATAGTCGAAAGTGTATATAGTATGACGAACACAGTTCATTAGATTGTCCATGGATATCTCTCAACCAGCATAAGTGTAAACCAGGGGTCTCCACATTACGGCCCGCGGGCCGGATTCGGACCGCGGAGCGCTTTCATTCAGCTCGCGCACCAATGTAAAGTATGCTCCTCGCTGTATTGTGCTTCGTTGATTGTCTTGTTTCGTTCGTTGTAATGTGTCCATTGTTACATAAGATTTTCATCGTTCGATTTTTGTGCCGAATAAGTGTACACTGTGCAGAATGTCGGTTTTAACGGAAAAAAGTAGATGCCTGGCTTAAGCTTAAGAATTGCGTGAAATATTTCGTCATAGAGAAAAGGAAATAAACTTAAAGGCAGTATTCTAGAAATGGAAGACGAAGTGGAGGAAGAGGATATAGGAGATACAATACTGCGAGAATAATTTGACAGAGCGTTGGAGGACTTGAGTCGAAACAAGGCCCCTGGAGTAGATGATATTCCGTCTGAACTGCTGATATCGTTAGGAGAGCCAGTCATGAAAAAGTTGCATCACCTGGTAAGCAAGATGTATGAAACAGGGAAAAACCCTCCGACTTCAAGAAGAATATTGTAATTCAAATTCTAAAGAAAGCTAGTACAGACAAGTGTGAAAATTACAAAACTATCAGTTTAATAAGTCATGGGTGCAAAATACTAACACGAATTATTTACTGACGGATGGAAAAACTTGTGGAATCCTACCTCGGGGAAGATCAGTTTGGCTTTAGGAGAAATGTAGAAACACGTGAGGCAATACTCATATTACGACTTATCTTAGAAGATAGGCTACGAAAAGAAAGCCTACGATTTCAGCGTTTGTCTATTTGGAGAGAGCTTTTGACAATGTTTTTTCATAATAAAGATTGGGATGATGTAGGCATTTCATTTTCTGAAATGACACAAATACTTTCCGTGTTTGATAATATATCGATTACTGTGTACATCTATATCTACAAACATACTCCGCAATTCACCGTAAGGTGCGTGGTGGAGGGTACACTGTACCACTACTAGGCATTTCCTTTCCTATTCCACTCACAAATTGAACGAGGAAAAAAATGCCTATATGCCTCCGTACGAGCCCTAATTTCTCTTATCTTGTCTTTGTGATCTTTACGCGAAATGTAAGTAGGTGGCGGCAAGATCGTACTACACTCAGCTTAAAATTCCGGCCCTCTAAATTTACTTAACAGAAATTCACGAAAAGAAAGTCGTCTTTCTTCCAGCGATCCCCAATTGAGTTGCCGGAGCATTTCCGTGACACTCGCGCATTGGTCGAACCTAGCGGTAACAAATCTAGCTGCTCGCCTCTGAACCGCCTCTGTCTTCCTTTAAACTGATCTGCTGCGGGTCCCAAACACTTAAGAAATACTCAAGATGTGGTCGTACAAGCGTTTTATACGCGCTCTCCTTTACAGGTGAAGTACATCTTCCCAAAATTCTCCCAATAAACCGAAGTCGGTTGTCCGCCTTACAACTGTCCCTACATGCTCGTTCCATTTCATATCGCTCTGCAATGTTACGCCTAGATATTTGAACGACGCGACAGCATCAAGAAGCTCACTACTAATGCTGTATTCGAACATTATGGGATTTTTTTTCTACTCATGCGCATCACCTTACATTTTTCTACATTGAGCTAGCTGCCAATCTTCGCACCAACTAGAAATTTTGTCTAAGTCATCCTGTATGCTATTATAGTCAGTTACAGACTGAAAGGTAGAGACAAAATTCATTGGTTTAGTAGGATATTCAAGAAAGCCACAATCAGGGACTTAGAAACGTATGGATGTCCGCCTCTGAAGCAGTTATGGGATCGTTCGCCTGCGCTGAGTGTTGCGCTAAAGAATGTATGGAGGCTCTTCAACTGGATCATCGGGCGGAAAAAAAAATCTGACTGCACTGGGGAGTAATCTCTGGCAAGTTGAAAGCAGGATGATACGTACTCAGCAGTAATAACAATGTAATATTTTCTTTTTTATCTGCATAATAACTAATGAGGTTATTTTCTCGCGTGTTTAAGTGAATGAACCACTGCCATCAGAGCCCCCGGACGAGGGTGCTTTGAGGCTTCTCGGCAGCTCAGATGTCATCCACCCCTCTGGTAAAAATTTGATATTTGCGACCCGGTATTTGGAGACGCGTGAAGAGCGTTTTTAGTCATCAGGCTCTCCCCACCCCTCTGATATGGAGACACTTGTGCGCAGGCTTCAAGAAAATCTCATAGGACGACAATGGTTGATGGAAGGAGCATGATATTCGACTATACGTTGTTCTCGACGGCGAATGTTCATCAGAGACGAGTGTATCATCAGGCGTGCCCCAGGGGAGTGTGATAGGACCGCTATTATTTTCTATCTATATAAATGATCTGATGGACAGAGTAACTTGTAATTTGCGGCTGTTTGCTGATGAGGCTGTGGTGTATGGGAGGGTATCGTCTTTAACTGAATGTAATAGCATACAAGATGACTTAGAAAAAATTTCTAGTTGGTGCGAAGAATGGCAGCTAGCTCTCGATGTAGAGAAATGTAAGGTGATGTGCATGAGTAGGAAGAACAATCCCATAATGTTCGAATACAGCATTAGTAGTGAGCTTTCTGATGTTGTCGCGTCGTTCAAATATCTAGGCGTAACACTGATGAGCGATATGAAATGGAACGAACATGTAAGGACAGTTGTGAGTAAGGCGGACAGCCGACTTCGGTTTATTGGGAGAATTTTGGGAACATGTACTTCATCTGTAAAGGAGACCGCGTATAAAACGCTTGTATGACCACGTCTTGAGTATTGTTAAAGTGTTTGGGACCCGCAGTAGATCAGTTTAAAGGAAGACATAGCTGTTCAGAGGCGAGCAGCTAGGTTTGTTAGTGATAGGTTCGAGCAATGCGCGAGTGTCACAGAAATGCTCCGGCAACTCAATTGAGGATCGTTTGAGGAAAGACGTTCTTTTTGTGAATTTCTGTTAAGTAAATTTAGAGGGCCGGAATTTGAAGCTGAGTGTAGTACGATCTTGCTGTCGCCTACTTGAGTTTCGCGTAAAGTTCACAAAGACAAGATAAGAGAAATTAGGGCTCGTACCGAGGCATATAGGCATTCTTTTTTTCCTCGTTCTGTTTGGGAGTGGAATAGAAAAGGAAATGCCTAGTAGTGGTAGTGTACCCTCCGCCACGCACCTTACGGTGAATTGCGGAGTATGCATGTAGATGTACTCACCGTAATAATAATGCTATGTATGCGTTTTTTTATCTGAATAATAACTAATGAAATTTTTTCTCACATTTTTTATAGAACCTGTACAAGTAAATGAAGTACCGAGCATGACGGCGGACCCCTCTCCGTCGAATGAGCCGGAGGAGGATGAAGTAATCATTGTAGAGGAAATAATTTTTGTAGATTAGTTGAGAAAATTAATAAAAAATTGTTTTTATCCGATCTTTTTATTTATCCCCCTTCCTTATAATATTCAATAAGATAGGTGTTAGAATCACACTGATTCTTTCAATACGTTTACGGAAACGATACCTATCGATTGCACTCCCACCTGACATACGCGCTAATTTGTCCATGACGTAGTGTAAACTAAACTTTTCAGAGCTATTGATGTGTAGGAACTCGCTGAAATTCCGTCTATATCTACCGTAATTCAATTTTCTTGTTTTATATATAACTAGGAAACCATACTGCGCATAATTCCAGCAATCAGCACATACCTTCACAAACTCATTGAACGACATGTCGGTTCCTACATGAGCTAGGTAAATGTGCTTTAAATTCATATTGTCCTGTTTCAAAGCGATAATAAGGTTTGCATTATCTCACCAACTGTTTAGGAATCCTTGAATATGTTTGGCTCAAGTAAAAGACATCAACACCCATATGACGACCGAAACAAAAATATTTACATTCGTCTTACCACAGTCTGAGGGACCTACAATTATCGCTCGTATATTATCAGGCATGAGAGCAATTATTTTCTCTTATGTCCATTACTATTACAGGACCAGTCGGTTACTACAAATTCCCTGTGTTTAGTCCACTCGTTCATGTTGACGAGTATGTGCTTACATTAACATACAGGTTAGTTTATAGGAGGAGGTAAGGAACATAATCTTTTTTTTCCTTTATTATCTTATGGGCGCCTCGGTTGCACAGTGGTAGAGTGCCAGACTACAAATCCAAAGGTCGCGGGTTCGATCCACGCCAGGTCCTAGGATTTTTATCTGTCACTTTCCACTTCTTTCACCTCTGGCAGTATTGCTCATGTGAAAAATACCGAGTAGCGCCGTGGTTCGGAACCCACGTTAAACTGTAGGTCCCCCCTATAACTGGCTGGGTAAGTCAGTCCGAAGGTCGGAGGAAGGCAACGGCATACCACCTCCAAACAGGACCATGCCTAGTAAAGCACCGTGGTCTTCGGATTGTTGACTGCTTTACCTTTTTAAACTGTTACAAATATATATGCATTCCTAAATAACAACGTAACTCTAAACCTACTTCAGGCACCTCAGTTTCATACATATTCGCACTACAGATGTCATACTGCTGAGCAATAACTGATTCAGATGGGTCTTGAACTATGCGAGCGAAATCCATAAGCTTGGTCCACACACCCTCGTAGAATCTGTATACATACGGCTGCCAGCCTAGGCGCTCGTTGAGAGCGTGATCTATCTTAAAACTGGCATACGTTAAGTTTTTAAACGTGCTCTCTTGTAAATGTATACTCTCTTTGATGTCGCTCTTGTTACGTTACATTTTCACTGTTTGTGGGAAGTCCCCTGGAGAGACTGTATGATCACCTGTTGTTACTGTAGGCGGTTGTGCAATACCACTAAACGTAGCTGCAATCTGTGCTGAGGTATCACACAGGCGAGTCCATTCTTCATAGGATAGTATCACTTTCGTATCTCCATACCGAGGATTTTCGAGAACCAGTACTGGCTGGAACTCCCGATCCAGACTCATTCTGACACATGCACGCTTACTACTACTGTTGTTTAATATAAACTTTTTTTAAACATTACATCCACACTGGTTGAATTCACCTCCCCCCTTCGTCGTTTTCTTTTTCTTCCTGTTGTTGAATGCATTGTAGGGGTATTATGACATGTGCTCATCCTCTGGTAGTTCTCACACAACTGAAAACCATTTACGCCAGTGTGGGATATATATGTGAGGCGAGTGGATGGGTTTGGGTGAGTGGGTGATTGAGTGGTTGGGAGATTATATGCAAGCTGCAGGGTTTAGTCAGTTCCATACATGAGGATGGCTTCTAACAAGGTGCTGATACTATCTGCTTCACCTAACAACCATGAATTGCCAGTGCTGATGACGGACTTAAGAGGATGAAGAACGTATATTGATGGTTATGGTCTGCAGTGTCGATTTTAGTGAAAAGCTTAAATCATTGCTGGAGGAGCAGCATAAAGACTGCTTGGCACTGGTATATTCAAAACATCTTTTACATTCAAGTATCTATCAGCGTCTTCAGCTGATGACTACTCCTCCTATTACAAGGCTTCAGCTGGAAACCTATGGATTAGATAGCGGGAAGAAGCAGTGTTAGTGCTTATGAGTTATTTGAATGAGCATGTGTAAAGTGCTTCTCAACATTTATCACAAACTTTCTGAAAACTGTGATGACCTGAATGCTATAGACTATTATTTTTTCCTAAGGAACTTATGCCAAAACTGTGATCTAGCCCGTATGTTCTATAGTCTGCCACAAGTCCTTCAAACCGATAAGTTTATTTCAAAATATCAATATTGTTACCTACATAACTATCATGCGAATGCTAGATATCAGTTTGATGGACCTCCGCCTATAAAACTCAACTGTAAATAAAAATTATATATGATCTGAAATAAAACATTGTTTTTTTTTCGTACAAAATCATACATATCTATACCTTAAAATGTCACAAATCCATCAGTCTGATAATGACTTGCATATATGTGTGTTATGCTGTTGTACATAGCATCATATTTTTTATATCTGCTCTAGCATCAATATGTCCATTTGTAGCACTACTAATATGATGATTCAGCCTTATAATTACATCTATGGAGGTAGGTCCATTGCAATAAAAACATTGACATAAATAATTTGTGATTAAAAAATAAGTATTTTATTTTTCGAAAAATACATATTTCTCCAACATGAGTAAAATATTCATAAAATAAGTATTGAGCTCACAAAACAATACTACTGCTACGTATATGAAAAACGCTTTTTTTCAGTTCCAACATTTGAATAGTGAGCTGATAAATGGATCTAATTCTTTCACATGAGGAGTGGTGGTATTACAATATTTGTTGAACAAATACCATCTATATACATGAAATTCAGAACGTCTTGGGTATACATCTGGAGGAGCAGTACAATACATAGGTATCCCATCCGTGAGTTTAATGTGTAAGAATTTCTCAGTTATCGCACTGATGGAGGTTGACTTGGGTACACATTCGTTTATACATTTGGCTAAATCATCTAGATGCACACTATGCTCATGCAAATAGGTATCATCATAGAGAGGCTTGACATAACATGACCATCTACACAATTTATCTGACACAACCATAAAGCATCATATAAGCTTCGTAAGTTCACTACACTTGAATGTTTTACGTAAATTCCAGATTTCATTGATTTAATCTTTAAGGATGCACCTCCATTCAAATCCAAAATAGGTAGCTTCACCCTTGAAAAACATGTATTATGAAGCAAATGTATAGGATCATAATTCTTAGTCAGTTTATCACAAATGGATGGTAAAGCCTTTGCTAACTCGTTCCATTCTTCAGGGCATAACCTCACTTTCATACCCTACTTAACGTTCTCGATTTCAATAGCTACATTCCAGCGCCATGAATCTAAACCTATGTTTGCACGTTTTGATCAACTGGCTGTTAAATTGAATGTCGACATGAGGAGCATCAGTGCAGGAGGATATGTCTTCTTCACCTCTTGATCAATATGAGAAGCCCATTAAAAGCCATCAGAGTGGCGCAATGGCATTGTGGGAATAATGACTGTCGTCCCCTGTGAGATCGATGACTGGATGTTACCTCAGAATTCTGGTGATCCAACATGCTGACCAGCTCCATGGATGTAGGCGCTGATGGTTGAGGCAAGCAGGGATGAGACTCGATACATGACCCTATCAATGCTGGTGAAGTATGCTCGCTCCTCTTGTTTAGAGTCTGTGATGAACTCGACTGCTGCTGCATCGTTGGATCATCGTTACTTGTGAGATCGATGACTGGAAGCGAAAGCAGTACCTCAGAGTTCTGCTGCTCTTCCAGCACGTTGACCAGCGCTGTCAATGTAGACGCAGATGATGACGACGGTGGCTGTGGCTTGCTGGGATTACGCTCGATGTCGCTCCTTTTCTTTCAGGTCTGGAACGATCTCTACTGCTGGTGCTGCTGACGCTTCATAATACTCAGATTGAAACTATCCATCTATTTATACAACATACCTAAGGTTGGTTGGGGTGAGACTAGGGAGTGGGGGGTGTTCTCGATCAGGTCGGTGTCCTTGTGTGTGTGTGTGTGTGTGTGTGTGTGTGTGTGTGTGTGTGTGTGTGTGTGTGTGTGTACAGGTGAGGCGACGGCGGGGCTGGGGCGGCCACACCGGACGGATCAATTACACGGCTGAATCGATTACATGAGCGAGACATTGAGAGGTGCCCCAGAACTATCTAAATACACCTACTCATGAGATCAATCACTTCAGCATAACCTCTCGTGCTGTGAACATCGTTGTTGATGCTAAAGGACTTCTGGATGAATTTAATCATTTTGTTTTTAAAGAAGTGGCGTGTATGATTTTCACAAATGCTGGAAGTGTTTTAACAACATTTAGCACATATGTTGATTCGCCAAAATCAGAGACTTGCTTTGCACAAAGACTCGTAAAACTGCTCAATGGCTAACGAAATTCACCATTTAAAAATGTGGGATGATGTAGGTATTTCGTTTGTTGTAATGACAAGAATACTTTCTCTGTTTATAAAACTCTTCTGGGTGTTGGACCGCATCGTCAATACATCAAATACTTCACCGACGTTTCGGCCACTATTGCAAGTGGCCATCTTCTGGGTGTTACGTTTACTGCTGGGTGACGGAAAGCTGGTGTCTTAAATATTAAATGTTGCTAGTTGTTATTGGTGGTTTCAGCTCTCTTTCATTGGTGTTTACTTTATTTCTTCCTATTGGTGGAAAAGGAAGTCCAGGATTGGTGTTTATATTATTTGCCATTGGTTGAACCTGGCGAATGAGGAGCGGTGGTAGCAGTGACGTAGCAGTGATGCCTAACGCCGGCTAGAGCGTGCTGTTTGCTCTGTGTACGCGCGGCCGCTGTTGTTTGCGGGCGGGCCCCTATGGACTGCACTGCGCGCGATGTCGTCGCGAAGCGCTGCTACTGCTGCCAACCAAGACGCGGGAAGTCTGTACCCGTTTTCTCTGTTCATATTTCCGGGTCGCTTAGCTATTTCTATTGCTTCCCTCATTTTCCTCTTCAACCCATTTTGTAGCACTTTTAAAAGAAAAACGAATCGCCACCACGGATTTGATGGTCAGCTTCGACGTGAAGTCCTTATTGACAAATGTACCAGTGTCGGATACCATGATCATCCTAGAGAACCTGTTCCACCCGCCGTTTGCGATCTGGTGCAACATTAACGACCACCTATTTCAGGTGGAAAGGGAAATTTTATGAACAGACGGACGGAGTTGCAATAAGTTCACCTCACTCACCCGTCGCAGCCAATATTTTCATGGAGGCATTCGAGGAAACAGCTCTCCAGTCCGCACCTCTACGTCCAGACTGCTGGCTGCGACATGTAGACGACACGTTTGTCATCTGGCCTAATGGAGAAGAGGAGCTGCAGAATTTCCATCAACACCTCAATCAACAGCACAAGATCCAGCTCACCATGGAGATTGAAAAGAATGGGGTGCTCCCTTTCCTCGATGTACAGGTTTATCGGAAGCCAGAGGGCAAACTGGGCCATCGGGTATATAGAAAAGCTACCAGCACAGGCAGGTACCTTCACGCAGCTTCCCACCATCATCCTACGCAAAAGAAGTCCGTGCTCCACTCTCTAAGAGGGCCCATCGGATTAGCGATTAACAACACCTGAAAACAGAATTCAAAAACATCAGGTCCACCTTCGAAGCAAACGGTTATGGGAAGAGGATGATTGAGCAAACTATAACATCTAATGATAGAAATAAAAGGGAAGAGCCAAAGGAAGGACAAACCATCGTCCTATTGCCATATGTAAAAGGAGTCACCGAACGAGCAGGCAAAATTCTTCGTCGAGAGGGCATCAAACCTATATTTCGCAGCAACAATAAAATAAGAGATGTCCTAGGCTCAATGAAGGACAAAGCTGATGAGTTGCACACAGCTGGAGTCTACGAAATCGGCTGAGTGCGGCCAGGTGTACATTGGAGAAACTGGGCGGCCGATTAAAACAAGGATAGCCGAGCACGAGAGGTACATTCGGCTGGTACAGCATACAAAGTCGGCAGTACCGGAACTCCAAGAAGAGTGCGGCAAACATATAGATTTTCTGAAAGTCACTGTACTGGCAAAACAACCCTATACTTCGAAGAGGAAAATCAGGGAAGCAATAGAAATAGCTAAGCGACCCGTAAATATGAACAGAGAAGACGGGTACAGACTTCCCACGTCTAGGTTGCCAGCAGTAGCAGCGCTTCGCGACGACACCGCGCGCAGTGCAGTCCATAAGGGCCCGCCCGCAGACAACAGCGGCCGTGCGTACACAGAGCAACAGCACGCTCTAGCTGGCGCTAGGCATCACTGCTACGTCACTGCTACCACCGCTCCTCATTCGCCAGGTTCAACCAATGGCAAACATTAAGCACCAATCCTGGACTTCCTTTTCCACCAATAGGAAGAAATAAACACCAATGAAAGAGAGCTGAAACCACCAATAACAACTAGCAACATTTAATATTTAAGACACCAGCTTTCCGTCACCCAGCAGTAAACGTAACACCCAGAAGATGGCCACTTGCAATAGTGGCCGAAACGTCGGTGAAGTATTTGATATATTGACGATGCGGTCCAACACCCAGAAGAGTTTTATAAATAATGACAACGGCCGCGGAAGGCTTCGTTTACATTTAATACTTTCTCTGTTTGATACGACAGCCACTGTGTATATGAAAGGTAAAGACAAGTTTTCATAGTTTAATAATATATTCAGGAAAGCTTTATCATGGATTTGGAGGTATACGGATGCTCACCCCTGAGGCCATTGCATGCCGGACAAAGAAATGATGATGATCTTGCATAATCGAGTGTACCATTAAATAATGTATGGTCGCTTATCAGGTGGCTAAGGAGGAGTACTTAAATATTTTCATTAATCGGTGTGTGTGTGTGTGTGTGTGTGTGTGTGTGTGTGTGTGTGTGTGTGTGTGTGTGTAATTGGCCCCTATCTTACATATGTGGGAGAACAAAAAAGAGCTCCCTTCTGCTATAAAAACATCTCTCTCCTGTTTCAGGATTTAAATGTGCAACAACCATGGGCAACGTAATCAGATGAGTGTTTGACTATGTTTTTGGAGAAAGGAGGTGTGTACTCACCAATATACTAAGTGTATAAATGTTTTCCTTTCTTTCATATTGAATGAACAATGTTTTTTTAAATAGTTTTTTTTTCCTTTTCTTCATAGAACCCTCTCCTCCAGAACTGCCTATATAGGTTGAAGTGTTGTCTTCCATGATGGACGAGGAGCCGTCGCCACCAGTGCCTGACTTTAGATTAGATTAGTTTTTGTTCCGTAGATATATGAGATCTTCATCGATGTGGAAGATGTGAAGAAACAAAATTTACATGCTGAATAATAGATAATACTAATAATATAAATATGGATACATTTTAAGTTTATTTATTATTATTTTCTTAGCTGATAATATAATAATACTAATATAGTATGAGGACATTCATCATAAGGTACAATTTAGAAATTCACTAATGGAGTAGGAGTTGGCCAATAAAAAATCTTTTAGGTTTCTCTTCAACTGATCTTTATTTGTAGCTAAATTTTTTATACTTAATGGTAAATTATTGAAAATGTTTCTGAGTAGTGGTTCCGTTTTTGAACTAAAGTGCTTTTAAGTCCTTGTGTAGATCATTTTTATTCCTAGTATTGTATGTATCAACTGAGCTGTCTGTTGGGAAAAGGGATATATTATGACAAATTTCATTAAGGAATAAATATACCGAGAGGCAGTAGATGTTTGAAGAGGCTTATACAGTACGTGCATGAATTTACTCCACAAATAATACGTATTACACGCATTTGGACTCTGAAGACTTTTGACTGACTTGAAGAGTTACCCCAAAATATTATACCATATGACATTATGGAATGAAGTAAGCAAAGTATGCAAGCTTTGTTATTTTTATGTCTCTTATGTCTGATAACACTCGTATTGAAAAAACAGATTTGTTGAGTCGTTTCTGCAGTTCTGTGGTGTGCTCCTCGCAACTAAATTTATCATCAAGATGTAATCCCAGGAATTTATTACTGTCAACCTCTTCTATCTGCTCTTCATACTTAATGCATATGCTGGTGGGAGATCTCTTACATGTTGTGAACTGCATGTAGTGAGTCTTTTCAAAGTTTAATGACAATGAGTTGGCTTTTAACCATTTATTAATTTTAACGAAAATACCATTAGCAGACCTTTAGAGAACTATGCTCAACATACTAATTATTGCAATACTTCTATCATCTGCAAATAAAACGAATTCTGCTTCTGGTAGTGTAACTGATGAGAGGTCATTAATGTACACAAGAAAAAGCAATGGCCCTAAAATTGATCTTTGTGGGACACCACATGTAATTTCTTCCCAATCCGATGATGACTGTTGACTAAATTCACTAGTCACTTGCACTGACACCCTTTGTTTCCTGTTAGAGAGGTACGACTTGAACCATTTTGCAGCATTTCCCTTGACACCATAGAATTCTAATTTATTTAAAAGGATGTTATGGTTCACACAATCAAATGCCTTTGACAAATCACAGAAAATACCTTCTGCTTGCAATTTACTATCTAATGAATTAAGTACATTCTCACTGTAAATGTAAATAGCCTTCTCGATATCAGAACCTTTCAGGAATCCGAACTGTGTTTTGGACAGTGTCATTCATGGTCAGGTGGTTGAGAATATGTTTGTACATTATATTTTCTAGAATTTTTGGGAATGCTGGCAAAAGTGAAATCGGTCTGTAGTTTGATGGTATCTCTTTATCCCCCTTCTTGAATAGAGGTTTAATACTCGCATATTTTAGCCAATCAGGAAACGTTCCAGTTATAATAGGCTGGTTACACAAATAACTTAAAATTCACAAGAACACACTTTAACTTTGTTGATATTTCATCATAACCACTAGAATGCTTTGTTATTAAAGATTTTGTTATGGAAGTTATTTCTTGTGGTGATGTGGAAATTATTTATGAAATATTATAGAATAAAAACAATAAAACTATTTTTTAAAACAAGTTTGGTTTTTATTCACCTCTCTCATTTTATTTAACATAATCATTAACACATACGTTGGAATTACACATACACTTTCAATACATTTTTATGGAAACGTAATCTGTTAAAAAAAATTTTTGCTTCCAGGAGCCTGTTCGTACTAAGCAGTGAGCTGTACTCCAGACAACATTATTAAAGTAACGTTTTGCCCATACTCATTCTATGACAGATGCAGTACAAATGATGTTTAATATATTCAACTGTCTGGATATATATGTAAAAATGATTTAAGATGGCTTCTGTAAATGAAATGATTTTTTTGAAATTATTCCTGAATTAAATTAGTTCAGTGTGCGTGTGTAATACATGCACATACATACAATGTGTTGTATATAGTCATTTAGTGAAAAACACACACCTCTCTTTGTAATTTTTTAAAACATATATACAAACAGGTTTCACTTTCTTACATAAGTAGAGAGCGAGAGGAACTAATGGCCTTGTAGAAAGAAAAAATATGCTCTGATTTTAAATACATAAAAAAATACGAGAAAAATACTTACATTACTGTTCTAACATGATAAACGAATCACTTGTTTTAGTGGCTTTCCTCTTCTGTTTCCATCAATAAATAATGAAGGTATGGCAGGGTTTCGATGCCATCCTGACAAATCATGCGTTTTATCCTTGTGACACGACAAACTGACTTTAGACTGCTCTGCAGTAAATATCTCTCGCCCGAGTGAGTGAAAACATGTCTGCTGGATCCTGTGCGGACCAATATTGTCATTATTGGCTCCATACAGACATTGCAGGTAATCCGCAATAATGAGAACCTTGGATGCTGTGTAACGAATCCCCTTAGCCCATCTGAGTGTAGCCATTCAATGTAATATATGCAGGCATTTCGTCTTACCACTAGTAATTCCAGTATCTACACATCATTTAATTCATCTTTCGTAAGGCCGATATCCTTACTATTCTGAGGAATAATTCCATAAGGATTATCGACCGCGTGCGCTGATGTACCAAATTCTTCGCAGTGCTACCTTACAACTTAATAACGATTGCAGTTCTTCATTAGATATACTAAACTATCTGTATCAATATAAAGTAATTTAGGGTTAGCGAAATATGTTTTTGCAAACTGATAGAGAAATTGGTATAAGTGAAATTTGTAAAGGCAAGAATACACATACCCAGATAGAGCGACTTTGTAAATGTAACCATAGTCTTCCCCACCTCCACAATGACAAGACCTTCATTAAGAATTGTGGCTCGCAAAAGTTTTGGCCTGGATATTAATTTTCCCATGCCTTCCCATGTGCTTCTAAGTTTAATAATGCGGTGTTTTCTTGCATTTTCCATAGTTTTGCCGAGAGTTTGCTTTAGTCACCAATTTGTAAAAACCTTTCTCAAAATCATTTTTCGTAGAAGCTCTCTTTACAAAATGTTAAATTGTTTGTATAGCTTATGGGACGTAACAACTGGGTCATGAGTCTCTAAACTTACAAACTACTTATAAACTAATTTATACTAAAGACCATAGAAACATCCATGCCCAAGGAAAGATTCGAACCTCTGACGTGGGAAGCCGTGCAATCCGCAATGTGGCACTCCAGGCCACTCGACTACTCCCGCGCAGCGCTCTCTTTACAGTATTTAAATCAATATACTCCTCAACCACCCCCATGAACCACAGACATTGCCGAGGTGGGGTGACTTGCGTGCCTCAATGATGCAGATAGCCATACCGTTGGTGCAACCACAGCGGAGGGGTATCTGTGGAGAGGACAGACAAACGTGTGGTTCCTGAAGAGGGGCAGCAGCCCTTTCAGTAGTTACAGGGGCAACAGTCTGGATGATTGACTGAGCTGGCCTTGTAACATCAGCTAATGCGGCTTTGCCACACAGTTATTGCGAATGGCAGAAAGCTTTCGATAATGTTGACTGGAATACACTCTTTCAAATTCTGAAGTCAGCAGGGGGAAAATACAGGGAAAAGGATAGTTATTTACAACTTGTACAAAGGCCAGACCGCAGTTATTAGACTCGAAGGGCATGAAAGGGAAGCATCAGTTGGGAAGGGAGTACGACAGGGTTGTAGCCTTTCTCCGATGCTATTCAATTTGTACATCGAGCAGGCGGTGAAGGAAAGCAAGGAAAAATTTGGAATAGGGATTAAAGTTCAGGGGGAAGAAATAAAAACATTGCGTTTTGCCGATGACATTGTAATTCTGTCAGAGACAGCAAAGGACCTGGAAGAGCAGTTGAATGGAATGGACAGCGTGTTGAAGAGTGCATATAAAATGAACATTAACAAGAGCAAAACAAAAATAATGGAATGCAGTCTTAGAAAATCAGGCGATGCTGAAGGAATTAGATTAGGTGACGAAACAATGAAGGTCGTAGATGAGTTTTGTTACTTGGGTAGTAAAATAACGTGCGATGGGCGCAGTACAGAGGATATAAAATGCAGAATGGCAATGGGAAGAAAAGCATTTTTGAAAAAGATAAATTTGCCAACATCGAATATTAATTTAAGTGTAAGGAAGTCTTTTCTGAAGGCATTTGTGTGGAGTGTTGCCTTGTACGGGAGTGAAACATGGACGATAAGCAGTGCAGACAGGAAGAGGATAGAGGCTTTTGAAATGTGGTGCTACAGAAGAATGCTGAAGATTAGGTGGGTAGATCGCATAACTAATGAAGAGGTACTGAACAGAATTGGTGAGAAAAGGAATTTTTGGCATACCTTGACTAAAAGAAGGGATCGCTTGGTAGGACACATTCTTAGACATCGGGGAATCGTAAATTTAGCATTGGAGGGAAGTGGATGGGGTAAAAATCGCAGAGGGAGACCAAGAGACGCGTATAGTAAGCAGATTCAAGTGGATGTGGGTTGTCGTTCTTATGAGGAGATGAAAAGGCTTGCTCAGGATAGAGTAGAGTGGAGAGCTGCATCAAACCAGTCTCCGGACTGAAGACCATAACAACATACTCCTCAAACCAAGGGTATAGATTGAAGGAGATAATCCAGGTGATTCTAATAAGCTTCATACTTACATTATTCGCGTCTAATCTCCAGCAATGGTTTAATTTATCTTCATGTGGAATTTGTCACGCTTGACACAGAGGTAAATCATTTAAGATGGTAATATTTCTCTCGATTACTATGGAAATTGGTAAAATGTAACCACTAGTAATGCACGACCTATAGGAGAGCATCGTTTTAAAAATGAAAACCCCTAATGATAGCCTGAATACAGCTCGATGTCCATAGCGCTCGAAACGAGACACCTTGCGTCACTGCAACTGAAACACCAGTACAAGGCTGTTAGTATCCTCCAATCGTAACTTGAATATAAAGATAATTTCTGTACCCATTCCACTTCCAAAAATACAAATTCACAAAAAGCACACGACCGTCAGGCAAACAAGATGAAAAAATAATATATATTTTTTAAATGTCGCCATGAGCCTTAGTTTGAGACACACACACACACTCTCTCTCTCTCTCTCTCTCTCTCTCTCTCTCTCTCTCTCTCTCTCTCTCTCTCTCTCTCTCTCTCTCTCTCTCTCTCTCCATTGATGCAAACTAATCCACCTTGAGCCTTCGAACTAACACAGACTTAAATGCCTTATTTCTCACACCACACAAACCTATTTCGTGTGGAGCAGACTATACCCTGTGATGTGGAAAAAGTAAATTTCTCACACCAGAGTGTTGAGTTTCATTCACTAAGGTGAAAAATATTGTGCTAAGCAAACATACATACGATCATATTTTACACATGGATTATTCCCACTATCACTGTAATAAAGTTCTTGCACTAATCACACATGGAATAATCCCACATTGTCGAACTCAATTTCGCACTGTACCCACTTGCGGTATTTTCAGACATTGCAAAAAATTCTTTACAAAATGTTCCAAGTCTTTACACCATTTAAGTGCCACAGGTCAAACGTAACAAAGCTCACCCCAAGATGGGTAACATAGTTCTTTCTCTAAGTTTCAACAAGACGAAATCCTATTGTACAACTTTATTACCTTAGAGATTCGTGATAGAAAAAAGAAAATGCAATGAAATAATTTAAGATCGGCCAGTTACTGATTTCTGACCATCTGCATTAAATCATTCCTTTTTTCGAAAGCAATGTCTGGGAGGATCATACCTTTTCTCAAGGAAGAAAACATTCTACCATGTACATCAAGGAGACATAAGGCACTGAGTCACTGCATAAACACGCTAGCTAAGGCACCCGTCAGGTCAGCTCCACTGCTGGTAGACTAATGGCTCTATTCGTAACCTCAGAGTATAAAGCAAAACAATAAATCACAGAAAACTCAAGTAGCACAAGACACACTCACACTCTTCCCTTGAATTCCTTGGGAAATCAGTGCCTAGTGCCTTCTTATTTGAATTTTCTTTGCATGTGTTCTTTCTAACTAAAAATCGTTTAAAAACCATGTACAACACTCTGCTGTACAATTTCTACAAACGAATGATTACTATCCAACTCTAGATATATGCACGTAGATCACAGTAAATGTGGAAGTTCTTAGGATTTTTGTTACAGTACACGAATATTAGTATACAAAACCTTTCTTTACATTTCGTATACTCGTTTACATACAGAAAACTGATCTTTATATATACAGTTAGATACAGAAAACAACTCTTGATGTGTTTTTGGTTGATGTAACCTTAACAACATCTAGATTAATTTTTAACTTGCAGCTTAGATTGACATTGTCTTCTATTTCTTTCTCCAACCAGTAATTCGACAGGTACAGGGAAGTTTTCGAACTCCAATATGCACTGTCATTTATTGTTGTAATCCAACTCTTGTATGGCTTTAATCGCCAGTTTTGAACCTTTCCACAATTATTCTAGGAGAGAGCATTTGGGTAGTTAATTTTTTTTCTTTTTTCCCGCATAATACAAATGCTAAAGCAGTGCACATCTTCTTGTGTGTACACTATCTGCTCTTAAAGTTTACAATTTTTGCAAATTAGCGGTTCTTGTTCCATCTCAAACGCTGGAAATGACTTCTCTAAAGACGAATGTAAATCTGTAAGCATTCTAATCCACGTCAAACTAATACAACACCGAAACACTACTGAAATGACACCATTCTTACCATAAACACTACTAATAAACGAGATGTAGTCTTCGAAAGTAATTATTCAAATCAGTATTTGGAAAATGCTGGTCGCTAGCTACAAAAGTGAACAGATCTTCTAATGACAATTCACATAATACATACAATGAAACATCTGATAAACAAATCCATACCACTAACATCCACAACATATAACAACAACCAATCACATCTTCTTTGGATCCTAGACATGTAATGGACATTTAAGTACCTAGCGTAAAAATTCAACGTCCACCAACACAACAAACACAATGCTTCAATTTATTAAAATAATTTTAAGCATTTATACAAATAAATAACCATACTTGTACCTTAATTTCTTCAGAGTTCATCATAACAGAGCAAAATCTGCTATAGCAAACAGGATTTACTTCACTTATTTTAGAGTGATTCTAGCCATTTTTACTAAATTTCCGATCCTTCTAGCCTATGGCATCGCTTGTAAGAATTCGAAACAATATCCAAGGTCAACTAGGTGACTGGATTATACTTACAGACATCCTTACCTACAATAAGTGGATATAAACATTACACATGACATAAACAAGTCACCACAAATATCCTATCTATTAGCTCCTGATACCAGTCATTCCCACTCCGACAGAGCTTAGCGTAACCCCAATGCATCATATTCTACCCCAAATCAATCTAATACAAAATCTTAATGCCGCGAGCAATCCTGTCGAGATTAAACATATGTACAACCTTTGACACACACATTCCATTTTTGGAACTAGCCCACTTTGTCACCAAATCAGAGATTTATCATACCCTCTGATTATCGACCAAATAACAATAGTTCACCACCAAAAGCATCTACGCTATACTACCGAGATGCGTCCATTCATAACGTAAACGCCACAAAGCTACCACAGCCATTATCAACGTACATATATGTGCACCTCTGCTTTACAAGATATCAAATAATATCCAGTTTTTGAACTATGTATTTTGTGGTGGAGAACTCGGACTTCGCCATCTCCAGAGAAAAATAAAATGATTGAGCATTCCAACTGCCTACTCAACACAACAGCAAACCGGACATTCACCCAAAGCTTTTATCCTTGCCTATTACATTTTTTTCTACCAATCATCTGACTGCTTATCTGCACACCAATCATGTGAAGCATTTATCCTGTTCGATTCAATCTAGTTACATTGTAATTTCTCCTACCTCCATACACCTGAAAAATCTAAATGTTCTACTCGAAAGGTCTTTACAACAAATAGCTGTTTCAGATACAAACTATTACACGTTTTAGGTAATCACAACGACGTTTGAGTGCTCCTCATCACATATTCATCTCCCTACAGAAGCAGTGAGAGATATCTCATGATCTACAGCAGACTACCCATAATGGCGGTCTATATATACCACAGAAGGAAAATCCTAAGATGCTTGTAACTCGCTTCCACATCACGAAAAAGTAACCCATAGAAACAGAGAAATTCATGTTAAACCATATGATTACAACACAACAGACATCTAACCTTTTCTAGAACAAAACGAACCACAGATAAGAGAAATTAACATAAAAAACACTAGATCCTCTCCTAGTAAGATACCTGGTTGTTACTTGACATGATGCGGTGATTTAGCCATGCACACTGGGGTGCCATGCTGTGGTGCGTGCAGTCGTTCGCCGTTGGGGGTTCGAATCCTCCCCCCCCCCTCAGGCATAGGTGTCTGTATCTAAGTCTGTGTCTAAGTCTTTACAGTAATTTAATGACAATCTCAAACTTACAACCACAGATGAATCCCTTATGGTTCAAGTAGCTAACACAATGAACACTTAGCTATTTACAATACATTGCAAAAAGAGGATGCGATATGTAGAGGTGGATTTGGCAGATGTCAAAATGCCGCTCACTATTAATCATGTACGACAGATGTGTACGTGTTTTAGCAACCCTCTCACACAATAGAGTCAGTACCATTTGTCTTATGTTCCAGCAAACATCAAGTATGATTCGTCTGAATAATTTATATGCTCGAAAAGTCAAGTTTAGGTCAGTGTTTCATCTAAACAACATGTCCTGCATCACAGTGGATCTGGAGGTGGGCAGATCTCAGTTAGGCAATCATCAGAGGCGGTGGGTTTGGGGGAGGCAGCGGTACCTGCATAATGCATTGTGGGTACCCTATGCTGATAGTCCCATTACTATGCTACTTACCTCAATACGGACCACAGATTCAGTAAGACAAAAAGAAGAAAACCTAATGGCTCACAACAAAATACCTGCAGTCGTCATCAGAGAAATAAAGTCGTCATATCCCAAAGCTACTTCCAATTTGAGAACGATCTTACCTTCAAAAATATGGACCAACAATGTTATTCCTTATATCATGAACACTGGCAAGTAATTTTATCAGCCATAAATATTTAACATAATCATGACACAGGAAAAAATACAAAATTGTCAGATGGTACAGGTTGACTGTTACATCCATTCGAAAGGAACAGACGTTCGCTATAGTCCGCAGCCACCTTTACAAGAGCAGCTAAGGTCGGTATTTTTTTTGGCGAATCGTGAATCAACATCTGTTCATTTGGTACAGATTTGTAAATTACATAATCTGTTTGATAGATGAATCAGAAAACAGAATATAACAGTTCCACACAGACACCATGTCAAAAGCACACTAAAAGTGATGATCTCAACATATGTCACATGTTCAATAATTTCACTGCAGCTTAGAGCGATATACTCGTAATAGTAAGTTCGTAACGTGTTTCACCGTGTACAGTTCTAAATTAGACGGCATTTATCACACAGCATAAACCTACCTGGCGAGAGATCAGTTTGACAATTTCAACTAACGTCATAAGCAAGAACTAGAGTTTTGGTGTAATGTATCCTCATTTATCATGTTTACAAAATAAGCACTAGCGTTTCTTGTTGACGCCTGTGAAATGTTTACCTGAAGATGCGTAATAAGTCGAAAACCAGTTCGTAAATAAACAAAAAGGATTGTTTGTTTTCAACATGAAATATGGAATTCTACGAAGAAGAGATGGAAGAATCCATTTATATAAAAAAGAAAACTATGAAAAAGAATTACAAACAATGCTGCTCATTAATAAAAACTATTGTTATATCACCCAAACAGTAGAAAGAATCAACAACAAAAAATCAAAATACAGCTAAGAAATAATTGTAACAAACAAAAAACACGAACCTGAAAAATCCCACAAACACAGATAATGCAACACACACAGACATACAAAACAGCAACACTCATGGTAGAAACAGCAAAAATAAATGGCACACTTTAGCATACAAATACACATCAACACCCAAAACAGCAAACATAACAAAGATACAAGAATTACAAATTGCCTACAGATCAATATAACACGCGTCACATTTGCAAACGACAGACAAACCAAGCAAATAGGAAGGGACAGGTACATACCAGATAGAATGCCAAGACTAAGTCAGTATATCTGGGAATCAGAAGTAAACATTTCAAAACCAGTTATAAAAAACATATACGAAGATGGTAGTATGAAAATAGACAGTCTACCTTTGCAGAACATCTGAACGTGGACATAAACCATCCAACATGGAACAAACATGGAAATTATCGGAGAGAATAATCGAGACTCAAAATTTCTCATACTACAAGAAAACCTTCATGTACAAAGAGCCCGGGAAATGAATAAGAAACTGATAACTGAAGCAATAACTCACAGATTACCTGACCACTAAAACAGTGATGAAACATGAAATTTCCTCCAAAAAACAGCTGATACTCTCATACTTGGAATATAAATAAGGCAGATAAAAAGTGACATGTGGCAACACTATATATAAATCAGTGTGTCCATGTGTTTTTGTGTGTACGTATTCATACAAATCTACAGTTTTGTTCCAATCTTTATGAAATTTTGGACACACAAGCTTCAATAGATGAGAACGGTCGCTGTAAGTGTAACGATCACGTACAACATATTGTTTATGAGATATGGCGTCATAAACAATGAGATTCGCTAAAAATACTGCATCAAACAACAATGTTTCACATTTCCTTCTAAAACACTGGACCACTTTCAACCAAATTTGATACACATATTCTTTACTGTGAGGAAACAATGCTGTTGGGCGAAGAACCACATAGATACATGGAGTTGCAAGATGAGTTGCGATGAGATTATATTCACATACTGTATGAGAATGACAGTACTTAGCGACTTGCAACCAACTTTATATAATTTCGAACCTTTATTAAACTTTTTCTCGCTGACAACCACATCAAAATAATGAAAGGGAAAAAGGTTTTGCTTACTACTTTTCCGCTGTTCATGGAGCAAAGCTACGGCATTCAGTATGATCTTACAGTTTATAACTTCTACACTACAAATTGTAGTCTCAGGAAATTTTACAGATAGTTTACACACATACAGCTGAATGTAATTTCGAAATTATATAGAAGAACATAAACAGTAACGTTCATGGAAAACTGCCCCATCAGGTTTTAATCTATTACTTCTTTACAGCTAACTCTGTTTGCAACGGATTTTACCGACATACAGCAATTATAAAAATGAATATATAACTGCAAAATTATACAATTGTACAACATATAATCCAATAAATACTTCGTAAATAAAATTTTAACTCTTGAGAAATTGTGTTCTAGTTTCTCCTGATTGCCGGCCGCGGTGGCTGAGGGGACTGAGGCGCTCCAGTCACGGTCTGCACGTCCACTACGGTCGGGGGTTCGAATCCCCCCTCGGGCATGGATATTTGTGCCGTCCTTAGTAGTAGCTAGTTCATAAGTAGTTTGTAAGTTTAGGGACTGATAACCCCATAGTTAAGTCCCATATTCTCTACAAACATTTGAACATTTGAATTTTTCTCCTGATTAGCCATGCTGCAGTTTTCGTCAGATTCATTTTAGCCCTTTTTAAGCCTTACACAATGCAAAAATGAATGTTATTCTACTACATAATTTAATCTTCAGGTCTCTTAGATGTGGTATGGGTCTGTCACATGAGGCAATAGACTTCTTCCGACAAGTAATTGATTGATTTTTGTCTAGATTTCTCATCAGATCACAAACAGGATACTATTATTCAAATGTAAATCCTAGTTTCGATCACGAACAGGATTTTAGATACAATGAATCTCATATTGAAAACGGTACCACTGTGTAAAAAAACGCCATACAAGCGGCACACCAAAACACTGAAAAAGAAAATCAAAAGGGAACATAAGGGGCATTAGGTCAGAGACGCAAGCTCTCTCATTCATGACAGTACACATAACAATATTAAACATCAATCATATTATCATCTAAGTTCCACTTAACACAGAAAAAAGCTCACACTAATTACTCAAGAGACAGGAACTATACGGAAATATATTGATACACCAAAGGTAATTGATATGCTAATTCAGATATTAACAAATGTGATATTTCTACCTGTTCATTAAACTATTTTTGTCATTACCATCACTTAGTAGCAATACACTAGCTTTGTAACACAGAATACACAGTGGCAGCAAATCTGCACCACAATGCTGCTGAAGTTATAATAAATGGCACTGCCGCCTGAGGGTCAAGGCTATTTTGTGGCTACAACTACGTAAATTGGTATATGGATCTTGGTTAGAATTTAAGAAAATTAAAAAATGCATGAGCAAAGTTGTGCATAAGTATTTTACAGACTTCCTTTCAAATGCGACATGCGCCCTTTAAAAATGCGGGTACACTGTTGCAAAAATAGGTTTATAAAAAATAAATATATGACAAAATAAAAACCCGGCTAAGTGTTGATCTTACTCTGAAGGCGTCATTTAAGAAGCGATTCTTCGATATTCCGTCTGTAAGGGGATGAAATATTCTTAAATACGTTGCTATTTGGACAATTTTGAAGTTAGAACTACAAAATTTCAGATTAGGATTTTGGGTTCGAATTAGAAGACACGAGTTTTGGTATGCTTAGAAATCCAACAACTAAGGGGGTAAAATAGGGGTCAAAATTCTTTTCGAAAACACATTGCTATTCAGACAATTTTGGAGCTAGAGCTGCCATAATTGGGATTTGTTTTGTTGGTTGGAATTTAAAAAATATGTTTTGGAAATTCAACCATCAAGGGGGCTAAATTGTGGAGATATTTTTTCGAAAATGTTTTGCTATTAAAGTAATTTTGAACTACAACCACATAAATTGGTATACGTTTTCTTGGTCAGAATTAAAATGACACGTTTCAGTATTTTCAGAAATTAATCATTTAGGGGTTGAAATAGGGGATGAAACATTTTTTTTCTTGAAAATACATTGCTACTAAGCCAATTTTGAACCCAGAATTACAAAAAATGATATTTGCATACTTGGTATTTTTCGAAAATCACCTATTAAGGGGTGCCATAGGGGTTACAAGTATTAAAATGAAATGTTCAAATGTTTGTAAATCTTAAGAGACCTAACGAAGTCCCTAAGGCTTACAAACTAATTAAACTAACTTAGACTAACTCATGCTAAGGACAACACAAACACCCATCCTGAGGGGCTAATCGAACCCCTGACGGTGAACAGCAGCGCGCACCGCAGAATGGCGCCTCAATACGCATGGCCATTCTGCAGTGGATACAAGTAGTATCACAACATTTCATTATGATAGTACTTAAGTTGTATCTAAAAATATTTTTATTAAGAGGGAGAAACAACTGGTGCAGATTAACCAGCATGCAAAGCAACATTTCCACAAAATTTTAAGTAAGTACATAACTTTTAATTTTTGATTTTGAGTAGCTTCAAGGATCGAAACAGCAAATGGACAGAAAAATGAAGGAGAAAGAAGAGATCGAAGGCAGAATAAAGGAGAAGATGGATAGACGACTGATGGGAAGAGGTAGGAGGAGCTATATAGGAGAGGAGAAGGTGGAGAAGGAGCAGACTGTTACAGTGCAGTGTATGAGTACGTGACTGGCACTTAACATGACGTTGGCAACGGCATGAAGAATGATGGAAGATGAATGCAGTCAATCAGGAGTCGTGTTCAGGCGGCCAATAAGAATTAGCTTTTATCTTTATAGATTTTAAAGATGTAGTATTTACGAGAATAATTAATTTATTCTGGAGTGTTGCATTGTATAGCAGTGACAATTGTACGATAAGTAGTTCAGACAAAAAATGATAGAAGCTTTTGAAATGGGAGCTATAGACGCATGCTGACGATTAGACAGATAGATCGTATAACTAATGAAGAGGTGCTGAACAGAATTAGGGAGGAAAGAGATTTCTGGCATATCTTGACTAATAGAAGGGATTGATTGGAGGGACACACTCTGAGACATCAAGGAATCGTCAATTTCACACTGGCGCGAAATATGTCGGGTAAAAATCGTAGAGGGAAACCTAAAGACGACTACAGTAAGCAGGTTCAAATGGATATAGGTTGAAGTTCTTGTTTACGGATGAAGATTGTCTGCACACGACAAGTGAGCCTAGAGAGCTGCATCAAACCAGTCTCTTTACTGAAGACCGCAACAAGATCAACAACCCAATTTTACTTGTGAAATTTTTCTACCTGCCTCATGGTAAAAAATGTGATAAAGCTTCGATCGTACACGGACGAACATACACTAACAGGTGCTTACAATTCCTTCAGCCAGTGGTTTCATGCTGTTTAGCAGCAGTGTTATAAAGTAGATGAAACAATACTCTCAATTGCGCATCTGACAACTGACGAAACAATACTCTATTACATGTTGTGAACTCATCTGATTTATGTCTTTCAAACAATGTCACTGAAAATTATGTATTGTTAATTGAGTTCAATACATTAATTATAATGGAAAAGAAAACAATTACATGCATCTGGCTGTAGTAAAAGGTAGCATAAATAATACTGAGTGACGTGATACACAAATTTCTGTTATATGAAAAGTAGTTCCTTTACGTATTCAGCAAAATAGGTTTATCAACAATTGAGGTGGAACGACTCTGATGTATAGCTTGCAACTGAGTACTGAAGCTTTAAATATGGCCATGTCAGACTCTAATCCTAGAGTCGTCCGCTTGTCACCATAAAATTTATTAAGTTTGAAAAAAATCTTTCCAAGTTTTGAATCTTCTATATCACGTCCTTTGCGTTCAAAGAAGCATAGTCAGAAGAATTTCTTTTATTTAGACTCTCGCTGCTAATCGGATATACTTTTTAAATTATTGTCAAGCTTTAACTGTCAATCTGAAGTTTATACTAGTAAACGTGTTGACCACAGAAAGTCTATATATCTTGTTGACAGTAAATCGATCGATGTAGGTGATCGATTAAGAAAGCACTGAAAATTTATCAAAGTCTTCCTTTGACTTGACTGTCGAAAATCAATTAAATTCAAATAAAATATCTTCTCAAAAAATCGTAGAAACTTTAACAGGAAATAATTCTCAATTCCTGTTAATGTAATATTTCTGGTAGATATCATCAAAATAAATAAATTATGTTGGCAAACACGTAGTTAAAGTTTAAATACGACTTTTATTACACTTGACATTTACAACTCGGAAGTCAAGAATGAACTGGCATAATGTATTTGTTCAAATTTTAGGAATATTTCGTTGACAATGTAAATAAGGGTGACGATAAACGCAGAGACCATCATCTTCTTACCTTGTGGTCATCTACCCGCGACTTAAAGTGGCCAGATGTTCTATTCCCTGAGGTTTGCATCGAAGATGTTCCTATCGTAGGTTGGATTGCCGTTATAGCATACGAAACATAAAAAACATACAAACTCTTTTAAGAATCATATAACAAAAACATTTACATACAAAAATCATTTAAATATAAATACAAACACAGTCTGCTGAAAACTGAGCTGATATAATGTAGTAGTGGGGACAATAATTCGTCCCACTACATACCCCACCCGCAAGCTCAGTTTAGCAGGGAACAAGAGTGAAAACAAAAAGAACATTTTAATATCTGTTTTTTTCTCTTTTATATTTCTTTTATTCAGTAACATTCTCTTACAGTTAAGAATAAACATACGAAGTCCTACTTCATAAATTACACGTGATGATTGTCAGAGTTTACTTTAGTTTCTTAAAATTGGTCTGACACAAATCACTAGGTAAATCACTTCAACTAAATTGAATTAATCATGGCTCTTCCTGTTCATGCAATGCTCTGAGTATCCTATAAACGTTTATTCATAAAAAGAAACAGTTTATTCTTTAGAATGTCTATTCATAAAGTCTGAATGTCTGTCGTTTGCCTTCATAACATATCAAATACTTGTATGACTTTTGTGAACATATAAGCAATATATATATTGCCACTACTGCCAAGGCTTTCCATGCAATTATCTTTGGAACAAAGAAGCCGAATTAAAAATTTGCGTTGTGGAGTGATATCGCACATAGACTATTCCAAGGCGCTTTAATCGTTAGTGGTGTGGTAGTCTAACGGTTAAGACGTCTGGCTAGTAAGCATGGAGGTTTGGGTTCGATTCCCGGCCACACCACAAATTTTAATTCAATGCTTCAGATCTATCAATAATGTCTTTGACATATCTGAGACGTAAATCCGTCTCTGGGATTGTGTATTTATATTAATTGATATTTATATCACCGTGACAGGATTGTTCCACCATGTCCATTGCTGAGGTGCTATTTCGCTGCATGGAGAGCCTTGGCAGTAGTGGCAATTATCTTTGGAACAAAGAAGCTGAATTAAAAGTCTGCATTGTGGAGGGAAATCGTACATAGACTATTCCAAGGCACCTTAATCGTTAGTGGTGTGGTAGTCTAACGGTTAAGACGTCTGCCTAGTAAGCATGGAGATCCGAGTTCGACTGCACCACAAATTTTAATTCAATGCTTCAGATCTATCAATAATGTCTTTGATATAAATAAATCGTTTGATCGTTAAAACTAGTAAAGTCGATTACTAATACTCTTTACTTTTACTTCGACCATTACTTCGCAATGTGCGTTTTCTCTTTCATGATAGTTATATGGTACAGTTAAGATTTCTATTACCTTTTATCATCGTTGCCAATTATTATTTATAAAAGGTTCAGACTCTTTCAGATATGTGTATATCTATCTTTGAATTGGTAATCTATCTCCTTTATTGCAGACTTTACCGCAATAATACAACCAACTGCTGCATAAGTGTAGCTTCTCTGATGCGTTGCCAACTGTTAAAATTTTTATATACTTCTATTGTAGTCATAATTTAAACTCACAATAATTGTAAACTATACTTAATAAGACATCATATATCTTAATAACTCTCCATTTCCTTCAATATATAAACTGTAGTAACGCCTAAACCACTACCATACGGGTTTTTAACACGTTGCCTCTAGTAAAATTTTACTAGTCACCAGTGGAGATCCATCACACAACTATGTTGACATACTAATGTACACTGTCAGTATTTACCTCATTGTACAAGTCTGTTAATATATATATATATATATATATATATATATATATATATATATATATATATATATATATATATATATATATATATAAAATCTTACGCCTTATCTTTTCTAAGTAGTATTATTCTCTTCTTCTTAATAATTATAGGAGGTCATACGAGGATTAATTTGCATTGTCTTTGAAACATCAGCACGGCGCTTCTCTTTTGGCCTTCGTAAGTAATTTAAGATGGTAGATATAGTGCTACCTACCTATGATAACTGTAATAGTGTCCAGTTTGGCGCATGCAAACAAATATATATGACACATTACTAGGTTCTTGCAAGCCGCAGCTTCGGATGCCTCATGGTACACATTTGATTCAATATAAACTAACATCTACCCCCATACGTCTACAATCCGAGTTTCTTTGTCATTTACCGCTATAATCTCGCATGAACCTCCATAGTCTTCAATGGCTTAAGACTAAAGGAAAAATTTAATAAATTATTTCATGGAGAATATCTACTCTTATGGATAGTCTCTTCATCCTACAATACAATGTAGATCACATTATTTTACATATCCATTGAGGAGTGAAGTGTACTAAATATAATTCCTTGTATACACTCCTAACGATTTCCTTTTGGCGAACTGTTTAAAGAAAAAACTTACTTACTGTGGTGTCGCACAAGTACAAAGTGCGCGCCACTTACTTTCGCCGCGCGCCGTCATGCACGCACGGCGCGGCGTTCTCACGACGACAGCCACGAGCGCCCTCTGCTGGAACGCCGCTCGTGGCCACCACTGAAGAACACCGGCACTTCGGACTGAGCTAGCAAACAGTTACGACCTTCGTAATCAGATAGGCACGATTGAAGACTTCGCTATTGTACAGGCACTAGGCAGGCCTCTAACAACTATGTATCAACATTCTGCAGTACTATGTAAAAGTTAAGTATTGTTACATTCTGTGCAATATATCTCTTTCTAATTTACTCGAGTGTTAATAGTTTCTGGCTGCTCCCCTCCGTACCTGCACCAGCGTGTCGGTCTCATTCCACTCGGCCACCGACACCTACGGCGAGGCTGGGACACAAAAGCGGCGACGAAGTCGGGACACAAAACTTACAATCAATAGAGTTCCTTCAGAATCAGTCATTGTCTTGCGTCACATCTTGAGCTGTCATGCATTAAAATCAATTTACAGTCTGTCAGTTATTATTATCCCATGTTGTCTCATCCTTGCTTAGGCAAGAAAGGTTTAATTTGACTTACATTGTAAAGTCCCTTTATTATTCCTGTGGAAGGCTCTTGCAATACTACGGCCTTCGGATGAGGAACATTATATACCACATAAGGCCCTTCAAATAGAAAGAAAAACTTCTTACATTCTTTGTTCTCTTTATGACTTTTCAGATGAGCCAATGGAAGTACTAAGACTCCGATCTGAAAACTGGGTACCTTAGCTTGCTCGTTATGTTCGTTGTTCAGCACTCTTGATCAATTGCTCCTTAACAATATTGTTCTGTATGGGATTAATTTTATTTAATGGAGGCCAAGGAATAGCAGTTAATAGAGGCTCTCCTATGACATATTTCCCTAAGATTCCAAGGGGTGCTAATCCAGTACTTAAATGAGGCGAGTCAAATTCTGGGATTAATCTAGCCCATTGTGTGTGTCTGGAAGCACAATAAGTTCTACAGAGTCTACCTAACTCTTTCATTACTCATTCCACCGGATTTCCTTGTGGATGATATTTAGAAATTAAAATATGTTTTATATTATAGGATCTTAACAACTCCTTAAACTTATTGCTGACAAAAGCACTACCATTATCAGATAATATTCTCTTAGGTGTGCCCCAGTTAACAAAATCGTCTTAACTAAGACAATGTATAACACTTGAAGTGGTTGATCTTCTTAACATGTACAACTTCACATATTTCGATCAGCATTCCAGCATTACAAAGATATAATTAAAACCACCTAAGCTATGTGGTAGAGGGCCGAAAAAGTCTATAGCAAGAATATCCCATAATCCAAGAGGAATTATAGAATAAAACTTATAATTATGAGAACTATTTCTCAGTTTTATTTTCTGACACAATTCACATGTCCGAATAAAACTTCTAACAATATGTGTCATATTCGCGAAATAGTAAAACTTCATGAGATGTTCAGTGCATATGTGGATGCCCAAGTGACCGTATCCTTCATGGATGTATACCACCAAATCCTGTACAACAGCTTCCGGTACATAGATCTTCCAATAAGTATGTTCAGGTTTTGCCTTCCAACATAATAAATTATTAAAATACAACCAATTGTCTTAGACCACATAGGTGTCTTTGTTGTTATCAAAGGTTTACAATATTTTACCAAAGATTGGGTCAAGTCGTTGGTTAACCTTAATAGCTGTTGTTTCATTTTCTGATCACCCTCTTTATTGTTCAGGAAATACACATTATAATTGGTTCCTGGTTCCTCAGTTATCAAAAGATTTTCCATCCCTAGAGGAAGCCTACTTAATGCATCTGATAGTACATTCTGTGAACCTTTTATATATCATACCTCATAATGAAATTCCTGTAAGTAACCTACGGTGTAGTAACCTAGAGTTAGACAGAAAAACCAATGCCTGGTGATCGGTTTATAAAATTGTTTTCTTTCCGCTAAGCAATTGACGAAAATGTTGAAAGGTCCAAACAACAGCAAGGGATCCTTTTCTGTTACAAAATAATTTCTTTCAAGCTTATTCAAAGTTCTGCTAGCGACTGCTATAGGATGATGTAATCCGTTCTCATCAGTTAATTCTCCCTGGAAGATAACACACAAAATTCCATAATCACAAGCATTGGTATACATACAAAAATCCTCCTCAAACTTTGGATGGTATAACATTTCGTGTTTACCAAAGGATCCTTTATTATTTTGAAAACAAACTCTTCTTCCGGTCCCCAAGTCCACACAGACTTTTGTTTAAGCAAATCTAAAAGCTTAGGATTGGTAATATCAGTTCCTGGAATAAATCTTCTCAGGAAACTTACCATTCCTAAGAAGGATTTTAACTGTTTCTTATTCCTAGGGCTGGGCATTTAGTGATAGCCTCAATACGTCTAGGATCTGGTTTTATTCCCTCACTATTCACTATATGCCCTAAAAACCTCACTTCTTCACTCCCGAAATATGATTTGGATAACTTTAAAGTGATACCATTAGCCGGTCTGCACGGACACTACGGTCGGGGGTTCGAATCCCCCCTCAGACATGGATATTTGTGCCGTCCTTAGTCTTAGCTAGTTCATAAGTAGTTTGTAAGATTAGGGACTGATGACCCCGTATTTAAGTCCCATAAGTTCTACAAACATTTGAAGTTGAACATTTTGATACCATTAGCAATTAACCGTTTAAACAACTCCTGCAAAACAGAAAGATGTTCCTCTCATGTTTTGGTAACAAAAAGGATGTCATCAACATACAAAATTATTTTCCTAGATAGCTGTGGAACTAGTGCATAGTCTAAAGTTGTTATAAAGGTTACCACAGATATATTAAGCCCAAATGGTAACATTTTACATTGGGAAGACTTACCTTCGAAAAGAAAAGCCGTATACTCTCTTGGGTCAGGATGTAAAGTAACTTGATGATATCCAGCTGTCAAGTCCATAGTACTCATATAACAAGATCCTGCAATTTTAAGAGTACTTCCTCCATGGGTAAAGGTCTGTCCCTTTCCATCTCAATGATTTCATTTAATTCCCTAGCATCTAAGACTAGGCGAACTCCACCTCCAAGTTTTTTCACTGCCCATAATGGACTGTTGAAGGCACCACATGATCTCTCAATGACACCCTGTTCCAACATTTTATTTACCTCCCTAGTTGCAGTTTCCTTCAGCTCCACAGAAATTGGATAATGTTTTTTAAAGTAAGGCTTTGGATCCTTAATCTTAAGCTAACACACATAAACTTTAATGCACCCGGGTTTACCTGAAAAAAAAAAAAAAAAAAAAAAAAAAAACTGATTCCAATTTCAATAATACTGATTCAAGCTCCTTTTTCACCTGCTGAGGAAGGAACATATTTGAATAGCATTTTTTTAATTTCTTTATTGATATGGTTATCTAAGTCAGAAGAATAATGTTCAAATGTTGCTTCCTTACCATCTAATGATAAGTTACTGCCTACATATTTAAGATGTATTGACTCATAATTGGTATCTGCATCTTTCGGGTGGTCAAAATTAATTTTCACTAGATGACTCTCGACATGAATTGTCAGAGAAGAATCCTTAAAATTTAAAATGGCATCATGTTTAAGCAACCAGTCAATACCCAACATCAAAGCTACATTTAGTTTATCTACCACAAGAAGTGCATGATAGAATGTTTGCTGGTTAATCATAAATGATAGGTAGACTTCTTCATTGATGTTTTGACTCTTCTTACCGGTAACACCTACAATTTTCACATTACTTACTGACAATGTCGGAAAATTCTAGTATTTTCTCTTAAGTTTAAATAATTCTTTAGATAGTATACTAACTTCGCTCCCAGAATCAATGATAATATCCACCTCAGTGTCTTTGATGTAACCTTTACTGACTGGTTTAAAACTCCTCACTTTCTTCGTTTTACCCGCTTCATACAGCAGATCATGTTGTAAACTGTCTTTGTCTGATTGATTTAGGGAAAAATTGCAAGTGGGTCGTATAGAACATAGATATACGGTCTGCTTTAGTAGACCTGCACTAAGGCACGGTTTTAGTTTCCCGAATTCTTTACTATTCTGTCGCCTCTTATCTCCCCATTCTCTGTTATCTGTTTAGTAATCGATTGATTACCCTGAATACATATTTTACGTACTTTTAAGTTACCCTCTTTACCTCCTATACCTACGGTATCTTTATATTTCCGTTTAACTTGACATAAACGACTTTGGTTTGTATTATTGCCTTTATGAGGCTCAGATCGATTATTATTGTCATTTCGGACGTTATCCTCTCTGTTACTCCTGAGTTGTTCGTCCTCTCTTTCTTTGTTTAAATTATCAAGTCGTTCGAGGTAATTTAATAGGTCTCGTGGATGTGACCAGTCTCTTTCGATCATTTTTTCTTTAACATAGTAGGGCAATCTACTAATCAGTACCCTAATTAAATGTTCTTCAACAATGGGTTGCTCTATCAGTTTTAACCGATTTAGGTACCGCTCAAAATACTTTCTGAATCTTCCCAACGTTTAGAATAATAAGGCGTGTCCAATAATTCAAGCGTCAGACGCTGTTGTTACTATTTTGACCAATATTTTTCCTAAAATTGCGTGATAAAATCATCCCATGTCTCAAATTCGTTACTATTTAAAATAGCCCATTCGGTTGCACCCGCTTCTAGTTGTCCTAGTATAAACTGTATTTTTCGCTTGTCGTCCCATTCAGCTGGAAACGAACTTTCTACAGCTTTCACAAATATAATGGGATGTAATCTACTCTCTGGATTGAAGGTTGGAATTTTCATTGCTGCATCTGCAGTTCTTACTAGATGGCAACTACCTCTGCAATCATTGGCTGGTCTTGTTGGGTTCTTTCCACATTGCGAGGAAGAAGTCACATCACTTTTATTATTTGCTGTAGCTCGCTCCACAATTACATCATCAGCACATAAACTTTCAATACCGGCGCGACTATCGTTCCTTGCAATGTGGGTAGAACTGCTATTACTGCCCAGCATACTATCGTTGCTGCTAATTTCAGCTAGCTGTTTATTAATTTCGCGTAACTGCAACTCTGTATTCGATACGCAGTTTGACAGTTCCGTATTTCGACTGTCATCACAGTTTGTACATTCTGCCGTCTGATTATTATTATCGTCTCTGCCTGTCTTGTTGTTGTTATAGAGGTCAGAGATTAGCATTTTAATATTTATTATCTCAGCATGATCTCTTTCTACCTGCTGAGATAATTGATTGATTTCAGGATTCTTGAAGAGTTCTCTACATTTCTTGGACATATTTCTTGAATATAGTCCTGTAACTCTTTGCAAATATTTTCTGTCTTTAATACAAGTTCTTCGCGTATTTTAAGATTATTAGTTTCTATTTCATCATGTATCTTAATATTATTGTTTTCTATTTCCTTACATAGCATAGCATTGTTCTTTTCTAATTCCGTAGCTATTAAAACATTGATCTGATCTAAGTATTGTGTCAATTCAGCTATATCTTGGCGCATTTGAGCTTTTTCTTCGTGGGATTGTATAATATGTTCCTCTAGCCTCTCATTGAGACCTAATAATTGTCCCCGCATCTCAGTTTGAACCCTTTCAGTTCTATCCTAGTTTCTTGTTGCTCTTTCCTGGCCTCTGCCTGAGAATACTGTATTAATCCTTTCATTTCTGTCCTAGTTTCTTGTTGCTCTTTCCTGGCGTGTGCCTGAGAAGATTCTACCCTAGATATCATGGCTGCAAATCGTTCGAGCACATCATTAAATTCACTACGTATTTCGTTCTCGACTCTGTTTGGAGATTTGTCCACCTTCCTGTTGAGGAACCTTCCTTCCCTACTGAGTGATGGCAAACCAAATTGTTCGTCACCTGACATTTCATTATCTGACATATTGGCTAAATACACTATTCACACACATATAAAAACCTTTCGTGCACTTTTCACTGTTACACACTGATCTGGCCTACTTCAAGTTGTCTCACCGGGTATTTTAAATTAAATGTATGCAGCTCCGGTGGTCAGTGAGATGTTACTTGCGGCCGCCCCAACAGCCGTCTGTGTTGCACCCGTACGATGCCGATGCTGGTGTGTCTGCTCTCTCTCGCAGATGTTGTCGATGACCCCAGCTGCGTTGTCACCAGTGGCCCATCTCAACTACCCTACACACCCTACTCGCCCATGACAGCGTCATAGCAATGCCACAGAGATGGCTCTCCACAGCTGATGGACTGGGCTTTAAAAGAGAAAAGGTGCCAGGAACAGCAGCGCAGAGTTCACGACTGCAGCGTAGTCTCATTGAATAGCTGGGTGACCGTCTGCCAAAGCTGCCCCCATCGTCACCCAGACCCCTCGTTGTTGATGTGACACAGGCTTCTTCTTCCTCTGCGTCTGTGTGACAAATTACCTCTTCTAGTAGCACACAAGTCCTATGTCATAGGTCGCCACATGAGGCGAAACAAATCTGATGTATAGCTTGCAACTGAGTACTGAAGCTTTAAATATTGCCAAGTAACACTCTGTAGAGTCGTCCACTCGTCACCATAAAATTTATTAAGTTTGAAAAAAAAAATCCTTCCAAGTTTTGAATCTTCTATATCAGGTCCTTGCGCATTCAAAGAAGCATAGTCAGAAGAATTTCTTTTATTTAGACTCTCGCCGCTAATCGGATATACTTTTTAAATTATGTCAAGTTTTAACTGTCAATCTGAAGATTATACTAGTAAACATGTTGACCACAGAAAGTATATATATCTTGTTGACAGTAAATATATCGATGTAGGTGATCGATTAAGAAAGCACTGAAAAATTATCAACTTCTTCCTTTGACTTAACTGTCAAGCATTAATTAAATTCAAATAAAATATCTCAAAAAATCGTAGAAACTTTAACAGGAAATAATTCTCAGTTCCTGTTAATGTAATATTTCTGGTAGATATCTTCAAAATAAATAAATGATGTCGGCGAACACGTAGTTAAAGCTTTAATACGACTTTTATTACATTTGACATTTACAAGTTGGAAGTCATGAATGAACTAACATAATGTATTTGCTCAAAGTTTAGGAATATTTCGTTGACAATGTAAATAAGGGTGACGATAAACGCAGAGACCATCATCTTCTTACCTTGTGGTCATCTACCCGCGACTTAAAGTGGCCAGATGTTCTATTCCTTGAGGTTGGCGTCGAAGATGCTGCTCTCGTAGGTTGGATTGCCATTATAGCATATGAAACATAAAAAACATACAAACTCTTTTAAGAATCACATAACAAAAACATTTACATACAAAAATCATTTAAATATAAATACAAACACAGTCTGCTGCAAAACTGAGCTGATATAAGGTAGTAGCGGGGACAATAATTCGTCCCACTACCCAATACTTTCGTAATTAATGGTAATTATACAGAAACTAATGAGGAGCAAGACTTTCCTAACATCACTTGTGAAACATACTAATACCTACTTTAATATAATAAGAAAATAATTTAATTACTTGTAAGAGAAATACTAATTAGCACACTATCTGAAATATAACAATATAATCCTGGCATGAACTAATTAATATTTGCTAATTAAATAAAATCTCTGGTATCAAGTAACAGAAAATAACTAGCAATGTTATAAAAAAGAATAACAGAAGTTTTGGAAAATAAAATGATTATTGACGAATTACATTCATATCTATTACTAAGCAACAGTGGTATCAGGAGGTTCTGTAATGCAAGCAGATAGGAATAATCCCAACATGCTTCATGAGATCATCACCTCTTTTAATTAATCAGACAGTTATTTGAAAAACTAATGAACTGGGTAATTAAATAATAAAAACAAAAGCTAGACAAATAGCTGCAAATAAATCATATGAAACACAACTAGGTACATAATTAAAAAAATTACACTAATCTACATTACACATTCAGTTCAACCTATGCTGGCCATTTAATTACGTCCAGATCCATTACAAAATGATAATTATTATCAATGTATTAAACAAGTGGAATGACTCAAAATAATTGCATTTCAAGGGAGGACACTTTATCTACCAGTTCTTTCACTTTACACTACACACTTAACACTTGAAGTTTCACTTAGTTTAATGATGGGCCCATGCCTTCATCAGGTCTTCAAAAATGGTTGTTCCACATGTCCTTGTCCTGGAGGTGGCTCTCCTCCAGTACAGTACATGAAAAATATACTAAATTTACATTAGTATATCTAATAAAAAAAGATGGTAGCTTCATAAACCAGTGTTACACTGAAAATTTGCAAAAACATCTTACACAAAACCAGTTGTATCTGCCCAAGTTGAAATATGTGTACATCTGCCTAAAATCTCTCACTTTCAATCCCACAAATCTTACCTAGTTATCTGTAAGACAGAATGCCATCTAAAACATAAAATGTACAAAAATGCAAGTTTCAAATTCCTTCCACCATAAAAAGTTGTCAGATCTCATGGGAAACCAAGTCGTTTATTTTAGTTAGTGTTCATGGAACCACCTATTCAGCACATTCTCTTAATTTTATATCTAATTAATTATCTACCAACACCTTTATGGACAATATCAAAATTATACATCTTTATTTCTATAATAAATATAATCACTTAGCAATCACACCATAATATAATGACATAAGAATAAATATAGCAGTCTGGCAATTGTACATCATCATAATGAAATAACAACAATTTATATTCCATTATGTAACCAAATGTAATCACCTAAGAATGAAGTACACTCACATGTACTTAAAGTTGTTTAAGTAAGGGGCCTATTAGTGTTTGTTACCATGGGAAATCAAGTCTGTTATTTTAGTTAGTATTCATAGAACCACTTATATGTGACCTACCACTTATTTTTTATATACCAACATTTATAACGACTTTATTAGTATAATATATCTTTAGTTCTATAATACATATAATAACTTTGCAATCACACCATAATATAAAGACATCAGAATGCATATAATGATTAGGTAACTACACATTGACATATAAAAATAATTTATATTCCACTATGCAACCAAACGTAATCATGTAGAAATGATATACCTCACATTTACATAAAGTATTTTAAATATTAGTTTACGTTGCAATGCAATTGCCAAGTCATTATATTTATTATAAAAATAAAGATGTATAATTTTGATATACTCACTACAGATGATGGTAGGTAACTAATTAGATAAAAATAATGAAAAAAAGTGCTGAATAGGTGGTTCCATGAACACTAATTAAAATAACCGACTTGGTTTCCCATGAGATCTTGCGACTTTGAAGGAATTCGTCACGAGACTTGAATTTTTGTACATTTTCTGTTTTTGATGGGATATCATTTCTTTTTTAGGTAGTCTTTTCAGGATTTTTTTTCTTTTTTTTGTGTACCAGCCATGGTTTTTCTTAAAACCCTATCCCCCTTTCTTTGGTTTGATGTAACAGTATTTGAGAAATGCTGAAAGTCTATTACATTGTTATGATCAATCCTTTCATAATGTATAGTACTGCCACCTGTGGTGGATCACTATACAAATATCAACAAGTTAGTGTTGTATTTTCTATCAGTTTGTGAATTTCATAATATAAGCAAGTTGTCGATAAGTGTATTAGCATTACACAAATATCATCAACTTTGTCTGATACACAATAGAATTTTACTTACGGCAGTGGTGGCGTAGTGTGCTGAAGTTGGCAGCAGCTGACGAATGAGACACTTCGGAAAACCAGTCACATAGAATGAGGTGCATAGTCTACCGTGCTGCCCATGAAGAAAATAATTAATTCTACTCCTGTTCAGTAGTTGACAGGTGCTTGTATGGACCCCTCTTAAAGAGAACATTTTGTTGGCAACATTTGCACCCTACACCACCGCTGTCAGTAAAATTTAGCCTTTATGTTGAAACTCTAAATGTGGCGAAGTTTTAACAGTTTACCCCTGTTTCTTACAACTGCTATATACATACACAACTAATTGTTGATATATTGGTTAAAATGACAGGGAGACCAGTAATACTATATTCGGTAGTGCACGTCTAGTAATGTGTGTCTCTGGTTTTGCCGAGGATTGTTTGTTTCGGCACACAAAACACTGATATTCTCAGACGTTTTCCTTTCGATTCTCATCATACATCGATTTCTTTGAATTGAACATTGATGGTACCATTGATGTTTTTCTAATATCGATCATGCCTATGGCAGTTGTTGGTAGCACTTCAGTTTTTGATGTTCACTTTTTATTAGAGTTGGAGATTTTAAATCGTGATCTGAGCTATAGGTCTGAAAACATCTAACTATGGCTATGTAGACGAATATTGTATTGTGCACATCTACAGAAAACCATCTTTCGAATAAGTTTCATTGGCCTCCTGATAAAATTATCGTATAAAATTGGTACTTCATTTTTCAAGTTCGCGTATTTATATAATGATATCACGTGACAATCCTAGCTCAATGTTGATAACATGAGCACAATCAGCACCTCCTAGAGAAGACAGAAAGCAATACTCACTCCAGACAGTTTCTACTCTATGACACAGACCATAGATAAGCTGCGTGTCTCTCAGATCAATGGCGTCTCCCTCTCTCTGCCGTGTTGTTGTTTGCACCAACATCTAACGTCTTTGCTCCTGGTTTGAAGTTTTTGCTCTGTGTCATGTGACGAAATTTTCAACATTATGCGCTATGAGTGCTTTATTTTTAGCTGAAATCAAGCTAGAATGTAGGTGTCATTGGTACTGATTCCCTTTGTAGCAATGTAAGATGTATCTTATGAGTTACTCTTCATTATCCAATAAGGTGCCTGATGTCATTTCTGATGACTCTTCACTTAGTAGAAAAGTCACGGCTACATTAAAATTAAAAAAAAAAATCTTATGTCATGAGGAATCGAACCTGCGATCTCTCAGACGTGAATACAGCATGGTACTACGAGACCAGTAGCAATACAATTCTCCTAATGCCAAGATTGAAGCTATTATTCCGTCAAGTGAAAATATTTTCGAGAACGGTATTAATTTTTACAGATTTTTTCTTCCAGTATAGGCTGAACTCTATCTAAATTTGACATTTGCGTGTCTGCTAGAAGTACCTTAGAATTTTGATGATCTGTGAGATAGTGAGTGACATAATTAGCGATTTTCGACTGCTAATATTTCGTAAACTATAAGGTGTAAGACAGTATAATTTGGAAATATAACTAGTTATAGTAGATACTCTTGGTAATCTAAAATTCAGGCTTCTAGATTTATCCACAACAGAGATACATGAGGTTCGAAAGTACGGTGACCTGTATCGAGAAACATGTGGTACAGCCGTGTGCTCCACTTGCTGGGTCACTACTGTGCCCCCAGATCAGTAGAAAATCTGCAATAGCAAAGACAGGCTCCCTAACCATTGGCCCCACCTACTCATTATAATTACTTCATTATACTTCATGATTAAATACTCACCATATGTTATAAATTAATAGTCATCTTCTTATTTCACCTCTTATGTACATCATCATAATATTCCATTACCTCATTACTCGTAATACCTCATTACTCCATCAATATTCATTTCAATAGCTTATCAAAGAAATTATGAAAATCCTACCAAAGCCACAACAAATCTGCAGAACCCTACTCCACAGTAACGTTACTTAAATACAGATGGAACCATATACATTTCAGAACTTCTATTTTCATTATCATATTGCTTTAATATCATGGCTACAGATACAAATTTCTCACATAGCTACAGATCATTTTGCTTGCACCTTACTTGGTAGATCACTAATGCACTAACTTCATCTCGGTAAGTATCAAATTTAACTTTCATTGCACTAAATTTTTATGAAATCTTTTGCTGCTGCTACAAATACCCTGTACAGAAGATACATAATTCAGGTGGATTGTATTGGTTTCACTCAAACATAATGCACTCTACATTATGGCAACCTACAGTTATACTATGGCAACCTACAATTACACTATGGTAAATTACAATTACACCAAGGTAATTTAAAAATACGGTATTACCTCTAACTATACCAAACAAAACATAGTAGAAGAAAATTTACTGACTTATAAACTACTCATAGGATAGCGGAAAAAGAGTAGAGTATATCTGTTGTTGTTATGGTCTTCAGTCTGGAGACTGGTTTGGTGCAGCTCTCCACCCTACTCTATCCTGAGCAAGCCTTTTCATCTCCTCATAAGAACTGCAACCCACATCCACTTGAATCTGCTTACTATACACGTCTCTTGGTCTCCCTCTGCGATTTTTACCCCACACACTTCCCTCCAATGCTAAATTTACGATTCCCCGATGTCTAAGAATGTGTCCTACCAAGCGGTCCCTTCTTTTAGTCAGGGTATGCCAAAAATCCCTTTTCTCACCAATTCTGTTCAGTACTTCTTCATTGGTTATGCGATCTACCCACCTAATCTTCAGCATTCTTCTGTAACACCACATTTCAAAAGCCTCTATTCTCTTCCTGTCCGCACTGCTTATCGTCCATGTTTCACTCCCGTACAAGGCAACACTCCACACAAATGCTTTCAGAAAAGACTTCCTTACACTTACATTAACATTAGATGTTAGCAAATTTATCTTTTTCAAAAATGCTTTTCTTCCCATTGCCATTCTGCATCTTATATCTTCTGTACTGCGACCATCACATGTTATTTTACTACCCAAGTAACAAAACCCATCTACCACCTTCATTGTATATCTAAAAAATTAAAAATAGGACCACCCAGCTGAGGGAAGGCAAATAATGTATTCATCAAAGAATGACGAACCCCCTAAGTACTTAGTTAAACTTACCAGTAGCAAAATCAATACATACCCACGTTTTAAACTAAATGTTTTCCCAAGAATCATGTTAATACTATGATCTGATCTCATTAAGAAATTACACACTAACGGTTGTTCTGCTAACTTCATTGATACAAGGACTTCCTTCTTCACACTTTTGGATAACTTATAATTAGCACAAATATTCTTTATTCTAGAAACATGCACAATCATTCCTCTATCTGTATCCATAATTGATTGAAACAAAGTTTAGGACTTTGATGCTACAGATAAAGGGGAAAGCTGATTGTTTCAATGTGAAAAACAAGTTTTGGCTGGCCGTTGGGTTCCCCAGCAAGCCAGCTAACATTTGGACCTAGTGAATGGAATATAGGTCGTTAGGGAAACCCTAATCTACTCAGAAACAGGAAACGGCGGTCTTGGATGAGTGAGTGCGGCTATCCTAGATTGCAACTGAAATACCATATAGCCACACACATTATTCTAAAAATCCATATAAAATCAGAGAATGACCATATGGCAAATATAATTATATGAGTGAATTCAGGAGGCTTGGGAGAATCAAACGGCGTAATTACAATTTCAGTATTCCTTACAGATAAAAAGCCCATAAATTTCAGTACTATAATAATAAGACTTATATTTACAATTATTCATTTGTAATGTTTAGTGTTAACAGCTTAAGAAGCAAGTAGACAGCATTGCACCATGCTACCTATCTTAAAAGACGCAACACGTTATTTCCATATTATTTCAATAAACTTTGTTTTACTCTCTTGTTCTGCTTTTCATTGAGGTAGTAATATTCTTGTGTCAGAACATAGATTCCATGGCAGAAACAAAAAAAAAAAAAACATGAACTCAGCAAAACACATTACATTTATATATGTATTTTATTATATTTAATATTATTCTTAGTAATGTTCATATTATGTTGTAGACTGCCTCTTAAATATCTCATGGCCGACTAAAAATAGATATCCAGCAGATAATTTATACATAATTAATTATGTGTATTTGTGAACAAGAACTGAGTATATTTGCATAAAAAGCCATGATAAATTAAATATTAATTGTGTAACTATATTTCGATGACAGCAGTATATTTGAACACCGAGACGCCACACTTAATAGTTACCTGAGCAAAGAGTTTCAGTCTCAATCGATTTTAGTATTGCTTAATATGTATTTGTTTGTTAAATGTAAACCACCTTTGTAGGGAAGATGGTCAAAGCATTTAACTGTGTGATATTCAAATGTATAATAGTTTAGGAGAGATATTGTATTTTAAAGATGAGGCATTAGGATGTACGGATGGATACAATTTGTGAGCAGGTAGAGCACACTTTAAAATACTCGGGAATGGACTCGTGACTTGGACGTGGTGGTGAGAGGTTGTGACTGGGTGGTCTGAAGCCACGTTACGAACTTGTGATTTGAAGAGATAGGCATGTGTGGACTACAGGAAAATGACTGCAGAACTTAGTCTCTGGTCGAAAATTGGTAATCCATGGACGGTAGTAGGGCTGTGGAACTGTGATAATTCAGCTATCGTGTACTCATGTGATAACAAACTGTGTATTATAACAGATACTGTAATTAATCGTGGATTAATTTGGAAGTGCAATGTCAAATGGACTGCCGGCCGCGGTGGCCGAGGAGACTGAGGTGCTCCAGTCACGGTCTGCACGGCCACTACGGTCGGGGGTTCGAGTCCCCCCTCGGGCATGGATATTTGTGCCGTCCTTAGGATAAGCTAGTTGATGAGTAGTTTGTAAGTTTAGGGACTGATGACCTCGTAGTCAAGTCCCGTAAGCTTTACAAACATTTGAACATTTTTTGTCCAATGGACTTCGTTAATTTATGAGTGATAATTTCGAACTTTTACTCTCAAATGCATCTCTTACTTATTGTAGCTCTCATAAACAATAGTTGGAGAAATATCAGTCTCCAGAATGACACTTTAAATATTCAGTTATTTACCAATGTATAAAGTAGCACCACCTCCTCATTTTCATGTCCAAAAAGAGCAATAAACTGCAATCGTATAAAAATTACTTTGTGAGTAAATCTCTTCTAAACATTATCTTAGAATCCATTTTGTTGGTTATTCAGAGCTTTAATTTATGTTTATTTAAATATATTTTTTGCGTCACCATCTGCAGATTGATAGACTGGCTAAACTGCAGATTCATTATTGATCTTATTTAAACAGTTTGGGTAGCTGTTTTGGACATAGAATGTGATGTACATAACTCACCCCTATGAACAGAGACAATGAGCCATAAACCTTCTGCTGCCCTGAGATATGTATTGCCCAATTCTGGTTGGTGAGTACCGATAAGAAGGTCGCAAGATTACTACTACTATCTAGCAATAATTTTTCAGGTACTTCCTGCACACTATTTGACACTGTTGGATACCAAACCATATTAGTACTTACTACTGCTTCTTTTTCGTACAACAGGTAATGAATTTTTTTCTTGGATAAGCAATCATTCATTTCAAATTAATCATTTGAAACTACAATTATGTGACATTCAATGACCTACTTTCACTTCCCTACAATTTTCCAGCTCTAAATCTACTTTCTCCTCCCACCTCATTTATTCTTTATACTTTTGTCTTATTAACTACTTTACTATCATCATCAAAAATAGATTCATATACCTCAAGTTCCTCATCCCTACATTCTTCAATACTCTCATTACTACTTCTTCCTGAACACTCAACGCTATCACTTACTTCAAAGAAACTATTTACCTATTTACCTGTACCCTCAACATTTGAACATAACTCCTGACAAATAGGTTCTTCGTGTTGCCTTAATTATTGCCCGTTATCATAAATTTTATGCAGTTATCAATAGAAACGTTGCTAGCCCCAACACATGCACTGAACTTGACATCTTCTACCTTTTTCACTTCCTGGTCAATTTCAACTAATTTAGAATCTATATCCTCAAACTTTTTCAATACAGATACAGAGTTTCCTTTCACTTTATCCTCTACTGTGCCCAACCTAGTTGATTTTCAAGTTCTTTCTAATTCTCTGTGCAAGTTTTCCTGACAGACTGGAATCTGTTATCACAGCCACCAGCAACAGTTCCCACTCCTTTTTCACATAATGTAAATCTGTTAAGATTATGAACACAATTTTGTTAATCTCAGTAAACTTAAGATTTATGTCTTCTGCCATAGTTTTTATTTTATTCTCAAAACTAGCTTCTACTTCTCCAATTTTCTTATTTAAATCTACTAAAGTGTTATTTAATGTAGCAAATTCCTGACGCTAATTTCTATTGTTTACATCTATTTTCTGCTTTAATTCCCAACACAAATTACCCATTTCCTTACTGATTTTACCTTCAACCTTTTCAAGTTTGCTACTGTTTTCATCTAGTTTCCTGTTTAAAGCATTTTTAAGCTTACTATTGTTTTCATCCGTTTATTCTTCCTTTACAACATTAGTCCTAACATTTGCTTCCTGCTGTCCATCGTCCAATAATAGATTAACTTTTACACATTTATCATCTATGCTTAATTTTTAAGAACTTGAACTTGGAAATACGGTGTTTTCTGGTGGCGACCTGTAATGAACAGCACTGCTTTCTGCACAATGGTCTGGAACTTGGCAAGCTGTTACACATCGAAAAATTGCAGCGGAATTCCTCCCTTCTGTTTATAAACTGTTTTGGGTTGCTGATTGGCTGATTTTTCCATGATGACGTCGGTGTTGCTCCTTCCTCTATTGCTTACTACTCAACGTAGATTTTTGTATACACAGGCAGATTCAGCTTTGAAATTTGAAGACTTAGTCAAATACTTTCAAAACAGTCTTGAAATAACACTTGCATATCACCAAAGATTGTTCTACTGTTCACTGTGCCATACGAAGTATTTTCATTTTTACAGTTACGTTTATGTGCACCTCATTCACAACACACTGTTCGTAAAATATTGTGAGTCCCAATTCAGTTCGTCGTTAACGATGCATTCCTCAACTTGGGGCACCATATGTGCTGTTATCTGGTCATTGATAATCGATTCTCAATTTTGTCAAAGATCATTGCTCTCGATAGTGGCTGGGTGAAATCTCATGGGGGCGAAAACTAATTCAGTACAAATGATGAAGGCAGCATACAGAATTGCAATTCTTTGACACTTTTAATTTATCATAAGCGCCCAGTTGTCCCCATTTATGGCCAACTTACAAATCTCATTAATTACAACCTTTTGACTATGTATGCACGTTCCACACATCAATAATACTAATTTACACTGTCCTTGTGTGGAGCACTCAAGTCTGAGGTGTACAATGTGGCACAAATATGGATTAATCACGGTAGTTGCACTTTTTGCACTAATAACACTGGCGGACTTTTACATAATTGCTCAAAATTGAAGTTCCAACTGGCATAGCTAGTGCCTCAGATCGCAGCCAAAACGATATACAATACTCGAAACTGACATAGGCTGTGCATTAGATGGAGGAACAATACTTTTAACTGACGTGAATTGTGGATCTGACAACTGATGAAACAATACTCTATCACATGCCTCGAATGCAACCTACTTATGTCTTTCAAACAATGCCACTGAAAATTACATATTGTTAATTGAGTACATTACATTAATTACAGTGGTAAAGTAAACAATTACATGCATCTGGCTATAGTAAAAGATAGCATAAGTAATACTAAGTACCTTAATAAACAAATTTCAGCTATATGAATAGTATTTCCTTTATGTATTCAACAAAATAGGTTTATCAACAATACTTTCGTAATTAATAGTAATTATACAGAACGTAATGAGTGCAAAACTTCCCTAACATTACTTGTGAAACATAATAATAGCTACTTTGATATTATAAGAAAAGAATGTAATTAGTTTTAACAGAAATATAAATGAGCACACTATCTGAAATATAGGAATATACCTCTGGCATGAACTAATTAATATATGCTAATTAAACAAACTTCTCTGGCATCAAATAATAGAAAATAACTTCAGTTAGTTATGTTAAAAAAAGACTAAGGAAAGTTTTGGAAAAGAAAATGATAATAGACTAATTACATTTATATCTATTATTGAGCAACAGTGGTATGAGGAGGTTCTGCAATGCAAGCAGATGGGAATAAATTCCAACAGGCTTCGTTACAAGCACGTTTATCTAACTCCAAAATTAGCAAAATAAGTGAAAAATTACAGTGTTGTAAATCGCATAAAAAGCTAAAAAAAGTTATAAAATTCGAAAGTCTTAGAATTGCCGAGACTAAAATCTTACCTATACGGATAATAGACACGAAGTGTTGAGATGCTCGATTTACAGCTTATATGAAATAGCGACATACATCAATAAGATTCTGTCAATAACGTGGAATGCAATGACAATTTCTTAAATGTCCGATCTTTTGATCCAACTTGTTCCTTAAGTCCTGCATGTCATTTTCAGCACTTTGTGAAACAATGAAACACATTAATAATGTAATACGTTTATTAAACATTTAGGAGAAACAATGTCCAGCTGCAGGAGGAGTAACTGTTTTAGGAGTTGTTAGTATAGACGAATTGTGAAAAATTGGCATTGTACAACGGAAATCGGTTAAGGTGTAATGATAATAATAATAATAATTTCGTGTGGCTGATTGACCTGGTGCAAGTCTAGCATATCCCAATTATCCAAATGGAGAAATGGGACCTACAGCTTAACTTTTCCGGCGCCTCCTCACATCGTTGAAAGGTGAGGGATGGCTTAAAGTGCAGACTGAAAAAAATCCGAGGTCTGACCGGGTTTGAAACCCACGACCATTCGGTTTCTAGTCTAGCATTTTCCCCAAGACCGCCGGGAAAACGACTACAATTATGTAGCACATACACACAATTGTCCATTTAATTGAATATCATGATCACCAATAACCGACATAACGTTTTTCCCATGTTCAGCCGTCCAATGTTTACGCTCCATACACCAAACGAAGCGTCGTTTGGCATTGACGTGTGTGATGGGTGGTTTATTGGGCAGCCGCTCGTACATGAAATCCAAGTTTTCTCACATGCTACCAAACTGTTGTAGTAGTTCTACTACATCTACATACAAACTCCGCAATACACCGTAAGGTGCATGGCGGAGGGTACACTGTACCACCACTAGGCATTTACATTCCTATTCTACTCCCGAATAAAACGAGGGAAGGAGAATGTCTATATGCTCTGTACCAGCCCTAATTTCTCTTATATAGTCTTTGTGATCTTTACGCGAAATGTAAGCAGGCGGCAGCAAGATCGTTCTGCAGTTAGCTTCAAATTCCAAATGTCCTCAACAGAATTGATCTGCTTTCATGTATTCCTTTAAACTGATCTACCGCAGGTCCCAAAAACTTGACATACTCAAGACATGGTCGTACAAGCGTTTTATACACTGTCTCCTTTACAGATAAAGTACATCTTCCCAGAATTCTTCCAATAAACATAAGTCGGCTGTCCGCCTTACCTACAATTGTCCTTACATGTTCGTTCCATTTCATATAGCTCTGGAATGTTACGCCTAGATATTTGAAAAAATCTCGCTACTGATGCTGTGTTCGAATATTATGGGATTATTTTTCTTACTCATGTGCATCACCTTACATTTTTATACGTTTAGAGCTAGCTGCCATTCTTCATACCAACTAGAAATTTTGAAATTAATCGCAATTTGCGATCAGTTATGGCTTAGCTGTACTAGTTTAGATGGAATACCAAAGTGCGGCGAATGAAAATTTGTGCCCGGCCGGGGTTCGAACCCGGGTTCTCCTGCTTACTAGGCAGACGCGTTGACCACTCCGCCACCGATGACACAGTGTCCAGCCCCCAGAGGACTGCAGCGTTCATTGAACGCTGTAGAGTCGTCAAATAGGCTGTGGTATAGGAAAGAGACAGCGTGCCGAATCGAGATTTGTGTGTGGCAGGGCGGGAGACGTGCAGGGAAGAGTCCTCTGCAGTCGGACTGGTCACTGTGTTCTCGGTGGTGGAGTGGTTAACCCATCTGCCTACTAAGCAGGAGATCCCGGGTTCGAATCCCGGCCGGGCACAAATTTTCATTCGCCGCACTTTGGTATTCCATCTAAACCTAATACAGTGAAGCCATAACTAATCGCAAACTGCGATTTATTTCATTCATTGAACACTGTAACGTCGTAAAAAATATATAACTAGAAATTTTGTTTAAGTCATCCTGCATCCTATTACAGTCAATTAATGACGACACGCTCCCATACACCACAGTATCATCAGAGAACAGCCACAAATTACCAGGTACTTTGTCCATCAGATCATTTATATAGATAGAAAATAACAGCAGTCCTATCACCCTATCCTGGGGCACGCCTGACGATACGCTGTCTCTAATGAACACTCGCCGTCGAGAACAAATTTGTGAACCTATCCCATAAGCTGATTCGAGTGGATCCTGGTGCAGTTTGGAATTCCTGTGTGGTGGTCCGGATAGAAGCCTGCCTATTACACAGTACGACCCTCTTCAACTGTCGGTGGTCTCTACCAGTAAACAGATGAGGTCGACCTTCACGCTTTCGTGCTGTATGTGGCCCTTCACGTTTCCACTTCACTATCACGGCAGAAGAAGTGGACGTAGGGATGTTTAAGAGTGTGAACACCTCGCATACATACTTCTGATAGACACCCAGTCACCTGAGCACTTTCGAGGTCCTTGAGTTCCGCAAAGATCTCCAATCTGCTCTCTCACGATATCTAATGAATACTGAGGTAGCTGATATGCAGTATCTGGAAGTAGGTAGCAGCATGATGCACCTAATATGAAAAACATATGTTTCTGTGGTTGTCCGGATACACTTCATTACAAAGTGTAATAACATGAAATCGAGAAATACGCTCCTGGAAAATGAAAAAAGAACACCATGAGTTCATCGACCCAGCAATGGGAAGAATATGACACACAATCACACAGAAAAATCTATAGGGACATCAGTACAGCCAACAGAACGTGAGCAATGTCGGCGCTAGTTCCGTGTATATCCTTCTTTTGCAATTATACAAGATGTTTTTTCCCCATGAAGACGATCGTAGAAGTGCCGAATGTAGTCTTGCGGAATAGGTGCCATGCAGTTTACATCTATAGTCGGGCAGAAACGCGATGATCCCAGGCTCCACCTACTGGGCTGGGAAACCGCCCCGCTCGGAGAAACGGAATACAACCATGTTGCCAAATAGTTAGTTCGCTGCCGGTCAGTGTAGCTGCAACGATCGCTGTTGTGTGACAGAAATGGCAAAGGTGCACAGTGCTGCTGGTCGCCCACATGCATAAAGTTGGCGTTTGACTTCTCCAATAGTCTGCTACCACAGACGGCGCTCAAAGCCGATTGGGGTAAGCACCAGGGATCATAGTATTTCGGCTCCACTATAGTGCCTCAGTTGGGCCACATTTTCTGCCGCTTATGCAGACCGCGCAACATGACGTTTCATCCGGTCCCAAACATGCCCAGTGGGGAACAGTTCTGAGCATAATGATGGGTAGGATAGTTGACGTACATCTAGAAGAGCACGTTGGGTTGTACAGGATACATGTGGACATGAATTGTCCTGTTGGAAAAGCATATTGCCTTGTTGGTGCATGAACGATGGCAATATGGGTTGAACTATGGTTTCATTGTACAGAGCACTGTTCAATGTTTCCTCGACGATCACGAGGCTAGTGTAGGATATGACTTCTCTCACCATGATGCCAAGTGTCGGCCCCATTTGCCTCTGTTGAGCCAGCCGCAGTGGCCGAACGGTCTGCGGCGTTCCAGTCACGGTCTGCATGGCCGCTGCGGTCGGGGGTTCGAATCCCCCCTCGGACATGGATGTTTATGCCGTCTTTATAATAAGCTAGTTCATAAGTTGTTTGTAAGTTTAGGGACTGATGACCCTGTAGTTAAGTTCCATAAGCTCTACAACCATTTGTACATTTTTTTTTTTTTTTTGCCTCTGTTACGCTCTCCTCCATGACACGCGTACGACCATCATTGGTTCTAGGGCAGCAGCGACTGTCATCAATGAAGACGACACATATAAGCGCCTTCCGTAACACCACTGAAGGCAGGCTCAACGAAGTTGTGGTATGAGTGGAGGACATCCTAATGGCATGTATGAACGTGCACCATTGTGTGGGTAGCCATATCCCACACTGGCCATACTCCTCTTGTGATCGTCTAGAGAACATTGAACAGTGCACGGTACACTTGAACCATCATTCAGCCCGTCTTGCTATCACTCATGCGCCAACAAGGTGATATGCTTTTCCAACTGGAAAATGCACTTCCACGTGTATCACCCATCGTGCTCTTCAAGGTGTACGTCAACTATCCTAGCCAGCACGGTCCCCAGATCTGTCCCCAATTGAGCATGTTTGGCCGTTTGGGACCACATGAAACGTCATGTTGGGAGGTCTGCATAGGCGGCACGAAATTTTTCCCAACTGAGGTACCAGGAGGAAATTACATGGCAGGCCATTCAATACGACCACATTCGGCACCTCTACGATCGTCTTCAAGGAAGAATGACAACTTGCATTGCTCCAAAAGGAGGGTATACAAGGTATTAACGCCGACATCGCGCATGCTCTGGTGAATGTACTTACGTATGTATGGTTCTGTCGGCGTGATCGTGTGTTGCAGGGCCGGCGCAAGTCACGTGCGAAACGTGCGGCCGCTCGGGGCGGCACTTTCCGAGGGGCGGCAAATCTGCCCATCCTTTTTTTATTTAGGACAAACTCAACATTTATGCCCAAGAGGAGATTCGAAACCAAACCTCGGAGCGGCTTCGGGAACTGTGGCATGGCGCCTAGACTACCTCCCGGCAGACCCTGTTGTTGTTGTTGGTTTTTGGAAGGGACTAAACTGCAATGGTTATCAGTACCCAGCCCCTGCTGAACAAGGGGAGGGAGGAGGACTAATTTCTTCCTCGCCACTGTGGCAGCGCCGTCGTCTTTACGCCGGAGGAACAGAGTGGAAGCAGTCTGGCGTACACGCCACTGCCAGTATTCTTATGAGTGGAGCGCTGCCAGCCTGTTACGCGCCGTGCGTTTACTCCCAGCTAATTTCGCAGAAGCGGAAATTTAATTTGGAAATTCGAATACAATGTTCGATGTTGCGATTACATGTTAAGCCTGAAGCAATTTTGTTAAGACCTTCAGTGGCAGTTTCCGAGCTTTTATTCTTCCCGCATTATGGAAAAAAATCGTTGAACATTACTATAGTCAAAAATGTCCCATCCATACAATGGCTAGAAGTATTCCGAATGGGTAAATACGCTGCGATTAATTACAAGGGATAAAGACATTGATAGCAAGCCTGGCATAAGTTGGGTTTCGACGTATTTTTCAAAAATTCTTGCTATCCCTTTCTGAGTGATATACGCTTTGGTTTTTGAGCCATGAAACACCTGTCTCCGCCTGCGTGAACTAGAATTAAACTCTGACCGGCACTTTTGTTTGACAATACTACTCGCACACTACCACTTTATCAACATGTATTTACTGTATACTATTTTCCGTTGAATACATATCTGTTGACAACCATTGCAAAATATTTATTTACGTTAATTGTAAGTTCATGCCGCGCGGGATTAGCCGAGCGGCTAAGGCGCTGCAGTGATGGACTGTGCGGCTGTTCCCAGCGGAGGCTCGAGTCCTCCCTCAGGCATGGGTGTGTGTGTGTGTGTGTGTGTGTGTGTGTGTGTGTGTGTGTGTGTGTGTGTGTGTCTTTGACCTTAGGATAATTTAGGTTGAGTAGTGTGTAAGCTTAGGAACTGATGACCTTAGCAGTTGAGTTCCATAAGATTTCACACACATTTGAACATTTTCGTAAATTCACAAGGCTTATTAAAATTAGCTAGAGTTCTTCAATCGGGTTTGACTCCATTTCTGAGCCGGTGCCCAGCGACTGTTTTGTACAAATTTGTAGAGAACGTCGCCAATCATTTTTGTTTCTATTTTCCAGATCTACATAGATTTTGGGCACAGTGTGACTATTCTCAATGCTTTGAGCTATGTTTACATCTATTCCGTCACGCTGAACGTACTGTCAACGTGACGGTTTGAATGTAAGCGCATAATATTAAAAGCTTTGAAACTAGCCACTCAGTGGCCCAAACCTAGGTAGATCAGAAAAGTAAAAACAAAAATTGGGATTGATTGCGGACATTTCCTACAGATTTGTTTAAATAAAATTGCACGAACATTTTGAAAAAAAAAAAAGACGAGGGGCGGCAATTTAACAGCTCGCATAGGGCGGCACTTAAGCTTGCGCCGGCCCTGGTGTGTTGTATACATCCTGAAGAATATATAAAAAATATCATCTTAATAACATAAATAAAAAAATCCAGTTTACAATGGAAATGGAAAAAGACAGCGCAATATCCTTCTTGAATGTTCTAGTTATGAGAGAGGTAGATGGAAAACTGAAACATAAAGTTTTTAGAAAAGCTACACACACTGACAGATATTTACATAAGAACTCTAATCATCACCCACAGCAGAAGGGAGGTGTCATCAAAAGTCTCGTTGACAGAGCCAAAAAAATCTGCACTCCGGAACACCTGGATGCTGAATTAAAACACCTGAAGCAAGCTTTCGAGAAAAATGGGTATTCAGATAAAGAAGTAAACAGGGTTCTGCGACCAAATAATAATAGTCTAAAAACACGTGATAAAACAAAGCGATGGAAGAACATAGTTTCCCTGCCATTTATTGGAAAAGTAACAGATCAAATAGGATAAATATTACGCAAACACATCAGACCGGTTTTCAGACCAACTAAAAAAATATGTTAGGTACTCCGTTCTGTGAAGGATAAACGACCTACTCTTTCTGCTTGTGGCGTTTATAAAATTCCGTGTACATGTGGTAAAGTTTATATTGAACCACAAAAAGATGTATAGAGACTAGGCTGAAGAAAGACAAAAGTCTTTGCCGACTAGGAAAAACAGAGAAATCGGCTGTGGCAGAGCATGCTCTTCAATCTGGAAGTCATATAATGAGGTTTTCCGAAACATCAGTTTTATCTTCTATGACGAATTATTATCCACGACAATATAGGGAAGCTATTGAAATATATAAACATAAAGAAAATTTTAACAGGAAAGAAGAAGCTATGAAACTTAGCGACATATGGACAGTAGCTTTGAAAGATCGACAGGTTTTATCTTTGACCGATTGCAATCGATAGTGATGTTTTATCTTTGACAAGGATTATCTCTGCTGATACGTGACAGCTTGACCAAGCTCACTTTTCACAGTATATATGGCGCTCTCAGACTCCCGACTCGGACGCTTCCAGGGGTGCAGCGACGACACAGCACTCCACACATACAAGACATATGTACATCCCATAATGGAGTATGCAACGGCACCCCTACGAAGAATCCAAGCCCCCATAGCGGAAAAATTGTTCAAAACAGAGAGAAGACTGATCCGCAGCATAACCAGACTGCATCCCACCACGCCTAGTAATGAAGTGTATTTTCACCAAGATAGAACCTCTGCAGACTCGAATGGCGAAACTCCGAGCCAGATATGGCAATCATATCCTAAGAAAACGAGCAGACATGGAGGACCTTATTACAATAAACACAAGAGAAACAGAAAACCAAAGTATAAATACACACCACCCACAAGAACCATAGCACACAACACAGCAACAATATTCCCAGACCTAGCCCCTGTACTCAGTCCCATAACAGCACACACGACAAATCCACAACATCTAACCGAAAGAATAATGCCGTAACACCATACAAAAATGGACCAAACACTACAGAACGGGGAAGAAAAAGAAAAACAACAAAAACAAATATATACAAACCGCAAACGCCTCTTTCAAGGAACAACATGACGCCCAACACCAGTACAAACAACAAAGCCATAACCAAACACACATTCCAAAATACTGTCAAACCTCTCTAACAGATTGTATAATTCAACAGAGAATATACTAACTTATGAAAATCACAGAAGCCTTTGCACTGTATAAATGACTACATACTACACAGAAAATCCCACAGAAAATTCTATAATGTATAATTGTATTATATTGTACCCTAGTTCATAAGTACTCTAACAATGAAACTTCCTGGCAGATTAAAATTGCGTGCCGGAACCGGGACTAGAACCTGGGACCTTTGCCTTTCGCGGGCAAGCGCACTACCGACTGTGTTATCCCGACACGACTCACGATGCCGCCTCACAACTTCCGCCATTACCTCGCCTCCTACTTTCCAAACTTCACAGAAGTTCTCCTGCGAAACTTGCAAGACTAGCACTCCTGGACGAAAGGATGTGATGGAGACATGGCTTAGCCACAGCCTAAGGGATGTTTCCAGAATGAAACTTTCACTCTGCAGCGGAGTGTGCGCTGATATGAAACTTCCTGGCAGATTAAAGATAAAGGTCCCAGGTTCGAGTCCCGGTTCTGGCACACAATTTTAATTGCCAGGAAGTTTCATATCAGCGCACACTCCACTGCAGAGTGAAAGTTTCATTGTACTCTAACAATGTATAACACAACAAGAATATATTATAATGTGAAACTCATAAAAATTTTGTACTATAACAACAACTATATACTACTCAGTAAAACTCATAGAAAGTACCATAAGCACATTTGTGTTATAATGTATCCTAGATCTTAGGTAAAATTAATATTTAAGCATCTCATTATATATAAATTTAAGAAAATTGTAAATCTATATAACCTAGCACTTTGCAAGAGATAAGAAAATGTAATAAAGAAATAAAAATGTCCTACAACAGCCCGCTCTGCCCCCTCAGGGCAGAATAAAAGGCGCTAAAAGAAAAAAAGTTCATCAGTCGGCAAGACTCACGCAAATAAGAAGACCTCTGAAGATGTCCGGCGCAGCTCTGGACGTAACGTCAGGTGAAACTGAAAAGTTTTATGGACCACGGCCTTATAACCCGGAAGTTCTACCAGCAACTATGACATTCGGTCGTGAAAGCCTTCATTGCATAATACCGTAGTAGTTCACAATTGGCCATGCACTGAAACATTTTTTCGTGTCCGTAGTAAGTTTATCAAGCCACCTTCGCAGGAAAGACACCATGCGGTATTTGAGACGTCTTGGACTGGCACGTGACTGCGGCGTCTTTGGGCACGTGAGTAGACGGGACTTAGCGAATGGAGGAGGTGCGGCCCAACAACGTGACGAGCCGTCCGGAAAGGGGCCAGAAGCTGGCGCGTTTGTTAGGAGTCCTGCTGCGCGGCGCGGCGCGGCGCGGCGGTTCCCCAGGCTCTGCAAAGCTGCTTTAGGGCACCGCCGTCTCCCTGCCGCTGCCGACTCCTCGTAATCTTGCCTCCCAGCGAGGCTTTAGCCCAGCAGCACGGACATAGATCGACCGTCAGATATCTTTAAAGCGTGCCACAGTCCGCGGACATAGCATATTCGGAGACTTTTCTCGAAAGTGGTAATTCATCACACGTGTCCTCTTGGCAGAACAAATTAACTAGCAAAAGTCAAGCAACATTCGTTGTGGCTGACGTGAAATGAATTGGTAAGTAAAAGACAGAATTGTGGCATACATAGTAACACCAAGAAAAATACACCAATCAAATCAATTCCCTGCATTGCGTTTCTGTGGCTGTGTGGAATGAAAAGAAAGAGACAAAAAAAAGTTTTCACGGAAACTTATTTATTCTAAAACGACATTATAAATAAGGTTTGACTTTTAATGTTGCTAATTATTTTATTATTAATGCAACAGCTGTTTCGGCTTTATGCCATTTACAAGCAATCTGTGAACTAACAGACATACAAAATTTTGGATTTAGATAACTTTCTTATATAAAAGCGAGAGATAAATATAATAAAATATTTCGATGCTACCGAGAGAAGTGGCGCAGTGGTAACACACTGGACTCGTATTCGGAAGGATGGTGCTTCAAATCCACCTCCGGCTATCCAGATTTAGGTTTTCAGTGATTTCCCTAAATCACTCCAGGCAAATGCCGGGATGGTTCCTTTCAAAGGGCACGGCCGATTTTCTTACCCCATCCTTCCCCAAAAATCCGAGCGCGAGCTCCGTCTCTAATGACCATCAGTCGATAGGACGTTAAACCCTAAGATTCCTTCCTTCCTTTCGAAGCTATATGTAGTATTTATTTGTCATAAGCTTATTGATCTTTTTGCTACGCTAATCGTACGTTTGTACTTATTGTGTGTAGCAATGACGAACTTTTTATTAAATCTTTATGATGTTCGTATGTATTATTATATGACAGTTTCCTTTCAATGCTGCATGTTTTCAGCAAGGAGGTTAGAATAAAGGGAGATGGCGTTATCTATGCTGAGTACATACGTCAGTTGAAGCCTGTCCGCCATCTTGGTGTGTTGTGGAATGCTATTTCTCCGTTAAAAATATGCGTTAAGTCGACCCTCTTACTGTTAATCCAATGAACTGACAGCCAGTGCAAAGTACGTACTTACAAACAATATAATAAATACTCGTCATAATATATTTCAAAACTTAATTGTTAATGGCTAATGTGCACTCTTTTAACACGTTGTACATCACGGCAAAACCGCCGGATGTTTTATTCCGGATTTAAGTGACATAAAATATTAGCTTTACAGTGCAAACACTTCTCCAAGACATAGCAATATGGCGGAGGCAGGATTCACTTTTTCAGCATAAGGGCGTCTCCCTGTATTCTAACCTCCTTGGTTTTCAGAGATGTTGCTTTTCGTAAATTTTATATTATCTTTGACCATGCAATACTGTGTCTCTCGAGAGTGACGTCGTCTATTCTGAGAAGCATCGGATGACGCCAGAAGAAGAACCATGTTTTTGTGCCCAAAACAAAGATTTATCACTTGAACCCTGGGTGAATATTGCCCTCTTGACGTAATGTCATGAAATGGACAGTCACATTGGAGTATTTACTTAGATATGACGTACATTTCAACGTCTAGAAATATTATATACTGCACTACGACAAATGTTTTGGGCACAAACAAATGCCGTAATGCCAAGTTTGCTGGCTTTACTTTCTCAGTGTTAGGGCATCTACAGAGATTATAACCTCCTTGTTTTCAAAGCTTTATTCCTTTGACTGTATCATCTATGGTTGAAATTTTATTCGTAATTTCGTGTTACCTTTGTATATGAAAAGTGTTTCTCTGGATTGATCCATTATCCAAATTTATAAGATCGATAAAATTTTCTATTAAATACGTTGTTTAGAATTTCGTTATGGAATGCTTCTGTGTGGATGTATATTTCTAATTATTCCAGGATATTCATATTTGTGCCTTTGGGAAGTTTATGTAATATTTTCAGTGCTTTTTCAATGTCTGTGTTGGTATGCTTTTTCGTTCTTTAGGTGCTGTCAAAAAGTGGATCGTTTATTATATATTATTCTGGTGTGCTCCCTGAATCTAATCATGAAGTTACGTCCTGTGTGGCCTGTACAACATTTGTCACAGTTTTCACACGTAATTTTATTGATTCCTGGACTATTAAATATTGGTGTGTTCGTTATGTCTTTATGCAGTTTCAAGTTTAAATTATTATTTGCGAGTAAAACAAGTTTTATTTGTGTTTGCCCGAAAATTGCATTAATTTTGTTCGAGATATCTCCTATGAAAATTGTAGGGATGTACGTAAATTTTTATTCTGTGGTGTTTCTCTGTGGAGAGTTATGTTTCTTTGTATGGACTTTCTATATTGTTTGGACCTATTAAAAATTTTGTACATTATTATTGGGGTGAAATCTTTTTTGTATGCTATATATTTTAATGTTTGGATTCCTTTTTCAATTTTGTCTTTTTCTAAAAGTAGGTTTTTTTAATCTATTTGGAGGAGAGCGGGGCACGTTGGCCATAATTTTTTATTTATGTTAATATTAATTTATTTGACACATTTAAATTTATGACATTATTGTTAATTCATAGATAGGTCTTTACTGAATCTATATGTCAGTTATTGAACTTGAAAATATCAGTTAAAGTATTAGAAAAAAAATTAATTACCGGACATATGTCAAGTGGGCCAATCTGCCCCTACCTCGGGGTAAGTTGGCCCAGAGGATGGGGCACGTTGACCCATATAGTCGTTTGGTAAGTATAACTATGAAATCAGAATAAAACTAACAGTTATCGAGAAATGTACTTTAATGTACATAATACCAAATTAAATATTCAGTTAAATGCGTAACATGGAGGTCTATGACAACAGGACAGGTTAAACTTACTTGTCTTAATACAAACCAGTCAACTTTAATCAATGTCCGGCTCCAAAGGATCAGCACAGTTTTAACACTCATAAAATAGTCCATGTATTTCATTTTTCACGCATCTCTGATGAGCCAAACCCCCAACTCTTACAGTTCGTGAACTGGATTCCTTTTTCTCCAGTAGACTGTTTCAAAAAGGCATTGTGACTCTTCCTGATCGTCATCATTATCAGCATCTTTCCTTTCTGAAAAAGGGCTTTTCTAGCCTGTCATCTACTTTTACTTCAGTATTTCTTTCCAATGCTTTGGTCCAATCGGAACAGTTGAGATTCAGTTTCAATTTCCTGATTTTCAATTACCTGTGCAAACTGACTTGAGGTCTGTCTGTACTTAGCACAGTACCTCCAGTACTATTTCCGCTAACAGTCCTCACAGATCTGTCCTTTTCTTTTACTTCTAAAACTGCTCTTAGCATCGTATCTTCAGATATCATTACCCTCTCATTCTTTTATGATTTTGGATCATTTCTATGATACTACAAATAAAACAAAGGTTTAAACCAGAGCCGTAACTCATGTTTTGAAAACAAGGAAATGAACGAGAATCTGACTTCTCATCACTGTATAAGATTAAAATAGAATTTACTAATTAGCGTTTATTCATCGCTTTTATCTCGTGAATATGACGATCTTTTGACCTCTGAAACTTCCTGGCAAATTAAAATTGTGTGCCGGAACCGGGACCTTTGCCTTTCGCGGGCAAGCGCTCTACCGACTGAGCTATCCCGGCAGGACTTACGATGCCGCCTCACAACTTTACTTCCGCCAGTACTTCGCCTCCTACTTTCCAAACTTCACAGAAGCTCTCCTGCGAACCATGTAAGACTAGCACTCCTGGAAGAAAGGATATGGTGGACACATGGCTTAGCCACAGCCTAAGGGATGTTTCCAGAATGAAACTTTTCACTCTGCAGCGGAGTGTGCGCTGATATGAAACTTCCTGGCAGATTAAAATTGTGTGCCGGAACCTGGACTCGAACCTGGGACTTTTTCCTTTCGCGAGCAAGCGTACTACCGACTGTGCTATCCCGACACGACTCACGATATCGCCTCATTACTTTACTTCCGCCAGTATCTCGCCTCCTACTTTCCAAAGTCCCAGGTTCGAGTCCCGGTTACGGCACACAATTTTAATCTGCCAGGAAGTTTCATATCAGCGCGCACTCCGCTGCAGAGTGAAAAGTTTCATTCTAATGACAATCTTGGTTTGAAGCAAGTAGGCTACTCACATGAAAATTGTAAGCATGATTTTCCACACAAGACAAAATCTGATACCCAGCTGTGTATTTGTGGCTATTGGCAAAGACAATGTGTAAACAAAGAGGACACAAAATTTCTTGTACTTACCAGAACTAATTTAAACTACTTACTGTGGCCTTGTCACAGAAGGTTCATAATGTCTGTCAAAAGATAAAGTCAGCATAAATACTTTGAAGCTCATATACAGTGACCTGTTTGAGTCTTTTTTAACAATGGCTTGATTGTCAGGGAAAGTAATTTCCGCCTCACAACTTGACTTCCGCCAGTAGAATGTGTCCTACCAAGCGATCCCTTCTTTTAGTCAAGGTATGCCAAAAATTCCTTCCCTCACCAATTCTGTTCAGTACCTCTTCATTAGTTACGCGATCTACCCACCTAATCTTCAGCATTCTTCTGGTAGTACCACATTTCAAAAGCCTCTATTCTCTTCCTGTCCGCACTGTTTATCGTCCATGTTTCACTCCCGTATAAGGCAAGACTTCACACAAATGCCTTCAGAAAAGACATCCTTACCCTTAAATTACTATTCGATGTTAGCAAATTTTTCTTTTTGAAAAACACTTTCTTCCCATTGCCATTCTGTACTGCGACTGTCATATGTTATTTTACTACCCAAGTAACAAAACTCATCTATCACCTTCATTGTTTCGTTACCTAATCTAATTCCTTCAGCATCGCCTGATTTTCTAAAACCGTATTCCATTATTTTTGTTTTGCTCTTGTTAATGTTCATTTTATACGCTCTCTTCAACACGCTGTCCATTCCATTCAACTGCTCTTCCAGGTCCTTTGCTGTCTCTGACAGAATTACAATGTCATCAGCAAAACGCAATGTTTTTATTTCTTCACCCTGAACTTTAATCCCTATTCCAAATTTTTCCTTGCTTTCCTTCACAGCCTGCTCGATGTACACCCTGTATAACATCGGAGAAAGGCTACAACCCTGTCTTACTCCCTTCCCAACTGATGCTTCCCTTTCATGCCCTTCTAATAATTGCGGTCTGTAATTCGTACAATTTGTAAATAACTCTCATTTCCCTGTATTCTACCCCTGCTGACTTCAGAATTTGAAAGAGTGTCTTCCAATCAACATTGTCAAACGTTTTCTCCAAATTTACAAAAGCTAAAAATGTACAATTGCTTTTCCTTAATCTATCGTCTAAGATAAGTCGTAAAGTAAGTATTGCCTCCCGTGTTCTTACGTTCCTCCTGAATCCAAACTGATCTTCCCCGAGGTCAGCTTCTACCAGCTTTCCCATTCTCCTGTAGATAATTCGTGTTAAAATTTAGCAACCATAACTTTTCAAACTAATTGTTCTCTATTTTTCACACCTGTCTGCACCTGATTTCTTTGGAATGGGGATTATTACATTTTCTTAAAGTCTGAGGATATTTCGCCTGTCTTATACATCTTACTCACCAGGTGAAACAGTTTTTTCATGGCTGACTCTCCCAGAGACTTTAGTAGCTCGGAGGGAATGTCATCTACTCCCGGGACCTTGTCTTTCAGGGCACTGTCAAATTCCTCTCTCAGTATACTATCTCCTATTTCATCTTCATCTAATTCCTCTCCCCTTCCTACAACACTGTCTCTAAGTTCATTTCCTTTGTAGAGCTCCTCTATGTACTCTTTCCACATTTCAGCTTTCCCTTCTTTGCTGTTTTCTTTTAGGCAGTATGTACTTTTCCCATTGTTATACATTCTTCTACAGATATGCATTTGGCTTTTAGCCACTGCTACTTAGCCATTTTGCACTTCCTGTCAATCTCATTTCTTAGTCGTCTGTACTCTATTTTGCCTATTTCATTTACTGAATTTAAAATTTTCTCCTTTCATCAATTAAATTTAGTATTTCCTGTGATATTCAAGGATTTTTTTAGGTCTTGCCTTTCTATCTTTTTTGTCCTCTGCTGCCTTCACTATTTCATCACTCATTCCTCTTCTACTGTTTTATTTCCCATAGTTTAAAATCTGCCGTTGAGGCACGCAAGCCACCCCACCACGGAAATGTCTGTGATTCATTGAAAGAATTGCACCGGTCAATGAGCCACACGAAATTATTATGGGGGTGGTAAAAGTAAGCAATATTAAAAAACGGTATCTGACATTTTATCACAAAACACATCCCCATTTTAATTTCTTGTAAGTAAATGTCTATATTGACGCATATCTATATGAGACTATAACATAACTGGCACAGAGTACTTCGTAAAGCTAACTTACAGCTGCAGCGGTGTAGTGTGCTAATGTTGGCAACGAAATGTTTGCGTTACAAGGATGTTTAATTTACTGACAAGATTAGGGTACCGGTACATACAAAAACCTGTCAACTGTAGAGAAAGAACAGCATTATTTATTTATTTCATGGTCAACACAAAGGATTATTCCTCTCATTCTCTGTAATTGGGTTTCCAAATAGCATTGAACCGATGTTGCCAACATTGTCACTGCACGCCTTTGCGACCGTAAGTAAACTTTTGATCCTTTACACTAATATTATTTTTCGTTTTAGCGTTGTAATACATTCTGAAACTTTCTCAATAACGTAATAGAAGTATATTCAGCAATGTGAGTACCAAAATTCGATGTGGTGTATTTGATACAGCTGACAACAAACACATATTGCAAGATGGCGAACCAACCTGGAAAATTGACAGTCGTTTTCAAATAGAAGCCAAGATCGCTTAAAACATTTTATTTAGATTACCAGTTTAGCAAAATTAAACTTAGTACGCAGTTTTATTACAGAAAAATATGTTTCTTGCAATTCTGTTTCTTTATTCGGAAGCAAAGAAAAACAGCAATAAGTATGAAAACGCGAGATTTTTTTTGTCAAATCCACATATCGATCTAAACAAGAGTGGAATGTAAGCTCAAAATAGCACAATCTAAGGCTACATAAAAGGACACTTCTAAAATATTTCATAGAACTTGAACAATAAACACAGTTCACATAAGCGAAGTGCTGTGTTTCACATTCGTTGGAAACAATATTGCGGATGCGCCAGCCAGTATTTTTAGGAGCTCTAGTCTCTACAGTGACATCATTGACGAAGTCTGGCCTGTTGTAGCCATGCCACAGTGTGGTCAATATGTGTCTTCAACAGAGACAGACGTGCAGATGGTATACGACGCCTTCAGACATTTGACAAAACGTCATAAATCATGAGGTCGATTATGTTTAAGATGTGTTACTATAAGTACCTCGGTCAATAATGTCATTTCGGAAACGATAACAGTTCTCATTACTCTTTATGTAACCCTTTTGTCAAGTCATTTTCCGTACTACACGCACACTGACTTCAAGAATGTTCACTCAGGAAGTATGTATAAACATTCACATGAGAACACAGTAGTGCCTGTGACAATGACGAACTGGCGCAGAAGAGATAAAGTTTTACTGCTTAAACCGTAAAAACACGACCAACCGGTGACTTGTTAAGATGAGAGAAGCGATGGTCCGCTTCTTCAAACTCGCGGGAATGTCAGTCAAATTAACTGTCAGAGCACCGCAAATATGACTGCAGAGAGATACCGAAATAAGCAGCCGCCGATCGGAACCCCGTTAATCCTTACTGACAGGTGTTATGTACTCGTGTAATCGGATATATCCAAGTTATACACAATAACTCACGCGGTCCGATTTCTCTCGCGGTATGTCAGTTTGATTATAGTATTACCTGCAGATCCTGCACGAATGCCGAAGCATTCCGAACGTGGCTACGCAGTCTTCTTGCGCACTCGGAAACTGCCGGTGCAGGACATGAACGGAAACGAGAGATGCTTGTAACAGTCAACAAAACACACACCGCGAATACCAGACAAATACACCGAGGTGACAAACGACATGGGCAGCGATAAGCACAGATGTAGATGAAGGTAGTGGAGCCTGCACGAGGTACAGAAGGGCTGTGGATTGACGAGGCAGCCATTTGTACTCTGATGATCCATGTGAAAAGGTAATTTATTGTGCGTGATATATGAATAACTAGCTGAAAACCCGACGTTGCCTGGGTATTTATTTATTTATTCCTGCCATTTTTCAGATATACATTCATTTGTATAAGTGCTGTATGTCTGTAAACTCTTGGGAATGCGATTTGTAGTAAAGAAGTAATAGATTAAAACTTGGTGCGTGATGGGGCGGTTTTCCATGAACGTTAGCGGTTTGTGTGCTCATATCTCATGAACTATGTGTCTTACTGTGATACAATTTAGAAGGTACACTCAGCTATATGCGTGTATAGTGTCTACAAAATTTCCTGCGGCTACAATTTGTAGTGTACAAATTATAAATTGTAACGTCATAGCGAATGCCATAGTTTTAGTCTATGAACAGCGGAACGTTACCGTTTATGTGCTCATATCTGATGAACTACATGTAATAATGTGATACAATTTAAAAGCTACATTCAACTATATATGTGTATATTGTCTGTAAAATTTCCTGTCGCTACAATTTGTAGTGTTCAAATTATAAATTGTAACGTCATATCGAGAGCCGTAGTTTTACTCCATAAACAGCGGAAAAGTAGTAAGCGAGAAACTTTTATCCTTTCATCATTTTACTATGGTTGCCAGCGAGAAAAAGTTCAATAAAGGTTTGAAATTATGTGTAAAGTTTGTTGCAAGTCGCTAAGTACTGTCATTCTCATACAGTGTATTTCGAAAATCTCGCCGCATTATATGGCATTTTTTGCGATTTCTATTGATTATGACGTAATATCGTTTGAACCATGTGCCGTATGTAATTCTTAACCATGCAGTAATTGTTACCTCACGGTAAGGAATGTGTGTACCAAATTTGCTTGAAATCGGTCCAATGGTTTAGGAGAAAATGAGTAGCATTGTCGCAAAATGCAGCAGTTTTTCGCACATCTCATTATTTATGACGTCATATCTCGTGAAGTATATATCGTATGTGATTCTTACACTTACGGCGACCGTCCTCGTGTATTGCAGCTTACGTGTACAAAATTTCATAAAGATTGGAACAAAATTGTAGATTTGTATGCAACACGTACAAACATACGGACACTCTGCTTTATATATTAGATATGCTCATAAACCAACAGACACTTTTTGTATTTATTAGACACACGACTAGTTTCGGCGTACTACGTCGCCATTATCAAGTGTTGCCATCAAATAACAATAATAAAAAAAACTTTAATCAATCTTTTTCACTGTCAAAATATGGAATACGAGATCGAAATTTTCCAGCATGTCGACCATTTCATGGCATTGAAATATATTCAACGCCAAAGTTGAAATGTTGTAACGTACGGGGATTCGAACCCGGATTTCCCGATTCGGGCCAGCGGTCGCCTTAACCGATTGGGCTAAGTTTTGTGTCCCAGCCTCGTCGCCGCTTTTGTGTCTCGTTTCCGTGGTAGGTGTCGGTGGCCGAGTAGGAAGATCAACACAGGAATAAAGGTAGCACGCTTGTGCAGGTACGGGGGTGAGCAGCCAGTGGGACAGCAGAAACTAGAAACACAAGAGTAAATTAGAACGAGATTATATTGCACAGAATGTATGCAATACTTAACTTTTACATAGATCAGTACTGCAGAATGCTGATACATAGTTGAGCTAGAGGCCTGCCTAGTGCCTGTCCGATACCCAAGTCTTCACTGGTGCCTATCTGATTCCGAAGAGTTAACTGGTTCCTATCTCAGTCCCAAGTGAACGATGTTGTTCAGTGGTGGCCACGAGCGGAGTTGTAGCAGAGGGCGCTCGTGGCCGACGTCGTAAGAACGCCGCACCGTGCGTGCATGGCGGCGCGCGGCGAAAGTAGGTGGCGCGCACTTTAGACTTGTGCGACACCACACTAAGCAGGTCTATATCTCTATGTAAAAGACAAAGGCAACTCATTCACCCACTCACTGAGTAAACACGAAATCTCGAAAACTACTTCGCCTATGAAACTGAAATTTGGGAAGACTGTAGTAGTTTATAGGTAGAAGACGTCAGCTAAGAAAGGATTCTGCGACAGGACCGATAGTTCAGAAGATATGACATCATAAATAATGAAAACTTCCCCGTCTTGCGGCACGTGATAGTGTGACTTTATCAGTCCATTATTTGAGAAGGAGAGCACTCAGAGATTTGCAACAAACTTTAAACATAATTTCAAACCTTTAGGAAACTTTTTCTAGCTGACAACCCCAGCAAAATGATGAAAGGAAAAAAAAGTTTGTCGCTTACTGCATACTATTAATTATATTCGCGAGAAATGTTACAGACAGTATACAAACATACAACTGAACGTACGTCCGAAATTTTATCATATTACGACACACACTTCATAAGATATGAAGTCATAAACAATTAAGTTCATAAAAAAACCGCCTCATCACGCTTGACGTTTTGATTTGTTACGTCTTTCCTACTAACTTTATTCGCGACGTATTTTGCAGGCATTTTACATGTACACTACTGGATGCACCTTCGAAATATAGTTCAGGTCCGATGACTTCAAAGACAATGAAATACATGAAAATTGGCCCTAATAAGCACGAGGTTGTAATTTTCTACGTCTTTACTACCAACTCAATTTACAACACAATTCGCAGGCTGTTCCCTAATACTCTACTCTACGAACCTGCTAAATAAAATTTTTGTAAGACACACAATTAAGGTGATATTACGTCATGTACTTCATTATATTTGACATTTTGTTAAGTCTTTATCTTTTCGCAGCACATTCCCAAACAATATCCACATATACCACTGAAAGGAGCTACAATATTTGAACGACACATTGATCATCAGATACGACGTCATAACCACTGAACTGCTTGAAAACAAAAATACAGGGCGAACTTCGCTGTAGATTCAAGAAAACGTGTGAACAAATATTGGAGATGTCTTCATGATGGCGATGATGTAGTTCAGCTAAACGTCTGAGCTAAATTACTGTTATTTCATAAAGTATGGCGGTCTTATTTTCCGGATCTTAATTCACCTTGGGTGGACTTTGTCGAAATCTGTATCATTAAAGAGAAAATTATGCCAATTTTACGTAATTTATTAAGTACCAGATTTCCGTAAACACATCTGGTCTTGTTCAGTATACGAAATAACAGTAACTTAGCTCAGCAGTTTATCTGAACTACATGAATTTATAACAGCTTGTTCACATGAAATAACTGATTTTGGTTACTTTTGATGAGTGGAATGTAAAAAAACTCAGTCTACTTTATTACACATAAGATTTAAAATTTGACATTCAATAAGGTTGATTTTTTTGTAATATGTGATGTAAACACTTGAAAATGGTGACGTATTACGCCAAAACTACAAACGTGACTGTTGGCTTATGAGCATAATATTCATAATTCTCATAAATAAATAACCATAGACAGCTGTACTTCTGGCCGACAATATTTTCTATGGTAAAACCATATGAAAAAGTTTCCAACGTGATTATGTCTCCATGCCGGGATTTGAAAGGCTTCTAACGCAGACTGAACATTTGACCTAGATGCATGGAACGTCCTGTTTCGAAAATCGTTGGGGAACTAAGTATTCCGTTGTGTCAAGAGTGTGCCGAGGATAACAAATTTCAGGCACTTAACTACTTTTTACCTCGAAAAAATCATTCTTGTGCCAAAGCTATAAAATATTTTTATTCGTTATGTTCGACCGGTTTCGGCAACTGTTGCCATCAACAGGATGTCAACAAACTAAACGGAAGAGAAATACATGACAGTTACAAACAATAATAATCAGATATAATTTTTTAAATATTGTTGGTACTTACATATTTTACATCAAAGACAACAAGATATTTTTACTGAGTACAGCAAAGTCAAATTTACATTGAATTTTGCGATCGTTTCTAAAGGCCTGTCCAATTTACATCATGTAGTAGATATTCCTTCAATTAATCCTTAACTATTAAAAATGAACAAATTCTTTCATCACAGTCTCTAACAAGATATACATGTGACATTATTGGAGCAGATAATTATAATAATAATTCCGTGTGAAAGTTTACCAAAGAACTTCAGGTTTTAATTGTCTTTTATCATTCCAACATCTGCTCCAATAATGTCACCTGTATATCTTGTTAGAGTCTGTGACGAAAGAATTTGCTCATTTGTAATAGTAAGGATTAATTGAAAGAATACCTACTACATGATGTAAAATGAACAGGCTTTTAGAGACGATCGCTATATTCACTATAAATTTGATGTTGCTGTACTCAGTAAAAATGTTATCTTACTGTCTTTGATGTAAAATATGTAAGTACCAATAAGATTTAAAAAAAAAAAATTATTTGTGACTCCATGTTGTGTAATGGTAACTGCCATGTATTTCTCTTTCGTTTAGTTTGTTGATTTCCTGTTGATGGCAGCAATTGCCATAACTAGTCGAACATAACAAAAGTATTTTACAGCTCTGGCACAAGAATGAGTTTTTCAAAGTACACCGCGGCTGTAGACTGCCACCTAAGAACAATATACTTTTTACCACTGACAGTGAAGTGGTCTATGGCCTGCACTCTATGACAGAAAGCAGCGACGTTTGCGTAAGTGTCCTTGCTAATAGACAAGCAACAATGGCTGAAATAACAGCGAAATCGAATTGGAACTCATCGCGAACGTATCCGTTAAGACAGTATTAATGAGCTACGGCAGCAGACGACAGAGTGTAGTGCCCCTGCTAATACCACTAAATCGTCTGGGCTCGTCACCAGGCTGCTTGGCTACTTGGAGACCAGATCTAAGTGGGAGACTGAGTCGAAGCCAGTGGCACCAGAGATCAGCCGCGGCAGAGTAACCGAGCGCACTAAGGCGCCCAGAAGCGGTGCTCACAGCTGAGGTTCGTATCCTCCCTCTGGGAATGGGTGTTTGTGTTGTCCTTGAAATTATGTGTAAAGTACGTCAGAAGTCACGAAGTGCTCTCATTACCAAATAATGGATCAATAAATTATGCTGCCTCAAGAAAAACACTGTTGTTGTTATACTTGCAGCATCGTTTTCATTGTATTAAAGTTTTAACGAAAAATTGTGCTTCTTAATGATTAGAATATGACAATATTTTTCATATTTAAATATTCATAAACAACCTTTGCCTTTTAAGGATTAGGTTGTTGCATGTTCCAAACTCACAAACAAAATCATTCACATCTTTTCGTGGTCTTCCAATATATCTTTTCCCATTCGGTTTGTACTTGAGGAGCTTCCGAGGAATTCTATGCTCTATCATTTTTAGAAAAACTTGTCTCCAATTTTCGTAATATTGTTGAACTTTTCATTCATGCTGAAAACATTTAATTCTTTTCTTATATCGCCATTTCTAATCATGAATGTCATTGTGCAGCCCTTCATCTTTCTCAGGAAATGCATCTCCGCAGTATGAAATTTAATTTCTTGTCATTTTCTGGTAACCCAGTTTTCGCTTCCTTAGGATAACATGGGAACTTCCATCACTCTGCAGAATTTCAAAATTGTTTCTTTTTGTACTTGATGGCCGCAGACACCTTGTAATATGTGTATTTTAGTTTTTACAAGGAAACCACAACCATGGCTTACAGCACATCCTAAATAAGTGACAGAAGAGACTTGTTCTAAAGATGCATTATTCAAAATAATTTTTTTCGTTGATTAAATGTTTCATTTCTGCTTGGTAGATTATTTGATACATTATCACTAAAACATACGACAGTGGTGCAATATTCTAGAATAATTATTGTTTTTTACAAACTAGTTTTCGGCTATAACGCCATGATAAGGTACAAAGACTACTGTAAACAAATGTTACGAAAAAGATTTTAGAATATGTGCATCAAAGAATCACTTAAATAGGCGAAAGATAAACATTCTGTAGGAAGGTATACGAAGACGTGGTGCGAAATTAATAAGTATTATATTAAGAAGCTAAGAAAACTAAGAGACAATTTGAAAAAAGTTAATTACATGACAATTGTTATGAAGTTGTTTGTTTGCAAAAAATGTTACATAGAACAATTATAGTTACTTGGGTAACATTTGAAAAGAGGTGATGAATGTGTGTCACTCTTAAAACTATTACAAGTACGAGAATATTCACAGAGAATGTTTCTGGTACAAGGTCCAAAGGGCAAAGGAACAGGTAAATTATTCAAAATAGTTTGGTAAGTCCACTGGTAGAGCATACATACTTAACAAATATTACAGATAACTTCCAATAAAATAATTCCACTTAAGTTATGTGAAAATTAGGATCCTAATTATATGATAATAACATTGTTATTCTCAGAATATTTTTAGTTTACTTTGCTGACAGTACCAAGGGGAGGGAGGCGGTGGAGGAGTAAACGTAACAGTTGCGTTTTATAAATGTGCTAATTGATACTATTTGATATAACTGGATATTTTCCTCGGAAAGCCATGATTTTTGTTTTATTATTATCAACTTTATACATTTTTTTGCTTATTTTGTTCACCTGGTATGATGAGCTTTTCAGTATCATCTGGAGGAAGAAGCCCATTCAGATATTCCTCGTTCGCTACTTTAATTCCTTTGTTTACTTGTGTTTCCAGTTCTGAAGAATAAAGTCAATGCAAGTGTCAAAAAGGATAGGTGAGAGTACATCGTTCCATTCCTCGACTTAATTCGCGCAGCGCTCTTAACACGGCCAGGAGGTTGTGAAATTATGAGTTCTAAATATTTAAGCATCTTGACTGTTACAGGGAATTGAAATAAGTTGAATGGATAAAGTGAAAATTTGTGCTGCACCGGGCCTCGAACCCGGATTTCCTGCTTCGGACCAGCGGTCATCTTAACCAATCAGGTTATCGAGACTACGATCATAGTTTGCGATAAGTTCAGTTTTTTGGCGGAACGGAAAGCGTTTCTGGATCTCTAATAGGTTAAGGTGACCACTGGCCCTAACTGGTAAATCAGTTCGTAGCCCTGTTGCAGCAAAAAATATACAACTTCGCTACTGAATTTATTTTTACTAGCGATGCTTCTGGGGTGCACAACCCAATACATTAAGAACCTCAGACCTGTCCCTGTGTTGCTCAGCTGCAGAATACGCGTGCCCAGAATGGTACTACTCCTTCCACGCTAAACAAGTGGATGTGGCTCTAAACGAAACCTGCCGCATTGTTACGGCATGTCTAAGGCCAACGCCAGTTGAAAAACTATACTGCCTGGCTGGTATAGCGCCACCTGGGATTAGAAGGGAAGTCAAATGGAGCGAGCAAAGGCATCGAAATTATCAACCCATCCACTTTTTGATTTGGTGCTACCCATGATGCAGGTGATGTAGACAGATTTTGGGCTAGCATAGTTTAATGTTTAATCCTGGGGTAAAGACCTTTTGAACTGTTATCACTGTTACTTGTAAATATGTGTAACATTAATGGCTAATATGTATTTACATTCATTGACCTTCCTTTTTTTTATTTTTTTTATTTTTTTTATGTTATTATTTTTTTTTTTTTTTTCATTTTATGTTTCTACAAGATGCTATTGACACGAATAAAGAAATAAAACTGAATTTATTTTAATGTCTTGTAACAGTCGTTATGTTTTCATATTTATTATTCGTAAATTTGCACCTGTTGATGTCAACCAGTGGTGTGTGCCCTTTCGGACATAGGCGACGGTAGAATACTGGTAAACTCAGAAAAAGCCTCGGATGCTGGATTGGATTCACTGTAGGAAACCGGAAATCTTAAAGGACGCTAATATTGAAAATCTATTTTTAGCCGTTAGAATGTGGCGTGCAGTAGACGAGGACCGGGTTTCGGGTTGCTGAACAATGAGCAAGTTCGGCCACAGCGATACAAAGATGGCGGTTAATATGGAAAATGCAACTGAGCAGATAAATGGCTGTACTTGCAAATAAGGAATTCAATAATACATGTGATTTATCCTACTGACCTACAGCGAATCCAAATATACTAATGAACACAGAAAAATTAGTCGCATCTCATGAACCACAATAATTTTTAATATCTATAAAACTACAAAGGGTTAATGTTCACAGTAACTGAATATAGCAAAATTAAAATAACTACATTTTGATGTGTCATTCGCCGAACTATGTCCCAGATGATAGCTCATTACCTCAAGCTATCATCTTGCGATCTTCCTCTCGGTACACATCGATAAGAATTGGGCAATACATTACTCAGGGCAGTAAAACATTTATGACTCGTTGTCTCTATTCATAGGGGTGAGTTACGTATGTTAGCTTCTATGCCCTAAACAGCTACCCAAACTGTTTAAATAAGATCAATAATTAATCTGTAGTTTAGCCAGTCTATCAATCTGCATATGATGACGCGAAAATATATTTAAAGAAACGTAAATTAAACCTGACTTATACGGACGATGCCGCAAGAAGAAAGAAGAAACAGACTTTAAGTCGAATATCATAAAATTCAGTCAGTAAAACTTGTATTATTAATTTGAACAGTTGTTCCAAATTACATCAATTCCTGCAGCATCACCAGAGCAATGTAGGTTTGCCTTTCCTTAATCTGTCTTCTAAGATAAGTTCAAAAAAATGTTCAAATGTTTGTATAGCTTATGGGACTTAACTACGGGGTCATCAGTCCCTAAACTTACAAACTACTTATGAACTAGCTAATACTAAGGACGACACAAATATCCATGCCCGAGGGAGGATTCGAACCTCCGACCGTAGTGGCCGTGCAGACCGTGACTGGAGCGCCTCAGTCCCCTCGGCCACCGCGGCCGGCTCTAAGATAAGTCGTAAAGTGAGTATTGCCTCCTGTGTTCCTACATTCCTCCTGAATACAAACTGATCTTCCCCGAGATAACTTCTACCAGCTTTTCCATTCTCCTGTAGATAATACGTGTTAAAATTTTGCAACCATGACTTATTAAACTGATGGTTCTGTAATTTTCACATCTGTCTGCGCCTGATTTCTTTGGAATGAGGATTATTACATTTTTCTTAAAGTCTAAGGGTATTTCGCCTGTCTCATACATCTTACACACGGGGGGGGGGGGGCAGTTTTCTCTTGGCTGACTCTCCCAGGGACTTTTGTAGCTCTGAGGGAATGCATGTACCTAGGTCTTTCAGGGCTCTGTCAAACTCATCTCTCAGTATAGCATCTCCTATTTAATCTTCATCTACTTTATCTTCCCGTCCTACAACATTGTATCTGCGTTCATTTCCTTTGTAGAGTATGTACTCTTTCCACCTCTCAGCTTTCCTTTCATTGCGGAGAACTTGTTTTCCATCTGAGTTCTTGATACACGTAGAGCTGTTTTTCTTGTCCCTAAATGACTCTTTTATTTTCCTGTAGGCTGTATCTATTTTTCCCCTATGTATACATGCTTCTACATCCTTGCATTTGCCTTCTAGCAACTCCTTCTTAGCTATTTTACACTTCCTGTCAATCTCATTTCTTAGTCGTCTGCACTCCACTTTGCCAGTTTCATTTACTGCATTTTTATGTTTTTTCCTTTCATTGATTACATTTAGTATGTCCTGTGCTATCCAAGGATTTTTTGTAGGTCTTGCCTTTCTACCTATTTCGTCCTCTGCTGCCTTCACTATTTCATCTCGCAGTGCTACCCATTCCTCTTCTACTGTTTTATTTCTTCCTGCTTCTGTCAATTGTTGCATAAAGCTCCCTCTGAAATTCTTAAGACCTTCAGGTTCCCTCAATTTATCCAAGTCCCATCTCCTTATTTTCCTACCTTCCTGCTGTTTTTTTGGGCACGGTCAATGTCTTGAGCATTCCAAAATAGGACGCTCATGTGTGGTGTAGGCAGTTTCTTTAGTATAACTGTTGAATCTTATACTTGGGAACTAAATGAATGACTACACCGAAGCCTAATAATATCAGTACAAGAAAGCAAAGTATTAGTAACCCAGCTTCTTGGTATCAAACTAATTGCTAAAAATTACAAGACTGCTGCTGTAGAATGTTTTCATGTACTCGTAAATGCGCAAATAATTCGGTCAATAACAGAGTGCACCAACCTTTGTAGGCATCCTTTTATGATTTAAAAGAGCTTCAAACTCGTCTGTATAATACCTACTCCGTGCGGTTGAAGGCAGCTAAGATCTCACAGTTTTTCTCCAGCATTCAAAGTAATAAACGCACTTCAGGAAGAGGCACAGTTTGCCTTAGAAATGCTGTCAAAAAAGTCCTGTTGCAAGTGCAATATGACAAACATCTGCAGTAAATATATAAAGTCAGAATCTTCTTCCAGTGGTGATGAAAATGTTCACTGTTGAAATGTGATTTTTCTCTAGACTTTTGATATGACTTATTGTTTTTAAGTTTTATAAATACACGGTGTCTAGTAAAGGACTCCCTGATTTCAAAATTAAATATCAGAAAACAAAGATCGATAGAGGAATGCAGTAAACGGTATGTTTATTTTGAAAGCTGTAAGAAGTTTGTACAGCATTTTGAAATAATAGTTACAAAGCTGCTAACAGATGGCGCTGTACGCTGTACAGCTCATATCAGCATACATAAGTGAAATAATCGTATGAAAACAATCTTTGCAAACAATCATATCACAATGTCTTCAAAATGTTCACCATTGGCACTACAGAGGTGGCGCAAACGAAGAATGAAATTCGCCATCACATTTCGTAGTGTCTCAACCGAAATGGATTCACATGCCACAGAGATCGCCGATTCAAGCTCGTCCAGCGTGGCGGGATGCTTCGGGTAGACCATGTCTTACACTGTGCCCCCCCCCCCCAAAAAAAAAAAAAAAAAAAAATGTCACAGGGAGTCAAATCCGGCGAATATGGAAGCCAATCCGTGCCTGCACCAGTAAATTTGGGATATTCCAAAGCAAAGACTCGATTCCCGAAGTATTCCTCAAGAAAGCGAAACACTTGTTCGGTCCGATGTGGTCAGGCTCCATCTTGCATAAACCATTCAGTACCTGGTCGATCCTCTAACGCTTGCTGTATGGCGACAAATTGTTCCAAAATTGCAACGTAACGTGCACCAGTGACCGTTTCTCGAATGAAAAAAGGGCCAATAATGCCTCTGCTGCATACTGTAGCCCACACAGTAACTTTAGGAGAATACAGGGGTATTGCTTCACACCAATATGGTTTTACGGAACCCCAAAAAGGCCAGTTCTGCTTATTCACGTATCCATTCAGGTGGAAGTGTGCTTCATTTGTAAACCAGATGCACCCAACATCAAATCCTTCACTGTGAATCATTGAGAGCATCTGATTAGCAAAGGCAACCCTTTGTTGCACAGCTCGTAAGGGGATGGCCTGGTGCGTTTGAATTTTGAATGGAAACATCTGTAGGCTTTTTCTCAGTTTTTTTCTGCGTGCTGGAACGCTTCAAACCAGTCTCAGATGCAATTCTACGGACGGATGACATTGGAGTTCGCTGAATAATTCCAGAAACTGTGGCGACATTTTCAGGCGTAACTGCGATTTGCTTGCGGTCAACATGCCCCACTAGATCATCAGTTAAGCTGCTTGTTCGTTGAAATTTTGTGAAGAGCGCACGAATGGTTTTCGCATCGGGTACTTCTGGAACATTAAATCGTGCTTGAAAACTTCGCCCTGTTGCCGTAGGACTCTCTTCTAACCTGTGGTACTCTAGCACCAGAAAAACGTGCTGTTCAATGGAGTACATGGTTTTAATCTCTTCCTTCGGTACGCTAACATCCTTTCACGTTTCAATAGTGAAACTGATCGCCCTGGGCTTCGGATCACTATTTATACTAGGCATTACGTATGGCGAATACAGCTTTTGTAACTATTATTTCAAACTGCTGTATAAACTGCTTACAGATTTCACAATAAAAATACCGTTTACTGCATTCCTCTATCGACGTTTGTTTTCGAGATATTTAATTTTGAAATCAGGGAGTCCTTTTCTGTAAACTCTATAATTTTAAAATGGTTAACTAGAAAAATAATATGTGTACTTAAATTTGAAAACATTTCACGCGTCTTATTGATTTATTTGTTGTAGTTATCATTCCTATACCTTAGTGATTGAAATTGTACTTAAATGAATTAATGAAAGACTTAATTTAATGTGTCTTGTATAATAAACAATTTAAGACATCAATTTAAACGTCAGTATAGTATTTATGTAGTGTACTGTGAATAGCCCATGTCCCTAGTTAGGTTTTGAATGCTCACCTCCCCAATTAAAGGTGCGCGTCTCTGCCGCGTGGCTCGCAGTCCGCCCCCGCAGCGCAGTGAAGGCGAACAACGGCAGCGGCGCACAAGGCCGGCACGCCGCTATACTATCTTTACGAGCGGGGGCGCCTGACCTTGGCCTTGAGAGCCAGTCGCGGCTGTGGGAAGAGGGACAGAACGAGGAGGATAGAGAGAGACAGAGAGAGAGCGCGGAGAACGGCGCTGTCAACAAGGAATGCCGCCCCCACCACCGCCGCCCCTACGGGCAGATGTGAGCCGAGGGAGGGCTGCCGAAAGTGTCCCGGTGGGGAGGGGAGGGTCGCCGGTTCCAAACAATGCGCCAGCCATCGCAGCTGCCCGAGTCCATGCCAGAGACATCTAGCGGCGCGCCACAAAGCTCGGCGCGTCCTTCAAGCAGCGTAAACGTTTCACATGGAAGGAAACCGCCTTTCCGCAAAATATACGCAGTTATTTCGATGAAAGGCCTAATATCGGCTAATTGTAGAAACCTCATATCGCATTTTTTTTTTGTATCGCTAGTGATTTCACCATGCTACTTAACTCGAATTTTACTAAGAGAGATCATGTAATTATACCAATATGCTGCTATAAAGTTTTTTATTGTAATGCTGTTATGGATCCATTTCGGCACAACTAGCCATCATCAGACAATCTGCGAAATATACAAAATTTTTATATAATAATCATCGTTTTGGTATATATACTTTTAAGTGATACCTGTTTTTTTTTTCGATATAAAGATTTTTACTTACGACCATGTGACATCCTTGGCAACGTCTTGCTGTTTATTTAGTGATAATGTGAACTTTCGTGTCACACTTATGTAGCGTTATACAAATATCGTTAAATAAAATTTTAATATTTTATGATCGTGATGTTTTGACAGTTGGTCAAAGATGTTACATGTTTACAGTTGGCAGTTGCTACGGTAAAATTTATACTGTGGTTTAAATGTCTGTGACCTGTGGGTTATGATTATTCGTTATCTATGTTAACAATTTTTTGCATGTCTGCTAAAAAAATAAATAATTAAAATAACATAGATAACGAATAATAATAATCCACAGATCACAGACATTTAAACCACAGTATAAATTTTACCGTAGCAACTGCCAACTGTAAACATGTAACATCTTTGGCCAACTGTCAAAACATCACGATCAAAAAACATTAAAATTTTATTTAACGATATTTGTATAACGCTACATAAGTGTGACACAAAAGTTCACATTATCATTCAATAAACAGCAAGACGTTGCCAAGGATGTCACATGGTCGTAAGTAAAAAACTTTATATAAAAAAACAGGTATAACTTAAAAGTACATATACCAAAACGATTATTATTATATAAAAATTTTGTGTATTTCGCAGATTGTCTGATAATGGCTAATTGTGACGAAATGGATCCATAACAGCATTACAATAAAAAACTTTATAGCAGCATATTGGTATAATTACATGATGTCTCTTAGAGATATATTCAGTGCTGCGAGCCCATTGGATAGAAAAAAAATCTAATTTTACTGTTCACGCTTTGTAGAGAATCCCGTAGCGGTGCTGCCGTTACCATCACGTTGTTGATTATATTTGTTGATAATCATTTCTTCACGCCTTGGCTGCAAGTGTACCACGTGTAATCACTGAAGGTTGATTTCTGTTGCATTCGTTGCGTTTGTTTAGTTTCAGATTTTAACTTTTGCTGTTTTCACAAGGTCCGTTAGTTTACGATCTAACTGTAACTTATTTTCACTTGATCACTTCACACCATTTTGTCACTTTGTACAATGATCGGCTGTTTTCCACATGCACATACGATTTGTTCCGTCTAATAATTTTACATTTACTTGTTTTAGCGTTAATATTTCCTTTTTCAGAGTTTCAGTGTCTCGCTGATATTTAAAGACTCAGCCGTCTCAAGATGTGAGCAGCAGGGACAAGGCCAAAGAGAATCTTCTTTTACCAATTTCAGATTTACTTTTGCACGCTTTTCCTGTAACCAATGATCACACTACACTTAACATAAAAGATACCTTTTATAGCGCATTTTGAACATACCCTCAACGACAAACTATTTAATTTCAACTTTTTTTGTGAACTGAGATGTCGTTACACTCTAGAATCGGCGTTATCCTGCCATGCCATCTTAAATACTTGCAATAGTCCTCCGGCATTGCCTGGGTATGTACGTATTGTATTCTTGTGGTGTTCCACCTCATAGGCGTAGCCAGGATTTGGTTTAGGGAGGGCTTCTGAACAAATGGAGATATAAAAATGGAGTTTATCATTAAAAGGACTCAAAACAGATTGCCATGTCTCTCGATTTGCTTCGAACGAACATGTGCACTCCTGGGTTCCTTCCGTAAACAGTCGAAAACCTCCATGAAGTCAATCATCGTCTTGCCTCACTGCGGGGTAAATCCGTTAACAGTTATGGCGATTATTTTCATATCAATGAAGAGTTTCTAAACTACTTTGCTTGTTTGTCTCATTTTCGTTTTAATGGACGCCATGTATCATCCAAGTCGATCTACAGAGCATACTCGTGTTCAATCATAAAGAAGTGCCTGAAACAAAATCAACTTCTTGGTGTAATCCAGGGATTCCCAAACTTTTTTTTTCTGCCCTACGTAGACCCCTGCCTTTTGTGTACTAGAGTCAAAAACAAGGAAAAAGGAAAAGAAAAATGTTAAGTATTTGACATTTACTGCTTTAAATGACACAAATGTATATTAAACAAACACATACGGGCTTTTAAAGGAAGGGATGTATCTCATGCTTTTTAAGTAAATTTTCAATATTTGGTTTCAGTTTTGTTAGGTTCAATCTTAAATCTTCTCTTTCAGGGATTTCTTCTTTCTGTAAGAAGATTGGCAACAGTGTTGAAACCTGTTTTCACCACTCATGAAATTGGGAAAACTATCAAAACTGTCTTATGATAGTCCATAATAGAGAGTAAGTAACAGGTATGTCTCTCTGGAGGCAGAATATAATAAAAGGTAATCTATCTATGTTTCTTTGACTGCTCTTTCAAATGTGCAGTAGGAAATGCTACACAAAATGCAGAAAAACTGAAGAAGCCTACATTCACCCAGTCCACAATATGTTTATATATCTTTCGATGAATGACGAAACATTTGGCTGGCCCTTCATCGGCAGCGTCCGATACTCGTACCACTCCTCGGAGAACGGCGAGGAATAGTAGTTTACGTAGCGGAGCTATGAAAATAATCAATAACGAAGCTGATGGTATCGTAATTGAAAAGTACGCTCATTTTCCCTTTTGAAGACTTGCATTTAATAAATTGTAATATTATCTCTATTGAAATACGTGTGCACCTTTAGACTTACTTATGTTGCAATGCTTTACAAGTTTGAATATATACGTCATAATTTTCTCTCCTCCTCCCCCCTAAAAAAAAATCTGACTACGGGCCTGCAGCAGGAGACCGAAAATTCAGAATTCCTCCACTCTGTCGCTTAGACAGTGACGTACAAAGAACTGAGGTTCAGCATTATGAGAATAATTCTGAAATTTTGGTTGCGACCCTCCTAAATGTGAACCACTATCGTGACACCTTATTTATGACGAACAGACCCCCAAATTACTTTTCCGCTGACATGGACCCCTTGCAGGTTGGAATAGACCGCGGGGGATCTATTTAGACCACTTTGGGAGTCACTGGTGTAAGCCAACAGCCGTGGTGAAATGACAAAGCGCGTCTTGTTGCGGAGCGCGCGGTTCCTACCTATCGGAGGTTCGAGTCCTCTCTCGGGCATGGGCATGTGTGTTGTGCTAAGATTAGTTTAAGTTCAAGTGTTTGTAAAGCTTATGGGACATTACTGTGGGGTCATCAGTCCCTAAACTTACAAACTACTTATGAAGTAGAATGAAACTTTCACTCTGCAGCGGAGTGTGCGCTGATATGAAACTTCCTGTCAGATTAAAATTGTGTGCCGGAACCGGGACTCGAACCTGGGACCTTTGCCTTTCTCGGGTAAGCGCTCTACCACTGAGCTACCCCGACACGACTCACGATGCCGCCCCACAACTTCAGTTCTGCCAGTACCTCGCCTCCTACTTTCCAAACTTCACGGAAGCTCTCCTGCGAACCATGCAAGACTAGCACTCCCCGAAGAAAGGATATGGTGGAGACATGGCTTAGCCGCAGTCTAAGGGATGTTTCCAGAATGAAACTTTCACTCTGCAGCGGAGTGTGCGCTGATATGAAACTCCCTGGCAGATTAAAATTGTGTGCCGGAAGTAGCTTATACTAAAGACGGCACAAACATCCCTGAGCGAGGGGGTATTCGAACCCCCGACGGGGAACGGCCTCGCGCATCGTAGCATAGCGCCTCAATGCGCTCTGCCGCACCGCCGCAGCTAGTTTAAGTAGTTTGTAAGCCTAGGGAATGAGAACCGTAGTAGTTGAGTCCCGTTGAATTACAAACATGTAAATCAACAATAATACGGTAGTATTGTCGAAATCCAAGCTCATATCCTTTTCATAATTTATCTCTTATTGTTAGTTATCACCGAAATAAACTGCCACTGCTATCGCTCTTTCGATTTCTCTTTGACCTTATTATGGCACCTAATTCTGTTCGTAACCCGTCAATAGAATTCCGATTATTTCTACTTCATGTAGCTTCTGCTAAACTGCATGTAAACAAAAGTGGTTTCAGTGCTGCTTTCCTAAACCTTACTTGAAACAAAGAAATTGTTCCGTTTCGTGACGTAATGAACATCTTGCTAGAGGATCCATTAATCTCATACATCCACAGTGGACTATGTAAGGTAACAATGGTGTTCGATGTCAAGAATAAGTACTTGAACAAACTGGAAAATCCCAACTATGAAGAAAGAAGTCGCAAATAAAAATAACGAAAGTATGTCTGCTTTGTCCCGTGATGATTATTAAAAGATGAGGGGAAATATATGTATTATACGGTTGGTAAATCTCAGTCTGCTTGACAAAAAAATCTATTAATATGTTTGTTTGCGTATTTCCTATGGATGTCCCAAGAAAAAACAGTTCTCTCACGATGTTTTTGGAAACTTAGACACGTGGCACTGTACGTACGTAAGCACTCGATTCCTGTTACTGCCCGCTGCGTATATTGTCATCGCGAATCGCAAACACACAGGCAACTATGGCCTAGTGGCTGCGTCACTGTAATACGTCGAGTAACCTGTGCAGGCGTGATTGGAACTCTGTTCAGATCAAATCAAATGTTTGTAAATCTATCGGACCAAATTGCGTGGTCATCAGTCCGTAGCTTACAAACTACTTAAACTAAGTAAACTAACCTACGGACAACACACACACACACACACACACACACACACACACACCCATGCCCTATGAAGGACTCGAACCTCCGACGGCGAGCAACAGCGCGCTCCGCAGCGAGGCGCCTTAAACCGCTCGGCTACTCCACCGCGGCGGAACTCTGTTAACTGTTACGATGGAAAGGACGTTTACTTTTGCTGAACTGTGCGATATTCGTTTAATTTATTACGAGGCAAAAGGTGTTGCGATGGCAGCCGTACGAACGTTTTAGAACGCTTCCCACAATGACGACCTCCTGCACGAGAGACAATTGCTGCTGTTCACCACAGGCTTTTGTCATTGTAATTCTCTACTTGTGCCCGATTATTATACATTTACTTCTTATTAAAGTACAGTAGTTATCATTACTATAAAATTTCGGCTTTATGCGAAACATAGGATCTGTGTCAAATGATTGGAAAGTTGCACAGGTCACACCTATATTCAAGAAAGGCAGTAGGAGTAACCCACTAAAGTACAGGCCTATTTCATTGACGTCAATTTCCAGCAGGGTTTTGGAACATATCCTGTATTCAATTATTATGAATTATCTCTAACAGAATGATCTATTGACCCAAGGTCGACACAGATTTAAAAAATATTGTCCATGCGAAACACAACTAGCTCTTTACTCACACGAAGTGATGGGTGCTATCGACAAGGGTTCGCAAAATCAATTCCGTATATCTTGATTTCCAGAAGGCTTTTGACACTGTACCTCACAAACGGCTTTTAATCAAATTGCGTGGTTATGGTATATCGCCCCAAATTTGCGGCTGGATAGGGGATTTCCTGTCAGAGAGGACACAGTTCGTAGTAATCGATGGTAAGGAATCGACTAAAACAGAGGTGATATCGGGCGTTCCACAGGGTAGTGTCATTGGTCCTCTGCTGTTCCTTATTTACATAAACGATTTAGAGGAAAATCTAAGTAGCTCTCTTAGGTTATTTGCAGATGACGCCTTCATTTACCGTCTAGTAAAATCATCTGAAGATCAAAACCAATTGCAGAACGAACTGAATAACATATCACTATGGGGTAAATATTGGCAATTGACTCTAAATACTGATAAGTGTGAAGTCGTCCACATGAGTACGCTAAGAAATCAAACGTGAAGACCGTAAACTCCACAAAATACCTAGGAATTACTATTACTTCAGACTTAAACTGGAAAGAACACGTAGATAATATCGTGGAAAGGCCAACCAAAGACTGCGGTTTATTGGCAGAACCCTTAAAAGATGTAACAGAACTACAAAAGAGACTGCATACACTACGCTTGTCCGTTCTTTTTTTCGAGTATTGTTGCCCAATGTGGGATCCTTTATCAGGTGGGTTTGACGGAGGACATCGAAAGAGTCCAAAGAAGGGCAGCTCGTGTTGTATTGTCACGATACAGGGAAGATGGCGTTATGGAAATGATACAGGATCTGGGATGGGAATCATTACAACAACGGCGCTTATCGCTGCGGCGTGCGCTACTTACGAAACTCCAATCGCCAACATTCTCCTTCGAATGCGAAAATATATTGTTGAGTCCTACTTACATAGGTAGAAATGATCATCAGAATAAAATACGACAAAACAGAGCTCAAACGGAGAGATTCAGGTAACCTTTCTTCCCGCGCGCTATTCGAGAATGGAATGCGAGATAAATAGTATAATGGTGGTTCGATGAACCCTCTGTCAGGCACTTAAATGTGATTTGCAGAGTATTCCATGTAGATAGCCTCATCTTCCGTTCTGATATACTTTCTTTTTCTGCTACACCATGACGGAATAAAACTGACGAGAACGTATTTAGTTTCCTTGGATTGAGAGATACTGATTCTTTACTGCCCCGCTCAGAAGTCGGAGGCCCACAACGGCCCGAACTGTCGTTCATCGCATCTTGAAAGAGGAGCGTCTGCGGCCTTACCACATTCAACGCGTACAAGCATTGGAAGAACAAGATTTCCCTCCACGACGTGAATTCTCAGTGTTACGTTTTTCTCCTTTTTTTATTTTTATTTTATTTTATTTTTTTTTCCTTTACAGTGTGTAGCATGATTTTGTCAACAAAATACTCGTCGCAGATGTGTTTCACTCGCAACGGATTAAGTAATTTACATAACATGCGCACGAAGAGTGTACACGATCCTCACTCGCCACGTAGTGACAAAACATTTTCAGCGACGATTTTACGTAAATGTTTGGACAGGTATGCTCAATGACTACGTTATTGGACCTTATGTTTTATCTGCGCGTTTGACTGGTAACTATTACCAAACGTTTTTAGAGGAAGCATTACTACCAACATTGTTAGAAGACATACCGTTAGGCATACGTCATAGCATGTGGTTCCTCCACGATGGTACTCCAACCCACATTGGTCACAGAGTACGTAGATTTTTGAATAGACGGTTTCCAGGACGATGGCTGGGGCGTTCAGGTTCTCGTCGATATCCAGCACGCAGCCCTGATTTAAATCCACAAGATTATTACTTCTGGCGCAATTGAAGGAAATTGTTTAAGCTTAGCTAGGTAGCCGCGGTAGAATTGCCGTGCGCACTAAGGCACCCTGTTGCGGTGCGTGCGGCCGTTTTCCGTCGGGGATTCGACGCCTCGGGCATGGGTGTTTGTGTTGTTCTTAGCATAAGTTACTTTAAGTAACTCTAAGTAGTTTGTAAGCTTAGGGACTGATGACCAACGTAGTTAAGTCCCTTAGATTTACAGACATTTGAACTTACGCAGAGGATTTTCGATGCCGCCAATCCCATAAGGCATATGTGTGAACAGTGGCGTAGCTATCATAGGGCTAGGCGGGGCAGTGCCCCGGGGCCCTCGAGATCTAGGGGCCCCTCGGCCTCCGTGAGCAAAGTTAGGAAAAAGTTACAGTAGAGCGTCGTTTTTTTTATTTTTATTTTTATTTATTTACCTTCCCACCCTACCGTCTATCGATTTCCCCTCCCGTCAAACTAAACTTCCCACAGTAGCCGCACTGGGGCACAGGGTGACGGTGGGGCCTGGCCTGCTGACAGGCCAAGCAGACAGTCGCTGAGTACAACAATCGGCACACTCCAGTCGGCCGAAGTAGTTGCAGCATCAAAGCTGTTCACAGCAACAGCCGCGCCTTCCAAGTGTTGCGGCGTGCCGCTCGGCGCAATGTGAAGGATCGCGCGACTTCAAATACTGTATAAATGTATTTACTGTACAGTACTTCTTATTGGCAAGTAGAAGTGTACAGTTCATTTATACTAATAATTGGTTTTTCGAACATCCATGTCCCCCAGTTACAGTTCGGATAATCTACGTTCTACTGTATATAATATTTTAGCTGAATGAAAGATTTTCGACTTTGAACACTGCCAACAAATTTCAAACGCACGAAGTGAAATCCAAAAAATATTCCCATCTCAATATAAACATAAAAAGGTATTGCTTGTCCGCTAAGACGTGCACTCTGCCACCTGCTGAATTACTAGCAGTGTGTGACAATACTGTTCATGGTTTGATTCGCGGCAGGGGGCCATATTTTCGTGGTTGAGTAAAACTTCACTGTTCATTTTTACTAGCTTCTGCCTGCGACTTCATTCACCTAGTATGGAGCAACTTCGAAAACTTCCATGGTAGTTTTATCTATATGTCCTACCCAGGTCCAACTCTATCCCTCTCCAAAAGTTCATCCAAATCCACCCAGTAGTTTCTGCTTGAAAGCATAATTAACTTTCACAGTTATAATTATATTAGAGAGTACGATTAAATATTATCTGCTGCGTGACACATAGTAATTTACTTAAGAGTATTTACGTTTGCCTTATTAAGTCTTCCAGTAAGCGGTAAGGACCTGACGAAGTAGTATTGCATCTGAATAGTTCATAGGCGCCGGTTACGGGTATGCTCGGTCGCTCAAGCATACCCCAAAATTTGAGTGGGTATGCTCGGCATACTCCACTGAAAATTTTGGTATTTTTTCTTTACGTTATATTACTTGATTGTAATTAAATCGACTCATTTAATTGACGGGCGACTGGATTTTGTAATACACCGCTGTAAAAAGATTATCTAAAACAAACAGGCAACTGAATTCGTAGGCATTAAAATTCATGTTAACATGTGAGCGAAGTGATCATTTCTAAATAGTCCGAATGTTAATGGAATGGAATGTTAATGGAATATCGTAAACTAAAGGTGGTAACCGTTATTATTCTATTAAGTAACTAGAAATGAAGTGGGTTTGGTATGATACGATGAAAATGTGTATACTACTAATTTAACGTTTATGTATTCTCTTAGAAGTCAATTGTCTTCAAAGAATCGTGTGTGTTAGTGTTAACATTTTTCATCCTGTTTTCTGAATCGGTGTGTGATGTAACAATGGGTTGTAAACCTATTGGTATCGACAGACATGGTATGACAGCAGAAGTGGTTATGGACTGTTTTCGTAATACTGTATAGAATATAAATCTGCAGAAGAAAGAAGGCAGGAAGACCATCCGATGTTAGTTTCTGCGATAATGAATACAGTATTCACAATACAGGCACATCATTATCTGATATGCATGTCTAAGAAGAGGAAAACTCTGAAAATGATTTCTGTACTCACTACAACGGGGAAACAGGTTCAAATGGTCTCAAAAGCCGCCCAGTAGTTTTAAAACGTGAAATTGAAATGAATGGCAGTTAATTTCTGTATTTTATATTACAAAATTACTTTTCTCCTTTCAGAGATTAAAATGATCCTAAATTAACACGAGATGAAGCAAAAAAGAAGAAATACTAAAATAAAACAAAATTACTTTATCTATTTACCTGTAATAACCTGTGGGGGGGGGGGGTGGCTGGCCGACATCCACCTCCCCCTATTAGAAACGCCACTGAGCATACCCCAAGATTTTCAAAAGTCGGCGCCTGTGGTATAGATTTAGTTTAGAGAGGGCCCCCCGTCATTTTTGCCCCGGGGCCCTTGGTGTAGTAGCTACGCCACTGTGTGTGAACGAGTGTGAGGAAACTGTGTTCGCTGTCATGAAGCATGTGTAGGATCAAATGGTATTGTGTAAGAGGAAACGAAGTAATTTGGATTTCATATTCGTTAGTGTTGTATAAAAGGAAAATTAACTAAAATTAATTTTTGATGCGGTTGTTTTTTAAAAAGAGGAAATGGTTGGTAGTAAGTAATGTACGATTACTAGGTAACTGGTTGATTTTGTACGAAGGAAAACACATTTTCATTGATATCAACGTTTCTTTAGTACCACGAACTTCATAATGGTACTGTAAAAGAGAAAAGTCTGCTTTTATTGTTTATGAAAAATGAATTACGTTTTCTTGGAAACCCGATGTCTGTTCAGATTGCTTGTTTCAGCAGCACCTAGCCGCCGTGCCGCGTCGTTGTACACGTCCCATGTTTACATTTTACCGTCACGTGGTATATTCACGCGCTCTCTCTCGCACTCCCAGGCGTGTGCTGGCAGCACGGATAGGCCACGCGGTTACAGGGCTCTCCCGTGTCGACTATGTAAACAGAAGTACGTCATCACCAGTCCTACAGATATTGGTTTTTACGAATACAAAAATAAAGTACATTATACAATATTTCATTAGACTTTTTTGTCAAGCACGCAGAAAAGAACTATCTGTATCATTTTGGCGGCTTATACCATTTACACCCTAATATAGATATTAGGGGTTCAAACCCCTCCCGAAATTTCTGTAGGGGTTTGAACCCCTAAAACTCCCTCTCCCCGTCTGTCGAGCGACTTCTTTCCACACATTGGCGTATCCACGGTGGAACATTTGCTCCACCCTAACCTGAAGCTAAACATTTGCATACAATAAGTAAGAAATATTTATGTAATAACTCATAACAAGGAATTTCGAAATTACAGGTGAAAATAGTCCACTGTCGAAATGTCCCCCTCCACGCACAACTCCAAAGTTGCTACAGTTTAAATCCATCGATGTATATTCTTAATATCCATGCTTGTGAATGAACGGTGACATGACATACCCATTAGTTTAATCTAATTTGAATTAAATTGCAATAAGCTGGCTATATGAAGAATCAGAAAAAAATTAAGTACAGTAAAAGACACGCAGATACTTATTGTTTATTAGGGTGGGCCGAAAAAAGTGAATTTTTGAGTATCGAGTTGTAATAGGGCTCGAAAGTTGCGTATTTGTCTGCTGATTAACGAAAAAATAATTTTAATAATCTAACTTAATATCTTCAGTTCGCACAAAGGGCTTAAAGTTTCTAAAAAAATGATAAATTTATAGAATTTCTGAAAGGTCATATAAAAATATATCTTTCAGTATCACGTCCTAATAGGACTCAAAAACTGCGTATCATTGTATAGTTTAACATAAAAATATTTTTGATAGACCTAGCTTATGTAATCAGTTCGCGCTAAAGGCCTTAACTGTCGAAATATGATAACATTTCTAAATGTTCAAAATGTTACGGAAATTTGCTAATACCTCGTATTTATATCTGTGTTTTAAATATGTTAGGTTTTATTTATAGTGATTTGATTATTTAAAGAGATAAAATCATAACGTTGCAGCTCTTAGCCCATTTCACCAGAAAATTTGGTTATTGCAATTCGAGTTCCACCCACACCCTGCCCAACCAACCAACCGCCCAAGGAGGTCATAGTAATTATATATTCATATTTACAATATATACATTTATTTACATTTTATACCTTTATTTGCATACTAGTCAAAGATCTAGTTGGCTTGAATTGTGATCTGTGTCCAAATTTTGGCATTATTGATCTTGACAGCAGAGTCGTCCTAATGAATCTATCTCTACTATCTTGCCCACATACTTTTTCTGCAGCCCCTGTTACTAATTTCTAATTTTACACTTCTTTCTACAGCCTGAGTGTGGCACGGAAAGTTCATAAGCTAGGACTATCAAAAATATTTTTATGTTAAACCATACAATGAGACGTAGTTTTGAGTCCTATTAGGACGTGATACTGAACGATATATTTTTATATGATCTTTCAGAAATGCTATAAATTTATGTGTTTTTTTTTTTTTTTTTGTTTTTTTTTTTTAGAAACTTTAAGCCTTTTCATTAATTAGCACATAAATACGCAACTTTCAAGCCCTATTACAACTGTATACTCAAAAATTCACTTTTTTCGGCCCACCCTATTGTTTATTCCTATAAAGCTGAAGTAAATTGAATGATAATTTTTTAATTCTTATCATCGTGCTTAAAGGAATAAAGATTTTTTAATTCCTACTAAAGTGTCGGTTTTATATGTTTAATTTTTTTAGAGAATAAATAAATGAAACATGATGATTTTTCGCTTTTACAGCGCTAACAGATACGCTATGCGGGTCAGTCGTAACAAAAGCAAATAACATTCTGCAAACTTCAAACATAAATTATCAAAAAAATTATAAACGAGTGTCAGAGCAAAATGTTCCTTTGATATTATCGACAGTAGTATAAAATTGTTGGAGGGTATGGGTGGTCAATTAACCAATTAACAGTCACACTGCTGCGTGGGAACGGCCTTGAGGTCTGGATCGCCACGTTAAGGATCACACGGTTCCTCGCGTCGCGTCCTCCCTGGGGCATTGTTGTATGTGTGTTGTGCTTCATGTAAGTTGGTTTCAGTAGTTTGTAAGGCTATAGACCGACGACAACAGAGGTTTGGTCCTTTGGGATTACAAACATTTGATTTGAACATTCACGTTGTCTCTTACACAATTAAAGTTAGCCGGCCGCAGTGGCCGAGCAGGCTGCGGCGCGCCAGTTCAAATGTCTGTAAATCTATCGGACCAAAGTGCGTGGTCATCAGTCCGTAGCTTACAAACTACTTAAAAAAACTACACTAATCTACGGACAAACACACACATCCATGCCCCAGGGAGGACTCGAACCTCCACGCTGAGCAACCGCGCGCTCCGCAGCGAGACGCTTTAGACCGCTCGGCTACTCCACCGCGGCGGCGCGCCAGTCACAGTGTTCACAACCGCCACGGGCGGGGGTTCGAATCCCCTCTCGGGCATGGATGTTTGTGCCGTCTTTAGTTTAAGGTAGTTCATAAGTGGTTTGTAAATGTAGGGACTGATGACCCCGCAGTTAAGTCCCTTAGGCTTAACGAACATTTGAACATTTTTTAATTAAAGTTATTTTACTTTCTCATAAGGAACTTTACAATGGTGAACTTCACTCGGCAAATGTTCAAATGTTTGTATAGCTTATGGGACTTAACTACGGGGTCATCAGTCCCTAAACTTACAAACTACCTATGAACTAGCTAACACTAAGGACGGCACAAATATACATGCCCCAGGGAGGATTCGAACCCCCGACCGTAGTGGCCGTGCAGACCGTGACTGACTCGCCGCAGTCCCCTCGGCCACCGCGGCCGAATTCACTCGCCCTTACGTCCAGAATATACAATATGGTTGAAAAACTTCGAGACGAATTATCTACAGGAGACTGGAAAAGCTGGTAGAAGCTGACCACGGGGAAGATCAGTTTGGATTAAGGAGGAACATAGGAACCCGGGAGGCAATACTCACTTTACGACTTATCTTAGAAGAGAAGCAAAGCTACAGAAGGAAAGGCAAAGCTACATTTTTAGCTTTTGTAGATTCGGAGAAGGCTGTTGACAGTGTTGACTTGAATACACTCTTTCACATTCTGAAGTCAGCAGGGGTAAAATACAGGGAGAGGAGAGTTATTTACAACTTGTACAAAAGCCAACTTGTACAAAAGCCAGACCGCAGTTATTAGACTCGTTGGGCATGAAAGGGAAGCATTATTCCAGAAGGGAGTAAGACAGGGTTGTAGTCTTTCTCTGATGTTATTCAATTTGTACATCGAGCAGGCGGTGAAGAAAAGCAAGGAAAATTTGGAATAGGGATTAAAGTTCAGGGTGAAGAAATAAAAACATTGCGTTTTGCTGATGACATTGTAATTCTGTCAGAGACAGCAAAGGACCTGGAAGAGCAGTTGGATGGAATGGACAGTGTGTTGAAGAGAGCGTACAAAATGAACATTAACAAGAGCAAAACAAAAATAATGGAATGCGGTCTTAGAAAATGAGGCGATGCTGAAGGAATTAGATTAGGTAACGAAACAATGAAGGTGGTATATGCGTTTTGTTACTTGAGTAGGAAAATAACATATGACGGTCGCAGTACAGAGGATATAAAATGCAGAATGGCAATGGGAAGAAGAGCGTTTTTGAAAAAGAGAAATTTGCTAACATCGAATATTAATTTAAGTGTAAGGAATTCTTCTCTGAAGGCATTTGTGTGGAGTGCTGCCTTGTACGGGAGTGAAACATGGACGATAAACAGTGCGGACAGGAAGAGAATAGAGGCTTTTGAAATGTGGTGCTACAACTGAATGCTGAAAATTAGGTGGGTAGATCGCATAACTAATGAAAATGTACTGAACAGAATTGGTGAGAAAAGGAATTTTTGGCATACCTTGACTAAAAGAAGGGATCGTTTGGTAGGACACATTCTTAGACATCGAGGAATCGTAAATTTAGCATTGGAGGGAAGTGTGTGGGGTGAAAATCGCAGAGGGAGACCAAGAGACGCATATAGTAAGCAGATTGAAATGGATGGGGGTTGCCGTTCGTATGAGGAGGTGAAAAGGCTTGCTCAGGATAGAGTAGGGTGGAGAGCTGCATCAAACCAGTCTCCAGACGGAAGACCATAACAACAACATATACAATATAATACGATACAGAAGCCTTCCGTACAACAGATGATGAGACATCAAATATTCCAATCCAGCAGCAAGTATAGGAGAGAAATAAAGTCTTACTTTGTCTTTTAGAAAATAAGTGAAAGGTAGTAATAATTGAATGTGGCACAGCGGTTAACTATGCCAAATTAATATTTTACATCTGTGACGTCTACGCCTCTGTATATATCTAAACTAAAAACTCCGTCCCACACAGGTCTCGAGGGGCCAACGGGTAGCGACCGGCCGCCGTGCTATCCTCCGCCAAAAGGCGTCACCAAATGCGGTGTGGAGGGGGACGTGGTCAGCGCCTTGCACGACCGGAGCCGCTACTTCTCAATAGGGTATTTTCCTGTGTTAAAAATATGGTTCGAATTGTTGTTATTCTGAATGATTATAGCATTCAGACAACATTTTCGCTCATAATTCTTACAAAACAGCTTTTATTTTTACGCAATTAAAGCTTAAAAATCGTTTATTTTCACGATTAGATCACGTGATCGAAAACGCTCCGTTATTGGCTGAAGTACTGGTGACGTCATACAACACCTACAGCGCGGCAACTAGAAGTCGGAGCTGTATTATTGTACACGTTTCCTCCATTTCGCAACTTCAAGTTCAGTTTTATCGTGATCTAAACGCGTTTACAGTTTTTATGCCACAATGGAAGATGTTATGTGAAGCCTGACAGCGGAAACCTCCCTAAACTTGATGCAATTATGGTGTCTTCATTCTTTAAAAACAATTCAAATTTTTACGTGCCAGAAATAAGAAGCGTGAAAACTGCATTGTAACGCATACCTACATTTTAAAGCTAATTATTTCGAGAGATATTTTATGCCATTGGAAAAAAGTACCCTATTTGTTGATGTCAGCAGACTTAATCTGAAGTCACCATATTATGCAATAAAGGATGAAATTTTATCTTCTATCCAAGCGGCCTTGAGTGATTATGTTGGCAACATCAACAACACGATAGAAAATCTTTGTCCAGATGTTCACACCACATAGAATGACTTAGATTAGTGTATCGTACAGACCATGAAGTAAATAAAAAATGCTGTTCCTGCTCTATGATTCTTGTGTGTGCCCTTGTTCGGTCAGTAAAAGTAACTGCCCTCGTAAATCAATGGTTTCACGACAAAATATTTGCGCTGTAACGCGATTGGCTAATGGCGACGTCTCATGATTCTCGCTATTCAGTATCTGTTTTCAACATAGTCACAGGAAACGGCTGGGATAGTTAGTAAAATTTAACCCAGTAAAGCATGCAGATAAGGGAGTAATTTTATTTAACTACTTCAATACTGGTGCAACGTGAATCATCAAAACCTGTAAAATACAGCAAAAATGCCTTGTGTATAGTTATACAATATATCTGTAGTCTAGAACAAGGACAGCGGATTGTGTCGGCGGTGTTTTCATATCGCTCGTAGGCTGGCAACGCACATTTCGCGTAGCCAAACGCATGTCACTTGGAATAATATTGTTTACTTACATCAAAATGATCCTCACAGAAATACACATATGAAGTAGCAGCTATTTCATTTGGATCTCTTCGCACCTGTGTCAACCACTTTTTACGTACCTTCTCATTTTTTGGTACTTCCAAGAACAATTTTTCTGGAGTCTTGACAGATGTATTGGAACTAAACAATATTTGTAGGTCATTATGCAAACATTAACGCCCAAGCCTAGGCCTCGGCCCAAACAATATACAGGTATTTGTTTATCTTACGAGAGCAGCAGCAGCAGCGTGTTGTATGACGTCACAGGCATCACGTGACTCAAATGTAGCGTTTTAGCGGGCTTTCAAATTATTTGAATTTCATTTCTTTTTTTTAAAAAAAGTACTAAAATCCACGAGGTAAAAAAGCGTGTTCGGACAATAATATGACATAATTAACAAAAGAAAAGAAACCTTGTCACTCGCAGTAGCATAGATAAACAGCTCAGTAAGGAACTTATAAAGATATTTGATTGGAGTGTGTTTCTGTACGGAAGTGAAACATGGTCACTAAAAAAATGTTCAAATGTTTGTTAAGCTTATGGGACTTAACTACGGGGGCATCAGTCCCTAAACTTACAAACTACTTACGAACTAGGACGGCACAAATATCCATGCCCGAGGGGGGATTCGAACCCCCGACCGTAGTGGCCGTGCAAACCGTGACTGGAACGCCTCAGTCCCCTCGGCCACCGCGACCGGCAAACATGGTCACTCCCAGAAGCATAAAATAACAGCATTCTAGATGTTGTGATACCGCGGAACGGGTAGGCAAGGTGGCAAACGAAGAGGTTCTTCACAGAGCTGAGGAAGAAAAGCCTTGCCTCCTGAAGATCAGACGGGGCCACATGGGTCGGCCATCAGCTGCGACAGAATGGTATCATAAAATGTATCACTGATGGGGCATAAGAAGGTATGAATGCACGAGGCAGACCGAAGCTGGAGAACATCAGCCGGATCATGGAAAATACCAGCTGCACCAGATGAAGGCCGAAGCTGACAGGTGGGACTCGTCAGCTCATTATTCTTGCAGATCTATGTGAGAGGTCGAACTGGTGTGGAATAATACGAGAGTAAGTTAATTATTATCCGCAAAGTAGTTACAAAATTTTATTGTAATCAAATAATAAACTTACATCACTATTCGAATTTTCTCTGTTGAGCTGCGAACCAGCAAAGCACCGCGTCTTTCACTGCTTCGTCCGAGGCAAATCGACGGCCCCTTAATGCCTGTTTGAGTGGACCAAACAAGTGGTAGTCAGAAGGGGCTATATGAAGGATGATCCAGTACATCATTCGTATACTCCACTGTGGCAAAACACTGTTCCCGTACTGTCTTCAATGAATTTCGGCACGTGATACGCCTTCCGACCACAAAAGAAGGATCACTGAACGTTGGTCTTGTTTGGTACAAATAGGCTGCGGAGCAGCCATGTTTAACAGCGTGGCTGCAGCTAACCAAAATGATAGTTGAAGATTTAACAAGGAGATTGACCGACTGGACATGGCATCACTTTCTTGTCACCAACGTCTCTATACTTTGCGATTACCGACAAGACACTGGTTGCGTCGTGTTGTATTTATGACTGTACAGAGCTTTTCTTCAAGGGAAGTAACATTTCACGTGTAAATGTTGCTATTATTGATATCGTGAAAACTGCTAACTAGAAAGTCTTCAATTGCTCCCATCGTATTTGTTATTTTAGCAGTCCTCGGGTGTCATAGTGTCCAACGGGCACATTATCTTGGCGACCAGACGTGTCGCCATCATGAGGTGCACTGATGTACTGAGCTCCGGAAATAAAAATTAGTACACCCTGTTACTGTTTTCCAATTTAGTCAAGATTCAATATTGAAACAGTACATATGGAGTATACGAATGATTAACTTACTGATCAACAGCTCAGGTGGTACTGACGTACCGGGTGTCGATCAATACTGAAACAACTACATTAGTACGTAGTGTAGCGAGCACAGACAGCAATGCAGGAGCTGATTTTGGCATCCATTCGATCATCACATAGCAAATACTGTCTCTGGATATAAGTCAATTATTATCCGCAATTTAGTTATATTTTTGTTTATTTTGGTAGAACTGTCGTTTTACGTTGATGACGCGTGCTATGTTTACTTGTTGTTAATCTTTGCAATTTTCAATCTGCTAGGTTAGTTTCGTTATTGCCGCCACGATGTTAATCATGGGTGCTCCGCCGTCTATTTGCACCAAAGAAGAGCAACCTTCAGTTTTTTTTGTGGTCTGAAGGCGTATCAGGGACCGAAATTCATCGAAGACTTTCGATACAGTACGGGAAATGTGTTTCGCCACAACGGAGTGTCTACGCATGGATTGAAAAATTCCGAAATAGTCGCACAAGTGTTACACAGGATGAAGCAGCCGGACAACCATTCACTTCCACAAATGAAGAAACCATTGACCGTTCACGTGAAATGATTCTCTTACACAGATTAAGTATTGACGTAGTGACACATCGTCTGCAGATTAACCACGGTTCTGCCTACGAAACCATCCACAACAGACTCGGATTTCACAAAGTTTGTGCAATATGGGTCCCCAAAGCACTCACACGGTTGCATAAACTAATGCGCTTGAACATCTGCTATAAACATTTGGATTTGTGTGGTAACGAAAAGGACAGGATGATCACTGGTGACGAAACGTGGATCCAACATTACGAGCCGAAGAGTAAACGGAAGGGAAACATCCAAATTCGCCTTGAAGAAAAAGTTGAAGACAACCGTCCGCAGGAAAACTGGTGCTTACAGTTTTTTGGCACGCACAAGGTCCAGTACTGAAAATGGACACAGCAATAGACAGTGTACGTTACAGTAAGCTACTTCTGTCAGGCCAAAGCCTGTTATTCAAAGCAAACACTGAGGATTTCTGTCAAAAAGTGTTGAGTTGTTGCACGAAAATGTCCGTCTGCATACTACTACCCACACCGCTGAAAAGCTCCAGAAACTCCAATTTTTGATTAGGACACCACTAGCTATAACCGCCTGCAGTGTCTATCTTCCACCTGATGGTGATGTACCCCGCCATGTGTTAGCTGGACTGGTTGCTCAGCTCCCCCCACCTTTCCTCATCATGGACGATTTCAACGCCCATAACCTTTTGTGGGGTGGAAACGTGACTTCTGGCCGAGGTAGGAAGGTTGAAAATCTTGTCTCCCAGCTCGACCTTTGTATTTTAAATACAGGTGCTCCCACAGATTTCAGTGTGGCACACGGCACCTACTCGGCCATCGATCTATCTGTTTGAAGCCCTGACCTCGTATCATCTCTTCACAGGAGAGTGCATGACGACTTGTGTGGCAGTGACCACTTCCCGATTTTTCTGTCACTGCCCCAGCGTCATTGCCCTAGCCGTTTGCCCCGGTGGCTCTTAACAAAACTGACTGGGATGCGTTTCAGACTGCTGCCACTGTTAGATCTTTGCCAAAAAGTAATATTGATGTGGTGGTCAACAATTTCACAGACTTCATTGTCTCTGCAGCTCAGTCTGCAATGCAATCCCCTTTTCTTCGGGTTCGTCCCGGCAGAGGACCGTGCCCTGGTGATCGCCGGAAATCGCCGACGCAATCATGGAACGTAGGCGAGCTCTTCAGCGTCATAAACGGCACCCATCAGTGGCTACCCTCATCGCTTTCAAGCGACCCCGTGCCAAGACACCTTATCAAAAGAGCTAAACAAGAATGTTGGGAGAGGTATGTCTCTACCTTAGGTTGTCGTTTCTCTCCATCTCAGGTTTGGACTAATATCAGGCGCCTCTATGGCCACCAGACTCCTGTTGGCGTCCCTGGTCTTTCTATGCATGGGGCTGTGTGTACAGACCCGAGTGTGATCGCTGAACACCGCGCTGAACACCTTGCTGATCACTTCGCTCGGTGCTCGGCATCTCCTCAGTATAGTGCAGCATTTCATACAGTATGGAGCGTGTGGAGCGACAACGCGCCGTCAGGAGTCTTACAACGCCCCATTCACTGAATGTGAGCTGCTTAGTGCCTTGGCCAATTGTCCTGATAAGGCTCCCGGTCCCGACCGTGTTCATTCGCAGATGCTGAAACATCTCTCGCGGGATTCTCAGCGCCATGTACTTGCCATCTTCAACCGCATTTGGGGTGGTGGCGAGTTTCCGTCCCAGTGGCGGGAAGCCGTCGTCATACCGGTGCTGAAGCCTGACAGGGACCAACTGGAGGTTGACAGTTATCGCCCCATCTGGCTGACCAACGTTCTGTGCAAATTGCTCGAACGTATGGTCGCACGTCGTTTGAATTGGGTGCTCGAGTCACGGGGCCTTCTGGCGCCGTCACAGAGTGGATTTCGTCAGGGTCGTTCTACGACAGATAATCTAGTGTGCTTAGATTCTGCAGTTCGAACAGCTTTTTCCCGCCGTCAGCACCTCATTGCGGTTTTCTTCGACCTTCGGAAGGCCTACGATACCACATGGCGGCATCACATCCTTGCTACGCTGCATGAGCGGGGTCTTCGGGGGTCACTCCCCATTTTTATTCAAAATTTCCTCAGACTACGCACGTTTTGGGTCCGAGTCGGTGTTGCCCCACGTTCAAGAAAATGGGGTCCCACAGGGGTCTGTGCTGAGTGTCTCACTGTTTTTGGTGGCCATTAATGGCCTGGCTGCAGCTGTGGGGTCATTGGTGTCTCCTTCCCTGTACGCCGATGATTTTTGCATATCTTTCTGCTCCACCACAACAAGTGCTGCAGAACGCCGACTCCAGGCGGCCATCCGCCAGGCTCACATGTGGGCCCAGCATCAGGGCTTCCAGTTTTCCGCCGGCAAAACACGTGTGATGCACTTCTGTCGGCGTCGGACAGTCCCCCCCCCCCCCCCCCCGAACTATATCTTGACGGCCAACTACTTCCTGTTGTGGACACTCACCGGTTCCTAGGACTGATATCTGATGCCCGACTGACTTGGCTCCCTCATACTCGTTATCCTTTTCCACCTCCATTTCGGGCCCGTTCACGCACACCTCCATGGTGCACACCATGGCCGTGTCTTCGTTTAGACATGGTCCATGGGCGCAAGGACTCAGTTCCCCCTGAGGTTCTCCGTCGCCAGTTTTTAGCTGTCACTGCTGAGCACCCCGGCTATGACATTGTTTATACGATCACTTTCCTGTTACAAGAATGACAAAAGAATGGATCTTACAAACATTCTCTCGAGCAGTCGTCAGGTATTTGAGTCCAAATGTTTTTATTTTTATTATTTGACGTTCGTTATCCACTAACGTACATTTGAAACCAACAATTAAAGATACCTTGTTAATTCTTGCTGAAATGACAACTTATTAGGGCAATACATTATAATGTTCTGGAGAGCAGTATTTTATTGTTAGTTTCACCTATTCGCAACATCAGTACCATTCCCCTACACTATTATTTAAAGTATTTCACCTTCCTATTTCACTTTTAAACTTTTATGGCACTTATTTACTACTACCTACTATGTCCTATGTTTACAAATCTGAAGAAAAGTTACTGCGAAGCGCGTGGTTGCTCCCATTCGGAGGTTCGAGTCCTCCCTCGGGCATGGGTGTGTGCGTGTTGTCCTTGGGTTGTTTTAAGTAATTTGTAAGCATGGGGACTGCTAACTACAGTAGTACCATAGATATACGGACATTCAAACATTGTGACGTCATGGATGAATGTCATTGTGAAAATTGTTGACTATGATCGAAACTGCAAAGAAAAAGGATTGGGGGAGATTGAAATTTTCATACGGGGTGGAGAAGTCCCTGGTGTAGGCAGTGTAGTAGTTCTGTTGCGTCTTCTATCTGTTCTTCCAGTTAAACACAGTCTTTGACTAGACTTCTCCATAATATTTCCTTTGTGTTCTTTCCTAGGTTGTTGTTATCGTTATTGTTGTGGTCTTCAGTCCAAACAAAAGTTTGATGCAGCTCTCCACACAACCAGATACTGCGTTTTATTGGCAGAATTCTTAAAAGATGTAACAAAACTACTAAAGAAACTGCATACACTACGCTTGTTCGTCCTTTTTTGGAGTAATGCTGCCCAGTGTGGGATCCTTATCAGGTGGGTTTGACGGAGGACATCGAAAGAGTCCAGAGAGGGCAGCTCGTTTCGTATTGTCACGATACAGGGGAGACAGCGTTACGGAAATGATACAGGATCTGGGATGAGAATCATTACAACAACGGCGCTTATAGCTGCGGTGTGGGCTACTTACGAAACTCCTATCGCCAACATTCTCCTCCGAATGCGAAAATATATTGTTGATTCGCACTTACATAAGTAGAATAGATAATCAGAATAAAATACGAGAAATCAGAGCTGGAACGGAGAGATCCAGGTATTCTTTCTTCCCGCGCGCTATTCGGGAATGGAATGGGAGATAAATAGTGTAAAGGTGGTTCGATGAACCCCCTGCCAGGCACTTAAATGTGATTTGCAGAGTATCCCATGTAGAGGTAGATGTAGATGGGCGCTGGCCTGAAACCGGTGAATTAAGAAATATAAGCGACCTAAAGACTGGCTTTGAATTATTTAATGCAAATCAGGATCGAGGTAACTTCCTGAAGACTTACATGTCTAGTTTTAAGAATATCATCTACTTCAGCGACCTTGTTTCGACTCAAATCTTTCAGTGCTCTGTCAAATCCTTGTCGCAGTCGTATTTCGTATCTCATCTTCATCTACTGCCTCTTCAATTCTAACAATATTGCCTTCAAGTTTATTTCCTTTGAATAGCCCTTCTATATATTCGTTCCACCTTTCTGCTTTCCCTCCTTTGCTTAGTACTGGTTTTACACCTGAGCTCTCGATATCCACCAGAGGCTTTTCATCATCAAAAGTCTCTTTTACTTTCCTGTAGGCGGTATCTTTCTCCTAGCTGTACATTCTTCCACGGCTTATATTTTGTCATCTAGCTGCTCTTGCTTCTGTACAAAGTGCTGTTGGACTACTGTCTCGTTTAATGTTTCTAGCTTACAGCCATCATATTCATCATACTCTGCCAGGATGTAGATGTATATTTGTGAATCGCTTCCGTACAGCAGTTTACAACCAGTAGGCGACAGATGGTACAGGTAGAGAAGCGTAACAGGTGCTAGCAGTAGGTATGGTTCTGTGGGAAGGACTCTAGCATAGATCCCCGTGTTGCCTGTACCTCTCACGCTGATTGGCTGATGTATAAGGCGGTCGCACACAAAAACGCGGTCATATTTTTATTAATATTTAATAAACAAATTGTTCAACAAAGGTGAAATTCTGAGTAGGGAACCCCTCAATGCTAAGCTATGTCATAATAAAATAAAATGTATAAAAACAGTTATAAGTGAAAACAAAATACTAAAAAAAACAAAACAGAAAAGGCGCGGCGGCCATGTTTTGGCGCCAGCCACAGCGAGAGAAGCCGACACGGGTCGCTCTGTCCATCTACATCTACATGGGATACTCTACAAATCACATTTAAGTGCCTGGCAGAGGGTTCATCGAACCACAATTATACTATTTATCTCCCATTCCATTCTCGAATAGCGGGCGGGAAGAAAGAACACCTGAATCTCTCTGTTCGAGCTCTGATTTCTCGTATTTTATGCTGATGATAATTTCTACCTATGTAAGTGCGAGTCAACAATATATTTTCGCATTCGGAGAAGAATGTTGGTGATGTAGTTTCGTAAGTAGCGCACGCCGCAGCGATAAGCGCCGTTGTTGTAATGATTCCCATCTCAGATCCTGTATCATTTCCGTAACACTGTATCGTGACAATACGAATCGAGCTGCTCTTCTTTGCAGTCTTTCGATGTCCTCCGTCAAACCCACCTGATAAGGATCCCACACTGGGCTGCAATACTTCAAAAAAAAAGGACGGACAAGCGTAGTGTATGCAGCCTCTTTAATAGTTCTGTTGCATCTTTTAAGGGTTCTGCCAATAAAACGCTGTCTTTGGTTCGCCTTTCCCACGACATTATCTATGTCTTCTTTCCAGTTTAAGTCTGAAGTAATAGTAATTCCTAGGTATTTTGTGGATTCGGCGCTCACACTGTTAACATGTACAGTTCACATCGAGTGTCCAGACGGTGAATACGTACGTTGAGATCCGGTGATAGTGTACGGCCACAGTAAATTCATGTTTGATTTAATAGTTACGAACTTACTGCAAAGTCAAGGAAAAAAATCAATAAATTATGTGCAGGTTGCTAATTTTTTGCGGTTAAGACTAATAAATTTGCTGGCATCCTATAATCTTTAGCTCATCATTTAATAGAAATCTACACAAAGGCCGGCCGTGGTGGCCGAGGGGACTGAGGCGCTGCAGACACGGTCAGCACGGCCAATACGGTCGGGGGTTCGAATCCCCCCTCGGGCATGGATATTTGTGCCGTCCTAGTTTGTAAGTAGTTCATAAGTAGTTTGTAAGTTCAGGGACTGATGACCCCGTAGTTAAGCCCCATAAGCTTTACAAACATTTGAACATTTTTTTTCTACACAAAGTTCCTAGTCAATTGCAGCCTCAAGAGCAAGAACCAACGACTTGCGTGCTGTTTTCTGCGCTGGGACAATCAACGGAAGAAGACGCCAGGTTGGGGAAATATCTTTCAGAACAGATGCACGCTACTCAGGGCGGTAGCAGCAACTAGGCGCCTCATGTGTTCCGTATTCTTGTTACAACCAAGAACGGGTTCACGGTGTACATAGTAATATGCAGGAGGTTGAATTATAAGAAAACTAAGAAGAGAATATGTAGGGATGTTCACCTATGGTGAAAGTAGGGAGAACCAGTACTAATATAAAGCTAAATCCAACCGTACCAAATCATCTTTTATTTTTACTTACACCCGCCGTACTCGAAATGGAAGTTCGAACTGTTGCCCCACACGAGTTCCTAGTTACAGTTTTTTTTGTTCAGTTTGAAGCAAAAACGGAGGCGTCGATCGATATAGTTATTAGGGGACGCTACGCGGAACAGGATTCCATTAGGCCAGGCGGCAGCCCCGTGCTCGGAAGGCCTGGGTTCTCACCCGTTCAATAGCGCACTATGACGTCATAGCTGGGCGGATTACGGTCGATGGGCGGCTAGGCCGAAGACGGAGACGGCGCGCCTGGATTTGGCACGCCAATCAGCTAACGCGCCGCCGGCTAATGGGCCCACGATTGCCTCCCAGGGCTCCTCCGGGGGCGGGCGCGGCTACCAGCCGTCTGTAGACGTCTTCCCGGCAGATTCTTCCAGCTTCACGACGTGATTGCGGCGATGGTCATGTCTTGACCTACGCTCAGCGAGCAAAAAGTTTATGACCCCAGTAAACCCCCGGAAAAAGCTCGTCGTGCAAAAAGTAAATAAATAAAAAGTGTTTTTAAGCTATCAGTATTTGTTTCGTTCTTCTATCAGATCATTTTATAAGCAGGAGAAACGTTTTACGTCGCGGAGACAGCACGTATACGAGTCACGCTCACGCTCACGCTCCTCATGACGGACCTCGACCTTGGTCCGATGGGTTGCAGGCTAAGCATTTACTGCTGTTCCTGCGGTACCTGAAACATAGGAAACATATATTAATGGCCTGACTGGAGGAAGGGTCTTAGGGTGTCAGATAATGACGGCGTGGTTTCTTCCACAGTTGCTACGAGATTATAAGATTAATCTCGCAGCAGGTAAGGCCAACGAGTCGTTGGCCTGAAGTGTTGTTGTGTCCCAAGGTCCCGGACGAGCCGGTTTTGGGACTGCTGCGACTTCTCGGCGGTGGCGCGGAACCTCTCTCGGAGTGGCAAAATGCCGACTTCGTCATGAAGCTGGGCTGTGGAGTACCGCGTCGGAAGACTTCTCGACTTCTCGACTTCAAAAAGGCGTTCGACACGGTGCCGCACTGCAGACTGCTAACGAAGATACGAGCTTATGGAATAGGTTCACAGATTTGTGACTGGTTGGAAGACTTCCTAAGTAATAGAACGCAGTACGTTGTTCTCGACGGCGAGTGTTCATCAGAGACGAGTGTATCGTCAGGCGTGCCCCAGGGGAGTGTGATAGGACCGCTATTATTTTCTATCTATATAAATGATCTGATGGACAGAGTAAGTTGTAATTTGCGGCTGTTTGTTGATGATGCTGTGGTGTATGGGAGGGTGTCGTCTGTAACTGACTGTAATAGCATACAGGTTGACTTAGACAAAATTTCTAGTTGGTGCGAAGAATGGCAGCTAGCTCTCAATGTAGAAAAATGTAAGGTGATGCGCATGAGTAGAAAAAACAGTCCTATAATGTTCGAATACAGCATCAGTAGTGAGCTTCTTGATGCGGTCGCGTCGTTCAAATATTGAACGAAGACATTGAAGGAAGACATAGAGGCGGTTCAGAGGCGAGCAGCTAGATTTTTTACCGGTAGGTTCGACCAATGCGCGAGTGTCACGGAAATGCTCCGGCAACTCAATTGGGGATCGCTGGAAGAAAGACGACGTTCTTTTTGTGAATTTCTGTTAAGTAAATTTAGAGGGCCGGAATTTGAAGCTGAGTGTAGTACGATCTTGCTGCCGCCTACTTACATTTCGCGTAAAGATCACAAAGACAAGATAAGAGAAATTAGGGCTCGTACGGAGGCATATAGGCATGCTTTTTTTCCTCGTTCAATTTGGGAGTGGAATAGGAAAGGAAATGCCTAGTAGTGGTACAGTGTACCCTCCGCCACGCACCTTACGGTGAATTGCGGAGTATGTATGTAGATGTAGATGATGCAGAGCAGTCTTCAGGGCGCGGTTCTGGATCCTCTGCAGCGACTCGAGGTGGAGTCGCGGCGCGGGCGCTTAATATAGGAGGAAGTGGCCGCAGCGTTGCAGTGCGCATGCGCGGCTGAGTTCATATTCTGTTCTGAACCTCCTGGAGGCAGCATATTGTCGCTCCCGCGGAAGGGAGGGAGAGGGGAAACGCCGCTTTTAACATTGGTGTTGGAGCTGGCAGAGACATCAGCTCGTGGCTACTCGAGCCCTGACGGTTACGCACGAATGGTCCCAAAGCAAGACAATGAAGCTACTGCGCACCTCGCCTTGCGCATGCTCAAATTCTCCATGAGTCCAACATCCTCCGTTCATACGAGGCGCGTCCAGAAAGTAAGTTCCGTTTCAATTTATCCCTGCTGCATCGCTGCGGCCGGCCACAGTGGCCGAGAAGACTGCAGCGCAGTGTGCGCTGATATGAAACTTCCTGGCAGATTAAAATTGTGTGCCGGAACCGGTACTCGAACCTGGGACCTTTGCCTTTCGCGGGCAAGCGCACTACCGACTGAGCTATCCCGACACGACTCACGATGCCGCATCACAATTTTACTTCCGCCAGTATCTCGGCTCCTACTTTCCAAACTTCACAGAACCTCTCCTGCGAAACACCCAAGACTAGCATTCCTGGAAGAAAGGATATGGTGGAGATATGGCTTAGCCACTGCGACACCACACACTCCACTGCAGAGTAAAAGTTTTATTCTGTAAATAAAAAGTGATTTTAAACTATCATCATTCGTTTCCTTCTTCTATTTTATAAGGAGGAGAAACGTTTTACGTCGCGGAGACAGCACGTATAGAGTCGCGGCGCGGACGCTTAATACAGGCGGCAGTGGCCGCAGCGTTGCAGTGCGGCGCATGCGCGGCTGAGTGCAAATTCTCTTCTGAACCTCCTGGAGGCTGCATATTGCCGCTCCCACGGCAGGGAGGCGAGGGGAAACGCCGCTTTTAACATTGGTGAACTGGAGCTGGTAGAGACGCCAGCTCCTGGCTATTCGAGCTCTGGTGCGGTTACACACGAATGGTCCCAAACAAGGAGGTTAGAATATGGGGAGACGCCCTTACGCAGATAAAGTGACGCCTGCCTCCGCCATATTTCTAACTTTTGGAGATGTGTTCGTATTGTAGTATTAATGTTTTATGTCACTTAAAACAGGAATAAAACGTCCGACGGTTTTGCCGTGATGTACAATGTGTTAAAAGAGTGCAAATTAGCCGTTCAAAATTAAGTTTTCAAATATATTATGATGAGTATTTATTACTATTTATTCAAGAAAGTATATTGTTTGAAAGTACATACTTTGCAGTGAGTATCAGTTAAATGCATTAGCAGTAAGATGTTAATGGAGAGTGTTAACGGAGAAATAGCTTTCCAAAACTGACCAAGATGGCGGTCAGGCTTCAACTGACGTATGTACTCGGCATAGATAATGCCATGCTTCGACCATAGATTCTAACAGACTGGACAAACAGCAGAGCAGCTATACACATGTTGTGATTCAAACATAGGACCACGCGACTGTTGGCAAACATTAGCCAGATATAATAAACAACTCCACTGTTTTTAAGAAATACCATCATTTGTAATTAATAATACTTTCATTTGAATTTTAATGTTTCTTACCTTCACATACATCTCTGTATAATCCTTGACAAAGCTGTACATAGGGACTGATGACCCCGTAGTTAAGTCCCATAAGCTTTACAAACATTTGAACATTTTTTTTGAAAGCTGTACAGTATCACGTAACTGTTGGCAAAGCAATGATTTATAGCTGTAGAGATGTTGGTGCCATGAAAACAATGCCATGCCCAGTCTACCAGTATCTATGGTCGAAGATACCATCCTCCTTTATTCTAACCTCCTTAGTTCCAAAGCAAGACAATGGAGCCAGTGCGCACCTCGCCTTGCGCATGCGCAAATCCTCCATGAATCCAACATCCGCCATTCATGTTTGGTTTTGGCACATTGAAGATTCTTGATGTCACAGGATGTCAGTCTTTGCCTTGACTCGCCAGATCACCAGAATTGTCGCCAATCTAAAATGAGTGACTCAGTGTCAACCACCAAAGATAAATTTTAGAACCAGCTGAATGGAGATCGGATGGCTCTTCCACAGTACGCCATTCGTGTCTTATACGTGTTCATGCCATCATGTATGGAACAAGTCCGAGGCGGACCTGCGCCTACTAGCCAACAGGACACAAGCTGAACTGAGGTGTCAGAAACGATAATCATTTCTTCAGAACATACTAATGAATATGTGATTATGAATTTCCTACCTCTAAAGGCGTTTTGTTTCTTCCAAACATGAGTGTATTTTATTTTATTTTATTTTATTTACAGATAGTTCCTCTCCCCAGAGGTGACTTTGTAACGATCCACAGGGTTCTGTCACTTTCTTAACATGCCAAAGTTGTCAGTTACGTATTTTACATACTTTTTCCACTTTTGTCTCATTCAAAACGATAAATTTTGTTGTAACGAATGATATATTGATTGTAAAACTTTGTTTACTTACGAAGTTTGTATACTAAAAGAACATATATTTTGTTTTGCGTAAATTTGCAGACGCCAACGCAACAGGAATTCCTGTATTAACTATAAACATACGAAATCTTACCTTGAAATTTATAAAATTGTCATATAAAAATGTGTATTCTTGCAGCCCTAACGCACATGTCCGAAATGTCATAGGATGTTGTTGTTTTGAGGCAAAGACCCTCATGCTGTAAAGATACGACTCACTGCCAATACTTGGGCAGGTAGTAATTTTATAAAAAAATGTTTTTATTTTTATTTATTGAAGGCTAATAACTACTTGTAAATTCATTAGAATATTGTCAACAAATTTCTATGCACTTATTAAATCATTCTGAGAACCATTTAGTGACAGAAATATTGTAATTTCCATGGAGGTTAGATGTTTGTGAGCCTGTAAAGAGTCACGTCAGAGGCAGATGTTTTTCTATTTAAATTGCATGGCGTCTGGCAGCAGGGCAGAGCAGAACAGAGCAGTTTTGTGGTACAATATGAACAGCAGTTTGTGAGGAGAAGTTGTTGTAAAACTAAGTACTCAGTTGGTAATGTGATGTAAAGTACGGAGAACCTTGTTTATATACAGCAAGAGTTTCATTGTGGAAATACGTTAGAGTCGTTACGATTTTGACACAGTTTAAATAGGTTATAGAAGAGTTTGCAACTGGTTAATGTAAATAAAACTGCAATATCATCCTCTAAGAGTGTTTGAATTCCCATCGCCATGCAGAAGATACCACTTGTGTTTGCTAATGTATTGAATGAGCATCTTCAGAGTTTGTGTTATGCCAACTGAGCAACATTTGACCGACCCTTTACCCAACATGAAACCCTTCAACTTCAAGCTCCAAAACCAATGTGCCATGCCGCCTTCTGCCTCGATATTAGCACACCTCGGTTTACTGGTTTTCTCTCCAGACTCGGCCATTGATGACCTCCTTCCCTTTTTCGATGTGCACCCACTCACCAACCCCTAACAGTACGCTCAATTCCTTGTAGAAGCTTCTAGATCAATTTAACGTCCAGTCGTAAGGCTCAGCCAATCACACCGCCTCTCGGCTCCTGTGGCGGGAACCTCGGCGCCCGTTGACGTTAGGGTGGGAGTAAATTCGACCGTTACTATACTGACCGCAAATCTGGCTTCCCAGCGCATTCCACTGCGGCTTAAAAGCTTTTCGCGATTCCTGTTAGGTCGGTATCTTTACTGCTTCTTGTGAGTTTTCTCTTGCGTTGGGGATGCAACTCACAGCCACGCTCCTAGCACCACAACACGGCAGCGAGAAAAAAGTTTTTTTTTTTTCTTTCCCCTGTTGTTAGGGATGGTCGGCTGAACACACACTTTCGCCCAGCTTCTTTCTTTCTCCAAAGCCGACGAAAAGTTACTGTTCTAACAGCACGCAGTACTGTAGAAGTTAGCGTGATGCTGTCTAATATTAGATCAGATTAGTCGTTCGTTCCGTACATCCGTACTCTAGGATGTGGAACATGTCTATGTTTCTTACAAGCTTGTAATATAATAATACTAATGGTACGACTAAAGATATGTACATTATTTGGTTCTATTTAATAATTCGTCAGTGGAGTAGAAAGAGTTGGCCACTAGGAAGTCTTTTAGGCTCCTCTTGAACTGATCTTTATGTGCAGCTATTTTTTTATGGTTGTTGATAAAGTATTGAAAATGTGTGTTCCGGAGTATTGAACACCTTTTTTAACTACAGTAAGTGATATTAAGTCCTTGTGAAGATCGTTTTCGTACCTAGTATTGTCTGTATGAACTAAGCTGTTTGTTGGGAAAAGGGATATATTATTTATGACAAATTTTATTAAGAAATAGTATACTCCATTTTTGTATAGGCTTCTACAGGATGTCCATGAATTTGATCCACAAATGATAAGTATAACACGCTTTTGTACTCTGAAAACATTTGCTTGATTTGAAGAGTTACCCCAAAATATTATACCATATGACACTATGAAATGAAAGTAAGCAAAGTATGGAAGTTTTTATTTTTTATTTTAATGTCTCCTACTTCAGCTAACACTCCTATTCTAAATACCGATTTGTTGAGTCGTTTCTGCAGTTCTATAGTTTGCTCCCCCCAACTGAATGTATTATCAAGCTGTAATCCCAGGAATTAAATACTGTCAACCTTTTCTATCTGCTCTTCTTCATACTTAATGCTTATGCTGGACAGAAACCTCTTACATGTTCTGAACTGTATGTAGTGATTCTCTTCAAAGTTTAATGTCAGTGAGTTGGCTGTAAACCATTTATTAATGATCATGAAAATATCATTAGCAGATCTCTCCAGATCTATGTTAGACATACTATTTATTCCAATAATTGTATCATCTGCCATCAAAACTAATTCTGCTTCTGGTAGTGTAACTGATGAGAGGTCATTAATGTACACAAGAAAAAGCAATGACCCTAAGATGGATCCTTGTGGGTCACCACATGTAATTACTTCCCAAACCGATGATGACTGTTGGCTTAATTCAGCAGTCCTTACACTAAGACCCTTTTTTTTACTGTTAGCGAGGTATGACTTGAACCATTTGCAGCACTGTCTGTGACACAATAGAATTCTAATTTTCTTAAAAGGATGTTGTAATTCACACAATCAACTGCGTTTGACAAATCACAGAAAATACTCGTACAATTAATAAACTCATTGCTTTGGACGGGTGATTATTAACAACTGTTAAGTATTGTATAAAATGCATTTTAACAGTCAGCTGTTTTATCAAAAACCTTAATTTTCTGCCGGTTTCGTCTCTAACTGTTTTAAAACAGTTCAGGGAAATCCATGCTAATATTATAAATATGAAAACTCTGTCTGCTATGCTTTCACTACTAAAGTGATTAACCCATTTTGATGAAATTGGGTATGGAGATAACTTGAACGCTGAAGAAGAATATAGGCTACTTTAGAAAGTGTGTAATTCATTATACAAGGGTCGTTCACAAAGTAAGTTCCGTTTCTATTCCTATCCACGGCAGCGCTACGATCGCATTTCAGAGCATGCGCGGCATTACTCTGATTCAAGGAGAAAACATGTACGCCATTCTCAGATTGCTGCTGCTGACGTGTGCTTTTTAATGCTTCTTTACAATGTCAGAACTGTGATTTGTTTCCTAAATGCAAATCTGCGTGGTTTACGGACAAAATGCTATGAGTGATTCAACTGTTAGAAGATGGGTCAGCCTGTTCAATGAAGGACGTGATCAAGTGTACGATGAAGAACGAAGTGGACGCCCGTCTGTGGTTACTGATGAACTGGTTCACACAAAAATCTGTTCTCGGTGGTCAAAACATGAACGATGATAACGAGCTGAAAGGACGTATTACCACATGGTTGAATACACAGGCGACGACCAAAAACATGTGCCACGCTATGACAAGTGCCTACAAAACTTAGAAAGCTATGTATAAAAGCAGTTTAACAGTTATAGACTTTTGTACAAGAAATATTTTTTCTATATCTATACACGTTTTTTAAGGTAATTAAACGACACCTTTTTTGTGGACATACCTCGTATTTGTTTAAGTAAATAACAGCTGAGCATCAATGTTTCTCTTACAGCTTCTGAGACGCTTTACGCTTCTCCTTAGATTAGCTATTAATTCTTTGACGTTTGAAATTTATCACATTTATTAAAAAGTTTTTAATGGTTCATCCGTTGTACATAATACAATTCAACATAATGAATACAACGCTTACACAAGACGTCAACGACTTCAAACCGCCGAACCGATTTCGATGACATTTGAAACCTCTGTAATTTACATGTTGTATAACGTATAGCATCTTCCAGTCAGCGGTTTAGTCACAATGTAACAAACAGAGTTTATTTTCGTATTCAATAATATCTTTATTTTCATCTCGACAAAGGGAAACAGTATTCACCGTCATTGTAGGCACGGTTTATATTTAAACCGGAAAATTGTAAACTTTTCTTTTATGCTAATGATCGTGGTCATAACGGAAGAACACAGTTGCAAAATTACTGTGCATTCGATGGTCTTTGACATGTATGCAAGGACATCAACGCGAGCGAAGCCACGAGTCCTTATTTCGACACGAAGAAACTGTCTCCGGCCAATGAGAACTCGCTAGCTGTTCGCCAATGAGACGCTGCTCGTTTTTTAACCAGAGATTCGGATGCTACGCGCCCTCACGTACTAAAAGAAACTTCTTGTTTAACCTATACCTAACCTAACTTTAAAAAAAGTTATCTGTAGCGTAGCCTTAAGAAGGTTAGGTATAGGCTAAACAACAAGTTACTTTTAGTAGCCTACGTGAGGGCGCGAGGCGCCCGAATCTCCGGTTAAGAAACACGCAGCATCTCATTGGCTGACAGCTATCGAGTTCTCATTGGCCGGAGACAATTTCTGCGTGTCGAAATAAGGACTCGTGCGAAGCCATGGGTAACAGCTAGTGCATAATATAATACTAACAGCGATATTCCATTGAGATGTTCAGATTAAAATGTGCCACATCTAACGTCACATATAAAAAAATAACTTAGGAACAACTCCAGTAAATTTGCATGTTTACTGAAGCTGTTCATAAGCTATTTTTTATATGACTTTACACATAGCGAATGGTTTCCCGACAACAATGTAAATCCGCTGCTCTCTCTCCCATTTTTAGTTCACAACTCACGCCGCTAGGAGGTGCTCGGGAGTGCTGACGCTTGATTTAGAGACGAGTCTCCGCTATTACCTTTATAAGCTATTTGCTACATGCACTACGAGTGTGTCTGACTAGCTGTCATTCCTCACCAGGTGACGCTGCTAGCGCCTGTATGAGTTTGTATCGACAGTAGGAAGGAGGTCATAATGTTCTGGCTGATCGGTGTTCACATGACGCTCAGGATTACCTTTTCACGTATGAATGTAACACTAAGGTTCTTGAAAAACCATTGGGAGCAAAAAGAGTGGCCCTATAGGTCGCAATTCACTCCAGACGAAAAAATAATCAAGTGTGACGTTCGCCATCTCTACAATTAAAACTGAGCATAGAGTAACAGTTTGTCAAGGAATTTTCTAAGTGTGGGAAAAATATTTATGTAAGTTTTCCAAGCAGTGAGATGCTAAGCCGAAAGAGGACACGTCCACTGGTCCCGATACCGTATCCACAAACTAATGCTAGATGAATATTTCCTTCATCCAATGAATAACGGCGCAAAAAGCCTTGATTGCCTTTAAATGCGTGGTTCAAAACTCTTGGGAAGCGTTGAAGGAGAGACATTGAATTAAAATTTCTGCTACATCCAGCATCTGAACCTGGGGCCACATTCGTACGAGGTAAACGCTATAACCACTAAGCCACCGCGACCTAATGGATGTGGCGATTGTACGTCACCTCAACAACACAGACTTCATTTCTGCCTCACGTTCCCATATACAAATAAGTATCAACTTTGCCATGGGTCTCCAACAGCGGAATAGCACCCCATCTATAAACATTAATGGGAATGATCCTACCATGTACCTCAGACACAGGTGATATTTGTATCAAATAATAAATTAATGTCTAGAGACATATTTTGTCTCAATATATATCAAAGATATTGAATTGAAAGAGATGCATCGATTAGGTCACTTTGGCTTATTGTTTATAGCACTTGCATAGTAAGCAGGAGGTCACAGGATTGTATCCCGGCTGCAGCACAAGTTTTAATTCAATGTCTCTCCTTAAATTCAAGACCTCTGATGTATATTCAGACAAGATATGTTTCTGACATTATTATTTATTTATTTATTTATTTTTTGTATCACCTCTGCCTGACGTACAAGGCAAGATCGTTTCCATTAACGTTCATTGCTAGGGTGCTATTTCCCTAACACGTATCATGTTGATACGTGTTTATATCGGGGGACATGAGACAAAATTAAGTTTCCTGTTGTGGAGCGAGACATGCTTTAAGAGAGTCAGTCAGTCGCTGTAACGTTTAGGTCGCGGTGGTTTAGTGGTTATAGTGGGTGCCTAGTAAGCAATTTAAGTCAGTGTCTCTCCTTTAATGCAATATCTTTTATTAAAAATGGCAAGATTTTTAACTGTTTAAAACTTCGTTTATGATGCTCAGATTTTTAAAGCTAGTATTCTTACTTTTTTTTTTTTTTTTGTTTGAAAATTATGAAATTACTTTCCTTGACAATCAAACCAATGTTAAAAAAAAGACTCAAACAGGTCACGGTATATGAGCTTCAAAGTATTTATACTGACTTTGTCTTTTGACAGATATTATGAACCTTCAGTGATAAGGCCCCAGTATGTAGTTTAAATTATTTCTGGTGAGTCCAAGAAATTTTGTGTCCTATTTGTTTACACATTATCTTTGCCAATAGTCATAAATAAACAGCAGGAGATGACATTTCGTCTTGTGTGGAAAATCATGCTTACAATTTCCATGTGAATAGCCTACTTGCTTCAAACCAAGATTGTAATTGACTAACAGTTTTATTAATTGCATCTTGTAGAATTTCATATCTACTGGTAATTCAGATAGTTGTATCATCAACATATAGAAAGGTATTTGTTCTGGGAGGTCATTGATGAACAGTTCTCCCATTTTATTGAGTACGTCCCGTAGTTTGTTGTGATCGACGTACTCAAAGGCTTTAGCATAATCTGCTTTATTGATTATGCCAAAACCTTGGGCTGCAACAGTCACAATAAATTATGGAACGTACTGAATAAAATGGGTGTACCAGTTCACCTCATTCATCTGATACAGAGTTTATAGCTTGACCAAGAAGCCATAGTGAGAATTTTGTATGGCACAACGAAATGGATAAAGATTCAGAAAGGGGTCCGGCAAGGTTGCATATTGTCTCTGTTCTTACTCAGTCTTTTTTTGCAGAGCACGTTATGAGGAATGCCAGAATAGATAAAAAAGAGATGGGAATTAAAATAGCTGAAAAAATGTAAACAACCTCAGATATGTAGATGATACCATACTGCTGGCAGAAAGTTATGAAGAGTTCACGGAAGTGAAAAGGCTGGTCTCAGGCTAAATGTGAAGAAAACCAAAATTACGACAATTAAACCTATTAATTCATGAGATATAGGAAGAGAATCAATGGAGGTAGTGTCCATGTTCAATTATCTCGGTTCGCAGATCTCTGATGATGGCGATTGTTGCTCGGTAGAAAGGCGATGTCAAACCTTGAAAAGATTATAAGGTTCAAAGACATAACTTTAGCAACAAAGATACGTATTGTGAAGGCTATGGTCTTCCCAGTTGTGATGTATAGACCTGGACCATTAAAAAGATTTAACGGCGAAGAATTGACTCCTTTGAATTGTGGTGCTGGAGGAAAATTCCTAGAATTCCATGGACAGCAAAGAGAACGAACAGATCTGTATTGCAGCAAATAAAACCAGATTGCTTCCTGGAAGGGCTAATATTGCCGCGATATCAAAAGTTATCCGACTGTCGGTGAGGCGGAATGGATAGCTTCACCAACTGCGGTGCTGAAGGTCGTCGGTTCAATGCCGCCCACCCGAAAAAATGTATTTCTTTCTACTTAACATTTCCAGAATGTTCTACATGTTTATTATGTTCACTTGTAATATCTACATAATTCTTATGTTAACTATTCTTGTAATTTCTGGTACGTTCTGTGTATAAATAGCAGAGCACCCTGCCTGAGAGACAGTCAGTGCTGCGTGTATATTTCAGTTCGAAATAAACCTACTTTCAGTATAAGTGCTGTGTTCAGTTGACAACCCTACCTTCGAAGTCAAGCCTGCTTTCATTTCAAGGCGACATTTGTTTGGTAGAGGCGCCGGCTATCCTGTGCAACAGCTGCATCACCGTGGCTTCGATTAGGCAACGTAAAAGCCGTCACCTACACGGACTAGAACCGGAATACAAGCGATATACCGAGTACATTCTTCCGAAAGTCCGTATCAACAGAAGACCCACGGACAAAAACCAGCGGTAAGCCAGCTGCACATCAGACACCCGTCGGTGTTCTCTGGAGACGCTGAACAGAGCCCCAACAATTGGCTAAAAGGGTTCGACCGAGTAGCCAAGTATAACGGTGGGATCATACATTGCGCTTGGCCAACGTTTATTTCTACCTGGATGGAACAGCCCAGCAGTGGTTTGAAAACAACGAAGACAAGCTGAATGGCTGGGAAACGTTCCACACAGAACTTAAGAAGACCTTTGGAGACCGCCACCAACAAATCCGCTCGGCGGAACGACGTGGTGAGCCGACACAGCCGTAACTACAGAATGTTATGATCCTATGTAACATAGATAACCCGGATATGACTGAGGCCGACAAAATCGCACACTTGATGAAGGGCATTGGGGAAGACATGTACCAAACTCTTCTTATAAAGAACGTCTCTATGACGGAAGATTTCATCTAGTGGTGCCAGCGTATTGAACAGATGCGACAGTAGAGGGTTGCACGAAAGAAGTATGACAGGCTCCCCAATGTAGTCCCTATGGCCGTTGTGGAAGACAAGCATGGCTTTGCTTCTTTCATACGACAAATTGTGAGAGAAGAATTACAACAGTTTATCGCAGCTGGGACTGTTGGACCAAGCGAGCATCATATTATGGCCATGGATGTAATCCCTGTAAATCATGAGGAAGCCGATGCCGCTGTGGAAGAGGTATTTCAGACATTAGCACCTGTCCACCCGCCATTTGCACCCAACGTGAAGAATGGCCTCGCCCTGCTATGACTTACGCTGCAGTGCCGACACTTGTCATTGGAGGTAAGATACCGTGGGTAGGCTTTATATTATATGGAGCTAAGCTCTAGTGTATGGTTCAGACCAGTGTTTTTCAACCTGTAAGTCACGAGCCCCAGGGAGGTTGCAAGGTCTTGAACAGGAGGGGGTCCCCATCACAGGGGGAAGTACTTGCACCATAAAAAAAGAAAGAAAACCCTAAGGGTTCAGTAATGCAAAAACGTATGTCTAAGCGAAATTTAATATTAAAATTACGGAGATCCTTGTGCAAAATTAATTATGAATTAAATAGAGACTAGATAGTTTTATAATAGTGAGTTAATGCAGAATAAGCGGAAAGCTTGAAAACATTTTTGGCCGGTCGCGGTGGCCGAGGGGACTGAGGCGCTCCAGTCACGGTCTGCACGGCCACTACGGTCGGGGGTTCGAATCCCCCCCTTGGGCATGGATATTTGTGCCGTCCTTAGTGTTAGCTAGTTCATAAGTAGTTTGTAATCTTAGGGACTGATGACCCCGTAGTTAAGTCCCATAAGTTCTACAAACATTTGAACATTTTGAAAACATTTTACAAAAATGCACGATACACTAAGTAATTCTGAAAAATTCGATAAAAACTACTTCTTCACTAAATGTCTATAAAGTGGGACCTTTCTTAATTCGCTTCCGAGCCACAACCGAAATATGAGACCCTATTTATCGGTACGCAAAATATATTTATCTGTCGGAAATCATGGAGAAACAGGATAAATGTGTACTATTTCGAAAAAAAAAAAAAAAAAAAACACAAAAAGTTCGTCCAGCAATTTAATAAAAAGCTGTAGCAAAATAAAGAGGATTAAATTTGTTTCCTTTGATATAACATAGTTTTGTTATGTTATATGGGGAGAAGGGGCATCACCAGTACATTTTTATGTGGAAGGGGTTGCCAGAATATTTTTTACTTAGAAGGAGCTCGCATATTCGAAAAGGTTGAAAAACACTGGTTTAGACTATTCTGTCACATATTTATTAATCAGGTCGGTGGTATAGCGATCGACAAATCGATAATCTCGTTTCAGGTCGACTTCACAGCCCCACTTGTCACAATTACGTCAGTTGCTGCAACAAAATTGCATGAAAACTGTAATATTGTAGAGTAGTTTTTATTTGTAGGATGTTCTCTATTTGGTTATCTGTTCAGCGGCACTGTGGGAAGAAACAAATGTATTTTAGTGGCCAGTGAAAGATGCAGAACAAAAGTTGTCACAATATGACCTTTTAGGCATATAATTCATCTGTTGTCGGACTGTTAGTCTGTATTTGAATTCATTGCCATGCGATTTATATATTTGCAAAAGCAGAAGTTTATCGTATGGACTAGTAGTGATCTAAAAATTTGTCGTCTTTGTATGGTAAAGTCGATCAAGCCACGAACATATGTGAAGAAGGTTGGTAGAGAAGGAAAAGGATCTACAATCCAGTTTATTTCGAAAATGCCATTCAGGAAGTGAAGAAAGGAATGTTGAGTATCCGTAAAGCATCTGAGTGTCATGGTGTGCCCTATACAACGTTAAGTGCGTGAAGGGCAAACGTAAAAATAAATATGATGGGCAGCCTGTTGTAAATTCAGTAGATGAAGAATGTTTAGTGCATGGATTGATCAAGCATGGAGAGTAGGAGTTTTCATTTGAAAAGACATGATGTGAGAAATGTTGTGCAGGGGTATCCGAATCTTTCTTGGCGAGTTCAGAAACGTTTTAAACAATAAAACTGGAAAAGACTGGTTCTTAAGCTTTATTCAAAGAAACAAAGAGCTTACCGACAGATTGTTGCAAAATATTTGGGGAATAGTTGTCAGTGGTTTGTAGCTTCAGATGACTGGGGGTTCACTCCTTTGCGTGCCGGATCTTGATGTGGAGCCTCGCCCCCCCCCCCCCCCTCTCTCATTCAGCGCGTCGATGTTTTGGCAACCACTAGCAACGCCACCTAGACGGAAGGCCTGTGCGCTGCCTTCGAAAGGCATGCTGGGTATACCAAGAGTAGTCATAACAATGCAAGCGAGTTGTGTTGTGTAGCGTGTGACGAGTTTGAAAAGACGTGAATGTTACACATTGTGACTGTTTTCTACTTTTATAACGTTATTTATGTGGCTTGTTGGGTATTAAACGCATAGCATTTTGTTAGTAGCAAACAAAATGCCCTACAGATGTTGTGTGACCGGCCGTAAAGGAAACTATCCGACAGGCCCAAAAGTGCAAGTTTTTCTTTTCCAAAAGAAGAAGAATTGCTAGAATAATGGAGACGAGCTATCCCACGGGAAAACTTGATCATCAACAAAACAACAAAAGTAAGTCAGTCAACTATCTTTCACAGCTACATAGTAGTATTAAGTTTAAAACGTGAAACATAAAGTAGCATATGATATTTTGGCAGTATTCGCTTATTATTATCGTCATTAACGTATCTTAAATTTTGTAATGGAGATCGAAACTAAACACGGTGCATGAAGTGTGAACACTCCTCTTCGCAGTTTTGTTCTTTTTAACGACTAATTGTTGCCGAGTTTCGGAACATTAAACAGCCATTTCTTGCTCGACTCTGTGCCCGCGACTTTTTATTTACTGCATATTATTTCGACCTGCCCATAGTTAGTTATTTGCTTGCCATGAAACTGAAGTCGGTTAAATTGTACGACGCTTCTCGGCGGGCTCCAGTGGTTATGTTGGCACCAATGGTTAATGGCGGCAACTCAAGATGACCAATAAATATTTTATCTTGACAATTTCCATTAAAACGAAATTTTTTTTGAACGGACAAGGGTACATACAAGAACCTGTCAACCATAGATCAGGTACAGTATTGATTTTGCTGCGAGTGAAACGAGCAGCAACAACATTTACTCTGTAACTCGTAAAAAAAATATTAACGCAATTCTACACTTCTTTGTTCATTTGTTGCCAACATAAGCACTGGAGCCCGGCGAGAAGCGTCGTAAACTTTTACCCTGAAGTCTTCTAAGGAATAACAGAACTAAACGCAACTTTCTTAGGGAGATCGTTTTATTAATGATTAACAGCACTATCCGTGAGGGTGTTATTACTATCTCAACTTAGCTGCTCGCAGTAATTTAAGAAGGAATTTTGTTCAGCAAATTTAAATGTTTAATTAGGATTGTTGTGTGTTTAAAACTGGATGAGTGGTAGGCCTAAGTGAATGTGTTCCACTACCACAAATTGTAATGCATTTTTACCTTGACACAGTTAATTTCGTGATTCCAGTTTTCGACGTGTGGATAGTTCGATTTGGTTTGTCTGTACAGTTTTCTTAGATTTCCTAAAATCTTTTATGAGCATGCATTGACTTGCCATCATGTTTTTTTAATGGAGATGTAATCCCTTTTGTTAGGTACATCTTCATTAAAACAACATAGTGGCAAGTCAATGCATGTTCATGAAAGATACAGTATATATATATAAGTACCCAGCAAACTTGTGGATAGGGAAATCAATACTAGAACTTTTTTAATATGAAATTTGCCTTTGAAAATAAGACACTAGGTCTAAATTATATTTATTCAGCATGAAATGCAACTTACATATTTAGTTTTTTTGTCTTACCTCGTTTACTACATTTTTAAAATAATATGCAGAAGTTTGCTTAATTAGTACACAATTTTGTTTCAACTTTTGGCTAACTTTATTTGTTTATTAACTAGCCTGAATAGTTGTGATATTTCGCTTTGGAATAGCATCATGAAAATTTGCACACACAATCATATATACTTCTCAAAAAAGGAGCATGTTTTATGAATATAGTTAAGCATCATTATTAAACCTGAAGGAAATTGAATAAGTAAGTCAGGCAGTTTTCGAAATTTGGCTTTTTTGTTGTTGCATGTTTTAGATTTTCGTTATTGCGAAGGTGCAACAAAAAAAAAAAAAAAAAAAAAAAAAAAAAAAAAAAAAAAAAAAAAAAAAAAAAAAAACCTTCTAAAACTTATGGCTGGAATTAAAGTATTTGGTTGATTTCTCATAGGAATGGCCCTAATGTTTTCATTTTTTACGTGCCAATTTGTTTTAAGGCCTGATTAAACCACCTGTCTCATCGAAAGTTCTGGACTTTCTGTATCAAAACAGGTAGGTTCAGGGTATTAGCATATAAAATAACTGAAAAAAAAGAGTGAATTTATTTAAAAACAGTTCTGTACTGCAATAGAAGTACATTGTTCAGTCAGAATAAGGCTTTCCAGTAGAAACCGCTCTTGGGCGAAGACTTGTTATGACTACTCTTGGCAGGGGCGCTGCTCAGTGCACAGGCCTTCCGTCTAGGTGGCGTTGCCACTATCCACCCATCCCTGCTCAGCGTCCAAAGACAGGCAATTTGGCGCACCTCAGCGAGTGGCACCGGTGGAAAGCGCCCCCATTTGCCCCCCCCTCCCCCGTTTCAGATATATTTTCACCTTACTTGCATTTGGTTAAACTCGAGCTGAGGCGTTTGCCTACCAAGCTTCTTTATTTCACACTTTTGTTCCAAGTAATTTGTTTCTAAAAGATATTGAAGGTTGTTCATTTTTCTTTGATAATAAATGCCAAGAATACATGAAGACTAAAACACAGTAAGTTACTGTAATAAAATGGATCTGTTACGATGAAGAGACGACATACGTTTGAGTACGAGACACTATAAGTAGCACCCTCTCCTAGCCTTAAGCATGCGCAAAGGCTGCTCTCCCCCACCTCTTTTCAAACAGTTAAATACGAGGGTCGTCCACAAAGTAAGTTCCGTTTCTATTTCTGGCCGCAGCAGCGCTACGATCGCAGTCCAAGCATGAGCGGAGGTTATTCTGACTGAAGGAGAAGACATGTACACCATTTTCAAATCGCTGCTGCCGACGTATTCTTTGTAGTGCTTCTTTATAATGTCAGCCGTAATTGAAACTGCCGCAGTGTGTGAAATCGGATCTGTGATGCGAAGAAATTTAAACCAAAAGAAATTCATCGGCAAATCTGCGATATTTACGGACAAAATGCAATGAGTGATTCAGTGGTTGGAAGATGGATCAGACTGTTCATTGAAGGACGTGAGCAAGTGCGCGATGGAGAACGAAGTGAATGCCCGTCTGTGATTACTGATGAACTGCTTAAGACAATTGAAGAGAAGATTGAGAACAACCGTAAATTGTGCTTAGACCTAAAGTCTGTCCATGGTGGTCAACACTTCAATGATGATGACGAGCTGAAAGAACATGTTACCTCATGGTTGAAAACTAAGACGGCAACCTTCTCTGAAGAAGGCATACAAAAACTTGTGCCACGCTATGACAAGAGGCTACAAAATTGCGGAAGCTATGTAGAAAAGTAGTTTAAAAGTTGCAGATTTTGTACAATAAATATTTCTTTCTGAATCTGTAACATTTGTTTTATATAAGCAAACGGAACTTACAAGTGGCGTCTGTTCCGAAAGAAGATACGTCACTTCTGATCCTGCAGTTGTTTCTTTCATATTCAAAGCATGTATGACATAAACTGCGACTGGGCAAAGCTGAAAATGTGTACCCAGCCAGGACTTCTAACGGCTATCACCTCTTTTCGGAATGACTCAAACTGAGCCCTAATATTTTCCTGAATCACGGAAATTTTTATTAGTTCACAGTCTATAACAAAGTCATTCCACTGTAGGTGAAGTTGAACTTATCTTATATGCTGGCTGAGGTCCATTGCGTTGTGAGCTGTCTTTGGCATTCACTAAAAGATTTAATGTTACAGGATCTTTTCGTAAATTACAACCATGTCAGTTGATATGGAAACGATTTTATTTCCACTTAAACAACGTTTAAATCAATCACATTGTTGCACAATCAAAAGATGCAGCGGCAAGCCAACAGAGCTGCTTACAGGTTTGTGGCTGCTAGAAGACTAAATAAAACATGGTTTCTCTCCAACATCTTTCTACGTAACCGCGTAATAAGATTGATGACAAAGTTTTGTAATTCACAATTAAACAATATTCTTTTACATTAAATTTGCCAAAATACAGAAATTAAAACATTACATTTAAGCTTTGACTATTTATGTCAATGTATGTACTTGTTTCATGAAATTTGTATTTAAATGTGGTACACAAATTTAATGTCATCCTTTTGACTAGTGTTTACTGTGCTCAAATTATTTACATTATTTGTGTTTTCGAAGTGCACACATATTTTTTTTGCTAATATTGTGTAGGCGTACTATTATTATGACATGGAATTTTAATGAGTTTCAGTTTGCGGTCAATTTATCTATTAATGCGGATTTGTATATGGTTGTCGTAGTTTTGTTAATTTCGAAGATAGTTTCTTAGTACCAAACGGATTATTAATTTTAGTACATGAAAAATTATCAGTATTTAATTTAGGATCCAGTGATATATAAAACATGGTCTGCCCTAACTTATTTAAACAAAAGGTATATATGAAATCATGTTGTGCAATAGTTGTAACATGTAGTATTGTTGTTTTTATACAAATTAGTATCTATACAGGTTCAGCAATTTCCGAAACTAAGTGTAATGCATTTTTAGTGTTTGCAGCTATTATTTACGAAAGTATTAAAAAATGAAAATTACGTAAAAGGTCAGCCAAAGTTATATTTAAATCAACATACTATTTCTTAAAAGGTATTTTACTAATAGTATTAATAGAATTTCAAACAGAAGGTGTAAATGTGATTTTACATATCCGGTAATGAAGTTTTATTTTAGGTGTCAGATATTTCGTGTTTCTATGTTGGCAACTGATTTTTAGGAGTGTGCAACATAGCAGAAACGTTACAGACTGCTCCTTTGCTGTCTCTGCCAGAATTACAATGTCATCAGCAAAACGCAAGGTTTCTATTTCTTCACCCTGAACTTTAACTCCTTCCCAAAATTTCTTATTGGTTTCCTTTATAACTTGCTCAATGTTCGAGTTGAATAACACTGGGGAAAGGCTACAATCCTGTCTTAAACCCTTCCCAATCTCTGCATCCCTTTCATGCCCTTCAACTCTGATAACTCGTCTCTGGTTTCTGCACAAGTTGTAAATAACCTTCCGTTTCCTATATTTTACTCCTGCTGATTTAAGAATTTGAAAGAGTGTATTCCAATCAACAGTGTCAAAAGCTTTCTATGTAGGTTTGCCTTCCCTTTATCTTCTAAGATAAGTCGTAATGTGAGGATTGCCTCCCCTGTTTCTACATTTCTCCTGAATCCAAACTGGTCTTACCCAAGGTCGACTTTACCAGCTTTTCCATCCTTCTGTAAATAATTCCTGTTAAAATTTTGCAAACATGACTTATTAAACTGATGGTTGTGTAATTTCCACACCTGTCTGCACTTGCTTTCTTTGGAATGGGGTTATTACATTTTTCTTAAAGTCTGAGGGTACTTCCCCTGTCTCATACATATTATGCACCAGGTGAAATTGTTTGGAGACCTCGTCCGAGGGGACCCGTAAGTACGCCTCTGATAGATCGAGTTTGGAGAAAAACTGACCTCCGCGACGTTTTAGAAAGAGCTTGTCTGGGCATGGCAACGGGTATGTGTCGATGATGCTTTGGCCGTTTACAGTGTTCTTAAAATCACCACAAAGACGTAACTGGCCGTTAGGTTTTTTAACAATCACTAAGGGCGACGCCCATTCACTGAAGGGATTAGGCTTCAGAGCACCTAGAGAAGTCAGCCTATCCAATTCCTGTTTAACTGGTCGTGCAAGGCAATGGGCATGCGCGTGAAAAAATCGAGGGTGAGCCATAGACTTGAGGCTAATGTGTGGTAAAATTGGTGGCACAAATTAAACTTTCCGAAAAGAGAGACGAAAATTCAGAGCATATAGTCTCAATTTGCTGGTAAGAAACTTGTTCAGAAACAAGACGGATGGAGTCCGTTATAGAAAATCCGAAAGCCTCAAAGGCATCCATGCCAAATAAATTTGCAGTATGAGGGTCGTCTACAACCAAAAAAGTCATGGAATGAACTACATTTTTATACATTGCCGACCCATGAACTTTCCTAGAACCAGTGCAGGGGACCCCCAGGTCTACATAGGTTTGGGAATTTAAGAGTGTCACGGCAGCGCCGGTATCCACAAGTAAGTGGAGCAGCTGTCCCAATACTTTAAGTTCTAAAAACAATTTAGTCATGCTGAAAGCCATAGGGAAATCAATTAACGTCCATGGTAGAGTCTGAGTCGACAGAAAACAGAGCGGCATACAGCCGCAATGTGGCCTTCCTTCCTGCACTTATTTCACACGGCACGGCGTTTAGAACATGCCACACGGTCATGTTGGACGAAACAAAGGGCGCGATGGAAGCATTGTGCGCGGCCGTAGTGTTACCCTCCGTGACTTGTTGCGCGGCCGGTCGCTGTCCTATGCGCCGCTGGGAAGAAGTGTTTACTGCTGCTACATCCTCCGCGCCATGTGCATCAACAAAAGAAGGACCTGGAGAAGTAGGATCAACTGCCGATACATCACACAAAGCCTTAATTTGATCACCAGCTGCTCGCAAAATCTCAAAAGACTGAGCCATGTTAAATACCTCAGCCAGCGATGGGTTTTCACATTGAAGAGCACGTTGATGAACCTCTTTGTCAGTAGTCAACCTAATGACAGCATCACGAACCATAGAATCAGCATAAGAATTTCTGTGAGCATCAGTAATGAACAAACATCTCTGACTCAAACCCTGAAGTTCCGTGACCCAAGCATGATAAGTTTGATGGGTCTTTTTCTGACAGAGGTAGAATTCAACACGTGCTGCGATAACATGCATGTGTGTGTGATAATAAGTAGATAACAACTGACACATCTCATCAAAGGGAAGGGAAGCTGGGTCCTGCAGAGGTGCCAACTGGCCGAGCAATTGATAGCCACGAGGAGAAAGCCAGAAGAAAATCAAGGCCTTACATATATTAGAATACACAACTCCAAACGCAAGAAAATGTTGCCACAGTCACTTCTCATATGCGACCCAATCTTCAGCCAAGCAGACAAAGTGGTGGAAAGTGTTGTGATAGCAGACATAAAAGCACAGAGTAACATATACAGAGAAGCAGCCCCCCCCCCCCCAAACAACTGTCCTACGCTCCCCTCGTAGTTCCGTAAGATGCCAACAACTGTCAGGCGGTTCCCTGGCTTAGTACCAGTAGACCACACTAGAGGCACTTCTGAGAGTGCCTCTCGCACGTCAGAGGGTAGCATGGAGGGGAGGCTGAGGGGAGAGCTCGTGCCGCCTGCAACGAGGCCACGGCTGTGTCCAGCTTGCTGGCGTTTGAGGGGAGGTGGTGGTGGGGACAGCCGCTACCTGCCGCCTGCTCTGACCAGTTTAAAGGGATGCTTCTGACCGCAGCGCCATCATGGGACATCTTATGGAACTGCTTCAGCACCTCCCGCCCCGCACCCCTTACCATGGGAGGTTTTCCGTCTGTATATATTTGTCTGTGGTAAAAGCTCTCTGTTGCTCTTGAAGAACCTGAATGACAGCCTCGGTATCTCGGTATTCATAAACCCATACGGAGAACAAGAGCGAGCGAGAGACGCGCGGAACGTGAAACTCGTCACCAATTACTGCCATAAGGCACACTTCAACACCCGAGGGTTACTTTGTCAAGTCTCAACAAAGACATTGTAGAGTCTGAACTCTGAACCAGGACTGCCGAGTGCCGACGCGGCTGCCTCTGCCTCGGCTCTGCTCGCCACTCTCCGCTAGGTGTCGTGGCGGTAGCTACATTGAGCAATGAGCGAGATTTCTGGCGGACATTTGGAGTACTGTTGGCGGGATTTGAAATAATCCGCATCTTAGTCGAACGTGCTTCATAGCAATTTCGGAATCAGGTTTTAAACTGTAAGACATACCCATGGGCAGACATAGACTCTGACCATAATTTGTTGGTCACGAACTCTAGGCCGAAACTGAAAAAACTGCAGAAAGGTAGGAAAATAAGGAGATGGGAACTTGATAAATTGAAGGAACCTGAAGTTCTTGAGAATTTCAGAGAGAGCTCCAGGCAACAATTGACAGAAACAGGGGGAAATACAACAGTAGAAGAATAATGGTAGCATTGAGAGAAGAAATAGTGAAGGCAGCAGAGGACAAAATAGGTAGAAAGGCAAGACCTACAAAAAATCCTTTGATATCACAGGAAATACTAAATTTAATTGATGAAAGGAGAAAGTATAAAAACGCAGTAAATGAAACAGGCACAGTAGAGTGCAGACGACTAAGAAATGAGATTGACAGGAAGCCAACCCTTTGGGTTGTACCAATATCAGCGTTTTTCATTTGGAGTGGCTAGTGCTCCCATGTTTTTCCAACATTTTTAGAACAATTAACAGTATCCGTTCAAGGTTGTGTTAATTATTAAGATGACATTGTGATCATGGTGCCACCAGAGAGGAGAATATGTCAAATCTTCATACACTGTTCACAGTCCTCCAGACAGCTGGCCTCAATTGCAACCTGTCTAAATCAAGCTTCTTTCAGCCTTCAATCGTTTATCTTGGCTTTGAGCTTTCTAAAGATGGCATCTGTCCCTTGCAAAATCATGTTGCTGCAATCATAGATATGCCTAGGTCTACTGACGTTAAAGAGCTACAGGTTTTTTTAAGGCACAATCGCCTATTACCATAAATTTCTTCCTGCATTGGCCACAGGGGCTCATCCTTACTTCGAAAAAGTAAACACTCCGTTTCAGTGGACACCAGCCTGTGGAAAGGCCTTTCAGAGGTTGGAAAACCCCAATTCACATCTGCTCCTTGTTTGGTCACATATCATCGGGGCCAGCACTTTGTGTTGGCTGCCAACGCTTCCAAGACAGGATTGGGTGCTGTCCTCTCTCACAAATTTGATGATGGCTCTGAGTGTCCAATTGCATTTGATTCCAAGACCCTCACTGCTACTCAGCAACGATACTCCCAAATTGAGGAGGCGGCACTTGCCATTGTCTATGCTGTTCAGAAATTTCTTGTGTTTCTATATGGATCCAGGTTTCACCTCATTACTGACCACAAGCTGTTGGTTGACTTCTTCAATCTTTCAGCTTCGTTGCCGATAAAGCTGCCCACAGGCTTCAGCGCTGGGCACTCTTTCTTTCACGGTATCATTCACTTTCGGCCCACTGATCAACACGCCAATGCTGATACTTTTTCTTGGCTTCCGATGGAGCCAGACCCCTCCTTTGATAGTAGTGAGTTGCTGTGTTACAATTTGGATATAGAGGCTCAGAACATTGAGGACAGATTTCCCATTGATGCTTCCAGGATTGCTGCGACTGTCACTAGGGATCCAGTGCTCAATGAGGTGGTCTCCTTTGTTCCAAATGGTTGGCTGGAAAAGCCTCCAGGCAAAGCTTCAGATCCCTTGCGCCATTACTTTGCTGTGCACTACTGCCTCACTGTCTTCCAGGGTGTTTTGCTGTTGTCTACTGACGGCTCGTCTTCCCAGGTCATCATTCCTGGTGCTCTTAGACAGCAAGTCCTTCGGTTGCTTCATCAAGGCCCTTTTGGTGCCTCTTGCTTGAAGAACTTGGTACGTCACCACGTGTTCTGGCCTGTCATTAATAGCGACATTGTTCACATGGTTGCTGCATGTCTGATCTGCACTCCACATCAGGTGGCTCCGTGCTCTACTCTCTCGGCATGGCCGCCCTCCCAGCGACTGTGGCAGCACATTCACGTTGATTTTGCAGGCCTTTTTTCCCTTCATACTGGCTGATTGTTGTTGATGCTTTCTCAAAATTTCCTTACGTAGCTCGTTGTGCATCCACAACCTCGGTGGCCACTATTCAGGCTCTGTCCCATGTATTTGTTATTGAAGAACTTCCCTCTACAATCGTGTCCGACAACTGCCCTCACTTTGCCTCCCAAACCTTTTGGGACTTCTGTGGTCAGCAAGGTATTTGCCATATTTGGACTCCTCCCTTTCATCCTCAATCCAACGGTGAGGCAGAGAGGATGGTTCGCACGTTCAAGGTTAAAAATGAGGAAACATGTTGAAGGTTCGTCCACTATAGAGGCCTTGACATGTTTTGAATTCCTATCGCTTCACTCCCATCGGGATAAAACCCCGCAGAACTGTTACATGGGCGTCAACCTCACACCCTCCTTCATCTTCTTTGGCCTTCCTTGTCTCCATCTTCTCCTGTTCCTGCTCGGAAACCTCAGTATGGCCCAGTGACTAAGGTCTAGGCCCGGGGGTTTGGGCCCCGTCCTAAATGCGTTCCCGCTGTGATGCACAGTTTGTGAGGTCAGCGCCTTTGTCAGGTTCAGAGCTGTGATGGTGTGGTTATGCACCACCATGACCAATTGCGTCCGCTTGTGGGACACCTGGTGGACCTTCCAGGTCTCCGGGTCACACCCTCTTCCTGACCCAGGTGGCACGCCTGTTGCAGAGAGACTACTGCCTCCTTCTTGTGCACTACTTCCTCCTGTGGTCACCTCTGCAACTCCTCCAATGCGGCTCCCGCCACTCCAGGTGCCAAGGAAAGCACATCCTTGGATCTGCGCGCCAGACAGAACACCTCCGTGCATCGAGCCTACTGTACCCTTTTCCTCAGGTGATGCGTCACCCATCAGAGATGTTCCGGGGGTAATGACCACAACCATTCGCTCTCGCCAGTTGTTGCTAAAGGTCATCAGTGCCCTAAGTCTCGCCATTTCTGACCATATCACAATGTTCTGGCACGGAACCTCCTTCAGGACGAAACACGTGTTGAACTGCCAGATGTAGAGATGCCGTCTTTGCCACTTTCTCCAGTACTTGGATGTACATAAAAATGCCCTAAGCCTCGTCACTTTGTTCCATACTCATATGTACCAGCCAGGAATCTCTCTTCCCCCAGCGGGGACTGTCCTGTGCCTTCCTCCATGGAAGGAATGGTGATCGATGACTAAGGTGCCTCCTCAGGTACGAAGCATCTAATTCGCAGAGGAGGAGGGATGCTATGAAGCACGTTCAACTAAGATGCAGTCTATTTCAAACACCGCCAACAGTACTCCAGATGTCCCCCCGAGGTCTCCCTCATTGCTCAACAAAAGCTACCGCCACGACACCTAGTTGAGAACGGCGAGCAGAGCCGAGGCAGAGGCAGTCGCGTCGGCAACCCTGGCTCAGACTTGACAAGGTGAGCCTCTTATGTTGAAGTGAGTGTTAAAGCAGAAATCCATGTCTTACCATTATAAAATCTATCTGGTACTTTCCAGTGTCTCCTGGTCTCTTCCATGTATACAACCTTCTTTCATGATTGCTAAACCAAGTGTTAGTTATGCATAAATTATGTTCCGTGCAAAATGCACCAGGCGATCTCCTCTTTCATTCCTTTTGCCCAGTCCATATTCACCTCTTATGTTTCCTTCCCTTCCTTTCCCTACTTCCGAATTCCTGTCTCTCATTGCAATCAAGTTTCCTTCTCCCTTAATTGTCAGAATAATTCCCTTTACCTCCTCATACATTTCTTCGATCTTCTTATCATCGGCAGAGCTAGTGGGCATATAAATCTGTACTATTGTGGTCAATGTTGGCTTCATATCTATCTTGACTATGATTATGCAATCACTGCACTGCTCGTAGTAGTTTACCTGCATTACTATTTTCTTATTCATTATCAGACCTACTCCTGTAATACCGCCAACTGATTTTGTATTTATAATCCTGTACTTGCCTGATCAGAAATCCAGTTCCTCTCTCCACCTACCTTCACTAATCCCCACTAACTTCAGCCTATCCATTTCCCTTTTTAAGTTTTCTAACTTCCCTACCCGATTAAGGGAGCTAACATTCAATGCTCCAATCTGTAGAATGCCAGTGTTGTTTTTGCTGATGATCACATCCTACTCAGTAGTCCCCACCCGGAGATTCGAAAGGGGGGACTATTTTACCTCCAGAATATTTTACCCAGGAAAACACCATCATCATATATTCATACTGTAGAGCTGCATGTCCTTGGGAAAAGTAATGGCTGCAGTTTCCCCTTGCTTTAAGCCGATCGCAGTTGCTGTGTGGTAAAGCCACATTAGCTGATGTTACAAGGCCAGCTCAGTCAATCATCCAGACTGTTGCCCCTGTAACTACTGAAAGGCTGCTGCCCCTCTTCAGGAACTACACGTTTGTCTGGCCTCTCCACAGATACCCCTCCATTCCTACGGTACAGCTTTCCGTATCATTGAGGCATGCAAGCCATCCCACCTTTAATGCCACACAGTCATCATCATCATCATCATCATCATCATCATCACCACCATCACTGAGAATTTCATCATTGTTGCTTTGACTGCATTGTGTACTTTAAAGTAGGCCCATACAGGTGTGAGAGCATCAGTGGTTGCTGACACAAGATCTCTTTCACTTATTCCACAGCATTAGACAGGCCAGCTGTGACAAAAAGTTCAGGATTCTGAAAATCAGATTCAATATTGTGTGACAAGTCTGGAGACACACCATCAGACTTCCAGACAAATTTCATTGCCACCATCCTAAAGTAGCAAGGACAGAATATTGAGAGAACTACCACATGGTTAGTTCAATGTCTGGTGCATCCATGTTGTTGACAAGAATAATATGCAACAAAATGAAAAAGAAAGTTGAAGGCATATTATATGATAATCAGTGTATAGTTTTCATAAAGGCGAAGGCATCAGAGAGGTATTCAGATGTTCCTGATAACAGAATCAAAAAGCATTTGGTGATGGACAATGGTGCAAAACGTTCAAAATTCTCAGAAAGATAGACATAAGTATAGGAAAAGTTGAGAAATATGCTACCTGTTCAAGAACCAAGATGTAGTGATAAGGTTAAATCACCAACAATAATATATTTGGATGCAAAATGGTGTAAGAGAGGTATGCAGTCATATATCCTATGATGATACTAGCCTACTTCTGCTAGCATAAATGACGAACAAATACATCCAACTGAGATGCCTCTGCACTCCCACCTAACCTCCCTCTTGGTCACCCTCCAAGAATTTCTCACCTCCATATTGGGCTTACCATCTTTCCCAACGTCCCTTCCTAAGATCTCAAACCTTTAGCCAGAAGAAAGGCAACATGATCAACATATATAATTACTGCTATGGGCAGCTAAAATTAGTGTAATAATTATTTACTACACCTTAAGTTTCCATTGTAATTAATATTATTTCAGTGGAAAGTCCAGGTTAGAATTCAAAAATATAAAATGGATCGTTTAGAACTCACTGCAAAGATGTACAATGACCTGCAATAGGCACATAAAAAACACACATATAACACTTAAGCTCTCAGCCATTTACCTTTAGCAGAAAAAACGAGCATAAATACAATCACACAGGCACACTTCACAGACACACAACAGTCATCTCAGTCTGCTGCACTCTGAATCAGACTCTGCAGACAGGGGATAGGAGGAGACGAGAGTGGAGGGGGCAACATGTATGTTGTAAATGGGTGGAAAGATGTGCAGTTTTGGAATGGTGTGGGGAGGTGGGAGAGAGGAGTGAAGGAAAAAACACGCACACATGCTTATGCACATACACACATCAACAGAATGGGAGAGGTGTAGGATTATTGAGGGGCAGAAACTGTTTGGTGTTGATAAAAGTAGGTTATCATTGGTTGAGGCCTGGATAATTTCAGGATCAGAAAATATACTGTTAGGATAACTCCCATCAGTGTCATTCACAAAATATGGCGAGGTGGGGAGGGGGGGGGGGGGTGTGGAGTGTGCGTGGGTCAGTTGGACAGATCTTGCAGTGAGGCCTGTTACATGTGTGGGCTAGGTTCGCTGAGTGATGGAACACCACTTCAGGAGGGGTTTGGGAATAATAGTGGGGACAACGTCTCTCATTTCAAGGGATGATGACAGAAAATCGAAACCTTGGCAAAGGATGCAGTTTAGTTGCTTCAATTCAGGGTAGTACTGGGTGACAAGGGGAGCACTTTTTTGTGTGGCTGGTTACTGGTAGTGGAGGGAGGATTTCGGGTGTGTGAGGATATGCTACTGGAAATCTGTTTGTAGTCTAGGTTGGGGCGGAGGGAGCGGGATTGCTAGTTTCTGTCTGAGACCTTCAGCGTATTAAAAAAGGAAGAGGTGTTGAGGGTGTGAAGTAAGGAGGTTAAGGTGTACTGACACAGAGTCCAGATCCATGTCAATGAACTTGAACCAGACCAGAGGTTTAGGGACACTAGGAAGGTTACCTCCAGTCATCCCATAAATAGTTTGGCATAATAGGGTGCCATGCAGGTGTCCATGGTTGTGCCACGTACTTGATTGTATATTTTCTCCTTAAAGTTAAAGTAGTTGTTTTTAAGATAAAGTTGATGAATGTTTTGAGGAATGAGATATTGGGTTTGGGTTCTGAGGGATGTTGAGAGAGGTAGCATTGAGGAATTGCAAGGCTATGTACATGTGGGATGTTCTTGTATAATGAGATGGCATGAATGGTCCAAGAGGTAAATGGGCGGGGATGGTGGAGACTTGTTAAAGGAAGTGGTGAGACCGGTGAAGTGGTGATACTGGAAGATAGATTTAGGACAATTGGTTGAAGGTGTTGGTCAATGAGGGCCAAAATTCTTTTGATAGGAGCATAGTAACCAGCTACAATTGGGCATCCAGGATTATTTGGTTTGTGGATTTTGGTGAGCATGTGGAAGGTGGGTGTATGGTAGTGGTGGTGTGGGGGGGGGGGAATGCTGTTGGGGTGAGGAGAGATGTGGATTCAGGAGAAATTTTGTAGGAGGGGCAGTATGTTTTCAAAAGGGATTGCAGGTCTTGTTGGACTTTCTCTCCAGTATCTGGAGGAGCAGTCCAAATACCACTTCCACAATTTATCCTATCAGCTGATATTGTACTGCCACTTTGGAACAATACTATCCAATCCCTATTGTATTCACAGTGTTACTCCTCAGGTACCCCTCATAGCACTCAGACCTTGCCTAGCTAACCTCTTGAACTTGCTACATCCCTCCAAACTTTCTACCAATATGCACAACATTCAGAGCCAAAATAATCACAGAACACTCTTGTTAATCTGTCAACAAAAAGCCTCAACCCCACAGAATTTTCAGTTCTATCCAAAGGTCTCACCTACAGCCCTACACAATTCAACCATGTTGGACTCATCAAAGAATAAATCCCCCTTTTTCCAATTGCTATGGTGGAAACACTAGTTTGCCATGAACCCCTTTGATCAAAGCCAACATAATTCCAGTATTGGACCCTGTTTTTTTCATGCCATGCAACTATCAAACTGAGATCCCCCTGCACTCCCACATAACCACCTGTGGGCCACCCTCCAAGAATTTCTCACCTCAAACTTGGCATCATCATCTGCCCCAAGTCCAATCCTAAGAAAACAAACCTTTCAGCACAAGAAAGGAGAGCCATCCAAAAACAAATCCTGACAAAATCATCCCTCCTGCAGACACGGGTTCCACTACCACCTGGAAGAAGGGCTCAGCCAACTTTCTGAATCTTCTACATACAAGTTGTGGCTGAATGGCCCCATCAAAAGAGTCCAACAAGAGCTCCAATCCCTTTTGAAATCATATGGCCCTTCCCACAAGCTGTCTGCTGAATCCATCTCCCTCCTCAGCCCAACAGCAATCCTACACCCACCTTCTGTATGCTCCCTAAAATCCACAAACCAAATAATTCTGGCCACCGAATTGTACCTGGTTACTGTGCTTCTGCTGAAAGAATTTCAGTCCTCACTGATCAACACTTTCAACCAATTGTTCAAAATCTATCCTCTATTCTTCACCAGCACTCTGCCATCCCCCACCTCTAATGGGCATAGCTCAAGTGTTGTATGTGTGCCTTTTTTATTTGCCTGTTACACTCATCATATTGCCACGAGTCTTCTGATGGAACGCGTGATGCAGTGGTTGGCATGGCAGGTCACTGTGCTTGTGGTCCCCAGTTCAAATCCCACCACAGGCAGAAAAAATTATTTCTTTGTATTCACTATTTCTAGAATGTTCTACATGTTTCTAATGTTTGATGTACTTGTAAGTTCCAGAAAATTCTTTCTATGTATAAACAGTGGAGCACTCCAAGCAGGAGGCAGTCTGTATGGAGTGTACACGTGTGTTAGCAATAAATGTGTTCTAATTTTAAAGTGTAGTACTCTATTAATGACCAGCCTTCAAATTCTGGAGCAGCTGCAGTTTTCAACATGACAATATGTATTTTCAGTGAGTCGTAAACTATCACCATTACATTGTTAGTATTATTTCAGTGTCAGTGAGATGCTTTGTGAATGTACCTTGTTAGAAGATAGGCTAAGGAAAGGTGAATCTGCATTTTTTGTTCTTGTAGATTTGGAAAACGTTTTTGACAATGTTGACAAGTACATTCTTTTCAACTAGGAAGGTAGCAGACATAAAATATAGGGAAAGGAAAAATATACTGAACTTGTACAAAAAACGAGACATCTGTTAAAAGATTCAGTTGCCTCACTATCCACAGTTCAGTATATTGAGCATTGTAGAGGAAGAATCAGCTTCAGTTGTTTATTGTATTACATGTAACAGGTTTCAGAATTGTTAAATCCCATCATCAGGTTTATAACCAAATGAGTTGCCGTGTGGCTGGTGCACACTTCCAGTGGGAGTTGTTGGGAGTTCAATATCTCTTGTTGCAAGCATGCAGTGGCTGCACAGCTGTTGATTTGATTATAAACCTTATGATGGGATATAACTTACCCAAAACTGGTTTTTATATAAGAAAATAAACAAGTGTACAACTAAAGTGGATTATTCCTCTGCAATGTTCACTTACAAGATGCAAAGGGAATGAAAGGGATGTAGCAGGACATAGTTGTAGCCTTCCCCCAATGTTATTCAATCTGTACATCGAGCAAGTTATGAAGGAAAGCAACGTACAATTTGGAAAAGATTTAAACGTTCATGAAGGAGAAGATGACATTCATGATTATGTCAGAGACATCAAATTACATGGAAGAGCAGTTAAATGGAATGGACATGGTTTTGAAATGAGGGTTTAAAATGAACAATAATAAATGCAATACAAGGGCAATAGAATACCGTCTAAAAAAATCAGGTGATTGTGAAGCAATTAGATTAGGTATTGCAACAATAAAAGTAGTATATTAGATTTAAAACTTTCTGGTGGATTAAAACCTGGGACCATTGTATTTCACAGGCAAGCACTCTATTGAGTGAGCTACCTCAGCAAACTTCAGTCTGTCCTCACAGCTTTACTTCCACCAGTACCTCACCTCCTACTTTCCAAACTTCACAGAAGCACTTCTGTGAATCATTCAGAACAAACGCTCCACTGTAGAGTGAAAATATTATTCTGTAAACATCCCCTAGCCTGTGGCTAAGCCTTGCCTCCACCATATCCTTTCTTTTGGAGTGCTAGTCCTCCAAGGTTTGCAGAGGAACTTCTGTGAAGTTTGGAAATTAGGAGGCAAGGTACTGACTGAAGTAAAGCTGTGAGGATGGACCTTGAAACTTGTCAGGATAGCTCAGTCAGTAGAGTCCTTACCCATGAAAGGCAAAGGTCCATGTTTGAATTCCAGTTCAGGCACACAGTTTTAACCCACCAGGAAATTTCATATCAGTACACATTCTGCTGCAGAGTGAAAGTATCATTCTGTAGGTGAGATTTGTTATTTGGGTAACAAAATAGCTTCTAATGCCTTAAGTAATGATAATAATGCAGAATGGATATGAAAAGAAAAGCATTTGTGAAGATGAGAACTTTGTTGACCATGAATATTAATTTAAATGTTAGGAAGTCCTTTCTGGATGTATTTGCCTGGAGTGTAGCATTGTATGGGAGTGAAATGTGGATGATAAAGAGCAAGACAAAATGATAGAAGCTTTAGAAATGTGGTAGTACATATGAATAGTGAAAATTAGATGGGAAGATCGTGTAATTAATGAGGAGATACTGATCAGAACTAAGGGAAAATAAATTTCTGACATATCTTGACTAAAAGAAGGGATTCATTGGTGGGACACATTCTGAGACATGTCAGTTTAGCATTGGAGGGAAGTGGGTGGGGTAAAAATTCCAGAGGGAGACTGAGAGATGAATGCAGTAATCTGGTTCAAATAGGTTAAAGTTGTCCTTCATATTCAGAGATAAAGTGGCTTGCACAGGATAGGGTAGTGTGGAGAGCTGCATCAAACCAGTCTTTGGACGAAGACTACATGACCAACATGTGTATCTTCTTCAATTTGTATGACTAATTATGGAAATTCTCTAATGAGATTTGAAAATAATGAGCACAAGAGACAGAGTGGCAGGCCAGTTCCTAGCAGTTTGGTACCACCAGTAGTAGACACAAAAGGTGATGGGAGTAAAGGTTAAGGTTTACCTCCATCATCTTTTGTGTAATGTTTTTGTATGTACTATCAGTGGTACCAAGATAGTAAGTTCTGCTCTGCCACTTTTGCACATTTCTCTATTTATATTTGTTTATATTATATTCATTATATTTATTGTGTTTCAGAGGACCAAACTGAGAAGCAAGCCTCCATGGTCATGGAACGAGTCAATACATCAAATTGTAGAGGCCAATGTCAGAATTCCCAGGTTATAAAACAGGACTGCCCCCATGAACTACAGACATTGCCGAGGTGGGTGGCTTGTGTATCTCAACAATACAGATAGCCAGACTTTAGGTGGATGTTTGACCAAGATGACCTTGTACCATCAGCTAACTTGACTTTGCCATACAGTTATTGAAAATGACTAAAAGCAAAAGTGGGAAACACCAGCTGTTAATTCCCTGGGGATATACAGTTCTTCTGTATGAATATGTGATGATGGTACCCTCAAAAGTAAAATATTCTGGAGATAAAATAGTTCCCCATTTGTATCTCTGGCAGTGACTACTCAGGAGGATGTCATCATCACAAAAGACAACAATGGCATTATACAGATTAGTGTGTGGTGTTTGATCCCTTAATTGGATAGGGTGGTTAGAAAATTTATGAAGGGAGATGGATAGATTGAAGTTATAGTGTGGATTAGTGAAGTTTGGTGAACAGCACAGTTATTGCATTACTGTTGTCAAGATAGATACGAAGGCAACACCAACCAAAATAGTACAAGTTTATATGCCAAACAGCTCTTCCAATGATGAGGAGATGGAAGAAATGTATGAGGAGATGAAAGAAATTATTCATACCGTTAAGGGTGAGGGGGGAAGGAAAAGTAGTAGGTGAAAATGGACTGGGGAAAAGGAATGAAAGAGGAAATCATCTGGTAGAATTTTGCACAGAACATAATTTAATCATAACAATCATTGGTTTAAGGAATATGGAAGACGGTTGTATATTTGGAGGAGACCAGAAGACACCGGAAGGCACCAGATAGTTTTTATAATGATAAGTCATAGATTTTGGAACCAGGTTACAAACTGCAAGATATAGCCAGGGGCAGATATAGACTCTGGCCACATTTTATGCATCATGAACTATAGATGGAAATTGAAGAAACTGCAGAAAGGTAGGAAAATAAAGAAATGGGATCTGGATAAAATTGAAGGAACATGAGGTTCTTGAGAGTTTCAGAGGGAGCTTTAGATAACAATTGACAGAAATGGGAGGAAGTAACACTGTAGAAGATGAATGGGTAACCTTGAGAAATGAAATAGTGAAGGCAGCAGAGGACCAAATAGTAAGAAAGACAAGACCTACAAAGCCCTTGGATATCACATGAAATAAAGAATTTAACTTCTGAAATGAGATTGACAGGAAGGACAAAATGACTAAGCAGGAGTGGCTAGATGGCAAATGCATTTCTATAGAAGAATGTATAACTAGGGCAAAGATAGATACCTAAAACTAAGCTCCGTTGGACAGACCTCGAGAAGCCTAGTGGGTACTGACTGGCTGCCATGTCATCCTCCACTTGAGAACATCAACTGATGAGGTTAGGAGGGGGACATGGACAGTGCTCTGCATTCCTGACTATTGTATCAGTTTTCATGACCGGAGACACTACTTATCAATCAAGTAGGTCGTCAGTTGGCCTCACAAGGGCTGAGTGCACCTCGATTGCCAACAGCATTCGGCAGATCCGGATGGTTACCCATCCAAGTGCTAGCTAAGCCTGACAGTGCTTGACTTCGGTGATCTAATGGGAACCAGTGAATCCATTGCGGCACAGCCTTTGGAAAGACAGATACCATATTCAGAAAAATAAAATAGAATTTTGGAGACAGGAAAAGCACCTGTATTAATGTCAGGAACTCAGATGGGAAATGACTTTTGATAAAGGAGGGAAAACTGAAAGGTGGAGAGAATATATAGAGGTGCTCTATGAAAGAAATGAACTTTGTGACAATATTGTAGGAAGGGAAGAGGAAGTGTATGAAGATGAAATAGGAGATATCTATGCCAAGAGATGAATTTGACACAGCACTGAAAGACCTAAATCAAGGCCTCTGGTGTAAACAACATTCCCTCAGAGGTACTGAAGTCTCTGGGAGAGCTAGATATGCAGAACTCTTCCATCTGGTATGCATGATGTATGGGACGGTAAAATTCCATTAGACTTCAAGAAAAATTTTAAAATCTCAAATCGAAAAAAATAGTAGGCACAGACAGGTGTGATAATTACAGAACCATCAGTTTAATAAGTCATGGTCGCAAAATTGTACCACAAATTGATTACAAAAGAATGGAAAATCTGATAGCAGCCAATATCGGGAAAGATCAGTTTTTATTTAGGAAATATAGGAGTATGTTAGGAAATATTGACAATACATATTATCTTACAAGATAGATTAAGGAAAGGGAAACCTATATTTCTAGCTTTTGTTGATTTCAGAAGCTTTTGACAGTGTTTATTAGAACACTCTTTCTTATTCTGAAGTCAGCAGGGGTAAAAACAAGGAATGGAAGGTTATTTACAACTTGTACAAAAACCAGACAACAGTAATAAGAATTGAAGGGCATGAAAGGAAGCATTGGTTGGGAAGAGACTAAGACAGGATTGTAGCCTTTCCCTAATATTATTCTGTTTGTTCATTGAGCGTGCTATGAAGGAAAGTGCCCCAGGGGAGTGTGTTCCCAGAGGACTGCTATTATTTTCTATCTATATAAATGATCTGATGGACAGAGTAAGTTGTAATTTGTGGCTGTTTGCTGATGATGCTGAGTTGTTTGGGAGGGTGTCATCTTTAAATGACTGTAGTAGCATACAGTATGACTTAGACAAAATTTGTAGTCGGTGCGAAGAATGGCAGCTAGTTCTCAATGTAGAAAAATGTAAAGTGATGTGCATGATTAGGAAAAACAATCCCATAATGTTTGAATACAGTGAGCTTCTTGATGCTGCCGCATTGTTCAAATATCTAGGTGTAACATTGCAGAGCGATATGAAATGTAATGAACATGTAAGGACAGTTGTGAGTAAGGCGGATAGCTGACTTTGGTTTATTGGGAGAATTTCGGAAAGATGTACTTCATCTGTAAAGGAGACCGCATAGAAAATGCTTGTACGACCACGTCTTGAGTATTCCTCAAGTGTTTGGGACCCGCAGCAGATCAGTTTAAAGGAAGACATAGAAGCAGTTCAGAGGCGAGCAGCTAGCTTTGTTACTGGTAGGCTCAACCAATGCACGAGTGTCATGGAAATGCTCCGGCAACTCAATTGGGGGTCGCTGGAGGAAAGATGACATTCTTTTCGTGCATTTCTGTTGAGGAAATTTAGAGGGCTAGAATTTGAAGCTGAGTGTAGTATGATCTTGCTGCTGCCTACTTGTATTTCGTGTAGTGATCACAAAGACAAGATAAGAGATATTAGGGCTCATACGGAGGCATATAGGCATTCTTTTTTTCCTCATTCTATTTGGGAATGGAATAGGAAAGGAAATGCCTAGTAGTGGTACTGTGTACCCTCCGCCACGCACCTTATGGTGGATTGAGGTGTATGATGTATGTAAATGTAGAAAATAAGGAGAAATTTGGGGAAGGAATTAAAGTTCAGGTAAAGAAATAAAAACTTTGTGGTTTTCCAATGACATTGTAATGCTGTTAGAGACAGTAAAGGACCTGGAAGAGCAGTTGAATGTGATGGACAATGTGTTGAAAGGTGCATACAAGATGAAAATTAACAAGAGCAAAACAAGGGTAATGGAGTGCAGTCTATGAAAATCGTGCAATGCTGAAGGAATTACATTAGGTAACAAAAAATGAAGGTGGTACATGTGTTTTGTTACTTGGGCAGTAAAATAACATACCATACAATCGTCACAGTACAAATGATATACATTACTGAATGGCAATGGGACGAAAAGGCGTTTTTGAAAATTAAGAATTTGTTAGCATCTATTATAAATTTAGATGTTAGGATGTCTTTTTTGAAGGCTTTTGTCTGGAGTGTTGACATGTACAGGATTGAAGCATGGATGAGAAATAGTTCAGACAGGAAGAGGATAGAAACTTTTGAAATGTGGTGCTACAGACAAATATTGAAAATTAGATGTGTTGCATGCATAATTAATGAAGAGGTAATGAACAGAATTGGGTAGAAGTGGAATTTCTGGTATAGCTTGGCTAAAAGAAGGGAATGATTGGTAGAACACATTCTTAGACAATAAGGAATGATTGGAGTGAAATGTGTGGGGTAAAAATTGCAGAGGAAGACCAAGAGACATTTACAGGAAGCAGTTTAAAATAGATGTGGGTTGTCGTTCTTATGAGAAAATGAAGAGGCTTGCTCAGGATACAGTAGGGCGAAGAACTGCATCAAATCAGTCACCAGGCTGAAGACCAAAACAGCAACACACTAAACAGGGCTCACAGGAGGAACATAACTTACCTGTAACTCATAAATCTGCTCAAACTGTCCCTTTTTGCACATTTTTGAACTGTCTGGAGGAATGCTTCTTAGCATTCCAAAACCCCAAACCTCTGGCCTAGTTCAGGTTTATTGATGATGTTTTCAAGTTATGGGCTCAGGGCCAGGACACCATATCATTCTTATCCTCCTGAACACCACTTTAGGAGAGGACAGAGGGATGTTGGGTAGAACGTCTCTCATTTCAGGGCTTGAGACAGATAATCCAAGCCCTCATGAATGATGTGATTTAGTTGTTCCAATCCGGGTTAGTAATGGGTGACAAGGACACTCCTTTGTGGAAGGTTATTAGGGGTGGAGGGATGATCGGTGGTTATAGAATAATGTCTGTCTGTGAAGGCCTTTAGCATATTGGGTAAGGTACTTTTAATCTGCTTTACTACCCAGACCATCTGAAACCTCCCCTCCACCATCAGTTCTTCTGAGCTGCACAGATGGGAGTTATCCCTTTAACATATTCTATAGTCCCACAACCATACTGCCCTCAAACTATGATATCTTACATTTCTCCCCCACTCACTATCCTGTATCTCCTTCCAATTCATGTATATTTTAACTATGTTTGGCACTTTCTTATTTTTTTATTATTATTGTATATTTATATAATTTCATTTATCAATAGAGTAGTCCTCCCTTCCTAACACACCTCCCCTTTTTCACTCTCCTGTCTCTTTCCTTTACTACATTCCATGTTACTTCTCACATTTCCACATATCAGAGCCTTTACAATTGATCATACAACATAGAAAGTTCCAGTCCCATCCTTGTACAGCATTTCCCCCCCTCCAATCCCCTCCTCACTCACTGTCGAGTTGCGAATTGTGCTAGAGTGGCCATAGATGGTGGTTTCATGAGCTTAAGTTATGTCTGAGTGATTGTGTGAATGTGTTTCTTTTTCTGATGAAGGCAATGGCTGAAAATTTGAATGTGTGAATGTGATTGTCTATTTAAGTGCCTATCTGCAGCTCAGTAATCATTTTTATAGTGAGTTAGATTAGATTATATGTACTTTTCATTCCAGTAGATCCATATTGAGAAAGTCCTCTTAGATGTAGAACATGCCAGAAGAAAATACACAATAAATACTTACAAAATGAGAGCATGTGTGTTCATGTACCTTCCACAGATCCCACATGTAATTGCCCTTGTGGGTGTGGAATTGGTCAGAAAAACAATTATCTTAAAAATATTTACATTTTAAACCAAATAAAACTTATTACACATACTAAATGTTGAATATAGTATGTGCATATTATAATTCTTAGGCTTTTTATCTGCCTTCTATTATTGACTGTACAACCTGGATTTTCCATTGTCCACTTTTTTTATTAATATGTTCCACTGAATGCAATCTAATGCTTTACTTGAATCACATATACAACTGATGCCACATCTTTAGAAAATGTTTTCCAATTCATGATGTGACTCAGAGAGCACCCACAGAAATTATATTTTAAAATAAAAGCCTTGGTTTCAAAGTAGCTTATTAATGCTTAAGGGGCTTGCAATGTCACAATAATGTTTATAAATTACATCTTTCCTCACAAAGTATTTGAGGTAGGAAGTTGAACTTTTTAAAGATTATTTATTGGAATATGGGCTACAATGTAACACAGGGATTTTACAAAATTTTAATGCAGTTATTAGAGATGATTGTTTTAATTGTAATGAAAATACACAACATTTTTTTGGTCATTTTTTATTTATATATTCAACAATATACAGTTTTTTGGAAAAGGCTGTGTTAAATTATGCAGAAGGTACTATGTAATATTTACTGAAAGTTTGAAACAAATATGTTTGGAAGATCCTTAGAAAACATGTAATTAGTATGAGAAAATAAAGGTTTTGGGAACTGAGTGACAAAGATTGGATTAACTTTTTAGTGCATTCCAGGTCCATAGGATGGATTATCTTCATCCTCTGCAAACTCCTCCTCCAGCTTCCTCTTGTTCCTCTTCCTGCTTACTCTTGCTTGTATTTCTAGACTCTTTACAGCCCTATCTGCAATCTGAAGGCGTTCCTTGTCTAAAGCAAGCATTGCTCGAACCATGTTAAAACATATCTTCATTCCCATATTTCTAAATACCTTGCACCTTACAATCTTGCCATCATTGAAAGTCACAACAGCATCATACACACCAAAGTGAAGTGTTTCTATTCCAACAAATATAGTCTTGGAGATTCTTGACCATAAAACACTATTTATACCTTAATTGGGGTCTTGAGTTTTTCTGGGAATACACTTTTTCAACAGTTCAGTTCTGAAAATAGGTTTCATCACCTCCATTGTTGCATCAGGCAGACTATGCTTATGAGTGTGCACTTCACCAGTTAGCAATCCCTTGTTATATTTACACCAACTGCCTTCTTCTTTGGGACACAAGTTTGTTCGGGATTTTAAACAGTTGAAGAAGTATGAAAAAAAGAGTCCAAACAGCCTTCTTCATTTCATCGACACTTTGTGTATTTTGCCTAATAGCCATTTCATAATAGTTCTGTATTTTGTCAATTATACTGTCAGTTAACCTTCCCTTCCCATCCAAACCGTTACCATAACCGAGTTTTTGTTTTTGTACGAAGCTTTCAGTTGCCGAAGTCTTGTTCCCATTTGCTTTGTACATGTCCAATACACTCAAATTTCTGCACTACATCACCACCATAGGGCTTCAGTCCTTGAACATGTTTGAAACTTTTAGAATCACCATCACTAAGATAATTATCATATCACACACCTCAGAACACTGGAATATACTGGCAACCCCAGCCACTTCCATTCCTCCACTACTGCCATTACAGTTAGCTGAGCAATTATTTTCATGTGTACCTCTATATTTTTGTGGATATCTACAATACTTTGATATTACTGCTACATCTATAACTGGTGGCAGATACTACACCAAGAAGATATGTGTGTCCCCGTTTATGCCAGGTACCATAGAATGCTGCAGTCAAATTTCTGTTACCATTATTTTCCACTACTGCCTCTTCCACAGTGTTTTTCATAGATTGTATACAGACATCATCTACCTTAGACCCTGTTAATTTATTATAGGTCAAAAACTTCATTGGGGGATTTGGAAGAGTCATGATGCGACAGAAAACTGCACCTGCAATAGCACCCTTACCAAATGAATGCTAGGAATAAACAAATCTAATGTTGTGTTAGAAGATTTTGCTACCATTTTCTTCTTTGGAGTTACTGCAACACTGTTCCAAAAAGTGGTCATGTATGAACACTTAACACATTTCAGTTCTATTCAACTAGCAAGTCCTGTGTGCTTTATTATGGAGAGTTCCAGACCAAGTTCACTACAACAAATACATCTTACACAGTTTGAAAAAAAATTCTTTGAGAACTGACATTTCAAATATTTCTTTCACGTCCGATTCACCCATAAAACATTCATAGTTTTTCACTAACCAAGCTTCTTCTGTGAAGTATTTTCTTTTCCACTTTGACTGCTATGGGCAGTTGTACTTGAGAGGCTAGGGTCACTCACTTGGTTATTGTCTTCATTGTTTACAGTAATGACACATACCTTTGGCTTTTCAACATTTCTCCTTTTCTTAAAAGCCTTCAGAGGATTTCTAATAACTTTACTTATACTCATTATTATACTTTAACAAAACAGAGACTCAAGAAATAGAATTAATTATGAATATTTTTGAGATAACGACAGAGTAAATAGACATGAAATAATCGACAATCACACCAGTGATATATATTGAACCATCACAGGTTAGCCACAATACGTACTTTCTCTCACAACACTAAAATGTACCTGATGAACACCATTTAACAGCATTTTAACAGTTCCACAGTGGGTCACACCCATGTAGAAAAATAGTTGTAGACTTCAGAATAGAATAAATTATGTGTCTATTAAAAGGTAATAGTCTGCAGGTTCAGAGAACACAAAAAATTAAAAATTGAAATTTTCATTAATTTGAGCCATTCCAGAGCCCCTTAATGATGAATTTCACCATACCAGCAGGGCATCATCAGATTATCTGCATGACAAATTTAACACAAGAATTACTGAAGAATTTTTTTCCTGAAGAGAGGAAGCAAAAATCTTGCAAGGCACTTTTTGTGGTATGACCAAAAAGAACCTTGCAAGACACTGTTTGTACTGTGACAACAATCATTGGCTTAACAGCAAAAATTTAAGTTGTGTGGATGTGACTATTTTGCGTGCTTCTCTGTGACTCAGCTACTGTCTTCACAGTGAGTTATTATCTGTCCTCCATACTGACTTTTTAATGTCAGTAACGTGTGTATGTTACTCTTCAATCCTTTACACTGCCACATGTAAGTGGTATGTAATTCCTCCAATTCCAGAAATGAATTCTTGTAATAATTGTTGTGCAATATTTTTTTTCTCCTATTCTGTAAAGTTGTACCGTGTTATAAATGGATTTCTGGTAAGTTATTTAGTAGTGTATGACAAGAAATGCATTATTCTATAGTAACAATGAGAATTGCAGGATGTGGTAGATTCTACTTTGGACACAGCCTCTTCGGAAGTGGACACACTCTCATTCATACAATCGCACAATGGTTAGTCCCAGCAGTTTGCACCCTCTCCCCCACGAGCAACCTCCCCCAATGTGCAGCTTGTAGCTCTTCCTACGTCTCATCGACTATACTCTGATCATGGGAACTTAACTTTTTTTGTATTACTTTCAACACACTTGGATGATATTAATATGTAGACACTGCTAAGACTTGAAATAGGTGAACACTTGGGAAAGATGTCTTCTACATATATCTGTTGACTTTGTGATTTTAATTACTTTTTCTTAATGTGAACAACATCTGAATTTGTTTGAGACAACAAACACAATATGTATCATGCTATCAAACCAAGCATATTTATAGTGTGTAGGGATGGGAAGTTATCTTATGTTGAGGCCAGGATGGTTACAGAACAGCAGAATCTTTTGAAGGGACAGCTCCCATCTCAGGATTCAGAAGAGCTTGTCGTGGAGGGGAGGATCCAGATGGCTCGAGTATTGAAGCAGCTATTGAAATCTGGACAGTTGTTTTCAGATGCATGCTGTGCCACAGGGTGGTCCATCTTGCTTTTGTTATAGTTTGGCAGTGGACATTCATCCTGACACAGAGTTGGTAAATCACATGGCTGTTTTCACAGGTGGCCCGACTTCTGATGTGGTAGGCTAAGCCTTTGACATGACTGGAATAGGAAATGATGGCTGGGTGGATTGGGCAGGTTTTGCATCAGGGTCTTCCACAGGGATATGATCCCTGTCGTAAGGGTTTGGTATTGATAGTGCCATAGGAATGGAATAGGATGTTGTGAAGCTTGGGTGGGCGATGGAACACGACTTTAGGAGGGGTTGGAATGATCTTGAGTAAGGTGTCTCTCATTTCAGGGCATGATGACAAACATTCAAAGCTTTGACAAAGGATATGATTTAGTCGTTCCAGTCTGGGGTGGTATTGGGTGACATGAAGGACACTCCTTTCTGTCTGGTTACTGGGGCTGGAGGGAGGATTTGATGGTGTGTGGAGATATGGCACAGGAAATCTGTTTGAAGTCTAGGTCAGGACAGTAATGACTATCTTTGAAGGCCTTTGGCATATTGAGTAAGGGAGCAGATACTGTAGGTGTGCTTCCAAAAATCCATAAACCTAAAAATCTTGGACACACAATTGTGACTGGTGTGCTCCTGCAGAAAGAATTTCAGCCCTTGTTGACCAGCACCTCCAACCAATTGTTCAAAACGTAGCCTCCCACATCCAAGATACCAACTACATCCTTCAGACTCTCCACCATTCCCACCCATTTACCTCCTGGATCCTCATTTGTCACTCCTGGTGCCACTTCGCTGTACACCAATATCCCAAATGCCCTTGGTCTTGCTGCTCTCAAAAACTAACTTTCTCAATGTCCTTCAGACTCCAAGCTCGATACCACATATACAACAAATCTGTGGCACAGCCATGGGCACCCTTATGACACCCTCCTATTACAACCTATTTATGGGCCAACTAGAGGAAATCTTCCTAGCCTCCCAAAACCATAGACCCCTGGTGTGATTAAGGTTCATTGGTGATATTTTCATGATTTGGACTCAAGGCCAGGACACCCTATTCTCATTCCTTCAGAACCTCAACTCCTTATCCCCCGTCAGTTTCAGTTGGTCCTTCTCAACCTGACAAGTCACCTTCCTAGATGTTAACCTCCACCTCACTGACAGCTCCATCCACATTAAACCTACTAATTACCAACAGTATCTGTACTTTGATAGTGCCATCCATTTCACATAAAACAATCCCTTCTCTACAGACTTGCCACCCACAGATGGCAATTTTGCAGTGATGATAAGTCCCTTACCGAATATGCCAAAGGCCTTCACAGACAGACATAACCCTCCTGACTTAGTCAGCAAACAGATTTCCTGTGCCATATTCCCACACACTAGCAATCCTCCCAACAATTCCAGTAACCAGTCACCAAGGAGTGTCCTTGGTGTCACCTTATACCACCCCAGACTGTATCAACTAAGTCACATCCTTTATCAGTGCTTTGAATATCTGTCATCGTGCCCTGAAATGAGAGACATCCTACCCAAGATCCTTCTTAATCCTCCTAAAGTGGTGTTTCATCACCCACCCAACCTTCACAATATCCTAGGCCATCCCTATTCCACTCCCAATCCCAACTCCTTACCACAGGGATCATATTCCTGTGGAAGATCCTGGTGAAAAACCTGCCCAATTCACCTAGCACTTCCTATTTCAATCTTGTCACAGTCTTATCCTACCCCATCAGAGGTCGGGCAACCTGTGAAAGCAGCCATGTGATTTACCAACTCTGCTGTAATCACTGCACAGCTTTTTATATTAGTATGACTATGAATCAGTTATCTGCCCAAATGAATGGCCACTGCCAAACTGTGTCAAAAGGCAAGATGGACCACCGTCCACCATCAGCTCTCCTAAACTGCGCAGATTGGGAGTTTTCCCTTCGACACATTCTACGATCCTGTAACCATCCCAGCCACAAACTAAGATAACTTCTGATCCCTACACCCTATGCCTAATACCTTACCTCCCCCCCCCTCCAACCTTCCTTCCCCACTCATTATCCTGTATCACTCAAATTCATGTCTTCCTTCATATTTGTTCTCGGAAGGCTTTTGAGCCTTCTCTTGGAAACAAGGGCATTACTAAACAGCTACAAGAGCAAATGAAAGACAAGTAGGAATCTAATTTGAAGAACAGCATTACACTGTATTATTTATGCTCATAGTTTTCTAGCAAACAAAGACATTTATTAAGACAAACAAAAGAAAGTGGTGGCTTTGGTGATCCAGAGAGAGGAAAATTTCTTATTACCATTATTTATATATATTCTTTACAGCTTCGACTTCAAGATGGGAAATCTTACAAAAACATGTACCCATAACATTAAAATCCCAGGACAAGTTTAGGTGGTTTGCGACTGTAGAGGTGTCTGAAAGTGTTTGATAATATCATAAAGACTAAGGGAGAAATTGAAAATTATAAATTTTCAACAAGAAACTAAGACTAAGGTAAAAATCTATTTTAAAATAGAACCAAAAACTGAGGTAAAAATCTATGTTAAAATTATGAGAAAATGTTTCTGGTATGCTCTCTCTGACTCCCCCCCCCCCCTCTCTCTCTCTCTCTCTCTCTCTCTGACACACGCAAATACACTGCAAGCTTGCTGTAGCAGAGAATGGGCAAGTGATCGAATCTTGTCTCCTTAAGTGAGACTGTTTGTGAAATAAAAGTGTGACTGGTGTGATTGAAGACATTGCAGCAATGGACTGTAAGCTGAAAGATTATTTAAGAAAATCTGAGCAAAGGACCAAGAACCCTTATAAGGAATCTAATGTTGCTTGTGCTTCAGAATTGGAATTGTCACAGGCTTGTGCATCTATAGTCTACAATTTTGACAACACAAAACAATTGGTAAGATTCATACCTTCTTAAGGCATTATATTAAATAATATACCTTCATGTTATTGGGTTTTTTATTAGAATTTTTTAGTTTATTTAAGTAAGATTAATTATATTGTGTTTAATCAATAACTAATGGTAAAGTTATAATGGCTTGAAAATAATAAGTGAGATCATTTTTTTAACTGTCATTCATTTAAAAAAAGGTAAAATACTTTCACATACCAGCTTTTTAAAATTAATCTTTACTGAAAATTATCACTTTATTGTTTTTTTAACTAAAATTGGCAATACTATTTTTGATGTTAACAATGTCAACAAAATTATGCAAAGCTTCCTTTCTCAACAAAATCTACCAACTTTTAATGATAGTCAATAAACATGTTGCTGACAACCTTGAAATCCAAATTTAAAGGAGTTCAGGCTCTCTCTCTTAAGTAAACAACATTTGGCTATTTATACCCACTCTTTTAGCCACTTTTTGAATGTGTGCATTTAAAAGGCCTTATGATACTCACACAGATAGAAACATAATGGGAATTGTAAGATCAGTTTCAGCATTCTTGACTGCCTCTGTAAACAGAAAAAAAAAATTCATTAGAGGAAGCTGTATCATGACTATGATTTGTGATGTACCTGGTTGTAGATCGATGATTATAGAAGTTCTTGATAATTGGCTCTTGGTAGCAGGTAGGTTGAGTTTCATGGGGCGAATACTAATTCACTACAAATGATGAAGGCATCACACAGGGTTGCAGTTTGTCGACTCTTTTAATGATTTATTATTAGTGCCCAATTGTCCCCATTTATGGCCAGCTTACAAGTCTCATTAATTACAACCATTTATACCAGGCACACACATTCCACACATCAATAATACTAGTTAACACTGTCTGTGTGTGGAATACAAAAGTTCGAGGTGTACATCGTAATGTGGCACAATATTACTTAATCACTGTAGATACACTTTCCACGCTAACAAAACTGACTAATGTTTGCATAGTTGTTCAAATTTAAAGTTCAAAACTGATGTGACTTGTGGCTCAGATCGCTCTGGAACAATAAATAATACTCTCAACTAGCATGGATTCTGTGTCAGACTATGGATGAAACAATACTCTGATACATGCCACGAGTGCATCCTATTTATATTATCCTAACAAAGGCCTCTGAAAATTACTTGTTGTTAATTATGTACATGAAATTAATTATAATGGAAAAGTAACCAGTTACATGCAACTGGCTATAGTAAAAGTTAGCGTAAATTTATATACAAATTTCAGTCAAATTAATAGTACCTCACTTACAGATATATTTAAATACATTTTAAATCAATTACTCCATAATAAACGATAATATGGAAAATAATGAGGGCAAAACTTTCCTGACATTACTTGTGAAATGTATTAATACCTACTTTAACATTATGAGAAAATAATTTACCTAGTTTCAATAGAAATACTAATTGAACTTTAACAATATACTTCTGGCACAAATTAATTAATATTTACTAATTGAACACACTTCTCCAGCGTCAAATAATAGAAAATGACTTCATCTAATTACATTATAAAAAAGAATAACAAAAGTTTTGGAAAAGAAAATGGTAATAGAGTAATTAACAGTCATACCTAGTATTATGCAACAGTGGCATCAGGAGGTTCAATAATGCAAGCAGATGGTAATAAATCCCAACATGCTTCATTACAGATTTACATAAAAAAAAGACAATGTGTGAAAATCTTTCAAGCTGGTCTCTTTGGGAGACAGCTTCACTGTGCACCACCGGCCATGTTGGTCAGTGAACAATAAAGTTGTGTAAGATTTTATACAGGTAGTTTCATTGGGGCTAAAACCACACTGCTTGCCCATACTGGTAACTTCAATTTTAAGTGCACTGTCATATCGCGCACACTGTGCTGTGATAAATTTTTTTGAGTGAATTTCCCAGCAACATACAGGGCTTGTTGTCTCACCTACCTCCTCTGGGACTTCATGCTGCACCAACTTCATTGCCTCAAATTCAGTGCTTCCCTAATTCTAGTAGTGCTTTGCCTTTTTGGTCTCAGTACTTCCTTTCTCAAGTCATGTTTGCCACACGGAGTGCTCCAGGTGCTTCTAGTAACTTAATGAACTCAGGCCTTGGTTCACCATTTGTCTTTTCAGGTGTTTCCTTTATGAACAGTGTTAATTTAGTTCCACACCACAACTCAAGTGCTCAGTATGCTCAAATTTTGCAGGACACGAACTTCCCGAACTTACAAAATTTGAAATTCAGACTGGCAACCACTTCATCAAATATGTGTGTGTGTATCCTTCTGCCAATCATGTGCGCCACCAACAATCATTCAGTCAGTGCTTCTGTAGCTGGACTACCTTCTGAAAGCACTCCCCACAGCTTGTTCATCAACCATCCAGTTAATTGTGACCAATTTTCACATGCTTTAGATGCACCTTTTTCCTTCTGCACAGCTGACTTGGACTATGCAAGCAGTGTGTCAGGCAGCCTTATACAATCTACATCACCAAGTGTGTTCAATGCTTCTCCGATCATGTCTGCTTATCCTGTCACAGATGAAGTGAACTTAAATTATTCTCAAGGTACTAGTGTGTCCGTTGTGCTATTCGCATCACATGATGTGTCTTCCGTGTTGCGAGTTCAATAATCGCTCCTGTCTTATTACATGGCTGACACACAAGGACATTCTCAGTCGCATACATTCGTGCATCCACCTGCTTTAGTGGACACTCCAGTACCTCAACCGCACCAGGCTTCTGCGTCATCTCGTGTCTTCCTACTGCGACTCATTCGCTTGCTTTCAAGGTCCCCCAGGACATCTGCTACGTCATGTTTATTCATGACACCTCAACATGTCTGCATCAACCCCTCGGCTGACATTCCACATGCAACACCATTGCCAGCACCTGGGCGCCTTTCCAAGATGATGCCTTTCTCTTTTGAGGCTCTCATAATAGGGTTCACCATTGCCAAGCAGATCTTTGACCACAACTTGCTCGCCGATGCAGCTCACTACCTGTGTCTAATCACACATCTCCATGAACACATTGACTTGATGTGCAACCTAATGACCTTTCCCCCTTCCACTGATCGGTATTCCATCACCAAACAGACAATCCTAGAGAGGGTAACTCACAGTCCTGAAGACACGATAAGGCACATAATCCATGAGGAACACCTGGGCAAGAAGAAACCATCACAACTTTGGTACCACATCTGCATTCTCGTCAATGAACATGATATGCCAGATTCCACCCTCATGGCAGTTTGGTAAAGTAAACTTTCACTTGTGGTCCAGACCGCCCTCACCTACAACGTTCTCCAACCACTGAATGAACGTATCAGGATCGCTGGCAGGGTGTATGATGCTTATCTATGAAAGGCCCTTCAGCTGCATCTTTTGTCCATGACCCAGCTCCTTCAGCACCTAACTGCTGTTGGGCGGGGCCACCCACACAACAAGGAGTCCGCAGGCAGGCAACCAGGCATAGACACTTGCCTGCACACAGACTGGGTGACAGCTTCACCGTCTCCGCTATGTCCTCCAGCTTTCCCTGCCAACAGGTCCTCTAACACCAACAATGGACCTCCTCTGCTCATCTGCAGAAGCAGGCTCCTCACTATCCTTATTGTTACTATCACAGCCACTGTGGTGACATGGCAAGGAAGTGTCTTTTGCTGTGTTTTCACCCAAACGCTGAGTACAGGAAAGGTTTAGGCACCACCTCCTGTCCTGATGAGCATGAAACGCCTACATGTGTTTCATTCAGTTTGTGACGTCTCTCTGTCGTGCAGTCACCTGGACCTACGTGAATGTGTCTCTAATGCATGCTTCCTCATTGATATTGATGATGATGTATCTCTACCTACTTTGATGGCTACTGGCCCCCTCTGCCCTCACAGTGCTACAGTTCATGCTGTCAACGCCACTCAGCAGCCATGTGCGGAATCAATAACTTTTACTGGTTGCTTGTCACCAAAGTGTAAACTATCTTGGAATTTTTTGGTAGCTGATGTGTCTGAGTCCATTGTGGGCATGGATTTTTTTATCTCACCATAAACTCTATGCCTATGTTGTGCAATGACTTGTGCTCCATCACCCCTCAAACACACTTTTTCCTTGTGCTCTGTCAAGCTCTGATTCTTTCTCCACTTGTGCATCAACTGTCCCTAAGTGTTTTCAAATGACAGAGAGTTCACTCTGTAGTCAAAGTGGTGTCATGAACATGAACAAGTGATTAAATTGCATTGTGAGAATGAAGACATCACTTGCCACCTCAGAGATAGTGAATCGCAGCTAGCATACACTCTACGCCAACTGTCGTCTCTTCAGTTACTTCAGAAGGACTACCACTCCAAGTTTAGTACGAGTGTTACCTCTGCGAGTGTTCCCACTATCATCACACCTGCATGCAGTGTTATTAGTGCTTGTGACGGTTCGATCCCCCATGCTGCTCGTACGCAATCATTTATAAACAAAACATTGTTACCATGCCAACACCTTGCCCAACGCTCTGCCCGCATAGTGTCATAGTGTCCCACTCTCGCAGCCACTTCTAGCATTACCTCTTCCACTTGTACACTGCCTCCAGTTACAGTTGTTGACACTAAACTGGTCAAGCTGTCTGCTACCGCAACATATATACCATTAACTGCGCGCAGCCGCCTGAGGAAATTTCACACGAAGCCATCTTGCTCCAGTATGACTGTGTCTTCCCCATGTGAACCCATGACTGGAACTGGAACTATCCCAGCACCTTGGCACACTTTGGCTGTCATGAGTGTTGCTGAGCCCCCCACCTCCTCTCACACACCGCGTGATTCACGCCATGTCATACCTTCCCTCCTAGTGCCTCCTCGCTCCATTACAACAAACTACGAATGCACTTGTAAACAAATGCTTCCTGTCACCTCCCACGGTGTCTCAGTAATCACGAATGGCATGGTACATAAACTCTGTCTCATTGATGGGCCTCTCATCTCCAGCAAACCACGCCATCTTTGCCCAAAGAAACTAGCTGCTGTCAAGGAACAAATCCCAGAAATCGGGTGTCATTGAGCTCTCGCCCAGCAGCTGGTCATCACCCATTCACTTAGCACGCAAGCAAGATCGCTATTGGTACATGTGTGGAGATTACCACAGGCTCAATGCTTGTACCCTCATGGACAATCATCCTATCCCGAACATTGTAGGTTTCACACATAATCTGGAAGGTGAAAAAATGTTCTCTGTTGTGGACTGCAAGCATGCTTATCACTGGATTTCCGTGGCTCCTGAAGACATTGAAAAATGAGTCCTATAGGTTTATTTCACTAAGGGTTCATGCCCTTCATTCTTAAAATCACTACTCAAACTTGGTAACATTTTATTAATGAAATATCTTTTCCCCTGAAATTTTGCTCTGCATACCTCAATGACAAATTAGTGTTAAATGATTCTGTTGAGGAGAACAAGAAACATTTACAGACCATTCTCAAGACTTTGGCTGCAGCAGGCATCAAGCTTAATGACAGCAAACGTCAATTACACCAACACTTGGAATTTTTCCTTGGTTTTGCAATTTCTGCCAATGGGATAACACCCCCCCCCTCCCCGGAGAAAATTTATCATGTCAGAAACCTACCACTTCCTTCAATATTCAAATAATTGCGCTGCTTCATTGCAACCATTAACTATTACCAAAAGCATTTACTTGGTGCAACTGAGCTTCAAGCCCCACTCATTGATGCCTTGGCTGGCAAGCACACCTCTGGTGATTGACCTGTTCCTTGGATGGATGTTATGACTTCTGCATTTTCTGCCCTCAAAGATCTTCTCGCTCGAGCTGTCACTATTGCTCACCTTCATCCAGATGCTGAAGTTTTTATTACCACAGATGTGAGTGATACTGCCATCGGTACATCTCTGAGCCAATCTCTCGATGGTGTCACGTCTCCTTTGCAGTTTTTTTCGAAGAAATTTAATCTATGAGTCCATTAAACACTTCTGTTCTGCTGTAGATGGTCACTCCTTCTACGTCCTGACTGACCATAAGCCTCTAACAGTTGCTATCAATAAACCCCCAGCCAACACCCTTACTTGCAGGTTCTGCTGTTTTGACTACATCTCTCAATTTACCGCAGATGTCCATTACATCAAGGATGCGGACAGTGTTGTGGCCATCTTACTCTCATGCATTGATGCCATCTTGTCTCTCTTAGATCTCTCTAATCTTGCCACTCTTCAGGCCATGGATGAGAACACAATGCAACTCATTCATGACACTTCCTCTTCTCTGTGACCCATCTGCACCACCTTCCCCAGTGTCTCGGGTGAGGTTTGGTGTGATGAATCAGGAGCGAAATCTTCAATAAACTCCATAATCTTGCTGACCTGGCATTAAAACCTCCACCAAATTAGTCACCGACTGTTTCGTCTGGCAGGCCATGAGGCAAGATTGCCAATCCTGGGCTCGTGCTTGTGTTCCCTGTCAAAGAAGCAAGGTTCAGACTCACACCTCCCCTCCCTTAAGCTCATGGTCATTACGTTAGCTGTTTATGCCTTCCTCCTGCCTCCTGCCACGGTACTCATTGTCACCCCACTGGGTTCCGCTCAAGAGTCATCACACCCAGCCCGGCCCATCTGTTGACCACCACGCCTCAATGAGTTCGTTGTGGAAGTGCAACTGACTTACTGCCGCTCTCCTACAACGCTGCCTCCTGACACTGTCGAGTTTACAGTAATTCACAAGCCGAGGCAGGCACTATCCAAAGCCTTGGTCTCCCTGCCTTCCCCCCCCCCCCCCCACACCCACTCTTGACCTCCACGTCAATAGTGACGACAATGTACAAACATCTTTCCGGTTGGCCTCTTTGGGACACAGCTTCACTATGCTCTGCCAACTATGTTGTTTTTAGTCTTGTATGATCTGCTGTTCAGTGAACAATAAATTTGTGAAAGATTTTATAAATGTGGTCTCATTGTGGCTAAAACCCCACTGCTCACTCATATAAATAAATAAAAATAATAAAATAACAAAGGCACAACACACTTATTACTCTCAAGGAGCAATTTGTCCTGGTCATGCCTTGCTTGATGAACTTACATGTAGTCATGAAACCAATGCAGAAACACCTAGTAAAACTTGTATGTTCAGTTCTGCTGTCCGAATAAGAGACTCTAGTAGCTCTAGCAACAAGAGCATATTGCTTCTCTTTAACTCTGAGTCTGAGTAAACAGCTCCAAAGTTCGAAAATGGATATAACAACTTCCCTAAATCATGTGAAAGACGTTCTTGATGTATTCAACAATCTGAGGAGGGAAGCTGAAGTAGAATTTCGAATTATTTTTGAAGACATTATTAAACCAGGTGAAGATGTTGGTAGTATAATAGCAATTCTAAGAATTAGTTCAACACAAATCAAACAAAGACAATATTCCTGCTTCAAACGCTGAGGAATACTTCAGACAGACATTATTTTTACCCATTTTGGGATGTTTCATTGCTGAGCTAGAAACCTAGATTTATCCAAGATTTTCACACCATATTACCTCTTGAAGGTCTTATTCTTGCTTACTGTTTAAAATACAGTAACGATGAAATGATCTATAAATAAGAGAAATGTTAACAGTTTTTTGAGAGTTCTTCACTCGTAGTGAAAACAGCAATTGGAGCTTTAATGAATTGCAACAACCAGTTTTGTCCAAATGCATATGTTTTGCTTCAGATATTTGGGACTATACATGTCACTGCAAGCACTCCTGAATGAAGCTTCTCTTCTTTGGGACAAATAAAAACTTAGTTGTGCAACACAATGTTGTAGGTGAGACTAAATGGATTGGCACTTACAAACATGCAGAAAGGTGGAGATACCATCATTGAAAATATCCATTAACATATTCAGTAAAAAGAAATAGAGATGAATGAGCATGAAGAATTGTACAGAAGACAGAAATATTCATTGAATTTTGTTACAGACATTTTTTAATATTAATGTCAAGTTGAAGTTTTTACATTTATGTCCTCTTCTGTATTCCGAAAATTAATGAAAACTTATTTGTAGTAAGTTAATTTTTTTAATGATTTATGCAATTTATAAAATCTCCTATGTTAAAATGATTTTTCTTTTTTATCCTGAATTCCAAAATAGTTAACAAAAAAGTTCCTTTAAGCAATATCATATTTTACAAGTTTCTCAAGAGAGGACACAAACAACACTGCCTAGGTGGCATTGACACAAGTCACCTTTTCTTCCTCCCCGATCCCATCCCCCTCCTTGTAGAACCACCTCTGTGTGGGAACAGAAATAAGCAGCGATTTGAAATGGAATGACCATATAAAATTAATCTTGGATAAGGTATGTGCCAGAATGAGATTCATCAGAAGAATCCTCAGGAAGTGTAGTCCTCAACAAAGGAAGTAGGTTACAAAACACTTGTTTGGCTAATGGTTAAGTGTTGCTAATCACTTTGGAATCCATACCAGGTAGGGTTGATGGAGACAGAGAGAAGATCCATCAGAGCAGCATGCTTCATTATGGGATGAATTATTAACCATGAAGCATCACAGAGATGGTTAGGAATCTCTGGTGGCAGACACTGCAAGAGAGACATTATGTATATGGGTATGGGCTTCTGTCAAAGTTCCTACAGCTCAAGTTTGTAATGAAGTGAACCAATATAGCTATAGCTTCCTCCTACTTTTGTCATACAAAATGATAGAAAATTTGATTGATAAGCACCCTAACAGAGGCACATTAGCAATCCTTTTTCTATGAATGATACGCAATTAGAATCAGTGATGTAGAAAGGGGGTTGGAGTGGGGGGGGGGTGCTGTTCGCACTGGGCACCAGTATTGTTGGGGTGACTCAACTTTTCAGTTTCTATGGCACGAGTTGTAAAAATATTTATTTTCTCATTGTTTCATTTTTAATACATGTGGAAGTGGATGCCTACATGCCTTACTACTAACAGAAGACATTGGTTACATGGCTTATATGTTTGTTTTTATGATTTTGATGCACTGTAAAGATTTCTGTACTGTTGTTATTTTTTAGTACCTAGAGATTTAAGACTGTAAAATAAAGGAAACTAATCTTATTGTTGAAGGTACTGTGATTATCTAAGAAACTGAGGGTGAGGAGGGAGTACATACACTATTTATTGCCCCATGGAATTAAAAAAAAGTAGCACTGTATGAACTGAATATTAAAATATAGTTTCCTTCAAGAAACTGTCATTAATTTGTTAAATCATGAAAATGTGACAGTATGTTCTTCAATGTGGCCCTCTTTCCAGAAACATTTTAGAGATTTCTACTATCAAATTGGATTAGAGTGAATTTTCTTTCATCGATTCTGAAACCATTGAAGTTGTTTTCAACAAACTGGGAGGAAAGTCATTAACATAGAGGAAGATATTCTATTTGTTTCTTAAGAGGATGATCTGCTGGATATAATAATTTGGCAAGGATCAGAACATGACAGTGCTTCTATGGTGACTGAATTGCATTAAGGCATTCACCCAATAACTTGTGAACTCAGTGCTAGGGCAGTGTTTGTAGTCTGTGTAAACAACTCTCAATCCGTGGAGGTTATACGTTTTTGCAAAAGTGTGACTTATTTGGGAGTGTAGAAAGTTCATATGTGTTTTTTCCCATAGATGGAAGACACTTCTGACAAATGTCGGAGTTATAGCTAAAAGATTTTCAGATGCATTATGGAGTGCTCACTAAAAACTATTAATTCTATGTTTCAGTATATTAAAACATTATGATAAGATTACAACACACATGTGGTAAATTTCAGTTTTCTTCTGTGAGTAAATGAATATATTACCTAGTCATAACTATGCCTTGAAAAAAGACCATGAAGTTAAAAACTAGAGAGGTTCAAACACAATGTTTATCATCAATCATTCTTATCATTACACATCTGTGACAGAAACAGGGAAAGAGAGAAATAGCACTGGCACAAAAAGTGCCTCAACACACCAGATAAGAAAGCAATTCAACAAATTCTGAATTATATCTAGCGTTTCAAACCACATAAGAAATCAATTCACATGCTCTTAACTATATTTGTTTCAAGACTATTACTCATCAGGAAACTAGCAAACATTGTTTTCCACCTTGAATTTGAAATTAAATAGAATGAACGCAACCAAGAGATAGAGGTTCTGGAACCAGCATGTCAGGTAGTAGTATCAAAGTCACAGCGACTCTGTGACACGGATACTCAAGATTCCTGTTTGAATGACCCATTTAATTACATATGCTATGCTTCTTGGTCAAAGAACATCTCAATTGCTTGAAGTCTTGAGTTATCCTTACGTGAATGGGGCCTTAGATATGCCACTGATTGGAATAGGGGAGGAAATGACAATGGTATGCAAAGAACTTCCCACCTAGGGTGACCAACTCTCCCCTATTTCCTGAGATCTCCCGTACTTGAACACTTTTTTTCATAATCTCCTGGCTCCCATATTTTCAGGCACAGGGCCATTTGTCTCCCATGTTTCAACTTTTCTCTCTCTCTCCTTTTTCTTTACATAATGTACAAATGTATTTTTCAAGCATTCAAGTTTTGCACACACAGTCAGAATTAGTGATTCAATATTGATATTACATCTATCAATTATCTTAGAAATGGTCGATAGACTCTTGGCGGTTAGAAAAAAGTATAAGTGTATGTATCTTACAAAGTGGGAAGTTTTATATTCCTGGATTGGACCAGTACAGTCAAACTCTTATAAAGCAAAGTGCTAAATCAAATAATGTTGATATTGAAAACTTTGTAAACTGGTATCTTACGTTATGAGGATATCAGGAAGTCATGCTCACATGGAGAGGGTATTTTTTCTTATGAATAATAAATGGACAGAACTAGCACAAACCTAATCAAATTTGAACTTCAAGTTGCCATGAATTTTCCTTATTCATGCAGGCAGTTCTTTGCATCTTCTAAACAAGATTGAGGCAAAATCTGCTGCAAAATATGTATAAGTATTTGTGATATGTAATTAAATAGTTATCTGTCACAAATACTGCCTTGATCATTTGTGAAATTTTGCCATACTCTTAATCTCTCTTATTTTTTGTCAAGAACATAAGTATCTCCCTTATTTTCGTTTAGAAAAGTTGGTCACGCTACTTCCACCACATATCATGAGTGGTTTGCAGAGTATAGATTTAGGTGTAGATATAGATCTTGAGACCCTATTTTCATGACAGCCACTATGGCCAACACACTGTCACTAACCCTTGAAAAAACATAAGTTTACTATATCTCTATTTGCTACTGGTATATGAATGTTGTCAGACATAGGTGATATATGTTTTTAAAAAATATATACCATGCTTAATTTCATTCCATAATGCCACGCAGGATTATTTTCTGGGCTAACTAATCAAGCCACACAAAAGTTTTTGAGTCCAAAAAACACAATATGTGTTATTAGTGTGCAATCAAGAACAACTTGCAGAGGGGTGTATAATGAACTGCTTCCCAACATTTTTATTCCTCAATGGAATTAAAATTATATCTTTATTTTTACACTTGAGTGAAATTTATTGAATCACTACTAGAAATAAGAATTACTTTCACAAAGATTTAAAACTTATTTTGGTCCAAAATGTGTCTACTGTTCAGAGGTATACAAATTTTCAGTCACATAGTAGCAGTCATAAAGAGTTTAACTCATAACAGAAAGATCAGTTTGTGAAGAGTGAAAAAGAAAAAAAAAATTGTGGTGAACTCCTGCTCCATTGATTAATTTCTTAACAAAACTGATTGATGCCTGTGTTGTAGATTGGTCCCTAGAATATATGTTGGAAAATATTATTGACCAGACTGATGGTTGTGTAGTGGAGCTTTCAGAATTGTTACAGGAAAAATAACACACAAAGTGAAGTGTATGTGCTTTGTGATAGAGATGGAATAAAAACATTCTGTTTACTCCTTGAAGCTTCCTTTAGTCTGTTATTTGTTCTACTCGGAATTTTACATTCTAATATTACTGGTGATACAATATTGCCGCGAGAGACCCAGAACACCAACTGCCGGCGTGGCGCAGGGGATAGCGTCACGGACTGCGGAGCAGAAGGTCGCCGGTTCAATCGCGCCCACCGGCAAAAATTTATTTCTTTGTAATTTACAATTCCAGAAGGTTCTACATCTTTCTTATGTTCACTTGTAAATTCTACTTGTTTCTTATGTTACCTGTTCTTCTAATTTCTGGTAAATTCTGTCTGTGTATAAATAGCAGAGCACTCTGCCTGAGAGGCAGTCAGTGCTGCGTGTATGTTGAGTTCGTAATAAATGTGCTTTCAGTATAAGTGCTGTGTTTAGTTGCCTTCAAAGTCAAGCCTACTTCCATTGCAACGTGACATTGTTTGGTGGAGGCGCCGGGTACACTGCGCAACAGCTGCATCACTGTGGCTCCGATTAGGCAACGTAAAAGCCGTCGCTTACACGTACTGGAACCGGAATACAAGGGATACACCGAGTACATCCTTCCAAAAGTCCGTATTATCAGAAGAACGATGGAGATGAAACCAGCAATAAGCCAGCTGCACATCAGACACCCGTCGGTGTTTTCTGGAGATGCTGGACAGGACCCCAACAAATGGCTAAAAGGGTTCGACCGAGTCGCCAAGTACAACAGGTGGGATCATACGATGTGCTTGGCCAACGTTTATTTCTACCTGGATGGAACAGCCCAGCAATGGTTCGAAAACAACGAAGACAAGTTGAATGACTGGGACACGTTCCAGGAGGAACTTAAAAAGAAGTTTGGAGACCACCAGCAACAAATCCGTTCGGCGGAAGAACAACCGAAGAACCGGGCCCAACGACATGGTGAGCCGACGCAATCATACATACAGAGTGTTTTGGCCCTGTGTAACGTAGTCAATCTGAACATGACTGAAGCGGACAAAATCACGCACCTGATGAAGGGAATTGCAGAAGATATGTACCAAGCTCTTCTGATAAAAGACGTCGCTACGACAGAAGAGTTCATCAAGTGGTGCCAGCATATTGAAGAGATGCAACAAAGGAGGGCTGGATGCAAGAAGTATGACAGACTCCCAAATGTAGTCCCTATGGCTGTTGTGGAAGACCAGCAGGACTCGGCTTCTCTCATACGACAAATCGTGAGAGAAGAATTACAACAGTGCATGGCAGCTGGGACTATTAGACCGAGCGAGCATCAGATTATGGCCATGGATGTGAGCCCTGTAAGTCACGAGGTAGCTGCCGCCGCTGAGGATGAGGTATTTCAAACATTAGCTCCTGTCTGCCCCGTCAATCGCACCCGACGTGAAGAATGGCGTCGCTCTGCTATGACTTATGCTGCAGCTGCCAAACGGCAGTCCATGAACCGACCGACGCGACCACAGCCAACTCTTCCGGTAACTATGATGCCCCGCAGAAGAACAGACGTCTGGAGGACAGAAGACAACACACCACTGTGTTTCCACTGTGGACGCCCTGGACATGTCGTACGCTACTGCAGAGAGAGGAGGCGAGTATTCGATGATTATTTTGCCACAAGACATCAGCCGTCGGAGCAGTTCTATCCAAGGCAGTCACCTGCTGATGAGTCCAGTCGACATATGAGAAGAAGCCCATCGCCGCACCCTAGACGAGGTCGCTCCCCGACGCGCCGCAGTCGTTCACCGTCGCCGTACAGATGTACCAGCCGCTCCCCTAGCCGCCGCGCCCAGGAAAACTAAGCGAGGCGACCATCTACGGAGGTGAGGCCGCCACAGATGAAAATCCTCCATGGACGACAGTCGCCAATATGTCGGGAAATCTCATCCACGTCATAATCGACGGCCAACCTGTCCGGACACTTGTTGATTCAGGAGCCTCTTTTTCTGTATTCTCGGATAATTACCGCCGCACACTAAAGAAGACAATGTTCTGTGATAGGGGAGCAACTGTGCTGAAGGTCGCGAATGGAAAGTACGTCCATCCAGCAGGAACTTGTGTCGCAAGAATAACCATCATCAACAGGACGCAGCCGTTTGAATTTGTCGTGTTAACAGAATGTAGTCACAATGTCAACCTTGGATGGGACTTCCTTCAGGCATCCCAAGCTATCATTGACTGTGGAAGATCTGAGCTGCAAATTGAAGAAGTTATTCCGCCAGATACACGTAATACAGAATTTTCTGGGAAGTTATTCGTCGTTGACAATGTGACGATACCGCCGTTGACAATGAGAAGAGTTGCAGTCACAAACACAGATGACTTGTTAAACTGTGAATTTCTTGTTGATAGTAAAAAGTTTATCAGGCTCACAAAAGAAATTTACATACCACCGGCTATCATAAACATTACCGGTGGTCAAGGAGAGATTTGGATCACAAATTGTCACGAGTAGTCACAACTTATCCCCAAGGGAATGTGTATCGGGACAGCTGAGCCAATTCAGGACGGTGAGCTCAACGTCATCAATGAAGACCCATGCCCTGCTATTAGTACAGACAACACGCTGGAGGAAACAAACGTGGAACTGCCAATAGGGCCTGGACTGACCAAGGAACAACGCCAGCGGGTGTTAGGTATACTATGTATACTACGCCAATTTTCGGGTGCATTCACACCTCAGCAGGGGAAAAGTCAGACGAAACGGCCCACGATAAAGCACCGTATCAATACTGGGGACCATCTGCCAATTAGCCAGCTTTCGTATATAGTGTCGCCAGCTGAAAGACGGATAATTTGGGAGGAAGTGGAGAAGATGTTGAGAGATGACATTATTCAACCTTCGGAGAGTACTTGGTCGTCTCCGGTGGTCCTCGTAAAGAAGAAGGATGGCACGTGGCGATTCTGTGTCGACTATCGGCGGCTGAACAGTATCACAAAGAAAGATGTCTACCCATTGCCGCGTAATGATGACACCTTAAACTGCTTGAAAGGAGCTACATACTTCTCAACTATGGACATGCAGACAGGTTACTGGCAAATCGAGGTTGATGAAGCTGACAGGGAGAAGACAGCTTTTATTACACCTGACAGTCTCTATGAATTTAAAGTAATGCCATTTGGATTATGTAATGCTCCAGCCACATTCGAACGCATGATGGACAACTTGCTTCGACACCTTAAGTGGACAACGTGTATCTGCTATTTAGATGACATTGTTGTTTTCTCGAAAACATTTGAAGAACATCTGAGTCGCCTGTCAACTGTGTTGAAGTGTGTTCAGGCGCAGGTCTCCGCCTCAATCCAAAGAAGTGCCTCTTCGTCGCCAAAGAGATAAAAATCCTGGGGCACCTAGTCAACGGAGATGGTGTCCTTCCTGATCCAGATAAAGTAAGGGCAGTCACAGAATTTCCAACTCCTCAGCACATTCGTGATGTGAGAAGTTTTCTTGGGCTGTGCTCATACTACCGACGTTTCATAAAAGGATTTTGTAACAAGGCACGTCCATTACAAGAACTTCTGCAGGGAGACACCAAATTTTACTGGGATGAGACAAAAGAAAAAGCTTTCCGAGCACTTAAGGAGGCTCTAACTTCCGCTCCAGTGCTAGCCTTGTACGACGAAAATGCAGAAACGTAACTTCACACAGACGCCAGTGGCTATGGGATTGGTGCATTACTTGTACAAATTCAGGAAGGTGCCGAAAAAGTGATAGCCTATGCGTCAAGAGTACTCTCAAAGCCCGAGATAAACTACTCTACAACTGAAAAAGAATGTCTCATGGTTATCTGGGCTATCAACAAGTTCCGGCCGTATTTATTCGGCAAACCATTCACCGTCGTGACAGATCACCATTCTTTGTGTTGGCTGACTAGCTTGAAGGATCCATCAGGTCGACTAGCAAGATGGGCACTAAGACTCCAAGAGTACAATGTCACAGTTGTATTCAAGAACGGGCGCAAACACAAGGATGCCGACTGCCTTTCGAGGAATCCATTAGTGGAACACAACAGTATTAATGAAATTTCAGCTCTCACTGAATTAGATGACGTTACAGCTGAACAGTGGGAAGATCCAACACTATTAAAAATGATAGAGGCCTTAGAGAAAGGAGAACCGACCAATGGAGAGTTCCAACTTATAAACGGAACATTGTACAAGAGCAACTACGATCCACTGGGCCCCAAATGGCTACTTGTTGTTCCAGCTCATCTCCAGCCAGCTATTCTCAAATATTTCCATGATGCTCCAGTATCCGGTCATCTGGGATTCGTAAAGACCCAAGACAGAATCAGACGCAGGTATTACTGGAAAGGTCTCTACCGATCTGTCAAGCACTATGTGAGTCACTGTAAAGAGTGCCAGCGAAGAAAGCATGTGCTGCAATTACCTCCAGGACATCTCGTACCGATTCCGCCGGCAGCAGCTCCATTCCACCGAGTTGGGATTGATCTTTTAGGGAGGTTCCCGAAGTCGACAACCAGTAACCGTTGGACTGACTACTCACACGCTACGCTGTCACCAAACCTGTGCCGACTGTAGAAGCTCCAGAGATCGCAAAATTCCTTGTAGAAGACATTATTTTGAAGCATGGAGCACCACGTGTCATGATATCTGATCGTGGAAAAGTATTCCAGTCAAAACTAGTATCAGAGGTAATGTCATGGTGCAACGTTGTCCACAGAATGACAACTGCATACCATCCTCAGACAAATGGTCTTACAGAACGTTTTAACAAAACGTTAGCCGACATGCTGTCGATGTTGAGCAGAAGGATTGGGATACAATTCTGCCAGTCGTAACATTTGCTTACAATACCGCAAGACAAGACACCACAGGTTTCACTCCGTTTTTCCTGCTCCATGGCCGTGAAGCTGAGACGACAATGGATACACTGTTCCTGTTCCAACCAGACGACACGCAGGATAACTATGTTAAACAGCTCATCACCAGGGTCGAAGAAGCAAGACAGCTGGCTCGCATACGGACACTGGACGCCCAGGAGAAGGACCATCAGCGGTATAACGACAAGCACCAACCTGTTGTGTACAGCCCAGGAGATTTGGTATGGATTTTCGCCCCTGTACGGAAGGTTGGACTGTCAGAAAAGTTATTGAAGCGATACTTTGGTCCATATCATGTCATACGCCGCCTTTCAGATGTCACATACGAAGTTAAGGATTATGAGCCGTCGCCGAAACGTCAAAAACGAAGAGACATTGTTCACGTCCTGCGCATGAAGCCTTACTACGATCCTGAAGAGCAGATAGACGATAATGGCTTCTTGTTCAAGGACTTTAAGGACAGTAATGTTCCTGATGAAGCCATGACATGAACGTCTGTCGTAGATAATTGCGGAGAAGGGAAGGATTCTCTTGAACTGTCATACAGAGGACCCATGACACGGTCAAGATCCAGGACATTGCAGCTGGCTCCACAGGGATCATAACAGCGGGTCGCTGTTTCTCCAGGAGAGGGAGCAATGCTGAGAGAGAGACCCAGAACACCAACTGCCGGCGTGGCGCAGGGGATAGCGTCACGGACTGTGGAGCAGAAGGTCGCCGGTTCAATCCTGCCCACTGGCAAAAATTTTTTTCTTTGTGATTTACAATTCCAGAAGGTTCTACATCTTTCTTATGTTCACTTGTAAATTCTACTTGTTTCTTATGTTAACTGTTCTTCTAATTTCTGGTAAATTCTGTCTGTGTATAAATAGCAGAGCACTCTGCCTGAGAGGCAGTCAGTGCTGCGTGTATGTTGAGTTCGTAATAAACGTGCTTTCAGTATAAGTGCTGTGTTTAGTTGCCTTCGAAGTCAAGCCTACTTCCATTGCAACGTGACAATATTGTTACTGTGACTCAAATGAATGCACAGAATTGTCTTTAAAATATTCATCATGCAAGATAGCCACAAATTGGTGACCCTGCAATCAACAGAAGGTGCATGAGTGGAAGAAGCTATATGAAGTTAAGCGGTAGTAGAATAAGTCAGATGAAATCAAAGCTCCCTGAAATGCAGAAACAGTTGCTAAGACAAATAGAAGAGTTGCAAAGAGAGTTAAACAGGCAGAGCAAAAGAAAGTTGATTCCAGTATTAATGGAAGTAAACAGAAAATTTATGGGTGGAGAGCCCAATCAATACACAATAAAAACCAAAACACAGAAGAAAATACAGGTTCTGCAGTTCTTGTCTGATAAACCTGAATTATGGTTTACCATGCTAGATATGGCTTTTGGAAAGAATGGAGAGACTAATGGGGGCACAAGTTTTCTGGTAACAGTTAATGACCTCAAGGCTAGGGTGGCGTCTCTCACATCAGTCTTCTGCTGAAATGCATGGTGCAGTGGTCAGCGTCACAGATCGCTATGCTGGTGGTCCCCAGTTCAAATCTCGACACTGGCAGGGAAACAACTGTTTTCTTTGCATTTACTATTTCTATAATGTTCTATGTGTTTCTTATGTTTCATGTACTTGTAAATTCCAGGATATTCTAGCTATGTATAAATAGTGGAGCATTCCAAGCACGAGACAGTCTGTTCTGAGTGTACACTTGTGGATACTAATAAACCTGTTCCAAGTGTAAAGTGCTGTTGGGCTCTATTAACTATCCAACCTTTGAATTCAGTTTTGATCATGACATTATTTGGTGGAGACGCCTGTTATACTGCAATACATCTGCATCATCTTGGCTCTGATTAGGCAGTATGAGTCGTTGCTTATAGGACAAGAACTGGAATGCAAAGAGTATACTCACTACCTCCTTCTGAAGGTCCATGTTATCAAATCACCTGTGAATACTGTGGAGCTTTTTATGCACTACATTAAAGCCACATTATAAATACTTCACCTTTTGCCGTTGTTCAGTGGTAGAATCTTTTAATTGCTTGCCTGCCTTTATATAAATATGCCAACATTAGGACGACGGATTCTTGTGTGTCTTATGGAACGAACCATAAATGTGACATGTATCATTTTAAATAAATTTATTTTTCATTCTTGATGAAGCACATAAAAGTAATACATCTTTAAGACTGCTTGTTACTGATACAGAATTCATACTGGTTGACTGATTGAGACAAACTTATACTGACAACATCCTGGCTCAAAACTGAATTAAGACTGACTGTGTTCAAAGTAATACTAACTTCACAACTGACTGACCAAGTGATACTAACTTCACAACTGACTGACCAAGTGTACTAACTTTACTACTGATTGCATTCGCACCAATTTGTGCATATTAATGCTTATATTTTCTAGAACAAGGAAGTTACAATATTTAATATAAAACAATTTGTTCATGAAACATACATAAATCTTGCTTTACGTAAAGATACACAAAATTATGAAAACAAAACAATACAAAAGATCGTAAGTAAATAACAATTAGTGCAGTATTAATATGTGTTTACATTATTTAAAATTGTTAAATCAAAGCAACTATTCAATTCTACAGTCAGCAGAGTATTACATTACATTCAATACATTACAGAGGACCTCAGATATTGTTACTTAACAATTTCATTAACAAGCACATTATTCTTCGCCATTACAACTTTCAATAATTATTTAGTTCATTAAAAGACCCAAGTAATGAAAGTGATAATCAATGTGACCAGCCAGAAGCGCCATTAAATGCTTATTAATATAAATATGGAATATTAGGGCACAATACTATGATCAAATATGGTATTGAACCCTTCATTAATCCAAACAAACGAGATTTTCCAGGCCATATATATTACAGTACTGAAACAGCGGTAAGCCAGCTGCACATCAGACACACATCGGTATTCTCGGAAGATGCTGGATAGGACCCAAACATATGGCTGAAAGGATTCGACCGAGTCACCAACTATAATGGGTGGGATGACATTATGTGGTTGGAAAACATATATTTCTACGCTGATGGAACAGCCCAGCAGTGGTTTGAAAATAATGAGGACAAACTTGATAGCTGGGAGAAATTCGAGACGGAAATTAAGATGTTTGGAGGCCATTAGCAACAAATCCGTTTATTGGAAGAGCAATTGAAGAACAGGGCCCATCAACATGGTGAGTTAATGAAGTTGTATATACAGAATATTTTGTCCCTCTTGTCATGTAGTTAATCCAGATATTACTGAGACCAGTAAAATTTCACACCTGATGAAGGGCATTGCGGAAGACATGTATCGAACTCTCCTGCTAAAAGACTTTTCAGCGATACAAGAGTATATACAATGCTGCCAGAAAATTGAAGAATGTCAAGATCCCACTGTTAACAATGAGAAAAGGTCCAGTCAGAAGCTGAGATGACCAGTTTCACTGTGAAGTGCTTGTCAATCACAAAAAGCTAATCAGTATAATGAAGGACCAGAGGCTATCATAAGCATTACAGGTGGCCGAGGAGAACTTTGGACCAGTAATTTTCACAAGCAATCACAACTCATTCCTAAAGGACAATGAGCTTAATGCCATCAAAAAATGTTCAAATGTTTGTATAGCTTATGGGACTTAACTACGGGGTCATCAGTCCCTAAACTTACAAACTACTTATCAACTACCTTAGACTAAGGACGGCACAAATATCCATGCCCGAGGGGGGATTCGAACCCCCGACCGTAGTGGCCGTGCTGACCGTGACTGGAGCGCCTCAGTCACCTCGGCCACCTTAATGCCATCAATGAAGTCTCAGGCTCTGCTATTACTGCTGACAACACATTACAGGAAACTAATATGGAATTGCATATAGGGCCCGGTCTGACCCAGGAACATCAGCAGGTGTTAGCCATACTACATACTACAGGTGTAGTATGTAATATGAGAAGAGCCAGATAAACGGTCCACAATAAAACACCGTATCAATTCTGGAAATCAACCATCAATTATCCAGTGTTCGTACAGAATGTCACCAGCTGAAATATGGATAATTCAGAAAGAAGTGGAAAAGATGTTGCACAATGTCATTATTCAACCTCCAGAGAGTCCATGGTCATCTCCAGCAGTCCTCATGAAGAAGAAGGCATTTCTGTGTTGACTATCAACAGAAAATCACAAAGAAATATGTCTACCTATTCTCGCAGCTTGGACGACGCCTTAGACTGCTTGAAACGTTTCCAAAATTTATTTAGTTGCAGATGATATGTAAATTTACACTCAGTGCAATCATAATGCATGTTTGACGATACATTGAAGATGATCACTATGTGATCGAAACCAATCTGCTGTTTTAAAAATAAAATATTAATGACCAATGCTCTTATTACATCTGGTGTGCTTGAAAGAAGCTACACACTTATCAACCACATACATGCAGCCAGGTTTTTTTTTTTTTTTTTTTTTTTTTTTTTTTTTTGGTGGTTTTAGGGCGCACAACTGCTGTGGTCATTAGCGCCCAACACTGCCCATAGTAAAAAAGAACCGGGGTTAGAAATTAAATGGCTTTCGCCATATTTGCACGATGTATAAAAAGTAAAACTCTGTTAACCGATTGCGGGTCATCAGCTAAAATGTCAGACATTTCAAATGGGAAACACAGATCATGACGGAGACGGTTAAAAAATGGACATTGCACTAAAAGATGGTTCACAGTAAAAGGTGCATCACAGTGCTCACATAAGGCAGCAGGACCACCATGTAATAAATGCTGGTGGCTAAAACGGCAGTGGCCAATACGAAGCCGGGCTAGAACAATCTCCTCTCGGCGGGAGGGTCGAGATGACGTTGACCAGAGATCAGGCACAGGTTTAATGGCTCGCAATTTGTTCCCTGACAGGGATGACCAATGTAGATACCAACGGGAGATAATACGCTGGGAGATACCAGCGCGAAGGTCATCAGAGCTGGTGGAAAAGGTAGATAGCCGAGGAAGGAGAACTGCTTCCTTGGCAGCCATATCCGCAGCCTCATTCCCCAACACTCCCACATGGCCAGGGACCCACAGAAACGTCACCGTAGTTCCGCTCGTTGAAAGAGAAGTAAGGCAATTGCGGATGCTTTGTACCAGGGGATGGGCCGGATATAGGATGCGAAGGCTCAACAAAGCACTCATAGAGTCCGAGCAAATGACAGTCTTACTGAGCGAGTGTCGCCGGACGTATTGTGTGGCTTGGTATAATGCATATAGCTCAGCTGTAAAAATGGAACCCCACTCAGGAAGACGATATTTAAAAGAGACGTTGCCAAGTACAAAAGCACACCCAACACCCTGGTCTGTCTTTGAGCCATCAGTGTAAATGAACAAACTGTCATCAAATTTAAACCGGAGTGCGTGAAATTCTCTCAGGTAGACGAAACGAGGTGTGGAGTCCTTTGGAAGAGAATGAAGATCAAAGTTAACACGGACTTCGGGGCTTCGCCACGGTGGAGAGGTGCTCTCTCCAGTCGAGAAGATAGCAGGCATTGTAACGCCAAGCTGGCCGAGTAGCGAACGCAAGCGTACTCCCGGTGGTAGCAGAGCAGACGGGTGCAGAGTGAAGAGACTGTCAAGTGAGTCGTTAAAAAAAACTGCGTACGTCGGGTGTCCTCGCATGGACGACAAACGACTAGCGTAACGGCTAAGCAGGAGTTCCCGACAGTAAGAAAGGGGTAGTTCGGCGGCCTCGGCATAGAGGCTCTCAACGGGGCTAGTATAAAACGCTCCTGTCGCCATACGGAGACCGTGGTGGTGGATTGTATTAAGGCGGCGCAGTATGGACGGTCGAGCCGAAGAATAAACGATGCTACCATAGTCCAGTTTGGACCGAACTATGGTGCGATACAGATGGAGGAGAGTAGACCTGTCAGCTCCCCACGAGGTGCCACTTAACACCCGCAGCACATTGAGAGAGCGGGTACAGCGAGCTGCCAAACGGGATATGTGGGGAGACCAACTTAACTTCCTGTCGAGAACAAGTCCCAAGAACGTCGTGGTATCCACAAATGGAAGTACTATGGGGCCCAGACGAAGGGACGGGGGAAGGAACTCCTTCCACCGCCAGAAGTTCATGCAGACTGTCTTGTCGGCTGAGAATCGAAAGCCAGTGTCCATACTCCACGCGTGGAGATTGTCTAGGCACCGCTGGAGGCGCCGCTCCAGGAGACCCGTTTGCTCAGAGCTGCTGTAGATCGCGAAGTCGTCAACAAATAGGGACGCCGACACTCCCGGTGGAAGGTGATCGGCTATAGAATTGATTGCCACTGCAAATAAAACAACGCTCAGGACCGAGCCCTGGGGGACTCCGTTCTCCTGATTAAAGGTGCTCGATAAAACCGAACCAACACGCACTTTAAAGACACGGTCTGTTAAAAATTCGCGGATAAAAATTGGCAGGCGACCCCGAAAACCCCATGTATGCAGAGTGCGGAGGATGCCCATCCTCCAGCAGGTGTCGTATGCCTTTTCCAGATCAAAGAACACCGCTACTGTCTGGCGCTTCCGTAAAAAGTTATTCATTACTGAGGTAGATAGGGCAACAAGATGATCCACCGCAGAACGGTGCTTGCGAAACCCACATTGGACATTAGACAGGAGATGTCGCATTTCAAGCCACCATACCAGGCGCCCGTGAATCATGCGTTCCATCACCTTGCATATGCTACTGGTGAGGGAAATGGGGCGGTAGCTGGAAGGGAGACATTTGTCCTTCCCAGGCTTTGGTATGGGAATGACTATGGCTTCACGCCAGCGTCGCGGAAAGGTGCCTTCTATCCATATGCGGTTGTAGGTGGCCAGTAGGAAGTGCAAGCTCGTTGGTGAAAGGTGTTGCAGCATCGCCACGTGAATGCCATCTGGTCCTGGAGCGGAGGACCGCGAAGACGAGAGTGCGTGGTGAAGCTCTCGTACAGTAAACTCGGTATTGTAGCATTCACGGTTCTGAGAGGTAAAGGGCAATGGAGTCGCCTCCACCGTCCGTTTCCTAGCTAGGAAAGCATCAGTGTAATGTGAAGAGCTAGAGACCTCTGCAAAATGTTGACCCAGTGCGTTGGCTATTTGTGGAGGATCGACGACGGTGTCAGTTGCGACACACAGACCGGGAATTGGGGAATGAGCCATAGTGCCCGAAATTTTTCGAAGGTTACCCCAAATGATGGAGGAAGGGGTAGACCTATTAAAAGAGCTCGTGAATGAGCGCCAACTGGCGCGTTTACAGTCGCGAAAGAGGCGACGACAATAGGCCCGCAGCCGTTTGTATCGGATGCAGTTGTCGAGCGTGGGCCGTTGTTTGAAGATTCTAAGGGCACGTCGCCGTGCTCGCAGAGTGTCACGGCATTCCGCGGTCCACCACGGGACAAGGGGACGACGTGCGTGGGAAGTCTTGCAGGGGATGGAACATTCCGCGGCTGTCAGAATAACTGTGGTAATGTGTTCCACTTGGTCGTCTATACTAGGATAATGGTAAGTACCAAAATCCGCCAGTGACGTGTAGAGCTCCCAGTCCGCTTTCGTTAACTGCCAGCGATGTGGATGCTCAAGGGTGTCAGGCATCATTAGGTGAATTACACACGGAAAATGATCGCTCGAATGTGTGTCTGAGAGAGCAGACCATTCAAGACGCCGTGCCAGCTGAGCAGTGCAGATAGCTAGATCTATATGGCTGAAAGTATTTGTGGTGTCTGAAAGATAAGTTGGTTCACCAGTGTTAAGGCAGATGAGCTGAAGGTGGTTCAGTATATCTGCCAGGAGGGAGCCCCGTGGACATGGTCATGGGGAGCCCCAAAGGGGGTGGTGGGCATTGAAATCTCCCACCAACAAAAACGGACGCGGAAGCTGGTCAATAAGATCTAGGAGATCTGATCTAGTGACGGGAAAAGAGGAAGGAGCGTAAATATTGCACAGCGTGAAGACAAATCCAGGAAGGTATATCCGGACAGCAACAGCTTGTATTGGAGTACACAAAGGGACCGGTGTACTGTGTACGTCATCCCGAATAAGCAACATTACGCCCCCGTGGGCTGGAATTCCTGCCACTGGAGGAAGGTCAAAGCGAACGGTAGTGTAGTGTGGGAAAGTAATTCTAGTACCAGGGAGCAATTTTGTCTCCTGTAGAGAGAAGATGATTGGATGATATGTTCGCGTTAAAAGCTGCAGTTCTGTCCAATTCGACCGGATACCACGAATGTTCCATTGAAGAATATACATAATGGGATAAAATGAGATGAAGGTGGACATCAGCCCGACGAAGGCGGCGGGCCACAGTGCAAATGTTCGCAACTGGTGGTGTCTGAGACAGGAGGGTCTTGCTCCATATTCTCAGAGGTTACCACAACAGCTGCGTGAGTGTGGTCGGCAGCCCCATCTTTGGCTGATGCACCTGGAGAGACTATAGACTTCCAGGGGATGCCATCGTCACATTGTGAGGTAGGAGGGGGGAGAGTTTTCCCCCTATTTGATTTCTTGGAGCCCTGGTGAAGCTCTTTGGTTGGCTCAGATGTTTTGGTAGGGGTGCGGAGGAAATCCTCGCGCGAATGCTCTTTCTTAGACTTTCGCGTCTCTATCTGTGGTTTCACAGCTGAAGATGAAGACTTGGAAGAGGTACTCACACTTTTCGTTGAACGTGACGCCGTTGTCGATGTAGACTGTTTGACAACTACTGTTGTAAACTGTAGGTCACAAGTCTGTGTGGCCATATCCCGTGTTGTTGGAGGCGTTGCAACTACAGTACTGTAGTTACCACGCGGCGGGGTCTTGGGCTTACGACTGGCGTACATCTTACGTGCAACTGGTATGGGAACCTTTTCCTTTACACGGATTTCCTGGATGGCTCGTTCATCGGCAAACACGGGACATTCCCGGGAGGAAGCAGCATGATTCCCGTTACAATTGATGCAATGAGGGGACGGTGGTGGACAAATCCCCTCATGGGCCTCTTTACCACAGGTGACACATATGACTGGGTTCTTGCAAGACTGGCTTGTGTGGTTAAATCGATGGCACTGATAACACCGAGTAGGGTTAGGGATATAAGGTCGTACTGTGATGACCTCATACCCTGCCTTGATCTTTGGCGGCAGAGCCACTCGGTCGAAGGTCAGAAACACTGTGCGAGTGGGCACTACAACATTGTTCTCTTTTTTTGTCACTCTGTGTACTGCGACGACGCCTTGAGCTGCCAGATATTCTTTCAGTTCATCCTCAGTCAGACCGTCCAAACTGGCCGAGAAGACTACCCCTCGGGAATAATTGAGGGTTGGATGAAGCTCAACACGAACCGGGTAGCTGTGGAGCAGAGTAGCCTTAAGCAGCCGCTGTGCCTGGGAGCCACTTTCTGTTTCTAACAGTAGTGTTCCATTACGCAGGCGGTTGCAGGTCTTAACTGGGCCGGCAATGGCATCAACCCCTTTTTGAATAATAAATGGGTTCACCGACGAAAAGGATTGTCCTTCCTCAGTACGGGTCACCACAAGGAACTTTGATGTCTGTAAATTTTTCTGTTCAGACACACTATTGTCTAGTACATCCATTTCTAAAGGCTCTTTCCATTTTCTTTTTTTTAGAACCATCTCGGTTGTATCCCCCACGATTGCCAGTGTCTCCGATGGCACGCTCCTTCCTGCTGGGGGCCCCCAACGGAAGCACACCCGCCTTGGGTGATTGTTCACACCCCAGGTCACACCTCCCGATCTACAGACGGAGGGACCAATCGGCGAATCGGGAAGGTATCAGCGCAGGCAATCGCCCCTCCCCTGGCCTGGCCTTAACCAGGGGGTACGCACGCACCCTACATGCCAGCCCGGGGCTGGGACTTACGCATTACCCAGTCACCCATATGGGTGGCCTTCAAGTGCGTACAGGGAGGAGGAAGAGAGAAATAGTAGGAGGAGAAGCCTCAAATGCAGACGCGGAGGCAAAGAAAGAGGTGAAAGAAGACTGTAAAGCCAAAAGGGTCAGAACTTCGGTTCCCCGAAGGATGCACAGACTCGGTCCCCAAGAGAGGGGAAAAGGACAGTAGAAGAAGCGTCATGTAGCACGGAAAGGAAAGAGTGCTACAAAGGCTGGGGCCCCGTGCTCGCCACGCACGTACTCACCACAGAGCGGTGAGTCCCCTGAGGGGATGCAGCCAGGTTACTGGCAAATTGAGGTTGACAAAGTTGACAGGGAGAAGACTGCTTTTATTACACCTGATGGCCTCTATGAATTCAAAGTTATGCCATTTGCACTATGTAATGCTCCGGCCACATTCGAACTTATGATGGGCAACTCAATGTGACATCTTAAATGGATGACATGTCTTTGTTATCTAGATGATATTGTCTTTTATCAAGAACATTTGTGGAATATCTAAACTACCTGTCAACTGTGTTGACGTGTTTTGACACTGCAGGACTCCGCCTCAACACAAAGAAGTGCCTCTTTGTCCTGCGGCACTTAATCAACAGAGCTGTTGTCCCTCCTGATCCAGATAAAGTAAGGGCAGTCACAGGATTTCCAACTCCTCAGCACATTCGTGATGTGAGAAGTTTTCTCGGGCTGTGCTCATTCTACCAGCGTTTGATAAAAGGTTTTTGTACGCAGCATGTCCATTGCAAAAACTTCTACAGTAAGACAGCAAGTTTTACTGGGATGAGACAAAAGAAAGAGGTTTCCGAGCACTTCAGGAGGCTATAACTTTCATACCAGTTCTAACCTTATACGACGAGAATGTAGAAACCGAACTTCACACTGACACTAGTGGTTATGGAAGTGGTGCAGTGCTTGCACAAATTCAGGAAGGTGCTGAAGAGATGATATGCCTATGCATCAAGAGTACTCTGAGTCTGTGATAAACTATTCTACAATCAAGAAAGAGTGTCTCACAGTTATTTGGGCTATCAACAAGTTCTGGGTGTATTTATTTGGCAACCTATTCACCGTCGTGACAGACCGCCATTCTTTATGTTGGCCAACAATCTTTCATGATCCAAAAGGTTGACTAACAAGATGGTACTAAGACTCTCAGGTATGATGTCACAGTGGTATTAAAAAACTGGCACAAACACATGGACGCCAATTGCCTTTTGAAGAATCTATTAGTTGAACACAACAGTATGGGTGAATTTTCCACTCCCACTGAATTAGGTGACATTACAGCTCAACCGAGGGAAGATCCAGCATTATTACAAGCTATAGAGGCCTTGGAGAAAGGAGAACCGACCAAATAAGAGTTTCAATTTATAAATGAGACATTGTATAAGAGTAACTAAGACTCTCTGGTCCCCAAATGGCTACTGGTCGTTCCAGCTCACCTCTTGCCAGCTATTCTCAAGTACAAGGTGTGTTTTTTTAAGTAAGTACTGTATTGAAAATAAAAAAAAAAATGACGTGCTAAGATATCTCAATAATTTCATGTGCACTGGGTACCTAAATATGTTGTCTACGCACAGACACCATTACAGTCGTGTACTGAGTGTTTAAGATGCCTCCGATAATCGTGAGTCCCGCCGACTGTGAAGTATGGGCTGTTATAAGATTTCTTAGTGCTACTGGCCTAAAAGCAATCAATATTCGTTGTAAGATCTGTGCAGTTTACAGAGAAAACGTTATGAGTGATGGAATGGTACAAAAGTGGGTGAGAACATTTAAAGATGCCCACACAAATGTCTTGATGAACAACAGAGTGGGCATCCTTTGGTCATTAATGAAAGTTTGGTGCAGGAAGTGGACAATAAGGTGAGAGAAAACAGATGCTTTACGATTTCCTCCTTGCGAGATGACTATCCTAATGTTTCTCGTAGTGTTTTGTATAGCATTGTGACCGAGCAGGACGATGACGAAGTCAAAACAATTGTGATGCATTGGTTAACAAGTCAGGTGGCAGACTTCTATGAGGAGGGTATTCAAAATATGGTACAACTTTATGAAAAGTGCCTAAATATTGACAGAAATTATGTAGAAAATGGATTAAGGTACAGGCTTTCATGTAAAAATAAAATTATTGAGATATCTTAGCACATATTTTTTTTTAATTTCAAAATGGTACTTACTTAAAAAACATGCCTCATATTTCCACAATGCTCCAATGTCCAGTCATCTGGGAGTCATCAAACTCCTAGACAGAATCACACAAGTATTACTGGCAAGGTCTCTACCAATCTGTCAAGCACTATGTGAGTCACTGTAAGGAGTGACAGTGAAGGAAGCATGTTCCACAATTACCTCCAGGGCATCTGGTACCAATTGCAGCTGCAGCATCTCCATTTCACTGGATTGGAATTGATGATATCCGTTTGTGGAAAAGTATTCCAGTCAAAACTAGTATCAGAGCTAATGTCACATTGGAACATTGTCCACGGAATAGCAACTGCCTACCATCCTCTGGCAAATGGTCTTACAGAATGTTTTAACTTGTCATTAGCAGATATGCTGTCCATGTACATCAATGTTGGGCAGAAGAATTGGGATACAATACTGCCAGTCATGACATTTGCTTGTAATGCGGCAAGGCAATATATCACAGGCTTCATGCTGTTTTTCCTGCTCAATCGTCATGAAGCTGAGATGACAATGGATACGCTGTTCCCATTAAAACCAGATGACACTCAGGATGACTCTGTGAAACTGCTCATCACCAGGATCAAAGAAGCAAGACAATTGGGTAGCATACAGACGCTGGATGCCCAGGAGAAGGACCGTCAGCCTTATAACGACAAGCACTGACCTTTTGTGTACAGCCCGAGAGATCTATGTATAAATAGTGGTGTACTCCAATCAGAAAGCAGTCTGTTTTGAGTGTACGCTCATGTTAGCAATAAAGCTGTTCTAAGTGTAAAGTGTTGTACTCAATGACCAGCCTTCACATTCCAGACCACCTGCAGTTTTCAACATGACAATCTAACACAAGAAACAATGCTTCTCCTTACCACCATTGTTAGTTAACATACAAAATATTACTCACTATTAAAAGTTGTGAAATTAATAAAAGTTGCAATAATCCTGAAATACTTACTTAATAGTTGTTATTCAAAAGAGATAGATTGTCTGGCCAGTACTAACCTTGCTGTACCGCCGATAGTTACATGCAGCACTGCATGTAACTATCGGTGGTACAGGAAAAAGTTTAGTACTGGCCAGCCAATCTATCTCTTTTGAATAATAATTTATCATCTCTGTGGAGAATTTCCATATTAATTGAATTACTTACCAGTTGATCATCAATGTAAGATGAGATTGCATATATCTTCTGACTTTCTTTGTGATAGAAAACAGATGACTTACCCAAAGCACAGGCCCGTCAACAGACACAAATAAAATCACACACAAACACACATACAAGCTTTCGCCACCGCTGGTAGCTTTGTGGCGAAAGCTTGTATGTGTATTTGTGTGTGATTTTATTTGTGTCTGCCAACGGGCCTGTGCTTTGGGTAAGTCATCCATTTTCTATTTTCAATATAAATTTATCCCACCAGGATTATTTACTTTGTGAAATACAAACACTTGTTCACCATAGCAATATGAATCACATTTTGTGATTTAACTAATTACAGAAATGATGAAATCAATTACTAACATTGCTAACAAAGATCTACAAAATTATAATAGCTGATGTTTACAAATGATTTGCATTCACCTAATTACAGAAAGTCATTACATTTAATTGATTTTTCTACTAATAAAGTTCCTTGGGCTACAAAAGATTTTGTGTCTTATGTTAGTGACCTTTGACCACAACATGTAGTTATTTACACCATATCACAATTTATATGCATTTGTCTATAATGGAAGTTTATAGAATGTTCTAGAACTGATTTTGTTAAACCAACAATGGTAGGATCTTGATTAGTCTGACAATTGTCTGCACTATGTGTCACATACTTTGTTTGTTTGTTTGTTTTTTTTTCTTTTTTTTAGGACACACAACTGCTTAGGTCATTAGACAACTGACAATGAGGATGATACCAGGAGATTCCTAACACGTAGAGTAAAATATATCAAGAGGAAGAACTAAATGTCCTTTGATAAATTAGTCATCTGAATAAAACTCAAGACCTGAGCAGCTGTCCATGTGGTGTCAGCTAAAATTTCCTCTAGAGTGTACGGCAGATTAAGTGCAACATGGAAATGATTGAAATTAGGGTAAGACATTAAAACATGGTGCACCATCATTGGGAGACCACAGGAACACAATGGTGTGGGGTCACCAGTTAGAAAATGGTGGTGGCTGAACTGGCAATATCCAATCTGCAATCGGACCAAGATAACTTCCTCTCACCATGATGAGCGTGACGACATCTTTAAATGAGTCGGCAAATAGCCACTTGAATATCATTTGATGAGACACAAAAGGCAGCTATTCGAGATAGGAGGGTTGCAGCCTTGGGCACAGCATCAGTAGCCTCGTTGCCAGACACACCTACATGGCCAAGTACTCACAGGAAGCAAATTGAGAACCAAGGTCAGGTAACAATTGAAGAGAGTGTTGGATTCAGTGCATGACAGGATGGACTGGATACGGGTCTCTAAGACTCTGAATGGCACTGAGAGAGCCAGAGCAGATGACATAGGAAGGATGGTGGTGGCAGTGGATATACAGAACAGCCTGATACAGAGCATAAAGCTAAGCTGTGAAATCTGAGAACTGGTCAAGAAGCCTGTGTTGAAACCTGTCATCCCCAATGACAAAGGCGGATAAAGCCGCAAATGAATTTCGACAAAACTTGATCAATATAACAAAACCAAAGTACTCTCTCTCGTCTGTTCGCATCTTAATTTTTTAGTCGTATTTTATGTTCTTTTCTTGTAGGACTTGAGAATGGAATAATGTTGGTCCCAAAAAATATCAGTCTGACAATTTTATATCACTGAGAACTGGTGTGAGAATTGGCTTGATGGAATGATGGGTAGGATGGGTGGTCGAGCATCAATATCAGTCAGCATAGTAGTAAATCACGCTGATAGTTCAATGGTAATGCGGCAGCTTCGGCATAAAGAATTTCAACAGGGCTGGTGTAAATTGCTCCAATCAGCAGGCATAACCCCTAATAGTGGATCAAGTTAAGACAGCACAAAATTGACGGCCGTGTTGAAGACAAACCTTCCATAACACAGCTTCGATCAGACAATGGACCAATACAGATGAAGGAGGATGATTCCATGTACCACTAAGAACACGGAGGACGTTAAGGGAACAAGTACAATGGCCAGCTAGATAGGTCACATAGAGAGACCAAGCAAAGTTTCTTATCCAATGTTTAGCTGGGCTAAACATTTTGTTGTTTACTTGAATGGCAGAGCAATGGGTCTGAGATGTAGAAACAGTGGAAGAAACTCTATCTCCAGAAGTTGATGCAGAATGCAGACTGTTTTCTCACTGGAGAAATGGAAGCCATTTGTGACACTCTAAGAATAATGTCAGTCAAGACAATGCTGCAGACAGTGCACCAGAACACACAATCTCTGAGCACTGCAGTAGATAATTAAGTTGTCCACAAAGAGGGAGCCTGAAACATCGGCTGGAAGGCAATCCATAATTGGGTTGATTGCTATGGTGAATAGTGTGACACTCAACACGGAGCCCTGTGGCATCCCACTCTCCTGGAGAAAGGTGTCTGACAAAACAGAGCCCATTTGTACCCTCAACCTTTGATCCATTAAAATGCTTGAATAAAAATTGAAGGCCCCATGTATGCAGGGTGTGGAGAATGTCCGCCCTACAATGGGTGTCTAAGGCCTTTCCCAAATCAAAGAATACAGCCACCATCTGGCACTTTCGCAAATATTATTCATAGTATAGGCCAACAAGGTAACGAAATGGTCAAAAGCAGAATGGTGCCCATGAAATCCACATTACACATTGGTGAGGTGGTGTCGAGATTCAAGAAACCTAACCAACAGGTTGTTAACCATGCATTCCATCACCTTTGCAGACACATCGGGTGAGAGAAATGGTGTGATAAATGGGTGGAACATGTTCGTCCTTACCTGGTTTGGGTATGGGGACAACAATTTCTTCACACCAGCATGTGGGAACCTGACCATCAGTCCTGTCTTTTAACGTCTCATATGAAATTATTCAAAGGTAAAGCAGTAAACAATCCGAAGATTGCTTTGAACGCCACAGTGCTTTACTAGACATCGTCCTATTTGGAGGTGGTATGCCGACATGCCGTTGCCTTACTCCGACCTTCGAACAGCCAGTTAATAGGGGGACCCAGAGTTTAAAGGGGTTTCGAACTATATACATTACCTTTTACGAAATTATTACAGTAATCCGCCGAAGAAAGCAGAGCAATAAAATCAGTTTTAGTTGGAATACAGGGTAATTTACCAGATTCGTTTTACTATAAAAAATGAATTCACTGCGAACGCACCGGTGAGAGGAAAAACTGACAATAATTACGAACACAGAGAAGTCGAGCTTATGTTGACTAGATATTGGAGCCAAAATGTTTTAATTGCACATTTTGTAGGACGAAGAAATATTTACAATAGACATGTTTTATTGTTAAAATAAACATTAAGTAGAAGTAATCCCAATTATAGCTTAAACGTTGTGGTCCTACAATTCATAAGCAAGCGCCCAACATCCAATCATTGTTGTTTATCCTCGTAATTCCTGTCCGTTACTAAAATTTTGCTCTGTACTTTCCTTCATCTATCTACACTTTCACATTTCTTTGCGTGAGCGTAAAGCCAAACTAAAAGTCAAATAATAGTTGCCATTATTAGCATCCGTCGTGTCTGAGATTTTGACTCGTAGCATTAAAAAAATCGATTTATCCATGGAGATGGAGCACGGCCTCCTCAATAAGGAGGCCGTGGATGGAGATATCATAATATGATAGCATCTATGGTTGACATCGCAGATGCTCCAATCACCTTGTATACCCTTAACATCTTTGGCGTATTTTGATTTTGAAATAGTGACAGTGTAGAATTGAAAACAAGGATTTTGTTTCTGCTGAAGAAATGGTAAGTTCTTCCGCAAAATTAATATGAATCTTATTTGCAATGTGATATATTAGAGATTTGTCCCTCTGACCCACCCACCCGTAATTTGACGAGAAGAATATGGGATTAGTCACATATGAAGGCCAAGTAAACTGGCGTAATTAAAATAATTTACAGGTTTATATTAGAATAAATCTTACTGTTTTACTTCCTGTGTTTTTGTAACGAGTACTGTGGCTTGTAACCACACTAGTGTCATACAATTAAACTGCATTTAGATTTGACAATTAATACACCGAAAACAAAATTTGAGTAAGTTCGGTACTTACTTTATAAATTAAAGTAGGCTGTCAGGATCCGTTACAGGGAAATGATCACATGCTTGGAACGCAGATCTAAGTGTTTCATTATATGCATCAACGCCCTTTGCCCATTAAATTTAGTGTGATCATCTTACCGTATACTGCTAGTCATTGGAGATGAGGTAGGGCAGGTGCAGGGACCTCAGTAAGTCAAATGTTCGTTCGAAAAACTGTAACTGGACAGTGATGTCAGACTTGAAAACACGTGTAAGAGTACAATATTACGTTTATTTAAGGGGTTACATTTTGCAACTATATCTATTGATGCCGGTTGTCTGCCGCCTCCTGCAACATTGTTATGTAGCGTGTGTTGTCATTCGTACGTAACCTGAATATTGACAAGTGTTTTGCGTCTTTTTTAGTCTCAGGAGTGTTGCATAGCCTTTGGTATATGTCATATTGACATATTAAGGTGCCACTTTTGATTGAGAATTGACGAAGTTAGCAAATGTGTGTATGAAATCATAGAAATGCTTACATACTGAGCTGTATCACAATAAGATACCCGTATTTGGTTTGAAAGTGATGTGTCAGTTTAGTTGCTGTGGTCTGTCAAGTGTATCTTGTAGTCCAGTTTTTGTGAAATCTGTGATTAAGAAGAAAAAGTAAACTTACAACCAATTTGTACAGTATGGTATCTTCATCACTGTTACAACACCTGTTTAAGTATTATACCTATGACTTTCTTGAATGTTCCTAGATTCTGTTGTGATGCTAACAGTGTGTGCTGCCTAACACCTAAAAGTGACAGTTGGCGTAGTTTGGTTTGTGACTGCATGAATTGTTCGCTCATTGTTCTGCTTCATTGTGTGAAGCACTGCTGTTGAATGATTGCAGGAAATCCAAGAAAGAATAGAGAAAAGAGGTGACAACTCATCTGACAACCACACAGGAACAAAAATAAACAAAAGTCATGGAAGAAAGCCAGAAGACACCTAAGGATTTCCTAATTGGAAGAGAGTACAGTTTCCTACTGAAGACTACAGGTGATGAGGATCACTGCACTACAGACATATGTTCCTACTAGGGAAGATGGAAGATTCAAGATTGCCTTCAGGACATTATTCTGTTACAGTACAAGTCACTTTAACCAGAACATTTACACGGTGAATTCCTTTTATACCTATGATGGGTGTCTCGTGTTAATATTTGTTGCATAGCGTTTCAACTATTATTCAAGAAGGTGATTTGCTATCATATGGATCTGAGTATAAATAGTATTTACCGTACATTGAATTACATGTGCAAAGGTAACTGTTGATTCTTTCAGCAGGTTATTCACAATTTGTAACATATTCAAAATTTTAAAATGACTTACAGTGAGGGGAGCAGTGTGGTGCCTACAAAAGCATTCATACAATGAAATAACTACATACATGTGGAATCTAACTTGGCACTTCATGCAATGGATGTTTGGAGTGGAGAAACAGACAGAATGCCTTAAATAAACTCACACCACATGGGTGTGAAGATGTGGAATATTGTGTGTTTAAGGAAGGTAGATAGGCGTACCAATGAATGAGACTAAACTGTGAATCTTAGACTTTGTAATTTTTAGCAGTTTTGTTTCTGATGTGTAACAGTTTGAAAAGTCAGGAAGCTGGAGATTCAGTATGTATTTTCAGTTGCTTTCTATTCTAGCCTTATTTCTGTTTTTCGTCTCTTGCTTTGTAGACATGTCTTTTTTGCCCAGTGTAATGTTAGTTAGCTCATTGATTTGATTGTTCAGAGTCATTTTGAAATATTGATGAAAATTATTTTTAACTTACTCGTAAATAGGGTCAACTGAAACATGAAATACCTCCTGTTGGCTTTGACCCCCGACACTAGTTTGTTGTGTTGTATTAATCAAAACACTGATCTTTTCCTTTTGTTCTGAATGTAACATTAGTTTTTATAACACAAACTGATCAATTTATGTTCATCCATCCACCTACACAAGCACCACATTTAATTAAAACACACTAATCAATTTAAATGTTGATCATTCATAATGGCAACTGCTTGGCAGAACACTATCACGAAGAAAAGTTAATTTATGCATAGTGGAAAGTTTTATGAGTACCGTTTTGTGTTTTGGAAAGTGGTTTTCCACTTTTCCCCCCTCTCCATATACAGGGTGATCAATCCTCAGCGCAACCACCTTTGTGGCGTGCAACTTGCCGGCAACGGCAGCTGAGGTTCCCACTTAGTGGGCTGCCTAAATTTAATATGGGTTGGCAAGTTATTTCTGTCATCCACAACACAAACACTTAGAAATAAAAGTTTATTACTTACCTGTATTACTCAAGGAGGTGTTGGAACAGTCTCCCTTCGTTGTTTGAGCATTTCTGACACCTGCTGAGGGAGTTGATCATTACATTCATTGATTCAGAAAAAGGTGCATGTTGGAGAAATTGGCCCAAACTTAACTTTATTTCCGGCAAGTCATGGTTCCACCTAAGTGGGTATGTTAATTCACGAAATAATCGTGACTGGAGTTAGGAAAAGCCTTACTTAATTCACGAGCAGCCCCTGCATGATTGAAAAAGAGGAGTGTGGTGCGCTGTTAGTGGCGAGAGAATAATAGGCCCTATATTTTTTCTGGTAACAATTAATAGTTACAGGTATGTTGAAAACATATTGTGGCCTTTATTTGCCCAATTAACTGAAAGAGAATGTGCCTTCGCAGCATTTCAGCAAGACTCTGCGGTGGCACATGCAGCCAAATTATCATTATGGGAAATTGGTAATGTGTTTGGTGAAAGACTTATCACTAAGAACATTTGCCCCCACGTTCTCCCGATTTATCCCCGTGCGATTTTTATCTGTGGGGAGCATTAAAAGAGATAGTGTACAAATCAAATCTCCGCACTTTAGATGATCTGAAGACAAACATTCATCATGAAACCACTGCAATTTCTGAGAGGCAACTTCAAAGTGTAATGAACAACTCCCTCAGCAGGTGTCAAATGCTCGAATAACGAAGGGAGGCTGTTCCATCACCACCTTGCGTAATACAGGTGAGTAAATAAACTTTTCTTTCTAAGTATTTGCATTATGTATGACAGAAATAAGTTGCGCACCAACCCGTATTAAATTTAGTGGGGGCGCCGGGCAACCCGCTAAGCAGGAACTGTAGCTGCCGTTGCCGGAAAGTTCTGTGCCGCAAAGGTGGTTGCGCTGAGGATTGATTACTCTGTATTGTTCCCACCAGTGACATGATGGACAAAGCAGATAGGTGGTATTGAGACCTTCAGTATTGCCCTTTAGTACACCACATTAAACTTCTGACACTTTCAAAGTTAATAACGCCAGTAAATTTCTCATTTTTTACGATAGCTTTTGTAAAATTTAATATATAGTAGGCCTAGAAATTCTTTTGTGGTAAAATAATTTTATCAAGCTTAGGTTATTGTCCATTGTCGGGGAAATCACATTTTACAGATTCATTTCTTTTTCACATCTGGAATTTTATCATTGTAAATTTAAGACCTTCCATTCTCCCAGTGTCATCATCAATAATAGATAGCTCTGATCTATATCTTTGTTATGCGTAATAGTATCAGGCTCCTCACAGTTTTGTAGACTTGATGTCATTAGAAAATTATATATATATATATATCCCCCTCCTGTTACTGACTGCAACTTACATTGAATTCTACTCACACTTAGAAAATCAATACCGGGGTATGCAGTTTATTCACATTGAGAACAACAGGGCCTCTTCAGTTCTGAATTGGAACACATCAGTCCACTTTGACCTGTTCGTTGTTTTCTGTGGTAATTTCCAAGAATGTTTGCAGTTGAAATTGCCGTGCCCCAAACAATATGTATTGAACAAACAATTCAAAACAGATTACATCATTGCAAAGTGATTGTAGTATACGGTATTCAACCTACCAGTATGTGAGCAGTGACGAAGTAAAAAGAAATAAAATGATCAAATGGCATTGTTGGTCGGGAGATCCTACACGGGATTGTTCGACTGCCTTAGTGCAAGTCTTTTGAGTTGACACTGCTTGGGCAACTTGTGGGCCAATGATGCTGATTAGGACAATACACAACACCCCAATCCCCTGCCGGGAATCAAACCCGGGTCCTAACATTAGTGGTCAGAGATGTTGCCACTGACCTATTGGAGGCAGACAGTGACGAAGAACTAGCCCTGCATAATGTTAATTTGGCTTGCCCTCGTCTCACCATCCCTGGTGCCTTAACAGTTTTCGGAGTTGCTGGTTGAATTTTCCTCCTCCACTCCCTGCATGTGCCCAGAATTCATTTTTCTTCTCTCAAATAGACTTCTTGCTCAGACAGTACGAGAGATAGAAAGTAAAAACACTAAGGCCACCTCCCCCCCCCCCCAAAAAAAAGGCAAAACAACTCTGAGTAATGTGGACTGTAAGGTGGCAGAGTTGTGGAGTATCGCAAAAGAGATAGAAAATAAATACCATTTTTTGGCATAATATACTTTTATTATTGCATGGGAATGCAACAGTGTACAAAGAATGCTACAAATCAATTGTGCAAAAAATAGCCTAGATGAACTGTATAAAAATGTAATATACATATATAGTAAAACTTCTGAATAATGGACACCAATGAGGAAAATAAAATTGTCCACTTTTAAGAAGTGTCCGTTATTAAGAAAAGGACAAAAATACAGGGCGCAGTGGAGTGGCAGAGTGCATTGAGGCGCTATGCTACGATGCGCGAGGCCGTTCCCCGTCGGCGGTTCGAATCCCCCCTTGGGCATGGATGTTTGTGCCATCTTTAGGATAAGTTAGTTCATAAGTAATTTGTAAGCTTAGGGACTGATGACCCCACAGTTAAGTCACATAAGCTTCACAAACATTTGGACATTTTAAAAATACGATGTATAATACAGTACAATAAACACTCGTTTATCGGAAATGATCGGGGCGGGTGCCGGTTCTATATAACGAAAATTTCGGATACTCTGAAATACCCTGTTTTCACGTGTGAAACACCCTGAATTGCGTCAATACAGCAAAATATGATCGTGAAACATGTATATATAGGCTGTTATTGATATGGACTAAGTAAGCCGGCATGTTTGTTTACTGAAAAAATTGTTTGTGTGTGTGACAAAACATTTGATACGTCTATCCCCTGTACTACCCAAGCCTAAACAACAACTCAACAGTACGCTGTTTGATCATTGTTAAAAGCTCGACTTCGTCTGATGTACGGACAACAGGCGGAAAGTGTTATCAGTTTTGACAGGGCATGTCGCGCTGCATAAAGAAATAACATACCTGCTGTACTTCCAACGAGTTCCAATAGATAGCAATGGCATGACACCATGCAATACGAACAAGAAACACGCTAAAACATCATCCAATACAGGCACGAATTGTGACACTTGGACTTTTTACATGCGCCAGTGCACTGATTAGAAGTAAACTGCCGAAAAACACAAGCGAGTGCATGGCAGCAGGCACAGAGAAGTTGAAGCTAGTCTAGTGTCAGTCTAGCTAGGCAAAAGCGTAGCTGCACTATGCATCAGACAGCGCCAATGTGAGCCGCGAAAATTGGAAAAATTTGTTGGGATAAAGCAGATTTTGGATAAACGGGAGTTTACTGTATGTACAATGTACTGTGGGTCAAAAAGTATTCTTCTATTGATGAACAGTGAATTAAATTACTGAAAAATTGTTTTTATTGAAGTACAGTACTGTATTAACAAACCTCCACACACTAGCATAATGGGTACTGTGCATTACTAAAATTCCCGTCGTGCTTTCAGGTGCATGGTTTGAAATAATCATGTATTTTTTTCTGAACCAGAGTCACTTATGATTGTCTTCTCAATGTGAGTTTCAAGAGCTAACATTAAATTGAGTCCCACTTCATCACTTTTCACTAAAAAATGGTGGTTCAGTTTTCTTACCTCTTCCACAGCCTGCTTACTTCAGAGTGGAATGAAGTCTGATTCAGTTATGTCATCTTCATCCTGTTGTCCATTCTCAACATTGTCACCACACCCTTCTTGATGAAGCTCTTGGATGAGTTTACTTACACTAGTTGATGTACTTTCAGTAAACAGTTCATCATCGATATTAGCATATCCCTCAGATGCACCAAATTCTTCTGCTAAAGTCTGAAGTTCTTGCTCATGTTCCTTGAGGTTCTTTTCTTCTACAATGTCATCAATATCTGGAGAACAGTCATTAAAAGTGAACCCTGCCTTCTTAAAACAATTGCTGACTGTAGTGGATGCTACTTGTTTTAAGGCTGCAGAAATCTACAGAATTGCATCCAATACATTGATAGATTTTTTCGAGTTCATATCCCGATTCAACATTGTCCATTTGAGTCAAAATATGCCTCAACACTTTTTGCCTGTAAAACACTTTGATATTTTTAATAATTCCCTGATCCAGTGGTTGGCACTGTGAAGTTGAATTTGGCGGCAAAAAGATTATTTTAACATTTTTTTAGTGCAGCATCGCAATGGGAAGTGGCTTTATCCATAAACAATACCACTTTCCCCCTCTGTCTTCCCATTCTTCTGTCAAATGCGGACAACCATTCTGTCATTATTACTCTTGTCATCCAAGATCGTTTACTAACATACCACTCGACGCTCAATTTACTCAAATCAATACCTTTAAAACATCTAGGCTTTTCAAATTCACCTATCATATTAACACACAGTAGAACAGTGAGACGTTCTTTTGAAATTTGGCCTCCTGAACAGTTTTCACCTTTCAAAGCCATTGTTTTACTGGGCAGAGCTCTGAAGAAAAGACCAGTCATCACAGTTAAAAATGTTTCTTTCTTCATAACCCTCACAAATAACAGTTATCTTTTTTTGCCAATCTGACACAATGTTTTCTTCCACTGAACTTGATTCACCACATACAGTTCGAAAATATATGTTGTGTCTACTCCTAAATTTGTCGGGCGAACCTACAGATGCTTTAACGTCATGTAGCCCTAACTCCTTGGTGAAGGTGAGTGCTTTCTCGTGGATCATAGGTCCACTAACTGGCAAGTTGTTGCTGTGAGCACAGCAGAACCATTCGAAAGTCAAACTGTCCACTTTTAAGCCTGGTGTGTTGGGAAACGCTCATTTACTGGTAACATTATCATGTGCAGTCCATGACTTTAGAATGTCTGTTTTGTTTTTTAAAATGTCACTGACTGGTGTTTTCCCAACAGCAAACGTCATGGCTGTATCTCTAACACCAAGATTCTCCTTTTCGCAAACATTGATATTCTCTACCTTTTCACTCAATGTTAACCGTTTTCGTTTCTGCGACATTTTGCACTACAATACATAAACAAACTCACTTGCTCGAAGTGAGAAACAGTACTGCCTCACTTCCTCTTTTGAGTGCTGTAGACAGGAACTCCCCCACGCTCCACTTTTCCCCAGGTGTTGTTGACATCATTTGCCGTGGCACTTGGGTTTCCCCGAGCGGCAAGCTAAGCCGGCAGCGGCAGCCGTCTATGTAGTACGGACCCTTCCCTTCCGCTTGCAGTGTAGGTAGCAGGTACTGGGATTAGGCGGGCCTAAAGGGGGAGGCAGTATGCACGGCTGTGGCTGTCCGTTATTTGGAAGTTTCAGTTGTTGTTGGGGGATATATTTCCGTGTCCGCGTTCATTATTGAGAACGTCCGCTATTCGGAATAATTTTAGCGTAAAGGCTAGTGTTGTTTTGCCGGGGAATTTTAAAATGTCCGCTATTGAGAGAAGTCTACTATTGGGAAGTGTCCGTTAAGAGAAGTTTTGATGTATTACACTTTATCTTTAAATCAATGGAAAATTCCTTTATGAAGTCTACAACATAATATATATTTTTTAATTTCTTCGTTAACTGTGATAACCGTTCAATAATTTCTGTATTGGGCATAAGGTATCATCCAGAAACCACCCTTTAACTTTATTTTCTATCTCATTCCAGGAGCCCGCCACCCATCCAACATCTAATAGAACATTAGTGTTCTTTAATTTGTGGATAATACCTTGACTATCAACATTTGTGGAAATGATTAAGCTATACAGTATGCGTTTATATTTTTATGGAGATTAATCAAAACTGCTTGGTCCATGGGCTGGCATAAGTGTGATAATGTACAGTAAAAACATTGCTTTCATTTCCCTCTTCATCTTCATCCATACTCTGCATGTCACCTCCTGGTGTGTGGTGGAGGGTATATTGCTTACCCTTTGTCCCAGGTATAAATTCATAATTATGCTTTGTCTCTCCAGTTGATTCCTATTACCTGAAGGATGTTCATCAGTTTTGTTCAGTTGACTCTGTCAAAGACCTGCCAGCCTGTAAAAGAAGTGCAAACTTCCTTGTTACTGGCAAAAATTCTCTCCAACAACATCCTCAACATGTCAATAGTATCTCTGTTTCCTTTTCCTTTCTTAAATCCAAATGGTCATCTCCCATTGTTTCTTCAATTTTCTACATCTACATAAATACTTCTGTACCACTGCTAGTTACTTGTTTCTTTGTTCCACTCCCATATAGAATGAGGGAAAAATGAATGCTTATTTGTATCTGTACAAGCCCTGATATCTCTGATCTTATCCCTGTGTTCTTTACTCTAAATGAAGGTTGGTGGCAGTAGAATCGTTCTACAGTCCACCTCAAATTCCGGCCCTCTACATTTCTTAAACAGTGCTTCTCAAACAGAAAGTCGCCTTCCCTCCATCGACTTCAGTTGAGTTACCCAAACATTTCAATACATTCATGTACTGGTTGAATCTTTCAGTTACAAAACTAGCTGCCAGGCTCTGAACTGCCTCTGTGTCCTCCTTTAAACCGGTCTGGTGGGGATGCCAAACACTTAAGCAATACTCGATATGGGATCTTACAAGTGTTTTATATATTGTCTCCTTTACAGATGAATCACACCTTCCCAAAATTCTCCCAATAAAATGAAGTCAACCATTCGATGTCCCCATAACTGACCTTAAATGCTCGTTCCATGTCATATCTCTGTGCAGTGTTATCCCTAGCTATTTAATTGACATGACTGTCAGCAGCATACTATTAATTTAATTCGAACATTACAGGATTATTTTTCCTACTCTGCATCAGTTTAGTTTCCTACATTTAGCATTAGTTGCCATTCCTCACGCCACCTACAAATTTGGTCCAAGCATCCTGAGTTCTACTGTGGTCACTCAATGATGACACCCTCCTGTACACCACAGCATCATCAGCAAACAGTCGCAGACTGCAACTCAATCTGTCCATCAGTTACTTTATTTAGATAGAAAATAATAGTGGTTCCATCACACTTTCCTGGGGCACCCCTGACGATACCCTAGCCTCTGATGAACTCTCGCCATCCAGGACAACATATTAGCTTCTATTACTTAAGTAATCTTCGAGCCACTAATATATTTGGGTGCATTGACAGAAGCTTTTCATTTCAAGGGAATTTGTTATATTAGAACTGAGACTACGTTCAAGAATTCTACAGCAAACTGGTGTTAATGATATAGGTCTGTAATTTTGTGGGTTCGTTCCTTTGCCTATCTTGTACATGGGAGTTACCAGTGCCTTTTTCCAGTCACTTAGTACTTTGCGCTGGATCGAAGATCGCGATAATAAGCTAAGGGGCCAATGCCGCCAAGTGCTCTTTGTGAATCTGGATTGGTACCCCCATGTGAACCTGGGGACTTCTTTGTTTCCATCTCTATCAGCTGCTTCTCTACACGAGCTATGTCTGTTACTATGTTCTCTATTTGGGAGTAAGTGTGGCCATCAAATGAAGGTATGTTTGCATGGTCCTCCTGTGTGAAAGATTTTTTAAATGTTAAATTTAAAACTGTCTTCTATCATCACGGCATAATGATTGAATTACTAGATATAGACCTTTGATCCGCTTACTGATTTTACATAAGACCAGAATTTTTTAGGGTTATCAGCAAGATCTATTGCTAAGGTATGACGGTAGTTGTTCTATGCTTTGTGCATTGCTCTTTTTATAGATGTGCAAATCTCTACTAACTTTTGTCTGATTTGGTTTGCTTGACCTTTTTTGAACCAAGTGTGCAACTGCCTTCGCTATCTCAGCATTTTTCAAATATTACTGTTATACCATGTTGAGTCTTTCCTGGCCTTAATATACCTTGTTGGCACATATTTCTCCAGCGTTTTATTTACAGTGTATTTAAATTTTGTCTATAATTCCTCTATGTCCTCCCTACCAGAACTAAGCAATGTCCATTCATTCCTTAAGTGTGATGCTAACAATTTCTTATCTACTCTTCCTAGCATAAAAACTCACCTAGGCTTCTTGACATATTTATTAACTTTGGTGGCCATTGTCACTATTATGACATCATGATCACTAATTCCTATCTGTACAGTGACACCTTTGACATGTTCTGGCTGTTTTGTAACTATAATGTCCAAAATATTTGCATTGTGTGTGGGCTGACAGTTTCGGTACTCAAAGCATTGTTTGGAAAACATACCTGACAATAGTTCATAAGACTGCTTGTCTGTACCCTCTGTAGTGAAAGCATAAGCATCCCAGTCTATACTCGGCAGGTTGACTTCGCCCCCAACTAATAAAGCATGGTCCGGGTACCTTCGCACTACTGATCGTAAACTTTCTCAGAATGACTCTATCACTGTGATGGTGGGACTGGGTGGGTGGTGAAAATCCCAACCATTAACTTGATTTCATCTATACCTGTTACACGTGTCCAGTTAATCTCACAGTACTCTCAACTTTGAGATTTGCAGAAGGAATACTTCTGTGGATCGCAATGAACGCACTCCTTCCGATCGTACCTGATCTATCTTTGTGATATACCTCCCATTCTTTGCTAAATATTGTGGAGCTTCCAATGTTGGGATGCAGCCAACTCTCAGTCCTTATTCAAGTGTGGAGACTTTTCTGCAATGCAGTAAATTTGGGAAGTTTATTTCTAATACTTACAAAATTTACTACTAATATTTTGACAGTTGAGGAGTCCTTCTGAATACGACCTGATTTCACTGTTTGTATATCAGTAGACGAGTTCATCAGAACTATTGCCTAGCCTAAAAAGCCTCATGTGTACTCCACAAGTACTCTGCTACCCAAGTACCTGTTTTCTTTATGTAGTGCACCCCTGATCTATCAATTCCCTACAATTCCAGCTACCAGTTTTGCAGTGATCTTCACCACATGTGAAATAAGACTAATTAATCTGTAAATACTACATTTATGAACTACCTGTTTCTCCTCAATAGCAACCATTTGACATCCGAAAAGCCCTTAGGACATATTCTAGTTTCATAGATTTAGCTGATTAGTTGCATCAGCACTTTCAAACATTTTTCTCAGATTTCTTTCAACACATCCACTGGTATGTCATCTTCTTCTGTAGCTTTCCTTCTCTTTGTATCGTTTATCATCTTCTCTACTTCTTTGTCAACATGTTGTATCCTTTATCTTCATCAATTGCTTCCTCTGTCTCTATTTCGATCTCATTTGGACAATATTCCTTATTGTAAAGTTGCTTTACATATTCTTTCCATTTTTTCAGCACCTCCACTTGATCAGTAACCATTTGTCCTATAGAGTCTTCTATTCTGAAAGTTCTTACTCTTCTGTTCTAATTCTCTTCCAGGTCCTTTGCTGTCTGGTACATGAGGTCGTATCTTCCTTTTTCTTTGTAGTTCCACTATTTCCTCTCATGTTTATCCTGTGTTCTTTTCCTTCACTTTGTCTACTTATCTCCTGAGGGCATCGTTAAGTCTTCTGTATTTGTCTTCATTAATTTTTGTACTTCCTCCATCTCATTGGTGATCCAATTCTCGCTCTCTGTTTCCGTCCCAACTTCTTTTCAATGTATTTAACAAAACCAGTTTAACATTTTGCCACTGTACTTCAGTGCTTGCTCATGTATTTTCGTTTTATTGAATTGTTGCTCCAGAAATTGTCTTATTGCCTCATTATTCTCTCTCAGCTTTTCCAGATTTATTCCCTGCTTTCTCCTCCCATACTGTCAGATCCTCTTCAGTCTTGTGCTGATGTTTGCAACCAATAGGTTATGAGTCTGGTATAAACTTGGCGTCTTTCACAGTGTCCTTAAACCATATGTAATATCTTTTCATATTTCCCGGGCTTTTCCATGTGTAAAATTTACTCTTCCTTTTCTTGAACCAAGTGTTCATCACCACGAAGTTGTTTCACTGATAGACTTATATTAGCATCCCTTCTCTGTTGTTTATTTTACCTAATTCCTCATCATTTGTGTTGTGCCCAGAGGCAGGTTTTCGCATGGTAATTCTTGATGCTTTCTTGTTTTCTACCATCTTCTTCAGGTCTTAGTATTTTCCACTCCTTTGTGTCATCTATCAACTTGCTTCTTCTCCTTCCTCTCATTCTTCTCCCACAAGTTAGTTCTTCTAACTCGTGTGTTATTAAACACACTTTTCTTAACAAATGTCCCATCCAGTTCTTTCTTTGTTATAATCTGCAGCAGTCTTCCCCCTTTACCAATCCTCTCCAACAAAGCCATAAATCAATGTGCAGAGGCATATAGTGTCTCAATATATATCAAAGATATAAATCTGAAGGAGGTCCCGGTTTGGAATTCTACCATGGCAAAAATTTTAATTCAATGCTTCTCCTTCAGATTTATATCTTTGATATACAGAGTGTCCCATTTATCTTGATCACCCAAAATATCTCTGAAACAATAATAGCTATTGTAAAACGGCTATTAGTGTAAGGCAGGTCCTCATGAATGTAAATATTTAGAAACATTCTAAAATAAAAGCATTGTGAATTTTCAGCATAAACTTATGTGTTTTAAATAGACACCCTACATTATTTCACCATCAATTTATAGCATGACAAAACACAAAAACAATGGCATTGGTTGTATTGCAATAAGCTAATTACATCCCGAAATATTGTGAAGTGAAGGTGACACTCAAAATATGCGAAACACGCGGCTAGGGCACATCCTGAGACTCAGGCGAGAATCTTATGCTGCTCAAGCATCAACTTCATTTTGCAATATCTTGGGATTTAATTGGCAGATTGCAATGCAATCTACGCCACACTTTGTGTTTTGTTATGCTGTAGATTGCTGATGAAGTAATATAGGGTGTCCATTTAAAACCACACAAGTTCATGTTAAAAAGCACATACGCTTTTGTTTTAGAATGTTTCAAAATATTTACATTAATGAGCCCCTGCCTTCATTGATACCAGTGAAAGTCGTTTTACAATAGCTGTTGTTGTTCCAGAGATATTTTGGGTGGTCAAGATAAATGGGACACCCTGAATATCAAGACAAAATATGTCTCTGGACATTGATTTATGGTTTGATCATTATATTATTTGCACCTGATATACAAGGTATGATAGTTCCCATTAACATTCATTACTGGGGTGCTATTCTGCTGTAGGAGAGCGTTGGCAACATTGATATGTATGTATCAGTGGCAGCTGGTGCTTCAGATGACTGGGGGTTCATTTGTTTGAGTGCCATGGCAGATGCCCCTTCCCCCACCCCTCCCCCCATGAGTCCGATATATTTTCCTTAAAAGATCTGCAGTATGTCATACCTCCGATTGTTTGTACTTGCTACAAGTCGAGCTGAGGCCTTGGCCTATCAAGCTTCTTTATTTCACTTTTCTTCCAAGCTTAAAGCTGAGAAATTTGTTTCTAAAAGATACTGAACATTGTTCACTTTTCTCTGATAATAAACACCAAGAACATATGAATATGAACATGAACTCATGAAAAGCGGGAAACCCATGTTCTAGTCCCAGCCTGGCACAGCACAAATTTTCACATGTTACCATTTGGTAAAACATCTATGCATAATACCGTTTAGCTGTTAAAAATTGCAATTGCGAATAATTTCTTCATAATTATTAGACCACTGTAATTTGTCATCGTGTATAGAATATAAGTTAAATACTGGTTACAACAAAGAGTATAAATGTCATTTACCCTCAAAATCGTGACACATTTGCTAAAACGTCCAAAGATATATGGCAAGTAACAATACAAAATTCATTATTGTTCCCATCTCTCCCAAAAATATTGGGTTTAAAAAAACATTCTTGCAGTTGGTCTCGAACGCCCCACCTTCGACATCGAAGCTCAATGCCGCTAACCACAGGGCTACTATTCTTATTAGTTCGAGAGTAGTGACTTCTTTATTATTCATGATCAGATCTTATGAAGGCTTTTACAATTGATGGGTCTTTAATTTGTGGTTATAAGATATTTTACCAAATATGGAGTGTTTTTATGAATCTTCAAGGCGCCAAAACAAATATGAAGGGCGGATGTTGCGTTGATGGAGGATTTGCGGCTGCACAAGGCGAGGTGCGTAGTAGCTCCATTGTGTTGCTTCGGGACAATTTGTGCTTTACCACCAGAGCTCATGTAGCCAGGAGCTGGTGCCTCCACCAGCTCCAAGACTAATGTTAAAAGCGGCATTTCCCCTCGCCCCTCCCTGCCATGGGAGGGCCCGTATGCTACCTCCAGGAGGATCAGAAGAGAATTTGAACCTCAGCCCTGCATTGCAACACTGTAGCCACTGCTGGCTATATTTAGCGGCCGCTCCAGGACTCGTAGACATGCTCTCTCTGCAACGTGAAACCTTTCTCATGCGATAAAAATACTTTGAATGCTTATAAAATGATCTGATAGGAGAACAAAACAAAGAATGATAGTTTAAAAACACTTTTTATTTTATTTATTTGCTTTTTTCATTTATTTTCACGGGCGAGCTCTTTTTCGGTGGTTCACAGAACCAGGGAAACATAGGATGCGCCTCCACTGGTATGTTTAAAGGGGAACACGGGGCAGAATTGAGGTTTGTATTGTGAGAGGAGACATGCCTTAAGACAGTCCATGCAGTATCCACTGAGTCATGGTGGCCTATATTTGGCGTCATATAAGAAGGTGCTTCTGCGTATAGAGGCGGAGCGATAAGAGAAGTATGGAGGGCAGGAGCTACAGCCGAGCGCTAACAGTTGCGCCTGTGGGAGAAACATGTTACTCATGGCTAGCCACTCACCTACAGGATGAACATTATTACCTGTCATTGCGGTATTGGAGAGGGATGTGCAGAATGTCTGAAAACTGGGCCGCCTTCGTAGGCGACGCCGACTGTAGTGGTTAATGTGCCTGCTTAGTAAGCAGAAGGTCCCGTGTTCTAATCTTGGCCGTGGCACAAATTTTAATATTCACACAATATATGACATCAACTGCGATTGGGCAAAGGTGAAAATGTGTACACAGGCGAGATTCGAACCCAGGTCTCTTGCTTTCTAGGCAGTTGCACTGACCCCTACACCACTGGGGACACAGTGATCACCACACTTGCAAGGACTACCTAAGCACGCCTCCCGTCAGATACAAAGTCCCAGCTTCGTCCTGCCCACAGTACTCAAACTCGTAGTTATGAAACTAATTCCCCTAAGAGTAAGGGCTTCACACCTGCCCACCCCTCCCCACTAACGATACGATCACTGCTCGTCGCTGGCATATTATATACATACATGTGGCATCTGCCTAGAAAGCAGGAGACCCGGGTTCGAATCCCAGCTGGGTACACATTTTCAGCTTTGCCCAATCGCAGTTGATGTCATATATTCTGTGAATATTAAATAATAACAACTGCAGGAGCAGAAGTTATGTCTGTTCTTTCGGACAGCAACAAGTAGTATTTGATATTTTCTGCCCATTAAAAAATAAACAAGCACAGACTTGAATTTATTTCCTGTTGTGAATAAGGCATCTGATGACATATTGTTGGAATGAGTTGCAAGCAGATTACTCACCTTTGATACAGCAAGGTAGAAATCAAAATTTAGAAGCTGCTAAAAGCCCTAACATACAGAGTGGTAGGGTGTAATCATTGTTTTGGGAAGAATTACAGCTGTTGTAAGACATCTCTCTGAATAAAGTTAATCTATTGAAAAAATAAATTGTTCTTAAATTGAATTCTGTTGTGTTTATATCTTTATTGACTTCCTTTTAATCAAAACTTCTCCATTCCAAAATCACCTGTGTTTACCATCCTAGGCACTTCTTCACTTTTTTAAAGATGGCTCGCACTATGATACACATGTTATATCAACATATTGTTGGCAGCTTGGGTAAAGTGTAATCTGCAGAGTGCTGCAGATTACACTTTATCCAAGCTGCCAAAAAGGACATTTTCAGAGATACAATATTGTAGTCAGTGTGTTCAAATGTGTAGTTTAGCATCTCTCCCAGTTATGCGCCGAGAGGTAGTTTTATAACTTGAAATCTGCACTGCAGGAGAATGAAAGATCTGCAAATCATATTTGTTTTTGTTACTGCTGGTAAGATTTGCTCAAATGTTTCTTTCTGGGCATTTAGTGTAGGTAAGTCATATACCTGTGCAAAAACAATAAGTTGAGTTAATCAATGAACCACGTATATGAAATAGTATATACAGTAGTTATTGATATAATTATGTTGTGCATTATAGAAGTAATTTTCACATTAGTTCCTTCATACATGTGGTTGTATTATTACACCATACCATCTAAACACAAATAATGTATAGTTTGTAATTAACTCTTTGTGTAAGTCATTAGTAATTTTCCAGATTTACAAGAAATTGATTAACTTTATGGCAAAAGGTACTGTGTAGATTTATAATGAAGTTTTTATATTATTCTTACGTGAAAAATGTTAAGGGGATGCTGCTGTTTGGAACATGTCCATTACAGTAGTTATGTTTAGAATAATTCTTCATTACTTGCAACTTTACTGTAATTTTTTGCTCGTACCTCACACACCATACATAACATTGTTCTAATATCTCTACTGGTTAAAAGAGGCCACTTTTAAATACAGGTTGATTTTAAAATTTGATGCCCTACAAGATTCTAAGAGCGAGCTTTTGGGAAGTGGATCATCATAGCATTACTCCAGTAATGTGCAATGTACAGGAGTGAGGGTTAGGAGAGAAGCCGAGGCACACATTTTTGTATATTGCTGTTGATCATTTAATGCCTGATGGCAGTTGATGTCAAATCATTCCTTTGTATATTACAGCTGCAAAGTTTCAAATGCTGTCTATTCTCTTGGACATAGATCTTCAGGAGCATTTTTCATTCTGGTTCACAATTATTATTCTGCTGTAGTTAAGTAGGTATCACTGTCAACTGGTGTTATGCATTAAGTCTTCAAAATATTTTCACAAAAAATTGAATCAATGGAGTCTTTATGAATATTTTATTGTACCCAGAAGCTTACTACAATCTTTGTATGATGAATAATAATAGAATAACAATCTGAGAAAATATAAACTTTTTAAAGTCTACCATTGTTTGGACATCCAATGAGACTAAGCATGTGCTAAATTTAGCTTGATTTTAAAACACAATATCTGTAGAACAGATAGTTGTTATTCTATAAAAAAATTTTGATTTACTTCACTCATTGTATATAAAGTCAAGGATGATTCGTACAGGATTAAAGTGTGGAAGTGACGCCCTTTCAAAAATCCCGAAGAACCCTTTTTTATATTTTATTTTATTTTTTATCTTGTAAAATCCAAACAGTGCACTTAAAATGGTCCTGAGCATTCAGTTCAGCCAGTTGACATTTTTTGCAAAATGAATTAATCAATTCACATTGGGCACCTGTCCAGTATGTCATTCAAACTTTTTTTTTATGTATTGTAATGTAGCCTCAGTGAGATAGTGTTCTTATGGCTATACAAATAGGTGCTGGTCCAGGCTAAACCCACAACTTTTCATCCCCACATTCCTACCCTACATGGGAATTGAAATTGATGACACTGGAGCACAATTTCTTCTTAAATCTCCCTAAAACAAGCAAAATTCCCCAAATATTGCATAATAGTTGTAACTTTCAATTTAGTACTTTGTGTTTTTGCAATTCAATTTACTGTTTGTACCGATATGTTAAATAATGGAAAAACAATGAAAGTAGCACTGCTCTCTAGCACTGCAGACGACAAAGTAGTAACCAATACGGTCAACATAGATTAGTAGTTGGCACGCACTTGGGAGTTAGGTTTGCCACCTGTACTTTATAATAAAAAGTATTTTACATTATTTTGGGCAATTACTCTCTGTACTTTGAGAGCTTTAAAGTACATAAAATAGGTCTACTTGATTATACATAATTTAATTTTAGTAAGATTAATAGTACATAAATCATTAGAAGAGTAAAAAGGTTTATTGTGATTTTTCATGTTGTTGTTATGGTCTTCAGTCTGAAGACTAGTTTAATGCAACTCTCCACCCTCCTCAATCCTGAGCAATCCTCTTCATCTCCTCATAAGAATGGCAACCTAAATCCGTTTGAATCTGCTTACTATATTCATCTCTTGGTCTCCCTCTGTGTTTTTTACCCCAAACACTTCCCTCCAATGCTAAATTCATGATTCCTTGATGTCTAAGAATGTGTCCTATCAGTCGATCCCTTCTTTTAGTCAAGGGTCATTCCATGTCAAATCAACAAATGAAACCATCATTTTCAACCTTACCCTGTTGGATTTAAATGAAATTAAGTATGCCTTTAGTACTCATAAATAGTACCACAAATTAATTTTTTCACATTTTACTGACGAAAAGTTACCGAGTAATGGACCTTCAAAAATAGAATAAATGACAAATTTTCGACTCGCAGAAGAATGTTGTTTTGTTTATAACTTTTGATCTAATTAAGCTTTGTTGGAAAGCCCTTTTAAAGAGCTTTTATGTGGTACCACACATCAGTAGTTTAATATATATGTACCCATTGTTTATGAAAAGAACAATGTTAAATTAACCAAATTTTGAAAAACTAAACTTTTAAAATTCTCAAAAAAATATATGTGAAAGATACACTTTACATCTACATATACTGACAGTTTCAACTTGGGATGGGCATGGGATCACTATCAAAAACATTTTTACATTTACTGTGATTGTCCAAAATCATATTGATGAATTTGTTATTTTGATACACATGAAAAGATTACAGTGTTTGATGATTTTGTTACATGGTACATATATTGTAATTTTAAAACAAGTAACTGATTATTAAAGTTCAGTGATAACTATTTATTAATACTTAGCTGTAAAACCATAGGAGGGAGGGGAAAAAAGGAAGCTATCTCTTAATTTGCACACCTACGTCCCAAAAATTGTTTTTAGCTGGAAGTAGTGGTACACATTGTGTCTCTGTGTGTACTATCCATCAAAACTTGAAACTCATGTTGATTGGATGTAATATTCCTCAGCTGACAAAGGATGAAGATAATCCAATAAAAACCTACAAAGACTGCATTGCAAGAGTTGTATGTAATCCATCATTACCTGCTTCTCATTTTGCTAAATGTAAATTCTGCCCAGGCTCAGAAACCTTTAAGACATATTTACAAGATTTGTTGAATACTAAAGATATTGATAATTTATCAGCAATGGGTTTCAGTTTATCACATATCTCTAGAAACAGTCATAAAATCGCCTGACAACTTCATTGATTGCTTTTTTGATAAATTAAGATCGCTTACATGACATTCATTTGTTGCCAGTCAACAATCAACCTTCCAAGAGAGACTGAAAAATGAGCTTAAAGAAGGCGAGGTCTTAGCAATCTGTGACTTCTGAGAATTACTCCTTTGTCATCCAGGATGAAGTTCAAGGCTACCACTGGACAAACATGCAAGCAACGATTCATCCCCTTGTTGCTTATTACAAGAATGGGAACATAGTTCAGCACACAAGTCTTGTAATCATATCAGAATGCCTAACACATGACACCGTTGCTGTGCATTTGTTCCAATTGTATTTGATGGGCTTCCTGACTTAAATTTGGTAGAAAACCAAGAAAAATATATTATTTTTCTGATGGAGCAGCAGCTCATTATAAAAATAGGAAGAACTTTATTAATCTGTGCCATCATGAAGATTTCCAAACTGAAGCTGAATGGCATTTTTCAGCCACCTCGCACGGGAAGGGAGCTAGTGATGGTGTTGGTGGAACAGTTAAATGACTTGCTGCTCGAGCAAGTCTGCAACGGTCATACAGTGATCAAATAATGACACCAAAACAACTTTATATGTTTGCCAAGGATAACATACAAGGAATGAACTTCAAGTATGCTACTAAAGATCACAAAAATGAAGAAATTAAACTTACAGAGAGATTTGAGAAATGATGCAAAATTACAGGGACACAAAAACTTCATACTTTTATTCCTTTTAGGAATGACAAAATAACAACAAAAATGTATTCAGACTCTGATGAAAGTAAAATTGAACTGGTGACAGTTTCTGACAGATACAATACCGTTCAATGACATGAAAGGATATGTTGCTTGTGCTTATAATGGGCACTGGTGGTTGTTAACCTGTGTACTTGAAAAAAATCAGGAGAAGGCCAAATTAAGTTAGTTTCTTACATCCACATGGACCGTCACCATCTTTTACGTTTCCAAGTCAACCAGACATTCTTTCCACAAGCAGCAAGGAAGTAGTGGCAGTATTGAACTCTCAAACTGCTACAGGATGAACATATAAGTTATCTGGTGCAGAAACGTTGATGTGCAGCCGACTGATTAGTTAGTAGTATGAAGAAGTGCACTAACAGGACTCCTATTTGTTATAAAGTAGTAGTTACTAACTGAATCTTTCTGTGTTTTTATTTTTTATTAATTTTTTTAATTGAAATTTTGTATTTATTACTTACAGAAGGATAAAACATATATTCTTTTGTCATTTATAAATTATTTTTAATTTCCACATTTTACAACTACATACAGCTGCTAAGGAGTAGACCTAATATCTAAAATTAATTAGTTTTTACGAATTTTTAAAGTACCACCCTAAACATAAAATTGCTTTTGATAATGATCCCATTCTCATCCCAAGTTGAAACTTTCAGAATATGTAGATGTAAAGTGTATCTTTCACATATATTTTTTGGAGAATTTTAAAAATACAGTTTTCAAAATTTGGTTAATTCAACATTTTTGTTTTTATAAACAATGGTTATATATAGAGTAAACTAATGATGTGTGGCATCATATAAAAGCTCTTTAAAAGAGCTTTCCAATGAAGTAAATTTTATTGTTCTAGCTTAATTAGAACACAAGTTATAAAGAAAACAACATTGTTCTGCGAGTCGAAAATTTGTCATTTTTTTCAATTTTTGAAATTCCATTACTCGGTAACTTTTCATCAGAAAAATTGAAAAAAATCAATTTGTGTCATGATTTATGATTATTATATGCATACTTAATTTCAAAAAAATCTTAGAGGGTCAGGTTGTAGCACTTGTTGATTTGACATGGAATTGCCCTCAAGGTATGCTAGAAATTCCTTTTCTCCCCAATTCTGTTCAGTACTTCCTCATTAGTTATGTGATCCACCCACCTGATCTTCAGCATTCTTCTGTAACACCACATTTCAAAACCCTTTATCCTCTTTCTATCTGCACTGTTTATTGTCCATTTTTCACTCCTGTACAATGCAAATGCCTTCAGTAAAGACTTCTTTAAGCTTAAATTAATATTCGATGTTAACAAATTTCTCTTTTTCAAAAATGCTTTTCTTCCCATTGCCATTCTGCATTTTATATATTCTGTACTGTGACCATCATGTGTTATTTTACTGCCCAAGTAACAAAACTCATCTACCACCTTGATTGTTTCATTACTTAATCCAATTCCTTCAGCATCACATGATTTTGTTAGACTGCACTCCATTACCATTGTTTTGCTCTTGTTAATGTTAATCGTATATGCACCTTTCAACACACCGTCCAATCCATTTAACTGCTCTTCTGGGTCCTTTGCTGTCCCCGACGAAATTACAATGTCATCGGAAAAACACAATGTTTTTATTTCTTCACCCTGAACTTTTTCATAATTTCTCCTTGCTTTCCTTTATAGCTTGCTCATTGTACAAATTGAATAACATTGGAGAAAGGCTACAACCCTGCCTTACTCCCTTCCCAACCACAGCATCCCTTTCCTGCCCTTCAACTCTGATAACTGCTGTCTTGTTGTAAATAACCTTCTGTTCCCTATATTTTACTCCTGTTGATTCAAGATCTGAAATAGCGCATTCCAGTCAATGTTGTCAATAGCTTTCTCCAAATCTACAAAAGCTAGAAATGTAGGTTTACCTTTCCTTAATCTGCAATCTAAGATAAATCGTGAAGTGAGTATTGCCTCCCGTGTTCCTACATTTCTTCTGTATCCAAACTGATCTTCCCCGAGGTCAGCGTCTACCAGGTTTTTATATTACTACCACCTAATTGTATCAAGGTAATAAATGTCCCCATGTTGATTTATTTCCTGAAAAGTTAGGTGACTAACTCTAGTGAACTGCTTGTTACATATTGGCAACCATCACTACATTTTGTGTGCTTAAGCTGCCACCGTAGCATTGTGGTGCTGTTGTAGCATGGATTAGTCTTGTGTGTTTTGTGTGAGGTGGGTTGATCCCCATGAAGTTTTCAGATTTTTTTTACATCTCTAATGCCTAGAGGAGTCATTTTTGACACCTGGCAATAATTATTATGTTCTGAATTCCAACTTCAAGATTGGATACAATTACTATAGGGTTATGGAATATTTCTACTACCAGTCACAACGGTAAAGTTTTTATTTATTCCACTGCCAGATTTGGGCTTTTGCCCATCTTCAGGTGCAAATAACAGAAGTATTTAAAAGAATATATGGCCGCTTGAAGATGGCCTAAAGCCTGAATCTGGTTGTGGAATAAATAAAAGATTGTCATTTTCGCGTGTTAGTGGATATTATTCTGTCCCTTTTAATATTATATATAACTAGAACTCTTAATTTTAGGTTCTAACAATCTTAACACAGTTTCTATCACTTACAAAAATAGGCCTTTTTCTATTGATTTACCTGACAAGATTTTAGCCACTGTGCAGAGTGTGATCAGACCTGGTTCTTCATCAGTTGCAGTTGTGTGTAGAATGGTTTCCCTGAGCACTGTAGAAATTTAATAATAGAGGTCAAAAATGCATAATGAGATTTTATGCATGCAATGTCATTGAAAATTGTTGGGTTGTTTAGAAGATCTTTCAGTGAAGTTATGCTCTCTGCTTCCTCCCATCACTTACAACAATTTTCTTAATGTCAGTCAAATGCTCGCTGCACATTATATTCCACGGCATCTCACCATGTTCCCCAGTGAGTAAGTATGAGTTCTGGTGGAAGTGGTAAGTTACGGAGTTCCTCTCAAAATAACTGCATTCTTGTAGTGCTTTATAAAAACCTTTTTGATGGTTGAAACTAGTTTATTTACCTGTGGAAATTTGAGACTTATCTCAGTTACACGATTCTTGGCATGAGGAAGATGTGTGATATGGAGCAAGGCTGAATAAGATACGTTCTAAAATTTAACAGCATCAATCATGTATGTGGCTGCATGTCTGTAGATTACAAGTACTTTTTCATCTAGGCTGTTGGGGAAAAGTAATTTGAGGGCTTTATTAACAAAGTAAGCAATTATTTCCTGCTTAGTAGAGTCATGTTGGCTACACTTACACACATGCAGGGCATAACGAATTGCGCTCCTTGCCGGCTGGCTGCAGTGTCTTCACTGCGGAGTTAGTAGACATCTTCCGTGCACTTGACCACATCCGTCATACCTGCACTGCTGAGGAGTCGTACGTCATCTGTAGCAACTCCGTCAGTGGACTTAGAGCTGTTTATCAATGCTTTCCCCACCATCCCTTGGTCATAGCCATCCAAGAGTCCCCTCCATGTCATCGAACAAAGCAGGTGGTCAGTAGTATTTATCTGGACTCCGGGGCACATCGGGATTGCAGGAAATGAACTGGCAGACAGGTTAGCCAAAGAGGCCACCACTAAACTTCCTCTGGCGGTCGGTATACCCTCTTCTGACCTACATTCAATGCTGCGGAATCGAACCTGCGATTTGTGGGATGCAAAATGTTGTACACTCCAGATCCCCAACAAGTTATGGGTTATAAAGGAGTCAACGAACGTCTGGAGGTCCTCTCTATGGGCCCCTCACAGGGACGCTGTCGCCCTGTTGGCTCCATATCGGCCATACTTGGATGACACACGGTCACATTCTCCGTTGTGAGGGCTCAACTCAGTTCCACTGTGGCGCCGATTTATCAGTTGCTCACATTTTATTGGAATGCACTCACCTCACCGCTCAGAGACGGGGGGTTTTAACCTCCCTGGCGCCCTGAGCTTGGTTTTAGCAGACAATGTCTCTAAGGTTGAGAGTTTTAAATTTTATCTGTACGAGTGGATTATATAATTCCATATGAATTTTATTGAGTTTTCTGTATATGTTTATCCCCTACTTACCTCGCACTTTCAGGTAGGTGGTTTTACTGTGTCACAGAGTGGCCAGATGTTTTGCTTTTATTACAGTGATCATCCAGCCCAGATCCTCAGGTATAATTTTTAATTCTCTCTCTCCTTTCTCGGTGTTCTTTCCTTGCTGCTTCTATTCCTTGACGTGTTAACACCTTTGCTTGGTGCTTTTTATCACCCTTTCAAAATCTAAACAACCAACCTATTTTTTAGATCCTTGCAGCAAATCAGATGAGGTACAGAGCGAGTGCCAGGATCCAAATTAGCCACATCAACCCTGTCTGTCAGTTGTCTCATTGACAGAGATAAACATGTTTGAATCGCCTATATGTTCCCTTATCTTGCTCAATGTATTTTCATGTAAAGTATCTAAGTAGTTTTCTCTCAGTGTGTATTCTAATGAAATGCTGCTGTGACATTTCTCCAGAAAGTTTTTAACTTCATTGAATGGACCTTTTGCTGCAACAATGGTTCAATACAGGTCAAGATAAAGTTCGATTTTGTTTATTGCATTTGGTTTAGTTACGAATGTTTGTTTCAAGTTTGATTTTTTTCCCATGGTGTTCAATTCCTGCAACATGGCAACTTAAATGCAACCTTTGTTCAGAATGTGCCTAAAAACCAAAAGAAATTACAAATTCTTTGTTGAAGAATTTACTTACAAGATCTACTTAGCAAGATTAACCTACAGTAATAGTTTAGAAACAATAATTTTGCATTATCTATTGATTACTCAATAATTTGTGTGTGTGTGTCTGGTCCAAGTTAACTCAGGAAAACAGTGGCATCACTGCTCTCTGAGTGGACATAGCGGATAAAAGGTTAACATTTTACTTACATCTTTGTTGCTCACATTGCCGTGACTATCTCTTCCATCTATAGAGAAATCAGGGAATTCTTGTAACCACTGATGAATCGGAGATGATTTGGAGCTGGCTGCTTTCGACATGCATAGTTTTCCATAATTACACTCTTGCTGTGAAATGTTTCAATACATTCATGCAGCACACTGACTGACTGAATGTAGAAAGTGCTGGTGTTTTAAACAGGCTGTTCCGACAGGCCAGGAAGGTGCCAGCGGCAGATCACAGGGCTTCTCCATGTTCTGTCAGCCCATTTCATGGCTCAGAGAGTGACAATGCCCTACGGAGAAGAATGGGCTGGAACAGCCTAGCTTATGCTGTCATTGTCTGACTTACAATTGGCGATCTCATATGCAAACAAATCACTTATCAATTACTATTTTTTAAGTAGCTGTGAAGACCAAAAGAGTAGTTTTAATCATAGAAATTTTGATTGGATTTTTAAAAATTACACATTCAGGTTGTAACATGAAATTAGGTATTTTAAGATTTTTAAAAATGAGGTACAATTAGATTCTAACATGAAATTATATGTTTTAGGTAGTATAAAATTACAATATTCAATACAAGATTTGCATAATTCTTAGGTGGGATGATGACAAGAAAATTAGTCATAAAAAAATTGAGATACAATCAGGTACTAATCAGAAATTAGTATTTTTAGGTGCTATAAAACTAGTGTTTTTGAATATAAATTGGCATAAATTGTGTAGGTACAACTTTTATTGCCATTATTTAATGAGGAATAGAATAGGTCTTTACTTAACAACTTTCCCTCAGGAGGCTCAGCATTAATTTGTTGGGTACGGGCTTGGTGAACTCGGAGTCCCAGAGATGTGGACTGGTATGTGCCGCCAGTCCTCTGACACCATAACTTCTGGGCACGCTACAGAGATCACTGTGTAGCGCGGTGGTGGAATGTTGTGTGGCTACTGGAATGGGGATCTTGGCTTGACCGCCTGGGTCGTGACAAAGGAAATACCTTAAAAAATAATCCCTCAATCCCAAGGTGTGTTTGCATGGCTGTTGTGATAGAACAGTCGCTAGTGTGCAACCTCTGGGATACTGCCAATACTCACTTGTATAAGTCTTACCTAGGCCTTTGGAGCTTTGTCGAGGTGAACAATTATTTCCCTAGCTTTTCATGGGACTGAGATGAATATTTTGCAGAGTTACTTTAAACTTCCCAGTGGGATGGACACCACTGGGAAGTGGGGAGGTAACACCCACTCCCAAATGAGTGCTTGGGTATCCAGTCCTCTAGACTTAAGTCTAGCTCAAATGAGTTTTGTTCAAAGTAACAGAGCACATTCTGCAAACTAGAATGTGTTTTTAACAGTAAAGAGAATAGAGGGATCATTATAAAAAGTTTCTCCATTCTACATTAACAAGGGTTTAGAGGGTATATCCATTAAATACTTGTGTAATGGTACTCTTTTAGTGGAAATGCCTATTCACAGCAGGCAGTGAACCTTAGGAATGCAAAGTGCCTCAGGGAATATCCAATAGAAACGTAAATATGTAATACTTTGAATTACAGCAAAGGCATAGAGACCTGTAGGGATTTAATTATACCACTTGTCGAACTGAAGACAGAGTGGGCTGCAGAAGGTATTGTTGATGTCCAGAGCATTATGAAAATGGAGCTCTTGTTAAATCTGAGTCCTTTATTCTCACTTTCAACAGTTACCATCTACCATATTATGTAAAGGCAGGATTTTTTCAAATGAAGGTACGGCCATATGTTCCTAACCCAATGCGCTGTTTTAAGTGTCAGCACTTCAGGTATTCCACTCTAGGCTGCAAGGGTGAAGCCAGTTATGGCAAATGTGGCAAGGCCATACATCATGGACGCGGTTGCACACCACCTGCAAAGTGTGTTAATTGTCCTGGGGACCGCCCTATATGGAGTTAGGACTGCCGAGTGTACCACAAAGAAAAAAGATACAGATCAAGACAACCAGGCAAATCTAATATGCTGAGGCCAAGAAGACCATCAAGGCCATGCAGCCCTCTGCATTTGTTACTAATTTTGCCGCCGTTCGAAAGTTCTCACTGTTGGAATTAATACTTGCAGATGTCAGTGCACCTGCCAGGCAGCGGTAGCTTTAGAACCTGTAGTCCTTCCCCCACAGAAAACACCTGAAGAAGCCACCTTTGTTGAGTGTCTAGTCTCTATCACTGAAGAGCCTGACTACCACCCAGCACAACCTCCGTCACATACGCAGTAGCCACTACAAAAGTACCCAAACCCAAAAAATCCATAGCTAAACCCTCATCACAGTTGCCTGAAACTGAACAGTCAGAACTGGTCACAGTCACTATCAGTGATGCTCCAGCTGATTCTTGGGGCTCATGGAGCTTGATATCATACTGGGGCAACCATCCCACCCCAAGATTGACACGAGACTGGGGCAAACATTCCGTCCCAAGACTGACCCTTCAGCTCTTATGGGCTCCTAGCCCCGTCAGAAAGGGATGGTGAAGGTTAAACCACCATAATAGAGGCTCCCATACTTCAGCGGAACCTCCAGTGATTCAGGATGCATGTGCATGAACTACATATACTATGTCAAGATAGACCTCTGTATGTGTGTCTCCAAGCCTCCCATTGATTCTGAAATCTGTCAGTGCAATCTATATTGAAAATATGACATTAGTGGTGTGAGAGCTAAAGGATGAGTGGCTGTTTTGTCAACTCGGCCTACCACTCCGAACTCTCTCTCACCACAAGCCTCCAAGCAGTTGCAGTATTGGTGCATTTGTCCTGTAGACTGACTATATGCTCCCTGTATTTGTCCCCACATGATGTGCTTGATGATGTGGCACTTGAAGATCTTCTTACCAAGCTTCCCCACCCATTAATCCTCTGTGGTGATTTTAATGCACATAATGTGCTCTGCAGCTCTGCAACTATTTCTGGCCATCCTGTAAAAGGCTCTACAGGGTGCTACTCCCGAGATTTTTGGCCCTAGCTGCCGTAATTGAAGAACGAGCAATACAATTTTCTACTAGGAGGGTACATTAGATTTATATTTGGCAGCATATTGCCAGTACCTGCTAAAAAGCATGTCTTCACAATGCTGTATCAAAATATAGTCATACCAATCATAATAATGACACTGCTTTGTTTACAGCGATTTTTCTCGCACAATAATGCAAGTACACTGCTCAAACAATTAAGGGATCTGGTGAGATATGATAAACGATATACGTATGGGAACGTATGTTATTCAGATATTTGTTAAAATTGTAATTTGTGTGTGATACTGTACAATATTTTGCTGTCTCAGTTCTTTACTTTAGGTTAAATGGTGTTTACTTAGAGTGAAAAAGTCATTTTTATTTCACTCTCATGTGGTGTGTGATCACCTCGGATGGCCAGTACAGTTGCACGCCTACATGGTATGGACAGTATGAGGTTATCAATCTGCTCTTGAGGGGTATTTGGCCGTTCTTCCATAAATGCAAGATTCAGCTCTGTAACCATTGTGGGACATAGAGGTCTGGTTGCAGTGGGCCTGCCAAGTGCACCACAGATGAGTAACTGGGTTTAGGTCCGGTGAACTAGCTGGCCACTCCATTCTTTCAGTTCCATGAGCTTAAAGCATATTGTCCACCAGTGCAGATCTTCGGGGATGAGCGTACACCAGAAGAAACCCATCTCCTACGGCACCAGCGTAGGAAACAACAAAAAGTTGAGTAACCAAACGACGTAAAGGTCCGTAAGCCCGTCAGTACTGACTCCTGCCCACACCATTCCTTCAATTCCATGATGTGATGTTTCCTGTTCATAAGTAGGATTGTTCAGAGTTCCACTTTCTCTACAGGTGAGGGAACAAGTGCCCAGCTGAAAACAAAATCTTGACTCATATGGGAGCAGAACCCGGCGCCAATCGTTAAGACTCCAATCCTGATACTCCTCCGCCCAGTTTTCGCGGGCTAAACGGTCTCCTGGTTTAAATGGGACACACGCCATACGCCTCCGTGCGTAGAGGCCACAGTCCCAAAGACGATTTCGGATTGTTTATGTTGATATGCGCGCCCTGTTGCCCCTGTCTCGACGGGCTGTTAACGGGAGATAACGGTCACCTCTTGCTGATGTTACCCGTAGCCGACCTTGCCCTTGCCTCCTTTTAACGGTTCTTGTTGACTGAAATCGCGTTCACGTCCTGAGAATTACACTTTGGGACACTGCAATAGCTGCAGCCACCGCCCTCTGTGTCTGCCCCACTTCCAACAGTCCTATGGTTCTGCATGCCATAGCTTCGGCTAAATTATGTTATTGTATTGCAATAGCTGCAAACAAGACTATCTGAACCTAACTGCTTTTATAATTCGGTTGGTAAACACACAAATCAACACCAACTCCATCTTCAGTAACTTTGTTATTACCTCTATTTCGGTTGACATGTCGCCACTCCGTAGAACCGACAGAAAAATGTCGAACCATTTTTGTTCATTCTGCCGATGACAATACTTCAGAACCTAGATATCTCAACTGATCCCCTAATTTTTTTGACCAGTGTAGAAAACGTATACATCGGTACGCTAATATTGATGTTGCTATGAGTTGTGTACGTTATTATGTTACCAGGAGTGACCAAAATATTTTCGGGAAAAACCGGGGCACAAAATGCTGAACTCCAGTGAACCCCATCTCCACACTGGAAAATATACCTTGATTTTCGCTGAGTTAATGAATTTTGTTAACCCATTGATCGCCTATTTATTATGAGAAGTCAAACATTTAATACCACACCATTTCGCCAATGACAGTGGTAAGTGCCGCGACTCTTCACAATTGGCGATGCTTAGAACGGTTGAGCAGTTTAACGGTTCTCCAGCTACAGAATAAACTATTTCAGTGCATCAATATTGATACTTTGATTAATTTTGAAAAATGGGGTTAGGAAATGAGATGTATTCATTTATCGCGTCGTATTCTGTTTCTCGGTATAAATCCCTAATAACTTTCGGGATTTTATTTATATAAACTTAATTTTGGGACTTTTGAGCGTCCTAAAACAAACATTCGGGACTATTTTGCGAAGAAAAACTGGGACGTTTGGTCCCCCTAGGCTGAATGGTGTTATTAATGGAAATTCCATAAAATTAAATGTTTTCAGGTTCCGCGAGCGAAGTTTATCTGTTCCTATGCAATTCTTATGAAAATTTTTAGGAGCTAATTAAAGTGCATCTAAGAAGCGAGTGTCGCACCATTGTTATGACTAAACGGTAATAGTGTGCATTATAGTTAAAGTAGGATATGTATCTTGTCACTGCCATAATGTCTTATGGTTTGATAGTGCCTGCAATCCGTCAATTTGTGTGTTGATTTTATGGTCAACTATGCACGAACGGTTTCAGATTTCTTGAAACAAAGAATGTGAAAAAAAAGGAATGAAACAATTTAGTCGAGAAAGTAAGAAAACAATTCTTTGTTGCAAGAAATGTGAAAAGTTGGTGCATAGTGGACCATAAAATCAACACACAAATTGACGGATTTTAGATTGTTTACGAATTCACGTATAGGTCTATTTAACTTAGCGCTGAGAAAAGAGTGCTGGTGATAATTTGTAAACGAATTGCCGAAGGAAGTACGAAGTTGTCTCCTAGAAGGAGCGCTAGCTAACAAAGGTCGACATAACCCTTAAAGAATTTTAGTGGCGATCTCTTCGGTACCGGGCGGCCAGGTCTATTTTAGTGACTCCAGTTATTTGCACACACTGGCGGCGTTGTTTCCAAGTCTCGCATCACAGGCTTTCCGCTTTCAAAGAACTTGCGCAAGTTTCCTCTCTGATGGTACCATGATCTCCTTTCTACGTCACATTACTTAGACTTTTAATACTTTTTGCGATCATCCACGGGCACTCGGAAAGCTAGTCCTAATTTTCGCGATTTACCCAAATGTTTAAAGGCAAGTTCTTTGAAATAATGAGATCCCTAGCCTCCGATTTCGAAGCCGTTTCTTGGCACACACAGCAAGATACCTGAATAGCTCACGTGCTGAAAATAATATTCTGACGAGATAATACAATCTCCAGTCGTATTAAATATAACAGATTATTTTTAAAACATTGGTGCACTCATTTCTAAGTGTTGGAGTTTTATATTATTTTCTTAGCATTGTTTTGATTTATTCTATGTCTTAGCAGTGTATACTGAAGAAATTTTTTTACAAGCAGCGACAGTTTTTAATCATAATGATGTATCTGTAGCGGAAATATTTTTTTCTTTTTCTCAGCCTGTTCATGGGTAAATTTCTTTTCTTTCAGCAAGCTTTTTTTAGGTGTATACTTTACTCTTTGAAAGAGAAATCTATTATCTTTCCTTGCTGCGCAACTAATTAATTTAGGGTTCTAACAGATGTTCAGAGTTCGTTTCACACTCCAACAACGTTACATACATCATTCACAACTGTAAACAATCCTTATGTTACTAGCACTGCATAGATTTCTGCTGACGACGATACGGCACGTAGTAAATTATCGCCCGATATTTTTCAAATCTTTTTTACAGGCAGTCCTCTTATCAGCCTGAATCGTTACACTGTCTGCTTACTTAAACTGACCAAATCTGAAACAAGTGGTTTACATTACACTTTTTTCATTTCTATTCGACCTAGAAGCAAATGTTGAACAGGCAATTGTAAAACCTTAAGAGAGCGGACAATAGAAGATATAAGTAATTTCTCAAAGTGAAATTCCTGAGAAAACTATAGCACTTGCAACAGGGTGAACAAAATCCTCTGTAGTTAAAAAACGGAAGAACAATGGCACCTTTGATGGATGTTGCTAATGTCGACACTATTTGCATGCAGCATGTTTTGATATAGTGTGCCTTTGTCTTAAAATGGAGAATTTATTATCTACGGGAAATGCTAGACAGGATAACAATGCTGAATGGCAGACGATTGTTTTAAAGCAAGCCAGGGAGTACAAGCACTTGCAAGAAGCGTGAGATCAGTCTTGTCAAACACCTTAGCACGTCAAAACTTAATCAGAATGTCATCAGGTATGAGGATGGAGTGTGAGGGTAGACCAGCGCTGCACATCTCAAGCGTTTTATGGGGCCAAACCAAAACTGGGATTTAAACCGTGGTACACATTAGAATTATGACCAGTTGTGTTGAATATAATCTTTACAGTTAATACTTACAACGGTTATTAATTATGTGTTTTCATAGAACTGTGGCGTAAAAAGAGCTGATGTAGTTTGTATATATAGATTATATACACTCCTGGCGATTGAAATTGCTACATCAAGAAGTGCAGACGATAAACGGGTATTCATTGGACAAATATATTACACTAGAAGTGACACGTCATTACATTCTCACGCAATTTGGGTGCATAGATCCTGAGAAATCAGTACCCAGAACAACCACCTCTGGCCGTAATAACGACCTTGATACGCCTGGGCATTGAGTCAAACAGAGCTTGGATGGTGTGTACAGGTACAGATGCCCATGCAGCTTCAACACGATACCACAGTTCATCAAGAGTAGTGACTGGCGTATTGTGACGAGCCAGTTGCTCGGCCACCATTGAGCAGACGTTTTCAATTGGTGAGAGACCTGGAGAATGTGCTGACCAGGTCAGCAGCCGAACATTTTCCGTATCCAGAAAGGCCCGCACAGGACCTGCAACACGCGTTCGTGCATTATCCTGCTGAAATATAGGGTTGCGCAGGGATCGAATAAAGGGTAGAGCCAGAGGTCGTAACACATCTGAAATGTAACGGCCACTGTTCAAAGTGCCGTCGGTGCTAACAAGATGTGACAGAGACGTGTAACCAATGGCACCCCATACCATCACGCCGGGTGACACGCCAGTATGGCGATGACGAATACACGCTTCCAATGTGCTTTCACCACGATGTCGCCAAAACGCGGTTGCGACCATCATAATGCTGTAAACAGTACCTGAATTCATCCGAAAAAATGACGTTTTGCCATACGTGTACCCAGGTTCGTCGTCGTGTACACCATCGCAGGCGCTCTTGTCTGTGATGCAGCGTCAAGGGTAACCGCAGCCATGGTCTCCGGGCTGATAGCCCATGCTACTGCAAACGTCGTCGAACTGTTCGTGCAGATGGTTGTTGTCTTGCAAACGTCCCCATCTGTTGACTCAGGTATCGAGACGTGGCCGCACGATCCGTTACAGCCATACGTATAAGATGCCTGTCATCTCGACTGCTAGGGATCCAGCACGGCGTTCCGTATTGCCCTCCTGAACCCACCGATTCTGCTAACAGTCATTGGATCGCGACCAACGCGAGCAGTAATGTCGCGATACGATAAACCGCAATCGCGATAGGCTACAATCCGACCTTTATCAAAGTCGGAAAAGTGATGGTAGCATTTCTCCTCCTTATAGTCCAGTCAATTGGTGCTCAAAACAGCCTGATTCGAAACAAAATTCCGAAAGTTTTTTTTCTCATCGATTCTGTATGTTTTCGGGGGCGCTGAATTCGAATTTCAAATTTGCTGCCTTATAGGAGGTCGGCTTCACAACGAAAAACTGAAAAAACCTAAAAATTTTCGTACTTATTTTTCAGTTTCTAGCTTATTTCTCGAAAAACTATGCGTTTCTCGAAGATATTCATTCTGAGAAAAATTAGACAAAATTTCCTACAAAATGCACTACTCATGTTTGATTTTCTGACGAGCAGTATAGCAAATTTTTTACCCTTCTGCGAAAACGTCAAAAACATACACTTGCACGCCCTACAACGCAAGAAACATACATGTTATCAACAAAACCCTACACCACGTGAAAGTACATTAAATTTTCACAAGGGACGTCTATAATATTCCATTTTCTCGTAATGGGGGGAGCACCAAAAATAAAATTACGAGCAATGCTTTCTGCGCCCTATAGTGTAACGTCCACTCCCACCTGCCTATCTCTCGCCGGCGCTATGTTTTCTATGCGTTGCACTGAAAAATGTTTTGAATGGACTAAAGAGAAAGTATGTTTGAAAAAAAAATCAAATTATATTTAGAACATTTTAGTTTCATGACACTGAACAGAAAACTGAAACAGCATGCGTTATGAAATGAGTGTCGAGCCCAGGATTGGGTTATCAAATGTTGTAACAAAACCTCCTACACCACGTGAAAATACATTAAATGTCAATCAGCCGAGTCGAAGTGGTCGAACCTTGTCCCCACCCCCTAAGGGGACGGTCCTTCCATTCCTTTGTTGGCCACATCCCTGCTAATAGGTTCCCCCTCCAGACACTGTCGAGCGTCTAGCAGCCCATCTTATCTTGCGGTAGTTTAGTCAGATCAGAGTCGCCAACGTGTTGTGGTCGAATCTTTAAAGCTGCAGTATTTTTTTGCTTTTCAGTGTCAAGTTTTTATTGTATGTGCATGCGTAATGTCTCGTGCAGAATGTGTAATTTGTGACAAACTGTTAGAAGATGGGGACACAGAGGAGTGTTGTGAGAGAAAAAGGTTTGAAATTTTTCATCCAAGCCAGTAAGAAGAGACAGGATCGTAAGTTTCTAATATTAAAGAGGAACACTGAAATTGAGGTTCATGCAAAATCTAGGAAGAATTACGCGACAGGAAAGTCTATTGCTGCTTATTTAAAGAGGGCTCAAGAAAATCCGGAATCAAAACCGCTACGTCCTATTACACCTGCGTTTGCCTTTAAAACTCACTGTTTCTTATGTGGAGAGGAGGTGCCTCTGGACCCAAATACAAATAAAAAAGCCCCCCCTCAAAACGTAATTTGGTATACCCTGTGATGAAATTAGCCGTTAGAAAAAATATGCGAACACTGGCGAGAAACTTGAATAATGAATATGGGCGCAGTATAGTACGACGTATAGAGCCAGATACTGACTTGGTAGCAGTTGATGCACAGTACCATTTCCTGTGCATGAGATCTCTACACCAGGCTCCACCGACTCTTCATGAAGTTGGCAGACCCCCTGGAGGTGAGGTGGAAGATGCTGTGCAAGCAATTTACTGTTTTCTAGAAACCAACGACGAGGAATGTCAATTCACCAAGGAAGAATTGATGGAGTAGATTGAATGTGATGCCAGTCCACATCAGAGCACTATCAGAAGACACCTGCTACCTGCTTCAGAAGTATGGAGACGACATTTTAATTACAAGAAGCAAACCTTACGTTTTATGTTTCAAAGCCAGCGGACACAAAAACATTAATGAATTCTTTTATCGAGATATTCAGAGGCTACCAGAGAGAAGAAAAGAGTTTCATATTGAAGCAGCTGCTGCCATAATTATGGAAGACATAAGATCGCAAGTATACGATGTGACTGAATATCCCGCTTCAGAAAGGTTTTTAGAGGAAACAGAGGATGTCATTCCTGAGACTCTTAGAGTTCTCATGGACGCTGTGGTGCTGAGCAAAAAGCGAGCGGATGTAGAGATCTCGTCATTCACTTATTTCATGATACATGTACTTCATGTTCTGTGTAACTTCAGCTTTCTGTTCAATGGCATGTACCTAATGTGATCCAAATATAAATTGATAATTTTTTTTCCAAACATACTTTTTTTTAATCCATTCAAAACATCACTTTTCAGTGAAACACATCGAAAATACAGCGTCGGCGAGAGATAGGTAGGTGGGAGGGGGCATTACACTACCGGGCGCAGAAAGCATTGCTCGTAATTTTCTTTTTGGTGCTTCCCCCATTACGAGAAAATGGAATATTATAGACGTCCCTTGTAGGCAAATTAATATACTTTCACGTGCTGTAGGGATTTTGTTGGTATCATGTTTATTTCTTGCGTTGAAGGGCGTGCAAGTGTGCGTTTTTTATGTTTTCGCAGAATGGCCAAAAATTTGCTCTTTTTCATTGAGTTCTAGCGCCTGTACTGCTCGTCAGAAAATCAAACATGAGTAGTGGATTTTGTAGGAAATTTTGTCTAATTTTGCTCAGAATGAACATCTTCGAGAAACGCATAGCTTTCGAGATATAAGCTAGAAACTGAAAAAAAGTGCGAAATTTTTTAAGTTTGAGTTTTTCGTTGTGAAGCCGTCCTCCTACAAGCCAGCAAACTTGAAATTCGAATTCAGAGGTTTTTTGAGTTTTTCGTTGTGAAGCCGACCTCCTAAAAGGCATAATTATATCCATAATGGATGTGAGGTCGCGGTTGTATGCTTAATTATTTTGTCCAGTAGGCTCAACCACATAGATCGTGTATAAAACACTAAAATATGACGCGTTTCAAGGGTCAAGCCCTCATTTGATTTGTCTCGGGTTTTAAAGATTCTTGTATATTTTATCTGATGGAGGGCTTGACCCTTGAAACGCGTCATATTTTAGTGTTTTATACACGATCTATGTGGTTGAGCCTACTTGACAAAATAATTAAAATAATCCTAAAAGGCAACAAACTTGAAATTCGAATTCAGTGCCCCCAAAAACATACAGAACCGTTGAGAAGAAAACTTTCGGAATTTTGTTACGGAAAAGCCACCATTTGACTGGGCTATTACACGACGCATCACAACGACGTTTCACCAGGCAACGCCGTCAACTGCTGTTTGTGTTTGAGAAATAGTTTGGAAACTTTCCTCATCTCAGCACGTTGTAGGTGTCGCCACCGGTGCCATCCTTGTGTGAATGTTCTGAAAAGCTGATCATTTGCATATCACAGCATCTTCTTCCTGTCGGTTAAATTTCGCGTCTGTAGCACGTCATCTTCGTGGTGTAGCAATTTTAATGGGCAGGAGTGTAACATAAGCAGCAACGAAAAATTTCGATAATAAAGATTCGTTTTCTGTAATTCCACAAGAGATAACTGTAGACTTACAACTAGAGATCATTGAATTCAATGTTCATCACTCCGTAAATCAACTCACAGAGAATGTGATCATCTTGGTTTCTATAAAAGCTTGAACAGAGATAAATAACCTAAGAGTCGTAACATTGGAAGCAAACAGCAAGTTTTCCAGCACTTACATAATTATCTGAACTAATATTTTCTGTTCTAAACATAAATAAAAGAATTTTCGCTTTTTGTTTAACTGGCAAATATTTAGAATACATCATAAAAACTTCAAAGTCAAATATGAATCCAAACTTTGAAAAAATTGAAGCTTATACGAGACGCAATGTCTCACAACACGGTTTCAGTTTATTATCTATTTATACTATTTGCATAAGTAATAAATGTCTATGATCTATAGTTTTAAGTCTACAGTTATCTCTTGTGAGGTTACAGAAATTCATTTAATCTATCATTAGCACGAGGAATGTCCTTCCTAACACAGCATCTTTAGATGAAGAAATTGTTTTGCAAGTAGGAAAACGGGTAATGTCTGCTATCAACAATTGCTTTGTGAAGAGTTGAATTTTATTTTGAAAGCACATACTGTTGCCAATAAATGGAAATGACTTCCCTATAGCTTTGAGTTCAGCTCTTTAAATGAGCTGTTATATCAACGAGAGAACGTAAATCAATTACCCAAACTTCATTTTTCACTTCAGGAAAGTCATTTGAATCGTTTTTCATAAAATCGTTTACATTTTGATGTAAAAAAAAAAGCGCCCAATTTCTTTCCTATGAACGTCCATATGGTACAACAGATTGACGAATTTTGCACCCACTGTTTCTTCAGTAAATGCACGAAACGATCGGAGTTTAAGCTCTCTTGCTCAGATGTACTGTAGTTGAGACCGCAGTTGACATGGTCGTATCGCAGAACTTTGATTCGCAACTTTTGTTGTAAAGAAGACAGTGTAATTTGCCTTTTTTTTTTTTTTTTCGGGAAATTCTTCCAGGAACGATTCTGCGTCAATCCTCTTTCCTCATATACTGGCTCCTTCGGCACAAATGGCGACATTGTTGTCAAAAGTCAAACCCTGTTTCTTCGTGACGTAACCTTTCACTTCGTTAAAACTGTCTGCAACGATTTTTCGCCATTTCATGGGACACTATCCTGCTATTTATTCTGTGATATTTCAAATTATCATCATCATCATGGATGCTAACTAAAAGCTGTGCAGTAGCAATTATGTCAGTACTGAATTCTTCAGATTTGTTTCTTAACTGATCGGCAAGGTTGGTAGAGATATGCACTGTTCTTTGAACTGTCATGCTGGACAAGTTAATAATCTCGAAAATGTGATTCTTTTCCTGCACATAGTTTTGATGCAGTGATCATACACTTTTGAAGAAATCACCTTTCGAGTAAGGTTTTTCAGCGGCAGCAGCAGCAGCAGTTTCCTCACAAAAGCTTACTTTTGTAGGCACTTCATCCTGTCCAGTGGCGTAGCTATCATAGGGCTAGGCGGGGCAGTGCCCCGGGGTCCCCGAGATCAAGGGGCCCCTCGGCCTCCGTAAGCAAAGTTCGGAAAAAGTTACAATAGAGCGTCGTTTTTTTTATTTTTATTTATTTATTTATGTTTTACTTTCCCACCCTACCGTCCATCAATTCCCCCGCCCGTCAAAATATGCTGACCACAGTAGTCGCACTGGGCCACAGGGTGACGGTGGGGCCTGGCCTGCTGACAGGCCAAGCCAACAGTCGCTGAGAACAACAATCGGCACCCTCCAGTAGCTGCAGCATCACAGCTGCTCACAGCAACAGCTGCGCCTTCCAAGTGTTGCGGCGTGCCGCTCGGCGCAATGTGAAGGCTCGCGCTCCTCCAAATACTGTATAAATACATTTACTGTATAGTACTTCTTATTGGCAAGTAGAACTGTACATTTCGATTACACGAATAATCGGTTTTCGAACATCCATGCCCCCCAATTACACTTCGGATAATCGACGTTCTACTGTATATAATATTTTAGCTGAATGAAAGATTTTCGACTTTTAACTTTTTGAACACTGCCAACAAACTTCAAACGCATGAAGTGAAATCCAAAAATTATTCCCATCTCAGAATATAAACATAAAAAGGTATTGCTTGTCCGCTAAGACGCGCACCCTGCCAACTGCTGAATTACTAGCAGTGTGTGACAATACTGTTCATGGCAGAGGGCCATATTTTCGTGGTTGACTAAAACTTCATTGTTCATTTTTACTAGCTTCTGCCTGCGACTTCATTCACCGAGTATGGAGCAACTTCTGTATGTCCTACCCAGGTCCAACTCTATCCCTCTCCAAAATTTCATCCAAATCCACCCAGTAGTTTCTGCTTGAAAACATAATTAACTTTCACAGTTATAATTATATTAGAGAGTACAATTAAATATTATCTGCTGCGTGACACACAGTAATTTACTTAAGAGTAGGTTTGCCTTATGTCTTCCAGTTAGCTGTAAGGACCTGATGAAGTAGTATTGCATCTGTATAGTTCATAGGCGCCGATTACGGGTATGCTCGTTCGCTACAGCATACCCCAAAATTTGAGTGGGTATGCTCGGCATACCCCACTGAAAATTTTGGTATAATTTTTTTCTTTACGTTATATTTCTTGATTTAATTAAATTCGACTCTCTCATTCCACTGATGGGCGGCTGGCTTTTGTAATACACCGCTGTATAAAGAGTATCTGAAAAAAAGAGTTAATTGAATTTGTAGGCATTAAAATTCATGTTGACATGAGAGTGAAGTGATCATTTTCTAAATAGTCCGAATATTAACGGAATACTGCTTGTAAGTTCAAAATCGTAAACTGAAGGCGGTAACCTTTAATTATTGTATTAAATAACTAGAAATGAAGTGGGTCTGGTACGATACGATGAAAATGGGTATACTACTAATTTAACGTTTATGTATTCTCTTAGAAGTCAATTGTCTTGAAGGAATTGTGTTAGTGTTAAGTCGTGACATTTTTCATCCTGTTTACTGAATTGGTGTGTGATGTAACAATGGGTTGTGAACCTATTGGTATCGACAGACATGGTATGACAGCAGAAGTGGTTATGGACTATTTTTCTTAATACTGTACACAAAATAAATCTGCAGAATAAAGAAGGCAGGAAGACCATTCGATGTTTGTTTTTGCGATAATGAACACAGTATTCACAGTCATTATCTGATATGCATGTCTAAGAAGACGAAAACTCTGAAAATGACTTCAGTAGTTACTACAACGGGAAAACAGGTTGAAATGGTCGCAAAAGCCGCCCAGTAGTTCTGAAACGTGAAATTGACATTAATGGCTGTTAATTTGTTTCCTGTGTGTTAAAAAATTACTTTTCTCCTTTTAGAGTTTAAATTGTTCCTAAATTAACACCAGATGAAGCAAAAATGAAGAAATACTTCTATACTTTACCTTTGTACCTAGAATTGTAAAAATGTAATAAAGATTTTTTTTAGAAATACTTGACGTGGGGGGGGGGGGGGGGCTAGCAGCAAGCCGGCAACCACCTCCCCTATTGGAAACGACACTGAGCATATCCCAAGGTTTTCAATAGTCGGCGCCTATGGTAAGGTCTTAGTTTAGAAAGGGCCCCTACGTCATTTCTACCCCGGGGCTCTTGGAGTAGTAGCTACGCCTCTGATCCTGTCTTAGCGTTCTCGAAAAATTGCTGTTGACTAAACAAAGATTTCAGCAAATACGAAGCCTTGAGTTTTCTCTCGTTATCCTCCATATTCGTCAAATCAGCAGGATTTTATTCAAAGTGAAGTCGGATATTATCTTGTTTTACAACTCCGATTGATTTGCGGCATACCGTAGTACTTTACCGTTAAAAACTCTGTGTTCAAACACAGTTTTCGCTTGTGGGTTGTTACCTATTCTTTTTGGCCACCTTGAATAAAACGTTAATAATTGAAATTCATACTTTACCTAGCACGCACATGTAAAAGCATAGCGCTCAGGCCAAGTGAAACAATGTGATGGTAAATGGTAGGTACGTCCCAAGACATCTGAATTTTAACTTCTAACCAAGGACAATTATTTTCTTCTTTAATCAATGCTGTTTCAGCAACATTAATTCCACAAGAGTGCAACAAATACATAGTCGTATGTATGACTAAATACCACGATATGTTAACATTTATCAGAAGTTAAATTCAAGTATAGTGTGACCATCTGACCACAAGACATACTTTACAGTACAGTAACTTTGCAGTTGTTCCTCTTTCAGTTCCGGAAGCACGTCACACGTCGCTTGAAAGCGTGACAGTCACATGCAATGCTTGCTTCAGTGTGTAAGAAATACATAGCTTATATCCGCAACTTTGGAGCTGGCGTAGCTGTCGATGAAGCAGCTTTCCCCACCCTAAATCACCTGTGTGCCACTAGACACGTGCGCATACCTCCTGTTTTGTGGAGGGCATTAGCAGTTCATTTTTTCAGACTATTGTTCAGTGAGAGGTTAAAAATGCCATCTTGTCGCAAGCACATTACTAATACGTGTAATAATGTAAACCATTTTTATCCTAGACGTCGCAGAGACTGCCAGTGCTGAGACAAAGAATTTTTAAAGTCTTTAGATTTATTATCATAATCTAAAAATCATAGAATTATAACAAAAATATCTATCAGTATTCACATGATTCATATTCAGACATTCTCTCCCCGGGCCACGCCGATAGACGGAATGTGCTGCACGTGGCTCGCGGGCCGTATTTCTGTACCCCTGAGCTAGACCAACACCGTCTAGATACAAGGCCTCCCAAGAAGTGATTGTCACTTCATACCGATAGACCGCCATCGCAAGCTCACTGGATGGCGCTATGAGGCAGTGGGGCTGTGCCCTAGCGGCCAGCCACTCAGCTAGCGATGGCAGCCTATCGATGCGACGTAACACGGACTTGTTGTGATGCCTTGTATCTAGACGGTGGTGGCTAGACCCAGTTGAGAGTTTGTGTAGCACTAAAATGACCACTGAACCAGAGTGCTATTTGGCTTTTCTACTGCCGCGATGGGAGTGGTCTATCCATTGTTGAAGACGGTAATAAGAATCCCCTCATCTTGAATCTGCTGCAGTTACTGGCAAAGCCACTCGCTTTGGATGGGCGGGATTTGTAGAACTTCGAGAGTAATGAAGGCAAGAGAGTGAAGGGGGCTTCGAAATTATTGATCCCGGAGGAAGGGGGCTGAAAACACCACCCGATATTTGGCAAAAAGCTCTGATGTGCAAAAAGCACCTTGCCATTCTCATATTAGTTTTGTCACCATAGATATTCATTCAGCTGTCCTCTATGCACACTGTCATCACCGACTGATTGTGTTCACTTTCTTTTATACACTCCCCCTCTTCCGTTCCCTTTTGACTCTGTGTACATGGTACGTGGTAGGTGGAGTCAAGGAAACCAGAGTGTTACTTTATAGTACACCCTAGCACATGCAATTAATCAAGCCATAAATAGTCACGCTCATTAAGGAATTCAGATGCGAAACAAACAATGAAAACTGATTCAGTATTAATACTTCAGCTGCCCTTTAAAATTTGAACATCAGGAAGGATTGCAGAAGCATATATGATTAAATTTATAGTATTTGTACTACAGATGTTTCAACAATTACCGGGTGGATACTTGTCTTGTTGCAAAAATAATAAAGAATAAAATACCACACCTGTTCACTGACTGAAGTTACGAAAACGACTGTGCAATCCTCCAGCCTGAGCGATCAGTACGTCTGTCCCCTCGGGAATTAGTCCTGTTGTTGTTACGGTCTTCAGTCCGGAGACTGGTTTGATGCAGCTCTCCATCCTACTCTATCCTGAGCAAGCATTTTCATCTCCTCATAAGAACGACAACCCACATCCATTTGAATCTGCTTACTATACGCATATCTTGGTCTCCCTCTGCGATTTTTACCCCACACACTTCCCTCCAATGCTAAATTTACGATTCCCCGATGTCTAAGAATGTGTCCTACTAAGCGATCCCTTCTTTTAGTCAGGGTATGCCAAAAATACCTTTTCTCACCAATTCTGTTCAGTATCTCTTCATTAGTAATGCGATCTACCCACCTAATCTTCAGCATTCTTCTGTAGCAGCACATTTCAAAAGCCTCTATTCTCTTCCTGTCCGCACTGCTTATCGTCCATGTTTAACTCCCGTACAAGGCAACACTCCACACAAATGCCTTCAGAAAAGACTTCCTTACACTTAAATTAATATTCGATGTTAGCAAATTTCTCTTTTTCAAAAATGCTTTTCTTCCCATTGCCATTCTGCATTTTATATCCTCTGTACTGCGACCATCGCATGTTATTTTACTACCCAAGTAACAAAACTCATCTACCACCTTCATTGTTTCGTTACCTAATCTAATTCCTTCAGCATCGCCTGATTTTCTAAGACCGCATTCCATTATTTTTGTTTTGCTCTTGTTAGTGTTCATTTTATACGCTCTCTTCAACACAATGTCCATTCCATTCAACTGCTCTTCAGGTCCTTTGCTGTCTCTGACAGAATTACAATGTCATCAGCAAAACGAAATGTTTTTATTTCTTCCCCCTGAACTTTAATCCCTATTCCAAACTTTTCCTTGCTTTCCTTCACCGCCTGCTCGATGTACAAATTGAATAACATCGGAGAAAGGCTACAACCCTGTCTTACTCCCTTCCCAACTGATGCTTTCCTTTCATGCCCTTCGAGTCTAATAACTGCGGTCTGGCTTTTGTACAAGTTGTAAATAACTCTCCCTATATTTTACCCCTGCTGACTTCAGAATTTTGAAAGAGTGTATTCCAGTCAACATTGTCAAATGCTTTTTCCAAATCTACAAAAGCTAAAAATGTAGGTTTACGTTTCCTTAATCTATCTTCTAAGATAAGACGTAAAGTGAGTATTGCCTCCCGGGTTCCTATGTTCCTCCGGAATCCAAACTGATCTTCTCCGAGGTCAGCTTCTACCAGCTTTTCCATTCTCCTGTAGATAATTCGTGTTAAAATTTTGCAACCATGACTTACCAAACTGATGGTTCTGTAATTTTCACACCTGTCTGAGCCTGATTTCTTTGGAATGGGGATTATTACATTTTTCTTAAAATCTGAGGGCATTTCGCCTGTCTCATATATCCTACACACCAGTTCAAATAGTCTTGTCATGGCTGGCTCTCCCAGAGACTTTAGTAGCTCTGAGGGAATATCATCTACTCCTGGGGCCTTGTTCCGACCTAGGTCTTTCAAGGCTCTGTCAAATTCATCTCTCAGTATAGTATTTCCTATTTCATCTTGATCTACTTCCTCTTCCCTTCCTACAACATCGTCTCTAAGTTCATTTCCTTTGTAGAGCTGCTCTATGTACTCTTTCCACCTTTCAGCTTTCCCTTCTTTGCTGAGAATTGGTTTCCCATCTGCGTTCTTGATATTCGTAGAGTTGCTTTTCTTGTCCCCAAATGTCTCTCTCATTTTCCTGTAGGCAATATCTACTTTTCCCCTTCTTATACATTCTTCTACAGATTTGCATTTGGCTTCTAGCCACTCCTGCTTAGCCATTTTGCACTTCCTGTCAATCTCATTTCTTAGTCGTCTGTACTCCTTTTTCCTGTTTCATTTACTGCATTTTTATATTTTCTCCTTTCATCAATTAAATTTAGTATTTCCTGTTGTATCCAAGGATTTTTTGTTGGTCTTGTCATTCTACCTATTTTGTCCACTGCTGCTTTCTCTATTTCATCTCTCAATGCTACCCATTCCTCTTCTACTGCTTTATTTCTCCCTGTTTGTGTCAATTGTTGCCTAAATCTCCCTCTGAAATTCTCCAGAACTTCACTTTCCTTCAATTTATCTAAGTCCCATCTCCTTATTTTCCTACTTTTCTGCAGTTTTTTTCAGTTTCAGCCTACAGTTCATGAGTAACAAGTTATGGTCAGAGTCTATATCTGCCCCTGGGTATGTCTTGCAGTTTATAACCTGGTTCCGAAATCTGTACCTTACCATTATAAAATCTGATACCTTCCACTGTCTCCTGGTCTGTTCCATGTATACAACCTTCTTTTGTGATTCTTAAACCACGTTGTTTTTATGATTAAATCATGTTCTGTGCAAAATTCTACCAGTCGGTTTCCTCTTTCATTCCTTTTGCCCAGACCATATTCACCTACTATCTTCCCTTCCCTTCCTTGTCCTACTACCGAATTCCAGTCTCCCATCACAATTAAGTTTTCCTCTCCCTTAATTGTCTGAATAATTTCCTTTAGCTCCTCATATATTTCTTCGATTTCCTCATCATCGGCAGAGCTAGTTGGCATATAAACCTGTACTACTGTTGTCGGTGTTGGCTTCGTATCTATCTTGACAATGATAATGCGTTCACTGTGCTGCTCATAGTAGTTTACCCGCATTCCTATTTTCTTATTATCAATCCTACTCCTGTGATCCCCCCCAACTGATTTTGTACTTATAATCCTGTACTCACCTGACCAGAAATCCTGTTCATCCTGCCACCGAACTTCACTAATCCCCACTACATCTAACTTCAACCTATCCATTACCCTTTTTAAATTTTCTAATTTTCCTACGCGATTAAGGGATCTAACATTCCACGCTCCGATCCGTAGAATGCCAGTATTGTCTTTCCTGATGACAACATCCTCTTGAGTAGTCCCCGCCCGGAGATCCGAATGGGGGACTATTTTACCTCCGGAATATTTTACCCGAGAGGATGCCATCATCATATGTTCATACAGTAGAGCTGCATGTCCTCGGGAAAAGTAACGGCTATAGTTTCCCCTTGCTTTCACCCGTTCACAGTAGCTGTGTGGCAAAGCCACATTAGCTGATGTTACAAGGCCAGCTCAGTCAATCATCCAGACTGTTGCCCCTGTAACTACTGAAAAGGCTGCTGCCCCTCTTCAGGAACCACACGTTTGTCTGGCCACTCCACAGATACCCCTCCGCTATGGTTGCACCTACGGTACGGCTATCTGCATCGTTGAGGCACGCAAGCCACCCCACCTCGGCGATGTCTGTGGTTCATGGGAGTGGGAATTAGTCCTATGGGGCCATTAATATACCTCATAGTGTGAGCATGGCGGTCATAGGATATGGGAAAACGCAAGCGACAACAACGTGGAACGATAAACAGCTCAGTCTTGATGGGCTACTGTCCTTCCACTGTCAAATTCAGACCTGCTGTTTCTCTCTCTGGGGCCTTACACGATCTCCTCAAAAACTACCACCATAATCTAATATATAAAGCAGTGTGTCCGTATATTTGTACGTGTTGCACACAAATCTACAGTTCTGTTCCAATCTTTATGAAACTTGGTACACATCAGCTTCAATCGATGAGGACGGTCGCCGTAAATGTAAGAATCACATACGATATATATAGTTCACGAGGTATGACGTCATAAACAATGAGATACGCGAAAAACTGCTGCATTTAGCGACAATGATGCTCATTTTCTCCTAAACCATTAGACCGATTTCAAGCAAATTTGGTACACACATTCCTTACCGTGAGGTAACAATTGTTGCATGGTTAAGAATCACATACGGTACATGGTTCAAAAGATATTACGTCATAACCAATAGAATTCGCAAAAATGCCATACAATGCGGCGAGACTTTCGAAATATACTGTACGAGAATGACAGTACTTAACGACTTGCAACAAACTTTAAACACAATTTCAAACCTTTATTAAACTTTTTCTCGCTGACAACCATAGTAAAATGATGAAAGGAAAAAAGTTTCTCGCTTACTACTTTTCCGCTGTTTATGAAGTAAAACTGCGCCTCTCGGTATGACGTTACAATTTATAATTTGATCACTACAAATTGTAGCGACAGGAAATTTTACAGACAGTATACATATATATAGTTGAATGTAGCTTCTAAATTTTATCACAGTACGACACATATTCATGAGATATGGGCACATAAACAGTAACGTCCCGCTGTTCATGGACTAAAACTACGGCATTCGGTATGACGTTACAATTTATAGCTTCTACACTACAAATTGTAGCCGCAGGAAATGTTACAGCCAGTACACACATATATTGTCGAATGTACCTTCTAAATTCCGTCACAGTACGACACATAGTTCATGAGATATGAGCACATAAACAGTAACGTTCATGGAAAACCGCCCTATCACGCGCCAAGTTTTAATCTATTACTTCTGTACTGCTAATTGTATTCGCAAAAGATTTTACCGACATACAGCACTTATACAAATGAATATATATCTGAAAAAATATACAACTGTACAACACACAACTCAATAAATATGCGATCGTACGAATTCTATATGTCATTTCTATTTTGATTACTGTCGTTCTGTGTTTCTATACTGCACTTATAATTTTGTACATTACGCAAGACCGCCTTATTTCTTACATATTCCCCGATAAATATATTATTAGAAAAAAAAGGAGATGGACAGAGAGATAAGGGAAGTACTGACTCAAGGCAGGAATAAATAAATACCCGGGCTACGCCGGGTTTTCAGCTAATTATACATATTTTGAAGATGAATCCGCAGCTTAATCTTCCCTAATACACAGATTCTGCACTAATATGACAAGACATGGAAAACCGCCTAATACAAAGTCAGACCTCCTTTTACCTGGTGACTATAGCAACTCGATGTGACAAGGATTCAAAAATCGTTGAGAGTTCCTCTAGTTAGTCCGTGTCTCTAAACCGCCCATAATAGGGAAGTGTTGCTGGTCCAAGATTTTTTCGCGAACTGACCCTCCGATTATGTTCTGTAAATGTTCGAGGCAATTGAAGTAGGACGATCAGGGTGGTCATATCATTAGGTCGAATTGAGCAGAATGGTCTTCAGACTGATACCGTATACCTGTGGCCAGACGTCATTGCCTTTTCTCGTACTTCCCACATTAATTTCTGCGGTTGTTTATTTGTCTGTTAGTAATGACAGCCGAACGCAAACGCCGCTGCTCATGGTCGTTTAGTGCAGTACTCTTTGTGATGACTATTTATTTTGGAATTCACGGCACCCTCTTGTTACTGTGAAGCTCGACTTGGGGTTTGAAATTTCCCCCGTTTCCATTTCCAGTTATCATCCCGTGTTCAAAAGTCTTTTTAATTTCCGCCATGCGATCACAGTCACGTCTGACATCTTTTCCCATGAATCACATCAGTACAGGTGATAGCTCCAACAATTTACCGCCCTTTAATACTCCGTGTGCGATACTAACGCATTCTGTACATGTGGATATCGCTATCCCAAGAATTTTGACACAATTCCTAACTGCTTTGTACCTCGCGAGGTACTGGCATTTAGCCATCTTGATTTCAGTTTTGCTTAATTTCCCCAGTCACTCCAGATATACGCCGGGATGGTTGCTTTCAATGGGCACCACTGATTACCTTCTCCCCTTCTTAGCAAGAATCAACGTGATCATGTGCTTGGTCTCTAACGACCACGATGTCGGCGGCACTTTAAACCATAGACTTTACCGTACCTGCTTTGTAAACTTGCATTAATTGTTAATACACTGCTAAAAACAATTAGAGCATCAGGTGAGATATCATACACAATATACATATGGTAACGTATTTTTTTCAAATATTGGCTACAGTTGTAATTTGTGTGTGATAGACTACGATATTTTGCTGTCTTAACTCTTGATGTTTACATGTCGTTTACTTATAGCGAGATACTACGGGGCTCCCGTAATACTGAAAGTCGTTCTCGGTGCCCTCTAATGTGGTGTCTGATCATCTCGGGCAGCACACCTGCATGGCACAGACAGGATGAGGTTATCAATCATATCTTGGGGGCCATTCTTCCACGAGTGCAATATCCAGTTCTGCAACAGTTACGGGAGGGGCTGGTATTGCTGCAATGCGTCTGCCAAGGGCACCCCATACATGCTCAATCGTGTTTAAGTAAGCTGAACAAGCAGGCCACGCCTTTCGTTAAATTCCCCCAGTTTCAAGCACGTTGTTCACCAGTGCAACTCTGTGGGGACGAGCGTTACCGTCCACCTGAAGGAACCCACCTCCTATGGTACTAGCGTAGGGCACACTAGAAGTTCGAAGGATCTCGTCTCTGTACCTCTGAGCATTCAAAGCGCCATCCTGAACGACATAGAGGTCCGTACGTCTACCAATACTGACTCCTGTCCACACCATTTGCCCACCACCATGGTATGGTGCATGTAAGCAGGATTGTTCAAAGTTCCACGTTCTCTCCAGATGAGGGAACGACGATTGTCCGCCTGAACACAAAATCGTGCCTCATCTGTGAACAGAACCCGGTGCCATTCGTTACGACTCGAATCCTGATGGTCCTCCGCCCAATTTTTGCGGCTAAACGGTGTCGTTTCTAATCGGACACACACCATAGGACTCCCTGCGTAGAGGCCACATTACCGAAAGTGATTTCGGACTGTTTTGTGTTGATATTGCGCGTCCTGTTGCTGCCTGGAGGGTGCCTTACGGCTGAGCTGCATTCAGCTTCCTGTCTCGACGGACTGTTAAACGGAGATAAACATCTCTTGCAGATGTTACCTGTGAACAACCTTGACCCTGCCTTCTTTAAACACTTGGGGACCCTCCAACACCGGCAACCACTTCCCTCTGTGTCTGCCCCGCTTCCAACCATCCTTTGGTACTCCATGCCATAGCTTCGGGTAAGTCACGTTGTTGTTGCATTGCACTCTCTGTTCACTACACTATCTGAACCCAACTACTTCAGTAATTCATTTGGTAAATCCAAGTCAACGCCAGACCCCTCTCAGCAACTTTCTCGGTTGCCGTATTGTTGTCTTCCACTCCGTAGAACCGCCAGAAATACATCGAAACATTTTAATTCTGCCGATGACAATACTTCAGAATCTAGATATCTCAACTGATCTGCTAACTGTATTGTCCAGTATACTTTGCATATCGAAGCATGTATTACAATTTGACGGCCATTGCCTGCCCCCTTATATTCTGTCATTTTAAATACCTGTGTGGAATATTACGAATATATGAGACGTATAAATGATAACAGAATACTTCGAAGTGCGAGTGGGAGACATTCAGAATGCAGAAAAGATCGAGACATAAAGAGAACAAGGAGACGACAAATTAGAAATGTGGTTCGATACTAGGTGCTTCAGGAGGAATGGCCATTATTTAGAGAGTTGGCAGAAACGATAATTCGAAGCAAAAAGTCTAGTAAACGTGGACTGTTAAATGCTTACTTTAAGAACTGTGAGCACTTCTTCAATAGTAGAAATGTTTGACAGTGGCGAAGATGAACATTGCTCATAGCTCTTAAGACATGTGTAAGGCTGATAGTCGACTTCGGCGTATTGCAAAATTTTTGAGAAGATGTAAAAGAGACAGCCTTTGGAACGCTTGCGCGTCCCCTTCTTAAATACTGCTTAGATTTTTGGATCCTGAGATCGGTTTAAACGACGACACAAGCAATTCGGAGGCAGACTGCTAGGTTTGATACTAGTAGGTTCGATCAATGCATGTTACAGAGATTTGTGGGAAGATGAAAGGGGAATCACTGGCACTGGAGGGAAAGCAACGGTGTTTTTTTTTTTTTTTTTTTTGTGAGAGACAACTGCGAAAATTTTGAGGGCTGACGTCATAACGATTCTACTGCCGCAAACTTACATTTCGCGTAAATACCCCTGAGATAAGTGAAATTTGGGCTCTTGTAGAGGCATACAAGTATTGGTTATTCCTTCAATGTACCTTGTCAGTAGATGAGAAACGAAAATGAGTATTAGCGGTACGAGATACCCTCCGCTACGCACCTTACGGTGGATCGCGGAGTATATATGTAAATATACGAGGATGATTAGTGGATATCTAGGCTGAAAGACGGCAGGTACCAAATTGACTACATCATTATGCAGAGTAGGTACAAAAACTGCCTAAAAATGCAAGAGCATACCCTGGAGCAGACATAGATTCTGACCTCAACTTGGTGGTGGCAGACTTGTGCATTAAGTTGAAGAGCGTGAGAGGAGGAAAACCGTGATAGAAAGTTGACTTAAAAAGACTAAAGGAAGAGGCTAAGAAAACTGAGTTGAAAACACTTTTTTGTCAAAATGGTATAGAGGGCCTAAAGAAGAGACTGCAAACGAGATATGGAAGAGATTGAGCCAAAAACTCAAGGAATCTGCAGAAGTTTTAGGGATGAGAAAGCTCAAAAGAGAAGGTAAAGAGTGGGTAACTAAGACAATGCCGTGCAAGATGGAAGAAAGAAGGAATTGGAAGACAGTAGTAAAAGGAAAATATGAAATGATTTATAGATTAACTGCTCATCTAGTCTTTGAAGCAAAGAAAATTAGGACAAGTATTGGAATAGAAAGAAGTGACGGCACAGTGGTTCATAAACTGGAAGGTAGCAAGAATACGTAGAGTGCTCATATGATGCTGATCAAAAACCAAACAATATTGAACTGGAAGAGGAGATAAGCTTTATTGAAGAGGACAAAGTATTTCGCATCTTGGTAGAAGAAATAGAAAAGGCTTTAAGAGAGATCAAGAATCGCAAAGCAAGTGGAATTGTTGGACTACCAGCAGAGTTGTTTAACAGCCTTGGGAGTACTGGGGTGAAGGAATTAACTTTATGTAATACGATATATGAAAAAGGTGAATTGCCAGATTTACACTAGTAATGATACCTATTGAGAAGAAAAGAAATTCCAAGAAATGTGAGGATTTTCGAACCATTAGTTTGATTTCTCATGCAGCAAAAGTTCTGCTATGGGTGATAAATAGAAGACTTCGTGGAAGACTTAAAAAAAAGTATTGCAGAGGAGCAGTTTTGTTTTAGAAGAGGAAAAGGAACAAGAGATGCTATTGGACTGCTGAGAATTATAGGCGAGAGATAAATCGAAAGAGGAAGAGAAGTGTATACTGTTTTCATTGACATGGGGAAGGCCTTCGACAAAGTACAGTGGAATAAGTTAATGGACATACTAAGAAAGAATGGAGTAGACTGGAGGGTTAGAGGGCTGATTAAGAATGTATACCTGAAACAGAAAATAAGAGTACAAGCCGGCCGCGGTGGCCGAGGAGACTGAGGCGCTCCAGTCACGGTCTGCACGGCCACTACGGTCGGGGATTCGAATCCCCCCTCGGGGATGGATATTTGTGCCGTCCTTAGTCTTAGGTAGTTCATAAGTAGTTTGTAAGCTTAGGGACTGATGACCCCGTAGTTAAGTCCCATAAGTTCTACAAACATTTGAACATTTTTAAAAGTACAAATTAGGAATGAGATGACAAGGAAAGCACAATAGGTAGGGGAGTGTGGCAAGGCTGCTGTCTCTTCCCTATGCAGAAATGAATGAAGCAAAACAGAGGTGTACCGGTCAGTGGTAGGAGATAGAAGGTATTCGATTCGCCGATGATATGGTATTACTGGCATAGAGCGAAAAAACTATGATTGAAATGTTAAATGATTTCAAAGACCTGCGAGGAATTTGGAATGAAAATTAATAAGAAAAAGACAAAATGTATGGTTATTAACGCAAGAACAACAATGCTAGGTCAGAAAGTAATAAAGAAGTTAGTGCTTTCAAATACCTGGGACGCATAATTACAGAAGATATGAGATGCCACAAGGATATGAAAACCCGCCTAGCAATTGCCAAGGAGGCATTTAATAAGAGGAGGAGGCTTCTATGCGGCCGTATGGACAGAAATCTGAGGAAGAGGCTGACAAAATATTTTATATGGAGTGTGGCACTATATGGCTCTGAGACATGGACATTGAGAAAAGAGGACGAAAGAAGATTAGAAGCATTCGAGAATGTGGAGTTTGAGGAGGATGTAAGGGATAAAGTGGGTATAAAAAGTGGGGAATGAGGACGTGTTGAGAAGAGTGTCTGAAGAGAGAGAAATTCTAAAGGTAATCGGAAAGAGGAAACGGAATTGGTTTGGACATTGGATGAGAAGAGATTGTCTGCTAATGGATGCTATGGAGGGAATAGTGAATGGAAGAAGAAGAAGAAGCAGAAGATACCAGATGGTTGACAGTATAAAGATAGGAAACAGTTTCGAGAAAAAAAGAAGGTAGCAAACGACAGGACTGCATGGAGAGCTGCATGTGAAGACCTGCCTTAGGGCAGAACACCTGATGATGATGATGATGATGATGATGATGATAATGATGATGATGATTAGTGGCGCAGAGGGAGTTTCATTGTTTTTATAATTTAGGGCGTCATGATGCCGTTCCGTCGAAACATGACATAAAATGTCGGATTAGTAACTTTGAAGAGAATGGATGGACCAAGAAGTGAGCGTTCTCCAGCAGACATTGGTGAACGCGAATGTGTTTTATGGAGCCGACGGCGTTCAATTCGTAAGCAAGCAGCAGTGGTTGGAATGTCGTGGGAGTGTGTTCGCAGACTTCATCTTTATATAAAATTTCGTCCTTACAAGCTACACATGGTGCTACAACTGAAGTACAATGATTATCGGTCACAATTGGATTGTATCAACAAATAACAAAAATAAAAAAATGACTATGAATTTCTAAACAAGTTGTGGATGTCAGATGAGGCACATTTTCATGTCACAGATTATGAGAATAAACAGAACTGCCATTACTGGCAAACACAAATCCTAATGACGTTCATGAGTGCCCTTTAAGCGCTAGTAAAGTGAAAATATGGTGTGGTCTTTCATCACATGGGATTATGGGACCGTATTTTTAGCAAATGAACAGTGAAACACAACTGTCAATGCTGATCGTTACGTGGAGATGTTACGAACTTCCGTTACATCTGTATTGAACAACTTTCCAAGCGTTCAAGAAGCCTGGTTTCAACAGGACGGAACCAAGTACTACATGGCAACCAACGGCATGTGTGCGAGAATTGTTCGGTAACCGTGTGATCTCATGATTCAGTAACATTCCATGGCCTCCAAGATCTCAAGATTTATCCGTTTGTGATTTTTTTCTTTGTGGGACTACATCAAGAGCAAAGTCTACACGACTCCACCAAGACCCCTGGATGAGTTATAACAGCGAATTCGGGATGAAATTCACAGTATACCGGCCGAGGTGTAGCAGCGGTCAATGAGGAATCTCCACAGCAGATTTCACGAATGTATTCTTACAGGATTATACTATCTGAAGGACGCAATTAAAAAGAAGATAAATTACGTCAATGTTTTGTAAATAGCAAAGTTGTAAGATTGCAATTATTTTGAATTAAATGTCTTTTTTTCATTGGATTGTGGAAATGTCCTCGTTTTTCTGTGTTGTTCTTGTTATATTCGGTCCGCAGAATGGTTTGATGCAGCTCTTCACGCTACACTGTCCTGTGCAAGCCTCTTCATCTGAGAATGTGTACGGCAACCAATATCCTCTTGAATCTGCTGATAAGTATTCGTCCTTTGTTTCCCTCTACGATTTTTACCCCACACAGTTCCTTCTAATACTAAGTTGACGATTCCTTAATGTCTCAGAATGTATCCCACCAACCTACCCCTTCTCTTAGTCAGGATATTCCAGAAAATCCTTCTCTCCCCAATTCTGTTGAGCACCTCATTAATTACGTAATCTACCGATCTAATCTTCATCATTCGTGTGTAGCACCGCATTTTGAAATCTAATTCCTTCAACATTGACTGAATTTCTGACAGAATGAAAGTTCCATTACGTTTGTTTTACTCTTGTTAATGTTCATCTTACATCTGTCCCCAAGACACTGCCCATTCCGTTTAATTGTTCTTCCAGGTCTTTTGTTGTCTCCGACAGAATTACTGTGTCGTCAGCAAACAGCAAGGTTTTTATTCCCTCTCCCTGACTTTTAATTCCCTCTCCAAATTTCTCCTTGCAGTCCTCCACAGCTTGCTCAATGTACAGATTGAACCTTACTTGGGAAAGGCTACAACCCTGCCTTACTACCTTCCCAACCACTGCGACCTTTTCATGCCCTTCGACTCTTAATAATTGCTATCTGGTTTTTGTACAAGTTTAATATAACTCTTCGCTTCCAATATTTTACCGCTGCTGCCTTCAGAATATGAAGAAGTGTAATCCAGTCAACATCGTCAAAAGCTTTCTACAGACTCATTAATGCTAAAAACGTAGGTTTCCCTTTCCTTAATCTATGTTCTATGATAAGTCGTAATGTGAGTTTCCATAAAATCTCGGGGCGAACTGCCGGATGTCTGTAACTTATTGCCACAATCTTACGGTGCAGAGTCTTCTGGCCATCTTCAGGTGTGTACCGCCGAATTACTGGCGAACATGCACTGAGCTGTGCTATTTATGACCAATTCAGCTGACATTGCGCATGCGCGCACTTACCGTGCACGTTTACTACAACTACGTACGCTACTCCGAGCGCCCTCCGTGGTGGAGGCTTGCCGCTTCGATATCAGATCGATTATCATCGTCATTCAGTTGCAGGGAACTACGCCGACTACGAAGTTTTTCAGTGACAGGATTCCATGCAGCATTTATTTGGAAACCGCTGTCTCGGTTAATAAGAGCCTCACTGTCAGACAGTCTTATTTCCACAGCTTCATTAATAAGTTAGCTCCAAAAGTTTGATGTGTGGGCCACAATTTTCGTTTCATTGTAGTTCATTGAATAACCTGTGGAAATACAATGTACGGCGATTGCGGATTTGGTGGGCTGGAGTAGCCGAGTATGACGCTGGTGTTCCACAATGCGCTCCTGCACAGTGCGCGTCGTCTGCCCTATAGCTGACTTGTTGCACTCACACGGAATCCTGTAAACACCTGCTTTACGCAGCTCCAGATCGTCTTTGACAGAACCCAACATCGATGAAATTTTAGGAGGAGGACAAACGATGACTTTTACTTTATACTTTATTAGTATTCTGCCTATCTGCGATGAAATATTCCCAATATGTGGAAGATAAGCAGTCGATTTGAAAGCCTCTTCTTCCTTGTTTTGTCGTTCGTAGGTGTGCATCACTCGGTTTACTTGCTGCATTGAATACCCATTCCTTAGGAATACTGTTTGCAGGTGTTCCAGTTCCGTGTGAAGGCTGTCGGCATCAGAGATGGTATGGGCTCGATGGATTAAAGTCTTGAGGACGCCTATTGTTTGTGCCGGATGGTGGCAACTAGTAGCTTGTAAATACAAATCAGTATGAGTGGGCTTCCTGTATACCGAATGACCAGGTGAGCCATCACTTCTGCGTCGCACGAAGACACCTAAAAAATCAAACGACCATTTTTCTCGATCTCCTTAGTAAACTTTGTTTTCGTGTATAGAGTTCATATGATGTAAAAACTCTTGCAGACGGTCCACACTATAAATGTCTCATCAACGTATCGCCAAAACACTGTTGTTTTAACAGTAGCTCACTCAAGTGCTCTCTCCTCAAAACTTTCCATTAAAAGACGTATGTGAGTGTTGCCTTACGTGTTCCTGCATTTCTTCTAAATCCAAATTTTTTGTAACTCTGTATATTAGCAATCCAGCCAGGCAGCCCTGAGATCACTGGCAGCTCCTGCAACAAGATCTAAAATTGTTGCAGATTGTCACAGGGTTCTGGTGGAGCTAGGGGAAAGCAATAGAGGAAACCTATTGTGGGTCCCTGGCCACTCGGGGATCAGTGGCAACGAACATGCCGACAGATTAGCCAGGATGGGGCCAGAGACTCCATTTATTGGACCGGAACCTGTCCTGACCATCACCAAGGCAATGATCAAATTGGAGCTACGTAACTGGCTCAGAAGACAGCACATAGAATATTGGACAAAAGTCTATCAACAAAAACATGGCAAGGTAATGATGCCAAAGCCATGTTTTAAAAGAAGCTCTGCAATCCTGGGCCTGAACAGGAGAGAGATTAGACTCATGGTTGGATTGCTGACAGGCCATGGGAATTAAAAAGCCCTACATACAATGGAAATAACAGAAGAGGGCCCTAAATGTAGGATTTGTGATGACGGTGATGAAACTGCATCACATCTACTCTTCGAATGCATTGCATTTGAGAGTAAAAGGCACAGAACATTTGGGACAACCAGACCCGAAGAAATCTATATATAAAAGGCTTGTGTGTGTACGTGCTGACAGACTTTTCTCCATGACCACATACTGCCACCCACTCGTGGTTGTGGTGGTACATAGCCCTTGGTCTAATGATGTTAGTGAGTTTGGTCGCGGTGCGTGGCAGTGGGTGAGTGTGACGAGCAAAATATGCAATAAATACTCTTAGGAAAAGCTATATACTCTGTGACTTACGAACTTTATGGTACGAGTCAAAATCTGTTTATTCTTTCAATAGTCAGACAATGCGGTCCTTTAGGACTTTAATAACGACGAGGAATATCAAATACGCAATTTTTTTTTTTTTTAATAGATCACATGTTTCTGTCAACCACACATTACCGACTATGAACAGACACACAAAACAAAGATAAAAATCCAGACAGACTCAAAGATAAAAATACTCGTGACACATTGATCACTGTCGTGGAAGCATGATGGAAACATAGACATACATTAATGAATGTCTCTTAGGCCATAGATATTGATATGCCTGTGCCAGAAAGCTCACTGGTCTGTGCTAATCAGTGATGTCTGATACATATAGCCGCGACACTCTCTGCTGTGAAAGGTTTTATCGTTTGACAGCTGGGACAAGAAAAACTTTGCGACCTAGTCCTACTCATATCCCGGCGGCCTCCTGTGATAATGTTGGCAACAGATGTTGAATAACGAGAATCATGTGACATCGTCATAAGCCAATCGCGTGACACGCAAATATTTTGTCGTGAAATCGAGCATACAGCAGGAACAGCAGTATTTATCTACTCTCTATGTGGTTCGGTCATCTTTGCAACGATTTTATATCGTGTTATTGATGTTGCCAACATAAAAACATGAGGCCGCCAGGATAGAAAGTAAAATTTGACCGAATCGGATACATCCGTGGTTGTCACATCTCACTATGACCAGCACTGTCACGTGAAACTCTTTTGTATAGAGTTCAGAAATGTAATTTGTCAGCCGCTTTCGGCGCTCCTGTTGCAATGTGTAACTTTATGAACACAACCTAACATTGAATTTACATTGTTCCGAAGCACGGACTTAGATTAATTTCACTCTTAGTATGAAAAACTTTATGAACATTCATTATTTTCGACAATGACTTCTACTTAAATTTGACATCTTGGCTAGGAGAACTGAGTTATTGAAAGAGAGATCAACAAGAATTGTGTTTTTGCTGACCTACGCCCGGAACCCAAAGAACCATGATATACACAGGACATTCTTTAACAACCGTTGGGAAGCACGGGCATATAAGCTAGTTGTCTAATAAAGAACTGGTAAAGGGACTCCTTGCACTGTTCAAGGGCGTTGGTTGGCTTTACTAGATATATAGGGAGTGATACCGCACAATAAACTTAGTTTCGGTGCGGGCAGTGGCGGGTTGGACCAAGACTGTTTTGGCTTCCCTGAAAAATATCAAATCAAATCAATCCAGTTTCTTTTCCTAAGTAATTCTGTGCTCTCCCACTCGCTTAAGTTCACTCTGCCAATGTAGCTCATTCTTTCCGTCCTCCGTCATATTCAGAACTGTACAAAACAACACTCCATTCGAAACATTTTATCAGTTTCTTACTCAGATCTTTCTCCGCATTGCTGCAGAAAATAACACACGAGAACGCGAATTACTGGCGACTGCGCGGTAGTGAGAATTACGGTGTGAGGCACGTCGGCACTGACGCGATGGCGAGTTGTGAAACCCGCCCCCCACGTAAGAGGCGCGTGGGGCGCAAAGGTGCGCAGGCGCATTCCGGGGAGGGGTGTCGGGCTGGCGCGCGGGGCCTAGCGGCCGCAGTGTGGCGGCAGCCGCTAACCCAAATAGCCAGCGAGTGGGGCGTCCGCACAGCAGCGCAGCGCCAGCACTCGTCTCCCTAGCAGGTGGGTGCCAGCGCTGCTTCGCCATGCCCGCGTCTCCGACGGGATATTCGTCACATCCGGCCTCCTATAAGGAAAAAAAATTCTTCAGGCACGAATCGTAGCTGCCAAATAAAAGTGCGAGCCTTGCTAATTTTTAGGAGGCAAGTTTTTGTGCTAATCGCGAGTGGCTGATAGCTGAAACATACCCGTAGATTCAATTGTGTATATTATGCTCCACATGTTTTAAAATGATTCTTACATTTTGTACTCCGTGTAAACTTTTAATCGCCATTTTTGTCACTACACTATATTTATCTTGTCACCTTGTTTCTCTCGGATACACAGGGTAAAATAAATAAATAAATAAATAAAAATAAAGAGATTTATGCTCAGTCTAAAATTTATACTCGTCTTTCGCTGCTCAAAAATAATCGATTTTTTAGTGTTTACATGACCAAAAGCGGAACTGGGAAAACGAGTTACGACATCCAGTTATGGAGCCCATGTAAACGGGTTGTATGTTTGTTGAAAGTTAGACGACTTCATGTGTACCTTACTGGAATATTCAAGTTTCGCAGTTCCTGCAGGGTTTTTTTTTTTTTGTACTGTTACTTGTGTGTGTGTGTGTGTGTGTGTGTGTGTGTGTGTGTGAGAGCCTTGATAATTTTTAGGAGGCAAGGTTTGTGCTAATCGCGATTGGCTGATAGCTGAAACAAAGATACTCATAGATTAAGTTAGTTCAAAAATGTTTGTAAATCTTATGGGACTTAACTACGGGGTCATCAGTCCCTAAACTTACAAACTACTTATGAACTACTTACTAACTAGGACGGCACAAATATCCATGCCCGAAGGGGAATTCGAACCCCCGACCGTAGTGGCCGTGCAGACCGTGACTGAAGCGCCTCAGTCCCCTCGGCCACCGCGGCCGGCATTAAGTTAGTAGACAGCGAATTGTCTACCTATAACGCGGTACGGTATGCAGAAAGGTCATATGTACAGAGATTTTCTAATAGCCGAGAAAACGTGTGCAACACAATCGTCTTTGTTATCGCAAATATTGTCCTCACCATTAGTTCACAGCGATCTTCTTAAGAGTACTGAAGCACAATAGCCACAATGGACAACCTTACGAATATGTGCTAGGACGCCCTTGACTTTGGGCTACTGGTGGCAGTGCATAGTGCATGCTACTTTTTGCTATAGAGCCAAACAATCCTAGTGTATGTGCCAAGACTGTTAAGTGAGTCACAGAGTTACCATCATGTAAGATGAGCAAACGATTTCCCACACCTATACATGTAGTCCAGCTTATAAGCTTTTCTTTTTTAAGAAGCACAGACAAGTTAAATAATTAATAAAAGTAAGAAATTTCCAGCTTGGCGTTGCGATGTGAAAAAAAAATTATTTAAAAAAATCACGTGTTTGATTTCGATCCCATGATGGAACATCATCAGTGCAGATTTCCAGTCATGAGGACCTTTTTATTTTTTTTATCGATCTGAGTATTAAATGTTTTATGCGGAGTGCTTGAGTCCTCATGACTCGAAATCTGCACTGATGGTGTTCCATCATGGGAGCGAAATCGATGTAATTTTTAAATAAATTTTTCATATCGCACCACCAAGCGGAAATTCCTTCTTTTTATTGATGTATTGTGGTTGGCTGGCACATTTTCCATTATGGATTCAATGTACAAGGTAAATAGTTACTCCCAGCCAACGCAGCTTTTCCATTGGATTGTACCACTCACCAGTTTTTATTTCTTGTAAGGATGTTGTGTAAGAGAATGTCTTCTTTGTTACTTGCAATACTGTGTAGTACTGTAGTGGTGTCATAGACTGTCATCTAGTGTGCCCTGTGGTACACTATGTCACAAAAGATGTACTACTGTCATTGAAAACACGATTGTTTTCTACGTGTCAGCTTTAGTTTACAGCTTTCATACCCATTCATTACGAAGCATTACTGCTAACACGAGTATTGCGTTTCTTTCTCGACAAGTGGAAGATAATAACTAACCAATGCAGCTAATTTTCTGGACATGAATAATGTGTCCAGGAATCGTTCCATAAATGTTTGAGAACCGGTTACACGCAGAAAAAATTTCAGTGGAAAGTAGCGTGTCATTTTTGACACATTAAGTAAGAAAGCTGCTGTTTCGCTGGTGACTTATGCTTCGCAATTGTCCAATCTAGCGAGCAAGGTGGCACAGAGGTTGGCACACTAGACTCACTTTCAAGAGAAACAGGTTTCAAATCCCCGCCATACATTCTGTATGGGTTTTTTAGGGTTCCCCTGAATCGATTAACGCAAATGGCAGAACCTCACGTTTGAATAGTGCTTGGTCAGTTGCCGAGCTCTATTTTTTATTCACTCCAAAGTGTCAAGAAATTTCTTACTTGATTATTGATTAACGTTTTTAAAATGAAGTTATTTAAATTTCATTGGATTCCTATAGCTGAACTCATCAAAAGCTGACAAAAGCAGTAATTATTCTGGAACGATCAGGAACTTTTGTTTCCACATGACTCCATGTTTCCAGTCGTTACTTTCTTGAAGTTGCGATATTTGTTTTAAATTATCCTATGTTTTCTATTGGATTCGTGACATTTCAGTCCTATACATTAATATGAAATGTAGAAAGGGGAAATAAAACTCAGATTGGAAGAATAACTAGCATGAATTTAGAAACGTAAGGCTTCTTGTCCCGTATTCAGTCCACTTGATATCGAAGAAATTGAAGTATTGCCAGAATAGTGACTCGCTATAGTTTCTACCGATTGGCAACATTTTTCTCTAATGAGCAAGACCTACTTTTAACTTTGGACTCCGCCGAACACATGACGCTTCTCGTCTGTTTTATAAATCTATGACAGAAATTAAGAGTACTGGTAACCCAGAATCACCCTCAGTGGGAAAAGCCGGATTCTAGGGTGGAGTTAAACATCACCTCGTATCGCCGACTTGTAACATGTTTCACGTTCTATGGAAATGGCTGTGGCTAACAAAAGAGTTGAACTAAAGGAGGTCAAACTTGATATTTACTTATTTTGTATTCTGCACGTTTCTTCTAGTAGGTCTGTTAGTTTGAAGTCACTGAACTGTCAATAAATAGCTCAATTAACCTTGACTTTACAGGTCAAACTTGATATTTACTTATTTTGTATTCTGCACGTTTCTTCTAGTAGGTCTGTTAGTTTGAAGTCACTGAATTGTTACTAAATAGCTTAATTAACCTTGACTTTACAAGCGATAAATACGAATTTTTTTTTACTATACATGTCGTCAGTATGACCAGTAACACAAGATAAACATATGACATACACGCCTGTACTTAAATATAAAATACACACATGCTAAGTAAAACGGAGATTTAACCTGGCATCTTTAGTTCTATTGTAAATCAGTGAGTGAATTGAGTAACTGTTTGGAGGATGTTACGGGCATCTCACTTGAAGACCATGCTTAGTAAATCATTGTGCTGAACCTAGTCTTCGTGTTGATGACCACTTAGTTTACATTACTGAATGCTTTACTTCCGGTCCACTTTCCTCAATTGTCGTTCGAATGAAGCTGTACTGCAGAATTCATAGAGTATATCAGCAGAATAGATATTAATAAAAACGTACAAGATTTGTCGCTCGTACGTTCGGTGAGTAGACAAAAGGAATTTGTGGCATCGCGAAGTAAACGCGCATACGGCCTGCTGGGGCAAGCTGAAGTCCCTGCGCTAGGTCAGTTTCTCACTTGGCAAATGTCGAGCTCGATCACGGATGCCAGGAACCCTTATTGTTTCTACATTTTCTGTTTCAGGCGTATCACCTCTGTAGGGCGTGAACTATTCTACATTATTTCTGCCTCAGTAATATACTAAAGAAGCTTTTTCTGTTGTTCTTCCAGATAATATTCCTTTGAACTCTATTAGACTTGTTCATTTACATTCCGGTTTTCTTTCACAATCCGAGCGACATACTTCCGTCCCTAACTAGTGACACTTGAGAACACTTGTGTACTTCTTGCATTTTGTCTAGTGTCGACGTCAACAGCTAATAAAACAGTTGTAAAGAAGTGGTGCCATTTTCATTCTTACACTAGTTGGAATAACGTTAACATGAAGTTAAGATTATTGCTGCGATGGAAGTGTTCACGGGAATTCTTCTTTCCGAGAGAAACAACAAATAACGAGTAACGCAACCCCATATACACTGGATTACGTGAAAGATATATTTGATGTGATGCATTGCAGGCAATATTAGATGTTGAAAAGAAACTTTCGTGAGATAATCTTCGTGTGGGCTGTGCTCATTCGCATTAGCCATCTTAATGTTGCGGGAATCTAGCTTTAGTGTCTGAGAAAACAACCATACTAAACCATTCTTACCGTTTGTAGGAATTCGTCTTATATTACTTTTACATTACTGTAATACTGAACAAAAGTGCAATACACTGAGTCGGTCTCAAACTACCGAAACAGAGTCCATCAGTTTGTTTACTTCTTTAATACGCGCTATAATATGTTCATATCGACTAGGTTACCGGTTGCAATACGTATACTACCCATTCAGTTTCTGTCCTTAACTCTCACCCTTTTACTCATGTACTTTTGACAGTGTTGTTTGTAACATTTGATCAATAGCCTATAGGCTAAAAATGTGCATATAAGACCGCTTATGTCTCTTTGAGTTCATAAAACATGAGTTTTCTAAGGTGAATTGCTGGAATTGAGATAAATAATCAGAATGCTTGGGCAAAAAAAATTCAGTAATAATATATTGCTGAAAAAAGCTTTAGTGATTTTGTAGTAGTGCCCCTACATTGTTGGCGTAGATACGAAGTTTATTTACGTAGAGGTGCGGAATCAAAGTCTGTTTGTAGACGTTAAAACGAAACGTTTCTTTCTTTATGCCAATGAAGAGGAGGGGATTTTAAGTACCTAAGCGACCATCCTAATTTAAAAGTTCCGAGAGTTTTCTATCGATAAGGTTTCAACAGAGTCCTCCCCCATCCGCATCCAACTGAACTAATGATTCGTCTTTAATTACCCCTAAATGGGTATATCCCCCTTCCCTCTCTAGCACTGTTTTTTCTCTTATATTAGAGAAAGATAGTTGTTACTAAAGTTCTTCGGAAAAAAGAATGAGACGGTATAGTGTCTCGCTCAGTTTCTTGTGATCTACTTTGGCGAAGTACAGAAGTTAGAAAATATGACCGCTTTGGTAAAACACCGATATTTTTAAATAGAACAAGTTACGTTGAATTTTGTTTTTAATTGATCTCTGTCTCACCAAGTGTTAGAGACGCCAAATGACCTTTGGGACCACCACTATATAGATGTTATAGTGGTGCGAGGACTTGCCATTATGTTGAACATCGCATAGATCCGACCACGGGGACTTGACGGCGACAATTTAGTTTGTGCATTGGTGACGAGAGTCGCAAATATACGAGGAATATTCGGAACTACTATATGCAGACTCAGAACATTATAAATCATTCATAAGATAACACAAGCTGGAAATAAAATTTAAACTTACTTATACGGACAGAATGTAATTAAGTGGAATTGCTGTACTACAAAGATGACGGCCACGAAAATAATTACAGAACTCAACGTGTGTGCAGAGAAACATAGCAAACTTCGCTTCGAGAACTATGTAAACATAATTTGCATGGTTGGGCTGCTGTTGTGAAGTCTCTCGTAAATCAAGTTATTGCGAAGAAGACTCTTTGACACAAAAGATCACAAAAAGCTGGCTAGCGACCAATATAAACACACAATCTTTTCTGACGAGACTGCTGTCAAACTGTTACCTACTGCAAGACGTACTTACACGTGCAGAAGATGCGTTGAACATTGCACTCGATAATTTCTGTTTTACAGCTGTTGGATCTGTTGTAGGTTCCGTAATAAACAGACAAATAATATTTGTGGGTTTCAATACATTGTGTTATTACATTAACGACCGAATGCCTCTGCCGTATTATGACCGTCGGCAAAGGCATCTTAGATGCGGGAGACCTAAGTCTGTTGATATTCGCTCAGTTACCGAGGCATTGCTCGCAAGAGGAAATGCTGCTCTTCCAAGTCAAATTGTTCCTCCTGAAACGACTGCAGATGCCGAAGATTGGACTGGCGAGCTTGATGATAAAATAAAACGTCTTCTGTGGCTTCTACTGTCACTGGATTTAAATATTGACGTGTTATTTAGTAGGGTATTTACTGGAAAAGTAGCTGATAGCTTGTTGTCTTCCTCCAACGTATCTCACAGACCTGAAACAGCATTCTGTTGAGCTAGAATTGTGGGATACTCAGTTAAGATTTTAGCGTAGTTCTCACGAATCCGAATATGAAGGCTGCTGCTTACTTTTCTTATGGTTCAAGGCGTATTAAAAACAAATACAAAGGCAAAAGTTACCAAAACGTAAATTTAATCTACATCTACATCTACATACATACTCCGCAATTCACCGTAAGGTGCGTGGCGGAGGGTACACTGTACCACTACTAGGCATTTCCTTTCCTATTCCACTCCCAAATTGAACGAGGAAAAAAAGAATGCCTATATGCCTCCGTACGAGCCCTAATTTCTCTTATCTTGTCTTTGTGATCTTTACGCGAAATGTAAGTAGGCGGCAGCAAGATCGTACTACACTCAGCTTCAAATTCCGGCCCTCTAAATTTACTTAACAGAAATTCATGAAAAGAACGTCGTCTTTCTTCCAGCGATCCCCAATTGAGTTGCCGGAGCATTTCCGTGACACTCGCGCATTGGTCGAACCTACCGGTAACAAATCTAGCTGCTCGCCTCTGAACCGCCTCTATGTCTTCCTTCAAACCGATCTGCTGCGGGTCCCAAATACTTGAGCAATACTCAAGACGTGGTCGTACAAGCGTTTTATACGCGGTCTCCTTTACAGGTGAAGTACATCTTCCCAAAATTCTCCCAATAAACCGAAGTCGGCTGCCTGCCTTACTCACAACTGTCCTTACATGCTCGTTCCATTTCATATCGCTCTGCAATGTTACGCCTAGATATTTGAACGACGCGACCGCATCAAGAAGCTCACTACTGATGCTGTATTCGAACATTATAGGATTATTTTTTCTACTCATGTCAATGAAGGTTCTAAGACGAAAAAGAGGAACACCACTAAGGTATGAGTTGAACATATCGAAATTGATGTTTGCACGATTAACAAACTGGTAAACTGTTACTGTGTTCATAACATGTGACTATAAAATTATGATCTTATGAACTGAAACAGTAGTTTTTTGATTGTCGTAATTTTCTATTTTTAAATAGAAATGGTGTTTGAATTCTTTTTATTAAACGTGAATTATCGTCTTAAGTAAGAAACAGTCAAATACAGCAAAATCATGCACTAACTTCCAAGAAATTGTCGTCCTTTGTCTTATGGTTTTCTCCTCGATTTATTTAACTGAAGAAAGACTTCCTGCATAAAAACAAATCCAGGAATTGATTGAAAGTTATGATACGCTTGTAGCTTTGACCAAAATAAGATGAAAGCTATTAAACCAAATTGCTGCAAACTGACTTTACTATTCTATCAAAAGTTTGTGTCGTAATAGTACTGTCAATACTTCAATACGTATTACTTTTCAGTTTAAGAAACATGTTAAAAGTGTTGAATGAAATTTGTTTAGATTGACACAATGTAGCTTTCTTAAACCTTGTGGTCCTGCTGACAACAAAGAAACCAAGCCACTGTTCTAAATTAAGGCTCTGGTTTTCCTAATAAAGCCTTTGTGAGTTAGGTAATGGTTGGTGTACCTGGAGCTGGCTAAATCGTGTATATCAATCATGATCTATATTTGACCCTAGCACCAGGTTTGAGTTCTACCTGTAACAGGTGCAGGTTCTTTCTGGTGGAGGTTGGTAGGTCGGATATAGTGCAAACCATTTACTTGCCAGTATTAGTCATTTATTTGCCGAACAGTATATCGTACTTCAGGTGGGCGCAAGGTCGTCGTCCTCTCGGGACGTCAGGTCGCCGGCCGCGGTGGCCGAGGTGACTGAGGCGCTCCAGTCACGGTCAGCACGGCCACTACGGTCGGGGGTTCGAATCCCCCCTCGGGCATGGATATTTGTGCCGTCCTAGTTCGTAAGTAGTTCATAAGTAGTTTGTAAGTTTAGGGACTGATGACCCCGTAGTTAAGTCCCATAAGCTTAACAAACATTTGAATTTGACGTCAGGTCAGACGTCTACATACGAATGCCTCCGGTGGTCCTGGCTCAACTGTGGCGCGAGTAGACCGTAGGCAAAGGTGACTGGCCGCTAGTCGGTCAGGTGTAAAGTGGCGGAAGCATGCAGGTAAGCTCAAAAAGATACACGGCCAGTGAACTATCCTAATGGGACGGAAGTCGCTAGATGTCATGTACATGCACAGGAAAACATAATTCCAGTCTCAGGAAAGAAGTATGATATTTTCGAGACACAGAGATTCATAAACTGCGAATTTCAGTAATGGATTGGACCACTTCTGGCTCTTAATCAAGCGGTTATAGATCCTGACGATTGTTACTGGACGTACTGCTGAAAGATTTCCTTCTAAATTCTTTCCAATTGTCGCGTTATATCGTCAAAATCTTCAACTGTTTGTAGCACCATGCCCATAATTCTCCAATGTCTGTTGACATTGGTGGCCAATGTCGGGTTTGCTAAGCGCGGAGACAAGCAGTAGAAAATTTATCCTGTGCGGGCGGACATCGCCTTGCCGAAATTAAGCCCAGGATGGTTTGCCAGAAGGACAAACAACAAGGAGCGAACAGTATCGTCGACGCACCGCTGCAAATGTGGCGCGTATGAAAATCAGAGGGTCCTGTTATGAAACGGATGGCACTGCAGATCATCACTCTTGGTTGTCAGGCCGTATGATGGGAGACAGTCTCAGATTGGTATCCCACTGCTGTACGGTGCGTATCCAGACAGCTCTTCGCCGGTCATCGGGGTTCAGTGTGAAGTGGGTCTCCACTCTGAAGGCAATTCTACTCCAGTCACTGAGATTCCAGGCTGAATATGCTCTATATCACAGTAAAAATGTGGTCCTTATGATCACTGAAGCAACCGTTGCACGTTGGGTCGATGGTGATTATGAATCCTGGGCTCTGAGTTCCTCTATTACGATACTGTGGTCCTCAAGTTCTGTCTTCCCTCATGATCGACCGCTTCCTTCTTGAAACTCTGGTCTGTCTTGGTTCACACATTCCTTCCACTATTATCCTATAGTGCTATCGCTGCTATTCAGATGTCAAGCGATTTGCCGATTACCTTGAGCTCAAGAACACATCCCCTGTCAAATATTGGCATCCGTGTGTGGGCCTATTGTTCACCCGTTTGTTTGCGAGGCATAGTTAATGTCCAACTGAGTAGACGGAATGGAATTCACAAATGCTTTCTTCCCTGGTATCGAAATATCGCCTGTTTAATACCCCTGACAAGTGTGTGGAGAAATTACGCTGCAGCGTTGCACATTCATCCACGAACCTGTAGTTTTCTGGGGGTATCTGCTGTTGGTGGGGTTAGAGGTTCTCCGTTCGACCCCTGATGGATAGTCCTTGTAGGATTACTAGCGAACCCCTCAGTGCGTCGCGATTGTTAAATACTAATGGTAATTGGCTGGAAATATACTACTCTCCCGCTTCTCTCTCTCTCTCTCTCTCTCTCTCTCTCTCTCTCTCTCTCTCTCTCTCTCTCTCTCTCTCTCTGTCAATACCCTCCATCTCCTCATTTTGTCCCCACCCCCTCACTGCGCCTCCATGAGTCATCTCCTTCCTCTACTTCTTACCGTATTCTGCTTTCCGTCTCCATATGTCCATTCCTCTCCGATCCACTCTCCGACCGACTGTCCACTTATTACTACATCTGACCTTGAGTAGATCGGAGCTTTCAATTCTCGTATTCAGATTTAACAAAATTCTGTACAGTATCGTTTAAAAATTATAACCCACGTCTGTTCGTATGTTTATTAGTGTGATTCGATGAACAACTTTTCGAAATTTTTTGCTTACAATGCTATCCTTTATGTATTATCAATACATACCGATTTAAATATCTATATAAGTATCATATAAAAATCTGAAATAAATTAGTCGAGATATTTCGAGATTTTAGATGTTTCCTGTGTATATAACTACCTGTTACACGTCATATGTTGGAATGAGTCTGTTAGAATGCAGTGCTGTATCAAATTTTCAAATCGTTAAGATGTCAATAACTTAACAGGATTTTCTATTCAAAAGAAAGCAAATGTAAATGCCCCTACTCACAAATCTATAAACTTCTTAACACCTGTGGTGTTATATTTTTAATTCGTTTGTGAAGTGAGCTGTTAATAGCTCTAGTAGTAAAAAAGAAATGAAACAAAACGATATGCTTGACACAGAGCTTTTCCATTATCACAATGTTTATGACATAACTCCTGATCTATCTATCATGCAGAGTCTATAAATTTGTTAGTACATTTAATTATATCTGTAGAAATTGTACACGAAATGCCCACATCAAGAAAAATGTCGCATCACTTTGGTTTCAAGGTCTCCTGAACATTGATGTGTCGGCCGCGGTGGCCGAGGGGCTGAGGCGCTACAGTCACGGTCTGCACGGCCAATACGGTCGGGGGTTCGAATCCCCCCTCGGGCATGGATATTTGTGCCGTCCTTAGCGTAAGTTAGTTCGTAAGTAGTTTGTAAGTTTAGGGACTGATGACCCCGTAGTTAAGTCCCATAAGCTATACAAACATTTCATAAATTTCAACCCGCCCAAAGATGTGAATAACTACCCATGAGCGGTGCCAATGCGAGGGAGTGGGTAGGACAGCCGATCAGTTCCCGTCGTAACATCAGGAAGGCATTACACAGTTTGTGTTGACTGTTCTTGTACCTTGCCTACAAAATAGATTCCGAAATTATACTGTATCCGCATTGTTACTATGTGCTGGGATTGACTCTCATCAAAGGGAGTTTTCAGACTTCTCGGAGTGGGCCAAAGAGATGATGTTCGGAAGTGGAGGAGGTACAGAGATGCAGAAATTGTCGATGACTTTCCTCGCTCTGGCTGCCCAAAGGCTACCACAGCAACTGATGACCACTGCTTACGGATTTCAGCTGGGAGGAACCCTGCGAGGGAAGCCACCATGCTGAATAATGATTTTCGTGCAGTCACAGGACATAGTGTTTCGACTCACTGTACGTAATAGGCTGCCTGAGGTGCAATTTCACACCCGACGGCCATGAAAAGGTCCAGCTTTGACACCTAGACACCACGAAACGGGCACAGATGGGCCCAACAACATGCTGAATGGACTCGTCAAAATTGGCATCAAGCACGTGGTTGAGTCGTTTAGTTGGGATAGGGGGACTAAACTACTGAGGTTATCAATCCCTCGATGGGGATGGGAGGGAGTGACTATAGGAAAGAAGAGGAGGGGGAAAGAAAATAGTCCGGGAAGTAAAGAAGGAAGGAAGACTGATTAGCTCGGGGCCCCGTGCTCGCCACGCACGTACTCACGAAAGAACCGTGAGCCCTTTGGGGGGCATCAAGCACTATTCACACAAGAGTTTCCCATCTGCTTTCAATCACACAATAGTAGGAGACGTTGTTAGAGACAGCTTTGTCATTTGGAGCGTCTTAGACACATCGTCCAGCGAGAGCAGTAAGATGGGGTTACCTGATGTTTTGGGTTGCCATAACGTGGGGCAAAGGTACGCCACTGGTGGTAGTAGAAGGCAATCAAACAGCTATACGTTACATGGATGACATCCTTCGTTCTATAATGCAACAATACCGGCAGCATTTCTGTAAGGGATTCGTTATAAAGGACAATTCTCTCGCTCATCGTGCACATCTTGTGAATGCGAACCTTCATAACGACGTGCCAAGATTAAAATGACTAGCATGTTCTCCAGGCATGAATCCTGTAGAAAATGCTTGGGGTACATTGGAAAGGGCTGCTTTTTGACGAGACGAACCACCAACCAATCAGACATCTACACCAAATCGCCGTTGGGGAGTGGGACAATCTAGACCAAATGTCACTTGAAGATCTAGTGGACAGTATGCCACGACGAATACAGGCATGCATCGGTGGAAGAGGACGTGTTGCCGGGTGTTAGGGGAACTGGTGTATGCTGCAATCTGGAGCACAAATTCAGAATGTCTAGGTTATTGTCGTGCAGCTTATGACTTTTTTTTCGTGAGCAATAAAGAGAACTTAAATGTTTTCGTGTATCTCTTTTACATTTTTATGTCACCGCTGTAATCGTGGGGATGCAATACTTTCTTTGGTATATGTTGTTCCGAATAGAATTAGTTCTAATACATTAAATCGTCATACCTGATGCCGCAGTTGTACGGCATGTACAGCGAAAATGTAGTAAGCGGTAAACTTTTTTCCTTTCATCATTTTGAGAGTTGTCAGCGAGAACATTTTTTGGATAGTTGTAACTTAGAATGTAAAGTTTGTTTCAGGTCGCCACGTTATTTTATTTTCAAAAAGTGGAAGACCACTACAAAAAAACGTTTTATGAGGTCGTTAGGGAAGGAGGACATGCTTGGTTAAGTCTGAGGAAGATAACTGACTGTTACCTTCAGCGGTTTTGGGAAGCCAGGGAGCGTATATACAGAGCTGGCAGTAATCATGCGATACCTCCTAAAATCGCGTAGGACCTCGTTTTGCGCGGAGAAGAGCAACAACTCTATGTGACAAGGTCTAAAAAATATTTGGAAGTCCCCTGCATGAGCAGTCAGATATGCTGCTTTTACAGCCGTCTGTAATTTATGGTCGGTCGCGGTGGCCGAGGGGACTGTGGCGGGCCAGTCACGGTCTGCAAGGCCACTACGGTCGGGGGTTCCAATCCCCCCTCGGGCATGGATATTTGTGCCATTCTTAGTGTTAGCTAGTTCATAGGTAGTTTGTAAGTTTAGGAACTGATGACCCCCGTAGTTAAGTCCCATAAGCTATACAAACATTTGAACTTTTTTTTTTTTTTTTTTGTAATTTGCGAAAGTATTTTCGGAGTCCGATAAATATTCGTCGGCCGCGGGGACTGAGGCGCTTCAGTCACGGTCTGCACGGCCACTACGGTCGGGGGTTCGAATCCCCCCTCGGGCATGGATATTTGTGCCGTCCTTAGGATAAGCTAGTTGATAAGTAGTTTGTAAGTTTAGGGACTGATAACCCTGAGTTAAGTCCCATAAGCTTAACAAACATTTGAACTTTTTTGATAAATATTCGATGGGATTCATTTCGGTCGACCTGAATGGCCAAATCATCCGCTAGTATTGTCTAAATGTTGTTCAAAGAAATCGTAAACAACTGTGGCCCACTGACATGGTGCATTGTCATACAAAAATATCCCACGGTTGTTTGAGAAAATGAAGTCCAAATGACTGCAAACGGTCTTCAAGTGGTCGAACCTAACCATTTGCAGTTGATGACTGGTTCAGCTGGATCAGAAGACCCAGTCCATTCCTTGTAAAGACAGCAGACACCATTATGGAGTCGAACCAGATTGCACAGTGCCTTGTTCTCAACTTAGCAACCGAACTTTGTGGCGTGTGCGTTGCAGCTGAACCTCCAACAGCTCTTACCAACTGAATTTGTGACTTACGACGCATCCACGTTTCTCCAGTCGAATTAGTAATATTCAAACTCCTCATCCGTTGCAGGACATTGAAAATAAATTCATTGGTGAAGTACAAAAAATTTTTCCTCGACCGGGATAAAAACTCTGATTCATGCTTCAGTCTAGCGGTCGCCTTAGGCTACCTAGACATGATTCCCATACTGCCCAAATTCTCAACATATCACACACTATGATGTAGTTTGACCTGCCCATTACTTCGTCTTGATCTAAGGCTAACTGTATTCCCGCAAGGAATCAAACGTTTTTGTGCATCTGTGCAGAAATTCTCAATTGCTAATTATGGGCATATATACAATTAGTACCCTCAGTATCTTGCAGTGTCTGGATATTTATTAATCCCGTACTTCTGTTAGACAGTACACTCCTCCTCCACACTCTTTACCTGTGTAGTCTCCTTCTCCCCCCTCCCCCAAATCCTGTATCAATCTATTAATCGCCCTACATTTATTACAACTTACACTTTTTTGTATGAAAAAATTGTTGAAATGTCTTGGTCGCAGTTAGCTTTATTTCATGACGCGTTTCGAGACATCATCATCAGAAAAAGATTTTAAAAAACGATGGGAATTACACCATCTTGGTATAGATTCATGGATACAAATTTAAAATACCATCATGGATGTCTGGTTGAACACCTTCACCAGACCTCCATGATGGTATTTTAAATTTGTATCCATGAATCTATACCAAGATGGTGTAATTCCCATCGTTTTTTAAAATCTTTTTCTGATGATGATGTCTCGAAACGCGTCATGAAATAAAGCTAACTGCGACCAAGACATTTCAACAATTTTTTCATACATGCCAACGTAAGGTCGCGTGTCCAACAAAAATGGATGGTTTTATGAACCAAGTGATTTACACTTTTTTGTTTGCATTTCGTCATTCCCATCTCTTCAGCCATCTCATCCTTCCTTTATCGGTATCTCATCCCCACCTCTCCTCTCCATATCCCCTACTTCTCTCTCCAACCTTTCCTACCCCCCCCTCTCTCTCTGACAATCTTCTTATCTTCTTTTCCCCAGTGTCTCTTGCCAACACCTCCTCCTCTCGATCTCTTCTCACTTGTCCCCTCCTACCCACTCTGATTGCCCATCTCCCAACCCTCCTTATCTCTCTTTTCCATCTCAACCACTCATTTATATTTGACTATATCTCTATCTCCTCATCCCCTCCCCTCTCCTCTCCATGCCCATCTCCTACAACCAAATTTATGTCTGCACATCATCTATTTGTATCCAGATCTTCCTATCCTTCTCTCATTCCATCTCCTCCTCCTCTTTTTCCATCTTCTAGTCTCTTCTCTCTCTGTCCATGCCTTCCGCCTTCTCTGTATCAAAATCGTTCTTCCCACCCCTCTCTGACCATCCTCTCTTTCATTCAATCTCTTAGACCAATTCCCATCAGCCATTTTTTTCTCTCTCCTAAACCTATCTCCCTGTTCGTCTCCTGCTGCCACCTTCTTTGTTTGTCGAACTTCTCTTCTGTTCCCCTCATCCTTCTCATTCTTTCTGTTCATCTTGTCCTCCACTTCTCTGACTGTCTCTTGCCCTTAAAATGTAGACTGCTCTAAAGAGCAAGTAAACCAGTTCACATGAATCACAAATGTCAGCTCTGCCAATGCACCACCCTTTTATAGAGACCACACAGCATAAGGTGGACGATGCGCAGAGACAAGTTTTCGTCCGAAACGCTGGGCGAGTTCATTCCTTTGTTCAGGAGGGGAGACCGGCTGCGGCGGAATGGCCAAGCACATTGAGATGCTATGCACCGATGCGCAAAGCCGGTCCCGGCGGAATGGCCAAGCACATTGAGATGCTATGCACCGATGCGCAAAGCCGGTCCCCATCGGGGGTTCGAATCCTCATACGGGAATGGATGTTTGTGCTGTCTTTAGTATAAGTTAGTTCACAAGTAGTTTGTAAGTTTAGGGACTGATGACTGCGCAGTTAAGTCCCATAAGCGTAACAAACATTTGAGGGAGGCCGCGTCATTCCACTTCCGCCTGCCAGGCAATGAGCTGGACACTTCCCCTCCAGCGCTCGCTTACTGCTCCGGCCGCTGCCCCCACCACTACCGCGCTCCTCACGCTCGCCCAGCCGTATGCGCATCTACCGGCCAATTTATCCAGCGTGCACACTACCTTTTGTAGGCATACCACCACCATTGTAGCCGTGCATATCGCTACGCCCTGATGATTGCCACCTCAATGCGAATGCAGTCGGCGAGACAGGTATATGAATCCGGCCCCACCCAGATGCACCCGCCCCGTGTCAGCCCTCCTGGCGCGGTCGCCGCGCGGTGACAAGTGGACACGGCCCAGCTCCTCGCTGCCGCCCACTTCCGCGGCCGGCGTTATTTCTGTGTGCCAGAGTCGCGCTCGGCCGCCTTTGTCCCTGCACGCTGCGCCGCGCCGCCCTATTCATAGACCTACCTCCCCCTGTTGTCCCCGTCCGCGCATCACCCGGACAGCTGACCCACTTTTTTTGCTAAGTACGTTTGCTTTCTCCCGGCCGTTTACTTTCCCTGGCCCGGCCCGATTCCTCCTGCTGTAAACGCCCAGCCAAGTGATCCCTTACCCAAGTGGAGCAGTGTTAAGGTCGCATTCTGATTGTGTTCTCCTTCTGCCAGCTTTTAGGCTGGCTGCCAATGGAACGACTATCGACTAAACAGAGGTGTGATCCCAAAACAAGACGAAATTTTTTTCTTCTTCTTGACTAAAGCAGACGTGCGGGATTCGTTGCAGCCGTATGCACGATCCATTCAAAATATTTTATGTTTGTAAGGAATGGAAGGAGAAATTTGGAGAGAGAAGAAATAAAAACATTGCAGTTTGCTGATGACATAGTAATTATGGAAGAGCAATTGAATGGGATTGACAGTGTCTTGACCTTTCAAGATATAAGATGAACATTAACAAGAGTAAAACGAAGGTAATGGAATGCAATATCAGAAAATCAGGCGATGCTGAAGGAATTAGATTAGGTAATGAGACAATAAAAGTAGACAGTAAAAGTAGACGAGTTTTGTTATTTGGGTAGCAAGATAACTTCTGATGGCCGAAGTAAAGAAGATATAAAATGCAGAATGGCTATGGGGAAAAAAGCGTTTTTAAAGAAGCGAAACTTGTTAACATCCAATATTAAGTTAAATGTTAGGAAGTCCTTTCTGAAGGCCTTTGTCTGGAGTGTAGCATTGTATGGCAGTGACACGTGGACGATAAGAAGTTCAGATAAAAAGATGATGGAAGCTTTTGAAATGTGGTGCTACAGACGAATGATGAAAATTAGATGGGTAGATCACATAACTGATGAGATGTTTAACCGAATCGGGGAGAAATGGAGTTTCTGGCATATCCTGACTAAGAGAAGAGATACATTGGTTGGGCATCAAGAAAATCTGAGACAACAAGGCATTGTCAACTTAGCATTAGAAGGTAGCGTGTGGGGTAAAAATCTTAGAGGGGGATCGAGGGACGATTATAGTAATCAGGCTCAAAAGGATGTTGGTTGCCCAACGTATTCTCAGATGAAGAGACTTACACAGGACAGTGTAGCGTGGAGAGCTGCATCAAACCAGTCTGCGGACTGAAGACCACAACAACATTAATCATGAGGGCAAAAACAGCTAAGGTCATCGGTCTCTAGACTTACAAACTACTTAAACTAAGAACAACACATACGCCAGTGCTCGGGGGAGGACTCGAACCGCCGCCTGCAGCACTCCAAGCGCCTGGCGAGGTACAGTTCTGAATAATATATCAATTGAGTGTGAATAGTGGCGTTTAAATTGATTTCAACATACTTTTTACCGCGGGGAAGGTATGTAGTGCCATAAAATAGTTAATAACCAGAAAACAACTCCACATTTGTCTTTATGAGGTTTCCTAAGAACTGTTAGGAGCAAAAATTGCTAATAAACAACAGAACACGAACCTTCTACAGCTAGACTTCGGTTTTCTACTCAGAATCGTCTTTTTCTTCATTACAATTCCAGCTAAATCAGTAAGTGTTGAACGTAAGAAACTTATATGGAATACAATACCTACATTATTAAATGTACCAGATGAGCCATTACAGTTGTGGATGAAGGAAAATTATCACAGACGTTACAATAAAACATCGAAAGCAAAAGCAGTTTCCCAATAAAGCAGAAACCAATTCCACAGTTGTTACTACATCTGAACCACAAACGCCAAGAATCTTAAAGACATTCGTTTTATAATCAAAAGTAACTATACTCAAAAGTATATGGCTTTATAAAAAAGACGACTCAAGTGGAAAAATGTTCGAATCATTAGTCTCCATATCGAATTTTTACCCGCCGAAGAACGTTCCTCTCATATAGGAACAGACCTCAAGAATAATTAGTATTTCCCGTATATTTATATTCTCACACTTTCAGCGTAGTAGACTACAAAATATACACATATTGGTAAGTATTTCCTTATGACTAAGTTGTTATTTATATAACTGAATGAGGCAAATTTGGCTATTTTTACATTTTTCACGATTATTTATATCTCTCGATATTTTACTAATGTTTAGAACGCAAAAATTACAGAAACTATTTGATTAATAAGGTAGAAAAGTAATTACAAACAAACATTTCTCTCATGGAACCTTGCTCACCACTAGGAGCGCTAGTGTCTTTGCAACTGTCGGTTGGTAACAACTTTGACAGCAGTGTGTGTCGCGACTGTGTATGTTAGACTGTGCTATTATATCGTCCTCTATCAGGGGTGAGAGTCCGTCACGTTTATTACAGCGTGAGTTATATGTGGGCGTATTCCACTTTTCCAGCCTACCTTTGACATTGATGTATGGATTAGCACGGGGCAATAGCCGTGGCGCGGTATGTTTATATCGAGACAGATTTCCAGAAGGAAGGTGTCCCTATAGGAAGACGTTCGAAGTAATCCATACATCAAATGGGCATCTGCCAACTCCGCATTTGTAAACATTGCACTGACTGCAAAACCACGTTCGTGATGAAAACTAACCAGTTGATGCTACGTACTGATTTACTTCAAATGTTCAAATGTTTGTATAGCTTATGGGACTTAACTACGGGGTCATCAGTCCCTAAACTTACAAACTACTTATGAACTAACTAAGACTAAGGACGGCACAAATATCCATGCCCGAGGGGGGATTCGAAACCCCGACCGTAGTGGCCGTGCAGACCGGGACTAGAGCGCCTCAGTCCCCTCGGCCACCGCGGCCGGCACTGATGTACTTGATGCTAGTACTGTAAAGCAATGAGTCGCATGTCAACACAAGCACTGAAGTCAACATTAAACTTCCTTCAATTGAGCCAACTGGCGGTGAATCGAGGAAGTACAGTACATACTAACGAATCAATTGGGTATTTTGACAATTGTCTGCACGAATTATTTCAATTTACATTTAAAAAGAAAAACTAAAATGAGCTCTAACATGGAAATTTAGAATTTCCGGAAATATGTCCAAATAACATATTTTCTTTCTTTGTGTGTGAGGAATGTTTCGTGAAAGTTTGGCCTTACCTTTTTGTAACACCTTGTATAGAAATACATCCAGAAAATAAATCCCCTTTAATCAAAAAATATGGTAAAATTGCACAAATCTGCCGTTTTAGATAACTCGGAGAAACTATACAGTCCTCAGGGTTAAACCAAATAGCCAATGCACAAAGTATCACCAAGCTCCAGAAGGCCTACAAGCTAACATGGGCACATTACAACAAGAAGTGCATTTCCACAGACGCAAAATTAAGGCACTATAGAACAGTCATTCTCCGAGAAGCAATCTATGCAGCTGGAACAATGGTGATTGATGGTCATTCAAAAATTAGACGAATACAAAAACAGGAAAAGAAATTTTCAGGAAGATTTACGGTGCAGTCAACAAAAATGGCATTTGGATGAAAAGAGCACAAAACGAACTATAGCAAGATCAACACAGTAACAGATGAAATCAAAAAACGCCGAGCCACGTTTTATACACACATGGAAGACTCTTCGACCATGGATACTAGTAGACCGGGCAAACAACAGAATGGCTATACACATGGCGTGGTAACAACATAAGACCACGTGACTTGGCAAACGTTACCAGTATACAAAAAACAACTTAGCAGTTTTCAAGAAATGATACTAATTTAAATTGATAGTACTTTGACTCGAAATTTAATGTTACTGCCCTTCACTGGACACGCTTAGTAAATTCATCAGCAAATCTGGACACTATCACGTGACTGTTGGCAAACCAATGGTTTAGCTGTAGAGATGTTGGTGCCATGAAAGCGATGCCATGCCCAATCTACCAATATCTGTGCTCGAAGGGAAAACTCCAGAACAGCAAAGAAACTATTCAATATTATAACAAAGAGTAAATGCGGCACGGAATGGCTGAGAAAAGTCCAGAGGGATCTCCAGTAGATCAACATAAAAAATCTCGAAGATAGCACGAAGTGCCGAAATAAAATCACAAGTGTGAAGTTTGAGGAACGAAAGTCTGCCAGCATGGTAAAAAATGGAAACAGGAACGGAAGACGGAGCATTCTGAGAGGATGAAGAGTTTTTGGGAATCGAAGAAGAAAAACATATGAAGATGAAATTATGAATTCAAGTTCAATCGTTCTCTTCAAGAGGAACAATCGTTTATATATTGTTCCTGATACATTACTTAAATCGGTTATTGGTAAGAGATGCAGACGCTTCGAGTAGGATGCATTTATCACACTTCACAATGTGTTTCGAGCGGCTTGTCAGCCCGTTTTCTGTTTTGAAGGCAGGGGGCTCGACCGTCACAACTTTTGCTACTGGCAGAAGCTCCAGAATCAGAAATAGCGCCGTGTTTAATTCGGCGAAGCGGCTCACCTTCCATGGCCAATAAATACCTAGAGACCGTGTATAAATTAGAGATCTCTGCACTGCCAGTTGGTAAGTCGCAGTTTCATGGTCATTTGAAGCAGGTGGAAGTGAGGAATGTAACACCCATCTACAGGTTAAGCAGAGTCTCACTGGATCATAACCTGGGATAAATAAGACACGGTTTACATTAGGTGTTAACACCAAATGAAGGTGTGAAATTCATATTCCGTAGACGAGTACCGAATTGATCATCTGCAAAGCTGCTACCGTAGTAGCGAAGAATATTATTTCACAACAGAGGTGGAACGTTCGTGGTCGTAATCTGTCGTAATCTGTCATTCTCTGTCGTCCTCTCTTTGTCGAAACGTAGATGAGGGCTACTATTAAAGCTCTACGATCCTTGTATAAATGCAGACGTTTCTGGCTTATACCGCTGACCTAAAACTCTGGAATTTCCAGCCGAATGCCATTGTTGAATACCAGTAAAATTTTGGCGTGTGTTACACTCGACTTCTTTCGATGAAATGCCATACTTTACCAGAAGATGTTGAGTGATACACGTCAAAGCGTCACGATATCTCACCCGAGAACTTTTTCTCTATACGACGTTATTAAACTTGTATATTTTGTGTTTGCTGCCTCCTACCCTCTAAAACGTTCAAACTGAACTTTATGAAAACTGCATGTCTGATAGAATTTTACTGCAGTGGTAAAAGATACTGATTCCTTGTGATGTGGTGGTGTTCATTGGTACCATTCGTCGTGCTCTCCGGCTCATGTAACTTGTAGATTATGATGCACTCTCCTGATATGTGTATGTTATTGTCACTCCGCAAACTGTTCATGGTTGCTAAACATTTCATGACAATCTCCTTTACATACCTCACGCAACAAACCATACATAGGTCCACAATGTACTCCCTTTAAATGAAACGTAATTTTCCATTTCATTATACATGCTTATGAACTCCAAATATCTACTGGAACGACGTTTCCATTAATGGCTGGCAGAGCAGAAGTAGGATCTTCAGGAGGAAGCAAGTAAGCTTGGAGTTTAACGTTCCGTCGGCAGCATGGTCGTTAGAGAAGGAGATCCTCGGCAATAGAGGTTAAGAAATACATTGGAGTTCATGTAGATAAATCTAGACTTTCCAGAGAATGTGTTTACATATTAGAAAGAGACCATTTCTTGTTTAATAGTACTGCACACAAGGTCCAAATCAGGTCAGGTCATGCCATCAAATCTTACTGATGCCCCTTTTCTCTTTTGCGAGGAATATGAGGGCACACAAGTGTGATCTTCGTGACATAAGTAGGTGGTACTGTGACGGATTCAACAAAAGGTCAGTGACATTATATGATAGCCACAACACAGAATCATAGTTGAGACCAGAACATTCGACTCATCAATTTCGATGAGCTTCTGGATGCTAGTCATATGCGACTCAAAAGTAACTCTTGTTAAAAGGGTGTAGATTACTACGGTTGGATTGAAAAAAATTGTAGTTAAAAGCCATGTCACAGGATCAATTCGAACGTGGTTGTATCGTCAACACACGCAAATATATGGATATTTAAGTTAGGATTGTGAAGCTCAAGGTGTAACACACAGCGAGAAATCAAAGGTCACCTCGGTCTGTTGAAGACGCATTTTTCTAACTGGTTGGTGGTGAAAAGTATGAAAGTCTAACTTGAAATCACAGTCAACTCTTTATGCCCGTGTGTCCAGATTGCATTTTTTGCAGTACCGGCCTATTATATTCTTTGCGAAATGAACCGAAGCTGGTGTTACATTTATATTTTCGTATATTAACTGAAATAAACTTTCTTGTGAACATGGGAATAAATTAATGGATGACAAGATCAAATGTTTGTAAAGCTTATGCGACTTGACTACGGGGTCATCAGTCCCTAAACTTACAAACTACTTATGAACTACTTACAAACTAGGACGTCACAAATATCCATGCCCGAGGGAGGATTCGAACCCCCGACCGTAGTGGCCGTGCAGACCGTGACTGGAGCGCCGTAGTCCCCTCGGCCACCGCGGCCGGCTGGATGACAAGATTTGTGTAATTTAAAACACTCTGAGAGCATCATAATCGAGCTGATGTCATTAAAACCCGTCACAATGAACAGTATTATCAGATTTATTATTTCACATAGTAAATGTACTGTAAAACTGGGCGAACTAAAGCTCTGGAAAGTGCTTACTTTAAAAGTATAAATTATCATCAGTATGTATTCTACACTATTGCTTTTTGAAGTATTTTCCTTTCCTTAATAACATCTGCTTTGGCTTGGTTGGTCGAATGAATGATTAAAGGGACCAAACTATCAATAATCAGTTCCTCCTATCTGGAAGTAGCAAGTCAACAGAACTCAGAAGAAGTAAGTCCGAAGATCTAGCAAAGTCAACAACGTCTAGATGAAGAAACAAGGACGTAGAAAAGGGGAAGGGGAGAAGGAAGAAAGGTGGGAGAGGTGTCACATCTAGGGAACAGCTGGAGGCCCCTAGAGGCATAGAATGCGGTGGGGGACATAACCTCAGCCACTTACCAGAGGCATTCAATACAACAGTACGCAGGGTAAACTGGCGACACGGTCGGACGAGAGGAGCACAGAAAGATAAGAGAACACCAGCAAGTCAAACGGAACAGGAAGAGTAAAAGAGCGGATGGGCATCCAACCTCAGGCAGCCGCAGTCCGGTTGTTGCGGCAGCCTCTCATTTACATCTACATGGGATACTCTGCAAATCACATTTAAGTGCCTGGCAGAGGGTTCATCGAACCACCACTATGCTATTTATCTCCCATTCCATTCTCGAATAGCGCGCGGGAAGAAAGAACACCTGAATCTCTCTGTTCGAGCTCTCCGCAGCGATAAGCGGCGTTGTTGTAATGATTCCCATCCCAGATCCTGTATCATTTCCGTAACACTGTCTCCCCTGTATCGTGACAATACGAAACGAGCTGCCCTTCTTTGGACTCCTCCGTCAAACCCACCTGATAAGGATCCCACATTGGGCAGCAATACTCCAAGAAAGGACGGACAAGTGTAGTGTACGCAGTTTCTTTAGTAGTTGTGTTACATCTTTCAAGGGTTCTGTCGATAAAACGCAGTCTCTGGTTCGCCTTTCCCACGACATTATCTACGTGTCTGAAGTAATAGTAATTCCTAGGTATTTTGTGGAGTTTACTGCCTTCACTTTCGATTGATTTATATCAGAGAGCCGATAATGCTGAGGTGCTCACCCTAAGAGTGGTAGAGGCCTCCTTCACGAATAAAATGTAAAACTAAGTCAGCCGCTGCGCATACAACGTCAACACCAGGGGTGGCGAATCACGGAGATGAAAGTGTATGTCACAGGTAGGCTACGATGGGACAGTACAGAAAAATGTGGACCACCGTCAAATGTGAACCACAGAATCATTGGTGTTTCATCTTTTGACAGCAGAATTAAGTATTGCTGCATCTTGTTTGAATCAAATTGCAGAACATTTACAGGGAACCAGACAGTAATCATTCTTAACACGTGATTTAAAAATGATTCTTTGGCTTAATACTAGTAGGATCGAGGGACCCATTGGCCTTTTTTTCTGAGCAAACCGTAAACTGTATTGAGTTGATATTTTGTGAGTTTCAAACTCTTATATGAAATATTAATGACAGTTTTTTGGAGTATCCTATTTTTATTTGGTTGTGAAATATTAAGTTTATTACCTAGAAAGACTATGGAGCCAATTTGGCATTTTGCAACATTTATATATGTTTTTAGGCTGCTACTTTCCAGTATTGCGATGGAAGCATTTCAACTGTTGTCCCTTTCAAATATGCCACTACGATGTCATACAATCCCTTGTTGGTTAGTTGTCTTCTATGACGGTATCTGATATTCGGCCCCACAATCATGAGCTATGATTACAGGAAGCAGATGCTGAAATACTAGAAGAACTGAGAGAAATAGAAAATGAAACGTCAGGTAAAGAGCTTAACTTTTCTGACAGCGATCAGGACAATGATAAAAGTGCAGTTGTTCCAGTGTCTACAGGTAAACAGAGATTCTTGCAGTTGATGATATAACCACGTTCCGTGATAGTTTTCCCTCGAAATTTAGGGGAAACGTAAGATTCTACATCCAGCATGTCCCAAATTCTGACTCTAGGAGATCAACAACCAGATCAAGAGTCGATTCTACCGGAAGTCAGTCAAAAACACTAAAGACGGCCCCAGTGGACAGCAAAGAGACAAAAAATCTTTCAAATCTTTATATAGTCTATGGGACTTAACTACGGGGTCATCAGTCCCTAAACTTACAAACTACTTATGAACTACTTACGAACTAGGACGGCACAAATATCCATGCCCGAGGGGGGATTCGAACCCCCGACCGTAGTGGCCGTGTAGACCGTGACTGGAGCGCCTTAGTCCCCTCGGCCACCGCGGCCGGCAGCAAAGAGACAGAAGTGTAAAATTCGTACCTCATGGAAAGGAAATCGTACTGTTGCTATTTGTTCAGGTTGCGAGAACGCAGTATTTGACGTTTGAGAAGACAGCCACACTTCGTAGTGTGTAGCCGGCGGTGACGATTTTATGACTGTGTTGTGTGTCTGTGTGATTGCGTGTACGTTGTATTTTCTGAAGAACGCCATGTTCGATAGCTGAAAGTTTTGTACGTGTGTGTCTTTTGTATATGCCTGTCGCAGCTCCTCGCCACGTCTTTGCGGTGAGTTGTAAACTGTACTTATTTCTATATTATATACATTTTATTGATACTGGATTGTATGCGAGGTCTTATTCACTATGTATACATTCATAGTCAACAGATTCTCAACTGTGGGGTGACGTGGGGGCCGTGCCCTCCCCCCCACTTCAATTTTAGGAGGGACAAGAGACGATTTCCGCTCCCCCCACCTCCTCCCCCATATTCACTTGGTTTTATTTGATCTTTAGGCAGAGACAGTAAATAAACTATGCTGCCATCAGTAATTATGGTATTGTATTTTTGGTGGCAGCCATTTTTTGCCTTTGACTGAAGCATCTTGTAGCGCCTACTACATTCTGTCCTCTCCTTTGGTCCCAGTTTTCAGTCTGTGACTACTAATAGAGGACTACATCTGTACGTATATGTAACAAATTCTGCACCGCATTTTGGAGCAGTAGTTGTTGAGACTGTTAGGGCACTCAAGGCTGGCTGTGTCGCAAGGGCACCATTCCCGGGGGCCGCTCAGGACTGTGGTGCCCTTGTTCTCGGGCAGTAACGTGCTTCTTTTGTGTCAAGAAGATAATTTAAAATATATACACAGGGTGTCCCAGTTATCTTGTCCACCCAAAATATCTCTGCAACAATAACAGCTATTGGAAAACGACTTTCACCGGTATCAATGTACGGCTGGGGCCCATGAATGTACATATTTGGAAACATTCTAAAACGAAAGCAAATGTGTTTTTTTAACACAAACTTATGTTTTTTTAATGGACACCCTATGTTTTTTCTTCAGCAATCCATAGCATAACAGATCACATAGACAAAGGCGTTGATTGCATCACAATATTCCAATTACATCCCGTTGACGCTTGAAATACGCGGAACCCGCGGCTAGCGCACGTCATGAGCAGCATGGGGTTCTCGCCTGAGTCTCAAGACGTGCGCTAGCCGCGCGTTTCGCGTATTTCAAGCGTCAACTTCGCGTCGCAATATCTCGGGATGTAATTGGAATATTGTGATGCAATCAACGCCATCGTTTATGTAATTTGTCATGCTATGTATTGCTGAAGAAAAATATAGGGTGTCCATTAAAAAAAAACCACATAAGTTTGTGTTAAAAACACATTTGCTTTCGTTTTAGAATGTTTCCAAATATGTACATTCATGGGCCCCAGCCGTACATTGATACCGGTGAAAGTCGTTTTCCAATAGCTGTTATTGTTGCAGAGATATTTTGGGTGGACAAGATAGCTGGGACATATATATTGCAAGAGCAAAGTCCTTTCTCCTCTTTTTTCTTTTTTTGAAAAAGGGGAAATGAGAACACCCCAGCTAAATGAAAATGAAAGTTCCATGACTTGGACCCCTCCCCAAGACTAAAGTCCCAAAGTCCTGGATTCGCCACTGTGAAAGACGAAGTCAGTAAGTCTGTTTTCTTGCCGCCGCCGCCGCCCCCCCCCTTCCAAAGGAGTAGTTGGTACGCCACTGTTCGTACTACGAGTATTGTGATACATGTTGATCCCATTATCTGCTACAGAAGGGTCCTACAAACTAAAACAAGCATGGGGCAGTCCTTGCAGGTAGAACCCCGCATTCATTCCTCCTGGTGTTAAGGGTAGTAGTCCTCGTAACGTTCGTCCACTCAGTTCGCTGCAGAGGCGGCGCCTCCCCCGTGGATGGAAACGCCTGCCAGGTGGAACAGTCTGACGGCATCGCGGTGTCCTCTGGTGGCCCGGAGTGCGCGGCGCGCCTCTGAGCTGCCGGCACTTGCCTAGCCGCACCGCCGCGCCGCGCCGTGCTGCGCCGCTAAGCCGAAATAGTCGCGCTCCGGCGATATTAATAGCGGCGACACGGTCCGCCGGCCGCCCTGCTGCGCCGGGTTCGACGCCCGTGCGACGCCGGGCCACTCGCGGAAGTTGGCAGTGCCGACTCTCGCTGCACCGCAAACAACTCACCTGTTTACACTCCGAGAGCAGTAGCAACACCCTAGTCGCATACTGACACGAAACGCGACACATTTTCATTGGCGCTTAGGGCCTTACTACACTAGGCAGCCAGGCTGCGCCGCCAGCAGAGCAGCGCAGTTAGCTACGCCACTGTGGCAACAATCACTGTTTTCTTCACGCTACGGCAGTTATCGCCAGTCGAGCACTGTTTTATTCGTGCAGTGTGTACGTCAGTATGTCGCGTGAACTGCAGATTTCCACGGTAATCAATATTTCCTACAGCAAAAAGGTAATGACTTACAATACGAGAATGAAACTTTCACTCTGCAGCGGAGTGTGCGCTGATATGAAACTTCCTGGCAGATTAAAATTGTGTGCCGGAACCGGGACTCGAACCTGGGACCTTTGCCTTTCGCGGGCAAGCGCACTACCGACTGTGCTATCCCGACACGACTCACGATGCCGCCTCACAACTCTACTTCCGCCAGTACCTCGCCTCCTACTTTCCAAACTTCACAGAAGCTCTCCTGCGAAACTTGCAAAACTAGCACTCCTAGCAAAGGTCCCAGGTTCGAGTCCCGGTTCCGGCACACAATTTTAATCTGCCAGGAAGTTTCATATCAGCGCACACTCCGCCGCAGAGTGAAAGTTTCATTCTGGAAACATCCCTTAGGCTGTGGCTATGCATGTCTTTACCATATCCTTTCTCCCAGGAGTGCTAGTCTTGCATGGTTCGCAGGAGAGCTTCTGTGAAGTTGGGAAAGTTGGAGGCGAGGTACTGGCGGAAGTAAAGTTGTGAGGCGGCATCGTGAGTCGTGTCGGGGTAGCTCAGTCGGTAGAGCGCTTGCCCGCGGAAGGCAAAGGTCCCAGGTTCGAGTCCCGGTTCCGGCACACAATTTTAATCTGCCAGGAAGTTTCACTTACAATACGATTTGTTGGTTTACTCGCCTCAAAGTGATTACGAGCTTGTTTTCTGGTGAGATACACCTTCTCATCCGCGAATCCTTCCCGGTAATATCAAATTGTATTAGCGACAGTATTTCAAAGAAAGATGATTTAGACATCCTCAAGTAATTAAAAAACTTATTTTCGTCCGAACACATTCCATCAAAAAGAGTATAGTACAATCCTTTAGAGTCCCTTGACGATAGCATAGGGTGCACATGCATCATGCTCTTCCTTCGTCGTCTCTTTTTCATTAAAAGTACGAGTAGGAGCATATGTGTATATTTGTTGTTGGACATGTTCCTTCGTCACCAGTGCACAGCTGACTGGCGGCGCAGCCGGGCTGCCCAGTAGAGATGGGCTAAACCGTGATTTTCCGCTAACAGTGATTTCCGTGATTGCTACTTTTAAATCACCGTGATTCTAAACCGTGATTAATCACGGTTTAGAATCACTGTTTGAGGTTTTCACGACATGTATCCCTCCGCGATTTCTACTCCTCCCGCTATTCGGTGATTTCTGCTCTTTTCGCTATTTCCGTGATTGAATCGCCGTGATTCCGGCGACTTATATGATTTACCTCGGAACTGACAAAAATTGAGTTAGATACTTTTGTTATAATGTTTCATCCGCCAGTAACTAATTTATCGTCTCTTTGCTGTTATGAAAGTTATGTTGTGAACCGAGAAAAGTAAATCTCAACAAATAAGTCAATAGTAAGTATAGTTTAAAATAACTGTACAATAAACTTTCTAACCACATTAAGGCAATGAAAGAATAGTAAATATTCTTAGTAAGTGTAAAAATTGTTTGCAAGGTAGGTATTATTTCATTGTCAATGAATATATGCCCTCAATTTTAATAACTTGTTTCTTTAGTGTAATTGATACTGCAGTTATTAGAGAGTGCTGTCATTTAAATACACTGGCCTATACAGTAGTATAGTATCAGTTTTACTGTTAGGTGCCATATGTTTTTAAGATGTATCATGCACAGCTAACTGGATGCTTAAATAAATAAAAAGTTACTGCAGTTTCATTTCCAGTGCCATACACTTTTAACTCCAAATTTATGCCTACATATGAAATAATAAGCTGAGATCTTTACTATAATTGAAGCAATTAATGTGATATCAGTATTCCAGCGCAAGTCCCATGGGGAATGATTTTATGCACATGTTTTTTCGAGTTGCTCATGCGTTGAAAAACGCACAAGTGTATGCGAACGGGTCACTCTTCGCTAGTCGGTGATTCGCTGCTATACCCGTTCTTCGCTTATCGGTGATTCGCTGCTATACCCGCTATTTGCTGCATTGATATTAGTACAGATTTCGACCCACAGATGGCTCTTTTAGCCTTTGCTGCTTCTCTTCCCTCACCCCCTCTTCGCTTTTCCGCTATTCGCTGCTACACCTGCTTTTCGGTGCTGCATTTAGTACTCGTTTCGGCCACCAGATGGCTCTTTGTAGTTTGTACTGCTGTTCGCTGCTATTCCTGCTCGTCGCTACCCAACCGCGCCGGCCGCGGTGGCCGCGGGGACTAAGGCGCTCCAGTCACGGTCTACGAGGCCACTACGGTCGGGGGTTCGAATCCCCCCTTGGGCATGGATATTTGTGCCGTCGTAGTTCGTAAGTAGTTCATAAGTAGTTTGTAAGTTTAGGGACTGATGACCCCGTAGTTAAGTCCCATAGACTATACAAGCATTTGAACATTTTTTGCTACCCAACCGCGACCGTGACTGAAATCACGGTCAGATTCCAGATCGCCGCGACCGTGAAAACAGTGAATTTTCAATCACCGTGATTTTTCCCGAGTATGTGATTTCTTGCCCATCTCTACTGCCCAGTGTAATATAATAGGCGCTGCATGACGCAATGCCCCACTGCGCCACGGCAGTGGCTGCCGGCCTGGTCGCGGGGCACGGCAACCAGTCACCACGGCAGCCAAACTGTGGCCACAGAATAGGAAGTATACAGAAAGGAAAGCTAGGGGCGGCGCCTTTGATCTGTATGTTACCAAGCGTTGCGCTCGACGCCATATTGAAAAGCAGTAAACGCCGAACTATAGCCACTTAGTACTTTGGCTGGAAATGGACTTTTTACGACTCGCAGCTTATCTCACCCACTTTTACGAAAGGAAACGGCTTTTCATTATGCGCTCATCTATTTTGCGCCCTGTTCCTGCACCTAATTGTAATCCAACGAAAAAAAAAGTAAGCCTAAATTTTATACGTACAACTACGAAAATGTACGATGGAATCAATGATCGTTTTATTTGGTGCTTATCTCTAGAAAAATCCCAAATAACGCGAAGTTATGTTTTGGAAATTAGCTATAAACAAGAAAGTGACTGTGCAACTGCTTTACTTATGGCAGTGATGTAGTTGTGTTTTAATGTTGGAAAAAGTTGTATTTGCTTTAGGAGGATAATTAATTTACTGATCGGAGAAGGACATATAGAAGAATGTGTCAACCATAGAGCAGGAACAGCATAAAATAATTATTCCCCTTAATCTATTTTTTTGAGTATCCGAAGAGCATTCGTTCCCAACATTAGCACACTACGCCTCCAATGCCGTAAGTAAAATTTTACCTGCCTACTTACGCACTATTCTTTATTTTTCATTTTATATTATTCCCTGCAACATTAAATTTACAATTATAAAATATAAATGTACTTCAACATTTCGATACTGTTGAACAGCTGCAGCAACAGCGAGAGTTATCGTCAAGAGAAGAAGCAAGGCTACTTTTAATAATTATGCACACGTTGCTCTCATTCGTAACTTATAACATTTAACTTTTACTACTGATAGCGACCTTCACTTACTGCTCAGCATCTTTTGGGAAGGTGAAGAAACTTATATCCTTATTTGTATTCGAATTATTGCGGCAAATAGGTGCTGAACACCATTGACCGCCTTTTCCTTTATTGCTGCTCGTAATAAAAACGGGACAGCTCCAACTTCTGACACACAGTTCTTTCTTTTCACTGTACCAAATACTTGTTTACTTTTATGCGATTCAGGCAGTTAAAATACAGAATTAACAAACAAAGACGGCACTTTACCACTCCACTTAGTAGGGAGTGATCACACGTTTACTGCTTTTCAAGATGGCTGATTCCGCGCATGCGCACTAAATTTTGGACGACAGACTGCAGCGGGAGTTTCCTTTCTGTATACTCCTTATTCTGTGGCAGTGGCTGCCGACCTGGTCGCGGGGCACGGCGACCAGTCACCACGGCAGCCAAACTGTGGCTGCGCGACCGGCTGCCCTGGTGTAATAGCACAGGCTCCGTAACTCTGAATGCCCCACGACGAGCAACCCAACTTGCCGCGCGACTGGCTGCCTAGTGTAATAGGCCCTTAGAACAGTGGCTCGCAACCTTTTACAGACCAGTCTTTTTTGTCAGGTTTAAGAAAAATAAACTGTGTCAGTCTAAAAATAAACTGTAACCAGAATTCTAACATATTCGATAAACTCAAAAGTAATATAGATTAACATTACTATAATAATAGAAACTTTTAGTAGGAAATTAAATTCGTTTTGCACCAATGTTGTTACAGGGCTTTCGTCTTCTTCCTAGTTCGCTAATCCTATGGCTCGTACTGTTGCTCAGACGTAGACGCGTTTCGTCACTTACTTTCAATGAATTCCTGAATCTGTTTTCAAGTAGGAAACCCTTGTTCACCTAAATAAGTCGTGTAGAAAATCATAAGATAACGGAAGGCGATTTTCGGGACATGGCACGATTTTTGCCTTAAAAAAACCTGCCTGATAGGATGGATTCAAATGTGTTCTTACAGTTTCTATCATTTTGAAATTCAATATAAATGCCGATGACGAGCCGTGGTTCCGGCACAGAATTTTAATCTGCCAGGAAGTTTCAAGAGTATATTTTTTTGCTAAATGATGTCGAGAATGGCGCATTTTTGGCATTTTTACAAAATGTTCAAATTCGTTCTCAATTTATTTGGTATTGGAAATTGATACATAAATGAAATTCCATATTTGAGATCTTTGCATTATTAGTACTACATGCCAAGTTTCGCGTTTTTAATATCTTTAGTGCCTGAGATATACACTGGTCAAAACAACTAAGAGAAAAGTTGAGATTTGTTGGTTATGAAGTATTGTCATCGGCATAATGAACTAAAATGCTTCGACGTCTTTCAAAAATGTTCAAATGTTTGTAGAGCTTATGGGACTTAACTACGGGGTCATCAGTCCCTAAACTTACAAACTACTTATGAACTAGCTAATACTAAGGACGGCACAAATATCCATGCGCGAGAGGGGATTCGAACCCCCGATCATAGTGGCCGTGCAGACCGTTACTGGCGCGTCGCAGTCCCCTCGGCCATCTCGGTCGGCTCGACGTCTTTCTGTGGTTTTTACGGAGTAGAGAAATCAACATTACGGCATCCGAGTATGTGGTCATAACAGAAATATGCTGCAGAGGGCTTTGGCGTGGACTTGTGTTTACTCTACCAAACTACACAGGCAGTTGGCTTCAGACAGTGTAGTGAGCAGGTAGTGCAATGCAACAACACCGTGACTTACCCGAAGCTATGGCATGGAGAGACATACGAAGTTTGAAAGCGGGGCAGACGCAGAGGGAGGTGGCTTCAGCTAATAGCGTGTCCCAAACAGTAATATCCAGGACCTGGACGCGATTTCACACAACAGAAACCGTTAAAAGAAGGCGAGGCTAAGTTCGTCCACAGATAAGATGAGCAAGAGATGATTTCTCTTGTTAACAGCCTGTCGAGACGGGAGGCTGAATACAACTCACCTGCAACGCACCGTCCAGGCAGCAACAGGAAGCGCAATATCAACACAAACCGTCCGAAATAGCTTTCGGGAATGTGGCCTCTACACACGGAGGCCTATGGTGTCTGCCCCACTATAATAAGCACGACACCGCTTAGCCCACAGAAACTGGGCGGAGGAACATCAGGATTGGAGTCGTAACGAATGGCGCCGGGTTTTGTCAACAGATAAGTCAAGATTTTGTGTTCAGTCGGACAATCGTCGTTTTCTCATCTGGAGAGTACGCCATATAAACCTCAAGTAGAGTTGAGACAGAGAAATATCGTACTGTATCACACACAAATTACATTTATTTTTATTCGTGTGAATAGCATTAATTACAAGTTAATTACAAGAAAGCTTACCAACTATAGAATAAACAAGTGTCTGGACAACAGGCATTAACATTTGAAATGAAGAAAAAGATAAATCAGTAATTGTTTTCTTTTATCTTTAGACAGAGTAACAGTCATTAACTTGAATTGCATTAGCCCAGAAACGGCCTACGTTCAAGGCATTAGAGTTGGCCAGCCTTAAATCTCTTTTAGTCCAGGATGACATCCACAAATTGCAGTTGCGCAGGTGAGACGTTGTCTGCTCCTCGCCACACTCGCAGGTTGAGGGTCCACTAGTGTCTCCTCATCTTTCGAAGATTACTTTACATCGTCCAACACCAATTCGTAACCTGATGAGGGACTTCCAGGTACGCCAGCTCTCATATGACAATGAGGTAGCTCCTCTTTAGGTTTTCCCCAACATGGGGAGTAATTTAAGCTCTCCTTTTCCACATATCTATCGCTTGGTTTGTGCTGCTACTGCTATTGTTGACATAGACTCGTACAAAACTACTTCTGGACTTCAAGCGTGATGGTGCTGCCGATAGGCCAAACAGCGGCTGATGTCAGGCGGAGCTATACCTGCTAGCTGATACAGCTGCTCCAATTAGGTTGGTCTTCACCATCCACTAATTATGCGACAAGTCTCATTCAAAGCATTGTCCACTTGCCTAGCGTGGCAGGAATTACGCTAGACAGGCGCTGCATAGCACAACGCCAAAGCTGAAGTCCGAATAGTGGCTGGCTGTGCTCCCCAGTTAGATCCTCTTAGTTTTCGTATCATATTATTTCTTTCAGATACTTTGGTCTTGGTGTTATGAAAATGCATTTTGACGGTTAAGGTCCGATGTTAGGTCCCCCTATGATACTTTGGGGAAAGGAATGTTCAAGTTGAGAGCCATTCCATGAAATATTTAGTTGTTGTTTTACCTGTATGCTTTTTACGTGGGAAGCACAGACTTGCGTTTTTTAGGGTTAGGCCTTAGATTGTTTTTGTAGTGCTGTCCTAGTTCTTCTTATGATACAAGGCTGTTAGCGCATGTTAGCGGTATCTCGCTCACGTTGGAAGACTGCCAACGGCTGTCAGCCAATTGCTGCGACGCTGATGAACGTGGAAGGTAGGAAGATTAGTGTTTAACGCCCCATCGACAGCGTCGTCATTAGAAGCGAAGCTTACGCCCGGATTGTTTGCGTAAGGGTGGGGAAGGAAATCGCCCGTGCCCTTTGAAAGGAACCATCCAGGCATTTGCCTGGAGTGATTTAGGGAAATCACGGAATACCTAAATCTGGGTGGCCGTAGGTGGATTTGAACCACCACCTTCCCGAATGCGACCCTCTGTGTTACCATTGCGCCACCTCGCTCGGTTCATGAACATGTAGACAAGAAAATATTTGTAGTTACAAGAATAATTACAAAGAACTGCGAGGCGCGTCCAGAAAGTAAATTCCGTTTCAATTTATCTCCGCCGCAGCGCTGCGATTGCAGTTTCCCACATGCGCTGTAGATGATGAGTATCAAGGAGAAGAACGTGCGCCATTTGGAGATCGCTGTCAGTTACGTATGCTTTGTTGTGCTTGTTTGAAATGTCGGCGTTGATTGAAAATCCTGCCGCCTGTGAAATCAGGTCGGTGATTCGGTTTATGAATGCGAGGAAAGTGAAATTTATCGGAAAATTTGCGATGTTTATGGACCAAATGCGATGAGTGATTCGATGGTGAGAAGATGGGTCCGACAGTTCAATGGCGGGCGTAGTGATGTGCACGATGAAGAACGAAGTGGGCGTCCACCTTTGGTTACAGAAGAACTGGTTCACATGATTGATGACAAGATCCAGGCAAAACCGCAGGTTTACAATTTGTGCTCTCGCTATGGACTTCTCCCAAATTTCACGATCACTGATGCAGAAGACACAGGCAGCAGATTTCTATGAAGTAGGTATACAAAACCTGGTGCCATGCTATGACAAATGCCTGCAAAATTTCGACAGTTATGTCGAAAAGTAGTTTGAGTTGTAGAATTTTGTGCAATAAAAATTTCTTCTGTATCTGTGTACATTTTCATTTTATTACCAAACGGAACTTACTTTCTGGACGCGCCTCGTATATATAAATAGTATGATTAAACTGCCTATAATAAAAATCAGTATGCTCTCGTAAAGTTCTTGTTCAAACAGTGCAGTGCATCTAAAGATTAAAAATGTTCAAATGTTTGTATAGTCTATGGGACTTGACTACGGGGTCATCAGTCCCTAAACTTACAGACTAGTTATGAACTAACTAATACTAAGGACGGCACAAATATCCATGCCCAAGGGGGAATTCGAACCCCCGACCGTAGTGGCCGTGCAGACCTCAGTCCCCTCGGCCACCGCGGCCGGCTCTAAAGATTACATATAGAAGTCAAAAGCTCAGATAGTATTGATCTACCATGTGTCGATCCATGCTGAAAGACCCATATTAGTATATGGTGTAGGCTGTTCGGGCGGCAATGCAGACGTTGATTATGGCATCCATTCGATCACACAGATAGCGAGTATTGGCTTGGTATACCATTCCACGCTTGCTCGACCTGCTCACGTAGTTACGCAAGACTTTTGGCTTGAAGAGTCAAACGTCCTCGCATCATATCCCACCGTGCTCGAGAGGTCGTGTTGGCCAGGGGAGTTGTGACTCGTCTTGCAGAGCACGTTGAGTGTGTGGACGAGCATTATCCTGTTGGGACAACACTTAACCTCCCTCTTACAAAAATGACAAAAGAATGGGCCTCACAACATTCTTGCATTTACCTTGCGCTGGTCAGCGTTCTCTCCACAAGCACCAAAAGTTTTCGAGAGTTGCAGCTTATCACAGCCCGCTGCATAAGGACTGGGGTGGGACCAGTGTGTCGTCAACGACAGCATTCTACGAAACAGCGCTCGCCATGTCGTACGCGCTAACAACCAAAACAGGATCTGTTGTATCGAATATTACCCACAACAATTAACATGAGGCGTGGGCTTAACCAAAACACAATTTAATTCCAACTAGTGTGGTAACACAATCTGTAAACACAAAAGGTTTGTCGGTGGCAGGCAGCAGAGTGAAGTCCATAACAGAGTCGGTTGAAGAGTAGCGTGGCGTCGTGATAGCGTGGAAGGCGACGATCAGCACGACACTGCCGGATGCGGTCGAGCGTGGGCTTTTAAAAGCCGGGTGGCGTAGGAATACGCCCGCCATAACTGAGTCAGCTGTGGCGTGTCGGCTCGCGATTGGTGCGGTCTCAGCGGAGAGCTATATTGCGAGGCGACGCCGGCCGCGGTTGCCATGGAGTCGCGGAAGCACTCTATGCGCCGGCGCTGTCTGGCTGTACGGGGCTGCGCATGCGCCGGCGGGAGCGACGCCCTCTGCGGGAGACCTGCGGCAGGCGCCACGGTGCGGGCATTGACGGTATCACAGAATCTGCTTTCATCGCTGAAGACCACTGCCCGCCGTTCCATCCTCCAAGTGATCCTCTGACGGCACTTATCGAGCCGCGCTCGTCGATGCTGAGTGGAATACGGGCTAGAGGTGCCATCTGACGTAGCACGTCCAACTTGTGCGACTAGTTTCCGAAGGACCATCCCGCCACCCGGAAGGCCGCAATTTGACCGCTTTCAAACTCTCTCAGTGGGCTGGAAAAAGCACGAGTGCATCTCCATACATGGCGTATGTTTGCTTCACACATTCATATGACAATGAAGTCTTATGGCTGTAGCCGATCCCCATTAAAGAGTACTCACATATAGTGCTCTGACATCTACGTGACTACGCTACCTGTTGATGGACGACGTTCAAACCACTGCTGGCAGTCTAATAGTAGGTTCCCAGCTATATATCAGGATGAGGCGTGAAACCTGGTGAAGCTCAAGAGGACACTAGTAAAACATATTTGAAGTTACAAGTTTATTCAATTGAATACAAAACTCCCTGCTGTATGAGCTAACTCGGCAGGAGCTAGATAAAAAAAAGTACTTAATAACAGCAATATACTGGCCCTAGCAATGATGCAGGTGATACATTACCAAATATTTGGAGCAGAAGATGGGCACATACAGGAGTCGGCAGCGACAGGTGATGACTGCAGATTAGAACAGAAATAAAAAGCGATCGTTTTCTCGCTTCGTTCTATGATGCAGTAACGATATTTAACCAACAGCCTTTTGTAGCGTCGGTGCTGCTAGACAGACAATGGCTGCACAATGTTATACCGCGAGCAGACAAGTCGATCGTAGTGTACTTGGAAAAAGTGTTCACAAGTGCAAATAACGAAGACTAACTTGCGGCACAAAGTCTTAAAATATCACGATCCCGAAAGTGCGAATGCTCAAAGTGAGACTTCCAAAATATCTAAGTCAAGTGTGGCCGCCATAAGCGAACCCACAGGACAAAAAATCAACATTCAGACAACAGAACAAGTAAACCACGAAATCAAGAGGTCCGAACACTTCAGCCATATTAGCACGCCGTCTCGTCTATGGGTCGGCTGCTATATATACGGTTCGGACGGACGTGCCCGTGCCGCGACGTCTGGGTTCGAAGCAAAGACTGCTAGGTGGAGTACTCTGTCCCTCCTCCTGTCTAGGAAGCTGCTTGTGGGTCCAGGCTTGGAACCACTGGAGTCGGATGTTGTGGGGACAGCTGACCTCTGGATACTGCTGGCAGGGTTAAGACCAGAGTGCTAGCGCTTCGACAGGATCATTGGTCCTTAGGAAACCAACCAGTGAAGACTGAGCTGGCTTCAGGTACCACCCATATTCAGCGTTGTGAAGACGGTAGACAGCGGTTCACCACCTACCTGGATGATGGTCAGTTCGAAGAGTAGTTGTCACCGAACTTCATTTCCTAGTTGTGACTAGTCGCTACTAGTCTGTACTACTTTATCTGAGACATAAGCTGAGTACATAGATTAAATCATTGGATCGATGCCTACTCTCCTGAGCATCTTCGATTTCAGAGACCAAGTGACTACACTTCTAAAAGCGGGAGTTTATATACATAAACGGCTGAAGGTATGACGTATGGGACGGTTCGTAATGACCGAAAGTGTCCTACTTGTGAGTGCAGCAGTTACTCAAAGAGATCTTTAACCGCTGACGTATCCTCGGTGTATTCACTCTTGTGATAGAGTTACGTGTAGATGTGAAATGTTTACAATCTGATGAAAATAGCCTCTCTCTCTCTCTCTCTCTCTCTCTCTCTCTCTCTCTCTGCTGATCGGCTGTCGCTGTCAACAGTCGGTTGACGGTAGGCTTTCAACTTGCCGACGCAGTGTCTGCTCTTGTCACGTACGACTGGTGTCACTTTTACGACAGAGGCTATAACCTGCTTCCGCCTAGCTTGTCTAACGATCACTTGACAAATCTAAGATTTTAACAAGTTTCTCTGACACAATTTTGTGCTGTAACACCATTATCAGCACGTTTACTATCTAACAGGTGGCATTTGTCGTCATCGGGTCAAAAATTGACAGTTGTACTAATTTTCTCCGGCAGTGTGTTACTAGATATTCGCCGTACGTCGCTGGTGCGGCTCTGAATCTAAGTAAATATTTTGTGTCACCACATACTACTATTATAAGCGTTAAGAGATAGGATATTTAAATTGAAATTAATGTACTTTCGTTCCTATCATGAGCCCATCACTCTTAATCTGAGAAGTTTCATTCAATTCGGTGATTTCTGTTACTTAAAGTGTAACTTTTAAGTCGAAGGGGGTTATATCATTTTGAAATTAGCGTTGTTCTATTGCTGACCGTCTAAAAGCCCTCGACGAAGACTTCTCGGATGCTCCACTTTGTCAGACAGCGAACGCGGCAGAAGGTAGGTGGAATCCTTGGAAAGGCCGCCTTTAAGGTTGCTGGTGACCATGGCGGCATTGGAGTGGGCCAAGGGGACGAGCCCATCCGAAGAAGCGTCAGGCCGAGCGCCAGAACACACTTGGCCAAGGCGTTCACGCTCGGATACAGTTACTTTGTAGTTGTTTATTCTGCCTTTGTCACCTGGCTGCAGCCCGCCGCCGGCAAACAGAAGATATTGTCAGTAATTCTAGTTCACTCACGTAAGATACCTTAATTAGTTGCTCCTCATTAATGGTATGATGTGACGGTGTCTTATTTTGGGCCTTTAGATCTCAGTCGGGGTCGTTTTCAGCTTGCCTGGTGATAGCGTTTCTAGATGACGTCACTTCTGCGACTTGCGTGTCAATGGTGATGATCCCCCGAGGGGAGAAAATCCACTCTCCTCCTCCCCCTCCGGGAATCGAACCCGGGCCCTCTGCGTAGCAACACACCATGCTGTCGACTGGACTACAGAGGCGGATAGTTCTCATTTAATTCAGACTTGGATACGAACATTTGAATATCTGTGGCACTTTTATAGTGCTGAAAATTTAACATTAGAATTGGAAGCAAAGTAGCACTATTTTACAAAGAGAAACAGATTCTGTTTTAATATTTGATTCGTGATTTGTATCGAGACATACCTCCCAAAATTCAAATCTGTCTTCGTTTTTTCTGTACCAAGCAATTTTTTCTCAAGTTACAGGCAATTTAATTTTTTCTTCTATTTTCGTTTCTATGTTGTATTTTTATATAAAGTATTACTTTTCTAGCCACATAATTATATAACCAATCATACAGTATTAACTGAAATTATTTAAACGCATCTACTTCATGCGATTACGAATGTTTTCCCGGCGTAATAACTGATTATAAGCTTCTCGGGTTTGCAGCCAGGTACTAAAATCAACTAGGCACGATATTTCAGCGACGCAACTGCCCGCCATCCTCAGGTGAGCGTGCTGATACACAATCTCGCCGGAACCGAGTTCCCAGTGCGACAGGCGGCTCCTTTATACATCGCGGAAGACACACAGCGCGTGCCCAAGAAGTAACCGTGATTGCCCTTTGGCGCTCAAGACATACAGCGCTCCGATGGTAGAAACCGGCGAAATCGAAAAAGTATTATTCAAATGAGTGAGGCACAAACCGTTGTTTTTTAACATCTGATAACTCAGGGTTTCATGTTTTAGTTAGAAGATAGCCCTTTTCTCCGTTAATAAGATTCCCAGATAATCGAAACTCTATGGAATCTTTCAAGACACAGCCCCAGTAACGAGATACCGAAGCAACCGTGTGAGTTTCATTATATAACATTCTATGTCCCTCAGCGAGACAGTGCTCAGCAACCGCCGACTTCTCCGGCTGGAGCAAACATGTGCGGCGTTGATGTTCAATACATCTGCCCTGAATGGTACGGATCGTCAACCAGTATAAGTTTTTCCACACTGAAAAGGAATCTTGTATAACCCGGGCTTCTTCCGACCCAAATCATCCTTGACAGATCCAAGATGTGCTGTCGTCATCACTGGGGGTCAAAAAGACGCCCTTGATGTACTTTTTTTTTTTTTTTTTTAAATACTCCGTGTCTTGGATGAAATACTCCCGGCAAAAGGTAGGAAAGCGACCGATTTTGTGGGTCTCATGTAATGGATGTGGCTCGGTAATACAGGGAGTACAGGTCCTAGTATTTTTATCTGTCACTTTCCACTTCTTTCACCTCTGGCAATGTTGTCAATGTGAAAAATATCGAGTAGCACCCTGGTTCGGAACCCACGTTAAACTGTAGAACACCCTGTAACTGGCTGGGTAAGTCAGTTCGAAGGTTAGAGGAAGGTAACGGCATACCACCTCCAAACAGGACCATGCCTAGTAAAGCACTGTGTTGTTCAAACCAATCTTAGGATCGTTGACTGATTTTTTACATGTAATGGTTCAGGGGAATGACCAAGTTGAAAAGCACAACTGATCTGTTTATCTGTATAGCCATTCTCTTTAAACACAACCTTGAGATGATCCACTTCTCGCGTCAAACTTTCTGCATCAGAAATGGCCTGAGCTCTTCTAGTTAATGTCAGAAGATCGCCAGTGCGTTGGAACGGAGGATGACAACTAGAGGCATGTGTGCATAGGTTTTCTATAAACACTATGTCCCAGATCCCATCATTTCTCCTGTAAAACAAAACACCAAGAAAAGGAAGCTTCCCCTTCTTCTCCACTTCCTCTGTGAACATGATGTTAGGATGCATGCAACTAACATGAAGTTTTACTGTGGGTGTATTTCTGTGTGTGTGTGTGTGTGTGTGTGTGTGTGTGTGTGTGTGTGTGTGTGCGCGAGTTTTGTCGACTGCGACAGTACTCAGTATGCAAGCCGTGGCGGAGTCGCCGAGCGCATTGAGGCGCTATGCTGTAATGCTCGAGGCCGTTTCTCGTCGGGGGCTCGAATGCCCCCTCGGGCATGGACGTTTATGCCGTATTTACTATAAGATAGTTCATAAGTAGTTGGTAAGTTCAGGGACTGATGACCCCGTAGTGAAGTCCCATAAGCTTTACAAACATTTGAACATTTTCATTTTGCATACTCCCCATTTGATACTATATTTTGAATTAGGTCTTTAATTGCAGAACTCAAACTGATAAATTTTTTGATAATTAGTTTTGGGCCGCCACCATGTTTAAAAACATAGAATTTTTTTAACTATTTCACTGACATGACTTCCTCGGTGGCGTATGACATGGTCGAGCACATTTATTTTATAAATTCCTAACTAATGTCACACTTGGAGGCACCATCAATGAAGACCTAATTTACTCGGTACACTCGCTCTTACCTGAAACCTGTTTCCCCCTCCAAAATTATGAATGATTGGGTAACTTTCTATTGAAAGATTATGTATATACTTTAGGTGCAATTTATTTACCATAAAAATTCATTCTGTCACATGAAAAAGCTAACGAGACATTACACAAACTTTGAAATAAAATGAGATACTGCGTAGAACAGATTAAAGAAAAAAAAAAAAAAAAAAAGATTGACAAATAACAGTTTGAAGTTACATTGTCTATACACTTACTACAATAACTGACTGGCAGAGTCAAGGAAGAAGAGGGAACCCATTCAAGAAGAATAATTATTCAAACTATTACCGCAGGTACACAAACTCAAAGGGCAGATGAAGTTCCCAGTTTGAACGATTAACCTCATTTATAAATAAATAAATGAATAATTAAAAATTAAAAAACCCTTCAAAACAGCAATATACTGGCCCTAGCAGTAATGCAGGCGAAACATTACCAAATATTTGCCAGATGACTGCAGATTAGAGCTTAAATAAAAAGCGACCGTTTCCTCACTTCGTTCTGTGATGCAGTAACGTTATTTAACCAACTGCCTCTGTAAGGTCGGTGCTGCTAGACAGACAATGACTGCACAATGTTACATCGCGAGCAGAAAAAGTTGATCGTAGTGTACTTGAAACGGTGTTCACAAGTGCAAATCACTAAGACTAACTTGCGACACAAAGTCTTAAAATATCACGATCCGCAAAGTTTGAATGCTCAAAGTGAGACTTCCAAAACATCTAAGTCAACTGTAGCCGTCATAAGCGAACCCACAGGACAAATATCAACGTTCAGACAACAGCACAAGTAAACCGCCAAAGCTTAGGCGATAACAGGGCATTTTGCAGACGCCCCTAAAAGCTCCTCCCACACGAGCAAAGCTCCCACAGAGGCGTTATCGAACACAGGCCCGCGACCTCTCCGCAATTTTCGGACGCTCTCTTTCGGTCCCATGCCTCAACATACATAAATTTTATGGGCAATGGCGCCAGGCCCCCGCTGTCCCAATTCATCGAATATGCGCCGAGCAAACTGTTCAACAATCGTCACGCAGAAGAACGTTTCTGCAACCACCCACATCTGCATCCAAGCATTCGTAACCACAAAAACGACACTCCGCTCTGAAGGGGGTGCTAATCAGATCTCTGCAAATTTCTCCCTGAGGTGAAAATGCCGATTGTGGTGCTGTGGGCCGCTGCGGAGTGGGCAAGCGCATTGAGGCGCTATGCTCCGATGATCGAGGTCCTTTCCCGTCGGAGGTTCGAATCCCCCCTCGGGCATGGATATTTGTGCTGTCTTTCGTGTAAGGTAGTTTATAAGTAGTTTGTAAGTTTAGGGACTGATGACTCCGCATTTAAGTTTCATAAGCTTAACAAACATTTGAACATTTTTTTGTCTTGCTGCGGTGACAGTCTGGTGGACTTTCTGTAGTGCGTCCGCAGAGCATTGTCGTACTCTCCCAGTGATACAAAAGCCTCACAGGTAGCTCTCTCTCTGTCTTTCTCTCTCTCTCTCTCTCTCTCTCTCTCTCTCTCTCTCTCTCTCTCTCTCTCTCTCTCTCTCGCCGCGGTGGAGTAGCCGAGCGGTCTAAAGCGTCTCGTTGCAGAGCGCGCGGTTGCTCGCCGTGGAGGTTCGAGTCCTCCCTGGGGCATGGGTGTGTGTGTGTTGTCCTTGTGTTAGTTTACCTAGGTTTAAGTAGTTTGTAAGCTACAGACTGATGACCACGCAGTTTGGTCCGACAGATTTACAAACATTTGAATTTCTCTCTCTCTCTCTCTCTCTCTCTCTCTCTCTCTCTCTCTCTCTCTCTCTCTCTCGATCCGCTGCCCACCGAACGGCACCTCACTATCACCCGCAAAAGCCCAAAGACGCTATTTTATGGACTCCAGTCTACCAACTGCCGAGGCTATGTGAGAGACAGCACGCTAGCCGTCCCCTTGCCGTCGCCAGCCTGTCCGCTGGACAGGGAATATCAGAAATAATCGTAACAAAAATTAAATAAGAAACTGCTGTAATTGAAGGACTTTTCCTTAGACAAAATACCCCCATAGAAACAAAAGTAGTAAAAAAGTGTATCAAAAAGACACTAAACTTCCCCATCTGCCCAAACACAAAAATTAAAATATTAAAAAAAAAAAAAAAAAACCGACTACGTATTAACACTACTTCACAAAATTTGTATAACTGGTATCATAGTTGGCTGAAACACACCAAAGGTACATAAACTAGACTTACAAAACCTTAATTTGCTTGGTGTTGTAGTATAATATTCATCTTTGGCTTTTTATGTACAAAGGCTCTCAGTTTTAAGTGATTGTCACAAAACCTATGTTAGATATAATTGTGAGTAGTCTGAAATTTAGTCAAATTGTAGAGAGAACTTTTCACATATAAAAATGAAATAATAATTAATAAGACCAAAGAATACTCCAAAAAGGACAAACAAAATACCATTTTGACCTAAAATGAATATACATACTTACTATATTAGGCTTCTTCTTTTGACGCTTGGGTGAGAACTATTCATCAAATTCCATAGCACGACAATGATGCCGGTGGAGTAAACGGCAACTTAGCGTAGCAGAGCAGTGGAATGTGTAGGAAGCAAGCTTCCCGTGGCCTGCTTGGGTTGGGTTCAGCTTTGCTTGGCAGAGAATGAAGCGGCCTGCCCGTGCTGTTGACAACGGGTGACCACCTGGTCTCCTGGTTACCAGACAAGTGTGGCCGGGTTAAAAGCGGAAAACGTACACCTCTGACTGCATACAGCCAAGCGAAGTATCCCTGGCTCCGGCCAATGAGAACTCGCTAGCTGTCAGCCAATGAGGTGCTGCGTGATATTTAATCGGAGATTCGGGCGCTATACGCCCTCACGTACTAAACAAAACAAAATAAATAAATAAATAAATAAATAAATAACACACTTATTGTTTAACCTATACGTAACCTAACTTTCACTTAAAAAAGTGATCTGTAGCGTACCCTTAAGAATGTTAGGTATATGTTAAACAGGAAGTGTTTTGAAACTTCCTGGCAAATTAAAATTGTGTGCCATAACCGGGACTCGAACCTGGGACCTTTGCCTTTCGAGGGCAAGCGAGGTACTGGCAGAATTGAAGTTGTAGGGCGTGACCGTGAGTCGTTTCGGGATAGCTCAGTGGGAGAGCGCTTGCCCGCGAAAGGCAAAGGTCCCAGGTTCGAGTCCCGTTTCCGGCACACAATTTTAATTTTCCAGAAAGTTTCATATCAGCGCACACTCCGCTGCAGAGTGTAAGTTTCATTCTGGAAGAAGTTTTTTGTAGTACGTGACGGTGCGTAGCATCTCATTGGCTGACAGCTAGCGAGTTCCCGCTGGCCGGAGCCAGGGAATCTCCTTCACTGTAGTGGCTTCGAATTTTTGCTACAGCCAACAGCCAGGTTACCATTCCGATGCCCATGACTTAAGTCAGAGGTGGACGGTTACATTCCTGTCTCATAGCGGTTTTACACCATTTACAGTGCTTCAGAAAGATGAGTGTTAGTGGGTTATTAATATTGCGGCCGTTGAACTGACACATTTAAGAATACGTCAGAGTTTCAACAAGTTTTTATGAACGTGTCGAAACATAATTCACAACCGCCAATGTGGCGAGATAGGCGCTCGTCAGGGCGCAGGTTACGGATGCGTTACAATTCAAGGAAGAGAGAAAGTTTCAGAATTAACACGGAGTTGTGTTTCCTGTCCTCTTCCTGGGATAACAACTCTTCTGGTCAGCCCGCGTCCTACGTGAGTGACAAAAGCGAGCGACAGCGCGCGACACTGCAGCTGAAAGCGCAACATTCGGCGACACGGCCTTATGACGTGGGTGAGCGCGACAGCTTCTCGCTACAAGATGGCCACTAGAACCTGTCAGGTGTTTGTAAAATTTGGCACCCATAAACCGTAGAATACCGATAGCTTTCGAGTATGGCAATATACACTACTGGCCATTAAAATTGCTACACCAAGAAGATAAGCAGATGATAAACGGAAATTCATTGGACAAATATATTATACTAGAACTGACATGTGATTACATTTTCACGCAATTTGGGTGCATAGATCCCGAAAAATCAGTACCCAGAACAACCTCCCTTGGCCGTAATAACAGTCTTGATACGCCTGGGCATTGAGTCAAACAGAGCTTGGATGGTGTGTACAGGTACAGATACCCATGCAGCTTCAACACGATACCACAGTTCATCAAGAGTAGTGACTGGCGTATTGTGACGAGCCAGTTGCTCGGCCACCATTGACCACACGTATTCCATTGGTGAGAGATCTGGAGAATGTGCTAACCAGGGCAGCAGTCGAACATTTTCCGCCTACAGGACCTGCAACATGTGGTCGTGCATGTAGGGTTTCGCAGGGATCGAATGAAGGGCAGAGCCACGGGTCGTAAGATCTGAAATATAACGGCCACTGTTCAAAGTGCCATCGATGCGAACACGAGGTGACCGAGTCGTGTAACCAATGGCACCCCATACTACCACGCCGGGTGATAAACCAGTATGACGATGACGAATACACGCTTCCAGTGTGCGTTCACCGCTACGTCACCAAACACGGATGCGACCATCATGATGCTGTAAACAGAACCTGGATCCGAAAAAATGACGTTATGCCATTCGTGCACCCAGGTTCGTCGTTGCGTACACCATCGCAGGCGGTCCTGTCTGTGATGCAGCGACAGGTGTAGCCGCAGCCATGGTGTTTGAGCTGATAGTCCATGCTGCTGCAAACGTCGTAGAACTGTTGTTGTCTTGCAAATTTCCCCTTCTGTTGACTCGGATCGAGACGTGGCTGCACGATCCATTACAGCCATGCGGATAGGATGCCTGTCATCTCGACTGCTAGTGATACGAGGCCGTTGGGATCCAGCACGGCGTTCCGTATTGCCCTCCTGAACCCACCGATTCTACATTCTGCTAACAGTCATTGGGTCGCGACCAACGCGAGCAGCAGTGTCGCGATACGATAAACCGCAATATCGATAGGCTACATTCCGACCTTTATCAAAGTCGGAAACGTGATGGTACGCATTTCTCCTCCTTACACGAAGCATCACAACGACATTTCACCGTGCAACGCCGGTCAACTTCTGTTTGTGTATGAGAAATCGGTTGGAAACTTTCCTCATGTCAGCACGTTGTAGGTGTCGCCACCGGCGCCGACCTTGTGTGAATGTTCTGAAAAGCTATTCATTTGCATATCACCGCATCTTCTTCCTATCAGATAAATTTCGCTGCTGTAGCACGTCATCTTCGTGGTGTAGCAATTTTAATAGCCAGGACTGTAGTTTTACGTAGTTTAGGAAATAAGGCGAAAAGATAGTGCTGTGAATTAAATTTACAATGCGCGGAATGTTCGTGGAGTATTTCATTCATAACTTCAAATACGATAATAGACCATGATGATCGCTAACAAAATTGTTCAAAAATTCTATGACGAGTACAGATTCTTTCGACTAGGTCGTCAGTGAGTTTCACTTCTGTGATTGCAAACCAACAGCAGCTGAATATGTACGAAATGGGTTTTAGTGGAAGAATGGATGCACAGTGCAACAGATTCTATTACTTGGGTTGTTTTCTGGTGAGACTTGACGCCACACGAGATATCACGTGACACCGCCACCAGTCAATGTATATTGTCTTCCATCATTCAAAGTTGTTTATTTTCTAAACGACGTTTTTGTGGAGATAGATTTACTACCAATTATTACTGTGCACAGTAGCTTCAATACCACCTATAACTGTGTACTTGGGATTTTCACTCAACCTGGTTATACGATTTTATTTCCTGCAGGTAAAAAATTTTCCCCTGCTGTCATCCTCAAACCATGGGTGATTGTTTTCCGTGTCTGTCCCGGCAATACGGGATTTTTTAGTTATGTATCCGGATAGTTCCGGGTTTGCTTACAGGAAATCAGTGATTTTCAATACACGAAACAAATGTTTTTGATTTTTCCTCTATGTATAGCCGCAGCGTGCGATCTATAATGTATTCATCCGCCTTTCGGCTGAACCTACATGGGCGACAAAAGAAAGCGACAGCTACAAGAGTCAGAGGCGACGACGAGCGATGTTCCATCAAAGGAACACTGGACAGACAGTTTGTACAAAACTTAATGAAAAGTTGGTCGTTTTATCAGTCGACACTACACAAAGCCAAATCATCGGATTCATCGAGGCCTAGTTCTATTGGAGAAAGTTCTACTCATGAGTTGCAGGGTAAACCGTCGAGTTCTGAAATATATTGCTCAGCTGGCAAAACTAAATTAAACTCTACACGTGAATTAGTGCTATCTACAATTTCTTCTTCATTCTCTGTGCGAGCTACTTTCGTTGATCCACAGCCGTATACAAACGTAGAAAATGATGGGAAACGAAAAAATATACAATTTTCAGAAATAAAAGGAAAAGAAAAGATAATTGAAAACTTTTTTTCAGAAAAAGTAATTTTTTACAGCTTCCACCATGCTTAATTGCCAAAATAACACTGTAATTATCCCAACTAATCAACCTACTGAAACTTCCTGGCAGATTAAAATTGTGTGCCGGAACCGGGACTCGAACCTGGGACCTTTGCCTTTCGCGGGCAAGCGCACTACCGACTGTGCTGCACACAATTTTAATCTGCCAGGAAGTTTCATATCAGCGCACACTCCGCTGCAGAGTGAAAGTTTCAGTCTGGAAACATCCCTTAGGCTGTGGCTAAGCCATGTCTCCACCATATCCTTTCTTCCAGGAGTGCTAGTCTTGCATGGTTCGCAGGAGAGCTTCTGTGAAGTTTGGAAAGTAGGAGACGAGGTACTGGCGGAAGTAAAGTTGTGAGGCGGCATCGTGAGTCGTGTCGGGATAGCACAGTCGGTAGAGCGCTTGCCCGCGAAAGGCAAAGGTCCCAGGTTCGAGTCCCGGTTCCGGCACACAATTTTAATCTGCCAGGAAGTTTCATATCAGCGCACACTCCGCTGCAGAGTGAAAGTTTCATTCTGGAATCAACCTACTGATTTTTTATATAAAAAAAGTTATTTGCTAAATTAAAATTTAAGACGTTTTATCTTGCTTGTAATTGTACTGTATAATTGAGTTTGAAAACGTAGGCCCAGCTGAAATTTTACGTTATCTTGTACATATAAATTTCAGGGATTTTAATAAAGCGCCACAATCACCCCTGTCAAACGTCCAATATCTACGATTTATAAATGTGGGTTTCGGTTGCAGGCAGGGGTCGGCGGAGACGCAGATAAACGCAGCTCGGTCGCGAGCAGCAATAAGGAAGAGGAGGAGGAGGAAGAAGAAGACAGTGGCAGTGGTAGCAGCGGCAGCGAGGAGGACAGCGACGAGGAGATGGAGCGGCGGCGCGCCGACGAGCCGGCCGTGCCCGACGTGGGCGCGCCCGTGCAGCTGTACGTGTACGACCTGACCAAGGGCATGGCCGCCGTCATGTCGCACATGCTGCTCGGTCAGTACCCGCCGACATGCTCTGATCACACTGTTACCGAGCATTACAGTCCCACCGAAAATATGATTTGTGGCCGAAATCGAATATTTGGCTTCTGTTCTACTTGCTCGGGACTTATTTATTCCAATCTTCACATCCTCATCTCCTCTCTCTCTCTCTCTCTCTCTCTCTCTCTCTCTCTCTCTTCCTCCTCTTTCCTTTCTCCATCTTCTCCTCTCCGCTCTCTTTTTTCATCTCCTTCTGTCCCCTCTATTCTTCTCCTCCTCCCCCTTTGAAAGCCTAACTCCACCCTCCCTTCATCTGCCGGAAATGGCCTCATCTCTGTATCTACCTCCTTTTGCACCTCCTCAGCCCATTTACACCTCCATTTATTAGTGAAAAATTAAATAACACTCTTAATTTTAGTGGTGATCAGTGAAGTGTTGTCTAAGTACACTGCATTTTACTATCCACATGAAATCTTAAGTAGGCAATGAAGAAGTGTTGATTTGAAGGTGCAGTGAGCCAAATTTTATCAACATTGGAATAAAACCGAAGATTTTGTCGAAGTCGTATCCTCCACCATACACCATACAAAATATTATGCACGCAGTGTCCTTCCTCATAGTTTGAAGCTCAAGGGTGCAAAAATAAATAAATAAATAAATAAAAATAAAATAAAATAAAATAAAGCCGGCCGCGGTGGCCGAGGGAACTAAGGCGCTCCAGTCACGGTCTGCCCGGCCACTACGGTCGGGGGTTCGAATCCCCCCCTCGGGCATGGATATTTGTGCCGTCCTAGTTCGTAAGTAGTTCATAAGTAGTTTGTAACTTTAGGAACTGATGACCCCGTAGTTAAGTCCCATAGACTATACAAACATTTGAACATTTTGTGAAGGAAAAAAAAACGGCATTTAAAAATCTGAATGAAGTATGGTTTCTACTGAAGCATGTTTTAAAATAATTTTCTTGCTTTAAATTGATTACATAAAATTCACATGGTTTCAATAGTATTTATGTTTTTAATGTTTCTTTGATCACTATCACCCTGAAAAATGTAACGTAACTTCCAGAGAGAGCTGCTAGAATTTTTAGAAACTTTATTTCATTCGAAACTTCGTCGAAATCTGAAAATTAACTGTTTAGTAACGTTAATTAATCGAAATGATTGTAGGTAACCTGAATATATTAACACTGCACTGATAAACTGGATTGTTGAATCATATTTAAAAATATCATCAGGATCTTAATAAATTGTAGAATCTGACGAAGTCCATGTATGAAGTATCCTCCGTCATGCACCATCCAAAATTTTATGTGACAGTGACGTTCCTCTTGGTTTGAAGGTCAAGTGTCCAAAAAGTCATGAAGATTTTAGGATGAATAACGTGTCCTTATTCGCATGTCGCATGATGGCACTGGTTTTCAACCATATAATTGTTTATGACGTCATATCTCTTGAACTATATGTCGTAAACAGTTCTTACCCCTACGTCAGTTGTTACCTTATGGAAGGTATATGTGTACCAAATTTGGTTTAAATCGTTACAGTGGTTTAGCAAACGTCGCATGATGCAGCACTTTTCCGCCGATTTCATTGTTTCTTACTTTATATCTCCTGAACTATTTCTCGTGCAGTCATTTAATAGTGCCTATGACTATCGCGAAAGTGCAAGCAATATGTTGACAAAGTTTCATAACAATCGGTTGAACGGTAAGGCCGCGCATAAAATACGAACACACAAACATTCATTTTTATATATTAGATAATGATTGCACACAATTTATCGCAATGAAATACTGTTATTGATGTACAGTGCCTATGTTACACAATCGCCTTGCTTTTCAAACCATTTTTGGTAAAGTGAGCGAAGTTTTTCCAAAGCAGCGTTTTACTAGGCCGGTTCCTTTCCTCGTAACCAGCTGTTTACTGTTGTAGTGACTCCATCATCGGCGTTGAAGTATTTACTTGCATTATAACGTCTGTGATACGGGATCATGTGAAAATCTCTCCAGGCAAGATCTGGTTAAAATCGTGAATCTGGAAAACCTTCCCAATTGAATCTTCCGAGCTCCGTCATAAATGCATTTGGACGCTCATACTGCCTTTCCATATAGTCTGAGATCAACTCCCGACAGATATGGACAGCGGATAGTTGTTTTCCTGTGGAAAAACGAATGTCAGGGCACAGGTCACAAGCGGACACACTTTGTAGTGGTAACTCAGTGATAATTGGCAGCGTCCTGGTAAACTACTGTGCTATGCATCCTAAGCCGGAATGAGTGTTGACGACACATATCAATCTAACTCGACTGCTGTAACGTGTCATGGTCACAGTTTTGTTCGCGGACAGATAGAATAGGGAAACATAACTTACCTGATGACTCTCATATTATGCACTGAGTCTGACATATTATACAGAGTATCAGGAGAGACAGTAATATGTGATGTGTCAATCCTTCTTCTGTATAATTACCTTAACGTTGTTGGGGACGCATTCAGAGATGTGTCTGCGGAGGACTGGCAGCCCGGTCTTCATAAAGAATAACAGGAAGAGAACGTTGCCATGTTGCAATACGGTGCCTGTACCATAGTCTAGCCTGCATTCTAACCCAGCTCAGAGGGTTTCCAGTGAGCTCAACTCGGGACTGGGAAGGCTAGTTCACTTCAGGAAACTTAATGTCCACAAACAGCTGCTCTATGACTAGATGCATTGTTTTACTATCAACATCTCCGACTTGCTCCTCTACTGTGCGCACTTCATGGTACTAAACAAGTGCTTATATCCTTCTACGAACTTAATGTGTTTTTAAGCGCCGTAAGGAGCCACACTTTCACCACGAAAAACCACCCCCATACTCTTAACACCACCTGCTCAGTACTTCGCTGTTTGCACTACTCATAATGACAAGTAACCTCTAGAAACCCTAACCCTTCCATCGCTATTAATCACCTTAAACCACTCGAGGAAAGTCATCTGATGTCCAGGCGCGCGGGAATACCTGTACGTTATGGAGCGTCATGTTGTTGTGAGCGCGGTTGCTCCCGTCGGAGGTTCGAGTCTTCCCTCGGGAAAGTGAGTGTGTGTGTGTGTGTGTGTGTGTGTGTGTGTGTGTGTGTCGTCCTTAGGATAGGTTTAAGTAGTTTTTGAGTCTAGGGACCGATGAGCAGAGTAGTTTCGTCCCTTAGGTCCACAAACATTTGAATATCCGATGTCAGTGGCATTCTTCTATACTTACCTCAAAAATCGCTTAACATTGGCTACGGAAATGTGTGCCTTACTACCATGGCACGTCTTCCTTTTAAATGTTTGTAATTATATCGGACCAAACTGCGTGGCCATCAGTCCGTAGCTTACAAACTACTTAAACTAAGCTAAACTAACCTAAGGACAACACAGACACCCATGCCCCAGGGAGGACTCGAACCTCCACGGCGAGCAACCGCGCGCTCAGCAGTGAGACGCTTTAGACGGCTCGGCTACTCCACCGCGGCGTCTTCCTTTTAACTCCCACCCTAAACACACAGTCATTTTACTGCCTGGACTGCGGTATCTTTTGGAACTCACGAGTTATTCACTCCGTTGACTTCGTACGGTTTCTTTATAACAGTCCTCGACAACTTCCGTTCACCAGTACACCGAGGTTTGCCTGGTCTTGCTTCAGATGTCGTTGACCCTTCATGTTTCCACTTCACCTCACAGGCCCATCAACAACAGTCGACGTCGGCAACTTTACGGTAGTTATAATGTCCCCGATGGATGTATTGGTCAGGTGCCAGGCAGTGATGCCACCCATTCTTCTGTCCCAGATTTACTACTGACGACGCAAAACTTCTCACCAACTTTCATACTAGTAGCTCTACCTTCCGTGATATCTAGTAATCAATTTCGCGTTACACGGGGATGGTAATGTAGTTTTGATCACTAAGCAGATATATATGTAGATTAATGTCTCTATATCCTCTTTGTGTTCATAAGCTATTCATTCGATTGCAATGAAACTTTGGTGAACTGTTCACCCTACGCCCGCGAAGGTTCCTGACCCAAAAACAAAAGAGCACGACACATAGCTCAAGAGATTCGACGTTGTAAATAATGAGAGGCCACCGCGTGAGGATACCCAGATTAATGCGTCAATTATTGGAAAATGAAAGTATTTAGGGACCTGCAACAAAGGTTGCATGTAATTTCGGACGTTTATGAAGCGTTTTATAACTGACACCCCCCCCCCCCACACACACACAAAATAATGAACAAAAAGAAGTCTACGGCTCACAATAGTTTCGCTGTAGATGCCGCAAAACTATCGCATCAGACATGACCTTGTATCAAATAAATTTAGCATTACAGGTTTGCATGTTACTATTTCTTTTTGTCTGCAAGTATCCCTTAATTCTCTTGCATCCACGAAATCTCCAAAACTACTTCACCTTTGAAGCTGAAATTTGGCAGGAATGTAGTTTATAGGTAGAAAACGTCAGCTAAGAAAGTATTTTGTGATAGGTGCATGGCGGAGCATACTTCTCCTAGAGACTCGCGAAATCTAGAATTTTATTCCGGTCTTCACGAAATTTCGCACAATTGACCTTCAAAACAAGAGGAAGGTCACTGTCTACATTAAGTTTTATATGGTGCATAGGGGAGGGTACTTTGCAACATAAAAATGGATCCCTAAATACGTTGGTCGCGCCAGAACGTGCCTTTTTTTGTTGTTTTCGTTATTCTCAGAACAAGGGTTGTATGAAATAAAACTGGAATATTTGAGAACAACAAAGTGCGTTTTTCAATGTGACCCTGCTATCCTATTTGTTCCGGTATAGATTATATTTTGCACACTGTACCTTAAAAACAAGAGGAATGTCACTGTCTGTATAAAATTTCGTCCGGTGCATGGTGGAAAGTACTTAAAGAACCTTAAAAAATGCATAGTTTTGCTCCAATTTTTGATTTTTTGCACACATGACCTTTAAACCAAGGGGAAGATCACTGGGTACATAAATGTTTGGTACATGACAGAGGGTACCTTGCAGAAAACTTTTCCGGGAGAGGGAAAGGTGGAAACGAACAGAGAGTTGGGAGACAAAGAGGTGGATGCAGAGAGAGGGGGGAAGGGGATGTGGACTACAAGAGTGTAGGATATATAAACACCCGGGCAACGCTGCGTTTACTGCTAGTTTGAGTATAAATAATGATTTTGGGAAACATTGTGTGAGTAACAGTGATCTATGCCTCAGTGATACTGAGGAAACACTCTGGATTTCAGCATTTAATTTTATTGATTACCAGCTTCAATTGTAGTGTGGATAATTTTCAGAGCTTATTCCAGTGTTGACATGTGGAGATGAGCAGACGTTGTGGAAACCTCTAGGTACAGTTGACCGCTTACTCTGAGTAAGATCTGAAGATGATCCACACTAGAGATGGGCAATCTGCTCCTGAACTGATTCAAAGAGCCAGATCCTTCTAAGGAGTGAGTGATGGATGAATCCGAAAAAAAGAGTGGTAGTTCATCCGATTCGAAAAGTCCCTCTGGTAACAGCAATGAGTTGCATAAGCACCCCTTACCACATGCTTCAGAAGTTTCCTAGACCCCTTGCCACATACTTCAGAAGTTTCCTAAGCCACAAAATGAATGTGGTATAGACCATGTGCAAGTATAAAACTGCAGAAAATGAGCGCCTAAACACGCGCAGCGCCTCTGCGCTTTGAGTCGAGAATCGTTGAGTCGAGAGTCGAGAGTCGACAAGTCACACAAGCAACATGGTTCAGTGAGCTCGCTGCTCTGCAGGACTCCGGCGATCGGGGCGATCCGACCGCCAACTGAGTCGGTGAGTTACCTGGTTCACCGGTTCACCTCTCCCCTCCACTCTCCCTACTCCACTCGCTTGCGGAGCCGCCCGTGTGGCGCGCTGCTCATTATTCCCCCCACTCCTCTGGCGAACCGCACGGAACAAAGCGACTCCGCGCATTTCTCTGTTCTCTCAACTTCTGTGTTCTGATAAATCTTGCAGCTCGCTTACAGAAACGATCATCGGAAGGAACAGAAACCGTCATATAGGCTAATGTCCTATTCTGAATAGTATTCGAAATTAAACGTACTTATTTAATGTTATGCTTTTTCTTAATAACAGGAAATCTGCAGTCTGTAGCAAAAACGCGTTACAGTACAAAATTAAACTATATAAAATTTTCGCGAAAAAGTTCGTACTCCATTTTCTCGAAGACTTGTACTTTGCATGAAGGGAGCAAGAGAGACAAAATCTTGTGCAATGTGCATTCTCTGTTGCTTAGATAGATTTTTTAAGCCCATATCACGCAGTTTCGTGACTTGATAGACAAGTAGCCTGTATCAAATTATGCATCTTTATGCTTCTACACTATTTTGGCACGTTGAACACGATTACTATATAATCGAGCAACAAAGAAAATAACAATGTGCATTTGTTTTCTATCCCTGAAACCATTCAGTTTCAGGAACGTGTGCATTTGAAATTTTTGCTGCTGGTGTCGAATCTTTGTCAGTAACAACAAACTTGTTTCCCAAGAGAGGGAGAAAGAACACTAGGATGTCAAACGAGATGTCTCTAATATTACGTTTCTGAGTAAAATATCTTGCTATAATATTTCATTACGAATTTAATGCGTTTGGTACAGCGGGATGTGTGTGTTTGCAATTAAAGATAAAATATAATGGGAAGCACTTAAAAATAATTTGACTTGCTCTGTATAGAGAATATATAAAAACTTTGCACAAATAACATGTGGAAGGGTTGTAGTTCCACGGAATTAAAATATAAAATGGAACGGAAATCGTACCAGCAACTGCAGAAACTTAGAATATAAGAGCCCAGAACGCTACCCCTGTAGTACGCCGACTGTAAGAGTATCGCCACAGTTATTTACCTAATTATTTCTTTCGTTAAGACTCCCTTCGCACTTAATCAGTTGTTGATTGTTTGTACTCGCAAAAGAAAACCTCATTGACGAAATATTCGAAAGTACTCGTCGTCATATTTTCGAAGAAATTGACTAGAGATCTTCACAGCATTTTTTCGTATTTGAAGCTACGAATGAAACAATCCACGAACATGGAAGTTACTCTTTTGACGCCTTATTTCCTAAATTAAATAAACTTTATTGCTTACTCTGGAGCTATCATTATTTTACTGTTTATTGGTGCCAGACTTTAGAAACAGGTGATCGGTTCTAGCGGCCATCTTGTAGCGAGAATCTGTCGCGCTCACGTAAGACACCCGGCCGTGTCGCCGAATGTCGCTGCTTGTAGCTGCCGTGTTGCGTCGCTGGATGTCGCGTGCTGTCACTCGCTTTTGTCGCTCACGTAGAACACGGCCTCATTGCGCACGGTTATTCCGCCGCAGCAGTTGCCACGTCCTGCACGGAACTCTCCCGATATGTCACGTTTCATTCAACTCGTTCAAACTCGCAAACTACTCACTGTATAAATATGGAACTAGTATCATTTTATTCTGCAAAATATTCTATTTTTTGAATGAAAGTAAAAAAATATAAAAATAATAATTTTTTCTTTTTCCAATTATTTCACCTGCAAAAATATTTAAATTCTGTTATGACACTTTTAATTTTTAATGTAAGCGTAACTAACAAATTTTAATTCTCGAAACTACTAAGGACTTACAATAAAATGATTACTCTTCTTTCTTCTTTCACAATATGGCCAAATCAGATAAAGGTATAGTAACAAAAAAGCAATGTGACATCGTTCTACTTTTTTATCAGTTGGTGAGTCAGTGAGCCATGAAAAAGAACTAGTTCATGCCAGTGAGTGACTATTTCTGATCCGATCTCTGAAAAGATCGGTTTTGCCCATCTCTAATCCACATTAGAATTCAAACCGGTAATCTATAAAACTAAACGGTGCCAGATGTTTTCCCAGTATTACGAAGATTGTATTTACAAAATCTACTCAACTGCGTATTCTGCAATTTTAATCACTTCTCATTCTTAAATGTTATAGTATACTAGGCGGTGTTGGAAGCTTTTCATAACTTGGCTTAACATATACCCAGGGACATTGCCGAAGGCAGTTCTGATGCAATCCTTCAACTCAGGAATTGTGGCACAACGTGTTCGGAACACTTCTTGCTTCAGGTGGGCCCAAAGGAAAAGTCTGCACACGAAAGGTCAGGTGAGCGAGGTGGTCAGGAAATGTCACCAAAACGGGAAATTACTGATTTGGGATATGTCTGTCGCAAGAAATTCATGCAAATCCGGCTGTAGATTAGAATAGATTAGTACTTGTTCCATAGATCATATAAACGACATTTAGTAATGATTTGGAACGTGTCAGTTTAGTAAATGTTGTCTGTACATGACAACATGTTAAATATTTTTATTTACATTTTTATATATTTTTTATTTTTATTTACTTATTTTTTTAAAGTTTTATGTAAAAATTCATCTACATTGTAGAAAGAGTTGCCATTAAGAAATTCCTTTAATTTCATTTCAAATACTAGTTGGCTATCTGTCACTTTTGATGCCACTTGGTAAGTGACCGAAAACTTTTGTGGCAGCATAATTCACTCCTTTCTGTGCCAAAGTTAGATTTAACCTTGAATAGTGAATATCACCCTTTCTCCTAGTGCTGTAACTATGCGCACTGCTATTACTTTTGACTTGGGTCCGATTGTTGACAACAAATTTCATATATATATATATATATATATATATATATATTAGGGAAGCTACAGTGAATATCCGTAGATCCCTAAATAAATGTCTGCAGGATGATCTTGGGTGGGCTCCAGCAATTATTCTAATTACACGCATTTGTGGAATGAATACTTTTTTACTCAATGTTGAATTGCCCCAGAGTATGATCCCATGTGTAATCAGTGAATGAAAATAGGCATAGTAAGCTAATTTACTGAGATGTATGTCACCAAATTTTGCAATGACCCTGATACCATACGAAGCTGAACTCAAACGTTTCAAGAGATCTTCAATATGTTTCTTCCAATTCAATCTCTCGTCAATGAAAACATCTAAAATATTTGAATATTCTACCTTACCTACAGATTTATGTTCAAAGTCTAAATTTATTAATGGTATCATGCCATTTACTGTATGAAACTGTATATTACTGCGAGACACTCCGTCACAGACTGCGCTGCTGAAGGTCGCCGGTTCAATCCCGCCCACCGGCAAAAATTTATTTCTTTGTAATTAACAATTCCAGAATGTTCTATATCTTTCTTATGTTCACTTGCAAATTCTACTTGTTTCTTATGTTAACTGTTCTTCTAATTTCTGGTACATTCTGTATATATTCTGTGCATAAATAGCAGAGCACTCTGCCCGAGAGGCAGTCAGTGCTGCGTGTATGCTAAGTTCGTAATAAACGTGATTTCAGTATAAGTACTGTGTTCAGTTGCCTTCGAAGTCAAGCCTGCTTCCATTACAACGTGAAAATATACTGGGTTTTATCAAAGTTTAATGAGAGTCCATTTGTAGAGAACCACTTAATAACTTTCTGAAAGATATCTTTTACAATTTTTTCAGTTAATTCCTGTTTGTCAGGTGTGATAGCTATACTTGTATCATCAGCAGGTCACTCCGTCTTGTTGAAACCATAATTTTTCCACATCCACATCAACCATACCCAATCGGAGAAGAACGAATTCTTGCAGCATCTTTAGGTAGCGTTCACTGGTGACAGTTACAGCCACACCGCTGTCATCCTCAAAGAAGTAAGGGCCAATAATCCCAAAGAAAGAAACTCCATACCACACTGCGACACGAGAACTGTGAAGGGCATGATGTGCAGTTCATGTGAGTTTACATTACTCCAATAACGCATATTCTGTTTAAGCGCTGAACCAAATAACTCTAAGTGAACTTCACCTGTCGTCAGGATGGTGTGCAACATTTGTGGATTTTGGCGAAGGGGATCACGCATTGTTAAGCAGAATGTTTCGCGTGAAACCCAATCGCGAGGCCTAATTTCCTGAAGAATCTGCAGCTTATATGGGTGAAAATGGAGACCTTCGTGGAATATTCTCCTGAATGAGCTATCGGACAATATACACAATTTGCGCATGACGACGAGCTGATGTTTATGGGCTACGCAATACTGCAGCACCAACATTTTCCACGGTTTCTGAAGTTCGTACAGTTCTTTCACTTCTTCCGCTTTGCCACTACAAACAGAAACTGTTGTTCAAAATGCACGTATGCACCTCCCAATGGTCCGCCCATCTGGAACTTTTCCATGACGTCCCAGGTTGAAATGTTGCCGAAATAGACGCTGGTTAGCAATAACAGAGTCGTTATTCTGGAAATAACTTTGAACTGCAGAGGCACGTGGCAGTGCACTCCACCGCTCCATATCACTGTCACACTCTAAATGGCAGCTCATCAGTACACGAATGTTGCACTAGCTGGCGCGCATTCCTGCAGTAGGTCATTGTATTATGCAAGTCAAATTACGCTGCCGCGCCCTGTATATTTCAGTCCTAACATTCACAGTGGCTTACATGAATTAAGGAAAATAACAAAACAGCAATAATTCCAACAAACTTAAAGAGAATGACACAGTATTTGAAATTGTGTTTACCACAGTAGTGTTGTATCTGAGTGCTAGCACACTTGAATGTGCGACGTTTACATATATAGCTTCCATATGGCAACGATATTCACTCGAAAATCCGTTTTATATTTTGCATAGGTTACATTGAATGGACCAATGCTAGTTCTCGCAGAGGTCTGAATCTATAAAACTTACTCAACCTTACAGTCGTGGCAAATGGTTAAAATATGTCGAAAAAATTGGCTGAATTACACTCATTAATTTTCAATCAGTGACTGCTGTGTCATAGGTGCCCTAATTAATATACAAGGTTTCTTTCTGATCTGTACGCAACGAAGAATGATATACAAATGCCGAAAGGATTCGAAAGGTTATTTAGCATTTTTTTTCGCAAACAAATACATCGTGAAACTTCCTGGTAGATTAAAATTGTATGCCGGAACCGGGACTCGAACCTGGGACCTTTGCCTTTCGGGGGCAAGCGCTCTACCGACTGAGCTATCCCGGCACGACTCACGATGCCGCCTCAGAACTTTACTTCCGCCAGTACCTCGTCTCCTACTTTCCAAACTTCACAGAAGCTCTCCTGCGAAACATGCAAGACTACCACTCCTGGAAGAAAGGATATGGTGGAGACATGGCTTAGCCACAGCCTAGCGTTGTTTCCGGAATGAAACTTTTCACTCTGCAGCGGAGTGTGCGCTGATATGAAACTTCCTGGCAGATTAAAATTGTGCCGGAACCGGGACTCGAACCCGGGAGTCGTGTCGTCGGGATAGCTCAGTCGGTAGAGCGCTTGCCAGCGAAAGGCAGAGGTCCCAAGTTCGAGTCCCGGTTCCTGCACACAATTTTAATCTGCCAGGAAGTTTCATATCAGCGCACACTCCCCTGCAGAGTGAAAAGTTTCATTCTAAATACATCGTGGTTACTCGGAAGAGCAAACCGGCAAAGTCGGAAGAAAATAATACTAACCAATGTATGCGTTAAAAGATCTGTTTACAGCAGCATTTCCTCTGAGCTTGGCAGTCATTGCAACTTGGCCAATGACTCCGAATGTATCATACGTTGTGTATACGTAGCTGACGTGTATTGTTAACACACCAGCCGTAAAATCTGCCACGCGACTGCTGCTTCTGACATCTCCGCACGGCTCCCTGCTGCGGTTGCAGCTGATGTCCGTTGTTCGTCTCTGTCGATGTCCATTAAGTACGAGAGGCTTTCATTATATTAAACTTGCTGAGATCACGGCGTTGCCCGGTTATTTATTTATTCCATTCGTCTGTTAGGCCATCTATCGTCCCCCTCTCTGTCCATCTCTTTGTCTCTTTTTATCTGTTCTTATTCCGACCGATCTGTGTCCATCACTTCCTCCCCCTCTACCTACTTGCTACTCTTCTTCCTTCTCGCTATCCACGCTCTCTTCCTCTCCATCCTCCCTTGCTCTCCATCCTCCCATAATTCCGATATGAACGGTTGACAGTAACATTCCTACATTGTGTGTTTACTATCTGCAAAACATGACAATGCTCGGGTATATATTTTTTTTCAGTCTTAGAACTAAATATTCGGAAAAGATTTCATCTTCATGCATTCGAGAAAACAGCTTACAAATTATATAACATTGAAACAAAAATACGCATAATGTACACAGTTATATGTGAAGTATTCAAAGAAAGAAAAACAGTAATTGAAATACAAATGATTTGTGATATTCATTTAATTCAAATAATATTTCTTGTCACTTGTCCAGAAGCTAGTATAAATAAATTCTTTGGTGAGCCCACCCCCGAGCGCGCGACATTGAGTTGTCCGTGTGAGAAACATCGAGATGTCAAATTCACTTTGCAGTATTTAATAGATTGCCCCCGTTATTTGTTAAGCGTAATAGAAAATGCAAGTTCATTGAAAACTGAAGTCGCTTGAAGTTAAAAGGTAGATCTGGCGGAATAAGAGGTATTCGGGAGATGAACACTGATTCATTCTCTCTCTTTCCATGTAGAATGATAGGCTCAATCACTTTTCCAATCATCTTTCTAACACTCATCTTGTACCACTGCAAAGATTAGGAGATCCGAGGTTTCGTAGTAAAGTAACTAGTTATCAATCATTCAATAAAAGTCGATGTGGTGGCAAACCAGCTGGGTCAAGTGAGTTCAGAAACTCTATTGGAATGGCCTCGTTGACACGTGTCATGTTTATCGACAGTGGTTTCTACATATGACACATCACTGCCCACATTTCCCCCTGCACACACCTCCCGTTCATACCTCTCTCCCTGTTCTCCTCCCCCTTTCTCTGTGTTCATCCCCTGCGCCACTCTCTTCCATCTCCTCTCCCACTTTCTCTGCCAACATAATCCCCCCCCCTCTGTCCCCTTCATCTGTCCCCCTTCCTCTCTACGATCAGTCATGTCCGTCTGTACATGTAACTCACAGATGTTTTCTATACACTTTTTGTACCCATTTCCCCACGCCATCTCTTCATCCATCTCATCATTCCTTTATCTATGACCATCTCATCCTCAGCCCTCCTACCCACCTTCCCAATCTCTCTCTTCCCCCTCTCACTCCATTCCCCCTACCTCCCTCCCCGCTCTCTCTCTCTCTCTCTCTCTCTCTCTCTCTCTCTCTCTCTCTCTCTCTCTCCCTCTCTCTCTGCATCTCCTGTTCTCCATTCTATCTGCCAGTCCTGTCCTGCCCAATCTGTTGTGCCAACACTCCCTCCTCTCTCCTTAACCAATCTGTTTTACCATCTCCTCCTCCTCCTCCTCCTCCTCCTCATCATCTCTCTGTTCCATCTCATCCTCTCGGTTTTATCTGACTCTCCCTCTCTTTTTAATCTATCTCTCCCTCTCCTAATCCCCCTATCTCTCTGTTCCAACTCCTACACTCAAATTTATGTCTGCACAACACATCTTTGTATCCATATCTTCCTATCCTTTCTCTCATTCCATCGCCTCTTGTTTGTCCATCTTCTCTCACTGTTTCTTGTCCCTGACATGTACATTTCCGTGGAGAGAAGGTCGGTAAGCCAGGCTGATACTATTCCCACACAACACACCAGTTGTGCAGGGCAGCCTATATGGGAGGAGCTGAAAAAACACATTTTTGTCCCTATGGTCCTAAGAGACCTAGAAGGTTATAATCCCAACTGTGATGATTCTCGTGTTGCAGGTATTTTGTAATATATTTGTATCCCAATCTCCATTAGTCCAACTCCTCCCCCTCTCCTGTTTACCTGCTTCTTCCTATCACTCTCTTCATCTGCTCATCTTACTTGTCCATCATTTCCTTCCTTCCCCTCCCACGCTCCCTCTCTGTATTCATATTCTCTTCTCCCATGTTTCAGTCCATCTCCTCACCCACGCCCCCACCGCCATCTGTCCAGCTCCTGCCATTCTCTCTCTCTCTCTCTCTCTCTCTCTCTCTCTCTCTCTCTCTCTCTCTCTCTCTCTCTCTCTCTCTCTCTCTATGTATAAAAGACACTTCTTCATGGAAACATACATACTTGTATTGTGTATTTATTCCAGTCTTCCTTTTATCCAACTACTCCTTCTCCCCGTCTCTGCTCATCTGCTCCTCTCAATTGTCCATTATTTCCTCCCCCACTTTGTCAGTTTCCTTCTTCCCCCTCTCTTGGCTCATCTCCTCCCCTCCACTTTTCTGTTATTGTCCTCCTCCACCTGTCTGCCTTCTAGGCCAGTCGTCAGGTATGTTTCGGTCCAAAAAAATTGCAGGAAGCTGAATTTTTGGTATGTTGTTAGGACATATTAGAGTAGTATTAAACCATGTTTGCAGCTTCGAAATCCTTTAGCTTAACTTTTAAGAGCCAAAAAACCTCGAAATTTTCGGACTTTTTTCTGGTTTTGGCTTATAACTAGTGAAGGGTGGTTTTTTGACGAAAAGTCACTCACACCTTTATTAATGTAGATAAAATATTCTAAAATTTAAACCAAACCGCAGCTCTGTAAGTCCAATAGTTCCCGAGATATTGGACTTCAAAAATTGACTTATTTCTCCAAAAAGTTCAAATTTCCGATTTCAGACACCTTTCGGCTAGAATATTGGCTCTAATGATCATTCCACGGGGAAAGTCATACAAAGCAAAGTTATAGAGCAGGTATTTAGCTTTAATCTAAGTACAGAACGAAGTCTATAGGCCCAATAGATTTGTAGTTATCGGTAAAAAACGAAAAGTGGGAAAAATCGGATTATTCAGTAAACTGACCCAGATTAATTGCAGTTCTCTTATACTATATACGTTAAAGAAAAATGAGGAATTACTCATTGACGAGGATTATTAACGCATTGTATATAAATAGGATTTTTTCAACATTGTTTTCAGCAAATATACAACAGAGAAGATCCTAGAGTCCATTTCCTGCCATTATGGCACTTATGGCCCCCATGAATGACATGAGGAGGTGAAAACCTCCAAGCTATGTTGACGAGCTGAGGATGCTGGTGGCTCTGCACAATGTCTCGGGCTTTCAAGTACAGTGGTTGGTCGTAGGTCATAAAACAAGTTTCCTGGCCGTAAATGCTTGTTCTTTAACTGGCTTCCAAAACTTATGTTAAAACAATGTCGTAGTCGGGTGGGAGAGCATGGATAAAATGGAGATATAGAATATTTGAACGTTTATAAGGTAGATATTCTGTCACTTGCTCCATGAATCCATTCCATCCTGGGATGCCTGGCATGTTAGTTGCTATTCCAAACAACCGCAGCTGGTCTGGGGATTTTGGCAAAATATCTTCAGCGATTTTCACTTCGTTAATTGAAATGGCTGACAAGCCAAATTTCTTTCTAATAGAAGAATGTTTAATTTGTGTGGCAGTGTGTGAACCTGATAGACTCTGCAGAAACAGACTTCAAACGTGGTGTGGTTTTGTCTGGGTGAACGGATGACTGAAGGGTCATGATCATTATACCACCCGTATTTTCTCCATCAATTGTGTTAACTATCACATCTGCATTGTCGAACACAAACTGCATAAAAGCTCCTTTGTCAAATAATTGGGTCACTTCTCCACAGAGGATAGCGGCACTTTCAAAACGCATAGCCTCCGTATATGTTCAAGAAATTCCCATACTGTGGCAAAGTTCAGCTAGGCGCTTTGATCAAATTTTCTATACAAATAGGTTCCAAAGCTTATTTGAATTGAGGGTAGGAAAGATTTGGGCCTCGTTGCAGCCATGATTCCATGAGCAAATCCTATGCACTTCTTTTTCCACCGTTCGAGAGAAGAACGTTTGTTTTTCAGGAGAATCTGTTTAAGCAACAGTTGCAGAGAATCAGGTACTGATGCCCTTGCGTCTTTTAAAAAGGCATCTGACGGGAAATATTGAGTAGTGTCAAATGTTTGGGAACGAATGTCTTGCAGGATAATCTCGGCTGCAGGTCTGACAACTCTAAGCCGCTCTTCAGCAGTATTGCTAAAGTCTTTGATTGTACCACTTTTCATAAAGAATGTTTTGTCCAATGTCTGTGATCATCAAGACTGGGATGTGATACGGACCAACCTGCGCAAAAATAATGTTTTCTCCAGTGGCGTAACTAGGACTTGGCTTTGGGGGGGGGGGGGGGGGGGGATAGATCTGCTTAACGAGTAAAATTTTAGTCAGTGTCCAGACAGACTACCATCTACCACTTCCGTTTAAGAAACTAATTCACTCCCATCCAATGAAAGCTTATGGTAAAACACCCCAAGTTTCCAATCTTTACCTTTACCAGATTGCTGTTACACGTTTTTTTTTCTTTTTTTAGGATGGTCTGGGGGGGGGGTTCAATCCCCCTCATCCCCCCCCCATAGTTACGCCACTGGATTTCTCCATATCGCCTTTTTAGATGAGCTTGAACACTTGCAACTGTTGGTTTGTATTTACCTGTGAAGTTCTCTGCAATCAAGTCACTTATGGAAAATTGCTTTTCCTCTCTAGTTTCTGCAAGGTATGCATATGTATGCTCCATATCGTCGATAAGGAGGGGATGTTCAGGACGCCCTCGTTTACCACCTGACCAGAAAACCGCGACAAGAAGTGCAATTTTAGTTAGAAATGTTTGTGGTACTTACCCTCAGCAGCAACAAGTTTACTTATACATGAAAGATGCTTAAGAATCTGTTGTCCCCATTCACCAGCTTGTCTAGCCTTTTCCATAATCGATTCTTCCACTTCCAGTGTTTCCACTTGATGGAATTCATTCCGTAGAAATTTTGGCAATTTTATCTGCTTTTCGAAATATTCTTTGCAGAATTTTTCACCACAAGGGAAACAAAAATCTCCGATGATGTGACGCCTTGAACCCGACGCACTTCTCAGCCTTTCCCCACGCGAAGACAATAGTGTCCTCGCTGGACACATGCTTTCACATTACTTTCCACGGAGTACCTCTTCCTTGATGCGTCATGTTCGGATAATTCGTTTAAATTGCACGAAAACCTCATGTTCCTTTCAAGCCTACGTTTCTGACACACTTTTATCAGCATCTAAATGCCACGCTTTTTTACTGTCATTGTTTCCTCTCCATGCACTTCCCGGCGACCCCGTAACAAACATCCGACGGGGGTAGCTCTGACATATTGTAAAAAAGCAAGTACTTAAAACATCACCACGATCGAGATTTAGACGATTTTTGTTTGAAACGTTCGTCATAGATCCGAATACGCCCGTTTCTAAGGGCAGACTGGGTGTAGTGACGAAGACCTCGGAGGCAAGAAGTTTGGGAGGGAGGACGGAACACCCGCTGGGTCACCACTTGGAGTGAGTCCCTTAATGGCTGACCAATACTCACAAACTGAGAGGCTTTCGTTGTTTTTACAGTAATACCTACTTTCAAAAATATATTGGTATGCACTAACACATAAATTAGACCTAATTATATACAACGCGTTTATAATCATCGCCAAAGAGTAATTCCTCCTATTTCTTTAACATATACAGTATAAAAGGACTGCAATTCATCTGGGTCAGTTTACTGAATAACCCAATTTTTCCAACTTTTCGTTTTCTAACGATAACTACTAATCTATTGGGCCTATGGACTTCGTTCTGTACTTAGATTAAAGCTAAATAACTGCTCTATAACTTTGCTTTGTATGACTTTCCCCGTGGAATGATCATTAGAGCCAATATTCTAGCCGAAAGATGACTGAAATCGGAAATTTGAACTTTTTGGAGAAATAAGTCAATTTTTGAAGTCCATTATCTCGGGAACTATTGGACTTACATAGCTGCGGTTTGGCTTAAATTTTAGAATATGTTATCTATATTTACACGAGTTATAAGCCAAAACCAGAAAAAAGTTCGAAAATTTCGAGGTTTTTTGGCTCTTAAAAGTTAAGCTAAAGGATTTCGAAGCTGCAAACTTGGTTTAATACTACTCTCATATGTCCTAACAACATACCAAAAATTCAGCTTCCTGCAATTTTTTGGACCTAAGGCCATTTTTTTGTCTACGACGACTGGCCTATTCTCCTTGCACCTATTTATGAAAATTTACATCTGTCAAATTTCATGGTGAAAGGTTAAACGGCATTCAAGTTGTTGTAAAGTATCCTTCTACAAGCACAGTACGAAATTTCATAAGTCAGTAACGTTCCTCTTACTTTTAAGTTCATATGTACTTTCAGCAAGACCGGAATAAAACTATAGATATTATGGATTACAAATAATAGAACCATGGATGGACATTTAGCAACTGCAATAAAAATATCGACGTCAATCATCGAGGTAGGATAGTTAATTAGTTCAGAGTTTACCGTGGACAAACATCGTGGTACTGAATTTTTACATATGGATTATGGACACTCCCCTCCCTCCTTTTCCAATAGATTTCTCCTTCACATCCGGGTGACCCAATAATTTAAAAAAAATAATTTCGTTGATACGTTCATCATGTCTTCCATCTATAAAACTAATAAAAAGCCATAAGCATAAGTGTGCCAGCCGCTGTGGCTGAGCGGTCTGCGGCGTGCCAGTCACGATCTGCACGGCCGCTGCGGTCGGGGGTTCGAATCCCCCCTCGGGCATCGATGTTTGTGTCGTCTTTAATATAAGCTAGTTCATAAGTAGTTTTGTAAGTTTAGGGACTGATGACCCCGCAGTTAAGTCCCATAAGCTAAACAATTTGAAACCATAACCATAAATTCAGTGAATTTTTTTCTGTGTATTTGAGGTGAAAATGGTGATTACATGTAAGATGTAACGTGATTAATTTTATGAAACACAATGTTACCTTTGTAATAATGTACGATTTATTCTCTGAATTAGAAAGTTAAATAATCTGAGTTTTGGAGGTAGGCTTTTCACGGCCCTAGATAATTAACCGCAGCCCTCCTATTTTTAAGTAATAAAGTATGCTGTTCTCTTGCATGTATGACCATTAGCGTAAGTTGGCTCTAACTTTCGTAGGCATAAAGAGCGAATATTGTGAGGTGAGTTCTTTCTTCAGTCCTAGCATCAGATAAGAACGTTACGCCCTAGCACCCAGGCAACAGACGAGGTAGTGTCTGTGTTGGCAAGGCAAGTGTCGTTCCATACTTTCGGTGACACAAGTTGGCACAAACCGCTGGCTATCAACAGGAAGGAAGATACTTAAAATCCTTAATATTTGGTAACTCAGTCTCAGTAGAGCTTGTATCACTTGCCTCATTCACGCTTGTGAAGTAGGAAAATCAATCTTTAATAATAATAATAATAATAATAATAATAATAATAATAATAATAATCATCATTTACGACTGATTATGCCTTTCAGCGTTCACAGTGGAGCATAGTACCCCTTGTAAATTTTCTTCACGATCCCCTATCCAGTGCTAACATTGATGCGTCGTCTGATGTTAAGCCGAATAAAAATACATTCTCCTTGATCTACCTACACTCCTACCATCCACTGCCAAACCCATGAGTCTCTTAGGTAATCTTACTTCTCCCATGCGTGTAACCTGACCCCACAATCCCAGCCTGTTTGCTATAACTGCTTCGTCTATGGTGTTCAGTTGCGTTTTTCCTTGATATCTTCATTTTGGACACCTTGCTGCTATTGATCCCATTTGTTAGTAGCCCCAGTCATCCTTGCTACTTTCGTGTCTGTGAACTCAACCTTATTAATACGGTACACTGCATCCACCCAGCTTTCACTCGCAAATAACACAGTTTGTCGAAAAATTGAACGGTGTGCTGCTAACTTAGTCTTGGTATTAACTTCCTTCTTGCAGAAGGAAGTCAAAGCTGGGCGCTTACTGCTTTAGTTGTGCTACACCTTGAGTCCAGTTCTTCTTCTTGTAATATATAAAGCAGAGTGTCCGTATATTTGTACGTGTTGCATACAAATCTACAGTTCCAATCTTTGTGAAATTTTGTACACGTAAGCTTCAATCCATGAGGACGGTCGCCGTAAGTGTAAGAATCACATACGATATATAGTTCACGAGATATGACGTCATAAACAATGAGATGACGAAAAACTGCTGCATTTTGCTTCAATGCTGCTAATTTTCTCCTAAACTATTGGGCCGATTTCAACCAAATTTGGTACACACACATTCCTTACCGTGAGGTAACAATTTTTGCATGGTTAAGAATCACATACGGCACATGGTTCAAAATATATGACGCCATAACCAACAGAAATCGCAAAAAATGCCATATAATGCGGCGAGCCTTTGAAATACATTGTATAAGAATGACAGTACTTAGCGACTTGCAACAAACTTTAAAAATAATTTCAAACCTTTATTAAACTTTTTCTCGCTGGCAACCATAGTAAAATGCTGAAAGGAAAAAAGTTTCTCGCTTACTACTTTTCCGCTGTTTATGGAGTTAAACTACGGCTTTCGGTATGACGTTAAAATTTATAATTTGAACACTACAAATTGCAGCGACAGGAAATTTTACAGACAGTATACACATGTATAGTTTAATGTAGCTTCTAAATTGTATCACAGTACGACATATAGTTCATGAGATATGAGCGCCCAAACAGTAACGTTCATGGAAAACCTTCCCATCACACACCAAGTTTTAATCTATTACTTCTTTACTACTCTTTGTATTCCCAAGAAATTTTACAGACATAAAGTCTTTATACAAATGAATATATACCCGAAAGATGGCAGGAATAAATAAATAAATAAATACCCTGGCAACGCCGGGTTTTCAGCTAGTTCACTATATATATATCCTGTTAGGAAATACATCCTAAGTACTTAAAACTGTCCATTGTAACCTTGTTCCTCTGTTTGGCACTCCACTTGCTTTAATCCGTTTTGATGATCTTCATAACTTAACTCTTACGTGTCTGATCTAGTTACGAAATATTAAATTGCAACCTTTTTGATGAAAAACGATCCCAGCTCGTGCACCAATTACGGCGATACGAAGCCTGCTCATTCCTCCATTAATTGCGGCGGAACCCAAACTTTGCTTCTTCAGAAAGTTCTGTATGATGCGTTTAAAGCGTTACCTTGTCATCTCGGCGTTTAGTGTAACTTCTTGTAACTCTGCGTCTGGATTGGCAGTTTCATGACAACATCTGGATTACGTAACTGAACTCAATTATCGTGTACGCTAGTTGTTTAAATCAGAAATTTAGTCGCGCACTTTAAATGAAACTTGCATCTGCGTAATAGTCAATTGCATATCTGCACCAATGTAAAGTTAACGCGCTAACGGGCATAATGACTGCCTCAGAATCTGATTCGGAACTGTGATCCCACGACCTCTGTGGGTCGCTTTTACGTACAATTTTCAACAGTGTCTAGGATTATTGTAGTTGTTAAAACACAATAATATTAATTTTACATTCAGTTGTCTTAATCTTAACAACTTTTCATATTCTACAAAAGAAGCTTAAATTTACATCTACATAGATACTCTGCAAATCACATTTAAGTGCCTGGCAGAGGCTTCATTAACCACTTTCATAACTTTTCTGTACCGTTCCATTCTCTAATATCGCGCGGGGAGAAAGAACACATAAATCGTTTCGTTTTCGATCTGATTTCTCTTATTTTATTGGGATGGTCATGTCTCCCTAAGTAGGTGGGTGCTAGAAAAATATTTTCACATTCAGAAGTAAAAGTCGGTGATTGAAACTTCGCAAACAGATCACGCCGCAATGAATAACGTCTTTCTTTTAATGATTTCCACCCCAATTCGTGCAAAATTTCCGTGACGCTTTCCCCCCGTAATGTGATAAAACAAAACGAGCTGCCCTTCTCTGAACCTTCTCAATGTCTTCGTCAATCCCACCTGGTGAGGGTCCCACAAGGGGCAACAGTACTCCAGGAGAGGACTCACAAGTGTGATGTAGGCAGTCTCTTTGCTGGAGCTGGTGCATCTTCGAAGCGTTCTGCTAATGAAACGTAACCTCTGGTTCGCCTTCCTCACAATATTTTCTGTGTGTTCTCTCCAGTCAAAGTTGTTCGTAATTGTAACTCCTAGGTATTTGGTAGAATTTACGACCTTAAGTTTTGACTGATTTATCGTGTAATTGAAGTTCAGCGGATTTCTTTTAGTGGTTATGTGTATTACTTCACACTTTTCTTTATTTAGTGTCAATTGCCAATTTTCGCATCATGTAGTAATTTTGTGTAAATCGCTTTGCAGTTGCTTTTGATCCTCTGTTGACTTCGATAACCGATAAACGACAGCATCATCCGCGAACAGTCTAAGGGAGCTATTCAGATTGTCTCCTAAATCGTTTATAAACACAAGGAAGAGTAGGGAACCTATAACGCTTCCCTGGGAAACGCCAGATATCACTTCTGTTTTACTCAATGACTTACCGTCAATTACAACGAACTGTGTCCTTTCTGATAGTAAACCGTGAATCCAATCGCACAACATTTCAACTTTCGTATACATTTCTAATAACCGAAAATATTCTTAAATATGATAAGCAACAATGAATGTTTTGATAAGCAACAATGTATGTTACATTTATCATAATAACTTGGAAAATATTAATAGGAAACTGTTCGTGACATTTTTGGAGCTATGATTCACGAGTATTTTCAAGTCTGCAACAAGATTGATTAAAAAGAATAATGTATACTCTCAGTTTATCTGTACAAGTAGATTCGGCTTTTATGACTTATTTCGTTATCCTGTCAAAATGTAATCAATGATTGATTAATAGTAAAAGCTTACACGCGCACTTATGCTCTCATTTACATTGGCATTTGAGCTGAAACACCTGAGGTATATTTAGTCGGCCATGTGCTCATCTATATTTGCAGAATTTACATGAAACTATTACATAATTATGAAAAGTCATCTTAAAGATGGTGCACGATCAGCATCTGGTAATATATTGAAAACAATTTATTTTTCCTTCACAGTTGCACTATTTAGGAGTTGGTGACTGGTTTCAGATTTAATCGTCCATTTTCAAACCGTTGGCCTTATTCCAACCTTAATAATACACTGCATGAAGCAAATTACATTTCCACTATTAACACATGATTACATTAAAATTTAAAACAAATTTTAAATTTTAATGTAATCATACAGGACCTGCAACATGCGGTCGTGAATTATCCTGCTAAAATGCATGGTTTCGAAGGGATCAAATGAGACGTAGAGCCACGGGTCGTAACACATCTGAAATGTAACGGCCACTGTTCAAAGTGCCGTCGATGCGAATAAGAGGTGACCGAGACGTGTAACCAATGGCACCCCATACCATCACGCCGGTAGATGACGAATACACGCTTCCAATGTGCGTTCATCGCGATGTCGCCAAATAGGGTTGCGACTATCATGATGCTGTAAACAGAACCTGGATTCATCCGAAAAATGACGTTTTGTCATTCGTGCACCCAGGTTCGTCGTTGCGTACACCATCGCAGGCGCTCCTGTCTGTGATGCAGCGCCAAGGGTAACCGCAGCCATCGTCTACAAGCTGATAGTCCATGCCACTGCAAACGTCCCTATCAGACATCGAGACGTGGCTGCACGATCGTTACAGCCATGCCGGTAAGATGCCTGTCTCTCGACTGCTAGTGATACGAGGCCGTTGGGATCCAGCACGGCGTTCCGTATTGCCCTCCTGAACCCACCGATTCCATATTCTGCTAACAGTGATTGGATCGCGACCAACGCGAGCAGCAATGTCGTGCTACTATAAACCGCAATCGCGATAGGCTACAATCCGACCTTTATCGAAAGTCGGAAATGTGATGGTACACATTTCTCCTCCTTACACGAGGCATCACGACAACGTTTCACCAGGCAACGCCGGTCAACTGCTGTTTGTGTATGAGAAATCGTTTGGAAACTTTCCTCGTGTCAGCACGTTGTAGGCGTCGCCACCGGCGCCAACCTTGTGTGAATGCTCTGAAAAGCTAATCATTGCATATCACAGCATCTTCTTCCTGTCGGTTAAATTTCACGTCTGTAGTACGTAGCAATTTTAATGGCCAGGAGTGTACTTCACGAATTCGCAATTGATTTTCACAGTTAACTTCAGCGTACCTTGGGACAACATATAGACTTAGTTTCATAAAAACCGGGTCACGGAAAGAAGAACATCACAATTTAACGTTTTCATCGACAACTGTCATGTCTATCTTTCTCTTTCATCTCCAAAACTAATAGAAGAATTTTCCAGGGATTTTTCACAGGAAATGTGGGGGTATCTTGCGGTTACAGAAACGCTTGATTTCATAAATTCGGATCAGAAAAAAGTAAGATATTACAATTTAAATATTTCTCTTGTGTCTATTTGCAGAGAGTAATCTCCAAAAGTACTAAATGAACATTCATGAGATAAATAGAGAATATCCTGGGGCAACATATAGCCTTAATTTCATCTAAATCAGTTCAGGAAAGTAAAAGATATCATAATTTGAAGTTTTAGGTGTATTTCATGCTTGGAAAGAACGGCGTAATGCAGCAAAGAACTAATAGATAGCGCTGCGGGTGTTCGTGTGAAGGTCTGGGCAGCGATCGGATTATTACACTTTGAAAATACTACTTACTCTTTGACTTTTCAAATTTACCATATTTCTGAAAAACGTTTTCTTGGTTGCTATGTTCTACGAAATATGATTCAACGCAATGAATATAAAACTGATACAATCCTGTCTCACGCTTGGATCGACGATAGTGCATCTAACGGAAAGAGAAATAACCGTAAGAATAATAATTGTTTTCAGTGATATTTCTACTTCATTAAAGAAATGCTTATTATATTTCAGCTTTCCAGGCCTCAGCCCATTGTCCAAAGATATGAATGATCATGAAATAAATGTTTTAAATGGCGAATATAACTGATGTATGATGTAAGCTACATCATAGTCATGAAGATATGCCTATTTCTAACACGTTTCGCAAACGTATTAAAAAAATACTACTGACACATTTTCATGCGGTTTTCACAGGACATTTGAGCTAAGATTGGGGTAACATATAGGCATGATTTCATCAAAATCAGATCACGGATAAAGATACATCGCAATCTTAAGTGTTTTCAGTAACTGTTCATCTATTAGAAATACCTTATCTGCTAAACTACTTCACGGATTTGCATGGAGCAACTTAGTTTCACAAAAGTGGAATCAGGGAAATTGTTTTAGACGTAGGTTATGCTTGAAGTATTGATTGCTTAGTACAGCAAACAAGCGATAGAGGCGCTGTAGTGCACCAAAGAACTAATAAACACCAGATACCGTCGTCAACCAGACACGATATTTCAGCAGACCAACTGGCTGCCATCTTCAGGTGAGAGCGCAGAACACTAACTCGCCGGAAACTGATAAAGAACAAGAAACAGCAGCCCCTTTATACACCGATGACGACCCACCGCGCGTGCGCGAAACCAAAGTAGAAGCCACCTAGGCGCAATAGAACCAGTAGCGCGCCGGTGGAGAAAAACGGCAAAAACGATGGGTCGAAAACAAGGCTAGTTAAAAGAAACAGCAGGTCGAAATGAAGACCGTTGTTGCTTGATGTCAGATAAAATCGGGTTCCAAGTTTTACTTAGTGGAAAACCCTTGTCCCTATTAATAATATTATCGGCCATACGAATTTCCATGGATTCTTTGAGAACACATTCCCAGTAGCGGGAAGCAGGAGCAATCAGTTTACTTTCATCGTATAACATCTTGTGTCCCTCATTCAAACAATGTTCAGCAACAGCCGACTTTTCAGGTTGGAGCAAACGAGTATGACGGTGGTGTTCCACACACCGATCCTGAACTGTGCGGATCGTTTGGCCAATGTAAGTTTTACCACAATAACACGGAATACTATAAACACCGGGTTTCCTCAGTCCTAAATCATCTTTGACTGACCCAAGGAGGGCCCTAGTCTTAGGTGGGGGCATAAAAACACTTTTAATGTCGAATCTTCTTAAAATTCTTGAAATTTTCGAGGAAATATTCCCGACGAAAGGCAAAAAGGCAATAGACTTGTAATTGTCTTCTAATGGTTCACCTTTTGGACCAAATTGAAATGTACGACAAATTTGTTGAGGAGTGTACCCAGTCTGTTGAAAAACCACTTTGAGATGCTCCAGTTCTTCACCCAGATGTTCAGCATCAGAAATGGCGTACGCTCTTTTTACTAAAGTACGCAAGACCCCCATACGTTGGTGTGGCGGATGACAGCTCGTCGCATGAAGATAAAGATCGGTATGCGTTGACTTGCGATACACTCCATGTCCTAAGGTCCCATCACTGTTCTTTTCAACCAAAACATCCAGAAAAGGAAGTTTCCCATCGTTCTCTACCTCCATCGTAAATTTAATATTGGGATGGAGACAAAATGGTCTAAAAAATGATTTAAAGCATCCATACCATGAGGCCAAACCATAAAAATGTCATCGACGTTTCTCGAAAAACAGGTAGGCTTAAGAAACGACGTCCTCAAAGCCATGTCTTCAAAGTCCTCCATAAAAAGGTTTGCGACTATGGGGGAAAGAGGACTCCCCATAGCCACACCGTCAGTTTGTGGAAAAAACGTATCATTAAAAAGGAAATACGTCGAAGTCAGCACATTACGACATAACTTGACTGTTTCATCATCCAATATATTACTAATTAATAACAATGATTCTTCAAGAGGAACCCGGGTAAAAAGGGAAACGACGTCGAAACTGACAAGCAAGTCTGATGGACCAAGACAAACTGACTTCAGCCGCCGAATAAAATGTGACGAGTGCAATATGTGATCACACTTTCCAACATGAGGAGCGAGAACATAAGCTAAATATTTTGCCAAATTATAGGTAGGGGCACCCAAATTGCTCACAATAGGACGAAGAGGAATTCCATGCTTGTGAACCTTAGGTAGGCCATACAATCTCGGAGGGACAGCAGCTCCAGGGCGAAGTTTCTTAACGACATCCTCTGACAAGGAACTCTTCTTTAAAAGTAAAAGAGTCTTCCGTTTTATACGTTCGGTGGGATCATTACGTAACCTGCGATAGGCTGAGTCATCCAATAAAAAGTTCATATTGGTCACATAGTCTCCACGTGATAGAAGAACCGTTGCGTTCCCTTTATCGGCCGGAAGGATAACCAAATCCTTATCCTCTCTCAAAGACCGGATGGCCGCCCTCTCACTACTAGAAACATTGCTTCTAGGAGGAGGTGCTCTGCGAAGTTTGTAGGCAACCTCTTGTCTAATTTCGTCAGCCTGATCTTCTGGAATACGAGACACCGCTTGCTCAATAGCACAAATAAATTCCGTAATAGGAACAACCTTGGGTGTGGGTGCAAAATTTAAACCTTTTTCCAAAACAGATAATGAAGCGTTGTCCAGTTCCTTATCTGTAAGATTGACAACAACCCGCCGACGGAAATCGTCACCAGAAATTGTCTGTTCAGTGCAAAGTCGCTGAAATTTTGAAAACAGTGTGTGGAACACCACCGTCATACTCGTTTGCTCCAACCTGAAAAGTCGGCTGTTGCTGAACATTGTTTGAATGAGGGACACAAGATGTTATACGATGAAAGTAAACTGATTGCTCCTGCTTCCCGCTACTGGGAATGTGTTCTCAAAGAATCCATGGAAATTCGTATGGCCGATAATATTATTAATAGGGACAAGGGTTTTCCACTAAGTAAAACTTGGAACCCGATTTTATCTGACATCAAGCAACAACGGTCTTCATTTCGACCTGCTGTTTCTTTTAACTAGCCTTGTTTTCGACCCATCGTTTTTGCCGTTTTTCTCCACCGGCGCGCTACTGGTTCTATTGCGCCTAGGTGGCTTCTACTTTGGTTTCGCGCACGCGCGGTGGGTCGTCATCGGTGTATAAAGGGGCTGCTGTTTCTTGTTCTTTATCAGTTTCCGGCGAGTTAGTGTTCTGCGCTCTCACCTGAAGATGGCAGCCAGTTGGTCTGCTGAAATATCGTGTCTGGTTGACGACGGTATCCGGCTGCATACCCGAGATAAATATTATCAGTTACTATGCCGGGAAAGTCTACGCAACCACAACTAATAAACACCGCTGCTGCGTAATAAGTATGGGGTAGTTCAACAAGGAAGCGAACGTCTGTGACAGAATTAAGCAATCTTATGTCTACGAATACTAACAAACGTTGAACATAGTGTTATTGATTTCGCTTTGTGTATTAAATACTTAACGACATTTCTTTGCTTATTTCGGAAAGTTTCACCTTTTGTATCAAACATTTTATGAAGATACATCGTTTCGGACAATGACTTTTACTTACATTTGACATCTTGGCTAGGACAACTGAGTTTATTGACAGAGCGATCCAACAAGAATTCTGTTTTTACTGACTGAGGTCCGGAACCCTAAAAAAAAAAAAAACACGATACACACAGGCCCTCCTTCAACAACCGTTGCGAAGCTAGTGTACACTGAAGTTGTCTACTAAGGAGGTGCTTCGCTAACTTCTCTTCTGTGGGTACACGTGTAGTTACGCTAATGTTTGACGTACTTACGCTCATGCTGTTACGTTACTATCAAGTGCAAATGAACTATTGGCCACCATTCAAATAACTACCGCACTTGCTTTTACTTTGTGGCGAAGGCAAAATTAATATAATTAATATAATTATTTCTCTTGAATATTCTACCAGCGTTTATTATTATTATTATTATTATTATTATTATTATTATTATTATTATTATTATTCGTTATACTTCTCGAATAAAAAAAATTTCCCCCTCCTCCTCAGTTTTCTTATCCCCGTTACGATGTTTCTTTCGAAACTGAGCATCTCTATAATAAATGTTCATTAGAAGAAGTTAGGCATTTAATGGAACAGGCCATGCCTACACAATTTGATACAAAAGAAATTCCACCCACGTTTCCTTCTGAAATTAAGGAAATAATAAACTCTGTCAAGAGCAAAAGCTCACATCGAATTGATGGTATTTCCAGCAGGTCCACATATGTAATAGTTCTCTGAAGCAGGGTGTTTTTCCTGATAGACTGAAATATGCTATTGTTATAAACCACTTCACAGAAAAGGGGATACGTCTGATGTCAACAACTACCGCCCAATCTCACTTCTGACAGCCTTATACAAAATTCTTGAAAAAGTAATGTATCGTAGAGTAGCTACACACATAGGTAAAAATAAAGTTCTAACACAATGTCAGTTTGGTTTTCAGAAGGGCTTTTCAACAGAAAATGCTGTATATACTTCCATTAATGAAATATTAAATACTCTGATTAATCGGACATCACCCTTTCTGATTTTTTGTGATCTCTCTAAGGCTTTTGATTATGTAAATCATGTAATTCTACTAGATAAACTAAAGTATTGAGGTATGAATGGGACAGTGAGTACATGGTTTAAATCATACCTAACAGGAAGTGTGCAGAAAGTTGACATAAGTAGTTCACAGAATATGCAACAAAAAAAAAAAAAAAAAAAAAAAAAAAAAAAAAAAAAAAAAAAAAAAAAACAGGTAATTCCTCAAACTGGAGACAATCAAAAATGTGATGCCACAAGGTTCGGTCTTGGGCCCTTTGCTGTTTTTAATATATATTAATGATTTGCCATTATTTATTCATGAAGATGCAGAGCTGGTTCTTTTTGCTGATGATAAAAGTATAGTTATCACACCTGACAGACGAGAACTGAAGAAATCATTAAATGGTTCTCAGCAAATGGACTATCATTAAATTTTGATAAAACACTGTACATACAGTTCCATACAGTAAATGGAACGACACCATTAATAAACACAGACTTTGATCAGAAACCTGTAGCAGAGGTAGAATATTCAAAAATTTTAGTTGTTTGCATTGATGAGGGGTTGAACTGGAAAAAAACCTGCTGAAACGTTTGAGTTCAGCTACTTATTTTACTAGGGTAGTTACAAATTTTGGTGATATATATCTCAGTAAATTTGCTTACTATGCCTATTTTCATTCTCTGCTTTCGAATGGCATCATTTTCTGGGGTAATTCATCGTTGAGTAAAAAAGTATTCATTGCACAAAAGCGGGTAATCAGAATAATTGCTAGAGCCCATCCAAGCTCATCCTGCAGACACTTATTTGAAGAGCTAGGGATTTTCACAGTAGCTTCACAGTATATATATTCAATTATGAAATTTGTTATTACCACTACAACTAAATTCAAAAGCAATAGCATTGTACATAACTACAACACTAGGAGAGATAATGATCTTCACGGTTAAATCTTGCTTTGGCACAGAAAGGGGTGAATTACACTGCCACAAAAGTCTTTGGTCACCTACCAAACAGCATCAAAAGCCTGACAGATAGCCAACTAGCATTTAAAAATAAATTAAAACAATTTCGGAATGGCAACTTCTTCTACACTACAGATGAATTTTTAGATATAAATTAGTAAATCTGAAAAAAAATTAAAAAATGTGTCATGTAATATTTAGTACAAAGTAATAATTTGTAGACACCTTTCACTAACCTGACACGTTCCACATCATTACGAAGTGTCGTATTCATTATCTAATCTAATCTCTAATCTATGAAATAAATTGCTTTCTTTCTCTGTAGTCGAATCCTTTTTTTATTACCTACTTTTTATTATTTACTTTCAGAACTACCCTCTTGTTTCACTCATGTCAGTTTGCATTGTCCCTACAGACTCCTTGCACTCCTTAGTCGACAAAAAAATTCCAATGAGTGCCAAACTCCTTGTATTATCATAATGCAAAAACTACGTGGCTTCTAACACATGTATTGTCACCACGGATTGATATTATTTTTATTAATTTATCGGAACGTATTATCGCGAAACGAACAGCAATGCCCTTACAGTGTTACTTAACTGAGCGCAGTGGTGAGTAATCCAGATAACCATCCCAACAAACGTGTGCGAGTCACATAGCGACAGAATGGGTGACGCCACGAGTTCATCAGACTGTTCTGGAACGGAGAAATAGAACCAGTAAGTTCTATTCGGCCGTGAACCCACTTATGTGCAGTAGAGATGGTTCATACGCTCATGCGCAGAACGCAATGATCGAGCCGACTTTCTGCTTGATATTGTCTTCAACGGCTGTCAGCAGATGAATTACATGTGTGAGTGGCTTGAGGAGTCTTCGCTTACTGCGCGAGATATTCCACACGGATTTTAGCTAGTAATTTGTTTTAGAATTGTAATGGAAATTTTCTTTTTGTGTACACATAGTTAAAGGAATTTTCAAACAGTTAGAAATGTAGATTTTAAACCAACTAAAATTGGAAATAACTGAATGAAAGGCCGTTGATTACCATTAGTTGTTTTTATTTGGAGTCGTGGAGATTCGCACTACCAGTTTCGCAACAAGTTAAAGTTGCATCTTCAGGTGCTTTAACTGTTTTTACTTGTAACTGTTAGGATGGTTTACGGGAATTATTGGCGAGGTCCATACGCTTTTTTCCCCTCTTCAGCTCGTAAGTCATGAAATGGCTTGACCGTCCATTTACAGTCATATAGGTAAAAATAATTAAAAAGCCGGAATCTCGATTTGATGTATGACTTGGCTGGTTCGTCATTTAAACCGACATAATCAGTGGTCAGATTGCGTTTGATGTTATCGCAGGTTGTCAGTTACGGTGATACCGCATCACAGGATGGAAGGCGCAACTTGTCATGGCTAACGTGGATCAGCTGAAACCTAGTACAACAAAAGCAACGTGGCCACCGATTACGACGGTTTAAATGACGTACCAGGCAAGTCACACATCAAATTGACAGGCCGGCTTTCTAACAATTTTTACCTATATGACACAAAACGGACGGCGAAGCCACTTTATGTCTGACGAGCTGAGGGGAAAAAACCAAGTGGACGGGGTAATAACACCACCACCTAGAGCGAAGGCCGCGGCGCTCTCGTGTGACGTCAGGCAGAGTAGGCTGCGCGCGCATAGCTGACTGGGTAGCCGCTGGGGCACGGCCCACCATGCCGAAGCGGCGAGCCAGTCAGCTACGCGCGCGCAAACTACTCTGCCTGACGTCACACGAGAGCGCCGCGGCCTTCTCTCTAGGCGGTGATGGTAATAATCTCCGTCAACCATCCTAAAAGTTACATGTAAAAACAATTGATGATGCAACTTTTACTGTTGCAAAACCTGTAGTGCAAGTCTCCACGACTCCAGATAAAGACAGTTAATATGTATCAACGGCCTTTTATTCAGTTAATTCCTATTTTAGTTATTTTAACATTTGCATTTCTAGCTGTTTGAAAGTTCCTTTGATTTTATACAAATATTTTAGCTATGGTTGCCCTTCATATAAAATTCCCTTTTTTATGCATTGCCGTTGTACAGCTTGGAGTCTGCTTTGAGTTTGTTGAGGGTTCGTGCAGTTCTGTTTTGATAACATGCTGAATTATCCTTCAAATGTTTGTTAAGCTTATGGGACTTAACTATGGGGTCATCAGTCCCTAAACTTACAAACTACTTATGTACTAGCTAATACTAAGGACAGCACAAATATCCATGCCCGAGAGGGGATTCGAATCCCCCGACCGTAGTGGCCGTGCAGACCGTGACTGGAGCGCCTCAGTCCCCTCGGCCACCGCGGCCGGCAATTATCCTTCCGATGCTATTTTTTCCGTGTTACTGTAGTTCCTTTATAATTCATGATATCGCTGAATATAGAACCACCTCTACGTTGGCCATCGCCCGGTTTTTCTCTACATCTACATGGGATACTCTGCAAATCACATTTAAGTGCCTGGCAGAGGGTTCATCGAACCACCATTATACTATTTATCTCCCATTCCATTCTCGAATAGCCCGCGGGAAGAAAGAACACCTGAATCTCTCTGTTCGAGCCCTGATTTCTCGTATTTTATTCCGATGCCTCGGGTGCACAGTGGTAGAGTGCCAGACTACAAATCCAAAGGTCCCGGGTTCGATCCCCGCTAGGTCCTAGGATTTTTATCTGTCACATTCCATTTCTTTCACCTCTGGCAGTATTGCTCATGTGAAAAATACCGAGTAGCACCGTGGTTCGGAACCCACGTTAAACTGTAGGTCCCCCCTATAACTGGCTGGGTAAGTCAGTTCGAAGGTCGGAGGAAGGCAACGGCATACCACCTCCAAACAGGACCATGTCTAGTAAAGCACTGTGGTATTCAAACCAATCTTCGGATTGTTGACTGCTTTACCTTTACCTTTTATTCCGATGATCATTTCCACCTACGTAAGTGGGAGTCAATATATATTTTCGCATTCGGAGGAGAATGTTGGCGATTGGAGTTTCGCAAGTAGCCCACGCCGCAGCGATAAGCGCCGTTGTTGTAATGATTCCCATCCCAGATCCTGTACATTTCCGTAATGCTGTCTCCCCTGTATCGTGACAATACGAAACGAGTCGCATAGTGGTCGAGATGCATACTTGTTTGTTGTACCCACCAGCGGTTTCCCGGTATTACGGTACATAAACTTATTTTTGTGGCTTTGCCCGCTTAGTGCCTCCCGCCTCCGGTGCTTGCGAAACACTTGCTGCTCCCCCCTCCCTGATAAAGCCTGGCGGCACATTGTGGTGGTGGCGGCGGCGCGGGGCACGCCTCCAGAATGCACGGCGCTATTTCGGTGTGAAATACGAATAACACCGCTGAAGGTCGCGCGTGGGCAGAGATTTACGCCAACCGTCCCCTGCTTTTGCGCCAGCACTGCGGTCGTTGGATCGGCCACCGGTTCTTTACTGCCGCGGTTACTGCTACTGCCCAATGTTCTCTCTCTCTCTCTCTCTCTCTCTCTCTCTCTCTCGAGGTTTCGCATTGCGCCAAGCAACAAGGGAACCGGAAACTAACGCTTTCACCTTCTGTTAGTAATTGTTTACTTTTGTGAAAAAGCTAAAAATGGTAGTTCGTGCTATTGTATTAAATTCTTAATTACACCATTTTAAACCTCATAAGAGTGGTCATGAAATGTTATCACTATGAAAAAATAGAGCTGCATTGTTATGACGATTTCTTTAGACATCTACATGGACCTGAAACAGCTGGAAAATAAATTGCCGTTTATATCGTAGATAGCTTCCTCCATTTATCAATTCCTCTAACGATTTTCTACAGTACCATCATGAAATAGGATCGCAACGTCTCCCTTCAAACAGACCAAAATATTTTTTCTTGTGGTTTTCAGTCCAAAGAATGCTTTCAAGCAGCTTGGGATGTTACCCTATCCTGCATAAGCCTCTTCACCTATGAATAACAACGGCAACCTAAAGTCCTTTGAACTCTTTGTTTTAAAATTTTTTAATTTAATTTAATTTTTATTTTATTAATTTAATTTTATTTATATACTGTATTCGTCTCTCGGTCTCTCTCCGCGATTCCCCCACCCCCTAATGCTAAATTGACGACTGCTTTACGAAAATGTTCAAATGTTTGTAGAGTTTATGGGACTTAACTACGGGGTCATAAGTCCCTAAACTTACAAACTACTTACGAACTAGCTAATACTAAGGATGGCACAAATACCCATGCCCGAGAGCGGATTCGAAGCCCCGACCGTAGTGGCCGTGCAGACCGTGACTGGCGCGCCACAGACCCCTCGGCCACCGCGGCCGGCGTTGCTTTACGTCTAAGACTGTGTCCTACCAGTCGATCGTTTCTTGTAGACAAGATATACAGAAATTTTTTTTCTCTCCATTTCTGTCCAATACCTCCTCATTAGTTATCGTACATGATCTATCCATCTAATCTTCAGCATTCGTCTATAGCACCATATTCCAAAACCTTATATCATCTTTTGTTTCTGAACTTCTTATCATTTTTGTTTCACTCCCGTACAGTGCTACACTCCAGACAATTGTTTTCCGTAAGGACTTCCTGAATTTTAAATTAATTCCTTTCCTGTCCTTCGATGGTTATAACTGTTGTCTGGTTTTTGTACAAGTTGCATGTAACTTTTCTTTGTGTATATTTTACCCCTGCTGCATTCAGAATTTGAAAGAGTGTATTCCAGTGAACATTGTCAAAAGCTTTTACGTAATTTTCACGACTTTCTTAAACTTCCAGATAGGCCTGAAACAGGTAGAATATTTCTACTGGGGTCAAAAATAAATTTCTACACGATCTTTCGCATTAACTGTTTATTTCGCTGTTTCTTAATTCCGCTATCGATGTGCTATGGTACCTTCGAGAGACATTTAGTGGCGAACTACAATCGCAAGATGTACCTTGAAACAGAGCAACACATCAAAAGGATAATGACTACACCCATCCTCTTCATTCCCAAGTTAAAGCTAAAAACACATCATAAATGAGTTTGAGTTGCGGATAGTGGCCGAGGGGACTGAGGCGCTCCAGTCACGGTCTGCACGGCCACTACGGTCTGGGGTTCGAATACCCCTCGGGCATGGATATTTGTGCCGTCCTTAGTATTAAGAAGTTTGTAAGTTTAGGGACTGATGACCCCCTAGTTAAGTCCCATAAGCTATACAAACATTTGAACATTTGATTTGAATTGCGGATGGGACTTTCTAATAGATGTCTAACTTTCTTGAAAATAATATACTGTTTTATGTAGACTTCTGTAATATTCGAGGTGTATCTACACCTACATACATACTCCTCAAGCCAATATACGCTGCATGGCGTTGGATATTTCGTACCGCTCCTAGTTGTTTCTTTTCCTATTCCACTGCCAGTTAGACCAAGAGAAAAATGATTGCGTATTTCCCTCCGTACGAGCGCTAATCTGTCTTACCTTTGCGGTCCTTCAGCGACATGTCGGTTGGCGGCAGTTAAAATCACCAGCAGCCCCACTATCCATTGAAGGCATCGAGTTAGGTGGCGTAGCGGTAAGATACTGCACTGGCATCCTGGAAAGTGGCGGTTCAAATCCCCGTCCGGTCTTCCAGATTACAGTTTCCATGATTTTACTGACTATCTTAAGCAGAATGTCAAGAGGGTTCATTTGAAACTGCATGGCCGATTTCCTTCCCTTTCCTGTCTTCCTTTACCGAGCGAGGCGCCGCAGTGATAACACAAACCCGCCTCCGACAATCCTGAGTTAGGTTTTCCGTGTTTTTCCTAAATAACTCCAGGAAAATGCCGGCACGGTACCTTTACTAGGGCACGGCCGAATTACTTCCACATCCCTCACAAAAAGTATACGAGTGTGTTCTCCGTCTCTAATGACCACCGTGTCGACGGGACGTTAAAGTCCTAATCTTCGTTCCTTAGTCCATGTTAAGTTTCATCTCTAACGACAACGATGTTGACAGGACAGGAAACTGCAACGTTCCTTTTTTATTTAATTCTCAAAAACCATGTACGAGAGAGAGAGAGAGAGAGAGAGAGAGAGAGAGAGAGAGAGAGAGAGAGAGAGAGAGAGAGAGAGAGACTGATGACTACCTTACTTAAGCCCTGAGACATTAAAAATTCTGTAAAAATGTCGCCATATCAGGATACAGAACTTTTGACACCATCGACAACATTCGTGATAGCTTCCATTCTTCTTCTTCTTCTTCTTTCTTCTTATTCTTCCTAGACATGGTTGAGGTGCCCGTAACCTCGTGAACTACACCTCGGCCGCAATAGTGATGGGACAACCGACTGTTTTTAACAACCGATTGGTCAATCGGTTGTTTTTTTCGTTCAGTCGGTTTTTCAGTCGAATGAAACAACCGAATGAAAATAGTCTCTGTGGCCGTATGAATGTTTTCACTCACTGGCGGGGTTTGAGTAGTTTCTCGATACGAAACAATCGAATGAAACCAGTCTCTGTCGGTTGCAGCCGCTATATGAATGTTTTCACTAATTCAGTGGGTTTGAGTGGTTTCAGTCTATGCGCGGGCACCGAATGAAACAAGTCTCTGTCTTTTATATGAATGTTCTCGGCATTGAGTGGTTTCACTTGATGCGATACAACCGACTGGAAAAAGTCTTTGTCGGTTTCTGCAGTTACATGGATGTTTTTATTAATTCATCGACTTTGTGTGACTTTATTTGCATACTCCTTCAGCCTTTTCGGGTATAAATGAACCGTGATACAGCATGAAACATTCTTAAAGACAATTCTTAAAAAATATAGCAGTGTGTCCGTGTGTGTGTGTGTACCTTTTGCATGCAAATCTGCAGTTTTGTTCCAATCTTGATGAAATTTTGCACACTTGACCTTCAAAGCAAGAGAAACGTCACTGTCTACATCAAATTTAATTCGGTGCATGGCGGAGGGTACTTTACATACTAACTTTGACAAAAACTACAATTAGGCTGCGCTCTTGATGAAATTTTGCACACTTGGCCTTTAAAACAAGGCGAAGGTAACTGTGTACAATAAATTTCGTAGGTGCATGGCGGAGGGTACTTTACCTACTAACTTCGACAAATTCCGTTTGTATTCGAATTTTAATGATGTATTTCACTCTTCACCTTCAAAGAAAGAGAATGGTCACCGTCTACATCTACTTTAGTTCGATGCATGAGAGAAAGTATTCCAGAATTCGACGCCAATATAGAGGTTTATTCCGATCTCGATGAAATTTTGCACACTTTACTTTCAAAACAAGTGTCATCTAAGATTTTGTATGGTACATAGCGCAGGGATGGAATAAACCTCCACACCGTTTCACCGATAACCACAGAAATATTTGTGACAAGAGTGAATGATTATGAAACTTGAGATGAATGTTTTCATACACTGTTGACGAATACAGGCGCGCTGAAGGAAATTTACAGCACTGATAAATGTTCATGTCTTCTCGAACTCCTTCAAATTAGATGGAATTAACAAAAATATTTGTATAAGAAACATTTTTATACAAAATACTTTAATAAACTTTTTTTTTCTTACAATATCTAATGTTTTAGTGATTTTCGAATTTGGATCTAGCAAATACGCTCAAAGTTAAAATACTTAACTCTGTCATACTAGTACCTTAGATATGTATGAACAATAAGCCGCAAACCGCACGTTTCTACCTGTTCCCACTTCGGAGATACAGTATGTGAGATTAAACTTGTAGCGATCATTTTGGAACACCTGTAGTTTCCACGCTTCTTTATTGAGACAGTAAGAAACCGACAACAATAGGCGATGGCACGCCCCGCCCGCCAGACACTGTTGTGTGGAGATTGGCGCGCGCCTGCTGGCGCTGTCAGCAGTGAAAACGCAAGCGAGGCAGCACCCCCTCTCGTGTCCCCGCTCCCCGCGGTACTTCGTGGTCATTGGCCACTTATCTTCTACAGATTGTGGGTGTCTGCGAAAGTAATCTGATTGGGCCCAGATGATCAGCGTTTTTGAGGTCTGTGGTGGGCAATGAAAGTGATCGTAGGCCTGCTCCAGCGATATGACATCTAATTAGTTACTCGTTGATGGCACCTCGAACAATTTAATCTAAAACAAAATATGAATCACTGTTACCGTGTATTATAAAACGAAAAGTTACTCCATTCAGTACATAATTAAATGAACATTGTAATACGCATTTTAACTTTGGCATACCCCTTTTACATGGCGGTATAACGTAGCACTGCTGTAGTTATCTGATGTGTATGTCAGTTTCATTCATAGAAATGTAAGCTAAAACACTAATGAGTCGTTTCAGTTGGGATAATGATTACATGTTTCAACCGACAGAAAAACTTACTGCCTTTTTTCACTTGAAAAGAAAGAATGAGTAATTCAATGTACAAAACTGCAAAAGTGTCGCATGTTTTCATCTGGTTGTTCCCACAGACTACTTTCATTCGAAAAAAATAAACGAATATTAATCCAACATATTAAAACTACGATCGACCGACTCTTTCATTCGGTTGCTCGCACTGACTGGCACTCAAAAGAACTAATGAAGAGGCCAACGTAACGTGTCAATTTTTCAATCGGTTGGCCCCATCGACTGATTTAACTCAAAAGAAAAGGAATGAGTGGTCCAACCGACTGCGTCGATTTTTTCATTCGGTTGATACCACCGACTGGTGTCACTCAAAAGAACGAATGAATAGTCCAACCGACTGAATCGGTTGTTTCATTCGGTTGGCCCACCGACTGGTTTCACTCAGAAGAATGAATGAATAATTCAACCGATACGAGAAACTACAACCGACCGAATGATCGATTTTTTCCAACAACCGAATGAATCGATTGTTTTCATTCGATTGTTCCCATCACTAGCCGCAGGTAGTTTTCTCATTGTGCACAACACGCCGTTATGAGACCGCTTTGTGTTCCTGCAACAGTCAATGTAGATAGATATCTTGCTTACAGTCTTTGTTTGTGTATTAGCGTATAAAATTCGAGTCTTGTGGATCAAGCATGACGCTGGAAACTAATCTACATTACATAATTGGCAAATACATGTAAGTGGGCAACCACAAATGTTGCGAGGTGAGCCAGCTGTTAGGCGTTCCCCACAGGGTCGTTTCAGGGCCATCGAAATTAGTTTAGCAGGGAGAAATTAGTCAGTAATTAGTCGACCACCTTTCATAACCCAGCACCAGTATTGCTGATGAAGACGCCCTACTAGCACAGAACCGTTTCTGGGAAGAGATCTTGCGGCAGTTTCTGAGTCGTACATCGCTTGCCATACCACATGGGCTCAGTTTTGAGAGATTGCCTTTCAGACACATTTCTCTGAGCACACTGACATCGTGTGTTTCATTTTTGGCGACTTGCGGAGTAACTTTGTAGGTGTAGATTATTTACTTTTTAATTTTTGTTTTGCACGTGCAAAAAATACAAAAACTACCTTATAATGTACATATATTGTTTTTATGAGAGTAAGGAGACAGGATGGAAGAAATAATTTAATCGTGTGAACGAGAAGAACAAGGAAGAAACATTATCAGTGACATATTTGAGAACAAGTTGTGCAGCAGTATAAAGGAAGATTGGTGTTTAACACCCGGTCGACAGTGTAGTCATTAGAGGAAAGCTTACGCTCGGGTTGTTTGGGTAAGCATTGGGAAGGAAATCGGCCCTTTGAAAGAAACCATATCGAAATTTGCCTGGAGTGACTTAGGCATGTCACGGAAAACCTAAATCTGGATGCCCGGAGGTGGATTTGAACCACCTTCCTCCCGAATGCGAGTCCAGTGTTACCACTGCGCCACCTCGCTCGGTTGTGTGCAGTAGTATGGCCTATTGATTAGTCCAAGTGTAGGCGGGTGGTCATACCAATTGGAATGGACAGAGATATAGAAATCATTGCACTGGATGGAGAGATGCTGCAAATGGTGAAACTTGTAAAGTACCAGAAGAAAATCATAGAAATGATAAAGTGCTAAGACAGCGTATAGTGCAAGTTGACAGCTTTATGAAAAAAGTCTGAAGGTTGATATACAACGAAGAAGTCCCCCGAAACATAGGATATACCAAAGCGATAATTACGTAGTACGCAGCAGAAATCTAGGTCAAGAAGTAAAGGAAAGTATGTAAGGTGGAAGCAATCAAGGAAACTTTTTCAAAATTTGTATATGTTTAGTAACATTTTTGTGTATTTTTATCTTTCAGATTAACTATCATGTCAGTGTCTCACTACTCGACAACTGCTCTTTTATGTATTTTAGTTATCCATAAGCCCCAGCCGGCCGCGGTGGCCGAGGGGACTGAGGTGCTCCACTCACGGCCTGCACGGCCACTACGGTCGGGGGTTCGAGTCCCCCCTCGGGCATGGATATTTGTGCCGTCCTTAGTTGTAAGTAGTTCATAAGTAGTTTGTAAGTTTAGGGACTGATGACCCACTAGTTAAGTCCCATAGACTCTACAAACATTTGAACATAAGCCCCATCACCACAGAGTCTTAATGGAACAACAAATTTTTAAAGAAGTCCCCAGCAACATCTTCGATTATTTATTGTTGAAATGTGACTATAAACCAGTGTAATTTCAGTTTCTGCTTACACTCTGAGGGTGTGTGTTCATTGCAGTCCACAAAAATATTGTTTCCACTGAGGTCGAAGTTGAATGTGTCTTTGAGGTTAGCTGGACGCGTATACCAGGTTTAGGCGAAATCAACTTAATGGTTGGGTGTTGTTATTGGCCACCCGGTTCCACCGTCACAGTGCTAGAGTCAGCAAAAGAACGTCTACGCTCATTAGCGCGAAGGTACCCGGTTTTGGGTCCCAACTTCGTCGCCGCTTTTGTGTCCCAGCCTCGTCGTAGGTGTCGGTGGCCGAGTGGAACGAGACCGACACAGGAACAAAGACAGCACGCTGGTGCAGGTACGGAGGGGAGCAGCCAGAAACTATAAACACTCGAGTAAATTAGAAAGAGATATATATTGTACAGAATGTAACAATACTTAACTTTTACATAGTACTGCAGAATGTTGATACATAGTTGTTAGAGGCCTGCCTAGTGCCTGTACAATAGCAAAGCCTTCACTGGTGCCTATCTGATTACGAAGGTCCTAACTCGTTGCTGTCTCCGTCCGAAGTGCGCCGATGTCTTTCCGTGGTGGCCACGAGCGGGGTTGCAGCAGAGGGCGCTCGTGGCTGTCGTGAGAACGCCGCGCCGTGTGTGCATGGCGGCGCGCGGCGAAAGTAGGTGGCGCGCACTTTGTACTTGTGCGACACCACACCCCTCCCCCCCAAACCGCCGCGCCGTCGTGGCGTAGGGCTGAGTGCCACGGCGACGGCACTGGGTGGAGGGCCTGGGCGGGGGCGTTACTGGTGGGACGGGCGTCGTAGCTGAGGCCGGGATCGAGACGCCGTTCGCGCCCCGGCATCTGCCTTGAGATCCTCCAGGGAACCCGCCGAAACCTGGGGAAGGGCGCCTGCCCCCGCCCAGAGGGAGCAGGTCATCTTCTTCTGAGGTGCGTGGCCCAAGCTGGGGGGGCCCGCACGGTCCCGGAGTCCCTCTCGGTGACGCTGTCATCTGCGGCGGCGACAGCGGCGGCGACGACTGCATCGGAGGTGCGTCGACCTCCATAGGGATCTCGTAGTCCGGGGACGAACGATGTGGCTGTGCTCCCTGGCGGTGAACTGGGTCTGGAATCAAGAAACCCGAGACAGGATCGCGCGGCCTGTGCAAGCGCAATTGGTTGGCGTGGCGCCGCAGCTCCGACCCTGTGGAAGAACGGACAACATACATATTGCGACCGAGCACGCGCTGAATGATGCCCGGCATCCATAGTTTCTTCTTGTTTCCAGCAAACACCCTGTACAGCACCGGCGTAGAAACCTGAAAACGCGTAGCGCCATACGAACCGACTTGGTGCGTGGGAGGCTGCAGCAGGTGAAGGAGAGTGCGGTGACGGCGGCCGTGTAGCAGCTCGGCAGGAGACGGGCCGTCACGTGGCATGCACCGATACGTAGACAGGAAAATTTGAAGAGCTTGCTGCCTGGAGTGCTGACCTTTCATCTTCTCCATGTGAGACTTGAATGTTTGAACGAAACGTTCTGCTTCACCATTGGACTGAGGGTGAAAAGGTGCGGTGGTGATATGCTGAATGCCATTCACACGACAAAACTGTTGAAATTCCGCACTAACAAACTGAGGTCCATTGTCACTGACGATAGTTTCAGGCAACCCTTCGATGCAAAACACTGACGTTAAGGCACTGATTGTACTAGACACCGTCGTTGAGTTCATGGAATCACAAAAGGAAACTTGCTGAATGCGTCTACAACGATTAACCAGCGCGTATTCCAGAAAGGTCCGGCAAAGTCAATGTGTAAACGTTGCCATGGTCCCTTGGAGCGTGGCCAGTCTGAGAAACGCTGTGGAGGAGCCGCCTGATGCTCCGCACAAACTGTACACTGTGATGTCATGCTCTCTATCTGAGCGTCCATACCAACCCAGGTACAATGACGTCTGGCCAGTTGCTTTGTCCTAACAATGCCCCAATGTCCTTGATGCAGGAGGCGTAACACTTCTCGTTGCAGGGAACGAGGAACAATCACTCTTGTTTGGTCGTTGTCGGTATGTAACAACAGAACACCCTGACTTAAAGACAATGCATGACGTTGTGCAAAATAACGTCGAACCAGAGGCCGCTCAATGTCTTTGGCTCTGGCAGGCCACCCTGAGCGAACAAAACGTGCTACCACACTTAGGCTTCTGTGGGTCAAAGGGAATCAAACATGCATCACTGAATAGTGCAGACTTTAATCTGTCAAAGGCAACTTGGCAATCTTTAGACCATACAAAAGGAACATTCTTCCTACGTAAGTGATGCAGTGGAGCTGCAATCTGAGACGCATTGGGAATAAACCTGAAATAATAGTTAAGCTTTCCCATTACTGCTTGCAGTTCGTGCACATTCTTAGGAGGAGGCAAGTCTTTGATTGCTCTAAGATGTGACTGTAAGGGATGAATTCCTTGGGCATTAATCACATGGCCTAGGTACTCTATTTCAGTTTGAAAAAACGAACACTTTGCTTTATTACAACGTAGACCTGCTGCAGTCTACACTTTGAAAAGGCACTCCAGGTTTGCTAAATGTTCTTCAACTGTACGTCCGGATACCACAATATCATCTAAATAGTTCGAACAACACGGTACAGAAACTGTCAGCTGTTCCAAAAAACGCTGAAAAATAGCGGGGGCGGAAGAACTGCCAAAGGGTAGGCGTTGAAATTGAAAAAGGCCCATGTGAGTATTAATGACGAAAAACTTTTTTGACTCGTCATCAAGCGGAATCTGTAAATATGCCTCTGCTAAATCAATCTTAGAAAAGAAGCGAGACTGTCCTAATTTGTCCATTAGTTCGTCAGGTCTGGGCAGGGGATAAGTGTCTACAATTGTTTGACTGTTCACTGTTGATTTAAAGTCCGCACAGAGACGAAGTTTTCCTGACGGCTTGGGTATAATTACTAAAGGCGAGGCCCACTGACTCGCAGAAACAGGAGAAATCACCCCACTATCTTGCCAACGTTTAAGTTCTTCGGCAACTGTATCACGCATTGCGATAGGCACTGGTCTAGCTTTACGAAATTTTGTAACTGCAGATTCTTTTAAAGTTACATGTGCCACGAAGTCTTTTGCACAACCTAGTTCCGGCGAAAACAAGTCACTGTATTTTTCACACAATGCATTAATTTTGTCCTGAGGCACTACTGACGAAATTTGAAGCACATCTCTTTGAATTGATAAACCAAACAAGTCAAAAGCATCTAGTCCAAAAATGTTCTGTGTAGATTTGGCCTGAAGAACTACAAAAGCAACTGTTTTTGTTACACGTTGAAAAGAGGCAGGCAGGCTACACGTTCCAAGCACGGGAATATTTTGACCTGTATAAGCTGTTAACACTTGCTGTGACGGCGACAATTTTGGCGAACCCAGAAGTTAATAAGTATCGTTATTTATTAATGTGACAGCGGAACCAGTATCAAGCTGAAATTGCACAGTCTTATTTTCTATGGAGAGATTTACAAAAAGTTTGTGCTTCTGGCGCACGACAGGTGCGCGAATGTGCGCAACGTCTGCTACGGTTTGTTTACTGCGCTTGCGCGGGCCGCGTAGTGAAGTAAGCGGCGCAGACTCGGCACGCAGCGGATTAACAACACTGTCACTAGATGGCACTACCGCCGGATCGGCGTCCGCACAATGTGAGGCTACTACAGAGTCACTAACTACTGCACTACACTTTTGAGTAGCTACTTGATGTCTACTGTCACTAGCTACACAGTACTAGGCACTATTACAAGGAGCAGTTGCAGAAGGCACTATTTTCACTACAGGATTGCAGTGTACATAATCATTTTGCTTGTCCCGAACCCTTTTCCGTTGCACTGTTTTACGCGCCCGTCGGCGCTTGCTACGTGGTGCACTATATAGTTTTGCCATAGGCGCAGAACTACTTTCTTGAAATTGAGATCCAAGGAAAGCACTGTTCAATTCCACAGCCCGTATAACATTTACAGAATGAACTGTTCTCGCACTTTGCGAAGCACTGTTTCTAACATTACTGTTCTTTGAGTTTTTAATTTGCATACACACAGACTGCACATGTCCCGATTTGCCACATTGATAACAGGTTGCGTTGCGACTAGGGCAATGAGCACGCTTGTGGCGAGACACACACTGGGGGCAAGATTTACGTACATTTTTCTGAAATGAGCGTTGGCGCCCGTTATTCAAATCAATGTTTCTAACACTACGGGGCGACCTTTGCGTCGCACTTTTACTCTGGCTACTGTTCACTGTTCAGCACGGCCGGTAGAAAAATAAGAATCACTAGTGCTATACTGAGAACTACGGCTAGGAAAGCGTCCGTTACGGTGCACTGAATTTACACTGTGGCTTTGTATTTCTACATCTGCTAAGTCAAAAGTATCATGCGCTTCTATAAGCTGCAGTACACTGTCTAATGAAGGGTCTGACTGTTTTAGAATTGCTGCCCGAATTCTGGGATCCTGAATGTTCTGCGTAATCGCATCCCTCAACATCACGTCACTATAAGAAAGTCCACAAGAGCAAGTAAATTTACATTGGCGGGTTAAGCCCTTCAACTCGGTGATCCACTCTTGGTGTGACTGTTCGGGTGATTTTTTAAGTCTGAAAAATCGGTACCGTGCAGCGGCTACAAGAACTTTTCTCTCATAATGAGCATTCAGTGCATCTACAATTTGTTCAAATTCTACATCACGAGGAGATGCGAGAGGGAAAAGTTTTTGCAATAGTACGAAGGTCTGGGGGCCCACAATCGATAAGAAAAGGTTCTTCACTTTCTGACCTGTAATTTGATGAGCCGCGACGAGTTCTTGAAACTGTGCGAAATAGTCGCTCCATTCTTCCTCACGTTCGTTGTACTGGCGAAATGTAGGAAGCGGTGCAGCGGCAGGTGTGGGCTGCTGATGTGACGGCTGTTGTTGTTGGTGAGCAGCCTGTGCCGTCAACTGCGACACGGCCTGCAGTAGTTGAGTGATTTGTGCCGTCTGTAACTGAATAATTTCCATTAAGTTTGGGTTCGGGGTAGTGGCCATGCTGACCGATTAGGCGCCGCACATACAAGTAAATTATAACAAAACACAAATGCAATATGAAAGAGGACGCTCTGCAACAAAAAAGTCCACAAACACGTAACTGAAAATGTTCCCCCAAAAATCTTATAATAAGGGTGGGTGGGCGGGAGCAATTTCTGCGTGCTCCGACTGCTGCTGTCTGGCTGCTGTAAGCGGGCTGGTACAAGGTTCTATCACTTCTCGTCGCCACTTTTGGGTCCCAACTTCGTCGCCGCTTTTGTGTCCCAGCCTCGTCGTAGGTGTCGGTGGCCGAGTGGAACGAGACCGACACAGGAACAAAGACAGCACGCTGGTGCAGGTACGGAGGGGAGCAGCCAGAAACTATAAACACTCGAGTAAATTAGAAAGAGATATATATTGCACAGAATGTAACAATACTTAACTTTTACATAGTACTGCAGAATGTTGATACATAGTTGTTAGAGGCCTGCCTAGTGCCTGTACAATAGCAAAGTCTTCACTGGTGCCTATCTGATTACGAAGGTCCTAACTCGTTGCTGTCTCCGTCCGAAGTGCGCCGATGTCTTTCCGTGGTGGCCACGAGCGGGGTTGCAGCAGAGGGCGCTCGTGGCTGTCGTGAGAACGCCGCGCCGTGTGTGCATGGCGGCGCGCGGCGAAAGTAGGTGGCGCGCACTTTGTACTTGTGCGACACCACACCCGGTCCATGCGTTATTAGTTGGAGGCACTGCAACCTGCCGATTATAGACTGGGACGTCTAGGGTTTCACTACAGGGGGTGCAGGCAAGCAGTCTTGCGGACTAGTGTTGAGCACGTTTTCAGAACACTGCTTTGAGCAGATAAATCGTCAGCCCACACGCAATGGAAATAATTTAGACATTATAGCTACAAACAGGCCAGACCTAGAGTTAGTGATCGTGATGTCGTCATAGCGACAGTGGGCATTTAAGTTAATGACAAGGTCAAGAAGCAGATAAACAATTGTTAGAGGCCCACTAGAGATTCGCGCGCTTATAAAAATGGCGATGCACAATCATACAATAACTACCACCGTCATACCTTAGCAAAAGATCATGTCGAAACCCGAAAAACAAATAATAATTCTGGTCCTATGTAAAAATCAGTAGGCGGATCGAAGGTCTCTAACCAGACACTCGTTGATCATTTTGGGGTGATGATAGAAGACAGCAAAATGAAGGCCGAAGTTTTAAATTTAACGTTTACGAAATAATTCACACAGGAGGACCATGCAAACATACCTTCATTTGATGGTCGGTCTAACCTCCAAATGAAAGACATAGTAAAAGGCATAGCAGGTGTAGAGAAGCAGCCAACAGAGTTGAAAACAAACAAATCACCATTTACAGATCGGTTACCAATTCGGTTTTACAAAGAGTACTTGGGGGCATTGGCCCTTTACTTAGCTTTTATTTATCGCGAATCTTTGATCCAGCGCAAAGTGCCAAGAGACTGGAAAAAGGCACAGGTAACTCCAGTTTATAAGAAAGGCAAAAGAACGGACCCACGAAATTACAGACCTATATCATTAACATCAGTTTTCTGTAGAATTCTTGAACACTTTCTGTTCTAATATAGCAAATTTCCCAGAGACGGAAACCCTGTGCATGCATCATCACAGTTTTAGGAAGCATCTGTATGTGAAACCCAGGTTGCTCTTTTCTCTCATGACATCTTGCATGCTACGTATGAAGGGAAATAGGCATACAGTTTATTTCTCGATTTTTGAAAGGCGTTTGAACGGTACCGCATTGTAGACTGCTAACGAAGGTACGAGCTTAAGAAATAGGTACCCAAATATGTAAATGGATCGAAGATTACTTAAGTAATAAAACCCAGTACGTTGTTCTCGATGTCGAGTGTTCATTAGGGTATCGCCAGGGGTGCCCCAGGAAAGTGTGAAAGGACCGCTATTATTTTCTATCTATATAAATGAGCTGACGGACAGAGTGAGTTGCAATCTGCGGCTATTTGCTGATGATGCTGTGGTGTGCAAGATGGTATCGTCATTGAATGATTGCAGTAGTATGAAGCATGACTTGGACCTAATTTCTAACTGGTGTGAGGAATGGCAACTAGCGCTAATTGTAGAAAAATGTAAGGTGATGCAGATTAGTAGGAGAAACAATCCCGTAATGTTCTAATACAGCATTAGTAGTGTGCTGTTTGAGAGAGTCGTGTCAAATATCCGGGCGTAACGCTGCAAAGTGGTATGAAATGGAACGAGCATATAAGGACAGTCGTGGGGAAGAGTTTAGTTTATTGGGAGAATTTAGGGAAGATGTGATTTCTCCGGAAAGGAGACCGCATATAAAACGTTTGTACGACCCCGTCTTGTATTTCTCAAGTGTTTGGGATCTCTAGATCGGTTTAAAGGAAGACATAGAAGAATTTCGGCGGCGGACGGCAAGGTTTGTTACTTGTAGGTTCGATTAATGCGCGAGGGGTACTGAAATGCTTCGGGATCTCAAATGGGGGTCGCTGTAGGAAAGGCGACTTTCTTTTCGAGAAACATTGTTGAAAAAATTTAGAGGGCCGGGATTTGATTCGGACTGTAGAACGATTACACTTCCGCCAACCTACATTTCACGTAAAAAAAATCAGAGTGATTAGGGCTCGTATAGATGCATACAAGCATTCATTTTTCTTTTGTTCTATATGGGAGTGGAACAGGAAAACAAGTATCCTCCGCCACGAACCTTTGGGTGGATTGTGGAGTATGTACGAGGGTGGTTTGAAACGTCATCGGAACGGAATGGATAAAAAAGTACTTAATCACTGAAACTTTCTTATTTTTCAATGTAGTCTGTAGGTTAATGCACTTGGTCCGACGATGTTTCAGTACCTTGATCCAATCTAGAAATTGAGATCCCTCCAGGCCAGCAAAATAGTTGTCAACTCCGGCTACCAGTTCTTAATTTTAAGTAAATCTTCGTCGACCAAGATAAGTTTTCTGTTTTGGGAAGGGATAGAAGTCTGACGGAGCGATATCAGGTGAATAAAGCGGGAGTGGCAACAATTCATACCTTAGTTCTTGTAATTTTGCCACGGCGACGGCACTTGTGTGAGGGCGCGTATTGTTTTGGCGAAGATGACTTTCTTCCTTGCTTAACCCAGATAGCGCGGAATTATTTTGTGATAGTTTTTTTCTCAGAAGCTATTAATTATCTTCATATGACTGCACAAGATCGGTATAAGTGATTTTTTCCAGAATCACGTCATTAGTTTTGCAATACTGTCCTCCTTTCTGGAATGACGTCAAAATGAATGTTTTATAATTTTAATCTGATGAATCACTATTATTAATATAACAATTACGGTGAAATATATACATATAAATGTCTCAAAAATTGAATAAAGTTCAAGAAATATAAACCCAACTACGAGGAAGTCTTCAGTATCTTCTGCATGAACCTCAACTTTGCAGTTGTATCCATCCACTTTACAATCGACAGTACAAGCTAAAAATGATCTGTAGTGGGATCAGGCTACTCAAAGAAATAAAATATGAGACTGTACACGAATTCTTACAGATAAGAATAAAAAAAGTAAGCTGCCGTTCTCGTCCTTGTGGAAGGACGTCAACGCTATCTGGGTTAACCTGGCCTTTTTTTGCGTATCTTTAGTTGCAATTTGTCCAGTAATTGTTTGCCCACTGGGGAGATAATATACAAACAGAATCCCCTTCACATCCCAGAAAACTGAGGCCATGACCTTTCCAGCCGAAAGAATTGTCTTTTCTTTATTTGGCGGCGGAGAATCGGGCTGTTTCCCCTTCTTTGACTGTTGTATTATCTCAGAGGTATAGTAGTGTACCGAAGTTTCATCTGTGGTCACAAACCGGTAAAAAAAATCTTGTTCGTTTCTCTTACAACGGGCCAAAACTTGTTCTGATACGACCATTCTCAAGCGTGTTTGATCCAGCGTCTAGAGTCGCGGCAGCGATCTTAAAAATATTTTTTTCATTTCTAATTTTGTAGTTAAAATATGATATTCCATTTCAGATGACATCTGACAAGCGTGAGCAATTTGACGAAGTTTGAATCGGCGATCCTCCGTGAGCACTTTGTGTACTTTTGTAGTGATTTCTGGAGTAGTGACATATCAATGCGAGCGTGAAGGTCGGGGTGAGAGTTTAAAATAGGGAACGATTAATTTTTGAAACTCACAACCACCAGCTGCGAACCAAATTCCTAAACATGCAAAAACACTGGAACTGTTATTGCGACTGTTTGACTCGTTTTCTAGGGGATGATATCACACGTTCGCAGCTTTCCTTCCCTGCATATGATTAACAAAACTAATTCATAATAAATTCAAGTTCATGAGAGAAAAGGGTGTACTAACTACTATTTTTGAAAACACGTGAAAGTTCACTTTATGTTGTTTATTTCACAATACTTGAACCCTGTGGCTGATACGTCTGTACGTCGGCACATTTATCAAATAAAGTTATAGTTCGAGAGCCCCCAGACAAAATGAATATTTGTCGCGAATTGTTTTCACACCACGTGGCTGTCTCAAACACCGTTTATGTTCATGCCTATGCGACGACACGTGTTACATTAACAAATCACAGTCACTTTAATTCAATGCGATGCACACCTTGTTCCACCGGCTAAATATTCACAAACACACAGTAGCACTCGATTTAACTTGGTGCAGTCTACGACGAGCAACCACACGTGGCGATTGCCTCAGACAAATCTCAAGTCACCACCTCGAGATCCACATGCCGACTGATGCAGAGCGACGCCGCCCGGCCAGCCACACCACGTGGTCCCGAGTCCTCACTTCCTGCCCAGGCGCGCGCGCCAAAAGCTCAACTGCCGGGGTTTTTTCCCCTACGTCATCAACTTCCCCATGTGAACTGTTCTAACCGATTTGCCAACGTACAGCGCTCAGCCAATACATTTCTAAAACTTTACTTAAAATCAAAATAATTACACTACACATTAAACAAATATTTTCTTACGTTTTTATATTAGTATAAACATCCTTTGTACTGTTTATCATAATCGTGCAATTTCTTATATCACAGATAACTGATTTAACTGAATATTTCAAGGTAAAATACAAAAGATTGATTGAAAATAAAATGAAAAATAGTTAATATATTATTTTTATAAACAAACATTGCCATGTTAGTTGTGTAACTGTCTTGTCTTCGTTGGTAATTTATTACTTTTCATTGTCAATTAAACATATTACGTTAGATGTGACTATATCAGCTAATGTATTATTTATTTATCAACAGGCTATTTTGTAATGAGGGCCTTAAAGGTTCCTAACTGCATCGTATTACTTCAAATGCCAGTAGTATTACAATATTTGTGCACTGCACTGTGCCTGGCACTCGCCATTGTCCCTCTCTCCCCTCACGGGAAACGAACTGTAAAATCCTAAGTTGGAACAAGACACCAACATCGGCCTGCTCGCTGGCCTCCCGTCAGCTACAAGCACACAGCAAATCTCAACGTGGAGAATTTCTACCTATGGCCTAACTATAAATGTTGTCACCCAACTGTGTACATACATTGCTACCATAATTAATAAGATTAAAATTGTGTAACATTTAGTGCATTGGCATGGTCAATGTTTGCAGTGAACTTCATACTGTTTAATTATCAAATGCTATTAATTACCAGTATTTCTATTGGGCTGTAATCTCACAATATCATGGCCGACCACTGCGCGGATCATGATGGAAGTTCTCCCTAAATTCATCTGCTCACTTGGCAAGTTTAATGAATATGAAGGAGAGAGTACCCAGTGTATTCTGGATATCGGCGTCAGTGTACTTTGTTTTCGTAACTTTCCTTACGAAATACTTAATCACTGCTTGAATCACGATTTTTTTTCAGTCTTCGCAAATCGCTACTCGGGAACAACAACAGACCCACGTCACCGCCAAAGCTCTCTTCCAAGAGCACTGACGTGGCGCGAGTATACAAGCAACAGTCCAATGGACACCACTTGAACAACTCGTTGCTCTAGCGTTGACCTCGTGGAGATTCTGAGAACTTTTCAAAACACCGTCGTATGTACACACACACACACACACACACACACACACACACAATCAGTTCCCATTCCGTTCACGTTTTACGGGGAGTTTCCCATGGCGATTACAAAGTTACAAAGAGACTCAAGTTTGATTCCATGGCGAAATAGTGGTGCTTAGCGACCGTTTTAATATACAGGGTGTTATAAAAAGGTACGGCCAAACTTTCAGGAAACATTCCTCACACACAAAGAAAGAAAATATGTTATGTGGACATGTGTGCGGAAACGCTTAATTTCCATGTTAGAGCTCATTTTAGTATTTTTCTTTAAATGTAAACTGAAATAATTCGTGCTGACAATTGTCAAAATACCCAATTGTTTCGTTAGTATGTACTGTACTTCCTCGATTCACCGCCAATTGGCCCAATTGAAGAAAGGTAATGTTGACTTCAGTGCTTGTGTTGACATGCGACTTATTGTTCTACAGTACTACGGATGAGGCTTCATTCCAACGTGATCAAATTGTAAATTTTCACAATCAACATGTGTGGGCTGACGAGAATCCGGACGCAATTGTGCAATCACGTCATCAACACAGATTTTCTGTGAACGTTTGGGCAGGAATTGTTGGTGATGTCTTGTTTGGGCGTCATGTTCTTCCACCTACGCTTACTGGAGTACGTTATCGTGATTTCATACGGGATACTCTTCCTGTGCTGCTAGAACATGTGCCTTTACAAGTACGACACAACATGTGGTTCATGCACGATGGAGCTCCTGCACATTTCAGTCGACGTCTTCGTACGCTTCTCAACAACAGATTCGGTGACCGATGGATTGGTAGAGGCGGACCAATTCCATGGCCTCCACGCTCTCCTGACCTCAACCCTCCTGACTTTCATTTATGGGGACTTTTGAAAGCTCTTGTCTACGCAACCCCGGCACCAAATGTAGAGAGTCTTCGTGCTCGTATTGTGGACGGCTGTGATTCAATACGCCATTCTCCAGGGCTGCATCAGAGCATCAGGGATTCCATGCGACGGAGGGTGGATGCATGTATCCTCGCTAACGGAGGACATTTTGAACATATCTTTTAACATAGTGTTTGAAGTCACGCTGGTACGTTATGTTGCTGTGTGTTTCCATTCCATGATTAATGTGATTTGAAGAGAAGTAATAAAATGTGTGTGAGGAATGTTTCCTGAAAGTTTGGCCATACCTTTTTGTAACACCCTGTATATAGAAGATAATAATTTCGTGTGGCTCATTGCCCTGGTGCAAGTCTTTCAACTGGATCCCACTTCGGCGACTTGCGTGATCCTAGCCTACCCCAGTTATCCAACCGGGGAAATGGGACCTGCAGCTTAACGTGGAATCCGAACCACTTGTCGTTTATGGCGACTCCGCACATCGTTGAGGAGTGAAGGATGGGTTAAAGAGCGGACTGAAAAAAAAAAAAAGAAAAAAAGAAAAAAAACAGGTCCGATAGCGTTTCGATCACGCGACCCTTCGGTTTCCAGTCGAGCGCTCTACCCCACCGGACCCTACATATAAAAGATGAACAGCAATTTCCTTATTGTAGCAGATCTAGATTCCAGTAACTGTATGACTATACAAAATGTTTCAATTTTCATGTCGAAGATAACATTCACCCTAATCATCTGCAACATGAAGACTGAAAACATTTGTATGTTTTTATCTACATTCTATGCTTTGATAATAGTGCCGCAGTGAGCAAAATCTAGATCGACCACAATAAAGGAATATTTGCGAGTGATTTCTGTTCATTTTTTACATCATTAAAGAGAAATCCGGAACAGGAAATTTCTCCCAAAACATTAACAGTTAGGATTCCCTCTACTTCAACTCCCACCTACTGAAATATTTGGCTGAAAAGAACAGAGTTTGTTTTTTAAAATCCCATCTAATTGTCAGTGGCAGGGAATCAAAAATAAGTAAAAAAAGTAAATGATAGGGCAGCTGCCATGATTTCTGGAGGCGATTAAACGTCGTAGATGTGTGGTCGACTATTGCTAAATAAAATTGGCGCAGAAGAGCTTACGTTTCTCGGTTTGGAGGTAAAAATGCGCATACTACATGTCAGATTCATTGGTCCATAATTAGCACAGCCGTTGATGTTGGCGCCTCGCCACAGAATATCTCTGAAAAAATAGTAGCCGCGTGTGGCAGGCAGGAAGGAAAACAGGTGCGGGCACGAACAACGCAGCTGGCACGCCTCCCACTCGATTGGGAAACTGCGGGTGTCACTGGCGTAAAAGCAAAGCCCGGAGCATCGTACACACGTTCATCATATGAGTGTGTGTGTGTGTGAGAGAGAGAGAGAGAGAGAGAGAGAGAGAGAGAGAGAGAGAGAGAGAGAGGGAGGGAGGGAGGGGGGAAGGTGTTCGGCGGTAAACAACAATAATCTCAGCAGGTCTGAAAATAATCAGACTCTGTAGAGGCACAAACGCAGAACAAATTACTACTGCCTTTGCACAACCAGGCCTACTGACATTGCCCTTCTTTTATCGTGTTCTGGTACGCGTTAACCACTCACTCCCCTGCGATCCTCAATGATGTCTTCCACATTTATGAAGCATTTATACGACTGCGGATTTTCGTAGTCTTGGCACAACTGTTTTTTGAAGCTCATAGTCATTTGTTTTGGTGTGAAAGCGGTATCCTTATCATCTGTAGTCCTTAGATGTGATCTGTTATTACATTCCAGCTTACTCTATCTAGATTTCACAGTCATGGGTAACAGTTTGGTAACTGTTATTCAGGAGTGTAGAACTGTGTAATTTCGAAAGAGTATGCTAAAATTGCACTCTATTTTACATCCAGTAGAAAAAGGGTGTACGGTAATAGGTATGAATATTCAACTGTTAACAATGGTCGCAAATATTCTCATATTGTAGGAGTGTTAGAACTTAATAGTGGCAACTATTTATTCACAACCGATACGAAAGTGTTACATGTTTGCACCTGTTACTGTCTTTCAAAGTAATCACCAGCGTTGTGTAGAACCCGTTGGCAGTGATGTGATGCTAGGCGTAGTATACCGTTAGCAGACTCTGTTCTGTTTATGGTGTGAAAGGAGCGGTCTACTGAGTGTCGAATCTCTGGAACAATTCTGAAGCTAATTCCACAAAGTGGTTCCTTCCTCTTCGGAAAATCTAAGTCACAAGGACTTAAGTCCCGGGCGTTTGGTGGATGGTACTGTACTTCCCAGTCCCATAGACCGCGCATTATCATGCAAAATGATGGGTGAGTTGCGAAGAAAGTGTTGACGTCTCTTTCGCAAAGCTGGTCGCAGGTGATGCTCCAAAAAAGAACAGTAATACTGTGCATTAACGGTCTGCCACGGAGGAATGTAATGCGTTAGGATAACACCATCACAATCTTACAAGAGAATTACCATAACTTTCACCACACTGGGGATCTGTCGCAATTTCACTTTCACGGCAACAGTATGCACATCTTCAGAGACTCTAGAACGATCTGCCTGATGCATGTCTAATACAGTTTGCTGACCTTCTTTGAAGGCTATTGCACAATGTGGAGCCAATCTGTAACAATTTTGGACGTGTGGGGTGTCACATTGTCCTGATGGAATTTCCCAAGTTTGTCGGAATGCACAATGGACATGAGTGGATGCAGCTGATCTGCTAGGACGCGCACGTACATGTCACCAGCCAGAGTGGTATCTAGATGTAGCAGGGGTCCCAATCACTCCAACTGCCCCCTCCCCCAGGGAGCCCACAGCTCTTTTGTGGGTACATGTGTGGCGCGCATGGAGCTCTGAGGCGAAGTGGCCTTTCTTCTGTCCGAGGCTGCTTCCCTCTCTCCCCCCGGTTTGTGCCTTCACCCGGACATGGAAAGGTTTTTTCTTACTCAGACACTTCTCTTTTTATTGGTCCTCTTCCTTTCCTGTTCTTTGGCCTTCCCCTCTTGCTCCTTTCTCCTTGTCCTCGACCCACCCTTTTAATCTCCGCCTCAGCGTTTGAGTTTTCCCTCCTTCATCCCTTTCTCTTCTTCCTCTCTTCTTTCCTCCCTGTGCATGTATGAAGGTCAACCCACATTCTGCGTAGCTGGTGACGGGGTAAGGCGTAACTCCCCGCCCCGGGTAGACATGTAGGGCATGTACTTCCTCCCCGGTAAAGGCCGGGCCCAGGGAGGGGTGATTACCCGAGCTGGTACCTTCCGAACATGCCAATTGGTCCCTCCATCCGCACTCGGGACGTGTGACCTAAGGTGCAAACAGTCACCTAAGGCGGGTGCGCCCTCAGAAAGAGCCCCCACAAGGAAGGAGTGCGCCATCGGAGACGCCGGTAATCATGGGGGACACCTCCGCTATGAAACCTTCCAAATCTTCTATAACCTCGATCCAAAAGCGAAAACATGACGATTCTCATCCACAGAAAGTCTTGCCTAACATTCCCAAGTTCCTTGTAGTATCTCGTACTGATGATCAGGATTTTTCTTCTGAAAATCCTTTTCTTATTCAGAAGAGTGTCAATGCGATCACAGGTCCCTTGAAGACCTGCTCCAGACAGCGCAATGGGACCTTTTTGCTTGAAATTGAGAATGCCTTTCAGGCACAGAAATTACTTCAGGCTTCACTTGTACATACCTTTCCCGAGGCTCACCGCACCCTCAACTCTTCGCTGCGGGTAGTCTTCACAAGTTCCCTGGATGGGTTATTGGACGAGGATATACTCAACTATATGTCCAATCAGGAGTTACGGCTGTTCATCATGTAATGAAAAAAGTTAACAATGATCTTGTGCCGACTCGTACTGTCTTCTTGACTTTCGACAGGGTTGACCTACCATCTAAGGTAAAAGCGGGCTACGAAGTCATTTCCGTTCGCCCGTATATACCCAATCCTATGCACTGCTACTATTGCCAGAGATTTAATCATACCAGTAAATCTTGTCCAAATGCAGCCAAGTGTGCCACCTGTGGCAGGGACGCCCATGAGAGTGAATGTCCACCTCCATCCCCTCGCTGCATTAATTGCATGCTGACCATGCTGCTTCTTCATGGGACTGCCCCTTCTATAAAGAAGAGCGGGTCATCCAGGAGATTCGCGTCAAGAAAAAGGTTTCAACCTATGCCGCTCGGAAGTTATTAGTGAGTAGGAAGCCCACTGTACTCCCATCAGGTACTTACAGCCAGGTCCTCACCTCACCTCGACCAACTAAGGAGGTAGGCATTCAGACCTGCGATTTCACCTTCTGTGACACTGTTGTCAGATCGGCTAGCCCGAAAATTGCTCGTTCCAACTCCCCGATCCCTTCTGTCTGTTCTACAGTGCATTCGTCGACCAGTTCCCACACATCCCGGGCATCTAAATCCACTGCCCGGAGTTCTAAAAAAGACGATTTCCTCAAAACTCCGTCTTCTCAACCGTCAACCACTTCTTCTACTCGCCATGCCTCTAAGAAGGCTCTCATAAAGTACAGCCCCCCCCCCTTTCCCGCCGCGGCGGGACTCTTCGGTCACGCCATCCAACAGTTGCCGATCTCGGCCATCTTCTGTTTCACCGGGATGCTCTGTCATCTGGGCACCCGGCCCTTTACCGGCGGTGGAAGCTGCCCCTCCTGATCAACTCGGGAAGGTGGTAGATGCGTCAGTTGAACCCATGGAACACGATCCTTTGCCCCTAGATAGCGATAGCAGTTCTCCCTCGAAGTCCGGTCCTCAGCGGCCGTCGAGGTGACCCCGCTTGCTTGTTCCTTTTTATCTTCTTTTCTTCCCTCATTTTTTATCATGGCGCTCCTTCACTGGAATATTCGCGGCATTCGTTCCAATCGGGAGGAATTAAAACTACTCCTTCGATTGCACTACCCGCTTCTAGTTTGTCTCCAGAAAACTAAGTTACGTCCATGTGATCATGCAGACTTCCCCCACTACACCTTGTGCGTTTCGACCTGCCACCTGTGGAAGGTACTCCAGCCCATGGATGGGTTTCTGATGCTCATTCGAGACGACGTCTATTACCATTCCAACTCATTGCTTACTCACCTACAGGCAGTTGCCGTCCACATCACTCTCTCCACCTTTTCCTTTTCCCTCTGTACTATCTATTCGCCATCGTCATCTGCCCTTACTAGGGCAGATGTGCTACACCTCGTTGACCAGCTCCCTTCACCTTTCGTGTTGGTAGGCGACTTCAATGCCCACCAACCCCTATGGGGCTCTCCAGCACCTTGTCCGAGAGGCTCCCTTTTAGTGGACCTTCTCCAACACCTCAATCTTGTCTGCCTCAACACCGGTGCACCGACCTTGCTTTCCGACACAACACATACTTATTCCCATATAGACCTCGCGATATGCACTCCTTAGCTTGCCGGTCGGTTTGAGTGGTATGCACTTTCTGACACGTACTCGAGTGACCATTTCCCTTGTGTAATCCATTTCCTGCATCATACACCATCTCCTCGACCCACCAGTTGGAACATTTCTAAAGCCGACTGGGGGATTTATTCTTCGATGGCTGTTTTACACGATCAGAATTTTTCCAGTTGTGACAGTCAGGTCGAACACCTCACAGAGGTTATTCTCACCGCTGCCGAACATTCCATACCTCGTACACCCTCTTCTCCACGTCGCGTCCCGGTCCCTTGGTGGACTGCAGCCTGCCGCGAGGCTCTTGAAGAGCCCAGCGCCGTGTTTTACGCACCTTCCGCCGCCAGCCAACGTTGGAGAATAATATCCGTTATAAACGACTGCGACCGTAATGTCGTCGTGTTATAAAAGACAGCAAAAAAGCTTGCTGGACTGCTTTTACCAGTTCTTTTAACCGATTTACTCCCTCCTCGGCTGTCTGGGGTGGCCTACGCCGTTTATCCGGCATCAAGGTCCACTTCCCGATTTCTGGCCTGACCGTCGAAAACGCAGTCCTTGTGGACCCCGCTGATGTTTCCAACGCTTTGGGCCGCTCCTTTGCGGAGGTTTCGAGCTCTGCCCATTACCACCCTGCCTTCCTCCCTCACAAACAGGCAGAGGAGGCACGGCCGCCTTCTTTCCACTCTTTTAATCGTGAAAGTTATAATGTCTCCTTTACCATGCAGGAGCTGGAACGTGCTCTCGCCCTGTTCCCATCTTCTGCTCCTGGGCCTGATTCCATCCACATTGAGATGCTGAAGAACCTTTCTCCTGCGGGCAAGTGTTTCCTTCTTAGCACCTATAATCGCATATGGACTGAAGGTCAGGTTCCCACAAGTTGGCGTGAAGCCATTGTTGTCCCCATCCTCAAACCAGGGAAGGAAAAACATCTTCAATCCAGTTATCGCCCCATTTCTCTTACAAGCTCCGTCTGTAAAGTGATGGAACGCATTGTTAACGCTCGGTTGGTCCGGCTCCTCGAATCTCGACGCCTCCTGACTAATGTTCAATGTGGTTTTCGTAGACACCGCTCTGCTGCTGATCACCTTGTTACCTTGTCGACCTTCATGATGAATAACTTTCTAAGGAAGTGTCCAACGGTAGCAGTGTTCTTCGACGTGGAGAAGGCTTACGATACCTGTTGGAGAGCAGGCATTCTCCGCACATTGCATACATGGGGCCTTCGTGGCCGCCTCTCTCTCTCTATTCAAGCGTTTTTGGCGGATCGCAAGTTCCGGATACGGGTGGGCTCTGTTTTGTCAGATACCTTTCGCCAGGAGAATGGGGTGCTACAGGGCTCCGTCTTGAGCGTGGCTCTTTTTGCCATTGCAATCAATCCGATCGTGGATTACCTATCAGCCAACGTTTCCGGATCCCTCTTTGTAGACGATTTCGCAATTTATTGCAGCGCCCAGCGGACGTGTCTCTTGGAGCGTTGTCTTCAACGCTGTCTTGACCGCCTATATTCCTGGAGCATTGCGAACGGCTTCCGGTTCTCCACTGAGAAAACGGTGTGTATAAACTTCTGGAGATACAAGGAATTTCTTCAACCATCTCTACGTCTCGGCCCCGTTGCTCTCCCATTCGTGGAGACAACAAAATTCTTGGGGCTAATGTTGGATCGGAAACTTTGCTGGTCCCCACACGTGTCCTACCTGGCTGCTCGTTGTGCCCGATCCCTTAATGTTCTTCGTGTCCTCAGTGGCACATCATGGGGAGCGGATCGTGCCGTCCTGCTTCACCTTTACCAGGCCATTGTTCAGTCGAAGCTCGACAACGGCAGCTTTGTATACTCTTCTGCACGGCCGTCCCTTCTCCGCCATCTCAGCTCCCTTCACCATCAGGGATTACGCCTGGCGACCGGTGCATTTTATACCAGCCCTGTTGAAAGCCTTTATGCCGAAGCTGCTGTATTACCCTTGACCTCTCGGCGTGACATACTCTTGTGTCGGTACGCATGCTGACTGCTGTCGATTCCCAACAATCCATCTTACTCATTATTCTTTGATGATTCCCTCGATCGCCAATATCGGTTGTCTGCGATAGCCTTGCTTCCACCTGGAGTTCGGTTTCGCCGCCTGCTTCAGCGGCTCGATTTTACCCTTCCTTCCACCTTTCGGTTGAGCGAGAGCCCATTGCCACCATGGAATCAGGCCCAGGTTCACTCCCACCTTGAACTTAGTTCGCTCCCCAAGGAGAGCACTTCGGATTTGGTATATCGCTTGAGGCTTGTCGAACTCCGTTCGCTGTTCGATAATGCCATATTTATCTACACTGATGGTTCCAAGTGCACTGGCGGTGTCGGATCTGCCTTCGTCGTCGGGGACGACCTGTTCCAATACAAGCTCCATGATTGGTGCTCGAATTTCACGGCTGAGCTTTTTTCCCTCCACCAGGCTGTTTTATACATCCACCATCGCCGCCATCCCTTTTATGCCATCTGTTCTGACTCCCTTAGTGCCCTGCAGAGTCTTAACGACCCTTTCTCGACCCAGCCTGTCGTGTATCGAATCCAACGCTCCCTTCAGTTGCTAGCAGATGACAGCTGTCACGTGTGTTTTCTGTGGGTCCCTGGCAACGTGGGTGTGTCCGGGAATGAGACCACCGACATTGCAGCCAAGACAGCAGCTCTTTTGCCTCGCATGGATACTTTTTGTGTCCCATCAGACGATGTTCAATGGGCTCTTTGCCGGTGTATTGTGTCGTCCTGGCACAATGCGTGGTTCTCACTCCACGACAATAAACTGAGAACCGTAAAACCGATCCCGACCGCTTGGAGGCCCTCCTCACGCTCCTCTCGGCGAGAGGAGGTCATCCTGGCCTGGTTGCGGATCGGTCACTGCCGATTCAGCCACCGTCATTTGCTAACCGCTGACTCTACACCGCTGTGCTCCTGCGGTGAATTGCTGACGGTGCGACATGTTTTACTGTCTTGTCCCAATTTTAATCATCTCCGTATAGCCCTTAACTTGCCGTCTACTCTGGAGGATCTTTTAGCTGGTGACACACGAGCAGCTGCTCGAGTTTTGCGTTTTATCAACGTGGCCAATTTATCAAAGGATATTGAACCCTTCTATTTGTTTTTTATTTATTTATTATTATTTTTTTTTTTTTTTCGTTTTTAGCTTTCTCTTGATACTCTCCTATCTGTGTGTCCAAACTGTAGTGTATAGTTTTGTATATGAGCCATTTTCTATTCCGAAAAAGATCAATCAATCATTTTATATTTAAATTTATGTAACTTTTAGGCGAATCGCAACGAAAACATTTCAGTAATTCGATTATATTACATACCCCTCGGTTCCTTAGGAAATCCGAAAAAGACAGATGTTGTGTCTTTTACTGGTTGTTGCTGCATTTAATTTCGCTAAAATCGTTCCCAGTTCCAAATCCCATCATAAAAAAAAAAAAAAACAAGCTGTGAATAACACGACTTACAATGCACGAGATACCGCCAAATTAGTAGAGACCCTGCTGGCCCCTTGGCGCTGTGCGTAACAAAAGTTAGCTAGTGTCGTGGCTGGTATGTTAGACTGTGACCCAGTATTGAAATCCACAGCAGTTTGCGGAAGGGTTGCATTTCTGTTACGTTGGACAATTCTCTTCATTCGTCGTTCTTGCACGATCTTTTACCGGCCGCAGCGATGTCGGTCGGAGATTTGATGTATTTTCGCGATATTCACGATGCACTTGTAAAACGGTCTTACGGGAAAATCTTCATCTCATCACTACCTGGGAGATGCTGTGCCACAACTAACGCCTGTGTCATATGCCTATTGTCTTATATAGGCACTGACAACCAATGAGTGTTCACATATATCTGTTGGTTTGCCTATAGGAATTTCTTTGGCTCTTCGTTGTAGTTGTTACAGCAGGTAATAGGCGTGTAGCCAGAGATAATCTCAGCTAAACTCTGCGAGGGATAAGAGAACAATGCTTGTCAGTAAACCTGGAAAAATAAGTTTACAAAACAAGGTGTAGTCAAAGGGCATACCGAAAATCTTTGTTGACCTAAAATGCTTCTGTGACACAACAGAATACGGAACACTTTACGTATGGCAACATAAGAACGCAAGAGGAATTGAAAAAAAAATTAATCGAATATCATTTACGAGTTTAAGTAGTTACTTTATGTGATTGTTACGTGGGTGCGATTTCTTATACGCCTACTGCCAAAAACTTGTTAGTGGAAGGACGGCGACTGTCTGCTCTGCCACCTCAGGGCAATTAAAGATCAACTCTGACATCCTCCTGTTTTGAAAGCCGACATTAATCAGCACAAGGTACTCTTTGCAGTCACTGAAGTGCTTTTATACAAAGGTGACGTGTGGTAGAATGCCAGTCACTGTTCTGATGTCAGGCCGTGGTTCTTTTCGCGCCGTGAGTTCAGGGCTTTTAGTTTATCTAAATAAATATAGTTAGGAAACAGTAGGAGCAGTTTGCAAACAGTGCTATGGTAGTAGCTAACACGCTGTCAAATGTTATGGATGTTAAGGTAGTCCCGCCACTCTCCAAAAGAAAATTATACAAAGAAATGTCTCAGCGGAGTAACCTGAAAATCACTTCTTAGGGGTACAGCTATTGTATACACCAGAGTGAGTTCGGTTTTCATGCTTTTCAGGTGCTGTGTACTTTCCTTCAGTAATAAACGGCTTTTTCGTGTTCATGATTAGTGCGGCGTCAAGGAGATTAGCGTGCAAATAAACCGGACATGCAAACGTCAAGACGAGACGACCGGGATTAGGGTCGGGCGGAAAGCCTTCCCGAATAGTCGAATTGGTAAGGATCCGCTCACGTAAGGCAGTAATTCGAGTCCCGCTTCAGAATAAATTGTCGTGTGTCGTCGTTGTGTTTTCACAACACCAATGTTGCAGCTGAAAAATCTGTAATTTAAAAAATAAGACATTTAAATTGAAATTTTGTCGCGTTGAGTGACATCAAAATAGGTTCTGCAGATAGTTTTACCTGTAACACAAATCTTTTGATGTTTTATTCCCCAGATTTCGCTTATAGTGACATACATGAGTAAGAGGGTAAAGTACACGAATGAATTCCTTTTCAATTTGTTGCAGGTCGCCATGTGGAAGGCATCTGGCATTCGGGGGTCGTGACGTACGGCCGCGAATACTTCTTCGGGTCGAACGGCGTGCAGAGCTGCAACCCGGTCAGTGTGCACCGCTAATTCTTAATTGTTCAGACTAACACTTCACGAATACTGTTCTTGCCATGAATTAGTCAACTGACATGAATAGATTGCTTCATAACCTTACATATAAGTTAAAAAAAATGTGTGTTATTGAGATAGTGAGAGGTGCCTCTCCTATAAACCGTAGCGCTTCACTCAGTAGGCAATACTGTAAGTGCAACCACTTTGGAGAGGTATCTGTGGAGAGACCGGAAAAACCTACGATGCCTGAGGAGGGGCAACAGCATTTTTAGTAATTTCAGGGGATGACTGACCATTCTGTCAGATCTGTGTTGACATCACCAAAGTGTGAAAGCTGTAATATTTCCAGAGGACATACAACTCTAGTGTATGATTTGTTGATAGTGATATCTTCTCAGTTAAAATATTTCAGGAGGAAAAATACTCGGATCTCGAGACGGGGACTGCTCGGTGTAGATGTTATCATCATAAAATAACAAATTAATAAAAATAAAATGAAATAATAAAAAATATCAATTAATACAAATAAACAATCCCAGAGACGGATTTACGTCTCAAATATGTCAAAGACATTATTGATAGATCTGAAGCATTGAATTAAATCGGGAATCGAACCCGGACCTCCATGCTTACTAGGCAGACGTCTTAACCCTTAGACTACCACACCACTAACGATTAAGGCGCCTTGGAATAGTCTATGTACGATTTCCCTCTACAACACAAACAACAAAGAAGCTGAATTAAAGTTTGTGTTGTGGAGGGAAATCGTACATAGACTATTCCAAGGCGCCTTCGTCGTTAGTGGTGTGGTAGTCTAACGGTTAAGACGTCTGCCTAGTAAGCCTTGAGGTCCGGGTTCGATTCCCGGCCGCACCACAAATTTTAATTCACTGTTTCAGATCTATCAATAATAAAAAAATTAACAGATAGTGGAAAACGGTAATGACTACAGGAAAAACGCAAAGTTATCAGGAAATTAGACTGGCTAATACATGTATATTCCACAAATTTTACCCTAAGAAAATTTCACAGCTTAGAGAGACATGGGGTTAAAATTGTGAACTTGTGTAAGAGACGAAATTGATAGGGTTATCGATCCCTAGACTTACCCACCACTTTAACTTATGCTAAGGGTAAACACACACACACACACACACACACACACACACACACACACACACACACCAGAGGGAAGACTCGAACCTCGGCCGGCAGCCGCCGCGCGCAATTTGTGAACATAGCGACTCTGATCGCGAGGCCACCTGCGATTACATGAACAAGTTGGCAGACAAGCCTAATATCCTGCCTACTTACTAGTTCTAAAAAATGACATTGACGTGAAAAGTGCAAAGTGAATAAGCACACACGGCTGGCAGACGAACACAAGGTCACGATAGCGTGTATGACTGGAAAAGGTAGTTGTCGGTTATAAAAATTAAAAATTAAATTCGCAGAAAAAAGGCGGCATTGAATGCGTGCCAAGAGCCAGCAGTGAGCAAAGAAGTGTGAAGGCTGCTAGATGGAAAGAACTGTTAAATTGAAATAAAAGGAAAACAAAATTAAATACAAAATTATGGAGAGGAAAGGCAGAACTACTGAAGATGAGAGGTAAAATACGGTACTACGATAATAATTTGACAGAGCGCTGGAAGACATGAGTCGAAACGAGTACCTGAAGTACATAACAGTCCTTCAGAATCACCGTAAACAGAATACGGTGACAGAAACATTCCACAAGATATTAGTCAGACAAAATAATTTGTGTGTAGTAGTTAACCTTAGAAGCACATTACTGGCATACATTGATTCTGCATACTACTTTAATACATAATCTTTACGTTGCTTGCTTTTCCCTTCGGTTCATGGCACAGCCAGAGGTAGGTTCAAATTTTCTTCACGACGAAACATTGTTCATTTTTAATTATATAATTAGCGAACCCTGCAGCGCTTCGTAGTTTCTAAATACGGATGGGAAATGGATATATAATCCATCCCATAATCTTTCTGTCCCATCATCTAGCCCATCTCGATGCGTATTTCTTGTCTGCCTGTATTAGCTACCTGTAAAACCGTCGTTGCTGATATTTATTTATTCCTATATCATGTTAGTCCATATGCTCCTTCCTCCTCTCCTTTCCATTCCCTCCCCCCCCCCCCCTTTCTCAACCTCTGCCTGATCCTCCTCCCTATCCACCCGTCGTCTCAGTCATTCTAGTAATCTCCTTCGGTCCCCTGACTTTGTTTATCTTGTTTTGAAGGTCAAGTTTACAAAATTTCGTCAGGATCGGAATTAAATTGTTGACTAGTTTTGAAATCTGTCCTCCGCCATGCATTGTGCAAAATCTTAGACAGTGCCTTTCTCTCGTTTTGACGCTTAAATTTGTAAAATTTTATCGCAGTCAGATGAATGGGAATGGCAGCACATAAAATAATCTAATCCTACGTTACGACAATTACCAATCTCATTTATTTATATACCGGCTCCATTTGTGAATCTAAACCTGACAGGTACACACTGAAAGAAAATTTTGTCAAAATCTCTCCATCGGTTTATGTTTATTTTTAGTAGGCGCCCTCTCATATCTTAACAATTATTTTTATACAATTAAGCATCTAATGGAGATTTTTTACTGTAAATTTTTGAAAGAAACACCGGATTAGGGCTCTCGTACACACCCCCCCCCCCTGCCTAATCCTTACCTCATTACGGATAGCTTCTTTTCAAACTTGGAATCTCTGCAGTTAGAATTAAAATTTAGCACTCCAAACATTTATATGGCACAGTCATTTAGTCTGTAAATTTAGAAAACACGTTTAACACGAATGAAATTATAGCAGTAAGGAAATGTTTGAAATCATAAAAGGGTACTGTCTACTGGATGCTTACCCAACCTAGATGGGTGAAGTTTATACAGCTCGTGCTGACTCTAGATGGGTCACTTAGGCCTGACAGGCCGCCACAATACTGACTTTGCAATAAAGATATTGAGGTCATTAATCGAGATGGCTCTGGCGAAACAAGCGTTCCAGAAGCAAAGAAGACTCCTAACCAGTGGTTTAAACAAAGAATTAAGGAAGAGACTGGTTAAGTGTCCAATAAGGAGTGTGGCCTTATATGGATCAGGAACGTGGACATTGAGAAAGCAAGATGAGAAGAAAATTGAAGCTTGTGAAATGTGGATATGGCGTAGGATGGAGAAGATCAGCTGGATCTATAAAGTCAGAAATGAAGAAATACTGAACAGAGTTGGAGAGGAACGGAGGATGTTGCTGACGATACAGAACAGGAAACTAAACTGGCTAGGCCACAGTTTAAGACGAGATTGCCTTTTGGTAGAGGCAATTGAGGGTTGCGTTCCGGTAAAGAGAGGGAGGGGCAGAAGAAGGTACCAGATGCTGGATGACGTCAGCAAGCCACTAGGAGGGTACCAAAGAACGAAGATGATCACAAAAGACAGAAGCATGGAGGGCTATGCAGTCTAAACCTGCCGTACTGTAGACAACCAAATGATGATGGATCGAGATAGGATAATCATTATCTCTTAAGTTGGACGACATCACACGCAGTCCGCAAAATATCATTATGACGATTTAAATAATTTCGTAGTGTATGACGGACAAACATGGTGGCACGGGATTAATGTGAGCTATGGCAGGCAGAAAGTGCAGAGGCGAGCAGCTGCGGCTACAGAGCGCTGTGGCAGAAGGCCAGGTACACGGCGACGAGTGCACGCAGGTGTTAGAGATTCAGTAGGGCAGGTATAAATACACGGCGAGCTTCGCGTTGCTAGACCTTCGTCTCCGGTGTGGCCCCAATGTACGGCCTACTCCCAGATTGCGGGTCCTTGTAAGCAGCTTTAGAGACCGTCCGTCCGTCCCGGCCTTGCACCCGTCACCTCCTGGCTCCTGTTGCACTTCAGCCTATCAGAAGAAGCGAGCGCAGAATATCTACTTTATTCTATCTTACTCCGTTGTCATGTGGTCCTTGAGAACTAGCGTTTCTAATGCCTCATATCTTCATTGTTTACATAAACACCTGTGCTACATGTGTACACGCTCCGATGCAGACGGAAGCTTAACAGTACAGAACACCGCTAAAGACTAGAGGTCGGACGTTCACAGGACCTATACATTAGAGTATTCTGCAGAAATTATTAGCACTTCAACCATGTTGGCACGCGGGTTCAAGGTCAAAGGTCAGCATCCATATCGCAGAGCAACGCCTGAGCCCTTGGCTCTCTTGTCTCAGTTGTTGTGGTCTTCAGTCCGCAGTTTGATGCAGCTCTCCACGCTACCCTGTCCTGTGCAAGTCTCTTCGTCTGAGAATACGTTCGGCAATCTACATCCTTTTGAATCTGCTTACTGTATTCGTCTCTCGGTCTCCCTCTACGATTTTTACCCCCACACACTTCTTTCTAATGCTAAGTTGACGATTCCTCGATGTCTCACAATGTGTTCCACCAACCTATCACTTCTCTTAGTCAGAACATGCCAGAAACTCCTTTTCTCCCCATTTCGGTTAAGCACCTCCTCATTAGTTACGTGACCTACCCAGCTAATTTTGATCATTCTTCTGTTGCACCAGCACCACATTTCAAAAGCTTCTATCATCATTGTCCACGTTTCACTCCCATACACTGCTGTACTCCAGGCAAATGCTTTCAAAAAGGACTTTCTAACATTTAAAGTAATATTTGAGTCAACAAATTTCGCTTCTTCAGAAACGCTTTTCTTCCCATAGCCATTCGGCATTTTATATCTTTTTTTTTTTTTTTTTTTTTTTTTTTTTTTTTTTTTTTTTTTTTTTTTACTTCGGCCATCAGAAGTTACCTTGCTACCCAAATAATAAAACTCATCTACTACTTTTATTGTCTCATTACCTAACCTAATTCCTTCAGCATCGCCTGATTTTCTAACGCTACATTCCATTGTCCTTGTTTTATTGTTGTTGATGTTCATCTTATACCCTCTTTTCAAAACACTGTTCATTCCATTCAATTTCTCGTCTAGATCCTTTGCGGTCTCTGACAGAATTACTGTGTCATCGGCAAACCGCAAAGTTTTTAATTCTTCACCCTGAACTTTAATTCCCTCTCCAAATTTGTCCTTGCATTCCATCACTGCTTGCTCAATGTACAGATTGAACAACATTGGGGAAAGGCTACGACCATATCTGTCTCCCCTCACAACGTCTGCTTCCCTTTCATGTCCTTCAATAACTGCTGTCTAGTTTATGTAGAAGTTGAGTATAGCTCTTCGCTCCCTATATTTGACCCCTGTTACCTTTAGAATTTGAAAGAGTTTATTCCAGTCGACATTGTCAAAAGCTTTCTCCAAATCTACAAACGCTAAAAATGTAGGTTTCCCTTTCCTTAACCTATCGTCTAAGATAAGTCGTAATGTGACTATTGCCTCTCGTCTTCCTGCATTTCTGCGGAGTCCAAATTGATATACCCCAAGGTTGGATTCCACAAGTTTTTCCATTCCTGTGTAAATTATTCGTAATAGTATCAAGCAACTATGACTTATTAAACTGATAGTTCTGTAATTTTCACATTTGTGTACACTTACTTTCTTTGGAATTGGAATTACTATATTCTTCTTGAAGTCGGGGGATAATTCCCCTGTCTCATACATCTTGCATACCAGGTGATACAATTTTTTCACGACTGGCTCTCCTAACGACATGAGCAGTTCAGACTCCAGGGGCCTTGTTTCGACTCAAGTCCTTCAGCACTCTGTCAAATTCTTCTCGCAGTATCATATCTCCTATCTCATCTTCCACCACTTCGTCTTCCATTTCTAGAATACTGCTTTCAAGTTTATTTCCTTTGTACCGGCCTTCTATATATTCCCTCCATATTTTAGCTTTCCCATTTTTGTTTAGTACTGGTTTTCCGTCTGAGTTCTTGATATTCATACAGCTGCTTTTCTTGTCTCCAAATATCTCTTTTATTTTGCTGTAGGCGGTATCTATCCTTCCCCTGGTTATACATTCTGGTTAATGTTTCATTGTGACTTGAGCAGAGGTACAGAATGCCTCGTAGACGTAATGCGCAAACCTCACCGTCAAATCAGTGAACTTGAATGAGGGTAATTATTCGCACGAGAGGTTGTGATACGTCCTTGCGATAAAGTGCTGCTCCTGTGGGGTTCAGTGTTTTGGCAGTGCAACGGGTGTGTTCAGAATGACCCACGCAAGGCCGTGTAACACGACGAGATGGATCAGCTGGCACCCCCTCCTCCACTTCCCCTCTTCGAGAAGATCTCCGCCTCATTTGAATGCCATTGCAGCGCACATCTGCATTCCTTTCGGCTCTGGCGCAACAGTGTTAAACATCGTTTGCTATAAGGCAGGGATGTCTAACCTGTCAGCTTAACCTGGGCCACAATGGAAGAAGGCGGGGATTTAAAAATAAGAAGAAAGCGCTAATTCGGCCTGTCAGACTACAGAGTCAGAACATTTTATTCTCTTGTCATAAAGAATGCTGGGAGATCAGGGCCGAGGAAGAGGTGTCGAGAGGCAGTGCTGTGCAGTGCTAGCAACTTTTCATGCTCTACCGATCTCTTGCTTAGGTAGAAATGACGTGCAGAAGTAACGAGGTTTTGTGGAATCAAATTAAAGAGGTATTGATGTTCTTGTTTGCAGCAATGGATATCATAACGTAATTCTCTTATAACAGAATTCAAGTACTGTTCGGTAACAAACAATCTATAATCAGTTATTAAGTAATAAACACATAACACGAGAAATAAAGTTCTAAATAAGAAAAAATATAAAAAATAAACTCACTGAACAAATAGAAAATAAATAGACGACTTAAGATGAAAAAAATCATATCATTGATTCCACAGAACAGTATTTTAAATTAAAATACTTAAGGTATTAAAGAAAAAGATAGTGGCAATAATTGCAATCCACACAAAGATTTCTATCTTCTACAAACTTGTACCGAAGAGAAGTAGGGTGACATAGCTCCTTTATCGCAATTGTACATAAATAAAATAGAATTTCCTTATATTTCCACGGCATAATTTTATTTTTCTTCTCTAAATCTCTATTTTTAGAGTGGCAACTGAAGCAGCTGTAAGATAATAGATCCTGGTGTGTGACGATAAGTTTTGTAACTCTAAATATTCAGTTTATCGAAAGCTATTTTAGCCAACCGCGTGGTAGATACTTGCCGGGCCACATTGATAATAGGTTTCAGAAATTACTGCAACCAGTCGCCTTTTGTTTCTTCTTACTGGTTGCAGTAATTTCCGAAACCTATTTCAAGAAACAGTCGTAGGTTCCAACACAATGGATAAAAGTTTCACATTGATAATTACTATGGGCCAAATGCGGCTCTCGGGCCGTAGGTTGGACACCCTTGCTGTAAGGGGTGACAGTCCGTCGACGTTTATTACGGCGTGGGTTACGTGCGCGTCGTCCACTCCTCCGTCTACCACTATTACTGTGTAGAAACAAGCTAGCGGCAACAGTGTACGGATCGACGTCACCGAGAGCAGGAGTTGCATCAAATAACGCTTTAGGACGAATGCAGGTTCTGTTTGTTTGAACATGGTGACCGCATTTTGGTTCGTCGTACGCAGCTGGAGCGGCCTTACAGTGACTGCATTCATACAAGACATACAGTGCCAACTCACGATCGTGTGGTGTGGGGTGCTGTTAGTTACAAACACACATCACAGTTGGGGCGTGTCCAGGGCACTGTGACCAGCTGGTCCTGTGTGAGTGACATTTCTACACGACACCTTAGACACCGTTTTTCGGCCACAGTGGACAACCACATGTTGCTGCACAAACAGGTGCCTTCTTGATGTCACAGAATGTCTTTCATTTACCGTGTCTCGCCAGACCACCAGACTTGACGCCAATCCAAAATGTCGGATACGGTGAAATGGCGGATGCTGCACTGTGCTCCTATGCCGACCACCACAGATGAACTCTGCAACTTGGTGAATGCAGCGTGAATGGCTATCACCACTGTTCAAAACAATTAGGCGATCAGCTGAGATATTATACACAACTAGCTTAATACCCGCTGCTTTGCGCGCTTAGATTTGAGGTCTGCATTGGTTGCTTCTACTTCTAAATCTAAATTTTCATAGATTTACCTTTCCTAATCAAGTATATTGATACAACTTGCCACCCCCATATTACACCATTGATGGCAGAATTCAAAACATCCCGAAACACATTATTTTTTCCTTTTTTAAATTCTTACCATGGTTCCAAATCAAAATATTTGCATATCTAGCATCAAAGTAGTCTTAGTAGCACCCTTAAGAGATTTTCCCTTATTTCACCAGCTTAATAATTGAATTACACAAAAACAAAACAAAAAGGTGTTTTTAAAATTCCAATCAAAAATCTAAATCAGAAGTTTTGTATTTCTTGCCTCATATTTGCCTTAACAGCATCGTATTTTCAAAAAGCCGTTCATCCCCTATTTCACCCCCTTGGGGATAGGACTATCGAAAAGTCGCTGATGCCTACAGTGTAAGATAAACAACGTCTACAAATTTCAAGTTTCTATCGTCTGTAGATTCACTTTTCAGCACCGTTTTCTGTCTTATAGAAACGGATCGAGAACGCGAAATTTCTGTCTTAGCTTTGACATCTTTCTTGATAGTTTCACCATTAAAACTGCAATATGCACTTATTTTTCTTTATTCGTACGCTTGTTGCAGAAGAACAACTGGAGAATGTGCATCTTGTTTCGCTGTATATAACCTATTTGCTATTATAGTGTTAAAAGTCATCGCTGGTGCTCGAATTTTATATAATCTGACGACTTTCAGCCACAATATCTTCCACCCTCTTCTAGCTATTGACGCAAAACTACTATGGTGTACAACGGGAGACTTAGTACTACAACAACACAGAGATCGTTCGTCTCCATTGTGTAGTTTTTGCTAAAGAGCAAAATATTGACTCCCACACGTAGAATTTTATATCAGTCGGTAACTTTCAACTCCCATATCTTCCACCTCGTTATCGGTATCAACCCTCTGCCACCATAGTGCACAATGAGGGACTGATACTTACTATCACATAAAAACAATATTCGTTTGCGATGTGTAGTTTTGGCTGCAGAGTGAAATATAGGAACAAACACCTAAAATTTTATATATATAGTATTAACATATACATATGACGACGACTTTTATTCAAATATTGGTTACAAGTGTAATTTATATGTGATAAAATACCACATTTTGCTGTCTAAACTCTTCACTGGAGGTTTATATGGTGTGTATTTACAGCGAGGCACCTTAGGGCTACCATAATAGCGAGAAAATAATTCGTTGCCCTCTAATATGGTGTATCATCACCTCAGACGTCCAGTGAAGTTGCACGTCTGCTTGGCATTGACAGTATGAGGTTATCAATCGGCTCTTTAGCGAGTTTTGACCATTTTGGCCATCCTTCGATGAGTAAAATATCCAGCACTGCAACCGTAGTGGGAGGTGCTAGTCTGGCTGCAATTCGTCTGCCAAGTGCATCCCAGACATACTCAATCGGGTTTAATTCCGGTGAACAAGCTGGCCACTTCATTCGTCCAATTCCCTCAGCTTGAAGCATGTGTCCACTAGTGCAGCTATGCAGGGACGAACGTTATCGACTACCTGAAGGAACCCGTCTGCTGTGGCACCAGCGTAGGTCGAAGGACCTCTTGTCTATACCTCTGACCAGTGAAACCGCTATTCTGAACGACATAGAGGTCTGTACGTCCGCCAGTTCTTGACTCCAGCCGACACCATTCCTCCACCACCACGATATAGTGATGTTTCCTGCACATACGTGCTGTACTGTCGAGGAAACGACGATTGTCCATTTGAACACAAAATCAAGTCTTACGGGTGAACAGAACCCGTCGCCATTCGCTACATCATTGCTGATGTTCCTCCGGCCAGTTACTGCTGTCTAAACGGTGTCGTAATTTTGATGGCACATACGCCATAGACCACCGTGCGCAGAAGTCACATTCCCGTAGGTGATTTCGGACTGTTTGTGTTGACACTGCATGTTATGTTGGTGCCTGGACGATGCTTTGCAGCTGAGTTGCATTCAGCCTCCTGTCTCGACTGTCTGTTAACCGGAGACAACTGTCATCTCTTGCTAATGTTACCCGTGGACGACTTCGGTCTTGCCTTCCTTTAACGGGTCCTGTTGTCCCAAATCGCGTCCGGGACCTAGAAATTACAGTTTAGACACTCGCAATAGATGGAGCCACCTCCCTTTGTCTCTGTACCGCTCCCAACCTTCCAGTTCACCAACCAATATGTTATGTAATCACGTTCTTGTTGCATTGCACTTCGTGCTCACTACACTATCTGAACCCAACTGCTTTTGTGATTCATTTGGTAGAGTAAACATAACACCAACCCTCTCTGCAACAACTTTCTGTTATTACCACTATCATGGTTGCCGTAATGTTGCTGTATGTACTCCGGAGAACTGACTGAAAGACGTCGTACCAATATAGTTCATTCCGTTGATGACAGTACTTCACAACGTTTATATCTCAACTGGTGCCCTAGTTGTTTCGACCAGTGAATTGTAATTGCACTGTCAATACGTAATAGGTTTGAGTTTAACGAATTTGTTAAAAGTTTTTATTAAAGTTTGTTTTTAGATTGACTCAGTATATTTTTCTTGAAATATGTAGTCCCTGTTCACAAAAAGAGAGAGAGAGAGAGAGAGAGAGAGAGAGAGAGAGAGAGAGAGAGAGTGGTCCCTTGGTCTAACAAGAAAAGTACTTGGGCTCGAACAAACACATATACACCAAAATCGTATGAGAGATAATGTAAAGATCCCTTATTGCACTAGTGATACTCCCACATCTGCAAAACTCTGCAGTCGCCCGTTAGAGGCCTCTGCGTGTGCCATGCCGCATTGCACTTTGACCTGTCGGTTCGCCAGTAGGTACGGTGCAGTGTGCCTCCGAAGTTGCGTTTTGTGACGTTATTTGTGTGGTGAAGCGTCAGATGGGGCGGCGATTGGTAATCAATGCTGCTAATGTATTGCGATTGGTTGAGATGAAGTTACGAAAAACCCTTCTTCGTGAAGATGGTATTAGTGTAGAAGATGAATCATTTGCATGCTTTCTCGTATGGTACAGAAATATAAGCGTAAGTTAGATACTGTTGTTACAAACTCATAATAATGTTAATAGGGATGATAATGACGAACAACTCATTGCAAGCGGTAGTGCTACGGTAAGTGTGGGAAGAGGCGATGGAAGCAGTGTCAGTGAATACCAACAGTCTTTCGGGAAGAAGATTAAAGTTGCAACTATCATCACGGCTTTTCATGACAATACGCTAGAGAACATGTACGATGATTATTACGTACGTTATAGTTAAGATATCTGCATTACGTATGGCGTCTACAATTACATTTACAGTGCTATCTAGAGCATGGTTGCAGAGCTTTGCAGAAAAACGACACCCACCAGCACACTGAGGTGTACGTAGAGATCCTGTAAAAAGACGTTCATACAGATATGTTTGTTCGGGCCCAAGTACTTTCCTTGTAAGAAAAAGGACGGCAGCCACTGCAGTAGCATCCATACATTGCGTAAAAGAGCTACATCTTACCCTGCGACCAGAGCATAAGGCCGCAGACGCATGAGCCCTGATTTTTCGTAGTTGGACTATACTACTGTTACACATTTGACCGGCTGACTCGTTTAACGACGAAATGTTCACGGCTGAGCTTTTTGCCCTCGACCAGGCCGTTTTGTATACCTGCCGCCACCGCGAACCTTTCTATGCCATATGTTCGGACTCCCTTAGTGCCCTGCAGAGTCTTAAGGACCCTTTCTCGAACCATCCTCTCGTGTATCGGATCCAACGCTCCCTCCAGTTGCTAGCAGATGACAGCTGTCACTTTTTTTCCTGTGGGTCCCTGGCCACGTGGGTGTGCCCGGGAATGAGGCCGCCGACATAGCAGCCAAGGCCGCAGCTCTTTTGCCTCGCATGGCTACCTTTTGCATCCCATCGGACGATGTTCAACGGGCTCTTCGCCGGAGTATCGTGTCGTCATGGCACAATGCGTGGCTTTCACTGTACAACAATAAACTGCGAACTGTCAAACCGATCCCGACCGCTTGGAGGACCTCCTCACGCCCCTCTCGGCGGGAGGAGGTCATCCTGGCCCGGTTGCGGATCGGTCACTGCCGTTTCAGCCACCGTCATTTGCTATCCGCCGACCCTGCACCGCTGTGCTCCTGCGGTGAACTGCTGACAGTGCGACGTGTTTTACTGTCTTGTGTAAATTTTAATCATCTCCGTGTAGCCCTTCACTTTCCGTCTACACTGAAGGAAATTTTAGCTGATGACACACGAGCAGCTGCTCGAGTTTTGCGTTTTATCAACTTGGCCAACTTATCTAAGGATATTTAACCCTTTTCATTGTCCTTTATCTTTCGTTTTTAGCCTCTTCTTGATTTTCTGAGAGTCACCAAATTTTTTTTGAGATCTAGTGAATCTAAGTTCTTGTCTGGGCGCTAAAGACGGTAGAAGTTGTGCGCCCTAAAACCACAAAAAAAAAAAAAAAAAAGAAAAAAAAAAAAAAAAAAAAAAAAAAAACGACGAAATGCTGTAGGTACCATGTATGGATGTCGACTGATGAATGAAAACACGTGAAGTTGCCGACAGTTTTTCTCTCGACTTCGACCAGCTCTGGCGGGCCACAGTCTCGGACAGCGGCGTAGCCCGCGGCCAGCTTGAGTGGGCGGCAGCGCCTGCTGCGACACGGGCGACCCTCCAGCGGGTGACGTCGCCACCTGGCATAGAGCTCCTAAACTGGCAGGCCGCACGTGCCCACTGCGCACCTCGCTGCCGCGTACATTCCCGCTCTACCTGCTGCAGGCGCTCGCTCCCTGACCTGACGACGCTCACCACTTGCTACAACACACACACACACACACACACACACACACACACATACATACCCAGGGTGAGTTAAAAGTCGCAGTACGCCCTTTCATTTCAAAAACTCTGCAGGAGCTAGGAACCCTAAAGGCTTTGTCAAACAGAGAGCGGGCAGCCCGCGTGCCGGCCGCAGTGGCCGGGGTGACTGAGGCGCTCCAGTCACGGTCTGCACGGCCATTACGGTCGGGGGTTCGAATCCCCCCTCGGGCATGGATATTTGCTCCGTCCTTAGTGTTAGCTAGTTCATAAGTAGTTTGTAAGTTTAGGGACTGACGAGCCCGTAGTTAAGTCCCATAAGCTTAACATACATTTGAACATTTTCAGTTTGCATATTCCCCATTTGATACTATATTTTGAATTAGGTCTTTAATGGCAGAACTCAAACAGATAAATTTTTTGATAATTAGTTTTGAGGTATTAGTATAAGGTAGTTCGTAAGTAGTTTGTAAGTTTGGAGACTGATGACCCCTTAGTTAAGACCCATAAGCTCTACAAGCATTTGAACATTTTGAAAAAATGTTATAAATATTTGTTAAGCTTATGAGACTTAACTACGGGGTCATCAGTCCCTAAACTTACAAAGTACTTATCAACTACCTTATATAAGGACGGCACAAATATCCAAGCCCGAGGGGGGGATTCGAACCCCCGACCGTAGTGGCCGTGCAGACCGTGACTGGAGCGCCTCAGTCCCCTCGCCCACCGCGGCCGGCGAACATTTTGAGATTAACGGTTTATTGGCCCACTTTAGGTTACGGTAGTAACACTAAAAGTGGTCCTTTGCGATCGTCTTTCGACAGCTCTAAATTTAAATAAAAATAACGTCTTCACTATTCATCTGGCACGAAAATTGAATAACCGAATTTGTAGAGGAGAAAATTCTCTACAACTTTGCTCTCTTATTATTTTTTTTTAATATCTCTTAGCGTTTGAAAGATATTTGCAAAAATAACGGCGATTTTGGGATGTATGTGTGTGTCTGTCTGTCTGTAACGTGTTCCCTGTTTTTAGGACGAACCCTTCAAACTATCAGCACCAAAGTTTACAGATATGATTGTTGGCCGCCAGAGACCCGAAGTCACGTCACGTGGTTCAGGACGGTGCATTAGCAACTGCATCTAGGTAGTGTGTATTTCATACAGCAGTTTCGTAAGAGATCGGCTTTAGAAGGTCTACCGTGAAGTGTCTGACTTGAGATCAGATCACTGGCGCTATGAAAAATTTAAGGAAGTGTTTGTCGAAAGAGTTAGCACACGTGAGGTAAGGTAAATCAGTCAATAATACGAAGATTTGTTTGAACACCAGAGTGCTTTACTAGGCATAGTCATGTTTGGCGGTTGTATGCTGTTGCTTTCCTCCGACCTTCGAACTAACTTATACAGCTAGTTACGGTGGATCTACAATTAAAAGTGGGTTCCTAATCACGGTGCTGCTCCATATTTTTCACTTCAGAAACATTGCCAGAGGTGAAATAAGTGGAGGAGACCAAAATCCTAGGATCTGGTGGGGATCGAATCGGCGACCTTTTTGGATTCACAGTGTGGGACTCCACCACTGTGCTACCGAGCCACGACAAAAGTTCTTGTAATCCCCCATACAAATATTAGTAAATTTTGCATTAAATAAATCTGGTGCATAAATTACTACACTTACAAGTAAAGTACTTGGGCTCGAACAAATATAAATACGCCCAAATCGTGTGAGACATAATGTGAAGGTCCCTTATTGCACTAGCAATACTCCCGCATCTGCAAAACTCTGCTGTCGCCCATTAGAGGCCTCTGCATGTGCTTTGTCGCATTGCACATTGACCTGCCTGTACACCAGTAGTGACCGTGCAGTGTGCATCTGAAGTTGCGTTTTATGACGTTATTTGTGTAGTCAAGCGTCAGATAGGTATGAAATGAGCGTATGGCTTTCTTGGCCGGGAGATCCCTTGCGGCATTGTTCGGCCGCCTTAGTGTAAGTCTTTTTAGTTGACGCCGCGTGGGCGACTTACGTGCCAATGATGATGAGATGATGATGAGGATGATGATTAGGATAACACACATCACCCAGTCCCCTGCTGGGAATCGAACCCGGGCCTCCTGCGTGGTAGTCAGCGACGCTACCGCTGAGCTACGGAGGCGGACGTCAGATAGGTCGGCGATTGGTAAAAAATCCTGCTAAGATATTGTGACTGGTTGAGATGAAGTTACGAAGAAACCTTCTTCGTGAACATAGTATTGGTGTAGAAGATGAATCATTCGCATGTTACCTGGTATCTGTTATAGTCGTTCTAATCTATGCTCATATTTTTGCATTATAATAGATACCAGAAACATGTGAATGATTCATCTTCTACACCAAGACCGTATTCACTAAGAAGGGCTCTTAGGAATTTCATCTCAACCAATCTCAATACATTAGGAGGATTGAATTACCAATCGCCGATCCATCTGACACTTCACTTTACAAATAACGTCACAAAACGGAACTTCAGAGGCACACCGCACTGTCCCTACTGGCGTACCGGCAGCTCAATGAACAATGCGGCGTGGCACACGCAGACGCCTCTATTGGGCGACTGCAGAGTTTTGCAGATGCGGGAGTATCGCTAGTGCAATAAGGGACCCCCACATTATCTCTCACAAGTTGTTGTTGTTATGGTCTTCAGTCCGGAGACTGGTTTGATGCAGCTCTCCACCCTACTCTATCCTGAGCAAGCCTTTTCATCTCCTCATAAGAACGGCAACCCACATCCACTTGAATCTGCTTACTATACGCGTCTCTTGGTCTCCCTCTGCGATTTTTACCCCACACACTTCCCTCCAATGCTAAATTTACGATTCCCCGATGTCTAAGAATGTGTCCTACCAAGCGATCCCTTCTTTTGGTCAGGATATGCCAAAATTTCCTTTTCTCACCAATTCTGTTCAGTACCTCTTCATTTGTTATGCTATCTACCCACCTAATCGTCAACATTCTTCTGTAACACCACATTTGAAAAGCGTCTATTCTCTTCCTGTCCGCACTGCTTATCGTCCATGTTTCACTTCCGTAAAAGGCAACACTCCACACAAATGCCTTCAGAAAAAGACTTCCTTACCCTTAAATTAATATTCGATGTTAGCAAATTTCTCTTTTTCAAAAATGCTTTTCTTCCCATTGCCATTCTGCATATCCTCTGTACTGCGACCATCGCATGTTATTTTACTACCCAATTAACAAAACTCATCTACCACCTTCATTGTTTCGTTACCTAATCTAATTCCTTCTGCATCGCCCGACTTTCTAAGACCGCATTCCATTATTTTTGTTTTGCTCTTGTTAATGTTCATTTTATACGCTCTCTTCAACACAATGTCCATTCCATTCAACTGCTCTTCCAGGTCCTTTGCTGTCTCTAACAGAATTACAATGTCACCAGCAAAACGCAATGTTTTTATTTCTTCCCCCTGAACTTTAATCCCTATTCCAAATTTTTCCTTGCTTTCCTTCACCGCCTGCTCTATGTACAAATTGAATAACATCGGAGAAAGGCTACAACCCTGTCTTACTCCCTTCCCAACTGATGCTTCCCTTTCATGCACTTCGAGTCTAATAACTGCGGTCTGGCTTTTGTACAAGTTGTAAATAACTCTCCTTTCCCTGTATTTTACCCCTGCTGACTTCAGAATTTGAAAGAGTGTATTCCAGTCAACATTGTCAAATGCTTTCTCCAAATCTACAAACGCTAAAAATGTAGATTTGCCTTTCCTTAATCTATCTTCCAAGATAAGACGTAAAGTGAGTACTGCCTCCCGGGTTCCTACGTTCCTCCTGAATCCAAACTGATCTTCCCCGAGGTCAGCTTCTACCAGCTTTTCCATTCTCCTGTAGATAATTCGTGTTAAAATTTTGCAACCATGACTTATCAAACTGATGGTTCTGTAATTTTCACACCTGCCTGCGCCTGATTTCTTTGGAATGGGGATTATTACATTTTTCTTAAAGTCTGAGGGTATTTCGCCTGTCTCATACATCCTACACACCAGATCAAATAGTCTTGTCATGGCTGGCTCTCCCAGAGACTTTAGTAGCTCAGAGGGTATGTCATCTACTCCTGGGGCCTTGTCCGACCTACGTCTTTCAAGGCTCCGTCAAATTCATCTCTCAGTATAGTATCTCCTATTTCATCTTGATCTACTTCCTCTTCCCTTCCTACAACATCATCATCTCTAAGTTCATTATTATTATTATTATTATTATTATTATTTAGAGCTGCTCCACTCCTTCCACCTTTCAGCTTTCCCTTCTTTGCTGAGAACTGGTTTCCCATCTGAGTTCTTGATATTCGTAGAGTTGCTTTTCTTGTCCTTGTCCCCAATCTCTCACAAGATTTTGGTATATTTGTGTTTGTTCGAGCCCGAGTATTTTCCTTGTTAGTGACGGGAGAGAGTGCAATAAAAGCGAAACGCTGACTTTTGTCACACTGGCACCGAAAACACCTCGGATAAGCGGTGTGCTATCAGTTGCTCTTGGCAAGATGAGAAACACCCAGCGACGTCGCAGGGAGAAGCAGCATGCGTTAGGTTTCGTCATCGCGCGTGCCAGAGGCGGAGATGCGAAGCAGATGTTGGTCGGCGCCGATCGGCCCGGGGTCAGCGACCGCCAGCAGGGGGCGTGGCTATTTCTACAGCGGCGACTCTCCAGGGGCGACAAGGCCGACCGCGCCAATAGCTGGTCGCGAACACTGCGGTATCTGGACGGCATTAGCAGGGTAGGCCCATCGAAGAATTCCGGCCGGTGATGCGTTCCACGTGAGCACGCCGCTATGAATAGCTGCCGTCCGATCGTACGGCTGTCTTTAAAAGCTGCCTGACTCACCGCAGTTGCGATATTTGGCGCTCTTCTCTGCCGTCCGAACCCAAAGTTACGATACGAGCCCATTCTTCCTGTGCCAGTGAGAAGGAGTTCCGTCGTAACACTGGCGTGCCTGAAGTTCTTTAGTCCACGCTAGAGAGAAACCTAGACTTTTATTTGCAACTCGCAGTATGGTAACAATTACGAAGAAAAAAATTGGATACCTACTAAAATAAGGAACTGTTCGGGCGACTGAAGGGGCAAACAGGCCCATTGATATGTGATTATTAGGGATTTCGCAAAGGTCGATCTTCTCTAGAGCACATTTGGAACATAAAGACAATTATGTAGTAAGAAAAAAATCGCATTGACGTGTTTTACGGCCCACTTCAAATTTGTAGTTTTATAATTTTTTCCAAACATTTCGGAGAAAAAAAAATATTAATAATAAAAAATATAGTGATATGATTACGACTCTATTATTGTGATAATATCTATGCACCCAACACGTAACCCTTTTAGGAAAAAAGGAGAAAAAAGTTTTTCGTAGCGGCCGGTCCCCAACCACGGACCATGTGCATCACAATCCAACACGCTGCCTACAACACTACAGCCACTAATTACGAAATTCGCCCTTATTTTTTGTACTATTGATGGCAGTTGTTAACTGATGCTAATATGGCATTTTTAGACACTAGATTATCATTTTTCGTACGAAGAACGACGTGTTTCTGTTAATTCTTAAGTGCGCCGTTGCTTTGAAATAACAACGTGCAAGTTACAATAAGAAAATCATAAATACGCAACGCAAGATGGCGTATGCCAGAGAGAGGTCTGGGCGTGGAATGTCACGTGACATCTACGAACGGCTGCTTTTCGTTAAATCAATGGAGGGTGTCAAATCTCCGTTATTTTTGCAAATATCTCTGCAACGATGCAAGATATGAAAAAAACATAATAGAGCAAAGTTGTAGAGAATTTTCCCCTCTACTAATTAAGTTATTCAAATTTTCGTGTCAAATGAACGGTTCGTTTCAAATTACAATTATATTACAAACGGCTTTTTTTTGGTATTATGCCGTATTTTTGGTCCAAAAAATTTGAAAAAGGGAGGTTCTGGTCTCTGGCGGCCTACAATTATGTCTGTAAAATTTAGTGCTGATCGGTTGAACGGTTCGTCTTAAAAAGTGGAAACACGTTACGGACAGACAGACAGACATACATCCCAAAATCGCCGTTATTTTTGCAAATATCTCTGAAACGATACGAGATATGAAAAAAACACAAGAGATCAAGAGAATTTTCTCCTCTAGAAATTTGGTTATTCAATTTTCGTGTCAGATGAATGGTTAAGCCATTATTTTCATTTAATTGATTATAGAGGTAATCTGTCTTATGCTGACTGCAATTAAGAGGTTTACTTTTAAACCAGACGCGTTTCGCTTTTTTATTTTAAAGCATCTTCTGTGGTCTGTAAATGATACAAAGGTTTGTACAATTTGTTTTTGATAAATAGATTAAAAACAGTTTTTAAAAGGCATTTTTCACGTTAGGCCTAAGTGTTTTTAATTTAATATTCTGTCTACTCACGGTGTTGATGTCTCTTCTCTACATGTAACTACTGCTTCTCCGTCTTGTTGGCTGGAGTTCGTTTTTTCCTGGCGAGTGTTTCAGGGCTGTGTACAGCACTTTTCGTGTGTTTTTGTTACGTTTTTTCCTTTTCATCTCCGCACTTCACTTTTAAATGTATACTGATTAAATATCGCCTGTTATATGTGGAATGCCTGTCTGTGCATTTGTCATTTCACTACAGTGTGGCTATGTTTTCGTGTAACGAAAAACAAATGAACACACGAAAACATAGCCACACTGTAGTGAAATGACAAATGCACAGACAGGCATTCCACATATAACAGGCGATATTTAATCAGTATACATTTAAAAGTGAAGTGCTGTGATGTGCGGAGATGAAAAGGAAAAAACGTAACAAAAACACACGAAAAGTGCTATACACAGCCCTGAAACACTCGCCAGGAAAAAACGAACTCCAGCCAACAAGACGGAGAAGCAGTAGTTACATGTAGAGAAGAGACATCAACACCGTGAGTAGACAGAATATTAAATTAAAAACACTTAGGCCTAACGTGAAAAATGCCTTTTAAAAACTGTTTTTAATCTATTTATCAAAAACAAATTGTACAAACCTTTGTATCATTTACAGACCACAGAAGATGCTTTAAAATAAAAAAGCGAAACGCGTCTGGTTTAAAAGTAAACCTCTTAATTGCAGTCAGCATAAGACAGATTACCTCTATAATCAATTTTATCAGCTGCTGCGGAATATGGCCACACAACCAAACATTGTATTTTCATTTAAATTTTGAGCTGTCAAAAAACGATTGCAAAGGGCCACTTTTAGTGTTACTACCGTAACCTAAAGTGGGCCAACATAAGTAATCTGTGGTATCTTTCGTCGATTTTAAGAATGCCTAACAATATCTCAGCCCCATTCTGTCTTTTTCTCCGGACCAAACTGCTGAGGTTATCTCGCTCATTAAACTTACAAACTGCTTTAACTAACTTATCCTATGAACAACATACTTTCGACGGGCAGAGACCGCGCAATTCGTGGCAGACGCAATAGACTGCACGAACATTCACGCGCGGCTATCCCAGACATTGAAAGGAATTCAAATTCAACTGGTAAATAAGACCTTCAGGAGGAGCAAAGCCCTAAAGGCCCGATGGGAGTATCACTGAAATACTAAAATTTCTCCCCCCCCCCTCCCAATTGGTACCTCAAGTAACCAAGCTGTTCAAGGAATCTCGAAGGGACTCAGTCGTCCTCTGTCGCCTGCGTACAGGCCATACGTGGCTAACGCACGGCCACCTCTTACATCGAGAGGAACCACCAGAATGCCGTTGTAGCGCTCTGTTGACTGTAGTCCACATCTTGTTGGACTGTCCACTTTTAGCTGCATTGCGGCAGTCTTTTACCCTGCCTACTGCTCTTCCTTCGATTTTAGCTGACGACGCCTCTATGGCTGACTGTGTTTTAGGTTTTATTCGCGCAGCTGGTTTTTATCATAAGATTTAATGGTGGGTCCGTATGCCTGATCTTCCAAGCATACACCACTTATAGTTTTAATCTGTTGTCACTTTTGTCTTGTCAGTCCTATTCCCGACTGGCAGTTTTGGCACGTGCAGAATGCCTGGCCCATCCATTATTATCCTAGTGATCAGCCAGCCAACAACCTCTGCTGTGATTTTTAGCATAGTTGATTATTTGGCCCACCTCTATTGTGGTTTCCATTTTCTTTTTATGTTGTCTTCCTGTAGATCTTTTGTACTGGTTGCGGGGTGCTTATTTTTAACCGTAAATGAAATACTGTGATATCCTAGCTGGGAACGGCGGACTGATGACCCAGAAGTTTAGTCCCCTTTAAAAACTCAACACCAACCAACCAATCCTGACGGGTCATGAACCCTATGGGTTTGGGGTACACGCTTCCCAGCGTGTGACTGGAGCTAAGGTAGGAAGCCTTGAACACGTCTTATTCAAATGCCCCACCTTTGTTTGACATAGCACAAGACCTTCGTGCGTAACTGTCCATTACCATTAAATACGAGCTTTTGTGATCTCAACTTGGGGAAGTTGTCTCGCATCAAGTTCGAACAAACTATATAAGACAAAATTAACCAATCAGTCACAAACCACCCAATTTAGACAAATTGATCCAAACATGACAAACCACTCAACCAAGACAAATCACCCGATGTAGACTGCCAAGTCGGACGATGCCGCCGGGGGACAGACTGGTAGCCGTCACAACTGAAATCCGCTGCCCCCTGGATCCGGTGGGAGACATGGCACCCACCTATCACAACTTAGACGTAGTACAGACAGTAGATTAGTTTAGTTTTTGTAACTTAGAAAAAGGGGGAAAACTAGTAGTTTGGGGGACCGCAGTGAATTAAAGTAACGGGCCTCCCAGTGCCAGGGGCGTGCTCATCAGGTTTAGCTCGGTGACTTGGCCAAACCCGATCTAGGTTTAATATCCAATGGCACACCTGTAACTCGGTAGTGTAGTTATAAGTATCTTAGTCTCTTCTTGTAGCGGTAAAGTGAATGACTAGTGGATTGAGTAATTGTAACATATACACTGTAAATTGCTGTAGTACAATATGAACCTTTGTAATCTTACGATATTGGGTTTATACGAAGAACAATAAATAAAAATTAAGAAACAAGGACGGTTATCCTAAGACATTAACAGGTACCATTTCTAAAGATAAATTCGCGGAAGAACGAAACATTTCAAATACACGCCGGTGTTAGTTAGGGAACTGGATCTTACACCTAGTATAAAAAGTGTTTCTGCAATAAATAAATAAATAAATTAAATTGAATAGGTAGGAAAAGCGAATTCGCGAATAAAGCGAATTTATAAAGAGTAACTGCTTGGCTTTTGCAAATGATCTCGCTGTTCTAGTATAGAATAAGAGGAGAAGGCAAATTTACACCGGAGGAGCTTCAGGGAAATCTCACTGGAAACTGGTCTACAAATATCCTACGAAAAAACGCAATATCTAACAGAAAGGAAGTATGTAGGAAAACTCATCATTATAACTCGGCACTGGAAAGTGTTACAAGTTACGGACTTCAAGTGTTATAGAGAGATCATACAACCGTTAGGATTGAACACAAAAGCCATTCAAGGAAGTTTAACCAAAATACAAAAAAGCATATAATCTCACTTGAAGTCATTATTTTAAGACATCTACTTCTGTCAGCTAAAAGCTAAGACATTACAACGCAATAGTTCTACCGGAAGCAGTGTACGATGTATTAACTACAGTGATTCATGGTCAAACAAAAGTACGAGAAATTGAAAAGTAGGAAACTAAACTTCTATGAAAATATTCGAAACAGATTTAAGTGAAGAATTCGGATAAAGGGGCCGAAGAGACCGCAAAACAGAAACAATAACAGACGCCATTTATGATCAGTAACAGTTTCCGGCACCACAACAGATGAACAATTTATTTTAAAAACAAATCAGACAACTAGATATTGCCGTCTGTTGAGTGTGGCACAACCCACTACGCCACTTGGACACGGACTACCCTATTAAGCCTCCCGCCAGACCCAAATTTTCCACTTAGCCACACGCTACAAACGTAGTGCAACTGCACATTAGCCTCTTTACTCGTGGCGTTTCTCCGATTCCCGTAGGAGTTCAGTGTGGTGTCCATCTGTACTGAAGGTATCGCCGGTCATCATCGCCTTGATGATGGGTATACTGTATATGTGGACTCTATTCTGTCGGACATGTACAGAATGACAGACATCACACATACATCTCTATATATAAAAGGCAATGTCTCGACTGACTGACTGACTGACTCATCATCGCCCAGCCCAAACCAAATTGTAGAGGGTGTTGATCTTACTCTGTAGGCGTAATTTAAGAAGCGATTTCCGATATTCCGTCCGTAAGAGGGTGAAATAGGGGATGAAACGTTTTTGAAAATACGTTGCTATTTAGGCAGTTTTGAAGCTAGAACTATAAAATTTCGGATTTAAATTCAGAGTTCGTGTTTCGGCATTTTTTGAAATTCAACCAATAAGGGGGTAAAGTAGGGGACGCAAAAAATTAATTTTCAAAAATATGTTGCTGTTAACTCAAATTTCAAGCTATAAGTACGAAACTTATGATATGGACTCTTGATCAGGATTAAAAAGACACGAGTTTCGGTATTTTTGGAAATTCAGCAACTAAGTGGGTAAAATATGGGACCAACAATTCTTTTCGAAAACACTTTGTTGACAATTTTGAAACTAGAGCTGTAAAAATTGGTATTTGTATTGTTCGTTAGAATTTAAAAAATACGTGTTTCGGTATTTTTGTAAATTCAACCAAAAGGGGGTTTAATTGGAGAGGGGATGTTCTTCGAAAATCTTTATCTATTTAAGGCAATTTTGAAGCTACAACCACATAAATTGGTATATTTTTCTTGGTCACGTGTTTCGGTATTTTATGAAAATTAATATTTAGGGGGTGAAATAGGGGATGAAACATTTTTTGAAAATACGTCGCTACTAAGCCAATTTTGAATCTAGAATTACAAAAAATGATATTTGCATACTTGGTTGGAATTTAAAAGACATATGTTGGGGTATTTTTTGAAATTCAACTATTAAGGGGTGCCCTAGGGGCTTACAAGTAATAAAATCAAATGTTCAAATGTTTGTTAATGTTAAAGAGACTTAACTAAAGGGTCATCAGTCCCTAAGGCTTACAAACTAATTAAACTAACGTATACTAACTTATGCTAAGGACAACACAAACGCCCATGCCCGATGGGCGAATCGAACCCCCGACGGCGAACAGCAGCGCGCGCCGCAGCATGGCGCCTCAATAAGCAGGGCCATTCTGCCGCGGCTAAAAGTATCACAAGATTTCATTGTGATAGTACTTAAGCTATATCTATGAAAATGTATATTAAGAGAGAGAAACAACTGGTGCAGACCAACCAGCCTACGCATGCGAAGCAGCGGGCGTCAAGCTAGCATTTATATATAAGAGAAAAATGTTTGTATAATAGTTGCCTTTCAGTGTGGTCGGTTCCGCCGCCATTTAAAGGCTAATGGATTTCTGCCTGAAATTTCGTGCGGCTCTTACATTACACTATCTTTGAACTGTTACCTTCAGTTCTAACTCTTTCGGCTATAGGTTTAAAGTCTCACATGTTAACATTTTTGTAACTTTAGTACATTCTGGATGAAACAGAATTCTTCCTCGTTCTTCACCACGAATTGTTTGTGGTAAACATATGCTCTCATTTCCTGTCACATTCTCGCTCACATTAATACAGACAACAATTTCTTTGTTGCAGTATTAAAAAAATATCACTTACGGCTTCCTGTATGTAATACGTAATGGATCAGTTGGAGAATTTATTTCTTGTTTCCTTCTCTGAAGAGGATTTTGTGTAGTAAATGATTCGTGGTTAAACTGGCTTGGAACGTAGTTACTCATCGCAAACTAAATATGAACTGGTTACTATTTTTCTGAATGTTTCTGGATACTCGCCAAAATGTGTCCAGCTGAACAACATTTTTCACGTGAGAGCAGTTCTTTACTTTCAGTTAGAGGAAGATCCAATAATAGACCAAGAGTGTGAGGGAAAAAGAGACTGGCCGTCTTTCTCATGGTCGTTGCATTGTGCTACGTGCACAGCTCTTCTTTCTTCGTAAATTATAGCCCCATAAACTTCTCTGAGGAGCCACTATAAATTATATCTGTGGAAAAACCTTAACAGCATCCTCTCTTATACTGCTGGCCATCGAAAATGCAACACCAAGATGGACCAGAGTCATTACAGATAAACTGATTTGAGAAATAATACGCTGTGAAAGAACGCATGATTGAAAATACAGCACCAAGTGAAGTCTAGAAAGTGATGTGTTGAGTGTTGAGTGTTGAGTGTTAGCGTCATTGCTGGATATAGCCTCTGGTAACGCCACGACATTGAATCAGAGAGACACTGGATGCGTTATTGGGGTATAGAATCCATGCTGGTTCCATATATTTACAATGATAACAGACGTTGCCGATGGCCCGCAGCTATAAATGTTAAATATACACTCATACATGGCATTTATAGCTGCGGACCATCGGCAACGACTGTTCTTTAAGAACAGACGTATCATTGTAAATACGAGAGCCAAGACAGACTAAAGAAGGTGTAGTATGTCTCTCCCCGTCGCGTGAATCACTGCTTAATGCGTGCGAGCACTAAGGGAAGTAAACAACTGCAACATATGTTAGTTTGGGTCTGGACGGCGAGCGTGTCCGGGTGGCCAAGTGGTTAAGGCGACCGCTCGCGAAAAGCGGGAGACCCGGGTTCGAGTCCCGGTCCGGCACAAATTTTCATATGTTACAAAATGATAGACCAACTAAAGAGGAGCAGCCAAAGATGGAAATTATCGCCAATTTCTCCATATATTGCCAAAGATTATGTGGTTTAGCAGCGGGTGCTCCATGTTGGGGCAGTCGTTGCGAATTATCGACCAGACGTTTCCGATTGTGAACAGTGGGGTGAAGACAGGAGAGCAATCTGATGAGCGATGAGGAAGTCTTGAGCACTGCGCCCTCGTAAGGTCACTCATTTGTGCTGTTGTAATGTGGCCATCGGCAGACTCAAAACTATGCGAGAGGACAACAGGCTGCAATATTTCAGACGTATCGATGGCTAGTTGCTGTGCAGGCAGTGCTTTCTATTTTGCACAGTATGTTGTCTTATAGTTGCACAGGTCAGTCCAATATTCGAAGTAGGCAATACGAGTGATCCGCAAAATTACAGGCTTGTATCATAGACGCCGGTTTGCAGCAGGATTTTAGAACATATATACTTTTTTCCAACATTATGAACTACCTAGAAGAGAACGAGCTGTTGATCTACAGTCAACACGAATTCAGAAAGTACAGTTCCTGTGAAACACAGCTAGCTATTTTATCTACATTAAGTGTTGAGTGTATCGACAAGGGATCTGAAAACGATTCCATATCTCTACACTTCCTGAAGGATTTTCACACTGTACCTTACAAGCGTCTTATAATCTAATTGCATGCTTATGAAATATCGCTAGAGTGGTGAGATTGGGTTCGCAATTTCCTGTCAGAAAGGACGCAGTACGGTGTAATTCACGGGAATCCATCGAGTAGAACAGAATTGATATCTGGCGGGGAAATGTTATAGGGTAGCTACTGTTCCTGTCTTAATAAAAGAGTTAGGAGACAATCTGAGCAGCTTATATAAGTATGCTAATTATGTGCATTCCTTTAACCGCCATATAAAACATCACAATTTAGATTAGATGCAACCTAAATTGTGAAAGTGTTCTATATGGCGTTTAAGTCGGTTAAAGGAATGCACATACTTAGCATACTGATATAAAAAGAAATTGCACTGACGTGTTTTAAGGCCCACTTTAGATTTGTAGTTTTATAAGTTTTTGCAAAGATTTTGGACAAAAATAATAATCTAAATAATAAATCAGTTAACACGAGTGTCTGAAACCCTTTTACGAAAGAAAAAAAATAGATAGTGGGGAGTTTCGGACCACTGACTTTCAGCATCACAGTTCAACGCATTGCCTACTGCGCTACAGATAACAGAAGTTACGTTCTTAATTTCATACTATTGATGGCCCTTGTATCGTACGAAGAACGACGTGTTTTTGTTAATTCTTCAGTGCGCCATTGCTCTGAAATGACAACGTCTAATTTACAATAAGAAAATCGTCAAATACGCAACGCAAGATGGCGTATGCCAGAGAGAGTTCTGGGCGAGGAATGTCACGTGACATCTGTGAACAGCTGGTTTTCATTAATTCAGTGGAAGGTGTCAAAACTCCGTTATTTTTGCAAATATCTCTCAAACGATACGAGATATATAAAAAAAAACATCAGGGAAGAACGTTGTAGAGAATTTTCTCCTCTACAAATTCGTTTATTCAATTTTCGCGTCAGATGAACGGTTTATTTGCAGTTAAAATTACATTACAAACAGCTTTTTTTGCTATTACTAACGTATTTCTTGTCCGAAATATTTCAAAGAGCGAGGTTCTAGTCTCTGGTAGCCAACAATTATGTCTGTTAAATTTGGTGCCGATCAGTTGAACGGTTCGACCTAAAAAGTGGGAACACGTTACAGCCAGACATCGTCATATCGCCGTCATTTTTGGAAATATCTCTGCAACGGTGTAGGACATGAAAAAAACATAATAGAGTGAAGTTCTAGAGAATTTTCCCCTCTACCAATTAGGTTATTCAATTTTCGTGGCCGGCCGCGGTGGCCGAGGAGACTAAGGCGCTCCAGTCACGGTCTTCACGGCCACTACGGTCGGGGGTTCGAATCCCCCCTCGGGCATGGATATTTGTTCAAAATGTTCAAATGTTTGTAAAGCTTATGGGACTTAACTGCGGGGTCATCAGTCCCTAAACTTACAAACTATTTATGAACTACTTACGAACTAGGACGGCACAAATATCCATGCCCAAGGGGGGATTCGTACCCCCGACCGTAGTGGCCGTGCTGACCGTGACTGGAGCGCCTGTCACCTCGGCCACCGCGGCCGGCATGGATATTTGTGCCGTCCTAGTTCGTAAGTAGTTCATAAGTAGTTTGTAAGTTTAGGGACTGATAACCCCGTAGTTAAGTCCCATAGACTATACAAACATTTGAACATTTTTTTGAACAATTTTCGTGTCAGATGAACGGTTCACTTGCAATTACAATTATATTACAATCAACTTTTTTTGGAATTACTACCGTATTTTTTGTCCGAAAATTTTGAAAAAGGGAGGTTCTGGTCTCTGACGGCCTACAATTACGTCTGTAAAATTCGGTGCTGATCGGTTGAACGGTTCGCCTTAAAGAAACAGGGAACACGTTACGGACAGACCATACCCCCCAAAATCGCCGATATTTTTGCAAATATCTCTGAAACGATACGAGATATTAATCATAAGAGAGCAAAGTTGTAGAGAATTTTCTCCTCTACAAATTCGGTTATTCAATTTTCGTGTCAGATGAATAGTTAAGCCGTTATTTTCATTTAAATTTCGAGCTGTCAAAAGACGATCGCAAAGGCCCACTTTTAGTGTTACTACCGTAACCTAAAGTGGGCCAAAATGTATGATTTGAGAATGGCAAGTAACTTGCCGAAATCTGGATCTGCACAACAAAGCAGTTTTTAAAAAATATCGACTGATTGCTGCAAATCGCCAATTTGGATATCGTATATCTGTTTAATTTATCAAGAAAGTCCTATTATGTATACTCCAAAGATATTTCACCCCGTCTGCTCCTGTTCAACATAGATTTCTTCTTGATTGTTGTGTTCAATGTTCAAATGTTCGCTAAGCCTATGGGACTTAACTGCGGGGTCATCAGTTCCTAAACATACAAACTACTTATGAACTAACTTATACTGAAGACAGCACAAACATCAATGCCCGAGGGGGGATTCGAAAACATCGACGGGGAACGGCCTCGCGCATCGTAGCATAGCGCCTCAATGCGCTCGGCCACTCCGCCGCGGCTGTTGTGTTCATCTACAAAGCATTGCTCTATGATGTAATTGGAAATGATTTTACTGACGTATCTTGTTTAAATCATGAATTATAGTATTTTATAGCCCAGAAGTATTATTATTTCTGTCATGTCGAAAATCATTGTCGTGCGTGAGGTTTACTGATAGCCCTTTTCAAAAGTTGTCAGGTATGACTAGAGAACTGCATTACTGCTCCTCCTACCTAATAGCATTACATTTCCAGAGTGTAATAGTGTATTTAATGAACGGTTACAAACATTGATGTGACTTTTGATTACTATAGTCAACTTTTTTTAGTGAGTTTGAAATCTGGCAGTGCGCATTTAGTTTTTAATTGGTTTATCGAAATCGTTGAACTCGAATACCTGGCAAATAGCGTTGAAAAGTACATTGCTAACTTGTTTTGCCCCATATTTGCTCAGTTCCAGCTTGTGTTCCGAGTGTCGTCGACAGAATTTTAATACTTTAGTCTTTATTTATTTCCACTCTCATTAGAGTCATGGTTTATAGTAAGATGGACGAAGTCATTAACGCTTTTTCAGAGAAATTATGAAAAGTTTTAAATACCGCATTTTATAATGATTCTATTATTATTATTATTATTATTACAGGATTAATTAATGCAAAGATTAATTAATAACATCTTGTCGTATTCTTGTTATCCTCCGCCAAGCCTCTTTATCCAGCGCTTCTTTCTTGTCGATGCCGCGATGTTCCATCACTCCATTTATCTGGTCTGTCCAAGAGCGTCGTGGTCTTCCGCGCTTACGCCTGCCGGATGGTTTCCATTCGTAATCTTTCTTAGGCCACCGATGATCTGGCATTCTCATCATATGTCCGTACCATTTCAGTGATTTTCTTTCAATACTTTGCCTTCATTCTAGCTCTTACTTCATCATTAGTTTTTCTTTCTATTCTTGATATTCTGGCACTCCTACGCAAATAGTCCATTTCCACAGCTATTAGTCTTCTTTTGAGATCAGCGTTTAATATACATAGTTATAATGATTCTATCAGTTGGTTTATAAAATCTTTTAATATAAACGTGTTAAAATATACTTTAATTACTTGTTGTCCTAAACCAGACTGACAAACTTTAATCGTATAAAAATTTGTGTGTATTTTGGTACCTCTACAAGATATTGCAGACGGCATGTTTCGTAAAATTGCAAAACGTATGTACAAAGCTGATAACCTAGAAATTGAAACCTGCAATAGAGGCAGGGGAAAGAGCTACTGAAAGATAGCAAAAAGTAAGAGACTGAAGCGTAGAGCCGCGGCGGAGCGGCCGAGCGCATTGAGGCACCATGCTGCGATGCGCGAGGTCGTTCCCCGTCGGGGGTTCGAATCCCCACTTGGGCATGAATGTTTGTGCTGTCTTTAGTATAAGGTAGTTCATAAGTCGTTTGTAAGTTTAGGGACTGATGATCCCGCAGTTAAGTCCCATAGACTTTACAAACATTTGAACTGAAGCATAGAACTAGTAGGATGTGGAAAGAAATCGCCATATCCTTGTTGCAGAAACAATCTTATTACAGCGGAAGTTCTGAAAGTAATGCATTGCACCTGTAATGTTGAAATTTTCGGACGATATACTTTGCGCTATAGGAGGTATTTTGTTTTCACGCGCAGCTCTAGCGAGAAAGCGTGAACTGCGAAACAAAAATGGCGCGGATATTACTGTCGGCAAATCGTGAAGAGCAGCGAAGATGTAGTTCGGTACCTTTGGGCGAAAAGACATAAAGCAAGTTAAAGTCACAGGGAAATGCGTGATATGTTTGGGGACTACTGTATGGACTGTAGCAAAGTCTGCAAGTAGTATCCACTCTTGCATGTGGACTGTGTGAAACTTCGTGATTCGCCACATTACGGTCGGCCGGTAACAGCTGAAACCCCGAAGAATGTCGGAACCATTGAGACAGGATTTTTTAACGACCGGCGTGTTCAGCTATGAACCTTTCCTAAGGTTCGGTTTGCGGTATTGTTCACGACAAGCTGAAACTTCGCACCCGTGTTGCTGCTCCTGTTCGTGAGATAATCATAATCGCCAGATTTGTGTGGCTGGTGCTCCAGTGCCCACCTTGTAGTCCGGACCTTGCGCCATCGGACTTGCGCCATGTGTTTGGTGCCATGAAGATATTCCTGGTCGGCAAACGCTTTGCGGATGCTGACGTGAAGTGAGCTTTCGCAAATGACTATATGCAGCCGCGGTGGAGTAGCCGAGCGGTCTAAATCGTCTCGCTGCGGAGCGCGCGGTTGCTCGCCGTGGAGGTTCGAGTCCTCCCTGGGGCATGGGTGTATGTGTTGTCCTTAGGTTAGTTTACCTATGTTTAAGTGGTTTGTAAGCTACGGACCGATGACCACGCAGTTTGGTCCGATAGATTTACAAACATTTGAACTATAGTGCAACGAGACGAACTTCTACGAGCAGCGCACTTGAAACTGGACCAAAATGGGTTGAAATGTGTTGAGAACTTTGGTGACTGAAGAAGTGTAGGTAGAAGCTATATGTTTTCGTTTTGTTACCTATTAAACGTTTTTGTAATAAAATTATTGTGCTGTACTTTAACATCTTCCTGACATTTTGGTGAAAATATCTAGAACACCCACAAAGAACTTAAACCTGAATTGCTGCATGAGGTTGCTGAGATTTGCTATTTCGGAATGAGTGTTCCGAGTATTAACCAATGCGGCCCTTGCTCAGGTAGCAAAATAGTGCAGAAAGCAGCTTTAATGAGGTCATTTATTCGTAGCGTACACAGAGACAAAGAAATATTATAATACTTGGATTAGCAAAAACGTATATTTTTCCTGCCCTAAGATCCGATAACGTGTACAATGAGGTGACAGAAACCATCACATAGCGATAGACACATATAAAAGATTATAGTACAGTCTACACAATGTGTAAAAAGGTTGTGCAGATGCATTGTCAGGGCTGTCATGGTTACTTGAGAGATTCGTGTGAAAAGGTTTAACTCGTGTTTGTGGCTGCACGGCGGAAAGTAACAAACTCTGAACCCGAAATAAACTAGGTCCCAATGGACATTACATTTCGGGAATCGTTAGGCAATTCAGTATTCCGATATCCTCAGTCATAAGTATGCCGAGCATGACGAATTTCGGGCATTACTTTGCACTTCGCTCAAAGCAGAGGCCGACAGCATGAATTAATGACCGAGGATAGCGTATGCGGAAGAGCTGCCATTGGTAACAGGCAACCAACGTTGCATGAAACAACTGCAGAAATCAATGTAGGACGTGCGACTAATGTATTCGTTAGGATAGTGTGGTATTGTTTGGTGTTAATGATCCATGACTGCATACAATAGACTCCACTACCTTTGCTAACAGCACGACAACACTGTAATGCATCTCATAGCCTCGGAACGTATCAGTTGAAGTCTAGATGACTTGGAAAGCTAGGTCATGTGAGTACCGATTTGGTAAGACCTGTTGGTATTGCTCGTGTGTGGCACAGACTGCTTAAAGGCATGGACCCAATATGTGGTACGGTCAATAAATTCTGAAACTTGACATGTGGAGGACAGGCTCCCACACGATTCTGTATGTTACTCACACAGCCGTGTAATGCTGTGCAATGTGGCAGGATATGCAACATGCAGAGTCGGTGGGTGCCTGTCTTCCAGGCGTCAAGTCTCAGAACTTATTGACTGTACCTTGTATGTCCACAAAGCACTGTGCAGGCTGGTAGTGGTAGCATAATGGTCTGGGCTGTATTGCATGGTCCAATTGAACTGATCATTGTCTAGGACTGGGAATGGGTATGTTCGGTGATTTGGAGACCATTTGCAGCCATTCATGGATGTCCCGAACAACGATGGAATTTTTATGGCTGACAGAGCGATGTAGCACCTGGCCACAATCGTTCACGATTAATTTGAAGAATATATAAGGAACTCGTGGTTCGATGGGGCGATTTATAATTGTTTAATAATGATTTTGCAGCCAAGATCGCATTTTTTATTTATTATGTTACCGCTTTCGGCGTGCTCGACGCCATCTTCAGACCTGTCGTAATTTACATAACTTCACGACATTTTTATATACTAAAAGAGTACATCCAGGTTGAGGCATCACCAAACTTAAAATTACTAGTCACACATAAAATATATACATCCATCTTCTAATGGTCCTGAAGCGAGGTACTTCAAAGTCGAAGTTCAATATTAATTGAAGTCCAGTATAACACTTCAATTAATATTGAACTTAGACTTTGAAGTACCTCGCTTCAGAACCATTAGAAGATGGATGTATATATTTTATGTGTGACTAGTAATTTTATGTTTGGTGATGCCTCAACCTGGATGTACTCTTTTAGTATATAAAAAATGTCGTGAAGTTATGTAAATTACGACAGGTCTGAAGATGGCGTCGAGCACGCCGAAACCGGCAACATAATAAATGAAAAATGCGATCTTGGCTGCAAAATCATTATTAATTTGAAGAATTTTCTGGAAAATTACAAAGAATGGTTTGTTTGCCAGATTGCCTGACTTGAATCCCATCTGACATATATGGGACATACTGAAGAGGTCAGATCGTGCACAAAATCCTGAATCGGCAACTATTTCTAAATTGTGGATGGCTGTAGAGTTAGCATGGTTCGGTATACTTGCAGTCCAGTTACATGTTGAGTCCGCGCGCTACTTCGAGTTGCCGCACTTGGCTGGGCACGATACTACGTGGAAACCCACGCCTTTTATCACATCACTGAACATGTCCTTTGCATGTTTCCCATACCTTTTGACTCTGACATTAGACATCCATTGTAATGCAGTAAGACTGGGTGTTGTATCCAATTCCATCACTGCATAGCACCTACTGTTCCTCATTCTGACGACTGTGTTGATATAAGAGAACAAACTGCCTCAGAGCAGTCTATAAAACTGAGACTATCGTCTTGTTTGCGCACGTCTTAATGATAGCGGACGTAGTATGATTACACGTGGGTTAAGCTAGCCGGATTCACTTTTCCGGGAATAATAATTCTCAGCGTCAAGCGAAAGGGCGTGACGTATTGGTGTTTACTAACCGGATGAAGGGCTTCACGTCTCGTATTTATCTTTACTGTAATGTGAAACAACTAGCGTCAGGTACGGATCCTTTCCTGTGGAAACATGATGTAACAATTTGCGTCATTCAGAACGGATTACGAGTGCTGAGGGCCGTAATCTACAGCGTTCAGATGTCATCCCTGTGTTACAGTACTCGCGGCGAGAATATTTCCAGCCGGAATTCGTATTTATGCAAAACTAGCTTAAACCCGCGGCTCCGCTCGCGTGTTGGTTGATTATGGTAGATAAGTTATCTTTCAGCATTGTGCTATGAGATTAAATCACACGTAAAAATGCACTCGTTTCGAACAATCCAATCACGAAATTCAACAATAATGAATGTAATAATATCACAGATCGATCGCTTGATGTAATGCGCGAAACGTCAAATCGATTTTTTTAAAGAGATGTAATAAAATAAATTTCTTTTTTACTGCTTTATTTATTCTTATATTTCCTTATTCGTATGCTTATCCTTACAGAGAAAGAGCTGAACACATTGTAGCACGCATAGACCAAAGATATGGTCTGTGCCATCACGTTTCGCTGTTTTAATCTCCTTGCTATAGAGTCGCAAACGTCAACGCTGGCCTTCAGTCCGAATTTTTTTATAATTTGACGACTTTCAACCACCATCTCTTCCACACCCTTATAGCTATCGGCATGGAACTGCTATGGTGCACAACGGGAGACTTCGGACAACAATTACACACAGACCATTCGGTTGCGTTCTATAGTTTTCGCTGTAGAGCGAAATATTAACACACACACGCACACGTAGAATTTTATATACACCGATAACTTTCCATCCCAATACACTCCACCCTTTTATCATTATCAACCCCCAAGCAACAATGCAACCAATAAAACCATTTTCAAAGGGTGTATATAATTTTCAAAGAGTAATTATTGTTCCGAATTTCCCGTTATATTCTTCGAATTACTAAATATCTATCAGATCGCTATAAAACCGTGCCTAAAACCTTTTTCAGGTATAAATTAGTTACTGTACAAATATTTAAGTCTCTGCGTCTTGTCGTTCGGACGTGATAAGCGTACACCGAACAGACATTCACATTAATATACATATATATAGCTATCCGATCGCCATAAAACCGTGCCTAAAGCCTTCCCCGGGTAGACATTACTAACAGTACAAATTTTAGCTCTTTATGTCTTGTGGTTCAGACGTGATAAACGTACACCGAACAGACATTCACATTTATAGATGTAGATAGTGTATCGCTAATTTAAATGTTGAAACTTCATTACGTTTCAAACAAAATACATCGTTAACATTTTTTTCTGGCGAAAAGCTGTAATTTTATTCCAACCAGCACCGGCTGTTAAGATACAGGTGAATATCAAGCAGTTCCGGTTGCAGTAGGAGAGACAAGGCCACGGAGATAACATTTCTGTTACGACGCCGCTAACTGACAACTCACTGCACTTGTTAGCACTGATACTGTCTCAGGGAAAAAACTCAAGTAAATCTACCCAAGGGCTACACTTGAAATATTTTGTAGTGTAGAACAAAACAGTACGCATTTATATTTCGAAAGGAATACTATTGAAACGGAAACAGATGTTAAAAAAATTCTTCAAATAAAATTTGTATGGTTTTTAATGTTCGTTAGAACGATGCACCGAATGTTTTAAGAAAGTCCTTGTTTTCTATATCCTCTCCATTATTCTGTTTCTCATTTCGACATTTGACTATCGCTGTAGGTGCGCCAGATCCGTCTCATTCGACGCTACTTACCGAGTGCTCGTACATTTATGTAGAGCAAGATTGTTCGACGTTTTTTACTTGTGCAGGGGCAAAACATTTTCCACTTAAATTTGATTAAAAATTTCAAGACATTGCTATATGTTTTATATCATATTTACGTCATTGAACTATGTTTTTGCAGTTGCGTCATTGATAATTTCCAGGTATTTCAAGTCATGAAATTAGAGACCATTTTCATATACGTAAAATAATTCTCTCTAGGAGACACTTGCCCCCACTACGGGAGTCCCTGATATAGAGCTATTACTAGCTATACAATACCAATTCATCATTTCTCCGAATTTTGTATTAACGGTGCGAAACGCTTAACTGTCAGTCAAATGTTGAAATACTCTGATTTGTGTGTGTGTGTGTGTGTGTGTGTGTGTGTGTGTGTGTGTGTGTGTGTGTGGATAAAAAAATGAGTTTGGCAAATCTGGAATACACCATTCTAAACGTACATTAAAAACCATATAGTTTTTACATCTGTTACCGCATTCAGTTAGAAATATTAAACCCCAATTTTTAACGGGACGTTTCTCCCCCTTAACGGCCATATGGCGTCGTACAAAAATTGTGTGTCTTTTTTTCTCTAAACTACGACGTATTCAAAGCCGATCAAAATCGTACAGTACCCCCTTGGATACACTTACTTGTCAGAAAAGTTGCTACTACGTAATCTCTGCAGTATTCGCTCACACTTCATAAGAGACTGGTCTGTCACGAAAATTATTTGACCGTTTTCTTACTGCTGTATTTGGTATTACATCTGGTGTCTTTACTAAAAGTCGATTTTTGATCTGAAATATGGTGCCCGCGATTGAAAATACACCGCAAAAGGGGGAAGTAGATGTTGACTGCTCAAATATCAAAGCTCTGTTCAAATGTCTGTAAAGTCTATGGGACTTAACTACGGGGTCATCAGTCCCTAAACGTACAAACTACTTATGAACTACTTACAACTAAGGACGGCACAAATATCCATGCCCGAGGGGGGATTCGAACCCCCGACCGTAGTGGCCGTGCAGACTGTGACTGGAGCGCCTCAGTCCCCTCGGCCACCGCGGCCGGCGAAGCTCTGTAAACAATACCAACAATACATGGATGTAATGAATTTCATCCTTTGGTTTGTCTTATCAGCATAGCAGGATTGTTGCTGGACAGATGCGTTGAATAAACGTCTCATCCTTAACATGTGACGCAGTCAGCAAAGTCATTATGTAACAGTGCTGGTAATTATTGAAATGACGGCTTACAACCGGTAGCTTTGAAGATGGATTCGTTATGGAATTCGCCGAACGCTTGTCGAAGGAGAAACAAGGCCTTGCGACAGTGAATTTGCTTGACGGTTTCCTGAAATTCTACATAAATATTAATTGTATATTACATTTTAATTTATCATGAGGTGTATGATTGTAATGAGACGGCGATGTTATTGCCAGTTACTTCCACTAGTACTCTCGATACAAAAATAAATAAATAGAAATAAAACACAGAGGTTCCAACCATTAGGATTTAATCGTAATTGTTACGAAAATTTTTTAAAATTACGAGTTTACGATTAGAGTGGTCCCAATTACGATTTTCAGGTTTGAATAACAAATAGTTGTCATTTAAAACTTTTATCCATTATTTTCCGTCGATGAAAGTCGGCTGCCTTCGAGTTCGTTCGTGTGATGTCATCACCTTCTTGCATGTCCTTGTGGAAATCACCAGTACTGAGAGTAACTTTTTAGAAACTCGGAATCTGTGTAATACTCCACAAGGTATGAATTTACAAAGACATGAAATTGTGGAATCTAGCAGCAGCCACATGCTGTGATAACTGATTTATACAAATGAAGATGAAGAACTTCGCATCTGTGGAATACTTCTTGGTTCAGTTTTCGTCTTATCTTCTAGTGAGATTGAAGGACTAATAGAAGAAGAGTTCAGTAACTTTCAGTTTTATGCAGCCACTGAAAAAGAACAGAACAGAATTCCGACAAACTCTTAGCATTTCAACATTGGATTCATTACTAGTACAAACAAAATTAAAATGATTTCTTCAAAAATTGTATGCCATCAGTGAATATTTACCGAAACCAGTTGAGCAATGCCAAGAAAGCGACTAGGTTGTACTATTCAAGTGTTAACACGTTCACTGTCACCTCAGGTTCTTTCTCTCTCTCCCAGTGCTGAAATTTTCACGAATGCTTCAAAAAATAGGGAGAATGATTTAATTGTGCCTAGTTACATGTTGGAAGAGGAGGATGTGGATCGAGACGTTCTAAGATGTTTTTACGTTGTCTTGAGTTTGTGTGCAATTTTTAATGAGTACATTTTTGGATACAGATCTATAGCCTATTTAAATAAATATTAATCTGGAAATCACAAAATCTAAGAAGCTGAGTTCTGAGGAAGAAAATCATTAGCTATTAAGTTTTTCTCCCCCCACCCTCTCACATTCCTACTGTACATATCAGAATGAAGTAGTAATATGCTGCCCCTATCTCATCTGCAACCTTACAGAAACTGTTTTCACAATTTTGATGATTTCTTATTCACTTACTCCCCTTGGACCGTTTCTACCCCCCCCCCCCCTTCTGCACATACATATTAGGTAGCATTACTATTTGCCATATTCAAAAGTTGGAACCTCTGAAAACATATAAAATCAGTAAAAATAACAGGTTTGAAAAGAAATAATGACCTGGGATCTCGTTGATGTACACTGACATAGAGGTGGAGAAATTAACTAAAAAGTATTTATATTATTACCTTTTATTTAGAACACAATTAAATTGGACTTTTTGCGGCGGAGTAGTTGCTATACAATGTATTCGTGATATTTCTCCTTTTTCAGCATTATTTTTCCCCTTGGAGTATTTATCAAACTCCATGCAAGTCAGGTTGTAGTTAAACTGGAACTGTAAGATTGATTCCACAGTTCTTGGCAGTAGTATTTTTCTTTCAGTCCACTGGGTAGACACCAGTGAAAACACACTGTCGCGCTGGAGTAGCCAAGTGGTCTGGAGCGCGACGTTACGGATCACGCGTCCTCCGCGTCGGAGGTTCGAATTCCCCCTGGAACATGGATGTCTGTGTTGTCATTAGGTTAGCTTAACTTAGTTTAAGTAGTTTGTAAGACTAGGAACTGATGACCAACAAGTTTGGTCCCATAGAATTACAATGGCTAAGGTATGGCGTTACTTCAGTACTTGAGCCAAGTTCCTGACATGATTTTGCAGGAACGGGACAAAACTGAGCTGTCGGTCAAAGAAGGTCCATAATGGTGACACTTCGATGTATTAGGTCGGATAGCAACCCTAGAATAACCTCCCTCTTCGCCATGAATTGTGCAGTCATAATTGGAAACCTCGTTTTATAGGTAAAAATAAAAATTCGAAGTGTTTCGAGGATGTAATTAAATCATCATTTCAATTGACGTACTGGTATTCAAAGAATACTAGGATGACGTGTGACTTTTCACTAGTTGGTTTCAAGAAGAAGTTTTGTTCCGTCCTTGCGAAATCACCTTCGCTCACTCAAGCTGAGGGAAGCAGCTCTGCTAATTCTTGATCGCTGTCCAACTCTTCCACTTGATAATGTGTTGCAATCAGAAGACAGAAAAATAAAAACGTTCTTTTTGCCAAAGACGCGACCAGGACCGGTTTAAAGGGGGCGACTTAGTGGGCTGTAGACGTGGACATCCAGGTGAAGCAAGAGCCTACACTATGTTTTTACTATTTTCTTTCTAGCTGAAACCCCGGTGTTGTCGGGTATTTCTTTATTCCAGTCTTGAGTTAGTACTTCTCCTCTCTCCTCTCTGTCCATCTCTTCCTCCATCTCTGTTCAGCCCTCTTCTCTCTATCATAGGCGATCTCCTACCCTTTCTTTACCAATGTATGTTAACTTTCATTGCGGTCGGCGAAAATGTGTCGAAGGTACTCTCAACCATGCACTATATGAAATGTTGTGTAGACAGTGAGTGATGTTCCTATTGTTTTAAAGTTGAAGCGGGCAAAATTTCATGAACATTACAATAACATTTTTAATTGTGGCTGATGTGTTTTGCAAGGTATCCTCCACCTTGCACCGCATGAAATCGTACATAACATATTCCTATTGTTCTGAAGGTCAGGTGTTCAAAATTCCATCACTATCGAAATAACATTGTAGACTGGTGGCGAAGTCTGAACAAAAGTAACCTCCTCCATGCACCAGACGAATTATTACGTTTACAGTGCCGTTTCTCTTGTATTGAAGGTCAAGTGTGCCGGCCGCGGTGGCCGAGGAGACTGAGGCGCACCAGTCACGGTCTGCACGGCCACTACGGTCGGGGGTTCGAATCCCCCCTCGGGCATGGATATTTGTGCCGTCCTTAGTCTTAGCTAGTTCATAAGTAGTTTGTAAGCTTAGGGACTGATGACCCCGTAGTTAAGTCCCATAAGTTCTACAAACATTTGAACATTTTTTTGAAGGTCAAGTGTACACCATTTTCTCGCAATCGGATGAACGATATGGATGCACATACATTTTACCAATTTCGATTTTTCAGCTATTCCTTTGGATTTTCCCTTTTTTTTTTTTTTTTGTAAGCCAGCATGTATTGAAGCGAAAGAAAAAAAGGAATTACTGAAACCGATGTAGCCATTTCTGATTTTTAGCAAGGTTAACGCACAGCGGGAAAGTTCTTGTAGGTACAATATCGTCTAATGAAATGCATCTTTCATGTCATAGAAGTAAGTGTATTCTCTTAACTTTCGCCTCACGGGAGTAGCCACGTGGTCTAAGGCAAAGGCGTCATGCTACGGACTGGGCGACCGCTCCCGTCGGAGTTTCGAGTCCTCCATCGGGGGTGCGTGCGCTCGCTCGCGCGCGCGCGCGCGCGTGTGTGTGTGTTTTGCCCTTAGTGTGAGTTAGTTTAAGTAGTTTATAAGTCTGGGGACTAATGAACAAAGCTGTTTGGTCCAATACGTTTGCAAACTTTTGAACACTTTTTTTTTTAATTTCCTGCTTCACTTTCACAAACATATACTAGGGATATTTGAAGTCAGCAGGGCACCATACTTTTTTGTCTAGCCTTGGACTTCCACGTGGGCTACTTTAGCTCTGGGCTCGACGGCAAGAATTCAGCCGTCCGGCACTGTAGACATAGGAAAGACAGGGGTCGTGCGTACTGACCATGTGATACCTTCCAATTGCTTCAACTAAATTTTCTATATAATAATTCGAAGAAAGGAGCAATGGAAGAAAGAACCTTAGTGCCTTTTTGGGGACATAGTTTGGTTCACCGACTGGTGAAAAACGGACGAGGTGCTGGGGCAGGGATACAGGGGCCCAGCCAAGACTAGACAGTTCATTCACCCTAGGGAAACCGGCCACGATCATCCAGGCTGAAATGTTTGCAATCAGAGAATGCCTGGAGGAGAACGTAGGATCTACAAAACGTGAAGCACCTGGGTTCATTCAGAGAGCGAGGCAGCTTTGATATCTCTGACTGCCCCTGTAACGAGATCGAAGATTTCTGCAAAATGCCTTGAGAGACAGGGGAAAACGGTAGACCTCCTTTAGGTAGCGGAACACTCAAGTATTGATGTCAATGAACAGGCTTAGAGGCTAGCCAGAACCAGAACAGGGGCACCTATACTCTTTATATGACCGGAAACTGATCTGATAATTACCAAATCCATGGTAAAAACAAAACTATGCAGCTGTATTAAAAGATAGCACGAGGGATACTGGAACAAAATAGCGGAAAAAAGGCATTGTACGTTAATGATGCATATGCCGTGCTCTAAATAAAGTTACACAACTCTGGACCTAAGCAGAAGGCAAATTAGGCTTACAGTAAGTCTAATGACTGTCCATGGGAACTTCAAAAAACATTTACACTAGACGGGGCGATAAGAAGCTGTCCCGATGTGTAGACTTTTGGGTGCAGCTGATGGACCTGCACTACATTTAACCTTGCAGTGTGAAACGCTGGAAGCAAGAAGACAGGATATTTGTATCACGAATTCTGGAGAAATTGTGTCTAATACCGATGTACAGAGGTGTGAAAATTATTAGACTCAAAACGAAAATATTCATATATCCTAGTTTCTCTCGCTCTATAATTATTCAGTCATGTGATATTGCCATTTTCACTCACTCACATCCATATGACAACATTTCCCTTTGCTGTTGGCAGTACTGTGTTAACAACAATGTTGGCAGCACTCCCTAAACAATCAATTGTTATTGTCGAGGCAAAGATTGCATGGTTGCAGTTGTTTTGGAGACAGTTTAATTCAGCTGGGACGTTCTTAAGGTTGGCTTTATGTGTAATGTATCATGAAACAATAATTAATGAACATTTCTGTTTGCACTTTTAGCCATAAAATATAAATACTTCTACAATTATAAATAATTTTTTTGTTTGTCAGATATTTGTTGGTTATGGGTCAGAAAAGTGATCGTTCACCAAGAAAAGTTGCGACTATAAAACATTTACTCGAAGAAAAACGCTATTCACAGCGAGAAATAGCAAATAGGTTACAGATTTCACAAAAATCTGTAAGTCGCATTTGCCAGGCAGAGAAAGATGGCCTTGATTTCAGACGTGGACGTCGAGGAAAGTGTGGATGCAAGAGCAAACTTTCCCCTAGAACTGAAAGGAAACTTGTCCAGATGGCGAAAGACAACAGAAGAGCTACCAGCCAAGATTTGAAGAAGGCTCTGGAGAACTATGGCGTAAATGTTTGTATTTCTACAGTCCGCAGAAAGCTTATCAGCGCAGGCCTTCCAGCTCGTCGTCCACGCAAAAAAGCAAAACTTACCCCTGCAATGAGTGCAAAGAAGCTGAAATGGGCTCATGAAGTTAGAAATAAGTTTGGGGAGGACTGGAGTAAGGTAAATAATCTTTATTTAAAGCAGTTGAGAACATTTATGTGGAAATTTCTCTTGAAAGATGAATATTTGTTTTCAAGGAAATATTCCACGAAAACATGGAAAAATTTCATTTATTACAGTACGGATCGTAGGAGCATACAACATAAGAAATCGTCGACTTCTTATGATTAAAATGTTTTATTCCTTTCAGGTCTGCTTCTCTGATGACTCAATATTCTCTATATGTGAAGAAATTAGCCAGTATGTCCGAAGAACGGTTGATGAAGAGTTTTCTGAGCTTTGTGTAGCGCAAACTGTAAAACATCCCACATCTATTATGGTATGGAGTGTCATGTCAGCAAAGGGTACTGGCCGACTTTACATTGTGGAAGGCACTATGAATTAGAACCAGTATAGGAAAGATTTGGAAACGAGGCTTTTACCACAGGTTAAGGAATGGTTTCCTGACGGTGACTTTGTGTTCATGCATGATGGTGCACCGTGTCATAAAGCTAAATCAATTACTCAGTTCTTAGCTGAAAATAAAATAGAAATGTTGCCATGGCCTGGGAACAGTCCAGACATGAACCCTATAGAGAATCTGTGGGCAATTGTTAAGCAAAAGCTGAGGAAGATCAACATTACAACAAAGTTGCAACTCATGGAAAAACGGATACAAATATGGCACCATGATGAAGATGTCAAAAATTCATGCTCCAGACTTATTAAAACAATGCCAACACGTGTTGAACTGCTCATTAAGAACAAAGGCATGCACACAAAGTATTAATGTATTCAAATTTGGGGAATAAATGCTTCTAAACTGTTAAATGTTTTCATTTTAAGAAAAAATAGCCTTGAGTCTAACAATTTTCACACCTCTGTAGTAAAGAAATTTTGCTGCTCTTTAAGGGCACTAGTTCAACAGGTAAAGATACCGCATAATTAACTCAATGCCTTTTATTTCCATGAACAAATATATTGTCGCTCTATGTCATGAGATAACACTCACTCTTTTTGATAATATGTTGTTTCAAAATGTAGTGCGGCGTAGGAATGGCCGCACGGTCTAAGGCGCCACAACACGGATTACGCGGCCGCTCCCGCCGAAGGTTCGAGGCACGGGTCAGTGTGTTTCCGTTAGCATAAGTTGAAGTGTTTAGTTTGTAAGTCTAGGCACCGATGACCTTAGCAGTTTGGTCCCTTAGCATTACAATCATTTGAACATTTGCTTTATTGAAAAATGTAACATACACAGTGCACTATGGGTATTTGTAGAGAAACTAAATAATCAGAACGAACAGACAAATATGCAAGAGTATTCAACAAAAGCATTGAAAAGGGGCTAATCTCATCCCGAATGATGGTAGTTAGTCAGTGATTACACCGCTCATTCTCGATACGTCTGTAAACCCGACAACCACTTTATAGCTGTCGTCCGTCTGTTGTACATGAAAGACATAGCTGATACCGTCGGAAGTTTCATAAAGCGTTTTGCGGATGATTCTGTATTACACAGAGAAATAAACGCTTGAAATTTGTAGCGAAATGCGAGATGATCTGTTGCAGATCTGCGCTTGGTTTGGGGACTGGAAATTGATCCTAAACAAAAACAAATGCAATGAATTGCGAATATATAAAAAAATCTTGACAATGGAACACGAAGTACCCTCTACCACAGATTAACCATGTCATCAGCGATCTGCGTTGCGGACATCAGGATGGTTTCGTAGTTACAGCAGTTTGCGTCAAAACAAACGTAAGTTCGTTCACCGAGTTGAATAAAAACAATGACTCATGAGGTCAAATATATCGCAGTTGGCAACTTAAGGTGGCCAAATATAATTGTTGTACTAAATTTACTCCTCGCAACTCTGAAGGCACTCGTGAGACATGATTAATAATATGTCTTCCCCTTCCCTCCCCCCTCCCCGCGAAAAGACAGTGTTGTGAAACATTCGGAATCTTCTTTATGAAGACTGAATGATTCTCTTTCGTCTAGGGGCGAGGGGGAGGGGGTAACCTCATGATGAAATCTAAGTGAAATTTTGTCGCTTCGCAGACCAGCGATAGTTTCTCAGAATCACAATCACTGTGGCGTGCATTTAATCCAGTTCAACACTATGTCAGATTAAGCAACTTTTCCACTGGGGTATGGATGTAATCCAGTTTAACTCTATGTCGGATTAAATAACTTATTTTCTCCTTTATAGATGCCGCTAATGGACAAGGAAACACAAAATATACCTTATATGAGGTGCTTCAAACCGACGTAACTAGTTAATAACGAGTTATGATCTGTTTGTAATAACAATGGCAAAATTTTGTCTTTTGTACGATACCGTACTACACATAGAAACCGGGATTGGTGAAAGTTAGGTATTCCAACCTTGTAACGTCGTAAGAGATCAAGCATCAAATTTTCACGAAGTATCTATTGCCCATAAACAACACGATAACTTACCTGAAGATGAAGATATTCATCATAACAAGCTAAATTCTTAAATGCGGGAGTGCGTGCATCAGCAGTCTCTGGGATGTTTAAATTCCTTCAAAAAAAAAAAAAAAAAAAAAAAAAAAAAAAGCAGTTTGGTTATGATAATTGAAGCCACTGTGTTTATGTCATTGGTTCTATATCGTGCTGGTGTCAATCTCTTTATCTCACAGTTTAAAATAGGCTTAACACATAAATCGGTTTGAAAGGAACAGAAGCAACAAGCCTCATCGTCATCAGTTTTTTAATCTTTCGCTAGACTTTTGTACGCTACTGGCATCTGCCGGAGAGTTGCTGTACTAGTTGTTCGTCCGTGGATTCCCAGATGGCGCGGACACGCCATTGAGAACATAAATGTAAAAATACTCTCCGACGCGGAACTTAGCACAGCAAGAAACATGGATACTTTTTCTGATATTTTTCTTCCTACTTCACTACCTGTGCTTTCGACCACGAGTAACTGTTGTTTCAGATATAGTGCGATAGTCTCATTTGAGCTCATTATATTATTATCCGGAATGTTACTGTTAGTAGATTTTTGAAAAATAATATGATTACCATCTGAACTACTGATAAAAATCTTCAATTAAACAAGAACCAAAACAATCTCATCTGGTTCTTGACAGCATACTGCAAATACTTTAAATGCCTTTTAAGCACCTGATAATATTCTACATATTCATGTTAAACGACTGACCCATTAAATTTCGAGTGTGCCGCCGTAAAAAGTTAACTTGTTCTAATATTTTGACTGCGTACCGAACAGTCGTCTTCAGAGTGAGTCCAAAATCTCAGGATGGTCTGTCGACCGAAACTAGCAATTGCTTAACCCATGAGAACTCGCACCTTTTAAAAGTTACGCGATCGATCGCGTTGACACTCAAAGAACCATTTGAAATGTACTTAATGTGTAAATAATTAATTTTGTGGGTTTATAAGAAGACATATTTTCTAATTACAAGTGACAAAATACTGATTGCTTGATAATTATTGTGAGCTCGTAGCCCGAGTCCTCAGGAGTTAAATAAAGAATTTTATCTGGGGGATTATCACAACATTCTTCAGATTTGAGCGCTCATAAACCGAAATATTGTCTCCTTACAGTATTTCTCATCGTTCATCTAGTATATCAGTGGTAGCAATGTTTCATATGGTATGCTCGTAATGACCACATGTAACATGCAAAGACGCAAGAGTAAGCAGTTTGCAGAATCCTCCCATACAGATTTTTGTAAAAGAAGCAAAAATCTCTTGATGTGAATACTTGAATAGCAAATACAAATATGTTTTAATCTAAAGAAAATGAAATACTTCCTAATGTTGTGCAATTTATATTTTTTCGTACTAACCGATTTTCGCTTTCTTAGACCATGTTCAAGTGACAGCTGAATGTCGCAGACACAGACTAAATAATATACAAGGTGGATAATAATATGTGACTTACAAAGATACTACTTAGGCAGAAGATAGAACAATGTTACCATTAGAATTTATTAAGTAAATATACGCAGGAAAGTGTTTACAACTAAAATACAGAAACACATTCTAGAATGTGGAGTACTACATGCTGTAAAGAAAAACAGAAGGATGACCCAGCTGGAACTCAACAAAGATATGATAATTGGTTACAAGTAGTCTGTATGATATATTTTGATTGATTTCGACATATATACACTTCTATTTCAGAATTTGAAGTAAATGGTGAACATCGCACCTGCAGTCACCTGAACATCAACGTGCTGCTGTGCGAACTTAACTACCTTGAATCGGACAGGTTTATGGTGAGCTTTCGCCATACTTATTAACTTCGGTTGTTGATTTGTCGCCTATTGATATTATCAGCAGGCGCTGGGTAGTAAAATGTTGAGAGACACAACGCACGCCTGTTATTGCACAAATATTTGTGTTTGTCTGATGTTACGTGTCCACTACAAAAAAAATATTCATGTTCAATTGCTGTAGGCATAGAAGAGCCACAAATCACTGTAAGAAGCTCGCACATGAACAAGCACTCACTTTTTTGTAGCTCTCTCTCTCTCTCTCTCTCTCTCTCTCTCTCTCTCTCTCTCTCTCTCTCTCTCTCTCTGTGTGTGTGTGTGTGTGTGTGTGTGTGCGCCATCCAATAGGCGACAGATCGGTAGAAAGTCCAAGTCAGCAAGCGACGGACGACGAAGAATTTGAACGTTGTTTTGCAAAGTAATGCTGGCTGGTTAGTGTACCAGCAATGCTTACCAGTTGGGTGCGGGAGCAGAATCCAGAACCATCAGAAACCATAATATCCGGAGCGAGGACATATTGGCGATGCATGAGATAACAGTTCACAAGTCTCTCTCCCCAGTGTGTCCACACTTTTAATCCGACCATCATGGTGATGTAGGTAGAATCGGGATTCGTTGATAAAAGCTATGGCGCACCATTCGGTTGGTAACGTCCATCTTTCATCACACCATTGTCAGCGCGAACGCCTGTGTCGATGACTCAATAAAAAACGTAGCAATGGACACCTTGCAGAAGACGTAGAATGGTACACGCGGGCAATGTTTGTTGCCCAACAGACATAATTCTTTGTGATATGGTTCGTTAGAAGCTGACCTCGGGGAAGATCAGTTTGGATTCAGGAGAAATGTAGGAACACGGGAGGCAATACTCACTTTACGGCTTATCCTAGAAGATAGATTAAGAAAAGGCAAACCTACATTTCTAGCTTTTGTAGATTTGGAGAAGGCTTTTGACAATGTTGATTGGAATAAACTCTTTCAAGTTCTGAAGCAAGCAGGAGTAAAATATAGGGAGCGTAAGGTTATTTACAACTTGTACAAAAACCAGACAGCGGTTGTCAGAGTTGAAGGGCATGAAAGGGATGCAGTGGTTGGAAAGGGAGTAAGACAGGGTTGTAGTCTTTCTCCATTGTTATTCAATTTGTACAATGAGCAAGCTATAAAGGAAAGCAAGGAGAAATTTGGAGAAGGAATTAAAGTTCAGGGTAAAGAATTAAAAACATTGCGTTTTGTCGATGACATAGTAATTCTCTCAGATACAGCAAAGGACCTGGAAGAGCAATTGAACTAAATGGACAGTGTGTTGAAAGGTGCATATAAGATGAACATTAACAAGAGCAAAACTAGGGTAATGGAGTGCAGTGTAAGAAAATCAGGTGATGCTGAAGGAATTAGATTGGGTAACGAAGCAATAAAGGAGGTAGACGAGTTTTGTTACTTGGGCAGTAAAATAACAATGATGGTCGCAGTACAGAGGATATAAAATGCAGAATGGCAATGGGTAGAAAAGCATTCTTGAAAAAGAGAAATTTGTTAACATCGAATATTGATTTAAGCCTAAGGAAGTCCTTTCTGAAGGCATTTGTATGGAGTGTTGCCTTGTATGGGAGTGAGACATGGACGATAAACAGTGCGGACAGGAAGAAGATTGAGGCTTTTGAAATGTGGTGCTACTGAAGAATACTGAAGATTAGGTGGGTGGATCGCGTAACTAATGAGGAGGTACTGAACAGAATTGGGGAGAAAAGAAATTTCTGGCATACCTTGACTAAAAGAAGGGATAGATTGGTAGGACACATTCTTAGACATCAAGGAATTGTGAATTTAGCGTTGGAGGGAAGTGTGTGGGGGTAAAAATCGCAGAGGGAGACCAAGAGATGGATACAGTAAGCAAATTCAGACAGATGTAGGTTGCCGTTCTTATGTGGAGATGAAGAGGCTTGCTCAGGATAGAGTAATGTGGAGAGCTGCATCAAACCAGTCTCCGGACTGAAGACCACAACAACAACAACATGGTTCGTTATGTGTCAGAGCGACCTATCACTGCAGTGCGAACAATATGCTTGTCATTACGTGTAGTGGTGCACAACTGGTCCCGTCGGTTCGTCGATTCCTTCTCTATCCAGTGATTACGCCGGCACGATAAAAGATTTATGTGAAAGAAAATCTGCAATCCCTTTAGGCCAGTGGTTTTCTTCGATCGAACTCCGAAACTTGCTCGAAAGACGATCGGTGTTTTCTATAAGACATACTGAAGCTACTTACAGAAAAAAAAAGAAACGCACGAAAGAACAATTCCATAACGTCTACACGGCCTTCGGTTCCTCCCTTTATACAGGGTGTTTCAGGAGGAATCTATATACAGAGTGAGTCACTACCTATTGCCACGAAGAATAAATCCGAACGTATGATACGAGCTGAAACGATTGTGGAACAAAAGTTGCAACGGGTGACAGAATAGGAGATTGGTTTTTTCTGAAATGAAATAAATCGCAATTTGCGATCAGTTATGGCTTCACTGTACTAAGTTTAGATGGAATACCAAAGTGCGGCGAATGAAAATGTGTGCCCGGCCGAGATTCGAATCCGGCATCTGCTGCTTACTAGGCAGACGCGTTGACCACTCCGCCGCCACCGAGGACACAGTGACCAGCCCGACTGCAGAGGACTCTTCCCTGCACGTCTCCTGCCACACCCAAAACTTCATTCGCCACGCTGTCTCTTTCCTATTACCACAGCTTTCTTGCTAGGTGAGGTCGCTTCTGAGATATGAAGGTCAACTTTTTTCCCTTTTTAATGGAATGATATAGTTCGCTACTATCGAGACGTATCCAATGATTTGTAACAGTAAGGTCTTTCAAGGTCAACGAAGGTCAAAATGTGGCAGCAATAAGCATTGTGAAACCACCCACCAGTTTTGTAGCGCTAGAATAGTGACAAGCGCTTGGCAAGGCAGGTCTGGCGGAGTTGTGGTGAGTGAAACTTTGATATAGTAATAATAACAATAATATGGTTTTCTGTTACACAGGACGGCATACCATCTCCAAACAGGACTATGCCTAGTAAAGCACTGTGGTACTCATACCAATCTTCGGACTGTTGACTGCTTTACCTTACCTTACTGTCCACAGATCATTTTCTCAAAGATGCTGCTTTGTGACGCGGCGAATTGTCATGTTGATACAATCAGTGCCTCCGAACTGCTCCTCTACTGTACACAGTACGCATTGTTGTAACATGTACTTATATCCATCTTCCATTAATGTTTCCTTAAGCGTAGGAAGGAGGCCTCAGGTCTCAACCTAATGATCCTCCTCCCCTAACACCACCTCCTCCTATAACTTCCAGGTAACATTTTTCTTCCTTCTTTACTTCCCGGACTGCATTTCCTTTCGCCCTCCCCTCCTTTCCTATCCTCGATCCTTCCCCTCCCCACCGGGGGACTGATAACCTCAGTAGTTTAGTCCCCCTATCCCAACCAACCAAACCCAACCAACCCAACCCTAACATTTTTCAAAATTAAACATTGTGTTGTCCAAGAACACTGATTACTTCCATAACTCCTTTTCTTCCTTTCGAGAATACTGAAAAAGGAGGTGGTCGCGGCGGCGAAGCGCTCTTTGTTCCGGAGAGTGCAAGCGACAGTACAGTTTATTTTGGATGCGTCGCCGCCGGCACTCTGGCCAAGCTTTGAGTCAGGGAAGCGGCTGAGTCACTGCCCCGCGCCACGGTGTCCCACGCGCCTGATGTCGTCAGATAGAGGCCCACGCCGCTCTTCTCTGCTGAGTGTCGTCACCCTGGCGCTCTGCTGCCTTCTGCTGTCACAACACTGCCGGCCGGCCTTATGCAGCCGAAGGCGATTCCCAAGGCATATAAGTCCTTTGTGTCTAGCGCAGTGCCAGTGGGAGGGAGGGAGGGGGCTATCGGGTTGCAGCCCCCCCCCCTTCCCCAGACCCTCCCGGAGTCCTGTAACCCACCACCTCAGACCTTGCTGTAGCCTCTCCTATGAGTAACGGCGCAGCGACATTTATTTATTTATTTTTTAAATCACTTCAGATCGGCGATTGACCTCAGCCCCCCCCCCCCAGAACCCCAGAAAACGATTTGACTTCAGATCCTCTCCCCCCAGAACACGATCCTGCATACGCCACTGCTCAGTGCATGTTACTGTGTAAAGTTATAGCCCAGTAAATAAACCGTACAACTTGCACCCTGTCGGTTCTTATATTTCGTAAATTTTAGCACACCACCGTGACACTCAGGAAGACGTTAATTTTTTTTCTACCGCCGATTTTGGCACTCACATCAGATAAGTGTGTTCATCTTGTCTCAGATGACTGGGACACGACTGTATAAGTGGTGTTGTTGTAGTTGTTGTTGTTGTTGTTGTGGTGGTCTTCAGTCGGCAGACTGGTTTGATGCAGCTCTCCACACTACCCTGTCTTGTGCAAGTCTCTTCATCTGAGAATAGGTTCGGCAACTTATATCCTTTTGAATCTGCTTACTGTATTCGTCCCTCGGTCTCCCTCTACGATTTTTACCCCACACACTTCCTTCTAATGCTAAGTTGACAATTCCTTGATGTCTCAGAATGTGTCCAACCAATCTATTCCTTCTCTTAGTCAGAATTTGCCGGAAACTAGTATTCTACCCAATTCGATTAAGCGCCTCATTAGTTACGTGATCTACCCATCTAATTTTCATCACTCGTCTGTAGCACCACATCTCAAATCTTCTATCATCTTTTTGTCTGAATTCCTTATCGTCCACGTTTCACTGTCATACAATGCTACACTCCAGACAGATGCTTTCAGAAAGGACTTCCTAACATTTAAAGTAATATTAGATGTCAACAAATTTCGCTTCTTCAGAAATGTTTTTCTTCCCATAGCCATTCTGCATTTTATACCTTTTCCACTTTGGCCATCAGAAGTTATTTTGCTACCCAAATAACAAAACTCATCTACTTTTATTGTCTCATTACCTGATCTAATTCCTTCAGCATCGTCTCATTTTCTGACATTGCATTCCATTACCCTCGTTTTAGTCTTGTTAATGTTCATCTTATATCTTCCTTTCAAGACACTGTCCATTCCATTCAATTGCTCTTCGAGGTCCTTTGCAGTATCTGACAGAATTACTATGTCATCAGCAAACCGCAAAGGTTTTTATTTCTTCTCCCTGAACTTTAATTCCCTCTCCAATTTCTCCTTGCATTCCTTCATTGCTTGCTCAATGTACAGACTGAACAATACTGTCTTACTCCCTTCCCAACCGTTGCTTCTCATTCTTGCCCTTCGACTCTAATAATTGCTGTCTGGTTTTCGTACAAGTTGAATATAACTCTTCACTCTCTATATTTTACCCCTGCTACCTCCAGAATTTGAAAAAGTGTGTTCAAGTCAACATTGTCAAAAGCTTTCTCCAGATCCACAAATGTTAAAAACTTAGGTTTGCCGTTCCTTAGCCTATCTTTTAAGATAAGTCGTAATGTGAGTATTGCCTCCCGACTTCCTACATTTCTCCTAAATCCAAACTAATCTTCCCCGAGGTCGGATTCCACCACGTTTTCCATTCGTCTGTAAATAATTCGTGTTAGTATTTTGCAACCATGACTTATTAAACTGATAGTTCTGTAATTATCACATTTGTCAGCACTTGCTTTCTTTGTAATTGGAATTACAATATTCTTCTTGAAGTCAGAGGGTATTTCCCCTGTCTCATACATATTGCATACCAGGTGGAACAATTTTTTCATGACTGGCTCCCCTAACGATATTAGCAGTTCAGACGGAATATCATTTACTCTAGGGGCCTTGTTTCGACTCAAATCCTTCAGCGCTCTGTCGAATTCTTCTCGCAATATCATAACTCCTATCTCATCTTCCTCCACTTCGTCTTCTATTTCTAGAATACTGCCTTCGAGTTTATTTCATTTGTGTAGGCCCTCTATATATTCCTTCTACATTTCAGCCTACCCCTCTTTGCTTAGTACTGGTTTTCCGTCTGAGTGCTTTATGTTCATACAGCTGTTTTTCTTGTCTCCAAATATCTCTTTTATAATTACTTTTTATAAGTACTTTTATAAGTACTTACAATTAAACCAATTCATACCTGCCGTCGCTAATGTTGTAAATCCATTGTTTTCTAGTTTCGGTAACTCATTGTTACCATCTTTAGACTCCTGTCTAATTGACTCTTACCATATAATGAGGGTCCATGTAGATACCTAGATCCATCATTTATACGTGTTGATTCTTCGTTAGACAGGTGTAAAAGATGGGTCTACATGCATGAACATATACATGGACTTTGGTTATATGATAATAGTCAACTTAACAGGGGTCTGAAATGGCAACAACGAGTTACCTAAACTAGTAAATAATCGATGTACAACATTAATGGCTGACGGTGTGTGTTGGTTTATTTATAAGCACATCAGATGATGTGTTCGATCTTATTCGCTCTCATCACTTTGGGTCTCAACTTGTGCATTGTTCTGTGAATACTTAACATACTTACAATTATTGTTATTTATTCGTATCATTCTCTAAGGAGCACGTTTAACCATTAGTTAGCACTGGTCTGTTGACTTTCTTGTTCTTTTCTTCCCAAAACTTCCTTATTCTTTCACTATGGGCCTGTGTTCTTTCTTGTGTCAATGCGTTTTCCAGTTTCAGATTCCTTTCTATCGTGTTTTTAGATGGGAACTGATGAGGGTTGATTTTTTGTCTGTACGCAGTACGTGTGCCTTCAAGTGGGTCAATACTGAGTTCCGTGATTTCATTTTGGTTTTCTGTTAGCCAGCGAGTCCTGTTATGGCGAGTTCCTTTGAAGATAAGGAAGATTTTCGTGGTCATTCTAGAGGCGTCCATTCTAAATGCCCGTAGAATTGCAATTCTCTTTTCTGCGAAACTGACGTGAAACGTTCATTCCTTAAGTGCAGCTCCTCGGAGCTTTTTCCCATCCAGATACCATCTTTAAACTTGGGCTCAAATATATTCCTGAGCATCTGCCTTTCCATTTTCTCAATGTTGCGTGTTAACGATGATGTTTCAGCTGCTTCTGGATTTCTTACTGTATGTGTTCCAGGTCACTGTATAAGCCTTACGTAATTTTTCTGCTCGTGTTTAGTGAGCCACTTTTCATAGCCAGTGTTACTTATCATTTCACCAAAGTACTTAATGTACATACAATGTTTACCCTGTTTATTAATGAGTTGGCCCAACATTGGCTTTGAGAGCAGCTGCAACTCTTAGGGAACAAATTCGTAAAGTGTCTTTATACTGTTACTTGTTTGCAACACAATGGTAGCCATTCTTCTGCCAAAACATTGGACAATTTCTTCAACGATATTGGAGATATCAATTTCCTTCTCACTATCAGCTGTTCAACTGTGTCAAGACGGGGTGATTTTGATAAGCAGGGGAAAGGTTTGATAATTTTCTAAGGCTGCTCAAAGCACTCCAGAAACTTTTCGCGTGTGTGGATGGGCGGCGCATTATCATTATGGACTATGGCAGTGTTTGTCAATAATATGTTAACCAGAGTAAGAATATTGATAGCATAGAGATACTCAGTCACAGTTATCCGACCGAGAGGGTATTGACAAACATTTGTATAGCGCCACTTAGATGTCCAAATTATTACCGAACCTACCCCAAGATTGACGTTAGGAAGTAGGCAAGCCGTATGGTAAACTTATTTTGGGATTTTCGATACATAAACCTGGTGTTTCTCTCTCTCTCTCTCTTTTTTGTCGGAAGCAGTGCAAACGATTATACATCGGACCACGCCACATACTTCCGGTCATCGAGTGCCTAGTTTTAGTGATCATAGCAGCGTTGCGGATTCTGTTATTGAGGGCTTCGTACACACCCATGCCCCAGGGAGGACTCGAACCTCCGACGGCGAGCAACCGTGCGCTCCGCAACGAGGCGCCTTATACCTCTCGGCTACTCCACCGCGGCACTACAGCCCTTCCGTGAACGTTAAGCTCCAGCTATACTGTTTTCATCGATACAGCATTACACGAAGAAGTGTCGACTTTTGTAGGCACTTAAGTTATTTTTATGGCCACGTTCGTTTTAAATTATCGTCGGTTGTTATGAGTTAACTCCGGTTTTCACCCTCTGCCCCTCTTCACCAATTGTATTTCATCTTGTTTTGTGTACTCTGCCACTACTGTGGACACTGTTGCTAGAGAAACGTTTAAAACTGCAGTCACTTTAGTTACAAATGCCCTCACTATCTGCACAACATCTAGTTGGCCCCTTTGGCAGACTCGGAGTCACGCATTTCAGACAATCATTTGTGTTGAATGCACAACGGAAACCGATAATATACTACATATACTGCCAACCTCATGAATAACAGACATTGCTCGTAATGTCTGATTCTGTATTCGTTTTCACTATTGTTTTCATTTCTTTTGCTCAATTAATCACAAGGAGAAAGCAGGCTTCTGACGCGTCAGTACATTTGTCACAGTTGTTTACCGCACATAAGACACCATTAAAGGTCACGGGCCAAGGTAATCTTGAATGCCGGTGCATCTGCACCCCATAATTTTGCGGCCCATGCGTACAAAATTAGCTCTTCCATACCACCTGGCTGGCGCGATTTCCAAGAATCTTTGCCAGACGCTCTTTCTCGCTTATTCTACAGAGCTCTTAAGTTTTATGAGGCCACAGAGATGTCGTTTTGGTACGAAATATTTTCCTCGGGTATTACGTGGATCAGTTCCCTCTGTTCGCATTGATCATAGTTTTGAGCTGACATTAATTTTCATATTGTAATTTCTCGTATCTGTGGTCTTGGCAACTGCAATGTCACGCCAAGAGCGTTATACAGATTCATCCATGAGATACCAGATCTCACAGACTAGTTACTTGTTTAGAAATTACTTTATGCTAAATAACGGAGTGGAGAAAGTTTTGTAACCAGAAAATGAGGTGAAGTGACGTGTAGGTCTTAACACTGGAATCTATAAAATTGTCATTCAAATAATTTCATGCTCTTACCAGACTGACGTACTTCTGAAAAATATAGTACTTATTTGACGAACTTGGCACCTAACCAGTCTCACGCTGGCTAAATCAAACGACTAGAATAGATTTGTTTAGACAAGGATTAGGAGTTATAAAGACAATCCAGCCAATGATTTGGTGCTATTTTCAGCGAATTTGTGTTATAATCCACTGTCACGATGAAGTAAATGCATCGTATCGCTCTCGTAGCAGTTTACTGTTAGTAGGTGGTTAAAATGAAGTTACATATCCCGTTTTCTAATACTGGTCTACAAACTTTCTCGTTTTATACTGCTGCTGCTCTAAAGAACAAATTGCTGGGTTATTCTTCAAGAGAAGACGATTAAAATCTAGTATGGGCTCTATTATTCGTGTTTCCCATATTAATAAATCACAATGCCTCTATTAAAGCCCATTCTGACTGGATGCTACACTGGAATAAAAAAAATTGGTTACAATTACTTTCATTCTATCAGACATTGTTCATATTGTGTTCCTTTAGTTACACTTCTCAAAGGCTATTTTAACAGCAGAAAATGTTTTCTGTTAGAGCATGAGAAACCTTCACCTACTCAATTCGATTCCATTGTAAACCGAATTCAATGTAGTTGTTAGGAATTCCAGTACTAATAGAAAAGATTATTGGAGGAGAAAAAAACTGGATGAGAGAGTAAGCCTGTGGTGAATGTTAGAGTATCCCGTCTTCGTAGAAGAAAACATACTACAACGATAGGTAACAGACGATTACATTCACATCTTTCTCTGATCATAGTCCGCTTATATTTGTGAAGCTGTCAGGCGCTATTAATTAAATGTGCTTTTCCAAATGAATGGGCAGAAGCACTCGGCACCTATCGACGAGAGGCATATTGTGTCGTGATATAGAATAGTTCAAAGAAGTACTTCGCGGAAGCTAAATGTAAACATGAATGTGACTTAATAGGATAAAAACTTAAATTTGTTGTCTCTCCCACCTTTTTGTTAACACCAGGTATTACTAAATCGTTGTGGTAGCCCAATCATCAAAAAAATTGTCCTTGTATGTAACTATACTAGTGAAAAAAAGAGAATTCTCCATTACATCTGTCCTGAGAGAGGACGATCTAGATGGAAATCCACAAATGGTTCTAACGTGAAATCTTTTTTGGTCTTAAACTACCTTAATATGGTTAACTTGTTATTCATTACCTTTAATTGAAGCCGCTTTCCTTAGGTTTTCGTGGGTAAATAATTACTGATGGGATTACAATTGCAAATTTTGAATGACTTAATATGATCAGTGATAGCGGAGTGTAATGCTCTGGTGCGTTTGTATTGTTTTGTCTATTGTTGGAGTGTACACTAATTAGTGTATTCAAATGTTCAAATGTTTGTATAGGCTATGGGACTTAACTACGGGGTTATCAGTCCCTAAACTTACAAATTACTTATGAACTACTTACGAACTAGGACGGCACAAATATCCATGCCCGAGGGGGGATTCGAACCCCCGACCGTAGTGGCCGTGCAGACCGTGACTGGAGCGCCTTAGTCCCCTCGGCCACCGCGGCCGGCTTAGTATATTCCTCTTGAAGATTGTGGTGGTGGTGTCACAGCGATAGTGACGAGTGAGGTCGACCCAAGGAAGACACGAAATTAGAATTTCCATCTGGAGGACAGTTCAACATCAACAATATCGCCTGTCGTTACGCCGTGACAAGTCCCGGAAACTTTCGAGAGTTGACTAAGGAAATCAACGTCCGTTATGGCGATCAACAACGCTACATTGAGTATCAACAGTAATCATAGCAGCTACTTGCACATCTAACGACAGTATATTGAACGTTCAAATCAATTGAAAGGTCTTCTGGGGCGGTGTCTATCTCTACTAATGGAAATTAATTTCTGGTCCAGACTATAGTGGTAACTTGACCATGCAGGTTTATTTCTACAGTTTAGCCTCCCTTAAAATACTAAAGATAACAACGAACGTTTATTTCTATGAGTATTCACTCCCAGAAAACTTTCATGTTCTTTTACTATGTAATCTATTTTCTATTGGGCTTGTACCTATGTGAGAGACTAAGTCAGCTTCCTCCTCATTCATCAGCCTTTCTCTCCTTAATAAAAAGTTTGCAGTTGGGTATAGAACTACGTTTGACAGATAAGTCTGTTTGTGTTCTTGGGCCTAGTGTTCTTTCTATGTTCTGAATGCTCTCAACCAGTCAGATTCATGTAAACAAAATATCAGTGCCAATAAATGCTGCGCCTAGTAACCGTGTTCGGATTTTTGTGAATCTAAGGGACCAAACTTCTAGGGTCATCGGTGCTACAAACTACTACTAAGGACAACAACACATCCATGGCCGAGCGAGGACTCGAACCTCAGACGGGACAAGTAACAGGATGTTTTAACATTGGGAGAGGGTGGGGGGCGATACCCGTAGTTCAAAATATCGAGGGAAAAGCAAAAAGTACCTTGCCCCACTAATTTGGCGCTTCTGGATATAAATTAATAAAGATGGGTTGCATCTGACCGAAAAGAATAATGCTGAGCCGCAGATAGGCACATAGCAAATACAATCACTTTCACACAACTTACCTTCTAACCACAGTCTTCGCCAGTCCCGAACCTCAAGTGGTAACGTGACACTTTCCTGGTGAATACATGTTGTTTCTAGATCAGTCGCAGATTCTCCTAGAAAGTAATTTGCACCCTGCTTACTAGGAAGACTTCGATGCAGTCACGAATTTTGTTTGATACCCTATACAATCATACTTCCGTTAACAATTGGCAATGTTGTACCCATTAAAATGCTTTGCGAAATTCAAGAAATACTGCATCAAACTGATTGCCTTGATGGCGTGGTAGATATTTTCGAAATCCTTGGTATCCGGTGGTATAGAGGAGCTCATCGCACTCAACATACACCATTATCAGATTGATAATTATTGTATCTGTCCATCTATTGCAACTAAAATAAACCAATAATTTGTTTACCATTTCTCCTATATTGCATACAAGCATCATTAGTAGCGTGAAATCTTCTATATCTATATATAAAAGGCTTGTGTGTGTACGTGCTAACAGACTTTTCTCCACGACCACATACTACCACCCACTCGTCGTTGTGGTGGTAGATAGCCCTTGGTCTAATAATGTTAGTAAGGAAGTTTGGTCGCGGTGCGTGGCAGTGGGTGAGTGTGACGAGCAAAAATTCGCAAAATATGCAATAAATACTCTTAGGAAAAGCTATATACTCTGTGACTGTACGGTACGAGTCAAAATCTGTTTATTCTTTCAATCGTCAGACAATGCGGTCCTTTCAGACGAGGAATATCAAATATCAAACACGTAATTTTTAAATAGATCACATGTTTCCGTCAACCACACATTACCGACTATGAACAGAGACACAAAACAAAGATAAAAATCGAGATAGAGTCAAAGATAAAAATACTCGTGGAACATTGATCACTGTCGTGGACGCGTGGTGGAAACAAAGACATACATTAATTAATGTCTCTTAGGCCATAGATATTGATATGCCTGTGCCAGTAAGCTCACTGGTCTGTGCTAATCAGTGATCTCTGATACATATAGCCGCGACACTCTCTGCTGTGAAAGGAGTTATCGTTTGACAGCTGGGTCAAGAAAAACTATGCGACGTAGTCCTACTCATATCCCGGCGGCCTTCTGTGATAATGTTGGCAACAGATGTTGAATAACGAGAATCATGTGACATCGTCATAAGCCAATCGCATGACACGCAAATATTTTGTCATGAAATCAAGCATACAGCAGGAACAGCAGTAGTTATCTACACTCTATGTGGCTCGGTTATCTTTGCAACGATTTTATATCGTGTTATTGATGTTGCCAAAATAAAAAGACGAGGCCGCCAGGATAGAAAATGAAATTTTTCCGAATCAGATGCATCCGTTGTTGTCACATCTCATTATGACCAGCACTTTCACGCGAAACTCTTTTGTATAGAGTCTCATGATTCACACAGTCTTACAACTCATTCCAAATTCTTATTCAAGAAGATATTTGTGAGAACTGTTACAAATCAATATTCGCCCTTATCCAATTTCGTTTTCAGAAATGTAATTTGCCAGCCGCTTTCGGCGCTGCTGTTGCAATGTGTAACAAAATTGAGAATAACGACGCGTAATATCAAATATATAAGTTTTTAACTTCTCGGCGCGATTTCCTCAATCACACTTTACCGACGATCATCAGAGACAAAGATAAAAATGCAGATAGGCTACCAAATGAATAATAGAGCGCTGCACTACAGTCACAGTCATACTTCTATTAGTCCAACAAGGATTACGTTTTTACTGACTGAGATCCGAAATCCTAAAAAGCTATGATAATCACAGGCCCTCCTTCAACAACCGTTGCGAAGCACGGGCATATAAGCTAGTAAACATTTATTTCTTTACAGACGATTTTCCTTACAATGTTTGCTATGGAGATTAGAAACAGTTCTGGCACATTCTAATTTACTTTGGTGTAGTGGCATACAAATATTATTTACAATTTTTGTAGATATTAGTCTACGTATGTGCTACTAGTATTGCATTTCCCCAGTTCGTGCTGTAATTAATTTCTCTTACTCGAAATTTCGTTGTTCCGACACTGTGGTGGAATAACGAAATTTCGAAAGGAAGCAATGAATCGCACCAAGCACGAGGGAATATAGTAACAGTACCAACACTATAATGTAGCCTCACAGAAAGTGAGTCCACTGAAATCTCCCCCACCTGTCTCCTCGTGTTTAGTGGACATTTTGACGGACGTCGCGTGAAAAGTGAGTTGTCGCGACAACACGCTGGAACCAGACAGTCCGGTGGTATGCAGCTGCACATGTTGTAAATGCTGTACCACTATGTTTTGCAGGGACGCCAAGTAGCTGTGACACGTTGGACGTTGCGATAAAATACATGAAGCAATGAATGACACGACCATAATAAAAACAGCTCACACATTATTAACGAAACGTTTTGAAGTTCATCGGAATTTGTGGCAGTAGGGTTTGCTCGTTCCAAATGTGTCGCTTCCACGGTTGGTGAAATGCGCTCGTGTTTGAAAAGAATACCCAAGTAAACTACTGGACGTCTAAATCTACAGGTGCAGCAAAATCCGCCAGACCCAACGCGTGCACCTTTTGGAACTGTTACTGGATGAAGTTGTCCACGATCATGTCTCTGGGACACATCCATGGCACCTGCGATGTTGCGGGTATTGGTCGACGGGTTCTGGCCAACTAGTTGGGGGAATTCCTCTACACCTTCAACAGTGCGGCGCGACTGCCCACGACCACAAAAGCCGAAACTGTGTGTAATAACTTTGTGACGGACGGGCGTAATACCGAAATAGTTCGTCACAGGTATTGTGCCAGAATGGAAGGTAGTACTTATAGAGGAATCAGTTTGCTGCATATGACATACAAAATTTTGACAATGATAATTCTCGAAAAACTTAAGCCAAAAACAGAAAATATTATTCAAGAGTACCAGGCTGGATTTCGACCAAACTGTTCCACTGCTGATAATATATTTACATTGCGACAAATCTTTTAGAAATATTGGAAATTTAACAAAAACATCCACGGTCTGTTCATCGACTTCCAGCGAGCCTATGACAGCATCCACAGAAGGAGCCTCTACGATACACTAAGAGAATTTAGTATCCTAAGTAAAATCATTAGGATGATACAACTGTGCATGGATGGATCCCAGGCAGCTGTAAAGTTCAGAGGATTCATACCCCCAACTTTTCAATCAAAGCGGGCCTACCATTAGGAGACGCTCTTTCATGTGTTCTCTTCAATCTTGTACTGGAGTAAGTGGTTCGGGAGTGTAATTTACACCTGTACAATGGTTTCCGATTAGAACCCTAACATACGCAAATGATACAGTGTTGCTCAGTGAAACTGAAGAAGAGCTGAAGGACAGCACGGATCTCGCGGACACAGTGCCAGCAAAATGGGACTTTTGATAAACCAAGATAAAACAGAATATGTAAATAGGTCGACTCATAAATGAAAATCCATACATTGAAATTGACCAACATTATAGATTCAGCAAAGTTAATCAGTTGAAATACCTTGAATCATGCTTCAGCAATAAAAATAACATTACCCTGGATATAAATGAGAGAATAGTCTCAGGATCAAGATGTCTGTACGTACTAACCACCCCACTCAAAAGTAAAACTTTGTTAATCACCACAAAGAAGAAGATATACAACACTATCATCTGTCCCACAGTACTGTATGGTTCGAAAAGTTGGGCGCTTACGAAGAATGAAGGAGAAAAACTGAATGTTTTTGAAAGAAAAGTATTGAGGAAAAAATGGGAACCGTTGTTGGAGAATTCGAAGGAACAGCGAAATTTATCAGTTAATGAAGCAACCCACTATCGTCTAGAAATTAAAAAGTAGGAGACTGCAATGGCCTGGATATGTGGTTACAATGGAATCCAACAGAAAGCATTTGAAGGAAACTCTTCTAGCAACAAGACCACTTGGCCGACCTCGCACAGGATGGAAAGATGACATAGAGAAGGACGTCGCAGCATTAGGAATTTCCGCCGGACGGAAAGAGGCAGCCGCAGATAGAAGATGGTGAAAGCAGATCGGTGATGCAAGGCGTGGTCTACAGGGTTTGTGAGCGCTGAAAAGAAGATTGTGCCAGACGACTATTTCGTCGGCTTCCCCCTAGATAAGCAACATGTGTACTGAGCCAATCAGTAATGCACCCTCTTTCTTGAACAGTCATTGACAGCTCGTTAACGCGTTGGCCTTCTGTCTCTCGTCTCCACCAAACCTAGGGATTGGGGCCGAGGGAATCGGCCATGTGGAATCTCAGTTGGCTCTGACACGTTGCAGAGTTAGCTACCGGCGAAGAGATGTCAATAGAGCTCAGGGATTAATCATGGGATGAACGTGAAATTAAAAGTAATAAAATTAATAAAATCGAACCAATGAGTAACTCTCATTTACGCAGTTTCACCTCGTCCCATTCTTTAGGTTAGTCATGTAGCTCATAATATATGCTCGTAAGTATGTGTTTTGTACACTGAGAAAACGATGGTAGAAGTGTTGTCACTGCCAGAACAGTAGCTGTAGCGCATATAGGCTCGCCCTCCATGATGCGGATATGTCCGCATTTTAGACTTTTAATCCAGCCAGAGTTCGCATGTATTTATTACGTTTTATGTTGATGTCCACACTGTTTAATTCTGGGAAATCATACTTCAATTTTTGTTTTCATTCGTATTGTGAACAATGTATATACTTTTTACTTGGGCTACAGAATTTTTTGAGACGTCGTGCTACACAATTAATTTTAAGAGCACTATGGGATGAAAGAACAACAACATGGCTTCAGAACAGGAAGATCCACGGGGGATCTAATTTTTGCTGTAAGGCAACTGCTGGAACAACACTACAAATATGGAATACATCTACTAATGGCCTTCCTGAACATTGAAAAAGCATATGATAGTGTGCTTGGAAGTAACGTGTGGAAAGCCCTAGAGAAGAGAGGGATAGCGAAACAGACTATTTGGAGGATAAGGGAAATGTATCATGGCTGTGTGAGCTGTATGAAAGTGGGAGGAGAGAGATCAGCTTGGACTGAACAGAAGAATCATGGCTTGAGGCAGGGAAGTGCACTTTCACCATTACTTTTTATTGTAGTGATGGATGATACAGTGAGTACAGTAGCACAAGTAATTGGTGAAGGAAAGATGAAAGCTATGGTGTTCGCGGATGATCTGATGTTTTGGGGGAATAAGGGAAAGGAAGTGCAAGAACAATTGTATGTATGGAAACAACAAGTACAAGAATATGGCATGAAATTTAGTATAAGCAAGAGTGAGATGATTATCACATCAAGGGCAAAAGAGAGAGGAACAACTGGAGTAACAATCCGTGGGGAACGATTGAGGAGAGTGGAGAGTTTCAAGTACCTAGGAAGCCTTATACAGGAAGATGGGAAAAACGACAGAGAAATAAACGAGGGAAGGGAGAAAAGCAGAAGCATTTCGGAAAAGTGTCAGAAGCATGATATGGAAGAGGGATGTACCCTTAAGAAGTAAATATATATATATATATATATATATATATATATATATATATATATATATATACCGGTCATACTATATCCCGATCCTGACATGCATCTGAAGCCTGGGTTATGAAAGGAAGAGAGAAAAGCAGATTACAAGCTAGTGAGATGAAATTCTTGAGGAAAAGTATTGGAGTGACGAAGATAGACAGGTTAAGAAATGAGAGGATCAGAGAGTTAATGAAGGTGGAACCTTTACAAGAGGAGATAGAGAAATCAAGGCTGAAATGGTATGGGTATATTAAGGGAATGGAGGACAGGAGGATGCACGAGATGAAACTGGACGGAAAGAGATCAAGAGGAAGACCGGGAGACAGATGGCTGAAAGGAGTGGAGGAAGGTGTATAGAAGAAAGGAGAAGACTGGACCAAGGTGAAGACGGAGAGATGGTGGGGAGACAGAAGACGATGGAGAGGCTTATGCTCGAAGCAGATCCGGCCAGAGGCTGGAAACTGTCCAAGATGATGATGATGATGATGATGATGATGGGACCCTAAGTCAATGCATGTTCGACTTGCACTCCTCTTGGCTGTGTGTTGTTGGCTATTCACAATCCTATCATTGGTTACAGTTTTTAACATGTATTCATTCGTTGTACTTAATGCAGTTACCTATTTTGAGTCAGTTTCAGCAGAGAAATTATTGATGTTTTTCCGATTTTCTGTCGTACAGTGTTGCTAAAAGTGTGTAGAGACCAGTGGCGGCTGGTGCTTCAGATGACTAGGGTTCACTTCTTTCAGCGCCGGGTCTTGATAGTGGCGCCGCCCGCCCAGCCCCGCCCCGCCCCCCCCCTCTCCCCCGCTCGGCGCGTTGAGGTTTCGCCACCCACCCCTTTAGATATTTTTCGTTACACGATCTGCAGAATCTCTTACCTCGGCTTGTTTTCGTTTGCTTCAACTCGAGCTGAGGTGTCGACCTACCAAGCTTCCTTAAGTCACACTACTCTTCCAAGCTTAAAGCTGAGTAATTTGATTCTAAAATGAACGTTGTTCATTTTTCTTCGAAACACCAAGAAACACCAAGAACATATGAATATCCACATGAACACTAAAACACAGAAAGTAACTGATTACACTGTTAAGTGAGTTTCAGTAGCGCAGCCAGTATTTGATTCTGGAGGGGGGGAATAACTTTTTAAAAATAAAGCCTATTGAATTTATTAATCTATGACTTGACATTTTGGATAAACGGGATTACTGCCGGATGTATGCGTCGTTCTGGCACAATATTTCGGCCGCGTAACTCGCTGCCTTCTTCAGGTGCTACCTGAGACTGCCGTTTTTGGAGGACCTGGTCCAGTATTTATGCCCAGCAGACGCTAGGCACTCTGTCTGCGGTCCGCGCCCAGCTGGCGCTGCTTGTAGGGTGTTGGCTCTTCCCTGGCGTTCCGTCGGACGTCTGCGCCCCAATCGGCCGCCATCTGTGGCAGCGGCAACTCTCTGAGGCCCCTCCCACGTTGGGTGCTCCCTCCGTGGTCCGCGCCCGTCTGGCGCTGCTCCTGAGGTGTTGTGGCTTCCCTTGTGCTCCGACGGACGTCCGCGCCCATCTTGTCCGCCATCTGTGGTCAGTGCAGCTGTCTGAGCCCTTCTGGCGTCAGGCACTCTGATCTTGGTCCGTGCCCACCTCGCGCCTCTCCTGAGATGTTGTGGCTGCGCAGATGCTCCAACGGACGTCCGCGTCCGCCTCTGCCGACATCTGCTGCTATAACAGCTGTTTGAGGCCCCTCCTGCATTGGGCACTCCATTCGCGGTCCGCGCCCGCATGGCGCTTCCTATGAGGTGTTGAAACCTCCCTGCTGTTCCGACGGACGTCCGCGCCCAGCTCGTCCACCATCTGTGGTCAGAGCAGCTGTCTGAGGCCTGCCTGGCGTCAGGTGCTCTGTTCTTGGTCCACGTCCACCTCGCGCTGCTCCTGAGATGTTGTGGCTGCCCACATGCTCCAATGGACGTCCGCGCCCGTCTTGGCCGACATCTGCTGCTATGGCAGCTGTTTGAGACCCGTCTGGTGTCAGGCGCTCCATTCTCGGTCCGCGCCCGCCTAGCGCCACTTCCGAGTTGTTTCTACTTCTTGTGGAGTTATTTGGTCCCTTCTGCTGGGCCTTAACAAGTTCCAGAGCCGGACTCCACGCTGTGCTTAGCTGGTAACCGCTATCTCGGTTTATTAGGTTGTCAGTGACCTTTATTTCGATGGCCTCCTTTATGATGCTGTCCCAGAATCTTGGGGTCTGTGTCACAATTTTGGTTTTGTCATAGTCCATTGTGTGGCCATACTCTAGACAGTGCTCTGCTATGGCTGACTTGGTTGCCTGTCCGAGTCTGGTGCACCTTTGGTGTTCTTTGCACCTTATATTCACCGTCCTGATTGTCTGGCCGATGTATGACATCCCACACTGATGCTTATTTTCTTTACGGGTGTCAGTTTTATGAGCAAACGGAAGGAGTGGCAATGGGTAGCCCATTATCACCAGTGGTAGCCAACCTTTTCATGGAAAGGTTCGAAGAGGAGGCACTTGCATCAGCCACTTATCAACCCAAGTGCTTCTTCAGGTACGTTGATGACACATTTGTCATTTGGCCCCATGGCAGGGAGAAGCTGGAGGAGTTCCTGGAACACCTAAACTCACGCCACCCGAGTATAAAATTCACCATGGAGCTAGAGAAGGATGGGCAGCTCCCTTTCTTGGACGTCCTGGTCAGGAGGAAGGCAGGCGGCACTCTGGGGCACAGTGTGTATCGAAAACCCACCCACACTGACTTATATCTTCAAGCCAGTAGCTGCCACCACCCAGCACAGAAGAATGGAGTCTTGAAAACTCTAGTGCACAGGGCCCAAGCTCTGTCAGATCCAGAAAATCTTGCCACAGAGATTGAACACCTTCAGCTGGTTTTCAGCAGAAATGGATACTCCTCCAGAGACATCCAGAGGGCACTTCATACAACCAGCCAACCACAGGATACAGAGGAGGAGCCGGAGGAGGCAAAGAAGGTGGCATACCTACCATATGCTGGTCCTATTTCTGCGAAGATCAGCAGAATTCTTATGAAGTATGATATTAAGAGCATATTCTGCCCACCTGCCAAAATTGGGACAATGCTGGGAAGTGTGAAAGATGACCTGGGGCTACGTAAACCAGGCATTTACAGCATCCCATGCCAGTGTGGGATGTCATACATCGGCCAGACAATCAGGACGGTGAATATAAGGTGCAAAGAACACCAGAGGTGTACCAGACTCGGACAGGCAACCAAGTCAGCCATAGCAGAGCACTGTCTAGAGTATGGTCACACAATGGACTATGACAAAACCAAAATTGTGACACAGACCCCAAGATTCTGGGACAGCATCATAAAGGAGGCCATCGAAATAAAGGTCACTGACAACCTAATAAACCGAGATAGCGGTTACCAGCTAAGCACAGCGTGGAGTCCGGCTCTGGAACTTGTTAAGGCCCTGCGGAAGGGACCAAATAACTCCACAAGAAGTAGAAACAACTCGGAAGTGGCGCTAGGCGGGCGCGGACCGAGAATGGAGCGCCTGACACCAGATGGGCCTCAAACAGCTGCCATAGCAGCAGATGTCGGCCAAGACGGGCGCGGACGTCCATTGGAGCATGTGGGCAGCCACAACATCTCAGGAGCAGCGCGAGGTGGGCGTGGACCAAGAACAGAGCACCTGACGCCAGGCAGGCCTCAGACAGCTGCTCTAACCACAGATGGTGGACGAGCTGGGCGCGGACGTCCGTCGGAACAGCAGGGAGGTTTCAACACCTCAGAGGAAGCGCCATGCGGGCGCGGACCGCGAATGGAGTGCCCAATGCAGGAGGGGCCTCAAACAGCTGTTATAGCAGCAGATGTCGGCAGAGGCAGGCGCGGACGTCCGTTGGAGCATCTGCGCAGCCACAACATCTCAGGAGAGGCGCGAGGTGGGCACGGACCAAGATCAGAGTGCCTGACGCCAGAAGGGCTCAGACAGTTGCACTGACCACAGATGGCGGACAAGATGGGCGCGGACGACCGTCGGAGCACAAGGGAAGCCACAACACCTCAGGAGCAGCGCCAGACGGGCGCGGACCACGGAGGGAGCACCCAACGTGGGAGGGGCCTCAGAGAGTTGCCGCTGCCACAGATGGCGGCCGATTGGGGCGCGGACGTCCGACGGAACGCCAGGGAAGAGCCAACACCCTACAAGCAGCGCCAGCTGGGCGCGGACCGCAGACAGAGCGCCTAGCGTCTGCTGGGCATAAATACTGGACCAGGTCCTCCAAAAACGGCAGTCTCAGGTAGCACCTGAAGAAGGCAGCGAGTTACGCGGCCGAAATATTGTGCCAGAACGACGCATACATCCGGCAGTAATCCCGTTTATCCAAAATGTCAAGATCTCGCCGGGAAAGCATGAAGAATTACATCAGAAGACTCTACGGAGAGGAGATGTACCTTAACATCAAGAAGCTGGATAAGCTTCGGCAGAGAAAGGGGAGGATGCTGAGTTCTCTCAGTTTCCTACTAAGATGCCGAGAGGGGGATGTAGTTCCAGTTTTCGCCATGTTCAAGCATCATGTTAACACCAGAGCGGCGAACAGGATAAAACACCGAGCCAGCCTTGCGCTGGTAAGAGAAAGAGTGCGTGACATGCGCCATCGACTTGATGTCACGTCCAGGGAATTGCTGTATCTCCACCTTTCTATAGCAGCTACCCTGACCCGAGAAGACTGGGACCAGGTTGATGGTGCCTCCTGGTCTTTGGCTGAATGCACCATGAGGAAATCAACAGCTTGTCAACAGGCCAAGTTTGAGCGCCTCAACAAAAGGTTACAACAGGACGGGGACATAAGGACGGTGGTCAACCTGAGTGACAAGCAGCTTGATGAGGCCACTTCAAAAGTACTCAGCAAGGGCCTCAATTTTGCAGTTACTCCCAGAAGCGTACCTGTGGCTGCAGTCATCAGTGCAGTTGAGCAAGTGGTCAACACACTACCTTCCAGTGTGTCTGAAGAGATCCGCAGGGAGACATGCAGGGCACTCACCAGGACAAAGCCCGCCAAATGCAACATCTCGAGCGAGGAGAGAGCGGCACTCAGACAGCTACGGGAGGACGACAGCTTTGTAGTTCTGCCAGCTGATAAGGGTAACTCCACAGTCATCTTAAACAAACTGGAGTATGAAAGCAAGGTGCAACTACTTCTGGAGGACACTGCATACAAACCTCTAGGGGGTGACCCCACAGAAAAAGTGGACAAGAAGACCCGGATGTTGCTGAAGGAGACAGGTCTACCCGAACAGCTCATCAAGAAACTTCAGGCCAAAGCGCCTGTACCACCTAGACTCTATGGACTCCCCAAGGTCCATAAGGAGGGAGTCCCTCTCCGACCTATTGTCAGCAACATCGGTGCAGCAACCTACCCCACTGCACAATACCTGAAGAAGAAACTGGCACCATATGTGGGTAAATGCACCCACCACATTCGAAACTCGGAGGACTTCCAGCAACGCCTGAGGCAGCTACACACTGTGGACTCAGACATCTTGGTCAGTTTCGATGTGGTGTCGCTCTTCACACGAGTGCCACTGACTGACTCACTCAATCTCATCGGGGAAAAGTTCGATGGGGCCCTGCTTGACTTGTTCAAGCATGTACTGACCTCGACTTATTTTCTTTACGGGGGTCAGTTTTATGAGCAAACGGAAGGAGTGGCAATGGGTAGCCCATTATCACCAGTGGTAGCCAACCTTTTCATGGAAAGGTTCGAAGAGGAGGCACTTGCATCAGCCACTTATCAACCCAAGTGCTTCTTCAGGTACGTTGATGACACATTTGTCATTTGGCCCCATGGCAGGGAGAAGCTGGAGGAGTTCCTGGAACACCTAAACTCACGCCACCCGAGTATAAAATTCACCATGGAGCTAGAGAAGGATGGGCAGCTCCCTTTCTTGGACGTCCTGGTCAGGAGGAAGGCAGGCGGCACTCTGGGGCACAGTGTGTATCGAAAACCCACCCACACTGACTTATATCTTCAAGCCAGTAGCTGCCACCACCCAGCACAGAAGAATGGAGTCTTGAAAACTCTAGTGCACAGGGCCCAAGCTCTGTCAGATCCAGAAAATCTTGCCACAGAGATTGAACACCTTCAGCTGGTTTTCAGCAGAAATGGATACTCCTCCAGAGACATCCAGAGGGCACTTCATACAACCAGCCAACCACAGGATACAGAGGAGGAGCCGGAGGAGGCAAAGAAGGTGGCATACCTACCATATGCTGGTCCTATTTCTGCGAAGATCAGCAGAATTCTTATGAAGTATGATATTAAGAGCATATTCTGCCCACCTGCCAAAATTGGGACAATGCTGGGAAGTGTGAAAGATGACCTGGGGCTACGTAAACCAGGCATTTACAGCATCCCATGCCAGTGTGGGATGTCATACATCGGCCAGACAATCAGGACGGTGAATATAAGGTGCAAAGAACACCAGAGGTGTACCAAACTCGGACAGGCAACCAAGTCAGCCATAGCAGAGCACTGTCTAGAGTATGGCCACACAATGGACTATGACAAAACCAAAATTGTGACACAGACCCCAAGATTCTGGGACAGCATCATAAAGGAGGCCATCGAAATAAAGGTCACTGACAACCTAATAAACCGAGATAGCGGTTACCAGCTAAGCACAGCGTGGAGTCCGGCTCTGGAACTTGTTAAGGCCCAGCGGAAGGGACCAAATAACTCCACAAGAAGTAGAAACAACTCGGAAGTGGCGCTAGGCGGGCGCGGACCGAGAATGGAGCGCCTGACACCAGACGGGCCTCAAACAGCTGCCATAGCAGCAGATGTCGGCCAAGACGGGCGCGGACGTCCATTGGAGCATGTGGGCAGCCACAACATCTCAGGAGAGGCGCGAGGTGGGCACGGACCAAGATCAGAGTGCCTGACGCCAGAAGGGCTCAGACAGCTGCACTGACCACAGATGGCGGACAAGATGGGCGCGGACGTCCGTCGGAGCACAAGGGAAGCCACAACACCTCAGGAGCAGCGCCAGACGGGCGCGGACCACGGAGGGAGCACCCAACGTGGGAGGGGCCTCAGAGAGTTGCCGCTGCCACAGATGGCGGCCGATTGGGGCGCGGACGTCCGACGGAACGCCAGGGAAGAGCCAACACCCTACAAGCAGCGCCAGCTGGGCGCGGACCGCAGACAGAGCGCCTAGCGTCTGCTGGGCATAAATACTGGACCAGGTCCTCCAAAAACGGCAGTCTCAGGTAGCACCTGAAGAAGGCAGCGAGTTACGCGGCCGAAATATTGTGCCAGAACGACGCATACATCCGGCAGTAATCCCGTTTATCCAAAATGTCAAGATCTCGCCGGGAAAGCATGAAAAATTAAATCTATGACTTCTTCTTGCACTTTTTTATAATTTAACCAATTACACTACGAAAACAATTGCAGAAGAAATAAAATGAGTAGGCTCGCATTAATTTGAAAGTGGAAGAAGAGCACCGTGGTGGAAATGGAGTGCAATAATCAGCAGGTATTTTCTGTGATTTATCAAAGGCATTTGATTGTGTGAACCATAACATCCTTTTAAGTAAATTAGAATTCTATGGTGTCACGGGAATTGCTGCAAAATGGCTCAAGTCGTACCTTGCTAATAGGAAACAAATGGTGTCAGTACAAGGGACCAGTGAATTAATCCAACAGTCATCAGATTGGGAAGAAATTACATGTGGTGTCCCACAAGGATCCATATTAGCGCCGTTGCTTTTTCTTGTGTACATTAATGACCTCTTATCAGTTACACTGCCAGAAGCAGAGTTCGTATTGTTTGCAGATGATACAAGTATTGCAATAAATAGCATGTCGAGTATAGTTCTGGAAATGTCTGATAATGTTTTTTTCGTTAACATTAATAAATGGTTTAAAGCCAACTCATTGTCATTAAACTTTGAAAAGACTCACTACATGCAGTTCAGAGATTAGCATCCAGTATATGCATAAAGTATGAAGAAGAGCAGATAGAAGAGGTTCACGGTATAAAATTCCTGGGATTACAGCTTGATAATAAATTCAGTTGGGAGGAGCACACCACAGAACTGCAGAAACGACTTAACAAATCTGTATTTGCAATACGAGTGGTATCAGACATAGGAGACATAAAAATAAAAATAAAAAAATAAAAACTTTCATACTTTGCTTACTTTCATTTTGGGGTAACTCTTCAAGTCAAGCAAAAATTTTCAGAGTCCAAAAGCGTGTAATACGTATTATTTGTGGTGTAAATTCGCGGACATCCTGCAGAAACCTCTTCAAAGAACTGGGTATATTAACTACTGCTTCTCAGTACATTTATTCCTTAATGAAATTTGTCATAAATAACAAACAGCTAAGTTCATACCTATAATACTAGCAACAAAAATGATTTACACAAGGACTTAAAAGCACTTACTTTTGTTGAAAAAGGGGTCCACTACTCAGGAACACACATTTTCAATAATTTACCAACAACCATAAAAAATTTAGCTACAAATAAAGATCAGTTTAAGAGGACCTTAAAAGACTTTCTAGCGGCTAACTCCTCCTACTACTATTAATATTATTATATTACCAGCTTGTAAAAATGTAAGTACCTTTACTAGTATTATTATATTATCAACTTGTTAAAAATAGAAAAAGGGATGTTCCACATCCACGAGGATCTCCTCAACACGTATCTATGGAACGAACCAATTAATCTAACCTAAAGCTCGTAAAATAGTTAAGCAGCTTCTATGTTACTAGCCACAGAGAAAGGTCTTTACAGTTTAATTAACATGAGAATCTGTGTTTAAAAATTGAACTAAAATGAGACTGTTGTTGTTCATAAGATTCCACTCAGTGGCGCCTCTGACCCGCTAAGCAGCGGGTCGCCGCATATGAACTATCGGCTCGTAACTTCAGCATAGCTGATAGCAGTAACAATAGCGGCAACATCAGAGCTGGTCGTGGGGGCATTAAAACCGCTCACAGTAACAGTAGCACAGGTTCTCAGTGCCGGCATCAGGCTGACGACCCACTGTCATGTTTACTTGTGCTTGGCAAATAATAGTTACGTTGCATTTATTACATGTGTACTATTTCAAATTTCCGGTGCCGCAACCCTTCCTAACCTTACGCATGCGCAAAGGTTGCTCTTCCCCACATCTTTTCAAACAGTTAAATATTTGTTACAACGAAGAGTAGAAATGTCATTTACCCTCAAAATCGCGACACATTTGCTAAAACGTCCAAAGTATGTGTGGCAAGTAACAATACAAAAGTCATTGTTAAAAAAAAGAAGATTGGGTTTTAAAAAATTGCTTGCAGTTGGTCTCGAATCCACTACCTTCGACAGCGCATACCGATGCCGCTAACCACACGGCTATTCTTGCTAGGTGGATAGTAGTGACTTCATTATTATTCATGATCATATCAAGGCTTTTACAGTTGATACGTCTTTAATGTATAGTTACAAGATGTTTTACCAAATATGACGTGTTTTAGATGAATCTTCAATGCGCCAAAAACAATTATGAAGGGCGGATGTTGCCTTTGTGAAGGATTTACGCATGCGCAAGGCGAGGTGCGCAGTAGTTTTATTGTCTTGCTTCGGGACCATTCCTGCTTAACCGTGAGGGCTCAAGTAGCCACGAGCTGATGTCTCCACCAGCTCCAACGTCGATGTTAAAAGCGGCGATTCCTGTCGCCCCTCCATGCCGTGGGACCGTCAGTATGTTGTCCCCAGAGTCCGGGGGTTCAGAAAGGAATTTGAACCTCAGCCGAGCATGCGCACTGCTGCGGTCACTGCCGTCCTATATTAAGCGGCCGCATTATGACTCTTAGGCGCCGTTATCGCCGTTCAGGCGATATAAGATAAGCGATATGTAGTAAGCGATATATTGCGACGATATATTGCTAGTAAGGTTCACAACAGCAGGCAATAAATCGGCGCGACGTGGACGATAAGAATGTGGTAGGATCACAGTTTTCACTGCTTAAGAATGTTGATTACTTTCGGAATTATAATTGATTTACTTATTTCGTAGGTCAGAGTTCTAAACATTTACATTGTGAGTTAATATTATAACAATCTGATTACTTCCTTGCCTTTTACATAATAAAAAATAAACAATAATCCTCATGCAATTTCTCTCCATGTGGCACTCGCCACATCTGTCTTACTGTATACAGCAATGAAATAGTTCCAGATGCACTGATGACCTTTCACTAAACTAATGAAAGAATTCACAGACTTTCTCTTCTTTCTGCCATGTTCAGCGGTCGAAACTCGAAATATCACTCGCGACCAATCGCTCAGGAGACCGGCAAGCGGTACTTAAAGAGATATATCGCTTACGATATGTTGCGCAATCGCGCTAGTGTGAACCTTTTCTGTCGCCTCCCTCTAGATTTCAAGTATCTGTCCGAGCGTGTCGCGTATCGTATATCGCTTACGATATATCGCTTATCTTATATCGGCTTAGTGTGAACAGCGCCTTATACGTGCTGTCTCTGCGACGTAAAACCTTTATCATGAAATAAAAATAGTCTGAATGTACATACAAAATGATTTGATAGAAGAACGAAACGAAGAATGATAGCTTTAAAAACACGCAGCCGGACGCGGTGGCCGAGGGGACTGAGGCGCTCCAGTCACGGTCTGCACGGCCACTACGGTCGGGGGTTCGAATCCCCCCTCGGGCATGGATATTTGTGCCGTCCTTAAAGTTAGCTAGTTCGTAAGTAGTTTGTAAGTTTAGGGACTGATGACCCCATAGTTAAGTCCCATAGACTCTACAAACATTTGATACAAGAGCATCGTAATATACGGCTATTAATATTTGGCAGATATATACACACTGCTTCAAGAGACTTTCATTTACTCGCTAATTTATTTATTAGGCTTATATAATCATTGAAGAATGACATTTGTTTTAACGATATACTGAGTACTGAGCTAGAGGTCTGCTTTGGTTTCATACGTCGAACTGATACCTTATTTCAGGCGTTTAAGTGGCTGCATCTGTGGTAGGGGCGCTATCTAAATGCACGTCCTGCGCGCAATCGGGTAAAAATACGGCGGGCACCAGCCGAGTGTTTACTCTCTTCCTATATAGGCTCTCTAGGTGCAGGGTGTCCAGAAAAGGGCTCTCTGATTTCAAAATTAAATATCTCGAAAACAAAGATCGTTAGAGGAATGGAGTAAACGGTATGTTTATTGTGAAAGTTGTAAGAAGTTTATACAGCAGTTTGAAATAATAGTTACAAAAGCTGCGAACAGATGGCGCTGTACGCTGTACAACTCATATCAGCATACATAAGTGAAATAATCTTATGAAAACACTCTTTGCAAACAATCACATCACAATGTTTTCAAAATGTTCACCATTTGTACTACAGAGGTGGCGCAAACGAAGAATGAAATTCACCATCACATTTCGTAGTGTCTCAACCGAAATGCATTCACATGACACAGAGATCGCCGATTCAAGCTCGTCCAGCGTGGCGGGTAGACCATGTCTTTCAGTGTGCCCCACAAAAAAATGTCACAGGGAGTCAAATCCGGCGAATATGGAGGACAATCCATGCCTGCACCAGTAAATTTGGGATATTCCAAAGCAGTGACTTGATTCCCGAAGTATTCCTCAAGAAAGCGAAACACTTGTTCGATCCGGTATGGTCGGGTTCCATCTTGCATAAACCAAGATGGTCGATTCTCTAACGCTTGCTGTGTGGCGACAAATTGTTCAAAATTGCAACGTAACGTGCACCAGTGACCGTTTCTCGAATGAAAAAAGGGCCAATAATGCCTATGCTGTATACTGCAGCCCACACAGTAACTTTAGGAGAATACGGGGGTTTCGCTTCACACCAATATGGCTTTTCCGAACCCCAAAATCGCCAGTTCTGCTTATTCACGTATCCATTCACTATCAATCATTGTGAGCATCTGATTAGCAAAGGCAACCCTTTGTTGCACAGCTCGTACGGGTATGGCCTGGTGCGTTTGAATTTTGAATGGAAACATGTGTAGGCTCTTTCTCAGTATTTTCTGCGTGCTGGAACGCTTCAAACCAGTCTCAGATGCAATTCTACGGACGGATGACATTGGAGTTCGCTGAATAATTTCAGAAACTGTGGCGATATTTTCAGGCGTAACTGCGGTTTGCTTGCGGCCAACATGCCCCACTAGATCGTCAGATACGCTGCCTGTTCGTTGAAATTTTGCGAAGAGCTTACGAATGGTTTTCGCATCGGGTCATTTTGGAACATTAAATCGTGCTTGAAAACTTCGCCTTGTTGCCGTAGGACTCTCTTTTAACCTGTGGTACTCTAGCACCAGGAAACGCGTTGTTCAATGGAGTACATGGTTTTAATCTCTTCCTTCGGTACGCTAACCTCCTTTCACGTTTCAATAGTGGAGCGGACCGCTCTGGCCTTCGGATCACTATTTATACTAGGCATTACGTATGGCGATTACAGCGCCATGTGTTAGCAGCTTTTGTAACTATTATTTCAAACTGCTGTATAAACTTCTTACAGCTTTCACAATAAACATAACGTTTACTGCATTCCTCTATTGATCTTCGATTTCCAGAAGTTAATTTTGAAATCAGGGAGTCCTTTTCTGAACACCCTGTACCATTACGATACCAACCACCGGCCCTGTTCATGCTTTTGGTACGGGGGATTTCGCGATATTAAAGCGTTAGGACGTCTGTAGTGTGTCAACTACGTTTTTGGTGGAACAGTGAACGATAGCAAGGCAGAACGGAAAGGAGTCGAGTAAAAAAACTTAACTTTTCGTAATAAGAAGCCTACGCCTTTCTGAAAAAGGTTCTGTCTTCTATTGTTTATCAGGCATTTTTGTTCATAATAGAAAATGAAATTCTTCATTAAAAAGTCGTATCTGTCAAGAGAATCTTAAATAAACTGTCATGTGATGTACCGTTTCGTACTTTCCAATGGTTATTATGAACAGTGCCAGGTCAGATTTTTTTTTTCGTAAGATAAACCTTAAAAATTTCGGAAGCTACAGTACAAAATCGGACGGTACACAAAAATGAAGGGAAGATAAAGAGCCCAGTTATTTATTTCAGAACTGGGGGAGTGAAAATAAGACAATCTCTTATAATCAGTTTTATCTTTATTGATGAATATAAAGCAGTGAGTTAAAATTTGTGGTGCGACCGGGAATTAAGGCGCCTTGGAACAGTCTAAGTACGATTTCCCTCCACATCACAAACTTTAATTCAGCTTCTGTGTTCCAAAGGTAATTGCCACTACTGCCAAGGCTCTCCATGCAGCGGAATAGCACCTCGGCAATGGAGATAATGGAACAATCCTGTTTAGGTGATATAAATATCATTTTAATACGAATAAACAAATCCTGAGAAGGATTTTCGTCTCAAATATGTCAAAGACATTATTGATGAATATGAATGAGTGAATTAAAATTTGTGGTGTGGCCAGGAAACGAACCCGGACCTCCATGCTTACTAGGCAGCCGTCTTAACCGTTAGACTACCACATCACTAACGATTAAGGCGCCTTAAGCGTGGAGGTCCGGGTTCGATTCCCGGCCGCACCACAAATTTTAATTCTCTGCTTCACATTCATCAATAATGTCTTTGGCATATTTGAGACGAAAATCCGTCTCAGGGTTTGTTTATTCGTATTAAATTGAGTTTTTGCTTTATTCATATTCAGTTTGTGTTACCAAGATTGTCTTATTGTTGGCGTTGCATATTGCGTCTCATAGACAGGCCAGGCACTTTTCGTGTCTTTTACGGTCCTTGCCCCCAAACAATACTGTAGTAGAACAGCGTCGGTCATTGTTAATGCCTTTCGTTGTGATCGCAGCAGGGAGATGGGAGGCTGTGGGGCAGCAGTCCCCAGACAAAACTTGCTTGTTCTTAACTTCTTCTAAAATAAACGAGAAAAGAGGAGAGAAGACTTCTCAAGTTATTGTTATATGAAACCAATATTCAATACTCACTCCCCTCTATTTTCAAGAACTCTGGTGCTGTTTGCAATCCTGGCTTGGCTACTGGATCGAACTGATATGCAGGGTTGCCATCCCAAAAACTTTTCCCTCGTACATAAGTAACTAAAATCTCGTATTTTGGCTGTCAGACCTCGTACATTGGGTCCGGGAGAGGGAGGGCAGCAGAGCACTCTTCCTGGTTTCACATGAGTGTGAATTTAGCAGGCATTTGTTAATTTATGAAGTGAAAATTGACATCAATGACAATTTTTTTTATTTCCATTAGACTGTCTCGTGAACATAGTCATGTACTCTAGTGTGCAGAAAGGTACATAAAATGACAAAAGAAAGAAAAAGAAAAAAAAAAAACGCGAACATACCCAATGCATCGACTTATCAAGCAGCACATCCCAATATAGCCAAAATGATGATTGTGTACACCTTTTTTTTAAGTTCATGACTTGTAAAAAATAGCTTGTTGCTAAATCACAGTAAAACTCGCTTTTTTACAATTTCTAGCACAGAATTAAACAAAAGCTGACATTTTGATTACACAGAATGGGCCTATGATAAGTGAGACAACAGTTCAAATTTCTAGGTCTTATCCACACTCACGGATAAAATTTAAAACAGAATCAACCATGGAGGCATTGTCGGCTAAAGCAAGCTGCAAAGCGTCAGGGATATTAAAATTTCGCCACTTTTCGGCTAAATTGTGGGATTCAAGTAAGATGTGGGCAAGTGATGTACATCGTTACTTGGGAATTACCATTATTTTTTCTATTAATTAATTTGTTTGGTTTTTTTAATTTCTTGTCTGATGTACGACAATTCTGAGTCAAAATCAGGTAACTTTGAGCGTATAGTACGATGTTTTCGCATTTACGAGTTGGCAACACTGGCAGTGGCGCAGCTATGTCACCAAGGGCCCCAGGGCAAAAATGACATTGGGGCCCTCTTTGCACTAATACTGTACACATGCAAAACTACTTCATCAGCTCCTTACCGCCCACTGTAAGACATAATAAGGCAAACAAATACTACTAAGTAAATTGTGTCACGCAGTAGATAATATTTAATCGTACTCTGATATAAGTGCTTTCACGCAAAAATTACTAGCTGATTTGGATGAAATTTTGCAGAGGGATAGAGTTGGAGCTGGGTAGGACATACAGATGAAAATTCCCCATGGGATATTTTTCGTCAGCGGTGACAGCAGGCGGACTTTTGTCAGTGCCGACAACTCACTCTCGCTAAACTACTGCGCTGTTAGCTCATTTCGTTGATAGCCCACTCAAAGAAGGAAAGTAGGGGAAATATTCGTTTAGGATAGTTTCATAAAAGTAAGTTGCCAGATTTTGTTTGATAAACACTTTGGATTGAGCCGCGCTCCTAACAGGCTTCTTGAAGCCAGGAAAAGTAATAAGTAAAATAACTAAGTCGGTATCTTCGCTTATTATCGTGACAGTGGGGTAGAGGGTAGCGTCTTGATGCACAATTCACTATTGAGACAAAGTAATTATTACATGACACGTCTGATCCGTGAATGTAATTAAACCTTTAAATGGCAGAATAAACTAATAGTGTGCGGGTGGAAACGTACCTTAAAAGATTGCGTGAAGTGATGAATTCTCAGAACAGTGAAGTTATTTTTCACATACAAGAGCTGAGCAGAATGCGGCGGAGGGTAGAGTGTTAATATGAACGTAAATTGAGCGAATAGCTCTTATGGTATGGGAAGGCGCCGTTCCCAGAAAAAAAAGCCACAGAATGCCGAATCAATTTCCCGCCTAGTATTGCAAGGTAGTGTGTAGAAAGGAATGTAGATTCTGTTCGGTATTCCTTTTAGTATTAACGCATTTATGGGAAATAAACATGTCCGTTTGCTGGCGCAACGCATTTTGTGGAAAATCCGCACTCTCCAGGTCTGTCAGTACGTAATCTGATTTATGAGGTGCACTGCGGAAGGGTCGGTATAACTTTGTAAAACACCTTGTAATTTCCTTTAGCGACATAATGGGGTAGGCAGAGTGGGGGCTCGCTTTCTTGCTATTCGTTTTGCAGGCGCAAAAAGAATGGCAGTACCTGACCATTCCAGTGGTCTGCCCTTTCCCGCAGCTTCTGCCCTTCACCCTCCCCCCCAACCCCTTCCTATTGTCACCAGTCACAACAAATTATATGCCCAATACTGTTCTACTGTACTTAAATGTGCTGTATACATTTAATATTGTCTTAGTCCATTCTGTTTAACAATAACTATATTAACATATTGACTGCCGAAGATATATTTGGGTTACCGACCCCCGTGCACGATTTACTTTTTTCCATATTCTGCTTTAGTTCGCTTGAAGTAAGCTATTTAAGTACAAATAAATTGATAATATTGCAATTTAGTACCTTAGTTTTTTGTTGTTGTATGAGTTACGTATGACTCACATGGCGTCAGAGTAAAGTGCCAGGTGTGTTATTTGCTTCGTAGCTAATAATTTTGGGTTGGTACTCCTGTAAGTCTTTCATTCCACAACATTTTTTGCATACAGTTCCATTATTTATTTTCTGCATTGTTACTGCAGGATTCAGTGTTTGCTCCGTAACAGTGATATCGTAGCAGGAGAAAGTGTTTCGTAGAAATTATGTAGATGAACAAAAGCATGTACAGAAGCTTTTAGATGAAGTTATAGACATAAGTGAAGAAGATGAAGATACTACTGAAATTGAAAAATAAGAGGAATGTGTTGATGCTGATTACTGTTCATTGAGAGGAAGAAGCTGAAGTTCAAACCAAGAGGGGCACAAAAACCAGCAGTGATAACTGACTAATCAGTCATCTCTCTCACCAAATGAAGTCCTATATTGTGAAAGGCGGGGTGTGAAATGGTACAGGAAGCTTGCAATTTAACTGTTGACAGGGTCAGCACTAGTAAATACTCTTGTGATTTACCGATGCATCAACAACAAGATCATCTCGATCACAATTCAAAGAGGAAGTGACAAACTACTCCATACAGAAGATGCCGATGCCCCCTGAGAAATCTCTCAGCGTAGCCACCGAGCTGCCTGCAGATTGTGCTCTTGTGAACATGAGAGCAGCAAGTCATAGGTATTCGGATGCTACGAAAAAATGAATGAATTTGGACGAGAGCAAGCTCTCAAGAAATGCAAACAAACTACTTGGAAATGTAAGAAATTGTGTCTCATTTATGCGAAGAGTGTTTCTTCATAAAGCACAGTGCATGCAGGTGTTAGAGATACAAAGTGGAATTACCCAAATTTTTCAGTCTGTTTCACTGTTGCAATTAGAGTTGGAGAATGTAATTAAAACTGTATGTGATATACAATCTACTGTATAAGTACTATGTAACACCAAATAATGAATTATAAAAACAAGGAAACTCCAATATGACTGGGCCACGTGAGTTTTATATAATTAACTATTTCAAGTGTCAATAACTACTCTTGAGCTCTTGAAAATTAGAGGCCACGAACATGATTTATTACTGGGGCCATAACGTGCTATAACACCAAGTCATAGCACGCTACTCTAAGATACTACTACACCACGGAGCTTTAAATGAAAAAATGTCCGTGAGTTGTATTTACTTCACGTGGCCCGAAGAGAAGACTTCCTGTAACTTATATTTAACTCACGTGGCAGTCAATGTGCTACAACGTTGTTTTCTAAAAGTTGGAAATTTTTCTATTTCTTGTAACAGGAATACTGTTAGTCCTTGAAAAAAAAAATCATAATTATTTTTCGCGCCTCACTGTATCACGAGCTTAATGAGTGGCGTTTTTCAAGTCGTGGGGATTTTGTTCGTGTTTCCTCACGCACTTAAGTCTGAATGAAAGAATACCTACTGGAGTAATAGAATGCTTCAAACTGTTAGATTGCAGATGTTGGCAAAGATATGATTTCTGATCGGTAATTGTCGGTAAGCGTTTTCGTGACTGCAATACATTATAGTAATAGTATGGGTACACAATTAAAAAAGTAGTCAATTTTATTTTAACAATTATTTCACAGTCTTTTCCTGGCTTTGGTTTTTGCAAAATCAATAAGGTCTGTTAAATGTAGACTTGATGCAGCCTTGTTTTCGATTGCTATGAGTGCCAAATGTCCGCGGTGGAGTAGCCGAGCGGTCTAAGGCGCCTTGCTGCGGAGTGCGCGGTTGCTCGCCGTCGGGGAGTTCGAGTCCTCCCTGTGACATGGGTGTGTTGTCCTTAGGTTAGTTTACCTTAGTTTAAGCAGTTTGCAAGCTACGGACAGATGACCATGCAGTTTGGTCCAATAGATTTGCAAACATTTGAACATTTGAGCCAAATGTCCGAGACGAGATTGAGCCATACTATACCTCAGATGCGTTTTTAATTTGATGAACGACCTTTCGGCTGCTGCAGAAAAATAAAACTGCGGTAAATACTTCCGTAAACTCACATTCTAATAGTTCATATTTTGTTATAATTTCGTTACATAATTGGCAAACTGTCCATGTTGGGGGTCAATTTCGGCAGGAGAAATTAAAAGTCGAAATTCCTTCATTCAACTAAAATATATACAGTATAATTATTATCCGAAGTAATTTGGAGACATGGATATTCGGAAACCGTTTTATTCGGATATTCGAACTGTACACTTCTATTTGCCAATAGGAAGTAGTGTACAGTAAATGTATTTGTACTGTATTTGGAGGAGCGCGATCCTTCACATTGCACGCCGCCAACACTTGGAAGACGCCGCTGTTGCAGTGAGCAGCTTTGATGCTGCCGCTACTTCTGCTGCTATGCCGACTGAAGTGTGCCGATTGTTGGACACATTGGCTGGCAGCTTCGCCTGTCAGCAGCGCGTCTTGTGAAGGCCCAATTAGAAGCATTGTTCCGCCAGCCGGTGGCCCAGTGCGGCTACTGTGGAAACTTGGTTTGAGGGAAAGGGGATATGATGGACGATAGGGTGGGAGGGTGAAAAAAGGTTAAATAAATAATTCGCCGCTCTACTGTAACTTTTTTCGATCGTCACTCACGAAGGCCGAGGGGCCCCTGGAGCTCGGGGGCCCCGGGGCACTGCCCCGCCTAGCCCTATGGTAGCTACGCCACTGAACACTGGTCGTGACTGTATTCGTAAGACTGTGGCGGGAACGCAGAGGTTCTCGGAAAATCCGCGGTCGCTTGTGCCGGCTGGTCTCGGGGCTGTGTGGTGTGGTGTCGTGTTGGCGGACGGCAGCCGTGGGCCGGGGTGAGGGTTCGCGGCGGTTGGGGAGCGTGAGGCGCGCTGCTAAATTTGGCGCCGGCCGCGTCTAAGATTAGTGTCCGGGGCGGCGGCCCGCCACCAGCGCGCTGCCGCTGCCGCTACCGGCACAGTGGCTGCTCCAGCGCCGCCGCGGACCCACCACACGGCCACAGGTAAGCCGCCACGCGCGCCGCCGCTGCTTGCCGTCTTCACAGCAAACTATTCTAATTATATATATCAAAAAAGCAGCTCATACCATCCTGATATCTCCTCGCACTTTTCCCCCCTCACATTAAATTTTGTGGCTGATGTCGGTGTGCATTCTCGAATCATAACATTTCTCATGAATTGTACTGGAACTCAAATTATCTAACTGTACGAACAATGCAACGGTGAAATAGTTTCTAAAGGTGCAGTTTTTACTGATGCTGTAGTGAACTTTACAGTTTGTGTTGGATTCCATGTCAGCTGCAGTGCATTGCGCGTAGTAGCTGCCTGTGAGGGAAAAAAAAGGCAACTTCAGTATTGTTGAAGTGGACAAACGTAGATTAGTTGTATATTTTACCTCAAATTGTCCCATTGCCTGGATAAAATATTGTAAGATTCCTCCTGACAAGACTGCTTTGCTCTGATGTACATGTTGGCATTCAGTACCAGGAAGTTGGCAAAAGTCCAGTTCAACAAGGAAGTGCTAAAGTAATTGAAATCAGTGGTACAATTAAAACAAATAAATAAAAAAGGAGTTTACATGCCATAATGAGCTAGAAGAAATTATCCAACAGTGCTTGTGAATTTCATAAACGCTACTTGAATTATAAAAAAAGAGATGCAAGCACATGTGTTTGTGCCAGTGCTCATCATAACCTATTTTACTCGATGAAATAACTCATTCATAACGTAAGTAGCAGCGGCGTAACTAGGGGGGGATGAGGGGGATAGAACACCCCCCCCCCAGAACCCGGAAAGAAAGAAAGAAAAAAAAAAAATTAGAAAGAAAAGAAATCGTATAACAGCAATCTGGTAAAGGTAAAGATTGGAAACTTGGGGTGTTTTACCATAAGCTTTCATTGCATGGGAGTGAATTAGTTTCTTCAATGGGAGTCTGTCTGGAAACTGACTAAAATTTTGCTCGTCAAGCAAATCTATCCCCCCCCCCCCCGAAGCCAAGTCCTAGTTATGCCACTGGTAAGTAGTCCTTATTTGTAGTTATAGGGAGCCCATAATTATTGTGATATGACAGTTACTTCAATTATATTGCATTTCTTTCGTTCCCGTTCCATACTGCCATACATGATTCATCTTTGTTCCAGAAAAGAAAATATAGATGTATTTGTAGTGAACCCGAAACTGAAAAACGTATTCGCTCTACATAGTTTCATGGATAGTTAGAATCATAATTAGTGCCTATATTCCAAATTAGGTACTACACAGATATATTTATAGTTTCAGCTGAATTTTTGTAATCTGAGAATCTTCAACATGCCCCAGAAAATTCTCAATATCTTTCATCGCCATATTCCATATGATTCTGGTAGGCTGTCATGCAGAGGCCACGGGTTTGATTCCTAATCGCATAGGAGATTTTCTCTGTTGGGGATTAGGTGTCGTATTGTCCTCATCATCATTGACATGCAAGTCACCAAAGTTGCATCAGCCAAAAAGACTTTCAACAGGCACGCTGAACACAACCCCAATTGGGGTCTAATGGCCATTAATACCACATGATCAACATCATTGGTAACTGAAGCCATCTGATTATTCCAGTATACACACACACTTAATTTTATACAATGTTTTCATATATAAACATTTCTATTTATAGTATTGAACATATTAAATACTAACAAATCAAATTAAAACACCAAAAAATCTATGTTTTTTACTTCAAAGAAAAGACATTCTTACTTTTTTTTTTTACACATTAATGTCACAGTTATTATTCTCTTAAATGAAACCTGGAACATTATAATAGTGTTAAATAATTTAATAGTTTTCATTATGATTTATATGAGAATTAGTCAACAATCAAAAGGTTTTTTTTCTGAGTAGTTGTAATATTTTATGTTGGTTTGAAAGTATTCAGATGTTACTCATTAAAGAATACTGTAGGATTTTAATAGTATATTTCCTTATACAAATATTTCAGTATCTTTAAGCCTGATGACCAAGTGAGGTGGCACAGTGGTAACACGCTAGAATCGCATTTGGGAGGACGGTGGTTCAAATCTACCTCCGGCCATCCAGATTTAGGTTTTCTGCGATTTCCTTAAATTACTCCAGGCAAATGCCAAGATGGTTCCTTTTCGAAGAGCATAGCTGATTTCCTTCCCTATCCGTAACCAAAAATCCGACCACTAGCTCCGTCTCTAGCGATCACGCTCTCGACGGGACGTAAAACCCTAAACTTCCTTCCTAAGCCTTATGGTGCTTATCTCCTGAATGTAAGTACCAGTAAATCTATATCATATAAGTTTGTCATACGTGGAGGGCAACCTGTTGAATTAATTTACTATGTAAAACAGCCAAGAGCTTTATTAAGATGACCAGTTTTATGAGATTAAACTGCCATCAACGGATCATTCATTTCACACACCACATCACAAAGGAAACCTTTTAAAACTGTAATTTCTCACCAACATTATTGTTGGCATGATAGTAATGTTGGTGAACAATTAAAATTTTAAAAGGTTTCCTTTGTGATGTGGTGCTTCAAATGAAAGATCCATTGATGGCAGTTTAATCTCATGAAACTGGTCATCTTAATACAGATGATTAAAATGGCCGGGGAAATTCACTATTCTATAGAAATAGGAAACAATACAGTTAGCAGTATTCATTATTTTACAGATTCTTTACTTTTGAGGCCTTCTTTATTAAGATAAAATAGCAACAGACAGTTGGTCTATATGTAGCTACTTTAAATTGGAAATATTTTACTCCAATAAATAATCTGTTTTTAATTGAAAAATATTTGCCTTTTCTCAGAAGATTTAATCATTTTTCTGATTGTGTTTACAGGGAGGCACTGTTTTGGGAGATCCTGACCGAGTAATAGACCTTGGTGAAACCTACATACCTTACGCTGTCTTTCTCGAATATATTCTTGGATTAGGTGAATCAACATTCAGTCCAATATCATACGATTTATTTGCACACAATTGTAATAACTTCTCTCATGAAGTAGGACAATTCCTTTGTGGAAAGGGGATTCCAAAATATATACTTGATCTACCAGAAGAAATTCTTTCTACGTAAGTAACGTCTGTAATGAAATTGTTCTGAACACTTCATAATAATCTTTTTATAAGTACTGAAAACAAATTACACTTTTATAGGAATGTGTAAAGTGATCTGTTTAAAAGCATAATAATTATCATTAATAGGCCCTATATGTGTACATAATGATTTTAAAAATATATGGAAATTATTTGCAGGCCTTTAGGGCAGAGTCTACGTCCTCTTATTGATAGTCTTAATCAAGTATCAAGAGGTGTTGGAATAAACACTGGTAGTGATCTGAGAAATTACACTCCACAAGATTCACGCCGAAGTCGCCAAGAATCACCAGAATTCGCAGAATTAAATTCTGCTATTGAAGAAGTCAGGTACTTACAAACTGTTTTTTTTTTTCCTTAATTGATACATCTTTGACTTAAGTACAGGGTGTACATAAAGTCCGGGAACACTTTCAATTATTTATTTGCACAAGAAGTAAACATTGTAGAGATATCATACACATATAATTTTAAAAAGAAACCCTGAAAGTTTTTTTTATCAAAGCAGTTTGCTAATTTGTTGATAGTCAGCACTAGTCGTAAACATGGTGATTTCAGGTGTGGAGTGAGCTTTCTGTGTGTTGGGGGACAGCTGTTTCATGATATGGTCTCCCCAATCACCAGATCTCACTCTGCGTAACTTTTTCTGTGGGGACACATTAAAGATTGTATTTCTTGTACCACATGATGTAGCAGACTCCGGAAGAGAATACAGAAAACGACCACCAAAGTCAGTGAGGCCATGCTTGAATGGGTATGGAAAGAATTAGTTTACTGTATTGATGTCTGTCTGATCACTCATGGTTCCATGTGTTAAAAAAACTTGCAGAGTTTCTGTTCAAAATGCAATATGTATGACCTCTGTAGTGTTTCCTGAATTTATGTACACCCTGTATATGAGATATGTTTAAATAATCCACAAATTTTGTGAATACTGTTATATTTTAGGACTAAATGTCAAACATAAATGTAACTATTCTGTAAGTGAAATGAGTAGTATAGTGTATATCACAATACAGTAAACGGGTCCATATTAATTAATACAATGGTCATTGTCTGCATTTATTGATGGAACCAATGCCAATGTGCTTCAGACATGCATGTATGTAGGCAGTGTGTGGTGTATGGAAGTTTGGGCCAGTGTAGGAGGTGTGCACTGATTGCATTATGATCAATGTAACCACTTGCAAAAATCAGGAAGTTTGGGTTCATGTCCCTGCCCGGCACAAATTTTCATATGTCAGCCTTAAATTGTACAGCTAATCCTGAATCATATTCCAAATTGTGAATATAATTCTTGTATTGCATATTCATTGTTTCATATAACTGTAGCTACATAAGCATAGTGCTTGTAACGGTCACAGCGATTATCAAAAGTTTCGTGCTTTATTTTCTTAGACGTAATTCTGTTGCACTTGAAGAAAGACGAAATGTTATTAATGAGAAACTAGCAAAGAAAGACCGTAAAAAGAAGAAGAAAAAGAAGCGTGAAAAGAGGAGGATAGAGCAGGAGTGTGGAAGTAGTTCCGCTGAGTTCACTCCTGACAGTGCTAGTTCAAGCCCAAGTCGCACAAATATGGCTGACAGTGTTATTGAAGCTCCTGAAGAACAGCAGCAGCAGCAACAGCAGGATGAGGAAGATAAAAGGCCACAACAATCGGCTGCAGATGTGGTGGCTGAAATAGAGGCTGAGGAGAGGAAAGAGCGTGAAGAGAGGAAGAAGCAGCGAGAACCACCTATTGTGTTCAAAGATGCTGTGAATGTAAGTTATACTGTAGTTACATACATTTACAGTTTAGTTAGAAATCTAGTTATGATATTCCTGAGGACATGCAATATACTGTAGGAATACATGATGATGGGATCCTTTCGGATAAAAAATTCCACAGGTAAAGTTGAACTACATTCAGACTTCTAGGAGTGGGACTAAGCAGGAGGATGCCGTCATCAGGGAAATAAAACAGGCATTGTATTGATCAGTTTGTGGAATGTGAGCTCTCTGAATGAGGTAGGTAAGTGAGAAAATTTTAGAAGAGAAATGGGCAGGCTGAAGTTAGATATAGTTGGGATCAGTGAAGTTTGCTGGCCAGATGGACAGGACTTATGGTCAGGTGAGTACAGGGTTATAAATACAGAATCATTTAGGGGAGATCTAATAGCTAATAAGATATAGGTGTATGGGTAAGCTACCATGATCTGCATAATGAATGCATAGACACCAATGCCCAATGCTGTAGTACACATATATACAAACAACTCTGCAGAGGACGAGGAGACTGAAAAACATATGTATGACAAAATACAAGTTATTCAGGCAGTTAAAGGAGAAAAAAACTTTATTGTGATGGGGAACTGTAATTCAGTAATACGTAAAGGAAGAGAAGGAAAAATAATTGTTGAACAAGGACTGGGGAAAAAAGGTTGGAAGAGGGCTACCTGGTAGAATTTTGCACAGATCATAACTTAATCACAGACACTTAGTTTAAGAATCATGAAAGATTAAAAAGACTTACGGGTATGCAGCCAGGTACGAAATTCGACATTGGCTACTATTTCGGCAGGAGAACACCCATCACCCGACCAATTGTGAAAGCCAACAGCAATATCGAGTATAAACACCAGTGTTTAGTGGGTGAGGTGGGATTAATTTTTCCCCTCTCTTTTGCGACATGTGAGAGAGCAGGATTCCATACCAAATTTAAGTGAAAACCTCCATCCTTATGCAATAGGTTATCTGCCAGTTTTATTTTAATCGCTTCCTTGATAACACAATCCCAATGGCTGGATGTGCATGCCAAAATTCTCATTTTGTTTTATTCCATCGGGTGACCTGTGTCCAAGCAGTATTCAACAAAAGCAGTCTTGTTAGGATGTAGGAATGTGTGTAACGTTTACACTCAATATATCAGTACTCGACAGTTATAATTGTTTGACCAGTATATGACATACCCCAGCTGCCTGGGATATGATAGACACCAGCCCTGCGCAAACCCAAATCATCTGTAACAGACCCTAGTAGTGCCTTACTTTTAGAAAGTGGTAGAAAACATGCATTCCATATTTACATAAATTATGGACAATCTTGTTAGAAATTCTGCTAACATATGGCAGAAAGGCCATTGCCTTGAGGGCCACCTCTATGGTATCTTCACTAGCCCAATGCACATTTGGTTGATAGTGCAACAATGCTCTTTTAATCTGCCCTTTCACTATAACCATTCTGATGAAAAATGACCTTAAGATGGGCCAACTCTGTAGACAAAATTTCTGGATCTGGGATGATGTGCAACCTGCACATTAAGGTACGTAGAACCCCTTCACACTGAGCTGGGTGGTAACAACTGTCAGCCTGCTGATACAAATCTGTGAGAGTTGGCTTTCTATAAACGGCACGTATCGATGTACCATTTCCCTTTCTCCTAATCAGGAAGGGAAGTCAACCATTCTTTTACACCTCCATGGTGAAACAGATTATAGGGTGGATTGAATTTAAATGTTCCAGAAAATTATTCAAGTTTCTACTTACCATGAGGCCAAATTGCACTGTTATCATCTACGTGTTATATAAGAAGTAGGTGGGAGTCAAGACGTGTCAAAATAAATTTGTTAATCAGTCCCAAACCTAGCCTCAACTAAATGCTATCAATCAGACAGAGGAAAATGTGTGAAAAGAGAAACCAGAGGTGCCCAACCCCCCCTCGCCAATGACTCATAACCCCCAAACTGCAACCAACCCTCCCCCAACACTTGAGATATTAGGTCCTGGATTCAGGGGAGAAATTTATTTTGTATATAAACATTGGTTTATTGTTTTTTATTTCACATTTTGTAAATTGTTTTATAAAGCCCCCCAGGCTGACCAAAAGTCTAATTTTTCAACACCCCCCCTCCCAGAAATTTCAATGGTACAGTTAGTGTCATGACCCCCTACCCCCTCCCCCTGGGCACCTCTAAGAGAAACAATATCAGAACTGACTAAAATATTATAGTCATTGTAATGCACTCCCTCCAGTTGACATAGGAAATTTACAGAGTTCTTAATGTGATGCTCACAATGTCCCACAAGTGGGCTCAACAAACTAGCAAGATGTTTTGCAACATGATATGTCAGAGCACTAATATTTGACACAATCAGTTTAAGAGAACAACCTTCCGTATGAGCCTTAGGAAGGCCATATAACCTAGGAGGTACAGTGCAATAAGAATTAAGACTCTTGATAGTCTCCTGTGACCAGGAACTTTTCTTAAGGAGATTATTAATCTTCCTCTCAACAATTTTTGTAAGGTCAGCAGCAATCCTGCAGCTGAATCAGAAAGAAACAATGCATTTTTAAATATAATCCTGCTTATTTAAAGCAAGCAGAACATAAGAAATCACATCATGACATATGCTTGTATACATAGAAGAGACCACAGAGGACAAAATAGATATAATGAAAAGGTCTAGAAGAAATCCTTTCATATAACAAATGCAAGAACTCCTGAACTGATGAAAGGAGATAATAAACTAATGCAGCAAATGTAGTTAAGATGACTAAATAATGGAGATGAGAGGAAGTACAAAATGGATAAGCAGGTGGGGCTAGAGGACAAATAAAATCTGCAGAAGCATTTACAGTTGGGGGAAACTGACTAAAGGAAATTAAAGAGATGTTTAGAGAAAAGAAACACAGTTGTATTAATATCAGAAACTCTAATGTAATTTCAGTACTAACTACTGCCCAATTCACAACTTTAACAGTGAATAGGCAGGAGTGTGGATTGTGGAGGATACAAGGCAAAGGTGAGACAGAATTTTCCGTGGGGGGGGGGGGGGGGGAGTGAAGAGGGTAGGTGCAGAAGGGGGGAATTTGGTTGGCGGAGAGACATGATTTGTGGGGAGATGCAGGATGGAGGAGATGGGGTGAGGCTATTAGTCATATGGTGTAGGAATGACAGATTACCTGTGGTTGAAGCCAGGATTGTTGCGAGACCACTTCTATTTGCACAGTCAAGAAAAGCTGATGATGGTGGGGAGGATGCCGAAGACCTGAGTTGTAAACCAGCTACAGGCTTGTTCATTCTGCTTTTGGCCACAATTTGGTAGTGGCCAGCCACAATGGAGTACCCTCCTTGTTCCCTAATGCCCAAACTGTAACAACTGAATTACATTCTTTCTCAAGACTGTATCTGTCGTCATGCCCAGAAAAAAAAGAGGGGCATCCTATCCTAGATCTTTTAGATTCCTCCAAAAAAGATGTCCCACTGAACCTACACTATATCTTAGTCCATTTGTATGTCACTCTGAATACCAACCCTTATCACAGGAGGAATCATATCCCTGTGGAAGAACCTGATGCAAACCTGTAAAATCCACTCACTCAGCACTTTCTATTTCAGTCCGGCCACAGGATTATCCTGGCTAAAGTAAATATTATCATCCCTTTACTCTCTGCCATGCAGTGCAGAACTTTGTCCCCTCATTTACCTTGCAGCCTCACTCCCCCAGTCCTCTCCCCTCCTCATTCACTGTTAAGTTGGGAAATGGGCCGCAGTGACATGTGCAATGTATTTTTATCTTTTATAGTTAATCTATATTAAACAACTGAAATGTTTTCTTTTTGAATTGTCTTTTTAATTTAATAATACTAATTTTCATATATTAAATTTACATGTGATGCAGAATAATTTTTTGTGATATATCTCCATAACTGTAATGTAGTTATTACTATTGGCAACACAAATGCTTTAAACATCTAGCTTTGGTGGTGTTTCTAATTTAACTAAATCTTACAGGTAGCTGCAGAATTTGATTCTCTGGTAGACAAGGTGGAAAACATTTTAAATGCTGAAGAGAGACAATCTTTGGAAGAACTTCACCAGTATATGTTAGAAGATGAAGGATCATGGGCTCTTGGAGATGGATTCCTTAACTTTGTTGGTATGGTTACTTAAAACTAGTTACAATAATTATATTCATACATTTAAGCAGAGGATAGTGGAATTTGAAGCCAGGAGGATTATGGGATTAGAGAATGTATTATCTTCATACATTTAAGCAGAAGACTGCTTAAATTTTAACTGGGCAATATTTTAATCCATACACTTGAATAATTGATAGTTGGGTACTGAATTTCATTTAACTTAATTAAAGTGTATTCTTTGTTAAACAAAGGAAATGGTACAAAACAAAACAATAGGAGAGCAAAACCTCAGATTCAAGAAGTAAATGATTAACTAGGAGTAAATAGTGTGTTTGTACTGTTCTCGGGTCTCCAGTCAGGTGCAGTCCTTTGATAATGACTGCACCCGGTTGGAGACCCAAGAACCTACAAACAGTTAATTTGCTGGGAAAGCCTAAGATTATGCAGTAAATAGTGTGTCTGGTTAATAAGGGTTTGAGAAATCACAAAAGAGGCAATCGAGGAAATTGGAGGAACTGTAGTCCTATAATTTCTATCGGTGATATGTGGAAAGCAGATGGCTCCAAACTTAGCCCTGTAATATGCAAATGTTCACCACATTGATGAGGAGCAGCACACAATGAAGGTAGCCTGTAGGGGAGAAGAAATGGGAAGGGGTTGTGGGACAGAGGAACTTGAAACTGTTGGGAGATGGGTGTGTCAAGAAAAGTTAATGGAGGTTAAGTCCAGGCCAGTTTTGGAGCAAATATGTCTAAAAAATGGACACCTTTAGATAATTAAGGGGACGACAGACAGTGATCCTTTCATTGCAGATGCACACCATGCTCAAACTCTTCCAGTAATATCCTTCTATATCCCTGTGATTTGGGAGGAGGGGGGTGGGGTAATTTGCGTACCACTGTCACTTCCTACTTTTCTTGTTCCAGCCACGCATGGTTCACAGATAAAAAGATTGCTGGTATGCCTTCGTGTTGGTTCTAACCTTTCTAATTTTATCCTCATGGTCATTTAGCAACATATCTGTAGGCTCAAAGAAATGCATGTAATGGCAGTCTCATTATGTAGTTGTGTGTGTAAGATATGAATTTGCATTTGATGGGAGACATGCTAGGGCAGTCTTGCAGGTGTGTGTAATAGTCAGTACACTGGCACTAATGTTTGTTCATAGTGGCAATGTGTAAATATGAAATATTCTCAGAAACTTTAGAGTTGATATAAATTTCATGAACAAATATTAGGAGTCACAGTATCTCAAACGTCATCATGTTCATCAATAGCTTAATAAAGCCATTCAAATGATTTTTTCCCCAGCTGGGACATGTTATACCATATGGAAAAAAATCTTGAACATGTTTACACTCATTCGATCCAAATGCACCTCATTAGCCGTAACTAGTTTTGTGTTGGATCTCTTAAATTTGTGCATGATTCGGACTTTTTTATTTCAACTGGAATATTAGTGCTTGAGATATGTCACACAGCAAGTATTATTATGTTGTTGGGTTTGCACTATTTAACTCTATGAACTCTAATATGTCAAATCAAAGAAACTCCAACACTTACAAAAGACAAAGCAAACTAATTTTTAGTTTTATACTATCAATGAATGAGGATAAAGTGCCTTGACCCTGGATACAAGGACTTGTTTTGAAAATAATGGCTCCTATTTTTTATTCTTGGAAACTACAAGATATACATAAATCACAAAAGCACAGCTAAATAGAGCAACTTTTCAGCTATAGACTATTATTTTTCCACATATTCACCACCATTTGTTATGCTCTTTTGCCTACAATGAACCAGAGCCTGCATGTTGTGCTTTTAAAAATTGGAACCAGCAGAGGCTAACCACTTCCTTATTGCTCCTAGTGTTAAGATCAGGTCTCATCTCTTTTGACACTGCTATTCAGAAAATTATAACCTTCAGCTTCATACTGGTCCAGCAGGTCCTGATAAATTTCAGTGTGTTATTTTGTTTTCCTGTAAGCATCCATAAGACCCATCTTACACAGGCTTTGCAATAACCAAGATGTTTCAACCTTGTTTCCAAGGCAATACAGTCAACATTCAGGTTTGCACACAATTTGCTGGTTGTTATCTGCCAATGAGTTTATCATGATGTTCTTCATTGTGAGGGGTGACAGATGGGCTGTAGCTGCACACCTTTCCTCACCTTGAAAATGTACTCATCACCTCATGCTACTCATGTCTTATCATATCATCTCCATACTCATTTATCAAGTGTTGATGTATTTCAGTCAGCTTAATTTCTTTAGCAGTAAGGAATTCAATTACACTTCACTATTTTAAATACACATCCATATCGACCCCTCTTTGGAACACCCCTCTGCTGGTGCCAACTACTGCAGAACAACAGAACCACCTCAAAATGTAAAAGGAAAGGAAGGTTCAAGCATTAACACTACACAAACAACATCTGGCATAACATCCAAAGCTACCAGAAAGAAATAGGAGGCATTACTTTCAGAATAACTCTCATATTTTGAATGACCCTGATTCACAAAAGGTATTTAGAATTTTTGATAACTTAAATAGGAATATTTCATGTAGGTGGCTCATAAACAGGTTAATGTAAGAGAAAGCTGTGCATTTGTCTATTGCCACACCACGAATTTATTTGTATATTTTCCCCAAAAATTAGTAGTATGGGATTAATTTATTATGTATAAAAATAGAAGTCATTTAACTTATCCAAAGTACAGGGTTGTTGACAGATACAAAAACAAATAAAAACACACACAAACACAGATTCAAGCTTTCGCAACCGTTGGCCACTTCATCAGATAAAGAGGAAGAAAGGAGGGAAAAAAAGGGAAGGATGCGGGTTTTAAGGGAGTGGATGAGGAGTCATTCCAATCCCAGAACTGGAAGGAGGAGAAAGGAAAGGTGAACAAGCACACCCACACATATTCACAAGCAAACACGCTAAAGCAGACGTGTATGTATGTGTGTGCGTGCGTGCATTTGTTTACCTTTCCTTTTTTCCCCTAAGGTAAGTCCTTCCACTACTGGGATTGGAATGACTCCTCATCCACTCCCTTAAAACCCACATCCTTCCCTTTTCCCTCTCCTTCCTTCCTCTTTTCCTGATGAAGCGGCCAACAGTTGTGAAAGCTTGAATCTGTGTTTGTGTAAGTTTTTATTTGTTTTTGTGTCTGTCAATGAGCCTGTACTTGGATAAGTTAAACGACCTCTATTTTTTATACATATTTTCCTACCAGGAAAGTTTCCCTCTATAATATTTGTTTCATCAATTTGAACCTAAGAATTAATTTATTAGATATTTCAGACTGTTTTAGAGCAACTTAATTAGTGAATCACCTGAATGTGGCTAAACTGTCTTTACATCTTACTTAGTGGGATATCTGAATTTCAGAATAATTATAATTTGATAATATATTAACAATATCACACTTTTTTTTTTAGGTCGAGTACTTCATGATACATCTCTCAATCCTGAAGTACGGGTACATTTGTTAAACTTACTAGCAGCAGCTGCGCTCAAAGATGATGTCATACTTCTCTTGCACCAAGACCGCCGAGAACACGTCCTAATGAACTATGCACATGATGTGGACAGGCTAACACAGGCAGAACAGGAATCCCTTGCTCTTTTTGTGAGTACCATGTCTTATCCAACCCGTTTCATGAACTATCTGAAAAAAATGTTGTATGGATGAATTTTGCTAATCAATTTTTAAGGTCTAATGCTTTATTAATTGGCTAGTTTATATTGTGAATAGAAAGAAAAACAATTATGTAAATAAAACAAGTTATAGAAATTATGTTTTAATCAAGAAAAATAGCAAAAGCTTGAAAGCTAGTCCCTAGTCCAAATTATGTTTTCTATGTGCCACAAATCAGTCAGCTTTAAGTGGGTGGTTGCCCTTACTTTATTCTATGTATTGTTCCATCCACAAATTTCCATTGTTGTAATTCAAACAACACTCCGTACAACTGCCCACAGATCCAGTCATTTTGGAGAAGATGCTACATTCTTTGTATAATATGTTGACCCCCCCCCCTTTTTTTTTAAAAAAATAAATAAATAAGGAATGTGTCTTTTGGGTTGATGTGTGTACAGTATAGAAAAAAAAGAAGGAAAAAATATGTTAATATAAGTTTTGATTATGGTTAGATGACCAGAGAGAGCTGTAAGGCCTGTAGCTATTTCCTCTTTTCCAAAAATCCTCCTCAATGCTTCAATGATGTTAATGAGATATAAAACTGTCAACAACACTGCAGTGTTCAAGATTATTACAGAATTTCTAATGTAATGAATCATTTGTTGTTTATATAACAACTAATAGTGTTAGGCCTAATTGATTACTTGCAGTCGTCATGTTACTGCTGATTATTAAATTTGCAATACTTGGTGAGTGATTGTTAAAGACAAGCATTCTATGCAGATGCATGTTTTTATTGGATCATTGGATTAAGCTCAAACTTCTGTACTTACCAGTTTTGTTAGTACCTGAATCCAAATACTTATTGAATTTCTGTTAATATTTGCATATATTCACTCTTTTGGGCATAAAGATATGCATAATGCATATGTATGAGGCATTTTTAGTTTAATTATGCATATAATACACACTTTTCCAGATCTAATATTATGGTTTTTGAGTGGATACAGAAATTATTTTTTTAAATGTTTAGATTCTCATATAGGATGTCTATTCCAGAATTTTATGGACAGCTCTCTGCAGAGCACATATCATAAACACATTTATTTTTTAGCAACAATCACTTGCAAGATTTACATTTTGTGACAATGGAAATTCAGCCTTTCAGGTCAGGTACTAAGGCTGATGCAAAAATGATGTTGCTCCAAGCGGCCTCATAATTTGAAAGCGAAAAACACATCACCAGTAATTTGATTTTTCTAAAACTGAAATCATTAACTAAACTGTCTTTGCAGTGTGCATGTGTGTACCTGGAAACTGACAAAGGTCTGTGTTATTCTGTGTGTGTGTTTTAATGATATTATACCACCAATTAAAAGTTCCAGAACTGCACTCATTCCACTGTGGATAAAAGGAAAGGATTTTATTAGATAGAGGAGATACTATATTCTACAAATTTTTGAGTAAAGAGGGAAGTTATTCTTTTTATTAAAATGTTCTATGGGACAATTGTTTGTAAAATGTTATAAAGTCCAAAATTTATGTTAAAGAGTTAAATGAGAAAGCCACTTTAAAAAAGTCAAATCCGGAAGATCTTGTAAAATTTTGTATGACATCTACTGCAATGTTTAAAACGAAACAGCATTTTCTGCACTTAAACGTATTTTAACTGATGAGTGCAGGAAACTCACAATAAACATTTATTAATGTTGTTAACTGTCCAAAAAGGAAAGTTAATTCATAAATTGGGAAGAAACATAATAATGCATAGCCTAATGTGTATTGCACTTGATCATGCAAGTATTGTAACTTTAACTGCATAATTATATCCATACTTTGGGATTTTATAGTGCATGAAATTATTGTCTTTAGAGATTGTATATAAAGCGAGAAATGTGAACATTTAATATTGTTCCACAAATTTAAATGAAATAGAATGCAGTGCAAAGATATATCTGATGTCTAAAGAAAAATATGTATTATTTAAAAACATATGAAATATATCATAGTGACATCCATCTCTAATATTAGTTGAAATAATGAAGAGCTTAAGACACATGACTCATGTTTGTGAATGAAATCCCTCTCAACATTAAATTTTTCTGTACTTGTTTTACATTGCTTTAGATAAATACTAAGATGGTTCCTTTGTAAATGACAGAACTAAATTCATTCTTAAAAAACTACGGTTTAGCAATCAACAATCCGAAGATTGGTTTGAGCACCACAGTGCTTTACTAGGCATAGTCCTGTTTGGAGGTGGTATGCCGTTGCCTTCCTCTGACCTTCGAATCCAGCCAATTATAGGGGGACTTATAGTTTAACGTGGGTTCCGAACCACGGTGCTACTCAGTATTTTTCACATGAGCAATACTGCCAGAGGTGAAAAAGTGGAAAGTGACAGATAAAAATCCTAGGACCCGGCAGGGATCGAACCCGCGGCCTTCGGAATTGTAGTCTGGCACTCTACCACTGTGCAACCAAGGTGCACAATTTAGTCTATCTCTAATCATTTTGCAACAGTTTGTTCTCTACTGACCTTCTAATTAATTTTAATTCACATTACACCTCTAAAATAAATAAGTGAGAATAGTGTACATAAACAAGTTCCTTGATATTTTGAATTTATGTGTAACTGTTTTCTTTCCTTTCAGATTTGTAACATGTTTGAAAACTTAAGCAGTTCAGAATGGCTTTTGTACATCTCAGAATGGGAATACTGTGGACGGACTATTAGCAACATACGTGTTACAACAAAGGTTGCTGTTCATTCTCTCCTCTCAGATATTCCATTACTACAAGAACGAGGATCAGCCATAATCCACAATTTGGCCTGCAAGGAGGTAAAGACTGTGGTCGGTATCTGCCCCACATGTAGGCATGCCACCACTAAACATTTCAGTTTTGCTCCTTTGCTTCTGCTCATGCATTGACTAAGTAGTATTCTGGACCAAACTTGTAGCTTTATGCTGAATCTGATGCAACTGGAATGATCCATCTGTTAATTATTGCTGTTACTACATCAGTCAACGTTCTTTTTCTGTCGACAAAAAATTCAACATTCACACGGGTTAACCAACATTTTCATTGAAAATAATTTCCTTTTAAGTCAGATGTAACTTTTGTGATGTCTTTCTAAATTATTGAGGTAAAATCAGGGACTGACATTCTTAGGATTATTTCAATTCCATTTTTCAGAGAATGAGCATAAACAAAAATCTTAGAAGACTTTTACCTCGTGGATGCAAGTCAAAGGTATTCAGTTGGATGCCATTATCAGTAACAAAATCTTTTCTAACACAATTCATTTCTCTAGCTGCTTTTACTGTTTGGCACACTTTCTCCACAAATAATGAAATATCTCTTAATTTTCCATAACTATGAACATGCTCTACAGAATCGCTTATTACATGAAAATAGACTAGTGTGTGAAAATTCACAACCATACTTCTGTACTTCTAAAATCTGATAATTTACAAGGTTACAGAGATTTGTACTTAATGTATTACAAAACTAAAAGAAAAGGATGCCAGTTTGAGTTGCTACTCATACTAAAAACAAAATAAAATACAATAAAATAAATCAACTCTTACACACACACACAAAATTGCATTTTTTTCATTTATCATACTATTAGGGTTATTGAAAATTTTTGTGATAAACATCTCAGTAAATTACCATAGGCCTACTGTGCATGTTGTAATTCATTGCTATCATATGGCATTAATTTTGGAGTAATTCACCATTCAGGGAATTAGTAATTTTTCATTAATAATAGTGAAATGTAAATAAAACTTAATAATAGTAATATGTGAAGAAACTTTTTATTAACCTGATGTGTTCCACATCATTGCAAAGTCACATGTTCATGATCTATGGAACAAGTATTACTTTACTGCTGTATAATGTGGTCAGACTGTATCTATGGAGTAACAGTCATAGAAAACATTGAGAAATTTATCTGCGAATACAGTTACATCTCAATTTCCAATTTAGCTTTTGACTGTCATCAGTCATTTAATGGTAATTACTGGGTACTATTTCAATATTAAATTGGAACACTTCAAAATCTTCAAATGTTTGTAGAATCTATGGGACTTAACTACGAGGTCATCAGTCCCTAAGCTTACAAACTACTTATGAACTAGCTAAGACTAAGGACGGCACAAATATCCATGCCCTAGGGGGGATTTGAACCCCCGACCGTAGTGGCCGTGCAGACCGTGACTGGAGCACCTCAGTCTCCTCGGCCACCGTGGCCGGCTAAATTGGAACACTGTTCTAGAACATAGGCAACAGTTTAATTCAAAAAGACATCACAACTATTATCATGATGACCTATTTTAATCTGGAAATATACATAAAGAACAAGCTTAGAAAAGCCCAGACCTTTATCTTCTTTTTTTACATACAGTTTTTACGTTCCCGGATTTTATGTTTTCTCGCCATTTTTGTCAGTCCCGTCAAATTTCCCATGTTCACAATGTTAATTCGCCCCTATTTTTGCATTAACATAGTTTCACTTTTCCCGCATTTTACATTTTTTAAACTATGTTCATGAAGAAAAATGTCATAATTCACTTTTAAGTGTACTGTTTATAAACTTTACGCAGTCAAGTTTCTTGACACATTGCGTTTATTCAGAAATAAATTTTGCGTTTTGTTGTTTGCGGCACACACCAGTTGACTCACGACACTGAGGATGATGGGATCCCATCAGCCACCACGCCGATTGTCAGTTTAGCTTTGCTTATGACTCCTTAGTTGGTGATTTCCTAGGAGCCGTTTACCTTGAAAGAAACGGCATTGAAATCGATATTTATCAGACTTTCGACTCTCGCTCTTCTAGCAGTGACAAGAAAGTAAGATGGCGGAACAGCTGATTTGTGTAGCTAATACCGATGTTGATTCTTGACATGATAATTCTATTAAATTTCGTTAACAATAAAAATTGCAACCAGATTGTGAATTGGAAAAGTACATCAGATCCAGTCACTACAGGGGTGTTATAGTTTGTTTTACGCAATGTAAACTGACCGCATTCACTTGATAAACAACTTATATTCGTTATCAATGAAAACAGTCTTTTCAGCCAAAGCTATGTATAAGAACAAATTATAGGTATAGAACAAGAGAATGTTATGATTTTTACGAATATTTCACCATTTTAAAGGATTTGGTTAGGCATGAACCTAAGAGTACAGCTTGTTTTCGCACAAGTTAAGCTGTACTCTTAGATTCCTGCCAAACCACATCCTTCAAAATCGTGACATTCGTTAAAATCATAACATTGACTTGTTCAATACCTACCTTTTGTATACGAAACGCCGTCTGATATATATTGATTGCATTGCCATTTATTCGATGTACATGGCACCTAGGAAATTACCCCTTGGTTTATGCAACTGGTAGTTTCTCATGCTTTGCGTGACATGTCTTGAGAATTTATTCTTATTGTCAAATGCAAATATATATATGTATTTTTGTGAAGTTACACTGAAAAATTTTAAAAGTAAGGAGTTCGTGCAGTTTCACTATGTAAATAATGAATGACAATTAAAGGCCTACTGACAAAGTCGATTATGTTGAATGAAATTACGTCAAAACTTACTAATTCCTATAAAGTTACAGTTCCACCTGGTGCTTAAAATAGTACAAAATTTGGATAACCTTTATTACATAATAAATAAATTCTTTGCGAGTATTTTGATACCTCTTATGTACAGAGGCCTGTATCACAAATAAACTGCGAAAAAGCAAGCGAGATCCAGTAAGCGTATTTTACTGTTTAAAATATTATTTCCCACATTTTACATTTTCCCACATTTTACACCCTTGAAAAGTGTAAAAACGGGGTTCTACTGTAACAAGTAATTGTCACTGCTGTCACACTTATGCTATCAGTTCCTCAAAATGCACTGTTATCTTAAAATAAAAAGAAAATATGCATCACTTAGTGTTTTCAGTTTGTAGCAATTAAATTTTCCTTTTATGTACAAACATTTATGTTTTCTCACTGAAGTTCATGAAAATAACAATTCTTCATTTTTTTCAATGGAGTATTTAAGTTTTCATAATTTCTTTATTATTATGTAAGGACCCTGATTGTAGTAAATTATTTTAAATTCTCAATTTAAGAAGTTACTTTGATGGATGGTAAACTGTGAGGGCATAAATTACATTCATTATGTCCTGTTAATTTCATTGTCATATATGCCAATGTTCTGTTTTTAAGCTAATAATGAAAACTCCAGATTGGAATTCAATAATATTATGAGGACAGTTTATAACCCACAGCAAAGACCTAATGACGAGCTGTAACAGGCACATAAAAAAGAAACACACATACAACACTCAAGCTATCGGGGGCATTACCCTTCAGAATAAAGAACAAATCACACTAGCACACTTCACAGTCACACTAATGTCATCTCTGCTGCCGCACTCCGAATCCGAATTGAGTGCGGCAGCCAGAGATCAAAGTTATGCGAATGTGAAGTGTGCTTGTGTGAATGTTTTTTATTCTGAAAGTTTAACTGTTGTTTGTTTGTGTCTTTTTTGTGTGCTTATTACAGCTCGCCATTGCATCTTCGTGAAGAGTTGTAAGTTGTCCTTATTAGATTGTTGAATATTCTATTTTTGTTATTAAAAAATTTACCATTTCTTGCCTGAAACAGATATGAACATAACAATGGAATGTGTGTGTCTTTGTAGTAGTGATGCTGAAATAAATATTACCCTACAAATAATTTATAGAATAATATCAGCTAGTATAAATTTTAATAAATGCAAAATAACTGTTGGTAAAATTGTAGTGCTATTTGGAATTATTGTAATGGACATTTTAACATTTATATGCATGCTTAGATAATTCAGCTTTGGTATCACACTTACTACTTGATTATTATTTAATGTGTCCTTATGTTCTGTATTAATGTAGATTATTATAAAGACTAGTTTGAAATACCAATATGAAACTAATAGTTTAGAGGGTAAGTATTGATATTTACTTTAAAATTTTAGGTATTTGCTTTGCTTAGTTATTTACATAATTGCAGCATATGCAACAAATATGACTAAAATCGGTATTTGTAGTTTTCTGTGTAAGCCGATAAATGTGGAAGACAATGAGGACTAATAAAATAAGGAGAAGCAAAGCATCCTACATTGCAAATTTATTTGAATTTTAAGTGCATTTATTTTAATATTTAGCATCTTTATTAGTTTATGAAGCAATGGTATTGGTTACAAGTACCATCTCCAAAGGTAAAATTTATTTTAAATTTTAACTTGCAATTTGAGGAAGATAGATTAGTACTCATCACATTGAGGAGGTATAGAGTTGCAGACAGTCACAAGTCATTGATCTTGTTGGTTAGATAAATTCAAGTTTAATAGAGAGAGACTGATTCTATCACTCTACTGTCTACATTCTGTTTTACTTATCATAATCTTGGCATTTATGGCTCTGCAGTTTTACTCTGTTCATTGGCATATACACATCAAAGCATGGTACCAGTATGTTCCAAAGGCAGTGCACAAAAAGTGATTTTTCTGAGGATTATATCTCAAGTACTATTAATCACAGAATTGAGACCGAAGTCAGACTGGATCGGAACTGATCAGTGAACAAACGACCTAGGGTGGCAGCATTATCGAACAGAAGTCAACCAGGTCTGAGAATGAGTGACTGAGAACGACCAACCGACAGAGGTCATCGGCAGAGAATTGCTGCAAACAGACAATACCTAATGACACAGAGGTGACAAACAACAGCAGCAACCAAGTGATAGTGGAAGTCCAAAGTGTAAACCAACTTGAAAATCAAGACGTGACCATCATGGGAAAACAATGATGCGGAATCCATCAATACAGGACACAGTTAACACATGACTGAATAGCATGCCATGGCTCCGCGCCCTCTACAGCGAGGCTGCCTGCTCAGATGATTCGCGTGACAGGCGCATCTCTGCTCGCAGTGCTGTAGCAGCATGGCAGCACTCACAGGTTGCGCATGCTGCCCAACGGCTGTTGTGCAGTCCATGTAGTCTGGTGGGCTCTCGAACTAGTCGGGCCAGGATACCAGACACAGAGATAAGAAGAACAAGTGTTTTGGATAGCCCTTGGCCAAGAGGTAATTTGTATACCAATTGGAAGAAAAGGCATACCAGAGCTATCCTGCAGTACAAAGTCAAATTTTAAACATTGCAACCTTCCTCTATCCCAGGAGTATCTTTTTTTTTCTTCCATAGGTATGGGTCTGGGTGATTTTTAGGCAGTAAATAAAAGTGCTGTCTCCTCGTGGGTGGTTCTTGGGAAAAAACTGAAAATTGTTGGGTACTTCAAGTAGCAATAGTGGAGATGGTCACTTTTATAATTTCTGTTGATGGCAAGTCATCAAACATTTTACTTTATATTCCTCTAACAATGTACTTGGGTAACTGAAACTTTTTACTTGTTTTAGAAAAAAAATCCATTACTGAGATCCAGAGGTTAAAAGTTACCATACTCATGCAAAAACCACAGACTGGTTTCCAGCCAAATGTGTTCCTTATGCTGTAATTATTTAAATAACTAAACGTAGCAAAGAACCTAATATTTTATGTAAATTATTTACATATGTCTTTAGAAATAGCTTTTTCTTGGTTTTGAACATCTCCATCTGTTATTAAGATACAAAACAAGAAAAAGATTATGTTTGTATACTAAAAGTACCAGTTGTTGGGATGGCCACTTCAATGGAAATAATAAAACATTTGTCCATATGATGATGATGATGATGATGATGATGATGATGATGATGACTTTGAGTAAGAGTTGAACCTTTTTTATATCACTATCCACTACTGAGCTCCAGAGGTTGTAATTTACATTCTTATGCACATAAAATATGCCTGTAATGTCAAGTCTAAGAGGCAAATGCAATTTTAACTGACAGAGTGGACACATTGCAAGGGCTGTTGAGTCTATTTAAGGGTATTGGTGTCACCAGACTATATTTTAGTTGCTTTTGTTTTACCAATAAAACACTATGACACACCACCTCTTCATAATTGATTAACATTACAGAAATTCTCCAAAGAGGTGTAAAAAAAATAACTTGGAAGAGAGAGAGTAGCATCACCAAAACTTTTATATTTGCACTTTTTGTGTTGAAAGACAGTTGAGTGACAGTGGAAGAGAGAGGATCAGTACCAATGGGAGAAACAGTGGTGATGTGAGACACAAAGTGACACTGAAGTGAAAGTGACATGCACAAGGACAATAGTGGTTGGGGGGACAAAGAGAGAGTTGAATTCAAAAATATGAGCAGAGAGTATATGTAAACTTGGGCCATTTCTATTAAAACTTTGCATGCCTGTATTGACAGAGTTTTGATATACAATGTTCCTGAAGTGCTGTAAAACATACAAAGTTGAGTTTTGCCCCATTATGTATTAGTGGAATAAGAAGGGAAAATAATACTGTTTTTTGGTATCACTTCCACACGTGATAAATGAAATCTGTGCTGAGATATAAAATTGCCTTACAAAAATCAGGAAAAAGCTTTTAATGAATTTAAACTGTTTTGTATCCACCTGAATTCTAATCAGTTGGATTATGGAGAAGAAATTGATCCAGATAGTGTGAAATTACTGTTGGGTTTAAAATTTTTATCAAAAGTTATAAATAATCGTGATATGAATGCACAAAAATGTTATAAGTGATTTTCTTCACAACCACGCCATCAGTTTTGCAATATTGCCCCTATTTCTGGAAGGACATCAAAATGAACATTTTAGAAATTTAATCTGATGAATCATTATTATTAAAACAACATTTAAAATTAAACATATTGATATAAATGTCACAAAAATTAAAGAATGTTCAAGAAATACAAACCAGACTATGAGAAAGTCTACCCTCTGTATGAACATCAACTTTGCAGCCGTATCAAACCACTTTGCAATCAACAAAATGACCTAAACTTAATCTGCAATGGAATCTGGCAATTCAAAGAAATGAAATATGACACTGTGTGTGAATTTGTGACAACATGAATGAAAAACTGAGCTGCCATTTTCGTCCTTCTGGAAGGACGTCAGCACTAACTGCATTAAATAAACTACAATGGATATAAAAGTGTATAATAATTATTTATTCTGTGATCCATACATTATTAGTACTGTATATATAGTAAACTGTGGATTCTTCAGTCCTTGCTTTTTAGGAAATAGTGGCAAAACACCCATTAATCTTCTGAGCACCAGGTTAAGTCCTTAAAAAAGCCTTTTTTCCCCTTGTACCACATGTTTATTTCTTTGTATGCAGTGTTTAACTATGTAGATCCAAATTAGACAACCAGTGTTGGAGATAAATTCAAAATTTAGTCTTCTACACTTTTGTAAACTTCCCAGCGGCTACTTGAGCCAAATTTTTGGAGTTTTCCTCCAGTAGAACTACTGGAAATTTTTTTCTATATTCCTGCACATCTAACATAATGTTCTTATTTGACTTTTGATGTTAGTAGAACATTAAAATCCAATAAAAGAAAGTCCTTTTATTTCTCTTGCACTTTCCATGTGTACACGGAGAGGAAGTGACACTAAAACATATGTACGAGTAAAAAGCTGCTACTAGTTGGAGAAAGGGGCAAACCATGCATTTATTGTGATTTGTAAATGGCTGTTGTCCCATTTCCCCACCCCCACACACAAGGCTCAATGGCTGGAGATGGTTGTCTTGTTTATGTGATTTGTGCCTGACTGGTTTGTTTGTTTGTTGGTGTGTGTGCGACCTTACTTGTCTGCCTATCTGACTTAGAGAGTTATATGGTACTGGACTATAGTTCAAAATGATACCATGATTGTAGATTTCTAACATGAGAGGCTGTTGAAGTATTTTGATGAAACCATTATTGTGTTTTTTTTTAGGTGTTTGATGATGTAGCTGTGGAGCTGACAATGGCACTTCTGCAGTTTTTCAACAGCAGCCCTCCAGAAGAGCATTTATTCCGTTGCATGAAAGCTCTTGCTCGTTTCTGTCACATTGCAAGCCAGGATGTGCCACAACTCATCCAAATGATTGGTCCCGAGCCAACAAAGTTCCGTGGCACTTCAGAGAGAATCGATGTACTTATTGATCAAATTGCACCACGCTTACGTTAATGCTCGCAGTGCAAGCAAGGGACAACAGACTTTTATTTATATTATGTAATACTGAAATGTTTCTTGTGTATATAACTTAATTATTTCTACACTTCTTTTGTATTTTGTGGAATTGTACAAAGGCTGTAATAAAGTTAACAGTATTTGAATTGTGAAAAGTGCACGTCATTTGTTATTGGACTTATTTCCATCATATTGAGATGGGAAAATCAGAATGTAATTTTATTGTTGTGTATAATAACAAGACAAAATGGCAGAGGAAATTATAACTGTTATTTAAAAGACTGATATTTTGTATAATGACACAAAATATTTTTCTGATGCATGAATGTTGGGTCTTACTAATTAAAAGTGCCAATGTTAGACATGATTAACTACCGCTAAATGTTGTAAGACCTAATCAGTCTTCATAAAGTTAATGTTCTAGATATGATGAAAGCAAATGTTTGAAAGCGATCATCTTATCAGCAGACATTGCAGGAGTATATTTATTAATTTTATAATAGATTCATCTGATAGGAACTCTCCACAGAGATGTGTAAAAAATATTCAAAAGAGATGACGTGGTTGGTCAGCAACCACTGCCATTACTGCCAATAGTAACACCAAAAAAGACTAAAATAAATGTGGAATGAGGTTTTGGAAATGAAATTTCCTTCATCAGGCAGAAAAGGGAAGGGGAGGGAAGAGAAAGGGAAATGGAAGGGAAGTTTCTCACAACCTAGAGCATGAGGTAAAGGTGGAGTGGATGGATGATGAGCAGAAATTTATTTCTGTGTTTTTGGTATAACCATTGGCAGAACTGAGCTAAGTACTGGCCAGCCACTATCTCTCTTTTGAATACTCTAATAGGTTTTGACTAGTGTTCCTGTGTTACCTACATGTTTAAAGCATTTTATTTTTCAAGTGTTTCTATTCTGTATATTTGTGTTTATTATATAAGTTACATTACTGAGTGATTTACTTCACTTCTCTGCAAAAGTGGCTGTCTCAGCTTAAGATGTACTTACAAATTTCTGTGATGAGGAATGGCTTTGGAGTGACATAACAAAGTAAGTTTTATACACATTTAAATTTTTTATTTATACTTTGTGCCTTCGCTTTTGTAAGTTTAACAATTTGTGTATTTGAATTTACTATTTTGTACTTCTTGTGTATATAAAGAGCTGTTAATATTTACTTCACTGCAGAAAGATCTTTTAGGGAAGTGATAAATTACAGTAAGCAATATAAAATGAGACATGACCAGATAATGATCATCATTATTTTATGATGCAAATTTCTGGTATAGTGTAGTTGCTTGTTATACACAGTTGGAGTACCTCAAACTTTGATTATATATAAATATAAAATTCATTGTTCTTCCATTTTGTTCTATTAAAATAAAATCATGTAGAAAGAGCATATAAAAAATGCTTCGGAGCTGAGTACTAACAGTACATTACTTCCTATAGGATAGTGCTAGCTTCTTAAGGAAGATGTTTCTGCAACTGTATTGTATATAAAATTGTAATTTATACTATCTGTAATACAACTAAGCCTACTGTACATTTCATTTTAATAATGCTGTATAATTAGAATGCCTGTTATGTACAATAAATAGAACCTTCTCTTTTTTGCAGTGGAGAATGCAAATTTGAAATAAAAGAGTTTAAATATCTGTTGAATTTCAGTAACGAACTTAAAATGTTTTTGTGTGCATAATACACACTGTTTTTAGTTTTTTAGAGACCACGAATTAAAAAACAATGTATCCATTCCCACTTGTTATCTATCACTATAATGAGATTCACTGCAATGATGTTAGTAAACTTCACTCAACAAAAATATATGGGGTAATATGTTTGTCCAAGTACCTAGGACAACTGTAAATCTTTCTCACTGTTAATTTGTAAGTTAGTAACTGTTTCGATTTTTTAAACAGTTTATGCTGAATTAGAAAAATATATTTTGATGTATGAGTTCATAAAAAAGTAACCAATAAAAGATGGCAAATATCCAGCACAAAGAGCAACCTAGGACAAACCTTATAAGAGAGATGATGCCTAAAGCCAATTCTGTAGGTTGTGTTAATATTAACTATCATCCCATGCTATGACACATTATCAAAATCTAAAATTAATTTTATCCTTTGAGGCAGGGTTTTTGGGATGGCAGTGTGTTTTTATAATAAAGATAAGACTCCATCTATGTAGAAAGGATATCATACATTTTAGGTCCCATCGTAGAATTTTATGACTGTGGAAAAAAGTGTAGGCAGGGTAATTCTTATATATAATAAAATAAGATAAAATAAAACAAATGTATATGCCACACACACAACACTGAAAAGTAGTAGAGGTTTGGGATAGACAGATAGGAACTTCTGGATGTGGAAAAAAGGAAAATTATCATAGCTTGAGGCCTGGATAATTTCGGGATTGGAGAATGTACTGTAAGGATATCTCCCATCTGTGCAGTTCAGAAAAACTGGTGGTGGGTGGGAGGATCCATATGGCCTGGGTGGTGAAGCAGCCATCGAAATCAAGCATGTGCTCCATGGCATGCTTTGCCACAGGGTGGTCTACTTTGATTTTGGCCACAGTTTGGCAGTGGCCATTCATCCTAAGGGCGGTTAGTTAGTGGTCATGCCAATATACAAAGCTACACAGTGATTGCAGCACAGTTAGTAACTTACATGGCTGCTTTCAAAGGTAGCCCAGCCTCTCATATGATAGGATAAGCCTGTGACAGGAGTGTAATAGGAAGTGCTGGATGGGTGGATTGGACAGGTCTTGCAGTGTGGTCTTCCACAGGGATATGATTGCTGTAGCAGTGTGCTGGATTTTGGGGTGGCATAGGGAGGGACTAGGATCTTATGGAGGTCGGATGGTGACAGATCACAACTTTAGGAGCGGTGGGAAGGATCTTGGGCAGGATGTCTCTCATTTCTGTGCATGAGGACCTTAGTGAAGGATGAAATTTAGTTGTTCAAGTCCATGGTAGTACTGCATGACAAGGGGGACGCTCTTTTGTGGGTGGTTAGTGGTGGTAGAGGCAGGATTTGGGATGTGTGGGGATATGGCATGGGGGATCTGATTGCGGACCTACACTGTGGGATACTTTCTGTCTCTCAAGGTCTTTGCAAGACCCTCAGCATATTGAGAAAGGGAGTTCTTGTCACTGTAGATACACTGTCCAAGGGTGGCCAGGCTGTAAGGGAGGAATTTTTTCCTTTTTAATCTGAAAGGATTGGAAACTGTCAAAAGGTAGGTATTGTTGGTGGTTTGCAGGTTTAATATGGACAGAAGTGTGGATGGAGTCATCGGTGAGGTGGAGGTTGACATCCAGGAAGTAGCCATGTTGGGTTGAGGAAGACCACGTGAAGTTTATGGGGGTGAAGGAGTTGAGGTTTTGAAGGAAGGAGGTTAGGGTGTCCTGGCCCTGAGTCCAGATCATGAAAATATCATCAGTAAACATGAACCAGGCCATAGACTTGGGGTTCTGGGATGCTAAGGATTCTTCCAGGTGGTCCATAAACAGGTTGGCATAGGAGGGTGCCATGCAGATGCCCACGGCTGTGTCACAGATTTGATGGTACACTTTACCCTGAAAGAAAAAGTAGTTAGGGTAAAGTTGGTGAGGGTTATGAGGAATGAGGGATTGGGCTTGAATTCAGAGGGACATTGGGACAGGTAGTGTTAGAGAGCAGCAAGGCCATGGGCATGTGGGATGTTGTTGTATTGTGAGGTGGCTTCTATTGCGACAAGTAGGGATCCAGGAGGTAAAGGGGTGGGGATGGTAGAGAGTCAGTGAAGGAAGTGGTTGGTATCCTTGATATGGGAGCATAAATTTTGGACACTTGGTTGAAGTTGTTGGTCAACAAGGGCTGAAATTCTTTCTGTAGGAGCACAGTAACCAGCTACAGTTGGGTGTCCAGGATTATTTGGTTCGTGGATTTAGGGGAGCGCGTACAGGGTGGATGTGTGAGGTGCTGTTCGGGTGAGGAGGGAGAGGGATTCAGGGAAGAGCTTCTGGGAAGGGCCATAAGATTTTAACAGGGATTGGCGACCTTGTTGGACTTTGGGAATAGGGTCATTCTGGCACAGCTTGTAGATGGAAGAGGCAGGCAGTTGGCGGAGCCCTTCTGTCAGGTAGTGACTACCAGGCAGTGATTCTTCACTACAGTGGTGGCACCTTTATCTGCAGGAAGGAGGATTATGTCAAGATTTGTTTTGAGATTGTGGATGGATGTCCTTTCTTTTGCTGAAAGGTTTGAGTACTTGGGGAATGATGGTGAGGCCTAGTTGGGGGTGAGAAATTCTTGGAGGATAACCAGGGGTGGTTAGGTGGGAGTGCAGGGGATCTTTGTTGGATATTGATATAAAATGGGAAAGGCAGGGTTCAATGTTGTGATTAGGTTGGCTGTGGTCAGAGGCATTGCTGGCAAAGTAGTGTTTCCATTGTAGGGGTCAGGAAATGGAGAGTAGATCTATGATGAGATGAACATGATTGAATTGGGGTGTAGGGCTGAAGGAAAGACCTTTGATAAAACAGAAACTTCAGTGGAATTGAGGTTTTTTGTGGACAGGTTAATCACAGTGTTCTGGGTTTGTTTTGGCATCAGACGTTGCAAAGTGTTGATTTGGAGTGATGAAGTGGGTTCAAGAGGTCAGCTAATCAAAGTGTGGGTGCCATTAGGGGATTCACGATGAGGAACACTGTGGGTCGGATAAGGATTGGCTATAAGTGTTCCAAGATGGCAACACAATGTCAGCAGGCTTGACAACTTGGTGTTTAGAGGGCTCCTCCAGTTGCTGGAGAGCATAGGATACAATATGAGAGATGGGGTGTTGGTAGTTTGGGTTACACAATAATAATATCTTATGGAGGAAGAGGAAGTAGTTGAAGGATTTATGAGCCAGGGAGAGATGATTTTGTAAAACTTAGTTCGCGAGGGATAAGGTTTGGTGGAATCTGAAAAGGTGCACAACATTGTGGAAGGAGGGATGGGATCCGGAGATTGGAATTTTTACGATTAGACCTTCAGGAGGGGTTCCATGATTTAGGCAGCATTTTAGGAAAAAGATGTGGGATTGGGTTTTGGCCAGTGAAAGGGATATTTTTCTGACCTGATGAAGATAGATGGCGCAGGGGTCCATTGGGGCAGGGTTGGTTTACGGAAATTGGAAAATGATGGGACCAGTGGTGCAGCCAGGGGGGCAGGGGTGGGGGGCTAATGGGGCAGAAGCCCCCTGCCCCCTCCCAGAGCACCTCCGAAAGATTTTTTAAGTTTATTATTTTTTGTGGTTTTCATTTTTTAAACAGGTCAGCACCGGAAATTCGAAACAGTACAAATGTAATAAAGATCACCGTAACTATAATTTGCAAAACACAAGTAAACGTGACAATTGGTCGCCAATGTGATGCCACCACTGAGAACGTGTGCTGCTGTTGCTGTGGGCGGATTTAATGCCGCCGTAACCAGCTGTGATGCTGCCGCTATTGTCACTGCTATGCTGAAATAAGGACCCTATTTTTCATATGCGGCGACCCGCTCCTTCCCAGATCAGCAGCGCGACCAAGTGGAATCGTTGGACAACAATAGTGTTGTTTTAGTTCAGTTTTTACATACAAAGTCTCATGTTAATTAAACTATAAAGACTATTCTCTTTGCCGCGGCGGATTAGCCGTGCGCAATGGGGTGCTGTGCTGTAGTGCGCGCGGCTGTTTGCCATTGAGGATTCGCGTCCACCCTAGGGCACAGTGGCGTAACTAGGACTTGGCTTTGGACGGGGATAGATCTGCTCGAAGAACAAAATTTTAGTCAAATTAAAACAGACTTTTTAATACAGTTGGTTTAGAAAATTGTTACTCGAAAGCATATTGACTGTTTTTAGAATAAAACAAAATAGTAGATTAGTAGATCCTGTCTTTCTCATAATTAAGGTAAAATAATGACCAATAATAATACTCGAAATTTTGCTGTATAACATGAATGTATTTTAGAAAGTTACAAGACTTCTTTGTATGAAAATGAAGGCGATGTACCATAACAGGACAAACTCAAGTTCTCTTGGTTTTTTGGCCATGTAATCGATAACTTCATCCGCAGAAATGTCGACTTCTCGATGAACACTCAGTAAAGCCAGCCCATTTAATCTAGCCTGTAACATTGTAACAGTACAGATAAAATACGTTGGTTCTTTTAACTAGCACTCATCTACAATAAACCCTTGAACACAATAAAAATGATTGTCAAATCTGTAAATTATAGCTATATTTTGTTAGTGTTTCATATGCCTAAATCTTTCCGTTATTAATTTCCTAAAAATGTCTATTTGACTCATTTTATGTGGAATGAGCAGAGTACCGCCTAAATTTTTTTTTTCCAAATAAAGCACTGGCCAGAACATTATCTCCACCTACCTAGTATTGATATATACCACATCTGGCGATAGCACCATTATGTTATGGGCAATGACTGCTAGTCAGACACATGGATGAAGAAATTGTTAGCGTTAACATGGATGAAGCATGCAATATCAGTGAGTGTGCTTTCTGTGTGTAGAATGTAAAAGGAGCGTGATTTATCTGATTTCGACCGAGAGCAGATTGTAATGTTCCAGAGGCTCCAATTGAGAATTTTAGAAAAAATAATGTTCAAATGTTTGTAAATGTATCGGACCAAACTGCATGGTCATCAGTCCATAGCTTACAAACTACTTAAACTAAGGTAAACTAACCTAAGGACAACACACATACCCATGCCCTAGGAAGCCGCACGCTCTATAGCAAGGCGCCTTAGACCACTCGACTACTCCACAGCAGCAATTTGAAACTGAACATGTTGAAGTGTTACATGAGTGCAGAAAAGAAGGTGAAAACACATCCAAGATTGAGGGGTTGGGTGGCTCCCCTCATTAGAGATGCCATACGTCACAGGCTGGACAGACTGGTAAAACAGGACGGGCAGCAAAGTGTGGTGGAACTGCCATCAGACTTGAATGCCGGGAAGAGTAGGAATGTGTGAATGCATAGCGCACCAAACACTCCTAATGATGGGCCTCTGCAGCTGATCATCCATTAGGCTGACCAACCATCTGGAATTTTCTGGGACTTAGCACAATTTAAGGTATTTTGTATGTGTCCTGCGCAGGATGTCATTTGTCCCACAATTGTTTCATTTTATATACAAATGTATTTTTGTATTACTGTCATAGGTACAAATTTGCAAAGTACAAAACAGTCCTGACATCTAGCTTCAACTAAAGATAGTATAACTGTTGCCAACAGTATCATCTTTGAAAGTGGAAAATAGATATTGTTGAAATGAGATAGAATGGCTGGCCAGTACTTACCATTGTGCTGTACCGCCGATAGTAACACAAAATGAAAAAACAGAAAAAAAGGGACAAAGGGACAAGCTTTCGGAACAGAGTTCCTTCGTCAGGTGGGAGAGAAAGGAAGAATAAAGGATGGGAATAGAAGGGAAAGGTGGTTCACGACCTAGGTCAGACCTAGGTCGTGAACCACCTTTCCCTTCTATTCCCATCCTTTATTCTTCCTTTCTCTCCCACCTGACGAAGGAACTCTGTTCCGAAAGCTTGTCCCTTTGTCCCTTTTTTTCTGTTTTTTCATTTTGTGTTACTATCGGCGGTACAGCACAATGGTAAGTACTGGCCAGCCATTCTATCTCATTTCAACAATATTTATTATCTCTGAGGAGAATTTTCATCATTAATCGAAAGTGGAAAATAGCATCTTTGTAGAAGTGTTTTGGATATACCTGTAACCTTTAATTTTAGTTTCTGCTGGAAGTGCCCTACAAATGAAAGTGAAGTGGTGTGACATGAGATGATCTGGGTGGCCATTGCACAGGACCACATCAGCCAATCCAGTGACCAGGAAATCGATCATCTAATCACTTAACATCTGCTCCATAGTGTGGTGGAACCCCATCATGTTGAAAGTAAGAAGGAAAGCTGCTTTCTTCATACATAACTAAACGAAGCACCTCTTCTTGCAACATTTCCAGGTACCTTTGTGTATTTTTGTTCTGGTCGAAGAAAATGGGTCCAATTACACGGGTATCCCCATATTCAGCACCACACCATAAGCTTTATGTCACCAATTACCTCTGAAGGTTCCAACCAGTGTGGATTCTGATCATTCCAGTATCTGTGGTTGTGACGCTTGACTTCACCGCTGACAAAAATGTTTGTCTCATCACTGAACAAGATGCTTTGTGCTAAAGAGGGATCTTGTTGTAACTTCTGAACCATAAGTGCAATGTCGAATCTGTTTATGGAAATGAACTTGTCAGAAAATGCTGATGTTATTTGTTATATTAATTGACCCCTTTAGATTAACAAAAATTACTTATATTCAGAATGGCCGATTTTAAGATGGCACCCATAGCCTATTGGAATATTCAGGTTTTCCAGTTTCTGCAGAGTGTTTGAAATAGAAGAATGCACTGCGACTTTTGACTTATCCTGTACTTTGACAAATACCTGAGTGCTTCCTCCAGTTTCTGCTGTACGTCATCGGAATTGTTATATGCATACAATGTGTAGTATGATTAGGTATTGGCTGGTTGTTTGTGCATAGGGGAAAATGGGAAGGGCTAGTGATGTGGGCCGGGAATATTTCCAGTGGGAAGGAAATTATAAAATGGGAATGTAGCCAGGAATATTTCTTATGCCCAGGCAGACTGCAAAAAATTGGGAATTCATGAAAATTTTTAGATTTTCATAGTTTTGACAGTTATTAACACTTAAAGAACCTAATCACTAAGTTAACTTAGTAAATTCATACATTTTAATCAAAGATTTATCAATCTCTGCATCGATTTTGTTGCTAATTCCATGCAGAACATTATTTACTTTAAGTCTGGCGGAAAAACTAATTTAAAACATTAGCTAGGAACAGAATTTTTCGGCAAGTTGAAACCCGACATTTCTCTGAACGAAACCTAAACATACAAAACATTTCTCTGGAGTCGTACATTTAGTACGTTTTTACTTGGTTGCATTCCAAGAAAAGAAACCATCTTCTTATGAGCGAGCAGCAAAACTGACATTTCTTTTGTACAACTGGAAACATATGAATACTCCACCTCCAAAAGAGAACATGAAACAAGAAAGCTAACAGAAGGCAAGCCAAAGGAAGCAGGAGGACAGGAAGAAGACGAAGAAGTCCTTGAGACTAAAGATGATGATGAGATCGTCTGTAATGATGATGTTGAATTTTTTGGAGTTGGAAATGTAGAAGATGAGGATTTAATGAACATTGAGAGTGATAGTTACTAGTGGAAAAGAAAAAGACTGAACATGAAAAGTTGCTATATTGAACCTTTTGCCTTTTAGTAGTTTTGATTTTTGTTACATTTTGCATTCTGGCTATTTTTCTGCACTTTTTGTTCAATTATAATATGCTTTCAACATGTATGAGTGTTCGTGATATAACACAATGTGGCACTGACTTATTAATTTGAGCGATTTCGGTTTTAAAATTATAAATTCCCGAGCATTTATTTAATTATAATTTTTCTTAAAATATATTTCACTTTTGTGTTTCACTTAACTATGTAATTACTGTCTTAAACCTATTATTTTTTGAGCTATATGGCTAATATTGCCAGCAATATTCCCTGGGAATATTTCCTGGATTTTAATTTCCTGTGAATTTTTCGACAGTAGGAGGAGCAGAACGCTGCTCTGAGCCAGTCCCTTTCTCCAGTATCTTCCTCGGCTCTTTTTTCGACGGACATCAGCATAAAATTGTGTATTTTGTTAGAGAGATTCGACGATCTTCATAACTTAGTAATTTCTCAGTACATTTCGAGTTACCATAAGAGCTGGTAACACAATGAACTCACATTCTGAAGGACGACGGTTCAAAATCGTCTCCGGCCATCCAGATTGAAGGTTTTCTGTGATTTCTATAAATCACTCCAGGAGTCCAGGCAAATGCCGGGATGATACCTGTTGAAGGCAGAGATGCCAACTTAGCCATTTTATGGCTAGATCTGGCCATTTTGAAGTGGCGTCTAGCCACTGTTTTTGAAAAAAACCTACTGCTGACATTCCTAGTCATTTTGGTGCTATTATATAGCCATTTTTATTATTCGATAATTTTTCACAACAAAAATGCAAAACGCTGAAGTTTTTATTATGAATAGAAATGTATTTATTGATTTACTATTTTTAACGTTCCTCCAAAGTACGACAAACGAAACACCACTGTATCGAAACAGTGATACCTGGAAGTTCCGCTTATCAATTCATTGTTTTGAATCATACAATCAATGGCCAACACTATGTAGTTGCACTTGCTTGGAAACGCTGTACAAGTTACAACAGTGTGGTGTGAAGTGTCTCTTTTTTACCGTGTGTTAACATTGAGTGTTGGAAGATACAGTGTGCTGTACCAGTGATTTGTGACTGTGATAGTTAATTATCTAGCCATGCCGAAACCGCAATACACACAAACTTACAGGAAGGAATGGGAAAATATGTCTGACTTCAAGGTATGGGTACAGCCAGTTTCAACAGACAAAACGAAAGCATTTCGCAGGTTTTGCAAAACAGAAATAAGGGCAAAATTGTTTGATTTAAAGCATCATTTAAATTCTAAAAAACACATTTCAGCATATGCTCCATTTAGCAGTAGGCGTCAAACAAAAATCACTTTTAAACGAGTTGAGGAAATCACTAGCAGTAAAAAGGTCGAAGCAAGATTAGCTTTGATCATTGCAACACATTCCACAATAATTAATATTGATCATTTGTCACAGTTGTGCAATAACACATTTTCTTTGAGTGACAATAAACCAGCTGATCTTCGTCTGCATCGGACAAAATGTAAGGGAGTAATTATGAATATACTTGCACCCCACTTCACTGATCTGTTAGTGAGAGATACAGGCGAACACAAATTCAGTCTTATTATAGATGAATCGTCAGATATTTCAGTGCCCAAATTATTAGCAGTTGCGGTGCGATATTACAGTACACAAATGAACGAAATCGTATCCACATTTTTGGGCATCGTTGAACTAGAAAAATGTGATGCTGCAAGTATAGTTTCAGGAATAAAACAACTTTTGCTGAATCTGAAACTTGATCCTAAGAAAGTGCAGGGGCTCGGAACAGCCAATGCCAGCGTGATGTGCGGTATTAACAATGGAGTATACGTTAGAATGAAACAGGAATTTGAAAATAATTCTATTGTTCTCATGCGTTGCGTCTGTTACTCACTGCAGCTCGCACTTTCTCACGCTACAGAAGAAACTCTGCCAAGAAATGTTGAATTTCTTATTCGTGAAACTCACAAATGGTTTTCGTGTTCTTCTCAGCGCCACTTAGAATATAGGCCTACAACACAATTAATTGTGAGGAAGGTGAAGGTGATTCTCGAAATATTCCAGAAATTTGCAATACTCGCTGGATTTCCATTGATTTCCGACTTCTACATTCTGCCAAGAGGCTAGTCAGTACAGTGATGCAGGAGGAGAAAATCCTTTTGCGGAATTAGTCTCACTCGCGTTTTCACTTTTAACTTTACCATACCGGTACTCCAATGCGGAAGTCGAGAGAATTTTTAGGCAAGTGAACTTGGTGAAAAACAAAATCAGAAACAGACTTAAAACGAATACTCTCTCTGCTATTCTGAGCGTAAGGTATGGATCGAGACGCGAACATAAGTGTTGTTTTTCATATGAAATCCCAGAAGAAATACTGAAGCTTGGTACGAATGCTACATACACGAGGGAGACCAGTGAAATCTGCAGCAGCAGTAGCAAAGAAAATGAGGATGAGGACGATGATATTTATTTGTGCTAGGTGAGTGTTTTTCGTGTTTTTCACATTTTAATATTTATGTATAAAATATATAAATTACAATTTAGCCATTTTTGTTGGACTGTTTTGCCATTTTCTCTGACTGATAGTTGGCAACACTGGTTGAAGGGTACGGCTGTTATCATTCGCCAGCTCTTCCTAACAAATCCGAGCGTAAGGGCCGTCTCTAATAACAAACTGCATCGAATGTAGAGCTGAGATGAAGCAATGAATCCATCGTATTTGTCGTATCCCGGGGTTGTTGACCTCGTTAGTCCTGTGGACAGCGTGGTAGATTGCTATGCAGGGGACCCGGGTTCGATTCCCGGGTGGGTTGGAGATTTTTCTCCACTCGGGAACTGGGTGTTGTCTCGTCATCATCATCGACACGCAAGTCGCCAGGGGGCGTCACCTAAAGACTTCCATCAGGCAGGCGAAACACGATCCTACCTGGGGTCTAACGGCCAAAATTGCCACACGAAATCATCATCCCTGGGTTAGGAAAGTCACTTTTTGAAAGTAACTAAGTTACAGTTAAAATTACTTCACTGAAAGGTAACTTAGTTATAGTTTCTTTCGATGTATAGTAACTTTAACTGTATCAGTTATGTTTACAGGACTTTTAAATTTTTTTATTGTAACTCATTTGTAAATCCATAATGAATCTTTCACATGTAGAATGGAACAAGTTTTAATGTCAATCAATAATTAAATACATTAATAATTAATAATAATTAATAATTAATGCATTATTAAATAAATTGTGCATAGCATCGTCTGCATCAGTGCATTTCACTTGCACTCTTTGTTCATTTTCAACAAAAGTAGTTTTTCAAACTTCCATCTCGTGAAAATTGTATATATCCCCATCCTCAGTTACGCAGAAATGGTAGCATTGAGCAAACATTGCGAGTTTGCTATGTACTCGCATCGAGAGCTACAGGTGAAGAGGTTGTTGTTGTTGTTGTTGTTGTTGTTGTTGTGGTCTTCAGTCCGGAGACTGGTTTGATGCAGCTCTCCACAATACCCTATCCTGAGCAAGCCTCTTCATCTCCACATAAGAACGACAACCTACATCTGTCTGAATCTGCTTACTGTATCCATCTCTTGGTCTTCCCCTGCGATTTTTTCCCCACACACTTCCCTCCAACGCTAAATTAAGAGGTGAAGAGGAAGATTAGTAATATGAGGTGCTGTATTAATAGCAGGCTACTCGATATGTCCCACATCCACGAGGATGTCCTCAGTATGGATCTATGGAACGAACAACTAATCCAATCTAATCTACGAAATAAGAAGACACAGTTAGAGTAGGACAAAAAAAGACACACACACACACTACAAAAAAAGTCATCAGATAATTAAATTATAATGAATATTATATGAATATTACAGGGCATATTGTTTCAAGTGAAATTCACAAAAAGAAAAACAGCTCCTGTGTAGAGAACATTTGCTGTTGCTCTTCGTTTCTCAGCAACAGGGTCTATGAAACCCTTGTGTATTTCTTCCATATTTCAGAGCCAGCCATGTGTCATTATTGTCCCTGCAATTTATGAAGCTTTGAATGAAAGCTTACATAAACTTAATTCTTTTGTATTAATTGCACTGAGATATATCTTTAATTTATCGTATATTTATGTTTTCACATTAATCCAAATGGTCATTTTCAACAAAGGAAACATCTTTAGCCTCAAAGTCACTCACAATACAAATGATTGTGACAAGAAATCTGCTGGTGACGATCCCCTTTTTACGTCCACGTTTAGTACATACTGCTGCCTCCTATATACATCTATTTCCTTATAAAAAATGCTGTACAAGCAACATTTTGTCATCGGTCTTTCATAAGCCATCAACTAACGTAACTTGACGACGACTCATTTTCCAAAATAAGATAACGAATCCTGATGTTTTGCTGCGGTGTTGAGAAAAGAAAGACTTTATTGTTTCATCTGCTTAACATACGGCTGGTGCCAAACAATGTAGCAATTTTCTGTTGTGAGTCATACTTCTTTTTAATATTTTTATGACGTCCAGCATTCCTCAGGCACTTCTCTACCTCTTATTAGGTGACGAGTTTGTAAATGTTGCTTCTTGTCTACTTCATTTTGCAAAGGAGCACACGGAAGGACAATGGGTAACTCCACAGATACATGCTGCAAAGGAGCATTTAGTGCTATCAAGTCACAAACATTGTTTCTTTACCGACACAGCCATTGAACGTAGCTTTTGAATTGCCAGCATGTTGTGAAAACTGGTAACCGTAGTCCAGAACTAGCAGTGAACAATGTTGCAAAACGTGTTTGAAAGTCAATGTACAGTCTCCGCACTATTTACCTGAGCCCTGAGCAGAGACTGCTGGGAGCGGGTGTTTACATTCGGCTCGTAGCGCATTGGCTGTTACGTTAGACCCCGCCTCTTCCCATTGCAGTCAGTTCTAGAGCTGGGTTTGAACATGATTCGAACTGTTCGAATAATTTACGTCACGGTTCGGGAAATCTCGGGACATGTTCGAACTTTCGATCACGACGCTATCTAGCAATGTCAGGAGGTACTATCTCTACGATTTACAACGACGATATTCATAAATCTTTTCTGTGCTGTGCAGTATACGATTTATAACGAAGATAGAGTGTCATTAATGTACTATGGAGATTAATAAGTGTGAAATTCCGACTATAGTAGCTTCTAGGATGCAGGTCATAACTAAAAACAGTAGTTAATATAGGCTATTAGTAAACGATAGCAATCGCGATTAAAAATTATAGTGCTGCGATCTAGCGACGCCTGTTGATACTACGCACATAGCAGTTCGCGCACCGTTTATTCCGAGGTTGCAATTACAGTTTATTTTTATATGCCTTATTTCCGTTATTGCGTATTAAATTTCTTAATGTTTCCCCAATTTCATCTCTTTTAATCTTGTTTTCAAGGCGATTAAAAGGTGAAACATTTTTATCTGTTACTGTACCGTATCAACAGGGAATGGAGTGGTAATTTGCAACCTGTCTCTTATAATCACATTTAATGTAATTTCTACTTCTGAAGGATTCACCTTTTTTTTCCTTTGAATTTTAGCCGTCAGTAATGAGGTGCAGTAGTTCTGTTATAGCAGCAAATATTTTATCAATGGATCATGCAGTGGCACCAGACACACCACTTATGCACTGTTTTAAACAAAATGTACAGTTTTTCATAGTGTTGCCCGTCTTTTACTTTAGATGTACTTTCTATAAAATTAGTTCTGAGCCAAGCGATAGCCCGCTAACTTCAAAATTTCCTGCGTATCGTTGGCAGATAAGCAGCGCCAGTCATTTCTTATCTGAGTGTTCGAACAGTTCGATACTGTATCGAGTTCTCTGCTGTAATGGGAAATCCCGAACATGTTCGAACTCGTGTATCATTTGCCCAGCCCTAGCTCAGCTCATGCCGTATAGCTTGCAGCTTTTAAATGGAAGTGTAATGGCTTAATATGACTTAATGTTTTGAAGAAAGGACACGAAATAAAGTATCATTTTAACGTACGACTAATCGAACCATAAACGTATGTTACTAATTATGAACACTATAAGTAAAAACTTACCGAAATTATGAGCTCATTCCACAAATCTTATCCTCTGCGGCTGTCATAGCTGTCTGTCTCCATTCTGTTTCAGTAATCGAAAATGGAAACTTATTTGTATAGAACTGCTACAAAATAACTGTTACTTATGAAACTAAACGGAATGAATGGGCAGAAATAAAAACTTACAATGACGAACAACACTCACGAATCAACAACAAAGACACAATGGCTACGGCACATACTGCTATTTACGTCGGTAAGGTTGGTAGAGACCATGAACATTCCGGAGCTGCACGAACGCAGCCGACTTCCGCCGATCGGCCACTGCAGTGTTGCCAGGTGTGGCGATTTTTCGCATTCTTGGCTATCTTTCTCTTATAATAATAGCCATTCTAGCAGTCTGGCGACTGGCGATTAAATATGGCTCTGAAAGGAATTTGTTGGTGACTTACTGGCTATTTTATTTTACTTCAAATACAACGAATGTAAATCAATCACTCTATAGAAATTGCGCCAATGATACCGGATAAACTTCGATAGAATGCTGGGGAAATGTAATCAACCTACACAAATTAGCACAAATGTTTTCAAGTATCACGGATGTGTGGGAGAGTGTCACAGAGATGTAAACAAACTCAGCTTACAGGCTCTTGAAGATAGGGGTAAACTACCTCATGTACCCTATTGTACTTAAGATGGTTCAAGAACAGGCTTTAAACGATATCTCGAAGTATCCTACAACACTGTATGTATGGCTCCTGCTGAGAACATGATGATAAAATTATATAAATTACAGCATGCAAGGAGGCACTGAAACAGTAATTTTTTTCTGCGTTCCATACGTCAACACAACAGAAATTCGTAACAACTGCTACTGTGAAGCGACCCCTTTGTTAACGCACCTCACATGGGTAAACAATGGTTTGCAGAATATAAATGTTGATGGAGAACACGCGGTGATTTCCCAGTCATTCTCATGGCTGATTCTCCAGTGTGTCATGACGCATTATTAAGAATTGAAGTCCATCTCACCTTAAAGTATGGATTGCTTAGTGCATTACTATAAAAATTACCTCAACTCAAAATGTTGTAATGAATTTGTGTGTATTAAAGAAGTTTTTGAAAGATTCGATAACTCTATTTATCATCTGTAAATATTTGTTTTTAAGAAGATGAAAGTGATTGGTAATCGAACCTATGCATGAGAACATCCCTTGTGTAAGTTTGATAGAATGATTCTTAAAGAGTTTTGTGTTGTAATTTTTATAAGTTATGAAATTAATAAATGGGATAGTTAAATGTAACTGAATATCCGGAGATTCTATTATATTTACAATGTCACAATATTTTAACTGGCCTCATGATCAGTTGGTGGTATGTCTGCATTCAGTTCTTGGATGGACTCAGTTAAATGTTCTTGTGAAGTATGGGTTATCTTGGTAAGTTCAGTCTGATGTCTGTGAATGTGAGAGTGCCACAGTTTGTATTACTTTTTACTCAGTAACCAGCTTACTCCATGAATTTCAGGATTATTATTGTCGAGTAACATGCCTTATTTACCATAGCATAATAATGTTATCGGATTATAGGTTGCGATATTTGGCTATTTTTACTGATGAAAAGATGATTATATTTTGGCATTTTATTGATGAAAAGATGGCGATATTTTGGCTACTTTTTGTTTAAAATTTGGCGAGAGAGCTATGTAAAAACCTGGGAACTCTGTCGGCCAGGGCTCAGGTAAAAGTGCTAGGACAATAAATGCGCCCTAACGTCAACAGCGAGCAAACAACTAACCTGAATGACGTCTCAAGTTTTCTGTGCCGTTTCGACTGCGTTGAATTGTTTTCCCACGAACACACAACTTGCAGCGAAATGGATCATTTTTTCCCCATCCGACGTCAAAAATTCGAATACTTCAGCATAAGCTGCCAATGCATGCGTTTGTCTTCTTCCTTCTCCATGTCGAAAGGTGTGGAAAATAATCGGAGACTACACGCTGTTTACTGTGACGCGTCAAGTGATTGTTATACACTCATTGTTGCGTACACATAATTGTAAAATAACATTATTATAACTGAATGAGCACTATTAAATGTTATAATGGTACCAGAATGTATAATTCACTCATTTCCAACGTACTTTGTTGAAAAGATTTAATTTAGAAAAGAATATCATTTCTTTTTCTCTTCAGTAAAATCAATGCCTGATGTTCTGCTGTGGAGATTCTTACAAAAAGTATGTTAAGCTTCTTGCTACAAAAAAAAGTAACGATACTTCTATTAAATCGTTAACCTACAGTTAAAGTTATTTTGTGCAAATAATAACGCCATTACCGTCCCTTACCTATGAAAAATAACTGTTAATACTGCGTTACAATTAACGAGTTACTCAACGCTGCCTTATCCTATATGTTCTGTCAAGTACATAATTTAAAGGAGTCATCAAGAGAGCAGAAAACAGATGAAAGAATACAGGTATCCCCTTGGATCCGAATTCCGCCTTTGGTGCAAATTTTCTCACCGTTCTCCAGTCTTCATGAGACATGGTTGATGTTCGTGACGTAGAAGTCTCTGAATTATTTCGTTTAATTTGCGTCTTTGTAATGATGAATGGTATTTTTGTATGTGACACAAGTAATAAGACATCAAAAGACACAGGGAATTAATAAACTATAATATGAAATACTTTTTCTCGCAATATATTGCCTGCTTCGCACACCAAGCACTTGTTCTGTGCAGCGAGTTTCTTTAGCTCGTGGACGTCACCGACATGATGCATAAGTTAACGACCTTTAGTCTGAGGTGAGGTAGTCTTCATTTTATCGTCTTTGGGAGTAATTTTCCGCTCCCGCAAACAACGGTAATTTGCAGGTAAACAGGAAACCAATAGTACTGCACATTCATTCGTCCGCTTACGTAATGCAGCCATTCTCTCACCTACGGTCGTTAGCCGTGGAACAATACTGTACTTATCGCTGTTAGGCTTGCGCCTGTCGATTGATTCTCCAAATTTAATTTCCGCTAAATTCGTGCCATAGTGTGAAAAGCGATCTCTCCTTCTTTATGCTTATGTTGTATTACGGTTAGTGAGGAAATGGGGAACTTCTCGAAAATTCTGGTAAAGACGTCTGGGAGGTCAACAGGTATCAAACATCTGCCATAGATTTTTCCTTGTTAATTAAATGTGAACAGTATGTCACTGAATTTAAAAACGAGACACACAATGAAAGAACCGCCACATTAAAGAATTTGCTACTCTTTCGTCTTTGAGCTGAGGAAAATAGGTAAATCTTTCCTATGTGCAACTATGTTGTTTTTAAATGGAAGAATTAATTATGTACTGGTATGGAATCTAAATATTTCCTTCCGGGGGGGAGGGGGTGTTCAGTTTTCCGAATATTCGAATTTGTGAATTAACAGATCTTTCTTCAAAAATATGATTTAAACGAAAAATAATTATTTAATTCTCGTGGAGAAGAAAGTTTACTTGAGGGGTGTGACACAACTTTCCAAAAGGGCTGTAGGGCTTCAAATGGCTACGGTAACTATCAATATTCTTCAGTTTCTGAGGATAGTTCGAGGTTGAATCCTCCAATCAATTTAACAACTAAATTGCTATATCTGGTAAGAAATTGCATATCGAATGTTTTGATGCTGTATAGCATCTTGAGAGTAATGCTCTCATCTGTGTAACACATTATTGTATCTAAGGTACCTGTATACGCTCAAGCAGCTATAATTCCAATATATGGCAGGTGGACCAATCACGCCGTCCTCCGTAGTTTTATGTACCGCGCATTAGGTTAGTGCTAGAAGGGTTGCCTGCTGTCCCCAGGGGAAGTGCATGGAGTGTGCAAGTGAACCACCAATCAGCTGTGTATGTCTTAAGGAACACGCAAGGGAAAGGGGATACTGACATCAGGACTTATCGTAGAAGATGAGTTTAGGAAAGGTAAAGCTCCGATTTTAGTTTTTGTAGATCTGGAGAAAGCTTTTGTCATTGTTGACTGGTATACAGTAGTAGTATGACAACACCGGTATGGGACCACTGAAAATCACCCGTCGACGATAGTGCCATCGACGCCAGGTACCCCCCCCCCCTTTCCTCGCTCGGCCAATTGCCGGACCGCCGCAGATCAAAGGATGCCTCCATAGCGTACTTAAGGATGATTGACAGGTTACATGAAAGTGCACTTAACACTTGGAAGTAAATAACACCCCCTCCTCCCCCCGGCGCCACCGCCAGACAGGCGGCACCCCTGTCAGACTGACGCCACATCCCTCCCACCCCCAGCCAAGGACCTGGCCGTCACGCTGCCCCCAACGCTGGGGACATGATCCGCCTCTGAAGGTTGCGATCTAATATTAATTTGCATATCAAATTAACCGCCGACACCGACGCCGTCGCCACGAGTTCCGTACTTACGAACGTTATTATGTACAAGTTGCAATCCGCAGTTACACAGTCTATTTATGTTTCGTAAACGTTCGGAGTTACGTCTTAGCCGGCCGCGGTGGCCGAGGGGACTGAGGCGCTTCAGTCACAGTCTGCACGGCCACTACGGTTGGGCGTTCGAATCCCCCCTCGGGCATGGATATTTGTGCCGTCCTTAGTATAAGGTAGTTGATAAGTAGTTTCTAAATTTAGGGACTGACGACCACGTAGTTAAGTCCCATAAACTTAACAAACATTTGAACATTTTGAGTAACGTCTTACTGTCTATTTATGCGATATATGTTTGGAGTTATGCCTTAAGGGAAAAAAATGCCGCATACCGCACATCGCACGTCAATTTAATTGTAACAACCTATGTTTTTTTTTATCAGTAACAAGGGCAACTGCCTCCACAAGTAAGCACTTGCGTGAGCACAGCCCCGCCCCCGATTCCACCCCCCACCTCCACCCCACCAACAACCCTAAAGATTACCGACCCGGTTCGGGACTCGAACCCACGCCAATAATATTTTTTTTTTTTTTTTTTTTTTTTTTTTTTACGAAAGTTATTACTTATAGACGTACACCAACATTGGAAGAAGAAAAAGGAGTCAATTATTATTGCATACTTCGGACAGTACTATTACCTGGAATAACACGAGAGTTTCGTAAACAAATTGACCCTACCTGCAACCAGACCATCCACCACAGCTCCCAATTATTGTTTTTAGACGTCTAGACGTGTTAAGAATAATTTGAGTACAGCTCAACCCCCATTCCGACCACACACAGTGTTCTCTCGGCAAGCCACATAAAACATTTCTATAAACATATGCTAAAGGTTTAAACAGAAATGTCATAACGTTTTATTATTTTAGGCATTCTCTCTCCAAGCTCTTCACATAGACTACATATACAACAGCCGACAGACGAGTTTAATAATAGCGCACATTGGATAATAAACGGGTTGTATCGGTAACGATTGTCACTAACTTATGTATCCATCTTAACAAATATTCGTTCGATGTCCAGATTATTTAAAAACAATTCCAACCAGAGCCAAACATTTGGAATTACCCAAAAGAAAATAAATGGTCCGTTTCGGAACTCGACCGCAACCTTAGATCTATAAGCAAAATAAATGTCTCTCTTCGTTTAGACGATGCAAGCAACAGCCATCGAACGGAATGTAACGGTAACAAACGCTACAAACTTGGATGTCAACCACTCTTTCGGTAAAACAACAACAGCAGCAGCAGAAGACGACATATTGTTTATACAAAAATTCTAATTTACTGGTGGAAATAACGAAATCGGCAATGACATCTAGCACAACGTCTGCATAGAAACTAATGATTTCCAACAAGCAAGGCATTTTACCGAACATACCGAAAGCCGCCCTGTCAGTCAGCTCCAGAGTGTTAGGAATGCGTCTAAATAAACATCTGCAAGCACCGTTAACAATCGTTCAGAACGCAGAGCGCTCTCTCGGCAGGCTACATAAAAGAAAAATATGCTAAATGTATAAACAAAATCTCTCAGAAAAACCTAAGTTACATCTCCAAATGATCAAAACCTTCTACGCAAGACGTCTGCAGACGCACCACTCTGACAAGGATAGCACGCATTGCATTTATTTAATGGAGATGAGCCAGGCCGAAAGCTCCGAAATTTAACTCTCTCTCTCTTTAGCAATCTCGCCCTGTTACGTTTCCTTAGATCGAGGTATAGATGCGCCTTCCGAGAATTCGGGTAGTTTAATTTTACTTCTTATTTCCTTGCTACAACAGTACACATCTTCTAAGGAATCTCTATGTCCTGCTACGATGCAAACTACATTTACCTGACGCAGGTCAAACACCGATATTCCAGCGCCCCAGAAGACATTTAATACCTATTGTGCAACGGAGAGTCGAACTAAAAAGTAAGTGAAATGTGAAATAAATTACCGATTTCCGACCGTCTTCACAAAAACTTGTCTTTTTTCTCGAAATCACTGACCTAACAAGACCCTTCTTCGAAAAGACACCCAACAGTACAGCAACCACAGAACCGAGGTAGTACTTTACCTACCCAATGTAACACTGATTTTCAGTTCTGTAGAATTAGTTCGACCCGCCCTTTATCCACAAAATTCCTACTCCATGTTCCTTTCTTGTGATCTCGTATCATTCCACTAAACCGAACTCAGATTTACTTTTTTAATTAGAAGCTGATATCTACCGCAAACGAAAATGCCTAGATCGCTTCAGCAAGTATACATGTGAAGAATATGAGGGCCGGCCGCATTGGCCGAGCGGTCTGCGGCGCGCCAGTCACAGTCTGCACGGCCGCTACGGTCGGGGGTTCCAGTCCTCCCTCGGACATGGGTGTTTGTGTTGTCCTTAGATTAGGTTAGTTTAAGTTAGTCAAGTAATTAGTGTGTAAGTCTAGCGACTGATAACCACGCAGTTTGGTCTCATAAGAGCTCACACACATTTGAACATTTGAAAAACGTGGTATGCATCTTTGTTTGAAAAATTATGCAAAACTAGTTTGTAAAAAGCGTCAATCTGTGGAAGACACTCACGATGTAAAGAAACACTCTGATTAGTTCAGTAATTTTGTTAAAACTATAATTAAGTCGGTTGGTACCACTATTTTACGTTTTCTTCATGACAGTTGCTGTTAATATTAGAATATTATGACCCTGATCTTCATTTCTGTACATGCCGAATCCATGTCAAGAAACTACAATCTTAAAACCAAAATAGAGAAAAAAACACTGAAAACGAATGCTAAAACACGGAAATCGTCTCAAGTATCGAGGAGATACATCACGATTAACGGCGTCGTCAAAGAAGGCACGCCTAAAGGAAATTTAAAGGGCTATCATAAAATCAAATCCTTGACATTCGGGATCACAGGGCTTCTATTTTAACTATAATAACGATTGATATTATAATATGAGGTTTGTTCTGGTACTTTAATTGTTATATTCATCATTTTGATTTGCAGCTCTTGTATTTGCCTTGAATGAAGTTAAAATAGTGATTCCAGTAATGGTTCGCAATTGATAATATATAGGAACTGGATATACACCCTTATCCCCTTTTCCTCCCCTCTTTTTCTCAAATTTTCAACGCAGATGTTGTTATCATAAAGCATAAATGTTTGTAATTCTATTGGACCAAACTACTTTGGTCCTTTAGTCTCTAGACTTAGAAACTAATTAAACTAAGTTAAACTAACCTAAGAACAACACACGCATCCATGCCCGAGGGAGGATTCGAATCCCCGACGCGGGAGGCCGTGCGATCCGTAACGTGGCGTTCCAAACCAGTGTTGCCAGCCGTAGGGACATGTTCCTATGAGTAGGGACTTTTGACTCTTTTTTCCACACTGTAGGGACGAATTTTCAAAACGTAGGGACTTTTCTGGGAGATGATGCACAATGAAAGTACCTTTTTTATATTTAAAACAGTAACAATTCATTGTAGAATAATATTAATGAATGGGAAGTCATCCTACATGTAAGGTTTTTTTTTTTTTTTTTTTTTTTTTTTTTTTTTTTTTTTTTTTTTTTTTTTCTTCAGTTTGGTCCTTGGTGCGCCGGGACTTTCATGGCGAACGTAGGGATTTTTGACACGTCATATAGGGACATCGTTGGAAACGAGTTGGCAACACTGCTCCAGACCGGTCGACTACTCCCGCACGGCATGTTATCGTTTTGAAAACATGCGGCAGCAGAAAATGAAAGTTTGTGTCAGTGGAACTGTCAAGCCGGTCGTCACATTTCTTTTATTGAGTTTCTCCTACCAAAATTCCGACTTTGGATAAAAAAAATGTTCTTTCATACAAACTTTGTCCTGGCAGTTACGAGCACAACAACAAAGTCAGGCAAATCATTAGAATCGTTCAGCAGTGATGATCTTTCATACATGTGGCAAATGATTTTTTTTAACCTTCTTTTAGTCCACCTCCTCTTCCCTCCTCTATTTGCCCATCTCCTTCTCTTCCTCTACTTTCCTGCATCCCTTCATCTCCTCTTCCATTCCCCTTGTTTCTGTACATCTCTTTCTCCCTCCTTCTGATTTAAACAATGACACACGTAATTCACAATAACATTTACCTCAGTGTGTATTTATTCAGATGTTCAGATGTTTGTATAGCTTATGGGACTCGACTACGGGGCCATCAGTCCCTAAACTTACAAACTACCTATGAACTACTTAAGACTACGTAAGGACGTCACAAATATCCATGCCCGAGGGGGGATTCGAACCCCCGACCGCAGTGGCCGTGCAGACCGTGACTGGAGCGCCTTAGTCTCCTCGGCCACCGCGGCCGGCGTGTATTTATTCCAATCTTTCGTTGGTCCATCCTCCTCCCTCTATGTTCACCTTCTTCTCTCCATTTCTCTGTCCGCCCAGCTCTTCTCCCTATCTCCTCCTCTCCATACAAATACCTGCCAAATATGTCCTTTCTATCATCAGCTATGATAGAGAGTGCATAAAAAACAAATGATTTTTGCACTTTGTTCGAATTTTGCAAATTTCCTTATGAACCTTTTCGTCGTCCGAATCGTAAGTTAAGTGTTTGAGTTCATTCAAAAACACCGTGAAAAACATATTTTCATTTTTTCTCTAATTTTCCAATATTCCGGTAGAATTTCCAAGAAATTTCTTTGATACAAACCATATCCTGAGAATTCCGAACACAGAAAAGGGGGTCAGCGAAATCGGTCGAGCCGTTCTCAAGTGATGCTCTTTACATACAAGCGACAACTTATTTATATTTATAGCCTATAGGTAAGGACCGTCTGTTATCCAAAACTCTGTATGTTAGAAATTAGTGATCAATTGATTTTAGACTTTTCAAATGTTCCCTATATTCGTGGAAAAATATGGTAGGTGTACGGCTATAATGGCTTATCAAAAAGGCACTTCTTATCGAACGCGCGGAACTGCCAGTCTTCAATTGTTGACCATTCCAAAATCACTGTTATAATCCAGATGAAACAAGGCAGTAACGTAATACTATTTTACCCACGAAAACATGATTTTACCTGTGTGCCAGAAGTTGTTTTCTGTACTTGTTGAAAAATATCCTTACACCTCCGAGCGCTGCCAAGGTTAAACTTCCTCCAGACACGAGACCTGCGATATTGCTGTAAATATTTCCAGAAATACACGAAAATGCGGAAATCAAATATCTGTTGAATGGTACGCTTGTTTCCCGTTGGTTTGACTTCAGGTGCATAGCTGAGCAGTGATGATGTTTATAAACGCTGTATTATGCGTGTATCCTATATGCTACTGTTTACATCTTAGAATGTCACTCAGAAACTACTGCTTTAACTTCTAGTTATCACTGCGGGGTAGAATATTAAAAATTAGAGTTTTTGGGCAGTGGACTTTTGGAGACAATGCAGGAATACATTATTACCATTTATTACCAATGCTTCGTCATTGACCGGTTGGAACTGGACGGACTGTGTCAAGTTTACATTTAAACAATAATATCACTACACTGAAAGTAATAATTAACATTAAAATTAGTATTTTCACATCTGTATTGTTCAGAATATTGTAACACTATGTTCTAAGTCAGGTAATCACTGTTCTGTCACTAGAGAAGAATTCATCTACTGAGTACAATGGATGTTCTTTTAAGTTACTTAGCACTTTAGTTTTAAACAGCTCCATTGGCAAGAACTGTACACTATTTGGAAGCGTATTAAACATTTTCACAGCTGCAACAGGGAAACTATCTTGGGTCTTGGTCAATTGACACCTTTGCTCGTCTATACAGTCTTTATTCCGGGTGTTGTGGTGAGGAATGTGATGTCTCTTACTATAAGTATTTTGATTCAGCTTCACATAAATGTGGCAGTTGTGTACATATTGACAGTAACACCTAGCTTAGCAAAGATAGGCTTACAGTGATCAGTATTTTTACTGGAAGTAATTATCCTCACTGCTTTCTTCTGCAACAGTAGCACATTCCTGCATACTGCAGCATGGCCCCATAGCAACAGTCCATAGTTGACATGGCTGTGGAATAACGCATAGTAGACAGTTAGCAGGTATTGTTTTGTTATGACATTTTTCAGTTTTCTCAATAGGTAGAGGACTCTTGACAGTTTGACACACACATGGATAGTGTGATCTTTCCAAGTTAATTTCCTGTCGATGGAGAATCCCAGAAGTTTAACAGATCCACCATTATCCAATGTCACTGAGGCTACATTACTCGTCATGCAGAGCATTACCGGAAAATCAATAGTTTCTGTTACCTGGTCTCTGTGTCGCTCAATACTTGTTATGAGGGGCTTACTATTTCAAACTGCCCCCCTTCCCCCCATCCTCCGCCTCGTTAATTTTGAGACTGGTTGATCCCTGACCCGGCTGCTGAACAACGTAGACCATTTTGCAAATACTTTCATTCCTATACTTAAAGCTCTTTTAAAGAGTTTGCTACTAAGATAAATGCAGTGTCCAATCGCGCCATATCACACGTGGCTGTATGATTCTCAGCGCAGGCCAATAGTCAAAATAAATAAATAAATAATGTGTAACAAGTTATTGAAATGGTTCCGACCACCGTCCAGTCGCCCTTCCCTTCTTCGACCGAACGGCTTTCCAGAAGTTCGTTGCCATCACAGCAGCGTACTATTAGTGGCTGCTGATTACCCTGTTGACTGCTTTGACGGCCGCTATACCACTGAACCGTGCTGTCACTGTTTAACTTTTTTTGTTTTGTTTTAATTACTTAATAGACCTATGTCAGTACAAGCAGTAACTTAATTTCGATGACACAAACTATTTAACTGACAATTACATCTTTCATATACTATTTAGGAGGTTTTAGGCTGATTTAGAGGGATTTACGAGGCGCGTCCAGAAAGTAAGTTCCGTTTCAATTAATCCCCGCTGCAGCGCTGTGATTGCAGGGATTTGGCTGGGACGTGTTTGACCATCCTCCGTACAGCCCTGACCTCGCTCCTAGCGACTTTCATCTGTTCTTACATCTCAAATCTTTCCTAGGCGGTCATCACTTCACTAATGACAACGAGCTGAAAGAAACTGTTTCCAACTGGTTGAAGACACAGGCGGCAGGGTTCTATGAAGAAGGTACACAAAACCTGGTGCCAGGCTATGACAAATGCCTGCAAAATTTCGGCAGTTATGTGGAAAAGTAGTTTACGAGTTGTAGAATTTTGTGCAATAAAAATTTCTTCTGTATCTGTGTACAATTTCATGTTATTACCAAACGGAACTTAGTTTCTGGACGCGCCTCGTAAAATGTGATTTAGGTTGAAATTTCATTACGCGGTTGGTAACATCGGACTGTCACTCCGTACAGCCATCACCAGGCAAATCATTAACTTATCGTGGACGAACAGGGGGAAGGTACTCAGCTCATATGGTTTCTGAAAGAGGAGCAAAATAAATAAAAAAAAAAAAAACCTGTCCGTCTGTTGCTGAGTTGGCGGTAAAGTGCGTCAGTAGAATGGACGAAGTGGGTGGCAAATCCGCCTTTAAACAACTGAAGAGATAACGGTAGCCAAGGCTGAAAATCTCCTTGCTGTATGTTATTCTCATTTGGTTATGCAATCAACAGAGAAAAACACGTTTATGAATGAACCGGAGCTGAGATGTAATGCTCCTTCATTCACGGACTGTCCAGGCCACTACCGGAATATTTACAATATTTGCTGCAGATTTGCGCAGGAAGTGTTGGGAGTGGGGGAGATAAGGGTTCGTAAGAGTACTGTTAGTCGAGGCTGCAAGACGTTCACATTGTCCTACACCTGCGACGTCAGTGTGTCGTCTGCCGCTGTAAAACGACTTCAACAAGTAAGTATTCAGTTTCACCCTCTTCTGCATGCCACTGCTCTAGAAAGGAAATATCGTTCATGTCAAACTCAGCTTGCCCTTTTCTCACATGACATCTTGCGAGCCATGGATGAAGGGCAACAGGCGGATTGTGTTTTTCTCGACTTCAAAAAGGCGTTTGACGCGGTGCCACACTGCAGACTGCTAACGAAGATACGAGCTTATGGAATAGGTTCTCAGATATGTGACTGGTTGGAACACTTCCTAAGTAATAGAACGCAGTACATTGTTCTCGACGGCGAGTGATCATCAGACGCGAGTGTATCGTCAGGCGTGCCCCAGGGGAGTGTGATAGGACCGCTATTATTTTCTATCTACATAAATGATCTGATGGACAGAGTAACTTGTAATTTGCGGCTGTTTGCTGATGATGCTGTGGTGTATGGGAGGGTATCGTCTTTAACTGACTGTAATAGCATACAAGATGACTTAGAAAAAATTTCTAGTTGGTGCGAAGCATGGCAGCTAGCTCTCAATGTAGAAAAATGTAAGGTGATGAGCATGAGTAGGAAGAACAATCCCATAATGTTCGAATACAGCATTAGTGGTGAGCTTCTTGATGTTGTCGCGTCGTTCAAATATCTAGGCGTAACATTGCAGAGCGATATGAAATGGAACGAACATGTAAGGACAATTGTGAGTAAGGCGGGCAGCCGACTTCGGTTTATTGGGAGAATTTTGGAAACATGTACTTCATCTGTAAAGGACACCGCGTATAAAACGCTTGTACGGCCACGTCTTGAATATTGCTCAAGTGTTTGGGACCCGCAGCAGATCAGTTTAAAGGAAGACATAGAGGCAGTTCAGAGGCGAGCAGCTAGGTTTGTTACTGGTAGGTTCGACCAATGCGTGAATGACACGGAAATGCTCCGGCAACTCAATTGGGGATCGTTGGAGGAAAGACGACGTTCTTTTCATGAAATTCTGTTGAGGAAATTTAGAGGGCCAGGATTTGAAGCTGAGTGTAGCACGATCTTGCTGCCGCCTACTTACATTTCGCGTAGTGATCACAAAGACAAAATAAGAGAAATTAGGGCTAGTACGGAGGCATATAGGCATCATTTTTTTCCTCCTTCTATTTGGGAGTGGAATAGGAAAGGAAATGTCTAGTAGTGGTACAGTGTACCCTCCGCCACGCACCTTACGGTGGATTATATGTAGTTGTAGACGTAGAAAGACACTTGCTACTTTTTGTTATTTACCGCAAGTTATCCATAAACCTGAATAGTGCAATTAGTTTCGTACGGTGAAACTGCATTTCCTCTAATCCGTGTTACAGAAAAGCCATCCCTTTCTTTGTGATTCACGAATACAGTTGCCGGTTGACTAAGTAATAGGAAAAACAGCTATTCGATTTCCAGGTTTTCGCATAGTTATTGAGTAAAGTTGAACATTTAAAATTTTGTCATAATCTACTCGGTAAGGAACACATTCTTATGTCCAAGGTTTAATACAAGCCGCGGTGGAGTAGCCGAGCGGTCTAAAGCGTCTCGCTACGGTTGCTCGCCGTGGAGGTTCGAGTCCTCCCTGGGGCATGGGTGTGTGTGTTTTCCTTAGGGTTAGTTTACCTAAGTTTAAGTAGTTTGTAAACTACGGACTGATGACCACGCAGTTTGGTCCGATAGAATTACAAACATTTGAACATTTGTTTAATACAGGAAGAGAAGTGTTACAGTTAGGAATAACAGTGTAAATGTTCTACAGTGTAACTTTCATTCGGTTCATTGTCAATCGGGGGAACAAACCGGATTGTCTGTCCCGAGCGGCACTAGCAGAGGGACGCCAAGCTGTCTCCAAGGCAAGAGACATGGTGATATGTCCCTGATGACCGGAGGGGGGGGGGGGAGGAGGAGGGTAAAGAGTGACGACGAGAGGGGGTGGGAGGTGGGAGGCACTAACGAGATTCTGTCCAGGTTGCGAAATGTCGTACAGAGGCCGACAAAAGTATTCAGACACTGGGAGTAATCAGAGACGAAAACCTTAAATATGTTTTTAACTCAAAAACAATATTTTATTCTTTACAAATGTGTAATACATATGTCAGTCTGAAGATATGCAGAACAACGAATAACAAAATACGCCTTAGATAAGAATGAAAAAAGAAAATCGAAATATACAATGGGCCAAAAAGAAGTATTCAGACACTCAGCAATCCGTATTTGGTAGTGCGACCCTTCGCCTCTGTTTCACCTCTGCCGCAAAGTGAAATTTTCAAAAAAAAAAAAAAAAAAAAAAAAAAAATGTTCAAATGTTTGTAGAGTCTATGGGACTTAACTACGGGGTCATCAGTCCCTAAACTTACAAACTACTTATGAACTAGCTAATCCTAAGGACGTCACAAATATTTATGCCCGAGGGGGGATTCGAACCCCCGACCGTAGTGGCCGTGCAGACCGTGACTGGAGCGACTCAGTCCCCTCGGCCACCGCGGCCGGCAGTGAAATTTTAAGACATCCGATATGCTTCGATAAAAATTGTTTCATGTAGACGAATATAAGCTACATCCTTCTCTGTATTTCGTTTCTTTGTAAACTTTTACTTTTTGCGCAAAAAATAAATAAATAAAAATAAAAAATAAAATAAAACTATTTTCGGATTTGTGCGTGTTCTACGCTAACGCAGCTTCCTCAATCGATTTTGCAAAAACTATTCGGTAATATATATATTATTCTGTATCTTATACCCAAAAGTCACTGCATGATATTGGACTGGTTTTCTTTTAGTTATTGTCCATAGTTATTGTTATAATAAAAGGTAAAGTACAACGCCGCGCACATTTTCAAGAGTTTGCAGTGAAAATGTAGTCGCTGGCCAGTTTACGTTTGGTACGTTTTACAACATACATGTAGCTAACATATAGAAATTGTTTTTAACGGTGGAAGGAGAGCCATACCTCTTTCCATTCTCTAGAAAATCCGTGAGATACGTTTGACGCGACGCTCGGCTGTTGCCGCCTGCTGTGCCGATTGCGGAGCTGCCTCGTGTCTCTCTTCTTCGTGTGTTGCTGATAGAGACCCAAGCTGGAATTGATCAACTTACGGAAATGAAAAGACACAATGATACATAAGCTGAAGATGCTGATTGTGTTTTTATTCGGTATATAGTCTCTGGTTTCATTAAAATTCGTGGCAGGCATGACAGCACAACGTAAGATAAATTCCTGTTACTACTGAATGATAAGTTCGGCGAAGCCAGAAGGGACGCGCAACGATTATCTTTACCATCAGGGACCTTCTTCAATTTCTTGAAACACAATGTCCATCCCTTCGTGCAGCTTCAGCCCACTGCTAAACCACTGATGATGCTAGGAACTTCTCTCGTCAATATTTCTTAACCTAAATTCTATACTACTTTCAGAAATTCAACATTTGAAAAAATACTAGCATAGCTTTACTAATTACTAACAAATATGATAGCTGCTGATGGTAATTATAATTATAAATTATGACAGAGAGGAAATAGGAATGACATGTAATAAAATACTGGACGTACAAGCACAGCTGTCGTCAAAGAAGAAGAAAAAAGCAGATGCCATTATTTTAGTACTCAGGACCATAGAAGAGCTAAGAATAAAGACCTAAGTAAGGAAATATTTTGCAAGCAATTGTAGTTAAATAAGGAAACTATGATTGGCAAAAATTTTCATATCTTTATATCTTTCAATCTAAGACATATGAAAAGCATACCAGGTGTCACCAAGAAGAAAAGTGTTTCTGGTCGTATATACTGCTCCACAATCATGGTTAAATATGTCAGTTGTATAAAGGTTCTTGCAATTATTCACTTTGCAGTGACACTTGTTTCTCTTAATTATAAAATAAATGAGAGGAAAATAAATCTGATTTTAGTTACATTCCTAAAACATATCAATAATTTTTCTTTAGTGGGTATGATGTGTGACATATTATTTTGCTTCTCTGTTAAGTCCTTCTTACTCAGCATGTGAATCTCTTTGAACTATCGCCTGTTTAGTCTGAATAGTAGAACTTTCATAGACCAGACAAGTTCGCCATATATTTGTCACTTTTGCCTGTTGCTCAACAGGCCTTTCTCTGCTCTTATACTCAGTTTATTAGAATACAGACACACTGACACACACACATTAAATTAATTGCGCTTTGAAGGAGATTCAGGAATTAAATCTAACTGCATCGAGAGGTTTGCAGTGGACATGCAGCACGTGCTGTGTTGCATGAGCATTGCCAGTTGGGCTGCCCTCTGCCTGTGCTGCTTCAATTGTGCACTGACCTGCAGAGGCCCTGCGCCTCTGCACTGTCTCTGCTGCGTCAAGTGTGCGCCGGGCCTTTCTCTGTGTTACAGCCCTCTTTCTTTGTCGCATGGAGTAAACAACCTTTTTTGGTATATCCGAACCGACATAAAACCATTAGTCTTCTACATATGCACGCAAATGTGTCAAACTGCTCACATGTTGTTTTCGTAGTCTCGTTTGCAGTTCATTCCAGATGTTTTCGATGGGATTGAGTTCCGGAGACTGCTGTGGGGTGATGAGGCATGTTGTATAGTAACCACAGACAATTTCCGTTATATGTTTGGAATCACTGTGTTGTTGGAAATAAAAATCATTTCATTTCCAACATCCAACTTCTCAGCACTTTTCTTCAGATTTTACTTGAGTATATCAAGATACACATATCTATCCAGGGTGCTTTCAATAAATACAAGCTCGCCAACAACTCTTGGAAGGCAACCATCCCCACACTATCACCCTGACGCCTTCCGTGTTTGATGCTTAGTTGCATCTTTCTCTACTCCCACTCTGTGTTTGCCTGAAGCCACACTAAACTGACTAAACTGCGGCCATCCACGTGGCTCAGAGTAAGTCTGCATTCGTCACTCCACAGAATCTTGTCCCAAAAGGTCACGAATTCTTCTGCAAAAACCATCCGCTTTTCTGCGTTGCACTTACTGACGAACAGTTTGCGCCTAGGCACTCTGGCATTGTACCCAGCACTGTTCAGGCACCTGCGTACTGTTCTAACACTGGCTTCGGTACCAATGCCTTCTGCCAGTTCTACTCGCTATAGTAGCGGCCTTTGTCCACGTGTCTTCTTTCACCATTCGAACTATCTTCCTCTTGTCTCTGTTCGTGAGTTTCTGAGGACGCCCCTATCGTGGACGATTGACGATAGTTTTTCTTCTTCTTTCCGTTTCTGGACGATACTGAAGATAGTATTTCGGCTTCTGTTGCCTACCTTGCCAATTTCTACGTATGATTTTCCCTCATTATGCAGCCGCACAATATGCCTTCGCTCTTCCACTGTCGTTTCTCTTTCTTTACGGGGCATGGCGCTACGTTGGTCTTTTGCGTGGCACCTGTGCTTTTCTGTAGTACGAGACAGCTACCTGCCTTGCCGAATTGTACCTTCAGACTGCGGTTACCTTGTCAAGCAGGGCAGTGTCTGTCTACTTTTGTCCCACGTGAAACGTACGCCCGTGGTGGTAGCACAAAACTAATCGTTCCACGTACAGGGCACGGTGACATTCGCATAGTCAACGCCTCCTGAAATACTCTGCATTGTGGCAGGGACTGATGGTCAAGCTGTTCAATCCCCTATAAACAACAACAGCAACAGTAGCATTGTGTCAAAACGCAGGTACAGATTCCGGATATGCATTAGTCACAATTGACCGTGGAATAAGCACGTGACTTGTATCTGAATACTTTTGTTCAAATGTCCAAATGTTTGTCAAGCTTAAGGGAGTTAACTGCGGGGTCATCAGTCCCTAAACTTACAAACTGCTTATGAATTGGCTTACACTAAAGACGACAAAAACATCCATGCCCGAGGGGGGATTCGAACCCCCGACCGAAGCGGCCGTGCAGACTGTGACTGGCGCACCGCAGACCGCTCGGCCACTGCGGCCGGCCCTGAATACTTTTGTCCGCCCTAGTAGGACAGAGGCAGATACGTAATCCATAACACAACGACGTCTCGGATGACTAAATTTGGGCATTTTTTAAATGCGACCAAAAAAAAAAAAAAAAGTTAAAAAGAAATCATAATTAATTTTGTATTGTCCCTTGCAGGAGGGAGATCACTTGCTTACAAAATGCACTTGTTTTTAGTAAAGGCCGAGTTCATAATTACACTGAACGTCGATGAAAATTTTTAGATTTTTAAATCATTTCTTAATTGTGCTATAGAATTAAAATTGATTAATTCTATATACACATTCTTATTATTATTATACAGCCATAAAGAAGATGGTACATTAGTATGTAATTCATGCAAATCTACGGTTCCATTCAAATCTTGGGAAATATTGTACAATCGGCTTTCACAATAAGAGTAACATCACTCTCTACTTATCATTTCGTTGAAGGGTACCTTACAACTGATTTCGATCCCGTTTGACCAATCACCATGAAAGTTGGCAAATGAATTCTAGTTTTCATGGAGAAGGTTTTAACTCTTTCATTCCCTGTGTTGTTCCTGGACAACAACACATTAAAAGTTGATTTTTACCGTATTTTGGCATCAATCCTTAAAGTTGCATTTTTGTTGATGAACAACATGCTTCTAGTACGGTACTACATTTTGCCGCTTGGTACGCCGTGTAACCACTGTCCATCTTGGTGGTTGTGTTGCGTTGCCGTCTGTACGTGGCTAAGAGTGTGAGCGTGAGTGTGGTTCCTTTTATTTTATTCCAGCAGTGAATTATGTCTTTGGTGCTGTGGTGAAGCTTATGCTAGCATTATTGATCTAGCAGTGTTAACTATCAACAAAATAACATCCAAGTAATAAAATACCTCGATACAAACGTCTGTGTTGTGCATGAAATACATGACATAACAAATCAATAGCCGGCCGCGGTGGCCGAGGAGACTTAGGCGCTCCAGTCACGGTCTGCACGGCCACTCCCGTCGGGGGGTCGAATCCCCCCTCAGGCATGGATATTTGTGCCGTCTTTAGTATAAGGTAGTTGATAAGTAGTTTGTAAGTTTAGGGACTGATGACCCCATAGTTAAGTCCCATAAGCTTAACAAACATTTGAACATTTTTTGAACAAATTAATAGTTCGACCAAAAATTTTAAACCCTTTTTTTATGTTTACTACACTGTATTGATGCAGAGAACACTGAATTTTAATTTTTCCAAAGCTGGACTCATAATGTGGAACTGAAAGCGTTAATAGTCCGCAAGCTACAGTATGGTGCAAGGCAAAGAGTACCGTGAATGAAGGAATATTAGATTTAACGTTTCGGCGACACCGTGGTCATTAAGAGCGTGACTGACGCTTAGATAGGAATGTGGAAGGAATTCAGCCCTGCACTTTGCAAGGAATCATCCCAGCATTTGCCTGGAGTGATTTGGGGAAATCACGTGTAACCTAAACCACGATGGACGAAGGCGGCTTTAAACCGCTTTCCTTCCAAATGCGAATGCATTACCTTGCAATAAACTTCCATCGTTTCACCGATCACCGTGAATTTGGCAGAAATATGTAATTTTTCATAAAAAAGGGGAGGAAAATATGGACTGTGAGAGACGGAGAAGTAGATGTGCAGAGAGAGGAGCGAGAAGGAAGGAAGAATAGGGTTTAACGTGGCGTCGACAACATAGTCAATAGAAGCGGAGCACGAAACTCAAATTGTTTTGATAAGGAGGGGGCAGGAAATCGGTCGTGCTCTTTCAAAGGAAACATCCACGACATTTGTCTGGAGTGGTACAGGAAAATCACGGCAAACCTACATATGGATGGCCGGAGGCAGATTTGAACAGCCGTCCTCCTGGATGCGAGTCCAGTGTGATACCACAGCGCCACCTGTCTCCGTAGAGAAAGGAGGAAGAGATGGAGAGAGAGAGAGAGAGAGAGAGAGAGAGAGAGAGGCAGAGATGGACAGATAGAGACGGGGGCGGGAAGGAAATGGGTGGAGAGAGAAGCGAAGGTGGACTAACAAACGAGTGGAATACATAAATAATCGGGTAACGTCTCGTTTTCAGCCAGTGCTGCCAATTCGTGGGAATTGTCCCGTATCATCGTGAGACAATGGGACATTTTAATTTATGGAACTTTTGAACTAAAATAACACTGTTTTCAGCAAGTTTCAAATAAAAGTGGCAGCTTAGAATTTAGAGAGCGTAAAGTAATTAGCAGACAATAATAGTGTTAAAGAATTTTTAGGCAGCTGATTCAAAATATAAAAAGTGACATTTTCACGAATAATATTTATTTCTCCCAACAACGACCTCAAAAATTCCGACAGTTTGTTTTTTTCCTCAAATATTCTGGTCTTACAATCTGGCAACAGTAAGTGTAATTCTACGGGCCTCAATACTCAGATATATTAATACAGTGCAAATTTCAAACTTCTAATTTATAATGGACCAAACATGTTTTCTTTGCTGAACTCAACAGCTATTCTGTAAGATGTGAACAGGGTTTCTTTCTGACCCTTTCGTTTTGTGACGTTTAAGAAAATGACTAACCCACTTTTCCCAGAAATGTCGTCCTTCATTGTGTTATTTCGGTGTAATTTCGTTCTCCAGTTTGTGTGATCATCTGACACAAGTCGTTACTAGCCAATGGTGCAGCCAGGATTTGGTTCTGGGAAAGGGGGGGGGGGTCATTAAAAAAATTAAAGCTTATTGAATTTATTAATCTATGATTTATTTTTACACTTTTTATAATTTAACTAATTATACTACGAAAACAATGGCACAAGAAATGAGTTGGCTTGCATTATAATCAGCTCGTAAAATAACTAAGCAACTTTCATGTTACTAGCCAAAGAGAAAGGTCTGTGTGTAAAAACTGAACTAACGTAACAGTATTGTTGTTCATAAGTTTCCACTCTGTGGCGCCACATGTGAACAATTGGCTCGTAATTTCAGCATAGCGGTAACAATAGCGGCAGCATCAAAGCTGGTCGCGACGGCATTAAAACTGATCGCATCAACAGCAGAACACGTTCTCAGTGGCGGCATCACGATGGCAATCCATTGTCACGTTCACTTGTGCTTGACAAATTATAGCTACGTTCTGATTTATTACATATGTACTATTTCAAATTCCCGGTGCCGACCTGTTTAAAAAATAAAAAATGAAAACAATAAAAATTAATAAAATAAAAAAATCTTCGGGAGGTGCCGGGGGGAAGGGGCTTCAGCCGCATTAGTCTCCCCCCCCCCCGTGCCTGCGCTACTGTTACTATAACAATCGGGAAGAAAGAGTTTGAAGAAAGAGGGTCTGTAGACCTGGTACTTTCTGATCTTAGTCAAGCCTTTGATTGCATTCCACTTAAGCTCCGCCGGCCGCGGTGGGAGAGCGCTCTGCGGCGCGCCAGTCACAGTCAGCACGACCGTAGTGGCCGGGGGTTCGAATCCCCCTCGGGCATGGATATTTGTACCGTCCTTAGTATTAGCTAGTTCATAAGTAGTTTGTAGGTTTGGAGACTGATGACCCCGTAGTTAAGTTCCATACGCTCTACAAACATTTGAACTTAAGCTCCTACTTGGTAAACTACAATCTTACGGGATTGAAGGGGCTACCATGGCAACCCTCAGTTCCCATCTGACAGACGTCAGGCTGTGCCAGTTAAAGGAGCAGTATGATATGAAAAGAAAATGCAATATGGTATACCTCAAGGATCCCTACTCAGACCTGTGTTGTTTCTAAATTTTTGTTGATGACATAAGCTCAAATCGACACATTTTGCAGTGTGCAAACGTCACAACACTGGTTACTAGTGGAAAGAGCGACATACAGGCAATGCAACAAGCTAATTTCCTGTGCAACGAAGCCAAGAAATGGTTTAATACTAATAAAATGAAAACAAAACACAGCGAATGGCATGTAGCCTCAGTGACATTGGAGCACTGAATAATAGTAAAGTTGTTAAACTTTCGGGATTCTCCATTGACATCAAATTAACTTGGAAAGAGCACACTATGGATGTGTGTGTGTGTCAAACTGTCTACCTGCTAATGAAACTGAAAAATGTCATACCTAACAGAAAAATACCTGCTAACTGTTTACTATGAATTATTCAACAGCCGTATCAACTATGGACTGCTGCTATGGGCCCACGCTGCGGGATGTATGAATGTCCTAATGCTGGGAAAAAAAAAAAAAAAAAAAAAAAAAAAAAACCAGAGGATAATTACTTTCAGCAAAAATACGAACCGTTGTAAACGTATCTTTGCTAACTGGTTGTTACGACTGTTCACAGTCAATAAGTTCAATTTTCAACTGCATCATTCACGTGAAGCTGAACCAAAACACTTAGGCCTATAACTAGTAAAAGACATCACATTCACAGCCACAACATCCGGAATAAGAACTAGATAGACGAGCAAAGGCGTCGATTGGCCAACATCCAAGACGGTTTTCTGTGGCCCAAAAGAACATCAGTTGTACGCAGTAGATGAATTCTTCTCCAATGACAGAACAGTGACCACCTGACGTGGAACACAATGTTAACAATATTATGAAAAATACATATGAGGAAATACTATTGTTCGTTATTAGTTTCGTTGTAGCGTTGTTATAGTTTAAAATGTAATCTTGACGCAGTCCATCCACTTCCAACTGATCACCGACGAGCCGGCCGCGGTGGCCGAGGTGACTGAGGCGCTCCAGTCACGGTCAGCACGGCCACTACGGTCGGGGGTTCGAATCCCCCCTCGGGCATGGATATTTGTGCCGTCCTAGTTCGTAAGTAGTTCATAAGTAGTTTGTAAGTTTAGGGACTGATGACCCCGTAGTTAAGTCCCATAAGCTTAACAAACATTTGAACATTTTTTTGATCACCGACGAAGCACTGGTAATAAATTCGTAATACTAAACCACCCGATCCTCAAAATGTTTATCCTTTAACTAACGTGGTGCGTTCTATCTGTCCACGCGCTTTCGGCAACAATTGCGATTTAACCATTTCCCTATCCATTATTGCGCCCATCGACTCAGCTTCGAGTTTAGTTGTGAGGGGACCGGCAAAGCGTATGATGTTATACCAGAGCTACTGTAAACATGAGTGACGTCCTTTCGAAAATAGCTCGCGATAATTTTGACCGCACTACGTAGTTTGTGTAATTTTTTCTGCTATTTTTCTCACATGATCTCGATATTTTCCATTTCAAAGCTTTTGAAACGTGGAGGAGAGGTCAGATTGACCGCACCACGGTGTCAGTGTCCCATGTTTGCCACCACGTTAGTTAAAGGTTATGCAAAATTCGCTGTTTCTCTATGTGTTTGCGGTTTACATATACATACTGTTCCTCATGTTGGACAACCTCATACGAATGGGCTTTCGATCATTGATCTGTTTACTGACCTTTCTCCAACCCATATTCTTTTTCTGTACTGCATCAATAGTTTTAGTCAACCACGAAAAATGTAGAACTATGCAAATCCTTTCCCAAATGATAAAATTGTGTTGGGTAACTGATAAGTAAAATGTGGCAGGCTCTCGTACACTTCATTACAGAGTGGTAGGATCAATGATCTACTATTTACACTTGGTTGAATTTGTTGTTTGAGTTGTATGGGATTGCAATCGGAGTAAAATGCATAGGTAGTCATACAATATCGGAGATCACCATACGAATAATAATAATAATAGTGGTTCATTGACCAGCTGCAAGTTTTTCAATTGGACGACTCGTGTGTCTCTAGCCTACCCCAGTTAATCAACCTTGGGAAAGGGGGCCTACAGCTTAACATGCAATCCAAAAGAAATGATGTTTTTGGCAACTCCTCACATCGTTGAGAGGTGAAGGGTGGATTAAAACTCAGACTGAAAAAACTCCGAGGTCCAACTGTGTTTGGAACCTACAACCCTTCGGTTTCCGCTCGCGCTTTACCCATGACACCAGGCCCAACCACCGTATGAAGAATTCAAGTTTCAGAAGTCAACAGTCCAGGGTGGAAATTGAACATTGCAGAGACAACTATTCCACATGAGTAAACGATGAAATGACGCCTCGTCACCTCTACAAAGCCATAAGGGATTACCGCTTTGTGTCAGATTTTCACTGATTTGAATGTTTAGTGTTAGGAATATATTTCTATTAATCTGACGCAAATTCTCCGAAATGATGAAAAAAAAAAAATTATTATTAGAAAGAGATAGAGTGGCTGGTCAGTATTTACAAATGCTGAGTACTGCTGATTGTCACACAAAAAACATGAAAATAAGTAACCACAAGCTAATTTAATCTCCAGAAACCCAAAGTCAGATTTTTCAAGTAAATATTCTTTAATTGTGTGGCTCGATAGAACAGTGGTAGAGTCACAGACTAAGAATGCCAAGGTTGTGGGTTCAAACTCTGCCATGTTTTAGGATTTTTATGTATCACTTTGCATTTCTTTCCCCTCTGGCAATGTTGCTGATGTGAAAAATATTGAGCACCACCAGGGTTCTCAGAATCAAGGAGCTCACATTCAAGCTATTTACTTGAAATCATTGTTAGACTGTAAGGAGCCCCCATAATTGGTCAGTTTGGAGTCCAGAACAAGACAACAGCATACCTGTACCATCTCCAAACAGGACCATGCCAAGTAAAGCACTGTGATGTTCAAACCATTCTAATGACTGCTTTACCTTAACTTTACGTGTGGGTTGCCACCACTGATGGTCAAAGATTCAAGGATATTAGTTTTTAGATTTTTATTTTGTTACAGGCCATGTATCATATGTGTTACCGTATGAATCTGGGAAAAAATAATTTTCTTTTCTTTTTGTCTATTAAAACAACATAAAATACTCCAAAATAGTTGGAAATTTTCTCATTGTGTACTGCTGTTGAAAAATGGTTAAGAAAGATAAAAATTAAAAAGTATATATTAAAATAAATTTTTAGATGTGCAAGCCCCTAGTATTTCCTCTGGTCAGAATTTGACAGCTTGTTTTTCCACAGTAAAGAAACTCATTTTATTTTAAATGGTTTGTTCAACAAAATGGTTGCATTCATTATTTATGCCAAATACCTATTCTTCGTCTCCACAGAAAAGTGTGTTTATCTAGCTCCGCGTATTTAACTCTGTCCCATCAGCATTTTCCTTCTAGACAGAACATAACAGAAATATAGTTTCCATATAATAAAGGAAGTAGGAACTCATAGCTATTGAAAATGAAGTAATTAATAATTCACTTAAATTTCCAGGTAGTAGCAGCAGATTACCATGAAGTTATTCTCTCAGTATAATAAATGAAATAGCCATGCCAAGAAATGACGTTATTTCATAAATGCAATATTTTGAATAAATTGAATTATATAAGTTTCATTGGGATTGTGAGTGGTATAGTGATGGACTAGGATGTTGTGGAGTACAGATGGGAGATGGAACACTAGTTTAGGATGGGTGGGATGGATAATGGGTAGGACTTCTCTCATGTTAAGGTATGAAGATAGATAAACAAATGCCTAAAGTTCAATTGTTCCATTCCAGGTTGGTGAGGGTGTGTTCCTTTTTGTCTAATTATTGGAGTTTGAATGAAGATTGGGGGTATGTGGGCATATGATATGGGAAATCTCTTTACACACAAGGTCTGGGGGATAATGTCTGTCTGCAAAGGTCATTGTGAGACCTTTAGAATATTCAGTAAGGGAGTTCTCGTCACTGAAAGAATGTTTTCTATGGGTGGCATGGCTGTATGTAATGTGGAAGGGATGGAAGATGTCAAATGCAGGTACTGTTGGTTGATGGGCATAATGTGAACAAAGGTATAAATGGAGCCATCTGTTATGTGAAGGTTAACATCCAAGAAGATGGCACACTAGGTTGAGGAAGACCAAATGAAATGTCTGAGAGAGACAGAGTTGAGATTGTGAATCAAGGAGGATTTGGTGTCCTGGCCCTGAGACCAAAACATGAACATATAATCAGTCCACTTGAGCCCCAGATCAGTGGTTTGGCCTTTTGGGGGGCTATGAAGGTTTCCTTTTGAAAGCCCATAGACAGATTGGCATATGAGGGGGGAGGGTGGCATTTTGGTGTCTAGGCCATGCTGTAGATCTCCTATTGCACCAACTTTCAAAGGAAAGTAGTTGTTTGTATGGGTAAAATTGGTAAGGCATATGAGGAATGAAGTAGTTGGAGTTCGAGATCAGCAAAACCATGGTATGAGGGCTGTTGATATATAGGTCAGTGGAATCTACACTACAGATCCAGAAGGGAAGGCATAAAATGGTGGAGAGGTGGTGAAGGAAGTGGTTGATACATTTGTTGTAGGATGCTCGATTTTGGAAAACTGGTTATCTGTAATTAATGTTTTATTAATTAGATGTCAATGTCAGTTCTCAGCTCAGTGTCAAAATAATATGATACATAATTAATTTGATTTCATTTACCTTTTCTTTACATAATAGTATTTTCAACTACACAGTTAGTGTCTTTAAGAGATCTCTTGTTACTTAATGCTAAATGTTAACTGTATTTGCATGAAGTGGTGTACTGCATGAAGTTCCTACTAATTAATGAACTGGAGTGAACAGAATGTTGTTACATGGAATAATCAGAACTACAACACAATGTATTTAAGATGAGTAATAGGTTTTCTTAATTACATACATTAACTGTTTGCACTGACTGTCTTAAAATTCATTATGGAATTAATTTATCAGATGATGTTACACATGCTGTTACTCATCAACTTCAAGCATCTGTTTGTAAGGTTTAGATTCAGTCCTACTGAGTATATGGAATGAAATTTGCAAACACTTTTTACCCTGGTATCATCATGTCCTCTGTTTAGTATCCTTGCTAGCTGTTCAATGAGAATGTGCTGCAGCATCTCACATTCATTCATTGATCACCTAAGTTTTACAGTTTACATTTTGTATTGATAACTGTGTGAATATCAAGTTGTGACCAGTTTACACAACTTCTTTATGCTGTACACATTTTTTCTTAGAGTTTATATGAGTGGAAGTATGCAACATTTCTACCATTTTGATAACTGCTGGTGCTATTTTGTTTTCTTACTTGATCATAATTTTCACAGCTATGCAAATTCACGATACAGTGAAGTAAATTGCAATGAAACAGTTTTTACTAAACGTATGTAGTGAAACACGTACACCAACAATTTTTGTGACATAGTCAAATTTTAAATCAATTAAAATGTCTGTCAAATACATATGATATTTGACAAACATGTGAAGCAGCACTACACACAATCAAATATTTGGCAGTCATAACATTTATATATTCACTTCAAAGCTCTCAGCTACCAAAGAATGTTACATTTCACAGTGCATTCACTTGACTTCACAATGTTACTTTTGTTTTTTATCTTTCTAAACATTGCACTTAAAAAAAACACTACTATAAAAGTATTTCAGTTTCAAATTTGTATTGTATACTTTATTTAAATTTTTCTAATTGCAGTGACACTGGTGAAGCGTATAAAGACTATTGTCAGGAGGAGAATACCAATTATTCGATGGCTGCCGCGCTACTCCAGGATGACGGCAGTGTCGGATGCTGTGGCTGGAGTGACTGTGGGACTTACTATGATGCCGCAGAGCATTGCATATGCCTCTCTAGCTGGTCTCAGCAGTGAGGTTAGTTTTCTTGCAACTGGGAAAGTAGAAATGACTTCAAATGATATTTATTGTCTTCTCATTTACATAGTACATATAGAATGAGATAAAAAAATACAGTGAATGATTTCTTTTGGCAACAACTGCTTATACTGAAACCATTTCATATCATTTATTCTATAGCCTGATCTGCTGAAACAACATCCAATGACACTAGGTGGGATTGTATTTAATGTGTCTGTCACATATCACAGATTTTGAATCATACATATAAACATTAAGTTCTATTTCAACTTGCAAGAAAGTTACAGAGAAACTAAAAAAACATATCTAATTGATGTATGGTGATAATTCTGTAACTGTGAACACTATCACAAGAGTTATAAGTGAGTTAAAACTTGCAAGAAAGTTACAGAGAAACTAAAAAACATATCTAATTGATGTATGGTGATAATTCTGTAACTGTGAACACTATCACAGGAGTTATAAATGAAGTGAAATCAGAAATTAATCAATAGAGAACTCAACATTTGGACATCCATTAGCTTTACAAACAAATGAAAACATACAAAAGTGCAAAAATTATTCATTAAATCAGGCAAATAATGATTTAAGAGCTTAGTGTAATGTTTGGAAAATAAAGTATGAAGAAAGAGTTCAGACAGATGGGCATTGGTTTTCTTCTTCATCATGTCATAATTCTAGAGTTGTTCAAAGAAAGTGCTTGCTTAGTACCCGGACCATAGTGGTTGAGGGTAACTTTAACCTCCTCATTATTTATTGGGATGTCCATGGTTTCACTGCAGTCTGAACTACTATTGAACTTTTTTCCCCCTCAAAAACTGTCTTGTGAAGTGAATTATTACTATAAACATGCCTGACCTCATCAATGATATCAGTGTACACACAGAGTCAGGTATTAGTGATCATGTTGTTGTCATAGCAACAATGGTACCAAAGCTACTAAATCAGACATGAAATCTAGTATAGTGTTTTTGCTAGAAGGAGCTACTAAGCAATTGTTAGTGACCTACTTACAGAATGAATAGACCTCATTTAGTTCTGATACACGGAATGCAGAAGAATTATTGGCAAAATTTAAATGTATTGTAAATCAAGCACTGGAGAAGTACTGGTATATGTCAAGTAAACTGATTAAGAATAGGAAAAAAATAAAAAAAACCAACGGATTAATAATAACATTTGGAAAGTGCCGAGAAAGCATATACTGTTGCTGAAGTAAACACTCTTAGTCCAAGCACGCTATGTCGTTCAGCGTACACTTGTCGAATGACATGGCTGTCACGTCGGCCGTTTGACGGGGCCCGCCAGCAGACGGCGCGCAGCTCGCGTCAGCTGTTAGACCAACCGTGCCCTCCTGTGGCACGGCCGGGAACTACCATGGCCGGGCCCGCACCTGCCACGGAACCCAATGACGGCGCGCGCGATATGAATGGCCCTTAGGCCATAACATCCCTCCCCCCTTGGGGTGAGGAGCCGGACCCCTGAACGGCAGTGCCGAGGTCTGGCTGCTGGGACTCTTCCACCTCCATCCGATCGTCGGGCAGCTCCATCCACTCCCTAGCCGGAACCACCTCATACGGGCGGAACCCCTTCGAGCGACGAGGGGTTCTCCCACGCGAGCGCTGTCTTGCTGCTCCCAGCACTGGTGATGGCGGCGGGTCCTCCATTCCTCCCTCCTGTGGCTCCTCCATTGGAAACTCGGGGCCTCCGTCGGCAGGCTGCAAGGTGCCCCCTCTGCCGGCGACCGGAGCTGTCCACTCCTTGTAGCTGCCCGCTGGACTGCGGCGGGGGAGCGGGCCCCGGACCCCGACGGTGACGGGAAATTCCCCTGCCCCCCAGCCAATGCCCGCGAAGCGGAATTCAGGAGAGAACTGTCCCCTGATGGCACCCGCAACAGTGGGGGGCTGGACCTGGACGAGGAGGAAGGGACTGTAGGTGTTTGAGGAGGGTGGCGGACCCGCAGCTGATCATGGTGGCGGGTGAGGACCCCGGTAGGAGAACGGACCTTACAGAGACGTCGGCCACGCTCCCGAACGACCACGGCCGGGACCCAACGAGGATGGCGGCCGTAGCCTCGAGCCCAGACAGCCGAGCCTGGGGGAAAACGTGACCGAGGACGAAGAAGAGGTGTGGGAGAGCCTGGATGAACGAGGGATAACAGTGTCCTATGAGGGCGGCCGTGAAGGAGCTCTGAGGGGCTCTGCTGACCTGCCGGAGTGGACCGATAAGCTGCCAGGAATCGAAGGAGGGCCTCCTCCACTGAAAGATGTGCCACATACTTGCGCATTTGCGTCTTGAAGGTGCGGATGAACCTCTCCGCTGCCCCATTGGACTGTGGGTGGAAAGGTGGGGCCAGGACATGTTGGATCCCATGGGTAGAACAAAAATCGTGAAAGTGTTGTGAAGTAAACTGTGGCCCGTTATCTGTCACCAGTGCGGCCGGGAGACCCTCAATAGAAAATATCTTTAACAGGGAACGTGTGGTAACTTCCGCAGACGTGGAGGTCAGGCGAACAACAAATGGGAATTTGGAGTATGCGTCAAGGACGCAAAGCCAGTAGCTATCTAAGAAGGGCCCCACAAAATCGACATGTAGTCGTTCCCAAGGTGCAGACGGAGTGGGCCACGGAGAGAGAGATGAGCGCGGAGCCGCTTGTTGGGATGCTCAAGAAGAGCATCCTGCAATGAGGCGAGTGATGTCCCCATCTATACCCGGCCAATATACATGTCGGCGAGCCAGCATCTTCGTGCGAGAGACGCCCCAGTGGTCCCGATGGAGAAGACCGAGAATCTGGCGGCGCAAGGACCCCGGAACCACCACTCAATGGGAGCCGTCTTCCGTGGACAGAAGTAAAACACCCTCGTAGGTGCTAAGGCGGTGCCGAATAGCATAATAATTGCGGAGAGGGTCTGATGCCCGGCCCGGAGGATGCTCTGACCAGCCTTGCTTCACCCGTTTAAGGATGACCCGGAGGACCGGGTCAGCAGCGGTAGCCTCCGCGATCCGTGAGCTATTGATAGGAAAACCGGAGACTACATCTTTAGCCGACTCGTCAACTGCAAAACACAAAAGCTCTTCAGCATCGAAGACTGGATCAGGGCCAACCGGGAGGTGCGATAGGGCGTCGGCATTGGCGTGATGAGACGTCGAGCGGTACTGTATCTCGTAATGGAAACGAGAGAGGTACAAGGCCCAGCGTTGAAGACGATGGGCTGCCTTGTCCGGAAGAGCCACTGACGGGTGGAACAACGACACCAACGGGCGGTGGTCCGTGTAAAGCGTGAACTTTGACCCATAGAGATAAACTTAAAATTTTTTTAAAGCAAAAACGATGGCTAGGGCCTTCTTGTCCACCTGGGAATACCGGCGCTGCGCATCCGTAAGAGTTTTAGATGCAAACGCCAACGGGTGCTCTGACCCATCGGGAAACCGATGTGCCAGCACCGCCCCCACACCATGCTGGGAGGCGTCCGCTGCCACCACAAGTGGGACCCCCGGGGTGTATGCAGCGAGGCACGGAGCCTCCAGGAGGGCCCTTTTCAGTGACTGAAAAGCTCGCTTGCACGCAGGAGACCAATGGAACGGGACGTCTTTACATAGCAGTTGATGCAGGGGGTAAGCCACTGTGGCTGCCTGCGGGAGGAAGCGATGATAATAGGCGATCTTGCCCAGGAATACTTGAAGTTTGTGAACGGAAGAAGGACGGGGAAGATCTGCGACCGCACGCACGTGCTCTGCCACGGGACGTACCCCCGACCTGGATACCTCGTAGCCCAAGTACTCGATAGTCGGTTGGAAGAAAGAAGATTTCTGGAAATTACAGCGGAGACCAGCCCCCTCCAGAACGGAAAACAATGAACGGAGGTTGGCAATATGGTCAGCAGCTGTGGATCCCGTCACCACAATATCATCCATGTAGTTCACGCAACAGGGGACCGGCACTAGCAACTTCTCCAAAAAACGCTGAAAGATTGCTGGGGCACTGGCCACCCCGAATGGCAATCTCTGATATTGATATAGTCCAAAAGGCGTAGAAATCACCAGCGTCTGTTTGGAGGCATCGTCTAAAGGCAACTGGAGATAAGCCTCTGCCAGATCAATTTTCGAAAAATACTGGCCCCCTGACAACCGATCTATCAATTCCGCTGGGCGAGGCATGGGAAAAGAATCAATGACGGATTGAGAATTTACAGTTTTCTTAAAGTCGCCACATAAACGCAGGGCACCCGAGGGCTTGCGTATGACAACTAGAGGGGAGGCCCACTCGCTTGCTGTGACAGGACGCAAAATACCTTCCGCCGTCAGGCGATCTAATTCCGATTTAACAGCGCCACGGAGGGCGATCGGGAGAGGCCGAGCCCGACAGAAGACGGGGCGAGCCGTAGTTTTAAGTGTAATAGTGGCCCGAAAATTCGTAGCACACCCAAGACCTGGCGCAAACAGGGACGAGAACTCCGCGCGAAGCTGCTTGAGACTCTCGTACGGAATTTGATCGGAAACCAAGCAGACAGAATCGGTAATAGAAAAGCCAAAAGCGTGGAAAGCGTCGAGGCCGAAAATGTTCGTAGCCGTTGCACTGTTTACTACCACAAACGGTACCGCGCGGCTAACGTTCTGATATGTAGCTTCGGCGACAAACGACCCCAATAGTGGAATAGGGTGGCCGCCGTAGCCAACCAACGCGCGAGGCGCCGGACTTAAAGTGGGGGAGCCCAAAGCTTGATGAGTTGCAGCACTTAGAAGCGATGTCGTCGCGCCTGTGTCCACTTGAAGCGTAACCGTTTTCCGCAGAATGCGGAGGTCTATACACAACTTCGGCAGCTGAACGCCGACGGGAACAACCTTATTAATATCCATGGGCGCTGCGCCGAAATCGCGAGGGGGAGAGGTCCTTTTGCGGCCCTTAGCCGAGGAGCGGCACACTCGGGCGAGGTGTCCGAACTTGCCATAACGATTACACGTGGCCGGGCACGATTCCGATTACACGTGGCCGGTCTGTGCGGGCACGATTCCCGAGAATGGGACGCCCCGCACGAAAGACATGACATGGGCTCGCTCTCTGAAGCGGGCGACGCGCGCCGCCTTTCCCCCCGCCCATACGACGCAGGCGAGCGCCGCGGCGTCCGAAGGGAGGGAGGGGAGGGGAGGGCGACGCAACAACAGCCACCGAAGAAACCGGCGCCGCGGATAACGGGGCCGAATCGGCAACTGAGGATACCTCCCCCCAAGCGGAAAGTTGACTCCCCACGGCCTCCGAAACTTCAAATGCGCACGCAATACGCAAAATCTCCGCTAATGAGGGATCGTCCGACTGAAGAGCCTGCTTGCGAACGTCCAGGTCGGGAGCAAAACAAACCAAAACATCGCGGACCATAGAGTCCGCATACGAATCACCGTGCGGTTCGGACCGAAACCGACAACGACGGGCTAGCCCCTGCAGTTCCGTGGCCCACGCACGGTACGACTGACCCGGCTGTTTCCGCGAACGGTAGAAAGATATACGGACCGACACCACGTGAGCGTGGCGGCGAAAATACGCCGCAAAAAGAGAACAGATATCCGGAAAGGACAGGGATGCCTGCGTCTGAAGCGGCGCTAAATCGCCCAGCAAACGAAAAAGACGAGGCGAGAGCCACGAAAGGAAATAAGCTTTTTGCTTACCTTCATCACACACCTGGAAGGCTACGAAGTGTTGGCGTAAACGCTGTTCGTAGTCGGACCAATCCTCGGCAAAGTCGTCAAATGGAGGAAACGGAGGAACGGGCACAGAAGACCGCAACCCGACCTGGTGTGTCACAGCCCTAGTCAATGTGTCAATAGCCGCCGTGAGAGAAGCATTCTGTTGAGCCAAAATTTCCGGTAACGACTGAAGATTCGTCAGCAACGCGCTAAGGTGTTCTGCCATGACTGTGGCAGGAAGACCACGCTAACCCATCCTCGTCGCCACTGAAGTAAACACTCTTAGTCCATGCACGCTATGTCGTTCAGCGTACACTTGTCGAATGACACGGCTGTCACGTCGCCGTTTGACGGGGCCCGCCAGCAGACGGCGCGCAGCTCGCGTCAGCTGTTAGGCCGACCGTGCCCTCCTGTGGCACGGCCGGGAACTACCACGGCCGGGCCCGCGCCTGGGGCCCTATTCTGTATCTTTTCGGCGCCCCAAAGTTCGGTTCGGTCAGAGAGCGCACCGAGGGGTCGAGTTATCGATGCAGCTCCATTATGTTATTCTGTATGCCTTTCGGTGGCGTTGCGGTACGCCTTCCTGGACACCGTAGCTCACGGTGGCGCTGTTGCCAGATCTGCTCGCATCAGCCAATCAGAAGTGCCAGTCTGCTTCTCCGCGCATGCGCACTGCTGGTGAGCAGGGAGGACGGCAGCCGTGGCCGGCGTTCGCTGCGTTTCCTACCGTGAGAGACAGCCCAAAAAATGTAAAAAATGAAAGTCGTGTATTTTATAATTTGGCGACATAACACGACAGTGTGTTCCGAGAACTACCTACTGCAACTTTTTTTTAAATTTAATTAAAACTTTTTGTCACTGAAAACAGAGAACATTTAAACTTTTATGAAAATTTGTTTATTCACGCTACTTTATGTTTATCACACTGTATCTCCTAAACTAAGGGTCGCACAGCAAAATAATTTAATAATTGCCTTCAGTGCTATATGCTGTCGATGTCTGCTAACTTTCCGGCCAATATATTCAGTGATAGTGAAGTAATAAATTAAAATCCCACAACTGACGCAGAACTTTTACCAAAACAACGTCCAAAATGTAGTAAGCGACAAACTTTTTCCCTTTACATTTTTTTGTGGGGGTGTAAGCGACAAAAAGTTTCGGAAAGGTTTGAATTTATTTTTGCCGTTTGTTGGAAAACGTTAGGTGCTACCGTTTGTCATAGACGAGAGCAGAATTGTGCAGTTCATAGGGGCGGCGCGAGTTCAACGCGCTGGGAGGGAAGACGCGGCGTTAGCAGCAGAGAGAGCGCAGTGCTAGCAGTGAAAAATTTCTTAGTTTGGCACTACAGAATTACATGGAAGTTGCGTGAAAGGAAAAGGATTACATATTAGTGGAGACAGCTCTTAGAAACGCAAATTAGTCATTGTTTTTGTACTGAAGAAAGAGCGTACAATATTTTAATAACAAAACTGTTGTTTGCCGATGCGGAAAAGCTAAAGGAATTTTTTTTAGATTCACTCATAACCAGTTTTATTATTTTCTGTCGTTAATTGGACAAAACCTGAAACGTCAGGTTTGATTCCATCTTGAATCGAAGTGCTCAGTGGCTTTTAACATATACGGACGATGAAGAGCAGTCGCAAATATTTCTTTACTGTCGCAAAATTTGATTTTGGTCGCTGTCAGACTCTCATCAGTGCTTAAAAAATGGTTTGAAACGTACAAAAATTTTCAGTCTTCATATTGAAGATTAAGTGATCGTCAACATGAAGGCTGAAAACTTTTCTTTGTTTCAAACTGCATTTCAAGCATTGAGAGTAGTCACACATGAATTATTTGTAACAAGACTAAAAAAGTAAATGAATAAAAAGTCTACGTTTGTTTCACTCACAGAAATTTCATCCTTTGTTTTATAATAAGAGTGAACCCTGATGTATAAGAAACTACTGCTGGCGCTCGCTCTTACATGTACATGCTAAAGAATATTGCAGATCATGCTTCTCTTACACCACTAGAAAAGTGTTCCAAACAAGATGATTGGTGAAAAAATATTTTGCACCAGGAAGGATTCGAACCTAAAACACTTCAGGTAGGAGGTTGTCGCCTTAACCGCTGGACCACAGCGTCTACAAGACTGGCCGGTCTTTGTTTCTATTGACTTCTTTGCGGAATGATTATCCGTTATTTATACTGCTGCTAATTTGTATGTTTTCCACTATCTAACTTCACAAAATTGCTTTCCATTTTAACTTAAACGTTGTAAAAGTGTTTTCTGTAAGTAATAAATACTCAGTTTGTACGGAAAAGTAAGGTAAAACACTACTAAGTACCGTTCAGATACGTCGGTAACGTGCTAGTTGGCACGACAGGAACTTAAGATTGCGGTGAAAATGGCTCATTTTATGAAGATTTTCAATGCGGCAGAGTATCTGGAGTGCATATTTGAGTAATTCTCACGTACAAATACGAAAATTTGCCAAATACGACGTGACAGCTTTGCGAACGGCGAAAACGAAGGTGACGCCGTATTTGGTAGATTTAGTATTTACACTTCCGTAATATGAGAGTTTGCAGGATAAATGAAACGGCGCATTAAAGACATTACCGAGATGTGTATTTTAAGATAAAGTTTATTGCAATAGAGTTTACGGAAGTGCTATATCGTTATATTAAACTCTAGAACGCTAGCAGTTTTAACGAAATATTCTGATAATATATGTAGACAACCTTGAAAATTAATGTTTTACAGTTACTTATTACTTAAAAACAGATGTATCATTATCGGAATTTAAAACGACACAGCATTGCTAAAATAATAATTTATCTTCGCTATCCAAGCCCACCGAAACGAACCCAACGGCCTCACCGAAACCTCAGCGGCTTTCGGTGCAGCGCTCGAAATTTCGGTGGCCGTTTCGGGCGGTAGCAGGTCGCAGAAACGTACAGAATAACCATTTTCGCTACCGAACCGAAATTGACGTAACCACCGAGAAAAAGACACCGAACCGAACGGTACGAAAGATACAGAATAGGGCCCCTGCCACGGAACCCAATGACGGCGCGCGCGATATGAATGGCCCTTAGGCCATAACAGTTGCACTCTTGGTTCAATAAAGAACAGACAGAAGTTAATAGATATTTACATGTCTATAAAACTATCATTTTGTGAAGCATACACTACCATTATACCACAGCAAAAGATCTCATTGAGAATCTGGAAAAATTCTGGTCCTAAGTAAAATTGAGAAGCAAGTCAAAGGCCTCTATCCAGACACTCATTGATATCTCTGGAATGGTGATAAAAATACAGCAAAAGGAAAGCTGAGGTTTTAATTGTCACATTTCAGAAATTGTCCATGCAGAGAGTCATACAAACATACTGTCATTTAACCACTGCACAGACTCCCAAATGGAGGACATAGTAATGGGCATCCCTGGTGAAGAGAAGCAGCTGAAAATAAATAATTCACCAGGTTCAGATGGAACACTAATTTGGTTTTACAAAACGAACCCTATGAAATTGGCCCTTTACTTAGCCTGTGTCTACCATAAACCTTTGTTTCATTGCAAAGTCACAAATAACTGTGACAAATGCAGGCAATTCCAGTTTATAAGAAGAGCTATTGAATGTACCCACATTTTTACAAATCAATGTCATTAAGATCAATTTACTGCAGATTTGTTGAGCATATTATTTCTTTGAGATGAAACACCTTCTTTCAAAGCATCAACACAGCCTTTGATATTATTGCTTGTATGAAACTCAGCTTGCTCTTTTCTCATATAACATCTTGTTAGCCATGCATGAAGGGTGTCTTCATACGATTAGCATAACTGGTGGTGGTGTTGGGGGTTTAAAGGGGACTAAACTGCTTGGTCATCAGTCCCCTGATTAGCATAACTGTGCAATCTTCTGGCCCTGTCATCACAGAGGTTGAAATGTGATGCGAGCATTTTGAAAGCAAAGGGAAAATGGCAAAGCTAATGGTGAAAACAACCCACATCTCCACTGAAGAAATTCAGAACTGTTGATACAAGTTTCGGTAAGATCATAATGACTTTCTCCTTCAAATGAGAGGGTTTTCTTCTCATTAATTTTCTTGAGTGTAGAACAGGTAGGGACGATGTTTCTGGTCATATGCCCTGGAATAGAATATAGTAAAATTTTTGTTTCTTATTTTTCAAGGGGAGAACCCCTTAGTCTTTCTTTGGAGGCAGCTATCCCTACCCACAAAATGTTGTTAAATTGCCACTGTTTCAAATTCCCTGCCTCATTAGAAATTTTATAATACAGTATGCCAGTTCATAAAGCTTATAAATTTTTTCATTCATTTGTCCTTTCCTTCATTCAGAAATGTAATGTTATAATGTTGATATTTATCTGATAAGCTCTATCTAAAGTATGGTGATGAATGAAAGAAATATCATATAGATTTCATATATTATTGACACTGTTATAAAAATGTTTGGTGATTTTACTTTTCTAGTATGGGCTGTACACTGCCTTCATGGGAAGTTTTATCTACGTTATGTTTGGAACTGTGAGAGAAGTTTCCATTGGTCCAACTTCACTCATGGCACTTCTGACTTTCGCCTACACTCAGGATCTTCCCATACAGTTTGTCACTCTACTTGCTTTCTTAGCAGGCTGTGTGGAGTTACTCATGGGGCTTCTGAATTTAGGTATGTATGCACCATTTTATTGAAATGAGGATAGGAACAGTGTAGCAGTGTTTATGAAATATTTTATTTTGTGAAACAGACTATTTAATTTTTTGTTCCATGTTGTGCCTATGAAATGAAATGAGAGTACTTTTAACAATTCTATATTTTGAGCATTATCAACTTTACTTGGAAGTATCAAAGAAACTTTTACACAAATGACAGAAAGGACCAATAACTTGAAATACCCAATGCCTAGAAAATACGAGGGTAAGTCAATTATTATCCGCAAAGTAGTTATAAAATTTTATTGTAATAAAATACGAAACTTACAAGAACATCATTTTTCGACATAGTCTCCTTGCTCTACAAGCTTCCTTATGCCCTCATTAAAGAACGTTTTTGGTTGAGCTGCGAGGCAGGAATGCACCGCTTCCTTCACTGCTTCATCTGAGTCAAATCGACGGCCCCTTAATGCCTGTTTGAGTGGACCAAACAAGTGATAGTCAGAAGGGGCAAGATCGGGACTATATGGAGGATGATCCAGTACTTCGAATTTGAGTTTCTGGAGAGTTTCAGCTCTGTGGACAGCAGTATGTGGACGGGCATTGTCGTGCAACAATACAACACCTTGTGACAGCAATCCTCGGCGTTTGATTTGAATTGCAGGCTTTAGCCTGTCAGTAAGCATCTCACTGTAACATACACTGTTTATTGTTGTGCCCCTTTTACCATAATGTTCCAGTAGAGGACCTCGTGCATCCCAAAAAACCGTAAGCATCAATTTTCCTGCGGACGGTTGGGTCTTGAACTTTTTCTTGCATGGCGAATTTGGATGTTTCCATTCTGTTGTAACAGTATAATTTATTGAACCCTCATGAACGGTACAACATATACACGGTACGGTGGTGGCAAGTCACGGACACAGCTAATGTTGACATAAGACACCGGCGAGAGCTACACAAGAACTGAGGCACGCCTTGCACAGCACGTGCTCGCCTTGTCGTGGCGGCGCTGCAGGCCCTTAGAGGCGGCGCCATCGCATGGCGGACTCGGCCGTGGCGCGTCTTTTAGATGCCGCAGACAGATGGAACGTGGCTTGCAGTGGCGTGCTCCAACATCCCTCCCATATTCCGGGAAGCCGCGCCGCCACTTCCCCGTGCCTCGTCGAGCGTCGGGTCCAATGGTAAGGTGTCGTCGTGGCGGTGGGAAGGGGGCGAGAACGCAGCAGAGGCTGCCGTGCGACATGTCAGTGGGAGGAGGCCGGTGACGGTGATATCGTCCAGATAGTTTGCACAACACGGAATGTCGTCCAATAACTGTTGCAAGAACCGTTGAAATATCACGGGCGCACTCGCGACCCCAAACGGCAGATGTTTGTAGTGGTACAACCCGAATGGAGTATTGAGAACCATGAATTGTTGAGAATCAGAGTCTAAGGGAAGCTGGATATACGCTTCTGCCAAATCAATTTTTGAAAAACACTCACCGCCCACCAATTTCGCATAAATGTCGTCCGGGCAGGGAATGGGAAAACAAACTATCACTGACTGCGAGTTAACCGTAGACTAGAAATCACCGCACAACCGAAGGGCTTCCGTGGGTTTCTTTATTATCACCAGAGGTGTCGCCCACAGGCTAGAGGAAATTGGTTCGATGATACCCAAGCCGTGCAACCGCTCCAACTCGTCCTCAATCGCAGGGCGCAAAGCAAAAGGAATAGGCCGGGTGCGACAAAATTTCGGAACCGCTGTAGGTTTGAGAGTAACCAATGGCCACTCCCAAACCCGCCGAGAAAAGTGCTCCAAACTCCCGGCAAAGGGAATCCAATTCAGTAAACGGTATGGAGTCAGACACAAGATGAACAGCGTCGTGAACGCTGAAACCAAACGCCGTGAACGCATCCAGGTCAACAATGTTTTCTGAAGACGCGCTTGTGACGGCCAAAAACGTGACGGCGCGCACTATGTGCTGGTACTCCACATCAATCGTTAACTGACCGAGCACTGGAATCGGCTGTTTATCATAGCCGACCAAATGACGAGAAGTCATTACAAGAGGCTGCTTCCCAAGTGCCAAAAACGTATCCAAATTTACGAGAGTGACTGAGGCACCGGTATCAACTTGAAAACGGAACGGACGATTTTGAATTAGAAGTGTGACATAAATCTTTGAAGAAGTGACCTGCTCCTGTCCCGGTGCGGTAGACAGACAGTTTACTTCCATTCGTATTCATCAGAATACGGCGGCCGACCGCGTGTGGAAGTCCAACAAACAGCCGCCACGTGGCCTTGTTTATGACAGGATGCGCACCGCGCGTGGCGGAAGGGGCAGCGTGGGCGATCATGTGCATGAAAACAGTCCGGACAAGAGGTAAAGTCACGTCGTCGGTATGGAACGGTGGAAGGTAACTGTGAAGAACATGTAGACGACGAAGAGCTGGGCGAAGAACGACGCCTGTGGGGGCGCGAGGACTGTACCGCTGCCACCTCGACCATCTCCTCAAACTGATCCGCTGCCGCCTTAGACACCTCAAAAGCTTGTGCAATAGACAAAACCTCTTCAAGGGTGGGATCCTGTAACCGCAAAGCCTCGCGACGCACAGCCGTATCAGGAGCCGAACGGACAACGACATCGTGAATTAAGGAATCGGCATACGACTGCTGACAATTTGCACACACAAAACCACACTTACGACTCAAACCGCGGAGGTCTGCCACCCAGGACTGATACGACTGACCAGGTTTCTTTCTGCTTTGATGAAAATCCAGGCGGGAAAGCACCACGTGCATTTGCTGCCGATAATAAGAACTAAGCAATTCCGACATACGGGAAAAAGACAACTCGGCGGGCTCTGACAGCGGAGCTAGTTTTCGTAGTAAACGGAAAGTATCGGGCTTGATCCACGACAAGAAGAAAGACTTTTGTAAGCCAGGATCCGTCACCTTAAAAGCCGCAAAATGCTGCTGGAGACGCCTCACGTAGGAGTCCCAGTCTTCCTTAGACTCTTGGAAAGCGGGGAAAAGCCGGAGGAGCGGGGGGGGGGGTAGGCCTGGGGCGGCGGCGAAGGGGCCGCAGTGGGACGAGAGGACGTAATCAACTCCATAAGCAAAACAAGTTGTTGCTGCTGTTGATCTAACTGCTGCTGCTGCTTTTGCAGTAACTGAATCAACGCCGGATCCATAACCACTGCAACAGAAAACACGCGTAAGAACAAAACTCTTCACCAATTATACTGTTGTAACTTTTGTGTCCCAGCCTCGTCGCCGCTTTTGTGTCTCGTTCCGTTGTAGGTGTCGGTGGCCGAGTGGAATGAGACCGACACAGAAATAAAGATAGCACGCTGGTGCAGGTACGGACGGGAGCAGCCAGAACTAGAAACACTAGAGTAAATTAGAATGAGATATATATTGCACAGAATTTATACAATACTTAACTTTTACATAGTACTGCAGAATGTTGATACATAGTTGTTAGAGGCCTGCCTAGTGCCTGTACGATAGCCAAGTCTTCACTGGTGCCTATCGGATTCCTAAGTCTTTACTGGTTCCTAACTCAGTCCCAAGTGAACGATGTCTTTCCGTGGTGGCCACGAGTGGGGTTGCAGCAGAGGGCGCTCGTGGCTGTCGTCGTAAGAACGCCGCGCCGTGCGTGCATGGCGGCGCGCGGCGAAAGTAGGTGGTGCGCACTTTGTACTTGTGCGACACCACACCCCTCCCCCCCAAACCGCCGCGCCGTCGTGGCGTAGGGCTGCGGGCCATGGCGACGGCACTGGGAGGAGGGCCTGGGCGGGGGCGTTACTGGTGGGACGGGCGTCGTAGCTGAGGCCGGGATCGAGACGCCGTCCGCGCCCCGGCATCCGCCATGCGATCCTCCAGGAAACCCGCCGAAACCAGGGGAAGGGCGCACCCCCCCGCCCAGATGGAAAAGGTCATCTTCGTCTGAGGTGCGTGGCCCAAGCTGGGGGGGCCCGCACGGTCCCGGAGTCCCTCTCGGTGACGCTGGCAGCTGAGGCAGCGACGGAGGCGAAGGGGCCGACTGCATAGGAGGCGCGTCTACATCCATCGGCAGCTCGTAGCTCGGGGAAGCTGGGCCCGGCGGCGAGCGATGTGGCTGTGCTCCCTGGCGGTGAACTGGGTCTGGAATCAAGAAACCGGAGAGAGGATCGCGCGGCCTGTGCAGACGCAATTGGTTTGTGTGGCGCCGCAGCTCCGACCCTGTGGAAGAACGTACAACATACATATTGCAACCGAGCACGCGCTGAATGATGCCCGGCATCCATAGTTTCTTCTTGTTTCCAGCAAACACCCTGTACAGCACCGGCGTAGAAACCTGTAAACGTGTAGCGCCATACGAACCGACTCGGTGCGTGGGAGGCTGCAGCAGGTGAAGGAGAGTGCGGTGACGGCGGCCGTGTAGCAGCTCGGCAGGAGACGGGCTGTCACGTGGCATGCATCGATATGTAGACAGGAAAATTTGAAGAGCTTGCTGCCTGGAGTGCTGACCTTTCATCTTCTCCATGTGAGACTTGAATGTTCGAACGAAACGTTCTGCTTCACCATTGGACTGAGGGTGAAAAGGTGCAGTGGTAATATGCTGAATGCCATTCACACGACAAAACTGTTGAAATTCCGCACTAACAAACTGAGGTCCATTGTCACTGACGATAGTTTCAGGCAAGCCTTCGATGCAAAACACTGATGTTAAGGCACTGATTGTACTAGAAGCTGTCGTTGAGTTCATGGCAATCACAAAAGGAAACTTGCTGAAAGCGTCTACAACGATTAACCAGCGCGTATTCCAGAAAGGTCCGGCAAAATCAATATGTAAACGTTGCCATGGTCCCTTGGGGTGTGGCCAGTCTGAGAAACGCTGTGGAGGAGCCGCCTGATGCTCCGCACAAACTGTACACTGTGATGTCATGCTCTCTATCTGAGCGTCCATACCAACCCAGGTACAATGACGTCTGGCCAGTTGCTTTGTCCTAACAATGCCCCAATGTCCTTGATGCAGGAGGCGTAACACTTCTCGTTGCAGGGAACGAGGAACAATCACTCTTGCTTGGTCGTTGTCGGTATGCAACAACAGTACACCCTGACTTAAAGATAATGCATGACGTTGTGCAAAATAACGTCGAACCAGAGGCCGATCAATGTCGTTGGCTCTGGCGGGCCACCCTGAGCGAACAAAACGTGCTACCACACTGAGGTCTGCATCCGCAGCTGTTTCCTGTGCAACTCGACGAGAGTTTAAAGGAAAGTCTGCGACAGCGGAAGCATCTCTGGAGTCTATCTGACAACATGCCATTTCTGAAGAATCAAATGACACATCCTGGCCAACCGGAAGTCGGGAAAGTGTGTCTGCGTTGGCATGTTTAGTGGTAGGTCGGTACAAAATCTCATACTGATAATTTGACAATATCAAGGACCATCTCTGAAGCTTTTGTGCCGTTCGTGGCGGAATTGGCTTTATGGGTGAGAACAACGACGTGAGAGGCTTGTGGTCTGTCAACAAATAGAATTTCCTGCCATAGAGATAATGATGAAACTTTGTGACGCCGTAAATTATTGCTAAGGCCTCCTTTTCTGACTGTAATTCTGTTGCGTTGGCGTCAGAAGCTTGGACGCAAAGGCAATAGGACGATCGTGACATCCAATGCGATGTGACAAAACTGCACCCAGACCGTACGACGAGGCGTCAACTGCTAACACTACAGGCTTCTGTGGGTCAAAGGGAATCAAACATGCATCACTGAGTAGTGCAGACTTTAGTTTGTCAAAGGCAACCTGACAATCTTTAGACCATACAAAAGGAACATTCTTCCTACGTAAGTGATGCAGTGGAGCTGCAATCTGAGAGGCATTGGGAATAAATCTGAAATAATAGTTCAGCTTTCCCATTACTGCTTGCAATTCGTGCACATTCTTAGGAGGAGGCAAGTCTTTGATTGCTCTAAGATGTGACTGTAAGGGATGAATTCCTTGGGCATTAATCACATGGCCTAGGTACTCTATTTCAGTTTGAAAAAACGAACACTTTGCTTTATTGCAACGTAGACCTGCTGCAGTCAAAACTTTGAAAAGGCACTCCAGGTTTGATAAATGTTCTTCAACTGTACGTCCGGATACCACAATATCATCTAAATAGTTCGAGCAACACGGTATAGAAACTGTCAGCTGTTCCAAAAAGCGCTGAAAAATAGCGGGGGCGGAAGAACTGCCAAAGGGTAGGCATTGAAATTGAAAAAGGCCCATGTGAGTATTAATGACGAAAAACTTTTTTGATTCATCATCGAGCGGAATCTGTAGGTATGCCTCTGCTAAATCAAGATTAGAAAAGAAGCGAGACTGTCCTAATTTGTCCATAGGTTCGTCAGGTCTGGGCAGGGGATAAGTGTCTACAATTGTTTGACTGTTCACTGTTGATTTGAAGTCCGCACAGAGACGAAGTTTTCCTGACGGCTTGGGTATAATTACTATAGGCGAGGCCCACTGACTCGCAGAAACAGGAGAAATCACCCCACTATCTTGCCAACGTTTAAGTTCTTCGGCAACTGTATCACGCAAGGCGATAGGCACTGGTCTAGCTTTACGAAATTTTGGAACTGCAGATTCTTTTAAAGTTACATGTGCCACGAAGTCTTTTGCATAACCTAGTTCCGGCGAAAACAAGTCACTATATTTGTCACACAATGCATTGATTTTATCCTGAGGCACTATTGACGAAATTTGAAGCACATCTCTTTGAACTGATAAACCAAACAAGTCAAAAGCATCTAGTCCAAAAATGTTCTGTGTCGATTTGGCCTGAAGAACTACAAAAGCAACTGTTTTTGTTACACCTTGAAAAGAGACAGGCAGGCTGCACGTTCCTAGTACGGGAATATTTTGACCTGTATAAGCTGTTAACACTTGCTGTGACGGCGACAATTTTGGCAAACCCAGAAGTTCATAAGTATCTTTATTTATTAATGTGACAGCGGAACCAGTATCAAGCTGAAATGGCACCGTCTTATTTTCTATGAAGAGAGTCACAAACAGTTTTTGCTTGCGGCGCTCGACAGGTGCGCGAATGTGGGCAACGTCTGCTGTGGTTTGTTTACTGCGCTTGCGCGGGCCGCGTAGTGAAGTAAGCGGCGCAGACTCGGCACGCAGCGGATTAACAACACTGTCACTAGATGGCACTACCGCCGGATCGGCGTCCGCGCAAGCATGCGAAGCTACTCCAGATGTACTAACTACTGCACTACACTTTTGAGTAGCTACTTGATGTCTACTGTCACTAGCTACACAGTACTGGGCACTATTACAAGGAGCAGTTGCAGAAGGCACTATTTTCACTACAGGAATGCACTGTTCATAGTCATTTTGCTTGTCCCGAACCCGTTTCCGTTGCACTGTTTTACGTGCTCGTCGGCGCTTGCTACGTGGTGCACTATATAGTTTTGCCATAGGCGCAGAACTACTTTCATGCAATTGAGATCCAAGGAAAGCACTGTTCAATTCCACAGCCCGTATAACATCTACAGAATGAACTGTTCTCGCACTCTGCGAAGCACTGTTTCTAACGGTACCGTTCTTTGAGTTTTTAATTTGCATACACACAGACTGTACATGTCCTGATTTGCCACATTGATAACAGGTTGTGTTGCGACTAGGGCAATGAGCACGCTTGTGGCGAGACACACACTGGGGGCAAGATTTACGTACATTTTTCTGAAATGAGCGTTGGCGCCCGTTATTCAAATCACTGTTTCTAACACGACGGGGCGACCTTTGTGTCGCATTTTTACACTGGCTACTGTTCACTGTCTGTTCAGCACGGCCTGTACTATTGTAAGAATCACTAGTGCTACACTGAGAACTACGGCTAGGAAAGCGACCGTTGCGGCGCACTGAATTAACACTGTGGCTTTGCATTTCTACATCTGCTAAGTCAAAAGTATCATGCGCATCTATAAGCTGCAGTACACTGTCTAATGAGGGGTCAGACTGTTTCAGAATTGCTGCTCTAATTCTGGGGTCCTGAATATTCTGCGTAATCGCATCCCTCAACATCACGTCACTATACGAAAGTCCACAAGAGCAAGTAAATTTACATTTGCGGGTTAAGCCCTTCAATTCCGTAATCCACTCTTGGTGTGACTGCAGCGGTAATTTTTTAAGTCTGAAAAATCGGTACCGTGCCGCAGCTACGAGAACTTTTCTCTCATAATGAGCATTTAGTGACTCTACTATTTGTTCAAAGTCTACATCACTAGGAGATGCTTGCGGGAATAGTTTTTGCAGTAACACGAAGGTGTTGGTGCCCACCACAGATAATAGCAGATGCTTCACTTTCTGACCTGTAATTTGATGAGCCGCGACGAGTTCTTGAAACTGTGCGAAGTAGTCGCTCCATTCTTCCTCACGTTCGTTGTACTGGCGAAACGTAGGAAGCGTTGCGGCGGCAGGTGTGGGCTGCTGAAGCGGCGGCTGTTGTTGGTTAGCTGCTTGCGCTGTGAGCTGGGCCACAGCCTGGAGAAGTTGTGTTATTTGCGCCGTCTGTAACTGAATAATTTCCATTAAGTTTGGGTTCGGGGTAGTGGCCATGCTGACCGATTAGGCGCCGCGCATACAAGTAAATTATAACAAAACACAATTGCAATATGAAAGAGGACGCTCTGCAACAAAAAAAGTCCACAAAACACGTAACTGAAAACGTTCCCCCAAAATTCTTATAATAAGGGTGGGTGGGCGGGAGCAATTTTTGCGTGCTCCGACTGCTGCTGTCTGGCTGCTGGTCCAAGGTTCGTCTATCACTCCTCGTCGCCACTTTTGTGTCCCAGCCTCGTCGCCGCTTTTGTGTCTCGTTCCGTTGTAGGTGTCGGTGGCCGAGTGGAATGAGACCGACACAGAAATAAAGATAGCACGCTGGTGCAGGTACGGACGGGAGCAGCCAGAACTAGAAACACTAGAGTAAATTAGAATGAGATATATATTGCACAGAATTTATACAATACTTAACTTTTACATAGTACTGCAGAATGTTGATACATAGTTGTTAGAGGCCTGCCTAGTGCCTGTACGATAGCCAAGTCTTCACTGGTGCCTATCGGATTCCGAAGTCTTTACTGGTTCCTAACTCAGTCCCAAGTGAACGATGTCTTTCCGTGGTGGCCACGAGCGGGGTTGCAGCAGAGGGCGCTCGTGGCTGTCGTCGTAAGAACGCCGCGCCGTGCGTGCATGGCGGCGCGCGGCGAAAGTAGATGGCGCGCACTTTGTACTTGTGCGACAGCACAGTAACAGTATAATTTATTGAACCCTCATAAACGGTACAACATATACACGGTACAGTGGTGGCAAGTCACGGACACAGCTAATGTTCACATATGACACCGGCGAGAGCTACACAAGAACTGAGGCACACCTCACACACCGCGTGCTCGCCCGGTCGTGGCGGCGCTGCAGGCCCTTAGAGGCGGCGCCATCGTGCAGCGGACTTGGCCGTGGCGCGCCTTTTAGATGCCGCGGACGGGTGGGTCGCGGCTTGCAGTGGCGCGCTCCAACACATTCCATGTCTTGCTGTTTACTCTCTGGCTTGTAATGATTCTGTCTAAGAAGTTGTCCCCCGTTACCATAGCGATCGAATTTTTTTTTTTTTTTTTTTTTTTTTTTTTTTTTTGCAGATGTCGAGGTGCCTATGCTTATGCAACTGTATGAGTTGTTTTGGGACCCATCTTGCACAAACTTTACGAAACTCAAGTCTGTTGTGAGTAATTTCATAGGCAGAACCATGACTAATTTCAAGACAATGAGTCACTTCATCAATAGTTAATCGTCTGTCTAAGGGAATCATTTCACGTGATTGGTCAATGGTTTCTTAATTTGTGGCGGTAAACGGTCGTCCGGCTCGTTCATCATGCTTAAGCACTTGTGCAACCATTTCAAAATTTTTCAATCCACTCGTACACACTTCGTTGTGGCAAAACACTGCTCCCGTACTGTACTGAAAGTCTTCTATGAATTTCGGCCCCTGATACACCTTCCGCCCACAAAATACGTATCACTGAACGTTGCTCTTCTTTGGTGCAAATAGACAGCGGAGCAGCCATGATTAGCAGCACGGCAACGACAATGAAACTAACATAGCAGCTTGAAAATTGCAAAGATATAACAACAAATAAACAAAGCATGCATCACCAACGTAAAACGACAGTACTACCAACATAAACAAAAATATATCTAAATTGTGGATAATAATTGACTTACCCTCGTAGATATGTAAGTTTTGGGTGATCCAAATTAATGTAATTTTTCTTTAAAGATCAGTAAGCAGAGCAAAATCAACCAAAAGCATTAACTTTACTAATATTATAATAACTGCAGTTAACTGCTGTTAAATTAAAACCTCAAGCAGCAGTAAACTGTGTAAATGTGATAAACATTCTGATCTAAATTTATGGTTATTAAATATAAACAGTCTGAATAAACAACAAGATAGGTAGTCCTTGAAGCAATTTGAAACATTTCATGACAAATTATTTATCTGTAATTGATTTGAACTTGTCCAATGTAGAAGAATGAATTTCAAATACAGCATCCAAATAACACATATTGTTTAATCATTATAATAAATTTCCATATAGCCAAGAGGTCCTGAAAACTACAAATTCATGATCTCTGGCACTAAACACACAATAAGTAATTCATACTGCAGAGTCCACTTGTAGAGGTAAGTCAGATAACAGCAACAGATGGGAGACAACATACACAAACAAGTATTTGACAGGGTTATTAAATCTCCCCCCACTCCCCATAAAACAATAACAATTCAGTCAAGTAACTATGCTATGGTGGGTAGCTGAATGATAACATAATGGAAGGTTTCTGAGAAAAGACTGTGACAGTTGTGGATGATGGTGCTGGTTTGGTAGCTCCTTGTATAGGCCCATATATCTGGTGGAGATGACAAGGCCAGTGATAAAAACCATTGGTGAGGGTAGATTGATGTTGTAATATATCTGCAGGAAAAGTGACAGGCACAACTGCAATGTTTACAAGAAGCTGGCATACTGACAGCTGATACCCTTGGTCAATGAGCAACACCCATCACATTGTTTGACAACCCTTACAGATCTCTCAGCAGATGTGGTAATTTCAAGAGCACCCTTAATGTGCAGTCCATTTTTTATGCTTACCCTATCCTAAAAAGTAAGTGATATTCTTACCTGGCTGAGGGGGGCCAATTCGTTGCAAAAATTTATCTCAAAAATGAATATTTACAGCTACCCTCCAAAGCAGCATTTCAAGACTTGTTATTGAAGGCCTATAATACTACAATGGACTCCCCCTTTGGGAATATTAGCACACCAGTAATATTCCAGAGATTTCTGGAAGACCTTACATGGTAAGTGTCACGTGCAGCCCTTTACCTGGATGATCATCATTGCAGGGCAGGCTGCCTAACAACTAGCAGATAATTTAGTCATCTTTTTTCTATTCGACAAGCAGCAAATCTTTGTTACAACTTGGAGAAGTTGGAGAAGAGCCACTTGTTAGTCCCTTTGGTTGAGTACTTAGAGTATATCCTCAGTGCCTGCCACAATGGTGGAATTACCATCCCCACAGAACCTGAAGAACTTCAGTCCATATTGGGTCACCTTCACAACTATTATGAGTGTATTCCACATGTGACAACACCTGCAGCACCACTGCACAATCTCTTAAATAAAAACACTGTTGGAACTGGTAAACAACATGTGACTAGGCATTTGAGAACCTCAAGCAAACATTGGTCCAACCAACATGTGTGATGGCATATGATCCTTCATTTCCTGCGCAGCAGATGCATCCACATATGGGTTAGAGCAGTGTTCTTGCATATCGTCAATGGAACAGAATTACCAGCCACTTTTGTCTCAAAAATATTAAAACCAGCTCCATGCAACTATGGACAAATAGAAAAGAAATCCTTGTCAATAATCTGTGCTTTAAAAATCCACAACTACATAATTATATGGTTGCCATTTTACCCTTTTGACATCCAATAACCATTGTGAGTCTTATTTTGGGGTACATTCGCATGAAATAACCTGTCAACTTCAGTGATGGACTTCATTTCTCATCAATTACTCCTATGCTATCCAGTACCAATTCATGGCTCACCGAATTAATTTCAAGATTACCAGTGGGATCGGACCCTGTCTCACATCTACGCAGAAGTGTGCTACCACTGGTACTGAAGCACTTACTGCCTTGTTTCTGACTGTTGCAAACTTAGTAGCCCAAGGTTCAGCAGAAGATCTGGTCATTCAAAAACTCCTCCTTCTGATGCAATGGGGGTGGCCATCAAATTAGTGGAAGATTCACATATCAGAAGTGCAGAGTTATTCTCTGCTCTAATAGAGTTCTACACCAGAGCAAAAGTCGTCCAACTAGGAAGTTCTGCATCCCATCCTGTTTTCAACACTGGATCCTACAACTACTTCATCATGGTCCTTGGGGCATTGGTGCATGAACATATCTATTGGAAGAAATAGATGCTAACATTGCTGCCGCGGCAACAGATTTCTCTTCCAGCCAAAGCAAACAAGTAGCTGCAGTAAATTGTTACTATGCATAGTTGAAAGTATCAACACCATGGTCACTGCTTGACCTGCATTTTTTTAACTGTAATCAAATAAGTATTCATGTTCACAATTATTACATGCATTCTGCTGTACCAGTTTAACTCTGTGACACATACCTGAAAAATTTAGTATTTAAATATTGTAGTATTTTATAAATGTACATCATTTTAGTGAGACAGGTAGAAATAAAAAAAAAAAGGCAATAAATGTCCACAGCCTTCTGTTGTTGTTTTATTAATGAGCAGAAGTTGTAATTTACATTACACAGTATTGACAATTGGTACTGGATACTATAGTAGAAGAGTGGCTTCCTTCAATTCTATACTACCAGCCTGACTTGTCAGATTACAGTGCTGGCCAATGCAGGTTGCTGTGCCCCCAGTGAAGAATTTCTGCCCTCATTAACCAACACCTTCAACCTATTGTCAGAAATTGATCCTCCCATATCAAGGATAGCTTCACTGACTCTCTGCCATCCCCACCACCTTACCCCCTAGATCCTCACTCATCACAGTAGACAACACATCCCTAAATCTTAACATCTCTCATATCCGTGTCCTTGCACAATCAAACACTACCTCTCACAACTTCCCCCAGTATCCAAACTGGATACCTCATTCCTTATAACCCCAACCAACTTAATCCTTACAAACATTTAGTTTTCTGTTGAGAGAAAAGTATACAATTAAAACTGTGGAAGAGCTATTGGGCACCAACATGGTACCCGCCAATGCCAACCTGTTTGTGGGATGGCTGAAGGAAACCTTCCCAGCTTGCAAGAAACCACAAACCTCTGGTCTGGTTCAGGTTCATTGATATTTTCATGATCAGGACTCAGGGCTGGGACATACTATCCTCCTCCCATCCACTTCACCTGGTCTTCTTCAACCCACTGCATTCCTAAGGAGCACCTCTTTCCAACCATCTAACACTACAGACTCCTTAAGACTGTGCCTTACAAACTTCTTATTGCCACTCCTTTCCCTCTCCATGCTCACACCACAGAGCATTATTAGGATTGGAGCAGCTGGAGCCGACAGTTGTGTGTCCGTGAAGTGTGCATGTGGATTGTATGAATGACAGTGTGTGTCTTTTGCTGGTGAATGTTGTGGCTGAAAGCTTTAAGTTACATATGTATGAGTGTCTTTTTTTATATGTCTATCGCTCATAACTCATTGAATGTCTTTGCAGTGAGTTCCAAACTATCCTCATTATAAATAATTGTTTTGTTGATCAAAATAAGTTGCACTAACTTACACTCAAAAGTTAATAATCTTCCTTTATTTCAATATTTCTGTCATGGAAAGACTCACTAATTAAGTGACTGAAGAGCAAAATTTTAAATTCAGTCTGTTGATACAAAGTAATGCATTGTTTTGTCATATTTCAGGTTTCCTTGTGAGCTTCATATCAGCACCTGTTATGTCTGGCTTCACATCAGCAACATCTGTAATAATTATTGTTGCACAAATAAAAGGTATTATGGGAGTGAGATTCAAATCACAAAACTTCATTGACAACCTGAGGCAGTTGTACCTACACCTCCCACAAACAAATCCTTATGACTGTCTGGTTGGAATATCATGCATTATATTTCTCCTTCTTTTAAGGGTAAGAACAATGTGCAAATCTTTATTGTTTCATATTTCAATATTCATTTAGATTTTTCTATTGCAATTGAAGACACTGTTTTGACTGTTATGTGATTAATGGTGTATTAAACTTTGTTAATGGTGTTTTAGGTGGCAGTCCACAGCTGTAATGTATCTTGAAAAAAATCATTCTTGTGCCAGAGCAGTATAATATTATTATTTGTTATATTCAACCAGTTTTGGCAGTTGCTGCCATAACCAGGAGAGCAACAAAATATTTTACATTAACAACAACAAGAAAACATTGTTTCTGAATGCAGTAACATTAAATTTACAGTAACTGTTGGAATTGTCTCTAAAAACTGTCCATTTTCCATCATTTAGTAAGTTTTCCTTTATTTGATCCATAACTGCTACTAATGAGCAAATTAGTAATAGTTATGGATCAAATGAAGGAATACTTACTAAATGATGTAAAAAGGACAGTTTTTTTAGAAATGATCACAATATTTACTCTAAATTTGATGTTGCTGTATTTAGGGAAAATTTTAGCTTGTTGTTGTTAATGTAAAATATTTGATCTTTTGTTGATGGCAGCAATTGCCAAAACTGGTCAAATATAACAAATAAAAGTATTTTACAGCTCTGGCACAAGAATTATTTATTCAGTGTATTATAAACTTTGGTTAGCTATAAATAATTAGTAATAATATTCTTTGCAACATGATTTATTACGAACTGTTTGTGATTGAATCATTTATGTTTTTTAAGTAAATTAAGTTAAAATCTTAGATTATACAAATACAGTATAAACAATAAGCTAAGTAGATTGAAACACAAGCAAATGGTATTTTAATTAAGGTGTAGGTGTTAAAATATGGGGAAAATGTACATATTAGACCCAAAAACCTAAATGGAAACTTGTTACATGGGTTTACTGAAAAAAGAGATATTTGGTTGCTAGTATGAAGAAAAATTTCTCTTGATTTTGAATCAGGAAAGACATCAACTCAGAGTTCACCTGTTTTCATTAATTCATTCTGATGTCCATAAAAGATTTAGCCTATTTTTCACAAAATTGGCATCACTAATGTGACAAACTGTCACATGGACGTATGATATTGCACATCCATGTTTTTAATTATTTTCCTATCTGTTTTAACAATTGAGATGAACAATATCATAACCATCATATAACCTGTTTCACTCCATGCAAATTAGGGAAAATGGGGACATAATTTAAATTTTGAAACTTTGGGAAAACCCTCACATGGAATGTAGTAACAAGAAACAGAAAAATTCCTTTCCCTAGTGGGTGAGCATTCCCCTCTCCCATCACATAATTTAATTTTTTCACCTTTTTCCAATTTTTATCTGGTCTACCATCCTTCCACAAATTGATCTCTGGAGAAGGAAAGTAAAATGCAGTATGGTTCCATTGCATCCACCTGTTAAATACATTGTCAGTGAAATTTCTTCCATGTGATGCACTCCCAACACTCTTGCCCTTTAACGATAAATATGAAGCATTGAATTAAAATTTATGATGTGACCAGGAATCAAACCCGGACCTCCATACTTACTAAGCAGACATCTTACCGCTAGATCACCGCATCACTAGCGATTAAGGTGCCTCGGAATAGTCTAAGCACAATTTCCTTTACGTCACTTTACTCTTGCACTTGTTCAAGTATTTTGTTGGATCACAATGTCAGTCCATACTACATACCAAGTTGTTAGTGGAATTATCAAACTCTATGGGTTGCAACCACCCCCAAGAACCACAGACATTGCCATTGTCTCAGTAATACAGATAGCCGCACTGTAGGTGCAACCACAGCAGAGGGGTATCTGTGGAGAGGCCAGACAAACCTGTGGTTCCTGAAGAGGGGCAGCAGCCTTTTCAGTAGTTTCAGGGGCAACAGTCTGGTTGATTGACTGAGCTGGTCTTGTAAAATCAGCTAAAATGCTTCCCCATACAGTTACTGCAAACACCTGAAAGTAAGGTGAAACTACAGCCATTACTTTTCCCGAGGAGATACAGCTCTACTGTATGAATGTATGATGATGGCATCCTCTCAGATAAAATATTCCAGAGGTAAAATAGTCTCACATTCAGATCTCTGGGTGGGGACTACTCAGGAGGATGTTGTCATCAGAAAATAGAACATTGGAATTCTATGAATCAGAGCATGGAATGGAATCGGGTAGAAGGTTTGAAAATTTAAAAAGGGAAATGGATAGGTTGAAGTTAGATATAGAGGGGATCAGTGAATTTCAGTGGAAAGAGGAACAGGATTCCTGGTCGGGTGAATACAGCATTATAAATACAAAATCAGTTGGGGTTACAGGAGTAGGTCTAATAATGAATAAGAATATAGGGATGTGGGTAAACTACTATTAGCAGTGCAGTGACTGCATTTTCATAGTCAAGATAGATATGAAGCCAACGTTGACCACAGTAGTACAAGTTTATATGCCCACTAGCTCTGCTGATGATGAGGAAATTGAAGAAATGTGTGAGGAGGTAAAACAAAGATGAAAACTTAATTGTGATGGAGCACTGGAATTCGGTAGTAGGAAAAGGGAGGGAAGGAAAAAGAGTAGGTGAATATGAACTGGGAATAAGGAATGAAAGAGGTACTCGCCTGGTAGAATTTTGCATGGAACATAATTTAATTATGACAAAAACTTAGTTTAAAAATCATAAAAGAAGGTTATATACATGGAAGAAGCCAGGAAACACCGGAAGGTACCACATAGTTTTATAATGGTAAGCCATACGAGGTACTATCCAAAATTTTTGGGACTGAAGCTGCCATCTGTTGAAAACCTTCCTTCTGAAATAGATGTACCATAATTAAAACAGGTACTAAGATATAAATTATTATTATCTCAGTTCACAGAAAATAAAAGTGAGGAAAGGAAAGCACAACATAATACACTGCACAGTCCATATGGCTTCAATAAATACGTGGCATATAGTAAACTGGATGCATATTGAGAAAACAGCAGCAACAGTATTCAAGGAATGATGAGGGAAAGAAAAGTGGATATTACTATTTAATTTATTGTGCAAATAATCCCAATTTCAACAATATTCAGCAAAGAAAAAAATCATTAAATAGAAAAAATCTGAAATATATCCATATTCGTAATTACTCTTTCCATTTAAGTAATTGGCTAAACAATGAAAGCTGCAAAACTTATGCCTTAATACAATTCCATTTCTATTTCATGAGAAACATTATTTGTTATTGCAGTTCTCTCCTAAAAAAAAGTATGTCTTTGATCTTTTTAGCTGTTGGGGATGGGGTGGGCAGTGTGCCCTTCCAGGGTACCTTTTCAGTTTCTTACTACTACAGTCAATATGAGTGTTTTCCTGAATTTTTAAAACTTTAAAATTTATTTCAAACTTTTTTTGTCAAGTTTGCTTGTGGTAGTTTAGTATAAACAGTTTCATCACAGCAACTATCGGACCATGCATAATTATCAATCATGTTCTGGCACAGGAAAGAGGGATGAATGGGTTGTGGGTAGTCGGCACTTACCAATCGATTCAGGAGACAAATTTCCAGTTAAGGTAGGTAAAGACAAGATTCAGTACCCAAAAACCAGTGGTTGGAGTTGTGAGTCTCAATGAGAATTTGCATACAATAGACTTGCGGACTCAGTTCTGAGAAAATGTGTTTATTATAATGTAAACAAACTACTTCAAGTGCAGGCTACTTTAGAAAGCAAAAAATACAGTCACCACAACAGTGGCCAGACTCTTAATTGGACAGCACAGGGTAATGCATTACTTAAAATCATGGAGTTTGTTTTGAAACCTTAATTGTTCATATGATTTGAGAGACAAACTATATCTGTTTTATTATTCTATAAAATTATAAGAAAGAATTGCTTTCCAACATTTACTTCCAGAAAACAAAATTGTTAGTACTGTCAATTAAATCACACAAAAGTATCTGAAATAGTCCTTGATTTTTGGAAGTTAGTTCTACCTTGGGGAGGAAAGAGGATAAATTTGGGAAAGGTTATAAAGGAGAGACAAGCCAATCAAATCATAAGATGAGAGCAAAATACCATTTGTGATGATGATGGAGGACTCACACCAGGTGGCTCACTCACCTCTTGGAGTCTGAGTAAAATCTCTTTCCTTTTTAAATACAGAAAACCTATGCGTCTTTCCACCATAAGGAAAATTTTTGCCTCATGAAGTAAAATACTTCATAATTTTGTATATTTTTTAACTGAATTCTCATTTTGATTAATTTATTGCACTTGCTTTTTAACAGAAACTGAAGGATGTAAAAGTTGGCCCAGATGATGTTGAACGCCAGACTCCATCTCAGAGAAGAATGAGGAAATTACTTTGGTTTATTTCAATCTCAAGAAATGCCATTACAGTTCTAATTTGTTCCTTTATAGCTTATGGTCTCAGTGTTCATGGCTTAACACCTTTCAGATTGTCACGTAAGTTTCACTTTTAATTTACATGAAAATGGTAAGCTTTCAATCAAAAGTTTTCTTTGGAAAAAGAAAACACACAAACATGCACATGTGCGCTCTCTCTCTCTCTCTCTCTCTCTCTCTCTCTCTCTCTCTCTCTCTCTCTCTCTCTCTCTCTCTCACACACACACACACACACACACACACACACAAATATATTCATGTAACCATAACTCACACATCTACATGATCACTCTCTTTGACTTTTGTGGTCAAAATGCCACAGTATATTTTAGATGTACTTTAGATGGTCTGTTCAAAACAATATCTACCATTCTCCATGCCTGGAAAGCCCTGTATTTCACCTGTCATAAAACAAAGAACAAACAATGGAAAATAAAGTTTAGGATGTCAATAATAAAGACTAGATGTAAAGACCACAGACAGGTATGTAAAATAGTAACGTTCATATAACATAAATTTTAGTTTTAGACAGTTTTCATCAGAAAAAGGAACACACACACTTTCCCTCCCTCCCTCCCTCCCTCCCTCCCTCTCTCTCTCTCTCTCTCTCTCTCTCTCTCTCCTCACTTCTTTCTCTCTCCCCCCTCTTCTATCTCTCTCTCTCTCACTTCCTTTTCTCTCTCTCTCTCTCTCTCTCTCTCTTAATTCACCCTTGTACACACAATCACTCAGATATAACTGAAGCACACATGACTACTTCTCTACCCGTCCAGCACAACATCCATCTTGATAGTTTGTGAGGAGGGGGAAGGAGGCCAGGAAAGTTTGGAGATGGAATGTTCCACATTGTATGATGGATTGTATATGCTCTGATATACTGCTTGAAACGCAGTCAAGGGATTGGGTGGTATAATGAAAAAGGGGAGGTGTAGAGGTGTGTGTGTGTGTGTGTGTGTGTGTGTGTGTGTGTGTGTGTGTGTGTGTAAAATAAAAATACAATACATAAATCAAAAGGATATTTAAATATTACAAAAAAATAAATAAATAAAGAGTTGCTAATCAAATGACAGCTGTCACAGGTAGCCCAGTCTCTAATGGGGTATGATAAGCCTGTGACAGGACCAGAATAAGCAGTGCTAAGAATAATGAAAGGAAAACCTGGCCAGAAACTCTTTGTAATAAAATGATAGTTTATTTTTTACAGAGCTAAAACTTTGATTCATAGTGTCTGTGACATCTTTGAAAATTTGGCCGTAGTAGGCCTATTATTTAATTAAATTAGGTTTTTATCTATTGATAAGTGCAAAGAGAAAGCTAAAAATACAAAGAAAAATGAAATACGTAATGTGTAAATGTGTAACAGTTTTTAAGCCAAGTTCTTTAATTTTTTAGGTAAAATAGAGCCAGGTCTTCCACCATTTGGATTGCCATCATTTTCTGCAGTCTACAATAACCAGACCATGGGGTTTGTCGACATGTGTAAGGAACTTGGCTCTGGCATAATTTTTGTTCCTGTGGTTGCAGTTCTTGCAAATGTGGCTATAGCTAAAGCATTCTGTAAGTGTGAATACTTCTAACATTTAGAACATTTCATCTTGTAAACCCCATGTAAAAGACATTGATAACTGTTGTATACTGTAAACATAATTTGCTTAGTAAAAAAACGAATGTATCTCTGAATTTGTAAACAAAAAAATGCCCTATTTTATGTAAAAAAAGTTTAACTTAAAAAAAAGTTTTGAATGAAGATAGTAAGCATAGGAAATGCAAAGGCATGGATTCACATTGGACTAAATGTAATGAAAGATATCTGAAAGTGAAATGACATTTCAAGTATTGGTCTCAATCATGATAGTTTTTTAGTAATGTCTAATGTTATTATAGCTGCAAATTAATAGAGTTTGCATTGTTTGAGCCATATTAATAATATTATGTAGTGTAGAATTCTTAGAGCAATATAAGAGAATCACCAAACTGGAAAGTGAAATTGTGCCACAATATAAATTAATTTCAGAATTGAGAATGTTTATTAACAATAAAAACAACTTCATTAATCAATATAATGTATTACACAATGAACATTGATAAATGTAGTTTATAAATAAAAATTCAGTCAATCATTTTAATTTATTAGAAGTGTGTGTTTCATATGATTCCAGAGATTAACCAACTTTAGTGACTGTGTTAACTAATTCTGTTTACTACTATTTATTCTTTTTTATATAATAACAATGACTTTGTTCTCCATATATTTGTGTAAAATAATCTGTGTTTCATGCTTTTAGTTGTAAGTGTCAATACTGTAATATTTTTGTGATGGAATCATTCAATACGTTGACTGCATCTCTGTATTTAATTATATTGCAGCAACTGGTGCGCCACTTGATGCAACACAGGAGATGTTTACACTTGGACTGTGCAACATTGCTGGTTCATTTGTAAAGGCTTTCCCAACTTGTGGAGCATTTACAAGAAGTGCTGTCAGCAATGCCAGTGGTGCACGAACACCTCTTGTAGGTTTATATTCAGGTGAGCTGCATGCACATTAAATATTTAAAGATTTTAAAGAAGAGGGATATAATTAGGACAGGTTTAAACTCAGCTTAAAGACAATTTATGAACTGCATAGAGGCATGTAGAAAATACAGTCACAAAACTAAAAGCTTTTGGGCACAGGTATCATCAGAAAAAGAAAGAAGACACATCCACACAGTCACATAAATACAACTGAAGCATACATGACTGCCAACTCTGGCTGTTACACCTCGTAGTGTTGAGTGGATGCAAAGTCACTATTAATCACTAAATCATTAACATGATAGGCAAAATGTGGGAAAAATAGACTTACTATAATTATGATATGTTATAATCCTTTAGAGGTTGGGTGAAGCGTTCGACTGGAAACCAAATGATCGCGGGTTTGAAACCTGACCAGACCTCAGATTTATTCACTCTGTGCTTTAACCCATCCTTCACCTTGCAATGATGTTAGGAGGGCTTCACAACAATATTTTGAAAAGGGTATGTTGCTACTCATCACACAGAGATCAGGATAACTCACTGACAGGCACGTTTAAATGGCTTCTTGATAGTTCATACATATACATACACATACATATACACATAACCACTGCCATCATCCTTTGTGGATTTAATGTGACATATGAATGCTCTATGGAACCCATACAGTAGGAGGAGACAGCATGGAAAGGGGAAAAGAGGGGAGGTATGCAAGTATAGGTCGGAGAATATACTATTGCTATCTGACAGAATCTTTAAAGATTATGTAGGCCAGAACAAGCTCCTATGTGCTGTGAAAGGGGGCTGGGAGGGATGAGGAAAGGAAGAGGGAGACAGAGTACATTCATGGGATGGGAGGCTTATGTGGGGCTGGAGTGTGAGCAGGGAAGGGGAGAGAGGTTAGAGAATGGGAAATAAGGAATGTAGAGGCCTGAGAGGGAAGGGGAGGCAAGACATGCAGTAGGGGTGATTGGAATATTGGATGTACTGTAGGAAAAGTTTCCACTTGCATAATTCAGAAAAATAGGTTTTGGTAGGGAGAATCCAAATGGTACAGCTGTAAAGCAATCAATGAAGTGACATAAAACAATGGAAGGTCCAGGTTGGAATTCGAGAATATAACAATGATAGTTTCAACTCACAATAAAGACCTTTCTAAAGCTGAGAGGTACATGAAAAAGACTTTAATAAACACAGAATTTAGCTTTCAGCCACAGCCTTCATCAGAAAAGGGACACATAATCTCATTCATACATAGACACAACATACAGACTCAGAACTATCAATTCTGGCTACTGCATTAGGAGCAATGTTCTGTATAGTTCTCTGGCTGCTGCATTAGGAGCAATGTTCTGAGGTGATGGGGTGGAAGAGGAGCGGGAGGGTGAACAGGAAGGATGCAAGGAAATGTCTGTAGTGCACTTCAGAGTATGTAGATACTAGATTGGTGGAAATAAATGAAGCTTAGCAATGCAGTGAGGAGCTGGAGAATGGGGAATGGGAAGGGAGGAGGAGAAGAAAGCAAAACAGGAGCATGTTGCACATGTGCATGCACACATACTAAATCACTCACATACACACACACACACACACACACACACACACACACACACACACACACACATGCAACATACAATAAATGAGAGAGGTGTAAGATAGAGGGGGCAGGAAACATTTAGTGTGGGGAAAATAGGTTACTCTAGGTTAAGGCCTGGATAATTCAGGAACTAGGGAATGTACTGTTAAGGATAACTCCCATCTGTGCAGCTCAGGAAACCTTGTAGTGGAGGAAAGGGATGGGGAGGATCCAGATGGTTGTGAGCAACACTTGAAATCAAGCATGTCATGATCAACTGCATTTTGTGACACAGAGTGATTTACCTTGTTTTTGGCCATAGTTTGGTGATGGAATTTCATTATAATGCACAGCTGCTTGAGGACAGAAGAAAAGGGCCATTTACATCCCAGGCAAGGACAGTATGGAGGGTGATAGGTGTACTTTCACATTAACTGCCAATTGCTCAGGCCATCAGCAACCTCCCCTCCTCTCTGCCACCTCTCCTCCCCTACCTGATGAAGAAAACTCAACTGCCAAACCTACCTTCACCTCAATGGTGGAACCAAGCTGAGGCAAGTACATTACCATAGGTTGAGGCCTTGATAATGTCAGCAGCAGAGAATGTACTAAAAGGATAATGATATCTTCCATCTATGCAGTTCAGAAAAGCCGTTGTGGGGGATTGGTGAGGAATCCATATGGCCCAGGTTGTGAAGCAGCTGTTGATATCAAGCACTTTCTCAGCCGCTAGTTGTACTATAGGGTGGTACCTTGTTTTTGACCATAGTTTGGTGATAGACATTTATTATAACGTGCAGTATGTATACATATTATATATATACTTACCAGGCGAAGGAGCACAGGTAGTGATAGTCACAAATAAATAAAACACACACACACAAATGCTAGCCTTCACAGCATAGCTGCTTCTGCAGGCAGAAGGAAAGGAGAGGGAAAAGGTAATGATGGGGATTTTAAGGGAGTGGGTAAGGAGCCATTCTAATTCCGGGAGAGGAGAGACTCGTGATGGGGGGGAAAACGAGGGTAAACAAATACACACCCACCCACACATATACACAAATGCAAACACACCTAGACACACATACTGTAGAAAGCAAAGAAGTTCAAATTGGATTCCATTATCTGGAGGGGTGTGCTCAACGGCCACAAAATCACTTTTATTAATAATGAAAGGAGCAGCATTAGCCGTAAAATCTTTTGGTTTATTCAGGCAAATCGATTTTGGTTTTCCAAGAAACCATCTTCAGTGCTGTCAGCAAGTTCAAAACAGCATTTTTGTGCAATGTACAATGACATTTACGTCCATTGTCAGCAGATATGTTAGATGTAAATGTCATTGTACATTTCACAAAAATGTTGTTTTGAACTTGCTGAAAGCACTGAAGATGGTTTCTTGGAAAACCGAAATCGATTTTCCTGAATAAAGCAAAAGATTTTACGGCTAATGCTGCTCCTTTCATTACTGATATAACACATATGCAAAAAAATCATATATCTGCCCTGTGGTGTGTGTGTGTGTGTGTGTGTGTGTGTGTGTGTGGGTGGGTGGGTGGGTGTGGGTGGGTGTGTTTGTTTACCTATCCTTTATCCCCAAAAGTAAGTCTTTTATCTCCCGGGAGTGGAATGACTCCTCACCCGTTCCTATAAATCCTTTCCTTTTCCCTCTCCTTTGCCTGAAGAAGAAGAAAAAAAGAGGGATAGGTAAACAAACACACCAACCCACACACATATACACGCACACACAACAAGGCAGACATATGATGGGTGAGTGACAAAATGGTACTTTAGTAGGAATGGAGAGGCTCTTGTGCAAGTTGTCTCTCATTTCAGTGCATGATGACAGAGAATCAAGGTTTTGATGAAGAATGTGGTTTAGTTCTTCCAGTCTGGATGATAATGGGTGACAAGGGGGGTACTTTTTTGTAGCTATTTATTGGAGGAGGGAGTAATGAGGAAGAGAGGGGATGGCATGGGAAATGTGTCTGAGGACAATGAATGTCTGTAAAGGTCTTTGTGAGACCTGTAGCATTTTGAGCAAGGTAGTTCTCATCACTGCAGATATACCATACATGGGTAGCTAGGGATTTTTTGATGTGTAATGGGTGGTCACTGTCAAAATGTTGTTGTTGGTTGGTGGGTTTAATGTGAATTGAAGTGTGACTGGACCTATTAGGGAGGTCAAGGTTAATGTCAATAACTGTGGCATGCTAGATCGAGGAAGACCAGGTGGAGAATGGAAATATTGCCAAATACTTCACTGCGTCAGGCTAGAGGTTTAGTGTCTTGGGAAGCAAGAAAGGTTTCATCCAGATAGCCCGTGAAGAGATTAGGATACGAGGGTGCCATGCAAGTAACAATAGTTGTGCCACAGATTTAGTTATAAACCTTCCTCACAATGGAAAAGTATTTGTTTGTTAGAGTAAAGTTAGTGAGTGTTATGAAGAATGATCATCAAAGTCTTGGGCATGAGGGATGTTTGTCTGGAGGGACTGGCAGCAAATGTGATAACTAATGATTCAGGAGGAAAATTGGTGTGGATGGTGGAGAGACAAAGGAAGTTGTTGGTAGCCTTGATGTGTGGGAATAGATTTTAGAAACATTGGTGGAAAGGTCTTGGTCAGTGAGGGCCATAATTCTTTCATTAGAGGCACAGTAACCAGTTAGAATTGGATGTCCAGGATTATTCAGTTTGTGGATTTTGGGGAGCATTTAGAAGGTTGGTGCATGAGGAGATGCTGTTAGGCGAGGAAGGGGATGGGTTCGGGAGGGAGATTCTGGGAGGGGCTGTAAGATTTGAACTGGGAGTTAAGATCTCTTTGAACTTACGGGATTGGGTCATTCGTAGCTCACCCCTTAAGTGGAAGAGTAAGAAATTTGGCAGAGGCCTTCTGCCACAAATTCTCTGTGATTTATAACTGCAGTTGTGGAACTTTGCCTACAGGGAGGATGATTTTGTTGGGATTTGTTTTGAGGCTGTGGACAGCTCTCCTTTCATCTGCCAAAAGGTTTATGTTCTTAGACAGGTCTTGGGGAAAGACACTGAGGCCAGGTTGGATGGTGATCAGGGAAGAGTAAGGTAGGAGTGTGGGAGGATCTTGGTTGGGTGGTGGTATGAACTGGGAGGGACAGTGTTCAATGTTGGGATATGGTTGGCTTTGGTCAGAGGGATTGGTGTAAATATAGTGTTTCCACTTTTGGGGTGGGGAAAAGGAAGGCAGGTATTTGATAAGTCAAATGTGATTGACTGGTGATATGTAAAGTATACTAGTGACAAAATACAACCATTATGCTCAATATGTGATAGCAATGGTGATGCTACAGATGACAGTGCTGATAAAGCAGAATTGCTAATTACAGCTTCCTGAAATTTCTTCACCAAAGAAGACAAAGCAAATACTCCTGAATTCAAATCAACAACAGCTGCCAACATGCTTCATTTAGAAGTAGATACCCCTGGAGTAGTAAAGCAACTTTAATCACTTAACAAAATCAACTCCTCCGGTCCAGATTTTATACAAAGTAGGTCTGATGCAATAGCTCCATACTTAACTAACATATACAACTGCTCACTCAGTGAAAGATCCTTGCTCAAAGACTGAAAAGTTGCTCAGGTTACTCCAGTCTTCAAGAAATGCAATAGGAGTGATCCACAAAATTACAGGCCTATGGCAGTTTTCTGCAGGATTTTAGTACTTCTTACAAACATTATGAACTACCTCAAAGACTATGACCTGTTGACCAGTAATAAACACAGTTTCAGAAACTGTCATTATTGTGAAACACTGCTAGTTCTTGGACTGCACAGTGGCTAATTCTGTAGTCATGAAGAGATATGGCCGTGAAGCATGTAATTTTAGGTATGACGGTTGCATGTTTCTGTGTGAAGTTCAGTGTAAGTATTCAGCAATACCTCTGCTTTGCAACATCCTTTCATCAACCATAAGTCGAGGGCACCACCAGAGTTGCGAGTGTGTGCAGTTCCTCATACATCAACCAGAGGATAGACACCTGAGTATAGTGAGTGAGTTATTTTTTTTTGCAAACATATACATTAGAGCTGGCAGTGGCATGAGTAGTAGGTCGTAGATGAGATTAGTGTGCTCATGCAGGTGAGTCATGATGCACAGAAACTTTGAATTATCATCTTTTACATGGTACATTTCAAACATCTGTTCCACCATGGCAAATCACATAATGGGATTATCCTTTGAGGATGCTGGTAGTTTTGGTAGGCATCCTGTTGGCAGAGATATTGAGCTCACAGGTGAGTATGGTTTCTGATTATGCATCCCTGGGTACATATGCAACTGCTGAAGGTGCATAGGATCTGCTTATTGTGCTGGGGGCCTTGTGCATGTGTGGAAGCCATAACAGTGAAGGCCGGATGAGTGCCCTCCCGTAGGTGTGGGTCCAGAAAGTAATATGGTTGGAGGCTGCTGTGTCAAGAAATTTGTGAATGTCTGAGAAATGTGAAAGACCAGTGTGAAGACATAGCCAGTGCTGGATAAAAAGTAATGAGAACTATTTTTTCTCCTAAATGACTTTATTGACATGACTTCAATACAGTCGCCCCTATTATTTATGACTTTTTGTCAAATCTGCAGAAGGCATAGTATGCCATTTGCGCAAACATTCTCACTGATGTTCCCTATTGAACACTCTACTGCATGTTGTTATCTCGTGTTGTACCAGATCCCTTGTAGTGATTCTTTCATTTTGGCAAAATATCCAAATCACAGTAATTCAGTAAGTATGGTGGGTGTTCCTCTATCTCCTATTGCCAGTGGTGCAAGGGTCCTCAACAGTTCTCATAATTTTAATTCAGACCTTGTATTTCTATGATTATTATTTATCAAAATCAGGTATCACAAGAAACTTTTTAAACAGATACAAAAACCACAAAACCTATAGAATCCCACAAGTGTCAAAAGAGTGTCAAAAAGAAAATTAATCATTTAAAAGGAAAACAGTAAGAGTACAATTAGGATATTATAAAATCTTCTCTGCAAATATTGTATTGTAATGACAAACTACAATTTCCTTATTTTCCCTGTAAGTGTATTTGTATATTACAGACAACATTATTACAAAATAAGAAATTGATTGAAGAATGTAGGATCATGGGACTCAATACCAGGCAGAAGTCCTTCTTAAATTACAGTAACTTATTGTTGCAATTTTTAGACAAATATGAGAATTTTGTTTCATTTAAGGAAATGATGATTTTGAACATTAAAGCACCACTGAGAAATTGCAACATATCTTACCATATTAGTTGAAAGAGATTTTATGATGAGAAATACAAATTTGATGTTGAAATTTTTCCATTGCAGGTACTATTATACTGCTGGCTCTAAGTTTCCTAACGCCATATTTTCTATATATACCAAGAGCAACAGTTTCAGCTGTTCTTATAGCTGCTGTCATGTTCATGATAGAATTTCATGCAGTAATGCCATTATGGAGATCAAAAAGTAAGTATTAATTAACATAACTTCATTCAGTTACCTATGGTTTCTTTTACTTCAAAGTTATATAATATAGTGAGATCAAATATTTACATACACTTTGTTAAACTAATTAATTCAAGTTATAAATAGGATAAAGAGAATTAGTGTTACAAAGTTATAGATATCTAATAATGGAAAGTCCAGGATGGAATCAACAATTAAATATAAACAATTGCTCAAAATCTATCATCCCATATAAACAATACCAACCACTTCCTTCACCAACTCTCCATCATTCTTACTTCTTGGAACCCTAATTGCCACAGTAGATGCCACATTCCTATACACCAACATTCTACATGCTCATGGCCTTGCTGCTCTCGAACACAATCTCTCCCAATGTCCCTCTGAATTCAAGACCGATACGTCATAACTCTTAACTCTCACCAACTTTATCCTAACTAACAAATACCTTTCCTTTGATGAGAAACTTTACATTCATATCAATGCCACAGCCATGGGCACCTGCATGGCACCCTCCTATGCCAGCCTGTCTATGGGTCATATGGAGAAATCCTTCCTAGCATCTCAAAACTCCAAACCTCTGGCCTGGTTCAGGTTTATTGATGATATTTTCATGATCTGGACTCAAGGCCAGGACACCCTATCCTCCTCCTTTCAAAACCTCAACTCCTTCCCCCTCACCCCCCTCCTGCCAAATCCACTTTACCTGGTCTTCCTCAACACACAATGCTACATTCCTGGATGTGAACCTCCACCTCACTGATAGCTCCATCCACACTTCTGTCCAATTTAAACCTACCAACCACCAACAGTACCTACACTATGACAGTCGCCATCCCTTTTACATAAAAAAATCCCTCCTTACAACTTGGCCACTCATGGATGGTGTATCTGCAGTGAAAAGAACTCCCTTTCTCAATATGCTGATTGTCTCACAAAGACTTTCACAGACAAACTACCCCACAGACCTAGTCCACAAACAGATGTCCCATTCCATATCCTCACACATCCCAAATCCTTTCTCTACCACTAGTAACCATCCACAAAAGAGAACTCCCATTGTCACCGAGTACTACCCTGGACTCGAAAAACTAAATTGCATCCTTCAACATGGTTTTAATTTTCTGTCCTCGTGTTCAGAAATGACAGATATCCTGCCCAAGACCCTTCCCACCCCTCCTAAAGTGGTGTTCCGTTGCCCTCCCAACCTCCAGATCATCCTAGTCCATCCCTATGCCACCTCAAAACCCAGCCCACTGCCACAGCGATCAATCCCTGCAGAAGAGTCCACTGCAAGACCTGTCCATTCCACCTGCCCAGCGCTTTCTACTCCAGTCCCACCACAGGCCTATTCTACTCTATCAGAGGCTGGGCCACCTGTGAAAGCGGCCATGTAATTAACCAGCTGTGTTGCAATCACTGCACAGCTTTCTATATTGGCATGACCACAAACCAACTGCCCACTAGGGTGATGGCCACTGCCAAACTGTGGCCAAAATCAAGGTGGACCACCCTGTGGCAAAGCATGCAGTGGAGCATATGCTTGATTTCTATGGCTGCTTCACAACCAGGGCCATCTGGATCCTCCCACCCACCACCAGTGTTTTTGAAGTGCACAGATGGGAGTTATCCCTGCAGTACATTCTCCAATCCTGAAATTATCCCAGCTTCAGCCTATGATAATTTCACTTTTTTCCACACCCAACAGTTCCTATCTCTCTATACTAAACCTCTCCCATTTTGAATGGGTGTGTGTGTTTGCGTGTATTTATTTTATTTTGTTTATTTTATTTTATTTTACTCCCCTCACCTGCCTTCCCACTCCATTCCTAAGCTGCATCTTGTTCCTCCCATCTAATACCACTACCTCTCAATACATATTCTTTATAATGATTTTTGTTTCAAATAACCATTCTCTTTTTCAATCTAATAGTGACTATCATGATCACAATACTAGGTCTAAAAATGACCTACATAGGGATCTTAAATGCTTACATCTTGTACAAAAAAGTGTCCATTATTCTGCCACAAAGATTTTCAACACTCTCCCAGCTGAAATCAAAGTACATATTAAGGTCTTGCCTACATTTAAATGCAAACTGAAACAATATCTTGTGGAAAAGTCATTTTACTCTCTTGTTGAGTATATGTAGACAAAATATTAATTGTTCTTGTAAATTTTGTATTGCCACATTTATTTATGTTATCGAGACTCTCTGTTTAAATATAATTAAGGTATTATACATCTTACCCATTTATAATGATATGCTTTATGTACTATGCATCTATTTTTTCCCCTCCATCATTGTTTTATGTTATTTGACGTATGTGTTTCTAATTTTATGTCTAGTTCTACCTGTAACATTATGCACTACTTGATGATTCCTGCCTGTTATTGTGTTATTATTTATTGAATCTCCGTATTTTGTAACCATTTGTAACATGACTCATTCCACATCCTTGTGATCTATCACAACATGGATTTATGGAATACGAAATAAATAAATAAAATAAAAGTACATACATGCTCTGCAAGGCTATGCTGTATCATGATGCAACATTCCTGTTCCCCGTCTGCTCCCCTATTTCCATACTGCAGACCATGATTTGGAGTGTGGCAGCCAGAAATGATGGTTGCGTGACTGCGTTGTGTGCATGTGTGATTGTATGAATGTTCTATTTTCTGAAGAAGGCAATTGCTAATAGCTGAAGTTTTGTATGTGTGTATCTTTTTTATGTGCCTGTATGAGCTTGTTGTCACGTCTTTATGGTGAATTGTAAACTGTCTTTATTACTATACAGTAATAGATATTGTAGAGGGGTTTCAGAGCAGCAATATTTGGCAATGAACTCACGTTCTAAAATGTGCCTTTGGCAAGATAAATGACTTTCAAAGAATGTCAAAATATACACTGCACATGCACCAATCAACTCATACCACTAAGAATTGCAACATAAGCTCAAAAATGGTGACCCACAATTGATTGCAGTAAGTGTATCAGTGAACAATATTCACAAATTCCTGGACTCTTCATGTAGCTCCACAAGAAGAAAAGTCCAGATGAATTCAATCAGGTGATTGTGGAGACTAAAAAAATCAGTCCACCATTATCTATCTACTATACATGTTTCCAAATATTTCATGAAGGTGCTGATGGATACTATATGAAAAGTGAACTGGTGCACCGTCATACTTGAACTACATTGTCCAATCAATATGCAATTGCAGATTCTGTAAATGCTGCACCATTTATGTATTTCAATGTTCAATTAAAAAACTGAAGTCTGATTAGGCCTTTCATACATTAATGTAAAACAACAAGCCTTCCCATGTGCTACCTTATAAACTTGACGTTTAAGGAAAGTGCCTTTCCAGAATGTTTTAAAGGTAACTAATTTTACCTATCTGTAAAAAATGGACATAGAGAATCACCTGAAAATTTACAGATGCTATAGTACGAATAATATCAAAATCATTTAGGTAATAATGAAAAACCAATTAACTGAACAGTTTGAGAACAAAAGCCTCTAAAACCAATCCTAGTATGGCTTTCGTGATGATGGGCCAACAATTAAACCTACAGTAGTTGGGCACAATACTGGTGGAATGCTCAATAGTTACAGACTGGCAGTCCCATGGGACTATCAGCGTTACATCTAATTAGTGTAAGCCGCTATTCCCATTTCATAGTTTATTCTCAAGGTGTCTCTTGTTATTGTAAAGTTGTTTTCCATTAGTTACATAGTCTTTTTAGGTTCATCTTATATGTGTTATGGTCTTCAGTCCAGAGACTGGTTTGATGCAGCTCTCCACCCTACTCTATCCTGAGCAAGCCTTTTCATCTCCTCATAAGAACGGCAACCCACATCCACTTGAATCTGCTTACTATACGCGTCTCTTGGTCTCCCTCTGCGATTTTTACCCCACACACTTCCCTCCAATGCTAAATTTACGATTCCCCGATGTCTAAGAATGTGTCCTACCAAGTGATCCCTTCTTTTAGCCAGGGTATGCCAAAAATTCCTTTTCTCGCCAATTCTGTTCAGTACTTCTTCATTGGTTATGCAATCTACCCACCTAATCTTCAGCATTCTTCTGTAACACCACATTTCAAAAGCCTCTATTCTCTTCCTGTCCACACTGCTTATCGTCCATGTTTCACTCCCGTACAAGTCAACACTCCACACAAATGCCTTCAGAAAAGACTTCCTTACACTTAAATTAATATTCGATGTTAGCAAATTTCTCTTTTTCAAAAATGCTTTTCTTCCCTTTGCCATTCTGCATTTTATATCCTCTGTACTGCGACCATCAGATGTTATTTTACTACCCAAGTAACAAAACTCATCTACCACCTTCATTGTTTCGTTACCTAATCTAATTCCTTCAGCATCGCCCGATTTTCTAAGACCGCATTCCATTATTTTTGTTTTGCCTTTGTTAATGTTCATTTTATATGCTCTCTTCAACACACTGTCCATTCCATTCAACTGCTCTTCCAGGTCCTTTGCTGTCTCTGACAGAATTACAATGTCATCAGCAAAACGCAATGTTTTTATTTCTTCCCCCTGTACTTTAATCCCTATTCCATATTTTTCCTTGCTTTCTTTTACCGCCTGCTCGATGTACAAATTGAATAACATCGGAGAAAGGCTACAACCCTGTCTTACTCCCTTCCCAACTGATGCTTCCCTTTCATGCCCTTCGAGTCTAATAACTGCGGTCTGGCTTTTGTACAAGTTATAAATAACTCTCCTTTCCCTATATTTTACCCCTGCTGACTTCAGAATTTGAAAGAGTGTATTCCAGTCAACATTGTCAAATGCTTTCTCCAAATCTACAAAAGCTAAAAATATAGGTTTGCCTTTCCTTAATCTATCTTCTAAGATAAGACGTAAAGTGAGTATTGCCTCCCGGGTTCCTATGTTCCTCCTGAATCCAAACTGATCTTCCCCGAGGTCGGCTTCTACCAGCTTTTCCATTCTCCTGTAGATAATTCGTGTTAAAATTTTGCAACCATGACTTATCAAACTGATGGTTCTGTAATTTTCACACCTGTCTGCGCCTGATTTCTTTGGAATGGGGATTATTACATTTTTCTTAACACACCAGTTCAAATAGTTTTGTCATGGCTGGCTCTCCCAGAGACTTTAGCAGCTCTGAGGGTATGTCATCTACTCCTGGGGCCTTGTTCCGACCTAGGTCTTTCAAGGCTCTGTCAAATTCATCTCTCAGTATAGCATCTCCTATTTCATCTTGATCTACGTCCTCTTCCCTTCCTATAACATCTTCTCTAAGTTTATTTCCTTTGTAGAGCTGCTCTATGTACTCTTTCCACCTTTCAGCTTTCCCTTCTTTGCTTGAAACCGGCTTCCCATCTGAGTTCTTGATATTCGCAGAGTTGCTTTTCTTGACCCCAAATGTCTCTTTTATTTTCCTGTAGGCGGTATCTACTTTTCCCCTTCTTATACATTCTTCTACAGATTTGCATTTGGCTTGTAGCCACTCCTGCTTAGCCATTTTGCATTTCCTGTCAATCTCATTTTTTAATCGTCTGTACTCCATTTTGCCTGTTTCATTTACTGCATTTTTATATTTTCTCCTTTCATCAATTAAATCTAGTATTTCCTGTGATATCCAAGGATTTTTTTGTAGGTCTTGCCTTCCTACCTATTTTGTCCTCTGCTGCCTTCACTATTTCATCTCTCAATGCTACCCATTCCTCTTCTACTGTTTTATTTCCCCCTGTTTCTGTCAATTGTTGCCTAAATCTCCCTCTGAAATTCACCAGAACTTCACGTTCTTTCAATTTATCTAAGTCCCATCTCCTTATTTTCCTACCTTTCTGCAATTTCTTCAGTTTCAGCCTACAGTTCATTACTAACAAGTTATGGTCAGAGTCTATATCTGCCCCTGGGTACGTCTTGCAGTTTATAACCTGGTTCCGGAATCTATGTCTTACCATTATAAAATCTATCTGATACCTTCCGCTGTCTCCTGGTCTCTTCCATGTATACAACCTTCTTTTGTGATTCTTAAACCAGATGTTTGTTACGATTAAATCATGTTCCGTGCAAAATTGTACCAGGCGGCTTCCTCTTTCATTCCTCCTGCCCAGTCCATATTCACCTACTATTTTTCCTTCTCTTCCTTTTCCTACTACCGAATTCCAGTCTCCCATCACAATTAAGTTTTCCTCTCCCTTAACTGTCTGAATAATTTCCTTTAGCTCCTCGTATATTTCTTCGATCTCCTCATCATCGGCAGAGCTAGTTGGCATATAAACCTGTACTACTGTTGTCGGTGTTGGCTTCGTATCTATCTTGACAATGATAATGCGATCACTGTGCTGCTTATAGTAGTTAACCCGCATTCCTATTTTCTTATTCATTATCAGTCCTACTCCTGTGATACCCCCAACTGATTCTGTATTTATAATCCTGTACTCACCTGACCAGAAATCCTGTTCATCCTGCCACCGAACTTCACTAATCCCCACTATATCTAACTTCAACCTATCCATTTCCCTTTTTAAATTTTCTAATTTTCCTACCCGATTAAGGGATCTAACATTCCACGCTCCGATCCGTAGAATGCCAGTATTGTCTTTCCTGATGACAACATCCTCCTGAGTAGTCCCCGCCTGGAGATCCGAATGGGGGACTATTTTACCTCCGGAATATTTTACCCGAGAGGATGCCATCATCATATGTTCATACAGTAGAGTTGCATGTCCTCGGGAAAAGTAACGGCTGTAGTTTCCCCTTGCTTTCAGCCGTTCGCAGTAGCTGTGTGGCAAAGCCACATTAGCTGATGTTACAAGGCCAGCTCAGTCAATCATCCAGACTGTTGCCCCTGTAACTACTGAAAAGGCTGCTGCCCCTCTTCAGGAACCACACGTTTGTCTGGCCTCTCCACAGATACCCCTCCGCTGTGGTTGCACCTACGGTACGGCTATCTGCATCGTTGAGGCACGCAAGCCACCCCACCTCGGCAATGTCTGTGGTTCATGGGGGTTCATGTGGTTCATCTTATATATTTATTTTATTTGTATTTTTTCTCTTTTTTATGTGAGATGGTTCTATATGAAAATGTCTGCAGAAGAATTCCGCTCTATGCAAGACACTATTTTGTAGTTTTTTTTACCCAGAACCAGAAAGGTGGTTACTGCAGCCTAACATGCAGAGAGGATGTTATTTACACTATGACAGTTGTTGCAAATGAAGCAAATTATCAGCTCTATTTGGAGCATGAAAGTGTTGTTTCTACTGAAAATTCAAAAAGGGAAGAGTGTGAATGTCTTGTACAAACTCTGAAACTGTAATAACCAGTTGTGCATCTTATCCTGTTTACGATACAAATACGCAATATTAATAATGGAGGATAGGTAACAACTCACTGTAAAGAGACTCGCTGTGCTGCTGACAGACACAAAAATAGATATCACATTCACACAACTTAAATTTTTGGCCTTGGCCTTTGTCAGAAAAAGATACACATACATTCACGCAGTCAGTCAGACAACTATACACACACAACTATCATGACCAGCCAATCCAGCGACAGGTGGGGAGTGGAGGGGGAAGGATGCCGGGTAAAGTTGGGGACGGAAAGTTCCGCATTGCATGATGGATTTTAAAGGCTCTGACAGGCATGAATTCGAATTGCAGAAATGAATACAATGAAGGGGCAGGAAAGAATAAAAGGGAGGTGTAGAGGCGTGTGAGGAGGGAGTGGGGGGGATTTGAAAAGATAAGAATAATAAGGAAAACTAAAAATAGGAAAAAATAAAGTTAGGAAAAAAGGAAAAAATAAAAATAGAATAAATAGGAAAAAATAAAAAATAAGTAAAAATAAAAAGTAAGGGGATATTGTAAGTGGTGACACACTGTTGTAAGGAAGACGTGAGATACAGGATAATGGGTGGGGAAGGAAGAGGGGGAGGAAAGATGTTAGGCATAGGGTGCAGGGGTGTGAAGTTGCCTTAGGTTGAGGCTAGGATGGTTGCGGGGCTGTAGAATGTGTTGAAGGAACAACTCCCATCTGCCCAGTTTAAAAGAGCTGGTGGTGGATAGGAGGATCCAGATGGCTCGGGAAGTGAAGCAGCCATTGAAATCAAGTGCTGTGCTCAGCTGAATGCTGTGCCACAGGGTGGTTTAACTCTTTTTTTTCCCCCTTCGCAGTTGCTGGTGGTCATTTATTCTGATGGATAGCTGGTTCATTGTCATACTGATACAAAACGCTGTCCAATGATTGCAGCAGAGTATACCATTTGGCTGCTTTTACAGATGGCCTGACTTCTGATGGGGTAGGAAAAGCCTGTGAAGGGACTGGAATAGAAAGTACTGGGTGGGTGGATTGGGCAGGTTTTGCATCACGGTCTTCCACAGGGATATGATCCCTGTGGTAAGGGGTTAGGGTTGGGAGTGGCATAGGGATGGACTTATGACATCCTACCCAAGATCCTTCTGACCCCTCCTAAAGTGGTGTTCCATCACCCACCCAACCTTCACAACATCCTAGTCCATATCATAATAGAGGTGCCTAAAGGATCGGAGCTGGGATAATTTCTGTTCATTGTTTATGTTACTGATTTGCCTAGTGTGCAATATTTCAAACCAGTAAGTATGCGGTTGATACGATCGTTAGCACAACCCATAATGACACAAATGCTATGTAGGAAGAGCTTATTTTAATATAGATAAGAATCCTATATTTTTGTTATTCTTAAAATGTGTATACAACAACTCTGTACAGCATAAAGTAAATTTAACTTATCTATAATATTTTTTCAGTTTAATTATAACATTACATTCAGAGCAATGCAATCTGTATGGTAAAAGGTTAACATATACTGCATATTATTTATTATTTATTTATTTATTATTAGCCCATGAGACAGCTTTCAGGCTGCATAAGGCTTCATCTATATTTATATGTATATACATGTTGAGGTATGGTACAGATTGAATTTCCATTAGTAACATAACAAAGAATAAGGTAAAGCAGTCATCAATCCGAAGATTGGTTTGAACACCACAGTGCTTTACTAGGCATGGTCCTATTTGGAGGTGGTATGCCGTTGCCTTCCTCCGACCTTCAAACTGACTTACCCAGCCAGTTATAGGGGGACCTACAGTTTAACGTGGGTTCCGAATCACGGTGCTACTCAGTATTTTTCACATGAGCGATACTGCCAGAGGTGAAAGAAGTGCAAATAAATTATAAATTCACATTCCAACCAAGTGGGTAAAAATATGGTGATACAATAAAAACAACTCATTTATAATGCTAAAGACAGAGACATAAACTTTCCTCCCTTTCACATAAACGATCTATTAGGCATTTCGATTTGAAAAGCTGTCCAAAGCTTCACAAGGCTAGAGAATAAAGTCATGATGCACTTGAACAATCTATAGTACTGAGCAATATATTTGTATGAGAAGCTATCTACGTTACATTAGTGAGCTTACAGATAATATCTAGCATAGCTTAAATAGACATAAAAATAGGAAAAAATCTCAGCATATCACCTAACTAACAATATTTACATTACAGGTGACCTTACTATATCACTTACGTCACTATTTTCAAATTCGTCTACAGAGTAGAAGGCCTTTTCTTTCAGCCAGGATTCTATAACTTTTCTGAACCTACTGGTTTTCAACTGCCTTATTGCACTGGGTAATTTGTTAATAAAAACTTTCCCTGTATAATGAAAGTTTTTTTGTATATTTGTTAGCCTAGTCCTAGGGATATTCAAAGTGTTTCTATTCCTGGTTTTATGAGAGTGAACATTCGCTCTGGTATCATGTTTATCCCAGTTCATCTTCGTATACATAAGTGTGTGAAATATGTATGGACTTGGGACAGTCATTATTTTGTTCTCAATGAAATACATTTTGCAAGGAGTATTGGCTCATAGACCATACATGCATCGGATAGCTTTTTTCTGCCAAAGGAAAACACTTCTGGCACCAGCAGAGTTACCCCACATTATTATACCGTAGTTAATGTGTGAGTGGAAAAAAGCGTAGTATGCTAGAAGTAGCTGTTTTTCACTGACACAGGTTTTTAATTTTCTTATTAGGTACAACACTCGAGATAGTTTGGTGCATAAGATTTCTGTGTGTGAGTTCCAGGTCAATTTAGTGTCAAGCTGGATACCGAGAATTTGACAGTGTCATTAGCTGCATCTTTTAGGGAGAACACTATTTTCTCAGTTTTGCTAGTGTTTAATGTTAATTCATTTGCCTGAAACCATGATAATGCTTTCTCCATCATTGATTTATTCATTTCCTCCAATACATTTTCATCATTATGCGAGGTGAGAAATGTGGTGTCATCTGCATACATTACTGATTTGTAAGGGAGCAGATTAGGCAAATCATTAACATAGACAATGAACAAAAATGGTCCAAGCACCGATCCCTGGGGTACCCTTTTTATGACATTTAGAAAGTCTGATTTTTTATTTGAGTCAATTATGACCATTTGTTTCCTATTTGACAAGTAAGATTTAAGTAATGCCAGTCTTCTATCTGTTACTCAATAATGTTTAAGTTTATTTATTAGGATTTTGTGAGATATTGTGTCAAAGGCTTTGGTTAGATCAACCAATGTGGCACATGTGTATTGCTTTTGTTCGAATCCATTTAGGGCAGATATAACAACATCCTGCACTGCTTTAATTGTGGATTGACCTTCTCGAAAACCATACTGAGCCTGATTTAATAGTTTATTGTTCTCGAAATATTCATTTAATTGCTTTTTCATTATCACCTCAATGATTTTAGATATTGTGGGTACTATGGCAATGGGTCTATAATTTGCTGGTGATTCCCTATCTCCTTTTTTTTATGGACAGGTATAACTACTGTTAGTTTTAAACATTCCGGGAAAACACTTTCTTCAAACATCCAATTTATAAGGTAGCACAGGGGATGGCTTATTGTTTCTATAATCTGTTTCATAATAAAGTTGGACAGGCCATATGTTTATGTAGCTTTGGAAGAGGCCTTATGCAGTCTGCAAGCTGTTTTGTTTCCTAATAAATGAAATAAAAAATAAAAAGGATGGCCAAGTAGCTATGTCCCACCAGATGGCACAGTAGAATATATGGATAATATCAGCCCAAACAATAATACCAAAATGAGGTGAAATCCATGATGATGTGTGGCATATGGGTTTTCCTAATCCAAAATGTGGTTGTTATTTGTGAAATGCCTGTGTCAATGTGTATTGGTTTCATTGTTCAATACTATTTTTCTCCCAAACAACATATTGGTAAACATGGATTGATTAACAATATTACTGTCTTGAGTCTCTCCCTACAGCACATGTAGCTGTGCATAATCTGAATTCCAATGACACTGTGTCTATTACAGCTATATAAACAATGTTAAATATTATGACTTTTGCATTTCATGATTTGTAAAATTTTTCAGAATGGGACTTTTGTGTAATGGTTGCTACATTCTTCATCAGTCTGATGAACGGTGTTGAAGTCGGATTAATTTCTGGCATTGCTATTGATATGTCACATTTGCTGTTCCTCTGGGCAAGACCAACAATAAACATAAATCGACACAAGGTAAACAATTTATGCATTCTGAAACACATCGTACTTCACAGAACTATATATTAGTAATTGTAGTTCACCAGTGGTAGTTACTGTCTTTTAAACAAACAAGTAATTAAAAATTTATCATCTAATACATGTTGGAATACACTTAAGGCATTAACTGCACATTCTGCTTCACTGGAATGCCGAGTCCAGACAGTACGGCATTCTAAGGGAAACCTTTTGGTATCCCCTTGTAAATTCTATGTTTGAACAACAGCTATTATACTGTAACATAGTGGTGTAGTCTGTCATACTGGATTTGTCCAAAAAGTGCCTGCCTTGAAAAATGTAATTTGCCTAGTCCAATGGTCGAGATGCCCTGGAGTCCAAAATATGGCTAAAATACATTTAAAAAAAAAGGGGGGGCACAAATAATTCCTATTAAGGGGGAGGAGGCATTCAGTACAGTTCAAATACAAGATGCACACTCAGAATCAGCATCCCAAAATATCATCAGCTGCACTGAACTGTCAAACTGTTTCAGTATTTTACAACTGAAATATTGGTTGTACTATAAACCACAACAGACACAGACAGGTGTGAAAATCAATGAGTCTTAGTTGTGAAATGTAACACGAATTTTTTTCAGAAGGGCTGGTAGAAGCCAACCTTGGGGAAGATCAGTTTTGACATAGAAGAAATGTAGGAACATGTGATGCAATACTCACCTTATGACTTATCTTAGAAGATAAATTAAGGAAGGCAGATCTACATTTCTAGCTTTTGTAGATTTGGAGGAAGCTTTTGACAATGTTGATTGGAATACTTTCTTCCAAATTTTGGAGGCAGTAGGGGTAAAATATATAGAACGGAAGGTTATTTACAATTCGTATAAAAATCCAATAGCAGTTATAAAGAGTCGAAGGGCATGAAAGGGATGCATGGATTGAGAGTAAGACAGGGATATGTAGAATTTTCCCATTGTTATTCAATCTGTGCCAATGGCCGTGCCGCAGTGGATACACTGGTCCCCATCGGATCACCGAAGTTAAGCACTGTTGGGCTTGGCTAGCACTTGGATGGGTTACCGTCTGGGTGTGCCGAGTGCTGTTGGCAAGCGGGGTGCACTCATTCCTTGTGAGGCAAAACTGAGGAGTTACTTGATAGAGAAGTAGCAGCTCCGGTCTGGAAAACCGACACAAAAACGGCCGGAAGTGTGGGGCGCTGACCACGACCCCCTCCATATCACGTCTGGTGACGTTTGCGGGCAGAGGATAACACGGCGGCTGGTCGGTCCCTCTTGGTCCCTCGTGGCCTGTACGCAGCAGAGTTTAGTTTAGTTTATTTAATCTGTACACTGAGCTAGCTGAGAAGGGAAACCAGGAGAAATTTGGAGAAGGAATTCTAGTTCTGAGTGAAGAAATAAAAACTTTGCAGTTTGCTAATGACATTGTAATTCTGTTAGAGACAGCAAAGAACCTGAAAGAGCAATTGAATGAAATGGACAACGTACTGAAAGCTGAAGATTAACAAGAGCAAAACAAGGGGAATGGAATGTAATCAAAGAAAGTCAGGCAATTCTGAAGGAATTAGATTAGGTAATGAAACAATGAAAATGGTAGATGGGTTTGGTACTTGGTCAGTAAAATAACATGATGGTCACAGCACAGAAGATATAAAGTTAAAATGTCGATGGGAAGAAAACTGTTTCTTAAAAAGAGAAGTATGTTAACTTCAAATATTAATTTAATTGCTAGGAAGTCTTTTCTGGAGGCATTTGTGTAGATTGTTCCCTTGTATGGGAGTGAAACATGGACAAAATAGTTCAGACAAGAGGAGGATAGAAGCTTTTGAAATGTGGTGCAGATGAATACTGAAAATTATGTGGGTAGATCACATAACTAATGAGGAAGTACTGAACTAAACTGGGGAGAAAAAGGAATTTCTGGCATACTTTGACTAAAAGAAGTGACTGTCTGGTAGACATTATGAAATCATAATTAAGCATTGGAGATAAGTGTATGGGGCAAAAATTGCTAACGGAGACCAAAATAGGAATACAGTAAGCAGTTTCAAATAGATGTGGCTTGCCAGAGGTGCCCGCAGGGAGGGGGGGGGGGTCAGTACACAAATTGTGTCATTGAAATTTCTGCAAGGGGGGGGGGGATTAGTACTTTTGGCCAGTGTGGGGGTGGAGGCTTTATGAAGCAATTTACAAAATGTGAAATAAAAGATATTTAATTTCAGTATTAAATGGAAAACAGGACCAAATATCTCAGGTAGGGGGGGGGGTTACCTTTGTGGCTTGCCATTCTTAAGAGATGGAGAGGCTTGTTCAGGATAGAGTAGAGTGGGGAGCTACATCTCCGGATTGAAGATGAAAACAATGTGTTTGAATGACATTAGATATTACACTGAAGCCAAAAAAGTATTATAATGCTTAACAAATCACTTCATATAATAAAAAAAAACATTAATTAGCATAATAAAAGTGTTGGCAAACAGTACATAATATACTGGATTGTGTACATATAACACAGAAGGATATGCCTGGATGGTCTCCTAACACTAGTGCAAGAAGTGCTGGTTTGAATTGCTATTTTATGAGTACTGATTTCATTTCACAAAGATGAGCCTATTATATTCACCATTTCTCTCTGAATAATCTGAGTAGTAGCACTTGCATCTGGTCACCCACTAAGAGTTTGATCGTATAAATAACCTGTCGCCTAAACTTCTTAATTGTTTTATTCACAGCAACACTAATGTTAGGATCGTTTGAAGGATCATAGCAGTAAAAATAGTGTCAAAAAATTAATCTGATGGCGTTTAGCTGAAGTGTAAGAGATCCATTCATCAATTAAAAGATCAAAGTCATTTATAATGGAAATGGCAACTCTACTTTTGAAATTATTCTATACTCATTCTTTGAATAAAGTTTAAAATGTCTATTTATAAATTGTCATTTCAATAAATTAAGACAGCAAATCGATCAATACTTTTGTTAAATTTGTGTTCCATTAAACAGTTTTGAGAAAATGCAGTAAAAACAAAATAAAATGTTACTACATAAGAGACAACTATAGTAATATTTTCATGTCCTAAAGTAACTTGTGCCATTACCTGGTCATAGCTCGATGATTTTCAATGATCGTCGCTCTTGGCAGCGGCTGGCTAAAATCTCATGGGGCGAAAACTAATTCACTGCAAATGACGAAGGTAACATGCAGAATTTTAGTTCTTTGACTCTTTAAATGATTCATAAATGCCCAGTTGTCCATTTTGGCCAGCTTACAAGTCTCATTAATTACATCCATTAATTCCAGGCGCACACATTCCACACATCAATAATACTAATTTTATCTGTCTGTGTGTGGAATAGTCACATCTGAGATGTACAGTGTGGAACAAATATGGATTAATCACAGTAGATGCAGTTTCTGCACTGAAGAACTTTTACATAATTGTTCAAAATTAAAGTTCCAACTAGTGTGGCTTGTGCCTCAGATCGTGGCTGAAACAATACTTTGAACTAGCTTGGATTATGCCTCAGACAATGGACCTAACAATCTTGGTTCAATTAATAGTATTTCATTTATATAATTAACAAATAGGTTTATTAACAATACTTTCATAATTAATGGTAATTATACAGAAACTAATGAGGGCAAAAATTTTCTAACATTACTTGTGAAATACAATAATACCTACTTTAATATTATGAGAAAAGAATTTACTTACTTTTATCAGAAATACTAATTAGCATACTATCTGAACTTTAACAAAACATTAACTAATTAAATAAACTTCTCCAGCATCAAATAATAGCAAATGACTTCAACAAAGAATAACAAAAGTTTTGGAAAAGAAGATGATAATAGACTAATTACATTCATATCTATTATTATGCAACAGTGGTATCAGGACATTTAGTAATGCAAACAGATGGGAATGAATCCCAACATGATTCGTTACAAACTGAGAAGCTTTGTCACACAAGGAGGCAACAGTATAAATGTAAACCAGTTTCGAGATCAGAAACAGATTACAGAAAGCTCAATTAAACAGAAAATTTCTTTAGTTTTAAGTAATCATAAATAGATTACAACACAAGCTATTGCTTTTGAGAATGCCATTCTGTAAGGGAAGGAAGAAAGTAGCATTTGGTGTTCCAGAAATTTATCTGTGTTCTGTATATGGCTAAAATTTAACTTTTTTAATCCATGAAATACACTTATTGTATGGCAGTTTTGGCTGGGAGACCACATTTGAGTTTGTTCATCTACCAAGTGCAACTATTTTTATTTGATTCCACATGGATGACTTTTGTGCTGCTGATGACTAAAATGAAGATGTGGACAACACATCATTCTCTGACGGGAATCGAATCCAGGCTCCCAGCATGGTAGTCAGCAACACTGTCCACAATCCCACGGTTTAGATTATGTGGTTGTCCCACAAACTCTCAGTAAAAATGAAATGAATAATATATTGCTTTGCATTTTTTAAAGATCACTCAGTGCAAAAGCTTTTTCCTGTGTTTTATTGCTAACACGATAAAGGGTGCCACAACGGAGTGGCCGAGCACATTGAGGCACTATGTTCCAATGCGCAAGGCCATTCCCCGTTGGAGGTTCGAAGTCCCCCTCAGGCTTGGGTGTTTGTGTTGTCTTTAGTATAAGTTAGTTTATAAGTAGTTTGTAAGTTTAGGGACTGATGACCCCGCAGTTAAGCCCCATAAGCTTAACAAACATTTGAACATTTTTGATAAAGGGTATAATAATAATTTTTTTTTTTTTTTTTTTTTCACAAGATATATATTGGCCGGCCAGTACTTACCTTGTTGCTGTACTGCCAATAGTTACACACAGAAAGAAAAGAGGACCAAAATAAAAAAGGCTTTAGGAGCCATGTTCCTTCTTCAGGTATGAGAGAAGGGAAAAAAAGAAAAAGGGAATGGGAGGGTAATTCATGTCCTTTTTTCCCTCTTTCTTTTTCTCTCTTATTTGAAGAAGGAACACAGTTCCGGAAGCTTGTTTTATTTTCATCCTTTTTTCTTTGTGTGTAACTATTGGTGATACAGCAACAAGGTAAGTACTGGCCAGACAAACTATCTCTTTTGAAAAATAACTTATCATCTCTGTGGAGAATTTCCAATATTAATCTAGTAAATGTTTTTTGTTGTTATAGTTTGCCAATGGTGATGAGTACTTGATGGTGAGCCCAGACATGGGCCTGTACTATGCTGCTGTTGAGTACCTGACTGCTGAAATAAACAGTGCTGCAACAAGTGATGGGGAAAGTCTATTGCCAGTAGTGGTTGATTTTGCATCCATTAAGGGAACTGATTATTCTACTGCTATGGTAGGCTCACCTACTTCAATTTTGGGATTAGTTTTTAGACATTATGTGTCAGATATAGTAATGTAAAATTGTTTATCTTACAGGGAATGAAAATACTGATTGCTGATTTTGAAAGAAGAAAACAACCTTTAATATTTATGAATGTCAGGCCTATAGTTCTTTTAACATTTGGCGGAGCAAATGTAGAAATTAAACACTGTAAAAATGAGGAAGAGGTCTTTGATCTTCTATATGGTAAGTACATTCACTGTCAACATTCATGAAAACTAAGCAAAATTATCCTTACTCCAGTTTCTATTAATACTGTAGATTTATCTGATATGCTACAATGAAATGTAGCTTCGGTACAGTATATTGTAGATCTAAATCAGTGCCACTTTTCAGGGTGTTTCATACTTTACAAAAATTATATTTAGATATCACAACTAAATTATTGGAAGAAAAGGGTACAGACTTATTACAATTTTTGTGAAGTAATATTAACATATTTGCAAATGACACAAATAAAATTTGTCATCTCTTACATTTCCTCTCACAGTAATAATACTTGGCTATACAACAAATTGACTCAGAATCATGCATTGTTTGTAGCATTATATTTTTACAGTAGATCTACTGGAATTATTGACTGTATCTTTCTATGAAGATTACTTCATCACAAACTCAAAAGTCCCAAGCTCATCATTAACCTTTGCTGACAATATAGTTAGTCGAAATTGCTGCCCTAGATCATATCTCACTGAGGATGGTTTGTCATTAGCATCCTCTGATGCATTATAATTTGTAAAATGTGTTTAGCCCCTGGCCATTATGTTAGATGCACTACAGTTTTTGATCAAATTTTGATTTATGTCGAACAAAATTTGTTTTTTAATACATTTTTAATAAATTGTGATAAAATGGATTACATGTGTAATCTACTTCTTAGAATGCAGTATTTATTGAAAATATTTTATTTCAATAATTACAACAAAAATTAAAATATTGTGAAAGTTAAAACATTAGTTTTAATACCTTATTTAGCCACTTTTTGCAGCTATGAGAGTCTTAATATGATGCACATACTGTTGATGCAGGACTGTACTGTGTCCTGCATTTGTGGATGATGATACCACATATGGATGGTCTTCTTTAAGAGCTGTGTGTTTGTTGTGATGACATCTATTGTCACCTCCCTCTTCATTAGTTCCCATACATTTTCTATAGAGTTTGTGTCAGGACCCCAATCTAACTCAGGGATATTTTGTTTCTTTAGAAAGGATTTAACAGGCCTGACTGTGTGACAGGGAGCTCCATCATACATAAAAAGAAATGCTTCCCCATTTATGAATCATTCTCTAAACTGTGGTATTAACCATTTTTGCAGGCTTTTCTTGTACTGATCTTGCCTCATTATGCCTTTAACCACATTAAGACTTCCTTTACCCTTGTCAGAGATGACAGACCAAAGCATCACCTTAGTAGCGTGTTTTACAGTATGAATAATGCAGTTCGGATGACATTTTTGTCCTGTTTGATGGTGCACATACTGGTAACAAAATTTATTAGTTAAAATTTCAAACATGCTTTCATCGCTGAAGCATACCTGCAAAAATGAAGAATCATGCCTCTTTCACACAAGCGAGCAGCTGTTAATGGCTAGCGTTTTATTTTTAGTGACTTCAGCTTCATCGCTTATCTATAATCTTATTATGTGGCTTGTAACTGCTGCTTCCATGCTATATACATCAAACTAGTACTTATGTTTTATTTTTAAAAACTGCGTCTATTTGAAAAAAGTAATAAATAAATAAGTAATTGTGATTTATGTTATAAGCCTTTTAAAAAATTTGATGAAAGCAATCCTAGTATCTTTCTGATGCTGCCAATATTTTTATATTTTACTAAAACTGTTTTAGTCTTAAAACATTGTCAAGCAATCTGCGGAAAACACATATTGTAATGTTTTTTTTTTTTTTTTTTTTTTTTTTTTTTTTTTTTTTTTTTTTTTTTTTTAAATATAGTAACTGATAAATACTAGACTACTGGCCATTAAAACTGCTACACCAAGAAGAAATGCAGATGATGAATGGGTATTCATTGGACAAATATGTTATACTAGAACTGACATGTGATTACATTTTCACGCAATTTGGGTGCATAGATTCTGAGAAATCAGTACCCAGAACAACCACCTCTGGACATAATAATAGCCTTGATATGCCTGGGCATTGAGTCAAACACAGCTTTGATATGCCTGGGCATTGAGTCAAACACAGCTTTGATGACGTGTACAGTTACTGATGCCCATGCAGCTTCAACATGATACCACAGTTCATCAAGAGTAGTGACTGGCGTATTGTGACAAACCAGTTGCTCAGCCACCGTTGACCAGATGTTTTCAGTTGGTGAGCGATCTGGAGAATGTGCTGGCCAGGGCAGCAGTCGAACATTTTCCATATCCAGAAAGGCCTGTACAGGACCTGCAACATGCAGTCATACATTATCCTGTAGGGTTTTGCAGGGATTGAATTGAGGGTAGAGCCAGTTGCTCGGCCACCATTGACCGGACGATTCCAATTGGTGAGCAATCTGGAGAATGTGCTGGCCAGGGTAGCAGTCAAACATTTTCCGTCTCCAGAAAGGCCCTGCAACATGCGGTCATGCATTATGCTGTTTAAATGTAGGATTTCACAGGGGCAAATGAAGGGTAGAGCCATGGGTCATAACATATCTGAAATGTAATGGGCACTGTTCAAAGTGATATCGATGCGAACAAGAGGTGATTGAGATGTGTAACCAGTGGCACCCCACACCATTACACCGGGTGGTAGGCCAATATGACAATGACGGATACACATTTCCAAAGTGTGTACACCCAATGTCGCCAAACACGACCATCATGATGCTGTAAACAAAACCTGGATTCGTCCGAAAACATGAAGTTTTGCCATTCGTGCATGCAGGTTCGACGTTGCGTACACCATCATAGGCGCTCCTGTCTGTGATGCAGCGTCAAGGGTAACCACAGCCATGGTCTCCAATCTGATATTCCATGCTGCTGCAAACGTTATCAAACCATTCATGCAGATAGTTGTTGTCTTGCAAATGTCCCCATCTGTTGATTTAGGGATTGAGATGTGGCTGCACAATCTGTTACAGCCATGTGGATAAGATGCCTGTCAACTGCTAGTGATACGAGGCCACACGAGGAGCATTCCATATTGCCCTCCTGAACCCATCGAATCCATAACAGTCATCGGATCGAGACCAACGTGAGCAGCAATATCGCGATACGGTAAACCGCAATCGCAATAGGCTACAATCCGACCTTTATCGAAGTCGGAAACATGGTGGTACGCATTTCTCCTTACACAAGGCACCACAAAAACGTTTCACCAGGCAACGCCGGTCAACCGCTGTTTGTGTATGAGAAATCGGTTGGATACTTTCCTCATGTCAGCACATTGTAGGTGTCCCCACCGGCGCCAACCATGTATGAATGATCTGAAAAGCTAATCATTTGCATATCACAGCATCTTCTTCCTGTTGGTTAAATTTTGTGACTGTAGCATTTCATCTTCATGGTGTAGCAATTTTAATGGCCAGGAGTGTACTTACATGTCTTAAGGGTGAAACAGGTGTAGTAATATTAATAAAATTAGTAAGTGATATCAGGAGGATATATATTTATAATGTTGTATTATGATATATATGTATTCTGATGTGGACCCTATATTTAAGAAAGTTGTTTAAAAAATGTGTTAATCAACTTTACGAGGGCATGCTGAAAAATATTGCCTCCGAATTTTTTTTACATGAAAACTTTTAAAGCCTTTTTAATAAAACAGTCGTTATTAACATTTTACATTTTAATTCTTGATAACTTCATATTTATTTCTTGGTGCAGTCACTATGGCAACAAACACATTTTTTCTTATGAGAAAAATATTTCACATTTTTTACCTAGCTTTATCTACAACTCTTCTGGCAATGCTTTGTTTCTGTTGGCAAAGCCATAACTTCACCTCTTCTTGCAATGATTTGTCTCTAGCAAAGTGAAATCCTCAAATGTGTTGTTTAAGTTTTGGAAATGCAAGCATCCACTGTAGGCTTTGTAACTCTGAGGTAAGCACCACCAGTGTATTTAATATTAAGTTTTACCCCTGCCCTGGATTCTGATGATGATTATGTTTGAAACACATTAAAAAATATACAGCTGCATCACCACCTGTGGCCTTTACATTTTTTATAGCATCCTTAATAGCACTGTTTAATAATTGAGACTCATAAATATGGGCTCGTACATTATCACAGACTTCATGTCATATCTGGAACCACCAATTCCTTCATTATGAGCTTGAACAACCCACTGTCACACATTACAAATGTTGATAGTCGTCACCATACACAGCTTTCATTCTTCTGTTGATTTTGTTTAGAGGCACATATCCAGTGGTTAAAAACTTGATTTCTCACACATTGACACAATTACATTTTACTCTGCCATATTACACACTACACTTTGGAGCCCTCTAACAACACAGTGTTGGAGCTTGCATCACCAAGGGGGAAAGTCAAATCAATACTATACACGACATATAATATCTTGACCGATAAAAAAATTCAGAGACATTATTTTACAGCATCCTCTTGTGTTTATTTTATTGGCTGTTATGTTTGAAATTTGAGAAGATCATCAGTTTTCAAATTATGCATTTTCCTTTCAGGTGAGAAGGAAACAAGTAAATCAGAGAAGTTACCTATGTTACGAGCAAAACTAGAAATGGATGATCTGATTAACAGCAAAGCTGACACAAAAATTACTGTGCCACCTGAGCTGCCAGCAAGAAGATTCTCTTAAACCAATACTCTTAACAGGCTATTTATTGATTCTTTTAAATGTTTTGTACATGTTCTTTTGATAATAAATCATTTATAAAGAAAAAAATTTTTTTCATTTTACATTAACTTGAGACTCAAACAATAGTATTTTGCAATTCTGTTACCCATTGATATGTTTTCTGTCCTTGTTGCTGACAATTTAATATAGGAAATGCCTTACATATTGCTATTTGATACTGTTTTCAAGATGAGTTCATAACATTTCATGCTCTTAGAACTTGTATAAAAGATTCATGTGTCATACTTAAATTTGCAAATTATTTATCAAGGAAAGGAAGGAAGAAGGATTAGGAAGGAAAGAATTGACATTAGTTGCATAGGGGCATTGTAATTACATAATGGCAACAAGTGAACATGTGAATTGGGCTGAGAATCAAACCCAGGTTTCCTGCTTCAGGCAGCAGTCACCTTAACCCAACGGCACTCAACCTGTGGCCCGGCAAACTTTTTTGAGTGGCCCGGCAAGCTAGTTGTCCAGTATTCAAAATGTCACAATAAAAATCTTTAATGACTGGCTGATAAAAATGGGAGATATGCATACAGCGAAATCGATGAAGCCAGTGCCCTGAATATATGCAGCACATTCTCCACAGCACACGTAATTTGTTGTTCAGTGGGTCTCTCAGAGTGGAGCATTTAAGTGTTCGCATCCAGTGCTGCCCCGGTGTTAAAAGAGTAATATTGTTCAACAAATCTAATAACATTTCATTGTATTATTCACCAGGAAAATTTGGCTGTACGCATTAAATGTCCTGAAACAGACTTTGTGATGAAAACTGTCATAAGTATCATGAATTATGTTCAAGCAAGAGACCTAAACCACAGAAAATTCAAAAGTCTTTTGGAGGTAGTGGGCAGTCAAAGGTCGTGGGTTCGAAAGCCGGCCAGGCCTCAGATTTTTTCAGTCCACGTTTTAACCCATCCTTCACCTGTCAATGATGTGAGGAGTTGCCAGAAACAAAATGTGGTTCGGATTCCACATTAAGCTGTAGGTCTCCTTTTCCCGGTTGGATAATTGGGGGTAGGCTAGGGACATGCAAGTCATCAAAGTGGTGTCCAATTGAAAGACTTGCTCCAGGCTAATGAGCCACACGAAATTATTTTTATACATACATTGGTTCATTGGGTTAGCAGAGGCAAGGTGTTTGTTTACAGCCAAACAATAAAATGCGCAGTGAATCCCAAGATGGTGGATGGTGGTGTAATTTAGCATTTCTGAGTGACATCACAGATAAAACTTAACAGGCTCAGTTTGGAATTACAAGGTGAAAATAAAATAATTTCACAGTTGGCAAATAAAATATTTGCATTCGAAGAGAAGCTTTTGATGTATAAAGATGAGATACAGAACAAAATACTGCAAAATTTTGCAGCAATGACTAAAGCTAAAAATGAAGGTATTAATATTTCGTCAGATTATGAAGATTTCAAATTACTTAATGGAATTATCTGGTGAATTTAAAGGTAGATTTAGTGATTGAAGGTAAATTATAAGCTTGATGTTGCTTGTTGAAAAACCTTGGCACTTAGAAACAAGATTCATATCAGAACTGGCAGGCCAGTTGGGATGCAGTTACGTACAGCTGTTTGACGAATTTATGGAGTTCAAGACAAACACACATTGAAAGCTATGTTTCAATAAAAGGCAGCAGAGATGGATTATGCTGAATTTTGGAAAATTGTGCCTGGACAGTATGGAACTGTACAAACATATGATTAAATATTTTTCACATTTTTGCATCAACTTCTCTTTGTGAATCATCATATTCTAAAATGCAGTATGCTTAAATATATATCGAAACTGGCTCACTGATTATCACGTGGATGACATCTTACGAGAAGCATTAGCAATCGTAAGCCTGATATAGAAAATATTGTTAAAAAGTGTAAGCCGGCCGCGGTGGCCGAGGGGACTGAGGCGCTCCAGTCACGGTCGCCACGGCCACTACGGTCGGGGGGTTCGAATCCCCCCTCCGGCATGGATATTTGTGCCGTCCTTAGCAAAAGGTAGTAGATAAGTAGTTTGTAAGTTTAGGGACTGATGACCCCGTAGTTAAGTCCCATAAGCTTAACAAACATTTGAACATTTTTTGAAAAAGTGTAAACAATTTCAATGATCACATCAATCTTTGTGTAATAAATGTGGTATTAACTAATGTACGTATCTTTTTCATTCTAATTGTATTACTTGTCCTAACTTAGTTGATCTTATGGCCTATAGGTGTGACCGGCACATGTTAGAATATACTTCAAGTCGAATGTCCTATGTCCCGACTGCTGCCAATCTCAGTAATTCTAATAGTGTGGCAAAAATCTTATACTACTTCAGTAATGAGTAATGAAGTTAACTTTTTGGTTAGCGCTGTCCAGCCCTGGCAAGTACCATAGTGGCAGTTCACAGTAATCACTTGCCCTGTCCGCATTGAAAAAAAAACAAAAAGTGATTTCCAATCCATGGTGTACAACAACAATCAGTTAGAATATTCCTTCAAACCATCTTGATTTGCAATCAAGACGGTTTGAAGGAAAAAACAAAAAGTTGCTAAATGTCATATTCAATTGATTAACATATGTTATGAACAAAGATATTTAACATAAACGTAACTGTTTGGAAATGGCTGTCAAAAGGCTGGAGCAGAGTTTCAGATGGCCACTCAAACTTTTTAAGTTGTTACATGTGTTTCTTTGAAATTAATTATGATTTGTCTAAAGGACAAGTGCACAAATTCTAAAAAACTAAGAAAATATTAATTAACAATATGTTCACCTATATCTCAAAAAAGCAACATACTCTTCTATTAACTATTATAAGTTAAAATAGATTTTCATAATAAAACAAATGGGTATAGTTATTTCACAGTATTATTTTGTTCTGTGATAGTGTTGTGGCCCACTTGAAATAAAAGTTTCGAGAATTTGGTCCAAGAAGGAAAAAGGTTGAGTATGGATGCCTTAACCAATGGGCTACCAGTGCTCATCTCCCATCCATCTCAAACTTCCACAAGGCACACACTATGACTGTAGCGCCCCCATTGTCCAAGGCCTCTTACACTGACCATTATGGATTTCCATTTCAGGTCAAATGTAGACAGCATCTGTGGTGAAGTAAGTAAATCAAATGCTGTCTTCACATGTGTAAATATTTATTATAGATTTGTGTGGTGTCTGTTCTTTCAGATTAGTTAAGTCTGAAAGAATAGACACCAAAACAATCTATAATGAATATTAAATTTAATTCAGCTAAATTGCATTTTATGGAACACTACTAGTAATAATTAATTAGTGAAACTGGACGTCACCACTTTACAATACATTGATCAATCAGTGCCTTCAAATCGTCAAAAATATTTAGGTTTTCTTATTAAAAATGTATGAATAATCTATGAAGACACTAAAGCTCTTTATGAATTGTTTCCACAGGGACTGAAAAAAAAAATGGACTAGGTCATGCACGCAATGGCATTTTTCAGTCATTATTTTGATACTTTACAGACCAATGAAAGAAACCCTAATATCTGGCATAATAGTAAGCATCCTATGCCACACACCTCACAGTGATTTGCATAGTACAGATGTGAGTCATCAAATTGTATCATATAATTCAGCCACAGCTACAGCCTTTCTTTCTCATAATTCTGCGACATCATTGGTAACCAAATTTCAAATAAATGTTGATTATTTGAAAAAATCAGGGCTAGGTGTTGAGATAAAGAAAGAAATATTTTCAAGTATTAGCATACATTCTTGCCAGTGAGGTACTTAAAATACTAGTGAAAAATTCAACACTCAACAGGTTGAGGAGAGATAATAATAATTTAAATTATAATAATTAGTTTTAGAAGAATATCTCTGTTCAAAATTTCAGAAAGTGATGTGGGAAGAAACATTCTTCACTTCTCATGTTATGACCAGCCTACATGTAACATGGAATGAATGTGTAGTCCTGCACTCAATATTTGATAATGGAATTCATGAATACAATGAGGATTGGATGCAACCCATTACAGACACTGAGATTATGTTTGTGTGTGTATGATGGAGTGTGTGTTTCGCTGTCAATGTCGCAATGGGCAAAAGCTTTGTAGTAGGTTGTATGTGTGCTTTACTGCAGCTCATCAGGACACCTCTTTGGTGAGCAGCAATCCTTGTTTTGTGGTCTTCAGTCTGCAGACTTTTTTGATGCTGCTTTACACACTCTTCATCTTAGAATAAGAAGGGCAACCTACATCCTTTTGAATCTGCTTACTGTATCTGTCCCTCAGTGTCCCTCTACGATTTATAGCCTATACACGTCCTTCTAATGCTAAGATGATGATTCCTTCATGTCTCAGAAGGTGTCCCACCAACTTATCCCATTCTCTTAGTCAGGATATGCCAAAAACACCTTTTCTCCACAATTCTGTTGAGCACCTCCTCATTAGTTACATTATCTACCCATTTAAAATTCGTCATTCGTCTGTATAACCACATTTCAAAAGCTTCTATCATCTTTTTGTCTGAACTCCTTATCATCCACATTTCACTCCCATAAAATGCACACTCCAGACAAATGTTTTCAGGAAGAACTTCCTAACATTTAAATTAATATTGGATGTCAACAAATTTTGATTCTTCAGAAATGCTTTTCTTCCCATAGCCATTCTGCATTTTATATTTTCTTTACTTCGCCCATCAGAAGTTATTTTGCTACCCAAATAACAAAACTCATCTACTACTTTGATGTCTCATTACCTAATCCAGTTCCTTCAGCATCCCCTGATTTTCTGACACTGCATTACATTACCCTTGTTTTGTTAATGTTAATCTTCAGTTACTCTTCCAGGTCCTTTTGTGACTGAATTACTATGTCATCGACAAGTTGCAAAATTTTTATTTATTCTCCCTGAACTTTAATTTCCTGTCTGCCTCCATAGCTCAAATGATAGCATCACTGACTACCACGCAGGGGGGCTCAGGTTTGATTCCTGGCATGGTACTGGGTGTTGTGTGTTGTCATCGACATTTCATCATCATCGCCATGCAAGTCGCCCTCGAGGCAACAAATAGAAAGACTTGCACAATGGTGCCCGAACAATTGCATAATTATGGGATCTCCCAGCCAAAAATTCCATATGATCATTTCCATTTTTTATTTATTTTAAATAAAAACATTTTGGTAAGGCTTTACCGTGACTGTTGTCTGAAACTGATTGAAACACAGGGTGTTACTGTTACCAGTCACTTAGTTTATTGTACCCACAACACATTTCGAGGGTTTAAACCCCCATCATCAGGTGGAATGACATTAAGCAGAGTACATACAGATTATGTTGACCTGCTGCACTGTCTCCAGTGGCCACAGGTCCCTTGTATTGTCATAACTTCACTTACATGTAACAAATCACAACCATTTTTGTTTATTTCTATTTCTAAAATGGTGGTTGTGATATGTTACATGTAAGTGAGGTTATGACAATACAAGGGACCTGTGGCCACTGCAGACAGTGCAACAGGTATGTACTCTGCTTAATGTCATTCCACTTGATGATGGGGGTTTAAACCCTCAAAACGCGGTTTGGGCACAATAAACTAAATGACTGGTAACAGTAACACCCTGTATTTATTTATTTTCTTTTTTGTTTCTTTATTTACCTTTCCAAATTTCTTGTTGCGATATCTGACAGAATTACTATGTAATCGGCAAACCGCAATGTTTTTATTTCTTCTCCCTGCACTTTAATGCCCTCTCCAAATTTCTCCTTCCATTCCTTCACTGCCTGCTCAATGTACAGATTGAACAACACTGGGGAAAGACTACAATCCTGTTTTACTCCCTTTCCAACCTCTGCATCCTTTTCATGGGCTTCGACTCTAATAACTGCTGTCTGGTTTTTGTACAAGTTGAATACAACTCTTTGCTCACTATACTTTACCCCTGCTACCTCCAGACGCATAGCAACGGTTAAAACCCAGCAATGGCAGCAACAGTCAGTACTGATTTCATCATCTTCCTCATTTCATATAGCATGGTGTTTTCAATCATGTGATCTCTGTACAACATGCTGTCTCCCAGAATAATTAAAAAAGCTGTAAATTCTCCGAAATTTCTGAGTACCGTATTTCATTTTGAATGGCCAGCAGTGTAATCCAAAAGAAAAGCATTGTGCATGGTTTGAATGCAAAAATAAGGTCAGTTTCTATATTTTAGAATGAAAAGGACACTGACCACATTTTAAATTTATTGCACAAAAAAGAATAAATTACAAAACTCAGACATACCTTTAAAGCATCAGGATCAATGGTATCTATATATTTTTCATTGGACCGAATCCTTTTTAAAAATTTCGTCTATGGTACTGACACAATTCAAATGTCTAAAATTAAATTTTACTTTTGCACTACCTTTACAAAGTCACAGTTATCAGTCTGTTTTGCTCGTTTCTTCTTTGCACATTGTGCCTGCGAGGTTTATGGACCAAATGCTATGGGTTATTCAATGGTTAGAAGATGGGCCAGAGTGTTCAGTCAAGGACGTGATCAAGTGCATGATGAAGTGCGGACTGCTCGTCTGTGGTTACCGATGAACTGGTTCACTCAATTTAAGAGAATATTAAGCACAACTATGGAAGTTCTGCAAATCTCTGGATCACTATTCATGAAACTGTTACTGAAAAATTGAAAATCCGAAATCTTTGCTCACGTTGGGTACCTAAAATTATTACTGAACAACACAACAAACAATGGGTGGGTAGTGCTCTTGTTTTTGACACGCTGCAATGAAGAAGGCGTGGTTTTTTTTTTTTGTTTTTTTTTTTTCCCTCGGATAGTCACGGGAGATGTAACTTGCGTATCGTACGACAACCTTGAAAAAAAAAAAAAGACCCATCTTTGGAATGGAGGCACACCTCATCCCCGACGAAGGTTAAGTCCAAGCAAATCTTGATTCCGCAAAAGTCATGTGCACCGTTTTTTGGGATAGAAAAGGCATTTTGCTAATTGATTTCTTACCATGAGGCCAAACAATCAGTGCACATGGTTACTGCGAGACCATTAAGAAATCTCGCCGCGCAATACAGAACAAGCGCTCAGGATTACTGTGAAAATGTATTCTTTTTTCCACGGTAATGTCCGACCTCACACGGTGAATGTGCCCAAACAGCTCTTACGGGAGTTTCGCTGGGACGTGTTTGATCATCCTCCGTACAGTCTGGACATCACTCTTAGAGAGTTTCATCTCTTCTTAATCTAAAATCTGTTCTTGGTGGTCAACACTTCAACGATGATGACGAGCTGAAAGAACAAGTTATCACATGGTTGAATACAAAGGCAGCAACCTTCTGTGAAGAAGGCATACAAAATCTTGTGCTACACTGTGACAAGTGCTTACAAAATTTCGAAAGCTATGTAGAAAAGTAGTTTAACAGTTGTAAATTTTTGTAAAATGTGGACATACCAAATAAAAGAACCTTCTCACTAGGAGTAACTTTTGTCCGCGCTCTTGTTGAAACAGCGATCGCTAGAGGTGCCACCAAACAATCACATGCTCGCACAGCCGTTGCCTACGCCTGAGCTTAAATAGAGATGACGTCTGCTACAACACGTTGCAATGCACATTGTACATTCCGAAAAACCGTAACTTGCTACTTCTTACGTGTGAATCTATGGATATACAAGTGTGTTGTAATAAATGGATACTGTTGCGTGCTATTCACCCCGTTTACATGGAACACGTCTTCCGCAAGACGAAAACCGAATTTCGTAAACCGTTTTTCGCTGTCGTGTTTACATGGCATAGCCTGAATCGGATTTCGTAGCTCACTTAAAATGGCGGCTGGAAAACAGCTGATTCAGTTCCTTATTGAGTCTGCACAATCGCTATTTTTCTTTATTTAAATACGCAGATTTATGTTCACTCTAATATTTATACTTTTATTTCACATTAGAAAATATCACTCTTTCCATATGTGCCGAAAATTCTTAACAAGAAAACACAATCTGACAAGCCAAGAACGCTTCAAAACCGGTTGCGTTTACATGGGCACGAAAATCGATTGTGGAACTGGAAAACCGCTTTAGAGAAGCGGATTTCCAGAATCGATTTTGGAGTGTTTACATGACCAACCAAAAGCGGAATTGGGAAATCGGTTTACGAAATCCGGTTTTGGGAGTCCATGTAAACGGGGTGATGGGCTCCCAAAACCGGATTTCGTAAACCGATTTCCCAATTCCGCTTTTGGTTGGTCATGTAAACACTCCAAAATCGATTCTGGAAATCCGCTTCTCTAAAGCGGTTTTCCAGTTCCACAATCGATTTTCGTGCCCATGTAAACGCAACCGGTTTTGAAGCGTTCTTGGCTTGTCAGATTGTGTTTTCTTGTTAAGAATTTTCGGCACATATGGAAAGAGTGATATTTTCTAATGTGAAATAAAAGTATAAATATTAGAGTGAACATAAATCTGCGTATTTAAATAAAGAAAAATAGCGATTGTGCAGACTCAATAAAGAACTGAATCAGCTGTTTTCCAGCCGCCATTTTAAGTGAGCTACGAAATCCGATTCAGGCTATGCCATGTAAACACGACAGCGAAAAACGGTTTACGAAAATCGGTTTTCGTCTTGCGGAAGACGTGTTCCATGTAAACGTAGTGATTTTGTAATCAGGGCTCCCGAAAAATAAGTCTGCTTGTATAATAACAACATCAGCTGTCAAGTGCATCAAATATATAGAGAACTTGCAGAAAGTGTTACTCAGGCACTGCACACAATTTTGGAAACCAGCCTAATTTCTTTATCGTTTTCTGGAATCCACTTGTAATATCTGGATGCCGTAAAAAACTGTCACAAAAGGAGAAAATCATGAATGTGTCTTTGCCAGTGTCAAATTCGCGGATGCTTGCAAGACTGAAATATCTCGAGGGGGAACCAACAAAATTTCGGCTTCCGCCGCTGCGTATGTCGTTGATATTTTGTACGTCTCGTCGAAGAAAATGTGCGTTGTGAGGACTGTGTTTACAAGCTCAGAAGTGTACAATTTCTGTCTCCAATGTTGGCCTTAATAAAAGGAAAAGGTAGAGGTGGTCTCCAATACGCGAAACTTACATTCGATCTGTTCCTATTAGACTAGACCGGGTGTCTAATGAGGCACTGGAATCAATCATAGGCCAGCCAAAAGTCCCGTCAACACTATTACATTTGTTAGTCGTACCAGCGCTGTAAAAAATTGTCACGCAGAGCTCTTGAGCAAATTAATATTGCGAAAATTTCTGTGGCGCTACTAATTAAAAAAACTACACGACAAATCAGGACCGTAGGGAATATTTTGCGAAAAGAAAAGAAACTTTAAAAGAGAAGCTTATAAGAACAGCCGCTAAATAATTTTCATCAATTAGTAGGCCATAATTTTAGAAAGCATAGTAGAGAAAAATAGTGAGCTTTATTGTAATGGTTAAAATTAAAAACAGACCAGATCGCAAAATTGTTATTTTTATTTCATGACCGGTCAACAATTTTGCGAACTGGACTTTTAATTTTAACCTATAAATAGGCCTAATACTGAGTGTACGCACTTCGTCCTTTAATTACAATACAATAATGCCAATAAATAATCGATTTTGTCATTATTAAAAGACATCGCGATGAATTATAATCGACATCATTCACCAAAATGAGCCATTGTGCTATACGGACATTTCTAACTCCACGTCCGCACATTGGTACTAACACTGGTGCCAAGAATGGCCAATATTTTTGCGACGGCGCCCACACCTTGGGACTAACATTCAGTTGAATTCGTCGAGAGGTAAGGAAAACATATCTCAGCACAAATCATGGCCGATGCATTAATGGTTTTGAGCGTGAATAATTACATTTTGTCATTGAAAACCAATAAAGCAAACATGTGTAGAAGATGATCAAGAATTTTATTCACCATAGATCATTGAACAATGATATTGGTTTCGTCATTGGAATATATAATACAATATGAAGTACAGTAATCTAATGCCGATAAGACATGTTATGCCTTCAAATATAGAAATAATAACATACACATGAAAGTATTAAATAATAATGTCTTAAGCTATACTAAACTGTAAAAATGGTGTAGCAAATCATTTGTATAGCAATTCTTTAACATGTGTGGTATACAATTACATGACACTTAATACAAATAAATCAAATATTATTAATTAAAAAGAATTGTTAAATGTTAATATCCTGCTCTGGTATCTCTAGGAATTCTTTAATGTCATAAAAAGGATGATCAGATAGCCAGCTGTACCATTTCAATTTAAACATTTTTATATGCATAGATCTAGCATATGGTGGTAATCTGTTAAAGAATATCAGAGCGTTCACTTTGTGAGAATTTTTAGTCCTTGACAACCTGTGTCTTGGTATATCCAAGTTATTCCTAGCCCTGGTATTGTGCTCATGTATTTGTCCCCTAGCAACAAATTCTGAGATGTTGTTTTTAATATAGAGCACAGACACATAAATTTATAATGGTGAGAATTCTTAGTTTTATGAAAATAGGACGACAATGTTCCCTACTGCCCCTTTTACACATTATGCGTAAGACTTTTTTTTTTGTAGTTTTAAGATATTTTTAGTGTGAGAGGAGTGTCCCCATATAATCAGACCATATGTAATATGGGACTGAAACATCCCAAAATATGTCACTCTGAGGTACTCCACACTCACTACTTCCCTGAGTTTCAAAATGAGGAATGCTACCAGAGATATTTTTTTAAATACATGATTTACATGTTCCTCCCATCCAAGTTTGGAGTCTATGTGAACACCTAGAAGTATTGCAGACTTATTCTCTACTTCATTAGACATTCCCATTAACAGTTGTTGGGTTTTATTAGGGTTACATAGAAGTTTATTTGCTGAAAACCAGTCTAGGGCCCTGTCTAGATTTTCTTCTGTTAGTTTAGTCAGATCTTTGCTGTTCTGATGTGTGGTAATACGTGTCGTGTCATCAGCATAGCACATCACTGGGTGGCCTATATTTTGTGGTAAATCATTGATTGCCACAATGAAGAAGAAGGGTCCAAGAATAGATCCTTGTGGAACTCCTGTATTGATGTCCATCAAGGAAGAATTTATATTTCTGAGTGATACAAATTGTTTTCTGTTGCTTAAGTAAGAATTTATAACCTCTAATGCACTTCCCCGCACCCCACAGAACTCAAGTTTCCTTAGCAGTATGTTGACTGGGATGCAATCAAAGGCTTTGCTAAGGTCACGTAATACCAGGGATATGGAGTGTGTTGTATCACTTCCTACCGAACATTACGAATTCAGTAAGCTTTAACATATGTTACAAGTAATCGATACACATTATTAAAACGATTTGCTACTTTCAATGATTGAACTTAAAAAAGAAATATGCGTTTTGGAGGGATGCTATACCTGTTAAAGTTCTTTTGGTACTGACGTTTCGATTTCTTGCTACAGGAGACAGTTTTAGAAGCCTACATTTCCTTTTTAGAAAACCATGTAATTGATACCACTGGTAGTGCTTGAAGTTTGCAAAGCAATATGTGAAACTTGACACGAAATGTTAGACAATGTTAATTTTAAACATTGCATTCAGTAATTGAGTGTGTCAAAAGTCTGTAAAGTTTTATATTTCAGTAACTGCGCCTAAGGTTTGCTGTGACATTTCGATTTTTGTGGTTACTTTCACAAATGAATCTCTTTCTGATACAGTTCTAATATTGACTATGAGATTTTGAACTTTAAAATAAACGGCGACGAAGAACGAACGAAGAAACAGTTTCCAGACGAGCAGACGACAAAGATAGAATGAAACGTTGCCGCCAATGAGTGGACGACGTACCTATATTAGCCCAATGCCCTTTGATGTTTAGTTAAAATACCGACAAGCAACGGGGCTGTACCAACGTTGGACCCTTGTGGTGCCAACAGAGAAAGAAGTTTGAATCGCAGCGGCGATACTGCTCATTGGAGGTAAATGGTAGTGAGTAGGCTTTATATTATTTCAATATTATTTCTAGCCACCCCCATGAACCATAGACATTGCCGAGGTGGGGTGGCTTGCGTGCCTCAACGATGCAGATAGCCGTACCATAGGTGCAACCACAGTGGAGGGGTATCTGTGGAGAGGCCAGACAAACGTGTGGTTCCTGAAGAGGGGCAGCAGCCTTTTCAGTAGTTACAGGGGCAACAGTCTGGATGATTGACTGAGCTGGCCTTGTAACATCAGCTAACATGGCTTTGCCATGCAATTACTACGAACGGCTGAAAGCAAGGGAAACTACAGCCGTTACTTCTCCCGAGGAAATACAGCTCTACTGTATGACTATATGATGATGGCGTCTTCTTGGGTAAAATATTCCGGAGGTAAAATAGTCTCCCATTCGGATCTCCAGGCGGGGACTACTCAGGAGGATGTCGTCAACAAGAAAAACAAAACAGGCATTCTAAGGGTCGGAGCGTGGAATGTTCTAACCCTTAATCGCGTAGGTAAGCTAGAAAATTTGAAAAGAGAAATAGATAGGTTACAGTTAGATATGATAGGGATTAGTGAAGTTCGGTGGCAGGATGAACAGGATTTTTGGTCAGATGAGTACAGGGTTATCAATACAAAACTAGTTGGTGGTAAAGCAGGAGTAGGTCTGATAATGAATAAGAAAATAGGAATGCGGGTAAGTTACTATGAACAGCATAGTGATCGCATTATCATTGTCAAGATAGATATGAAGCCAACACCGACAACAGTAGTACAGGTTTATATGCCAACTAGCGCGCCTGTTGACGAGGATATCGAAAAAATGTATGAGGAGATAAAAGAAATCATTCAGAAAGTTAAGGGAGGCGAAAACTTGATTGTGATGGGGGACTGGAACTCGGTAGTAGGAAAGGGAAGAGAAGGAAATGTAGTAGGTGAATATGGACTGGGAAAAAGGAATGAAAGAGGAGATCGCTTGGTAGAATTTTGCGCAGATCACAATTTAATGATCACCAACACTTGGTTCAAACATCATGAAAGAAGGCTGTATACGTGGAAGAGACCAGGAGACACAGGAAGGTACCAGATTGACTTTATAATGGTAAGGAATAGATTTAGAAACCAGGTTTTAAACTGTAAGACATATCCAGGGGCAGATATAGACTCTGACCATAACTTATTGGTTATGAACTGCAGATTAAAACTTGAGAGACTGCAGAAAGGTAGAAAAGTTAGGAGATGGAACCTGGACAGATTGAAGCAACCAGAGGTGGTTGAGAGTTTCAGAGGGAGCATTAGGCAAGGATTGGCTGAAACGGGGGAAAGTAATACTGTAGAAGAAGAATGGGTAGCTCCGAGAGATAAGGTAGTGAAACAGGAAAAAGGGAGTACAAACGTCTGAAAAATGAGATTGACAGGAAGTGCAGACTGGCTAAGCAGGAGTGGATAGAGGACAAATGAAGAACCGTAGAAGAATGCATAACTAGGGGGAAGATACATACTGCCTACAGGAAAATAAATGAGATATTTGGAGACAAGAAAAGCAGCTGTATGAATATCAAGAACTCAGACAGAGAACCAGTATTAAGCAAACGGGGGAAGGCTGAACTATGGAAGGAATGTATAGAGAGCCTATACAAAGGAATAAACTTGAAAGCAGTATTCTAGAAATGGAAGACGAAGTGGAGGAAGGTGAGATAGGAGATATGATACTGCGAGAAGAATTTGACAGAGCGCTGAAGGACTTGAGTCGAAACAAGGCCCCTGGAGTAGATGATATTCCGTCTGAACTGTTGATGTCGTTAGGAGAGCCAGTCATGAAAAAATTGTATCACCTGGTATGCAAGATGTATGAGGCTCGGGAAATACCCCCCGAGTTTAAGAAGAACATTGTAATTCCAATTCCAAAGAAAGCAAGTGCAGACAAGTGTGAAAATTACAGAACTATCAGTTAATAAGTCATGGGTGCAAAATACTAACACGAATTATTTACAGACGAATGGAAAAACGTGTGGAATACAACCTCGGGAAAGATCAGTTTGGATTTAGGAGAAATGTAGGGACACGAGAGGCAATAGTCACATTACGACTTCTCTTAGAAGATAGGCTAAGGAAAGGGAAACCTACGTTTTTAGCGTTTGTCGATTTGGAGAGAGCTTTTGACAATGTCGAGTGGAATACACTCTCCAAATTCTGAAGGTATCATGGGTAAAATATAGGGAGCGAAGAGTTATATTCAACTTATACAAAACCAGACAGCGGTTATTAGAGTCGAAGGGCAAGAAAGGGACGCAGAGGTTGGGAAGGGGGTAAGACAGGGTTGTAGAGTTTCCCCAGTGTTGTTCAATCTGTACATGGAGCATGCAGTGAAGGAATGGAAGGAGAAGTTTGGAGAGGGCATTAAAGTACAGGGAGAAGAAATAAAAACATTGCGGTTTGCCGATGACATAGTAATTCTGTCAGAGACCGCAAAAGATCTGGAAGAGCAATTGAATGGGATAGACAGTGTCTTGAAAGGAAAATATAAGATGAACATTAACAAGAGTAAAACAAAGGTAATGGAATGCAATGTCAGAAAATTAGGCGATGCTGAACGAATTAGATTAGGTAATGAGACAATAGAAGTAGTAGATGAATTTTGTTATTTAGGTAGCAAGATAACTTCTGATGGCCGAAGTAAGGAAGATATAAAGTGCAGAATGGCTATGGGAAGAAAAGTGTTTCTTAAGAAGCAAAACTTGTTAACATCCAATATTAATTTAAATGTTAGGAAGTCCTTTCTGAAAGCATTTGTCTGGAGTGCAGCATTGTATGGGAGTGAGACGTGGACGATAAGTAGTTCAGATAAAAAGATGATGGAAGCTTTTGAAATGTGGTGCTACAGACGAATGATGAAAATTAGATGGGTAGATCACGTAACTAATGAGGAGGTGCTTAACCGAATTGTGGAGAAAAGGAGTTTCTGACATTTCCTGACTAGGAGAAGGGATATATTGGTTGGACATATTCTGAGACATCAAGGAATTGTCAACTTGGCACTGGAGGGAAGCGTGTGGGGTAAAAATCATAGAGGGAGACCGAGGGACGAATATAGTAAGCAGATTCAAAAGGATGTAGGTTGCCGAACGTTTTCTCAGATGAAGAGACTTGCACAAGACAGGGTAGCGTGGAGAGCTGCATCAAACCAGTCTGCGGACTGAAGACCACAACAACAACATTATTTCTAGTCTAAGGCTAAGGAGAACAACCTTTCAACACAAACGTCATTGGCAGATACTGAAAAAACTCTGTGCAGTTTTAACCAATTTACTATATAGTCCACATTTCTTTTGGCTTGCTTCAGATTACCGTCGTTTGTGGCTATGACATTTTCAGATCTGAAAATTGGCCAGATTATTAACTGCATTATTTTCATCCAACTGAAATTTCGGTAATTTCCAAGATAGCTTATACTCAAAATAGTACGACCGGAATCGATCACTCGCAAAAATTCAAGCTGTACTCTTAGGTCCCTGCCAAACCACATCATTTAAACTTGTGTAAGTAATATACAGCATTAGCTACACTATTTTGTTGCGAGTGAAGAAGCAACTATTTATATCTGTTTCGGCCGTACAACTGCCAGTGTAAGCTTTCTTTGAAAGTACCGAAATTTTACACATCCTTCCATGTAAGTCCATCTGGACGATGAAGCTCTTAAAACAAAGAAAGAAAGAGAGAGAGAGAGAGAGAGATACTTAGACAGAAACATCGATTATGAGCAATAAAAATCGATACAGGATCGCGGCCTAGGGGGGGGGGGTGAGGTCAATCACCGGGCTAAGCATCGCTGTCTGGGAGTCTGAGGTTAATCACCGGTCGTTGTGATGGGAGCAAGAATCAAAGTATCGTTTCCCCCCCCCCCCCCCCCCCAAAAAAAAAAAAAAAAAAAAAAATGTGGGCCTAGTCAGATACCGTGAAAGTATATGCATAACTCAGATTAAACGTCGAAAATGCGGACAGTTTGCATAATACGGACTTCTGGTAACCGTATTCATGGTTATTTAAAACCGGCAAGAAATTCGACAGTTGCATTCATTCATACACTTCCCTAGTATGGTAATTATAGGCCAATAGAACAATCATTAGTCCGCCTAAAATGCAGAATTAAGCGTGGGATTCTATCACCCCGGACAATTAAAATTAAAACCCTCTGTAGTGAGACTAAGCCGTAATGTCAACAATTTTTCTTATCTTCTGGCGTCGGTCATTGTGGACATTTCTTCAGAATAAAGCCGCAAATTTTACGTGCACAATGTCGACTGATAAGGTAAGTAATGTGCATCTTACAGATGCAACTTGTCCATGAATACAGCCAGTGTATGTCGTGATGACGTCACTCAATAATGCAGTATGACGCAAAGCGAACTGTGCCGTTGCCTGGAAACAGTCCGAAGGCGAGCTTCTCACGAAAGAGTCATTGCTCAAGAGCGCTTTCGAGGAAGAGATAAATATTCAGACTATATTCGCTTCGGACAGTCACAAGGTAAGAGATCTTCGACATGTCTGTTGTTTTAATAGCCAACAATTATTTTTGAGCGTGTAGCGGAATTTGATACCGTCAACATAAAAAGTCGTAGCAGCAATTTTTTTTACAACAGAAAGAACAAACTGAATGTGTATTTATCCGCAATAATTATACTAGAAAATAAGGATACGACAGCGATAGTTGTATCGTTCTTAAACAAGTTCGGCTCTGATGCAAGACAAAATAATTTAATGCGGTATTTTAACATGATTTTTTGAAGTCGGTCTCTGTCAATTAGTTTGGTCGGTACAGATTTTGTGATTGATTTTGAAAATAACTTCCCAATGAGTTGTAGACTAGAAACTTACAATATACGCAGTAATGCAATATTAAATAGCTCTCTTAGTAGGGAGTGTGGTGGAGGGTGCTTTATTTTTCTGTTCAGTAGAAATCTGCAGTCGATTTCAAACAAACGTTCCGATTAGATAGGGACTTGCAACGTTTAACTAGCTCAGAACTGGAAGGAAATCCAGTATTAACTCTCTTTTCAATCTGGTGTCTGGCGGACAGTAACCTATTATTGTCTATCTGTCTGTTTGGTACAAATTTTAGAATGGATTTTAATCAGATTTTCTGGTGAGCTTCAGTCGTGAAATTTACGACATAGTGGAGAACGGTATGACACTGCAGTATTAACCCGCTTTCAGTAATTTCCAAGGAACTGTGTACATCGAAGTAGTGGCGTCAGAGCGAGCGATATATATCACTTGACTATCCATATATCCACAAGTGCGAAGCGAGAGAAATAGATATCGTTTTTTGCATTGACAAGAGCGATTTGAAATATATAAATAATGTAAATTGTACATAGTAGTTTCATTAGAGAAGAAGTATGTATATATGATGATGTCCTGCCGGCCGCGGTGGCCGAGGGGACTGAGGTGCTTCAGTCACGGTCTGCACGGCAACTACGGTCGGGGGTTCGAATCCCCCCTCGGGCATGGATATTTGTGCCGTCCTAGTTCGTAAGTAGTTCGTAAGTAGTTCATAAGTAGTTTGTAAGTTTAGGGACTGATGACCCCGTAGTTAAGTCCCATAAGATTTACAAACATTTGAACATTTTTGATGTTCTTTTGAAATAGGCCTACATAGAGAAGCTAGTCACTATATGGGTGTAACAATTTCTTCAATTACGCAGCTTTTACTGGAAATAGTATATGACAAGTAATGGAAGTTATTCAAATGTTCAAATGTTTGTAAAGTCTATGGGACTTAACTACGGGGTCATCAGTCCCTAAACTTACAAACTACTTATTAACTACTTACGAACTAGGACGGCACAAATATCCATGCCCGAGGGGGGATTCGAACCCCCGACCGTAGTGGCCGTGCAGACCGTGACTGGAGCGCCTTAGTCTCCTCGGCCACCGCGGCCGGCAATGGAAGTTATTGTTGAATAAAATACCCCTAATTTATATTAGGCCTACTTAAAAAAAAAAAAAACTGTTATACCCTTGTAGTGATGGATTTATAAACGTTTAAAATATTTTTCAGTGAAAAGTACGAAGAGGAAAAAAACCGTCATACCCAAGGAGGTCACACCAACGAGCACAGCATAGAGAGACCTTATAAATAATGACCGTGAAATGAAGCCGGCAGAGAGTGCGACACCAAACCAACATGGTGGCCGCAGAGCATATAAAAAAAAAAAAAAAAAAAAAAAAAAAAAAAAAAAAAAAAAAAAAAAAAAACGATCCCTGACGCTTTGGTTTTGGCCAATCTGCTTTGAGCGCCGGCTGCGTCAGCAGTCCATTGGAGTTGCCAAATACAAACGTCGCTCTGCGCATGCGCGCCTCCGGCTGCGCTCTGCACTTCTGCTAGTTCTTTCAGACAACAGCGACCGTTAGCTATACTGCCCAGCAGCGAACTGACTATTTGGCAACACGGTTGCATTTCGTTTCTGCGACTGGTTTTCAAGCTCACTATAGTCTGATTTAAATTAGTTGTCACTTGACGTTTGCGGGCCAAAGCTGCAGCGTTGTCACGTCAAGTACTGGCTGGCGGCAGCCGCCACAGCGCATCGCTCCACGCCCCGATAGAAAATCGCTTTAAAGCCTCTATCTTCTACAAGAATAGAGTAAAAAATTTCAAATTCACACACGATGTACGTCTCTATAAAGTCTCACAGTATGTCAAAAATCTATCCTTGAATTTAATTAGGGCAAGAGCTACGTTAATTTGTTTGAAACTATTAAACTTTTTCTAGTTCGCTAACAGCTTCAAAGTTATCACTTCATATCTTAAAAACTATTGGTCTCAAAACAATTTTTTCCATTCATTGCTAAAGTAACACGCTTTGCAACGAATCTTTAAAAGTTTTCGTAGTGCCTTGCGTTTCCGGTATATAAATTTCTGAAAACTACGTTTTTACGCATCTATGTCAATATTGAACTCGTAACAAGTATGATGTTTAAAATCTCTATTTCCTACAAACTTTACGTAAAAATTTTGAAATTTACATACAGTATCAATCTCAGTAATATTTCTAAGCACAAAAAAATATTTTCTTTATTTTACTTAGCGCCAGTTTTACATGGGCAATTGAAGTACGAGATTTTGGCGTCCGAAAAATTTTCCTTCTTTTCATTGCAATCACGAAAACTATTTATTACACACATTGAATAACATCTTACTGTCTACAAAAATAAATTTTAATTAAAACACAGTGTAACTTACCATACGGAGGTGACGGGAGCTGGCTGAACAGTAATTTTTAGTCTCACAACAAGAATGAGATGTTAAACTAAATAAATTCACAAACACATTATTTGCTGGCAGTACGTACACTATACACTAATCAGACAACGGGAAAATACCGCTTAATTCAGAGTCATTGGAGCTATCTGTGTCGCTGCTAGTATTGACGGATATTATTAAGTCTTCGACGGATTGTTGTAAGACACCTTCATTCTTCCAGGCTTCCTGAATCACTCCTTTCACATGATGCACTACCTTTCGCCAGTCTTCTGGAAGTCACTGTTTCAACTGCCTCTTTCAACAGGCGTTCCACTTCAGTTAATGTGAATTTTCTATTTTCTACAGCAATATGCTGTTTAACGTGTGCCCAAATCAGCTCTATTGCGTTAAAGTGGCAATGGTAGGGAGGCAATCTGAGCACGTTATGCCCGTATTTTTTGGCTACTTCATCCACAATGTAATTCGGATTCTTTGGTTTGTGTTGTGATACAAGTTCTAATAATTCTGCCCTTGTCAAATTGCCGTCGAACTGTATCTTACGTTTCAGTAGCCAGCAAACAATGTCGTTTTTCTTCGTTGTCTTTGTGGGTGCCTTGACCTGGATAACTGAATGGTATGGAGCGTTATCCACAATAATTATAGATGTCTTCGTTAAGTTTTGAAGCACAGAGTCTTCAAACCATTTCATGAAAGTATTATGGTTCATCTCTTCGTGGTAGTCGGAGGTCGTCTTTGAACTGAATAAAAGCAGACAATTTGGGATGAAACCTTTTGAGTTTCCGGCATGCGCTACAATTATTCTCTTTCCTCTGCCTATCGGGGCTGCCATACTACCGTTGATGGTATCGTTCGTCCAACCTTTTTTTAAAGTGTGTCCTGCATTCGCCCATGTCTCATCAAGCCAAAAGATATCGTCAAAATTAGTCCCTACTAATTCTCTAAGAAAGCGGCATCGCCAAGCTGCAATATCTTGCCGTTCCATTAACAACTTTCTTCCAGAAATTGATTTATAGCCAAAACCTAACATTTTCACGATTCGTAACAAGAACGATTTACTGCCTTCAAACAGGTCCGCTGCTACAAGGGTAGCATGTAGTTTTGTGAGTGTCGGATACTCCTTCCTCGAATAAAATGCGTATATCTGCCGTCGAATCGCATCTTCTTGAAAAGAGTCTAGTTTTCTTACTCTCTTCTCGAGCCGCCTCTTCTTCCGAGGTGTCTCCAACTTCGATGATGCACCTGCGTCTTCTTTTGCAAATTTCTCCTTGCAGATCCTGATCACTGATCGCTCGCTGATTTGCAGAGCAGCTGCAGTTCGCTCCACCACTTTATCCAAAGGAGCAAGAGGCCCTCCTGCATCCCTCTCTCTCTCTCTCAAAATACTCCCTCCGAGAACACATGTATTCACGCGCCTGACTCCGTATAACTACGCCATGTCCGCCACTTTTTGGAAGTTTCCAAGGTGAGTGCAGCCTCGGTCTTCCTCTCTTTCGACTACTTTCGTCGCACATCGCAAAGCACGCGAAGCTAAATTCACAGAAACCTGTCAGTCGCACGTCTACAGCGGCTCACTGAGGACTGGCTGCCACATGCCTTGGGCAGTGCGCAGCGGAACGGAACTGGCAACACAGTGGGACCGACCGCCGACCGGGCCGACCACCCATTGGTTTATGGCTGGCGGGAGCCGTGCGACCCGCTGCCTGTCAAGTGACAACTAGTTTAAATCAGACTATAGTCGGAGCCAGGGATCATTGTGTTTCGGCCTGACCGCTGAGTGCCGCCCCGGCCACAGCTGCGAGCATAGGGTAGTTTATTGAGTTCGCTGTCTGTTAATTCCTTTTTCATAGATTTTAACGCATTCCTTTTTTGAAAATCTATTTTTGCCATAAATAATTACAAATTTCAGCAAGGGGTAGCAAATCATACTACCGTATAAAATAGAAGCACATTTTTCCTCTGCCTGTCTCTTTAACCTCTTATAACTTGAAGAGTACTGAATGTATCGTCATGTGGTTTCTTTTAATTTTTTCTTTAGAATTCTGGGATAATCTTAGGCCATCTTTAATGTCAATACGAATATGTGAAACAACTAAAATAAGAATAATAACGTAGAATCCTATACTGCGTCTGCACTTTAGTCAGCTCTAGAGACTAAACTATAAAAGCTAGGCCAGTGTACATAATATAGACTTGCAGAACTCATAAATATCTATATTAAAAAATACGCGAGAGCATGTGTCTTTTACGAGTGAACCAAATTTATAATTTTTTTCTTCTAAAGCACTGGCGCCTGATGGCTTCAGACTACAGATATACGGTAGTGATTGTAGGAGACATGTAAAAGTTAGACGTATGATCTTGTGGCCTTAAAAAAATCGTCTTGAGTTCTATAATTCTATACTATGTACTTTGGAGCAGGTTTCGTAGTTTACGTTACAAATGTTCAAATGTTTGTACAGTCTATGGGACTTACTTAACTACGGGGTCATCAGTCCCTAAATTTACAAACTACTTACGAACTAGGACGGCACAAATATCCATGCCCGAGGGGGGATTCGAACCCCCGACCGTAGTGGCCGTGCAGAGCGTGACTGGAGCGCCTCAATCCCCTCGGCCACCGCGGCCGGCTTTACGTTACAGACGTCACGAAAGTGCCTAAGTGGTAAACTATTCTACGTTATTATTCTTATTTCAATTATTTCGCATTTTCGTTTTGGCATTTAATATAGCCTGCGTTGAACCCGGAATTATAATGAAGAAATTGAAACAAACCGCATCACGATACGTTCTGCAGTTCTCGAGTTAAAGAAGTTTAAAGATTACCCGTGCAAACCCGGGACGGGTCAGCTAGTTAGTAATAAAATAAAGTATTAAGTCATATTTATTTAATACAAAAAATGTAACGCAAATTAAAAAATGTTTATTGAAATTGGTCACAAAGTACAAGGTGAGGGGGTAACAGAATCTGTGCTCGCTGGTCGGCAAGCTCGCTGAGAGTATCGATAACGAGTAGAATTTATAAGGCCCCATCGCTCTGTTCTATCCAAATTTGTGAGAAAACTAGGGGAGCTATAAAAAAGTTGTTTAAGTGAAAAGTTCATTTCAATATCTACAACTTTCTCGCTGACGACAATTTCCTGACCACAACACAAAGAAAGTGGCAGGCGACTAACTTTTCCATGTCGTAAATTTAATTTCATATAAAAGTAATATCTATTCAGCGTTTCTTCTTTTTTCTTTCCCGCAAATTCTGGCCGATCTTCTCCAGAAATCCATCTCTAAAGCTTGAAGTTTCTTAGATGTGCTTCTGGTTTATGGTCCAGGTTTCCGCTCCGTACAGAACTGCACTCTCAAATATAGATTTATATATGATTTTTTGAGGTGATGGATAGAAAAAAATTACGGTGGTACGGACATGTACGAAGAATGGAGGACACCAGAATACCGAAGCTGGTACTGGAGTGGCAACCTGAGGGGAGAAGAAGAAGAGGACGACCTATGACCACCTGGATCAAAAATGTGCAGCTCACAATGAATAGACTGGGCGCAGAAGAAGAGGACACACAAGATAGACACACGTGGAGAAATATAGTGAATAGTTAGTGTAAAACCTTATGTACTAGAGTATTCATTTCTGGGCGTATTAGTATGTTGGAGGTAAACCTCTGTAATGAGGAAAATCTCAAAAATAAATAAATAAAAGTAATATTATACAAACACAATACGAATCGTACTTGATAAGAACACTGTTTCATTTCTTCAGTATTCACCTGTCTGCATGAAAAATATGGTAATTTTTTTCCTATCCTAAGGGGTTCACATGACAATGTGATTGAGGCGAGCCTCCATTTGAAGAACGGCCCAACTCCGTTTCTACACCCATCCAAGATGGCTACCGTACTTCACTGCCTGTACGCTGATGTAGGCGGTATAGCCTCTCTATGTTATTCTGTGCTCGCTGGGTCACTCCTATGCAGTGACTGGTTCTCAATCTACGTCTTCGATCTTCCGTAGCGAATTTAGAGACGTACATCGAGAACCGTCAGTACGTGGGTGTGACAGTATCTTTTTTACTTTATTTTCTTTACATGCTATTCACTGATAATTATTGGAAACGTTAAGAAATTTTTATTAATTATTGATGAACTAAATTGCAGTCAGTTTTCATTAATAAAAAAAAACTGTCATACCCATGCAGTGACTGGTTCTCGACATACTATTTTGAAGATCTTATGCAGCGATTTGAGACGTACATCGAGTACCAATCACTACATGGATGTGACAGTTCCAATTAATTCATGAAAATTGGATGCAATTCATTCGTCAATACTTTACAATACTTTTAGTGAAAGCTAAGTATGTGAAAAAAAAAAAACTGTCATACTCAAGTAGTGACTGGTTCTCGGCGTACTACTTCCATTCACCATCTCTTACCTTATCTGAACTTACTGTGCTAACATCAAATTTCTTCCCTTTACTATGACACCTAATTCCACATAGTAAAGAATCTTAAAAACTTCACGTCAAATAAAAAGTATTATATTTCGTTTTGTGTTGCAACTCTTCGAGGACGAGATTCGTAAATGCCTTTATAGTTTCCAACTGAATGTTATCCATTCTTGTACCAAGATATCCGTCAATTACTTCAAGCGACTGCCCAGTATGTAGGAAAACCGGGTTCGATCACGACTGTGACAGAAATTTGAAGTCAATACCTCGTCTTTATAACCATTATCTGTATTATGTTGAGTCTCGGAAATTCGTCTCTATGTGAACATTTTGTTCATGTGGTTACGAATTTGCATAAGGCTAGGAAAATATTTTTAGTTGGTTTAAAAACGTATTATGTCAAAAAGGTTTTTATTTTAAAACTAAATATCTTCCGAGGGCTGTTTTAGCTAGAGTGCAACGAGAAGAGATGAGCCAAGCCACCTTAATGTGTCTTACCTTACCTTTTAATCAGATTTGAAAATTCACGTCAGAAAGTTACTACTGTTTCTCAATGCAATACAATAAAAGTAATAGAACAAAATACGTTTTGTGTATAAATATGCAGGGGGATAAGATTTTTTTAATGGCATCAAACTATTGGATTGCCACGATGCTAGAAAATCTTTTCCGTTTCAATATTATCCTGCGAAATTCGATAATCGTTTTATTCGAGGGAAACCAATAATAATACAGTGAATGAAGAACTGAACACACATTTTGCGTAGGAAAGGAAGTTTCGTTGATAGTGTAGCGTTCGCCAAGCATGTAATATGTCGTTATTACAGACGTAAACATCGTTCGCGCCTATCACAAACGTAAAATATCCGACAATACTAATATTACGATGTACGGCTGTTGGTTAAACTGAGTCACAGATAATGCAACCGATTTTCTAGCTCTTTGTGTGGTTTGAAAGTAAATGCAAGTCATTAGTGTGTGGGCTACGAAATGACGTTTGAGAATGTATTCATGCCGAAAGTGTAGAAAATGCACGTTAATGCGAAACTGTGATCTTTGTATCTATTTATTGTAACGGAAAGAATTGGAAGAATTTTGACGAAGCGCAATACTTACGTAATTTATAAACCAACCCGTAAGATACAGGAACACCTTAAGGCTGCCAAGGACGCTTCCAAAACATTTGAAAAAGTTGGAGTGTACAGGATGCTGTAGTATATAGAGAGGTTGTAACAAAGGAAAAGGTATTGAAATGCAGGAGGATCTGCATCGAATTGACGCATGGTGCTGGGAATGGCAATTGAATCTCAATGTAGACAAGTGTAATGTGCTACGAATACATAGAAAGAAACATTCTGTATCATTTAGTTACACTATAGCAGATCAGCAACTGGAAGCAGTTAATTCCATAACTTATCTGGGAGTAGGCATTAGGAGTGATTTAAAATGGAACGCCCATATAAAATCAATCGTTGGTAAAGCAGATTCCAGATTTAGATTCATTAGAAGAATCCTAACGAAATGCAGTCCGAAAACAAAGGAAGTAGGTTAAAGTACACTTGTTCGCCCACAGCTTGAATACTGCTCACCGGTGTGGGATTCGTACCAGGTGGGGTTGACAGGGGAAGTAGAGAAGATCCAACGGAGAGCAGCGCGCTTCGTTACAGGATCATTTGGTAATCGTGAAAGCGTTACGGAGATGATCGATAAACTCCAGTGTAAGACACTGCAGGAGAGATGCTCTGTCGCTCGGTACGGGCTTTTGTAGAAGTTTCGAGAACATACCTTTACCGAGGAGTCTAGCAGTATATTGCTTGCTCCTACGTGTATCTCACGAAGAGATCATGAAGATAAAATCAGAGAGATTAGAGCCCGCACAGAGGCATACAGACAATCTTTCTTTCCGCGAACAATACATACCTGGATTAGGAGGGAGAACCGATAGTGGTACTCAAAGTACCCTCTGCCATACACCGTCGGGTGGCTGGCGGAGTATGGATGTAGATGTAGATGTAAATGCCGTTCAGTTGAGGAGATGTTTATGTGCGTATCACCAAAAGAACTGTCGCATAACGCTTGGAAGAGCACAAGAGCAATTGCAGAAGAGGAGAAATGGAACTATCAGCTGTTGCGGGGCGTGCTTTCCAGCCAAGTAATGACCACATTCGCTTCGACGAGACGCCAGCACTAGCGGCCTCAAGCGGATACTATTAAAGGCTCTACAGGGAGGCAAATGGAATCGCCAAACACCCGAATAATTTCAGTCGTAAGGAAGAGTGCAGAAAACTAAACGGTATAAGGATGCCGGTGCTGAAGAAGAGATGTACCACCCGTCCACTACAGTGTGATGGCAACGGCGATCGGCGGCAGCGTACGACGGGCAATTGCATTGACGTCTTGAGAACACGTGACGTCACGCGAGGGCGTGGACACCGAACTTAGCGGCAGTCAGTAGCGAGCCAGTGTGTGTGTTGGACCTGCAATCCTACAGACGCCCCTGAAGATGTCCTCCGCAGACGGGGACGAAACGTTGGGTTTTGGCAACAAATGCAGCCGACCATGGCATAACAGCCCGGATAATTTTAAACGACACGACATTTATAGCCGTGACAGTCTACGTTTTACAAGCTGAAGTACTGCAAAAGATGTGCGTGATGGGTTCCAAAGGAGTTAGTGTGGCTACACAAGGAAACAAGGTCGAGAGTGTGTACAGAGCTAAAGGAACGTTATGAAAGAGAAGGTGAGCATTTATTTAATAGAATTTCAACTTGTGATGACACTAGGGGTCACTATTATGAGCCAGAATTAAGAAGGCAAAGCATGGAGTGGAAAAACACCAAATCGCCTTCCAAGAAAAATTCAAAACCCAAGCGTCAGCAGGAAAAGTCATATTGACGGTCTTTTGGGACGCTGAAGGTCCTGTTTTTTCGTGATCATCTCGAAGATCGGCGTAAAATACACAGCCAGTACTACTAGGATTTGTATTAATCAAGGTACAGCCGCCGGCCGCGGTGGCCGAGGAGACTGAGGCGCTTCAGTCACGGTCGGCACGGCCACTACGGTCGGGGGTTCGAATCCCCCCTCGGGCATGGATATTTGTGCCGTCCTTAGTTGTAGCTAGTTCATAAGTAGTTTGTGAGTTTAGTGACTGATGACCCCGTAGTTAAGTCCCTTAAGCTTAACAAACATTTGAACATTTTTTCCATACTACAGTCCTGATTTATCAGCTGATTTCGATTTAAGGTATCTTGAAAGACAGCAACCAGTAGCCTTTTATGCAAAATGTTTTATTGCCTTTTTCCCATAACCGGTTTTGATATGCCTAGCATATCATCATCAGATGCTGAACGGTTTTTTACATTGAAAATGGTGTGTAGTGGGATTTGTGCATAATTTGTGATATCCATAAATCAAGTGTCACAGTTGGTAGCATGCACACATTAATTGCACTGCTATGTACTTCACACATCTTACACAGCACAACTGGTAGCATGCACATATTTACTGTGCTACTAAACACTTTATACACGTTATACTACACAGTTTCCACACGCTATACAAATGTAAATAAACGAAAGATCTTTGCAAAAAATGTGTCAACCAAAGGGTGATGTCCCTTTACAAATTTTTGTGCAACATCTTTTGCGAAGATCTTTGGTTTGTTTATATCTGTTTAACGTCTGGAAACTGTGTAGTATAACATGTATAAAATGTTTAGCAGCACAATAAATATGTGCATGCTACCAGTTGTATTATGTAAAATGTGTGAAGTACATAGCAGTGCAATTAATGTGTGCATGCTACCGATTATGACAAAGGATTTATGAATATCACAAATTATGCCCAAAAAAAAAAGTTCAAATGTTTGTAATTCTATCAGACCAAACTACGTGGTCATCAGTCCGTAGCTTACAAACTACTTAAACCTAGGTAAACTAACCTAAGGACAAACACACACACCCATGCCCCAGGGAGGACTCGAACCTCCACGGCGAGCAACCGCGCGCTCCGCAGCGAGACGCTTTAGACCGCTCGGCTACTGCACCGCGGCTATGCTCAAATGCCACTACTCACCATTTGTAATGTAAAAAACGGTTCACCATCTGATGATATGTTAGGCACATCGAAACCGGTTATGGGAAAAAACGCAATAAAAATATTTTGCATAAAAGGCGACTGGTTGCTATCATTCAAGACACACCACAGTCGCAGTGTTTCTCATCCACAATGGATAAAAGTTTGATTTCGATTTGTTTGGTGCACTCAAGGAGGCATTACCTGGAAAGAGGTACGGGATAATGAGGGCATGAAAATAGTTTGTGAGAAATTTGTTCAAACATCAAGATAAAGAGTTCCTTGCAGCCTGAAAAAAAAAGTTTGTAGCCTGTTGGAAGAAATGCATAAATGTTCAAGGGGATTATATGGAAAAGAAGAAAAAGTATTGTTTTATAAAAATGGTCGGTTTTTTCTCCAGACTAGGTTGTCTCTTTAATTATTGAATAACTCTCGTACACAGTTTTTAAAACGTTAGAGATCTTCACTTTTGTATGAAGATTGCACTGTGTACAGATGTTGCAGTGGCTGCGGTCTAGAGAGCGTTCAGAGTCCGCCAGGCACCACCAGAGGGTGTGCAACAGGCCATCAACGCTGCTGGCGGTTGCCACCCTCCCCCCCCTCCCCCCCCCCTCAGCTCAGTGGCGGACTAAGGATGGTGAGGGGGCGGAACAACCCGAACCTCTCCTCTTGAGGAGGAGGGCTCCAAATTTCTCAAAAAATGTTCAGATGTTTGTAAATCTATCGGACTCAACTGCGTGGTTATTCAAATGCTTGTAAATCTATGGGACTCAACTGCTTGGTTATTAGTCCCTAGCTTACAAACTACTTAAAATAAGGTAAACACAAGCATCCATGCCCGACGGGGGACTCGAACCCCGACAGCGGACGACCGCGCGCACAGCAACACGGCGCTCCAGTACGCGCGGCTAATCCGCCTTGGCGCGTGGTTATTAGTTCGTAACTTACAAACTACTTAATCGAAGGTAAACTAACTAAGAAGAACAAAAACACCTACGCCCGAGGGGGGACTCGAACCCCTGACGGCGAACGGCCAGGGGTTGTAAAACTTGCGGGGTTAAAGTGCAGTTTATGCGACAGCGGCGAGCCTACGTGCTCGCTAGGTTGGGAACGGCAGAGCAGCCAATCAGAAGTCGCGATGCCGCGGCCAATGAGATTGCGTGTTTCATGGCGAGTAAATTTGGCGTCAATTTCGAAGTTTATTCGAGGATATCGGCGCGACTTTTGTGTGATTGTAATTGATGTTCCATGTATAAGAGCTTTTTAGATAATTGTCGTATTACGGACATAAGCGACCTATTATTAATACACCAGTACGAAGCACTGATCATTTGAAGAGAAAGTTAAGTATAGGTAAAACGAGAAGGTTTTTTTTTTTTTTTTTTTTTTTTTTTTTTTTTTTTTTTTTTTTTTTTTCAAAAACGCTCAATCAATTTACAGTTGTACGCTCGATATATATATCATTTCAGTCCGAGCTACCTCGATTGCAAGCATTCTTGGAAATTTTCGCAATTACTTTTACTGACCGGACAAGGGTACATACAAGAACCTGTCAACCATAGAGCAGGTATAGCATGTTTTATTTATTTTATGATATATTCGAAACAGTGATCAAGTGACATCCATACTGATAGCAACTGTAACTTGTAGATCGTCAAAAACTTTTGCATACACCGCTTCGATTTGTTTACATAGTAGAATTGTAACGCCCTTTCTTATTGGCCGCGGCATCGCGATTCCCGATTGGCTGTTCTGCCGTTCCCAACCTAGCGAGCGCGACGGCTAGCCGATGCCGCATAAACTGCACTTTTACCCACTTGCGGAGAGTGACACTTACGGGGAACCCGGGGCCCTTGGGGCGGCTAATGGCTTTTCCTGGGTACAGGCACACCAAGAAGTCTAGCACTGCTGTTGTCAAGTTTCCACACTGTCAACATAACACCAAACTCAGTGAAATTGCACAACACTTTGCAAGCTGAAGAGCAATATAGTAACTTGTTATAACTACATATTAATTCGTTGAGTGTTCCTCCTGAAAACAAAAAAGGTATTTTAATAGTGACAATGTTTGGAGAGTTATTAAGACATTCTCTGCTACTACAAGACGATGACTTTCCACAGTCATATCTCCTAAAAGTATATTATTCAGAACACTAAGCATATCAAGACACCTGCGCAAGCAATAAATATATTAGGCATCCTGCACAGATACGTTGATGTGATTCACCGCTATGTATTTAACCCAACTATCACGCATATTCCATCTCTTTAAAAATAGCTACTATGCTTTTTAATAGGAGACGCTACCTTAAACCTTCAATTAAAACACGTTAATAATAAATCAATGAGTATTTTACATACTTGAAGTGTTGATTCGTAGACCCCAAAACGATTTGGCTGTATTCGAATTACAAATACATCTAAGAAATGTATGAAATACGGAATGTGTAAGAGAATGTCACACACCGAAAATGCTAAAGATAAATTCTATTTCAAATGTTTGTGTAGCTTATGGGACTTAACTACGGGGTTATCAGTCCCTAAACTTACAAACTACTTAAGAACTAGCTAATCCTAAGGATGGCACAAATATCCATGCCCGATGGGGGGATTCGAACCCCAGACCGTAGTGGCCGTGCAGACCGTGACTGAAGCGCCCCAGCCACCGCGGCCGGCAAATTCTATTTCCCATCAACGTTATGTACAACCATTTTTACTCCGAACTTGGCATAAACCAACAGAGAGAAACAAGTTGCAAGACTTCCAGGAAAAATGAAGCGAAATTGGCAGCCAATAGTTGGTTATAAATTACATTGCCTGTTAACTGTATTAATATAAATTACGGAATACGCGGAATTACTGTTCAGTACAGTCAAAAAGGTCTAAGGTAATAGGCAGTGGTTTACAATCAGATATCCGTATCACTCTCCTCCTCAAGAAGTCTGTGTGAAGATTTATATTCAGAACATTCAAGAAAAAGGCTACTGTGGTGTTGAAACTACAAGAAGCAGCTCATTTACTCAAGAAGGGAAAACGTTATGGTGCCCGTAAATTTGAATGGTGGAGGGCATGGAGTAGGGGTGAGTAGGGGTGGTGTATCCCTGCATCTGGAACACCTTGTTCACTACCTGCAGCGTCCGGGTCTCCCCGCAAATGTTTACACATTCCCTTTCCCCGCAAGTGTCACTCCCCGCAAGTGTCACAAACTCGAACGGCTACGCGCCCCGCAGAACGGCGCCCCAGTACGCACGGCTAATCCGCTGCGGCCTAAATACCTCAATAGCACGTTATTTGTAATTTTTTTTAAAATTTTTTATTGAGCGCTCTTGGCCTCTCGTTCTGGGGACTCCAAATCTCGGAAGCTACTTATCTTACATTGTCCCGTTCCTCTCGTCCTGAGGGGGGCTCCAAATCTCAAAAGTTACTTTTTTATAGTAATACACTTCTGACCATTATAATTGCTACCCCAAGAAGAAATGGAGGTGATAAACGGGTATTCATTGGACAAAAAAAAAATGTTCAAATGTTTGTAAAGCTTATGGGATTTAACTGCGGGGTCATCAGTCCATAAACTTACAAAGTACTTATGAACTAACTTATACTAAAGACGTCACAAACATCCGTGCCCGAGGGAGGATTCGAACCCTCGACGGGGAGCGGCTTCGCGCATCGTACCATAGCGCCTCAATGCGCTCGGCCGCTCCGCCGCGACTTCATTGGACAAATATATTATACTAAAACTGACATATGATTACATTTTCTCGCAATTTTGGTGCATAGATTCTGAGAAATCAGTACCCAGAACAACCACCTCTTGCCGTAATAACGGCCTTGATACACCTATGCATTTAGTCAATCAGAACTTAGAATGCGTGTACAGGTACAGATGACCATCCAGCTTCAACACGATATCACAGTTAATCAAGAGTAGGGACTGCCGTATTGTGAAGAGCCAGTTGCTCGGCCACCATTGAGCAGACGTTTTCAATTGGTGAGAGATCTGGATAATGTGCTGGCCCGGGCAGCAGTCGAACATTGTCCGTATCCAGAAATGCACGTACAGGACCTGCAACATGCGGTCGTGCATTATCCTGCTGAAATGTAGGGTTTCGCAGGGATCGAATGAAGGGTAGAGTCACGGGTCGAAAGACTTCTGAAATGTAACGGCCACTGTTCAAAGTGCTGTCGATGCGAACAAGAGGTAACCGAGACGTGTAACCAATGGCACCCCATACCATCACGCCGGGTGATACGCCAGTATGGTGATGACGAATACACACTTCCAATGTACGTTCACCGTGATGTCGCCAAACACGGATGAGACCATCATGTTGCTGTAAACAGAACCTGGATTCATCCGACAAAATGACGTTTTGCCATTCGTGCACCCAGGTTCGTCGTTGCGTACACCGTCGCAGGCGCTCCTGTCTGTGATGCAGCGTGAAGGGTAACCGCATGCATGGTCTCCGAGCTGATAGTCCGTTCCGCTGCAAACGTCGTCGAACTGTTCGTGCAGATGGTTGTTGTCTTGCAAATGTCTCCATCTGTTGACTGAGGGATCGAGACGTGGCTGCACGATCCGTTACAGTCATGCGGATAAGATGCCTGTCATCTCGACTGCTAGTGAGACCAGGCCGTTGAGATCCAGCACGGCGTTCCGTATTGCCCTCCTGAAACCACCGATATCATATTCTGCTAATAGTCATTGGATCACGAGCAGCAATGTCGCAATCGCGATAGGCTACAATCCGACCTTTATCAAAGTCTGAAACGTGATGGTACGCATTTCTTCTCCTTACAAGAGGCATCATAACGTTTCACCTGGCAACGGCGGTCAACTGCTGTTTGTGTATGAGAAATCGGTTGGAAACTTTCCTCGTGTCAGCACGTTGTAGGTGTCGCCACCGGCGCCAACTTTGTGTGAATACTCTGAAAAGCTAATCGTTTGCATATCACAGCATCTTCTTCCTGTCGGTTAAATTTCGCGTCTGTAGCATGTCATCTTTGTGGTGTAGCAATTTTAATGGCCAGGAGTGTACATGTATTTCCAAATGGACGGGGGGCCTCATTTTGTTTCGCCGTCGCTCCGGGCCTCCAACAGCCTTATTCCGCCACTGCCTTAGCGTAGACCCTATCAGCTGGTCCTCCCTGTGGGAGGGAGCTGCTCGCTACCGTAGGGCGCCTTCCGTGGGAGTAGCACAGCACGTCATATTCACACACCCACCCACACACACACACACACACACACACACACACATTTAGATATTCAGTCTTCTCCTGTCAGGACTTTTAATAAGTGGTACTTTAAGAAAAATGTAATAACCCCCATTCCAAAGAAAGCAGACGCAGACAGTTGTGAAAATTACAGAACCACCAGTTCAATAAGTCATGGTTGGAAAGTTTTATCACTTTTTACAGATGAATGGAAAAGCTGGTAGAAGCCGACCTCGGGAAACATCAGTTTGGGTTGAGAAGAAACGCAGGAACACGGGAGTCAATACTCACTTTGCCGCTTATCTTAGAAGATAGATTAAGCAAAGGAAAACCTACATTTCTAGCTTTCGTAGATTTGGAGAAATCTTTTGACAATTTTGATTGGAATACGCTCATTCACATTCTGAAATCAGCAGGAGGAAAATATAGGGAAATAAAGGTTATTTATGACTGGTACAAAAACCAGACAGCTCAAAAAATGTTCAAATGTTTGTAAATCTATCGGACCAAACTGCGTGGTCATCAGTCCGTAGTTTACAAACTACTTAAACCTAGTTAAACTATCCTAAGGACAAACACACACACCCATGCCCCAGGGAGGACTCGAACCTCCACGGCGAGCAACCGCGCGCTCCGCAGTGAGACGCTTTAGACCGCTCGGCTACTCTACCGCGTCCAAAAACCAGACTGCAGTGCAGAGGTTGGGAAGGGAGTTAAGACAGCGTTGTAGCCTTTGTCCAAAGTTATTAAATTTGTACATTGAGCAAGTTATAAAGGAAAGGAAGGAGAAATTTGGAGAAGGAATTAAAGTCCAGGGTGAAGAAATAAAAATATTGCCTTTTGTCGATGACATTGTAATTCTGTCAGAGACAGCAAAGGACCTGGAAAAGCAGTTGAAAGGAATGGACAGGGTGTTGAAAGGTCCGTGTGAGATGAACATTAACAAGGGTAATGGAATGCAATCTTAGAAAATCAGGCGATACTGAAGGAATTAGAGTAAGCAAGGAAACAATGAAGGTGGTACATGAGTTTTGTTACTTGGGCAGTTAAATAACTTATGATGGTCGCAGTACAGAGGATATAAAATGCAGAATTGCAATGGGAAGAAAAGCGTCTTTCAAATGTTCAAATGTTTGTTAAGCTTAAGGGACTTAACTGCGGGGTCATCAATCCCTAAACTTACAAACCGCTTATGAACTACCTGATACTAAAGACGACACAAACATCCATGCCCGAGGGGGGATTCGAACCCCCGACCGTAGCGGCCGGGCAGACTGTGACTGGCGCGCCGCAGACCGCCCGGCCACTGCGGCTGGCAAAGCGTCTTTGAAAAAGAGAAATTTGTTAACACTGAATATTAATTTAAGCGTAACGGTGTCCTTTTTTAAAGGCATTTGTGTTGAGTGTTGCCTTGGATGGGAGTGAAACATAGACGATAATGTTGTGTGGACAGGAAGAGGATACAGGCTTCTGAAATGTGGTGCTACAAAAGAATGCTGAAGATTAGGTGGCTGGATCGCGTAAGTAGTGAGGAGGTAGTAAACAGAATTGGGGAGATTTTACTGGGGTGGCAGAACAAGAGTTGGGTGCTTGGTGGAACAAAGTTCATGTCAGCTAGTACGTTAGAGATGTTATGTGACATCGACACTTTTAAAACATCACTTTTTCTACTTAAATAACACTTTTCTCCCTTGTTCCCTTGTCTGCCCCCATCTCTCTTAATTGTGTTATCATGACCTACGTGCACTTGTCGCTGTTTGTACTAGCTAGAACGTTTCCACGGATCTGCAGATTCTTTTGACAGCCACCGACCGTGTTTAATCCCTGAAAACTCCCTGAGGTTCACAGCTTATTTGGCAAGGTTAGACGCAAATATACATTCGTAGTCCTTGGTGAAGAAGAGGTCCTGCTTGCTACTCAGTACCCCTTACAGCAGATAATGTCAAATCTTGATGACTTAATATTGTTTGCAGGTTCCGTTTCATCTTCTCTATATATAAAAGGAAGTGTCCCGATTGACTGACTGACTGACTGACTCGTCATTGCCCAGCCCAAATCACTGAAGATAGAAACTTGTAATTTGTGGATGGTGTTGATCTTACCCTGTAGGCGTCGTTTAAGAAGCGATTTTTCGATATTCCGTCCGTAACGGGGTGAAATAGGGGATGAAAGGTTTTTTGAAAATACGTAGCTATCTAGGCAATTTTGAATCTAGAACTTCAAAATTTCGGATTCTAATTCAGGATTCGAATGTAAAAGACACGTGTTTCGGCATTTTTTGGTAATGGGTAAAATAGGTGATGCAAAAAATTGATTTTCAAAAATATGTTCCTGTTAATTCAAATTTTAAGCTACAACTGCGAAACTTCGGATATGGAATCTTGGTCAGGATTAAAAATCCATGTATTTGGAAATTCAACAAGTAAGAGGGTTAAATAGAGGATCAAAAATTCTTCTTGAAAACACGTAGCTATTGATACAATTTTGAAGCTAGAGCTGCAAAAATTGATATTTGTATAGTTGGTTAGAATTTAAAAAATACGTGTTTCGGTATTTTTGGAAATTCAACCATAAAGGGTGTTAAATTGGAGAGGGGAGTTTTTCGAAAATATGTTGCTATTTAGGCAATTTTGAAGTTAGAACTACAAATTTTCGGATTTGGATTCGGTGTTCAAATTTAAAAGACACGCGTTTCGGTATTTTTCGAAATTCGATCAATAAGGGGGTGAAATACGAGATGCAAAAATTGATTTTCAAACATATGGTGCTGTTAACTCAAATTTCAAGCTATAACTACGAAAGATATGGATTCTTCATCAGGATTAAAAAGAAACAACTGGTGCAGACCAACCAGCCTACGCATGCGAAGCAGCGGGGGTTCAGCTAGTCTTCTTATATGTGGTGAAATTACATGTCAGTTTTCGAACTACTGAATAAAACTTCCTTTTCATTTTCAGTAACTTTGAGGTTTATTATAACCCCGAACAGATTACATCAGACAAAAGTATGTCATAATACATGCCTGAACTGTTCCTAGTTTATATTAACAATGTCAATAATTTTGTTTTCTCTTCTGTACATGGAATACCAATTTCTTGCTTATTCAAGGCGCAGCAAAGAAAAGTTGTACCACTCACTGTGTTCTCACTTATAATCTCTGAGTCTTCTGAGGTCCAGGAACCTGCACAGATACATGGTTCTGAAGTCAGTAAAAGTACTTAACTCAGAATATACATAAAGAAAAATAAATAAAGGGATCTTGTTCATTTCTCTTGAGCCACCACAGATAAACATGTAGTGTAATATATTATACCACATAGCAATGCAGAAGACGTGTGGGGCGTCGTTGTCTCATATCAGAAAAGAAGGCATAAACTCTTTTATGGAGTTTTTCACTGACCTGATATCTCCTCAGGTGTTGTCCCAGCACAAAATGTTCAAATGTTTGTATAGTCTATGGGACTTAACTACGGGGTCATCAGTCCCTAAACTTACAAACTACTTACGAACTACTTACGAACTAAGACAGCGCAAATATCCATGCCCGAGGGGGGATTCGAACCCCCGACCATAGTGGCCGTGCAGACCGTGACTGGAGCGCCTCAGCCACCGCGGCCAGTCCCCCCTCGGGCATGGATATTTGTGCCGTCCTAGTTCGTAAGTAGTTCATAAGTAGTTTGTAAGTTTAGGGACTGATGACCCCGTAGTTGAGTCCCATAAGCTGTACAAACATTTGAACATTTTTTGAAACATGTAAAACTTATTCCATACTTCGGCACGATCTGACCGTCATAGTGGCCGAATCAAGAGTGAGCTAACTCGACAGAAGCAAGAGGCGCCTCTATGCACACTTTTGTCGGGAAAGAATGATCTCCAGGTGCGCTCACTCATTTAGTTATTGTTTCGTTTATAAGAATTTATACTTTATAAAATTCAGTAAATGTCGGTGGGCTGTTATTGAGTTTTTCTTGTACTAAAGCTATCTGGTAGTAAATTATAATTTATAAAATATTAATTTAGAAAAATTGGCGCCTACAGTCATTCACTACTATGGCGACAACCAGTGACATTACACTTCTTATAAAGCTGGCGCACTTTCAGACTTAAGGGACCTTAAAAGCTGTGTGTGTGTTGTGGATGTTGAACCTATCGTTAAATCAGACAACAAATTGTTCATTAACACAGCAATTTGGATTAATTAAGGCCCTGATATTGATGTATATGGTGTTAAATAAGAAACAGTGCATTAAACTGATTATGTGCGCAACGGATCTTTTAACAAAACAACTGTGACAAGTCACCACATGAAACAGACACTGACTATACTCAAAAATTCTGACTGCGAGAAATATATTAAAAAACCACAAACCACTTTCTTAATGTTTGACTGCAAGAATTTTATGCAGATCAGTACCTGATTATTGAAATTTAGTATCATAATCAATTAACTGTAGTGTTGCATGACAATCATTTACTATGGCAGCAATACGAAATCTGTCCAACAAGATTACAAAATAAATACTGCACTTTAAATCCACAAATAACTAATTATCAAATGAAGGAAGTAGGTTAATCTTCTAACTACGTAAATGAAACAGGAAAGAAAGGTCAACTTTGTTACTTATTATTAATAATCACCATTACATTACCTACATACTGAGAACTGTTAGGTTTCCCACACCACTGCTGACGTCTTGGGAAGATGCAAGAACACTCGAGCTGTACCACGCCTAAAAAAGAATCGAAATAGGGGCTGCAAAAACCAAAACTATCACATCGTCGTAGTACCAATACTTCGAAAGTCATCAAAGTATGAATGAACTTAAAACTGAACTCCCTCCCACACGCCTCGGAAGGCCCATCAATACTGACCGGCCGCCGTGTCATCCTTGGTTTGTAGGCGTCGACGGATGTTGTATTGTAACATTGCTCTTGTGATGTCGCCTGTACGAATCAATGTTAGATTCCAAGATTGAAAGATAAAGGATTTTTGTTAAAATTTTGAGCATAGAAAAATCGGATAAAATCTGAGCAAATAATTTAGACAAGGGTGGATGTAATTAATACGCGAAATAACTGAATAGAATGAAATGACGGAATACAGATTGGGGCTGAGGCGACACACACACAAATAACGTTGCAGAGAAAAGTTGCGGGAAGTACCCATTAACGCTTCTTTCTGGAGATATTGGTCACAACATCTAAAAATGTTACTTTCCGCAATAAATTACTGTTCAGACTGTTCACCTTCGCAAGTCATTGTTTCCGGACCGTGTACTAAAGTTTGATACAGATAATAACAAAAAGAAAACAAAATTATCGGACTTCGCGAAACGGTTAATACCGATGCAGGTTTTACAAGGAAAAAGGTAATTATTTAAAGTAACTGGTCGGGATTTGATCATGGAAATACGCGAAGCGAAAGTGATGGCACCTGAATATCATGTTACGACGGAATATCGAGGAGCTGGAAACCTCAAAGGAATCGAGTAATCAAGAAAGGACGGGACGTTATTTAATGAAAGCAAGGCGGAGACGTTGCTCTTAACAAAAGGAGGGAATATTTCAAAATAAAATATAACAGCACTCACACTTACATTACAGAGTAATCTGCGGACACATTCATACTTAATAGCCTCAAACAAGAGAGTGTGTGATCACGGTTCCGTCCTCTCGGTTCGCCGGAAGAAACGATAGACGAACGAAACCAACTTTTACACACGTAAAATATTACAAGAAGAGGGAACCACGGCGACAAGCATCGCTGATTGATAAAAAAAAAAATAATTTAAGTACGTATCGTTATAGTATGGACAGGCGTGTCGTTAGCACTCCGCTCTCCCATCCGTTTTGTCAGTTAACGTGTTAGGATCCGCTTCTTCTCACTCACATGAGAAATATATTCGTACTTGTGAACATGAATCAGCATCTGTTGTATGAGTTATAGGTGTCATGAAAATTTTTAAAAACCGAGATTCGAACTCGGATTTTGCACTTATCGCGAACTGTCGCGTTATCCATTTAAGCTATTCGTGCTCGCCTCCATTAAAAAAAAAAAAGTTGCTCAAATGTTTGTAGAGCTTATAGGACTTAACTACGGGGTCATCAGTCCCGTTCAGATAAAAAGATGATAGAGGCTTTTGAAATGTGGTGCTACAGACGAATGATGAAAATTAGATGGGTAGATCACGTAATTAATGAGGATGTGCTTAACCGAATCGGGGAGAAAAGGAGTTTCTGGCATACCCTGACTAAGATAAGGGATAGATTGTTTGGACACATTCTGAGACATAAGGGAATTGTCAACTTAGCATTAGAAGGAAGCGTGTGGGGTAAAATCGTAGAGGGAGACCGAGAGACGAATATAGCAAGCAGATTCAAAAGGATGTAGGTTGCCTAACGTATTCTCAGATGAAGAGACTTGCACAGGACAGGGTAGCGTGGAGAGCTGCCCAACAACAACAACAGTCCCTAAACTTACAAACTACTTATGAACTAGCTAATACTAAGGACGGCACAAATATCCATGCCCGAGGGAGGATTCGAACCCCCGACCGTAGTGGTCGTACAGACTGTGACTGGCGCGCCGCAGAACGCTCGGCCACCGCGCCCGGCACAACTCCGTAAGCGACTCGTCGTCTACTTCGTTATGAGTGCTCGTACATTCCACTAAGTAATTCCCGCTCACGGAGAGACGTTCATTATGAATCTCGGATGTCTTGTTTTGGCTTAAATACGATGTGTAGTGTCCGTATTTAACGATTAACCAATGGAAACGTCCTTCAGATGTACATGCATGGACGTATGAATTAGTGATATCGTTAAACAGGGACAGGGCACATCATTATCAGTCAAGTAGGACCTCAATTGGCCTCACAAGGACTGAATGTCCCGCTTGGCAACAGTGCTTGGAAACTCGGACGCTGACCCTTATAATTAATAGCTAACCCGACAGTGCTTAACTTCGGTATTCTGGCGGCAACCGTCTATCAACTTCGGCACGGCCGTTGGCACGAAATATGAATGACCGCGATTAATTGTCCGTGTTCGTCCCTATGCCTATACTATCTTAACGACTTGAGCGTTGCGCGATAAACAGGTTCGAAAATCTCGAGGGGTGACTAGGATACGCTAATGTGTTTTCGTGTTGGCGTTTGGGGGAAACCATTAACTCTAGCTTAGTAACATCCATCAAAATGACGGCTACGTTCAAATTGTCGGTGAGCTGTGACGTTTCGAGGAACAAATGATGAACAAGTGTACATGGGTAGAGTGTTGGTTTGGAATCACACTTGCCGGATTGACGGGTGTTACTAACAAAAGTTCAAAATCCCATGAAAGACGGGTGTTAGTAGCAAGCGTTAAAATCAGATGTTAGTAACGCGCGGTTAACATTTGCTGAAAACACTGACAACAGAAATAACTTAGAACTCTCCGTGTTTGTATAAAGGAAATAATTATCCTTCAGTTCATTAGTGTGCATCTACATCTACATAGATACTCTGCAAATCACGTCTAAGTGCCTTAACCACTTTCATAAGTTTTCTCTAACATTCCATTCTCTAATAGCGCGCGGGAAGAAAGAACACCTCGTTCCGTTTTCGATCTGATTTCTCTTATTTTATTGGGATGGTCATATCTCCCTATGTAGGTGGGTGCTAGCAAATTATTTTTGCATTCAGATGTAAAAGTCGGTGATTGAAATTTCGCAAATAGATCTCGGCGCAACGAATAACGTCTTTCTTTTAATGATTTCCACCTCAAATCGTGCAACATTTCCGTGACGCTTTCCCCCTTATAACGTCATCATCATCATCATTAGAGACTGATTATACCTTTCAGCGTTCAGTTTGGAGCATAGTACCTCTATTAAAATTCCTCCATGATCCCCTATTCAATGCTAACATTGATGCCTCGTCTGATGTTATGCCTTTTACTTCAAAATCATTCTGCACCGAATCTAAATACTTTCTTCTTGGTCTACCTCTACTCCTCTTACCCTCCGCTGCCGAGCTCATGAGTCTCTTAGGTAACCTTGCTTCTCCCATGCGTGTAACATGACCCCACCATTTCAGTCTGTTTGCTCTAACTGCTTCATCTATGGTGTTCATTCCCAGCTTTTCTTTGATTTCCTCGTTATGGACACCCTCCTGCCATTGTTCCCATCCCATCTAACTCCCAGATATTTGCTAGAATTTACGACCTTAAGGTTTGACTGATTTATCGTGTACTTGAAGTTCAGCGGATTTCTTTTAGTGGTCATATGTATTACTTCACACTTTTCATTGTTTAGTGTTAATTTCCAATTTTCGCACCATGTAAAAATTTTGTCTAAATCGCTTTGCAGTTGCTTTTGATCGTCTGTTGACTTTACTAACCGATAAACGACAGCATCATCCACGAACAGTCTAAGAGAGCTATTCAGATTGTCTCCTAAATCGTTTATAAACACAAGGAAGAGTAGGGGACCTATAACGCTTCCTTGTGGAACGCCAGATATCACATCTGTTTTACTCAATGACTTACCGTCAATTACTACGAACTGTGTCCTTTCTGATGGGAAATCGTGAATCCAATCGCACAATTGGGGTGATATTCCATAAGCACACAGATGACAGAATCATAGTCGTATAAATTTCTATCCCAAAAGATTAGAACTCGGCAACACTGAGGTTCAATGACATAGTTATACGTAGTATCTGCAGGTGGACATATACATCATCTACTCTGGTAGTTTAACATTGCTGTGTCTCGATAGTGTGATATGACGTGTAGATTTTATTATTAAGACATACCTCACATCCATCCTTAGGCCGACGAAAGATGTCCGTGGAAACGGAAAACGTTATTTACGTAGTTGATTCTGGAACATTCTCCCCGAGTTTGTGACACTTCCACAGAGTGACTTTTGCCCAGAGCCCCGGACAGAGCAGGTAGTGGACAGGGTGTTTCACACGAAGGATAAACCGGCCTGCCCGCCGCAGCTACCGTCGCAAGTCTCCTGTTTCTCTAACAGTATCCGTGACTACACTGAGGTCTGTGTTTATGAGGAGACTCCACCCTAAAATTTTACTTTTTTCTACTCAGTCGATAGCAATCAACTTTCAAAATTGTTTACTATGTAAAGATGTAGCAGTGCCAAAGACCATAACTTCGTTGGTTTTCCTGTTTAAAATTTTTAATGCCATTGTAGAAAATCTTTTAGTACTCACACCACAATTTTCTCGCGGAAGATTTTGTAGGTACATTCACAAGACATAGTTCAACAGTTCTGTGCATTCATCTTATGGGATACATTAGTCACTTTTTCCAGTGTTTATTTAAAATTGCAGGCTTACATTTTCCTTATTTTATCAACATATTCAAATAATAATAATTAAACAAATTACATGTTCAATGATATTAATGCATAGAAATACCGGTATGTAAACGCAACAAGACTACTTCCTGCAAAAATTTCGTTCATATTTGTTAATAATGATGAAAAAATGTTGGCTGAGCTAAAACAAAAAACATACTGTAAAATAGATTTTAACATTTTATCAAAAAATAAATGTTACTACAAGACATACACTCATTAAAATTTACCGGCACTATAACGTATTCCCTTCCTGATTATAGGAAGCTTCTTCTTGTAATTTCAACATCAGGGTAGTCTTTTTCTTGAATTTTCTGAAACAAAATCTATTCGCAGACTTCTTGAGGAGGTGCAATGTTACGGATCTAATTGTAAGCCACTGCCTATCTCTTGAGAACTTTATGATCGTAATGAGTTCAGTGTATTCTCTAATTTATATTTATACAGTCAATAGGGAAAGTACCGTAATTTATATCCATCGATTGGCTCCCAACTGTTTCGATTGCGTTTTACTGGAAATATTACAAGTTCAGAGTGAAATGGTTTTGTTTGATGGTTATAAAATATCACATATTATCTTTGGCGTCTTTCGGTGTGCCCAAGTTCCTTACATGGTCCACATTTCAAAATTTCATATATTTGTAATTAGAAACAATCAAATCGTTAGGGATATAAGAGTAAACACTCCAAATATGTGAAAAAATCTGTATTTTTTTTTTTTCAAATGGAGCTTTATAGTAGAGTCTCTCGTTAAAATAGAGTGGCTGTATAAAAAACTATTAAAGTAGCCTAATGGTCAGGTTAGTAACTACAAAGAGGTCAGAAACATCAACATATCTGTGCAGTGTGCCTAATATCTTTATTCTCTGGGAAGGAGTCTCTATATGCATAGTGTTCTAATTACAAAAAGCTTTTAAAAGATATGCCCGTGAAAAGTCATCGTCATATAGCAGCAGAGAAATGAACATGTCAATAACTTTCCTAATATTTTCGTTTTCAGGATGAACACTCAACGAATTGTTCTATAGTCAGATAAAGTTACTATACTGCTCTTCAGCTCTGCAAAGGGATGTGCACTTTCACTGATGTTCGTGTTCTCAACGATATGTCAAAAACCTAACACCTATAGTATCTGTGTAGTAATAATTTCACAATGTCTACAAATTCTATACAAGTGTTGCTAAAACACACTAACAAGTTTTTCATGTAGCACACGTGAATACCAAATAATAATATAAACGCATCTGACTTTCACTTTAAAGATCCAAGTTCTTTCAATGGGACTTCTCGCGCAAAGAATGAGATTTCAAGGCAATACTGGATATTCCGATACCACCCGCCTGCTTTGACCCATGACGTCAGGCTCAACCTCATGAGGATAACCGACATTCATATTTCAATGCGAATGTAATATGGCGTCGATAACAACATGAAATAAACAACGACAAACATATAAATGTAGGAGAAAAAATAAGTAAAAGAATTTAAAAGTAAAGAATTTAACGGGATTACCGCGGGAATTAAGGGTTTTTTGGCGGGGAGATTCTAAATAGAAAAACTATAGAAATAGCAATACAGAAATAAAAATGAAACATCGAAAAAAACATGCAATGATAACGTTTCACTGTATATAAATAGCACTTCCAGACAATGTAAGACACACTATCACCCTGAAAATGGCGCGTTTGTTTAAGTTCTTGGATACGAAATAACATAAGCAGACTTTTTTTCGTGATAATGAAGTACTATTACGACAGCCCCCCTCCCCTACTGGTGAAATACGGCGCGAGACGTTTTGCAATGTTCTTTTGTTAAAAAATTAAGTCAAGGGAACGGAGTCTGATTAGAGAAAAAAAAATGCTTCCAAAATGTTACGCACAGGAATGTCTACTTTAATGTACTGTGTAAAAGGGGGGAAACTCACGTGATGCGGACAGATCGACGTTTAATAAGCTCATAGATACGATCTGTAACTTTATTAAGAATGATGAGGTATACTAATGAGATTGCCGTCCATTTCACTGCTAGTAAATTAGTGAAAAAAATTAGATGCCACATATTGGCAACTAAAGCGCAGGATACCACCTATCTGGTTATAATAATGTCATCATTTCCCTATAAAACCATAAATTTGATATAAGTTCAACCGCTTCGAAAAATGTTACGTACGCGCTTTCGCGCGTGCTTTTAAGTGCGACATAAATGTTCATGTTTCAGTTTATTAAAAAAAAAAAAAATATCTCACGGGATGCAAACGGATCTGTCTTTTACTGCAGTCATAGGAATTCCCAGATTAATGTGCTGTGTAAAATTATAGAAAACAAAAGGGACAAAAAACCTGGTGTGATGCCGACAGAACGATGTTTAATAAGCTCACAGACACGAACTTTAACGTCTACACATGAAACACCACTCGCGGACTCATAAACTGCACTTCAGCCCTTATAAAGATAGCTCGGGTCGTTATTAAATATTTTAAAGTATTTCCTATCGCTGTAGTAATTGTTCAATACAAAACGCGTAGGTAAATAAATGCATTCTAATAAATATTACCTTTGATACAATACTTTATTACACAAAATCGAAACACTTCAAGAAATAAATGCATTCTTATAAAATTGGTCAACACGAACCTCGTAAATAAATAAGTGCATTCTAATAAATATTACCTCTGAGACATTTACAATACAATCAGCGACTAGTAATAATCAAATAGAAACACATCTGTGACAAAATGACGTAATATATGACGCAAGCCGACGGGTGGTATCGGACAGTCAAGGCAAGCCGATTTCAATTGTAAACACACAAGAAATAATTATAATATATTGAGAATGGTACCACATTCTGTACTGCCTTGTCGTAATTCGACAAGTGATCTTGTGAACGACTTCACTACTAATAATAAGAACGAGTAACAATGACTATCTTGTTACTACTAATATATTTTCTCACCATAAAAATACACGAAAATTAATTGTCCTCTTCCGGTCATTAAGTATGGCAATTCAATATACTTTGTGCAATAACACCGTAAACTTTAACCACATGCGAATCTGTCGTATGCTAGCAACAGCTGTTTATTAGCATGCCACTGTTTCAGGGATAAACACATACACTGCTGCTGCCAGTGGTTGCTGCGCTACAATACTCTCTGGCCGTTACTATAAAATCGTAATATTTGCAACTTCTTAAAATGTGAAAAATATTGTTTCAAATGTCCAGAACACTTCACAAATTATTATTTTTAGTTATCGTATTAACTTAAAAGCTGTATCTTTTGTGGTTTGGATAATATTCAGAAATTTCCACAAAATTTTACTTCAATATCCCAGCTTATGTAAGCTGTATTCGAATAACTGTTTTAGGTAACAAAAAATAAGTATCCACTCTCTTTTCCTTCTGTTATAAGTAGAATAAATATTCAATAAACTCCTTTCTGTACTTATCAGTCACAAGTCTACAAATAACAGGGTACGCATAATTTCTTTTAACGCACCACAATTTATTTTTCTTTCGTTTTTCTCACTATACAAACAAAAAGTAAGTAACGAGGGATGGCACAAATCTTTCTCCACTCTAACGGTACTAGATATAACCAAACAAAAAATCCTACGTGCCACCACTTTTTACTAACCTTAAAGAAAAAATATTTAATGGAAAGTTCAACCTCTTCGGTGTTGGAAATACCGCGACCGACGATTAACTTTTTTATGCAACCCGTTATTCTATGTGAACTAAAAGCTTAGCTGTGCAATGTTCTGCTGAAATATACAATCTGTCGGTCTATCAAAATCGAGTTCCAACTATAAATTTCCTGCTTGCGCGTTTCCTTAGTGCGATTATAATTAAATGTTATGAATGTGATATTATAACTTTCAGGATGCGCGATTCCTAAAGTCACTCCTGTCATTAGATTCTGATCCCAAAATTCCGGTATATCCGCGACAAAAGTCCGAGTAACAACACATAAAATAATTGAAAACCACTCGTAGTTCCTTTCTATGGTTTGAGTGTGCAATTTATTCATCATATATTACCGTAACCTTACTACAGACTTCGCAATCACTTACCGGAGTCAGACAAGTCGTAATTGCTCCTGACTCAAAAACCACAAATTAACAGTACTAATTATCATTAATTGAGGCCTCTGAAATCCCTTTATCACCGCAGAATCTTAGTAAAAGAGACCTCGTCCCAATTCTTAAGTCAACTCGCACGAAAAATAAATAATGCAGTTATTCCACTGGTTGCTCTTCAGCATGGGTATTCTCTGCTTCTTAGAGAATAAAACGATAAGAGGACGTTATAGACCTATGTACTTCTATTCAATCAGATTCTTCAGCGCAAAGTAGGCTAGGGCTTTTGCGATGCTTCTCGCTCTATGTCCTAGTAAGAGCTATTCTTAGCACAAATGCACAGCTTCACATTCTGTACGACAATACTTCGATTCTTTGGATTGCTTTCCGCGTTTGTCTTTTTGTGGCCAGCGGGAAGGCAGGATGGAACGCCGTGTGTGTGTGTGTGTGTGTGTGTGTGTGTGTGTGTGCGTGCGTGCGTGGAGTTTACCAGTGCATGTTAGCTGCACCGTCACCAGACTCCAAGGCTTGCTGCGGGCTGCAGTGTGTTTTCTACAACAAGTAATTACAAATACAAAGCAAAACATATAAGAACATACACTAACACTTCAATTAAATTTTTAGTACATACTTATCTCGGATTTCTTGTTATCAAGTAGCGTAGCGGTGACTCATATAAAAAAACTGGTGAGGTTTAATGGCGCACCACAAGACACTCACTGACATATTTCAACTTCAGAACTTGCCTTTGAATCAGCATTACTGGAAAAGTGTTATCAAACAATGATCCTTTAGAGAAAAGGATTATAATACATTGACTTTCTGTGTTTTGAGTTTAATGATTAAATAAAATGTTAATGTAATATAAATTGCGCAATTTAAATTTCGTCCTAAATCGACAACTATCATAAGGCTGTCACAGTTTATACTATTACGTAGGGAATACTAAACATCCTACGCCGCCGCGGTGGAGTAGCCGAGCGGTCTAAAGCACCTCGCTGCGGAGCGCGCGGTTGCTCGCCGTGGAAGTTCGAGTCCTCCCTGGGGCTTGGGTGTGTGTGTTTGTCCGTAGGTTAGTTTACCTAGGTTTAAGTAGTTTGTAAGCTACGGACTGATGACCACGCAGTTTGGTCCGGTAGATTTACAGACATTTGAATTTGAACATCCTACGCCACTCTTCAGCCTACAGAAATTGTACATGAATATAGAATTAATGCTTAAATAATACAACGAAGAGTGAAAAGGAGAATATTAAAATAGAATTGGTGAAAAATGTGAAGATTAAAACATAGACATAGGTGATAAAATGTATACAGTCCTTAAAAGTTGGACATGGTGGCATAAAATAACATAGATGGACACGAGCAGGGACGAATAAAACGAGGACACTGATAAAATACGCGGGTGAAACTTGTACTTCATGTGGAGGTCACAACGAGTTAAAAGACAATTAGCAAACGTGAGGCACAACACTGATGATGATGATGCACACATTAAAACCGTAGCATTTGGGCCCTGCATGGAAGGGGGATGGAAAGGGGAGGAGGAGGAAGGGGGGCGGGTAAATGGAGAGGAAAGAAGGGGAAGCAGGTGTGTAAGAAATCCATGGATAGGAGGGCGGGATGGAAGGAGCGGGAGATTGGAAAGAGATAGGTGAGGGAGAGGGGGCGTTGGATCTACGACGGCAGCAGCGGAGTGGCCGAGAGCATTGAGGCGCTTTGCTCAAATGCGCGAGGCCGTTCCCCGACGGGGGATCGAATCCTCCCTCGGGCATGGATGTTTGTACTGTCTTTAGTATAAGTTAGTTTATAAGTAGTTTGTAAGTTTAGGGACTGATGACCCCACAGTTAAACCCCTATAAACATCAACGACAGCTAAATCCCATAAGTTTAACAAACATTAATTTGATCTACAATGAGGAGGAGCGGGCGGAATAGGGTTGGTAGGATGGGTAGATTCTCAGGGCAGACGGTGTCATCCGATAGGGGAAGTTGGTGGAAGAGACCCTGAGAGATGTGAAGCGTGTGGAGGTGGCTGATGGTGGAGGGGTTGAGTTCTCATGTCCGGCCAGACAGGAGCTTTGGAAGGTTGAATCGGGAGAGGGCTTTCTGGTGGACCGTGTGGAGCTGACGGGTCCAGGAGAGGTATTGATCAAGAGTGAGCCAAGGTATTTGAGGATGGCAGTGTGACAAATAGGTGTATCATGGAGGATAAGGTAAAAGTCATGGAGGTGGAAGGAAGGAGTGGTGTGACCTAAGATAATTGCCTGGGATTTATCAGGATTCACCGAAAGGAGCCACAGGTTACACCATGTGGCGAACTCGATGAGGGGAATGGGAGCTAGTGCTGAGAGGGAGGTGGTGTCTTCAGCATATTGCAGGAGGTGGATAGAAATTTTCAAATGTTTGTACAACTTATGGGACTTAACTACGGGGTCATCAGTCCCTAAGCTTACAAACTACTTATGAACTAGCTAAGACTAAAGACGGCACAAATATCCATGCCCGAGGGGGGATTCAAACCCCCGACCGTAGTGGCCGTGCTGACCGTGACTGAAGCGGCTCAGTCACCTCGGCCACTGCGGCCGGCGAGGTGGATAGGAGGCTGGGGTTGGGCCATGTCTGTATAATAGATGAGGTAGAGCAGGGGGGAGAGGACAGAGCCTTGTGGCATCCCAGTGGAGGGGTAAAACAAATGGGAGTTGGAGTCAGTGACATAGGAGGGGCGACAGGTGATGAAGAAAGCAATGAGGCAGGACCTTGCTGAACATGGAGGTGAGACTGATGGGATGATAGGATGAGGTCTGGGACAGGATTTGTCAGGTTTGGGGAACATTAGGGTATGGGAGGTCTTCCAAAGGTTGGGGAAGAAGCCACTGTATAGGATTACATTGAAGAGGGAAGGGAGTGCAGTGTTGGAGAGGGGATAGTCCCAAAGGTGCCTGTACATTAAGCGGTCGTGACGTTGAGTGCAGTTACGTTTTGTGCATAGTGTCATTTGAATGTCAAGGGCAGTGACGGGTGTATTTAGTTCTGAGGGCGGAATGTGCTCCAAGTACTGGAAGCCAGCGCGAGTGAAGGAGCAGAGGTGTTGGTACACTCAAGGACATCTGGAAAGAGAGAGTAGTCAAGTCAGGGATTTCAGGGATGGAAAAAATGTTGGAGAGGTAAGACACAAAGTGTACGGCTTTACTAGCATTGTTGAAAAAAGCATAGTCTTCATGAAGGAGCAGTTAATGGGGTGAGGAGTTATTGCTAGTATGGCGGTGGAAGACCTGCTTGTACTTGGATGAGTTGACAGGGAGCATTGTATTAAGATGGGAGCATGTCTGATGCCAGTCCCGATGTTTCTTTGCAGACAAAAGGTTTCTGATGTGACGTTGGGTTTGCTGATGGCGGGTCAGTGTGTCTTGGTCGTGGGTCCATAGGAAAAAGTGACAGAGGTAGCAGGTTTCATGAAGGAGAAGGGCGGCCTGTGGAAGAATTATGGGACAATGGGGATGAATGGCTTTGGTGGGGATGTGGGCTTCGACCGTGTCAGCAACGGTCTGGTGAAGGAAGGAGGATGTATGGTCAATATTGGCGCGGGTGTGGAGACGAAGGAAGTGTCTGGCGACCGAGGTGTCAGTGGACCACCAGTAGGCATCCAAATCAGCGATTATGTTACAAACTTTACCACTTCTGATGTGAACTCACTTGCCACACTACAAGCGATTTTCTCACAATATTTTTTGTTTATGTAATTGCTATTAACACCTTTCACTTCCAAAGCCACACTACAAACTTACCTGACGAACTAACGTCACTGCCAACTTTTAGCAGGAGGACGGGAAGAAAGGTTAAGGCCAGTGGCAACCACATAGGTGGTGAAGGAGCAACTGACATGGGAAAGGAAATTGTAAGAGAGAGGAATGGTGCTGCGGATATTGATGGAGGCAATTGTGACCGTGAGGGAGGGGAGGAAGAGGCTAAGGAGTGCTAATGAGGGGTCAGGCAGTGGTGGCAAAGGTGGCCGATCACAAAAAAATGTTCAAATGTTTGTAGAGCTTATGGGACTTAACTACAGGGCATCAGTCCCTAAACTTACAAACTACTTATGAACTAGCTTATACTGAAGACGGCACAGTCATCCATTCCTGAGGGGGGAATAGAAACCCCGATGGGGAATGGACTCGTGCATCGTTGCATAGCGCCTCAATGCGCTCGACGGCTCCGCCGCGGCTGGCCGACCACCACTGCGTCTCACAGTAGGGGAAAGGGGCGGTGTTGGGAAAGGGTATGCATTGTTGTGGTACGTAATTTTAATCGTCTACTCATTTCCTAGTTAAACTCATTTTTGCAGTCGAATTATTTCATTAATAATGTGTTTATTATGTTTGTCATGATATTTTAAAACTATTTAGAATATCTTTGTGAAATATGTTTGATTTTATGTCTTGCATGTTCAACATCGACTACACAGCGGCGCACCGTGGAAGTTTCTCCGCCGACGACAGATATGAACCTGGTCACTACCTGATGTTTGCCGAAGCCGTCAAAGTAGAAAAGATCCTGCTGTATGCTGTTACGGATTGAAGTCGAAAATTTTTTTATTGTTGATAATGTGTAAAACAAAGAGCAATTCTAAATCAGTATTCATGAAGTATTATTGATCTTATGTGATCATTTTGATTAATTTTATGTAATCAGAAATTGAAATATATTATTTGGTCAAAAGTTTATTTCAAAATTAATTTGAATTTATAATGAGTTACAATGTTATTGACATATTTCGATGCAACTATTTACAACTGAAGAATAACAGAATTTTGTTTCGACTTTAATGAAGGAGTTGGACCGTGAGTTGTGTTTGCGCAAACTTTGAAAATATTTTGTGCAAGTGGTTTGTACAAGCAATAAACTTCTTTGACTCTAATCTTCGTGACGAATTTTGACAGTTAACGGAATAAGTTTGTAACGAGACAAAATATTTTGTGATTCGCTACGCAGTTCTCGAACGGTTTCGTTTCAATTTATTACGAAAATATGTTATATTAATGACTTTTCAGAAACTGTCCATTAAAATATAACTGTATGTAACTTTGTAAAATTAGAATGTATTTGTTTGATGTGTGTTCTAGATTTTACATCAAGGAAATGCCAAATATATCTCATAGATATATTGTAACTGTATATGAGCTGCTCAAGATAATTCCAGTATGTCAAAGAAGATAAATTTGAAAAGGGAATAATAATGATTATTGTACGGTGAAAGAAGAAGATCTCCCAATGATTTATCGGTTTCTAAGACGGTTTATAGTTAGTTGCTTGTGAGAAGTTGCTTGTGAGAGAGTTCCTTGTGAGTTACCGAACTGACTGCTATGATAAGCAGAATCAGGTGTTTATGGTTATGTACGTTTAAAGCCGTCACGAAACAGTAAAGAGATTTACCAGAGTTGACGACGTAATTTGAACCGAGCAGTCTTATTGTGTTACTTTACGAATCCTGCGGAAGTTAATTAAGTCACGCGTTGGTCGTGAACTTTATTGTTATGATTTGACTGGCTCTGGTTGCAAATTGATGTTAGTGTGTACCATGAGTTACATAAAATAAAATAGACCAACTTACCTTCCGAAACATAACGGGAAAGTTTGACTGTGACGGATAGAATGTTGACAATGTAGGGTTTGGAACCAATAAAACAATTTGGAGATCTCGCAAGTAACCATTTACCAGCCTAGAGTTAGTTAATTTTGGTGGGAAAAGATATATTTAATACTTCAGAGTTGTTCGATGCCAACAACTGAAGTAGGCTCAAATGTTACTTTCAGATTATTTAAATACGAATACGGAGCTGTAAGTGATGGTGGCGCCATAGGATTTATTTTTCTTTATTGTTTTCAATCTACCTAAAAAGTTAGTCAGAGGGGACATTTAATTAGCAGTCACTCTAAAGCTAAAATTCCGTATGTGACATACATAAAGACGAATATAAAACATTTCTAATCAAGAATATTTATAATTTTGTGATGGTATCAGTCCATGGAGAAGAAGTCCTGAGTTAGTAGACAAATATAGGATTGGTTCCACTGCATATGGCTAATACGTGACTGGACGCGCCATCAACGAGCTAAATACAACGGGAATAGAAGAATATGTATATAAAGGAGAAATCTTCACAAGTCGCCGTGAGCCTTCGTCAACTTTCAACTACAACAACGTGGAGCATCTGAGGGAGTGCAGCCTAGGTGGACGGACTCGCAGTTTCAACAAGACAACAGCTATTGGGTGGCATCAGTCTGCTGTTCCCCAAGCATTTTGTTTCTTTAATAAATAAGTCCTGTGGATCGCTGGGGTCGCTGCTTCGAGAGCGAGTTGACGGAGTTGCTGCCGGGCGAGAAAACTGCCAGTGGCAGAGGCGACTCCGTCACGAGGCCATCAGTCGCTGCACCACCTCATAGCGACCGACCTCACTGTACCTGATCGCCAGCGGTAGCATTAGCAGTAGATCATCGAATTTAAAAAAAAGAGAGTCTACTCACTGATTAAAAGATATAAATTCGGTGTGTTTATTCCAAACCCCTCAGGGGCTCAGCATTAATTTGCTGAGTACAGGCTTGGTAAACCCGGCATCCCGAGCTGTGGACTGTGTCGCACCAACAATCCACTACTGTGCGTGCTTCCACGACCATCGTTCTGCGCGATGGTGGAATGTTGTACGTTTCAGAGCTTGGGGATCTTGGCATAATCGCCTGGGTCGCAAGGACGGCAAACCTTTCTCTTCCTCACGCTCTCTCTCTCTCTTTCTCTCGATATATATATATATATATATATATATATATATATATATATATATATATATAGCAAGGCTCTGCCTGGGTGGACCTTTAGATCCATAGCTGCTCGTGGGAACACCATGAACCCAGAGTAACGCTGGTGGGCGTTTAACCAGCGTCTCTAAGAAAGGCAAGGTGGACTTCAATACTGAGAAATATGACCCCCAATCTTTCCCTTCCTTGGTCATGGCGTTGGAGGAACGCAGTGCTCAAAACCAAGGACTACAATATGCTCCAAGGTATTTAGTGTGCACCAGGACAAATGGTGAATCCTTCACGAACACAAAGTCTCTCTTTTTCGTCGAGAACTTGGAAGACAAGTTTGGAGAAGTAGACGGCATGTCAAAGATGCGATCGGGATCGGTTTTAATAACGTCGTCATCCCCAGCACAGTCACAGTCATTGCTCACCAGTGACAGGCTGGGTGATGTTCCCATTACTATCACCAGACACAAAAGCCTGAACATGGTACAGGGTATGATTTTTCATAGGGACCTCCTTTTGCAGTCGGATGACGAACTCCGCGCAAGAACTTGGAGCGGCGAGGAGTGCACTTCATACAGCGAGTCTTCAGGGGTCCGAAGGACAGGAGGGGCGCCACTAGTGGCTTCATATTGGCCTTTTAGGGCGATTGATTGCCTGAGAAGGTTAAGGTGATGATTTACCATTGTGACGTGAAGCCCTATGTTCCTCCCCCTATGCGCCATTTTAAATGCTGCAGTTTTGGACAGCTGTCCTCCAGGTTTACCGCTAACTCCCATGTCAGGAATGTGGCTTTGTATCACACCCAGACCTCCCTTGTACATCTCCTCCCATCTGTGCCAACTGTCGACAGCAGCACCCACATTGCTCACCGACCTGCTCAGCACTGCACAAAGAAAGGAAGATCATGCAATATAAAACCATGGATCGTCTGTCTTATTCTGAGGCTAAAAGAAAGTATGAAAAACTCCACCTGGTCAGCATCAAAACATCCTATGCAGCAGCCACAACACCAATTCAACAGACTAGTTTGCCGCCTGTTCAGACAGTCATAGAGCGCCTTCAAGCCCAACAGTCACCATCTGTCCCCTTGGTGGTAGGGGGCACCTCTCGCTCTGTTGCTTCCAAAGCCCCTGTCTTGGAAGCAAAACCCCCCTAACCAATGGGGTCATTGGTCCTCACACGTGAGCCAGAGACACAACAGCCTTCTCTGGCTCCTCTCGTGAGGAAGGGATCCCATGGTTTCTAACACTGGTACAGTGGACGCCAGTCAGTGGTTAAAAGAGCCACATACTGTTTGTCGAAAGGCATCTAGGGCATCTTCAGTCCCTGAGACTGAGTCAGCCAAGCCCTCCCAGTATGAGAAACTGAAGGACCAGCGAGAGAAGTAAAAGAATCCCAAGAAGAAAGGCTCGCAGATGGCTACTGTGCCACCACAACATACCTCAGCTTCTGAGGACGAGGTGGAGATCCTTGCATCCCCTGAGAACTTGGCAATGCTGAGACCTCGGAAGCCATGGACGTTGAGGCTCCTCCTCCACAGTCAGTGATGATGGATAGTTCTGTGGAATCTGCACTACCGTCCATTTAAATATTCCCTGTATCTCTGAAAATAGTGTGATACCCCAGTCTAACTGTGGCGGTTTCTTCCGCCACTTGGCCGAGTTGCAGCAGTTACTGTGTCGCTATTCAACTCTCTGTGTAGCCCTGCAGGAAACCTAGTTTCCTGCCGAGCATACCTCTGCCCTTCGTGGCTATAGGGGCTACTATAAAAATCGTGCTTCATATGATAGGGCACTTAGAGGTGTCTGTCTTCGCTACTGTCTTCAGTGCACCAGTGCCACTTCGCATGGCACTCGAGTCAACGGCTGTGAGAATCCGGACGCAACAGGACATTATCATCTGTTCCATCTACCTTCCTCCGGACGAGGCAGTGTCTCCTGCAGATCTTGTAGCCTTGTTAGAACAACTCCCCCACCATTAATTCTTTTGAGGGATTTCAATATCCACAACCCCTTATGGGGTGGCACTCTGATATCAGGCCGTTGTAGGGACATTGAAGCTCTAATGGCGCAGCTGGACTGCTGCCTACTCAATACAGGTTGCCCCACATATTTCAGTGTGGCGTATGGCACATACTAGGCTATCAGGCTATCGACCTGTCTCTCTGCAGCCCATGCCTTCTGCCGCAACTCAAGTGGGAAGTTCATGATGACCTATGTGGTAGCGACCACTTCCCAGTCCATATTTCCCTTCTCCAGTGTCAGCCTCCAGACCTCGCTGGTCTCTCTGTAGGGCTGACTGGCCTGCTTACAGTTTAGCAGATAGGGTGAATACTCCACTCCCAAATGATGTTGACCATGCTGCTCAACATATAGCTGGGGCCATCATTTCTGCTGCTGAGGCAACTGTTCCGACCACCACTGGCTCAGTTCGCCTCAAGTCAGTACTGTGGTGGTCCCCAGAGATAGCTGAGGCCATCAGGGACGTCGTCAGGCACTCCAGTGCCACCGGCGCCATCCTTGCCTAGAGCACCTGATCGCTTTTAAACGGCTCAGAGCACAAGCTTGGAGACTAATACGCCAGAGTAAGCAGGACTGTTGGGAGAGATATGACGCTACCATCGGTTCTCGCGCCGCCCCATCTCGGGTGTGGTCACATGTTCGGCGCTTTTTCAGGTACCGACCCCAGCTTGAACTTTCAGCGTACTATATGCATGGACCCAGCTGCTATCACTGAGCACATGGCAGACTATTGTGCCAGTAACTCTGTGACTGCAGCTTACAGTGTAGATTTCCACACCCGTAAAGAACAGGTCGAGGAGAGGCAGTTATCGCTCACGTCTGCAGGAACTTTATAATGCCCCATTCAGTGAGTGGGAGTTCCAGAGTGCCCTGACTGCATGCCCTGATACCACCTCAGGCCCAGATAGCATCCACAACCAGTTCCTGCATCACCTGTCAATGGGCTTTCAACACCAACTCCTCACTTAAATCCCTTCCCTTCCCTCCCACTTTCCAATACTCTTCCCATACCCCTTATAATGACACGGTTTCCTTTCCCCGATATTATCAGATAACATTTTGTATTTTTATATTATTTCAGCATGTTAAAATAATTATCTGTGAAAGTCAGAGAAAGAAAATTTAGGAACAACACTTTCAATTTTTTTTTGTAAGAAAGAAGACACTCTTGCTTTGTACTTCGTAGCGATAGCATCTTGCAGACGGGAGCTGTACTTTATTATTTTTATGTGGCCGCAGTCATGTACATTCAGGTAAATATATGTGCTGTGCGCGTATCTTAAATTTATAAATAAACCCCACCTCTCACTTAAATTCGCACTTCTGAATATTTATTAATAATTTTGCCCTATCCTCCCTCCGCCCATGATGTCTTTTTCAGCCTTGTTGAATCACCGCAACAATGGATGGCATAGTTTTTTTGGTTAATATTGAATGGTGATTTTTCGTGTAGCCTGCCACTCTTGTTTCAAAATTTATTCCATAATATTATCATTTACCGGCAATAGAATCTGCAGTTGATTTTCTTGTGAATTTTTAGAAGTCCGATGTGTTTGACTTACGTAATATTCCTATCCGATTTATATTATGTTACTTCTCTTACTTTACGGTTTGCTACACGAGTCGTAGTTTGATATTGACGAACTGCCATCCACTGTTCGGCGAGTGGTTATCATATTATTAAAATTTCATTTACAGCCAAATTTCAACCACCGATGGATCTATTATTAAAGGTAACTGCTCGTCGATTCTTTTTGTAATGTTCTGCCTGCACAACACTCCACCGTTAATTAGCTTGCCATTTCATTTAAATGCATGTAATAATTTTTACAAAATTTTTTCCCCGTAATTTACTGATTGGGATCTTTCATAGCTTCTAACTTCAAACCACTTCCTTCTGTAAATTTGTTAATCTCAAAAATTAATAGCCAGGCTGGAACATTATACCATCCTTGGTGTATTCCTCGTTTGCAGCTAAGGTTGGACTTGTCCTGGGTTTCGAAAACCTCCGTTTCATCATTGATTCTCCATCGCCAGTTCCAGGAACTTCTTGACTCATTCTGTGGCGCAGAACTCGTCTACGCTGGGTACGTCTATATCCATGGTGACCCCATGGTGACGTCTTTGAACAGTAGTCCTTACCAAGTGGAAGTAGTGTTTTCACTGCGGAGTTGGTCACTATATCTAAGAGCTCTGGAATATCTCCGAGCCTGCTCCGGGGAGTCGTTCGTCATTTGTAGTGACTCACTGAGTGGCTTGCAGGCATTTGACCAGTGTTTTCCAAAACACCCTTTGGTGCAGGGCATCCATTACTCTGTATCCACTCTGGTCCGATCAGGCCGTTCTGTGACCTTCGTTTGGACCCCTGGCCATATTGGCATAAGGAAGAATGAACGAGTTGATCAGTTGGCCAAGCAGGCCACCACATCTCGGCCTTTGCATATTGGCCTCCAGGACAGGGATCTCTGATGGGAGTTGAACTGCAAGGTCCTAGGGCTTTGGAACACTGAATGGGCTGCCTTGAGTGCACCAAATAAGCTCTGTGCCGTTAAACCCTCCAATGGCGCAGGGAAGTCCACCCTGAGGGCCTCTCATTGGGAATCTGTTACTCGTTGTTGACTGAATATTGATCATACGTGGTTAACACATGCCGCCTCCTTCACCGAGAGGACCCACCAAAGTGCATTTCTGGTACTTTGCTAACAGTGGTCCACATTCTAATGGACTGTCCGCTTTTAGCTGCCTTGAGGCACTTCTTTAATCTGCCAACTGCGGTTACGTCAATTTTAAAAACTGCGAAGACTTTACACAGAATTTTAAAGAATATCAACGAATGGTTTTAAAAATATTGGATCCTCGTCCGTATTGTAAACGTTGGAAGAGTTCCGTACATATTTTGAGTGGTATCTAAATTGAGTAAAGCTTCTAGATGAATATATTAGAGAAAGCCATTTCAGTAGAATGTTGATTAGTAGATTACCGTATTATCTTAAAGAAAATATGATAGAGAAAGAATAATCTCGCACTCGTGATTCATTAAGCTGTTTAGAAAAATATGACGCTCTCACTAAAGAAAGAGAAAGGACAAGTTTAGATTTAGAAAAGGAAATGACCAGGAAGGTAATAATTCAAAACAGAATTTTTCTAATGGTAATAATATCCGATTTTGTCAGGTAAAAGAGCAAAACAGAGGTAAGGGCAACATAGGCGAGCGAAACAATAAGCTTAAAAAGCGTAAGGTTGGTAATACTGAAAGTTGTGTGAACTATGTTTCGGTAAAGGAAACCGATAAGATTGCCGGCGATATTATCATTGAAAGGTCACGAAACTAAGCAATTTTCTTAGTGATGGTGGGTGTAAGGAAAATTCTAATGCTGGTGTATTGCGACCCACCATACACATGTACCAAATAAATATTAATAACAAGCATAGGTAAGTTTTTTTCCTGTTGTAAAGAGATTGGCGATCCTCATAGGGCAAGCAAATAATATAGTATACAGTAATCCTCTACAAATAAATAATAAAATATGTATTCTGTTTATAATATTAAGAGATTATCGGCACAAATTGCATTCTTTACGGAATTATTCTATTAATTTCGTTTTATTAAGTTTAGGATATGAAATGCAGTTGAGGTGTATCGGAGATTATAGTAATAAATAGTAAAGAAACTCAGATTGTAGTCGTGACGGTATAGATGTTAGTTTATTAAATGAAATGTGGACCATGGGGCGTCCGGAGCTAATGTTCATGAGAAATTGGTGCTATGTCTTTATATAAGTTTGCATAGGGCCAAACGTGATATTGTCACGGTCCTCATAAATAGTTTATGCTACATCTATTACCAAATAAAACGTACGAAGGCAAAAGAGTGCCGTGCCAAGATTCCTAAAGCTAAATAACTTGATCTCCTTCTGATCTTTAAGTAACTCTGAGAATAGTACTAAAGAAAAGTGATTCATGTGTAATTACTCTGTACCTGCGAAAGGAACTATAGGATTTTACATAACGTACATAATGTTACGATATTCAAATAATAAAAAGATAACTTTATCATTATTTTATAAAAGAAAACTTTACAATTATTTTATGACTTACTGTATCCCAAATGATATTAGAGGATAGAGAATAATTTCAGTTTGGGATGCTAAGTCTTTACACAAGTGATATAAACTGTTAAATGATTATTAAATTATTTATGAATCATCACAAGAAACTATATGGGTTCATAAAAATAAACTTTTAGCCTGTGTTAAAACATAACATACGAATTTCTATACTGAAAGGCATTCTTGAAAGAAATATCAATCCTTATAGATTTGAAAATAACTCTTTGAAACAGACTGAATGATTACAGAAACAATTAAGAAAGCTTATATTTACGCTTAGTTACTGCTAAACTGAGCGTATGGGTGGGGAATGTAGTGGTACGGAATTTAATCGTCTACTCATTTCCTAGTTAAGCTCAGTTTTGCAATCGAATTACTTCATTAATAATGTGTGTATTATGTTTGTCACGATATTTAAAAAATATTTAGAACAATATCTTTGGGAAATATGTTTGATTTTATCTGTTGCATGTTCAACATCGACTACGCAGTGGCACACCCTGGAAGTTTCTCCGCCGACGACAGAGATATGTACCTGGCCACTACCTGGTGTTTGCCAAAGGCCGTCAAGGCAGAGAAGATCCCGCTATATGCTGTTGCACATTGAAGCCGTCAGTTGTTTTTATTGTTGATAATGTTTTTAAGAATGTTTAGTTCTGAATCTGTATTCATGAAGTATTATTGATCTTATGTGAACATTTTGATTAATTTTATGTAATCAGGAATAGAAATATATTATTTCGTTAAAAGTTTATTTCAAGATAATTTGAATTTATAATGCGTTATCAAGTGATTGACATATTTCGATGCAACTATTTACTACTAAAGAATAACAAAATGTAGTTTGGACTTTAATGAAGGACTTGGACTGTGAGTTGTGTTTGCGCAAACTATGAAAATATTTTGTGCAAGTGGGTTGTCAATATAACTTCTTTGACTATAATCTTCGTGACGAATTTTCACTGTTAACGAAATAAGTTCTGGATGAAATGATTATTTTGATGGAGTCAGGAAAGAATTTTTAATATTAATTGATATTCCTGACAGAACCTTCAAAGACTTTAATACAAATTCATATAATCAAGAATACTTATATTATTCATTATTTTTTGTGATGGTCTCAGTCCACAGAGAAGAAGTACCAAGTTAGTAGACAAATATACGACTGGTTCCACTGCATCATAAATAGGTGTTTGTTGACAGGGAGGAAACGGACATTGTGGTACAGGAGGGTGTATGAACGGTGTGTCATAGGGGGTCTGTGGGGAGAAAGCGGGGGTAGGAAGGGGCAGATGGGAAAAAGTTTAGGGTGTGTTTAAATTAGAGTAATTTGCCAGAAGTGGTTTCGGGAGAAGGTATCTTACGTTTCCAGTTGAGAGACTGTACAGGCAGCTATGGCGATCTGTTTCAGGCTGTGAGGGCACTGAAACGGATGGATATTCTGCAGCACAGTTGTGATGAAGTGGATTGTGTCCTTGATGGTTGATGGGGGCACAAGAAGTTGTTGGGGTGTGTGGGAGGATCTATGTGACAGACAAGGAGGGTGAGTTCCAACGAGGCAGAGGTAGGGATGGATTTGCAGTTACAGGATTAGGTGGGGCGAGGGCTGCCACAGGTGTTATAGGTGGATGGGGTGCAAGGTTGGGGCATTGCCTCATGAAATGCTGGGTTTTACACTGGGGACAGGTGGAAGGGTTACGGGAGTTTTGTGTGAGGTGATTGTTATATACTAATCAACATGAACAACGATAGATTTAGGGTGGGGAGCGAGAAGAATACACCTTGTAGTGGCAGTCATAGATCAAGTACTACCCCCTCCCCCTCCACCCAAGGAGGCGGCGGTCGATGGAAAATGCGGATTCCATGAAAACCCACATCAGGTAGTTTGGGCCAGAGGAGTTGTGGATCCACTTGGCAGACCGAATGGAGAGGTCTGGGTGGGAATTAAGCTGGCCCCACCTCTTCCTCCATGATCACCAGAAAGAGTTTGGTGGTTGCAGTGGTGAGGGTGGGTAGGGGGCGGTAGGAAGGTTTCGTTGGTGGCATGAGGTGGTGATAAGGGTTGCATGGGGGTTGAGGAAAATGTGGGGGAGGCTGTAACAGGTCGTTGTGGAAAGTAGAGCTGGGAGAATTGATCAGTGTGGAGTCCTAATGGGGGATTAATTGGATGATGGGGGCAGTGGGGAAGTAATTACAGAGCTATATGGACAGGGTTCAGTTGTCAAGGTATAGGTCAGGAGAGGAAAAAGGTGTAGTAATCGGTAGACTGTGAGGGGGAGGACAGGAGTTGTGGAGGGAGGGGGTGCCACATGGGTGCATTTTGAGGTTTTCGTTTTGGTGCCAGTGATGGTGTGGAGGGAGGAGGGTTGGGAGAGAGCTGAGAGGGATCAGGTAAAGAGCAGGGCCTTGTTGTGGCGGTTGTGGTGGTGGCGAGCGTGGTATCTATGCCACCATGGCATGATTCAGGCCAGGAAGGTCCTGGCAGCAGGTCGTCACCGATTATACCTGGTAGGAGTTGTATCACAGTTAGTAAAGCTTATTGGTTATTGCCTTGCTACCAGGCGGTGGCTACCGACTCACAGACATCTTGTGATTATAAATTATAGGTTAAAATACGATGCTTCATGAGTATTTTTATGTAATAATCGCATAACGACAGTTAAATCCTTTTAAAAAGATGTCTATCATACAAAATGTGAAATACTGCACGTTTAGCCTACATTCAGTGCGATATAAGCCATGACGTCAGTTGGCAGCAGTCAGGAACCAATATGAGTCACGAGATGCGTACGACTCCTCGCCAGCAAGTTCCTGGCCTGGACGATAGGGGCGTTGTTTTCTTGGCGCCTGACTGAGCTAGGTACCTCTGTTTCCTGGCTCCCGCGTGTGGCAATATAACATGCGCCATATCGAATGTTGGCAACTTGCGAAGTCGTCATGCAATAATTACACCAATACTCTATGGAAACAGTTTTTGAGCCATGTTTTGAGAGACGCATTACTCTGCTCAGAAAACATGCCCTCTTGTCGCTAAGCACATTGGGCTACATAACTGTAGTGACTCACTAAACTAGTCTATCCACCGCCTGGAAACAGGCATAGCCTTCCTAGCTCAGTAATAATTGTGACTGTCTCCTTACACTCTGTTCTCGCCGCTTTGCTTCCCTGCTGCTGGATTGCTGACGTCGCCCTGCCCAGAATGCTGCGTCCAGGACCTGCTGCTGCCAAACATTGATAGGCCTCGCTGTTACCGGCGCTACTGCTGGTGCCCAGGACCTCTCGCCGTCGATAGGCGTCTGCCTTGCTGCCAGGGGCAACTGCCCCTGCCCATCCAAGGATAGCTGTTCCCCACCCCAGGTCCGGCCAGCTCAACCCAGACATCGCAGCCTGAGGCGCCTTCAGCCCTAGGCCCGCAGCCCCACAGCCCTAGCCACCGCTGGAGATCCTCATCCTCCCCCCCCCCTGTGGTCCAGGACTTCCTACCAGCGCCCCAACGAAGCTCTATTCGCCGTCGATGCTGCAATGGGCACCACCTCAGACTACACCACTCTCCACTCTTTAACTGGTAATCTTTTTCTGTCTCTTTTTATATCTCATTTCCATCTTCACCACCACCTCCATCCTGTACACCACCCCCACACAAGCATCCACAAATGGAGCACATCCCACCAGCACGACTCCTCCATCCTGTCATCTACCATCCTTTCTGCTTCCACCACTTCACAAGGTCTTCCTCCCATTTCTACCGCTCCTTTGCACTCTCTCTCACTGACTCCCAAGAATACCCCACCCTCTCCTCTCCTGCTCACATCAACGCTCGTCGTGCCATGGTAGCAGATACACTGGAATCACCTACACCTGAGATTCCGCAACAGCAAGGGCCCATTTTCCGCTACATTCCTGTCCAGCCCATCCCACAACTCCCACCCTCTGATGCAATAAAAAACGGCAAAACGCGCCATTTCAGACCCCGCTGCCTCCACCTCCAAAAGAGCTCCTCCTCTCCCCATCCTGTCTCCTCTGCCCCTCCTCCCGACCTCATAGATACTGCACCCATGCCCCCTCTCAAGCTCCAGAACTTCACTCCTTTCTCCTCTCCTATCCTGATCCCTGATTCTTGGGTAATCCCACCCCCTCCATGGAAATCGGAAATTACTTCCCTGCAGTCCACCTAGCTCAAATCATCCTGCATACAGACTCAGTCCTAATCAAATCCTCTAGTCCCACATTCCACACTGACCTACTTCAAAGCCTTCCCTATATCCACTTTGGTCCCCATACCACCCTTACCCCAATCTACACTACCTCCTCACACTGTGCTCCCTAACCACCCACTGCCTGCCCACCCTCACAGCTGTGATCACTAAGCTTAGCCTGGTGATCATGGAGTAGGAGGTGCTGGACCAATTAAACTCCCACCCAGACCTTTCCATTCACTCCACACCTCCGGCCCCACCTACCTGATGCTGATTTTTTATGAATTCCCATCATCCATCGACCGCCTCCTCCATGAGGGGCATTGATCTATGAACACCGCCACAAGGTGGAATTTTCCTGCTCCCAACCCCAATCCTACTGCTGTGCCCGATGCATTACCTATAATGGCCCCTTAACCCAAAATTGTCACATCCCACCCGCATGTTCCCACTGTAAGTCCTCCCACCTCCTGAAACAATGTTCCAACCTTGCTTCCCAGTTGTGGACGTCATCCCATTTGTAACCACCATCCTCCAAAACATCCACCTATTCCAGTGTACCCACACTCTGCTACAGATCGCCCTGACTGCCCACTTCATCTTCAACCTCGAAACTTTCGCCACCTTCTCCCACAACCATTCCCACTTCACATTCTCCCGCCAAGTGACCCTCATTTAACACACATCAAACCACATGCCGTCTACCCTCTCCCACCCTGTCTCTTTCCCCTGCAGTTCCCCATACCGCACGCCCCTCCTATACCCTCTTGTACAACAACACCCGCTCCCTCCCTGCAGAGAACCTCTTGATGGACACCCTTTCCCACCACCACATGGATGCATTCCTACTCAGAGTTTTCCTGCAGCCCTGTTGTCCCATCAGCACTGCTCCTTGTATCCTCCACTGTACTGATGGTCTCCCACTCCTGGCTCGAAGTGGAGTGATGATTGACCACCTGTGCCATCACCACATCTCGCTTCAACAACTCTTAAATGATACCACCAAACACCTCATCCTCAGCCTCTTCCTCCCTTCCGTCACCGTTACCCAGCTCATCTCCCTTAGAACTTCCTTTCCCACATCACTCAATCCTTCCCGATCTTTGTGACTGCCGCCGACTTAAACCTTTCTTCCCATCCTCCAGCTGATCTCTGACAGTGGTATACTCCCCTTCCTCCACCTCACCCGCCAAGAAAGTAACACCACCCCTGACTCCATCCTGGCATGTCCCAATCTCCTTGGCCGCCTAACAGCGGAAGTTATTGACCTCACAGACAGTAACCATACCCCAGTCCTACTCGCCATAGACCACCGCCCTCGCCCCGTTGATGCTCCCCATACTGTCCATCCTCTCAAACTAATCCACAATTTTATTCCATCATCTTTCGGGAGTGCACCCGGAACAGCGACAATTCTTCGTCCGATATTTCGGCTGCAAACCTTACAGCCATCTTCAGCGCGAGTCCAAGACTGAGTTCTCAACATCTGCGCATGCCTATTTGTACGGTAAATCACGTGATGCAAAGCTACGGAGGATTAGACTGCGCATGCTCGAAGATATCACATTCGTAACTGCTGCGCTAGTCATAGATGAATATATACTTAAAAGATAAACATGTGAGCGCAATTACTCCTGTGCCGACTGGGATGCCCACTGGCATCCATTGACGCCTAGCCACCCATTCCCTCACCTCACTCCCGCTGACGTCAATCATATCTCCTCCTTACTCCACTAGGCCATAGCTGACGTGGTACAAGCCCACATACCTACCATAGCTATCCACCCCCACTGTCCTTCCCTTTCTCCACAGGTCGTCCTTATCCTTCGAGAATCCCGTCATGTCTATCATTCTTTTCTGCAGACCCGTGACCGAGATACTCACCCACCACTTGCAATCCAATGTCACATCAGAAACCTCTTGTTCATACAAAAACGGTGGGAATGGCGAGAGACATGGACATGTCTTAATGCATTGCTCCCTGACAACTCCTCTGAGTACTGGTAGGCCTTCGACTGCATTACTGGCAGTCACTTCACACCCCACTACCCACTCCTTAATGAAGACCATCCTTTTCTTGACAATGCCCGTAAGGCTGAACACTTCGCTTCCTACCTCTCAGATATCTTTTCTATCTCTGATAATTTCTGGATTGATTATTCCCCATTCCCTGATATCCATGAGCGTACCAACACCTCCGCCTCTCCACTCGTCCATGGCTTACAGTACTTGTAGCACATCTCCCCCTCAGAACTCAACACACCAATCACAGCCCTTGACATTCAAAACACTCTACGCACCAAACGCAACACCATTCCAAGTCATGACCGTTTAACATACAAGCACCTTCGGGTCTGTCCTCTCTCCTTCTACACTGCCCTCGTCTCCCTCTACAAAGTAATCCTCTACACCGGCATTTACCTCGACCTGTCGAAAACCTCCTGCATTCTCATGTTCCCCAAGCATGACGAACTCCCATCCCAGACCTCTTCATATCGTTCCATAAGTCTCACCTCCATGTTCAGCAAGGTCCTCGGAAACATACTCTCCTGCCGAATCCATCAGTACTTTCGCCAACATCAGCTGTTCCCCAGTTACCCATCTCTCAATGTGACTTTTGACCCTCCTTTTCTGCCGATGACCAGCTCCTGCACCTCACCCATCTCCTCTCCATCCATCATAAATCCTGTCGCTCTGCCATCTTTATCTCCCTTGATACTAAGAAAGCCTACGACCGTGTATGGCATTATGGTCACCTTTTCAAGCTACAGACACACGTCATTCCTATTAATTATACCCACATCATTACTTCCTTCCTCATCTGTCGCCCCTCCTATGTCACTGATTACAATTCCCGTTTGTTTTACGCCTCCACTGGGGTGCCACAAGGCTCCGTCATCTCTCTCCTGTTCTACCTCACCTATTATACAGACATGCCCCAACCCCAGCTTCCTGTCCACCTCCTGCAGTATGCTGATAATACCGCCTTCCTAGCCCTCGCCCCCTCCCTCATCCGCTCCCAGCATTGCTGTCCCCCTCACATGGTGAAACCTGTGGTCCTTTCTGTGAATCCTGATAAATCCCAGGAAATTATCATAGGTTGTACCACCCCATCTTTCCACTTCCATGACTTTTACCTTACCCTCCATGATCTACATATCTGTCACACACCCCCATCCTCATATACCTTGGATCACCTTCGATTAATCCCTCTCCTGGACCACTCACCTCAACAGGGTCCACCAAAAAGCGCTCTCCCGACTAAACCTCCCAGAGTTCCTGTCCAGCTGGACGTGGGGACTCAAACCCTAAGCCATCCTCCATCTCCACATGCATCACATCCTCTCCCAGATTCACTTCCGCCACTTTCCCTATCGGATGTCGCCCTCCGTCCCGAGAATCTACCCATCCTACCAACCCTAGTCCTTCCCGCTCCTCCTTGTCATACACCAAATTCAATGTTTGTTAAGCTTATGGGACTTAACTGTGGGGTTATCAGTCCCTAAACTTACAAACTACTTATAAACTAACTTATACTAAAGGCAGCACAAACATCCATGCCTGAGAGAGGATTAGAACCCCTGATGGGGAACGGTCTCGTGCATCGGAGCATAATGTCCCAATACTCTTGGCCACTCAGCTGCGGTCGTCGTAGATTCAACGCCCCCTTCCCCTCACCCTCTCCCTTTCCCAACCCCCGCTTCGTCTACCCCCCTCCTATCCATGGAGTCCTTACACACCTCCTTCCCCTCCTTTCCTCTCCTCTTACCCTCACTTCCTCTTCCACCCCTTTCCACCCCTCCCCATGCAGGGACACAATGCTACGGTTTTAATGTGTGAATCATCGTCATCATCAGTGTTGAGCCTCACGTCTATTCAGTGTTCTTAACTCGTTGTGACCTCCGCATGTAGTACAAATGTCACCTGTGTATTTAATCAGTGTCTACGTTTTCTTCGTCCCTGCGAGTGCTCGTGTCCATCAATGTGATTTTATGCCATCGTGTCCAACTTTTAAGGTCTAAACATATTTTATCACCTATGTCTATCTTTTAATCTTCACATTTTTCACCTTGTCTATTTTAAAATTCTCACTTTTACTCTCCATTGTATTATTTAAACATTTCCATATTCATTGTACAATTTCTGTAGGATGAAGAGCGGCGTAGGATGCTGCAGCCAGCCTTCCCAGTATGGGCTGCAGAAAGTGACAATAATAAATAAATAAATAAACTGAACTAATGCAAATTGAGCTCAGTACGCTGCAACAATCAGTATGATTTTGTAAAAGAGCGTCATACACATGTTACTATTTGAACGTGGTAGCTATTTCATTTCAAAATCGTACTGGCATAATACAACGTTATACAGTTATTAATGACACGTACTTCCAAAGTAAACAAACAAGTACCAAAAATGAGGAACGTGAGACGTATCTCATACTTTCCGCTGATCTATACTGATTGTTCGGCTGCGACACATTCGCTTTTCAGTCTTCTGGTACTGAAGAAACAACAGAAAATAAATAGAATTGTGAGTGCATAACTTTTTTATCATTTTTCAAAAGCGGTAATCTCACAAACGGCCCAGAGATTATCATCAGATTATCGAATAACGTTCAGTTAACCGAATCACAAAGTTCACAAATCAATAATTTTATTGAATAACACACGAATGAAAATTGCGACCACTTTCAGTTTCCTTTTCTATCCCTCATTCACATCGTAGGCAGCAACAGGTCCTTGATCAGAATCGTTAGCACACAAACTACTATGTAATGGCTTTCACCACTGTAATTGAGGTACAGGAAAACTTTAGTTGTCCGAGATATAGTGCACGGTCTGAATAGCCATAATAACCTACAAAAATGCAAATAAATTACAGTGACTGACATACAATAAGCACTGACCTGTACTTCTATCAGATTTCTGTCATGCTTGTACTTATAGAACCACACAGAACTCAGTTTGATCTCTAGTGAAAGGGCTTTCTGTGATGCAAAGGTATTGATTATTTCCACTTATCTTAATGGATCTAGCTCATTCACTTTTGATACTGAGGAGACTGAGTTCATTAAGCGTGTCTTGTGTCACAGAATTCCGCAGATAGTTGTTTCATAACCTTGAGATTCGAAACTGGTCGTTCAGCCGAAGAAACAACCACAGAAATAGTTCAGAACAGGTAAAATGCTGTGCTCAAATCTGTAACGCAGGCAGCTACGATTGAATGGTCTCTTACTAATACTTTTGTTAATTTAGCTACAGTGGTTACTGTGGCTATTTCTTTTATCAAAGCAGTTTTGAAACCTATTACCTGATTTTGAAATTCACTCAGTAGATCCTCGTCATTTTCATTTTGAATAATTACTGGTTACTGTTACTAATACTTTTGTTAATTTAGCTACAGTGGTTACTGTGGCTATTTCTTTTATCAAAGCAGTTTTGAAACCTATTACCTATTTTGAAATTCACTCAGTAGATCCTCGTCATTTTCATTTTGAATAATTACTGGTTACTGTTACTAATACTTTTGTTAATTTAGCTACAGTGGTTACTGTGGCTATTTCTTTTATCAAAGCAGTTTTGAAACCTATTACCTGATTTTGAAATTCACTCAGTAGATCCTCGTCATTTTCATTTTGAATAATTACTGGTTACTGTTACTAATACTTTTGTTAATTTAGCTACAGTGGTTACTGTGGCTATTTCTTTTATCAAAGCAGTTTTGAAACCTATTACCTATTTTGAAATTCACTCAGTAGATCCTCGTCATTTTCATTTTGAATAATTACTGGTTACTGTTACTAATACTTTTGTTAATTTAGCTACAGTGGTTACTGTGGCTATTTCTTTTATCAAAACAGTTTTGAAACCTATTACCTGATTTTGAAATTCACTCAGTAGATCCTCGTCATTTTCATTTTGAATAATTACTGGTGCATTGTAAATCTCTTAATCGTAAACAGTATTTAGAAATTTAGGAAAAATCACTTTGAAGGAATGGTTGACGTTTAGCATACCTTCAAATCTATTTTTTAACGTCCAAACAGCGATCAAAAACAGCGGATCTGAAATACATACTTCGATCTACTAGCAGCTCGTCCTGACACAATCGATCAAAATGTTTTTCTCACTTTTCGAATCATTTTATTTTCAAATTTTGGTGACATGGCCCATTTATTTGCTAAGTATGTAGTAGATGATATTGCTTCTTCAAAATCGTTTCGATAACAAGATAAACTATCAGCTGCTTGCGAACAAGGGAACACATTTTGTCAAACTCTCTATTTTCCGATTGCATAATTTTAGATGCCAAATTAATACATTGTAGAATGATTGACTGCAGCAAGATCTGAAAACGAATTCAATTTTTTTTTAATTTATTTTTATATTTTTAGCAAAAGGATCTTGTTTTCTAGCCTCCCTTTTCTTAGATATCAAAATTATTTTGACACAGTTTTTTTAAGTACAAGGAGATACCAAAATATCGTATATTTTAACACTATTACTGAAGAAAACGTACAAAGTTTCTGCTGTGTCATAAAAGGGACCTGACGTCTTGGATTCCATATGCAGCATCATTTAGAAGATGATTTAAATTATGCGCTCCACAATGCACACATATTGAAGTTTTTGTCTTTTTTGAATTCTTGTTCTAACACCTCTGTAGATCCTTGACATTGTTCCACGCTCAAGGACCTGTTTCTATATCTTCACACATTATTTTTCAGTTCCGAAGCCCTACCCGCATCAACAGTATTTCTATTACGCCATGAACTGAAAACAGTGCATGCGTTTAAATGTGCTTGGCTTGTTTCGTGGCAGAATATACTTTTGCTTAGCCACCTGCAATCTCGAATCCCTTCCCTCCAGGAAGACAGTTTCTGTCCTCCGAAAAACCAACAAGGTCTACAGTGAACAGAGTCATTTTTGCTTGAGTAGCACAACCACTCTCTCCAAATTCTTTGTCCTGTCAACGTGGATTTCTCGTAAAATTTAGTGGAGAACGACCGATTTTTCTGATTAGTGTCTTTGGAGAGTGGAGCCGCTGGCTGATAAGATTTTTGCCTAAGAAAGAACCTTTTAGTTTCTTCATCTACATCGAATGGATAGTCTGTACGATCAGTTAAATGGTCTGCGATTATGTTACAACCTTTTTCACTCACACAATTGCTGTTGTCGCTTTTCAATTCTGATGTCACTCTCTTGCCACACTACAAGCGATTTTGTCACAATCTTTTTCGCTTATGCAATTGCTATTAACACATTCACTTCCGAAGACTTGCATGGCCGTTGAACTGGAACTATTACTCGGAACAGAAAAGAAACTACTTATTCTAACTAATTGATTTGTTTCTTTTTCTAATTCACGATTCTTCTTTCTTTTTTGATCACCAGTTAGGTATTTGCAGTTGTCTTTAAAAGTTTTCATTTTTTTGTATGTTGAAGAGTGTACATAAACACCAGGAAATGTTAATTTTAAACTGTTAAACTGAATGTTCAAAATGTTCAAATGTTTGTTAAGCTTATGGGACTTAACTACGGGGTCATCAGTCCCTAAACTTACAAACTACTTATGAACTAGGACGGCACAAATATCCATGCCCGAGGGGGGATTCGAACCCCCGACCGTAGTGGCCGTGCTGACCGTGACTGGAGTGCCTCAGTCACCTCGGCCACCGCGGCCGGCTGTTGTGACACTGATTGTGAGTTGGCTGCAAGGGCAAACTTCTCGTTGCCACACCACACTGTTGTCGAATAAAGTCAGCGCTGTGTGTTGTTAACGCCACCTGCTATTTATTCTCTCGAATGAGCAACAGTGGTATAATTGCGCTCAATTTTTTTAAATCTATCTGACCAAACTGCGTGGTCATCAGTCCGTAGCTTACAAACTACTTAAACCTAGGTAAACTAACCTACGGACAAACACACACACCCATGCCCCCGGGAGGACTCGAACCTCCACGGCGAGCAACCGCGCGCTCCGCAGCGAGGTGCTTTAGAGCGCTCGGCTACTCCACCGCGGCTGCCCTCAATTGAAACGACGCTCGCCTACATTTAGGGTGCGGAGAGAAGACCACTAAACGGGGGGAATTACGCGGGTGCCGCGGTGGAGTAGCCGAGCGGTCTAAAGCACTTCGGTGCGGAGCGCGCGGTTGCTCGCCGTGGAGGTTCGAGTCCTCCCTGGGGCGTGTGTGTGTGTGTGTGTGTGTGTGTGTGTGTGTGTGTGTGTTTGTCCGTAGGTTATTTTACCTGGTTTTAAGTAGTTTGTAAGCTACGGTCTGATGACCACGCAGTTTGGTCCGATAGATTTACACACATTTGAACATTTGAATTACGCGGGTGGTAATGGTACAACGCTGTGTTCGAAGGAACGAAGGGCGGTGAAATGGGAATGCTTACTCGGCACGTATATTACTACTGAGCGATCTTCGTACTGAACAGCAGCTGTGGTATACTGTGTGTACTACACTAGAAAGCAACAAGGTGATGGCCTGACAAACTGAAAAGTTAGATTATTATTATTTAATTATTACTAATATTATGGTATAATAACTATTGTTTTTCTGGATTGATCATTGTGCTAGGATGTTCCTATATGCCTTATGACTTTAGTCTTATTATAAAATTCTCACAAAAAGCAGCCACTAATGTTAAAGCAAATAAAAATAAACACTTATGTATTTTTAAAGGAAACGCCTTTTGCTACTGCAAATAAAGGGTTTTATTTTTATAAGTCACTCATACGCGTTTCGCCTTTGTCACAAGGCATCATCAGTGGGTGTCAGCACTTGCTACTCCATATCAGTCTCTTTCCGGCAACCAGGTCGAAAGGTTACACTGTTCTCTGAAAAACTTCGCATTTTTCTGGTTCCACTGTCATCTGCTGCCATACTGTGTTCACCTTTCGACCTGGTTGCCGGAAAGAAACTGATATGGAGTAGCAAGTGCTGACACCCACTGATGATGTCTTGTGACAAAGGCGAAACGCGTATCGGTGGCTTATAAAAATAAAACCCTTCATTTGCAGTAGCAAAAGGCGTTTCCTTTAAAAACATTACAGTAAAATACATAATATTCAGCTGCTACTCAAATGACCACTGCTAGCAACGTAAAAATAAACACGATTTTCTTTTCGAAAATAAGTGAGACGAACATATAAGGAATGTCACGTACTATTCAAACGACCTGACACAACGAGAAGGTGAACGATCTGAGAATAAACTGTTGTGACATATAGGTATGTAATGGTGAAGAAGCACAGAACTTGATACTTCAGTTCTTCAAGTTGATAAACTACAGCAATGCGACATGTATTTGTCAGACGCAAGCCCTCTTACTCATAAAACAAGTCTTGTTTGGTCTTGAATTTACAAAAATAATTTCGTTCTTCGCAGAGGACTTGTCAAACTAAATTAATTGGGGTGGGGGATGGGGAGGGGCAATGGAGGTCACCTTGAAATATGTTGTCGAAATTAGCACGTGTAACCACCTTTAGGGAATTCAGAACGTATAAAGAAAAATATGTATGTATTTTTGGCGAAATAAGTCTCAAAAAGTAATTTTTCAACAAATATTGGGGAAGACGTTCATCCCCCTCCCTCCTCATACATATAATGCCGACTATTAAATCATTTTCTTGAAGAAGGAAAAAAAAAAAAAAAACCAACAACAACATCGTACTGCCCGAGAGCTGTTGGTAGGGGGGGGGAGGGCGGGGGTAGTGCACTGCCCTCCCCTGCCCCAGGTATGGTCGCTGTTTCGGCACAGCGAGTCTTGAACACCCCATCAGTCTCAACTACTGTGCAGAACTTCTTACTTATGCGTACAGATAGGCAAAAACGGCTTCCAACAAAAATACTGCTAGCATAATTATGACGACAGCATAGTTTATTCATTGGTTCTGCCTAAACATAAAAACATTTGAATATTGGTGGGGAGGGGGGGACAGAAAGCATATCTCAGGCGCCGCCGAGTTTGAAATGAGGGGACGGGCGATTACCCCTGCCCCTACTGCCGCCCCCCGTCCCCCCAGTTCGATACGGCGTTGTTTGGGCCTCTGGTGCATTGAGCGAACTCAGTCTAAAGTATTACTGACGCGACATCGCACTTGCTGAAAAATAAAATTCTGCCACTGTGGTTGCTCCGGTGAAATATTACACAATAATTTTTCATTTTCGTTTCTGAGGGCCCCCCTAAAGCCTTGGGCCCGCTTGCATTTCAGGCTCTGCAGACCCAACGTCACGCCACTGAGATGGGGCTATCTACGCTCCACAGCCGAAGTGATTGCATTGAACGACTGGGGAGACAACCAGGAGCTACATCTCGTGTTCGACCCTAAGGATCCAGCGACCTTTGGATCGAAGGCGCGCCGGCCGCGGTGGCCGAGGGGACTGAGGCGCTTCAGTCACGGTCTGCACGGCCACTACGGTCGGGGGTTCGAATCCCCCCTCGGGCATGGATATTTGTGCCGTCCTTAGTTGTAGGTAGTTCATAAGTAGTTTGTAAGTTTAGGGACTGATGACCCCGTAGTTAAGTCCCATAAGCTCTACAAACATATTTTTGATCGAAGGCGCGGGGCACAACATACACACCTGACCTGACCTTCGTGTCACACGGAGGCACAGGCACACCCGTGCAAGCCACAAGAAGAATCCTTGAGGCGTTTCCACGGGGCCAACACAATCCCAGTAATAGTAGAGATTGGACCATCAATCCCAGTCATAAAAAGCCCTCAACAACCCGCTGGAACCTGCGGAAAGCTGCCTGGAATAAATACCGATCCTATGTGGAGAAGAAGATAAACCGGATACCACCGAAACCTGAGAATTACAAAAGATTCACAAACCTGATACACAAAGCGTCTCTGAATGCTATTCCACTTGGGTCTAGGAAGGAATACACGCCGTGCTGGACGAAAGAGTGTGAAATGCTAATGGAGAAATTTGAGAAGAGCAGCGGCAATAAGACTGCAGAACAGCTGATCAGCGTATGAATGAGGAGCGCAGGAGCAGATGGGAGGTGCCAATGGAAAATCTAGGTTGCACCCATTCCAGCAGAAGGGGCTGGGCTCTGATGAGGAAATTAGGCGGTGCCACAGTACCGTAGAGGCCGTCTCCTGGCACCAGCGCTGCTGAACCTTCGGCTGTCTTGAAGCAGACCTCCAAACTCCAATTAAAGACAGCTGAAAAGAAAGAGATTTCCGAAAACCTGAGCACTTTATTACTCAATAATCTGTCCAACATGGACACAAAAAAGAAGTGGATGCAGAAGAGATAACCCAAGCACAGACGCTAATGAGGAATGGCAAAGCTGCCGGACCTGATGAGATCCTACCAGAATTCTTGAAGGAACTGGGAATTTTAGTAAGAAGGTGGCTGGTCAAATTCTGCACATAATGTATCAGTACGGGTGCTTCTCCTAAGATATGGAAAGAAGCTAAAGTCATGAAAGTGCTGAAACCGAGGAAAACGAGATAACCCAAAGAACTATTGACCGATATCCTTGCTATGTACCTACTATAAATTATTCGAGAGAGTATTACTGACCAGACTAACTCCATGCATAGAAGCCAACCTCCCGGCGTACCAAGCAGGTTTTCGAGAGCGCAAAAATTGCTGCGACCAAGTTCTGTCCCTCAGAACCTACACTGAGAAAGGCTTCAAAAATAAGATGAAAACAGCTCTGGTTCTCATAGATCCTATATCAGCCTCCGATACAGTATGGATTGAAGGACTACTGCTTAAGCTAACTAGGATTATAAAATGCAAACAGACTTACACGCTACTCAAGAACATACTACCATACAGGAAAATTAGGGTCTCACTGTATGGTACAAACAGCAGGAGTGTGGCTTTGAATAACGGCCTGCCACAGGGTTCAGCTTTAGCTCCCGTTCTCTTCAGTTTATATATAGCTGATATGCCAGAAACGAAACCACGTAAATCTGCATATGCAAACGATCTGGCCAACGCATATCAAAGTGAAGACTATAGCGACCTTCAAAAAACTCTGAATGCATATCTGGATGTCCTGAACATCTATCAGCATCATATTACACCTCAATAACGAAGATGTAAATAGAAAATTAAAGCTTCCTATGAATGGCCAACAGATAAGCCTAAGTACCTGCGAGTGAAACTAGATCACACTCTAACGTATAACCTACATCTAGAAGGTACGAAACAGAAACTAAAATCCCGCAATGCTATCATTTCGAAACTGGCTGGAATGTGGAACGAGCACTTTGAAGACTTCAGCACTGGCTGTTGTATACAGCGTAGCAGTAAACTGTTCACCAGTCTGGACGAGAAGTGCACAAGTAGCCAAAGTGGATGTCCAGCTGAGGGAGACAATGAGAATACGATCGGGAACGCTGAGGGCCACTCCGTGCGCATGGCTCCCCGCCCTCTCAAACATAGAGCCCCCTGAAGTTAGGCGATCATAGCTGGCCCTAAGAACATCAGGAAAGTACTAGACAACCCGGACCTTCCTATTCATCAAGGCCTAACACCTATAAATAGGCTTAAATCCAGGACAGCTTTATGGAAAATTGGCGCAGAACTTCAAGGCCTCGACTAAAACAGAACTCGGAAGGAACTATGGACCGCAAGTCAACATAAGAACCGAAATCTGATAGACAACCCCTGCAAGAAGACTGAGGGTTTCAATCTCCCAAGGAAGCCATGGACAGCGCTGAACTGCATAAGAACAAGCGTTGGAAGATGCAAACAACTGATGTACAAGTGGAACCTATCAAACAGCAAAATATATGTCTTCAATGGTGAATTGAAGGGAATTGACGGACTCAGTAACATAGTGGCTCAAGTATATCAGTAATTATCAGTAACTATGAACTTCATTTATATATTAATGTCATTCTTAAACGCCATTTGAATTGTAACTTTCTATGTTTTGACATTTCAATTTTAATCTTTCACAATGTTATAATACAATGTGTTTTTAAACAAAAGTGACCACCTAAGGCACTATACAATACTTTTAAGATGGTTATGTTTACCCTTAACTTCAGCACAATATCTTAATTTTACTTTTTACTATTAACTAATAGTTATGTGTTTCACTTATACATCACTGTCATTCCAGGACGCCATTTGAACTGTAACTCGTTATATTTTTCACTTACAATTCGTAATGTTTTACAATGTTATAATAAAGTATGACAACCTAAAGCATTGTATAATAGATTGAGGACTTTTTAAAAATGGTCCTCTTTACCTTAACCTTGATTGCAACAGCGTTGTAAAAAGTTAACTAGTAAAATCTACCGATCTTCGGATATTACCAAGAAATTTCAATAGAAAAGAACATAATAGTTTTAGAATGAAAACTAAGCTGTCAAATGTTCAAATGTTTGTTAAGCTTAAGGGACTTAACTGCATAATCATCAGTCACTAAACTTATAAACTACTTTATACTAAAGACGACACAAACACCGATGCCCGAGGGAGGATTCGAACCCCCGACGAGGAGCGGCCTCGCGCATCACAGCATAGCGCCTCTGCCGCGGCCAAGCTATCTTCAATTGTTTTCTATGTACCTTAAATAAGTTTTATAGTTATTTTTTTAATGCCAGCAAATTTGTTTACCACACTGCAGAACCACGTACAGAATATCTTTGAAAATATCGATAAGAACCTGGTGCAATTTACATTAGTATTTAAGCGTTTCAATTTTCATTTTACATATCAGACAGATAACCATAATTGTTTTTACTCAGATAATAACTAAGGTGTGTATAGTTAATTATAATCTTATATTCTGTGGCTAATTAATTTGGAATGAGTAGTAAACTTTGTAGCGAACAGACAGGAAGACAGTTAAACGACGTACTATTTGCAACACTCCAATCGAGTTAGTATTATATTATCATCCAGTAAAGACCAATGTTGAAAGTTTGAAGTCCAAAGCACATCAGGGATTTACTTTAAAATGAATGGCAATTTTTCCCCGATACACAATCAATCAATCTAATGAAAACGTGTCAAATGGAACAACACGTTGTAATTAATATTCATAAACCTTAACGGGACTACCGTGGGAAATTGGGGGTTAAATTGGAACAAAATAAAAAGCTAAAACATATTTCTGATAAAATTACTTGGTATCGCTATCTAGACTTGACCTATATAGGTCAAGTCCAGATACCGATACCAGCTCTTCACCATAAGTATAGAGGACTAGTATCGCTAACTACACTTGACCTATATAGATCAAGTCTAGACAGCGATACCAGATCTTCATATTTTGTCATATATCCACCTATACGCAATATGTATATGTGAAAGAAAAATATGAAGGGTTGGTATCGCTATCTAGACATGACCTATATAGGTAAAGTCTAGTTACCGATACCAGCCCTTCATATTTTGTGGTTCACCAATACTTATTAGGTATCGGTATCTGGAATTGAGCTATATAGGTCAAGTCCAGGTACCGATAGCAGCCCTTAATATTTTCTAGTTCACCAGTATTTATTAGATAACATTATCTATGCTTCACCTACACAAGTAACGTCTATTTTTATTTCAAATATAGATCGTAAATATCGATGTCTAGACTTGATCTATATTGGTATATATCTGAAAAAATTCTGATAGCTGGTATCGGGAAATAAAGGTGTCGATATCTGCACATGACCTATTAATTACCAGTACCAAATCCTTGCACTTTTGTTTCACTTATATATGCCGCTCACAATGATGCCCAGATCAGTTAAATTTTACTTACAGACGTGGCAACTAAAGTTGTTAATGTTGGCAATCATCTGACTTTCCCATTAGACAATCGCGCACAAATGAAATGTTTTGTTAGGAAATCGTCATTTTACGAGAACAGATGAGAATTTTATGATAATAACAATTGTCTACATAAATGTATTGTTTACAAAAATCAAACTCACAGTATACAAATGGACATATCGTAATTGGAATAAAAAATGTAGTTCAATTTTTCTAACGGAAATTTAAATTATTATACAAGGACTAAACGAAAAAAAGGTGTAAATCGCTATTGTAGCAATTAACAAATTAAAAATCAGTAACACTACATACAAAAAATATCAAAATACATGTAACATAGCCATAAACAATTTACGCTCAAATAACAAATGACAAAATTTAATACATTCCATGCGTTTAATAATCATTATATTACATATTTTAAACCTGTAAGAAATCATATATTAATAAGGGGCTTTTATTATAAAAAATTCAGGAAATAGTGACATATACGTACATTCTCATGTAAGTATTATCTGTGGAAAAGATTTATCAGTGAAAATATAAATAGAAACGTTGATGGAAAATGACGTAATAAGTGACGTCCTTGGTCAAAGCCGACGGGTGGTATCGGAGACTGGAATTGACCCACTATTTTTTAGATTCAACATATTCTCTCTCTATTGCAAGGAACTACGCTGGCTTTCTACGCTTACGATACTCAAATTCGCTAATCAGTCTCTGAGATGATTTATTGACATCAAAACAAGAGAAATGCCGAATATCTCTTACCTTGCGACTATCCTCAGCGCACTTCAGCAGCGACACGTTCTTCGGAAGATCGTCTTTCAGACCGTTTCCAGGCAACGGCGCAGTTCGATTTACGTCGTAATACATTGCTGAAATAACTTGATCACGACATTCACTGGTTGTACACAGGGATACCTTGCGTGCGTAGTACTTTCCCGATTTGCAGGCAGTCTGAAACAAAACACCAGGGCTACTTCTGTAGGAGGTACAAAGAGAGTTCGCATTTTTTACCCGCGAACTGGAAGGTATCTCGTGACAGACTGAATCAGAGAATAAGTCAAACATAACTGAAAAGCCATTAAAATTCTTACGGGTTTGCTACTGTGACATCTTATACAATACTGAAATTGTAAGACATAATCATTTCCGAATGTAACAGACGACTTTCAGTTTTCTAATAACGCGCGGAAAATCTTTCCGTTTTAGATCTGATTTCTTTTAAGTTGGTTTACGTTTTAGGAGGCGATCCACTTATAATATTGTAAAAAGATATAAAATAGCCAAGATCGCTTATCATCAATTTTTATTAACGACGACCGGTTTCGCTGAACTATGTCAGCATCAGCAGGTCAAATAAAATATTTTACAAGGCCATAATCTTGTAATGTCAAACTGTTGTTATATAACAATTTACAGTGCGTAGGTGCACTATGTCATTATAACAAAACATGTTTTATGTCTTTTCATTGGCTACCAAAGAAGGGTGGAGCTGGCAAATGGACGGAGCCTCAGCTATTTAAGAGCCGTAAACCTTTATCCAGCCAGCAGTGACGCACTGGAAGGCTCCCAGTTACCTGCCCAGCTCCACGACATCAATGGGTATAACATCGTTTTATTTTATTTCTCTTTATTAACATAGGGTAATGTTGGCACTAATCTATGTTGCATGAAGGTCCTCTAAATGTAACTATGATACATTTCAGAGTTGCAAACCTGAAGGCCGGCCGCGGTGGCCGAGGGGACTGAGGCGCATCAGTTACGGTCTGCACGGCCACTACGGTCGGGGGTTCGAATACCCCCTCGGGCATGGATATTTGTGCCGTCCTTAGTATTAGCTAGTTCATAAGTAGTTTGTAAGTTTAGGGACTGATGACCCCGCAGTTAAGTCCCATTAGCTATACAAACATATATATATATATGAGTGCTGTTTATCCCAAAAGTGAAAAAATAAGCAAGTGATATGTTTTGCCGCGAGATGTGAAAATGTATGTTTTTATTAATAAAAGTTGTAAATTTTTTTTAGTCTGGACGAGAAATTCATAATAAAATGACTGGCAAACGGGCGGAGTCTCAGCTATTTAAGAGCAGTAAACCTTTATCCAGCCAGTAATGACGCACTAGAAGTTATATTAGTTGCTTGCAAATATTATTTATTTCATGTATTGGATGTCATAAAATATTCCTGACAAATGTGCGGCCATAATTACTTGCGGCCTTTTATATGCAGCCGAAACTCAAAAAGTTTTAGAACCGTTGCTCTGAAGTGTTCTTCTGTGTTTAGTGCATCAAAACAAAAGACTATTTTTGCATATATTTAAACAAAAAGCCGGACAGATAGTGACCGAGTATAAGATGAAGTTAGTTATTCTTTTTGCTTCCCGTTAGACTCGCCGACATGCGACGCGAGCTGGCAAAAAGTGCACACAAGGCGGCAGTAGTCGCAACCGCGAACTGCTGCGATAGCCGAGGCTGTAAAAAATTTAATACCTCGATCGTTCACGGCGTCTTTTCGCATCACCTCTAACGAACAGAAGCTTTTCTGCATTGTCCAGGTTGACTAGAAATAACCGTAAATTCTGGAGCAACAGCGGTTCACGTCTTCTCGGTGAGTAAATCATCACCGTAGTAGCTCAGTCGTCGTACCCGTAAAACAGGTATTTTAATTTGCTTCTGCGCTTTTAACCACAGACGGACAGGCACGAGCAACAAAAGCCTAGTGTCACCGAACCATGAATCACCATTTCCCCCGTACATCACATTTCAGATCTGTGTTATATAAATTGAGTTACTGTTTCTTTATAAGGACGTGTTAATTACCACAAACAGCGACAATTCAATTCAGTGCCACACAAGACGACAAAGCACACAAGACGTTTCTCACTCGTCGTGGTCGCGATTCTAGGGATGGCGGTTATTGCTGAAACAACCGGTTTTCGGTTATACCGGTTCATTTCATCTCCAGTTTAACCGCACTGTAAAAACTGGTCAAGATAACCGGTTTCTTAAATAATGGGTTTTCGGTTTTTTATTGCTATTATTTTCAGTGGAGTTCGACCGAAACATATTTTGCGGCCGAAACAGAAACCGTAATCGAATTTTCGGTTCTTCTAGTTTCGGCCGAAACCGAAACATACGAAATTTGGGTAAATTTACGTTATACGACAAATCACTAGTCTTATTTTGGAAGATCCCCTCCCAATACTACGCCTTCTTGAGTGTGTGTAAGCCTACCCAGGAGTCCTTAGAAGACGATATAGGAAGCATCCAGATTTACTGACCAAGTATTTCCATCCGGCAGTTGCGATAATGAGCCAACCACTCCATAAGTTGGACATGTGAGCCAGTGCATACGAATTTCTCGTTATACACACACACAATATATATATATATATATATATATATATATATATATATATATATATATATATATCAGTAAATGAACTTCAATCAGTGCTGCAGAAGTATTTCGAAAAGTAAAGTCACAGTTCCGACTAACAGTATGATTCTTGTCAGTGTAAATTTACGCAAATTTAACTAGGAAAGGTGTGTACCACATGATCAAAGAATGGTCAAATGGGTGTGAGTTCTTATGAGACCTAACTGCTTAGGTCATCGGTCCCTAGACTTAAAAACTACTTAATCTAACTTACGCTAAGGACAATATACACACACCCATGACCGAGGGAGGACTCGAACCTCCGACTGGAGCAGCCGCGCAGCCCGTGACATGGAGCCTCAGACCGCACGGCTACCTCGCGAGGCACCACATGATCAATGTTATCCAAACCCATATTGGTTATTAAAAAAGCCCCTCGCTTTCAAGGAATCACATTAATAAAACTTGTTAGCAAAACAATATGATAATACATTAAAAGTTATTATACCAAGCTTACAGTACGTCACTTAAATAATAGGAATATGAATCGAATTTACCTTCTCTTCCAAGAAACATTTTGGATGCTTTCTCCTTAAATGACACAGCATGTTTGTAGTACCTCCACCCGCTTTCAGCTTTTTAAAGCAAATGGAGCACTGAACCGCACTGCTCCCGTACTTCGTGAAGCACTTACACACTCGGGATGGTGCCATTTAAGACACAACCGATGTCTGGCGACGACAGCAAGGAACTGCCGCATGACCAGACGGAAGCAAGTCTCGTACACTGCCGGTGCACGCTCGTCGTCTAATAGGCCACGCCTCGGTAGCTGCACCAGTCCTTAAGTTCTTATGCTACTCGTTTTTTGAGCGTTTCTGACTGCCAGTTTTGTTTCAAATTATCAATGATCGCTTTTCTTAGTTATTGAGATGACCTAATATTTCACAGCAGTGGAAATTTTAGGAATAGCCCTAAATATTAGGGTCTACTAGTTTTAATTTTTTTTAATTATTTACAAAAAACACATCATGAACCACTACTACAGGAAGTAGTCGTACCGGTTTTTTTAGCCGGTTCTTGGCAATAACTAAAAAATACCGGTTACAACCGACACGAAATAAAGACCGAAAAAAACGGTTATTCGAAACTAAAATACCGGTATCGGTTTTAACCGGTCGGTTTTTCCCATCCCTACTCGCGTCTCGTCCGTCGCGCGCGTCTTGTGCGAACCTCGCGATGCCAGCGACGGCCGTCTGCACTCGGGTTGATTGGCACTCGAAGCGGGCGCTAATTTCCTTCAATCAGCTCGCGACATTCAACGGGGAGCTACAAAACTGTGTTGGTTACTTCCTCCAATAATGAACCGTATAGTGATCACAGGAACGCTGTGACGTGTACTGGTACCGACGTATGAAAAGGAAGACACAAAAAGTGCTATCGGTGCATCCCTACGTAGAATTATTGCGTGTAGATCTCATAGCCCTCTAAAGTGTTCTATGCACTGGAAATACGCAAAAATACGTGGTAAATTATCTTCATGGCGTACGATTCGCTCGTCACACTCGAACTTCCCCGTGCACTGGCAGGTCGCATGAGATGAGCGTCACTCGCAAAGACTTCGAGACGATTACATCTACATATATACTCTTCAATCCACCGTAAAGTGCGTGGCGGAGGGTACACTGTACCACTAATAGGCATTTCCTTTCCTATTCCACTCCCGAACAGAACGAGGGAAGAAAGATTGTCTATATGCCTTCGTACGAGCCCTAATTTCTCTTATCTTGTCTTTGTGATCATTACGCGAAATGTAAGAAGGCGGCAGAAAGATAGTTCTCCACTCAGCTTTAAATTCCAGTCCTCTAAATTTCCTCAACAGAATTTCTCGAAAAACAACGTCGTCTTTCCTCCAGCGATTCTCATTTGAGTTCCCAGGGCATTTCCGTGACACTCGCGCTTTGGTCGATTCCTTGATGTCGAGAATGTTTCCTACCAATCAATCCCTTCTTTTAGTCAAGGTATGCCAGAAATTCCTTTCCTTGCCAACTCGGTTCAGTACTTCCTCATTAGTTACGCGATCAACCCACCTTATCTTCAGCATTCTTTCCACATTTCAAAAGCCTGTATCCTCTTCCTGTCCGCACTGTTTATCGTCCATGTTTCACTCACATACAAGGCAATACTGTACACAAATGCCGTCAGAAGGGACTGCCCTACTCTTAAATTAAATTCTCTTTTTCAAAAACGGTTTTCTTCCCATTGCCATTCTACATTTTATACCTCTGTACTGTGACCATCATATGGCATTTTACTGCCCAACTTACAAACCTCATCTACCACCATTATCGTTTCATTACTTAATCTAATTTCTTCAGGATCGCCTGATTTTCTTAGACTGTACTCCATTACCCTTGTTTTGTTCTTGTTAATGTTCATCTTATACGTTCCTTTCAACACATCGACCATTCCGTTCAACTGCTCTTCCAGGTCCTTTGCTGTTTGGTTTTTGTTTTGGAGGGAACTAAACGACAAGTGTTACAATGTCGTCGGCAAGACGCAATGTTTTTATTTCTTCACCCTGTGCTGCATTCACTATTTGCTCTCTCAATGCTACCCATTCCTCTTCTGCTGCTTTATTTCACCCAGTTTCTGTCAGTTGGTTCACGGGGTTCACAATTTTGAAATATCTCTTGATCTTTTACTTTTTCAGAAATACAACCATAGCTTGACACAGTAAACAAATCCATGTGCCATTTTTTTCTTGTTCATATTCGGAATGAAAACGATACACCCTGCAATTCTTTGATATGCTACTCATCATGCGTGAAGACGTTACAGTTACAATATTATTTTCGTGGCACAAGGTCACGGTTGAATATGTATTTCACAGAGTATCCCGTCCACACACTATATAAACACAGAAGTTCGTCGTTAATAGCGATTTTAGATAAAGAAAACAAACTTGTGTCGACCGAACGCGCGTTATCGCTACTACGAAAACAATTTTATTCAATAACTAGCTGGTATCCGGTGCGTTGCTGCCGCAGAAGAAATAATTGTGCAAATAACGTTTAAAACTTGAAAGTGTTAGCTTGTTTATTTACGATTGATAGAAATAAATCTTCAGTGGCCTTTCAAATACATTTACCGCTAAGTTATGTGTACTATGTCCATTACCTTCACATTAGAGCAAGAAGTAAGTCGACGAATTTTTATCGCAATTAGATGAACGTGATAGCAGTGCACAAAATACGAACAAACGAACAAATACGTATATTAGATTTCCAATCTTTAATAATTCCATTTCCTCCTATTCCTTCTCTCTGTTCATCTGCCCCCCCCCCACCTCCCGCCCCACCCTCGTCACCTTTCGTCTCTTTCTCACCTGTATGTTACCATGTCTCCATTCTCCTCCTCTCCGCTGTCTCTGTCCTCCTCCTATCCCCTCTCTCTCTTCGTCTCCTCCACCACCTACTCCCGTCCCTCCCATATAAGAAAACATATGCCGTGGTGGAGTAGCCGAGCGGTCTAAAGCGTCTCGCTGCGTATCGCGCGGTTGCTCGCCGTGGAGGTTCGAGTCCTCCCTGGGGCATGGGTATGTGTGTGTTGTCCTTAGGTTAGTTTACCTTAGTTTAAGTAGTTTGTAAGCTACGGACTGATGACCACGCAGTTTGGTCCGATTTATTAAAAAAAACATATGCGCCAACTTTCATGGTGACTAGTCAAACGGTGTCAAAGCCGCAAGGTAGTCTCTGCCATGCTAAATTCACTGTATTGCAGATTATAAAAATCTCTTTCATGAAAACATATATTTATGTGCTGACTTTTATGGCGACCAGTCAAACAATTTGGATGTTCGTTGTAACGTACCCTTCCCCATGCCACTATGGAGACTTGCGAAAGCTAGCCCAAGTATTAATTTGGGGTATAAGCTATCTGCATTTCACATTTCATTCAATTCCGTCCAGCCGTTTCAGCGTGAAGAGTAGCAAACGTGTTAATCCACCGTAAGGTATCCTCCGTCATGCGACGTACGGTGGCTTCCTAAAGGCAGTTCATGCGTTAATTCAGGGTACAAGCTATCTGCATTTCATATGTCATTCAAATCCCTCAAGCTGTTTCAGCGTGAAAATAAACAAACGTTTTAACCCATTTTAAGGTACTCTCCGCTACGCACCGCACGGTAGTTTACGAAAGGCAGCCCGTGTATTAATCAGGTACCCCTATTCCAAATGTCATCCATATCCGTCTAGTCATTTCACTGTGAAGGCCTAATTAACTAATTGCAAAGCACACTCCGCCATGCACCATACTAAGTACATTTTAGAATGCCTATAACCATCGCGCGAGTGCAAGCAATGAGTTGACAAAGTTTCATCGCAATCGGATATAAGGCATGGTTGTGCATAAAAAACGAACAAAAAGATCGACAAACAAACATTAATTTTTAAATATTAGAAGATTTACGTATTTATTTTCAAATTCCCATTAAAACCATACGTTAGTAACAACAAATTCCTTCTGCTGGTGGTGCTGTTAAAAATTTCCTCAGGATCGGAATACAATTCTAAATAATGTTCAAATATTTGTAAAGCTTATAGGATTTAACTTCGGTGTCGTCAGTCCCTAAACTAACAAACTACTTATGAACTACCTTATACTAAAGACAGCACAAACATCCACGCCCGAGGGGGGATTCGAACCCCCGACGGGGAACGGCCTCGCGCATCGCAGCATAGCGCCTCAATGTGCTCGGCCGCTCCGCCACGGCAATACAATTGTAGAATCTGATGAAGTCCATATGTAAATTATCCTCCGTCATGCACCATGCAAAATTATATGTGACAGTGACCTTCCTCTTGTTTTGAACGTCAAGTGTCCAAACTGTCATGAAGATTTTAGAATGAATGAAGTGTCCTTATTCGCATGTCGCATGATGCCACATGTTTTCAACCAGTGTAATTGTTTATGAAGACATATGTCCTGACTGTATGTCGTAAGCAGTTCTTAAAACGGAACAATGACCGATACTGTTGTGAAAACAGCTGCATTTGCCGGCACTGGACATTCCTCAGTGTACCGGGTGCAAATCAATACAAACCCACACACTCCTTGAAGTCTGCCAATAAATAAAAAAATAATCACGATAGAAGTTTCCTGAAAGTGATGACATTGAAATAAATGTGATGCGAATTACACAAATCTTTCTTTCGTAACGAATTGCCAACAATTGTTGAAGTGATTCTTGCCCTAAACGAATATGGAGATTTGGGTAAATTTTAGAAGCCCATATATTATTTAAAAAATCCATTTTCAATATGTTCAGCTTCTGATATCACTGCTATGCAACAAAACATACAGCGACGTTACACCTGAAACATATCTACTACTGCTTAAGATATAAATTGTTACTTCATGGAAGGAATGTGTGTACCAAATTTTGTTGAAATTTGGTACAGTCGTTTAAAAGCAGACGTCGCATGATGCAGCACTTTTCCGTGTATTTCATTGTTTATTACTTCATATCTCCTGAACTATTTGTCGTAAGCAGTTATTCAAATGTTCAAATGTTTGTAGAGCTTATGGGACTTAACTACGGGGTCATCAGTCCCTAAACTTACAAACGACTTAAGAACTAGCTTAATACTAAGGATGGCACAAATATCCATGCCCGAGGGGAGATTCGAACCCCCGACCGTAGTGGCCGTGCAGACCGTGACTGGAGCGCCCCAGTCCCCTCGGCCACCGCGGCCGGCAAGCAGTTATTGTCCCTATGTAAATTGTTACCTCATGGAAGGAATATGTGTACCAAATTTGGTTGAAATTGGTAAAGTGGTTTAAAAACAGACATAGACCAAAGATAAGACAGACTGCGCGTGACGTCATTATACTGAAACCAACATCTAAGTCACGTGACTCGACGCAGGAAACCGTGTTTTCGTATTCTTATTAGACATTTATTAATTCTGTTGGCGTTAGTTCTTCGCAATTGCAAATATTAAATCGATGGCTACAGTTTTTACATGTGCTTAGAGGAAATCTGTTTCCTTCTTTATACAAGCAATACAACTTGTAGATTTAAACAAAAGACCTCTTTTCGTTTTACTGTGAGTCGTTTAGTTTTGTAGTTGACACACGAGTAGAACACGAAATATCAGTTTGGCAAGCAGCATCGGTTTTTCACGATTTTTCAACAATACTTGAGAAATGTTTTGTTGTGCTTTTATAAGAGCTGCAATCTGATTGCATACACAATGCCCGATTTTAACAGAATACAATCGTTTATATTTTAAGACTTTTGCCACAATCGGTGATGACGAAACGTAAAACAAGTAAAATATTGGCTGTTAGCATTAAATAACAGGGTAATGAGGAAACTTCATCGATCCAGTCGGCAAGAAGTTTTTTTATAGGTATAATGAATAGTCTGTATGAATTTTTGGCATTGTATAACGTTACTGAAATCCCATTTTCACCAGAAATGACTTACTTGTTGCATATAAACTCGCTCAAGAGCATCTTCAATAATAATCGCATCGATAGTCAGACTCATAAGGTGCAAAAAGTAAAAGATTCAGAGCGCAACACGAACACTGAGGAGGACATGTAATTCTGTTACTTCTAAAAATAAGTCATTGCATTAATATTAATAATAAGACGAAATTACATTGCCTTTACTACTACATGTGTAATAGGAATCCGGGAAGTCGTTTTATTGTCAAAATCAACGCTTGACTTCACCTGTAAATGAGAATTACTGTTGCTCATAATGACGAAAACTCAGTCACGTGACTCGAGGCAATTAGATGTTGGTTTCAAACACAACACAGCAGAGATAGGGACACGCGTAGTCTATGTTATCTTTGGTCTATGGAAGCAGACGTCGCATGATGCAGCACTTTTCCGTGCATTTCATTGTTTATTACGTCATATCTCCTGAACTATTCGTCGTTCAGTCATTTAATGATGCCTATGACGATCGCGATAGTGCAAGCAATATGTTGACAAAGTTTCGTTACAATCGGTTGAACAGTACGGCCCCGCTTAAAACACGAACGCGCAAACATTCATTTTTATATAATAGATTTTGCTTATGCATTTCCAGTGCTCACGCGCTCTACCAAATAAGAACTCCCGATGTACCGGTAGACCGCGATCGGCGTGTTGCCGACCCCTGCAGTAGAGTGTGGTCACAGAATAGAGAGCATACAGAAAGGAAACTCCCGCTGCAGTCTGTCGTCCAAAATTTAGTGCGCATGCGCGGAATCGGCCATCTTGAAATGCAGTTTACGTGTGATAACTCTCTACTCTGTGGCGTGGTAATGTGCCGTCTTTGTAAGTTAAATGTGTATTTTAACTGCCTGAATCGCAAAAAAGTATACAAGTATTTGGTACAGTGCAATGCAGTGAAAAGAAAGAACTGTGTGTCAGTAGTTGGAGCTGTTCAGTTTTTATTATGAGCAGCAATAAAAGAAAAGGCGGCCGATGGTGTTTAGCACCTAATTGCCGCAATAATTCCGATACAAATAAGGCTATAAGATTCTTCACATCCCCAAAAGATCCTGAGCAGTAAGTCGCTATGTTTGTAGTGAAAGTTAAATGTTATCAGTTTGGAATGAGAGCAATGTGTGCATAATTATTAAAAGTAGACTTGCTTTTCTCTTGACGATAACTCTCGCCGTTGCTGTTGCTGCAGCAGTTCAACAGCATCGAAATGTTGAAGTACATTTATATTTTATAAGTTTAACGTTGCAGGGAATAATATAAAATGAATGACAAAGAATAGAGTAGTGCGTAAGTAGGCAGGTAAAATTTTACTTACGGCATTGGAGGCGTAGTGTGTTAATGTTGGCAACGAATGCTCTTCGGATACTCAAACAAATAGATTAAGGGGAATAATTATTTTACGCTGTTCCTGCTCTGTGGTTGACAGATTCCTCTATATGCCCTTCTCCGATCAGTAAATTAATGATACTCCTAAAGCAAATACAACTTTTATATATGCCCAGACGTCATTAGTTCTATGTAATCACGTTGTACTGCTAAGTCTGACTCAGTATTTTGTCCGAATTTATTCGTGTCAAATAAAAAACCTGGCAGTTGTAAAGTCACTTTCTTGTTTATAACTAATTCCCCAAACATAACTCCGCGTTATCTGGGATTTTTCTAGAGATAAGCACCAAATAAAACGATCATCCATTCCACCATACATTTTCGTAATTGTATTGAAATTTAGGCCTATTTTTTTCGTTGGATTACAATTACGTGCAAGAAGAGGGCGAAAAATAGATGAGAGCATAATGAAAAGCCCTTTCCTTTCGTAAAGGTCGGTGAGATTAGCTGCAGTTCGTAAAAAGTCCAAAGTACTAAGTGGCTATAGTTACGCGTTTACTGCTTTTCAATATGGTGTCGAGCGCAACGCTTGGTAACACACAGATCAAAGGCGCCGCCCCCAGCTTTCCCTTCTGTATGCTCCCTATTCTGTGGTGTGGTGTAACCGTGTAACAGGAATCCCGAATCCTGCTGTAGACGCAGCGTCGGCCGTGCCACGGAGACATGACAGAACACAAGGTGTACCTGTAGGCTGGCGCTTGTGCAACCGCCCGGGAAGAGGACGTCACTAGCTGCAGCGCCTCTAGTCAGGGCCGCGCGGGCCGCAGTGTGTGGCCCGCAGGCGCAGCAGACACGTCGCTCCCACCGCCGTCCACTCGTGAGTACTCGCAGCCACTGCCAAGCGCCTACCGTCACCACGTAGCCGCCAACCGGACGCTCCACGTCTTCTGGGAGACGAAAACGAATTTCCTAAACTGTTTTTCGATGTCGTGTTTACATGTTAAAACCAGTGACATATTTGAGACGTAAATCCGTCTCGCCGGCCGCGGTGGCCGAGGAGACACAGTTTTCGTCGGGCAGCCGTGCCATGCGGACGCTTTGTTTACGTCCTCGCTACTTGGCGGCCGAGCGGAGGTAAACGGTGAGTGCACGCTTCAGCGTTTATATTGGCGAATAGAATGTGTTGCAGACGAACGTAATGGATCGAACACCACGAAAAGACACACTTCGATTAACCTTTGACCCGAACTTTCCCCGACCAAAATCATTTGAAGTTGAGTTGTTTATAAGAGACGTCATGAAGATTACTATTGACGAATTGATAGGAATACACTTATCGATAGTCAGCAGCACGGTGTATTTAAAATTGATAAGCCCTGAAAAGTGTAAGAAAGTCGTTGAGTCATGTGGCGGAACTTTAAAATTTAAACATTCAGACGGAAATATTGGAGACGTCACCATTTCACGAGCTGGCATGGGTTTGAAAACGGTGCGCATCTTCGAGTTGCCATTCGAAATACCTGCCGAAGCAATTAATGAACAACTTAGGGAATACGGCACAGTAATAAGTAACGTCGCGGAAAGGTGGTCAGAATCTCACATTTTCCCGGTGTTGAACGGTGTCAGACAGGTCAAAATAGAAATGTTGAAACACATACCGTCCTACATCACGGTTTGTGGCTACAGGGCGATCGTAATATACGAAGGGCAACCACGAACATGCTCGGCATGTGGTTCTACAGAACACGTTCGCGCGCAGTGTTTGCAACGGCGCGTGACGCAAATACCGATCGGTGAGCGAGAGAGGCCTGGCCCCATGTCCACGTTGCCGATCAGCTACGTTGCCGCCGCGCGAGGAAACATTCCCCCAGAACCAAATCTAGATGCAGCTATGGAGGCGTATAACGAACTGAAAGAACACGAAATACCCATGGAAACTACCAACACTCCAGATTCCCTTCCTTCTAACCAGCAGGCTTCGGACGAAAGTAACCAGGCAGTTGTTTGTGAAAACAACAATACTGATATAACTGTGAAAGAATTAGAACATGTAGGTGAAACACCCTCGACATTCCCATCTGAAACACAAGAAACAAATGACCAACAGTCAACGAAGTCTCCCACGAGACAGAAAAAGCGCCGTATTGCACATGAAGGTGCGAACGAAAAGGCGCAAATACTGCGCGACAAAGCCCACAGAATCGGAAAAACACTAACAGAAGAGACATCACAACCCCCTCCGGGACACCTACCGGCATCAAAGAAAACCCGAACGCGGGAATCAGGTTCAGGTCAAGTACAAAAGACGTCAGGCGAATATGCAAAAACGAACACGGAAAATCAGGCGGGAAACATGAACCTTCGAAAAAACCAGGACAGAGAGAGCAAGGGACACGTCCAGCCGAGACAGTGGTCAGATGACACAGATGAGGACACACGAGAGGAAGAGATGCCAGAGGTTCCGGGAAACACGGCAGGGACGTCGTCAGATAATTGTATAGGCAAACCTAATCAGCGCCAAAACATCACGGCTGGATCGGGCGGTGTAGACGACGACCCAGAATACTTTTAAGGCATGTGTCGTTAATAATATTCACGGGAAGTATGACATCAAGTATGCCTGCAAATGTGCTACCGTTGCAAGCTTATCGGATTGCAACTGTCAATATCAATAAAATAAGCTGCACGTTTAAATTAAAAAACCTTCAAGACTTCTTGTACGCAGCTGACATAGACATTGCGCTGTTACAGGAAGTAACAGACATTAACCTGGAAAATATAACAGGTTACAACACCTTAATTAATCCTGGTTACGGCGGTGAACTCGGGACAGCGATTATGACAAAAGAGGGAATCCTGACAACAAACGTCGAAAGGCTAACGAACAGCAGGGGCATAGCTTGCACAATAAATAACACCAGGATTATTAATATTTATGCTCCTTCCGGAACGGGGAAGAAACATCAGAGAGCAGAATTTTTTAAAGATGCAATAGTGCCACTCTTTATGCAGCGTCCCGAACAAGTCATATTTGCAGGCGACTTTAACTGTGTCCTCAAACCCAAAGATCAGATACCAAATTTCAACAAGTGTATCGAACTTGAGAATATCGTCAGAGAACTCAATCTAGTCGACACATGGGAATTCAAACAAGGTGATAAGCCCGGGTTTACTCACATTACTAGCCATTCCGCTAGTCGGATCGATAGAATTTACGTAACGTCGAATTTACAACAACACATTCTGCAAGTGGAGCTATGGCCGAACATATTTTCAGATCATACAGCCTACATATGCACTGTTAACCTCCCAAAACAAGGAACGTACAGAGCAAAAGGAACGTGGAAGTTGAACGTAGCGCATCTGACAGACCCAGGATGCCACGAAACCTTTCGCAATACATGGACAGAATGCGAAAGGAAGTTTTCGAAGTACGATTCGACGTTTACGTGGTGGATGAAATGCGCAAAACCCGCTTTAATAAAGGCCATGAAACGTTACTCTTGGGTAAAAAATGTTTGGACGAAAAACACAATAGAATTTTATTATCAGTGTCTCAGAGACTTATACCAACACGACGCCACAGTCATAGACAATTATACACAAATAAAAAGAATAAAGGCCACAATTTTAAACCTCAAACGGAAGCACTTGGAAGGCTGTAAAATTCGCACACGACTACAAAATACAGTTCAAGAAGAAACAACTTCAATGTATCATATTATACAAGAACAGAAAAGAACACAACGAAAAATTTTGACTGAACTGAAAGTGGAACATGGAGGAACTTTGACAACACAACCCGACATACGGGAAGAAATCTATAGATATTTTACAACTCTATTAGCTGACAAACCAGTAGACGAAGCAGCGCAACACACCATCCTCGCAAGGTTGACTGCGAAATTAAACCCGGAGGAATCGGACGATCTGTCAGCAGACGTAACTGAAGAGGAAGTGGCAGACGCCATACGAAGAAGCTCGAAGAACAAGTCTCCCGGGCCCGACGGATTGCCAGCAGAATTTTATCACACCTTTGAACAACAACTAATCAGCAAGCTGACGCTTGTATGTAACGAAATTCTGAACGCCAGAAGTGACATGTTACTGGAATTTTGTGAAGGTGTAGTAGTGTTAGTCCCTAAAGTGCCAGGAGGGAAGACCGTCAACAACCTGCGTCCCATAACACTACTAAATACCGACTATAAAATCTTTACGCGCATCCTAACGCAAAGATTAACCTCGGTTATAACACGCATCACCGGGAATTACCAAACGAGCGTCGGGAAAAATAGAACAATTCACCAGACATTATGTGAATATAGAGATATTATAGCAACTGCAGAAGCCTTGAATATTCCAAGTGCACTAGTATCTCTTGATTTCGAAAAAGCATTCGATAGAATTAACCATTCTTATCTTTTCCGGACTATGGAAGTAATGAATTTTCCACAAAAAATTGGCACTGTAGTTAAAAACCTGTTGACAAGTTCCACGTCTCGAATATGTGTTAACGGTCAATTAAGCAGACCGATCAGACTCAAGAGTTCAGTACGTCAGGGTTGCCCAATGTCACTGAGCCTATTTGCCATAGCCATTGAACCTTTGCTGTGTTCCCTGACACAGGACCTTGCAGGGCTACAAATACACGGCCATAAAATAACATGTCAAGCGTACGCTGACGACGTCAGTTTCGTGATCACGCGCAGTGATGAACTAGGAAAAGCATTCAAAAATATAAAGAACTACGAAGCGGCGTCAGGAGCAAAATTAAGCCGCACTAAGTCGGGAATAATGCACATCGGCCGGGGATTAGAAATTAGCGATGACGATCAATTAAAATGCGTAGAAACTATAAAAACGCTTGGAATTGTATACACGCGAGATATCCGCCGCACGGCTGCCCTCAACTACAAAAATTTGCTGGCAAAAATGCGAGCCACCATACAACAACATGTTTTACGTAATCTAAGTACCTTACAAAAAGTTCAGTTAGCCAACATTTACGTAACATCTAAAGTAAATTATGTCGCACAGGTATTGCCAATACCGAAGACAATAGCCCAACAGATGCTAGCAGCGCTCGGCCACTTTGTCACCAGAGGACAAATTTTTAAGATCCAGTATGAGACCTTAACGCTATCTTTACGTCACGGAGGCCTAAAGCTGACAAATATATATAATAAATCACAGGCGCTGTTCGTCAGCAAGTTGTACAAGCAGTGGCAACGGTCGCCTGATAGCCTCGCAGCTCATCTCTTAAACGAAATAGCCCCGGCTAGTATGGACCCACCCGTAGATGTGCACCATATTCCAAACGCATTTTATTATATGAGACATTTTCTTATAGAATTAAGCTACATTCGACGTCACACTCCAGAGGAAGACCTATACAAAGTAAAAGAAATCTACAACAACATGATGAAAAACAAAACGAGAAACAGAATCGAAGAGAAGTACAAAGAATATAATTGGGAAAAGATCTGGGAAAACGTACAAGACCCTTACTTACCGACAAAAGTACGGTCAACATGGTACACTGCAGTTAACAGGAAAATTCCAACAAATTCGAAGTTACATGCAATACATCTGGCGGAAACGCCAAATTGCACCATCTGTAACCTAGTTGACACTGAGGAACACCGTTTCACATGCGACGGCGTTAAAAACATTTGGACTCTGTGTACAACTAAACTTGCTAGTATACTACGAACATCTCCCCGAACGATAACACCAGCCAGACTTCTTCACCCAGACGAAGTTCCCTACCCCAGTGCAAAAAGAAGAGCAGTAAATTGGATCAAAGGACAGACGGTGTACTACATTTTATCGGAAAAAGTTAAAAGTAAAGACGACTACTGGATACATCTTACGATGGAACACGAAAAACTAAAAAAAACGAAGAAATATAAAGAAAAATATGCGAATTTTCTAATCAGAACATTAACACAAATATAGAATGGGTAACACCCAAAGAAGTATTTTATTTATATATACTTTTTATTATTTTATTATTATTATTATCATTTTGAAATGTCATTAGGCTTCTGTGATCCTAGAAAGGTAGTTCTGTGCTACTGCTGACTGGTGCTTCAAAGTCTACCGAGAAGATACAAGAAATGGACAAGGAGATCGAAATACACAGAAAAATGATACACACGGCATTAACTGCGTAAGCAGATTGTACGAGAAGACAACTTTGAAGTGCTCGGCAAGCAGAAGGAACGGAAGAATGGAAATGACAATAATTATAATTTACTTGGAGAAAACCATTCTGATACTTTTCTTTCATTTCCAAGAAACCGATCTTAAAAATTACGAAGAAGAGGCTTAAAATTGCTTTCAAATTATTTATTTTTATCGTCTGGCGACGAAGATGTCGCCCGGAACGAGATTGTTTATTTTCTACGAGGTAGTTTTGTTTCGTTATGAAGAAGAAGTTGCTCTTCATTCCTCAACAGAAACAATGTTATAGCATAGAAGCTAGCCGGAGAAGGCTATCATGGCGAGCGGAAGGACGGGTTGTAGGGGAGGAAGGAGACCCGAAAACAAAAAAAAAAAAAAAAAAAAAAAAAAAAAAAAAAAAAAAAAAAAAAAAAAAAAAAGGAGACTGAGGCGCTCCAGTCACGGTCTGCACGGCCACTACGGTCGGGGGTTCGAATCCCCCCGCCTCGGGCATGGATATTTGTGCCGTCTTTAGTATAAGGTAGTTGATAAGTAGTTTGTAAGTTTAGGGACTGGTGACCCCGTAGTTAAGTCCCATAAGCTTAACAAACATTTGAACATTTTGAAATCCGCCTCTGGGATTGTTTATTTGTATTAATTCATATTTATATCACGTTAACAGGATTTTTCCACCATGTCCATTGCAGAGGCGCTATTCCGCTGCATGGAGAGCCTTGGCAGTAGTGGCAATTATCTTTGGAACACAGAAGCTGAATTAAAGTTTGTGATGTGGAGGGAAATCGTACATAGACTATTCCAAGGCGCCTTAATCGTTAGTGGTGTGGTAGTCTAACGGTTAGCCGGGCGCCGTGGCTCAGCGCACCCGGTTAGAGGGCTGAACGCCCTCTGTAATAATAAAAAAAAAGGCTGAGCCAACAACAAATAGAACAACGGACAATCAGAATCAGCGACCGCAATGAGCAGAACTACACAGGGGGAAAAAAAGAAAAAAACGCTTAAGACGTCTGCCTAGTAAGCATGGAGGTCCGGGTTCGATTCCCGGCCGTACCACAAATTTTAATTCAATGCTTCAGATTTATCAATAATGTCTTTGACAAATTTGAGACGTAAATCCGTCTGTGGGATTATTTATTTGTATAAATTAATATTGATATTTTTTATTCCATTCGCCGCGGTGCAATAGCCGAGCGGTCTAAAGCGTCTCGCTGCGGAGCGCGCGGTTGCTCGCCGTGAAGGTTCGAGTCCTTCCTGGGGCACGGGTGTGTGTGTGTGTGTGTGTGTGTGTGTGTGTGTGTGTGTGTGTGTGTGTGTTGTCCTTAGGTTAGTTTACCTAGTTTTAAGTAGTTTGTAAGCTACGGACTGACGGCCACGCAGTTTGGTCCGGTAGAATTACAAACATTTGAACATTTATTCCATTCAAATATGACGTCTGGAAAAAAGTTTCCGTTACTGATTTAATCAACACACTGATTTAATCAACACTGACGGCCACGCAGTTTGGTCCGGTAGAATTACAAACATTTGAACATTTATTCCATTCAAATATGACGTCTGGAAAAAAGTTTCCGTTACTGATTTAATCAACACACTGATTTAATCAACACTGACGGCCACGCAGTTTGGTCCGGTAGAATTACAAACATTTGAACATTTATTCCATTCAAATATGACGTCTGGAAAAACGTTTCCGTTACTGATTTAATCAACACTCCGCTTCAGAGTAAAAGTTTCATTCTGGAAACATCCCTTAGACTGTGGCTAAGCCATGTCTCTATCATATCCTTTCTTCCAGGAGTGCTAGTCTTGCAAGGTTCGCAGGAGAGCTTCTGCGAAGAGTTGGAAAGTAGGAGGCGAGGTACTGGCGGAAGTAAAGTTGTGAGGCGGCATCGTGAGTAGTGTCGGGATAGCTCACTCGGTAGAGCGTTTCCCGCGAGAGGCAAAGGTCCCAGGTTCGAGTCCCGCTTCCGGCACACAATTTTAATCTGCCAGGAAGTTTCATATCAGAGCACACTCCACTGCAGAGTGAAAATTTCATTCTGAACACAAAAATTGTTTCTCTTTACTTAAATACGTCATGCTCTCACGGCAAAAAATTCCATTACTTATGTTTTAATTCCAATAATTAATGTATTCACCAACAGCCGTAAAGTTTTTTGTTTTGTTGAACGACCAGTTTCGATATTACAATAATATCATCTTCTATAGAAATAAAGTTACAAATCAGTGTTGCATTTATAACATCATACTCTACATATGTCATGTAAAATACAACGCACAACAACTACAAATTACCCAGTAATCAGCACTGAAGCAATATAATAAGCCATAATGGATGGTATAATAAGAGGTATTAAAATAGTGAAATTTATAAATAATTTGAGAATCAAACTATCTGAAATGTATTACTTCTAGAAGCAATGGTGTTTATTATTATTATTTTCGTGTCCAGGACAAATACAGTAATATAAACTATACACACAGTTATTACAAACACGAGTACGCAGTGCTCACTCGACCTGTGTGTGGACGTTCTCCACAATTTTACGATGTAGACATTGTTTTAAATTTTACTTTTTATACTATTGACATGGAGTCAGCCACATTTTATTTAACAACTATTTTAATGTGAGCCTCATGTAATACTTCTGAAGAAGGCAAAATTACTTTTGCCGAAACCTAGGTCAAGGTCAAGGTTTATGCATATAAATCATTTTTATGCAACTGGTCGGCTGAAACTGTGTTGACTTTTGGAAACATATATACATTTTTAAATTGACTTTGAAGCACAGTGTGCTGCAGTCCTGACTCCTCGAACACTTGCACGAACCAGGTCGTCCATTGTACAGGCTTCGGGAAGTTTTGGGCAAACCAGTGGGTGATTAGTCTTGTATTTCACCACGTTTTGCATCTCCAGTGATGTACCCCCACCGTAGCAGGTTTTGCTTGTTGCGTGTCACTCCACTCGTTGAAGTCTTACATGTCTGGTATGGTAGGTGGTATCCAGGCGCAGGTTTTTCTTTAAGGCATTGTGATTGTCTTCCAGATGTGTTTCGCTATAATTCTATTCGGCGCGCAGAAGGTGTTGAGGTGATCGCTTCTGTTGTTCAAAGGAAACTATCTTGATTTAAGCCTGGGAGCAGGTGTTTCACTTCCAAACATGGGATGACTGGAGTTGTTTTCTTGTTATTTCTTTTCGACTTCTGCGGCTGTTCTCCTTCTAACATCAGGGGGTGCTATACCTGCAAGATCGTAAAATTTATCCACAGGAGTTGGCCGCAGACAACCCGTTATAATGCGCCCTGTCTCGTTAAGGCCGATGTCAACCTGGCTGACAATAACAAATGGTGTTGATTTTATGTAATAAATAACATTTCTTCAGACTGTTTGTGTCTTAAGACATCTTAGGCAGTAGTAGATATGTATAAAAATATATCACTTTAAATATTTTTATACATATTTACTACTGCCTAAGATATCTTAAGACACAGACAGTCTGAAGAAATATTGTTAATTACATACAATCAACTCCTTTGCTTCTAGACGTAATATTTCCAGATACTTGGATTTTTTGTTGTTGTTGTAAATGTCATTTTAATACTTCTTTCATTATATCATCCATAATGGCTTATTATATTGCTTCAATGCTGATTATCGGGTCATTTGTACTTTTTTTTATATATTTTATATGACATATGGGCAGGAAAGGAATTTCTGGCATACCTTGACTAAAAGAAGGGATAGATTGGTAGGAAACATTCTTAGTCATCAATGAATTGTGATTTTAGCATTGGAGGGAAGTGTTTGGGGTAAAAATCGCAGAGGAAGACAAAGAGATGGATACAGTAAGCAGATTAAGACAGATGTAGGTTGCCGTTCTTATGTGGAGTTGAAGAGGCTTGCTCAGGATAGGGTATTGTGGAGAGCTGCATCAAACCAGTCTCCGGACTGAAGACCACAACAAGACATATGTAGAGTATGTTATAAATAAAACACTGATTTGTACCTTTATTTGTATGGAGGCTGAAGATATTATTGTAATTTCGAAACCGGTCGTTCAATAAAACAACAAACTTTACGGCTGTTGGTGAATACATTAATTATTGGAATTAAAACTAGACCAGCTGGAGTGCCAATTCCAAAATAAAATGGAAATACATCGCTTGTACTTATGAGCCAAAAATTCTTGGCAAGGAATCGGAATCTGACGAGCCAAGAACGGTGAAGTACTAGCTAAAGTGGCACTATTCTCCCAAATGCTCAAATGTTTGTATAGTCTATGGGACTTAACTACGGGGTCATCAGTCCCTAAACTTACAAATTACTTATGAACTAGCTACAACTAAGGACGGCACAAATATCCATGCCCGAGGGGGGATTCGAACTCCCGACCGTAGTGGCCGTGCAGACCGTGACTGAAGCGCCTCAGCCCCCTCGGCCACCGCGGCCGGCCACTATTCTCCGTTCACCGAAACGAGAGACGGACTGTAAGCCGCGACGGAGCGGCCGAGCGCATTGAGGCGCTGGGCTACGATGCACAAGGCCGTTCCCCGTCGGGGGTTCTAATCCCCCTCGGGCATGGATGTTTGTGCCGTCTTAAAAAAAAAAAAAAAAAAAAAAATCAAATGTCTGTAAATCTATCGGACCAAACTGCGTGGTCATCAGCCCGTAGCTTACAAACTACTTAAACCTAGGTAAACTAACCTACGGACAAACACACACACCCATGCCCCAGGGAGGATTCGAACCTCCACGGCGAGCAACCGCGCGCTCCGCAGCTAGGTGCTTTAGACCGCTCGGCTACTCCACCGCTGTGCCGTCTTTAGTATAAGGTAGTTCATTAGTTCAAAAATGTTCAAATGTTTGTTAAGCTTATGGGACTTAACTACCGGGTCATCAGTCCCTAAACTTCCAAACTACTTATGAACTACCTTATACTAAAGACGGCACAAATATCTACGCCCGAGGGGGGATTCGAACCCCCGACCGTAGTGGCCGTGCAGACCATGACAAGCGCCTCAGTCTCCTCGCCCACCGCGGCCGGCAGTTCATTAGTAGTTTGTAAGTTTAGCGACTGATGACCCCGCAGTTAAGTCCCTTAAGCTATACAAACATCTGAACGGACTGTAAACACATCGAGGCGCGTGACCAGGGGTGGGCAAAACGGGGGCGCTTTCTCAGTGTCGCCTCCCCGCTTCAGTTGCATAGCCGTTGTGTGTGTTGTATGGCGGTGATGTTAAATGCTCACTGTAAAATTCATCTTGAAGGATCAGTTGCTGAACAGTGCCGGAAGTATTTGTTTGTAATCACATTCAGCATTCATAGTCCCTGCGTCTCTTTCTCTTTTAGTATCATGCTCCATTTTGAGTCCATCTAAGAAGCGGTAATAGAAGAAATTAAAGTTTTTCAGAGAAGATTTAGTTCTTACTGTGTATAAAACGGGGCTATGGTGTCCCGAACAATGACCGATGCTGTTGTAAAAACAGCTGCATCTTCCGGCATTGGACATTCTTCAGTGTATCGGGTGGCAAATCAGTACAAAGCCACACACTCCTTGAAGTCTTCCAATAAATAAATAATCAAGACAGAAGTTTCCTGAAAGTGATGACATTGAAATAAATATGATGCGAAGTAACAAATCTTTCTTGCGTAACGAATTGCCAACAATTGTTGAAGTGCTTCTTGCCCTAAACGAATATGGAGATTTGGGTAAATTTTAGAAGCTCACATTTTATAGATTATTTAAAAAAATCCATTTTCAATATGTTCGGCTTCTAATATCACTCATATGTAACAAAACACACAGTGACCTTACACCTGAAACAGATGAGGCGTTACTGAGCGATCGATCGCTTTTTGTTCAACCCTGGTCAAGCTCAGCGCTGTGTTTACAGTCCATCTCTCGTTTCGGTGAACGAGTATAGCTTCCCGATAATGAGCAGATTTTGGTAGTAAAAGTGACCCAATCAGGAATGTCGTTAAAAGAGACAATGAAAATGCGTCCTTCGCACCAGGAAGGAATACGGCGCGTAATTTAACTGTTGTTATGTCATTTACATGAAGAGATGTCTTACCGTAATAGATAATTTTTCCATACAGGAAACTAAATAATATAGTTTTTAGTTGACCTGCAGTTTTTGCGATTTTTTTACATTGTGGAATTAGGTTTCTTAGTAACACGGATAAATTAGATACTAGCGCTATTACCGCGAATAACTACGAAATGTTGGGTAATTTACAAGAATGTTTGCAGTGGAAATACACATGAATCGATATATATCGAAAATTGAATTGTAGTTTTCGCGGGAGCTACGACGTGTGTTTACACTGACAACATTGACGCCAGGCGAAAGTGAAATGAAAGTAGATAATGTAGGAATAGTTGAAGACCGCGATACAACCCGTCGGCCTTGACCAGTGACTCATATCTGAGCCTACGTAGATGTACAAACTAGCAAAACAAACCTATCAACGAATGTAAACATACGGGATAATGTAATACTTACGTATTGTAGGTAATAATCTGTGGTTGTTGATATGGTCTTCAGTCCGGAGACTGGTTTGATGCAGCTCTCCACCCTATTCTATCCTGAGCAAGCCTTTTCATCTCCTCATAAGAACGGCAACCCACATCCATTTGAATCTGATTACTATATGTGTCTCTCGGTCTGCCTCTGCTATTTTTTACCTCACACACTTCCCTCCATTGTTAAATTGACAATTACTCGATGTCTAAGAATAATGTCCTACCAAGCGATCCCTTCTTTTAGTCAGGGTAAGCCAAAAATTCCTTTTGTCACCAATTCTGTTCAGTACCTCTTCATTAGTTACGCCATATACCTACCTAATCTTCAGCATTCTTCTGTAGCACCACATTTCAAAAGCCTCAATCCTCTTCCTGTTCGCACTATTTATCGTCCATGTTTCACTCCCATACAAGGCAACACTCCATACAAATGCCTTCAGAAAGGAATTCCTTAGGCTTAATTCAATATCTGATGTTAACAAATTTCTCTTTTTCAAAAATGCTTTTCTTCCCATTGCCATCCTGCATTTTATATCCTCTGTACTGCGACCGACATATGTTATTTTACTGCCCAGGTAACAAAACTCATCTACCACCTTAATTGTTTCGTTACCTAATCTAATTCCTTCAGCATAGCCTGATTTTCTAAATCCATCCTGTTATCTTTGTTTTGCTCTTGTTAATGTTCATTTTATACGCTCTCTTCAGCATCCTGTCCATTCCATTCAACTGCTCTTCCAGGTCCTTTGCGGTCTCTGACAGAATTACAATGTCATCAGTAAAACGCAATTTTTTTTATTTCTCCACTCTGAACTTTAATTCCTATTCCAAAGTTTTGCTTGCTTTCCTTCACCGCCTGCTCGATGTGCAAATTGAACATCATTGGAGAAAGGCTACAACGCTGTCTTACTCCCTTTCCAACCAATGCTTCCCTTTCGTGCACTTTGAGTCTATTAACTGCGGTCTGGCTTTTGTACAAGTTGTAAATAACTCTCCTTTCCCTGGATTTTACCCCTGCTGACTTCAGAATTTGAAAGAGTGTATTCCAATCAACATTGTCAAAAGCTTTCTCCAAATCTACAAAAGATAGAAATGTAGGTTTGCCTTTCCTTAATCTATCTTCTAAGATAAGACGTAAAGTGAGTATTGCCTCCCGTGTTCCTACGTTCCTCCTGAATCCAAACCGATTTTCCCCGAGGTCAGTTTCTACCAGCTTTTCCATTCTCCTGTAGATAATTCGTGTTAAAATTTTGCAACCATGACTTATCAAACTGATGGTTCTGTAATTTTTACACCTGTCTGCGCCTGATTTCTTTGAAATGGGGATTATCACATTTTTCTTAAAGTCTGAGGGTATTTCGCCTCTCTCAAACATCTTACGCACCAGGTGAAATAATCTTGTCATGGCTGGCTCTCCCAGAGACTTTAGTAGCTCTGAGGGTATGTCATGTACTCCCGCGGCCTTGTTCCGACCTAGGTCTTTCAGGGCTCTGTCAAATTCTTCTCTCAGTATAGTATCTCCTAATTCATCTTCATTTTCATCCTCTTCCCTTCCTAAAATATTGTCTCTACTAAGTTCATTTCCTTTGTAGAGCTCCTCTATGTACTCTTTCCACCTTTCAGCTTTCCCTTATTTGCTGAGAACTGGTTTTCCATCTGAGTTCTTGATATTCGTAGAACTGTTTTTATTGTCCCCAAATGTCTATTATTTTCCTGTAGGCAGTATCTACTTTCCCCTTGTTATACCTTCTTCTATCGATTTGAAATTGGCTTCTAGCCACTTCTGCTTAGCCATTTTGCACTTCATGTCAATCAAATTTGTTAGTCGTCTGTACTCCATTTTGCCTGTTTCATTTACTGCATTTTTATATTTTCTCCTTTCATCAATTAAATATAGTATTTCCTGTGATATCTAAGGATTTTTTGAAGGTCTTGCCTTTCTACCTATTTTGTCCTGTTGCCTTCACTATTTCATCTCTCAATGCTACCTATTCCTCTTCTACTGTTTTATTTCCCCCCGTTTCTGTCAATTGTTGCCTAAAGCTCCTTCTGAAATTCTTAAGAACTTCAGGTTCCCTCAATTTATCCAAGTCCCATGTCCTTATTTTCCTACCTTCCTGCAGTTTTTTTCAGTTTCAGCCTACAGTTCATAGCCAATAAGTTATGGTCAGTCTATATCTGCCCCTTGGTATGTCTTCCGTTTTAAAACCTGGTTTCGGAATCTGTTTTACCAGTATAAAATCTATCTGATACCTTCCGGCGTCTCCCGTTCTCTTCCATTATACAACCTTCTTTCGTGATTCTTAAACCAGGTGTTTATGTTTAATCATGTTCCACGCAAAATTGTACCAGGCGATCTCTTCTTTCATTCCTTCTGCCCAGTCCATATTCATCTACTATGTTTTCTTCTTTTTCCTACTACTGCAACTTTTTTAATTAATGGAAAATTTAATGCAATTCATTCCCAAATAATACAAATTTGTTAACACTTAAAATACTTTGTACTCAAAGCTACGCAAAAGAGGAAAAAGTCACACTCATGCAGTGACTGGTTCTCGATGCACGTCTTTAAAATCGCTACGGGAGATCTTCAGAAAAGTACACAGAGGACCAGTGATTATATGGATGTGACAGTTTTTCTTATTTAGGTAACTCTGACTGCAAAGTATTTTAAATGTTAACGAATCAGTATGATTGACGAATGAATTGCACTCAATTTTCATTAATTAAAACAACTAACTCACACATGTACTGACTGGTTCTCGATGTAGTTTTTGACGATATTCTGTAGCGACAGTGACAGATCGGTGACATTTACATTGAAATTCGTGAGAGAAAGATCTATTTCCTACGAATGTGTTACTATTGTTATAAAAAAAATGTCGTAGCAGATTTACATTAACACTAGTTAAAAACATTGACTTACATTAAACTTCTAACAATAAACACAAACATGTCACCACATACCTACCACTATAACCACTTACACCCCTTCCAAAATCTAAAACCCGTAATCTCTCATTACTTACAAATCTGGAAAACATAAGACATGTTCACTAATTTACATTCTCTAGCTACCACCCGATCATACACTTTCCTTCCCCACTTCTCCTCAATATACACAGCTACACATGTTGCCAACACAATCTATACAATTAACCAGACATAAACACTGAAATATGTTGCTGACTGGAAAATACGTGTGACTTATTCTTCAAGGAAGAAAAAAGTAGATGGACGCATAATATGAAATAAGACACATAATGAGTTACCAAAATAAATACCGATGATATTAAATTTCTAAACTAAATAAAAAAAAAGAAACTCACAAATTTACAAACTTTTGTATCCGCATTTACAGAACTAAAGAAGATGCTTTTGAAATAAAACGATAAAGGTGTTTGATGTAAAATTGTCTTCGATTGCAGTCAGATCAAGACAAAAACCGATAATAATTAAAATAATACTGTTTTAGAACAATTTTTTTGTCTGAAATATGTCTTAAAATTTCTAAATTGGACACCAATGCTCACCTGTAGCACTTTTCAATTTTTGTCTTTCTACAAATTGTACGTCATATAGCGGTACTGATCCGCATGAACAAACAAAATGAGAGTGTAAAATAAGCACCTTATTGCAAACGTAGTAATTTGCTGCATAAATTTGGCGGAATGCAACAGTTTCTAGCTAGCTTTGAATGTTTTATATTTCTGCCCTCTACATAAGGTGTTTTCCTCCTTTCAACAAAGTGAAGTAGCCCCATTAATCTCATGCAAACGGTGTCATTTGGGAAACTTTTAACGCCACGTTTGCAAAATGCAGCTTAAATGTCTTGCCTAAAGTGGAACGTTTCGCTGATTGGAGAGAGCAGATGGGCACGAACTTGGAAAACACACCTTGCACATCAGAATTTTTTCCCCTGCCAGTTCTATGAAGACCCTTCGTCTATTTTAAGAGTCTGATAATGGTTTGATCCAATTACCCATAAGACCCCCTGTACTGTCTGTCTGGACTGCAGGTTAGATTTTAAAGTTGACACTGCTGATTACCAATTCCATGGCTGTAATATATCGTGACTTATACGGGTCGTAACAAGTTACTATCTGTTCTTACTACCTGTACCGTAATTAATGAAATCAAAATACTACTAGAAGAGAATAAATATATAACAAATTCCACAATGTGGGAGTTAGCAATTTTATTGCACCTATCACGTTTTACCTTCCTCTATTACACGTTTAGAGGCAATTTTTTGGTCCCTGCTCAGAAAGGTAACTCACTTGTGCTATTATATTCGAAGATATCAGTCAATGGTATGTATTAGACTTTCTCAGCGATTCATTGTCATATCGTAGAATCATGGGTGCTGCAAGTGATCCGCGTCTTTCCGCGTCGCAAAATCGTGTTGTGAAGACGCTAACCACTTCCAGTTCACCAACTTGCATGAGATATTAGAACTAGTTTCAATCAAGTTTTTGTCCACCGCTAAGGAATATGATTAGGGACGTCGGCTGCACTATTAAGTTAAAAGATTGGAACACCTTCAACCCTGAAGCTATGGACGTTTTATTTCGCCACCAGTTTACACTTCATCGCATCATCTTCTTTGCTGATGTCTGAAAGTGTTGTTCGCCAGCTTTAGCTGATTTATTTTAGCTGAAATCTAAGGATTCCAGTAGGTTTGGCGCCAGTTCTTACTACCCAACATAATACACCAGAGTTTTAAGCTGGTCGGAGGACCTAAAAAAGACACATTGAAGTGTCGAAACTGGTAGCGAAATAAAATTTCCGTTACTTAACGGCCGTATGTTCTTTAACTTAGTTTTGATCGTGTCTTTAGGCAGCTTAGAATTCTTAGCAGATATTGCTAGACCGAAACACAACTACTGTTATCGCAGAACAACTATGTAGCCTTGAAGAATATTTCCAAGATAGACGCTTTAGATCTATTTTGTTGCTTTTCCCGGGACTCGAATGGAATGTTGTACTCTCATACTTCTAAGATAAATAAAAAAATTCTTTTTCCAATAAATTTCCTCCTCCTGCCCCGTAATTCTGTGGACTGAAATTAACTTTCTGCAGCCACAGCCCTTTTTCCTTTCATTATTTTCAGTGTCAATCTTGGCCTACGTTTTTTACGTTTCCTGTGCAACATCAGATGACAGGAGTGATTATAGTGTCGTAATATATTTTGCCCCTCTCCCGCCAAACTGTTTTACGAGAGACTACAGCCCTCCTCGTATTGGTGGGAAATTCAAAATTCGGGGGAAAGGGGGGGGGGAATTGTGAAGGTAATTGTCCTACAGCCACCATCTTCCCCCTCCTGCCCCCTCCCCTTCTGATTCATCTGGAAATACTGTATCACTAATCTATTAGCCAAAGCCTCAAGTTGTTGGTCAAATGAAGCATGCGATAACTCCCGTTAGCATTGACCCCTGACGTTAAGAGTTGTGTTGTATGACTCAAAACACTGATATTTTTCTTTCGTTACGAATGTGACAACTTTCTACAATATAAACTGCAAGCAACGTATTACAATAATCCATTTACCTTTCCGAGCCCTATGTTTCAATTATTAAAAAAACCTCTTGCAGAGCTCACTTTTGCGGAGCTGAGTGGACATCATGACATGCCGACCTGAGCCTATTAGAATCGCATTTGGGAAGAGCAGGTTTCCAGCAAAATCACAGGCAGTTTTCCGCGATTTCTCAGAGCGTATCCAATTCCTTTTCCTCTCAGCCACGCTTCTCACGACTTATGCAGCGATCACCATAATTTTCCTATCGTTTTTTCATGCCAGTTAATCGTTGAAATGATGATTTCATGTGAAGCAAAACTGTAGAAACTTGACCTAAGGCGTTGATTTCCCTGTCGGTCCGTGCCGCATACCATCCAGTCAGTGTTGTGTATATAACCGTGTGAGTTCAAATATAGCTTCTGTGTTTAACGGGACTGCATGGCTAGTCTTTCAGCAGTAGGATGCTTGTGCATCTTGGGGCGGTTTATAGCCACCCCTGCGAAACAGGATATATTGATGTAATGTATTTCAAAACTGTTGTAATTTTTTCTATGGCTTAGGATATGTTGCATGAGAATCACTCCACTGCCAATCAAGCTAAATATATAATGTATACATTCCCTTATCCTCCCTACAACGGAAACTTTTCTTTAATACACTGCTAAACATAGTTCTCAGATGGAAACGAAATGTAAACAGGCCTATTGGCAGAAATTGAAAGTGAATAGCATTCAGTAATTAACAGTATTGTACGTGGAAAATAGTTTACATTTGAATCTCGAACCCGCAAAAAGTTTTGGTACGAATGGAAAATTCAAATGGACGTAGGCTACATAATTTTTCACAAATTAGTTCTTGGTATCTCGGACCGCAAGAATTTAGAAAACTGCTGCAGCTGATTCTCGGCGAAAAGCCGGGAACTATGAAATTCAAGGTGAAGCTGTCAAAAAGACGCAACGGTAAAGAATTGTTTGTTAATATGAAAATAACTTTGCCAATTCAATGAACTTAAAAGATTATAGTAGCGTCACCTCGAGAAACGTAGCAACAATAGTAATTACACATATGCAATAATGAATTAAAAAAATATTCACGGATATTGGGCTTCAGTTGTTAACAATATGATGAAAGTTCCAAAATAATAGTTTTTACTTATTTTTATCATTTCTATCCAGAGTTATTTAGTTCGGTTTTATGACATTTCTACGATCGTGATTTTTACTTTGAATATAATCACATTATCCTGAAATGATACTGACACGATCCACATAAAAGTTTCTAATTTTATCCGGTTTCACGGACAATTCACGCTTGACCAAAAATTTCAGTATAGCAAAATTGTACCCCCAAAAGCATCCACAGGTACCTAACAATACGGCGACAGATTTCCTCGCACGTACACAAAATAAAGCTCTGTGTGTATAGATACCTCGGTTTCTAGGCTTTGTATCAAGACGAAAATGTACCAGATTTTGATACCTCCAAAAATACAGCTGGAAACTGCATCCAACTTGGTGCAATACTTTCTGCGTGGTGCTTGTTTACAGTCATACGGCTAGACATACACGAATTTTAAAAATAATTGGTGATACTATGTTTTCAAATGTTTAAATGTTTGTACAGCTTATGGGACTTAACTACGGGGTCATATACTATGTTTTAATTCAAGTTTCATGCATTTGACAATCAAATGTGAAGAGAGTTTTATAGATTTTGTTCACTTTCTCGGTATCACGACGAGCTAGAGATTTTTATACTGGTTTCACGGAATGTATTTTACATTAGGCAGATGTGACGGAAAACAACATCGCTGCAAGAAGTGCACTATTCGTTACATTCTGTGAAACAGCACAGCAGCGTCATAAATGTTCAAATATTTCATCTGTCAGTAGTTTCAGCCAGCTATTTTCAATTAAACGTGACTGGGCACAGCACATTAACGCATCACAGCCTTCATTAGGAGTGTTTGTGTAATATGGCGGTCAAAATAATAGAGCCACGTCTACTGACGAGATTAAGAAATATGATAGCTACTAGTTCGCGAAATCTCCACGAATGCCGTGTTGTCTGTCTTTTAGACAACGTCAGGGAAGACGTCATTGCTATCTGCAATCGCGCGAAAGGAAGCGTTTGAGCTACATGTGCGAAAAGAGGTACAAAAGTAAGAATCTTATGGATCCAAATAATAGAGCTGTTTTACAGATGTCCCGTTCAAATTGATTTTTTGCGGTTGTTTTGTATGTAAATTGACGTTATGTTTTGTTTATATTCTTCTAGAAGGGCAGAGCATAGCATACAAGTGATGATGAGCGTATATTAATCGGATGTTCAAAAGTGGGATGTCCATTAATCAAATAGCCAAAGATTTACACGTTTCGTGAAAACGAGTCCAGAACGCTGTTAGACAGTCAAAACAAACATAGCCGCAGATGGAGAACAGGGGGCGACCTCGTGTAACTGCTCTGCGTGTAGACAGACTCATCATCACTGGGGAAGTAAAGAAAGACCCGTTTTTATCAACACGACTGAAAGCCATTTTGTTTAGCGACAAACATGTTCAACCATCAACCCCATGATTCAAAGACCACTGAAAGCTAATGTTCGGAAAAGGTTGGCCTTTGCTCGGAGTAATGAACAAAAACCTAATATTTGGTGAAAGAACATCCTTTGCTCTGATGAACCGAAGTATAATAGGTTTGCCTGAGACGCAAAAGTCTATGTGCGTCGAACACCAAACCAGGAATTTAATCCCAAGTATACTTTAAAAACGGTGAAATACGGTAGCGGAAGTGTTACGATGTGGGGATGTTTTTCATGGTACGGCATTGGTCCAATACATCGTATCAACGACATAATGAACGCCGAAATGTACAAAATCTTGGCAAATGTGATACTGCCTTATGGTGAAGAGGAAATGCCGCTGAAATGGAAATTTCAGGAAGATTACGATCCAAAGCATACAACAAGGATTATGTCAGTTTTTTCAAGATAACAATATCGAAATATTTGAGTGACCACCTCAATCCCCTGACGCATCATCCATTGAGTACTTATGGGAGATCATAGACGAGAGAACTGACCGCTCAAAAGCTACATCTTTAGATAAACTTTGGGAAGAAATCCGAAGAGCTTGGTATGCGATCAGTAGCGACGAATGCAGGCGTTTAGTAGACTCTATAGGTAAGAAGTGCAGGGCAGTCCTCAAAACTAAGGGTTACCCCACGAAGTACTAATGCACTCCTATGAAAAAAAGACTGTTTCTGTAAATTTCATAAGACTAAAATCAAGTACAAAATATTTGTGTCAGTTGGCTTAATTTTTAGACCCTGTGGGTTTTGTTTTGAATATTATTATTTTGTGTTATCTATATAACTGACTGTGGTACAATGTGACTTTTCTAATGGTTCCTGTACAACGTAAAATTTTGCTTCCGTCATAGTAAAACATGTCTAGTAATAAATGTGCACTTTATTCCAAACCTTTGCTGGGTGGCTCTATTATTTTGACCGCCACAGTTTGTATTACGTAGTTTTTATAGTTGTTTGCTAATCAGACAGGCAGACCCGGACCTCCTACAACGTTTGCAGCGTTGGATGTTTCTTCGTGGAAGGATGACCAAATATCCCTCAAGAGCTGATTGCTAACCTAATACTGTCCATGCCACGCAGGTGTGCAACTATACTGGCCGCCAGAGATGATCATACACTATCTTAAAGAGCAACGGGAATGACTGTTTAACTATTATCGTAGTTTCATGGTGCCTCGCTCTAAGTAAACACCATGTAAACGTCAAGTAAAGATTTGAGACAGCAAAATGTCGTATTGTATCACATACAAATTCATTTGTAACCATTATCTGAATAAAATACGTTACCATATGTAAACTTGTATCAGTGGCGTAACTAGGACTTAGCTTTGGGGGGAGGGGGATTGATCTGCTTGACGAGCAAAATTTTAGTCAGAGAGACTACCATCTACCACTCCCGTTGAAGAAACTAATTCACTCCCTTCCAATGAAAGCTTATCGTAAAACACCCCAAGTTTCAATTCTTTACCAGATTGCTGTTATACGATTTCTTTTTTTTTTTTTCTTTTTTTTTTTTTTTTGCCCTCTCTTTTTTTTCGGGTTTTGGGGGGGGGGGGGGGGGTTCTATCCCCCCACAGAAACCCCTCCCGAAAAAAAATCGTATAACAGCAATCTGGTAAAGTTAAAGATTGAAAACGTGGGGTGTTTTACCTAATCTTTCATTGGATGGGAGTGAATTAGTTTCTTCAATGGGAGTGGTAGATGGTATTTTGCCTGGAAACTAACTAAAATTTTGCTCGTCAAGCAGATCTATCCTCCCCCAAAGCCAAGTCCTAATTACGCCACTGCTGCTGTGTATATCTCTTCTGATCCACTAACTGTTTTGACCAGTGTATTTGTCCACTGTTTGAACACTGTCAGAGCTGGAGACCAAAATTTCGTGATGATCAGTCAGGTACTCCGAATCTGTCTCTTGTCCCTCTTGATAAACACCATCTTTCTACCTTTGTTACTGTGTTTAGTGATGGTGGAACTGACTTTTGATTTCCTGTTGAGTGCTGAGTCGAAAAGTTCGGGTCTGTCATCAGCAGGTCTAACCTCACGTCCCTCTCGGCCAGAGGTCATGCTGACCCGGTTGCGGATCGGTCACTGCCGTTTCAGCCACCGTCACTTGCTATCCGCCGACCCTGCACCGCTGTGCTCCTGCGGTGAACTGCTGACAGTGCGACATGTTTTACTGTCTTGTGTTAATTTTAATCATCTCCGCGTAGCCCTTCACTTTCCGTCTACTCTGAAGGAAATTTTAGCTGATGACACACGAGCAGCTGCTCGAGTTTTGCGTTTTATCAACTTGGCCAACTTATCAAAGGATATTTAACCCTTTTAATTGTCTTTTATCTTTCGTTTTTAGCCTCTTCTTGATGTTCTAACTGGCAGTCACCAATTTTTTTTTTTTTTTTGGGATCTAGCGAATCTATGTTCTTGTCTGGGCGCTAATGACCGTAGAAGTTGTGCGCCCTAAAACCACAAAAATAAATAAATAAAATCAGCAGGTCTAAGACGTTATCTCAACGAATTGGCTCTCGAACTGCTCTAGGTAATTTTCGGATAGAGGACTTAGTGCAATATAATTCTATCCCTTTCACCCATCATAAACACATGTTTCCAGTCTGTTAAAATCTTCACCTAATACTATCACGTCACTAGGAAATTTACGCGAACTATTTTCAATGTTGTCCCTCAGCTAACCTGCAGCTGCTGCTACTAAGCCAGGTGGCCCATAAGAAGTTACCGATCAAGTTTTAATCCTGATATTCGCCAAAATGACTCCACACTCTGAATCTCTGCTAAACAGTCGATCAGTATGCATACGTCTCTCCTTCATTGTTCAACCTGTCCTTGCGATATACGTTTCAGTCTGAGTTCAGAACTTCATTATTGACATTTTGTCAGCTTTCCGTCCCTAGACCTGTGTTGTCGCTTTAGCCGTTTATAATGAAAGGACTTCTGGGGTCTTCCTATCGACGCTCCTTAAGTTACCAATTACTATACTACCTTATCTTGACTGAAAATGCGACTCTTCGGGCCTGAGGGGGGATTTTTTTAAAACAAATATATATTAACATGTCACGCGTACTTCAGTACCCTAGTTGCCGCTTTCTACGTGTAATGCGATTATCAAGATATTCGAAGTAAATATCGCTACAGAATCGCCTCTAAGCCTTCTTCTCCCCACCATAACAGAAGACAGATTACGGGAACGATTTTTACAGGACGATAACTCTCTTTACAACCCGTGGCGGGGCTACCTGCCTCCACCAAGTCCGCCAGCTGTTTGTAGGAAGCAAGGATGACTTCTGAACCCAGCTGTCAGACACGTGAATTGCATCCCGGTGCATCCTGTGTTCTCTACAGAGCCACCACTACGAATTAGATGAGAACCCATGGAAAGCAAGCAGCGGAGACATGCCTTCTTTCCTGCCCTTCCCGCAGTTTCCCTAAGGTGTCCATAGCACCCAATGGCGAGCAACCCAGCTTCTCCACTTACCCGAATTTCTCAGGAAGATCGGCCACGACTGCAGAAGGCACCTTGAAAGGCATATCTTAAATAAAACAATAGGCCGATTAAATCGTGTTTATGTGTTTACGCGCGCGTGCATGCGAGTGTGTGTGAATGCAACAGTGCCTGGACTGGTGCGGCACTGAATAAAAGAATTGATTAGAATGTCTGTTAGAGTAACAATGAATGTTGTGATTAATCAGCCAGGCATAGACTGATAGCATTGTTAGTGCGTCTGGTTAACCAGAACGTCAATCCAACTGATCACATTAACAGACTAAACGACATGTACAAATGACGTGCACCATGAGCAAGTGAATCCACAAAAAGGAAATACGTTACTTATTTTGAGTGAGACTCAAATGTTTGATTATAAGTGCAAATACGAAATGACGATAGGTTCTCATACGATTTTCACCCTATTATTCCCAGTGTTGTTCCTGAACAACGTTAAAAGCCTATTTATAAGTCGATTTATACCGTATTTTGTGTATCCGTCTCTAACGTCGCATGTTTAATGAACAACATGCTTCTAGTACATTTTGCCGCTTGGCACGGCTTGTAGCCATTTTTGAGGCATTAATTAATACGTCTTGGAGATTGTGTTACGTTGCCGTCTGTACTTGGCTGAGAGTGTGAGCGTGAGTGTGGTTCATGTTATTTTATTTCAGCAGTGAATTGTCTTATCCTAGGTGCTGTGGCGAAGATTGTGCTAGCATTATTGATCTGGCAGTGTTATCTATCAACAAAATAACATCCCAAGTAATATAATCCCTTGATACAAACGGTTGTGTTGCGCATGAAATGCATGACATAAAAAACAATGGTTCGATAAAAAATTTTAAAACACACATGATGATGTTTACGGCACTTTATTAATACAGAAAACACTGAATTTCAATTTTTCAAAAGCTGAATTCATGATGTTAGACTGAAAGGGTTAACAGTGATGTTCCGACTTGTGCTGAGAACAATACTTAATTCCATTAACATTTGAAATAATGTATACTGCAGCAGTCACTTTTTACTAATATTTTTATTAGGACGACGCGTTTTGGCAGCAAGCTGCCATCATCGGGTGCATTTTACAGTTACAGGTGCATTACTGTTTTGTTTTGTGTTGTGGGTGCCAGCGAAGTTATGGTCTACATGTGAAGTGTTCATGACTGTGTTCTTGTGTTGTGTGTGTCAGATAACAAGATTATCGACAAAACTGTTAAAACGTCCAACCATAACCTCACTGGCACCCACAACACAAAACATAACAGAACGGTAATGCACTTGTAACTGTAAAATGCACCCGATGATGGCAGCTTGCTGATAAAACGCGTCGTGCTAATAAAAATATTAGTAAAAAGTGACTGCTGCAGTATAAATTATTTCAAAAAGTATCTAATACAGTGGTAGACCATATACCAATCCACAATAACATGGATAAATTTATGATTAGCAAACAAATTATAAGAATAAATAACTAGTCAAAAATTGTGTAAAACGAATAGGTAACTCACAAGTAAGAGGTCTTCCTTATCCAAATCAAGATGTTATACTAAATATCACAAACGAAGTTACATGCCGTATATTGAAGGTATTTGCTGGTTTCTGAGAAACGACTAGCGGGGCCCAGACTTCTGAAGGACCATAACATCTTCCAGAAGCTTTCAGTGTAGGTTGATCTCTTACGCTGAAGAATTTTGTGTTTCGGTATAATCTAACTACCTGGTCACACCACAAAATAAACAAAAAACAGTGAAACAAACGAAGGACTTACTACAGAAGTGGGAAATAAATAAATAATAAAACCAACAGAGCATGAACAAACTAAAAACCACCAACAGATATAGTAACAATAAAATTACTGAAACAAAAATTAATAAACAACTCAAGGAATATATAATACCCAACAACATAATGTTGAAATCAGAACCAACCACATGATTTCAGGCAAATGTGAAGACAATACTGAAATGAATCCAAAATACAGTCAATGACAAACAGAAATATCACTGAACACAGAAGACCAAACAAGCATCAACACTTTGCAGCCAACCAACAACGGGTTCCTCTTAAGGCCAATTATAAATTTCAGAAATGTCCCAAAATTTCCTTGATATAAAATAGTAAAACAAAAGGGCAAACATTCTTTCAACGTTTATAGAAAACCAACAGCAACACATTTAACTGCATAGTCTCCCTCCAATTATCCCGAAAACCAGAAGCTTGCTGCATTTAGACACATGTTATATATGCTAAACCGATTCCCTCTTATCAAGAAAAACTGTGAAAAAGTAATAAGCACAATTATACAAATGGCAAGGAACAATGGTTATAACATGATAGTAGTACAGAAACTCAATCAGAAAAGTAAAAGGCAAATTTGAAACACACAACATTTCACACGCAACCAATAAGCAGCAAAATACACTACAAAGAACAAGCACACATGATAACACCAAACAAAAATACACGAAATGGTACACATGACGTACATGAAAATTAACACAAGTGGCAAACATACTAAAGAAACAAGAACTCCACATAGCGTAAAAACCTGCCC